>CM067847.1:634544932-639544932 GCA_034509565.1 Triticum monococcum | reverse complement strand
GGTGGAGATGGTGCTGTGTCAACAGGAGCTGGGTTACTATCGGCTGGGGTTGGGTTAGATTGGGTGAAGCTGGTTCTTTGTCCATTGTAGTAGGGGTACAATCTACGAGAGTTTGGGTTATGTGTGGTAGGGCTGGTTCTTGTGCATGTACAACTGAGGTGCTATCTCCACCAAGAGGTAGCATTGTTTTATTTGAAGACCGTGTTTTTAGTCCGCTAGATACTGGCATCACCCGCTCCAATTCAAATGGCTGATAAACAGGAAACATAGTTGAATGTACAGACATTGTATGAGAGACAGATGCAATAGATAGTGTGGAAAAAAGAGGGCATGAAATAGTTGACATGTATATTGTTTAACTAAAATGGATAACATGACATAATTTCACATATATGATGTCTATCTAAACTGGATAGCATAGCATAACATAATTCAAAGATATGATGAATAACTAAACAAGATCGCATGACATAATTCACCTACATGTTATCTAAGTAATGAGGATTGCATCATTTATTTCACATATGTGATTTATATGCTAAACAGAGGGCATTCGATATGATGTCTGAACTAAGAACATAGTGTTGAATATTGTGTATATGATGTCTAAACTATGCAATGCAAGACACCGTATGCATGATATGAGCAGTATAACCGTGCCAAGTTAGAGCATACACCTCAGTGGGGGAATAGGACTGGTCATCTGTCTCTGAATCCATCTCTGAGGAGCTATCGGAACCCAACAAGAGATCTGCTTCGACAGGTAGCACTGTCTGCTCTGAAGGCCTTGTTTTCACTCCAGATTTTTCCATCTCCCACCCAAATGGCTGATTCACAGGAAGAGTAGTTTAATGTACAAACATTGTCGACAAATGGAAATGTAATGAAGAAAAGGATGGGCAAGATATGATTCAAATATATGATGCCTGGTTAAATAGGATGGCATTGCATATTTCACATATATTATGGCTGGCTAAAAGACATGAGACTGCATAATTCCCATATATGATATAGAAACTAAACAGGTGACATTACAGAACATGTCTAAACTAAGCAGATGACATATATGATGTCAAAAGTAGGCACTACAAGGCAACATATGCATGATATGACTAACATCATCATGCCAAGGTAGAGCAAACACCTTGGGGGGTAAATAGGAGTGGTCAGCGACGTCCAAATCTGCCTCAGAACAGATATCTTCCTCTGGATTACAATATGGAGAGGGGTGGGGAGGGTTTGCCATTGAACCCACTATGGAGCGATGTCTGCATGACATTGTATTGCCGCGCAAAACTCTTCTCTTTTTCTCTACATGTTCAGCATGACTGTGTACAATATCTGACATGCATACGAAAAAAATATGGTGAGATTATGTAAGGAGAGCGTGCAGAAATTTAGAGTGATGGTAACAACCAATGGATCAATGTTTTTTCGTTGAACCAAAATAGCCCTAATGGATCTACGTGAATGTATAGTAATAAGTGATGCAACAAGTGTACAACCTCTTTGTCGTAGCCGTGTCGACCTCAGCATCATTGGGTTGGTCGCTGAAGCAGTTGAGGCAGAGGTGGCTGTCGGAGGTGTGGAGGAAGATCTGAGGAATCTATAGACGGCGTCCAGGGCACTGCTTTGTTGTGACGGATCGTTCTGTCATTGGAGCAGCTCCGGTAAGCCTTAAGACGTCAAGGCTGAAGCAGCACAAGACAGACATCGTCAATCTCAAGTGGGATTCTAATAGCATCTCCAATAGATGATGTAAAATCGATGTAAAATTAACATCACCAAAAACCACCCAACTACAACAGATGAGGTAAAAACTGTTGACTCTGAACTTAACTGTCGAAACTGAAATTTACTGTGGAATCTGAATGCTACTGTCGAAACTGAACGCAATGGTAGCAGAGAGGCACTTGACATGTAGTTTAGGGAGGGCATGCAGTTCATCTTCAACCTACACCCCCCTGAGCCGCCAGCCACCACCGGCCGAACCGCCAGCCCTAGCGCCGCCTCGTCGCCCCGAAACAACTCGCCACCGCCGCCCCGGCCAGCCCTCTAGGCCCCCCGCCCCCCACCCTGAACCCTAAGATAGATAGTGGGGTACCTCTCCGGCGAGCCCCCGTCCCCGCTGCGGGTGGTTCTTCCTTAACTCCAGCGAGCCCCCCCCCAACCCCTGCAAATCAACTAACCCAAAAGTCGATTCAGTCAACTGAAGTGTGGCTTAATCGGAGCAGAGCAGCAGCACGAGCGAGGGGGAGAGCAGGAGCAGCAGCTGGGCGAGCGAGCGATCGAGTGAGAGCCAGAGCAGCAGCAGCAGATCCGGCTGGTATGGACGCTGCAGCCGAAGGGGCCTAACACTGCGGGAGAGCCGCTGTGGAGATCTTGCCCGCGGCACTAGCTTCAAGGTAGCCGCTCCATGGGGGTGCGGGATGGAGCACCGTTGGCGCCGGGAGGTCGAGTTAAGGAGAAGGTGCGATGCGATGAGTGTACAACCTCTTTGGTAGCACCGAGTAGGCCTCGGCTTCGTCCGAGGAGTCGGTGAGGATGTTGTGGTTTCGGTGGAGCAGGTTAAGGCAGCACTATGGGGATGGAGCAGCCGTGATAGATGAGGCGATCGTCGGAGCAGCTCCTTGGAGGTGGAGGACGGGGCGGCTGAACCGGCAGGACGGCGAGATGGACGACGGATCCTCATCCGGGGAGGTGGATGAGGGAAGTCGAGCTGTTGCACTGGACGATGTCGTCGGGGAAGAGGCTCTGGCTGGGCAGCGGTGACATGGCGGACGGAGGAGCGTGGGGTTTCGCGGCTGGAGCGGAGAGGTCATGGCGGCCTGGGATTTCGAATGGCAAAAAGGGGGCGATGGGAGGGGGTGAAGCATGACTTAGGAACACGCTTGTCCAAAATGTAGGGTGTGTTACAAAAGTACCCCCACCGATTTGAACTAGCGGCCCTTTCGGCTCAGGGTTAGAAGGGGGATTTCGTGTGTCGGGATTTGGTAGTTGGAGGGAGTTTTCGCGCGCGTTGTAATTTCGGGATAGCAAGGCGCGGGTTGTGAAGGCGCCAGTTTTGGGAGCACGATATCTAAATTTTCGGGATATAACAAGACGCGGGTTGAATTTTAGGGACAAGCCTAACATGTAGTAATATTGTACTTGTACGTACCAAATCAATTCGCACTTCCCTCAACCAAAAAGAAAACGAAAAAAATAGAACTATTCACACCACACAAAGAGAGAGTCTTGCCCCGTTTTACTATACAAATGCTATTCAAAGCTACTCCCTCCTTCCATCTATATAGGGCCTAATGCGCTTTTCGATGCTAACTTTGACCAAATATTAGAGCAATGATATATGACATGCAACTTACACAAAGCACACCGTTAAATTCGTTTGTGAAAGGTTCTTTCAATGATATAATTTTCACATTGTGCATGTCATGTACTATTAATCTTGTCAATAGTCAAAGGCGGTCATAAAAATCTCATTACGCCCTATATAGATGGAAGGAGGGAGTATGAATCCATGTTATGTCCGATTAAATTTTTTCGCTTGCTGTATAATGCATGTCACCTACTCATACCAACATTTTAGTGCATTCCAAATGTCTATACTACCGCTGCAATTCGAACTAAATTTGAATTCGTTTCTCTGTTTCAATAAGAATCTACAATCATGATTGTTGCCAACTTCAACCATCATAGTTTCCTTGCTATCTGCCAAATATAAATCAGACGGCCTATAATGCAGGATGGCAGGCACACCATCATCAACAACTCCATTTTTTTATAAGAGTAGAGATAAGACATATTAAATGTAGTATACCATGTTCATAACCACACCATGTGTATCGCCGTTATATATACTAGTCGTCAACCCGTGCACCTGCACGGGCTAGGAACTATTCCATGAAGGCACACTATAGTAGTATACATAGTCCATGATGGTACATCTGTTATAATTGTATGCTTCTATGGATATGATGTTAGTAATTAAGGCAAAAACACAGAGATATCTAGTTCTGGCCTCCAAAAAGGATACAATTTAATCATAGTCAGATTTCTATAGGATCATCCATATAGAGTTGGCATCATTGATTATAATGTGTCTACTGTCAATGAAAACATAACTGAAAAAAGTATGCAAGGAAACACACTCAACATAACTATTGTGCAACCACTTGATAACTAATATTTTTTTTGACACATATAAGTAAACAATTCACATGTCTATCACCAATTGTTTCTCAGAATTGTATTACTAAAAAATGAAGAAAACAAAGCAACAAAAAGGAGACAACTTGAGACATATTAAAAAAATCAATGAAACGAATAAAATAGCAGAATAAAAATAGAAGTTAGATTATATTCTATTTTATATTCTCAAATTTAAACCAAGGAATGGTAATCATACATAACTGCCTTAACCTAGAAAAACCTAAAAAACCATGTGCACACACGTCTGAAATTGGCACTTATAATTTCTGGATTGATATTAATGGGCTTTTATTATTTTACAAATTAATAATATAGGAAAAAGGTCTCATATTTATTATATGACAACCATGCAATAGAATAACAAATAGGTATACAAATCTCTAGGATGTTTTACTGATAAACAAAGTGCTTTATCGATTTAACTGAAGATAATGAACGCATACCAACATGACATTCTAGCATTATTAAAGATGATATTTTATTAAAGGTGAATGTGCAACATCAATTATATTAGCATTTAAAGGAAAGAAAGAGAACCCGCTAGGGACATGTTGGGCTTAATCCTATTCATGTTCGTGGGGTTACTTTTGTACATGAGGCAACATGAAAGTGCGTTATATCAACTAGAGGGTGGGTGAATAGGCGATTTTTATGAAAGTCTTCAAAATGTGAAGGTTATGAAGACAAACAGTACAGATATGCCAATCACTTAAGCAGCGGAAGTTAGAGTACACTAGGCACGCCATGGTCAAGTATTCAATAGAGTGAAAGCACAAGACAAGTAGCTGCAGTGTAATAAGGATCAGGTAGGAAGAAGCTATGAAGCCAAACAAATCATACAGTTATGTTGTGAAGACAGAAGATAAAGCAAGCATGCAATGGCTTCACAGTGTATAACAGAAAGTAAAAGGAAGTGAAGATGAAACCAGTGACACGCTGAAGAAAATGATTTGTTGGACCAGTTCCAGTTGCTATGACAACTGTACGTCTGGTTGGAGCGGCTAGGTATTTAAACCAAAGGACACACAGTCCCGGACACCCAGTCCTGAACACGCAGCTCAGGACACCCAGTCCTCACCGTTTTCTCCTTGAGCTAAGGTCACACAGACCTCGCCCAATCACTCTGGTAAGTCTTCAAGTTAGACTCCCAAACCTTCACAGACTTCGTTCACTGGCAATCCACAATTTCTCTTGGATGCTTAGAACGCGACGCCTAACCGGCTGGAGGATGCACAGTCCTCAAGTGTAATAAGTCTTCAGATCACTCAGACACGAAGACTTAAGTGATGCCCAATTTACTCTGGCTCGGGGTGGTTAGGGCTTTTCTCCTCGCTAGGAATTTTCTCTCAAAGGCTTCGAGGTGGGTTGCTCTCAAACGACAAAAGCCGTGCACTGAAATCTGAGCAGCCAACCGTTTATGGTTGTAGGGGGTGGACTATTTATAGCCACTGGGCAACCCGACCTAATTTGTCCGAAATGACCCTGGGTCACTAAGGAACTGACACGTGTACCAACGGTCAGATTTCAAACTCACACGGCAACTTTACTTGGGCTACAAGTAAAGCTGACTTGTCCGACTCTGGACAAGATTTGCTCTCATTGTCTTCGCTCGAAGATATAGGTTTTGAATTAGGCATCACTTCAGTCATTCTGACTGGTTCTCTTGGACCCCACTTAACAGTACGGTGGTTCCTATGACTCGACACAAATGAAATAAAACTACGAAGAATCTAAGTCTTCGAGTTCCATAGGCTTCACATGGTGTCTTCTCTTGTCATAGTCTTCAATATGAATATCTTCAAATACCACCATTGTCTTCAATGTCTTCGTACATTTTTAGGGGTCATCTCTGGTAGTAAAACCGAATCATTGAGGGACTTCTACCTGTGTTATCCTGCAATTCTCACAAACACATTAGTCCCTCAACTAGGTTTGTCGTCAATACTCCAAAACCAACTAGGGGTGGCACTAGATGCACTTACAATCTCCCCCTTTTTGGTGATTGATGACAAACTAGTTGAAGTTTTCAACGGGGAATATAATTTGTGAAATTGTAAAGGAATTGTCTTCATAAGCTGCAAGGGCTCCCCCTAAAGATGTGCATATAAGTAATTTGCTTCTGGAGCGCAAATGCACATGGCAGGTTGTACTTGTGGAAATCCACTTCAACTTATGATGACAATCCACCATGCATGTAAAAGTATATGAAGAGAATGACAAGCATAATGAATAATGGACGTCTGTGGAATGATATAAGTGACGCAAAAACATAGTGGCAAACAAGTAGCAGACGACCATCGAGTTTAAGTGTTACAACTCAAAGAACCAAATGTAGCAAAACGAGAGTTGTAAGCACGAAGCAAAATGTAGCAAAATATAAAGCACCCGCCCATATTGACCCGCTTGAAGACTATCAACATCATATGCTTCTCCCCCTTTTGTCAGTGATGACCAAAAAGGTGTGAAGACATAGAGTTTTCTACGCGTTCCTAGGTGCAGCAGGGTCGGTGGAGGCGTTTGGTGGTGCTGAAGAGCTTGGTACAGGGTCGACGCGCGCTGAAGGAGGAGGTGGTGGTGATGTAGCGTCTTCTTCTTCCTCGATGATTCTTGCAGTCACCGTGGCAGCAGAGGAAGAGAACTCAGAATCTTCAAGTGAGGGAGTTCCGCGCAGCATAGCTCTTCTGGGGGGTGTGGAGTCAAACTAGAATCTCTCTCTGAAGCCATCCTCATGAAGATCAGCTTCAGGGCACAGCATTGTGAGGCCTTTCCAGGTGCGGCGACAAGTTTCATGAGCCACAAATGCATTCTTGGTGGCAAGATTTCTGATGCGATTGACATCCACCAAGAGGCTTTTCATCTGTCTCTTCAACCAGTCGTGATGCCTATCTTGCTTTTGGTGAAGGGCCACAAGAAGCTCTCGGTCATTGAGGGCACGAGCGCGCTTCTTGGGTCGCTGAGCAATTGCGCTGTCAGTGGCTTCAGTGGATGCAGGTGCACGTGTAGTACCAGCCAACAGGTACACCCTGGAGATGGCTTCAACACCTTCAACATTCTGTGTGAAGCTCTGGTGTTCTGCATTCTGAAGACTTAAGGGTTGCTTGGCAGGCTCAGGATATACAGCTTCAGCAGAGGTGTCCACATCTGGCAAGAAGATCCGATGGTTGCGGGCTGAGGGCTGATATGAAATCGCAGAATGAAGCTTGATCAGCCGCATAACCCAAGGAGCATAAAACTTCAAGCCAAATAAATCTGAGCCGGATGCCGCAAGCTGGCGTATTAAGAAGTCCTGCGCATTGAAGCATTTGCCATGAAGGATGTAGAATATGAGAGTCTTCATTGCACCCGCAACCTTGGCATGTGGAGAGTGTCCCTTGAGGGGCTAGAGAGTCCGCCTGATGATGTGATAAATGGTTCTGGGCAGGTACTGTAAGTCTTCAACGAAGAACTCAGTTGGATAGGGTGCATCATGGGGCAATGGCTTCATCATTGAAAGCATCTGACTCATATTTGGTTCAGGCCTCTGAAATATGCTTTCAATTGCTTCAGCATGTGATTGGCAGCCTTCTTCGAAGAATTCGCCAGGAGTGGGTAGGCCGGTAAGCTCAATGATATCAAATGCATTGGCTTCGTGATGGACATTGCCGGTCATCCACTCCAGGATCCAAGTCTTTGGATCTCTGTTGTATCCTTTAGTGTGGAGGGTGGCATAGAATTGAAGCAGAAGCTCTTCATTCCAGTGCTCTTCATCAGTTACGAACTGCAGCAGACCCACTTGCTTAAAGCAATCCAAAGCTTCCTCCAAACAGGGCAGTCCAGCAATGGCTTCAACATCAAGGCGCTTGTGCGAGAAGATGCGTCCTTGGTTGTAGAGGATGCAGGAGTAGTAGCTGCGCTGAGGATAGCTCCAGAACCTATCAGATACAATCCTTTCCCTTGAATAGGGGTTCTTGGAGCTATTGAAGAACGTGTTGTCGGCCTTGAAGCTAGTGATGTTGAAGGAGCCAGGAGCTGATGCAGGACCTGGGAACCTTGGCAGTCAAGGGATTGGCGTCTGGACCTGAGGCCTGTGCTCAACATGGTAATCAAATGGAGGACCTGCAGCAGACTCAGGAACAGACATATCTGGATCAGTAGCTTCACTATCTTCAGAAGCTTTGGGTGGGGAGGGCGCCACATTGGCTTCGGCTGATGCAGCCTCAACATTTTCAGCCTCCACTTGTGTAGTTGGAGGGACAGACTCCAGCACGTTCTCCTGGAGAACGGTTTCTTGTTGGAGCGGGGGAGTTGGAGCTTGTGGTACTTCTTCATGCTCTTCGGCTGATGCAGCTGGAATGTCGTCAGTAGAGTCCTGAGGCCTTGGACCTTTGCGAAGCCTGCGAAATGCAGCCGACGCCTGTGAAGTTGGAGTGGGCTGGACCTCAGATTCTTCTTCCACTTGTGGGCGATCTGCCCATGATGCCTCTTGTGCAATTGGTGTCAGAGGACGACCAATGCTGATGAGTTCTCTTGTCTCAAGCTGAGGAAGGGCTGCATCATCTTGTACATGGTCCTGATGACCAATGTCTTCAGCAGCGATGGGGTCGGCTGCTGGAATATCTTCAGCTTTAGGAGCCTCTGTGGAAGCAGGCTCATAAACTGTGAGTTGGCGTTCTGTGTCAGGATAGATGACAGAGAGGGGTTCAACCATCAAGGGCTCTGTGGGAGCAGCCCGAGCTTTCTTGATCTTGCGCTTTTTCTTGGTGGGGTCAGAAGGAGAGGCTTCAGAGTGTTTCCTCTTCCTTGCTTCAGCTTCGGCTGTCCGTGTCTTCTTGAGCTCTGAAGCGGTTGACTAGCTCTTTGGCTTCGAGCCAGTCGTAGCAGTGGGGAAGACAATCGGAACAGCTTCTTGCCTTGGTGCCTCTGGTTCAGCCACAGCAGGCTTCTTCTTTTTCTTCGCGGCCATCCTGGGGTCGATGCTGGGACGCCCAAGTGCCTTGCGCTTCTCGGCCTCATTGTAGGCCTGCACACAGCGATCAGCCAGAATCTTCATTCGCTCCTGCGAACCCTGAGCTTCTGCACGTTTCTTTAGAAAGTTTTCCTTTAACTCGTGCAACATGATCTTGAAATCCTTGACTTCTTGGACGCTGAGCCTGGCCATATTCTGCTTGAACTGAGCCTTTTCAAAATCAATTTTCTGCTTCAGTTCAACAATGCGCTGGGCAATAGCAAGTTCTGAAGCAATAGCGCCTTGGAAGGCGACGCTGAGGCCAATGGGCAGCTGCAGATCATCGAAGCTGATATTTGGTGTAGCAAACCATTCATCGATGAAGTTGTGGATGATTGCTACATCAAACAGAGGCAGATTGTTGAAGATTCCAGCCTCCTCCTTGCTCTTGATGAGCTGCTCAAGAGCGTCATCTCCAAGATCTTCGTTGATGGACAGATCAATGGTTTCGCTGCGCAGAATGGCAGCAGCTGTGAGCTCTTTGCCTGTGTGTGGCTGAGGCTTCTTTGCTTCCTGGGGCTTGGAGACTCGAGATAAGTCTTCAGACTGCGCACTGGCTTCAGGAGGCGCAGTTGCCAATGGCTTCGCCCTTGAGATTTTGGGTGAAAGGATCTGCTTTGAAGCTTTTGGCTTCTTTGCCTGCTTTGGCTTCGGTGCAGCAGGCACTTCATCAGATTCAGAGTCAGCAGGAGGGTCATTGACGGCAGTCCCTTGGACTAAGATACGGGTGATGAGGCCCTCAAGATTTGCATACGGACCGATGATATTGGGGTCGGCCTCACGTGTGCCATATGCCCTTGGTGCGGAGGGACCAAGGTTGAAGTCTAGACCCAATTTCTTCTTGTTGTGCTTCGCTGACCTCTGGGCAAACTGGAAGTTGCGCTTGAACAGATTGTCGTCACGACACCAGAGTAGTGACGACGGATGAGCATCAGCAGGCTGTGGTCCTCTGACCATGCATGATAGAAGCCTTGAGCAATGGCTTCGTCTCTGGACCTGGGCACGAGATTTTTGTATAGTACATCTCCCCATGGTCTCTTGATGACGCTTTTCTCAGCGTACTCCTTGGTGACGAAGCGGTATTGGAACCATTGCTCCGCCCAATAGCGTCAAATCCATTGGATTCGTGTCTTGCGTTGATTGTAATCCTCTTCAGGATCTATATTGTACAGCTCTAAGAGATCATCGGGCAGATCTCGTGATGTTTCCCCTCGACGCTTTCTGCCACCCTTCCTTGCTGGTTTTTCTGCAGCCATGAAGCTTAACTTGGAAGGCTTCAAAACATTCAAAGGCTTCAAAGGCTTTCTTTTGCTGGACCAACAGGAACTGGCTTCAGGAGAATTGATGTGACGCTGTAAGAACTCAGCAAATGAATGCAGACTATGAGAACCAAAAGATTCTCCCACGGACATGTACCTGTGACAGCATTAAGGTGCGAGGGAAGGGGAAGAGGTCATATGCATTCTCAGAAGATTTTGAAGATAAATCAGTTTAGAAGATATTGACCTCATCGTGCGAAGACATTCACTTATAGAAAACAAGTTGGTTCCAGATTTGTACGAACCCATAGATCGGTACAAGTGAGGAATCTAACTACTTCATGAAGCACAAGTGAATATACTAGGCAAGTTATGAGATGCAGACTGAGACGGATCTAACTTGTGTGAATAGAAACTCCTTATGGCAGAAAGTGACCGAACTATAGGATCAAAACAGGCTGTAAAAAGAGGTTTTATTTACCACACTTGGAACTGCTAGACGGAGTGGGAGATGAGGCCGAGCAGTTCGATCCTCCGTGCCCTAACTTGGCGACGGAAGACACCTACGGCGACGGCGGAGAGAGTGATGTCCGCGGTCGACGTGAAAACAGCGTCGGAGAGGTTGCGGCAGTGAAGCGCTTCGTCGCCGGCGTCGTCGAGAGCTAGCGGTGGCGCTAGGGTTCGTTCGAGGGAGGAAGAAGGAGAAGGAGATAATGACCGCAGTGAGTGTGTATTTATAGTCACAGGGGCTGCACTGCGCTATTACACAGGTGCCCCTGGCGATTCGCATCTGAACAACACGTGGCCATCATGCGGAGTCTCGGGGGCAGTTCTACAACCCACGCATGCCTGGATTGTCGGGTGGTCGTTCCTACTTCTCCGGATTTCTTGTGGATGAATGAGCATTGAAAACGGTTTTAAAGTTTGTCTCTGTGTCTTCTGCTGACAAGGATGCAGAGAAGACATTCGACAGTTTCAATAGGATGCATATGACTTGGAGAGATAGAATTTGAGATAGAGAGCATGGAGAGATTAGGGTCCAATCACATTCACTTAGTTCAAAAGATTCAAAACAAGAAGACATAGCTATAAATGAATGCTGTAGAGGACAGAACACTAGTGTATATATATATATATATATATATATATATATATATATATATATATATATATATATATATATATATATATATATATAATCCACGTAATGAAGATAATCATGAAGACATGTAGAGATTGAAGCCAAACCAAATGTGAAGACATTGCTAGGTAATGCCATGAGTGAAGCACTTCAAAAATAGAACATTCGGTGCTAGCACACTAGTATCCATCCCGAATACCATGCAACGGGTGTTGGAATAGGTCCGGAGAGTGCGACCATGGGAGACACCTACTTCCTTACCAGTAACATCATCAGTGGGTTGTATACACACAAGAAGAGGTGATCCATCGGAATTAGATGCCAGGCGCCACAGAGTATAACGGCGCTGCTCGTCCTCCTGCTCGTGATCATCACCATCATCATCTCCCCCTTGGTTACAAAATTTTTCAAGTATAGGTGGTGGGATGTTCACAGGACCTTGGAAACACAAGAAGAAGGTTAATTAGTAAAGGGAAACTTGCTAACCCGCATGCATGTGGATGAAACAATTATAATTACGGTGTAAGACAAACGTACCGAAACTACTAGGATGCCATGCAAAAACAGTCCCACCAGTGGTGGTAGCAAACACAAGGCCCTCGTATTGAATTGCATCACAGTACTCATCCATGTACAGAAACTGATTTTTGAGCAATATCCATTGAGTCGAACCACGAAGGACGGCAACAAGCTTGTCGAAGATAGCAACAACTTGATAGTTGTTGTAATTCCAAGAGTGGTTGGGAACTCGACAAATTGCTATCTTCCGTAGAAGACAGTCACCATGATCATATTTGAACATGCGTACATTACCGGTGTGCTCAACCTTTGGGCAGTGTGCTGAGATTTTTGGAAGTGGAACCCGGTGATGAGTGTACACATTCACAAGTTCCCACTTGCAGTTGGACCCAATGTAAACAACCCAATCTCCATTTGCGCCCGCCCAAGCCTTGCCCTCGATCTTAATATCATACGTATCATTATCAAGCGGCATCAACTGGCACAGGGCGAGGCCTCCGTCATGCCGGCGCCAGTCATCAGGGTCACGGCGAAGAAGATAGGGGATATCAAACCGCTCCTTGACTCTTGGGTTCTTTGTAATGATGTTATTAGTTGAGTCGAGAATGGGCTTGAACGAACCTGCCATGCTAGCCGAGGTGATGACGTCGCACCGATTAATGAGTTCCTCCACCATGTCATCTTTCAGATCGGGGCAAGAATAATAGGGTCGTTTCCGGCCTGTTCCCTCCATGGAGAAGACGATCGAACAATGGCAGAAGAAAGGGTGAAGGGCTGAAGGAAAATGGAGGAGGGAGAGGAAGAGCATGCGACAGCAGTTCCAAATCGAGAGGGAAAGACGAAGAGTCGGTGGACGGTTGCGAGTTTGCCACGGTTCACAAAGAGGCGCCCTGGCCTACACGTTTGTTCGAAAATACTCCTACTACTCGCCGTCGTCTCACTGATATGTTGGAACAGGACCACATGTCAACGAAACATGGTGTGTAATTTCTCGTGCAAAATTCGCTCTGGCCGCGTTGGCCCGAGGTGCCGCATTAGTTATCGACCTTTATTTTTTTCATGGCGTGTCGATCAGTTTTGAAGCATGACTAACTGGTACTGTACGTGGAGAGGATGACAGCAGGGACCCGCCAAGGTCATGGCAGTACGCAAGCAAGTGCCTCCTTACTTCAAGCCAATAAAAAAATGGCTCCTAGTGGATTTCTGACATCTGGGTCCCATGCCATTGTCAACGTAGTCAATAAACGAGAGAATTGCACGACGAGCGGCTGACACCAGGGACCCAGTAGCTCGCCCAGTTATTTTTTTTGGTTAATTTGATAAATGCCACTCCAAATCTGGTGTATCCGAGAAATGCCACTGCAATTTCCAAACTTTGAAAAATTCCATTTCATGCCATTCTAGTGGCATTTTTCGAAGTCTGGAGTGGCGTTTTTCAAAGTTTGCAAACTGGAGTGGCGTTTTTCAAAGTTTGCACAAATTGCAGTGGCATTTTTCAAAGTTTTGAAATTGCAGTGGCATTTTTATGAATCACCATAATTGGAGTGGCATTTATCTAATTTGTTTTTGAGACGGAAGCAGGGTGTCAACTGGGCTATGCAGGACACTCTGCCCTGTCTAGACAGCCTTTTCTTTTATATTTACCACAAACCAGCCCAGTAGTTTTTTTTCTTTCTGAAAATGGCTAGCCCAGTTCTTTTGTGATTTGTCAAGTAAGTCGCTTTATCAGGCCTGCTGGGCTGCAAATCTTTCAAGATGAGGAGAGCTTCATTCGGCTGGCCGAGAAAATGGCCTATCAGTAATGAGAAATGGGATGTACATTTTTAAAACACATCAAACCGGTAATTATTTTCAAATATCTTTTTTTTCATTTTGAGATTTTAAATTGCATTGATTTTTATGCGTGGACAATTTATTGGATTTTATATAGATATACATTTATTTTTAAAATCAGTCTGAATGTGACTCGAAATTTCAGGATTAAAAATAGTTCAGACCGCACCGACATATGCAAAATTTCATATAATTTTTTAACCGTGGCCACAATATGGGCTGTAATGCTAACATAAAGAATATGGGCTCCAAAAAATCTCGTAAGAATTAGCAAATGGGCTGTAAATTACTTGAAATAATGGCAGATGGGTTGTATGCTGTTTTCCACAGATTTGAGGCTTTCCACAGATGGCATGTATAATGTTGGATGTCCATCCAACGGCCGTCGTGCTTCTTCAATCTCTGCTCTTCCTGCTCCAGCCGCTCAAACAAGCGCCAGCGGGACTGCCTGCTCCCTCCTCCGCGCGGCCGGCTGTGTTGCCGCGCAGGCCTCACCGCTCCACCGTACTCACATCGCTGGCCTAGCCATCCCTCTACTCACCCACACCTGCTGTTATTCTCCAGCGACGGCAGACGAACCGGTAAACCCTCGTACAGTCGTACTCCCCTCCGCGTGGGAAACAAAAACAACGGCCGAGTCTTCCCTGCCTCCGTGTCGTTCCCTTCCTAGGCCTCATCATCGTCCACCGCCCTGGTGCTCTCGGCATGGCGTGGTCAGCATGGTCAAAACGACCGACATGCATTTGAAGTGGACTGTACGTGGAGAGGCTGACAGCTGGGTCCACGGCCGCACGCAAGGAAATGCCTCCTTATTACGTGCAAAATAATGATTTCCTCCACCTGACATCTGGGACCCACCGAAACAGCCTTTGTATTTCGCGAAAAAAACGTTACCGCCGTTGACTGCTCGGACCCACCAGCTATATCTTCGCACGCAGGGAAGTGCCTCCTTATTACGCACAAAAAAATGAATACTCCCCTTGCTAGCTGGGACCCAGTATAGTGGGCCTACTAAGTTGACGGGGATGAAGGGCTTTGTCAACTTAGTCAATATGCACGATTCTAGCTCGACTGGCCGTACGATGTCCATCCAACGGCCGTAGTGCTTCTTCAACCTTCGGTCTTCTTGCTCCAGCCGCCCAAAGCAGCGCCAGTCGTGCCGCCTGCTCCTGCCTCCCATGGCGAGTTGTGCTGCCGCGGAGGCCTCATCGCCCCCATACTACTCCCACCGCTGGTCAGGCCATCCCTCCACTACACTCACCCACAACCCCCGTTATTCTGCGGCGACGGCAGCGCAGCCGAATCAGTGAACCCTCGTACTCCTCTCAGCGTGGGCATCCACTGCCGCATCTTCCTCGGCTCCGCGTCGTCCCCTTCCTAGGCCTCGTCATCGTCCACCGCCGAGGTGCTGTCGGTGCGGCGTGGTCAATGTGGTCAATGACCGAATTCCATCGGAAGAATACTGTACATGCAGAGGCTGACAGCTGGGTCCACGGCAGCCAAGGAAGTGCCTCCTTATTACGCGGAAAATAATTATTCCTCCACCTCACAGCAGGGACCCACCGGACGCCCACCAGTATATCACAAAAAAATGTTTGCCCCTGACTGCTGGGACCCACTCGACGGGCCATCGTATTTCGCGAAAAAAACGTTCCCCCTGCTGTCAGCTCGGACCCACCGGAAGTGCCTCCTTATTACGCACAAAAAAATGAATACCCCCTGCTAGCTGGGACCCACCTTAGTGGCAGGCTGACTTGTGGGCCTACTAAGTTGACGGGGACGGAGGGCTCTGTCAACTTAGTCAATATGCACGATTATAGCTCTAGTGACCGTACGATGTCCATCCAACGACCGTAGTGCTTCTTCAACCTCTGGTCTTCTTGCTCTAGCCGCCCAAACCAGCGCCGGTCGTGCCTCGTGCTCCTGCCTCCCGTCACCGGCTACGATGCGGCGGAGGCCTCACCGCCCCCTACTACTCCCACCGCTGGCCAGGCCATCCCTCTACTCACCCACACCCCTTGTTATTCTCTGGCGACGGCAGCCTCACACCGCAGCGAACCAGTGAACCCTCGTACTCCTCTACGCATGGGCATCCACTACCGCATCTTCCCCGGCTCCGCGTCGTCCCCTTCCTATGCCTCGCCGTCGTCCACCGCCCTGGTGCTCTCGGCGCGGCGTGGTCAACCTGGTCAAGGAACGGCTTCCATCGGACCTGGACTGTACGTGGAGAGGCTGACAGCTGGGTCCATGGCCGCAGCAAGGAAGTGCCTCCTTATTACGTGCAAAATAATTATTCCTCCACCTGACAGCGGGGACCCACCGGACGGGCCACCAGTATTTTGCGAAAAAAATCTTTTCCCCCTGACAGCTAGGACCCACCGGACGGGCCACCGTATTTCGCCAAAAAATGCCCTCCCCCCCCCCCCGCTGTCTGCTCGGACCCACCGGAAGTGCCTCCTTATTACGCACAAAAAAATGAATACTCCCCCGGCTAGCTGGGACCCACCTTGCTGGGAGGCTGACTTGTGGGCCTACTAAGTTGACGGGGACGAAGGCCTTTGTCAACTTAGTCGATATGAACGATTCTAGCTTCTGTGACCGTACGATGTCCATCCAACGGCCGTAGTGCTTCTTAAACCTCTGGTCTTCTTGCTCCAGCCGCCCAAAGCAGCGTCGGTCGTGTCGCATGCTCCTGCCTCCCGTGGCCGGCTGTGCTGCCGCAGAGGCCTCACCGCCCCCTACTATTCCCACCGCTGGCCAGGCCCTGCGGCGACGGCAGCCTCACACCGCAGCCGAACCAATGAACCCTCGTAGTCCTCTCCGCGCAAGCTTCCACTGCCGCGTCGTCCCCTTCCTAGGCCTCGCCATCGTCCACCGCCGTGGTGCTCTCCGCGTGGCGTGGTCAACATGGTCAAGGAATGACTTCCATCTGAAGAGTACTGTACTGGAGAGGCTGACAGCTGGGTCCACGGCCACAGCCTAGTTTTTTTGTGATTTTCCAAGTAAGTCGCTTTGTCAGGCCTGTTGGGCTACAAATCTTTCAAGACAAGGAGAGCTTTCATTCGGCTGGCCGAGAAAATGGCCCATCAGTAATGAGAAATGAGTTGTACATTTTTAAAACACATCAAACTGGCAATTAGTTTCAAATATCTTTTTTTTATTTCAAGATTTTAAATTACATTAATTTTTATGCGTGGAGAATTTGTTGGATTTTATATTGATATACATTTATTTTTAAAATCAGTTTGAATGTGAGTCAAAATTTCGGGATTAAAAACAGTTCGGACCGCACCGAAATATGCAAAATTTCGTATATTTTTTTAATCGTTCCCACAATATGGGCTGTAATGCTAACAAAAATAATATGGGCTCCAAAAAAACCTTAAGAATTAGCAAATGGGATATAAATTATTGGAAATAATGGCAGATGGGTTGTATGTTGTTTTCCACAAATTTGAGGCTTTCCTAAAAAAGGTTGATGCACAAGCACTGACTGTTGGATGTTCATCCAACGGCCGTCGTGCTTCTTCAATCTCTGCTCTTCCTACTCCAGCCGCTCAAACAAGCGCCGGCCTCACCGCCCGACCGTACTCCCATCGCTGGTCTAGCCATCCCTCTACTCACCCACACCTACTGTTATTCTCCGGCGACGGCAGACGAACCAGTAAACCCTCGTACAAACATACTCCCCTTCGTGTGGGAAACAACTGCCGAGTCTTCCCTGCCTCTGTGTCGTCCCCTTCCTAGGCCTCGCCGTCGTCCACCGCCCTGGTGCTCTCGACGCGGCGTGGTCAACATGGTGAAGGAACGACTTCCATCGGACGTGGACTGTACGTGGAGAGGCTCACATCTGGGTCCACGGCCGCAGCAAGGAAGTGCCTCCTTATTACGCGGAAAATAATGATTCCTCCACCTAACAGCTGGGACCCATCGGACGGGCCATTGTATTACGCGAAAAAAATGTTTCCCCTAACTGCTGGGACCCACCAACTACATCTTCGCACGCAAGGAAGTGCGTCCAGGTAAAAAAAATGATTCGCCCCCTGACTGCTGGGACCCACTAGCTACATCTTCGTAGGCAAGGAAGTGCCTGACAGTCGGGACCCACCTGGTCGAAGCATACGTAGCGTTGTCATTCTGGTCGCGAACGTGTACGTACATACTGGTCGATGTAGAGGCGCGCACGTGTCATAGTAGAGGCGCGCACGTAGAATGTACATGTATGTACAGTGGCTAGGGTGCAAGAAAGAAAATACGGCCACGTATGTGTACATACGGGCGGGGTCTCGAACGCCTACTCGCGCATACGTACGGCGAGGGCTCGTGTACATGGCTGGGTCGGAACGGAGAAACAGCGTCGTCATCGTGTTCATGGGGACACAACGGAATGCGTCGTGTTCATGGGGAGGCAACGGAATGCGTCGTCTTCATGGGGAGGCAACGGAATGCGTCGTGTTCATCGGGAGGCAACGGAACGCGTGGGAGCCAACCGGCTGGATCGGAACGGAATGTGTGGTCGTGTTCATCGGGAGGGCTTAGATGGAACAGGCGATGGAAGCGAGGCCTGGCGTACCGCACAACGGAGGAAACGGACCTCCTACGTTCGGAACGGGGTCCTGTTGATCGGGAGGGGTCTGGCGTACCGCAAAATGAAGGAAACGGACCGCCTACGGTCGAAACGGGGGTCCTGTTCATCGGGAGGGGTGTGTGTACCGCAAAACGGAGGAAACGGACTTGTGTTGGAGCGCTAAGGTCGAAACGGGGGTCCTGTTCATCGGGAGGGGTGTGGCGTACCACAAAACGGGACTCCACGAGATACTGTTCATCTCCACCGTCGACCCCTCCAGCCTCCACGAGCTACTGTTCATCCACCGTCGACCTCCTCCAGCCTCCACCTATGACTGTTCATCCACGGGCTCCTGTTCATCTAGCCTCCACCGCGTGCTACTCCACCGGCTACTGTTCAACCAGCCCTCTCCACGGGCTCCTGTTCAACCACCCTTCCACAGGCTACTGTTCATCCTGCCCTCCACCGTCTACTATTCATCCTGCCCTCCACGGGGTGGTCCTATTCATCCAGCCCTCCATGGGGTCCTGTTCATCCAGCCCCAACCGGCTCGATCGATCGGGGTCCTATTCATCCAGAGGCAACACCACGGGGTCCTGTTCATCCACCCCCACCGAGAACTGTTCATCCAACCCCCCCCCCCCCTGCAACGCTCGCTATTCATCCAGAGGCAGCATCGATCGACTTCAGTTAGCAGCAGTAGCGAAGGAATCGCTCGATCGGGTTCAGTTAACAGCCATCGATCGATCGCTCGGGTTCAGTAACGCGTAGCCTGCAGTGCAATCGCTCGGGTTCAGTTAGAGCCCAACGCCTCTCTCGGGTTCAGTTAGAGCCAACGCCTCGCACACACGCGCGTACGTGTACGAGAGAAACGCGCATCTCTCGGCCCTTGACCTCCCACCGTAACCGGGAAATCCCCGAAATTTTCCTCCCCCTCGCTTCTACCACGGTTTTTTCCTTCATGGACGGCCCAAAGAATGTCATGCAGCTGCGTCTCCGGCCCGCCCAGGACGAAAATCCCATTTTCTCTCATGATTTTTTGTCATAGAAGTAGGAGCCCACCACATCTATGATGATACCGGGTTTTGTCACAATTATCGTCATAGAAGTGTCATATGTATGACAAAAAAAATTCGTTCGGCCCAAAATGTCACGGATGTGTCTTTTTTTTTGTTATGCAGGAGGTGACCGGGCGAGTGCTCGCGCGTGTCGGCCACGCGCGGTGTCCGACTGGTGCGGGGAGGAAGACGACAGAAGGGGAAGCGGTGGTGGGTTGGGCCACTTCAGCAGCAGGCCGCACAGGTAGGCGCCAGGTAGGTTTTCTCTCTCTCTCTGGTTTTTTTATTTATTTATGTTTTCTATTTTCTATGATTGGTTTTGATTTTATCTAAATACCAAATCATTTCATAAACTTCTGAAAATTACTATGTGGCCTTTTAAAAAAGTATTCAAACCACTTACAAACTTTCAGATTTATTGGAGTTATATTTAATATATAACAAATATAACTCCAATGCAAATAATTATTGAGTTAACTCAAATGTCCAAAATAAATATTTATGAGCTCTTAAAAATATTGGTTTTAATTTTACCTCTAGCCAATATTTTTAGAGAGAAACATGAACATTTTCTTGGACCTATTTGAAGCAATTTTTTCTTGGTCATTTTCTGAAATGTTTTCTGAGGCTTTCACATGTCCCCATTTCAAATTCATTGAAATTTAAACATGATGCACACATGTCTAGCAGGTCTAGGTCGAGGTAAAGCTAGGGATGTGACAACTCACCCCCACTAAATAAGAATCTTGTCCCGAGATTCAAGACGTGAGGTAAGTAGACAAAGGGGACACAAAGCTAACACGGTCTTGATGATCCAATTTCCCTCATCGAAGATGTTGATTCATTGCTTCAAATTGATTTTGACGTTCTTGCTTTCGAGATCTTCATCCAACACGACAAAAGAGAGAGGAAAATTCTACAAGAATCGATCTTCCCAAAGATTGAGCAACTCTGGATCAACTCATGGATTGAGACGTAAAACATCTCTCGAGCTGAGACACAAAAAACATATCTGGAACGAGGAAAGTTAGCAGATGACGAAGGTTCAATTTGGTAGGCAAGAACTCCACACTTAAGTAAGATGGTGCATAGTTTTCAAAGTAGCAAGGAAGTAATTGCCATGATTCCATAATGGGGCACCTTAGGGAAGGTTACTCGTAGAATTATTCCCTTAAGTGGCAAAAAGAATTACTTTTGATCTAGAAATCATTGAAACTCTCTAAACCAGCCCAAGGAATATCACAAACGATCGTTTGAAAGAATTCGGAGAAATAGCGTACTCAGCTTGGAAAGAAAACTAGAATTATAAGATAACTCAGCAAACAGAAAGTACATTCCAGATGATGCCGAGGATATAACCCAGTGACTGAGCGTGCTCTCAAGAACTTGAGAATTTCCTTACTCATCAGGGTCTTACCAACATCCGTGTCGAGGATCCTGGCAACACATCGTACTACCATAATGAATATTGATGGATGATTGCAGATGCAAAGGAAGACAACACATTCTCAGATTTCACCTTAGCGATGACAAGGGAACGAGATCTAGATGTCCGACCAAGAGACATTTAGCACTCCGCTTCTAA
This sequence comes from Triticum monococcum, assembly GCA_034509565.1. Taxonomy (NCBI): domain Eukaryota; kingdom Viridiplantae; phylum Streptophyta; class Magnoliopsida; order Poales; family Poaceae; genus Triticum; species Triticum monococcum. The sequence continues at coordinate 639,523,774 of CM067847.1, read as the reverse complement.
TGTTCTCCTTGATGTACCAGCTTAACCCAATAACATTCGGTATCTCGAACATCAAGTAAAGGTGTGACTTCGGGATCTCAAGGAACCCATAAGGAACAACTTATGTACAAAGTCATACCAACTCCTCAAGGAAGAATGGTCAAATCGCTGACTCAAGATACTACAATAAGGGATCTCCCGGATAAGTGTTGGGGAACATAGTAATTTCAAAAAAATTCCTACGCACACGCAGGATCATGGTGATGCATAGCAACGAGAGGGGAGAATGTTGTCTACGTACCCTCGTAGACCGTAAGCGGAAGCATTTATCAACGCGGTTGATGTAGTCGTACACCTTCACGATCCGTCCCGATCAAGTACCGAACATACGGCACCTCCGCGTTCAGCATACGTTCAGCACGATGACATCCTCGCCTTCTCGATCCAGCAAGAGGGGGGAAGTAGTAGATGAGTTCCGGCAGCACGACGGCGTGGTGGCGGTGTTGGTGAAGAACAATCTCCGCAGGGCTTCGCCTAAGCACTACGAAAACTATGACGGAGGATAAACTAGAGGGGACGGGGTAGCCCGCACACGGCTTGGTGTTTCTTGATGTGTCTTGGGTGCTAGCCCTACCCCTCTATTTATATGTTGAGCCTTGGGGTCGAAACTTGGAGTAAAAGCCTCCACAAAGTCGGTTTCACCCGAAAGGCAAGAGTCCTTCTCGGACTCCAGGGCCAGACGCCAGGGTTCCTGATGTCTGGACCTAGACGCCAGGGACCCTGGCGTCTGGCCCCTGGACTCTGCAAAACTTCCTTTTGCGCTTTCCAAAAACCTTGTGGGCTTTCCCCTTTGGCCCAAATAAAGTGTTCTCGTACCCAAACATTTTGAGAAACATCCGGAACCCCTTCCGGTGAATTCCGTAACCCTTCCGGTGACCAAACACTATTATCCCATATATCAAACTTTATCTTCGGACCATTCCGAAGTTCCTCGTCATGTCCGTGATCTCATCCCGGACTCTGAATAACATTCGGCCACCAACATACATAACTCATATAGTACTATATCGTCAACGAACATTAAGCGTGCGGACCCTACGGTTCGAGAACTATGTGGAAATGACTGAGACACCTCTCTGGTCAATAACCAATAAAGGAACATGGATGCCCATATTGGCTCCTACATATTCTACGAAGATCTTTATCGGTCGGACAGCATAACAACATGCGTTGTTCCCTCTGTCATCGGTATGTTACTTGCCCAAGATTCGATCGTCGGTATCTCAATACCTAGTTCAATCTCATTACCGGCAAGTCTCTTTACTCGTTCCGTAACACATCATCCCGCAACCAACTCATTAGTTGCAATGCTTGCAAGGCTTAAGTGATGTGTATTACCGAGTGGGCCCAGAGATACCTCTCCGACAATCGGAGTGACAAATCCTAATCTCGAAATACGCCAACCCAACAAGTACCTTCGGAGACACCTATAGAGCACCTTTATAATCACCCAGTTACATTGTGACGTTCGGTAGCACATAAAGTGTTCCTCCGGTAAACGGGAGTTGCATAATCTCATAGTCATAGGAACATGTATAAGTCATGAAGAAAGCAACAGCAACAAACTAAACGATCAAGTGCTATGCTAACGAAATGGGTCAAGTCAATCACATCATTCTCCTAATGATGTGACCTCGTTAATCAAATGACAACTCTTTCTCTATGGTCAGGAAACATAACCATCTTTGATCAATGAGCTAATAAGTAGAGTCATACTAGTGACATTGTGTTTGTCTATGTATTCACACATGTATCATGTTTTCGGTTAATACAATTCTAGCATGAATAATAAACATTTATCATGATATAAGGAAATAAATAATAACTTTATTATTGCCTCTAGGGCATATTTCCTTCAGTCTCCCACTTGCACTAGAGTCAATAATCTAGTTTACACAGTAATGATTCTAACACCCATGGAGCCTTGGTGCTGATCATGTTTTGCTCGTGGAAGAGTCTTAGTCAACGGGTCTGCAACATTCAGATCCGTATGTATCTTGCAAATCTCTATGTCTCCCACCTGGACTTGGTCCCGGATGGAGTTGAAGCGTCTCTTGATGTGCTTGGTTCTCTTGTGAAATCTGGATTCCTTTGACAAAGCAATTGCACCAGTATTGTCACAAAAGATTTTCATTGGACCCGATGCACTAGGTATGACACCTAGATCAGATATGAACTCCTTCATCCAGACTCCTTCATTTGCTACTTCTGAAGTAGCTATGTACTCCGCTTCACATGTAGATCCCGCTACGACGCTTTGTTTAGAACTGCACCAACTGATAGCTCCACCGTGTAATAAAAGCACGTATCCGGTTTGCGATTTAGAATCGTCTGGATCAATGTCAAAGCTTGCATCGATGTAACCATTTACGACGACCTCTTTGTCACATCCATAAACAAGAAACATATCCTTCACCCTTTTCAGGTATTTCAGGATGTTCTTGACCGCTGTCCAGTGATCCACTCCTGGATTACTTTGGTACCACCCTGCCAAACTAATAGCAAGGCACACATCAGGTCTGGTACACAGCATTGCATACATGATAGAGCCTATGGCTGAAGCATAGGGAACATCTTTCATTTTCTCTCTATCTTCTGCAGTGGTCAGGCATTGAGTCTTACTCAACTTCACACCTTGTAACACAGGCAAGAACCCTTTCTTTGCTTGATCCATTTTGAACTTCTTCAAAACTTTGTCAAGGTATGTGCTTTGTGAAAGTCCAATTAAGCGTCTCGATCTATCTCTATAGATCTTGATGCCCAATATATAAGCAGCTTCGCCGAGGTCTTTCATTGAAAAACTTTTATTCAAATATCCTTTTATGCTATCCAGAAATTCTACATCATTTCCAATCAACAATATGTCATCCACATATAAAATTAGAAATGCTACAGAGCTCCCACTCACTTTCTTGTAAATACAAGCTTCTCCAAAAGTCTGTATAAAACCATATGCTTTGATCACACTATCAAAACGTTTATTCCAACTCCGAGAGGCTTGCACCAGTCCATAAATGGATCACTGGAGCTTGCACACTTTGTTAGCTCCCTTTGGATCGACAAAACCTTCCGGTTGCATCATATACAACTCTTCTTCCAGAAATCCATTCAGGAATGCAGTTTTGACATCCATTTGCCAAATTTCATAATCATAAAATGTGGCAATTGCTAACATGATTCGAACAGAATTTGGCATCGCTATGGGTGAGAAGGTCTCATCGTAATCAATCCCTTGAACTTGTCGAAAACCTTTTGCAACAAGTCGAGCTTTATAGACAGTAACATTACCATCAGCGTCAGTCTTCTTCTTGAAGATCCATTTATTCTCGATGGCTTTCCGATCAACAGGCAAGTCAACCAAAGTCCACACTTTGTTCTCATACATGGATCCCATCTCAGATTTCGTGGCTTCAAGCCATTTTGCGGAATCTAGGCTCACCATCGCTTCTTCATAGTTCGTAGGTTCGTCATGGTCTAGCAACATAACCTCCAGAACAGGATTACCATACCACTCTGGTGCGGATCTCAATCTGGTTGACCTACGAGGTTCAGTAACAACTTGATCTGAAGTTTCATGATCATCATCATTAACTTCCTCACTAATTGGTCTAGGTGTCACAGGAACCGGTTTCTGTGATGAACTACTTTCCAATAAGGGAGCAGGTACAGTTACCTCATCAAGTTCTACTTTCCTCCCACTCACTTCTTTCGAGAGAAACTCCTTCTCTAGAAAGATTCCAAATTTAGCAACAAAAGTCTTGCCTTCGGATCTGTGATAGAAGGTGTACCCAACAGTGTCTTTTGGGTTTCCTATGAAGACACATTTCTCCGATTTGGGTTCGAGCTTATCAGGTTGAAGCTTTTTCACATAAGCATCACAGCCCCAAACTTTAAGAAACGGCAACTTTGGTTTCTTGCCAAACCATAGTTCATAAGGCGTCGTCTCAACGGATTTTGATGGTGCCCTATTTAACGTGAATGCAGCTGTCTCTAGAGCATAACCCCAAAATGATAGCGGTAAATCAGTAAGAGACATCATAGATCGCACCATATCTAGTAAAGTATGATTACGACATTCGGACACAACATTACGCTGTGGTGTTCCGGGTAGCGTGAGTTGCTAAAATATTCCGCATTGTTTCAAATGAAGAACAAACTCGTAACTCAAATTCTCCTCCACGATTAGATCATATAACTTTATTTTCTTGTTATGATGATTTTCAACTTCACTCTGAAATTCTTTGAACTTTTCAAATGTTTCAGACTTATGTTTCATTAAGTAGATATACCCATATCTTCTTAAATCATCTGTGAAGGTGAGAAAATAACGATACCCGCCGCGAGCCTCAATATTCATCGGACCACACACATCTGTATGTATGATTTCCAACAAATCTGTTGCTCGCTCCATAGTTCCGGAGAACGGCATTTTAGTCATCTTTCCCATGAGGCACGGTTCGCAAGTACCAAGTGATTGATAATCAAGTGGTTCCAAAAGTCCATCAGTATGGAGTTTCTTCATGTGCTTTATACCGATATGACCTAAACGGCAGTGCCACAAATAAGTTGCACTATCATTATCAACTCTGCATCTTTTGGCTTCAATATTATGAATATGTGTATCACTACTATCAAGATTCAATAAGAATAGACCACTCTTCAAGGGTGCATGACCATAAAAGATATTACTCATATAAATAGAACAACCATTATTCTCTTATTTAAATGAGTAACCATATCGCATCAAAAAAGATCCAGATATAATGTTCATGCTCAACGCTGGCACCAAATAACAATTATTCGGGTCTAAAACTAATCCCGAAGGTAGATGTAGAGGTAGCGTGCCAACTGCGATCTCATCGACTTTGGAACCATTTCCCACACGCATCGTCACCTCGTCCTTAGCCAATCTTCGCTTAATCCGTAGCCCCTGTTTCAAGTTGCAAATATTAGCAACAGAACCAGTATCAAATACCCACGTGCTACTGCGAGCATTAGTAAGGTACATATCAATAACATGTATATCACATATACCTTTGTTCACCTTGTCATCCTTCTTATCCGCCAAATACTTGTGGCAGTTCCGCTTCCAGTGACCAGTCTGCTTGCAGTAGAAGCACTCAGTCTCAGGCTTAGGTCCAGACTTGGGTTTCTTCTCTTTAGCAGCAACTTGTTTGCCGTTCTTCTTGATGTTTCCCTTCTTCTTCCCTTTGCCCTTTTTCTTGAAACTGGTGGTCTTATTGACCATCAACTTCATGCTCCTTCTTGATTTCTACCTCCACAGCCTTTAGCACTGTGAAGAGCTCGGGAATCATCTTATCCATCCCTTGCATGTTATAGTTCATCACGAAGCTCTTGTATCTTGGTGGCAGTGATTGAAGAACTCTGTCAATGACACTATCAATAGGAAGATTAACTCCCAGTTAAGTCAAGTGATTATGATACCCAGACATTTTGTGTATATGTTCACTGACAGAATATTCTCCTCCATCTTGCAGCTATAGAACTTATTGGAGACTTCATATCTCTCAATCCGGGCATTTGCTTGAAATATTAACTTCAACTCCTGGAACATCTCATATGCTCCATGATGTTCAAAACATTGTTGAAGTCCCGGTTCTAAGCCGTAAAGCAGGGCACACTGAACTATCGAGTAGTCATCAGCTTTACTCTATCAAACATTCTTAACGTTGTCAGCGGCATCTGCAGTAGGCCTGGCACCCAGCGGTGCTTCCAGGACGTAATTCTTATGTGCAGCAATGAGGATAATCCTCAAGTTACGGACCTAGTCCGTGTAATTGCTACCATCATCTTTCAATTTTGCTTTCTCAAGGAACGCATTAAAATTCAACGGAACAACAGCACGGGCCATCTATCTACAATCAACATAGACAAGCAAGATACTATCAGGTACTAAGTTCATGATAAATTTAAGTTCAATTAATCATATTACTTAAGAACTCCCCCTTAGATAGACATCCCTCTAATCCTCTAAGTGATCACATGATCCATATCAACTAAACCATGTCCGATCATCACGTGAGATGGAGTAGTTTCAATGCTGAACATCACTATGTTGATCATATCTACTATATGATTCACGCTCGACCTTTCAGTCTCAGTGTTCCGAGGCCATATCTGTTATATACTCGGCTCGTCAGGTTTAACCGGAGCATTCCGCGTGTGCAACTGTTTTGCGCCCGTTGTATTTGAATGTAGAGCCTATCACACCCGATCATCATGTGGTGTCTCAGCACGAAGAACTTTCACAACGGTGCATACTTAGGGAGAACACTTATACCTTGATAATTTAGTGAGAGATCATCTTATAATGCTACCGTCAATCAAAGCAAGATAAGATGCATAAAAGATAAACATCACATGCAATCAATATAAGTGATATGATATGGCCATCATCATCTTGTGCTTGTGATCTCCATCTCCGAAGCACCGTCATGATCACAATTGTCACCGGCGCGACACCTTGATCTCCATCGTAGCATCGTTGTCGTATCGCCAACTTATGCTTCTACGACTATCGCTACCGATTAGTGATAAAGTAAAGCATTACAGGGCGTTTGCATTGCATACAATAAAGCGACAACCATATGGCTCCTGCCAGTTGCCGATAACTCGGTTACAAAACATGATCATCTCATACAATAAAATATAGCATCATGCCTTGACCATATCACATCACATCATGCCCTGCAAAAACAAGTTATACGTCCTCTACTTTGTTGTTGCAAGTTTTACGTGGCTGCTACGGGTTGAGCCAGAACCGTTCTTACCTACGCATCAAAACCACAACGATAGTTCGTCAAGTTAGTGTTGTTTTAACCTTCTCAAGGACCGGGCGTAGCCACACCCGGTTTAACTAAAGTTGGAGAAACTGACACCCGACAGCCACCTGTGTGCAAAGCACGTCGGTAGAACCAGTCTCGCGTAAGCGTACGCGTAATGTCGGTCCGGGCCGCTTCATCCAACAATACCGCCGAACCAAAGTATGACATGCTGGTAAGAAGTATGACTTGTATCGCCCACAACTCACTTGTGTTCCACTCATGCATATGACATCTACGCATAAAACCTGGCTCAGATGCCACTGTTGGGGAATGTAGTAATTTCAAAAAATTCCTACGCACACGTAGGATCATGGTGATGCATAGAAACGAGAGGGGAGAATGTTGTCTACGTACCCTCGTAGACCGTAAGCGGAAGCGTTTATCAACGTGGTTGATGTAGTCGTACACCTTCACGATCTTTCCCGATCAAGTACCGAATGTATAGCACCTTCGCGTTCAGCACACATTCAGCTCGATGACGTCCTCGCCTTCTCAATCCAGCAAGAGGGGTGAAGTAGTAGATGAGTTCCGGTAGCACGATCGCGTGGTGACGGTGTTGGTGAAGAACAATCTCCGCAGGGCTTCGCCTATGCACTATGAAAACTATGACGGAGGATAAACTAGAGGGGACGGGGTAGCCGGCACACGGCTTAGTGTTTCTTGATGTGTCTTGGGTGCTAGCCCTGCCCCTCTATTTATATGTTGAGCCTTGGGGTCGAAACTTGGAGTAAAAGCCTCCACAAAGTCGGTTTCACCCGAAAGGCAAGAGTCCTTCTCGGACTCCAGGGCCAGACGCCAGGGTTCCCAGCGTCTAGACCCAGCTAGATGCCAGGGACCCTGGCGTCTGGCCCCTGGACTCCGCAAAACTTCCTTTTGCGCTTTCCAAAAACCTTCTGGGCTTTCCCCTTTGGCCCAAATAAAGTGTTCTCGTACCCAAACATTTTGGGAAACATCCGGAACCCCTTCCGGTGAATTCCGAAACCTTTCCGGTGACCAAACACTATTATCCCATATATCAAACTTTATCTCCGGACCATTCCGGAGTTCCTCGTCATGTCCATGATCTCATCCTGGACTCCGAACAACATTCGGTCACCAACATACATAAGTCATATAGTACTATATCGTCAACGAACGTTAAGCGTGCGGACCCTATGGGTTCGAGAACTATGTAGACATAACCAAGACACCTCTCTGGTCAATAACCAATAGCGGAACCTGGATGCACATATTGGCTCCTACATATTCTATGAAGATCTTTATCGGTCGGACCGCATAACAACATACGTTGTTCCCTTTGTCATCGGTATGTTACTTGCCCGAGATTCGATCGTCGATATCTCAATACCTAGTTCAATCTCGTTACCGGCAAGTCTCTTTACTCGTTCCGTAACACATCATCCCGCAACCAACTCATTGGTTGCAATGCTTGCAAGGCTTAAGTGATGTGTATTACCGAGTGGGCCCAGAGATAACTCTCCGACAATTGGAGTGACAAATCCTAATCTCAAAATACGCCAACCCAACAAGTACCTTCGGAGACACCGGTAGAGCACCTTTATAATCACCCAGTTACGTTGTGACGTTTGGTAGCACACAAAGTGTTCCTCCAGTAAACTGGAGTTGCATAATCTCATAGTGATAGGAACATGTATAAGTCATGAAGAAAGCAATAGCAACAAACTAAATGATCAAGTGCTAAGCTAACGAAATGGGTCATGTCAATCACATTATTCTCCTAATGATGTGACCCCGTTAATCAAATGACAACTCTTTGTCTATGGTCAGGAAACATAACCATCTTTGATCAACGAGCTAGTCAAGTAGAGGCATACTAGTGACATTTTGTTTGTCTATGTATTCACACATGTATCATGTTTCCGGTTAATACAATTCTAGCATGAATAATAAACATTTATCATGATATAAGGAAATAAATAATAACTTTATTATTGCCTCTAGGGCATATTTCCTTCAATAAGTGTGTTGGCGATGACATCCACTTAACGGTTCAAAAGACCAACATTATAATTCTTGGGAACGTCCCAACCATCATATCTGCCGAGATTCAGATCTGGTTGGTGTCAGGATATTCCAAACTCATCAAGTCTAGAAATAAAAATGAAAGTTTGCAACACAAATCGACGAGATGGTGTTGCGAGATTCTCTGGGAGTGAACTAGGATAGCAAGCTCCAAAACATGAGCTGGTTCTGCTACATAGATGTGAACGCGTTGTCCAAGACAAGCATGACCACATAGTAGTCTTACAACGAAACACTACCGAGTTCTGATTGGGAACCATCATTGCGGAGAGCGAAGTCCTGCGCATGTACCTTTGGGTCCTTAAGGATTAGCACTTAAGAACTTCTTTTCCTTGAACAAATCAATCAGTGGCTTGGTGTGCTAGGAAACACATATGGAGTGGAGGCGGCCAACCTGTCAAACCATAGAGTACTTCGCACATATGCGTGACTAACTTGGGATGATTCCAGAGGAAGAAAAAACAAGCTTTCTTGAATTCGCGGTGGCAACTTACATCAAGTGCACATGAATTAGAGGAAGTCCCTCCTTTATCCAAACGTATACCTCATGAACGGAACATGAAGGCAATGCTTACAAAGTTTCCAATGCTTGCTTCAATGTTCAACACGAGTTGTGGAGAAGATAAGAATGTTGCCGATGGGCTCAACAACAATTTATCAAAATTCCAATGGAGATGGAATTCCACAACTATGTGAACAAAATTATAGTGTTGGTCAGACCCAAAAGATATAATGATGTATGTGTTGGGGAACGTAGTAATTTCAAAATTTTCCTACGCACACGCAAGATCATGGTGATGCATAGCAACGAGAGGGGAGAGTGTTGTCTACGTACCCACGCAGACCAACTGCAGAAGCGTTGACACAACATAGAGGAAGTAGTCGTATGTCTTCCCGATGCGACCGATCCAAGCACCGTTACTCCGGCACCTCCGAGTTCTTAGCACACGTACAGCTCGATGATGATCCCCGGGCTCCGATCCAGCAAAGCGTCAGGGAGGAGTTCTGTCAGCACGATGGCGTGGTGACGATCTTGATGTTCTACCGATGCGGGGCTTTGCCTAAGCACTGCAACAATATGATCGAGGTGGAATATGGTGGCAGGGGGCACCGCACACGGCTAAGGAACGATCTCAATGATCAACTTGTGTGTCTAGAGGTGCCCCCTGCCTCCGTATATAAAGGAGCCAAGGGGGAGGGGGCCGCCGGCCAGGAGGAGGGCGCAGGAGGAGTCCTACTCCTACCGGGAGTAGGACTCCCCCCCCCAATCCTAGTTGGACTAGGATTCCCCGAGGGGGAAAGAGAGAGAGGGGGGCGGCCACCTCTCCTAGTCCTAATAGGACTAGGGAAGGGGGAGGCGCGCGGCCACCTTGGGCTGCCCCTTTCTCCTTTCCACTAAAGCCCATTAAGGCCCATATGGCTCCCGGGGGGTTCCGGTAACCTCCCGGTACTCCGGTAAAATCCCGATTTCACCCGGAACACTTCCGATATCCAAATATAGGCTTCCAATATATCAATCTTTATGTCTCGACCATTTCGAGACTCCTCGTCATGTCTGTGAACACATCCGGGACTCTAAACTAACTTCGGTACATCAAAATGCATAAACTCATAATAACTGTCATCGTAACGTTAAGCGTGCGGACCCTACGATTCGAGAACAATGTAGGCATGACTGAGACACATCTTTGGTCAGTAACCAATAGCGGGACCTGGATGCCCATATTGGCTCCTACATATTCTACGAAGATCTTTATCGGTCAGACCGCATAACAACATGCATTGTTCCCTTTGTCATCAGTATGTTACTTGCCCGAGATTCGATCGTCGGTATCCAATACCTAGTTCAATCTCGTTACCGGCAAGTCTCTTTACTCGTTCTGTAATACATCATCTCGCAACTAACTCATTAGTCGCAATGCTTCCAAGGCTTATGTGATGTGCATTACCGAGAGGGCCTAGAGATACCTCTCCGACAATCGGAGTGACAAATCCTAATCTCGAAATACGCCAACCCAACATCTACCTTTGGAGACACCTGTAGAGCTCCTTTATAATCACCCAGTTACATTGTGACGTTTGGTAGCACACAAAGTGTTCCTCCGGTAAACGGGAGTTGCATAATCTCATAGTCATAGGAACATGTATACGTCATGAAGAAAGCAATAGCAACATACTAAACGATCGGGTGCTAAGCTAATGAAATGGGTCATGTCAATCAGATCATTCAACTAATGATGTGACCTCGTTAATCAAATAACAACACCTTGTTCATTGTTAGGAAACATAACCATCTTTGATTAACGAGCTAGTCAAGTAGAGGCATACTAGTGACACTAAGTTTGTCTATGTATTCACACATGTATTATGTTTCCGGTTAATACAATTCTAGCATGAATAATAAACATTTATCATGATATAAGGAAATAAATAATAACTTTATTATTGCCTCTAGGGCATATTTCCTTCAGTCTCCCACTTGCACTAGAGTCAATAATCTAGATTACACAGTAATGATTCTAACACCCATGGAGCCTTGGTGTTGATCATGTTTTGCTCGTGGAAGAGGCTTAGTCAACGGGTCTGCAACATTCAGATCCGTATGTATCTTGCAAATCTTTATGTCTCCCACCTGGACTAGATCCCAGATGGAATTGAAGCGTCTCTTGATGTGCTTGGTCCTCTTGTGAAATCTGGATTCCTTTGCCAAGGCAATTGCACCAGTATTGTCACAAAAGATTTTCATTGGACCCAATGCACTAGGTATGACACCTAGATCGGATATGAACTCCTTCATCCAGACTCCTTCGTTCGCTGCTTCCGAAGCAGCTATGTACTCCGCTTCACATGTAGATCCCGCTACGACGCTTTGTTTAGAACTGCACCAACTGACAGCTCCACCGTTTAATGTAAACATGTATCCGGTTTGCGATTTAGAATCGTCCGGATCAGTGTCAAAGCTTGCATCAATGTAACCTTTTACGGTGAGCTCTTTGTCACCTCCATATATGAGAAACATATCCTTAGAAACATATCCTTAGTCCTTTTCAGGTATTTCAGGATGTTCTTGACCGCTGTCCAGTGATCCACTCCTGGATTACTTTGGTACCTCCCTGCTAAACTTATAGCAAGGCACACATCAGGTCTGGTACACAGCATTGCATACATGATAGAGCCTATGGCTGAAGCATAGGGAACGTATTTCATTTTCTCTCTATCTTCTGCAGTGGTCGGGCATTGAGTCTGACTCAACTTCACACCTTGTAACACAGGCAAGAACCCTTTCTTTGCTTGGTCCATTTTGAACTTCTTCAAAATCTTGTCAAGGTATGTGCTTTGTGAAAGTCCAATTAAGCGTCTTGATCTATCTCTATAGATCTTTATGCCTAATATGTAAGCAGCTTCACCGAGGTCTTTCATTGAACAACTCTTATTCAAGTATCCCTTTATGCTATCCAGAAATTCTATATCATTTCCAATCAGCAATATGTCATCCACATATAATATCAGAAATGCTACAGAGCTCCCACTCACTTTCTTGTAAATACAGGCTTCTCCGAAAGTCTGTATAAAACCAAATGCTTTGATCACACTATCAAAGCGTTTATTCCAACTCCGAGAGGCTTGCACCAGTCCATAAATGGATCGCTGGAACTTGCACACTTTGTTAGCTCCCTTTGGATCGACAAAACCTTCCGATTGCATCATATACAACTCTTCTTCCAAAAATCCATTCAGGAATGCAGTTTTGACATCCATCTGCCAAATTTCATAATCATAAAACACGGCAATTGCTAACATGATTCGGACAGACTTAAGCATCGCTACGGGTGAGAAGGTCTCATCATAGTCAACCCCTTGAACTTGTCGAAAACCTTTTGCGACAAGTCGAGCTTTATAGACAGTAACATTACCGTCAGCGTCAGTCTTTTTCTTGAAGATCCATTTATTCTCAATTGCTTGCGGATCATCGGGCAAGTCAACCAAAGTCCATACTTTGTTCTCATACATGGATCCCACCTCAGATTTCATGGCTTCAAGCCACTTTGCGGAATCTGGGCTCACCATCGCTTCTTCATAGTTCGTAGGTTCATCATGATCTAGTAGCATGACTTCCAGAACTGGATTACCGTACCACTGTGGCGTGGATCTTACTCTGGTTGATCTACGAGGTTCAATAGTATCTTGTTCTGAAGTTTCATGATCATTATCATTAACTTCCTCACTTATTGGTGTAGGTGTCGCAGAAACAGTTTTCTGTGATGTACTACTTTCCAACAAGGGAGCAGGTACAGTTACCTCATCAAGTTCTACTTTCCTCCCACTCACTTCTTTCGAGAGAAACTCCTTCTCAAGAAAGTTTCCGAATTTAGCAACAAAAGTCTTGCCTTCGGATCTGTGATAGAAGGTGTATCCAATAGTTTCCTTTGGATATCCTATGAAGACACATTTCTCCGATTTGGGTTCGAGCTTATCAGGTTGAAGCTTTTTCACATAAGCATCGCAGCCCCAAACTTTCAGAAATGACAACTTTGGTTTCTTGCCAAACCATAGTTCATAAGGCGTCGTCTCAACGGATTTTGATGGTGCCCTATTTAACGTGAATGCGGCCGTCTCTAGAGCGTATCCCCAAAACGATAGCGGTAAATCAGTAAGAGACATCATAGATCGCACCATATCTAGTAAAGTACGATTACGACGTTCGGACACACCATTATGCTGTGGTGTTCCGGGTGGCGTGAGTTGCGAAACTATTCCACAATTTTCCAAATGTACACCAAACTCGTAACTCAAATATTCTCCTCCACGATCAGATCATAGAAACTTTATTTTCTTGTTACGATGATTTTCAACTTCACTCTGAAATTCTTTGAACTTTTCAAACGTTTCAGACTTATGTTTCATTAAGTAGATATACCCATATCTGCTTAAGTCATCTGTGAAGGTGAGAAAATAACGATATCCGCCACGAGCCTCAACATTCATCGGACCACATACATCTGTATGTATGATTTCCAACAAATCTGTTGCTCTCTCCATAGTACCGGAGAACGGTGTTTTAGTCATCTTGCCCATGAAGCATGGTTCGCAAGTACCAAGTGATTCATAATCAAGTGGTTCCAAAAGTCCATCAGTATGGAGTTTCTTCATGCGCTTTACACCAATATGACCTAAACGGCAGTGCCACAAATAAGTTGCACTATCATTATCAACTCTGCATCTTTTGGCTTCTACATTATGAATATGTGTATCACTACTATCGAGATTCAACAAGAATAGACCACTCTTCAAGGGTGCATGACCATAAAAGATATTACTCATATAAATAGAACAACCATTATTCTCTGATTTAAATGAATAACCATCTCGCATTAAACAAGATCCAGATATAATGTTCATGCTCAATGCTGGCGCCAAATAACAATTATTTAGGTCTAATACTAATCCCGAAGGTAGATGTAGAGGTAGCGTGCCGACAGCGATCACATCGACTTTGGAACCGTTTCCCACGCGCATCGTCACCTCGTACTTAGCCAATCTTCGCTTAATCCATAGTCCCTGTTTCGAGTTGCAAATATTAGCAATAGAACCAGTATCAAATACCCAGGTGCTAATGCGAGCATTAGTAAGGTACACATCAATAACATGTATATCACATATACCTTTGTTCACCTTGCCATCCTTCTTATCCGCCAAATACTTGGGGCAGTTCCGCTTCCAGTGACCAGTCTGCTTGCAGTAGAAGCACTCAGTTTCAGGCTTAGGTCCAGACTTGGGTTTCTTCTACTGAGCAGCAACTTGCTTGCCGTTCTTCTTGAAGTTCCCCTTCTTCTTCCCTTTGCCCTTTTTCTTGAAACTAGTGGTTTTGTTAACCATCAACACTTGATGCTCCTTCTTGATTTCTACCTCCGCAGCTTTCGGCATTGCGAAGAGCTCGGGAATAGTCTTGTTCATCCCTTGCATATTATAGTTCATCACGAAGCTCTTGTAGCTTGGTGGCAGTGATTGGAGAATTCTTTCAATGACGCAATCATCTGGAAGATTAACTCCCATCTGAATCAAGTGATTATTATACCCAGACATTTTGAGTATATGCTCACTGACAGAACTGTTCTCCTCCATTTTGCAACTATAGAACTTACTGGAGACTTCATATCTCTCAATCCGGGCATTTGCTTGAAATATTAACTTCAACTCCGGAAACATCTCATATGCTCCATGATGTTCAAAACGTCGTTGAAGTCCTGATTCTAAGCCATAAAGCATGGCACACTGAACTATCGAGTAGTCATCAGCTTTGCTCTGCCAGACATTCATAACATCTGGTGTTGCTCCAGCAGCAGGCCTGGCACCCAGCGGTGCTTCCAGGACGTAATTCTTCTGAGCAGCAATGAGGGTAATCCTCAAGTTACGGACCCAGTCCGTGTAATTGCTACCATCATCTTTCAACTTTGCTTTCTCAAGGAACGCATTAAAATTCAACGGAACAGCAGCACG
Source organism: Triticum monococcum (assembly GCA_034509565.1). NCBI lineage: Eukaryota > Viridiplantae > Streptophyta > Magnoliopsida > Poales > Poaceae > Triticum > Triticum monococcum. The sequence goes on along the minus strand of CM067847.1, from coordinate 639,508,349 downwards.
AGCCATCTATCTACAATCAAACATAAACAAGCAAGATACTATCAGGTACTAAGTTCATGATAAGTTTAAGTTCAATTAATCAAATTACTTAAGAACTCCCACTTAGATAGACATCCCTCTAATCCTCTAAGTGATCACGTGATCCAAATCAACTAAACCATGTTCGATCATCACGTGAGATGGAGTAGTTTCATTGGTGAACATCACTATGTTGATCATATCTACTATATGATTCACGCTCAACCTTTCGGTCTCCGTGTTCCGAAGCCATATCTGTATATGCTTGGCTCGTCAAGTATAACCTGAGTATTCCGCGTGTGCAACTGTTTTGCACCCGTTGTATTTGAACGTAGAGCCTATCACACCCGATCATCACGTGGTGTCTCAGCACGAAGAACTTTCACAACGGTGCATACTCAGGGAGAACACTTCTTGATAATTTAGTGAGAGATCATCTTATAATGCTACCGTCAATCAAAGCAAGATAATATGCATAAAATATAAACATCACATGCAATCAATATAAGTGATATGATATGGCCATCATCATCTTGTGCCTGTGATCTCCATCTCCGAAGCACCGTCATGATCACCATCGTCACCGGCGCGACACCTTGATCTCCATCGTAGCATCGTTGTCATCTTGCCAATCTTATGCTTCCACGACTATCGCTACCGCTTAGTGATAAAGTAAAGCATTACATCGCAATTGCATTGCATACAATAAAGCAACAACCATATGGCTCATGCCAGTTGCCGATAACTCGGTCACAAAACATGATCATCTCATACAATAAAATTTAGCATCATGTCTTGACCATATCACATCACAACATGCCCTGCAAAAACAAGTTAGACGTCCTCTACTTTGTTGTTGCAAGTTTTACGTGGCTGCTACGGGCTTAAGCAAGAACCAATCTCACCTACGCATCAAAACCACAACGATAGTTTGTCAAATAGACTCCGTTTTAACCTTCGAAAGGACCGGGCGTAGCCACACACAGTTCAACTAAAGTTGGAGAGACAGTCGCCCGCAAGCCACCTGTGTGCAAAGCATGTCGGGGGAACCAGTCTCTGTAGGATCGAAAGTATGTCTAGAGGGGGGTGATTAGACTACTTGACCAACTAAAAACTTAGCCTTTTCCCAATTTTAGTTCTTTTGCAGATTTTAGCTATCTTAGAGCAAGTCAAGCAATCATCACACAATTCAAGCAAGCATGCAAAGAGTTTATTGGCAGCGGAAAGTAAAGCATCCAACTTGCAAGAATGTAAAGGGAAGGGTTTGGAGGATTCAAACGCAATTGGAGACACGGATGTTTTCCTGTGGTTCGGATAGATGTCGTAGGAGTTGGTTGACACAAGTGCTAGACCGGCAACACCTTCATCTTGAGTGTCTTCGGAGTCGGAGTGATAACTTCTCTCGGAGTGACTGTCGGAGTCGGAGCCGGATACCCATTCACCAACATGAGCTTGATGTCTTCGTTTTGCATAGCTCCTTGATGATTTTTCCTTCCTTTCCGAATCCTTGCTTCTCCGTGAGTATCTTCGTTCATAACGATCATCTCTACTCCTTCTCTCTCTTGGTGGAGATTCTTTGCTTCTTCTTTTTGGAGAATCTTCTCTTCTCTTGTAGGGAGCCGTACACTCATTGGAATAGTGTCCGGGTCTTCCACAATTATAGCAGTTTCGCTCTCGACTAGAAGATCTTTTGTCATTGTAGGACCTTGACTTGAAGCTTCTATCTTTGTTTCTACTCTTGTAGAACTTGTTGAAGTTCTTCACCATTAAGGTCAATTCTTCATTGAAGTTTTGTTTCTCACTTGATGATGTGAGGACTTCACATGACGCTTTGTAGGCACCACTTGATTTATTGTGAAGTTCCTCTTTATCCTTGAGTGACATCTCATGAGCAACAATCCTTCCAATTACTTCCGTTGGCTTGAGATCTTTGTAGTTGGGCATCATTTGGATTAATGTGCACACGGTATCATATTTCCCATCCAAGGCTCTTAGGATCTTCTTGATGATGAATCTATCGGTCATCTCTTCACTTCCTAAGCCGGCAATCTCATTTGTGATGAGAGCAAGCCTAGAGTACATTTCAGCGACACCTTCACCATCCTTCATCTTGAACTTGTCAAGTTGACTTTGGAGCACATCCAACTTGGATTCCTTGACGGAGTCGGTACCTTCGTGCATATCAATCAAAGTATCCCAAATTTCCTTTGCATTCTCAAGGCGGCTGATTTTGTTGAATTCTTCGGGGCACAATCCGTTGAAGAGAATATCACAAGCTTGAGCATTGTATTGCAACATCTTCAACTCATCCGCGGTAGCTTCAGGTTTGGTTCTCTCCCATCAAAGAACTCACCTTGCAAACCAACACAAACAATAGCCCATATGGCGGGGTTATGTCCAAGAATATGCATTTTCATTTTATGCTTCCAACTAGCAAAATTAGTGCCATCAAAGTAAGGACCTCTACGGTGATAATTTCCCTCGCTAGACGCCATACTCTCCTTGGTTGTGAAACCAAGGCTATGACCACCAAAAGCTATGGAGATCAAGGCAAATGGAGACCAAAGCTCTGATACCACTTGTAGGATCGAAAGTATGTCTAGAGGGGGTGATTAGACTACTTGACCAACTAAAAACTTAGCCTTTTCCCAATTTTAGTTCTTGGCAGATTTTAGCTATCTTAGAGCAAGTCAAGCAATCATCACACAATTCAAGCAAGCATGCAAAGAGTTTATTGGCAGCGGAAAGTAAAGCATGCAACTTGCAAGAATGTAAAGCGAAGGGTTTGGAGGATTCAAACGCAATCGGAGACACGGATGTTTTCCCGTGGTTCGGATAGATGTCGTAGGAGTTGGTTGACACAAGTGCTAGACCGGCAACACCTTCATCTTGAGTGTCTTTGGAGTCGGAGTGATAACTTCTCTCGGAGTGGCTGTCGGAGTCGGAGCCGGATACCCATTCACCAACATGAGCTTGATGTCTTCGTTTTGCATAGCTCCTTGATGATTTTTCCTTCCTTTCTAAATCCTTGCTTCTCCGTGAGTATCTTCGTTCATAACGATCATCTCTACTCCTTCTCTCTCTTGGTGGAGATTCTTTGCTTCTTCTTTTTGGAGAATCTTCTCTTCTCTTGTAGGGAGCCGTACACTCATTGGAATAGTGTCCGGGTCTTCCACAATTATAGCAGTTTCGCTCTCGACTAGAAGATCTTTTGTCATTGTAGGACCTTGACTTGAAGCTTCTATCTTTGTTTCTACTCTTGTAGAACTTGTTGAAGTTCTTCACCATTAAGGTCAATTCTTCATTGAAGTTTTGTTTCTCACTTGATGATGTGAGGACTTCACATGACGCTTTGTAGGCACCACTTGATTTATTGTGAAGTTCCTCTTTATCCTTGAGTGACATCTCATGAGCAACAATCCTTCCAATTACTTCCGTTGGCTTGAGATCTTTGTAGTTGGGCATCATTTGGATTAATGTGCACACGATATCATATTTCCCATCCAAGGCTCTTAGGATCTTCTTGATGATGAATCTATCGGTCATCTCTTCACTTCCTAAGCCGGCAATCTCATTTGTGATGAGAGCAAGCCTAGAGTACATTTCAGCGACACCTTCACCATCCTTCATCTTGAACTTGTCAAGTTGACTTTGGAGCACATCCAACTTGGATTCCTTGACGGAGTCGGTACCTTCGTGCATATCAATCAAAGTATCCCAAATTTCCTTTACATTCTCAAGGCGGCTGATTTTGTTGAATTCTTCGGGGCACAATCCGTTGAAGAGAATATCACAAGCTTGAGCATTGTATTGCAACATCTTCAACTCATCCGCGGTAGCTTCAGGTTTGGTTCTCTCCCATCAAAGAACTCACCTTGCAAACCAACACAAACAATAGCCCATACGGCGGGGTTATGTCCAAGAATATGCATTTTCATTTTATGCTTCCAACTAGCAAAATTAGTGCCATCAAAGTAAGGACCTCTACGGTGATAATTTCCCTCGCTAGACGCCATACTCTCCTTGGTTGTGAAACCAAGGCTATGACCACCAAAAGCTATGGAGATCAAGGCAAATGGAGACCAAAGCTCTGATACCACTTGTAGGATCGAAAGTATGTTTAGAGGGGGTGATTAGACTACTTGACCAACTAAAAACTTAGCCTTTTCCCAATTTTAGTTCTTGGCAGATTTTAGCTATCTTAGAGCAAGTCAAGCAATCATCACACAATTCAAGCAAGCATGCAAAGAGTTTATTAGCAGCGGAAAGTAAAGCATGCAACTTGCAAGAATGTAAAGGGAAGGGTTTGGAGGATTCAAACGCAATTGGAGACACGGATGTTTTCCCGTGGTTCGGATAGGTGGTGCTATCCTACATCCACGTTGATGGAGACTTCAACCCATGGAGGGTAACGGTTGCGCGAGTCCACGGAGGGCTCCACCCACGAAGGGTCCACGAAGAAGCAACCTTGTCTATTCCACCATGGCCATCGCCCACGAAGGACTTGCCTCACTAGCGGTAGATCTTCACGAAGTAGGCGATCTCCTTGCCCTTACAAACTCCTTGGTTCAACTCCACAATCTTGTCGGAGGCTCCCAAGTGACACCTAGCCAATCTAGGAGACACCACTCTCCAAGAAGTAACAAATGGTGTGTTGATGATGAACTCCTTGCTCTTGTGCTTCAAATGATAGTCTCCCCAACACTCAACTCTCTCTCATAGGATTTGGATCTGGTGGAAAGAAGATTTGAGTGGAAAGCAACTTGGGGTAGGCTAGAGATCAAGATTCATATGGTAGGAATGGAATATCTTGGTCTCAACACATGAGTAGGTGGTTCTTTCTCAGAACATATGAGTAGGAATGGTGTATGTGTTCTGATGGCTCTCTCCCTGAATGGAGAGGAGGTGGAGGGGTATTTATAGCCTCCACACAAAATCCAACCGTTACACACAATCTACCAATCTCGGTGGGACCGAATCAGAAAACTCGGTCTGACCGAAATAGTAAACCTAGTGACCGTTAGGAATTTCGGTGGGACTGAGATGCAACTCGGTAGGACCGATTCGGTTAGGGTTTGGGCATAACGTAATCTCGGTGAGACCGATCGCACAAACTCGGTGAGACCGAGTTCGGCAATTAGCTAACCAGAGAGTTGGTCAGGCAAACTCGGTGGGACCGACTTGCTCTTTCGGTGAGACCGAAAAGTTACAAGAGGGAAACAGAGAGTTTGCATTGCATTCTCGGTGGGACCGATTCGCTCTTTCGGTGAGACCGAAAAGTTACGAAAGGGAAACGGAGAGTTTGCAACCCCATCTCGGTGTGACCGAGATCCTTATCGGTAGGACCGAATTGCTAGGGTTTGGCAGTGGCAACTGACAAGTGAAACTCGGTGGTGCCGGATTGACAGAATCGGTATGACCGAGTTTGGCTTAGGGTTTAGGTCATTTGTGGATATGGAAAGGTGGTTGACGATTTTGGAGCATATCACTAAGCACATAAAGCAAGAGGCTCATTAAGCAACACCTCATCCCTCCTTGATAGTATTGGCTTTTCCTAAAGACTCAATGTGATCTTGGATCACTAAAATATGAAATGAAGAGTCTTGAACTTTTGAGCTTGAGCCAATTCTTTGTCCTTAGCATTTTGAGGGTTCCACTTTCACATCCATGCCATGCCAATCATTGAGCTTTCCTGAAATAATCATCTTGGAATAGCATTAGCTCAATGAGCTATATGTTGTTATGAATTACCAAAACCACCTAGGGATAGTTGCACTTTCAATCTCCCCCTTTTTGGTAATTGATGACAACATATAGATCAAAGCTTCGACAAATAATAATAATCATGACATACATCGTCGCTTTGAGAAGTATGTGATAAGTAAGAGCTCCCCCTAAATTTGTGCATATTTTAAAATTTGCTTTGGACTGCAAATGCACAAGGAGTTAGAATCATGGGTTACTCTTCCATGTCACATACATCTTGGTGGAGCGCTCAAAAAAATGATAAGATTGAAATACATGCACTCATCACCAAGAATAGTGAATGATCACAGACAATAGATAGAATGATAACATTTAGCAAGCATTAAGCAACCATTAAGTGTAGCTTATGATCAAACACTTGATCATCGATGTCTCACGAATAATGACATAGTATCGCACACGCAAGCAAACAAAGTTCGAAAAACCACCAAATAAAAACAAGAGAGAATAAAAGCAACACTCTCTCTCGAAGCCTATGATCTATACATTTTCTCCCCCTTTGGCAACAAGTTACCAAAAAGTTCCTAGAGAATGCATAGTGCTAAGTTGACGCTCAGGCTTGATCTTCAGGTGGTGGTGGAGTCCGGAGCACGCCAAGGACGAAGCCTTCAGTAGATGTGGAAGGAGTTGAGGCTGTGGTGGATGCTGGAGCTGGTGGAACGGAGGCTGTAGCTGGTGCAGACGTTGTAGCTCTAGTGTCAGCAACTGGCAGTGCAGACGACCTCGGACCTCGTGGCACCCTGGCAAAAGCATCGGTTGTGGTTCTGCCTCTTCTCTCGTCCATGTCGTCCTGGAGCTGCTCCACAGCAGTGTGTATCTCAGTCACTTTGATGTCCAGGTCATAGAACCTCTGTTCCATGATCCTCTCTAGGCTCGCCTGGTTCTGAGTCAGGGTAGCTATACTCTGCTCAATCCGCAGGGTGGACGCTATCAGGTAACCGAGCTGCTCTTGTTTGGTCTTCAAGAAGTAATCAGATGCCTCCGCTTAAGTAGGCATCCTGGCAGCTTTCTCCTTCTTCGCCTTCTCCTTCTGAGCTTGTGCATGGGCAGATGAGGGTTCATTCTCAGTCATAACCACTTGGTTATCCTCAAAATTTGGACGTATGGGCAGGTGTTCCTTATCCAATAAATACACGCCCGTGCCCATCTTGGAGTTGATGAGCTCCTAAATCTGTGGGGCATACCCACAACTCCTCTTCTGGTCTGCAGCTGTCCTCTTGATTGTTTCCACAATGAGACTCATGACCTTGAATTTCTGAGGCACGTCAAAGACATGAAGCAAGTTGATCGTGTGACCTCTGATCATCTTGTGATCTCCAGATTTGGGCAGAAGGGTGTGCCTAAGGATCCAGTTGATCGTAGGCAATCCTGAGAGCAGATAGTGCACTGAGCCAAACTTGAACGTGTCGAGCGCTTCATTCGGGATCTCCTTGTACATGTTGGACATGGAGTTGTGATCCATCTTTTTCTTGGCATAAATGTCCAAGTCATCAGCTTGCTCCTCTGGGGCATTGATCAACTTCGCCCATTCTTCAACAGTGGATTGGTACCTTGTACCCTCTGACATCCATGTGATCCTGCCATCCGGATAAAAGTGTGCTGTGGAGTAGAATTGCATGATCAGCTCCTCGTTCCACTTTGTGAGCTTCTGCCCAACAAAGTCTGCAACTCCACATGCACTAAAGCTGTCAAATACACCGGGGTAGTACTCTTCATTATCCTTGATGTAGGTCCAGTCGACCCATCTCATGTCACAAACGATTGGCTTCTTGTCAAGCAAAACAGTCTCATAGAAATCTTGCTGTTCCTTGGTATGAAATCTGTAATCCACGGCAGTCCTTCTCCTAGAAGCATACGGATCTGCTTCTCTCCATTTCCTCAGCCCTGAATCTCTCCTGAGCTTCATATCCTCAGCCACAGGATGAGCATCGTTGTGGTCTGGGATCTTGGGCTTGAGCTTCCTAAGGACACTCTCTTCCTCTTCTTCGATAGCTTCAGGCACTGGGGCCTTGTTCTTTTCCGCAGCTGGGATGCTTCGTGTGTTTTTCTTTGGTGCATTCTTAGGCTTAGATGCAGCCTTAGGTGCTTCCTTGGGCTTGGATGCAGCTGTTCCTGACCTTATAGCATCTCCCATGAGTTTGGCTGCCTTGGGTGCTGGTGCAGCAACCTCTTCCTCTTCTTCCTCCTCATCTACCATGATGGAGGCCTTCCCAAGCACTCTGGCTACAGTCTTCTTCACCCTCTCTTTCCTCTTCTTGCCTTGGCCACCTGCTTCCTCTTCAGATTCCAGGGCAAGCTTCATGGTTTCTTCAGTTGCAGCCTTCCTAGGTTTGGAAGTGGGAACTCTTTCCTTAGACATGGGCTGCCTGCCTGCTGGCCTTTTGATTTTCAGCCCTGGCTTTGTGCCTTGAGCTGGTTCAGCTCTCTTTGATGTGGCCTCTTCCTCTGCCACATAGTCTTCATCCTCAGAATCAGACGTTCTCTTCTTCCTTTGACGTGTGGCAGCCTTAGGCAGATTGCTGGGGGTGCTCCTGCTGCCATCATCAGAAGAACTTGAGGGGCTAGTGCCCTCACTCATCACAACTTGCTGCTCAGACACATTCTGGCTGTCACTTTGATCAGACATGTTGCACACTGACTGCTGACCCTGTGAATAGATTATGGATAAGATAGACTGGATGAGCATCACAAAAAGCAGAGATTTTTGCAAAAGATTAATTCAAAAACTTAGTTTTAGTTTTCCACAGAAAGCATCTCGGATCTACCGATTTTCAAACTCGGTGACACCGAAGCAGTTTTGGCACCAGAACTGGTGAACTCGGTCAGACCGAGTCACAGTTCGGTGGCACCGAGACTGCTAGGGTTTCACAGAATTCCAAAATCGGTCGCACCGATAAGTTATTCTCGGTCAGACCGAGTTTCACTTGTGCAATGGAAAAAGCCAGATCGGTGGGACCGAGTTTTTCAACTCGGTGGGTCCGAGATGGTTTCGGCGGAAACCTAACCCTAAAATTTTCGAATTAAACCTAATCTACGAGTTCATTGACTGGATAGGAGTGTTTCAATCGTGGCAAGAATCATGATGATCACAATGTGCTAGGAATCGGAGTGGAGAATAGCACAAAGATCGAGTCCATACCCTAGTTCGGCGGAGACTCGCTACGGCGGCAACGGCGGGGCAGAATTCCGTTGGCGGCGGCGGAGACCAGCGACTGGAGGCTGCTGGCGGCGAGAAGACGATTCGGAGACCACGAAGGCAGAGCAGGCTATCGCGCGGGCGAAGAGGTTTCGGAGAAATTTCCAAAATTTTGCCCGTCACTATATATAGCCCGAGCCTGTCGGTGTGACCGAGTGGAACAACTCGGTGGCACCGAGATGCAAAACTGTGTGCAGTTATTGCAACTCAGTGTGACCTAAAAGTTCAAATCGGTTGCACCGAGATCAAAACCTAGATCAACTTAATGAACTCGGTAGGACCAAAAATGGAGTATCGGTCAGACCGAGATTCATAAAGAGGTTTTGGAAGTTTAAGTCTATGACGAATCGGGGACTCCGAGCGCTCCTCACACAGAGTGGTTCGAATCTGACTTGATCAAGTTTTGTGATGCAGCATGAATAGAGTTTGAGATGAGAAAAGCATAGATAGCTAGAGCAGGTTCTTAGGCATTCTTGTCCATCCACTTGGCAAAATAAGAAAGCCAAACAATCAAAACAACAAGTGGATGTCCTCGAATGAGTAAAATATGCAACCAACATGCTCACACAATAAGATGGCAAATGAAATATGTGGCAAAGCATGCACAACCAATTCTAGCATCTATCAAGCAATTTGCGATGACTAGGTCATCTATATATGAGTATATTGACTTAGGAGTCAAGTGAGAACACTTGATCATAGGTCATACTCATCGTTTAAGCTCAAGTGGGGTTACCACTTTTACATAAAGCATTGTTGTATTCACATCTTTAGAGTTGCTTTAGCTCAAGTCTTAGAGTAAAGCTCCCCCTAGATGTGATATCCCCCCTAAGAGGGATGAACTAACCTTGGGTTTTGTCAATGATGAGTTCATGTAGATGTTGAAGATGTGGATGCTCAATGTTGATGTAGATCACTTGGAGCTATCCATTTGAGTGAATTGCACTTTCAATACCTACATGGGTTAGTCCCACAAGGAACAAACAAGGATATCCATAGACATAGAGTGATGCACACACAAGATGATGTCCATGAAAACTTTAGGTTACCTTGTCCCTTGTCTTACCAACAAGAGGGTTTGTGACTCCTTGAACTAGTGCAAGATGTGGAAGTTGATTGCACTTGTTCTTGCCAAAATGATAAGAGTGAAGTATGTTGGCGGAGTCACCCTCAAGAACTCTCTAGTTCTTCTTCTTTTGGATCCACACCATCTTGATGGGAATCCTTGGAGTTGTGGTCGTACTTGATGTAGTGGAATTTGAAGTAGTCTTGGGAATCCACTTGACTAAGGTCTTAGGAGCTTCTTCAAATGCATCAATCTCCTCTTGAAGCTTGTCCTTGCCTTTTTGCTTGTAGTCTTGTGGTGGAAGATCATCTTGAGCTTGTGTTCCCTTGAAGGAAGTATCATACTTCTCTTGCTGAGGAATAAACTTTGTCTTGGGGTATTGATCTTCTTCCCATTCAACTCCATTGGCATTGAACTTTCGTTCAAAACCAACACCTTGATTCTTCCGGTGCATTCCTTGCTTGCGCACAATTTCCTCGAATTGCTTACTTTCGGCAAGGCTCTTGTAAACACCTTTCTCTATAATTCCCTTCAATAAGCTATTTTCTTGCTCAAGTGTAACTTGGCTAAGAGAATCATTAGTGGAATCAAGAGAACTACTAGAAGCAACAATATTGGATTTAGCATGATCATTGTTACTACTAGAGGAAGAATCTTTCTTATTCTTGTTGCTAGTCTTGACTTGAGGCATGTAGGTGGATAAAAGTAAACACTTGGCAATGTGAGAAGAACTTTTCTTGCGGAGATCATCATTGATTGCTTTTAAGAACTCATGCTCTTGCTCAAGATTAAGCTTTTCAAAGCGTAGTTTCTCATACGGCGGGGTTATGTCCAAGAATATGCATTTTCATTTTATGCTTCCAACTAGCAAAATTAGTGCCATCAAAGTAAGGACCTCTACGGTGATAATTTCCCTCGCTAGACGCCATACTCTCCTTGGTTGTGAAACCAAGGCTATGACCACCAAAAGCTATGGAGATCAAGGCAAATGGAGACCAAAGCTCTGATACCACTTGTAGGATCGAAAGTATGTCTAGAGGGGGTGATTAGACTACTTGACCAACTAAAAACTTAGCCTTTTCCCAATTTTAGTTCTTGGCAGATTTTAGCTATCTTAGAGCAAGTCAAGCAATCATCACACAATTCAAGCAAGCATGCAAAGAGTTTATTGGCAGCGGAAAGTAAAGCATGCAACTTGCAAGAATGTAAAGGGTAGGGTTTGGAGGATTCAAACGCAATTGGAGACACGGATGTTTTCCCGTGGTTCGGATAGGTGGTGCTATCCTATATCCACGTTGATGGAGACTTCAACCCACGGAGGGTAACGGTTGCGCGAGTCCACGGAGGGCTCCACCCACGAAGGGTCCACGAAGAAGCAACCTTGTCTATTCCACCATGGCCATCGCCCACGAAGGACTTGCCTCACTAGCGGTAGATCTTCACGAAGTAGGCGATCTCCTTGCCCTTACAAACTCCTTGGTTCAACTCCACAATCTTGTCGGAGGCTCCCAAGTGACACCTAGCCAATCTAGGAGACACCACTCTCCAAGAAGTAACAAATGGTGTGTTGATGATGAACTCCTTGCTCTTGTGCTTCAAATGATAGTCTCCCCAACACTCAACTCTCTCTCATAGGATTTGGATCTGGTGGAAAGAAGATTTGAGTGGAAAGCAACTTGGGGTAGGCTAGAGATCAAGATTCATATGGTAGGAATGGAATATCTTGGTCTCAACACATGAGTAGGTGGTTCTTTCTCAGAACATATGAGTAGGAATGGTGTATGTGTTCTGATGGCTCTCTCCCTGAATGGAGAGGAGGTGGAGGGGTATTTATAGCCTCCACACAAAATCCAACCGTTACACACAATCTACCAATCTCGGTGGGACCGAATTAGAAAACTCGGTCTGACCGAAATAGTAAACCTAGTGACCGTTAGGAATTTCGGTGGGACTGAGATGCAACTCGGTAGGACCGATTCGATTAGGGTTTGGGCATAACGTAATCTCGGTGAGACCGATCGCACAAACTCGGTGAGACCGAGTTCGGAAATTAGCTAACTAGAGAGTTGGTCAGGCAAACTCGGTTGGACCGACTTGCTCTTTCGGTGAGACCGAAAAGTTACAAGAAGGAAACAGAGAGTTTGCATTGCATTCTCGGTGGGACCGATTCGCTCTTTCGGTGAGACCGAAAAGTTACGAAAGGGAAACAGAGAGTTTGCAACCCCATCTCGGTGTGACCGAGATCCTTATCGGTAGGAACGAATTGCTAGGGTTTGGCAGTGGCAACTGACAAGTGAAACTCAGTGGCGCCGGATTGACAGAATCGGTATGACCGAGTTTGGCTTAGGGTTTAGGTCATTTGTGGATATGGAAAGGTGGTTGAGGATTTTGGAGCATATGACTAAGCACATGAAGCAAGAGGCTCATTAAGCAACACCTCATCCCTCCTTGATAGTATTGGCTTTTCCTAAAGACGCAATGTGATCTTGGATCACTAAAATATAAAATGAAGAGTCTTGAACTTTTGAGCTTGAGCCAATTCTTTGTCCTTAGCATTTTGAGGGTTCCACTTTCACATCCATGCCATGCCAATCATTGAGCTTTCCTAAAAAAATCATCTTGGAATAGCATTAGCTCAATGAGCTATATGTTGTTATGAATTACCAAAACCACCTAGGGATAGTTGCACTTTCAATCTCGCGTAAGCGTACGCGTAATGTTGGTCTGGGTCGTCTCGTCCAACAATACCGCCGAACCAAAGTATGACATGCTGGTAGGCAGTATGACTTATATCGCCCACAACTCACTTGTGTTCTACTCGTGCAAATAACATCAAACCATAAAACCTAGGCTCGGATGCCACTGTTGGGGAACGTAGTAATTTCAAAATTTTCCTACGCACACGCAAGATCATGGTGATGCACAGCAACGAGAGGGGAGAGTGTTGTCTACGTACCCACGCAGACCGACTGCGGAAGCGTTGACACAACATAGAGGAAGTAGTCGTACGTCTTCCCAATCCGACCGATCCAAGCACCGTTACTCCGGCACCTCCGAGTTCTTAGCACACGTACAGCTCGATGACGATCCCCGGGCTCCGATCCAGCAAAGTGTCAGGGAGGAGTTCCGTCAGCACGACGGCGTGGTGACGATCTTGATGTTCTACCGACGGAGGGCTTCGCCTAAGCACTACAACGATATGATCGAGGTGGAATATGGTGGAAGGGGGCACTGCACACGGCTAAGGAACGATCTCAATGATCAACTTGTGTGTCTAGAGGTGCCCCCTGCCTCCGTATATAAAGGAGCCAAGGGGGAGGGGGCCGCCGGCCAGGAGGAGGGCGCAGGAGGAGTCCTACTCCTACCGGGAGTAGGACTCCCCCCCCCAATCCTAGTTGGACTAGGATTCCCCGAGGGGGAAAGAGAGAGAGGGGGGCCGGCCACCTCTCCTAGTCCTAATAGGACTAGGGGAGGGGGGAGGCGCGCGGCCACCTTGGGCTGCCCCTTTCTCCTTTCCACTAAAGCCCATTAAGGCCCATATGGCTCCCGGGGGGTTCCGGTAACCTCCCGGTACTCCGGTAAAATCCCGATTTCACCCGGAACACTTCCGATATCCAAATATAGGATTCCAATATATCAATATTTATGTCCGTGATCACATCCGGGACTCCGAACTAACTTCGGTACATCAAAATGCATAAACTCATAATAACTGTCATCATAATGTTAAGCGTGCGGACCCTACGGTTCGAGAACAATGTAGACATGACTGAGACACATCTCCGGTCAATAACCAATAGCGGGACCTGGATGCCCATATTGGCTCCTACATATTCTATGAAGATCTTTATCGGTCAGACCGCATAACAACATACGTAGAGGCATACTAGTGACACTAAGTTTGTCTATGTATTCACACATGTATTATGTTTCCGATTAATACAATTCTAGCATGAATAATAAACATTTATCATGATATAAGGAAATAAATAATAACTTTATTATTGCCTCTAGGGCATATTTCCTTCAGTATGCTCAAGGAAGTATCCATGAGTAAGACAACATTACAAATATCATTGGTTCTGAGTTGATTTGACGATATAGCCCACACTCAAATCAAAGTTTGGACAAGACAATAGATCCAATAACTGATCATGATGACCAATCGATGAAGATATCATCTTTCTTCAACACACACACTCAAAAGATATCCTTTTAGCATGAACTAAGTAAGGCAAGCTTTTATCTTCCAACTCTCCAAGTTGTTGTTTAGCTTAACCGACTAGCTCAGGGGTATCCAACACAGATTCTTGGAGAAAGGGGTGGCTACAAGAAACCAACTTGATCATGAACTCAACATAGTGGTCAGGTGACAACCTGGTAACACTTGAGAAGATATTCGGAAAATCACGAACCACCGATATGTTACTAAGCTCGAGAACAATCTTGCTTTTTAGGGCAAGACGATGTGACCAAGAGAGTGATGGATTGACACAATCATATCTCATTGATCGAGGAGTGCACCAGGGAAAATGGAGTAGGTAGCACGATCAATCTTAGAATGATGGTTCAGTAACCAACACACTAAGAATGGAATTATCGTCCATTAACTACCAAGCAACGAAGTTGCTAGGAGTATTGATTTCACACATCACAATTCACTTGTCGGTATTTCGGTTACAATAACATGGAGACCGAGGAATGAACGATGATGGCGAGAGGTATCACTGTATCAAGAGTTCATAGGAGGTGGTGCAATTCCAATGACATTCTTGACATAAAGATGGTAATACCCCAAGGTAGAACAGAACAAAAGCTGGATTGGCATTTTGATCTGTGGAATACAACTGCTTTGACCCAATCCTAGATATGGATAAGGTATTGAAGTTTGTTTCTCCTAGTCATTCCGAAATAGAATAGCTTAACGGACCACAGGAATAATAGGCATCTATGAACACGACTGCACTACTACTCGTAACTAACACTTGATAGACGGAGATCAGAACACAACTAAAGAGGAACAACTCAAAGGAACATATGGTTTTCTGAGTTGTGGATGCATAGATTAACATGTCGAACGAGTTCAACATATTTCTTTCGGATAACCCATGCAGAAAGGTAGAACTGGCATAGTCACAACATAGAATCGAGAACTCATCAAGAGCACTCTGGCCGTGGTCTTTCGGTTCAACAAGGAACTTCTGCCATAAGTAGTTCATGGTATTTGGAGAAGGAAATACCACGAACCTCGAGGACTATCGCAAGGTTACTAATATCCTAAAGGTACGAGCAACACTATCAACATGAGGTAAGTGGAGTGAATCTTGGGTTCAAGGACCCAGGAATGGAATACGTACTAACTATTAACATCATAGGATGCTTTCGAGAATGATGGCCAGAATCATCACACTAGGAACACAAAACATGGCTAGATTACAGGGTGACTCTCTAAAACACCTAGGGTCATAATAATAGCTCCAACAACATATATGTCGAGGTAACAGAGTACCTCAACTCACTGATTAGTGTGGTTAAACTGGCCCAAAGAAACATTAGGAACGGAAAGAAGGGAGTTGCAAATGCATCATACTATTTTGAAACCTGGGATGACTCAAACAGTATAATGGTTGTAACTACTCAAAAAGATTTGAGACATCTTGCAAAATAGTGGCATGACCACTCAACATCACAATATCAAGGTTCTGAGGCCAGCTATGAACATACGAAAGTAGTAGGAACTGAACTGGGGCTTGAAACTTATCAATCCTATAAGTCTACAGATTAGTAACACGTGAGCCTAATAGAAGATGAGAAGCCTAGTTCTTAATCCCCGTAGAAGAGAAGAGGATGACTCAGATCAGAAGGGCATAAGGTAAAGGAGTAAAAATAGCCTTATATTCCCTTCCACAACCAATTCCCTTATAGAACTAAAGCATTTCTAGCATGTAACACATCATATCACTTTGCGGCCTACGCACGGTATTCCCACGGGTGCCACCTTACCTGGCCCGGGACCGTTTGTGCCTTTTGGCTCACGTATATGATAGTGTCGCTAGCATCCATATGACAAAGAACTCGGGGCGACATGACTAGTCATAAACCCAAAGTGGAACTAACTTATAGGGACAAGCATACATGACCCAGCAACGAACGTGTCGGTCATCAGCGAGTGGATCCGGGATGTAGCAGCTGGGCTAACAGGACTCCGGTAGACACCGCGTGACATTTCCCCGAAGGGACAGACACAGGAACGAAGAAGGACACATGCCGGCCAGCCTAAGTCTTCCGGAGAAGTAGCAAGCTACCATGGCTCAGTGGAAACAACAGGAGACATTTCCCCATAAGAGAGGCTACCAAGGATAAACAACTAGGTTGTCGGATCCCACACATACCAAGAATTTCAATAACATACACACAATATGCTCGATATGTGCAAATACAACATGGCATCACAACATAACTCTATGACTCAAGTATTTATTCATTGGGCTCCGAGGAGCTAGATATTACAAACATGGGTCTGATGACCCAGCATTCAAGTCATACAAGCAAAAACCACATGCGGAAGCTTAACTTGTCTAGGTACAGACAACTACAAATGAAAAAGGCAGAGAAGCCTGACTATCTACAAGACCCTGCCGAGGCCACAAGATCGTAGCTGAGGTAACGAGCTAAACGTCGAAGTCCACACGAAACTACAAGTGAGACTGAAGTCTCTCTACAAAACATAAAATAAGCAAACGTGAGTACAAATGTACCCAGCAAGACTTACATCAGAACTAGCTACATATGCATCAGTATCAACACAGGGGTGGTGGAGTTTAACTGCAGCAAGCCAGCTTTGACTCAGTGGCTATCCTGTACTATGACTGCTGGTAACTCTTTTGGGGTGGCGCACACGAGTCCACATATTCACCAATCAATACACCACTATGGATCCGCTCCCGTCTCCCTATGAGAAGGCCATCCATAGCACTCACGCTTATCTTGCGCATTTTAGAGTATCCACTTTCACTTGTCTATGAACTGTACAGGCAACCTAGAAGTCCTTTACCGCGGACACGGCTATTCAAATAGATCATTTATAACCCTGCAGGGGTGTACTTCTTCACACACACTTTCGCCACTTACCACCATGTACACATCGTGTATCTCGGCAACCTTCAAGCGGAAGCCTAGCGAGGGAGTCGACCGCGACCTGACTAACCACACAAGTCTCTAGTCCAGGTTTATCGCCTGTTCGGGTTCCATCCGCAAGGAGATCCGGCCGGGGTTTCGCTCACGGCCCCAAACAATGAGAGCAGGGTTCCCGAGGCACCAAACGGGCATCCCGGTACACCGTGCCTCATGTCTCTACTGCATCATAGCCCACCCCTAGGGTCAGCTCTACGCACGGCACCCAACACATATCCTACAAACACTAGAAACTAGTTGCAACTCCTGGACAGAGATCGAGGCGATTAATAAGCCAAGAAGGGTCCAGTTACCGGAACCCAATGTGTGGTAGTAACTATTCATGGATCACAAACACAGAACTCAGTTCTTGAGGATGGTTTCAATGAGACAACCCACCATGTACTCCTACACGGCCTCTCATCGATACATTTACCAAATTGTGTTCACACACTTAGCTCTCAACAGTAGGACATGTTCACACACCTCCAATTCATCCCCGATGAATCAGACCTGACTCAACTCTAAGCAGTAGCAGGCATGACAAACAAACATGGATGAGTAAGCACATCAGGGCTCAAACAACTCCTACTCATGCTAGTGGGTTTCATCAATTTACTGTGGCAATAATAGGTCATGCAGAGGAAAGGGGTTCAACTATCGCAGCATGTAACAGTTGAAGCGTTGTTGTCCTAATGCAGTAAAAGAGAGCAGAAGTGAGAGAGTGGGATTGTATCGGAATGAACAAGGGGGTTTTGCTTGCCTGGCACTTCTGAAGATAGTATAGCTCTTCATCGGTGTCATCGAACTCATCGTCAGAACTACGTCCACTGAGAGGGGACAGATACCCGCAAACAAGAGGGAACACAATCAATGCAATGCAACAATATGATGCATGAATGTGACATGGCAATATGATGTGACTTGAACTAATGCAGCTAGCAATGATTTAAATGGAGTTGGTTTGAACGCAAGATTCAAATTCAAACTCCACATAATGCATTTCAAATGCCATTAATTCAAATTGTCATATGCAGTAGCTTTAGGTTGCTCAAACATGCATGAGAATGCCACAAACTGATTCTTTGGATTTTTTCTGATAATTTTTCATATATAAATTATTTCAATCTGAGCTACGGTTGAATTTCTGTGAATTTTAGAAGTTTAAATCATTTTCTAGAATTTCCTGGTTATTCTAATTTAAACTAAATCCAGAAATGACTTATTGCATCAGCATGACGTCGGTGTGATGTCAGCAAGTCAATAGGCGTGGTCCAGGTCAAACCTGACTTGTGGGGCCCGTGCGTCAGTGTAACAAGGCAGTAACAGAGGCTGACCAGTGGGGCCAGGTCAACATCGACGTGGCAGGGTCAAACTGACATGTGGGGCATGCTGGTTTAATTAAACTAAACAAGGAATAAATCTCAGGGTTAATTAGGGCATGGGGCCCATATGTCAGTGAGAGGGGGGTTAATTAGTGGCGTCTTTAGTGGCTAATGACGTTGCCACATCAGCACGTCGGAGTTGAACGCCGGCGAGCACATCGACGGGGCGGCGACACTCGGGAACGCGCTACGGGCGGTGATTTGATGCGCTTTGGCCATCATGGAAAAGCCCTTACTCGTCCGCATCAAGGGGCAACGGAGTTGGACGCGGAGGTCGCCGGAATCAATGCCGGCGACGAGGTTTGCGGCGGCCGTGGTTCGGTTAAGCTCGGAATCGGTATTGTGGTGCACGGCGGGTTGAGCGGTGGGGTGTTTCGTGCTCCTGCAAACATGCTGAGCACGGTGACGCGCTCAGGCGCGAGCTGCAGTGGCTACAACAACGACGGCGACATGGCCAGCGGCAGGGAAAGCTCGTCCACGGCGGTTACGGATGCTAGAGGTCGCAAACAACGAAGGTAACTAGGGGGAAAATACGGTGAGCTCACAGCGGTCACGTAGACAAGATCAGCGGGCTTGGGGACGTCCTGCGTGCGGCGAATCGACGGCGGTGGTGGTCATAGCCCGAGGTGGAAGACGACATCGATGGGGGTGTTCGGGAGCGTCCGGCGATGCTTGGCTCAGCAAGGATGAAGCTGGCGATGATACAGAGCTCGGGGACGCAGAGATGGAGTGAGGGAGTGGCTGGCCACGGTGGTTCTCTGCGGTGTGCCCATGGCGGCTTCGGCCAAGAGGGGGAGAGCGAGGGAGCGAGAGGAGAGCGAGAGAGAGAGAGGGGGGTTCCAGGGTGGGTGCATGGTGCTCGGGGCCGTCTCCAGCAGCGGTAAGCAGGCAGGAGGTGGCCGGGCGCGTGCTCGTGTGCGTCGGCCACGCACGTTGTCCGACTAGCGCGGGGAGGAAGACGACAGAGGGGGAAGTGGTGGTGGGTTGGGCCACTTCAGCAGCAGGCCGCATAGGTAGGCGCTAGGTAGGTTTTCTCTCTCTCTGGTTTTTCTATTTATTTATGTTTTCTATTTTCTGCGATTGGTTTTGATTTTATCTAAATACCAAATCATTTCATAAACTTCTGAAAATTACTATGTGGCCTTTTTAAAAAGTATTCAAAGCCACTTACATACTTTCAGAGTTGTTGGAGTTATATTTAATATATAACAAATATAACTCCAATGCAAATAACTATTGAGTTAACTCAAATGTCCAAAATAAATATTTATGAGCTCTTAAAAATATTGGTTTTAATTTTACCTCTGGCCAATATTTTTAGAGAGAAACATGAACATTTTCTTGGACCTATTCGAAGCAATTTTTATCTTGGTCATTTTCAGAAATGTTTTCTGAGGCTTTCACATGTCCCCATTTCAAATTCATTGAAATTTAAACATGATGCACACATGACTAGCAGGTCTAGGTCAAGGTAAATCTAGGGATGTGACATCAAAGATGGTTAAGTTTCCTAACCATACACATGTGTTGCCATTTGATGAACGGGATCACATCATTAGGAGAATTATGTGATGGACAAGACTCATCCGTTAGCTTAGCATAATGATCATTAAGTTTTATTGATATTGCTTTGTTCATGACTTATACATATTCCTTTGACTATGAGATTATGCAACTCCCGAATACCGGAGGAATACCTTGTGTGCTATCAAACGTCACGACATAACTCGGTGATTATAAATATGCTCTACAGGTATCTCCGAAGGTGTTTGTTGGGTTGGCTGCTACCTCTTGAGCACTGCGTTAGTTTTCCCTTGAAGAGGGAAGGGTGATGCAGCAAAGCAACGTAAGTATTTCCCTCAGTTTTTGAGAACCAATGTATCAATCCAGTAGAAGACCACGCGCAAGTCACCTCGTACCTACACAAACAAATAAGAACCTCGCAACTAATGTCAGGACCCCGATTCCAAGTCACATCGATCTAGCCGGTAACACCTCATATCACTTTGCGGCCTCACGCACAGTATTCCCACGGGTGTTGCCTTACCATGGCCCGGGACCATTTACGCCTTTTGGCTCAGAGATATGATAGTGTCGCTAGCATCCATATGACAGAGAACCCGGGCCGACATGGCTAGTCGTGAACCCGAAGCGGCACTAACCTATGGGGACAGGCATACATGAATCACATCGAACATGTCGGTCAGCAGCGTGTGAATCCGGGCTGTAGCACTGGGCTAACAGGACTCCGGGAACCCAGGCTGTAGCAGCCTAGGCAGGACTCCGGATGTCACCGCGTGACCTTTCCCCGAAGGGACAGACACAGGAACGAAGTGAAACACATGTTAGCCAGTCAAGTGTTCCGGAGCAGTAGTGCTGGGGTAGCAGGACTCCGGTGAACCGGGCTGTAGCGGACTACTATGGCTCATGGAAGCACAAGACTACATTTCCCCATAAGAGAGGCTGCCAAGGATAAACAACTAGATTGTCGGATCCCACACATACCAATCATTTCAATCATACAGACAATATGCTCAACATGTGTAAATACAACATGGCATCACAATAAGACTCTACGACTCAAACATTTATTCATTAGGCTCCGAGGAGCGAGATATTACAAACATGGGTCTCATGACCCAACAATTATAGCATACAAATCAAAGCACATGCGGAAGCTTAACATGTCTGAGTACAGACATCTACAAATGAAAAAGGCTAAGAAGCCTGACTATCTACCAGATCCTGCCGAGGGGACAAGATCGTAGCTGAGGTATCAAGCTAAACGTCGAAGTCCACACGGAACTACTAGCGAGACTGACGTCTCTCTACAAAACATAAAATAGGCAAACGTGAGTACAAATGTACCCAGCAAGACTTACATCAGAACTATCTACATATGCATCGATATCAATAAAGGGGGTGGTGGAGTTTAACTACAGCAAGCCAGCTTTGACTCAGTGGCTAACCTGAACTACGACTGCAAGCAACTCTTTTGAGGTGGCGCACACGAGTCCACATATTCACCATTCAATACACCACTATGGATCCGCTCCCGTTTCCCTACGAGAAGGCCATCCATAGCACTCACACTTATCTTGCGAGTTTTAGAGTATCCACTTCAAGTTATCTATGAACTATGCAAGGGGTCCAAGTTTCCATATCCGAGGAATCCGGCTATTCGAATAGATAATGATAACCCTGCAGGGGTGTACTTCTTCACACACGCTCCCACCACTTACCGTCGTTTACACGACATGTACTCGGCAACCTTCAAGAGGAAGCCCAATGAGGGTGTCAGCCACGGCCTACCTAAACACTCAAGTCTCTAGTCCAGGTTTATCGCCTATCCAGGTTCTATCCGCAGGGAGTCCGGCCGAGGTTTCCACATACGGCCCCGAACAATGTGAACAGGGTTCTCGAGACACCAAACGGGCGCCCGGTACACCGTGCCACGGTGTATCTACCGCATCATAGCCCACCCCTAGGGTCAGCGCTACACACGGCCGCCAACACATAACCTACAACCACCAGAAACTAGTTGCAACTCCTGGACAGAGTACTAGGGTGATTAAGAAGCCGAGAGGGTCAATTAAGGATCCCAATGAGTGGTAGTAGCTGTTCATGGATCACAGACACAGAACTCAGTTCCTGCGGATGGTTTCAATGAGACAACCCACCATGTACTCCTACATGGCCTCTCACCGCTACCTTTACCAAAACGTGTTCACACACTTAGCTCACACACAGTAGGACATGTTCACACACCTCTGATTCACTCCCGATGAATCATACCTGACACAACTCTATGCAATAGTAGGCATGACAAACAAGCATGAATGAGTAGGCACATCAGGGCTTAAACAACTCCTACTCATGCTAGTGGGTTTCATCTATTTACTGTGGCAATGGCAAGTCATGCAGAGGAAAGGGGTTCAACTACCGCAACATGTAACAGTTGAATCGTTGTTGTCCTAATGCAGTAAAAGAGAGCAGGAGCGAGAGAGTGGGATTGTATCGGGATGAACAAGGGGTTTTTACTTGCCTGGCACTTCTGAAGATATCATTGGGTCTTCATCAGTGTCAACGGTCACAATGTCGGTACAACGTCTATCGAGAGGGGACAACCACCGGCAACAGAGAAAGAACACACGATTAATGCAATGCACAATATGATGCATGATCATGACATGGCAATATGCTTGTGTTCGAGCTAATGCAACTAGAAACCAGATTAAGTGAAGTTGGTTTGAACCCAAGGTTCAAATTCAAACTCCACATGTGGTTACTTAAATGTCATTAACATGTTTTCAGTTATACAGCAGGTCTAACTTAGTTTTTCATGCATGAAAATGGTACAGATGGATAGTTTGCATTTTTCTGATAATTTTTCATATATAAATTATTTCATTTGGAGTTACGGTTGAATTTCTATGATTTTTGGAAGTTTAGGGGATTTTCTGAAAATAAATAAATCATTTAGATTTATTTAAAATGTAGAAAAGCATTTACTGCGTCAGCCTTGCATCATGATGACGTCATCTGGTCAACAGACGCGGTCCAGGTCAAACCTGACCAGTGGGACCCGTGTGTCAGTGACTAACTAAACTAACCTAGTTTAATTAGCACTAACCTAGGTTAAACTAATTAAGTTTAAACCTAAACTAGATTAATTAGTCGGGCTGGGCCCGCATGTCATAGACCCAGGGGACGTCAAATCCCCTGGTCAACCGGGGCTAACGCGCCGGCGTTTAGCCCCCGGCGGCAGCAGACGCGGTGGAGGGCGCGGGATTGCTCCTCCGGCGCCCAATTGAGCAGCGGAGGGCACGCACGGGGAGCTGGGGCTCGCCCGCATCCAGGGCGGCATGCGGCAGCAGCAGGGACGGCCGGGGCTCGCCGGAAACGAGCTCGGGGCGGCGCCGGCGTTCGGGTGTTTGTGGCTACGGGGCTGCAGTGACCGTGGTAGCGCGTTCATGGCACCTACAGCAGCTACGCGAGGCGGCGAGCATGTTGGACACGACGCCCGGGCCAAATGGTCACTGGAGCTGCGTCGGCGACGAGTGCGGGCGGCAGCGCGGTCGGGTGAAAGGGGCACGGTGGCTACGGAGTGCAAGAGAGAAAACGAAGAGGGGGAGAATGATCCGCAGCTCACTGTGAACACGAGGAGCGAGTCAGCGAGCTCGAGGAGGGGCTGAAGCGAGCAGGGCGGCGAGGGGGATCTCCGGCGTCGGGAGGTTGAAGACGAGCTTGGCGAGGTCATTCGGGGGCTTCAGGCATCGCGCGGCTCGGTGAGAAGGTCGAGCAAGAAGTGGTGGGGCTTCTAGGCGCGTCGGCGGAGCATGGGGAAGGCTGTGGCCGCGGTTTCACGGCAACCCGACGCGACAGCATCGGCCATGGAGAGCAGGGGCGAGGGAGGGAGTGAGGGAGAGGAAAGACGGGCCAGGCGGGTTCGGGTCATCGTCGAGGCGGTTCAGCCACGCGTCCAACCGCCCGGCTGCAAGCAGGAGGTGGCCAGCGCGTCGTCGGCGCGCTCCAGCGAGCTGCTTCATGCGCTGGCGCGGGGAAGAAGACGCCCGTGCCCCTGGTGGGCTGGCTGGGCCAGCTGGGCCGCCAGGTGGGCGCCAGGTAAGGAAACTCTCTCTCTCTCTCTGTCCTTCTATTAGTTTTCTGTTTTCTATTTATTTGATATGTTTGGAATTAGTAATAATACTAACTCATTTCCATAAATCCTGGGATATATTTTGGGCTCTATTTGAAATATTTACGACTGCCCAAAATTGTTTCCAGGATTATTCGAGCATTTAAAATATTTATATTGATTAAATGCCCAAATTCAAATACCTAGGGATTTAATTCAAAGCCCAAATGTGTCCAACAAAAATGCAAATCATCTTGGGTAGATGCTTCCACCTTAAACCAGAGATGATGAACATTTTTAAAAGGCATTTTGAGTTCATTGAAAATATTTTTATTTGGAACTATTTGAATTGCATTTGTGCTAGGGCTTGATCATCCCCATTTCAGAGTTTCATAAAACTTAAACATGATGATCATGCAAGGTCAAGCAAAGGCTAAGGCTAGGGCTGTGACAACCAATTACCAACGTGATAAAGGGGTTGTCAATCCCTTTAGGCCACTTGCAAGAGTGAGATATGATAGAGATAATAGTAATAAGATAAATATTTTTGGTATTTTTATGATATAGATTGAAAGTAAAGATTGCAAAATAAAATAGATTGGAAACTTGTATGATGTAGAATAGACACGGGGGCCATAGGTTTCACTAGTGGCTTCTCTCAAGATAGCATAAGTATTACGGTGGGTGAACAAATTACTGTCGAGCAATTGATAGAAAAGCGAATAATTATGAGAATATCTAGGTATGATCATGTATATAGGCATCACATCCGTGACAAGTAGACCGACTCCTGCCTGCATCTACTACTATTACTCCACACATCGACCACTATCCAGCATGCATCTAGAGTATTAAGTTCATAAGAACAGAGTAACGCCTTAAGCAAGATGACATGATGAAGAGTGATAAACTCATGCGATATGATATGAACCCCATCTTTTTATCCTCGATGGCAACAATACAATATGTGTCGTTTCCCTTTCTGTCACTGGGATCGAGCACCGCAAGATTGAACACAAAGCTAAGGACTTCTCCCATTGCAATAAAGATCAATCTAGTAGGCCAAACCAAACTGATAATTCAAAGAGACTTGCAAAGATAAACCAATCATAAATAAAAGAATTCAGAGAAGATTCAAATATTGTTCATAGATAGACTTGATCATAAACCCACAATTCATCGGATCTCGACAAACACACCGCAAAAGAAGATTACATCGAAAAGATATCCAAGAGAGTCGAGGAGAACTTTGTATTGAGATCCAAAGAGAGAGAAGAAGCCATCTAGCTACTAGCTATGGACCCGAAGGTCTGAAGTAAACTACTCACACATCACCGGAGAGTCCATGGAGTTGATGTAGAGGCCCTCCGTGATCAATGCCCCCTCCGGCGGAGCTCCGGAAAAGGCCCCAAGATGGGATCTCTTGGGTACAGAAGGTTGCGACAGTGGAAATAGAGTTTCGTGGTGCTCCTGTATGTTTTCGGGGTATATGGATATATATATATATATATATATATAGGAGGAAGAAGTAGGTCGGTGGAGCAACGAGGGGCCCACGAGGGTGGAGGGCGTGCCCAGGGGGTAGGCGCACCCCCTGCTTCATGGCCTCCTCGATTGTTTCTTGACGTCCACTCCAAGTCTCCTGGATCACGTTTGTTCCAAAAATGATGCTCCCGAAAGTTTCATTTCATTTTGACTCCGTTTGATATTCCTTTTATGCGAAACACTGAAATAGGCAAAAAACAGCAATTTGGGCTGGGCCTCCGGTTAATAGGTTAGTCCCAAAAACAATATAAAAGTGTAAAATAAAGCCTATTAACATCCAAAACAGGTAATATAATAGCATGGAACAATAAAAAAATTATAGATACGTTGGAGACGTATCAAGCATCCCCAAGCTTAATTCCTGCTCGTCCTCGAGTAGGTAATAAAAACAGAACTTTTGATGTGGAATGCATCCTAACATATTTCTCAATGTAATTTTTCTTTATTGTGGCATGAATGTTCAGATCTGAAAGATTCAAGATAAAAGTTTAATATTGACATAGAAATAATAATACTTCAAGCATACTAACTAAGCAATCATGTCTTCTCAAAATAACATGGCCAAAGAAAGTTATCCCTACAAAATCATATAGTCTGGCTATGCTCTATCTTCATCACACAAAATATTTAAATCATGCACAACCCCGATGACAAGCCAAGCAATTGTTTCATACTTTTGATATTCTCAAACTTTTTCAATTTTCACGCAATACATGAGGGTGAGCCATGGACATAGCACTATAGGTGGAATAGAATGGTGGTTGTGGAGAAGACAAAAAGGACAAGATAGTCTCACATCAACTAGGCGTATCAATGGGCTCTGGAGATGCCCATCAATAGATATCAATGTGAGTGAGTAGGGATTGCCATGCAACGGATGCACTAGAGCTATAAGTGTATGAAAGCTCAACAAAAGAAACTAAGTGGGTGTGCATCCAACTTGCTTGCTCACGAACACCTAGGGCAATTTGAGGAAGCCCATCATTGGAATATACAAGCCAAGTTCTATAATGTAAAATTCCCACTAGTTTATGAAAGTGACAACATAGGAGACTCTTTATCATGAATATCATGGTGCTACTTTGAAGCACAAGTGTGGAAAAAGGATAGTAACATTGTCCCTTCTCTCTTTTTCTATCATTTTTTTATTTGGTCCTTCTTTCTTTTTTTGGGCCTCTTTTCTCTTTTTTTAGTCTGGAGTCTCATCCCGACTGGTGGGGGAATCATAGTCTCCATCATCCTTTCCTCACTGGGACAATGCTCTAATAATGATGATCATCACACTTCTTTTTACTTACAACTCAAGAATTACAACTCAATACTTAGAACAAAATATGACTCTATGTTAATGCCTCCGGCGGTGTACCGGGATATGCAATGAATCAAGAGTGACATGTATGAAAAAATTATGAACGGTGGCTTTGCCACAAATACGATGTCAACTACATGATCATGCATGGCAATATGACAATGATGAAGCGTGTCATAACAAACGGAACGGTGGAAAGTTGCATGGCAATATATCTCGGAATGACTATGGAAATGCCATAATAGGTAGGTATGGTGGCTGTTTTGAGGAAGGTATATGGTGGGTTTATGGTACCGGCGAAAGTTGCGCGGTACTAGAGAGGCTGGCAATGGTGGAAGGGTGAGGGTGCGTATAATCCATGGAATCAACATTAGTCATAAAGAACTCACATACTTATTGCAAAAATCTATTATTTATCGAAACAAAGTACTACGCGCATGCTCCTAGGGGGATAGATTGGTAGGAAAAGAGAATCGCTCATCCCCGACCGCCACTCGTAAGGCAATCAATAAATAGATCATGCTCCGACTTCATCACATAACGGTTCACCATACATGCAAGCTACGGGAATCACAAACTTCAACACAAGTATTTCTCAAATTCACAACTACTCAACTAGCATGACTCTAATATCACCATCTCCATATCTCAAAACAATCATCAAGTATCAAACTTCTCTTAGTATGCAATGCACTTATATGAAAGTTTTTATAATGCCTAAAAGCAAGTTGCCATGTTGTTCTAAAGGACTCTCAAAATAATATAAGTGAAGCATGAGAGATCAATTATTTCTATAAAATAGAACCACCACCGTGCTCTAAAAGATATAAGTGAAGCACTAGAGCAAAAACTACATAGCTCAAAAGATATAAGTGAAGCACATAGAGTATTCTAATAAATTCCGATTCATGTGTGTCTCTCTCAAAAGGTGTGTACAGCAAGGATGATTGTGGTAAACTAAAAAGCAAAGACTCAAATCATTCAAGATGCTCCAAGCAAAACACATATCATGTGGTGAATAAAAATATAGCTCCAAGTAAAGTTACCGACGAACGAAGACAAAAGAGGGGATGCCTTCCGGGGCATCCCCAAGATTAGGCTTTTTGGTGTCCTTAGATTTTACCTTGGGGTGCCTTGGGAATCCCCAATCTTAGGCTCTTGCTACTCCTTGTTCCATAATCCATCAAATCTTTACCCAAAACTTGAAAACTTCACGACACAAAACTTAACAGAAAATCTCGTGAGCTCCGTTAGCGAAAGAAAACAAAACACCACTTCAAGTTACTATAATGAAATCATTCTTTATTTATATTGGTGTTAAACCTACTTTATTCCAACTTCTCTATGTTTTATAAACTCCATTACTAGCCATAGATTCATCAAAATAAGCAAACAACACATGAAAGACAGAATCTGTCAAAAACAGAACAGTCTGTAGTAATATGTAACTAACGCAAACTTATGGAACCCCAAAAATTCTAAAATAAATTGATGGACGTGAGGAATTTATCTATTAATCATATGTAAAAAGAATTAACTAAATATCACTCTCCAATAAAAAATGGAAGCAATTCTCATGAGCACTAAAGTTTCTGTTTTTACAATAAGATCAAAAAGACTTTCCCCAAGTCTTCCCAATGGTTCTACTTGGCACAAACACTAATTAAACACAAAAACACAACAAAAACAGAGGCTAGATAATTATTTATTACTAAACAGGAGCAAAAATCAAGGAATAAAAATAAAATTAGGTTGCCTCCCAACAAGCGCTATCGTTTAACGCCCCTAGCTAGGCATAAAAGCGAAGATAGATCTAGGTATTGCCATCTTTGGTAGGCAATTCTTCAATTAGGCTTCTACCATCTTTAGGAATTTCTTTATTTTTATTAATTGTCAAACTTTTAGGCACAATATCTAAAAATTCATTTGTAACAAATGGTTCCTTAATGATAGCAAAAAGATTGGGATGAATACTTATAGATTTGAGATCTGCATCCTTACTAGAGGATTCACCCTTATTTTTATGAATGTACATAAGCTTGGCAACTTTAGTGGAGGGACTTGGAGTATTCTTTACGGAATAAAAAGCGGTTCCCAAGTTGGTAATAATATTCTCAAGTTTATCGATCCTAACGGAATCGTGATTTATTTTCTCATTAACTATGGGTTCCTTTTCTTTAATATCTTTAAAAGTAACTCCTACTTTAGATCCATATTGATAGATTCGGCTGTGGATCTTTTTATCCAAATTTTCAATTAACTCTACGGTAGCAACCTTATTTTTAATAATTTCAAGCCTTTGCATTACATGCTCCAAAGTTAATGTAGTTCCATTAACCAAGAGAGGGGGTGAGCCAAATAAATCTAACATGGCATTATAAGAATCAAAAGTATGGCTACCCAAAAAGTTCCCTCCGGTAATAGTATAAAGAATATAATGGTGCCAAGGAGTAATGCCTACATAAAAATTGCGAAGGAGAACGGAAGTAGATTGCTTCCTAGTAGATCTATTTTGAGCATTGCAAATTCTATACCAAGCATCTTTTAGAATTTCTCCCTCCCTTTGCTTAAAATTTAGAATTTCATTCTCGAGAGACAATGGAGAAGATAAGGGACTAGCCATAACGACAAGAAAACAAACTAACACACAAGCAAACAAAAAGCAAGCGGGCAAAAAAAGGGCAAATAGAGAAAGAGAGAGAGGATAGAGAGAGAGAAAGGATAGAGAGAGAGGGCAAATAGGTTTCACTAGTGGCTTCTCTCGAGAGCATAAGTATTCTACGGTGGGTGAACAAATTACTGTTGAGCAATTGACATAATTGAGCATAGTTATGAGAATATCTAGGTATGATCATGTATATAGGCATCACGTCCGAGACAAGTAGACCGACTCCTGCCTACATCTACTACTATTACTCCACTCATCGACCGCTATCCAGCATGCATCTAGAGTATTAAGTTAAAACAGAGTAACGCCTTAAGCAAGATGACATGATGTAGAGGGATAGACTCATGAAATATGAAGAAAACCCCATCTTGTTATCCTCAATGGCAACAATACAATACGTGCCTTGCTGCCCCTACTGTCACTGGGAAAGGACACCGCAAGATTGAACCCAAAGCTAAGCACTTCTCCCATTGCAAGAAAGATCAATCTAGTAGGCCAAACCAAACTGATAATTCGAATAGACTTGCAAAGATAACCAATCATACATAAAAGAATTCAGAGAAGATTCAAATATTGTTCATAGATAGACTTGATCATAAACCCACAATTCATCGATCTCAACAAACACACCGCAAAAAGAATATTACATCGAATAGTTCTCCACAAGAGAGGGCGAGAACATTGTATTGAGATCCAAAAAGAGAGAATACGCCATCTAGCTACTAACTATGGACGCGTAGGTCTGAGGTAAACTACTCACACTTCATCGGAGGGGCTATGGTGTTGATGTAGAAGCCCTCCATGATCGATGCCCCCTCCGGCGGAGCTCCGGAACAAGCCCAAAGATAGGATCTCGTGGATACAGAAAGCTGCGGTGGTGGAATTAGGGTTTTGGCTCCGTATCTGATCGTTTGGGGGTACATAGGTATATATAGGAGGAAGGAGTATGTCGATGGAGCAACAGGGGGCCCACGAGGGTGGAGGGCGCGCCTGGGGGGTAGGCGTGCGCCCTACCTTGTGGCCTCCTGTTTCCTTTCTTGACGTAGGGTCCAAGTCTCCCGGGTCTTGTTCGTTGAGAAAATCACGTTCCCAAAGGTTTCATTCCGTTTGGACTCCGTTTAATATTCCTTTTCTTCGAAACCCTAAAACAGGCAAAAAAACAGCAATTCTGAGCTGGGCCTCCAGTTAATAGGTTAGTCCCAAAAATAATATAAAAGTGGATAATAATGTCCAAAACAGTAGATAATATAGCATGGAGCAATCAAAAATTATAGATACGTTGGAGACGTATCAGGTACCCAGACATTCTGAGTATGTGTTCACTGACAGAACTGTTCTCCTCCATCTTGCAGCTATAGAACTTGTTGGAGACTTCATATCTCTCAACTCGGGCTTTTGCTTGAAATATTAACTTCAACTCCTAGAACATCTCATATGGTCCACGACGTTCAAAACGTCTTTGAAGTCTCGATTCTAAGCCGTAAAGCATGGCACACTGAACTATCAAGTAGTCATCAGATCGAGCTTGCCAGACGTTCATAACATCAGCAATTGCTCCTGCAGCAGGATTTTCACCTACCGGTGCATCAAGGACATAATTCTTCTGTGCATCAATGAGGATAATCCTCAAGCTACGGATCCAGTCCGTGTAGTTTCTACTATCATCTTTCAACTTAGCTTTCTCTAGGAACGCATTAAAAGTCATGGGAACGGTAGCACGGGCCATTGATCTACAACATAGATATGCAAAAACTACCAGGACTAAGTTCATGATAAATTTAAGTTCAATTAATCGTATTACTTAAGAACTCCCACTTAGATAGACATCCCTCGGGTCATCTAAATGATCACGTGATCCATATCAACTAAACCATGTCCGATCATCACGTGAGATGGAGTAGTTTTCAATGGTGAACATCTCTATGTTGATCATATCTACTATATGATTCACGTTCGACCTTTTGGTCTCAGTGTTCCGAGGCCATGTCTGTACATGCTATGCTCGTCAAGTTTAACCTGAGTATTCCGCACGTGCAAAATTGTCTTGCACCCGTTGTATGTGAACATAGAGCTTATCACACCCGATCATCACATGATGTCTCGGCATGACGAACTGTTGCAACGGTGCATACTCAGGGTGAATACTTATATGTTGAAATTTTAGTGATGGGTCATCTTATAATGCTACCGCCGTACTAAGCAAAATAAGATGCATAAAAAAGATAAACATCACATGCAATCAAAATATGTGACATGATATGGCCATCATCATCTTGCGCCTTTGATCTCCATCTCCAAAGCACCGTTATGATCTCCATCGTCATCGGCTTGACACCTTGATCTCCATCGTAGCATCATTTTTGTCTCGCCAACTATTGCTTCTACAACTATGGCTAACGCATAGTGATAAAGTAAAGCAATTACATGGCGATTGCATTTGATACAATAAAGTGACAACCATAAGGTTCCTGCCAATTGCCGATAACTTCTACAAAACATGATCATCTCATACAACAACGTATATCACATCATGTCTTGACCATATCACATCACAACATGCCCTGCAAAAAACAAGTTAGACGTCCTCTACTTTGTTGTTGCAAGTTTTATGTGGCTGCTACGAGCTTCTAGTAAGAACCGTTCTTACCTACGCATCAAAACCATAATGATGTTTCATCAAGTTTGCTGTTTTAACCTTCAACAAGGACCGGCCGCAGTCAAATTCGATTCAACTAAAGTTGGAGAAACAGACACCCGCCAGCATCCTTTATGCAAAACAAGTTGCATGTCTATCGATGGAATCGGTCTCATGAACATGGTCATGTAAGGTTGATCCGGGCCGCTTCATCCAACAATACCGCCGATCAAAATAAGACGTTGGTGGTAATCAGTATGACTAGCATCACCCACAACTCTTTGTGTTCTACTCGTGCATATCATCTACGCATAGACCTGGCTCGAATGCCACTATTGGGGGACGTAGCATGCAATTTAAAAAAAATCCTATGATCACGCAAGATCTATCTAGGACATGCATAGCAACGAGATGGGGGAGGGTGTGTCCATGTACCCTCATAGACCGAAATCGGAAGCGTTAGTTTAACACGGTTGATGTAGTCAAACGTCTTCTCAATTCAACCGATCAAGTACCGAACGTACGACACCTCCGGCCGCGGCGCTTGTTTCCCCCACTCCCGTCCCAGCTCCCATCCCCGCGCCAGCGACCATCCCTATAGCATTGACGGGCTGGTCGCCGAGCACTATCACAGAGCTGGAAGGCGCGGGCGTCAGTGAGGTCTCGGCGGACCCGCGCGAGCTCGTGTACATGCCAGCGCCGGCCCCGTGCGTTTCGCTGCACCCGCCGCGCTCGTGCACGCCCCTCCACCCACCGCAGTGCCGATCCCCGTGTGTTTGGCTGCACCTGCCGCGCCCGTGCCCATGCCCCCCCCCCCCTCAGCGGCGCCAGTTGCCGTCCTCCCGCGCCCTGCCCGTCGATCGCGCGGCGACATGATGTTTGATTTACAAGTGAAGAACATTTTGTGCTGCCTTGAAGACTTCAACAACGGCGTCCCAGAGGACGACAACAACAACAACAACAGCGCGGCATGCCGCCTCCGCCGCCGCCGGAAATAGTTTTTTGGGGTTTAATACTGTATCTTGAATTCTCGATCATATGAATATAAATTCGCAGTGTGACTGAATGAAAGATATGGTTTGAACAAACTTGCGTTTTTCTCTCTTAATGTACAGACTTATCAAATGATTTTCTTTTTAAAAAAATGTCAACGGTTTTTAAATATAAAACACTCATCGCAAATGTTTTAGTTAGAACACCCGTATGCAAATCGACAGCTTCCCCGGGAAGCCAAGGGAAAATGTGTCGAGCAGGATTTCTGCATCCCTTCAGCGCAAACGGTTGTTTTGCATGACCCGTGTGCAACCACGTACAAACAATTGGGTAAGATTTGCATATCTGTCATTTTGGGTATGTTGCCATTTCTCAAACTAGAAAGATTGACATTTGTTTATCTAGTAACATTGCCATTTGTCAACCTTGTAACACTGCGATTTGTCAAAATATGCAGCTACAAATCACTAGCACTATCTAATTTTTGCATATAAAATCACTAGCACTATTCATATGGACACCACTAGCAGGCGTGAGTTCATGGACGGATATGCAAATGTACCATTGATTGCATACAACAAGTCATCAACCCACAACGACAACGAGGATACACGTTGGATTATAGATCATTTCCAACAAAACATTCTAGTAAAGTTTTTCTCACACAACAAATAACAAAGCGATGAAATGAACTTCAGCTCAACCACTCGTCGGCGTTGGAAACCCTTGCTTTGAACCAGAAGTGATTCTCTCGGAAGGGCCAGCTACTGTCAATCTCGAGACCAACGTGGGACTGATCATCCAGGCTGAAGTGGCCTATTTCAATACCCATATTGGGACGATAGGGAAGCATAGTAATGTCTGAGGTATAGATACAGTTGCTTCTCATAAATGCTAGTAACGTTGTGTCAACAGCAGCTGGATCGCCTTCCACCATCATTGGATAGTTTTGTCCAAGGAAGAGCGAGTTTCCTCCAAGACTTTCAATACTGAACTAGGGAGAAGGTGTTGGCACTAGTACACTAGTATCCATCCCGAATACCCTGCAATGGATGTTGGAATAGGTCCGGAGA
The DNA here is from genome assembly GCA_034509565.1 of Triticum monococcum. NCBI lineage: Eukaryota > Viridiplantae > Streptophyta > Magnoliopsida > Poales > Poaceae > Triticum > Triticum monococcum. Next base: position 639,473,884 of record CM067847.1, on the reverse strand, counting down.
GTGTGACCATACGAGACAACACCTGCTTCCTTAGTAACATCAGGAGTGCCCCGTATACAGACAAGAAGAGGTGATCCATCAGAATAAGTTGCCAGGCGCCACTAAGTATATGGGTCCTGCTCGTCCTCATGCTCGTGAATAAAATTTTCAAGTATAGGTGATGGAATGTTCACATGACCTTGGAAACACAAGAAGATTAATTAGTAAAGGGAAACTAGCTAACCCGCATGCATGTGGATGAAACAATTATAATTAGGGTGGGAGACAAACGTACCGAAATCATGAGGATTCCATGCAAAAACAGTTCCACAAGTGGTGGCAGCAAACACAAGACCCTCGTATTGAATTGCATCACAATACTCATCTGTGTATAGAAACTGATTTTTGAGCAATATCCATTGAGTCGAACCATGAAGGATGGCAACAAGCTTGTCGAAGATAGCGACAACATAAGCATTCCTATAACCCCAAGAGAGGTTGGGAACTCGACAAATTGCTATCTTCCGTAGACGACAGTCAGCATGATCGTATTTGAACTCATGTAGAATATCGGTGTACTCAACCTCTGGGCAGTCGTCTAAGATTTTTCGAAGTGGAACCCGGTGACGAGTGTACACATTCACAAGTTCCCACTCGCAGTTGTACCCAATATAAAGAACCCAATCTCCATTTGCGCCTGCCCAAGCCTTTTCCTCAAGCGATGGCATCTTAACATCATACGTATCATTATCAAGCGGCATCAACTTACACAAGGCGAGACTTCCCTCGTCCCCGTGCCAGTCCGCAAGGTCACGGCGAAGAAGATAGGGGATATCAAACTGCTCCTCAACCCTTGGGTTCCTTGTAACGATGTTATTAGTTGAGTCGAGAATGGTCTTGAACGAACCTTCCATGCTAGCCGAGGTGATGACATCACACCAATCAATGAGTTCCTCCACGGCGTCATCATTCAGGTTGGGGCAAGAATAACGGGGTCGTTTCCGGCTTGTTCCCTCCATGGAGAAGATGATCAAACAATGGCAGAAGGAATGGTGAAGGCAAATGGAGGAGGGAGGAAGAGCTAGCATGCGACAGCAGTTCCAAATCGAGAGGGAAAGGCAAAGAGTCGGTGGACGGTTGCCACGGTACACGAAGAGGCGTCTGGGGAGCGAACGGTTGCCATAGAGGTCACACACTGATGACAACGGCCGAGTGAACCGCATGCAATCCCATCGCACAACACACACGTCTTGTTAAGTTGAACCGTTTCTATTCTCTTGTGTCAACGCAAACAGTTCATCCGAGTGAACTGCATGACGTATACCGCACACACCTTGATCTAGCTGACCATTTCTTTTGTGTTGCCTAATCACAAATAGTTCATCCGAGTGAACCGTATGCTATATATCGCACACACCTTCATCTGGCTGACCGTTTCTTTTGTGTTGTCTAATCACAAACAGTTCATCCGAGTGAACCGTATGTTGTGTATCGCACACGCCTTCATCTGGCTACCCGTTTCTTTTGTTCCTCCACATCGCAAACAGTTAATTAAACTGAATCGTATGCCCTTCATCGCACACGCAACTAAAATTTGAACCGTGTTTGATGCATCCTCCATCGCAAACGTTTTCACCTTTTTTGAAGGTTTTCATACACCACCGTTTGCGATTATTGCATCGCACACAGTTTCTCGAAGGGTCTCTGATCGTAGTGTCGCATTAGCAGCATCCTGCAGTAGTGCCTTGATCTCCATCGTAGCAACGTTGTCGTCTCGCTTCCACGACTATCGCTACCGCATAGTGATAAAGTAAAGCAATTACATGGCGATTGCATTTCATACAATAAAGCAACAACCATATGGCTCCTGCCAGTTGCCGATAAATTTGTTACAAAACATGATCATCTCATACAACAATTTATATAATCATGTCTTGACCATATCACATCACAGCATACCCTGCAAAAACAAGTTAGATGTCCTCTACTTTGTTGTTGCAAGTTTTACGTGGCTGCTACGGGCTTAGCAAGAACCGTTCTTACCTACGCATCAAAAACCACAATGATTATTCATCATGTGTTGTTTTAACCTTCAACAAGGACCGGGCATAGTCACATGCTACCTCTTGAGCACTGCGTTGGTTTTCCCTTGAAGAGGAAAGGGTGATGTAGCAAAGTAGCATAAGTATTTCCCTCAGTTTTTGAGAACCAAGGTATCAATCCAGTAGGAGGCCACACGCAAGTCCCTCGTACCTACACAAACAAATAAGAACCTAGAAACCAACGCGATAAAGGGGTTGTCAATCTCTTCACGGTCACAAACGAGAGTGAGATCTGATAGAGATGAAAAGATAATATTTTTGGTATTTTTATGATAAAGATTGAAATATAAAGATTGCAAGATAAAATAGATTGGAAACTTATATGATAAAAGATAGACCCGGGGGCATAGGTTTCACTAGTGGCTTCTCTCAAGATAGCATAAGTATTATGGTGGGTGAACAAATTACTATCGAGCAATTGATAGAAAAGCGAACAATTATGAGAATATCTAGGCATGATAATGTATATAGGCATCACATTCGTGACAAGTAGACCGGCTCCTTCCTGCATCTACTACTATTACTCCACACATCGACCGTTATCCAACATGCATCTAGAGTATTAAGTTCATAAGAACAGAGTAACACATTAGGTAAGATGACATGATGTAGAGGGATAAACTCAAGCAATATGATATAATCCCCATCTTTTTATCCTCGATGGCAACAATACAATACGTGTCGTTTCCCTTTCTGTCACTGGGATCGAGCACCGCAAGATTGAACCCAAAGCTAAGCACTTCTCCCATTGCAAGAACGATCAATCTAGTAGGCCAAACCAAACTGATAATTCGAAGAGACTTGCAAAGATAACCAATCATGCATAAAAGATTTTAGAGAAGAATCAAATATTGTTCATAGATAGACTTGATCATAAACCCACAATTCATAGGATCTTGACAAACACACCGCAAAAAGAGTTACATCGAATAGATCTCCAAGAAGATCGAGGAGAACTTTGTATTGAGATCCAAAGAGATAGAAGAAGCCATCTAGCTAATAACTATGGACCCGAAGGTCTGAAGTAAACTACTCACACATCACCGGAGAGGCCATGGAGTTGATGTAGAGGCCCTCCATGATTGATGCCCCCTCCGGCGGAGCTCCGGAAAAGGCCCCAAGATGGGATCTCTTGGGTACAGAAGGTTGCGACGGTGGAAATAGGGTTTCGTGGTGCTCCTGGATGTTTTTAGGGTATATGAGTATATATAGGAGGAAGAAGTAGGTCGGTTCAGCCACGAGGGGCCCACAAGGGGGGAGGGCGCGCCCAGGGGGGTTGGCGCGCCCTCCTGCCTCGTGGCCTCCTCGTTTGTTTCTTGACGTCCACTCCAAGTCCTCTGGATCACGTTTGTTCCAAAAATAACTCTCCCGAAGGTTTCATTCTGTTTGGATTCCGTTTTATATTCCTTTTCTGTGAAACACTAAAATAGGCAAAAAAAACAGCAATTTGCACTGGGCCTTGGGTTAGTAGGTTAGTCCCAAAAATAATATAAAAGTGTAAAATAAAGCACATTAACATCCAAACCAGATAACATAATAGCATGGAACAATCAAAAATTATAGATACGTTGGAGACGTATCATCACACTCGATTCAACTAAAGCTGGAGAAACAGACACCCACTAGCCACCTGTGTGCGGAGCACGTCGGTAGAACCAGTCTCATGAACGCGGACATGTAATGTCGGTCTGGGACGCTTCATCCAACAATACCGCCGAATCAAAGTATGACATGTTGGTAAGCAGTATGACTATTATCGCCCACAACTCTTTGTGTTCTACTTGTGCATATAACATCTACGCATAGACCTGGCTCGGATGCCACTGTTAGGGAACACATATTTCAAAAAAATCATGCGATCACGCAAGATCTATCTAGGAGATGCATAGCAACGAGAGGGGAGAGTGTGTCTACGTACCCTCGTAGACCGAAAGCGGAAGCGTTTAGTAACGCAGTTGATGTAGTCGAACGTCTTCACGGTCCAACCGATCAAGTACTGAACGCGCGGCACCTCCGCGATCTACACACATTCAGCTCGATGACGTCCCTCGTACTCTTGATCCAACTGAGGCCGAGGGTGAGTTGCGTCAGCACGACGGCGTGTTGACGGTGATGATGAAGTTACCGACGTAGGGCTTCGCCTAAGCACTACGACAATATGACCGAGGTGGAAAACTATGGAGAGGGGCACCGCACACGGCTAAAGATCAACGTGTGTGTCTATGGGGTGCCCCCTCCCCCGTATATAAAGGAGGGGAGGAGGAGGAGGGCCGACCTCAAGGGGCACGCCCAAGGGGGGATTTCTACTCCTAGTAGGAGTAGGTTTCCCCCTTTCCTAGTCCAAGTAGGAGAAGAAGGAAGGAAAGGAAGAAGAGAAGGAAAGGGGGGCCGGCCCCCTAGCCCTAGTCCAATTCGGTTTGGGCTAGGGGTCGCGCACCACCTCTTGGCCTGCCTCCTCTCTTCCACCACTAGGCCCATAAGGCCCAATAACTTCCCGGAGGGGGTTCCGGTAACCCCCGGTACTCCGAAACTTATCCGAAACGACCCGTACCATTCCGGTGTCCGAATGTAACCTTCCAATATACGAATCTTTATGTCTCGACCATTTCGAGACTCCTCATCATGTCCGTGATCTCATCCGGTACTCCGAACAACCTTCGTTACATCAAATCACATAACTCATAATACATATCGTCATCGAACGTTAAGCGTGCGGACCCTACGGGTTCGAGAACTATGTAGACATGACCGAGACACATCTTTGGTCAATAAACAATAGCGGAACCTAGATGCTCATATTGGTTCCTACATATTCTACGAAGATCTTTTATCGGTCAAACCGCAGAACAACATACGTTGTTCCCTTTGTCATCGGTATGTTACTTGCCCGAGATTCGATCGTCGATATCATCATACCTAGTTCAGTCTCGTTATCGGCAAGTCTCTTTACTCGTTCCGTAATGAATCATCCCGTGACTAACTCATTAGTCACATTGCTTGCAAGGCTCATAGTGATGTGCATTACCGAGAGGGCCCAGAGATACCTCACGGAGTGACAAATCCTAATCTCGATCTATGCCAACTCAACAAACACCATCGGAGACACCTGTAAAGCATCTTTATAATCACCCAGTTACATTGTGACGTTAGATGGCACACAATGTGTTCCTCCGGTATTCAGGAGTTGCATAATCTCATAGTCATAGGAACATGTATAAGTCATGAGGAAAGCAATAGCAATAAAAAATGATCATAGTGCTAAGCTAACAGATGGGTCTAGTCCATCACATCATTCTCTAATGATGTGATCCCGTTCATCAAATGACAACACATGTCTATGGCTAGGAAACTTAACCATCTTTGATTAACAAGCTAGTCAAGTAGAGGCATACTAGGGACACTCTGTTTGTCTATGTATTCACACATGTACTAAGTTTCCGGTTAATATAATTCTAGCATGGATAATAAACATTTATCATGATATAAGGAAATATAAATAACAACTTTATTATTGCCTCTAGGGCATATTTCCTTCATTTGTGGCATGGCCGTTTAGTTCATATTGGTGTAAAGCGCATGAAGAAACTCCATGCGGGTGGACTTTTTGAATCACTTGATTATGAATCATTTGATGCTTGCGAACCATGCCTCATGGGCAAGATGACTAAGACTCCGCTCTCCAGAACAGTGGAGCGAGCCACTGACTTATTGGAAATAATACATACCGATGTATGCAGTCCAATGAGTGTTGAGGCTCGCGGCGGGTATCGTTATTTTTTGACCTTCACAGATGGTTTGAGCAGATATGGGTATATCTACTTATGAAACACAAGTCTGAAACATTTGAAAAGTTCAAAGAATTTCAGAGTGAAGTGGAAATCATTGTAACAAGAAAATAAAGTTTCTGCGATATGATCGTGGAGGCGAATATTTGAGTTACGAGTTTGGTCTTCATTTAAAACAATGTGGAATAGTTTCACAACTCAAGCCACCTAGAAAACCACAGCGTAATGGTGTGCCCGAACGTCGTAACCGTACTTTATTAGATATGATGCGATCTATGATGTCTCTTACCGATTTACCACTATCATTTTGGGGTTATGCATTAGAGACAACTGCATTCACGTTAAATAGGGCACCATCTAAATCCATTGAGACGACACAATATGAACCGTGGTTTGGCAAGAAACCTAAGTTGTTGTTCTTATAGTTTGGGGTTGCGATGCTTATGTGAAAAGGCTTCAGCCTGATAAGCTCGAACCCAAATCAAAGAAGTGTGTCTTCATAGGATACCCAAAAGAAATTGTTGGGTACTCCTTCCATCACAGATCCGAAGGCAAGATATTTGTTGCTAAGAATGGATCCTTTCTAGAGAAGGAGTTTCTCTCAAAAGAAGTGAGTGCGGGGAAAGTAGAACTTGATGAGGTAATTGTACCTTCTCTTGAACTGGAAAGTAGTTCATCACAAAAAATTGTTCCTGTGATGCCTACACCAATTAGTGAGGAAGATAATGATGATGATCATGAAACTTCAGATCAAGTTACTACTGAACCTCGTAGGTCAACTAGAGTACGTTCCGCACCTGAGTGGTACGGTAATCCTGTTCTAGAAGTCATGTTACTAGACCATGACGAACCTACGAACTATGAGGAAGCGATGATGAGCCCAGATTCCGTGAAATGGCTTGAGGCCATGAAATCTGAGATGGGATCCATGTATGAGAACAAAGTGTGGACTTTGGTTGGCTTGCCCGATGATCGACAAGCCATAGAGAATAAATGGATCTTCAAGAAGAAGACTGGCGCTGATGGTAATGTTACTATCTACAAAGCTCGACTTGTTGCGAAAGGTTTTCGACAAGTTCAAGGAGATGAATACGATGAGACCTTCTCACCCACAGCGATGCTTAAGTCTGCTCGAATATGTTAGCAATTGCCGCATTTTATGATTATGAAATCTGGTAAATGGATGTCAAAATTGCATTCCTTAATGGATTTCTTAAAGAAGAGTTGTATATGATGCAGCTAGAAGGTTTTGTCGATCCTAAAGGTGCTAGCAAAGTGTGCAAGCTCTAGCAATCCATTTATGGACTAGTGCAAGCATCTTGGAGTTGGAATATACGCTTTGATAGTGTGATCAAAGCATATGGTTTTATACAGACTTTCGGAGAAGTCTGTATTTACAAGAAAGTGAGTGGGAGCTCAATAGCGTTTCTAATATTATATGTGGATGACATATTGTTGATTGGAAATGATATAGAATTTCTGGATAGCATAAAGGATACTTGAATAAGAATTTTTCAATGAAAGACCTCGGTGAAGTTGCTTATATATTGGGCATCAAGATCTATAGAGATAGATCAAGACGCTTAATTGGAATTTCACAAAGCACATACCTTGATAAAGTTCTGAAGAAGTTCAAAATGGATCAGTCAAAGAAAGGGTTATTTCCTGTGTTACAAGGTGTAAAGTTGAGTCAGACTCAATGCCCGACCACTGTAGAAGATAGAGAGAAAATGAAAGTCATTCCCTATGCCTCAGCCATAGGTTTTATCATGTATGCAATGTTGTGTACCAGACCTGATGTGTGCCTTGCTATAAGTTTAGCAGGGAGGTACCAAAGTAATCTAGGAGTGAATCACTGGACAGCGGTCAAGAACATCCTGAAATACCTGAAAAGGACTAAGGATATGTTTCTCGTTTATGGAGGTGACAAAGAGCTCGTCTTAAATGGTTACATTGATGCTAGTTTTGACACTGATCTGGATGACTCTAACTCGCAAACCGGATACGTATTTATATTAAATGGTGGAGTTGTCAGTTGGTGCAGTTCCAAGCAAAGCGCCGTGGCGGGATCTACGTGTGAAGCGGAGTACATAGCTACTTCGGAAGCAGCAAATGAAGGAGTCTGGATGAAGGAGTTCATATCCGATCTAGGTGTAATACCTAGTACATCGGGTCCAATGAAAATCTTTTGTTACAATACTGGAGCAATTGCCTTGGTGAAGGAATCCAGATTTCACAAGAGAACCAAACACATCAAGAGACGCTTCAACTCCATCTGTGATCAAGTCAAGGAGGGATACATAGAGATTTGCAAAATACATACGGATCTGAATGTTGCAGACGCGTTGACTAAGCCTCTTCCACGAGCAAAACATGATCAACACCAAGACTCCATGGGTGTTAGAATCATTACAATGTAATCTAGATAATTGACTCAAGTGCAAGTGGGAGACTAAAAGAAATATGCCCTAGAGGCAATAATAAAGTTGTTATTTATATTTCCTTATATCATGATAAATGTTTATTATTCATGCTAGAATTGTATTAACCGGAAACTTGATACATGTGTGAATACATAAACAAAACAATGTGTCCCTAGTATGCATCTACTAGACTAGCTCGTTAATCAAAGATGGTTAAGTTTCCTAATCATAGACATGTGTTGTCATTTGATGAATGGAATCACACCATTAGGAGAATAATGTGATGGACAAGACCCATCTGTTAGCTTAGCATAATGATCGTTAAGCTTTATTGATATTGCTTTCTTCATGACTTATACATATTCCTTTGACTATGAGATTATGCAACTCCCGAATACCGGAGGAATACCTTGTGTGCTATCAAACGTCACAAGGTAACTGGGTGATTATAAAGATGCTCTACAGGTATCTCCGAAGGTGTTTGTTGGGTTGGCATAGATCGAGATTAGGATTTGTCACTCCGAGTATCGGAGAGGTATCTCTAGGCCCTCTCGGTAATGCACATCATGATGAGCCTTGCAAGCAATGTGACTAATGAGTTAGTTATGGGATGATGCATTACGGAACGAGTAAAGAGACTTGCCAGTAACAAGATTGAACTAGGTATGAAGATACCGACGATCGAATCTCGGGCAGGTAACATACTGATGACAAAGGGAATAACGTATGTTGTCATTGCGGTTTGAACAATAAAGATCTTTGTAAAATATGTAGGAACCAATATGAGCATCCAGGTTCCGTTGTTGGTTATTGATCGGAGATATGTCTCAGTCATTTCTACATAGTTCTCGAACCGGTAGGGTCCGCACGCTTAACGTTCGGTGACGATTTGTATTATGAGTTATGTGTTTTGGTGACCGAAGATTGTTCGGAGTCCCGGATGAGATCACGGACATGGCGAGGAGTCCCGAAATGGTTGAGAGGTAAAGATTGATATATTGGACGATAGTATTCGGACACTGGAATGGTTTCGGGTATTTATCAGAGTATCGGGAGGTTATCGGAACCCCCCGGGGGAAGTAATGGGCCACATGGGCCATAGGGAAGAGTCAAGGCAGCCCACAAGGGGTCCCCCCATGGGGAGTCCGAATTGGACAAGGGCAGGGGGCACCTCTAAGGCACATCAATTGTTCTTAGCCGTGTGCGGTGCCCTCCTCCACCGTTTACTCCTCCGGTCATATTATCGTAGTGCTTAGGCGAAGCCCTGTGCGGACCACTTCACCATCACCGCAACCACGCCGTCATGCTGACGAAACTCTCCCTCGACACTTTGATGGATCAAGAGTTCGAGGGACGTCATTGAGCTGAACGTGTGCTAAAGTTGGAGGTGACGTACGTCCGGTACTTGATCGGCTGAATCGAGAAGACGTTCGACTACATCAACCGCGTTAAACTAACGTTTCTGATTTCGGTCTACGAGGGTACGTTGACACACTCTCCCCCTCTCGTTGCTATGCATCTCCTAGATAGATCTTGCGTGATCGTAGGAATTTTTTTGAAATTGCATGCTACGTTCCCCAATAATATCATTCTTGAAGCAGTTGCATCACATGATCTTTGTATTTGGCACGCTTACTTTGGCATGCCCTGGTCTCACAATGACATCAATGTGTTGCATCGATCACCATTATTTGCGAGGCTGGTTGAAGGAAAAACTTCATGCCACTATATTGTTCAATGGACATGAGTACAACATGGGCTACTATATGGTTAACAGTATCTATCATCTGTGGGCTACCTTTGTCAACATCATCTATAACCTAGTTGGCCAGAAAATATATCACTTTGCTCAAAGACAAGAAACAGCTAGAAAGGATGTCGAGAGGGCATTTGAAGTTCTGCAAGCCAGTTTTGCACTTGTTCATGGACCTGCTAAGTAATGGGATCCAGAGACCTTGTGGGAGCTGATGACATGTTGTGTGATTATGCACAACATGATCGTGGAGGATGAGGGTGAGGATGCTGCCGTAGCTCTAGAATTTGAGAACATGGGTGATCCTATCAAACTTTGAGACCAGAATATGACCACACTTGAAGAGTTTATTCAAACGCATCAATAAATTCGGCATCGAGCAACTCACGAGCAGCTGAAGAAAGATCTTATTGAACATCTGTGGGTTGTTAAAGGAACAACAATGTTAGAATGTAATATTTGTTTTTTTTTTAATTTAAACTACCGCTGCATTTAAACATTTGAACATGTGTAGTCTATGTATGCTTCCATTGAAGTGTGGACTTTAAAAAAAATAGGGAGACCGGATATATTCGGGCAGCGTTGGATGGCTGGCTTTCGCGTCCGTATCTGTGAACTGGTCCCTCTGTCTGTGGACGGATGAGGAAGGAAATTTGCATGATGGACGTTGGAGATGTCCTAAAGCTGTTGGGCTGCTTTTGAACAGCATCTATGTCACCCGCAAAAAAGAAAAGAAAAAAGAACAGCATCTATGTGCACAAGCTACGAGAGTTCACTCAGTGTGTATTTTTAACAGCGATCCATCGAATTTAGACCATGTCCCTACATATTAAAGCTACAACAGTTCAGAATTTCAATCTTTTAGGTGACATGTGGGTGGTTCTCGCACACATGACAACCCAATTCAGCATATTCGGCAGATGAGAAATAAGATAGTAAAATGGTTCGTGTCCTCCATGACGAGATAATAAAATGGTTAGCATTCCTTAACCTATGATTTTTCACAAAATTTACACGTTATCGTTTCATAGCATTCTCTTGACCTATGGAATGTTTGATCACACATTCACACCTTTGTTCACATGATCAGCTATTCAAGGGCCAGAGAAAGCACTTCCCTCGCAAAACAAAAAAAGGAAGCACTTCGGAATAAGTATTTTTTCCATACCGGAGGATAAGATTTTCCAATTCAGTGGCCACTCTTGAAATCCTAGGAGCAACTGAAGTAGACATGCAGTTGGATCGAACAAGCGGGTGTAATTTGACCGCATATATTAGGGTTGTCAAAGTGACTGATGTGGAGACACATAGGACTGATGGCATGCATCACCATTCAGTTGACATTTGCAGTTAATGGGCAAAGCCTACGACATATAGTTCATAGTAATGACCAAAAGGAAAACTTTATAACCTGGCGCGCTGAGGTAAACCATTTATTTTCTACAAAAGCAAAATAAAAATATATACATACAATATCTCAGCAAGCTTAGGACATCACACACTAGCTCTGCTCTCCCCCACAGAAAAGCAGCATGGTATTGCTGAACACAGATGATGGAGATTCCAACAGATCTGGGGAAGATTAAAAAACAAACAAGATGTGTTATAAATAAGCTATCACAACTCCCACATGCCTTAATCAGGAAATAACCTTCTCAGACACTAGCAGTTGCTGGTCAATTTTTAGCAACAACTAGGTTTCCTTTTGCAAAAGTGATGAGATGCGTTAGCATGCAGTGCTACCTAGTACCCTGTGATTTGTTTAAAAACTGGGACCATTGAGTGATCTGTGCACTTCCTTCATATTCTAACATCATGGTACCACTTGCTGCTGCATGCATGCTTTGCCCCTAAACCAATGGATATAACACAGCCAAGATCTTTAGAAGTACTCCCTCTGTAAAGAAATATAAGAGCGTTGTAGTGGTCTAAACGCTTTTATATTTCTTTATGGAGGAGTATACAGTACATATGGAGGAGTATACAGTACAATAAAAGACCCAACTTCACAAATGTGCAATACAGCCATTTTTATAAAATGGAGGCTCGAGATGAGCTCATCTTTGAATTAACAAAGCCATGGGCCGGCCAGGTTTACAACGACCAACAACTTACAAAGAAACAAACACAGCGGTTGAAAGATACGAAGTGCTGTGCAAACTGCTAACAAACATTAATCAGACAAGCAGCAAAAATCTGAAGTCTAGAGCACAAGCTCAGCTTGAAGTTGCTAAAAATCAGACAGACGGAAGCCGGGTCTTTAGGAGAAGAAACAACTTGAAGAAACGCCCTCGTCAGCTCCATGGGCTCAAGCCGATTCAGTAATAAGTTAATAACCTTCTCCATCTCCAATGGCGGATCCCTACCCTCTTGCTCTGGCATGAAGGGCGCCGATCCGTCTATGTGTCTGTACAGAGTTGTATAACTCAGACTAGCCTTTTAGAGTTGTATACAATCACTCTATCAGTACAGAAAAAAACTGTATAATCCAGGCAAGTCCTTTAGAAGTGTAATTCAGTACAACACAGACTTCCAGAAAAAAGAAAGCCTTGGCAGAAAGATATCTTATGCAGAGGTCAGACAACTTTTTCTTTGAACATGATCAGACCACTTTGAAATGAACATACTAGCTGGCTGTCTTATTCAAGTTTGTGCAACACCAACTGAACATTAATGTATATAAAACAATACGATATGTTAAATATATAAAACAATACGATATGTTAAATGTTTGACTGCTAGGGTGGGAAAATATCAGGCAATTTACAACCATGAACCGCTACAAGAGCTGTCACCAAAAGTTTGGTACATGATGCCGCGGTTTTTAGTAGCAATACAATAGAGTTGCATTAGCACGGACTACTACCTAGTACACTGTGATTTGATTATGAACTGGGACCAGCAAGTGATCTGTGCACATAGTTGGCTGAAGTATTTTAAGATCATAGTACAGCTGCTGCTGCATGCTTTGGCCCTGAACCAAAGAGAAAAAGGTGTACAGCATAACAAAGTTCTTTAGAATTGTAGTACGACGCAGCCAACTTGTCTCTCTCACACACAGAATGCAACCCAGTACAAGAAAAGGGACATCTATAAAACATAAAAGAGAGACCCTGGGCAACAATGTTGACTATTCCATGATTCTTTTAATTCCTTTGTTGCATGAATTTCCAGGGTAATTGCAAATGAAAACACTCAGTGAGGCAAAATAATTGTGGACAGATTAGCTCACTTCGCAACGAGCGTGTATCCTGGCTAGCTGTTTGAATCAAGTGTATGCAACAGGAATACAGCCATAAGAACGAAACTGGTTAGGAAAATAGACGATCGAGTACATAGAGCTCCAAGGGAAGTAAGAAACCAAACAATTTACAAACTTGTGTTATTCTTTTTTGAGGGGAAAATGGCAGGTGCTCTGCCTTTGCATTATAGATTAGGAATGTACAAGAGGAAAACACATTGGAGAAAGAGAGGGAGGAAGCATAAGAAAAACGAAGAAGCAGTCACCCCAGGCGCTGCCTGTACATGGATGTTCAGCTAATGTTCTGCTACATTCAGCCCGATCAGCTGCAGATCATTGATAAGACCACCAACAACAGAGGCTTGGGCACGAGGCCTTGTTTGTGAAGATGCATCTGTTCCTTCAGCAAAGTATGCCCCTATATTCTGCGGGCTTGCTTAACAATTATTTTAGCCTTGACCAATTTACACAAACTTAATGTTTATATTGAAGGTATTGTGCAACGGTTACAGAGATGGATCCAGTAGACCAGTACGGAGCTAAGCTGTTCCATTTAGATGGGAAACCAAAGTGCCATTCACAATGGATCTCTTTCAACTTTACGTCATCATTGCAGGAAAACTTTCAACAAGCTCACATATACCTCCTCAAGTTTACAACATAGGAAGAGTAAAAAAAATCTAAAACCAAACTGCTACAGATCAATAGGCCCTCCTCGGAGACAACGGTAAGCAAAAGTTTTTCACGTAAGAGCGAAAGAAAATGCAGGCACAAGTTTCACTGGTGACAAAACAAATATAAGGGAAACAAAATCTGCCCTAGCGTCGATCGCATGCCTTATGCCTTTCGTAACAAACACACAGAGAATACACCACAGGAGTATCATATACCAAGCTGCAAAGTCCTGGTATGGAACGAAGCAGCATCGGGCCATCTCAGTTTGGTGGACTATTATGGCCAATGCTAGGGCTATGACCTGGAGTTGTCGACTCGACTTGCTCAGCAGGCGCCTCCAGAGTGCCCCTTCCAGTGCAGGGAGGACGCACGCTGATGATAGGCGCCTTCACTTCTAGCCTCCTTGCATCAGCTGGCACAGGAAGCTGCATGAAGGCAGTACTGAGCAGCAACATGAAAACCACGACCGTATTTGATGAAATGGCCATGCTATCGATGAGAGAAGTAGCTAGTGGTAGCTAGCTTGAACAATGGAAGCGGGCAAGAATAAGAGCTGAAGACACAAGTTACTCACTCACTACTAAGATGGCTTACCTCTAGAGCCAGCTCCCTTCTTTATATATGCAGATTTTGTCATTATTTTAGTTCAAGAAAGATACCTTTAGAGGAGTCGAGTGATGGGAGGACCAGGGAGGTGATAACAGCAATCTCCAGCCCATTGTTTACAGCTTGGATGTCTCAACATATTTTTTTTTTCACGAATTTTATGCTCAAGGGAACACCTTTTCCCAATCCAGTTTTATTCTAAGAAACATATAAGCTTCTTCTACCTGGATAGACACTGTATGAAGTGAGGGTTATCAAAAAAAGCAATGGCATGTGAATATGCCTCAAGTTTGGCCTGAACTCTGTGACAGCCTGACAGGTATCAGTGTGATATTGTTTCCATGACCAGTCAGAGTGATACTTTCATGTGAATTATCCTTCTTACCAGCATGGTAATTTACTAATCTTTTTGCCAGTGCATCAATCAAACAAACAACTACTACCTTTTCTTTATTTAGTGTTACCAAAGACTGAAGGGGCAGTTATGAATCATCTAGTCACCAGCATATCATCCGTTATTCTAACGAAAGATCTCCTCGACAACCTAAGTTTAACGCACAAGTTGACCCAGTTGTACTAGTATGGCATACTTGGGGGGTCATGGAAGCCTCAGTAAGCATGCAACTTGCAAGCTTGAACTATCAAAGTGACATGTTCCAGTCAAAGTTTAAGGAAGAACAGCAAGTTGGATCTTCTATCAGAACTCATCAAGTCTTAGGTGGAGGGAACAAACAGCAAGTTGGAGCTTCTAATTGTGTTGCTCATAGCTGCATATAGAAAAGAGTAGCAAATGCCTAAAGCTATCATATATATATATATATATATATATATATATATATATATATATATATATATATATATATATAGGATATTGCACCACCAAAAATTGTTCCTTTTCTGTGGATCCCCATTTTCTAAAATTTCGGAAGCTTTGATTTGCATTTGGAAAAGGTGCTTTGAAGTCTTCTTTTGATTTGGAACCTTACTTCCTACTGGTTGGCTTGGAATTTAGCAAATAATTTATTTAAGGTTCTCTCATCCTATAATTCAACTAATCTCATTTTATTCACCTCCTTTTAACTCAATAACCCAAAAAGTGTCGTGAACTTCACCATGTGACACAAAAGCATGGGAATTTTCATCATCATTGCCGCAACGCTTTTTTTACAGTTGTTAGCAAACAGTAATAGCAACCTCTGTTCCAAAAATAGGAACTACCATGTCTTCTAGAAAAGGAAGTGCCAACTCCCAGTAGTCATCAAGTGTGCATCCAACAGGATATGATTGAACGATGCTAAGAGTAGCAAATATTTAAGGTGAGAAACACACCTCGCTAGATGCCGCAAAGAGTTGTGAACTTGGGGCCTCTTTGATTCATAGGATTCTGAAAACACATACACACACACATGAAAAATGCTGGATTAAAATGGCATGTCTTCCTGAAACCTGCAGGATTGAGACCTATGGAAGTGACAACAAAGTGCGTTTGATTACAGTATTACACCATAGAGTTATCACAATGACTCATTAGGTATATGAGTTCTTCCAAGAGCTTAGACTTGACGTAAATATTTCTGTGGTATTGAGTGCAAAGTGACAAATACTAAAAATTCTAAGATTTCTCATTCTACAAATCAAACAACTAGTACAGGACAAAATCCTCACAGTTGAAATCCTAAAAATTTCTTTCAATCAGAGAGGCCTTTAAGGTCAGAAACAATGAAATGTATCACAAAAGCAAAGCATTCACAATCTGCATCTAATAAAGATGTCTTGGTCTCACAAAAGTTACAGAACTGGTAAATCGTCCCAAACTGCAATATGAGATATTATTTTCCTTGTCAAAACTACAGTTAGTGCATAAAGCAACCTAGGGTCTTGTTCAAACTAAATATATTGTAGTTTGTTTTGCCATATAGTTACCTGAAATCAGGATACCGCAATTTATCACTTAGTAAGCAATTAGCTTCTGCAGGTTCATTTCACTGACAATACACCTGCACAAGAACAGGATACACCATCACCATACAAGCACCATCGATACATCAAATATGCACCATATTACTAATTTGATACGTCTCAACAGGGAGTTGTGAACTTGTGGTCAAATGACAGACCCCAAAAGGTGAGGATGTAGGAGCACTTCCATATCACTAGTGTTAGGAAGACCAAAGGAGAAACATATGTGACATATGTGTTGACTTGCTAATGATTTGCAAAACCAAGCAATAATAGTGATAATGATTTAAAAGCAGACGATTAATTCCAGTATTTTGCAGAAGACAACAGAAAATGTAACAAGAGGTTCCTTCTGATGTAAAACTAATTAAGTAGTCGAGTTCTCCATTTGTGATGTCAGCATAAATCTTGCCAGGCTAATTAGTTCAGGGGTTGCTATCCCTCTTTTTTTATTTGGAACCTTGCTTCCTACTGGTTGGCTTGCAATTAAGCAAATAATGTATTTGAGGTCCCTCGGCCTTTGGTGACACAATACAGGTAATCTCATTTTATTCACCTCCTTTAATTCAGTAACCCAGAAAGTGTAGTAAACTTCACCATATGACATAAAAGCATGGGAATTTTCATCATTATTGCCACAACGTTTTTTACAGTTGTTAGCAAACAGTAATAGCAACCCCTGTTCCGAAAATGGAACTGCCAGGCTTTCTAGAAAAAGGAAATACCAACTCCCGGTAGTCATCAAGTGTCCATCCAACTGGAAATGATTGAAAGATGCTAAGAGTCACAAATATTTAAGGTGGGAAACACACCTCGCTAGATGCCACTAAGAGTTGTGAACTTAAGGCCTCTTTGATTCGCAGGATCCTGAAGACACAGATATAGGAAAAACACTGGATTCCAATGGCATGCCTTCCGAATCCTGTAGGATTGTAAACCATAGGAAGCGGCTTCAAACTGTGTGTGTGTGATTACAGTATTACACCATAATAGAGTTTAACATAAGACCTCAGGAGGCACATGAGTTCTTCCAAGAGTGTTTAGACTTGATGCAAAGTTCCTGTGGAATTGAATGCAAAGTGGCCCACAGTGAAATTTCTAAGTTTTCTCATCCTACAAATCAGACAACCGCTATAGAAAAAATTCCTACGGATTGAAACCCTAGAAAATTCCTTGCACCCAAGGAAGCCTTTAAGGTCAGAAAGATACCTCAAAAGTAAAGCATCCACAATATGCATCTAATAAAGATGTCTAGGCACTTGGTCTCACAAAAGTTTTTGTTTTATACTATCTCACAAAAGTTGCAGAACTGGTAAATCAGCTAGTCTTTTCACCAAACTGTGATATCAGATTTTTTTTTCCCTTGTCAAAACTACAGTTGATGCATAAAGTAATCTAGGCTCTTATTCAGTAATCACAAGCAGTAATAGCAACCTCTGTTCCAAAAATAGGAACTACCAGGACTTCTTGAAAAGGAAGTGCCAACTCCCAGTAGTCATCAAGTGTGCATCCAACTGGATATGATTGAACGACGCTAAGAGAGCAAAAATTTAAGGTGAGAAACTCACCTCGCTACATGCCGCAAAGAGTTGTGAACTTAGGGCCTCTTTGATTCACAGGATTCTGGAAACAAATACATATGAAAAATGCTGGATTCCAATGGCATACCTTCCTGAATCCTGCAGGGTTGAAACCTACGGACGTGGCACCAAAGTATGTTTGATTACAGTATTACACCATAGAGTTAACACATGAACTCAAGAGGTACATGAGTTCTTCCAAGATCTTAGACTTGAGGTAAATTTTCTGTGGTATTGAATGCAAAGTGGCACATACTAAAAATTCCTAAACTTTCTCATTCTATAAATCCAACAATCACTACAGGAAAATTTCCTCAGGATTGAAATCCTAAAAAAATCCTACCAATCAGAGAGGCCTTTAAGGTCAGAAACAATGAAATATATCACAAAAGCAAAGCATTCACAATCTGCAACTAATAAAGATGTCTTGGTCTCAGAAAAGTTACAGAACTGGTAAATCGTCCATATTAGTCTTTTCACCAAACTGCAATATCAGATATTCTTTTCCTTGTCAAAACTACAGTTAGCGCATAAAGTAACCTAGGCTCTTATTCAAACTAAAATATGTTGTAGTTTGTTTTGCCAGATAGTTACCTGAAATCAGGATACCCCAATTTATCACTTAGTACAAAAGGATGGTTACAAGCAATTAGCTTCTGCAGGTTCATTTCATTGACAATATACCTGCACAAGAACAGGGTACGCCAGCACCATACAAGCACCATCCGTACATCAAATATGCAAGAAGTGAGGATGTAGGAGCACTTCCATATTACTGTGTTAGGAAGATCAAGGAGAAACATATGTGTTGACCTGCTAATGATTTGCAAAGCCAAGCGATAATACCGATTATGATTTAAAAGTAGACGACTAATTCCAGTATTTTGCAGAAGACAACAGAAAATGTAACAAGAGGTTCCTTCTGATGTAAAACTAATGAAGTAGTCGAGTTCTCCATTTGTGAAGTCAACATAAATCATGACAGACCAATCAGTTCATGGCACAACATATCTGTAATTGATCATGGACACCATCTAGCAGCAAGTTACAATATCAGACGATGTACATCTCTATATATACCACTATATAGTGCCTAATGTCAATCCATACAAGCAGTACATGAGGCATACACAACCTGAAGTGCTGAAAAGGACACACAACAGATCTATCTCTTATAAAGAAGATTTTCTGTTTCAGGCATGACTCCCTCCTTTGGTGCTACCGAGCTTGGATAGTAGGTAGAGGCAACCTGAAGAGAGGAAGATAGATCCAGCGAAGCAGAAGAGGTCAGTACACGACGTGATGGTCACCCTCTTGCTCTTCTCGGAGATGCCAACCAGCAGAACCAGGACGATTACATGACCCAGCTTTGTCTTGAGGTCACTCACCGAGCGGATTTCCAGCCACTTGGGCCGTTCCTGCCGACAGAATCAGAGATATAAGAACACTGAATCGACCACATTATCTCTATGGTAATTGACAGGAGACCAACCGGAAGCTTGAACAAGCCAAAGAGGCTGGAGCGGTCATGGGACTGTTTTGCGATGTCCATGTTACTGATGAACAGCTCGTACAGGCCCGTCCCGAAGACAAACATGACCGTGCCGATGAGATACATATCTGAGGTGAGACAAGTAATGCACAATGGTCAGGCATCACAACTATATAAACTGATGGTATGTATATGTAAAACTGGTGACAATTGTGCCAACATGTAAAACTTATGCCAGTGGTGAACTTGAAGGTACTGGTGGTGGATTGTGCAAAGATTAATGAGATGAGACAGTTTGGTTACCAATGGCTTCAATCAGCATGAGCACCACCTTCGCATCACCGCGCAAGTAGTATTCCACGAAGGCGTCCATCACAAAAGTGCAGCCCTGGGTGACCAACCAAGTGCACGGGTTAAAAATCAGATCGGGAGACACGGAGATGAACTTGGCAGGCCGATGAATCAAGCAGGAAAAGCACCTTGAGGAAGCAGAGGACCGATCCGGCGAGAGATCCGGCGATGCCGAGGAAGGCCATGAAGCGGCAGGCGTAGATGACCTTCTCGATGCCCGCCTCCAGGTCCGACCCGAATCCCGCGCGGGGCAGCCCGAACGGGCGGGACCGCACGCCGTGGTCGGGCTCCGCGTGCACGGCGCTCGCCGCCGCCGCCGCGGCCGCGTGGGGGCCAGGCTCCCCCCTGACCCTCACGCGCTGCCCCGGCCGCGCCCTCGGCCTCGGCCTCCACGCCCAGCCTCCGCGGCACCCCGCGCCCACCGAAGCCTCGGCCGCGGCCGCCGACGCCACACCGGAACCGAAGGGTCTGGGCCTCATCATCACTGCCGCTTCGATTCAGCCCTTCAGCGGCGCGGAGCTGGTGTCTAAGTAGGCAGCGGCGAGCGAGGGAGCGCCACAAGTCGGGCGCCACGTTCGGCGCACCGTGTCGGGTGCGGACGCGGAGGGCGACGGCGACGGCTCTCGCTCGTCGGGTTGCGGGCCGACGAGTCCACGTTGGCGAGGGGCGGAGGAGAGTCCCCCCTTTCCCGCGCCGTGCATCCCGTCCGGCCGGTTGGTGAAAGGAACGGAGATACTTCCGCGCTCGGGGCGATGATCTGGCGGCCTCGTGTCGTCGTCGTCTTCCCCGACGAGCCTCGGCCACTCCTTTCCGCGGACTCTCTCTCGTCGGCGCCACATGAGCGCACGGCTCGCGTCGTCACTCGCGAGTTCTTTTTTTTTGGAAGCCTCTGACTGTTTTTTTTTAAGCAACCTCTGACTGGTTGGTTAGTTGGGCCACGCCCCGCGAGAAAAATTCCAACGTCGCAATTTGAAGAGGCTTCTTTAGGCCTTGTATAATGGAAGGTGCTTAGAAAAATAAATAAGGTTTTTTTAAAACACCGGTGCCTATTTTTATAGAAGATACGCTTTGTGCTTTAGAAAAACTCGGTTTATTTTTTAAGCACTTCTCTAAGCATCTCCCATTGTACAAGGCCTTAGTCAATCCGGCAGGCTCCAGTGGCGAAGCCACATGTTGATTGTGTAGTCAACTGACTACACAGGTTTGTGAAAAAAGCATCATATATAAGCACAAATCATGCAAAAAATAATACAAAATTCGTAGAAATACATAGATCTTGACTACACAACATTGAGTTGACTACACATGATTAAAATTCTGGCACCGCCACTGGCAGGCTCCCCCCAGCCTATGCCGCGACTCAAATGAGCTGGGTCCAGCACTGCAGTTATTTGTCTCTTCGTTCGTTTTCTTTTTTCTTTACATTTTTTTTTATCTTTTTTCTCTATTCTTTGAGTAAAATATAGTACCTAATATATTTTTTCACATACATGAACCCTGATTTTTCAATTATGTGAATATTCCTTTTCAAAACATGATCTATTTTTCAATCTACATGAAGATCTTTTATGTACATCTGTTTTTGTAAACAATGTTTTAAAACCTAAAGAAAATTAAATTTATATGAGTGAAGAAAATCAAAATGTAAATTTCCTTACAAATGCATATGATTTTTTAGAAAATTACACTAATTTTTTTAATATGCGTGAAAAATATATGAGCTTTGTTTAGCATTTTTGGAGGTGTCGGAAAATATTTAGTGCATTTCAAAAATGTGTTTTTATGTGTTTAAAATGGTCATATACATGCATTATACCAAAACATAATATTAACATGTTGCAAAACAGTGTTAATGTGTCTCTAAATAATATACATGCATTATACCAAAACATAAAGAAAATAAAATGTAAAATACACGAAAAGAGAAAAGTAACATCAAGGGAAAACAAAGCAACAAAAATAAAACAAAACAAAAAAGAAAAGATAGCAGAAAATAAAAAAAACTATCATAACAACAGATAGAAATAGGAAAAAGGAAAATGAAAAATAAAAAGAAAGGGCAAGGAAGAAAGCCGGCACTACTGGGCAGACCAACGGTGGAGCATGCCTAGGCGACCGCGTGCTATTGCTCACAAAGAGTGGTATATATAATTTGCTACTAAAAGCATCTCCAGCCGTTCGCCTCCCAGGGTGTTAAAAAAGAGCGGTCTGGGGGCGAACCGGCGCTAGTTCGGCACTGGGGGCGACCTAGTTCTCAGTCACGCCCCCAAGCACCGCCACCAGGACGCGAAAAATTCGAACTTGGTAGTTCCCGCTCACAAAAGACGCCACAAGTTAGGCGATCGCAAACCATAGTTCGGCGTACAAAAAAATAGAGCGGCAAAAATTCGCGTGAGCAACACATCACTCGGCGGGCTCTGCCCCAGGCGTCGGCGGAGTTGGCGTGCGAGGGCTTGGCGGTGTCGGAGCTGCTTCTGCGTTAGGCGGTGTCGGCGCGGCTTCGGTGGTGCTGGGCGTCGTGGAGGCGTCATCACGCGGGCTTGGCGGCGGCGGCGTGTGCGTCGGCGTCGGCGGCCTTGTCGAGGGAAGCTGGTTCAGGCTGAGGTCGCGCTCCGCCAAGTACCACGCCTTGACCGCCTCGTCGGTGCTCTGGAGCATGTCCGTCCCGCCCAGTAGGAAAGCCAGGTCGGTGTTTCTCTTCTTCGTGGTGACGTTCGTCCGGAGCAGGTCGAGCTTGACGGCACTGCTCAACATCAACACCGACCACCGCGCCTCGGTCTTCTCTTCACGAAGGACGCCCCGGGTCTACGCGTCGGCGAGGCAGTGCTCGATGGACTCCTGCACTCGAGCGGTGGATGCGTCGGCGTATTTCCCCTTCTTGGCACCTTTGTTGCCGTCCGGCCGCCCTTCCGATGCACCAGGAGTCGGCGGGTCCGGCTTGTAGGTCTCCTTGGCCTTGTCGAGGGTGCGCCGGACTTCCTCCCATTTCTCGCACTTGTCAATGCGCTTGTAAACGTGGAGGTATTTGAATTCGGCGTCATTGTTGCACGTCCCCTGGATACGCCCTCAATGGTTCGCCATCGCCTTGGAGCCGCGCTGCATGTAGACGCCTTTGAAGTAGGGGGCGACGAGCTTGCGCTCGTCGAACTCGGCCTTAATGCGGTCCCAGCACGTCTCGATGCTCTGGTTCGTGCCGGTCGTCGGGTCAAGGCAGACGACTTTCCATGCTTCGGCGAGGCATTCCTCCTCCTTGGACGCCCACTTGATGCGCGACTCGCCTGACCTGGCCGCCCGCTTCTTCTTCTTGCGCCCCTTCGCCGGAACAGGCGTCGGCTCCTCCTCCTCCTCCTCCTCCTCGTCCTCCTCCTCCTGCTCCTCCTGCTCGTCCTCGCGTAGACGTAGCTGAGCTCGCCGTCCATGTCGCCGCTGAGATCCACCACCTCGTCCTGGGTGACGAACCCGGGAGACGCGGCGGCCGCGGCCGAACCTGCCGTGATGATGTCGTCCATGTCGGGCTCGGTCTCGTCGGTGTCGCCGACATGCGAGAAGGGCAGCGGGCCACGGCGTAGCAGGGGCGTAGGGGAGGAAGCGTAGGCGGGCGGCGAGTAGTTGTATGGAGGGTACTGCACGCCGGCGAAGGCGGGTGAGGGCGTGCGCTGGGCCGGGTGTCCATGGGGGAAGGTGACGTTTGGGTTGAACCCACCGTGCGCGTCCCCGTCGGCGTAGCCCGGCGAGGGCGATCGCCATGGCTGCGGAGAGCCGACACCTTGCTGGCCCCAGGGCGCGTACTGGGCGTGGCTGCCGGGTGGATGAGGCCTCGACTTGGTCCACGGCAGCCGCAGCCGCACGTGTCGCGTTGTCGCGGGCCTTCTTGGCGATGGCCCTGTTCCGCCGGTCGGTGGTGACAGCCTCCCGTTGCTGAATTTCCGCCCTCCACTCGGCGTTTGGCATGCCCGGTGGCTTGGACGGCGGCGCCCTCGGCTTCCTCTGCTTCAGCTGGGCGACGGAGGCGGTCGCAGTTGCCGCCGCGCGGGGGACGACGTACTTCTTCGGTGGCATGGCGGCCGACTGGGAGGCGAGCGGGAGGGAGATTGGCGGGAGGAAGGAAGAGAATGGGAGGGAAGTTGGGAAAAAGCGGGAAGAAACAGCGGGAAGAGGCACTCAACTCACCGACAGGGCGAACCCACGCGCCCTTTTCGCTTGTGCCGGCGCCCAGGCGCCCCCCAGGGTGCCGGGTTCGGCCTGGGTCCGTCGACACCAGTTTCGGTTCGAGCCGGCGAAAAACGGGCTTCTGGGGGCGCGACTGGGCCGTTTTTTCGGCGCCGGCGCAGCAAAAACGCTTAGGAAGGGCCTGTTGGGGACGCGGCTGGAGATGCTCTAATAGATGATTTCTCGGTGGAAGAGCTGGAGCCTGCTCTACCATCCATCTCCAGGTTCTCAACAAATCCTGCATCTTCTTTCTACTTCGTGTTAATTAGTGAAATCTCTGGGGTTAGGTTGAAATATGTTGTCAAATTAGCAGATGTTTAGATGTTGAAGAAGCTGAAGCAAAGGCATGTGTTGTAGATTTGCAAATTGCTATTAACATTACTCAGGCACGTATTGTCCTAGAGTCTGATAATTCTGCTCTTGTTGGAGTCATCAGAAGTGAAGTCTCGTCATGATGACTTTTTTGTGAGAAATATTGGAGAGTGTGATTCGGTAGCTCATCACCTAGCTTTGTTGGCTAGAAGCCAGGGCATAGATGAATCCTGGTTAGACCATATTCCTGATCCTTTTGTATGATCTTGTTGGTTCTGACCATGTAACCTGTGATGCAATAAAGGAATGCAAGCACTCTGTTCCCTCAAAAAAAATTTGTTGGCGCTTGGTTCCTGTTTCACCAGGATGTTTATTTACTACGGTTACTCCATCAGGGATTCAGATTGTGCTTTTGATCTTGAGGAGGAGCGTGCTACACGGTAAATGGCAATGCTTTTAAATGAAGTATACTTTTGGTGATGCTAACAGAGAAATGCTACAGAAAGCTGAACATGACTTTCAGGTTGATTTGTTCAATCAGCTGAGCCGGATGGTTTCAGAGCCGATAATTCTCATTGGATTACAGAGACATTTCACCAAATTACATGCTGATATGATATCGTGCCGCGTCTTAACAATCTACGCTTCTTTCACGAAGTAGATCTTGGCACCACAACTCGATTGCAAGTAATAATCAATAAATTAAACTGTAAACGGAAGGAGATGGAGTTGAACTCTGTACAGAACCACAAATTAGCCCGACTCTATGTGGCTGCGGCTATTTACACAGTACTGCTATCAGCATTGTTTGCCTGTATGGCTGTACAAGTAATTTTCTTCTTCGGGAATGCTGTATAAGAACTGCATATGTACGTTCCTGTCGCTACGACGAATGAACCTATAATGAATAGAATAGCAGAGTATACGCCATTGGCGGGCTAAGCAGAGCAGAGCAGAGCAGGGTGGAGCAGAGGAGGGCGAAGCAGAGCCAGAGGAGGAGCGGCGTGCTACGGCGACCTGGAGCGGCAGCTTTCGTGGTCGATGGGCATGACGCTGCCGGGCGGGTAGCTGAAGCTGAGGGGGCAGTTGAGGCGCGTCCAGAAGGCGACCTTGAGGAAGATGCCCATCCTCCACCGGGTGCGCGCCTTGCCGGAGAGGGTGATGGGCACCACCCGGGACCTGAGCGCCTCCTCCATGGCCCGCATCCCGGCGAGGTCCAGCTTGGCCCCGCGCGAGCTCCCGCTGTACGGCAGCGTGATGGAGCTCTCCCGGGCGACGCTGAAGGTCTCGGCCCGCAGCTGCAGCAGGGTGGTGCCGTGGAACCTGACGTCGATGTTGAAGCTGGAGAAGGAGGCGTTGACCTTGGAGTTGGTGTTCCTGGCCAGCACGTCCGCCCTCACCTGGATGTCGCGGATGACGCCGTCGGCGGGGCTGTAGTCGAGCTGCTGGAGGTACGCGTTGGTCACCACCATGTAGGGCATGTGGGGCTTGTAGATGAGGTAGACGGCGAACACCGCGGCGCCCACCACGATGATGCCGATGGCCAGCAGCGTGCACAGGATCACCGCCATCCACACCAACGGGGAGCTCCGCTGCCTGTCCTCGTCCGGGTACCGCCGCCTGTGCCTCCCGTGGCGGTGGTGATGGCCCGCGCCCGCCTCAGCCGCCCTCTCGCTCTCGTGGTGGTGGCGGCGGTCGGCCTCCATCCTGCTGTCTCCGGCCCTCATCGCATGCCGCGCGCGGGCGCTTCGATCGAGCTGGGCTGGGTTGATATCGGCCGGAGGGATGGAGTGCGCATTAAGGAAGGGAATGGGAGCTGGATGGTGCATGTCCATGGATAATTGTTGTTAAGCTTGGATGAGAGGAAGGGTTTTGGAATCTTCTTTGCTCTCTCTCACCGTGACGCCTCCTTTTTTTTTGAGTTCTGCATGCTCAACAGCTCAAGGCACTCATATGCGTTGCTTTGCTTCTTTCCTTGCTTTACAACTGAATGAACTCTACTCTAGTCTGGTCTACTAGCTAGCTAGATAGTCATCTGGTGGCCCTCTCAACTAGTCATCACTATTTAAATTTCAAATCTTCGGCCATAATTAGGTTAGTTACAGCCATGGGCCACCAAGTTTGAAATGCATTCCAGACAACTCCATTCCACAAAAACCGCATTTGCATTTCAGATTACAACATTTCCTTCCACACAAAACCCACTAAGTGAGCCCGAAACATGAGCCGGCTCACTTGGAGATTTACACAGGTGCGGCCAACGGTTTTGGGAACCTTCTATAAGGTTCCTTGAACCGGGTTTTTTCTCTATGTTGTTTCCTTTTCGGTTTTCTGGATTACTATTATATTTTATTTTTGGTTTTCTCCTTTTCCTTTTTTTTCGTTTTTTCTGTTTGTTCTATTTTCTTTTTCTTTCCTTTCCTTTCCCTTTTTCATTTTTTCAAGTTTATTTCCATCTCAAAACAGTTCTGAAATTTAAAAAATTATTGCATTTTTAAAAAGGTGGTCAAAATTTTAAAAACTATTCCTGTTTTCAAAGGGGTTGGTTCACTTTTGGTCATGCTACCTTTGCTTTGCTCTTCTTTTTAGGACACATTTGGAATTTTGTTTGTAGATTTAAGAAAAGATTAGAATTCAAAATTTGTTCACAAACTTAAAAATTGTTCTGGTTTTCAAATATTGTGCACAAATTAAAAAATTGTTCATGTCATT
Organism: Triticum monococcum; assembly: GCA_034509565.1. NCBI lineage: Eukaryota > Viridiplantae > Streptophyta > Magnoliopsida > Poales > Poaceae > Triticum > Triticum monococcum. The sequence continues at coordinate 639,446,705 of CM067847.1, read as the reverse complement.
AATTATACCTGTTTGCAAATTCAAAAATATTTGGGAATTTCAAAATATGTTGCATTTTCCAAAAGAAAATCAATATTTCAAAAAAAACATTAAGTTTTAATTTTCGAATTATGTTTATAAATTTCAAAAAAATTTCACATTTTTCAATCGGTTTGGACGCACTTTTTCCGGCAAACCCGAGACAAACTCGGTTCTCTTTATCAGAGTCCGGACAGCAGTCTCCGACACCTCCGACCCACCCTAAACCCCTACCAAACCCCAGGCCATCATCCTCCCATTTTCTCTCCTTCCCTTTTTCCTATCTTGCCTTTGTGGAAAGTGCGGCGTGATTTGATACATGAAAATATTCACCAAAGTCCATTTGTGCTACCCCTTGAGCATCCGTTAGTTTTCCCTTGAAGAGGAAAGGGTGATGCAGCAAAGTAGCATAAGTATTTCCGTCAGTTTTGAGAACCAAGGTATCAATCCAGTAGGAGACAACGCACAAGTCATTAATTTTATTTTATTTTCATTTCACGAGAGTTGTAATATATGCTTTGATAGTGTGATCAAAGCATATGGTTTTATATAGACTTTTGGAGAAGCCTGTATTTAGAAGAATGTGAGTGGGAGCTCTGTAGCATTTCTGATATTATATGCGGATGACATATTGTTGATCGGAAATGATACTGAATTTCTGAATAGCAATAAAGGATACTTGAATAAGAATTTTTCAATGAAAGACATCGGTGAAGCTGCTTATATATTAGGCATCAAAATCTATAGAGATAGGTTAAGACGCTTAATTGGACTTTCACAAAGCACATACCTTGATAAAGTTTTGAAGAAGTTCAAAATGGGCCAGTCAAAGAAAGGGTTCTTGCATGTGTTACAAGGTGTGAAGTTGAGTCAGACTCAATGCCCGACCACTGCAGAAGATAGAGAGAAAATGAAAGTCATTCCCTATGCCTCAGCCATAGGTTCTATCATGTATGTGTAAGTGCATCTAGTGCCACCCCTAGTTGGTTTTGGAGTATTGACGACAAACCTGGTTGAGGGACTAATGTGTTTGTGAGAATTGCAAGATAACACAGGTAGAAGTCCCTCATTGATTCGGTTTTCCTACCAGAGATGACCCCTAAAAATGTATGAAGACATTGAAGTCAAAGGTGATATGTGAAGACATTCACATTAAAGACTGTGACAAGAGAAGACATTGCGTGAAGACTATGGAGCGCGAAGACTTAGTTGTTTCGTCGTTCTTTTTCTTCTTTGTTGAGTCATAGGAACCACCATACTGTTAAGTGGGGTCCAAGTGAACCAGTCAGAATGACTGAAGTGATGCTTAACCAAAATCCTATGTCTTCGAGCGAAGACAATGAGAGCAAATCTTATCCAGAGCTGGATAAGTCAGCTTTGCTTGTAGCTCAAGTAAAGTTGTCGTGTGTGTTTGAAATCTGACCGTTGGAACAAGTGTTAGTTCCTTAGTAACCCAGGATCATTTCAGACAAATCAGGTCGGGTTGCCTAGTGGCTATAAATAGCCCACCCCCTACACCATAAATTGCTTGGCTGCTTAGAGTTAGTGTACGGCTTTTGTCGTTTGAGAGCAACCCACCTCGAAGCCTTTGAGAGATAATTCCTTGCGAGGACAAAGCCCTAAACACCCAGAGCCAAAGAGTGTTAGGCATCACTGAAGTCTTCCTGTCTGTGTGATCTGAAGACTTATTACACTTGAGGACTGTGAATCCTCCAGCCGGTTAGGCATCGCGTTCTGAGCATCCAAGAGTCATTGTGGATCGCCGGTGAACGAAGTCTGTGAAGGTTTGGAAGTCTACGTTGAAGACTTATGAAAGTGCGTTATATCGACTAGAGGGGGGGTGAATAGGCGATTTTTAAGAAAGTCTTCAAAACGTGGAAGTTATGAAGACAAACAGACTTGAAGCCTATCACTATGCAGCGGAAGGTAGATTACACAACGCAAGCCATAGTCAAATATACAGTACAGTGAAAGCACAGAGACAAATAGCTTTAGTGTAATGAGGATCAGGTTGGAAGAAGTTATGAAGCCAAACAGATCATACAGTCAGGTTGTGAAGACAGAAGATTAAGCAGGCATGCAATAGCTTCACAATGTGTACTGGTAAGTAAAGGGAGGTGAAGATGAAACCAGTGACACATTGAAGACAATGATATGTTGGACCAGTTCCAGTTGCTGTGACAACTGTACGTCTGGTTGGAGCGGCTAGGTATTTAAACCAAAGGACACACAGTCCCGGACACCCAGTCCTGAACACGCAGCTCAGGACACCCAGTCCTCACCGTTTTCTCCTTGAGCTAAGGTCACACAGACCCCGCCCAATCACTCTGGTAAGTCTTCAAGGTAGACTCCCAAACCTTCACAGACTTCGTTCACCGGCAATCCACAATTCCTCTTGGATGCTCAGAACGCGACGCCTAACCGTCTGGAGGATGCACAGTCCTCAAGTGTAATAAGTCTTCAGATCACTCAGACAAGAAGACTTAAGTGATGCCCAATTACTCTGGCTCTGGGTGGTTAGGGCTTTTCTCCTCACTAAGGATTTTCTCTCAAAGGCTTCGAGGTGGGTTGCTCTCAAACGACAAAAGCCGTGCACTGAAATCTGAGCAGCCAACCGTTTATGGTTGTGGGGGTGGACTATTTATAGCCACTTGGCAACCCTAACCTGATTTGTCCGAAATGACCCTGGGTCACTAAGGAACTGACACGTGTACTAACGGTCGGATTTTGAACTCTCACGGCAACTTTACTTGGGTTGCAAGTAAAGCTGACTTGTCTGACTCTAAACAAGATTTTCTCTCATTGTCTTCACTCGAAGACATAGGATTTGAATTAGGCATCACTTCAGTCATCCTAACTGGTTTTCTTGGACCCCACTTAACAGTACGGTGGTTCCTATGACACAACATGAATAAAGTAAAGCTACGAAGGATCTAAGTCTTCGAGTTCCAAAAGCTTCATGGGGAGTCTTCATATGTCATTGTCTTCGACACGAATGTCTTCATGAACCACCATTGTCTTCAATGTCTTCGTACATTTTTGGGGGTCATCTCTGGTAGCTAAACCGAATCAATGAGGGACTTCTACCTGTGTTATCCTGCAATTCTCACAAACACATTAGTCCCTCAACTAGGTTTGTCGTCAATACTCCAAAACCAACTAGGGGTGGCACTAGATGCACTTACAATCTCCCCCTTTTTGGTGATTGATGACAAACTAGTTGAAGTTTTCAACGGGGAATATAATTTGTGAAATTGTAAAGGAATTGTCTTCATAAGCTGCAAGGGCTCCCCCTGAAGATGTGCATGTTAAGTGATTTGCTTCTGGAATGCAAATGCACACAGCAGGTTGTATTTGTGGGAATCCGCTTCAACTTATGATGACAATCCATCATGCACGTAAAGATATATGAAGATAATGATATGCATAATGAAAAATGGACGTCTGCGAAATGATAAGAGTGCGGAAATTATCGTCGTACATGCGGAATTTATCTTCGCAAGAACACAGTGGCAAACATAGTAGCAGACGACCATCAAGTTTAAGTGTTACAACTCAAAGAACCAAATGTAGCAAAACGAGAGTTGTAAGCACGAAGCAAAATGCAAAATATAAAGCACCCGCCCATATTATTGACCCGCTTGAAGACTATAAACATCATATGCTTCTCCCCCTTTTGTTAGCGATGACCAAAAAGGTTTGAAGACATAGAGTTTTCTATGCGTTCCCAGGCGCAGCAGGGTCGGTGGAGACGTTTGGTGGTGCAGGCGAGCTTGGGGCAGTGACGACGCGCGGTGAAGACATTGGTGGTGATGTGGCGTCGTCTTCCTCCTTAATGATCTTCCCCGTCACGGTGGCAGCAGAGGAAGAGAAGTCGGATTCTTCAAGTGAAGGAGTCCCACGCAACACAGCTCGTCTGGGGGGTGTGGAGTCAAACTTGAAACGCTCCTTGAAGCCATCCTCTTGCAATTCAGCTTCAGTGCACATCATAGTGAGGCCTTTCCAAGTGCGGCGACAGGTTTCGTGTGCGACGAAGGCGTTCTTGGTGGCCAGATTCCTGATGCGATTGACGTCTTGCATGAGACTGTGCATCTGCCTCTTGAGCCAGTCGTGATGCCTATCTTGCTTTTGATGCAGAGCCACAAGAAGTTCACGATCGGTGAGTGTACGAGCGCGTTTCTTGGGTCTCTGCCCAGCTTCGCTGTCAGTGGCTTTAGTGGATGCAGGGGCACGTGTGGTGCCAGCCATTGGATAGACTCTGGAAATGGCTTCAACACCTTCATCATGTTGAGTGAAGCTTTGGTGTTCTGCATTCTGAAGACTTAGTGGCTGTTTGGCAGGCTCAGGATAAATGGCTTCAGCAGAGGTGTCCACATCGGGTAAGAAGATTCTGTGGTTGCGGGCTGAGGGCTGATATGATATCGCAGAGTGGAGCTTGATTAGCCTCATAACCCATGGAGCATAAATCTTCAGACCAAAGAGATCTGAGCCAGACGCAGCAAGTTGACGGATGAAGAGATCCTGGGCATTGAAGCATTTGCCGTGTAGGATGCAGAAGATGAGAGTCTTCATGGCACCTTCAACCTTGGCATATCGAGAGTGCCCCTTAATGGGCCATAGAGTCCGCCTGATGATGTGATAGATAGTTCTCGGCAGGTACTCTAGGTCTTCAACGAAGAACTCCGCTGGGTAAGGTGCGTCAGAAGGCAATGGCTTCATCATCGAGAGCATCTGACTCATATTCGGCTCAGGTCGCTGAAATATGCTCTCAACTGCTTCAGTATGGAGTTGGCAGCCTTCTTCGAAGTGTTCGCCTGGAGTGGGTAGGCCGGTGAGCTCAATGATATCAAATGCATTGGCTTCATGATGGACGTTGCCGGTCATCCACTCCAGGACCCAAGTCTTCGGATCTCTGTTGTATCCCTTGATGTGCAATGTGGCATAGAACTGAAGCAGAAGCTCTTCGTTCCAGTGCTCTTCGTCCGTGACAAATGGCAGTAGGCCAACTTGCTTGAAGCAGTCCAGGGCTTCTTCCAGATCAGGCAGACCAGCAAAAGCTTCAACTTCAAGGCGCTGATGTGGAAAGATACGGTTCTGGTTGTAGAGGACGCAGGAGTAGTAGCTGCGCTGTGGGTAGCTCCAGAACCTATCTGACACAATCTTTTCCCTTGAGTAAGGGTTCTTGGAGCGGTTGAAGAAAGTGTTGTCTGCCCTGAAGCTATTGACATTGAAGGAGCCAGGAGCAGTGACTGGTCCTGGGAACCTTGGCAGTCGTGGGATTGGCTTCTGTACCTGGGGCCTGTGCGCAATATGATAATTGAACTGCGGTCCGGCAGCAGATACAGGCACAGAAGGGTCAGAGGCAGTTGCTTCAGTATCTCTTGAAGCTATTGGTTGGTCTGGCTCCACAAATGCTTCAGTATTATGTGTGGCAGCCGCAGTGGCGTCAGCCTCCTTGAGAATTTCTTCTTGCTGGTGAGGGGGAGATGGAGCTTGAGGTTCTTCATGTTCTTCTGCTTGTGCTTCGGCTGATGCAGCCGGAATGTCGTCAGCAGTCTGAGCCCTTGGTCCTCTGCGAAGCCTACGGAATGCAGGCGACGCAGGTGGAGCTGCAGTGGGCTGGGGCTCATACTCTTCCTCTTGTGGGCGATCTGCCCACGATGCATCTTGTGTGATTGGCGTCAGGGGACGGCCAATGCTGAGCAATTCACTCGATTCGAGCTGAGGAAGGACTGCATCATCTTATACATTGTCTTGGAGACCAATGTCTTCAGCAGCGGTGGGGTCGGCTGCTGGAATGTCTTCATCACGCTGAGCCTCGGTGAGAGCAGGCTCATGGACGGTCAGCTGACGATCTTCATTAGGACGGCGAACGGAAAGGGGTTCAACTACCAAGGGCTCTGTGGGAGCAGCCCGAGACTTCTTGGACTTGCGCTTCTTGGTGGTGGGGTCTGAAGGAGAGGCTTCAGAGTGTTTCCTCTTCCTTGCTTTAGCTTCGGCTATCCTTGTCTTCTTAAGCTCCGAAGCGGGTGAGCGCTTTGGCTTCGAGCTAGGCTTGGCGGTGGGGAAGACAATTGGAATAGCTTCTTGGCGTGGGGCCTCTTCTTCAGCCACGGTGGGCGTCTTCTTTTTCTTGGCGGCCATCCTGGGGTCGATGCCGGGACGCCCAAGTGCCTTTCGCTTCTCGGCCTCATTGTAGGCCTGTACGCAGAGATCAGCCAAATTCTTCATGCGCTCGCGTGAGCCCTGAGCCTCTGCACGTTTCTGCATGAAGTTTTCCTTCAGCTCATGCAGCATGACCTTGAAGTCTTTGATCTCTTGGACGCTGAGCGTGGCCATATTCTGCTTAAACTGAGCCTTTTCAAAATCTATCTTTTGCTTCAGTTCCACAATGCGCTGGGCAATAGCGAGTTCTGAAGCGATAGCTCCTTGGAAGGCTACGCTGAGGCCAATGGGCAGCTGCATATCATCAAAGCTGATGTTGGGCGTGTCAAACCACTCATCTATGAAGTTGTGGATGATTTTTGCATCGAACAGAGGCAGATTGTTGAAGATTTCAGCCTCCTCCTTGCTCTTGATGAGCTGCTCAAGAGCGTCATCACCAAGATCTTCGTCACTGGACAGATCAATGGCTTCGCAGCGAAGAACGGCAGCGACAGTTAGCTCTTTGCTGGTGTGTGGCTGTGGTTTCTTTGCTTCTTGAGGCTTGGAGACTCTTGATAAGCCTTCAGACTGCACACTGGCTTCAGGAGGTGCAGTGGCCAATGGCTTCGCTTTGGAGATCTTGGGGGAGGCGACTAGCTTGGAAGCTTTTGGCTTCTTCTTCATCTGCTTCGGCTCTGGGGCAGCAGGAGCATCATCAGACTCAGTGTCTGCTGGAGGGTCGTTCACGGCAGTCCCTTGGACTATAATGTGAGTGATGAGGCCGTCGAGATTGGCAAATGGCCCGATGACATTGGGATTAGCGTCGCATGTGCCATCTGCCCTTGGTCTGGAGGGACCAGGGTTGAAGTCCAATCCAAACTCCTTCTTGTTTTGCTTCGCAGAGTTCTGGGAAAATTGGAAGTTGCGCTTGAATAGAGTGTCATCGCGACACCAGAGAAGGGACGATGGATGTGCATTAGCTGGCTGTTGTCCCCTGACCATGCATGGAAAGAAACCTTGAGCAATGGCTTCGTCTCTGGTTTGGGGTACGAGATTCTTGTACAAGGCATCTCCCCATGGCCGCTTGATGGCGCACTTCTCTGCATATTCTTTTGTGACGAAGCGGTATAGGAACCACTGCTCTGCCCAGTACCTGCGAATCCATTGGATTCGTGTCTTGCGCTGAGCATAGGTTTCTTCAGGATCTGTTTGGTACGTTTCTGCCAAATCTTCAGGCAGATCCTTTGATGTGTCACCCCGTCTCTGTCTGCCTCCCTTCCTTGATGGTTTCTTGGATGCCATGAAGCTTAACTTGGAAGGCTTCAAAAGCTTCAAAGGCTTCAAAGCTTTCAAAGGCTTCAAAGGCTTCCTTTTGCTTGACCAACAGGAACTTGCTTCAGGTGAATTGATGTGACGCTGTAGGAATTCTGCAAATGAATGCAGACTATGAGAACCAAAAGATTCTCCCACGGACATGTACCTGTGACAGCATTAAGGTGCGAGGAAAGGGGAAGAGGTCATATGCATTCTCAGAAGATTTTGAAGATAAATCAGTGTAGAAGACATTGACCTCATCATGCGAAGACATTCACTTTATAGAAAAGAAGTTGGTTCCAGATTTGTACGAACCCATAGATCAGTACAAGTGAGGAATCTAACTACTTCATGAAGAACAAGTGAATATGCTAGGCAAGTTATGAGATTCAGACAAGAGGAATGAAACTTGAAGGAATAGAAACCTCTTTTGGCAGAAAGTGATAGATCAATAGGATCAAAAGAGGCTGTAAAAAGCTTGTTATTTACCAGACTTAGAACTGCTAGACGAGAAGAGAGGTGAGGCCGAGCAGTTCGATCCTCCGTGCCCGAACTTGGCGATGGAAGACACTTAGGACGACGGCGGAGAGACTGGTGTCCGCGGTCAGCGTGAGAACGGCGTCGGAGAGGTCGCAATAGTGAAGCACTTCGTCGCCGGCGTCGTTGCGAGTTAGCGGTGGTGCTAGGGTTTGTGCGAGGGAGGAAGAAGAGATAATGACCGCAGTGAAACGTGTACTTATAGGGATATGGGTGGCACTGCGCTATTACTCAGGTGCTGTAAGTGCATCTAGTGCCACCCCTAGTTGGTTTTGGAGTATTGACGACAAACCTAGTTGAGGGACTAATGTGTTTGTGAGAATTGCAGGATAACACAGGTAGAAGTCCCTCATTGATTCGGTTTAGCTACCAGAGATGACCCCCAAAAATGTACGAAGACATTGAAGACAATGGTGGTTCATGAAGACATTCGTGTCGAAGACAATGACATATGAAGACTCCCCATGAAGCTTTTGGAACTCGAAGACTTAGATCCTTCGTAGCTTTACTTTATTCATGTTGTGTCATAGGAACCACCGTACTGTTACGTGGGGTCCAAGAAATCCAGTCAGGGTGACTGAAGTGATGCCTAATTCAAATCCTATGTCTTCGAGTGAAGACAATGAGAGAAAATCTTGTTTAGAGTCAGACAAGTCAGCTTTACTTGCAGCCCAAGTAAAGTTGCCGTGAGAGTTCAAAATCCGACCGTTAGTACACGTGTCAGTTCCTTAGTGACCCAGGGTCATTTCAGACAAATCAAGTCAGGGTTGCCAAGTGGCTATAAATAGCCCACCCCCACAACCATAAACGGTTGGCTGCTCAGATTTCAGTGCACGGCTTTTGTCGTTTGAGAGCAACCCACCTCGAAGCCTTTGAGAGAAAATCCTTAGTGAGGAGAAAAGCCCTAACCACCCAGAGCCAGAGTAATTGGGCATCACTTAAGTCTTCTTGTCTGAGTGATCTGAAGACTTATTACACTTGAGGACTGTGCATCCTCCAGACGGTTAGGCGTCGCGTTCTGAGCATCCAAGAGGAATTGTGGATTGCCGGTGAACGAAGTCTATGAAGGTTTGGGAGTCTACCTTGAAGACTTACCAGAGTGATTGGGCGGGGTCTGTGTGACCTTAGCTCAAGGAGAAAACGGTGAGGACTGGGTGTCCTGAGCTGCGTGTTCAGGACTGGGTGTCCGGGACTGTGTGTCCTTTGGTTTAAATACCTAGCCGCTCCAACCAGACGTGCAGTTGTCACAGCAACTGGAACTGGTCCAACATATCATTGTCTTCAACGTGTCACTGGTTTCATCTTCACCTCCCTTTACTTACCAGTACACATTGTGAAGCTATTGCATGCCTGCTTAATCTTCTGTCTTCACAACCTGATTGTATGATCTGATTGTCTTCATAAGTTCTTCCAACCTGATCCTCATTACACTGAAGCTATTTGTCTCTGTGCTTTCACTGTACTGTATATTTGACTATGGCTTGCGTTGTGTAATCTATCTTCCGCTGCATAGTGATAGGCTTCAAGTCTGTTTGTCTTCATAACTTCCACGTTTTGAAGACTTTCTTAAAAATCGCCTATTCACCCCCCCTCTAGTCGATATAACGCACTTTCAATTGGTATCAGAGCAAGGTGCTCCCTTGTTCTGTGTGATTCAGTTTAACCACCTGGACTTTTAGCTATGTCGACTGCAGGGATAATTAAAGTCTCCGCTGCGTGCCCCGTCTTCGATGGAACTGAACATCCCTACTGGAAGAATAAGATGCGCATGCATCTTGAAGCCATTGACGTCGACCTATGGTATGTCGTCGAAAACGGCGTTCCCAAGGCTGGAGAAGGTGTCACTACTGCTGATGTCAAGAAGTTCACTCAACTGGACTCCACTGCCAAGAATATTATCTGTGGTCATCTGACCAAAGGACAGTACGGCCGTGTGAGTGCCTTGAAGACATCCAAGCTGGTCTGGGACTGGCTCTCCAAGGTCAATGAAGGCATCTCAACCCAGAGAGATCAGAGAATCAGTGTTCTTCGAAATCTCTTCAACCGCTTCAAGCGAAATGACAACGAGAATGTCCAGCACACATTTGACCGGCTCACTGACATCACAAATGAGCTTCAAGCCCTTGGCGCCACTGAGATCACCAAACATGAAATCGTCAAGACGCTGCTAAGATCACTTGACAGTTCATTTGACATTCTAGCCCTGATGATTCAAGAACGTCCAGACTTCAAGACACTCGATCTGTCTGACATACTTGAGAGGCTCAACACACATGAGTTTCAGCTTTCTGAGAAAAGAGATATCTACGGTCCAAACTATGGGCGAACTCGTGCCTTGAAGGCAAAAGCTGTGTCATCATCTGAAGAGGAATCTGACAGCAGTTCTGATGATCCTGAAGACATTGGAAGGGAACTTGCAATGCTAGTAAAGAAGTTCCAGAAATTCACCAAGAAGAAAGGCTTCAGAAAGTCTTCACGATCAAGCTCAAGGAATGATGAAGCTTCTGCGCATGACTACAAGAGGAAAACTTGTCACAAATGCAAGAAAACTGGACACTTCATCTCTGAATGCCCACAGTGGGACAATGAGAACAGAAAGAAGAAGAAGAGCAAGGAATATGACTCTGACGATAAGAAGACGAAGAAATACTCAAAGTCTTCGTCCAAGTCTTCCTCAAAGTCTTCATCACACAAGAAGAGTTCATCTGGCAAGGCTCGTGCGTTTGTTGGCAAGGAAATGGATTCAGAGGAGGAGTCCGCTTCTGAGGAGGCAGAGGTGGAGTCTGAGGAGGAGTCTGATTCAGGCATTGCAAGTCTGGCTACAACCTATGTCGCCAAGTCCACCTTCAACACTGAAGACAATGACTCTATCACCATCACCGATGCAAATGACAAGGACGACTCTACTCCCACCTACTTCTTCATGGCACGTGGTGCCAAGGGTACGACACCAGTAACTTCGGAGTCTTCAGTATGGATTATTGACAGCGGGTGTACAAATCACATGACTGGCAAGAAAAGTCTCTTTATGGACTCAACCTTACGTCCATCTGACAAGGGCCACATCACATTCGCTGACACTGGTAAAAGTAAAGTACTGGGTCTAGGTAGAGTTGCAATCTCAAGGGATCAACACATGGATAAAGTCATGTTTGTTGAATCCCTTGGCTTCAACTTAATGTCTGTCTCAATGCTTTGCGATTTAAACATGATTGTAATCTTTGGAAAATATCGCTGTCTGGTACTAATGGAATCTGACAAGTCTCTAGTGTTTGAAGGGTATCGAAAAGATGATTTGTACGTGGTAGATTTCTCAGCAGGACCACAGCTTGAAGTTTGTCTTCTCGCAAAGGCTTCAGAATGCTGGCTTTGGCATCGAAGACTTGGGCATGCTGGTATGAGGAACCTCCACACCCTTGCTAAGAAGAAGCATGTCATAGGCATCGAGGGCGTCAAGTTCAAGAAAGATCACTTATGCGGTGCCTGTGAAGCTGGGAAGATGACAAGGGCAAAACATCCTTCGAAGACAATCATGACCACTACTCAACCCTTCGAACTGCTTCACATGGATCTCTTCGGCCCTACCCACTACTCAACTTTCTCCACTACTGCTTGCCTCTATGGCTTCGTCATTGTTGATGATTACTCTAGATATACTTGGGTGCACATAATTCTTTACAAGACTGAAGTGCAGGATGTCTTCAGACGCTTCGCAAATCGGGCAATGAACAATTATGGCGCCAAGATAAAGCACATCAGAAGTGACAATGGCACAGAATTCAAGAACACCGGCCTTGACACATATCTTGATACATTGGGCATCACTCATGAATTCTCAGCTCCATACACGCCACAACAGAATGGCATCGTCGAACGCAAGAACAGAACACTCATTGAGATGGCCAGAACAATGTTAGATGAGTACAAGACACCAAGAAAATTCTGGACTGAAGCCATTGACACTGCATGCCATACTATCAACCGTGTGTATCTTCACAAGCTGCTGAACAAGACATCTTATGAACTTCTGACTGGCAAGAAGCCAAATGTAAGTTACGTCAGAGTATTTGGATCGAGATGCTGGATCAAGGACCCTCACCACACAGCAAAATTTGCTCCAAAAGCACATGAGGGCTTCATGCGTGGATATGGAAAGGATTCGCACTCCTACAGAGTCTTCAATCTCTTTCACTACAAAGTGGTTGAAACAGTGGATGTGCGGTTTGATGAGACCAATGGGTCACAAAGAGAGCAACTACCAGATGTACTAGATGAAGTTCCAGCTAGTGAATCAATCAAGCTAATGGGAACTGGAGAAATTATACCTTCTGAAGCTCGTCCTGAAGAAGAACTTATCATCTCAGCACCTGATCCACATGAAGACAATGCTCAGCCTGAAGACATTCCTCCCCATGACAACGTAGATCAGCAAGAGCAAAGTCTTCGACCCCTACATCCTCGTGTTGCCAATGAAGTGCAAATTGACAGAATAATTGATAGCATCAATGCACCTGGTCCACTGACTCGTTCAAAGGCAACTCAACTGGCAAATTTTTGCGGACACTTCGCATTTGTTTCAATCACAGAACCCAAGAAAACTGATGAAGCCTTTATGGAACCTGAATGGATTCAAGCTATGCAAGAAGAGCTTCAACAATTTGAGCTGAACAATGTATGGGAGTTAGTTAAGCGTCCTGGTCCACGGAAGCATAACATAATAGGCACCAAATGGATATACCGCAACAAGCAAGATGAGCATGGCCAAGTCGTCAGAAACAAGGCTCGTCTCGTTGCTCAAGGATATACTCAAGTGGAAGGCATCGACTTCGACGAAACATTTGCTCCTGTGGCCAGACTTGAAGCCATCCGTATACTGCTGGCCTATGCAAATCATCACAACATAATCCTGTATCAAATGGATGTAAAAAGTGCCTTCCTCAATGGCAAAATTGAAGAGGAAGTGTATGTTGCGCAACCACCTGGGTTTGAAGATCCAAAACATCCTGACATGGTGTACAAGCTCAAAAAGGCACTATATAGCCTCAAACAAGCCCCTCGGGCCTGGTATGATACACTCAAATACTTCCTGAAGAGCAAAGGCTTCATACCTGGTTCCCTGGATCCCACTCTCTTCACAAAGACATATGATGGTGAACTGTTTGTGTGCCAAATATACGTGGACGACATTATCTTCGGCTGCACCAATCAGAAGTACAGTGAGGAGTTCGGATATATGATGCAAGAGCAATATCAGATGTCTATGATGGGGGAGCTGAAATTCTTCCTCGGTCTTCAGATAAGGCAACAACGCAATGGCATCTTCATATCTCAAGAGAAATATCTCAAAGACTGCCTGAAGAAGTTCGGTATGCAAGATTGCAAAGGCTTCACAACACCAATGCCAGCCAAACATCATCTGGGTCCTGACGACAATGGTAAAGAGTTCGATCAAAAGGTATACCGCTCCATGATTGGTTCTCTGCTTTATTTATGTGCATCTAGGCCAGATATTATGCTTAGTGTTTGCATATGTGCTCGGTTTCAAGCGGCACCAAAGGAGTCGCATCACTTAGCAGTGAAGCGAATTCTTTGATATTTGGCTCACACACCAACTCTAGGGTTATGGTATCCAAAGGGCTCAGAATTTGATCTGGTTGGATTTTCGGACGCTGATTACGCTGGTGACAAGGTTGATCGGAAATCCACATCAGGCACATGTCATTTCCTAGGCCGATCTCTTGTCTGTTGGTCTTCAAAGAAGCAGAACTGTGTATCTCTCTCCACTGCTGAATCTGAATACATTGCTGCTGGATCCTGCTCCGCTCAGCTTCTATGGATGAAGCAAACCCTCAAGGATTACGGCATTCATCTGAAGCAAGTGCCACTTTACTGCGACAACGAAAGCGCCATCAAGATCGCCAACAACCCAGTTCAGCACTCGAAGACAAAGCACATTGAAATTCGTCATCATTTTCTCAGAGATCATGTTACAAAGGAAGACATTGATATCATACACGTCAACACTGAAGAGCAATTGGCAGATATCTTCACCAAGCCCTTGGATGAGAAGAGATTTTGCAAGTTACGGTGTGAGCTAAATATCTTGGAATCCTCAAATGTCCTGTGATCAGGCACACATCCTAACACTTATGCATGATGATGACTTAGATGTGCAACACACAAAGTAACGTATATCTTCAATCAATGAAGACATACATTCTAAGTGTGAATACATTAACGTGGAATTTGACCTCGGAGCGCCACGATAATTGTGCGCCGTGTCTAGGTTCAATACTTCCTATACGGTGGGTAGCGCCACCACCAAAATTTTTCTGCGTGAAGTGTTTTACTCATGTCGTTACATTTGCTATGTCTTCACATTTGGTTTGGCTTCAATTTCAACATGTCTTCATGATTATCTTCACTATGTTGATTATATATGCACTGGTGTTCTGTCCTCTACAGCATTCACTTATAGCTATGTCTTCTTGGCTGAATCTTTTGAACTAAGTGAATGTGATCGGACCCTAACCTCTCCATGCTTCCTACCTCAAACTCTATCTCTCCAAGTCATATGCACTCTATTGAAACTGTCGAATGTCTTCACTGCATCCTTGTCAGATGAAGACACAGAGACAAACTTTAAAACGGCTTTTAATGTCTATCCATCAACTAGAATTCCGGAGAAGTAGGAACCTCTCCCGACAAACCAGGCGTGCGTGGGGTGAAACTGCCCCCACAATTCCGCATGCTGGCCACATACTGATCAGATGCGAATCGCCAGGGGCACCTGAGTAATAGCGCAGTGCCGCCCATATCCCTATAAGTACTCGTTTCACTGCGGTCATTATCTCTTCTTCCTCCCTCGCACAAACCCTAGCACCACCGCTAACTCGCAACGACGCCGGCGACGAAGTGCTTCACTACTGCGACCTCTCCGACGCCGTTCTCACGCCGACCGCGGCCACCAGTCTCTCCGCCGTCGTCCTAAGCATCTTCCGTCGCCAAGTTCGGGCACGGAGGATCAAACTGCTCGGCCTCACCTCTCTTCTCGTCTAGCAGTTCCAAGTCTGGTAAATAACAAGCTTTTTACAGCCTCTTTTGATCCTATTGATCCATCACTTTCTGCCAAAAGAGGTTTCTATTCCTTCAAGTTTCATTCCTCTTGTCTGAATCTCATAACTTGCCTAGCATATTCACTTGTTCTTCATGAAGTAGTTAGATTCCTCACTTGTACTGATCTATGGGTTCGTACAAATCTGGAACCAACTTCTTTTCTATAAAGTGAATGTCTTCGCATGATGAGGTCAATGTCTTCTACACTGATTTATCTTCAAAATCTTCTGAGAATGCATATGACCTCTTCCCCTTCCCTCGCACCTTAATGCTGTCACAGGTACATGTCCGTGGGAGAATCTTTTGGTTCTCATAGTCTGCATTCATTTGCAGAATTCCTACAGCGTCACATCAATTCACCCGAAGCAAGTTCATGTTGGTCAAGCAAAAGGAAGCCTTTGAAGCCTTTGAAACCTTTGAAGCCTTTGAAACTTTTGAAGCCTTCCAAGTTAAGTTTCATGGCATCCGAGAAACCATCAAGGAAGGGAGGCAGGCAGAGACGGGGTGACACATCAAAGGATCTGCCTGCAGATTTGGCAGAAACGTACCAAACAGATCCTGAAGAAACCTATGCTCAGCGCAAGACACGAATCCAATGGATTCACAGGTACTGGGCAGAGCAGTGGTTCCTATACCGCTTCGTCACCAAAGAATATGCAGAGAAGTGCGCCATCAAGCGGCCATGGGGAGATGCCTTATACAAGAATCTCGTACCCCGAACCAGAGACGAAGCCATTGCTCAAGGTTTCTTTCCATGCATGGTCAGGGGACAACAGCCAGCTGATGCACATCCATCGTCCCTTCTCTGGTGTCGCGATGACACTCTGTTCAAGCGCAACTTCCAATTTGCCCAGAACTCCGCGAAGCAAAACAAGAAGGAGTTTGGATTGGACTTCAACCCTGGTCCCTCCAGACCAAGGGCAGATGGCACACGCGACGCCAATCCCAATGTCATTGGGCCATTCGCCAATCTCGACGGCCTCATCACTCACATTATAGTCCAAGGGACTGCCGTGAACGACCCTCCAGCAGACACTGAGTCTGATGATGCTCCTGCTGCCCCAGAGCCAAAGCAGATGAAGAAGAAGTCAAAAGCTTCCAAGCCAGTCGCCTCCCCCAAGATCTCCAAAGCGAAGCCATTGGCCACTGCACCTCCTGAAGCCAGTGTGCAGTCTGAAGGCTTATCAAGAGTCTCCAAGCCTCAAGAAGCAAAGAAACCACAGCCACACACCAGCAAAGAGCTAACTGTCGCTGCCGTTCTTCGCTGCGAAGCCATTGATCTGTCCAGTGACGAAGATCTTGGTGATGACGCTCTTGAGCAGCTCATCAAGAGCAAGGAGGAGGCTGAAATCTTCAACAATCTGCCTCTGTTCGATGCAAAAATCATCCACAACTTCATAGATGAGTGGTTTGACACGCCCAACATCAGCTTTGATGATATGCAGCTGCCCATTGGCCTCAGCGTAGCCTTCCAAGGAGCTATCGCTTCAGAACTCGCTATTGCCCAGCGCATCGTGGAACTGAAGCAAAAGATAGATTTTGAGAAGGCTCAGTTTAAGCAGAACATGGCCACGCTCAGCGTCCAAGAGATCAAAGACTTCAAGGTCATGCTGCATGAGCTGAAGGAAAACTTCATGCAGAAACGTGCAGAGGCTCAGGGTTCACGCGAGCGCATGAAGCATTTGGCTGATCTCTGCGTACAGGCCTACAACGAGGCCGAGAAGCGAAAGGCACTTGGGCGTCCCGGCATCGACCCCAGGATGGCCGCCAAGAAAAAGAAGACGCCCACCATGGCTGAAGAAGAGGCCCCACGCCAAGAAGCTATTCCAACTGTCTTCCCCACCGCCAAGCCTAGCTCGAAGCCAAAGCGCTCACCCGCTTCAGAGCTTAAGAAGACAAGGATAGCCGAAGCCAAAGCAAGGAAGAGGAAACACTCTGAAGCCTCTCCTTCAGACCCCACCACCAAGAAGCGCAAGTCCAAGAAGTCTCGGGCTGCTCCCACAGAGCCCTTGATAGTTGAACCCCTTTCCGTTCGCCGTCCTGATGAAGATCGTCAGCTGACCATCCATGAGCCTGCTCTCACCGAGGCTCAGCGTGATGAAGACATTCCAGCAGCCGACCCCACCGCTGCTGAAGACATTGGTCTCGAAGACAATGTACAAGATGATGCAGTCCTTCCTCAGCTCGAATCGAGTGAATTGCTCAGCATTGGTCGTCCCTTGACGCCAATCACACAAGATGCATCGTGGGCAGATCGCCCACAGGAGGAAGAGGATGAGCCCCAGACCACTGCAACTCCACCAGCATCGTCTGCATTCCGTAGGCTTCGCAGAGGACCAAGGGCTCAAGCTGCTGACGACATTCCGGCTGCATCAGCCGAAGACAATGAGAAAGCACCACAGGAACCCCAAGCTCCAACTCCACCACCCCAACAAGAGGCCGTTCTCCAAGAGAACGTGCCTGAGTCTGTTCCTCTCACTGCACGTATTGAGGATGAAAACATTGAGGCTGCCACACACAATGCTGAAGACAATGTGGAGCCCTCTCCGACAATAGCTTCAGAACATACTGAAACTGCTGACCCTGAACCTTCTGCACCAGGGTCTGCTGCCGGCCCGCAATTCAACTATCACATTGCGCACAGGCCTCAGGTTCAGAAGCCAATTCCACGACTGCCAAGGTTCCCAGGTCCTGCATCAGCTCCTGGTTCCTTCAACATCAACAGCTTCAGGGCAGACAACACGTTCTTCAACAGCTCCACGAACCCTTATTCAAGGGCACAGATTGCATCAGATAGGTTCTGGAGCCATCAACAGCGCAGCTACTATTCATGCATTCTATACAACCAAGGCCGCATCTTTCCCCACCAGCGCCTTGAGGTTGAAGCTGTTGCTGGTCTGCCTGGTTTGGAAGAAGCCATTGATTGCTTCAAGCAAGTGGGTCTACTGCCGTTCATCACTGACGAAGAGCACTGGAACGAAGAGCTGATGCTTCAATTCTATGCCACTCTGCATATAAAAGGCTACAACCGAGATCCAAAGACATGGGTCCTGGAGTGGATGACAGGAGATGTCCATCATGAAGCCAAAGCTTTCGACATCATTGAGCTTACTGGCCTTCCCACTCCTGGCGAATTCTTTGAAGAAGGATGCCAACTCCATGCTGAAGCAACTGAGAGCATATTTCAGCGTCCAGAACCAAATATGAGTCAGATGCTCTCCATGATGAAGCCATTGGCACATGATGCACCTTATCCAACTGAGTTCTTCGTTGAAGACTTAGAGTACCTGCCCAGAACCATATATCATATCATAAGGCGGACTCTCTGGCCCATTAAGGGACACTCTCAGTATGCCAAGCTTGAAGGTGCCATGAAGACTCTCATCTTCTGTATTATGCATGGCAAATGCTTCAACGCACAGGATCTCTTCATCCGTCAACTTGCAGCGTCAGCCACAGAATTGTTTGTCTTGAAGATCTATGCTCCCTGGGTGATGAGGCTGATTAAGCTTCACTCTGCAATCTCCTATCAGCCCTCAGCCCGCAACCACAGGATCTTCTTACCAGATGTGGACACCTCAGCTGAAGCCATTTATCCTGAGCCTGCCAAACAGCCACTAAGTCTTCAGAATGCAGAACACCAGAGCTTCACTCAAAATGTTGAAGGTGTTGAAGCCATTTCCAGAGTCTATCCAATGGCTGGCACCACACGTGCCCCTGCATCCACTGAAGCCACTGACAGCGAAGCTGCACAGAGACCCAAGAAACGTGCCCGTACGCTCACTGATCGTGAACTTCTTGTGGCTCTCCACCAAAAACAAGATAGGCATCATGACTGGCTCAAGCGGCAGATGAAAAGCATCATGAAAGACGTCAATCGCATCCGAAATCTGGCAACCAAGAATGCATTCGTCGCACACGAAACCTGTCGCCGCACTTGGAAAGGCCTCACCATGATGTGCCCAGAAGCTGATCTTCACGAGGATGGCTTCAAAGAGCATTTCAAGTTTGATACCACACCTCCCAGAAGAGCTGTGATGCGAAGCACACCATCTCTTGAAGATTCGGATTTTTCTTCTTCTGCTGCCACAGTATCTGCCAAGATCATTGAAGAATAAGATGACGCTACATCACCACAAATGTCTTCACCGCGCGTCGTCACTGCCCCAAGCTCGCCTGCACCACCAAACGTCTCCACCGACCCTGCTGCGCCTGGGAACGCATAGAAAACTCTATGTCTTCAAACTTTTTTGGTCATCACTGACAAAAGGGGGAGAAGCATATGATGTTTATAGTCTTCAAGCGGGTCAATAATATGGGCAGGTGCTTTATTTTGCATTTTGCTTCGTGTTTACAACTCTCGTTTTGCTACTTTTGGTTCTTTGAGTTGTAACACTTAAACTTGATGGTCGTCTGCTACTATGTTTGCCACTGTGTTCTTGCGAAGATAAATTCCGCATGTACGACGATAATTTCCGCACTCTTATCATTTCGCAGACGTCCATTTTTCATTATGCATATCATTATCTTCATATATCTTTACGTGCATGATGAATTGTCATCATAAGTTGAAGCGGATTCCCACAAATACAACCTGCTGTGTGCATTTGCATTCCAGAAGCAAATCACTTAACATGCACATCTTCAGGGGGAGCCCTTGCTGCTTATGAAGACAATTCCTTTACAATTTCACAAATTATATTCCCCGTTGAAAACTTCAACTAGTTTGTCATCAATCACCAAAAAGGGGGAGATTGTAAGTGCATCTAGTGCCACGCCTAGTTGGTTTTGGAGTATTGACGACAAACCTAGTTGAGGGACTAATGTGTTTGTGAGAATTGCAGGATAACACAGGTAGAAGTCCCTCATTGATTCGGTTTAGCTACCAGAGATGACCCCCAAAAATGTACGAAGACATTGAAGACAATGGTGGTTCATGAAGACATTCGTGTCGAAGACAATGACATATGAAGACTCCCCATGAAGCTTTTGGAACTCGAAGACTTAGATCCTTCGTAGCTTTACTTTATTCATGTTGTGTCATAGGAACCACCGTACTGTTACGTGGGGTCCAAGAAATCCAGTCAGGGTGACTGAAGTGATGCCTAATTCAAATCCTATGTCTTCGAGTGAAGACAATGAGAGAAAATCTTGTTTAGAGTCAGACAAGTCAGCTTTACTTGCAGCCCAAGTAAAGTTGCCGTGAGAGTTCAAAATCCGACCGTTAGTACACGTGTCAGTTCCTTAGTGACCCAGGGTCATTTCGGACAAATCAAGTCAGGGTTGCCAAGTGGCTATAAATAGTCCACCCCCACAACCATAAACGGTTGGCTGCTCAGATTTCAGTGCACGGCTTTTGTCGTTTGAGAGCAACCCACCTCGAAGCCTTTGAGAGAAAATCCTTAGTGAGGAGAAAAGCCCTAACCACCCAGAGCCAGAGTAATTGGGCATCACTTAAGTCTTCTTGTCTGAGTGATCTGAAGACTTATTACACTTGAGGACTGTGCATCCTCCAGACGGTTAGGCGTCGCGTTCTGAGCATCCAAGAGGAATTGTGGATTGCCGGTGAACGAAGTCTGTGAAGGTTTGGGAGTCTACCTTGAAGACTTACCAGAGTGATTGGGCGGGGTCTGTGTGACCTTAGCTCAAGGAGAAAACGGTGAGGACTGGGTGTCCTGAGCTGCGTGTTCAGGACTGGGTGTCCGGGACTGTGTGTCCTTTGGTTTAAATACCTAGCCGCTCCAACCAGACGTATAGTTGTCACAGCAACTGGAACTGGTCCAACATATCATTGTCTTCAACGTGTCACTGGTTTCATCTTCACCTCCCTTTACTTACCAGTACACATTGTGAAGCTATTGCATGCCTGCTTAATCTTCTGTCTTCACAACCTGACTGTATGATCTGATTGTCTTCATAAGTTCTTCCAACCTGATCCTCATTACACTGAAGCTATTTGTCTCTGTGCTTTCACTGTACTGTATATTTGACTACGGCTTGCGTTGTGTAATCTATCTTCCGCTGCATAGTGATAGGCTTCAAGTCTGTTTGTCTTCATAACTTCCATGTTTTGAAGACTTTCTTAAAAATCGCCTATTCACCCCCCCCTCTAGTCGATATAACGCACTTTCAGGTGCCCCTGGCGATTCGCATCTGATCAGTACGTGGCCAGCATGCGGAATTGTGGGGGCAGTTTCACCCCACGCACGCCTGGTTTGTCGGGAGACGTTCCTACTTCTCCGGAATTCTAGTTGATGGAAAGACATTAAAAGCTGTTTTTTTAAAGTTTGTCTCTGTGTCTTCTTCTGACAAGGATGCAGTGAAGACATTCGACAGTTTCAATAGAGTGCATATGACTTGGAGAGATAGAGTTTGAGGTAGGAAGCATGGAGAGGTTAGGGTCCGATCACATTCACTTAGTTCAAAAGATTCAGACAAGAAGACATAGCTATAAGTGAATGCTGTGGAGGACAGAACACCAGTACATATATAATCAACATAGTGAAGATAATCATGAAGACATGTTGAGATTGAAGCCAAACCAAATGTGAAGACATAGCAAATGTGACGCCATGAGTAAAACACTTCAAGCAGAAAAATTTTGGTGGTGGTGCTATCCACCGTATAGGAAGTATTGGACCCAGACACGGCGCACAATTATCGTGGCGCTCCGAGGTCAAATTCCACGTTAATGTATTCACACTTAGAATGTATCTCTTCATTGATTGAAGATATACGTTACTTTGTGTTTTGCACATCTAAGTCATCATCATGCATAAGTGTTAGGATGTGTGCCTGATCACAGGACATTTGAGGATTCCAAGATATTTAGCTCACACCGTAACTTGCAAAATCTCTTCTCATCCAAGGGCTTGGTGAAGATATCTGCCAATTGCTCTTCAGTGTTGACGTGTATGATATCAATGTCTTCCTTTGTAACATGATCTCTGAGAAAATGATGACGAATTTCAATGTGCTTTGTCTTCGAGTGCTGAACTGGGTTGTTGGCGATCTTGATGGCGCTTTCGTTGTCGCAGTAAAGTGGCACTTGCTTCAGATGAATGCCGTAATCCTTGAGGGTTTGCTTCATCCATAGAAGCTGAGCGCAGCAGGATCCAGCAGCAATGTATTCAGATTCAGCAGTGGAGAGAGATACACAGTTCTGCTTCTTTGAAGACCAACAGACAAGAGATCGGCCCAGGAAATGACATGTGCCTGATGTGGACTTCCGATCAACCTTGTCACCAGCGTAATCAGCGTCCGAAAATCCAACCAGATCAAACTCTGAGCCCTTTGGATACCATAACCCTAGAGTTGGTGTGTGAGCCAAATATCGAAGAATTCGCTTCACTGCTAAGTGATGCGACTCCTTTGGTGCCGCTTGAAACCGAGCACACATGCAAACACTAAGCATAATATCTGGCCTAGATGCACATAAAT
The DNA here is from genome assembly GCA_034509565.1 of Triticum monococcum. Taxonomy (NCBI): domain Eukaryota; kingdom Viridiplantae; phylum Streptophyta; class Magnoliopsida; order Poales; family Poaceae; genus Triticum; species Triticum monococcum. Next base: position 639,424,136 of record CM067847.1, on the reverse strand, counting down.
AAAGCAAAGAACCAATCATGGAGCGGTATACCTTTTGATCGAACTCTTTACCATTGTCGTCAGGACCCAGATGATGTTTGGCTGGCATTGGTGTTGTGAAGCCTTTGCAATCTTGCATACCGAACTTCTTCAGGCAGTCTTTGAGGTATTTCTCTTGAGATATGAAGATGCCATTGCGTTGTTGCCTTATCTGAAGACCGAGGAAGAATTTCAGCTCCCCCATCATAGACATCTGATATTGCTCTTGCATCATATATCCGAACTCCTCACTGTACTTCTGATTGGTGCAGCCGAAGATAATGTCATCCACGTATATTTGGCACACAAACAGTTCACCATCATATGTCTTTGTGAAGAGAGTGGGATCCAGGGAACCAGGTATGAAGCCTTTGCTCTTCAGGAAGTATTTGAGTGTATCATACCATGCCCGAGGGGCTTGTTTGAGGCCATATAGTGCCTTTTTGAGCTTGTACACCATGTCAGGATGTTTTGGATCTTCAAACCCAGGTGGTTGCGCAACATACACTTCTTCTTCAATTTTGCCATTGAGGAAGGCACTTTTTACATCCATTTGATACAGAATTATGTTGTGATGATTTGCATAGGCCAGCAGTATACGGATGGCTTCAAGTCTGGCCACAGGAGCAAATGTTTCGTCGAAGTCGATGCCTTCCACTTGAGTATATCCTTGAGCAACGAGACGAGCCTTGTTTCTGACGACTTGGCCATGCTCATCTTGCTTGTTGCGGTATATCCATTTGGTGCCTATTATGTTATGCTTCCGTGGATCAGGACGCTTAACTAACTCCCATACATTGTTCAGCTCAAATTGTTGAAGCTCTTCTTGCATAGCTTGAATCCATTCAGGTTCCATAAAGGCTTCATCAGTTTTCTTGGGTTCTGTGATTGAAACAAATGCGAAGTGTCCGCAAAAATTTGCCAGTTGAGTTGCCTTTGAACGAGTCAGTGGACCAGGTGCATTGATGCTATCAATTATTCTGTCAATTTGCACTTCATTGGCAACACGAGGATGTAGGGGTCGAAGACTTTGCTCTTGCTGATCTACGTTGTCATGGGGAGGAATGTCTTCAGGCTGAGCATTGTCTTCATGTGGATCAGGTGCTGAGATGATAAGTTCTTCTTCAGGACGAGCTTCAGAAGGTATAATTTCTCCAGTTCCCATTAGTTTGATTGATTCACTGGCTGGAACTTCATCTAGTACATCTGGTAGTTGCTCTCTTTGTGACCCATTGGTCTCATCAAACCGCACATCCACTGTTTCAACCACTTTGTAGTGAAAGAGATTGAAGACTCTGTAGGAGTGCGAATCCTTTCCATATCCAAGCATGAAGCCCTCATGTGCTTTTGGAGCAAATTTTGCTGTGTGGTGAGGGTCCTTGATCCAGCATCTCGATCCAAATACTCTGAAGTAACTTACATTTGGCTTCTTGCCAGTCAGAAGTTCATAAGATGTCTTGTTCAGCAGCTTGTGAAGATACACACGGTTGATAGTATGGCATGCAATGTCAATGGCTTCAGTCCAGAATTTTCTTGGTGTCTTGTACTCATCTAACATTGTTCTGGCCATCTCAATGAGTGTTCTGTTCTTGCGTTCGACGATGCCATTCTGTTGTGGCGTGTATGGAGCTGAGAATTCATGGGTGATGCCCAATGTATCAAGATATGTGTCAAGGCCGGTGTTCTTGAATTCTGTGCCATTGTCACTTCTGATGTGCTTTATCTTGGCGCCATAATTGTTCATTGCCCGATTTGCAAAGCGTCTGAAGACATCCTGCACTTCAGTCTTGTAAAGGATTATGTGCACCCAAGTATATCTAGAGTAATCATCAACAATGACGAAGCCATAGAGGCAAGCAATAGTGGAGAAAGTTGAGTAGTGGGTAGGACCGAAGAGATCCATGTGAAGCAGTTCGAAGGGTTGAGTAGTGGTCATGATTGTCTTCGAAGGATGTTTTGCCCTTGTCATCTTCCCAGCTTCACATGCACCGCATAAGTGATCTTTCTTGAACTTGACGCCCTCGATGCCTATGACATGCTTCTTCTTAGCAAGGGTGTGGAGGTTCCTCATGCCAGCATGCCCAAGTCTTCGATGCGAAAGCCAGCATTCTGAAGCCTTTGCGAGAAGACAAACTGCAAGCTGTGGCCCTGCTGAGAAATCTACCACGTACAAATCATCTTTTCGGTACCCTTCAAACACTAGAGACTTGTCAGATTCCATTAGTACCAGACAGCGATATTTTCCAAAGATTACAATCATGTTTAAATCGCAAAGCATTGAGACAGACATTAAGTTGAAGCCAAGGGATTCAACAAACATGACTTTATCCATGTGTTGATCCTTTGAGATTGCAACTCTACCTAGACCCAGTACTTTACTTTTACCAGTGTCAGCGAATGTGATGTGGCTCTTGTCAGATGGACGTAAGGTTGAGTCCATAAAGAGACTTCTCTTGCCAGTCATGTGATTTGTACACCCCCTGTCAATAATCCATACTGAAGACTCCGAAGTTACTGGTGTCGTACCCTACAGTGCAGTTAGGGGGATAGGCTTCACCAAGAGTGTTGTGAAGCAAAAAACATTTGACGAACCAGTGGATTATGAAAACTGGGATCCAGGTTTGGACAAGCAGGGAGAGTAGCATGCGATTCAGATATGAGATACATAGTGATGCCATTCGGGCATTTGATCGTGCGCCCCACGAGTTTTTTAAGGTCCCCAGCAATAGCATCAGAAGATTTTGGTCTTGTGCTGGAGACCTTTCCCTGCAAAAGAGAGTTAAGCTTTCTTAACCACCCACATCTTCAAGGGTGGCTTAGAAGCAATAAGTCTAAGTGCAGCATCTGAGAATTTTGGCTTTGGAGCCCTAGCAAACAGTCTAGCAGGTGGGCAATAATACTCATAAGAATAGGCAGAATAATTTTTTGTCATATGAGAATGACGGTTTGAAGAACCTCTCTCATAAGCCTGAGCATGGTTTCCCTGCAAAGCATTTGTGTTAGTGCAACTCAGATGAGCCCTCTGCCTGTATGAACCCTTTAGACCATATGAAGCCTTTGGTCTGAGGTTTGTCTTCTTCATGTGAGGTGTCATGAGGACATTCACAGGAAGATTCTCAAGACACGTTTTTGGAACCCAGATCTTCTTCATAGGCGGTCCATTCCTGCAGTTAGTACCAATGTACCTGGCAAATACTTCACCATTCTGATTCCTAAACAGTTTATAGTTTGCATCAAAGGATTCATCAATGATAATTGGATTAGCACAAGTGAAGCCAGATAGATTGGATGGATCCGATGAGGATTCCTTTGCAGCAACCCATGTGGTTTTGGGGTACTGCTCAGGTTTCCAGTAAGAGCCATCTGCATTAATTTTCCTCACGAACCCAACACCCTCTTTGCTAGGGTTTCGGTTCAGAATCTGCTTCTTGAGGACATCACATAGTGTCTGATGTCCTTTGAGACTTTTGTACATCCCTGTTTCAAGCAATGTCTTCAACCTAGCATTTTCATCAGCAATAGCAGTGGTCTCCTCAGTAGAGGGGTTAGTTACCACTTCAACAGTTGAAGATATTGCAACAGCAGTAGCAGTGGAACATTCAGCAACAGAAATAGCATTATCACGCTCAATGCATTTAAGGCATGGTGGTTCAAATCCTTCCTGAGCAGAACTGATCTGTTCGGCTTGAAGTGACTCGTTTTCCTTTTGAAGATCTTCATGATCCGCTCTCAACTTCTCAAGATCTTGCTTCTTCTGAAGATAATCATAGGAAAGCTTTTCATGAGTAGTTGAGAGAGTCTCAAGACGATCTTCGAGTTCCTGATACTTAACATGAAGATTTTTTATGTCTTCAATTAAGGATTCAGACCGAGTCATTTCAGCACCCAACAGATCATCGCTTCTGTCTAACAGTTTTTGAATATGTTCCATGGCCTTTTGTTGTTCAGTTGCAATTTTGGCAAGTGTTTTGTAACTGGGTTTTGAATCACAACCAGAGTCATCATCACTAGATGTTTGATAGTGAGTGGTACGTGTGCTTACCTTGGCACCACGTGCCATGAAGCAGTAGGTGGGAGTAGAGTCGTCCTTGTCATTTGCATCGGTGATGGTGATGGAGTCATTGTCTTCAGTGTTGAAGATGGACTTGGCGACATAGGCTGTAGCCAAACTTGCAATGCCTGAATCAGACTCCTCCTCAGACTCCACCTCTGCCTCCTCAGAAGCGGACTCCTCCTCTGAATCCATTTCCTTGCCAACAAACGCACGAGCCTTGCCAGATGAACTCTTCTTGTGTGATGAAGACTTTGAGGAAGACTTTGACGAAGACTTTGAGTATTCCTTCGTCTTCTTATCGTCAGAGTCATATTCCTTGCTCTTCTTCTTCTTTCTGTTCTCATTGTCCCACTGTGGGCATTCAGAGATGAAGTGTCCAGTTTTCTTGCATTTGTGACAAGTTTTCCTCTTGTAGTCATGCGCAGAAGCTTCATCATTCCTTGAGCTTGATCGTGAAGACTTTCTGAAGCCTTTCTTCTTGGTGAATTTCTGGAACTTCTTCACTAGCATTGCAAGTTCCCTTCCAATGTCTTCAGGATCATCAGAACTGCTGTCAGATTCCTCTTCAGATGATGACACAGCTTTTGCCTTCAAGGCACGAGTTCGCCCATAGTTTGGACCGTAGATATCTCTTTTCTCAGAAAGGTGAAACTCATGTGTGTTGAGCCTCTCAAGTATGTCAGACGGATCGAGTGTCTTGAAGTCTGGACGTTCTTGAATCATCAGGGCTAGAATGTCAAATGAACTGTCAAGTGATCTTAGCAGCGTCTTGACGATTTCATGTTTGGTGATCTCAGTGGCGCCGAGGGCTTGAAGCTCATTTGTGATGTCAGTGAGCCGGTCAAATGTGTGCTGGACATTCTCATTGTCATTTCGCTTGAAGCGGTTGAAGAGATTGCGAAGAACACTGATTCTCTGATCTCTCTGGGTTGAGATGCCTTCATTGACCTTGGAGAGCCAGTCCCAGACCAGCTTGGATGTCTTCAAGGCACTCACACGGCCGTACTGTCCCTTGGTCAGATGACCACAGATAATATTCTTGGCAGTGGAGTCCAGTTGAGTGAACTTGTTGACATCAGCAGCAGTGACACCTTCTCCAGCCTTGGGAACGCCGTTTTCGACGACATACCATAGGTCGACGTCAATGGCTTCAAGATGCATGCGCATCTTATTCTTCCAGTAGGGATATTCAGTTCCATCGAAGACGGGGCACGCAGCGGAGACTTTAATTATCCCTGCAGTCGACATAGCTAAAACTCCAGGTGGTTAAACCGAATCACACAGAACAAGGGAGCACCTTGCTCTGATACCAATTGAAAGTGCGTTATATCGACTAGAGGGGGGGTGAATAGGCGATTTTTAAGAAAGTCTTCAAAACGTGGAAGTTATGAAGACAAACAGACTTGAAGCCTATCACTATGCAGCGGAAGGTAGATTACACAACGCAAGCCATAGTCAAATCTACAGTACAGTGAAAGCACAGAGACAAATAGCTTCAGTGTAATGAGGATCAGGTTGGAAGAAGTTATGAAGCCAAACAGATCATACAGTCAGGTTGTGAAGACAGAAGATTAAGCAGGCATGCAATAGCTTCACAATGTGTACTGGTAAGTAAAGGGAGGTGAAGATGAAACCAGTGACACGTTGAAGACAATGATATGTTGGACCAGTTCCAGTTGCTGTGACAACTGTACGTCTGGTTGGAGTGGCTAGGTATTTAAACCAAAGGACACACAGTCCCGGACACCCAGTCCTGAACACGCAGCTCAGGACACCCAGTCCTCACCGTTTTCTCCTTGAGCTAAGGTCACACAGACCCCGCCCAATCACTCTGGTAAGTCTTCAAGGTAGACTCCCAAACCTTCACAGACTTCGTTCACCGGCAATCCACAATTCCTCTTGGATGCTCAGAACGCGACGCCTAACCGTCTGGAGGATGCATAGTCCTCAAGTGTAATAAGTCTTCAGATCACTCAGACAAGAAGACTTAAGTGATGCCCAATTACTCTGGCTCTGGGTGGTTAGGGCTTTTCTCCTCACTAAGGATTTTCTCTCAAAGGCTTCGAGGTGGGTTGCTCTCAAACGACAAAAGCCGTGCACCGAAATCTGAGCAGCCAACCGTTTATGGTTGTGGGGGTGGACTATTTATAGCCACTTGGCAACCCTGACCTGATTTGTCCGAAATGACCCTGGGTCACTAAGGAACTGACACGTGTACTAACGGTCGGATTTTGAACTCTCACGGCAACTTTACTTGGGCTGCAAGTAAAGCTGACTTGTCTGACTCTGGACAAGATTTTCTCTCATTGTCTTCACTCGAAGACATAGGATTTGAATTAGGCATCACTTCAGTCATCCTGACTGGTTTTCTTGGACCCCACTTAACAGTACGGTGGTTCCTATGACACAACATGAATAAAGTAAAGCTACGAAGGATCTAAGTCTTCGAGTTCCAAAAGCTTCATGGGGAGTCTTCATATGTCATTGTCTTCGACACGAATGTCTTCATGAACCACCATTGTCTTCAATGTCTTCGTACATTTTTGGGGGTCATCTCTGGTAGCTAAACCGAATCAATGAGGGACTTCTACCTGTGTTATCCTGCAATTCTCACAAACACATTAGTCCCTCAACTAGGTTTGTCGTCAATACTCCAAAACCAACTAGGGGTGGCACTAGATGCACTTACAACTTACCAGAGTGATTGGGCGAGGACTGGGTGTCCTTAGCTCAAGGGGAATAAGGTGAAGACGCGGTCTTCTGAGTTAAATCTCAGCCTCCCTAACCAGACGTACAGTTGTCACAGCAACTAGAACTGGTCCAACAAATCATTGTCTTCAACGAGCCACCGATTCTATCCTTCCCATCTCTTTATTTGCAGATTGGTCCTTGTGAAGTCATTGCCTGTTTGCACTATCTATTTGTCTTCACTATGTGACTGCTTGTTCTAATTGGCTTCATACTATCTTCCATCCTGATCTATACTGCCTAGCTGCTATTAGTCTTTGTGCTTTCATTTTATTGAATACTTGACTATGGCTTGCTTAGTGTAGTCTACCTTCCGCTGCATGGTTATAGGTTTATTTCTATCATTTGTCTTCGAAACTTCCATGTTTTGAAGACTTTCATAAAAATCGCCTATTCACCCCCCCTCTAGTCGATCACTAGCACTTTCAATTGGTATCAGAGCAAGGTACTCCCTTATTCTGTGTGATTCGGTTTACCCACCTGGAGTTTTAGCTATGTCGACTGCAGGGATAATCAAAGTCTCCGCAGCGTGCCCAGTCTTCGATGGAACTGAATATCCCTACTGGAAGAATAAGATGCACATGCATCTGGAAGCCATTGATGTCGACCTCTGGTATGTCGTCAAGAATGCGTCCCCAAGGCTGGTGAAGGTGTCACTGCTGCTGATGTCAAGAAATTCGTTCAACTGGATTCCATTGCCAAGAACATCATCTATGGTCATCTGACAAAAGGACAGTATGGCCATGTGAGTGCTCTGAAAACATCCAAGCTAGTCTGGGACTGGCTCTCCAAGGTCAACGAAGGCGTCTCAACCCAGAGAGATCAAAGAATCAGTGTCCTTCGCAACCTCTTCAACTGCTTCAAGAGAAACGACAATGAGAATGTTCAGCTCATGTTTGATCGACTCACTGACATCACAAATGAGCTTCAAGCCCTCGGCGCTACTGAGATCACCAAGCATGAAGTCGTCAAGACACTCCTGAGATCACTTGACAGCTCGTTTGACACCCTAGCCCTGATGATACAAGAACGCCCTGACTTCAAGACACTTGATCCGTCTGACATACTTGAAAGGCTCAACACACATGAGTTCCAGCTTTCTGATAAAAGAGACATCTACGGTCCCAACTATGGGCGAACTCGTGCTTTGAAGGCAAAAGCTGTTTCCTCATCTGAAGAAGAATCTGATTGTAGTTCTGATGATCCCGAAGACACTAGAAAGGAGCTTGCTATGCTTGTGAAGAAGTTCCAGAAATTCACCAAGAAGAAAGGCTTCAGAAAGTCCTCACGATCCAGCTCAAGGAATGATGAAGCTTCTTCTCATGACTACAAGAAGAGAACATGCCACAAGTGCAAGAAACCTGGTCACTACATCTCTGAGTGTCAGCAGTGGGACAATGAGAACAAGAAGAAGGATAAGAGCAAGGAATATGATTCTGACGACAAGAAGAAAAAGAAATATTCAAAGTCTTCTTCCAAGTCTTCATCAAAGTCTTCATCACACAAGAAGAGCTCATCTGGCAAGGCTTGTGCGTTTGTTGGCAAGGAAATGGATTCAGAGGAGGAGTCTGCTTCTGAGGAGGCGGAGGTGGAGTCTGAGGAGGAATCTGATTCTAGCGTTGCAAGTCTGGCTACAGCCTACGTTGCCAAGTCCATCTTCAACATTAAAGACAATGACTTCATCACCGACGCCGATGCTGATGACCAGGACAACTCCGCTCCCACCTACTGCTTCATGGCACGTGGTGCCAAGGTAAACTCACGCACTACTCACTATCAAACATCCAATGAAGATGACTCTGATTGTGGTTCCAACCCCAGCTACAAAACACTTGCTAAAATTGCAACTGAACAACAGAAAGCTATGGAACATATTCAAAAACTGTTAGACAAAAGCGATGACCTGTTAGACGCTGAAATGACTCGATCTCAGTCCTTAATTGAAGACATAAAAAATCTTCATGTTAAGTATGAGGAACTTGAAAGTCATCATGAAACGCTCTCAAAAACTCATGAAAAGCTTTCCTATGATTATCTTCAAAGGAAGCAAGATCTTGAGAAATTGAGAGCGGCTCATGAAGATCTTCAAAAGTAAAACGAGTCACTTCGCGCCAAACAGATCAGTTCCGCTCAGGAAGGATTTGAACCACCATGTATTAAATGCATTGAGCGTGACAACACTACTTCTGTTGCTGGATGTTCCATTGCTGCTACTGTTGCAATATCTTCAACTGTTGATGTGGTAACTAACCCCTCTGCTAAGGATGCCACTGCTATTGCTGATGAAAATGCTAGGTTGAAGACATTGCTTGAAACAGGGATGTACAAAAGTCTCAAAGGGCATCAGACACTATGTGATGTCCTCAAAAGACAGATCCTGAACCGAAACCCTAGGAAAAAGGGTGTTGGGTTCGAAAGGAAAATGAATGTTGATGGCTCTTACTGGAAACATGAGCAGTACCCCAAAACCACATGGGTTGCTGCAAAGGAACCTTCAGTGGATCCATCCACCCTATTTGGCTTCACTTGTGCTAATCCCATTGTTATTGATGAATCCTTTGGTGAAAACTATAAAATGTTTAAGAATCAGAATGGTGAAGTGTTTGCCAGGTATATTGGTACTAACTGCAAGTATGGGCCACCTATGAAGAAGGTCTGGGTGCCGAAAAAATGTCTGGAAAATCTTCCTATGTATGTCATCATGACACCACAAGTGAAGAAGACAAACCCCAGACCATGGGCTTCATATGGTCCAAAGGCTTCATACAGACAGAGGACTCACCTGAGTCGCACTAACGCAAATGTTTTGCAGGGAAACCATACTCGGGCCTATGAATATGAGCGTGTTTCATCAAACCGCCATGTTCATAAGACCAAGAACTACTCTGCTTATTCTTATGAGTACTATTGTCCACCTGCAAGACTATTTGCTAGGGCTCCAAAGCCAAAATTCTCAGATGCTGCACTTAGACTCATTGCTTCGAAGCCACCCTTGAAGATGTGGGTGGCTAAGAAAGCTTAACTCTCTTTTGCAGGGAAGGGTCTCCAACCGAAAATCAAATGCGTCTGAAGCTATTGCTGGGGACTTTAAACATCTTGTAGGGCGCAAGATCAAATGCCCAAATGGTCTTATTATGTATTTTGTTCCTGAGTCGCTTGCTACTTGCCCTATCAGTCCTAACCTCGATCTAAGCTTTCATAATCCACTTGCTCGTCAAATGTTTATGCTTCACAATTCTCTTTGTGAAGCCTATCCCCCTAACTGCACTGTAGGGTATGACACCAGCTGCTTTAGAATGGATTATTGATAGTGGATGTACTAATCACATGACTGGCAAGCGAAGTCTTCTCATGAACTCAACCTTACGTCCATCTGACAAGAGTCACATCACATTTGCTGATGCTGGTAAAAGCAAGGTATTGGGTCTAGGAAGAGTTGCAATCTCAAGGGATCAGCACATGGATAAAGTGATGCTTGTTGAATCCCTTGGTTTCAACTTAATGTCTGTCTCAATGCTTTGCGATTTAAACATGATTGTGATGTTTGGAAAATATCGTTGCCTTGTTCTAATGGAATCTGACAAATCTCTAGTCTTTGAAGGGTACCAGAAAGATGATTTGTACATGGTAGATTTCTCAGCAGGACCACAGCTTGCCGTATGTCTTCTTGCAAAAACTTCAGAATGCTGGCTCTGGCATCGGAGGCTAGGGCATGCTGGCATGAGGAACTTGCACACTCTTGCAAAGAAGAAGCATATCATAGGCATCAAGGGCGTCAAGTTCAAGAAGGATCACTTATGCGGTGCCTGCGAAGCTGGAAAGATGACGAGGGCCAAGCATCCCTCGAAGACAATCATGACAACGACTCAACCCTTCGAACTGCTACACATGGACCTCTTCGGTCCCACTCACTACTCAACTCTTACTACTACTGCTTGTCTCTATGGCTTCGTCATTGTTGATGATTATTCAAGATATACATGGGTGCATATAATTCTCTACAAGACTGAAGTGCAGGATGTCTTCAGACGTTTTGCCAATTGAGCCATGAACAACTATGGTGTCAAGATCAAGCACATCAGAAGTGACAATGGCACTGAATTCAAGAACACCGGCCTCGACACTTATCTTGATACTTTGGGCATCACTCATGAGTTCTTAGCTCTGTACACGCCGCAGCAGAATGGCATCGTGGAACGCAAGAACAGAACACTCATTGAGATGGCCCGGACGATGCTCGATGAATACAAGACTCCAAGAAAGTTCTGGCCTGAAGCCAATGATACTGCATGCCATATCATCAACCGTGTTTATCTTCACAAGCTTCTGAACAAAACATCCTACGAGCTCCTCACTGGTAAGAAGCCAAATGTCAGTTACTTCAGAGTATTTGGTGCCAGGTGCTGGATCAAGGATCCACATCACACTTCAAAATTTGCACCGAAAGCACATGAAGGTTTTATGCTTGGATACGGAAAGGATTCGCACTCCTACAGAGTCTTCAACCTCTTTCACTATAAAGTGGTTGAAACTGTGGATGTGCGATTCGATGAGACTAACGACTCACAAAGAGAGCACCTGCCAAATGTGCTAGATGAAGTTCCATCCAGTGAATCCATCAAGCTTATGGGAACTGGAGAGATCATACCGTCTGAAGCACAGCCCGAAGAGGAACTCATCATCTCTACACCTGATCAACCTGAAGACAATCCTTCTAACGTCGACAATGATCAGCAAGAGCAAAATCTTCGTCCTGTTCATCCTCGTGTTGCAAATGAAGTACAGATTGAGAGAATAATTGACAGCATCAATGCACCTGGTCCACTCACTCGTTCAAGGGCAACACAACTAGCAAATTTCTGTGGGCACTTCGCATTCGTCTCAATATCTGAACCCAAGAAAGTTGATGAAGCCTTCATGGAACCTAAATGGATTCAAGCTATGCAAGAAGAGCTTCAACAATTTGAGCTGAATAATGTATGGGAACTGGTCAAGCGTCCCGATAAGCACAATATCATAGGCACTAAATGGATATATCGCAACAAGCAAGATGAGCATGGTCAAGTTGTCAGAAACAAAGCTCGTCTCGTTGCTCAAGGATACACTCAAGTTGAAGGAATTGACTTCGATGAAACATTTGCTCTTGTGGCTAGGCTTGAAGCTATACGCATACTGCTAGCCTATGCAAATCATCATAACATCCTTCTGTATCAAATGGATGTTAAGAGTGCTTTTCTCAATGGCAAGATTGAAGAAGTGTATGTTGCACAACCGCCTGGCTTTGAAGATCCAAAACATCCTGACATGGTGTATAAGCTCAACAAGGCATTGTATGGCCTCAAACAAGCCCCTCGTGCTTGGTATGACACACTCAAAGACTTCCTGAAGAGCAAAGGCTTCAAACCTGGTTCCCTAGATCCCACACTCTTCACGAAGACATATGATGGTGAACTGTTTGTGTGCCAAATATATGTGGATGACATTATCTTCGGCTGCACTAATCAGAAATACAGTGATGAGTTTGGATACATGATGCAAGAGCAATATTAGATGTCCATGATGGAAGAGTTGAAGTTCTTCATTGGTCTTCAAATACGACAGCAACGCAACGACATCTTCATATCTCAAGAGAAATACCTCAAAGATTGCCTGAAGAAGTCTGGAATGCAAGACTGCAAAGGTTACACGATGCCAATGCGAGCTAAACACCATCTGGGTCCCGACGACAATGGTAAAGAGTTCGATCAAAAGGTATACCGCTCCATTATTGGTTATTTGCTTTATTTATGTGCATCTAGGCCAGATATCATGCTTAGTGTTTGCATGTGTGCCCGATTCTAAGCGGCACCAAAGGAATCGCATCACTTAGCTGTGAAGCGAATTCTTCGATATTTGGCTCACACCCCAACACTAGGATTATGGTATCCAAAGGGCTCAAAGTTTGATCTAGTTGGATTCTCGGATGCTGATTATGCTGGTGACAAGGTGGATCGCAAGTCTACATCAGGCACATGTCACTTTCTGGGACGATCACTTGTATGTTGGTCTTCAAAGAAGCAGAACTATGTATCTCTCTCCACTGCTGAATCTGAATACATTGCTGCTGGATCTTGCTGCGCTCAGCTTCTATGGATGAAGCAAATACTCAAAGACTATGGCATTCATCTGAAGCAAGTGCCACTCTACTGCGACAACGAAAGCACCTTCAAGATTGCTAACAACCCAGTTCAGCACTTGAAGACAAAGCACATTGAAATTCGTCATCACTTTCTCAGAGATCATGTCATGAAGGAAGATATTGATATCATACACGTCAACACTGAAGAGCAACAGGCAGATATCTTCACAAAGCCCTTGGATGAGAAAAGGTTTTGCAAGTTACGGTGTGAGCTAAATATCTTGGAATCCTCAAATGTCCTGTGATCAGGCACACATCCTAAAACTTATGCATGTTGATGACTTAGATGTGCAACACACGAAGTAAAGTATGTCTTCAATCAATTAAGACTTACATTCTGAGTGTGAATACATTAACGTGGAATTTGACTTCGGAGCGCCACGATAATTGTGCGCCGTGTTTGGGTCTAATACTTCCTATACGGTGGGTAACGCCACCACCAAATTCTTCCCTTAGAAGTGTTTTTCTCATGGCGTTACATTTGCAACGTCTTCGCATTTTGTTTGTCTTCAATGTTAATATGGCCTCATGTTTATCTTCAATGTACTGATTTAGTTTCTGTCCTCTACAACATTCACTTATAGCTATGTCTTCACGTTGAATCTTTTGAACTAAGTGAATGTGATCGGACCCTAACCTTTCTATGCTTCTGTCTCAAGTCTATCTATCCAAATCATATGCGTTCTATTGAAACTGTCGAATGTCTTTGTTGTGTCCTTGTCAGCAAGAGATACAGAGACAACCATTAAATCCATTTTTAAATGCTCAATCCTTTTGCCTGAAACCCGGAGAAGTGGGAACGACCACCCGACAATCCAGACGTGCGTGGGAACGTGGAACAACCTCCAATGTGTTGCATGATCGCCACGTGTCCTTCAGATGTGAACCGCCAGGGGCACGTGCGTAATAACGATGTGCCGTCCCTATCTCTAAAATACATGCCTCACCCTAGTCATTATCTCTTCTTCCACTCTCGCACAAACCCTAGCGCCACCGCTAGCCCTCGACTACGCCAGTGACGAAGCGCTTAGCTGCCGCGACCTCACCGACGCCGTCCTCACGCCGGCCGCGGACATCGTCTTCTCCGCCGTCGCCGTAGGTGTCCTCCGTCGCCAAGTTAGGGCACGGAAGATCGAACTGCTCGGCCTCCTCTCCCACTCCGTCTAGCAGTTCCTCGCGTGGTAAATAGAACCTCTTTTTATAGTCTTTTCGATCCGATAGATTCATCCTTTACAACCACAAGTGGTTTCTGTTCCCACAAGTTGGATCTATCTCATTCTGCATCTCATAGCATGCCTAGTATGTTCACTTATGCTTCACAAAGTAGTTAGATTCCTCAGTTGTACTTATTCGTGGATTCGTACAAATCTGGAACCAACTCTCTACATATGAGTGAATGTCTTCGCACTATGAGGTCAATGTCTTCTAAACTGATTTATCTTCAAAATCTTCTTAGAATGCATATGACCTCTTCCCTTTCCCTCACACCTTTAATGCTGTCACAGGTACATGTCCGTGGGAGAATCCCTTGGTTCTCATAGTCTGCATTCATTTGCAGAGTTCTTACAACATCATATAAATTCTCCTGAAGCCAATTCTTGTCTGACCAGTACGGAAGACTTTGACAGTGTTGAAGCCTTTCCGTCGAAACTTCATGGCAACAGAAAAATCAGTCAGGAAGGGCGGCAGACAGTGCCATGGAAACATTGCTAAGGACATGCCACCAGATCTCTATGATCTATACAAGTCAGATCCAGAAGATACCTATGGAGAACGCAAGAACCGAATCCAATGGATTCGAAGACATTGGGCAGAGGAATGGTTCAAGTACAGATTCGCCACCAACGAATATGCTGAGAAGAGTGCCATCAAGGCCCCCTGGGGAGATATAATATACAAAGGTCTTCAGCCCAAGTCGAAGTCCGAAGCTATTGCTCAAGGCTTCTACCCCTGCATGATTCATGGACCTCAGTCTGCAAATGCCGACCCATCCTCTCTGTTATTGTGTCGAGAAGATAATCTCTTCAAGCGCAACTATTAGTATGCAAAGAACTCGGCCAAGGAAAACAAGAAGTCTTTGGGATTAGACTTCAACCCAGGCCCCTCTGCGTCACGTGCCGACGGCACACGAGAAGATGAACCCAATCTGTAAGTGCATCTAGTGCCACCCCTAATTGGTTTTGGAGTATTGACGGCAAACCTAGTTGAGGGACTAATGTGTTTGTGAGAATTGCAGGATAACACAGGTAGAAGTCCCTCATCGATTCGGTTTTACTACCAGAGATGACCCCTAAAATGTACGAAGACATTGAAGACAATGGTGGTATATGAATATATTCACATTGAAGACTATGACAAGAGAAGACACCACGTGAAGCCTATGGAACTCGAAGACTTAGATGTTTCGTAGTTCTTTTTCATTTGTGTTGAGTCATAGGAACCACCGTACTGTTAAGTGGGGTCCAAGAGAACCAGTCAGAATGACTGAAGTGATGCCTAATTCAAAACCTATATCTTCGAGCGAAGACTATGAGAGCAAATCTTGTCCAGAGTCGGACAAGTCAGCTTTACTTGTAGCCCAAGTAAAGTTGCCGTGTGAGTTTGAAATCTGACCGTTGGTACACGTGTCAGTTCCTTAGTGACCCAGGGTCATTTCGGACAAATCAGGTCGGGTTGCCCAGTGGCTATAAATAGTCCACCCCCTACAACCATAAACGGTTGGCTGCTCAGATTTCAGTGCACGGCTTTTGTCGTTTGAGAGCAACCCACCTCGAAGCCTTTGAGAGAAAATTCCTAGCGAGGATAAAAGCCCTAACCACCCAGAGCTAGAGTAAATTGGGCATCACTTAAGTCTTCTTGTCTGAGTGATCTAAAGACTTATTACACTTGAGGACTGTGCATCCTCCAGACGGTTAGGCGTCGCGTTCTGTGCATCCAAGAGAAATTGTGGATTGCCGGTGAATGAAGTCTGTGAAGGTTTGGGAGTCTACCTTGAAGACTTACCAGAGTGATTGGGTGAGGTCTGTGTGACCTTAGCTCAAGGAGAAAACGGTGAGGACTGGGTGTCCTGAGCTGCGTGTTCAGGACTGGGTGTCCGGGACTGTGTGTCCTTTGGTTTGAATACCTAGCCGCTCCAACCAGACGTACAGTTGTCACAGCAACTGGAACTGGTCCAACAAGTCATTGTCTTCAGCGTGTCACTGGTTTCATCTTCACTTCCTTTTACTTACTGTTACACATTGTGAAGCCATTGCATGCTTGCTTTATCTTCTGTCTTCACAACATAACTGTATGATTTGTTTGGCTTCATAACTTCTTCCTACCTAATCCTTATTACACTGCAGCTACTTGTCATTGTGCTTTCACTCTATTGAATACTTGACCATGGCTTGCCTAGTGTAATCTAACTTCTGCTGCTTAAGTGATAGGCATATCTGTACTGTTTGTCTTCATAACCTTCACGTTTTGAAGACTTTCATAAAAATCGCCTATTCACCCCCCCTCTAGTCGATATAACGCACTTTCACAATCTTGTTGGGCCCTTCTACAACTTAGAAGGTCTCATCACTCACATAATGGTTCAAGGGGCAGACGTGGATCAACCTGCAGACGACACTGATTCTGACGAAGCGCCTGCACCACCGAAGCCTGTGAAGCAAATGAAACCCAAGGCTTCAAAGCCCTCTTCAGTACCAAAGGCTTCAAAGCCCTCATCTGCACCAAATGTCTCATGGGCAAAGCCTCTGGCCACTGCACCTCCTGAAGCCAGTGTGCAGTCTGAAGATCTCTCACGCATCTCCAAGTCTGCCAAGTTGAAAAAGCCCATGCAACTCACTCGTCAAGCACTGACCCCTGCTGCTGTTTTGAGAAACGAGAATGATGCCATTGATCTGTCCAGCGACGACGATCTTGGCGATGACGCTCTTGAGCAGTTGATCAAGAGCAAGCAAGAGGCAGAAATCTTCAATGATCTTCCTCTCTTTGATGTGGAAATCTTAAACAAGTTCATTGATGAGTGGTTTGACAGCCCAGATGTCAGCTTTGATGATCTTCAGCTTCCCATTGGCCTCAACATCGCCTTCCACGGAGCCATTGCTCCTGAGCTGGCTCTAGCTCAGAAAATTGTTGAGCTGAAGCATAAGATCGATTATGAAAAGGCTCAGTTCAAGAAGCACATGGCCAAGCTCAATGTTGAAGACATTCAAAACTTCAAGGTCATGATGCATGAGCTCAAGGAGGAATTCCACAAGAAACGAGAAGAAGCAAAAGGTTCTCATGAGCGCATGAAAAATCTTGCTGATAAATGTGTTCAAGGCTACAATGAAGCTGAAAAGCGCAAGGCCTTGGGGCGACCAGGCATCGACCCCCGAATGGCTGCCAAGAAGAAGAAGAAGCCAGCTGTGGCAGAACCAGAAGCATCAAGGCAGGAAGAACCTCACATTGTCTTCCCAGCCAATATGACAGGCTCGAAGCCTAAGGTCCCCACAGTGACTTCAGAATTCAAGAAAACTAGAGCAGCTGAAGCTGAAGCCAGAAAGCGCAAGACCAAAGCCACCACTGATGATGCTCCCCCAACCAAGAAAAGGGAAACAAAGAAGAGAGACCGGGCTGCTCCCACAGAGCCCCTTCTTGTCGAGCCAATTTCTGTTGCTCGTCCTGCGTCTGAACATCGAGAGCGCCAGTTGATAGTTCATGAGCCTGCTTCCACAGAGGCTCCTGAAGCTGAACACAATCCAGCTGTTGACCCCACCGCAGCTGAAGACATTGGTCCTCACGACAATGTTGAAGATGATGAAGTCCTTCCTCAGATCGAGCACAATTTGGTATCATCGCATATGCTCACGCACAACGAGCTCATCAGCATTGGTCGTCCTCTGACGCCAACTGCTCAGGATGCATCGTGGGTTGATCACCCACAACAACAAGACACCCCAAGTGGCCTCGTCAGGCTGGCTCATGAGGAGGCGGAGAGACCAAGGAGGGGTACCTCACGAGGTGCCCATGACGCAAGCCATGACGACCAAGGGCGCCAGGCGAGTGCCAGCCCGCGCAGTGTCCTCCTTTCCTCTTTGGTGCAAAGGGGGCAAGCGCAGCCGCGGAGTACCGAGGCATCAGGCAAAGGTTGCCATTTCGGTGCAACAAGACCAAGACCATGAGGACTACAAGCCGGAGGTCATCGTGGAGCCCGAGACGGCGTCATCACCAGAGCTTTGTGCAGGTGAAGACTACTTTTATCAGGGTAGCTAGTACTAGCTGTCCCCCTTCAAATTAGCCCGCCATTGTTGGCTCCCTTCCCGCTCGATATTTGCAAAGAGGACCAGGGCCTCTATAAATAGGACCAACCACCCATAGAGCAAAGGGGGGTGAGAGGGGTTTCGATCAGAGAGAGAGAGAGAGAGAAAGGTGACTGAACTCCTCCCAGCAGTTCATCGCCCCAGCCAAGAACAGACCCTCGCGAGGCTGTTCTTCCTTGTATTGTTCATCATCATCAGCCCAAGAAGCAATCTACCACACCACACACTGGAGTAGGGTATTACACCACAACGGTGGCCCGAACAAGTATAAACCCTGTGTCTCTTGTGTTGTTCTTTCCATAGTTTAGATCCTAGCAAGGCGGAGGGGTGTAGGTAGGTAGGAGGCGAAATCTCCACGCGCACCCCAGTGTTCGAACCTCAAGGGTCTGCCGGAACCCGAAATCTGACATTTGGCGCGCCAGGTAGGGGTGCGCCGGAATCCACCTTCTACCGCTCCGTGCCCTGTCGTGTCGTCATCACCATGCCCGGCGACTAGGAGGGCAACCCAGACCCATGGGCGGCGTGGCTCGCCCATGCAGAGCCGCTCGCCTCGGGCGACCCCGTGCCCCAGGCAGCTCGTGGTCCGCAGGGCGCTGCGGGCCGCGGGCGACGCGGACAGGCTTTGACAGCTCTCACACCGCGGCAGGCGCGGTCGGCAGCAAGGGCCTCCAATCACGCCGTGACCACGACACTGTACACCCGGGGGGAGCAGGCGAACTTGAGGGCCGCGCTCACGGTGGCCCGAGAGCTGCTGCAGTGCAGACTGCTGGAGGGCGGCCGCGACGTGCTGCTGGAGCGGGTGGCAGAGCTCCTGGGCTTCGCCGCCTCGGGGGTTCACCCCTTCTGCACCCAGCTCCCATCTCAAGCCCAGGGCAGCCCGCGCGGGGGCTCCGCGCGCGTCTGCAGGCTCCAAGGCTACTCCAACACCAGCGAGGCTGCCAGCACCGGACCGGCGGCGGCGCTGCCCCCGCTCCTGGTCCGCGAAGAAGAAGGACTCGACGCGACCCGCGGCCCCAGTGGATAGTCGCGCTGCCCCCCCAAGGTAGGCGCATCAGGCAGGGCCGCGTGGCACGCAGAGCACTACGGCGTGGCCTTCGGGATGACGGCGCCAGAAGAATACGTGCCCCTCATGATGAACCAAGGACACCCACACGAGGGCGAACAAGGCTCGCTCCTCAGCCCAAGCTGGGGGGACGAGGCGCCAGAAGCTGAGCCCTTCCAGGAGTCCCGGGACGGTCCCACTGGGCACGCTGGAGGCAACGATTATCGGGTACCACTAATTCTTCAGCAGGCATACGCTAACCATGGATCGCAGGAGGTGCAGGTCGCCACAGCGAGCAGCTGCCCCGCTCCCACAGTCTCCTACCCCTCGGGAGGAGGGCGCAGGGGGCTGCAGGAGAGGGGCAGGGATCCGACATCACCATCGCGGCGTTCGGAGCAAGGTGTCCTCAGGAGGTAGGCCCTCCGCTGGGGAGGTGCCTCAAGGCCTGCCCCCGGTGGAGGACCCGTGGTCGTCGGGGGAACCGCTGGCGACCGCTCTACCCCATCGGCGGCGGCCTGGTTTCCGGTTGTCGTTGATGGCACTAGAGTGTGGCGCAAGGCGGGGCCCTCATCTGGCGATATGAAGCAAGGCCAGTACCTGTGAAGAAGGCCCAGTGCCTGTGAAGCTCGCCACCAAGTGACACTCTCACGTAATAATGAGTGGGGCTGTACATGCCCCAGAGTCTCAGGGGTGCCGGCCTCAGGCCCTGGGGCTCCCTCCCACGCCCAGTGGCAGCACTTAGCTCCGCGCTGGTGAGAAGACGTCCAAGACTAGACTAGGTGCCGGACGCGGCCTTTTGTTTGCTTTCGTTGCTCTTCCCTTTGGTTGTCGCTTTCCCCCACTGGATTCAAGTTGGATTCGAATTTGAGATTTGCGTGTGTTCGGGGAAGGGATGCTTAGTCCTGTTCGAGCAATTTCTCGCGTTTTGGTTACCACTTCGCCTCAGCTGCCTCCCCTTGCGAGCCCCTCGCGAGCCGGGTTAGGCCTAGCTTGCGCGCAGCCCAGACTGCCGCCAACGTAACCTCTTAGGAGGGTGTTTTACTGCAGATCCTACGAACCCAATCAGGGAACACTCGAGACACCACAACCCCCCGTGGGCTGCCTCAGGGCCAGCACGAGACAAAGGTAAACTAGCCGACCAGCGCGTCGCTTGGGCCAACCACTTGGTGTGGGCGCAAGGGCAATGTAGCGTCTACTAATATGATGAACACAAGTTTTACATAAGGGGCTCCCCCTCCAAAATGCTCTCACTGCAATCAGGCCCAAAATCTGAGTTCTATTTATGCAGGATAAGGAAGTAGGAGCAATGCACAATCAGTCGGATGAATCCCCCAATGCGTCCTCGGGAGCACCACCTGAGTCGTCGCTGGCTTCGCTGAACTCGCCGTCGCTGTCCGCGTCGCCGCCAGCGGCGTCAGGGCCGTCCATCACGCCGCCCTCGTCGGCCGCCATGATCACGTCGTCGTTGTCTAAGGCGAAGGCCCTGATAAGAGCATCCACATTGTCTTCCACCCAGTGCACCAAATCACCTCGGACGGCCTGGGGGACCGGGGCGATGGCGGCGTCAAAATCAAAGTGGGGATCCATGTTCTAGAGGTGGCTGAAGACGCGAAAAAAGGCGCGCCTGAGCAGGGCGCGGCTCCTCTCCTCCACCAACCTGTCAGCCCTGACCGACCGCGCCTCCAGCTGTGTCACCACGTCAGTCAAGAACTGAAGATTGCCCATGTAGTTGACTGCGTGCGGCTCGCCGACGGCCTCCTCGCAGATGTTGCCCAAGGCCGCGTTGGCTCTCTCCCGGAGTGTGGTGAGCATGGGGCCGTGCTCATGCTCCAGGATCCGCCGCTGACGTATCTCGTTCGCATTCTGGCGCGCGACGGCGTCAGCCTCCTCCACCCGCTGGCGAAGTAGGAGCACCTCGGCCTGGGAGGTGGTTAACTCACCTTGCGCCACCTCAAGGGCGGCCCGGGAAGCATCGGCCCGCCGCGTCACCTCCTCCATCTTGGCCCTCAAGGCGGCAGTCCTGCCTTCAGCTTCGACCCGGATCAACCCCGGCTTCTCTTCGAACTCGTGCTGGAGGTTCAAATGCGCCATCGCCACCCGACGCCCGACCTCCTCCAGTACACGGGCTTCCTGTGCAGCGACATCATCCTCCGCCTGCGTCACCAAGCGCTCCCTCGTCTCCAGACGCTCGTACTCGCGGGTACGTTCGGCGGCTTCCAACGTCAGCGCCTCCTCACGCTCCTGGAGCTCTGCTGAGTCGCCGGAGGCCACCTTCATCAACGCGAGGGCTGCCTCGCGCAGCTCCACCTGCTCCTCCAATGAGTGGCACCAGGCCAGGAGCTCCCGAGCCCGCTCTTCCGCTGCCTTTCACCGCCGGTCGGCTTCCCGAGCCTCCTCAACGGCCCAAGATCGGGCCTCTCGAGAGGCCACCAGCGACGCCTTGGCCTCTGCGTCGTCAAGATTGCGCTGGCGGCGCGCAAGGGCGGTGGCGCCCTCCAGCTCGCGCCTCTCTACAGCCAGGCGCAGGCCCTCGGCCTCAAGGCGCGCGTCTTCATCGGCAAGCTCCTCTCCAAGCAGGCTTACTGCGTCAGCCTCCCTTCGAAGGAATCCTTGGCGGAGAGCGCGACGCTCCCAAGCGCGCTCGAGCACGTCTTCCACACCATCATCTGCCCCAAGCAAGCGCCGGGGGCCGCGAGTCAGCACTCCCCCTCCGGGCTGGGGGCTGGGGGCTGGCACCCTCGCGACGGCCGGGCACGTCGCGTCAGAAGCCCGGCCTGGGGCCAGCCCGTCCCCAGGTGAAGAGCACAGGAAGCGCCTCAGCCAATCGTAGTCCATGACCAGGCGAGAAGCCCACGGCAGGCTGGCTACGCCACGAGAAGGCCCGTGAAGGATCGCGAGGTGGGCGGGGCCACGATACGCCTCGGGACGGCTCGCCTCGTCGATCGCCCTCACCATGAGGGCTCCACTGCTTGGGGCGGTTGAAGACGATGGAGGGGGCGAAGCCAAGGGGGACGGCTCCTCAGCCGTCTCCGCAAGCTCGGCTGGAAGGGGCCTATGGAGCAAGGGTCAGTAAGAGCAACAGAAGGATCGGGAGCTGGAAAAGGAGGAGGCTTACTCATCAGTGGCGAAGTACTTCCTACGCTTCAGCAGGCGACAAGGGTAATTGTCGCCTAGGGCTTCCCTTCTCTTCCGGAGGGCCTCAAAGTCCACGCGGAAGCGGCCCAAGAGTCGGGCGCAGGGATCAACCTGCGACGAAGATGGAGCGCCAAGGCGATCTGTGTCAGGGGCGCCTGCCTGATGTGCGCCGCCAATCGCCTCGCCAAGAGAAGCCGCCGGAGCCTCGGTGGCCTCGGTCGTAGGCGCAGAGGGCAGCTGCTTGTCACCCTCAGCCTCAGTGGCACGGGCCCCGATAACTGCTTCCTCATGAGCCTTTCCCGGCGCTGTCACCGCGCCGGGAGCCCCCTCGTCCTCTGGCGCCTCGTGCCTCCCTGCTCCGCCACTCGAGGAAGAGTCGCCTTGGCCAACTGGAAGGGCAGTCACCACCACTAGGTTCTCGTGAGGCCCCTGAAGGCCGGCGGGGCAAGGCCCCCACTCATCGAAGATAGGCATCTGCCTCACAAAATCACCCCCGCTCTGGCAGAGGTACAACAAGGCCCCTCACTGCTGGATACTACCAGGGTTGGGGTCCCCCGTCAGGGTCAAGAGTGTCGTCCTCAGCACTTCAGGCATCAGGTCCTCTTCCTGGAGCCTCATGCGATCATCGCGCCCGCTGAAGGCCCACATCTGGCGGGAGTGGCGCTGGAGAGGAGCAACGCGGCGTAGTAGGAACTCCTTCACCACCTTGGGCGCTGTCGCGCCAAGCGACCTCAAGAACGCGAAGCGGTGCCAGACAAAGAC
Source organism: Triticum monococcum (assembly GCA_034509565.1). Lineage (NCBI taxonomy): Eukaryota > Viridiplantae > Streptophyta > Magnoliopsida > Poales > Poaceae > Triticum > Triticum monococcum. The sequence continues at coordinate 639,400,905 of CM067847.1, read as the reverse complement.
GAGCCGGGGGCTCTCAAGCGTCTCCTGGCCCCAGCCCGAATTGGGGACAACAGGCGAAGTTGGCTCCGACAGCAGGGGGCTGGGCACCCCAGCATCCACATACAGCCACCGCTCGCGGAACCCAGCCGCGGGCGGAGGGAGCCTGAAGTCAATCCCAGAGGCCGCCGTCTCAGACACGGCAACGAAGCTCACGCACGCCCAGCATTGGGTAGGGTCAACAAGGCGCAGCGAGAAGAAGTGGCGCAGCAAGGCGACCGAAGGAAGGATACCCATCATAGCCTCGCAAACAAAGGCGAAGACCGAAAGGAGAGTGATGGATTCAGGACCCAGATGCATCATGTGGATCTGATAGTGGGAAAGCACGGCATTGAAGAAATCAGAAAAGGGAGGAACCAGACCCGCCCACAGGGCGTCGGCAAAATACGGGACCTCGGTGGCTATCCTGTCGATGGAGAAGTGGGACGCGGGCCAGGCCATCGTCCTCCCGCACTCATTGAAGATGGTGGCCAGAGCCAAGCTGGCCTTGCCCAAGCCCTCGGCGGGGGCTGCCAACGGCGGCGGGCAAGGCGGAGACACGGGATTCCTTCCTCTTCCCTTCTTCGTCGGAGCCATGGCGATGGGAAAGGGGGGAGGTTCAAGATCGAGTTGAAAACAGAAGCCGGAGTTCGAGCGGAGGAAGGACAGAGGGCACTCAAGCAACAGAAAAGGGAACGGCTGTGTACTACTACGCGTCCGCCTAGCATGGCGCAAAATAAGGAGGGCGTGGGGGAACAGTGCCGCCCACGTCCAATCAACCGCCACGTGACGTCCAAGGCCGCATGCTGTTAGGGCCCGCAGCTGTAAGTGCATCTAGTGCCACCCCTAGTTGGTTTTGGAGTATTGACGACAAACCTAGTTGAGGGACTAATGTGTTTGTGAGAATTGCAGGATAACATAGGTAGAAGTCCCTCATTGATTCGGTTTAGTTACCAGAGATGACCCCTAAAAATGTACGAAGACATTGAAGACAATGGTGGTTCATGAAGACATTCATGTCGAAGACAATGACATATGAAGACTCCCCATGAAGCCTATGGAACTCGAAGACTTAGATCCTTCGTAGTTTTACTTTATTCATGTTGTGTCATAGGAACCACCGTACTGTTAAGTGGGGTCCAAGAGAACCAGTCAGGATGACTGAAGTGATGCCTAATTCAAATCCTATGTCTTCGAGTGAAGACAATGAGAGAAAATCTTGTCCAGAGTCAGACAAGTCAGCTTTACTTGCAGCCCAAGTAAAGTTGCCGTGAGAGTTCGAAATCTGACCGTTAGTACACGTGTCAGTTCCTTAGTGACCCAGGGTCATTTCGGACAAATTAGCTCAGGGTTGCCAAGTGGCTATAAATAGTCCACCCCTACAACCATAAACGGTTGGCTGCTTAGATTTCAGTGCACGGCTTTTGTCGTTTGAGAGCAACCCACCTCGAAGCCTTTGAGAGAAAATCCTTAGTGAGGAGAAAAGCCCTAACCACCCAGAGCCAGAGTAATTGGGCATCACTTAAGTCTTCTTGTCTGAGTGATCTGAAGACTTATTACACTTGAGGACTGTGCATCCTCCAGACGGTTAGGCGTCGCGTTCTGAGCATCCAAGAGGAATTGTGGATTGCCGGTGAACGAAGTCTGTGAAGGTTTGAGAGTCTACCTTGAAGACTTACCAGAGTGATTGGGCAGGGTCTGTGTGACCTTAGCTCAAGGAGAAAACGGTGAGGACTAGGTGTCCTGAGCTGCGTGTTCAGGACTGGGTGTCCGGGACTGTGTGTCCTTTGGTTTAAATACCTAGCCGCTCCAACCAGACGTACAGTTGTCACAGCAACTGGAACTGGTCCAACACATCATTGTCTTCAACGTGTCACTGGTTTCATCTTCGCCTCCCTTTACTTACCAGTACACATTGTGAAGCTATTGCATGCTTGCTTTATCTTCTGTCTTCACAACTTGACTGTATGATCTGTTTGGCTTTATAACTTCTTCCAACCTAATCCTCATTACACTAAAGCTGTTTGTCACTGTGCTTTCACTATATTTTATACTTGACCATGGCTTGCATTGTGTAATCTAACTTCCGCTGCATAGTGATAGGCTTGTTCACTCTGTTTGTCTTCATAACTTCCATGTTTTGAAGACTTTCATAAAAATCGCCTATTCACCCCCCCCCCTCTAGTCGATATAACGCACTTTCAATTGGTATCAGAGCAAGGTGCTCCCTTGTTCTGTGTGATTCGGTTTAACCACCTGGAGTTTTAGCTATGTCGACTGCAGGGATAATTAAAGTCTCCGCTGCGTGCCCCGTCTTTGATGGAACTGAATATCCCTACTGGAAGAATAAGATGCGCAGGCATCTTGAAGGCATTGACGTCGATCTATGGTATGTCGTCGAAAACGGCGTTCCCAAGGCTGGAGAAGGTGTCACTGCGGCTGATGTCAAGAAGTTCACTCAACTGGACTCCACTGCCAAGAATATTATCTGTGGTCATCTAACCAAGGGACAGTATGGCCGTGTGAGTGCCTTGAAGACATCCAAGCTGGTTTGGGACTGGCTCTCCAAGGTCAATGAAGGCATCTCTGATGAAGTCATGTACCCACGGTAGGGACACGGACCCGTCCTAAGAGCCCTACCGTAGGACATCCTTAGAGGAAGTCACCTTTCAAACAACTTGAAGATATCCCACTTGACGGATTGAAGACACTCGACCAAGAAGCTGTCACTCGACCAAGAAGCTGTCACTCGACCAAGAAGCCAACCACTCGACTGCCAGAAGACCTCAAGTCACTCCGCAGGCAAACGGTCGGCTATTAAGTAGTCTTTATGATTATTATGACACTTTATTAGGGACGTTATCAGTAATGCCCACCTTAAATGTACCTTAAACCCTGCATTACCGAGGGCAGGAGAGGGCTGGCGAACTCTATATAAGCCACCCCCTCCTCAGTATCAAGGGTTCGCACCCCTGTCATTTTACACACGCATAATCCAATCGACCGCCTCCGGGCACCGAGACGTAGGGCTGTTACTTCCTCAGAGAAGGGCCTGAACTTGTAAACCTTGCGTGCTTACAACTTCCCAATAGCTAAGGTCTAGCCTCTTCATACACACCCCCCTACCTCACTGTCAGACTTAGAACCACGACAGTTGGCGCCCACCGTGGGGCATTAGTCTTAGCGCCTAATTGGAGAAGTTGCGATTTTTCCGATCCACTTGATCATGTTTTCCTGCGGAGCTTTGGCGGAGGGCCGCGAGATCCGTCTCGGCGGACTCGCTTTCATCGCCGACGACTCCGCCTGGCTCCAGGAGGCGCTGCTTGACGTCGATGCGCTCCCCGTCCGCGGTGCGACGCACTTCCGCGCGTGCGTCCGTGGCGTCCTCCTGAGGCAGCCATCGACCCCATATCGGTCGACTCCCGTGCCATCTCCCCGTCCTGTCTCCCACCGGCGCAAGCGCTCGGGTCGGTCGAGGCTCTAGCGGTGGATGAAGCACGCCGCGGCCCGCCAGTCGGCGACCCCGCAAGTCGCTGCAATCGAGCCTGACGAATCCCTCTGCGGCCTGTTCGATCTGTCGACTGGCTCCACGGAGACCGCTTCCGAGTGTGACAGCAGCGACCCCTTGGCGGAGGTTCTGGCGGTCGAGGGGACACGCAGTCCTCCTAGATTCCATCGCGCTGATGATGGTGCCGACAGGGGCGATCCGTCGCACCCTCACGACGAATAACTCCCCGGGCCTCTTACGTCATTGCAACGGGAGGAGCTTCGTCGCCGGAACATGGACGCGCTCTACACACCTATTGTTGGAGAAACCCCCGAGGCCCGGGCCTTGGAGGACGCACGCTTGGCTAATCTAGCCGAGCGCACTCGACTGGAGAATCTACAGCGAGCTCTCGACGAGCGGGCGCGTCAGCGGGCTCCCGAGTCCAGTCGACGCCAGCAGGCTCCCGAGTCCAATCGACGCCAGCAAGCTCCCGAACCCAGTCGACGGCAGCTCTTCCCGCCACCGTAGGTGTACCGAACTCCGGTTCAGAACCTGGCTGCCGCGGCCCGCATAGCGGAGTCAATCCAGCCCTCCCAGTCGAAGGCCGGCAGAGGATTGCTGCAGATCAGAGCATTGCTCCGAGCGGCGGGAAATCAGAATTCCGCCGTCTCTCAGTCGCGGGACAGGATCCACAGTCGATCTGTCGCAACGGAGACCGTCCAGTCGGCTCACAACCCGAGATCGCCCCCGAGGCGTGAGGGGCGTGGAGACCGGCACGATCAGTACAGGAGGAACGAACAATACGATCACCGACCCGACCGTGATGATGGGCGTCGGGTGCCGTCCCCTCCCCCGAGGAGTGGATCATATGCACCTCGGCATCGAGACGACAGGCGCCCCCATAACACTGGGCAGAGGATCCCGGTCGACCCCAGAGACCCAGGCTTTGACGCGAGATCCATCCTCGTTCAAGGTCTGGTGGACAGGAACAGGGCTCATCAAGAGGGCCACAACAGAGATACGCCCACCGGCAGCAGGACACACGCCTCGGGGCCTGAGTGTTTCAGTCGGGCCATCAGAGCTGCGGTGATCCCTCCCAACTTCCGGCTGGCGACTGGAATCAGCAAGTTCACCGGTGAGTCCAAGCCTGACACATGGCTCGAGGATTACCGAGTGGCTGTGCAGATCGGCGGCGGCAACGATGAGGTGGCCATGAAGCATTTACCCCTCATGTTGGAAGGCTCAGCTAGGGCGTGGCTGAATCAGCTGGCGCCCAGCAGCATTTACACTTGGGAGGATCTCTCCCGAGTGTTTATCACAACCTTCAAAGGGACATGCAAGCGCCCTGCAGGCCTTACGGAGCTGCGGTCTTGCGTACAGAAGCCGAACGAAACTCTGAGAGAATATATCCAGAGGTGGATCACACTGCACCACTCGGTCGAGAACGTGCCAGACCATCAAGCAGTTTGCGCTTTCAAGGAAGGCGTCAAGTACAGGGAGTTGAATCTGAAGTTTGGCCGGACCGGAGAGATGTCCCTTAATCGGATGATGGAGATTGCCACCAAGTACGCTAATGGAGAAGACGAGGACCGACTCCGAAGTGGCAAACTTAAGTCAGTCGCCCAAGAAACCGGAGGAAACTCCGGTCGGAAGCAGAAGCGGAAGGCCGAGCCAGCCGCCCCGGGGGAGGCCTTGGCTGTGGCTCAGGGAAATTTCAAGGGAAAGCCCAAGGGCACAAGGAAGCCCAAGAAGGTTAAAGATCAGGATGGGAATGATGTTCTGGACCTGCCATGTCACATCCATACCAAGAAAGATGAAGAAGGAAATTTTATTTTCCCAAAGCATACCACTCGACAGTGTCGGCTTCTGATTCAGCAGTTCCAGGGCAAGCAGCCCAAGGATAAGGAAAAAGAGCCAGACGGAGTTGAAGACAAGGAAGATAGTGATGATGGATACCCCCAAGTCAATTCCACCTTGATGATTTTTGCTGATCTCGAAAGCAAAAGTCGACTGAAAATCATTAACCATGAGGTCAACATGGTTGCCCCGGCGACTCCCAGTTACCTGAAGTGGTCTCAGACTGCCATCACGTTCGACCAGTCCGATCACCCGACGCACATTGCCACCCCTGGGAGGCAAGCTTTGGTGGTCGACCCAGTTGTCGAAGGCACTCAACTGACCAAAGTCTTGATGGACGGCGGCAGTGGCCTGAACATACTGTACACTGAAACCTTGAAAGGAATGGGCATTCCGATGTCCAGACTCAGCACCAGTAACATGAGCTTCCACGGAGTCATTCCTGGGAAGAAAGCCGAGTCACTCGGCCAGATTGCTCTTGATGTGGTTTTCGGTGATTCAAAGAATTACCACAAGGAAAAGTTAACGTTTGAAGTTGTGGACTTCCAGAGTGCTTATCACGCCATCTTGGGCAGGCCAGCTTACGCACGCTTCATGGCTCGACCATGCTACATGTATCTTAAATTAAAGATGCCTGGCCCCAAAGGTGTGATCACTGTTACGGGCAACCGGAAGAAAGCAGAAGAATGTTTCCAGAAGGGATCAAAGATCGCCGACGCTCAGATGGCAGTAGTCGAGCTGAAAGAGTACCAAAAGACTGCCGACCCGAGTGAATTCTGCGGGCTAAGAAGCCTGCCTCTGAGTCAGCTTTTCAGTCGGCTGGCGAAACGAAGACAGTCCACATTCACCCGACTGATCCCGACGCAGCTCCGACTCACATCTCAATGACGCTCGACTCCAAATAGGAAGAAGCGCTCATCCAGCTCCTCCGTGAGAACTGGGACATCTTCGCATGGAAACCCTCTGACATGCCTGGAGTTCCCAGGGGGCTGGCTGAGCACCACCTGCGAGTCGACTCAAAGTTCAAACCCGTGAAGGAACATCTGCGGCGGTCCGCCGTCCAGAAAAAACAAGCCATTGGCGAGGAAGTGGCTCGGCTCTTAGCGGCTGAGTTCATTCGAGAGATCTACCACTCCGAGTGGATCGCCAATGTTGTCATGGTCCCCAAGAAGGACAAGTCACTCCGCATGTGCATTGATTTCAAGCATATCAATCGGGCCTGCCCGAAAGATCATTTTCCTCTCCCTCGCATCGACCAAATTGTCGACTCAACTGCGAGATGTGAGAGATTGTCTTTTCTAGATGCCTACTCCGGGTACCATCAGATCCGTCTGTATGGGCCCGACGAAATCAAAACAGCTTTCATCACTCCATTCAGATGCTTCTGTTACGTCACCATGCCATTCGGCCTCAAGAACGCCGGAGCCACATTCATGAGAATGATCCAGAAGTGTTTACTCACTCAAATCAGTCGGAATGTGGAGGCGTACATGGACGATATCGTAGTCAAGTCCCAGAAAGGTTCCGACCTACGGGCTGACCTTGCTGAAACCTTCGCCAACCTCAGGAGGTACGATATCAAGCTCAATCCGTCAAAGTGCACTTTCGGAGTTCCAGGTGGCAAGCTACTCGGTTTTCTCATTTCCGAACGAGGAATCGACGCCAATCCTGAAAAGATTGGCACCATACTCCGGATGAAGCGTCCTGTACGTGTGCATGATGTCCAAAAACTTACAGGCTGCTTGGCCGCCTTAAGTCGATTCATTTCTCGACTCGGTGAAAAAGCGTTGCCTCTTTACCGACTGATGAAAAAGTCTGACAAGTTCGAGTGGACTCCAGAAGCTGATGCAGCGTTTGCAGAGCTCAAAGCTCTGCTCTCCACCCAGCCGGTGCTAGCTGCTCCAATCAGCAAAGAGCCTCTGCTGCTTTACATTGCAGCCACGGGACAAGTTGTCAGTACAGTACTTACGGTCGAGCGGGAAGAGGAAGGGAAGGCCTTCAAAGTTCAACGCCCTGTTTATTATGTGTCTGAAGTTTTGACCCCTTCAAAACAAAGATACCCCCACTACCAGAAGCTTGTATATGGGATTTACATGACCACGAAGAAAGTTGCACATTATTTCTCTGACCACTCCATTACAGTCGTCAGCGACGCCCCATTATCGGAGATCCTGCATAACAGAGATGCAACTGGTCGAGTGGCCAAGTGGGTGATTGAACTCCTTCCTTTAGACATCAAGTTTGAAGCAAAGAAAGCCATCAAGTCCCAAGCAATCGCGGATTTTATCGCCGAGTGGATTGAACAGCAACTTCCGACTCAAGTTCACTCGGAACACTGGACTATGTTCTTCGATGGATCCAAGATGCTGAATGGTTCGGGCGCGGGGGTAGTTTTGGTCTCCCCCCGAGGAGATAAGCTCAGATACGTTCTCCAGACTCACTTCGATTCCTCCAATAACGAAGGAGAGTATGAAGCACTTTTGTATGGGTTGCGCATGGCCATTTCGCTCGGCGTCCGTCGCCTCATGGTCTATGGCGACTCAGATCTGGTGGTTAATCAAGTGATGAAGGAGTGGGACGTCAGGAGTCCGACAATGACTGGGTACTGCAACGCAGTACGGAAGCTAGAGAAGAAGTTTGAGGGGTTGGAACTCCACCACATCCCCCGACTGAAAAACCAGGCAGCTGACGACTTGGCAAAGATAGGCTCCAAGAGAGAAGCCATTCCAAGCAACGTGTTCTTGGAACACATTCACTCGCCGTCAGTCCAAGAAGATCCTTTCACAGAAGAAGCCCCGCAGCCGAAAAGTGCCACGGATCTGACTGAAGTTGAAGTGCCTGCAGTAGTCGACCTAATCATGGAAGTCTTGGCAGTCACCCCTGACTGGACGATACCATACATTGCATATATCCTAAGGAAAGAACTCCCGGAGGACGAGGAGGAGGCTCGACAGATCGTCCGCCGATCTAAGGCCTTCACAGTCATAAGGGGACAGCTGTACAGAGAAAGTGCGACCGGAGTCGGCCAGAAATGCATAAAGCCAGAAGAGGGTCAAATAATCCTCAATGATATCCACTCGGGAACCTGCGGTCACCATGCGTCCTCTCGGACCATTGTGGCTAAGGCATACCGAGCTGGATTTTATTGGCCAAGGGCAAATGAGATGGCGAAAGAGATAGTCGACAGGTGCGAGGGCTGCCAGTTCTACTCCAACATGTCACACAAGCCCGCGTCAGCCCTGAAAACCATTCAGCTCGTCTGGCCCTTTGCCGTCTGGGGATTGGACATGGTTGGCCCCCTGAGAACGGGCAGGAGTGGGTTCACTCATGTGCTTGTGGCAGTCGACAAGTTTACCAAATGGATCAAAGCTAAGCCCATAAAGATCCTTGACGCTGGCACCGCTATCAGTTTCATCAGAGGATTGACATTCAGATATGGAGTCCCACACAGCATCATCACTGATAACGAGTCAAACTTTGATTCGGACGAGTTCAGAGCATTTTGCGCTTCTCAAGGCACACGAGTCGACTACGCCTCGGTCGCTCACCCCCAGTCGAATGGACAGGCTGAGAGGGCAAATGGTCTGTCTCAAAGGGCTAAAACCTCGGCTGATGCGCGATCTCAAGCACGCGGCAGGCGCTTGGGTCGACGAGCTTCCGTCAGTGCTGTGGGGATTAAGGACCACCCCTAACCGGTCGACTGGAAGGACCCCGTTCTTTCTGGTTTATGGAGCCGAAGCTGTCCTGCCAAGCGATCTCCTTCATAATGCGCCCCGAGTGGAACTTTACACCGAAGATGAAGCGGAGCAGGCCCGGCAAGACGCATTCGACCTCTTGGAGGAAGAGAGGGAGATGGCAATGATCAGATCGACCATTTACCAGCAGGACTTGCGTCGATTCCACGCCCGGAATGTGAAGAGTCGAGCTTTTCAAGAAGGAGATTTGGTCCTCCGAGTGGATCAACAGAAACCTCACAAGCTCGCTCCCACTTGGGAAGGCCCCTTCATCATCACCAGAGTCCTCCACAACGGAGCCTATCACCTTTACAATGTTGATCGACAAATCGACGAACCTCGAGCTTGGAACGCGGAGCTTCTCCGCCCCTTTTACACTTAAGTCCACTCTCAAACCAGATGTAATAAGAAAGACTCCTGAAGTTCATTTTTATCAGAAATAAGAGTGCTCCAATAATTGTTGTCACTGTTGTATGTATCCGAAATCCCCCAGTGGGTGACTTAGCTGCGAATCCGATTCGCCTAAGTTTGAAAAATCCTACCGAGTGGAGAGCAAACCTCCCACTCGGGGGCTTAGCTGCAGTTCAGCACTCGCCTAAGTTCTCCACGAAGAGACTTAGCTGCAGTCAGACACTCGCCTAAGTTTGAAAATTCCTTCCGAGTGGAGAGCAAACCTCCCACTCGGGGGCTTAGCTGCAGTTCAGCACTCACCTAAGTTCTCCACGAAGAGACTTAGCTGCAGTCAGACACTCGCCTAAGTTTGAAAAATCCTACCGAGTGGAGAGCGAACCTCCCACTCGGGGGCTTAGCTACAGTTTAGCACTCGCCTAAGTTCTCCACGAAGAGACTTAGCTGCAGGCAGACACTCGCCTAAGTTTGAAAAATCCTACCGAGTGGAGAGCGAACCTCCCACTCGGGGGCTTAGCTGCAGTTCAGCACTCGCCTAAGTTCTCCACGAAGAGACTTAGCTGCAGTCAGACACTCGCCTAAGTTTGAAAAATCCTACCGAGTGGAGAGCAAACCTCCCACTCGGGGGCTTAGCTGCAGTTCAGCACTCGCCTAAGTTCTCCACGAAGAGACTTAGCTGCAGTCGGACACTCGCCTAAGTTTGAAAATTCCTTCCGAGTGGAGAGCAAACCTCCCACTCAGGGGCTTAGCTGCAGTTCGGCACTCGCCTAAGTTCTCCACGAAGAGACTTAGTTGCAGTCAGACACTCGCCTAAGTTTGAAAAATCCTACCGAGTGGAGAGCAAACCTCCCACTCGGGGGCTTAGCTGCAGTTCAGCACTCGCCTAAGTTCTCCACGAAGAGACTTAGCTGCAGTCAGACACTCGCCTATGTTTGAAAAATCCTACCGAGTGGAGAGCAAACCTTCCACTCGGGGGCTTAGCTGCGGTTCAGCACTCGCCTAAGTTCTCCACGAGGGGACTTAGCTGCAGTCAGATACTCGCCTAAGTTCGAAACCCACCTTCTCCTGAAGAGCTCCGCCACAAATACAATGTGAGCTTCATCCCACTCTACAGTAACAAGGCGTGGGTCGACTGCCACCTTTTCCCGAGAGCTCCGCCACAAATACAATGTACAACAACAGGGTGTGGGTCGACTGCCACCTTTTCCCGAGAGCTCCGCCACAAATACAATGTGCAACAACAGGGTGAGGGTCGGCCATCAAGCCCCACACGACAGTTCCAGACCACGAAGACATTCAGCAAAAATTAAGTTCGGATAAAGCTTAAAAGGCCCTGGGCCCCGAATCAAAGTACTCGAGCCCTCAGCTCGGCAGAATTTAAACAATTACAAGTCCACTCGGCATTCCGAGGCTAATTTAAAGGAAGACATAAAAGTTTTCTCACTCCTCAAGAGGAGGGCTGGCAGGAGCGACGAACTCATCCAGGTCGATTCCGTCCGCAATGCGAATGGCTGCAGCGATGAAGGTCTCCATGAAGTCTTGGAAGCTGTGCCTCTTGGTATTGGCGACTTGGATGGCGGCCAGCTTTTCTTCTCGCGCCTCCTTGCAGTGGACGCGGACTAAGGATAGAGCCACATCAGCGCCGCACCGGGCAGAGGACTTCTTCCACTCCTGCACTCGATCGGGGATTTTGTCAAGTCGAGCCATAAGAGACTCGAGATCGTTCTGGAGCGCGGACTCTGGCCAAAGTGTCGAGTCGATCCGCGACACGGCGACCTTCAGTCGAGCCAGGTAATCCACGGCGCCGTCGATTCGAGATTCCAGTCGAAGCAGGTTCATGGCAGTATCATCTTTCACCGGAGAATTGATTGGGTCTAGACCCGTTTCGATCCGCCCAGTCTCCTCTTCGAAGTTCTGACAGAATTCTGCACACAAGACCTAAAGATAAGCCAACGATCGCAAGATTGGGTCGACACAAAAGTACAAAACAGTCAAAATCGGATGTGCACCTTCAAGCTTGATGTACAGCCTCTTGGCGAGGCTCCTCAGGTAGCTCTCCAGGTCGTCCCTCCTACGAGCGATGCCTTCCATCTCCTCGCCCAAGAGGAGGTTCTTCTCCTTCCAATTGGCAGTCAGCCTGTTGGCATCAGTCAGAGCGGTCTGCAACCTGGTGTTCTCCTTTTCCAACTGGTCGACCGAAGCCAGCTTCTGCTCGGCCAGAGCCGTCTTGTCGTCAGCTGCCTTGCGGGCAACAGCCAGGTCCTGGTCCTTCCTCGCCAAAGCTTTTTCCAATTCTCCTACAAAGAAATGGCGATCGAATCGGAAACAGCAAAGGAATGCCCAAGCCTGAAAACAAAATCAGTTGACAAAGTCACTTTACCTGCGGCGCCCTCCCTGACCTTCTGCAGCTCCGTCCTGGCCAGCTCTAGATCAAGATCCAGTTGAATCTTCTGTTTCTCCAGTTCAGCATAGCGAGCGGCAAGTTCGCAGGATTTCTGCAAAAAAAAAGTCGACAGACGTTCGAGATAAGTTGCTTCCGAGTAACTAAGGAACAATGGTGATGTTTCTAAGACCACAGCCGAATCAAAAACATTCGACAGTAGTCTCGGGGACTACACCCAGTGGGTGCACTCAGCATGCCCCCACTGGTTCGACCAAAAAAAAACCCCGACTGCCCGCAGTCGACAGGACAAGGTCCCACTCGACCTGGCCAGACCAAACCGAGTGAAGAAATACAGATTCAGAAACACAATATAAAGACTACAGTCGACTGCCAGCAGTCCACCGTAGTCTCGGGGACTACACCCAGTGGGTGCACTCAGCGTGCCCCCACTGGTTCGACCAAAAAAAAACACACCCAGTGGGTGTACAGATACAGATACAAAGATCTTCAAGGAAAAGAAAGAGGGAGAAAGACTCTTCAAACAATCAAGTGTTGAGTCGACTAACCCGGACGTTGCTCTGAAGAGCCGAGCTCGCGTCATAGGCGGCTTGGCTGGCCTCCCGAGCCACCTTCACCTGTTCCATCATGACCCCTGCCTGGTGTATGGCCTCCTTCGCAGCGGCCACTTCGTCTTCAGGGATAGAGTACGCGACAAAGAGCGAAGTAGGGTTGGCAGTCGACGCCGAGGGCTGCGCACTCGACAAGGGATCGGCAAAGGTCGTAGGGTTGGCAGTCGACGCCGAGGGCTATGCACTCGACAAGGGATCGGCAAAGGTCACAAAAGCCCGAGCGGGCTCGCCATCGCCCCGAGCCGCGGCCTCAGGTGCCGGAGTGGACCGTGGGGTCTTAACAGCCGACGCCTTCTTTATCCTCTTCACCCTCAGCGGCTCGTTGTCATCATCGTCCGGGAGGTCAATAACATGAACAGGGGCTGCAAGAGAAAACACTCAATCGACCAGAACTACAAGGGCCAGGCGACTCAAAGCAAAATGTCATTAATCATACCGGGGTTGGAGGTAACAGCGTCCTCCATCTCTTGGTCGTCGTTCCTGGCGGAAACCTCAGAAGTGGCACCGCTGCAAAATCTCAAAAGTCAGCCAGCCGGCAAGGTGAATCGACCAAGGATCCGTCCACAGTCGACAAGGGAAAGCAAAGTTTCTATCATTTACCCGGAAATGGTAGGAACAGCTATCTTCATCTTTGGCAGGACTTTGGGCGGCTTGGATGGCGTCGCTCGTGGGTGCTTGGGAGCCTTCTCAGTCGGCGGAGGAGGAGAATCCGAGGGCGCTTCGACGTCTGCCCAGCAGGTGCGGCGGTCTTGCCACGCCCCCGCGCTGGGTCGTGTATGAGCTTGGATCGCCCCTCCGGGCGGGGGGGGGGGGTCAGCCTCCTCCTCCTCCTCGCTGGAGAAGACGTCGTCGTCTCCCTCCCCTTCGCCGTCAGACTCCCACTCGCCTTGGTCATCCCCGCTCTCGCCTCCACTCGCCTCACCTTCCTCAGTCGACCCCTGCGCCCCGTTGGGCGTCGAGTACATCTCGGTGGTCGCCTAGGAACAAAGGACAAGACAAAAGTCAGTCGACTCGCTCAAAGAAGACCAATGCAGAAAACGAAGATTCCAGTCGGAAACATAAAGACGCACCTGGTCGACCTCATACGAGTTGTCGAGTGGAATGACCCTCCTAGCTCCTCGGGGGTTGTCCTTGTTCCTCGTGATGCTTGACAGCCGCCCCTCCAACATCTTGTCGGTGACCTCCTCCGGGTGGATCCGAGTGGTGTCCTCGAGGCCGGAGTACAGCCACATCGGGTGGTCCCGAGCCTGGAGTTGTTGGATTCGCCTCTTGAGGAAGACTTCCAGCAGATCCATCCCCGTCACGCCCTCACGGATAAGTTCGACCACTCGACCCGCCAGTATCTTGACCTGGGCCTTTTCTTCGGGCGTCACCTTCAGGGAAGCAGGCTTTTGGGCTCGGTCGAGGGTGAAGGGAGGAAGTCCAGTCGACTGCCCTAGGGTCTCCTGATTCTGGCAGTAGAACCAAGTCGCCTGCCATCCTCGAACTGACTCTGGGAAGGTAATGGAGGGGAAGCAGCTTTTACCCCTCGTCTGGATCGCCAAGCCCCCACACAGCTGGATCACCTGTGTCCTCTCGTCACTCGACTTGGCCTTCTTAACCGACTGAGAGCGACAGGTGAAGATGTGCTTGAAAAGTCCCCAGTGTGGGCGGCACCCCAGGAACGCCTCACACATGGAAATAAAGGCGGCAAGATAGACTATGGAGTTCGGAGTAAAGTGATGGAGCTGCGCCCTGAAGAAGTTCAGGAAGTTGCGGAAGAAAGAGTGGGGCGGCAGGGAGAATCCACGGTCAATGTGAGTCGCCAGGAGGACGCACTCACCGTTGCGTGGCTGGGGCTCGATTTCTCCCCCTGGAAGACGCGCCGCCATGTGGGGAATGGCTCCTCCCTCGACCAGGTCGTCGAGGTCCTCCTGACGGAGCACCGAGGGCATCCAGTCGCCCTGGATCGACCCCTTGGGCAGGGCCGTCCGAGAGGAAGAACCCCCGTGCGCGGACTTCTTTCCCTTCCCCGCCGCCGCCTTCTTCGCGCGCTCCAGAGCGGTCGTCTTACCCTTCACCATCGTCGCCGGCGAGGTCTCGAGCTGGTTTTGTGGTGGCGGGGCGAGAGCGAAGGAAGCGGAGGAGGCGACGAAGAAACAGAGAAGGAAGAGGAAGAGATGAGCACGCGTACTGAAGAAAGGCTCCGGGCCAACTACTTATAAGGGGCCGCTCCCGAGTGGCTGGCAGGTAGGCCCGAGCTATCCAGTCAAATCCCGTGGCAGGCGCGCGCGCTATACGTGGCGAAAAAGGCGGCGCGGGGATCGAGGAGCCTTCGCACTATCGCTCCCAATTACTGCGGCCGCCCCCGTTCCGCGTGCTTCCCGAAAAATATGAATCCCGCGATCTCCGCCAGCTGCAGAACAACTTGATGAAACGGAAATCCCGCGCACGCCGGCGCTCGTTGCCTTGCAGGTAAAGAAATCCATTCGACGAAAGACCTGGAACGGATCAAGGCGACTGAAAGAGGTTAATGACGTCATCCATGACAGTCGACCCAGAACGAAGCACCCATAATAACCCGAAGGGTCGGTTGGAAAGGTCCCTAACCCCTTTTCTCACTCCAGCCTCGATCCGTTCGGGGGCTAATGATGAAGTCATGTACCCACGGTAGGGACACGGACCCGTCCTAAGAGCCCTACCGTAGGACATCCTTAGAGGAAGTCACCTTTCAAACAACTTGAAGATATCCCACTCGACGGATTGAAGACACTCGACCAAGAAGCTGTCACTCGACCAAGAAGCTGTCACTCGACCAAGAAGCCAACCACTCGACTGCCAGAAGACCTCAAGTCACTCCGCAGGCAAACGGTCGGCTATTAAGTAGTCTTTATGATTATTATGACACTTTATTAGAGACGTTATCAATAACGCCCACCATAAATGTACCTTAAACCCTGCATTACTGAGGGCAGGAGAGGGCTGGCGAACTCTATATAAGCCACCCCCCTCCTCAGTATCAAGGGTTCGCACCCCTGTCATTTTACACACGCATAATCCAATCGACCGCCTCCGGGCACCGAGATGTAGGGCTGTTACTTCCTCAGAGAAGGGCCTGAACTCGTAAACCTTGCGTGCTTACAACTTCCCAATAGCTAAGGTCTAGCCACTTCATACACACCCCCCTACCTCACTGTCAGACTTAGAACCACGACAATCTCAACCCAGAGAGATCAGAGAATCAGTGTTCTTCGCAATCTCTTCAACCGCTTCAAGCGAAATGACAATGAGAATGTCCAGCACACATTTGACCGGCTCACTGACATCACAAATGAGCTTCAAGCCCTCGGTGCCACTGAGATCACCAAACATGAAATCGTCAAGACGCTGCTAAGATCACTTGACAGTTCATTTGACATCCTAGCCCTGATGATTCAAGAACGTCCAGACTTCAAGACACTCGATCCGTCTGACATACTTGAGAGGCTCAACACACATGAGTTTCAGCTTTCTGAGAAAAGAGATATCTACGGTCCAAACTATGGGAGAACTCATGCCTTGAAGGCAAAAGCTGTGTCCTCATCTGAAGAAGAATCTGACCGCAGTTCTGATGATCCTGAAGACATTGGAAGGGAACTTGCAATGCTAGTGAAGAAGTTCCAGAAATTCACCAAGAAGAAAGGATTCAGAAAGTCTTCACGATCAAGCTCAAGGAATGATGAAGCTTCTGCTCATGACTACAAGAAGAAAACATGTCACAAGTGCAAGAAAACTGGACACTTCATCTCTGAGTGTCCACAGTGGGACAATGAGAACAGAAAGAAGAAGAAGAGCAAGGAATATGACTCTGATGATAAGAAGACGAAGAAATACTCAAAGTCTTCGTCCAAGTCTTCCTCAAAGTCTTCATCACACAAGAAGAGTTCATCTGGCAAGGCTCGTGCGTTTGTTGGCAAGGAAATGGATTCAGAGGAGGAGTCCGCTTCTGAGGAGGCAGAGGTGGAGTCTGAGGAGGAGTCTGATTCAGGCATTGCGAGTCTGGCTACAGCCTACGTCGCCAAGTCCATCTTCAACACTGAAAACAATGACTCCATCACCAATACCGATGCAAATGACAAGGACGACTCTACTCCTACCTACTGCTTCATGGCACGTGGTGCCAAGGTAAACACACGCACTACTCACTATCAAACATCCAGTGATGATGACTCTGATTGTGATTCAAAACCCAGCTACAAAACACTTGCTAAAATTGCAACTAAACAACAAAAGGCCATGGAACATATTCAAAAACTGTTAGACAGAAGCGATGATCTGTTGGGTGCTGAAATGACTCGTTCTGATTCCTGAATTGAAGACATAAAAAATCTTCATGTTAAGTATCAGGAACTCGAAGATCGTCTTGAGACTCTCTCAACTACTCATGAAAAGCTTTCCTATGATTATCTTCAAAAGAAGCAAGATCTTTAGAAGTTGAGAGCGGATCATGAAGATCTTCAAAAGGAAAACGAGTCACTTCGAGCCGAACAGATCAGTTTTGCTCAGGAAGGATTTGAACCACCATGCCTTAAATGCATTGAGCGTGATAATGCTACTTCTGTTGCTGAATGTTCCACTGCTACTGCTGTTGCAATATCTTCAACTGTTGAAGTGGTAACTAACCCCTCTGCTGAGGATACCACTGCTATTGCTGATGAAAATGCTAGGTTGAAGACATTGCTTGAAACAGGGATGTACAAAAGTCTCAAAGGACATCAGGCATTATGTGATGTCCTCAAGAAGCAGATTCTGAACCAAAACCCTAGGAAAGAGGGTGTTGGGTTCATGAGGAAAATTAATGCAGATGGCTCTTACTGGAAACCTGAGCAGTACCCCAAAACCACATGGGTTGCTGCAAAGGAATCCTCAGCAGATCCATCCAATCTATCTGGCTTCACTTGTGCTAATCCAATTATCATTGATGAATCCTTTGATGCAAACTATAAACTGTTTAGGAATCAGAATGGTGAAGTATTTGCCAGGTACATTGGTACTAACTGCAGGAATGGACCGCCTATGAAGAAGATCTGGGTTCCAAAAACGTGTCTTGAGAATCTTCCTGTGAATGTCCTCATGACACCTCACATGAAGAAGACAAACCTCAGACCAAAGGCTTCATATGGTCCAAAGGCTTCATACAGGCAGAGGACTCATTTGAGTCGCACTAACACAAATGTTTTGCAGGGAAACCATGCTCAGGCATATGAGAGCGGTTCTTCAAACCGTCATTCTCATATGACCAAAAACTATTCTGCCTATTCTTATGAGTAATATTGCCCACCTGCTAGACTGTTTGCTAGGGCTCCAAAGCCAAAAATTTCAGATGCTGCACTTAGACTTATTGCTTCTAAGCCACCCTTGAAGATGTGGGTGGTTAAGAAAGCTTAACTCTCTTTTGCAGGGAAAGGTCTCCAGCACAAAACCAAAATCTTCTGATGCTATTGCTGGGGACCTTAAAAATCTTGTAGGGCGCAAGATCAAATGCCCGAATGGCATCACTATGTATTTCATACCTGAATCGCATGCTACTCTCCCTACTTGTCCTAACTTGGATCTAAGTTTTCATAATCCACTGGTTCGTCAAATGTTTTTGCTTCACAACACTCTTCGTGAAGCCTATCCCCCTAACTGCACTGTAGGGTACGACACCAGTGACTTCAGAGTCTTCAGAATGGATTATTGATAGTGGGTGTACAAATCACATGACTGGCAAAAGAAGTCTCTTTATGGACTCAACCTTATGTACATCTGACAAGAGCCACATCACATTCGCTGACACTGGTAAAAGTAAGGTACTGGGTCTAGGTAGAGTTGCAATCTCAAAGGATCAACACATGGATAAAGTCATGTTTGTTGAATCCCTTGGCTTCAACTTAATGTCTGTCTCAATGCTTTGCGATTTGAACATGATTGTAATCTTTGGAAAATATCGTTGTCTGGTACTAATGGAATCTGACAAGTCTCTAGTGTTTGAAGGGTATCGAAAAGATGATTTGTACGTGGTAGATTTCTCAGCAGGGCCACAGCTTGCAGTTTGTCTTCTCGCAAAGGCTTCAGAATGCTGGCTTTGGCATCGAAGACTTGGGCATGCTGGCATGAGGAACCTCCACACCCTTGCGAAGAAGAAGCATGTCATAGGCATCGAGGGCGTCAAGTTCAAGAAGGATCACTTATGCGGTGCCTGTGAAGCTGGGAAGATGACAAGGGCAAAACATCCTTCGAAGACAATCATGACCACTACTCAACCCTTCAAACTGCTTCACATGGATCTCTTCGGTCCCACTCACTACTCAACTTTCTCCACTACTGCTTGCCTCTATGGCTTCGTCATTGTTGATGATTACTCTAGATATACTTGCGTGCACATAATCTTTTACAAGACTGAAGTGCAGGATGTCTTCAGACGCTTCGCAAATCGGGCAATGAACAATTATGGCGCCAAGATAAAGCACATCAGAAGTGACAATGGCACAGAATTCAAGAACACCGGCCTTGACACATATCTTGATACATTGGGCATCACTCATGAATTCTCAGCTCCATACATGCCACAACAGAATGGCATCGTCGAACGCAAGAACAGAACACTCATTGAGATGGCCAGAACAATGTTAGATGAGTACAAGACACCAAGAAAATTCTGGACTGAAGCCATTGACACTGCATGCCATACTATCAACCGTGTATATCTTCACAAGCTACTGAACAAGACATCTTATGAACTTCTGACTGGCAAGAAGCCAAATGTCAGTTACTTCAGAGTATTTGGATCAAGATGCTGGATCAAGGACCCTCACCACACCTCAAAATTTGCTCCAAAAGCACATGAGGGCTTCATGCTTGGATATGGAAAGGATTCGCACTCCTACAGAGTCTTCAATCTCTTTCACTACAAAGTGGTTGAAACAGTGGATGTGCGGTTCGATGAGACCAATGGGTCACAAAGAGAGCAACTACCAAATGTGCTAGATGAAGTTCCAGCCAGTGAATCAATCAAGCTAATGGGAACTGGAGAAATTATACCTTCTGAAGCTCGTCCTGAAGAAGAACTTATCATCTCAGCACCTGATCCACATGAAGACAATGCTCAGCCTGAAGACATTCCTCCCCATGACAACGTAGATCAGCAAGAGCAAAGTCTTCGACCCCTACATCCTCGTGTTGCCAATGAAGTGCAGATTGACAGAATAATTGATAGCATCAATGCACTTGGTCCACTGACTCATTCAAGGGCAACTCAACTGGCAAACTTCTGTGGACACTTCGCATTCGTTTCAATCACAGAACCCAAGAAAATTGATGAAGCCTTTATGGAACCTGAATGGATTCAAGCTATGCAAGAAGAGCTTCAACAATTTGAGCTGAACAATGTATGGGAGTTGGTTAAGCGTCCTGATCCACGGAAGCATAACATAATAGGCACCAAATGGATATACCGCAACAAGCAAGATGAGCATGGCCAAGTCGTCAGAAACAAGGCTCGTCTCGTTGCTCAAGGATATACTCAAGTGGAAGGCATTGACTTCGATGAAACATTTGCTCCTGTTGCCAGACTTGAAGCCATCCGTATACTGCTGGCCTATGCAAATCATCACAACATAATCCTGTATCAAATGGATGTAAAAAGTGCCTTCCTCAATGGCAAAATTGAAGAAGAAGTGTATGTTGCACAACCACCTGGGTTTGAAGATCCAAAACATCCTGACATGGTGTACAAGCTCAAAAAGGCACTATATGGCCTCAAACAAGCCCCTCGGGCCTGGTATGATACACTCAAATACTTCCCGAAGAGCAAAGGCTTCATACCTGGTTCCCTGGATCCCACTCTCTTCACAAAGACATATGATGGTGAACTGTTTGTGTGCCAAATATACGTGGATGACATTATCTTCGGCTGCACCAATCAGAAGTACAGTGAGGAGTTCGGATATATGATGCAAGAGCAATATCAGATGTCTATGATGGGGGAGCTGAAATTCTTCCTCGGTCTTCAGATATGGCAACAACGCAATGGCATCTTCATATCTCAAGAGAAATATCTCAAAGACTGCCTGAAGAAGTTCGGTATGCAAGACTGCAAAGGCTTCACAACACCAATGCTAGCCAAACATCATCTGGGTCCTGACGACAATGGTAAAGAGTTCGATCAAAAGGTATACCGCTCCATGATTGGTTCTTTGCTTTATTTATGTGCATCTAGGCCACATATTATGCTTAGTGTTTGCATGTGTGCTCGGTTCCAAGCGGCACCAAAGGAGTCGCGTCACTTAGCTGTGAAGCGAATTCTTCGATATTTGGCTCACACCCCAACTCTAGGGTTATGGTATCCAAAGGGCTCAGAGTTTGATCTGGTTGGATTTTCGGATGCTGATTACGCTAGTGACAAGGTTGATCGGAAGTCCACATCAGGCACATGTCACTTTATGGGCCGATCACTTGTCTGTTGGTCTTCAAAGAAGCAGAACTGTGTATCTCTCTCCACTGCTGAATCTGAATACATTGCTGCTGGATCCTGCTGCGCTCAGCTTCTATGGATGAAGCAAACCCTCAAGGATTATGGCATTCATCTGAAGCAAGTGCCACTTTACTGCGACAATGAAAGCGCCATCAAGATCGCCAACAACCCAGTTCAGCACTCGAAGGCAAAGCACATTGAAATTCGTCATCATTTTCTCAGAGATCATGTTGCAAAGGAAGACATTGATATCATACACGTCAACACTGAAGAGCAATTGGCAGATATCTTCACCAAGCCCTTGGATGAGAAGAGATTTTGCAAGTTACGGTGTGAGCTAAATATCTTGGAATCCTCAAATGTCCTGTGATCAGGCACACATCCTAACACTTATGCATGATGATGACTTAGATGTGCAACACACGAAGTAACGTATATCTTCAATCAATGAAGACATACATTCTAAGTGTGAATACATTAACGTGGAATTTGACTTCGGAGCGCCATGATAATTGTGCGCCGTGTTTGGGTCTAATACTTCCTATACGGTGGGTAGCGCCACCACCAAATTTTTCTGCTTGAAGTGTTTCACTCATGGCATTACATTTGCTATGTCTTCACATTTGGTTTGGCTTCAATCTCAACATGTATTCATGATTATCTTCACTATGTTGATTATATATGTACTGGTGTTCTGTCCACTACAGCATTCACTTATAGCTATGTCTTCTTGTTTGAATCTTTTGAACTAAGTGAATGTGATCGGACCCTAACCTCTCCATGCTTCCTACCTCAAACTCTATCTCTCCAAGTCATATGCATTCTATTGAAAATGTCGAATGTCTTCACTGCATCCTTGTCAGAAGAAGACACAGAGACAAACTTTAAAACAACTTTCAATGTTTTTCCATCAACAAGAAATCCGGAGAAGTAGGAACGACTCCCGACAAACAAGGCGTGCGTGGGGTGAAACTGCCCCCATAATTCCGCATGCTGGCCACGTACTGATCAGATGCGAATCGCCAGGGGCACCTGAGTAATAGCGCAGTGCCGCCCATATCCCTATAAATACACGTTTCACTGCAGTCATTATCTCTTCTTCCACCCTCGCACGAACCCTAGCGCCACCGCTAACTCTCAACGACGCCGGCGACGAAGTGCTTCACTGCTGCAACCTCTCCGACGCCGTTCTCACACCGACAGCGGACATCAGTCTCTCCGCCGTCGCCGTAGGTGTCTTCCGTCGCCAAGTTAGGGCACAGAAGATCGAACTGCTCAGCCTCAACTCTCACCTCGTCTAGCAGTTCCAAGTCTGGTAAATAACAAGTCTTTTTACAGCCTCTTTTGATCCTATAGCTCCATTACTTTCTGCCAAAAGAGGTTTCCATTCACACAAGTTTCATCCCTCTCATCTGCATCTCATAACTTGCCTAGTATATTCACTTGTTCTTCATGAAGTAGTTAGATTCCTCACTTGTACTGATCTATGGGTTCGTACAAATCTGGAACCAACTTCTTTTCTATAAAGTGAATGTCTTCGCATGATGAGGTCAATATCTTCTAAACTGATTTATCTTCAAAATCTTCTGAGAATGCATATGACCTCTTCCCCTTCCCTTGCACCTTAATGCTGTCACAGGTACATGTCTGTGGGAGAATCTTTTGGTTCTCATAGTCTGCATTCATTTGCAGAGTTCCTACAGCGTCACATCAATTCACCCGAAGCAAGTTCCTGTTGGTCAAGCAAAAGGAAGCCTTTGAATCTCTTGAAGCCTTCCAAGTTAAGCTTCATGGGAACAGAAAAACCAGCAAGGAAGGGAGGCAGACAGAGATGTGGTGAAACGTCTAAAGATCTGCCTGAAGATTTGGCAGAAATGTACCAAACTGATCCTGAAGAGAGCTATGGTCAGCGCAAGACACGAATCCAATGGATTCGAAGATATTGGGCAGAACAGTGGTTCCAATACCGCTTCATAACCAAGGAATATGCAGAAAAGTGCGCCATCAAGAGACCATGGGGAGACGCACTGTACAAAAACCTCGTACCCCGAACCAGAGACGAAGCCATTGCTCAAGGCTTCTTTCCATGCATGGTCAGGGGACAACAGCCAGCTGACGCACATCCGTCATCCCTTCTCTGGTGTCGCGATGACACTCTGTTCAAGCGCAACTTCCAATTTGCTCAGAACTCTGCGAAGCAAAACAAGAAGGAGTTTGGGTTGGACTTCAACCCTGGTCCCTCCAAACCAAGGGCAGATGGCACACGCGACGCAAATCCCAATGTCATCGGGCCGTATGCCAATATCGAAGGCCTCATCACTCGCATTCTAGTCCAAGGGACTGCCGTGAACGACCCTCCAGCAGACACTGAGTCTGATGACGCTCCTGCTGCCCCGGAGCCGAAGCAGATGAAGAAGAAGCCAAAAGCTTCCAAGCCAGCCGCTTCTCCCAAGATCTCCAGAGCGAAGCCATTGGCCACTGCACCTCCTGAAGCAAGTGTGCAGTCTGAAGACTTATCACGAGTCTCCAAGCCCCAAGAAGCCAAGAAGCCTCAGCCACACACTAGCAAAGAGCTCACTGCCGTTGCCGTTCTTCGCTGCGAGGCCATTGATCTGTCAAGTGACGACAATCTTGCCGATGACGCTCTTGAGCAGCTAATCAAGAGCAAGGAGGAGGCTGAAATCTTCAACAATCTGCCTCTGTTCGATGCAGCAATCATCCACAACTTCATTGATGAGTGGTTTGATACACCCAACATCAGCTTCGATGATCTGCAGCTGCCCATTGGCCTCAGCGTAGCCTTCCAAGGAGCTATTGCTTCAGAACTCGCAATTGCCCAGCGCATAGTGGAACTGAAGCAGAAGATAGATTTTGAAAAGGCTCAGTTCAAGCAGAACATGGCCACGGTCAGCGTCCAAGAAGTCAAAGACTTCAAAGTCATGCTGCACGAGTTGAAGGAAAACTTTATGCAGAAACGTGCAGAGGCTCAGGGTTCACGTGAGCGCATGAAGAATTTGGCTAATCTCTGTGTGCAGGCCTACAATGAGGCCGAGAAGCGAAAGGCACTTGGGCGTCCCGGCATCGACCCCAGGATGGCCGCTAAGAAAAAGAAGGAGCCCACTATGGCTGAACAAGAGGCCCCACGACAAGAAGCTGTTCCGATTGTCTTCCCCACTGCCAAGCCTGGCTCGAAGCCAAAGCACCGCTCAACCGCTTCAGAGCTTAAGAAGACAAGGACAGCCGAAGCTGAAGCAAGGAAGAGGAAACACCCTGAAGCCTCTCCTTCAGACCCCACCATCAAGAAACGCAAGACCAAGAAGTCTCGGGCTGCTCCCACAGAGCCCCTGATAGTCGAACCCCTCTCCGTCCGCTTTCCGAACGAAGATCGTCAGCTGACCGTGCATGAGCCTGCTTTCACAGAGGCTCCGCACGCTGAAGACATTCCAGCAGCCGGCCCCAACGCTGCTGAAGACATTGGTCTCCAAGACAATGTGCAAGGTGATGCAGTCCTTCCTCAGCTCGAAACGAGCAAAATGATCAGCATTGGTCGTCCCTTGACGCCAATCACCCAAGATGCATCGTGGGCAGATCGCCCGCAGGAGGAAGAGAATGAGCCCCAGCCCACTGCAACTCCACCAGCGTCGCCTGCATTCCGTAGGCTTCGCAAAGGGCCAAGGGCTCAGACTGCTGACGACATTCCGGCTGCATCAGCCAAAGAACATGAAGAAGAGCACGAAGAACCTCAAGCTCCATCTCCCCCACACCAACAAGAAGAAGTTCTCAAGGAGAACGTACCTGAATCCATCCCTCTCACTACACGTGATGAGGCTGACACCACTGCGGCTGCCACACCCAATACTGAAGCATTTGTGGAGCCCAACCAACCAACAGCTTCAAGAGATACTGAAGCTACTGCCTCTGACCCTTCTGTGCCTGAGTCTGCTGCCGGTCCACAGTTCAACTATCATGTTGCGCACAGGCCCCAGGTACAGACGCCAATCCCACGACTGCCAAGGTTCCCAGGTCCTGCAACCGCTCCTGGCTCCTTTAATGTCAATAGCTTCAGGGCAGATAACACCTTCTTCAACCGCTCCAAGAACCCTTACTCAAGGGAACGGATTGTGTCAGATAGGTTTTGGAGCTACCCACAGCGCAGCTACTACTCCTACGTCCTCTACAACCAAGGCCGTATCTTTCCACACCAGCGCCTTGAGGTTGAAGCTATTGCTGGTCTGCCTGGTCTGGAAGAAGCACTGGACTGCTTCAAGCAAGTTGGCCTGCTGCCATTTGTCACAGATGAAGAGCACTGGAATGAAGAGCTTCTGCTCCAATTCTATGCCACACTGCACATCAAAGGCTACACCAGAGATCCGAAGACTTGGGTCCTGGAGTGGATGTCCGGCAATGTCCATCATGAAGCCAATGCATTTGATATCATTGAGCTCACCGGCCTACCCACTCCTGGCGAACTCTTCGAAGAAGGCTGCCAAGTCCATGCTGAAGCAGTTGAGAGCATATTTCAGCGACCTGAGCCAAATATGAGTCAGATGCTCTCAATGATGAAGCCATTGCTTCCTGACGCACCTTACCCAACCGAGTTCTTTGTTGAAGACTTAGAGTACCTGCCCAGAACTATCTATCACATCGTCAGGCGGACTCTATGGCCCATTAAGGGGCACTCTCGATATGCCAAGGTTGAAGGTGCCATGAAGACTCTCATCTTCTGCATCCTGCATGGCAAATGCTTCAATGCCCAGGATCTCTTTATACGTCAACTTGCAGCGTCTGGCTCCGATCTCTTTGGTCTGAAGATTTATGCTCCATGGGTTATGAGGCTCATCAAGCTCCACTCTACTATATCCTATCAACCCTCTGCTCGCAACCACAGAATCTTCTTACCTGATGTGGACACCTCTGCTGAAGCGATTTATCCTGAGCCTGCCAAGCAGCCATTAAGTCTTCAGAATGCAGAACACCAGAGCTTCACTCAGCATGATGAAGGTGCTGAAGCCATTTCCAGAGTCTATCCAATGGCTGGCACCACACGTGCCCCTGCATCAACTGAAGCCACTGACAGCACAGCTGCACAGAGACCCAAGAAACGCGCTCGTACGCTCACTGACCGTGAACTTCCTGTGGCTCTGCACCAAAAGCAGGATAGGCATCATGACTGGCTCAAACGGCAGATGCGCAGTATCATGCAAGACGTCAATCGCATCAGGAATCTGGCCACAAAGAATGCCTTTGTCGCACATGAAACCTGTCGCCGCACTTGGAAAGGCCTCACCATGATGTGCACTGAAGCTGAACTGCAAGAGGGTGGCTTCAAAGAGAGATTCAAGTTTGACTCCACACCCCCCAGAAGAGCTGTGTTGCGTGGAACTCCGTCGCTTGAAAAATCGGAGTTCTCTTCCTCATCTGCCACAGTGACTGGAAAAATCATTGAGGAAGAAGACGACGCTACATCACCACCACCTTCTTCAGCGCACGTCGTCACTGCACCAAGCTCGCCAGCTCCACCAAATGCCTCCACCGACCCTGCTGCGCCTGGGAACGCGTAGAAAACTCTATGTCTTCAAACCTTTTTGGTCATCACTGACAAAAGGGGGAGAAGCATATGATGTTTATAGTCTTCAAGCGGGTCAATAATAAGGGCGGGTGCTTTATTATATTTTGCTTCGTGCTTACAACTCTCGTTTTGCTACATTTGGTTCTCTGAGTTGTAACACTTACACTTGATGGTCGTCTGCTACTATGTTTGCCACTGTGTTTTTGCGAAGATAAATTCCACATGTACGATGATAATTTCCGCACTTATATCATTTCGCAGACGTCCATTTTTCATTATGCATATCATTATCTTCTTATATCTTTACATGCATGATGGATTGTCATCATAAGTTGAAGTGGATTCCCACAAATACAACCTGCTATGTGCATTCGCGTTCCAGAAGCAAATCACTTATATGCACATCTTCAGGGGGAGCCCTTGCAGCTTATGAAGACAATTCCTTTACAATTTCACAAATTATATTCCCCGTTGAAAACTTCAACTAGTTTGTCATCAATCACCAAAAAGGGGGAGATTGTAAGTGCATCTAGTGCCACCCCTAGTTGGTTTTGGAGTATTGATGACAAACCTAGTTGAGGGACTAATGTGTTTGTGAGAATTGCAAGATAACACAGGTAGAAGTCCCTCATTGATTCGGTTTAGTTACCAGAGATGACCCCTAAAAATGTACGAAGACATTGAAGACAATGGTGGTTCATGAAGACATTCATGTCGAAGACAATGACATATGAAGACTCCCCATGAAGCCTATGGAACTCGAAGACTTAGATCCTTCGTAGTTTTACTTTATTCATGTTGTGTCATAGGAACCACCGTACTGTTAAGTGGGGTCCAAGAGAACCAGTCAGGATGACTGAAGTGATGCCTAATTCAAATCCTATGTCTTCGAGTGAAGACAATGAGAGAAAATCTTGTCCAGAGTCAGACAAGTCAGCTTTACTTGCAGCCCAAGTAAAGTTGCCGTGAGAGTTCGAAATCCGACCGTTAGTACACGTGTCAGTTCCTTAGTGACCCAGGGTCATTTCGGACAAATCAGGCCAGGGTTGCCAAGTGGCTATAAATAGTCCACCCCTACAACCATAAACGATTGGCTGCTTAGATTTCAGTGCACGGCTTTTGTCGTTTGAGAGCAACCCACCTCGAAGCCTTTGAGAGAAAATCCTTAGTGAGGAGAAAAGCCCTAACCACCCAGAGCCAGAGTAATTGGGCATCACTTAAGTCTTCTTGTCTGAGTGATCTGAAGACTTATTACACTTGAGGACTGTGCATCCTCCAGACGGTTAGGCGTCGCGTTCTGAGCATCCAAGAGGAATTGTGGATTGCCGGTGAACGAAGTCTGTGAAGGTTTGGGAGTCTACCTTGAAGACTTACCAGAGTGATTGGGCGGGGTCTGTGTGACCTTAGCTCAAGGAGAAAACGGTGAGGACTGGGTGTCCTGAGCTGCGTGTTCAGGACTGGGTGTCCGGGACTGTGTGTCCTTTGGTTTAAATACCTAGCCGCTCCAACCAGACGTACAGTTGTCACAGCAACTGGAACTGGTCCAACACATCATTGTCTTCAACGTGTCACTGGTTTCATCTTCGCCTCCCTTTACTTACCAGTACACATTGTGAAGCTATTGCATGCTTGCTTTATCTTCTGTCTTCACAACTTGACTGTATGATCTGTTTGGCTTCATAACTTCTTCCAACCTGATCCTCATTACATTGAAGCTGTTTGTCACTGTGCTTTCACTATATTGTATACTTGACCATGGCTTGCATTGTGTAATCTAACTTCCGCTGCATAGTGATAGGCTTGTTCACTCTGTTTGTCTTCATAACTTCCACGTTTTGAAGACTTTCATAAAAATCGCCTATTCACCCCCCCTCTAGTCGATATAACGCACTTTCAGCAGCGCTTCGCTCTTGTCCTTCCGCCTCCCTGCATGGCCAAGTCCGGGCGCGCCTTGGGCCCGGGGGCTACTGTCGGCGTTCTGGGAACGGGGGTCCCCAGACTTGCCTGCCTGCGGCCTACGGCGTGGCTCAAAGGGGGGCCCAGCGCGGCCCATCTTCACCAACACAAACCCAAGACCCTCGCGAGGGGCCAAGCCTCGCGGGGCGGACGACGCGGAGCTTCCTCAGGCACGGACTCATCAGGCTGGCTCACGAGGAGGCGGAGAGACCAAGGCGGGGTACCTCACGAGGTGCCCGTGACGCCAGCCATGACGACCAAGGGCGCCAGGCGGGTGCCAGCCCGCGCAGTGTCCTCCTTTCCTCTTTGGTGCAAAGGGGGCAAGCGCAGCCGCGGAGTACCGAGGCATCAGGCAAAGGTTGCCATTTCGGTGCAACAAGACCAAGACCATGAGGACTACAAGGCGGAGGTCATCATGGAGCCCGAGACGGCGTCATCACCAGAGCTTTGTGCAGGCGAAGACTACTTTTGTCAGGGTAGCTAGTACTAGCTGTCCCCCTTCAAATTAGCACGCCATTGTTGGCTCCCTTCCCACTCGATATTTGGGAAGAGGACCAGGGCCTCTATAAATAGGACCAGCCACCCACAGAGCAAAGGGGGGTGAGAGGGGTTTCGATCAGAGAGAGCGAGAGAGAGAAAGGTGACTGAACTCCTCCCAGCAGTTCATCGCCCCAGCCAAGAACAGACCCTTGCGAGGCTGTTCTTCCTTGTATTGTTCATCATCATCAGCCCAAGAGGCAATCTACCACACCACACACTGGAGTAGGGTATTACACCACAACGGTGGCCCGAACTAGTATAAATCCTGTGTCTCTTGTGTTGTTCTTTCCATAGTTTAGATCCTAGCAAGGCGGAGGGGTGCAGGTAGGTAGGAGGGAAAATCTCCGTGCGCACCCCAGTGTTCGAACCTGAAGGGTCTGCCAGAACCTGAAATCCGACACCAAGTTCTCCCCAACCACAAGTCACCTCACCAGTGCAAGATGAAGATGACTTTGAGGCTCAGCCAACTCCATCTCCACAGGCGTCACCAGTGTTACGCAGGCTTCGCAAAGGACCAAGGCCCCAAGTCACTCTTCCGAGCGTTCCAGAAGTTGAAGTGCCCCACCAATCTGTTGCACGTCAAGTGTTTCCAGAAGCCACTCCAACTATGAACGCCTCTGAGTCTGAAGCCAAAACGGCTGAAGATATTCCGGCTGCATTAGCCGATGAAGAAGAAGCACCACGTGATGAAGAAAGAGTTGCTACACCACCAACCATTCCTGAAGCTGTTCTCGAGGAGAACGTGTCCGACCCTCCAGCTCCTGAAGTGGAGGTTACCAATACTGAGGCGGCCACCAACATCAACACTAAAGCCAATGATATTGTCACAGCTGAAGCTAATGTGGCGCCTGAAGCTAACGTCACCACCAACAACAACACTGCTGACGACACTGATGTCGTCATGCCCGAAGCCAATAATGAAGCACCTGAAGCCAATGTGGCCCCTGAAGCCAATGCAGCACCAGACGTAATCATTCCTCCTGAAGCTATTGTGCCACTTGCAGCCCATGTCAATGAAAATGCCAATGCTCATGTACCCCCTCCAAGACCTCATACTATTGAATTGGCATTTGATCGTGGTCAGCCTATTATGGTCCGATGGCCCATTCTGGTTCCTCCACCTGCTGCGGATCCACAATTTGACTATCATGTCGAGCACAGGCCTCAAGTCCAGAAGCCCAAGCCAAGACTTCCAAGATTCCCAGGCACTGCAACCTCACCTGGGGTCTTCAATGTGAATGGCTTCGTGGCACATAACACCTTCTTCAACAGCGCCAAGAACCCTTACTCCAAACCTCGCATTTCATCGGATCGGTTCTGGAGCTATCAGCAGCGCAGCTACTATTCATGTGTCTTATACAATCAAGGGCGCATATTTCCACATATGTGTCTCGACACCGAAGCTATAACTGGCCTGCCCTATCTAGAAGAAGCGTTGGATTGCTTCAGAGACGTTGGCCTCCTGCAATTTGTCACAGACGAGGAACAGTGGAATGAAGAGCTTCTATTACAGTTTTATGCCACTCTTCACATTCGAGGCTAAAACAGGGATCCAAAGACTTGGGTCCTTGAGTGGATGACAGGCAATGTCCATCATGAAGCCAAAGCTCTTGATATCATTGAGCTTACAGCCCTGCCCACTCCTGGTGAATACTATGAACCAGGTTGTCAACAACACCAGAATGCTTTGGAGAGCATTTTTCAGAAGCTAGAACCCAACATGAGCCAAATGTTGAGCATGATGAAGCATTTGCCTCACGACGCTGACTACCCATCTGAATTCTTTGTTGAAGACCTAGAGTATCTGCCTCGCACCATTTACCATATCATCAGAAAAACTCTATGGCCTGTCAAAGGACATTCATCTGCAGCGAAGCTTGAAGGAGCAATGAAGACTTTGGTTTTCTATATATTCAATGGCATCAGCTTCAATGCTCAAGACTTCTTCGTCAGACAATTGGCTGCATCTGGCTCCAACATTTTTGGTTTGAAGTTCTATGCTCCATGGGTAATGTGTCTTATCAAGCTGCACTCTGCCTTCAACTATCAGCCGTTTGCGCGCAATCATCTTGTATTCTTGCCAGAGGTTGATATGTCTGTTGAAGCTATTTACCTAGAGCCTGCTAAGGATCCCATTTATCTTCACAATGCTGATCGTCAAAGCTTCACCCAGCCCATTGAAGGAGTTCAGGCAGTCTCTCGTGTTTATCTCTTGGCTGGTAACACACGTGCCCCTCGTGCTCAAACTGACACCAGTGGAAGCACCATTGCCCAAAGGCCTCAGAAGCGATCTCGTGTTCTCAATGATCGAGAGCTTCTCGTCGCGCTACATCAGAAACAAGATAAGCATCATGACTGGCTTAAGCGTCAAATGCAAAGCCTCTTGGTGGACGTCAATCGCATTCGCAATCTTGCCACCAAGAATGCCTTTGTTACACATGAAACCTGTCGGAGGTCTTGGAAGAGTTCGACATTGCTTAGTGTTGAAGCTGATCTGCAAGACGATGGATTCACAGAAAGATTCAAGTTTGACTCAACTCCTCCAAAGAATGCTCACTTGCGTCGGACTCCCTCACTTGAAGACTCTGACTATTCATCCTCAGCTGCGACGGTGAATGCCAGAGTCATCGATGACCAAGATGATTCCACTTCACCTCCTCCAACTACAATGTGTGTCGACACTGCACCGAGCTCTTCTGCATCACCGGACCTCAACGACGACCCTGCTGCCTCACCTGCACCTCATGGGAACGAGTAGAATCTCTATGTCTTCAAACCTTTTTGGTCATTACTAACAAAAGGGGGAGAAGCATACGAGTTGATAGTCTTCAAGCGGGTCCATATGGGTGGTCACTTTACTTTTTGCTACTTTTGCCAAGTGCTTACAACTCTCGCTTTTTGATACATTTGGTTCTTTGAGTTGTAACACTTAAACACGATGGTCGTCTGCTACTTATTTGCTATTCTGTGATGCGGTGATAAATTCCGCATGTGCGATGATAACTTCCGCACTTAGGTCATTTTGCAGACATCCATTTTTCATTATGCATGTCATTATCTTCGTAATATCAAATCATGCATGATGAATTGTCATCATAAGTTGAAGAGGATCTCCACAAGTACAACCTGCCATGTGCATTTGCATTCCAAAAGAAAATTACTTATATGCATATCTTCAGGGGGAGCCTTTGCCACTTATGAAGACAATACCCTATCCTTTACAATTTCACATATTTTATTCCCTGTTGTAAAACTTCAACCAGTTTGTCATCAATCACCAAAAAGGGGGAGATTGTAAGTGCATCTAGTGCCACCCCTAGTTGGTTTTGGAGTATTGACGACAAACCTGGTTGAGGGACTAATGTGTTTGTGAGAATTGCAGGATAACACAGGTAGAAGTCCCTCATTGATTCGGTTTTCCTACCAGAGATGACCCCTAAAAATGTATGAAGAATTTCTCTGCGGAATTGAAACGTCAAATGGGTCCCCACCTAGCAAGCGTCCCCTAGTGAGTGCGTCCTCTAGCGAGCGCGTCCCCGCCGGCGGCCACTCCGGCCCCGGCGGCCACCCTCTCCTCCGTCGGCGGCCATCCCGGCCTCGGCGTCCTCCCTCCCTTGCCGGTGGCCGCTCAGGCCCCGGCCCCCCTCTTCCGCCTGCGTCCATTCCGCACGGGGCTCGCCAATCACCATGGCCTCCAGCTCCGCTAGCCCGGCCTCGGTTTCATCCAGACCCCAGCCCATCGTTTCAGGTATGGGGTTGTCTGCATCATCCGGATCTAGGGAGTCCTCGACCGGGGCTGGAGGCGCTCCGACCGGGGCCAATCCTGGGAAAGCCGCGGGCGCCGCCGTCCCGTGGCGCAAGCCAAGGCCGTCGTGCAAGGCTCTGTGGCGCGAAAGGAAGGCCTTTCGGAAGCAGGCCGCGGCGGGTGGTGCTCGGCCACGTTCGTCGCGCTCCCCGGCTTCGTCGCCGGAGCGGAGGGAGATCCCAGCGGACTTGTTTGGGCTCTGTTTCAGTTGCTTTCGCAAGGGCCATCATCGGGAAGATTGTTGGTTCCCTCCGCTTTGCATCTGGTGTGGCCTGGAGGGTCACATATCCACGGACTGCAAGCGGCCAAGGAGCCCCAGGTCAGAGGAGGATCTCCGGCGAGATGCGGTGGCCAAGGTAGCACGAGTGTCGCAGCCGTAGATGCAGGCCGGACCTGCAAACAGGCTATCACCGGCGACTAGGCAGGCCACTCCCTTGGAGAGGCCCTCGTTAGTCCCGGCTGACACCGCACCTGTGGGATCCGGGCAGGCATCAGCTGCCGCTGCTGCTACCAGGAGTATCTGCGTGCTCTGCCGTACGCAGGAGATGGAGGATCTCGAGCAACGCCTGAGGCTAGCGGTGGTGGCCTATGTGGGAGGCACACGGCCAACGGTGTCTTGCCAGGAGGCTGCGGAAGCCTTGTCGGAGGAGCTGCACATCCCTCGTCACCATTTCTCTGTCCACAAATACCACCCTGAGGATTTCTTGGTTGTCTTTGCAGCGCCGGAGTTGCGCAATAGAGCTTTGGCGGAGGGCACCATCAAGCACGGGTTCTTCAAGTTGTTCGTCAAAACGTGGCTCAAGCAAGCTCAAGCTGTTACAAGAGTGATGCGCCCACAAGTGGACATTATGATTGAGGGGATCCCATCTCATGCGTGGACGACCG
Source organism: Triticum monococcum (assembly GCA_034509565.1). NCBI lineage: Eukaryota > Viridiplantae > Streptophyta > Magnoliopsida > Poales > Poaceae > Triticum > Triticum monococcum. Next base: position 639,367,164 of record CM067847.1, on the reverse strand, counting down.
AGACGGCGGTGGAGATCCTTGGCTCGTCATGTCAGGTGGAGAGTTTGGCGCCGGAGACAGAGAACAGAGAGGACTTGTCCCTCTTCAAGCTTCGGGCATGGTGCATTGACCCGGACAAGGTGCCGGTGGCCAAGCGTATTTGGGTGCCGGAGCCGGAGGTGTTCGGAGGTCCGGCGGCGCGGCGGCCTACGTTGCGAGCCTTGCTGGAGTACAAGACGCTCATTCACATAGGGCAGATGCGAGATCATGAGGGTCTGAAGCGCTGGCTGCAGCCGCCTAGCTCTGATGGGAGCGGCCAAAGCAGGATGCCAGATGACTCTGCGGACTTCTCTGGTCGGGGTGAGTGGCGTGTCTTGCCGTGGACAAGGGGAGTTCATGATCACCGCGGTGGGGCGCCGGCAAGCGGAGTGCACGGCGGTTCCTATCTGCATGCGCTGACGGGATGCATTGCGCCGTCTGAATGGAGGATTCCACCTATGACACACGGCTCAGCGGCGACGGTGCGCGCGCCGGTGATCACCACCGTGACTGCGGCAACGGGAGCGAGACAGGACGTTGAAGGCACGACTGCGCATGTGCCACCAGTTGCGCAACGGGAGGTTGAGGGTGCGGCCGTACGCGTGCCACCAGCAGCGAGGCTGGCCACAGAAGATCCGGTTCAGAGCTGTGGGGCCAGGCCTACGCCAGAGGCTGCGGTGGCTGATCTGGTACAGCGTGATTCAATTGGCTCATTTGAAACAACCTTTGACCAAGGAGGGACTGGGGATCGCGTGGCCACTAATGGATGCATGCAATTGATGATTGATATGGGGCCTTCTGCGGATCCCAAGGGAACAGATAAGGTTGAGGATGTTGCGGCATTGGTGGAGCCAATTCAGGCTAGCATGGACCGGCCGGTGGGGGCCACCAAAAACCATCATGCTGCGGAATCCAAGGAGGAGACAATGCAATGATCCCATGAGGCGATGCTGGCCGACAAAGCAGCTGACGGGTGGGCGCCGGTGGCGGATTTGACGCACCCTGCGACAGAGGAAGGGGAGGTGGTTCCAGGAGATGATACATTGGACAACTGACCCACGCTACAGGAGTTGGAGTGCGTTGATGTGACTATGTCTAGCGCATGCATGCAGGAGCCGCTGCATGGAGAAAGGACGCGTTGGCTGTGGCATGTGTGGTGGCAACGCAACACCAATAGGGGCATCTCTCGGCTAAGGAAATTGTGGAGCTAGGTAACATCAAGGCTTTCTGTGCGGGCCTTCTCAAGAAGCTTGCACCACCTCTTCTTAAGGAGTTCGAGGGTCTAAGAGGCGTCAAAGCGGGTCAGGATCCTTTCACACCATGCCGCACCACTCGGTCCGTTTGCTTTGGTGGCGCTAGGAAGACGAAGGCTTCGGCCGTGGAAACGGTGCTGCTGAAAACCCTGGGATTTGACTGCGATGATCTGGCGGTCTCCGAGGACGCGCTAGGTCAGCTACGTACGGTCTTCGACTCGCCACTACAGGAGCCGCAATTGAGGGCTATAGCGGCCATCTTCGGGAAGGCAATACCGCTAAATCTAGCGGGGGAGACAGGGATGGCCGAACCCCTTTTGGCGCAGTAGGGGCATTAGCCGCCATGGTGTTGGAGTCATCTTTTCCTAATGTCGTGCAACGCCTTGGAGTTAGTGTGCTGGAATGTTAGAGGTCTTAACAATCCAGCCAAGAGGAAGGCCCTTAGACGGTTCGTGCAATCTGTCCATGCGCGATCGTTTTTATTTTAGAAACTAAGTTAGAAGTGGTGGACAAGTATGTAATCTTGCAATGCATGGGACCTAATTATGATGGTTTCACTTACTTACCGGCGTCGGAGACTAGAGGAGGCATTTTTGTGGCTTGGGACACCACGAGGGTTCGGTTCACGAATTATCTCAACGACTCCCACAGCGTTACTGCTTATGTTTCGCCTATTGAGGGGCCGCCAGGGTTGTCGGTGTCAAAACCGGCGGATCTCGGGTAGGGGTCCCGAACTGTGCGTCTAGGCCGGATGGTAACAGGAGGCAGGGGACACGATGTTTTACCCAAGTTCGGGCCCTCTTGATGGAGGTAAAACCCTACGTCCTGCTTGATTAATATTGATGATATGGGTAGTACAAGAGTAGATCCACCACGAGATCGAGGAGGCTAAACCCTAGAAGCTAGCCTATGGTATGATTGTATGTTATGGTTGTTGTCCTACGGACTAATACCCTTCGGTTTATATAGACACCGGAGAGGGTTAGGGTTACACAAGGTTGGTTACAAAGGAGGAGACATCCATATCCGTATTGCCTAGCTTGCCTTCCACGCCAAGTAGAGTCCCATCTGGACACGAGACGAAGTCTTCAATCTTGTATCTTCATAGTCTAACAGTCCAGCCAATGGAGATAGTCCGGCTGTCCGGAGACCCCCTAATCCAGGACTCCCTCAGTAGCCCCTGAACCAGGCTTCAATGACGATGAGTCCGACGCGCAGTATTGTCTTTGGCATTGCAAGGCGGGTTCCTTCTCCGAATACACAGAAGAATTTGAATACGAGGATAGTGTCGAACCCTGCAAAATAAGTTCCACATTCCACCGTAGAGAGAATAATATTTTCGCAGATCTAATTTGCTGGCTTGTTTTGGTAGCATGACGTTATGTCATGGCCCGGCGATTATTCGAACCGTTTCCTTTAACCAGCCCCGCACATAACGTGAGGCAGTTTTTCGACACATCTTGTCAAAGCAGAGATCGTGTCCCCTTATTACGGGATTCTCATTAATACGGGCGTGGGTAACCCAACCGTGTCTAGGACTCCTAAATTATAGGCAAGTCCTAAACGGCTACGGAGAGGACGCTTGATATTCACCCCCTTTATAAAGGGACAAGGTTTTCGCTTTTTCCCTCTCGTGCTCAATCGAACCCTTCCCCCGCCTCGAGTTCTAACACCCAAAGCCCAGGTTAGGTGCTCCGGATCTTCAATCATGTCTGGATCCAGCCTTCAAGGACGATGGATGCCCTCTTCCGTTACGGAAGAGGACATAAAAAAGTTGAGGGAGGCCAGATACCTGACCGCCGAGGTTTCGCATCGGCTGCCTGCTCGAGGGCAGGTCGTCCCTACTCCCGAGCCCAACGAGAACGTTGTGTTCGTCTGCCACTTCCTCCGAGGCCTAGGCCTCACTCTGGATCCCTTTGTCAGGGGTTTGATGTTCTACTGCGGGCTAGATTTCCACGATCTAGCTCCGGACTCCTTTCTCCACATCTCGACATTTATTGTCGTGTGTGAGGCATTCCTCCGCATTACCCCTCACTTCGGCCTGTGGCTCAAGACCTTTGAAGTGAAGCCGAAGATGATCGAGGGGCAACATGCAGCGTGCGGAGGCCATCAATAAGCAAGATGGCAGGAGCTCCATGGCCGAAAGGTTCCTTTCCAGAGGTGTCCGAATTATGGCAACGGGAGTGGTTTTACGTCACGGCTCCCACAAGTGCCAAGTGGGCGGCTGCCCCCGCTTTCCGCTCGGGCCCCCCACCACAACTGATTTCATGGATTAGCAGATGTCTGAGCTGGGGTCCAGCCAAGGACGTGCCTATAATGCAAAGCCGCATTCAAGATCTCTTCGAGGGAGATTTTAATTTGGTTGTGGTAGTGCAAGTTATGCTGGTTCGTCAAGTCCAGCCTTGCAAACGTCGGCCCCTTCGCTTGTGGGAGTTCAACCCAGAAGGACCGCGTGCCATTCAAAGTTTCCTCGGCCTGACGCGCGAGGAGATGTACAAGTCATTCTTCGGACCTCAAATAGAGTGTCCGGATACTACCGAGGACGTGGGCCTGAGCAGCAACCGCGCCGCCGAACAAGTAAGAAACCCTCTAACCGAACACATCGTCTTTTATTCATCATGAAGTTATTTCTGAGAGTTCGCTCTTTGACCAGGACTGGCTGACAAAGGCGAAGATGATTCGGTATCTGGCCCCCCTCCCTGAGGGTTTAGAAAATCCGGTATTGGAAAAGATGCTCGAGCTCGCACCTTGCCCGGAGCCCTCGAAGGAAGATACAGGGGAGGATAATACGGGCAAATGTGAGCCCCCATCGCTGCCAGTTCCAACCGAGGGAACGAGCGCCTCCATAAAGGAGGATGACCGAGGGAGGAAGAGGACTGCTTCCATGGATCCGGAAGCCGAGGCCTCCAAACGGGAGAAGAAGTCTCCAACAGAGGGTCCTGCCTCGGGGGGTGCTCTTGCCGCACAAAGTCCGCAGGGGGATCAGCCCTCCAACGAGTTGTAAATGATCCAAAAAATACTTTAATAGTGAAGGTATACTATCTTTCTTCTGAGAAAATAACCGCCGCATATATCTTGCAATTCGGGTCTTAGCCCCTCTCAGCTGAGCTCGTCTTCGGGGGATCTTCTTCTAGAGATGATGGAGAGAGAAACGCCTCCCCCGGACTCCTCCGCTCAAGAAGCGGGCGACCCCGAAATGTTGTCACGGAGGGCCTCTCCGGATCCGATGAGGCCAGAAGATAATCCCATAGACCCCCGAAGTCCCCAGCGTCCGGCTCTCGAGGAGAGCAAACAAAAGAGTCCGGCACCGTCTGGTATGCGGTCGGATGTTCTGAGGGAGCTGTTGGGGCGAGCGTCCATCTCAGAAGAACACCGTACGCTGATGGGTACGGTGATGGAAAGAATTTCATCCGCTGAAAGCGGATTACATGAAGCCTTTATGAGTCTACTGACGGGCTTTGAGGTACGTGATGGTACCGCACATGTTAGGTGTGCCCTGTGTAGAAAGTAGCCCCTGAGACTCTGGTTGCCAACGAGAACGGCGGCGAACAGAGGATCATAGTCCCAGGCAATAACCAGACTGCCTTTATGTGTAGGCGGTGGAAGCTCCGGTGGCTAGCCGGACTAGTGAGTTTGCCGATTTAAAACGGCAACTGGATGCGGCAGATGCCGACATCGAGCTTGTTAACAAGAGGCTTGACGAATCACAGGGTAAGTAATGCTTTCTGGTGAATGTCACACAATAAGAGCAGCATGATGCCAGTATCTTTAATATGTTGTGACTACAGACGGAGTTGTCACTGTGGAGACCCTTCGGGCGGAGCTCGCCCGAGCCAAGGAACAAGCGAGGATTAGTAATGCGGCTACTTTGAAGGCGGTCGAAGAGTTGAAAACCGAGAAGGCCGCACATTGCGAGAGCAAAGAGAAGATGGCCAAGATGGCCGTAGAATTTAAAGACACTGCCGGCCGTTGCCGGCTTCTTGAAAAACAAAAACCGAGCGAAGGCAACGGACCTTGAGAAGGCCACGATGGCGGACAAAGACACCCACTCTGCTATGAGAGCGAAGAAGGAGGAGCTGCGGGAAGCCGGGGATATTGCGGCTGGGAAGCCCTTCATGCTATGGAGGAAGTTCGGAGATCCACGGTATGCCCCTCTGGATCGGCTATGGAGTTCGGCAGATGCATATATGGACTTGGCGGCGAGCGCTGCCGATGCGGCCAAATACTTCCAAGGTCAAGCAGATCGTGGGGTGGACAAGCTGTTCTGGTCGCAATTCAACGTTCCAGAGCGTCCGCTTCCTTTGACTGATCAGCTAGCCGAATGGGCCGAACTAAATGGGTTGTCCGGACTCGCTATGAGGTCTGTCGTGGATCAACTACAGCCGGAAAAGCCAAAGCCGAATAGCTATTTTAGCTTAGTGCAGCATGTCCTTGGTGCGGTGCCGCGCATTGATGCGATGAAGAGGTCAGCGTGCATAGAAGGCTCACGGATGGCCCTTGCCCGTGTTAAAGCATACTGGGCGGAGATGGACGCTACCGCTGTTGCGACGCAGGGTCCGGCCATAGGCCGGGTGGCTGTCGAGCGCTATTTTGAGGAAGTTCTCGAGGGTGCTCGTTTGATAGAGGCCCAGTGCTCGAAGAACATTATGTTTGAATGACATGTATTCCCATTGTAAACACAATGTTTTTATGAAATTTTATAAGGATGTGTTTATACTTTTGCCCGAAAGTAATATGATGCCTCATGTGCGGCCGTTTATGTATACATGTGTATAACCTGAAAGATTGCAGTCGTCGGCTTCAGCCCCCACGCATATAATACGGGGGTGCTCACAAAAAACGCGTGTTCACACTTAACCCAACGTCTTGGTCCTATGAAGGAGGTGATAGCGCAGCGAATGAGGCAATTGGACTATAATGCTTTAACACTTTCACTTAGCCATAGGAGTTTGACTGTGGGGCTACTAGATAGCCCCTGGTGGCTCCACACTATCCCGATCTCGGGGTGCGTACATGCCTGGCCGGGAAACGGCCCTTTGTTAAGGCGGAGGAATTCTAACATTCCTATAGGTCATCGAGTGGTTGACCAGTCTCACGCTATATCATGACAGTCAGTTTTCGGCTTTCTCTACTGAGGTGCTCGTCCGGATGAACCAGGGCACAATCGCAGTAGTTCTCCTGGTGCTGCCTTAGCCGGTAAAGCGGAACGTAAGGCACCAAAACACAGGAGCCGGGCAAACCCAACATTTGAGCAAAGACAATTATTCGGAGCTGATGCATATAAGGCCAAACTCGCGATGCCGAACACTCCCTAAGGTATTCAGTCTTTATGGTATAAACCGGGCCTAAATAGAGCCCTTTGTAAGAAGCCCTTTGTGTCCAGGTACGTGCATTATTCTGACGTGGCCACATGCCAAGACGTCAGCATCCTTCTCAATTGTGCTGAGAATTTGGTGGATGTGTATCAACAAGAGACAGTAAAAAAGGTTTACGCAGGGTCTTAATCTAAAAAGAATCCTTCGAGCGGGTCCCTGCTGCATGTCTGCGCCTATGTCTCTATTGTGCCGTATCCTGGACGGATGTAGCACGATGATCATCTGTAAAAGAGAGGAACTTAGGTGAAAAAGTTGTCATGCAAAAAGATAGTTTTTAAAGAAACCATGTATAATTTAAGATGAGTAAAAATTGCCACTTGTCTGCGCGCGTTGAGCCCCTTGTATTTGTAATAGGGGTGTGACCATCGATCCGGTATGAATTACATATAGTTGCGCTGGACTCGTCTAACCGTGTCCGAGGTCTTGACAACCTGTTAAATGCTTTAGTTGGTGAGGCCGTTTTTAGTGTGCGGCTGCCAAGGCAGCCGCACTCTCTTCGGCGCGCAAAGATCGCTCAATACTTCCATTCACTGTAATGGTGCCACGTGGACCGGGCATATTAAGCGTGAGGGAAGCATAATGCGGTATTGCATTAAAGCGAGTGAAAGCTTCGCGTCCAAGTAGTGCTTGATAGCCACTCTGGAACGGAGCGATGTGGAAGGTTAAATGTTCGCTACGGAAGTTATCGGGGAAGCCGAATATAACCTTTAGTAGCAGGGAGCCCGTACCATGAGCCCCTGGGCCTGGCGTTACTCCTTTAAAGGTAGTGTTGCTATGGCAAATTTTCGTTGGGTCTACCCCCATTTCGCGGATTGTATCCTGGTATATCAGTGTAACACCCCGGATGTAATTTACCTTATATGTATCCCAACTCTTGCCGTTTCCGGCGCTAAGTTATTTTATTTTCCTCGGGTTCGGGTTTTTGTCTTCGTGTGTTGTTGCCTTTGTCATGCATCTCATACCATGTCATCATGAGCATTGCATTTGCACACGTGTTTGTCTCATGCATCCGAGCATTTTCCCCGTTGTCCATTTTGCATTCCGGCGCTCCTATCTCCTCTGGTGCTCCTTTCTACCTCTTTTCGTTTGTGGGGGTTAAACATTTCTGGATTGGACCGAGACTTGTCATGCGGCCTTGGTTTAATACCGGTAGACCGCCTGTCAAGTTTCGTGCCATTTGGACTTCGTTTGATACGCCAACGGTTAACCGAGGGACCGAGAAGGCCTCGTTTGTGTTGCAGTCCAACACCCTTCCAATTTGGCCCAAAACCCACCAAAACCTCTCCCATCATCTAAAGTGTTCGATCATGATCGCGTGGCCGCAAACCGCACTCCATTTGGAGCTTCCTAGCTCCCTCTATGCCTATATATAGATCCCCTTCCAAAAATCTCGGGCAAACCCTAACCTCTCCCTCTCCTCGCGCCGCCGGACGAAAACCCGCCGTCCGGACGTGTCCGTTCCCGCCGTCCGCCGCCACGTGTCATCGCCCGATTCGACCGCCAACCGCGCCCACTTCCCCCGCACCGCCGCGAGCTGGCCCGCCGGGGCCCAGGCGGGGCCCTCCCGGCCCGTCGCCCGCACCCGCCGCCTGGGACCAGCGCCGCCCGCGCCTCTCGTCTCCTCCGCCGACCACCGCCTCCGACGCCGACCGGCCGCCGCCCACCACCGGCAAGGGCCGCCCCGGTCGCCGCGTCCGCCGCACCCAGCCGGCGCCGCTCCGGCACCGCCTCGCCTCGGTGCCCGCACCCGGTGGTCGCCCACGCCTCCCTGTCGCCAACTCCGGCGAGCCCCGGCGTCCTCTTCCTCCAGCGAGCCCACGACGAACTCCGACGACTCCCTGCTGCTACAGTGCTCCGGCGTGCCTCGATCCGCGCGCTGGATCTGGATCTGAGGAAAACTCTCGGTTGACTTTTTCATCCCCGAACCCTAATCCTTTTGCAAACTTTGGCATGGCGTAACTCTGCACCGTAGCTTCGATTTGCGCATGTAGCATATCAAAATGTTCGTCCCAAAGAGTACATGATTTCATCACATTGCATCATTTTCATTTGAGCTCATCTTGATGCCCGAAATGCTGTTGGAAGAGGGCTATGTGATAAAATTGTCAGATCTGTTTCATCAAATAGATATTTGTCATTTTTGCCAGGATTAATGAGTGCATGTTATGCTCCTGAGTTCTACATGAGTTTTGTTATATGCCATGCCATCTTTACAGAGGTGCTTGCCATGTATTTTTGTGATATGTGTGGTGACTAGCACAAGCTTGCAAAGTAGCGTATTTGGTAATGCTGATTTCAGGGACTTAGAATTTCACTAAGTCCTTGTTCTGATTTTGTCATTATGCCATATGTTCATGTTGTTTCCTAGTGATATGTGCCTCTTTTGAGGATGATCATTAAGTATGATTTGTTAACATTGTGGTGCTCTATCCATACATGTCTTTGTTTGCATTTATGGAGCACCCTAGCTTGGGTAAATCGAGCTCTATTTTTTCTATTTCGTGAATCCTGGCAAATTGTTGACTTGTTAGCGATTTTGCCGAGGATGTTGCTATTGATCCGTGCATGATATGTTGTTGTTCTTGCCATGTATAACTTCTATGATATGTATTATTGATGGGTGTATGCTTAGTTTGTCATGCCATGCTCTGTAGTGAGTGTATCGATTTCGTAAACATGCCTACTCATTAACTGATTTGCATGCTCCAGTTTTTCACTAAGTCTGTAATCTGATTATGTTTTTGCCATGTTCACAGGCTTGCAATTGTATTTTCTGATCCCTTTTTGCTCAAGGTCACTAAGGGACTTTTGTTAAGTGCTTTGGGTAGCTTCATGCCATGCCTTGCTTTTCCATGTTAAGTTCCTACAGCATATAGTTTTCATGCTCCAAAGTGTGCTACCTGATGTTAAATTCCAGACTTGTGTTAATTTCACTAAGTCTGAAACCTGTTATCATTTGCACTTTTGCCATGCTTGTTTGAACCTGTTAATGGATGAATTAGCCGTAGCTCAGTGTTCATCTTTTGTTAAGCATCATGAGTGGATCCCTGCCATGTATTTCGTTGTCATGTTTGAGAGTTGTAGCATAATTATCTTGATGCATTTAGATGGCTACTTGCTGATTATCGCAGACCGGTGCCATATTTGTTTTGCTTGCCATTTCCAAACCGTGCATCCGATTCCGGTGATCTTTATATCGATTTCAACCGAAATCACCTCACCTTTCCAGTGGCACTCTTGGATTTCCAAGTTGAGGCCAGGTTCAATCATTTCTTGTCAAATCTTGCATATGCATCACATATCGCATCCCGCATAGCATACCATGTTCGCATCATGTTGTTTGAGCATTGCACGTGGTTGATTGTGTTCCTTTTGCTTGTTTGTCTTGTTTGGGTAGAGCCGGGAGACGAGTTCACGAACGAGGAGGCCGTTGAGTTTTCTTACGAGGATCAAGTCAACTCTGACAACTTTCCAGGCAAGATGATCATACCCTCGAAATCACTTCTATCTTTGCTTGCTAGATGCTCGCTCTTTTGCTATGCCTATGCTACGATGCCTACCATTTGCTTATCATGCCTCCCAAATTGCCGTGTCAAACCTCTAACCCACCATGTCCTAGCAAACCGTTGATTGGCTATGTTACCGCTTTGCTCGGCCCCTCTTATAGCGTTGCTAGTTGCAGGTGAAGATTGGAGATCGTTCCTTATTGGAACATTGTTTATTGTTGGGATATCACCATATTATCTTGTTTATCTTAATGCATCTATATACTTGGTAAAGGGTGGAAAGCTCAGCCTTTTGCCTAGTGTTTTGTTCCACTCTTGCTGCCCTAGTTTCCGTCATATCGGTGTTATGTTCCCGGATTTTGCGTTCCTTACGCGGTTGGGTTATAATGGGAACCCCTTGACAGCTCGCCTTGAATAGAACTCTTGCAGCAATGCCCAACCTTGGTTTTACCATTTGCCACCTAGCCTCTTTTCCCCTTGGGTTTCCGAAGCCCAAGGGTCATCTTTATTTAAACCCCCCTAGGCCAGTGCTCCTCTGAGTGTTGGTCCGACCGAGTAGACTGCGGGGCCACCTCGGGGCAACTTGAGGGTTGGTTTTACTCATAGGATGTCTCATCTGAGTGTGCCCTGAGAACGAGATATGTGTAGCTCATATCGGGATTTGTCGGCACATTCGGGCGGTGTTGTTGGACTTGTTTTACCATTGTCGAGGTTGTCTTGTAGAACCAGGATGCTGAGTCTGATCGGAATGTCTCGGGAGAAGGAATATCCTTCGTTGACCGTGAGAGCTTGTGATGGGCTAAGTTGGGACTCCCCTGCAGGGATTTGAACTTTCGAAAGCCGTGCCCGCGGTTATGGGAAGATGGGAATTTGTTAATGTCCGGTTGTAGATAACATGAAATTAACTTAATTAAAATGAATCAACCGCGTGTGTAACCGTGATGGTCTCTTCTCGGCGGAGTCCGGGAAGTGAACACGGTGTTGGAGTAATGCTTGACGTAGGTTGTTCTAGGATCACTTCTTGATCATAGTTCTTCGTTCGTGCTTTGCCTTCTCTTCTCGCTCTCTTTTGCGAATAGGATAGCCACCATATATGCTAGTCGCTTGCTGCAGCTCCACATATTACCCTGCCTTACCTATAAGCTTAAATAGTCTTGATCGCGAGGGTGCGAGATTGCTGAGTCCCCGTGACTCACAGATTACTTCCAAACCAGATGCAGGGACAGATGATACCGTTCCAGACGATGCGCTTGAGCTCAAGTGGGAGTTCGATGAAGACTCTCGCCGTTACTATGTGTCTTTCCCAGATGATCAGTAGTGGTGCCCAGTTGGGGCGATCGGGGACCATGTCGCATGTTGGGGTTGATCTTTTATTTTGGTATCGTAGTCGGACCATGAGTGTATTGGATGATTGTAATGCTATTCATGTATTTGTGTGACGTGGCGAGTGTAAGCCAACTATGTACCTTTACCCCTTTTATCTATTTACATGGGTTGTTGTGAAGATTACCTTGCTTGCGACATTGCTTTCAATGCGGTTATGCCTCTAAGTCGTGCTTCGACACGTAGGAGTTATAGCCGCATCGAGGGCGTCACAATCAGGTTTAGACTGCTGCCACCGTCCATCAGGACTCGTGTGAAGTGGTATCCGTCAATTATTGGGTCTAATACCAGGGCAGCCCATCCTGCACGCCGGATACTTGCTGAGTAATCACGATGGTCGAAAGTGATCGGTTGAGACGACCAGTGGCAGGACTCCGCGGTGCTAGGCCCTTGGGCATAATTTTCTAGGAGTGCCATTTTGTTTCTCCCCTTGATCACGTGTAACACGTTTACTGTTTTGACTTCTGGTGGAAATTTCTTTTGTTCCCCAGTGTCTTGCTTGACAGGCTCATCCTCGTCTTCGCTTGGTGTATCCTCCCCTTTGTGTATGGCGTTGAGCTTGCCGGACTGCTTGAAGACCCAACATTCTCTCTAGGTATGATTAGCGGGTTTACCAGGGGTGCTATGGATCTGACATATTTGGTCCAGAATTTTGTTTAGGCTGGACAGTTCGTCTCTGGCGCCTTTAGAGGGCGGCTTTTGCTGACCTGGCCGAGAGTTTTTGAATCCGGCGTTTACTGCCGTGCTCTTCATGATGTCTTCTTTATTCCGGCGTTTGTTATTGTTGTTGCGCCGCGATTTCCCGTTTCCATCTCTAACTTCGGATGTACTGGGGTCGCTGGTGCTGCATCTGGCTAGCCAGCTATCCTCACCCGCGCAAAAGCGGGTTATGAGGCTTGTTAATGCTGCCATTGTTCTCGGCTTTTCTTGGCCGAGGTATCTGGCAAGCCATTTGTCACGGACGCTATGCTTAAAAGCTGCTAAGGCTTCGGCGTATGGAAAGTCGACAATTTGGTTCTTTTTAGTAAGAAACATGTTCCAAAGCTTTCGGGCTGACTCTCCAGGCTGTTGACTTATATGACTCAAATCATCCGCGTCCGGAGGTCGGACATAAGTCCCTTGAAAATTTGCCCGAAAGGCGTCTTCGAGCTCTTCCCAGCTTCCAATGGAGCTTTCGGGGAGGCTCTTAAGCCAGTGCCGAGCTGGCCTTTTGAGTTTGAGGGGTAAACACTTAATGGCGTGGAGATCATCTCCCCGAGCCATATGGATATGGAGGATATAGTCCTCAATCCAGACCCGAGGGTCTGTTGTTCTGTCGTATGCCTCTATGTTTACGGGTTTGAATCCCTCTGGAAATTCATGGTCCAGCACCTCATCGGTGAAACATAGGGGGTGTGCGGCACCCCTATATCTGGGTGTACCGCGTTGTTCGGATGTTTGTTGTATTGCATCATATGCTGGAGCACGCTTGCGTGGTCCGTAGATGGATCTGGTTTCGCCGTCCTTTTGATGCGAGCCCTCGCGTAAACCGCGTATTGGCTTATGTGCGGCGTTGCTTGCCGCTTTATGTTGGTCGTGAGGTCGTCTATCCGGCCAGATGGCTATTTTAATTTTTGGTTGTGGGGGGTCTAAGGCCTCGTCATCGAATTCAGGTAGCAACTTCTGCTTTGGGTAGCTCTTGGTGGGGTGATTGCCGCCGTACTTCGCTGCTGTGTTGAGTACTTTGCTCCATCTGATTTGGAGTGTGTCTTGCGCAGCCTTGAGCCTTTGCTTCTGCTTTTTCAGACTCCTTGCGGTGGCAACAAGCCTTTTATGGGCATTCTGTTGCTCCGGGTGTCTGTCCGGTGTGATGTCGTCCGGACTATTATCTTTGACAGAGTTGGATTGTTCGGTTTGATTCTCTGTGTTGCCGTGGTCCGGCAATGGCTCGCCCTGCTCTAGCGCTGGGTCTGTATGATCGTTGTTTCTACCGAGGCGGGATTTGGGGTGGCGCTTACGCCGCCGCTTTGACTGCTTCTCGAGGGGACAAGCCTTCGTAGCGTCCTTCCGTTCCTCGTCGTCGTCTTCTTTTAGTGTGTCCACCATGCATACGTTGTATGATGAGGTGGCTTTCCAGTGTCCTATAGGCGCTGGTTCATGTTCGTCTCCTACATCATCGTCCATACCGTCGATGTCTTCGGAGTCGAAGTCAAGCATGTCGGTTAAATCATCGACAGTGGTTACGAAGTGGGTGGTGGGTGGGCGTCGAATTTCTTCGTCGTCCGCATCGCAATCCTGTTGGTCATAATCCGGCCAGGGCTCTCCTGACAAAGAGAGAGATCTTAGTGAATTCAGAATGTCGCCGAAGGGCGAATGCTGAAAGATATCCGCGGCGGTGAGTTCCATGATCGGCGCCTGTCGGGGATATACCCCGCGGCGTAAACCGACCGGAAGTATAACCCGGCTGACTTGGCGGTTTACTTGAGACCCAGTTTACACTTGGTGATTCACTAGCGACCCGCCCTGACCTGATGGTTTACAAGCAACCCGCCGGAACATTATGACATACTGGTGACCCGGCGGACGGGTCAGATGAATGACAAGGCCCAGAAGGCCGGTTTATGTTAATGGTGGGCCGGTTTAAGAAGAAAGGCGTGAGGAATATTTACCTTACAAGGAGTTAAGACCCGGACTTGTATCCGGTTTGTATTAGAAGGTAGACTAGTCCTAATCCTAATAGGACTCCACATGTAACCCGCCCCTTTAACATATATAAGGAGGGGCAGGGCACCCCAAGAGGGACAAGATGGACAGGTTCCACAAGTTGGACAAGTTAGTTTTAGACAATAGCTCTCGAGATAGAGCACTCTTGTAACCGTGATCATCATCATCAACATCAATGAAGCAGGATGTAGGCTTTTATCTCCACCGTGAGGGGCCGGACCTGGGTAAAACATCGCATCTCTCGTCCCGCTCAACCCCTCTCAAGCTACCACATAGATGCGTTGGCCTCGCGACGAAGTCCTGACACTAAGGACATCTGCCGTGACAATTCAACGACAGTTGGCGCTCACCGTGGGGCTCGCGCACAGTGGTGATAGTTCTTGGAAGGATCTCTCCTAGGGTTCGAGAAGCTCGTGATTTCGTCGGATGAGGAGGAGCCGACAAGTTCATTGTTTTGTGATCTGGAACATGATTAAACTTTGGAGTCAAAGCGTACAAGATTAGGAAAATTAGGGTTGCAGTTTCAATCAACCGCCATCTCATGATCAGTTTAATTGCTTTCAAGTTACCAAGACCATCAGCGAGTCACCCAGATGATGGATTTCTGGAAAAGATGTGTCAAATCAATCGATGAGTCGCCCTACGACCCCGCCTTCACCTCGAATCCACCTTGGATTTGTCCTGCACCGGACACCTTGCTCCGCGCCTTGTGCGGGTCACGACCGCCTCGGGGTGGGTCAAACGACTGAACCACCACGGCATCGACCTGAAAATTGACTTGCATTAGAAGATGGAAGACGACAAGATTGCACTACAGCATCAAAAATTTCCAAGTACTGATGGAAGACGACCCCGGGGCGGATTGACCACGGGCTCGGACTCTTCTGTCGACCCGCATCGTTGACCCGCCGAATTTGAACAGGATACTCCTCTGCCATTACGCCTTGGCCATCGCCGGCGCACCTCCAAGTCTCCGGCCGTTGTGAACCGCCTCTACCTCCAGTTTGCCGCCTCGCCACTGCGGGTGCATCTTGCGCCGAGTCGTCCGGCATCGAGTGATCTCCGCCACTGCCGGGAGCCGCTGGCCGTCGTGGTTGCCTGCAAACCGCCGACCGTCATCGTTGCCTGCGAGCCGCCGGCCGTCGTCTGAATCACAGGTCGCGACCCCGCCACTCCAAGATGCCCTACTCCCCTGTTGTTCCGAGCTGCCTGGCCCCGATTTGCCTCGAGCCGCCATGGCCCTTTGCCTTAAGTCGCCGTGGCCTCGGGCCAGATCTTACGTCGCATACCCACTGGCGTCGTCCACGCATGGTTTCCTCCTCTGCTGGCTGCGCGTTGAGCTGCCATTGCTCCGCCCCGCGCCGCGATCTTAAGCCGGCCTGCCTCAACTGCAGCAGGGGCAAGGCTGTGAGTCGCCGCGCCCTGGGCAAGTCGCCGCCCGCTGGCTGCCTCCTCCGCTGATTTTGCCTTGAGTTGGCTTCCAAGCGTTGGCGGACTGCCCCGTGCCGTCCCTACGGCCTCACGGCGAGTCACCGGCCGCCGACGAAGTCCGTTTCGCTTCAACAAGCGCGCTCGACTCGCCTCACAGAATCGCCATTCCCCGCACCCAAATCCGGCTTACGATATAAGCATAACCCGCCGGCCTCGCGCTGTTTCTACAAGCGGCCGTTTTGAGTCACCGGGCTCCCAATCCGCCTTGAACGACTCTGTTGCCGTGGCCCTGTTTTCACCGGCTTCTGAGTCGTCCTGTACATGCACCGTATATTCTGCTGTTAAGTCAGTTTTGGTCGCTGCTTGTGCCCGCCTGTTTTTGAGAAAGCATTTGAAGGTTCTGTCAAAGGTTCAGACAAGAGAATTTTGTTCCTTGGCAGGGACTACATGGAGGGCCAAAACAAACTACTACTGTCAACACATCGCGTCATAGGCGTGGTTGGATGGATCAATTCTGCTACATATTCCATGGATGTAACGAATACGAACTGCAATTCAGCTGAGCGGCTGAGCCGTCGTGTTTCATTATACTATTAGTGTTACAACGGATAGCACTGGGGACTAGTACACCTGGAGGCAGCCCTCGTGTGCTTGCTCAAGGGGCACGACTCATTTACAAGCTGGATGGGTGCGTGGTGATTTTTGCTTGGACGTGAAGGCCGTCGTTTTGGCAAATTGCTGTGCAGCCACCTCGTCTGAAAGATACATCAGGTGATATCCATCCTATTATTTTATCTATGTACAGTAATTTATCTGCGAAAAATTACTTTGGTCTACGGTATTTTTTTCGCAGGATCATTATTCATTACAAAGGTGTTGTTATATTGCGGAGATGGAGGCGCTCCAACATCATTTGGCACAGGTGGTCGTCCGCGTCACGTTACTCAAATGGACTCCTGCACCGGCTTACAACGCTGTGGCCATCTCTCGCGACCGCACCGGCTCATAGCGTCGTGGCCGTCTCTCGCGACCATGCCGGTTTAAAACGCGGAGAACAACTCGCTCGTCCGCATCGGTTTACAATGCCGCGGCCGACTCGGCCGTGATTAATTTCCGCTTCACCATGGTGATCGTCAACTCCACGGTGGATAACCCCTGGCATGATATATCAAGTGAAATCCATCCAGTATATTTTATATTGCCTTCTTTAACAGAGCAATTACACCGGCTAGCAAGGTTGTCTAATGCAGGGCCCTAAACCACCATATTGGTGCAAATTTAAAGGCCGTCAGAAAATTTCCGGCTTAAAAAGAAGGATTCCGGTTTAATATCCGGCTTAAGGGAAAGTTATCTCCCACAAAGCTTTGAAGCTCTAGATAGCCGGTTCAAAATACCGGTTCAAGAAGAATTTATCTCTTGCAAAAAGTTAAAGGTTGCCCAAGAGGACCTGTTGCCCTGACGCGCGGTTCAAACATGGGTGTTCTGCCTTATGGGCTCATCTTCATATGATTATTTGGGGGCTTCCTATTCAAACATAGGTGTATTCACCAAAGAGAACATGGCGTTACTACCCTCTTGATGCGGCTATCAAGACAATATTATCATCAGGGGCCAAAGAGAGTTTGTTGCACACCACAACTCAAACATAGGCACCCGGCGAGCACAGCTCAGAAATATATCACATGGGAGCTTCTGCTTGCAAAGCGGAGTCCTGTCCATTAATCCGGCTATCACGCCACAACAAAGCTTGGGAGCTTCACACCCAAGGGGCCAAAGAGAGTCTTGTTGCTACGCACAACTCAAACATAGGCACCCATTGAGCACAACTCACAAAGTTACCTGGGGGCTCTTTGTGTAAAGTAACAAAGAGTTTGAAAGGACCCTTGTAATTGGGTATCGACCCACGGCTTGGAAGCCTGGTGTATTCACCTAAAACCCCGGGTTAACCTGCCTTCATCAAGTAAGCCACTCCTATCCGGGTAATCCTGGCATGACCCGCCGAACGTTTGACAAGTTACTCTTATACAGACCCTGAACTTGTCAAAGTTAAAACGACGATTGGTTAGTTGGAGGCCCATCTTAAAAGGCTTTGTCAAATGTTTTAACTCAGCGGCCTGGCAGCCCATGAAAAGCCTCGAGATTGGGCCTGGTAGCCCTTGAAAAGCCTTGACTACAAGTTTTTTCATTTGCTTTTTGTCAAAGTTTCTTCTCCTTTGATAAGGTTTTAAGGTAAACCGGCGTCCATTGACCCGGCCAGACTATAAGTCATTTCATCAGTCCGGTATTTCTTAACCCGGCACAAGCTTTCAACTATCAGTTGTTAGTACAAACTCAATTATAAACCGGAGTTTTCTCAACCCGGTTAGGCTGTCAACTATAAGTTATCAGTACAAGTTACAATCCGGAGATTATTAACCTCGCCTGGTTTCGACTACAAGTCGCCAGCATCGAATATGGATAATCCGGTGTTTATCACAATCTGGTACGGTTTTATCCTAAACCGGCACAATATGGAAGGAGTTATCAGTACTCAAGATTGGGGTTATCACCTTTACTACAAAAAGTTGGTAAAACCAACAATGTGATTCAATGTCACAGGTATGATATATTTCATATTTGATTATTCTTAAGTGCAGCCTTGGTTATAAACCCGGGTTATATGTTGGGCATTATGACTCGTCCGGCGGTAAACCGCCAGGACACTTTAAACTTGTTGTATGCAGAAACAGGTTTGTTAAACCGGCCTGGCTTTGGACTATAAGTCGCCAGTATATATATTTGGATTGCGCCATTGGAATCGTGCGCTTATAAATCATTGGGTTATATTATTCAAATAGCCAAACTTGGCTGAATTTTCATTATGATATTGAATGAATAAGGTTTTCATACCAGATTATATTATCTTGAATAGCCAACATGGCTGGATTTTTATGGTTATTAATAACCGGTATTATTAAGTTTTCAAAGTCGCTTTAGCGCAATGGCTATTATTTTATCAAAAGATATGATTTATTCTATAATGAAAGGAATAGTCCCGAGTCGTTGCAGGCTTACAACCCGGCACTTGGGGGCTACATTATTCAAATTGAGATTACATGCAAGTCTCATGTCGCTGCAAGCATGCACCATGACACTTGGGGGCTAATGCAAAGTCATTTTTACTAGTCTTATTGAAGACCCGACTGATCATATTATAATGAGCCGGCCCTTGGGGGCTACCAATTGCTCCTGTCAACAATTCAAGGTACACAAGTTTTCGTCCATAATATTGAAGAATCCATTGCTTAGTTGGTAAAGCACAAAGCTCTTAACCTTGTGGACGTGGGTTCAAGCCCTACGATGGAAGCTACATTATAATATGTTATTTTCATTGAAGTATATATCAAGTCCCAATTCAGTATTATCTTACTAAACCTGCCCTTGGGGGCTACACGTTGTTGTTCAAAGTTTACAAGATTATATTTACAAAGTCCCTGCTCATTATTGCATAATGACCCGGCCCTTGGGGGCTACACTGGTTGAAGTTTTTATGAGCATCAAGCAATTACAAGTCCCAGGTTGCTGCAAGCATGACAACCCGGCACTTGGGGGCTACATATGTGGAATACTCAATTCTGACTAGTGACTGGGATGAACAAGATGGATTTCTTCAAAATTGGTAGTATTTATATTGAAGCAAGTCTTAAGCCATCACTTTGTTCTGCTCAAGACTTGGGGCTACAGGTATTATATTATTATTGAAGAAATATTTTCAAATTCTCTGTCTGAGCAAACCAGATTGACCCGGCGTCACCAATCATTATGACCCTGTGGCTGCAATCCGGCGTCATCAATAATCATGAACCGGCGTTGGCAACAATCATGACCCGGAATTATCAGTTTTTATAACCCAACAATGGTGGTAATCATAAACCGGCAAGTTCTACATCTTCAAGCCTGATGAATATCAGATGAGTATTTCAAGACAAATATTTCTTAAGTCGGCGCTTTGGAAGCCGACTCAAGTGGATTATTCTTCACAATATTTCTCTGTGAGAAACCAATGACAGAAAATTGAGTATGAAGCTGGTTTATTGGCCTGGATTTTCTAGAAGAAGGAAATGACAAGGAATTAAGGATGATCAGGTGCCGGTTTACAAGAATTCTTAACCCGGAGCATAATCTGTCAAGTTTGTTCTTGTGTTTGTTTTATAGGATCAGTTTAACATGGATAAATCCAAATTAAACTGGGGGCTAATGTCGGGGATATACCCCGCGGCGTAAACCGACCGGAAGTATAACCCGGCTGACTTGGCGGTTTACTTGAGACCCGGTTTACACTTGGTGATTCACTGGTGACCCGCCCTGACCTAGCGGTTTAGAAGCAACCCGCCCGAACATTATGATACACTGGTGACCCGCCGGACGGGTTAGATGAATGAAAAGGCCCAGAAGGCCGGTTTATGTTAATGGTGGGCCGGTTTAAGAAGAAAGGCGTGAGGAATATTTACCTTACAAGGAGTTAAGACCCGGACTTGTATCCGGTTTGTATTAGAAGGTAGACTAGTCCTAATCCTAATAGGACTCCACATGTAACCCGCCCCTTTAACATATATAAGGAGGGGCAGGGCACCCCAAGAGGGACAAGATGGACAAGTTCCACAAGTTGGACAAGTTAGGTTTAGACAATAGCTCTCGAGATAGAGCACTCTTGTAACCATGATCATCATCATCAATATCAATGAAGCAGGATGCAGGCTTTTACCTCCACCGTGAGGGGCCGAACCTGGGTAAAACATCGCGTCTCTCGTCCCGCTCAACCCCTCTCAAGCTACCACATAGATGCGTTGGCCTCGCGACTAAGTCCTGACACTAAGGACATCTGCCGTGACAATTCAACGACAGCGCCCAATCGGATTCGATTGGCAGGGGCGCGGATGGTTCGGAGTCCGAAAAAGAGTCCAGCACCTTGGAGTCACGGGCGACGTAGAGGATTAGGCTGGTGTTCGGCTCAATCACCGTTGAGACTGCAGCCCCTGAGGCGGTGTCTAGCCACCCGTCCTCGGTTGGTGCAGTTAGCTCCGAGCTAAGGGTCGGAGCTGATGCGGGCGCGGCCTCTGGGGTACTGTTCGGCGGCAGAGCTATGTCATACCCATCATGACAGTGCGGCGCGCTCGGCTGTGGCTCGAATCTGTCAAAGATCAAGTCTCCGCGGATGTCGGTCGTGTAGTTCAAACTTCCAAATATGACCTGATGGCCAGGGGCGTAGCTTTCAATCTGCTCCAGATGGCCAAGCGAATTAGCCCGCAGTGCAAAGCTGCCGAATACGAAGATCTGTCTGGGGAGAAAAGTCTCACCTAGACCGCATCGCTATCGATGATAGTAGGAGCCATCAAGCCTAATGGCGACGACACAAAGGAACTCTCAATGAAAGCACCAATATCGGTGTCAAAACCGGCGGATCTCGGGTAGGGGGTCCCGAACTGTGCGTCTAGGCCGGATGGTAACAGGAGGCAGGGGCACGATGTTTTACCCAGGTTCAGGCCCTCTTGATGGAGGTAAAACCCTACGTCCTGCTTGATTAATATTGATGATATGGGTAGTACAAGAGTAGATCTACCACGAGATCGAGGAGGCTAAACCCTAGAAGCTAGCCTATGGTATGATTGTATGTTATAGTTGTTGTCCTACGGACTAAAACCCTTCGGTTTATATAGATACCGAAGAGGGTTAGGGTTACACAAGGTCGGTTACAAAGGAGGAGACATCCATATCCGTATTGCCTAGCTTGCCTTCCACGCCAAGTAGAGTCCCATCCGGACACAAGACGAAGTCTTCAATCTTGTATCTTCATAGTCTAACAGTCCGGCCAATGGAGATAGTCCGGCTGTCCGGAGACCCCCTAATCCAAGACTCCCTCAATGGTGGTTAACTGTAGTCTATGGGCCGCAGGAGGACGATCAAAAGATCTGCTTCCTGACTGAGCTATTGGAGAGGAGATCGCTTAGTCCCGGGCCATGGCTTGTCATTGGTGACTTCAACCTTATTCTTTACGCGACAGACAAGAACAACTCCAACTTGGATCGGAGAATGATGGGGAAGCTCAAATGCTTTGTCGATAATAACGCGCTCAAGGAGCTTTTCTTGCATGGGCGCAAATTCACTTGGAGCAATGAAAGGGAGGCGCCCACCCTCACTAAGATAGACCGTGTGTTCGTATTCGTCGACTGGGAGCTCGAGCACCCGGAGTGCATGCTTCAAGCTTTATCCACCGAGTACTCGGATCATTGCCATTTACACCTCACGCTCCAAGAGTCCATGCACATTAGGAGGAGGTTCCGCTTTGAGAAGTTTTGGGTCAAAATGGAGGGTTTTATTGATGTCGTCAAAGAGGCCTGGACTTGTGATCCGGATATCACCGATCCTTTCATGCGGCTTGATATCTTGCTTCGTAACACGGCTAGAGCTCTCGCCACATGGGGTCAAAAGGAGATAGGAAATATCAAGCTGCAAATAGCCATCGCTAACATAGTCATCATGCGGTTCGACTGCGCTCAGGAAAATCGGATGCTTACGGAGGAAGAGAGATGGCTTAGAAGAACCCTTAAGTAGCTTGTGCTAGGGTTGGCTTCCTTAGAAAGGATCATTGCTAGGCAAAGTTCGAGGATAACATGGTTGCAAGAAGGGGACGCGAACACGCAGTTGTTTCACTTGGTGGCGAATGGGAGACGTATGAAGAATTACATCCCTGCTTTGCATATGGATGGTTGTATTATTACCGACCAGAAAGGCAAGGAGGAAGCATTTTACAAAGCTTACAAGAATCTTTTGGGCAAGGATGTGGCACGAGAATTCACTCTGGACTTGGATGGATTGGGAGCAGGTCGCATTGATCTCTCTGAGCAGGACAGAGTGTTTACCGAGGAAGAGATTTGGGCAGTTATTAAGGACATGCCCTCGGACAAGGCACCTGGGCCAGACGGGTTCATTGGATTGTTTTTCCAGAAAGCTTGGGAGGTGGTCAAGGTGGATCTCATTGCCATGATTCACAAGCTTTTTGTGGGAAACGGAAGGGGTTTTGGAAGGCTAAACTAAGCTTTGATCACTCTTCTGCCGAAGTCACCGGAAGCGTGCACTGTATTCGACTTCAGACACATATGCCTAGTGCATAGCATGCCCAAGATTGCTTCCAAACTCCTGACCGCAAGGCTCGGACCGCACATGGGAGAGCTAGTCCAGGCGAACCAGTCCGCTTTCATCAAGGGGATATGCTTGCATGATAACTTTCTGCTAGTGAGGCAAATGGCACGATCGTTGCACCGAAGGAAAGTGAAAGGTGTGCTGCTCAAGCTTGACATTACAAAAGCTTTTGACTCCCTGGCTTGGCCGTTTTTGTTTGAAGTGCTTAGAGCAAAAGGTTTCTCGGAACATTGGATATCTTGGATCGCCATCCTTCTTACCACTGCCAACTCAAGAGTGCTGGTAAATGGATGCGCTGGTGACAAGTTCATGCACGCTAAAGGATTGAGGCAAGGGGACTCGATTCCCCTTTGCTTTTCGTCATCGCCATGGATGTCCTTACGGCAATGATTATCAAGGTGCACAAGGCTCGAGTGATGAGCACGATCAATGATTGTAGCCCAATGCAGCGCATGTCCTTGTACGCAGACGACGTAGTACTATTCATCAAACCAACATGGCCAGATCTCCTGTTCGTTAAGGAAACCCTCACTATCTTTGGAGTGGCATCGGGGCTTAAGGTAAACTTTGCCAAATCAACGACAATTATGATCCGAGCTGAGACTGAGGATGAAGAGCTCGTTAAGTCGGTGCTACCCTGGAAGACCACCACCTTTCCATGCAAGTACCTAGGCCTCCAGTTAAGCATCAAACAACTCAAGAGATCTGAGTGGCAGCCGATTGTGGATGCGGCCCTTCACATTCTGCCAAGATGGCAAAGGGGCTTGGTGACGAGACCTGGGAGGCTTATCCTCGTCAACCAAGTCATGAGGGCGCGGGCCACACACCACCTTATGGTTGCCGAGGCGCCAAAATGGGCCCTGGAAAGAGTGGACAGAGGTTGCCGGGCTTTTCTGGGCCGGGACGGAGGAGGTGAATGGCGGCAAGTGTGTGGTGTCCTGGGCAAGGGTATGCAGGCCAAAACACTTGGGCGGCTTAGGCATTATTGACTTATTTAAGCACGGTATTGCTTTAAGATTACGATGGGAATGGCTTAGACGCACGGATGCTTCCAGGCCTTGGCAAGGGCTCAACTTGACCGCGGACAAAAAGGCTGCCCAAGCTTTTGGGGGCCTGGTTAAATGGAAGGTTGGAGCAGGAGACAAAATTGTGTTCTGGAAAGATCGGTGGCTCCATGGTGCAACCATCACAGAGCTAGCTCCCTTGGTTGTGGCGACAGTACGCACACAGGTGGCTAACAGGAGGCTGGTACGTGATGCGGTGTGCACACATGATTGGATGAACGACGTTGTGGGTGACCTCTGCACGGAGGGTCTTACCCAGTTCATCGGACTTTGGGAGATCATATCGGAGGTTCAATTGGATGCTCAAACTGAGGATAGCCCCATTTGGGCTTGGAATGTGACAGGAGTCTACACCGCATCATCCGCATACAATATGCTCTGTGAGGGAGGAGTTAGATTTCACTCCTTCGGAGCAATCTGGAAATGTTGGGCGCCACTTGCGTGTAAAATTTTCATGTGGCTGGCTGTGCAATATCGATTGTGGACGTCTGATAGAAGGGCTAGACATGGTTTGCAAGACCAAACGTCAACATGCTACTTTTGTGATCAAGAGGTAGACGCGGTTGACCACATCTTGCAGCAATGTGTGTTCTCCAGGCAAGTGTGGTACAAATGCATGACCAGGATGGGATTGAGGATGGATCTTTGCCCAACATATGAATCACGATTGGTGCAATGGTGGATGGAAGCTAGAAAATGCATACATAAGCAAACTCGGAAAGGATTTGACACATTCGTGATGCTCATTTGCTGGACACTTTGGAAACAGAGGAACGCGAGAGTGTTCGGATCAAGCCAAATCAAGAATGAATGGGAGACTATGGACTTGATCTTCGACGATTTGAGGACTTGGTCTACGGCAGGAACATTTGGAGGACGACCTATATCCGAGTAGTAGAGTAGCATTAGGAGTGGGGTGGAGGCTTGGTTGGAATCGGCTTGTGACTACCAACTAGCACATTTGTAAAACTCTTGTACATATTTTCTCCCTTCTATAAAGCTAAGGTACGCCTTTGGCGTACCCTCAAAAAAATGTATGAAGACATTGAAGTCAAAGGTGGTATGTGAAGACATTCACATTGAAGACTGTGACAAGAGAAGACATTGCCTGAAGACTATGGAGCGCGAAGACTTAGTTGTTTCATCGTTCTTTTTCTTCTTTGTTGAGTCATAGGAACCACCATACTATTAAGTGGGGTCCAAGTGAACCAGTCAGAATGACTGAAGTGATGCTTAATCAAAATCCTATGTCTTCGAGCGCAGACAATGAGAGCAAATCTTATCCAGAGCTGGATAAGTCAGCTTTGCTTGTAGCTCAAGTAAAGTTGCCGTGTGTTTAAAATCTGACCGTTGAAACACGTGTCAGTTTCTTAGTGACCTAGGGTCATTTCGGACAAATCAGGTCGGGTTGCCTAGTGGCTATTGTTGGGGAACGTAGTAATTTCAAAAAAAATTTACGCACACGCAAGATCATGGTGATGCATAGCAACGAGAGGGGAGAGTGTGATCTACGTACCCTTGTAGATCGACAACGGAAGCGTTTGGTTGATGTAGTCGTACGTCTCCACGGCCCGACCGATCAAGCACCGAAACTACGGCACCTCCGAGTTCTAGCACACGTTCAGCTCGATGACGATCGCCGGACTCCGATCCAGCAAAGTGTCGGGGAAGAGTTCCGTCAGCACGATGGCGTGGTGACGATCTTGATATACTATTGTCGCAGGGCTTCGCCTAAGCACCGCTACAATATTATCGAGGACTATGGTGGCAGGGGGCGCCGCACACGGCTAAGAATATGATCACGTGAATCAACTTGTGTGTCTATGGGGTGCCCCCTGCCCCCGTATATAAAGAAGTGGAGGAGGGGAGGGCCGGCCCTCTCTATGGCGCGCCCCAGGGGAGTCCTACTCCCACCGGGAGTAGGATTCCCCTTTTCCTAGTCCAACTAGGAGTCCTTCCATGTAGTAGGAGTAGGAAACAAGGAAGGGGCGCAGCCCCTCCCCCTAGTCCAATTCGGACTAGGCCTTGGGGGGCTCGTGGCCTGCCCTAGGCAGCCCCTCTCTCTTTCCCGTATGGCCCAATAAGGCCCAATACTTCTCCCGGCGAATTCCCGTAACTCTCCAGTACTCCGAAAAATACCCGAATCACTCGGAACCTTTCCGATGTCCGAATATAGTCGTCCAATATATCGATCTTTACGTCTCGACCATTTCGAGACTCCTCGTCATGTCCCCGATCTCATCCGGGACTCCGAACTCCTTCGGTACATCAAAACTCATAAACTCATAATATAACTGTCATCGAAACCTTAAGCGTGCGGACCCTACGGTTCGAGAACAATGTAGACATGACCGAGACACATCTCCGGTCAATAACCAATAGCAGGACCTGGATGCCCATATTGGCTCCTACATATTCTACGAAGATCTTTATCGGTCAGACCGCATAACAACATACGTTGTTCCCTTTGTCATCGGTATGTTACTTGCCTGAGATTCGATCGTCGGTATCCAATACCTAGTTCAATCTCGTTACCGGCAAGTCTCTTTACTCGTTCCGTAATACATCATCCCGCAGCTAACTCATTAGTTGCAATGCTTGCAAGGCTTAAGTGATGTGCATTACCGAGAGGGCCCAGAGATACCTCTCCGATATTCGGAGTGACAAATCCTAATCTCAAAATACGCCAACCCAACATGTACCTTTGGAGACACCTGTAGAGCTCCTTTATAATCACCCAGTTACGTTGTGACGTTTGGTAGCACACAAAGTGTTCCTCCGGCAAACGGGAGTTGCATAATCTCATAGTCATAGGAACATGTATAAGTCATGAAGAAAGCAATAGCAACATACTAAACGATCGGGTGCTAAGCTAATGGAATGGGTCATGTCAATCAGATCATTCAACTAATGATGTGATCCTGTTAATCAAATAACAACTCTTTGTCCATGGTTAGGAAACATAACCATCTTTGATTAACGAGCTAGTCAAGTAGAGGCATACTAGTGACATTCTGTTTGTCTATGTATTCACACATGTATTATGTTTCCGGTTAATACAATTCTAGCATGAATAATAAACATTTATCATGATATAAGGAAACAAATAATAACTTTATTATTGCCTCTAGGGCATATTTCCTTCAGTCTCCCACTTGCACTAGAGTCAATAATCTAGATCACATCGCCATGTGATTTAACATCAATAGTTCATATCTTTAGGTGATTGGTTCACATCTCCATGTGACTAACACCCAAAGGGTTTACTAGATTCAATAATCTAGTTCACATTGCTATGTGATTAAGACCCAAAAAGTGATCATGTTATGCTTGTGAGAGAAGTTTAGTCAACGGGTCTGCCACATTTAGATCCGCATGTATTTTGCAAATTTCTATGTCAACAATGCTCTGCATGGAGCTACTCTGGCTAATTGCTCCCACTTTCAATATGTATCCAGATTGAGACTTAGAGTCATCTGGATCAGTGTCAAAACTTGCATCGACGTAACCCTTTATGACGAACCTTTTGTCACCTCCGTAATCGAGAAACATATCGTTATTCCAGTAAGGATAATTTTGACCGCTGTCCATTGATCTACTCCTAGATCACTATTGTACTCCCTCTCTTAACACAGTGTATGGTATACAATAGATCTGGTATACAGCATGGCATACTTTATAGAACCTATGACTGAGGCATAGGGAATGACTTTCATTCTCTTTCTATCTTCTGCCGTGGTCGTGCTTTGAGTCTTACTCAACTTCACACCTTGTAACACAGGCAAGAAACTTTTTCTTTGACTGTTCCATTTTGAACTACTTCAAAATCTTGTCAAGGTATGTACTCATTGAAAAACTTATCAAGCGTCTTGATCTATCTCTATAGATCTTGATACTCAATATGTAAGCAGCTTTACCGAGGTCTTTCTTTGAAAAAAAACTCCTTTCAAACACTCCTTTATGCTTTGCAGAATAATTCTACATTATTTCCGATCAACAATATGTCATACACATATACTTATCAGAAATGTTGTAGTGCTCCCACTCATTTTCTTGTAAATACAGGCTTCACCGCAAGTCTGTATAAAACTATATGCTTTGATCATCTTATCAAAGCGTATATTCCAACTCCGAGATGCTTGCACCAGTCCATAAATGGATCGCTGGAGCTTGCATATTTTGTTAGCACCTTTAGGATTGACAAAACCATCTTGTTGCATCACATACAACTCTTCTTTAATAAATCCATTAAGGAATGCAGTTTTGTTTATCCATTTGCCAGATTTCATAAAATGCGGCAATTGCTAACATGATTCGGACAGACTTAAGCATAGATACGAGTGAGAAACTCTCATCGTAGTCAACACCTTGAACTTGTCGAAAACCTTTTGTGACAATTCTAGCTTTGTAGATAGTAACACTACTATCAGCGTCCATCTTCCTCTTGAAGATCCATTTAATCTCAATGGCTCGCCGATCATTAGGCAAGTCAATCAAAGTCCATACTTTGTTCTCATACATGGATCTCATCTCAGATTTCATGGCCTCAAGCCATTTTGCGGAATCTGGGCTCACCATCGCTTCTTCATAGTTCGTAGGTTCATCATGATCTAGTAGCATGATTTCCAGAACAGGATTACCGTACCACTCTGGCGCGGATCTTACTCTGGTTGATCTACGAGGTTCAGCAGTATCTTGTTCTGAAGTTTCATGATCATTATCATTAGCTTCCTCACTAATTGGTGTAGGTGTCGCAGAAACAGGTTTCTATGATGTACTACTTTCCAATAAGGGAGCAGGTACAGTTACCTCGTCAAGTTCTACTTTCCTCCCACTCACCTTTTTCGAGAGAAACTCCTTCTCTAGAAAGTATCCATTCTCAGCAACGAATGTCTTGCCTTTGGATTTGTGATAGAAGGTGTACCCAACTGTCTTCTTTGGGTATCCTATGAAGACATATTTCTCTGATTTTGAGTTTGAGCTTATCGAGATGAAACTTTTTCACATAAGCATCGCAACTCCAAACTTTAAGAAATGATAGCTTAGGTTTCTTACCAAATCATAGTTCACACGGTGTCGTCTCAACGGATTTAGATGGTGCCCCTTTTTAATGTGAATGCAGCTGTCTCTAATGCATGATCCCAAAACGATATTGGTAAATCGGTAAGAAACATCATAGATTGCACTATATCCAATAAAGTGCGGTTATGATGTTCGGACAAACCATTATGCTGTGGTGTTCCAGGTGGCATGAGTTTTGTGAAACTATTCCACATTGTTTTAATTGAAGGCCAAACTCGTAACTCAAATATTCTCTTCCACGATCAGATCGTAGAAACTTTATTTTCTTTTTACGATGATTTTCCACTTCACTCTGAAATTCTTTGAACTTTTCAAATGTTTTAGACTTATGTTTCATCAAGTAGATATACCCATATCTGCTCAAATCATCTGTGAAGTTCTGAAAATAACGATACTTGCCGCGAGCCTTAATACTCATCGGACCACATACATCAGTAAGTATTATTTCCAATAAGTTTGTTGGTCGCTCCATTATTTCGGAGAACAGCGTCTAGTCATCTTGCCCATGAGGCATGGTTCACAAGCATCAAGTGATTCACAATCAAGTGATTCCAAAATTCCATCAGCATGGAGTTTCTTCATGCGCTTTACACCAATATGACTTAAATGGCAGTGCCACAAATAATTTGCACTATCATTATTAACTTTGCATCTTTTGGCTTCAATATTATGAATATGTGTATCACTACGATCGAGATCCAACAAACCATTTTCGTTGGTGTGTATGACCATAGAAGGTTTTATTCATGTAAACAGAACAACAATTGTTCTCTAACTTAAATGAATAACCGTATTGCAATAAACATAATCAAATCATATTTATGCTCAACGCAAACACCAAATAACACTTATTTAGGTTCAACATTAATCCCGAAAGTATAGGGAGTGTGCGATGATGATCATATCAATCTTGGAACCACTTCCAACACACATCATCACTTCACCCTTAACTAGTCTCTGTTCATTCTGCAATTCCTGTTTCGAGTTACTACTCTTAGCAACTGAACTAGCATCAAATACTGAGGGGTTGCTATAAACACTAGTAAAGTACACATCAATAACATGTATATCAAATATACTTATGTTCACTTTGCCATCCTTCTTATCCGCCAAACATTTGGGGTAGTTCCGCTTCCAGTGACCAGTCCCTTTGCAGTAGAAGCACTTAGTCTCAGGCTTAGGTCCAGGCTTGGGCTTCTTCACTTGAGCAGCAACTTGCTTGCTGTTCTTCTTGAAGTTCCCCTTCTTCCCTTTGCCCTTTTCTTGAAACTAGTGGTCTTGTCAACCATCAACACTTGATGTTTTTCTTGATTTCTACCTTCGTCGATTTCAGCATCACGAAGAGCTTGGGAATTGTTTCCGTTATCCCTTGCATATTATAGTTCGTCACAAAGTTCTACTAACTTGGTGATGGTGACTAGAGAATTCTGTCAATCACTATATTATCTGGAAGATTAACTCCCACTTGATTCAAGCGATTGTAGTACCCAGACAATCTGAGCACATGCTCACTAGTTGAGCGATTCTCCTCCATCTTTTAGCTATAGAACTTGTTGGAGACTTCATATTTGTCAACTCGGGTATTTTCTTGAAATATTAACTTCAACTCCTGGAACATCTCATATGGTCCATGACGTTCAAAACGTCTTTGAAGTCCCGATTCTAAGCCATTAAGCATGGTGCACTAAACTATCAAGTAGTCATCATGTTGAGCTAGCCAAACGTTCATAACGTCTGCATCTGCTCCTGCAATAGGTCTGTCACCTAGCGGTGCATCAAGGACATAATTCTTCTGTGCAGCAATGAGGATAAACCTCAGATCACGGATCCAATCCGCATCATTGCTACTAACATCTTTCAACACAATTTTCTCCAGGAACATATCAAAATAAACACAGGGAAGCAACAACGCGAGCTATTGATCTACAACATAATTTTCAAAATACTACCAGGACTAAGTTCATGATAAATTTAAGTTCAATTAATCATATTATTTAAGAACTCCCACTTAGATAGACATCCCTCTAATCTTCTAAGTGATCGCGTGATCCAAATCAACTAAACCATATCCGATCATCACGTGAGATGGAGTAGTTTTCAATGGTGAACATCACTATGTTGATCATATCTACTATATGATTCACGCTCGACCTTTCGGTCTCCAGTGTTCCGAGGCCATATCTGCATATGCTAGGCTCGTCAAGTTTAACCTGAGTATTCCGCGTGTGCAAAACTGTCTTGCACCCGTTGTAGATGGACGTAGAGCTTATCACACCCGATCATCACGTGGTGTCTGGGCACGACAAACTTTGGCAACGGTGCATACTCAGGGAGAACACTTTTATCTTGAAATTTAGTGAGAGATCATCTTATAAAGCTACCGTCAATCAAAGCAAGATAAGATGCATAAAATATAAACATCACATGTAATCAAAATATGTGACATGATATGGCCATGATCATCTTGCGCCTTTGATCTCCATCTCCAAAGCATCGTCATGATTTCCATCGTCACCGACATGACATCATGATCTCCATCATCTTGATCTATATCAATGTGTCGTCACATGGTCGTCTCGCCAACAATTGCTCTTGCAATTATTGCTATCGCATAGCGATAAAGTAAAGCAATTATTTGGCGCTTGCATCTTATGCAATAAAGAGACAACCATAAGGCTTTTGCCAGTTGCCGATAACTTCAACAAAACATGATCATCTCATACAACAACTTATATCTCATCACGTCTTGACCATATCACATCACAACATGCCCTGCAAAAATAAGTTAGACGTCCTCTGCTTTGTTGTTGCAAGTTTTACGTGGCTGCTACTGGGCTTAGTAAGAACCGTTCTTACCTACGCATCAAAACCACAACGATAGTTTGTCAAGTTGGTGCTGTTTTAACCTTCGCAAGGACCGGGCGTAGCCACACTCGGTTCAACTAAAGTTGGAGAAACTGACACCCGCCAGCCACCTGTCTGCAAAGCACGGCGGTAGAACCAGTCTCGCATAAGCGTACGCGTAATGTCGGTCCGGGCCGCTTCATCCAACAATACCGCCGAACCAAAGTATGACATGCTGGTAAGCAGTATGACTTATATCGCCCACAACTCACTTGTGTTCTACTCGTGCATATAACATCAACGCATAAAACCTAGGCTCGGATGCCACTGTTGGGGAACGTAGTAATTTCAAAAATTTCCTACGCACACGTAAGATCATGGTGATGCATAGCAACAAGAGGGGAGAGTGTGATCTACGTACCCTTGTAGATCGACAATGGAAGCATTTGGTTGATGTAGTCGTACGTCTCCACGGCCCGACCGATCAAGCACCGAAACTACGGCACCTCTGAGTTCTAGCACACATTCAGCTTGATGACGATCCCCGGACTCCGATCCAGCAAAGTGTCGGGGAAGAGTTCCGTCAGCACGACGGCGTGGTGACGATCTTGATGTACTACTATCGCAGGGCTTCGCCTAAGCACCGCTACAATATTATCGAGGACTATGGTGGCAGGGAGCGCCGCACACGGCTAAGAATATGATCACGTGGATCAACTTGTGTGTCTATGGGGTGCCCCCTGCCCCCGTATATAAAGGAGTGGAGGAGGGGAGGGCCGGCCCTCTCTATGGCGCGCCCCAGGGGAGTCCTACTCCCACCGGGAGTAGGATTCCCCTTTTCCTAGTCCAACTAGGAGTCCTTCCATGTAGTAGGAGTAGGAAACAAGGAAGGGGTGCAGCCCCTCCCCCTAGTCCAATTCGGACTAGGCCTTGGGGGGCGCGTGGCCTGCCCTAGGCAGCCCCTCTCTCTTTCCCGTATGGCCCAATAAGGCCCAATACTTCTCCCGGCGAATTCCCGTAACTCTCCGGTACTCCGAAAAATATCCGAATCACTCGGAACCTTTCCGATGTCCGAATATAGTCGTACAATATATCGATCTTTACGTCTCGACCATTTCGAGACTCCTCGTCATGTCCCCGATCTCATCCGGGACTCCGAACTCCTTCGGTACATCAAAACTCATAAACTCATAATATAACTGTCATCGAAACCTTAAGCATGCGGACCCTACGGTTCGAGAACAATGTGGACATGACCGAGACACATCTCCGGTCAATAACCAATAGCGGGACCTGGATGCCCATATTGGCTCCTACATATTCTACGAAGATCTTTATCGGTCAGACCGCATAACAACATACGTTGTTCCCTTTGTCATCGGTATGTTACTTGCCTGAGATTCGATCGTTGGTATCCAATACCTAGTTCAATCTCGTTACCGGCAAGTCTCTTTACTCGTTCCGTAATACATCATCCCGCAAATAACTCATTAGTTGCAATGCTTGCAAGGCTTAAGTGATGTGCATTACCGAGAGGGCCCAGAGATACCTCTCCGACATTCGGAGTGACAAATCCTAATCTCGAAATACGCCAACCCAACATGTACCTTTGAAGACACCTGTAGAGCTCCTTTATAATCACCCGGTTACGTTGTGACGTTTGGTAGCACACAAAGTGTTCCTCCGGCAAACGGGAGTTGCATAAGCTCATAGTCATAGGAACATGTATAAGTCATGAAGAAAGCAATAGCAACATACTAAACGATCGGGTGCTAAGCTAATGGAATGGGTCATGTCAATCAGATCACTCAACTAATGATGTGATCCCGTTAATCAAATAATAACTCTTTGTCCATGGTTAGGAAACATAACCATCTTTGATTAACGAGCTAGTAAAGTAGAGGCATACTAGTGACACTCTGTTTGTCTATGTATTCACACATGTATTATGTTTCCGGTTAATACAATTCTAGCATGAATAATAAACATTTATCATGATATAAGGAAATAAATAATAACTTTATTATTGCCTCTAGGGCATATTTCCTTCAGCTATAAATATCCCACCCCCTACACCATAAATTGGTTGGCTGCTCAGAGTTAGTGTACGGCTTTTATCGTTTGAGAGCAACCCACCTCGAAGCCTTTGAGAGATAATTCCTTGCGAGGACAAAGCCCTAAACACCTAGAGCCAAAGAGTGTTAGGCATCACTGAAGTCTTCATGTCTGTGTGATCTGAAGACTTATTACACTTGAGGACTGTGAATCCTCCAGCCGGTTAGGCATCGCGTTCTGAGCATCCAAGAGTCATTGTGGATCGCCGGTGAACAAAGTCTATGAAGGTTTGGAAGTCTACCTTGAAGACTTACCAGAGTGATTGGGCGAGGACTGGGTGTCCTTAGCTCAAGGGGAATAAGGTGAAGACGCGGTATTCTGAGTTAAATCTCAGCCTCCCTAACCAGACGTACAGTTGTCACAGAAACTGGAACTGGTCCAACAAATCATTGTCTTCAACAAGCCACTAGTTCTATCCTTCCCATCTCTTTATGTGCAGATTGGTCCTTATGAAGTCATTGCCTGTTTGCACTATCTATTTGTCTTCACTGTGTGACTGCTTGTTCTGATTGGCTTCATACTATCTTCCATCCTAATCTATACTGCCTAGCTGCTATTAGTCTTTGTGCGTTCATTTCATTGAATACTTGACTATGGCTTGCTTAGTGTAGTCTACCTTCTGCTGCATGGTTATAGGTTTATTTCTATCATTTGTCTTCAAAACTTCCATGTTTTGAAGACTTTCAAAAAATCGCCTATTCATCCCCCTCTAGTCGATCACTAGCACTTTCAGTATGCAATGATGTGTATCAGACCTGATGTGCGCCTTGCTATTAGTTTAGCAGGGAGGTACCAAAGTAATCCAGGAGTGGATCATTGGACAGCGGTCAAGAACATCCTGAAATACCTGAAAAGGACTAAGGATATGTTTCTCGTTTATGGAGGTGACAAAGAGCTTGTCGAAAATGGTTACGTCGATACAAGCTTTGACACTGATTCGGATGACTCTAAGTCACAAACTGGATACATATTTGTATTGAATGGTGGAGCTGTCAGTTGGTGCAGTTCCAAGCAGAGCGTCGAGGCGGGATCTACGTGTGAAGCGGAGTACATAGCTGCTTCGGAAGCAGCAAATGAAGGAGTGTGGATGAAGGAGTTCATATCCGATCTAGGTGTCATACCTAGTGCATTGGGTCCAATGAAAATTTTTTGTGACAATACTGGTGCAATTGCCTTGGGAAAGGAATCCAGATTTCACAAGAGAACCAAGCACATCAAGAGACGCTTCAATTCCATCCGCGATCAAGTCAAGGAGGGAGACATAGAGATTTGCAAGATACACACGGGTCTGAATGTTGCAAACCCGTTCACTAAGCCTCTCTCATGAGAAAAACATGATTAACACCAAGACTCCATGGGTGTTAGATCATTACTATGTAATCTAGATTATTGACTCTAGTGCAAGTGGGAGACTGGAGGAAATATGCCCTAGAGACAATAATAAAGTTGATTATTTATATTTCCTTATATCATGATAAATGTTTATTATTCATGCTAGAATTGTATTAACCGGAAACTTAATGCATGTGTGAATACATAGACAAACAGAGTGTCCCTAGTATGCCTCTACTTGACTAGCTCGTTAATCAAAGATAGTTAGGTTTCCTAGCCATAGACATGTGTTGTCATTTGATGAACAACATCACATCATTAGAGAATGATGTGATGGACAAGACCCATCCGTTAGCTTAACATTATGATCGTTTAGTTTTATTGCTATTGCTTTCTTCATGACTTATACATGTCCCTCTAACTATGAGATTATGCAACTCCCGAATATCGGAGGAACACCTTGTGTGCTATCAAACATCACAACGTAACTGGGTGATTATAAAGATTCTCTACAGGTGTCTCCGAAGGTGTTTGTTGAGTTGGCATAGATCAAGATTAGGATTTGTCACTCCGTGTATCGGAGAGGTATCTCTGGGCCCTCTCGGTAATGCACATCAATATGAGCCTTGCAAGCAATGTGTCTAATGAGTTAGCCACGGGATGATGCATTACGGAACGAGTAAAGAGACTTGCCGATAACGATATTGAACTAGGTATGATGATACCGACGATCGAATCTCGGGCAAGTAACATACCGATGACAAAGGGAACAACGTATATTGTTATGCGGTTTGACCGATAAAGATCTTCATAGAATATGTAGGAGCCAATAGGATCATACAGGTTCCGCTATTGGTTATTGACCGGAGATGTGTCTCGGTCATGTCTACATAGTTCTCGAACCCGTAGGGTCCACATGCTTAACGTTCGATGACGATTTGTATTATGAGTTGTGTGATTTGATGAACCGAAGTTTGTTTGGAGTCCCGTATAAGATCATGGACATGACGAGGAGTCTCGAAATGGTCGAGACATAAAGATTGATATATTGTAAGGTTGTGTTTGGACACCGGAATGGTTTCGGAAAGGTTCGTGCATTTTCCGGAGTACCGGGGGTTACCAGAACCCCCCCTCCCCCCCCCCCCCGGGAGTTAATGGGCCTTCATGGGCCCTAGTGGAGAGAGAAGGCGGCGGCCAGGTGGTGGCGCCCCCAAGCCCAATCCAAATTGCACTACGGTTGGGGGGGCGCCCCCCCCCCCCCTTTCCTTGTCTTCTCCTCCTCCTTCCCTCCTTCTCCTAGTGAGAATAGGAAGGGGGGCGAATCCTACTTGGACCGAGAATCCAAGTACGACTCCCCCCATGGCGCCCTCCCCCCTTGGGCCGGCCACCTCTCCTCCCCTCCTTTATATACGTGGGAGGGGCCACCCCAAAGGCACACCAAGTCTTTTCTTAGCCGTGTGCGATGCCCCCCTCCATAGTTACACACCTCGGTCATATTGTCATAGTGCTTAGGCAAAGCCCTGCACCGATAACTTCATCATCATTGTCGCCACGCCGTAGTGCTGACGAAATTCTTCCCCGGCCTCAACTGGATCAAGAGTTCGAGGGACGTCATCGAGTTGAACATGTGCTGAACGCGGAGGTGTCGTAGGTTCGGTGCTTGGATCGGTTGGATCGCGAAGACGTTCGACTACATCAACGGCGTTACTAAACGCTTCCGCTTTCGGTCTACGAGGGTACGTGGATACACTCTTCCCGCTCATTGCTATGCATCTCCTAGAAAGATCTTGCGTGAAGAGTTTGAATTTTGAAGTTTTCAAATTTGGCTCCATTCGACATTTACGGGGTGGAAGAGGTATGTAAACCACGCGTCTAGGTTATTTACTTAGTACTTCCTCCGTTCCTAAATATTTGTCGTTCTAGAGATTTCAACAAGTGACTACATACGAAGAAAAATGAGTGAATCTACACTCTAAAATGTGTCTATATATATCCGTATGTCGTAGTCCATTTAAAATCTCTAAAAACACAAATATTTAGGAACGGAGGGAGTATTTGTGTAGGTGTAGTATCGTGTAGAGAATCAGGTGAGTGGCCAACTGCAATTCTGTTGTTTGTGTAGTTTACTCCATCATAAAGGAATGAAGCCGTCACCACAGATCTTGGCGGTTCCCCCTCCTCCGACCGTGATCTTGGTGCAGCAAGACGGGGAGGCCTTAGGGCATCTTCAACGCTTACCCCTAAACTGGATATTACATCTGTCCGCGGATTGGGGGGTCAGCCCGCGGACATTGATGCAGCAGCCGACTATCTAACCGTAGCCGCATACATTTCAAACCGGATTTCAACAAACTGGCGGATTACATGCAAACTAGGCAATTTCCATGTAAACCAGACAAAAATATTTACATTTCGAACATATTTCAACTAAACTATAGCGGACTAGGCTAGGTTATTCTAATGTAATCTATCGCCGGCCGTGGCGGAGCCCTATTGCCATGACATGAATTCCTCATGTCCGTCAGCATGCTCACATGACTGTCGTGAACCCGAAGGGATATGCTTCAACGGAAGGGGAAGAGAAGCCTCTGCTTCCATGAAGCACGGATCAATGTTGTTTTTACGGTGGGGGAAGACAGTCATTGTGGCATACGGCCCCCGGGTAAGTCACCGGCTGTATAACCCAGCGAGGCAGTGGCGGTGGCCTTCATGGGACCCAAGCAGCGGCGGCGTCCCATGGTCTACTATTCCTCGCTATCGGTGGCGGCAGGTAGGCGGTTCGGGGGTCCGCGTTGGAGATGTCCTTAGGTCATTTGAGGTATATGCGCCGGCAAATTTTAACATGGTCCCTCTTTTCTCCTCTTTTGATGTGAGAGGTAAGAGTATATAATAAATCACACAAGCGCACATCGTCCGCCATTGGAGATGTTTTTCGCTTAGGACTTTCTTTTTCTAGATAGGCATCTCAAAGGATTTATATATTTTTAAGATAGTCAAGTTTCATGTAGATGTGTGCGGGCGTGGCTATGTGTCGCTTGCTTTTACTAGGGGTGCTATATCTCGCTTGCTCTGCGTCGGTAGCTGACGATAGCCCTGCTTAGCACTCTCTCACTAGTTGTTACGTCGGTCCTTTTCTTTTAGCTTTTTTTATTTTTGATTATATTTAAAAAACTTATAAAAATATATATTCAAAAATTATTTGACATAAAATTTTAAAAAGTTCATCACACATCAGAAATCGTTAATGTAGTGTAAACATTTTTTCGTGCAACTTCAAAAAAATGTTCTTACTATTCAAAAATGAGTGCATACCATTAAAATATGTGTGTGACATTTAATAAATGGTCACGTGTTTCAAAAATATGTATGTGGAATTTAAAAAATCTTTATACAATATAAAAAATGTTTGCATAACTTGAAAGCATGTTACATTTTTTAAAATATCTATGCTCTCACTAATATGTTTGTGCCATTTAAAAAATGTTAGACATTGTAAAACAATGTTTATGTAGTTTTTTAAAATCGTAGAACAAATAATTATTTATGACATTCTTAGAAAATGTTCACACATTTCAAAGATATGTTGTGACATTTTTTTAAATGTTAATACAATGTAAAATAATGTTCATCTAATATTAAAAAAGAGTTTTCTACCATTCAAAAAAATCTTCAACATGTATTTGAGAATGTTTAACATTTATTCTAAGAAAATATTCAAACTTGTATTTAAAAATTTTCATCATGTATTGGGAAAATGTTTAACATGTATCGAAAGAATGTTATGCGTTCATATGAAAAACGTACATCGCGTATTGGAAAGTCGACATGTATTTGAGAAAAAAGATAAAAAGGAAAAAACAATGAAAACTGAAAATATATAGAAACAAAAATAAGAAGAAAAACCACATGAAAGGTTCTAAAACCGATCTAAACCGGTCCATAGATGATAAAACCTTCCCAAAACCTCTCCAGGAGCTACAGTGTTAGGCCGACTGTTTTAGGGGAGGTCTAGAGGCTAGATGGGGCTAGATATTGCAACAAAGAGATATAGCCCTCGCGGGTGTCTCATACGTCTCCGTCGTATCTATAATTTTTGATTGTTTCATGCCAATATTATATAACTTTCACATATTTTTTGCAACTTTTTAGTGGTTTAGCATTCATTTTTATCGTCAGAGTAACGTTTTTTTATAGAAAACCTCATCGGAGCACCAAAGCTTTCAGCTGCCGCCACCTTAGGTTTAACTTTTACCGTCTTTTCTGAATTGCCATAGATCCAAAATTATAGCTTTAGCTTGTGAAATCTGTTTGTCCACCACTCAGCAAAATTTTCACTGATAGATTTGAAGCACCATAACTGCCATGGCGGCTTATGATATAAACCGTGACCCGCCATATAACATTAGGCCCCATTTAAGCCGCAATCATCCACCTCAAAGTCAATAATCCGGCAATATCCTTCCGGTTAGCTGGCTTATTCATCCTCATAATTCAGTCCTCCGGTTTGACAACCGTATACTCTAAACTGTATCTCCATAGCCATTAGCCTTTTACAGCGGTTTAAACGATAATTTGTAACTCGCTAGATATCTGCCGGTTTAATAACATCTTGAATCGACTTGTGTAGGCCGTGCACCCAATCATGACTAAGACCGTCACATCATGCGACTGGGTCCCGTCCA
Organism: Triticum monococcum; assembly: GCA_034509565.1. Taxonomy (NCBI): domain Eukaryota; kingdom Viridiplantae; phylum Streptophyta; class Magnoliopsida; order Poales; family Poaceae; genus Triticum; species Triticum monococcum. The sequence continues at coordinate 639,327,197 of CM067847.1, read as the reverse complement.
TCGTTACCGAGGCAATGCTCTAAGATTATGTCAAGATTGGCTTCTTAATGGCAAAAAACATCATTCACTGGCGTGCTCCAAAACCAAACGAAGTCAAACCTCAGCCGTGGTTGCTGGGACATGTGGAATTTTGTCATGAAAGGCGAGAGAGCAATGTGGAGGCTCATTGTATTGCAAAAAATTCTCTTTTCTTAGCCGTAGGAATCAACCCCCTGATTATGTAAGCACTCTTATTACGTACTCCCTCCGTTCCTTAATATAAGGTGTATAGATTTTTGAGAAAAAGTCCGAAATATAAGGTGTATTATGTTACACCACTCGTTTGGATAATTTTTTTAGGTTTTTGATTACATTTCCTTATATCATGTAAGCTCCTCTATTTTCTCATGTCAATTAGTCATGTGTAATCTCACTCAAAACTTGTGAAATTTTCCCTCCACGTGCATTTTTTAATTTCCGTACCAAAAACTATACACCCTATATCTAGGAACGGAGGGAGTAATAAAGATCTGGTGGTTTGTCTAAAAAATAGTATATAGAGATACGGGGTAGGCTAGACGATGAGGACCAACCTCCTTCTGCATGTGAGAAGTTTGACTCTTCAGCCCGCTTCACATTAGTGATTGTTGTCACTTCTTTTGTTTTTCTAATATAACTTTGTGGATAAACACTAGGTCTAACCCTTCCACTAGAAAAAAGTGCACCCTTAGCCGTTGATTTTCTTTTTTTATGAAATGTAGCTGTTGATCCACTCCCCATCAAAGTAGATACTGTACTTCCTTCTGTCCTTTTTACTCTGCATATAAGAATTGTCTGAAGTCAAACTTCATAAAGTTTCATCATATTTATATAAAAAAATATCAACATCTATCATGCCAAAGTCGTACAATATGGAAATTTAAGTCATGACGCATCCACTGATATTAATTTCACAATGTAAATGTTGGTATTTTTTTCTATAAAGTTGATCGAACTTTACGAGACTTGACTTCAGACAAATCTTATATGCGAACTACAAAAGACCGGAGGGAATAGTAACACACCTTTCATCTTTCTTTTTCCCCCTTTTGTCAGGAGGACACCTTTCATTCCTTAATAGTAGATCCAGTAAATTACATACAAGTACTACAATTTTTTGCATGGAAATTACATACAAATTGTTGGACAGTGTAGATGCACACGTGATACGTGACGACGTATGCTCTGTAGTATATGCGGCTGCACCAGCACCAGTACGTACGTGGGCAGATGCTCGATCGCGCGCAGCTAGATCTCGGCGGTGAGGCCTTCGACCTCGAGCTGGAACTTGTCCATGGCGTCCTTGGGCAGGCTGATAGGCACCACGGTGCTCTCCTCCCCCTTGCCGTTCTTGGACCTGGAGAAGTAGTTGGTCACGCCGGGGATCGGCCCCTCGCCGCCCTTGGCCGGCCCGCCGTACACGGCCTCGCCCCACCCGAAGTCCACGCTCTTGAACCCGGCGTGGCTCACGTCCGACACGATGTACGTCCGCGACAGCGCGAACAGCGGCCGGCCCCGGAGCACCATCAGGTCCGCCACCGACAGCAGGTAGTCGTACGTCACCGCCGACTTGGCCTTCTTCACCAGCTCCAGCGCGTAGCCCAACCCGCCGGCGCAGAGCTCCCCGGCCGTGGTCGCCGCCACGGAGTAGGCGAAGGCGTTCCCGTAGAAGCCCTCCGGGAGCGGCACGTCGCGGCGGCCGCGCGCGTTCACGATGAAGGAGAGCCGCACCTCCTCGTCGGCGCCGTACCCGAGCGCCGCCGTGCGGCCCAGCCAGATGCACGCCGCCACCAGCTCGAACCGGGAGCTCCGGCTCATGTGCGGCGGCGCGCGCTGCCGCAGCCCCGCGATCTCGCGTGGCCCGAAGAAGAAGGGCACGCGCGCGACGTCGCCCGGGGGAGTCGTCAGCATCCGGTCGACCGGCCCGCCCGCCGGCTCGCTGTACTCCAGGTGCGGGTACGACGGCTGCGGCGGCTGCCTCGCCATGAACATCTCCCTGCCCCATGACGGCGTGATCGACGGTGCGGCGGCGCCGCACGCCAGCTCGCAGACGGCCTTCTCGAACTGCATCCCGCCCGGCGCGTCCGCCACGCAGTGGCAGAAGCGCTGCCCGAAGATGAAGCCCCCGCACTTGAGCCTCGTCACCTGCACGTCATAGTTGACAACATCGTTATTTACCTGCTGAAACAACTCGATCGATCTTACTACGTGACAGGGACACGTGCACGGTGCCTACCTGGATGTAGAGCAAGGGGCGGTCGATGACGGGCTCGACGCCGGCGACGGTGGTGCTCTCGAGGATGAACTGCTCGAAGCAAGGGAACGGGGGGCTCTGCACGTCCCCGAAGTCAGCCGCGGTGAGGTCGACGTCGGCCTCGACGAACATGACGCCCTGCGCCTCGCAGTCGACGACGAGCTTCCTCCCGGCCTCCTCGCGCAGGCGGCCGGCGAGCGGGTAGTAGGGCACGAGCGCCCTGGCCAGCGCCTCCCGGATGACGGCGGCCGGGTCGACCCCCTGCTTGTCCGGGTTAGCCCGGTACAGGTGGATGCCCGAGCTGTAGAACCGCATGCCCTCGCCGTCGTCGATGTCGGACAGCGTCTTGGTCTCCCTCGGCGTCTGCTCCGCCGGGGCCACCAGCACCGGCTCGCCCCGCCGCACCGTGAACGCCGGGAGGAGCGACGACGCCATCGACTCGAAGCGAGGCAGCTAGCTAGCTAGAGACTCCGCAGATAGTACACGTCCGTGCGCGTGCAAAAGCCGTGAGGAATGCGGTGCGTTGTGAGAGGACGTGAGTGGAGTGAGTGTGCTCGTGGTGATCATGGGCGCGTTTTATAGGGGAGGAAGATGTTGGGGTTGGTGCCATGGCCATACGGCCGTTTGGTCGTCGGAATTCCGGCGTCTGGCCAGTAGGTGGGCTGGGCATGCATGATCAGCGGTGGCGTGGTGGGGGTTGGTCAGTGGATTTCGCCGTTGGGCCACACACACGCGCGCACACGAGAACGGATTAGGCAGCACGCAATGATGGTAAGCACGTACGTACGTACTCCAGTAGATCTCGTGCGGGATCAAAGTCGCGCGGATAACCGTAAACAAATTCCCGGCGAGAAGGACGTGTCAACTGTTCGACGCCACTCCGGGTCGAGATTCAGGCGCGCACCCTGCATGCAGTGTGAGTGGCGTTTGGTGGCCGTTTTGCCCGGGGGCGACCTCCTCGGGTCGCCGGGCACGGTTCAGACGTGCAGGTCAGTAGTGAGAGCCTTTTTGACCGGAGGGGAGGAGAAAGGATGCCTTTGTTTTCTACGCGGTATTATTAGCCGGTGCCTCCGGCCGTCAAATCAAATCATAGTACGTATGATGGCCCGCATGAGGGTGACATATGGAATCCATTGAACGACAGTTTTTTTCACGTTGATTGTGTTTGTTTTGAAGGTTTGTCACATTTACATTTTTTAGGGGTCGCGTTTAGATAATTACATGAAAGTACAATTACATACTTTTTAAAATAATAGCTTTTGATTTAGATAATTTTCTCTTTTTTTTGCGGGAGAAATGCTTGTATTGCTCAATCAATTTAGGTGATTTTCTTCGTACATAATTCATCAAAATTAATATTTTTAACTTCTCCAGCAACACACGGGAAAATCACCTAGGCTCTCTAGTTTTTTTTTTGGAGAGAGGGAGAACCTAGATTCTCTAGTTAGTAAGGGCATGTACAATGATGCTATCTTAGGAGTGCCACGTAGGATAAATGATGAGGTGGAGAAGAGAGAACTTGTAAGAAAAGGCTTGTCTTCTCTTATTTAAGATAAGACAAGAGATGATCTCTTAGCACAATTTGTCTCATCATGTTTTAAGGAATTGCTAGTTATTGAAGATAAGGCTAAGATATAACTCATTGTAGACATACTTTTTTGTTATCTCTAAATTACATGCAAGACTTAAGATAAGACTATCTTATCAACCATTGTACATGCCCTAAGCCGCTCCAACTTCTTGCACAAACTTCATTGGCTTTTTGTGTTAGCCCAACCGCTCTGGCAAAGCCCATGACAACATCAGTCGGTAGTAAATAAAAGACAAATGATCAAACAAGCAAACCTATGCCATGACACACTCAAGAAGGAAGTGACGAATGTACGTATTGTACAGTCACCCACGTAGTTATTTTAATTAAACAAGCATGTAGTTTAATTAAAATATCTTTTGTTAATCTATAGATAACACGGTGGCATAAATATCAAAGAAGAAAATTAAATCTTAAGAAATAACTTGAGCCGCCACTACAATTTTGTCGAAACTAAGCTTGACTGTTTAACAAAGCTTAGTACATATAATGAGTAGAAAAGGCCCCAATGTATGCAAATCCAACTTAAGCATATCTTTCTTCACGCTTGCACACCTTAAAAAACATATCATGTTAGTAAGTAAAGTGTTAATTAGTGGAAGCACACGCATGTTTGTTTTGGACACTGTGCACTAAAGGCCTCTTTGGTTCAAGGAATTCCATACAAATTTTGGAGGATTCCATTTCTTATGATTTTTTTTATAGTTTTGCTTTGATACCCCCCCCCCCCCTTTAAGAATATGCTATGCATATGCTATGCTAACTAATACTATAGGAAAGCTTTTGTATTTTTCATAATACCACAGGAAAGTTCCTGTTTTTTCATGTGCTTCTCGAACCGCTCTGCTTTATAAACAAAGCAATCATCCATACAACCAACATCCAAACTTCATAGCAAATACGACGGCTGGGGCAACAACACAGGCACACCAAAAAAGAGAAATGAGAAGAAGAAAATCCACCGAGTGGCGACCAACATGCAGCCCTACGAAGAAGATAAGCGATGCGCAGTAGCCAGAAGAGCAGCCAGCAATGAGCCCGAACCGATTCCGGTCACGCTGCCTAAAGAGCAGGTGCCAATGCTACAGAAAAACAAGGACTTTGAAGGAGTCAGAGGCCTGCTGCGAAAAGGCTCGCTCAATCATCATTTTATTATGTGTCGTCACAACGTCCACGACATCGCCACAAAGATTAGTTAGAATAAGCGGCGATGCCGCCCAGGCTGGGTAGCTCTGGCCTGAAGGAACTCCGCAAAGTGCAAGGCCTCCCAGTCGGGCCCTAGTGCCTCACGGATGAAATTCCAGAGAACCCGTGCTGCCGTGCCCGAGAATAGGATGTGGGTCCCGATTTCCAAGACTGCACAAAGGGGGGCAAATGCCATCACCCGGGTCATGCCGCTTAAGCACCTCGGTCCCCTAGGGGATGCGGTCTTGTTGCAGTTGCCGCACAAAAATTTTAATCTTCAAGGGCAATGGTGCCTTCCACAGAGGAGAAAGCTAGGGGATGATGCGCGACCAGTATAGTGCCTGATGTGCCGAGCTCACCGAAAACTCACCCAAACACCTTCCATTGTTGATTCTTGTGTTTTCAATTCGTGCAGGGTCAACATAGCATCTTCTTCCAATCTTATATTTTTTTTCTATCCCGCATTATTAAGAATCCCGCGGACCCAAGAATTGAAAACATGGAGGAGAGCGAGGATCGGTCCGTACGCATTGACTAATCCTCACTCCCATACATACGGAAACAACCCGGAAGCACATGTACCTACCACCATGTAGTATTATACGAGCAGATACTCATACGTGCTGATGGACAAAGTATTTTAGACGTCACAGCACCACCTGCTCCACGATCCACACGATACTATTATAATCCATGCTCCGCCCGTTGTGCACCGGCGAGGTGCTAGCCGATCGATCTTAACGAACGTGATGGGGCCGCACGAGTGCATGCATGGCCAGGATAGGATAGGAGGCGGCAGCAGCAGGTCAATTCGTTGCACCAACCCCTTCCTACCACGGCGGGTACCGCCTGCAGGGAGTATACGCCAAGACGAAACTCTCCCGACTTTTCACACGTGGCTCCTATTATGAGCCACTCGGTTGCTTCAGCCCTGTGCTCACTGAGTTTTTTTTTTTTGCGAGGGCTGTGCTCACTGAGTTACAGTAACTAGCTAGGAGTAGCTATCTACTGTAGGGTTGGAACCTGTCCGCTGGCTGATGGAGCTTGTTCGGTAGACAAAGGCAAAGTATAGTACGTAGTACGCCTAAGGCCTCATTTGGTTCATAGAATAAAAATATTGTAGGAATAGAAAAATTATAGGAAGTGAGATGACATTCATTTCAATTTTTATAGAAAAAGAGATGTCATTTTTGCATAGGATAGAAATTTTTTCGTTGAGTCTTAGCTAATGTTTTTTCCTCCAAAAATGTGAAGGATTGATTTCTATCTTATATAGGAATAGGAATCCATTCCTACAAACCAAAGGGCCCCAAAGAAAATTTTTCTATATAAATCCTATCCTATAGAAATCTTATGACATTCCTACAAACCAAAGGAGGCCTAACTGTCATCTTGTTAGTCCAGTCAAGATGTCGAGAGAAGCGTACTCCAGATGTGCGTGTGCGAAAATGCTCGGTGCTTGCGTACGCCCTCCAGAATATTGTAACCCACGAAGACAATTGTTACCTGGTCCTACTCAACCTCAGAGGATAATTAAAGGCCTGTTTAGGACTGCTCTGTTTCTTAAAATTCAACTCTGCTTCGAAAAACACAAGTTAAATGGGATAGCTTCACGATATGCCGCTCTATGGAAATTACTCATCACTGCCACAAGTAAGTGGATACCCCTTTGTTTCTCCGTCCTTAATCAATTAAATAAATCTTTTCCACCAAATTTCCTATTTTTGAAGCTGAAGCTAGATGGAAGCCAAACATTTTTTTTGGTAGTGCTACAGCTTCTACTTAAAACTGCTCCAAAGTAAATTTAGTGAAGCGAAACTGATTTTGGTGAAGTAGAGCAATCTCAAACAAGCCAGCATACACTTGTTCTTAATTTGACATGCACCAAAACAACAGGAAACGAGCGGCTAAGAGGGTGTTTGTTTCCAAAGACTTATTGATCTAGGGACTTAAATAAGTTCCTATAAGTCCCATCTAAACCAAACAGAAGGGATTTATAGGGACTTAGGCATTTGGGACTTATGAAATATAAGACTCTTAAGGAGGGACTTATAATTGTAATATGGTCTTATAGAGACTTATAAATCCCAGGAATCAAACAGATAGGGACTTTTTAAAAACTTAGGACTTATAAGTTGGGACTAAAAAAAATCTTAAGACTTATGAACCAAACATGGTCTAAGTGGCCAGCATTGTGCTGCAAGTCTTCCCGCCGGGATATAAAATTCGAGAAAGCGGCATCCTGGTTGGTGAAATGTGACTGCATCTTTGACCATTTGAACCTACCTATTTTTCTGATAACGAAGATCGGAGAATCGTTAGGCCACCACCACACGGATGTCATGCTCTGGCTTTTGCTAGTATAGTTTCTCACGCTGTTCTTTGATTCCGCGACAACGGCGCCGGGCTCCACCTCACCGTCTTTTCACATACGTGCTCAGAGACGCAAGCTGGGGTGACACGCGCTGACGTGGATATGATGTTCGCCGGCAGTTGCTCCTTGCTCCCCGCATGATCCGGTAGAATACGGTAGTTGTATTCGCCGGTCTGTGATCTGGTTTAGTTATGAGTAGGGGCGTGCCTAGGTCTTAATCGAATGAGATTTAAATAAACCTCAGCCAAATGACATAACAAGTAAAAGAGAGAAAAAATCTAATTTTTTTTACATAGATCTTAATGTAAGATCTTATGAATGTAGTATCGACTAAGATCTAACGAGGTTTTAGTCGACCGAGATTTAGCAAAACTGTACTATGTGCAGAGTATATGAATGCCTAGAGTACTTCGAAGTTAAATATTGTCTGGGCTCGGGATCAGGGACATGCAAATCAAACTAATGGATATCAAAGATTCCAAACCTCTTCACGCAACATCAGGGGCGGACCCAAGACAAAGATGTCCAGTGTACTACGTACATGTCAATTTCAAACTATAATATGTATAATGTTAATAAGAGTAACTTCAACGCACCAATTCAAATGGACACGTGCTTTATTCGCTTTTTGTTTGTTTGGATTGGTCGTCCGCTCGTCGTTCGTTCATTTTTGCGTTTGGATCCGTCGTGCTTCCAACACGTGGATGCATTTTCGCCTTCGCGGCTGGCCAGTCATGTTTTTTCAAATATAATTCAAATAAAATACAACATCTTACATCGTTTCACAATCAAACAATATACTCAACCAAATAAATATACCATGGTTTACAGGCCAAATTAAATTGTCCCAAATATATTTTAAAAAAGATACATCTATTGGTTGCCAACATGAGCCCATATATACTCAACCAAATCATTTTGCAGCTAAATGTGAGTTTTTCAATCACGCATTTGATGATGAAATTGGATGAATTGTGCTATGGATGGGAGCAAGAGAATGGCCTATGTGCCGCTGACTGGCGGGTCTGAGGGGGGAGTAGGCGGGTGTTGCGTGCGTCCGCCTCGTGTCTGCGCCGACGCAAATGAGGCCCGAATTTAGGCTTAGAATGGGTCGTCGGGCGGACGAAAAGCGAACACACGGCTGTTTGAATTGGCACGTTGGGTCGACTTTTGTCTCCGTTTTGATCCAAACGGACACGCGCGAACAAAAATGATCGGCGCCTTGGAGTTGCTCTAAGTTTTACGATCAAACATGACTAGATTCAGGTAAAACACTTACCAAGTAAGAAATCCCATTTCAAATATCATTGAAGATTGAAAACTAAAGCACCAAATGCTTCAAACTATGAAACGTTACGCTCGGGAGTGGCAAAATACGATGCTCGATGTCGATTGCCTCAAAAGCTTAATTAGTAGCATATCAAAGGAAACTGTTTTTACCGATGCAGAAAATTAAGAAAAATAATTTTTAAATGATTTTGTGTGTTCTTCTACGGCAACAAAGCCATTAATTGTTGCATCATTGGAAATTTTTAAAAAATCATAGAAAATCCATTCATCTGATAGCCCAACATCCTCATCCTGTATTTGGACACTCCTTTATTTCGAAATGTTTCCATCTTCTATTGTGATTGGACGATTGTCGGTCGAATACTATGTTAGATGAATTATATTTGCGCCAAGAAGATTAGAACAATAAAATCATATATATGTTTCCTTGCAAAAAAAGTCATATATATGTGACAATAATTCAATTCAGAGCCCAGGCTCATCTATACCTGGTGAACAGTAAAATAAAAATAAATAGTAAAAAATTCAAACAAAATTGATTTTCTTTTTGCATGGAAGATGCTTGAGTGCGCCAGGTGAGTGCAAAAATTCGTAGGCAAACGACGAGGAGTTCATGCCAGAGAAGACAAAATCAGCTATGAGCAGCTAATTTTATTCAAACTTTCTCACAGGCCTAAAATTTGTCTTCGTAAGTTTCTCGGCATTTGTTTGGAGATATTTTGACGAGACGTGCGTCGGTGGGCCATGCGGTCCGACCGTACCAGCCCGTGTAATAAGGGGGTCGTGCCTAAGCCAGGGAGCGCGGAATTTCCTATTTGCCGCTCGTTGCGGCAAGTTGCCGGAGAAACGCACAGGCGAGCGGCCGATCGACGCGACTGGGCCAGCCCATTTCAGTAGATCGCATTGGCACTACCCCTCCGGTTTTTTTTCTTTTTCTCCTGCTTTTGTTTCTTTTTTTTCTTTTTCTTTGTGGTCAGGTTTTTATTTTTTATTTTTCCATTTTTTTCCAGACATGTTCAATATTCTAAAAAAAGTTCAAACTCTTGAAAGTGTTTCTGTTTTCAAATTTTGTTCCTAAATCTAAAAATGTTCCTTATTTTGAAAATGTTCCTGTTTTGTCGTTTCAAAATTTTTTTATCAATTTCAAAAAATATTTGTGGTTTCAAAATTTTGTTCACAATTTCAAAAAATGTTCTTGTTTTCAAAATTTGTTTAAAAATTCAAAAATTGTTCGGGGAGTTTAATGTTCTGGCTTACAAAATTTGTTCGGAATTTCAAACATGTTCTGCTTTTTTTAATTGTTCACAAGTTCAAAATACTTTTTTAGTTTCTAATTTTTGTTCGTCTTTTTGAAAAATGTGTGAAATTCCAAATTTTGTTCATCTTTTTTAGAGATGTTTGGAGGTTCAAATATTGTTCATTTCTTTTACCAGAAATGTTTCAAAATCTAAAACTAATAGAATTTTAAATTGTAAAAATGTTTGCATGCTAGGTTTTTTTGCAAATTCAGAAAATGTTTACAATTTTCAAAAAATGTCCCTATACTAAAAATTTGTTCACAAATTCATAAATGTTCATGTTCTTGAAATTTTGTTTGCAAATTCAAAAACTGTTTGGGAATATGAAAAAAATCACATTTTTTTATTTTTGTTCAAAAATTCAAACAAAATGTTCGGGAATTTCAGAAAACGTGCGAGGTTTTCCAAATTGTTCTCATTTCCAAAACAAATCAGGATTTTCCATTGGTTCTCATTTTATAATTTTTGTTCTGGATCTAAAATGTTGTTCCCGTTTTCAAACTTTGTTCACCAATTCAAAAAATGTTCATGTTTTCAAATCATGTTTTGGAATTTTGAAAAATGTTCACGTTCTTGAAAATGTTTTGAAAATTTTAAAAATATTCATGTTTTAAATAAATTGTTTAGAATAGCAACCTAAGTTCCACTTTTCGAGTTTTGTTTACAAATTCCAAAAATGTTTACATTTACGAAAAATGTTCAGGAAGTTGAAAATTTCTTCATAGCTTTCAAAAGATGATGAGAAATTTTAAAATTCATTCGCGTGTGTTAAAAAATATTCCTAACTTAATTAAAGTGTTCTAAATTTGAAACATTGTTTGCAAGGTTTTAAGTAATGTTCCGTTTACGCCACTAAATGTATTACTTTATGGTTCACTCTGCTAGTTTCATCAACAATGCTCAATAGGTGGACTAGTTAGCCTGGCCCATATCATAGGCAACTAACTATTAATCACATGCAACTAAGCATCAATGATAGACAACTTCATAGTATTAGAGGGAATTTAGAAATAACGACATACAAGTTTCAATGGTATGCAACCTAGAAGTAGTAGTGAGTAAGTTAGGAGAATGTTAAACAAAATTATCTAGAACACACAATGTAGTGAAGTTGCCTATTTGTATAACTTAAGTTGTCTCTCGTAGAAGAAAAGTTGCTTATGAAAAGTGTTGTGATATTACATACCTCTGTTTTGAAATAGTTTTGTAAGTGCATCTAGTGCCACACCTAGTTGGTTTTGGAGTATTGACGACAAACCTAGTTGAGGGACTAATGTGTTTGTGAGAATTGCAGGATAACACAGGTAGAAGTCCCTCTTTGATTCGGTTTCACTACCAGAGATGACCCCTAAAAATGAACGAAGACATTGAAGACAATGATGGTTTATGAAGATATTCATATTGAAGACAATGACATGTGAAGACTCCCTATGAAGCTTATGGAACTCGAAGATTTAGATCCTTCGTAGTTTTACTATATTTATGTTGTGTCATAGGAACCACCGTACTGTTAAGTGGGGTCCAAGAGAACCAGTCAGGATGACTGAAGTGATGCCTAATTCAAATCCTATGTCTTCGAGCGAAGACTATGAGAGAAAATCTTGTCCAGAGTCAGACAAGTCAGCTTTACTTGTAGCCCAAGTAAAGTTGTCGTGTGAGTTCAAAATCCGACCGTTGGTACACGTGTCAGTTCCTTAGTGACCCAGGGTCATTTCGGACAAATCAGGACGGGTTGCCAAGTGGCTATAAATAGTCCACCCCTACAACCATAAACGGTTGGCTGCTTAGATTTCAGTGCACGGCTTTTGTCGTTTGAGAGCAACCCACCTCGAAGCCTTTGAGAGAAAATTCTTAGCGAGGAGAAAATCCCTAACCACCCAGAGCCAGAGTAAATTGGGCATCACTTAAGTCTTCTTGTCTGAGTGATCTGAAAACTTATTACACTTGAGGACTGTGCATCCTCCAGCCGGTTAGGCGTCGCGTTCTGAGCATCCAAGAGAAATTGTGAATTGCCGGTGAACGAAGTCTGTGAAGGTTTGGGAGTCTATCTTGAAGACTTACCAGAGTGATTGGGCGAGGTCTGTGTGACCTTAGCTCAAGGAGAAAACGGTGAGGACTGGGTGTCCTGAGCTGCGTGTTCAGGACTGGGTGTCCGGGACTGTGTGTCCTTTGGTTTAAATACCTAGCCGCTCCAACCAGACGTACAGTTGTCACAGCAACTGGAACTGGTCCAACAAATCATTGTCTTCAGTGTGTCACTGGTTTCATCTGTTGGGGAACGCAGTAATTTCAAAAAATTTCCTACGCACACGCAAGATCATGGTGATGCATAGCAACGAGGGGGAGAGTCTGATCGACGTACCCTTGTAGATCGCAACGGAAGCGTTGACACAACGTAGAGGAAGTCGTCGTACGTCTTCTTCCCGATCCGACCGATCCAAGCACCGTTACTCCGGCACCTCCGAGTTCTTAGCACACGTTCAGCTCGATGACGTTCCTCGGGCTCCGATCCAGCAAAGCGTCGAGGAAGAGTTCCTTCAGCACGACGGCGTGGTGACGATCTTGATGTACTACCGACGCAGGGCTTCGCCTAAGCACTGTAACGGTATGATCGAGGTGGAATTTGGTGGCAGGGGGCACCGCACACGGCTAAGGAACGATCTCAAGGATCAACTTGTGTGTCTTGGGGTGTCCCCTGCCCCCGTATATAAAGGTTGGAGGGAGGGGGGCTGGCCGGCCAAAGAGAGGGAGGCGCAGGAGGAGTCCTACTCCTACCGGGAGTAGGACTCCCCCTTCCAATCCTAGTCCAACTAGGAATCCTTTAAAGGGGAGAGAGAGAGAGAGGTGGCCGGCCCCTCTCCTAGTCCTAATAGGACTAGGGAGAGGGGGGGAGGCGCAGCCCTATGTGGGCTGCGCTCTCACCTTTCCACTAAGGCCCATGTTGGCCCATTTGGCTCTCGGGGGGTTCCGGTAACCCTCCCGGTAATCCGGAAAAATCCCGATTTCACCCGGAACACTTCCGATGTCCAAACATAGGCTTCCAATATATCAATCTTTACGTCTCGACCATTTCGAGACTCCTCGTCATGTCCGTGATCTCATCCGGGACTCCGAACAACCTTCGGTACATCAAAATGCATAAACTCATAATAACTGTCATCGTAACGTTAAGCGTGCGGACCCTACGGTTCGAGAACAATGTAGACATGACCGAGACACGTCTCCGGTCAATAACCAATAGCGGGACCTGGATGCCCATATTGGCTCCTACATATTCTACGAAGATCTTTATCGGTCAGACCGCATAACAACATACGTTGTTCCCTTTGTCATCGGTATGTTACTTGCCCGGGATTCGATCGTCGGTATCCAATACCTAGTTCAATCTCGTTACCGGCAAGTCTCTTTACTTGTTCCGTAATACATCATCCCGCAACTAACTCATTAGTTGCAATGCTTGCAAGGCTTAAGTGATGTGCATTAACGAGAGGGCCCAGAGATACCTCTCCGACAATCGGAGTGACAAATCCTAATCTCGAAATACGCCAACCCAACATCTACCTTTGGAGCCACCTGTAGTACTCCTTTATAATCACCCAGTTACGTTGTGACGTTTGGTAGTACCCAAAGTGTTCCTCCAGCAAACGGGAGTTGCATAATCTCATAGTCACAGGAACATGTATAAGTCATGAAGAAGCAATAGCGACATACTAAACGATCGGGTGCTAAGCTAATGAAATGGGTCATGTCAATCAGATCATTCAACTAATGATGTGACCTCGTTAATCAAATAACAACTCTTTGTTCATGGTTAGGAAACATAACCATCTTTGATTAACGAGCTAGTCAAGTAGAGGCATACTAGTGACACTCTGTTGTTCTATGTATTCACACATGTATTATGTTTCCGGTTAATACAATTCTAGCATGAATAATAAACATTTATCATGATATAAGGAAATAAATAATAACTTTATTATTGCCTCTAGGGCATATTTCCTTCAGTCTCCCACTTGCACTAGAGTCAATAATCTAGTTCACATCGCCATGTGATTTAACAGCAATAGTTCACATCACCATGTGATTAACACCCATAGTTCACATCGTCATGTGACCAACACTCAAAGGTTTTACTAGAGTCAGTAATCTAGTTCACATATCTATGTGATTAACACCCAAAGAGTACTAAGGTGTGATCATGTTTTGCTTGTGAGATAATTTTAGTCAACGGGTCTGTCACATTCAGATCCGTAAGTATTTTGCAAATTTCTATGTCAACAATGCTCTGCATGGAGCTACTCTAGCTAATTGCTCCCACTTTCAATATGTATCCAGATTGAGACTTTTAGATTCATCTGGATCAGTGTCAAAAACTTGCATCGACGTAACCCTTTACGACGAACCTTTTTGTCACATCCATAATCGAGAAACATATCCTTATTTCACTAAGGATAATTCTGGCCGCTGTCCAGTGATCTACTCCTAGATCACTATTGTACTCCCTTGCCAAATCAGTGCAGGGTATACAATAGATCTGGTATACAGCATGACATACTTTATAGAACCTATGGCCAAGACATAGGGAATGACTTTCATTCTCTTTCTATCTTCTGCCGTGGTCGGGCTTTGAGTCTTACTCAACTTCACACCTTGTAACACAGGCAAGAACCCTTTCTTTGCTTGATCCATTTTGAACTTCTTCAAAATCTTGTCAAGGTATGTGCTTTGTGAAAGTCCAATTAAGCGTCTTGATCTATCTCTATAGATCTTTATGCCTAATATGTAAGCAGCTTCACCGAGGTCTTTCATTGAAAAACTTTTATTCAAGTATCCCTTTATGCTATCCAGAAATTCTATATCATTTCCAATCAGTAATATGTCATCCACATATAATATCAGAAATGCTACAGAGCTCCCACTCACTTTCTTGTAAATACAGGCTTCTCCAAAAGTCTGTATAAAACTAAATGCTTTGATCACACTATCAAAGCGTTTATTCCAACTCCGAGATGCTTGCACCAGTCCATAAATGGATCGCTGGAGTTTGCACACTTTGTTAGCTCCCTTTGGATCGACAAAACCTTCCGGCTGCATCATATACAACTCTTCTTCCAGAAATCCATTCAGGAATGCAGTTTTTACATCCATTTGCCAAATTTCATAATCATAAAATGCGGCAATTGCTAACATGATTCTGACAGACTTAAGCATCGCTGCGGGTGAGAAAGTCTCATCGTAGTCAACTCCTTGAACTTGTCGAAAACCTTTTGCGACAAGTCGAGCTTTGTAGACAGTAACATTACCATCGGCGTCAGTCTTTTTCTTAAAGATCCATTTATTCTCAATTGCTTGCCGATCATCGGGCAAGTCAACCAAAGTCCATACTTTGTTCTCATACATGGATCCCATCTCAGATTTCATGGCTTCAAGCCACTTTGCGGAATCTGGGCTCACCATCGCTTCTTCATAGTTCGTAGGTTCATCATGATCTAGTAGCATGACTTCCAGAACAGGATTACCGTACCACTCTGGCGCGGATCTTTACTCTGGTTGATCTACGAGGTTCAGTAGTGTCTTGTTCTGAAGTTTCATGATCATCATCATTAGCTTCCTCACTAACTGGTGTAGGTGTCACAGAAACATTTTTCTGTGATGTACTACTTTCCAATAAGGGAGCAGGTACAGTTACCTCGTCAAGTTCTACTTTCCTCCCACTCACTTCTTTCGAGAGAAACTCCTTCTCCAGAAAGTTTCCGAATTTTAGCAATAAAAGTCTTGCCTTCGGATCTGTGATAGAAGGTGTATCCAATAGTTTCCTTTGGATATCCTATGAAGATGCACTTCTCCGATTTGAGTTTTGAGCTTATCAGGATGAAACTTTTTCATATAAGCATCGCAACCCCAAACTTTAAGAAACGACAGCTTAGGTTTCTTGCCAAACCATAGTTCACACGGTGTCGTCTCAACGGATTTATATGGTGCCCTATTTAACGTGAATGCAGCTGTCTCTAATGCATAACCCCAAAAACGATAGTGGTAAATCGGTAAGAAACATCATAGATTGCACTATATCCAATAAAGTACGGTTATGACGTTCGGACACACCATTATGCTGTGGTGTTCCAGGTGGCGTGAGTAGTGAAGCTATTTCACATTGTTTTAACTGAAGACCAAATTCGTAACTCAAATACTCTTTTCCACGATCAGATCATAGAAACTTTATTTTTCTTGTTACGATGATTTTTCACTTCACTCTGAAATTCTTTGAACTTTTCAAATGTTTTAGAC
Organism: Triticum monococcum; assembly: GCA_034509565.1. Classification (NCBI taxonomy): domain Eukaryota; kingdom Viridiplantae; phylum Streptophyta; class Magnoliopsida; order Poales; family Poaceae; genus Triticum; species Triticum monococcum. The sequence continues at coordinate 639,310,899 of CM067847.1, read as the reverse complement.
TTATGTTTCATCAAGTAGATATACTCATATCTGCTCAAATCATCTGTGAAGATCAGAAAATAATGATACCTGTCGCGAGCCTCAATATTCATCGGACCACATACATCAGTATGTATGATTTCCAACAAATCTGTTGCTCGCTCCACTGTTCTGAAGAACAGAGTCTTAGTCATCTTGCCCATGAGGCATGGTTCGCAAGCATCAACTGATTCATAATCAAGTGATTCCAAAAGCCCATCAGCATGGAGTTTCTTCATGCGCTTTACACCAATATGACCTAAACGGCAGTGCTACAAATAAGTTGCACTATCATTATTAACTTTGCATCTTTTGGTTTCAATATTATGATTATGTGTATCACTACGATCGAGATCCAACGAACTATTTTCATTGGGTGTGTAACCATATAAGGTTTTATTCATGTAAACAGAACAACAATTTATTCTCTTACTTAAATGAATAACCGTATTACAATAAACATGATCAAATCATATTCATGCTCAACGCAAACACCAAATAACACTTATTTAGGTTCAACACTAATCCCGAAATTATGGGGAGTGTGCGATGATGATCATATCAATCTTGGAACCACTTCCAACACACATCGTCACTTCACCCTTAACTAGTCTCTGTTTATTCTGCAACTCCTGTTTCGAGTTACTAATCTTAGCAACTGAACTAGTATCAAATACTGAGGGTTTGCTATAAACACTAGTAAAGTACACATCGATAACATGTATATCAAATATACTTATGTTCACTCTGCCATCCTTCTTATCCGCCAATCACTTGGGGTAATTCCACTTTCAGTGTCCAGTCCCTTTGCAGTAGAAGCACTCAGTCTCAGGCTTAGGTCCAGACTTGGGCTTCTTCACTTGAGCAGCAACTTGCTTGCCGTTCTTCTTGAAGTTCCCCTTCTTCCCTTTTGCCCTTTTCTTCAAACTAGTGGTCTTGTCAACCATCAACACTTGATGTTTTTCTTGATTTCTACCTTCGTTGATTTCAGCATCACGAAGAGCTTGGGAATTGTTTCCGTTATCCCTTGCATATCATAGTTCATCACGAAGTTCTACTAACTTGGTGATGGTGACTAGAGAATTCTGTCAATCACTATCTTATCTGGAAGATTAACTCCCACTTGATTCAAGCGATTGTAGTACCCAGACAATCTGAGCACATGCTCACTAGTTGAGCGATTCTCCTCCATCTTTTAGCTATAGAACTTGTTGGAGACTTCATATCTCTCAACTCGGGTATTTGCTTGAAATATTAACTTCAACTCCTGGAACATCTCATATGGTCCACGACGTTCAAAACGTCTTTGAAGTCCCGATTCTAAGCCATTAAGCATGCTGCACTAAACTATCAAGTAGTCATCTTATTGAGCTAGCCAAACGTTCATAACGTCTGCATCTGCTCCTGCAATAGGTCTGTCACCTAGCGGTGCATCAAGGACATAATTTTTCTGTACAGCAATGAGGATAAACCTCAGATCACGGATCCAATCCGCATCATTGCTACTAACATCTTTCAACACAATTTTCTCTAGGAACATATCAAAAATAAACACAGGGAAGCAACAGCGCGAGCTATTGATCTACAACATAATTTGCAAAATACTAACAGGACTAAGTTCATGATAAATTTAAGTTCAATTTAATCATATTACTTAAGAACTCCCACTTAGATAGACATCCCTCTAATCCTCTAAGTGATCACGTGATCCAAATCAACTAAACCATAACCGATCATCACATGAGATGGAGTAGTTTTCAATGGTGAACATCGTCATGTTGATCATATCTACTATATGATTCACGCTCGACCTTTCGGTCTCTGTGTTCCGAGGCCATATCTGCATATGCTAGGCTCGTCAAGTTTAACCTGAGTATTCTGCGTGTGCAACTGTTTTGCACCCGTTGTATTTGAACGTAGAGCCTATCACACCCGATCATCACGTGGTGTCTCAGCACGAAGAACTTTTGCAACGGTGCATACTCAGGGAGAACACTTCTTGATAATTTAGTGAGAGATCATCTTATAATGCTACCGTCAATCAAAGCAAGATAAGATGCATAAAAGGATAAACATCACATGCAATCAATATAAGTGATATGATATGGCCATCATCATCTCATGCTTGCGATCTCCATCTCCGAAGCACCGTCATGATCACCATCGTCACCGGCGCGACACCTTGATCTCCATCGTAGCATCGTTCTCGTCTCGCCAATCTTATGCTTCCACGACTATCACTACCGCTTAGTAATAAAGTAAAGCATTACATCGTGATTGCATTGCATACAATAAAGCGACAACCATATGGCTCCTGCCAGTTGCCGATAACTCGGTTTACAAAACATGATCATCTCATACAATAAAATCAGCATCATGCCTTGACCATATCACATCACAACATGCCCTGCAAAAACAAGTTAGACGTCCTCTACTTTGTTGTTGCAAGTTTTACGTGGCTGCTACGGGCTTAAGTAAGAACTCATCTCACCTACGCATCAAAACCACAACGATAGTTCGTCAAATAGACTCCGTTTTAACCTTCTCAAGGACCGGGCGTAGTCACACTTGGTTCAACTAAAGTTGGAGAGACAGTCTTCCGCAAGCCATCTATGTGCAAAGCACGTCGAGGGAACCGGCCTCGCGTAAGAGTACGCGTAAGGTTGGTCCGGATCGTCTCGTCCAACAATACCGCCGAACCAAAGTATGACATGCTGGTAGGCAGTATGACTTGTATCGCCCACAACTCACTTGTGTTCTACTCGTGCAAATAACATCAAACCATAAAACCTAGGCCCGGATGCCACTGTTGGGGAACGCAGTAATTTCAAAAAAATTCCTACGCACACGCAAGATCATGGTGATGCATAGCAACGAGGGGGAGAGTCTGATCTACGTACCCTTGTAGATCGCAACGGAAGCGTTGACACAACGTAGAGGAAGTCGTCGTACGTCTTCTTCCCGATCCGACCGATCCAAGCACCGTTACTCCGGCACCTCCGAGTTCTTAGCACACATTCAGCTCGATGACGTTCCTCGGGCTCCGATCCAGCAAAGCGTCGAGGAAGAGTTCCGTCAGCACGACGGCGTGGTGACAATCTTGATGTACTACCGACGCAGGGCTTCGCCTAAGCACTGTAACGGTATGATCGAGGTGGAATTTGGTGGCAGGGGGCACCGCACACGGCTAAGGAACGATCTCAACGATCAACTTGTGTGTCTTGGGGTGTCCCCTACCCCCGTATATAAAGGTTGGAGGGAGGGGGGCTGGCCGGCCAAAGAGAGGGAGGCGCAGGAGGAGTCCTACTCCTACCGGGAGTAGGACTCCCCCTTCCAATCCTAGTCCAACTAGGAATCCTTTAAAGGGGAGAGAGAGAGAGGTGGCCGGCCCCTCTCCTAGTCCTAATAGGACTAGGGAGAGGGGGGGAGGCACAGCCCTATGTGGGCTGCCCTCTCACCTTTCCACTAAGGCCCATGTTGGCCCATTTGGCTCTCGGGGGGTTCCGGTAACCGTCCCGGTAATCCGGAAAAATCCCGATTTCACCCGGAACACTTCCGATGTCCAAACTGTTAGGGAACGCAGTAATTTCAAAAAAATTCCTACGCACACGCAAGATCATGGTGATGCACAGCAACGAGAGGGGAGAGTGTTGTCTACGTACCAACGCAGACCGACTGCGGAAGCGATCACACAACGTAGAGGAAGTAGTCGTACGTCTTCTTCCCGATCCGACCGATCCAAGCACCGTTACTCCGGCACCTCCGAGTTCTTAGCACACGTTCAGCTCGATGACGTTCCTCGGGCTCCGATCCAGCAAAGCGTCGAGGAAGAGTTCCATCAGCACGACGGCGTGATGACGATCTTGATGTACTACCGACGCAGGGCTTCGCCTAAGCACTACAATGGTACGATCGAGGTGGAATTTGGTGGCAGGGGGCACCGCACACGGCTAAGGAACGATCTCAAGGATCAAGTTGTGTGTCTTGGGGTGCCCCCTGCCCCCGTATATAAAGGTTGGAGGAGGGGAGCCGGCCGGCCAAGGGAGAGGAGGCGCAGGGGAGTCCTACTCCCACCGGGAGTAGGACTCCTCCCCCCAATCCTAATCCTATTAGGACTCCCGGGGGGAAAAGGAGAGAGAAGGGGGGCCGGCCCCTATCCTAGTCCTACTAGGACTTTGGGAAGGGAGCGCCGGCCAGCTTGTGGGCTTTCCCTTTTTCTCCTTTTCCACTAAGGCCCAATAGGCCCATTAGTCTCCCGGGGGGTTCCGGTAACCCTCCCGGTATTCCGGTAAAATCCCGATTTCACCCGGAACACTTCCGATGTCCAAACATAGGCTTCCAATATATCAATCTTTACGTCTCGACCATTTCGAGACTCCTCGTCATGTGCATGATCTCATCCGGGACTCCGAACAACCTTCGGTACATCAAAATGCATAAACTCATAATAACTGTCATCGTAACGTTAAGCGTGCGGACCCTACGGTTCGAGAACAATGTAGACATGACCGAGACACGTCTCCGGTCAATAACCAATAGCGGGACCTGGATGCCCATATTGGCTCCTACATATTCTACGAAGATCTTTATCGGTCAGACCGCATAACAACATACGTTGTTCCCTTTGTCATCGGTATGTTACTTGCCCGAGATTCGATCGTCGGTATCCAATACCTAGTTCAATCTCGTTACCGGCAAGTCTCTTTACTCGTTCCGTAATACATCATCTCACAACTAACATATTAGTTGCAGTGCTTGCAAGGCTTATGTGATGTGCATTACCGAGAGGGCCCAGAGATACCTCTCCGTCAATCGGAGTGACAAACCCTAATCTCGAAATACGCCAACCCAACATCAACCATTGGAGACACCTGTAGTACTCCTTTATAATCACCCAGTTACGTTGTGACGTTTGGTAGTACCCAAAGTGTTCCTCCGGTAAACGGGAGTTGCATAATCTCATAGTTATAGGAACATGTATAAGTCATGAAGAAAACAATAGCAACATACTAAACGATCGGGTGCTATGCTAATGGAATGGGTCATGTCAATCAGATCATTCTACTAATGATGTGACCTCGTTAATCAAATAACAACTCCTTGTTCATGGTTAGGAAACATAACCATCTTTGATTAACGAGCTAGTCAAGTAGAGGCATACTAGTGACACTCTGTTGGTCTATGTATTCACACATGTATTATGTTTCCGGTTAATACAATTCTAGCATGAATAATAAACATTTATCATGATGTAAGGAAATAAATAATAACTTTATTATTGCCTCTAGGGCATATTTCCTTCAGTCTCCCACTTGCACTAGAGTCAATAATCTAGATTACACAGTAATGATTCTAACACCCATGGAGCCTTGGTGCTGATCATGTTTTGCTCGTGGAAGAGGCTTAGTCAACGGGTCTGCAACATTCAGATCCGTATGTATCTTGCAAATCTCTATGTCTCCCACCTGGACTAAATCCCGGATGGAGTTGAAGCGTCTCTTGATGTGTTTGGTCCTCTTGTGAAATCTGGATTCCTTTGCCAAGGCAATTGCACCAGTATTGTCACAGAAGATTTTCATTGGACCCGATGCACTAGGTATGACACCTAGATCGGATATGAACTCCTTCATCCAGACTCCTTCGTTTGCTGCTTCCGAAGCAGCTATGTACTCCGCTTCACATGTAGATCCCGCTACGATGCTTTGTTTAGAACTGCACCAACTGACAGCTCCACCATTTAAAGTAAACACGTATCCGGTTTGCGATTTAGAATCGTCCGGATCAGTGTCAAAGCTTGCATCAACGTAACCTCTTACGGTGAGCTCTTTGTCACCTCCATATACGAGAAACATATCCTTAGTCCTTTTCAGGTATTTCAGGATGTTCTTGACCGCTGTCCAGTGATCCATTCCAGGATTACTTTGGTACCTCCCTGCTAAACTTATAGCAAGGCACACATCAGGTCTGGTACACAGCATTGCATACATGATAGAGCCTATGGCTGAAGCATAGGGAACATCTTTCATTTTCTCTCTATCTTCTGCAGTGGTCGGGCATTGAGTCTTACTCAATTTCATACCTTGTAACACAGGCAAGAACCCTTTCTTTGCTTGATCCATTTTGAATTTCTTCAAAATCTTGTCCAGGTATGTGCTTTGTGAAAGTCCAATTAAGCGTCTTGATCTATCTCTATAGATCTTTATGCCTAATATGTAAGCTGCTTCCCCGAGGTCTTTCATCGAAAAACTTTTATTCAAGTATCCCTTTATGCTATCCAGAAATTCTATATCATTTCCAATTAGCAATATGTCATCCACATATAATATCAGAAATGCTACAGAGCTCCCACTCACTTTCTTGTAAATACAGGCTTCTCCGAAAGTCTGTATAAAGCCAAATGCTTTGATCACACTATCAAAGCGTTTATTCCAACTCCGAGATGCTTGCACCAGTCCATAAATGGATCGCTGGAGTTTGCATACTTTGTTAGCTCCTTTTGGATCGACAAAACCTTCTGGTTGTACCATATACCACTCTTCTTCCAGAAATCCATTCAGGAATGCAGTTTTGACATCCATCTGCCATATTTCATAATCATAAAATGCGGCAATTGCTAACATAATTCTGACGGACTTAAGCATCGCTACGGGTGAGAAAGTCTCATCGTAGTCAACCCCTTGAACTTGTCGAAGACCTTTTGCAACAAGTCAAGCTTTATAGACAGTAACATTACCGTCAGCGTCAGTCTTTTTCTTGAAGATCCATTTATTCTCAATTGCTTGCCGATCATCGGGCAAGTCAACCAAAGTCCAAACTTTGTTCTCATACATGGATCCCATCTCAGATTTCATGGCCTCAAGCCACTTTGCGGAATCTGGGCTCACCATCGCTTCTTCATAGTTCGTAGGTTCATCATGATCTAGCATCATGACTTCCAGAACTGGATTACCGTACCACTCTGGTGCGGATCTCACTCTGGTTGATCTACGTGGTTCAGTAGTATCTTGTTCTGAAGCTTCATGATTATCATCATTAGCTTCCTCACTGATTGGCATAGGTGTCGCAGAAACAGTTTTCTGTGATGTACTATTTTCCAATAAGGGAGCAGGTACAGTTACCTCGTCAAGTTCTACTTTCCTCCCACTCACTTCTTTCGAGAGAAACTCCTTCTCTAGAAATGATCCATTCTTAGCAACGAATGTCTTGCCTTCGGATCTGTGATAGAAGGTATACCCAACAGTTTCCTTTGGGTATCCTATGAAGACACATTTCTCCGCTTTGGGTTCGAGCTTATCAGGTTGAAGCTTTTTCACATAAGCATCGCAGCCCCAAACTTTAAGAAACGACAACTTTGGTTTCTTGCCAAACCATAGTTCATAAGGCGTCGTCTCAACGGATTTTGATGGTGCCCTATTTAACGTGAATGCGGCCGTCTCTAAAGCATAACCCCAAAACGATAGCGGTAAATCAGTAAGAGACATCATGGATCGCACCATATCTAGTAAAGTGCGATTACGACGTTCGGACACACCATTACGCTGTGGTGTACCGGGTGGCGTGAGTTGCGAAACTATTCCACAATTTTTCAAATGTATACCAAACTCGTAACTCAAATATTCTCCTCCACGATCAGATCGTAGAAACTTTATTTTCTTGTTACGATGATTTTCAACTTCACTCTGAAATTCTTTGAACCTTTCAAATGTTTCAGACTTATGTTTCATTAAGTAGATATACCCATATCTGCTTAAATCATCTGTGAAGGTGAGAAAATAACGATATCTGCCACGAGCCTCAATATTCATCGGACCACATGCATCGGTATGTATGATTTCCAACAAATCTGTTGCTCTCTCCATAGTACCGGAGAACGGTGTTTTAGTCATCTTGCCTATGAGGCACGGTTCGCAAGTACCAAGTGATTCATAATCAAGTGGTCCCAAAAGCCCATCAGTATGGAGTTTCTTCATGCGCTTTACACCGATATGACCTAAACGGCAGTGCCACAAATAAGTTGCACTATCATTATTAACTTTGCATCTTTTGGCTTCTACATTATGAATATGTGTATTACTATCTTCGAGATTCAACAAGAATAGACCACTCTTCAAAGGTGCATGACCATAAAAGATATTATTCATATAAATAGAACAACCATTATTCTCTGATTTAAATGAATAACCGTCTCGCATTAAACAAGATCCAGATATAATGTTCATGCTCAACGCTGGCACCAAATAACAATTATTTAGGTCTAATATTAATCCCGAAGGTAGATGTAGAGGTAGCGTGCCGACTGCGATCACATCGACTTTGGAACCGTTTCCCACGCGCATCGTCACCTCGTCCTTTGCTAGTGTCCGCTTATTCCGTAGTCCCTGCTTCGAGTTGCAAATATTAGCAACAGAACCAGTATCAAATACCCAGGTGCTACTGCGAGCTCTAGTAAGGTACACATCAATAACATGTATATCACATATACCTTTGCTCACTTTGCCATCCTTCTTATCTGCCAAATACTTGGGGCAGTTCCGCTTCCAGTGTCCAGTCTGCTTGCAGTAGAAGCACTCAATTTCAGGCTTAGGTCCAGACTTGGGTTTCTTCTCTTGAGCAGCAACTTGCTTGCTGTTCTTCTTGAAGTTTCCCTTCTTCTTCCCTTTGCCCTTTTTCTTGAAACTAGTGGTTTTGCTAACCATCAACACTTGATGCTCCTTCTTGATTTCTACCTCCGCAGCTTTCAGCATTGCGAAGAGCTCGGGAATAGTTTTGTTCATCCCTTGCATATTATAGTTCATCACGAAGCTCTTGTAGCTTGGTGGCAGTGATTGGAGAATTCTGTCAATGACGCAGTCATCTGGAAGATTAACTCCCATCTGAATCAAGTGATTATTATACCCAGACATCTTGAGTATATGTTCACTGACAGAACTGTTCTCCTCCATCTTACAGCTATAGAACTTATTGGAGACTTCATATCTCTCAATTCGGGCATTTGCTTGAAATATTAACTTCAACTCCTGGAACATCTCATATGCTCCATGACGTTCAAAACGTCGTTGAAGTCCCGATTCTAAGCCGTAAAGCATGGCACACTGAACTATCGAGTAGTCATCAGCTTTGCTCTGCCAGACGTTCATAACATCTGGCGTTGCTCCAACAGCAGGCCTGTCACCCAGCGGTGCTTCCAGGACGTAATTCTTCTGTGCAGCAATGAGGATAATCCTCAGGTTACGGACCCAGTCCGTGTAATTGCTACCATCATCTTTCAACTTTGCTTTCTCAAGGAACGCATTAAAATTCAACGGAACAATAGCACGAGCCATCTATCTATAAGCAATATAAACAAGCAAGATACTATCAGGTACTAAGTTCATGATAAGTTTAAGTTCAGTTAATCAAATTACTTAGGAACTCCCACTTAGATAGACATCCCTCTAATCCTCTAAGTGATCACGTGATCCAAATCAACTAAACCATAACCGATCATCACGTGAGATGCAGTAGTTTTCAATGGTGAACATCGTCATGTTGATCATATCTACTATATGATTCATGCTCGACCTTTCGGTCTCTGTGTTCCGAGGCCATATCTGCATATGCTAGGCTCGTCAAGTATAACCTGAGTATTCTGCGTGTGCAAAACTGGCTTGCACCCGTTGTAGATGGACGTAGAGCTTATCACACCCGATCATCACGTGGTGTCTGGGCACGACGAACTTTGGCAACGGTGCATACTCAGGGAGAACACTTCTTGATAATTTAGTGAGAGATCATCTTATAATGCTACCGTCAATCAAAGCAAGATAAGATGCATAAAAGGATAAACATCACATGCAATCAATATAAGTGATATGATATGGCCATCATCATCTTGTGCTTGTGATCTCCATCTCCGAAGCACCGTCATGATCACCATCGTCACCGGCGCGCCACCTTGATCTCCATCGTAGCAACGTTGTCGTCTCGCCAATCTTATGCTTCCACGACTATCACTACCGCTTACTAATAAAGTAAAGCATTACATCGCGATTGCATTGCATACAATAAAGCGACAACCATATGGCTCCTGCCAGTTGCCGATAACTCGGTTACAAAACATGATCATCTCATACAATAAAATCAGCATCATGCCTTGACCATATCACATCACAACATACCCTGCAAAAACAAGTTAGACGTCCTCTACTTTGTTTGTTGCAAGTTTTACGTGGCTGCTACGGGCTTAAGTAAGAACTCATCTCACCTACGCATCAAAACCACAACGATAGTTCGTCAAATAGACTCCGTTTTAACCTTCTCAAGGACCGGGCGTAGTCACACTTGGTTCAACTAAAGTTGGAGAGACAGTCTTCCGCAAGCCATCTATGTGCAAAGCACGTCGAGGGAACCGGTCTCGCGTAAGAGTACGCGTAAGGTTGGTCCGGATCGTCTCAACCAACAATGCCGCCGAACCAAAGTATGACATGCTGGTAGGCAGTATGACTTGTATCGCCCACAACTCACTTGTGTTCTACTCGTGCATATAACATCAAACCATAAAACCTAGGCTCGGATGCCACTGTTAGGGAACGCAGTAATTTCAAAAAAATTCCTACGCACACGCAAGATCATGGTGATGCACAGCAACGAGAGGGGAGAGTGTTGTCTACGTACCAACGCAGACCGACTGCGGAAGCGATCACACAACGTAGAGGAAGTAGTCGTACGTCTTCTTCCCGATCCGACCGATCCAAGCACCGTTACTCCGGCACCTCCGAGTTCTTAGCACACGTTCAGCTCGATGACGTTCCTCGGGCTCCGATCTAGCAAAGCGTCGAGGAAGAGTTCCGTCAGCACGACGGCGTGATGACGATCTTGATGTACTACCGACGCAGGGCTTCGCCTAAGCACTACAACGGTACGATCGAGGTGGAATTTGGTGGCAGGGGGCACCGCACACGGCTAAGGAACGATCTCAAGGATCAAGTTGTGTGTCTTGGGGTGCCCCCTGCCCCCGTATATAAAGGTTGGAGGAGGGGAGCCGGCCGGCCAAGGGAGAGGAGGCGCAGGGGAGTCCTACTCCCACCGGGAGTAGGACTCCTCCCCCCAATCCTAATCCTATTAGGACTCCCGGGGGGAAAAGGAGAGAGAAGGGGGGCCGGCCCCTATCCTAGTCCTACTAGGACTTTGGGAAGGGGGGCGCCGGCCAGCTTGTGGGCTTTCCCTTTTTCTCCTTTTCCACTAAGGCCCAATAGGCCCATTAGTCTCCCGGGGGGTTCCGGTAACCCTCCCGGTATTCCGGTAAAATCCCGATTTCACCCGGAACACTTCCGATGTCCAAACATAGGCTTCCAATATATCAATCTTTACGTCTCGACCATTTCGAGACTCCTCGTCATGTCCGTGATCTCATCCGGGACTCCGAACAACCTTCGGTACATCAAAATGCATAAACTCATAATAACTGTCATCGTAACGTTAAGCGTGCGGACCCTACGGTTCGAGAACAATGTAGACATGACCGAGACACGTCTCCGGTCAATAACCAATAGCGGGACCTGGATGCCCATATTGGCTCCTACATATTCTACGAAGATCTTTATCGGTCAGACCGCATAACAACATACGTTGTTCCCTTTGTCATCGGTATGTTACTTGCCCGAGATTCGATCGTCGGTATCCAATACCTAGTTCAATCTCGTTACCGGCAAGTCTCTTTACTCGTTCCGTAATACATCATCTCACAACTAACATATTAGTTGCAGTGCTTGCAAGGCTTATGTGATGTGCATTACCGAGAGGGCCCAGAGATACCTCTCCGTCAATCGGAGTGACAAACCCTAATCTCGAAATACGCCAACCCAACATCAACCATTGGAGACACCTGTAGTACTCCTTTATAATCACCCAGTTACGTTGGGACGTTTGGTAGTACCCAAAGTGTTCCTCCGGTAAACGGGAGTTGCATAATCTCATAGTTATAGGAACATGTATAAGTCATGAAGAAAACAATAGCAACATACTAAACGATCGGGTGCTATGCTAATGGAATGGGTCATGTCAATCAGATCATTCTACTAATGATGTGACCTCGTTAATCAAATAACAACTCCTTGTTCATGGTTAGGAAACATAACCATCTTTGATTAACGAGCTAGTCAAGTAGAGGCATACTAGTGACACTCTGTTGGTCTATGTATTCACACATGTATTATGTTTCCAGTTAATACAATTCTAGCATGAATAATAAACATTTATCATGATGTAAGGAAATAAATAATAACTTTATTATTGCCTCTAGGGCATATTTCCTTCACAAACATAGGCTTCCAATATATCAATCTTTACGTCTCGACCATTTCGAGACTCCTCGTCATGTCCGTGATCTCATCCGGGACTCCGAACAACCTTCGGTACATCAAAATGCATAAACTCATAATAACTGTCATCGTAACGTTAAGCGTGCGGACCCTACGGTTCGAGAACAATGTAGACATGACCGAGACACGTCTCCGGTCAATAACCAATAGCGGGACCTGGATGCCCATATTGGCTCCTACATATTCTACGAAGATCTTTATCGGTCAGACCGCATAACAACATACGTTGTTCCCTTTGTCATCGGTATGTTACTTGCCCGGGATTCGATCGTCCGTATCCAATACCTAGTTCAATCTCGTTACCGGCAAGTCTCTTTACTCGTTCCGTAATACATCATCCCGCAACTAACTCATTAGTTGCAATGCTTGCAAGGCTTAAGTGATGTGCATTAACGAGAGGGCCCAAAGATACCTCTCCGACAATCGGAGTGACAAATCCTAATCTCGAAATACGCCAACCCAACATCTACCTTTGGAGCCACCTGTAGTACTCCTTTATAATCACCCAGTTACGTTGTGACATTTGGTAGTACCCAAAGTGTTCCTCCGGCAAACGGGAGTTGCATAATCTCATAGTCACAGGAACATGTATAAGTCATGAAGAAAGCAATAGCAACATACTAAACGATCGGGTGCTAAGCTAATGAAATGGGTCATGTCAATCAGATCATTCAACTAATGATGTGACCTCGTTAATCAAATAACAACTCTTTGTTCATGGTTAGGAAACATAACCATCTTTGATTAACGAGCTAGTCAAGTAGAGGCATACTAGTGACACTCTGTTGTTCTATGTATTCACACATGTATTATGTTTCCGGTTAATACAATTCTAGCATGAATAATAAACATTTATCATGATATAAGGAAATAAATAATAACTTTATTATTGCCTCTAGGGCATATTTCCTTCATCATCTTCACTTCCTTTTACTTACTGTTACACATTGTGAAGCCATTGCATGCTTGCTTTATCTTCTGTCTTCACAACATAACTGTATGATTTGTTTGGCTTCATAACTTCTTCCTACCTGATCCTTATTACACTGCAGCTACTTGTCTTGTGCTCTCACTCTATTGAATACTTGACCATGGCTTGCCTAGTGTAATCTAACTTCCGCTGCTTAAGTGATAGGCATATCTGTACTGTTTGTCTTCATAACCTTCATGTTTTGAAGACTTTCATAAAAATCGCCTATTCACCCCCCTCTAGTCGATATAACGCACTTTCAATTGGTATCAGAGCAAGGTGCTCCCTTGTTCTGTGTGATTCGGTTTAACCACCTGGAGTTTTAGCTATGTCGACTGCAGTGATAATTAAAGTCTCCGCTGCGTGCCCCGTCTTCGATGGAACTGAATATCCCTACTGGAAGAATAAGATGCGCATGCATCTTGAAGCCATTGACGTCGACCTATGGTATGTCGTCGAAAACGGCGTTCCCAAGGCTGGAGAAGGTGTCACTGCTGCTGATGTCAAGAAGTTCACTCAACTGGACTCTACTGCCAAGAATATTATCTGTGGTCATCTGACCAAGGGACAGTATGGCCGTGTGAGTGCCTTGAAGACATCCAAGCTGGTCTGGGACTGGCTCTCCAAAGTCAATGAAGGCATCTCTACCTAGAGAGATCAGAGAATCAGTGTTCTTCGCAACCTCTTCAACCGCTTCAAGCGAAATGACAATGAGAATGTCCAACACACATTTGACCGGCTCACTGACATCACAAATGAGCTTCAAGCCCTCGGCGCCACTGAGATCACCAAACATGAAATCGTCAAGACGCTGCTGAGATCACTTGACAACTCGTTTGACATCCTAGCCCTGATGATTCAAGAACGTCCAGACTTCAAGACACTCGATCCGTCTGACATACTTGAGAGGCTCAACACACATGAGTTTCAGCTTTCTGAGAAAAGAGATATCTATGGTCCAAGCTATGGGCGAACTCGTGCCTTGAAGGCAAAAGCTGTGTCCTCATCTGAAGAAGAATCTGACAACAGTTCTGATGATCCTGAAGACATTGGAAGGGAACTTGCAATGCTAGTGAAGAAGTTCCAGAAATTCACCAAGAAGAAAGGCTTCAGAAAGTCTTCCCGATCAAGCTCAAGAAATGATGAAGCTTCTGCTCATGACTACAAGAAGAAAACATGTCACAAGTGCAAGAAAACTGGACACTTCATCTCTGAGTGTCCACGACAATGAGAGCAGAAAGAAGAAGAAGAGCAAGGAATATGACTCTGATGATAAGAAGAAGAAGAAATACTCAAAGTCTTCTTCCAAGTCTTCCTCAAAGTCTTCATCACACAAGAAGAGTTCATCTGGCAAGGCTCGTGCGTTTGTTGGCAAGGAAATGGATTCAGAGGAGGAGTCCGCTTCTGAGGAGGCAGAGGTGGAGTCTGAGGAGGAGTCTGATTCAGGCATTGCGAGTCTGGCTACAGCCTACGTCGCCAAGTCCATCTTCAACACTGAAGACAATGACTTCATCACCAACACCGATGCAAATGACAAGGACGACTCTACTCCTACCTACTGCTTCATGGCACGTGGTGCCAAGGTAAACACACGCACTACTCACCTAGACTGTTTGCTAGGGCTCCAAAGCCAAAATTCTCAGATGCTGCACTTAGACTTATTGCTTCTAAGCCACCCTTGAAGATGTGGGTGGTTAAGAAAGCTTAACTCTCTTTTGCAGGGAAAGGTCTCCAGCGGAAAACCAAAATCTTCTGACGCTATTGTTGGGGACCTTAAAAATCTTGTGGGGCGCAAGATCAAATGCCCGAATGGCATCACTATGTATTTCGTACCTGAATCGCATGCTACTCTCCCTATTAGTCCTAACCTGGATCTAAGTTTTCATAACCCACTGGTTCGTCAAATGTTTTTGCTTCACAATACTCTTCGTGAAGCATATCCCCCTAACTGCACTATAGGGTACAACACCAGCGTCTTCAGAGTCTTCAGAATGGATTATTGACAGGGGGTGTACAAATCACATGACTGGCAAAAGAAGTCTTTTTATGGACTCAACCTTACGTCCATCCGACAAGAGCCACATCACATTTGCTGACACTGGTAAAAGTAAGGTATTGGGTCTAGGTAGAGTTTCAATCTCAAAGGATCAACACATGGATAAAGTCATGTTTGTTGAATCCCTTGGCTTCAACTTAATGTCTGTCTCAATGCTTTGCGATTTGAACATGATTATAATTTTTGGAAAATATCGTTGCCTGGTACTAATGGAATCTGACAAGTCTCTAGTGTTTGAAGGGTATCGGAAAGATGATTTGTACGTGGTAGATTTCTCAACAGGGCCACAGCTTGCAGTATGTCTTCTGCCAAAGGCTTCAGAATGCTGGCTTTGGCATCGGAGGCTTGGGCATGCTGGCATGAGGAACCTCCACATCCTTGCGAAGAAGAAGCATGTCATAGGCATCGAGGGCGTCAAGTTCAAGAAAGATCACTTATGCGATGCCTGTGAAGCAGGGAAGATGACAAGGGCAAAACATCCTTCGAAGACAATCATGACCACTACTCGACCCTTCGAACTGCTTCACATGGATCTCTTTGGTCCCACTCACTACTCAACTTTTTCCACTACTGCTTGCCTCTATGGCTTTGTCATTGTTGATGATTACTCTAGATATACTTGGGTGCACATAATCCTTTACAAGACTGAAGTGCAGGATGTCTTCAGACGCTTCGCAAATCGGGCTATGAACAATTATGGCGCCAAGATAAAGCACATCAGAAGTGACAATGGCACTGAATTCAAGAACACTGGCCTTGATACATATCTGGATACCTTGGGCATCACACATGAATTCTTAGCTCTGTACACGCCACAGCAAAATGACGTCGTCGAACGCAAGAACAGAACACTCATTGAGATGGCCAGAACAATGCTAGATGAGTACAAGACTCCAAGAAAATTCTGGCCTGAAGCCATTGACACTGCATGCCATACAATCAACTGTGTTTATCTTCACAAGCTTCTGAACAAGACATCTTATGAACTTCTAACTGGCAAGAAGCCAAATGTCAGTTACTTCAGAGTATTTGGCTCAAGATGCTGGATCAAGGACCCACACCACACCTCAAAATTTGCACCAAAAGCACATGAGGGCTTTATGCTTGGATATGGAAAGGATTCGCACTCCTACAGAGTCTTCAATCTCTTTCACTACAAAGTGGTTGAAACAGTGGATGTGCGGTTCGATGAGACCAATGGTTCACAAAGAGAGCAACTGCCAGATGTTCTAGATGAAGTTTCAGCTAGTGAATTAATCAAGCTAATGGGAACTGGAGAAATTATACCTTCTGAAGCTCATCCTGAAGAAGAACTTATCATCTCAGCACCTGATCCACATGAAGACAATGCTCAGCCTGAAGACATTCCTCCCCATGACAACATTGATCAGCAAGAGCAAAGTCTTCGACCCATACATCCTCGTGTTGCCAATGAAGTGCAGATTGACAGAATAATTGACAGCATCAATGCATCTGGTCCACTGACTCGTTCAAGGGCAACTCAACTGGCAAATTTCTGCGGACACTTCACATTCATTTCAATCACAGAATCCAAGAAAGTTGAAGAAGCTTTTATGGAACCTGAGTGGATTCAAGCAATGCAAGAAGAGCTTCATCAGTTTGAGCTGAACAATGTATGGGAATTGGTTAAGCGTCCTGATCCACGGAAGCATAACATAATAGGCACCAAATGGATATACCGCAACAAGCAAGATGAGCATGGTTAAGTTGTCAGAAACAAAGCTCGTCTCGTTGCTCAAGGATATACTCAAGTGGAAAGCATTGACTTCGATGAAACATTTGCTCCTGTGGCCAGACTTGAAGCCATCCGTATACTTCTGGCCTATGCAAATCATCATAACATACTTTTATATCAAATGGATGTGAAGAGTGCCTTTCTTAATGGCAAGATTGAAGAAGAAGTGTATGTTGCACAACCACCTGGGTTTGAAGATCCAAAACATCCTGACATGGTGTACAAGCTCAATAAGGCACTATATGGCTTCAAACAAGCCCCTCGGGCCTGGTATGACACACTCAAATACTTCCTGAAGAGCAAAGGCTTCATACCTGGCTCCCTAGATCCCACTCTCTTCACAAAGACATATGATGGTGAACTGTTTGTGTGCCAAATATATGTGGATGACATTATCTTCGGCTGCACCAATCAGAAGTACAGTGAGGAGTTCGGATATATGATGCAAGAGCAATATCAGATGTCTATGATGGGGGAGCTGAAATTCTTCCTCGGTCTTCAGATATGGCAACAACGCAATGGCATCTTCATATCTCAAGAAAAGTATCTCAAAGATTGCCTGAAGAAGTTCGGTATGCAAGACTGCAAAGGTTTCACAACACCAATGCCAGCCAAACATCATCTGGGTCCTGACGACAATGGTAAAGAGTTCGATCAAAAGGTATACCGCTCCATGATTGGTTCTTTGCTTTATTTATGTGCATCTAGGCCAGATATTATGCTTAGTGTTTGCATGTGTGCTCGATTCCAAGCGGCACCAAAGGAGTCGCATCACTTAGCAGTGAAGCGAATTCTTCGATATTTGGCTCACACCCCAACTCTAGGGTTATGGTATCCAAAGGGCTCAGAGTTTGATCTGGTGGGATTCTCGGATGCTGATTACGCTGGTGACAAGGTTGATCGGAAGTCCACGTCAGGCACGTGTCACTTTCTGGGCCGATCACTTGTATGTTGGTCTTCAAAGAAGCAGAACTGTGTATCTCTCTCCACTGCTGAATCTGAATACATTGCTGCTGGATCCTGCTGCGCTCAGCTTCTATGGATGAAGCAAACCCTCAAGGATTATGGCATTCATCTGAAGCAAGTGCCACTTTACTGCGACAACGAAAGCGCCATCAAGATCGCCAACAACCCAGTTCAGCACTCGAAGACAAAGCACATTGAAATTCGTCATCATTTTCTCAGAGATCATGTTGCAAAGGAAGATATCGATATCATACACGTCAACACTGAAGAGCAATTGGCAGATATCTTCACCAAGCCCTTGGATGAGAAGAGATTTTGCAAGTTACGATGTGAGCTAAATATCTTGGAATCCTCAAATGTCCTGTGATCAGGCACACATCCTAACACTTATGCATGTTGATGACTTAGATGTGCAACACACGAAGTAACGTATATCTTCAATCAATGAAGACATACATTCTAAGTGTAAATACATTAACATGGAATTTGACTTCGGAGCGCCACGATAATTGTGCGCCGTGTCTAAGTCTAATACTTCCTATACGGTGGGTAACGCCACCACCAAACGTTCTATTCGAAGTGTTTCACTCATGGCGTTATCTCGCAATGTCTTCACATTTGGTTTGGCTTCAATCAATTTGTCTTCATAATTATCTTCACTACGTTAATTATATATATATATATATGTGTATTGGTGTTCTGTCCTCTACAACATTCACTTATAGCTATGTCTTCCTGTTTGAATCTTTTGAACTAAGTGAATGTGATCGGACCCTAACCTCTCCATGCTTCCTACCTCAAACTCTATCTCTCCAAGTCATATGCATTCTATTGAAACTGTCGAATGTCTTCACTGCATCCTTGTCAGCTGAAGACACAGAGACAAACTTTAAAACCGTTTTCAATGCTTTTTCATCAAAAAGAAATCCGGAGAAGTAGGAACGACACCCGACAATCAAGGCGTGCGTGGGATGTGGAACTGCCCCCAAAATATCGCATGATGGCCACGTGCTGTTCAGATGCGAATCACCAGGGGCACTTGAGTAATAGCGCAGTGCCGCCTCTATCCCTATAAATACACGATTCACTGCGGTCATTATCTCTTCTTCCACTCTCGCACGAACCCTAGCGCCACCGCTAGCTCTCGACAACGCCGGCGAAGAAGCGCTTCACTGCCGCAACCTCTCCGACGCCGTTTTCACGCCGACAGCGGACATCGCTCTCTCCGCCGTCGACGTAGGTGTCTTCCGTCGCCAAGTTAGGGCACGGAGGATCGAACTGCTCGGCCTCAACTCCCACTTCGTCTAGCAGTTCCAAGTGTGGTAAATAAAACCTCTTTTTACAGTCTCTTTTGATCCCATAGTTCAGTCACCTACTGCCATAAGAAGTTTCTGCTCTCACAAGTTACATCTCTCTCAATCTGCATCTCATAACCTGCCTAGAATATTCACTTGTGCATCATGAAGTAGTTAGATTCCTCACTTGTACTGATCTATGGGTTCGTATAAATCTGGAACCAACCTCTTTTCTATAAGTGAATGTCTTCGCATGATGAGGTCAATATCTTCTAAACTGATTTATCATCAAAATCTTCTGAGAATGCATATGACCTCTTCCCCTTCCCTCGCACCTTAATGCTGTCACAGGTACATGTCCGTGGGAGAATCTTTTGGTTCTCATAGTCTGCATTCATTTGCAGAGTTCTTACAGCGTCACATCAATTCTCTTGAAGCCAGTTCCTGTTGGTCCAGCAAAAGAAAACCTTTGAAACCTTTGAACGCGTTGAAGCCTTCCAAGTTAAGCTTCATGGCAGCAGAAAAATCAGCAAGGAAGGGAGGCAGACAGAGACGTGGTGAAACGTCCAAAGATCTGCCTGATGAATTGGCAGAAATGTACAAAACTGATTCTGAAGAGAGCTACGGTCAGCGCAAGACACGAATCCAATGGATACGAAGATATTGGGCAGAGCAGTGGTTCCAATACCGCTTCGTCACTAAGGAATATGTAGAAAAGTGCGCCATCAAGAGACCGTGGGGAGACGTATTGTACAAAAATCTCGTACCCCGGTCCAGAGACGAAGCCATTGCTCAAGGCTTCTATCCATGCATGGTCAGAGGACCACAGCCAGTTGAAGCACATCCGTCATCACTTCTCTGGTGTCGCGATGACAATCTGTTCAAGCGCAACTTCCAATTTGCTCAGAACTCTGCGAAGCAAAACAAGAAGGAGCTAGGGTTGGACTTCAACCCTGGTCCCTCTAAACCAAGGGTGGATGGCACACGCGACGCCAATCCCAATATCATCGGGCCGTATGCCAATCTCGCAGGCCTCATCACTCGCATTCTAGTCCAAGGGACTGCCGTGAACGACCCTCTAGCAGACACTGAGTCTGATGACGCTCCTGCTGCACCAAAGCCGGAGCAGACGAAGAAGCCAAAAGCTTCAAAGCCAGCCGCTTCTCCCAAAATCTCCAGAGCGAAGCCATTGGCAACTGCACCTCCTGAAGCCAGTGTGCAGTCTGAAGACTTATCACGAGTCTTCAAGCCCCAAGAAGCCAAGAAGCCTCAGCCACACACAGGCAAAGAGCTCACAGCTGCTGCCATTCTGCGCAGCGAAACCATTAATCTGTCCAGCGACGAAGATCTTGGAGATGACGCTCTTGAGCAGCTCATCAAGAGCAAGGAGGAAGCTGAAATCTTCAACAATCTGCCTCTGTTTGATGTAGCAATCATCCACAACTTCATCGATGAGTGGTTTGCTACACCAAATATCAATTTCGATGATCTGCAGCTGCCCATTGGCCTCAGCGTCGCCTTCCAAGGCGCTATTGCTTCAGAACTTGCAATTGCCCAGCGCATTGTTGAACTGAAGCAGAAAATTGATTATGAAAAGGCTCAGTTCAAGCAGAATATGGCCAGGCTCAGCGTCCAAGAAGTCAAGGACTTCAAGATCATGTTGCACGAGTTAAAGGAAAACTTTCTGAAGAAACGTGCAGAAGCTCAGGGTTCGCGGGAACGAATGAAGACTCTGGCTGATCGTTGTGTGCAGGCCTACAATGAGGCCGAGAAGCGCAAGGCACTTGGGCGTCCCGGCATCGACCCCAGGATGGCCGCGAAGAAAAAGAAGAAGCCTGCTGTGGCTGAACCAGAGGCACCAAGGCAAGAAGCTGTTCCGATTGTCTTCCCCACTGCTACTACTGGCTCGAAGCCAAAGAACCGGTCAACCGCTTCAGAGCTCAAGAAGACACGGACAGCTGAAGCTGAAGCAAGGAAGAGGAAACACTCTGAAGCCTCTCCTTCTGACCCCACCATCAAGAAGCGCAGGACCAAGAAATCTCGGGCTGCTCCCACAGAGCCCTTGATAGTCGAACCCCTCTCCGTCTGCTATCCTGACGAAGATCGTCAGTTGACAGTGCATGAGCCTGCTTTCACAGAGGCTCCGCACGCTGAAGACATTCCAGCAGCCGACCCCAACGCTGCTGAAGACATTGGTCTACAAGACAATGTACAAGGTGATATAGCCCTTCCTCAGCTTGAGACAAGCGAACTGATAAGCATTGGTCGTCCATTGACACCAATCACAAAAGATGCATCGTGGGCAGATCGCCCACAGGAGGAAGATAATGAGCCCCAGCCCACTGCAACTCCACCGGCGTCGCCTACATTCCGTAGGCTTCGCAAAGGGCCAAAGGCTCAGGCTGCTGACAACATTCCAGCTGCATCCGCCGAAGATATTGAAGAAGAACCTCAAGCTCCATCTCCCCCGCACCAACAAGAAGCAGTTTTCCAGGAGAACGTACCTGACTCCGTCCCTCTCACTACACGTGTTGAGGCTGAAAACATTGAGGCTGCCACAACCAACACTGAAGCAATTGTGGAGCCCTTCCCACCAATAGCTTCAAGAGACACTGAAGCTACTGCACCTGAACCTTCTGTGCCTGAGTCTGCTGCCGGTCCACAATTCAACTATCATGTTGCGCACATGCCCCAGGTCCAGAAGCCGATCCCACGACTGCCAAGGTTCCCAGGTCCTGCATCAGCTCCTGGCTCCTTCAACATCAACAGCTTCAGGGCAGATAACACGTTCTTCAACAGCTCCACGAACCCTTATTCAAGGGAACGGATTGTATCAGATAGGTTCTGGAGCTACCCACAGCGCAGCTATTATTCATGCATCATATACAACCAAGGCCGCATCTTTCCTCACCAGCGCCTTGAGGTTGAAGCTGTTGCTGGTCTGCCTGGTCTGGAAGAAGCACTGGATTGCTTCAAGCAAGTGGGTCTGCTGCCGTTTATCACCGATGAAGAGCACTAGAATGAAGAGCTTCTGCTCCAGTTCTATGCCACCCTGCATATCAAAGGCTATAACAGAGATCCGAAGACTTGGGTCCTGGAGTGGATGACCGGCAATGTCCATCATGAAGCTAATGCATTCGATATCATTGAGCTTACCGGCCTACCCACTCCTGGCGAACTCTTCGAAGAAGGCTGCCAACTCCATGCTGAAGCAATTGCGAGCATATTCCAGTGGCCTGAGCCAAATATGAGTCAGATGCTCTCAATGATGAAGCCATTGCCTCATGATGCACCTTATCCAACTGAGTTCTTCGTTGAAGACTTAGAGTACCTGCCCAGAACGATATATCACATCGTCAGGCGGACTATATGGCCCATTAAGGGCCACTCTCCATATGCCAAGGTTGAAGGTGCAATGAAGACTCTCATCTTCTGTATTCTGCATGGCAAATGCTTCAACGCACAGGATCTCTTTATACGCCAACTTGCAGCGTCTGGCTCAGATCTCTTTGGTTTGAAGTTTTATGCTCCTTGGGTTATGAGGCTGATCAAGCTTCACTCTGCTGTCTCCTATCAGCCCTCAGCACGCAACCATAGGATCTTCTTACCCGATGTGGACACCTCTGCTGAAGCAATATCCTGAGCCTGCCAAGCAACCATTAAGTCTTCAGAATGCAGAACACCAGAGCTTCACTCAAAATGATGAAGGTGTTGAAGCCATCTCACGAGTGTATCCAATGGCTGGCACCACACGTGCCCCTGCATCAACTGAAGCCACTGACAGCACAGCTGCACCGAGACCCAAGAAACGCGCTCGTGCACTCAATGACCAAGAACTTCTCGTGGCTCTTCACCAAAAGCAAGACAGGCATCACGACTGGCTCAAGAGGCAGATGCGAAGTATCATGCAAGACGTCAATCGCATCAGAAATCTGGCCACCAAGAATGCATTCGTCACACACGAAACCTGTCGCCGCACTTGGAAAGGCCTCACCATGATGTGCACTGAAGCTGAACTTCAAGAGGATGGCTTCAGAGAGAGATTCAAGTTTGACTCCACACCCCCAGAAGAGCTGTGCTGCGCGGAACTCCGTCCCTTGAAGATTCTGAGTTCTCTTCCTCTGCTGCCACCGTGTCTGCAAGAATCATTGAGGAAGAAGACGACGCTACATCACCACCACCTCCTTCAGCGCGCGTCGACCCTGCACCAAGCTCTTCAGCACCACCAAACGCATCCACCGACCCTGCTGCGCCTGGAAACACGTAGAACACTCTATGTCTTCAAGCCTTTTTGGTCATCACTGACAAAAGGGGGAGAAGCATATGATGTTTATAGTCTTCAAGCGGGTCAATATGGGCGGGTGCTTTATATTTAGCTACATTTTGCTTCGTGCTTACAACTCTCGTTTTGCTACATTTGGTTCTTTGAGTTGTAACACTTAAACTTGATGGTCGTCTGCTACTTGTTTGCCACCATGTTTTTGCGAAGATAAATTCCGCATGTACGGCGATAATTTCCGCACTTATATCATTTCGCAGACGTCCATTTTTCATTATGCATGTCATTCTCTTCATATACTTTTACATGCATGGTGGATTGTCATCATAAGTTGAAGTGGATTTCCACAAGTACTACCTGCCATGTGCATTTGCGTTCTAGAAGCAAATTACTTATATGCACATCTTCAGGGGAGCCCTTGCAGCTTATGAAGACAATTCCTTTACAATTTCACAAATTATATTCCCCATTGAAAACTTCAACTAGTTTGTCATCAATCACCAAAAAGGGGGAGATTGTGAGTGCATCTAGTGCCACCCCTAGTTGGTTTTGGAGTATTGACGACAAACCTAGTTGAGGGACTAATGTGTTTGTGAGAATTGCAGGATAACACAGGTAGAAGTCCCTCTTTGATTCGGTTTCACTACCAGAGATGACCCCTAAAAATGTACGAAGACATTAAAGACAATGGTGGTTTATGAAGATATTCATATTGAAGACAATGACATGTGAAGACTCCCTATGAAGCTTATGGAACTCGAAGATTTAGATCCTTCGTAGTTTTACTTCATTTATGTTGTGTCATAGGAACCACCGTACTGTTAAGTGGGGTCCAAGAGAACCAGTCAGGATGACTGAAGTGATGCCTAATTCAAATCCTATGTCTTCGAGCGAAGACTATGAGAGAAAATCTTGTCCAGAGTCAGACAAGTCAGCTTTACTTGTAGCCCAAGTAAAGTTGCCGTGTGAGTTCGAAATCCGACCGTTGGTACACATGTCAGTTCCTTAGTGACCCAGGGTCATTTCGGACAAATCAGGTCGGGTTGCCAAGTGGCTATAAATAGTCCACCCCTACAACCATAAACGGTTGGCTGCTCAGATTTCAGTGCACGGCTTTTGTCGTTTGAGAGCAACCCACCTCGAAGCCTTTGAGAGAAAATTCCTAGCGAGGAGAAAAGCCCTAACCACCCAGAGCCAGAGTAAATTGGGCATCACTTAAGTCTTCTTGTCTGAGTGATCTGAAGACTTATTATACTTGAGGACTATGCATCCTCCAGCCGGTTAGGCGTCGCGTTCTGAGCATCCAAGAGAAATTGTGGATTGCCGGTGAACGAAGTCTGTGAAGGTTTAGGAGTCTACCTTGAAGACTTACCAGAGTGATTGGGCGAGGTCTGTGTGACCTTAGCTCAAGGAGAAAACGGTGAGGGCTGGGTGTCCTGAGCTGCGTGTTCAGGACTGGGTGTCCGGAACTGTGTGTCCTTTGGTTTAAATACCTAGCCGCTCCAACCAGACGTACAGTTGTCACAGCAACTGGAACTGGTCCAACAAATCATTGTCTTCAGCGTGTCACTGGTTTCATCTTCACTTCCTTTTACTTACTGTTACACATTGTGAAGCCATTGCATGCTTGCTTTATCTTCTGTCTTCACAACATAACTGTATGATTTGTTTGGCTTCATAACTTCTTCCTACCTGATCCTCATTATACTGAAGCTGTTTGTCACTGTGCTTTCACTATATTGTATACTTGACCATGGCTTGCCTAGTGTAATCTAACTTCCGCTGCTTAAGTGATAGGCATATCTGTACTGTTTGTCTTCATAACCTTCACGTTTTGAAGACTTTCATAAAAATCGCCTATTCACCCCCCTCTAGTTGATATATCGCACTTTCAAGTTCGTTGTTGCTAAATAATTGCATATCATTGACTACTAGTTTCTTTTAATGGAGGGTGGTTGTTTGCCTTTTTTAGCACTAATCCTAATTTGGGCGACATTTTACGCTATAGGCAACTTCGAAGCAAACTAGGAGAATATTTTACCTCCTTTTTACTAAATATGGATATGCAATAATATGACTATGTATGCACCTTCATAACGTGAGTTGATTTCTTTAGTGCTGAAGTTGCCTCTATGTAATGCCAAAGTTGCCTACGGATGATGCTTAGTTGCCTATATATGGTGGGGAAAAAAATCCTGACATAGTTCTTGGATCTGTCTAGGACACATCTAGATGTGATATAGTTATGTCACATCTAACCTCATGTCCACTATATTTGTGGTCTATGTTTTTTGTTCCAACTTTTTTTTGTTCCTTGTTGCTACCTTATTTGTGGGAGTTTAGATGTGACATCCTTAGAAAATATCTAGATGTGAATTAGACAAACTGATAGTTTTTATGTTATCTACAATATACTTGCTACGTAAATTCACTAGTACACTTGGCGCAAGAAAGTTGCTTCTGTTTAGCACTAAAGTTGCCTCATCTAGAACTGAAGTTGCTTTTGAAAAAAAGAGTCAATTACACCACCGATGCTTGAACTTGGCATAAAAAATCACTTTAGTGCTAAAACTTGTGGTGTATAGTGAATCGGTGCTACAACTTGGCTTCCTTGTGCAAATACGGTGCAAAATGCAATTGAATACGCCCACAGGGCTGACTAGGCGTGACATGGTGGCATGGGTTTACTGTCAGGACGCGAGATGCAGGGCGTGTGCCCTGTAAATTTGCGAAAATACCCTTGGAATTTTTTTACCACAAGAAAGCCCCAGCGAGCTGGGTCCCCCCTGTCAGTAGTACAAAGTGTAAATAATCACAAAAATTAGCCATACACTCTGCTGAATACAAGAACTGCAGCGTGCACACAGAAGGCACTAGCCACTGCAGCCACAATATTTTCCATGGACATATTTGATAGCTACCCTAAATATCTTATAACAATGACGCTCACTGGGCATGGACTGCAGTTAGTGCGGCTCATTTTGTACGCGGTAATTGTTTTTAAGATATTTGCAAAACACATGTAGTAATTAATAAAATAATGTTCAAATATTACTATGCTATGAATATTATACAAGAAAATGTATGGTTAGTAAATAAAAGCATTCAAAATGTTTAATGAACACAAACATTTTTGTACACTCGTGGCTCATATTTAAATTATACACAATATTGAATACAAACATTTACTAAATATTTATGACCATCAACTTCTGTATAATTTTCACTTGTGACCTATATAATTTTTTTACATAGCTTAAGTATTACCACTATTGAATATTCATATCAACATTTTATTTTCTAAATTATGAATATTTCTTATTATACAAACATTATTTTAAACGACATACCTATGAGTTATAAAATTATGTGTATAATTGTTTAAATGTTTCTATAATTAAAAATAATAATATTTAAGAATTATAATTCATAAACTAAGTACATTAATATTTCAAAATAATACTTGACAATTTTTGAGTAAGTTATTTCATTGTTATGTATATAATATTTATAACATGCCGATATGACACACCAGTATATATTTTTCTATTTGTGTGTTAATACATGTGTTTTTTAGAAAACACACAATCTTTGTTAAAACAACTTCTTGAACCAACATAATTTTTTTCTAATGGATGGCTAGTTTTAGTAAAATTGTGATTTTTTTTACTTATATGGGCATTTATTTGAATATATACGAACTTGTTTAAATGACTTATAAAAATATTTGTATATTTATTTATTTAATATATATAGTATAATATTAACAATTGAGTATTTTATGAAATTACATGAAAATTTTCTAATTGGAGTAGAAGGATCGGTTACAGGTCTTTATGTGGTTGCCAGTTCGAGTTCCTAAGCCATCTTTTTTAACTTGTACGTATCAAAAATCTTAATTTACATTCTTTAAGGAAAATTTTATAAAAGATATGTATTCATATGAGACAACAAATTCCCAAGGTTGGGGTAGCTAGTTGCGCACGCCCTGTATCAAAAGGTCCTCGGATTGAGTCTGCAGTTGAGCAATTTTGCTTTTTCTCATATAATGTATGTAGGATGCTGAGACAACTAATTATTTTTACCCATGTCACTGGCTTTTTTGTGAGGAGAAAAATGTTGAGGGTGTTTTCGCAAAGAAGTGGCCAAAAGTCTCCAACATTGGGTCGCTGACAGTGGACCCACGCCACATTGTCATGCCTAGTCAGCCCCGTGGGCGTATTCAGTTGCATTTTGCACCGTATTTGCACGCTTAAGGTAAGTTGTTGCACCGGTTCAATGTACACCACAAGTTTTAGCACTAAAGTGATTTTTTCGCGCCAAGTTCAAACACCAGTGATGTAATTGACTCTGAAAAAATACCGAAACATGTTCATATGGGATCTAGTTTCGAAGATCTCGTCGCGAGAAACCTAATGATAAAAATGGATCTTAATTTTGACGCCCCGTTTAGAAGTTATAACTTTTCAAAAAAACAAAGATAGAGTAAAGTGGGATGGTATCAGCACATGTATGCAACTAATCCTTAGTCCTCACGGACCATCCACCACAAGAAATAACTACACATCACATGCGTGGACCATTGCCCTGATGTATAGCCGTCAATTCAAATCAGACGTCCATCGTGAGGGTGCGCATGATACAGTGAGATAGCGCAACTGCACTATAAAGTAATCGGCTCAAAAGTTTGAGGCTGATAGCATAGCAAAACTTGCTTGATCTTTAGATGTCGGAAGGCATGCGTGGTTCCTCCAACCACATGAAATGTGAAATTGTAACGATTCCTTTGAACCAGCTTGAATAAAGAATCGTTATACAGCCACAAAAATAAAAAGATGGCGTGCCTGGATGGGCCGTGCTGTGGCTGGCACGTATAGCCCAGGCTGGCCGTGCCGGCCCATTTGGCCAGGTTGCAGGTTGTGTTTGGAGTATTCCCCAGTCCATCACTATTCTCCCGTTTCTAAAAAAACAAATAAAAAATCACTCGTCTCCCCGGTCGGCTCCAACCCAAGACCCAACCACAGCGGGAGCGAGCACGCGCGCGCGCTCCAATATCCATGGACTCCTGCTGCCTCGTCCGCCGGCATCTTCACCCTCCGCTGCAGCTTCCGCCCCTCCAGCGTCTGGCTCTCGGCCGCCGCTGCCGCCGCCGCGGCTTCACCATCGCCGTCGCCTGCTGCTTAACCGCGCCGGACCAGCACCGGGAGCGGCCGTGGGAGTCCTACGACCGCGACATCCAGCCCCGCGCGGGATCCGATCTGGCCCGCTCGCTCCAACTCCTCGCGGACATGCAGGCCGCCGGGATGCGTCCCAGCGCCGCCGCCTACGCGCGCCTCATCCGCGCGCTGGCGCGCGCCGGCCGCACGCTCGAGGCCGAGGCGCTCCTCCTCGAGATGCGCCACCTCGGGCTCCGCCCGGACGCGGCGCACTACAACGCGCTCCTCGAGGGCCTCCTCGCTCGGGCGCGCCTCCGCCTCGCCGATCGCCTCCTCCTCCAGATGGCCGACGACGGGGTCGCGCGGGACCGGCGCACCTACACGCTTCTGCTGGACGCCTACGCCCGCGCCGGCCGCCTCGAGGACTCGTGGTGGGTCCTCGGCGAGATGAAGCGCCGGGGGATCCGGCTCGGCACCGCCGGGTACAGCACGCTGGTGCGGCTTTACAGGGACAGCGGCATGTGGAAGAAGGCCACCGACCTCATCATAGAGATGCAGGAGCTCGGGGTGGAGCTCGATGTCAAGATTTACAACGGCTTGATCGATACGTTCGGCAAGTACGGGCAGCTCGCCGACGCGCGCAGGGTGTTTGAGAAAATGCGTGGGGAGGGGATCAAGCCGGACATCGCTACGTGGAACGCTTTGATTCGATGGCACTGTCGGGTTGGGAACATGAAGCGTGCCCTGCGATTCCTTGCTGCTATGCAGGAGGAAGGGATGTACCCGGACCCGAAGATCTTCATTACGATCATCAGCAGGCTGGGGGAGCAAGGGAAGTGGGATGAGCTCAAAGAGCTGTTTGATAAAATGAGGAATCGAGGGTTCAAGGAGAGTGGTGCCATATATGCAGTTTTGGTTGACATTTACGGTCAGTATGGCCACTCTCGCGATGCCCAGGAATGTGTAGCTGCTCTTAAAGCTGAAAACCTGCAGCTTTCTCCTAGTATCTTCTGCGTCCTGGCGAACGCTTATGCTCAACAGGTTAGTGCCACTGGAAATGGAGCAAACCAATTTCATAGTGGAATGATATGTTCTTTAATATCTCCCAGTGCATGCTAAGATTTCCTGTCAAAACAATGAACGTTAAGTCTCCAGAAGAATTAATAACACAAACCGTAGTTCTGGTCCTAGAATAGTGATCGGCTATAAATAATTCACTGGAAGTCCAACTTTTTTCTGCTTAAATCGGTTACGTCAAACAATAAGATTGCCATGGCAAATAATTACATCTGTTGGGTAGATTTTGTATTTGTTATGCAGAAACATAAGTGAGCCGACTTGCAACTTCTTTTTTGCCATGTGGTACATTAGCTTATCCAAAACAGTATGCCCCAAGAGCGAGTAGTTTGGCATTACTTGCTACTATATGGTTGTAATAGTATAAAAATCTTGAAATATAGCCATTGTAGTTGTTTTCTCCTTCAAAAGAAGCTTAATTAGTACCGTTAACATCAATATATATCTGCCTCTTAGCACTTGAAACTCTGAAAGTTACATCGAGAAATTACAGTACCATTACAGGCAACTATATTTGCTAGGTAGATTTTGCATTTTGTGTTACCTTGAGCTGATTTACATGAACTATTTTCCATCTAGTTTAGCGATTTAGCTGATTCAGGGTTGCCTGTGAGTGAGTACTTTGGCATAGCTTGCTACTGTGCATGAATAATTATTTTGACTGAAACTTTGCATGAATATTGAGTTTTGTCAGTTTAGTCGCCTTTTCGCTGATCTCAAAACCATCAGTTCCTGTCTGTCCTTTTCTTCTTGTGCACATCATATTGCTTTGGCTTTCCCATTTCAGGGTTTGTGTGAACAAACTGTAAGTGTTCTTCAATTGATGGAGGAAGAAGGAATTGAACCAAATCTCGTTATGTTGAATTTGTTAATCAATGCTTTTAGTACGGCTGGAAGGCACTTGGAGGCACTAGCTGTATTCCAGCATATCAAGGACAGTGTATGTACTTTCTCCTGAATGAGAATGCTGTTATTTTTTTGGTTCTTGTTTGGGTGCCATGATTTTACTTTCTTCGCACTCTCTCTTACCATTGCTTATTCTTTCTCAGGGTATGAGCCCAGATGTTGTCACTTACACTACTCTAATGAAGGCTTTCATGAGAGTAAAAAGATATGAGAAGGTCCGCCTGCTGTATTTGTAGTTTTGATTACTTCAGTTGCTTAAATATCCATATGCTTTGTTGCCGACAGAAAACCTTGGTAAAAACAATGGGATTTTTTCAGCTATTAACTCTTAACTATAGAAGAGTTCTTTTTGGGTGACATGCAATTGCAACTCTCTCCTTAGCTAATGAAGATTTAATTTTCTTGATACGGTGCCAATTATGATTATATATACTATTGAGATTTTGAACCATTAGAGAAATCTACGTGCCTGGATAATTTGACGAGCTTGAAATAGTTTTCTCATTTTCTTGAACAGGTTTCAGAAGTATATAGTGAAATGGAGCGTGCTGGCTGTACCCCGGATAGAAAAGCTAGGGAAATGTTGCATGATGCGTCTGTTACACTGGAACAAATGGGATGTAAGTGTTTCATTTGCACTTTTACAGCTGTTTTCTTGTGGTTTTCAAGGATGTATTGGTTGACGCATGCTTTGCCAGATTATTGAAATTGGAACCCCAGCAGCTCTGAAGTGGCTCTTATGTTAATGTCTATAACTACAAGAACCCCTACTTTGCTAGCACATGCTTGATGGATCTCTTGTAAAGTAAAATGTAAGTGCGCTGATTGTATTTACTCTGAAATTTGCATATAAATGGTTCTCCGGCTCTCCTAATCTCGTAACACTTATGATGTCCTTTTGCATGAAGTTGCCCCTTTATATATTTTTTATTTTCTTATATAAGTTTTTTGGGGGAATAGTTTGGATTGCTTACCACATGTGTCACGTGGTTATTTTCTTATCAGTTTTGCTAAAGCACATCTAGATATGCTGAATGAGATGAAAACAACTTAAATAGTACCTTGATTAGGACAAGGAAGGTTAGGCCTCAACTTATATTATCTTCCAAATTGAGGAGCTCCTGCGCTCCTGATTTCTTTGAATTGAAACAAAAAGTGTTCGAACGGCTTCAACTTCTATGAAGTATAATAAGTGTTGTGCAGATGTTCATTTATCACCTACCCATTTCATATTTGAAGGTATGGTTCTCACACTTTGGCCCTTTTTAAAATGGCAGAACATGAGACAGCAATTACTTTTCACACAGAAAGGTTCTAGTCCACGTGCTGTGTTTCGTGGAATCTGGAGAATCTCCCTCTGGCATTTTCTCCAATGGAGGTCGTTTGTTGTGGAGTAATAATGGGGCCAGCAATCACAAGATTCAGAACAACCGTGATTCTTCCTCAGTTTTAGTTAGACTGGAGCTCTGAGGTCGAGCATAAGTTCAAATCATCCGGCGCCTGCATATTTCTGGCTCCACAATGCAGGTATGCAAACAAACAAACAGCCCATCGCTATTACCTTCATTTACGACGTAGGATCACCTGATATGTGCTTGTCTTTGTACTGGAGTTCAGATTTCATAGTCGAGGAAACAGTTAAAGGAGACTTTCGGGGATCTGGACAGGAAAAAGATGGTGAAGTGTATCATAAGTTTGAAATTCCATTCGTTGCCCTCTTCCTGAACCACACTGCATCGTGGTTTTCAGAATATTAGGTGTACTGAGCTTTGACTTGTATATCATCAGGATAGCTTATGAAAGCAATCATCTTTGGAAGTAGACAACTCAGATGATTCTCTGTAACCATTTTCATAGGGCTACTTTTTTTGTCTTCACTTTACATTCCCTCTGCCTCCGCCAATAGGCTGTGAACTCGAAATAGGATCAAATAATTAGGTTAAGTGTCACTGTCCCTGTGTTTGTCTGTGTGCCGCAATCTCTAGTATTATTCTCTCGCCCAACTTGTATTTGTACTGAATTTACTAATAGGCAGATTATATCTTTGTCAAGTTCTGTACCTTGGTGCATGTAATGGTGGTTATGGTTTGTGATTTTAGACATAACTCGTTGTAAGAATATAAGAAACAAGAACAGAAGATCCAACATTTCCATACACCTCTGTTCGTCTAAAACAGCAGAATTTATATCCTTCTTTCTGAAGTCCAACTCATATATAGCTAGTACTACTATGCATTGCAACCTAAACATCCTCATATATATAGTTTGTTTGTCCAAGCCAGGGAAATTTCCAGAAAGATAAGCAGAAGCTTTGGAACATAAGGAAAGCAGAGCACATCTCTCTTCACTTGAGCTCGTCGTCGTCGTCGATGTCGCTGAGCAGGTCGTCAATGGCGTCCGTGTGCGTCATGCGCGCCGAGGCCTGCTTGACCCACCGCGCCATCTTGGCCGTCTCCCTGCTGACCTTGACCTGCTCCTCGAGCGCCTTCTTGAGCTTGCGCTGCTGCTCCTTGAGCTCCGTGACCATCCTCCTGTTCTCGTCGCCCCACTCGCCGGCGTCGATGCCGAGGACGTCGTCGCCCGGCGCTCCTCCGACGCGGTCCTTCCTGCTCCTCGCCGCCGGGGCCCTCTGCGGGGCCTTCTTGGGCGAGAAGGGGAAGCAGCACGCCTGGCGCGGCGGCGGCGGCGACAGGGAGCCGTCCTCGTCCCTGCCCCTGTTCCGCTCCCTCAGCGTCGGCCGGCCGCGCCCTGGCCCGAAGAGCCGCTCCAGGTCCTCCTCCTCCTCGTCGCCATCTTCTCGGACCGCGGGGACGCTCGTCTTACGAGGATCAGACTGCGGCTGCGGCGGAGGGCTCTGTTCCTTTTGCTGGCTCGCCGGGGCGACCGGAGCGGGGGAGGGAGGGTCCGCGTGCGGTTGCGGGAGCGGGTCGGCGGGAGGATCGTCGCGGCGCTGCGGCGGCGCGGTGGAGCTGCGGCCCAGGGTCTTGGCGGGCGGCGGCGGCGCGGGGGCGGTGGGGAGGGACTTGAGCTTGCGGAAGCGGGACTCGAGGCTGGACGGGAGCGCCGAGTCGTCGAGGCCGGCTAGGTGCGCGGTGTTGAGCCTGGCGATCTGCTCCAGCGCGACCAGGTCGGCCGCCTCCGCGAGGATGGCGTCCACCGCCGACATCCCGCCGCCGCCAGCTCCCTTGGAGTACGCCATGGCCGGACCCGACGGCGCCGCGAGGTGGGGATCAGGAGTTCAGGACTGAGCTCTCCAGGAGTGTGAAAGAAAAAGAGTGTGGGGTGCGGCCGGTTTGGGCGTGGGCGCGGCCGGTCAGTGTCCGGGCCGGAGAACTTGGTGGGCGAGGGAGGAGGGGGCGCGGAGCCGTTTTGTCACGTCCGGCGCGTGGTGGAGCCCCGGACCACCTTTCCCCGCTCCGCTCCACCTCGGATGCCTCTGGGGGCTTTTGACCGTTGTGTGCCCCGGGCTGTCTACGCGCTGGCTGCGTGGAAAGGCGCGCCACCGCCTTCTCCGGCACCGGCAGGGCGCGCAGCTCCGGCGGCCGTGGAGGCTCGGTCGGTTTCGTCGCGTGACCCGGCACCAGCACTCCGGCTTATATGGGCACGATCAGAAGGTCCTTTCCTCGTTCCAGAAAAATAAACTGTTCTTTCCTTTTCAGCAAAGATGAAAATTGGCAGGCTCTCGATACATGCATGGATACATTGATCCACCGTTTCCATGCAATCAAGAGCGAATCAGGCTGCAATTCATCGCGAATTACTGCCCAGGGATTCGGGGCTTCGGACACGTTTTTACGGGGAAAACATGACGTGCTGTTTTTTTTTCTTTTGAGTTGGAACATGATCGACATTTGAGATTAGGACATTTACAACTTTCATATCCCTTTTCAAAGAAGAGAGAAGAGATAATGGGGGAAGAAGGAAAAGTAGGCTTGTGATGAGGTCTAAGCCTCCTTTTTTTTGCGAATAATGAGGTCTAAGGCTGAGTTGGCGCCGTAGACACGTCCGGACTCCCCTATTCTCCCCTTAATTCCGGGACAAACTAGGGAATTTTCGATGTCCGAGCATATCTGTGGACATACGACTTTGCCTGATCTGGACAAATAAGGACAAGAAGGTGACGTCCTTGAAGATGCCATTAGATTCTACTTTTATAGAACACGTTTCTTCTACTCGATAGATAGTGCTTCTGGGAAAAAAGACATCCGATTATATTTTATTTTTTTATATAAAAGAGCCCCTCTCCCTTGAGTTTCATTTACTTGGAACTTTTTTTTTGTACAAAAGCTAGAGCTTGGACAAAAGAAAAACAGAGTTCAGATGGGAAGGCTAAAGCTCAGCTAAGGGACTACATCCAAATTGAAGTGCAGACAGGCTTAAACGAACCATATCTTACAAGTTCATAGGACAAGAGGTGAAGTTCTTCGAGAAGGAGGAAAGCAACCTGTGGGAGACTTGTATGAGATCTCACATTAGGTGAGATCATTGGATCAACCAAAAAAAAACATATTTAGACATTAAAAAATCTGAAATTATTTCACAACATTCATGTGGGGTATGTCTACAACTTTGAAAAAAATCAGCTGCAGACTCGATGTATATTTGGAGATTCAAAAAGACAAATCCGAATGTGAATAGTGCCATCTTTGAGTGAATAGTAATTTGACACTGTAGATCAGAGGGGTATTGAATAGGGAAACGTTTGGGGCCGGGGCACCGGCCGAACCACTCGGCCGGTCGCGCGCGACCTGTGCGATCCCCTTCCATCGGCCCACAAATTGCTCGCCATTAACGCCTCACGCGGTTGCGCTGCTTCCTCTCTCTCTCTATTTCATCTCACCGGTCCCTATCTCAGTTGGCCGTCGCCGTTCGCCGCCCCCGCCGGCCGTCCTCATCGCCAGTGGCCACCCGCGCCGGCCGTCCCCATCGCCGTTCGCCGTCCTCGCTCGTCGGCCCCGGCGGAAGCTGGAACCGCGTCGTGGCCTGCTGCAACCGGTGCCTAGGAGAGCTACCATCATGGATGGCGAGCATGGTGAACGGCGAGCTGCGAGGACGGCGACACTCGCGCCGCAGACATGGCGGAGGCATTGCAGAACCTGCCGCATGCCCTCATGCTACAACCGTTAACCAAAATGCAACCAAGATGAAAAAAGCTTCAACCAGATACATCCAAAGCTGCAAGCAGTCATTGCCATGGCGGAGTGCTACAAACGTCGACATAAAATGCTACAACCCTTGATGAAAAAGCTTCAACCCGAAACGATAGAGAAAGCATTAACCAAGGCTGCTACAAAGAAAAAAGCTGCAACCGTTGATAGAAAAGCTTCGACCGTAGATGAAAAAAGCTACAACCATTGAAAAAGAAAGCTACAACCATACACTGCATAACCAGAAAAGTTGCATCCGTTGTAGAGAAAGCTTCAATCATATGTGCGAAATGCTTCAACCTGCGCGTGTCGCCACCGAGCCGCAATCACAGTGGTTGGCTGGCGGCCGTCGTCGACGCAATTTCGTGCAGCTATGAGCATCAACGGCGAGGGGCGGCGGCAGAGCTACAACCGGGGAGAGCTACAAGCGTTGCCGCTGCAAGCTGCAACCGCAGATGTAGTTGGAAGCGGCGATGGGGACGGGGCGG
Source organism: Triticum monococcum (assembly GCA_034509565.1). Lineage (NCBI taxonomy): Eukaryota > Viridiplantae > Streptophyta > Magnoliopsida > Poales > Poaceae > Triticum > Triticum monococcum. The sequence continues at coordinate 639,274,426 of CM067847.1, read as the reverse complement.
CGAGGGTTGGAAGCGGCGACGGAGACGGGCGGCAAGGGTGTGGACGGGCGGCGAGGGATAGGAGACGCGGCGCGGTGCAGCCCGAGCGAGGGGATCAAGTCGAGGAAGAAGAAGCTGGGGGCGAGTTTTTTTTTTGCTCCAGATCCAACCGCGCGCGGCTCGCATCGAGCGGTTAGGGCTGGACCGGTCGAAACTGTTCGGCCGGTGCGCCGGCGCCTAGCATCGCCCTATTGAATATGGTTTATTTGGTGAAAGATTATATGTTCAGATCTATCATGATATTCAATACCCCTCTGATCTTGAGCATGAATATGTTTTGTGAGTAGTTACTTTTGTTCGTAAGGACATGAGAGAAGTCTCGTCATAAGTAATCGTGTGAATTTGATATTCGTTCGATATTTTGATGATATGTATGTTGTGATTTCCCTGGTGATGTTATGTGAACGTTGACTACATAACACTTCACCATCTTTGGGTCTAAGGGAATGCGTTGCTAGAGCGACAAAAACTTAAACCCTAGTTTATACTCTATTTCGTAGGGGGCTGATTTGGATCCATATGTTTAATGCTATGGTTAGATTTTATCTTATTTTTTCATTCGTAGTTGCGGATACTTGCGAGAGGGGTTAATCATAAGTGGGAGGCTTGTTCGAGTAAGAACAGCACCCAATCACTGGTCCACCCACATAACAAATTATCAAAGTAGCGAACACGAACCAAACCAACATGATGAAAGTAACTAGATGAAATTCCCGTGTGTCCTCAAGAACACTTTGCTTACTATAAGAGATTGTTTTGGCATGTCATTTGCTACAAAAAGGATTGTGCTACCTTACTGCACCTATTTGTTACTATTGCTACTTGTTGCTTGTTACAAATTATCTATCTATCAAACTACCTGTTACCGACAATTTCAGTGCTCGCAGACATTACCTTACTGAAAACCGGTTGTCATTTCCTTCTGCTCCTCGTTGGGTTCGACACCCTTACTTATCAAAAGGACTACGATTGATCCCCTATACTTGTGAGTCATCAGTACTAGAAACTTATTGGGGAAAGAGGATCTGTTGGAGCATCTACAACAGATGACAAAAAAATTGGTGTGTTTCAAGCTTCTTCAGCGACAAAGAGGATCGCGGGGATGTTTTGACCGACCTCAACGGGTGTCGGGGCTGGGGCGGCCTACGGAGTATCGGTGACAACGAAAATTGGCCGACGTCGGAGAAGTTTCACTTTGGCGGGAACCACCGTAGCTGAATTAGTTTAGGCCAACAAGATGTATATTTTAACAGTTGTACCAATTTTAATAGTTGCAATTTTGTCTTTAAAAGTAGAGCATCGATTTTTGATGCACACAATCTAGCCAAATACTCTCTCGCTTGACCAGCGTCGTCATTTGTGGCTTATCTCACCCCACGACCCGGCTTGTATCCATCTAGATGTCCAAAAGGATCAAGAAAGTTTTAGCTTCCCTCAGAAAAAGAAACTTCAAGTGATGTGCACTTGAATTACTTGTAGCAGAAGTTTAGGCATATTTTTTTTAAAAAAAATTGAGCGCCAGTATAGGGTATGTACCAGGGAAGAGTATCATGAGGAAATCGGCGTTCAATTTTTTTCATGGAAACCATGTTTGAAAGTTAAAAAAAAAAGCTGTAAAAAGTGTGGAATGTTAATAGGATGATGTTCTATTGTCAAATGAAAATTCAAGTTAAAACACATTACAGGATGCGAGATATAAAAAAGATAAATACAACAAGGAATAGTGACGTACTGCTTGACACTATTCAATACTATTTTTTTTTCATAACTCACATAGCGTAATGTGTTTGAACTTAAAATTTTGCATGGCAATAGAACATCACCCTCTTAATATCTTGTATGTTTTTAAGAATTTTTTAAAACTTCAAAACATCATTTTTTTCCGTGGTTTTCATCGGTTTCTACTGAATGTTGGTTTTCATATGATTTTTTTTCTTCCAAAATGACCTAAATGTGGTCTCGGCTATTTTATCTCTTTGTTACAGTCAACCAAAAGGACTCCTCTAGAACGAAACACCGACCCCTCCCCTCCTCTCTTGGAGAGCCTCGACTCGTGTCTCCCCTCCTTCCACAGAGAGAGGGTTCACCACCGCCGCACGGCCCGCGCGACCTCGACCCCGCGCTCCCCTCCGCCGCCGTATTGATTCCGCCGCGCTGCTGGGAGCTATGGCGGGCGGCTCTAGGGGCGGCTTCCCCGCCTGGATGACCGCCGCCGCCGCGCGCATCGACCTCTCCGGCGGCGCCGCCGCCACGTCCGGCTCGCAGCCTCCCCAACCTGGCCCTCCGGCCGCGGTGGTGGCCGACCAGGAGCTCGGGATGGCCGAGCGCGCCCTCTCCGCCGCAAGCGCCGCCTTCATCTCCGCCATCATCGTTAACCCTCTCGACGTCGCCAAGGTACGGGTTCCCCAAGTTTGTCCATTATCCGGGGGTTAGCCTTTTTGTGCGATTCGTTATGGCTAATAGGCCGTGGTTTATGTCTCCCCGTGCAGACGAGGTTGCAGGCGCAGGCGGCGGGGGTGCCTTACTACCAAGCACCCCAGATGGCGGCGCTCGGCCCGGATGCGGTGAGCAATCCGACCCCTTCTGTAGGCTCGTGTTTCGTTTTTGCTGCCTCCAATTTGAAGTGTTGATGATACAATCGATTCTGCCAGAAAAGGGGATCGCTTTCTGTTGATCCCATATACCCTTTTGAAGCCAGAAAACTGAAGTAGACATGACAAGAGGCGTCGTGTGTATCATTTGTAGATTAGGTTTGTGTGCTATCACTGTGGGATTTGATGTGTCAGTTGGTGTGATCCAGTGTGTGTATTGATAGTTATATTTTCATGTAGGAGATTGCTTCTTTGGGCCAAAAAATAAGCTTACCTCAGAACTTAAAAAAAACGTCCTTGGCTAGAACTTCTGGTAATATTCCTTGTGTTGCGAATTAAGTTTGCTACCGGAATCGCTTCGCCAACATAGACCACGTGCATTTCATTAGACGTCGGAAATTCTATACATCTACTTATTTCTCTTGTTTGTTTGTTCAACAAGCAGTGGTGATAATTTTCATTGGGGTGCTCTGTGGTTGCACAACGTGGTATTCGGGGTGGGTCGCCTTAGCCATGTCTCTTTTTGGGAATGAACTACGGGGGACGAGAATACATATAGCATTCACTATATCATTATGCTAGAAAAATGACCGGATAAGCTTTACCACAGGCTGGTAGGAGAGGTTATGATAATTTTGACAGGTGATTTAATCCTCTAGCGATAAGCAACTAGAGTTGGGATGTGAACAGTGTTGCAGATACTGGGAATGGTAGCCAAGATGATTATTCTCAATAACGGTGCAGATTTGATCCTTCCGTAGGTAGGTAAAGCAATGTTGGTTTAGTCACCTTTGTTGCTGATTTTGTTTGCAATTGGAAAATTTTGTTATTTCTAATTACATGCATTTCAAATCTACTGTAGTGTTTATTGGAATGTAATCTGGATTGGGGTTGTGCATAGGAAGAAAATGGGCATTAAAAATCTCTTGAAACTGCGATCATATTCCAGAACCAAAGTTATTCATGTTTACATAACAAGAATTTCTCATTTATTTAATGCTTATTCATGTTAATGGTCGGAATGAACTCAACAGTTCCAGTGTTCTAGGTTAGCCATCAAACAAATAACCTATTTATTTCTTGTGCTTACTAGAGAATGCTGCTTATGCCTTCTTTCCAGATACTGTCTGAGTTGCGATGCTCTCCATCATGCACACGTGGTATTGTTTTGGGAAGTGAACCTATTTGCCCACCCGATTGCTTTCAGTACAAGGGAACAGTTGATGTATTCTTGAAAGTTGTTAGACAGGTAATGCAGCGCAAATGCCGTTTGCTAGTTTCTTATGTTAGTAATAACATCCTGTGGATATTGATACTTGATATATTTGCTCATCGGTTGTTTCAGGAAGGATTTGGTAGATTATGGAGAGGTACAAATGCTGGTTTGGCATTAGCTATACCAACTGTGAGTCTCTTGCTCTGTCACACTGCATTCTGTTGTGCTTTTTGTTGCGTTATTATTAAAAACAAAACTTCTTCTGTGAAATCTGTATAATCATGTTAGTACCTCCAACCTCTCAGGTATGTGTGGAGTAGGCAATATAGCTTGCGCTTCTCCATGCCATTTGCACCTGTTTTCAAGAACAAATTCGGTGTTTTTACAGATCTGCTGATACATGTAAAACTCATCTTAATAGAAGAAGCCATATATGAAACTGTTATTAATCTGCATATGTAAATAATAGTTTGTATGAGCAAATAATTCTGTAACCAAAACAGTGTAAACACTTTCATTTTTGTCTTCTGTCCTCAGACATTCTGTCTGTTAAGTAAGGCAGATATCATCTAGCCTGCACATATTTGTTGATCGTTTTCAAGGCGTCCATAAGGCGGTGCTTGAGTGGTAAGGCGCCCTGAAACTTTTTCCGCCTTAGGCGCTGAAGTATACATTAGGCGGTAAGGCGGGGGTTGACCGCCTTTGGACGCCTTGATTTACTCTCAGTTTATCATATCTTAGTGAATGTATAATACTCCCTAAACTAATGTTGTCCATGATCATGTTTTTGATCTCAAACAGGTTGGAATATATTTGCCTTGCTATGACATATTCCGCAACAAGATTGAAGATTTTACAAGAAGCAATGCTCCTGGGTTGACACCATATGGCCCACTAGTAGCAGGATCAGTTGCACGTTCGCTCGCATGCATTGCTTGTTCCCCAATTGAATTGGCAAGAACACGGATGCAGGTAAATATCCAGTTAATATATTTCATTTCATGTCAGATAAATAATCTCGAGGACAGTTTTGTTTGCACAATTTTAGGGGGCCTATGTAATACTCCCTCCGTTCCTAAATATAAGTCTTTGTAGAGATTCCACTATGGACTTCATACGGAGTAAAATAAGTGTTAAACTCTAAAATGCATCTATATACATCCGTATGTGGTTCATAATGAAATCTCTACAAAGTCTTATATTTAGGAACGGAGGAAGTACATATTTTTTCTCGTTTTATAGAAAGTAGTATCAAATAGGAAGATGGTGTTTTGGTGTGCTCCCGGGTGAGCAGTAATAAACTAAAAAAAAGTAAAACAGTTCAAAAGTCATACTCCTATATTTTTTTTACAACAAACATGTTTGTGTTTTCTAACCGCGTGCAAATTTTTGTGAAGAGACGACATGTTTTGATCTGGGCAAAAGAACATCTGTTTTGAATATCCAATGAAGTAACTATTTATGTTAACAGGCGTATAAGGAATTTCAGCCTGGAGTAAAGCCTCCTGGAATGTGGAAAACATTGCTTGGTGTTCTTTCACCACATGCAAGTTCAAGTCAGAATGGTATGTTGGTATAATTCGTTCTCATTTTGTATTAGCATATTGGTTTATGTTTTAACATCATAATATCAATCATGTTCTTCATTTTTAAATTTGTTATTTTCCAGTAGTCTGCTTTGTTTTCCTCATTCCAACAACCTGAACTCTTTATTTTTGAGGCAAGAAATTGTTCTGATTGATGAATTAATTAATGCTGAAGCAGTGCAAAACTATCGTGTTCTATGGACGGGTGTGGGGGCACAGCTTGCTCGGGATGTTCCATTCTCTGCTATATGCTGGTCAACGCTGGAGCCGGTAAGTCCATGTTGTTCATGTTTTAGATATGCTAAACCATTTAACAGTTGCTTTGGTATCCATCTAATCTTGTTGAGGTTACCATGCAGATTCGAAGAAAGCTGCTTGGTCTTGTTGCAGAGGACGGTGACGCAGCTAGTGTGTTGGGAGCGAACTTTGCTGCTGGCTTTGTAGCAGGTAGTCTTGCTGCTGGTGTTACATGTCCTCTTGATGTTGCCAAGACAAGGAGACAGATAGAGGTTTGTGTATTTCATATTTTCTGTAGTCTGTTTTCTGTACTATTCTGGAAATAGTCATGAGAGCATTATTTTCAGGTTTGCTCCACACACCATGACCCCCATGAAGCACCATCTCATTTTTACCTGCCATCAATTTCATATGTTCTATTTTTTCATTGCCTTGCTTTAAAATTTGCGTATGTTTTTCCATTTCAGAAGGATGCCCAGAAGGCAATGAGAATGACCACGAGGCAAACGTTAGTTGATATATTGAGGTATGTCTTCCACATACTGTGAAGTTTTAAGAAGCATTTCATTCCAAACAAGTAAAAACTTACATTTCTGCTTGGTAGCCGACACGCAACCTACAATTGTCAACTGGGCTTGTATGTTAATTAGAGCCATGATTTAGTCAGCTGTTTGAGTTGGGCTTGGGCTAGCTTGCTGGGTCGGGCAATATGGGTCAGTCAGAGCATAATATAAAAGCATTCCTGTATTTCTACTGAACTTTGACAGAGAAGCAATAACAATTTCCACTTGAAAAACCAACCAGGTCTCATGAACTTAACAGTCGTCAGTGCCCTCTAGTTCACATAAGGAGCTGTTCTGGACACCGCTTTCCCCAAAAAGCTACATGAAAGTATGAAACACTAATTATTGGAATATATTTACAAAACCTAACAAATTTATATTGTGAAAATAATTTTCTAGATTTTTTTTACATACCATGATATGTATCTAGTGTAAATAATCAAATAAATATCCATAGCCGTGGTCCGTGGACATATGCACTGCATTGGGCACATCATATTTACCAATGCACTAGCTTGCCAAAATACACATCTGGAAGTCTTGAAAATATCTGGAAGAAGAAAGAGGCATACACAATGCACTTCAATCATGCTGCATAACTTTTAATCCAAATCCATCATAGCATGATGTGGGGAAAAAGACAATTCAAACTGTCAACAGCAATGAATAGTACCATGCTCGTATAATTCATTGTTAGATTTGCCCTTTTTGCTTGAGCTGTAGATGGAATTCGGATTCAACATTTTGAGACATGACGGATGTATATTGTGCTAATGTCGTCAAATTTTGTTTAGAATTTTTCTTTACATACAAATGATCAATCCACACCCTCTGGCCACCTCTTAATTTTTGTGGAAGCTCCTCTTGTGGGAGACCCATAGCCTTGCAAAGGGTTTAGGATCAGTTAGCTAGTTATGTTCATGATCCAATTTGCCTAGTACAAAATCATGGCTTGCTTATTTATGATATATCCCTTGAATCCTTGAACGAAGATGAAGTGGATTGGATCAGGTTTCATGATTGCTCTTGTTTTCTATTTCTCCAAAATTTTGGTGCAATGTCCTGTTGGAGCCTTTTCTTGTGTTGCCTTTCCAAGTCATTAACCTAGAGAGGTCATGACTGGGGAAGTTATGTTCATTCAAACTTTGTAGCTGTAGTCATAGAATCATCCTTCACATATTGTAATCCGCTCGCTGTCCTTTCCACTCTGATCTATTTTATCCTGCTAGGTCTGAAGGTCCAAAAGGCTTGTTCACTGGTGTTGGTCCACGCGTCGCTCGTGCTGGACCATCAGTTGGTATTGTCATTTCCTTTTACGAGGTCGTCAAGTATGCTCTTCACCAAAGGAACATGTCATGACCAGGATTTTGTCCGGAAGATAAAACCACCACCTTCTTTTGTAGTAACATGACATTCCCCAGATCTGTCTAGTTTATGCCAGCCACTCGAGCTTTGGGCAGGGTAGGGTGTGGTAAAGGCTCAAATTAGAGGATCAAAGTGAGCAGCAATCAGGCATTATTTTTCCTGGACGAGGTCCAGTTGTCTCCTGGTAATAATGTTTAAAGGCTTTCAGTTTTGCTGCGGAGCGAGCTCCAGTTTTGTCAGAGGGGAATGGACCATATAACTTTGATTAACTTACGTAGGAAGATGATTGTAGTGTAAGATGTAGCATTGATGATGATCAATAATACCTTGCGCTTTGTACGCTTAAAACTACAGAATAATTTTGTTTTGCCTTGTCTCAAATGCTGATGGATTGCCCTGAACCGGTTGCAAGGAAAATGTTCACTGGTTTCCTAGTTTCAGCAGCAGTTAAAATCCAGGACATCAATCTTGATACTAAGAGATGGGATGGGCTGCATGCTCACCTTGAATTGCCGTCACGATCAAGATTGTTAAGAAGAAAAAATGTTCAGGATCTAGAGCTTTGGTGGCTGCTATCAATTCACTTCAGGTTCTCTATGCCTCCTTCCATTCTATACTTGGTATGGATACAGGCGGATGCGTCTGCATTGGGCCCGGAAATGTATTACTACTTTAAAACTTGTGCTATAATTAGAGCGAAGTGTTGTTACTTAAAGTTCGTGCTAGCTTTACTTAAAATTCCTAATATTTGGTCACCTCTTGAAAGAGAGAATGGTCCAGTAGAGTAGATGGAAAATAGCGCAAGTCTCGTGTTGGCGCATGTTTTCTTTTGCACTTTATATGTTGGCGCATGTGGCTTTATGGGCCGGAAGCCCAGAACAGGGTTGGGAATCCTCTTGCTAACTCTGTGCATTCGATTTACTGGTTCGATTTATATGGTGTTTCGGTTTGTATGGTACTAATACTTTGGTAAATATGGCATGATATTAAAGATGGTTTGGTTTCAGTATATACCAAATTATTTTGGTATGGTTTAGGTATATTATATACCATAAAACCAAATTGATGCGAATTTGAAAATGATGTGTAGTAATTTACAAAATTCTGACTCAAAACACATACCTATTTATACAAAGAGTATAATATAACTATATACAAGTATGTATGCATGCATGCATGGATTCGATGGTTATGTACGTACTTAGCATTCTTTTGAAGATAAATATGACCACGTTACAAGAAAAATGGATGTGTTTAACAGGAATCTGGCTGATGTGTAAAAAATGGCTACTTATATGGTTGGTTGACACGAGAAATATAAATATATTTTTTGCTTTCGTTTATTTATTCGCTTAATTGTTCGGCTTCTTGGTATATGCCATGAAAACCGAAACTCAAAACTGTACGGAAAGTTCATACCATACCGAAACCATAAATCATAAAAACCGTAAAATTGGTTTGGTTTGGTTCATTTTCGGTATGTTTTTTTTGGTTCTGTTTTGAAATGCAGAGTGACCTCTTGCGAGTAGTAGAGTAGTTAGGTGGCGTTTGGTATGGACCGTGGAAACACATGTGCACAGAAGCTCAATTAGAAAAAACAAAATCAATGCGTACGTACTTTGTAGGCGACCGAATCAAGTGTCCTCTTTCTTGTCCCGCTCATCGAATCAAATCAAAACAATAGATAACCAGCTGCTCCACACGGACCATTCCGAGTTCCTTTTGCACGCGACCTTTGAACCAGAGACACAAGTTACACGGACGCAGCCGTGCGACCGTGCATAAAGCGGTTCGGTGTGCTAGTAGTACACGTACTACTACCTGGTCTTTTATTAATTCCACTTTTACCGGTAACCTAACAGACCCCGGTTGTTAGGGCTGATCGAACGGCTTACGGTCTCGGACGGGGGGTCGTACCAGTTCGACCGTTTCGTCCAGACGGGGTCGTGGTGCCACCGACGGCTGTGATCAATCGATCGATCGGTCGGTCGGTCGGTAACGGAAAAAGGATCCCCACAACGTACAACGGGGATGTCAGAGCGCATGTCAGCTGCGTCATCGAGTGCGTGCAGGCAGGTCAGGGTGGGGGCGGGCGACGGACGGAAAGGGCGCAGATTGAAGATCGCACTCGGTCGCTCGCTCGCTCGCGCCATGCGACTGCAAGCCACCAACGCAGCGCGGGATTGAGGGACGAAAGCGTGCAGAGGAAGGGAAGCTTTCAGCTGTTTCGGCGAAGAATTAAAGGTTGCTTAATTCCGGATTACGTAGGTTCCACCGGCCATGGCGGTGGTCTTGATGGTCATGATGATACCCTCGTCATTGTTTTTTTTTTTTACCGAAATCTCTACCTTCCGGAGCATCTCTAGCACATCCCGCGAAAGAGGCCATCGGACGAGCTCGTTTTTTTCCGCCCGAGTATATCCTGCAAAATCGGCCGTCCGCTAGTTTCTTTTACGGGGTCATGCAAAGTCTGTGTTGTTTCCGCTATATCTATGGGATCCCTCTTTTTTACCTTTAAAATAAGAAACGGTTGGCGGGAGAGAACTTTTAGCTCCCGCCATGGTCTCCTGTCACGTGAACTGTCGTAGTTGCCCCCGTTGTGAGCTGCTGCCTGCCGCCGCACAAGCCAAAGCCGCCGTCGCGAGCTGCTGCCTGCCGTTGCGTGAGCCGGAGCCGCCAACTCTAGTTGTTGCCTGCCTGAGCCGCCGCCACACGAGCCGGAGCCGCCACCGCGAGTTGTTACCTGTGGGAGCCGCCGCCGCGTGAGCTGTCGCCTGCCGCGAGTTGTTGTTGAGTAAATAAGCAATTTTCTGAATTATCAATGAGACATCATGTCTGTTCATTGATAATTCGTAAAATTGCCTTGTGTGCTACTATCCTTAGGGCCAAGTACTATCCTGATGGCGATTTGATGAAGTCCAAGCCAAAGTATGGCGCTTCCTTCACATGGCAAAGCATTATGGCAGGCATAACTACTCTGAAACGTGGTTACATTTGGCGAGTGGGGAATGGACACAACATTAATATTTGGGAAAATGTCTGGATCCTAAACTGCGCCGGTAGGAAGATTGTGACCCCTAGGGGGGGGGGTGTTGGGGAACGTTGCAGAAAACAAAAATTTTCCTACTCGTTTCACCAAGATCCATCTAGGAGTTCATCTAGCAACGAGTCATGAGATGCATCTACATACCTTTGTAGATCGCGTGCGGAAGCGTTCAACGAACGGGGATGATGTAGTCGAACACGACGTGATCCAAATCACCGATGACCGAGTGCCGAACGGACGGCACCTCCGCGTTCAACACACGTACGGGACGGGAGACGTCTCCTCCTTCTTGATCCAGCAAGGGGGGAGGAGAGGTTGGTGATGATCCAGCAGCACGACGGCGTGGTGGTGGATGCAGGGCGTCACAGTAGCAGGGCTTCGCCTATACTACGCGCGAGAGAGATGTAACAGGGAGAGAGGGAAGCACCAAAAGCGTAGCCTCAAGTCCCTCCTCTCCCCCACTATATATAGGGGTGCCAAGGGGGGGGGGGGGCGCCGTCCCTAGGAGATGGATCTCCTAGGGGGGGAGGGGGGCGGCCAAGGGTGGGGGGCTTGCCCCCCAAGGCAAGGGGGCGCCCCCCCTTTAGGGTTTCCCCTAACCCTAGGCGCATGGGCCCCTTAGGGGTGGCACCCCAGCCCACTAAGGGCTGGGTTCCTTCCCACTTCAGCCCATGGGGCCCTCCGGGATAGGTGGCCCACCCGGTGGACCCCCGGGACCCTTCCGGTGGTCCCGGTACAATACCGGTAACCCCAAAACTTGTCCCGATGGCCGAAACAACACTTCCTATATATAATTCTTTACCTCCGGACCATTCTGGAACTCCTCGTGACGTCCGGGATCTCATCCGGGACTCCGAACAACATTCGGGTTACTGCATATACATATCTTCACAACCCTAGCGTCACCGAACCTTAAGTGTGTAGACCCTACGGGTTCGGGAGACATGCAGACATGACCGAGACGACTCTCCGGTCAATAACCAACAGCGGGATCTGGATACCCATGTTGGCTCCCACATGCTCCACGATGATCTCATCGGATGAACCACGATGTCGAGGATTCAATCAACCCCGTATGCAATTCCCTTTGTCAATCGATATATTACTTGCCCGAGATTCGATCGTCGGTATCCCAATACCTCGTTCAATCTCGTTACCGGCAAGTCACTTTACTCGTACCGTAATGCATGATCCCGTGACCAGACACTTGGTCACTTTGAGCTCATTATGATGATGCATTACCGAGTGGGCCCAGTGATACCTCTCCGTCATACGGAGTGACAAATCCCAGTCTTGATCCGTGTCAACCCAACAGACAGTTTTGGAGATACCCGTAGTATACCTTTATAGTCACCCAGTTACGTTGTGACGTTTGGTACACCCAAAGCACTCCTACGGTATCCGGGAGTTACACGATCTCATGGTCTAAGGAAAAGATACTTGACATTGCAAAACTCTAGCAAACGAACTATACGATCTTTATGCTATGTTTAGGATTGGGTCTTGTCCATCACATCATTCTCCTAATGATGTGATCTCGTTATCAATGACATCTTATGTCCATAGCCAGGAAATCATGACTATCTGTTGATTAACGAGCTAGTCAACTAGAGGCTTACTAGGGACATGTTGGTGTCTGTTATTCACACATGTATTACGATTTCCGGATAACACAATTATAGCATGAATAAAGACAATTATCATGAACAAGGAAATATAATAATAATGCTTTTATTATTGCCTCTAGGGCATATTTCCAACAATCTCCCACTTGCACTAGAGTCAATAATCTAGTTACATTGTGATGAATCGAACACCCATGGAATTCTGGTGTTGATCATGTTTTGCCCTAGGGAGAGGTTTAGTCAACGGATCTGCTACATTCAGGTCCGTATGTACTTTACAAATCTCTATGTCTCCATCTTGAATATTTTCACGAATGGAGTTGAACCGACGCTTGATGTGCCTTGTCTTCTTGTGAAACCTGGGCTCCTTGGCAAGTGCAATAGCTCCAGTGTTGTCACAGAAGAGTTTGATCAGCCCCGACGCATTGGGTATGACTCCGAGGTCGGTGATGAACTCCTTCACCCAAATTGCTTCATGTGCTGCCTCCGAGGCTGCCATGTACTCCGCTTCACACGTAGATCCCGCCACGACGCTCTGCTTGCAACTGCACCAGCTTACTGCCCCACCATTCAAAATATACACGTATCCGATTTGTGACTTTGAGTCATCCAGATCTGTGTCGAAGCTAGTGTCGACGTAACCCTTTACGACGAGCTCTTCGTCACCTCCATAAATGAGAAACATCTCCTTAGTCCTTTTCAGGTACTTCAGGATATTCTTGACCGCTGTCCAGTGTTCCTTGCCGGGATTACTTTGGTATCTTCCTACCAAACTTACGGCAAGGTTTACATCAGGTCTGGTACACAGCATGGCATACATAATAGAACCTATGGCTGAGGCATAGGGGATGACACTCATCTCTTCTATTTCTTCTGCCGTGGTCGGACTTTGAGCCGAGCTCAATTTCATACCTTGTAACACAGGTAAGAACCCCTTCTTAGATTGATCCATATTGAACTTCTTCAATATCTTATCAAGGTATGTTGTAACGCCCTCGATGCGGCTATGTCTCCCACGTGTCGAGGCACGACTTAGAGACATAGGCGCATTGAAAGCAATGTCGCAAGTCGGGAATCATTACACAACCCAAGTACATGTATAATATAAAGGGGGAATAATAATAATAGTTGGCTTACACTCGCCACGTCACATCAAAGTACATAAATAACATTCATCATACAAACACTCATGGCCCGACTACGGCGCCAAAATAGAAAAGACCCCCAACAAGCGACTAATCCCTGAATTGAACCTCGAATAGGCACCACTACTGATCATTCGGAAAAGAAACATAGTATCGCTGAGAGTCCTCATCGTACTCCCACTTCAGCTCGAACGCGCCATCCGGAGGAGTATCATCGGTCCCTGCATCTGGTGTAATAGTAATCTGTGAGCCACAAGGACTCAGCAATCTCGCACCCTCGCGATCAAGACTATTTAAGCTTAATAGGTAGAAAAGGGGGTAATGTAAGTGGAGCTGCAGCAAGCGACTAGCATATATGGTGGCTAACTTATTCGCAAAGTGGAGCGAGAAGAGAAGGCAAAGCACGAGCGGAAACTACATAGAGCAGACTACGCAAACATAACTCCAACGCCGTGTCCACTTCCCGGACTCCGCCGAGAAGAGGCCATCACGGCAACACACGCAGTTGATTCATTTTAATTAATTAGGTTCAAGTTATCTACAACCGGACATTAACAAATTCCCATCTGCCCATAACCGCGGGCACGGCTTTCGAAAGATCAATCCCTGCAGGGGGGTCCCAACTTAGCCCATAACAAGCTCTCACGGTCAACGAAGGAATAGACCTCCACCCAGGACCCACCGATCAGACTCGGTATCCCGGTACAACAAGATGATTCGACAGGTCAAAACTAGTCCAGCAACACCACCCGCTGTGCCGACAAATCCCGATAGGAGCTGCACATATCTCGTTCTCAGGGCACACCGGATAAGCTAAGCGTACGGGAGCCAACGTAACCCAAGTTGCCGAGGGACGGCCCCGCACGGTGCTCTAGGGTGGACCAACACTCAGAGGAGCACTGGCCCGGGGGGGGGGGCTAAAATAAGATGACCCTCGGGCTCCAGAAACCCAAGGGAAGAAAAGGGTAGGTGGCAAATGGTAAAACCAATGTTGGGCATTGCTGGAAAAGCTTTAATCAAGGCGAACTATCAAGGGGTTCCCATTATAGCCCAACCGCGTAAGGGACGCAACAATCCGGGAACATAACACCGAGATGACGGAAACTAGGGCGGCAAGAGTGGAACAAAACACTAGGCGAGAGGCCGAGCCTTCCACCCTTTACCAAGTATATAGATGAGTAAAGGTAACATAGCAATATAATGATATCCCAACAAGTAAATAAAGGTTCCAACAAGGAACGGCTCCAATCTTCACCTGCAACTAACAACGCTATAAGAAGGGGCTGAGCAAAGCGGTAACGTAGCCAATCAATGGTTTGCTAGGACAAAGGTGGGTTAGAGGCTCAATCATGGCAATTGGGAGGCTGACAAGCAAATGGTAGGAATCGTAGCATTGGCAAAGCAAAAGAGCGAGCAAACTAGCATAGCAAAGATAGTAGTGATTTCAAGGGTGGGATCATCTTGCCTGCACAGTTGTCAGAATTGACTGGATCCTCAAAATCAAACTCAACGGGCTCCTCGTTAGCGAACTCGTCTCCCGGCTCTACCCAACAACACAAACAAGCAACAAGGATACAATCAACCACGTGCAAAGGCAACCAATAAGATGCAAAGATGATATGCGATGCGGGATGCAAAATGCGAGATGTAACAGGAAATGCATGAACCTGGCCTCAACTTGGAAATCCAAGTGTGCCACTGGATAGAGGGGAAGAAATCCCCTGAAAACGATATAAAGATCATGGCAATCGGAGCTACGGTTTAGAAATGGCAAGCGTTTTACTAAACGAACCGATCTGCGATTTACAGCAAGTAGGCTCCTAAATGCAACAAAATGAACATGCTACAGCCACCCAACATGAAAACAAATTGCATGGCAGTGATGTACTCATCAAGCTTAACAAATCATCAGGACTGTGGCATAGGCAAATTCATCCATTAAGGGCTTCAAACAAGCATGGCAAAACTGAATAAGCAAAACAGATTTCAGACTTAGCGAAATTAACGCTAGTCTGGAATTTCAGACCACGATGCTCTCTTCGGAGCAGCAAAACAACCTGAAAGAAAACCTGAACATGGCAAGTAAGAGCATGGAATGGAGCTACTCAACAAGCTTATCAAAACACCCAAAATGACCTGGGGCCAAAAGGGTTCACAAAATACTCTACCGAGCACACGAACATTGATGAAACACAATCAGTTTTCAGATTTAGTGAAAACTGGGACATGCTGAAATAATAACTCACGGAGGCATGTAAACGAGCTCGATGCTCTCACTAGGGTGCAAGTCATGGCAAGGCAAGCACATATCCATTAAGAAGGCACAAAATGCTAGTTAGACATGGCAAGAACAATGGCATAGCATGCATGGATCACTAGCAATCACTCCGGCAAAATCGCAAAAGAGTTCACGATCTGCCCAAAACAGCAACTATCCAAAAGTTGAGCTCGATTGAGTCAACCTAGGGTGCTCCAACATAAAAAGTAAAGACATGGATGGATTAAGCACAACAAGCATAACAAATCACTCTTACTGATCATCCTCAAAAGAGGCACGGATCACTAGGAAACAAGCCGGACATATAGCATCGTGAACTAAAACGGCCCAGACTTGGTGAAAATCACTAAGTCCCTGAAATCGGTAAACTCAGGCAGCCCGCTTCGCAAGCTTGCACAAGACAACACACATATCCTAAAAATACATGGAAGGCACCTCTGGAAAGAAGACAACATGCTTAACAATTCATCCCAAAGGGGCATAGGCATATCATGCACGGATTAAATGTGGCAAAAATGACAAAAGTGCATATTGAACTAACGGATCTGCAATTTAACTCAACATGCCTCCTTCCAACAGCATTTTGGGCACCAAGATGACCTCAAATGCAAATGATGCAATGGAATGAAATGATGTACTCGTCGAGGCGAAGATTTTGACATATCATATGCCCAAATCAGAGCTACGGATGCAAAGTTATGGCAGGTCAAAGTAGCAAGAAAATCTAGGGAGTTAGAAAAAAAAATCAACCGGGTGGATCTAGGGTTCCACTGTAGCACCCGCGCTCCCGATCCGATCTCGCGCCACTGTAGCGATGCCGGCGATGGCGCAGCGACCGGAGAGAGGAGGAGGGACGTCGGGGTAGTTCGCCGGCGTGGAGGAGGTGGTCGCCGGGGCCGGATCAGGCGACCCGGGGCGGCGTGTGGCGGCGGAGGGCGTCGGACGGTGGCGGCGCCGGGCGAGGAGGCCGGCTCAGGCGGCCGGAACCGAGTGCGCCGGCTCGGGCGGAGATGGCGATGCGGCGGCGCCGGCCACCGGAGCCCGAAGAGGCGGCGGCGGGTGAAGGCGCGGGCGCGGCCCGGGTAGGCGGCGGCGGGGGCCGGCCTCGGGCCTGGCGGGCCCGCGCGGTCGGCGGCTGTGGCTGGCGGCGGCGTGCCATGTGGCGGGCGGCGATAGGCGGAGGCGGTGTGTCCGGCCGGGTCGGACAATGTCCGGCCGGCGCGAGGGAATTTTAGGGTTTCGTGGAGAGGGGAGATTCGAAAACGGAGGGGGTGTATTTATAGGCATAAGTGGAGCTAGGAGAGTCCAAATGAGGTGCGGTTTTCGCCCACACGATCGTGATCGAACGACCGAGACGATGGAGCTGAGTTTGGTGGGTTTTGGGCCAAAATGGAGGGGTGTTGGGCTGCACACACACGAGGCCTTTTCGGTCCCTCGGTTAACCGTTGGAGTATCAAACGAAGTCCAAATGACCCGAAACTTGACAGGCAGTCTACCGGTAGTAAACCAAGGCCGCATGGCAAGTCTCGGCCCAATCCAGAAATGTTTAATCCCCACACACGAAAGAAAGCTAGAAATGGCCACCGGAGGAGAACGAAGCGCCGGAATGCAAAACGGACAACGGGGAAAATGCTCGAATGCATGAGATGAACATGTATGCAAATGCAATGCACGTGATGACATGATATGAGATGCACGAAAAACAAAAAAACACACGGAGACAAAGACCCGAACCCGAGAATTAAATATAACTTAATGCCGGAACGGCAAGAGTTGGAGTACAATTGGGGAAGGTTACATATGGGGCGTTACAACACTCCACCACTACGAAAAGATCTCGTCCCGAGATCTAGGACTGAAAGAACTCCGGGTACTCAGAACGGAGGTGATCCTCGCGTTCCCAGGTAGCTTCACGGTCGGAATGGTGTGACCACTTGACTTTTAGAAACTTGATTGACTTGTTGCGAGTTTTGCGTTCAGTCTCTTCAAGGATTGCAACTGGGTGCTCACGGTAGGAGAGATCTTCTTGGAGCTCAATGTCCTCGAAGTTGATGGTGCGCTCAGGCGTCTTGAAGCACTTACGGAGTTGCGAGACGTGGAACACATCATGAACATTGGCAAAGGTTGCAGGAAGCTCGAGTTGATAGGCGAGGTCGCCTCTCTTGCTGACGATCTTGAAAGGCCCGACGTATCTGGGGGCAAGCTTCCCTTTGATACCGAAGCGACGAGTCCCTTTCATTGGAGAGACGCGGAGGTAGACATGATCTCCGATCTCGAAAGCCAAATCACGGTGCTTGCTGTCGTAGTAGCTCTTCTGACGAGATTGGGCTGCTTTGAGGTTATCACGAATGACCTTGCACATTTCTTCTGCCTCTTTGATCAGGTCATTACCCAGCAGCTGACGTTCACCGGTTTCAGACCAGTTGAGAGGTGTACGGCACTTCCTACCATACAGAATTTCAAACGGGGCCTTGCCGGAACTTGCTTGGAAACTGTTGTTGTACGAGAATTCAGCATAAGGAAGACAATCCTCCCACTTCATGCCGAAGGAGATAACACAAGCCCTGAGCATATCTTCAAGAATCTGGTTGACACGCTCGACTTGACCGCTTGTTTGAGGATGGAAAGCAGTGCTGAAGCGAATGTTGGTGCCCATGGCCTTCTGAAAAGAATCCCAGAACTTGGAGGTAAAGATGCTGCCACGGTCTGAAGATATCACTTGAGGAATACCGTGCAGAGAGACAATGCGGGAGGTGTAGAGCTCCGCCAATTGAGCTGCAGTGATTGACTCTTTGATAGGCAGGAAATGAGCCACTTTGGTCAGCTTGTCGATGACAACGAATATAGCATCATTGCCACGCTTGGACCTAGGAAACCCAGTCACAAAGTCCATTTCAATGTGGTCAAACTTCCATTCTAGAATGGCGAGAGGTTGGAGGAGACCTGCTGGCCTTTGGTGTTCTGCTTTCACTCTTCTGCAGACATCACATTCATTCACGAATTGAGCGATCTCGCGCTTCATTCGAGTCCACCAATAAGTTTGCTTCAGGTCTTGATACATCTTCGTGCTCCCAGGGTGGATGGAGAGGAGAGAGTTGTGAGCCTCATTCATGATCACTTTACGAAGTTCACCTTTGGGCACAACAATTCGATCCTCGAAGAAGAGAGTGTCCTTGTCATCAAGTCGGTAGCACTTGTACTTGGACTGACTCTTTGCAATACCAATCTTCACTTTTTCACCATAGCATCAAGAAGCTGGGCTTGGCAAATCTGGTCTTCCAAGGTAGGAGAAACTTGAAGGTTGGCAAGGAAACCTTGAGGAACAACTTGCAGATTAAGTTTGCGGAAGGCTTCACAAAGCTCGGGTTGATAAGGCTTGAGAATCAGACTGTTGCAATATGCTTTTCTGCTCAAAGCGTCAGCAATCACATTAGCCTTGCCTGGAGTATACTCGATACTCGGATTGTACTCTTGAATCATTTCGACCCATCGAGTCTGCCTGAGGTTGAGATTAGGCTGAGTGAAGATGTACTTGAGACTCTTGTGATCAGTGAAGATGTCCACTTTCCTTCCCAATAAAAGATGTCTCCAAGTCAACAATGCGTGCACAACTACCGCCAACTCAAGATCATGAGTGGGGTAGTTCTTCTCATTTGGCTTCAACTGGCGAGAGGTATAAGCAACAACTTTCTTCTCTTGCATCAGTACTGCACCAAGACCTTGGAGAGAGGCATCACAAAAGACCTCGTACGGCTTGGTTTCATCAGGCGGAGTTAGAACTGGGGCAGTGATCAATTTCTCTTTCAAAGCGTTGAAAGCAACATCACACTCCGGAGACCAAACGTACTTGACGTGCTTCTGGAGAAGATTTGAGAGAGGCTTCGCGATCTTGGAGAAGTTTTCAACGAATCTTCGGCAATAACTTGCAAGACCGAGGAAGCTACGGAGTTGCTTCACATTCTAAGGAGGTTCCCAATTAACAATTGCAGACACCTTCTCAGGATCCACGGAAATGCCCTTGGCAGAGATAATATGCCCAAGATAAAGAACCTCATCGAGCCAAAACTCACACTTGGAGAACTTGGCATAGAATTGATGTTCCCTTAGCTTGTCAAGAACCAAACGCAAGTGTTTGGCATGATCTTCCTTGTTCTTCGAGAAAACCAGGATATCACCGAGATAGACCAAGACAAAGTTGTTGGTGTAGGGGTTGAAGATGAAGTTCATCATGCGAGAGAACGTCGGAGGAGCATTGGCGAGGCCAAAAGACATAACAGTGTATTCATATGACCCATAGCTTGTTCTGAACGCCGTCTTTGGAATATCTTGTTCACGAATGCGAATTTGATGATAACCCATACGGAGATCAAGCTTGGAGAATACTTGGGCACCCTTGAGTTGTTCGAATAGCTCATTAATGTTGGGAAGTGGATATTTGTTCTTGATGGTCTTCTTGTTCAATGGACGATAATCAACACAAAGTCGGTCCGTTCCATCCTTCTTCTTCACAAAAAGAACACCACAACCCCACGGAGAAGTACTAGGCCGAATGAGACCCATCCTTTCTTGCACATCGAGCTGTTTCTTCAACTCCTTCAACTCTTCGGGGCCGAGCTTGTAAGGCCGTTTGCACACCGGTTCCGTACCGGGCTCAAGTTCAATAACGAATTCAACAGGCCGGTTTAGAGGCATGCCTGGGAGTTCTTCAGGGAAGACATCTTGATACTCACAAACAACCGGAATCTGCGAAATAGCATCCAATTCACCCTTCTCATTGAGAGAGAACAACCGGATGGTATTATCCCGAGCAGCAAAGACAATGACATCTTCAGAAGAATGAGTCAGTTGAATCTGCCTGGCTGCACAATCGAGGTGAGCCTTGTGTTT
Organism: Triticum monococcum; assembly: GCA_034509565.1. NCBI lineage: Eukaryota > Viridiplantae > Streptophyta > Magnoliopsida > Poales > Poaceae > Triticum > Triticum monococcum. Next base: position 639,253,848 of record CM067847.1, on the reverse strand, counting down.
AGAGAGCCAGTCCATCCCAAGAATGAGGTCGATATCGGAATTGCCCAGAACCATTGGAGAAGCCAAGAACTTGAAATCACCCAGCATGATAGAAACATCCGGGACTATTGACGTAGCCCTCATAGACTTAGCCGGAGAAACCACTCCCATAGGTTTACCCAACATCTTTGAAACAAAGTCATGCTTGGAAACAAAAGATCTTGACATGAAACAATGCGATGCACCCGTGTCAAAAAGAACTCTTGCAGGAATAGAATTAACTGGAAAGTTACCCATGATCACATCTGACGAATCCTCTGCTTGAGCTGCATTCACCATATTGACCTTGGCGTGCTTGGGATTATGCTTGACCACAGCTGTACTTGCCGATCTGACAGGAGGAGGAGGAGGAAGACGCCTCTGATTGAAACACTTGTTGGCGTAGTGACCCTTCTGTTGGCACTTGTTGCACGTGACCTCTGAGAGCGGACGGTGGTACGGAGCACTCGATCTTGGAGCTTGAGACGAAGTCTTGTTCTGAAAGCCTGGGTTGGATGGGTGGGACGAACCACTGCCACCTTTGCTCTTCTGCTGATACGGCTGACGGAACGGAGGAGGAGGAAGCCAATACTTCTGCTGCTTGGTCACTTGAGTAGAGGACGAAGACGTAGTGTCTCTGACTCGCTTCCTGGAAGCGTCACACCTGAGCTGAGCAGCCTCTTGCTTCAGTGCCATGTTGTAGAACTCATCGTATCTCAGCGGCTCGAAGAGGACAAGAGCGAGCTGAATTTCTTCACGAAGACCACCCCTGAACTGATAGATCATGCTCTTCTCATCAGGAACATCCTGCTTGGCAAAATGGGCGAGCTTCTGGAACAACTTGTTGTAGTCATAGACAGACAAAGAGCCTTGCTTCAGATTGCGGAATTCTTCACGTTTGCTTTCAGTCACACTTTGAGGAATGTGATGAGCTCGAAAATCACGACGGAAATCATCCCAAGTGATCAAACGTCCACCTCTGGAATCCCGGTACTGCTGAAACCACTCTGCGGCCTGATCCTTGAGCTGGAAAGACGCGAACTTGACGAAATCTTCAGGTATGACGTTGCTACATTCAAAATGCTTGCCCAGATCGACTAACCAATCATCAGCATCGGTAGCCTCAACGCAGTTGCTGAACGTCTTTGGACCATTTGCGAGGAACTGATTCGGAGTTGCAAACTGGTTCTGGTTGTTGCCTTGATTTCCTTGACTGCTTTGATTCCGCTCTTGGATGATTTGCATGATCAGCTGAGTATTTGCATTAGTAGCAGCCAGCACAGCCTGCCATGCTTCCGGAGGAGGCGGAGGTGGCGGAGGATCTTGATTCTGGTTCTGACTGGTGCTCTTAGCGGGAGCCATCCTGAAGAGGTTGACCACCATTAGCACACAAATAGAGAAATATTGAAGGTGAAACCAACGGAATGAAAATTGCAACATAAGTCTTCACACCCGAACAAAATGAACGAATGCACTTCTCTTGAAGTGGTCACATATTCCTAAATTGCGAAGCCACGAAGAATCAGGTAGAAGAGGTACATCAACGAGGGATGGAATCAACATATGACGTCGAAGAAGAACGAATACCACAACTCGAAATAAAACCAAGGGTTGGCTTGCGGAATAAGCCGGAACAAACACATGATAGAAATTTCGTCCGAAGTGTTCGTGGTAGGACCTACACGGGCTCGACCGTACAGCACCATCATGTACAAGGCAGTGCACATGACATACGAAGCGTCCCCGAGTCAGCATAGCCAAGGACTCTTTAAGACACAACGAGGCCACTGTAAAATCGACCATGAATAGGCGAACCACTAGACGTCGAACCCCAATTTCATATCACACATCTGTTGGAAAGATATCCTAAGGCTACTTGAATTCCCACCTATGAAATTCCCGAAACTTTCCGGTTATGCAATCAGGTGTTGAGGATACAGGGGAAGCATAATATCTCACCCAAGCTAGCAAATCCTACATCCAGCTGCATCCATCCTTCAACACATAACCAAGAAACCTTCGGAAACCATCTATCTCAACCTTCGAAAAGCATCCGTTATACAAGTTATGGCGATACTCCCGAACTCCCGCCCCAGTACTGGGTGGTGTCGAGGTTATCTCACCAACGAACTGCATAAAGGAGATTTTCGATGTCGCGCACATATCTCAAGTATGCCAGAATTGCAACGATAGAATTATGATGACAACACCTCAGAGCTCAACTCCCCGGGACACTTCCACTAAACCCCTGACAGGAGGCACCAAGACAGTATTCTCATCATAAGCCATCGGAACAAAACTAAGATACTCGCGTGATCCTAAATTTTTTTTAGTGAAATTCGAGAAGAGAAGAGTCAAAACTCTACGTCAGGATGCCTTACCAGGGCAATGAGGAGACTGGGAAGTAAAAAGAATTCCTAAGCTCTCCGATATACAATTCCTAAGGACTCAAAACATTTTTCTAGACACAACTCGGCTGCTAAAACGATCAAGCAATGGGGCTCCTAAGGTCGGGGAAGGCTCTGATTACCAACTTGTAACGCCCTCGATGCGGCTATGTCTCCCACGTGTCGAGGCACGACTTAGAGACATAGGCGCATTGAAAGCAATGTCGCAAGTCGGGAATCATTACACAACCCAAGTACATGTATAATATAAAGGGGGAATAATAATAATAGTTGGCTTACACTCGCCACGTCACATCAAAGTACATAAATAACATTCATCATACAAACACTCATGGCCCGACTACGGCGCCAAAATAGAAAAGACCCCCAACAAGCGACTAATCCCTGAATCGAACCCCGAATAGGCACCACTACTGATCATCCGGAAAAGAAACATAGTATCGCTGAGAGTCCTCGTCGTACTCCCACTTCAGCTCGAACGCGCCATCCGGAGGAGTATCATCGGTCCCTGCATCTGGTGTAATAGTAATCTGTGAGCCACAAGGACTCAGCAATCTCGCACCCTCGCGATCAAGACTATTTAAGCTTAATAGGTAGGAAAGGGGGTAATGTAAGTGGAGCTGCAGCAAGCGACTAGCATATATGGTGGCTAACTTATTCGCAAAGTGGAGCGAGAAGAGAAGGCAAAGCACGAGCGAAAACTACATAGAGCAGACTACGCAAACATAACTCCAACGCCGTGTCCACTTCCCGGACTCCGCCGAGAAGAGGCCATCACGGCAACACACGCAGTTGATTCATTTTAATTAATTAGGTTCAAGTTATCTACAACCGGACATTAACAAATTCCCATCTGCCCATAACCGCGGGCACGGCTTTCGAAAGATCAATCCCTGCAGGGGGTCCCAACTTAGCCCATAACAAGCTCTCACGGTCAACGAAGGAATAGACCTCCACCCAGGACCCACCGATCAGACTCGGTATCCCGGTACAACAAGATGATTCGACAGGTCAAAACTAGTCCAGCAACACCACCCGCTGTGCCGACAAATCCCGATAGGAGCTGCACATATCTCGTTCTCAGCACACACCGGATAAGCTAAGCGTACGGGAGCCAACGTAACCCAAGTTGCCGAGGGACGGCCCCGCACGGTGCTCTAGGGTGGACCAACACTCAGAGGAGCACTGACCCGGGGGGGGAGGGGGGGGCTAAAATAAGATGACCCTCGGGCTCCGGAAACCCAAGGGAAGAAAAGGGTAGGTGGCAAATGGTAAAACCAATGTTGGGCATTGCTGGAAAAGCTTTAATCAAGGCGAACTATCAAGGGGTTCCCATTATAGCCCAACCGCGTAAGGGACGCAACAATCCGGGAACATAACACCGAGATGACGGAAACTAGGGCGGCAAGAGTGGAACAAAACACTAGGCGAGAGGCCGAGCCTTCCACCCTTTACCAAGTATATAGATGAGTAAAGGTAACATAGCAATATAATGATATCCCAACAAGTAAATAAAGGTTCCAACAAGGAACGGCTCCAATCTTCACCTGCAACTAACAACGCTATAAGAAGGGGCTGAGCAAAGCGGTAACGTAGCCAATCAATGGTTTGCTAGGACAAAGGTGGGTTAGAGGCTCAATCATGGCAATTGGGAGGCTGACAAGCAAGTGGTAGGAATCGTAGCATTGGCAAAGCAAAAGAGCGAGCAAACTAGCATAGCAAAGATAGTAGTGATTTCAAGGGTGGGATCATCTTGCCTGCACAGTTGTCAGAATTGACTGGATCCTCAAAAGCAAACTCAACGGGCTCCTCGTTAGCGAACTCGTCTCCCGGCTCTACCCAACAACACAAACAAGCAACAAGGATACAATCAACCACGTGCAAAGGCAACCAATAAGATGCAAAGATGATATGCGATGCGGGATGCAAAATGCGAGATGTAACAGGAAATGCATGAACCTGGCCTCAACTTGGAAATCCAAGTGTGCCACTGGATAGAGGGGAAGAAATCCCCTGAAAACGATATAAAGATCATGGCAATCGGAGCTACGGTTTAGAAATGGCAAGCGTTTTACTAAACGAACCGATCTGCGATTTACAGCAAGTAGGCTCCTAAATGCAACAAAATGAACATGCTACAGCCACCCAACATGAAAACAAATTGCATGGCAGTGATGTACTCATCAAGCTTAACAAATCATCAGGACTGTGGCATAGGCAAATTCATCCATTAAGGGCTTCAAACAAGCATGGCAAAACTGAATAAGCAAAACAGATTTCAGACTTAGCGAAATTAACGCTAGTCTGGAATTTCAGACCACGATGCTCTCTTCGGAGCAGCAAAACAACCTGAAAGAAAACCTGAACATGGCAAGTAAGAGCATGGAATGGAGCTACTAAACAAGATTATCAAAACACCCAAAATGACCTGGGGCCAAAAGGGTTCACAAAATACTCTACCGAGCACACGAACATTGATGAAACACAATCAGTTTTCAGACTTAGTGAAAACTGGGACATGCTGAAATAATAACTCACGGAGGCATGTAAACGAGCTCGATGCTCTCACTAGGGTGCAAGTCATGGCAAGGCAAGCACATATCCATTAAGAAGGCACAAAATGCTAGTTAGACATGGCAAGAACAATGGCATAGCATGCATGGATCACTAGCAATCACTCCGGCAAAATCGCAAAAGAGTTCACGATCTGCCCAAAACAGCAACTATCCAAAAGTTGAGCTCGATTGAGTCAACCTAGGGTGCTCCAACATAACAAGTAAAGACATGGATGGATTAAGCACTACAAGCATAACAAATCACTCTTACTGATCATCCTCAAAAGAGGCACGGATCACTAGGAAACAAGCCGGACATATAGCATCGTGAACTAAAACGGCCCAGACTTTGTGAAAATCACTAAGTCCCTGAAATCGGTAAACTCAGGCAGCCCGCTTCGCAAGCTTGCACAAGACAACACACACATCCTAAAAATACATGGAAGGCACCTCTGGAAATAAGACAACATGCTTAACAATTCATCCCAAAGGGGCATAGGCATATCATGCACGGATTAAATGTGGCAAAAATGACAAAAGTGCATATTGAACTAACGGATCTGCAATTTAACTCAACATGCCTCCTTCCAACAGCATTTTGGGCACCAAGATGACCTCAAATGCAAATGATGCAATGGAATGAAATGATGTACTCGTCGAGGCGAAGATTTTGACATATCATATGCCCAAATCGGATCTACGGATGCAAAGTTATGGCAGGTCAAAGTAGCAAGAAAATCTAGGGAGTTAGAAAAAAAATCAACCGGGTGGATCTAGGGTTCCACTGTAGCACCCGCGCTCCCGATCCGATCTCGCGCCACCGTAGCGATGCCGGCGATGGCGCGGCGACCGGAGAGAGGAGGAGGGACGCCGGGGTAGCTCGCCGGCGTGGAGGAGGTGGTCGCCGGGGTAGCTCGCCGGCGTGGAGGAGGTGGTCGCCGGGGCCAGATCCGGCGACCCGGGGCGGCGTGCGGCGGCGGAGGGCGTCGGACGGTGGCGGCGCCGGGCGAGGAGGCCGGCTCGGGCGGCCGGAACCGAGTGCGCCGGCTCGGGCGGAGATGGCGATGCGGCGGCGCCGGCCACCGGAGCCCGAAGAGGCGGCGGCGGGTGGAGGCGCGGGGCGCGGCCCGGGTAGGCGGCGGCAGGGGCCGGCCTCGGGCCTGGCGGGCCCGCGCGGTCGGCGGCTGTGGCTGGCGGCGGCGTGCCACGTGGCGGGCGGCGATAGGCGGAGGCGGTGTGTCCGGCCGGGTCGGACAATGTCCGGCCGGCGCGAGGGAATTTTAGGGTTTCGTGGAGAGGGGAGATCCGAAAACGGAGGGGGTGTATTTATAGGCATAAGTGGAGCTAGGAGAGTCCAAATGAGGTGCGGTTTTCGCCCACACGATCGTGATCGAACGACCGAGACGATGGAGCTGAGTTTGGTGGGTTTTGGGCCAAAATGGAGGGGTGTTGGGCTGCACACACACGAGGCCTTTTCGGTCCCTCGGTTAACCGTTGGAGTATCAAACGAAGTCCAAATGACCCGAAACTTGACAGGCGGTCTACCGGTAGTAAACCAAGGCCGCATGGCAAGTCTCGGCCCAATCCGGAATGTTTAATCCCCACACACGAAAGAAAGCTAGAAATGGCCACCGGAGGAGAACGAAGCGCCGGAATGCAAAACGGACAACGGGGAAAATGCTCGAATGCATGAGATGAACATGTATGCAAATGCAATGCACGTGATGACATGATATGAGATGCACGAAAAACAAAACAACACACGGAGACAAAGACCCGAACCCGAGAATTAAATATAACTTAATGCCGGAACGGCAAGAGTTGGAGTACAATTGGGGAAGGTTACATATGGGGCGTTACATATGTGCTTTGTGAAAGACCTATGAGGCGTCTCGGTCTATCCCTATAGATCTTGATGCCTAATATATAAGCAGCTTCTCCAAGGTCCTTCATTGAAAAACTCTTATTAAAGTAGGCCTTGATGCTGTCCAAGAGTTCTATATCATTTCCCATCAAAAGTATGTCATCTACATATAATATGAGAAATGCTACAGAGCTCCCACTCACTTTCTTGTAAACGCAGGCTTCTCCATAAGTCTGCGTAAACCCAAACGCTTTGATCATCTCATCAAAGCGAATGTTCCAACTCCGAGATGCTTGCACTAGCCCATAAATCGAGCGTTGGAGCTTGCACACCTTGTCAGCATTCTTAGGATCGACAAAACCTTCCGGCTGCATCATATACAATTCTTCCTTAAGGAAACCACTAAGGAATGCCGTTTTGACGTCCATTTGCCATATTTCATAATCGTAAAACACGGCAATTGCTAACATGATTCGGACGGACTTTAGCTTCGCTACCGGTGAGAAAGTCTCATCGTAGTCAACCCCTTGAACTTGTCGATAACCCTTAGCGACAAGCCGAGCTTTATAGGTGGTCACATTACCATCCGCGTCTGTCTTCTTCTTAAAGATCCATTTATTTTCTATGGCTCGCCTTTCAATGGGCAAGTCAGTCAAAGTCCATACTTCGTTTTCATACATGGATCCTATCTCGGATTTCATGGCTTCTAGCCATTTGTCGGAATCCGGGCCCGCCATCGCTTCTTCATAGTTTGAAGGTTCACCGTTGTCTAACAACATGATCTCCAAGACAGGGTTGCCGTACCACTCTGGTGCGGAACGTGTCCTTGTGGACCTTCGAAGTTCAGTAGCTACTTGATCAGAAGTTTCATGATCATCATCATTAACTTCCTCTCTAGTCGGTGCAGGCACCTCAGGAACACTTTCTTGAGTTACGCCATTTTCCGGTTCAAGAGGTAACACTTCATCAAGTTCTACTTTCCTCCCACTTACTTCTTTCGAGAGAAACTCTTTCTCTAGAAAGGATCCATTCTTGGCAACAAAGATCTTGCCTTCGGATCTGAGGTAGAAGGTATACCCAATAGTTTCTTTCGGGTATCCTATGAAGACGCATTTTTCCGACTTGGGTTCGAGCTTTTCAGGTTGAAGTTTCTTGACATAAGCATTGCATCCCCAAACTTTTAGAAACGACAGCTTAGGTTTCTTTCCAAACCATAATTCATACGGTGTCGTCTCAACGGATTTCGACGGAGCCCTATTTAAAGTGAATGCGGCAGTCTCTAAAGCATAGCCCTAAAAAGATAGCGGTAAATCGGTAAGAGACATCATAGACCGCACCATATCTAATAGAGTGCGATTACGACGTTCGGACACACCATTACGCTGAGGTGTTCCAGGCGGCGTTAGTTGTGAAACTATTCCACATTTTCTTAAGTGTGTGCCAAATTCGTGACTCAAGTATTCTCCTCCACGATCTGATCGTAGAAACTTGATTTTCCTGTCACGTTGATTCTCAACCTCACTCTGAAATTCCTTGAACTTTTCAAAGGTTTCAGACTTGTGTTTCATTAAGTAGACATACCCATATCTACTCAAGTCATCAGTGAGAGTGAGAACATAACGATAGCCACCGCGAGCCTCAACACTCATTGGACCGCACACATCAGTATGTATGATTTCCAACAAGTTGGTTGCTCGCTCCATTGTTCCTGAGAACGGAGTCTTGGTCATTTTACCCATAAGGCATGGTTCGCACGTGTCAAATGATTCATAATCAAGAGACTCTAAAAGTCCATCTGCATGGAGCTTCATCATGCTTTTGACACCTATGTGACCAAGGAGGCAGTGCCACAAGTATGTGGGACTATCATTATCAACCTTGCATCTTTTGGCACTCACATTATGAACGTGTGTAGTATTACGTTCGAGATTCATAAATAATAAACCATTCACCATAGGAGCATGACCATAAAACATATCTCTCATATAAATAGAACAACCATTATTCTCCGATTTAAATGAGTAGCCATCTCGAATTAAACAAGATCCTGATACAATGTTCATGCTCAAAGCTGGTACTAAATAACAATTATTAAGGTTTAAAACTAATCCCGAAGGTAAATGTAGAGGTAGCGTGCCGACGGCGATCACATTGACCTTGGAACCATTCCCGACGCGCATCGTCACCTCGTCCTTTGCCAGTTTCCGCTTATTCCGCAGCCCCTGCTTTGAGTTACAAATGTGAGCAACTGCACCGGTATCAAATACCCAGGAGCTACTACGGACACTAGTAAGGTACACATCAATTACATGTATATCACATATACCTTTTGTTTTGCCGGCCTTCTTGTCTGCTAAGTATTTAGGGCAGTTCCGCTTCCAGTGACCGCTTCCCTTGCAATAAAAGCACTCAGTCTCGGGCTTGGGTCCATTCTTTGGCTTCTTCCCGGCAGCTTGCTTGCCGGGCGCGGCAACTTCCTTGCCGTCCTTCTTGAAGGCTTTCTTACCCTTGCCCTTCTTGAACTTAGTGGTTTTATTGACCATCAACACTTGATGTTCCTTCTTGACTTCTACCTCTGCTGATTTCAGCATTGCAAACAACTCAGGAATGGTCTTTTGCATCCCCTGCATGTTGAAGTTCATCACAAAGCTCTTGTAGCTTGGTGGAAGCGACTGGAGGATTCTGTCAATGACCGCATCGTCCGGGAGATTAACTCCCAACTGAGACAAGCGGTTATGTAACCCAGACATAGTGAGTATGTGCTCACTGACAGAACTATTTTCCTCCATCTTACAGCTGAAGAACTTATCGGAGATTTCATATCTCTCGATCCGGGCATGAGCTTGGAAAACCATTTTCAGCTCTTCGAACATCTCATATGCTCCATGTCTCTCAAAACGCTTTTGGAGCCCCGGCTCTAAACTGTAAAGCATGCCGCACTGAACGAGGGAGTAGTCGTCAACACGTGTCTGCCAAGCGTTCATAACGTCTTGGTTCTGTGGGACGGGAGCTTCACCTAGCGGTGCTTACAGGATGTAATCTTTCTTGGCAGCTATGAGGATGATCCTCAGGTTCCGGACCCAGTCCGTATAGTTGCTACCATCGTCTTTCAGCTTGGTTTTCTCTAGGAACGCGTTGAAGTTGAGGACTACGTGGGCCATTTGATCTACAAGACATATTGTAAAATATTTTAGACTAATGTTCATGATAATAAAGTTCATCTAATCAAATTATATAATGAACTCCCACTTAGCTTAGACATCCCTCTAGTCATCTAAGTATTACATGATCCGAGTTAACTAGGCCATATCCGATCATCACGTGAGACGGACTGGTCAACGTCGGTGAACATCTTCATGTTGATCGTATCTTCCATACGACTCATGCTCGACCTTTCGGTCTTCTGTGTTCCGAGGCCATGTCTGTACATGCTAGGCTCGTCAAGTCAACCTAAGTGTTTGCATGTGTAAATCTGTCTTACACCCGTTGTATGTGAACGTCTGAATAAAACACCCGATCATCACGTGGTGTTTTGAAACAACGAACTGTCGCAACGGTGCACAGTTAGGGGGAACACTTCTTGAAATTAATATGAGGGATCATCTTATTTACTACCGTCGTTCTAAGTAAACAAGATGCAAAACATGATAAACATCACATGCAATCAAATAATAAACGTGACATGATATGGCCAATATCACATAGCTCCTTTGATCTCCATCTTGGGGCTCCATGATCATCTTGTCACCGGCTTGACACCATGATCTCCATCATCGTGTCTCCATGAAGTTGCTCGCCAACTATTACTTCTACTACTAGGGCTAACGCGTTTAGCAATGAAGTAAAGTAATTTACATGGCGTTTCTCAATGACACGCAGGTCATATAAAAGAATAAAGACAACTCCTATGGCTCCTGCCGGTTGTCATACTCATCGACATGCAAGTCGTGATTCCTATTACAATAGCATGAACATCTCATACATCACATATAGATCATTCATCACTCATCACAACTTTGGCCATATCATATCACAAACCACTTGCTGCAAAAACAAGTTAGACGTCCTCTAATTGTTGTTGCAAGTTTTACGTGGTTGAATTAGGGTTCTAGCAAGAACGTTTTCTTACCTACGTGAAAGCCACAACGTGATTTGTCAACTTCTATTTACCCTTCATAAGGACCCTGTTCATCGAATCCGCTCCAACTAAAGTGGGAGAGACAGACACCCGCCAGCCACCTTATGCAACTAGTGCATGTTAGTCGGTGGAACCGGTCTCACGTAAGCGTACGTGTAAGGTTGGTCCGGGCCGCTTCATCCCACAATACTGCTGAAGCAAGAAAAGACTAGTAGCGGCAAGAAAGTTGACAAATCCACGCCCACAACAAATTGTGTTCTACTCGCGCAAGAACTACGCATAGACCTAGCTCTGATACCACTGTTGGGGAACGTTGCAGAAAACAAAAATTTTCCTACTCGTTTCACCAAGATCCATCTAGGAGTTCATCTAGCAACGAGTCATGAGATGCATCTACATACCTTTGTAGATCGCGTGCGGAAGCGTTCAACGAACGGGGATGATGTAGTCGAACACGACGTGATCCAAATCACCGATGACCGAGTGCCGAACGGACGGCACCTCCGCGTTCAACACACGTACGGGATGGGAGACGTCTCCTCCTTCTTGATCCAGCAAGGGGGGAGGAGAGGTTGGTGATGATCCAGCAGCACGACGGCGTGGTGGTGGATGCAGGGCGTCACAGTAGCAGGGCTTCGCCTATACTACGTGAGAGAGAGATGTAACAGGGAGAGAGGGAAGCACCAAAAGCGTAGCCTCAAGTCCCTCCTCTCCCCCACTATATATAGGGGTGCCAAGGGGGGGGGGCGCCGGCCCTAGGAGATGGATCTCCTAGGGGGGGCGGCCAAGGGTGGGGGGCTTGCCCCCCAAGGCAAGGGGGCGCCCCCCCTTTAGGGTTTCCCCTAACCCTAGGCGCATGGGCCCCTTAGGGGTGGCGCCCCAGCCCACTAAGGGCTGGGTTCCTTCCCACTTCAGCCCATGGGGCCCTCCGGGATAGGTGGCCCCACCCGGTGGACCCCCGGGACCCTTCCGGTGGTCCCGGTACAATACCGGTAACCCCGAACCTTGTCCCGATGGCCGAAACAGCACTTCCTATATATAATTCTTTACCTCCGGACCATTCCGGAACTCCTCGTGACGTCCGGGATCTCATCCGGGACTCCGAACAACATTCGGGTTACTGCATATACATATCTTCACAACCCTAGCGTCACCGAACCTTAAGTGTGTAGACCCTACGGGTTCGGGAGACATGTAGACATGACCGAGACGACTCTCCGGTCAATAACCAACAGCGGGATATGGATACCCATGTTGGCTCCCGCATGCTCCACGATGATCTCATCGGATGAACCACGATGTCGAGGATTCAATCAACCCCGTATGCAATTCCCTTTGTCAATCGATATATTACTTGCCCGAGATTCGATCGTCGGTATCCCAATACCTCATTCAATCTCGTTACCGGCAAGTCACTTTACTCATACCGTAATGCATGATCCCGTGACCAGACACTTGGTCACTTTGAGCTCATTATGATGATGCATTACCGAGTGGGCCCAGTGATACCTCCCCGTCATACGGAGTGACAAATCCCAGTCTTGATCCGTGTCAACCCAACAGACACTTTCGGAGATACCCGTAGTATACCTTTATAGTCACCCAGTTACGTTGTGACGTTTGGTACACCCAAAGCACTCCTACGGTATCCGGGAGTTACACGATCTCATGGTCTAAGGAAAAGATACTTGACATTGCAAAACTCTAGCAAACGAACTATACGATCTTTATGCTATGTTTAGGATTGGGTCTTGTCCATCACATCATTCTCCTAATGATGTGATCTCGTTATCAATGACATCTTATGTCCATAGCCAAGAAACCATGACTATCTGTTGATTAACGAGCTAGTCAACTAGAGACTTACTAGGGACATGTTGGTGTCTGTTATTCACACATGTATTACGATTTCCGGATAACACAATTATAGCATGAATAAAGACAATTATCATGAACAAGGAAATATAATAATAATGCTTTTATTATTGCCTCTAGGGCATATTTCCAACAGGGGGGGGGGGGCAATTGTTATCAAAAGTGGGTGCCTCCAATAATTGGGATGAGGACCTGATTAGACAAACTATGTGGCCCATTGACGCGCAACGGATTCTTTCAATCCCACTTTCGCAACATGATACGACAGATTTCATTGCCTGGAGTTATACGAAAATTAGTGCACAAGGAATTAACTCAGAATGCAAATCAGATATCAATGGGAGCCCTCACATCCAATTTTGTAAATGCATCATCTCAGGTAGGTTTATTGCAGGAGGAAATGGAAAAATTGACTAATGTGCGGATGTTCTGATGGCTGAAGCTTTAGCACTCAAATTTGGCCTAACACTGGCGCAAAGGGCGGGGTGGAATCGCATAATCATCAATTCAGACAACCTAGAGGTGATAGAGACTATGCAGGACGGAGGACAATCAGCGGGTGCAGCGGCGGCAATTTTCAAGGACTACTTTCACTATGCATGTGATCTTGTCATGACTAGATTCGAACGTTGTTATAGAGAGGCAAATAAAGTAGCTCATGAACTTGCTAGATTAGCTGGAATTTCTTTGACTTCAGACTATTTTGAGGAGCCTCTAAATGAAATTGTAATGATCCTCACAAACGATGTAACGGTTATCTCTAATGAATAAAGTTCGGTTTTATTTCAAAAAAGGCAATTTTCCGATTAATTTAATCCAGGAATAAAACACTAGCATGACATTGACAAAATTAATAACATACTGATATTGGATCACGCAAGCACATATTACGCTAATGGCAGACACATCTACGTATAACGCTAGCATGGCTATAACAGAAAATAGTAGGAGCGGGATAAACAAGCTATACCCTCCAGTAGGCCAGGCAGAAGCTGCGGCGACGGCAACATCGGCGTCCTCGGCGGACTTGATGGGGTGAAGGGATAAAAGAGTGGATTTGTACGTTAGTTGTTTTCTTAAAATCTATTATTTCTTTCCTAAAGCAAATTGCATTGATGGGATGAATGGATTGGTTGATTTGGGTAAATTAGAAAAGTTATATCATTGATCTTTTGTATATTAGGAAAGTGCTGATTTGCAAGGAAAGATAACCAATGAGAGTTGGTGATGGGAAGTGAGGCAAAATAAACCAGACGAAATGGTTGGTAGTAGGAGGTGAGGTGAAAAAAACCATGGAGAAGAAACTAAAGCCCCCTTTAGGAATAGAGATTGTTTTCTATGGTGTACGATGCATCATGATTTACATGTTAGTTTACGTCAAATCCGTTATTTTTTTTCTTGATATCCATTATTTGTTTTCTAAAGCAAATTGCATTGATGGGATGAACCGATTGATTTGAATAAGTTAAGAAAGTTACATCCGTGATCTTTTGTACATCAAGAAAATGTTGATTTGCTAAGAAAGAGTGAATTTGTACGTTATTTGTTTCCTAAAGCAAATTGCATTGATAGAGGTTTGGTTGATTTGGGTAAATTACAAAAGTTAGATGCGTGATTTGCAAGCAAAGAGTGGATTTGTACATTATTGTTTCCTTAAAATCCATTGGGATGGGTTAGTGGGAGGTGAAACAAAAATAAACTAGTGGGAGCGGTGGTGGGATGTGAGGCAAAAATAAACCGGTGAAAGGGGGTGATGGAAAATGAGGTAAAAATAAACCAAACAAAATGGGTGGTGGTGGGAGGTGAGGCGACAAAAACCGTGGAGAGAAAGCTATCAAGTCGCATCATGATTTACATGTCAGTTTCATTCAAATTTGTTATTTATTTTCTTAATATCCATTATTTGTTTCTAAAGCAAATTGCACTGTTGATTTGGATAAGTTAAGAAAGTTAGTATACATTAGGAAAATGCTGATTTGCTAGGAAAGAGAAGATTTGTATGTTATTTATTTTCTTAAAATCCGTTATTTGTTTCCTAAAGTAAATTGCAAATTGCATTGAGGAGGGTCGGACAATTGATTTGGGTAAATTAGTAAAGTTAGATACATGATTTTGTGTACGTTAGAAAAGTGCTGATTTGCAAGAAAGAGTGGATTTGTACGTTATCTCTACTTCTAATGTCTCAATTGGTAGTCTCCGCGGTTAATTTTCGTTTCACCTCCCCTGGTTTTTTTCGTCCTCCCTCCCACCTCCCAATTCCCCCGCAGTAACGATCCCACCTCCCACTGGTCAGACAAACACAACATTTATTTGGTAACACAATGAATTCATATATGGTGATTGATTTCTTTTTTGGTAACCCAACTAACGAATGGTAATCAATCTTTAAATACCAAAACCAAACGTACAAGGCAACAATCAATTCACGTATCACAATCAGATTCTTCTTTAGTACTCAACTTAACTCACGGATGGTAATCAATCTCCAAACAAAGGAAACAATTAATTTCTACATCTCGTACCCAATAAGATGGATATGTGTGTGTTAGAGAGGGGGGGGGGGGGGGGAGGGGAGTGAAGAAGAGGGAGGGAGAGTGTGTGTGTGTGTGTGTGAGGATTTGATGGTAAAAAAGGTCTCCAATGTCACTTGATATGAATGAGAACATTAAATGTAGTATTAACTTGATTAATATTGAACTCTTAAAGTTAATGTGGCCCCGCTGCAACGCACATGCGTTCTTCTAGTTGTTCACTAAAAATTCAGTGTGATGGGTAGTGGGAGGTGAGACGAAAATAACCAGTGGGGGAGGGTAATGGGAGGTAAGGCGAAGATAAACCAGTAAGAGGGGGTGGTGGGAGGTGAGACGAAAATAAACCGGACGAAATGAATGATGATGGGAAGTGAGGCGAAAATAAGCCGTGATGGGAAGCTACAGGTCCTCTTTAGGAGTAGAGATTGATATTTTTGGTAACTCCAATCAATGTCGTACAAAAAAAAGACCAACATAAATATATTAAATTAGAATAATCTAAACCAAATCGATAGTTTTTCAAAATCACGTCCTGCATTAACTCAATGAAATCAGAACAATTTTATCATATCTCAACTAAATCAAACTTTTTTTGTCTTCCTTACCCATATTTCTGTCAAATTAAATGTTAGCAAATTTGATATAAGGCATATATGGGACAAGATTGATGCTGAACCACTAAAGTAAGTGTCGTTACAACAAACCGGCAATTAACTACTATGATTAAAACTAGTACAAAATCTGACTTTTGGGCAGTCGTGATGTTGTTACACCTCACCACGCTTTCATTCCTTAAGGATGCAACTGTATGATCCTATAGTACAAATACTGTTCAAGTAAGATCGTACAACGTTTCATTCAATAGTGCTCGATCGGCAAAAGCTACCAACGGCCGCATTAAAAAAATCTGAAAAAACATTCTTAAAAGTACCCGTAAGCTCTAAATTTGTTTTTTTTAATCAAATCCAGTTTTGTTTCCATTTGTACATTTAGATGAAAGACGCACATTTACAATGTCTCATGAAGAAATATTCCAATAGTTAGGCTACAAAAATGTGGATCGGTAACATGAGATCCACATATTTGTATTTTATGTACCTAGAAATGAAAACATTCATTAATACTCCCTCCGTTCCAAAATAGATGACTCAATTTTGTACTAAATTAGTATAAAGTTGAGTTATCTATTTTGGAACGGAGAGAGTACAAAATATGGACATGCATGTAGAGCACATCATTTACATGCGAGTTATATTTTTGTTTTTCGATCATCATTCTTGATAGTGGAATTCGGTCAATCTAGAACCACGTGGATAGAAAAGAAAAACATTCAAGACTCTTTTCCAAGACTTTCAAATATAATTTCAAAATTTGAAAAATAACAGGCAACTCCATGTAGCTTGTCCACACACCCCAACTTGTCATCGTCATTACTCTACAACAGATAAGGACATGCAGTGACCTGTCGAGAATTGTAATTTTCCTGGAAAGTTTTGTGCGGATTGAGATGATGAAGATGATTTGTTCATGTCATTCTCACACCGTGACTTTCGAATAGTAGGGTTAGTGTGATTTTATCGCACATTACACGTGATGTAGTTGGTTATAATAATAACATAACATGTGACTCTTCATTGGATCACATGTTTTTAGCCACTATACTCTACCAATTCTTCTAAAAATTCTTGATTTTTATTCTGATGAAATTTTAAACTAGTAGATATGGCATTTTAGGTAGCCACCACAGTACTGAACTGAGGTTGGTATTGCCAAGTCTTTGAGAAGGCAAAATCCATGCAAAATCCCTAGATCACACATTCACACATCAACCAGGGCAGTTGGTCCACCGTGAGGTCAGATGAGGTGGTTCCTTTTCTTTTCTTCTTGTTTTGTAGCCAAGCTTGACAGTGGTAACACGATGACAAAGCTAAGCAGAAAAGAAAAGGGAACACCACGACGACGACGAGGAAGAAGGAGCAGGAAGCGGGAAGAAAGAGACGTGGAAACGGACCATCAGGTTGGACCGCAGCTACCACTACCACACCAGATTGGACCCCTTCGGCCTCCTCCTCCACCCCCCCTCCGTCCGTTTAATCTTCCCTCGTCTCCGGTCCAAGTTCCAGCACAAAAGGAAGCCAAGCCGCTCCTCCTCCTCCCCCTCGCCGCGGTTCCGGCCTCAAACCCCGCCCTTTAGATTACCTGCGGCGTCTTCTTGGGTACGCGTCAAGAATCCTGCTGCTCTAGCGGAGGCGGAGGAGGTTCTTGCCGGAGGAGGTTGTGGGTGGGTTGCCGCCGGCCGGTTTAGGATGACCGAGGACGCCAGAGGGCGGGCGGTCAACCCGGCCTGCCCCAACGCCGCCAACCCCTTCCACCGCTGCGCCGAGTACTGCCCCGTCGCCGCCCCCGCGGGCAAGTCCCCCCCGCCGCCGCCGCAGCCTGGCCGCGCCGCGGCGCAGAACGGGGCCGGACCGCGCGGCGACGGAGCGGGAGGGGCGAGGCAGCAGGCCGTCAACCCGGACTGCCCCAACGCCGACAACCCCTTCCACCGCTGCGCCGAGTACTGCCCCGTCGCGCCCCCGGCGGTGAAGTCGCCCCCGCTGCCGCCGGGCCTCGGGGGCCAGAACGGGAGGACGCACAGCGACGGCGACCTGCAGCCCAGGACGCGCCGCCGCGACAGGGCCGGCGGCTCCGCCGGCGGCCTCCCCCTCTACGTCTTCCGTGAGCAACCAACCCTCCCTTCCCAATTCTTAATGATAGATAGTTGTTGTAGAAGCAGTACTGTTCATATCTAGTAGTAGGAGTAGTATGAAATTGACCAATTGCGAACGATAAAAAACTGAATTTTTTGTTCTCATGTGACTGCTGCAGTGCGCGAAGGCTCCTCGGACGGGGAAGGCAAGAAGGTGGATCCCCGGTGCCCCAACGCGGCCAACCCGTTCCACGTCTGCACCAACCACTGCCTCGCCAAGATGGTCGAGGGCGGCCGCTCGTCGGAGGGCGGCAAATCCCCCATTTCCCTCTTCTCCCGCCACTCCGGCCGCTCCACCTCCTCCTCCGAAGGTTGTTCCTTTGCTTCACTCGCTACTGATAGACCGGCCTCCTTACATCTATGCTCGAGTCGATGCACGTTTGTGCTGATATTCATCGTGTGTCTCGGTTGATTGTGTGCAGATGGCAGCGTCAAGTCCGGGGGCAGCAAGAAGGCGGATCCAAAGTGCCCGAATGCCAGCAACCCCTTTCATGAATGTGGAGAGCATTGCACCACCAAGATGAAGGAACTGGAGAAGCAGAAGAAAGCCGATAAGAAGTCGCCGCGCAAGAAAGGTAGAACAAATATACTACTAGTACCGGGCTTCCTCTACTCATATGGATTTGCTTTGTCTTAATTTGTGGGATCAGTGGGATTGCAATGGAATGCGGAATTATAATGTCTATGTTTCAATAACAGTTCTGGTGATTCTCGTATGAGATTTCATTCTTTCTAGCTGCAGATGCTCAATTAAGTTCTGTTTAATCGTCACATTTCGGGGCTTTATTGTTGTAACTGACACCAGTGCCCTTGCAGGTGGGAAGGATGGTGTGGTGGTGCAAAATTGGAAGGTTGATCCGAGGTGCCCAAATGCGGGCAACCCATTCCATATATGCGCACAGTACTGTTTCGATCATTTGAATGAAGCGCCATCAACACCTACAAGCAAGCCAGGTGTGTTCTTTTAGTTACCTCAACCTGCTAGTGGTGTATGTATGCATGGGTGTGAGGCTTTGGTTTAAGGTCCACCTTGACAACCATATTTATGGTTTTCTGTATATCTGTTTATCTTCAGACTCAAGAAAGGGAAAGGCTGTCATGAAAGCAGAGCCAACAGGAGAAATCAATCCTGATTGTGTCAATGCATCCAATCCGTATCATAAATGTGGAGAGTATTGCAAAAGAAATGGCAACAGATAGAGACAAGGTAATGCACATTCGTATGTTCATTCTTTATTGTGAAAGAATAATTAATCTTTTTGCGTGAATTGAAGTTATCTTACTAGTACTCCGTATTTTTTTTATCAAGCCATGGTTTCCTAGTTGCATTCTCAACACGCTTAGTCATTTTGACAGAGTTCACCCTTTAGTTTGAATACCTGGTGGGTTAAAGTTTGGTGGTTGTAAAATGTCCACTGCCAAAATTCCTTTTGACATGGTCCACCCTTTATTGGGTCGAAGAAATGGTTTGAGGAGATCAATAGACATATCTCTTCTTGTTATGAATCCAGATTTCCTTTACTCCACATTGAATGTGGCTTAGTAGTAGAACTCCGTTCGATCATCTACACCTACTTTATCTGATTTTCTTGTAGAACCTAGTTAGTTCGTCTGCAAACACCTTATCTGATTTTTCTTTGGTTGAGCTTTGAACTTTCTTATGAATTACTCATACTGAGTCGATCGTCTGTATCTTTTGTGTAGCAACCCCTGTATCTTTTGTGTAGCAACCCCCAAAACAACCCTACTTTTCTTTATGAAGCCAATTCAATCAATCTCAGTGTGTTATGTGATTTTCTTCTTCTAATGCATCGTCATAGTTAGGTAAGAAAACATGCATCTAAGAAAAATAAATATTATTTTGAATAATGTCAACGACTATAAACATTAGTAGCCCATCCAGCATGGTAGTTGGATACAAAAACAAACATCTGAGAACAATAAAATTATTTCAGATGATGCGGACGGCAATAAGCATAAGTAGCCCAGGCATTGTGGTGGACTGGTGGTTGCATGTAGGGACAAACTTCCGATGAAATTATACATATTTTGTACATTAATGTCAACAGCAATAAGAACATACGTATCACACGCCTTGTTTTATTATCTGCTTCGATCAACGTTTGGTTGAGACGTCCTTTTTTTGGTGACACCTCCTCCTTTCATGCTTCCAGGCTGTCGAGATTCGTCTCTCAAGATGAATAGATGATGATGGTGAAAAATAAGTGATGCTCGCGACATTAGCCCTTTTTAAGTTGCAGTAAGTAGTAGCTGTGCCTTGTCCAGCTCATTTTGTAGTTTGGCTGCAGCGGCTCCGTCTTCCTGGTGCCTGCGTGTATATTTTTCTACACCCATACTATATATATATTCTTCATGGCGTTCATACCAGAGTAATGAGTTTGCATATGTAGGCCAGTGTAAGGTATTGCCCGAATACGTATAGTAGTCATATTCTTTTGTAATATATCGGCATTAAGCATGTTTTGCCCCTTGCGGATGTTTGTTGGCACTGTGTGTGGGCACTTATGTGTAGTGTCCACATCAATTTTGGGCCGTCGCCGTCGTCGTTGATGATGAACCGACGAGGGGCGGCTCATTATGTGATCAGCTGTTTGACAAGTGTAGTATGAATGAGCCGCTCTTCCTGGTTGGGAAAGCCGGTTGCGCCAATGGAGTCATCTTCGCTTCTGGAAGGTGTCATGCTGATGGAGCCATCAGGGTCAGCGACTCAGCGGCCATTGTCCTGGCACTGAGATGAGAAAATTGGTGGGGTGCAGGGAGCCTGGAGGAATTCTGAGGCGTGCTGCGTGGGGTGGGAGACTCGGAGGAGCTCCCGTTTCTTTTGATTTGACTGTGAAGAGTTTCTTGATGCGCGCGTTGCTGATGATGTGATCGCGTGTTCGTTTATGGTTCATTCACATGTACTCCAAATTATTCGTGGTGGTTTTAGTTTGAGAGAGTACCACGCAGCGGCGTGAGGACGAAAGGTAGGTCGCCGTAGGAGGGCTGGTGGCTGCTTTTGATCCCCCCGTCCTTTCCTTTCTGGAAGCTTTTGTGCCCGTGCTGCGTTGACGTCTTGACGACGACGGCACGAGGCGTTTCTGCAGCACGCACGGGCGTCGACCAGGGCAGCGTATAGTTGGGACATCGTTGGTTGTATGCGTGATCCCCGGCGTCGCCGGAAGGTTGGTCGCATTTTCTATTGCGGCTGCTCGTGGGAAACGGATTCTCCCTCGGTGTTGGATAAGAAACGGGCGGCAGAGATCAACGACTTAGATAGAGGCACCTCCTCTATGACAACACGCACTACGTCACATATATATAGCGCCCAAAAGGACAGAGGAAAGAATAGTAAAGCATGACGAGCTATTGTTATGGCCAACGCTAGGCCTGAATTTCGGCCGGTCGCCACGTGGCCGTCAGATTCAAGCGCCCCCGCACCATTGGATTACCTCTAGAATCGTTTCCCAATTGTCATGCAGCGAACATATCAACATGCACCAGCAATCTATGACTCCAACCTTCCGGTTTTCACCAACATCTAGGGTGAGTTTGTTTGGTCTGCAAACAGCGGCTCCACCAGCTTCTAGGGCCTGTTTGGTTCCGCGTTGCCATGAACGAGCCCTACATGCAATTGCTCTGCCAGAAAGCGTGCTGATAACATGTTAAAGTAAAACGAGATTGAAAGCGAAAGGACAATCAGTCCTGGTTTTCATTGATTCTCAAGTATATATACATCTGGAGGAGGTAGCAAGAAGAGGTGTCTGTTCGGAGGCATCCCTCCAGAAGAGGTGCATGTTGGTAATAGAAAAAGAGAAGGGACATGACTGTTCGGGGTTGGACACACCCCTTTACTAATGAGTATTCATTAATTAGCATGTGCTAATCAATCTACAAATTAATTCCTAACACACTAAGCCCAAATTTCGGCCGGTCGCCACGCCCCCGCACCATTGGATTACCTCTAGAATCGTTTCCCAATTGTCATGGGGCGAACACATCAACATGCACCAACAATCTCTAACTCCAACCTTCCGGTTTTCACCAACACCTAGGGTGTGTTTGGTCTCAAAACAGTGGCTCCACCAGCTTCTAGGGGCTGTTTGGTTGGCTTCCATATAACCTGCCTCCCTCAGGCACCAATCTTAGGAGTTGGATTTTGTAGGCCTGAGTCCAGGATCGTTGCCTGAGCAAGGAGCTGCCTATTAGGACTCCATCCAAAGAGTCCCTAAAAGCCGGAGCCCAAACAAACTGTAACATCCCAAATTTTCAATTTGAAATGTTATACATTAGATCATCATGCATATCATATTTTATCTTGCTTTTGGTTTTGATCCTAGAAAATCCTAAGCAACTCAAGGACCCACGGAGAGAGTTGGGGATTTCGTTATTTACATATTTGAGTTTTCTCAAATTATGTAAACAGGATCATTTGATTTTATTTATTTTATCATCAATTATTTCTATTACAAAAATATGAGAGAGGGAATAAAATGACTTTCCCAAAATATAGAAATATTGAGGATTTAATAAAAAAATCAAATAAGATTTATTTCGGAGTTTTTCGGTATTTTATTTGAATTTAGGAAAAATGCGCGTTTTTCAAAGTTGTAGTTTGGGTCCAAATAAATGTTCACTTTATCGGGCTTGATTTTAGGAACCCGGCAAAATTTATTTTGTGATTTTTGGAGTCCGTTTAGTATTTCTTTTTATTTTTCTTCCGGGCGGAGTTATTTAAAAAAAACGGAACCGACTTTGGGCCGTACCCGAGCGGGACTCCGCCCGGGGGCGCCTTTATAAGCCGCCGCCCCGGGGCCCGAGAAGCCCAGCCACTGAAACCCTAACCCTAGCCGCCCCAGCCACCTCGCCGCCGCCGCCGCCGGAGCGCGCGCTGCCCGAGGTTCGCCGCCGCCGCCACGATTTCCGTGCAGTTTTTTTTGAAAAAAAAGGAAATATATATATATATATATATATATATTTCTTTTCTGTTCGTCGTTTCTCTTTTTCGTCGGATTTTCCGCGGTTATTTTCTGATCGCGATTTCTGATCCGATTTTCGTTTTAGTATAACTTTTCGCTCGTTTATCGGAATCAGGCGATTCAAGCGCCTGGAGTTTCGTCTCGAAACCCTCTTTCCGAATAATCAACTTAAACAAGTTTTTGCTACTGTAAACCTAGATCCAGATTACTAGAACGAAATTGTTTTCTTTCGCCGTTTGATTTCTTTTGCTTGTTCGATTTGATTCTTTTTGCAAACCAGGGTTCTTAAGTTGAACTTTCTGGTTAGATCTTCTATCTGAGTTTTATCTGTGCATTAGATGAGTACTTATTGTATGCTTGTTTGTTTGTCTGCGATAGAATACCCGGAGTGCGCCGCCTGTTACTTCAAATCTCTAGGTTTCGCGGATCATCAGCAAGGCAAGTAACACTTTGATCATACCTTTTCTACAACCCAGTTTTTCTTGCATTAGATCAATCCTCACACATTGCATGATTAGGATCTAATTAAATTGTGGGATGGGAAGTAGATGAGGTAGTACCTATTACCTGTTTAATATGAAACCTTTGGGAGTTACTTCTACGTTTGCTTATTATGCCATGCTATGCTAGTAGACGTGGATTGGGTGAATGATATCTATGACAGATGTGAGTTTGTTAATTTTAATGGTTTATCTAAGGTGGCAACTTAAACACACATCTGGGTGGATTGAGGCACCTGGTTTCTATCAGGACTTGCCTGTTTTTCTTTTGGACCGCCACCCAGGCTCAAAGGGATCATAAGATTATTCATACTAGAAACTTCCGTGTGCAGCCACAAGCCATTATGGGCTCTGGCATAGTTGATTAAGTCGTGCGAACTCTTACAGGGTAGACTAGCAGATGTAGGGGAAAGTAGGTGTACCGGTCTATCCAACGTAAGGTGCTAGCGCTTCTGAAAGACTGTGTCTCGGTCATCCGTTTCTCAAACATCCTGTAGTGCGAGAAATCCAACGGAGGCGATCGAGTCTTGTGGGGAAAAGTGCGCAAACCTCTGCAGAGTGTAATAAACTAATCATGGTTAGTCGTGTCCCCGGTTATGGACATCTTGAGTATCTAGTACCTAGATTATCATGTGAATCTCAACATGTTACTCTAAAGATAATTTTGATGGGTTTGTTTAATGATGATGCTTAATTGGGATTGAGAATGCTGTCAACCATTCTCAATGTTTAACAACCACCATGATAGTAATTAAATTTATTCCTTTGAAGTAGGGAAAAATTGGCTTTACGCAAAAACTGTAACCATAGAGCTTTCCACCAGCCAAATATGCATATAGTATAGCTGTTGCATTTCATTACTCTCTATGTGTTACCTTGCCAGCATATTCCACTTTCGGGCTGCAACGTTAATGTTGCAGACTTTTCAGACGACGATTAAGGAGTTTTAGGTCGTGGTTCTATACTTAGTGATGCCGTTGGAGTTGATGGACTCACTTATCTTCCAAGCCTTCCGCTGTTATCGTTATTAGATGGCCTTAAGCCATACCTATTGTAATAAGTTCTCTTTCGAGACACTCGATGTAATAAGTGTGTGATTGCTACTCTGCTATAAATCCTCCGAGTACTGTGTGGTGTCAGCATTACTGATCAAGGGATGACACCGGAGCACAGAGATCAGACTGTTTGAGGTCTGATCGCTACAGAGATGGTATCAGAGCACACGCTGACTGTAGGACACGACCACTAAGCTAAAAGACCTAGATCACTACTCACTCTCTTCTCTTCTGACTTCTCATCTTTTCTACTCTTTAGGATGGCGGATGCAAGGAACAAGTTCACACAACCAGATGAAGATACACCCTTTGGACGCCACTTGAAGGAAGTCACTAGATACCTGAACATAGGAGTACCAAGCTTCACGGGAACCTACAACGCCACTTTACCTGAAGAAGAGCGCTGGATGATTCATGTTCAAGTTCCAGGAAGGACGTTCATGCCAGTCACTGAGCCCATAGAGTTTTCTTTTGACGCACCAACTTGGAGTCTAGAAAAGAGTATGGCAGCTCACATTGCCATGAGACGCATTGGAGAAGTCTACCGCAAGGATCTCAAGGATACTATCTACCAGATTTGCGGACGCCGAGATGAACACTGGGAGATGATCAGCACCAGGAAGGATAGATCAATTGGAGCTGTTATACAGGAGTTAAACCAGCACATTCGATGACAGGAAAATCAGATGTGCGCCGACATGATAGATCTGAAGAAGGCTAAGACTAGAATCAAGGAACTGGAGGAAGAACTCAAGGCTACACGTGAAGATTATGAAGAAGAAATTGAAGTATTGGTGGAGAAGAATGACGACCTGATCAAGAAGATTGGGATATTTATGGGAGGCCCGACACCAGTAGATGAAGACAAAGAACCCAAGGAGATTAGCCCAGAAGACTACATCATTATCGACGACATCGACTCGGAAGCAGATAGTAGCGATGATAACTATGTTGACGAAGCTGGAGCCGATATCATGGAGTCTACAACCGTAGAATATTTCTAATAGAGCACCTCACCAGTAGTAGAAGTCCACCATGTAAATTTAGTAGTCCGAGCACTTTTGCGATAGCTAGATCGATTGTATGCCTTTGTTTGATTGAATGAGTGAATTGTGTGCTTTTGCCTCATGTGCATATGGGTAGTGTTTTCTCTTTAGACCCCCTCTATTCTTATATCTCATCTTTTCTAAACCCTCAGATGCCTCCGAGACGTGACCCCGGATTTGCCTTTCTGCGGGAGCTCACCCAGTTGATCCAGCAGCAGAACACCTTGATGCAGTTGCTAGTTCAGAATCAGAATCAGGGGAACAACAACAACAACCCACCACCACCACCACCACCTGTTGACCACTTAGCCCATTTTCTTAGGCTGAATCCGCCGGTGTTTTCCAGTAGCACCGAGCCGATAGTAGCAGATGATTGGCTCCGCAAGACAGCTAGGGAGTTGACCACAGCAGGATGCACAGATGCGGAGAAGGTGAAGTTTGCCGCACATCAGTTAGAAGGACCCGCAGCATCATGGTGGGAGAATTTCACAGCCACCTTCCCAGTCGACACTGTCACATGGGACCAGTTTCAACAGGCTTTTCGTACTACCCATGTTTCAGCAGGAGCAATGGCCATGAAGAAGCGTGAGTTTCGTAACTTGCGCCAAGGAGGACGGACAGTTGGCCAGTATGTGGAGGAGTTTAGTAAGTTAGCACGTTATGCCCCAGATGACGTTGCTACGGATGCAGCTAAGCAGGAGAAGTTCCTGGAAGGACTGAATGATGAGTTGAGCATGCAGTTGATGGTAGCCACCTTCAACAACTACCAGGAGTTGGTAGATCGTGCTCTTATGATTGAAGGGAAGCAGCAACAAATTGAGAACCGCAAGAGGAAGTATGGACAAGGAAAGTATAATTCAGGAGCTCAGCAGAAGCCACGTTTTACCCCTAGACCGGGAGGACATTTTCAGCATACCCATGGAGTAGGTAGCTCGCACAACCACAATGGCACCAAGAATGGTAATGGGAATGGAGGAAGCAATGGACAGAACCGCAACACCCCATCAACCCCAGCCAAGAAGGACCTGAGTCAAGTCACTTGTTTTAAGTGTCAGAAGACCGGACATTATGCCAATGAATGTCCTGAAGGCCAAAACGGCAATGGAAACTCTGGAAAGAAGCCGAACCCTTTCAACAGGGGACAAGTGAACCACGTTAATGTGGAGGAGGTTGAAGCTCAGCCCGATGCAGTAATAGGTAAGTTTTTGGTTAAGTCATTTACTGCACTCGTTCTTTTGATACTGGTGCATCGCATTCATACATATCAAGGGGATTTGTGGAAAAGTATAGCCTACCCACTAGGGTTCTTAAAACACCCATGCTAGTAAGCTCACCAGGAGCAGAGTACATGGCCAGTCAAGGATGTTTTCAAGTGCCATTAAGTATAGAACGGCATGTTTTCCCAACAAATTTGATTATTCTGGAATCTCAAGGCCTAGATGTGATTCTTGGTATGGATTGGCTGTCGATGTATGGAGGAAACATCGATTGCGCCAGTAAGACAATTTTTCTCACCACACCAGAAGGAAGAAGGATCAAGTATGTATCCCGGCATATGCCAAAGAGGACACAAGTAAATTCCTTATCAGGAGTTGTGCAAGAGGAAGTACCAGTGGTAAAGGATATTCCTGACGTATTTCCAGAAGAGTTGCCAGGCATGCCACCGGATAGAGATATTGAGTTTTTGATTGAGCTATTGCCAGGCACTGGGCCAATATCGAAGAGACCATACAGGATGCCCGCTAAGGATTTGGTGGAGATTAAGGAGTTACTAGATAAAGGTTACATTCGCCCAAGTTCTTCGCCTTGGGGATCACCAGTACTTCTAGTGGAGAAGAAGGATGGAACGTTAAGAATGGTTGTTGATTATCGAGGATTGAACGAAGTAACAATCAAAAACAAGTACCCGCTACCAATGATCAATGACCTGTTTGATCGATTGCAAGGGGCTAAAGTGTTTTCCAAGATCGATTTGCGATCAGGGGACCATCAGTTAAAGATTCAAGAGCAGGACATACCTAAGGCAGCATTCACCACAAGATATGGACTGTATGAGTATACCGTTATGTCATTTGGACTGACTAACGCACCTGCCTATTTTATGAACATGATGAACAAAGTGTTTATGGAGTTTTTGGATAAGTTCGTCGTGGTTTTCATCGATGATATTCTGGTATTCTCAAAGAATGAAGAGGAGCACAAAGAACATTTGCGTTTGGTACTTGGAAAGCTCAGAGAACATCAATTATATGCCAAGTTCAGCAAATGTGAGTTTTGGTTGAAGGAAGTAGGATTCCTCGGACATGTTATATCCGGAGAAGGTATAGCAGTAGATCCCGCTAAAGTTGATACCGTGACCAGGTGGGAAGCACCAACAACAGTTGGAGAGATCCGGAGTTTTCTTGGACTCGCAGGATACTACCGGAGGTTTATTGAGAAGTTTTCAAAGATTGCGAAGCCTATGACGGAGTTGTTGAAGAAGGAGACTAAGTTCAAATGGACTGAGGAGTGTGAGGCTAGTTTCCAGGAGTTAAAGAAACGCTTGGTTACCTCACCGGTGTTGATTTTGCCAGATCAGACCAAGGATTATGAGGTGTATTGTGACGCTTCACGTCGAGGACTTGGAGCAGTGCTTATGCAGGAAGGGAGAGTTGTTTCATATGCCTCAAGACAACTGAAGCCTCATGAATTGAATTATGCCACGCATGATTTGGAGTTAGCAACCGTAGTGCATGCGTTGAAGACGTGGAGACATTTCCTCATTAGAAATCATTGTGAGGTGTACACGGATCACAAGAGTTTGAAGTACATTTTCACGCAGAAGGAGTTGAACCTCAGACAAAGGAGATGGTTGGAGCTCATCAAGAATTATGATATGAGATTGCATTACCATCCCGGAAAAGCCAATGTAGTAGCTGACGCATTAAGCCGTAAGAGCCATGTCAATACGTTAAGGACGGAAGAAATACCCAAGGAGTTAACAGAAAACCTTTGTGAACTAAGTTTGGAGATAGTTCCGAGAGGCTATGTGGCAGCATTGGAGATTCAGTCAACATTGATGGATAAAATCAGAGAGGCTCAGAAATCTGACAAGGAGATTGCTTCTATAAAGGAGAAACTAAGCAAAGGAAAAGCTAAGGGATTTCGTGAGGATGAGCACGACACCCTATGGTTTGAAGACCGTGTTTATGTACCCAATGACCCGGAGATCAGAAAGTTGATACTGCAAGAGGCACATGATTCACCGTATTCACTTCACCCAGGAAATACCAAGATGTATTTGGATTTGAAGAATATTTTCTGGTGGACCGGAATGAAGAAGGATATTGCGGAGTATGGAGTAGTTTGTGACGTATGTCAGAGAGTAAAGGTAGAGCATCAGAAGCCAGCAGGATTGTTGCAACCATTGCCGATACCCGAATGGAAGTGGGATAAGATAGGCATGGATTTTATCACGGGATTACCAAGGACTCGTTCAGGCTATGACTCGATTTGGGTTGTAGTTGATCGATTGACGAAGGTAGCTCATTTCATCCCAGTAAATACCACTTACACCAGTGCTAAGTTGGCAAAGATATATATGACCAGGATCGTATGTTTGCATGGAGTTCCGAGGAGTATCGTATCAGATAGAGGAACCCAGTTTACCTCAAAGTTCTGGAAGCAGTTGCATGAGACTTTGGGTACTAGGTTAGAATTTAGTACAGTTTTTCATCCGCAGACAGATGGACAGACCGAGAGAGTCAATCAGATTTTGGAGGATATGCTGAGAGCTTGTGCGCTAGATTATGGATCTAGTTGGGACGATAATTTGCCATATGTAGAGTTCTCTTACAACAATAGCTATCAGACCAGTTTGAAGATGGCCCCTTTCAAAGCTTTGTACGGAAGGAGGTGCAGGACACCGTTGTCATGGGACAAAGTTGGAGACCGCCAGTTGTTTGGACCAGATCTGATTAAAGAGTCTAAACAGAAGGTGAAGTTGATTCGCGATAGGCTCAAGGTAGCCCAGTCCAGGCAGAAGAGCTACGCAGATTCTAAACGCAAGGAGACGGTTTACGAAGTCGGAGACAGAGCTTATCTTCGAGTATCCCCACTTCGAGGGATTAAGCGCTTTGGAGTTAAGGGGAAGTTAGCGCCACGATTTGTAGGGCCATATCGAGTTTTGGAGCGTATGGGAGAAGTGACCTACAAGTTGGAAATGCCCGAAGGACTGTCAGGAGTTCATGATGTGTTCCACGTTTCTCAGTTGAAGAAGTGTCACGCGGAGATGGCTGACATACCTTTGAGAGACACAGTGCCATTGGAAGCAATTCAGTTGGATAACAATTTGACCTATGGGGAGAAACCAGTCAAAATTCTCGAGTTTGCCAGCCGAGTCACTCGCAGTAAGGTTATCAAGTTTTGTAAAGTTCAGTGGAGTCACCACACGGAAGATGAAGCCACATGGGAGCGAGAGGAAGATTTGCTCAAGGACCACCCTCACCTATTTTCTAGCCAACCCGAATCTCGAGGGCGAGATTCATCTTAAGGGGGGTAGGTTTGTAACATCCCAAATTTTCAATTTAGAATGTTATACATTAGATCATCATGCATATCATATTTTATCTTGCTTTTGGTTTTGATCCTAGAAAATCCTAAGCAACTCAAGGACCCACGGAGAGAGTTGGGGATTTCGTTATTTACATATTTGAGTTTTCTCAAATTGTGTAAACACGATCATTTGATTTTATTTATTTTATCATCAATTATTTCTATTACAAAAATATGAGAGAGGGAATAAAATGACTTCCCCAAAATATAGAAATATTGAGGATTAATAAAAAAATCAAATAAGATTTATTTCGGAGTTTTTCGGTATTTTATTTGAATTTAGAAAAAATGCGCGTTTTTCAAAGTTGTAGTTTGGGCCCAAATAAATGTTCACTTTATCGGACTTTCGGAGTTTTTCGGTATTTTATTTCGTGATTTTTGGAGTCCGTTTACTTCTTTTTATTTTTCTTCCGAGCGGAGTTATTTTAAAAAAAAACGGAACCGACTTTGGGCCGTACCCGAGCGGGACTCCGCCCGGGGGCGCCTTTATAAGCCGCTGCCCCCGGGCCCGAGAAGCCTAGCCACCGAAACCCTAGCCCTAGCCGCCCCAGCTGCCCCGCCGCCGGAGCGCGCGCCGCCCGAGGTTCGCCGCCGCTGCCTCGATTTCCGTGCAGTTTTTTTGGAAAAAAAGAATATATATATATATATTTTCTTTTCTGTTCGTCGTTTCTCTTTTTCGTCGGATTTTCCGCGGTTATTTTCTGATCGCGATTTCTGATCTGATTTTCATTTTAGTATAACTTTTCGCTCGTTTATCGGAATTAGGCGATTCAAGCGCCTGGAGTTTCGTCTCGAAACCCTCTTTCCGAATAATCAACTTAAACAAGTTTTTACTACTGTAAAATTTGACCTAGATCTAGATTACTAGAACGAAGTTGTTTTCTTTCGCCGTTTGATTTCTTTTGCTTCGTTCGATTTGATTCTTTTTGCAAACCAGGGTTCTTAAGTTGAACTTTTTGGTTAGATCTTCTATCTGAGTTTTACCTGTGCATTAGATGAGTACTTATTGTTGTTGGGGAACGTAGTAATTTCAAAAATTTCCTACGCACACGCAAGATCATGGTGATGCATAGCAACGAGGGGGAGAGTGTTATCTACGTACCAACGCAGACCGACTGCGTAAGCGATCACACAACATAGAGGAAGTAGTCGTACGTCTTCTTCCCGATCCGACCGATCCAAGCACCGTTACTCCGGCACCTCCGAGTTCTTAGCACACGTTCAGCTCGATGACGATCCTCGGGCTCCAATCCAGCAAAGCGTCGAGGAAGAGTTTTGTCAGCACGACGGCATGGTGACGATCTTGATGTACTGCCGACGCAGGGCTTCGCCTAAGCACTGCAACGGTATGATCGAGGTGGAATTTGGTGGCAGGGGGCACCGCACACGGCGAAGGAACGATCTCAAGGATCAACTTGTGTGTCTATGGGGTGCCCCCTGCCCCTGTATATAAAGGATGGAGGAGGAGGAGGCCGGCCAAGGCAAAGGTGCGGCCAGGATAGGGAGTCCTACTAGGACTCCAAGTCCTAGTAGGAGTCCACCAAGAGGGGAGGAAGGGAGAAGGAATAGGAGGAGTAGGAAAGGTGGCCGGCCCCCTTTTCCCTAGTCCAATTCGGACCAAAGGGGAGGGGGGGCGTAGCAGCCTTTTCCTCTTCCCACTAAAGCCCATCAAGGCCCATTACCTCTCCCGTAACTACCCGGTACTCCGAAAAATACCCGAATCACTCGGAACCTTTCCGATGTCCGAATATAGTCGTCCAATATATCGATCTTTACGTCTCGACCATTTTGAGACTCCTCGTCATGTCCCCGATCTCATCCGGGACTCCGAACTCCTTCGGTACATCAAAACTCATAAACTCATAATACAACTGTCATCGAAACCTTAAGCGTGCGGACCCTACGGTTCGAGAACAATGTAGACATGACCGAGACACGTCTCCGGTCAATAACCAATAGCGGGACCTGGATGCCCATATTGGCTCCTACATATTCTACGAAGATCTTTTTATCGGTCAGACCGCATAACAACATACGTTGTTCCCTTTGTCATCGGTATGTTACTTGCCCGAGATTCGATCGTCGGTATCCAATACCTAGTTCAATCTCATTACCGGCAAGTCTCTTTACTCGTTCCGTAATACATCATCTCGCAACTAACTTCTTAGTTGCAATGCTTGCAAGGCTTATGTGATGTGTATTACCGAGAGGGCCCAGAGATACCTCTCCGACAATCGGAGTGACAAACCCTAATCTCGAAATACGCCAACCCAACATCTACCATTGGAGACACCTGTAGTACTCCTTTATAATCACCCAGTTACGTTGTGACGTTTGGTAGTACCCAAAGTGTTCCTCCGGTAAACGGGAGTTGCATAATCTCATAGTTATAGGAACATGTATAAGTCATGAAGAAAGCAATAGCAACATACTAAACGATCGGGTGCTAAGCTAATGGAATGGGTCATGTCAATCAGATCATTCAACTAATGATGTGACCTCGTTAATCAAATAACAACTCTTTGTTCATGGTTAGGAAACATAACCATCTTTGATTAACGAGCTAGTCAAGTAGAGGCATACTAGTGACACTCTGTTTGTCTATGTATTCACACATGTATTATGTTTCCGGTTAATACAATTCTAGCATGAATAATAAACATTTATCATGATATAAGGAAATAAATAATAACTTTATTATTGCCTCTAGGGCATATTTCCTTCACTAAACGGCAGTGCCACAAGTAAGTTGCACTATCATTATTAACTTTGCATCTTTTGGCTTCTACATTATGAATATGTGTATCACTATCTTCGAGATTCAACAAGAATAGACCACTCTTCAAGGGTGCATGACCATAAAAGATATTATTCATATAAATAGAACAACCATTATTCTCTGATTTAAATGAATAATCGTCTCGCATTAAACAAGATCCAGATATAATGTTCATGCTCAACGCTGGCACCAAATAACAATTATTTAGGTCTAATATTAATCCCGAAGGTAGATGTAGAGGTAGCGTGCCGACCGCGATCACATCGACTTTGGAACCGTTTCCCACGCGCATCGTCACCTCGTCCTTTGCTAGCGTCCGCTTATTCTGTAGTCCCTGTTTCGAGTTGCAAATATTAGCAACAGAACCAGTATCAAATACCCAGGTGCTACTGCGAGCTCTAGTAAGGTACACATCAATAACATGTATATCACATATACCTTTGCTCAATTTGCCATCCTTCTTATCCGCCAAATACTTGGGGCAGTTCCGCTTCCAGTGACCAGTCTGCTTGCAGTAGAAGCACTCAGTTTCAGGCTTAGGTCCAGACTTGGGTTTCTTCTCCTGAGCAGCAACTTGCTTGCTATTCTTCTTGAAGTTTCCCTTCTTCTTCCCTTTGCCCTTTTTCTTGAAACTAGTGGTTTTGCTAACCATCAACACTTGATGCTCCTTCTTGATTTCTACCTCCGCAGCTTTCAGCATTACGAAGAGCTCGGGAATAGTCTTGTTCATCCCTTGCATATTATAGTTCATCACGAAGCTCTTGTAGCTTGGTGGCAGTGATTGGAGAATTCTGTCAATGACGCAGTCATCTGGAAGATTAACTCCCATCTGAATCAAGTGATTATTATACCCAGACATCTTGAGTATATGCTCACTGACAGAACTGTTCTCCTCCATCTTACAGCTATAGAACTTATTGGAGACTTCATATCTCTCAATTCGGGCATTTGCTTGAAATATTAACTTCAACTCCTGGAACATCTCATATGCTCCATGACGTTCAAAACGTCGTTGAAGTCCCGATTCTAAGCCGTAAAGCATGGCACACTGAACTATCGAGTAGTCATCAGCTTTGCTCTGCCAGACGTTCATAACATCTGGCGTTGCTCCAGCAGCAGGCCTGTCACCCAGCGGTGCTTCCAGGACGTAATTCTTCTGTGCAGCAATGAGGATAATCCTCAGGTTACGGACCCAGTCCGTGTAATTGCTACCATCATCTTTCAACTTTGCTTTCTCAAGGAACACATTAAAATTCAACGGAACAATAGCATGAGCCATCTATCTACAATCAACATAAACAAGCAAGATACTATCAGGTACTAAGTTCATGATAAGTTTAAGTTCAGTTAATCAAATTACTTAGGAACTCCCACTTAGATAGACATCCCTCTAATCTTCTAAGTGATTACGTGATCCAAATCAACTAAACCATAACCGATCATCACGTGAGATGGAGTAGTTTTCAATGGTGAACATCGTTATGTTGATCATATCTACTATATGATTCACGCTCGACCTTTCGGTCTCCGTGTTCCGAGGCCATATCTGTATATGCTTGGCTCGTCAAGTATAACCTGAGTATTCTGCGTGTGCAACTGTTTTGCACTCGTTGTATTTGGACGTAGAGCTTATCACACCCGATCATCACGTGGTGTCTGGGCACGACGAACTTTGGCAACGGTTGCATACTCAGGGAGAACATTTCTTGATAATTTTAGTGAGAGATCATCTTATAATGCTACCGTCAATCAAAGCAAGATAAGATGCATAAAAGGATAAACATCACATGCAATCAATATAAGTGATATGATATGGCCATCATCATCTTGTGCTTGTGATCTCCATCTTCGAAGCACCGTCATGATCACCATCGTCACCGGCGCGACACCTTGATCTCCATCGTAGCATCGTTGTCGTCTCGCCAATCTTATGCTTCCACGACTATCACTACCGTTTAGTAATAAAGTTAAGCATTACATCGCGATTGCATTGCATACAATAAAGCGACAACCATATGGCTCCTGCCAGTTGCCGATAACTCGGTTACAAAACATGATCATCTCATACAATAAAATCAGCATCATGCCTTGACCATATCACATCACAACATACCCTGCAAAAACAAGTTAGACGTCCTCTACTTTGTTGTTGCAAGTTTTACGTGGCTGCTACGGGCTTAAGTAAGAACTCATCTCACCTACGCATCAAAACCACAACGATAGTTCGTCAAATAGACTCCGTTTTAACCTTCTCAAGGACCGGGCGTAGTCACACTTGGTTCAACTAAAGTTGGAGAGACAGTCTTCCGCAAGCCATCTGTGTGCAAAGCACGTCGAGGGAACCGGTCTCGCGTAAGAGTACGCGTAAGGTTGGTCCGGATCGTCTCACCCAACAATACCGCCGAACCAAAGTATGACATGCTGGTAGGCAGTATGACTTGTATCGCCCACAACTCACTTGTGTTCTACTCGTGCATATAACATCAAACCATAAAACCTGGCTCTGATGCCACTGTTGGGGAACGCAGTAATTTCGAAAATTTTCCTACGCACACGCAAGATCATGGTGATGCACAGCAACGAGAGGGGAGAGTGTTGTCTACGTACCAACGCAGACCGACTGCGGAAGCGATCACACAACATAGAGGAAGTAGTCGTACGTCTTCTTCCCGATCCGACCGATCCAAGCACCGTTACTTCGGCACCTCCGAGTTCTTAGCACACGTACAGCTCGATGACGTTCCTCGGGCTCCGATCCAGCAAAGCATCGAGGAAGAGTTCCATCAGCACGACGGCGTGATGACGATCTTGATGTACTACTGACGCAGGGCTTCGCCTAAGCACTACAACGGTACGATCGAGGTGGAATTTGGTGGCAGGGGGCACCGCACACGGCTAAGGAACGATCTCAAGGATCAACTTGTGTGTCTTGGGGTGCCCCCTGCCCCCGTATATAAAGGTTGGAGGAGGGGGAGCCGGCCGGCCAGGGAGAGGAGGCGCAGGGGAGTCCTACTCCCACCGGGAGTAGGACTCCTCCCTCCAATCCTAATCCTATTAGGACTCCCGGGGGGAAAAGGAGAGAGAAGGGGGGCCGGCCCCTATCCTAGTCCTACTAGGACTTGGGGAAAGGGGGGGCGCCGGCCAGCTTGTGGGCTTCCCTTTTTCTCTTTTCCACTAATGCCCAATAGGCCCATTAGTCTCCCGGGGGGTTCCGGTAACCCTCCCGGTATTCCGATAAAATCCCGATTTCACCCGGAACACTTCCTATGTCCAAACATAGGCTTCCAATATATCAATCTTTACGTCTCGACCATTTCGAGACTCCTCGTCATGTCCGTGATCTCATCCGGGACTCCGAACAACCTTTGGTACATCAAAATGCATAAACTCATAATAACTGTCATCGTAACGTTAAGCGTGCGGACCCTACGGTTCGAGAACAATGTAGACATGACCGAGACACGTCCCCGGTCAATAACCAACAGCGGGACCTGGATGCCCATATTGGCTCCTACATATTCTACGAAGATCTTTATCGGTCAGACCGCATAACAACATACGTTGTTCCCTTTGTCATCGGTATGTTACTTGCCCGAGATTCGATCGTCGGTATCCAATACCTAGTTCAATCTCGTTACTGGCAAGTCTCTTTACTCGTTCCGTAATACATCATCTCACAACTAACATATTAGTTGCAGTGCTTGCAAGGCTTATGTGATGTGCATTACCGAGAGGGCCCAGAGATACCTCTCCGACAATCGGAGTGACAAACCCTAATCTCGAAATACGCCAACCCAACATCTACCATTGGAGACACCTGTAGTACTCCTTTATAATCACCCAGTTACGTTGTGACGTTTGGTAGTACCCAAAGTGTTCCTCCGGTAAACGGGAGTTGCATAATCTCATAGTTATAGGAACATGTATAAGTCATGAAGAAAGCAATAGCAACATACTAAACGATCGGGTGCTAAGCTAATGGGATGGGTCATGTCAATCAGATCATTCAACTAATGATGTGACCTCGTTAATCAAATAACAACTCTTTGTCCATGGTTAGGAAACATAACCATCTTTGATTAACGAGCTAGTCTAGTAGAGGCATACTAGTGACACTCTGTTGGTCTATGTATTCACACATGTATTATGTTTCCGGTTAATACAATTCTAGCATGAATAATAAACATTTATCATGATGTAAGGAAATAAATAATAACTTTATTATTGCCTCTAGGGCATATTTCCTTCAGAGAGTGGTTGTCAATCCCTCACGGGTAAAAAGATAGGTAAAATTGTAGTAGATTGGATAAATAGATCTCGCGGGAATGCGAGATAGAATAAATAATAATAAATTACAGCAAGGTATTTTTGTATTTTTGGATTAATAGATTTGAAAATAAAAGCAAATAAAAATAGGCCGCGAAGGCAAATATAATAAAGAAGAGACCCGGGGGTCGTAGATCGAAAAATAACATACGGCGGGTGAACAAATTATTGTTGGGCAATTGATAGAACTTCAAATAATGACATGATGTAGACATCGACCGCATCTACTACTATTACTCCACACATCGACCGCTATCCAACATGCATCTAGCGTATTAAGTTCATGGAGAAACGGAGTAATGCAATAAGAATGATGACATGATGTAGACAAGATCTATTTATGTAGAAATAGACCCCATCTTGTTATCCTTAATAGCAACAATACATACGTGTCGGTTCCCCTTCCATCACTGGAATCAAGCATTGTAAGATCGAACTCATCACAAAGCACCTCTTCCCATGGCAAGAAAAATCGATCTAGTCGGCCTAACTAAACTAAAGATTCAAAGAAGAAACAAGAGGCTAAGTAATCATGCATATAAGAGATCAAAAGACTCAAATAACTTTCATGGATAAAAACATAGATCTGATTATAAACTCAAAGTTAATCGGACCCCAACAAACACACCGCAAAAGAGTTACATCAAATAGATCTTCAAGAGACCATTGTATTGAGAATCAAAAGAGAGAGAGGAAGCCATCTAGCTACTAACTACGGACCTGTAGTGTCAGCGTTCTGGGAACCAGGGTACCGAGATGTAGCGCCCAAGATGCGATTCTATCCCAATCACGTGATGAATTCATGATTAGGGCACAACCGCATTTCAAGCGCATAGCAAGGTGGATATAATTACAACATACCATGTACTGAATATATGAGAATACAAGATAAAGGCTTACACTCGCCACAAGGTACAACATGAATACAACAGTTCATCAATGCATACCAATCATCATACAGAAAAACAGGATCCGACTATGGATGAAATCAAACGAAAAAGAAGAACGACATCCACCCTACTAATCCCAGGCTCCCCGACCCGGAACCTATCCCTTGATCGAATAAGAACTCCAAAAACAATCAAGCATCACTCTCACGTTGGGTCATCACATTACCTATACCTGCAACTGATGTTGTTGTAAACTATGAGCCACGAGGACTCAGCAATCCCATTACCATGGGTATCAAGACTAGCAAAGCTTAATGGGTAGGAAAGGGTAAGCGGTGAGGTTGCAGCAAGTGGCTAAGCAATGTATAGTGGCTAACTTACGAGTACAAGAATAAGATGAGAAACTACGCAACGGTCGCAAACTAGTAATTATCAAGAAGTGATCCTGAACTACTTACATTCAAACATAACCCAACCGTGTTCTCTTTGCGAACCTCGTTGAAAAGAGACAGTCACGGTTACACACACGATTGGTGTATTTTAATTTGGATCTGGTGTCAAGTTCTCTACAACCGGATATTAAAAACTCCCATCTGCCACATAATCGTGGGAACGACTCTCGAAAGCTTAAACCCTACAGGGGTGTTCCAACTTAGCCGATGACAAGCTCACGATCCGTGAAGACAATCCTTCATCGCGGAACCCTCCGATTAGACTCGGAATCTCGGTGCACAAGACATTTCAACAATGGTAAAACAAAACCAGCAAGACCACCCGAATGTGCCGACAAATTCTGATAGGAGCCGCGCGTATCTCGTTCTCAGGGCACACCGGATAGGTCATCCTACGAGTAAAACCAGACCTCAAGTTGCCCCGTGGTGGCCCCGCAGTCTGCCCGTTTTGGATCAACACTCAGAGGAGCACTGACCCGGGGGGGGGGGGGTTGATTAATTATCCTCGGGTGCTAGCCGATCCCTATGCAAGTTTTAGTTGTTATTAGGAAAATGGTAAAACCAAGGTTGGGCTTTGCTGGAAGAGTTTTATTCAAAGCGAACTATCAAGAGGGGCCCATAAACCCTCATCGTGTTAGGGACGTAAAATCAAGGAACATAACACCAGTATGACAGAAACTAGGGCGACAAGAGTGGAACAAAACACCAGGCAAAAGGCCGAGCCTTCCACCCTTTACCAAGTATATAGATGCATTAATTAAATAAGAGATATTGTGATATCCCAAGATATCCATGACATCCATGTCCCAACATGGAACAACCCGCAACTAGCAACGCTATAAGAGGGGCTGAGCAAAGCGGTAACATACCCAAACAACGGTTTGCTAGGAAGGGTGAAAAGGTGAGAGACTGTTTCATGGAAATTTGGGAGGCTTGATAAACAAGTGGTAGGTAGCACGACATAGCGATAGCATCGAGACAAATAGCATAGCAAAGATAGTAGTGAGATCCAAGGTGATGGTCATCTTGCCTGAAATCCCGCTAGGAAGAAGGTCGAATCCATAAAGAAGACGAACGGGCGTAGTCGAACGAATCCTCATGACCGCAATGCAATAAGAACTATCGAGAAGAAGCACATCCGGAAAGAAGCAAACAACATGGGAAACACTCAACACACAAACATGGGATGATGCACAAGTAAGTATGATGCATGTTCGATTTAATGAGCATGCCATGGCAAAGTGCAACAAACAATACTACAAATTAAGTGAAGCTCAATATGCAACGAGTTGCATATTGACGAAACACCACATCTAATTATTTAGTTCGCTCTCGGTTATGTACCCCACAATATTAAATATTGTTAAACATGGCAAGAGGTGAAGCATAATAAAAACTACCTATCTAGGCAAGTTTAAATGAGGCCGGAACAACAAACAACAGTTCCGAAAAATCCCCATGTGCATATTTTTAATTTGGTAGTGTTCTGCCCTAAATCATATTTTAATGTTGTTAAATAGTAAAACAAAGTGCACCATGTTAATCTATGCATTTTTCTACCCCATTTACATACAAAGTTTATTTAATTTAGAGCTACGGTTAAATAGTTATGAAATAAATCATTTTAACATGTCATATGAGCAAATTTAATCAAACAACATTTTTAACATGGATGAAAGTAGCATATTATGAAACTAGATGAAATTCCAAGCATTTTACATATATAGTTTGTTTTAATCTGATGCATCAATTGTGAGTTATTAAATGCATGATCTAGAGGGACCTTTATGTAAAACTGGCGTTCTCTGGATAATTAGGCAAATTCGCAGACAGGGAAAAAAACAACACTGGGCCGAATCTGCAGCTTGGCCCAACAGTGCACATGGTGGTTTGGGTGGCTGCTCACATCGGGCTCTCGGGCCGGAAGCGGAGAAGCGGCTGGGCTGGAGGCGCACTGTGGATTAGCTAGCCCACGCAACAGGGCGACGCGTCAACGGGAGCGGGGCGGTTGCAGCGGCTGGAACGAGCGAGTCCCTGCTCGATGAAGAGGAAGCAGAGGTCGGCGCGACGAGAAGCAGGGGACGCAGCGGCGGCCTGGTGTGGCTGGGACTCCGATGAAGGGTTGCCCGACGGGGAGGGTCTTGGTCGTCGGTGTGGTGGCACGCCCCGACGGGGTTGGAGGAGGCCGAGGCGGCTTGGCGTGGGAACTCCAGCGAGGCAGGGCTTGGAGGCAGCTGCGGACACGCAGGAGGTGGGGCCCACGGGCTGACGTGGCGCAGACACGGTCAACGCAGGCGGACGATGTAGAAGCAGCGTCGACAACAAAAACTTGGCGCGAGGCAAGGGACTTGGGCGAGGGCCTCGGTGCGATGGGAATCAGCCGGATCCGAGGCCGGGGCGGCGGTGGAGCTCCGTTCTGAGGTAGCCCGTAGCAGATCGGGGCGGAGACGAGGCGGGGCCTTCAAGCTTCGGGCATGGCTCCTGTGAAGGTTCAGACTTCAAAGAGAGGGAGAGAACTGCGTGAGAGGGAGAAAAACAGAGGGAGGAAGGAGAAATAAGGGGAGGCAGGGTGCGATGCGGGGACGGCCTGGTCCTGGTCGTCGGTGGTGGAGCTTCGGTGGCCGGCCGGTGCTCGGGCTGTTGGGGCCTCGGGCGCTCGCGACTGCAGGAGGTGGACGAGGGGATCCAGGGGAGGCGCTGGTTGGTGGGGGAGAGATCAAGAGGTGGAGGGCTACGGGTTGGAGGCTGAGAGGATTTTTGGATCGGGGCGCAGACACTGATTGGATGGGGATAGATCCCGAGGTGAGAGATGAGTGCGGCGGCGGCAGGGACAAATCCTCTGGATTTTAGGGTTGGGTCCAATTAGGTACGGGGTTGTTGTTTAAATAGGCAGGACAGAAAACAAAGGGGGATTTAGAAGCTGAAAGTACAATTATCCTTGGGTGGTTTTGGTAATTACTAACAACATATAGCTCATTGAACTAATGCTATTTCAAGATGATCATTTCAGAAAGTTTAATGATTGGCATGGCATAGATTAGGAATGTGGACCACTGAAAATGCTAAGGACACATATTGGCTCAAGCTCAAGACTACATTTTCATCTTAATGATCCAAGAACCAATATCACATTGAGTCCATAGAAAAAGACAACACTATTAAAAGGGGATGAGGTGTTGCTTAATAGCTTGCTTGCTCAAAATGCTTAGTGATATACTCCAAAAGCCCTAAACCACTTTCTCATATTCACATATGTCCCAAACCAAAAGTCAAACTCGGCCCTACCGATTTGATCTATCTGGCGCCATCGAGTTCATTTGACATAGCCACTGCCAAAAACCCAGTCACTTCGGTCTCGTTTCCCTTCGTAACGTTTCGGTCCAAGCGAGATGAGCGATCGATCCCACCGAGTTCACAATGCAAACTCTTTGTTTCCCTTTCGTAACATTTCGGTCCAACCGAAATGAGCGAATCAGTCCCACCGAGTTTGCCTAACCAACCCTCTGGTTAGTTTATTACCAAAATCGGTCCCACCGAGTTTGTGTAATCGGTCTCACCGAGATTACGTTATGCCCTAACCCTAATGAAGTCGGCCCTACCGAGTTGACATGTCGGTCCCACAGAAAATCCTAACGTTCACATTTTGAACTAAATCGGT
Source organism: Triticum monococcum (assembly GCA_034509565.1). NCBI lineage: Eukaryota > Viridiplantae > Streptophyta > Magnoliopsida > Poales > Poaceae > Triticum > Triticum monococcum. The sequence goes on along the minus strand of CM067847.1, from coordinate 639,211,432 downwards.
CTGACCGAGTTTCATGATTCGGTCCCACCGAGTTTGGTGATTTGTGTGTAACGGTTAGATTTTGTGTGGAGGCTATATATACCTCTCCACCCTTCCTTCATTAGTAAGGAGAGTCATCAGAACATGCCTACACTTTCAACATACATTTTCTGAGAGAGAACCACCTACTCATGTGTTGAGACCAAGATATTTCATTCCAACCATATGAATCTTGATCTATAGCCTTCCCCAAGTTGCTTTCCACTCAAATCATCTTTCCACCAAATCCAACCCCTCCCCGAGGCCCCTGCGTCGCCCCGCCACGTTGTCGTCCTCCTCCCTGCGGCCCCTGCACCGCCCCATTGCCGGAGAGGCCTGCGCCGGGCAACCACGCCGCGCCGGACCCCTCCCTGAGGCCCCTGCGCCACCCCGCCCCTCTACCGTCCTCCTCCCCGTGGCCCCTGCGCCGCGCTGCCCCATCGGCCGACCTCGCCGGAGGAAGAGGTAATTTTTTTCCTGTTTTTTGTTCTCTATTTCCTGTTTTGTTTTAGGTTAGTGCTTGAGTTTTAGGTATAGGTTAGTGAAAGGTTTAGGTGTAGTTTTCAGTTTTTAGGATTAGGTTAGTGCTAGTTTAGGTGTAGTTTTTTCCTGTTTTGTTTTAGGTTAGTGCTAGGTTTAAGAGGAGGAAAAAGGAGGAGGAGAAGAAGAAGAAGAAGAAGAAGAAGAAGAAGAAGAAGAAGAAGAAAAGGAAAAAAGAGAAAGAAGAAAAAGACACCCCGACCTCGACCCCGACCCCCGACACTCTGACAACACACCCTGACCCACACCCCGACCCCGACACCCCGACCCCGACACGACACCTCGGCACGACACCCTGAGACATCTCCAATGTATCTATAATTTTTGATTGCTCCATGCTATATTATATACTATTTTAGATGTTTATTGGGCTTTATTATACAGTTTTATATTATTTTTGGGAGTAACCTATTAACCGAAGGCCCAACCCAAATTGCTGTTTTTTTTGCTTATTTCAGTGTTTCGAAGGAAAAGGATATCAAACGGAGTCCAAACGGAATGAAACCTTCGGAAACGTGATTTCCTCAACAAACGTGATCCACGAGACTTGGAGTGGACGTAAAGCAATCAACGAGGAAGGCACGAGGCAGGGGGGCGCCTACCACCCTGGGCGCGCGCTCCACCCTCATGGGCCCCTCGTTGCTCCACCGACGTACTTCTTCCTCCTATATATACCCATATACCCTAGAAACATCAGATACGGAGCCAAAACCCTAATTCTACCGCCGCAACCTTCTGTACCCATGAGATCCCATCTTGGGGCCTTTTCCGGAGCTCCGCCGGAGGGGGCATTGAGCACGGAGGGCTTCTACATCAACACCATAGCCTCTCCGATGATGTGTGATTAGTTTGTTTCAGACCTTCGGGTCCACAGTTATTAGCTAGATGGCTTCTTCTCTCTCTTTGTATCTCAATACAATGTCTCCTCGATCTTCTTGGAGATCTATTCAATGTAATCTTCTTTTGCGGTGTGTTTGTCGAGAACCGATGAATTGTGGGTTTATGATCAAGTTTGTCTATGAACAATATTTGAATATCCTCTGAATTATTTTATGTATGATTGGTTATATTTGCAAGTCTCTTCGAATTATTAGTTTGGTTTGGCCTACTAGATTGATCTTTCTTGCAATAGGATAAGTGCTTAGCTTTGGGTTCAATCTTGCGGTGCTCGATCCCAGTGACAGAAAGGGAAACGACACGTATTGCATTGTTGCCATCAAGGATAAAAAGATGGGGTTTATATCATATTGCATGAGTTTATCCCTCTACATCATGTCATCTTGCTTAAGGCATTACCGTGCTCTTATGAACTTAATACTCTAGATGCATGCTGGATAGCGGTCGATGTGTGGAGTAATAGTAGTAGATGCAGGCAGGAGTCGGTCTACTTGTCTTGGACGTGATGCCTATATACATGATCATACCTAGATATTCTCATAATTATGCTCAATTCTATCAATTGCTCGACAGTAATTCGTTTACCCACCGTAATACTTATGCTCTCGAGAGAAGCCACTAGTGAAACCTATGGCCCCCGGGTCTATTTTCCAACATATTAATCTTCCAATACTTAGTTATTTGTATTGCCGTTTATTTTACTTTGCATCTTTATTTCTCTTTATCATAAAAATACCAAAAATATTAATTATCTTATGATATCTACCAGATCTCACTCTCGTAAGTGACCGTGAAGGGATTGACAACCCCTTTATCGCATTGGTTGCGAGGTTCTTATTTGTTTGTGTAGGTGTGTGGGACTCGAGCGTAGTCTCCTACTGGATTGATACCTTGGTTCTCAAAAATTGAGGGAAATACTTATGCTACTTTACTGCATCACCCTTTCCACTTCAAGGGAAAACCAACGCAGTGCTCAAGAGGTAGCACACCCCGACCCCGACCCCGACCATCGACACCCCGACCACCGACACCCCGACCACCGACACCCCGACCCCGACCACCGACACCCCGACCCCGACACCCCGACACCCTGAGACCCCGACAATCGACACCCCGACCCCGACCCTCGACACCCTGACACCCTGACAGCACACCCCAACCCTGACACCCCGACACCCTTACACCCCGATCGACCCCGGACATGATGATGATACAAAAACATCATATATATTTGTGTTGATTGGGTGTATTTTTAGTATGTTCATGATGATGATACACTTAAATTATATACATATTATTATGTTCATGTCAGGTATCCATTTTTTATGTTGTACTAATTTTGTTTACTTTTTGTCATTGCAGGTGTTGACAGGATGGTGGGCAAGGGTCCAGAGCGCCCCGAGCCTCCTGCGAGCGCTACTGGGAGGGGTGGTTCCATTATTCTAGCCCAGCCCCTCCGGAGAGCGCTGCTAGACAGTATGCAGACAACTGCGGTGGGCGCTTCTTCTTCGGCTGGGAGAGGTCGGGGGAGGACCAAGAAGGCTGGTAGACATGGACGTGGCAGTGGGAGAGGTAGGAAGGATGCTACGCCTTCCTCGCCGCCACCCTCAGCTAATTCACTCGACCACAGGACTGCTCCGTCTGATGTGGACCCGTCTCACACTCTGGTCCATGAGCCTCCGGTCGCTGATCCTTCGCCCCACCAGACTCGGGTCACCGATCTTTTGCCCCACGTGAGTCTGGTCCCAGAGTCTTCGTCCCAGAAGACTCCGGTCACGGGGTCTTCGTCCCAGAAGATTCCGGTCACGGGGTCTTCTTCCCATGAGACTCCGGAGGCTAGTGGCCCGGAGGATGGTAGCGAGGACACCTTTTCAGATAATAGCTGGCTGTGAAAAAAATGTATATCTGTGTGTGAAATCCAGTGAATTAAATGGATAAAAATAAAAATAGGGGATATATAGCCTCTTTGCGTCTGCTAGCAGACGGCAAACATGACACATGGCAGCTATCTGTAGAAACTGGGAATACTGGCTGCCTATTTGGTCAGTTTGCCGTCTGCTGGCGGACGACAAAGACCTTTGAATCTTTGCCGTCTGCCGGTAGACGGCATAGCTGGCCACGTAGCAGCTTCCCAGTGCTGGCCTAACTGAGCTATTTGCCGTCTGTCAGCGGACGACAAAGAGCTTTGACTCTGTGCCATCCGCTAGCGGACGGCAAAGAGCATCATTAACCCCCTAACGACTCTGACCCCACCCCACTGTCATCCGTTGTATTTGTCGTCTGCTGGCCTCAGATGGCGGACGACACAATCCTTTGCCGCCCGTTTCTAAGAAGCGGACGACAAAGAAGGCCTTTGCGGGTACCTGTTCAGACGGACTATTTGCCATCTGCTGGCAGACGGCAAAGAAGTTTGCCATCCGGGATTTATGCCTTTGCCGTCTGCCATGGCGGACGGCAAAGAAGCTGATTCCAGTAGTGTTAGGTGTCACTTGGGAGCCTCTGACAAGATTGTGGAGTTGAACCGAGGAGTTTGTACGGCAAGGAGATCACCTACTTCGTGAAGATCTACCCTAGTGATGCAAGTCCTTCATGGGCGATTGCCATGGTGGGATAGACAAGGTTGCTTCTTCATGGACCCTTCATGGGTGGAGCCCTCTGTGGACTCGCGCAACCGTTACCCTTCGTGGGTTGAAGTCTCCATCAACGTGGATGTATGATAGCACCACCTATCGGAACCACACCAAAAATCTCCGTGTCTACATTGCGTTTGCTCCCTCCAAACTCCTCCCTTTACCTTCATATGCAATGTTTTACATTCCGCTGCTATACTCTTAGACTTACATGTGTAGGTTGATTGCTTGACTTGTTCTAAGTTGCTAAAATCTGCCAAGACTTAAAATTGAGAAAATGCTAGATTTTTATTTGGTCAACACTAGTAGAAAAAGGGACTAATGTGAAGCACATTAGCCCCGGTTTGTAACAGAACCGACACTAATGTGATCATTAGTGCTTGTTCCAACGCCTAGGGGGCGGAGCTCATTAGTACCGGTTCGTGGCGAACCATTAGTACCGGTTCGTGGCACGAACCAGTACTAAAGAGGCTGTGGCAGGTTGTGGTCAGGCTAGGGTCCCACCCGCACCTTTAGTACCGGTTCATGCCACAAACCGGTACTAGAGGTTTCTAGTTGATTCATTCTGCAGCGGTTTTTTAGTCCCACCTCGCTCCGCTAACAGAGTTTTTACCACCTTAAATATGTTACTTCTCAAACTATCACAACCACTTGGTCTTCATTGAACTCTATGTGTAGAATTTGTGGCCACAATATGAGTCTTCTCCGGTTTCTAAATCGGTGAGGACTCATATTGACAATTCAGATTATACACAAAAGGTCATTGATGATCAATGTATTTTTGATGTATTTCTCTGTAGCAGTAGCGCATTTTGGCTGAAAGGCGGTACTGATGAATGTATTTTTTATGTATATTTTTACATGTTTACACAATCTCTTTTGAAGTATCAGGGTTTATAAGCTCTGAGTGCAGAGACAATGAAGGAGAGGCGCAATGCTCACCTGCATGTTGCTTAGCTTCAGTATGCATGATTCAAGGCCATGTCATCAACTTTCAACCCTTTCTGGCATCATTTGCTATTTTTCATTCATTTACTGATTTGTTTTGAGAGCTAAATGACCGTGAAATTGAAAAGCACTACAAAATGAACTCTGGAAAGGTTGAAACTTGGCATGGTATCACCATTTCACCCACATAGCATGTGCAAAAAAGTAGATACGGTTACGGCAAAAACTGTATGCACTTCGTGTACAAACTGGACAATCTCTTTCGAAGTATCAGGGTTTCAGACGAAAAAACTCATCTGTTACACCGACACTTCATTTTTTAAACTTATTACAACTCTGGACTTTTTTGCATTCAGTATGCACGATTCAAGGCCACATCATCAACTTTCAACCCTTTCTGGCATCATTTGCTATTTTTCATTCATTTACTGATTTGTTTTGAGAGCTAAATGACCGTGAAATTGAAAAGCACTACAAAATGAACTCTGAAAAGGTTGAAACTTGGCATGGTATCATCATTTCACCCACATAGCATGTGCAAAAAAGTAGAGACGGTTACAACAAAAACTGGATGCACTTTGTGTACAAACTGGACAATCTCTTTCGAAGTATCAGGATTTCGGACGAAAAAACTCATCTGTTACACTGACACTTCATTTTTTAAACTTATTACAACTCCGGACTTTTTTGCGTTCAGTATGCACGATTCAAGGCCACGTCATCAACCTTCAACCCTTTCTGGCATCATTTGCTATTTTTCATTCATTTACTGATTTGTTTTGAGAGCTAAATGATCGTGAAATTGAAAAGCATTACAAAATTAACTCTGAAAAGGTTGAAACGTGGCATGGTATCATCATTTCACCTACATAGCATGTGCAAAAAAATAGAGACGGTTACGACAAAAACTGGATGCACTTCGTGTACAAACTGGACAATCTCTTTCGAAGTATCAGGGTTTCGGACGAAAAAACTCATGTGTTACACCAACACTTCATTTTCTTAAACTTATTACAACTCCAGACATATTACCAATTTGAATATAATGATAAAACACACTAATATTAAACATAAGAAAAAAGAATTACTGAAAAATCTATTTTTAAAGTTAAGTTATTCATAAAGTAGTGATTCACACAAATTTCAAATAATTCAAATTTGAAAACTACTGGCACTAACAAAAAGTTTGTAATTTTTTGTACCTAAAGCAAAAATATTCACAAAGAAACTCTAAAAAACTACTCGGAAACAAATAAAAGAAAAAAATATAAAATATTTCGGCGCTGCCTAGTGGGCCTGCTCGGCCTTGGGCGTGGATATGCAGGCCCGTAAGGCCCAGCAGGCTCATAGGGCAGCGCGGCAAAGTTAGGCCCAGAAGGCCCAACCTGCTTTAGAGAGGAGCTCGAAGGAGCAGCCGCAACTGGGTTTATAAACCAATGCGGTTGCCCTTCGCTCGGTGAGGTGGGACTAAACCTTGTGCACTGCTGGATGTGAGTGCACCCCATTTAGTACCGGTTCGTGGCTCCAACCGGTACTAAAGGGAGGGTCTTTAGTACTGGTTGGAGCCATCACCCGGTACTAAAGGCCTGCCCTTCTAGCGCTTCGCCTGACCAAAATTGACCTTTAGTACAGGTTGGTGGCTCCAACCGGTATTAAAGGCCTCTCCTATATATACAACACTTACGAAAATTTCAGTTAGTTTCATCTTCTTCGTCGCGCGGCCGTCATGTGCACCCCGTCCCCGTCGTCGTCCCCGTCCCCGCCCCGTCGCGGGCGCCCGTCCCCGGCCCGTCCCCGTCGATCGCGCGCTCACGCCGCTGGCGGCCCCTAGCTATGTCGCCGCCCCGATCCGTCCCCGTCGACGTCGCCGTCCCAGCCCGTCGCCGCCCCCCGTCGCCTCGCATCGCCGGTCGTCGCCCCGCTGTAAGAGATCGACCGCCCGTGCGCCGGCATTGCGCCGCGCCATCGCCGACGGCCTCACACACAGTACACACACACACACACACACACTACACACACAAAACAGAGAGAGATTTTTATACTAGATGTTAGATGAATTAGTTAGATATATAGAAATATATGTTAGATATTAATGTCAAATGTTAGATGAATTGGTTTGCTAGATATATAGAAATATATGTTAGATATTAATTAATGTCAAATGTTAGATGAATTAGTTAGTTATTAATTAATGTCAAATATTAGATGAATTAGTTAGATATTAATGTCATATGTTAGATGAATTAGCTAGATATTAATGTTAGATGAGTTAGTTTTTTATACTTTTAGTTTATATAAATGTTAGATTTTTCAATTGTTAGATGATTATATATATATATATAAATGTTAGATATATTAATGTCAAATGTTAGATGAATTAGCTAGATATTAATGTTAGATGAGTTAGTTTTTTATATTTTTAGTTTATATAAATGTTAGATTAATGTCAATTGTTAGATAATTATATATATAGAAATGTTAGATATATTAATGTAGATGAATTAGCTAGATATTAATGTTAGATGGGTTAGTTTTTTATATACTTTTAGTTTTATACTTTTAGTAAGTGTTTATCAATTAATGTTTCACCTATGAAAACATAGGAAATGTCGTCTGCCGACGAAAACGATTTCATTATGCGTGAATACTGTAAAGACGAGCGCGGCCTGCGCGATAGAAATTTCCTAGTTGATGATAGACGTTTCAACATCAAGTTGGATGAGACTTTCGAAGTGGATACTGTAAGTCACAACCATAAGTCTTTTTCGTAATTAAGCATGACTTATGCTTCATTTGCTTCAACTTATAATTTTAAATTTTCATTATTCTACTAGTGTATCCCCTGCCATGCAAGAATTTTTTCTTAGATAAGATAGGTTTCAGTCCTAACAAACTATGAAGGTAAAGAGAGTTTACTTGAAGATCGAGCATGGTTATACCTTCGACGTCAAATTATACAATGCAGACACCTACACCTATTTTGAATGAAAAACTTGACAAGCACTATGCAAGGCTTAAGCATTTGAGCCTGATATGTTTATCACCTTTGATATTTGTCCGGAAGATGATATTGAAGGTAACAGAGACATTTGGGTCGATGTGCAGACGCCTCCAGTTCTACCATCATGTGAGTTTCTCAACCATATTTATGTCTTCGATATTGTTTATTAAAAAATAGTTGACAACTAACTTCTGTTGACAGCTTTTTTCCATTAAAGCAAACATGTCCGGCGCTTGGTAGACATGACCGTCCACTGTCCCGGGGCTGAACTAAACTACGAGGAGATAAGTCATTATGTTTCATGGCTTTAGGATCTTGATGTTGTCAAGAGAAATTATTTTCCTGGACTGGAAAATCTCAGTACTCAAAATGTGCGACCAATAGTGATCGTATTGAACTACAGTCACATCTATTTAGGAAAGATGGTAAGATTTTTACTATTTGTCCTCAGTGCATCTTTTGCATACATTATTTTTCAAGCTAAACTTCATTGCTAAGTATGTTACTATACGATGTTCTTCAACAGGGACTCCCGATGATAGTTGTGCCTCAGTGGATCGGTACTAAAGGTTGCATGTCAATGGTTAGCTTATGGCCAAGACATCCTACATTGCACATGAGTGCATTCAGGATTTCTACAACCGAGGAATGCTTAATAGTGAAAGACTAGAGCAAAATTGTGAACGATCGCAGAGAAGTACTAGGGGGCAGCAATCAGAAGCGCATCCCACGATTAGGAGACAGGTTCATCTCCATGCTCCAATATGATGAATCAAGAGAGCTATACATGTTCTATGCTATTTTACCTGAGAGAAAGCAACAGGAGTGATTAGCTAGTTCATGCTCTACTTGTCCTCTCATGTCCGTGTTCTTCGTCCTGAACTTAATCTCAAAGTTATTTGCTTTTGTGGTCTTATGAACGCTTGTGATGATTATTAGCTACCTAGTATTGTTGTTGGTGATGATATGATGCAAGAGTTTTTATATTAATATGATGATGATGATGAGTTATTTATATCATTTATGAAAGAAACCGCAGATTATAATGAGTTGTTAAATCACTAGGTGAAAGTACCACAGATTAGTTTGAAGTGGATATGGATCATCCTAGTGATCAAGGTAATATGGATATGGCATTATACTTGATTACTTAATTAGCTAGTGATCAACTATATGCGATATCCATATAACTTGATCACTTAGGACGTACGATCCATATCCACTTTAAACTAATCTGCGGTAGTTTCACCTAGTGATTTAACAACTCATTATAATGTAAAAAAATCTCTAAATTAAATTGAAAACACAAAAATAAAGGAAAAATAAAAAATAAAACTAACCCCCCAAACCTTTAGTACCGGTTGGTGTTATCAACCGGTACTAAAGGTCTCCCCGCCCCCGCCCTGGCTCATGCCACGTGATGGAACTTTAGTGGCGGTTCATGCTGAACCGGTACTAAAGGGGGGACCTTTAGTCCCCACCCTTTAGTGCCGGTTACAGAACCGACACTAAAGGCCCTTACGAACCTATGCTAAAGCTCGGTTCTGCACTAGTGCAAGTAGTCTAATCACCCCCTAGACATACTTTCGATCCTACAATGGGCTAGGGAAATCCAAATAAGAAACCAAAGATGCTTTAAGGATATTCGGGGACGATCCGAACCCAACGGTGATGACTGAACGGGTCAGGTTCGGGTACGTTTTCGGACGCGCGCGCGAGGGTGTCTGAGAGAGGTCGACAAAGCTAAGGAACCCGACAAAAGGTCAGGGGACACAAAGCAAAGGAGCGGCAACTACGAACGACTGCGAGTTAAAAAAACATACGGATGCAATGCTCATGATGACATGATGAAATGCAACAAGCAAAAAAAAACACGGCGACAACGAAATAACTGGAAGGCTTATGGAGCATCGGTCTCGGGTCGTTACACCAGACTTGCCTGCCTGCGGCCCACAGCTGTTGGGGGATGTAGCATGCAATTTGAAAAAAAAATCTATGATCACGCAAGATCTATCTAGGAGATGCATAGCAACGAGAGGGGGATAGTGTGTCCACGTACCCTCGTAGAGTGAAAGCGGAAGCGTTAGCTTAACGCGGTTGATGTAGTCGAACGTCTTCGCGATCCAACCGATCAAGCACGGAACGTACAACACCCCTGAGTTCTGCACATGTTCAGCTCGATGACGTCCCTCGAACTCTTGATCCAGCAAAGTGTCGAGGGAGAGTTTCCTTAGCACGACGGCATGGTGACAGTGAGGGTGATGTGATCCGCGCATGGCTTCACCTAAGCACTACGGCAATATGACCGGAGGATTAAACTGTGGAGGGGCGCACCGCACACGGTTAAGAGAACAATTGATGTGCTTTGGGGTTCCCCCCGCCCCCATATATAAAGGAGGAAGGGAGGAGGCCGGCCTAAGGGGGCATGCCATGGGGGGGGGGGACTGACTAGGACTCCTAGTCCAAGTCGGCCCCCCTTCCTTCTTTCAGAGGGGGAAAGGGGAAGGAGAGGGAGAGGGGGAAGGAAAGGGGGGCCGCGCCCCCTCCCCTTGTCCAATTTGGACTGCCCATGGGGGGCGCGCCTGTTGCGGAACGTAGTAATTCAAAAAAAAAATCCTACGATCACACAAGATCTATCTAGGAGATGCATAGCAACAAGATGGGAGAGTGTGTCCACGTACCCTCATAGACCGAAAACAGAAGCGTTTAGTAATGCAGTTTATGTAGCCAAACGTCTTCACGATCCAACTGATACAAGTACCGAACATACAACACCTCCATGTTCAGCATACGTTCAGCACGATGACTGTTGGGGATATTGCTATCAGGTATGACCCGCCCAGGAGGGGCTGGGTCAACCCGAACGGCGGGTTACAAAAGAAGCCCAACAATATTCAAGGTAATATGCTATTAAGACTTGTAGAAGGCCTAAGACCAGAGGCGGCTTAAGGACCAATATTGTAAACCGCCGTATGTAAAGAAAGATTTGTAAAGAATGGCATATAAAAGAAGTCACTGAGTCGGACACGTTTTATGAGCCGGCCGGGACTCTGTAGGCCACCAGGCGTTAACCCGTGTATATAAGGGGATGACCCGGCGGCGGCTTAGGAGAAAAAACAACAACTCGAGAGCCAGGCATAGCGGATTCGCTCCCTGGTCATCGAAACCCTAGCAATTACACAACAACTGGGTCGTAGGCTTTTACCTTCACCACAAGGGGCCGAACCAGTATAAAACTCTCGTGTCCTTTGTCCCGATTAACCCTTTTAAGCTTCCTAGTTGTGATGGCCCTACGACTAAGTCCTTTCGCTAGGACATCTGCCGTGACAATTCCACGACAGTTGGCGCCCACCGTGGGGCCAATGCACGGTGGATTTGAGTTCTTGAAGGGCAACTTCGAAGGGCTCAAGGGATACACTGTGGGCCGGATGACCAAGAGTCATCGCGGCAAGCTCTACATCGACAACGAAGGCTGGGGCCCCCAGGCTGGCTCAATTGAGTACGGGTACCGGGTTCCCTTTTTGGCGGAATCCATGTCTTCATCGGCCGGATCGGCGAGTCGGGCCCTGAGCCGGACGTCTGCACCAACCTCATTGAGACGGCTCAGTGCGCAAGATCTGCCCGGGCTCAGCCTGCCGTGAGGCATGCCTTCATGGATTGCATCCATGGAGGTGAATTGTCTGAAGGATCAGTTGATGGCGGCGAGACGACCATCTGTTCCGGAACAGTGAGTCGTCCTCAGGCGAGACAGATTCTTTGTATCAACTACAAGATGTCGTACTTGGGGGCTGTTCCGATGGCAGCAGTATTCCGGACCTCTCTGAGCCGCCGAATCGAGTCGGAGTTTTCATGGCTGGCACTCAACCCGGGCAGAACTCTATGGTTGCGGTAGCAATAACCACCAGGTCGGCAGCAGCCGGGTCAGGAGACCCCGCGTGCCCACTGGCTCAGATACTGATGGACCTCATTGATAAGATGACGGCCCTGTTGACTGCTGTGGTTGAGTCAGCGGATAAAGCTCAGCATGATGCAGAGGTGGCACGACTACGCGAAGAGATGGCACAGTCCAAGGAAAATTTAGCAGCAGAAGAGGTCAGGATGGCCGTGGAGCAGGCGGCTTTGGATGCTCGTGCTCAGCAGCTTCAAGTGGAGTCTTTCCGGCTCTCGGTGGATCTGAATGCGTCAAACGAGGTCATGAGAAGAAGGCACCAGAAAACTCAGTCATGTCTGCCTCTGACTTACGATCCTAGGAACCTTTTCCACACACCCGGAGCTGGTCCAAATAACCCGCCAGAGGTAAACCGGATCACGACACCCGGGGCTGGGGCGCCGGTTCAACCGCGGGCCATGGAGCCACCCCATATGAATGCTGCTCCGCCTCATTACACACCAATACCATCGGGACACTTTTCTAGCCCTTAGGAGAACCTCATTGCTGCGTCGGCTCGTTTGTCGGCTCTCCCGATGGAAGGTGACTCTCTGACAACAATTGAAACACGAAGGGTGAGAGAACTTCTTCAGACAGCTCTGGTGCAGCAAGATGCGTACTCTTACAGTCGAGACAGAATCCATTCAACCCCTCACCCAAGCCGGATCCCAAGCTATAGCAGGCATATGGACTCAGCCGCTATGTCGAGCAACGCTCAACGCCGTAACCAACTGCACAGGCATGAGCCGGCGCAGGGTGGAGCCCTTAACTTGGTGGATCAGGAGAGAATCCATCAAGAGGCTGAGAGGGCGGTTCAACTGGCAGCTGAGCAGGTGGCTCATCAGGCTTTTCCGGTTTATCCGGCAACCTCTATTGAGGTAGGAGTAGCCACAAGAATAGGAGGTGTCCCTTGCCTGGTGTCGGCTATACGTAATGAGCGCTTGCCAAAAGACTTTAATGGGCCTCGTAAGGTGCCTAATTACACGGACGATTTGCAGCCTGGGGCATGGATTGAAAGTTATGAGATGGCGATGGAGCTATTGGAGGTCAGCGATGCATCAATGGCTAAATATTTCACTATGATGTTGGACGGAATGGCTCGCACTTGGCTGAAAGGGTTGCCACCCAACTCCATTGGCTCATGGGCGGAGTTAAAGCTCGGTTCATTCAGAACTTCAAGGACACATGTAAACAACCTATGTCAATCATGGACCTGACTAATTGTAAGCAAGAGGAAGGTGAGTCCATGACCCTGGGTGCACCGGGTCAAGGAGATAATACATTCATCTGATAAGATGGATGCCGGCTCGGAGGTCTTAATGTTGGAGAAAAATTGCCGTTTTGAACCTCTGAAACAGAAGCTGGGGCAGCTCAAGCGTGATTGTAATGACATGGGGTAGTTGATGGCGGCCCTGGTCAAATATGCTGATTCTGACAGTACCAAGGATCCCGTGTCTGATGAAGAAAAGATAGGGAAGGGAAAGAAGAACGGCAACGGCAAGGGTCACCAGCATAACCCGGTGAATCAAGGAGGTAATAAACGTAAGACTGACGAGTTTGTGGCTAACACCAATACACAGGTCAACAACCAACGACGCAAGGGTAGGCCGCCTCCTCGGTTAGGCGGGTCAGGTCCCACCCTCGAGCAACTACTGAATGAACCTTGTCCAAGACACGACACCCGGGAGAAGCCCGCTACCCATCTGTGGAAGGACTGTACGATCATGAAGGCATTTAAAAATTCCAACATGTTTGATTGTAGCTACGGACCGAGCGTCGGTTCAGGCGGAGGCGGCTTTCATGGCCCGGGCGCCGGTTCAGGCGGGGGAGGGTTTCACGGTCAGGGCCATCCGGGTAACCAGGGTGGCTATAATCAGCAACCTGATACGTCTCCGTCGTATCTACTTTTCCAAACACTTTTACCCTTGTTTTGGACTCTAACTTGCATGATTTGAATGGAACTAACCTGGACTTACGCTGTTTTTAGCAGAATTACCATGGTGTTATTTATGTGCAGAAACAAACGTTCTCGGAATGACCTGAAACTTCACGGAGCAACTTTTCAGAAAATATGAAAAATACCTACAAAAGATGAAGGCCAAGGGGCCCAACACCTCTCGACGAGGGTGGGGGGCGCGCCCCCTATCTCGTGGGCCCCCTGTTGCCTCTCCGACTCCAACTCCAACTCCAACTCCATATATTGTGTTTCGGGGAGAAAAAAATCAGGGTGAAGAAATCATCATGTTTTACACACGGAGCCGCCGCCAAGCCCTAAAACCTCTCGGGAGGGCTGATCTGGAGTCCGTTCGGGGCTCCGGAGAGGGGAATCCGTCGCCATCGTCATCATCAACCATCCTCCATCACCAATTTCATGATGCTCACCGCCATGCTTGAGTAATTCCATCGTAGGCTTGCTGGACGGTGATGGGTTGGATGGGATCTATCATGTAATCGAGTTAGTTTTGTTAGGGTTTGATCCCTAGTGTCCACTATGTTCTGAGATTGATGTTGCTATGACTTTGCTATGCTTAATGCTTGTCACTAGGGCCCGAGTGCCATGATTTCAGATCTGAACCTATTATGTTTTCATCAATATATGAGTGTTCTTGATCCTATCTTGCAAGTCTATAGTCACCTATTATGTGTTATGATCCGTTAACCCCGAAGTGACAATAATCGGGATACTTACCGGTGATGACCGTAGTTTGAGGAGTTCATGTATTCACTATGTGTTAATGCTTTGTTCCGGTTCTCTATTAAAAGGAGGCCTTAATATCCCTTAGTTTCCGTAAGGACCCCGCTGCCACGGGAGGGTAGGACAAAAGATGTTATGCAAGTTCTTTTCCATAAGCACATATGACTATATTCAGAATACATGGCTACATTATATCAATGAACCGGAGCTAGTTCTGTGTCACCCTAGGTTATGACTGTTACATGATGAACCACATCCGGCATAATTCTCCATCACCGATCCATTGCCTACGAGCTTTCCATATATTGTTTTTTGCTTATTTACTTTTCCTTTGCTATTGCTATCATCACTACAAAATACCAAAAACATTACTTTTACTACTGTTACCTTTTGCTACCGTTATCACTACTATCATATTACTTTGCTACTAAACACTTTGCTGCAGATATTAAGTTTTCAGGTGTGGTTGAATTGACAACTCAGTTGCTAATACTTGAGAGTATTCTTTGGCTCCCCTTGTGTCGAATCAATAAATTTGGGTTGAATACTTTACCCTCAAAAACTGTTGTGATCCCCTATACTTGTGGGTTATCAAGACTATTTTCTGGCGCCGTTGCCGGGGAGCATAGCTCTATTCTTTGAGTCACTTGGGATATATATCTGCTTATCATTATGAAGAACTTGAGAGATCCAAAAACCAAGATCTATCCCTCAACTACGAGGCGAGGTAAGGAACTGCCATGTAGCTCCACACTTGATTCACCTTCTATTTTGAGTAAGCTTGCGACACATACACCTGCTTCTGCTATTCGTTCTGATATCTCGCATGTTATTGATGATGCCACTTCTGCTATGCATGATACTTATGACGAAACTACTTCTATGCTTGATACTACTGTGCCACTTGGGAAATTTCTTGATGAACAACTTGCTAGAGCTAGAGAAATTGAAAATATTGAATCTGATGATACTGATGAAAGTGATGATGAAGAATCACTTGTTATACCTAAGGGTTATGTTTTTGATCAAGAAGCTTCTTTAGCTATTTTAGCTTGCAAAAATAGAAATGAACTCAAAAGGTTATTAGCTAAATGGAGTAAGCAATCTCTAAATGCTAGAATGAAACCCGACCCTGCTTTTGCTACTTCACCTATCTTTGTTACTGATAAGGATTATGAATTCTCTGTTGATCCTGATATAATTACTTTGGTTGAATCTGATCCTTTTCATGGTTTTGGATCTGAAACTGTTGTGGCACATCTTACTAAATTGAATGATATAGCCACCCTGTTCACTAAAGATGAGAGAACTTGTTACTTTTATATTCTTAAAATATTTCCGTTCTCATTAAAGGGTGATGCTAAGATATGGTTTAATTCTCTTGATCCTGGTTGTGTGCGTAGTCCCCAGGATATGATTTATTACTTCTCTGCTAAATATTTCCCTGCTCATAAGAAACAAGCTGCTTTAAGGGATATATATAATTTTGTGCAAATTGAAGAAGAGAGTCTCCCACAAGCTTGGAGGAGGCTTCTCCAATTTCTTAATGCTTTGCCTGATCATGCTCTTAAGAAAAATGAAATACTTGATATCTTTTATAATGGACTAACCGATGCCTCTAGAGATTACCTGGATAGTTGTGCTGGTTCTGTTTTCAGGGAAAGAACACCGGATGAAGCTGAAATTCTATTGAATAATATGTTGACAAATGAAAATAATTGGACACCTCCGGAGCCAATTCCTGAGGTTATTCCTAAACCAACTCCGAAGAAGAGGGGTATTCTATTTCTCAGTCCTGAAGATATGCAAGAGGCAAAGAAATCTATGACAGAAAAAGGTATTAAAGCTGAAGATGTTAAGAATTTACCTCCTATTGAAGAAATACATGGTCTTAATTTACCGCCTGTTGAAGAAACATATGATCTTAATCCATTACCTATTGAAGAAGTACATGGTCTTGATAACCCGACATAGGTAGTAAAGGTAAATTCTCTCTATAGATATGACAAAGCTGAAATCCCATTTACTAAGTTTGCTAGCCCATGCTTAGATGAGTTTGATAAATTTATGGCTAAGCAAGAAGTTTTTAATGCTTATTTTGGTAGACAATTGAAATACAATTCAAATATGCTTGAACACTTGGGGTGATTGACGAAGCTATGTACCTAGGGTAGGGGCATGGACCTGTCCTAAGAGCCCTACCCAAGGACATCCCTAGAAGAAGTCGCCTTTCAATCGACTTGAAGGTACCCACTCGACGGGTTTAAGACACTCGACCAAGAAGCTACCACTCGACTGCCAGGAGATCTAAAGTCATTCCGCAGGCAAACGGTCGGCTATTAAGTAGACTTTATGGTCATTATAGCACTTCATTACCAGCGTTACCAGTAACGCCCCGCATTAATGTACATTGAACCCTTGGTAACGTGGGCTGGCCGGGGTCCTGGCGAACTCTATATAAGCCACCCCCACCTCAGTATCAAGGGTTCGCACCCCTGTTATTCACACGCCTATAATCCAATCGACCGCCTCCGGGCACCGAGACGTAGGGCTGTTACTTCCTCTGCGAAGGGCCTGAACTCGTACATCTTGGTGTGTTTACAACTTCCCAATAGCTTTGATCTAGCCTCTCCATATACACCCCCTACATCACTGTCAGAGTTAGAACCACGACAGTTGGCGCCCACACTGGGGCCGGAATCTTAGCGCTTAATTGGAGAAGTTGCGATTCTTCCGATCCCTTTGATCATGGTTTCGTGTGGAGTTTTGGTGGAGGGCCGCGAGATCCGTCTCGGCGCGCTCACATTCATCGCCGACGACTCCGCTTGGCTGCAGGAGGCTCCACTCAACGTCGACGCGCTCCCCGTCCGTGGTGCGACGCACTTCCACGCATGCGTTCGTGGCGTCCTCCTACGGCAGCCGTCGACTCATTATCAGTCGGCCCCCGTGTCGTCTCCCCGCTCTGTCTCCCTCCGGCGCAAGCGCTCCGGTAGGTCGAGATTTCAGAGGTGGGTAAGGCTTGCCGTGGCTCGCCAGTCGGCCGCCCCACAAGTCGCGGCAATCGAGCCTGACGAATCCCTCCGCGGCCTGTTCGACTGGCTCCGCGGAGACTGCATCCGAGTGTGACAGCAGCGACCCAGCGGCTGAGGTTCTGGCGGTCGATGGGACACACAGTCCTCTCGGTTTCCCTCGCGCTGATGGAGGCGCGGGTGGGGGCGACCCGTCGCATCCCCACGATGAGTATCTCCCCGTACCTCTCACGGCATCGCAGCGAGAGGAGCTTCGCCGCCGGAACATAGACGCACTCCACACTCCTATCATCGGAGAAACCCCCGAGGCCCGGGCCTTGGAGGACGCGCGCTTGGCTAACTTGGCCGAGCGCACTCGACTGGAGAATCTCCAGCGAATACTCAACGAGCAAGCGCGTCAGCGAGCTCCTGAGTCCAGTCGACGTCAGCTCTTCCTGCCGACGCAGGTATATCGAACCCCAGTTCAGAATTTGGCCGCCGCGGCCCGTATAGCAGAGTCAATTCAGCCCTCCCAGTCAGAGGCTGGCAGGGGATTGTTGCAGATCAGAGCGCTGCTCCGGGCGGCGGGGAACCAAAATTCTGCTGTTTCTCAGTCGCGGAATAGGATCCACAGGCGATCCGTTGCAACAGATACAGTCCAGTCGGCTCACAGCCCGAGATCGCCCCCGAGGCGTGAGGGACGTGGAGACCGGCACGATCAGTACAGAAGAAAATGAGCAGTATGATCACCGATTCGATCGTGAGGATCGACGTCGAGTGCCAACCCCTCCCCCGAGGAGTGGGTCATATGCGCCTCGACAGCGAGATGACAGGCGCCCTCATAGTGTTGGGCAGAGGATTCCAGTCGACCCCAAGGACCCAGACTTTGATGTGAGATCCATCCTCGTTCAGGGTCTGGTTGACAGGAACAGAGCTCACCGAGAAGGCCACGACAGAGATGCGCCTGCCAGCAGCAGAGTATGTGTTTCAGGGCCAGAGTGTTTTAGTCGGTCCATCAGAGCCGCAGTGATTCCTCCCAACTTCAGGTTGGCGACTGGAGTCAGCAAGTTCACCGGTGAGTCTAAGCCTGACACTTGGCTCGAAGATTACCGAGTGGCTGTACAGATTGGCGGTGGCAATGATGAGGTGGCCATGAAGCATTTGCCTCTCATGTTAGAGGGCTCAGCCAGAGCATGGCTAAATCAGTTAGCGCCCAGCAGCATCTACACTTGGGAGGACCTCTCCCGAGTGTTTGTCACAACCTTTGAGGGAACATGCAAGCAACCTGCAGGCCTTACAGAGTTGTGGTCTTGCGTGCAGAAACCGAATGAAACGCTGAGGGATTACATCCAGAGGTGGATCACATTGCACCACACGGTTGAGAATGTTCCAGATCATCAAGAAGTTTGTGCCTTCAAAGAAGGCGTTAAGTACAGAGAATTGAATATGAAGTTCGGTCGAACTGGAGAGATGTCTCTGAATCGGATGATGGAGATTGCCACCAAATACGCCAATGGCGAAGACGAAGATCGCCTCCGGAGTGGCAAGCACAAGGCAGTCGCCCAAGAAACTGGAGGAAACTCCAGTCGGAAACAGAAGCGGAAGGCCGAGCCAGCCGCCCCTGGGGAGGCCCTGGCCGTAACCCAGGGAAATTTCAAGGGAAAAGCCAAGGGCCCCTGGAAGCCCAAGAAAGTCAAGGATCAAGATGGAAATGATGTTTTGGATCTGCCATGTCACATCCACACCAAGAAAGATGAAGAGGGTAATTTTATTTACCCAAAGCATACCACTCGACAGTGCCGGCTCCTGATCCAGCAGTTTCAGGGCAAGCAGCCCAAAGATAAGGAAAAAGAGCCGGACAGAGTTGAAGACAAGGATGATAGTGACGATGGATACCCCCAAGTCAATTCCACCCTGATGATTTTTGCTGATGTCGAAAGCAAAAGTCGACTGAAAGTCATTAATCATGAAGTGAATATGGTTGCTCTGGCAACACCCAGCTATCTAAAGTGGTCTGAGACTGCCATAACATTCGACCAGTCTGATCACCCCACGCACATTGCCACCCCTGGGAGGCAAGCTTTGGTGGTCGACCCAGTTGTCGAAGGCACTCGACTGACCAAAGTCCTGATGGATGGAGGCAGTGGCCTGAACATACTGTATGCTGAAACATTGAAAGGGATGGGCATTCCGATGTCCAGGCTCAGTACCAGCAACATGAGCTTCCACGGAGTCATTCCCGGGAAGAAAGCCGAATCACTCGGCCAGATTGCTCTTGATGTGGTTTCGGTGATTCAAAGAATTACCGCAAGGAAAAATTGACATTCGAGGTTGTGGACTTCCAAAGTGCTTATCATGCCATTTTGGGCAGGCCAGCTTATGCACGCTTCATGGCCCGACCATGTTATTTGTATCTCAAATTGAAGATGCCTGGTCCCAAAGGTGTGATCACTGTTACAGGCAATCGAAAGAAAGCAGAAGAGTGCTTTCAGAAAGGCTCAAAGATTGCCGACGCTCAGATGGCAGTGGTTGAGCTGCAAGAGTATCAGAAGACTGTAGATCCGAGTGAGTTGCTACGAGCTAAGAAGCCCGCTTCTGAGTCAGCTTTTCAGTCGTCCGGTGAAACGAAGGCAGTTCTCATTCACCCGACCGACCCCGAGGCTGCCGCGACTCACATCTCAACAATGCTCGACTCCAAATAGGAAGAAGCGCTCATCCAGTTCCTCCGTGAGAACTGGGACATCTTCGCATGGAAGCCTTCTGACATGCCTGGAATTCCCAGGGGGCTGGCTGAGCACCGTCTACGAGTCGACCCAAAGTTCAAGCCTGTGAAAGAACATCTTCAACGGTCTGCCGTCCAGAAGAGGAAAGCTATTGGCGAGGAGGTGGCTCGGCTCTTAGCAGCGGAGTTCATTCAAGAGATTTACCACTCCGAGTGGCTCGCCAATGTTGTCATGGTCCCCAAGAAGGACAAGTCGCTTCGCATGTGCATCGACTTTAAACATATCAATCGGGCCTGTCCGAAAGATCATTTTCCTCTCCCTCGCATCGACCAAATAGTCGACTCGACCGCGGGGTGTGAGCGATTGTCTTTTCTAGACGCCTATTCCGGGTACCATCAGATCCGTCTGTATGGACCCGATGAGATCAAAACAGCTTTCATCACTCCATTTGGGTGCTTCTGTTATGTTACCATGCCCTTCAGCCTCAAGAACGCTGGAGCCACGTTCATGAGGATGATTCAGAAGTGTTTGCTCACTCAGATCAGTTGGAACGTGGAAGCATACATGGATGATATTGTGGTCAAGTCACGGAAAGGTTCCGACCTGCTGACTGACCTTGCTTAAACCTTTGCCAACCTCAGGGGGTATGATATCAAGCTTAATCCATCAAAGTGCACATTCGGAGTTCCGGGTGGAAAGTTACTCGGTTTTCTCGTTTCTGAACGAGGAATCGACGCCAATCCCGAGAAAGTTGGCACCATACTCCGGATGAAGCGCCTTGTGCGTGTGCATGATGTCCAGAAGCTTACAGGTTGCTTGGCCGCTCTAAGTCGATTCATTTCTCATCTCGGTGAAAAGGCGTTGCCTCTTTACCGACTGATGAAGAAGTCTGACAAGTTCGAGTGGACTCCAGAAGCTGATGCAGCGTTTGCAGACCTCAAAGCTCTGCTCTCCACCCAGCCGGTGCTTGCTGCCCCAATCAGTAAAGAGCCTTTGCTGCTTTACATTGCAGCCACAGGACAAGTTGTCAGTACAGTACTTACGGTCGAGCGGGAAGAAGAAGGAAAGGCCTTCAGAGTTCAGCGCCCAGTATATTATGTGTCTGAAGTTTTGACACCTTCAAAGCAAAGATATCCTCATTATTAGAAGCTTGTATACGGGATTTATATGACCACGAAGAAGGTTGCACATTACTTCTCTGACCACTCCATTACAGTCGTCAGCGACGCCCCACTGTCAGAGATTCTGCATAACAGAGATGCAACTGGTCGAGTGGCAAAGTGGGCGATTGAACTCCTTCCCCTAGATATCAAGTTTGAAGCAAAGAAGGCTATCAAGTCCCAAGCAATTGCAGATTTCGTCGCCGAGTGGATCGAACAGCAGCTTCCGACTCAAGTTCACTCGGAGCACTGGACCATGTTCTTCGATGGATCTAAGATGCTGAATGGTCCCGGTGCTGGGGTAGTATTGGTCTCCCCCCGAGGAACAGATATGTTCTCCAGATTCACTTCGATTCCTCCAATAATGAAGCAGAATATGAAGCACTTTTGTATGGGTTGCGCATGGCCATTTCACTCGGCGTCCGTCGCCTCATGGTCTATGGCGACTCAGATTTGGTGGTTAATCAGGTGATGAAGGAGTGGGATGTCAGAAGTCCGGCAATGACTGGTTATTGCAATGCAGTGAGAAAGCTAGAAAAGAAATTCGAGGGGTTAGAGCTTCATCACATCCCCCGACTGAAAAATCAAGCAGCTGATGATCTGGCAAAGATAGGCTTCAAAAGAGAAGCCATTCCCAGCAATGTGTTTTTGGAGCACATCCACTCGCCGTCAGTCCAAGAAGATCCTTTTACAGAAGAAGCCCCGCAGCCGAAAAGTGCCACAGATCCGACTGAAGTCGAAGTTCCTGCTGTGGTCGACCTAATCATGGAAGTCTTGGCAATCACTCCCACCTAGACGATACCGTACATCGCGTATATCCTAAGGAAAGAACTCCCGGAGGACGAGGAAGAGGCTCGACAGATCGTCCGCCGATCCAAGGCCTTCACAGTCATAAAGGGACAGTTGTATAGAGAAAGCGTGACTGGAATCGGTCAGAAGTGCATAACACCAGAAGAGGGTCAGATAATCCTTGATGATATCCACTTGGGGACCTGTGGTCACCATGCGTCCTCTCGAACCATTGTGGCTAAAGCATACCGAGCGGGATTTTACTGGCCAAGAGCAAACGAGATGGCAAAAGAGATAGTCGACAAGTGTGGAGGGTGCCGGTTCTACTCCAACATGTCACACAAGCCTGCATCAGCCCTGAAGACCATTCCACTCGTCTGGCCCTTTGCTGTCTGGGGACTGGACATGGTTGGTCCACTGAGAACAGGCAGGAGCGGTTTCACTCATGTGCTTGTGGCAGTCGACAAGTTTACCAAATGGATTGAAGCTAAGCCCATCAGGAATCTTGATGCTTGCACTGCTATCAGTTTCGTCAGAGGGCTAACATTCAGATATGGAGTCCCGCATAGCATCATCACTGACAACGGGTCAAACTTTGATTCGGACAAGTTCAGAGCTTTTTGCGCCTCTCAAGGCACACGAGTCGACTACACCTCGGTCGCACATCCCCAGTCGAATGGACAGGCAGAGAGGGCAAATGGTCTGATTCTCAAAGGACTAAAGCCTCGACTGATGCGTGATCTCAAGCACGCGGCAGACGCTTGGGTCAACGAGCTTCCGTCAGTTCTGTGGGGATTGAGGACCACCCCGAACCGGTCGACTGGAAGAATTCCATTCTTTCTGGTTTATGGAGCCGAGGCAGTTCTGCCGAGTGATCTTCTTCACAACGCACCCCGAGTCGAACTTTATACCGAACAGAACAAGCCCGACAAGACGCAGTCGACCTCCTAGAAGAAGAGAGGGAGATGGCCTTGATCAGATCGACCATTTATCAGCAAGACTTGCGTCGATTCCACGCCAGGAATGTGAAGAGTCGAGCCTTCCAAGAAGGAGATTTGGTCCTCCGAGTGGATCAACAGAAACCACACAAGCTTTCTCCTACTTGGGAAGGCCCCTTCATCGTCACCAGAGTCCTCCACAATGGAGCGTATCACCTCTACAATGTTGATCGCCAGATCGACGAGCCACGAGCTTGGAATGCGGAACTGCTCCGCCCCTTTTACACTTGAGTTCTCCCTCGGACGAGATGTAATAAGAAAATAAATTCTGCAGTTCAGTTTTATCAAAGAGAAGAGTGTTCCAATAATTGCTGTCACTTTTGTTTGCATACGAAATCCCCCAGTGGGTGACTTAGCCGCGAATCCATTTCGCCTAAGTTTGAAAAATCCTACCGAGTGGGGAGCCAGACTCCCACTCGGGGGCTTAGCTGCAGCCCAGTGCTCGCCTAAGTGTTCAAAAATCCTACCGAGTGGAGAGCCAGACTCCCACTCGGAGGCTTAGCTGCAGCCCAGTGCTCGCCTAAGTGTTCAAAAATCCTACCGAGTGAGAGCAATCCTCCCACTCGGGGGCTTAGCTGCAGTCCAGTACTTGCCTAAGTTCTCCCACTTGGAGACTTAGCTGCAGTCAGGCACTCGCCTAAGTGTTTAAAAATCCTACCGAGTGGAGAGCAAACCTCCCATTCGGGGGCTTAGTTGCAGTCCAGTACTCGCCTAAGTTCTCCCGCTTAGAGACTTAGCTGCAGTCAGGCACTCGCCTAAGTGTTTAAAAATCCTACCGAGTGGAGAGCAAACCTCCCACTCGGGGGCTTAGCTGCAGCCGAGTGCTCGCCTAAGTGTTTAAAAATCCTACCGAGTGGAGAGCAAACCTCCCACTCGGGGGCTTAGCTGCAGCCTAGCACTCGCCTAAGTGTTTAAAAATCCTACCGAGTGGAGAGCAAACCTCCCACTCGGGGGCTTAGCTACAGCCCAGTGCTCACCTAAGTGTTCAAAAATCCTACCGCGTGGAGAGCCAGACTCCCACTCGGAGGCTTAGCTGCAGCCCAGTGCTCGCCTAAGTGTTCAAAAATCCTACCGAGTGAGAGCAATCCTCCCACTCGGGGGCTTAGCTGCAGTCCAGTACTCGCCTAAGTTCTCCCACTTAGAGACTTAGCTGCAGTCAGGCACTCGCCTAAGTGTTTAAAAATCCTACCGAGTGGAGAGCAAACCTCCCACTCGGGGGCTTAGCTGCAGTCCAGTACTCGCCTAAGTTCTCCCGCTTAGAGACTTAGCTGCAGTCAGGCACTCGCCTAAGTGTCTAAAAATCCTACCGAGTGGAGAGCAAACCTCCCACTCGGGGGCTTAGCTGCAGCCGAGTGCTCACCTAAGTGTTTAAAAATCCTACCGAGTGGAGAGCAAACCTCCCACTCGGGGGCTTAGCTGCAGCCCAGCGCTCGCCTAAGTGTTCAAAAATCCTACCGAGTGAGAGCAATCCTCCCACTCAAGGGCTTAGCTGCAGTCCAGTACTCGCCTAAATTCTCCCACTTAGAGACTTAGCTGGAGTCAGGCACTCGCCTAAGTGTTTAAAAATCCTACCGAGTGGAGAGCAAACCTCCCACTCGGGGGCTTAGCTGCAGCCGAGTGCTCGCCTAAGTGTTTAAAAATCCTACCGAGTGGAGAGCAAACCTCCCACTCGGGGGCTTAGCTGCAGCCTAGCACTCGCCTAAGTGTTTAAAAATCCTACCGAATGGAGAGCAAACCTCCCACTCGGGGGCTTAGCTGTAGCCCAGTGCTCACCTAAGTGTTCAAAAATCCTACCGCGTGGAGAGCCAGACTCCCACTCGGAGGCTTAGCTGCAGCCCAGTGCTCGCCTAAGTGTTCAAAAATCCTACCGAGTGAGAGCAATCCTCCCACTCGGGGGCTTAGCTGCAGTCCAGTACTCACCTAAGTTCTCCCACTTAGAGACTTAGCTGCAGTCAGGCACTCGCCTAAGTGTTTAAAAATCCTACCGAGTGGAGAGCAAACCTCCCACTCGGGGGCTTAGCTGCAGTCCAGTACTCGCCTAAGTTCTCCCGCTTAGAGACTTAGCTGCAGTCAGGCACTCGCCTAAGTGTTTAAAAATCCTACCGAGTGGAGAGCAAACCTCCCACTCGGGGGCTTAGCTGCAGCCGAGTGCTCACCTAAGTGTTTAAAAATCCTACCGAGTGGAGAGCAAACCTCCCACTCGGGGGCTTAGCTGCAGCCCAGCGCTCGCCTAAGTGTTCAAAAATCCTACCGAGTGAGAGCAATCCTCCCACTCAAGGGCTTAGCTGCAGTCCAGTACTCGCCTAAATTCTCCCACTTAGAGACTTAGCTGCAGTCAGGCACTCGCCTAAGTGTTTAAAAATCCTACCGAGTGGAGAGCAAACCTCCCACTCGGGGGCTTAGCTGCAGTCCAGTAATCGCCTAAGTTCTCCCGCTTAGAGACTTAGCTGCAGTCAGGCACTCGCCTAAATGTCTAAAAATCCTACCGAGTGGAGAGCAAACCTCCCACTCGGGGGCTTAGCTGCAGCCTAGTGCTCGCCTAAGTGTTTAAAAATCCTACCGAGTGGAGAGCAAACCTCCCACTCGGGGGCTTAGCTGCAGCCCAGCGCTCGCCTAAGTGTTTAAAAATCCTACCGAGTGGAGAGCAAACCTCCCACTCGGGGGCTTAGCTGCAGCCCAGCGCTCGCCTAAGTGTTTAAAAATCCTACCGAGTGAGAGCAAACCTCCCACTCGGGGGCTTAGCTACAGCCCAGTGCTCGCCTAAGTACAGGACACAACCCAATCCGCAAGGACGACGAGGCGCAAGTCGACTGCTACCTTCTCCTTCGGAGTTGCGCCGCAAATACAAGATTATTCCGAGTGAAGATCGAGTTCCACTCGACGAATCAAACTATGAAGATATTCAACGAGAAATCAAGTTCAGATAAATCCTAAAAGGTCCCAGACCTCAGATCAAAGTACTCGAGCCCTCGGCTCGGCAGAGTTTAACGGTTACAAATCCACTCGGCATTCCGAGGCGAATTTAAAGTGAAGCATGAAAGTTTTTCATTCCTCAGGAGGAGGACTGGAAGGGGCGACGAACTCGTCCAAGTCGACCCCGTCTGCAATACGAATGGCAGCAGCGATGAAAGTCTCCATGAAGTCTTGAAAGTTGTGCTTCCTTGTATTGGCAACTTGGATGGCGGCCAGCTTTTCTTCTCGCGCCTCCTTGCAATGGACACGGACCAAAGACAGAGCGACATCAGCACCACATCTAGCAGAAGATTTCTTCCATTCCGCCACTCGACCCGGGACTTCATTCAGTCGAGCCATCAGAGACTCGAGGTCGTTCTGAAGCGTCGTCCCAGGCCAGAGTGATGTGTCGATCCGCGACATCGCAACCTTCAGTCGAGAAAGATAGTCAACAACGCTGGTAACACGAGACTCCAGTCGGAGCACGTTCATGGCAGCCTCATCCTTCACGAGAGAATTGGCGGGGTCCAAGGCTGGCTCCACTCGACTGGTTTCCTCTTCGAAGTTCTGGCAGAATTCTGCAAACACGATTCAAGAGTCAGACAGTGGCTCTACACAGGCTTGGTAACTGCGAGACAGTCAGGGCAGAGTAATTACCTTCGAGCATGACGAACAGCTTCTTGGCGAGTCCACCGTGATAAGCTTCCAGATCGTTCCTCTTCCCCACCAGATCACCTGCCTTGTCGTGCAAAGCCACGTTGTCGTTCTTCAGTCGGGTGACCTCTTGATTGGCTACCCCGAGAGCAACATTCAGTCTGGAGTTCTCCTGCTCAAGAGCTCCGACCGAAGCCATTTTCTCTTTAGCAAGCCTCGTTTTGTCCAAGACCTCCTTCTGTGCCTCTGCAAGATCTTGATCCTTCTTCTTCAGAGCTTCCTCCAGTTTATCTGCGACGCGTCGAGTGAAATCAACATCAAGAATGGACAAGGAAGAAAAGCCACTCGTCAAGAATGGAGAACCTCACCAGCCATACCTTTTGCTTCTTCTTGCGCCTTCTTCAAATTCTCCTGAGCAAGCTTCAAGTTAAGGTTGAGCTGGATCTACTGATTCTCCAACTCAGTATAGCGAGCTACAAGTTCGCAGGATTTCTGTAAAAAGAAAAATCAGTCGACAGACGTCCAAGATAAGTTGCTTCCGAGTAACTAAGAGACAATGATGACGTTTCTAAGACCACAACCGAATCAAAAACATTCGACAGTAGTCTCGGGGACTACACCTAGTGGGTGCACTCAGCATGCCCCCACTATAAAAAAAAGTCGACTGCCTGCAGTCGACCGGATACAGTTCCATTCGACATGGCCTGACCAGACCGAGTGAAGAAATACAGCTACATCAACACAATATAAAGACTACAGTCGACTGCCAGTAGTCCACCGTAGTCTCGGGGAGTACACCCAGTGGGTGCACTTAGCGTGCCCCCACTCATCCAAGACTTGACACACACACCCAGTGGGTGTACAGATACAAAGATCTTCGGAAAAGAGATTCTTCAAACAACATATCGTAACAGACCAAGTGTTGAGTTGACTGACCTGGACGTTACTCTGAAGAGCCGAACTTGCGTCATAAGCTGCTTGGCTGGCCTCCCGAGCCACCTTCACTTGCTCCATCATGATCCCCGCCTGGCGTATAGCCTCTTTTGCAGCAGCCGCTTGGTCCTAGGGGATGGGGTACGCGGCAAAAAGCGAAGGCGGATCCGCAGTCGACGTCGAGGGCCGCACACTCGTCAGAGGAATGGCGAAAGTCACAAAAGCCCGAGTGATGTCACCACCATCCCGAGCTACGGCCTCAGACGCCGGAGTAGATTGGGGGGCCTTGTCAGCCGACGCCCTCCTGTTCCTCCTCAATCTCAGCGGTTCATTGTCGTCGTCATCCGGGAGGTCGATAACATGAGGAGGAGCTACAAGGAAAACATTCAATCGACCAGAGTTGCAATAAATGTTCAGTCGACTCAAAGCGGAATGTCAGTAATCGTACCAGGGTTGGAGGTAACAACATCCTCCATCTCTTGGTCGTCGTCCTTGGCGGAGATCTCAGAAGTAGCAACGCTGCAAATCTCGAAAGTCAGTCAGTTGGCTCAATGAATCGACCAAGGATCTGTCCACGGTCGACAAAGGAAAGCAAGTTTTGTTATTACCCAGAAATGATAGGGACAACCATCTTCATCTTGGGCAGAGCCTTGGGCGGCTTGGACGGCGTCGCGCGTGGGTGCTTGGGAGCCTTCCCAGTCGGCCTAGGAGAAGAGGTCCGAGGGCGTTTCGACGACTGCCCAACAGGAGCAGTCGCCTTGCCACGTTCCCGCGCTGGATCGTGTGTGAGTTTGGATCGCCTCTCCGGGCGGGGGGGGGGGGGGGTTCGACCTCCTCCTCCTCCTCTTTGCTGGAGTCGACATCGTCGCCTCCCTCTCCATCGTCGGACTCCCACTCGCCTTGATCGTCTCCACTCTCACCTCCGCTCGCCTCCCCTTCCTCAGTTGGCTCCTGTGCCCCGTTGGGCGTCGAGTACATCTCAGTAGTCGCCTGGAAAACAATAGACATGACAAAAGTCAATCAGCCAACTGAAAGAAGACCAATGAAGAAAACAAGATCTTAGTCGGGAGCATAAAGACATACCTGGTCCACGTCATACGTGTTGTCGAGTGGAATTACCCTCCTGGCTCCTTGGGGGTTGTCTTTGTTCCCCGTGATGCTCGACAACCACCCTCCAGCATCTCGTCAGTGACCTCCTCTGGGTGGATCCGAGTGGTGTCGTCAAGACCCGAGTACAGCCACATCGGGTGGTCACGAGCCTGGAGCGGTTGGATGCGCCTCCGGAGGAAGACCTCCAGCAAGTCCATACCAGTCACGCCCTCACGGACGAGCTCAACCACTCGACCAGCCAGCACTTTGACTTGGGCCTTTTCTTCCGGCGTCACTTTCAGAGAAGCAGGTTTTTCAGCTCGGTCGAGAGAGAAAGGGGGAAGACCAGTTGACTGTCCTGGGGTCGCCTGGTCTTGACAGTAAAACCAGGTCGCCTGCCAACCACGGACCGACTCCGAGAAAGTGATAGATGGAAAACAACTCTTTCCCCTTGTCTGGATCGCCATGCCCCCGCACAGCTGGATCACCTGCGTCCTTTCGTCACTCGACTTGGCCTTCTTGACCGATCGAGAACGACAGGTAAAGATGTGCTTGAAGAGTCCCCAATGGGGGTGGCAACCCAAGAAACCCTCACACATGGAAATGAAAGCAGCAAGGTATATGATGGAGTTGGGAGTGAAGTGGTGGAGCTGCACTCCGAAGAAGTTCAGGAAGCTCCAGAAAAAAGGATGGGGCGGCAGAGAAAACCCGCGGTCGATGTGGGTGGCTAGGAGCACGCACTCACCGTCGCGGGGTTGATGTACGATCTCTCTCCCCGGGAGACGCGCAGCTTCGTGGGGAATGACTCCCCCCTCGACCATGTCATCGAGATCTTCTTGCCGGATCACCGACGGCATCCAATCTGTCAGGACCCCGATTCTAAGCCACATCGATCTAGCCGGTAACACCTCATATCACTTTGCGGCCTCACGCACGGTATCCCACGGGTGTCGCCTTACCATGGCCCGGGACCGTTTGCGCCTTTTGGCTCGCGTATATGACAATGTCGCTAGCATCCATATGACCGAGAACCCGGGCCGACATGGCTAGTCGTGAACCCAAAGCGGCACAGACCTATGGAGACAGGCATACATGAATCACAACGAACATGTCGGTCATCAACGAGTGATTCCGGGCTGTAGCACTGGGCTAACAGGACTCCGGGGGATCCCGGGCTGTAGCAGGCTAGACAGGACTCCGGAGATCACCGCGTGACATTTCCCCGAAGGGACAGACATAGGGACGAAGTGAAACACATGCCGGCCAGTCAAGTGTCCTGAACAGTAGTGCTGGGCTAGCAGGACTCCGGTGAACCGGGCTGTAGCGGACTACTATGGCTCAAGGAGCACTAGACTACATTTCCCCATAAGAAAGGCTGCGAAGGACAAACAACTAGATTGTCGGATCCCACTCATACCAAGCATTTCAATCATACATACAATATGCTCGATATGAGTACATAAAACATGGCATCACAACAAAACTCTACAACTCAGGTACTTTATTTAAAGGCTCCAGGGAGCCATACATAACATATCCATACAGGTAGGGGTCACATGACCTGGCACTCAAGTCATACAGTCATACAAGCACATGCGGAAGCAACTAGTCTGAGTACAGACTCTAGAAAGAAAGAAGGCTTCTCGAAGCCTGTCTATCTACATAGGGCCCTCCATGGCCTGGATCACCACTTGGGTGGCTAGTCACTCGTCGACGTCAAGGTCTACGTAAAACCCATCGGAGGGGGCAGTGTTGTCGTCTGAAAGCAATAAATAAGCAAACATGAGTACAAAGGTACTCAGCAAGTCTTACATCAGAACCTACTGTACATGCTCATTCTCAAGAAGGTGGTGGGGTTTATGCAGCAAGCCAGCTTTGACTCTTGGCTAAGCTATCCTACGGAATCTTTTAGCAAAATAGTTTTCGCACACGAGTCCACTACTCACCATCACAATACTCCACCGTGGATCCTCCCTCGTATCCTGCGAGGGGGCCATCCTCGGTACTCACACTTAACTTGAGTCTTTTAGTAGTATCCATTAACTTGTCTATGAACTGTATAGGCAACCAAGTAGTCCTTTACCGCGGACGCGGCTATTCGAATAGTTTTATACCCTGCAGGGGTGTACTTCGTCATACACGCTTTCACCGCTTACCGCCGTCTACACGACATGTACTCGGCAACCTTCAAGCGGAAGCCCAGCGAGGGTGTCGGCCACGGCCTACCTAAACACCTAAGCCCCTAGTCCAGGTTATCGCCTATCCAGGTTCCATCCGCAGGGAGTCCGGCCGAGGTTTCCACATACGGCCCCGAACGATGTGAACAGGGTTCCCGAGACACCAAACGGGTGACTCGGTACACCGTGCCACGGTGTATCTACCGCAACATAGCCCACCCCTAGGGTCAGCGCTACGCACGGCCGCCAACACATATCCTACAAACACCAGAAACTATTTGCAACTCCTGGACAGAGTACTAGGGTGGCTAAGAAGCCGAGAGGGTCCATTTGTTTCGGGCCCAATGTACGGTAGTAACTGCATCTTAAATCACACATACAGATCTCAGTTCTTATGGACGGCCTCAATGAAACAACCCACCATGTACTCCTACATGGCCTCTCATCGATACCTTTACCAAAACATGTTCAACACATCCCTCATATTACTGGCACAAGCATTTCACTCTAGCCCATCACCCAGATGAACCAGACCTGACACAACTCTAAGCATAGCAGGCATAGCAAGGTAGGAATCACAAAACATGGCTCAATCAACTCCTACACATGCTAGTGGGTTTCATCTAGTTACTGTGGCAATGACAGGTCATGCAGAGGATAAGGGTTCAGCTACCGTAGCACACAGCAGTTTGAATCATGTTGTCTTAATGCAGTAAACAAGAGCAGGAGCGAGAACATGGGTTGTATCGGAATGATCAATGGTTGCTTTCCTGATGGAGTGGTAACGGGATACTGCCCTTCAGTTGGATACTCGTGAATATCCTCGGAGGCAGAACCTACCACGAAGAACACAACCGAGCACAATCAACACATGACGATATGCAACAATATGATGCATGCTATGACATGGCAATATGGATGTGTCTTGAGCTTATGCAACTAGTTATGATTTAAATGAAGTTGGTTTGAATACAAGATTCAAATTCCAACCCCATATATGATTATTTAAATGCCCTTTATTTGTTTTGTCCAAAACAGAGGACAAGCATTGTTCAAACATGCATGAAAATGGTACAGATGGATTCCTTGAATTTTTCTGATAATTGTTCATATATAATTTGTCTCATTTGGAGTTATGGTTGAATTTCTATGAATTTTTGAAGTTTTGGGTATTTTCTGGAATTTCCTGAATTATTTTTAAACAAGAAAATGATTTACTGCGTCAGCACTACATCACTATGACGTCAGCTGGTCAACTGAGCTGCCTCCAGGTCAAACCTGACCAGTGGGTCCCACTGGTCAGTCTCACAGTGCTGGCTCGAGTCACAGACAGGTGGGGCCAGTCAAAGGCCACGTCAGAAAGTCAAACTGGCGTGTGGGGCCAGCTGGGTTAATAACTAATCTAAACAGAACATTAAGTTAAACTAAATATGCACTGGGCCCACATGGCAGTGGCTCTAGGGGGGTGGTTAGTGGGTTAGTTAGCCGCTAATGACGGCCACGTCGGCTACCGGCGTTTAGCCGCCGGCGACCTCAGATCGCGGCGGCGTTTCACCGGAGTTGTTCGGGTTTTGCCTACAGGCGACCAAACTCGCGGCAGAGGGCATCTACGTGCTCCTGGGACTCGCGCGCATCTAGTGGTGCAGACGGAAGGGGCTGGGGCAGCACGTAACCGCGGCGGCGACGAGCCGGGCGGCGGCCGGAGTTCGGTTGTGCACGGGAAAGCGGCTGCAGCGAGCAAACACGCAAAATAAAGCGCGGGCAAGGCACTACGCGATGCAGAGGTGTCGTTTGGCACGTTGGCGCGACCAAATGGGTATCGGAGCGACGCCGGCGACGAGCCCGAGCGGCGTTGAGCTCGGTCAGTAGGGAGTCGGCAATTTGAGCTTGAAATAATGGCGGGGACGAGGGGGATTCGGAGCAGGAGCTCACTGGGGTCACGTAGAGCAGCTCGGTGGGCTCGGGGACGGTCCGGAGCCGATGAATTTGACGGAGATGGCCGGCGGTCCCGAGGTTTAAGAAGACGACGCCGAGGACGAAGCAAGGCTTCCCGGCTCGCTTGGCTCGGTGCAGAAGGCGTAGGCGACAGTGGCGGAGCTTCCACGCAACACGGGAAGGCGAGAGGGGGTCGGGGAGCGCGGTGGCAGCGAACGGCGGCGACGACGCGTTCGGGTGTGTGTGAGAGATCGAGACAGGGGAGGGGATGAGGTCGAGGGAGTGAGCGAGAGGGATCAGTGGGCTGCGTGGCATCTCCCAGGGGCGTCCAGGCGTCGAGGGGGGGTGCGGCAAGCAGGAGCTGGCCGTCGGTGGCCGCGCGCGTGCCGGCGCACCGCGGGCACACGCCCTGCGTCCTCCTGGCAGGAGCTAGGGGACGACTGGCGTCGGCCTGGTGGGCTGGGCCGTCCAACTACAGTGCTGGGCCGGTTGGTGGCGCCAGGTAAGTCCAGGTGAGCCTCTGTCTCTCTCTCTAATTTATTCTGTTTTTCTATTTTTGTTATTCTGTTTTGATTTAGTTTAAATACTAAATCATTTTATAAAATCCTGAAAATATTTATGGACACTTTCTGAAATATTTCAGTGGCCCAAAAATAATTCCAACATTATTTGAGCATTTGAATTATTTAATAGTATTTAAATGCCCAAATTCAAATATTTATGAATTAAGTCAATGCCCCTTTTGTTGACCTAAAATTATATGCACCATTTTTCCCAAGGGTTCTAACCCAAGGCAAAGAGGGTGAACATATTTGAAGGGCATTTCAGGTTCATTGAATTTATTTTTAGTAAACCCTAGTTGATTTCAGGGGGGGTGCTGGGGGTTCTGTTTTCCCCATTTCAATTTCTGATGAATGTAAACATGATGCACACTCTAATGCATAATCTAGCTAGGGTGTGACAACTCACCCCCACTCAATAGAATCTCGTCCCGAGATTTAGGATCATCTGGGAAGAAGGTGGGGTACTCGAGTCGAAGACGATCCTCCCTTTCCCAAGTGGCTTCTTCCTCGGAATGGTGTGACCATTGAACCTTGAGAAACTTGATATTATGACGTCGAGTGGTACGCTCGGCTTGATCAAGGATACGAACGGGGTATTCCCGATAAGAAAGGTTATCTTGTAAATCAAGCGTTTCGTGGTCCACTCCACGGATAGGATCCGCGAAGCAACGCCTGAGTTGCGAAACATGGAAGACGTCGTGAACTCTGGAAAGATGCGGAGGTAGTTCCAATTGGTAGGCAACTTCTCCTCGTTTGGCAAGAATGCGAAAGGGTCCAATGTAACAAGGAGCCAATTTGCCTTTGATACCGAAGCGATGGGTTCCCTTTAACGGGGTAACCCGAAGGTAAGCTTTCTCGTCAATTTCAAATGTCATAGGCTTATGCTTACGATCATATTGACTCTTTTGGCGAGATTGGGCTGTTTTCAATTTCTCACGAATAACGCGAACCTGCTCTTCTGCTTCCTGAATCATATCCAGGCCAAAGAGTTGTCTTTCCCCGGTTTCTGACCAGTTAAGAGGCGTTCGACATTTTCGTCCATAGAGAACTTCGAAGGGAGCCTTGCCCAAACTAGCTTGATAGCTATTGTTATAAGCAAACTCCGCGAATGGAAGGCATTTCTCCCAACTCATTCCGAACGAGATAACAGAAGCTCGGAGCATATCTTCCAGAATTTGATTTACTCGCTCTACTTGACCGCTTGATTGAGGATGGAAGGCGGTGCTAAAGGAGAGATGAGTTCCCATAGCATTTTGGAAACTTTCCCAAAATCGAGAGGTGAAGAGACTTCCACGGTCTGAGTTAATTTCCAATGGGACACCATGAAGAGACACTATTCGGGAGATGTATAGGTCAGCTAGCTGGCTAGCGGTGATACTCTCACGAACAGGTAGAAAATGGGCTACTTTGGAAAGACGGTCGATCACGACGAAGATGGCATTATTCCCCCTCTTGGTCCTGGGAAACCCAGTGATGAAATCCATACTGATTTTGTCCCATTTCCATTCAGGAATAGCCAAAGGTTGAAGGGTGCCAGCAGGCCGTTGATGCTCTGCTTTAACACGACGACAAACGTCGCAATTAGCAATGTATTGAGCGATTTCTCTCTTCATCCTAGTCCACCAAAACCTCTGGCGTAGGTCTTGATACATTTTGGTACTACCGGGATGAATGGTGAGAGGGGATTCATGAGCTTCCTTAAGGATCAGTCGCCTCAGGTTTCGCGCCTTCGGAACCACTAGGCGATTCCCAAAGTATACAACACCTTGATCATCAATGGAGAAACAATCCACGACTCCTTTCTTAACGTTTCTCTTGATACGGGAAATTCCCGGATCTATCTTCTGTGCCTTGATGACCTGATCCGTAAGGGTAGGTTCCGCTGCCAGGGTGGATAGGAATCCTTGAGGAACAATGTGAAGATTAAGCTTGCGAAATTCCTCATGGAGAAGTGGTTGACTTTGTTGTAACATCAGGTTGTTACAGTAGGACTTACGACTTAATGCATCGGCCATGACATTGGCCTTGCCAGGGGTGTAAGTTATTCCTAAGTCGTAATCCGAGATCAACTCGACCCAACGTCTTTGCCTGAGATTCAAATCTGGTTGGGTGAAGATATATTTCAAGCTTTGGTGATCGGTGAATATCTCGCAACGATTACCGAGGAGGTAATGTCGCCAGGTTTTGAGTGCATGGACTACAGCTGCAAGCTCTAGATCATGTGTGGGATAATTTTCCTCATGTGGGTGTAATTGCCGTGAAGCATAGGCAATTACCTGACGATCTTGCATGAGTATGCAACCTAGTCCTTGTCGCGAGGCGTCGCAATAGATAATAAAGTCCTTGGAGAAATCTGGTGGTACCAGTACGGGAGCAGATGTCAAGCGTCTTTTCAGTTCCCGAAAACTGAACTGGCACTATGGAGTCCACTCGAACTTTTTATCTTTCTTGAGGAGTTCAGTTAGAGGTTTAGCAACCTTGGAGAAATTCTCGACGAAGCGGTGGCAATAGCTCGCTAGGCCAAGGAAACTCCGAACTTGCTTGACCGTTTCAGGTGGGGTCCAATCAAGGACGGCTTGAACTCGCTCGGGATTGACAGCAATACCCTTACCAGAGATTACATGGCCTAGATAGGTCACTTCTGACAACCAAAATTCACACTTGGAGAATTTGGCATAAAGGCGATGCTCTCGAAGTTTCATCAATACCAGCCTTAGATGTTCGGCATGTTCCTCTTCATTCTTGGAGTAGATGAGTATGTCATCGAGGTATACTACGACGAATTTGTCCAAGTACTCCAATAAAACCGAGTTCATTAACCGGGAGAAAGTGGCCGGGGCATTGGTTAAACTGAAGGACATGACGGTGTACTCGTATTGGCCATAACGAGTAACAAAGGCCGTTTTGGGAATGTCCCCGTTTCTGATTTTGATTTGATGGTAGCCCGGCCTCAAATCCATCTTCGAGAAGACCGAGGATCCAGCGAGCTGATCATACAGGTCGTTGATCCTGGGAAGTGGGTATTTGTTCTTGATGGTGACCAGATTGACAGGTCGGTAATCCACAACCATTCGATCCGTTCCATCCTTCTTCTTGACGAAGAGGACAGGGCAAGCCCAAGGAGAGGAGCTAGGACGGATGAACCCTTTGTTCAAGGACTCATCGAGTTGGTTCTTAAGCTCGGCTAGTTCTAAGGGTGCCATCTTATAGGGTCTTCTAGCAATTGGAACGGTTCCTGGAACAAGGTCTATCACAAACTCGACATCCCGGTCAGGTGGAACACCTGGCAGTTCTTCCGGAAACACATCCGGGAAGTCTCGGACTACCGGAACGTCCTCAAGGTCTGGCAGAGGGTTGGCATTGAGAGAGTAAAGTTGGTGCTTGGCCACTCGAGTTAAGACATTAACTGTCTTGCCCGAGGGATGAATAAGTTGAACGGTTCTAGTGGCACAATCGATCTTGGCATAATGAGCCGACATCCAGTCCATACCCAAGATGATGTTTATGTCGGAGGACTTGAGAGCTATTAAAGATGCAAGGAAAACAAGCCTATCGACAAGAATTTCGTTCCCATGGCTTACCCTAGAAGTTTGCCATTTGGAACCCGGAGTTTGAATTACCATGGAAGTGGGCATGTCACAGAATGTCGTGTTATGCAACCGAGCATAATTCTCGGATATGAATGAATGAGATGCTCCAGTATCGAAAAGAACAGATGCCGGATGGCAGTTAACAAGGAGCGTACCAAGGACGACGTTGGGATCCTCATGAGCCTCTTCGGCTGAAACATAGTTGACATGGCCACGTGTAGTAGTGGCCGGCTTGGCGTAGAAAGTCTTTCCCACGGGCTTACCACGGCCAACGGACTTTCCAGCTTGATTGGGGTTGTTCTGGGGACACTCTCGACTATAGTGACCCGGTTCTCCACACTTGAAGGATGTTACCCCAGTGGGGCGTGGAGCAACATTAGCAGCGGGGCCACCATATGGCTTGGACGGTGCAAATTGCTGGTTGGGACGAGGCGCCTCAAAGGATGGCCTCGGGGTGAATCTGGGTGGCAGTGCGGTGCTTGGAATCCACACCCGGCGCTTCTGAGCTCCAGAGCCGGATGAAGACCCAAAATCACGAGAGTGCTTGCGTGAAGCCTCATAATCAGTCTGGCCTGTCTCAGCGCTAATAGCTTTATTGACCAGCTTCTGGAAGGACGTGCACTCGTGCAGACGGAGATCGCGGCGAAGCTCAGGGCTAAGTCCCTTGCGGAACCTTGCCTGCTTCTTGGCGTCAGTAGAAACCTCTTCAGGAGCATAGCGTGCCAGGTTCCCAAATTCTCGGCTATATGCATCCACAGTCAGCCTTCCTTGGGTGAAGTTACAGAACTCCTCCCTCTTGCGATCCATAAGTCCTTCCGGAATGTGATGCTCATGGAAAGCCTCACTGAACTCAGCCCAGGTAGTGATTTGGCCGACCGGGCGCATAGCTTCGTAGTTTTCCCACCAATGGCTAGCGGGGCCCTCAAGATGATAAGCAGCATAGGTAACCTTGTTGGCTTCAGCTACGTTGGCAGAACGTAGCTTGTGGGTGATGCTGCGAAGCCAATCATCCGCGTCGAGGGGCTCGACGGAATGGTTAAACTTTGGTGGGTACAGCTTGATAAAGTCGTTGATTGACACCAAGTCATTTCGTGGGTGGCGTGCAGTGTTCTGCTCAATCCGCTCCAGCAGGCGGTTGGTCTCACGCTTGTTCCTTTCCGCCTCCAGCATCACTTCGGCCAGGGAAGGCGGATGAGGCAAATTTTCACCTCTAGCTGCATTGGCTTCCCCCTGCTCCGGGGCAGCAGGGTTTCCGCGGGTGTTGACCATCCTAGGAGGAAACAAGACAACGGTTTAGACAAGGATGGCTCAAACTTAACAGGGAAGTGCAGAATGTAAGGGATAACGCGGAATGCAGAGATGCTCATTCGTATGCCATGATAATATAAAACTGCCATATATACACCAACGGTCATACTCGTCATACATAGTTTAGTACAAGCCCATGCTACAGTACAACTATGAAGATAGACGTTACATCTCATCGGAGGCATTCCGAGTCCCTATACATTATTTATCTACACCTCCGGAATCGATTACACACCAAGTCGTATTCCACAAGTCACACAGGACAGTGGAGATACAACTACTACAATACTAGTGGTACTACTACTAACTCAGATAGCTCCGTAGTAGTCCTCATAGAAGTCACCTCCATAGCCTGGAAGTTCAACGTGATCATCCGGAAACAGACGGTCCTGAGGAGCCTGTGGACCATAGGGGCTAGGATAAGGTCTTGGACCAACAAACGGTGGCCTGCGGGGACCAAGGGGTGGGGTGATGCCTCCCACATCACGCCAATCCACCATGTCTGGCAGAGCTGCTCTCACAGGATACAGATCCCTGGTATCCATACATCCCGCTTGCACCGCGGGTGCAAACCGAGTCAATGTGGCCCAATGATCAGCACGGGTATTAAAGAGCTCCAGCCTCAAGGCCCGATTCTCTCGGTCCTTATCTTCGAGCATCTCAGCGGTGGTACGAGTTAATGATTCCTCCTGAGTGGAGTCAGCATAGATAGCCTGAAGATACCCCTGCGCTCCCGGAAGTGAAGCTGGCATGTAACGGAAGTCAGTGTTCCGAAGCAGGCCAGTCCGGACTCGCAAGATGGTCATCATGGAATAGGCAGCATCCTGCACAACCATCTCAATGGTAACTCCGAGTCCATAGGAACAGTGAAGGGGCTCGGTAGATCCAGGATAGGAAGGAAATATCCTGACGGTGCATAAATACTGGCTTTGATTAAAGTCGCGGAACTGCTCTTCAACAGTGTATTCGGGATACCAACGGTATCCTGTCTCGATCATGACCCGGACCAACATAGTAGTATGACCGGGCACGTCGAGGCACCTGGTCAGGCGAACCACTTGATTTTGAGACTGATTGGCCATCTGAAAGCACAACCATAAGACAAAGACATCAGAATTCCTAGGGAAAATTGGGCAGCATAACGGCTGTAAATGCTCAGAAAAAGATTTGAGACATCCACAACAGTTCACAATACCGCTCAACAGCATCATATCAAGGTTCTGATTCAAATAGCCACGTACTAAAATAGTAGAAACTGGACTGGAACTCGTAACAATAATCCTATGAGCTACTACGGATTAGTAACACGTGAACCTGATAGAAGAAGAGAGCCTAGTCCTTAACCCACGTTGAATGAGAAGAGAATGACTCAGATCAGAAGCATAGGGTAAAGGAGTAAAAGAACCTTACGTTCCCTCCCACAATCAATTCCCTTACATATAACTAAAGCATTTCTAGACTCGACATCGACCAGTTTGGCTGAACGAACCTACAGGCAGTCCGGCTCTGATACCAACGCTGTCAGGACCCTGATTCTAAGCCACATCGATCTAGCCGGTAACACCTCATATCACTTTGCGGCCTCACGCACGGTATCCCACGGGTGTCGCCTTACCATGGCCCGGGACCGTTTGCGCCTTTTGGCTCGCATATATGACAATGTCGCTAGCATCCATATGACCGAGAACCCGGGCCGACATGGCTAGTCGTGAACCCAAAGCGGCACAGACCTATGGAGACAGGCATACATGAATCACAACGAACATGTCGGTCATCAACGAGTGATTCCGGGCTGTAGCACTGGGCTAACAGGACTCCGGGGGATCCCGGGCTGTAGCAGGCTAGACAGGACTCCGGAGATCACCGCGTGACATTTCCCCGAAGGGACAGACATAGGGACGAAGTGAAACACATGCCGGCCAGTCAAGTGTCCTGAACAGTAGTGCTGGGCTAGCAGGACTCCGGTGAACCGGGCTGTAGCGGACTACTATGGCTCAAGGAGCACTAGACTACATTTCCCCATAAGAAAGGCTGCGAAGGACAAACAACTAGATTGTCGGATCCCACTCATACCAAGCATTTCAATCATACATACAATATGCTCGATATGAGTACATACAACATGGCATCACAACAAAACTCTACAACTCAGGTACTTTATTTAAAGGCTCCAGGGAGCCATACATAACATATCCATACAGGTAGGGGTCACATGACCCGACACTCAAGTCATACAGTCATACAAGCACATGCGGAAGCAACTAGTCTGAGTACAGACTCTAGAAAGAAAGAAGGCTTCTCGAAGCCTGTCTATCTACATAGGGCCCTCCATGGCCTGGATCACCACCTGGGTGGCTAGTCACTCGTCGACGT
Organism: Triticum monococcum; assembly: GCA_034509565.1. Taxonomy (NCBI): domain Eukaryota; kingdom Viridiplantae; phylum Streptophyta; class Magnoliopsida; order Poales; family Poaceae; genus Triticum; species Triticum monococcum. The sequence goes on along the minus strand of CM067847.1, from coordinate 639,170,523 downwards.
CAAGGTCTACGTAAAACCCATCGGAGGGGGCAGTGTTGTCGTCTGAAAGCAATAAATAAGCAAACATGAGTACAAAGGTACTCAGCAAGTCTTACATCAGAACCTACTGTACATGCTCATTCTCAAGAAGGTGGTGGGGTTTATGCAGCAAGCCAGCTTTGACTCTTGGCTAAGCTATCCTACGGAATCTTTTAGCAAAATAGTTTTCGCACACGAGTCCACTACTCACCATCACAATACTCCACCGTGGATCCTCCCTCGTATCCTGCGAGGGGGCCATCCTCGGTACTCACACTTAACTTGAGTCTTTTAGTAGTATCCATTAACTTGTCTATGAACTGTATAGGCAACCAAGTAGTCCTTTACCGCGAACGCAGCTATTCGAATAGTTTTATACCCTGCAGGGGTGTACTTCGTCATACACGCTTTCACCGCTTACCGCCGTCTACACGACATGTACTCGGCAACCTTCAAGCGGAAGCCCAGCGAGGGTGTCGGCCACGGCCTACCTAAACACCTAAGCCCCTAGTCCAGGTTATCGCCTATCCAGGTTCCATCCGCAGGGAGTCCGGCCGAGGTTTCCACATACGGCCCCGAACGATGTGAACAGGGTTCCCGAGACACCAAACGGGTGACTCGGTACACCGTGCCACGGTGTATCTACCGCAACATAGCCCACCCCTAGGGTCAGCGCTACGCACGGCCGCCAACACATATCCTACAAACACCAGAAACTATTTGCAACTCCTGGACAGAGTACTAGGGTGGCTAAGAAGCCGAGAGGGTCCATTTGTTTCGGGCCCAATGTACGGTAGTAACTGCATCTTAAATCACACATACAGATCTCAGTTCTTATGGACGGCCTCAATGAAACAACCCACCATGTACTCCTACATGGCCTCTCATCGATACCTTTACCAAAACATGTTCAACACATCCCTCATATTACTGGCACAAGCATTTCACTCTAGCCCATCACCCAGATGAACCAGACCTGACACAACTCTAAGCATAGCAGGCATAGCAAGGTAGGAATCACAAAACATGGCTCAATCAACTCCTACACATGCTAGTGGGTTTCATCTAGTTACTGTGGCAATGACAGGTCATGCAGAGGATAAGGGTTCAGCTACCGTAGCACACAGCAGTTTGAATCGTGTTGTCTTAATGCAGTAAACAAGAGCAGGAGCGAGAACATGGGTTGTATCGGAATGATCAATGGTTGCTTGCCTGATGGAGTGGTAACGGGATACTGCCCTTCAGTTGGATACTCGTGAATATCCTTGGAGGCAGAACCTACCACGAAGAACACAACCGAGCACAATCAACACATGACGATATGCAACAATATGATGCATGCTATGACATGGCAATATGGATGTGTCTTGAGCTTATGCAACTAGCTATGATTTAAATGAAGTTGGTTTGAATACAAGATTCAAATTCCAACCCCATATATGATTATTTAAATGCCCTTTATTTGTTTTGTCCAAAACAGAGGACAAGCATTGTTCAAACATGCATGAAAATGGTACAGATGGATTCCTTGAATTTTTCTGATAATTGTTCATATATAATTTGTCTCATTTGGAGTTATGGTTGAATTTCTATGAATTTTTGAAGTTTTGGGTATTTTCTGGAATTTCCTGAATTATTTTTAAACAAGAAAATGATTTACTGCGTCAGCACTACATCACTATGACGTCAGCTGGTCAACTGAGCTGCCTCCAGGTCAAACCTGACCAGTGGGTCCCACTGGTCAGTCTCACAGTGCTGGCTCGAGTCACAGACAGGTGGGGCCAGTCAAAGGCCACGTCAGAAAGTCAAACTGGCGTGTGGGGCCAGCTGGGTTAATAACTAATCTAAACAGAACATTAAGTTAAACTAAATATGCACTGGGCCCACATGGCAGTGGCTCTAGGGGGGTGGTTAGTGGGTTAGTTAGCCGCTAATGACGGCCACGTCGGCTACCGGCATTTAGCCGCCGGCGACCTCAGATCGCGGCGGCGTTTCACCGGAGTTGTTCGGGTTTCGCCTACAGGCGACCAAACTCGCGGCAGAGGGCATCTACGTGCTCCTGGGACTCGCACGCATCTAGTGGTGCAGACGGAAGGGGCTGGGGCAGCACGTAACCGCGGCGGCGACGAGCCGGGCGGCGGCCGGAGTTCGGTTGTGCACGGGAAAGCGGCTGCAGCAAGCAAACACGCAAAATAAAGCGCGGGCAAGGCACTACGCGATGCAGAGGTGTCGTTTGGCACGTTGGCGCGACCAAATGGGTATCGGAGCGACGCCGGCGACGAGCCCGAGCGGCGTTGAGCTCGGTCAGTAGGGAGTCGGCAATTTGAGCTTGAAATAATGGCGGGGACGAGGGGGATTCGGAGCAGGAGTTCACTGGGGTCACGTAGAGCAGCTCGGTGGGCTCGGGGACGGTCCGGAGCCGACGAATTTGACGGAGATGGCCGGCGGTCCCGAGGTTGAAGAAGACGACGCCGAGGATGAAGCAAGGCTTCCCGGCTCGCTTGGCTCGGTGCAGAAGGCGTAGGCGACAGTTGCGGAGCTTCCACGCAACACGGGAAGGCGAGAGGGGGTCGGGGAGCGCGGTGGCAGCGAACGGCGGCGACGACGCGTTCGGGTGTGTGTGAGAGATCGAGACAGGGGAGGGGATGAGGTCGAGGGAGTGAGCGAGAGGGATCAGTGGGCTGCGTGGCGTCTCCCAGGGGCGTCCAGGCGTCGAGGGGGGGTGCGGCAGGCAGGAGCTGGCCATCGGTGGCCGCGCGCGTGCCGGCGCACCGCGGGCACACGCCCTGCATCCTCCTGGCAGGAGCTAGGGGACGACTGGCGTCGGCCTGGTGGGCTGGGCCGTCCAGCTACAGTGCTGGGCCGGTTGGTGGCGCCAGGTAAGTCCAGGTGAGCCTCTGTCTCTCTCTCTAATTTATTCTGTTTTTCTATTTTTGTTATTCTGTTTTGATTTAGTTTAAATACTAAATCATTTTATAAAATCCTGAAAATATTTATGGACACTTTCTGAAATATTTCAGTGGCCCAAAAATAATTCCAACATTATTTGAGCATTTGAATTATTTAATAGTATTTAAATGCCCAAATTCAAATATTTATGAATTAAGTCAATGCCCCTTTTGTTGACCTAAAATTATATGCACCATTTTTCCCAAGGGTTCTAACCCAAGGCAAAGAGGGTGAACATATTTGAAGGGCATTTCAGGTTCACTGAATTTATTTTTAGTAAACCCTAGTTGATTTCAGGGGGGGTGCTGGGGTTCTGTTTTCCCCATTTCAATTTCTGATGAATGTAAACATGATGCACACTCTAATGCATAATCTAGCTAGGGTGTGACACAATCACCCTGGATCCAGCCTCGGGGCAGAGGAGACCTTGAGGAGGATCCGCCCCGAGCAGACCTCTTCCCTTTCCCCTGCGCCGCCGCCTTCTTCGCGCGCTCCAGAGCAGATGTCTTGTCCTTCACCATCGTCGTGACAAATCTTGCACGGGCCTGCGGCACTAGGGTGAAAGCGGAGGTGGCGGCGGAACTTGCGAAGAGAGAGAGGAAGAAGAAAGCACACTGTTTGGAAACCTCGAGCCGGCGACTTATAAGAGGCCGCTCCTGAGTGGCTGACTGGTAGGCCCAGGCTATCCAGTCAAATCCCGCAGCAGACGCGCGCGCAGTACGTGGCGAAAAAGGTGGCGCAGAAATCGAGGAGCTTCTGCTTTATCGCTTCCGATTACTGGGGCCGCCCCCGTCCCGTGCACTTCCCGAAATCCGAATCCCGCGACATCCGCGGGCTGTAGAACAACTTGTCAAAACAGAAGACCCCGCTCGCGCCGACACTCGGTATGTCACAAGTAAAGAAATTCACTCGACGAAAGGACTAGAATGGATCAAGGCGACTGAAAGAGGTTGATGACGTCATCTGTGATGATTGACCCAAAACGAGGCACTCATGTAGCCCAAAGAACCAGTCGAAAAGATCTCCAACTCTTTCCCCACTCGAACCTCGATCCATTTGGGGGCTAATGACGAAGCTATGTACCTAGGGTAGGGGCATGGACCTGTCCTAAGAGCCCTACCCAAGGACATCCCTGGAAGAAGTCGCCTTTCAATCGACTTGAAGGTACCCACTCGATGGGTTTAAGACACTCGACCAAGAAGCTACCACTCGACAGTGAAGCCAACCACTCGACTGCTAGGAGATCTAAAGTCATTCCGCATTCAAACGGTCGGCTATTAAGTAGTCTTTATAGTCATTATAGCACTTCATTACCAGCGTTACCAGTAATGCCCCACATTAATGTACATTGAACCCTTGGTAACGTGGGCTGGCCGGGGTCCTGGCGAACTCTATATAAGCCACCCCCACCTCAGTATCAAGGGTTCGCACCCCTGTTATTCACACGCCTATAATCCAATCGACCGCCTCCGGGCACCGAGACGTAGGGCTGTTACTTCCTCCGCGAAGGGCCTGAACTCGTACATCTTGGTGTGTTTACAACTTCCCAATAGCTGAGATCTAGCCTCTCCATACACACCCCCCTACATCACTGTCAGAGTTAGAACCACGATAGTGATTGTATGGCAAATGTTAAAGGTGAACTTAAACTTATTAGTAAACATGCTTCTATGGTTACCACTCAAGTAGAACAAGTACTTAAATCTCAAAATGATTTGCTTAATGAATTGAATAGTAATAATAATGATTATGCTGTTAGAGTTATGACTAGAGGTGGTAGAATGACTCAGGAACCTTTATATCCCGAAGGCCATCCTAAAAGAATTGAGCAAGATTCTCAGAGAAATAATATAGATACACCTAGTTCTTTTAAAAGGAAGAAAAAGAAAAATGATAGGACTTTGCATGCTTCTAGTAATCCTATTGTTGAAACACCTGAGAATCCAAATGATATTTCTATTTCTGATGCTGAAACACAATCTGGTAATGAACCTGAAACTGGTGATAATGTTAATAACAATGTTCATGATGATGCTCAACCTAGTAATGATAATGATATAGAAATTGAACCTGCTGTTGATCTTGATAACCCACAATCAAAGAATCAACGTTATGATAAGAAAGACTTTCTTGCTAGGAAACATGGTAAAGAAAGAGAGCCTTGGGTTCAGAAACCCATGCCTTTTCCTCCCAAACCATCCAAGAAAAAGGATGATGAGGATTTCCTGCGCTTTACTGAAATGATTAGACCTATCTTTTTGCGTATGCAACTAACTGATTGTCAGGACCCCGATTCCAAGTCACATCAATCTAGCCGGTAACACTTCATATCACTTTGTGGCCTCACACACGGTATTCCCACGGGTGTCGCCTTACCATGGCCCGGGACCGTTTGCGCCTTTTGGCTCACGTATATGATAGTGTCGCTAGCATCCATATGACAGAGAACCCGGGCCGACATGACTAGTCGTGAACCCAAAGTGGCACTAACTTACGGGGACAGGCATACATGAATCAACATCGAGCATGTTGGTCAGCAACGTGCGAATCCGGGATGTAGCACTGGGCTAACAGGACTCCGGTGAACCGGGATGTAGCAGGCTAGGCAGGACTCCGGATGTCATCGCGTGACATTTCCCCAAAGGGACAGACACAGGAACAAAGTGAATCACATGCCGGCCAGTCAAGTGTTCCGGAGCAGTAGTGCTAGGCTAGCAGGACTCCGGTGAACCGGGCCATAGCGGACTACTATGGCTCATGGAAGCACAAGACTACATTTCCCCATAGGAGAGGCTACCAAGGATAAACAACTAGGTTGTCGGATCCCACACATACCAAGCATTTCAATCATACACACAATAGGCTCGATATGTGTAAATACAACATGGCATCACAACAAAACTCTATGATTCAAAGTATTTATTCATTAGGCTCCGAAGAACCAAGTATTGCAAACATGGGTCTCATGAACCCACATACAGAGCATACAAGCAACAAGCACATGCGGAAGCTTAACATGTCTGAGTACAGACTTCTACAAATGAAAAAGGCTGAGAAACCTGACTATCTACCAGATCCTGCCGAGGGCACAAGATCGTAGTCGAGGTATCAAGCTAAAAGTCGAAGCCCACACGGAACTACTAGCGAGACTGAAGTCTCTTTTCAAAAACATAAAATAAGCAAACGTGAGTATCAATGTACCCATCAAGACTTATATTAGAACTAACTACATATGCATCAGTATCAAGAAAGGGGTAGTGGAGTTTAACTGCGGCAAGCCAGCTTTGACTCGGTGGCTATCCTGAACTACGACTGCAAGTAACTCTTTTGAGGTGGCGCACACGAGTCCACATATTCACCATATCAATATACCACTATGGATCCGCTCCCGTCTCCCTACGAGAACGCCATCCATAGCACTCACGCTTATCTTGCGCATTTTAGAGTATCCACTTTCACTTGTCTATGAACTATGCAAGGGTTCCAAGTTTCCATATCCGAGGAATCCAGCTATTCGAATAGATAATGATAACCCTGCAGGGGTGTACTTCTTCACACACGCTCTCGCCACTTACCACCATGTACACATCGTGTATCTCGGCAACCTTCAAGCGGAAGCCTGGTGAGGGAGTCGGCCACGACCTGACTAATCACACAAGTCTCTCGTCCAAGTTTAGCGCCTATTCGGGTTCCATCCGCAAGGAGATCCGGCCGGGGTGTCGCTCACGGCCCCAAACGATGTGTGCAGGGTTCCCAAGCCCACCATCCGGGTGCCACTTGGTACATCGTGCCACTGTGCCTAGTCTGTCCCAAGCCCACCTGTACCGGGTGCCATTTGGTAGACTACTAACACTACCTACAAACACCAGAAACTAGTTGCAACTCCTGGACAGAGATCGAGTTGATTAATAAGCTGAGAGGGGCCGAGTTACCGGAACCCAATGTGAGGTAGTAACTGTTCATGGATCACAAACACAGAGCTCAGTTCCCGAGGACGACTGCAATGAGACAACCCACCATGTACTCCTACATGGCCTCTCACCGCTACCTTTACCAAAACGTGTTCACACACTTAGCTCACACACAGTAGGACATGTTCATCACCATTCCAATTCATCCCCGATGAATCAGACCTGACTCAACTCTAAGCAGTAGCAGGCATGACAAACAAGCATGAATGAGTAGGCATATCAGGGCTCAAACAACTACTCATGCTAGTGGGTTTCATCTATTTACTGTGGCAATGACAGGTCATGCAGAGGAAAGGGGTTCAACTACCGCAGCATGTAACAGTTGAATCATTGTTGTCCTAATGCAGTAAAAGAGAGCAGGAGCGAGAGAGTGGGATTGTATCAGAATGAACAAGGGGGTTTTGCTTGCCTGACACTTCTGAAGACACACTTCATCTGTGTCATCGAACTCATCACCGGATCAACGTCTACTAAGGGGAAACAAATACCGGCAATAGAGAGGAAACACAATCAAAGCAATGCACAATATGATGCATGATCATGACATGGCAATATGCTATTGATTGAACTAATGCAACTAGCAACAGGTTAAATGAAGTTGGTTTGAACCCAAGATTCAAATTCAAACTCCATATGTGGATATTCAAATGCCAGACATATGATTTGCCCTATTCAGCAACTATTAGTTTGTTCTAACATGCATGAAAATGGTATAGATGGATAGATTGGATTTTTCTGATCATTTTTCATATATAAATCTTTTCATTTGGAGTTATGGTTGAATTTCTATGAATTTTTGAAGTTTTAAACATTTTCTGGAATTTTCTAAATTATTTTAAATCCAGAAAATGTTTGACTGCGTCAGCATTGTGCAAGCATGAGGTCAGTGAGTCAACTGATGCTGACCAGGTCAAACCTGACGACCGGGTCCCTCATGTCATTGGATCACTGTTAACTGGGAGTTAATCCCGTGTTGACTGGGATTTGACCCACTATGGGGCCCTCCTGTCAGTGTCTGTTAGGGAGGGATTAGTGGTGATTAGCGCCTAACTAAGCGACCATGTTAGCCCGCCGGAGATCGGCGGGAGGCGACCTCAACTGCGGCGGAAGCTCGCCGGAAACATGCTAGGGGCTGCGGTTTGTCGCTCGGGAGGCACCGGGCATGAGCTCTTGCTCTCGCGCATCTGATGGACCAGACGGGAGGTCACGGGGCGGCCGGAATCTCTCCGGCGACGAGGTTCAATGGCGACAGAGCCACGGCGTTGTGCGGGACGAGTCTACGGTGCACCATTTTCACCACTGGGCAGTGCTACGGACTCCTGCGAGCTCAACTAGCACGGCTGCAAGCTCAAAAGCGGGCGGAGGCGGCTGTGGCCAGGACAACGAGATGGCAGGGCGGCGGCGAGCTTCGGTCACGGCGGCGCTGGCGCTAGAGGACGTGCGAGGCGACAGAAATAGGGGCGAAATGAAGAGGGGCTCACCCCGCGTAGTTTGGAGAGGTCAGCGAGCTCGGGGGAGGCCGACCGGCGACTAATCAACATCGGCGATCTAGGGCGGCGGAGGAGGAAGATGGTGATGTTGCCGGTGATGCAGGGCGTCCGGGCTCGCGTGGTTGGGTCGTGAAGATGAGGGGGACGATGGTGGAGCTCTTGAGCCAGTCAGGGAAGCGAGGGGGAGGCGGTGGCCGCGGTGGTGCACGTCGGCGGTGGCGGGCGCGTTCGGGTGGTGCGAGGGAGAGAGCCAGAGGAGGGGGGAAGGGCCTCGGGGAAGAGTGAGAGGGGTCGGGGGTGCGTGTCAACGTCCATGGCGTCCAGAGCATCAAGGGGGAGCAGCAAGCAGGAGGTGGCCGGGGCGTGTGGCCGCGCGCATGGTGAGGGAGTCCTGTATTAGGGGGTCTCCGAACAGCCGGACTATATCCTTTGTCCGGACTGTTGGACTATGAAGATACAAGATTGAAGACTTCGTCTCGTATCCGGATGAGACTCTACTTGGCGTCGAAGGCAAGCTAGGCAATACGGATATGTGTATCTCCTCCTTTGTAACCGACCTTGTGTAACCCTAACCCTCTCCGGTGTCTATATAAACCGGAGGGTTTTAGTCCGTAGGACAACATACAATCATACCATAGGCTAGCTTCTAGGGTTTAGCCTCTCCGATCTCGTGGTAGATCTACTCTTGTACTACCCATATCATCAATATTAATCAAGCAGGACGTAGGGTTTTACCTCCATCAAGAGGGCCCGAACCTCGGTAAAACATCGCGTCCCCTGCCTCCTGTTACCATCCGACTTAGACGCACAGTTCGGGACCCCCTACCCGAGATCCGCTGGTTTTGACACCGACATTGGTGCTTTCATTGGGAGTTCCTCTGTGTCGTCGCCGTTAGGCTTGATGGTTCCTTCTATCATCGATAGCGATGCAGTCCAGGGTGAGACTTTTCTCCCCGGACGGAATTTCGTATTCGGCGGCTTTGTCACTGCGGGCCAATTCGCTTGGCCATCTGGAGCAGACTAAAAGTTACGCCCCTGGCCACCAGGTCAGGTTTGGAAGCTTAAACTACATGACCGATATCCGCGGAGACTTAATCTTCGATGGAGTCGAGCCTCTGCCTTGTGCGTCACGTATTCGCGATGAGTACGATTTAGCTCTACCATCAGACAATGTTCAGGAGATCGCACCGGCATCCGCTCCGACCCTCAATTCGGAGCCAATTGCGTCGTCCATGGACGGGTGGATGGACCCCGCCACGGAAGCCTTATCCTCATCGACGATCGAGCCAAACATCGACCTTACCTTGCGTGAGAGCCGTGTTGTTAAACTGTCGGATCCTTCTCCGGCCACGGACTCCGAACCGCCTGCGCCCGTTCCTATCGAATCTGGTTGGGCGCCAATCATGGAGTTTACCTCCATGGATATCTTTCAGCACTCGCCCTACGACGATATACTGAACTCATTAAGGTCTCTGTCCTTGTCAGGAGGATCCTGGCCGAACTATGTCCGGCAGGACTGGGATGCGGACGACGAAGAAATTTGCGGCCCACCCACCACCCACTTAGTAGCCACTGTCGATGACTTAACCGACATGCTCGACTTCGACTCCGAAGACATCGACGGTATGGACGACGATGCGGGAGACGAAGAGGAACCACTGCCCACAGGGCACTGGACAACCACCTCATCATACGATATATACATGGTGGATACACCCAAAAAAGGAAATGGCGACGAGACAGCGGAGGATGACCCCTCCAAGAAGCAACCCAAGCGCCGACATCAGCGGCGCCGCTCTAAGTCCCGCCAAAGCAAAAGTGGTGATACCGGCACAGGAGGTAATAACACTCCGGATAGTGCCGAAGACAACAACAACCCCCTCCAGCAAGAGTTAGAGTAGGAGGATGGAGGAGCCAGCCCTCCTGAGAGAGCAGCAGATGGAGAGGCGGAGGATGATAATTACATGCCCCCTCCAAAGACGAGGCAAGCCTCGGCGATGACGAATTCGCCGTGCCAGAGGATCCCGTCGAACAAGAGCGCTTCAAGCGTCGGCTTATGGCCACGGCAAATAGCCTTAAGAAAAAGCAGCAGCAGCTTCAAGCTAATCAAGATCTGCTAGCTGACAGATGGACTGAAGTCCTTGCGGCCGAGGAATATAAACTCGAGCGCCCCTCCAAGAGTTACCCAAAATGCAGGTTGCTACCTTCACTGGAGGAAGAAGCGTATGACGCGGCTGATCGACCACCTCGTGGCCGTGATAGAGAGGCACTCCAGCCAAAAGCTCAGCCTGCACCCCGACGCCATTCAAATAAAAAAGCATGGGGAAACACGCCAGACCTGTGAGACGTATTGGAGGACAAAGCAAAACATACAAGATCGATCTATGGATCATGAGGGCGCGCCACTATGCGAGACGATAAACATCACGCCGGATACAGTAAAAATAAATCCGACCGGGCCGAACACAGCGGGCAAGACCCATTCGAGCTGCGTCGCGATATAGCCCAATACGGAGGCGCCGCACACCCCTTATGCTTCACAGACGAAGTAATGGATCATCAAATCCCAGAAGGTTTCAAACCCGTAAATATTGAATCATACGATGACACAACAGATCCTGCGGTATGGATCGAGGATTTCCTCCTCCACATCCACATGGCCCGCGGTGATGACTTACATGCCATCAAATACCTCCCACTAAAGCTCAAAGGACCAGCGCGGTATTGGCTTAACAGCTTGCCAGCAGAGTCCATTAGCTGTTGGGAAGATCTGGAAGCCGCATTCGTCGACAACTTTCAGGGAACTTATGTGCGACCACCAGATGCCGATGACTTGAGCCACATAATTTAGCAGCCAGAAGAATCGGCCAGGCAATTCTGGACTCGGTTCCTAACAAAGAAAAATCAAATCGTCGATTGTCCGGATGCAGAGGCCCTAGCAGCTTTCAAACACAACATCCACGACGAGTGGCTAGCCCGGCACCTTGGACAGGAAAAGCCAAAATCTATGGCAGCCCTCACGACACTCATGACCCGCTTTTGCACGGGAGAAGACAGCGGGCTGGCTCGCAGTAACAATATGTCAAAGAACCATGGTACTTCGGATACCAAGGACGGCAATAGCAGGTCACGTCGCAACAAACATAAGCGCTGCATCAATAGCGATAATACTGAAGATATGATAGTTAACGCCGGATTCAAAGGCTCTAAACCCGGTCAGCGGAAAAAGCCATTCAAAAGAAGCACTCCGGGCCCGTCCAGTTTGGACCATATACTTGATCGCTCGTGTAAAATACACAGCACCCCCGACAAGCCAGCCAATCACACCAATAGGGATTGTTGGGTGTTCAAGCAGGCCGGCAAGTTAATTGCCGAAGACAAAGATAAGGGGCCACATAGCGATGACGAGGAGGTGCCCCGGCAGCCGAACACCGAAGGACAGAAGACAAGTGCGGACAGTGAACATGATATATGCAACCCACATCCCCAGGAGGGAGCGGAAGCGTGTGCTCAAAGACATATATGCGTTGGAGCCAGTCGCCCCAAAGTTCAACCCATGGTCCTCCTATCCGATCACCTTCGATCGCAGGGACCACCCCACTAGTATCCGTCATGGCGGATTCGCCGCACTGGTCCTAGACCCAATCATTGACGGATTTCACCTCACTCGAGTCCTTATGGATAGCGGCAGCAGCCTGAACCTGCTTTATCGAGACACAGTGCGCAAAATGGGTATAGACCCCTCAAGGATCAAACCCACAAAAATGACCTTTAAAGGCATTATTTGTTGGGGAACGTAGTAATTTCAAAAAAATTCCTACGCACATGCAAGATCATGGTGATGCATAGCAACGAGAGGGGAGAGTGTGATCTACGTACCCTTGTAGATCGACAACGGAAGCGTTTGGTTGATGTAGTCGTACGTCTCCACGGCCCGACCGATCAAGCACCGAAACTACGGCACCTCCGAGTTCTAGCACACGTTCAGCTCGATGACGATCCCCGAACTCCGATCCAGCAAAGTGTCGGGGAAGAGTTCCGTCAGCACGGCGGCGTGGTGACGATCTTGATGTACTATTGTCGCAGGGCTTCGTCTAAGCACCGCTACAATATTATCGAGGACTATGGTGGAAGGGGGCGCCGCACACGGCTAAGAATATGATCACGTCGATCAACTTGTGTGTCTCTGGGGTGCCCCTGTCTCCGTATATAAAGGTTCAAGAGGGGGAGGCCGTCCGGCCATCATAGGGCGCGCCAGGAGGAGTCCTACTCCCTCCGGGAGTAGGACTTCTCCCCCAATCCTAGTTGGAATAGGATTCGCGAGGTGGAAAAGAGAGAGAGAGAAGGAGGGGGGCGCCGGCCCCCTCTCTCCTTGTCCTATTCAGACTAGGGGGGAGGGGCGCACGGCCCGGCCCTGGCCAGCTCTCCTCTTCTTCCACTAAGGCCCACTAAGGCCCATATAGCTCCCGGGGGGTTCCGGTAACCTCCCGGTACTCCAGTAAAATCCCGATTTCACCCGGAACACTTCCGATATCCAAACATAGGCTTCCAATATATCAATCTTTATGTCTTGACCATTTCGAGACTCCTCGTCATGTCCGTGATCTCATCCGGGACTCCGAACAACCTTCGGTACATCAAAACGTATAAACTCATAATATAACTGTCATCGAAACCTTAAGCGTGCGGACCCTACGGGTTCGAGAACAATGTAGACATGATCGAGATACGTCTCTGGTCAATAACCAATAGCGGGACCTGGATGCCCATATTAGCTCCTACATATTCTACGAAGATCTTTATCGGTTAGACCGCATAACAACATACGTTGTTCCCTTTGTCATCGGTATGTTACTTGCCCGAGATTCGATCGTTGGTATCTCAATACCTAGTTCAATCTCGTTACCGGCAAGTCTCTTTACTCGTTTTGTAATACATCATCTCGCAACTAAATCATTAGTTGCAATGCTTGCAAGGCTTAAGTGATGTGCATTACTGAGAAGGCCCTGAGATACCTCTCCGACGATCGGAGTGACAAATCCTAATCTCGAAATATGTCAACCCAACATGTACCTTTGGAGACACCTGTAGAGCACCTTTATAATCACCCAGTTACGTTGTGACGTTTGGTTGCACACAAAGTGTTCCTCCGGCACACGGGAGTTACATAATCTCATAGTCATAGGAACATGTATAAGTCATGAAGAAAGCAATAGCAACATACTAAACGATCGGGTGCTAAGCTAATGGAATGGGTCATGTCAATCAGATCATTCAACTAATGATGTGATCCCGTTAATCAAATGACAACTCTTTGTCCATGGTTAGGAAACATAACCATCTTTGATTAACGAGCTAGTCAAGTAGAGGCATACTAGTGACACTCTGTTTGTCTATGTATTCACACATGTATTATGTTTCCGGCTAATACAATTCTAGCATGAATAATAAACTTTTATCATGATATAAGGAAATAAATAATAACTTTATTATTGCCTCTAGGGCATATTTCCTTCAGTCTCCCACTTGCACTAGAGTCAATAATCTAGTTCACATCGCCATGTGATTCAACGCTAATAGTTCACATCACCATGTGATTAACACCCATAGTTCACATTGTCATGTGACCTATACCCAAAGGGTTTACTAGAGTCAGTAATCTAGTTCACATCGTTTATGTGATTAACACCCAAAGAGTACTAAGGTGTGATCATGTTTTGCTTGTGAGATAATTTTAGTCAACGGGTCTGCCATATTCAGATCCGTAAGTATTTTGCAATTTTCTATGTCTACAATCCTCTGCACGGAGCTACTTTAGCTAATTGCTCCCACTTTCAATATGTATCTAGATCGAGACTTAGAGTCATCCAGATCAGTGTCAAAACTTGCATCAACGTAACCCTTTACGGCAAACCTTTTGTCACCTCCATAATCGAGAAACATATCCTTATTCCACTAAGGATAATTTTGACCGCTGTCCAGTGATCTACTCCTAGATCACTATTGTACTCCCTTGCGAAAATTAGTGTAGGGTATACAATAGATCTGGTACACAGCATGGCATACTTTATAGAACCTATGGCCAAGGCATAGGGAATGACTTTCATTCTGTTTCTATCTTCTGCCGTGGTCGGGCTTTGAGTCTTACTCAATTTCACCCCTTGTAACACAGGCAAGAACTCTTTCTTTGACTGTTCCATTTTGAACTACTTCAAAATCTTGTCAATGTATGTACTCATTGAAAAAACTTATCAAGCATCTTGATCTATCTCCATAGATCTTTGATGCTCAATATGTAAGTAGCTTCACCGAGGTCTTTCTTTGAAAAAACTCCTTTCAAACACTCCTTTATGCTTTGCAGAATAATTCTACATTATTTCCGATCAACAATATATCATACACATATACTTTGTCAGAAATGTTGTAGTGCTCCCACTCACTTTCTTGTAAATACAGGCTTTACCGCAAGTCTGTATAAAACTATATGCTTTGATCAACTCATCAAAGCGTATATTCCAACTCCGAGATGCTTGCACCAGTCCATAGATGGATCACTGGAGCTTACACACTTTGTTAGCACCCTTTGGATCGATAAAACCTTGAGGTTGCATCATATACAACTCTTCTTCCAGAAATCCATTCAGGAATGCAGTCTTTACATCCATTTGCCAGATTTCATAAAATGTGGCAATTTTCTAACATGATTCAGACAGACTTAAGCATAGATCCGAGTGAGAAACTCTCATCATAGTCAACACATTGAACTTTGTCAAAAACCTTTTGCGACAATTCTAGCTTTGTAGATAGTAACACTACTATTAGCGTCTATCTTCCTCTTGAAGATCCATTTAATCTCAATGGCTCGCCGATCATTGGGCAAGTCAATCAAAGTCCATACTTTGTTCTCATACATGGATCTCATCTCAGATTTCATGGCCTCAAGCCATTTTGCGGAATCTGGGCTCACCATCGCTTCTTCATAGTTCGTAGGTTCATCATGATCTAGTAGCATGACTTCCAGAACAGGATTGCTGTACCACTCTGGTGCGGATCTTACTGTGATTGATCTACGAGGCTCAGTAGTAACTTGATCTAAAGTTTCATGATCATCATCATCAACTTCCTCACTAATTGGTGTAGGTGTCATAGAAACCGGTTTCTGTGATGAACTATTTTCCATTAAGGGAGCATGTACAGTTACCTCATCAAGTTCTACTTTCCTCCCACTCACTTCTTTCGAGAGAAACTCCTTCTCCAGAAAGTATCCATTCTCAGCAATGAATGTCTTGCCTTTGGATCTGTGATAGAAGGTGTACCCAACTGTCTCCTTTGGGTATCCTATGAAGACACATTTCTCCAATTTGGGTTTGAGCTTATCATGATGAAACTTTTTCTTATAAGCATCGCAACCCCAAACTTTAAGAAACGACAACTTTGGTTTCTTGCCAAACCATAGTTCATATTGTGTCGTCTCAACGGACTTAGATGGTGCCCCTTTTTAATGTGAATGCAGTTGTCTCTAATGCATGATCCCAAAACGATATTGGTAAATCGGTAAGAAACATCATAGATTGCACTATATCCAATAAAGTGCGGTTATGACGTTCGGACACACCATTATGCTGTGGTGTTCCAGGTGGCATGAGTTTGTGAAACTATTCCACATTGTTTTAATTGAAGACCAAAATCGCAACTCAAATATTTGTCTCCGCGATCAGATCGTAGAAACCTTATTTTCTTGTCACGATGATTTTCCACTTCACTCTGAATTTCTTTGAACTTTTCAAATGTTTCAGACTTATATTTCATCAAGTAGATATACCCATATCTGCTCAAATCATCTGTGAAGGTCAGAAAATAACGATACCCGCCGCGAGCCTTAACACTCATCGGATCGCATACATCAATATGTATTATTTCCAATAAGTCAGTTGCTCGCTCCATTGTTCCGGAGAACGGAGTCTTAGTCATCTTGCCCATGAGGCATGGTTCACAAGCATCAACTGATTCAAAATCAAGTGATTCCAAAAGCCCATCAGCATGAAGTTTCTTCATGCGCTTTACACCAATATGACCTAAACGGCAGTGCCACAAATAAGTTGCACTATCATTATTAACTTTGCATCTTTTGGCTTCAATATTATGAATATGTGTAACACTACGATCGAGATCCAACAAACTATTTTCATTGGGTGTATGACCATCGAAGGTTTTATTCATGTAAACAGAACAACAATTATTCTCTGACTTTAATGAATAACCGTATTGCAATAAACATGATCAAATCATATTCATGCTCAACGCAAACACCAAATAACACTTATTTAGTTTCAACACTAATCCCGAAAGTATAGGGAGTGTGCGATGATGATCATATCAATCTTGGAACTACTTCCAACACACATCGTCACCTCACCCTTTACTAGTTTCTGTTTATTCTGCAACTCCCGTTTCGAGTTACTAATCTTAGCAACTGAACTAGTATCAAATACTGAAGGGTTGTTATAAACACTAGTAAAGTACACATCAATAACATGTATATCAAATATACTTATGTTCACTTTGCCATCCTTCTTATCCGCCAAATACTTTGGGCAGTTCCACTTCCAGTGACCAGTCCCTTTGCAGTAGAAGCACTCAGTCTCAGTCTTAGGATCAGACATGGGCTTCTTCACTTGAGCAGCAACTTGCTTGCCATTCTTCTTGAAGTTCCCCTTCTTCCCTTTGCCCTTTTCTTGAAACTAGTGGTCTTGTCAACCATCAACACTTGATGTTTTTCTTGATTTCTACCTTCGTTGATTTCAGCATCATGAAGAGCTTGGGAGTTGTTTCCGTTATCCCTTGCATATTATAGTTCATCACGAAGTTCTACTAACTTGGTGATGGTGACTAGAGAATTCTGTCAATCACTATCTTATCTGGAAGATTAACTCCCACTTGATTCAAGCGATTGTAGTACCCAGACAATCTGAGCACATGCTCACTAGTTGAGCGATTCTCCTCCATCTTTTAGCTATAGAACTTGTTGGAGACTTCATATCTCTCAACTCGGGTATTTGCTTGAAATATTAACTTCAACTCTTGGAACATCTCATATGGTCCATGACGTTCAAAACGTCTTTGAAGTCCCGATTCTAAGCCGTTAAGCATGGTGCACTAAACTATCAAGTAGTCATCATATTGAGCTAGCCAAACGTTCATAACGTATGCATCTGCTCCTGCAATAGGTCTATCACCTAGCGGTGCATCAAGGACATAATTCTTCTGTGCAACAATGAGGATAGACCTCAGATCACGGATCCAATCCGCATCATTGCTACTAACATCTTTCAACACAGTTTTCTCTAGAACATATCAAAATAAACACAGGGAAGCAATAACGCGAGCTATTGATCTACAACATAATTTGCAAAATACTACCAGGACTAAGTTCATGATAAATTTAAGTTCAATTTAATCATATTACTTAAGAACTCCCACTTAGATAGACATCCCTCTAATCATCTAAGTGATCACGTGATCCAAATCAACTCAACCATGTCCGATCATCACGTGAGATGGAGTAGTTTTCAATGGTGAACATAACTATGTGATCATATCTACTATATGATTCACGCTCGACCTTTCGGTCTCCGTGTTCCGAGGCCATATCTGTATATGCTTGGCTCGTCAAGTATAACCTGAGTATTCCGCGTGTGCAACTGTTTTGCACCCGTTGTATTTGAACGTAGAGCCTATCACACCCGATCATCACGTGGTGTCTCAGCACGAAGAACTTTCGCAACGGTGCATACTCAGGGAGAACACTTCTTGATAATTTTAGTGAGAGATCATCTTATAATGCTACCATCAATCAAAGCAAGATAAGATGCATAAAAGATAAACATCACATGCAATCAATATAAGTGATATGATATGGCCATCATCATCTTGTGCCTGTGATCTCCATCTCCGAAGCACCGTCATGATCACCATCGTCACCGGCGCGACACCTTGATCTCCATCGTAGCATCGTTCTCGTCTCGCCAATCTTATGCTTCCACGACTATCGCTACCGCTTAGTGATAAAGTAAAGCATTACAGCGCGATTGCATTGCATACAATAAAGCGACAACCATATGGCTCCTGCCAGTTGCCGATAACTCGGTTACAAAACATGATCATCTCATACAATAAAATTTAGCATCATGTCTTGACCATATCACATCACAACATGCCCTGCAAAAACAAGTTAGACGTCCTCTACTTTGTTGTTGCAAGTTTTACGTGGCTGCTATGGGCTTAAGCAAGAAACAATCTTACCTACGCATCAAAACCACAACGATAGTTTGTCAAGTTGGTGCTGTTTTAACCTTCGCAAGGACCGGGCGTAGCCACACTCGGTTCAACTAAAGTTGGAGAAACTGACACCCGCCAGCCACCTGTGTGCAAAGCACGGCGGTAGAACCAGTCTCGCGTAAGCGTACGCGTAATGTCGGTCCGGGCCGCTTCATCCAACAATACCGCCGAACGAAAGTATGACATGCTGGTAAGCAGTATGACTTATATCGCCCACAACTCACTTGTGTTCTACTCGTGCATACAACATCAAACCATAAAACCTAGGCTCGGATGCCACTGTTGGCGAACGTGGTGATTTCAAAAAAATTCTTGCGCACACGCAAGATCATGGTGATGCATAGCAACGAGAGGGGAGAGTGTGATTTACGTACCCTTCTAGATCGACAACGGAAGCGTTTGGTTGATGTAGTCATACGTCTCCACGGTCCGACCGATCAAGCACCGAAACTACGGCACCTCCGAGTTCTAGCACACGTTCAGCTCGATGACGATCCCCGGACTCCGATCCAGCAAAGTGTCGGGGAAGAGTTCCGTTAGCACGACGGTGTGGTGACGATCTTGATGTACTACCGTCGCAGGGCTTCGTCTAAGCACTGCTACAATATTATCGAGGACTATGGTGGAAGGGGGCGCCGCACACCGCTAAGAATATGATCACGTCGATCAACTTGTGTGTCTCTGGGGTGCCCCTGCCTCTGTATATAAATGTTCAAGAGGGGGAGGCCGGCCGACCATCATAGGGCGCGCCAGGAGGAGTCCTACTCCCTCCGGGAGTAGGACTTCTCCCCCAATCCTAGTTGGAATAGGATTCGCGAGGTGGAAAAGAGAGAGAGAAGGAGGGGGCGCCGGCCCCCTCTCTCCTTGTCCTATTCGGACTAGGGGGGAGGGGCGCGCAGCCTGGCCCTGGCCGCCTCTCCTCTTCTTCCACTAAGGCCCACTAAGGCCCATATAGCTCCCGGGGGGTTCCGGTAACCTCCCGGTACTCCGGTAAAATCCCGATTTCACCCGGAACACTTCTGATATCCAAACATAGGCTTCCAATATATCAATCTTTATGTCTCGACCATTTCGAGACTCCGCGTCATGTCCGTGATCTCATCCGGGACTCCGAACAACCTTTGGTACATCAAAACGTATAAACTCATAATATAACTGTCATCAAAACCTTAAGCGTGCGGACCCTACGGGTTCGAGAACAATGTAGACATGACCGAGATACGTCTCTTGTCAATAACCAATAGCGGGACCTGGATGCCCATATTGGCTCCGACATATTCTACAAAGATCTTTACCGGTCAGACCGCATAACAACATATGTTGTTCCCTTTGTCACCGGTATGTTACTTGCCCGGGATTCGATCGTCGGTATCTCAATACCTAGTTGAATCTCGTTACCGATAAGTCTCTTTACTCGTTCTGTAATACATCATCTCGCAACTAACTCATTAGTTGCAATGCTTGCAAGGCTTAAGTGATGTGCATTACCGAGAAGGCCCTGAGATACCTCTCCGACGAGCGGAGTGACAAATCCTAATCTCGAAATATGTCAACCCAACATGTACCTTTGGAGACACCTGTAGAGCACCTTTATAATCACCCAGTTACGTTGTGACGTTTGGTTGCACACAAAGTGTTCCTCCGGCACACGGGAGTTACATAATCTCATAGTCATAGGAACATGTATAAGTCATGAAGAAAGCAATAGCAACATACTAAACGATCGGGTGCTAAGCTAATGGAATGGGTCATGTCAATCAGATCATTCAACTAATGATGTGATCCCGTTAATCAAATGACAACTCTTTGTCCAGGGTTAGGAAACATAACCATCTTTGATTAACGAGCTAGTCAAGTAGAGGCATACTAGTGACACTCTGTTTGTCTATGTATTCACACATGTATTATGTTTCCGATTAATACAATTCTAGCATGAATAATAAACTTTTATCATGATATAAGGAAATAAATAATAACTTTATTATTGCCTCTAGGGCATATTTCCTTCATTATTCCAGGTGTAGAGGCCCATTGCATAGGCTCAATAACACTGGAGGTGGTCTTCGGATCCCCGGATAACTTCCGAAGCAAAGAATTAATCTTCGATATAGTCCCGTTCCGCAGTGGTTATCATGCACTGCTCGGGCGAACCGCATTTGCGAGATTCAATGCGGTACCGCATTATGCATACCTCAAGCTCAAGATGCCAGGACCTCATGGGGTTATTACAGTTAATGGAAACACGGAGCGCTCTCTCCGAACAGAGGAGCACACTGCGGCCCTCGCAGCAGAAGCACAAAGCAGCCTCTCAAGGCAATCCACCAGTTCGGCGTTGCAAGACCCGGACACCTTCCAGCGCGCTTGGAGTAATCGGCAACTAGACCGCGTGGCACGATCTGAGCTCGCATAGCAATGTGGCCCCCACCCAAGCCCCAGCCAAACGGCGAAATCCATGCCACGCATACATAATTACGCACTAAAAATACCATGGGCACAGGTGGGGAGGGGGGCACAACTGCGGCACGCCCCAAGACGCGGCTTAAACCGCACTAGGGGCTTCCTGCTTTGTTATTTTTCTCTTTTTCAGGACCTTAATCTCTAGAAATCCTGTCCGGCAGCATGATTGCCGAACACATGATGCAACAACCAAGGAGGCAGAAAGCTACGTCACACCACGGTATTCCCAGGTGGATTACGATAACGAGCGAAATATTTGCTTTAATACTATTCCTCAGCTTGCCCTTGGAAGGGACATAGTCCTACTTTTTGCTTATCGCACTACCTGTATCATTCTGCTTTGACGCACCTTTTTGAATAAACAATGCATAACATTACGACTATTATTGCATTCTTGTTATATATATATATGTGTTCATTAATGACGCCTTGCAACCGTACACTTTGGTACGGCCAATACACTAGGGGCTTACGTACCCCACAATATGGTGTGAAAAGTCCTAACACTTTCACAAGTGCGGCACCCCGAACTTATAGCATTATATGCATCAGCTCCGAATCATGTCTTTGGTCAAATGTTGGGTTTGCCCGGCTCCTATGTTTTGGTACCTTACGTTCCGCTCTATCGGCTAAGGTAGCGCTAGGAGAACTACTGCGATTGTGCCCCGGTTCTGCTGGGCTAAGCACCTCAGTAGAGAAAGCTAAAACTGACTGTCATGATAAGGCGAGAGACTGGTCGCTGTTCGGTGAGGTTTCGAGTCCCTAAAGACTTATGCCGCTTAGAGCGAGGAGCCGGTCCTGTCCGGCTTAAAGGCGTGTATCGCGCCCCAAATTCGGCCTTCCGAATACCAGGGGCTTCGCCGAAATTTAAAATTATAGAATTCTATGGCTAAGTGAGAGTGATAAAGCATTATTAGTCTGGTTGCCTTGTTCGCTGTGTTGAGCACCTCCCTCGAAGGACCCAAAAATGGGAACAAGAGTGCTCAGGTTTATCCCGAACACCCCAGCACTCGCGGCATGGGGGCAAAAGCCGAGGACTAGCCATCTCTCAGATTGGATAAACAGCCAAACAGAAGGTAATATTTTAAATTCAAACAAGCATTGCATAGCGCATATGAACAAGTTTTCATAAATACAGGATCACACAAGCAAGTTTCACTCAAATATTACATATTTCGTGCACTCGTCCGCTATGAGTCAGGCACCCTTCAGAACACCCTCATAGTACATCTCGGGGTGGCGATGCTCCTTGCCCTCTGGTGGCCCTTCCTTGATCAGCTTCACGGCGTCTAGCTTGACCCATTGCAACTTCACACGGGCGAAAGCCCGGCGTGCACCTTCGATGCAGACGGATCGCTTGACGACTTCTAGCCGTGGGCAGACATCCACAAGCCGCCTCACCAGGCCAAAGTAGTTGTTCGGAAGGGCGTCACCAAGCCACAGCCAGACTATAAAGCCCTTCATGGCCTGTTCGGTCGCCTTGTGTAGCTCGACCAGCTGCTTTAGCTGGTTGCTCATTGGCATCGGGTGTTCGGCCCCAGTATATTGGGCCCAGAACAACTTCTCCGTTGAGCTTCCCTCCTCGGCCTGGTAAAACTATGCGGCATCCGACACGCTGCGGGGCAAATCTGCGAATGCTCCTGGAGAGCTCCGGATTTGGGTAAGTAACAGGTAATTTACTTTTACATGCTTGCTTTGCATATAGAATGCCTTACCCGTCGCTATCTTCTTCATCGCATCAATCTCCTGGAGGGCCTTTTGGGCTTCGGCCTTGGCATTCTTTGCGCTCTCAAGGGCCGCGACAAGCTCAGACTCTCGCATCTTCGAGTCAAGCTCCAACGCCTCGTGCTTCGTCACGAGAGCTTGGAGCTCTTGCTGCACCTCGCCCACCCGCGCCTCCTGCTTTTCTCGCTCGGTGCGCTCCTTGGCCGCTTTGTTTTCGTCCTCGGATAGCGCTTGTTTCAGGGTCGCCACTTCGGCAGTGGCCCTGGCAAATTTATGATGGTCCTATCATTTTGCAATCGCATCTTTTTTTATATACACATCTATAGACTAGGTATTACTTGCCTTTGTTCTCCTCGAGCTGCCTCTTGGCAAGGCCGAGCTCTTCCTCGGACCCTTTAAGGTCCTACTTCAGTACGGCGACCTCCGCAGTCAGTGCGACAGAGGCCAGCAGCGAAGCTTGCATATGCATATAGACATACTTATATTAGACTCCTGCGATATTGTTTGATCCTCTGTTCGGCTTTTCTTTGTTAACACCGAACAGAGCATCAGGGGCTACTGTCTATGCGGTAATATTTCTCCTATATTTTAAAAACTTACCTCAAAGCCTGTTATAAGGCTAGCATAGGCTTTAGTCAGTCCGCTCTTGACGGACTGAACCTTCTTGATCATCGCACTCATTATAGTACGGTGCTCCTCGTCGATGGAAGCACTACGAAGCGCTCCCAGCAGATTGTCCGGTGCCTCTGGATGGACATAGGTCACTGGCACAGGCATCTTGCCCCTCTTGGAAGGAGGCCACCTGCCCGAGTCCGGAACCACTGGAGGTTCCGGCGCGGTGTTCGGCTGAGGGCCAAACTCGGAGCCCTCGGGGGCTTGTCTTCCCCTGCTCCCGGAGTCTGGAAGGTCGCTTTGAGGCGCCTCCGGGATTTTCTCCCCTCGAACCAGTGCCTCTTGAGACAACACCTCGGCATTGTCCATAGGGCAAGGGGAGGTGGCGGTCGGAAGTGGATCGCTATCCATATCCGACGAGCCCAGGGAGCCGTCTGACGATACGTCGATACGGGCTCGTGGCGGTCTACATAGCCATAATTCGGCCTTAGGAGAGCCAGTGCGACAAAGGAATGCTATGAGTTACTCTGGTATCCGAATACTTATGACTTCGCCAGGGGCTTGGCCCTGAGCAGCCACTCGTCTTCGCCTTCGGCGGCGGTGGTGGAGTAATCCGGAAGGAGAGTCCTTCCCTTCTTGGACCCTTCGGCCTTCCCAGTTGGGGCGGCTTTCCTTTTCTTGTCTCCCTCGACTGGAGGGGGAGCGTCTTCATCTTCCTCCTCATCCTCCGGGGAGGAGTGCGTCGTGGAGTTATCAGATGATGAGTCCGATATCACCTGGCGCCGGGAACTCTTCTGGGTTCCCTTGGCCTTCTTGGTCTTCTCCGGCACCTTATAAGGAGCCGGAGTCAGCATCTCCGTCAGGAGAGCGTCCGCAATGTCTTCGGGCAGAGGGGCCGGACAATTAATCAGCCCCGACATCTCCACCCAGTCCTGTCAAAGGCATGGAGACTCAGATCCTGCACATGGTTAAGCAAAGGGAAGTAAAAATCCTACCGGGTGTACAGAACTCACGGAATGCGCTCGGCGCTTCGTGCTTAGCCCGCGGTCCTCTGTAAGAGAGGGAGGGACCTCGGCGCCCTTGAACAGCACCCTCCAGACGTCCTTGTGCGTCGTGTCGAAGAGCTCGCTCAGAGTTTGGTGCCGGGTCGGATCGAACTCCCACAAGTTAAAATCCCGTTGTTGACACGGGAGGATCCGGCGGATGAGCATGACCTGGACTATGTTGACAAGCTTAAGTTTCTTGCTTGCCATGTTCAGGATACATTTCTAGAGTCCTTCCAGCTCCACCAATGAACCCCACGACAAGCCCTTCTCTTTCCAGGAAGTGAGCCATGTAGGGAATCCGGATCGGAACTCGGGGGCAGCCACCCAGTTGGTGTCGCGCGGCTCGGTGATGTAGAACCACGCCGATTGCCACCCCTTTATGGTCTCCACGAAGGAGCCTCCAAGCCATATAACATTGGGCATCTTGCCCAACATGGCTCCGCCGCATTCCGCTTGTTGGCCTCCCACCACCTTCGGCTTGATATTGAAGGTCTTCAGCCACAGGCCGAAGTGAGGC
The DNA here is from genome assembly GCA_034509565.1 of Triticum monococcum. NCBI lineage: Eukaryota > Viridiplantae > Streptophyta > Magnoliopsida > Poales > Poaceae > Triticum > Triticum monococcum. The sequence continues at coordinate 639,145,400 of CM067847.1, read as the reverse complement.
CGGATGCGAAGGAAAGCCTCACAGACGACGATGGACGCCAAAATGCTGAGGATGAAGTTCGGGGCCAGATCATGAAAGTCTAGCCCGTAGTAGAACATACTACGGACGAATGGATGAAGGGGAAACCCCAGTCCGTGGAGGAAGTGGTGATGGAAAACTACCCTCTCATGAGGTTCCGGGGTAGGGACGATCTGCCCCTCAGCGGGCAGTTGATGCGCGATATTCGCGGCTAAGTATCCGGCTCCGCGCAGCTTTTTGATATGTTCCTCCGTAACGGAGGAGGCCATCCATTTTCCCCCTGCTCCAGACATGTTTGGAGAAGATTGAGGGGAAGGATGCAGACTTGGGCGTTGGAGCTCGAGTGCGCAAGAACATGATGAGCAAGGAGGAAGAAGGCGTGGGTAGAGAAAGGTTAAACCTTATCCCTTTATATGGACGGCCAAAACTATGCGTCCCCACTAGCCTGGTAAAACTCGCTTATCCCCCAAGCGTCGTAATCGATGGCGTGGTTGGGTTACCCATGCCCATATTGATGAGAATCCCGTGATAAGGGGACACGATCTCTGCGTTGACAAGACGTGTCAAAGAACTGCCTCGCGTTATGTGCGGGGTTAGTTAAAGGAAACTGTTCGAATAATCACCGGGCCATGGCATAACATCATGTTGCCGAAACAAGTCAGCGGATTAGATTTGTGGAAATATTATTCTCTCTACGGTGGAATGTGGAACCTATTTTGTAGGGTCGGACACTATCCTTGTATTCAAAATTTTCCGTGGTGTATTCGGAGGAGGAAGCCGCCTTACAATGCCGAAGACAATACTGCGCGCCGGACTCATCATCATTGAAAGCCTGGTTCAGGGGCTACTGAGGGAGTCCTGGATTAGGGGGTCTCCGGACAGCCAGACTATATCCTTTGGCCAGACTGTTGGACTATGAAGATACAAGATTGAAGACTTCGTCTCGTGTCCGGATGAGACTCTACTTGGCTTGGAAGGCAAGCTAGGAAATATGGATATGTGTATCTCCTCCTTTGTAACCGACCTTGTGTAACCCTAACCCTCTCCGGTGTCTATATAAACCGGAGGGTTTTAGTACGTAGGACAACATATAATCATACCATAGGCTAGCTTCTAGGGTTTAGCCTCTCCGATCTTGTGGTAGATCTACTCTTGTACTACCCATATCATCAATATTAATCAAGCAGGACGTAGGGTTTTACCTCCATCAAGAGGGCCCGAACCTGGGTAAAACATCGTGTCCCCTTCCTCCTGTTACGATCTGCCTTAGACGCACAGTTCGGGACCCCCTACCCGAGGTCCGCCGGTTTTGACACCGACACACGGGGCACACGCCCGGCGTCCTTCTGTCGCGAGGAAGACGACAGGTGGGAGGCCAGTGGGCTGGGCCGCACAGTGCTAGACCAGCACAGGAGCTGGTCCGGTTGGTGGGCGCCAGGTTAGTCCTTCTCTCTCTCTCTCTCTTTTATTTAGTTTTTGTTTTCTATTTTTTGCTATTTGTTTTGATTTAGTAATAATACTAAACCATTTCATAAAATCCTGGAAACAATTATGGGTGCTTTCTGAATTATTCTAGTGACCCTTAACAATTTCCAACATTTTTGGAGCATCTAAAATATATATAGCATTTAAATAGCTCCAATTCAAATATGTTTGAACTAATTCAGAGTCCAAATATGTCCTGCAAAAATGTGAACCATTTTTGGTAGATGCTTCCACCTTGATCCAGAAATGATGAACATTTTTAAAGGGCATTTTGAAATCGTTGAAAAATATTTTGGTTGAACCTATTTGAATTCCTTTTGATGCTAGGGTTTGAACATCCCCATTTCAAATTTCCATGAAAGTTAAACATGATGCAAACAAGATGCAAACACTAGGCAGCACCATAAGCTAGGGATGTGAGAACTCGCCCCCACTAAACAAGAATCTCGTCCTGAGATTCAAGCGTGGGTAAAAGAAAAGGGGACTCGAACTATCACAATCTTCATGATCCAACTGCTCTTCTCGAGGATGTTGATTCATTGCTTCAAATTTGACCTTGACGTCTTTGCTTTTGAAATCTTCATTCAACTCGATGATGACAAAAAGAGATTCTACAGGAAACGATCTTCTCGAAGATTGAGCAATTCACGATCAACTCACGAGATGAGGCACAGTAACTCTCTTGAGTTGAGACACAAACATACATCAAGAGGGATGGAAAAAACAGATGGCGAAGGTTCGATTTGGTAGGCAACAATTCCACGCTTAAATAGATGGTGGGGGGTTTTCAAGGTAGCGAGGAGTTAAGTTGCCCATGATACCATAACGAGACATCTTAGGGGAGATGACTCATAGAGTTACTCCCTTAAGTGGCAAAAATAATTACTTTTGATACGGAGATCATTGAAACTCTCTATACCAGCCTAAGGCAATTCACCAACAATCATTTGGTGGAGTTTAGAGGAATGGCATACCCGGACTAGAATGGATGATGTGGACTACCTTGTTGAAGACAACGCAATGGATGATTTTTGCTTATCATCGGAAATGGATGGGACTCATGGTAAGTCCACTTTTGAAGATGATATTGGAGAGCAACTACCGATAAGGGCAGCCCATGGGGAATTGGCACAATGGCGGTGCAAGTTGGGAACAAAATGCAACTGTTGGGAATGTTCCAACCATCATATCTGCCTGAGATTCATATCCGATTGGTGATAGGATACTTCAGACTCAGCATGTCTGAAAAGAAAGTTTCCAACACAAGTCGACGAGATGGCGTTGTGAGATTCTCGAGGAATGAACTAAGATAGTAAGCTCCAAAACATGAGCTGGTTCTGCTAAACACATGTGAACACGTTGTCCCAGACAAGCATGACCACATAGTAGTCTTATGATAAAACACTACCGAGTTCAGGTGGGGAACCATCATCTAGGGTAACGAAGTCTTGTGCATGACCTAGGATTTGCACAACAACTCCTTTTCCTTGAACAAGTCAATCAGTGGCTTAGCGTGCTACGGAGTTCATATGGAATGAAGATGATCAGTCTAACAGACCACAGAATACTTTGCACGTACATGGCTGACTCGGAATGATTCCAGAGGAGGTAAAACAAGTCTTCTCAAATTCATGGCGGCAACTTGCATCAATTGCACAAGAATTAGAGAAAGTCACTTCTTTCATCCAAGCATATGCTTCATGAATGGGGCACGAAGATAATGCTTATAGAAGTTTCCAATACTAGCTGGATGTTCAACACGAATCATGGACAAGATGAAATGTTGTTGGGCTCAACAGCAACTCATCGGAATTTCCATATCACTGGACTTCCACCATTATGTGAACAATGTGATAGCATTGGTCAGACCCAAAAGATATAATGGTGTATGCTCGAGGGATCAACCACGAGTAAGACAGCATTACGAATATCGTTGGTTCTGATTTGATTTGACGATGGCCCACACTCAAATCAAGGTTTGGGGCAAGACGATAGGTCCAACAACTGATCACAGGGACCAATCAATGAAGATTTCATCTTTCTTCAACAACCACACAAATACAAGGATATCCCTTTGAAAATGAACTAAGTGGGATAAGCTTTCATCTTCCAACTCTCCAAGTTATTGTTTAGCTTATTGAACTAGTTCACGGGTATCCAACACAGAATCTTGGAGAATGGGTGGTTTAGAGGAAAACCAACATGATCACGAGCTCAACATAACAATCAGGGGAAAACCTGGTAGTACTTCCGAGAAGATATCCGGAAAATCACGAACCACTGATATGTCTCTAAGCTCGAGAACAATCTTGCTTTTCAAGGCAAGACGACATGATCAGAAAAGCAAGGGATTCAATCCTAGCTCAAAGATCGAAGGGTACACCAGGAAAATGGTCTAGGTAGCACAATCTATCTTAGAATCATGATTCCATAACCAACACGCTAAGTATGAGGTTATTGTCCATTAACTACCAAGCAACACAGTTGCTAGGAGTATTGATTTCACACATCACAATTCACTTGTCGGTATTCTGGTTGCGACAACACAACACCGAGGAATCAATAATGATGGCGAGAAGTATCACTACGTCAAGAATTCAGAAGGGAAGGTGCAATTCTCATGACATTCCTGACATAAAGTGGATAATACTTCAGGGTAGAGCAGACCAATAGCTTGATTGCATTTGATCTGCGAAATACAACTGCTTTGACCCAATCCTAGAAATGGATGAGGTACTGGAGTTTGTTTCTCCTAGTCATTCTGAACTAGAATGGCTTGATGGACAACAAGATCGATAGGCACCAATGAACGAATGCTCACATACTCCTGACTACCAATTGATAGATGAAGGTCGGAATATAATTGAAGGGGGACAACTCAAAGGAACATATAACTTTCTAAGTTGTGGATGCATAGATTAGTATGTCGAACAAGTCCAACATATTTCTTCCGGATAACCCATGCAGAAAGGTAGAACTGGCAGAATCGCAATTATGAATGGAGAACTCCTCAGGAGTACTCTAATGGTGATCTTTTGGTTCAAAGAACTTCTGCCTTAATGGTTCATGGTATTTGGAAGAAGGAAATACCACGGACCTCGAGGACTATCACAAGGTTACTAATATCTTAAGGGAACTAGCAAATACTAACAATATGAAGTAGGGTGAATCTTGGATTCAAAACCCAGGAGTAGAATACCTACTACTAAATGGCATCACGGGATGCTTCCAAGAATGATGGCCAGAATCATCACACTGGGGATACGAAAGCATTGCTAAATTCTCGAGGACACCTAGGGTCATAATACTAACTCCAACAACGTCAAGGCAATGGAGTACCTCAACACACCGATTAGTGTGCTTAATCTGGCCCAAAAATACAACGGGAACATGGAGGAAAGATTTGCAAGTGCATCAGACTATTTAGAAACCTGGGATGACTCGGACAGCATAATGACTGTAAATGCTCAAAATGATTTGAGACATCCTGCAAAAATGGTGGCATAACCACTCAATATCACAATATCAAGGTTCTAAGGCCATCTATGAACATATGGAAGTAGTAGGAACTGAACTGAGGCTTGAACTCAACAATCCTAGGGAACTACGGTTTAGTAACACGTCATCCTGAGTGATAGAAGAGAAGCCTAGTTCTTAACCCCCGTAGAAAAGAAGAGGTTGACTCAGAGCAGAAGGGCATAAGGTAAAGGAGTAAAAAGAGCCTTACGTTCCCATCCACAATCAATTCCCTTATATAACTAAAGCATTTCTAGACTCAGCTTCAACCAGCTTGGCTTGGTAATCCTACAGGCAGTCAGGCTCTGATACCAAAGCTGCCAGGATCCCAATTCCAAGTCACATCAATCTATCCGGTAACACCTCATATCACTTTGCGGCCTCACGCACGGTATTCCCACGGGTGTCGCCTTACCATGGCCCAGGGACCATTTGCGCCTTTTGGCTCACGTATATGATAGTGTCGCTAGCATCCATATGACAGAGAACCCGGGCCAACATGACTAGTCGTGAACCCAAAGTGGCACTAACTTACGGGGACAAACATACATGAATCAACATCGAGCATGTCGGTCGGCAGCGTGCGAATCCGGGCTGTAGCACTGGGCTAACAGGACTCCGGTGAACCGGGCTGTAGCAGGCTAGGCAGGACTACGGATGTCACCGCGTGACATTTCCCCAAAGGGACAGACACAGGAATGAAGTGAATCACATGCCGGCCAGTCAAGTGTTCCGGAGCAGTAGTGCTGGGCTAGCAGGACTCCGGTGAACCGGGTTGTAGTAGACTACAATGGCTCATGGAAGCACAAGACTACATTTCCGCATAAGAGAGGCTACCAAGGATAAACAACTAGGTTGTCAGATCCCACACATACCAAGCATTTCAATCATACACACAACAGACTCGATATGTGTAAATACAACATGGCATCACAACAAAACTCTACGACTCAAAGTATTTGTTCATTAGGCTCCGAAGAACCAAGTATTGCAAACATGGGTCTCATGACCCCACATACAGAGCATACAAGCAACAAGCACATGCGGAAGCTTAACATGTCTGAGTACAGACTTCTACAAATGAAAAAGGCTAAGAAACCTGACTATCTACCAGATCCTGCCGAGGGCACAAGATCGTAGCTGAGGTATCAAGCTAAAAGTCGAAGTCCACATGGAACTACTAGCGAGACTGAAGTCTCTCTGCAAAAACATAAAATAAGCAAACGTGAGTACAAATGTACCCAGCAAGACTTACATCAGAACTAACTACATATGCATTAGTATCAAGAAAGGGGTAGTGGAGTTTAACTGCGGCAAGCCAGCTTTGACTCGGTGGCTATCCTGAACTACGACTGCAAGTAACTCTTTTGAGGTGGCGCACACGAGTCCATATATTCACCATATCAATACACCACTATGGATCCGCTCCTGTCTCCCTACGAGAACGCCATCCATAGCACTCACGCTTATCTTGCGCATTTTAGAGTATCCACTTTCACTTGTCTATGAACTATGCAAGGGGTCCAAGTTTCCATATCCGAGGAATCCGGCTATTCGAATAGATAATGATAACCCTGCAGGGGTGTACTTCTTCACACACGCTCTCGCCACTTACCACCATGTACACGTCGTGTATCTCGGCAACCTTCAAGCGGAAGCCTAGTGAGGGAGTTGGCCACGACCTGACTAATCACACAAGTCTCTCGTCCATGTTTATCGCCTATTCGGGTTCCATCTGCAAGGAGATCCGGCCGGGGTGTCGCTCACGGCCCCAAACGATGTGTGCAGGGTTCCCAAGCCCACCATCCGGGTGCCACTTGGTACACCGTGCCACTGTGCCTAGTCTGTCCCAAGCCCACCCATACCGGGTGCCACTTGGTAGACTACTAACACTACCTACAAACACCAGAAACTAGTTGCAACTCCTGGACAGAGATCGAGTTGATTAATAAGCCGAGAGGGGCCTAGTTACCGGAACCCAATGTGTGGTAGTAATTGTTCATGGATCACAAACACAGAACTCAGTTCCTGAGGACGGCTGCAATGAGACAACCCACCATGTACTCCTACATGGCCTCTCACTGCTACCTTTACCAAAACGTGTTCACACACTTAGCTCACACATAGTAGGACATGTTCATCACCACTCCAATTCATCCCCGATGAATCAGACCTGACTCAACTCTAAGCAGTAGCAGGCATGACAAACAAGCATGAATGAGTAGGCACATTAGGGCTCAAACAACTCCTACTCATGCTAGTGGGTTTCATCTATTTACTGTGGCAATGACAGGTCATGCAGAGGAAAGGGGTTCAACTACCGCAACATGTAACAGTTGAATCGTTGGTGTCCTAATGCAGCAAAATAGAGCAGGAGTGAGAGAGTGGGATTGTATCGGAATGAACAAGGGGGTTTTGCTTGCTTGACACTTCTAAAGAGGAACACACTTCATCAGTGTCATCGAACTCATCGCCGGATCAACGTCTACTAAGGGGAAACAAATACCGGCAACAGAGAGGAAACACAATCAATGCAATGCACAATATGATGCATGATCATGACATGGCAATATGCTATTGATTGAACTAATGCAACTAGCAACAGGTTAAATGAAGTTGGTTTGAACCCAAGATTCAAATTCAAACTCCATATGTGGATATTAAAATGCTAGAAATATGATTTGCCCCATTCAGCAACTATTAATTTATTCTAACATGCATGAAAATGATACAGATGGATAGATTAGATTTTTCTAATCATTTTTCATATATAAATCTTTTCATTTGGAGTTACGGTTGAATTTCTATGAAATTTTGAAGTTTTAAACATTTTCTGGAATTTTCTGAATTGTTTTAAATCCAAAAAATGTTTAACTGCGTCAGCATTGTGCAAGCATGACGTCAGCGAGTCAACTGGCGCTGACCAGGTCAAACCTGACGACCGGGTCCCACATGTCATTGGCTCACTGTTAACTGGGAGTTAATCCCGTGTTGACTAGGATTTGACCCGCTGCGGGGCCCGCCTATTAGTGTCTGTTAGGGAGGGATTAGTGGTGATTAGCGCCTAACTAAGCGACCACGTCAGCCCGCCAGAGATCGGCCGGCGGTGACCTCAACTGTGGCGGAAGCTCGCTGGAAACATGCTAGGGGCTGCGGTTTGTCGCTCGAGAGGCACCAGGCATGAGCTCTTGCTCTCGCGCATCTGATGGACCAGACGGGAGGTCACGGGGCGGCCGGAATCTCGCCGGTGATGAGGTTCAACGGCGACAGAGCCACAGTGTTGTGTGGGACGAGTCTACGGTGCACCATTTTCACCACTGAGTAGTGCTACGGACTCCTACGAGCTCAACTAGCATGGCTGCAAGCTCAAAAGCGGGCGGAGGCGGCTGTGGCCAGGACAACGACATGGCAGGGCGGCGGCGAGCTTCGGGCACGGCGGCGCTAGCGCTAGAGGACGTGCGGGGTGACGGGGATAGGGGCGAAACGAAGAGGGGCTCACCCCACGTAGTTTGGAGACGTCAGCGAGCTCGGGGGAGGCCGGCCGGCAACTAATCGACGTCGGCGATCCAGGGCGGCGGAGGAGGAAGATGGTGATGTTGCCGGCGATGCAGGGCGTTCGGGCTCGCGTGGTTCGGTCGTGAAGATGAGGGGGACGATGGCGGAGCTCTTGAGCCAGTCAGGGAAGCGAGGGGGAGGCGGTGGCCGCGGTGGTGCACGTCGGCGGCGGGCGCGTTCGGGTGGTGCGAGGGAGAGAGCCAGAGGAGGGGGGAAGGGCCTCGGGGAAGAGTGGGAGGGGTCGAGGGTGCGTGTCGACGTCCAGGGCGTCCAGAGCGTCGAGGGGGAGCGGGAAGCAGGAGGTGGCAGGGGCGCGTGGCCGCGCGCACGGGGCACACGCCCGACGTCCTTCTCTCGCGAGGAAGACGACAGGGGGGAGGCCAGTGGGCTGGGCCGCACAGTGCTGGACCAGCACAGGAGCTGGGCCGGTTGGTGGGCGCCAGGTTAGTCCTTCTCTCTCTCTCTCTTATTTAGTTTCTATTTTCTATTTTTTTTGCTATTTGTTTTGATTTAGTAATAATACTAAACCATTTCATAAAATCCTGGAAACAATTATGGGTGCTTTCTGAATTATTCCAGTGACCCTTAACAATTTCCAAAAATTTTGGAGCATATAAAATATATATAGCATTTAAATAGCTCCAATTCAAATATGTTTGTACTAATTCAGAGTCCAAATATGTCCTGCAAAAATGTGAACCATTTTTGGTAGATGCTTCCACCTTGATCCAGAAATGATGAACATTTTTAAAGGGCATTTTGAAATCATTGAAAAATATTTTGGTTGAACCTATTTGAATTCCTTTTGATGCTAGGGTTTGAATATCCCCATTTCAAATTTCCATGAAAGTTAAACATGATGCAAGCAAGATGCGAACACTAGATAGCACCATAAGCTAGGGATGTGACACTGATATGCTCAAAACCAATCCTTATGCTAAGTACATGAAAGATATTATTACAAATAAAAGAAAGATACCGGAAGCTGAAATTTCCACCATGCTTGCTAATTATACTTTTAAAGGTGGAATACCAAAGAAAACTTGGAGATCCAGGAGTACCCACTATACCATGCTCCATTAAAAGAAACTATGTTAAAGCTGCTTTATGCGATCTTGGAGCCGGTGTTAGTGTTATGCCTCTCTCTTTATATCATAGACTTGATTTGAATAAGTTGACACCTACTGAAATATCTTTGCAAATGGCTGATAAATCAACTGCTATACCTATCGGTATTTGTGAGGATGTGCCTATTGTAGTTGCAAACGTTACTATTTTAACCGACTTTGTTATTCTTGATATTCCCGAGGACGATAGTATGTCTATTATTCTTGGAAGACCCTTTTTGAATACTGCAGGGGCTGTTATTGATTGCACTAAAGGCAATGTCAGTTTTCATGTTAATGGTAATGAGCATATGGTACACTTTCCGAGGAAACAACCTCAAGTTCATAGTATCAACTATTGGAAAAATTCCATTGATTATATTTGGAGGTTTTGAATTTCCTCTTCCTACTGTCAAGAAGAAATATGATATTCTTATTATTAGGGATGTGCATATCCCCGTTGAGGTAACATAGTATCATTCAAAATTTCTCCGGTTCCATGTTATCCGGAATGAGTTCGTTAACAAGACTTGATCAACCTTGTTAGTGGATTCCTTTTGATGATCATGAGATGGATGAAACTAGAAGGCACAACCTTCTGTACCCCACTTTTACTTTCTGTTATTTATATTAAATAAAATAAAAATAATATTTTACTGTCTGTTATCTGATTATCCATGCAATATAAAAATACCTCGAAAATAAAATTTCTCCAAATGCCCTGAAATTTAAATATGATTTTTTTCTACAATATTTGAGAATATTTGGCACTGAGAACACATCAGGGGGGTCAACCACCTGCCCACGAGGGTGGAGGGCGCGCCCTACCCCCTGGGCGCCCCCCTGCCTCGTGGGCCCATGGTAGCCCTCCTCCACTTATTCTTGCACCCACACACTTCTTCTTCCTCCCCCAAACACGAATATCCAGCTCAAGCACGAGTTCTAGCTCACTTTGCTGCCATTTTCGATCTCCTTGCTCAAAGCACCTCTCACAAAACTGCTTGGGGAGATTGTTCCTTGGTATGTGACTCCTCCATTGGTCCAATTTGTTTTTGTTCTAGTACTTTATTCATTGCAAATTTTTGCTGCTTAGGTGACCCTGTTCTTGAGCTTGCATGTCAAATTTATATGGTCAAAAGTAGTTTTGATGCATGATATAGGCTCTAGGCACTTGTATGAGTAGTTGCTATCAATATTATTGAGTTTGGTTTACTTTTATTTTGAAGTTACTAAAAAAATTCAGAATTTTTCAGAGGAAGAAATATGCTTAGGAAAATGTTCCAAGGTGGTTCCTCAAGGAAGCAAGGACCCAGGCTTGCAATGCGTGATGCCGATGAAGAGCCACCAAGAGACGCTCCAGTGCGTCTTTGTGAGTGGCCTTTGGAAAATTTTATGGATCGAGCGGGAATTAAAGAAGAATTTAACGCATATTTGCGTAACGCCGATCTTGTGAGCTTCGAGGAAGAGAAGTGCAGTCAGTATCACTATCTCACTAGTTCCTTTGTGAGGAGGTTTGAATTTTCAACTTCACGTAATTCTCCAACTGTCCTGTTTGATCTTTATGATAATTCTTACACTATGGACTTAGAGGATTTTACCACTGCTGGCAAACTTCCACAATGGGGTAGTGTAAGGGATCCTCGCAAATCTGAATTTAGAGATTTTCTTACTAGTATAACTGTGGGGGAATCTAGAGATATAACACAAGCCACCATAGGGAGCATTCATTTTCCTGCTATACATTATTTTGCTCTCTTCATAGGTAGATGCATTACTGGTAAAGATGAGGCATGTCACATGTGTGTCCCCGATCTCAGTATTCTTAGGAGTGTTGTGTTAGGAGATAAATCTTATAATTTGGGAGCCATTGTTGCACATAGGTTGCATCTTAATAGATTTAATGGGGATTTTTTGGAGGAATTTATGCAACCCGCATAGCTAATTTTTTTGGTATAGACATACGCGAAGATGATATTGAATTACCTCCTGCTTACCTAGACTTTAATGCTATGGTTCACCACCAGTTTATCAAGAGGAATTAATCACCTCTCCAGTATCGACTAATCTTTGACAGACATCGTGCTGTCCATATTACTCTCCCTGCTCCTGCCTTCTTTGATCATCAGGCAAAAGGAAGATATACTATTACCAGAGAGGAGGCAGATGAGTACGAGAGGAGGGCGGAGGCTGCTCGTCGCCACTCTGCAGCTCAGGAGGCGATAGCCGCTGCATCTCAGTACGACCCCAACTTCTACTACGGATATCAGCCAGGCCAACCATGGCCATAGACCAACTTAGGCCAAAAGCCTAAGCTTGGGGGAGTACGTATTTCCCATCGACATTACATTTATGTTCACACACTCATTGCTAGATGTCGGTGATCATACTTTTTCATTGTATCATCCATGCTAGTTTATTTTCCTTTTTATGCTTTCTTCTTGTGTGTTTAATAAACCTTAAGAAAAACCAAAAAAATATTTGTAGCTTTTAATCAGTTTAATTTCCATGCTTGTAGTATTAACTAAAAACAAAACCCAAAAAGATTTCTTGTTCTTCTTTTGCTTGTTGGGAGCTTTCCCATGTAAATAGTTTTATTTCTTTTCTTTCCTTTGGGGGTTGATAGGAGAAGACCATAATTAAATTGTTGAAGTGGCTCTTATATGCATTATTGTTGATCTGACAAAAGAGCCCATATTGCCTTGTCTTCTCCTGTTTATTGAATGCCTGCAGATTCCAGCTTAGTCCAATGCACGTGCACTATTATTATTATTCATATCGTTCGGTCGTGCAAGTGAAAGGCAATTATGATGATATATGATGGACTGGCTGATATGAGAAAAGCTGGTATGAACTCAACCTCTTTTGTTTTTGTAAATATGATTAGCTCATCGTTCCTGATTCAGCCTATTATGATTAAACATGTTTGCAATGACAACTAGGGATCATAGTCTCTTGTGCCATGCTTGCTTAGCTATGAGTTATAATGGTTTACCTTATGTGCCAACATGCTATTGAGATAGTTATGATGTGGTATGATAGGGTGGTATCCTCCTCTGAATGATTTAAGTGACTTGACTTGGCGCATGTTCACGCATGTAGTTGAAACAAAATCAACATAGCCTTCATGATATTTATGTTCATGGTGTATTATATCCTACTCATGCTTGCATTCGGTGTTGATTAATTTTAATGCATGTTCATGACTATTGTCGCTCTCTAGCTGGTTGCTTCCCAGTCTTTTGCTAGCCTTCACCTGTACTAAGCGGGAATACTGCTTGTGCATCCAATTCCATAAACCCCAAAGTTATTCCGCATGAGTCCACTATACCTTCCTATATGCTGTATCTTCATGCCGTTCCAAGTAAATTTGTATGTGCCAAACTCTAAACCTTCAAATAAATATCCTATTTTGTATGCTCGAATAGCTCATGTATCAACTAGGGCTGTCCGTATCTTCCATGTTAGGCGGGCTATTCTCAAGAGGAGTGGACTCCGCTCCTCACTCACGAGATAAATGGCTGGTCACCGGGATGCCTAGTTCCATGATTTACGCAAACTAAATCAAAATAATTGCAAAACAAAACTCCCCCTGGGACTGTTGTTAGTTGGAGGCACTCGTTGTTTCGAGCAAGCCATGATTGATGCTTGTTGGTGGAGGGGAGTATAAACTTTACCATTCTGTTTGGGAACCGCCTATAATGTGTGTAGCATGGAAGATATCGCCATCTCTTGGTTGTTATGTTGACAATGAAAGTATATCGCTCAAAATATTATTCACCTCTGTTTCAAAACCGAGCTCTGGCACCTCTATAAATCCATGCTTCCCTTTGCGAAGGGCCTATCTATTTACTTTTATGTTGAGTCATCCTCCTCTTATTAAAAAGCACCAGTTGGAGAGCACCGCTGTCATTTGCATTCATTACTGTTAGTTTACATTGAGTATGACTTGACTGGATCTCTTTTACCATGAATTACAATGTCTGGTCAGTCCTTGGTCTTTAAAGGTGCTCTTCATTTATGTTTTGCGGTCTCAGAAAGGGCTAGCGAGATACCATCTTGTTATACCATATTATGATTGTTTTGAGAAAGTGTTGTCATCGGAGATTTATTATTATGGCTCGCTAGTTGATTATGCTATTGATATGAGTAAACTTGAGACCTATGAGTTATTGCGAATGTGGTTAGTTATAATCTTTGCTGAAAACTTGAATGCTGGCTTTACATATTTAAAACAACAAGAGCAAACAGAGTTTGTAAAAGTTTTTCTTTATCTCTTTCAGTTTATCAACTGCATTGCTTGAGGACAAGCAAAGGTTTAAGCTTGGGGGAGTTGATACGTCTCCGTCGTATCTACTTTTCCAAACACTTTTGCCATTGTTTTGGACTCTAACTTGCATGATTTGAATGGAACTAACCCGGACTGACGTTGTTTTCGGCAGAATTACCATGGTGTTATTTATGTGCAGAAACAAACGTTCTCAGAATGACCTGAAACTTCACGGAGCAACTTTTTAGAAAATATGAAAAATACCTACAAAAGATGAAGGTCAGGGGGCCCACCACCTCTCCACGAGGGTGGGGCACGCCCCCTACCTCATGGGCCCCCTGTTGCCTCTCCGACTCCAACTCCATATATTGTGTTTCGGGGAGAAAAAATCAGGGAGAAGAAATCATCGCGTTTTACGATACAGAGCCGCTGCCAAGCCCTAAAACCTCTCGGGAGGGCTGATCTGGAGTCCGTTCGGGGCTCCAAAGAGGGGAATCCGTCGCCATCGTCATCATCAACCATCCTCCATCACCAATTTCATGATGCTCACTGTCGTGCGTGAGTAATTCCATTGTAGGCTTGCTGGACGGTGATGGGTTGGATGGGATCTATCATGTAATCGAGTTAGTTTTGTTAGGGTTTGATTCCTAGTGTCCATTATGTTCTGAGATTGATGTTGCTATGACTTTGCTATGCTTAATGCTTGTCACTAGGGCCCAAGTGCCATGATTTCAGATCTGAACCTATTATGTTTTCATCAATATATGAGTGTTCTTGATCCTATCTTCCAAGTCTATAGTCACCTATTATGTGTTATGATCCATTAACCCCGAAGTGACAATAATCGGGATACTTATCGGTGATGACCGTTGAGGGAGTCCTGGATTAGGGGTGTTTGGATGGCCGGACTATACCTTCAGCCGGACTTCTGGACTATGAAGATACAAGATTGAAGACTTCGTCCCGTGTCCGGAAGGGACTTTCCTTGGCGTGGAAGGCAAGCTTGGCGATACGGATATGTATATCTCCTACCATTGTAACCGACTTTGTGTAACCCTAACCCTCTCCGGTGTCTATATAAATCGGAGGGTTTTAGTCCGTAGGACAACATACAGAACAACAATCATACCATAGGCTAGCTTCTAGGGTTTAGCCTCTCCGATCTCGTGGTAGATCTACTCTTGTACTACCCATATCATCAATATTAATCAAGCAGGACGTAGGGTTTTACCTCCATCAAGAGGGCCCGAACCTGGGTAAAACTTCATGTCCCTTGCCCCCTGTTACCATCCGGCCTAGATGCACAGTTCGGGACCCCCTACCCGAGATCCGCCGATTTTGACACCGACATTGGTGCTTTCATTGAGAGTTCCTCTGTGTTGTCGTCGTTAGGCTTGATGGCTCCTACGATCATCAATAGCGATGCAGTCCAGGGTGAGACCTTCCTCCCCGGACAGATCTTCATCTTCGGCGGCTTCGCACTGCGGGCCAATTCACTTGGCCATCTGGAGCAGATCGAAAACTACATGGCTAACATCCGCGGGGCCTTGATCCTCGGCGGATTCGAGCCACTGCCGAGCGCGCCGCACTGTCACGACAAGCATGATCTAGCTCTGCCGCCGAACAGTGCCCTGGAGGCCGCACCCGCATCGGCTTCGACCCTTAATTCGGAGCCAACTGCGCTGATCGAGGATGGGTGGTTGGATGCCGTCTCGGGGGCTGCGATCCCAACGGCGATCGAGCCGAACGCCAGCCCCGCACTCCGCGATACTCATGACTCCAAGGAGCCGGACTCCTCTCCGGACTCCGAACCCTCCGTGCCCCTGCCGATCGAATCCGAATGGGTGTCGATCATGGAGTTTACTGCCGCGGACATCTTTCAGCACTCGCCTTTCGGCGATATTCTGAAGACACTAAAGTCTCTCTCTTTATCAGGAGAGCCCTGGCCGGACTACGACCAGCAAGGTTGGGATACGGACGATGAAGAAATTCCAAGCCCACCCACCACCCACTTTGTAGCCACTGTCGACGATTTAACCGACATGCTCGACTTCGACTCCGAAGACATCGACGATATGGACACCGATGCAGGAGACGATGAAGAACCAGCGCCTATTAGGCCCTGGAAAGCCACCTCGTTGTATGACATATACTTGGTGGACACCCCAAAAGAAGGAGATGACGATGGAACAGTGAAGGATGACCCCTCCAAGAAACAGCCTAAGCGCCGGCGTTAGCGGCGCCGCTCAAAATCCCGCCAAAGCAAATACGGTGATTCCAGCACGGGAGATAATAATACTCCGGAAAATGCCGAAGAAAATCCCCTCCAGCAAGATTCAACACAGGAGGATGGAGAAGCTAGCCCTCATGAGAGAGCCGCGGACAGAGAGGTCGAGGACGATAATTATATGCCTCCCTCCGAAGACGAGGCAAGCCTCGACGACGACGAATTCGTCGTGCCAGAGGACCCCACCGAGCAAGAGCGTTTTCAATGCAGGCTTATGGCCACGGCAAGAAGCCTCAAGAAAAAACAACAACAACTTAGAGCTGATCAAGATTTGCTAGTCGACAGATGGACTGAAGTCCTTGCGGTCGAAGAGCATAAAATCGAACGCCCCTCCAAGAGCTACCCAAAGCGCAGGTTGCTACCCCGATTAGAGGAGGAAGCACTTAAACCTACATCACCAGCACTTGATACAGCCGATTGGCCACCTCGTGGCCGCGATAGAGAGGCCTCTCGGCCCTCCACTCAAGCCGCACCCCGTACCAAGGCACGGGAAAATGCGCTAGACCTATGAGATATGTTGGAGGACAAGGCAAGGCAAACAAGATCGATCTATGGATCGCGTGGGCGCCCCATGACTCGAGACGGTAACCATCACGCCGGACACAAATCCGGTAGGGCCGAACACAGTAGACAAAGCTCATTGGAGCTACGTCGTGATATAGCCCAGTACAGAGGCGCCGCATACCCACTATGCTTCACAGATGAAGTAATGGATCATCAAATCCTCGAGGGTTTCAAACCCGTAAACATCAAATCATATGATGGCACAACAGATCCTGTGGTATGGATTGAGGACTATCTCCTTCATATCCACATGGCCCGCGGCGATGATCTCCACGCCATCAAATACCTCCCACTCAAGCTTAAAGGACCAGCTCGGCATTGGCTTAACAGCTTGCTAGCAGGATCAATCGGTTGTTGGGAGGACCTGGAAGCCGCATTCCTCGACAATTTCCAGGGCACTTATGTGCGACCACTAGACGCCGATGACCTAAGCCACGTAATTCAGCAGCCAGAGGAATCGGCCAGGCAATTCTGGACACGGTTCCTAACAAAGAAAAATCAAATAGTCGACTGTCCGGACGCTGAGGCCCTAGCAGCCTTCAAACACAATATCCGTGACGAGTGGCTTGCCCGGCACCTTGGACAGGAAAAGCCGAAATCTATGGCAGCACTCACGACACTCATGACCCGCTTTTGCGCGGGAGAAGACAGCTGGCTTGCTCATAGCAACAATATGACCAAGAACCCCGGTAATTCCGATACCGGGACAGTAGTGGCAGGTCGCGTCGCAACAAGCAGAAGCGCCGTGCTAACGGCGACAATGCTGAGGATACGGCAGTTAATGCCGGATTCAGAGGCTATAAATCCGGTCAGCGGAAAAAACCATTCAAAAGAAATCCTAAGGGCCCGTCCAGTTTGGACCGAATACTCGACCGCTTGTGCCAGATACATGGCACCCCCGAAAAGCCAGCCAATCACGCCAACAGGGATTGTTGGGTGTTCAAGCAGGTAGGCAAGTTACATGCCGAAAATACAGACAAGGGGCTGCATAGCGATGACGACGAAGAGCCCCGGCCGCCGAACAACAGTGGACAGAAGGGTTTTCCCCCACAAGTGCGGACGGTGAACACGATATACACAGCCCACATCCCCAAGAGGGAGCGGAAGCGTGCGTTAAGGGACGTATACGCGATAGAGCCAGACGCCCCAAAGTTCAACCCATGGTCCTCCTGCCCGATCACCTTTGATCGAAGGGACCATCCCACTAGCACCCATCATGGAGGATTTGCCACATTGGTTCTAGACCCAATTATTGACGGATTTCATCTCACTAGAGTCCTTATGGACGGCGGCAGTAGCCTGAACCTGCTTTACCAGGATATAGTGCGGAAAATGGGCATAGATCCCTCGACGATTAAGCCCACCAAAACGACCTTTAAAGGCGTAATACCAGGTGTAGAGGCCAACTGTATAGGCTCAGTCACACTTGAAGTAGTCTTTGAATCTCCGGATAATTTCCGAAGCGAGGAGTTAATCTTCGACATAGTCCCATTCCGAAGTGGCTATCACGCACTGCTCGAACGAACCACATTCGCCAAGTTCAATGCGGTACCGCACTACGCATACCTTAAGCTCAAGATGCCAGGCCCTCGAGGAGTAATCACGGTCAATGGAAACACCGAACGCTCCCTCCGAACGGAGGAGCACACGGCGGCCCTTGCAGCGGAAGTACAAAGCAGCCTCTCCAGGCAGTTCTCCATTCCGGCCATCAGACGTCCGGACACCGTCAAGCGCGCCCAGAGTAACCTACAACAAGACCGCCTGGCACGTTCCGAGCAGGCATAGCAATGCGGCCCCAACCCCAGCCAGCAAAGAAGAAGCAACTATTCTCTCAGGATAGGGCTGAGACGAAGCAAGTGCTGGTTGATGAAGACAGGGGATTAGACTCTATCTTCACCATAGGCGCCAGCCTCCCCCAGGACCAGGAAGAGGCGCTGGTCAGCTTCCTCCACTTGAACAAGGACATGTTCGCATGGGAGGCGGCGGACCTAGTCGGGGTTCCACGTGGGGTGATCGAGCATCACCTGATGGTGTGCCCCAACGCACGCCCAGTAAAGCAGAAAGCGCAACGGCAGGCCCCGGAGAAGCACTGGTTCATCATCCAGGAGACGCACAAGCTGCAAGAGGCCGGCGTTATTCGAGAAGTGCGGCACCTGGACTGGCTCGGAAACCCAGTTATCGCCCCCAAGAAGGGCAGGAAAGAGCGCATGTGCGTCGATTTTACCAACCTCAACAAGGCATGTCCTCAAGACCATTTCCCTCTCCCGCGCATCGACCAGATCGTCGACTCCACCGCTGAGTGCAATTTACTGTGCTTTCTGGACGCCTTCTCGGGCTATCACCAAATCAATATGGCGGTGCAGGATGATACGTTTCCAACGTATCTGTAATTTTTGATTGCTCCATGCTATATTATCTAATGTTTTGGACATTATTGGGCTTTATTATCCACTTTTATATTACTTTTGGGACTAACCTATTAACCAGAGGCCCAGCCCAGAATTGCTATTTTTTGCTCAACAGTAATTGCTCATAACTATGCTCAATTCTGTCAATTGCTCAACTGTAATTTGTTCACCCACCGTAGAATACTTATGCTCTTGAGAGAAGCCACTAGTGAAACCTATGGCCCCCTGGTCTATCTTTATCATATTAATCTCCTACTACTTAGTTATTTCCTTTGCTATTTACTTTGCCTTTATTTTACTTTGCATCTTTATCATAAAAATACCAAAAATATTATCTTATCATATCTATCAGATCTCACTCTCATAAGTGGCCTTATAGGGATTGACAACCCCTATTTGCGTTGGTTGCGAGGATTTATTTGTTTTATGCAGGTATGAGGGACTCGCGCGTAGCCTCCTACTGGATTGATACCTTGGTTCTCAAAAACTGAGAGAAATACTTACGCTACTTTGCTGCATCATCCCTTCCTCTTCGGGGAAAACCAACGCAGTGCTCAAGAGGTAGCAAGAAGGATTTCTGGCGCCGTTGCCGGGGAGGTCTATGCAAAAGTCAATATACCAAGTACCCATCACATACCCTTATCTCTCACATTACATTATTTGCCATTTGCCTCTCGTTTTCCTCTCCCCCACTTCACCCTTGCCGTTTTATTCGCCCTCTCTATCTCTATCCTCCCTCTCTTTCTCTATTTGCCTCTTTTGCTTGTTTGCTTGTGTTACCATGTGCCTTCCATTTGCTTGCATGTTTGCTTGCTAATAATCTATTGATATGGATCCACTTAAAGTGTTCTACTTGGATCATCTTCGATCCTTATGCGCTCGTGCTGAAACCCCAACTAGCCTAGTTGATGGGAAATCTTTAGATGAGCATGCTCATTTTGTGCGTCATCGTTTGTCTGAAAAAGGGAAGCTCTTATGGTATCATATAAATAGTTTGCTATGCTATGCTTGGAATCTTTGTGAAATTTGTAATTTTACTTGTTGCTCTAAGAACCCTAAAAAACACCTTCCATACCTATGTATGTTCAATGATAATGAAATCTTATCTTCTTATGCAAAGGGTGTTTATAGTTACTACGATATCGAACGAATTGAAGAATTTGTTGCTTTTAAGGGTGCTTATGAAGTTGCTTCTTTGATTGAAAAATATGATATTACTCTCTATGAATCTGAAAATTTTGACATATTTAAATATTGCTATGAAAACTATGCTCATAATGTCTATGTCAAAGAATTTATTGAAAGAATGACCGTTGCTTCGGAAGAAAATAATGATATGCATGAATCTATAGACAATTATGATTCCGATGATTTGATTGAAATATCCCTTGATGAACATGATGCTTGCTATTCTTGTGGTCGTGATGCCAATATTTATGAAGATGAATTTGCTATAGTTCCTTATGTTAAACATGAGATTGTTGCTATTGCACCCATACTTAATAGTTCCTTCGATGAAAAGCATGATTGCAATGATGTTATTACAAATTCTCTTAATTTCAATTGTGTTAATGATATGAAAAACCCTAATCTTGGGGATGCTAGTTTTGCTATGACTACTATTTCTTGCAATGATCATGATTGGGGTGATTCTTCTTATGATCTTAAAAATTTCTTTAAGCCCCATGATGAATATGAGATTGATAATAGTGTTTGCAATATTATTGAAAGTGGGTTTGGAAGAGTGTCAACTTTAGATCCCACATATTTGGAGAATGTTCAGTCTTATTAAGTTTTTGATAAAAGTGGGTTTGGAGAGGTCATGACTTTAGTTAATGTTAATCCCACTATTTTGGAAGAGTGTCAACTTTGTATGCATGTGGATCGTGTTGAAAATATTTTATGTGATAGCTATTTTGTTGAGTTTTCTTATGATCCTACATGTAATTATTATGAGAGAGTAAAATATGGTGGTAGAAATTTTCATGTTACTAGATTACCTCTCGTTATGTTGAGATTGCTATTGTTTCTTTCCGCTTCCTTGCATATGCTAGTTTTTGCTTGCCTTGATAATTTGTTTTCCTATAAGATTCCTATGCATAGGAATTATGTTAGACTTATATGTGTTTGTCACGTGTTTTATGATGCTCTCTTTGTGCTTCAATTCTTGTCTTTCATGTGAGCATCATTAAAATTATCAATGCCTAGCTATAAGGCTTTAAAGAAAAGCGCTTGTTGGGAGACAACCCAATATTTTTCCTTACTGTTATTCAATAAATAATTTATGTAGCCTCTGTTTTGGTTGTGTTTTTGTGTTTAATTAGTGTTTGTTCCAATTAGAACCGTTGGGAAGACTTGGGGAAAGTCTTGTTACACTTGCTGTAAAAAACAGAAACTTTAGCGCTCATGAGAACTACTGCCATTTTTATTTGGAAAGTGCTATTTAGTTAATTATTTTTTAAGATGATTAATAGATAAATTTCTCACATACAGAAATTTATTTTATAATTTTTGGGGTTCCAGATCTTGCGCTAGCTACATATTCCTACAGACTATTCTGTTTTTGACAGATTCTGTTTTTCGTGTGTTGTTTGCTTATTTTGATGAATCTATGGCTAGTAAAATAGTTTATAAACCATAGAGAAGTTGGAATACAGTATTTTTAACACCAATATAAATAAATAATGAGTTCATTACAGTATCTTGAAGTGGTCTTTTGTTTTCTTTCGCTAACGGAGCTCACGAGATTTTCTACTTTGAGTTTTGTGTTGTGAAGTTTTCAAGTTTAGGGTAAAGATTTGATGGATTATGGAACAAGGAGTGGCAAGAGTCTAAGCATGGGTATGCACATGGCACCCCCAAGATAATCTAAGGACACCTAAAATCCAAAGCTTGGGGATGCCCCGGAAGGCATCCCCTCTTTCGTCTACATCTATCGGTAACTTTACTTGGAGCTATATTTTTATTCGCCACATGATATGTGTTTTGCTTGGAGCGTCTTGTATGATTTGAGTCTTTGCTTGTTAGTTTAACACAATCATCCTTGCTGTACACACCTTTTGAGAGAGCCATACATGATTTGGAATTTGTTAGAATACTCCATGTGCTTCGCTTATATCTTTTGAGTTCTATAGTTTTGCTCTAGTACTTCACTTATATCTTTTAGAGCACGGTAGTGGATTTGTTTTATAGAAACTATTGATCTCTCATGCTTCACTTAGATTATTTTGAGAGTCTTAATAGCATGGTAATTTGCTTAAAATCCTAATATGCTAGGTATTCAAGATTAGTAAAATTTTCTTAAGAGTGTTTTGAATACTAAGAGAAGTTTGATGCTTGATGATTGTTTTGAGATATGGAGGTAATAATATCAAAATTGTCCTAGTTGAGTAGTTATGAAATTGAGAAATACTTGTGTTGAAGTTTGCAAGTCCCGTAGCATGCACGTATGGTAAACGTTATGCAACAAATTTGAAACATGAGGTGTTATTTGATTGTCTTCCTTATGAGTGGCGGTCGGGGATGAGCGATGGTCCTTTCCTACCAATCTATCCCCATAGGAGCATGTGCGTAGTACCGAGGTCTTTGATGACATGTAGATTTTTGCAATAAGTATGTGAGTTCTTTATGACTAATGTTGAGTCCATGGATTATATGCTCTCTCACCCTTCCATCCTTGCTAGCCTCTTCGGTACCGTGCATTGCCCTTTCTCACATTGAGAGTTGGCGCAAACTTCGCCGGTGCATCCAAACCCCGTGATATGATACGCTCTTTCACACATACACCTACTTATATCTTCCTCAAAACATCCACCATACCTACCTATTATGGCATTTCCATAGCCAGTCCGAAATATATTGCCATGCAACTTTCCATCATTCCGTTCATCATGACACATTCATCATTGTCATATTGCTTAGCGTGATCATGTAGTTGACATAGTATTTGTGGCAAAGCCACCGTTCATAATTCTTTCATACATTTCACTCTTGGTTCGTTTCATATCCCGGTACACCGCCGGAGGCATTCATATAGAGTCATCTTTGTTCTAGTATCGAGTTGTAATCATTGAGTTGTAAATAAATAGAAGTGTGATGATCATCATTTTCTAGAGCATTGTCCCAAGTGAGGAATATAAAAAAAGAGAAAGGCCATAAAAAAGAGAAAGGCCATAAAAAAGAGGAAGGCCATAAAAAAAGAGAAAGGCCCAAATAAAAAAAATAAAAAAAATGAGAGAAAAAGGGAGAAGGGACAATGTTACTATCCTTTGCCACACTTGTGCTTCAAAGTAGCACCTTAATCTTCATGTTAGAGAGTCTCTTGTTTTCTCACTTTCATATACTAGTGGGAATTTTTCATTATAGAACTTGGCTTGTATATTCCAACAATGGGCCTCCTCAAGTGCCCTAGGCCTTCGTGAGCAAGCAAGTTGGATGCACACCCACTAGTTTCTTTTGTTGAGCTTTCATACATTTATAGCTCTAGTGCATCCGTTGCATGGAAATCCCTACTCCCTGCATTAACATCAATCGGTGGGCATCTCCATATCCCATTGATTAGCCTCGTTGATGTGAGACTTTCTCCCTTTTTTGTCTTCTCCACATAACCCCCCCTCATTATATTCTATTCCACCCATAGTGCTATGTCCATGGCTCGTGCTCATATATTGCATGAAAGTTTATAGGTTTGAGATTACTAAAGTATGAAACAATTGCTTGGCTTGTCATCGGGGTTGTGCATGATGAGAGCATTCTTGTGCGACGAAAATGAAATATGACTAAACTATATGATTTTGTAGGGATGAACTTTCTTTGGCCCTGTTATTTTGAGAAGACATAATTGCTTAGTTAGTATGCTTGAAGTATTATCATTTTTATGTCAATACGAACTTTTGTCTTGAATCTTTCGGATCTGAATATTCATACCACAATTAAAAAGAATTACATTAAAATTATGCCAAGTAGCACTCTGCATCAAAAATTCTATTTTTACCATTTACCTACTCGAGGACGAGCAGGAATTAAGTTTGTGATGCTTGATACGTCTCCAACGTATCTATAATTTTTGATTGCTCCATGCTATATTATCTACTGTTTTGGACATTATTGGGCTTTATTATCCACTTTTATATTATTTTTGGGACTAACCTATTAACCGGAGGCCCAGCCCAGAAATGCTGTTTTTTGCCTGTTTTAGGGTTTCAAAGAAAAGGAATATCAAACGGAGTCCAAACGGAATGAAACCTTTGGGAACGTGATTTTCTCAATGAACAAGACCCGGGAGACTTGGACCCTACGTCAAGCTACAAGAGAGGAGGCCACGAGGTAGGGGGCGCGCCCTCCACCCTCGTGGGCCCCCTGTTGCTCCACCAACGTACTCCTTCCTCCTATATATACCTACGTACCCACAAACGATCAGATATGGAGCCAAAACCCTAATTCCACCACCGCAACTTTCTGTATCCACGAGATCCCATCTTGGGGCCTGTTCCGGAGCTCCGCCGGAGGGGGTATTGATCACGGAGGGCTTCTACATCAACACCATAGCACCTCGGATGAATTGTGAGTAGTTTACCTCAGACCTACGGGTCCATAGTTAGTAGCTAGATGGCTTCTTCTCTCTTTTTGGATCTCAATACAATGTTCTCCCCCTCTCTTGTGGAGAACTATTCGATGTAATCTTCTTTTTGTAGTGTGTTTGTTGAGACCGATGAATTGTGGGTTTATGATCAAGTCTATCTATGAATAATGTTTGAATCTTCTCTGAATTATTTTATGTATGATTGGTTATCTTTGCAAGTCTCTTTGAATTATCAGTTTGGTTTGGCCTACTAGATTGATCTTTCTTGCAATGGGAGAAGTGCTTAGCTTTGGCTTCAATCTTGCGGTGTCCTTTCCTGGTGACAGTAAGGGCAGCAAGGCACGTATTGTATTGTTGCCATCGAGGATAACAAGATGGGGTTTTCTTCATATTGCATGAGTCTATCCCTCTACATCATGTCATCTTGCTTAAGGTGTTACTCTGTTTTTAACTTAATACTCTAGATGCATGCTGGATAGCGGTCGATGAGTGGAGTAATAGTAGTAGATGCAGGCAGGAGTCGGTCTACTTGTCTCGGACGTGATGCCTATATACATGATCATACCTAGATATTCTCATAACTATGTTCAATTATGTCAATTGCTCAACAGTAATTTGTTCACCCACCGTAGAATACTTATGCTTGTCACTAGGGCCCAAGTGCCATGATTTCAGATCTGAACCTATTATGTTTTCATCAATATATGAGTGTTCTTGATCCTATCTTCCAAGTCTATAGTCACCTATTATGTGTTATGATCCGTTAACCCCGAAGTGACAATAATCGGGATACTTATCGGTGATGACCGTTGAGGGAGTCCTGGATTAGGGGTGTTTGGATGGCCGGACTATACCTTCAGCCGGACTTCTGGACTATGAAGATACAAGATTGAAGACTTCGTCCCGTGTCCGGAAGGGACTTTCCTTGGCGTGGAAGGCAAGCTTGGCGATACGGATATGTATATCTCCTACCATTGTAACCGACTTTGTGTAACCCTAACCCTCTCCGGTGTCTATATAAATCGGAGGGTTTTAGTCCGTAGGACAACATACAGAACAACAATCATACCATAGGCTAGCTTCTAGGGTTTAGCCTCTCCGATCTCGTGGTAGATCTACTCTTGTACTACCCATATCATCAATATTAATCAAGCAGGACGTAGGGTTTTACCTCCATCAAGAGGGCCCGAACCTGGGTAAAACTTCATGTCCCTTGCCCCCTGTTACCATCCGGCC
The DNA here is from genome assembly GCA_034509565.1 of Triticum monococcum. Lineage (NCBI taxonomy): Eukaryota > Viridiplantae > Streptophyta > Magnoliopsida > Poales > Poaceae > Triticum > Triticum monococcum. The sequence continues at coordinate 639,119,377 of CM067847.1, read as the reverse complement.
TAGATGCACAGTTCGGGACCCCCTACCCGAGATCCGCCGATTTTGACACCGACATTGGTGCTTTCATTGAGAGTTCCTCTGTGTTGTCGTCGTTAGGCTTGATGGCTCCTACGATCATCAATAGCGATGCAGTCCAGGGTGAGACCTTCCTCCCCGGACAGATCTTCATCTTCGGCGGCTTCGCACTGCGGGCCAATTCACTTGGCCATCTGGAGCAGATCGAAAACTACATGGCTAACATCCGCGGGGCCTTGATCCTCGGCGGATTCGAGCCACTGCCGAGCGCGCCGCACTGTCACGACAAGCATGATCTAGCTCTGCCGCCGAACAGTGCCCTGGAGGCCGCACCCGCATCGGCTTCGACCCTTAATTCGGAGCCAACTGCACTGATCGAGGATGGGTGGTTGGATGCCGCCTCGGGGGCTGCGATCCCAACGGCGATCGAGCCGAACGCCAGCCCCGCACTCCGCGATACTCATGACTCCAAGGAGCCGGACTCCTCTCCGGACTCCGAACCCTCCGTGCCCCTGCCGATCGAATCCGAATGGGTGCCGATCATGGAGTTTACTGCCGCGGACATCTTTCAGCACTCGCCTTTCGGCGATATTCTGAAGACACTAAAGTCTCTCTCTTTATCAGGAGAGCCCTGGCCGGACTACGACCAGCAAGGTTGGGATACGGACGATGAAGAAATTCCAAGCCCACCCACCACCCACTTTGTAGCCACTGTCGACGATTTAACCGACATGCTCGACTTCGACTCCGAAGACATCGACGATATGGACACCGATGCAGGAGACGATGAAGAACCAGCGCCTATTAGGCCCTGGAAAGCCACCTCGTTGTATGACATATACTTGGTGGACACCCCAAAAGAAGGAGATGACGATGGAACAGTGAAGGATGACCCCTCCAAGAAACAGCCTAAGCGCCGGCGTTAGCGGCGCCGCTCAAAATCCCGCCAAAGCAAATACGGTGATTCCAGCACGGGAGATAATAATACTCCGGAAAATGCCGAAGAAAATCCCCTCCAGCAAGATTCAACACAGGAGGATGGAGAAGCTAGCCCTCATGAGAGAGCCGCGGACAGAGAGGTCGAGGACGATAATTATATGCCTCCCTCCGAAGACGAGGCAAGCCTCGACGACGACGAATTCGTCGTGCCAGAGGACCCCACCGAGCAAGAGCGTTTTCAATGCAGGCTTATGGCCACGGCAAGAAGCCTCAAGAAAAAACAACAACAACTTAGAGCTGATCAAGATTTGCTAGTCGACATATGGACTGAAGTCCTTGCGGTCGAAGAGCATAAAATCGAACGCCCCTCCAAGAGCTACCCAAAGCGCAGGTTGCTACCCCGATTAGAGGAGGAAGCACTTAAACCTACATCACCAGCACTTAATACAGCCGATTGGCCACCTCGTGGCCGCGATAGAGAGGCCTCTCGGCCCTCCACTCAAGCCGCACCCCGTACCAAGGCACGGGAAAATGCGCTAGACCTATGAGATATGTTGGAGGACAAGGCAAGGCAAACAAGATCGATCTATGGATCGCGTGGGCGCCCCATGACTCGAGACGGTAACCATCACGCCGGACACAAATCCGGTAGGGCCGAACACAGTAGACAAAGCTCATTGGAGCTACGTCGTGATATAGCCCAGTACAGAGGCGCCGCATACCCACTATGCTTCACAGATGAAGTAATGGATCATCAAATCCTCGAGGGTTTCAAACCCGTAAACATCAAATCATATGATGGCACAACAGATCCTGTGGTATGGATTGAGGACTATCTCCTTCATATCCACATGGCCCGCGGCGATGATCTCCACGCCATCAAATACCTCCCACTCAAGCTTAAAGGACCAGCTCGGCATTGGCTTAACAGCTTGCTAGCAGGATCAATCGGTTGTTGGGAGGACCTGGAAGCCGCATTCCTCGACAATTTCCAGGGCACTTATGTGCGACCACTAGACGCCGATGACCTAAGCCACGTAATTCAGCAGCCAGAGGAATCGGCCAGGCAATTCTGGACACGGTTCCTAACAAAGAAAAATCAAATAGTCGACTGTCCGGACGCTGAGGCCCTAGCAGCCTTCAAACACAATATCCGTGACGAGTGGCTTGCCCGGCACCTTGGACAGGAAAAGCCGAAATCTATGGCAGCACTCACGACACTCATGACCCGCTTTTGCGCGGGAGAAGACAGCTGGCTTGCTCATAGCAACAATATGACCAAGAACCCCGGTAATTCCGATACCGGGACAGTAGTGGCAGGTCGCGTCGCAACAAGCAGAAGCGCCGCGCTAACGGCGACAATGCTGAGGATACGGCAGTTAATGCCGGATTCAGAGGCTATAAATCCGGTCAGCGGAAAAAACCATTCAAAAGAAATCCTAAGGGCCCGTCCAGTTTGGACCGAATACTCGACCGCTTGTGCCAGATACATGGCACCCCCGAAAAGCCAGCCAATCACGCCAACAGGGATTGTTGGGTGTTCAAGCAGGTAGGCAAGTTACATGCCGAAAATACAGACAAGGGGCTGCATAGCGATGACGACGAAGAGCCCCGGCCGCCGAACAACAGTGGACAGAAGGGTTTTCCCCCACAAGTGCGGACGGTGAACACGATATACACAGCCCACATCCCCAAGAGGGAGCGGAAGCGTGCGTTAAGGGACGTATACGCGATAGAGCCAGACGCCCCAAAGTTCAACCCATGGTCCTCCTGCCCGATCACCTTTGATCGAAGGGACCATCCCACTAGCACCCATCATGGAGGATTTGCCACATTGGTTCTAGACCCAATTATTGACGGATTTCATCTCACTAGAGTCCTTATGGACGGCGGCAGTAGCCTGAACCTGCTTTACCAGGATATAGTGCGGAAAATGGGCATAGATCCCTTGACGATTAAGCCCACCAAAACGACCTTTAAAGGCGTAATACCAGGTGTAGAGGCCAACTGTATAGGCTCAGTCACACTTGAAGTAGTCTTCGAATCTCCGGATAATTTCCGAAGCGAGGAGTTAATCTTCGACATAGTCCCATTCCGAAGTGGCTATCACGCACTGCTCGAACGAACCACATTCGCCAAGTTCAATGCGGTACCGCACTACGCATACCTTAAGCTCAAGATGCCAGGCCCTCGAGGAGTAATCACGGTCAATGGAAACACCGAACGCTCCCTCCGAACGGAGGAGCACACGGCGGCCCTTGCAGCGGAAGTACAAAGCAGCCTCTCCAGGCAGTTCTCCATTCCGGCCATCAGACGTCCGGACACCGTCAAGCGCGCCCAGAGTAACCTACAACAAGACCGCCTGGCACGTTCCGAGCAGGCATAGCAATGCGGCCCCAACCCCAGCCAGCAAAGAAGAAGCAACTATTCTCTCAGGATAGGGCTGAGACGAAGCAAGTGCTGGTTGATGAAGACAGGGGATTAGACTCTATCTTCACCATAGGCGCCAGCCTCCCCCAGGACCAGGAAGAGGCGCTGGTCAGCTTCCTCCGCTTGAACAAGGACATGTTCGCATGGGAGGCGGCGGACCTAGTCGGGGTTCCACGTGGGGTGATCGAGCATCACCTGATGGTGTGCCCCAACGCACGCCCAGTAAAGCAGAAAGCGCAGCGGCAGGCCCCGGAGAAGCACTGGTTCATCATCCAGGAGACGCACAAGCTGCAAGAGGCCGGCGTTATTCGAGAAGTGCGGCACCTGGACTGGCTCGGAAACCCAGTTATCGCCCCCAAGAAGGGCAGGAAAGAGCGCATGTGCGTCGATTTTACCAACCTCAACAAGGCATGTCCTCAAGACCATTTCCCTCTCCCGCGCATCGACCAGATCGTCGACTCCACCGCTGAGTGCAATTTACTGTGCTTTCTGGACGCCTTCTCGGGCTATCACCAAATCAATATGGCGGTGCAGGATGATACGTTTCCAACGTATCTGTAATTTTTGATTGCTCCATGCTATATTATCTAATGTTTTGGACATTATTGGGCTTTATTATCCACTTTTATATTACTTTTGGGACTAACCTATTAACCAGAGGCCCAGCCCAGAATTGCTATTTTTTGCTCAACAGTAATTGCTCATAACTATGCTCAATTCTGTCAATTGCTCAACTGTAATTTGTTCACCCACCGTAGAATACTTATGCTCTTGAGAGAAGCCACTAGTGAAACCTATGGCCCCCTGGTCTATCTTTATCATATTAATCTCCTACTACTTAGTTATTTCCTTTGCTATTTACTTTGCCTTTATTTTACTTTGCATCTTTATCATAAAAATACCAAAAATATTATCTTATCATATCTATCAGATCTCACTCTCGTAAGTGGCCTTATAGGGATTGACAACCCCTATTTGCGTTGGTTGCGAGGATTTATTTGTTTTGTGCAGGTATGAGGGACTCGTGCGTAGCCTCCTACTGGATTGATACCTTGGTTCTCAAAAACTGAGGGAAATACTTACGCTACTTTGCTGCATCATCCCTTCCTCTTTGGGGAAACCAACGCAGTGCTCAAGATGTAGCACAGGACGTTGAGAAGACGGCTGTTTTGACCCCGTGCGGGGTATACTGCTACACCTGCATATCGTTTGGGCTGCATAATGCAGGAGCAACCTTTCAACAGTTGATGCACATCGCCCTAGGCCAGCAGCTTGGGAGGAACGCTGAGGCATACGTCGACGACATCAAACCCTTGCAATTTATATACGTTCGAAATTGCCAGAAGCAACAAGCTAACAGAAATAAGGTGAGATACGACCAATAAATAAAAGAGGCGCATGAAGAAGATTCAGAAAAAATGGTGCCACCATGGATGGGCTGCCCAACCATCCTAAAGAATACTGAGCTGATCTGAAGATTCAGAAGTTGATGAGAGAGAGGGAGAGTATAGAGATGGACTAGCTGCCAGGAGCCCATACGTAGCCCCGCCGTGACCGGGCCGACGAACGCGACATCTCCAATCACTGTCGCAGGCTAATCTCGTGCCCCTTGCCATGGGTCGGGCATGATCGCTAGGGTTAAGGGGAGAGGAGTGCTGGAAATATGCCCTGGAGGCAATAATAAAGTGGTTATTATTATATTTCCGTGTTCATGATAATTGTCTATTGTTCATGCTATAATTGTATTAACCGGAAACCGTAATACATGTGTGAATACATAGATCGTAATATGTCCCTAGTAAGCCTCTAGTTGACTAGCTCGTTGATCAATAGATGGTCATGGTTTCTTGACCATGGACATTGGATGTCATTGATAACGGGATCACATCATTAGGAGAATGATGTGATGCAAAAGACCCAATCCTAAGCATAGCACAAGATCATGTAGTTCGTTTGCTAAAGCTTTCTAATGTCAAGTATCATTTCCTTAGACCATGAGATTGTGCAACTCCCAGATACCATAGGAATGCTTTGGGTGTACCAAACGTCACAACATAACTGGGTGGCTATAAAGGTGCACTATAGGTATCTCCGAAAGTATCTGTTGGGTTGGCACGAATCGAGACTGGGATTTGTCACTCTGTATGACGGAGAGGTATCTCCTGGGCCCACTCGGTAATGCATCATCATAACGAGCTCAATGTGACTAAGGAGTTAGCCACGGGATCATGCGTTACAGAACGAGTAAAGAGACTTGCCAGTAACGAGATTGAACTAGGTATAGAGATACCGACGATCGAATCCCAGGCAAGTAACATACCGATGGATAAAGGGAATTGTATACGAGATTGATTGAACCCCCGACATCGTGGTTCATCCGATGAGATCATCGTGGAACATGTGGGAGCCAACATGGGTATCCAGATCCCGCTGTTGGTTATTGGCCGGAGAGATGCCTCGGTCATGTCTGCATGGTTCCCGAACCCGTAGGGTCTACACACTTAAGGTTCGGTGACTCTAGAGTTGTTATGGGAAATAGTATGTGGTTATCGAAGGTTGTTTGGAGTCCCAGATGAGATCCCCGACGACACGAGGAGTTTCGGAATGGTCCGGAGATGAAGATTTATATATGGGCTGAATATAGAGGGGAACCAGTCCCTAGGTGGGCTGGGCGCCAACTCCCCCCTAGGGCCCATGCGCCTAGGGTTGGAGGAAACTCTAGAGGAGGCGCCCCCCACCTGGCTTGGGGGGCAAGCCTCCCCTTGGTCGCCTCCCCCCTCTAGATGCATCTAGGGGGGCGGCCCCCTCTACCTTGCCCCTATATATAGTGGGGGTGGGAGGGAAGCCGCACCCTTCCCCTGGCGCAGCCCTCCCCCTCTCCAACATCTCCTCCTCCGTCACGCTTGGCGTAGCTCTGCCAGAGAACCACGAGCCCCATCACCACCACGCCATCGTGTTGTCAGAGTTCTCCCTCAACTTCTCCTCTCCCCTTGCTGGATCAAGAAGGAGGAGACGTCCCGGGGTTGTACGTGTGTTGAACGCGGAGGCGACATTGTTCAACGCTTAGATCAGAATTGACCGCGATCTAAATCGCTGCGTGTACGACTCCACCAACCGTGTTCTTGCAACGCTTCCGCTTAGCAATCTTCAAGGGCATGAAGATGCACTCCCTCTCTCTCGTTGCTAGCATCTCCTAGATTGATCTTGGTGACACGTAGGATTTTTTGAATTATTGCTACGTTCCCCAACGATGGCATCATGAGCTAGGTCTATGCATAGATTCTATGCACGAGTAGAACACAAAGGAGTTGTGGGTGATGATTTGTTCAATTTGCTTACCGTTACTAGTCTTATCTTGATTCGGCGACATTGTGGGATGAAGCGTCCCGGACCGACCTTACACGTATGCTTACATGAGACTGGTTCCACCGACTGACATGCACTTGATGCATAAGGTGACTAGCGGGTGACTGTCTGTCCTTATGAAGGGTAAATAGCAATTGGCATATCACCATTGTGGTTTTGCGTAGGTAAGAAACGTTCTTGCTAGAAACCCATAGCAGCCACGTAAAACATGCAACAACAATTAGAGGACGTCTAACTTGTTTTTGCAGGGTATGCTATGTGATGTGATATGTCCAAAAGGATGTGATGAATGATATATGTGATGTATGAGATTGATCATGTTCTTGTAATAGGAATCACGACTTGCATGTCGATGAGTATGACAACCGGCAGGAGCCATAGGAGTTGTCTTAATTTATTGTATGACATGCGTGTCAATGAAAATGCCATGTAATTACTTTACTTTATTGCTAACCATTAGCCATAGTAGTATAAGTGATAGTTGGCGAGACAACTTCATGAAGACACGATGATGGAGATCATGGTGTCATGCCGGTGACGATGGTGTTCATGCCGCGCCTCGAAGATGGAGATCAAAGGCCAAGATGATATTGGCCATATCATGTCACTTTATGATTTGCATGTGATGTTTGTCATGTTTACATCTTATTTGCTTAGAACAACGGTAGCATAAATAATATGATCCCTCACTAAAATTTCAAGAAAAGTGTTCCCCCTAACTGTGCACCGTTGCAAAGGTTCGTTGTTTCGAAGCACCACGTGATGATCGGGTGTGATAGATTATAACATTCGCATACAATGGGTGTAAGCCAGATTTACACATGCAAAACACGTAGGTTGACTTGCCGAGCCTAGCATGTACAGACATGGCCTCGGAACACGAGAGACCGAAATGTCGAACATGAGTGGTATAGTAGATACGATCAACATGGAGATGTTCACCGTTGATGATTAGTCCGTCTCACGTGATGATCGGACACGGCCTAGTCGATTCGGATCATGTATCACTTGGATGACTAGAGGGATGTCTGTGTTAGTGGGAATTCATTAAATAATTTGATTAGATGAACTTAATTATCATGAACTTAGTCTAAAATGTCTTTACAATATGTCTTGTAGATCAAATGGCCCACGCTAATGTTGCCCTCGACTTCAACGCGTTCCTAGAGAAAACCAAGCTGAAAGACGATGGTAGCAACTATACGGATTGGGTCCGTAACTTGAGGATCATCCTCATAGCTGCCAAGAAAGCATATGTCCTTGAAGCACCGCTAGGTGACACACCCATTTTCCCAGCAACTCAAGACGTTATGAACGCCTGGCAGTCGCATAGTGATGATTACTCCCTGGTTCAGTGCGACATGCTTTACAGCTTAGAACCGGGGTCCAAAAGTGTTTTGAGCAGCACAGAGCATATGAGATGTTCCAAGAGATGAAAATGGTTTTCCAAGCTCATGCCCAAGTCAAGAGATATGAAGTCTCCAATAAGTTCTACAGTTGTAAGATGGCGGAAAATAGTTTTGTCAGCGAGCATATACTCAAAATGTCTGGGTTGCACAACCGCTTGTCTCAGCTGGGAGTTAATCTTCCAGATGACTCGGTCATTGAAAGGATCCTCCAGTCGCTTCCACCTAGCTACAAGAGCTTTTTCATGAACTACAATATGCAAGGGATGGAGAAGTCCATTCCTGAGTTATATTCAATGCTAAAATCAGTGGAGGTAGAAATCAAAAAGGAACATCAAGTGTTGATGGTGAATAAAACCACTAGTTTCAAGAAAGGCAAGGGTAAGAAGAACTTCAAGAAGGATGGCAAGGGAGTTGCCGTGCCCGGTAAATCAGTTGCCGGGAAGAAGCCAAAGAATGGACCCAAGCCCGAGACTTAGTGCTTTTATTGTAAGGGAAATGGTCACTAGAAGTGGAACTGCCCCAAGTACTTAGCGAATAAGAAGGCCGGCAACGCCAAAGGTATATGTGATATACATGTTATTGATGTGTACCCTACCAGCGCTCGTAGTAGCTCCTGGGTATTTGATACCGGTGCGGTTGCTCATATTTGTAACTCAAAACAGGAGCTGCGGAATAAGCGGAGACTGGCGAAGGACAAGGTGACGATGCACGTCGGGAATGGTTCCAAGGTCGATGTGATCGCCGTCGGCACGCTCCCTCTACATCTACCTACGGGTTTAGTTTTAAACCTCAATAATTGTTATTTAGTACCAGCTTTGAGCATGAACATTGTATCTGGATCTCATTTAATGTGAGATGGCTACTCATTTAAATCTGAGAATAATGGTTGTTCTATTTATATGAGAGATATTTTTATGGTCATGCCCCGCTGGTCAATAGTTTATTTTTGTTTAATCTCGAACGTGATGTTACACATATTCATATTGTGAATGCAAAAAGATGTAAGGTTGATAATGATAGTCCCACATACTTGTGGCACTGCCGCCTTGGTCACATTGGTGTCAAACACATGAAGAAACTCCATGCAGATGGACTTTTGGAGTCTCTTGATTATGAATCATTTGACACGTGCGAACCATGCCTCATGGGAAAAATGACCAAGACTCAGTTCTCCAGAAAAATGGAGCGAGCAACCAACTTATTGGAAATCATGCATACTGATGTCTGTGGTCCAATGAGCATTGAGGCTCATGGTGGCTATCGTTATGTTCTCACCCTCACTGATGACTTAAGTAGATATGTGTATGTCTACTTAATGAAACACAAGTCTGAGACCTTTGAAAAGTTCAAGGAATTTCAGAGTGAGGTAGAGAATCAACGTGACAGGAAAATAAAGTTCTTACAATCATATCGTGGAGCAGAATACTTGAGTAACGAGTTTGGCACGCACTTAAGGAAATGTGGAATTGTTTCACAACTCACACCGCCTGGAACACCTCAGCGAAATAGAGGGAGTCCTAGACTAAGGGGTCCTCGGGCATCCGACCTGTTATTTATGGGCGAGACTGATGGGCTGCGAAGATATAAAGACCGAAGACTGTACCCGTGTCCGGATGGGACTCTCCTTGGCGTGGAAGGCAAGCTTGGCCCTAGATCCCCCTGGTGTCTATATAAACCGGAGGGTGTAGTCTGGGTAGGATATACTCAATACTGTAGTCATACAGGCTAGACTACTAGGGTTTAGCCATTACGATCTCGTGGTAGATCAACTCTTGTAATACTCATATTCATCAAGATCAATCAAGCAGGAAGTAGGGTATTACCTCCATAGAGAGGGCCCGAACCTGGGTAAACATCGTGTCCCCTGTCTCCTGTTACCATCAACCTTAGACGCACAGTTCGGGACCCCTACCCGAGATCCGCCGGTTCTGACACCAACATTGGTGCTTTCATTGAGAGTTCCTCTATGCTGTCGCTAAAAGGTTTGATGGCCCCTTCAATCATCAATAATGACGCTGTCTGCAGAGGAACTTTCCTCCCCGGACAGATCTTCGTGTTCGGCGGGTTCGCACTGTGGGCCAACTCGTTTGGCCATCTGGAGCAGATCGAAAGCTATGCCCCTGGCCATCAGGTCAGATTCAGGAGATTGAACTACGTCGCAGACATCCGTGGAGACTTGATCTTCGCCAGATTCGATACCGCAATAGCCGCTCCCGATCACCCCGATTATCATGGCCTAAATCTGCCATCGGGCCGCATCCAGGAGATCGCTCCTGTAACCGCTCTGGCCCTAGAGCCGGAGCAGGCCGCGCCATCCAAATACGGGAGGATTAACCCCACCATGGAGGCCGCAGATTCCACGGCGTTGGAGCCGCACATGGACCCGGTCCCACACGATGCTTATGCCATCGGAACACCAGACTCGTCTTCGGCCATAGGTTCCGAACCACGCGAGCCCGCGGACGCCGAGCTTGATCGTTTATCGATCTTCGAATTCAGCGCAGCAGACATCTTCCAGCACTCGCCTCTGGGCAATGTGCTAAGCTCGTTAAAAAGCATGTCCTTGGCGGATGACTCTCAGCCAAACTATATCCGGCTTGAACTAGGGGCTGACAATGGAGAATTTCTCTTCCCACCCACCACCCACTTTATAGCCACGGTCAAGGATTTGACCGACGAACTTGACTACGACTCTGAGGACATCGACGGTATGGACGACGATGTCGGAGAAGAAGAGGCCCGGAACCCGCCATTCACCGGATGCTAGACGGCCACTTCCTCATATGACGTATACATGGTGTATGCGCCAAAGGAAAACAGCAGCGACGATAAGGAAAACCCAGTCGAGGACAAACCTTCCGAAATACAGTCCAAGCGTCGGTGTCAGCGGCGCCGCTCTAAGTCACGCCGCAGTAAAGATAGCAACACCGGCACAGAAGAAGATGACACTCCAGAAGGTGTCGAAGACAACGAAGACCCCGTCGACGCAACAAACGAACAAGATGAACATGAAGATGAGCAGGTTAGCTGTTAAACGGGCCACACAGAAAGATTCGGAGGCCGATAGTTACCTTCTGCTCTCCGAGGATGAGGTGAGCCTCGGCACCGAAGATTTCATCGTGCCCGAGGAACCTCTTGAGCAGGAGCGCTTCAAGCGCCAGCTAATAGCCACTGCAAGGAGCCTGAAAAATAAGCAGCAGCAGCTTCAAGCTGACCAAGATCTGCTCAATGATAAATGGACTGATGTCCTAGCAGCCGAAGAATACGGCCTCAAGCGCCCAACCAAAAGCTACCCAAAGCACAAATTGCTACCTCAGTCCGACGAGGAGGCGCCGGAGTATATACCCCCATCATACAATGCGGCTGACCGACCATCGCGTGGTCAGGACAAAATGAAAACTCATGCCGAACACCAGCCTGCCCCGTCTCGTCACTCAGGCAAAGTTAACTTAGCCCACGGCCATACATATGACCTCCGGCAGAACCTGAACAATAAGGCAGGACATACCAAATCAATCTACGAATCGTAAGGACACGCCTCGACACGTGACAACGGCCACCTGTTCGGACGTGGCAAACCCAGTCATGCGCGGGCTGAACACCACAGACGGACTCCATCAGAGCTGCATCACGATACAGACCGATATAGAGGCCCTGCACACCCTCATTGCTTCACTGATGAGGTCCTGGATCACGAATTCCTAGAAGGATTCAAACTAGTGAATATAGAATCATACGATGGAACCACGGACCCCGCGGTGTGGATAGAGGACTTCATTCTTGATAACCCACAAGTATAAAGGATTGCAACAGTTTTTGAAAAGTAAGAGTGTCGAACCCAATGAGGAGCTAAAGGTAGAACAAATATTCCCTCAAGTTCTATCGACCACCGATACAACTCTACGCATGCTTGATGTTCGGTTTACCTAGAACAAGTATGAAACTAGAAGTACTTTGTAGGTGTTGTTGGATAGGTTTGCAAGATAATAAAGATTACGTAAATAAAAAGTAAGGGCTGTTTAGGTAAAGACACAACTAAGTTAGTTTTAGTAAAGAGCTTGTTGTAACGAGAAAGTTATTTGTCCCTAGGCAATTGATAACTAGAGCGGTAATCATTATTACAATTTTATTTGAGGGAGAGGCATAATCTAACATACTTTCTCTACTTGGATCATATGCACTTATGATTGGAACTCTAGCAAGCATCCGCAACTACTAAAGATTCATTAAGGTAAAACCCAACCATAGCATTAAAGCATCAAGTCCCCTCTATCCCATACGCAAACAACCTACTTACTCGGGTTTGTGCTTCTGTCACTCACGCCACCCACCATAAGCAAATCATGAACATATTGCAAACCCTACAGCGGGAATCCCTCATGCTTGCGCGACACGGAGAGCACCATAGGACAGCACCAATAATAAAACATGCAACTCAAACCAATCTTGATCATCAAATAGCCATTAGGACAAAACGGATCTACTCAAACATCATAGGATAGCCATACATCATAGGGAAATAATATATAGCGTTGAGCACCATGTTTAAGTAGAGATTACAGTGGGTAAGAGAGAGGTTACACCGCTGCATAGAGAGGGGAAGAGTTGGTGGTGAAGGCGGTGAAGTTGTTGGTGAAGATGATGGTGATGATGATGGCCCCTGGTGGCACTCCGGCGCCACAGGAAGCAACGGGGAGAGGGCCCCCCTTCTTCTTCTTCTTCCTTGACCTCCTCCCTAGATGGGAAAAGGGTTTCCCCTCTGGTCCTTGGCCTCCATGGCGCGGGAGGGGCGAGAGCCCCTGAGATTGGATCTGTCTCTCTGTTTCTGCGTTCTCAGATTCTACCCTTTCAGCGTTTCTTATATTCCTGGAGATCCGTAACTCCGATTAGGCTGAAATTTGAACACGATCTCTATCTGGATATTAGCTTTCTAGCGGCAAAATAAGGGCATCAACCACCTTATGGGGTGGCCACGAGGGTCAGGGGCGCGCCTGCCCCCCTGGGGCGCGCCCCCTACCTCATGGGCCCCTCGAGCATCGTCTCTCGTTGATTTCACTTCCCAAAAATCACATATATTCCCAAAAAAATCTCCGTCCGTTTTTATTTCATTTGGACTCCGTTTGATATGGATATTCTGCAAAACAAAAAAACATGCAACAAACAGGAACTGGCACTGGGCACTGGATCAATATGTTAGTCCCAAAATAGTATAAAAAGTTGTCAAAAGTATATGAAAGTTGTAGAATATTGGCATGGAACAATCAAAAATTATAGATACGGCGGAGACGTATCAATTCTCCACATCCATATGGCCCGCGGAGATGATCTCCACGCCATCAAATACCTCCCTCTAAAACTCAAAGGGCCAGCTCGGCATTGGCTAAACAGTCTGCCTGAAAATTCCATTGGCAGCTGGGAGGACTTGGAAGAGGCTTTCCTTGATAACTTCCAAGGTACATATGTTCGACCTCCGGACGCTGATGACTTAAGCCATATAGTTCAACAGCCCGGAGAGTCCGCCAGGAAATTTTGGACAAGGTTTCTAACTAAAAAGAACCAAATCGTTGACTGTCCGGATGCCGAAGCTCTAGAAGCTTCCAAACATAGCATCCGCCACGAATGGCTCGCTCGCCACCTCGGCCAAGAAAAGTCAAAGTCCATGGCAGCCCTCACGGCACTCATGGCCCGCTTTTGTGCGGGCGAGGATAGATGGTTGGCCCGTAGCAAGAAAATTGCAAGCGACGCCGGCACCCGTGAAGTTAAAAGCAACAAAGACAAGTCTCGACGCAATAGATACAAGCGCCGAAACAATAGTGACAACACCGAGGATACGACGGTCAACGCCGGATTCGGTGGCTCTAAGTCCGGTCAGCGGAAGAAGCCGTTCCAAAAGAACAATTCAGGCCCATCCAGTTTGGACCGCATACTCGTCCATGCCAAATTCACGGCACCCCCGACAAGCCTCCTAATCATACAAATAGAGAGTGCTGGGTTTTCAAACAGGCCGACAAATTAAATGCCGAAAACAGGGAAAAAGGATCGCAAAGCGAGGACGACGACGGAGAGCCACGGCAGCCGAACACAGGGGGACAGAAGAATTTTCCCCCTCAGGTCAAAACGGTGAACATGATATATTCCACCCACATCCCCAAGAGGGAGCGCAAGCTGATACGTCCATTTTGCATCATGCTTTTATATCGATATTTATCGCATTATGGGCTGTTATTACACATTATGTCACAATACTTATGCCTATCCTATCTTATTTTACAAGGTTTTCATAAAGAGGGAGAATGCCGGCAACTGGGATTCTGGGCTGGAAAAGGAGCAAATATTAGAGACCTATTCTGCACAGCTCCAAAAGTCCAGAAACTTCACGAAAGACGTTTTCAGAGTATATAAAAAATACTCAACAGAAGAAATTCACCAGGGGGGCACACCCTGCCCACGAGGGTGGGGGCGCACCCTACCTCCCTGGGCGCGCCCCCCTACCTCGTGGGCCCCCTGGTGGCCCTCCGTTGGCCATCTTCTGCTATATGAAGTCTTTCGATGGGAAAAAATCATAAGCAATCTTCTCGGACGAAACTTCGCCCCCACGAGGCGGAACCTTGGCAAATCCAATCTAGGGCTCCGGCAGAGCTGTTCTGCCGGGGAAACTTCCCTCCCGGAGGGGGAAATCATCGCCATCGTCATCACCAACCCTCCTCTCATCGGGAGAGGGCAATGTCCATCAACATCTTCATCAGCACCATCTCCTCTCAAAACCCTAGTTCATCTCTTGTATCCAATTCTTGTCTCCAAGTCCGGGATTGGTGCTAGTAGGTTGCTAGTAGTGTTAATTACTCCTTGTAGTTGATGCTAGTTGGTTTAATTGGTGGAAGATCATATGTTCAGATCCTATATGCATATTAATACCCCTCTGATTATGAACATGTTTATGCTTTGTGAGTAGTTACGTTTGTTCCTGAGGACATGGGAGAAGTCTTGCTATTAGTAGTCGTGTGAATTTGGTATTCGTTTGATATTTTGATGAGATGTATGTTGTCTCTCCTCTAGTGGTGTTATGTGAACGTCGACTACATGACACTTCACCATTGTCTAGGCCTAGAGGAAGGCATTGGGAGGTAATAAGTAGATGATGGGTTGCTAGAGTGACATAAGCTTAAACCCTAGTTTATGCGTTGCTTCGTAAGGGGCTGATTTGGATCCATATGTTTCATGCTATGGTTAGGTTTACCTTAATACTTTTGTTGTAGTTGCGGATGCTTGCAATAGAGGTTAATCATAAGTGGGATGTTTGTCCAAGTAAGGGCAGCACCCAAGCACCAGTCCACCCGCATACCAAATTATCAAAGTACCGAACGCGAATCATATGAACGTGATGAAAACTAGCTTGACGATATTCCCATGTGTCCTCAGGAGCGCTTTACATCATATAAGAGTTTTTCCAGGCTTGTCCTTTGCTACAAAAAGGATTGGGCCACCTTGCTGCACCTTATTTACTTTTGTTACTTGTTGCTCGTTACAAATTATCCTATCACAAAACTATCTGTTACTACTTATTTCTGTACTTGCAGAGAATACCTTGATGGAAACCGCTTATCATTTCCTTTTGCTCCTCGTTGGGTTCAACACTCTTACTTATCGAAAGGACTATGATAGATCCCCTATACTTGTGGGTCATCACAAGCATGCGCTTAGGGATGTCTACGCGATAGAGCAAGTCGCCCCAAAACTCAATACATGGTCGTCGTGCCCGATCACTTTCGGTCGCCGGGACCACCCGACCAGTATCCGTCACGGGGGTCAGCCGCACTAGTATTAGACCCAATAATTGATGGGTTTCACCTGACTCGCGTCCTTATGGACGGTGGTAGCAGCCTCAATCTGCTCTATCAGGATACAGCGCGGAAAATGGACATTAGCCCGTCAAGGATCAAGCCTACAAGGACTACCTTTAAAGGAGTCATACCAGGTGTAGAGGCCCGCTGTACGGGCTCAATCACATTAGAGGTTGTCTTCGGATCTTCGGACAACTTCCGAAGCAAGGAGTTAATCTTTGATATCGTCCCATTCCGCAGCGGCTATCATTCACTGCTCGGACGAACCGCGTTTGCTCGATTTAACACAGTGCCACACTATGCTTATCTCAAGCTCAAGATGCCCGGTCCACATGGCGCCATAACAGTCAATGGCAATATGGAATGCTCTCTCCATACAGAAGAGCACACAGCTGCCCTAGCAGCAGAAGTACAAAGCGGCCTTCTCAAGCAGAACCTTCATTCGGCCGCCGAGCCCTTAGACATCCTTAAAAGGGTCCAAACTACTCTACAGCAGGAGAGCTCGGCTCATCAGGAGCTTGACTAGCAATCCGGCCTCCATCTCAGTCCTGATCAAGTGGTGGCATTTGTGTCGCGCGTACATAACTACGCACTTAAAATTCCATGGGCATCGACGGAGGCACAAATAGCTTGTGATCCACGGCATGGCTCAACCGACATCGGATACACACATACTTTCACTTTTGCTTGTTTTCTTTCAGGTTTTAATCCTACAGGCCCAATCAGGTGGTCTGGTCATCGGTCCTCTTGAAGGATAAATACACCAAGATGGCGAGGAGCGTAGACATATGGGGAACTTTTTAGGTGATTCCATTAACGATAACTCTACCTGTTTTTTAGGACCCACATGCAGTTCTCCCATGGTTTCGGCATGTTAAATAGCCTGTTGCTTATTGCACTAATTGTATTAATGCGCCTCGACGTACTAATTAGATTACAATGAAAACAGTTTGTAGCTGGAGCTGTAGGACCCCAACTTTTTACCTTTACGTCTTTTCTGTTTTCTTTCTCTCTTTTCTTTTTTCAGATTCCCTGTGGATAACCCCATCGGGTAGCACCCGTACACTTTGGTACGTTTGATGTTTGCCAGGGGCTCTATAGCACCCCACACTACGGCAACAAAAGTCTGAACACTTTCTATAAGTATAGTTCGGCACCCCGAATTTAGCATTATATGCATTGGCTCCGAATCATGTCTTTGGTAAATAGTTGGGTTGCCCGGCTCGTGTGCTTGCTACCCTATGTTCCGCTACATCGGCTAGGGTAGTAAAGCGAGAACTACTGCGATTGTGCCCTGGCCTATACTGGATGAGCACCTCAGTAGAGAAAGCCGAAAACTGACTGTCATGATGCGGTGAGAGTTGGACAGCTGTTCGGAGGTTTCAAAACTTTGGAGATATTTCCGCATTACGCGAAGGATCGGTACTTCCTGATCAGACGCTGACAACACTCTCGTTCGTATACTAGGGGCTGCGCCTATGTTTTATTATAAAACTCCTATGGCTGAGTGAGGGCATTCAAGCCGCATAGTCTGGTTGCCTGGTTTGTTGCACTAAACAACTCCTTCAAGGACCATATAATTGGATCAAGATTGTTTAGATTCCATCCCGGACACCTCCGTACTACCTACGCGAGGGCAGAAGCCGACGACTGGTTAACCCTCAGATTTCATACAACATGGCCGCACAGGTGGACACAATCAAAACATAAATTATATCACAAAGCGGATTTGTTGTCATCATACAAGACAAAATACAAGTGTATTCACCCGAAAATAACGTCCTGCCCGCACTGTGTGGCTACAATACGAGACCCCTCTAGGACATCCGCAAAATAGCGCCCAGGTGTACGGTGCTCCTTGCCCTTCTGCGGCCCCTTGGTCAGCTCGACGGCGTCCATTTTTGCCCACCACATCTTGCAGCGAGCAAAGGCCATCCGGGCACCTTCAGTACAGCCGACCGCTTTACGACCTCAAGTCGCGGGCAGGCACTAACAAGCCAATTCACAAGCCCGAAGTAGCTGCTGGGTATCGGCGCGGCAGGCCATAGCCGGACTATCAGGTCCCTCATAGCCAGCTCAGCCGCCTTGTTGCAGC
The DNA here is from genome assembly GCA_034509565.1 of Triticum monococcum. Classification (NCBI taxonomy): domain Eukaryota; kingdom Viridiplantae; phylum Streptophyta; class Magnoliopsida; order Poales; family Poaceae; genus Triticum; species Triticum monococcum. The sequence goes on along the minus strand of CM067847.1, from coordinate 639,101,282 downwards.
TCGACCAACTGTTTCAGCTGGTCGCTGAAGGATACCGGATGTTCTGGTCCAAGATATTGAGACCAGAACAGCTTCTCCGTCGAACTCCCTTCCCTGCCTCGATAGAATTCAGCGGCATCGGATACGCTGCGCGGGAAATCCGTAAACGCCCCTATGGAGCACCAAATTCGGGTAAGTAAAAGGAGCGTTCCCTTCATAGACTTGCTTTGCATAATGAAAGCCTTACCCACCGCAATCTTCTTAGCCGCCTGGATTTCCTAAAGGGCGCTCTGGGCTTCGGCTTGAGCCTCTTGTGCGCTCTGGTGAGCCTTCGCAAGTTCGGATGCCTGCGTCTTAGAATCAATCTCCAGGGACTCGTACTTCTTAACGGCATCCTGAAGCTCTTGCTGAACCTCGCTGACCCGGGCCTCGTGCTTTTCGTGTGCAGCGCGTTCCTTGGCCGCTTTGTCCTCGGGCTCGGCTAATGCCTTCTTGAGGGCCGTCACCTCGGTCGTGGCCCCTAGTATGGTCCATGACACTTTAGTCAGCACGAAGTATTCATCCTTCCTAACATACACGCACCGGTTACTGCATACCTTGGCTGTCCTCCAGCTGCTTCTTCACAAGGCTGCGCTCTTCCTCGGCCCGTTCCAGGCTCCGCTTCAGTTCAGAGACCTTCGCAGTATGAGCAGCAGTGGCCAGTAGCGACGCCTGCTTATTTACATAGACATCATATGTTAGACTCCTATGAAAATCGTTTTGATCCCCCGTTTGGCTTTTCTTTCCGAACACCGAACAGGGCATCAGGGGCTACTATCTACGTTGTGACATTCTTTCTACAATTATTATTACCTCAAAGCCTGTTAAAAGTCTAGTTCAGGCTTCAGTCAGTCCACTTTTGGTAGACTGAACCTTTTTTGATCACCGTACCCATGAGGACACGGTGTTCATCTACAATGGAAGCACCTCGCAGTGCTTCTAGCAGATCATCTGGTGCCTCTGGTTGGACAGAGGTTACCAGTGTAACAAGCACACCCCCTCCTTTCGGGGAAGGCCGTTCGCTAGACTTCGGAGCCGTACAGGTCTCCGGAATGATATCCGGCTGAGGGCCGAATGAAACTCGGCCCCTACCATCAGTCCCCATGGGGGCCTCCTCCCCCATATGACCGGCAGCCGTGGAGTCATCCTTGGACGCTGCCCTGACAATCTCCGGAGCCTCCCCTTGCCCGGGGGAGGCCCTTTGGGACACCACCTCGTCATCACCCTTGGGCAAAGTAGAGTGAGCAGGTGGTGGCGACATGCTAGCCATCTCCTTGGAGTCTAGCGAGCCCTCTATCAAGGATTGCGGAGAATTGTCGCGGGCAGACTACAATAGAATAAATTAAACATATTAATATTGCAGATTGGAAGGGCCAAGCATTTGGACGAGCATAAGATCTTTTGTACTTACGAAGCAGCCTGAGGCTTGGTCCGGGGCATTCGTTCTGGACTGCTATCAACATCCCACGTGGAGTTATCTGCGAGGGATCCCTTCCCCCTTTTAGGTGCCTTCACCTCCAGATTCGGGGAGGCCACCCTTTTCTTCCTTCCCCCCTCAAGGGGGAGTTGTCGTATTCCTCCTCCTCGTCGCTGTCTTCGGCGACCAAAGGGTCAGTCACATCTCCAGACGATAGTTCCAAAGTATCCTTTCGACGAAGGCCACTCCTGGTCCCCTTGGCTGTCTTTTTGGTCTTCTTCTCTAGCACGTCATAAGGCACCAGGAACAACATCTTCGTCGGGAGTGGGGTCTCTTCGTCTTCGGGTAGTGGGGCTGGACAGTTAATCCGCCTCACTATGTCAATCCAGGCCTAAGGAAAAAATTCATAGGAGAGCTTAGACTTCTTTCTCACAATACGCTAGTAAAGGTTATGCCTTGAGAGCGTGAAAGAACTTACCGAATTAGCTTGGCATTTTGAGCTAAGCTCACGATCCTCGGTTCTAGGCGGTGGCGTCTCGCCGGCCTTGAAGAGCACTTTCCAGATATCCTCGTGCATTGTGCCGAAGAGCTCTAGCAGCGTCTGGTGCTTGGCCGGATCGAATTACCACAAATAGTAAGTCTGGCATTGGCACGGGAGGATCCGGCGGATAAGCATAACCTGGATCACATTGACAAGCTTAATCTTTTTGGATATCATGTTCTGGACACACGTCTGGAGCCCTGCCAGCTCGCCCGGAGAACCCCAGGTTAGGCCCTTCTCTTGCTAGGAGGTGAGCCGTATCGGAACTTCAGATCGGAATTTGGGGGCCGCCATCCATTTGGTGTCGCACGGCTCGGTGATATAGAACCACCCTGATTGCCACCCCTTCACCATCTCCACGAAAGAACCTTCGAGCCAGGTGACGTTGGGCATCTTACCCAACATAGCTCCTCCGCACTCTGCCTGTTGGCCTCTCACCACCTTTGGCTTCACATTAAAGGCCTTCAGCCATAGGCCGAAGTGAGGTGGGATGCGGAGAAAGGCCTCACACAACTATAAATGCCGAGATATTGAGGATAAAGTTGGGGCTAGATCATGGAAGTCTAGCCCATAATAAAACATCAATCTGCAGACAAATGGGTGGAGAGGGAATCCTAGCCCGTGGACAAAATGTGTGAGGAACACCACTCTCTCATGAGGCTCAGGGGTGGGGACGATTTGTCCCTCGGTCGGAAGTTGGTGAACGATCTCCTTGGCCAGGTATCCGGCCTCTCGGAGCTCCTCTATATCTTTCCTCTTAACGGAGGAGGTCATCCACTTGCCGCCGGCTCCGGATCCGGACATGGTTGGGTGCTTGTTCGAATGAGGACTTGGGCGTTGGAGCTCAAGAACGGAGAGGCAGGAGGAAAGAGTGTCAGAAGAAAGGGGAATCTTATCTCCTTATAAGGGCGGTGAATATCGAACGCACCCCCCATTCGCCTTAAAATTTGCCTGCTCCCAAGGGTTGTGTAAACAGCACATTTGGGTTACCCACGCCCGTATTGATGAGAATCCCGTGATAAGGGGACACGATCTCTGCTTTGACAAGACGTGCCAATGACAACCACGTCTCGAAACGTGGGGTGAAAAACGGTTCGAAATTATGACCGGACAAGGGTGACGTCATGTTACTAAAGTTGCCAGCAGATTGCACTTGTATATTATTATATTCTCTCTATGGTTGTGTGCGGTGTGTTTTACAGGTCCGGACACGCTTGTTTCATCCGAAGACTATTTTTTGGAGTTTGGAAGGAGGAACCCGCCTTGCAATGCCGAAGACAGTACTACGCACCGGATACCTTGTCATTGAAGCCAGGTTCAGGGTCTATTGAGCGAGTCCTGGACTAAGGGGTCCTTGGGCGTCTGACCTGTTATTTATGGGCCGGACTGATGGGTTGTGAAGATATGGAGACCAAAGATTGTACCCGTGTCTGGATGGGACTCTCCTTGGCGTGGAAGGCAAGCTTGGAGAACAACTATGAAGATTCCATCTTATGTAACCGACTCTATGTAACCCTAGATCCTCCTGGTGTCTATATAAACCAGAGGGTGTAGTTCGGAAAGGATATACTCAATACCATAGTCACACAGGCTAGACTTCTAGGGTTTAGCCATTACGATCTCGTGGTAGATCGACTCTTGTAATACTCATATTCATCAAGATCAATCAACCAGGAAGTAAGGTATTACCTCCATAGAGAGGGCCTGGACCTGGGTAAACATCGTGTCCCCTGCCTTCTGTTACCATCAACCTTAGACGCACAGTTCGGGACCCCCTACCCGAGATCCGCCGGTTTTTACACCGACAGAAATGGTGTGTCCGAACATAGCAATCGCACTCTATTGGATATGGTGCGATCTATGATGTCTCTTACCGATCTATCACTATCATTTTGGGGTTATGCTTTAGAGACTGCCGCAGTCACTTTAAATAGGGCTCCATCGAAATACGTTGAGACGACACCGTATGAATTATGGTTTGGAAATAAACCTAAGCTGTCCTTTCTGAAAGTTTGGGGATGCGATGCTTATGTCAAGAAACTTCAACCTGAAAAGCTCAAACCCAAGTCGGAAAAATGTGTCTTCATAGGATACCCTAAGGAAACTATCGGGTATACCTTCTACCTCAGATCCGAAGGCAAGATCTTTGTTGCCAAGAATGGATCCTTTCTAGAGGAAGAGTTTCTCTCGAAAGAAGCAAGTGGGAGGAAAGTAGAACTTGATGAGGTATTGCCTCTTGAACCGGAAAGTAGCGCAGCTCGGGAAGATGTTTCTGTGGTGCCTGCACCGACTAGAGAGGAAGTTAATGATGATGATCATGAAACTTTGGATCAAGTTGCTACTGAACTTCGTAGGTCCACGAGGACACGTTCCGCACCAGAGTGGTACGACAACCCTGTCCTAAAAATCATGTTGTTAGACAACGGTGAACCTTCGAACTATGAAGAAGCGATGGCGGTCCCGGATTCCAACAAATGGCTTGAAGCCATGAAATCCGAGATAGGATCCATGTATAAAAACGAAGTATGGACTTTGACAGACTTTCCCGATGATCGGCAAGCCATAGAGAATAAATGGATCTTTAAGAAGAAGACTGGCGCGGATGGTAACGTGACCATCTATAAGGCTCGGCTTGTCGCTAAGGGTTCTTGACAAGTTCAAGGGGTTGACTACGATGAGACCTTCTCACCCGTAGAGAAGCTAAAGTCCGTCCGAATCATGTTAGCAATTGCCGCATTCTATAATTATGAGATATGCCAAATGGACGTCAAAACGGCATTCCTTAATGGTTTCCTTCAGGAAGAATTGTATATGATGTAGCCGAAAGGTTTTGTCGATCCTAAAAATGTTGACAAGGTATGCAAGCTCCAGCGCTCAATCTATGGGCTGGTGCAAGCATCTCGGAGTTGGAACATTCACTTTGATGAGATGATCAAAGCGTTTGGGTTTACGCAGACTTATAGAGAAGCCTGTGTTTATAAGAGAGTGAGTGGGAGCTCTGTAGCATTTCTCATATTATATGTGGATGACATACTATTGGTGGGAAATGATATAGAATTTTTGGAAAGCATAAAGGCCTACTTGAATAAGTGTTTTTCAATGAAGGACCTTGGAGAAGCTGCTTACATATTAGGCATCAGGATCTATACAAATAGATCGAGACGTGTAACACCCACAATGCGTCTATATCTCCCACGGGTCGGAGCACGACTTAGAGGAATAGCCGCATGGTAGGCTTGTCGCAAGAGGGGTAATCTTCACACATCCCATGTACTGAATAAGAAAGGGACAAAGAGTTGGCTTACAATCGCCACTTCACACAATACATAAATAATCCATACATCATCCAAGGTACAATCAAAGGTCCGACTACGGAACCAAAATAAAAGAAGACAACCCCAAATGCTAGATCCCCGATCGTCCCAACTGGGCTCCACAACTGATCAACTCAAAATGAACCAACACAACGAACACGATCTTCATCGAGCTCCCACTTGAGCTCAGTTGCGTCATCTGCACTGGTATCATTGGCACCTGCAACTGTTTGGAAGTATCTATGAGTCACGAGGACTCAGCAATCTCACACCCGCGAGATCAAGACTATAAAAGCTTAAGGGTAGGAAAGGGTAGTGAGGTGGAGCTGCAGCAAGCACTAAGCATATATGGTGGCTAAGAGAGAGAGAAGAGAAGCAATGCAACGGTCGAGAACTAGAAGTGATCAAGAAATGATCCTGAAACTACTTACGTTCAAGCATAACACAAGAATATTGTTCACTTCCCGGACTCCGCCGAGAAGAGACCATCATGGCTACACACACGGTTGATTCATTTTAATTAAGTTAAGTGTCAAGTTCTCTACAACCGGATATTAACAAATTCCTATCTGCCACATAACCGAGGGCACGGCTCTCGAAAGTTTATACCCTACAGGGGTGTCCCAACTTAGCCCATCACAAGCTCCCACGGTCAACAAAGGATATTCCTTCTCTCGGAAAGACCCGATCAGTCTCAGAATCCCGGTTACAAGACATTTCGATAATGGTAAAATAAGACCAGCAAGACCACCCGACTGTGCCGACAAATCCCGATAGGAGCTGCACATATCTCGTTCTAAGGGCACACCAGATGAGCAATCCGTGCAACTAAAACCAACCCTCAAGTTTCCCCGAGGTGGCGCTGCAAGGGGCTCTAGTTTGGACCAACACTCAGAGGAGCACTGGCCCAGGGGTTTAAAATAAAGATGACCCTCAGGAGCGCGACTCCCAAGGGAAAAAGGCTTAGGTGGCAAATGTTAAAACCAAGGTTGGGCCTTGCTGGAGGAGTTTTATTCAAAGCGAACTGTCAAGGGGTTCCCATAACACCCAACCGCGTAAGGAACGCAAAATCAAGGAACATAACACCGGTATGACGGAAACTAGGGTGGCAAGAGTGGAACAAAACACCAGGCATAAGGTCGAGCCTTCCACCCTTTACCAAGTATATAGCTGCATTAATTAAATAAGAGATATTGTGATATCCCAACATATCCATGTTCCAAACATGGAACAAGCTTCATCTTCACCTGCAACTAACAACGCTATAAGAGGGGCTGAGCAAAAGCGGTAACATAGCCAAACAACGGTTTGCTAGGAAAGGTGGGTTAGAGGCTTGACATGGCATTATGGGAGGCATGATATAGCAAGTGGTAGGTATCGCGGAATAGCAATAGAGCGACCAACTAGCAAGCAAATATAGAAGTGATTTCGAGGGTATGGTCATCTTGCCTGCAAAGTTCTCAGAGTTGTCGAAAGCTTGATCCTCGTAAGCGTACTCGGAAGGTTCCTCGATCATGTACTCGTCTCCCGGCTCTACCCAAAGCAAGAACACAAGCAAAGGACCAACAATCAATCACAGTGCAATGCACAAGCAACATGATGCAACACATGGCATGACATGCGAGATGTGATATGCAATGCATATGCGTGCTCCGGAAGGGAAAGAATGATCAAGGCATCAACTTGGCAAACCAAGTGTGCCGCTGGAAAGATGAGATGATTTCGGTCGAAATCGGTATAAAGATCACCGGAATCGGATGCACGGTTTGCAAATGGCAAGCAAAACAAGAATGGCACAATTCTGCGATTAATAGCACGATGCCATCTAGAATGCAACAAGAAACTAAGCTACTACACCCCCAACATAGCAACAAAGCATATGGCAGTGATGTACACAAGATGCTTGACAAAACATGAACACTGAGCTATGGCTAAATCACACAAGAGCAGGTTCAAACAAGCATGGCAAAAGTGCAAAAGATATCAGCTTCACAGACTTAATGAAAATACTAGCATGCCAGAAATAACATCAGGAAGCCATGTTTAGAGCAAGCAAACAACATACTACAGGAACATATCATAGAAAACAAAGGCATGGCATGATTCTACTAGATGCATAGAACAAAAGTCCCTTACTGAACATGAGCCAAAAAGGCATCCTTACTGAAGTATCCCAAAATAAGCATGGATCTCACTGTAGCATCATGTTTACACCGGTCCTTGGAGGAAAACCGGCAACGAACCGCGGTTGACCGAGGCTTGGACAGCAACGGCCGTTCCGGCGACGAGCGAGGCGGCGGATCGGGGCTCCGGCGCCGGGGAACTGCTCCGGCGAGAGGAGGAGGCCGGAGATGGCCAGGACGAGGAGCTACGGCGGGGAGACGGGAGGATCCGGGGGCGAGGTCGGTGGCGGCGGGGCTTCTGGCGGGCGACAAGCTCCTGCTTCGGCGAGCTTCTGCCGGAGCGGTGGCGAGGTCAGATGAAGGATCGAGGCAACGCGGGAGAGCTGCGGTGGCGACGCCGGCGAACAAGCGGTGGGGTGGAGGCGACACCGGGCGAGCGGCGCGAAGAAGGTAGACGGCATGGCGGCGAGCACCGACGGGCGCGCGGCCTCCGGCGAGAGACACGAGGCAGCGGCGATGCTTCGGGCTCGCGTGGGTGAGCAGCGGCGGCGTCCGGGCCCGAGCGGGCCTCAGATGGGCTCGGCGGGCTCGCGGCGAAGTGGGGCGCTGGGGGCACATGGCGGCGCGTGAGTGGAGGAGGGCGGCGGGGCGGCGCAGAGGCTCGGCGGCAGTGGCGCGCGGATCTGGCGCTCTCCGGCCAGTGGCGGCGCGCGGCGATGAGGAGGCGAATCGGGCTGGAAGGGCCTGTGATGGGCTCCGGCGGGCCCAGTGTGGTGGGAACCGCGGGGAGGCGACGTGGCCGATGGTGATTGGGCGCGGGGGCGGCGGTGCTGAGGTGGTGAGATGGGATTGGCCGGAGTGACGCGGCCGGCGGACATGTCCGGCGCAGACGGATGTGTCCGGCGGTGCGAGGAGGAAAAACTGCTAGCGTTAGACCGCGAATTTTGGAGGGGGCACATATTTATAGGTAGAGGGAGTTTGGAGTGTCCAAATGAGGTGTAGTTTTCGCCCACACGATCGTGATCTGACGACGGAGGACATGGAGATGGTTTAGATGGGTTATTGGGCCGTTTTGGAGGGGTGTTGGGATGCAACACAAAGAGGGATTTTGCGGTTACCCGGTTAACCGTTGGGGTATCAAACGGGCTCCAAATGGAACAAAATTTGACAGGCGGTCTACTGGTGATGTACCAAGGACACTTGACAAATCTCGGGCCATTCCGAGAATGTTGAGCACCCGCTCACGAAAAGAGATAAGAGGGGTGCGCCGGTGCAAGTAGGAGTGTCGGATTGCAAAACGGACAACGGGGAAAATGCTCGGAAGCATGAGACAAACATGAATGCAAATGTGATGCACAAGATGACATGATATGAAATGCATAACATGAACAAAATGCAAAATGAAAGACAAAAACCCAACCACGAAGGGAATATCATATCGCATCTCCAAAAAAGGCAAGAGTTGGAGTTACGAATATGGAAGGTTGTATCTGGGGCATTACAACAGTCCACCACTACGAGAGGATCTCGTCCAGAGATCTAGGATGGCACCGGAGGGAAATGGAAGAGGAATAGGAGAGGTAAAGCTAAGTTGCTTCTTCGACAAATGAGTGAAACCATGAACCTTGAGGTTAAACCATTTCGAGAAAAGAATACAACGGAGATGAACGAAGTTGAAAACACTCAGTTAGAAAAGAGGAACGAGGAATAAAAAATTCGGACAGCACTCCAGTTGAAAAGAGATGCAAGATTTGATAAGATGAAAAGAACTTGAGCATAGGACACAACACTCCGGTTAAATGGATAAGCACGAAAAAGAACATGATCCTCACAACTCGAGATGATGAGAGAAGGGGGCAACATCACAGTGCCTCTGGAAGAAATGCAAGAAATGGAATGGAATGAATGGAGGGAAACAAGATCTTGAGAGAGCATGCTTACAACAAATGCTAGAATGGAGTTGTTGGACTATCAACAACGAAAGGGTAAACTTGTAGTGGGCTTATGGAAAACTTCTCAAAATTGAGGCGAAATTCTGCCACTACGGAAACAAAAGATTGGATTGATATCAACAAGAAGACGAGAAGCTTATTTCACCGGGAGGATAAATGAAGAACTTGGGTCATTCATGAGCACCATAAATAGCAACAATCCTTAGGGAAAACTTTAGGTGAAATATAACCCAAGATAACTCCAACGAAGAGATTGATGGTTTGAAAAGATGTCTTGAGCGAAGAGAAAATGATGGATTTAGATATGCCACTCTTGAAAACTTGCGAATCATGAAACCCGAAGGGAAATTATCAACAATGACATAACACCACCTCAAAAGATAAGATATGAAAGAATTGCACTTCAGAATGCAAGATGAAGAATGCTTAGACTCCACAAAACAAAACATGTGTTGAACACCATTTTTATTTTAGAGTATAGCTTGGCGGATCATAACTTCCAGAGAAATCTTGAAGAACAATAGAAGAATGCAAAGAATCCGTGATGAACTACCATGTAGAGCCTCCATGGAGAACTCCGGTAATAAAAGGATGATATAAAGAAAGAGAAGTTGAAAAGAACAAGACGAAGCCTTGCAATGATTAAGCTGGAGCTTCACGACGAGATAATGCGAAAAAACTTGGAACTCCAGAAAGAAAGATGACTCACTTGAACCAAGATTTTACTCATCGTGAAACAAACTCCGGAAGCATGAATCAATCACTTGGATGAAGCAAGAATAAGAATTATGTTATGTGTATCCTTCACCAATTTAGATTGATGACAAGCAACGGATTTGGCATACTACTTATTCTCGTAAAAAGGATTAAGATAGATGTTGCGCAAACTTGGGAAGGTCTTCAATGAACCACCGGTAGGATTTGGAAAGAACGAATGAATTGATATGATAACAAAGGAAGAGAACTCTTGAACGAACCACCGTAAGAATTGAAAATGAACGGAGAAAAATAAATAAAGAAACACCGGGAAGAATTAGAGAACGAATGAAGATACTTTAGGGGATTTAGATACATGAGAACGAAGAGATCACGAGCTGGTAAGAGAAAACTTGAATGATGCACCGGTATGATTTGGAGAACGAGAACTAAAAGCTGAGAATGAATAAGCCCGAAATGATGGCCTCCGGAGAATCAAACTGAAAAGACTCTTGAATTGCTCCGGATAAGTGAAAAGAATTCTCACAATCAAAAACAATCATGAGAGGATGGCATCAAGCTTGAACTACGCATCTCTGAGAGAACGGATAAGATATGGAGGAAAAACTCTTCTTCGGTCTTCAAAATATGAGAATGACGATGAGAACACCAGCATGAATTGTTGAGGCACTCCGGAATGGAAATTAGAATGGTTGAACCAAAGATGAAAAGAATTTAAAAGTGATATTGGAGAAGGCAATTGACTGATGAAAATTCATTCTTACGTCAAACATTAAAAGATTTGAGAATAGCTCCGGGAAAATTAGAAGAGTCAGGTAAGATCCTGGGAAAAGACCTGTGGGTTAGGGCCCACTCAAAAGAAACACCTTCGATCGATTTAAAAGAGAGATTGCGCCGGTTGATTTAAATGGCTTGAATGAGATAATATCCTCAAAAGAACTTGAACGAATGCAGAGTGGAAACACGAATCTTTGAGGTATCTTCAGCACTCCAGAACAATTGAATAACGATAGGTGGATTATTAAGAAGTGCACCAGCATGAGAAAACATTTGAAATGAGGAAAGAGATATGTTCAACACCGAAAACTTGACTTGAATCCACCAGAGAAGAAAAAGAATGAAGAATGACGAACTTGAAGCTCCGTTAGAATCTTTCTGAGAATCACCGGATAAGAACATTGATTGAAAAGAATAGAGAGGCTTCCCCTCAATAAGATGGATACTTGAATAAGAAATCTGAGTCCTTCAAGAAAAAGGGTGGGAGGGCGGGAAAACAAAGGCAACTTGGGGCAGCTGGAATGGATACCGTTGAGAAAACTTAAAATTGATCTTGCAGATGTTGAAAATGATCGGATCCACTTAAAGAGAAACACGTCGGATGAAAAAGGATTGACATGACAATCTTGTTTATCATGAAGGATCAGTATTCACATAGAAATATGAGAACACCGCTTGGAAAAGGTATGGAATCAACACTTGACATTGAAGCAACTCAAATACCACAAACCAAAACAAAACAAAGTATTTGACTTGCAGAATAAGCCAGAAACAAACATATGATAGATCCCATATCATATCATGTGTATGTTGGAAAGATATCCTACGATATACTTGAATTCCCACTTATAAACTCCCGAAACTTTCTGGTTATGCAATCAGGTGTTGGGGATACAGGGGAAGCATAATATCTCACCCAAAACTAGCAATTCCTACATCCAGCTATATCCATCCTTCAACACATAACCAAGAGACCTTCGGAAATCATGTACCTCAACCTTCGAAAAGCATCCGTTATACGAGTTATGGCAATACTCCCGAACTCCCGCCCAGTACTGGGTGGCGTCGAGGTTATCTCACCAACAACTGCATAAAAGAGATTTTTAATGCCGGTGAACTCAGGTATTCCAGAACTGCAACGATAAAATTGAGACGACAACACCTCGGAGCTCAACTCCCCGGGACACTGCCACAACCCCTAAATGTCAAGAGGCACCAAGAACAATGTTCTCGTCACCAAACCATCAAAACGATTCCAAGATACCCGCGTGATCCTAATTTTTTTTTGTGAAATTTGAGGAGAGAAGAGTCAAAACTTCTACGTCAGGAGGCCTCACCAGAGCGACGAAGGGACTGAGGAGTAAAAAGAATCCTACTCTCCGATATATATAATCCTAAGACTCAAAACATTTTGTTCTAGACTCAACAACGTCAGTGATTCGATCAAGCAGGGGCTCTTAAGTCGGGGATGGCTCTGATTACCAACTTGTAACACCCACAATGCGGCTATATCTCCCACGTGTCGGGGCACGACTTAGAGGCATAGTTGCATGGTAGGCTTGTCGCGAGAGGGGTAATCTTCACACATCCCATGTGCTGAATAAGAAAGGGATAAAGAGTTGGCTTACAATCGCCACTTCACACAATACATAAATAATCCATACATCATCCAAGGTACAATCAAAGGTCCGACTACGGAACCAAAATAAAAGAAGACAACCCCAAATGCTAGATCCCCGATCGTCCCAACTGGGCTCCACTATTGATCAACTGGAAATGAAACAACACAATGAACACGATCTTCATCGAGCTCCCACTTGAGCTCAGTTGCGTCATCTGCACTGGTATCATCGGCACTTGCAACTGTTTGGAAGTATCTGTGAGTCACGAGGACTCAGCAATCTCACACCCGCGAGATCAAGAATATTTAAGATTAAGGGTAGGAAAGGGTAGTGAGGTGGAGCTGCAGCAAGCACTAAGCATATATGGTGGCTAACTTACGCAAATAAGAGCGAGAAGAGAAGCAACGCAACGATCGAGAACTAGAAGTGATCAAGAAATGATCCTGAAACTACTTACGTTCAAGCATAACACAAGAACCGTGTTCACTTCCCGGACTCCGCCGAGAAGAGACCATCACGGCTACACACGCGGTTGATTCATTTTAATTAAGTTAAGTGTCAAGTTCTCTGCAACTGAATATTAACAAATTCCCATCTGCCACATAACCACGGGCACGGCTCTCGAAAGTTTATACCATGTAGGGGTGTCCCAACTTATCCCATCACAAGCTCTCACGGTCAACGAAGGATATTCCTTCTCCCGGAAAGACCCGATCAGTCTCGAATCCCGGTTACAAGACATTTCGACAATGGTAAAACAAGACCAGCAAGACCACCCGACTGTGCCGACAAATCCCGATAAGAGCTGCACATATCTCGTTCTCAGGGCACACCGGATGAGGAATCCGTACAACTAAAACCAACCCTCAAGTTTCCCCGAGGTGGCGTTGCAAGGGGCTCTAGTTTGGACCAACACTCAGAGGAGCACTGGCCCGGGGGTTTAAAATAAAGATGACCCTCAGGAGCGCGACTCCCAAGGGAAAAAGGCTTAGGTGGCAAATGTTAAAACCAAGGTTGGTCCTTGTTGGAGGAGTTTTATTCAAAGCGAACTGTCAAGGGGTTCCCATAACACCCGACCGTGTAAGGAACGCAAAATCAAGGAACATAACACCGGTATGATGGAAACTAGGGCGACAAGGGTGGAACAAAACACCAGGCATAAGGCCGAGCCTTCCACTCTTTACCAAGTATATAGATGCATTAATTAAATAAGAGATATTGTGATATCCCAACATATCCATGTTCCAAACATGGAACAAGCTTCATCTTCACCTGCAACTAACAACGCTATAAGAGGGGCTGAGCAAAAGCGGTAACATAGCCAAACAACGGTTTGCTAGGAAAGGTGGGTTAGAGGCTTGACATGGCATTATGGGAGGCATGATATAGCAAGTGGTAGGTATCGCGGCATAGCAATAGAGCGATCAACTAGCAAGCAAAGATAGAAGTGATTTCGAGGGTATGGTCATCTTGCCTGCAAAGTTCTTAGAGTTGTCGAAAGCTTGATCCTCGTAAGCATACTCGACAGGTTCCTCGATCATGCACTCATCTCCCGGCTCTACCCAAAGCAAGATCACAAGCAAAGGACCAACAATCTATCATGGTGCAATGCACAAGCAACATGATGCAACACATGGCATGACATGCGAGATGTGATATGCAATGCATATGCGTGCTCCGGAAGGGAAAGAATGATCAAGGCATCAACTTGGCAAACCAAGTGTGCCGCTGGAAAGATGAGATGATTTCGGTCGAAATTGATATAAAGATCACCGGAATCGGATGCACGGTTTGCAAATGGCAAGCAAAACAAGAATGGCACAATTCTGCGATTAACAGCACGATGACATCTAGAATGCAACAAGAAACTAAGCTACTGCACCCCAAGATAGCAACACAGCATATGGCAGTGATGTACACAAGATACTTGACAAAACATGAACACTGAGCTACGGCTAAATCACACAAGAGCAGGTTCAAACAAGCATGGAAAAAGTGCAAAAGATATCAGCTTCACAGACTTAGTGAAAATACTAGCATGCCAGAAATAACATCAGGAAGCCATGGTTAGAGCAAGAAAATAGCATACTACATGAACATATCATAGAAAACAAAGGCATGGCGTGATTCTACTAGATGCATAGAACAAAAGTCCCTTACTGAACATGAGCCAAAAAGGCACAGAAGATATGATGGCACCCATGTAAACATAGCAAGTTTTATTAACAGTTTCAGACTTACCAGAAAAACAGAGCATGGCATAAACAGAATTATGAAGGCATCTTTGCGAGCTCAAACCACTCACCACAAAGCATTGCATGACAAGATAAGCATACTAACAGCAAGAAGACATGTTCATGAAGCTAACCATGGCAAGAGAAAGTTCATATCATGCAAGGATCACGTGCAACAACCATGGCAAAATTGATTAACATGTAAACAATCTGCCAGGAACATTTTATAGCAAAGGTAGAGTAAGAACAGGACATTCTAGAGCACTCCATAATTGCAAACAGGGGCATGGATGGATATAGCATAACCACATGTTCAAAACATGCTTACTGAAGTATCCCAAAATAAGCATGAATCTCACTGTAGCATCATGTTTACATGGCATAAAAATAACAGCAGAAAAAGGACTTTACAAAATCCTAAGTACCTGAAAACAGCAATATCACGAAGGCTACTTTGCATGCTTGTGCTTGTCACCACATTGATCAAAAAAATACATGGCAAGCACCTATGTAAATATGGCATGGCATAGATCAAAACACATGTAGAGCTCATGCCCATATGAAGCACACATCAAATGTGACAAAAATGACAAATCATCATAATCTGATAAGTAACAACAGTAAACATTTTATAGTACTCTTGCATCAATGATTTGAGCATCAAGATGAACTCAAACAAGCATGCCACAATGTAATGAAATGAAGAGCATCTCACAATGAATATTTTGATATATCATATGCATGATTTGGGGCAACGCTCAAGGAGATATGACAGGTCAAAGATGCTCATCTGATGCTGAAACAGAAAATGACTTAGCCGATTTCACATGAGCGCAGGTTAGCTAAGAGATGCTCAAGGCGAGGAATAGAAGTTGGGCCCGACAGGCCGGTAGGTGGTGGTTCAGAGGACAACCGGCGCGATTCGGGCGTGGGCCGGGTGAACCGGAAGGTTTGGTGCGGACCGGTCCGGTTTGATGGTTCGCGTCGGTCCTTGGAGGAAAACCGGCAACGAACCATGGCTGGTCGAGGCTTGGACAGCAGCGGCCGTTCCGGCGACGAACGAGGCGGCGGATCGGGGCTCCGGCGCTGGGGAGCTGCTCCGGCGAGAGGAGGAGGCCGGAGATGGCTGGAACAAGGAGCTGCGACGGGAAGACGAGCGGATCCGAGGGCGAGGTCAGCGGCTCCGCCCAGATAGGCGGGGGGGCTTCTGGTGGGCGACAAGCTCGTGCTCCGGCGAATGGCGAGGTCGGACGAAGGAGCGGGGCAACGCAGGAGAGCTGCGGTGGCGACGCCGGCGAACAGGCAACGGGGTGGAGGCGACACCGGGCGAGCGGCGCGGAGGAGGTAAACGGCATGGCGGCGAGCACGGACGAGCGTGTGGCCTCCGGCGAGGTCTGGGCGGCCGGTGTGAGACGCGGGGCAGTGGCGATGCTTCGGGCTTGCGCGGGCGAGCAACGGCGGCGTCCGGGCCCGAGCGGGCCTCAGATGGGCTCGGCGGGCCCGCGGCGAAGTGGGGCGCTGGGGGGCACGTGGCGGAGCGCGAGTGGAGGAGGGAGGCGGGGCGGCGCAGAGGCTCAACGACGGTGGCACGCGGATATGGCGCTCTCCGTCCAGTGGCGGCGCGCGGTGATGAGGAAGCGGATCGGGCTGGAAGGGCCCGCGATGGGCTCCGACGGGCCCGGTGCGGTGAGAACCACGGGGAGGCGACGTGGCCGGTGATGATTGGGCGTGGGGGCGGCGGTGCTGAGGTGGTGAGATGGGATTGGCCAGAGTGACGCGGCCGGCGGATATGTCCGGCGCGGTCGGATGTGTCCGGCGGCGCGAGGAGGAAAAGCTACTAGGGTTAGACCGCGAATTTTGGAGGGGGGCACATATTTATAGGTAGAGGGAGTTTGGAGTGTCCAAATAAGGTGTAGTTTTCGCCCACACGATCGTGATCCGATGATGGAGGACATGGAGATGGTTTAGATGGGTTATTGGGCCGTTTTGGAGGGGTGTTGGGCTACAACACAAAGAGAGATTTTGCGGTTACCCGGTTAACCGTTGGGGTATCAAACAGGCTCCAAATGGAACGAAATTTGATAGGCAGTCTACCGGTGATGTACCAAGGCCACTTGAAAAATCTCGGGCCATTCCGAGAACATTGAAAAACCGCTCACGAAAAGAGATAAGTGAAGGAAATATGCCCTAGAGGCAATAATAAAGTTATTATTTATTTCCTTATATCATGATAAATGTTTATTATTCATGCTAGAATTGTATTAACCGAAAACATAATACATGTGTGAATACATAGACCAACAGAGTGTCACTAGTATGCCTCTACTTGACTAGCTCATTAATCAAAGATGGTTATGTTTCCTAACCATGAACAAAGGGTTGTTATTTGATTAACGAGGTCACATCATTAGTTGAATGATCTGATTGACATGACCCATTCCATTAGCTTAGCACCCGATCGTTTAGTATGTTGCTATTGCTTTCTTCATGACTTATACATGTTCCTATAACTATGAGATTATGCAACTCCCGTTTAACGGAGGAACACTTTGGGTACTACCAAACGTCACAACGTAACTGGGTGATTATAAAGGAGTACTACAGGTGTCTCCAATGGTGGATGTTGGGTTGGCGTATTTCGAGATTAGGGTTTGTCACTTCGATTGTCGGAGAGGTATCTCTGGGCCCTCTCGGTAATACACATCACATAAGCCTTGCAAGCATAATAACTAAGATATTAGTTATGAGATGATGTATTACGGAACGAGTAAAGAGACTTGCCAGTAACGAGATTGAACTAGGTATTGGATACCGACGATCGAATCTCGGGCAAGTAACATACCGATGACAAAGGGAACAACGTATGTTGTTATGCGGTCTGACCGATAAAGATCTTCGTAGAATATGTAGGAGCCAATTGGGCATCCAGGTCCCGCTATTGGTTATTGACCGGAGACATGTCTCGGTCATGTCTACATTGTTCTCGAACCGTAGGGTCCGCACGCTTAACATTACAATGACAGTTATTATGAGTTTATGCATTTTGATGTACCGAAGGTTGTTCGGAGTCCCGGATGTGATCACGGACATGACGAGGAGTCTCGAAATGGTCGAGACGTAAAGATTGATATATTGGAAGCCTATGTTTGGACACCGGAAGTGTTCCGGGTGAAATCGGGATTTTACCGGAATACCGGGAGGGTTACCGGAACCCCCCGGGAGGCAAATGGGCCTATTGGGCCTTAGTGGAAAAGTGAAAAGGGGCTGCCCACAAGGGCTGCGCGCCTCCCCCCTTCCCTAGTCCTATTAGGACTAGGAGAAGGGGCCGGCCCCCCTCTCTTCTCTCTTCTGTTTGGAGAGTCCTATTAGGAATAGGATTGGGGGGGAGTCCTACTCCCGGTAGGAGTAGGACTCCTCCTGCGCCTCTCTCCCTAGCCGGCCGAACCCCTCCCCCTGCTCCTTTATATACGGGGGCAGGGGGCACCCCATAGACACACAAGTTGATCATTGTTGATCATTCCTTAGCCGTGTGCGGTGCCCCCTGCCACCAAATTCCACCTCGGTCATATCGTTGTAGAGCTTAGGCGAAGCCCTGCGTCGGTATTACATCAAGATCGTCACCACGCCGTTGTGCTGACGGAACTCTTCCTCGACGCTTTGCTGGATCGGAGCCCAAGGATCGTCATCGAGCTGAATGTGTGCTAAGAACTCGGAGGTGCCGGAGTAACGGTGCTTGGATCGGTCGGATCGGGAAGAAGACGTACGACTACTTCCTCTACGTTGTGAGATCGCTTCCGCAGTCGGTCTGCGTTGGTACGTAGACAATACTCTCCCCCTCGTTGCTATGCATCACCATGATCTTGCGTGTGCGTAGGAAATTTTTTGAAATTACTACGTTCCCCAACAATAAGAGGGGTGTGCCGGTGCAAGTAGGATTGTCGGATTGCAAAACGGACAACGGGGAAAATGCTCGAAAGCCTGAGACGAACACGAATACAAATGCTATGCACAAGATGACATGATATCAAATGCATGACATGAACAAAATGCAAAACGAAAGACAAAAACCCAACCACGAAGGGAATATCATATCACATCTCCGGAAAAGGCAAGAGTTAGAGTTACGAATATGGAAGGTTGTATCCGGGGCGTTACAAGACGCCTCATTGGTCTTTCACAAAGCACATACCTTGACAAGATATTGAAGAAGTTCAATATGGATCAGTCCAAGAAGGGGTTCTTGCCTGTATTGCAAGGTGTGAAATTGAGCACGGCTCAATGCCCGACCTCGGCAGAAGATAGAGAAAAGATGAGTCTCATCCCCTATGCCTCAGCCATAGGGTCTATTATGTATGACATGATGTGTACCAGACATGATGTGAACCTTGCCGTAAGTTTGGTAGGGAGGTACCAAAGTAATCCCGGCATGGAACACTGGACACCGGTCAAGAATATCCTAAAGTACCTGAAAGGACTAAGGATATGTTTCTCGTTTATGGAGGTGACGAAGAGCTCGTCGTAAAGGGTTATGTCGATGCTAGCTTCGACACATATCTGGATGACTCCAAGTCACAAACCGGATACGTGTACATTTTTAATGGTAGGGCAGTCAGCTGGTGCACTTGCAAGCAAAGCGTCGTGGCGGGATCTACATGTGAAGCGGAGTACATAGCAGCCTCGGAGGTAGCACAGGAAGTAGTCTGGATGATGGAGTTCATCACCGACCTAGGAGTTATTCCCAATGCGTCGGGCCCGATGACTCTCTTCTGTGACAACACTGGAGCTATTGCCCTTGCCAAGGAGCCTAGGTTTCACAAGAAGACCAGGCATATCAAGCGTCGCTTCAACTCCATTCGTGAATATATTCAGGATGGAGATATAGATATTTGTAAAGTGCATACAGATCTGAATGTCGCATATCCGTTGACTAAACCTCTTCCGCGAGCAAAACATGATCAACACCAGAACTCTATGGGTGTTCGGTTCATCACAATGTAACTAGATTATTGACTCTAGTGCAAGTGGGAGACAGTTGTAAATATGCCCTAGAGGCAATAATAATGTGGTTATTATTATATTTCCGTGTTCATGATAATTGTCTATTGTTCATGCTATAATTGTATTAACCGGAAACCGTAATACATGTGTGAATACATATATCGTAATATGTCCCTAGTAAGCCTCTAGTTGACTAGCTTGTTGATCAATAGATGGTCATGGTTTCCTGACCATGGACATTGGATGTCATTGATAGCGGGATCACATCATTAAGAGAATGATGTGATGGACAAGACCCAATCCTAAGCGTAGCACAAGACTGTGTAGTTCGTTTGCTAAAGCTTTTCTAATGTCAAGTATCATTTCCTTAGACCATGAGATTGTGCAACTCCCGGATACCATAGGAATGCTTTGGGTGTAGCAAACGTCACAACGTAACTGGGTGGCTATAAAGGTGCACTACAGGTATCTCCGAAAGTATCTGTTGGGTTGGCACGAATCGAGACTGGGATTTGTCATTTTGTATGATGGAGAGGTATCTTTTGGGCCCACTCGGTAATGCATCATCATAACGAGCTCAATATGACTAAGGAGTTAGCCACGGGATCATGTGTTACGGAACGAGTAAAGAGACTTGCCGGTAACGAGATTGAACGAGATATAGAGATACCGATGATTGAATCTCGGGCAAGTAACATACTGTGGGCAAAGGGAATTGTATACGGGATTGATTGAATCCCCGACATCATGGTTCATCCGATGAGATCATCGTGGAACATGTGGGAGCCAACATGGGTATCCAGATCCCGCTGTTGGTTATTGGCCGGAGAGATGTCTTGGTCATGTCTGCATGGTTCCCGAACCCGTAGGGTCTACACACTTAAGGTTCGGTGACGCTAGAGTTGTTATGGGAAATAGTATGTGGTTACCGAAGGTTGTTCGGAGTCCCGGATGAGATCCCGGACGACACGAGGAGTTTCGGAATGGTGCGGAGATGAAGATTTATATATGGGCTGAATATAGAGGGGAACCAGCCCCTAGGTGGGTTGGGCGCCAACTCCCCCCTAGGGCCCATGCGCCCAGGGTTGGGGGAAACTCTAGAGGGGGCGACCGCCACCTGGCTTGGGGGGCAAGCCCCCTCTCACTTGCCCCTATATATAGTGGGGGGGGGGCAGCCACACCCTTCCCCTGGCGCACCCCTCCCCATCTCCAACACCTCCTCCTCCGTCACACCTGGCGAAGCTCTATCGGAGAACCACGAGCTCCATCACCACCACGCCGTCGTGCTATCGGAGTTCTCCCTCAACTTCTTCTCTCCCCTTGCTGGATCAAGAAGGAGGAGATGTCCCCGGGCTGTACGTGTGTTGAATGCGGAGACGCCGTTGTTTGGCGCTTAGATCGGAATCGACCGCGATTTGAATCGCTGCGTGTACGACTCCACCAACCGCGTTCTTGCAACGCTTCCACTTAGCGATCTTCAAGGGTATGAAGATGCATTCCCTCTCTCTCATTGCTAGCATCTCCTAGATTGATCTTGGTGACACGTAGGATTTTTTTTGAATTATTGCTACGTTCCCCGACAAGGAGAGTGGGCCGGCCTCTGCTAGGCAGGCAAGTGGGCCGTGGCTGGTTGTGTTGCGCTACTCCTCTATGTACTTTTTCTTTCCTTTTTCCATTTGGACATACACAAAGAACTAAAAGAAAAGCACATGTAGTTTGGAATTTATTTTGAAGTGACAAAAATTCCCCTAGATTAATTTATACTCCCTCCGTCCCATAATGTAAAACGTTTTTTGACACTACACTAGTATTAAAAAAACGTCTTACATTATGGGACAGAGTAGTATGTGCTTAATCTAAGTACATGGAGTTTGTTGATGATGGAAGAATTTGAATTCAAACCCACTAGAATTTAATTCAAATGGGTTAGAACTAAGGAGTTAGATTTAAGGTTTTCCAGTAATAAACACTAGCTTCAAGAGGATAGAATAAGAATACTCCAGGACCAATCTGTCAAGAAGCATGGCCGGTGGCGAATGGCCACCAAGACCACACACCAACACATGCCACCATCTGTGTCAGCAAATGCCAACGACTATGAGCGTGCACACGAACATGAACATATGCTTATGGCGATGGGAGCCGAGCCGAACACAAACAAGAACTGTATAAAACTCACAGACGCTCGCAAAATTGCCTCATGCGAATGAGAAAATTAACTACATTTTGAGGGTTTTTTCTCTTACTTGAAAATAAATTTAGGTGGAAACAATCAAAACATATTTCCGAAAAATAAAATTAGGTGCAAAAATTTTATACACGTATGCTCTACATGAAAAAAACTAGATTTTTTAGTTTTAGTTTTATTTTTTGCCACAAACATATTCATATTTCGGGTACAATGACCAAGGAAGATCATGTAAATAAATAAGACTTCATTTTATAAAATTAAATAAACTAACAACGAGATTTTAAGTACTGCTAGATTTTAAAAATAAGACTTCATTTTATAAAATTAAAACAGTGAGATTTTAAATACTACTACGAAAAAAATGAATAAACCAACAACGAGATTTTAAAAATAAGAATTCATTTTATAAAATTAAATAAACTAAAAATGAGACTTTAAATTCCCCTAGATTTAAAAAAAAAATTCTCCCGCTGCAACGCACGGGCCCTTTTGCTAGTGCAGTACCGATGCATCCACATTGATTTTGAAACTTCCGACCATGGCTGGCTGTCCTTTTTTTAGTATATAAGTTTTTGAGCGAATTTTGAGTATATAAGTTTTTTTAAGTGATTTTTGAGTATATAAGTGAACACAAACAATCTTTATTTAGGGCAATGAACAGAAAAACAAAATAAACCTGTTCCAAAACTGCACGAATCGTGATTCTCCCGGCCCAGCCCGTGGCACGGTGCAGCCCACTCGTTGCCGCTGTTCTTCTCCCGGTTGCCAGCGGGCAACGGCCCAAATCGCCCGCCACCAGCCAGCCATTACCGTCTCGCTTCACCAGGCGATAGCGCTTCCCCAGGCGAGCCTCTAGGGTTCGTCACGATCCCCGTCGCCGCCCGCCGGATTCGACCGTCGGCAAGCCCCGCCGGATTCCGGCACGACGCCGGTGCTGCTGCCACTACTCCTGCCTCCCTCCCTCCCTCCCGTAATCCGACTCTCCGCCTCCGCATCCACCAGGCGCAGCCCCCGTCGACCCGCAGCAGATCCGCCGCCTCGAATCGCACCCAAGGTACGGGCTCCAAATCAACCTCTTTAGCACTAGTGACATTAGATTAAGGAGGTGTTTGTTTCAGTAATCACATCACATCCCTCCGTAATCGGGTCCAGGCTAGTTATCAGTCGATACCCCCACCCCCACCGGTAACGTTTCCTGACCACCCCGAGCGCTCCTCCTCCCCCGCGACTCCCCTAGATCTGTTGAAGCCGCCGGCGAGGAGCGAAGGGCCATCTGCGGATTTCTAGTTGTTCTCTTCCTCCTCCATCAACCTCCTCTGCATATCTCAAGGTTAGGGTTAACGGTCCATGTTCTTCATCTCGAAGTCAAAAAATATGTCTTCTTAAGCTACCTGCTTCCTCTACACTGCAAGAACCAAACAAAACGTGGTTGGTCCAGTCCGGAGCTGTTACAGACTGTAATCAGTTCCTCTTTACGATTTACGTTCCCACTCAACGAAACAAACACCTCCTAACGGCAGTAGCGCCATTAACGGACTCGCAGCTGCTAAGCGTGTTTCGTGAAATTCGTGCCAACCTAATCTAGGGTTCTATCGGAAATCCGCAGACGCGAGAGCGGAGAGCTCGATGGGGAAGTCGGAGCCGGAGTGCGTCAACTCGTCGAACCCGGCCCACGAGTGCAACGACTACTGCCTCAACAAGATCGCCGAGGCCAAGCGCCGCCTCCTCGAAGAGCAATCCGACTCGTGGAAGGGCCCCCCGGAGGACCGCACCGTGCACCCTGACTGCATCAATGCCTCCAACCCCTACCACGACTGCTCCGAGTACTGCTTTAAGAAGATTGCCGACGCCAACGCAGGTATGGCCTTGCCTTTCAGTTCGTATTTTCGAACTCAACCAGAGCCGTCTGTGTACTTACAGTCTATTTGATTGACTTCTTGTTAGCGGCGGAGCGCGGGGAGCTAGAGAAGCCTGCTGGAGGTTCTGGCAAATCAGGAGTCACTCCAGAGCAGGCTGATGGTGATGATGATTCCGAGCGCCAGGAGGACGCCGCTGCAGCAGAAGACGGTTACCCGCAGATGACCGAAAAGCAGAAGAAGCTGTTTGAGCTGCAGCTTAAGATGGTATGATGAACATTCTGCGCCCTTCAGTTAACTAATTCAGCTGGTGCATCTGCGGTCTAGGATGTTTATCTCCTTCGTGTTTTATGTGCTGCCAGAACGAAGCTAGGAAGGCGAATCAGCAGGCGATGGTTGCGGAGAAGAAGAGGATGGAGCCTCGTGGCGAGAGCAGAGGCGTATCTAAGGAGAAGTGGTTGGAAGACAGGAAAAAGAAGATTGGGAAGCTGCTTGATTCAAATGGCCTGGATATGTCAAAGTCTTACATGCTGGATACACAGGATATGGCAGAAGCAAAATACAAGAAGTGGGAGAAGGAACCCGCACCACATGGCTGGGATGGTGAGCTTATCTCCTAGCTTCATTTATTTTATTTTATCAGCGTGGAGTGATGGATCACAGCTTCAGTAAATATATCTCCAAATCTATACTCTTTAAAATCCTGTGTTGCTATTGACCTATCTTATGATCAACTCGTTGTGCATATTTGAACACTATTTTGACTTGTTTCATTTGATAATCACCCAGTTGTTTGTTACTAATCTTTGAGGCTTTGTTCTTTCTAAGCTTGCCAATGGGAAAAATCAAGAAACATATCTGATACTACATGATTGCATACTTATCCAATGTCCGGCACAGTTCTATTCTCTTCTGCACTTATGTTGCAGTATAATGTTTCTTACTTAGATAAACTTTTGGATGATCTCCCAGCTGTGTTTCGCTGACCTTTGAACCTTTGTTCCATCTAAGCTAGAGAAAGGAAAACTTAAGGAACTTTACTATTACTACCTGATTGCACACTTTATCCAATGGTTGTTTTAGTTTATCCTGCATTTAATCAGTGAAGCCACAAATTTAATTTTGTTTTTTGGAACAAAATTAGAAATGCTTCCTATAAACTTCTGCATATAACTCTAATATTGCAAGCTGTGCTTGTTAGTAACATTGAATAACAGGTACTGTGAGTGCTTAGTTGTATGATTCTTGATAAAGTTGAGATTAGTATCTTCTACATTTAAATTAATTCAGAAGCTGTCTAGACGGTTACTTTTAGTTTACCATTTTCAATAATTGTACACAAGAAATGTACTCCCTCCGTTTCTTTTTAGTCCGCATATAAGATTTGGTCAAAGTCAAACTTTGTTAACTTTGACAGTTTATAGAGAAAAATATCAAGATTCACAATATGAAACCAGTATTGTTAGATGCATCATGAAATTAATTTTCATACCATATAGCTTTAGTATTGTAGAGGTTAATAGTTTTTTCTACAAAGTTGGTCAAATTTTACAAAGTTTGACTTTGACCAAATCTTATATATGCAGACTAAAAAGAAACGGAGGGAGTAACATTTTTATTTGATAGTATCTTCTATGATGCATAGGCAATTAAATACAAGGCATGTAACTTCTTTTTGTTTAAAGTCTCGTGTATGTATCTGAATAAGGTGTTGCTGCTTGCAGTTTTCAACCAGAAAACCTTGTATGATGCATACAAGAAGAGGACAAAAAACATAGAAGTCGACATGGATGCATACAATAGAGCGAAAGAAACCGATACTGAATTCTACCGTGAGGCTTCAAGTCTTCAATATGGGAAGGTACTGCCGTCGGCCCATAGCACCAACTTATCTGTATTCTATTTTTATGGTCCTTTTTAGCAAGGAGCACAAAGTATGTGGCATCTTATTGATGCCTTGCCTTCTGCACTGCACAGGTGTCTAGGGTGGCGGAACCCAACATCGACCGAATGGTTAATGAGCTCAAGGAGCGGGATGAGAAGCGGAAGGCGTTCAGCA
Organism: Triticum monococcum; assembly: GCA_034509565.1. Taxonomy (NCBI): domain Eukaryota; kingdom Viridiplantae; phylum Streptophyta; class Magnoliopsida; order Poales; family Poaceae; genus Triticum; species Triticum monococcum. Next base: position 639,075,463 of record CM067847.1, on the reverse strand, counting down.
GGAGGCGCAAGTTCAACGAAGACAAGGACGTTGACTCGATCAACGACCGGAATGAGCACTTCAACAAGAAAATCGAGAGGGCCTTTGGCAAATATACGCTCGAGATCAAGAACAACCTGGAAAGAGGGACCGCCTTGCCAGACTAACGTTCTGGCATTTGGAGTCATCCACTCAACTGGCAGTGCTGTTTCCCCCCTGGTTTCTTTGCTTGTAACCTGTATTCAGAATTTATTTTCTGAAGTGTTAAGAAAGTGAAACCTGGATGTAATGTAATGATGATGCTGTGACTGATAACATGTACAAACAGTTCTGTATCCAAAGTGAGAGCTTGGCTCCAATCTTGCCATTACTAAACATTTTTTTTTGCATATTGCTAACATACTCACATATATCATCTTAAAAATACATGAAAGGTACATTCATGTCTTTTCCCCTGTGAAACGCCTTGTTGACTATCAAGTATGACTTGCATGGTTCGATTCTTTCCTTTTTTTGTGTCTGTTTGGCTGATGAATTTTGTAAGACAGGGGGGAGTCTCCCCCCTGTTCTCATTCTTTTTTAACCTCCCTGGCGTTCTTGTTGATCTGTGATGTTGTACACTTCTAAGAGCGCAGCTTCCATTAAGGCATGCACATTTCTATGCCGTCGACTGGTGATCACCCTGAACCAAACCATGGGAAAGCATCTGTTCAGTGGACGATGTGAAGGAAGAAGGCCACGGAGCACAGCCCAAGCATTTGTTATAGAAGGAAGGGAACTTGCTGTACATAGTGAGTACCAGTGTTAAAAGACATTAACCCCTGTTACTTTAGTTCTGATGTGTCTTCTATAAAGAAAGAAAGTGACCATATGAGGGGTATGCTAGTTATTGTCTTCTTTGGGCTAGGTTAGATCAATTAGGGCTTGTTCGGTTAATCCTCTCCCCAAGAGGATTGGAGGGGATTGGCAAGGATTGGTTCGTATTTTGACTTATATAAGAGGTTTAAATCCTCCTCAAACCCCCTCCAGTCGGATCCACATGCAACCGAACAAGGGCTTAGATGGAATAGATGGGTTGAGATGCCGAGAAATGTTACCACTTAACACAAAAATAAGTGTTGTGTTTTATTGACGAGTTGTTCGTGAAACTCGTTAGCTCGCTCATTAAGCTTGTTAATTAGCTGAAAACCTGTGCTTGGCTCTGTTCACTCGAACGCTTGAGTGAACATGTGTGATGGTGTCCCAACTTCCAACTAACCTGACTGCACTTGCTGAATGACCCTGCCTTCTTTATGGAGAGCCTGTCCCTGCGCTGCGCTGTCTACTTTCTGAATTCATTCGTGCGTTTTGTGCGTGGGGCGTCGTTGTTTGGAAGGAAGAAAGCTCCTGCTTAGGCCTCATCAGCCGCGGTCCTTGTCACTTCAGATTCAACCAAGGACGGGAGTTGATTAGTTGTGGTGTAAAGGTGTAGTAATAATCAGAAATGGACATGTGACAGTGGCATTGGTGTCATGCACAAGGTTGGCAGCGGGGAGCTTCTCGCAGAGGTCGGCAAGCTGTACTCGTGCTCCCATCATCTTCCACTCCTCCTCTGCAACTTCTTCCCCTATCGGCTAGAACTGCAGATCACTCTTGCCACTGCACGGCTACACTTCTGCAAGGGCTCTGTGAACTTTGCGAAATCAACAAGGGCTCTGTGAACTTTGCTTGCAGTGTGTACGATGGCGAGCGCACATCACCAACCAGGCTAGCTCAAGTAATTCTAATGTTTCACTGTGCGCCAGCATCCAGCTAACCAGATCGACTGTGCTGCACGTACTTGCCGAACGAACTGTGACTGTTCATCGCTGACGCCGACACTTGTTGGCTTCTTTTCCTCTTATGGAGAGTCCGTGGCCGCGCTTCGTTCCTACTCCACCTCTGAATCCACATGCGCGCTGCCTGGACGTCGTTGTTTCGTTTGGAAGGAGGAAGTGTGTGCACTGACCGACTGTATCAGCCGTGGTCCTTGTCGTTGGAGATTAAGGTGTGACTCTGTGAAGGTGTAGTTATTGGCACGGCAATGCTGATGCAGGTTCTGTCTGTCGCTGATGATTGGACTGCACACTGGAGCAAGGTCTCCTTTTAGCACAGGACTGGAGAGGCAGCGTGTGTCGACGGTTTCTTCAGCTCGGCACGTACCGGGCCGCTCCTGCTCGTCGGTGCTGCTGTCACGGCAGCAACAGCCTACATCAATGGATTTCGCTGTAAGAATTCGGAGCTGCTGCCTGTGACAGGTAGAACCAGGTATACATCGGATCGGAGGTCTCAAAACTCGAGAGTAGAGTACTACACTGGAGACGCAGAAGGTAGAAGAACCACGCATACGTCTCTGTCTCGACAAGCTGATGGTCGCAAAGAGTTGGAAGCATAGTCACGCGCGCCTGAGGCCTAACCAACCGCACCGACGACCAGAGCAGTTGATTGGAAAGGGAAGCATGCGCTTGCCGTCTCGTTTCATTGCCTTTTGGGAGCAGGAGGTTAGCCGGTGACGGCATCGATCCACCAACACCCGGCCGTTAATGGAGGCTGAGCAGGGCAAGCCTTTTCGCTGTTGTAGTTGAGTGCCTCTCAGGCTCACACAAAACGCTTTTCTTGAAGAGGACAAACGACACTAATCAAGGAGTTTAACAAATCTATTAATCCCAAGGTGGAACAGAAGCCTGCTCTTCCGGCGAAGGCGACGATATCCTCTGTTCATAAAAGGTTCATCCCGACTACAAGCAATTCTCTCAACACGCAGCTTTCCACCTTATCAAATGTGCCTATTAAGCATCCACTAGCATTATTACATCCATCCATGCACCACATCCGTCAACTTTAATTCTTACAACGTGCACGCTCCCATTTCATCAGGCCATGCATGTTTGGCCCCGCAAAAAAAAAAGAGTCATGCATGTTTGTCACATCATAATTAGTTATGTAATTATCCACGTCATGCCTCTTAGACAAACTCATGCCATTAACATCCGAAAATTCTATATCAACAGAGTAATACGGGCGTTTTATGGGATACTATCGCTAACTAATCTCCACCGCCCCCTGATTTGATTTTCAGGGGGTGTGGGCCCCTCATCCCTTTTTCTTCCAATCAGTTTATTCCATCTAAGCATCCCCGTAATTCTATGTAAAAAAACGCCCGTGCGTGTAGCATTAACTGGAATTGGCGGTGGACATCAACCATTAGAATGAATTAAGGGGGTGTTTGGTTCAGGGACTTTTTAGTCCCAGAGACTAGAAAAAGTCCCTAGGAACTAAACGGAAGGGACTTTTTCTACAGGAACTAGAAAAAGACTTTATTGGAGAGTCTTTTTTGATTAGTCCCTGGCACTAGAAAAAGTCCTAGGACTTCTGAAACAAACACCCCCTAAAAATGGAAATCCAATACGTGCATAAAAGTATTGGCTGGTGTGTCATTTATTCGTAAATGGGATTGCTAAATCTACTATACTCATATATGAAGATCCGTGCAAACTTTTCTTTTAATTTTTTATTTCTTCCTTTTTTTACAGGAAAAACTTTCAATCTATCCATCTTCAATCATGGTAGTACAACGAATGCTAGAAAGAAAAAAATTACATCCAGATCCGTAAACCACCTAGCGATGCCTACAAGCACTGAAACGAACCGAAGGCGCGCCGCTGTCATCGCTCCTCCCTCGCCGGAGCCGGGCAAATCTTGTTGTAGTAGACAGTCGGGAAGTCGTCGTGTTAAGGCCCCATAGAACCAACGCACCAGTATAGCACATGACTGAGACTTGATTAAGTCTTGGTTGACTGAGATCTAGCCACACTCATTCGTAAATACTAAAACGTTTTTCTTGAAAAATTCTACAATACTACAAGACTTCCGAAGATATGTTTGTGGCAATGAAAAATAAGCAATGTCACATATTAAACTGACAACCTGACCTGAAATGTTTTTCCATTAGAAAAATTAATTTAATTTAATAAAAAAACTCTTCAAACCATTAAGTTGCTAACTTGACAAAAATGTTAGGATGCAGTAATAACACTACATAACTACATGTCTCTTAGTGTTTGGGTTGCAACACGCAAGGAATCATCTTGTTTCACAAGTGTGCAGTCCGGGCACCTCGTTGTGGATTTTGCGGATGATGACCCATCCACCAGGCGCCAGTAACTTCACCTAGAGGATTTTTCACCATGTTGGCAATTGTAACGACTAAAACTCTCGGATCCGCGCGATGGCAAACACTAGAACCCATTGCTTCGACAGAGCCAAATTGTCCCACAACTGTGAACATGTACAAGTACTTTCCTTGTATATGTAGCAGGTCAGCATGACGTAGTCCCTTTTTAGTTTGTAAGTAATGATCTAGGTCGTCATTAGCTTTAATAGCCATACCACCTTCCTAAATAAAATTTTGGACCCATTCGCATCATTTCTCAGAGAAACCTTACATTCAGAGGGTGTGTTGAAGAAATGAGCACTTTACTTTGTCGCAGCTTGTTCGAATTAGTTTTAAAGACAATCCCACTTATGTTCTTTTGGTGCATCTCGTGAATAATCTCATCGAGTATGTTCCTTACTTGCACGAAAACCGTTTGAGATGATCGAATCACACCGCCAGCAACCACATTGATCCTATTGTTAGCCACTTTGTGAAAATTTTGATGCTGAAATTAAGAAGGCATATGGGTCTTCATTGCTGGATTCCTCCAGCCTCCTTGATTTTGGGCAACAAAATTGTCACACTAAAATTTAGCCTGGATAGGTCAAGCTGACCTGCACGAAGAATATTGAAGCAACTCGATAAGATCCATCTTACTGATATCCTAGAAATTCTGATAGAACTCTGCTCGGGAAACCGTTAGGATCTGGAGCTTTGTTATGTTTCATTTGAAACACCGCAGCTCTCACCTCCTCTTTGGAGAAAGGTGCCATGAGTATGCCATTTTCTTCTGTAGTGCTCTCTATTGGAGGACGACTAGTTCTGGTCAACTCAGTTCTCGCTAACATGGTTCTCTATATGCTTTCATTTTTCCCACTGCCTGAAGGGGTCTTGATAAGAATGGATTGTTTCAGATCAAGATTCTCCTGGCAAGGAGAAGGTAAAAAGTAAAAAAATATCGCCTCACCAAATGGAGCGTGGTTGTCCACCGAAGGACCAGGTAGGTCTAAGCATTAATGACCTCAAGGTCAAGAATGATGCCTTACTCAGTAATGGTCTTCAAGCTTCTTACCGAGGAGGGTGCCTCGCAAGCTTTGCTACACAACAAGTATCTAGGTCAAAAAGCGGTACCCCAGGCTTTTTGGAAGCCGGGGGCTTGCATTTTTGGGTTGGCCTGATGTCGGTAAAGTAGCACTTTTCCGTTTTGGGTCTTTTGTGATAAACTATGGCTAAAAATATGGAAATCGAAGATACCGCTAAAAATAAAGATATTCATGTGGTATCATTGGAGAGGTGCCGTGCTAATTAAAGACAACCTCGCTCGGCGCAACTGCCAAGGAAGTAAGAAGTGCTCATGACGAGATGAGCAAACACCCCTTCTTACAAATCAAGTTTGCACGTTTTACTTTGCCAGTCATCCAAATAGTGTTAAATTTGTACCTGCCCACAAGTTTTGCCAATATATATAGTCACTGACTGAATGAAATAGAAAATAGATTCAGGACACTAATAAGCATGGGAGCGTATGTCTTATTGTGATTTCTTTTGCTAAGTCGAAATGATTTTGTTTTTAATGACAAACACTATTCTTCCTTGCATGTTATTGCTCATTGTACGCACTAACCTCGTATGTGGTATATGTTACACCATATGGAGTATTCATCAATGTTCAAAACGGTGTGTACGCGGTTTGAGTAGGTAGCCATGATTTTTTAACCTAATATGGGTGACAACATAATCTTTGGATCGGACCTCCTCCTCCTTCGACATAGTCATAGTGTCGCTCTTATAGATCTTCACTAATGCCTATTTGTGGTATTATTTTCTTTTATATTATAGTCGTACTTGTTACCTTTGGTTACGTGCATTCTAGATACGAAGAGGCGGGATGTCGCTTATGATGCGCTGCATTTTCAAAATGAATTAATAAACCCAAATGATAACACCCACACGTGGGGTACTTATCAACACACTCACACGCACTCGATGCCGTTCGATCCATTTGCACGAATTTCAAAGCAGATGCCATCTGGGTGGAGAGCCACGTAAGAACTCAGCGTCGTGTGGGCGTTATCACTTAGTGCCACACGTGTGGGCGCTCCTCGTTCGAACGAGACACAGGACGCTCGCTCGAACATGTGGGCGAAACTGTTCTTCGCCCATACGACGCTCACATGGTGATAGACGGCAACTACTGGTGTGCATATGTGGCAACTAGTTAATCACACATGGCAACAATGATTTGACCACATGTAACAACTAGTTAATCACACACGGCAACTATGGTTTGATCACACGTGGCAACTACCGTCATTTATACATGGCAACTATAGTTAACCCGAACGAAATCTAAAAAAACGAAACAGAGAAGTTGTCATGCTTTACACTAAAGTTGCCATCCCGGGGTAACTAATGTTGCCATCAAAAAATGTTAGGACGAAATTGCTTCATGTCACACGTGTGGGGTGCGGGTGAGTAGTTGTTGTTGGTTAGGCGTGTGGCACGAAGCAGCTTCACCCCTACACATGGAGAGTTCTAATGTTCGTCAACACAAGATCATGTGGACTGTTTCCTGAGTTTTTTTAGAGGACATCAGATTTTATTAATCAAGCAAACAAGTTACACAAGGTCTTCCGGATGCAATCCGGAGCAGAATGAAAAATACAAAGATTTACAGAGTTCAGACTAGACCGAGCTAAAACATGAGCTAACACATTACGATGCCGACGAACATGCTTGAAAGTCACAGAAGATAGAGCCCCACATGCCAACTTTATTTTAGCAACAATGGAACCCACGATCTTGTCCTAGGAGACTTTAATGAGATCTTGTTCGCAAATGAGAAGGAGGGAGGACCGGCCCAGGCCCAGCCTTGTATGAATGCTTTTCGAAACACCTTGGAGGGTTGTGGTCTCGAGGATTTGGGCTTTGTTGGGGACCCGTTCACGTGGTGGAACAGTTGGCACTCACTGGAGGGGTATACTAGGGAGCGGCTGGATCGAGCAGTAGCAAATGCGGGTTGGCGTGGTCTCTTTCCTTTACACAAAATTATAAATGGGGACCCAAGACACTCTGATCATCGGCCTATAATCGCAGAGCTGAATGGTATGTCTGATTGGTATAAACATATGGCAGGCCCAAATGTATTCCGGTTCGAAGCTCGCTGGTTGCAAGAGGAAGAATGTGGGAAGGTTGTAGAGGAGGCATGGAATAGTGCTTTTCAGGAGGGAGGACGAACAATAATGGAAGGGTTAAGGCGGGTGGGGACCGAGCTGTCTAGATGGGATAAGGAGGTGCTGGGGGAGTTGAAGGGCCGTATAAGGAATGCTAGGAGGGATCTGGAGAGGTGTCGGAGGAGTCCTTTGAGCCAGAACCATGTAAATCGAGAGAATTTGTTGCGATACAAGTTGAGTAGACTAGAAGATCAATATAACCTGTATTGGAGACAACGTGCACATGCTAATTGGTTGACAAAGGGAGACCGTAACACAAAGTTCTTTCAAGCCTATGCATCGGAGAGGAGAAGGAAAAACATAATTACAAGGCTGCGGAAGGAGGATGGGAGTGTAGTGGAGGGAGAGGAGGCGTTAGGGAATTATATCGCTAACCACTACAAAAGTTTGTTCACATCATCTGCAGGTATTCTCACAAATGATCTCTTATCAAGGGTTCCCACCGTGGTCACCCCTGAGATGAATGCCCGGCTCATCAGGCCTTATTCAGGGGAGGAGGTAAAAAAAGCTCTTGAGTCAATTGGAGACCTGAAAGCACCAGGACTGGACGGTATGCCTGCTGTGTTTTATAAGAAGTTCTGGGAGCTAGTGGGAATGAAGGTGCAAGAAGAGGTGTTGGGGGTGCTTAATGGTAATCCTATGCCCAAGTCCTGGAATGAAACCACCATCGTCTTAATACCAAAGAAGAAGAATCCTGAGAGGATAACGGAGTTTGGACCGATCAGCCTTTGCAATGTTCTGTACAAGATGATCTCCAAGGCCTTAGCAAATAGACTGAAGGAAATGCTCCCGGAGATTATCTCACCGACCCAATCAGCCTTTCTACCGGGAAGGTTGATTACTGATAATGTGTTGTTGGCTTATGAGATCAACCACTTGATGCATAAGAGGAAGGGGGGCCGTGATGGTTTTGTGGCGGACAAGCTTGACATGAGCAAAGCATATGACCATGTTGAGTGGGAATTCTTGGAGTGCATGATGCGCAAGATGGGGTTTGGAGAAGTGTGGATTGGCACTATTATGAAGTGTGTTAGATCGGTAAAATATAGAGTGAAAGTGAATAGAAACCTCACCAATCTAATCATGCCCGAGAGAGGGCTGCGCCAAGGGGATCCTCTATCCCCATATCTGTTCATCATGTGTGCTGAAGGCTTCTCAGCCCTGCTGCGACAAGCGGAGGAAGATGATATTATTCAGGGCATCCAAATCTGTAATGGGGTGCCAAAGATAAACCATCTCTTCTTTGCGGATGATTCCCTTATAGTGATGAAGGCAACTGCTCAAGGTGCAGCTAGACTGCAGTCTATCTTGGCTTTATACGAGCCCCAATCAGGTCAAATGATAAACAAGAATAAGTCCTCGGCAACCATCAGCAAGGGCACAACAGCAACAGCTAAAAGTGAGGTCCTACATATCCTCGGTATCCCCCACGAGTCGTGCTGTAAAAGATATTTGGGGTTACCGGTTCACATTGGTGCTGCCCCAAGCAAGGAATTTGAATACATCAAGCAAGTGATATGGCAGAGAATGCAGGGCTGGATCGAGAGGTTACTATCTAAACCGGGCAAAGAAACCTTGGTAAAATCGGTAGCCTAGGCAATCCCTACTTTTGCGATGTCATGCTTTGATCTAACAAAGAAGCTGTGCGAGGAAATTGGTACCCTAATTAATCGATATTGGTGGGGCCAGCAAGACAAGATGGACAAGTGCCATTGGATAGGTTGGGATAAGCTTGCGAAATCCAAGAAGGAGGGCGGCTTGGGCTTTCGAGAGCTGCACATCTTTAACCTCGCGATGTTAGCACGACAAGGTTGGCGTCTCCTGCAGGAGCCAGATACGCTGTGTGCACAAATCCTGAAGGCTCGCTACTATCCAGACTGTTCGGTACTTGATCTTGTGGCAAAAACAGAGATGTCCTATACATGGCGCAGCATATTAAAGGGGATCGAGCTGCTGAAGGAAGGTATTGTTTGGAGGATTGGGTCTGGTGAGAATGTCAAAATCTGGGACGATCCGTGGATTCCGCGAGGAGAGACGAGGAGGCCGCGAACTCGTCGGGGAAGTGTGCTGATTGATCGAGCTAGCGATCTAATGGATCCAGTCACTGAAATTTGGGATGAAGAACTAGTCAAGGAGTTGTTTTGCCAGGAGGATGCAAAGGAGATATTGGCAATACCAGTGAAGCATGGCATGGACGTGTTGGGGAACGTAGTAATTTAAAAAAAAATCCTACGCACACGCAAGATCATGGTGATGCACAGCAATGAGAGGGGAGAGTGTTGTCTACGTACCCACGCAGACCGACTGCGGAAGCGTTGACACAACGTAGAGGAAGTAGTCGTACGTCTTCCCGATCCGACCAATCCAAGCACTGTTACTCCGGCACCTCCAAGTTCTTAGCACACGTACAGCTCAATGACGATCCTCGGGCTCCGATCCAGCAAAGCGTCGGGGAGGAGTTCCGTCAGCACGACGGCGTGGTGACGATCTTGATGTTCTACCGACGCAGGGCTTCGCCTAAGCACTACAACGATATGATCGAGGTGGAATATGGTGGCAGGGGGCACCGCACACGGCTAAGGAACGATCTCAATGATCAACTTGTGTGTCTAGAGGTGCCCCCTGCCTTCGTATATAAAGGAGCCAAGGGGGAGGGGGCCGCCGGCCAGGAGGAGGGCGCAGGAGGAGTCCTACTCCTACCGGGAGTAGGACTCCCCCCCCCCCCCCAATCCTAGTTGGACTAGGATTCCCCGAGGGGGAAAGAGAGAGAGGGGGCCGGCCACCTCTCCTAGTCCTAATAGGACTAGGGGAGGGGGGAGGCGCGCGGCCACCTTGGGCTGCCCCTTTCTCCTTTCCACTAAAGCCCATTAAGGCCCATATGGCTCCCGGGGGGTTCCGGTAACCTCCCGGTACTCCGGTAAAATCCCGATTTCACCCGGAACACTTCCGATATCCAAATATAGGCTTCCAATATATGAATCTTTATGTCTCGACCATTTCGAGACTCCTCGTCATGTCCGTGATCACATCCGGGACTCCGAACTAACTTCGGTACATCAAAATGCATAAACTCATAATAACTGTCATCGTAACGTTAAGCGTGCGGACCCTACGGTTCGAGAACAATGTAGACATGACTGAGACACATCTCTGGTCAATAACCAATAGCGGGACCTGGATGCCCATATTGGCTCCTACATAATCTACGAAGATCTTTATCGGTCAAACTGCATAACAACATACGTTGTTCCCTTTGTCATCGGTATGTTACTTGCCCGAGATTTGATCGTCGGTATCCAATACCTAGTTCAATCTCGTTACCGGCAAGTCTCTTTACTCGTTCCGTAATACATCATCTCGCAACTAACTCATTAGTCGCAATGCTTGCAAGGCTTATGTGATGTGCATTACCGAGAGGGCCCAGAGATACCTCTCCGACAATCGGAGTGACAAATCCTAATCTCGAAATACGCCAACCCAACATCTACCTTTGGAGACACTTGTAGAGCTCCTTTATAATCACCCAGTTACGTTGTGACGTTTGGTAGCACACAAAGTGTTCCTTCGGTAAACGGGAGTTACATAATCTCATAGTCATAGGAACATGTATAAGTCATAAAGAAAGCAATAGCAACATACTAAATGATCGGGTGCTAAGCTAATGAAATGGGTCATATCAATCAGATCATTCAACTAATGATGTGACCTCGTTAATCAAATAACAACACCTTGTTCATGGTTAGGAAACATAACCATCTTTGATTAATGAGCTAGTCAAGTAGAGGCATACTAGTGGCACTAAGTTTGTCTATGTATTCACACATGTATTATGTTTCCGGTTAATACAATTCTAGCATGAATAATAAACATTTATCATGATATAAGGAAATAAATAATAACTTTATTATTGCCTCTAGGGCATATTTCCTTCAGGACGACCAAGTTGCATGGCATTTGGACCGAAAAGGAGTGTTCTCTGTTAAGTCCGCCTACCACTTGGGGATCAAGCTCAGGGAGACAAAGAAAAATAGAGATGCGAGCCCCTCGGCACCGGCACCTGCGGATTCACAGAAGTGGAACGGGATTTGGAACTTAAACCTCCCTCCAAAAATTTGTATGTTTCTTTGGAGACTTGCGTATAATAGCCTGCCTGTGAGGATGAATATTAAACGCAAGCATGTCGAGCTGGACACTTGGTGCTCGATGTGCATGCGTCTTGACGAGGATGGCGGACATCTCTTCCTTAAATGCAAACAAGTAAAACAAGTCTGGAGAGCCTTACTGATTGAGGACATCAGGTTGAACCTCCTCTAGTCAAACAATCCCATGGCAATGTTTGACCAATTGTGGGCTCTAGATAGTGAAGGACGTGAGCTAGCGCTCATCATGTTGTGGGAGTGGTGGAATGTTCGAAATAAAACTAATGCAGGGGAAAGGACTCGTACATGCGAGGAAATTTGTTTTACTGTCAGGAAGCTTGTGACTGAACTTGCAGCACTAGGAAGCAAGGCTGGGGTGCAGGTTGTAACACCAGACCCTGCATCTTGGAGCAGACCAGAGGAGGGATTCATTAAAATCAATTTTGATGCAGCTTTTCACGTGGCTGTGGGGCATGGGGCTTGGGGCTGTGTTGCCCGCTCGGACCAAGGTGAGGTAATCTCTGCTTGTGCTGGAAAACTTGAGTTCCTTGCCTCACCACTCCAAGCATAAGCTACTGCATGCATCAAGTCCATTGAAGCTGCTAGCGAACTGGGCATCCATCGGGTTATTTTTGAGTCAGATTCGGTGCAGCTGGTTAATGCTCTGAAGACGGGCGAGTATGACAAGTCCTCCATTGGAGTCATGCTACGAGAGGCTCGAAGCATCTGCTTTGCGTCCTTCGACGCCTTTGATTTCACCTTTTGTAAACGTTCCTATAATAGGGTTGCCCATAGCTTGGCTGCTTTCGATTCAGGGCGGGCGTGTCTAACTCCTGGTGGATGGAGCAGGTCCCGAACTGTGTTGTTGACTTGGTTGCCAGCGACAATGCTGCGCGTGGTTAAGTAATTTGGAACGTGTGTTCCCAGCTCAAAAAAACAATGGAACCCACGATGGAGCGGTCCAGGACCGAAGAGTTTAGCCTTTGAATCACCAAGAGACAATCTGATTGGAAGATCACATTAGCATAGCTCTTGTCCCTGACCAACCTGGCCGGGCGACGAAGGGCAAGAGCCTCCGCCACCTCAAGAGAAGAAACACCCAGAAGGGGTTCAGAAGCAGCAGCAACACGCAGGCCCGTGTGGTCCAGAACGATAACGCCAGCCGCGGCCAAATCACCGGACGGGGCAACAGCTGCATCACAAGACACGAGCAAAGTACCTTGCGGCGGTGGAGACCACGAAGAGCTAGAAGCAGGGGTCACACGCATAGATGCAGAGTCAGGTTTGAAAAGATGCTAAAAGATCATGTCACTATAAGCACGTACCCTCGCTGCCATACGCTTTGGAGGAGGAGCATTAGGTACATTCCGCGCCACATTCCAAGCTTCCCAGATGTGCCAAAAGGTGACCGTCATGATGGAGACTTCATGCTCAGAGGCACGGGACAGAAAACTGAACAGCCATTGCTTTGGAGTCGCAAACAATGAGCGACACAGTTTGACAGAGAAACAAACCTTGATCTCATCCCAGACAGCCCAAGCATGGGAACAAAAAAGCATCGTATACTCGATACTTTCGCAGCGACCACAGAAAAAGCAGTCCGTCCTCGTCGGGACCTAACGACGGCGAAGTTGCTCGCCCGAGGGTAGGCAATCATGCGCAAACCTCCACAACACCACCTTCATTTTATTCGGAACTTTGATCTTCCATAGTTTTTCCTCCGAGCACCACCCGGAATGATGTCCCAAACCATTGCCGCTCCGATCCACGGCAAAACGACTCGTCCTTGCCAAGTTATATGCAGAGCGGACAGTATACTCGCCAAATTTGGTGAAAGGCCAGCGAACGTAGTCAACTCCACATTCCAAATTTATAGGGATCTGAAGGATAGCGTTAGCCACATCCTCACTGAAAAAAGCCTGCACCGACTCCTCGTTCCAGCACCCAGCTTCTTCATCCAATAAACAGTGAACCATGGCATTGGCAGGAATTGGCGAGAGAGGCCGAAGCAAGGCCGGGGGAAAGGAGGGGATCCAGTGGTCCTTTAGGATATGAATGTTTCTGCCTTCACCAACAACCCACTGAACACCCTTCTTCAGAAGCTCCCGGCCATGCAGAATGGCACGCCAAGTTGCCGAGGCCAAGCTCGGTACATTAGCATTCCAAAAGTCGCTGAAAGGAAAGTATCTTCCCTTCAGAACCCGAGCACAGAGCGACCCCGGATCAGTCAGCAAACGCCAGCCCTGTTTCCCCAGCATCGCCTGGTTGAATAAAGCCATGTCTTGGAAGCCCATCCCTCCAAGAGATTTAGGAGTCGTGAGCCAGTCCCAAGAGCGCCAATGAAGCGTCTTCCTTCCATCTTCTCAGCCCCACCACTGATCCGATACGATCTGCCCGAACTTCTCGCAAGTAGCCACTGGCAGACGGAAACAACTCGAAATGAAAGTCAGAATTGCTTGAGTCTTTGACTTAAGCAAGGTCTTCGTTCCTATCCTAGACATGGGCCGGTCCGACCAGCCAAAAATGTTCTGCCAAGCTCTATCCACCAGAAACTTAAAAGTGCTCGTGGGTGATCTTCCAACCTCCGTGGGCATGCCCAAGTAAGAATCATGGAAAGATTCATTGTGAACGCCCAGCTGAGACTTCACACGGTTCTTGACACTCACAGGGCAGTGCCGACCAAACAAGACCGAAGACTTGTCCTTGTTGATCACTTGACCCGAACTCGCACAATAAGAGCTGAGAGTAGCCTCCAAAGATTCCACACTCTTGATATCACTCTTAGCAAAGAAGATACTATCGTCTGCGAATAGAGGTGTGAGATAGGTGGACCATTTCAGCCATTTCGAATCCCATGTAGCTCGCCACGACCCTCCTTTTGGAATAGCAAACTTGACAGTCCTTCGGTGCATAAGAGGAACAAGTAAGGGCTGATTGGATCCCCTTGTCGAATGCCACAAGATGAAATCACCGGTTGTGTGAGCTCTCCATTCATCCTGACCGCATAACGAATATTGGTAACACAACGCATGACCGCCTCGATCCATGAAGGAGCAAAACCCAGTTTAGCTAAACATCCATGAAGATAACTCCATTCCACTCGATCGTAGGCCTGCATCATATCGATCTTCAAAGCAAAGAACTGCTTTTTCACACGTTGTTGACAGATAGTGTGCAAACACTCATAAGCAATCAAGGTGTTATCCGTGATCAACCTGCCCGGAACAAAGGCACTCTGGCTCTCAGAAACCACCACATTCGGGATTGACTTTAACCGATTAGCCAAAACCTTAGATGTGATCTTATAGAGAACATTGCACAAACTAATAGGCCGAAAGTTCTTTAGCTGTTTTGGCTTGACCGTCTTTGGAATCAACACGATGACTGAGTCGCAGAAGCCCTCCGGAATAGGCCTCCCCTCCAAAAAAACCTCGGACCGCATTACAAATATCATCAACCAAGAAATCCCAGTGAGTCTGATAGAAGAGAGTCGGGAAACCGTCAGGCCCCGGAGCCTTAGTGGGGTCCATCTAGAATAGAGCAGCCCGGATCTCGTCATTTGTCTAAGGTTTACAGAGCTCATCATTCATCTCCCCGGTGACTTTAGTAGGAATGGCCTGCAGAACCTGATCAGCCTCTAGGCACGGCTCAGATGTGAACAACTTCTCATAGAAGGACTGCACCAAGCCCTTAATTTCCCCCTGGGAAGTGCGCACCGAACCATCTTCAGAAGTCACAGAGTGAATTATGTTCGTCCTTCGTCTGGCCGTCGCCCGAGCTTGAAAAAATTCAGTATTTCGATCACCCACTTTCAGCCAATCAACCCTGGAACGTTGTCGTTCCATGATTTCCTCCCGCTCAAATAATTCACATAGCAGAGTTTCAATGTGACGTTCTTCCCCAACGATGAAGGAGAGGCCGGAGCTGCCCTAATTGACGCTAGGTGGTGTTCCATCTTCCCAATATTTCTGCGAATATATCCAAAGGCTTCTTTGCTCCACTCCCGAAGAGAGCCAGCAACATGTTTCAGATTATCCCAAGTAGATCGCAGCGACGAGAGGCCATCTCTGCCAGCTGACCACGCTTGTTCCAAGGTATTCTTGTAGTCTGAAGCCCGCAACCACATAGCTTCAAACCTGAAGCCTTGCTACACAGGAGTTGGACGGCGAATCTGCAAACCCCGGTCCAGAGAAATAAGGATAGGATAGTGATCCGAGGTAGTAGCGATAATATTCTCCACACAGCATGCTTCAAACAAATTGGAGAAAGCAGTGTTAGCAATGGCACGGTCCAAGCGGCACCTGACATGTCTGTTCGGGTCTTGCTTGTTACACCAAGTGAACTTTGGGTCTGTGAAACCCAGGTCAGCCAGGCCACAATCCATCATACAGTCCCGAAAAGCATCAATCTGAGAATCAGAACGGTCCCTCGGCCCAGAATGCTCATCCTGAGAGAGAACCTCATTGAAATCGCCACAGCAAACCCAAGGATCATTCCAGGAAGATCGCATACGATGAAGAAATTCCCAGAAATGTGGTATGTCCTCCCTCCTTGGCTCTCCGTAGACAAACGAAGCACGCCAAGTCATAGCGTCCTCTAATTTAACATGAACATCAATGCAACGCTTGTTGGTCGCCTTAACAGTCACATCTGAAGAAGACGTCCAGAAGAGAGCAAGGCCACCACTGAGACCCTCACTACTAACAACATAACAACCAGAAAAACCCAGAGACCACATAAAATTCTTTACTCTCGCATCCCTCATCTTCGTCTCTGAAAGAAAGAGGAGGGAGGGTCAGTAGAGCTTCACAAGCCAGCGAAGCTCGCCAACTGTCGAGTCCGACCCTAAGCCTCGACAGTTCCAACAGATGATACTCATTGCGTCTGGCGGGGCTGCAACACAGCCGCCGCCAGATCCGCCAATCGTGAGCTTGAGGTACGTTGTTTCTTGTTTGACTCTTGGTTAGTGTTGGAAATATGCCCTAGAGGCAATAATAAATTGGTTATTATTATATTTCCTTGTTCATAATAATCGTTTATTATCCATGCTAGAATTGTATTGATAGGAAACTCAGATACATGTGTGGATACATAGACAACACCATGTCCCTAGTAAGCCTCTAGTTGACTAGCTCGTTGATCAATAGATGGTTACGGTTTCCTAACCATGGACATTGGATGTCGTTGATAACGGGATCACATCATTAGGAGAATGATGTGATGGACAAGACCCAATCCTAAGCCTAGCACAAGATCATGTAGTTCGTATGCTAAAGCTTTTCTAATGTCAAGTATCATTTCCTTAGACCATGAGATTGTGCAACTCCCGGATACCGTAGGAATACTTTGGGTGTGCCAAACGTCACAATGTAACTGGGTGGCTATAAAGGTGCACTACGGGTATCTCCGAAAGTGTCTGTTGGGTTGGCACGAATCGAGACTGGGATTTGTCACTCCGTGTGATGGAGAGGTATCTCTGGACCCACTCGGTAGGACATCATCATAATGTGCACAATGTGATCAAGGAGTGATCACGGGATGATGTGTTATGGAACGAGTAAAGAGACTTGCCAGTAACGAGATTGAACAAGGTATCGGGATACCGACGATCGAATCTCGGGCAAGTATCGTACCGCTAGACAAAGGGAATTGTATACGGGATTGATTAAGTCCTCGACATCGTGGTTCCTCCAATGAGATCATCGTGGAACATGTGGGAGCCAATATGGGTATCCAGATCCCGCTGTTGGTTATTGACCGGAGAACGTCTCGGTCATGTCTGCATGTCTCCCGAACCCGTAGGGTCTCCACACTTAAGGTTCGGTGACGCTAGGGTTATAGAGATATTAGTATGCGGTAACCTGAATGTTTTTCGGAGTCCCGGATGAGATCCCGAACGTCACGAGGAGTTCCGGAATGGTCCGGAGGTAAAGAATTATATATAGGAAGTGCTATTTCGGCCAACGGGACAAGTTTCGGGGTCACCGGTATTGTACCGGGACCACCGGAAGGGTCCCGGGGGGGCACATGGGCTGTAGGGGTGTGCGCCTTGGCCTATATGGGCCAAGGGCCCCAGCCCCAAGAGGCCCATGCGCCAAGAGATAAGGAAAGGAAGAGTCCTAAAGGGGGAAGGCACCTCCTAGGTGCCTTGGGGAGGAGGGACTCCTCCCTAGCCGCACCCTTCCTTGGAGGAAGGGCCAAGGCTGTGCCCGCCCTCTCCCTTGGCCCTATATATAGTGGGGGGATGGGAGGGCAGCCGCATCCAAGCCCTGGCGCCTCCCTCTCCCTCCCATGACACATCTCCCTCCTCCCGCAGCGCTTGGCGAAGCCCTGTTGGAATCCCGCTACTTCCACCACCACGCTGTCGTGCTGCTGGATCTCCATCAACCTCTCCTTTCCCCTTGCTGGATCAAGAAGGAGGAGACGTCGCTGCTCCGTACGTGTGTTGAACGCGGAGGTGCCGTCCGTTCGGCGCTAGGATCATCGGTGATTTGGATCACGACGAGTACGACTCCATCAACCCCGTTCTCTTGAACGCTTCCGCGCGCGGTCTACAAGGGTATGTAGATCCACTCCTCCCTCGTTGCTAGATGACTCCATAGATTGATCTTGGTGACACGTAGGAAAATTTTGAATTTCTGCTACGTTCCCCAACAGTGGCATCATGAGCTAGGTCTATGCGTAGTTACTATGCACGAGTAGAACACAAAGTAGTTGTGGGCGTCGATATTGTCAATTATCTTGCCGTTACTAGTCTTATCTTGATTCGGCGGCATTGTGGGATGAAGCGGCCCGGACCAACCTTACACGTACGCTTACGTGAGACCGGTTCCACCGACAAACATGCACTAGTTGCATAAGGTGGCTAGCGGGTGCCTGTCTCTCCCACTTTAGTCGGATCGGATTCGATGAAAAGGGTCCTTATGAAGGGTAAATAGCAATTGGCATATCACGTTGTGGTTTTGCGTAGGTAAGAAACGCTCTTGCTAGAAACCCATAGCAGCCACGTAAAACATGCAAACAACAATTAGAGGACGTCTAACTTGTTTTTGCAGGGTATGCCATGTGATGTGATATGACCAAAAGGATGTGATGAATGATATATGTGATGTATGAGATTGATCATGTTCTTGTAATAGGAATCACGACTTGCATGTCGATGAGTATGACAACCGGCAGGAGCCATAGGAGTTGTCTTTATTTATTGTATGACCTGCGTGTCATTGAACAACGCCATGTAATTACTTTACTTTATTGCTAACCGGTAGCCATAGTAGTAGAAGTAATAGTTGGCGAGCAACTTCATGGAGACACGATGATGGAGATCATGATGATGGAGATCATGGTGTCATGCCGGTGACGATGATGATCATGGAGCCCCGAAGATGGAGATCAAAAGGAGCAATATGATATTGGCCATATCAAGTCACTATTTGATTGCATGTGATGTTTATCATGTTTATACATCTTATTTGCTTAGAATGACGGTAGTAAATAAGATGATCCCTCATTAAAATTTCAAGAAAGTGTTCCCCCTAACTGTGCACCGTTGCGACAGTTCGTTGTTTCGAAGCACCACGTGATGATCGGGTGTATAGATTCTTACGTTCGAATACAACGGGTGTTGACGAGCCTAGCATGTACAGACATGGCCTCGGAACACATGCAAAACACTTAGGTTGACTTGACGAGCCTAGCATGTACAGACATGGCCTCGGAACATAGAAGACCGAAAGGTCGAGCATGAGTCGTATGGCAGATACGATCAACATGAAGATGTTCACCGATGTTGACTAGTCCGTCTCACGTGATGATCGGACACGGCCTAGTTGACTCAGATCATGTAATCACTTAGATGACTAGAGGGATGTCTATCTGAGTGGGAGTTCATAAGATGAACTTAATTATCCTGAACATAGTCAAAAGGTCTTCGCAAATTATGTCGTAGCTCATGCTTTAGTTCTACTGTTTAGATATGTTCCTAGAGAAAATTTAGTTGAAAGTTGATAGTAGCAATTATGCGGACTAGGTCCGTAAACTGAGGATTGTCCTCATTGCTTCATAGAAGGCTTATGTCCTTAATGCACCGCTCAGTGTGCTGAACCTCGAACGTCGTCTTTGGATGTTGCGAACATCTGACATACACATTTTGATAACTACGTGATAGATCAGTTAAACGGTTTAGAGTTGAGGCACCGAAGACATTTTGAAACGTCGCGAAACATATGAGATGTTTCGAGGGATGAAATTGGGATTTCAGGCTCGTGCCCACGTCAAGAGGTATAAGACCTCCGACAATTTTCTTAGCCTGCAAACTAAG
The DNA here is from genome assembly GCA_034509565.1 of Triticum monococcum. Taxonomy (NCBI): domain Eukaryota; kingdom Viridiplantae; phylum Streptophyta; class Magnoliopsida; order Poales; family Poaceae; genus Triticum; species Triticum monococcum. The sequence continues at coordinate 639,055,618 of CM067847.1, read as the reverse complement.
GGAGAAAAGCTCAATTGTTGAGCTTGTGCTCAGATTGTCTGAGTACAACAATCATTTGAATCAAGTGGGAGTTGATCTTCCAGATGAGATAGTGATGTTTCTCCGAAGTCATTACCGCCAAGCTGCTAGAGCTTCGTGATGAACTATAATATATCAGGGACATATATGATGACACTTGAGATATTCGCGATGTTTGACACCGCAAAAGTAGAAATCAAGAAGGAGCATCAATTGTTGATGGTTGGTGAAACCACTAGTTTCAAGAAGGGCAAGGGCAAGAAAGGGATACTTCATGGAATGACAAATCAGTTGATGTTCTAGTGAAGAAACCCAAGGTTGAACCCAAACCTGAGACTAAGTGCTTCTGTGATAAGAGGAACAGCCACTGGAGCAGAATTACCCTAGATACTTGGTAGATTAGAAGGCTGGCAAGGTCGATAGAAGTATATTGGATATACATTGTGTTGATGTGTACTTTACTAGTACTCCTAGTAGCACCAGGGTATTAGATACCGGTTCGGTTGCTAAGTGTTAGTAACTCGAAATAAAAGCTACGGAATAAACGGAGACTAGCTAAAGGTGAGCTGACGATATGTTGGAAGTGTTTGCAATGTTGATATAATCAAGCATCGCACGCTCCCTCTACCATCGAGATTGGTGTTAAACCTAAATAATTGTTATTTGGTGTTTGCGTTGAGCATAGACATGATTGGATTATCTCTATCACAATACGGTTATTCATTTAAGGAGAATAATGGTTACTCTGTTTATTTGAATAATACCTTCAATGGTCTTGCACCTAAAATGAATGGTTTATTGAATCTCGATCGTAGTGATACACATGTTCATGCCAAAAGATATAAGATAGTAATGATAGTACCACCTACTTGTGGTACTGCCACTTAAGTCATATCGGTATAAAATGCATGAAGAAGCTCCATGTTGATGGATCTTTGGGCTCACTCGTTTTTGAAAAGTTTGAGACATGCGAACCATGTCTATTGGTGTATATGAAACTCCATGCAAATGGACCGTTTGAACTCATTTGATTTTGAATCACTTGAGACATGCAAATCATACCACATGGGCAAGATGACTGAAAGCCTCGTTTTCAGTAAAATGGAACAAGAAAGGAACTTGTTGGAAGTAATACATTTTGATGTGTGCAGTCCAATGAGTGCTGAGGCGTGTAGTGGATATCGTTATGTTCTTACTTCACAGATGATTTGAGTATATTTTGAGTATATTTACTTGATGAATCACGAGTCTGAATTATTGAAAGGTTCAAGTAATTTCAGGGTGAAGTTGAAAGATCGTCGTGACAAGAGGATAAAATATCTATGATATGATCATAGAGATGAATATCTGAATTACGAGTTTGGCACAGAATTAAGACATTGTGGAAATTGTTTCACAACTAATACAGCCTGGAACACCATAGTGTGATGGAGTGTCCGAACATCATAACTGCACCCTATTGGATATGATGCATACCATGATGTCTCTTATCGAATTACCACGATAGTTTATGGGTTAGGCATTAGAGATAACCACATTCACTTTAAATAGGGCACCACGTAATTCCGATGAGATGACATCGTATGAACTATGGTTTAGAGAAACCTAAGCTGTCATTTCTTAAAAGTTTGGGGCTGCGACGCTTATGTGAAAAAGTTTCAGTCTGATAAGCCCGAACCCAAAGCGGATAAATGCATCTTCATAGGACACCCAAGACAGTTGGGTATACCTCCTATCTCAGATCCGACAGCAATATTGGATTGTTTCTAGAATCGGTTCCTTTCTCGAGGAAAAGTTTCTCTCGAAAGAATTGAGTGGGAGGATGGTGGAGACTTGATGAGGTTATTGAACAGTCTCTTCAACTAGTGTGTGGCAGGGCACAGGGAGTTGTTCCTTGTGGCACCTACACCAATTGAAGTGGAAGCTTATGATAGTGATCATGAAACTTCAGATCAAGTCATTACCAAACCTCATAGGATGACAAGGATGCGTACTACTTCAGAGTGGTACGTAATCCTGTCTTGGAAGTCATGTTGCTAGACAACAATGAACCTACGAGCTATGGAGAAACGATGGTGGGCCTGGATTCCAAAATGGCTCGAGGCCATATAATCCGAGAAAGGATCCATATATGAAAACAAAGTGTAGACTTTGGAAGAACTACTTGATGGTCGTAAGGCCGTTAGGTACATATGGATTTTAAAAGGAAGACGGACAATGATGGTAATCACCATTAAGAAAGCTCGACTTGTCGTTAAGATGGTTTCCGACAAGTTCAAGGAGTTGACTATGATGAGACTTTCTCACTCGTAGCGATGCTAAGAGTTTGTTGGAATTATATTAGCGATTACTGCATTATTTTTGAAATCTTGCAGATAGGATGTCAAAACATTGTTTCCTCGATGATTTTCTTGAGGAAAGGTTGTATGTGATACAACCGGAAGGTTTTGTCAATCCTGAAAGATGCTAACAAGTATGCAAAGCTCCAACAATCCTTATAAGGACTGGAGTAAGCATCTCGGAGTTGGAATGTATGCTTTGATGATGATCAAAGATTTTGGGTTTATACAAAGTTTATGAGAAACTTGTAATTCCAAAGAAGTGAGTGGGAGCACTATAGAATTTCTGATAAGTATATGTGGATGACATATTGTTGATCAGAAATGACGTAGAATTTCTGGAAAGCATATAGGGTTATTTGGAAAGTGTTTTTCAATGGAAAGCCTGGATTAAGCTACTTGAACATTGAGCATCAAGATCTATAAGGATAGATCGAAACGCTTAATGGTACTTTCAAATGAGCACATACCTTGACATGATCTTGAAGGTGTTCAAGATGGATCAGTAAAAGAAGGAGTTCTTGCCTGAGTTGTAAGGTACGAAGTTAAGACTTAAAGCTCGACCATGGCAGAACAGAGAGAAAGGACGAAGGTCATCCCCTATGCTTTTGTCATAGGCTCTATACGGTATGCCATGCTGAGTACCGCACCTGATGTGTGGCTTGCCACATGTCTGGCAAGAGGGTACAAAGGTGATCTAGGAGTAGATCACCAGATAGCGGCCAAAATTATCCTTAGAGGAATAAGGATTTTTCTCTATTATGGAGGTGGTAAAAGAGTTCGTCGTAAAGGGTTACGCCGATGCAAACTTTGGCACTAATCAAGATTATTCTGAGTAGTAAACTGGATTCGTATAGTAGAACAGTTATTTGGAATAGCTCCAAATAGAACGTGGTAGCTGCATCTAGGAGATGCCATAGAGATTTGCGAAGTACATACGGATCTGAATGTTGCACACCCGTTGACTAAAACCTCTCTCACAAGCATAACATGATCAAACCCAGAACTCATTGAGTGTTAATCACATAGTGATGTGAACTAGATTATTGACTCTAGTAAACTCTTTGGATGTTGGTCACATGGCGATGTGACATATGAGTGTTAATCACATGGCGATGTGAACTAGATTATTGACTCTAGTGCAAGTGGGAGACTGTTGGAAATATGCCTAGAGGCAATAATAAATTGCTTATTATTATATTTCCTTGTTCATAATAATCGTTTATTATCCATGCTAGAATTGTATTGATAGGAAACTCAGATACATGTGTGGATACATAGACAACACCATGTCCCTAGTAAGCCTCTAGTTGACTAGCTCGTTGATCAATAGATGGTTACGGTTTCCTGACCATAGACATTGGATGTCGTTGATAACGGGATCACATCATTAAGAGAATGATGTGATGGACAAGACTCAATCCTAAGCCTAGCACAAGATCATGTAGTTCGTATGCTAAAGCTTTTCTAATGTCAAGTATCATTTCCTTAGACCATGAGATTGTGCAACTCCCGGATACCGTAGGAATACTTTGGGTGTGCCAAACGTCACAACGTAACTGGGTGGCTATAAAGGTGCACTACGGGTATCTCCGAAAGTGTCTGTTGGGTTGGCACGAATCGAGACTGGGATTTGTCACTCCGTGTGACGGAGAGGTATCTCTGGGCCCACTCGGTAGGACATAATCATAATGTGCACAATGTGATCAAGGAGTTGATCACGGGATGATGTGTTATGGAACGAGTAAAGAGACTTGCCGGTAACGAGATTGAACAAGGTATCGGGATACCGACGATCGAATCTCGGGCAAGTATCATACCGCTAGACAAAGGGAATTGTATACGGGATTGATTAAGTCCTCGACATCGTGGTTCATCCGATGAGATCATCGTGGAACATGTGGGAGCCAACATGGGTATCCAGATCCCGCTGTTGGTTATTGACCGGAGAACGTCTCGGTCATGTCTGCATGTCTCCCGAACCCGTAGGGTCTACACACTTAAGGTTCAGTGACGCTAGGGTTATAGAGATATTAGTATGCGGTAACCCGAATGTTGTTCGGAGTCCCGGATGAGATCCCAGACGTCACGAGGAGTTCCGGAATGGTCCGGAGGTAAAGAATTATATATATGAAGTGCTATTTCGGTCATCGGGACAAGTTTCGGGGTCACCGGTATTGTACCGGGACCACCGGATGGGGCCACCTGCCCCGGGGGCCACATGGGCTGTAGGGGTGTGCGCCTTGGCCTATATGCGCCAAGGGCACCACCCCCAAGAGGCCCATGCGCCAAGAGATAAGGAAAGGAAGAGTCCTAAAGGGGGAAGGCACCTCCTAGGTGCCTTGGGGAGGAGGGACTCCTCCCTAGCCGCACCCTTCCTTGGAGGAAGGGCCAAGGCTGCGCCCCCCCCTCTCCCTTGGCCCTATATATAGTGGGGGGATGGGAGGGCAGCCGCATCCAAGCCCTGGCGCCTCCCTCTCCCTCCCATGACACATCTCCCTCCTCCCGCAGCGCTTGGCGAAGCCCTGTTGGAATCCCGCTACTTCCACCACCACGCCGTCGTGCTGCTGGATCTCCATCAACCTCTCCTTTCCCCTTGCTGGATCAAGAAGGAGGAGACGTCGCTGCTCCGTACGTGTGTTGAATGCGGAGGTGCCGTCCGTTCGGCGCTAGGATCATCGCTGATTTGGATCCCGACGGGTACGACTCCATCAACCCCGTTCTCTTGAACGCTTCCGCGCGCGGTCTACAAGGGTATGTAGATCCACTCCTCCCTCGTTGCTAGATGACTCCATAGATTGATCTTGGTGACACGTAGGAAAATTTTGAATTTCTGCTACGTTCCCCAACAGTTAGTAACATGTTCCACATTTGCAGGAACTGACTGGGAGCCCGCCACCAGGACTAGAGCCAGCTCGTCGCCCCCGGTGACTCCAGAAGCCGGAGCCGCCCCCGGCGAAAGAGACTTAGCTGATTTTCTCTTCTTCCCCGTAGTGCCATTCTCCACCTGACCTTCCGGGAAGAGCTCCACATTAGCCGAACCCTCCCTTCCCCTTCCTCGTCCTATGGACGAGGGTGCACGGTCTCGGCCCCTTCCACCCCGTTTGGACGGGGAGGAAACCTCACCATCCACATCAGGCCTGCCCGCAGGAACGCCCAATCTCGACCTACCCGATGAGGCTGATCGGGACACACCCGCCTTGTCATCTTCACCTACAGAGGTAGAGGCAGCACTAGATCTTGATCCTCCAGACTTTTTGTGACTGTCCTCAGGAACACAAAGCTTCTTAGCGGCATAAGGTAGGTCACCATTCCCATCCCTGAGTCCAGGGTTAGGGCACAGGACCGAAGAATGGCCCAGGAGGCCACATGAGAAACAGTGAAAGGGGAACCGCTCATACATCAAAGAATATGTGTCAGTGGATTGGAGGCGGACTGAAGTCACTGTCACATACCGAACAATAGGCTCCTGAACTACAATCTCAGCTCTCACACGCATAAAGCCTCCCCGGCAGCGCCCATCAGCATCGGCATCCACCTTGGAGATCCTGCCAATGGGCCTGGCAAACTCCATCCCGGGCTTAGCCTTCATCAACCTTGGTGGTGGATTCATGATACGAGCCCAAATGGCAAGACAATCAAATTGGACTCGAAGGGGTTGGATGTTCAGATCAAAGACCTTTAGAAGAACAACATGCTTGCCCACCATCCAAGGCGAGCCCTCAATCACCCTTGCTCTGTCTGCCTGGGTACCAAATTCAACGACGAACACATTGTCCCCAGAGGGGTGGAACAGCAAACCCTTCGGATTGCCCCAAGCCGGCCTCATTGCCGACGCGATCGTCTGGATGTGGAGAGAGTTGGGAGAAAGCACCTTTCCCACCAGGGCACAATCTGTCGCAACCAGATCAGCCTCATCCTCGTCATCCAGCACCACCGGCTGCGCCTCCACCGCAGTGAGGCGTAGTCGTTCCATCATCTCTTCCACGCGATCTGCAGGCAACGAAACACCCGCCGAGGGAGATGGGTCAGGAACCGCCCCCACTTGGGAGCACCCGGAACGGAGCAACACCATCCCCGCCCGGCGCAGATTGTTCAGCCCCAAAGGCACCTCCCCCCCTCATCGCGAGCTCCCGCCATCCCGGTGCCGGTTATGCCCAGATCCTGCCTCTGCCAAGGGTGGGTAGCGATACAGAGAAGGCCCCTTTGTCACCCCGAACAGCGCCAGAACCCAGGAACGACAAGCAACCTCGATGAGCAGGAGATCAGCAGGATTGTGGGGGGAGGGGGGGAGATTGGATCAACGATCAGATCGCAGACCCAGACCGGTGCTCAAAACCTAGGAACCACCGTCGCCCTGGCGTCACGAGAGCCTAGGAGGAAGAAACATGACTGTTTCCTAAGTACAAGCACACGACTCGTGTGATCAAGTATCCATTATGCCACACGTGTGACAGTTATCGACGTCCTTAACAAAACACCCTTCATAAAAAATTGGTCTACATCCCCGGCACACGGTTTTGGAAACGGGCGGGTGATAAACCGACGGAGAGCTCTCAGGGTGAGCTCAGGCATGACCGAACCGGCGCAAGACACCGCGTCGCGGTCGCGGCGGCCGTCCCAATTAACGCGGACCCTTTTCGGCCAGCAGCCAGACCTTTTGGGAATTCGCCCGGCCCAAACCGTCCCGTCGCCGATGACCAGACGACATGATGGCCTCCCTCCCGCCCCGACCCACATGTGCGCGTCTCCGTCTCCGGCCGGCCCGCCCCGTCCCTCTCGCCGGCCTTTTCCCCGAACCCTTTTCGCCCCGCTATTACTTGGCCCCGAGGGAAAAGGCGCCAGCAGCGCCGGAAAAATGCCCGCATTGATTGGACCCGCGAGATCCTGCCGCCGGCATACGCCACCTTTCCAGGCCCTCGCCGTTTGGAGACTAGCGGCCGGCCGGCCGGGCCCGTGCACAGAAGAATCGTCCGCGGCGGACGTGAAAGGAACGGGAATATGCAAAGCCGGTGTCTGATCTTGAGTGGTCTTCCGTTATCCGACTCGCACGGGTGTTAATTTAGGAGGTAACGGCGTGCATGGGCCGTGTTATTATGGGTGGATTAATGGGCTCGATGGGACGTGGCGATGGCGGCGGGTGTGGCCGGGGAATCAAGGCGGAAAGCTGTGGAGTGGCGGCGATCCCGCTGTGCGGCCATGGCCGGGCGGAGAAAATATCTAGTACCAGGTTTGCGTGGCGGGACTTCTCCGGCGACCGCGCGCCACCGGACGTCGGGAAAGCGCCGCGGCTCAAAGCGACGCAGGGTGCCGGCATTGGGTTTAACGGATCTATCCTGCTCGTCGAGAGCAAAAAGGGATCGGGTTTAACAGAAAATTAGCAGTCTGTCTCATTCAGTTCCCAAGCGTGTGTGCTGGAGTAGTAGTATCTCTGAAAGAAAAGGAACCAAAAAATATCTCGAATCCTGCATTCCCTTGCAATCTGGACAGAGAGGATCAGAGGAGCAGCACAGAAGAAATCAGGAATCAAAAACTGGAAATCTAGCGTCTACCCCTCGAAAATCAAAATCTCGAAATCCAGCTGGTAGCCGTTGGGCGGAATCACCCAGGGACCAAATCGATCCTCGCAGACTCGAAGAATGAATACTGCACAAGCCGGTGGCGACGCGGATTCGCCGCAGGAGGAAGAGAAGACGAACCAAAGGGAGAGCCTTTTGTTTTTGCATAGTTTGGAGTAGTTTGTACTTTGTACAGTGGCGGGAAGGGAGGGAGGAGGCCTACTCGGGGCGCGTCATCCTGGGCAGCACGTGCAGGGACACCACCCGCCGCCCGGCCGGCGCCTCCACCTCCCACATGCGCGGCGGCGCCGGCGTCGTGGAGCCTCTGCTCCTCCCCGCCTTGGGCGTCACGTCCACGACCACCACCTTCGCGCCGCCGTGGGACACGACGCACACCCTGCCGCCGCCCGCGGCCATCTCGGCCGCGCCCTTGAGCCGCCCCGCCTCCGCGACCGTCGTCCACCGGTCGGACCCCCAGTCGTAGGCGTTGAGCGCGCCGCGCTCCTCGTCCACGACGAAGATCGTGTCGCCGCTGTCCGGGGACGCCGCGGCGGGGCCCTTCCACCCGGCCAGCATGCCGGGCGGCATGTCCTCCCACCGCCCGGCCACGAGGTCGAACACTGCGCCCTCCTTGGCGCCGCTGCCGCGGAGGTTGACCATGCAGACCTTCCCGCCCGAGCACACGGCCTCGGCCGCGTCCCGGCTGAACCGCCCGTCCCGCAGCGGCGGGAGCGGCTCCCACGGCGCGGACGGCGTGGCGGGGTCCCACGTCGCCCCGGAGCGCGCGACGGCGAGGTCGTAGCCGGCGCCCACGCCGCCCGCGACGAACACGCGCCCCCGCGCCGCGCCTGCCGCGCACCACCTGCGCGGGGCGAGCGGGACCCGCGGGCCGAGCTGCCATCGCGGCGCGGGCGCGGCGGCCGGGTCGAAGACGAGCGGGCGGCAAAGCGCCGGGTGGAGCGACTGCGTGGACCCCGCGACGAGGACGAGCTGCCCCGCCGCGGCCACGGACTGGAGCGGCAGCCGGCGGGAGAGGAACGACGGGTGGCAGAGCGTCGGGGGCGGCGACGGCATCGGCGGCGCCGGCAGACAGTCCCACCGCGCCGCGAACGGGTCGTAGGCCGCGAAGGACGCGCCGCCATCGCCGGCGTCCTCGAGGAGCGCGTACAGGGACAAGAACGGCGGGAACGACGGCGCGTACAGCAGCCGGCGCCACGGGCGGCAGACGGCGTGCATGAGGCGCGGCGGGAGCGTCGACAGGCAGAGCTGCGCGAGGTGGTCCGGCAGCCCCGGGAGCAGCGGCTGCGACTGCGACTGCGACGTCGTCGTCGACACCTCGTCAGCAGCAACCTCGTCGTGCCTCTCCATGGGCGCCGGCGCCGGCGCCGCGCGGAGCCGCTTGGCCTCGCGGCAGGAAGCGGAGGAGGAGGGGCTGCTGCAGGGGCGCTTGGCCAGCGCGGGTGCAGCCATGGCCGCTGAGGCGGGAGGCGCTACTAGTAGCGGCCTTGCTTGCTTGGGCGAGCACGGCGACCCTACACTAAACTATGCCGAGTGCGTGCGTGTGCATGCGCTGGGCGTTGCGGGCGGCAATTAATCCGGAAAGGCGCGGGGCAGCGGCAGAGGAGGAGGACGAGGGACACGTCCGGCTATCCCAATGGGGGTGGAGGACGATGATGCTGCTGCTGCTGTGCGGTGGTATATGCAGCAGTGCGGTTGCGTGGCTCCGTGGCGTGGGAGACTGGCGGCCAACAAACAGCAGGCGGGCGCCGGCGCGGCCGGGTGTCGGGTCGGCGGTGCGTTGTCTGGCTTGCCGGCCGCGAGTTCCTGTGGCTGCAGGACAAGGCCGGCCTTTTCGCGCCTGCGTCCCTACGGTCCACGCGGTGGCTGGCTGGCTGACGTACGTACACGGCCCGTGCTCCATGTAGTATCAGTTTTTTTTATGCAGCGAGTAGTGGTGCTGCGTCGGGATCATGTAAAGAGAGATCTCTTTGAAACGGTAAACGAAGTTTGTACCATTTGGAGGACGGAACCGTGTATGCTTGATAAGCAATCCAAACTATTAAAAAAAAAGAAGTCCTAGTACATGTGCTACTGTTGTTGGTTAAGGGCATTTCCAACGTGGATCATCATACCTTCCGTAAATGTTTGGATCGGACGGTTCAGACACATTTAACCATCCAACGTGGCTCATCAAACCCATTTATGGCCCTGTTTGGATACTCTAAATCAGTTAGGGGTTAGAGTTAGATTCTAACCTTGAACTAACCCTAGACTAACTCTAACCAAAGAGTTGTTTGGATGGTAGGGTTAGATTGACAATAAATATTTTTTCTCAATCATTTGACTACTTTGGACCATGTTTGAATGGAATGGATAACTTTTTTTACTATTTTTTCTAGTGGGCCTAGGAGAACTAACCCAAATAAGCTCCTTTAGTGTGGGCTAGTTTTTTGAAATGGATTAGATCCAACTAAACCAAACTAACCCACCATGTTTGGATATTTTTGGGTTATTTGAGCATCAACTAACTAAAACTAACTCTAACTTAGGGATCCAAACAGGGCCTATGGGATTCCGCCACATCGGACTTCGACACCCCCGGTTCACCTGAAGCCCCCCCCCCCTCTCCCCCCCAAGACCGACGTCATTGTCGTACCACCCCAGACGCCGCCCATGCTTTGTCGACCCTTCGCCGCTCGACCCAGGCGCCTGCCCGCCTTGGCCTACACCTATGTATCCGGATCCAGCCATCAACCGAGTACCCTCTGCCATTGCCGACGCCATCAACGGGCGACACTACGCTGAACAATTGTTCGACAAATGCCATAGGAGAAAAAATACGTTCACGTTGTTTACTCTGAAGAAAACACGGTGGATTCACACGAGGAGTGCTTCTATGCCGAGTTCATGGATTCGTCTTCGTCTTCGTCAAATGAGGATGAAACAACGAGGATGAGGGTGATTTTGAGAGAAACGAAGAATGCAGCGGAGCATGTTCTCAACTACATGCAATACAGGGGTATCAAGTGTCGAATTGAAACAGAGCACATGCGCCTATGATGTTGTGCGACGACTACTTTACCCTTGATGTGCTATCGAGCCATATTTTCGACGTAATTTCGGATGTGGCAACATTTGTTCGGACGCACCTGCCAAGTTGTCAGGGCCTATGATGATTACTTAAAGTTGAAGAACAATGTCGTTGGACGCATTGGGTTCTCTAGTTAATAGAATTGCACGGCTGGCATGAGGATGCATGCTTGCCCTTGCGAAGGATATCGATCGGTGCTCGGCATGAAAAGATACGGGCCTAGCTGCCGCCCTAGTTGAAAAGAATGGGAGAGTGAGACATTCATACTGAAAAGAGTGATTCATTTTTGAAGTATACACAATTCAGAAGAAAAAGCTGGACTATGGCACAATCGTAGATTCGTGGGATGTTTGGGAGCACATGCCTCGATTCCCTGGTCAGATTTGCAACTTCAATGGCCAAGGTGTTTGGGCTGAAGTACTTGAGAGAACCAGATGCCGCAGACACAACAATGCTCAAGGAATTTGGAGAATCAAGAAGATTTTCAGGAGTGATTGGATCACTGGATTGCATGTACTGAAAATAGAAGAACTATTCAATGATCAACAAGGACAATACTAGGGCCATTTTAAAACACACACCATTATTCTTGAAGCAATTATAGCAGAAAACCTTTGGATTTGACACTCTTTCTTTGGCATGTGAGTATCTCATAATTACATGAACATGTTGCAGCGGTCTATGTGGCGGATGTTTGGACGCCACGAACCTCTCTCAACTTTACTATTGGTATGTGGATTTCGGACGTCCAAGCCATGCCGCGGACATTTGATGCACAGTGGTGGTTGTGTTTTTGTGTCAAAATGTTAAGATCTAGACATTTGGGGGCGTTTTGGTGAACCGCGTTGTAGTTGCCTCTAAGCCACTGAATTTTGCAAAAGTTTGCTTAACCAACGAACCTTCAATGTGTAAAGCTAAGACGTCATCCACTCGCATAGTTGCCTTGTCTGTTTGCTAGCAGCATTTTCGCAGGTTAGCTGGTGAGCTGCGTCAATCCACAACCCCTTTTATGGAAAAGAGCCCTTTTCAGGGCTAGCTATTTTGTGCAATGTCCTATTTCAATTCTTTGCCGGCGAGAACCTGTTTATTTACTATGATGAATGGTACGAACACTAACAACTCCCACTTTCTGTTTGTTTTGTTTGTGATTGTCCTGTGAGACCAGATCTGTTTGGTTTACTAGTGCCCTTTTATGAACTACACTAGTTTACCATCACAATGTGGTGGTGGTTGTCGATCATGGTTGAGGCACTACTTAAACATGCTACACCTAGTAATACTAGCTATGTTTCTTTAAAATAAGTTGTACAACTAGCTCAATTAGCGGGCGGCCTGAGTTGAGTAAAAGGAGCTTTTATAGAGATGAAAAAAATATATACTCCCTCCGTTTCGAAATAGATGACTCAACTTTATACTAACTTAAAATTAATATAAAATTGAGTCATCTATTTTAAAACGAAAGAAGTAGATAACAGAACAAGACAACAACCGCCGCCTCTATCTCGTCGTTCTTCCTTGTCTCGCCACTTCTAGAAACTATAGTAATCATGCTTTCCGATACTGGTCGAAGAAGGTGAAGGCCAAGACGTCTTCTTCGAACCATTTGTCGACGAGATGCGATCTGTGCGCGACGGCTCAAGGTTGAGGGCCTGCTTGTGCATCTGCAGTCTGCAGTGATGATGTTTATGGTCTGGCAGGCGGGCAAGGCGGTACTCAGCACGGCCACGCACCTCGGTGCATATACCTAGCCTAACACGCACACACACCCCGATAGCCATGAGAGCACACGAGGGAGCCAGCAACGGGGGAGCACAACATGGAACAAACTACACCGGTCGATCTTGGCTGGCTGGCCGGCTGGTGTGGCTGATATATAGGGCCAATTCTTTTGGGCAATTATTCCAGAATTGACCCTCTCCTCAGTTTCTTTCAGAATTGCCACTCTATTTTTCTTTACAATTTCAAGCTAGTTAAGGTCTAATTAGCTAGGAATTGTAAAAAAAAATATGAAGTGACAATTCTGAAAGAAACTGGGAGGGGGTAAATTCTGGAAGAATTGCCCAAAAAAAATTGGCCCATAGACGTGGATCATGGATCTTGAAAGCCGTGCACATGGTGCATGGGCAAAACACAAGGACTCATCGTTGCGAAAAGGCGTCCTTGGTCGCCATCCTCGTCCTCTACCGCCCCTCGTCTCTCCTGCCTTCTCCCTTCCACGGTTCCACCGCTTGCTGCGTAGAAAATTAGAAAAGATATACATCTATATGTATCGTGTACTTTTTCAGAATTTTGAGATGTGAATCTCCAAAAAAAAATGTGAAAGTACAATTTTGAAAATAAAAATGGGCTTGAAGGAACCCATCATACGGATGCCCTTTTCATGGTGATTTTTTTTTGTCGAACTTCGAGAGCTTTATTCAACAAAACCACGAAAGAGCTCCTGGCAGTCAGCCAAAATGCTAGCTAGTGAGTAGGACCCGAGGTGCAGTGTCAGGTCAACTTTTGGTCCTCATGTTTCAAAAATGTTCACGGATTTTGGATAATTGTTCGTCATGTTTTAAGAAAATGATCGCAGCGTATTTTATAAAGTCATCATGAACTTTTAAAAAGAATGTCCATCGTGTACTTAAACGGAAGTTTCATTGTGTATTAAAAAATGGCCATCATGAATTCAAAAAGGTTCGTCATGCATTTTTTTTTCAATGGATATTTTCTAAAGCAATTTACGATCTATGAGAAAAATGTTCATCACATTACAAGAAATATTCTAACTTGATTAGAAAACAAATTCTATTTTTAAATGTGGTAACAAGTCTATTTTAACATCATGATTAGTGCGTTTTTAAAATACGGGAACACCATAAAATGGTTGTAACACTTTTCTGGAACGATGTTTATCATGTTTTCAGAAAAGAGCACCTTGGTTACAAAAAATCATCACGTTTTAAAAAATGTACCAAGTTTTTAAAAATATGAGAAGACTTTTACTTTTCCATCATGATTATCGTGTTTTTAAAATATGGGAACACTACAAAAAGTTAATGGTATTTTTAGAAAATCACATCAAGATTAAAAAAGATTCATCATTTTTAATGAAATGTTCATTTTTTTAAACATGAAAACACTTTTATATTTACATGTTTTTTTAATAAATATAATATTTTTAATTGCTCAATAATTAAGTTTGTAGTGCAACTAATACTTTCTAAAACACGATGTTATTTTGGGAAACAAATGAAACAATAATAATACACGATGAATATATTTTCAAGTACACGATGAACATCCCGCTGCCGAGGGACGACAGAGATGCATGGCGGACGGATCTGGTCATCCTAGGTCGGATCTGGCGTGGCTTCACCTAAGCGGGAGCAATGCGAGATGAGCTACTGCATGCAGCGTCCGCAGCGGTTCCTTGGTTGAGCTGCGAGCTCCGAAGGGCGGCGTGGTTGGGGATCAAATGGTGGACGGTGCGGCGTGGGAGTGTGTGTGTTGGAATGCGCATACGCGCAAGGGGCTGGGCGCTCTCATGTTGCTCTGCTGGCCGAGTGGCGCGACTGGGTGCGTGGGTCTGGTGAGGCGGCTCTGGTCCTCTAGGTAGGATTGGCGTGTGAAAGCAGAGCAGCCTCGAGTGTCGACTGTGGTTGCTCGGGTGATGAAGCTGGTGGCTTGCCTGGTGTGGGGCCTCGGGGTCGGAGTGTGGGGCTTCCGTGTGTACGTCGGAGCGGGGACTCCAGAGATGGTTGTGGGTTGTCGGCTCCGGTTTCTCGGGCGGCAGAGCAGGTGGCTCGCCTAGTGCGCGGCCTCGCGTCGGCTTGAATGCTGGAGCGGCGGCTTTAGTTTTCATTTTAGGGTGTCGGCTACGAGTTGCTAGAGTGATGAAGTGAGCGGTTCACCTGGTGTGTGGCCTCGGGGTCGACGTGTGTTGATGATGCCATGTTGTTGGCTTGTTGTAACGGTTTTCATCCAGGTTTCGTTAATTAATCACGCAACTCTCTTCTATTTTTTTAACAAATTGAGCTCTACGGGACCTCGTTTGAAAAAAACATTTGATGATTTTTCCAATACACGACTAATATTACAAACATGTATATAAGGACTTTTTTTATCATACATGAATATTCTTGTAGAAAAAGTGTTCCCATACCGTAGAAGTACATAGCTACATTCTCCTGAGGCTATGACTTGGCCGCGGCCACATGACGGAGCTGTATGTGAAGCCCTCTAGCAACTTGACGATGTTACAACGCTTGGTGGGCCAATAAATGCATTACAACAGCATACTATGTTCCACGAGCATTTGGCGTGTCAGATCTTGGTGGCGTATACGGTGTAGGATACCATGAGCAGGCGAGGACGTGCACTTCTTTGAATTTTCGGAGAACCATTCCGCCTCTTTGATTGGCACATCACGCCTGCCTCCTGAGTACTACTAGCATCAGCTGGGAGGGATCTGATCGATGATCCATGGATGGATACACTCTCACTCAATCTCCGTACTTGTACCACATGAATTTCGCTTTTGCGATTTATGCGGTGGGCGATCGACGGAGATCTCTCCCGATAACCTTTCAATAATACTCGTGCTGCATCTGTATCCGCATCGATCTGTCTTGGTTGGTTGGAGGCTGGCCTGGGCGCACGCACCACACACACATCGCGTATTCCTTTCTGAGATGTGGCTGCCAACACAAACGAGCCGGGGACATGCTTGGCAAGTGGCCACGCGCGCGCGCGATCGGTTGCTGTCCAAAAGGTGGCTTTTGTATGGCCTTCACGCACGCCCAAACGACTGGTACAACAGCTACTACTCGTTCTGGTAAGCTCCAGGGAGGCTTAATTAATACTCTTGGCATAGTCCACCGATCGCCTTTTAGCTCTGATTCATTGGCACATGGCCATGGGATCGACCTCCTCCGCTTCAACATCTTCATCTTGATCTTGTAAAAAAATGTGCACTGTATCTGGGCGAAATGGATCCCTGGAATACCTAGCTGGCATAATACAGTTGGTCACTTGGTCTCCGTCTTACGATCCACTGCTAGTCCGGTTGGCTTAAATTTTACTAGCCGCATGTTCTTGCTGGTCAGCAACAGCAGCCGCAGGATACATATATGTAACTAATACGCTTGTCGTTCGTGTGGACTAAAACCGTAGACTTAGAATAAGTCCTCTCACTACACGTCTAGTAGTACTACATGTAGATCATGGAAAAAAGGAAGTAGAATAGGTCATTTTACTCGCTAAAATCTTTCAACAATCTTTTTCTTTTTTGAGAATCAATCTTTCAACAATCTGAGTTGGAGGACCGGAGTATTTCAGGGAGAAAGAATCGTAGCTCACTCTCTCGATTATGATTCTCGTGTTGGGGTGATCGATGCAACCAAAGACCTCCTTTCCTTTCCTTTTTTTCTTCAACATTTCCCTCTTCTTTTTTGCAGATATTTATTTACTTCTAGATGGCCAGATCCCACCTCGGAACATCAATTTTCAACATACATAGAGTATCATTTTTCTTGGAGTAATATATACAGATGCTACAGGCAACAAAGTCTGCTCTTTTTTTATGTACAAAAGAATAAAATAGGAGCGGAAAACCCGAAGATGGATTCATCCAGATCTTAGGCAGCTGTGCACAACATGCCAACAGAAAGCTTTTTCAACCACCTACCATGTCACCAAATCAGATGCTGTACATAAACTAAGTTAAAAAATACGTATGCTACACTGGTAGTCCAAATATATAGTAAGTTTTTTGTTAGAATTTTTTCGTGCGAACCAACTTGTGATTGGATGGTTAGGAGAACACTATTATCCTCAACCCACTAGAGCTCAAGTCCTTAACTTGACACTAGTGCTTGCATTTTCCATGACTTATTTCAGGCCTTCCAGCGTTCTGTATTTAGTGGGAGGGGATGTTCCTGTCAACTACAAAGGTGTCTATGGCGACTTCATCAATCTCAAGATGATGTTTCGGCCCAGTCCTCCGAAGTGCTCATAGGTATAAGGTGTGCTTGTGTATGTTCATAGAAGTGAGTGTATGTGTGTTATATAAGCGTCTGCATCCGTACTGTGTTCAAAAAAGGGAAAAACTTCCCGTCTATTTATCATCTGTAATGACAGTACAAAAAACATAGAAGTTCTATCAATCACTACAAACACTAGGGCGAGCCGAAGGTGCGCCACCGTCATCACCACTCACTCACCCGCTCGTCAAACTTTATTGTAGTAAAAAGTCAGAAAGTCGTCATGCTAATATTTCAAGGGACCAGTGCACCAAAACAACACCCGTCACCTATGAAGAGAAATGTATTGTAGTAAAAAGCCAGAAAGTCGTCGTGCTAATATCCCACAGAAACAGTGCACCAAAACAACACCCCTCACCTATAAAAAGAAGCGTAGATCAGAAAGATCCAACCTGAAAACACAAAAATGAAAACGAACAAAGATTGAATCCAAACAGATCCATCGAAGACTAGCATCGACTGAATTCCGTGCGATCTACCAGAGACACACCTTCACATGCCCTGTGACGATGCTAGGTGCAAGAATAAGAAATGCCCGTGACTTGGGATGTCATGTATTCTAAATTCCAACAGGACAAAAACAACATACCCCTACCCCACCCTACCCTATTTTTTTTGAACCTTTGGTTTCACGCCTAGAAAATAGAGCAATTGTGGACACCGTAACCACCATACCGACATCATGTCACTCCAATGACGTCAGCTAGATGTCGTCACCCAAGATGTTGTTCGCAGACCTGGAATTCGACAAGGCATATATTCGAATGGAAGATCCACGAGAAGTTCAACCCGCCGATCAACTATCAGGAAGGAAAAGGTCTTCGCCAATTCTTCTTGGTTGCTGAATTCTCTAGATCCAAGATCAAATTGCCCTATGACTCTGTAGGTACGATCCCGCTTTCATGTTTTGGTGGTCGTGCCTCCCTTTTCAAAGTGAGTCGCCTTCAAAATTGGTCCCTCAAGTTCCCAGTTTCCTCTAACAAATTAGGTTTTGCCATTGTAAACAGGGATAATATCTTGTCCCAACTTTTCAACCTGGATTCTTACTTTGTGGGAAGGGAGGTCCAGATTTGGAGAAGGAATTTGCGCTCTATCTGCAAGAGCAAGAGGATGAATGGACGCACATTGTTCGTGGTCGAAAGAAATCTTATGCCCAAGATGTTTCCGAACCGAGGAATTACAACCACACCACCTAGCAGATTACCTCCCATGATCCAATTCATCAGCCTACTATTCAAATCAATCATCCTTCAGGCGACAAATCAGGCTGATCAACGCAATCATGGCAATTCAAGATTCACTAACTCGAAGGCGGGATCATCGGGTGTTCGAAATGTCAATAATAGCCGCTCGGGCCCCGCTAACTAGGAGAATGGGCCCCGAAAGTCTTATTGAACCCGATGTCTTCTCATAGATCACCTCCGGTCCGACTGCCACAACAAACTTCAATGCCACTCTTGCAAGGGATGGGACCATGTGGCCCATGATTGCCTCTAGGCCCGACAGAACCCTCCAGCTTTCCATCAGGCGACACAATATGACAACCCCCCTTATCAAACATTGAATTCTGTGTTTACGGTCCCTCCAAATTTGGGCAATAAGAGCATATCGGTCAAGTTGACTTACTTAGCTAATTTCCATATCCCTCGACCGGCTAACACTGTTATTCCATCGTATTCCACTTTGCGCCTTGCCCCTTCCTCTCCCACCAGCAGTAGCCCCCCCCCCCCCCCCGAGCACACCCTACGTGTCCCCTTCGTCGCTTCTCAATAGCCATGGCTACCTTCCCCTTTAATCGAATGCTATTTATCGCTGCTAGTCATCAGTGCATTTAGGTGGAGAATCGTTCCGCTAGGGTTCGTGTGGTGGCTTAGCCAGTTCAGCTGACACACGAACAGTTCATCATTGCCACAATCTTCTCAATGTCAGATCTACCGGTCGACGACAACAACACCCTTGAGGGACTCACTGAGTTCTTACATGATGTCAAGTGTATGGGTTCTTCGAGATTTCGAGATGCCCATTTGCTCAGGCCTACATCCAACTTGATAGTATTTTGGATAGAGACGATCTAGTTAACCTCAACTGTGTTTTGGAGATGTGCACATCATTTTTCAAAAAACATAATGAGGGTAGTAACCGGCGCAAGTTTACCCTAAACAGAGAAGTCTGGCTCCTCTTTGTGGGTTTCCCATTTGATCGCAGATGTATGAATGAAATTGGCAATGTTGTTCGGAGTTTTGGCAAACTGTTGGTTTGAGACCAGGTTCAAAGTTCCAGGGCATGTTTGGTGGTGCAAGTTAGAGTGGAAGAGATGACAAATATTCCTACTAGAATTGTCATGGAAGAAGGGGATGATTTTTTCTCACTTTGAGACTATTCCTGTAGTCATCATCCAACAAAGATTGTTGGGTGCTGAGGCACCAGATGAGAACCCAATTGCTATCAACGGTAATCCCCACCCCAGACCCATGCAAGCTCACTTACACCCCAATCAAAACAATCATTTTTTGAGCCAAGTAATTAGCAAGTTCGGAACCAAGAGATACAACACTAGAATTAGAACAATGGGGGTCACCATCACCAACTGATGCTTATGAGTCAGAACATTAGCCTCAACAACAACCATTTGCAAAGAAAGAGAAAGAGGAGGATGGTGCTGGGATCACTAGGCCATGCCACCCCAGCAGGTCCAACCCAATGTTGATTTGGAGCTGTTTAATGGGGAATTTGTTGAACTAAATGATCCACTGGCTCTTTTGGATGAGGGACAAGCTCATAATGATTTGGCTAAAATTCCAGAAGCTGAGTTCCGCAAGAAGTGCTGATACTACTGGGTTTGTTATGGGGGCAGGATGCTCAACACAATGTTCTAGAACTAGAGGAGCCCATTTTTTAGGGGCTCGTGATTCGAATTTCCTGATGGCCTGTTGTGCCAGATCAGGAAGCTGAACATGCCTATTTTCTTAATGGCCAGTTCCACATGACAACTTGGCGACGCAGATGCCTCCTAAGGCTGCTCCTGATCTATAGTTATTCGCGATTCTGCAGAAACAAGATGAAACCAATCTTTTGGCTGTCTTTGAAGATCCCATGATTCCTGAACTGTGTAACATGATGACCCATCCTGCCCCCTCTGTCATGGCCCCCTTAAATAGTGCTGCTAGGCAGTTGATGGCAATTCCAACCAACATAGCAAGCCTAGAACACGTGCAGACTGATAAGCCCCCAAAGAAGGTGTCGACCGATAATCAAGATATCCAGTCCTTGGATAACCTACAGAATTTTCTTGCCCCCAGCTATACAAACTACTTCCCTTGTGAGGGGTTCTCCTAGTGAGTCTGAATGTTCAATTACCCCCTGGTTTTCCTGTTCCATAATAAAAGAATTCCACTATTAACACTGTTGTGGCCAGTGTTACCATGCCTGATATTACATACCCAGTACTGCAAGCTATGACGTCACATGATCCCAGGCCATCAAACAAATATGATGAGAAAATAGGAAGCACTCCCAATCATGTCAGCTTGGGCTAGACTAGGAGACGTCACTGTCCTCGCCCTGGAGACACCACACAGAGAAAAAGGGAAGCACTCCCAATCAAGCCCATGAGTTATCGATGTCACCGTCCCTGAGACGTCACCGCCCTCGCCCTTCCGATGGCCGCCGCCATCGCCCACGAGGCGGCCATCCCTAGGGTTTTGAAAAATATAGAGGAATTAGGAGAGAAGGGCCTTGCGATCCAATTCGAAGATAGATGGGAGATATTTGGAAATTTCTGGGGCTGGAGGAGTGATAACCCACAAGTATAGGGGGTCGCAACAGTTTCAGAGGGTAGAGTATTCAACCCAAATTTATAGATTCGACACAAGGGGAGCTAAAGAATATTTGAAGGTATTAGCCGCTGAGTTGTCAATTCAACCACACCTGGAGATTAATTATCTGCAGCAAAGTGATCAGTAGAAAAGTAATATGTTAGTTTTGATAATGGTAGCAGCAGTAATGGTAACGGTAACACTGATAGCAATAGTTTTGTAGCAAATGAAACAGTGATGATAGCAGTAGTAACTTAGGAAGAACAATATAAGATAAATTCGTAGGCATTGGATCGGTGACTTGCTGGATGATATTCATCATGAGACAGTTATAACCTATGGTGATACAACACTAGCTCCAGTTCATCAATATAATGTAGGCATGTATTCCGTAAATAGTCATACGTGCTTATGGAAAGAACTTGCATGACATCTTTTTTCCTACCCTCCCGTGGCAGTGGGGTCCATATTGAAAACTATGGGATATTAAGGCCTCTTTTTAATAGAGAATCGGAACAAAGCATTAACACATAGTGAATACATGAACTCCTCAAACTACGGTCATCACCGGGAGAAGTCCCGGTTGTTGTCACTCCGGAGTTGCCGGATCATAACACGTAGTAGGTGACCATAACTTGCAAGATCGGATGTAGGACATGAATATAATGGTGATAACATAAACGGCTAGATCTAAAATCATGGCACCCGGGCCCAAAGTGGCAAGCATTAAGCATGGCAAAGTCATAGTAATATCAATCTTAGAACATAGTGGATACTAGGGATCAAGCCCTAAGAAAAGTAACTCGATTACATGATGAATCTCATCCAACTCCTCACCGACTAGCGAGCTTACGAAGGAATTACTCACTCCCGGTGGGAAGCATCATGGAATTGGCGATGGAGAAGGGTTGGTGATGACGAAGAATGAAGACCCCCCTCTCCGGAGCTCCTAACGGGCTCCAGATCCGGCCTCCCAATGAAGAACAGGAGGTGACGGCGGCCCCGTCTCGTGGATCGTGATAATTCTTTCCCCCTGATTTTTTCTGGAAAAATAGGATTTTATAGCGTCAGTTTCAGGGTCCGCGAGGCCATCAGGTGGGCACAACCCACCTGGGCGCGTTAGGAGAGGGGGCGCGCCCTGATGGGTTGTGCTCACCCAGGTACCCCCTCTGGTGGGTCTTGGCTCCAGAAATTCTTATTATTGATATAAAAAATCCTCATAAAGTTTCGTTCCGGTCCGAGAATTTTTATTTATACACAAAAACAACACCATGGTAGTTCTGTTAAAAACAACGTCAGTCCGGGGTTAGTTTCATTCAAATCATGCAAATTAGAGTCCAAAACAAAAGAAAAAGCGATACGAAAAGTAGATACGTTGTAGATGTATCAAGGAGGCACGGAAAATGGCATGTGTAATACCTGCATCATTGGATAGCATGGCAGGCCACATAGACAAAATTACCCATGTTGGTGTGATATTTTATAACTGAATAACTTGCCCCGACTAATTGTTGGAAATATGCCCTAGAGGCAATAATGAAAGCATTATTATTATATTTCCTTGTTCATGATAATTGTCTTTATTCATGCTATAATTGTGTTATCCGAAAATCATAATACATGTGTGAATAACGGACACCAACATGTCCCTAGTAAGCCTCTAGTTGACTAGCTCGTTGATCAACAGATAGTCATGGTTTCCTGACTATGGACATTGGATGTCATTGATAACGAGATCACATCATTAGGAGAATGATGTGATGGACAAGACCCAATCCTAAACATAGCATAAAGATCGTGTAGTTCGTTTGCTAGAGTTTTTCCAATGTCAAGTATCTTTTCCTTAGACCATGAGATCGTGTAACTCCCGGATACCGTAAGAGTGCTTTGGGTGTACCAAACGTCACAACGTAACTGGGTGACTATAAAGGTATACTACGGGTATCTCCGAAAGTGTCTGTTGGGTTGACACGGATCAAGACTGGGATTTGTCACTCTGTATGACGGAGAGGTATCACTGGGCCCACTCGGTAATGCATCATCATAATGAGCTCAAAGTGACCAAGTGTCTGGTCACGGGATCATGCATTACGGTACGAGTAAAGTGACTTACCGGTAACGAGATTGAACGAGGTATTGGGATACCGACGATCGAATCTCGGGCAAGTAACATACCGATTGACAAAGGGAATTGTATACGGGGTTGCTTGAATCCTCGACATCGTGGTTTATCCGATGAGATCATCGTGGAGCATGTGGGAGCCAACATGGGTATCCAGATCCCGCTGTTGGTTATTGACCGGAGAGTCGTCTTGGTCATGTCTGCCTGTCTCCCGAACCCGTAGGGTCTACACACTTAAGGTTCGGTGACGCTAGGGTTGTAGGAATATGTATATGCAGTAACCCGAATATTGTCTGGAGTCCCGGATGAGATCCTAGACGTCACGAGGAGTTCCGGAATGGTCCGGAGGTAAAGAATTATATATGGGAAGTGATATTTCGGCCATCGGGACAAGTTTCGGGGTCACCGGTATTGTACCGGGACCACCGGAAGGGTCCCGGGGGTCCACCGGGTGGGGCCACCTATCCCGGAGGGCCCCATGGGCTGAAGTGGGAAGGGACCCAGCCCAAAGTGGGCTGGGGCGCCTCTCCCCTAGGGCCCATGCGGCTAGGGTTTGGGGGAAACCCTAAAGGGGGGCGCCCCCTTGCTTGGGGGGCAAGCCCCCACCCCTTGGCCGCCGCCCCCTTAGGAGAATAGATCTCCTAGGGCCGGCGCCCCCCCTTGGCCCTCCTATATATAGTGGGGGAGGGAGGGCTTTTCTCCCACGCCTTTGGTTGCCTCCCTCTCCCTCTCCAACTCCTCCTCCTCCTCCATAGTGTTTGGCGAAGCCCTGACGGAGTACTGCAGCTCCACCATCACCACGTCGTCGTGCTGTTGCTGGAGCCATCTTCCTCAACTTCTCCTTTCCCCTTGCTGGATCAAGAAGAAGGAGACGTTGCGCGAACCGTATGTGTGTTGAACGCGGAGGTGCCGTCCGTTCGGTGCTAGGATCTCCGGTGATTTGAATCACGTCGTGTTCGACTACTTCATCCCCGTTCTTTGAACGCTTCCGCTCGCGATCTACAAAGGTATGTAGATGCATCCGATGACTCGTTGCTAGATGAACTCATAGATAGATCTTGGTGAAACCGTAGGAAAATTTTTGTTTTCTGCAACGTTCCCCAACACTAATGTATTTCTCTCAACATCAAATCATGTCACCTCAGCATGCAACATGCATAGAAAACACCCCTTCAACATGTAACTTTGTATTATAAAAAGTCTACCTCAGCTTGCAAAATGCATGAGAATTTTCATTCCATTATGCTATTTGTACATATGTTTTACAACTATACAATAATCAAACAAAAATATTGATATTTCATATAAAAATATTACTAATATTCCATACAAAAAATATCACTAATATATACTACAAAAAATTTCTACAACAAAGTGCGGGGTATCATCTTGTTTTTATTAAAAAACGTGTTTGGTTGGTCGCATTAGGCCCAATCAGGCCGGACGTGATGTTTTTTGGCTGTTTGGTTATCTCGATCACATGAAAAAGTTGACCCACACGGAACTCAAAGCACCTCTCAGCCTGCATCTGAAGGAATGCTCAAATTGACCGTTTCTACTGGACAAGGCTGAGGCGAGCCACCTTCGAGCATACATGATGGGCCCTCTTGCATGAGAGCATGCGAGCAGTATACATCCTGTACATTGTTTCTTCTTCCACCTTTAGTAAGTTCCTTCTCTAAGAACTCTAATCTTCTTTTTAGGTCCTTTCTAATTCACACAACGGTGCATCAATATGAGATAAGCTCTACATGAAAAAGATGCGCATTGTTGTTATGTTTTCATTTTTGTGATCAGTTCATAGTTTCGTTGACCGTAAATGTTTAATTTCGTGTTCATGTTTGAAGCTATTTTGGATGAATTTTGTTAAATTCATCACGCACAGTCGACCATCTGAATTCTCCTTATCAGTAGCTTCACCTTACAAGTTCACACGACTTTCATATTGCACATTTTCTATTTCGACGATCATAGACGATTAAATCTGACGCCGTCCTCGTGAAGTATATACACACATGTGTATTTGTGTTAATGACACTCCTTAAGTTCGTTCTCCTCTCCTCTGTCTTGCTACACCGGCGTCACCGCCGGCGTCGCTCCTCTCGGACTCCTGTCCCGCGTGATGTTACACTAGCGCCACCGCCTCCTCTTGGCCTCCTCACCCATGTCCTGCTACATTGAAGCCACCACCGGCGTCGTTCCTCTTGCCTCCTTGCTTGCGTCCTACTACAATGGTGTCGTCGCCATCGTCGTTCCCTCATGTGTGTTGTTGCATTAGCGCCACCATCAGTGTCGTTCCTCTCAACCTCCTCTCCCACGTCCTACTACACTCGCTCGATCGCCGTTCCTCTCCGTATCGTCTCCCACGTTCTGCTACACTGAAGCCATCATTGACGTCGTTCCTCTCGACTTTCTCGCTCGCGTCCTACTACAATGGTGCCGTTGTCATCGTCGTTCTTCTCGGCCTCCTTCTCCACGTCCTACTATATTGGCCTCTTCATCATCGCTATTCTTTTTGGCCTCCTCCTCCCCGTCCAACTACACTGACGCCGCCATGGCGGGCACACTGCATTTTTTGTTCATCATCCCTGCCTCAACGCCCTTCTATTCGTTACTCCACGCTGACTTTCTTTACGGCGGTGACGCTAGCAAATAGTTCACTGCACCGCCGATGAGGTCGCTCGCCCGCGACTCCATGCTCGTAATGTCGGACGCGGCGCCGCAACCACCGCCTACCGTTGTTGCCGAGGCACTCTAGTGTAACATTGTGTGTTATGGGTAACTATTAAGTCTTAATCATATTCAGTGCAAGCAACCAAACAACATGCACTCATCTGACCACATGCAATGCGAGCAACCAAACGCGGTGCGTAGAGGCTTCGTTATGATGCAGGGAGAGGACATGCAGGCAACCAAACTAAGTGCAGATTTGGTTTTTGGCCTGCATTTGCTCAGTCAGGCCCAACTGGGACAAGTATGCAAAAGGGCAAAAAACGGCGCAGGTAACCAAAAGGGCATTTTGCAAGTTGATGTATCATATTGAATCCACACAACAAGTTTCTGAATTCCTAGTCGCAATTACCCCTTCGACAAAGAACCTTTTAAAAAGGAAAAAGGATCTCGAGCTCAATGAAGCCCTATTTTCTAAAATTCGAAAAAAAACTACATGTGAACACTTAGATGTATACTGCATTTCTATAAATGTTCATGGTCAAATACGCTTTGGTGGCTTTTATAGTGAATAGTGCATGTGTTAGGAAAACATGATTTCATTTTTTGTTTAGCTTGAACCGCAGTGTATTTCTTCATGAAAATTTTATATGCATTTTTTATAGAATTTTTTGAAACTTCAAGACTTGGTTTTTGTATTTTTCAAAATACTTAGCTCCATGGAGCTCGGGATCCAAACGCTACTTTCCGCTCTCCGACAAACAAAACTGTTAAGTACTCCCTCAGTCTTAAAATATAAGTTGTTTTTCAACAGTAGGGAGTATTTAGGTACATGTGCTACCTTGCTGGCTAAGCTATTCGATTCGATCAATAACGAGGAGCCGAGGAGATACCATTTCCCAGAAAAATTGTTGCATTATCCCTTAGGCCTTGTCCACTTTAGGAATTTGGCATATTCACAATCTTTTTATCAGCTTTTTGTAAAGTTTGTGGATTGTGAGCGCACGCATACGATCGTACTACAACACATAGACCTTTTGCGCCGAGTTTAGGCCAGCTAAGGGCATCTCCAGCCGCGCTCCAGGAAGGCCTCCCCAGACGATTTTTTCGCGCCGGCGCTGAAAAAACGGCCTAGTCGCGCCCTTAGGAGCCCAATTTTCGCCGGCTTGGGCCGAAAACAGCGCCGGCGGACCCAGGCCGAATCCGGCGCGCTGGGGGGCGCCCGGGGGCACCGGAGCGAGCTGTTTTGGCGCGAAAAAGACACGGGCCAGCCGCGTCAGCGACTCGGCGCCTCGTCTTCCCTCAACGGTCTCGGTTCCCGCGGGGAATCAATGGCAAGGCTGCCGCCGGTCAGCCTTACCATTGATTCCTCACGGGCGGTACGTTCACGGGACGGCGCGCCGACGCCTCCACTCCCTCGCACGCGTACACACGGCGCGGCCCGGCTATAAAAGCTGGCGGCCTCCGTTCACCTGCGCCCACACAAGCCCCCCCCCCCCCCTCACCGCCGTCCAGCCCTTGCTCTCTCCCTGAGCGCCGCCGCTCAGCCCCTCCCTCTACCTCTTCCGAGCCCGCCCAGCCCCACCTTCGCCATGGCAGAGCGCTTCCCCGGAGATACGGCGGCGGCCAACGGCTTCGGCCGCCGTTCGCTGCGCAAACAGGAGTCGTGGCTCTTATTCCAGGCGAACATCCAGGCGCCGCCGGACATGCGCGCCGGGCCGACGGGGTGGAGACTCAGCGCCGGGGGAGTGCCCATTCCCCCGTTGCCCGACGCCGCGGCGGACCCGAGGTACTTCGCCGAGGAGGTCGACATCGTGTGCGCGTCCCTCACCGACGCCGAGCTCTTCCTCCCCCAGTACGCCGCCGACAACCACGCGGCCTGGGCGGCGTACTTCGAGCGCCGCCAACAGCAGCGCTTGGTGTCCACCAAGGGCGCGCTGGTGGTCGGCAGCCGGTAGAACAGCGATGGACGCTACCTCTGGTGGGGCGTCCCCGGCCGCACACTTGAGGGCGTGCTCACGTACCTCGAGGGCGGCAACGACCCGCCGTTGGCATACCCCCCGGCGAGGGTGGCCGCCCCGGCGCAGCACCGACGCGCCGGGCCATGGGCTCCAAGAAGGTTCGGCGCATCCTCTTCTTCCTCCTCGTCGTCCCGTTCTTCTTCCCACTCCTCCGGCTCTCCGGCGCTGCTCGGCGTCAAGGCCGAGCCCGCGGCGGAGACGCCGCTCGGCCGGCGCACTCGCAGCGCCGGCATCGTCATCAACGAGGGCGGCCAGCGCGCCCCCTCGTCGGGGGCTCCTCCGCGCTTCGTCAAGCCGAAGACGGAGCCGGGGCTGGCGCCGGTGAAGACGGAGCCGCTGGCGCCGGTGAAGGCCGAGTTCGCCGACGACGACGCCGCCACCCTCGAATGGGCGCGCCAGGACTCCATTGCGATGGAGAAGGCGCGCCGCGAGAAGGAGAAGGAGCGCTAGCGCGCCGCCCTACGCCGCTTCGAGGAGCGCCGGCGCGGCCGCGAGGAAGGCGGGGTCGTCGTCCTATGCGACAGCAGCGACGACGACGCGCCGCCGCCTGTTCGCCATGGCGACGCCGGGCAGGGGTCCAGTAGGGGCGCCCGCGTCAAGGAGGAGAAGACCGACGACGACGATGGCGGCGACGACTTCCCCCTTTCTTTTTTTTAGATTAGGTTAATGTAATGTTTGGACGAATTTCGTCGAAATTTGTAATGTTTGGCCGAAATTTAACTAGTTTTTATCATAACTTCGCTTAACGTTTTTTTTATTTTTTAATACG
The DNA here is from genome assembly GCA_034509565.1 of Triticum monococcum. Taxonomy (NCBI): domain Eukaryota; kingdom Viridiplantae; phylum Streptophyta; class Magnoliopsida; order Poales; family Poaceae; genus Triticum; species Triticum monococcum. Next base: position 639,027,189 of record CM067847.1, on the reverse strand, counting down.
CGCCTGGGGCGGCCCTGAGGCCGACGGCTGGGGGCCGACTCATCTCCAGGGCCATTTTTTGCGCCGGCTCACCCCAAGCGGCGCTTTTACACGCCCTCTGGGGACCAACGGCTGGTTAGGCCAGCTGAATCTAGGAAAAGTTGGGGGAAACTACTTTGCTTAACGAACCGGAGCACACTCGGCGCGAGTCATCAATGTGTAAAGCCAGGCGCGTCATCAACTTTGCACGGTTGCGTTGTCTGTTTGCTAGCCGCCTTTTCGGAGGTTAGCAGATGAGCTGCGTCAATCCGGAAAAAATGCCCTTTAAACCTTTTTTGGGAGAGGAGGCAGTAGCCTTTTTAGAGCTAGCTATTTTGTACACCTCCTTTGCCGGCTAGGGCCTGTTAGATTTATCACGGATGGTACGAACACCAGCGACTCGCTACTTTTTGTTTTGTTTGCTTGCGATTGTCCTGCGATTCTGTGAGACCAAGTCTGTTTCATCGGTGTCCTTTTAATGGATTTCGTTTGCCTTCACGGTGAGGCGGTGGTTGTCGATTCGATCATGGTTGTTCAGGCACTACTGAAACATGCTACACCTAGTATAGCTCCTTTTCTTTAGTATGCACCTAGCTTAGCGGGCGGCTGGCTAGAGTTGAGAAAGAAAAGGGATCCTTTGGAGATGAGCAACCAGATGCAAGATTCTCACATTCGAGAAGCAGCAACGGGACATCAGGGCACGGCATGGAACAGAGTGAACCGATCTAGGCTGGCTGGCTGGCGTGGCTGTAGATATGAACCATCAACCATGGGATATGGCGCGCGCATGGCGCGGTGGGCGGAACACACAGATTTGTCTACTCCCGAAGACAGAATACCTACTGCATCATTGTGAAAAGGCCTCCTTCCTCGGCAACCTGATGCTCCCGCCCCTGGTCTCTTCTGCCTTCTACTCCCTTCGTTCAGAATTACTTGTCGCAAAAATGGATATATCTAGATGTATTTTTGTTCTACATATATTCATATTCGAGACAAGTAATTCCGAACGGAGGGAGCAGGTTCCACGGTTCTGTCGCTGCTGCGTGGAAAACTAGAGAGGAAGGAGGAGAAGCATTCCGCCTCGTCCACACGTCACGCCCGCCTCGCATAGGTCCGCGGACAGGGTACTAGTCCGCGGACATACATGTGGGACATCTAATGTTAACTGCATACGTTCAAACTATTTCTCAATGAACTGGATGAAATTCATGCAAACACGATCAGATTTTACACAAACATGATGGATTTCATACATACACGACAAATTTAACTATATTTCAAACATTTAGAACAAAAAAACCCGCTCCTGAACTTATCCTACTGAGGCGGCGCCCGGCGTCCAAGCCCGTATCGTCCTCCTTTCGCCATCTTCATAAGCACCAGCGATAAGACCGATAAAGTGAAGGTGCGGTCTTCGGTGAGGAAGAGTAGAACATGGGAGGCGCACCGACCCACATGTGACACCAGGCCCCGCCGCCTCCCGTGGCCTACTAACCATTGAAGGAGTCTACGCCTTGTCCCTCGCCGGTGGATGTGAGGTCCAGGAGGGAAATGGTGACACTTTGGTTGTCGTCGTCCGCCGGGCCGGCTGATGGTTCATCGGCGGCGCGTTGGAGGCGCAGCTAGCTATGTTCTCCTCCGTGGCTGCATCATAGATGGCACGCTGCTTCGTGACGAAATTTGGGTTCGCCATGGCCTCCTTGCTCGTGTGCTCGCCATAGATATGGCCCTCTGCCAGCCGGTGCTGCTTCAGGAGGAACATGTTGTACTGTTGTTCCTCCTGCGCCTGCTGGAACACTGATAAAGGCATCGGCACAGGCTGCGCCACTGTCATGGCGGCATTGAATGCACCTGCTCCATGGTGAAGCTGACGTGCACAGGAGGAGTGGGAGCCGGAGCGGAGTCGTCGGAGCCAGTCTCCATCGTGGTGTCGTCCTCGTCGTCGGAGATCTAGGGCGAGCTGGCCGGCAAGCCGGCCTCGATCTGCCTAGCACGATAACTATGCCAGGCAGCGGCAAGGGTGCTTCATCTCCGACAGACTGTCCCACAGTGCTTTTCTGTTGACGGTCACGGCGGATGTAGTGCATGGAAGAAGGATGTGGAGGGGCTTGTGTTGTGTTGTGGAGTTAGTCAGGTGTGGCCGCTTTTATGTAGCGGATTCCGGCGAGGCGAAGCGTCTGGGTGCATTAATGCACGACGCTGGAGTGGGTTTCTCGGTCGACGAGCCTGCTTAATGGCGACAAACGGACGAACATCGGCATTGAACCGGCGCGGTAGATATCCGTCACATCCGGTCCAGTCACGCGTCTCCAGCATTGAACAGATGCGGACACCGGATATGTGGCACGGGCGGCGCCCTCGCCGACATGCCGCTTCAATGGCGGAGACAGTAAGAGGCCGCGTCCGCCCTGAGCCGTCTTCAACGTTAAGCAGCGCGTTCTATAGCGGCATGAATGCGGGCAGCTGGCGCCGGGAGGGAGCGCACATGGAAGAGGGGAAGGGTTTTTGGTTGGCTGTGACGGTCAGAAACGGGATTGGTTGGGATTGGTCCGGACTCCGGCAACCCTTTCAATGTTTGTCCTTAGTTTATGGAAAAATCGTGTCTGAACCGTCCCACAGACCGATACAGGTCGGGTTGAATGGCTCCCACAATCCGAATAGCGCGGTTCAGACCGTTGTGAAGGTTTACGGTCCGTTCTGCAGACGCCTTACTAGCATCGGCTGGGATGAATACTCTCACTCATTCTACGTGAATTTCGCTTTTGCGATTTACGCGGTGGGAGATTAGATCGAGATCTCTCCTGATAATCTCCCAACAATAATACTCCTGCTGCATCTGCATCGATCTGTCTTGGTTGGTTGGAAGCTGGCCTGGGCGCAAACACCACAGACGTCGACGTACTACGCGTAGCATTCCTTTTTTCCGAGATGTGGCTGGGAACGCAGACGAGCCGGGGCGACATGCTTGGCAAGTGGCCACGCGAGCGCGCGGTTGCTGTCCAAAAGGTGTCTTTTGTTGGCCTTTGCGCACGCCATGCGCACTGTATCTGGGCGAAACCTTGGTGGAATAATAGTCTCTGGATCCCATGAATACCGAGCTGGCATCACTCAATTGGTCTCCGTCTTAGTACGATCCAGTGGCAGTCTGGTTGGCTTAAATTTACTAGCCGCACGCATGTTCTTGTTGCTCAGCAACAGCAGCCGCAGGCCCCAACATACGTTTGTCCTTTGGCTATGACCTTCTCCATATCCCTTCTCCATATCGGAAAATACATGGATGACAAAAAGTATACAAAAAGTGACCATATACAAGGCCACTTTATATTTTTATATACACATCTACATGGAGTAATTAATACGGCTCGTCCTTCGTGTGGACTAAAACGTAGATTTAGAATAAGTCCTCTGACTACTCATGCTCATCATGGAAAAAAGGAAGTAAATGGGTCATTGCTCGCTAAAATCTTTCAACAATCTGAGTGTGGGAGGACTGAGGTATTTCATGGAGAAAGAATCGTAGCTCGCTCTCTTGATTATGATTCTCGTGCTGGGGTGTTCGAAGCAACCAAAGACCTCCTTTTCATTCCCTTTTTTATTCAACATTTCCTTCTTCCTTTCTTGCTGATATTTGCTTCTAGATGTCCAGATCCCACCTCCGAACGTCAATTTTCAACATATAGAGTACCATTTTTCTTGGAGTAGTATATACAGATGCTACAGGCAACAGAGACTGCTCATTATTTTATGTACAAAGAATAAAATAGGAACAGAAGAAACCGAAGAAGGATCCATCCAGATCTTAGGCAGCTGTCCACAACAGGCCAAAAGAAAGCTTTTTCGACCACCCCGCCCATGCCAACGAATTCAGATGTTGTTCGTATACAACTCAACACCCTATCTTAAAAAAAAAGCTATACTGGCAGGCCAAATAAAAGTACATTTAAAAAAACTTTTGATATTTCATCATCTGCCATGATAGTACAAAGACACAAGAATTAACAAAGATTACATCTAAGTCCGTAGACTACGTATCGACGACTACAAGCACTGGAACAATGTGAAGGTGTGCTGCAGTCATCACCCCTCACTCATTGGAGCCGGAAAAAATGGTTGCAGAGACAGTCGGTAAGTCATCGTGTTAAGATCAGAGTCGACCAGTTCATTAGAACTGCAACCTTCGTCGATGAAAAGAAGTGAGTATATTGAGAGAATCCAACCTGAAGACCCACTAATGAAGAAAATGACGATTGGGTATAAATAGATCTTGTAAATAGCAACACCTATTGAATCCTTCGAGACCCTCCGACAGTGCTAGATGCAAGAATAAGAAATGCGCATAAATTGAGGTGTCATGTATTCTAAACTTCAAGGGACTCCACCCCCCCCCCCCCCCCCCAAAAGGTTGACGTTTTAGTTTCACACCGAAAGTAGAGCAATTGTGTGCATAAACAGAGACAAATCATCAGGTAGAGTGGTCCATTCCATTGGAATTTGGCATGAATCTGTTACAGCAATTCCTTTGTTCCAAAGGGAACAAAGGGGGTTCTTCCTATAAGGATCGTACCCTTCAAAATTCCTATGTTTTACCTTTGTTCCGAAAGGAGCCTTAGTGAGGTTGTAGACCAGAAAATGCTACTTAGAAGTAGCAGAAATATGTTGCTCATCCAGTAAAACCTATTCTTATTCTTAAGGCATCGAAAATAGAGATGTGTGCACTTCAAACTAGCGCCTGAAAAGGTTCCAAAAGTTAAGAGCATGGCCATACGTCACATCGGTCGATACATGTTGTCGGTGGAGCCGCCTGTCGCGCGCGTATGTGCAATGTAGTGCAGGGGCAAGCGGGAAATGTCGATTCGGGCTAGAGCAGGAGCCACTACGAGGAGAAAAGGGGAAGTACTCCCGGTAAAGCCCATGAGTCATCGATGTTTTCGTCCCCAAGATGTCAGCGCCCTCACCCTCTGAATGGCTGCCGCCATCACCCATGAGGAGGCTATCCCTAGGGTTCGGACAAGAGGAGAGGAAATAGAGGAGAAGGACCTTGCGATGCAATTCGAAGATAGATGTGATAAATTTGCAAATTTCTGGAGCCGGAGGAGGCGCTGGAAATGGCATGTGCCACACGTGCCTCATTGGAGAGTGTGGTGTTTGCTTGATTTTATTTGAAGTGATTGTGCAAAGCCAAGTTCATGAACTACTACCTTCCGTTTCAGAATAAGGGTCGTGGTTTTAATTCAAATTACTTATTTTAGAATGCTGGTAGTTGTTCATATATTGCGTTTCGCAAGTTGATGTATCATACTGAATCCACGCGACAAGTTTATGAATTCCTAGCGCAATTATCTCTTTGACAAACAACCTTCCAAGAAAGAAAACCAGAAACCTCTTTGACAAACAAAATGATTACTATTAAAGTAGAGGTGCTACCTTGCTGGCTAAGCTATTTGATTCGACAAAGAAGAGGGAGCCAAGGACATACCATCTCCCACAAAATTTGTGGTACCGGTAGGCTAGGCCCTATCTACTTTAGGAATTTGGCATATTCACTTTCTTTTTATGAAAATTCGGTCTACGAGCATACTCAGCGACACATAGACCTTTTCCGCCAAGTTTAGACCGGTTGGATTCTTGGAAAAGTGTTCGAAAAAAAGAATTTGAGGAATGTTTAGCAGAAACTAGTTTGTTTAGGGCAACTCTAACAGACCCCCTATTATAACAGAGGATCTGGCGGAGTAAAACCTTAGTGGAGTATTTTTACTCCATTAAGATTTGGCCGGACCTAACCAATCCCCTATATATAACGGAGTAAAAATTAAATTTGTATAAGTTCAACCTAGTTTCAACCTAAATCTGCACAAATTAAACATAAGTTCAACCTAGTCGAACATATTGTCTTGACAACCCAAATTTTAACTTAAACCCTAAATTAAACTACTCGTCATCGCCATCCGTGCCATAGTAGAGGTCGAGTCAATCTTGCCTCGACATTCCACCGCCCAATAGGTCCAGGCCGGTGCCGTCCTCATTGGAGTTGGGGAAGATGCACCACCACTCCTCGGCACCGAACTCCTTCTTGTCCTGGCCGCCGCCGTCGCCGCCTTGCACCTCGTCTTCGGAGATGACGATTACCTCCCCGCCGACCACCCGCTCCACGAATATAGCCCACTCCGCCTCCACGAGCCTGGTGAGTTGGCGGCGGAGGTCCGCCATGTACTCCTCGGCTGCGACCTCCACACCGCGAGGCACTCCATCGCCTCCCGGTCGTCCAGAACAGTCACCGTACCCACCACCCCGGTGGCAGTGGGATGAGGTAGGCGGGCACCATCCCGCATAGGAAGTTGAGTTGCGCGTCTGCGCCATGGAAACAGACCTGCCATCGGTCATATTTCAGGGCAGCGAGCTCCACCGTGTGGAACGACCATATCCACTTCTTCGTGTGGGTCTCCTGGTCGGTGATCTCCGCCACCCATGTCACCCACGCTCGCTGGTGGACGACGAGGTATTTCTTCTGCGGCTATCGCGGCGGAGGGTGGTCCGGGAAGTCGGAGATGCGGGCGGGGGTCGCATCGGCCGGCCGGCGGCGGCTCGAGGATGCGGCACGGCAGGCGTGATGGCACGGATCCACGCTGCAGATCGGCGGCGGGGAGCGCCGGCCATGCAGTCCAGCATTGGGAGGAGGGGGTGTCAGGGAACGACAGGGTGCACCGGCGCCGCGGGATGCATGGGGAATAGGAGAGGCAGAGGAGATGGCTAGGGAGGTGGGGAATTTTTACTCAGCCACAGAGTGGTGGAGTAAAAATAAGCAGGTGAGGTGAGGCTGAGAATAATTTTTCCTACACTAATGTCGATTAGGATACAAAGCCACAATCCTGATCTGAAGTGCACGGTCCCGCGTAGCCTTGCCCAGGGCGGCTCGGGCGTGCTCCCAAACCCTAGCGGCGCCACTCTGCATCCCTCCTCCTCTTGCTGCGCCGCGGCCGAAGGACGTCGCCGAGCGAAGCTCGTGCGGCCGACGACGGTGGCATGGATTTCTCTCACGGCGACAACTCGAATCTAGTGGGCACGGAGACAGGTAGTGCGTCGGCATGCGCTGGGACCCAAGGTCCCAGTGGTCGGCGACGGGGCTTAGGGCATCTCCAGCCGTTGGCCCCCCAGGAGGGGCAAAAAATCGCCCCCTGGGGGCGCGCCGGCGCAAAACCGCGCACTGGGGGCGTGATGCCCCCCAGTCGCGGCGCCCACGTGTTTTTAAAAAATTCAAATACGGCGCAAACACGAATGAAATTTAACGTAAACATCGGCGAGTTCGTTCAAACTTAAACATATTTTACAAAAAAAGAAAAAAAACTTCCGCGGGCTACCCCCGCCGTCTCCCTTGCCGCCCGCCTCGCCGCCCGCCCACGCGGTTTACGTGCCGAGGAGGCTGTAGAACCGCGTGTAGTCACCGCCGTCGTCGTCGTCGTCGCCGCCCCCGCCTGCGCCTCCGCTGTCCCTACTGCATCCCTCCCCCGGTTGGCGTGGCGGGTTGGACGGTCCGGGGGCGTCGTCGTCGTCGCTGTCGAGGACCACGACGCCGTGCTCGTCCTCGCGCCCACGCTTGCGGGCGATGATCTCCTCCAGGGCCCGGCGCTGCCGGACCATCTCGTCGCGGAGGTAGTCGTCCCGCGCCCACCGCAGGGCGTCCTCGTCGGAGAAGCCGCGCCGGGCTACCTCCTCGTACTCCGCGGGGAGGACGGGCTCCGGCTTGGGCTCGACGAGGACGAAGCGGCCGGTGGGTGGGGAGGCGTTGGCGCCGATGCGGACGCCGGAGCTGCGGATGCGCGCGCTGACCGGCGTGCCCTGGGGCTCCGGCTTGACGGGGCGGTGGCAGGGCGAGCCGCCGGACGAGGAGGAGGACCCCCCGGTCTCCAGGCGCCTCGGGGTCTAGGAGCTTCCCCGGCGGCGTGAGAAGGAAGGGGGGCGGGGTGCTCGAGACGCGGCGTGTTGCCGCCCTCGATGTACTCGAGGACGGCCTCCAACGTGCGCCCGGGCACGCCCCACCATCGACGCCGGCCGACGGAGTTGAGCCTGTCGGAGGGCTCTACACCGTTGGTCGCCTCGAGCTGCTGGGCGTGGCGGCGCCGGAAGTAGGGCTTCCAGAGCGGGCTGTCGGGGACGTACCGAGGGCCCTCCCTCGCCGCCCGCGGCAGGTTTGAGCGGATGCGTGCGATCTTCGCACGCCGCACCGCGCCGGTGGGTACCGGGGGCACCGGCACGCCGCCGGCGCTGATCCTCCACGCGCCGGGCACCCGCATGTCCGGCGGGACCGGGTACTCGGCCTCGTAAAGGAGGCGAGCCTCGTCCTCGTGGAGATGGCGGCGGCCGAAGCCGTTCACCGCCGCGCCGTCACCAGGGAAGCGCTCGGCCATGGGTGATGAACTGGAGACGGCGAGAGAGAGGAGAGGGAGGAACGACGACGGTGAGAGAGTGTGATCGCCGAGCACGCTGGTGCGCGTCTTATATAGGCCGAAGCGCCGCCCGTATGCGTGTCCGCTGTGTGTACGCGTGGCGGGCGAGGGAGGTCGAGGGACGCGCGTCAACCGGCCTTCACTGCGCCGCCCGTGAGGCATCAATGGCGCAGGCTGACCGGCGCGGCAGCGCGGTAGCTTTGGTATTGATTCGCCGCGGGAAACGAGGCGATGAGGACGACAAAGGGCCGAGAAGAGAGCCGTGTCGCTGACGCGGCGGTCCCGCTGCTTTTTCGCGCCAAAAAAGTTCGCCCGGCGCCCCCGGGCGCCCCCCAGCGCGCCGGGTTCCGCCTGGGTCCGCCGGCGCTGTTTTCGGCCCAGGCCGGTGAAAATTGGGCTCCTGGGGGCGCGACTGGGCCGATTTTTCGACGCCGGCGCAAAAAAAACGCCTGTGGAGGCCTTCCTGGGGGCGCGGCTGGAGATGCCCTTAGCGACTGGCTGGACGCGATTTGCGGCGGTCCCTAGCGGCTGGGTTCAGGCTGCCACGGTGGGAGTGTGCATGCATGCATGCATGGGTGGGCGCTGGTTGGGGGTGCCGCTACAACCAGGCATGTAGTTCCTGCGGATGTGTGCGACCTCCGACGGCGCTTCGGCCGAGCCTAGCATGGTAGCTTGTCTCCCCGTGTCGGCGCGCGGTACCTCGGTCGGTGACGGTAGTCTAGATCTTGGTCAGCCTAGCGGCGGTGGCTGCGGACTGTCATGATGCGACGACCTCCTGTGGCTCCACGATGGCAGTGGACATCAAAAGATCTTTGGGGAGTTCATCTCTCCAGATTCGATGGTTGACTTCGGCGATGAGATTCAAACTATGAATGACGGCTTGACACGGAGGAATGAATGTGCAGCAGCATATCGCATATAGCTACTGGAATACATTTGTGACGTGGATGGTGTCGAGGTCCGGTGTGAAAGCCCAGATCTGAAGTCTGGCAATGGCGATGCTTATATGTCGTTGCCTTTTTGAAGGCATTGCTTGGATATGCCCGAACTGTTTCTTCAGGGTGAAAATCTAGGTTCTGCCCTTGACTGGTGGGATCCAGTGACGGTAGCGATTGAGGGTCGCTCCCTTCCTGAAGTCATTGTTATCGAAGAATCTCGTTGTCCATATGTTGTTTTGAGACGGTTGGTACGGATACAGTCTTTCCCGTAGTTTGCCTATCACGGATCCGACCACGTAGGGTTTTTTTTCTTTATTTTCTCGCCCATGCATAGCATTGGTTTTATATAACTTTGTTATTTGCAGACGTGTTTTTGTGTGTGTTGATGTTAGCTGTATGCATTCAAGCTATGCAAAGACAGGATATGTACTCATTGTGTTTGTATTATCTTGATGCTTCATCTTTAGCTAATAAAATCCATTCAAAAGACTAACGTCGATTAAGAATGACTGGGTGCCGGTTAGAGAAGTAAAACCGAAATTGTATTTCTCTAACCGGTTATTGAGGATCGGTTAGAGTTGCCTTAGACGAACAACAGCAGTGGGCACGGGCATCAATGTGTAAAGCCAGGCGCGTCATCCACTTGCACAGTTGCATAGTCTATTTGTTAGTCGCCTTCTCGGAGGTTATTAGCAGGTGAGCTGCGTCAATCCAGAATCCCTTTTATGGGAGAGGAACTAGCCTTTTTAGGGGTTGCTATTTTGTACTCCCTCCATTTTAAAATATAGTGCGTCCGTCTTTTTCGAGGTCCAACTTTGATCATAAATTTAACCAACGAGACTAACTGCGGTGGGAGAAAAAATTATATGATTAAAAACTTCTTTTGAATATGAATTCACTGATATAATTTTTGCTCTCGCTGCAATTGGTCTTGCTAGTTAAATTTACGGTCAAAGTTGTAACACATGAATAGAGAAAGCACTACATTGTGAAATAGAGGGAGTATCCTTTGCTGGCGAGGGCCTGTTGATTTATCATGTATGGCACGAACACTAGCGACTCTCTCTACTTTTGGTTTGTTTGCTTGTGATTGTCCTGGGATTTTGCCACTAAGTATATTCATCGATGTCTTTTTAATGAGTTTCGTTTACCTTCACGCTGATGCGGTGGTTGCCAATTCCATCATGGTTGTTCAGGCACTTTTTCTTTAGAATAAAGTATCCTCGTAGCTTAGCGGGCGGCGAGAGTTGAGAAAAAGAAGCGGGAGACGAACAACCAGATGGAAGACTCTTATTACTGCACGTAGTTACTCCATCCGGAAGCCAGCAACGAGAAATGAATGAGAGTACGGCATGGAACAGATTGAACAGATCTTGGCTGCGTGGCCGATAGGCATGGATTTGTCTCCTCCCAAACACAGAATAGCTGCTGTGTTATCGCGAAAAAGGCACCCTTCGTCGGCAACCTCATCCTACGGCTCCTCGTCGTATCCTCTCCCTTCCACCGCTACTGCCCGCTCGGAAAACTGGACAAGGAGAAGAACCATTCCGCTCCGTCCACACGCCACGTCCGGTCCACCTCTTTACCTCCCGTCGCCCTCGTCCAGCCCAGTCTCCGCGTCAAAAATTTCTGATTTCTCCCTCATCTTCCTGCCAGAGCAACTACAGCCTAACACAGTAAATCCAGCCCCTCAAACACCCACAGACGCGTACAGGTGTGTCTGCATGCATTGACCGATTAGTTCTTAAATTTCATCGTCTACATCCGCGTATCTTATATCCGACCCCCTATATCCATGTTAAACCATGTAACATTAATAAAAACTACATAGATCATGAGTGGACATACAAATGCACAATCTCTTCACCAAAAGATCACAGCCGGATCTTCAAAAGATAGCAAAAGTACACATAATGCACATAATACGACGGACAATCTCAAACTAAATCTAAAAACTTGAAATTAATAAGGGGGAGAAGACAGATCTTCACCACTTCCTCGCCGGCCCTTTCCTCCTCTGGTCGACGACGCTGTTGTACGGGTCGGCAGCTGGTGGAGGATCGTCCGAGTTGTTGGACGAGGCGCCGTGGTCGTCGTCTTCGGCGGAGTCGGAGTCGGAGACGACAATCAGCACTTTGAGCCGCCAGACGGCCCTGTCCAACTGCCGCTTGAGCTTCGCCGGCCGAGTCGCCACCGCCGCTGTCTCCGCCGGCTCGCACCCTGACTGCTCAATGGCAACAAGCTGGAGCGCCTTGGCGTTCTTTCGACGGAGCCGCCGAGTGTCCATCTTCGTTGTCGTATGAGACCGGCGGTACATGTCGGTGCCAAAACCGGCGGATCTCGGGTAGGGGGTCCCGAACTGTGCGTTTAGGATCGATGATAACAGGTGATGGGGGACATGATGTTTACCCATGTAAGGTCATATTTATCCCTAAGTGTTTTGGTGATTGATGACAACGCATTTGCGGACTAATCGTGTGTCATGAGCTTTCCAGACTCTTCTCTGCTAGACACAAGACGATTGGGTGTCCCTCGAAGACTGACGAAAACGACGTCTTTTCTACGTTTCCTTTTGGTGGATTTGAGTCGTAGGGAAGCCGTACTATTAAGAGGGGGTCCGCGTTGGAAAGATTTGGGTGGAATCATCACGTACACGTGTCCTTGCATCCCTCTCTTTCTTCCTTGGAGCTTCGTCTGTTTTCTCTGCCTCAAGTGACTGGCTGTTCTTGTGGTTGCGGTAGTACCGCTCTAGGGGCAACGGTAGTACCGTGGGCACCAACGGTAGTACCGCGTAGGCACGCGGTAGTACCGCTGGTGCTTGCGGTAGTACCGCTCCCCCTGGAGCCATACTACCGCAGCCCACTCGCTAGTGCCGCCCGGGTGCGGTAGTAGGGGCGGATGTAAAATTTTACATCCGCACCTCCGTGGTACTACCGCTTTCGCTGTACGGTAGTACCGCGCTAGGAGGCGAGGCGGTAGTACTGCCCCTCGGCAGTACTACTGTGTCGCGTTTTTGTTACTTCTGTTATTTTGCAGAAGTATGCATGGTTGTACCCTGTCCTCCTATCGGGCTCTTGCCTCGCGGTAGTACCGCGCTGTGGGCGCGGTAGTACCGCACCACCGTGGGGTAGTACCGCCTGACCGCAAGCCGTACTACCGCGTGGCTGTGCGGTAGTACCGCTGACCCTGCGCGGTAGTACCGCTGGCCGCGGGCTGGTTGGTGGGCAACGGTTGGATCTTTTCTCCACACTATATAAAGGGTCTCCTTCTTCCCCGTTGACTCACCTCTTCCACCATTAATGCTTCATTATTGCTCCAAGCTCCATTTTCGCCCGATCTCTCACCCTAGCCAACCAAACTTGTTGATTTGCTCGGGAGAGGTCGAGAAGGCCCCGATCTACACTTCCACCGAGAGATATTTGATTCCCCCTTTCTAATCCCTTGCGGATCTTGTTACTCTTGGGTGTTTGAGCATCCTAGACAGTTGAGGTCACCGCGAAGCCATAGTCCATTGTGGTGAAGCTTCGTGGCGTCGTTGGGAGCCTCCAATTAAGTTATGGAGATTGCCCCAACCTCGTTTGTAAAGGCTCGGTCGCCGCCTCCAAGGGCACCAATAGTGGAATCATGACATCTCGCATTGTGTGAGGGCGTGAGGAGATTACGGTGGCCTTAGTGGCTTCTTGGGGAGCATTGTGACTCCACACCGCTCCAACGGAGACGTACTTCCTCTCAAAGGGAAGGAACTTCGGCAACACATCCTCGTCTCCACTTTTGGTTATTTCGTGCCTTTACTTGAGTAGCTTATTTGTTTCATATATCTTGCTTGCTTGTGTTCCTACTAGTGTTACATCATATAGGTTGCTCATATAGTTGCATATCTAGACAACTTATTTTGATGCAAAGTTTAAATTGCTACAGAAACGCTAAAAATTGTTAGTTGCCTATTCACCCCCCCCCCCCCTCTAGTCAACCATATCGATCCTTTCAATTGGTATCAGAGCCTCGTCTCTTTATTAAGTACTTTACCGTTCAAAGAGTATGGTTGATTCCGTAGACGGAGCGGAGGAACACTCCGGTGTGAATCCTATCTCGTCCTACGGGCGATGGGGGAACTTCGGTCTCTCGTGAGGAGTTCAATGTAGCCTTGGAGACATTGAAAACCTCCATGACGACCGAAGTTGAAAGCACGTTTACTAAATTTCTTGAGGGGCTTAAACTATCCACCACACCGTTGAAAGTGGGGGATCCCGCCAACAAGGTGTCGGATGCTATCCCCGACAAGGGGGAAGCTAGTAGTGAAAAGGCTCCTTCTTCTAGTGGCAAGAATGGCACCGACATCTTTGCCCATGTGGAACCTCCACTTGTTTATGGTGGACCGGTTCCTTCTACTCATTTGAATCATGCCGGTCCTCCTCCTAAGATTGTGAAAAATGAGGATTTTGATTCTTGGGTTTATCGCTTTAAACGTCATTTAAATCATGTGAACACTAACCTTTGGAGAATCATTGAAGAAGGTTTCTACCCACATGATCCAAGCAACTTCACTCCTCGAGAAGCCGCGGACAATCGATTCAATGAGAATGCTCTCTTCATCATTCAAGATGCAATTTCACCCGAAGACCTACCTCATCTTCGTCCCTTCTCCTTGGCCAAAGATGCATGGCATTGTGTCGTGTCTCTCTACCGGGGAAGCGCAAGCATTCAACGCTCCAACTATGAAGTGGTACAAGATGAGGCCGATGAGTTTGCAATGAAGGAAGATGAATAGCCTCGTGAGCTTTATCGGAGAGTCACCAAACTCGCGGTCTCACTACGAGATCATGGGAGCAAGGACACGGATGATAATTGGATCAAGCGCAAATTCCTCAAGGCAATGATGCCCTACCACAAGGCCATGTCCTCCATCATCCGCCAAAGACCGGACTTCCACACTTTGACCTCAAGCGAGGTGTTGGATGAGTTTGTGGCCATGAACATTTTGGACAAGACCGCCGACAATGCGGTGCTCCGGTCTCAACGGGCAAAGAAGCCTAACCTTGCTTTGAAGGCCAAGCTCACCGTGGAAGAAGAAGAAGAGGAAGAAGAAGAGGAGAGCAACCCCGAAGATACAAAGTATGCATATCATGAACACATGGCTCTTGCTTCAAGGCAATTTTGGAGCAAGAAAAACTCGAGGCCCAACTTTAGCAAAAACAACTCGAGTGGGACAAGGGGCAAGCAACGTGTAAGGACTTGCTACAATTGCAGCAACGTGAGTCATTTCGTTGCGGAATGCCCGTATGAGAAGAGGGAAGACAATGGTGGCAAACTCATCCGAAAGGACAAGGCCAAGCCGTTCCCCAACAAGAACAACTTCACCAAGAAGACTCCTCCCAAGGCCTTGGTTGTGCAAGAAAAGTACAATGAGGATGATGACGATGATGAAGATGATGAGTCGGTTGCCATGGCCTCCGTTGCCATTGCAACAACGTCACGAGTGTCTCTCTTCGACTCACCCAACGAGAGCATCAACGCCAAGTGCCTCATGGCTAAAGCCACCAACAAGGTAACCTCCAACATCAAAACTACCATCATTAATCATCCTTCCCCATCGGATTGCATTAATGAAGTTGAGGGAGCTAATGTGGAGGCTAACGAGTTTGAGGCCTTTATGGGCAAACTCAAGGGAAAAATCCAAGAAGCACTTTGTTGCTCTCTTGGAACAACTTGGTGAGGCCAATGACATGATCGAGGCTCACGAAGACACCATCTCGAAGATGGAAGGTCATAGTCATGACTATGCCGATGAGATTTCGGATCTTTCCAATGCTCTTGAGGAAGAGCGTGGTATTCGTTTGGCTCTTGAGGAGTCACACAACGTTGATCATGCTAAGTTAGAGAAAGATTATGATCATGCCCTTGTTGTGTCTCTTGTACTAAATTCCGAGAAGGCCAAACTCGGGGTTGATCTTGCTAGACTCAAAGAGGAGTTTGATATACTTGACAAGGCCCACTAGGCCTTGAAGGGTATTCACGCTAGTCTCAAGGAGTCTCATGATCAACTCCAAGTGAAGCTAACTAAGGAGAAAGCAACTTTTCCTCATATGGTTTTACTTGATAATGCAAATGCTACTAACCCGTGTTGTGAGCATATGCATCTTGTTGAGGAAAATGCAACGTTGAAGGCGCAACTTGAGAGAGGCCTTGTGACTTGCATACAAGGCAAGAAGAACCTAAATGATCTCTTGATCAACCAAAAGGGAGGTGTGGCGAAGGAAGGGGTTGGATACGTCCTCGACTCCAAGAACAAGAAGAAGAATGACAAGACCAAACGACCTCCTCCCCTCATGCAAACCTTTGTGAGGGCGGGAGAGAGTGTCCACGAGGAGAAGAAGAAGAACAAAGTCAAGAAGGGCAATGTCTCCTCTCCCAACAAAGCCGGCGATTTTAATCCTTCTTATGTGTTATGCCGAGCTAGTGATGGGCATGTTTATGCCAAATTTGTTGGTTCTCTTCATGAGCACATTGAATGGTCTATTTGGGTTCCTAAGACCCTTGTTACTAACATCAAAGGACCCATTACAAAATGGGTACCTAAAACCAAGCATTGATCTCTTGTAGGTGTTTGCTTCCGGTGGTGGATCATGGTTGCTCGATAGCGGAGCTACAAATCATATGACCGGAAGCAAGGACTTGGTGGTGGATGTGCACAAGGCTCCATCTATGCCCACCAATGTCGAGTGGGGTGACGCCACTTCTTCTAAGGTATTGGGACTTGGCAAGGTTGTCATCTCTCATGATCTCACGATCGAGAAGGTCATGCTTGTTGAGTCCCTTGCATACAATTTACTTTCCGTTCGTCAACTTGCAATCATGGGTTTTGCCACCTTCTTTGATATCGATACCGTGGCCCTCTTGTGGAGCAAGACTCTTAAAGTAGCCTTTGTTGGGCATGTCGAGAACGGTCTATATGTGATTAACTTTTCGGAGCGACCCACTAAGACCGCGACATGCCTAATGGCTAAAGTTGATGTGGGATGGCTTTGGCATCGCCGTTTAGCCCATGTCAATATGAGATCTTTGCAAAGTCTCCTAAAGGGGGACCATGTCCGTGGACTAACGAATGTTAGTTTTGCTAAAGATCATGCTTGCAGTGCCTATATCGAAGGAAAGCTACATGAGAAGGCTCACCCTCCCACGACTCTCATTTATTCAAAGAGGCCTTTGGAGCTCCTTCACATGGATCTCTTTGGGCCTCCTTCGATAGTCTTGGAGGTAGGAAGTATTGCTTGGTGATTGTGGATGACTACTCAAGGTATACGTGGGTGTATTTCTTCAAGAGGAAGAGCGAGACCCAACAAACCATCATTGACTTTGCAAATGAAGCACAACGTCAACACAATGCAAAGATCTTGACAATAAGAAGTGACAACGGCACCGAGTTCAAGAACTACACCTTGGATGAATTTCTTAGTGATGAGGGAATCAAGCATCAATATTCCGCACCATACACCCCTCAACAAAACGGTGTCGCGGAGAGAAAGAACCGGACGTTGATGGATGCGGCAAGGAACATGATGGCGGAGTTCAAGTCTCCGTACAACTTTTGGACCGAAGCCATCAACACCGCGTGTCATGCATCCAATCGGCTCTACCTCCGCAAGGGCTTGAACAAGACTCCATATGAGATACTCACCGGTAACAAGCCCAACCTCAAGTACTTCCGGGTATTCGGGTGTAAGTGTTTCATTCTCAAGAAAGGTGTTCGGTTGTCTAAATTTGAGGCTAGAGCTCATGAGTGCATATTTGTTGGTTATGCTACAAACTCTCATGCTTACCGTGTCCTCAATAAATCCACGGGACTTATTGAGGAGATGTGTAACGTGGAGTTTGATGAGAATAACGGCTCCCAAGTGGAGCAAAGTGGCACTTGTGATGTAGGTGATGAAATTCCTCCTCAAGCCATAAGAAGAATGGGTGTTGGTTTCATCCTTCCCATTTAGGAACCCCTTGTGGCCGAAGGAGAAGGACAATGCTCCACTCTAGTGGAGCCATCACCAACCCAAGGCCCACACGCTTCCGAAGAACAAAGTGAAGGCCCTCAACCTCATGAACAAGACCAAGGGCAAGATCATACTCAAGACGGTGTTGACACACCAAGAGATGCCCAAGGTCAAGTTCTTTCCCCCGGGCAAGTTCAAGACCAAGAACAAGTTCATGACGACGCTCAAGATGATCAAGTAACCGCTCCTCAACTCACCACCGAGGAGGAATTAGAGCGTCGTGCCACCAAGGTTGCTTCCAAGCTCTCCACCAAGGATCATCTCACGACGAATGTGCTTGGAAGCTTAAGAAAGGGGGTAAGCACTCGTAGACAATTAGCAAATTATTGTGAGCATCACGCGTTTGTCTCTTGTGTGGAACCTCTCAAGGTGTATGAGGCGCTAGAAGATCCGGATTGGCTCAATGCCATGCATGAAGAACTCAACAACTTCGAGTGCAACAAAGTGTGGAGATTGGTGCCAAGGCCAACGGGGAACCACAATGTCATTGGAACCAAGTGGATATTCAAGAACAAGCAAGATGCCCATGGGATCAGCATTCGCAACAAGGCTTGTTTGGTAGCACAAGGCTACTCCCAAGTCGAGGGTATCAACTACGGTGAAACCTTTGCTCCCGTCGCTCGTCTTGAATCCATTCGCATGTTGATTGCATATGCTTCTCATCATAACTTTAAGTTACATCAAATGGATGTGAAGAGTGCTTTCCTTAATGGTCCCATTAATGAATTGGTGTATGTCAAGCAACCCCCCGGGTTCGAGGATCCCTACTTTCCCGATCATGTGTATCAACTCGATAAGGCACTCTATGGCCTTAAACAAGCCCCACGTGCGTGGTATGACCACCTTACCGAGTTGTTGCAAGACCGTGGGTTTGAAGTTGGGATAATCGACCCCACTCTTTTTACTAAGAAGGTCAAAGGGGAGTTGTTTGTGTGCCAATTATATGTTGATGATATTATCTTTGGTTCTCCTAACAAAGCTTTCAATGAGGAATTTGCCGCACTCATGACCTCAAAGTTCGAGATATCTTCCATGGGGGAGTTGAAGTTCTTTCTAGGGTTCGAAGTGAAGCAAAGAAGAGAAGGAACCTTCATCAATCAATCCAAATACACTCAAGACATGCTCAAAAGATTCAAGCCAAGTGACGTCAAGCCGACTTCCACTCCAATGCCCACCAAGTGCCAACTTGACTTAGATCCCAATGGTAAAGTGGTGGATCAAAAGGTATATCGTTCCATGATTGGATCTTTGCTTTACCTTTGTGCATCTAGACCGGACATCATGTTGAGTGTGGGAATTTGTGCACGGTTTCAAGCCGCACCTCAGGAAAGTCACTATGTGGCGGTCAAACGAATCTTTCGATATTTGGCGCATACCCCAAACTTTGGCTTATGGTACCCAAGAGGATCAAACTTCAAGCTTGTAGGGTACTCGGATTCCGATTGGGCGGGAGACAAAGTGGATAGGAAGTCCACTTCCGGAGGGTGCCAATTCCTTGGTTGCTCTTTGGTAAGTTGGTCTTCCAAAAAGCAAAGTTGTGTGTCTCTCTCGTCCACCGAAGCGGAGTATGTTGCGGCCGGTAGTTGTTGTGCACAACTCTTATGGATGAGGCAAACTTTAAAGGATTATGATGTCACTTGTGACAAAGTGCCTCTTTGGTGTGACAATGAAAGTGCCATCAAGATCTCTCTCAACCCGGTGCAACACTTCAAGACGAAGCATATTGAGATCCGGTATCACTTCATCCGGGATCACATTAGGCGAGGAGAGATCGAGCTCAACTACGTCAACACTCATGATAACCTTGCAGATATCTTCACGAAGCCCTTGGATGAAGCAAGATTTCGCGAGTTAAGGCATGAGCTAAATATCATTGATTCGAGCAATGTTGCTTGAACCCTTGCACACCCCACTGCACGCAACTTGTTGTCTTGTTTAGATGTAGGCATGGACATAGGGGGAGTGTTGTTCTCTCAATGAACTCTCCCTCCCCCCATTATGCATAAATTAATCGAGTCTTTCACATTTAGCCATGTTTGATGGTGCTTGTGCTTCAAAGACGAGTTTTGGTCATGGACCCAAGGATAATTCTTCGCGGTGCCATACCACTTGACTCAAACATAGGTGGCTACGGCCACCGCCCTCTCTTTTGGAGAGGTGGTGTCTCGTGTTTGGTTCGTTTGTCGTTTGCCCGTCTGGTTTGTGTGTTGCGTGGTTTTGTGGTGTTGTGCTTGCTCGGAGCAGTTTTGTGCAAAGATCCTGTCTTTTTCGTGCTCGAAACGTGCATTCTCTTGAGCCCACGGTACTACCGCGCCTTGGCGCGGTACTACCGCTTGGGAGGCACGGTACTACCGCACCTAGCACGGTACTACCGCTCTTCGCGGTACTACCGTGTCTGGGCACGGTACTACCGTGCTGTCAAGGGCGCGTGGGGAGGTTATGACTCGGGCAGGGGAGTTCCAACTCCCCATACCCATTCATTGTCTCTCTCTCCCTACGTCTCTCCCTCTCAAGAACGGTGCCGGAGGCCCTCGCCGGATCTCCGTCTCCGGCCACTCTCCTCGGATTCCGACCGGTGGGATCGTTCCCCACCACTTCCTCTTGCCATGGACCAAGGTTTTTTCCCCAAATCCCTCCATTTCTTGGCTGTTTTCTCGCTTCTAGGCTTTTGGGGAGAAACTTGTTGTTCTTGAGATTTTAGGCTAAATCTTTGCAAGAGTAGGATGTAGGAGAGTCGTGATGCATAGGAAACATACTTGATATGTTGTCTTATGGTAGCTTTGTCCAACCGTAGTACCACCGTGATTTCGCGGGCTTTCTTAGATTTGAACCGTCTCAGATCTAGCACGGTGCGGTACTACCGCGCGTCAGGCGCGGTACTACCGTGCCGTGCGGTACTACCGTTCCGCAGGCGCGGTACTACCGCGCCGGCCGTACTACCGTAGGGTTCAAAACTCCCTCTAGGTGGTGGCTCTCGCCGTTCCAATCCCAGCCGTGACACCAGCTCCAAGCATCTGCGCAACCCCCAAGATGAAGCCCCAGAGGGCTCCAAGGCCCCCAAGCGCAATGTCAAGACTACTGCCAGCAAGCTCAAGGAACCGGCTAAGGCCATGGACGAGATCTCCGCCACTGAGTATGTCGAGCGCCGGAAGATCAATCCCTATGTGAATCCTCGGGCTACCCTCAAAGGCACCGAGTTGTTCTGGACCAAGCAACAGGTTCTCATCTATCTGGATGTGATCAAGAACAAGTAGAACACCTTTGTGGATGTCAAGTGGATTGATATGCATCACCTGCGGAAAGACAAGTTTCGTGACTATTTTGGAGAGGCTCTGGACTTGGTGGAGCAGTTTGCTATTGAGCCGGTGATCTCCTTTCACCTTGACTATGACCCTGAGCTTATCTGTCAGTTCTTTGCCTCAGTGTACTTTCATCCTGGGATGGAGCGGAGGATGACTTGGATGACCAATGGCCGTCAGCTGTCTGCTACATGGAAAGAGTTCATGGATCTGCTGCACATTCCTGATGACGGGCTCCACACCCTAGTTGGTGTCCGTCCCCATGCCAACTCTGAGTCTGCCAACAAGAACCTTCTTCAGCCCTTCCTTGTTGAGAAGGTACTCCCCAATGGCAAGTCTACTTGGGTGTTGAACTCTTTTCTGGATATCATGCATCGCATCTTCCGCAACACTCTGTTCCCACGCATTGGCGACAAGGACAAGGTTCATACATATCTAGTGGACATGTTGCTCCTGTGTGCAGAGGCTCGTTCTTCTCAGACTCAGCCACTTGATGTCTCTCACATCATGTGGTGTGAGCTTCTTTTTGCAGTGTTCACTCGCAAGGTTCCTATTTATGGCCCATACCTGCATCTGCTGCTCTCTACCACTTGGGAGAAGACGTATCCAGGTGATGAGTTCCTTGCTCCAGACTGGGTCCGCCATGAGTCCATCTGCCTCCGCGTCAAGCCCAACTGGGCCAACACCACTACTCGTGCTGAGGCATCTTCTGCTAGGAGGGCTACTAGTCAGGGGGAGGCTGCTGAGGACCGTGCTGAGGATCGTGCTGCTGAGGACCGTGATGCCAGGTTCACCACTTCTTCCTCTGAGCCATCATGGGCCAAGAAGCTGAAGGACAAGATGAAGACTCTCTTCTGCATGCAGGCGAAGGGACAGTACAGGGCTCACGTGTCTGACAAGGAAAGTCACCGCCGTGACAAGAAAGTGATGAGGCTCTTTGGCGAGGATGTGTCTGGCGGGTCTGAGGACGTCATCACTCCTGAGGCTGCCTGGATGTCTAAGCAGGGCTACACGTGGACCAGTTCAGAGGAGGACGTGGAGGAGACTATCCCAGCCGCCGAGTCTGACGAGGAGCACCAAGAGCAGTGGGACGACTTCTCTGCTTGAGCTACCACTTGTGTTGTAGGTGTCCTCTCTGCCTTTTTGGCGTCTCGATGCCAAAGGGAGAGAGAGTGTAGGGATTTGCGTGTGTCGTGCTTAGTGTGCGTGGTGTGTTTGCTTGGACCTTGTTTGCCTCGTTTGCTTCTGTTTGGTTTGTGTCTTCGAGACCTATCCTCCATATGGTGTAAGACATATGCACTCTATCTATCTATCTTAGTTATCTTATGTTTGCTACATCTTGTCTAGTGATAGATATGCTTTGTTTCTATAACATAGGGGGAGCTGTGATCCTAGTATTCGTGTGCCGTGCAGTCCAAAGCACTCATCTAGGTGGCACACATCTAGGGGGAGCCCGTCTATATTATAGAGAGGAGGGGCTTGCATTTACTTAATACTATTTTCTTTATGCAAATCCCGTTTTTTCATCAATCCACCAAAAAGGGGGAGATTGTAAGGTCATATTTATTCCTAAGTGTTTTGGTGATTGATGACAACGCATTTGCGGACTAATCGTGTGTCATGAGCTTTCCAGACTCTTCTCTGCTAGGCACAAGATGATTGGGTGTCCCTCGAAGACTGACGAAGACGGCGTCTTTTCTACGTTTCCTTTTGGTGGATTTGAGTCGTAGGGAAGCCGTACTATTAAGAGGGGGTCCGCGTTGGAAAGGTTTGGGTGGAATCATCACGTACACGTCTCCTTGCATCCCTCTCTTTCTTCCTTGGAGCTTCGTCCGTTTTCTCTGCCTCAAGTGACTGGCTGTTCTTGTGGTTGCGGTAGTACCGCTCCAGGGGCAATGGTAGTACCGTGGGCACCAACGGTAGTACCGCGCAGGCGCGCGGTAGTACCGCTGGTGCTCGCGGTAGTACCGCTCCCCCTGGAGCCATACTACCGCAGCCCACTCGCTAGTGCCATCCGGGTGCGGTAGTAGGGGCGGATGTAAAATTTTACATCCGCACCTCCGCGGTACTACCGCTTTCGCTGTATGGTAGTACCGCGCTAGGAGGCCAGGCGGTAGTACTGCCCCTCGGTAGTACTACTGTGTCGCGTTTTTGTTACTTCCGTTATTTTGCGGAAGTATGCATGGTTGTACCCTGTCCTCCTATCGGGCTCTTGCCTCGCGGTAGTACCGTGCTGTGGGCGCGGTAGTACCGCACCACCGTGGGGTAGTACCGCCTGACCGCAAGCCGTACTACCGCGTGGTCGTGCGGTAGTACCGCTGACCTTGCGTGGTAGTACCGCTGGCCACGGGCTGGTTGGTGGGCAACGGTTGGATCTTTTCTCCACACTATATAAAGGGTCTCCTTCTTCCCCGTTGACTCACCTCTTCCACCATTAATGCTCCATTATTGCTCCAAGCTCCATTTTCGCCCGATCTCTCTCCCTAGCCAACCAAACTTGTTGATTTGCTCGGGAGAGGTCGAGAAGGCCCCGATCTACACTTCCACCGAGAGATATTTGATTCCCCCTTTCTAATCCCTTGCGGATCTTGTTACTCCTGGGTGTTTGAGCATCCTAGACGGTTGAGGTCACCGCGAAGCCATAGTCCATTGTGGTGAAGCTTCGTGGCGTCGTTGGGAGCCTCCAATTAAGTTGTGGAGATTGCCCCAACCTCGTTTGTAAAGGCTCGGTCGCCGCCTCCAAGGGCACCAATAGTGGAATCACGGCATCTCACATTGTGTGAGGGCGTGAGGAGATTACGGTGGCCTTAGTGGCTTCTTGGGGAGCATTGTGACTCCACACCGCTCCAACGGAGACGTACATCATCTCAAAGGGAAGGAACTTCGGCAACACATCCTCGTCTCCACTTTTGGTTATCTCGTGCCTTTACTTGAGTAGCTTATTTGTTTCATATATCTTGCTTGCTTGTGTTCCTACTAGTGTTACATCATATAGGTTGCTCATATAGTTGCATATCTAGACAACTTATTTTGATGCAAAGTTTAAATTGCTAAAGAAACGCTAAAAATTGTTAGTTGCCTATTCACCCTCCCCCTCTAGTCAACCATATCGATCCTTTCAACCCAGGTTCGGGCCCTCTCTATGAAGGTAATACCCTACGTCCTGTTTGATTGATCTTGATGAATATGAGTGTTACAAGAGTTGATCTACCACGAGATCGTAATGGCTAAACCCTAAAAGTCTATCATGTATGACTATGGTAATGAGTCTCTCCTTTCTGGACTAACCCTTCCGGTTTATATAGAACCGGGGGGATCTAGGGTTACATAGAGTCGGTTACATAAGAAGGAATCTTCATAGTCGGTCCCAAGCTTGCCTTCCACGCCGAGAGTCCAATCCGGACACAGGTACAGTCTTCGGCCTTCATGTCTTCACAGCCTATCAGTCCGGCCCATGGATAACAGGCCAGACGCCCGAGGACCCCTTAGTCCAGGACTCCCCCAGTAGCCCCTGAACCTGGCTTCAATGACAAGGAGTCCGGCGCGTAGATTGTCTTCGGCATTGCAAGGCGGGTTCCCCTTTCCGAACTCCTAGTTGATCTTCAGATGTGATGACTGTATCCGGTCTGGTATACATAACCGTAGAGGACATAATATTTTATGAGTTCAACCCATC
Organism: Triticum monococcum; assembly: GCA_034509565.1. NCBI lineage: Eukaryota > Viridiplantae > Streptophyta > Magnoliopsida > Poales > Poaceae > Triticum > Triticum monococcum. The sequence continues at coordinate 639,002,775 of CM067847.1, read as the reverse complement.
GACCACTTTTTGGTAATATGACACCACGCCTGCCCGGCCAGTACTTGCGAACCGTTTTAGCCGGCCCGTCGCCCCACGTCCCAAGACATGGCTTTATTGGCGCATCTTATCCAAGCGGAGATTGTGCCTCCCTTTTTAAGGGATTCATGTCAACCCGGACGTGGGTAATCCAACCGTCGCTTGGGTACAACTCCTTGGAAACAAGCAAAATTTTGAGGCCCAAGGGGAGTCGTTTGATATCTGCAGCCTTTATATAGGGGTGTAGACCTGTCTTTTTCTTCCACGCTTGCCTCTTCCTCGACCCCTGCAACCCCGAGTTCCAACACCCGAGTTTCGGTCACCACAAGCCCCAATCATGTCTAGATCCAGCCGTCAAGGCCGGTGGGTAGCTTCTTCTGTCACCGAGGAAGATATCACAAAGCTTCAGGCAGTGAGGTACCTGACCGCAGAAATTCATCACCGGCTTCCTGCCGAGGGGCAGAAATTCATCACCGGATTCCGGCGAGAGGGTCGTGTTCGTGTCCCACTTCCTCCCCGGGTTAGGGTTTGCACTTAACCCCTTCGTCCGAGGGCTCATGTTCTATTACGAGCTAGATTTTCACGATCTGGCCCCGGACTCTATTCTTCTTATCTCGGCGTTTATCGTCACGTGCGAAGCCTTCCTCCGAACTACTCCGCACTTCGGCTTGTGGCTCAAGACCTTCGATGTGAAGCCGCAAGTGGTAGATGGGGAGCAAGCCGAGTGCGGTGGCGCTGCAGTGAGCAAGCTTGCTAGCGCCATTTGGCTGAAAGGATCCTTCGCCAAATCTTCCGATCTGTGGCAGCAGGGGTGGTTCTATATCACCGAGCCCCACAGCTCCAAGTGGGCAACTGCGCCCGCCTTTCGATCCACCCCCCAATTCAGCTTGCATCATGGATTAACAAGGGGCTGGATTGGGGATCAACGAATGATGTGCGAACTCTGCAAAGTCGCATCCGAAGCCTCATTGAGAGGGACATCGACATAGCCAACGTCGTTCAAGTAATGCTAGTTCCTCGGACCCTGCCGTGTCAGCAACGGCCACTCCGCCTATGGGAGTTTAATCCAGAAGGGTCGCCGACTCTTCAGCACTTCTTCGGCACAACGCATGAAGGAACGTGGAAATTATTCTTCGGGAAATGAAGGCAATGGCCGGACACCACCGAAGATGTCGGCCTAGACTGTAACTGTCCGGATACCCTGGTAAGTACCCGTTTACCGAATATCCTATAATCAAATACCCAGTGGCAAGATACCAACAGTGTCATCCTTTTTCAGGGCTAGATAAACAAGGTGGAACTGATTAGGTGTCCGGTCCCCTTCCCGAAGACTCAGCAACTCTTGTGTTAACAAGGATGCTGGCCTCGGCGCCATACCAGGCGTCAGCAGGGGAGGGCGAGAAGACCCAAGATGACCTTGGTTCCAGAGGTAAGTCGGACACTGAGTCTGGAGATATCGACCTTTCCTCGCCCGAAGACATAGGCAGAAAAGGACCCAGTATCCCTTCTTCAAACAGGAGGAAAAGGGCCGCCTTCGAAGATTGGGAGGGGCGGTCTCCCAAGAAGGGCAAGATGCCACTGTCGAGCAGCCTAGGTTTGGAAAGCAACGCCGTTAAACAGCTCCAACAAGGGGACAAGCCCTCGGCCAAACCGTAAGAGAATCTAGGGTACTTTGATAACATCCCGCTCCCTTGTTGTTACCGAAGATATACATAACGCATTCATGTATTTCTACAGGTCGGCACAGAGTTTTTCTGGGCGGCCCTCTTCTTCGGGGAGTCTCCTCCCAGAGATGATGGAGAGCGAGACGCCTCCTCCAATCACCTCGCCAAACAAGGCGGATGACTCTGAAGTGTCATCGCGGAGGGTCCCTTTTGACAAACAAGTTAAGCAGGGGACATAAGAGGCAGTATCCGAAGGTGGAGCTTCGACCATTCGGGATTCTGGGGCTGATGATAACAAAGGCCCCGGACTGACTGGTTCACAGTCAACAGTGATTCTGGAGACGGGTGAACAGATTCCTTCAAAGGATGATTGTCCTCTTGGAGCAGCTTCCGAAAACCCGGAGACTCCGGATATATTGCGGGACATGTTGCGGAAAGCATCTGTCTCGGGGGAACAGCTTACCTTGATGGGTACAGTGATTGAGAAGATTTTGTCCGTGAAGAACGGATTAAATGAAGCCTTCATGAGCCTACTGAAGGGCTTCGAGATTTGTGACATAATGTTTTCGGCTATGCTTCATTTGCAAAGATGCGCCTGTGTATAGGTAGTAGCCCCTGATACTCGGGTTGGCTTCCACTGAGAAGCAAACGGAGAATCGAAAAGGATCGTTTGAGGACTAACCTGATGAACTTTGAACACAGGCTGCTTCTGTAACGCCCTTGATGCGGCTATATCTCCTACGTGTCGAAGCACGACTTAGAGGCATAACCGCATTGAAAGCAATGTCACAAGTAAGGCAATCTTCACAACATCCCATGTAATATAATAATAAAAGGGGAAGGAATATAGTTGGCTTACACTCGCCACATCAATCAAAGTACATAAATAGCATTACATCATCCAATCACTCATGGCCCGACTACGGTGCCAAAATAAAAGATCAACCCAACATGTGACACGGTCCCGATTGCCCCAACTGGGCACCACTACTGATCATCAGGGAAAGACACATAGTAACGGCGTGAGTCCTCGTCGAACTCCCACTTGAGCTCAAGCGCGTCATCTGGAACGGAGTCATCAGGCCCTGCATCTGGTTTGGAAGTAATCTGTGAGCCACAGGGACTCAGCAATCTCGCACCCTCACGATCAAGACTATTTAAACTTATAGGTAAGGCAAGGTAATATGTGGAGCTGCAGCAAGCGACTAGCATATATGGTGGCTAACCTGTTCGCAAAAGAGAGCGAGAAGAGAAGGCAAAGCGCGAATGAATAACTAGAGAACAACCTGCGGCAAGCATTACTCCAACACCGTGTTCACTTTCCGGACTCCGCCGAGAAGAGACCATCACAGTAACACACACAGTTGATTCATTTTAATTGAGTTAAGGTTCAAGTTATCTACAACCGGACATTAACAAATTCCCACCTGCCCATAACCGCGGGCACGACTTTCGAAAGTTCAAATCCCTGCAGGGGAGTCCCAACTTAGCCCATGACAAGCTCTCACGGTCAACGAAGGATATACCTTCTCCCGAGACATTCCGATCAGACTCGGCATCCTGGTTCTACAAGACACTTCGACAAGTTAAAACAAATCCAGCAACACCGCCCGAATGTGCCGACAAATCCCGATAGGAGCTGCACATATCTCGTTCTCAGGGCACACTCAGATAGGTCAAGCTACGAGTAAAACCAAACCTCGAGTTTCCCCGAGGTGGCCCCGCAGGCTGCCCGGTTCGGACCAACACTCATAGGAGCACTGGCCCAGGGGGGTTTAAATAAGATGACCCTCGGACTCCGAAAACCCAAGGGAAAAAGAGGCTAGGTGGCAAATGGTAAAACCAAGGTTGGGCATTGCTGGAAGAGCTTTATTCAAGGTGAACTGTCAAGGGGTTCCCATTATTACCCAACCGCGTAAGGAACGCAAAATCCGGGAACATAACACCGATATGACGGAAACTAGGGCGGCAAGAGTGGAACAAAACACTAGGCTAAAAGGCCGAGCCTTCCATCCTTTACCAAGTATATAGATGCATTAAGATAACAAGATAATATAATGATATCCAAACAAGAAAGTAATGTTCCAACAAGGAACGGTCTCTAATCTTCACCTGCAACTAGCAACGCTATAAGAGGGGCTGAGCAAAGCGGTAACATAGCCAATCAACGGTTTGCAAGGACATGGTGGGTTAGAGGTTTCACATGACAATTTGGGAGGCATGATAAGCAAGTGGTAGGCATCATAGCATAGGCATAGCCAAAGACCGAGCATCTAGCAAAGCAAAGATAGAAGTGATTTCGAGGGTATGATCATCTTGCCTGCAAAGTTGTTAGAGTTGACTGGATCCTCGAAAGCAAACTCAACGGTCTCCTCGTTAGTGAACTCGTATCCCGGATCTACCCAAACAAGACAAACAAGCAACAAGAACACAATCAACCACATGCAAACTCAAACAACATGATGCAAACATGGTATGCTATGCGGGATGCGATATGTGATGCATATGCAAGATTTGACAAGGAATGAATGAACCTGGCCTCAACTTGGAAACCCAAGTGTGCCACTGGAAAGGTGAGGTGATTTCGGATGAAATCGATATAAAGAACACCGGAATCGGAGGCACGGTTTGGAAATGGCAAGCAATTCAAATATGGCACCGGTGTGCGATAAACAACAAGTAGCCATCTAAATGCAACAAGCTAAATATGCTACAGCACTCAAACATGGCAAAAAAATACATGGCAGGGATCCATTCATGATGCTTAACAAAAGATGAACACTGAGCTACGTCCAATTCATCCATTAACAGGTTCAAACAAGCATGGCAAAAGTGCAATTGGTAAACAGATTTCAGACAGTGAAATTAACACTTGTCTGGAATTTCAGATCAGGTAGCACACTTTGGAGCATGAAAACTAGATGCTACAGGAACTTAACATGGCAAAGCAAAGCATGTCATGGAGCTACTCAAAGAGCTTAACAAAAGTCCCTTAATGACCTTGAGCCAAAAGGGTTCAGAAAATACAATTGCAAGCATGTGAATATGGCAAAAACATAATCAGATCTCAGACTTAGTAAAAAACTGGAGCATGCAAATCAGATATCAAGTAGGCATATTTACGAGCTCGATGCACTCACTACAGAGCAAGGCATGACAATCTAAGCATGCACCCATAAAGAATACACAATATGCATGCTAGAAATGGCAAGAACAACAACATAGCATGCACGGATCAACTACAACATCCTTGGCAAAATCGCTAACAAGTAGACAATCTGCCCAGATTCACGAAGTAGCAAAAGTAGAGCTCGATTGACTGAAGCTACGGTGCTCCATAATTGCAAACAAAGACATGGATGGATAGGGCACTACAAGATTAACAAAACATCCTTACTGATCATCCTCAAAAGAGGCACGTGTCACTAGGAAACAACATGAACATATGACATATTGATAAAAACAGATCAAGGACTTAGTGGAATTGCTAAGTCCCTGAAATCAGCATTAACGAATGCACCACTTTGCAAGCTTGTGCTAGTCACCACACACATCACACAAATACAAGGATAGCACCTCTGGAAAGATGGCAAAGCATATAACAAAACATATGTAGAGCTCAGGGGCATATCATGCCCACAATAATCATGGCAAAAATGACAAATAGCTATTTGGAGCAGCAGATCTGACAATTATCTCAAATAGCACTCTTCCAACAGCATTTCGGGCATCAATATGAACTCAAATGAAAATGATGCAATGAGTTGAAATGATGTACTCTCTGAGACGAACATTTTGATATGCTATATGCCCAAAACGGATCTACGGATGCGGAGTTACGATGCGTCAAAGAATGCAAAAAAAAAACTGGAGAGGGGAAAAAGTCAATCCTCTAGGGTTTGGATCCAGATCTGGATCGGGGTGGCACGCGCAACGAGGATCGCCGGAACAGTGCGGAGATCGCCGGAGAAGACAAGGTCGGCGCCGGAGGGATCGAGGACGTCGGGGCCCGCTCGGAGGAGGGTGGATCCGGGGCGGCGAGAGGAGGCGGCCGGTGTGCCACGGCGGCGGGCGGCGAGGTCGCCCGCAGCAGCCGGCGACATGGGCGGCGGGGCGGCGCCGGAGTCCGGCCGGAGGCGGCGCTGGTCGCCGGTCGGCGGGAAGAAAGGCAGGCGAGGCCTGAGGCGGCGTGGGGCGCGCGCGGGCTCTCGGGGGCCCGATGTGGGCTGCGGCGGGCCGCTGTGGGAGGCGCCGGCGATGCCACATGGCGCGAGCGGGTTGGCGCGGAGGCGGCGGCGGACGCGTCTGGCGCCGTCTGGACGTGTCCGGTGGCGGCGGAGACGATTTTTTTAGGGTTTGGGGAAGAAGGACCCATGGATTACGGAGGGGGGCTATTTATAGGCATATAGGGAGCTAGGAGAGTCCAAATGAGGTGCGGTTTTCGGCCACGCGATCGTGATCGAACGCTCTAGATGATGGAGAGGGTTTTGGTGGGTTTTGGGCCAAATTAGAAGGGTGTTGGGCTGCAACACACACGAGGCCTTTTCGGTCCCTCGGTTAACCGTTGGAGCATTAAACGAAGTCCAAATGGTATGAAACTTGGCAGGCGGTCTACCGGTAGTAAACCAAGGCCGCTTGGCAAGTCTCGGTCCAATCCGGAAATGTTTAACCCCCACACACGAAAAGAAGGTAGAAATGTCCACCGGAGGAGAACGGAGCGCCGGAATGCAAAACGGACAACGGGGAAAATGCTCGGATACATGAGACGAACACGTATGCAAATGCAATGCACATGATGACATGATATGAGATGCATGACAACAACAACAACACATGGAGACAAAAACCCGAACCCGAGAAAATAAAATAACTTAACGGCGGAAACGGCAAGAGTTGGATTACATATTGGGTAAATCATATCCGGGGTGTTACAACACTCCACCACTACGAAAGGATCTCATCCCGAGATCTAGGACTGGAAGAACGCCGGGTACTCAGAACGGAGGTGATCCTCCCGTTCCTAGGTGGCTTCACGGTCGGAATGGTGTGACCACTTGACTTTGAGGAATTTGATTGACTTATTGCGAGTCTTGCATTCAGTCTCTTCAAGGATAGCAACGGGGTGCTCACGATAAGAGAGATCTTCTTGGAGATCAATGTCTTCGAAGTTGACGGTGCGGTCAGGAGTCTTGAAGCACTTGCGGAGCTGAGAGACATGGAACACGTCATGCACATTTGCAAAGTTTGAAGGAAGCTCGAGTTGATAGGCGAGATCGCCTCTCTTGCTGACGATCTTGAAAGGTCCCACGTATCTAGGGGCAAGCTTCCCTTTGATACCGAAGCGACGAGTACCTTTCATTGGAGAGACGCGGAGGTAAACATGATCTCCGATCTCGAAAGCCAAATCACGGTGCTTACTATCATAGTAGCTCTTTTGACGCGATTGCGCTGCTTTGAGGTTATCTCGAATGACTTTGCACATTTCCTTTGCCTCTGTGATTAAGTCATTTCCCAGAAGTTGACGTTCACCAGTTTCAGACCAGTTGAGAGGGGTACGGCACTTCCTGCCATATAGAATTTTGAATGGGGCCTTGCCCGAACTTGCTTGAAAACTGTTGTTGTAGGAGAATTCGGCGTATGGAAGGCAATCCTCCCACTTCATGCTGAAGGAGATCACACAAGCCCTGAGCATATCTTCAAGAATCTGGTTGACACGCTCGACTTGACCGCTAGTTTGAGGATGGAAAGCAGTGCTGAAGCGGATGTTGGTGCCCATGGCCTTCTGAAAAGAATCCTAAAACTTGGAGGTAAAGATGCTGCCACGGTCTGAAGTGATCACCTATGGAATACCGTGCAGCGAGACAATCCGAGAGGTATACAGCTCCGCCAATTGAGCTGAAGTGATTGACTCTTTGATAGGCAGAAAGTGAGCCACTTTAGTGAGTTTGTCGATGACAACGAATATAGCATCATTGCCACGCTTGGACTTTGGAAACCCAGTCACGAAGTCCATCTCAATGTGGTCAAACTTCCATTCTGGAATGGCAAGAGGTTGGAGGAGACCAGCTGGCCTTTGGTGTTCTGCCTTCACTCTTCTGCAGACATCACACTCATTCACGAACTGAGCAATCTCGCGCTTCATTCGAGTCCACCAATAAGCCTGCTTGAGGTCCTGATACATCTTCGTGCTCCCAGGGTGAATGGAGAGGAGTGAATTGTGAGCCTCGTTCATGATAATCTTACGAAGATCACCTTTGGGCATAAAAATACGATCCTCAAAGAAGAGAGTGTCCTTGTCATCAAGGCGGTAGCACTTGTACTTGGGTTGACTCTTGGCAATCTCAATCTTCACCTTCTTCACCATAGCATCAAGAAGCTGAGCTTGGCGAATCTAGTCTTCCAAGGTAGGAGAGACTTGAAGGTTGGCGAGGAAACCTTGAGGAACAACTTGCAGATTGAGTTTGCGGAAAGCTTCACAAAGCTCGGGTTGATAAGGCTTGAGAATAAGACTGTTGCAATAAGCCTTCCTGCTCAATGCGTCAGCAATCACATTGGCCTTGCCTGGAGTATACTCGATACTTGGATTATACTCTTGAATCATTTCTACCCATCGAGTCTGCCTGAGGTTAAGATTAGGCTGAGTGAAGATGTACTTGAGACTCTTGTGGTCAGTGAAGATGTCCACTTTTCTTCCCAATAAGAGATGTCTCCAAGTCAAAAGAGTATGCACAACTGCCGCCAACTCGAGGTCATGAGTGGGGTAGTTCTTCTTGTTGGGCTTCAACTGGCGAGAGGTATAAGCCACAACTTTCTTCTCTTGCATCAACACTGCACCAAGACCTTGAAGAGAGGCATCACAAAAGACCTCAAACGGTTTGGATTCATCAGAAGGAGTCAGAACTGGAGCAGTGACCAATTTCTCCTTCAAAGTGTTGAAAGCAATGTCACACTACGGAGACCAAACGTACTTGACGTGCTTCTGGAGAAGATTTGAAAGGGGCTTTGCAATCTTTGAAAAGTTCTCAACGAACCTTCGACAGTAGCTTGCGAGACCGAGGAAGCTACGGAGTTGCTTCACGTTCTGAGGTGGTTCCCAATTCACAATTGCAGACACCTTCTCAGGATTCACCGCAATGCCCTTGGCAGAGATGATATGCCCAAGATAAAGAACCTCATCGAGCCAAAACTCACACTTTGAGAACTTGGCATAGAACTGATGTTCCCTGAGCTTCTCGAGCACCAAACGCAAGTGCTTGGCATGATCTTCCTTGTTCTTCGAAAAGACCTGAATGTCGTCGAGATAGACCAAAACAAAGTCATTGGTATAGGCGTTGAAGATGACGTTCATCATGCGAGAGAAAGTCGGAGGAGCGTTGACGAGGCGAAAAGACATGACAGTGTATTCATATGAACCATAGCTTGTCCTGAAAGCCGTCTTGGGAATATCTTGCTCACGGATTCGAATCTGGTGATAACCCATACGAAAATCAAGCTTGGAGAATACTTGGGCACCTTTGAGTTGTTTGAACAGCTCGTTGATGTTGGGAAGTGGGTATTTGTTCTTGATAGTCTTCTTGTTCAATGGACGGTAGTCAACACAAAGTCGGTCCGTTCCATCCTTCTTCTTCACAAAAAGAACACCACAACCCCACGGAGAGGAACTAGGTCGGATGAGACCCATTCGCTCTTGAATATCGAGTTGCTTCTTCAGCTCCTTCAACTCTTCAGGTTTGAGCTTGTAGGGACGCTTGCAAATAGGTTCCGTGTCAGGCTCAAGATCGATGACGAATTCAACTGGCCGGTGCGGAGGCATTCCTGGAAGCTCTTCTAGAAAGACGTCTTGATATTCGCAAACGACTGGAATTTGCGAGATGGCATCCAGTTCACCCTTCTCATTGAGAGAAAAAAGATGGATGGTATCATCACGAGCGGCAAAGACAATTACATCCTCAGACGAATGAGTCAATTGAATCTGCCTGGCAGCACAATCAAGCTGAGCCTTGTGCTTAGAAAGCCAATCCATTCCGAGAATATGATCATTATCCGAGTCACCAAGAACCATTGGGGATGAAAGGAACTTGTAGTCGCCCAAGGTGATAGTAACATCTGGAACCTCCAGACTTGCACTCAAGCGTTTGCCAGGAGAAACGATATCCATTTGTTTACCCAAATGAGAAGAAACGAATTCATGCTTGGTAAAAAAATGGCTTTGACATGAAACAATGCGATGCACCCGTGTCAAAATGAACTCTTGCAGGAATATCGTTAATAGGGAGGTTACCCATGATGACATTTGACGAGTCCTCTGCCTGAGCTGCATTCATCAAATTGACTTTGGCGTGCTTGGGGTTATGCTTGACCACAGCTGTACTTGCCGATCTCACAGGAGGAGGAGGAGGGAGACGCCTCTGATTGAAGCACTTGTTGGCATAGTGACCCTTCTGTTGGCACTTGTTGCACGTGACCTCTAAAAGCGGACGGTGATACGGAGCACTCGATCTTGGAGTTTGAGACGAAGTCTTGTTCTGAAAGCCAGGGTTGGGTGGGTGGGAAGATCCACTGCCACCTTTGCTCTTCTGATACGGCTGCTGGAACGAAGGAGGAGGAAGCCAATACTTCTACTGCTTGACCACTTGAGTAGAGGAAGAAGGAGTAGCATCTCGGACTCGCTTCTTGGAAGCATCACACTTCAGTTGAGCAGCCTCTTGCTTCAATGCCATGTTGTAGAACTCATCATACCTCCTGGGCTCAAAGAGAACAAGAGCTAGCTGGATTTCTTCTCTGAGACCACCCCTGAACTGGTATATCATGCTCTTCTCTTCAGGGACGTCCTGCTTAGCAAAGCAGGTGAGCTTCTGAAACAACTTGTTGTAGTCATAGACAGACAAATAGCCTTGCTTCAGGTTGCGGAATTCCTCATGCTTGCTTTCAACCACGCTCTGAGGAATATGATGAGCTTTGAAGTCTTGAAGGAATTCATCCCAGGTAATCACACGGCCTCCTCTGGAATCCTTGTACTTCTGGAACCATTCTACAGCTTGGTCTTTGAGTTGGAAGGAAGCGAACTTGACAAAGTCCTCAGGCCTGACGTTACTGCACTCGAAATGCTTGCATAAGTCCACGAGCCAATCGTCAGCATCAGTTGCCTCAACACAATTGCTGAAGGTCTTTGGCTGGTTAGCAAGGAACTGGTTGAGTGTAGCAAAGTGATTCAGATTGTTGCCTTGGTTGCCTTGGTTCGCTTGGTTGCGCTCTTGAAGAATTTGCATGATCAACTACGTATTTGCATTGGTAGCGGCCATCGCAGCTTGCCATGCCTCCGGAGGAAGAGGAGGTGGTGGCGGATCCTGATTCTGATTCTGATTGTTGCACTTAGCGGGAGCCATCCTGAAGAGGGTGACATCCGTTAGCACATTGACAAATAAAATTGAAGCTGAATCAAGCAGGTTGAAATTGCAACATATAGTCTTCACATCCGAACATAAGAATGAATGCATTCCACTTGAAATGGTCACATATCCATAAATTGAGAAGCCACTTAGAATTTAGGTAGAGGAATAAATCAACAAGGTACGGATCAAGAACGAATACTCGGTAAGAAATCCCAATCTCAAACCAAATATCCTTGGAAGAAGAACTAGAGCTACAAGAATTCCCACCTATGAAACTCCCGAACCTTTCCGCTTATGCAATCAGGTGTTGGGGATACAGGGGAAGCATAATATCTCACCCAAATCTAGCAATTCCTACATCCAGTTGTATCCATCCTTCAACACATAACCGAGAAAAACTTCGGAAACCATCTACCTCAACCTTCGAAAAGCATCCGTTATACAAGTTATGGCAATACTCCCGAACTCCCGCCCCAGTACTGGGTGGCGTCGAGGTTATCTCACCAACAACTGCATAAAAGAGATTTTCGACGTCGGGGTACTAAACTCAGGTATTCCAGAACTGCAACGATAAAATTGTGACGACAACACCTTGGAGCTCAACTCCCCGGGACACTGCCACAATCCCTAAATGACAGGAGGCACCAAGAACAATGTTCTCGTCACAAAACCATCGGAAAGACTCCAAGATACCCGCGTGATCCTAAAAAAATTTAGTGAAATTTAAGAAGAGAAGAGTCAAAACTCTACGTCAGGAAGCCTTACCAGAGCGATGAAGGGACTGGGGAGTAAAAAGAATTCCTAAACTCTCCGATATATAATTCCTAAATGACTCAAAACATTTTTCTAGACTCAACAACAGCTGCTAAACACGATCAAGCAGTGGGCGCTCCTAAGGTCGGGGAAGGCTCTGATTACCAACTTGTAACGCCCTCGATGCGGCTATATCTCCTACGTGTCGAAGCACGACTTAGAGGCATAACCGTATTGAAAGCAATGTCGCAAGTAAAGCAATCTTCACAACATCCCTAGTAATATAATAATAAAAGGGGAAGGAACATAGTTGGCTTACACTCGCCACGTCAATCAAAGTACATAAATAGCATTACATCATCCAATCACTCATGGCCCGACTACGGTGCCAAAATAAAAGATCAACCCAACATGCGACACGGTCCCGATCGCCCCAACTGGGCACCACTACTGATCATCAGGGAAAGACACATAGTAACGGCGTGAGTCCTCGTCGAACTCCCACTTGAGCTCAAGCGCGTCATCAGGAACGGAGTCATCAGGCCCTGCATCTGGTTTGGAAGTAATCTGTGAGCCACAGGGACTCAACAATCTCGCACCCTCGCGATCAAGACTATTTAAGCTTATATGGTGGCTAACCTGTTCGCAAAAGAGAGTGAGAAGGGAAGGCAAAGCGCGAACGAATAACTAGAGAACAACCTGCGGCAAGCATTACTCCAACACCGTGTTCACTTCCCGGACTCCGCCGAGAAGAGACCATCACGGTAACACACACAGTTGATTCATTTTAATTGAGTTAAGGTTCAGGTTATCTACAACCGGACATTAACAAATTCCCATCTGCCCATAACCGCGGGCACGTCTTTCGAAAGTTCAAATCCCTGCAGGGGAGTCCCAACTTAGCCCATGACAAGCTCTCACGGTCAACAAAGGATATACCTTCTCCCGAGACATTCCGATCAGACTCGGCATCCCGGTTCTACAAGACACTTCGACAAGTTAAAACAAATCCAGCAACACCGACCAAATGTGCCGACAAATCCCGATAGGAGCTGCACATATCTCGTTCTCAGGGCACACTCAGATAGGTCAAGCTACGAGTAAAACCAAACCTCGAGTTTCCCCGAGGTGGCCCCGCAGGCTGCCCGGTTCGAACCAACACTCAAAGGAGCACTGGCCCAGGGGGGTTTAAATAAGATGACCCTCGGGCTCCGGAAACCCAAAGGAAAAAGAGGCTAGGTGGCAAATGGTAAAACCAAGGTTGGGCATTGCTGGAAGAGCTTTATTCAAGGTGAACTGTCAAGGGGTTCCCATTATTACCCAACCGCGTAAGGAACGCAAAATCCGGGAACATAACACCGATATGACGGAAACTAGGGCGGCAAGAGTGGAACAAAACACTAGGCTAAAAGGCTGAGCCTTCCACCCTTTACTAAGTATATAGATGCATTAAGATAACAAGATAATATAATGATATCCCAACAAGAAAGTAATGTTCCAAGAAGGAACGGTCTCCAATCTTCACCTGCAACTAGCAACGCTATAAGAGGGGCTGAGCAAAATGGTAACATAGCCAATCAATGGTTTGCTAGGACATGGTGGGTTAGAGGTTTGACATGGCAATTTGGGAGGCATGATAAGCAAGTGGTAGGCATCGTAGCATAGGCATAGCAAAAGAGCGAGCATCTAGCAAAGCAAAGATAGAAGTGATTTCGAGGGTATGATCATCTTGCCTGCAAAGTTGTCGGAGTTGACTGGATCCTCGAAAGCAAACTCAACGGGCTCCTCATTAGCGAACTCGTATCCCGGCTCTACCCAAACAAGACAAACAAGCAACAAGAACACAATCAACCACGTGCAAACTCAAACAACATGATGCAAACATGGTATGCTATGCGGGATGCGATATGTGATGCATATGCAAGATTTGATAAGGAATGAATGAACCTGGCCTCAACTTGTAAATCCAAGTGTGCCACTGGAAAGTTGAGGTGATTTCGGATGAAATCGATATAAAGAACACCAAAATCGGAGGCACGGTTTGGAAATGGCAAGCAATTCAAATATGGCACCAGTGTGCGATAAACAGCAAGTAGCCATCTAAATGCAACAAGTTAAATATGCTACAACACTCAAACATGGCAACAAAATACATGGCAAGGATCCATTCGTGATGCTTAACAAAAGATGAACACTGAGCTACGTCCAATTCATCCATTAACAGGTTCAAACAAGCATGGCAAAAGTGCAATTGGTAAACAGATTTCAGACAGTGAAATTAACACTTGTCTGGAATTTCAGATCAGGTAGCACACTTTGGAGCATGAAAACTAGATGCTACAGGAACTTAACATGGCAAAGCAAAGCATAGCATGGAGCTACTCAAAGAGCTTAACAAAAGTCCCTTAGTGACGTTGAGCCAAAAGGGTTCAGAAAATACAATTGCAAGCATGTGAACATGGCAAAAACATAATCAGATCTTAGACTTGGGGAAAAACTGGAGCATGCAAATCAGATATCAAGTAGGCATGTTTACGAGCTCGATGCACTCACTATAGAGCAAGGCATGGCAATCTAAGCATGCGCCCATAAAGAATACACAATATGCAAGCTAGAAATGGCAAGAACAACAACATAGCATGCACGGATCAACTACAACATCCTCGGCAAAGTCGATAACAAGTAGACAATCTGCCCAGATTCACGAAGTACCAAAAGTAGAGCTCGATTGACTCAAGCTAGGGTGCTCCATAATTGCAAACAAAGACGTGGATGGATAGGGCACTACAAGATTAACAAAACATCCTTACTGATCATCCTCAAAAGAGGCACGGATCACTAAGAAACAACATGAACATATGGCATATTGATAAAAACAGATCAAGGACTTAGTGGAATTGCTAAGTCCCTGAAATCAGCATTAACGAATGCACCACTTTGCAAGCTTGTGCTAGTCACCACACACATCACACAAATACAAGGATAGCATCTCTGGAAAGATGGCAAAGCATATAACAAAACATATGTAGAGCTCAGGGGCATATCATGCACACAATAATCATGGCAAGAATGACAAATAGCTATTTGGAGCAGCAGATCTGACAATTATCTCAAATAGCACTCTTCCAACAACATTTCGGGCATCAATATGAACTCAAATGAAAATGATGCAATGAGTTGAAATGATGTACTCTCTGAGACAAACATTTTGATATGCTATATGCCCAAAATGGATCTACGGATGCGGAGTTACGATGCGTCAAAGAATGCAAAAAAAATAACTGGAGAGGGAAAAATGTCAACCCTCTAGGGTTTGGATCCAGATCTGGATCGGGGTGGTACGCGCAACGAGGATCGCCGGAACAGTGCGGAGATCGCCAGAGAAGACAAGGTCGGCGCCGGAGGGGTCGAGGACGTCGGGGCCGGCTCGGAGGAGGGTGGATCCGGGGCGGCGAGAGGAGGCGGCCGGTGCACCGCGGCGGCGGGCGGCGCCGGAGTTCGGCCGGAGGCGGCGCCGGGCGCCGGTCGGCGGGAAGAACGGCGGGCGAGGCCTGAGGCGGCGCGGGCTGTCGGGGGCCCGATGTGGGCTGCGGCGGGCCGCGGTGGGAGGCGGCGGTGGAGACGATTTTTTTTAGGGTTTGGGGAAGAAGGACCCATGGATTACGGAGGGGGCTATTTATAGGCATAGAGGGAGCTAGGAGAGTCCAAATGAGGTGCGGTTTTCGGCCACGTGATCATGATCCAACGCTCTAGATGATGGAGAGGGTTTTGGTGGGTTTTGGGCCAAATTGGATGGGTGTTGGGCTGCAACACACACGAGGCCTTTTCGGTCCCTCGGTTAACCATTGGAGCATTAAACGAAGTCCAAATGGTACGAAACTTGACAGGCGGTCTACCGGTAGTAAACCGAGGCCGCTTGGCAAGTCTCGGTCCAATCCGAAAATGTTTAACCCCCACACACGAAAAGAAGGTAGAAATGACCACCGGAGGAGAACGGAGCGCCGGAATGCAAAACGGACAACGGGGAAAATGCTCGGATGCATGAGACGAACACGTATGCAAATGCAATGCACATGATGACATGCTATGAGATGCATGACAACAACAACAACAACAACAACAACAACAACAACAACAACAACAACACACGTAGACAAAAACCCAAACCCGAGAAAATAAAATAACTTAACGTCGGAAACGGCAAGAGTTGGATTACATATTGGGTAAATCATATCCGGGGTGTTACAGCTTCCCCCTTGGCCACTTCCCGGACTACGGAGATTGCTGATTTGCAGCGGGAGCTTGATGTGGCAGGGGATGATCTTGCTTTACTCAATATGCGTCTGGACGAGTCGCAAGGTATGTATTCGGGACAATTCTCATACATTTTTATGGTATAAGCATGATGCTGAGATTTGGCTGCAAATGGTGCTGCCGCCGTTGAGGTTCTTCGAGCGGAGCTGGCCCAGGCCAAGGAGCAGGCCCGGCGTAGCAATGCTGCTGTCGAAAAGGCATCAACTGAATTAAAAGCCGAACAAGCTGCACGACACCAAGATGAGGAGAAGATATCCACGATGATGCTCGAACTGGAGAATGCTACCGGCCGCTGCGAATTTCTGGAGGAGAGTAAAGCCTTAATGGCTGATCTGGACAAGGCCTTACAAGAGGCGAGAGAAGCGCGGTCGGAATGCAGAGCAGCCTGTGAGGAGGTTCGACAGGCGAGGGAGATTGCGGCTGGGAAGCCCTTTCTGCCGCAAACTAAGTTTGGTGATCCGAATTATGCCCAGCTTAACCAAGTATGGAGTTCTCCGGATGAGTTCTTGGACTTGCCAAAGAGTTCTGCCGATGCGGCGCAGTATTACCAAGCGCGAGATGGATATGCAACAGAGAAGCTTTTTTGGTTGCAGTTTGGCGCATCAAAGTGCCCTTTGTTGCTCAATGAACATATGTCCCAATGGGCCGAACTTCATAGGATATCTGGCGCTGCCATGAAGGACGTCGTAATCCGGTTGGGACCAACCGAGCCTGTTCTGAATAGCTATTTCGGTTTGGTGCAAAGGCTTGTTGACGCGGTGCCGCGTATCGATGCTGTGAAGCGGTCCACGTGCATTGAGGGTGCATAGATGGCTTTTGCCCGAGTCAAGACGTTCTGGGGGAAGATGAAGGCCATCGATGTTGCGACGAAGGGTCCACCCAAAGGCAAGGACTGTCTGGAACCAGAGCATTATTTTGAAGAGGTCTTAAAGGCCGCCCGCTTTATAGAGGGTCAGTGCTCAAAAGACATAATGTTTAAGTGAGGTGTATGAAAATTGTAAAAGCCAATTTTTTAGTCAATCTATTTATGTTTTGCTTGAAAGCTTGAATTCCTCCTGTGCGGCTGTTTTGATATAATCTGAAAGTTTTCCCGTCGTCGGCTTCGGCCCCCTCGTATGAAGTACCAGGGTGTTAGGAAAAGCATTTAATCACTCTTTATCCAACGTCTTGGTCCATGAAGGAGGTGATAATGCGGCGAACTAGGCAATCGGACTATAAGGCGTTAACACTTTCACTTAGCCATGGGAGTTTTATGGTGGGGCTATGACATAGCCCCTGGTATGTATGCGGCGTATGGTGCCTTACATATTTGATCTAAAAAAGATCCCTCGCGTGACACGGAGAATCGCTGAAGATTCCAATAAGTCGTCAAGTGGTTGACCAGCTCACACCGCATCATGACAGTCAGTTTTCGGCTTTCTCTATTGAGGTGCTCGTCCGGTTTAGACCAGGGCATAATCGCAGTAGTTCTCCCTTTACTACCCTAGCCGATAGAGCGGAACCTAGGTTAGCAATCACAGGAGCCGGGCAACCCAACTATTGACCCAAGACAATGATTCGGAGCTGATGCATATAAGGCCAAACTTGCAATGCCGAAGTATGCTATAGAGCTGTTCGGACTTTTACTGGCAACTCATTTGTTCCCACACCGAGCCCCTGGCAGGTTATGCCCAGGTATTTCTGTGAAATAGCCGTAGGAGCCATATTTGTCAGGAAAACAATACAGATGATTAGTTCAGATATTGTTTACTGGTAACTGAGCGATATGCCAGTGATTACTTATGATATATATATATATATATATATATATATATATATATATATATATATAAAAGACATCCGCCCGGCTATTTGACATGCTCGGGGTTGGAGGCGAAGGAACAAGCATAGTACAGGCTCAAGAAATAGGGAGTGTGGTCTACAAAAAGTTATTTTGGACCTCCTGTCGCACGTCTGCGCCACGAGTCCTCAGTGGGGGGAATCCTTGATGGAAGTAACCCCTTGGGTGAGTGTACGGATCCGAACTCCGATAGAGCCAGTTTCAAATGTTTATCTTGTTCGTCACCTGTTTTTAAAGGATAGCGAAGGAAGCGAATAAAAATAAGTAATAAAATAAAGTTACTGGAGTGCTTGCAGGCTTGTCCTTATTGTGCTTCCGCCATTGCCCATGGTATCTTGAGTACGTAATGATGTATGCGCGGTACAAATTTTGTAGGTGTGTGGAGTGGGTGGCGGAAGCCGGGTTGCTATTTCCATTCTAGAAGTAGATGATCCTCGGGTGGAGGTTGCTTCTGACCCCCGGTGTTTCGTTGGTGAACCTTTCCTCATCCCTGTCGCTTGGCGGCCTCCTCCCCTTATGTTCGGCGTTGAGCTTGCCGGCCTGTTTAAAGACCCGGCAGTTTCTGTTGGTACGATTAGCTAGTTTATCGGGTTGGCCATGAATCTGTCATGGTCGGCCCAATATCCTGTCCAGATTGGATGGTTCGTCTCGATTCGCCTTGAATGGCTTCTTTCACTGACCGGGCTTGGGGTTGCTGAATCCGGCGTTGACCATTGTGTCGCCTGATCTTTCATTGTCATTGCGACTGTTGTTTTTTCTTCCTCGTGGCTTGCCGTTGCCGTCTCGGATTTCGGAGGTGCCCTTGTTGCTGGCGCTATTGCTTCTGCGAGCTAGCTAGCTGTCTTCTCCCGCGCAAAAGCGGGTCATCAGAGCGGTGAGGGCTGTCATGGATTTAGGTCCTTCTTGGCCGAGGTGGCGTGCAAGCCATTCGTCCCAGACGCCGTGTCTTAAAGTCGCAAGGGCTTCCGCGTCCGGATAGTTGACGATTTGGTTCTTTTTGACTAAGAACCAAGTCCAGGGCTCCCTGGCTGTTGGACAATTTGACTTAGGTCATCGGCATCCGGTAACCGGACATATGTTCCTCAGAAGTTATCAAGGAAGGCCTCCTCCAATTTTCAGGTAGGCTGTTTAACCAGTACCGAGCTGGCCCTTTTAGTTTTAGTGGGAGGTATTTAATGGCATGGAGGCCGTCCTCACGTGCCATATGGATGTGGAGGATGAAATCTTCTATCCACACCGCGGGATCTGTTGCCCCGTCGTATGATTCAATATTGACGGGTTTGAATCCTTCGGGGAATTCATGATCCATTACTTTATCAGTGAAGCAAAGCAGGTGTGCGGCGCCTCTATGCTGGGCCACAATAGGACGTAACTCCGAAGGAGTCCCTTTGCGGTTTTCTGCTCGGGCGTGGTGAGGTTTGACACGTCCGAATAGGTAGCCGTCGTCGCGTGTCGAAGCATGCTTTCGCGATCCGTAGATCGGTCTTGCGTGTCCTGCTCCATTGTCCAAGTCGCTCTGCAGGTCGTCTGGGTAATCGTGACCTGCGTTGTTCCTGCCTTTACGGTGAGGTGGGGTTGTCTGGTGTTCGGCTTGAGTTGTCTCTTTATCCGGACGGAGTTGCCAGCGACCTCCGCATTGTGTGACGATGGTATGGGCTCCAACGCCCCTTCATCGGACTGGTATAGCAATCTGTGCTTTGGGTAGCCTTTGGCTAGGCTACTAAGGCCGTATTCTTCGGCGACCAGGACTTCGGTCCATCTGTCATTGAGTAGGTCTTGGTCAGCTTGAAGCTGCTGCTGCTTCTTTTTCAGGCTCTTTGCTGTAGCTATCAGCCTGCGCTTGAAGCGCTCCTGTTCGAGGGGCTCTTCGGGTACGATGAAGTCTTCGTCGCCGAGGCTTACCTGATCTTCGGAGAGCGGAAGGTAGTTGTCGTCCTCCGAATCGTCGCTGGGCAGGGCCTGTTCGTCGGGGCTGGCTTACCCGTTTTCCTATTCCTCCTGCTCGGATGTTGCTCCCACAGGGTCTTCATTGCTTTCGGCGTCGTCCGGAGTACTATTTTCTCCAATGCCATTGTTGCTGCGGCGTGACTTGGGGCGGCGTTTGGGCGCCGAAACTTAGGATGTGACTCAGGAGTTTTAACTGGATCTCCCTTGTCTTTGCCGCGAGGCTTTTTAAGTGTATCGATCATGTACACGTCATGTGAAGGGGTGGCCGTCTCGCGCCTGATGACTGGCGTGTCTTGGCCTTGCTCCTTATCGTCATCGTCGTCTATACCGTCAATGTCTGCGAAGCCAGGAGCGGGCATGTCGGTTAAGTCCTCGACAGTGGCTATGAAAGTGGGTAGCAGGTGGGAAGCGAAATTCTCCGTCGTCAGCCCCTAGTTTGAGCCAGACATAGTTCGACTACGAGTCTCCCGTGAATGAAAGGTTCTTTGAAGAGTTTAGCACATCGCCCAAAGGTGAGTGCTGAAAAACGTCTGCGGCATTGAATTCGAAGATCGATAACCGATCTAGCTCGGTGTCCGCAAGCGTACATTGTCCGAAACTTATAGCCGGAGACAAGTCCGGAGTTCCGTTGGCGCAAATATTGCAGGGTGTAGAGTCTGCGTGCGGCTCTAACGCTGCGGACTCTGTGGCCTCGAATGACACGATCTTCTCTGGCTCTAAGGCCATTGCAGCAACAGGAGCCATCTCTTGAATCTGGTCCGATGACAGATTTAAGTCATGTTCACCGGGGTGAGCGGGAGCGATCGTTGCGGTCTCAAATGCATTGAAGATCAAATCTCCACGGATATATGTGACATAGTTCAAGCTTCCAAATCTGACCTGATGGCCAGGGGCGTAGTTATCAATCTGCTCCAGATGGCCAAGCGAGTTGGCCCACAATATGAAGCCGCCGAATACGAAAATATGTCCGTGGAGGAAGGTTTCTCATTGGACAACGTCACTATAGACGATCGGAGGGGCCATCGAACCTCTCGTTGACCGCACAGTGGAACTCTCAATGAAAGCACCAATGTCGGTGTCAAAACCGGTGGATCTCGGGTAGGGGGTCCCGAACTGTGTGTCTAGGATCGATGGTAACAGGAGACGGGAGACACGATATTTACCCAGGTTCGGGCCCTCTCTATGGACGTAATACCCTATGTCCTGTTTGATTGATCTTGATGAATATGAGTGTTACAAGAGTTGATCTACCACGAGATCGTAATAGCTAAACCGTAGAAGTCTAACCTGTATGACTATGGTAATGAGTCTCCCCTTTCCGGACTAACCCCTCCGGTTTATATAGAACCGGGGGATCTAGGGTTACATAGAGTCGGTTACATAAGAAGGAATCTTCATAGTCGGTCCCAAGCTTGCCTTCCACGCCAAGGGAGTCCAATTCGGACACAGGTACAGTCTTCGGTCTTCATGTCTTCACAGCCCATCAGTCCGGCCCATGGATAACAGGCCGGACGCCCGAGGACCCCTTAGTCCAGGACTCTCTCAGTAGACCCAAGAGACGAGCCACACGTCCTCGTCGGGCTCCGCTAGCAACCCACGTCAGCGCACGGACTACTCCGCCTCCTTCGTCTCCCGTGCCCGCTGACTCTCGCGGCGGGTGGCGCGCGCCTCCGGTTCCGGCATGCGCGTCCGGGCCGGCGATGCGGGTACTAGCAGACACAGCTGCTCGCATGGAGCAGCGAATGGCGGGAGAAGAGGACGGCGTGGGGAGGCACGGACTACGCATCCCTCGCGGAGTTGTGCACAGGCCGGGAGGAGCCCACGCCGGCGGGGGAGAGGCAAGGCGACAGATCCTGAACTATCCCCCGTGTCCACATTGGATCTCTCGAGGGCAATGCGGATGGTCAGCCCCTCACCGATGTCGAGGTCAGAGTCAGAGCGGTTGCCGTAGCTCGACATGGTCACCGGAGTCGTCAGACTGGATCGAATCGGGGAAATTGGAGGTGGAGAAGAAGAGACAGAGCGAGAGCGGAATGAGGTATGGTTTCTGGATTGGGGATATTTGCGGGGACGGAGTGAGGTCGTGGTGAGCCGACCTGGCGGACGCGTCTGGACCTCCTCATATTCGCCTATATTTGGGTTGGATACAAGTGCCGCCAGACAGCCTGGGCGTTTTGAGGCTCCCATCTGGGTCGAAATTTCGCGACCGGTCATTGATGCTAGATCTAAATTTCAATAGTGTGTCTGGGGTGTTGCCTCGGTCTGATTCATTCAACGGCAATGTCTTTGCATTTGGCGAGCCATCTTGGAGGTCCACAAAGCTGCATCAGCGATGGAGCCACGTCGAGTTCGGGTGAGGAGGGGATCTGTCATTCTTTCTTTAGTGGGTGTTCTGGTGTTGCCACAGGTAGGTGGCAGACGATGGTGTCAAACTTAAGGGATTCTTCGGTCTTAATTGTATTTTGTTTCTTGGCTGGTGTTTTTTTTTTTTTGCAAAGGCTAGCGTTCTGCTGTCTTTTCAGTCTTGCCAGCTGGGTGTTTACATGGATTGTAATATGATCCTTATGATATATAAATGTGATACGTATTACCATGCAAAATAATATACATCCACCCATATAATCACCCCTATGAATCTCAATGAGCACCTTCGAGAGACTGTTCCGGCGTATCATCTTAAGATTAGTGAAGTCGCCACAAATCCCTTTATAATCGACATAGACATCTCCTCTCACTAAACGCACATCATCAAAATGCCTAAAATAAATCCAGAAAAATGTAAAAACCGGTGTCAAGTTTAAGACTTAATCTCTGATGGCATGAAGAAACCACTGGACTTCTAGCCATTCAAGCCATAGGTTGATCCGCATGTTACTTACTAGCAGCAGCTACAGCTGGTGGGATGGATTGATCGATGGATACCCTCACCCACTCCGTGCACTCCAACGTGAATTCCGCTTTTGCAATTTATGCGGTAGGCGATCGAGATCTGTGATGAATCATGATAATCTCCCAACAGTAATACTCATGCTGCATTCATCTGTCTTAGTTTGGTTGGAGGGCGCACACCACACACATCAACGTACGACTACGCATGTTCCTTTCTTCCGAGATGTGGCTACAAACGCGGACGGGTCGGGGCGACATGTTTTATCAAGTGGCCGCGCGAGCGAGCGATTGCTGTCCAAAAGGTGGCTTTTGTTGGCCTTCGCGCACGCCCAGGGGCCATGAGGTACAATGCATAGTTTTAAGGTGATGCTTCACATATCATGTAAGATCGGATATGACATTAAGTAGGCTCGGATAAAGAAATGGAATCCTTTTCAAAAGACGGGTGCTTGAAAAAAAAGTGTTTCTGTAAAAAAAGTTGAAAAGGTTGTAGTGAAAAGTAAAGATGCATGTGTATTAGAGTCTTTAATTTCTATTTTTTAATAAGGCCCACTAATGATAGCTTGTATTGAAGAGAAAAATTAAATATAGATGCTTTAAATTATTATTTGTGATGAGATATATGTATTCATATGTCATCATTGTACATGCCATGAGCCAGGATGCTGACTCACGCGCCCTAACCTCCCCGACCCAATGATTAGTTGGAGTAATGACGATTAGCACACCAGCCACTCGTGCTCGTAAGCTGCAGGCTTCACCGCTTAATTAATATTTTTCGCATAGTCCACCGATCGCCTTTTCGCTCTGATTGATTGGCACATGCGCACGGGGTCTGACACTGTATCCGGGCCAAGAGATGGCCGGCGAGGTGGACGGAACAATATACATGGAGTATAACTGTATAAGTTATGATCCAGTGGGCCGGTTGGATTAAGGCATATTTGGTTTCAATAAGTCACCAACTTATAAATCGAAAAGTGTAAAAAGTAACTTATTTTGTCAAACGGACCCAATTTATAAGTCATCCCAACTTATAAGTCATAAGTTGCTCTATCTTAACTTAAAACTTATAAGTCACCCCTTTTTGCATGGGTCCCATCACCTTTATATTAAAAAATAAGGTGGAAAAATGTGATCAGATGACTTATAAGTCAGATGACAACCAAACAGACGTGACTTATAAGTCACTGGTTTTAAGTTACCTGACTTATAAGTCAGATGACTTATTGAAACCAAACAGGCCCTTAATCTGTTAGCCGCATGTTCTGTTGGTCAGTAGCAGCAGCCGCAGCATTAGCTTATTGTAGAAGCATACATTAATACAGCTGGTCTTTTGTGTGGACTAAAACCGTAGACTTAGAACAAGTCCTCTGACTACAAGTACATCGTCAAAAATTAAAAGGGTCGAATGGGCACTCACTCGCTATAATCTTTCAACAATCTGAGCTGAAGGACTCAACTATTTCGTGGAGAAATAATCGCAGCTCTTTCTCCCCACTGTGATTTTGTGTTGGGTTGTGCGATGCGACCAAGGACCTTCCTTTTCCGTTTCTTTTTTTTCCGAAACATTTCCCTCCCTCTGATTTCTTGCAGATATTTGCTCTAGATGACCGGGTGCGAGCTTCAAACGTCAATTTTCAACTCCAACAGAGTATCCTTCTTCTTGGAGTAGTAGCATATACAGATGATACAGCCAACAAGGACTTCTCATTTTTCTAAGTACTCCAAAATGGACTAGAACAGGAGCGGAAAAACCGAGGAAGAATCCATCCAGATCTTCGGGGACCAGGCCATGTGTAGCAGCTGTGCAGAACATGCCAAAAATTGCCTTTTCGACGGCCCGGCTCATGTCAATTAAATCAGATGCCGTATGCATTCAAAAAAAAAAGATGCCGTACGTAAACAACTCACTCGAGCCCTATCTTGTAAAATATGTACGTATGTTATACAAGTATAGACCAAAATAAATATTGTGGCTATACCAGTTGGTGACCAAGCTAAAGCTTCAAGGCTTTTCAAAGGACCTGATGTTTATGTGAGTATTTTTATATAGCCTGTCATCTCATAAGGAGTAGAACAAGTAAATACCCGGGATCATCTGGAAACAAGCTGCCATCGATCGACAGCTCGTAGCTAAAACCTAGATGTGCATGAGCTGTCGATCTCTCCACTCCTCTCCCTTGTGCAACAATTATATCATAAAAAAAACGAAGGGATCCGTCTCAATAGAAGAGATATCCTAGGTGGTGAACTGGGACGGGTCGATCCACCAGCTGCCGGCCTGGCCATTGTATATGCGTGCGTTCTAGTCGGCCACCAGTCACCAGATAAACTATGCACGGCGTGACCGATGCACACAGCGTGTAGAGTGGACAAAAGTGAACTTTTCCCTCTCCGGCCTCGGTCGCTGTCTTCTGTGTGTCGAACGCGCAAAGGCTGTGCCGTAGCCAGCTCATTTGGATAATAGAGGTGTCGCCATCATGTGTACTTTGGTTGACATAATGCACCAGACCAGAGTATGGTGGAGTGCATGCATAGGCTGGGTAAACCATAAACCCTAGTCGGCCAGGAGTGTCATTTGGTATTACTACTGATCGATCATCCACCCCGCTGGCACCTAAACAAAGGTAAAAGCCTTCTCTGACCGCGAGCGAAGCCTGGAAAAATTTATTCCGACGCGACACTACCGTAACGACCTCGACAGCGTCTCTCTCAACCCTAAACTCTATCACACACCCATCAAACGAAGGATCATGTGTACTATAGTTGACATAATGCACTGGAGTAGTTTGCATGCATATAGGTTGGGTAAACCATAAATCCTAGTCGGCCAGGAGTATCATTTGGTATTACTACTGATCGATTGCCACTTTGCCCGCAACTTTAGCCATCGGATGAACAAAGGACCTGCATATCTATTTGCAACCTGCGCTTGCAGGCAATGCTGAAATGAGGATTATGAGATATACCAGGTACGTGGAGCCAGATGCAAACGATGAGACTAACTTCGTCATTCATCAGAAAAAAAAGTGATGAACCGAGTGCGATCCCCGCGGGCCTCGACGATCCAAAATCGCGTGTCTTTTTATTTTATTATATTAGGTTAGGGTATCTCCAGCACCTACCCTCAAAGCTTCCGTTTGCGTTCAAACCACAGAAGACATCCAACGCGATCGTGTATCAGTCTGCGGTGTGGTCGTGACGTGTTTTCTTCCGCAAACCGAAGATAAAAGTGGGGAGCTTTGCGGGAGTCCAGGCCACTCCAAAAACCTCTTCTGACCACCCAGGCCCACCAAGAACCCCTTTTCTGCCCGCGCGCTTCCCGCCCGTCGTCCAGCTGCCTGCATTCATGCCGTTGTAAAGCGCATCGCTCCATATTGAAGACGTCTCAGGGCAGACGCGACCTCTCACTGCCACCGCCATTGAAGCGGCGCCCCGGCCGAGGGCGCCACCCCCTGCACGCCCCGGTGAACACGCCTTCTCGCCGCATTCAAAGGCCTTCATTAAACACATGTGGAAGCTGAGAAACCTACTCCGATCACACGTCTGTCCACGAGCGGACCGGTATTAAACGCAACGTCGGGCAGGCTCCTCCTGTCCGTCCTCTATTTAAACCAGGCCAGAAGCCGGGCAACAATCGCACTACTCCGCCGCTCCCCATCTTCTCTTTCCACCATTTTCTTCAATCTTCCGATGGCATCTGATGAGCCGGATGAGCGGTTCTCCAACATAAAAGCCGGTTGGGTGGCCCGCCGAGCCCTCCGGATATGAACGAGGCAGCTCGCTGCTCCACCTCCCTCGCCTAACCCGACGGAGCAAGTTGCCGCCCAAAGCCGGCGCATGGTTCAACAACTCGCCGTTCTAAGCCAGCTCGCAGAGGAGTGATGAGTTGCTCCATCCCGGCACAGCGGCACGGGCACCGCCACATCCAGTGTCTGCGGCCGCGCCATCTGCCGTAGACACGCGCGTAGCCGCACCATGCACGCAGAAAAAGAAGCAGGCTACGCGGATGTCAACAAGGTAGGGGCAAACATGTCCACATCTGTCGCCATCATCGAGGAGAAGTAGAACACAGAAAGCCACCGGCGCTTCTATCCCATGGAGGCCACCGCCAGCATGCTCCCGGCTTGTATAGACGATGACTTATCCGGTCTTTATCTCAGACCATCCTGGGCAGATCCGTCTGGGATCCCCGGAAGCACCTTTCCCTCCAACTGAAGCTCCCTCATTGCCACTCCGACGAGCGGCGCAGCTAGACATAGGAAAGCTAATGGGGAAGATTATGCCTCCGGGACTCCTGACAGTCCGGTTAGCGGGATGTCGGACATGGGAAAGACAAAGGGATTCGCCGCGGCTGGCCGTAGACTAGTGTAGTGTATCCTTGTCATGGGAGTGGAGCTCCGCGCAACTTTACGTGCACATACTTTTACCTTTTAGTTGAAAGTATGTTCAAAATGTAAACGTTTTTGTCCGGTTTGTATGAATTCGTCATGTTTATATGAAATCTGGCCGTATTAGCATGAATTTCATCAAGTTTGTTGAAAAATAGTTTAAAATATATGCGCTAGCGATGGATGTCGTCTTCCCGCATCCGTGTCCGGGGACGGATGCGGCAGGAAATTTGCAGGTTGCCATTGGAGATGCCCTTAGCCCCGAACTTTTTTAAACCACGGATGGTGCGTCCTAAGACGTTGGCAAGTATAATAAGGTGACATAGGCGGGTAGTAAGACATTAAATAATATATTTTTGCTTAGGTGGCAGAGAGAGAGAAAAGAAACGGGCTGCAAACTAACAGCTAGTAGCAGTATGTGCTCGTTGAGACTTTCTGGGAAAGGGATGTGGGTCATGTATCAATAAAGTAGTACTTAATTACATCTAATTATTATATTTGCCGGCTATAAGCTTGATTATAGATGATATAGCAACATCATATAGTAACTGGCTATACTATTAACCATGTTCATAGGTTTTCTTTTTAGACAAAACAATGCTCATATAGGTATACACTTATATGTTCATTAATTTCTAAACTAATCAGTCCTCCCCCGTGATTTTTTTTTCGAACGTTGGCAGGAGGACTGCCAAATTCATTAATCAGAAGAAGAGAACAAGAACACCTCCAAAGGAGGAAAGCACCGCAAAAGGGCTAGTGCAGAAAGAAAACAAAGAAAACAGAATCCTGCCGGCACCAACACAAACCCAAGATCCGCCAGCAACCGTGCACACCATCGGAATCCTTCATCGAGGCCTCCAAGATGACGCCTCCAAGAAGGAAGTGGTATCGAGAACACCGCCGTCATCCGATCTAGCTCCGCCAGATCTTAGGTTTTCACCCGAAGACCTCAGCCATGAGGCACGAAAAGCAATGAGCTCCACGACGGCACCTCCAAGGAGGAAGACGACATCCATAGATGCCGTTACCGTCGGCACCGACAAAGTCGATGCAGGATTTTCATCCGGAGCTAAGCCTTCCGCCAACCATCTAGGATCCGAGACCAAACCAGCACCACCGGGCAGAACAAGGCCAAGCACACACTACCAGACACGGGATAGTCGCCGCCGCACGCAGAACCTAGGCGAGCACACGTCAAACCTGGCCGGTCCGCACCGCCGCACGCAGGACCTGGGCGAACCAAATCGACTCCGGTCGTCCTCCAGCTCCGTGCGCAGATCTGGGCGAGACTTCGCACCGCAGCGCACCAGGAAAAACTGAAGTAGAACCATCATTGACCGGCCCGCACCGCAGCGTGCCGAAACAGAGCAAAAACCAGGTCAAAACTTAACGTGCTCGCACCGCCGCGCGCAAGGACCGGACCTCCGTGCTGGATCTGGTCTGCCCGAGCTTCCTCTAGCACCAACAAGCTGGACGGCGCCCCTGCTCCAGGAGCTCGACGTGCACACGCTTGCAAGGAGGAAACCACCTGCACCCACCGGCATCACCGTTCCCGCCTCTCCAATCCAGGCGCCACCGGCCATCGAGATCTGGGCGCAGGACCGCCCAAAATCAGATCGGGCTTGGAGCCCCTCACAGCCGTGTCGCCCAATCTCCTCGCGCACCGGCGCCTCCGCCCAACAGATCCGCGCAGGGGGCACCACCCGCGCCCCGCGCGATGCCGAACCGCGCCGGGAGTAGCGCCAGGGCGCCACACAGACATCACCCCCGTCAAGCCGCCCGCATCACGCCCTCGCGCCCATCGGCCTCCACCTTCCCTCGTCATCCGCAAACACCAGCGCGCGCACCGCAGCGCCAAATCCGCCGCGCCGGTCAGAGCCAGCCCTAAACTTTCTTTCAATCACCGGCAAATCCGCTGGCTCCCCCGTGATTTTCACGGTGTGAGCCCGGCCCTTAACTTTCTTTCAATCAACTTAGGCCCAGTCAGCCCGTAGATATATGTTACATAAAATAATTTACGTAGGTGTAGCAAAGCCTTATGAGGTTGAGCTAGAAGCCTTTTCAGGGCTAGCTATTTTGTATCCTTTGCCGGCGAGGGCCTGTTGATTTATCATGGATGGTACGAACACTAGCGACTCCCGCTACTTTTTGTTTGGTTGCTTGTGATTGTCCTGTGATTCTGTGAGACCAGGTCTGTTCATCCGCGTCCTTTTAACGAGTTCCGTTTGCCTTCACGCTAAGGCGGTGGTTATCGATTTGATCATGGTTGTTGAGGCACTAGTACTATGGCCCTATTTTCTTTGGAATGAAGTACTCTATACGCCTAGCTTAGCGGGCGGCTGGCTAGACTTGAAACAAAAAAAGGAGCTGGCCTTTGATGATGAACAAGAACAACCAGATGGAGCACTCTGATTACTACACGCAGTTACTCCGTCCGAAGCCAGCAGCGGTGCCTGAGAGAGAGAGAGCACGGCATGGAACGAATTGAACCTATCTTGGCTGGCTGGCTGGCTGATAGTCACGGACCATGGGACGCCGCGCGCATGGTGGTGGGCAAAATTGACAAATTTGATCCATAAACAAAATTAAATTATAGAATGAACTGTCTGTAAAACTATTTCTCGCGTCTGACCTTTTTATGTGGTGCCCGACACGAAGACGCCACACTACACTGTGCAACACCTCATAGATAGACGCTACACGCCTGACCAGCGTCGCAGCTTCTAGGCGTTGCACTAGTGTGACGCCTAGCTTCTAGGCGTTGCACTAGTGTGGCGCCTAGCTCTTAGACTCTGTACATTGACTTCGCAATTTTTAGGCAGTCCGAAATGCAACGCTGGCCAAGCGTGTAGCGCCTGTCAATCAGGCGTTGCACAATATAGTGTGGCGTTTTTGTGTCGGACGCCACTCAAAAAGATCATCGGAATAAAAATAAATAGAAACAGTTTATTTTGTGAAATAATTTTATCCACAGATCAAAATTGTCAAATTTGCCCGCATAATGCATAAGCGGAACATGCGGATTTGTCTACTCCCAAACACAGACGAGCTGCTCCGTCCACACGTCACCTCCGATCCACCTCATTTCCCCCGTACGTCGCGCTCGTCCAGCCCGGCACTCTACCAGGCTTATCAAAGAGAATTGGCTCCAACCGCATAGCTTAGGTGGCGTTTGGTTCTCTAGTCTTAGGACTTTTTCTAGTCCTAACAAAAAAGTCTTTAGTCTCTAAAAAGTCTCTCCCTGTTTGTTTCCAAAAACTAAAAAGTTCTTAATCTCTTTCTAGAGGTTATTAAATATAACGCCCTCGATGCGGCTATATCTCCCACGTGTCGAAGCACGACTTAGAGGCATAACCGCATTGAAAGCAATGTCGCAAGTGAGGTAATCTTCACACAACACATGTAATACATAAGGGAAAGAGATACATAGTTGGCTTACAATCGCCACTTCACACAAATACATGAATAAAACGTTACATCAACCAGATACAATTAAGGTCCGACTACGGAACCAAAATAAAAGAAGACTACCCCAAAAGCTACAGAGATCCCCGATCGTCCCGACTGGGCTCCACTACTGATCAACTGGAAGCGGATCAACATAAAGGGCAAGATCTTCATCGAGCTCCTCCTTGAGCTTGGATGCGTCACCTACTCAGTAACATCGACACCTGCAAACTGGTTTTTGGAAGTATCTGTGAGTCACGGGGACTCAGCAATTTCACACCCTCGCGATCAAGACTATTTAAGCTCATGGGTAAGGTAAAAGTATGATGTGGAGCTGCAGCAAGCGACTAGCATATATGGTGGCTAACCTATTCGCAAAAGAGAGCGAGAAGAGAAGGCAAAAGCACGGTCGAACAACTATGATCAAGAAGTGATCCTAGAACAACCTACGTCAAACATAACTCCAACACCGTGTTCACTTCCCGGACTCCGCCGAGAAGAGACCATTACAGTTACACACGCGGTTGATGCATTTTAATTAAGGTCAACTTCAGATTTTCTACAACCGGATATTAACAAATTCTCATCTGCCCATAACCGCGGGCACGGCTTTCGAAAGTTCAAATCCCTGCAGGGGTGTCCCAACTTAGCCCATCACAAGCTCTCACGGTCAATGAAGGATATTCCTTGTAGCGGGAAGACCCGATCAGACTCGGAATCCCGGTTACAAGACATTTCGACAATGGTAAAACAAGACCAGCAAAGCCGCCCGATGCGCCGACATTCTGATGGGAGCTGCACATATCTCGTTCTCAGGGCAACACCGGATGAGACATCCTACGAGTAAAACCAGCCCTCAAGTTTCCCCGAGGTGGCCCCGCAGTTGGATTGCTTGTGCACTTTGCCATGCCATGTATCTTTAAACCGGACATGCATCATATTTAGTTGTGCATCATGCCATGTTTATGTGGTGGTTGTTTACTATGTTGTTTGCTTATTTCCGGTGTTGCTTCTTCGGGTTGGTTCCAATAACGTCGTGTTTGTGAGGAATCGTTCGACTATGCCCGTTTGTCTCCTTCATAGACTCGTTCTTCTTCCTTGCGGGATTTCAGGCAAGATGACCATACCATCGAAATCACTTCTATCTTTGCTTGCTAGTCCATGAAGGAAACAAACGGGCATAGTCGAACGGTTCCTCACAAACACGACGTTATCGAAACCAACCCGAAGAAGCAACACCGGAAATAAGCAAACAACATAGTAAACAACCACCACATAAACATGGCATGATGCACAACTAAATATGATGCATGTCCGGTTTAAAGATACATGGCATGGCAAAGTGCACAAGCAATCCAACTGCGGGGCCACCTCGGGGAAACTTGAGGGCTGATTTTACTCGTAGGATGTCTCATCCGGTGTTGCCCTGAGAACGAGATATGTGCAGCTCCCATCAGGATGTCGGCGCATCGGGCGGCTTTGCTGGTCTTGTTTTATCATTGTCGAAATGTCTTGTAACCGGGATTCCGAGTCTGATCGGGTCTTCCCGCTAGAAGGAATATCATTCGTTGACCGTGAGAGCTTGTGATGGGCTAAGTTGGGACACCCCTGCAGGGATTTGAACTTTCGAAAGCCGTGCCTGCGGTTATGGGCGGATGGGAATTTGTTAATGTCCGTTTGTAGAAAACCTGAAGTTGACCTTAATTAAAATGCATCAACCGCGTGTGTAACCGTGATGGTCTCTTCTCGGCGGAGTCCGGGAAGTGAACACGGTGTTGGAGTTATGTTTGACGTAGGTTGTTCTAGGATCACTTCTTGATCATAGTTGTTCGACCGTGCTTTTGCCTTCTCTTCTCGCTCTCTTTTGCGAATAGGTTAGCCACCATATATGCTAGTCGCTTGCTGCAGCTCCACATCATACCTTTACCTTACCCATGAGCTTAAATAGTCTTGATCGCGAGGGTGTGAAATTGCTGAGTCCCCGTGACTCACAGATACTTCCAAAAACCAGTTTGCAGGTGCCGATGTTACTGAGTAGGTGACGCATCCAAGCTCAAGGAGGAGCTCGATGAAGATCTTGCCCTTTATGTTGATCCGCTTCCAGTTGATCAGTAGTGGAGCCCAGTCGGGACGATCGGGGATCTGTGTAGCTTTTGGGGTAGTCTTCTTTTATTTTGGTTCCGTATTCGGACCTTGATTGTATCTGGTTGATGTAATGCTTTTTTCATGTATTTGTGTGAAGTGGCGATTGTAAGCCAACTATGTATCTCTTTCCCTTATGTATTACATGGGTTGTGTGAAGATTACCTCACTTGCGACATTGCTTTCAATGCGGTTATGCCTCTAAGTCGTGCTTCGACACGTGGGAGATATAGCCGCATCGAGGGCGTTACAAGTTGGTATCAGAGCCCTCCCCGACCTTAGGAGCCCCCTGCTTGATCGAATCGCTAGCGTTATTGAGTCTAGAAATGTTTTGAGTCATTTAGGATTATATATATTGGAGAGTTAGGAATTCTTTTTACTCCCCAGTCCCTTCATCGCTCTGGTGAGGCATCCTGACGTAGAGTTTTGACTCTTCTCTTCTCAAATTTCACTAAAAAAAATTTAGGATCACGCGGGTATCTTGGAATCGTTCCGATCGATTTGTGACGAGAACATTGTTCTTGGTGCCTCCTGTCATTTAGGGGTTGTGGCAGTGTCCCGGGGAGTTGAGCTCCGAGGTGTTGTTGTCACAATTTTATCGTTGCAGTTCTGGAATACCTGAGATTAGTTTCGCCGACATCAAAAATCTCTTTTATGCAGTTGCTGGTGAGATAACCTCGACGCCACCCAGTACTGGGGCGGGAGTTCGGGAGTATTGCCATAACTCGTAAAACGGATGCTTTTGGAAGGTTGAGGTAGACGATTTCCGAAGGTTTCTTGGTTATGTGTTGAAGGATGGATACAGCTGGATGTAGGATTTGTTAGTTTGGGTGAGATATTATCCTTCCCCTGTATCCCCAACACCTGATTTCATAACCGGAAAATTTCAGGAGTTTATAAGTGGGAATTCAAGTAGCTCTTAGGATATCTTTCCGACGGATGTATGATATGAAATTGGGGTTTGACGTCTAGTGGTCCGCCTATTCACGGTTGGTTTTACAGTGGTCTCATTGTGTCTTAAAGAGTCCTTGGCTATGCCGACTCGGGGACGCTTTGTATGTCATGTGCACTGCCTTGTACATGATGGTGCTGTACGATCGAGCCCGTGTAGGCCCCACCACGAAAACTTCAGACGAAATATCTATCATATGTTTGTTCCGGCTTATTCTGCAAGCCAATCCTTTGTTTTTTTTTGAGTTGTGGTATTCGAGTTGCTTCGATGTCAAATGTTTATTCCGTACCTTTCCTAAACGGTGTTCTCATACTCCGATGTGAATACAAATCCTTCATGATAATCAAGATTGTCATGTCAATCCTTTTCAACCGGTGTGTTTCTCTTCAAGTGGATCCGATCACTTCAGCATTCGCAAGGTCAATTATCAGTTCTTCTCAATGGTGTTTGTTTCATCCGTCTCCAAGTTGTCTTTGTTTTTCCCGCCCTCCCACCCTTTTTCTTCAAGGATTCGGATTTCTTAATCAAGTATCATTTTTATTGATGTGAAGTCTCTCCATTCTTTTCCGTCAATGTTCTTATCCGTTAATTCTCGGGAAGATGCTAATGAAGCTTCAAGTTCATCATTTATCATTCTTTTTCTTCTTCGGTGGATTTCAATTCAAGCCTTGTTGATCATATGCTTTTTCCTCATTTCAAATACCTTCTCATGCCGGTACACCTCTTAATCATCCACTTCTCGCTATTCAATTGTTCCGGAGTGCTGAAGATATCTCGAGATTCGTGTTTCCACTTTTAATCCATTCAAGCTATTTTGAGGATGTTATCTCATTCAAGCCTTTTAATTCAACCGGTGCAATCTCTCTTTTTAATCATTCTAACGGTGTTTTTCTCTTGAGTGGGCCCTAACCCACAGGTCTTTTCCCAGTATCTTACCTGACTCTTCTTATTCTCCCGGAGTTAGTCTCAAATTCATTTCAAAATTTGACGTAAGAATGAGTTATCATCAGTCAAATGCCCTTCTCCAAGATCTTTCAAATTCTTTTCATCGTTAGCTCAACCTTCCCATTCTTCATTCCGGAGTGTCTCAACAATTCACGGTGGTGTTTCTCGTCGTCACTCTCAACATTTGAAGACCGAAGAAGAGTTTTACCTCCATATCTTATCCGTTCTCTCAGAGATTCGTGGTTCTAGTTCTAGGCCATCCTCTCATAATTGTTTGATTGTGAGAATTCTTTTCACCTATCTGGAGCAATTCAAGAGTCTTTTCAGTTTGATTATCCGGAGTCCATCAATTCAGGTGTATTCATTCTCAGCTTTCAGTTGTCATTCTCCAATCTTACCGGTGCATCAAGTATTTCTCTAATCAATTCACGATCTCTTCGTTCTCATGTATCTAGATTGTCTCAAACATCTTCGTTCTTTTGCTAATTCTCCCCGGTGCTTCGATATCTTTCCTTTGATCGTTCCAAATTCTTATGGTGGTTTGCTCAAGATACTCTTCCATGGTGATCATATCAATTCATTCGTTGTTTTCAATCCTACCGGTGGTTCGTTGATGACCTTCTCAAGTTTAGATTATATCTTCTTAATCCCGTCTACAAGAATAAGTAATATGCCAAATCCATTGGTGAAGGATAAGCATAATGTAATTCTTATTCTTGTTTCATCGAGTGAACTCAATTCCCTATTCTGGAGGCTCATCAAATTCTTTGTTTCAATAGCTCATCTTTCTTTTCCGGAGTTCCAAGCTCTCGCAATTATATCATCTCGGAGATACATCTAAAGCATTACAAGGTTTCACCTTGTGTTTTCAACTTCCCTTTCTTCTCGTTATCCTTTTGTTACCGGAGTTCTTCACGGAGGTTCTACATGATGGTTCAGCTATGACTTAATTCATTCTCGAAGTGTTCATTGAGATTCTTTTCTAAGGAGCTCAAGCTTTCTTTATATTGTAATCTGGAATGCAATTCTTTCTTCCGTATCATTGGAGGTGGTATAACGTCATTCTTGATAATTTGAGTTCATGTTTCATGTTCCACATGTTGTTAAGAATGAGGTTTTTAAATGCATCAATCCCCTTGTTGGAATTATCTTGGACTAAATTTCACCTAAAACCGTACCTAAGGATTGTTGCTATTTATGGTATTTATAAATGACCCAAGTTCTTCTTTTATCCTGTCGGTGAATAAGTTTCTCGTCTCCTTCTTGTTATCAAGCCAATCTATTGTTTCGTTAGTGGCGGAATTTCACCTCATAGTTTTGAGATGTTCTCCATAAGCCCACTACAAGTTTACTCTTTTCGTTGTTGGTTTTCCAACAACTATGTTCGACCCTTCTCCTAAAGATGCTTTCAAGCTTATTTGAGGTAGAAGATATTGTTTTCTCCTCCATTCATTCCATTCCGCCCTCTCATTTCTTCCGGAGGCGTTGTGATGTTGCTCTTTTCTCTCATCATCTCGGATGGTGTTCTTTTCATGCTTACCCATTTAACCGGAGTGTTGTGCCCCTTTGCTCAAATCCTTTTCATCCTATCAAGTTTTGCATCTCTTTTCAACCGGAGTGCTATACGAAGTTGTTCCTCCTTGTTTCTCTTTTCTAGCGGATTTTTTCAACTTCGCTTATCTCCGTTGTATTCTTTTCTCGAAATGGCTTAACCTTTTCAAGGTTCTTTGGTTTCACTCGTTTGTCAAAGGAGCATCTTAGTTGTACCTCTTCTCTCTCTCTCTCTCTCTCTCTCTCTCTCTCTCTCTCTCTCTCTCTCTCTTTCATTTTTCCCTCCGGTGCCATTCTAGATCTCGGGACGAGATCCTCTCGTAGTGGTGGAGTGTTGTGACGCCCCGAGACCGATGTGACAGGTGTCCTCCAGTTTTTCGATGTTGTTGCCTTGTCTTTGCTTGCGTGTCATGCATTGCATATCATGTCATCATGTGCATTGCATCATCATGTTTTCAAAACTTGCATCCGTCCGGGTTCCCTAGTTCCGTCTGTTGTCCGCTCTGAGTCTAGACACACTTGCACACGCCCGCGGCACGTCCGAATATTATTTTAGAAGTGGCCAAAAAATGTTCTCGGAATGGGTTAAAAGTTGGCGTGCGGTGTTGTTTTATTTTCAGTAGACCATCTGCCAAGTTTCATCGCATTCGGAGTTCGTTTGATACCCCAACGGATAACTATAGCGGCAATATAGCCGGACTAACGTCCGACGTTTTCGGTCTCCAAAAACAGTCGCCGGGCCTCCCTCTATTCTCTTCTCTCAGCTCAAGACCGTCTACACAGCTCACTACCTACCGCCAGGCCTAACCTTACCTCTCTCGTCAGCCCGCGGACCTCATCGCGCGCGCGTCCGAAATCTGTCCCGGACCCGACCCGGACAATCGTTACCATTGTGTCCGGATCATCCCCAAACATCTAAAAAACGTCTCCGTTTTGTTAATTGGACTTCCTAACATATTTTTTTCTTGACCGCCCGATTACGATCGAAGGGACGAGATCGCCCCTAATCTAACCCACTCACTATATAACTAGTCTAACCCTAGATCCTAGGAGGGCTGTCCCATCCAATCCTTCTCCCCGCCGCCACTCCTATCCCACCTTGGGATCCTCACGATGCATCCATCCACCGACCAGCCGCTCCTCATCTTCATCGCCTTCCGTGCCCCACCAACCAGCACGCAGCCTCCCGCTCCTCTCGTTCCCGAGAGCGAGGAGTTCCCCGGCCCCGATCCAGCGCCTGATCCCCGCCTCCTCTATACGCTAGCTCGCCGGAGCAGATTTCCTCTCTACCTCGCGCCCCTCCCCTTTTTCCTTTCCCCCGTTGCGGTCTCCTCCCTCTGATGATCTCCCCCTCTCTGTCTTCAGGGACTCGAACCAGCGAGCCGCCAGGGGCACCCGAAGCATGGACCTCCGATGCCGAGCCGCCGACCAGCAACCCCGACATCGTCAGGAACTGATAGCACCGCCCATGGTCTCGCCTCCGGCCAGAACGGGCCGTCCCCGGCCTCCACCACTGCGGATCCGCCTCCCCAGCCATCCCGCCCACTGAACCTCGCCGGAGACGCGCTAGGCCGCCGCCGTCGTCCTGCTCCAAGGCGAAGCGCGGCCTGCTCGATCCTCTGCTTCGTCAACCTGCTTCACTTCCCCTTGAGCCAGATCCGCGCCAAGGCCCAGCTCGCCTCGATCCGATCTCCACGCGCAGCCCTGCGCCGCACCAAGCCCGCAGCCCCGCTGACCTCTGCTTCCACTTCTTCGAGCAGGAGCGCTCGTCCAAGTTACATGCTGCCTTTGTTCAAGAGGAGGACGACGGGGTCGACTCCCCCGTTGACTGCGCCGCATCCATAAGAGTTCGTCGGGTGGGATCAAAAGCCCAGCTGCGCACCCTGCGGTTCTCCCTCCTCCACCGAATGGGCCGAGGCCCATGGTGAGCCTCCAGTGCCCCTGCAACTGTTGGGCTAGGCTGCAGATTCGGCCCAGCGTATATTTTTTTCAGATCTGCGATTTTGTCTTTTATTCCAGAGACGACTGTTTTACAAAAAAGTCCCTGTTCTTCATGCATTTAATAACTTCACAACTGTGCATCGGATTAAAATGTTTTATATATTAAACTTGCTTAGAATTTTGTCTAGATTCATAATATCCAACTTTCATCTATGTTTGAAATGTTTAAAATGTTGTTTGTTTAAATTTTGCCTATTGCCATGCTAAAATGTTTTATTCCATAACTTAATAACCGTAACTCCGAATTTAATAATCTTTATACGTAAATGGGGTGGAAAAATGCCTAGTTCAACATGGTGTACTTGCTTTGCATGTTTAACAACTATAAAATTTGGTTTAGGGCAGAACAACACCAACTCTAATATATGCATATGGGGATTTACCGGAATTGTTGTTCGTTGCTTCCGGCCTCATTTAAACTTGACTAGATAGGTAGTTCTACTTTGCTTCACCCTCTTGCCATGCTAACAACATTTAATCTTGTTGGGTACATAAACGAGATCGAACTAAGTAACTCGAATGTGGTGTTTCGTCAATAGGCAACGGAGTTGCATATTGAGCTCCACTTAACTTGTAGGATTGCTTGTGCACTTTGCCATGCCATGCATCTTTAAACCGGACATGCATCATATTTAGTTGTGCATCATGCCATGTTTATGTGGTGGTCGTTTACTATGTTGTTTGCTTATTTTCGGTGTTGCTTCTTCGGGTTGGTTCCGATAACGTCGTGTTTGTGAGGAACCGTTCGACTATGCCCGTTTGTCTCCTTCATGGACTCGTTCTTCTTCCTTGCGGGATTTAGGCAAGATGACCATA
Source organism: Triticum monococcum (assembly GCA_034509565.1). NCBI lineage: Eukaryota > Viridiplantae > Streptophyta > Magnoliopsida > Poales > Poaceae > Triticum > Triticum monococcum. The sequence goes on along the minus strand of CM067847.1, from coordinate 638,963,707 downwards.
CCCTCAAAATCACTTCTATCTTTGCTTGCTAGATAGCTCGCTCTTTTGCTATGCCTATGCTGCGATACCTACCACTTGCTTATCATGCCTCCAATATTGTTGAACCAAGCCTCTAACCCACATTGTCCTAGCAAACCGTTGTTTGGCTATGTTACCGCTTTGCTCAGCCCCTCTTATAGCGTTGTTAGTTGCAGATGAAGATTGAAGTTTATTCCTTATTGGAACATGGAGATGTTGTTCCTTGTTGGAACATGTTTACTTGTTGGGATATCACAATATCTTTTATTTAATTAATGCATCTATATACTTGGTAAAGGGTGGAAGGCTCGGCCTTATGCCTGGTGTTTTGTTCCACTCTTGCCGCCCTAGTTTCCGTCATATCGGTGTTATGTTCCCGGATTTTGTGTTCCTCACGCGGTTGGGTTATAATGGGAACCCCTTGACAGTTTGCTTTGATTAAAACTCCTCCAGCAAGGCCCAACCTTGGTTTTACCATTCGCCACCTAGCCTTTTCCCTTGGGTTAGGCCAGCCCAAGGGTCATCTTATTTTAACCCCCCCCCCCCGGGCCAGTGCTTGTCTAAGTGTTGGTCCAAACTGAGTAGACTGCGGGGCCACCTCGGGGAAACTTGAGGGCTGGTTTTACTCGTAGGATGTCTCATTCGGTGTTGCCCTGAGAACGAGATATTTGCAGCTCCCATCAGGATGTCGGCGCATCGGGCGGCTTTGCTGGTCTTGTTTTACCATTGTCGAAATGTCTTGTAACCGGGATTCCGAGTCTGATCGGGTCTTCCCGCTAGAAGGAATATCCTTTATTGACCGTGAGAGCTTGTGATGGGCTAAGTTGGGACACCCCTGCAGGGATTTGAACTTTCGAAAGCCGTGCCCGCGGTTATGGGTAGATGGGAATTTGTTAATGTCCGGTTGTAGAAAACCTGAAGTTGACCTTAATTAAAATGCATCAACCGCGTGTGTAACCATGATGGTCTCTTCTCGGCGGAGTCCGGGAAGTGAACACGGTGTTGGAGTTATGTTTGACGTAGGTTGTTCTAGGATCACTTCTTGATCATAGTTGTTCGACCGTGCTTTTGCCTTCTCTTCTCGCTCTCTTTTGCGAATAGGTTAGCCACCATATATGCTAGTCGCTTGCTGCAGCTCCACATCATACCTTTACCTTACCCAGGAGCTTAAATAGTCTTGATCGCGAGGGTGTGAAATTGCTGAGTCCCCGTGACTCACAGATACTTCCAAAAATCAGTTTGCATGTGTCGATGTTACTGAGTAGGTGACGCATCCAAGCTCAAGGAGGAGCTCGATAAAGATCTTGCCCTTTATGTTGATCCGCTTCCAGTTGATCAGTAGTGGAGCCCAGTCGGGACGATCGGGGATCTGTGTAGCTTTTGGGGTAGTCTTCTTTTATTTTGGTTCCGTAGTCGGACCTTGATTGTATCTGGTTGATGTAATGCTTTATTCATGTATTTGTGTGAAGTGGCAATTGTAAGCCAACTATGTATCTCTTTCCCTTATGTATTACATGGGTTGTGTGAAGATTACCTCACTTGCGACATTGCTTTCAATGCGGTTATGCCTCTAAGTCGTGCTTCGACACGTGGGAGATATAGCCACATCGAGGGCGTTACATTAAGTGACCATGTTGCCCCTAGTATATAGAAAAATAACAATTAAACAACACCATGGGGTGGCGGGCCAATGGGTGCATGAAGGGGCATTGTTGGAAAAGTCCTAAAAAGTTCCAAAAAGACTCTCCTTGAGAGTCTTCTTCATTTAGTCCCAAATGCCTAGTTTAGTCCCTAAAAAGTCCCTCCCGTTTAGTAAAAAAGTCTCTAAGAAGGACTTTTTCTAGTCCCTATACAAAAAAGTCCCTTGAAACAAACACCCCCTTAGCGGTCGGTCTATTATGTGTATTACTTACAGCATCTCTAGCATACTCCGTAAAAGTCGAACCCAAAAAACGTGTTTACGGTTCGCTGCAAATCAGATTCGCGGGGTGAATTCGTGCGCTACAGATCAGACACCGTATATGAAAATGTAAAATTTGAAAAAAAACAAGCATTCGTAGGAGAAACTTGCAACGACATTCATCATACATAGTTGATCATCATACTACATCATAGATAGCTGTTCATCATGCTACATCATAGTACTACATGGGGGAGAGGGATCTGTGGGCTGTGCAGCATACCCGAGCCTAGGTTACCAAAATCGATGGGTGCGGTGGTGATGACGCGGCGGAGGAGGCGAAGGAGCTCAGTCAGAGTCGGAGTCGAGGTCGATCCAGACCTTGGCTTGCTCGGCCTTTATGACGTGCAAGTCCGTCTTCTTGGACGCGTGCGCCTGCGACACCGCGACGCCCTGCTCGAGGAAGAACTCCTCGATATCGAGCTCGCGGCGGCGGCGTGCGTCGGCTTCCTCCTCCTCCCTTGTTGAGTGCTCCATGATGGCGTGCTCAAGGTGGTCCCTCTGCTCCGGGGGAAGGTAGTCTTCAGGGCCGATGACGCCTCGACGTGGCGGGTTCGCGTCGGCCTCGAGCTTGACGATGAGCGGCCCGAGCTCCTCCGGCTCTCTCTTTACCGGAGTGAGGCGCGAGCCAGAGGCGCTCGCGGACGAGCTCCCCGCGGTAGAGGAGCCGGAGGAGGCGCAACGGTGGACCGCAAGCTTGTGATCGTACTCGTCAAGCTCGCGGCGTTCGAACGCCGGCGGCGGCTGGCTCCCATAGTTGAGCCACTTCCGCTCCCCCGCTCGCATGCGACGTCGGAGATGCGGTGGTTGCGGCGCTCCGCATCATGCCCACCACTTCCATAGCCATCCATGGGTCGGCAAGGGTCGCTAGGGCTTTTTTTAGACTCGCCGGCGGCGAGAAATTGGGGTGGAGGAGAAGGGGAATCGCGGCGTAGCGGCGGCCGAGGCGGATAGGGTTTGACCCATATCCGAGCGGTGAAACCGCATAAATAGTGGTGAAGATAGTCTTTTTTTGGGCCACGACAAGCTTTTTACGGGCCGGGCCCAGGATACGGAGTCTGTTTTGGCAAGAAAAATGGGCCGAACTTGTATACTCGTCGGAATTATACGGATTCGACCCTTTTATGGGGTCTGCTAGAGATGCTCTTAGAGAATTTACAGCCGGGCGCCTCGAACCCGCCTCATCTGCCCGGGCGGGCTGCTCGGTCACGTTTTTTCGACCTAGAAGGACACCTCAAACGGGCCTCAAACGTCCGGGCTGACCGGCACCCCGCATATTCAACCCAAATATGGGGCGGATGGGGGCGCCCGGGCACGCCCGTCATGTTGGACTGACGAAGGGGTCCCAGCTGGAAACACCCTCAAACCCGGCGGTCCGAAACTCGTCTCCTCTGTCGGACCGATGGCACCGCGTGGCGCAGTTTCGGCAGGCCGCGTAGTGCCTTGCTCGACTATTTAAGTCGACCTGCGGCACTAAAACCCTATCATCCATCCGTATTTTCCTACTCCTGTCCGCCGCTGTCACTTTCCACTCCACCCACCCGTCTAGTAGCCATGCCCCCACGCCGTCGGGTGAGGAGCGATTTCTGGCGCCAGAGCGCCAGCTCGAGCTCCTTGAGCGAATCCGGACTAGGCGCGAAGCCCAGATCGCCATGGGGCTATGTCCGGATGCAATGGATCCGAGGAGGAGGGGATGTCCGGAGGAGGAGGATGTGGGGGATGCTGGCAACGGGGATCTACAGGCCATTCTCGATTCCCTCCGGACGGAGTCGGCTGCGTAGGCAAGACGCCGTGGCCGGCAGGAGATGGAGGCGCAACAGGCCGCGGAGGAGGCGGAGATGCTTGCCTACATGGATGAGGTCGAGCAGGAGGAGGGTGAGCCAGAGCCCTCCTACCCACCCGTCCAGCCGGTCCCGGCACCGTCATCGTGGACATCTCCGACGACGAAGAGTAGCTAGGGTAGTACATAGATGGAGCACGTATAATTTCTTTTGCATGCTTCGTACGGATTTAGGGGATGAAATATAAGAGAGGCGGATGCAAAGTGACTAATTTGACGCGTGACTGATCACTATCCGCGGACGCGCTCGGTCGCGTTCGCGGTCGTTTGAGGGGTCGGATTTGCAAAGTCCGGTTGTAGATGCTCTCACATACTCCCTGAAATGTAAGAGCGTTAGAGCATCTGCAGCTGGATGCCTCAAACCATCCTCATACGCCCGCGGACGCGCCCGGTCAGTGATCGAACAGGAGAGAGAAGAAAAAACGTAACACAACCGGACCCCTCATATCATCCCTATATGTCCGGGGTGTCCGGGAACCCTTATATCCATCTCAAATATGGGGAGGATATGAGGGCTCGCGGACGCGCCCGGGCGCACCCTGGTATTCCGCCACGTAGGACGCGGCCCCACCCCAGACCACCTTTTTCTCTGTGTTTATTCATTCTTTTATTTCTATTTCTTCATGTACATCAATCATGTGCAAGTGACCAGACATATGAGAAAAAAGATGAGAAGTATGGCTACACAAACGAATAAATGTGGGCTTAAAACGAACACACCCGGTCATTGATCGGACGCGTCTGCGGGCGATTAAGGAGTTATATTTGCTATGTCCCGTTGTAGATGCTCTTGCGGAGGAGAAAATGCGAGAGTACTACGTACTACTAGCAGCAGCTTGGTGGACGAGTGAGCGATGGGCGCATGATCACTCTTTTTCTTTTCTTTTTTGCGGATGGACGCATGATCACTCTCTGTGCATGGATTTCGCTTTTGTGATTTAGCATGCGGTAGGCGGTCGATCGAGATCCCTCCTGATAATCTCGCAATAATACTCACGCTGGGTCGATCTGTCTTGGTTGGTTGGAAGGCAAGCACCACACACATCAACGTAGTACGCGCGTATTATTCCTTTCCGAGATGTGGCTGCGAACAACGAGCCGGGGCGACATGCTTGGCAAGTGGCCACGCGCGCGGTTGCTATCTATCCAAAAGGTGGCTTTTGTTGGCCTTCACGCACGCCCAGGGGCCATGAGATGAGCCAGGACGATGACTCCTCACGTGCCCAACCCTAACCCTCCCCGACCCGATGATTAGTTGGAGTGATGACGATTAATTAGTACTAGCACACCTGCCTGCAGGCTTAATTAGGAGTAAGTACTCTTGGCATAGTCCACCGATCGCCTTTTCGCTCTGATTGATTAGCACATGGGCACGGGGTCTCGACACTGTATCCGGGAGAAGAAATGGTCGGCGAGGTGGACGGAATAATACTCTTGGGTTCAATGGAGGTTGAGCTGGGGCTGGTTCCATGGAGCATAGATAATTATGAACTGCTCGCCGCATGTTCTGTTGGTCAGCAGCAGCCGCAGCATCCGTTTGTCCTTGGCTATGATCCGGTTATCTTATACTACAGCTGGTCTTTTGTGTGGACTAAAACCGTAGACTTCGAACAAGTCCTCTGACTACATGCACATCGCCAAGAAAACAAAAGGTTGAACGGGTAACTGCTCGCGGTTTTCAACAAAACAATCTGAGCTGGGTTGTGCGATGCGACCAATGACCTTCTTTTTCTGTTTGTTTTTCCTAAACATTTCCCGCTCTCTAATTTCTTGTAGATATTTGCTCTAGAGGACCAGGTCCCAGCTTCAAACGTCAATTTTCAACACCAGTAGAGTATCATTCTTCCTGGAATAGTATATACAGATTTTTTTAGGGGTAGTAGTATATACAGATGCTACAGGCAACAAAGACTGCTGCATTTTCTAAGCAAAGGATAAAATAGGAGCGGGAAAACAACAGAAGGATCCATCCAGATCTTGGGGACCAGGCCATGTGTAGCAGCTGTGCACAACATGCCAAATATAGCCTTTTCGACCGCCCGGCTCATGTCAACGAAACAAGATGCCGTAGTACTATACTCTACTATAAAATACGCCTATCTTGTAAATTACGTATGCTATACTGGTAAGCCAAAATAAACAATTACAGGGGTTACTATACTCTAGGATCTGAAAACAAGTTGCCATCGATCGGCAACTCGTATGCCATACTACTTTTTTTTGCGAATTATACTAGAATATGCAGCTAGCAAAAACGTAGGTGTGCATGAGTTGTCGATCTCTCCTCTCTCTGTACTCCAGCAATATCATTGAAAACAAAGGGATCCATTCCAAGAGAAGAGATATCCTATAGCCACTTCTAAACTCGGTCGATCCACTAGCTGCCGGCCTGGCCATTACAAGTATATGCGTGCGTTCTACTCGGCCACGGGATAAAACTATGCACGGCGTGACCGATGCATGGCTGCACGCTACACACGGCGTGTAGAGTGGACAAAAGTGAACTTTTCCAGAGTCGCTGTCGTGTGTGTGTCGAACGCGCAAAGGCTATGCCGCAGCCAGCTCATTTGGATAACAGAGATGTGGCCGTCATGTGTACTTTAGTTGACATAACGCAACGGTGGAGCAGTGTTATAGCATCAACACTAGTCGGCCAGGAGTATGTTTAGTATTTCTAGATCGATTACCAGTGGAGGTAAAATCATGGACCTGGCCCCAACTTTAAGGCTCTCCCAATACTCCACATTGTACAGATACCAAGGTTGTCATGTAGGTGAAAAATATATATGGTGTCGCAAGTTATTAAAAGAAGAGAGATGAGTGTGATGAACTCAGAAAGAAATAATGCTAAACGCGTGAACTTAGGCAAAACACTTAAATGAAATAAGCCCACCAATGCATTGAGAACTTTAGTTGTTAAAATCATTAAATGAAGGATGCTTAGCTACTCCCTCTATCCATCTATACAGGCCTAATGCAATTTTTGAGGCTAATTTTGACCACGTGTTAGAGCAATATAATGCATGACATGTAAGTTACACAAAGCATACTGTCAAGTGCGTGCGTGAAGGAGCTTCCAATAATATAATTTGCACATTATACAATTCGTATACTATTAATCTTATCAATAGTCAAAGACAATCTCGAAAAACACATTAGGCCCTTTATATATTGATAGAGGGAGTAGAACAAGTTAGGCAGCTTTGCACTGAGAACTTTAATTGCTTAACTCTTTAATGTGCTTAGCTCCTCATCTTAGTACCGGTGTATTGGAAGAGGCCTAACAATCAGATCAGATGAGCAAGGGACCTGTATATCTGTCTGCAACCTGCACTTGTAGGCAATGCTGAAATGAGGATCATGCTTTATATCTTCGTGTAGGAAAGTGCACACACTTATAAAATATACCGGGTACGTAAAACCAAATGCCAACAAGGAAACCAACTTCATCTCTTTTAGAAAAAGCAACGAAGCGAATGCAAAACTATGACTCTCGTGAATGCAAAATCGTGTAGGAAAGCGTTTTGTTTTTCTCTTTCAGAGAAGCATGGCCGTGACTCTCGCGAAAGCATAACTGTGCCTTTCGCGAAAGCAAACCGTGACTCTCGCGAAAGAAAAAAAAATAGAAAACGCGTTTTTTTCGTTTCCGAAAAGGCACGGTCGTGACTCTCGCTAAAGCACAACCATGCCTCTCGCGAAAAAATGGCTTTCACGAAAGAAAAAAAAGAAAATGCTTTTTTCGCGCAAATTTTTTTCCCTGAATTTTTTTTGATTGAAAAGCTAAGGAGGACCAGGGGAAAACCAAAACGTCGAAAAACCCCAAAAAAACTGTTTAAAAAGCCGAAAACGCGTACGGAAAAATAAAAAAACAAAATCCGGAGGGAGCGTCTAGAGCGTGACACGTAGCGAGTGGCTGAGAATGCGTCAAGTGACGCTGATCGTTGCGAGGCTACCGAAGGAGCGCTCGTTAACTAGTTGCTCCCGGCACTCTGCGGCAAAAGAACGCCCCTTCGCACAGGGGACGCACCAATTGGGCCGGCCCATGGCAGATACCGCTAGTCTGTAGCGCAACAGGTAAAATAAGGAAAAAAGAAGCTCTCCGAAGGAATCGAACTGCAGACCTCTCAATAGCAAGATCCTGTGCCCAAGTGGCAACTTGTGCTTTGGGTGATCTGCCCCAGCACCGTTAAGTGATACAAGCTCTGCTTGATCTCAAAAAAATAAATAATAGCAAGATCCTGTCGATTGCCATGCAAGCTGATGATTCTTAGTGACCAATTTGCAACGCTAATGTCTAAGAACTAACAAAAGTGCCAGAACTCTAACACATTTTGATTTTATTCGAACAAATCTTGGAAATTATAAAAAAATTTCTAGAAGTTAAGTAATGTTTCAAAGTTCGAACATTGGTCAAACAACACGAACAAAAATTTGAAACTCCAAACAATTTTTTTGAATATCTGAACAATTTTAGAAACAGGAACTTATTTTGAAAATTTCTGAACAAAATTTGAAAACATGAACATTTTTTTGAACCTGTGAATATTTTATGAAGAATGCGAACAATTTTTTGAAACATGGGAACAAATGTGAAATTCCAACAGTTTTTTGAAAATTTGAACAAATTTGAAAACGTGGAGATTTTTTGAAAATCAAGACCAAATTTGAAAAAGGGAACAAATGTGAAAATCCAAAACTTTTTTGAAAATTGATTTTTTTTGAAAAAACTAACATTTTTGGAAAAGCATGAACAAATTTTGAACCAGCGATTTTTTTTCAAAATACAAACAAATTTTGTACATTTTTTGAAAAGAAGAACATGTCTTTTGAAAACCTGAACAATTTTTTAAAGCCGAACAAAGAATTGAATATATTGAACTTTTTCTGAAATTGTGATTTTTCTAAAGCAAAAAGAAAAGAAAGAAAGAAAAAGAATAAAGAAATGAAAAACGCGCAAAAAACAAACAGAGAATAGACAATCTGTTGCATATATAGGGTACTAGCGTTGTGAAACTCCGGTGGCTAGCAACGCAGCTCAACGAGTGGGAGGTTTGAGCTTCGATTCCTCACTCTGTCATTTTTTGGGGGGATTTTTTCTGTATGAAGCACCCGTCATGGGCCGGCACATGAACGATCGATGGGTGTGCGGGAGGTCGACATTTTGCCGCAGTGAATACGGTTTTCCATGTGGAATCGCCTACAACTCAGGGTTATTAGGCCGCCACAAGACTTTGTCTGAGCTCAAGTTTTCTTCTGTGTTTTACTTTTTGGTTTTACCACGGTTGTAGCATCGGCTTTCCTCAGGTTTTCATCGGTTTCATTTTCCCCCTTTTTTTGTCTGAGCTTTTCTTTGTTTCTTTCATTGGGTTTCCCTTGTTTTTTTGGTTTTTATTTTTTTCCTTCTTTCCAACATATATCTAATGTTTTCATATACATTGTACATTTTTTGTATACATCATGAACATTTTTTACAGTATTTAATATTTTCTAATAATTGATTAATATTTTAAAATATATGTTTCCATGTGACTTTTTTGTAGGCATTGTATATTTTTCGTATAATTTTAAAATAGTTTCTTGTATATTTAACATTTTTAAATACATGCTTGATTTTATTTTCGAATAATGTTTTGAATATATTTTACAAATACATGATGTAATATATTTTTCATGATTTAATACGTTATTTTTAAACTATGTGCACATTTATATGTCACTAAAATTGATTAAATGTCACAAAAATTGTAACAGCTGATTTGTTTTTCAAAAATGTAACCTGCAGTTTATTGAAGCTGAAACATTTTTGCAAAGTCACATATCTTTATTTTGACAATGCAAATAATTTTTAAAACTTCAGCAAACATTTTATACACCATACTTACATGTTTAAAATGTGTGAGAAACACTTTTAAACTATAGGTATTTGATATTTATTTGAAATATAAAAGGGAAAACTTTGTTTTTGCCCACTTTTCTTATGCCAGTATAAAATTTGATGTTTCACTTTTGCCACTCTTAATATTTTACAATATATCACAATTAGTCAATTACCATTCTGTGGCAAAAACAAAATTTTCGTAGTGGCAATTGTGGTACATTGTCAAAAGCTAAGTATGCCAAAAGTGAAATGAAAAATTATAGATTTTGCCACAGTATTCCATTTATGATGTATTGTCAAAAGCTAAGTGTGCGATAAGTGAGTTGTCAAATTCTAGAGTGGCATAAACAAAATGGTCAAAGGGTACAGTGGCAAAAGAAAAGTTTTTAAAGTTTATGAAGTTTTTCCAAAATCAATGTGCATTTTTTAATTCATGATTTTTTTGAGTTTTTAAGAATTATTTTAATTTCATTTTTTAAACTAAACAATAGACCAGTTAACTGGTCAACCGCGACCAGTCCAAATCGATCGAGCGACAACGATGGAGCGATCTGGGCCGGCCCACGATCGTGGGCATGTGAGCGCTAGGATCAGCAACCAACGGCAAACAACGTTGATTGCTCCCCTGGCCTGGACGCGAGAGCTGAGAGCTCCTAGCTGATGCTCGCGTGCGTCAAGATGAGTAGCTTTTGTTGAAGGATTAGCGCAAAAGGGTCCGTCCCATTCTCACAAGCGAAGGTAAAAGGGAAATGCCACCAAAAATACATCGTTCTTTGGAGTCGAGCCTGTGACCCATCTATATATAGTCGGGTTGCTCGCCATTACACTAGGGACTGACAAATGTGTTAGATTCCAGCATTCAAAGGTATTCCCCCCATCTGAAAAAGCTTGTCCCAAATTTGTCTTTTAAATGGATGTATCAAGTTGGTGCTAGATACATCCATTTAAGGGACAAACTTTTTCGGACGGAGGGAGTAGGTATTATGTATAGCAGTAGATTCATCTTTTAATCATTCCTTCAAGAAATGAATAACATTTTCTCGAACAAAATTTAAAACTTGATATTTACAAAAAAATGTGAATAATTATTGACCACGAACAAAAGTTGGAAATCCAAAGATTTGTTAAATTTTTATAAGTTTGAAATATACATTGAGTTTTTTGTGAAAATATGCTGAACAATTTTTAACTGCACAAAGAACATTTTTGTGATATATGATGAACAAATTTTAAATATACATTGAACATTTTTGTAATATACGTTGAACTATTTTAACTACACGTTGAATAATTTTGTTATATATGCTAAACAAATATAAAATACATATTGAACATTTTGAGATATACACTGAAAAATATTTTTAAAAGGTGAATAAAATTTTGAATCCATAAACAATTTTTGAAATCATGAACAAAAGTTAGGATTTCAAATCATTTTCTTGAAAAACAAAGTATATATAAAGTAAAAAGATAAAAGATAAAATGAAAGAAAAGAAACAGAAAAAAAGAAACCAAAGGTAAAAAACAGGAAAAAAACGAAAAAACTAGCAAAAAAAAAACCGGTTCAGGGAACCAACTGGAAGGTTCCCAAAACCAGGTCTCGCTCGAAGTGGGCTGTCCCGTTCGCCTGGTTCCCTCGCTTCGCTTCAGCGAAGCAGCTACGAACGGACGCACACGGGCGTCATATAGGATCTACCGCGAGAGCTATGTGTGGAATCGCCTACAACACGGGGCTATTGGGCTGCCACAACACTTTAACAGAGCTCGAGTTTCCTTCTGTGTTTTATTTTTTGTTTTTACCACTGTTTTAGCATCGGTTTCATTTCCCCCTTTTTTCTGCGCTTTTCGTTGTTTCTTTCTTTGGTTTTCCCTTGTTTTTATTTTTTATTTTTTTCCTTCTTTCCAGCGTATATATAATGTTTTCATATACACAGTATATTTTTCATATACATCATGAATATTTTTTACAGCATTTATTATTTTCAAATAAGTGATTAATATTTTTGAAATATGTGTTTTCATGTCACTTTTTATAGGCATTGTATATCTTTCATATAATTTGAAAATATTTTCCTTTATATTTAACATTTTTAATAACACACTCGATTTTATTTTCAAATACTTGTTCGAATATATTTTCAAATACACGTTGTAATATAATTTTTGTGATTTAATACGTTATTTTTAAACGATGTGAACATTTATACCTAGTATAAACATTTTGATTATATGTCACAAAATTTGAACAAATGATTTTTTTTCAAAAATGTAATATATGTTTATTTTTGAATGGTCGAAATATTTTTAAAAATGTAACCTACAGTTTATTGAAGCTCGTGAACATTTTAGTGAAGTTGCATATCTATTTTTTGACAATGCAAATAATTGTTAAAAGTTGAGCGAACATTTTATACAACATATTTACATGTTTAAATGTGTGATGAACACTTTTAAAATATAAGTATTTGGTTTTTTTAAAATGTAAAAGGAAAAACTTTATTTTTGCCCACTTTTCTTATGCCACTCTAAAATTTGACGTTTCACATTTTCCATTCTTAGTATTTTACAATATATTACAGTTAGTCAATTACCATCTGTGGCAAAAGCAAAATTTTCATAGTGGCAATTGTGATACACTGTCAAAAGCTTAGTATGACAAAAGTAAAATAAAAAATTATTGGTTTTGCAACAGAATGACATTTGTGATGTATTGTCAAAAGCTAAGTATGTGAAAAATGGTCAAAGGATAGAGTGGCAAAAGTAAAGTTTTATCTAGAAAAACATGCAGGATGTCAGCGTGACCAGGTCACATGGTTACTGGGCTGGATTAGTACCAGCATCTATGAGCGAGCGATACATAGACGCACCCGCTCAATCCTGTTCGGCGCCCTCTGCGCCTGCTATAGTACAACTCGTAAATGGGCGCATACCCCCCTCTCCGCTGGGCAGGCCCATCTAACTTTTTCTCTCTGTTTTTTCAAAATGCAAAAAAAATCTACTAGTGCTGTGATTCCAACCGGGGACGTCCTGCTCAACGGTACTGCAGTAACCAGCCCGCCATCCCCAACTGGATGTGCTACTTTCATCTTTTCATGTCTTTACTTCGTTCATCCTTTCTTCTGTTTTTCTTTTTCGTCTTCCTGGGTTTGACGAACTTATTCTTCAAATCAATGAACTTTTATCAAGTTCAATGAACTTTTTTCAATTTTAATAAACTTTTTTCCAAATTGGATGAATTTTTTTAAATCCGATGAACTTTTTCATTTTTTGACTTTTTTGAAAAATGATGAAATTTTTTCAAGTTTGTGAACCTTTTTCCAAAAGCGATGAACTCTTAAAATCGATGAACTTTTTTCAAATTTGTGAGCCTGTTTTTCATATAGTCGTTCAATATTTTTTTAATACCCATTCAACATTTTTCAAATATTTGTTCGACATTTTCAATATTTATTCAACATTTTTCAAATACTTATTCAACAGATTTCAAATTATTGCTCAACATTTTTTCAAATGTGTTTTTGAAGAGTGTTTTTTGTAATATATAAATATATATGTAGAATATATTGGAGTATAAAGAGAAGTACAAAAAAAACAAAAAATTAGAAGATAAAACAAATAGAAAAAAACAGGCTGAGGCTCCCGCGTGGCTGGTCCTGCTGTCTGTGTCCAGTCGGGCGATTGCTTGAGCGAGTGAATGCTCGTGCCTCCCGTAACGCGACAAATAGTCGCGCCCCACGCCCTGGCCCATGGATCCCCTGGAGGCATGCTTCCTTGCAGACTGCAGTCCAGCATAGGCTTCGGTCCAACAATCACTCCGTCGTTTTTTTTAGGTGCAAATAGTTAACGAGCGCTTTTTCGGAAGCCTCGCAACGATCAGCGCCAGGTCGTTCTTAGCCATTCGCCACGTGTCGCATTCTGGGCGCTTCCTCTAGATTTAGTTTTTTTATTTTTCTGCACGCATTTTCAGCTATTTAAACGGATTTTTTCCGGGTTTTTTCACGTTTTGATTTTTCACCGGTCTTTCTTAACCTTCCAATAAAAAAATTATTTTGCGCAAAAAAACACATTTTTTTTCTTTCATGCCAGTCACGGTTTTGCTTCCGCGAGAGGCATGATTTTTCTCTCGCGAGAGTCACGGCCATGCCTATCGAAAATGAAAAAAAAACACGTTTTCTGTTTTTTTGCGAGAGTCACGGTTTTGCTTCCGTGAGAGGCACGGGTGTGCTTTCGCGAGAGTCACGGATGTGCCTCTCAGAAACGAAAAAAACGTGTTTTCTGTTTTTTTTTCTTTCGTAAGAGTCACGGTTTTGCTTCCGCGAGAAGCATGGTTGTGCTTTCCCGAGAGTCACGGCCGTGCATCTCAGAAAGAAAAAAAAACGCGTTTTCTGTTTTTTCCTTTCGCAAGAGTCACGGTTTTGCTTCCGCAAGAGTTATGGTTATGCTTTCATGAGAGTTACGGCCATGCCTCCTCGAAAACGAAAAAAACGCGTTTTTTTGCGAGAGTCACGGTTTTGCTTCCACGGTTGTGATTTCGTGAGAGGCACGGGCGTGTCTCTTTCGGAAAGGGAAAAAATCCGTGCTCCTGGTTCGGTTTTTTCGTCTGATTTTTTGTGAAAAAAAAGTTCGTCAAAACCTATCAATATGGAATCTAGTTTTGAAAGATCTCAACACGAATAATTCAATAGTACAAGCAGTTTGAGATTTGGACGCACGGTTTGAGACATAAAACGTTTTGAATAAACGGATCTAAAAAAACTCTCATGTTGCGACAAGTAGGGTGTTACATGTGCGCCACTTGCCGCAACTAGGAAAATTAGGGAAATATTTGCAAATCTGTTTGTCTTTTAAAAAGAAATATATCTTTGTCTCCAACGAGCCACCGTGGCCCATGGAGTTTCTCAACCGCCGATACGACGTCGACGTGGATGCCACGACTACTCCGACCGAGTGGTGTTCGACCCGCCGTTGCCGTTCAGAAGTGCCAAGTGGTTCAAAACCATACTCGGCAGTCTGGCACCCGACCGTTAGCTTTGCATTTTTCTCAAGCTCCTTGTCAGCCGGGAAAAGAAAGCTATGTCAGCCACACGAACAGATCTCTGATTCCATTGACGCGTACGTGTCCTCTGTCACGGCCACTAACTGTCGTCTGACACTGCCAGTGCGGGCCCACAACCACATGGCCACCAGACATTGCCCTGCCGCACAGCGTGAGCTTCCAGTCTATCAAACGCTCCTGGTAGCAGGAACAGGGGCCACGTGCTGCACTGCTGCACACACGCCATACACCCGGCTGCACGGCTGCCTACGGCTGGGAGGCGGCCCGCGGCCACGCTCGCCACACACAAGCCTCAAGCCTGCACCACTGTGAATAAGGAAAAAGAGAAGGACGCGGAGTTTCTGGTGAACGGTAAGAGCAACTTTAACGGTGTTTGTTCGTTTTTTATTTATTTGGGTCGGTCAGCGGATGTGTGCATCCGTATTTTAAAATGATTCGGCTGGACCGTCCAACGAGAAGATCGATCACGAACCAACCTGTGGTTGAATGATTAGAGGGACTGTGGGATCTCCAGCCCACCACGGTTCAAATTCTGGTGACCGCATTTATTCCTGGATTTATTTCAGGATTTCCCGCGATGCGCGTTCAGTGGGAGGAGACGTTTCCGTCGACGACGAGGTGCCTACGGTGACTTCATAAATTTCAAGATGATATGCCGGCTTAGTCTTTCGGAGG
Organism: Triticum monococcum; assembly: GCA_034509565.1. NCBI lineage: Eukaryota > Viridiplantae > Streptophyta > Magnoliopsida > Poales > Poaceae > Triticum > Triticum monococcum. Next base: position 638,948,280 of record CM067847.1, on the reverse strand, counting down.
TGCTCATAGGTGTAGGGTGTGCGTGTGTGCGTTCATAGGGGTGAGTGTATGCGCGTGTATATGAGCGCTTGTGTCTGTACTGATGTTAAAAAAACCGGAAAGGTCGATCCAAATGTGCCGGCGTGAAAAAAAAACAACTCGCACGAAATAAACATAATTAAACATAAATGGCAGGTCAAACGTCGGCCAAAGTCCACTTAAATCTAATTAAACATTAAATAAAACATTAAAAAAGTCTACGCCCGCCTGCTGCCGCCCCGCACGCTGCCCTAGACGTCGTTTGCCTTGCCCTTGCCCTTGCCGTCGACGCCGCCTTCGTCGGTGAGGTCGATGAAGACCAGAGCAGGGCCAACCCACCCGAACACCGCCTGGTATGCTGCCAGGGCAGCCTCCTCCGGCGTCTGCTGGGGCGGCGGCATTGCGGCCAGCCACGCGCACTCCTCCTCCTCGAGTCGGAGCGCCTCCGCGTCACGTTGGAGCATGGCCTCGTAGAGCATCTGCTCCTCGCCGTCGGCCTGCTCCTCGCGAAGGCAGTGCTCCTTCCAGCGCTCGAGGTGGGCCGCCTCTTGCGCCGGCGTCGCGGCGAAGTGGATGGGAGGTGCGCTCGCCCACTCGCGGTACTGGCCCGTCCACGAGTAGGCCTCCTCCGGCCAAGTGGGTGGAGGCGGGGAGCGCTTCCGCGTCGGCTCCGGCTCCGGCTTGGGCTAGACGAGCGGCGATGATGGCGGTGGCGGCATGAAGAGAGGGGCGTGGACGGAGTCCCCCGCCGCCGACAGGGCAAGGGCTTGCTCCAGCCCATCCCAGTGTGCGTCCTCCTCGAGGCGGCCAGCATCCAGCGCATGCTGCAGGACCTCTTCGAGGGCGGCTTGGTACTCTGCCTCCGCCTCCATGTCCTCCAGCTCTACCTGTGGGTGCGGCGGCGGGACAACATCGACACCCGAGCCCCGTTGCTCCTCGTGTTCGAGGACGAACCACGCCTCCCAGTTGGGAGAGTCGGCGACGTACTCTGGCAGCCGACGCTGCTCCGACGTGAGCTGCGCGCGGCGCTTGCGCACCTCGTCGTCGTGCGCCCGCTGGCTGCGCGGAACCGCCGACATCGGGATCCGCTGCGGATCCAGATGCCAATGGTGCGACAGCGTGACATCGGGGTACGACAGCGGCTGCCTGTACTCCCAATGCCACCGCACTTGGTGCACCGGGATGCTCTTGCCCTTGCCCTTGCCAGTGCACCAAGTGCGGTGGCATTGGGAGACAAGGGCAAGGGCAAGGGCAAGGGCAAGAGCACGGGAGGACAAGGCGCCGGGGATGCTCTTGCCCTTGCCAGTGCTGCTGCCGAAGAGGCCCATGGGCGCGCTAGGGTTTGTGGTCGCCGGTGAGAAAGCAAAGGGAGTGGTGGAGGGCCAGATGTGGACGGGAGAAGTGGATGAGGCCGGCCCCCGCCGCAAGCATTCTTAAAAAAGGACGCTTCCACTGGCTGACGCGTAGGCCCGTTGTCGGTGGTCGTCGTAGATAAGACGACCGGTGGCGGTTGGGTGGCCTACAGGTGGGGACGCGGTAGATGGCGAGGAGACGCGCGGCGCATCCGCTTCGCGTCCACGCCGATGCATTCCAGGCGCAATTTTGTGCCATAAATGGGTCGGCGCGGACGCCCGACGGACGCGATTTGAGTTTGGATCGACGCGTTGGCCCTTCACTTTTGTCCATGCAAGGCCGAATGGACACGGACGAACGAAATGGGTCGCCCCATTGGAGTTTCTCTTGTCAGCTTGTAATAGTCATTTTGCATGTGATCTCCAAAGCCAAAATATCATTTTCTGAGCCAAAATATTGTATATCTCAACTTCAGTAACAACCTTCCTGTCATAAAGGTCACAGTCCTTAAGGTCTTACAGAGCAGATAACTCCTCTTTTTTTGAACAAAGTACAAATGCAAGCGCTCATACATACACGTATACAGTCACCTCTATGAACACACATATGCATACCATATCTCTATGAGCACATTCGAGAGACTGAGTTGACATATTATTTTGAGATTTACGAAGTCACCGTAGACGCCTCGTCGTCGACGGGAACGTCTCCTCCCATTGAAAGCACATCGTCGAAAATCCTGAAATAAATTCAATAATAATGCGAATTCCAGGACTTTAACTATGATGGGCTTGGGATACCACTGTCCCTCTAGCTATTCAACCACATGTTGGTTCCTCCTTTAGTGTATTGTTTCCTCTGGTGGCCAAAAGAATTTGAGCGCCAACCTTTTTTCAAACCTCTTCAATTTAATATTGAAAATATCAATGGACTCATTAGAGAAAACATGTTGGCTCCAATGTTTAGGAAAATAGGTATGAAGGCGGTATCCTTAAGCAAATTAAAAAAATCTTGCAAAAAGAAAATAAAAAATAACCCGAGAACTTAGGAACAATGGTATGATCATCACTAATGGAAATAAAAATATGATAGTGACTAGATATATCTCTGACTACTTTCCTAAAGAAGCTAAAGAGACAACCCTTCTGAAGGAAATATGCCCTAGAGGCAATAATAAAGTTATTATTTTATTTTCATTATATCATGATAAATGTTTATTATTCATGCTAGAACTGTATTAACCGAAAACTTGATACATGTGTGAATACATAGACAAAATAAAGTGTCTCTAGTATGCCTCTACTAGACTAGCTCGCTAATCAAAGATGGTTAAGTTTCCTGACCATAGACATGTGTTGTCATTTGATAAACGGGATCACATCATTAGAGAATGATGTGATGGACAAGACCCATCCATTAGCTTAGCATTATGATCGTTGAGTTTTATTGCTATTACTTTCTTCATGACTTTTACATGTTCCTCTGACTATGAGATTATGCAACTCCTGAATACCGGAAGAACACCTTGTGTGCTATCAAACATCACAACGTAACTGGGTGATTATAAAGATGCTCTAAAGGTGTCTCCGAAGGTGTTTGTTGGGTTGGCATAGATCGAGATTAGAATTTGTCACTCCGTATATGGGAGAGGTATCTCTGGGCCCTCTCGGTATGCACATTGCTCGGGAACGCAATATTTCAAAAAAAAATTCCTACAATCACGCAAGATCTATCTAGGAGATGCATAGCAATGAGAGGGAAGAGTGTGTCCACATACCCTCATAGACCGAAAGCGGAAGCGTTGAGTAACGCAGTTGATGTAGTCGAACGTCTTCGCGATCCAACCGATCCAGTACCGAACGCACGACACCTCCGCGATCTGCACACGTTCAACTCGGTGATGTCCCTCGTACTCTTGACCCAGTTGAGGCCGAGGGAGATTTTCGTCTGCACGACGGCGTGATGACGGTGATGATGAAGTTACAGACGCAGGGCTTCGCCTAAGCACTACAACGATATGACCGAGGTGGAAATCAGTGGAGGGGGGCACCGCACACAGCTAAGACAACTGTCAACTTGTGTGTTCTAGGGTGCCCCCTGCCCCCGTATATAAAGGAGCAAGGGGGGAGGCCGGCCGACCCTCATGGGGCGCGCCCCAAGTAGGATTCCTACTAGGAATATGGATCCTATTCCTAGTAGGTTTCCAACAAGGGAAGAGAGGGGGAAGGAAGGAGAGCGAGAGAGGAAGAAGGAAAGGGAGGGGGCGCCGCCCCCTCCTAGTCCAATTCAGACTCCTCAAGGGGGGGCATCCCTAGGGCCCTCTCCTCTCTCTCTCTCTCACACACACACAAGGCCCATGTTGGCCCATTAGTCCCCCCGGGGTTTCCGATAACCCCCCGGCACTCCAATATTTATCCGGTGACCCCGGAACTCATCTAGTGTCCGAATAACATCATCCAATATATCAATCTTTATGTCTCGACCATTTCGGGACTCCTGGTCATGTCCGTGATCACATCCGGGACTCTGAACTACCTTCAGTGCATCAAAACACATCAACTCATAATACCGATCGTCATCGAACGTTAAGCATGCGGACCCTACGGGTTCGAGAACTATGTAGACATGACTGAGACTCATCTTCGGTCAATAACCAATAGCGGAACCTTGATGCTCATATTGGTTCCTACATATTCTACAAAGATCTTTATCGGTCAAACTGCATAACAATATACGTTATTCCCTTTGTCATCGGTATGTTACTTGCCCGACATTCGATCGTCGGTATCTTAATACCTATTTCAATCTCGTTACTAGCAAGTCTCTTTACTCGTTCCATAATGCAACATCCCACAACTAACTCATTAGTCACATTGCTTGCAAGGCTTATAGTGATGTGCATTACCGGGAGGGCCCAGAGATACCTCTCCGATACACGGAGTGTCAAATCCTAATCTCGATCTATGCCAACTCAACAAACACCATTGGAGACACCTACAGAGCATCTTTATAGTCACCCAGTTACTTGTGACGTTTGATAGCACACTAAGTGTTCCTCCGGTATTCGGGAGTTGCATAATCTCATAGTCATAGGAACATGTATAAGTCATGAAGAAAGCAATAGAAATAAACTAAACGATCATAGTGCTAAGCTAACAGATGGGTCAAGTCAATCACATCATTCTCTAATGATGTGATCCCGTTCATCAAATGACAACTCATGTCTATGGTTAGGAAACTTAACCATCTTTGATTAATGAGCTAGTCAAGTAGAGGCATACTAGTGACACTCTGTTTGTCTATGTATTCACACATGTACCAAGTTTCTGGTTAATACAATTCTAGCATGAATACTAAACATTTATCATGATATAAGGAAATATAAATAACCACTTTATTGTTGCCTCTAGGGCATATTTCCTTTAGTCTCCCACTTGCACTAGAGTCAATAATCTAGATTACATAGTAGTGATTCTAGCACCCATGGAGTCTTGGTGCCGAGCATGTTTTGCTCGTGAGAGAGGCTTAGTCAACGGGTCTGCAACATTCAGATCCATATGTATCTTGCAAATCTCTATGTCTCCCTCCTTGACTTGATCGCGGATGGAATTGAAGCGTCTCTTGATGTGCTTGGTTCTCTTGCGAAATCTGGATTCCTTTGCAAAGGCAATTGCACCAGTATTGTCACAAAATAGTTTCATTGGATCTGATGCACTAGGTATGACACCTAGATCGGATATGAACTCCTTCATCCAGACTCCTTCATTTGCTGCTTCCAAAGCAACTATGTATTCCGCTTCACACGTAGATCCCGCCACGACGCTCTGCTTAGAACTGCACCAACTGACAGCTCCACCATTCAATAAAAATACGTATCCGGTTTGTGACTTAGAGTCATCCAGATAAAGTGTCAAAGCTTGCATCAACATAACCGTTTACGACGAGCTCTTTGTCACCTGCATAAACGAGAAACATATCCTTAGTCCTTTTCAGGTATTTCAGGATGTTCTTGACCGATGTCCAGTGATCAACTCCTGGATTACTTTGGTACCTCCCTGCTAAACTAATAGCAAGGCACATCAGGTCTGGTACACAACATTGCATAGATGATAGAAACTATGGCTGAAGCATAGGGAATGACTTCCATTTTCTCTCTATCTTCTGCAGTGGTCGGGCATTGAGTCTGACTCAACTTCACACCTTGTAACACAAGCAAGAACCCTTTCTTTACTTAATCCATTTTGAACTTCTTCAAAACTTTATCAAGGTATGTGCTTTGTGAAAGTCTAATTAAGCATCTTGATCTATCTCTATAGATCTTGATGCCCAATATATAAGCAGCTTCACCGAGGTCTTTCATTGAAAAATTCTTATTCAAGTATCCTTTTATGCTATTTAGAAATTCAGTATCATTTTCGATCAATAATATGTCATCTACATATAATATCAGAAATGCTACAGAGCTCCCACTCACTTTCTTGTAAATACATGCTTCTCCAAAAGTCTGTATAAAACCATATGCTTTGATCACACTATCAAAGCATATATTCCAACTCCGAGATGCTTGCACCAGTCCATAAATGGATCGCTGGAGCTTACACACTTTGTTAGCACCTTTTGGATCGACAAAACCTTCTGGTTGCATCATATACAACTCTTCTTTAATATATCCATTAAGGAATGCAGTTTGGACATCCATTTGCCAAATTTCATAATCATAAAATGTGGCAATTGCTAACATGATTCGGACAGACTTAAGCATCGCTACGGGTGAGAAAGTATCATCGTAGTCAACTCCTTGAACTTGTCAAAAACCTTTCGCAACAAGTCGAGCTTTATAGACAGTAACATTACCATCAACGTCAGTCTTCTTCTTGAAGATCCATTTATTCTCTATAGCTTGCCGATCATTAGGCAAGTCAACCAAAGTCCACACTTTGTTCTCATACATGGATCCCATCTCAGATTTCATGGCCTCCAGCCATTTTGCAGAATCTGGGCTCATCATTGCTTCCTCATAGTTCATAGGTTCATCATGGTCAAGTAACATGACTTCTAGAACAGGATTACTGTACCACTTTGGTGCGGATCTTACTCTGGTTGACCTACGAGGTTCGCTAGTAACTTGATCAGAAGTTTCATGATCATCATCATTAGCTTCCTCACTAATTGGTGTAGGAATCACTGGAACTGATTTATGTGATGGACTACTTTCCAATAAGGGGGCAGGTATAATTACCTCATCAAGTTCTACTTTCCTCCCACTCACTTCTTTTGAGAGAAACTCCTTCTCTAGAAAGGATCCATTCTTAGCAACGAATATCTTGCCTTCGGATCTGTGACAGAAGGTGTACCCAACAGTCTCTTCTGGGTATCCTATGAAGACACATTTCTCCGATTTGGGTTTGAGCTTATCAGATTGAAGCTTTTTCACATAAGCATTGCAGCCCCAAACTTTAAGAAACGACAACTTGGGTTTCTTGCCAAACCACAGTTCATAAGGTGTCGTCTCAACGGATTTCAATGGTGCCCTATTTAACGTGAATGCAGCCGTCTCTAAAGCATAACCCCAAAACGATAGCGGTAAATCAGTAAGAGACATCATTAGATTGCGCCAAGTGCGGTTACGACGTTTGGACACACCATTACGCTGTGGTGTTCTAGGTGGCGTGAGTTGTGAAACTATTCCACATTGTTTCAAATGAAGACCAAACTCGCAACTCAAATATTCTCCTCCATGATCAGATCGTAGAAACTTTATTTTCTTGTTACGATGATTTTCCACTTCACTCTGAAAATCTTTGAACTTTTCAAATGTTTCAGACTTACGTTTCATTAAGTAGATATAAGCATATTTGCTCAAATCATCTGTGAAGGTCAGAAAATAACGATACCCGCCATGAGCATCAACACTCATCGGACCGCATACATCAGTATGTATTATTTCCAATAAGTCTGTTGCTCGTTCCATTGTTCCGGAGAACGGAGTCTTAGTCATCTTGCCCATGAGTCATGGTTCGCAAGCATCAAGTGATTCATAATCAAGTGTTTCCAAAAGTCCATCAACATGGAGTTTTTTCATGCGCTTTACACCAATATGACCTAAATGGCAGTGCCACAAATAAGTTGCACTATCATTATTAAACTTATATCTTTTGGCTTCAATACTATGAATATGTGTATCACTACTATCAAGATTTAGTAAAAACAGACCACTCATCAAGGATGCATGACCATAAAAGATATTACTCATATAAATAGAATAACCATTATTCTATGATTTAATTGAATAACCGTCTCGCATCAAACAAGATCCAGATATAATGTTCATGCTTAACGCTGGCACCAAATAACATTTATTCAGGTCTAAAACTAATCCCGAAGGAAGATGTAGAGGTAGCGTGCTGACGGCGATCATATCGACTTTGGAACCATTTCCCACGCGCATCGTCACCTCATCCTTAGCCAATTTTCGCTTAATCCGTAGCCCCTGTTTCGAGTTGCAAATATTAGCAACAGAACCAGTATCAAATACCCAGGTGCTACTGCGAGCATTAGTAAGGCACACATCAATAACATGTATATCAAATATACCTTTCACTTTGCCATCCTTCTTATCCGCCAAATACTTGGGGCAGTTCCGCTTCCAGTGACCAGTTCCTTTGTAGTAGAAGCACTCAGTCTCAGGCTTAGGTCCAGACTTGGGTTTCTTCACTTGAGCAACAACTTGCTTGCTGTTCTTCTTGAAGTTCCCCTTCTTCCCTTTGCCCTTCTTCTTGAAACTGGTGGTCTTGTTGACCATCAACACTTGATGCTCCTTCTTGATTTCTACCTCCGCAGCCTTTAGCATTGCGAAGAGCTCGGGAATTGTCTTATCTATCCCTTGCATATTATAGTTTATCACGAAGCTCTTGTAGCTTGATGGCAGTGATTGAAGAACTCTGTCAATGACACTATCATCAGGAAGATTAACTCCCAGCTGAGTCAAGTGGTTGTGGTACCCAGACATTCTGAGTATATGTTCACTAACAGAACTATTCTCCTTCATTTTGCAGCTGTAGAACTTATTGGCGACTTCATATCTCTCAATCCGGGCATTTGCTTGAACCTTCAACTCCTGGAACATCTCATATGCTCCATGACGTTCAAAATGTTGTTGAAGTCCCGGTTCTAAGCCGTAAAGCATGGCACACTGAACTATCGAGTAGTCATCAGCTTTGCTTTGCCAGCCGTTCTTAACGCCGTCAGCAGCATCTGCAGCAGGCTTGTCACCCAGCGGTGCTTCCAGGACGTAATTCTTCTGTGCAGCAATGAGGATAATCCTCAAGTTACGGACCCAGTCTGTGTAATTGCTACCATCATCTTTCAACTTAGCTTTCTCTAGGAACACATTCAAATTCAACAGAACAACAACACATGCCATTTATCTACAACAACATGGACATGCAAAATACTATCAGGTACTAAGTTCATGATAAAGTAAAGTTCAATTTAATCATATTACTTAGGAACTCCCACTTATATATACATCCCTATAATCATTTAAGTGATCACATGATCCATATCAACTAAACCACGTCCGATCAGCACGTGAGATGGAGTAGTTTTCAATGGTGAACATCACTATGTTGATCATATCTACTATATGATTCACGCTCGACCTTTCGGTCTCAGTGTTCCGAGGCCATATCTGCATATGTTAGGCTCGTAAGGTTTAACCAGAGTATTCTGCTTATGCAAAACTAGCTTGCACCCGTTGTATGTGAACGTAGAGCTTATCACACCCGATCATCACGTGGTGTCTCGGCACGACGAACTGTAGCAACGGTGCATACTCAGGGAGAACACTTGTACTTTGAAATTTAGTGAGAGATCATCTTATAATGCTACCACCATACTAAGCAAAATAAGATGCATAAAGGATAAACATCACATGCAATCAAATAAGTGATATGATATGGCCATCGTCATCTTGTGCCTTTTGATCTCCATCTCTGAAGCACCGTCATGATCACCATCGTTATCGGCTTGACACCTTGATCTCCATCGAAGCATCGTTGTCGTCTCGCCAACTATTGCTTCCACGCTATCGCTACCGCTTAGTGATAAAGTAAAGCAATTACATGGCGATTGCATTTCATACAATAAGGTGACAACCATATGGCTCCTGCCAGTTGCCGATAACTGTGTTACAAAACATGATCATCTCATACAACAATTTATATAATCACGTCTTGACCATATCACATCACAACTTGCCCTGCAAAAACAAGTTAGACGTCCTCTACTTTGTTTTTGCAATTTTTACGTGGCTGCTACAGGCTTCTAGCAAGAACCGTTCTTACCTACACATCAAAACCACAACGTAGTATAGTGATTGCTTTTTGATCTTCAGAAAGAACCCTGTTCATTGAAACCGATTCAACTAAAGTTGGAGAAACATACACCCACTAGCCACCTGTGTGCGAAGCATGTCGGTAGAACCAGTCTCGCGTAAGCGTACGCGTAATGTCGGTTTGAGCCGCTTCACCCAACAATACCGCTGAATCAAGAATCAACTAGTGACGGCAAGCAATATGTATATACCCACGCCCACAACTCCTTTGTGTTCTACTCGTGCATATAACATCTACGCATATACCTGGCTTTGATGCCACTGTTGGGGAACACAGTATTTAAAAAAATTCCTGGGATCATGCAAGATCTATCTAGGAGATGCATAGCAACGAGAGGGGAGAGTGTGTCTGTCGGTGTCAAAACCGGCGGATCTCGGGTAGGGGGTCCCGAACTGTGCGTCTAAGGCGGATGGTAACAGGAGGCAGGGGACACGTTGTTTACCCAGGTTCGGGCCCTCTTAATGGAGGTAATACCCTATGTCCTGCTTGATTGTTCTTGATGATATGAGTATTACAAGAGTTGATCTACCACGAGATCAAATAGGCTAAGCCCTAGAAGCTAGCCTATGGTATGATTGTATGTTGTCCTATGGACTAAAACCCTCCGGTTTATATAGACACCAGAAGGGGCTAGGGTTACACAAGGTCGGTTACAAAAGGAGGAGATATACATATCCGTATTGCCTAGCTTGCCTTCCATGCCAAGTAGAGTCCCATCCGGACACGGGACGAAGTCTTCAATCTCGTATCTTCATAGTCCAACAGTCCGGCCAAAAGATATAGTCCGGCTATCCGGAGACCCCCTAATCCAGGACTGTAACGCCCCGAGACCGATGTGCCAGGTGTCGTGCAGTTATTCGCTGTTGTTGCATTGTCATTGCTTGCGTGTCATGCATCTCATATCATGTCATCATGTGCATTGCATTTGCATACGTATTCGTCTCATGCATCCGAGCATTTTCCCGGTTGTCCGTTTTGCTATCCGGCGCTTCGTTCTCCTCCGATGGTCATTTCTACCTTTCTTTTGTGTGTGGGGATTAAACATTTCCGGATTGGACCGAGACTTGCCATGCGGCCTTGGTTTACTACCGGTAGACCGCCTGTCAAGTTTCGGGTCATTTGGACTTCGTTTGATACTCCAACGGTTAACCGAGGGACCGAGAAGGCCTCGTGTGTGTTGCAGCCCAACACCCTTCCAAAGTGGCCCAAAACCCACCTAACTCTGTTCCATCGTCTCGGTCGTTCGATCACGATCGCGTGGCCAAAAACCGCACCTCATTTGGACTCTCCTAGCTCTCTCTATGCCTATATATACACCCCCCTCCGAATTTCGCGGTGCCATCCACCCCTAACCCTAGATCTCTCCCTCTCCTCGCGCGCCGGACACATCCACACTGGCCGGACATGTCCACCCTGTCGGGTGGTAGGAGCGACATATGCCAACGGGTGGCTTATCATTGCGGGGGCCGATAGAACGTCGCCGGTGCCTGGAAACGGGATGAGGCGAAGACATGCACGCCGGCGAATCTTACCCAGCTTCAGGGCTCTCCGGGGAGATAATACCCCTACTGCTGCTCTGCGGGGTCTCCGCATGGTTACTAGGTGGACAAGTAGCTACAATGCTCCTTGAGCTGTTTTGGGTGGAAGGAGGAAGAAGGGCTCGGCTCAGCTTGCTTCCTCTCCTTGTATTATGTCTAGGTCTAGGAAGAGAGTCCAACCCTTTGCATGGGTGCACCAGGGGGTTTATATAGGCCTACCCCCGGGGGTACAATGGTAATCCGACTGGGCGCGGGGCCCAGCTGTCTGTGACTGTGCTCGCCAGCTTCTCCGCCGGCTTCTGGGGCCCGCTGGCAGGTGGGTCCCGCCGGCTGCCGGCTCCTGGGTCGACAGGCCGGCCCCACTGGCCAGGGCCTGGTCGACAGCTGGTTACTGTTTCTCCATGTCGTTGACGCAGGCTTGGTCGGGGTAAGTGTGGCTACAGTAACGCCGCCCTGGCGGGTGATTACTGTAGCCCCGCCACGTCTTGTCTCCTTAATGGGTGTCTCCTTCGAGGAGGGCGGCAGGCCGGCTACGTGAAACCGGCCCTCTGTCTTGCCGGCTTGAGAGGAGGTGCGGCCGCCTTCGGCATCTCTCTGCCCGAAGGGGCCCACCGCCTCGGGGGCCATGCTGGCGACCCGTCATGGACGGCGTCAGAGCCGCCGTGGCTACAGTGCCGCGCCGGGCGGGCCGCAGCTGCCCGCACGACGCGCTGTACCAGGCGTGCTCTGGGTTTTGGGGGTGGCAGGCTCTACTGTAGCCACGCCCCACTTCATCATCGCAGAGTGGACGCGTACATCGCGGGTACGACGTTGACTGCTTTATGGGAGCCGGCCTGGCAGTAGCCGGCCTTGCTGTAGCCGGCCCTGCCGTAGCCGGCCCTGCCGTAGCCGGCCCTCCGCAGCTTTCTTCAGGAGGGTGAAAAGGCGGGTCGCCCCCGAAGCCGGCCAGGAAGGTAGCCAGCTGGGGGGATGCGGCGCAAGTCTTGAGTCTTCTTATGAGCCGGATGGGCTCATAATTTTTTTTGAGGGGCCAGGGGAAGCCGGCTGGGCTACCCATGGCTATTTACCCCGACAGTAGTCCCCGAAGGCGGGCGAGCTTCACGGCGGACGGAAGGACGGGAAGCTTGGCCGGCTTCATACCCTGAGGGGCCGACCTCGTCGTTGCAGCCGACTCCGGAGCACTTTTTGTTTATCAAGGTGGCAGTGGTTGACCCGCGGGCCGGCCGCGGGCCCCACGACGAGCCATGTGGCGGAGAAGTCCTGCCGTCGCACGCGTGCGACAGGACGCCGCCGCAGGCCCGGGCCCGCCACTCCCTGGCCTCGGCCCGGGCGCAGATCTTCTGTGGCCCGAGGGGACTGCTCGCCTCCCCGCGGCCGTTACTTCGCGTCATCAAGGCGCGCAATTAACGCGGGCGTGGGGGAGATGGGCACAATCGATCCCCACGACCCCCCACGCCGCGCCTCCTCGGCTCTGGCGCACGCGCCTACAAGTAGGGGGGGAGGGGGAGAGGCACAAGCCCGTTCGCTCCCCCGCTCCCCGTCCCTCCTGCTCCTCTTCTTCTTCTTCTTTGCGCCCGACGCAGTCTCGCGCCGCAGCCCACCCACGCCGCCATGTCTCTGGCTCTGTCGAGCTCGTGGGACGGGTCCAATGTTCACGAGGACCATATTGAATTCCTCCGCCAGACCCGGCGCCTGCCCGCCGCCAACCTCGTGCAGGTGCGTCTGGCACCCACGAAGGAGGTCTCGCCGGCGCCGGAGGAAGGCGAGCGCATCGTCTTCTGCACGCACTTCCTCCGCGGCTTCGGCTTCCCGGCGAGTAGCTTCATGCGCTCTTTCCTCGAATTCTACAACCTCCAACCACATCACGTCACGCCCAACGCAGTGCTGCAGCTCTCGGCCTTCGTCTTGCTCTGCGAAGGATTCTTGGGGGTGTTGCCGATGCTGGAGCTCTGGGCAGAGCTGTTCCAGAACAAGCTCGGCACCGTCTCCGCCGGCGTGCCGGCTCCCTGCGGCGCCTTCATCGCGATGAAGAGGGCAAGCGATGACAACCCCTTCCCCCACATTCCTCTGATCCAGTCTGTCAAGCTTTGGCAGAAATCCTACTTCTACGTCAAGAACATCGCCCCGCACGGCGATTAAGTCAATCTGCCGGCTTACGTAGCCGGCCCGCCGGCTGGGAGGCGGCGGTCTTGGGGCTACAGGTCGAAGTCCTTGTCTCCGGCTGGGAATGCCTCCATCGCCCGGCTTCGGGTGATGATCCAGTCGGAAGGCCTGCTCGCATCCGACCTGGTAGCCGCCTTCGTCGAGCGCCGGATTCTGCCCCTCCAAAGCCGGCCGCACATGATGTGCCAGATGAGTGGCCGGTTCGACCCTTGCCGGCTGAGCACATGGGAGATGCCCCACGCCGAGGTGGATCTGATGGTGAACTACATCGCCAACCTGAAGCTCACCGACGAGTGGCAATTCGGCAAAGTGCCGTACTCCCGCGCCCATCCTCCGCCTGTGGTAAGTCTTTCTTCTCGTCGTCTGCCGGCTTGAGTCAGCCGGCTTCTGACCAGGCGGCTCTTCTCTTTTTTCTCTTCATCAGAATCCTCTCCTCCCGCCGCCAGCCGGGGCGGCTGGAGTCGATCGCGAGTATGCCCCGGACCGCACGGTGGACGACCTCGACGACCCGGACCTTGCCGCAGTCGCCATGGAGGATGCCGCCACGGGGGACGCCGCCGAGCTCGGCGGCACGGGGCTCTCGGCCAGTTTCGACGACTGGCCAGATGATTTCGAAGCCGAAGAAATCCCGCGCCACCAGCCGGCAACCGACCGCCGCGGCGCGGGCTCGTCTGCCGCGCCGACTGCCGGTGGTGGAAAGGGGAAACGCCGGGCCGCGCTCCCTCTCTTCGGAAGCCGGCCGAAGAAGCCGAAGGCCTCCGCCGCGGCCACGAAGCACGAGGAGGCGGCGGCGAAGGCGGCCCGCTTCCGGAAGGCGGTGAAGAAGCCTCCATCAGTTTCCGCGTAAGTCTTTTAGCCGCCCACATGCTTGTTATTCTGAAGTCTTCCTTTACTTGACTTCTTCTTTGATTTTCTGAGCAGGGCGCCGCTCTCCCTCGAGCGAGGCCCAGCCGGCTCCGTGGTCGGGCCGAGTGCCGGGTCCTCAGGGTCCCGCCGAGTGGACCCCCACGCTGAACTTGAAGCAGCCACGGAGCGCAACGCTCGCGAGGCGCGTCGAGAGAGGGAGGCGGCAGAGCGGGAGGCGGCGGAGCGGGAGGCCGCCCAGACGGCGCCGGGGCGAGCGAGCACGGCAGCCGAGACTCCGTCGGAGCGGGCGGCCATGGAGACGGAGGCGGAAGGCGCGCGTAGCCGGCCTCCGCTACTTGCCGTCCCCCTCCAAACTTTGGATCCGGACATCCCTCTGCCCACGGCGGAGGAGATCATCCCCGAGCAGCCGCCGGTGCAGAGGGACGAAGTCTTCGAGATTTCCGTCGAGAGGACGCCGCCGGCAGCGCTAGCCGGAGTAGGTGAAGGCGGCCAATCATCGGCGGTGCTGGAGGAGCCGGCCCGGGCCGCGCCCGAGGCTGGAGCCGGCCTTGAGATCGAGCTGGCGGCGGGCCGGCATGCCGGAGGGGGCACGGCCCCGCCGGACACGCGCCGAGCCGCGGGGGCTGAGCAGACGGCAGACGCCTTCGAGGCGGCCAGCTCTGCCACGTCTGTATGGACTCCTAGCGGAGGGAGCGGCGAGCTGAACGTCCCGGCCCAAGGGGTTCGGAGCCGGCTGCAGGCACAGGCCGGCCTCCTGAGGCAATTTACTCAGGAGTTTCTGTCGACGCGGTCTACAATCCGGGTAAGTCTTCACTTGTTGACCGTTCTGGTCCTTTGAATTTTTTCCGTGGGGGCGCGCTAGCGCACCCACTGGGTGTAGTCCCCGAGATCCGGGCCGACTGCAACGCAGTCGGGTCGGATCTTACTCGACGACTATCTTTGACTGTTTTTTCTGATCTCTTAGGATTATCATAATTCTCGTGCTGCTGCCTTCAACTCCCAGGCTCGGGAGCTGAGCCGGAGGACCGAAGACCTCGCCAGCAGCCGGCGTAAGTGTTTTGTCTTTATTTGTTTCTCGTGGGGGCGCGACAGCGCACCCACTGGGTGTAGTCCCCGATATCCGGGCCGACTACAGCGCAGTCGGGTCGGATCTTACTCGACGACTTTTCCTTTGCTGACTTTTTCTCTTTATCTTTTGCTCGTGCAGAGGCCAACGCCGACCTGCGGAGGGAACTCGGCGAGGTGCAGGCCGCTCTTCGCGCCAAGGACGCCGAGTATGCTGACTTGGTTCAAGAGCGCGACCGCCTGGCGAAGAAACTGGCCGACCAAGAGGAGAGCCACAAGGCGGCCCTGCAAAAGGCGCAGGACGGCGAGGCTACCCTGAAGGCGGAGTTCGAGGCCAGGGAGGCGAGCTGGGCCGAGACGCGCCAGGCGCTGGAAGAAGGCTTCGGCCGGATCGAGGATCTCATCGATGGTAGGCCGTCCTTCTTGCTCTTCTTCCATCCGCCGGCCGCCTGCGGCTTTGTTTTGACTTGTGTTTGCTATCTTGCGCAGAGTACTTTCCCGGTCAATCTGTCCTCGCCGCCCAAGCCATCGAAGCCTACCGCGAGGAGCGCCGTCAGGCCGGGGTTGTGATTCCGCCGGACGCGAATCGGACGTTGTCGGAGCAGCTCATCGCCGTCCAGGCGCGGCTGCAGCCGGCCCACCGGCTGCTCTGCCGGCTCCAACGCGCCGGGGCGACGATTCTGGCCGCGCTCTGGCCCGGCCAGACAATTCCCCGCACCCCAAGCCGGACGGACGACTGGCTCGAAGTCGCAGTCGGCCGCTTCGAGGCCTGGAAGGCGTCCGCGGCCCGTCTTGGAGCCGAGCGCGCGCTGGAGTTCGTTCGCGCGTGGTACCCAGGGCTAAGCCTGGACCAGCTGCGGACGTGGCGGTCGGAAGCCGACGCGGAGCTGGAGGAGGTGCGGCCGGCGATCGCGCAACGCGCCTCGACGATCGCCGAGTGCACCGACACCAGTGTCTTCGCGCCGGAGCTCAACGACGATGGCGCCGCCCAGCCGGAGGAATGGTTCGGGCGGAACCCGGTGGACGGCGAGGACTCGGCCGAGGAGATCGCCTCCAGCGACGAGGGCGAGGACGACGAGGAGGAGGATGGCGAAGACGCCGAGCCGACTGGTGAGACGGCCGACCGTCCCCCAGCCAACCGTGCCTCCAGCAACGAGCCACGCGGGAGCGCGCCCTCTGCCGGAGACGATGATCAAGCCGAGGTTGGCCAGCCGGCCGCTCCTCCAGCCGGCGCGACTGCTTCCACCGCCCAGCCCGGCTCGTCTGCGGCCCCGCCGGCTTGATCTGCCGTTCTTTTTATCCCTGTTTTACTTTTTCGGACAATTTTAAGTTTTTGCAATTCCACCCACTGGGGTTGTATCGAACAATGTTGGATGTCGACCTCTCTAGAGGCCTTTTGTGTAAATATTAATATACGCATGTGTTGGCGTTCATTCAAGTGTACTTTTTTGTCCTTAGGCTCTTTCCTTTGCCGCCTTCCCTCTTTGGGAAGGCAAGTACTTGAGCTTTCTTGGATTTGAAGCAGACTGAATGTAAGCCGGCCGGCCGGCTACTCTGGTAGTCGGTCGGCGGGAGGCAGTCAGCCGGCTTTTGTTATATATGCGAGCCTGTTTGGTCCCTAGCCGTTTTTCATGTGCGCACCCTTTCCGGCTTGTGGCTCTTGCCAGCCGGGCAGTCGGTTCTTCGAGCTGCGATTTCGGCAAGAGCCAAGCCTGGGTGTCGGCACATTACTTGTCTGACTGCGGGTAGGGCTCCTAATATAACTCTAGTCGGCCAGTCCCCGGGCCGACTCGTCGGACCCGGTACCGGAGAAAATAAATGAATAGGTAATATCATACGCATGATAACTTTCATTCATAAAATAAAGGGTGGCAGTCCCCGAGTCTTTCTCGGGGAGCCTACTGTTTCGTACTTAATACAAAAGTGGGCATAATACATACTGCATTTTAACTGTAAAACTTCCGAAGGAGATTTGCGTTCCATGGTCGCTCCGACTCCTTGCCGGAGTCGTCTCTCTTGCGTGCCTTCGGCTTCTGCGCGTCGATGAGGTAGTAGGCGTCGTTGCCCAAGGCTCTGCTGATGATGAAGGGGCCTTCCCAGGGGGCTGCGAGCTTGTGCTGGCCGGCTGTTCGCTGGATCAGCCGGAGCACAAGGTCGCCCTCCTGGAAGGATCTTGGTCGGACCCTCCGGCTATGGTAGCGGCGCAAACCCTGCTGGTAGATGGCAGACCGGCTGAGGGCTAACTGCCGGGCCTCTTCCAGCAGGTCGACGCCGTCTTCTCGTGCTTCTTTGGCTTCCGCTTCCGTGTACATGGTTACCCGAGGCGAGTCGAACTCGATATCTGTTGGGATGACCGCCTCGGCACCATATACAAGGAAGAAGGGAGTGAAGCCTGTTGATCTGTTGGGAGTAGTGCGCAGACTCCATAGGACAGCCGGCAGCTCATCGAGCCAGCAGCCGGCTGAACGCTCCAGAGGTACGGCCAGTCGAGGCTTGATGCCGGACAAAATGAGGCCATTTGCTCGCTCCACTTGGCCGTTTGACTGCGGGTGGGCGACTGACGCGAGGTCCAGCCGGATACCTTGCGCAGCGCAGAACTGTGCCAAGGCACCTTTGGCAAAGTTCGTGCCATTGTCGGTGATGATGCTGTGCGGTACGCCGTACCGGGTTGTTATATCTGCAATGAAAGTCACTGCAGTCGGCCCATTCAGCTTCTTGATCGGCTTCGCCTCGATCCACTTGGTGAATTTGTCGACGGCGACGAGCAAATGTGTCATGCCGCCGCGCGCCATCTTGAATGGGCCCACCATATCCAATCCCCAGACGGTGAAGGGCCAGGTGATGGGGATGGTCTTGAGTGCTGAAGCCGGCATGTGTTGCTGCGAGCTAAAAAGCTGGCAGCCTTTGCAGTGTTTGACTAGCTCTTTGGCGTCATCCAAAGCAGTCGGCCAGAAGAAACCGTGGCGGAAGGCTTTGGCGACAAGTGATCTTGATGCGGCATGGTGGCCGCACTCTCCTTGGTGTATGTCCCTGAGGATCGCGATGCCTTTCTCCTGCTCGACGCATCGCTGCAAGACTCCGGTGGCACTGCGCTTGACAAGCTCTCTGTTGACAATTGTGTATGCTCCAGCCCGGCGCTGGACTTGTCTTGCTTCGTTTTTGTCAGCCGGCAGGTCATGGTTCACCAAAAAGTTGCGGATGGTTTGGGCCCATGATGGGGCGGCGACTTCCTCTGCCACCAATGTGGCCACAGCCACCAGGGTGGGCGGGCTGGGTAATGCAGTGCTGGAGTCGGCCGCCGCTTGCTGTGCTGAAGAAGTCCCCGGGCCGGCTACCGCAGTCCCCGGGCCGGGTGCGGCAGTCCCCGAGCCGGGTACTGTAGTCCCCGAGCCAAATATTGAAGTCCCCGGGCCGGCTGCTTGATTCTTCGAGCCGGACCCGGCCTCCTCGGGGTTAGGCGGCACGAAGATGGAGTCGGATTCCGGAGACGGCTTGATTGATGGCTTGAGGAGGCGCTGTAGGGCGACGCCGGCTGGTATTGCTTGCCGCGTGGAGCCTATTCGGGCCAGAGCATCTGCTGGCTCGTTGTCGGCTCGCGGTACATGAAGGAATTCACACCCATCAAAGTATCCACTGATTTACTGCACTAGGAAGCGGTAGCTCGCCATGTTCGCGTCCTTGGCATCCCAGTCGCCAGAAGACTGCTGCACCACCAAATCCGAGTCGCCATAGCACAGGATCCGGCGGATGCCAAGTTCCTTGGCAAGCCGGAGCCCGTGTATGAGCGCTTCGTACTCGGCTACGTTGTTGGAGGCGGCGAAGTGGATCTGCAGCGTGTATCTGAGCTTGTCGCCCTTTGGAGAGGTAAGGACGACGCCGGCTCCCAGGCCGGTGCGCATCTTTGATCCGTCAAAGTGCATGCGCCAATGGGTGGAGTCGGGCGCTGGTGGTAAGTACTGGGTCTCGGCCCAGTCAACGAGGAAGTCGGCCAGCGCTTGCGTCTTGATGGTGGTGCGGGGTTGGTAGAAGATCGTGTAGGGGGCCAGCTCGATGGCCCATTTAGCCACCCGGCCGGATGCATCCCGGCTGCCTATGATCTCGGCTAGCGGGGCAGTGCATACGACCGTGATGGGATGCTCTTGAAAGTACGGCTTCAGCTTCTTGGCGGCGAAGTACACGCCATAGCACATCTTCTGATAGTGCGGGTAATTTTGCTTTGAGGCGGACAGCACCTCGCTCAGGTAATAAACCGGCCTCTGGACCGGCTAGGCTCGGCCTTCTTCGGGGAGTTCGACCACAATGATGGTGCTGACCACCCGGCTAGTGGCGGCAATATATAGGAGCATGGGCTCCTTCTCAGTCGGTGCCGCCAAGACAGGCGACGTGGATAGCATTTTCTTCAGCTCATGGAAAGCTTGGTCGGCCTGGTCATTCCACTCAAAGTGAGTGCTCTTCTTCATGAGGCGGTAGAGGGGGAGAGCTTTTTCTCCAAGCCGGCTGATGAAGCGGTTCAGAGAGGCCAGGCACCCGGTGAACTTCTGAATCTCTCTGAGCTTGGTTGGGACCGCCATCCTCTCGATGGCCTTGATCTTCACAGGGTTGCACTCTATGCCGCGTTCGGAGACCAGAAAGCCTAGGAGCTGGCCGGCTGGCACTCCGAACACGCATTTCTCCGGGTTGAGCTTGATCTGGAACCGGCGCAGGTTCTCGAATGTCTCCTTCAAGTCTTCCAGCAGAGTGCCACGCTTCTCCGTCTTCACCACAACATCATCCACGTAAACATGGGCGTTCTTGCCGAGCTGCGTGAGGAGGCACTTCTGCATGCAACGCTGAAAAGTGGCGCCGGCATTCCTCAAGCCAAACGTCATAGTCAGGTAGCAGAAGGCTCCAAACGACGTGATGAAGGCGGTCTTCAGTTGGTCATCCGGGTTCAGCTTGATCTGGTGGTATCCCGAGTAGGCATCCAAAAAGCTCAACAGCTCACATCCGGCTGTGGAGTCTATCACTTGATCAATCCTGGGCAGAGCGAAGGGATCTTTTGGGAAGGCTTTGTTGAGGCTTGTGTAATCTATACACATGCGCCACTTGTTATTCTTTTTCAGCACGAGAACCGGGTTCGCGAGCCACTCGGGGAAGAAAACTTCCATGATGAAGCCGGCTGCAAGAAGCCGGGCTATCTCCTCCCCTACGATCCTTCTCTTCTCTTCTGACAGTCGGTGGAGGGGCTGCTTGACTGGTTTAGCATCCTCCCGCACGTGCAATTTGTGCTCGGTGAAATCCTTCGGAACACCCGGCATGTCCTTGGGGGACCATGCAAAGATATCCCGATTCTCACGGAGGAAATCGACGAGCTCGCCTTCCTATTTGCTATCCAGGCTCACCCCAATGACGGCAAACCTCTCGGGGTGCTCGGGGTCGAGCTGTATCTTCTTGGTCTCCTTGGCCGGCTGGAAAGATCCTTGGGCATCATACTCCTTGGAGTCGGCAGGTTGGTTTAGCTGCTTGCTGGCTAGGGCCACGACCCGGTCCAGCGTCTTCTTCTCTGCAGCGATCACGAGGGATTCGGCCAGCCAACTGCTGACCGCGGCGCAGTCGGCGGACTTCTTGTAGTCGCCGGCGATGGTGATGACACCCTTGGAGCTCGGTATCTTCATCTTGAGGTAAGCATAGTGGGGGACCGCCATGAACTTGGCCAAGGCGGGTCGGCCAAGCAAGGCATGGTAAGGGCTCTCCAGGTCCACCACCTCGAACCAGATTGCTTCCCGGCGGAAATGATCCTTGCCCCCAAAGAGTACATCGATCTTGATCTTGCCGATGGGGGCACAGGACAAACCGGGTACGATGCCGTGGAACACCGTTCGGGTCGGCGCAAGCTGCTTTGCCTTGACGCCCAGCTTCTCCATGGTGTCGCGGTACAGGATGTTGATGCTGCTTCCGCCGTCGATCAGCACGCGGGAGAAGCGTGCGGCGCGCGTATCCGTTGCAAGGGTGGCCTCCAGGACCAATGCGTAGGAGCCGGGGGACGGCATCACCTCTGGGTGGTCGGCCCGGCTCCAACTGATGGGTTTCTCCGACCAGCGCATGTGGCCGGCTGGGCTGGTGGCGGCCATATTGACTTCTTGTTGCTCTCGGCGCTTGCTGCGCCGGTCTTCGGGCTGGCTCGTGAAGACAACATAAGATGCTTGCTCATCGGGGAACTCGTCCTGCACGGCGTCGACCGCGGGCCGGGCGGCTTTGGGCGGCGGAGCCGGCGGCGGCGGGCCGGCAGGCGGAGTCGGCGTGAGCCCTTCGCCCTTCGAGATTCGGGCGAGCCAGTTGCATTTGCGGGTCGTGTGGTTGGACGGCTTCGCGCCGCTGTGGAACTTGCACGGGGCATCAAGGGTTTGCTCGTAGGAGAAGGCCGGCTGCCAAGCCGGCCGGCTGCCCTTGGGCTTCTTGGGTGCGGGCCGCCCTTCAGGCGGCGCGTCTTCGACGGTGGCCACCTGCCGGCTGGCGGGAGGCGGCGCAGGGCCCTTGCGCTTTTGATCATTCTGGTGTTGGCGTCGGCCGCCGTCTCCAGCCGGCGCCTGGGGCGCCGGATTGAGCACTTTTCCGGATGCGTCCACCCGGAGCTCGGTCTTCATTGAGGAGTTGGCGGTGGCGTACTTGTCGGCGATATTCAGGAGCTCGTCGAGGGTAGTCGGCTCATCGCAGAGAAGCTCGTGTTTGAGGAGGGTGCCCTCTCGGCACCCGGCGGTGAAGTATTCGATGGCCTGCACCTCGTGCACCCCCTCGCAGGAGTTGTGGAGCTCGGCCCAACGCGTCAGGTAGTCGCGAGTGGACTCGGCTGGGCCCTGTACGCACAGGGAGAGCTGTCTGGGCTTGGGAGCCCGCTTGTAGGTGCTGGTGAAGTTGCGAACGAAGGCTTCAGTGAAATCCACCCAGCTGTTGATGCTGAGGGGCTTGAGGCTGTTAAGCCAAGTCCGTGCCGTGCCTTGCAGCATGAGGGGCACGTACTTTACGGCAACGCGCCGGTTGCCATTGGCGATGCTGACGGCTGTGGAGTAGTCGGTCAGCCAATCTTCCGGCTTCACCGAGCCGTTGTACTTGGGTGTGTCTCTTGGGAGCGAGAACCCTTTGGGGAAGGGCTCGTCACGGATGCGGGGGCCAAAGCAAGGCGGGCCGACATCGTCTTCTTCTTCTAGCGCCAGGGATCGGGCCAAGCGGTCGATCCAGTGGCGGGTGTCGTTTTCGCCTACTCCCTCGCGGCGACCAAGCCGGCCGCTGAGAGTTGGGTGAGCCACTGGAGGCGAGGTAGGATATCTCTCTCCGCGAGCTCGAGGCGGAGGCGGGGTGCCCCGCCATTCCATGGCTCGGGGGCGGCCGTCCGTGTCTCGCTCGATGGAGACTTGGGTCCGGCCTCGGCTAGAAGCCGACTCTTTCTCGCGCCGCGCGCGGGTGTTGCTTGTAGTCGGCGACCGGGAAGTCGCGCCGTGTTCGCGGCGCGGGGGATGGCTCCCCGCGCAGGCGTCGGCTTCATGCCGTCGTGCGGCCGCATCGATTAGTTGCTGGATGCGCCGCGTCATGTGGGGGAGGTCTTCGGCTTCCAAGCCGTCTAGCTCGTCTACGGCCTCCTGGGCGGCGCGCAGGTTCTCGAGCGGGGTGGCGTAGACCGGGCGATCCACTCCAAGTGTGTCGGCGATGACGGCGCCGTGTTGCCTGACAACGCCAGCCCGGCTAGGGCCAGCCGGAGCCGGCGTGCCGAAGGCGGCGCGGTCAGCTTCGTGCTGGTAGGCCTCGGTGAGGCGTCTTACGGAGGCCAGCCGCCGGCCCTCTGCGAGGAGGGCGAGGCGGCGTGCCTCCAGAACTTCGTCACTGGCGTCAGCCGGAAGGGGGGCGGACAAGTCTTGGGCAGCCGCGCGTGGGGTGTCGCGGGCGCCCTCGTCAGTCGGGCCGTCGAGGCCGATAACCATCACCTCGGGGGCGTCAGAATCGCGATCGCCAGCCGGAGGGAGCGGGTCGTTGTAGACCGTGACGTTGGTGGGGAAGGTATCGTAGGATGCCGTGTCGGAGTCGACGGGCATCGGGTCGGTGGAGCCAACTGACTCCAAATCCGCAGCGGGCTCGCTGGAGACGTGGAGCTTGCTGAGGAGGTTGGCGAGGTGATCTGTGCCCGCATCAGAGGCAAGCTCGTCGAAGATGCGGGCCTTGTCGAAGAGGTTGGCGAGGCCGCTAGCCATGCAGACATTGGCGACGCCATGCAGCGCGTCGCGGCAAGCGCCATCGGGCGAGCCAGGCTGGCTACACCCGCGAGGAGGGAAAAGGGTTCCCGTCCAGAATAGGTCTCCGGACGACGGTGCACCTGGCCCCAAGGTGGGCGCCAAATGTCAGGTGGTAGGAGCGACATATGCCAACGGGTGGCTTATCATTGCGGGGGGCGATAGAATGTCGCCGGTGCCTGGAAACGGGATGAGGCAAAGACATGCACGCCGGCGAATCTTACCCAGCTTCAGGGCTCTCCGGGGAGATAATACCCCTACTGCTGCTCTGCGGGGTCTCCGCATGGTTACTAGGTGGACAAGTAGCTACAATGCTCCTTGAGCTGTTTTGGGTGGAAGGAGGAAGAAGGGCTCGGCTTAGCTTGCTTCCTCTCCTTGTATTATGTCTAGGTCTAGGAAGAGAGTCCAACCCTTTGCATGGGTGCACCGGGGGGTTTATATAGGCCTACCCCCCGGGGGTACAATGGTAATCCGACTGGGCGCGAGGCCCAGCTATCTGTGACTGTGCTCGCCGGCTTCTCCGCCGGCTTCTGGGGCCCGCTGGCAGGTGGGTCCCGCCGGCTGCCGGCTCCTGGGTCGACAGGCCGGCCCCACTGGCCAGGGCCTGGTCGGCAGCTGGTTACTGTTTCTCCATGTCGTTGACGCAGGCTTGGTCGGGGTAAGCGTGGCTACAGTAACGCCGCCCTGGCGGGCGATTACTGTAGCCCCGCCGCGTCTTGTCTCCTTAATGGGCGTCTCCTTCGAGGAGGGCGGCAGGCCGGCTACGTGAAACCGGCCCTCTGTCTTGCCGGCTTGAGAGGAGGTGCGGCCGCCTTCGGCATCTCTCTGCCCGAAGGGGCCCACCGCCTCGGGGGCCATGCTGGCGACCCGTCGTGGACGGCGTCAGAGCCGCCGTGGCTACAGTGCCGCGCCGGGCGGGCCGCAGCTGCCCGCACGATGCGCTGTACCAGGCGTGCTCCGGGTTTTGGGGGTGGCAGGCTCTACTGTAGCCACGCCCCGCTTCATCATCGCAGAGTGGACGCGTACATCGCGGGTACGGCGTTGACTGCTTTATGGGAGCCGGCCTGGCAGTAGCCGGCCTTGCTGTAGCCGGCCCTGCCGTAGCCAGCCCTGCCGTAGCCGGCCTTGCCGTAGCCGGCCCTCCGCAGCTTTCTTCAGGAGGGTGAAAAGGCGGGTCGCCCCCGAAGCCGGCCAGGAAGGTAGCCGGCTGGGGGGAGGCGGCCCAAGTCTTGAGTCTTCTTATGAGCCGGATGGGCTCATAATTTTTTCTGAGGGGCCAGGGGAAGCCGGCTGGGCTACCCATGGCTATTTACCCCGACACACCCCGTCCAGCCACCTCACCCCAGCCAATCAGCGCTTGCCACATCAGCTCCACCGCCGCCTCGTCCAACCCCGCGCCGCCATGTGTCACCCGCACCGCCCCACTTCGCCGCGGCCCGCGAGCCCCGCCGCAGGCCCTCCCGGGCCCCAAGCGCCCTGCCCCGCGCTGCCTCCCGCCTCCCGGCGCCTGCTTCGCCGCGCCGCCCACGCCAGAGCTGCGCCACCGCAGAGCGCCATCGCCGGCCGCCGCGCCTCCCTGACGCCGGCAACCCTCGCCGGTGACCCTCGCAGTTTGCCGCCATCGTCCTCCCTCGCCTCCAAGTTCGCCGCCCGCCTGCCGGAGTCCTCCGCCCTGCAGCCGCCCGGATCCGGCGCCGGCCGATCGGATTTCGCCTGCCGCCACTTCTCTCCAAGTTCGCCGCCGGCCGTCGTCGCCATGGATCCCGCCTCGCCCTGCCTCCCCGATCGGATCGGGAGGAGCCGCCTCCGTTGACTCCTTCACAGGCCTCGCCTTCGGCCCAGCGCGCCGCGCCCCAAGGCCCAGCCCAGCTCCCTCCGTGGTCTGCCCGCACCACGGTGGCGCCGAGTCCCAGCAGGCCCAGATCCGGTGGCCCACCTCCTCGCCTCGGCCTGCCTTCCCGTGACCTGGGCCGGCCCAGCTTCTCGCGCCGCCCCGCCACGGCCTGCCTCCCTCTCCTCCAGCCGGGCCGCAGCCCAGGGGTGAGCCGCCCCCAGCGCCCCGCCTGTTGTTTTTTTCTTTACCGAGTGGGCTTGTCTCAGTTTCAGCCCAGCAGTGTTTTTTTCCACGCCTAGGTTTTTCTTATTTATCCAGAGATTGGCAGTTTTGCAGAATAGCCCCTGTTCTTCATGTATTTAATAACTCACAAATGGTGCATCGGATTAAAATGTTTTATATATGAAACTTGCTCAGAATTTTGTGTGGATTAATAATATCCAACTTTCACCTATGTTTGAAATGTTTAAAATGTTGTTTGCATTAATTTGCCCCTATGCCATGCTAAAATGAATTAATTCATAACTAAATAACCGTAACTCCGAATTAAATAAACTTTATATGTAAATGGGGTAGAATTTTGCCTAGTTTATCATGGTGGCATCACTTTGCATGTTAAACAACTCTAAAATTGTGTTTAGGACATATCAGGACCTAACCTAATATATGCACATGAGGAGTTTCCGGATTTGTTGTTTGTTGTTCCCGGCCTCATTTAAACTTGACTAGGTGGGTAGTTTTCATTTGCTTCACCCTCTTGCCATGCTTAACAACATTTAATATTGTTGAGTACCTAACCGAGAGAGAACTAAATAATTGATGTGGTGTTTTGTCAATATGCATCCCGATGCATATTGAGCTCCACTTAATTTGTAGGATTGTTTGTGCTCTTTGCCATGCCATGCATATTTAAACCGGACATGCATCATACTCGATTGTGCATCATGCCATGTTGATGTGTTGGCTGTTGACTATGTTGTGTGCTTCTTTTCCGGTGTTGCTTCTTCGGGTTGGTTCCGATAACGTCGTGTTTGTGAGGACCCGTTCATCTATGTCCGTTTGTCTTCTTCATGGACTCGTTCTTCTTCCTTGCGGGATTTCAGGCAAGATGATCATACCCTCGAAATCGCTACTATCTTTGCTATGCTAGTTTGCTCGCTCTTTTGCTATGCCATTGCTACGATGCCTACCACTTGCTTGTCAGCCTCCTAAATTGCCATGTTCAGCCCCTAACCCACCATTGTCCTAGCAAACCGTTGATTGGCTATGTTACCGCTTTGCTCAGCCCCTCTTATAGCGTTGTTAGTTGCAGGTGAAGATTGAAGTTTGTTCCTTGTTGGAACATGGAGATGTTGTTCCTTGTTGGGACATGTTTACTTGTTGGGATATCACAATATATTTAATTAATGCATCTATATACTTGGTAAAGGGTGGAAGGCTCGGCCTTATGCCTGGTGTTTTGTTCCACTCTTGCCGCCCTAGTTTCCGTCATATCGGTGTTATGTTCCCGGATTTTGCGTCCCTTACGCGGTTGGGCTATAATGGGAACCCCTTGACAGTTCGCCTTAAGTAAAGCTTCTCCAGCAATGCCCAACACTGGTTTTACCATTCGCCACCTAGCCCTTTTCTTTCCCTTGAGTCGGCCGGCTCAAGGGTCATCTTTATTTTAACCCCCCCGGGCCAGTGCTCCTCTGAGTGTTGGTCCGAAACGGGCAGCCTGCGGGGCCACCTCGCGGAAACTCAAGGGCTGGTTTTACTCGTAGCTTGACCTATCTGAGTGTGCCCTGAGAAAGATATATGTGCAGCTCCTATCGGGATTTGTCGGCACATTCGGGCGGTGTTGCTGGTTTAGTTTTACCCTATCGAAATGTCTTGTTGTACTGGGATACCGAGTCTAATCGGAATGTCTCGGGTGGAGGTCTATTCCTTCGTTGACCGTGAGAGCTTGTCATGGGCTAAGTTGGGACACCCTGCAGGGATTTGAACTTTTGAAAGCCGTGCCCGCGGTTATGGGCAGATGGGAATTTGTTAACGTCCGGTTGTAGAAAACCTGAAGTTGACCTTAATTAAAATGAATCAACCGCGTGTGTAACCGTGATGGTCTCTTTCCGGCGGAGTCCGGGAAGTGAACACGGTTGTTGGAGTTATGCTTGAGGTAGGTAGTCCAGGATCACTTCTTGATCATACTTTTATCGACCGTGCTTTGCCTTCTCTTCTCGCTCTCATTTGCGTAAGTTAGCCACCATATATGCTAGTCGCTTGCTGCAGCTCCACCTCATACCTTTACCTTACCCATAAGCTTAAATAGTCTTGATCGCGAGGGTGCAAGATTGCTGAGTCCCTGTGGCTCACAGATACTTCCAAAACCAGCTTGCAGGTGCCGATGAGACCGAGCAGATGACGCAACCAAGCTCAGGAGGAGCTCGATGAAGATCTTGTCCTTTGTGTTGTTTCGTTCTAGTTGATCAGTAGTGGAGCCTAGTTGGGGTCGATCGGGGACCTTTGTCGCATTTGGGGTTCTTCTTTTATTTTGGTTACGTAGTCGGACCATGAGTGTATTTGGTTGATGTAATGCTTTATTCATGTAATTGTGTGAAGTGGCGATTGTAAGCCAACTATGTATCTCTTATTCCTTATTATATTACATGGGTTGTGTGAAGATTACCTCACTTGCGACATATGCCTTCAATGCGATTATGCCGCTAAGTCGTGCCTCGGCACGTGGGAGATATAGTCGCATCGAGGGTGTTACAAGGACTCCCTCAGTAGCCCCTGAACCAGGCTTCAATGACGATGAGTCCGGCGTGCAGTATTGTCTTCGGCATTGCAAGGCGGGTTCCTCCTCCGAATACACCATTGAAGAGTTTGAATACAAGGATAGTGTCCGACCCTGCAAAATAAGTTCCACATACCATCGTAGAGAGAATAATATTTCCACAAATCTAACCTGTTGACATGTTTTGACAGCATGACATCAGGCCATGGCCCGGTTATTATTCGGACCGCTTTTCTCAACCAGCTCCGCACATATCGCGAGGCGGTTTTCTTGACACGTCTTGTCAAAGCAGAGATCGTGTTCCCCTTATCACGATATTCTCATCAATACGGACGTGGGTAACCCAACCGCGCCATCATTTACGACGCCTAGGGAATAAGCGGTTTTGTCAGGCAAGTGGGGAGACACATCGCCTCTTCCGCCCTTATAAAGGGACAAAGATTTACTTTTTTCACCCACGCCTTCTTCCCCCTTGCTTACCCATTCCCGCACACTCGAGCTCTAGCGCCCAAGCTCGCGTTCTTCTTCTCAAACCACTCCAAGCATGTCCGGAGCAAGAGGCAAGTGGATGGTATCCTTCGTCACAGAGGAGAACATAAAAAGTTACGGGAAGCCGGATACCTGGCCGCGGATATCGCGCACTGGCTGCCAAATGCAGGGCAGATCGTCCTAATGCCCGAACCCCATGAGAGGGTAGTTTTTCTTACCCATTTTGTTCATGGACTGGGATTTCCCCTCCACCCGTTTGTCCGCGGGCTCATGTTCTACTATGGGCTGGATTTTCATGATCTGCCCCCAATTTCATCCTCAACATCTCAACGTTTATCGTCGTGTGCGAGGCCTTCCTCCGCATCAAGACCCACTTCGGCCTATGGCTGAAAACCTTCAATGTTAAACCGAAGGTGGTGGGTGGCCAGCAAGCAGAGTGCGGAGGCGCCATGGTGGGCAAGATGCCTAATGTCACCTGGCTCAAGGGCACCTATGTGGATACCATAAAGGGGTGGCAATCAGGTGGTTCTACATCACCGAGCCGCGCGACTCCAACTGGGTGGCGGCCCCCAAATTTTGATCCGGAATCCCCACGTGGCTCACCTCCTGGAAAGAGAAGGGCCTGTCCTGGGGTTCTTCGGTAGAGTTGACCGGACTCCAGACCTGTATCCGGAACATGACATGCAAGAAAATCAAGCTCGTCAACATGGTCCAGGTCATGCTCTTCCGCCAGATCCTCCCGTGTCAACGACGGGCATTCGATTTGTGGGAGTTTGACTCGGCCAAGCACCAAACGCTGTGGGAGCTCTATGACACGACGCACGAGGACGTCTGGAGAGTGCTGTTCAAGGGCGCCGAGATTCCTCCTTCCCTCACGGAGGACCGCGGACTCAGCGCAAAATGCCGCACCAATCCGGTAAGTTTTTATATCTCTCAGGGTATTTATTTGCCCTGGTTTATTTATATGCAGGATCTAAGCTTCTATGCCATTAACAGGACTGCATAGAGACAACAGAGCAGCTTGATTGCCCAGCCCCCCTGCCCAAAGATACTGCAGGTGCTCTCCTAACGGAGATGCTGACTCTGGCACCTTACAAGGTGCCGGTGAAGAAGACCAAGAAGAAGGCCGCGGGGACCCGAAAGGGTCTCCGGCGCAAGGTTGTATCGGACTCATCGTCCGATGACTCTGACACGCACTCCT
The DNA here is from genome assembly GCA_034509565.1 of Triticum monococcum. Taxonomy (NCBI): domain Eukaryota; kingdom Viridiplantae; phylum Streptophyta; class Magnoliopsida; order Poales; family Poaceae; genus Triticum; species Triticum monococcum. Next base: position 638,918,322 of record CM067847.1, on the reverse strand, counting down.
CCCATGAAGACGAGGAGGATGAAGAGGAAAGTTCTCCCCCCCAGCCGGGGGAGACAAGAAAAGGAAGGCCGACCCAATCGGGGAGGCCGAAGGGTCCAAGAAGGGAAGGACCCTCCCTCCGGACTGCGCCACGACGGCCGCCGACTGCGGCGACGAGTGGCTGCCCAGGGTCAAGCCCCTGGCAAAATCATAAGTGTCCGGGCACCATAGCACTTCGTGGTATGTTTTGTTATACCGCCTTTCCTCATGCCAAACATGATTATGCAGTCAGTCCCGAGCTCATCTCAATGTACCCTCGTCGAGCCGTGCTCTGGACTCGTCGGATATGAACACCGGTTCTCTCCTGACCGCTACCACCCCTCGCCCTACGGACAATGCTGAGGTGTTTTCTCAAAAGGCACCAAGCCAAGGGGAGGTGGTTTTGGGGGCACATCGAGGCGACTTCCCGGACCCTGGGTACCAAGGGAGCGAGGCCCCTACGGGCTCCGAGTTCGGCCCCCAACCTTCGATGGTTCCGGACTCCGGCAGGTGGTCTCCCGTTAAGGGGGGCCAACCATCCGTGCTGGTGTCCTCTATCCAACCAGAGGCACTGAACAACTTGCTGGAAGTGCTTCGCAACGCTTCCATCGATGAAGAGCACGACACTATTATGAATGCGGTGGTCGAGAAGGTTTAGTCCGCCAAAAACGGACTGACCGAAGCTTGCGCCAGCCTCCTAACGGGCTTTGAGGTAAGCAATCAAAATATAAGAAAATATTACCACATAGATAGTAGCCCCTGATGCTCTGTTCGGCGTTCGCGAGGAAAAGCCGAATAGAGGATCAAATGATAACTCAGGAGTCTAATTAGAGTATGCCTATGTGTATGTACAGGATTCACTGCTGGCCGCTGCCACACGTACTGCGGAGGTCTCTGCGCTGAAGCAGGACCTGAAGTGGTCCGAGGACGAGCTCGGCCTTACCAAGAGGCAGCTCGAAGAGAGCAAAGGTAAGAAATACCCCTGCCTATATAGTTAAAAAGAAGTTCGGGAGTAAAGTAATAGGATCGTCATGGGTTTGTCAGGGGCCACGACCGAGGTGGCGACCCTGAGGAAGGTGTTGTCCGAGGCCGAAGACAAAGTGGCCAAAGAACGCATTGAACGGGAGAAACAAGAAGCCCGAGTAGGCGAGGTGCGGCAAGAGCTCGAGGCTCTCGCCAAAAAGCACGAGTCCTTGGAGCTTGACTCCAAGACGCGAGAGTCCGAGCTTGCGCAGGCGCTTGAAAGCGTCCGGAGCGCCAAGGCCGAAGCCCACAAGCCCCTCCAGGAGATTGACGCGGTGAAGAAGATAGCAGCGGGTAAGGCATTCATTATGCAAAGCAAGCACGTGAAGGAGACTTTCCTTTTTCTTACCCGAGGTCGGAGCTCTCCAGGAGCGTCTACCGATCTTCCCCGCAGTGTACTGGATGCCGCGGAGTTTTACCGGGCTGAGGAGGGGAGCTCAACGGAGAAGTTGTTCTGGTCTCAGTATACTGGGACCGAACACCCCATGCCCTTGAGCGACCAGCTGAAGCAGTTGGTCGAACTTCATAATGCGGCCGAACAGGCCATGAGGGGCCTTATAGTCCGGATGTGGCCTGGCGAGCCCCTGTCCGGCAGCTACTTCGGTCTGGTGAGGCGGCTTGTAGAAGCCTGCCCACGGCTTGAAGTCATCAAGCGGTCCATCTGCATCGAGGGTGCAGGCAGGGCTTTTGCCTGGGCGAAGGTGCACTGGGCGAAGCTGGACGCCGTGAAGCTGGTGAAGGAGGGGCCGTCGGAGGGCAAGGAGCATCGCTGCCCCGAGAATTACTATGAGAGTGTCCTGAAGGGTTCCCGCTTAGTGGCAGATGAGTGTGCCAAGGATGTAATTTTTGAATGAACATGCTCATGTGATCCTGTAATATGAAACGAGTTCGTTTGCGCCATGCGACGCTTTCTTAATTTAAAATATTACCTTCTGTGCGGCCGTTTATAAAATCTTAGAGTTGGCCAGTCGTCGGCTTCTATCCCCATGTAACTAGTACTGGGGTGTTCGGGATAAACTTGAACACTCTTTACCCCAATTTTGGGTCCTTCAAGGGAGGTGTTCAGCGCAACAAACCAGGCAATCGGACTATAATGCTTTATCACTCTCACTTAGCCATAGAAGTCTATAATTTTAAATTTTTGGCGAAGCCCCTGGTATTCGGAGGGCCGAATTTGGGGCGCTATACACGCCTAAGCCGGACAAGGCTGACTCCTCGCCCAAAGCGGAAAAAATATTTAAGGACTTGAGACCTCTTGAATAGTGACCAGTCTCTCGCCTTATCATGATAGTCAGTTTTTGGCTTTCTCTACCGAGGTGCTCATCCGGAAGAACCGGGACACAATCGCAGTAGTTCTCCCACCGCTACCTTAGCCGATATAGCGGAATGTAAGGTACCAAAGCATGGGAGCCGGGCAACCCAACATTTGACCAAAGACATGATTCGGAGCTGATGCATATAATGCTATAAGTTCGGGGTGCCGCACTGTCGAAAGTGTTCGGACTTATTGCGCCGTATTATGGGGTAAACGAGGACCCCTGGCGAACTGACTGTACCCGCACGTGCGGGTGCGGATTGTCGTAAATGGACATATAAGAGAAAGAGAAAAACTTAAATAATGCAATGACAGATTAATGATATGCATTGTTATTTAAATGATACGTCAAAGCGTACTTGGTACAAGTAGTGCAATAAGAATAAAGTAGGATAGTTTGAAATGTCCTATCCCAGGGCAAGCTACGCATAAATAGTGAAAAGCGGGTATACCAATTATTACTAGAGACCACCTGGCAGTTCCCGTGTTCATCTTAGCTTCTTGCCGCCTTGGTTGTTGCTTCTGGAATGTGTCCGGCAATCGTACTGCTGGAAAGGGCTTCCAAAGAGTTAGGCCCTGAAAGAGAAAAGGAATGTCAAGGGTATACAGCCCCTAGTGTGGTTAAGCCACAATGCGGGGCGTGTCCTGACCGTGCCCCCGCCTATGTCCATGGTATTTTCAATGCGTAGTTATGTACGCGCGGCACTGATTTTGTTGCTTCACTGGGACTGGGACGGGGGCCGAATTGCTAGGCGAGCTCTGATCATGCCAGGCGATCCTGTTGCAGCTTGTTCCGGACTCGCTTGAAGGTGTCCGGGGGCTGTGACGCCGAATGAGTGGTCTGCCTGAACAGGCTGCTTTGTGCTTCTACTAGAAGGGCTGCAGTGTGCTCTTCCATACAGAGCGAGCATTCTGTGTTTCCATTTACTGTTATGACCCCGTGAGGTCCTGGCATCTTGAGCTTGAGGTATGCGTAATGTGGCACTGCATTGAATTTTGCAAATGCTGTCCGTCCGAGCAGTGCATGATAGCCACGGCGAAATAGGACGATGTCGAAGATTAACTCTTCGCTTCAGAAGTTGTCTGGTGATCCGAAGACCACTTCCAGTGTGATTGAGCCTGTGCAATGGGCCTCTACACCTGGGATGATGCCTTTAAAGGTGGTTTTGCTGGGTTTGATCCTCGAGGGATCGATACCCATTTTTCGCATTGTATCCTGATAAGGCTGCTGCCGCCGTCCATAAGGATTCGAGTGAGGTGAAATCCGTCAATGATGGGGTCTAGGACCAGTGTGGTGGATCCGCCATAACGGATGCTAGTGGGGTGGTCCCTGCGATCGAAGGTGATCGGGTAGGCAGACCATGGGTTGAACTTTGGGGCGACGGGCTCCATCGCATAGACGTCCCTTAGTGCACACTTCCGCTCCCTCTTGGGAATGTGGGTTGCGTATATCATGTTCACCGTCTTCACTTGTGGGGGAAACCCCTTCTGTCCTCCTGTGTTCGGCGGCCGGGGCTCCTCCTCGTCATCGCTATGCAGCCCCTTGTCCTTGTTTTCAGCATTTAACTTGCCGGCCTGCTTGAACACCCAGCATTCTCTATTGGTGTGATTGGCTGGCTTGTCGTGGGTGCCGTGGATTTAACACGAGCGATCCAGTATGCGATCCAGACTGGACGGAGCCGGAGTATTTCTTTTAAATGGCTTTTTCCGCTGACCGGATCTAGAGCCTCTGAATCCGGCATTGACTGCCGTATCTTCAGTGTTATCGCCGTTATTGCGGCGCTTTGGTCTGTTACAACATTGCCTACCGTTAACATCTTTGGTATCCGAGGTATCCGGATTCCTCGATGTGTTGTTGCCGCTAGCCAACCAGCTGTCCTCGCCCACGCAAAAGCGGGTCATGAGTGTTGTGAGGTCTGCCATGGACTTCGGCTTCTCCTAGCCGAGGTGGCAGGCGAGCCACTCGTCGCGGATGTTATGCTTGAATGCCGCTAGGGCCTCTGCATCCGGACAGTCTACAATTTGGTTTTTCTTAGTCAGGAACCATGTCCAGAATTTTCTGGCCAATTCCCCTGGCTGCTGGGTTATGTGGCTCAAGTCATCAGCATCCGGTGGCCGCACATAAGTGCCCTGGAAGTTGTCAAGTAATGCGTCTTCCAGATCCTCCCAACTGCCGACCGAATCTGCTGGCAAGCTGTTCAGCCAATGCTGAGCTGGTCCTTTGAGTTTTAGTGGGAGGTACTTGATGGCATGTAGATCATCACCGCGAGCCATGTGGATGTGAAGGAGGAAATCCTCAATCCATACAGCGGGATCTGTTGTGCCATCGTATGATTCGATATTTACGGGTTTGAAACCCTCTAGGAATTCATGATTCATAACTTCATCAGTGAAGCATAGGGGGTGTGCTGCGCCTCTGTGCCGGGCTATATCCCGACGCAGTTCATATGAGTCTTATCTGCTGTATTCGGCCCGTCCGGATTTACTCTTGGTGTATCCGACGCGATGATCATCGTCCCGTGTTGGTGCGCGTGCCCGTGTCCCGTATATTGACCTTGCGATTTTTGCCTTACTATCCAATATGTCTCGCAGGTCCTCTGTGTTACCCCGAGCCTTAGTATTTTTGATTGAGTGGTGACGGGGCGCGGGCTGAACTTCAGGATGAAACGCCTCTCTGGCTCTGCCGCGTAGTGGCCGGTTAGCCGCATCGTACACTAGTGAATGAGGTTTCAATGCTTCCTCCTCGAGGTGAGGTAGCAACCTGCGTTTTGGGTAACTCTTGGACGGGCGCTCGAGTTCATGCTCCTCGGCCGCAAGGACTTCGGTCCACCTGTCTGCTAGCAAGTCTTGATCAGCTTGAAGCTATTGCTGCTTTTTCTTTAGGCTATTTGCCGTGGCCATAAGCCGACGCTTGAAGCGCTCTTGCTCGAAGGGGTCCTCAGGCACGACAAACTCGTCATCGCTGAGGCTCGCCTCGTCTTCAGAGAGAGGCATGTAACTGTCCTCCTCCGGTTCTCCATCTGCTGCCTGCTCTGGGGGACTAGCTTGTTCGTCTTCCAGCTCTATGTCGTGCTGGAGGGGATTGTTGTTATCTTCGGCGCTATCCGGAGTGTTATTATCTCCTGTGACAGTATCACTGCTCTTGCTATGGCGGGACTTAGAGCAGCGCCGCTCATGTCGGCGCTTGGGTTGCTTCTTGGAGGGGTCATCCTCCGCTGTCTCATCGCCATTGCCTTCTTTGGGGGTGTCCACCATGTATATATCATATGATGAGGTGGCGGTCCAGCGCCCTGAGGGTGGTGGTTCCTGTTCGTCTCCTGCATCGTCGTCCACACCGTCGATGTCTTCGGAGTCGAAGTCGAGCATGTCGGTTAAGTCGTCGACAGTGGCTACTAAGTCGGTGGTTAAGTCTTCGTCGTCCGCATCCCATTCTAGCCGGACATAGTTCGGCCAAGGATCTCTTGACAGGGAGAGAGACCTTAATGAATTTAGCACATCTCCGAAAGGTGAGTGCTGAAAGATATCCGTGGAGGTGAACTCCATGATCGATGCCCAGTCGGATTCGACAGGCACGGATGTAGGCCGCTCGGAGTCCGTGGCTGGGGATAAATCCAATGGTTTGGCGACGCGGCTCTCAAAAGGGGTGAAGTTAGTATCTGGTGAAGGAAATATACATTGTTCTCGAACCATAGGGTCCGCACGCTTAACGTTACGATGACAGTTATTATGAGTTTATGCATTTTGATGTACCGAAGATTGTTCGAAGTCCCGGATGTGATCACGGACATGACGAGGAGTCTCGAAATGGTCGAGACATAACGATTGATATATTGGAAGCCTATATTTGGATATCAGCAGTGTTCCGGGTGAAATCGGGATTTTACCGGAGTACCGGGAGGTTACCGGAACCCCCCGGGAACCATATGGGCCTTAGTGGAAAGGTGAAAGGGGCAGCCCAAGGTGGGCTGCGCGCCTCCCCCTCCCCTAGTCCTATTAGGACTAGGAGAGGTGGCCGGCCCCCTTCTCTCTCTCTCTCTCGAGGAATCCTATTAGGAATAGGATTGAGGGGGGGAGTCCTACTCCCGGTAGGAGTAGGACTCCTCCTGCGCCCTCCTCCTTGGCCGGCCAGCCCTCCCCCTTGGATCCTTTATATACGGGGGCAGGGGGCACCTCTAGACACACAAGTTGATCATTGAGATCGTTCCTTAGCCGTGTGCGGTGCCCCCTGCCACCATATTCCACCTCGATCATATCGTTGTAGTGCTTAGGCAAAGCCCTGCGTCGGTAGAACATCAAGATCGTCACCACGCCGTCGTGCTGACGGAACTCCTCCCCGAAGCTTTGCTGGATCGGAGCCCGGGGATCGTCATCGAGCTGTACGTGTGCTAAGAACTCGGAGGTGCCGGAGTAACGGTGCTTGGATCGGTCGGATCGGGAAGAAGACGTACGACTACTTCCTCTACGTTGTGTCAACGCATCCGTTGCAATCTACAAGGGTTCGTAGATCAGACTCTCCCCCTCGTTGCTATGCATCACCATGATCTTGCGTGTGCGTAGGAATTTTTTTGAAATTACTACGTTCCCCAACAGTGGCATCCGAGCCTAGGTTTTATGGTTTGATGTTATTTGCACGAGTAGAACACAAGTGAGTTGTGGGCAATACAAGTCATACTGCCTACCAGCATGTCATACTTTGGTTCGGCGGTATTGTTGGACGAGACGACCCGGACCAACCTTACGCGTACGCTTACGCGAGACCGGTTCCCCCGACGTGCTTTGCACACAGGTGGCTTGCGGGCGACTGTCTCTCCAACTTTAGTTGAACCGAGTGTGGCTACGCCCGGTCCTTGCGAAGGTTAAAACGGAGTCTATTTGACAAACTATCATTGTGGTTTTGATGCGTAGGTGAGATGAGTTCGTGCTTAAGCCCGTAGCAGCCACGTAAAACTTGCAACAACAAAGTAGAGGACGTCTAACTTGTTTTTGCAGGGCATGTTGTGATGTGATATGGTCAATGCATGATGCTAAATTTTATTGTATGAGATGATCATGTTTTGTAACCAAGTTATCGGCAACTGGCAGGAGCCATATGGTTGTCGCTTTATTGTATGCAATGCAATCGTGATGTAATGCTTTACTTTATTACTAAGCGGTAGTGATAGTCGTGGAAGCATAAGATTGGCGAGACGACAACGATGCTACGATGGAGATCAAGGTGTCGCACCGGTGATGATGGTGATCATGACGGTGCTTCGGAGATGGAGATCACAAGCACAAGATGATGATGGCCATATCATATCACTTATATTGATTGCATGTGATGTTTATCCTTTTATGCATCTTATATTGATTTGATTGACGGTAGCATTGTAAGATGATCTCTCACTAAATTATCAAGAAGTGTTCTCCCTGAGTATGCATCGTTGCCAAAGTTCGTCGTGCCCAGACACCACGTGATGATCGGGTGTGATAAGCTCTACGTCCATCTACAACAGGTGCAAGCCAGTTTTGCACACGCAGAATACTCAGGTTAAACTTGACGAGCCTAGCATATGCAGATATGGCCTCGGAACACAGAGACCGAAAGGTCGAGCGTGAATCATATAGTAGATATGATCAACATAACAATGTTCACCATTGAAAACTACTCCATCTCATGTGTTGATCGGTTATGGTTTAGTTGATTTGGATCACGTGATCACTTAGAGGATTAGAGGGATGTCTATCTAAGTGGGAGTTCTTAAGTAATTTGATTAACTGAACTTAAACTTATCATGAACTTAGTACCTGATAGTATCTTGCTTGTTTATGTTGATTGTAGATAGATGGCTCGTGCTGTTGTTCCGTTGAATTTTACTGCGTTCCTTGAGAAATCAAAGTTGAAAGATGATGGTAGCAATTACACGGACTGGGTCCGTAACTTGAGGATTATCCTCATTGCTGCTCAGAAGAATTACGTCCTGGAAGCACCGCTGGGTGCCAGGCCTGCTGCTGGAGCAACACCAGATGTTATGAACGTCTGGCAGAGCAAAGCTGATGACTACTCGATAGTTCAGTGTGCCATGCTTTACGGCTTAGAATCGGGACTTCAACGATGTTTTAAACGTCATGGAGCATATGAGATGTTCCAGGAGTTGAAGTTAATATTTCAAGCAAATGCCCGAATTGAGAGATATGAAGTCTCCAATAAGTTCTATAGCTGCAAGATGGAGGAGAACAGTTCTGTCAGTGAGCATATACTCAAAATGTCTGGGTATAATAATCACTTGATTCAGATGGGAGTTAATCTTCTAGATGATTGCATCATTGACAAAATTCTCCAATCACTGCCACCAAGCTACAAGAGCTTCGTGATGAACTATAATATGCAAGCGATGAACAAGACTATTCCCGAGCTCTTCGCAATGCTGAAAGCTGCGGAGGTAGAAATCAAGAAGGAGCATCAAGTGTTGATGGTCAACAAGACCACTAGTTTCAAGAAAAAGGGCAAAGGGAAGAAGAAGGGGAACTTCAAGAAGAACAGCAAGCAAGTTATTGCTCAGGAGAAGAAACCCAAGTCTGGACCTAAGCCTGAAACTGAGTGCTTCTACTGCAAGCAGACTGGTCACTGGAAGCGAAACTGCCCCAAGTATTTGGCGGATAAGAGGGATGGCAAGGTGAACAAAGGTATATGTGATATACATGTTATTGATGTGTACCTTACTAGAGCTCGCAGTAGCACCTGGGTATTTGATACTGGTTCTGTTGCTAATATTTGCAACTCGAAACAGGGACTATGGATTAAGCGAACACCGGCAAAGGACGAGGTGACGATGCGCGTGGGAAATGGTTCCAAAGTTGATGTGATCGCGATCGGCACGCAACCTCTACATCTACCTTCGGGATTAATATTAGACCTAAATAATTTTTATTTGGTGCCAGCGTTGAGCATGAACATTATATCTGGATCTTGTTTAATGCGAGACGGTTATTCATTTAAATCAGAGAATAATGGTTGTTCTATTTATATGAGTAATATCTTTTATGGTCATGCACTTTTGAAGAGTGGTCTATTTTTGATGAATCTCGATAGTAGTGATACACATATTCATAATTTTGAAACCAAAAGATGCAGAGTTGATAATGATAGTGCAACTTATTTGTGGCACTGCCGTTTAGGTCATATCGGTGTAAAGCGCATGAAGAAACTCCATACTGATGGGCTTTTGGAACCACTTGATTATGAATCACTTGGTACTTGCGAACCGTGCCTCATAGGCAAGATGACTAAAACACCGTTCTCCGGTACTATGGAGAGAGCAACAGATCTGTTGGAAATCATACATACCGATGTATGTGGTCCGATGAATATTGAGGCTCGTGGCGGATATCGTTATTTTCTCACCTTCACAGATGATTTAAGCAGATATGGATATATCTACTTAATGAAACACAAGTCTGAAACATTTGAAAAGTTCAAAGAATTTCAGAGTGAAGTTGAAAATCATCGTAACAAGAAAATAAAGTTTCTACGATCTGATCGTGGAGGAGAATATTTGAGTTACGAGTTTGGAGTACATTTGAAAAATTGTGGAATAGTTTCGCAACTCACGCCACCCGGAACACCACAGCGTAATGGTGTGTCCGAACGTCGTAATCGTACTTTACTAGATATGGTGCGATCTATGATGTCTCTTACTGATTTACCGCTATCGTTTTGGGGTTATGCTTTAGAGACGGCCGCATTCACGTTAAATAGGACACCATCAAAATCCGTTGAGACGACGCCTTATGAACTATGGTTTGGCAAGAAATCAAAGTTGTCGTTTCTTAAAGTTTGGGGCTGCGATGCTTATGTGAAAAAGCTTCAACCTGATAAGCTCGAACCCAAAGCGGAGAAATGTGTCTTCATAGGATACCCAAAGGAGACTGTTGGGTACACCTTCTATCACAGATCCGAAGGCAAGACATTCGTTGCTAAGAATGGATCATTTCTAGAGAAGGAGTTTCTCTCGAAAGAAGTGAGTGGGAGGAAAGTAGAACTTGACGAGGTAACTGTACCTGCTCCCTTATTGGAAAGTAGTACATCACAGAAAACTGTTTCTGTGACACCTATACCAATTAGTGAGAAAGCTAATGATGATGATCATGAAACTTCAGGACAAGATACTACTGAACCTCGTAGATCAACCAGAATGAGATCCGCACCAGAGTGGTACGGTAATCCAATTCTGGAAGTCATGCTACTAGATCATGATGAACCTACGAACTATGAAGAAGCGATGGTGAGCCCAGATTCTGCAAAGTGGCTTGAAGCCATGAAATCTGAGATGGGATCCATGTATGAGAACAAAGTATGGACTTTGGTTGACTTGCCCGATGATCGGCAAGCAATGGAGAATAAATGGATCTTCAAGAAAAAGACTGACGCTGACGGTAATATTACTGTCTATAAAGCTCGACTTATTGCAAAAGGTTTTCGACAAGTTCAAGGGGTTGACTACAATGAGACCTTCTCACCCGTAGCGATGCTTAAGTCTGTCAGAATCATGTTAGCAATTGCCGCATTTTATGATTATGAAATTTGGCAGATGGATGTCAAAACTGCATTCCTGAATGGATTTCTGGAAGAAGAGTTGTATATGATGCAACTAGAAGGTTTTGTCGATCCAAAGGGAGCTAACAAAGTGTCCAAGCTCCAGCGATCCATTTATGGACTGGTGCAAGCCTCTCGGAGTTGGAATAAACGCTTTGATAGTGTGATCAAAGCATTTGGTTTTATACAGACTTTTGGAGAAGCCTGTATTTACAAGAAAGTGAGTGGGAGCTCTGTAGCATTTCTGATATTATATGTGGATGACATATTGCTGATTGGAAATGATACAGAATTTCTGGATAGCATAAAGGGATACTTGAATAAAATTTATTCGATGAAAGACCTCGGGGAAGCTTCTTACATATTAGACATAAAGATCTATAGAGATAGATCAAGACGCTTAATTGGACTTTCACAAAGCACATACCTTGACAAGATTTTGAAGAAGTTCAAAATGGATCAAGCAAAGAAAGGGTTCTTGCCTGTGTTACAAGGAGTGAAGTTGAGTCAGACTCAATGCCCGACCACTGCAAAAGATAGAGAGAAAATGAAAGATGTTCCCTATGCTTTAGCCATAGGCTCTATCATGTATGCAATGCTGTGTACCAGACCTGATGTGTGCCTTGCTATAAGTTTAGCAGGGAGGTACCAAAGTAATCTAGGAGTGGATCACTGGACAGCGGTCAAGAACATCCTGAAATACCTGAAAAGGACTAAGGATATGTTTCTCGTATATGGAGGTGACAAAGAGCTCACCGTAAGAGGTTACATTGATGCAAGCTTTGACACTGATCCGGATGATTCTAAGTCGCAAACCGGATACGTGTTTACTTTAAATGGTGGAGCTGTCAGTTGGTGCAGTTCTAAACAAAGCGTCGTAGCGGGATCTACATGTGAAGCGGAGTACATAGCTGCTTCGGAAGCAGCGAACGAAGGAGTCTTGATGAAGGAGTTCATATCCGATCTAGGTGTCGTACCTAGTGCATCGGGTCCAATGAAAATCTTTTGTGACAATACTGGCGCAATTGCCTTAGCAAAGGAATCCAGATTTCACAAAAGAACCAAACACATCAAGAGACGCTTCAATTCCATCCGGGATCTAGTCCAGGTGGGAGACATAGAGATTTGCAAGATACATACGGATCTGAATGTTGCAGACCCGTTGACTAAGCCTCTTCCACGAGCAAAACATGATCAGCACCAAGGCTCCATGGGTGTTAGAATCATTACTGTGTAATCTAGATTATTGACTCTAGTGCAAGTGGGAGACTGAAGGAAATATGCCCTAGAGGCAATAATAAAGTTATTATTTATTTCCTTATATCATGGTAAATGTTTATTATTCGTGCTAGAATTGTATTAACCGGAAACATAATACATGTGTGAATACATAGACAAACAGAGTGTCACTAGTATGCCTCTACTAGACTAGCTCGTTAATCAAAGATGGTTAAGTTTCCTAACCATGAACAAGGAGTTGTTATTTGATTAACGAGGTCACATCATTAGTTGAATGATCTGATTGACATGACCCATTCCATTAGCTTAGCACCCAATCGTTTAGTATGTTGCTATTGCTTTCTTCATGACTTATACATGCTCCTATGACTATGAGATTATGCAACTCCCGTTTACCGGAGGAACACTTTGGGTACTACCAGACGTCACAACGTAACTGGGTGATTATAAAGGAGTACTACAGGTGTTTCCAAAGGTAGATGTTGGGTTGGCATATTTCGAGATTAGGATTTGTCACTCCGATTGTCGGAGAGGTATCTCTGGGCCCTCTCGGTAATGCAGATCACTTAAGCCTTGCAAGAATTGCAACTAATAAGTGAGTTGCGGGATGATGTATTACGGAACGAATAAAGAGACTTGCCGGTAACGAGATTGAACTAGGTATTGGATACTGACGATCGAATCTTGGGCAAGTAACATACCGAAGACAAAGGGAACAACGTATGTTGTTATGCGGTCTGACCGATAAAGATCTTCGTAGAATATGTAGGAGCCAATATGGGCATCCAGGTCCCGCTATTGGTTATTGACCGGAGACGTGTCTCGGTCATGTCTACATTGTTCTCGAACCATAGGGTCCGCACGCTTAACGTTACGATGACAGTTATTATGAGTTTATGCATTTTGATGTACCGAAGATTGTTCGGAGTCCCGGATGTGATCACGGACATGACGAGGAGTCTCAAAATGGTCGAGACATAAATATTGATATATTGGAAGCCTATATTTGGATATCGGAAGTGTTCCGGGTGAAATCGGGATTTTACCGGAGTACCGGGAGGTTACCGGAACCCCCCGGGAACCATATGGGCCTTATTGGGCCTTAGTGGAAGGGTGAAAGGGGCAGCCCAAGGTGGGCTGCGTGCCTCCCCCCTCCCCTAGTCCTATTAGGACTAGGAGAGGTGGCCGGCCCCCTTCTCTCTCTCTCTCTCTCTCTCTCTCGGAATCCTATTAGGAATAGGATTGAGGGGGGAGTCCTACTCCCGGTAGGAGTAGGACTCCTCCTGCGCCCTCCTCCTTGGCCGGCCAGCCCTCCCCCTCGGATCCTTTATATACGGGGGCAGGGGGCACCTCTAGACACACAAGTTGATCATTGAGATCGTTCCTTAGCCGTGTGCGGTGCCCCATGCCACCATATTCCACCTCAATCATATCGTTGTAGTGCTTAGGCGAAGCCCTGCGTCGGTAGAACATCAAGATCGTCACCATGCCGTCGTGCTGACGGAACTCCTCCCCGAAGCTTTGCTAGATCGGAGCCCGGGGATCGTCATCGAGCTGTACATGTGCTAAGAACTCGGAGGTGCCGGAGTAACGGTGCTTGGATCGGTCGGATCGGGAAGAAGACGCACGACTACTTCCTCTACGTTGTGTCAACGCATCCGTTGCAATCTACAAGGGTACGTAGATCAGACTCTCCCCCTCGTTGCTATGCATCACCATGATCTTGCGTGTGCGTAGGAATTTTTTTGAAATTACTACGTTCCCCAACATCTGGCTCTATCGCCATTGAGAGTGCGACCTCCATGGCGGGGTCTATCCCTCCGCTCTCGGATGGCACGATTTGCTACGGATTAACGACCGGAGTAGCTGCGGATGCGATATCCCGAACACTGTCTGACGGTAGAGTTACGTCTTGCTCATCGCAACTGTGCAACGCATCCGGCATGGGCTCGAATCCGTCGAAGATCAAGTCTCCACGGATGTCGGTCGTGTAGTTCAAGTTTCCAAATCTGACCTGATGGCCAGGGGCGTAGCTCTCGATCTGCTCCAGATGGCCAAGCGAATTCGCCCGTAGTGCGAAGCCGCCGAATACGAAGATCTGTCCGGGGAGGAAAGCCTCACCCTGGACCGCATTGCTAGCGATGATAGAAGGAGCCATCAAGCCTTATGGTGATGACACAGTGGAACTCTCAATGAAAGCACCAACGTCCGTGTCAAAACCGGCGGATCTCGGGTAGGGGGTCCCGAACTGTGCGTCTAAGGCGGATGGTAATAGGAGGCAGGGGACACGTTGTTTACCCAGGTTCGGGCCCTCTTGATGGAGGTAATACCCTACGTCCTGCTTGATTGTTCTTGATGATATGAGTATTACAAGAGTTGATCTACCACGAGATCAAAGAGGCTAAACCCTAGAAGCTAGCCTATGGTATGATTGTATGTTGTCCTATGGACTAAAACCCTCCAGTGTATATAGACACTGGAAGAGGCTAGGGTTACACAAGGTCGGTTACAAAGGAGGAGATATACATATCCGTATTGCCTAGCTTGCCTTCCACGCCAAGTAGAGTCCCATCCGGACACGGGACGAAGTCTTCAATCTCGTATCTTCATAGTCCAACAGTCCGGCCAAAAGATATAGTCTAGTTGTCCGGAGACCCCCTAATCCAGGACTCCCTCAGTGTCCATGTTCCCTCGTAGACCGAAAGCGGAAGCGTTAAGTAACGCGGTTGATGTAGTCGAACGTCTTCGCGATCCAACTGATCAAGTACCGAATGCATGACACCTCCGTGATCTGCACACGTTCAACTCGGTGACGTCCCTCGTACTCTTGATCCAGTCGAGGCCGAGGGAGAGTTTCGTCAACACGACGGCGTGATGACAGTGATGATGAAGTTACCAACGCAGGGCTTCGCCTAGGCACTACAACGATATGACCGAGGTGGAAATCTATGGAGGGGGGCACCGCACACGGCTAAGACAACTGTCAACTTGTGTGTTCTAGGGTGCCCCTGCCCCCATATATAAAGGAGCAAGGGGGGAGGCCGGCCGACCCTCATGGGGCGCTCCCCAAGTAGGATTCCTACTAGGAACAGGAATCCTATTCCTAGCAGTTTTCCAACAAGGTAAGAGAGGGGGAAGGAAGGAGAGGGAGAGAGGGAGAAGGAAAGGGAGGCGGCGCCGCCCCCTCCTAGTCCAATTCGGACTCCTCAAGGGGGGGGGGGCAGCCCTAGGGCCCTCTCCTCTCTCTCTCTCACCAGGCCCATGTTGGCCCATTAGTTCCCCCGGGGTTTTCGATAACCCCCTGGTGCTCTGATATTTATCCGGTGACCCTGGAACTCACCCGGTGTCTGAATAACATCGTCCAATATATCAATATTTATGTATCGACCATTTCGAGACTCCTTGTCATGTCCATGATCATATCCGGGACTCCGAACTACCTTCGGTACATCAAAACACATAAACTCATAATACCGATAGTCATCGAACGTTAAGCGTGCGGACCCTACGGGTTCGAGAACTATGTAGACATGAATGAGACTCATCTTCGGTCAATAACCAATATGGAACCTGGATGCTCATATTGGTTCCTACATATTCTATGAAGATCTTTATCGGTCAAACCGCATAACAATATACGTTGTTCCCTTTGTCATCGGTATGTTACTTGCCCGAGATTCGATCATCGGTATCTCAATACCTAGTTCAATATCGTTATTGGCAAGTCTCTTTACTCGTTCCGTAATGCAACATCCCGCAACTAACTCATTAGTCACATTGTTTGCAAGGCTTATAGTGATGTGCATTACCGAGAGGGCCCAGAGATACCTCTTCGATACACGGAGTGACAAATCCTAATCTCGATCTATGCCAACTCAATAAACACCATTGGAGACACCTGTAGAGCATCTTTAAAGTCACCCAGTTACGTTGTGACGTTTGATAGCACACTAAGTGTTCCTCTGGTATTTGGGAGTTGCATAATCTCATAGTCATAGGAACATGTATAAGTCATGAAGAAAGCAATAGCAATAAACTAAACGATCATAGTGCTAAGCTAACGGATGGGTCAAGTCAATCACATCATTCTCTAATGATGTTATCCTGTTCATCCAATGACAAGTCATGTCTATGGTTAGGAAACTTAACCATCTTTGATTAACGAGCTAGTTAAGTAGAGGCATACTAGTGACACTCTGTTTGTCTATGTAATCACACATGTACTAAGTTTCCGGTTAATACAATTCGAGCATGAATAATAAACATTTATCATGATATAAGGAAATATAAATAACAACTTTATTATTGCCTCTAGGGCATATTTCCTTCACACATCACTATAAGCCTTGCAAGCAATGTGACTAATGAGTTAGTTTCGGGATGATGTATTACATAACGAGTAAAGAGACTTGCCGGTAATGATATTGAACTAGGTATGAGGATACCGACGATCGAATCTCGGGCAAGTAACATAGCGTTGACAAAGGGAACAACGTATGTTGTTATGCGGTTTAACCGATAAAGATCTTCATAGAATATGTAGGAGCCTATATGAACATCCAGGTTCCGCTATTGGTTATTGACCAGAGATATGTCTCGGTCATGTCTACATAGTTCTCGAACCCGTAGGGTCCGCACGCTTAATGTTCGATGATGATTTGTATTTTGAGTTATGTGATTTGATGACCGAAGTTTGTCCGGAGTCCCGGATGATATCACGGACATGACGAGGAGTCTTGAAATGGTCGAGAGGTAAAGATTAATATATTGGAAGGCTATATTCGGACATCGGAAAGGTTCTGAGTGATTCGGGTGTTTTTCGGAGTACCGGGGAGTTACGGGAATTCACCGGGAGAAGTAATGGGCTTATTGGGCCATGCGGGAAAAGAGGAGGCAGGCCAAGGGGAGGTGGCGCCCCCATGGGTCCTAATTGGAATAGGGGAAGGGGGCGGCGCCCCCTTGCCTTTTCCTACTCCCTCTATCTTTTCCTCTCTCTTTCTCTCCTACCCCGAAAAGGAAAGGGACTCCTACTAGGACTTGGAAGTTTGTCCGGACTCCATACTCTTGGCGCGCCCCTAGGGGTTCAGCCTCTCTCCCTCCCTCCTTTATATACGTGGGAGGGGGCACCCCAATAGGACACCAAGTCTTCTCTTAGCCGAGTGCGGTGCCCCCCTCCACAGTTACACACCTCAATCATATCCTTGTAGTGCTTAGGCGAAGCCCTGCGCTGGTAACATCATCATCACCGTCAACATGCCGTCGTGCTGGCAAAACTCTCCCTCATCCTCAACTGGATCAAGAGCTCGAGGGACGTCATCGAGCTGAACGTGTGCTGAACACGGAGGTGCCGTACGTTCTGTGCTAGGATCGGTTGAATCGCGAAGACATTCGAATACATCAACCGCATTACTAAACGCTTCCACTTTCGGTCTACGAGGGTACGTGGACACACTCTCCCCTCTCGTTGCTATGCATCTCCTAGATAGATCTTGCGTGATCGTAGGATTTGTTTTGAAATACCACGTTCCCCAACAGTGGCATCCGAGCCAGGTCTATGCGTAGATGTTATATGCACAAGTGGAACACAATGAGTTGTGGGCGATAATAGTCATACTGCTTACTAGCACCGTCTTACTTTGATTCGTCGGTAATGTTGGATGAAGCGGCTGAAAGGATCGATATGGTTGACTAGAGGGGGGGGGGGGTGAATAGGCAACTAACAATTTTTAGCTTTTCTTTAGCAATTTAAACTTTGCATCAAAGTAGGTTGTCTAGATATGCAACTAGGTGAGCAACCTATATGATGCAACACGAATAGGAACACAAGCAAGCAAGATATATGAAACAAATAAGCTTCCACAAGTAAAGGCACGAGATAACCAAGAGTGGAGACGGTGGAGACGAGGATGTGTTGCCGAAGTTCCTTCCCTTTGAGAGGAAGTACGTCTCCGTTGGAGCGGTGTGGAGGCACAATGCTCCCCAAGAAGCCACTAGGGCCACCGTAATCTCCTCACGCCCTCACACAATGCAAGATGTCGTGATTCCACTATTGGTTCCCTTGGAGGTGGCGACGAAACCTTTACAAACGAGGTTGGGGCAATCTCCACAACTCAATTGGAGGCTCCCAACGACACCACGAAGCTTCACCACAATGGACTATGGCTTCGTGGTGACCTCAACTGTCTAGGATGCTCAAACACCCAAGAGTAACAAGATCCGCAAGGGATTAGTGGGGGAATCAAATATCTCTTGGTGGAAGTGTAGATCGGGGCCTTCTCAACCACTCCCGAGCAAATCAACAAGTTTGGTTGGCTAGGGAGTGAGATCGAGCGAAAATGGAGGTTGGAGCAATAATGGAGCTTTAATGGTGGAAGAGGTAAGTCAACGGGGAAGAAGGAGACCCCTTATATAGTGTGTGGAAAAGATCCAACCGTTACCCACCAACCAGCCCGCGGCCAGCGATACTACCGCGCCTGGCCAGCAGTACTACCGCAAGGCCGCGCGGTACTACTGCTTGAAACCAAGCGGTACTACCGCATGACAGCGCGGTACTACCGTACCTACCCACTGTACTGCCGCGACCCTAGCACAGAAACAGACACACAGAAGCTGGGGGCAGTACTTCCGCACGCGTGGTACTACCGCGCCCCCCATGCGGTACTACCGCAAGGCAAAAGTCCCAGCCAGGGGGAAGGGAAACTTCCGTGCCTAGTTCCGCAAATAAATGGAAGTAGCAAAAACTCGACACAGTAGTACTGCCAAGGGGCGGTACTACTGCCTGACCGCATAGCGCGGTACTACCGCACGGCGAAAGCGGTACTACCGCAGCATGTGCGAATGTAAAAAATTACGCCCGCTCCTACTACCACAAAGGGGCGGCACTAGCCTGGTAGGCAGCGGTAGTGCGGCTCCAGGGGAGCGGTACTACCGCGCCACCACACGGTACTACCGTGGATGCCTACGGTACTACCGTTGATCCAGGAGCAGTACTACCGCAACCACAACAACACCCAGTCAAAGGAGGCAGGAAAACGGAGGAAGCTCCAAGGAAGAAGGAGGGAATAAAAGGAGACGTGTACGTGATGATTCCACCCAAACCTTTCCAACGCGGACCCCCTCTTAATAGTACGGCTTTCCTACGACTCAAATCCACCAAAAAGAAACGTAGAAAATACACCGTCTTCGTCAGTCTTCGAGTGGCACCCAATCGTCTTGTGCCTAGCAAAGAAGTGTCTGGAATACTCATGGCACACGATTAGTCCGCAAATGCGTTGTCATCAATCACCAAAACACTTAGGGATAAATATGTCCTTACAGCGGCTCAGACCGACATGACATGACCTCGTTCATGAGACTGGTTCTACCGACGTGCTTTGCACACAGGTGGCTAGCGGGTGTCTGTTTCTCCAACTTTAGATGAATCGAGTTTGACTACGCCCAATCCTTGTTGAAGGTTAAAACATCACACTTGACGAAAAATCGTTGTGGTTTTGATGCGTAGGTAAGAACGGTTCTTGCTAGAAGCCTGTAGCAGCCACGTAAAACTTGCAACAACAAAGTAGAGGCCGTCTAACTTGTTTTTGCAGGGCATGTTGTGATGTGATATGGTCAAGCCATGATCAGATATAAATTGTAGTATGAGATGATCATGTTTTGTAAAATTTATCGGCAACTGGCAGGAGCCTTATGGTTGTCGCTTTATTGTATGAAATGCAATCGCCATGTAATTGCTTTAGTTTATCATTAAGAGGTAGCAATAGTTGGCGAGACGACAACGATGCTGCAATGGAGATCAAGGTGTCGAGCCAGTCACAACGATGATCATGACGGTGCTTTGGAGATGGAGATTAAAAGGCACAAGATGATGATGGCCATATCATATCACTTATTTTGATTGCATGTGACGTTTATCATTTATGCATCTTATTTTGCTTAGTACAGTGAAAGCATTATAAGATGACCCCTCACTAATTTTCAAGGTATAAGTGTTCTCCCTGAGTATGCATCATTGCTACAGTTCATTGTGCCGAGACACCACGTGATGATCGGGTGTGATAAGCTCTACATTCACATACAATGGGTGGAAGCCGGTTTTGCACAAGCAGAATACTCGGGTTAAACTTGACGAGCCTAGCATATGCAGATATGGCCTCGAAACACTAAGACCGAAAGGTCAAACGTGAATCATATAGTAGATATGATCAACATAGTGATGTTCACCATTGAAAACTACTCCATCTCACGTGATGATCGGACATGGTTTAGTTGATTTGGTTCACGTGATCATTTAGATGACTAGAGGGATGTCTATCTAAGTGGGAGTTCTTAAGTAATATGATTAATTGAACTTTAATTTATCATGAACTTAGTCATGATAGTTTTTGCATATGTATGTTGTAGATCAATAGCTCACGTATAGCTCCCCTGTTTTATTTTTGATATGTTCCTAGAGAAAAATAAGTTGAAAGATGATAGTAGCAATGATGCGGACTAGGTCCATGATCTGAGGATTATCCTCATTGCTGCACAGAAGAATTATGTCCTTGATGCACCACTAGGTGACATACCTATTGCAGGAGCAGATGCGGACGTTATGAATGTTTGGCCAAGCTTGGTATAATGACTACTTGATAGTTTAGTGTGCCATGCTTTACGGCTTAGAACTGGGACTTCAAAAACGTTTTGAACGACAAGGAGCATATAAGATGTTCCAAGAGCTGAAATTGGTATTCCAGACTCATGCCCGAGTCGAGAGGTATGAGACCTCTCACAAGCATTTTGCCTACAAAGATAGAGGAGAATAGCTCAACCAGTGAGCATGTGCTCAGAATGTCAGAGTACTACAATCGCTTGAATCAAGTGGGAGTTAATCTTCTAGATAATATAGTGATTGACAGAGTTCTATACTCACTATCACCAAGCTACTGGAACTTCGTGATGAACTAGAATATGCAAGGGATGACGAAAACAATTCCCCAAGCTCTTCGCGATGCTGAAATCGGCGAAGGTAGAAATCAAGAAAAGCATCAAGTGTTGAGGGTTGACAAGACCACTAGTTTCAAGTAAAAGGGCAAGGGAAAGAAAGGGAACTTCATGAAGAATGGCAAGCAAATTGCCACTCACATGAAGAAGCCCAAAGCTAGACCCAAGCCTGAAACCGAGTGCTTCTACTACAAAGGAAATGGTCCCTGGAAGCGGAACTGCCCCAAATACTTGGCGGATAAGAAGGATGGCAAAGTGAACAAAAGTATATATGATATACATGTTATTTATGTGTACTTTACTAGTGTTCATAGTAGCCCCTGGGTATTTGATACTGGTTCAGTTGCAATGATTAGTAACTTGAAACAGGAGTTACAAAATGAACAGAGACTAGTTGAGGGCGAGGTGACGATGTGTATTGGAAGTGATTTCAAGGTTGATAAGATCACCATCACACACTCCCTTTACCTTCGGGATTAGTGTTGAACCTAAAATAAATGTTATTTGGTGTTTGCGTTGAGCATAATATGATTGGATCATGTTTATTGCAATATGATTATTCATTTAAGTCAAATAATAATTGTTATTCTGTTTACATGAATAAAACCTTCTGTGGTCATACACCCAAGGTGAATGGTTTATTGAATCTCGATCGTCGTGATACACATATTCATAATATTGAAGCCAAAAGATGGAAAGTTAATAATGATAGTGCAACTTATTTGTGGCACTGCCATTTAGGTCATATCGGTGTAAAGCGCATGAAGAAACTCCTCTCTAATGGGCTTTTGGAATCACTTGATTATGAATCACTTGATGCTTGCGAACCATGCCTCATGGGCAAGGTGGCTAAAACTCTGTTCTCCAAAACAATGGAGCGAGCAACTGACTTATTGGAAATAATACATACTGATGTATGCGGTCAGATGAGTATGGAGGCTCGCGGTAGGTATCGTTATTTTCTAACCTTCACAGATGATTTGAGTAGATATGGGTATATCTACTTAATGAAACATAAGTCTGAAACATTTGAAAAGTTCAAAGAATTTCAGAGTGAAGTTGAAAATCATCGTAACAAGAAAATAAAGTTTCTACGATTTGACCGCAGAGGCGAATATTTTAGTAACGAGTTTGGCCTTCATTTAAAACAATGTGGAATAGTTTCACAACTTGTCGTGGTTTTGTAACGGCAGATGTCCTCGTGAAAGGACTTAGTCGTGGAGCCATCGCTACGGGTTAGCTTAAAGGGGTTAAACTGAACAAGGGACGCAAGGGTTTTATACTAGTTCGACCCCTTACGATGAAGGTAAAAGCCTATGTCTAGTTGTGATGGAATTGTTGGGGTTTCGATGACCAGGGAGCGAATCCGCTTTGCCTGGCTTCGAGTTGTTCTTGTCTGTTGTTCCTAAACCGCCGCCGGGTTGTCCCTTTATATACATAGGTCGACGCCCGTCAGTTTACAGAGTCCCGAGGCCGGATCATCAATGTGTCCAACTCGGTCTCTATCCTTCCTATCTTACAATACAAGTTACATGAGAAAGTCGGTTTACATCTACATGCCTTAACCCGCCTTTGGGCCTTGGTCCTTCATAAAGCGCCACCAACCTTTGTCTTCTTGGGCTCCTAATCCTCATAGAGTTAACCCGGCTACTCCTGGCCGGTTTACGTCCAGTAGTAATATCCCCAACATTAGGCCCCAGATTGATTTGAACTTGTTCATGTCAATCTTCAACACTTAGAAAAATTCTTGCTCTTGCACCTTCGCATGGATCTTGTAAACCGCCTTGACGTCATCCTCCGGTTTTGTAGTAAACCGTCGTGATGTCATCTATCCATTAAAGCCGAAGATGCCTTTTATTAATGAGCATCCAACCATCAAGGCGACAATTTTATTAAATATCCATTTTTGAGCTCCTCGATTCCCGTGCCTATCGCTTATCTTTTTACCTTATAAATAGGGCTGAGGCCCCTTTTTCTTTTTCCTCCGCTGCCTCTTCGTCTCTTCTTCCTCCTCGCGACGTCCCTGCACCCGAGCGCCGCCGCCGTCGTCGAGCTTCACCCCTACCTCATCGTCGGCCGCTGCATCAACCGGACTGGACCAGAATAGTGTGGTGCATCTCCTCCGTTCATGTAACACTGGTAAGCCCTCTCTCTTTCCGCCCTAGATCTTCGCCATTAGGGTTTGTATCCATCGGAGTTCATCGAAGTTCTAGAGCTGTTCTTCCTTGTCCTTCTTGGTAGCATCATAGGCTAGTCCTAGATCCGTTTTAGCCCTTGCGCGACCGTAGCCACAATCTCATCCTTCCTTATTAGATCACTCCTTTACATAGACAACAACTCTTCTGATTCTGACGAACTGGTTAAACACCTGAAGTTTTTAGGTCTCAATATATTCCAGTTTTCTGTCACCCCTCAGATCTTAAATCACCATATAAATCTGTGAAACCTGTTTCCCTCACTTAGATATTTTTAGATCTGTACCCTTCACACCAATATAGGCGTTTTAACTTTTTGAAGCATAATAATCCGGCAGGTACCATTAGTCCCCTTTTAAACCACCGATTCATTTATACTCCGGTTTAACAGTATGCATATACCTCTGCTTCTGTTCATTGCTTTACCATTCATAAATACTCTGTCATCGGTAGTTTATAACTTCTTCCGATTTACCAATTTCACATGCTTGGATTCCTTTTCCCTCAACCTGTTGTACCTTATGCATCATCATTAATGAATCATAAACCGACAATTATTTTCTTCCTAGCTCTTCGCTTGCAATGGCCAAACAGTTCTATTCCTGTAACTGGTCCCTTCTCGGGTTACTGAGGAGCAACTGAACGGAATGGTCAAAATTGGCACCTTACCGAAAAAAATGAAATCCGGTGGCGAGTTCCTGGGCTGGAAAATCCTCCTACCCCCAAGCAGGGTGAAGTAGTGGTGTTTGTTGATAATATAGGCCGTGGCTTTAAACCGCCTGGATTGAAGTTTTTTTGAGATGTACTTGCTAACTTTCAGCTCCACCCTCAAGATATTGGACCCAACTCTATATCCAATATATGCAACTTTCAAGTTTTTTGTGAAGCGTACCTACAAGAAGAACCAACTGTCGAGCTGTTCCGAGATTTCTTCCATTTAAACCGTCGCACTGAATTTGTAGACGGACCCAATACTGAACTTGGCGGCGTCTCTATTCAGAAAAGGAAAGAGGTTGAGTTTCCTCATGTCAAACTTCACAGTCACCCAAAAGAGTGGAATCAAACTTGGTTCTATTGCAGAGACACCTCTCCTGAAGATGAGAACCTTCTGTCGGGTTATCGTGCTCACCGGCTCGCTAATACTCATCCACTTCCGCAACGACTAAGTGCCCAGGAACGGGCCTCGTACGCACCTCATCTCGTCAAGCTTAGAGCCTTTATGACCAACGGTTTAACAGTTGTGGACTTTGTCCGTTGCTGGATATCCTGGAGTATCCTGCCGTTAAGTCGCCGCGTTGGTTTAATGTGCGAATACACTAGTGATGTACAAGACTCCCAACGTCATATCAATATTCAGCTAACAGATGAGGAAGTCACTGAGTCTGTCAAGAAAATGTTGAATGAACTGGAAGCGGTCTGTAGCAAGACCGGGTTAAACCCCTTTTGCACGCAAAACAAACCGCCCGCTGTAAGTATTGTCTGTGCTTCCGCTTTACACCTGATATTTTTGGACTGTGCAATCTTTGAACACCCTCTGCCCATTCTTAAATAGGGTGATGACCCGTTCTAGAAAAAGAAAACTCAAGAGAAAGCGGTGAAGCCTTCTTGTCCTAAAACGAAAGCCGTCAAGAAAACCACAAAGAGGAAGGCACCTGAACCCATCGGTTTAGAGCTTGATGACGATCCAGATGAACCGGAAGTAGAGGTAGAACTTGATTCACTTGGTTCACTTTTCATGCAATTCATTGACAATGATATTTATCAGGAGGACGTTGAAGGCAGCCAAGCTGATGATGCAGAGGTAATTATCCTTTCCTCCGGTTCAGATCCTCTGCCAACACAAAAAATCCGTCAAGCAGTCCGGAAAGTAAGCTTTTCTCACCCTCTTGCTCACTTGGATCCAACATTTATTTTGAAGAAGCAGCAGCACGAGGCTCGCCGCACAACCCGGCACAATGGCCAAACGGTCACTTCGACCGGTTTACCTAATACCGCGGTCCGGAAACGCCGACCTGAGGTCTCACCCACTTCTGAAACTTCTTATCCCAAGGCTGGCTATTTCCGACAACCTCTTAATCCGTTCGATTCGAATTATCAGGTGACACCCCCTTCATCCTCTGGCGAGTCAACAGCGACACAACTCCCTCCCCTTAAGACCGTTGTTGGTTAAGTTTTAACTGAATCTGTTGATGCTTTGTATTTGCATGCTGTTTTCATCCTTGCATCTTTTCCTTTTCAGAGCCAAGGCTAGACCCAGCAAGAAAACTCGGGTGAATAAACCGCCTGAAGAATTGGTTGTTGAACCGGAGCAAACTGTTGAACCGGAAGGTCCCCATGTAGACACTGTTTTTCATGAACCACCCCCTCCGGATCATGATTTGAATGAGCAAACAAAAGCTGAAGTAGCAGACCTTGCCGACAAACCGACGAGCCCGATCCATAATGACGATGGACCGCCCAGTTCGGCGAAGGCTACTGGTATCCCAACAACTCCAACACAGACTACTGGTAACAAGGAAGATGATGTTGTCATCACTGGTGTTGGTCATACCTCTCCTGGCAACCTTGTTGCTTTATCCAAACATAGCGCTAAAGAAGAACGTGCTGCAATGGAAAAAGGAAAATGGAGCACCGATTTATCAAGCTATGCCCACCTCAGTGCTCAAGAACTCCATTCTTGCTTTCTCAACCGTCTGCACTCAAACCGTGATTATGAAGCCGGTTTAGTGAATCTGATGAAGGAGCGCTATGAGGTACTTTCATTACTTGTCCTTTCTTAAATACAATTTGTAAGGATCAACTCTAGTAGCCCCCAAGGGCCGGTTTAGGATGGAAATCATAAATTGGGACTTTGCAATATCTTGACCCTTGCATTCTTTTCTTTCACATATCCAGTAATCTTTAAAATAAACCGGTACTTGACCATTGTTTTCCTATACTTTTCGCCTGTATAGTCCCCAAGGGCCGGTTTATCTTTCCAAGGTAAACTGGGTCTTTCATCAATGCTTCAACTTTGAACAGATGCACATGAGCCCCCAAGTGTCAAGGATAATGCGTGCATTGTACTTGGGACTTGCAAAAAATTCTGATACTAGAGCAAATAAGCATTAGCCCCCAAGTACAAAGTGCATAACTTGTTATACGCTTGGTACTTCAAATATACATATCCCATTGATGATTTATCTTGCCTTTGTAGGCCGAGCTGAGTAAGAAGGATGCTCAAACCGCTGACCTTCAGGAGAATATTAAATCTCAGCAAGCGGAAGCTTCCAAAGCCAAGGAAGAACTGACTAATGCCTTAGCAGCCATGGAGAAGCTGAAGGAAACCTTTAATAAAGAGCGTGCAGATTGGGATACAGAGAAGGCCGGTTTAACAAAGAAGGCCGCAGACGCAGATACTGATAACTCACCATGCCCTTGGGATCTATTATATGCATAGTCCATTGCTGCCTTATTCGATTTGCTCCTGCATATAAGAACTTGAAAGTGTCCTAGCGGTTTACCACTGGACGGGTCATGATGCCCAAAATATATACATAGCTTGGATGGATAACCAAGATTGTAATAACTAGATATTAAATAGATGATACTGATACGTCTCCGTCGTATCTACTTTTCCAAACACTTTTTCCCTTGTTTTGGACTCTAACTTGCATGATTTGAATGGAACTAACCCGAACTGACGCTTTTTTCAGCAGAATTGCCACGGTGTTATTTATGTGCAGAAACAAAAGTTTTCGGAATGACCTGAAACTTCATGGAACGTCTATTTGGAAATAATAAAAAATCCTTGCAAAAGATGAAGACTAGGGGGCCCACACCCTAGCCACGAGGGTGGGGGGCGCGCCTGCCCCCCAAGGTGCGCCCCCTACCTCGTGGGCCCCCTGGAGCTCCTCCGACCTCGACTCCAACTCTATATATTTGCTTTCGGGGAGAAAAAAATCAGAGAGAAGGATTCATCGTGTTTTACAATAGGGAGCCGCCGCGAAGCCCTAAAACCTCTCGGGAGGGCTGATCTGGAGTCCGTTCGGGGCTCTGGATTGGGGAATCCGTCGCCCTCATCATCATCAACCTTCCTCTATCACCAATTTCATGATGCTCACCGCCGTGCGTGAGTAATTCCATCGTAGGCTTGCTGGACAGTGATGGGTTGGATGAGATTTATCATGTAATCGAGTTAGTTTTGTTAGGGTTTGATCCCTAGTATCCACTATGTTATGAGATTGATGTTGCTATGACTTTGCTATGCTTAATGCTTGTCACTAGGGCCCGAGTGCCATGATTTCAGACCTGAACCTATTATGTTTTCATCAATATATGAGACTTCTTGATCCTATCTTGCAAGTCTATAGTCACCTATTATATGTTATGATCCGTTAACCCCGAAGTGACAATAATCAGGATACTTACCGGTGATGACCGTAGTTTGAGGAGTTCATGTATTTACTATGTGTTAATGCCTTGGTCCGGTACTCTATTAAAAGGAGGCCTTAATATCCCTTAGTTTCCGCTAGGACCCCGCTGCCACGGGAGGGTAGGACAAAAGATGCCATGCAAGTTCTTTTCCATAAGCACGTATGACTATATTCAGAATACATGCCTACATTACATTGATGAGTTGGAGCTAGTTCTTTGTCACCCGAGGTTATGACTGTTACATGATGAACCGCATTCGACATAATTCTCTATCACCGATCCATTGCCTACGAGCTTTCCATATATTGTTCTTCGCTTATTTACTTTTCCGTTGCTATTGCTACCATCACTACAAAATACCAAAAACACTACTTTTGCTACCATTACCTTTTGCTACCGTTACCACTACTATCATATTACTTTGCTACTAAACACTTTGCTGCAGATATTAAGTTTCCAGGTGTGGTTGAATTGACAACTCAGCTGCTAATACTTGAGAATATTCTTTGGCTCGCCTTGTGTAGAAGCAATAAATTTGGATTGAATACTCTACCCTCGAAAATTGTTGCAATCGCCTATACTTGTGGGTTATCAAGACTATTTTCTGGTGCCGTTGTCGGCAAGCATAACTTTATTCTTCGAGTCACTTGGGATTTATATCTTCTTATCATTATGAAGAACTTGAGAGATCCAAAAAGCAAGTTTTATCCCTCAACTACGAGGGGAGGTAAGGAACTGTCATCTAGCTCTGCACTTGATTCACCTTCTGTTTTGAGTAAGCTTGCGACACCTAAACCTACTTCTGCTATTCGTTCTGATATGTCGCATGTTATTGATGATGCCACTTCTGCTATGCATGATACTTATGATGAAACTACTTCTATGCTTGATACTACTGTGCCACTTGGTGAATTTCTTGACGAACAACTTGCTAGGGTTAGAGAGAATGAAAATATTGAATCTGATAATATTGATGAAAGTGATGATGAAGACTCTCCCTCTAATGAATATGAATCACCTATTATTCCTGAGGGTTATGTTTTTGAAAAAGAAGCTGCTTTAGCTATTTTAGCTTGCAAAGATAGATACGAGCTCAAGAGGTTATTAGCTAAATGGAAGCAACAATCTCTTAATGCTAGAATGAAACCTGACCCTGCTTTTGCTACTTCACCTATCTGTGTTACTGATAAGGATTATGAATTCTCTGTTGATCCTGATATAATTACTTTGGTTGAATCTGATCCTTTTCATGGCTATGAATCTGAAACTGTTGTGGCACATCTTACTAAATTAAATGATATAGCCACCCTGTTCACTAGTGATGAGAGAACTCGTTACTTTCATATCCTTAAAATATTATCATTCTCATTAAAGGGTGATGCTAAGATATGATTTAATTCTCTTGATCCTGGTTGTGTGCGTAGTCCCCAGGATATGATTTATTACTTCTCTGCTAAATATTTCCCTACTCATAAGAAACAAGCTGCCTTAAGGGATATATATAATTTTTTGCAAATTGAAAGAGAGTCTCCCACAAGCTTGGGGGAGGCTTCTCAAGTTACTTAATGCTTTGCCTAATCATCCTCTTAAGAAAAATGAAATACTTGATATCTTTTATAATGGACTAACCGATGCTTCCAGAGATTACCTGGATAGTTGTGCTGGTTCTATTTTCAGGGAAAGAATGCTAGATGAAGCTGAAATTCTATTGAATAATATGTTGACAAACAAATGAAAATAATTGGACACTTCCCGAGCCTATTCCTAAACCAACTCCAAAGAAAAGAGGTGTTCTATTTCTCAGTCCTGAAGATATGCAAGAGGCAAAGAAATCTATGAAATAAAAAGGTATTAAAGCTGAAGATGTTAAGAATTTACCTCCTATTGAAGAAATACACGGTCTTAATTTACCGACTGTTGAATAAACATATGATCTTAATCCATTACCTATTGAAGAAGTACATGGTCTTGATAACCCGACACAGGTAGTAAGGGTAAATTCTCTCTATAGATATGATAAAGTTGAAATCCCTCTTACTAAGTTTGCTAGCCCATGCTTAGATGAGTTTGATAAATTTATGGTTAAGCAAGAAGACTTCAATGCTTATTTTGGTAGACAATTGAAATACAATTCAAATATGCTTGAACACTTGGGTGATTATATGGCTAATGTCAAAAGTGAACTTAAACTTATTAGTAAACATGCTTCTATGGTTACCACTCAAGTAAAACAAGTACTTAAGGCTCAAAATGATTTACTCAATAAATTGAATAGAAAGGATAATGATAATCATGTTAGAATTATGACTAGAGGAGGTAAAATGCCTCAGGAACCTTGTATCCTGAAGGCCATCCTAAGAGAATTGAGCAAGATTCTCAGAGAAATAATATAGATGCACCTAGTCCTTCTAAAAGGAAGAAAAAGAAAAATGATAGGACTTTGCATGCTTCTAGTGAACCTATTGCTGAAACACCTGAGAATCCAAATGATATTTCTATTTCTGATGCTGAAACACAATCTAGTAATGATCCTAAAACTAGTGATAATGTTAATGATAAGGTTCAGGATGATGCTCAACCTAGTAATGATAATGATATAGAAGTTGAACCTGCTGTTGATCTTGATAACCCACAATCAAAGAATCAATGTTATGATAAGAAAGCCTTCGTTGCTAGGAAACATGGTAAAGAAAGAGAACCATGGGTTCAGAAACCCATGCCTTTTCCTCCCAAACCATCCAAGAAAAAGGATGATGAGGATTTTGAGCGCTTTGCTGAAATGATTAGACCTATCTTTTTGCGTATGCGATTACCTGATATGCTTAAAAATCCTTATGATAAGTATATGAAAGAAATTGTTACTAATAAAAGAAAGATTCCGGAAGCTGAAATTTCCACCATGCTTGCTAATTATACTTTTAAAGGTGGAATACCTAAGAAACTAGGAGATCCAGGAGTACCCACTATACCATGCTCCATTAAAAGAAACTATGTTAAAACTGCTTTGTGTGATCTTGGAGCCGGTGTTAGTGTTATGCCTCTCTCTTTATATCGTAGACTTGATTTGAATAAGTTGACACCTACTGAAATATCTTTGCAAATGAATGATAAATCAACTGCTATACCTGTCGGTATTTGTGAGGATGTGCCTGTTGTAGTTGCAAACATTACTATTTTAACGGACTTTATTATTCTTGATATTCCTGAGGATGATAGTATGTCTATTATTCTTGGAAGACCCTTTTTGAATACTGCAGGGGCTGTTATCGATTGCATTAAAAGCAATGTCACTTTTCATGTTAATGGTAATGAGCATACGGTACACTTTCCGAGGAAACAACCTCAAGTTCATAGTATCAACTCTATTGGAAAAAATTCATCGATTATATTTGGAGGTTTTGAATTTCCTCTTCCAACTGTCAAGAAGAAATATGATATTCTTATTATTGGGGATGTGCATATCCCCGTTGAGGCAACATAGTGTTATTCGAAATTTCTCCGGTTCCATGTTATTCAGAATGAGTTTGTTAACAAGACTTGATCAACCTTGTTAGTGGATTCCTTTTGATGAGCATGAGATGGATGAAACTAGAAGGCACAACCTTCTGTACCCTCCTTTTACTTTCTGTTATTTATATTAAATAAAATAAAAATAAGTATTTTCCGTCTATTATCTGTTTTATCCATGCAATATAAAAATACCCCGAAAAATAAAAGTTCTCCAAATGCCCTGAAATTTAAATATGATTTTCTGGAATATTTGAGAATATTTGGCACCGAGAACACAGCAGGAGGGGCATCCACCTGGCCACGAGGGTGGAGGGCGCACCCCCTGCCTCATGGGCCCATGGTGGCCCTCCTCCACTTATTCCTTCGCCCACACACTTCTTCTTCCTCCCACAAACACGAATATCTAGCTCAAGCACGAGTTCTAGCTCATTTTGCTGTGATTTTCGATCTCCTTGCTCAAAGCACCTATCACAAAACTGCTTGGGGAGATTGTTCCTTGGTATGTGATTCCTCCATTGGTCCAATTAGTTTTTGTTCTAGCTCTTTATTCATTGCAAATTTGTGCTGCCTAGGTGACCATGTTCTTGAGCTTGCATGTCAAATTTATATGGTCAAAAGTAGTTCTAATGCATGATATAGGCTCTAGGCACTTGTAGGAGTTGTTGCTATCAATTTTGTTGAGCTTGGTTCACTTTTGTTTGAAGTTACTAAAAATTTCAGAAATTTTTCAGAGGAAGAAATATGCTTAGGAAAATGTACCAAGGTGGTTCTTCAAGGAAGCAAGGACCCAGGCTTGCAATGCGTGATGCTGATGAAGAACCACCAAGAGACGCTCCAGTGCGTCCTTGTGAATGGCCTTCAGAAAACTTTATGGATTGATGACCCACAAGTATAGGGGATCTATCTTAGTCCTTTCGATAAGTAAGAGTGTCGAACCCAACGAGGAGCAGAAGGAAATGATACGCGGTTTTCAGCAAGGTATTCTTTGCAAGTACTGAAATAAGTGGTAACAGATAGTTTTGTGACAAGATAAATGGTAACGAGCAACAAGTAAGAAAAGTAAATAAAGTGCAGCAAGATGGCCCAATCCTTTTGTAGCAAAGTACAAGCCGGAACAAACTCTTATAATAGGAAAAGCGCTCCCGAGGACACATGGGAATATCGTCAAGCTAGTTTTCATCATGTTCATATGATCCGCGTTCGGTACTTTGATAATTTGATATGTGGGTGGACCGGTGCTTGGGTGCAGTTCTTACTAGAACAAGCATCCCACTTATGATTAACTTCTATTGCAAGCATCCGCAACTACAACAAAAGTATTAAGGTAAACCTAACCATAGCATGAAACATATGGATCCAAATCAGCCCCTTATGAAGCAACACATAAACTAGGGTTTAAGCTTCTGTCACTCTAGCAACCCATCATTTACTTATTACTTCCCAATGCCTTCCTCTAGGCCCAAATAATGGTGAAGTGTTATGTAGTCGACATTCACATAACACCACTAGAGGCTAGACAACATATATCTTATCAAAATATCAAACGAATACCAAATTCACATGACTACTAATAGCAAGACTTCTCCCTTGTCCCCAGGAACAAACGTAATTACTCACAAAGCATATTCATGTTCATAATCAGAGGGGTAATAATATGCATATAGGATCTGAACATATGATCTTCCACCAAATAAACCAACTAGCATCAACTACAAGGAGTAAATAACACTACTAGCAACCTACTAGCACCAATCCCGGGCTTTGAGACAAGAATTGGATACAAGAGATGAACTAGGGTTTGGAGATGAGATGGTACTGGTGAAGATGTTGATGGAGATTGCCCTCTCCCGATGAGAGGAGCGTTGGTGATGACGATGGTGATGATTTCCCCCTCCCGGAGGGAAGTATCCCCGGCAGAACAGTTCTGCCGGAGCTCTAGATTGGTTCCGCCAAGGTTCCGCCTTGTGGCGGCGGAGTTTCGTCCCGGAAGATTGCTTCCTATTTTTTTCTCATCGAAAGACTTCATATAGGAGAAGATGGACGTCGGAGACCCACCAGGGGGCCCATGAGGTAGGGGGCGTGCCCTAGGAGGGGGGGGGGCGCCCCCCACCCTCGTGAGCAGGGTGTGGGCCCCCTGGCCTTCATCTTTGGCAATGATTTTTCTTTATTTATTTTAAGATGTTCCGTGGAGTTTCAGGACTTTTGGAGTTGCGCAGAATAGGTCTGTAATATTTGCTCCTTTTCCAGCCCAGAATTCCAGCTGCCGGCATTCTCCCTCCTTATGTAAACCTTGTAAAATAAGAGAGAATATCCATAAGTATTGTGACATAAAGTGAAACAACAACCCATAATGTAATAAATATCGATATAAAAGCATGATGCAAAATGGACGTATCAACTCCCCCAAGCTTAGATCTTGTCCTCAAGCGAAAAGCCAATAACAATAAATATGTCCTCATGTTTAGAGGTAGAGGTGTCGATAAAAATAAAATATGGACATGAAGGCATCATGATTGTTCTCATAACAGCAACATATATAGATTTTGTCATATGATTACTTATGTTCAAGTGATGATCTATTCACAATGCAAGAGTATAAACCGTAAACCTTATTGGGCTCCAACAAACTATAATCTTAGTCATTGAAGCAATTGCAATTTATCATAACATCGGAAAGAGTCTATGTTAGAGCTTAAAAGCAAGTCCACATACTCAACTATCATTTAGTCCTTCATAGTTGCTAACACTCACGCAAAACTTGTGGTTTCGGAGTTTTAATCGGACACAGAGAAAGATAGGGGCTTATAGTTTTGCCCCACAACCTTTTACCTTAAGGGTAATGTCAACAATAATGGTTCATGCTCCCCTACATCCAATTAGAGATATATATATATATATATATATATATATATATATATATATATATATATATATATATATATATCATGTTCTTTCCAACATGCTGAGCTTGCCAAAGGATAAAATGAAAAAGAAAAGGTGAAGATCACCATGACTCTTGCATAAGGTAGAAGATAATAATAAAAGATAGGCCCTTCGCAGAGGGAAGCAGAGGTTGCCATGCGCTTTTATGGTTGGATGCAAAAAATCTCAATGTGAAAGAACGTCAATTTATATTGCCCCTTGTGATATGAACCTTTATTATGCAGTCCATCGCTTTTATTACTTCCACATCACAAGATCGTATAAAGCTTATTTCTCCCACACCAATCAATCATACATATTTAGAGCAGTTTTTATTGCTTTGCACCGATGACAACTTACTTGAAGGATCTTACTCAATCCATAGGTAGATATGGTGGACTCTCATGGCAAAACTAGTTTAAGGGTATTTGGAAGCATAAGTAGTATTTCTACTTGGTGCTGAGAATTTGGCTAGCATGAGGGGGAAAGGCAAGCTCAACAAGTTAGAGGATCCATGACAACATACTTTATCTCAGATATAAGAAAGGCATAACTCATTACGTTGTCTTCCTTGTCCAACATCAACTCTTTAGCATGTCATATTTTAATGAGTGCTCCCAATCATAAAAGATGTCAATGATAATATATCTATATGTGAAACCTCTCTTTCCTTATTACTTCCTATTAATTGCAACGATGAACAAGGCTATGTCTACCAACTCCCAACAACTTTTAATCATCATACTCTTTCTATGTGAAGTCATTACTCTCAATAAGATCAATATGAACTCTTTGTTTCTTTTTATTCTTTTTCTCTTTTCTTTTATTCACCCAAGATCATGGCAAAATAATCAAGCCCTTGACTCAACACTAATCTTTATTATATATAACTCACGGACTCGATTACAAAGAGAGACCAAAAAGCAAAACTCAAAACTAGATCATGCCATAAACTTCATTCTACTAGATCAAGATACTACTAATAGGATCAGACTAAGAAAAAGGTAAAGATAGGAGATGTGATTGTGATACGATACCGGGGCACCTCCCCCAAGCTTGGCAGTTGCCAAGGGGAGTGCCCATACCCAAGTGATTATGTCTCCTTCTTTGTTGTTGGTGTAATATTCTTGGTGATTATTCCCCTCACGATGCGGTTCTCCTCCTCGAGCTTATTGACTTGCTGCTTGAGGTCCATTATTTCCTTACGAAGCTTTCCTGTGACAGCTAAAGCTCCTTGCACCCAAGGGTGTTTCATAGCTGCGCGAGAACAAGTGACACTCCTCTTTATATTGTCATAAGAAAGAAATCTAACATTGGAAGGGATAACCGAGTTTGGAATGGCTGAACTCTGTAGTTCCCCCATCGTGAATCCAGCTCGGAAGCGAGAGGTGACTTCTTGATCCTCCATGGCATCTACCCTCATCAAGTCGGCCTCCATCTCCTCCTCCGTTGCTGGCCCAAAGTGGTCAGCATCGCTGTTTGCCCTTGGTTCCGGTGCCAGATTAGATACCCGGCTCTCCCCGATTGCCTCTTGAGAAGACATCTTGCTCTAATCTGCAGCAGCAATAGCTCGAAACGAAAATAGAGGATATTTGCGTGATACAGGAGTCAAAACCTTCGGGAGGTTATATAATTAATTTTTACCGACCAAAATACGTATCGTGCAAGAAAACGGAGTCCGGAGGGCACACGAGGTGCTCACGAGGTAGGGGGCGTGCCCGGAGGGGTAGGTGAAGGAAATATGCCCTAGAGGCAATAATAAAGTTATTATTTATTTCCTTATATCATGATAAATGTTTATTATTCATGCTAGAATTGTATTAACCGGAAACATAATACATGTGTGAATACATAGACCAACAGAGTGTCACTAGTATGCCTCTACTTGACTAGCTTGTTAATCAAAGATGGTTATGTTTCCTAACCATGAACAAGGAGTTGTTATTTGATTAACGAGGTCACATCATTAGTAGAATGATCTGATTGACATGACCCATTCCATTAGCTTAGCACCCGATCGTTTAGTATGTTGCTATTGCTTTCTTCATGACTTATACATGTTCCTATAACTATGAGATTATGCAACTCCCGTTTACCGGAGGAACACTTTGGGTACTACCAAACGTCACAACGTAACTGGGTGATTATAAAGGAGTACTACAGGTGTCTCCAATGGTAGATGTTGGGTTGGCGTATTTCGAGATTAGGGTTTGTCACTCTGATTGTCGGAGAGGTATCTCTGGGCCCTCTCGGTAATGCACATCACATAAGCCTTGCAAGCACTGCAACTAATGTGTTAGTTGTGAGATGATGTATTACGGAACGAGTAAAGAGACTTGCCGGTAACGAGATTGAACTAGGTATTGGATACCGATGATCGAATCTCGGGCAAGTAACATACCGATGACAAAGGGAACAACGTATGTTGTTATGCGGTCTGACCGATAAAAGATCTTCGTAGAATATGTAGGAGCCAATATGGGCATCCAGGTCCCGCTATTGGTTATTGACCGGAGACGTGTCTCGGTCATGTCTACATTGTTCTCGAACCGTAGGGTCCGCACGCTTAACGTTACGATGACAAGTTATTATGAGTTTATGCATTTTGATGTACCGAAGGTTGTTCGGAGTCCCGGATGAGATCACGGACATGACGAGGAGTCTTGAAATGGTCGAGACGTAAAGATTGATATATTGGAAGCCTATGTTTGGACATCGGAAGTGTTCCGGGTGAAATCGGGATTTTACCGGAATACCGGGAGGGTTACCGGAACCCCCCGGGAGATTAATGGGCCTATTGGGCCTTAGTGGAAAAGGAGAAAAAGGGAAAGCCCACAAGCTGGCCGGCGCCCCCCTTCCCAAAGTCCTAGTAGGACTAGGATAGGGGCCGGCCCCCCTTCTCTCTCCTTTTCCCCCCGGGAGTCCTAATAGGATTAGGATTGGGGGGAGGAGTCCTACTCCCGGTGGGAGTAGGACTCCCCTGCGCCTCCTCTCCCTTGGCCGGCCGGCTCCCCTCCTCCAACCTTTATATACGGGGGCAGGGGGCACCCCAAGGGAGACAACTTGATCCTTGAGATCGTTCCTTAGCCGTGTGCGGTGCCCCCTGCCACCAAATTCCACCTCGGTCATATCGTTGTAGAGCTTAGGCGAAGCCCTGCGTCGGTAGTACATCAAGATCGTCACCACGCCGTCGTGCTGACGGAACTCTTCCTCGACGCTTTGCTGGATCGGAGCCCGAGGATCGTCATCGAGCTGAACGTGTGCTAAGAACTCGGAGGTGCCGGAGTAACGGTGCTTGGATCGGTCGGATTGGGAAGAAGACGTACGACTACTTCCTCTACGTTGTGTGATCGCTTCAGCAGTCGGTCTGCGTTGGTACGTAGACAATACTCTCCCCTCTCGTTGCTGTGCATCACCATGATCTTGCGTGTGCGTAGGAAATTTTTTGAAATTACTGCGTTCCCCAACAGTGGCATCCGAGCCTAGGTTTTATGGTTTGATGTTATATGCACGAGTAGAACACAAGTGAGTTGTG
Source organism: Triticum monococcum (assembly GCA_034509565.1). NCBI lineage: Eukaryota > Viridiplantae > Streptophyta > Magnoliopsida > Poales > Poaceae > Triticum > Triticum monococcum. The sequence continues at coordinate 638,880,592 of CM067847.1, read as the reverse complement.
GGCGATACAAGTCATACTGCCTACCAGCATGTCATACTTTGGTTCGGCGGTATTGTTGGGTGAGACGATCCGGACCAACCTTACGCGTACTCTTACGCGAGACCGGTTCCCTCGACGTGCTTTGCACACAGATGGCTTGCGGAAGACTGCCTCTCCAACTTTAGTTGAACCAATTGTGACTACGCCCGGTCCTTGAGAAGGTTAAAACGGAGTCTATTTGACGAACTATCGTTGTGGTTTTGATGCGTAGGTGAGATGAGTTCTTACTTAAGCCCGTAGCAGCCACGTAAAACTTGCAACAACAAAGTAGAGGACGTCTAACTTGTTTTTGCAGGGTATGTTGTGATGTGATATGGTCAAGGCATGATGCTGATTTTATTGTATAAGATGATCAAGTGTTCTCACTTGACTCCTAAGTCAATATACTCATATATAGATGACCTAGTAATCGCAAATTGCTTGCTAGATGCTAGAATTGTTTGTGCATGCTTTGACAAATATTTCATTTGCCATCTTATTGTGTGAGCATGTTGGTTGCATATTTTACTCATTCGAGGACATCCACTTGTTGTTTTGATTGTTTGGCTTTATCTTCTCTTGCCAAGTGGATGGACAAGAATGCCTAAGAACCTCCTCTAGCTATCTATGCTTTTCTCGTCTCAAACTCTATTCATGCTGCATCACAAAACTTGATCAAGTCAGATTCGAACCACTCTGTGTGAGGAGCGCTCGGAGTCCCCGATTCGTCATAGACTTAAAGTTCCAAAACCTCTTTGTGATTCTCGATCTGACCGATACCATACTTTCGGTCCTACCGAGACCATTAAGTTGATCTAGGTTTTCGATCTCGGTGCAACCGATTTGAACCACTTGGTCACACCGAGTTGCAATAACTGTATACAGTTTTGCATCTTGGTGCCACCGAGTTGTTCCACTCGATCACACTGACAGGGTCGGGCTATATATAGTGACGGGCAGAATTTTGGAAATTTCTCCGAAACCTCTTCGCCCGAGCATAGCTCGCTCTGCCTCCTGGGTCTCCGGATCGTCCTCCTCGCCGCCAGCAGCCTCAAGTCGCTGGTCTCCGTCGCCGTCAATGGGATTTCTGCCCCGCCGTTGCCGCCGTAGCGAGTCTCCATCGAACTAGGGTATGGACTCGATCTTTGTGCTATTCTCCAATCCGATTCCTAGCACATTGTGATCATCATGATTCTTGCCATGTATGATAAACTCCTATCCAGTCAATGAACTCGTATATTAGGTTTAATTCGAAAATTTTAGGGTTGGGTTTCCGTCGAAACCATCTCGGACCCACCGAGTTGAAAAACTCGGTCCCACCGATTTGGCTTATGCCATTGCACAAGTAAAACTCGGTCTGACCGAGAATTACTTATCGGTGTGACCGATTTTGGAACTGTGTGAAACCCTAGCAGTCTCGGTGCCACCGAACTGTGACTCGGTTTGACCGAGTTCACTAGTTCTGGTGCCAAAACTGCTTCGGTGTCACCGAGTTTGAAAATCGGTAGATCCGAGATGATCTCAGTGGGAAACTAAAACTAAGTTTTTGAATTATTCTTTTGCAAAAATCTCTGCATTTTTTGATGCTCATCCATGCTATCTCATCTATAATCTATTCACAGGGTCAGCAGTCAGTTTGCACCATGTCAGACCAGAGTGACAGCCAGAACTTGTTAGAGCAGCAAGTGCAGTTGAGTGAGGGCACTAGCCCCTCAAGTTCCTCAGATGATGGCAGTAGGAGCACACCTAGTAACCTGCCTAAAGCTGCCACTAGACAAAGGAAGAAGAGAACCTCAGATTCTGAAGATGAGGACTATGTGGCAGAGGAAGAGGCCACATCAAAGAGAGTTGAGCCAGCTCAAGGCACAAAGCCAGGCCTGAAAATCAAAAGGCCAGCAGGCAGGCAGCCCATGTCAAAGGCTAGAGCTTCAACTGTGAAGCCTGCTCCCATTGAGCCCATTGCTGCTGAGGGCAAAAAGAGGAAAGCAAGAGTAAAGAAGACTGTGGCCAGAGTGCTTGGGAAGGCCTCCATCATGGAAGATGAGGAGGAAGAAGAAGAGGTTGCTGCACCAGCACCCAAGGCTCCCAAACTAATGGGAGATGCCATAAAATCAGGGGGAGCTCCTTCCAAGGCCAAGTTAGCTCCAAAGCCAAAGCCGAAGAGAAACACAAGAAGCATCCCAGCCACTGAGAAGAACAAGGCCCCAGTGCCTGAAGTTGCAGAAGAAGAAGAAGAGCATGTCCTTAGGAAGCTCAAGCCCAAGATCCCAGACCACAACGATGCTCATCCTGTGGCTGAGGATATGAAGCTCAGGAGAGATTTAGGGCTGAGGAAGTGGAGAGAAGCAGATCCGTATGCTTCTAGGAGAAGGACTGCAGTGGACTACCGATTTCATAGCAAGGAGCAACAGGATTTCTATGAGACAGTTTTGCTTGACAAGAAGCCAATTGTATGTGACATGAGATGGGTCGACTGGACCTACATGAAGGAGAATGAGGAACACTACCCTGGAGTATATGACAGCTTTAGTGCGTGTGGAGTGGCAGACTTTGTTGGGCAGAAGCTCACAAAGTGGAACGAGGAGCTAATCATGCAATTCTACTCCACAGCACACTTCTATCCGGATGGCAGGATCACTTGGATGTCAGAGGGTACAAGGTACCAATCAACTTGATCAATGCCCAAGAGGAGCAAGCAGATGACTTGGACATTTATGCCAAGAAGAAGATGGACCACAACACTATGTCCAACATGTACAAGGAGATTCCGAATGAAGCACTTGACACGTTCAAGTTTGGCTCAGTGCACCATCTTCTGTCAGGACTGCCCACTATCAACTGGATTCTAAGGCACACCCTGTTGCCCAAGTCTGGAGATCACAAGATGATCAGAGGTCACGCAATCAATTTTCTTCATGTCTTTGATGTGCCTCAAATATTCAAAGTCATGAGTCTCATAGTGGAAACAATCAAGAGGACAACAGCAGACCAGAAGAGGAGCTGTGGATATGCCCCACAGATTCAGGAGCTCATCAACTCCAAGATGGGCACGGGCATACACCTCTTGGATAAGGAACACCTGCCCATCCGTCCAGATTTTGAAGATAACCAAGTGGTCATTACTGAGAATGAGCCATCATTTGTCCATGCACAAGCTCAGAAGGAGAAGGCGAAGAAGGAAAAAGCTGCCAATATGCCTACTCAAGTGGAGGCATTTGATTACTTCCTGAAAACCAAACAAGAGCAGCTTGGCTACCTGATTGCGTCCACCCTGCGGATTGACCAAGGACTTGCCACCCTGACTCAGAACCAGGCTAGCTTAGAGAGGATCATGGAACAGAGGTTCTATGACTTGGACATCAAGGTGACAGAGATACAGACTGCCGTGGAGCAGCTCCAGGATGACATGAATGAGAGGAGAGGCAGGACCACAACTGATGCTTTTGCCAGGGTGCCACGAGGTCCGAGGTCGTCCGCACTGCCAGTTGCTGACACCAGAGCTACAACGTCTGCGCCAGCCACAGCCTCAGTTCCACCAGCTCCAGCATCCACTTCAGCCTCGACTCCGACCACGTCTACCGAAGGCTTCGTCCTTGGAGTGCTCTGGACTCCACCACCACCTGAAGATCAAGCCTGAGCATCGACTTAGCACTATGCATTTTCTAGGAACTTTTTGGTAACTTGTTGCCAAAGGGGGAGAAAATGTATAGATCATAGGCTTCGAGAGAGAGTGTTGCTTTTATTCTCTCTTGTTTTATTTGGTGGTTTTTCGAACTTTGTTTGCTTGTGTGTGAGATACTACGTCCTTATGTTTGTGAGACATCGATGATCATGTGTTTGATCATAAGCTACACTTAATGTTTGCTTAATGCTTGCTTAAATATTATCATTCTATCTATCTTTTGTGATCATTCACTATTCTTGGTGATGAGTGCATGTATTTCAATCTTATCATTTTTGAGCGCTCCACCAAGATGTATGTGACATGGAAGAGTAACCCATGACTCTAACTCCTTGTGCATTTGCAGTCCAAAGCAAATTCTAAATATGCACAAATTTAGGGGGAGCTCTTACTTGCCACATACTTCTCAAAGCGACAATGTATTTCATGATTATTATAATTTGTCGAAGCTTTGATCTATATATTGTCATCAATTACCAAAAAGGGGGAGATTGAAAGTGCAACTATCCCTAGGTGGTTTTGGTAATTCATAACAACATATAGCTCATTGAGCTAATGCTATTTCAAGATGATTATTTTAGGAAAGCTCAATGATTGGCATGGCATGGATGTGAAAGTGGAACCCTCAAAATGCTAAGGACAAAGAATTGGCTCAAGCTCAAAAGTTCAAGACTCTTCATTTTATATTTTAGTGATCCAAGATCACATTGAGTCTTTAGGAAAAGCCAATACTATCAAGGAGGGATGAGGTGTTGCTTAATGAGCGTCTTGCTTTATGTGCTTAATGATATGCTCCAAAATCCTCAGCTACTTTCCCATATCCACAAATGACCTAAACCCTAAGCCAAACTCGGTCATACCGATTCTTTCAATCCGGCGCCACCGAGTTTCACTTGTCATTTGCCACTGCCAAACCCTAGCAATTCGGTCCTACCGATAAGGATCTCGGTCTCACCGAGATGGGCTTGCAAACTCTCTGTTTCCCTTTCGTAACTTTTCGGTCTCACCGAAAGAGCGAATCGGTCCCACCGAGAATGCAATGTAAACTCTATGTTTCCTTCTTGTAACTTTTCGATCTCACCGAAAGAGCGAGTCGGTCCCACCGAGTTTACTTGACCAACTCTTTGGTTAGCTTATTGCCAAACTCGGTCTCACCGAGTTTGTGCAATCGGTCTCACCGAGATTACGTTATGCCCAAACCCTAACCAAGTCGGTCCTACCGAGTTGCATGTCAGTCCCACCGAAATTCCTAACGGTCACTAGGTTTACTATTTCGGTCCGACCGAGTTTTCTGATTCGGTCCCACCGAGATTGATAAATTGTGTGTAACAGTTGGATTTTGTGTGGAGGCTATAAATACCCCTCCACCTCCTCTTCACTCGTGGAGAGAGCCATCAGAACACATACACCATTCCAACTCATATGTTCTAAGAGAAAACCACCTACTCATGTGTTGAGACCAAGATATTCCATTCAAACCATATGAATCTTGATCTCTAGCCTTCCCCAAGTTGCTTTCCACTCAAATTTTCTTTCCACCAGATCTAAATCCTATGAGAGAGAGTTGAGTGTTGGGGAGACTATCATTTGAAGCACAAGAGCAAGGAGTTCATCATCAACACACCATTTGTTACTACTTGGAGAGTGGTGTCTCCTAGATTGGCTAGGTGTCACTTGGGAGCCTCCGACAAGATTGTGGAGTTGAACCAAGGAGTTTGTAAGGGCAAGGAGATCGCCTACTTTGTTAAGATCTACCGCTAGTGAGGCAAGTCCTTCATGGGCGATGGCCATGGTGGGATAGACAAGGTTGCTTCTTCATGGACCCTTCATGGGTGGAGCCCTCCGTGGACTCGCGCAACCGTTACCCTTCGTGGGTTGAAGTCTCCATCAACGTGGATGTAGGATAGCACCACCTATCCGAACCACGGGAAAAACATCCGTGTCTCCAATAGCGTTTGAATTCTCCAAACCCTTCCCTTTATATTCTTGCAAGTTGCATGCTTTACTTTCCGCTGCCAATATACTCTTTGCATGCTTGCTTGAATTGTGTAATGATTGCTTGACTTGTCCTAAGATAGCTAAAAACTGCCAAGAACTAAAATTGGGAAAAGGTTAAGTTTTTATTTGGTCAAGTAGTCTAATCACCCCCCCTCTAGACATACTTTTGATCCAACACTGCTGCATCTCAGTACGACCCCAACTATTACTATGGATATCCGCCAGGCCAGCCGTGGCCATAGACCAACTTAGGCCAAAAGCCTAAGCTTGGGGGAATACGTATTTCTCACCGACATTATATTCATGTTCACACACTCATTGCTAGATGTTGGTGCTCATACTTTTTCATTGTATCATCCATGCTAGTTTATTTTCCTTTTTATGCTTTCTTCTCGTGTGTTTAATAAACCTTAAGAAAAACCAAAAAAATTAGTTGTAGCTTTTAGCTAGTTTTAATTTCCATGATTGTAGTAGTAATTAAAAAGAAAACCCAAAAAGATTTCCTGTTCTTCTTATACTTGTTGGGAGCTTTCCCGTGTAAATAGTTTTATTTGTTTTCTTTTCTTTGAGGGTTTATAGGAGAAGGCCATGATTAAATTGTTGAAGTGGCTCTTATATGCATTATTGTTGATCTGACAAAAGAGCCCATATTGCCTTGTCTTCTCCTGTTTATTGAATGCTTGTAGATTCCAGCTTAGTCCAATGCACATGCACTATTATTATTATTCACACTATTCAGTCGTGCAAGTGAAAGGAAATTATGACGATATATGATGGACTGGCTGAGATGAGAAAAGCTGGTATGAACTCGACCTCTATTGTTTTTGTAAATATGATTAGTTCATCATTCCTGATTCAGCCTATTATGAATAAACATGTTTGCAATGACAACTAGAGATCATAGTTTCTTGTGCCATGCTTGATTAGCTAGGAGCTTATAATGGTTTACCTTGTGTGCCAACATGATATTAAAATGGTTGTGATGTGGTATGATAGGGTGGTATCCTCCTCTGGATGATTTAAGTGACTTGACTTGGCACATGTTCACACATGTAGTTGAAACAAAATCAACATAGCCTTCACGATATTTATGTTCATGGTGGATTATATCCTACTCATGCTTGCATTCGGTGTTGATTAATTTTAATGCATGTTCATGACTGTTGTCGCTCTCTAGCTGGTCGCTTCCCAGTCTTTTGCTAGCCTTCACCTGTACTAAGCGGGAATACTGCTTGTGCATCTAACTCCATAAACCCCAAAGTTGTTCCATATGAGCCCACCATACCTACCTATATACGGTATCTACCTGCCGTTCCAAGTAAATTTGTATGTGCCAAACTCTAAACCTTCAAATAAATATCCTATTTTGTATGCTCGAATAACTCATGTATCAACTAGGGCTGTCCGTATCTTCCATGTTAGGCGGGTTATTCTCAAGAGGAGAGGACTCCGCTCCTCACTCACGAGAAAATGGCTGGTCACCGGCATGCCCAGTCCCATGCTTTATGCGAACTAAATCAAAATAATTGCAAACAAAACTCCCCCTGGGACTCTTGTTAGTTGGAGGCACTCATTGTTTCGAGCAAGCCATGGATTGATGCTTGTTGGTGGAGGGGGAGTATAAACTTTACCATTCTGTTTGGGAACCGCCTATAATGTATGTAGCATGGAAGATATCTCCATCTCTTGGTTGTTATGTTGACAATGAAAGTATACCGCTCAAAATATTATTCAGCTCTATTTCAAAACCGAGCTCTGGCACCTCTACAAATCCCTGCTTCCCTCCGCGAAGGGCCTATCTATTTACTTTTATGCTGAGTCATCATCCTCTTATTAAAAAGCACCAGTTGGAGAGCACCTGTAACATCCCAAATTTTCAATTTGGAATGTTATACATACATCATCCTTGCATATCATATTTTATTGCATTTCATCTCGCGATCCTCGAAATCCTAAGCAACTCAAGGACCCTCGGAGAGAGTTGGGGATTTCCCTGGTTTTCAAATTTGATTTTTATCAAATTTTGAAACGAGGATTTCTGGTTTTAATTATTTTTCTCTCCGAAAATATTTCATATTAAAATATATGAGAGGAGATAATATGACTTCTCCAGAATAACTGAAATATTGGAGGAAAAAATATTAAAATCAAGTTTTGATTTTATTTGGATTTTATTGCAATTTTGTTTATATTAGAAAAATTGCACGTTTTCAAAATTTCATTTTAGGGCCAAGAAAATATTCATCTCGTTCTAAATATTTTATTTAGGCGGAGAAAATTTGTTTTGGCATTTTTAGATTTTTATTTTATTTCCTAGGATTTTTCTTAGTTTCGGCGGAATTATTTAAAAAAACGCGCCAAGGGCTAGCTGGGCCGAAGCCCAGCTGCCGGCCCACCACCCCGCCCCGCCATCTCCTAGCGGGAGACCTCCGCCGCCGTGCCGCCCGAACCGGAGTCCAGCTCGGACTCCGCTTCCCCGCCGTGCCCCCTCCCCCAAGGGGTCGCCACCCCGCCGCCGCGAGCCGTCGCCTTGCCGCCCCTTGGAGCGACACCACCCCGCCGCCGCGCCGCCGCGCCGCCCTTGCCCGCTGCTGCGCCGCCGCCGCTCGTTGCCCGCGCCGCCGCCGCCCCGCGCTGCGCCGGAGCAGCCGTCATGCCGGACCTCACCGGAGGTATAGCATCGTTCGGTTTTTTAGAAAACCGGTTCGGGTTTCGTTAAAAACCCTAAGTCATTTTTTTGGTTCGCCGGTTTTTCCCGGTTTTTCTTTTAGCGGACGTTCGTCCGGATGTTCGTTTTAATGAACGGTTTCATCCGTTAGTTACAGATAAAGAATGCTCGTTCGTTAGCCTGTTCATCAGTTTTCTTTTATCGGATTAATCTGCGATTATTCCTGATCGCGATTTCTGATCCGATTTTTGTTCTAGTTTATCTTTTCGCTCGTTAGTCGGAATCTGGCTATTCAAGCACCTAGATCTTCGTCTTGAGACTCTCTTTTCGCTTAACTAACTTGCAAAAGTTTTTGCTATGATAAAATTTGACCCAGGTCTAGATTAGTAAACGGATCCTGTTTCTTTCGCTGTTTGAGTTTCGTTGCTCCGTTCGATTTGATTCTTTTTGCAAACCGGAGTTCTTAAGTTGAACTTTCTGGTTAGATCTTCTTATTTGAGTTTTACCCGTGTTTCTTTGCTTGATTGCTTATGTAAGTTGTTGTTTGTTTGCGATAGAATTCCCGGAATGCGAACCGTGTTATTTGGAGTCTCTAGGTTTTGCGTATCGTCAGCAAGGCAAGTAATACTTTGATCATACCCCTTTATCACCCAGTTTTTATGCATTACTACAAATCCTCAATCATTGCATGGTTAGGATGTCATTGACATGCGGGTTGGGAAGTGGTTGATGATGTAGAACCTATTACCCTATTACATTCAAACCCTTGGGAGTTACTCTTATGCGTTGCTTATATTGCTATGCTATGCTCGTAGATGAGGTTTGAGTGAGTGAAATCCATGACAGATGTGAGATTGTTAATTAATGGTTCAACTTAAGATGGCAACTTAAATACACATCTAGATGGATTGAGGCACCTGCAGTACCCAGTGTTGCCTGTATTTTTGGAAATCCTGGAGTACCCGTGTGATCTTCCTACGGACCGCCACCCAGGCTCAAAGGGAACTGAGATGATTCATGCTAGAAACTTCCGTGTGCAGCCACAAGCTATTACGGGCTCTAGCATAGTTGAGTAAGTTTTGTGAAGCTCTTGAAGAGGTGGATCAGCAGGTAGTGGGATTGTAGATTTGGTATGGTCTACCCGGAGTAGAGAGTTAATGTTTTTGAAAGACTGTGTCTCGGTCATCCGGTTCTCAAACACCATGTAGTGCGAGAAATTCAACGGAGGCGATTGAGTCTTGTGGGGAAAAGTGCGCAAACCTCTGTAGAGTGTATAAACTAATCATGGTTAGTCGTGTCCCCGGTTATGGACAAATCTTGAGTATCTAGTACGTGGATTATCATATGTATCTCATCACTCTAAAATAATATTGTTGGGTTGTTAATTACTTTAATTGGGATTGAGTTGGAGGAACCTTCTCAATGATGTTTCAACTACCATGATAGTTAAAATTAAAATCTATTCCTTTGCTGTAGGGAAAAATTGGCTTTTCACAAAACTATAACCATAGAGCTTTCCACCAGCCAAATATGCATGTAGTGATAGCATTATTCTGTTCTTGCTCTACTGTGTTATTTTTCCAGCATATTCCATGTGCTGACCCGTTTTCGGGCTGCAATATATTATGTTGCAGACTTTTCAGACGAGGAGTAAGGTTCGTTAGGTCGTTGCCATGTAGCTCAGCTATGCCGTTGGAGTTGATGGACTCACTTTATCTTCCAAGCCTTTCACGGTTATCGTATTAGATGGCCTTCAGCCATATTTATTGTAATAAGTTCTCTTTGGAGACATTCGATGTAATAAGTGTGTGATTGCTACTCTGTTATAAATCCTTGAGTACTATGTGTGTGTCAGCATTACCGATCCAGGGATGACACTGAAGTACAAAGACTTGACCATTTGAGGTCGGGTAGCTACAAGATGGTATCAGAGCACACGCTGAGTGTAGGACACGACCACTAAGCTAAAAGCCATAGATCACTATTCTCATCTCACTTCTGACTCCTCTCCTTTTTTCTACTCTTTAGGATGGCGGATGCAAGGAACAAGTTTGCACAACCGGATGAAGAAGCACCTTTTGGACGACACTTGAAGGAAGTCACTAGGTACCTGAACATAGGAATACCAAGCTTCACCGGGACCTACAACGCCACTTTACCAGAAGAGGAGCGATGTATGATTCAAGTTCAAGTTCCAGGAAGGACCTTCACTCCAGTCACTAAACCCATAGAGTTTTCCTTAGATGCACCAACCTGGAGTTTTGAAAAGAGTATGTCAGCTCACATCACCATGGGACGCATTGGAGAAGTTTATCAAAAGGAACTTAAAGACACTATCTACCAGATTTGTGGGCGCCAAGATGAGCAATGGGAGATGATCAGCACCAAGAAGGATAGATCAATTGCAGCTTTCATCCAGGAACTAAACCAACACATTCGACGCTAGGAGAACCAGATGTGCGCATGCATGATAGATCTGAAGAAAGCAATGACTAGGATTGCGGAACTGGAGGAAGAACTCAAGGCTACACGTGAAGATTATGAGGAGGAAATCGTCATACTAGTGGAGAAGAATGGCGACCTGATTAAGAAGATCGGAATATTCATGGGAGACCCCACACCAGTAGAAGAAGACGAAGAACCCGAGGAGATTAGCCTGGAAGACTACATCATCATCGACGACACCGACTCCGACCTTAGCGATGATGACTTTGAAGACGAAGCTGGAGCAGATATCATGGAGTCTGCAACCGAGGAATATTTTTAGTAGACCACCACATCAGTAGTAGTATTCCACCATGTAAATAGAGTAGTCCGAGCACTTTTACGATAGTTAGACCGATTGTATGCCTTGCTTGATTGATTGAGTGAATTGTTTGTGTTTGTCTCATGTGCATATGGGTAGTGCTTTCTCATTAGACCTCATTCTATTCTAATCTCTCCACTCTGAACCCATCAGATGCCTCCGAGACGTGACCCTGGATTTGCTTTCCCACCGGAGCTCACTCAGTTGATCTAGCAACAGAATACCCTGATGCAGTTGTTAGTTCAGAACCAAGGCAACAACAACAACAACAATCCACCACTGCCACCCCCACCAGTTGATAACTTAGCCCGTTTTCTGAGGTTGCAGCCGCCGGTGTTTTCCAGTAGCACCATGCCTATAGTAGCAGATGATTGGCTCCACAGGATTGGAAGGGAATTAACCACTGCAGGATGTACTGATGCTGAGAAGGTGCGTTTTGCTGCACATTAGTTGGATGGACCAGCAGCCTCATGGTGGGAGAATTACACTGTCACCTACCCTATAGCCACGGTGACATGGGACCAGTTTCAGCAAGCCTTCCGTACAGCCCATGTCTCAACTGAAGCCATGAATTTGAAGAAGTGTGAGTTTCGCAACCTACGCCATGGGAACCGTACTGTGGCTCAGTACGCAGATGATTTTAGCAAGTTATCCCGTTATGCCCCTGATGATGTGGCCACAGATGCCGCAAAGCAGGAGAAGTTTATGGAAGGGCTGAATGATGAGATGAGTATGCAGTTGATGGTGGCAACATTCACCAACTACCAGGAGTTGGTAGATAAGGCTCTTATGATTGAGGGAAGCAACAGCAGATTGAGAGCCGTAAGAGGAAGTATGGACAAGGGAGGTATAACTCAGGAGCTCAGCAGAAGCCTCGCCTAACCCCTAACTCGGGAGGACTTGTTCATAACCATGGAGGCCACACTCATAATGGAGGAAGTAACCATAATCATACTGGCACAAGGAATGGGAATGGGAATGGAGCAAGCAACAATCAGAACCGCCCCAATCCAGCCACACCCACCAAGAGAGACCTTAGCCACGTTACTTGTTTCAAGTGCGGGAAGACTGGACACTATGCCACGGAGTGCCCTGAAGGGAAGAATGGAAACGGAAATGGGAGCGCTGGGAAGAAGCCCAATCCATTTAACAAAGGACAAGTGAACCACGTTAATGCGGAGGAGGTTCAAGAGCAGCAAGACGCGGTTATAGGTAAGTTTTTGGTTAAGTCATTTACCGCTCTTGTTCTTTTTTATACTGGTGCATCGCATTCATACATATCAAGGGAATTCCTGGATAAGTTTAAACTACTGACCCAAACCCTTAGGACCCCTCTGTTAGTAAGTTCACCTAGAGCAGAGTATATGGCTAGTCAATGGTGCGACCAGATACCCTTAACCATTGGCAACCATGTTTTTCCGTCCGACCTAATTATCTTGGAGCCACAAGGATTGGATGTGATATTAGGAATGGAATGGATGTCAAAGTATGGAGGGAACATTGACTGTGTTAGTAAGTCAATTTTTCTCACCACCCCGTAGGGAAAAAGGATCTAGTATATATCTAGGCATGCGCCAAGAAGTAGCCAAGTAAATACCCTCACGGGAGTTTTTCAGGAGGAAGTGCCTGTAGTAAAGGATTACCCGGATGTTTTCCCAGAGGAGTTACCAGGCATGCCACCAGATCGAGATATCGAATTTTTGATAGAGCTATTGCCAGGCACAGGGCCAATATCCAAGAGACCCTATAGGATGCCCATGAATGATCTGGAGGAGATTAAGAAACAGATCAAGGAGTTATTAGAGAAAGGTTACATTCGACGGAGTTCATCACCATGGGGAGCCCTAGTGCTTTTGGTTGAGAAGAAGGATAAATCCTAAGAATGGTTGTTGATTATCGAGCCTTAAATGAAGTGACGATCAAGAACAAGTACCCATTGCCGGTGATCAATGATCTGTTTGACCAGCTGCAAGGAGCTAAGGTGTTTTCGAAGATCGATTTGCGATCAGGATATCATCAGTTGAAGATTCGCGAGAAGGATATACCAAAGACATCATTCACCACACGGTATGGGTTATACGAATATATGGTCATGTCGTTTGGACTGACTAACGCCACTGCCTATTTCATGAGCATGATGAACAAGGTGTTCATGGAATATTTGGATAAGTCTGTTGTGGTGTTCATTGATGATATAATGGTATATTCGAAGAATAAAGAGGAACACAAGGAGCATTTGCATTTAGTTCTCGAGAAACTCAGGGGACATCAGTTGTATGCCAAGTTCAGCAAATGCGAGTTTTGGTTGAAGGAAGTCAGATTCCTTGGACATGTTATATCAGGAGAAGGTATAGCAGTAGACCCCACTAAGGTTCAGTCAGTCACCGAATGGTTGGCACCCACTTCAGTTAGCGAGATCCGCAGTTTTCTTGGACTCGCCGGATACTATCAGAGATTCATTGAGAATTTTTTCAAGATCACAAAGCCAATGACAAAATTGTTGAAGAAGGAGACCAAGTTTAAATGGAAGGAAGATTGCGAGGCAAGTTTTCAGGAGCTAAAGAAACATTTTACTACAACCCCAGTGCTGACATTGCCAGATATACGAAAGGATTTTCAAGTGTATTGCGACGTCTCTCGCTTAGGACTTGGAAGTGTGCTTATGCAGGACGGAAAAGTTGTTTCGTATGCCTCACGACAACTAAAACCACACGAGTTGAATTATGCCACGCATGATTTGGAGCTAGCAGCCGTAGTGCACGCATTGAAGACTTGGAGACATTACCTTATTGGAAACCATTGTGATGTGTACACGGATCATAAGAGTTTAAAGTACATTTTCACCCAGAAGGAACTGAACCTTAGGCAGAGAAGATGGTTGGAGCTTATAAAGGATTATGACATGAAGCTTCATTATCATCCGGGCAAGGCCAATGTCATAGCCGACGCTTTGAGTTGGAAGAGCTATGCTAATACCCTAATAAGCACGGGATTGCCGAAGGAGTTAGCTGAGGATCTCCGAGAACTTCGATTGGAGATTGTTCCTAGAGGTTTTGTTGCAACAATGGAGGTGCAGTCTACATTGTTGGGAAATATTTGAGAAGCTCAGAAGGATGACAAAGATATTGCCGAGATAAAGGAGAAAATGAGCGAAGAAAAGCCAAAGGTTTTCGTGAGGATGAGCACGACACCCTGTGGTTTGAGGACCGTGTTTACGTGCCCAATAACACAGAGATCAGGAAGTTAATACTTCAGGAGGCACATGACTCACCATACTCGATACACCCCGGAAACACCAAGATGTATTTGGATTTGAAGGAACGTTTCTGGTGGACAGGGATGAAGAAGGATATCGCCGAGTATGTAGCCGTATGTGATGTATGTCAGAGAGTGAAGGCAGAGCATCAAAAGCCAGCGGGATGTTACAGCCTATGCCGATACCCGAATGGAAGTGGGATAAACTTGGCATGGATTTTATCACCGGATTTCCCAGGACCAAATCAGGATATGACTCTATATGGGTAGTAGTTGACCGCTTGACCAAAGTGGCACACTTTATCCCAGTGAAAACTACTTATACCAGTGCAAAGTTGGCTAAGATATATATGACCAGGATCGTATGTCTGCATGGAGTTCCGAGGACCATTGTATCAGATAGAGGAACGCGGTTTACTTCAAAGTTTTGGCATCAGCTGCACCAACCCTTGGGAATGAGATTGGAGTTCAATACAACATTTCACCCGCAGACGGATGGACAGACTGAGAGAGTCGATCATATTCTGGAGGACATGTTGAGAGCCTGTGCACTAGATTATGGATCTAGTTGGGATGACAATCTGCCTTACGCAGAGTTCTCACACAACAATAGTTACCAAGATAGTTTGAAGATGGCACCATTCAAAGCCCTGTATGGACGAAGATGTAGAACATCATTGATGTGGGATGAAGTTGGAGACCGATAGTTGTTTGGACTAGACTTGATCAAAGAGTCTGAGGAGAAAGTTAAACTGATTCGAGATAGACTGAAGATAGCTTAGTCCAGACAGAAGAGTTATGCAGATTCGAAATGCAAGGAGGTAACCTATGAAATTGGAGATAGAGCATATCTGCGAGTATCACCTTTGCGAGGAGTGAAACATTTTGGAGTTAAGGGAAAGTTAACCCCGAGATTTGTAGGACCGTATCGTGTTTTGGAACGGATGGGACAAGTAGCCTACAAGTTGGAGTTACCTGAAGGACTGTCAGGAGTTCATGATGTGTTTCATGTTTCCCACTTGAAGAGGTGCCATGCTGAGATGGCCGACATACCACTAAGAGATACCGTCCCCTTGGAGGCGATTCAGTTGGACAATGACCTGACTTATGAGGAAAAGCCAGTCAAGATTTTGGAGTTTGCTAGTTGAGTCACCCGCAGCAAGGTCATCAAGTTTTGCAAAGTTCATTGGAGCCACCACACCAAGGACGAAGCCATGTGGGAACGAGAGTATGATTTCCGCAAAGACCACCCACAACTATTTTCTAGCCAACCCGAATCTCGAGGGCGAGATTCATCTTAAGGGGGGTAGGCTTGTAACATCCCAAATTATCAATTTGGAATGTTATACATAGATCATCCTTGCATATCATATTTTATTGCATTTCGTCTCGCGATCCTCGAAATCCTAAGCAACTCAAGGACCCTCGAAGAGAGTTGGGGATTTCCCCAGTTTTCAAATTTGATTTTTATCAAATTTCGAAATGAGGATTTCTGGTTTTAATTATTTTTCTCTCCGAAAATATTTCATATTAAAATATATGAGAGGAGATAATATGAATTCTCCAGAATAACTGAAATATTGGAGGAAAAATATTAAAATCAATTTTTGATTTTATTTGGATTTTATTGCAATTTTGTTTGCATTAGAAAAATTGCACATTTTCAAAATTTCATTTTAGGGCCAAGAAAATGTTCATCTCGTTCTAAATATTTTATTTAGATGGAGAAAATTTGTTTTGGCATTTTTAGATTTTTATTTTATTTCCTAGGATTTTTCTTAGTTTCAGCGAAATTATTTATAAAAAACGCGCCAAGGGCTAGCTGGGCCGAAGCCCAGCTGCCGGCTCACCACCCCGCGCCGCCGTCTCCTAGCGGGCGACCACCGCCGCCGCGCCGCCCGAACCGGAGTCCGGCTAGGGCTCCGCTTCCCCGCCGTGCCCCCTCCCTCAAGGCACCGCCACCCTACCGCCGCGAGCCGCTGATACGTCTCCAACGTATCTATAATTTTTATTGCTGTTTTGGACTATATTGGGCTTTATTTTCCACTTTTATATTATTTTTGGGAATAACCTATTAACCGGAGGTCCAGCCCAGAATTGCTGTTTTTTTTGCCTATTTCAGTGTTTCGGAGAAACAGAATATCAAACGGAGTCCAAACGGAATAAAATCTTCGGGAACGTGATTTTCTCACCGAACGTGATCCAGGAGACTTGGACCCTACTCCAAGGAGTCAAAGAGGAGGTCACGAGGGTGGGGGCGCCCCCCCTAGGGCGCGCCCCCTGCCTCGTGGGTCCCTCGGTGCTCCACCGACGTACTCCTTCCTCCTATATATACCTATGTACCCCCAAACGACCAGAACAGGAGCCAAAAACCTAATTCCACCGCCGCAACTTTCTGTCTCCATGAGATCCCATCTTGTGGCCTATTCCGGAGCTCCGTCGGAAGAGGGCCATCATCACGGAGGGCTTCTACATCATCCTAGCCCCTCCGATGAAGTGTGAGTAGTTTACCTCAGACCTTCGGGTCCATAGTTAGTAGCTAGATGGCTTCTTCTCTCTCTTTGAATCTCAATACAAAGTTCTCCCCCTCTCTTGCGGAGGTCCATTCGATGTAATCTTCTTTTTGCGGTGTGTTTGTTGGGACCGATGAATAGTGGGTTTATGATCAAGTCTATCTATGAATAATATTTGAATCTTCTCTGAATTCTTTTATGTATGATTGGTTATATTTGCAAGTCTCTTCGAATTATCCGTTTGGTTTGGCCAACTAGATTGGTAGTTCTTGCCATGGGAGAAGTGCTTAGATTTGGGTTCGATCTTGCAGTGTCCTTTCCCAGTGACAGAAGGGGCAGCAAGGCACATATTGCATCGTTGCCATCAAGGATAACAAGATGGGGATTATTTCATATTGCATGAATTTATCTCTCTACATCATGTCATCTTGCTTAAGGCGTTACTCTGTTTTTAACTTAATACTCTAGATGCATGCTGGATAGCGGTCGATGAGTGGAGTAATAGTAGTAGATGCAGAATCATTTCGGTCTACTTGTCACGGACGTGATGCCTATATACATGATCATGCCTAGATATTCTCATAACTATGCTCAATTCTCTCAATTGCTCAACAGTAATTTGTTCGCCCACCGTAGAATACTTATGCTCTTGAGAGAAGCCACTAGTGAAACCTATG
The DNA here is from genome assembly GCA_034509565.1 of Triticum monococcum. Lineage (NCBI taxonomy): Eukaryota > Viridiplantae > Streptophyta > Magnoliopsida > Poales > Poaceae > Triticum > Triticum monococcum. The sequence goes on along the minus strand of CM067847.1, from coordinate 638,862,975 downwards.
GCCCCCGGGTCTATTCTCATCATATCAATCTCCATCACTTTAATCTTGCTTTGCTTTTTTTTACTTTGCCTTTACTCTTTACTTTGCATCTTTATACCAAAAATACCAAAAAATATTATATCTATCAGATCTCACTCTCGTATGTGACCGTGAAGGTATTGACAACCCCTAATTGCGTTGGTTGCGAGTAGCTATCATTTTGTGCAGGTACGAGGGACTTGCGCGTGGCCTCCTACTGGATTGATACCTTGGTTCTCAAAAACTGAGGGAAATACTTACGCTACTCTGCTGCATTATCCCTTCCTCTTCGGGGAAAACCAACGCAAGCTCAAGACGTAAGAAGAAGGATTTCTGGCGCCGTTGCCGGGGAGTCTACGCAAAAAGTCAACATACCAAGTACCCATCACAATCCCTATCTCTCGCATTACATTATTTGCCATTTGCCTCTCGTTTTCCTCTCCCCCACTTCACCCTTGCCGTTTTATTCGCCCCCCCTCTCTCTCTATCCTCCCTCTCCTTTCCGTTTGCTCTTTTTCCGCTCGTGTGCTAGTTTGCTTGCTTGTCGTTATGTCTGAAATTGGGGAAGTTATCGCCAATATGGGCGATAACAATATCATGGCAAATTATGATGCTCCTGCTAAAGAACCTACCATCTTTCATACAAAAAAAATCCGTGTTGGTAGTGGTAATATTATTGGAAAAGGAGTTATTCAAGATTTCTTTACTTATGCCGGTGCTTTACCTTCTATGGGTAGTTCTATCCTTCACAGAACTAGTAGTCTTGCGGACGCTATTGCCATGCTTGTAGTTGAACTTGAAAGACAATTCATGCACATGCATCCTTCTATACAAAGGATTTTTCTGGAATTCTCTAATATTGAGCATTCTTCTTTTAAGCGTGCCGCTACTATCTTTTTGGCTCATGAGTTTAGATTCATAATAAAAGAATCCAAAGAAATATTTGCGCATTATAGGGTGGACGCTTGCTGTCGGTGTCAAAACCGGCGGATCTTGGGTAGGGGGTCCCGAACTGTGCGTCTAGGCCGGATGGTAACAGGAGACAGGGGACACGAAGTTTTACCCAGGTTCGGGCCCTCTTGATGGAGGTAAAACCCTACGTCCTGCTTGATTGATATTGATGATATGGGTGTTACAAGAGTAGATCTAGCACGAGATCAGAGAGGCTAAACCCTAAAAGCTAGCCCATGGTATGATTGTATGTTGTGATTGTTGTCCTACGGACTAAAACCCTTCGGTTTATATAGACACCGGAGAGGGTTAGGGTTACACAAGGTCGGTTACAAAGGAGGAGATATCCATATACGTATTGCCTAGCTTGCCTTCCACGCCAAGTAGAGTCCCATCCGGACACGAGACGAAGTCTTCAATCTTGTATCTTCATAGTCTAACAGTTCAGCAAATGGAGATAGTCCGGCTGTCCGGAGACCCCCTAATCCAGGACTCCCACACTTGCCGTCCTCCCATAGAGGCTATCCTCTTTGATCAATAAGAAATAATGCATTTTCAATCTCTAGATTATGTTGCTTTCAATGAAAATCTTAGAAAAAGGGTTCCTACCAATGTTTTAGTTGATAGAATTTCTGAACTTAATGATGATTTGGCTATTCGAAATAATGAACTAGGATATTCTCTTGAATATAGGCTTACAAAGTTTTGTCAAAAGAATGCTTATAATGATGAATTGGTTGTGCATTATGAAGGACCAAAGGAGGAACCTATACCTCCCAAGGTTGATCTTGGGGACTTTTGTCCCGTTAAATTTAGTCCTTTTGATTATGTTTGCTTCCCTCAAAGAAAACTTGCTGCCGAACATAGAGAATATGAAATGAGTTTTAATAATCTATCTTACTATTATGGCAATACCTAGATCTATCCTCGCTTTTATGCCTAGCTAGGGGCGTTAAACGATAGCGCTTGTTGGGAGGCAACCCAATTTTATTTTTATTCCTTGCTTTTTGCTCCTGCTTAGTAATAAATAAATTAATTAGACTCTGTTTTGGTTGTGTTTTTTGTGTTTAATTAGTGTTTGTGCCAAGTAGAACCGTTGGGAAGACTTGGGGAAAGTCTTGTTGAACTTGCTGTAAAAAACAGAAACTTTAGCGCTCACGAGAACTGCTGTCATTTTTATTTGAAGAGCGATATTTAGTTAATTCTTTTTGCAGATGATTAATAGATAACTTCCTCACGTCCAGAAATTTATTTTAGAATTTTTAGGGTTCCAGATTTTGCGCTAGATACAGATTACTACAGCCTGTTCTGTTTTTGACAGATTCTGTTTTTCGTGTGTTGTTTGCTTATTTTTGATGAATCTATGGTTAGTAAAATAGTTTATAATCCATAGAGAAGTTGGAATAAAGTAGGTTTAACACCAATATAAATAAATAATGAGTTCATTACTGTACCTTGAAGTGGTCTTTTGTTTTCTTTCGCTAACGGAGCTCACGAGTTTTCTATTTTGAGTTTTGTGTTGTGAAGTTTTCAAGTTTTGGGTGAATTCTTTTGATGGATTATGGAACTAGGAGTGGCAAGAGCCTAAGCTTGGGGATGACCATGGAACACCCAAGATAATCCAAGGACACCAAAAAGTCAAAGCTTGGGGATGCCCCGGAAGGCATCCCCTCTTTCGTCCATTTTCATCGGTAACTTACTTGGAGCTATATTTTTTATTCACCAACATGATATGTGTTTTGCTTGGAGCGTCTTGTATTATTTGTGTCTTTGTGTCTTAGTATGCGACAATCATCCTTGTTGTACACACCTTTTGAGAGAGCCATACATGAATTAAAATTTGATAGAATACTCTATGTGCTTCACTTATATTCTTTTGAGCTATGTAGTTTTGCTCTATGTACTTCACTTATATCTTTTGAGCGTTATAATTTTGCTCTATGTGCTTCACTTAAATATTTTAGAGCACGGTGGTGGATTTGTTTTAAAGAAACTATTGATCTCTCATGCTTCACTTAAATTATTTTGAGAGTCTTAATAGCATGGTAATTTGCTTAATAATAATATGCTTGGTATTCAAGATTTGTGAAACTTTCTTTTGAGTGTGTTGAACACTAAGAAAAGATTGAAGCATGATAATTGTTTTGAGCTATGGAGGTGATAATATTAAAGTCATGCTAGTTGAGTAGTTGTGAATTTAAAGAATACTTGTGTTAAAGTTTGTGATTCCCGTAGCATGCACGTATGGTGAACCGTTATGTGATGAAGTCAGAGGATGATTTATTTATTGATTGTCTTCCTTATGAGTGGCGGTAGGGGACGAGCGATGGTCTTTTCCTACCAATCTATCCCCCTAGGAGCATGCACGTAATACTTTGCTTTGATAACTTCTAGATTTTTGGAATAAGTATATGAGTTCTTTATGACTAATGTTGAGTCCATGGATCATACGCACTCTCACCCTTCCACCTTTGCTAGCCTCTCTAATACCGCACACCTTTCGCCGGTATCATACACCTACCATATACCTTCCTCAAAACAGCCACCATACCTACCTATTATGGCATTTCCATAGCCATTCCGAGATATATTGCCTTGCAACTTTCCACCATCTAGTTCATCATGACACATTCATCATTGTCATATTGCTTAGCATGATCATGAAGTTGACATAGTATTTGTGGCAAAGCCACCGTTCATAATTTTTCATACTTGTCACTCTTGATTCATTGCATATCCCGGCACACCGCCGGAGGCATCCATATAGAGTCATACTTTGTTTTAGAATCAAATTGTAATCATTGAGTTGTAAATAAATAAAAGTGTGATGATCATCATTTAATAGAGCATTGTCCCCAAAAAAAGAAAGGCCAAAAGAAAAAAAGAAGGCCCCCCCAAAAAGAAAATAAATAAAAAGGGGCAATGCTACTATCCTTTTAAGACACTTGTGCTTCAAAGTAGCACCATGATCTTCATAGTAGAGAGTCTCTCATGTTATCACTTTCATATACTAGTGGGAATTTTACATTATAGAACTTGGCTTGTATATTCCAATGATGGACTTCCTCAAATTGCCCTAGGTCTTCATGAGCAAGCAAGTTGGATGCACACCCACTTAGTTTCTTTTTGAGCTTTCATACATTTATAGCTCTAGTGCATCCGTTGCATGGCAATCCCTACTCACTCACATTGATATCTATTGATGGGCATCTCCATAGCCCATTGATACGCCTAGTTGATGTGATACTATCTTCCCCTCCTTTTTGTCTTCTCCACAACCACCATTCTATTCCACCTATAGTGCTATATCCATGGCTCACGCTCATGTATTGCGTGAAGATTGAAAAAGTTTTGAAAAAGTTTGAGTATGAAACAATTGCTTGGCTTGTCATCGGGGTTGTGCATGATTTAAATACTTTGTGTGGTGAAGATGGAGCATAGCCAGACTATATGATTTTGTAGGGATAACTTTCTTTGGCCATGTTATTTTGAGAAGACATAATTGCTTTGTTAGTATGCTTGAAGTATTATTATTTTTATGTTAATATAAACTTTTGTCTTGAATCTTTCTAATCTAAATATTCATACCACAATTAAGAAGATTTGCATTGAAATTATGCCAAGTAGCACTCCGCATCAAAAATTCTCTTTTTATCATTTATCTACTCGAGGACGAGAAGGAATTAAGCTTGGGAATGCCTGATACGTCTCCAACGTATCTATAATTTTTGATTTCTCCATGCTATATTATCTACTGTTTTGGACTATGTGGGCTTTATTTTCCACTTTTATATTATTTTTGGGACTAACCTATTAACCGGAGGCCCAGCCCAGAATTGCTGTTTTTTTTGCCTATTTCAGTGTTTCGGAGAAACAGAATATCAAACGGAGTCCAAACGGAATAAAATCTTCGGGAACGTGACTTTCCCACCGAACATGATCCAGGAGACTTGGGCCCTACTCCAAGGAGTCAAAGAGGAGGTCACGAGGGTGGGGGGCGCCCCCCTAGGGCGCGCCCCCTGCCTCGTGGGCCCCTTGGTGCTCCACCGACGTACTCCTTCCTCCTATATATATACCTAGGTACCCCCAAACGATCAGAACAGGAGCCAAAAACCTAATTCCACTGCCTCAACTTTCTGTATCCACGAGATCTCATCTTGGGTCCTGTTCCGGAGCTCCGCCGAAAGAGGGCCGTCATCACGGAGGGCTTCTACATCATCCTAGCCCCTCCGATGAAGTGTGAGTAGTTTACCTCAGACCTTCGGGTCCATAGTTAGTAGCTAGATGGCTTCTTCTCTCTCTTTGAATCTCAATACAAAGTTCTCCCCCTCTCTTGTGGAGATCTATTCGATGTAATCTTCTTTTTGCGGTGTGTTTGTTGAGACCGATGAATTGTGGGTTTATGATCAAGTCTATCTATGAATAATATTTGAATCTTCTCTGAATTCTTTTATGTATGATCGATTATCTTTGCAAGTCTCTTCGAATTATCCATTTGGTTTGGCCAACTAGATTGGTAGTTCTTGCCATGGGAGAAGTGCTTAGCTTTGGGTTCGATCTTGTGGTGTCCTTTCCCAGTGACAGAAGTGGTAGCAAGGCACATATTGCATCGTTGCCATCGAGGATAACAAGATGGGGTTTATTTCATATTGCATGAATTTATCTCTCTACATCATGTCATCTTGCTTAAGGTGTTACTCTGTTTTTAACTTAATACTCTAGATGCATGCTGGATAGCGGTCGATGAGTGGAGTAATAGTAGTAGATGTAGAATCGTTTCGGTCTACTTGTCACGGACGTGATGCCTATATACATGATCATGCCTAGATATTCTCATAACTATGCTCAATTCTCTCAATTGCTCAACAGTAATTTGTTCACCCACCATAGAATACTTATGCTCTTGAGAGAAGCCACTAGTGAAACCTATGGCACCCGGGTCTATTCTCATCATATCAATCTCCATCACTTTAATCTTGCTTTGCTTTTTTACTTTGCCTTTACTTTTTACTTTTCATCTTTATACCAAAAATACCACAAAATATCATATCTATCAGATCTCACTCTCGTAAGTGACCATGAAGGGATTGACAACCCCTAATCGCGTTGGTTGCGAGTAGCTATCGTTTTCTGCAGGTACGAGGGACTTGAGCGTGGCCTCCTACTGGATTGATACCTTGGTTCACAAAAACTGAGGGAAATAATTACGCTACTCTGCTGCATCATCCCTTCCTCTTCGGGGAAAACCAACGCAAGCTCAAGACGTAGCAGCCGCCGCCCCGCCGCCCCTTGGAGCCACACCACCCCACCGCCGGGAGCCGCCGACCCCGCCGCTGCAAGCCGCCGCGCCACCCGTCGCCCGCCGCCGCGCCGCCCTTGCCCGCTGCCGCGCCGGCGGCGCTCATTGCCCGCGCCGCCGCCACCCCGCGCTACGCCGCCCTTCGCCGGAGCCGCCGCCATGCCGGACCTCGCCGGAGGTATAGCGCCGTTCGGTTTTTTAGAAAACCGGATCGGTTTTCGTTAAAAACCCTTAGTCATTTTTTCGGTTCGCCAATTTTTCTCCATTTTTCTTATAGCGGACGTTCGTTTTAACGAACGGTTTCATGCGTTAGTTACAGACAATGAACGCTCATTCGTTAGCCTGTTCATCAGTTTTCTTTTATCAGATTAATCCGCGATTATTCCTGATCGCGATTTCTGATCCGATTTTCGTTCTAGTTTATATTTTCGCTCGTTAGTCGGAATCAGGCGATTCAAGCGCCTAGATATTCGTCTCGAGACCCTCTTTTCGGTTAACCAACTTGCACAAGTTTTTGCTACGGTAAAATTTAACCCAGGTCCAGATTAGTAAATGCATCTTGTTTCTTTCGCCATTTGAGTTTCGTTGCTCCGTTCGGTTTGATTCTTTTTGCAAACCGAAGTTCTTAAGTTGAACTTTCTGGTTAGATCTTCTTATTTGAGTTTTCCCCGTGTTTCTTTGCTTGATTTCTTATGTAAGTTGTTGTTTGTTTGCAATAGAATTCCCGAAGTGCGAAGCATGTTATTTGGAGTCTCTAGGTTTTGCGGATTGTCAACAAGGCAAGTAACACTTTGATGATACCCCTTTATCAACTAGTTTTTATGCATTAGTATCAATCCTCAATCATTCCATGGTTAGGATGTCATTAACATGTGGGTTGGGAAGTAGTTGATGAGGTAGAACCTATTACCCTATTACATTCAAACCCTTGGGAGTTACTCTTACGCGTTGCTTATATTGCTATGCTATGCTCGTAGACGAGGTTTGGGTGAGTGAAATCCATGACAGATGTGAGATTGTTAATTAATGGTTCAACTTAAGGTGGCAACTTAAATACACATCTGGGTGGATTGAGGCACCTGGAGTACCCAGTGTAGCCTGTAATTTTGGAAATCCCGGAGTACCCGTGTGATCTTCCTACGGACCGCCACCCAGGCTCAAAGGGAACTGAGATGATTCATGCTAGAAACTTCCGTGTGCAGCCACAAGCTATTATGGGCTCTAGCATAGTTGAGTAAGTTATGTGAAGTTCTTGAAGAGGTGGATCTGCAGGTAGTGGGATTGTAGGTTTGGTATGGTCTGCCCGAAGTAGAGAGTTAATGTTTCTGAAAGACTGTGTCTCGGTCATCCGGTTCTCAAACACCATGTAGTGTGAGAAATTCAATGGAGGCGATCGAGTCTTGTGGGGAAAAGTGTGAAAACCTCTGCAGAGTGTATAAACTAATCATGGTTAGCCGTGTCCCCAGTTATGGACAAATCTTGAGTATCTAGTACCTGGATTATCATATGTATCTCATCACTCTAAATTAATATTGTTGGGTTGTTAATTACTTTAATTGCGATTGAGTTGGAGGAACCTTCTCAATGATGTTTCAACTACCATGATAGTTAAAATTAAAATCTATTCCTTTGTTGTAGGAAAAAATTGGCTTTTCGCAAAACTATAACCATAGAGCTTTCCACCAGCCAAATATGCATGTAGTGATAGCATTATTCTGTTCTTGCTCTACTGTGTTATTTTGCCAGCATATTCCATGTGCTGTCCTGTTTTCGGGCTGCAACGTATTATGTTGCAGACTTTTCAGACGAGGAGTAAGGTTCGTTAGGTCGTTGCCGTGCAGCTCAGCTATGCCGTTGGAGTTGATAGACTCACTTTATCTTCCAAGCCTTCTGTTGTTATCGTATTAGATGGCCTTCAGCCATATTTATTGTAATAAGTTCTCTTTGGAGACATTCGATGTAATAAGTGTGTGATTGCTACTTTGTTATAAATCCTCGAGTACTGTGTGTGTCAGCATTACCAATCCAGGGATAACACTGAAGCACAGAGACTTGACCATTTGAGGTCGGGTCGCTACAACACCGCTGTCATTTGCATTCATTACCGTTAGTTTACATTGAGTATGACTTGACTGGATCTCTTTTACCATGAATTACAATGTCTAATCAGTCCTTGATCTTTAAAGGTGCTCTACATTTATGTTTTGCAGTCTCAGAAAGGGCTAGCGAGATACCATCTTGTTATATCATATTATGATTGTTTTGAGAAAGTGTTGTCATCTTAGATTTATTACAATTGCTCGCTAGTTGATTATGCCATTGATATGAGTAAACATGAGACCTAAGCGTTCTTGTGAATATGGTTAGTTCATAATCTTTGCCGAAAACTTTCGAAATAATAAAAAATCCTTGCAAAAGAAGAAGACAAGGGGGCCCACACCCTAGCCACGAGGGTGGGGGGCGCACTTGCCCCCCAGGGCACGCCCCCAACCTCATGGGCCCCCTGGAGCTCCTCCGACCTCGACTCCAACTCTATATATTTGCTTTCGGTGAGAAAAAATCAAAGAGAAGGATTCATCGCGTTTTACGATACGGAGCAGCCGCCAAGCCCTAAAACCTCTCGAGAGGTATGATCTAGAGTCCGTTCGGGGCTCCGAAGAGGGGAATCCGTCGCCATCGTCATCATCAACCTTCCATCATCACCAATTTCATGATGCTCACCGCCATGCGTGAGTAATTCCATCATTGGCTTGCTGGACGGTGATGGGTTGGATGAGATTTATCATGTAATCGATTTAGTTTTATTAGGGTTTGATCCCTAGTATCCACTATGTTCTAAGATTGATGTTGCTATGACTTTGCTATGCTTAATGCTTGTCACTAGGGCCCGAGTGCCATGATTTCAGATCTGATCTATTATGTTTTCATCAATATATGAGAGTTCTTGATCCTATCTTGCAAGTCTATAGTCACCTATTATGTGTTATGATCCGTTAACCCCGAAGTGACAATAATCGGGATACTTACCGGTGATGACCGTAGTTTGAGGAGTTCATATACTCACTATGTGTTAATGCTTTGGTCTAGTACTCTATTAAAAGGAGGCCTTAATATCCCTTAGTTTCCGCTAGGACCCCGCTGCCATGGGAGGGTAGGACAAAAGATGTCATGCAAGTTCTTTTCCATAAGCACGTATGACTATATTCGGAATACATGCCTACATTACATTGATGAATTGGAGCTAGTTCTTTGTCACCCTAGGTTATGACTGTTACATCATGAACCGCATCCGGCATAATTCTCTATCACCGATCCATTGCCTACGAGCTTTCCATATATTGTTCTTCGCTTATTTACTTTTTCGTTGCTATTGCTACCATCACTACAAAATACCAAAAACACTACTTTTGCTACCATTACCTTTTGCTACCGTTACCACTACTATCATATTACTTTGCTACTAAACACTTTGCTGCAGATATTAAGTTTCCAGGTGTGGTTGAATTGACAACTCAGCTGCTAATAATTGAGAATATTCTTTGGCTCCCCTTGTGTCGGATCAACAAATTTGGGTTGAATACTCTACCCTCGAAAACTGTTGCGATCCCCTATACTTGTGGGTTATCAGATACCTGTGATGTATCGCGTTGGCTGACCAACTGTTGTTATAATAAGGGTGATAACACCAATCTGGAGTATTGATGACTCCTTGCATCCTTGTCAGTTCATAACCAAACCGTACCGGGTTATGATAAACACCGGTTTGTGCATATAATTCTGGTGACTTCTAGTCAAAACTAGACCGGATCAAATTATTGCCAGTTTAGAGCTGATCATGTACTGACAACTGAGTGTTGAAAGCCATGCCAGGTTGTAATATACACCGGTTTATCAGAAAATATTCATAAATCCCTTATCAAAAGAGGTTAAAACTTTTGCAACAAATACGAGAAAAATATGCAAGGCTTTTCATGGGCTGCCAAGCGGCTGAGTTAAACCATTTTTCAAAGCCTTTTAAGATGGACCTCAATCTTTAACCAATCATCGTTTTAACTTTGACAAGTTCAGGGTCTATGAGATTGACTTGTCAAACGTTCGATGGGTCATACCAGGTTTACCTGGACGGAGTGGCTTACTTAAAGAGGCAGGATAACCCAGGGTTTTAGCTGAATACACCTGGCTTCCAAGCCTGGCTTGATAGCCTATTACCAGGGTGCAAGCTCGTTGTTCTTTGAGAAGCAAGGAGCCCCCAAGTAATATTTGAGCTGTGCTCAGTGGGTACCTATGTTTGAGTTTTGCTTTTTGCAACAGACTCTCTTTGGTTCCACATAATTTCCTTTTTGGCTTTAAGCCGCTCAAGAGGTCTAGCTATGGTGTAAATACAACTAAGCCCCCTAGTGATTTCCCTATTTGGCCTTAAGCCGATCAAGAGGCGTAGCTATGGTTCGAATACGACCAAGCCCCCTAGTGATTGCCTGTATATCTGTGTGGCTTTATAAGCCGGGTTAGTAGAACTCCATTTTATAAGTAGAAGCTCCCATGTAACCACACACCATGTAAAAAACAACAGATACCCCACTTTAGCTGAGGCTCCGGTTTATTATATAATATATACATTGTCATAAGTATGTACATAAGAAGATCCTGTGGCTTAAGTATAGTAAGGCCGAAGAAGAGCTATATTCCACGGCCGCTGGGTCTCCTCCTCCGATTTACATGAGTCTTTGTGCTCTCGAACATCGATAAAGTAGTATGATCCATTGTGCAAATTTTTGCTGACCACAAAAGGTCCTTCCCAAGGTGGGGATAACTTGTGCATATCAGTCTGATCCTGGATGAGCTAGAGCACCAGATCGCCCTCTTGAAAAGTTCTGGTCTTAACCCGACGGCTGTGATAACGTCGGAGATCTTGTTGATAAATCGCCGTACGCGCCGCTGCTAGATCACGCTCCTCATCTAACAGGTCCAGTGAGTCCTGCCATGCTTTCTCATTCTCAGCTTCAACGTAAGCCTTAGCACGGCGTGTGAATTTCTGACAACCGTCACACCTTTTTACTAAATCCTCAACATCAGCATGAGCCGTCAACCAATAGAAGACGTGACGAAAAGCCTTAGCCACCAAGGATTTTGAACCGGCGTGGTGACCACAATCTCCTTCGTGGATCTCGCGCAAAATCTCACAACCTTCTTGAGGAGACACACAACGCTGAATCGCCCCTATCACAGTGTAACGATGTAATTCCCCACTGATAATTGTCATTGACTTGAATCGCCGAATTATCTGCCGGGCCAAGGTTTCATCGCCTGGTAACTCGCCCCGGTTCATATAGGCCAGGTATGAGACTGTCCAATCCGGTATAACATGAAGGCCGCTACCAACTGGGCCTCCGGGTAAGGAATAGCCAACTCCTCTATGGGTATCTTGACCGACGGATTATGAAGTACGTTGAGGAAGACATTAGGTGGCACTAGTTTATGCTGAGAGCGTAGACGACTTAAAGTGTCCGCCGCTTCATTCTTTCGCCGGTCTATATGGTTAACTTAATAACCCTTGAAATGACCAGTCACTATGTCCACCTCTCGTCGATATGCAGCCATGAGTGGATCCTTAGAATCCCAAGTGCCAGATACTTGCTGAGCCACCAGGTCCGAGTCACCGAAGCACTTAACTCGGCTTAAATTCATCTCCTTAGCCATCTGAAGGCCATGGAGCAAGGCCTCATATTCAGCTGCATTGTTAGTACAAGGGAACATTAAGCGGAGAACATAACAAAACTTGTCACCTCGTGGGGAAGTTAATATGACTCCAGCCCCCGAGCCCTCCAATTGTCTGGACCCATCAAAATGAATAGTCCAGTACCTGTTATCTGGCTTCTCCTTCGGTGCCTGCAACTCTGTCCAATCATTAATGAAGTCCACAAGTGCTTGTGATTTGATTGTTGTGCGAGACGTATATTTTATCCCATGAGGTCCAAGCTCAATAGCCCATTTGGCAATCCGGCCAGTCGCCTCTCTGTTTTGGATGATATCTCGCAGAGGGGCTGAACTAACCACTGTGATGGGATGACCTTGAAAATAATGCTTGAGCTTCCTGCTTGCCATGAAAACTCCATACGCCAACTTCTGCCAATGCGGGTACCTCTGCTTTGATTCAATAAGCACCTCACTGATGTAATAAACTGGCCGTTGAACCGGATACTCCTTTCTGGCCTCCTTGCGTTCCACCACAATAGCCACACTAACAGCCCGGGCATTAGCAGCCACATATAGCAATAAGGGCTCTTTATCAACCGGAGCCACAAGGACGGGCGGTTCGGCCAACTGTCTCTTCAAATCCTCAAATGCTTTATCGGCCGCATCACTCCAGATGAAATCATCCGTTTTCTTTAGCATCTGATACAAAGGAATAGCCTTCTCCCCAAGGCGGCTGATAAACCGGCTTAAAGCTACAATCTGGCCCGCCAAACGCTAAACATCATTGATACATGCCGGTTTAGACAGGGACGTGATAGCTGAGATTTTTTCCAGGTTAGCCTCAATGCCTCTGTTTGACACCAGAAAACCCAAGAGCTTGCCTGTCGGAACACCAAACACACATTTAGCTGGATTAAGCATCATCTTATAGACCCGGAGGTTATCAAAAGTCTCCCTTAGGTCCTCTATCAATGTTTCCTCCTTCCTAGATTTCACCACAATATCATCCACATAAGCATGAACATTGCACCCAATCTGTTTACGAAGACAATTCTGAACACAACGCTAATAAGTCGCCTGGGCACTCTTGAGCCCAAAAGGCATAGACACATAGCAGAAGGCTCCAAAGGGAGTTATGAAAGTTGTCTTCTCCTGGTCCTTAACTGCCATTTTAATCTGATGGTAACCAGAATAAGCATCCAGAAAACACAAACGGTCACAACCTGCCATAGCATCAATAATCTGATCAATACGCGGGAGAGCAAAGGGATCAGCTGGACAGGCCTTGTTCAAGTCTGCGTAATCCACACACATACGCCAAGTGCCGTTTTTCTTAAGTACCGGCACCGGATTAGCTAGCTACTCTGGGTGAAAAACCTCCACGATAAACCCTGCTGCCAAAAGTTGGGCTACCTCCTCACCAATAGCCTTACGCCTCTCTTCATTGAAGTGACGGAGAAACTGCCTGACCGGTTTAAACTTTGGATCTATATTAAGGGTGTGCTCAGTGAGTTCCCTCGGTACACCTGGCATGTCAGAAGGCTTCCATGCAAAGATGTCCCGGTTCTCACGGATGAACTCGATGAGCACGCTTTCCTATTTTAGATCCAGGATAGCGCTAATGCCGAACTGCTGAGATGAATCGCCAGGAACAAAATCAACCGTTTTAGTGTCTGCAGCCGATTTAAATTTTAGCGCCGGATCATCCTCTGTAGTTGGCTTTTTCAGAGAAGTCATATCTGCCGGATCGACATTGTCCTTATAAAATTTCAGCTCCTCTATGGCACAAACTGACTCAGCATAAGCCGCATCCCCTTCTTCACATTCTAAAGCAATCTTCCTGCTCCCACATACCGTGATGGTCCCCTTATGACCCGACATCTTAAGCTGCAGATAAACATAACACGACCTTTCCATGAACTTAGCATAAGCCGGTCTTCCAAACAAGGCATGATATGTACTCTTGATTTTCACCACTTCAAAAGTTAGAGTTTCTGATCTTGAATCATGATCGTCACCAAAAGCCACCTCTAGGGCTATCTTGCCAACTGGGTACGCGGATTTACCAGGCACCACTCCATGAAAGACGGTGTTTGACGGTTTAAGACTCTTGTCTATCAGCCCCATGTGACAGAAGGTATTAGTAAAGGATATTGATACTGCTCCCTCCATCCATAAGAACTTTGGTAAACTTGTAGCCCCCGACTTGTGGAGCCACCACTAAGGCCAGATGACCTGGATTATCAACCCGGGGTAGGGGATCCTCCCGACTCCATAAAATGGGTTGTTCAGACCAACACAAATACTGAGGCACCGCCGGTTCAACGAAGTTCACGACCCTCTTGTGAAGCTTCTGATCGCGCTTACACAAGCTAGTGGTAAAGACATGATACTGCCCGCTATTCAACTGCTTCGGATTGCTCTGATAACCCAATTGCTGCTGTTGTTGATTCCCCTGATGGTTATAACCTCCTTGATTGCTCTGATTACCTTGATTACCATGTCCGGCTTGATTACCTTGGAATCCTGAACCGGAGCTGCCGCCTCCATAACCCGACCCATGGAAACCGCCTCCTGAACCGCCGGACGGGCCATTGTCGTACTGAAACATGTTAGAATTTTTGAACTCTCTCATGATGAAGCGATCCTTCCAAAGATGCGAAGCTGGCTTCTCCTTCGATCCATGCTTTGGACAAGGTTGATTTAACATGCACTCCAGATTGGGGCCTAACCCTCCGCCCCTCTGGGGCGGTTTTCCCTTACGACGCTGACCGTTATCCTGGGCGTTGGTGTTAGCCACAAAGTCCAGGCTATTGTCTGCTTTGCGCTTACCATTGTTCCCATGACCCGTCGGGTTATGCTGCTGCCCCTTGGCACTGCCGTTCTTTTTCCCTTTCCCTGGTTTGTACTCTTCAGAATCAGGGTCCTTGGTACTATCTGAATCGGCATATTTAACCAAAGCGACCATAAGCATTGACATGTCATTGCAGTGACGTTTGAGCCTTCCCAACTTCATTTTTAATGGCATGAACCGACAGTTGCCATCCAACATCAAAACTGCTATATCTGCATTAATGTGGCCTGATGAATGCAAAATAGCTGAGACTCGCTTCACCCAATGGGTAGTAGACTCCCCATCATCTTGAACGCAAGCGTCTAGGTCCATAATTGACATGGGCTGCTTACATGTATCCTTGAAATTCTGGATAAACCGGCTTTTTAACTCGGCCCATGATGGAATAGAACTAGCTGGTAGACTCTTTAACCAGGTACGGGCCGTTCCTTCCAACATCATGGTGAAATATTTAGCACACACCGCTTCATCCACATCCAGCATCTCCATTGCCATCTCATAACTCTCAACCCATGATTCAGGGGGCAAATCGGTAGTGTAATTGGGCACCTTACGAGGGCCTTTAAAATCCTTGGGCAGCCGCACATTATGCAAGGCTGGGCTGAGGCATGGTACCCCCAAAGAACTGAAGACCACACCTGGATCCACTAAGGTGGTTGGACGAACCGGAGTAGGCTGACGAGCTGCGTGCTGAGCGGCTAACTCGGCCTCTCGACGTGCTCGGCCATGATCCACCACATCTTGCGCATTAGCACCACCACCCGCCTGGTTACGGTGCGGCGCACTGCTTGACACAGCCGGTTCGTCAATATGCCTGCTGTAGCTCCGGTTTGGACGGGGGGTGGAATGGATCCTCTCACGACTATGCAAATAAGCCTGCTGCTGGGTTAAAGCCGTTTGGAGGAGTTCCCTAGCCCGTCGTGTCTCAACCACCACCAGTGACTCGCCTTCGATCGGGAAGCGGCGGCCACAATGTTATCCAACGGGTTGGAGTAATGCCCCGGGGCATCGGAATGCGCTGTGACACAAAGTTGTTCTGACGAGGCGGGTCCATCGTGCGCGGTTGAACCGGCGCTCCTGTTACCGGTGCCTCGGTCTGGTTTATTACTGGCTGGTTACTGGTTCCCGCTCCTGGCGTGTTGAAGAGATTTCTTGGCTCATAACCCAACGGGAGGTGTGACCGGTATCTCCTCCTCATGAAATCATCTGAGGTGCTTTGATCCAACCTAAGCCGGTAGGCCTGAGCTTCTAACTCGGCCCGTTCTGTAGCCATCCTGGCGTTCTCTGCTGCAGGTCCGCTTTAGCCTGAGTTATCTGATCCTTCATCTTTGCAATCTCCACGTTGTGCTAATCTTGGTTTGCCGCATCCACCTCTGCTACCAGCAATGTTGCTAAATCGTCGAACAAATCGGACAAAACCTGAGCCGGAGGTGGCGCAGAGCCCCATGCCCCCGCTGGCGTTGCTGTTGCTGAACCAGAGATCATTGCCGCAGCGGTAGAAGAGTGATGTGCTGGCTGTGTACCGGCCATGAAGATCGCGACCCGGCTTGGCAGATTGAGGGGGTCCGGAATACTGTTGCCATCGGAACCTCCACTAATCCCGCCATCCTGTAGTTCGTACAGGGACTCGATCTCTCCGGTTGAAGACTCGTCGTCGGAACAGACAACGGTTTCTCCATCAGATGCCGGTCCATCCTCATATTCTGCTCCATGAATGACACCTATGAAGACATGCCTTGTTGCGGGCTAAACCTGGGCAGGGCTTGCACGCTAAGCCGTCTCGATGATGTCGGTGCAGGTGTCCGGCTCAGGGCCCGGTTCGCCGATCTTACCGATGAAGACATGAATTCTGCCAAAGAGGACCCGGTATCCGTATTCAATTGGACCGGCCTCGGGACCCCATCCTACGTCGTTGATACGTCTCCAACGTATCTATAATTTTTGATTGCTCCATGCTACTTTATCTACTGTTTTAGGCAATATTGGGCTTTATTATTCACTTTTATATTACTTTTGGGACTAACCTATTAACCGGAGGCCCAGCCCAGATTTGCTGTTTTATGCCTATTTCAGTGTTTCGAGGAAAAGGAATATCAGACGGAGTCAAAACGGAACGAAATCAATTGGAGAAGTTATTTTTGGAAGGAAACCCACCTGATGGACTTGGACCCCACGTCAGAAGATACAGGAGGTTCTCATGAGGGTGGGGGGCGCGCCCTCCCCCCCCCCGGGCGCGCCCCCTGCCTCGTGGGGCCCCCGTAGCTCCACCGACGTTCTCCCTCCACCCACATATACCTAGGTACACTAAAACTTCCAGAACAGAAGATAGATCGAAGTTCCGCCGCCGCAAGCCTCCAGAACCACGAAAAACCAATCGGAACCCCTTTCCGGTACCCTGCCGGAGGGGGGATCCATCTCTGGTGGCCATCTTCATCATCCCGGTGCTATCCATGACGAGGAGGGAGTAGTTCACCCTCGGGGCTGAGGGTATGTACCAGTAGCTATGTGTTTGATCTCTCTCTCTTGTTCTCTCTCGTGTTCCATCTATGGCACGATCTTGATGTATCCCGAGCTTTGCTATTGTAGTTGGATCTTATGTTTCTTCTCCCCCTCTACTCTCTTGTGATGAATTGAGTTTCCCCTTTGAAGTTGTCTTATCGGATTGAGTCTTTTCTGAACACTTGATGTATGTCTTGCCGTGCTTATCTGTGGTGACAATGGGATATCACATGCCACTTGATGTATGTTTTGGTGACCAACTTGCGGGTTTCGCCCATGAACCTATCCATAGGGGTTGGCACACGTTCTTGATTCTCCGGTAGAAACTTTGGGGCACTATTTGAAGTACTTTTATGTTGGTTGGATAAATCTGAGATTGTGTGATGCATATCGTATAATCATGCCCACGGATACTTGAGGTGACAATGGAGTATCTAGTTGACATTAGGGTTTTGGTTGATTTGTATCTTAAGGTGTTATTCTAGTAAAAACTCCAGGGTTGTTTGTGACACTTATAGGAATAGCCCAACGGTTTGATTTGAAAGAATAACTTTGAGGTGGTTTCGTACCCTACCATAATCTCTATGTTTGTTCTCCGCTATTAGTGTCTTCGGAGTGACTCTTTGTTGCATGTTGAGGGCTCATTATATGATCTATCTATGTTATTATTGTTGAGAGAACTTGCACTAGTGAAAGTATGAACCCTAGGCCTTGTTTCCTATCATTGCAATACCGTTTACGCTCACTTTTACCACTTGCTACCTTGCTGTTTTTATATTTTCAGTTTACAAAAACCTATATCTACTATCTATTTTGCACTTGTATCACCATCTCTTCGCCGAACTAGTGCACCTATACAATTTACCAGTGTATTGGGTGTGTTGGGGACAAAAGAGACTCTTTGTTATTTGGTTGCAGGGTTGCTTGAGAGAGACCATCTTCATCCTACGCCTCCTACGGATTGATAAACCTTAGGTCATCCACTTGAGGGAAATTTGCTACTGTCCTACAAACCTATGCACTTGCAGGCCCAACAACGTCTACAAGAAGAAGGTTGCGTAGTAGACATCAAGCTCTTTTCTGGCACCGTTGCCAGGGAGGTGAGTGCTTGAAGGTATATCTTTAGATCTTGCAATCGAGTCTTTTAGTTTCTTGTTTTATCACTAGTTTATTCTATAAAATAAAATTAAAAAATGGAATTAAGTTTGTCTCATACGCTTCACCTTTTTAATATCTTTCGTGAGTATGATGGAAAGGATAATTGTGCTCAAGTGCTAGAAGAAGAAATCTATAAAATGTTTGGCACTAAATCTTTGAATGATGAGCATGATTGCAATGTTGTTAGTACGAATTCTTTGAATATCTATGATACTAATGATGATTGCACTAGTTATGATGAAAATGTCTCCTATAAACATGTCAATTTTTGTGGAGTGCATTGGGTTTGCAAGTACCCACCAAATAGGGAAGATAGATATTGCAAGAGGCATAAGTACTTAGAAACTAATTTGTTGCAAGAAGAGCTAGATGAATGTGCTGAAAGATTCAATATTTTTCGTGCCCCTTGTGAACTTTGCAATGAACATGGTCATTTAAAGCTCCAATGCTATTTGTTTCATGATCAAGTCGTGTCCAAACATTGTGATAATTTGATTACCCTTGAGCATCATAAAGAGCATAGCCTTCTTTTGGGTTATGAAGAAATGAAACGTATAACTGAGGGTATTCCAAAGTTTAATCTTGATAGAGTTCTTAATTTTGATCTAGAGAATATTTATATGTATTGTGTGGTGAATTGCATTGAAAATCCTTATATTGCCAATTACATAAAGAAAAGAAAACAAATAGAGGATGAAGAGAATACTAATGAAAGGGAAGAGACTTCCCAATATCCTCCTATTATTTCTTATGATGAATCAGGTAACGAGGAGGAGCCTCCTATTCAACCAATCTCATTAATAAGGAGCTCCAAAAAGAGGATTGAACCCACACATGATGTGGTGAAGAAGAAGAAAAGAAAAAGGAAGAGAGGTAAAAAGATATCTCCCCCAAATAGTGCTGCTCCTATTAATATTGTGCCTCATGAAACTATAATTGTGGAATATAATGATGTTTCTTATGATCTTGAAAATCTTTTTGGCACTTGCTTGGAAGAATATGATAATTGCTATACTATTGGTGCTATCCATACTATTAATTATGAGAATGATTATGCTTATGATATGAAAAGGCCCAAGATTGTGGATGCTATGTTTGATGAAGATGATGTTTTTGAGAATATATTTGCTGCAATTAATGTTTGTCCCAAGCTTGGGGAAGCTATGATTAATGAAGATGATATTTTTAGTCTCCCGAGTTTTGATATGCAAGTTTATAATGATGATAGCATGCCTCCAACTTATGATGATTATTATGATGATACTTATGATATAAAAAGTAGTGATTATATTTATAAAACTTGTCATGATTATGAATACCCCTTCTCTGAACATTACTCTTTTAATGTGGAAACAATTTATAGTATTCAAGTCTCTTATGATACTCCCACTATTCCGACTGAGAAGAAATTTGCTTATGTGGAGAGTAGTAAATTTTCTATGCTTGTAGATCATGAAAATAATGCTTTAGGTGCTGGTTATATTGTTGAATTCATTCATGATGCTACTGAAAATTATTATGAAGGAGGAATATATGCTTGTCGGAATTGCAATAATATCAAGTTTCCTCTCTATGTGCTTAAATTTTTGAAGCTATGCTTGTTTTACCTTCCTATGCAAGTTGATTCTTGTCCCCACAAGTTGTTTTATCACAAAATACCTATGCATAGAAAGTGGTTTAGACTTAAATGTGCTAGTCATATTCTTCATGATGCTCTCTTTATGTTACAATTCTTATCTTTTATGTGAGCATCATTGAAATCATCATGCCTAGCTAGGGGCGTTAGTCGATAGCGCTTGTTGGGAGGCAACCTAATTTTATTTTTGTTCCTTGACTTTTGTTCCCTTTTAGTAATAAATAATCCATCTAGATTCTGTTTAGATGTGGTTTTATCTTTTAATTAGTGTTTGTTCCAAGTTAAACCTATTAGATCTTCTTGGAAGATAGTTATTTGATCTTGCTGTAATTTCCAGAATCTTTGCGCTCAGTGCCCGAATTTTAAAGAATCACCAGAACGTGATAAAATAGTGATTCCAATTGATGCTGATCAATAAACAAATTTCCCAGGTCTTCTAATTTTGGTAGAATTTTTTGGGTTCTAGAAGTTTGTGTCAGTAACAGATTACTACAGACTGTTCTGTTTTTGACAGATTCTGTTTTGCGTGTGTTGTTTGCTTATTTTGATGAATCTATGGCTAGTAAAATAGTTTATAAACCATAGAGAAGTTGGAATACATTAGGTTTAACACCAATACAAATAAAGAACAAGTTCACTACAGTACCTTAAAGTAGTCTTTTGTTTTCTTTCTCTAACGGAGCTCACGAGATTTCTATTGAGTTTTGTGTTGTGAAGTTTTCAAGTTTTGGGTGAATTCTTTTGATGGATTATGGAACAAGGAGTGGCAAGATACTAAGTTTTGGGATGCCCATGGCACCCCCAAGATAATCCAAGGACACCAAAAAGTCAAAGCTTGGGGATGCCCCGGAAGGCATCCCCTCTTTTGTCCACTTCCATCGGTGATTTACTTGGAGCTATATTTTTATTTACCACATGATATGTGTTTTGCTTGGAGTGTCTTGTATTATTTGTGTCTTTGCTTGTTAGTCTACCACAATCATCCTTGCTGTACACACCTTTTGAGAGAGCCATGTATGAATTGAAATTTGTTAGAGTACTCTATGTGCTTCACTTATATATTTTGAGCTTGATAGTTTACTCTATGTGCTTCACTTATATCTTTTTGAGCGTGATAATTTTTGCTCTAGTGCTTCACTTAGATCTTTTAGAGCACGGTGGTGGTTTGTTTTAAAGAAACTTGATCTCTTATGCTTCACTTAGATTATTTTGAGAGTCGTTAATAACATGGTAATTTGCTTAATGTTAATATACTTGGTATTCAAGATATGTGAAACTTTCTTTTTAGTGGGTTGAATACTAAGATAAGTTTGATGCTTGATAATTGTTTTGAGATATGGAGGTGATAATATCATAGTCGTGCTAGTTGAGTAGTTATGAATTTGAGAAATACTTGTGTTGAAGTTAGCAAGTCCCGTAGCATGCACGTATGGTTAAAGTTGTGTAACAAATTTGAAGCATGAAGTGTACCTGGCTTGTGCATCCTTATGAGTGGCGGTCGGGGGACGAGCGATGGTCTTTTCCTACCAATCTATCCCCCCTAGGAGCATGCACGTAGTACTTAATTTTTGATGACTTCTAAATTTTTGCAATAAGTATATGAGTTCTTTTGACTAATGTTGAGTCCATGGATTATACGCACTTTTACCTTTCCGCCATTTGCTAGCCTCTTCGGTACCGTGCATTGCCCTTTCTCACATTGAGAGTTGGTGCAAACTTCGCCGGTGCATCCAAACCCCGTGATATGATACGCTCTTTCACACATAAACCTCCCTATATCTTCCTCAAAACAGCCACCATACCTACCTATCATGGCATTTCCATAGCCATTCCGAGATATATTGCCATGCAACTTCCATCATCATCATCATCATCATCATCATGACATGCTTTACTTTTGTCATATTGCCATTGCATGATCTTGTAGTTGACATCGTATTTGTGGCAAAGCCACCATGCATTATTTTTCATACATGTCACTCTTGATTCATTGCACCATCCCGGTACACCGCCGGAGGCATTCATATAGAGTCATATCTTGTTCTAGTATCGAGTTGTAATCATTATGTTGTAATCAATAGAAATGTGATGATCATCATTATTAGAGCATTTCCCAATCAAAAAAAAGAGAGAGAAAGGCCAAAAAGAAAAAAAAGAAAGGCCCAAAAAAAGGAGAAAATAAAAAGGGCAATGCTACTATCTCTTTTTCCACACTTGTGCTTCAAAGTAGCACCTTGTTTTTCATGTAGTGAGTCTCATATATTGTGCTTCAAAGTAGCACCATGATTTTCATATAGTGAGTCTCATAAGTTGTCTTGTTCATACTAGTGGGAATTTTTCATTATAGAACTTGGCATGTATATTCCAACGATGGGCTTCCTCAAAATGCCCTAGGTCTTCATGAGCAAGCAAGTTGGATGCACACCCACTAGTTTTCTTTTGTTGAGCATTCTTAGCTCTAGTGCATCCGTTGCATGGCAATCCCTACTCCTTGCATTAACATCAATTGATGGGCATCTCCATAGCTCATTGATTAGCCTCGTTGATGCGAGACTTTCTCCTTTTTTTTCTTCTCCACACAATCCCCATCATCATATTCTATACCACCCATAGTGCTATGTCCATGGCTCGCGCTCATGTATTGCGTGAAGGTTGAAAAAGTTTGAGATTATTTGAGTATGAAACAATTGCTTGGCTTGTCATCGGGGGTATTGTAACACCCTCGATGCGACTATATCTCCCACGTGTCGAGGCACGACTTAGAGGCATAATCGCATTGAAGGCATAAGTCGCAAGTGAGGCAATCTTCACACAACCCATGTACATATAAATATAAAGGGGGAATAATAAGAATAGTTGGCTTACACTCGCCACGTCACATCAAGGTACATAAATAGCATTCATCATACAAACACTCATGGCCCGACTACGGCGCCAAAATAGAAAAGACTCCCCAACATGCGACTAAACCCTGAATCGAACCCCGAACAGGCACCACTACTGATCATCAGGAAAAGAAACATAGTATCGCTGAGAGTCCTCGTCGTACTCCCACTTCAGCTCGAACGCGCCATCCGGAGGAGTATCATCGGTCCCTGCATCTGGTGTAATAGTAATCTGTGAGCCACAAGGACTCAGCAATCTCGCACCCTCGCGATCAAGACTATTTAAGCTAAATAGGTAAGGAAGGGGTAATGTGAGTGGAGCTGCAGCTAGCGGCTAGCATATATGGTGGCTAACTTATTCGCAAAGGAGAGCGAGAAGAGAAGGCAAAGCACGAGCGGAAACTACATAGAGCCGACTACGCAAACATAACTCCAACACCATGTCCACTTCCCGGACTCCGCCGAGAAGAGGCCATCACGGCAACACACGCAGTTGATTCATTTTAATTAATTAAGTTCAAGTTATCTACAACCGGACATTAACAAATTCCCATCTGCCCATAACCGCGGGCACGGCTTTCGAAAGATCAATCCCTGCAGGGGGTCCCAACTTAGCCCATAACAAGCTCTCACAGTCAACGAAGGAATAGACCTCCACCCAGGACCCACCGATCAGACTCGGTATCCCGGTACAACAAGATGATTCAACAGGTCAAAACTAGTCCAGCAACACCGCCCGAATGCGCCGACAAATCCCGATAGGAGCTGCACATATCTCTTTCTCAGGGCACACTCAGATTGTCCAAACTTCCGGTAGGCCAGCCCAGAGTTGCCCCTGGTGGCCACCGGCGGCTGACGTTCCGGACCAACACTCAGAGGAGCACTGGCCCGTGGGGGGCTAAAATAAAGATGACCCTCGGGCTCCGGAAACCCAAGGGAAAGAAAAGGGTAGGTGGCAAATGGTAAAACCAATGTTGGGCATTGCTGGAAAAGCTTTAATCAAGGTGAACTATCAAGGGGTTCGCATTATAGCCCAACCGCGTAAGGGACGCAACAATCCGGGAACATAACACCGATATGACGGAAACTAGGGTGGCAAGAGTGGAACAAAACACTAGGCGAGAGGCCGAGCCTTCCACCCTTTACCAAGTATATAGATAAGTAAAGATAACATAGCAATATAATGATATCCCAACAAGTAAATAAATGTTCCAACAAGGAACGGCTCCAATCTTCACCTGCAACTAACAATGCTATAAGAAGGGCTGAGCAAAGCGGTAACATAGCCAATCAATGGTTTGCTAGGACAAAGGTGGGTTAGAGGCTCAATCATGGCAATTGGGAGGCTGACAAGCAAGTGGTAGGCATCGTAGCATTGGCAAAGCAAAAGAGCAAGCAAACTAGCATAGCAAAGATAGTAGTGATTTCAAGGGTGTGATCATCTTGCCTGCACAGTTGTCAGAATTGACTGGATCCTCAAAAGCAAACTCAACGGGTTCCTCATTAGAGAACTCGTCTCCCGGCTCTACCCAACAACACAAACAAGCAACAAGGATACAATCAACCACGTGCAAGGGCAAGCAATAAGATGCAAAGAAGATATGCTATGCGGGATGCGATGCGGGATGCAAGAATGCAACATGTAACAGGAAATGCATGAACCTGGCCTCAACTTGGAAATCCAAGTGTGCCACTGGATAGAGGGGAAGAAATCCCCTGAAAACGATATAAAGATCATGGCAATCGGAGCTACGGTTAAGAAATGGCAAGCGATTTACTAAACGGACCGATCTGCAATTTTTACAGCAAGTAGGCTCCTAAATGCAACAAAATGAACATGCTACAGCCACCCAACATGAAAACAAATTACATGGCAGTGATGTACTCATCAAGCTTAACAAATTATCATGACTGAGGCATAGGCAAATTCACCCATTAAGGGCTTCAAACAAGCATGGCAAAACTGAATAAGCAAAACAGATTTCAGACTTAGCGAAATTAACGCTAGTCTGAAATCTCAGACCACAATGCCCTCTTCGGAGCAGAAAAACAACATGAAGAAAAACCTGAACATGGCAAGTAAGAGCATGGCATGGAGCTACTCAACAAGCTTAACAAAACACCCAACATGACCTGGGGCCAAAAGGGTTCACAAAATACTCTACCGAGCACACGAACATCGATGAAACACAATCAGTTTTCAGACTTAGTGAAAACTGGGACATGCTGAAATATATCTCGCGGAGGCATGTAAACGAGCTCGATGCTCTCACTACGGTGCAATTCATGGCAAGGCAAGCATATATCCATTAAGAAGGCACAAAATGATAGCTAGACATGGCAAGAACAATGGCATAGCATGCATGGATCACTAGCAATCACTCCGGCAAAATCGCAGAAGAGTTTACGATCTGCCCAAAACAGCAACTATCCAAAAGTTGAGCTCGATTGAGTCAACCTAGAGTGCTCTAACATAACAAGTAAAGACATGTATGGATTAAGCACAACAAGCATAACAAATCACTCTTACTGATCATCCTCAAAAGAGGCACGGATCACTAGGAAACAAGCCGGACATATAGCATCGTGAACTAAAACGGCTCAGACTTAGTGACAATCACTAAGTCCCTGAAATCTGTAATCTCAGGTAGCCCTCTTCGCAAGCTTGCACAAGACAACACACACATCCTAAAAATACATGGAAGGCACCTCTGGAAAGAAGGCAACATGCTTAACAATTCATCCCAAAGGGGCACAGGCATATCATGCACGGATTAAATGTGGCAAAAATGACAAAAGTGCATGTTGGACTAACGGATCTGCAATTTAACTCAACATGCCTCCTTCCAACAGAATTTTGGGCACCAAGCTGACCTCAAATGCAAATGATGCAATGGAATGAAATGATGTACTCGTCGAGGCGAAGATTTTGACATATCATACGCCCAAAACGGAGCTACGGATGAGGAGATATGAGCGGTCAAAGTAGCAAGAAAATTAGGGTTTCGGGAGGAGAAAGTCAACCGAAAATATCCCAGATCCAGATCTGGATCGGGCACGGAAACCGAGATCGCCGGAGTTACTGTTCACGGCCGGTGGCGCGGATGCCGAGGCGGCGGCCGGCGGGGTCGGCGGCGAGGGGGGTCGGGGACGGGGCCGGCCGGGCGAGGACGACGGTCGCCGGGGATCGCCGGAGCCGGCCGGGGCGGCGCCGGCGACGCGCGGTGGCGGCGGCCTCGGGCGAGGAGGGGCGCGCCGGAGTACGGCGGGGCGGCAGGGCGCTCCGGCCGACGGAGCTGATGAAGGAGGCGGCGGGGCGAGCCGGCCTCACCGGGCGGCGGGGCGAGGCGAGATGGGCCCCGGGGGCCGACCACGGGCCTCCCGGGCCTGGCGGCGGGGGTGGAACGGCGGCGGAGGCGGCCAATGGTGGCGTGCCACGTGGCGGCGGCGGGCGGACCGGACGTGTCCGTCGGTGGCGGACGTGTCCGGCGGCGGCGGATCTGGAATTCAGGGTTTCGGAGGTGGGAGGAGATCCGAAAAACGGGGGGGGGGGGGGCTTTATATAGGCATAGAGGGAGCTAGGAGAGTCCAAATGAGGTGCGGTTTTCGCCCACACGATCGTGATCGAACGACCGAGACGATGGAGCTGAGTTTGGTGGGTTTTGGGCCAAAATGGAGGGGTGTTGGGCTGCACACACACGAGGCCTTTTCGGTCCCTCGGTTAACCGTTGGAGTATCAAACGAAGTCCAAATGACCCGAAACTTGACAGGCGGTCTACCGGTAGTAAACCAAGGCCGCATGGCAAGTCTCGGCCCAATCCGGAAATGTCTAATCTCCACACACGAAAGAAAGCTAGAAATGGCCACCGGAGGAGAACGAAGCGCCGGAATGCAAAACGGACAACGGGGAAAATGCTCGAATGCATGAGACGAACAAGTATGCGAATGCAATGCACGTGGCGATATGATATGAGATGCACGAAAAACAAAACAACACACAGAGACAAAGAACCGAACCCGAGAATTAAATATAACTTAATGCCGGAAACGGCATGAGTCGGAGTACAATTGGGGAAGGTTACATGTGGGGCGTTACAGGTATAGAAGTTGGGAACATCTTTGTGTGACGAAAATGAAGCATAGCCTAACTATATGATTTTGTAGGGATGAACTTCCTTTGGCCATGTTATTTTGAGATGACATAATTGTTTGATTAGTATGCTTGAAGTATTATCATTTTTATGTCAATATGAACTTTTGTCTTGAACCTTTCAGATCTGAATATTCATACCATGACTAAGAAGATTTACATTGAAATTATGCCAAAGTATCACTCCGCATAAAAAATTCTCTTTTTATCATTTACCTACTCGAGGACGAGCAGGAATTAAGCTTGGGGATGCTTGATACGTCTCCAACGTATCTATAATTTTTGATTGCTCCATGCTACTTTATCTACTATTTTAGGCAATATCAGGCTTTATTATCCACTTTTATATTACTTTTGGGGCTAACCTATTAACCGGAGGCCCAGCCCAGATTTGCTGTTTTATGCCTATTTCAGTGTTTCGAGGAAAAGGAATATCAGACGGAGTCAAAACAGAACGAAATCAACTGGAGAAGTTATTTTTGGAAGGAAACCCACCTGATGGACTTGGACCCCGCGTCAGAAGATACGGAAGGTGGTCACGAGGGTGGGGGCGCGCCCTCCCCCCTGGGCGCGCCCCCTGCCTCGTGGGGCCCCCGTAGCTCCACCGACGTTCTCCCTCCACCCATATATACCTACGTACCCTAAAACTTCCAGAACAGAAGATAGATCGGGAGTTTCGCCGCCGCAAGCCTCCAGAAGCACGAAAAACCAATCGGAACCCCTTTCCGGTACCTTGCCGGAGGGGGGATCCATCTCCGGTGGCCATCTTCATCATCCCGACGCTATCCATGACGAGGAGGGAGTAGTTCACCCTCGGGGCTGAGGGTATGTACCAGTAGCTATGTGTTTGATCTCTCTCTCTCTCTCTCTCTCTCTCGTGTTCTCTCTCGTGTTCTCTCTCGTGTTCCATCTATGGCACGATCTTGATGTATCCCGAGCTTTGCTATTGGTTGGATCTTATGTTTCTTCTCCCCCTCTACTCTCTTATGATGAATTGAGTTTCCCCTTTGAAGTTATCTTATCGGATTGAGTCTTTTCTGAACACTTGATGTATATCTTTCCGTGCTTATCTGTGGTGACAATGGGATATCACGTGCCACTTTATGTATGTTTTGGTGACCAACTTGCGGGTTCCGCCCATGAACCCATGCATAGGGGTTGGCACACGTTCTTGATTCTCCGGTAGAAACTTTGGGGCACTATTTGAAGTACTTTTATGTTGGTTGGATAAATTTTTTGATTGTGTGATGCATATCGTATAATCATGCCCACGGTTACTTGAGGTGTCAATGGAGTATCTAGTTGACATTAGGGTTTTGGTTGATTTGTATCTTAAGGTGTTATTCTAGTAAAAACTCCAGGGTTGTTTGTGACACTTATAGGAATAGCCCAACGGATTGATTTGAAAGAATAACTTTGAGGTGGTTTCGTACCCTAGCATAATCTCTATGTTTGTTCTCCGCTATTAGTGGCTTCGGAGTGACTCTTTGTTGCATGTTGAGGGCTCGTTATATGATCTATCTATGTTATTATTGTTGAGAGAACTTGCACTAGTGAAAGTATGAACCCTAGGCCTTGTTTCCTATCATTGCAATACCGTTTACGCTCACTTTTACCACTCGCTACCTTGCTGTTTTTATATTTTCAGTTTACAAAAACCTATATCTACTATCTATTTTGCACTTGTATCACCATCTCTTCGCCGAACTAGTGCACCTATACAATTTACCATTGTATTGGGTGTGTTGGGGACACAAGAGACTCTTTGTTATTTGGTTGCAGGGTTGCTTGAGAGAGACCATCTTCATCCTACGCCTCCTACGGAATGATAAACCTTAGGTCATCCACTTGAGGGAAATTTGCCACTGTCCTACAAACCTATGCGCTTGCAGGCCCAACAACGTCTACAAGAAGAAGGTTGCGTAGTAGACATCAAGCTCTTTTCTGGCACCGTTGCCAGGGAGGTGAGTGCTTGAAGGTATATCTTTAGATCTTGCAATCAAGTCTTTTAGTTTCTTGTTTTATCACTAGTTTAGTCTATAAAATAAAATTAAAAAATGGAATTAAGTTTGTCTCATACGCTTCACCTTTTTAATATCTTTCGTGAGTATGATGGAAAGGATAATTGTGCTCAAGTGCTAGAAGAAGAAATCTATAAAATGTTTGGCACTAAATCTTTGAATGATGAGCATGATTGCAATGTTGTTAGTACGAATTCTTTGAATATCTATGATACTAATGATGATTGCACTAGTTATGATGAAAATGTCTCCTATAAACATGTCAATTTTTGTGGAGTGCATTGGGTTTGCAAGTACACACCAAATAGGGAAGATAGATATTGCAAGAGGCATAAGTACTTAGAAACTAATTTGTTGCAAGAAGAGCTAGATGAATGTGCGGAAAGATTCAATATTTTTCATGCCCCTTGTGAACTTTGCAATGAACATGGTCATTTAAAGCTCCAATGCTATTTGTTTCATGATCAAGTCATGTCCAAACATTGTGATAATTTGATTACCCTTGAGCATCATAAAGAGCATAGCCTTCTTTTGGGTTATGAAGAAATGAAACGTATAACTGAGGGTATTCCAAAGTTTAATCTTGATAGAGTTCTTAATTTTGGTCTAGAGAATATTTATATGTATTGTGTGGTGAATTGCATTGAAAATCCTTATATTTCCAATTACATAAAGAAAAGAAAACAAATAGAGGATGAAGAGAATACTAATGAAAGGGAAGAGACTTCCCAATATCCTCCTATTATTTCTTATGATGAATCAGGTGACGAAGAGGAGCCTCCTATTCAACCAATCTCATTAATAAGGAGCTCCGAAAAGAGGATTGAACCCACACATGATGTGGTGAAGAAGAAGAAAAGAAAAAGGAAGAGAGGTAAAAAGATATCTCCCCCAAATAGTGCTGCTCCTATTAATATTGTGCCTCATGAAACTATAATTGTGGAAGATAATGATGTTTCTTATGATCTTGAAAATCTTTTTGGCACTTGCTTGGAAGAATATGATAATTGCTATACTATTGGTGCTATCCATACTATTAATTATGAGAATGATTATGCTTATGATATGAAAAGGCCCAAGATTGTGGATGCTATGTTTGATGAAGATGATGTTTTTGAGAATATATTTGCTACAATTAATGTTTGTCCCAAGCTTGGGGAAGCTATGATTAATGAAGATGATATTTTTAGTCTCCCGAGTTTTGATATGCAAGTTTATAATGATGATAGCATGCCTCCAACTTATGATGATTATTATGATGATACTTATGATATAAAAAGTAGTGATTATATTTATAAAACTTGTCATGATTATGAATACCCCTTCTCTGAACATTACTCTTTTAATGTGGAAACAATTTATAGTATTCAAGTCTCTTATGATACTCCCACTATTCCGACTGAGAAAAATTTGCTTATGTGGAGAGTAGTAAATTTTCTATGCTTGTAGATCATGAAAATAATGCTTTAGGTGCTGGTTATATTGTTGAATTCATTCATGATGCTACTGAAAATTATTATGAGGGAGGAATATATGCTTGTCGGAATTGCAATAATATCAAGTTTCCTCTCTATGTGCTTAAATTTTTGAAGCTATGCTTGTTTTACCTTCCTATGCAAGTTGATTCTTGTCCCCACAAGTTGTTTTATCACAAAATACCTATGCATAGAAAGTGGTTTAGACTTAAATGTGCTAGTCATATTCTTCATGATGCTCTCTTTATGTTACAATTCTTATCTTTTATGTGAGCATCATTAAAATCATCATGCCTAGCTAGGGGCGTTAAACGATAGCGCTTGTTGGGAGGCAACCCAATTTTATTTTTGTTCCTTGACTTTTGTTCCTTTTTAGTAATAAATAATCCATCTAGATTCTGTTTAGATGTGGTTTTATCTTTTAATTAGTGTTTGTGCCAAGTTAAACCTATTAGATCTTCTTGGAAGATAGTTATTTGATCTTGCTGTAATTTCCAGAATCTTTGCGCTCAGTGCCCGAATTTTCAAAAATCACCAGAACGTGATAAAATACTGATTCCAATTGATGCTGATCAATAAACAAATTGCCCAGGTCTTCTAATTTTGGTAGAATTTTTTGAGTTCCAGAAGTTTGCGTCAGTAACAGATTACTACAGACTGTTCTGTTTTTGACAGATTCTGTTTTGCGTGTGTTGTTTGCTTATTTTGATGAATCTATGGCTAGTAAAATAGTTTATAAACCATAGAGAAGTTGGAATACATTAGGTTTAACACCAATACAAATAAAGAACAAGTTCACTACAGTACCTTAAAGTAGTCTTTTGTTTTCTTTCTCTAACGGAGCTCACGAGATTTCTATTGAGTTTTGTGTTGTGAAGTTTTCAAGTTTTGGGTGAATTCTTTTGATGGATTATGGAACAAGGAGTGGCAAGATCCTAAGTTTGGGGATGCCCATGGCACCCCCAAGATAATCCAAGGACACCAAAAAGTCAAAGTTTGGGGATGCCCCGGAAGGCATCCCCTCTTTTGTCCACTTCCATCGGTAATTTACTTGGAGCTATATTTTTATTTACCACATGATATGTGTTTTGCTTGGAGTGTCTTGTATTATTTGTGTCTTTGCTTGTTAGTCTAACACAATCATCCTTGCTGTACACACCTTTTGAGAGAGCCATGCATGAATTGAAATTTGTTAGAGTACTCTATGTGCTTCACTTATATCTTTTGAGCTTGATAGTTTACTCTATGTGCTTCACTTATATCTTTCCGAGCGTGATAATTTTTGCTCTAGTGCTTCACTTAGATCTTTTAGAGCACGGTGGTGGTTTGTTTTAAAGAAACTTGATCTCTCATGCTTCACTTAGATTATTTTGAGAGTCGTTAATAACATGGTAATTTGCTTAATGTTAATATACTTGGTATTCAAGATATGTGAAACTTTCTTTTTAGTGGGTTGAATACTAAGATAAGTTTGATGCTTGATAATTGTTTTGAGATATGGAGGTGATAATATCATAGTCGTGCTAGTTGAGTAGTTGTGAATTTGAGAAATACTTGTGTTGAAGTTAGCAAGTCCCGTAGCATGCACGTATGGTTAAAGTTGTGTAACAAATTTGAAGCATGAAGTGTACCTGGCTTGTGCATCCTTATGAGTGGCGGTCGGGGGACGAGCGATGGTCTTTTCCTACCAATCTATCCCCCTAGGAGCATGCACGTAGTACTTAATTTTTGATGACTTCTAAATTTTTGCAATAAGTATATGAGTTCTTTTGACTAATGTTGAGTCCATGGATTATACGCACTTTTACCTTTCCGCCATTTGCTAGCCTCTTCGGTACCGTGCATTGCCCTTTCTCACATTGAGAGTTGGTGCAAACTTCGCCGGTGCATCCAAACCCCGTGATATGATACGCTCTTTCACACATAAACCTCCCTATATCTTCCTCAAAACAGCCACCATACCTACCTATCATGGCATTTCCATAGCCATTCCGAGATATATTGCCATGCAACTTCCATCATCATCATCATCATCATGACATGCTTTACTTTTGTCATATTGCCATTGCATGATCTTGTAGTTGACATCGTATTTGTGGCAAAGCCACCATGCATTATTTTTCATACATGTCACTCTTGATTCATTGCACCATCCCGGTACACCGCCGGAGGCATTCATATAGAGTCATATCTTGTTCTAGTATCGAGTTGTAATCATTATGTTGTAATCAATAGAAATGTGATGATCATCATTATTAGAGCATTGCCCAATCAAAAAAAAGAGAGAGAAAGGCCAAAAAGAAAAAAAAGAAAGGCCCAAAAAAAGAAGGAGAAAATAAAAAGGGCAATGCTACTATCTCTTTTTCCACACTTGTGCTTCAAAGTAGCACATTGTTTTTCATGTAGTGAGTCTCATATATTGTGCTTCAAAGTAACACCATGATTTTCATATAGTGAGTCTCATAAGTTGTCTTGTTCATACTAGTGGGAATTTTTCATTATAGAACTTGGCTTGTATATTCCAACGATGGGCTTCCTCAAAATGCCCTGGGTCTTCATGAGCAAGCAAGTTGGATGCACACCCACTAGTTTTCTTTTGTTGAGCATTCTTAGCTCTAGTGCATCCGTTGCATGGCAATCCCTACTCCTTGCATTAACATCAATTGATGGGCATCTCCATAGCTCATTGATTAGCCTCGTTGATGCGAGACTTTCTCCTTTTTTTTCTTCTCCACACAATCCCCATCATCATATTCTATACCACCCATAGTGCTATGTCCATGGCTCGCGCTCATGTATTGCGTGAAGGTTGAAAAAGTTTGAGATTATTTGAGTATGAAACAATTGCTTGGCTTGTCATCGGGGGTATAGAAGTTGGGAACATCTTTGTGTGACGAAAATGAAGCATAGCCTAACTATATGATTTTGTAGGGAGGAACTTCCTTTGGCCATGTTATTTTGAGATGACATAATTGTTTTATTAGTATGCTTGAAGTATTATCATTTTTATGTCAATATGAACTTTTGTCTTGAACCTTTCAGATCTGAATATCCATACCATGACTAATAAGATTTTCATTGAAAGTATGCCCAAGTATCACTCCGCATAAAAAATTCTCTTTTTATCATTTACCTACTCGAGGACGAGCAGGAATTAAGCTTGGGGATGCTTGATACGTCTCCAACGTATCTATAATTTTTGATTGCTCCATGCTACTTTATCTACTGTTTTAGGCAATATCAGGCTTTATTATCCACTTTTATATTACTTTTGGGGCTAACCTATTAACCGGAGGCCAACCCAGATTTGTTGTTTTATGCCTATTTCAGTGTTTCGAGGAAAAGGAATATCAGACGGAGTCAAAACAGAACGAAATCAACTGGAGAAGTTATTTTTGGAAGGAAACCTACCTGATGGACTTGGACCCCACGTCAGAAGATACGGGAGGTGGTCACGAGGGTGGGGGCGCGCCCTCCCCCCTGGGCGCGCCCCCTGCCTCGTGGGGCCCCCGTAGCTCCACCGACATTCTCCCTCCACCCATATATACCTACGTACACCAAAACTTCCAGAACAGAAGATAGATCGAAGTTCCGCCGCCGCAAGCCTCCAGAACCACGAAAAACCAATCGGAACCCCTTTCCGGTACCCTGCCGGAGGGGGGATCCATCTCCGGTGGCCATCTTCATCATCCTGGTGCTATCCATGACGAGGAGGGAGTAGTTCACCCTCGGGGCTGAGGGTATGTACCAGTAGCTATGTGTTTGATCTCTCTCTCGTGTTCTCTCTCGTGTTCCATCTATGGCACGATCTTGATGTATCCCGAGCTTAGCTATTGTAGTTGGATCTTATGTTTCTTCTCCCCCTCTACTCTCTTGTGATGAATTGAGTTTCCCCTTTGAAGTTATCTTATCGCATTGAGTCTTTTCTGAACACTTGATGTATGTCTTGCCGTGCTTATCTGTGGTGACAATGGGATATCACATGCCACTTGATGTATGTTTTGGTGACCAACTTGCGGGTTCCGCCCTTGAACATATCCATAGGGGTTGGCACACGTTCTTGATTCTCCGGTAGAAACTTTGGGGCACTATTTGAAGTACTTTTATGTTGGTTGGATAAATCTGAGATTGTGTGATGCATATCGTATAATCATGCCCACGGATACTTGAGGTGTCAATGGAGTATCTAGGTGACATTAGGGTTTTGGTTGATTTGTATCTTAAGGTGTTATTCTAGTAAAAACTCCAGGGTTGTTTGTGACACTTATAGGAATAGCCCAACGGATTGATTTGAAAGAATAACTTTGAGGTGGTTTCGTACCCTACCATAATCTCTACGTTTGTTCTCCGCTATTAGTGGCTTCGGAGTGACTCTTTGTTGCATGTTGAGGGCTCGTTATATGATCTATCTATGTTATTATTGTTGAGAGAACTTGCACTAGTGAAAGTATGAACCCTAGGCCTTGTTTCCTATCATTGCAATACCGTTTATGCTCACTTTTACCACTCGCTACCTTGCTGTTTTTATATTTTCAGTTTACAAAAACCTATATCTACTATCTATTTTGCACTTGTATCACCATCTCTTCGCCAAACTAGTGCACCTATACAATTTACCATTGTATTGGGTGTGTTGGGGACACAAGAGACTCTTTGTTATTTGGTTGCAGGGTTGCTTGAGAGAGACCATCTTCATCCTACGCCTCCTACGGATTGATAAACCTTAGGTCATCCACTTGAGGGAAATTTGCTACTGTCCTACAAACCTGTGCACTTGCAGGCCCAACAACGTCTACAAGAAGAAGGTTGCGTAGTAGACATCAGTCGTTGATGTAGAGCTTGCCTCGTCGACTTTTAGTCATATGGCCCACAACGTATCCCTTGAGCCCTTCGAAGCTGCCCTTCAAGAACTCAAAACCATCGTGCGATTGCCCCATGGTGGGCGCCAACTATCGTGGTTTTGTCACGACAGATGTCCTCGTGAAAGGACTTAGTCGTGGAGCCGTCGCTACATGTTAGCTTAAAGGGGTTAAACCGGACAAGGGACGCAAGGGTTTTATACTAGTTCGGCCCCTTACGATGAAGGTAAAATCCTACGTCTAGTTGTGATGGAATTGCTGGGGTTTCGAGGACCAGGGAGCGAATCCGCTTGCCTGGCTTCGAGTTGTTGTTGTTTGTTGTCCCTAAACCGCCACCGGGTCGTCCCTTTATATACATAGGTCGATGCCCGTCGGTTTATAGAGTCCCGAGGCCGGATCATCAATGTGTCCAACTCGGTCTCTATCCTTCCTATCTTACAATACAAGTTAGATGAGAAAGTCGGTTTACATCTACAGGCATTAACCCGCCTTTGGGCCTTGGGCCTTCATAAAGCGCCACCAACCTTTGTCTTCCTGGGCTCCTAATCCTCATAGAGTTAAGCCGGCTACTCCTGGACGGTTTACGTCCAGTAGTAATATCCCCAACACAACTCATGCCACCTGGAACACCACAGTGTAATGGTATGTCCGAACGTCATAACCGTACTTTATTAGATATGGTGCAATCTATGATGTCTCTTACCGACTTACCACTATTGTTTTGGGGTTATGCATTAGGGACATTTGCATTCACGTTAAATAGGGCACCATCTAAATCTGTTGAGACGACACCGTATGAACTATGGTTTGGCAAGAAACTTAAGCTGTCGTTTCTTGAAGTTTGGGTTGCGATGCTTATGTGAAAAAGCTTTAGCCTGATAATCTCGAACCCAAATCGGATAAGTGCGTCTTCATAGAATACCCAATAGAAACGGTTGGGTATACCTTCTATCATAGATCCGAAGGCACGATCTTTGTTGCTAAGAATGGATCCTTTCTAGAGAAAGAGTTTCTCTCGAAAGAAGTGAGTGGGAGGAAAGTAGAACTTGATGAGGTAATTGTACCTTCTCCCGAATTGGAAAGTAGTTCATCACAGAAATCAGTTCCAGTGATTCCTACACCAACTAGAGAGGAAGCTAATGATAATGATCATGAAACTTCAGATCAAGTTACTACCGAGCCTCGTAGGTCAACTAGAGCATGTTCCGCACCAGAGTGGTACGGTAATCTTGTTCTGGAAGTCATATTACTAGACCATGAAGAACCTGCGAACTAGGAGGAAGTGATGATGAGAGCCCAGATTCCGCAAAATGGCTTGAGGCCATCAAATCTGAGATGGGATCCATGTGTGAAGAACAAAGTGGGGACTTTGGTTGACTTGCCCGATGATCGGCACGCCATTGAGAATAAATGGATCTTCAAGAGGAAGACGGGCGCTGATAGTAGTGTTACTATCTACAAAGCTCGAATTGTCAAAAAACAATTTTCGACAAGTTCAAGGTGTTGACTACGATGAGATTTTCTCACTCGTAGAGATGCTTAAGTCTGTCCAAATCATGTTAGCAATTGCCACATTTTATGAAATCTAGCAAATGGATGGCAAAACTACATTCCTTAATGGATTTCTTAAAGAAGAGTTGTATGTAATACAACAAGAAGGTTTTGTCAATCCTAAAGATGCTAACAAAGTGTGCAAGCTCCAGCGATCCATCTATGGACTGGTGCAAGCATCTCGGAGTTGGAATATACGCTTTGATGAGTTGATCAAAGCATATAGTTTTATACAGACTTGCGGTGAAGCCTGTATATACAAGAAAGTGCTTGGGAGCACTACAACCTTTCTGATAAGTATATGTGAATGACATATTGTTGATCGGAAATGATGTAGAATTTTCTGGAAAGCATAAAGGAGTATTTGAAAGGAGTTTTTCAAAAGAAAGACCTCGGTGAAGCTACTTACATATTGGGCATCAAGATCTATAGAGATAGATCAAGAAGCTTGATAAGTTTTTCAATGAGTACATACCTTGATAAGATTTTGAAGGAGTTCAAAATGGATCAGTCAAAGAAAGAGTTCTTGCCTGAGTTGTAAGGTATGAAGTTGAGTAAGACTAAAAACCCGAGCACGGCAGAAGATAGAGAGAGAATCAAAGTCCTTCCCTATGCCTTAGCCATTGGTTGTACAAAGTATGCCATGCTGTATACCAGACCTATTGTGTACCTCACCATGAGTTTGGCAAAGGGGTACAATAGTGATCCAGGAGTAGATCACTAGACAACGGTCAAAATTATCCTTAGAGGACTAAAGAAATATTTCTCAGTTATGGAGGTGATAAATAGTTCATCGTAAAGAGTTACACGATGCAAGCTTTGACACCGATCTGGATGACTGTGAGTCTCGATCTAGATACATATTGAAAGTGGGAGCAATTAGCCAGAGTAGCTCCGTGCAGAGCATTGTAGACATAGAAAATTTGCAAAATACATACGGCTCTGAATGTGGCAGACCCGTTGACTAAATTTCTCTCACAAGCAAAACATGATCACACCTTATTACTCTTGGGTGTTAATCACATAGCAATGTGAACTAGATTATTGACTCTAGTAAACCCTTTGAGTGTTGGTGACATGGCGATGTGAACTATGGGTATTAATCACATAAATATGCGAACTATTGGTGTTAAATCACATGGCGATGTGAACTAGATTATTGACTCTAGCACAAGTGGGAGACTGAAGGAAATATGCCCTAGAGGCAATAATAAAGTTATTATTTTATTTCCTCTAACTATGAGATTATGCAACTCCCGAATACCGGAGGATTAACCGGAATTGTATTAACCGGAAACTTGATACATGTGTGAATACATAGACAAAACAAAGTGTCCCTAGTATGCCTCTACTAGAATAGCTCGCTAATCAAAGATGGTTAAGTTTCCTGACCATAGACATGTGTTGTCATTTGACAAACGGGATCACTCACATCATTAGAGAATGATGTGATGGACAAGACCCACCTGTTAGCTTAGCATTATGATCGTTGAGTTTTATTGCTATTGCTTTCTTCATGACTTATACATGTTCCTCTAACTATGAGATTATGCAACTCACGAATACCGGACGAACACCTTGTGTGCTATCAAATGTCACAACGTAATTGGGTGATTATAAAGAGACTCTACAGGTGTCTTCGAAGGTGCTTGTTGGGTTGGCATCTCTGTTGGAAAAGGCAGTGCCTTGGAGGCGCTTAGGCATGCTTAGGCGCTGGGCAATGGCCAAACGCCTTGCCTAGGGCATAAATGGGAGTCTAGGCAGGGCAAACAAGAAATTGTCTACCCAGGCAAGAAATCATGCCATATTGCTCTGATATGCCAAACGCGCCACATTCCAATGCTAGTAGATGGTAGTTAACTTATTTATATGCCCTAAATTAATATTGATACACATATAATAGCCAATACACACCATGATAGTAAAAACTATATTACCGCCTAGGTCGCGTCTAGGGCACTTAATCACCGCCTAGGCACTAGGCAAAAGCCAATCGCCTCGCTTACACCTAGCGCCTTTTCCAACCTTGGTTGGCATAGATCGAGATTAGGATTTGTCACTCCGTGTATCACAGAGGTATCTCTGGGCCCTCTCGATAATGCACATCACCATAAGCCTTGCAAGCAATATGACTAATGAGTTAGTTGCGGGATTATGCATTACAGAACGAGTAAATAGACTTGCCGGTAACGAGATTAAACTAGGTATGAGGATACCAACGATTGAATCTCGGGCAAGTAACATACCGATAACGAAGGGAACAAGGTATGTTGTTATGCGGTTTGACCGATAAAGATCTTCATAGAATATGTAGGAGCCAACATGAGCATCTAGGTTCCGCTATTGGTTATTGACCGGAGATATGTCTCGGTAATGTCTACATAGTTCTCGAACCCATAGGGTCTGCATGCTTAACGTTCGTTGACAATTTGTATTATGAGTTATGTGATTTGATGACCGAAGTTTGTTCGGAGTCCCGGATGAGATCACGAACATGACGAGGAGTCTCAAAATGGTCGAGAGGTAAAGATTCATATATTGGAAGGCTATATTCGGACATCAGAAAGGTTCCGAGTGATTCAGGTGTTTTTCGGAGTACCGGGGAGTTATGGGAATTCACTGGGAGAAGTGATGGGCCTTATTGGGCCATACGGGAAAAGAGGAGGCAGGCCAAGGGGAGGTGGCGCGTGCCCCCCATGGGTCTGAATTGGACTAGGGGAAGGGGGCGGCGCCCCCTTGCCTTTTCCTACTCCCTCTCTCTTTTCCTCTTTCCTTCTCTCCTACTCCAAAAAGGAAAGTGATTCCTACTAGGACTTTGAAGTCCTAGTAGGACTCCATAGTCTTGGCGCGCCCCTAGGGGGCCGGTCTCCCTCCCTCCCTCCTTTATATACGTGGGAGGGGGCACCCCAATAGGACACCAAGTCTTCTCTTAGCCGTGTGCGGTGCCCCCTCCATAGTTACACACCTCGATCATATCATCGTAGTTCTTAGGCGAAGCCCTGCGTCGGTAACATCATCATCACCGTCAACACGCCGTTGTGCTGACGAAACTCTCCATCGTCCTCAACTGGATCAAGAGCTCGAGGGACGTCATCGAGCTGAATGTGTGATGAACATGGAGGTGTCGTACGTTCGGTGCTAGGATCGGTTGAATCGCGAAGACGTTCGACTACATCAACCCCGTTACTAAACGCTTCCGCTTTCGGTCTATGAGGGTACGTGGACACACTCTCCCTTCTCATTGCTATGCATCTCCTAGATAGCTCTTGCATGATCGTAGGAAATTTTTTGAAATACTACGTTCCCCAACACCTTCCTAGTTATAGAACATAAGAATTTTGTCTAATTTCTCTAGAATAGCGAGACTATGTTTACTAGGTGATTTGGCCGCGCGTTGCTGCGGGTTTTTAAAGATAGATTTTGTATGAATGAAATGACCTAAACCAAAAGCTATTATTTTCAGAAGTAATTGTGTGAGAACAAAGAGTATGCATGTATGGTCGACCATTGGAGATGAAACGGTTAAATTGGGGTATGCATGTGCTACAGAATAGTTTTAGTGGATGAAGAGGTGGCGCATTTGATAATGTGGAGGGCTGCATATTGAGTTAATTACTGTTAGTGGGAATCAACTATTTAGGTATTATAGATTAGTCCAGGTGAAGCAATCACTGTTTATATGTGATCTCTCAAATTCAAAGTGTTAATAATTGAATCAAAAAGTTCAAAAGACGGGTTATGCCTAGTTTTTTTTGTTGGCAGTGCCATGTGTAAGCACAATAATATCTCCTCTAACAATATAAAGATTCTTTGTAGCATTGCCAAAGAAAGGTAATTTTATGACTTATTATTTATGCTCCTCGTGAGTAGCTTCATAAACTACCAGGAAGCCCTATTTAATTCCAAAACTGTACTGCATATTCACCAGATTTGAATGAACAAACTTCAAGTGCATCTTGTCTAACTCCACACAGGATACCAAGTTTTTTGATAAAGAGCGCTTTTATTAACACAAAAGTATAATAAGTAACATCAGACAGACACAAAGCATAATGAGTAACATTTAGCACCTGCATCACAAGGATGCACGTAGTCAACACAAAAGTGTGACAGTAAAACTATGCCTACGTTGATGAGGATGGATGTCCAGTTGGAAGACTATGCCGGCACTCATGTTAGGTAAAGGCCTCTCTTGCCACACGCACCAACCACATACACACTGCCATGAACATCAGTCGGTACTCGATTCGGTGTAGCATACATGTATGAAGCCAATGCATACATTACTAGATAACCTGCATGTGAGAAAAAAATTGTCATTTAAAACCATATCATTTGTACATATCCAAAGCAACCAAAGTAAGACAAACACTCCTACTCTAGTTTGCATATAGAACTTTGTAGGTATTGCCTTCAAGCGGTGACCATATGTGTTAACAACACTTGTTGGCAGATACAAATTGATCGCTATTTGGTTGACTGGTAATGTAAAATGCGCAAACTTGTATTTTTTAGAAAACAAGGAGGACCCCCGGCCTCTACATCTGGGCGATGCATACGGCCACTTTATTAATTATTCTCACAAGACCTTACAAAGTGATACAACAGTAAGACTAAAGTCACCGTCTATGCAACAACTGTCGCTACACCTATCCAATTGTTGAAGGGACGCTGATAGTCTGGGCCTAATACCAAACAGACATCGCAGCCAAACGTAAACATCTAAGACCTGAGGTCCCAATCCGGACGCCTGCCGGGTATGGGGCTTTACACTGGATAGTTTGATTGATTGAAAAAACATATGTTTGATTGTCTCATCATGAGGAAAAAACTACACCTCTTAGTTTCTTGCTAGTTGCGATGAGCAAGGTTGTTTTTTGACAATACAAACACCGGCGGAGGTACCACATGAAAATAAAATCTTAATTTTTAGTGGTACCCTTGACTTCCGAATCTATTTATTTTGTTCCACTAGGATCTCCGAGTGCAAAAGGCACAATACGTTTAGTCAGCCCCGAAGAACCCATTTGTAGTTAAATTCCTGTGAAACACGTCCCAACATGTCGGGTTTATCAAATTCAAATGGGATAGATGATGATGCCATGACATGAGACAGGGACCAACCAAATCTTGCCTAAATGATATATCCGAAGGGCAGGCGCTCAGTACTTGCGGAAGATTATAATTCCTATCGCAAACTATCCGGTATAAAGCTGGATACTGTTCACAAGGAGTGGCGTTTCGCAGCCACTTATCCTGATAGATGCGTATTTTTTGAGCCATTTTTCATTGCGGAGGAACCAAAGCAGAAAAATTATTTCTTTACCGCCATCAGTCCTACCCAGAAATGCAAGTCTCTAGACTTTCAACATGCTTGAGATACAACTTTTGGGCTTAAATACCTACTGCAGAACATAAGGGTACCACCTGTTTGCTAACATAAGGAATCTATTTCCAAAAGGGCAAATCATCAGGATCAAACTTTTTGAAAAAGCTAAGCGAATAATCATTTTTCCTAGATTCTTGCATGCCAGGGAAATGTAGGAAATGATACTTAATAACTTCAGGGTGATAGGTAAATCAAAAAAAATCATATGATTGAATTAAATATGAGCTTTAATAATCCCAGGTAAAATTCCATGCGTTATAAATTTTCTTATACATAATACAAAAAATCAACAATTTAGATTTGTCATTATTAAGTTAATGTAACACTTAGAGCAACTCCAATGGGGCGACCCATTTCGTCCGCGGCCGTCCGTTTGGGTCGGCGCGGACAGAAAAGGCGGCACAACGCGCCGACCCAAACGGACGCACGTCTGTTTTTCGTCTGCGGGCGACCCATTCCCGGCCCATTTTTTTAGCCTGGTTTGCGTCGATGCGGACACGCGACGGACGCGCCCTTGCTCGCCTACTCCTGTCCCCGGGCCCGCTCGTCTGTGGCACATTGGCCTTCCCTCCCCCCACGGCGGCGGGGAGAAGGAGGCAGGCCGGCGAGGTTGCGGTCCGGCGGGGGGGATGGACGGCGATCCGGGCGGGCGACGAGCGGTTCCCCCCCCCCCACCGATCCCGATCCAATCGGGGAGGGACGGAGATATTTTCGTGGGGGGGGGGAGTGGGGGTCGGTGGAGTGGGTTACGGGATGAGGGGGGTTATGGCGGCGGGGGTGGGCCGAGGCCCAGGTGGGCCAAGGCCGTTTGGCCAAGTTGGGCCACGGCCGAGTGGGGGGGGGGTCCTTTTCCCCCTTTTTTTTATTAGTTTTGTTTTCTGTTTTTTTATATAGTTTGCTTTCTTTTAGTTTCCTTTTACTTTAGTTTTAGTAATTTACCAAAGTGGCACCTAAATAAGATTTTACAAATTATGCCACTGCCACAATAGTTTAATACTATAACAATTTAGTTTTGAAAATGTTTATTATTGTTAAAGCATTAAAATAATTGTTTCTGCTACTCTTTTATTCATTTAAGAGTATTTAAACATTTTAGAAAAGTGTGGTTTCTCCACCATAATTACCTATGCATTATTTGGCTCACTCCGAACATTTTAGTTTTAATATTTGAAAACTTTTATCGTTTGCTTGATTTTGAATTTGAATTCGAACTGGTTTCGACCTAACGCGAGATTAGCAACAGTAATCGGGGTGACGTGGCATCATTAGCAGAGGTTTACTGTAGCTTGATTATCCGGGCGTCACAGAAGATCTCCTAATTTCGGAGGCCGCAGAAAGCCACCTCAGGGACTCTAGTACAGTCTTAACAGTCTTCGAGACTTCCACATCAAATAATATGCGAAAAAGAACACTCCGCAGCCTCGCCGAAGTCTATCAAGTAGCAACAATTAACCCATGGAGTGACACGGCTATTACTTTTAATGCCAGTGATGAACCTAAATTCCGAACAGCTCGAGCACCAGCCGCATTGCTACTCAGTCCTATAGTGGACGGCTTTCGCCTCACCAAGGTACTCATGGATGGAGGCAGCGGATTGAACCTCATTTGTGAGGAAACCCTTCAAAAAATGGAAATAGACTGGAACCGCATTGAGCGAAGCAGCACAACCTTTAGAGGAATAATCCCCAGTAGGGAAGCGCGCTGTACAGGAAAAATCACACTAGATGTGGTGTTCCGCACGCCGGATAATTATAGGTCCGAAGAGGTCACATTCCAAGTGGCCCTGTTCAGTAGCAGAC
Source organism: Triticum monococcum (assembly GCA_034509565.1). Taxonomy (NCBI): domain Eukaryota; kingdom Viridiplantae; phylum Streptophyta; class Magnoliopsida; order Poales; family Poaceae; genus Triticum; species Triticum monococcum. The sequence goes on along the minus strand of CM067847.1, from coordinate 638,818,737 downwards.
ACCACACTCTGCTGGGGCGGGAAGCGTTTACAATCTTCCAAGCAATACCCCATTACGGGTACATGAAGCTCAAGATGCCCGGGCCGAACGGAATCATCACTCTCGCTAGTGATCCGGACATAGCACTCCGCGCCGAATACAAGACAGCCGCATTGGCCCTTGAGGCACTGTCCAAAGCCCTAGCGGCTGAGGAACTGACTACGCTGCGCTCCACGGTAAACAGGGACGATGTAATACTCGACAAAAGATCCAAGTCCACCTCCTTTAAACCAGCGGATGAAATAGTCAAATTCCAGGTCCATCCAATGGACCCCAATAAAAAAGCTTCCATCGGGGCACAATTAAACCCTGATGTAGACGCCGCACTGCGAGAATTCCTACGGGAGAACTGGGAAATTTTTGCCTGGCACCCTTCAGACATGCCAGGAATCCCACGCAGGCTGGCCGAACATAGCTTAAATATCCTAAAAGGATTCAAACCTGTCAAACAAGCCCTTCGGCGTTTCTCTGAGCCCAAGAGACAGACAATGGGAGAGGAGCTAGCCAAACTATTGGAGGCCGGATTCATCAGAGACATAAAACATCCGGATTGGCTAGCAAACTTGGTGATGGTACCAAAGAAGGACAAATCTCGGCGCCTGTGCATTGACTTCAAAGACCTTAACAAGGCTTGGCCAAAGGATCCGTTCCCCCTCCCCCGCATTGATCAAATTATGATCTTGCTCGGTCCGCTAACAAGTCGCAAGTTTTGGCCGACTTCGCCATAGAATGGACGGAGGCCGAACTGCCTAAAGAGTACGACACATATTCAAACTGGATCATGCACTTCGACGGTTCCAAATGTTGGCCGGACTAGGGGCCGGCGTTGTTTTGACGTCCCCCACAGGAGACACGGTTCAATATGTACTCCAGATTATCTACACGGACTCCAACAATGCAGCCGAATATGAGGCCCTTTTACATGGTCTCCGGATGGCAGTATCCATGGGCATTCAACGCCTAGAGGTGCGCGGGGATTCGAACCTCGCGATATCCCAAATAAATGGAGACTTCTATGGCAAGGATCCAAAAATGGTAGCTTACCGCAACGCCGTCCTCAAAATGTCAGCTCGGTTTGAGGGGCTCGAATTTCACCATATAGCCCGAGAAAACAATCAGGCGGCAGACGTCCTGGCACGCATCGGCGCAAAACGTGATGCGGTCCCCCCAACATCTTCCTGGAAAGGCTGTTCAAGCAATCCGTAGTATGGGAAGGGGAACATGGCACTATTAGCCTGGACCCAATCGCACTGTCCGATGCCGAACAATCTGACATAATCGGAGGCTCTGCCAATGAAATCACAACCTCAGCCCACGTACTAATGGCCGTTATCGCCCCGTGGACAGAACCATTCCTAGCCTACCTTACTAGGCAGGAACTCCCAGAGGACCAAAACAAGGCACGCTGTATAGTGCGGCGATCTAAAGCCTATAAAGTCCATGAGGGAGAACTTTATAAGAAAAGCACTGCCGGAGTCCTTCAAAGGTGCATCTCCGAAGAGGAAGGGCGGAACCTGCTGGCTGAAATTCATGCCGGACTCGGTGGCCATCACGCCGCAGCCCGGTCCCTTGTAAGCAAGGCTTTCTGTACAGGCTTTTATTGGTCGACAGCCCGGGCGGACGCTCAGGACTTGGTCCAACGATGCGTCGGTTGCCAGCTTTTTGCAAACCAAAGCCATATGCCACTCACCGCCCTCCAAACTATCCCCATCACTTGGCCTTTCGCGGTCTGGGGGCTTGACATGGTGGGACCCCTTAAAGGCGGAACCCACAAGAAAAAATACTTACTGGTCATGGTGGATAAGTTCACCAAATGGATAGAAGCCAAGCCTGTTAAGACAGCCAAATCCGGACCTGTGATAGACTTTATATCCGGGGTTGTACACCATTATGGCATCCCCCACAGCATCATCACCGATAACGGCACGAACTTTACGGCCGATGAGGTAAAACTCTAGTGCAAAAACATGGGCATCAAGCTCGATTATGCTTCCGTCTATCACCCACAAACTAACGGTCTGGTCGAACGTGCAAATGGTATCATCATGAGTGGCATCAAACCCAGATTAGTGCGGTCCCTCAAGGAATCTAACACGCACTGGGTAGACGAGCTCGACTCCGTACTCTGGGGGCTGCGGACCATGCCGAATCGCACCACCGGATACACACCATTTTTATGGTGTATGGCGCAGAGGCAGTCTTGCCCTGCGACATAATTCATGACTCACCTCGAGTGCGCATGTATGAAGAAAGGGAAGCCGAGCTCGATTGGCAGGACAGTTTGGACGCCTTAGAGGAGGAGCGCGACGTGGCAAAAGCCCGTTCCGCATTCTATCAACAGCAGGCTCGAAGATATCAAAGCAGAGAAGTGCGAGCCAAAAACTACAACGTTGGCGAATTAGTTCTACGCCTGCCGGACAAGAAAAAGGACAAGATGAAGCCCAAGTGGGAAGGTCCCTTCATAATCGACCAAGTCCTGACTGGTGGAGCATACCGCCTGCGAGATGCGTCAGATAACCGACTCGAGCCGAACCCATGGAACGCAGCCCGTCCCCGAAGATTCTATGCCTAGCACCGGACTTTGTGTTTGTCTCCTTCCTCTGTCCATTTTTTACATTTTCTGTCTTACATGTCTCTCCTTCCCCTCTTTTCTTTTATAGCCCTTAAAGGCTCCTCAAGTGACGTGCTACTCGCGCTCATTAAACCCGGGGGCTTCTTTAATAGAAGCTTATTTACACGGGCTTCATGCCCACCACATGTGTCAAACTTCCGCACGTACCTTTTCTTCACCATTATATGCATCGATATGACTTAAGTTTTGGCCATGCTGGGTTGCCTGGCTCCTGTGCTTACCCCTACGTTCCCGATTGTTCGGCTAGGTGGTAAAGGGAGCACCTCTGCGATTGTTACTGCCGGATTAGCCGGATGTGTACCCCAGACTGGGTGAAGCCGAAAGCTAGCGTTCTTAAGGGAATATTCGGTCGGTGATCTAAAAGATGACCTTTTTTACTTATTAATATATATGCCCCCAGATGATTTTCCTGCGTTTGCAGTCCGGACATGCACTTTAGGGCATGCCTCCCAGAGAACGGAACCCCTAACGGAACTATTCTGTCTGGATGATGTTTCTTACTAACCATGTAATATAACATAACTAGTTGGGCACTTGTCTGAAAAAGCACTAATGACCCCTATGCCTGGTCTCCATGCATACCCCGGTTCTTACATAACCGGTAGGGTATTCGGACACACTCCGGACCGTCAGGTCCTGAGGTTGAAGCGAAAAGGTCGGCAACGGCAAACGATCTACAATCCGGCTAGAAGGCATTACACATGTCAATTAAAAATTACATAGTCACTCTGACTGATTGTATTCCTCTTCAATACCATCTAACAGGCTGTCTAACTTACAGTCCTGCTGGGAATACTTTGCGGCCAATTGTACTTGGCCGTACACTAAGCTTACAGGGATCTCCTTCCCGTCAAGCCCCACAGGTCCGACCTCGGCCATGTGGTTTGGGTCAGACTTCGTGTACCGCGTCTTCACCATGGCCCAGGCCTCCCTAGCGCCTTGTCGGCAGGCCGATATCTTCCACAACCGGAAGCGCCGCCGAGCTCCCTTAAGCTTCTCCGAAAGCTCTCGAAGGCCCTCGGGCATAGAGTGGGAAGTCCATAAGGCTTGGGCAACGCCTCGCATCGCCTGCCGAACTCGCTCGTGCAGTTGTGAGAGCTCGGGAAGAAGGTCACCCGTAGAATCGGGCATCTCCTCTGCAGGACGACCCGTTAGCATACCTACAGACATTACTCTGTTAGTCGACTTCCTCGCCGAACTCTTTTCTTTCAAAGATTCGCTTAAGCACTTACTAAATATGCCGCGTCGAAGCCGCTGATTGTCCTTAGTGGAGTCCAACAGCTGGCCACGAACATCTTTAAGTTCAACGTCCAGCTTGGTGTTGGCATCCTGAAGATCATTCTTCTCCCGCCTCACCCTTGTCAGCATACTCTCACCAGCCTTTAGCCGGCGTAAGAGTTGTTGCCTCTCCGGATCGAGTCCAGCGCCATCTGCAATATGATTTGTCAGATTTACACCCACGCCGCACTTCGCAAGATACTAATCTTTCGAAGTGTATCTTGCCAGAGGGGGTCTCTTTGGGCTCCCCTGCCGCGGCTAGTGCAGCCTCCAGTTGGGCTTTGCACTCTTCAAGCTCCTGGGACAGTACGGTATTCTTCTCTGTAAGAACGTGCATAACAAGTGATCCTTAAATCAGTTACTCTAACTGTTTCAAGTCTCGGGGGCTACTGGTATATATATATTTACCAAAATTTTCTTACCCGTATGTCTTTTACATGTTGCTCCGTGGCTCTGGCTAGACCATTTTGAGCGGCACGGAGGTACGCATCTCCCGAATTGAAGGCATCTAATGCCTCTTGGGAAAAACAAGCGTCACGAAGAATTGTCCAACAACGCCTGTTGTTCATGGCACTCTCCACCTCGGAATTGGTGGCAGACAGCCTGTCCGCATCCTCTGTCGGAGGAGCGTCTAGTGCGTGCCTTGTGCTCGCTTCCGCTTCCGGGCCAGGCGTTGGAGCCTGGCTGGTGGAGGCGCGATTGGCAACCTCTCCGGATGTAGTCCGGCAAGGTCTCTTCGTCCTGAAGATAGCACGAACGTTAATATGCCCTGAAGGAATAACACCAGGGAAAAAGAGGGTGCACTATACCTTTGCGCCGGCGTCTCAGCCCGGACTACATTCCTTTTTACCCCACGGGGCCCTACGGCCCCTAGTTGGCTAGCCGCCGCAGGTTCGGCCTCCCGCCTCGGAAACCTCCCCTTCAAAACACGGTCGTTGTCAGGAAAACTGAAATGCGTGAGAATGGATTCCTTCTCAAGGGGATGAGACTCCGCTCTCTGTTACCTGGGAGGCCGGGATTAACCCTGGGTAATCAGCCGTAATGGCCACCAAGGTATTGTCCTTGCTTAGCTGATGAAACACCCTGTCGATCAGCTCCACCGATATGTCCGGGTCCTCTCCGGAGTCCGGATCGAGGGACCGTTCTGGATCCTCGGGCTGTGGGGGATGGCCGTTTATATCCTTTACTCCCTGATGCAGTCCCTGCGTTGAAATCGTTAGACTACATATTTAATCATGGGAATATAAAATGGATGGGCAAGTACAATTGTCCACTTACCCAACTCGGGGGGTTGTACATAGTAAATCCGCCCTGCGGGTTGACGCGGAGGAATTCCTCCTCTTCTCCCTTGTACAAAGAGGATAACATCTTTACTAGGGTGGCAGCTGAGGCTGGCCCCTTACGACCGTAACGGGTGGCGTCATCCTCCCCGTTAAAACCCCACATGGGGTGGCCTCTATATTGAAGCGGCCGCACCCCCCCGCATAATGCATGCGGCCATGACTCCAATCATGGTTAGTCCGGAATGAGCCAATAGTCTTATCCGACCCATCAGGTGAAGGACGTCCCTGTCGCCTTCTCTCTGAGAGCTCCGCAGACGCCAGCTCAGGCATTTCTTTAAGGGAGCACTATTGAATTCGGGGAGACCGAGGATCCGGCAGCGGGACATCATCTATATAAAACCATTCCGAAGGCCAGTGCTCGGATGCCTTCTTTGGGGTTCCGGATAGATATCCGGTCCCGGCGATACGCCACACTTCGGCTCCGCCCACTTCATATATAGACCCCTCTTGAGAGCGGGGCACGAGGCAGAATAACCTCTTCCACAGCGTGAAATGAGCCTCAACACCCAAGAATAGCTCACAAAGGGCGACGAAGCCCGTGATATGCAATATAGAGCCGGGCGTGAGATTGTGCAGCTAGAGGCCGTAGAACTCCAGAAGCCCACGGAGAAATGGATGAATTGGAAATTGAAGTCCTCTTATTAGATAAGGGACGAGGCACACCCGCTCTCCTTTGGAGGGATTGGGGGTGCTCTCCGCTTGCTCTCCGCCATTATAGGTGGCGAGTCCGGCTCGGACAGGGACCATATAGGCCTGAGGGAGAAGTCCCTTGGCCTGAAGCGACACTAGCTCGCTGTGCGGGATGGAGCACCTCTCCCAGTCTCCAGGTTTAGGACTGGAAGGGCAAGAGGAGGAGCTGCGACGGCTGGCCATGTTGGAATGGACCTTTGCTGGAGGCGCTTTGATGATTACTCGCGGAGAGGAGAAGGTGTGGTTTGGATCTGAATCCCCATCCCATTAAATAGGCGGCTCGTTTATGCGGCTAGGAGTGTGAATGTAAAAACACCCCGACTTTTCAAATTCGTTTGACACATGGAAGACGACCATTATTGGGTGTGGAAGCCAAGGTGCGCTACATTACGATAATCGGACATTATTCAGCAGGTAGACGGAATTTGGAGAAGAACCTGCCTTGCAATGCCGAAGACAATCTGCACGCCGGACTCGTCGTCATTGAAGCCTGGTTCAGGGGCTACTGAGGGAGTCCTGGATCAGGGGGTGTCCGGGGAGCCGGACTATACCTTCAGCTGGACTCCAAGACTATGAAGATATAAGATTGAAGACTTCGTCCCGTGTCCGGATGGGACTTTCCTTGGCGTGGAAGGCAAGCTTGGCGATGCGAATATTTGGATCTCCTACCATTGGAACCGACTTTGTGTAACCCTAACCCTCTCCGGTGTCTATATAAACCGGAGGGTTTTAGTCCGTAGAACAACTTCATCATACAACAATCATACCATAGGCTAGCTTCTAGGGTTTAGCCTCCTTGATCTCGTGGTAGATCTACTCTTGTACTACCCATATCATCAATATTAATCAAGCAGGACGTAGGGTTTTACCTCCATCAAGAGGGAGCGAACCTGGGTAAAACATCATGTTCCTTGCCTCCTATTACCATCCGGCCTAGACACACAGTTCGGGACCCCCTACTCGAGATCCGCCGGTTTTGACACCGACAACGGGGTTCTCAGCTCCCTTTCTATCAACAATATGCAAATCAAATTCTTGTAGCAGGAGAACCCATCTGATGAGTCTAGGTTTAGCATCTTTCTTTTCCATAAGATATTTAATAGCAGCATGATCAGTGTGAATAGTTACTTTAGAATCAACAATATAAGGTCTGAACTTATCACTAGTGAATACAACTGCTAAGAGTTCTTTTTCAGTAGTAGCATAATTTCTTTGAGCATTGTCTAGAGTCTTACTAGCATAGTGAATAACATTTAATTTCTTATCAAATCTTTACCCTAGGACAACACCTACAGCATAATCACTAGCATCACACATAATTTCAAAGGGTAGGTTCCAATCAGGTGGCTGAACAACAGGTGCAGATACTAATTCTTTCTTAAGTATTTCAAATGCTTCTACACAATCATCATCAAAGACAAATGGTATATCTTTTTGTAATAAATTAGTCAGAGGCCGAGAAATTTTTGAGAAGTCCTTAATGAACCTCCTATAAAATCCAGCATGACCAAGGAAACTTCTTATACCTTTGATGTCCTTGGGACATGGCATCTTTTCAATAGCATCAACCTTGGCTTTTTCAACTTCAATACCTCTTTCAGAAACTTTGTGCCCCAAGACAATACCTTCATTAACCATAAAGTGGCACTTTTCCCAATTCAAGACAAGATTAGTTTCTTCATATCTCTGCAAAACTCGATGAAGATTGCTGAAGCAATCATCAAAAGAGGAACTATAGACGGAAAAGTCGTCCATGAAAACATCACAAATCTTTTCAAAAAGTCAGAGAATATAGCCATCATGCATCTTTGAAAGGTAGCAGGTGCATTACATAAACCAAAAGGCATACGTCTATAAGAAAAAGTACCAAAAGGGCATGTAAAAGTAGTCTATCATTGATCTCTAGCCAACACAGGTATTTGAGAGAAACCAGAATAACCATCTAGAAAGCAGTAATGTGTATGTTTGCATAATCTTTCTAGCATTTGATCAATAAAAGGTAAGGGGTAATGATCTTTCTTAGTAGCCTTATTTAATTTGCGGAAATCAATTACCATCCTATAACCTGTGATAATTCTTTGTGGAACCAATTCATCTCTATCATTAGGAAGAACAGTAATACCTCCCTTCTTAGGGACACAATGGCAGGACTTACCCACTGACTATCAGCAACGGGATAGATTATACCTGCCTCCAGAAGCTTGAGTATTTCTTTTCTTACCACTTCTTTCATTTTAGGATTCAGACGTCGTTGAGGATCACGAACTGGTTTGGCGTCCGCCTCCCAATTTATTTTATGTTGACATAGAGTGGTACTAATGCCCTTAAGATCATCAAGAGTATATCCAATAGCAACACGGTGCTTCTTCAGAGTTTTCAACATTCTTTCTTCTTCATTCTCTGAAAGGTTAGCACTAATAATAACATGATATATCTTCTTTTCATCAAGATAAACATATTTAAGATTATCAGGCAACGGTTTAAGCTCAAACACGGGATCACCCTTGGGTGGAGGAGGATCCCCTAAAATTTTAACAGGCAAATTGTGTTGCAGAATAGGTTCCTGTTTAAATAATACTTCATCTATTTCCCTTCTTTCATTCATGAACATATCATTTTCATGGTCTAGCAAATAGTGTTCTAAAGGATCACTAGGAGGTACGGCAATAGAAGTAAGACCAATAATTTCATCCTTACTAGGTAATTCTTCCTCACTGTGTTGTTTACTAAATTTAGAGAAATTAAACTCATGAACCATATCATCCAAGCCAATAGTAACAACATTCTTTTCGCAATCTATCTGAGCATTAACAGTGTTCAAGAAGGGTCTACCAAATATAATGGGACAAAAGCTATCTTGCGGAGAAGTAAGAACAAGAAAATCATCAGGATATTTAGTTTTCCCACACAAGATTTCAACATCTCTAACAATTCCCATCGCTGAAATAGTATCTCTATTGGCAAGTTTAATTGTGACATCAATATCTTCTAACTCAGCAGGTGCAATTTCATGCTTGATTTCTTTATACAAGTCATAAGGTATAACACTAGCACTAGTACCCATATCACATAAGCCATGATAACAATGATCTCCTATTTTAATAGAAATAACAGGCACGCCTACCACATGTCTATGTTTATCTTTATCACAAGGCTTAACAATTCTAGCAGTTTCACCATCGAACTGAATAATGTCCCCATCAATATTATCAGACAAGAGATCTTTAACAATAGCAATATTAGGTTCTATTTTAACTTACTCAGGAGGTGTATAAGTTCTAATATTGCTTTTACGAACAACAGTTGAAGCTTTAGCATGATCCTTTACTCTAATAGGGAAAGGTGGTTTCTCAACATAAGAAGTAGGAACAATAGGATGATTATAAGTGACAGTCTTTTCTTCAACTTTAATAGGTGCAACTACTTTTACTTATATGGGAGGATGATATTTAAACCACTTCTCCTTAGGGAGATCAACATAAGTAGCAAAAGATTCACAGAAAGAAGCTACTATCTCAGAGTCAAGTCCATCTTTAGTGCTAAACTTACGGAAAATATCGGTGTCCATAAAAGATTTAACACAATCAAACTTAGGTGTCATACCTGACTCCTTACCTTCGTCGAGGTCCCAATCTTCAGAGTTACGTTTAATTCTATCCAATAAATTCCATTTAAATTCAATAGTCTTCATCATAAAAGAGCCAGCACAAAAAGTATCGAGCATGGTGCGATTGTTTTCAGAAAGCCGAGCATAAAATCTTTGCATAATTATTTCTCTCAAGAGCTCTTGATTGGGGCATGAATATAACATTGATTTAAGCCTCCCCCAAGCTTGAGTGACGCTTTCTCCTTCGCGAGGCCAGAAATTATATATAATTGCGATCACAATGAACAAGATGCATAGGGTAATACTTTTGATGAAATTCCAACTTCAATATTTTATAGTTCCATGATCTCATATCATCACATAGCCTATACCATATCAATGCGTCTCCCTTCAAAGATAAAGGGAAGACCTTCTTCTTAGCAACATCATCGGGTATACCTGCAAGCTTAAATAATCCACAAACTTCATCCACATATATTAAGTGCTCATCAGGATGCTTTGTTCCATCTCGTGTAAAAGGGTTAGCTAGAAGTTTTTCCATCATACCCGAAGGGAATTCAAAAGGAGTTTCATTTTCAATAGGTTCAGTAGGTTGAGGAGCATCTCTCTGCTCTACTGGGCGGGGTGAAGATACCCCGAACAAACCCCTCAGAGAATTACTTTCCATAGTAACAAGTGACAGTAAATTTCAGCACACTATATAAATTTTTCCTTACCAAATTCCACCTACCAAAGGCGCTACACTCCCCGGCAACGGCGCCAGAAAAGAGTCTTGATGACCCACAAGTATAGGGGATCTATCATAGTCCTTTCGATAAGTAAGAGTGTCGAACCCAACGAGGAGCAAAAGGAAATGATAAGCGGTTTTCAGCAAGGTATTCTCTGCAAGTACTAAAATAAGTGGTAACAGATAGTTTTGTGACAAGATAAATGGTAACGAGCAACAAGTAACAAAAGTAAACAAAGTGTAGCAAGATGGCCTAATCCTTTTGTAGAAAAGGACAAGCCGGAAGAAACTCTTATAATAGGAAAAGCGCTCCCGAGGACACATGGGAATATCGTCAAGCTAGTTTTCATCACGTTCATATGATTCGCGTTCGGTACTTTGATAATTTGATATGTGGGTGGACCGGTGCTCGGGTGCTGTTCTTACTTGAACAAGCATCCCACTTATGATTAACCTCTATTGCAAGCATCCACAACTACAACAAAATTATTAAGGTAAACCTAACCATAGCATGAAACATATGGATCCAAATCAGCCACTTACGAAGCAACACATAAACTAGGGTTTAAGCTTCTGTCACTCTAGCAACCCATCATCTACTTATTACTTCCCAATGCCTTCCTCTAGGCCCAAATAATGGTGAAGTGTTATGTAGTCGACGTTCACATAACACCACTAGAGGCTAGACAACATACATCTTATCAAAATATCAAATGAATACCAAATTCACATGACTACTAATAGCAAGACTTCTCCCTTGTCCTCAGGAACAAACGTAATTACTCACAAAGCATATTCATGTTCATAATCAGAGGGGTAATAATATGCATATAGGATCTGAACATATGATCTTCCACCAAATAAACCAACTAGCATCAACTACAAGGAGTAATAAACACTACTAGCAACCTACTAGCACCAATCCCGGGCTTTGAGACAAGAATTGGATACAAGAGATGAACTAGGGTTTGGAGATGAGATGGTGCTGGTGAAGATGTTGATGGAGATTGACCTCTCCCGATGAGAGGAGTGTTGGTGATGACGATGGTGATGATTTCCCCCTCCCGGAGGGAAGTATCCCCGGCAGAACAGCTCTGCCGGAGCTCTAGATTGGTTCCGCCAAGGTTCCACCTCGTGGCGGCGGAGTTTCGTCCCGAAAGGTTGCTTCCTATTTTTTTCTCATCGAAAGACTTCATATAGGAGAAGATGGACGTTGGAGACCCACCAGGGGGGCACAAGGTAGGGGGCGCGCCCTAGGAGGGGGGGCACCCTCGTGAGCAGGGTGTGGGCCCCCTGGCCTTCATCTTTGGCAAGGATTTTTCTTTATTTATTTTAATATGTTCCATGGATTTTCAGGACTTTTGTAGTTGCGCAGAATAGGTCTCTAATATTTGCTCCTTTTCCAACCCAGAATTCCAGCTGCCGGCATTCTCCCTCCTTATGCAAACCTTGTAAAATAAGAGAGAATAGCCATAAGTATTGTGACATAAAGTGAAATAACAGCCCATAATGTAATAAATATCGATATAAAAGCATGATGCAAAATGGACGTATCATGGATCGAGTGGGAATTAAGGAAAAATTTAACACATATTTGTGTAACGCTGATATTGTGAGCTTCGAGGAAGAAAAGTGCCGCCAGTATCACTATCTCACTAGTTCCTTTGTGAGGAGGTTTGAATTTTCATCTTCACGTAATTCTCCAACTGTCCTGTTTGATCTTTATGAAAATTCTTACACTATGGACTTAGAGGATTTTACCACTGCTTGCAAACTTCCACAATGGGGTAGTATCAGGGAACCTCGCAAATCTGAATTTAGAGATTTTCTTGCTAGTATAACTATGGGGGAATCTAGAGATATAACACAAGCTACCATAGGGAGCATTCACTTTCCTGCTATACATTATTTTGCTCTCTTCATAGGTAGATGCATTAATGGTAAAGATGAGGCATGTCACATGTGTGTCCCTGACCTCAGTATTCTTAGGAGTGCTGTGTTAGGAGATAAATCTTATAATTTGGGAGCCATTGTTGCACGTAGGTTGCATCTTAATAGATTTAATGGAGATTTATTTGGTGGAATTTATGCAACCCGCATAGCTAATTTTCTTGGTATAGCCATACATGAAGATGAAATTGAGTTGCCTCCTGCTTATTTGGATTATGAGGCTATGGTTCACCACCAGTTTGTCGAGAGGAATGAATCACATGTCCAGTATCGCTTAATCTTTGACAGACGTCGTGCTGTCCGTATTACTCTCCCTGCTCCTACCTTCTTTGATTATCAAGCAAAAGGAAGATATTTTATTACCAGAGAGGAGGCAGATGAGTACGAGAGGAGGGCGGAGGCTGCTCGTCGCCACAATGCAGCTCAGGAGGCGATAGCCGCTTGAAAGTGCAACTATCCCTAGGTGGTTTTGGTAATTCATAACAACATATAGCTCATTGAGCTAATGCTATTTTAAGATGATTATTTCAGGAAATCTCAATGATTGGCATGGCATGGATGTGAAAGTGGAACCCTCAAAATGCTAAGGACAAAGAATTGGCTCAAGCTCAAAAGTTCAAGACTCTTCATTTTATATTTTAGTGATCCAAGATCACATTGAGTCTTTAGGAAAAGCCAATACTATCAAGGAGGGATGAGGTGTTGCTTAATGAGCCTCTTGCTTTATGTGCTTAATGATATGCTCCAAAATCCTTAGCTACTTTCCCATATCCACAAATGACCTAAACCCTAAGCCAAACTCGGTCATACCGATTCTTTCAATCCGGCGCCACCGAGTTTCACTTGTCATTTGCCACTGCCAAACCCTAGCAATTCGGTCGTACCGATAAGGATATCGGTCTCACCGAGATGGGCTTGCAAACTCTCTGTTTCCCTTTCGTAACTTTTCGGTCTCACCCAAAGAGCGAATCGGTCCCACCGAGAATGCAATGTAAACTCTATGTTTCCTTCTTGTAACTTTTCGGTCTCACCGAAAGAGCGAGTCGGTCCCACCGAGTTTACTTGACCAACTCTCTGGTTAGCTTATTGCCAAACTCGGTCTCACCGAGTTTGTGCAATCGGTCTCACCGAGATTACGTTATGCCCAAACCCTAACCAAATCGGTCCTACCGAGTTGCATGTCAGTCCCACCGAAATTCCTAACGGTCACTAGGTTTACTATTTCGGTCCGACCGAGTTTTCTGATTCGGTCCCACCGAGATTGATAAATTGTGCGTAATGGTTGGATTTTGTGTGGAGGCTATAAATACCCCTCCACCTCCTGTTCACTCATGGAGAGAGCCATCAGAACACATACACCATTCCAACTCATATGTTCTGAGAGAGAGCCACCTACTCATGTGTTGAGACCAAGATATTCCATTCAAACCATATGAATCTTGATCTCTAGCCTTCCCCAAGTTGCTTTCCACTCAAATCTTCCTTCCACCAGATCCAAATCCTATGAGAGAGAGTTGAGTGTTGGGGAGACTATCATTTGAAGCACAAGAGCAAGGAGTTCATCATCAACACACCATTTGTTACTTCTTGGAGAGTGGTGTCTCCTAGATTGGCTAGGTGTCACTTGGGAGCCTTCGACAAGATTGTGGAGTTGAACCAAGGAGTTTGTAAGGTCAAGGAGATCGCCTACTTTGTGAAGATATACCGCTAGAGAGGCAAGTCCTTCGTGGGCGATGGCGATGGTGGGATAGACAAGGTTGCTTCTTCGTGGACCCTTCGTGGGTGGAGCCCTCCGTGGACTCGCACAACCATTACCCTTCGTGGGTTGAACTCTCCATCAACGTGGATGTAGGATAGCACCACCTATCCGAACCACGGGAAAAACATCTGTGTCTCCAATAGCGTTTGAATTCTCCAAACCCTTCCCTTTATATTCTTGCAAGTTGCATGCTTTACTTTCTGCTGCCAATATATTCTTTGCATGCTTGCTTGAATTGTGTAATGATTGCTTGACTTGTCCTAAGATAGCTAAAAACTGCCAAGAACTAAAATTGGGAAAAGGTTAAGTTTTTATTTGGTCAAGTAGTCTAATCACCCCCCTCTAGACATACTTTCAATCCTACAAGTGGTATCAGAGCTTTGGTCTCCATTTTCCTTGATCTCCATAGCTTTTGGTGGTCATAGCCTTGGTTTCACAACCTAGGAGAGTATGGCGTCTAGCGAGGGAAATTTTCACCGTAGAGGTCCTTACTTTGATGGTACTAATTTTGCTAGTTGGAAGCATAAAATGAAAATGCATATTCTTGGACATAACCCCGCCGTATGGGCTATTGTTTGTGTTGGCTTGCAAGGTGAGTTCTTTGATGGGAGGGAACCAAACCGTGAAGCTACCGCGGATGAGTTGAAGATGTTGCAATACAATGCTCAAGCTTGTGATATTCTCTTCAACGGATTGTGCCCCGAAGAATTCAACAAAATCAGCCGCCTTGAGAATGCAAAGGAAATTTGGGACACTTTGATTGATATGCACGAAGGTACCGACTCCGTCAAGGAATCCGAGTTGGATGTGCTCCAAAGTCAACTTGACAAGTTCAAGATGAAGGATGGTGAAGGTGTCGCTGAAATGTACTCTAGGCTTGCTCTCATCACAAATGAGATTGCCGGCTTAGGAAGTGAAGACATGACCGATAGATTCATCATCAAGAAGATCCTAAGAGCCTTGGATGGGAAATATGATACCGTGTGCACATTGATTCAAATGATGCCCAATTACAAAGATCTCAAGCCAACGGAAGTGATTGGAAGGATTGTTGCTCATGAGATGTCACTCAAGGATAAAGAGGAACTTCACAACAAATCAAGTGGTGCCTACAAAGTCTCATGTGAAGTCCCCACATCATCAAGTGAGAAACAAACCTTCAATGAAGAATTAAGCTTCATGGTGAAGAACTTCAACAAGTTCTACAAGAGTAGAAGCAAAGATAGAAGCTTCAAGTCAAGGTCATACAATGACAAAAGATCTTCTAGTCGAGAGCGAAACTGTTATAATTGTGGAAGACCCGGACACTATTCCAATGAGTGTACGTCTCCCTACAAAAGAAGAGAAGATTCTCCAAAAAGAAGAAGCAAAGAATCACCACCAAGAGAGAGAAGGAGTAGAGATGATCGTTATGAACGGAGATACTCACGGAGAAGCAAGGATTCGGAAAGGAAGGAAAAATCATCAAGGAGCTACACAAAACAAAGACATCAAGCTCATGTTGGTTAATGGGTATCCGGCTCCGACTCCGATAGCCACTTCGAGAGAAGTTATCATTCCGACTCCGAAGATACTCAAGATGAAGGTGTTGCCGGTCTAGCACTTGTGTCAACCAACTCCTACGACATATTTGACTCACCAAATGAAGGAATTGGAAGATGCTTCATGACCAAAGGTCCTAAGGTAACACACCCCGAGTATGTTGATTTTAATAGTGATGAAGATGACTTGTTAGGTGATGATGACTTGCTTGTTGACAACTCTAGTGATGAGTACTATGATGAAACATCAATTAATCATGCTAAAACGAATGACAATGATAAGGAGAAGATTGAGGCTCTAACTAAAGAACTAAACACTCTTAAGTTAGCTCATGAAACTATCTTCGAAGATCATCGAGAACTTTTAAGAGCTCATGAGAAATTACGCTTTGAAAAGCTCAATCTTGAGCAAGAGCATGAGTTCTTGAAAGCAATCAATGATGATCTCCGCAAGAAAAGTTCTTATTACATTGCCAAGCGTTTACTATTATCCACTTACATGCCTCAAGTCAAGTCTAGTAACAAGAACAAGAAAGATTCTTCCTCTAGTAGTAACAATGATCATGCTAAATCCAATATTGTTGCTTCTAGTAGTTCTCTTGATTCCACTAATGATTCTCTTAGCCAAGTTACACTTGAGCAAGAAAATAGCTTATTGAAGGGGATTATAGAGAAAGGAGTATACAAAAGCCTTGCCGGGAGTAAGCAATTCGAGGAAATTGTGCGCAAGCAAGGAATGCACCGGAAGAATCAAGGTGTTGGTTTTGAACGAAAGTTCAATGCCAATGGAGTTGAATGGGAAGAAGATCAATACCCCAAGACAAAGTTTGTTCCTCAACAAGAGAAGTATGACACCTCTTTCAAGGGGATACAAGCTCAAGATGATCTTCCACCATAAGACTACAAGCAAAAAGGCAAGGATAAGCTTCAAGAGGAGATTGATGCATTTGAAGAAGCTCCTAAGACCTTAGTCAAGTGGATTCCCAAGACCACGTCAAGTTCCACTTCATCAAGTATGGCTACAACTCCAAGGATTACCATCAAGATGTTGTGGATCCAAAATAAAAAGAACTAGAGAGTTCTTGAGGGTGACTCCGCCAACATATTTCATTCTCATCATTTTGGCAAGAACAAGTGCAATCAACTTCCACATCATGCACTAGTTCAAGGAGTCACAAACCCTCTTGTTGGTAAGACAAGGGACAAGGTAACCTAAAGTTTTCATGGATATCATCTTGTGTATGCGTCACTCTATGTCTATGGATATCCTTGTTTGTTCCTTGTGGGACTAACCCATGTAGGTACTGAAAGTGCAGTTCACTCAAATGGATAGCTCCAAGTGATCTACATCAACATTGAGCATCCACATCTTCAACATCTACATGAAGTCATCATCGACAAAACCCAAGGTTAGTTCATCCCTCTTAAGGGGGATATCACATCTAGGGGGAGCTTTACTCTAAGACTTGAGCTAAAGCAACTCTAAAGATGTGAATACAACAATGCTTTATGTAAAAGTGGTAACCCCACTTGAGCTTAAACGATGAGTATGACCTACGATCAAGTGTTCTCACTTGACTCCTAAGTCAATATACTCATATATAGATGACCTAGTAATCGCCAATTGCTTGATAGATGCTAGAATTGTTTGTGCATGCTTTGACACATATTTCGTTTGCCATCTTATTGTGTGAGCATGTTGGTTGCATATTTTACTCATTCGAGGACATCCACTTGTTGTTTTGATTGTTTGGCTTTATCTTCTCTTGCCAAGTGGATGGACAAGAATGCCTAAGAACCTCCTCTAGCTATCTATGCTTTTCTCGTCTCAAACTCTATTCATGCTGCATCACAAAACTTGATCAAGTCAGATTCGAACCACTCTGTGTGAGGAGCGCTCGGAGTCCCCGATTCATCATAGACTTAAAGTTCCAAAACCTCTTTGTGATTCTCGATCTGACCGATACCATACTTTCGGTCCTACCGAGACCATTAAGTTGATCTAGGTTTTCGATCTCGGTGCAACCGATTTGAACCACTCGGTCACACCGAGTTGCAATAACTGTATACAGTTTTGCATCTTGGTGCCACCGAGTTGTTCCACTCGATCACACCGACAGGGTCGGGCTATATATAGTGACGGGCAGAATTTTGGAAATTTCTCCGAAACCTCTTCGCCCGAGCATAGCTCGCTCTGCCTCCTGGGTCTCCGGATCGTCCTCCTCGCCGCCAGCAGCCTCAAGTCGCTGGTCTCCGTCGCCGTCAATGGGATTTCTGCAACGCCGTTGCCGCCGTAGCGAGTCTCCATCGAACTAGGGTATGGACTCGATCTTTGTGCTATTCTCCAATCCGATTCCTAGCACATTGTGATCATCATGATTCTTGCCACGTATGATAAACTCCTATCCAGTCAATGAACTCGTAGATTAGGTTTAATTCGAAAATTTTAGGGTTTGGTTTCCGCCGAAACCATCTCGGACCCACCGAGTTGAAAAACTCGGTCCCACCGATTTGGCTTATGCCATTGCACAAGTAAAACTCGGTCTGACCGAGAATTACTTATCGGTGTGACCGATTTTGGAACTGTGTGAAACCCTAGCAGTCTCGGTGCCACCGAACTGTGACTCGGTTTGACCGAGTTCACTAGTTCTGGTGCCAAAACTGCTTCGGTGTCACCGAGTTTGAAAATCGGTAGATCCGAGATGATCTCAGTGGGAAACTAAAACTAAGTTTTTGAATTATTCTTTTGCAAAAATCTCTGCATTTTTTGATGCTCATCCACGCTATCTCATCTATAATCTATTCACAGGGTCAGCAGTCAGTTTGCACCATGTCAGACCAGAGTGACAGCCAGAACTTGTTAGAGCAGCAAGTGTAGTTGAGTGAGGGCACTAGCCCCTCAAGTTCCTCAGATGATGGCAGCAGGAGCACACCTAGTAACCTGCCTAAAGCTGCCACTAGACAAAGGAAGAAGAGAACCTCAGATTCTGAAGATGAGGACTATGTGGCAGAGGAAGAGGCCACATCAAAGAGAGTTGAGCCAGCTCAAGGCACAAAGCCGGGCCTGAAAATCAAAAGGCCAGCAGGCAGGCAGCCCATGTCAAAGGCTAGAGCTTCAACTGTGAAGCCTGCTCCCATTGAGCCCATTGCTGCTGAGGGCAAAAAGAGGAAAGAAAGAGTAAAGAAGACTGTGGCCAGAGTGCTTGGGAAGGCCTCCATCATGGAAGATGGGGAGGAAGAAGAAGAGGTTGCTGCACCAGCACCCAAGGCTCCCAAACTAATGGGAGATGCCATAAAATCAGGGGGAGCTCCTTCCAAGGCCAAGTCAGCTCCAAAGCCAAAGCCGAAGAGAAACACAAGAAGCATCCCAGCCACTGAGAAGAACAAGGCCCCAGTGCCTGAAGTTGCAGAAGAAGAAGAAGAGCATGTCCTTAGGAAGCTCAAGCCCAAGATCCCAGACCACAACGATGCTCATCCTGTGGCTGAGGATATGAAGCTCAGGAGAGATTTAGGGCTGAGGAAGTGGAGAGAAGCAGATCCGTATGCTTCTAGGAGAAGGACTGCAGTGGACTACCGATTTCATACCAAGGAGCAACAGGATTTCTATGAGACAGTTTTGCTTGACAAGAAGCCAATTGTGTGTGACATGAGATGGGTCGACTGGACCTACATGAAGGAGAATGAGGAACACTACCCTGGAGTATATGACAGCTTTAGTGCGTGTGGAGTGGCAGACTTTGTTGGGCAGAAGCTCACAAAGTGGAACGAGGAGCTAATCATGCAATTCTACTCCACAGCACACTTCTATCCGGATGGCAGGATCACTTGGATGTCAGAGGGTACAAGGTACCAATCAACTTGATCAATGCCCCAGAGGAGCAAGCAGATGACTTGGACATTTATGCCAAGAAGAAGATGGACCACAACACTATGTCCAACATGTACAAGGAGATTCCGAATGAAGCACTTGACACGTTCAAGTTTGGCTCAGTGCACCATCTTCTGTCAGGACTGCCCACTATCAACTGGATTCTAAGGCACACCCTGTTGCCCAAGTCTGGAGATCACAAGATGATCAGAGGTCACGCAATCAATTTTCTTCATGTCTTTGATGTGCCTCAAATATTCAAAGTCATGAGTCTCATAGTGGAAACAATCAAGAGGACAACAGCAGACCAGAAGAGGAGCTGTGGATATGCCCCACAGATTCAGGAGCTCATCAACTCCAAGATGGGCACGGGCATACACCTCTTGGATAAGGAACACCTGCCCATCCGTCCAGATTTTGAAGATAACCAAGTGGTCATTACTGAGAATGAGCCATCATCTGTCCATGCACAAGCTCAGAAGGAGAAGGCGAAGAAGGAAAAAGCTGCCAATATGCCTACTCAAGCGGAGGCATTTGATTACTTCCTGAAAACCAAACAAGAGCAGCTTGGCTACCTGATTGCGTCCACCCTGCGGATTGACCAAGGACTTGCCACCCTGACTCAGAACCAGGCTAGCTTAGAGAGGATCATGGAACATAGGTTCTATGACTTGGACATCAAGGTGACAGAGATACAGACTGCCGTGGAGCAGCTCCAGGATGACATGAATGAGAGGAGAGGCAGGACCACAACTGATGCTTTTGCCAGGGTGCCACGAGGTCCGAGGTCGTCTGCACTGCCAGTTGCTGACACCAGAGCTACAACGTCTGCGCCAGCCACAGCCTCAGTTCCACCAGCTCCAGCATCCACTTCAGCCTCGACTCCGACCACGTCTACCGAAGGCTTCGTCCTTGGAGTGCTCCGGACTCCACCACCACCTGAAGATCAAGCCCGAGCATCGACTTAGCACTATGCATTTTCTAGGAACTTTTTGGTAACTTGTTGCCAAAGGGGGAGAAAATGTATAGATCATAGGCTTCGAGAGAGAGTGTTGCTTTTATTCTCTCTTGTTTTATTTGGTGGTTTTTCGAACTTTGTTTGCTTGTGTGTGAGATACTACGTCCTTATGTTTGTGAGACATCGATGATCATGTGTTTGATCATAAGCTACACTTAATGTTTGCTTAATGCTTGCTTAAATATTATCATTCTATCTATCTTTTGTGATCATTCACTATTCTTGGTGATGAGTGCATGTATTTCAATCTTATCATTTTTGAGCGCTCCACCAAGATGTATGTGACATGGAAGAGTAACCCATGACTCTAACTCCTTGTGCATTTGCAGTCCAAAGCAAATTCTAAATATGCACAAATTTAGGGGGAGCTCTTACTTGCCACATACTTCTCAAAGCAACGATGTATTTCATGATTATTATAATTTGTCGAAGCTTTGATCTATATATTGTCATCAATTACCAAAAAGGGGGAGATTGAAAGTGCAACTATCCCTAGGTGGTTTTGGTAATTCATAACAACATATAGCTCATTGAGCTAATGCTATTTCAAGATGATTATTTCAGGAAAGCTCAATGATTGGCATGGCATGGATGTGAAAGTGGAACCCTCAAAATGCTAAGGACAAAGAATTGGCTCAAGCTCAAAAGTTCAAGACTCTTCATTTTATATTTTAGTGATCCAAGATCACATTGAGTCTTTAGGAAAAGCCAATACTATCAAGGAGGGATGAGGTGTTGCTTAATGAGCGTCTTGCTTTATGTGCTTAATGATATGCTCCAAAATCCTCAGCTACTTTCCCATATCCACAAATGACCTAAACCCTAAGCCAAACTCGGTCATACCGATTCTTTCAATCCGGCGCCACCGAGTTTCACTTGTCATTTGCCACTGCCAAACCCTAGCAATTCGGTCCTACCGATAAGGATCTCGGTCTCACCGAGATGGGCTTGCAAACTCTCTGTTTCCCTTTCGTAACTTTTCGGTCTCACCGAAAGAGCGAATCGGTCCCACCGAGAATGCAATGTAAACTCTATGTTTCCTTCTTGTAACTTTTCAGTCTCACCGAAAGAGCGAGTCGGTCCCACCGAGTTTACTTGACCAACTCTTTGGTTAGCTTATTGCCAAACTCGGTCTCGCCGAGTTTGTGCAATCGGTCTCACCGAGATTACGTTATGCCCAAACCCTAACCAAGTCGGTCCTACCGAGTTGCATGTCAGTCCCACCGAAATTCCTAACGGTCACTAGGTTTACTATTTCGGTCCGACCGAGTTTTCTGATTCGGTCCCACCGAGATTGATAAATTGTGTGTAACAGTTGGATTTTGTGTGGAGGCTATAAATACCCCTCCACCTCCTCTTCACTCGTGGAGAGAGCCATCAGAACACATACACCATTCCAACTCATATGTTCTAAGAGAGAACCACCTACTCATGTGTTGAGACCAAGATATTCCATTCAAACCATATGAATCTTGATCTCTAGCCTTCCCCAAGTTGCTTTCCACTCAAATTTTCTTTCCACCAGATCTAAATCCTATGAGAGAGAGTTGAGTGTTGGGGAGACTATCATTTGAAGCACAAGAGCAAGGAGTTCATCATCAACACACCATTTGTTACTTCTTGGAGAGTGGTGTCTCCTAGATTGGCTAGGTGTCACTTGGGAGCCTCCGACAAGATTGTGGAGTTGAACCAAGGAGTTTGTAAGGGCAAGGAGATCGCCTACTTCGTGAAGATCTACCGCTAGTGAGGGAAGTCCTTCGTGGGCGATGGCCATGGTGGGATAGACAAGGTTGCTTCTTCGTGGACCCTTCATGGGTGGAGCCCTCCGTGGACTCGCGCAACCGTTACCCTTCGTGGGTTGAAGTCTCCATCAACGTGGATGTAGGATAGCACCACCTATCCGAACCACGGGAAAAACATCCGTGTCTCCAATAGCGTTTGAATTCTCCAAACCCTTCCCTTTATATTCTTGCAAGGTCCATGCTTTACTTTCCGCTGCCAATATACTCTTTGCATGCTTGCTTGAATTGTGTAATGATTGCTTGACTTGTCCTAAGATAGCTAAAAACTGCCAAGAACTAAAATTGGGAAAAGGTTAAGTTTTTATTTGGTCAAGTAGTCTAATCACGCCCCCTCTAGACATACTTTCGATCCAACACCGCTGCATCTCAGTACGACCCCAACTATTACTATGGATATCCGCCAGGCCAGCCGTGGCCATAGACCAACTTAGGCCAAAAGCCTAAGCTTGGGGGAATACGTATTTCTCACCGACATTATATTCATGTTCACACACTCATTGCTAGATGTTGGTGCTCATACTTTTTCATTGTATCATCCATGCTAGTTTATTTTCCTTTTTATGCTTTCTTCTCGTGTGTTTAATAAACCTTAAGAAAAACCAAAAAAATTAGTTGTAGCTTTTAGCTAGTTTTAATTTCCATGATTGTAGTAGTAATTAAAAAGAAAACCCCAAAAGATTTCCTGTTCTTCTTATACTTGTTGGGAGCTTTCCCGTGTAAATAGTTTTATTTGTTTTCTTTTCTTTGAGGGTTTATAGGAGAAGGCCATGATTAAATTGTTGAAGTGGCTCTTATATGCATTATTGTTGATCTGACAAAAGAGCCCATATTGCCTTGTCTTCTCCTGTTTATTGAATGCTTGTAGATTCCAGCTTAGTCCAATGCACATGCACTATTATTATTATTCACACTATTCAGTCGTGCAAGTGAAAGGAAATTATGACGATATATGATGGACTGGCTGAGATGAGAAAAGCTGGTATGAACTCGACCTCTATTGTTTTTGTAAATATGATTAGTTCATCATTCCTGATTCAGCCTATTATGAATAAACATGTTTGCAATGACAACTAGAGATCATAGTTTCTTGTGCCATGCTTGATTAGCTAGGAGCTTATAATGGTTTACCTTGTGTGCCAACATGATATTAAAATGGTTGTGATGTGGTATGATAGGGTGGTATCCTCCTCTGGATGTGCCGCCCGAACCGGAGTCCAGCTCGGACTCCGCTTCCCCGCCGTGCCCCCTCCCCCAAGGGGTCGCCACCCTGCCGCCGCGAGCCGTCGCCTTGCCGCCCCTTGGAGCGACACCACCCCGCCGCCGCGCCGCCGCGCCGCCCTTGCCCGCTGCTGCGCCGCCGCCGCTCGTTGCCCGCGCCGCCGCCGCCCCGCGCTGCGCCGGAGCAGCCGTCATGCCGGACCTCACCGGAGGTATACCATCGTTCGGTTTTTTAGAAAACCGGTTCGGGTTTCGTTAAAAACCCTAAGTCGTTTTTTTGGTTCGCCGGTTTTTCCCGGTTTTTCTTTTAGCGGACGTTCGTCCGGATGTTCATTTTAATGAACGGTTTCATCCGTTAGATACAGATAAAGAATGCTCGTTCGTTAGCCTGTTCATCAGTTTTCTTTTATCGGATTAATCTGCGATTATTCCTGATCGCGATTTCTGATCCAATTGTTGTTCTTTTTTATCTTTTCGCTCGTTAGTCGGAATCTGGCTATTCAAGCACCTAGATCTTCGTCTTGAGACTCTCTTTTCGCTTAACTAACTTGCAAAAGTTTTTGCTATGATAAAATTTGACCCAGGTCTAGATTAGTAAACGGAACCTGTTTCTTTCGCTGTTTGAGTTTCGTTGCTCCGTTCGATTTGATTCTTTTTGCAAACCGGAGTTCTTAAGTTGAACTTTCTGGTTAGATCTTCTTATTTGAGTTTTACCCGTGTTTCTTTGCTTGATTGCTTATGTAAGTTGTTGTTTGTTTGTGATAGAATTCCCGGAATGCGAACCGTGTTATTTGGAGTCTCTAGGTTTTGCGGATCGTCAGCAAGGCAAGTAATACTTTGATCATACCCCTTTATCACCCAGTTTTTATGCATTACTACAAATCCTCAATCATTGCATGGTTAGGATGTCATTGACATGCGGGTTGGGAAGTGGTTGATGAGGTAGAACCTATTACCCTATTACATTCAAACCCTTGGGAGTTACTCTTATGCGTTGCTTATATTGCTATGCTATGCTCGTAGATGAGGTTTGAGTGAGTGAAATCCATGACAGATGTGAGATTGTTAATTAATGGTTCAACTTAAGATGGCAACTTAAATACACATCTAGATGGATTGAGGCACCTGCAGTACCCAGTGTTGCCTGTATTTTTGGAAATCCTGGAGTACCCGTGTGATCTTCCTACAGACCGCCACCCAGGCTCAAAGGGAACTGAGATGATTCATGCTAGAAACTTCCGTGTGCAGCCACAAGCTATTAAGGGCTCTAGCATAGTTGAGTAAGTTTTGTGAAGCTCTTGAAGAGGTGGATCAGCAGGTAGTGGGATTGTAGATTTGGTATGGTCTACCCGGAGTAGAGAGTTAATGTTTTTGAAAGACTGTGTCTCGGTCATCCGGTTCTCAAACACCATGTAGTGCGAGAAATTCAACGGAGGCGATTGAGTCTTGTGGGGAAAAGTGCGCAAACCTCTGCAGAGTGTATAAACTAATCATGGTTAGTCGTGTCCCCGGTTATGGACAAATCTTGAGTATCTAGTACGTGGATTATCATATGTATCTCATCACTCTAAAATAATATTGTTGGGTTGTTAATTACTTTAATTGGGATTGAGTTGGAGGAACCTTCTCAATGATGTTTCAACTACCATGATAGTTAAAATTAAAATCTATTCCTTTGCTGTAGGGAAAAATTGGCTTTTCACAAAACTATAACCATAGAGCTTTCCACCAGCCAAATATGCATGTAGTGATAGCATTATTCTGTTCTTGCTCTACTGTGTTATTTTTCCAGCATATTCCATGTGCTGACCCATTTTCGGGCTGCAATATATTATGTTGCAGACTTTTCAGACGAGGAGTAAGGTTCATTAGGTCGTTGCCATGCAGCTCAGCTATGCCGTTGGAGTTGATGGACTCACTTTATCTTCCAAGCCTTTCACGGTTATCGTATTAGATGGCCTTCAGCCATATTTATTGTAATAAGTTCTCTTTTGAGACATTCGATGTAATAAGTGTGTGATTGCTACTCTGTTATAAATCCTTGAGTACTGTGTGTGTGTCAGCATTACCGATCCAGGGATGACACTGAAGTACAGAGACTTGACCATTTGAGGTCGGGTAGCTACAAGATGGTATCAGAGCACACGCTGAGTGTAGGACACGACCACTAAGCTAAAAGCCATAGATCACTATTCTCATCTCACTTCTGACTCCTCTCCTTTTTTCTACTCTTTAGGATGGCGGATGCAAGGAACAAGTTTGCACAACCGAATGAAGAAGCACCTTTTGGACGACACTTGAAGGAAGTCACTAGGTACCTGAACATAGGAATACCAAGCTTCACCGGGACCTACAACGCCACTTTACCAGAAGAGGAGCGATGTATGATTCAAGTTCAAGTTCCAGGAAGGACCTTCACGCCAGTCACTAAACCCATAGAGTTTTCCTTAGATGCACCAACCTGGAGTTTTGAAAAGAGTATGTCAGCTCACATCACCATGGGACGCATTGGAGAAGTTTATCAAAAGGAGCTTAAAGACACTATCTACCAGATTTGTGGGCGCCAAGATGAGCAATGGGAGATGATCAGCACCAAGAAGGATAGATCAATTGCAGCTTTCATCCAGGAACTAAACCAACACATTCGACGCTAGGAGAACCAGATGTGCGCATGCATGATAGATCTGAAGAAAGCAATGACTAGGATTGCGGAACTGGAGGAAGAACTCAAGGCTACACGTGAAGATTATGAGGAGGAGATCGTCATACTAGTGGAGAAGAATGGCGACCTGATTAAGAAGATCGGAATATTCATGGGAGACCCCACACCAGTAGAAGAAGACGAAGAACCCGAGGAGATTAGCCTGGAAGACTACATCATCATCGACGACACCGACTCCGACCTTAGCGATGATGACTTTGAAGACGAAGCTGGAGCAGATATCATGGAGTCTGCAACCGAGGAATATTTTTAGTAGACCACCACATCAGTAGTAGTATTCCACCATGTAAATAGAGTAGTCCGAGCACTTTTACGATAGTTAGACCGATTGTATGCCTTGCTTGATTGATTGAGTGAATTGTTTGTGTTTGTCTCATGTGCATATGGGTAGTGCTTTCTCATTAGACCTCATTCTATTCTAATCTCTCCACTCTGAACCCATCAGATGCCTCCGAGACGTGACCCTGGATTTGCTTTCCCACCGGAGCTCACTCAGTTGATCTAGCAATAGAATACCCTGATGCAGTTGTTAGTTCAGAACCAAGGCAACAACAACAACAACAATCCACCACTGCCACCCCCACCAGTTGATAACTTAGCCCGTTTTCTGAGGTTGCAGC
Source organism: Triticum monococcum (assembly GCA_034509565.1). Lineage (NCBI taxonomy): Eukaryota > Viridiplantae > Streptophyta > Magnoliopsida > Poales > Poaceae > Triticum > Triticum monococcum. Next base: position 638,791,923 of record CM067847.1, on the reverse strand, counting down.
CGCCGGTGTTTTCCAATAGCACCGTGCCTATAGTAGCAGATGATTGGCTCCACAGGATTGGAAGGGAATTAACCACTGCAGGATGTACTGATGCTGAGAAGGTGCGTTTTGCTGCACATTAGTTGGATGGACCAGCAGCCTCATGGTGGGAGAATTACACTGTCACCTACCCTATAGCCACATTGACATGGGACCAGTTTCAGCAAGCCTTCCGTACAGCCCATGTCTCAACTGAAGCCATGAATTTGAAGAAGTGTGAGTTTCGCAACCTACGCCATGGGAACCGTACTTTGGCTCAGTACGCAGATGATTTTAGCAAGTTATCCCGTTATGCCCCTGATGATGTGGCCACAGATGCCGCAAAGCAGGAGAAGTTTATGGAAGGGCTGAATGATGAGATGAGTATGCAGTTGATGGTGGCAACATTCACCAACTACCAGGAGTTGGTAGATAAGGCTCTTATGATTGAGGGAAGCAACAGCAGATTGAGAGCCGTAAGAGGAAGTATGGACAAGGGAGGTATAACTCAGGAGCTCAGCAGAAGCCTCGCCTAACCCCTAACTCGGGAGGACTTGTTCATAACCATGGAGGCCACACTCATAATGGAGGAAGAGAGACCTTAGCCACGTTACTTGTTTCAAGTGCGGGAAGACTGGACACTATGCCACGGAGTGCCCTGAAGGGAAGAATGGAAACGGAAATGGGAGCGCTGGGAAGAAGCCCAATCCATTTAACAAAGGACAAGTGAACCACGTTAACGCGGAGGAGGTTCAAGAGCAGCAAGACGCGGTTATAGGTAAGTTTTTGGTTAAGTCATTTACCGCTCTTGTTCTTTTTTATACTGGTGCATCGCATTCATACATATCAAGGGAATTCCTGGATAAGTTTAAACTACTGACCCAAACCCTTAGGACCCCTCTGTTAGTAAGTTCACCTAGAGCAGAGTATATGGCTAGTCAATGGTGCGACCAGATACCCTTAACCATTGGCAACCATGTTTTTCCGTCCGACCTAATTATCTTGGAGTCACAAGGATTGGATGTGATATTAGGAATGGAATGGATGTCAAAGTATGGAGGGAACATTGACTATGTTAGTAAGTCAATTTTTCTCACCACCCCGTAGGGAAAAAGGATCTAGTATATATCTAGGCATGCGCCAAGAAGTAGCCAAGTAAATACCCTCACGGGAGTTTTTCAGGAGGAAGTGCCTGTAGTAAAGGATTACCCGGATGTTTTCCCAGAGGAGTTACCAGGCATGCCACCAGATCGAGATATCGAATTTTTGATAGAGCTATTGCCAGGCACAGGGCCAATATCCAAGAGACCCTATATGATGCCCACGAATGATCTGGAGGAGATTAAGAAACAGATCAAGGAGTTATTAGAGAAAGGTTACATTCGACGGAGTTCATCACCATGGGGAGCCCTAGTGCTTTTGGTTGAGAAGAAGGATAAATCCTAAGAATGGTTGTTGATTATCGAGCCTTAAATGAAGTGACGATCAAGAACAAGTACCCATTGCCGGTGATCAATGATCTGTTTGACCAGCTGCAAGGAGCTAAGGTGTTTTCGAAGATCGATTTGCGATCAGGATATCATCAGTTGAAGATTCGCGAGAAGGATATACCAAAGACATCATTCACCACACGGTATGGGTTATACGAATATATGGTCATGTCGTTTGGACTGACTAACGCCACAGCCTATTTCATGAGCATGATGAACAAGGTGTTCATGGAATATTTGGATAAGTCTGTTGTGTGGTGTTCATTGATGATATAATGGTATATTCGAAGAATAAAGAGGAACACAAGGAGCATTTGCATTTAGTTCTCGAGAAACTCAGGGGACATCAGTTGTATGCCAAGTTCAGCAAATGCGAGTTTTGGTTGAAGGAAGTCAGATTCCTTGGACATGTTATATCAGGAGAAGGTATAGCAGTAGACCCCACTAAGGTTCAGTCAGTCACCGAATGGTTGGCACCCACTTCAGTTAGCGAGATCCGCAGTTTTCTTGGACTCGCCGGATACTATCAGAGATTCATTGAGAATTTTTTCAAGATCACAAAGCCAATGACAAAATTGTTGAAGAAGGAGACCAAGTTTAAATGGAAGGAAGATTGCGAGGCAAGTTTTCAGGAGCTGAAGAAACATTTTACTACAACCCCAGTGCTGAGATTGCCAGATATACGAAAGGATTTTCAAGTGTATTGCGACGTCTCTCGCTTAGGACTTGGAAGTGTGCTTATGCAGGACGGAAAAGTTGTTTCGTATGCCTCACGACAACTAAAACCACACGAGTTGAATTATGCCACGCATGATTTGGAGCTAGCAGCCGTAGTGCACGCATTGAAGACTTGGAGACATTACCTTATTGGGAACCATTGTGATGTGTACACGGATCATAAGAGTTTAAAGTACATTTTCACCCAGAAGGAACTGAACCTTAGGCAGAGAAGATGGTTGGAGCTTATAAAGGATTATGACATGAAGCTTCATTATCATCCGGGCAAGGCCAATGTCGTAGCCGACGCTTTGAGTTGGAAGAGCTATGCTAATACCCTAATAAGCACGGGATTGCCGAAGGAGTTAGCTGAGGATCTCTGAGAACTTCGATTGGAGATTGTTCCTAGAGGTTTTGTTGCAACAATGGAGGTGCAGTCTACATTGTTGGGAAATATTTGAGAAGCTCAGAAGGATGACAAAGATATTGCCGAGATAAAGGAGAAAATGAGCGAAGAAAAGCCAAAGGTTTTCGTGAGGATGAGCACGACACCCTGTGGTTTGAGGACCGTGTTTACGTGCCCAATAACACAGAGATCAGGAAGTTAATACTTCAGGAGGCACATGACTCACCATACTCGATACACCCCGGAAACACCAAGATGTATTTGGATTTGAAGGAACGTTTCTGGTGGACAGGGATGAAGAAGGATATCGCCGAGTATGTAGCCGTATGTGATGTATGTCAGAGAGTGAAGGCAGAGCATCAAAAGCCAGCGGGATGTTACAGCCTATGCCGATACCCGAATGGAAGTGGGATAAACTTGGCATGGATTTTATCACCGGATTTCCCAGGACCAAATCAGGATATGATTCTATATGGGTAGTAGTTGACCGCTTGACCAAAGTGGCACACTTTATCCCAGTGAAAACTACTTATACCAGTGCAAAGTTGGCTAAGATATATATGACCAGGATCGTATGTCTGCATGGAGTTCCGAGGACCATTGTATCAGATAGAGGAACGCGGTTTACTTCAAAGTTTTGGCATCAGCTGCACCAACCCTTGGGAATGAGATTGGAGTTCAATACAACATTTCACCCGCAGACGGATGGACAGACTGAGAGAGTCGATCATATTCTGGAGGACATGTTGAGAGCCTGTGCACTAGATTATGGATCTAGTTGGGATGACAATCTGCCTTACGCAGAGTTCTCATACAACAATAGTTACCAAGATAGTTTGAAGATGGCACCATTCAAAGCCCTGTATGGACGAAGATGTAGAACATCATTGATGTGGGATGAAGTTGGAGACCGATAGTTGTTTGGACTAGACTTGATCAAAGAGTCTGAGGAGAAAGTTAAACTGATTCGAGATAGACTGAAGATAGCTCAGTCCAGACAGAAGAGTTATGCAGATTCGAAACGCAAGGAGGTAACCTATGAAATTGGAGATAGAGCATATCTGCGAGTATCACCTTTGCGAGGAGTGAAACATTTTGGAGTTAAGGGAAAGTTAACCCCGAGATTTGTAGGACCGTATCGTGTTTTGGAACGGATGGGAGAAGTAGCCTACAAGTTGGAGTTACTTGAAGGACTGTCAGGAGTTCATGATGTGTTTCACGTTTCCCACTTGAAGAGGTGCCATGCTGAGATGGCCGACATACCACTAAGAGATACCGTCCCCTTGGAGGCGATTCAGTTGGACAATGACCTGACTTATGAGGAAAAGCCAGTCAAGATTTTGGAGTTTGCTAGTCGAGTCACCCGCAGCAAGGTCATCAAGTTTTGCAAAGTTCATTGGAGCCACCACACCAAGGACGAAGCCATGTGGGAACGAGAGTATGATTTCCGCAAAGACCACCCACAACTATTTTCTAGCCAACCCGAATCTCGAGGGCGAGATTCATCTTAAGGGGGGTAGGCTTGTAACATCCCAAATTATCAATTTGGAATGTTATACATAGATCATCCTTGCATATCATATTTTATTGCATTTCGTCTCGCGATCCTCGAAATCCTAAGCAACTCAAGGACCCTCGAAGAGAGTTGGGGATTTCCCCAGTTTTCAAATTTGATTTTTATCAAATTTCGAAACGAGGATTTCTGGTTTTAATTATTTTTCTCTCCGAAAATATTTCATATTAAAATATATGAGAGGAGATAATATGAATTCTCCAGAATAACTGAAATATTGGAGGAAAAATATTAAAATCAATTTTTGATTTTATTTGGATTTTATTGCAATTTTGTTTGCATTAGAAAAATTGCACGTTTTCAAAATTTCATTTTAGGGCCAAGAAAATGTTCATCTCGTTCTAAATATTTTATTTAGATGGAGAAAATTTGTTTTGGCATTTTTAGATTTTTATTTTATTTCCTAGGATTTTTCTTAGTTTCAGCGAAATTATTTATAAAAAACGCGCCAAGGGCTAGCTGGGCCGAAGCCCAGCTGCCGGCTCACCACCCCGCGCCGCCGTCTCCTAGCGGGCGACCACCGCCGCCGCGCCGCCCGAACCGGAGTCCGGCTAGGGCTCCGCTTCCCCGCCGTGCCCCATCCCCCAAGGCACCGCCACCCTACCGCCGCGAGCCGCTGATACGTCTCCAACGTATCTATAATTTTTTATTGCTGTTTTGGACTATATTGGGCTTTATTTTCCACTTTTATATTATTTTTGGGAATAACCTATTAACCGGAGGTCCAGCCCAGAATTGCTGTTTTTTTTGCCTATTTCAGTGTTTCGGAGAAACAGAATATCAAACGGAGTCCAAACGGAATAAAATCTTCGGGAACGTGATTTTCTCACCGAACGTGATCCAGGAGACTTGGACCCTACTCCAAGGAGTCAAAGAGGAGGTCACGAGGGTGGGGGCGCCCCCCCTAGGGCGCGCCCCCTGCCTCGTGGGTCCCTCGGTGCTCCACCGACGTACTCCTTCCTCCTATATATACCTATGTACCCCCAAACGACCAGAACAGGAGCCAAAAACCTAATTCCACCGCCGCAACTTTCTGTCTCCATGAGATCCCATCTTGTGGCCTATTCCGGAGCTCCGACGGAAGAGGGCCATCATCACGGAGGGCTTCTACATCATCCTAGCCCCTCCGATGAAGTGTGAGTAGTTTACCTCAGACCTTCGGGTCCATAGTTAGTAGCTAGATGGCTTCTTCTCTCTCTTTGAATCTCAATACAAAGTTCTCCCCCTCTCTTGCGGAGGTCTATTCGATGTAATCTTCTTTTTGCGGTGTGTTTGTTGAGACCGATGAATAGTGGGTTTATGATCAAGTCTATCTATGAATAATATTTGAATCTTCTCTGAATTCATTTATGTATGATTGGTTATATTTGCAAGTCTCTTCGAATTATCCGTTTGGTTTGGCCAAATAGATTGGTAGTTCTTGCCATGGGAGAAGTGCTTAGCTTTGGGTTCGATCTTGCAGTGTCCTTTCCCAGTGACAGAAGGGGCAGCAAGGCACATATTGCATCGTTGCCATCGAGGATAACAAGATGGGGATTATTTCATATTGCATGAATTTATCTCTCTACATCATGTCATCTTGCTTAAGGCGTTACTCTGTTTTTAACTTAATACTCTAGATGCATGCTGGATAGCGGTTGATGAGTGGAGTAATAGTAGTAGATGCAGAATCATTTCGGTCTACTTGTCACGGACGTGATGCCTATATACATGATCATGCCTAGATATTCTCATAACTATGCTCAATTCTCTCAATTGCTCAACAGTAATTTGTTCACCCACCGTAGAATACTTATGCTCTTGAGAGAAGCCACTAGTGAAACCTATGGCCCCCGGGTCTATTCTCATCGTATCAATCTCCATCACTTTAATCTTGCTTTGCTTTTTTTACTTTGCCTTTACTCTTTACTTTGCATCTTTATACCAAAAATACCAAAAAATATTATATCTATCAGATCTCACTCTCGTATGTGACCGTGAAGGTATTGACAACCCCTAATCGCGTTGGTTGCGAGTAGCTATCATTTTGTGCAGGTACGAGGGACTTGAGCGTGGCCTCCTACTGGATTGATACCTTGGTTCTCAAAAACTGAGGGAAATACTTACGCTACTCTGCTACATTATCCCTTCCTCTTCGGGGAAAACCAACGCAAGCTCAAGACGTAAGAAGAAGGATTTCTGGCGCCGTTGCCGGGGAGTCTACGCAAAAAGTCAACATACCAAGTACCCATCACAATCCCTATCTCTCGCATTACATTATTTGCCATTTGCCTCTCGTTTTCCTCTCCCCCACTTCACCCTTGCCGTTTTATTCGCCCCCCCCCCCTCTCTCTCTATCCTCCCTCTCCTTTCTGTTTGCTCTTTTTCTGCTCGTGTGCTAGTTTGCTTGCTTGTCGTTATGTCTGAAATTGGGGAAGTTATCGCCAATATGGGCGATAACAATATCATGGAAAATTATGATGCTCCTGCTAAAGAACCTACCATCTTTCATACAAAAAAATTCGTGTTGGTAGTGGTAATATTATTGGAAAAGGAGTTATTCAAGATTTCTTTACTTATGCCGGTGCTTTACCTTCTATGGGTAGTTCTATCCTTCACAGAACTAGTAGTCTTGCGGACGCTATTGCCATGCTTGTAGTTGAACTTGAAAGACAATTCATGCACATGCATCCTTCTATACAAAGGATTTTTCTGGAATTCTCTAATATTGAGCATTCTTCTGTTAAGCGTGCCGCTACTATCTTTTTGGCTCATGAGTTTAGATTCATAATAAAAGAATCCAAAGAAATATTTGCGCATTATAGGGTGGACGCTTGCTGTCGGTGTCAAAACCGGCGGATCTTGGGAAGGGGGTCCCGAACTGTGCGTCTAGGCCGGATGGTAACAGGAGACAGGGGACACGAAGTTTTACCCAGGTTCGGGCCCTCTTGATGGAGGTAAAACCCTACGTCCTGCTTGATTGATATTGATGATATGGGTGTTACAAGAGTAGATCTAGCACGAGATCAGAGAGGCTAAACCCTAAAAGCTAGCCTATGGTATGATTGTATGTTGTGATTGTTGTCCTACGGACTAAAACCCTTCGGTTTATATAGACACCGGAGAGGGTTAGGGTTACACAAGGTCGGTTACAAAGGAGGAGATATCCATATACGTATTGCCTAGCTTGCCTTCCACGCCAAGTAGAGTCCCATCCGAACACGAGACGAAGTCTTCAATCTTGTATCTTCATAGTCTAACAGTTCGGCAAATGGAGATAGTCCGGCTGTCCGGAGACCCCCTAATCTAGGACTCCCACACTTGCCGTCCTCCCATAGAGGCTATCCTCTTTGATCAATAAGAAATAATGCATTTTCAATCTCTAGATTATGTTGCTTTCAATGAAAATCTTAGAAAAAGGGTTCCTACCAATGTTTTAGTTGATAGAATTTCTGAACTTAATGATGATTTGGCTATTCGAAATAATGAACTAGGATATTCTCTTGAATATAGGCTTACAAAGTTTTGTCAAAAGAATGCTTATAATGATGAATTGGTTGTGCATTATGAAGGACCAAAGGAGGAACCTATACCTCCCAAGGTTGATCTTGGGGACTTTTGTCCCGTTAAATTTAGTCCTTTTGATTACGTTTGCTTCCCTCAAAGAAAACTTGCTGCCGAACGTAGAGAATATGAAATGAGTTTTAATAATCTATCTTACTATTATGGCAATACCTAGATCTATCCTCGCTTTTATGCCTAGCTAGGGGCGTTAAACGATAGCGCTTGTTGGGAGGCAACCCAATTTTATTTTTATTCCTTGCTTTTTGCTCCTGCTTAGTAATAAATAAATTAATTAGACTCTGTTTTGGTTGTGTTTTTTGTGTTTAATTAGTGTTTGTGCCAAGTAGAACCGTTGGGAAGACTTGGGGAAAGTCTTGTTGAACTTGCTGTAAAAAACAGAAACTTTAGCGCTCACGAGAACTGCTGTCATTTTTATTTGAAGAGCGATATTTAGTTAATTCTTTTTGCAGATGATTAATAGATAACTTCCTCACGTCCAGAAATTTATTTTAGAATTTTTAGGGTTCCAGATCTTGTGCTAGATACAGATTACTACAGCCTGTTCTGTTTTTGACAGATTCTGTTTTTCGTGTGTTGTTTGCTTATTTTTGATGAATCTATGGTTAGTAAAATAGTTTATAATCCATAGAGAAGTTGGAATAAAGTAGGTTTAACACCAATATAAATAAATAATGAGTTCATTACTGTACCTTGAAGTGGTCTTTTGTTTTCTTTCGCTAACGGAGCTCACGAGTTTTCTATTTTGAGTTTTGTGTTGTGAAGTTTTCAAGTTTTGGGTGAATTCTTTTGATGGATTATGGAACTAGGAGTGGCAAGAGCCTAAGCTTGGGGATGACCATGGAACACCCAAGATAATCCAAGGACACCAAAAAGTCAAAGCTTGGGGATGCCCCGGAAGGCATCCCCTCTTTCGTCCATTTTCATCGGTAACTTACTTGGAGCTATATTTTTTATTCACCAATATGATATGTGTTTTGCTTGGAGCGTCTTGTATTATTTGTGTCTTTGTGTCTTAGTATGCGACAATCATCCTTGTTGTACACACCTTTTGAGAGAGCCATACATGAATTAAAATTTGATAGAATACTCTATGTGCTTCACTTATATTTTTTTGAGCTATGTAGTTTTGCTCTATGTACTTCACTTATATCTTTTGAGCGTTATAATTTTGCTCTATGTGCTTCACTTAAATATTTTAGAGCACGGTGGTGGATTTGTTTTAAAGAAACTATTGATCTCTCATGCTTCACTTAAATTATTTTGAGAGTCTTAATAGCATGGTAATTTGCTTAATAATAATATGCTTGGTATTCAAGATTTGTGAAACTTTCTTTTGAGTGTGTTGAACACTAAGAAAAGATTGAAGCATGATAATTGTTTTGAGATATGGAGGTGATAATATTAAAGTCATGCTAGTTGAGTAGTTGTGAATTTAAAGAATACTTGTGTTAAAGTTTGTGATTCCCGTAGCATGCACGTATGGTGAACCGTTATGTGATGAAGTCAGAGGATGATTTATTTATTGATTGTCTTCCTTATGAGTGGCGGTAGGGGACGAGCGATGGTCTTTTCCTACCAATCTATCCCCCTAGGAGCATGCACATAATACTTTGCTTTGATAACTTCTAGATTTTTGGAATAAGTATATGAGTTCTTTATGACTAATGTTGAGTCCATGGATCATACGCACTCTCACCCTTCCACCTTTGCTAGCCTCTCTAATACCGCACACCTTTCGCCGGTATCATACACCTACCATATACCTTCCTCAAAACAGCCACCATACCTACCTATTATGGCATTTCCATAGCCATTCCGAGATATATTGCCTTGCAACTTTCCACCATCTAGTTCATCATGACACATTCATCATTGTCATATTGCTTAGCATGATCATGAAGTTGACATAGTATTTGTGGCAAAGCCACCGTTCATAATTTTTCATACTTGTCACTCTTGATTCATTGCATATCCCGGCACACCGCCGGAGGCATCCATATAGAGTCATACTTTGTTTTAGAATCAAATTGTAATCATTGAGTTGTAAATAAATAAAAGTGTGATGATCATCATTTAATAGAGCATTGTCCCCAAAAAAAGAAAGGCCAAAAGAAAAAAAGAAGGCCCCCCCAAAAAAGAAAATAAATAAAAAGGGGCAATGCTACTATCCTTTTAAGACACTTGTGCTTCAAAGTAGCACCATGATCTTCATAGTAGAGAGTGTCTCATGTTATCACTTTCATATACTAGTGGGAATTTTACATTATAGAACTTGGCTTGTATATTCCAATGATGGACTTCCTCAAATTGCCCTAGGTCTTCGTGAGCAAGCAAGTTGGATGCACACCCACTTAGTTTCTTTTTGAGCTTTCATACATTTATAGCTCTAGTGCATCCGTTGCATGGCAATCCCTACTCACTCACATTGATATCTATTGATGGGCATCTCCATAGCCCATTGATACGCCTAGTTGATGTGATACTATCTTCCCCTCCTTTTTGTCTTCTCCACAACCACCATTCTATTCCACCTATAGTGCTATATCCATGGCTCACGCTCATGTATTGCGTGAAGATTGAAAAAGTTTTGAAAAAGTTTGAGTATGAAACAATTGCTTGGCTTGTCATCGGGGTTGTGCATGATTTAAATACTTTGTGTGGTGAAGATGGAGCATAGCCAGACTATATGATTTTGTAGGGATAACTTTCTTTGGCCATGTTATTTTGAGAAGACATAATTGCTTTGTTAGTATGCTTGAAGTATTATTATTTTTATGTTAATATAAACTTTTGTCTTGAATCTTTCTAATCTAAATATTCATACCACAATTAAGAAGATTTGCATTGAAATTATGCCAAGTAGCACTCCGCATCAAAAATTCTCTTTTTATCATTTATCTACTCGAGGACGAGCAGGAATTAAGCTTGGGAATGCCTGATACGTCTCCAACGTATCTATAATTTTTGATTTCTCCATGCTATATTATCTACTGTTTTGGACTATGTGGGCTTTATTTTCCACTTTTATATTATTTTTGGGACTAACCTATTAACCGGAGGCCCAGCCCAGAATTGCTGTTTTTTTTGCCTATTTCAGTGTTTCGGAGAAACAGAATATCAAACGGAGTCCAAACGGAATAAAATCTTCGGGAACGTGACTTTCCCACCGAACATGATCCAGGAGACTTGGGCCCTACTCCAAGGAGTCAAAGAGGAGGTCACGAGGGTGGGGGGCGCCCCCCTAGGGCGCGCCCCCTGCCTCGTGGGCCCCTTGGTGCTCCACCGACGTACTCCTTCCTCCTATATATATACCTAGGTACCCCCAAACGATCAGAACAGGAGCCAAAAACCTAATTCCACTGCCTCAACTTTCTGTATCCACGAGATCTCATCTTGGGTCCTGTTCCGGAGCTCCGCCGAAAGAGGGCCGTCATCACGGAGGGCTTCTACATCATCCTAGCCCCTCCGATGAAGTGTGAGTAGTTTACCTCAGACCTTCGGGTCCATAGTTAGTAGCTAGATGGCTTCTTCTCTCTCTTTGAATCTCAATACAAAGTTCTCCCCCTCTCTTGTGGAGATCTATTCGATGTAATCTTCTTTTTGCGGTGTGTTTGTTGAGACCGATGAATTGTGGGTTTATGATCAAGTCTATCTATGAATAATATTTGAATCTTCTCTGAATTCTTTTATGTATGATTGATTATCTTTGCAAGTCTCTTCGAATTATCCATTTGGTTTGGCCAACTAGATTGGTAGTTCTTGCCATGGGAGAAGTGCTTAGCTTTGGGTCGATCTTGTGGTGTCCTTTCCCAGTGACAGAAGTGGTAGCAAGGCACATATTGCATCGTTGCCATCGAGGATAACAAGATGGGGTTTATTTCATATTGCATGAATTTATCTCTCTACATCATGTCATCTTGCTTAAGGTGTTACTCTGTTTTTAACTTAATACTCTAGATGCATGCTGGATAGCGGTCGATGAGTGGAGTAATAGTAGTAGATGTAGAATCGTTTCGGTCTACTTGTCACGGACGTGATGCCTATATACATGATCATGCCTAGATATTCTCATAACTATGCTCAATTCTCTCAATTGCTCAACAGTAATTTGTTCACCCACCATAGAATACTTATGCTCTTGAGAGAAGCCACTAGTGAAACCTATGGCCCCCGGGTCTATTCTCATCATATCAATCTCCATCACTTTAATCTTGCTTTGCTTTTTTACTTTGCCTTTACTTTTTACTTTTCATCTTTATACCAAAAATACCAAACAATATCATATCTATCAGATCTCACTCTCATAAGTGACCATGAAGGGATTGACAACCCCTAATCGCGTTGGTTGCGAGTAGCTATCGTTTTCTGCAGGTACGAGGGACTTGAGCGTGGCCTCCTACTGGATTGATACCTTGGTTCACAAAAACTGAGGGAAATAATTACGCTACTCTGCTGCATCATCCCTTCCTCTTCGGGGAAAACCAACGCAAGCTCAAGACGTAGCAGCCGCCGCCCCGCCGCCCCTTGGAGCCACACCACCCCACCGCCGGGAGCCGCCGACCCCGCCGCTGCAAGCCGCCGCGCCACCCGTCGCCCGCCGCCGCGCCACCCTTGCCCGCTGCCGCGCCGGCGGCACTCATTGCCCGCGCCGCCGCCACCCCGTGCTACGCCGCCCTTCGCCGGAGCCGCCGCCATGCCGGACCTCGCCGGAGGTATAGCGCCGTTCGGTTTTTTAGAAAACCGGATCGGTTTTCGTTAAAAACCCTTAGTCATTTTTTCGGTTCGCCGATTTTTCTCGATTTTTCTTATAGCGGACGTTCGTTTTAACGAACGGTTTCGTCCGTTAGTTACAGACAATGAACGCTCATTCGTTAGCCTGTTCATCAGTTTTCTTTTATCAGATTAATCCGCGATTATTCCTGATCGCGATTTCTGATCCGATTTTCGTTCTAGTTTATATTTTCGCTCGTTAGTCGGAATCAGGCGATTCAAGCGCCTAGATATTCGTCTCGAGACCCTCTTTTCGCTTAACCAACTTGCACAAGTTTTTGCTACGGTAAAATTTGACCCAGGTCCAGATTAGTAAATGCATCTTGTTTCTTTCGCCATTTGAGTTTCGTTGCTCCGTTCGGTTTGATTCTTTTTGCAAACCGAAGTTCTTAAGTTGAACTTTATGGTTAGATCTTCTTATTTGAGTTTTACCCATGTTTCTTTGCTTGATTTCTTATCTAAGTTGTTGTTTGTTTGCAATAGAATTCCCGAAGTGCGAAGCATGTTATTTGGAGTCTCTAGGTTTTGCGGATTGTCAACAAGGCAAGTAACACTTTGATGATACCCCTTTATCAACTAGTTTTTATGCATTAGTATCAATCCTCAATCATTCCATGGTTAGGATGTCATTAACATGTGGGTTGGGAAGTAGTTGATGAGGTAGAACCTATTACCCTATTACATTCAAACCCTTGGGAGTTACTCTTACGCGTTGCTTATATTGCTATGCTATGCTCGTAGATGAGGTTTGGGTGAGTGAAATCCATGACAGATGTGAGATTGTTAATTAATGGTTCAACTTAAGGTGGCAACTTAAATACACATCTGGGTGGATTGAGGCACCTGGAGTACCCAGTGTTGCCTGTAATCTTGGAAATCCCGGAGTACCCGTGTGATCTTCCTACGGACCGCCACCCAGGCTCAAAGGGAACTGAGATGATTCATGCTAGAAACTTCCGTGTGCAGCCACAAGCTATTATGGGCTCTAGCATAGTTGGCTAAGTTATGTGAAGTTCTTGAAGAGGTGGATCTGCAGGTAGTGGGATTGTAGGTTTGGTATGGTCTGCCCGAAGTAGAGAGTTAATGTTTCTGAAAGACTGTGTCTCGGTCATCCGGTTCTCAAACACCATGTAGTGGGAGAAATTCAACGGAGGCGATCGAGTCTTGTGGGGAAAAGTGTGAAAACCTCTGCAGAGTGTATAAACTAATCATGGTTAGCCGTGTCCCCAGTTATGGACAAATCTTGAGTATCTAGTACCTGGATTATCATATGTATCTCATCACTCTAAATTAATATTGTTGGGTTGTTAATTACTTTAATTGCGATTGAGTTGGAGGAACCTTCTCAATGATGTTTCAACTACCATGATAGTTAAAATTAAAATCTATTCCTTTGTTGTAGGAAAAAATTGGCTTTTCGCAAAACTATAACCATAGAGCTTTCCACCAGCCAAATATGCATGTAGTGATAGCATTATACTGTTCTTGCTCTACTGTGTTATTTTGCCAGCATATTCCATGTGCTGTCCTGTTTTCGGGCTGCAACGTATTATGTTGCAGACTTTTCAGACGAGGAGTAAGGTTCGTTAGGTCGTTGCCGTGCAGCTCAGCTATGCCGTTGGAGTTGATAGACTCACTTTATCTTCCAAGCCTTCTGTTGTTATCGTATTAGATGGCCTTTAGCCATATTTATTGTAATAAGTTCTCTTTGGAGACATTCGATGTAATAAGTGTGTGATTGCTACTTTGTTATAAATCCTCGAGTACTGTGTGTGTCAGCATTACCAATCCAGGGATAACACTGAAGCACAGAGACTTGACCGTTTGAGGTCGGGTCGCTACAACACCGCTGTCATTTGCATTCATTACCGTTAGTTTACATTGAGTATGACTTGACTGGATCTCTTTTACCATGAATTACAATGTCTAATCAGTCCTTGATCTTTAAAGGTGCTCTACATTTATGTTTTGCGGTCTCAGAAAGGGCTAGCGAGATACCATCTTGTTATATCATATTATGATTGTTTTGAGAAAGTGTTGTCATCTTAGATTTATTACAATTGCTCGCTAGTTGATTATGCCATTGATATGAGTAAACATGAGACCTAAGCGTTCTTGTGAATATGGTTAGTTCATAATCTTTGCCGAAAACTTTCGAAATAATAAAAAATCCTTGCAAAAGATGAAGACAAGGGGGCCCACACCCTAGCCACGAGGGTGGGGGGCGCACCTGCCCCCCAGGGCGCGCCCCCAACCTCGTGGGCCCCCTGGAGCTCCTCCGACCTCGACTCCAACTCTATATATTTGCTTTCGGTGAGAAAAAATCAGAGAGAAGGATTCATCACGTTTTACGATATGGAGCAGCCGCCAAGCCCTAAAACCTCTCGAGAGGTCTGATCTAGAGTCCGTTCGGGGCTCCGAAGAGGGGAATCCGTCGCCATCGTCATCATCAACCTTCCATCATCACCAATTTCATGATGCTCACCGCCATGCGTGAGTAATTCCATCGTTGGCTTGCTGGACGGTGATGGGTTGGATGAGATTTATCATGTAATCGATTTAGTTTTATTAGGGTTTGATCCCTAGTATCCACTATGTTCTAAGATTGATGTTGCTATGACTTTGCTATGCTTAATGCTTGTCACTAGGGCCCGAGTGCCATGATTTCATATCTGATCTATTATGTTTTCATCAATATATGAGAGTTCTTGATCCTATCTTGCAAGTCTATAGTCACCTATTATGTGTTATGATCCGTTATCCCCGAAGTGACAATAATCGGGATACTTACCGGTGATGACCGTAGTTTGAGGAGTTCATATACTCACTATGTGTTAATGCTTTGGTCTAGTACTCTATTAAAAGGAGGCCTTAATATCCCTTAGTTTCCGCTAGGACCCCGCTGCCACGGGAGGGTAGGACAAAAGATGTCATGCAAGTTCTTTTCCATAAGCACGTATGACTATATTCGGAATACATGCCTACATTACATTGATGAATTGGAGCTAGTTCTTTGTCACCCTAGGTTATGACTGTTACATCATGAACCGCATCCGGCATAATTCTCTATCACCGATCCATTGCCTACGAGCTTTCCATATATTGTTCTTCGCTTATTTACTTTTTCGTTGCTATTGCTACCATCACTACAAAATACCAAAAACACTACTTTTGCTACCATTACCTTTTGCTACCGTTACCACTACTATCATATTACTTTGCTACTAAACACTTTGCTGCAGATATTAAGTTTCCAGGTGTGGTTGAATTGACAACTCAGCTGCTAATACTTGAGAATATTCTTTGGCTCCCCTTGTGTCGGATCAACAAATTTGGGTTGAATACTCTACCCTCGAAAACTGTTGCGATCCCCTATACTTGTGGGTTATCAGATACCTATGATGTATCG
This sequence comes from Triticum monococcum, assembly GCA_034509565.1. NCBI lineage: Eukaryota > Viridiplantae > Streptophyta > Magnoliopsida > Poales > Poaceae > Triticum > Triticum monococcum. Next base: position 638,775,976 of record CM067847.1, on the reverse strand, counting down.
CGTTGGCTGACCAACTGTTGTTATAATAAGGGTGATAACACCAATCTGGAGTATTGATGACTCCTTGCATCCTTGTCAGTTCATAACCAAACCGTACCGAGTTATGATAAACACCGGTTTGTGCATATAATTCTGGTGACTTCTAGTCAAAACTAGACCGGATCAAATTATTGCCAGTTTAGAGCTGATCATGTACTGACAACTGAGTGTTGAAAGCCATGCCAGGTTGTAATATACACCGGTTTATCAGAAAATATTCATAAATCCCTTATCAAAAGAGGTTAAAACTTTTGCAACAAATACGAGAAAAATATGCAAGGCTTTTCATGGGCTGCCAAGCGGCTGAGTTAAACCATTTTTCAAAGCCTTTTAAGATGGACCTCAATCTTTAGCCAATCATCGTTTTAACTTTGACAAGTTAAGGGTCTATGAGATTGACTTGTCAAACGTTCGATGGGTCATACCAGGTTTACCTGGACGGAGTGGCTTACTTAAAGAGGCAGGATAACCCAGGGTTTTAGCTGAATACACCTGGCTTCCAAGCCTGGCTTGATAGCCTATTACCAGGGTGCAAGCTCGTTGTTCTTTGAGAAGCAAGGAGCCCCCAAGTAATATTTGAGCTGTGCTCAGTGGGTACCTATGTTTGAGTTTTGCTTTTTGCAACAGACTCTCTTTGGTTCCACATAATTTCCTTTTTGGCTTTAAGCCGCTCAAGAGGTCTAGCTATGGTGTAAATACAACTAAGCCCCCTAGTGATTTCCCTATTTGGCCTTAAGCCGATCAAGAGGCGTAGCTATGGTTCGAATACGACCAAGCCCCCTAGTGATTGCCTGTATATCTGTGTGGCTTTATAAGCCGGGTTAGTAGAACTCCATTTTATAAGTAGAAGCTCCCATGTAACCACACACCATGTAAAAAACAACAGATACCCCACTTTAACTGAGGCTCCGGTTTATTATATAATATATACATTGTCATAAGTATGTACATAAGAAGATCATGTGGCTTAAGTATAGTAAGGCCGAAGAAGAGCTATATTCCACGGCCGCTGGGTCTCCTCCTCCGATTTACATGAGTCTTTGTGCTCTCGAACATCGATAAAGTAGTATGATCCATTGTGCAAATTTTTGCTGACCACAAAAGGTCCTTCCCAAGGTGGGGATAACTTGTGCATATCAGTCTGATCCTGGATGAGCCAAAGCACCAGATCGCCCTCTTGAAAAGTTCTGGTCTTAACCCGACGGGTGTGATAACGTCGGAGATCTTGTTGATAAATCGCCGTACGCGCCGCTGCTAGATCACGCTCCTCATCTAACAGGTCCAGTGAGTCCTGCCATGCTTTCTCATTCTCAGCTTCAACGTAAGCCTTAGCACGGTGTGTGAATTTCTGACAACCGTCACACCTTTTTACTAAATCCTCAACATCAGCATGAGCCGTCAACCAATAGAAGACATGACGAAAAGCCTTAGCCACCAAGGATTTTGAACCGGCGTGGTGACCACAATCTCCTTCGTGGATCTCGCGCAAAATCTCACAACCTTCTTGAGGAGACACACAACGCTGAATCGCCCCTATCACGGTGTAACAATGTAATTCCCCATTGATAATGGTCATTGACTTGAATCGTCGGATTATCTGCCGGGCCAAGGTTTCATCGCCTGGTAACTCGCCCCGGTTCATATAGGCCAGGTATGAGACTGTCCAATCCGGTATAACATGAAGGCCGCTACCAACTGGGCCTCCGGGTAAGGAATAGCCAACTCCTCTATGGGTATCTTGACCGACGGATTATGAAGTACGTCGAGGAAGACATTAGGTGGCACTAGTTTATGCTGAGAGCGTAGACGACTTAAAGTGTCCGCCGCTTCATTCTTTCGCCGGTCTATATGGTTAACTTAATAACCCTTGAAATGACCAATCACTATGTCCACCTCTCGTCGATATGCAGCCATGAGTGGATCCTTAGAATCCCAAGTGCCAGATACTTGCTGAGCCACCAGGTCCGAGTCACCGAAGCACTTAACTCGGCTTAAATTCATCTCCTTAGCCATCTGAAGGCCATGGAGCAAGGCCTCATATTCAGTTGCATTGTTAGTACAAGGGAACATTAAGCGGAGAACATAACAAAACTTGTCACCTCGTGGGGAAGTTAATATGACTCCAGCCCCCGAGCCCTCCAATTGTCTGGACCCATCAAAATGAATAGTCCAGTACCTGTTATCTGGCTTCTCCTTCGGTGCCTGCAACTCTGTCCAATCATTAATGAAGTCCACAAGTGCTTGTGATTTGATTGTTGTGCGAGACGTATATTTTATCCCGTGAGGTCCAAGCTCAATAGCCCATTTGGCAATCCGGCCAGTCGCCTCTCTGTTTTGGATGATATCTCGCAGAGGGGCTGAACTAACCACTGTGATGGGATGACCTTGAAAATAATGCTTGAGCTTCCTGCTTGCCATGAAAACTCCATACGCCAACTTCTGCCAATGCGGGTACCTCTGCTTTGATTCAATAAGCACCTCACTGATGTAATAAACTGGCCGTTGAACCGGATACTCCTTTCTGGCCTCCTTGCGTTCCACCACAATAGCCACACTAACAGCCCGGGCATTAGCAGCCACATATAGCAATAAGGGCTCTTTATCAACCGGAGCCACAAGGACGGGCGGTTCGGCCAACTGTCTCTTCAAATCCTCAAATGCTTTATCGGCCGCATCACTCCAGACGAAATCATCCGTTTTCTTTAGCATCTGATACAAAGGAATAGCCTTCTCCCCAAGGCGGCTGATAAACCGGCTTAAAGCTACAATCTGGCCCGCCAAACGCTAAACATCATTGATACATGCCGGTTTAGCCAGGGACGTGATAGCTGAGTTTTTTTCCAGGTTAGCCTCAATGCCTCTGTTTGACACCAGAAAACCCAAGAGCTTGCCTGTCGGAACACCAAACACACATTTAGCTGGATTAAGCATCATCTTATAGACCCGGAGGTTATCAAAAGTCTCCCTTAGGTCCTCTATCAATGTTTCCTCCTTCCTAGATTTCACCACAATATCATCCACATAATCATGAACATTGCGCCCAATCTGTTTACGAAGACAATTCTGAACACAACGCTAATAAGTCGCCTGGGCACTCTTGAGCCCAAAAGGCATAGACACATAGCAGAAGGCTCCAAAGGGAGTTATGAAAGTTGTCTTCTCCTGGTCCTTAACTGCCATTTTAATCTGATGATAACCAGAATAAGCATCCAGAAAACACAAACGGTCACAACCTGCCGTAGCATCAATAATCTGATCAATACGCGGGAGAGCAAAGGGATCAGCTGGACAGGCCTTGTTCAAGTCTGCGTAATCCACACACATACGCCAAGTGCCGTTTTTCTTAAGTACCGGCACCGGATTAGCTAGCTACTCTGGGTGAAAAACCTCCACGATAAACCCTGCTGCCAAAAGCTGGGCTACCTCCTCACCAATAGCCTTACGCCTCTCTTCATTGAAGTGACGGAGAAACTGCCTGACCGGTTTAAACTTTGGATCTATATTAAGGGTGTGCTCAGTGAGTTCCCTCGGTACACCTGGCATGTCAGAAGGCTTCCATGCAAAGATGTCCCGGTTCTCACGGATGAACTCGATGAGCACGCTTTCTATTTTAGATCCAGGATAGCGCTAATGCCGAACTGCTGAGATGAATCGCCAGGAACAAAATCAACCGTTTTAGTGTCTGCAGCCGATTTAAATTTTAGCGCCGGACCATCCTCTGTAGTTGGCTTTTTCAGAGAAGTCATATCTGCCGGATCGACATTGTCCTTATAAAATTTCAGCTCCTCTATGGCACAAACTGACTCAGCATAAGCCGCATCCCCTTCTTCACATTCTAAAGCAATCTTCCTGCTCCCACATACCGTGATGGTCCCCTTATGACCCGACATCTTAAGCTGCAGATAAACATAACACGACCTTTCCATGAACTTAGCATAAGCCGGTCTTCCAAACAAGGCATGATATGTACTCTTGATTTTCACCACTTCAAAAGTTAGAGTTTCTGATCTTGAATCATGATCGTCACCAAAAGCCACCTCTAGGGCTATCTTGCCAACTGGGTACGCCGATTTACCAGGCACCACTCCATGAAAGACGGTGTTTGACGGTTTAAGACTCTTGTCTATCAGCCCCATGTGACAGAAGGTATCAGTAAAGGATATTGATACTGCTCCCTCCATCCATAAGAACTTTGGTAAACTTGTAGCCCCCGACTTGTGGAGCCACCACTAAGGCCAGATGACCTGGATTATCAACCCGGGGTAGGGGATCCTCCCGACTCCATAAAATGGGTTGTTCAGACCAACGCAAATACTGAGGCACCGCCGGTTCAACGAAGTTCACGACCCTCTTGTGAAGCTTCTGATCGCGCTTACACAAGCTAGTGGTAAAGACATGATACTTCCCGCTATTCAACTGCTTCGGATTGCTCTGATAACCCAATTGCTGCTGTTGTTGATTCCCCTGATGGTTATAACCTCCTTGATTTCTCTGATTACCTTGATTACCATGTCCGGCTTGATTACCTTGGAATCCTGAACCGGAGCTGCCGCCTCCATAACCCGACCCATGGAAACCGCCTCCTGAACCGCCGGACGGGCCATTGTCGTACTGAAACATGTTAGAATTTTTGAACTCTCTCATGATGAAGCGATCCTTCCAAAGATGCGAAGCTGGCTTCTCCTTCGATCCATGCTTTGGACAAGGTTGATTTAACATGCACTCCAGATTGGGGCCTAACCCTCCGCCCCTCTGGGGCGGTTTTCCCTTACGACGCTGACCGTTATCCTGGGCGTTGGTGTTAGCCACAAAGTCCAGGCTATTGTCTGCTTTGCGCTTACCATTGTTCCCATGACCCGTCGGGTTATGCTGCTGCCCCTTGGCACTGCCATTCTTTTTCCCTTTCCCTGGTTTGTACTCTTCAGAATCAGGGTCCTTGGTACTATCTGAATCGGCATATTTAACCAAAGCGACCATAAGCATTGACATGTCATTGCAGTGACGTTTGAGCCTTCCCAACTTCATTTTTAATGGCATGAACCGGCAGTTGCCATCCAACATCAAAACTGCTATATCTGCATTAATGCGGCCTGATGAATGCAAAATAGCTGAGACTCGCTTCACCCAATGGGTAGTAGACTCCCCATCATCTTGAACGCAAGCGTCTAGGTCCACAATTGACATGGGCTGCTTACATGTATCCTTGAAATTCTGGATAAACCGGCTTTTTAACTCGGCCCATGATGGAATGGAACTAGCTGGTAGACTCTTTAACCAGGTACGGGCCGTTCCTTCCAACATCATGGTGAAATATTTAGCACACACCGCTTCATCCACATCCAGCATCTCCATTGCCATCTCATAACTCTCAACCCATGATTCAGGGGGCAAATCGGTAGTGTAATTGGGCACCTTACGAGGGCCTTTAAAATCCTTGGGCAGCCGCACATTATGCAAGGCTAGGCTGAGGCATGGTACCCCCAAAGAACTGAAGACCACACCTGGATCCACTAAGGTGGTTGGACGAACCGGAGTAGGCTGACGAGCTGCGTGCTGAGCGGCTAACTCGGCCTCTCGACGTGCTCGGCCATGATCCACCACATCTTGCGCATTAGCACCACCACCCGCCTGGTTATGGTGCGGCGCACTGCTTGACACAGCCGGTTCGTCAATATGCCTGCTGTAGCTCCGGTTTGGACGGGGGGTGGAATGGATCCTCTCACGACTATGCAAATAAGCCTGCTGCTGGGTTAAAGCCGTTTGGAGGAGTTCCCTAGCCCGTCGTGTCTCAACCACCACCGGTGACTCGCCTTCGATCGGGAAGCGGCGGCCACAATGTTATCCAACGGGTTGGAGTAATGCCCCGGGGCATCGGAACGCGCTGTGACACAAAGTTGTTCTGACGAGGCGGGTCCATCGTGCGCGGTTGAACCGGCGCTCCTGTTACCGGTGCCTCGGTCTGGTTTATTACTAGCTGGTTACTGGTTCCCGCTCCTGGCGTGTTGAAGAGATTTCTTGGCTCATAACCCAACGGGAGGTGTGACCGGTATCTCCTCCTCATGAAATCATCTGAGGTGCTTTGATCCAACCTAAGCCGGTAGGCCTGAGCTTCTAACTCGGCCTGTTCTGTAGCCATCCTGGCGTTCTCTGCTGCAGGTCCGCTTTAGCCTGAGTTATCTGATCCTTCATCTTTGCAATCTCCACGTTGTGCTAATCTTGGTTTGCCGCATCCACCTCTGCTACCAGCAATGTTGCTAAATCGTCGAACAAATCGGACAAAACCTGAGCCGGAGGTGGCGCAGAGCCCCATGCCCCCGCTGGCGTTGCTGTTGCTGAACCGGAGATCATTGCCGCAGCGGTAGAAGAGTGATGTGCTGGCTGTGTACCGGCCATGAAGATCGCGACCCGGCTTGGCAGATCGAGGGGGTCCGGAATACTGTTGCCATCGGAACCTCCACTAATCCCGCCATCCTGTAGTCCGTACAGGGACTCGGTCTCTCCGGTTGAAGACTCGTCGTCGGAACAGACAACGGTTTCTCCATCAGATGCCGGTCCATCCTCATATTCTGCTCCATGAATGACACCTATGAAGACATGCCTTGTTGCGGGCTAAACCTGGGCAGGGCTTGCACGCTAAGCCGTCTCGATGATGTCGGTGCAGGTGTCCGGCTCAGGGCCCGGTTCGCCGATCTTACCGATGAAGACATGAATTCTGCCAAAGAGGACCCGGTATCCGTATTCAATTGGACCGGCCTCGGGACCCCATCCTACGTCGTTGATACGTCTCCAACGTATCTATAATTTTTGATTGCTCCATGCTACTTTATCTACTGTTTTAGGCAATATTGGGCTTTATTATTCACTTTTATATTACTTTTGGGACTAACCTATTAACCGGAGGCCCAGCCCAGATTTGCTGTTTTATGCCTATTTCAGTGTTTCGAGGAAAAGGAATATCAGACGGAGTCAAAACGGAACGAAATCAATTGGAGAAGTTATTTTTGGAAGGAAACCCACCTGATGGACTTGGACCCCACGTCAGAAGATACGGGAGGTTCTCATGAGGGTGGGGGGCGCGCCCTCCCCCCCCCCCCCCCCCGGGCGCGCCCCCTGCCTCGTGGGGCCCCCGTAGCTCCACCGACGTCCTCCCTCCACCCATATATACCTAGGTACACTAAAACTTCCAGAACAGAAGATAGATCGAAGTTCCGCCGCTGCAAGCCTCCAGAACCACGAAAAACCAATCGGAACCCCTTTCCGGTACCCTGCCGGAGGGGGGATCCATCTCTGGTGGCCATCTTCATCATCCCGGTGCTATCCATGACGAGGAGGGAGTAGTTCACCCTCGGGGCTGAGGGTATGTACCAGTAGCTATGTGTTTGATCTCTCTCTCTTGTTCTCTCTCATGTTCCATCTATGGCACGATCTTGATGTATCCCGAGCTTTGCTATTGTAGTTGGATCTTATGTTTCTTCTCCCCCTCTACTCTCTTGTGATGAATTGAGTTTCCCCTTTGAAGTTGTCTTATCGGATTGAGTCTTTTCTGAACACTTGATGTATGTCTTGCCGTGCTTATCTGTGGTGACAATGGGATATCACATGCCACTTGATGTATGTTTTGGTGACCAACTTGCGGGTTTCGCCCATGAACCTATCCATAGGGGTTGGCACACGTTCTTGATTCTCCGGTAGAAACTTTGGGGCACTATTTGAAGTACTTTTATGTTGGTTGGATAAATCTGAGATTGTGTGATGCATATCGTATAATCATGCCCACGGGTACTTGAGGTGACAATGGAGTATCTAGTTGACATTAGGGTTTTGGTTGATTTGTATCTTAAGGTGTTATTCTAGTAAAAACTCCAGGGTTGTTTGTGACACTTATAGGAATAGCCCAACGGATTGATTTGAAAGAATAACTTTGAGGTGGTTTCGTACCCTACCATAATCTCTATGTTTGTTCTCCGCTATTAGTGTCTTCGGAGTGACTCTTTGTTGCATGTTGAGGGCTCGTTATATGATCTATCTATGCTATTATTGTTGAGAGAACTTGCACTAGTGAAAGTATGAACCCTAGGCCTTGTTTCCTATCATTGCAATACCGTTTACGCTCACTTTTACCACTTGCTACCTTGCTGTTTTTATATTTTCAGTTTACAAAAACCTATATCTACTATCTATTTTTCACTTGTATCACCATCTCTTCGCCGAACTAGTGCACCTATACAATTTACCAGTGTATTGGGTGTGTTGGGGACACAAGAGACTCTATGTTATTTGGTTGCAGGGTTGCTTGAGAGAGACCATCTTCATCCTACGCCTCCTACGGATTGATAAACCTTAGTTCATCCACTTGAGGGAAATTTGCTACTGTCCTACAAACCTATGCACTTGCAGGCCCAACAACGTCTACAAGAAGAAGGTTGCGTAGTAGACATCAAGCTCTTTTCTGGCACCGTTGCCAGGGAGGTGAGTGCTTGAAGGTATATCTTTAGATCTTGCAATCGAATCTTTTAGTTTCTTGTTTTATCACTAGTTTAGTCTATAAAATAAAATTAAAAAATGGAATTAAGTTTGTCTCATACGCTTCACCTTTTTAATATCTTTCGTGAGTATGATGGAAAGGATAATTGTGCTCAAGTGCTAGAAGAAGAAATCTATAAAATGTTTGGCACTAAATCTTTGAATGATGAGCATGATTGCAATGTTGTTAGTACGAATTCTTTGAATATCTATGATACTAATGATGATTGCACTAGTTATGATGAAAATGTCTCCTATAAACATGTCAATTTTTGTGGAGTGCATTGGGTTTGCAAGTACACACCAAATAGGGAAGATAGATATTGCAAGAGGCATAAGTACTTAGAAACTAATTTGTTGCAAGAAGAGCTAGATGAATGTGCTGAAAGATTCAATATTTTTCGTGCCCCTTGTGAACTTTGCAATGAACATGGTCATTTAAAGCTCCAATGCTATTTGTTTCATGATCAAGTTGTGTCCAAACATTGTGATAATTTGATTACCCTTGAGCATCATAAAGAGCATAGCCTTCTTCTGGGTTATGAAGAAATGAAACGTATAACTGAGGGTATTCCAAAGTTTAATCTTGATAGAGTTCTTAATTTTGATCTAGAGAATATTTATATGTATTGTGTGGTGAATTGCATTGAAAATCCTTATATTGCCAATTACATAAAGAAAAGAAAACAAATAGAGGATGAAGAGAATACTAATGAAAGGGAAGAGACTTCCCAATATCCTCCTATTATTTCTTATGATGAATCAGGTAACGAGGAGGAGCCTCCTATTCAACCAATCTCATTAATAAGGAGCTCCAAAAAGAGGATTGAACCCACACATGATGTGGTGAAGAAGAAGAAAAGAAAAAGGAAGAGAGGTAAAAAGATATCTCCCCCAAATAGTGCTGCTCCTATTAATATTGTGCCTCATGAAACTATAATTGTGGAATATAATGATGTTTCTTATGATCTTGAAAATCTTTTTGGCACTTGCTTGGAAGAATATGATAATTGCTATACTATTGGTGCTATCCATACTATTAATTATGAGAATGATTATGCTTATGATATGAAAAGGCCCAATATTGTGGATGCTATGTTTGATGAAGATGATGTTTTTGAGAATATATTTGCTGCAATTAATGTTTGTCCCAAGCTTGGGGAAGCTATGATTAATGAAGATGATATTTTTAGTCTCCCGAGTTTTGATATGCAAGTTTATAATGATGATAGCATGCCTCCAACTTATGATGATTATTATGATGATACTTATGATATAAAAAGTAGTGATTATATTTATAAAACTTGTCATGATTATGAATACCCCTTCTCTGAACATTACTCTTTTAATGTGGAAACAATTTATAATATTCAAGTCTCTTATGATACTCCCACTATTCCGACTGAGAAGAAATTTGCTTATGTGGAGAGTAGTAAATTTTCTATGCTTGTAGATCATGAAAATAATGCTTTAGGTGCTGGTTATATTGTTGAATTCATTCATGATGCTACTGAAAATTATTATGAAGGAGGAATATATGCTTGTCGGAATTGCAATAATATCAAGTTTCCTCTCTATGTGCTTAAATTTTTGAAGCTATGCTTGTTTTACCTTCCTATGCAAGTTGATTCTTGTCCCCACAAGTTGTTTTATCACAAAATACCTATGCATAGAAAGTGGTTTAGACTTAAATGTGCTAGTCATATTCTTCATGATGCTCTCTTTATGTTACAATTCTTATCTTTTATGTGAGCATCATTGAAATCATCATGCCTAGCTAGGGGCGTTAAACGATAGCGCTTGTTGGGAGGCAACCCAATTTTATTTTTGTTCCTTGAATTTTGTTCCTTTTTAGTAATAAATAATCCATCCAGATTCTGTTTAGATGTGGTTTTATCTTTTAATTAGTGTTTGTGCCAAGTTAAACCTATTAGATCTTCTTGGAAGATAGTTATTTGATCTTGCTGTAATTTCCAGAATCTTTGCGCTCAGTGCCCGAATTTTAAAGAATCACCAGAACGTGATAAAATAGTTATTCCAATTGATTCTGATCAATAAACAAATTGCCCAGGTCTTCTAATTTTGGTAGAATTTTTTGGGTTCTAGAAGTTTGCGTCAGTAACAGATTACTACAGACTGTTCTGTTTTTGACAGATTCTGTTTTGCGTGTGTTGTTTGCTTATTTTGATGAATCTATGGCTAGTAAAATAGTTTATAAACCATAGAGAAGTTGGAATACATTAGGTTTAACACCAATACAAATAAAGAACAAGTTCACTACAGTACCTTACAGTAGTCTTTTGTTTTCTTTCTCTAACGGAGCTCACGAGATTTCTATTGAGTTTTGTGTTGTGAAGTTTTCAAGTTTTGGGTGAATTCTTTTGATGGATTATGGAACAAGGAGTGGCAAGATACTAAGTTTGGGGATGCCCATGGCACCCCCAAGATAATCCAAGGACACCAAAAAGTCAAAGCTTGGGGATGCCCCGGAAGGCATCCCCTCTTTTGTCCACTTCCATCTGTAATTTACTTGGAGCTATATTTTTATTTACCACATGATATGTGTTTTGCTTGGAGTGTCTTGTATTATTTGTGTCTTTGCTTGTTAGTCTACCACAATCATCCTTTCTGTACACACCTTTTGAGAGAGCCATGTATGAATTGAAATTTGTTAGAGTACTCTATGTGCTTCACTTATATATTTTGAGCTTGATAGTTTACTCTATGTGCTTCACTTATATCTTTTTGAGCGTGATAATTTTTGCTCTAGTGCTTCACTTAGATCTTTTAGAGCACGGTGGTGGTTTGTTTTAAAGAAACTTGATCTCTCATGCTTCACTTAGATTATTTTGAGAGTCGTTAATAACATGGTAATTTGCTTAATGTTAATATACTTGGTATTCAAGATATGTGAAACTTTCTTTTTAGTGGGTTGAATACTAAGATAAGTTTGATGCTTGATAATTGTTTTGAGATATGGAGGTGATAATATCATAGTCGTGCTAGTTGAGTAGTTATGAATTTGAGAAATACTTGTGTTGAAGTTAGTAAGTCCCGTAGCATGCACGTATGGTTAAAGTTGTGTAACAAATTTGAAGCATGAAGTGTACCTGGCTTGTGCATCCTTATGAGTGGCGGTCGGGGGACGAGCGATGGTCTTTTCCTACCAATCTATCCCCCTAGGAGCATGCACGTAGTACTTAATTTTTGATGACTTCTAAATTTTTGCAATAAGTATATGAGTTCTTTTGACTAATGTTGAGTCCATGGATTATACGCACTTTTACCTTTCCGCCATTTGCTAGCCTCTTCGGTACCGTGCATTGCCCTTTCTCACATTGAGAGTTGGTGCAAACTTCTCCGGTGCATCCAAACCCCGTGATATGATACGCTCTTTCACACATAAACCTCCCTATATCTTCCTCAAAACAGCCACCATACCTACCTATCATGGCATTTCCATAGCCATTCCGAGATATATTGCCATGCAACTTCCATCATCATCATCATCATCATCATGACATGCTTTACTTTTGTCATATTGCCATTGCATGATCTTGTAGTTGACATCGTATTTGTGGCAAAGCCACCATGCATTATTTTTCATACATGTCACTCTTGATTCATTGCACCATCCCGGTACACCGCCGGAGGCATTCATATAGAGTCATATCTTGTTCTAGTATCGAGTTGTAATCATTATGTTGTAATCAATAGAAATGTGATGATCATCATTATTAGAGCATTTCCCAATCAAAAAAAGAGAGAGAAAGGCCAAAAAGAAAAAAAAAGAAAGGCCCAAAAAAAGGAGAAAATAAAAGGGCAATGCTACTATCTCTTTTTCCACACTTGTGCTTCAAAGTAGCACCTTGTTTTTCATGTAGTGAGTCTCATATATTGTGCTTCAAAGTAGCACCATGATTTTCATATAGTGAGTCTCATAAGTTGTCTTGTTCATACTAGTGGGAATTTTTCATTATAGAACTTGGCTTGTATATTCCAACGATGGGCTTCCTCAAAATGCCCTAGGTCTTCATGAGCAAGCAAGTTGGATGCACACCCACTAGTTTTCTTTTGTTGAGCATTCTTAGCTCTAGTGCATCCGTTGCATGGCAATCCCTACTCCTTGCATTAACATCAATTGATGGGCATCTCCATAGCTCATTGATTAGCCTCGTTGATGCGATACTTTCTCCTTTTTTTTCTTCTCCACACAATCCCCATCATCATATTCCATACCACCCATAGTGCTATGTCCATGGCTCGCGCTCATGTATTGCGTGAAGGTTGAAAAAGTTTGAGATTATTTGAGTATGAAACAATTGCTTGGCTTGTCATCGGGGGTATAGAAGTTGGGAACATCTTTGTGTGACGAAAATGAAGCATAGCCTAACTATATGATTTTGTAGGGATGAACTTCCTTTGGCCATGTTATTTTGAGATGACATAATTGTTTGATTAGTATGCTTGAAGTATTATCATTTTTATGTCAATATGAACTTTTGTCTTGAACCTTTCAGATCTGAATATCCATACCATGACTAATAAGATTTACATTGAAAGTATGCCAAAGTATCACTCCGCATAAAAAATTCTCTTTTTATCATTTACCTACTCGAGGACGAGCAGGAATTAAGCTTGGGGATGCTTGATACGTCTCCAACGTATCTATAATTTTTGATTGCTCCATGCTACTTTATCTACTGTTTTAGGCAATATCGGGCTTTATTATCCACTTTTATATTACTTTTGGGGCTAACCTATTAACCGGAGGCCAACCCAGATTTGCTTTTTTATGCTTATTTCAGTGTTTCGAGGAAAAGGAATATCAGACGGAGTCAAAACAGAACGAAATCAACTGGAGAAGTTATTTTTGGAAGGAAACCCACCTGATGGACTTGGACCCCACGTCAGAAGATACGGGAGGTGGTCACGAGGGTGGGGGCGCGCCCTCCCCCTGGGCGCCCCCTGCCTTGTGGGGCCCCCGTAGCTCCACCGACATTCTCCCTCCACCCATATATACCTACGTACACTAAAACTTCCAGAACAGAAGATAGATCGAAGTTCCGCCGCCGCAAGCCTCCAGAACCACGAAAAACCAATCGGAACCCCTTTCCGGTACCCTGCCGGAGGGGGGATCCATCTCCGGTGGCCATCTTCATCATCCTGGTGCTATCCATGACGAGGAGGGAGTAGTTCACCCTCGGGGCTGAGGGTATGTACCAGTAGCTATGTGTTTGATCTCTCTCTCGTGTTCTCTCTCGTGTTCCATCTATGGCACGATCTTGATGTATCCCGAGCTTAGCTATTGTAGTTGGATCTTATGTTTCTTCTCCCCCTCTACTCTCTTGTGATGAATTGAGTTTCCCCTTTGAAGTTATCTTATCGCATTGAGTCTTTTCTGAACACTTGATGTATGTCTTGCCGTGCTTATCTGTGGTGACAATGGGATATCACATGCCACTTGATGTATGTTTTGGTGACCAACTTGCGGGTTCCGCCCTTGAACATATCCATAGGGGTTGGCACACGTTCTTGATTCTCCGGTAGAAACTTTGGGGCACTATTTGAAGTACTTTTATGTTGGTTGGATAAATCTGAGATTGTGTGATGCATATCGTATAATCATGCCCACGGATACTTGAGGTGTCAATGGAGTATCTAGGTGACATTAGGGTTTTGGTTGATTTGTATCTTAAGGTGTTATTCTAGTAAAAACTCCAGGGTTGTTTGTGACACTTATAGGAATAGCCCAACGGATTGATTTGAAAGAATAACTTTGAGGTGGTTTCGTACCCTACCATAATCTCTACGTTTGTTCTCCGCTATTAGTGGCTTCGGAGTGACTCTTTGTTGCATGTTGAGGGCTCGTTATATGATCTATCTATGTTATTATTGTTGAGAGAACTTGCACTAGTGAAAGTATGAACCCTAGGCCTTGTTTCCTATCATTGCAATACCGTTTACGCTCACTTTTACCACTCGCTACCTTGCTGTTTTTATATTTTCAGTTTACAAAAACCTATATCTACTATCTATTTTGCACTTGTATCACCATCTCTTCGCCAAACTAGTGCACCTATACAATTTACCATTGTATTGGGTGTGTTGGGGACACAAGAGACTCTTTGTTATTTGGTTGCAGGGTTGCTTGAGAGAGACCATCTTCATCCTACACCTCCTACGGATTGATAAACCTTAGGTCATCCACTTGAGGGAAATTTGCTACTGTCCTACAAACCTGTGCACTTGCAGGCCCAACAACGTCTACAAGAAGAAGGTTGCGTAGTAGACATCAGTCGTTGATGTAGAGCTTGCCTCGTCGACTTTTAGTCATATGGCCCACAACGTATCCCTTGAGCCCTTCGAAGCTGCCCTTCAAGAACTCAAAATCATCGTGCGATTGCCCCACGGTGGGCGCCAACTGTCGTGGTTTTGTCACGACAGATGTCCTCGTGAAAGGACTTAGTCGTGGAGCCGTCGCTACATGTTAGCTTAAAGGGGTTAAACCGGACAAGGGACGCAAGGGTTTTATACTAGTTCGGCCCCTTACGATGAAGGTAAAATCCTACGTCTAGTTGTGATGGAATTGCTGGGGTTTTGAGGACCAGGGAGCGAATCCGCTTGCCTGGCTTCGAGTTGTTGTTGTTTGTTGTCCCTAAACCGCCACTGGGTCGTCCCTTTATATACATAGGTCGATGCCCGTCGGTTTATAGAGTCCCGAGGCCGGATCATCAATGTGTCCAACTCGGTCTCTATCCTTCCTATCTTACAATACAAGTTAGATGAGAAAGTCGGTTTACATCTATAGGCGTTAACCCGCCTTTGGGCCTTGGGCCTTCATAAAGCGCCACCAACCTTTGTCTTCCTGGGCTCCTAATCCTCATAGAGTTAAGCCGGCTACTCCTGGACGGTTTACGTCCAGTAGTAATATCCCCAACACAACTCATGCCACCTGGAACACCACAGTGTAATGGTATGTCCGAACGTCATAACCGTACTTTATTAGATATGGTGCAATCTATGATGTCTCTTACCGACTTACCACTATTGTTTTGGGGTTATGCATTAGGGACATTTGCATTCACGTTAAATAGGGCACCATCTAAATCTGTTGAGACGACACCGTATGAACTATGGTTTGGCAAGAAACTTAAGCTGTCGTTTCTTGAAGTTTGGGTTGCGATGCTTATGTGAAAAAGCTTTAGCCTGATAATCTCGAACCCAAATCGGATAAGTGCGTCTTCATAGAATACCCAATAGAAACGGTTGGGTATACCTTCTATCATAGATCCGAAGGCACGATCTTTGTTGCTAAGAATGGATCCTTTCTAGAGAAAGAGTTTCTCTCGAAAGAAGTGAGTGGGAGGAAAGTAGAACTTGATGAGGTAATTGTACCTTCTCCCGAATTGGAAAGTAGTTCATCACAGAAATCAGTTCCAGTGATTCCTACACCAACTAGAGAGGAAGCTAATGATAATGATCATGAAACTTCAGATCAAGTTACTACCGAGCCTCGTAGGTCAACCAGAGCATGTTCCGCACCAGAGTGGTACGGTAATCTTGTTCTGGAAGTCATATTACTAGACCATGAAGAACCTGCGAACTAGGAGGAAGTGATGATGAGAGCCCAGATTCCGCAAAATGGCTTGAGGCCATCAAATCTGAGATGGGATCCATGTGTGAAGAACAAAGTGGGGACTTTGGTTGACTTGCCCGATGATCGGCACGCCATTGAGAATAAATGGATCTTCAAGAGGAAGACGGGCGCTGATAGTAGTGTTACTATCTACAAAGCTCGAATTGTCAAAAAACAGTTTTCGACAAGTTCAAGGTGTTGACTACGATGAGATTTTCTCACTCGTAGAGATGCTTAAGTCTGTCCAAATCATGTTAGCAATTGCCACATTTTATGAAATCTAGCAAATGGATGGCAAAACTACATTCCTTAATGGATTTCTTAAAGAAGAGTTGTATGTAATACAACAAGAAGGTTTTGTCAATCCTAAAGATGCTAACAAAGTGTGCAAGCTCCAGCGATCCATCTATGGACTGGTGCAAGCATCTCGGAGTTGGAATATACGCTTTGATGAGTTGATCAAAGCATATAGTTTTATACAGACTTGCGGTGAAGCCTGTATTTACAAGAAAGTGCTTGGGAGCACTACAACCTTTCTGATAAGTATATGTGAATGACATATTGTTGATCGGAAATGATGTAGAATTTTCTGGAAAGCATAAAGGAGTATTTGAAAGGAGTTTTTCAAAAGAAAGACCTCGGTGAAGCTACTTACATATTGGGCATCAAGATCTATAGAGATAGATCAAGAAGCTTGATAAGTTTTTCAATGAGTACATACCTTGATAAGATTTTGAAGGAGTTCAAAATGGATCAGTCAAAGAAAGAGTTCTTGCCTGAGTTGTAAGGTATGAAGTTGAGTAAGACTAAAAACCCGAGCACGGCAGAAGATAGAGAGAGAATCAAAGTCCTTCCCTATGCCTTAGCCATTGGTTGTATAAAGTATGCCATGCTGTATACCAGACCTATTGTGTACCTCACCATGAGTTTGGCAAAGGGGTACAATAGTGATCCAGGAGTAGATCACTAGACAACGGTCAAAATTATCCTTAGAGGACTAAAGAAATATTTCTCAGTTATGGAGGTGATAAATAGTTCGTCGTAAAGAGTTACACGATGCAAGCTTTGACACCGATCTGGATGACTGTGAGTCTCGATCTAGATACATATTGAAAGTGGGAGCAATTAGCCAGAGTAGCTCCGTGCAGAGCATTGTAGACATAGAAAATTTGCAAAATACATACGGCTCTGAATGTGGCAGACCCGTTGACTAAATTTCTCTCACAAGCAAAACATGATCACACCTTATTACTCTTGGGTGTTAATCACATAGCAATGTGAACTAGATTATTGACTCTAGTAAACCCTTTGAGTGTTGGTGACATGGCGATGTGAACTATGGGTATTAATCACATAAATATGCGAACTATTGGTGTTAAATCACATGGCGATGTGAACTAGATTATTGACTCTAGCGCAAGTGGGAGACTGAAGGAAATATGCCCTAGAGGCAATAATAAAGTTATTATTTTATTTCCTCTAACTATGAGATTATGCAACTCCCGAATACCGGAGGATTAACCGGAATTGTATTAACCGGAAACTTGATACATGTATGAATACATAGACAAAACAAAGTGTCCCTAGTATGCCTCTACTAGACTAGCTCGCTAATCAAAGATGGTTAAGTTTCCTGACCATAGACATGTGTTGTCATTTGACAAACGGGATCACTCACATCATTAGAAAATGATGTGATGGACAAGACCCACCTGTTAGCTTAGCATTATGATCGTTGAGTTTTATTGCTATTGCTTTCTTCATGACTTATACATGTTCCTCTAACTATGAGATTATGCAACTCACGAATACCGGACGAACACCTTGTGTGCTATCAAATGTCACAATGTAATTGGGTGATTATAAAGAGACTCTACAGGTGTCTTCGAAGGTGCTTGTTGGGTTGGCATCTCTGTTGGAAAAGGCAGTGCCTTGGAGGCGCTTAGGCATGCTTAGGCGCTGGGCAATGGCCAAACGCCTTGCCTAGGGCATAAATGGGAGTCTAGGCAGGGCAAACAAGAAATTGTCTACCCAGGCAAGAAATCATGCCATATTGCTCTGATATGCCAAATGCGCCACATTCCAATGCTAGTAGATGGTAGTTAACTTATTTATATGCCCTAAATTAATATTGATACACATATAATAGCCAATACACACCATGATAGTAAAAACTATATTACCGCCTAGGTCGCGTCTAGGGCGCTTAATCACCGCCTAGGCACTAGGCAAAAGCCAATCGCCTCGCTTACACCTAGCGCCTTTTCCAACCTTGGTTGGCATAGATCGAGATTAGGATTTGTCACTCCGTGTATCACAGAGGTATCTCTGGGCCCTCTCGATAATGCACATCACCATAAGCCTTGCAAGCAATATGACTAATGAGTTAGTTGCGGGATTATGCATTACGGAACGAGTAAATAGACTTGCCGGTAACGAGATTAAACTAGGTATGAGGATACCAACGATCGAATCTCGGGCAAGTAACATACCGATAACGAAGGGAACAAGGTATGTTGTTATGCGGTTTGACCGATAAAGATCTTCATAGAATATGTAGGAGCCAACATGAGCATCTAGGTTCCGCTATTGGTTATTGACCGGAGATATGTCTCGGTAATGTCTACATAGTTCTCGAACCCATAGGGTCTGCATGTTTAACGTTCGTTGACAATTTGTATTATGAGTTATGTGATTTGATGACCGAAGTTTGTTCGGAGTCCCGGATGAGATCACGAACATGACGAGGAGTCTCAAAATGGTCGAGAGGTAAAGATTCATATATTGGAAGGCTATATTCGGACATCAGAAAGGTTCCGAGTGATTCAGGTGTTTTTCGGAGTACCGGGGAGTTATGGGAATTCACTGGGAGAAGTGATGGGCCTTATTGGGCCATACGGGAAAAGAGGAGGCAGGCCAAGGGGAGGTGGCGCGTGCCCCCCATGGGTCTGAATTGGACTAGGGGAAGGGGGCGGCACCCCCTTGCCTTTTCCTACTCCCTCTCTCTTTTCCTCTTTCCTTCTCTCCTACTCCAAAAAGGAAAGTGATTCCTACTAGGACTTTGAAGTCCTAGTAGGACTCCATACTCTTGGCGCGCCCCTAGGGGGCCGGTCTCCCTCCCTCCCTCCTTTATATACGTGGGAGGGGGCACCCCAATAGGACACCAAGTCTTCTCTTAGCCGTGTGCGGTGCCCCCTCCATAGTTACACACCTCGATCATATCATCGTAGTGCTTAGGCGAAGCCCTGCGTCGGTAACATCATCATCACCGTCAACACGCCGTTGTGCTGACGAAACTCTCCATCGTCCTCAACTGGATCAAGAGCTCGAGGGACGTCATCGAGCTGAATGTGTGATGAACATGGAGGTGTCGTACGTTCGGTGCTAGGATCGGTTGAATCGCGAAGACGTTCGACTACATCAACCCCGTTACTAAACGCTTCCGCTTTCGGTCTATGAGGGTACGTGGACACACTCTCCCTTCTCGTTGCTATGCATCTCCTAGATAGCTCTTGCGTGATCGTAGGAAATTTTTTGAAATACTATGTTCCCCAACACCTTCCTAGTTATAGAACATAAGAATTTTGTCTAATTTCTCTAGAATAGCGAGACTATGTTTACTAGGTGATTTGGCCGCGCGTTGCTGCGGGTTTTTAAAGATAGATTTTGTATGAATGAAATGACCTAAACCAAAAGCTATTATTTTCAGAAGTAATTGTGTGAGAACAAAGAGTATGCATGTATGGTCGACCATTGGAGATGAAACGGTTAAATTGGGGTATGCATGTGCTACAGAATAGTTTTAGTGGATGAAGAGGTGGCGCATTTGATAATGTGGAGGGCTGCATATTGAGTTAATTACTGTTAGTGGGAATCAACTATTTAGGTATTATAGATTAGTCCAGGTGAAGCAACCACTGTTTATATGTGATCTCTCAAATTCAAAGTGTTAATGATTGAATCAAAAAGTTCAAAAGACGGGTTATGCCTAGTTTTTTTTGTTGGCAGTGCCATGTGTAAGCACAATAATATCTCCTCTAACAATATAAAGATTCTTTGTAGCATTGCCAAAGAAAGGTAATTTTATGACTTATTATTTATGCTCCTCGTGAGTAGCTTCATAAACTACCAGGAAGCCCTATTTAATTTCAAAAACTGTACTGCATATTCACCAGATTTGAATGAACAAACTTCAAGTGCATCTTGTCTAACTCCACACAGGATACCAAGTTTTTTGATAAAGAGCGCTTTTATTAACACAAAAGTATAATAAGTAACATCAAACAGACACAAAGCATAATGAGTAACATTTAGCACCTGCATCACAAGGATGCACGTAGTCAACACAAAAGTGTGACAGTAAAACTATGCCTACGTTGATGAGGATGGATGTCCAGTTGGAAGACTATGCCGGCACTCATGTTAGGTAAAGGCCTCTCTTGCCACACGCACCAACCGCATACACACTGCCATGAACATCAGTCGGTACTCGATTCGGTGTAGCATACATGTATGAAGCCAATGCATACATTACTAGATAACCTGCATGTGAGAAAAAAATTGTCATTTAAAACCATATCATTTGTACATATCCAAAGCAACCAAAGTAAGACAAACACTCCTACTCTAGTTTGCATATAGAACTTTGTAGGTATTGCCTTCAAGCGGTGACCATATGTGTTAACAACACTTGTTGGCAGATACAAATTGATCGCTATTTGGTTGACTGGTAATGTAAAATGCGCAAACTTGTATTTTTTAGAAAACAAGGAGGACCCCCAGCCTCTACATCTGGGCGATGCATATGGCCACTTTATTAATTATTCTCACAAGACTTTACAAAGTGATACAACAGTAAGACTAAAGTCATCGTCTATGCAACAACTGTCGCTACACCTATCCAATTGTTGAAGGGACGCTGATAGTCTGGGCCTAATACCAAACAGACATCGCAGCCAAACGTAAACATCTAAGACCTGAGGTCCCAATTCGGACGCCTGCCGGGTATGGGGCTTTACACTGGATAGTTTGATTGATTGAAAAAACATATGTTTGATTGTCTCATCATGAGGAAAAAACTACACCTCTTGGTTTCTTGCTAGTTGCGATGAGCAAGGTTGTTTTTTGACAATACAAACACCGGCGGAGATACCACATGAAAATAAAATCTTAATTTTTAGTGGTACCCTTGACTTCCGAATCTATTTCTTTTGTTCCACTAGGATCTCCGAGTGCAAAAGGCACAATACGTTGAGTCAGCTCCGAAGAACCCATTTGTAGTTAAATTCCTGTGAAACACGTCCCAACATGTCGGGTTTATCAAATTCAAATGGGATAGATGATGATGCCATGACATGAGACAGGGACCAACCAAATCTTGCCTAAATGATATATCCGAAGGGCAGGCGCTCAGTACTTGCGGAAGACTATAATTCCTATCGCAAACTATCCGGTATAAAGCTGGATACTGTTCACAAGGAGTGGCGTTTCGCAGCCACTTATCCTGATAGATGCGTATTTTTTGAGCCATTTTTCATTGCGGAGGAACCAAAGCAGAAAAATTATTTCTTTACCGCCATCAGTCCTACCCAGAAATGCAAGTCTCTAGACTTTCAACATGCTTGAGATACAACTTTTGGGCTTAAATACCTACTGCAGAACATAAGGGTACCACCTGTTTGCTAACATAAGGAATCTATTTCCAAAAGGGCAAATCATCAGGATCAAACTTTTTGAAAAAGCTAAGCGAATAATCATTTTTCCTAGATTCTTGCAAGCCAGGGAAATGTAGGAAATGATACTTAATAACTTCAGGGTGATAGGTAAATCAAAAAAATCATATGATTGAATTAAATATGAGCTTTAATAATCCCAGGTAAAATTCCATGCGTTATAAATTTTCTTATACATAATACAAAAAATCAACAATTTAGATTTGTCATTATTAAGTTAATGTAACACTTAGAGCAACTCCAATGGGGCGACCCATTTCGTCCGCGGCCGTCCGTTTGGGTCGGCGCGGACAGAAAAGGCGGCACAACGCGCCGACCCAAACGGACGCACGTCTGTTTTTCGTCTGCGGGCGACCCATTCCCGGCCTATTTTTTTAGCCTGATTTGCGTCGATGCGGACACGCGACGGACGCGCCCTTGCTCGCCTACTCCTGTCCCCGGGCCCGCTCGTCTGTGGCACATTGGCCTTCCCTCCCCCCAGCCAACAAGCAACCCTCGCCCCCGTCTTCTCCGTCACCGACGCCGCCACCCATTTTGCCGGCGACTCTTCCAGCTGCCGCCGCCTCCACATCCGCCCAGCAACGCTGCCTGTCGTGGGTTTGTCATGGCAGATGTCCTTGTGAAAGAACTTAGTCGTGGAGCCATCTCTACGGGTTAGCTTTAAAGGGTTAAACCGAACAAAGGGACACGGGGAATTTTATACTAGTTCGGCCCCTTCGAGGAAGGTAAAAGCCTATGTCTAGTTGTGATTGGTATTGCTAGGGTTTCGAAGGCCAGGGAGCGAATCCGCTTTGTCTGGCTCTCGAGTTGTTGCTGTCTGTCCCTAAACCGCGGCCGCGTCGTCCCTTTATATACATAGGTTGACGCCCGCCGGGCTACAGAGTCCCGAAGCCGGATCAAAAATGTGTCCGGTTCGGTCTCTACTCTCCCTATCTTACCATACAAGTTATATGACTAGGTCGGTTTACATTTACAGGCTGTAACCCGCCTTTGGGCCTTGGGCCTTCCTTAAAGCGCCATTATCCTCACATCTTCATGGGCTTCTAATCTTCAAAGAGTCAACCCGGCTACATAAGGCCGGTTTACCTCCAGTAGTAATATCCCCAACATTAGGCCCCAGATTGGTTTGAACTTGTTCATGTCAATCTTCCACACTTAGACAAAATCTTCTCTCCTATCTTCACTTTTGATCTTGTAAACCGCCATGATGTCATACTTCAAAATTAGGATAAACCGCCCTGACGTCATCCATCCGTTGATGTCGGAGATTACCTTCATTTAATATATATTCAGTCATTGAGGCGACACCTTTATTAACTTACCCATTTTTGGGCTCCTCGATTCCCGCACTTGCTGTTTTATCGCTTTTCCTTATAAATAGGACCGAGGGGTCATTTTCACCTTTTCCCCCTCGTGCCTCTTCGCGTCGTCTTCCTTGCACTGCTCAGCCTTTGGAGCTCCGCCGCCACCGTCGACCGTCGCCTCTGCTCCGACCCTGGCCGCTGCATCACCCTGAACGCACCAGAATACTGCGGCGCCTTTCCGCTTCCTCACCGGCTCCGGTAAGTTCTCTGCTTTTTTCGCCACAGATCTGTTCTAGGGTTTCGACATTCTTCGCAGTTCTTCTGCAGTTCATCAGCACATCAGTGTTGTTCTTCCCTGTTCTGCCTTTCGTCTGTAGATGGTCACTTCGTGCTTGACGTATCCCTTGCCATAGCTAACCTTCCATTATCATCACAAACCCTTATGCGCAAAGAACTGATCTAGTCCTTCATAAATTGCTTCGGTTCTGCACCCCTTCTAGATCCAATTATTTTTGCTTTTCTGTCTTACCTTAGATTCAAAAAAAAATTATATATCACTGTGAGATCTGTTTCTCCTTACACCAACATAGGCGGTTTAACCTTGTATAAGCAGTCTATGCTATTAGCCCTCTGATAAACCGGAGGAGCATTTTACCTTCATAATTATGCTCCGGTTTAACAGTGTCTAAATAATCCTGCGCTAGTATTACCTTTTTCCCTTATTGCATTAGTCTCCGGTTCATACCATTTCACATATCAGTATGTTTCTTACTCCCTTGTCTCTTGCATATGATCATGTGTAATTTATAAACCGGCCTTTCATTTTCAGTTTGTTTGCTTTGCAATGGCCAAACAATTCACTGCCTGCAACTGGGCTCGTTCCCGGGTCACTAAGGCTCAGTTGAATGAGATGGTTAGCATCGGCTCTCTGCCTAAGAAAACTGAAATCAAATGGCGAGTTCCTAGAACAGAAAATCCTCCAACCCCAAGGCAGGGTGAGGTGGTGGTCTTTGTTGACCATATAGGTCGTGGCTTCAAACCGCCAGGGTCAAAATTTTATCGAGATGTGCTTGCCAGCTTCCAACTGCATCCGCAAGATATTGGTCCCAACTCGGTTTCCAACTTATGCAACTTCCAAGTCTTTTGTGAAGTATATTTACAAGAAGAACCAACTGCAGAATTGTTCCGGGATTTCTTTTACTTAAACCGGTGCACAGAGTTTGTAAATGGTCCGAACACAGAACTTGGTGGCGTCTCAATTCAAAAGCAGAAAGAAGTTGAATTTTCTCATGCCAAACATCATAGCCACCCAAAGGAATGGAACCAAACATGGTTTTATTGCAGAGACACTTCGCCTGAGGGTGCAAATCCCCTCCCCGGCTTTCGTGATCACAGACTATCAAATACTCACCCAATGCCACAATGCCTGAGCTCTTCGAAAAGGGCGAAATATGCTCCTCAACTCGCCAAACTCCGGGCCTTTATGGCAAACGGTTTAACAAGCGTGGACTTTGTGCGCTGTTGGATATCCTGGAGTATCTTGCCACTAAGCCGGCGTCCCGGTTTAATGTGCGAATATACCGGTGAGGTTGACAACCCTCAACGCCATTGCAACATCCAATTATCTGAGGAAGAAGTCAACGAAGGTGTAAAGAAGATTCTGAATGAGTCGGAACTGATCTGTAGTCAAACCGGTCTGAGTCCCTTCTATGTCAAGAACAAACCGCCTGCTGTAGGCATTATACTCCCTCTTTATCTCTAATATCTTGAACTTATGCAACCTATAACCCTTCTTCTTTATATGTAGGGTGACGACCCCTTCTAGAAATGGAAAACCATAGAGAAAGTGGCAAAGTCGACTGGAGACAAAGCGGTCAAGCCATCCCGCCCAAAGACCAAAGCCGTAAAACGGACGTCAAAGCGAAAAACGGCTGACCAGATTAATATGGAGCTGGATGATGATACTGATGATCCAGAAGTTGAGGTAGAACTTGACTCACTTGGCTCTCTTTTTATGCATCTCATTAACAATGATCTTCCTCAGGAGGATGCAGAAGCTAGTCAAGCTGATGATGTAGAGGTAATTACCCTTTCCTCCGGTTCAGACTCTATGCCAACACAAAAAACTCGCCAAGCAGGCCGGAAAGTAAGCTTGTCTCATCCTCTTGCTCACTTGGATCCAACATTTATTTTGAAGACTCAATAGCATGAAGCTCGCCGGACAACCCGGCACAGTGGCCAACAGGTCACTTCAGCCGGTTTACCTGACACTCCGGTTCGGAAGCGCCGGTCTGAGGTCTCTCCTACTTCTGACCATTCTTAACCCAAGGCAGGTTATTTCAGACAGCCTCTTAATCCGTCCGATTCAAATTATCAGGTGACACCTCCTTCATCTTCTGGTGAATCGACAACAACTCAACTCCCCCCTTTGAAAATCATGGCAGGGTGAGTTGTAAAAACCTTTCCTTTCAATGCGCCATAAATCCTTTGAATAAGATGTTAATCCTCTTTTGTTCTGTTTGCAGGGCCAAAGCCAGACCAGCAAGAAAGCTCGGGTCACCAATCCGCCAGAAGACCCTGTCGCCGAAGAAGAAGAACCAAGAGGTGAACCGAAACAGACTAGTGAACCGGAAGGTCCCCATCCTGAAGCTACTTTTGATGATCCACCCCTTGAAGGTCAACATACCGACGAACCAACAGATGCTGAGCCTGCCGCACCCGATACTGAACTGGCAGAGCCAAACCGGGCTAGTCCGGTGAAAGACACAGAAATTCCAGCATCATCCACCAAAAATTCTGTAGGCCAAGGTGATGATGTTATTATTACTGGAATAGGCCACAGCTCTCCTGGCCATCCCGTCATTTTAGCTCAGCATAGTGCCAAAGAAGAGCAAATTGTCTAGGATAAAGGTAAATGGAGCAGCGACTTATCAAACTATGCTCATCTTAACACTGATGAGCTTCATTCTGGCTTCTTGAACCGTCTGCACTCAAACCGGGATTATGAAGCCACTTTGGTGAACTTGATAAAAGAGCGATATGAGGTAAATTCCTCTCCCTTTGTATATTGATTTATAGCTAAAACACTATCCCAAGTAGCCCCCAAGGGCCGTTTTATGATTGTTTAATCACAAACTGGGTCTTTGTAACACTTTAAGCATCTCATCATTGATCCTTGCAATGGCAGGTCGCTAATAATAGATAAGACTCATCTTGAAAAAATTAGAGAACTTTCTGCAGCATAGCCCCCAAAGGCCGGTTTAACTTGGCAAGTTAATCCGGTTTTTAATCCACACATCTGTTTTAGAACAGACGCACATTAGCCCCCAAGTGTCAAGGATAATGCTTGCATTGTTCTGGAGACTTATATATATTGTAGCACTTTTAGAGCAAATAGACATTAGCCCCCAAGTATGAAGTGTATAACTTGTTATATGCTTTATACTTAGCACATATATATGTTGTCTGTTGAATATACCTTCAATGTTGCAGGCTGAACTAAGAAGCAAAGATGCCTGAAATTCTGACTTGCAAGAAAATGTGAAGTCTCAACAAGCCGAGGCTGCAAAAGCCAAAGAGGAGCTGACCCAGGCCCTGGCCGGAATGGAAAAGCTGAAAGAATCCTTCAACCAAGAGCGTGCTGAATGGGAAACCGAAAAAGCTGGTTTAACCAAAAGAGCTGTAGATGCCGAGGCAGCCCTGAAACCAGTGGTTGAAGAACTAGCCGGTTTGAAACGCCAAATCTATGCTATGACCCCTGCTATCTTTGGGAAGTGTTTGCTTATGTGTGTTGCGCCAGTCGATGAATCTTATACCTGATCAAAATATTCATAATATCCTTGGCAGGCACTCAGATCGCTCATCTTGGTACAGATATGCGGATGAAACTCAGAGCGACATATACATTGGCTGAACAGCTATACTATGGGTCTCAGCGGGCCATTAGTACGGCGGCTTATAGCAAACCATCTCCAACTTTGATTAAGGAGACCCTTGAGAAGCTGGGCATGTTACCAGCCCGTATTGCCGAGTTGAAGAGAGTCGCTGCCAGAGCAGGAGCTTTAACCGCCCTTATTCGAGCCAAGGCCTGGATTCCAGACTTTGAAGTGGAGGATATTATTAAAGGATACCCAGGCGTTAAAGAAGACGGTTCAATCTTCGACAATGATGATCTTCGACGGCTGACCAAACAGATGCGGCCAGCAGCCAGCAAGTTGGTTGATGATACCGATTTGTCCCATTTTCAACCGTTTTATGATGCAGAAGGGAAAATACAGCCGGCCGACATCCATGAAGTCGAAGAACTTGTGCCTCTGATTCGTAAGCACACTTACGCCCCTGATATTAACCCTTCTAATCTTATCCATGAGGAAGCAGTGTTCCAAGCTTTAACCGGAATCGATTGGTCAACGGCTGATTTCCAGCGTTTGGGGAGGGATGAAGAAGTACCTACACCAACTGATCCTCAACCATCAAACCGTCGCGATGAAGAGTCCTGATCCGGTCGCCGGTTTATATGGCTACTGTGAAAAACAATGGCACTGTTTGAGCCGCTTTGAAGCTTCATGTAATAGGATAGCTGAAACTCCGTTTATCTGCCATGCCATTGAGCATGTTTCGTAATACTTTGTGACAATCTGTGCCGCCCTTCAGGATATATTTATGCATAACCCATGATGAATTGTGTTCCTGGGTACACAAACTTAAAAATGTCTAGCGGTTTACCGCTAGACGTCTCATAATATCCAAGAAGTATATAGTACTTAGATGAATAATCAAGTGTTTACACAAAAAGTAATGTACAGAACATACCTCATTGATTGACCAAACGTGTATACGGCAAAGGTGTTAATACCAATCCGGAACGTTTGATAATTTCATCTTCATAATGCTGGTCTATATATTAAACCAGACCGGGATAACTACCGGATTTTCTTTATAACACTAGTGATTTAGTCAAACCAGACCGGGTCAATGAACACCGGTTTATAATTGATCATGTGCCAACAACTGGTAGTTGAAAAGCAAGCCGGGTCAAGGACGCCGGTTTATCAAAAAATACATATGATTTTCAATAAACAAAATTCAAACAGGAAAATATGCGAGGCTTTTGACGAGCTGCCAGGCTCCAAATCGAGGCTTTTCATGGGCTGCCAGGCCTCTGACTTAAACCATTTAACAAAGCCTTTTAAGATGGGCCTCCAATTAACCAATCATCGTTTTAACTGTGACAAGTTCAGGGTCTGTAAAATATTGACTTGTTAAACGTTCGATGGGTCATACCATGATTACCTGGACAGGAGTGGCTTACTTGATGAAGGCAGGCTAACCCGGGTTTTTAGGTGAATACACCAGGCTTCCAAGCCGTGGCTTGATAGCCAATTACGAGGGTCCTTTCAAACTCTTTGTTGCTTTGCAAAAAAGAGCCCCCAAGTAACTTTGTGAACGATGCTCAGTGTGCGCCCATGTTTGAGTCTGTACTATGTACAACACTCTCTTTGGGTCCACAAATTTTTCCCTTTGTGGCTGAAATGCCTATCAAGAGGTGTAGCTGTAGTTCAAATATGACCAAGCCCCCTAGTGATTTTCTTTATATCTATGCAGCTGCTAAAGCCGGTTCAACAAAGACTCCGCTTTGTCAGTTAACTTGTAAAAGCACACTCATGATATAAGAAAGAACAGATACCCCGCTTATAACGGAGGCTCCGGTTTATTATATGATATATATACACTGTCATAAATATGTACACATGAAGAGCCTATGGCTTCAAGTATAGTAAGGCCGAAGGAGAGCTATGTTCCATGGCCGCTTTGTCTCCTCCTCCGATTGACGTGAGTCTTCATGCTCTCGAACATCAATGAGGTAGTAAGATCTGTTGTGCAGATTTTTGCTGACCACAAAGGGTCCTTCCCAAGGGGGGGATAACTTGTGCATATCAGTCTGATCCTGGATGAGCCGGAGCACCAAATCACCTTCTTGAAAGGTTCTGGTTTTAACCCGGCGGCTGTGATAACGTCGAAGATCTTGTTGATAAATCATCGAACGTGCTGCTGCAAGATCACGCTCTTCATCCAACAGGTCCAGAGAATCCTGACGTGCCTTCTCATTATCAGCTTCAACATAAGCTGCCACACGGGGCAAATCGTGCCGGATGTCACTAGGAAGAACTGCCTCCACTCCATAAACCAAGAAGAAAGGTGTGTAACTCGTAGACCTATTGGGTGTGGTGTTGATGCTCCATAACATAGAAGGTAGCTCCTCAACCCAACAACCCGGCGTCCGCTTTAAGGGAACCATAAGCCTTGGTTTGATACCCCGTAGAATTTCTTGATTTGCCCTTTCTGCTTGACCATTAGATTGGGGGTGAGCTACCGATGCTAGATCAAGCCGGATGTGCTCACGTTGACAGAATTCTTCCATCTCCTCTTTTGATAGATTAGTACCATTATCTGTTATAATGCTGTGTGGAAAGCCGAACCGGAATATCACCTTCTTGATGAATTGAACCGCCGTGGCTGCATCACACTTGCTGACTGGCTCTGCCTCCACCCATTTAGTGAATTTATCAACTGCTACTAACAGGTGGGTCTTTTTGTCCTTAGAGCACTTGAAGGGTCCAACCATATCAAGCCCCCAAGTTGCAAATGGCCACGTAATTGGAATCATCCGCAACTCTTGAGCCGGGACGTGCGCACAGTGGGCAAATTTTTTACATCCATCACATCTCTTGACTAAATCCTCCGCATCAGCATGCGCCGTCAACTAGTAGAAACCGTGGTGAAAAGCTTTGGCAACCAACGACTTTGAACCGGTGTGGTGACCGCAATCCCCTTCATGGATTTCTCGTAGAATCTCACAACCTTCTTGAGGAGAAACACAGCGCTGAATTGCTCCTGAAACACTGTAATGATGTAACTCCCCGTTGAGTATGGTCATGGACTTGGAACGCCAGATTATCTGTCGAGCCAACGTTTCATCGTCTGGTAACTCGCCCCGGTTCATGTAAGCCAGATATGGGATCGTCCAATCCGGTATGGCATGCAGAGCTGCCACTAACTGAGCCTCCAGATCAAGAACAGCCAAATCTTCTTCGGTTGGCACTTTGACTGACGGATTATGCAATACATCAAGAAAGACATTAGGCAGGACCGGTTTACGCTGAGAACCAAGACGACTTAAAGCGTCCGCCGCTTCATTCTTCCATCGGTCTATATGGTCCACCTGATAACCTTTAAAGTGACCAGCCACTGCATCCACCTCTCGCCGATATGCAGCCATGAGTGGGTCCTTAGAATCCCAAGTGCCAGACACCTGCTGAGCTACTAGATCTGAATCGCCGAAGCACTTAACCCGGCTCAAATTCATCTCCTTAGCCATCCGAAGACCGTGGAGAAAAGCCTTATATTCATCTGCATTGTTAGTACACGGGAACATTAAACGGAGGACATAACAAAACTTGTCACCTCGTGGGGAAGTTAGTATGACTCCAGCCCCCGAGCCCTCCAACTGTCTGGATCCATCAAAATGAATAGTCCAATATGTATTATTTGGTTTCTCTTCAGGTGCCTGTAACAAATCATTGATGTAATCCACGAGTGCTTGGGATTTGATCGCTGTGCGGGGTATATATTTGAGCCCATGAGGTCCAAGCTTAATAGCCCACTTGGCAATCCGGCCAGTTGCTTCTCTGTTTTGAATGATGTCGCCCAGAGGAGCTGAACTGACCACTGTGATAGGATGGCCCTGAAAATAGTGTTTAAGCTTCCGGCTCGCCATAAACACCCCATACACCAGTTTCTGCCAATGCGGATACCTCTGCTTTGACTCAATAAGCACCTCACTGATATAATAAACCGGCAGTTGAACCGGATATTCCTTGCCAAGCTCCTTGCGCTCTACCACAATGGATACGCTAACAGCCCGGGCATTAGGAGCCACATATAATAATAATGGCTCTTTATTGATCGGCGCTGCAAGTACCGGTGGTTCAGCTAGCTGCCTCTTCAGATCCTCGAACGCCTTATCAGCTGCCTCACTCCAGACAAAGTTATCTGTTTTCTTGAGCATCTGATATAAGGGGATGGCCTTCTCTCCAAGGCGACTGATAAACCGGCTCAAGGCTGTAATCCGGCCGGCCAGACGTTGAACATCGTTAGTACACGCCGGTTTAGCCAAGGATGTAATGGTCGCAATCTTTTCCGGATTAGCCTCAATGCCTCTGTTTGATACCAGAAAGCCTAAGAGCTTGCCTGCCGGGACACCGAAGACACACTTCTCCGGATTGATCATCATCTTGTAAACCCGGAGATTGTCAAAGGTTTCTTGTAGATAATCTATCAATGTCTCCTCCTTTCTGGACTTGACCACAATATCATCCACATATGCATGAACATTGCGCCCAATTTGTTTATAAAGGCAATTCTGAACACATCGTTGGTAAGTTGCCTGGGCACTCTTGAGTCCAAAATGCATAGAAACATAGCAGAAGGCTCCAAAGGGAGTTATGAAAGTTGTCTTCTCCTGGTCCTTAACCGCCATTTTGATCTAATGATAACCAGAGTAAGAATCCAGAAAACACAAGCGGTCATAACCCACCGTAGCATCAATTATCTGATCAATGCGAGGGAGAGCAAAGGGGTCTGCAGGGAAGCCTTGTTTAAATCTGTGTAGTCCACACACATGCGTCAGGTGCCGTTTTTCTTAAGAACCATCACCGGATTAGCTAACCACTATGGATGAAAAACTTCGACAATAAACCCTGTGGCCAACAGACGGGCTACTTCTTCACCTATAGCCTTACGTCTCTCCTGATTGAAATGGCGGAGGAACTGTCGGACCAGTTTAAACTTAGGATCAATGTTGAGTGTGTGCTCAGCGAGTTCCCTCGGTACACCTGGCATGTCAGAAGGTTTCCATGCAAAGATGTCCCGATTCTCACGGATGAACTCGACGAGCGCACTTTCCTATTTGGGATCTAGGTTAGCAATGATGTTGAACTGTTTGGATGAATTGCCAGGGACAAAGTCAACCATCTTAGTGTCTGTAGCCGATTTGAACTTCAATGTTGGATTATGTTTTGTAGTTGGTTTTTTCAGAGAGGTCATGTCTGCCGGATCAACTTGCTCCTTGTAGAATTTCAACTCCTCCGTGGCACAAACCGACTCAGCATAAGCCGCATCACCTTCTTCACACTCCAAAGCAATCTTTCTACATCCATGTACCGTGATAGTCCCTTTATGACCTGGCATTTTAAGTTGTAGATAAACATAACATGGCCTTGCCATAAACTTAGCATAAGCCGGCCGCCCAAACAAGGCGTGGTATGGACTTTTCATCTTTACCACCTCAAATGTCAATGTTTCTGACCTTGAATCATAGTCATCTCCAAAAGCTACCTCCAAAGCTATCTTGCCAACAGGATATGCAGACTTACCAGGCACCACACCATGAAAGACCATATTTGACGGTTTAAGATCCTTATATGTCAACCCCATACGGCGGAATGTATCATAATACAAAATATTGATACTACTTCCCCCATCCATGAGTACTTTGGTAAACTTGTATCCCCCAACTTGAGGGGCCACCACGAGGGCCAAGTGACCCGGATTATCAACCCGGGGTGGGTGATCATCTCTACTCCACAAAATAGGTTGCTCAGACCAGCGTAAATACTAAGGTACTGCCGGCTCAACAGAGTTTACTGCCCTTTTGTGAAGCTTCTGATCACATTTGCACAAACTAGTAGTGAAGACATGATATTGCCCGCTGTTCAGCTGTTTGGGATTGCTCTGATAACCTGACTGCTGCTGCCGATTCCCCTGATGGTTGTAACCTCCCTGGTTGCCTTGGTGCCCTTAATTGACGTGTCCGGTTTGGTTGCCTTGAAACCCTACACCGGAACCACCACTTTCGTAACCTAGCCCGTGGAAACCTCCTCCTGAACCGTCGGGCGGGCCGTTGTCATATTGGAATTCTTGAAGTCCCACATGATATAATAGTCCTTCCAGAGATGTGATGCCGGTTTTTCCTTTGATCCATGCTTTGGACAGGGCTGATTTAACAAGCGCTCCAAATTGTTGCCTGAACCTCCACCCTTCTGGGGCTGCTTGCCCTTACGGTGCTGGCCATTCTCCTGCGCGTTGGTATTTGCAACAAAGTCCAAGCTACTGTCGGCCTTGCGCTTACCACTGTTTCCATGGCCTACCGGATTATGCTGTTGACCTTTGGCATTGCCGTTCTTCTTACCTTTCTCCGGTTTGTCCTCCTCTGAATCCGGATCCTTGGTATTATCTGAATCGGCGTATTTAACCATGGCGGACATGAGTGTTGACATGTCATTGCAGTGACGTTTGAGCCTTCCCAACTTCTGTTTTAACGGTTTAAAACGACAATTGCCCTCTAATGTTAACACTGTAGTGTCTGCATTGATACAATCTGATGAATGCAAAATTGCTGAGACCCGTTTGACCCAATGGCTCGTGAACTCCCCTTCCTCTTGGACACAAGCGGCTAGATCCATGATTGACATCGGCTGCTTACACGTATCCTTGAAGTTCTGGATAAACTGGTGCTTCAATTCGGCCCATGATCCAACAGAGTTGGTTGACAAGCTCTTCAACCAAGTGCGAGTTGTTCCTTCCAACATCATGGTGAAATATTTAGCACACACTGCCTCATCTACATCTAACATCTCCATTGCCATCTCATAGCTCTCTACCCACGCCTCTGGTTGCAAATCGGCGGTGTAATTTGGTACCTTACGAGGTCCCTTGAAATCCTTGGGCAGTCTCACATTACACAAAGCGGGGGTTAGACACGGCACCCCTAAGGAACTGAACATCACTCCTGGCTCCACGGAGGCCGTGGGATGAACCGGAGTATGCTGTCGTGCTCCGTGTCGAGCTGCCAACTCGGCCTCCCGACGTGCGCGGCCGTGATCCACAACATCTTGCGCATTAGCACCTCCCCCGGCCGGGTTGTTCCCTCGTGGTGAATTTCGGTAAAGTGCACTACTGGACACGGCCGGTTCGTCCTCCACATGTCTACTATAACTCCGGCTTGGACGGGGAGTGGAATGAATCCTCTCACGACTGTGTGAATACACCTGTTGTTGATTTAGTGCTGTTTGAAAGAGATCCCTGGCCCGACGTGCTTCCACTGCAACTGGTGACTCGCCGTCGGTTGTGAGGGCCGCTAGGCGTGAAGCGGCGGCCACAATGTTGTCCAACGGGTTGGAATAATGCCCAGGAGGCGTTGGCACATACTGTGGCACAACGTTGTTCTGACGAAGCGGATCCGTCGTGCGCGGTTGAACCAGCGCTCCTGTTCCCAGTGCCTCCACCCGGTTTGATATGGGTTGGTTACCAGCTCCTGCTCCTGGCGTGTTGAAGAGATTCTGCGGCTCATAAACCGACGAGAGACGCGATCAGTGAAGGAAATATGCCCTAGAGGCAATAATAAAGTTATTATTTATTTCCTTATTTCATGATAAATGTTTATTATTCATGCTATAATTGTATTAACCGGAAACATAATACATGTGTGAATACATAGACAAACAGAGTGTCACTAGTATGCCTCTACTTGACTAGCTCGTTAATCAAAGATGGTTATGTTTCCTAACCATAGACAAAGAGTTGTTATTTGATTAACGGGATCACATCATTAGGTGAATGATCTGATTGACATGACCCATTCCATTAGCTTAGCACCCGATCGTTTAGTATGTTGCTATTGCTTTCTTCATGACTTATACATGTTCCTATGACTATGAGATTATGCAACTCCCGTTTGCCGGAGGAACACTTTGTGTGCTACCAAACGTCACAACGTAACTGGGTGATTATAAAGGTGCTCTACAGGTGTGTCCAAAGGTACATGTTGGGTTGGCGTATTTCGAGATTAGGATTTGCCACTCCGATTGTCGGAGAGGTATCTCTGGGCCCTCTCGGTAATGCACATCACATAAGCCTTGCAAGCATTGCAACTAATGAGCTAGTTGCGAGATGATGTATTACGGAACGAGTAAAGAGACTTGCCAGTAACGAGATTGAACTAGGTATTGGATACCGACGATCGAATCTCGGGCAAGTAACATACCGATGACAAAGGGAACAACGTATGTTGTTATGCGGTCTGACCGATAAAGATCTTCGTAGAATATGTAGGAGCCAATATGGGCATCCAGGTCCCGCTATTGGTTATTGACCGGAGACGTGTCTCGGTCATGTCTACATTGTTCTCGAACCATAGGGTCCGCACGCTTAACGTTACGATGACAGTTATTATGAGTTTATACATTTTGATGTACTGAAGTTAGTTCAGAGTCCCGGATGTGATCACAGACATGACAAGGAGTCTCAAAATGGTCGAGACATAAAGATTGATATATTTGATGACTATATTCGGACACCGGAAGGGTTCCGATGAAGTTTCGGATAAAACCGAAGCACCGGGGGGTTACCGGAACCCCCCGGGGGGTTACCGGAACCCCCCGGGGGGTTAATGGGCCTCATGGGCCTAAAGTGGATAAGAGGAAGGGGCTGCCAGGGCAGGGCGCGTGCCCCCTCTCCCCCTAGTCCAAATTGGACAAGGAGGGAGGGGCGGCGCCCCCCTCTTTCCCTTTCTTCTCCACCAATCCTACTTGGACTAGGAAAAAGGGGGGGAGTCCTACTCCCGGTAGGAGTAGGACTCCTCCTGCGCCTCCATAGGGCCGGCCGAACCCCTCCCCCTTGGATCCTTTATATATGGAGGCAAGGGGGCACCCTAGAACACACAATTGATCAACGTGATCGTTCCTTAGCCGTGTGCGGTGCCCCCTTCCACCATATTCCACCTCGGTCATATCGTTGTAGTGCTTAGGCGAAGCCCTGCGTCGGTAGAACATCATCATCGTCACCACGCCGTTGTGCTGACGGAACTCATCCCCGAAGCTTTGCTGGATCGGAGCCCGGGGAGCGTCATCGAGCTACGTGTGCTAAGAACTCGGAGGTGCCGGAGTAACGGTGCTTGGATCGGTCGGATCGGGAAGACGTACGACTACTTCCTCTATGTTGTGTCAACGCTTCCGCTTCGGTCTACGAGGGTACGTAGACAACACTCTCCCCTCTCGTTGCTATGCATCACCATGATCTTGCGTGTGCGTAGGAAATTTTTTGAAATTACTACGTTCCACAACAGTGGCATCCGAGCCTAGGTTTTATGGTTTGATGTTATATGCACGAGTAGAACACAAGTGAGTTGTGGGCGATATAAGTCATACTGCCTACCAGGATGTCATACTTTGGTTCGGCGGTATTGTTGGATGAAGCGGCCCGGACCGACATTACGCGTACGCTTACGCGAGACCGGTTCTCCCCACGTGCTTTGCACAAAGGTGGCTTGCGGGTGACTGTTTCTCCAACTTTAGTTGAACCGAGTTTGGCTACGCCCGGTCCTTGCGAAGGTTAAAACGGCATCAACTTGACAAACTATCGTTGTGGTTTTGATGCGTAGGTAAGATTGGTTCTTGCTTAAGCCCGTAGCAGCCACGTAAACATGCAACAACAAAGTAGAGGATGTCTAACTTGTTTTTGCAGGGCATGTTGTGATGTGATAAGGTCAAGACATGATGCTAAATTTTATTGTATGAGATGATCATGTTTTGTAACCAAGTTATCGGCAACTGGCAGGAGCCATATGGTTGTCGCTTTATTGTATGCAATGCAATCGCACTGTAATGCTTTACTTTATCACTAAGCGGTAGCGATAGTCGTGGAAGCATAAGATTGGCGAGACGACAACGATGCTACGATGGAGATCAAGGTGTCGCGCCGGTGACGATGGTGATCATGACGGTGCTTTGGAGATGGAGATCACAAGCACAAGATGATGATGGCCATATCATATCACTTATATTGATTGCATGTGATGTTTATCTTTTATGCATCCTATCTTGCTTTGATTGACGGTAGCATTATAAGATGATCTCTCACTAAATTATCAAGAAGTGTTCTCCCTGAGTATGCACCGTTGCCAAAGTTCGTCGTGCCCAGACACCACGTGATGATCGGGTGTGATAAGCTCTACGTCCATCTACAACGGGTGCAAGCCAGTTTTGCACACGCAGAATACTCAGGTTAAACTTGACGAGCCTAGCATATGCATATATGGCCTCGGAACACGGAGACCGAAAGGTCGAGCGTGAATCATATAGTAGATATGATCAACATAGTGATGTTCACCATTGAAACTACTCCATCTCACGTGATGATCGGACATGGTTTAGTTGATTTGGATCACGTGATCACTTAGAGGATTAGAGGGGTGTCTATCTAAGTGGGAGTCCTTAAGTAATATGATTAATTGAACTTAAATTTATCATGAACTTAGTCCTGGTAGTATTTTGTAAATCATGTTGTAGATCAATAGCTCGCGTTGTTGCTTCCCTGTGTTTATTTTGATATGTTCCTAGAGAAAATTGTATTGAAAGATGTTAGTAGAAATGATGCGGATTGGATCCGTGATCTGAGGTTTATCCTCATTGCTGCACAGAAGAATTATGTCCTTGATGCACCGCTAGGTGACAGACCTATTGCAGAAGCAGATGCAGACGTTATGAATGTTTGGCTAGCTCAATATGATGACTACTTGATAGTTTAGTGCACCATGCTTAACAGCTTAGAATCGGGACTTCAAAGACGTTTTGAACGTCATGGACCATATGAGATGTTCCAGGAGTTGAAGTTAATATTTCAAGCAAATACCCGAGTTGACAGATATGAAGTCTCCAACAAGTTCTATAGCTAAAAGATGGAGGAGAATCGCTCAACTAGTGAGCATGTGCTCAGATTGTCTGGGTACTACAATCGCTTGAATCAAGTGGGAGTTAATCTTCCAGATAAGATAGTGATTGACAGAATTCTCTAGTCACCATGACCAAGTTAGTAGAACTTCGTGATGAACTATAGTATGCAAGGGATGACGAAAACGACTCCCGAGCTTTTCATGATGATGAAATCGATGAAGGTAGAAATCAAGAAAAACATCAAGTGTTGATGGTAGACAAGACCACTAGTTTCAAGAAAAGGGCAGAGGGAAGAAGGGGAACTTCAAGAAGAACAGAAAGCAAGTTGCTGCTCAAGAGAAGAAACCCAAGTCTGGACCTAAGCCGGAGACTGAGTGCTTCTACTGCAAAGGGACTGGTCACTGGAAGCGGAACTACCCCAAGTGATTGGCAGATAAGAAGGATGGCAAGGTGAACATAAGTATATTTGATATACATGTTATTGATGTGTACTTTACTAGTGTTTATAGCAACCCCTCAGTATTTGATACTAGTTCAGTTGCTAAGATTAGTAACTCAAAACGGGAGTTGCAGAATAAACAGAGACTAGTTAAGGATGAAGTGACGATGTGTGTTGGAAGTGGTTCCAAGATTGATATGATCATCATCGCACACTCCCTATAAATTCGGGGTTAGTGTTGAACCTAAATAAGTGTTATTTGGTGTTTACGTTGAGCATGAATATGATTTGATCATGTTTATTGTAATACGGTTATTCATTTAAGTAAGAGAATGAATTATTGTTCTGTTTACATGAATAAAACCTTATATGGTTACACACCCAATGAAATAGTTCATTGGATCTCGATCATAGTGATACACATAATCATAATATTGAAACCAAAAGATGCAAAGATAATAATGATGGTGCAACTTATTTGTAGCACTGCCGTTTAGGTCATATTGGTGTAAAGTGCATGAAGAAACTCCATGCTGATGGGCTTTTGGAATCACTTGATTATGAATAAGTTGATGCTTGCGAACCATGCCTCATGGGCAAGATGACTAAGACTCTGTTCTTCGGAACAATGGAGCGAGCAACAGATTTGTTGGAAATCATACATACTGATGTATGTGGTCCAATGAATATTGAGGCTCGCGATAGGGTATCATTATTTTCTGATCTTCACAGATGATTTGAGCAGATATGAGTATATCTACATGATGAAACATAAGTCTGAAACATTTGAAAAGTTCAAAGAATTTCAGAGTGAAGTGGAGAATCATCGTAACAAGAAAATAAGGCTTCTACGATCTGATCGCGGAGACAAATATTTGAGTTACGAGTTTGGTCTTCAATTAAAACAATGTGGAATAGTTTCATAAATTAGTGCCACCCGGAACACCACAGCATAATGGTGTGTTCGAATGTCATAGCCGTACTTTATTAGATATAGTGCAAATCTATGATGTTTGTTACCGATTTACCACTATCATTTTTGAGGTTATGCATTAAAGACAGCTGCATTCACGTTAAAAAAGGGGCACCATCTAAGTCCGTTGAGACGACACAATCTGAACTGTGGTTTAGCAAGAAACCAAAGTTGTCGTTTCTTAAAGTTTGGGGTTGTGATGCTTATGTGAAAAAGTTTCATCCTGATAAGCTCAAAACCAAATCGGAGACATATGTCTTCATAGGATACCCAAAAGGAGACTGTTGGGTACACCTTCTATCACAGATCCTAAGGCAAGACATTCGTTGCTTATAATGGATCCTTTCTAGAGAAGGAGTTTCTCTTGAAAGAAGTGAGTGGGAGGAAAGTAGAACTTGATAAGGTAATTGTACCTTCTCCCTTATTGGAAAGTAGTTCATCACAAAAATCTGTTCCTGTGACTACTACACCAATTAGTGAGGAAGCTAATGATAATGATCATAAAACTTCAGATCAAGTTACTACCGAATCTCGTAGGTAAACCAGAGTGAGATCCGCACCAGAGTGGTACAGTAATCCTGTTCTAGAAGTCATGTTACTAGACCATGACGAACTTGCGAACTATGAGGAAGCGATGATGAGCCCAGATTCCGCAAGATGGCTTGAGGCCATGAAATCTGAGATGGGATTCATGTATGAGAACAAAGTATGGACTTTGGTTGACTTGCCCGATGATCGGCAAGCCATAGAAAATAAATGGATCTTCAAGAGGAAGACGGACGTTGATAGTAGTGTTACTATCTACAAAGCTAGAATTATCGCAAAAGGTTTTCGACAAGTTCAAAGTGTTGACTACGATGAGAGTTTCTCACTCGTATCTATGCTTAAGTCTGTCCGAATCATGTTAGCAATTGCCGCATTTTATGAAATCTGGCAAATGGATAAACAAAACTGCATTCCTTTATTGATTTCTTAAAGAAGAGTTGTATATGATGCAACCAGTAGGTTTTGTCAATCCTAAAGGTGCTAACAAAATATGCAAGCTCCAGCGATTCATCTATGGACTGGTGCAAGCATCTCGGAGTTGGAATACATGCTTTGATAAGTTGATCAAAGCATATAGTTTTATACAGACTTGCGGTGAAGCCTGTATTTACAAGAAAGTGAGTGGGAGCACTACAACATTTCTGATAAGTATATGTGAATGACATATTGTTGATCGTAAATAATGTAGAATTATTCTGTAAAGCATAAAGGAGTATTTGAAAGGAGTTTTTCAAAGAAAGACTTCGGTGAAGCTGCTTACATATTGAGCATCAAGATCTATAGAGATAGATCAAGACGCTTGATAAGTTTTTTCAATAAATACATACCCTGACAAGATTTTGAAGTAGTTCAAAATGGAACAGTCAAAGAAAGAATTTCTTGCCTATGTTACAAGGTGTGAAATTGAGTAAGACTCAAAGCCCGACCACGGCAGAAGATAGAAAGAAAATGAATGTCATTCCCTATGCCTTGGTCATAGGTTCTATAAAGTATGCCATGCTGTGTACCAGATCTATTGTATACCCTACCACTGAGTTTGGCAAGGGAGTACAATAGTGATCTAGGAGTAGATCACTGGACAGCGGTCAAAATTATCCTTAGTGGAATAAGGATATGTTTCTCGATTATGGAAGTGAAAAAAGGTTCATCGTAAAGGGTTACGCCGATGCAAGTTTTGAAACTAAT
The DNA here is from genome assembly GCA_034509565.1 of Triticum monococcum. Taxonomy (NCBI): domain Eukaryota; kingdom Viridiplantae; phylum Streptophyta; class Magnoliopsida; order Poales; family Poaceae; genus Triticum; species Triticum monococcum. The sequence continues at coordinate 638,734,807 of CM067847.1, read as the reverse complement.
CTAGATGACTCTAAGTCACGGTCTAGATACATATTGAAAGTGGGAGCAATTAGCTAGAGTAGCTCCATGCAAAGCATTGTTGACATAGAAATTTGCAAAATACATGCGGATCTGAATGTGGCAGACCCGTTGACTAAGATTCTCCCACAAGCAAAACATGATCACACCTTAGTACTCTCTGGGTGTTAATCACATAGCAATGTGAACTAGATTACTGAATCTAGTAAACCCTTTGGGTATTGGTCACATGGCGATGTGAACTATGGGTGTTAATCACATGATGATGTGAATTATCGATGTTAATCACATGGTGATGCGATCTAGATTATTAACTCTAGTGCAAGTGGGAGACTGAAGGAAATATGCCCTAGAGGCAATAATAAAGTTATTATTTATTTCCTTATTTCATGATAAATGTTTATTATTCATGCTATAATTGTATTAACCGGAAACATAATACATGTGTGAATACATAGACAAACAAAGTGCCACTAGTATGCCTCTACTTGACTAGCTCATTAATCAAAGATGGTTATGTTTCCTAACCATAGACAAAGAGTTGTTATTTGATTAACGGGGTCACATCATTAGGTGAATGATCTGATTGACATGACCCATTCCATTAGCTTAGCACCCGATCGTTTAGTATGTTGCTATTGCTTTCTTCATGACTTATACATGTTCCTATGGCTATGAGATTATGCAACTCCCGTTTGCCGGAGGAACACTTTGTGTGCTACCAAACATCACAACGTAACTGGGTGATTATAAAGGTGCTCTACAGGTGTCTCCAAAGGTACATGTTTGGTTGGCATATTTCGAGATTAGGATTTGTCACTCCGATTGTCGGAGAGGTATCTCTAGGCCCTCTCGGTAATGCACATCACATAAGCCTTGCAAGCATTGCAACTAATGAGTTAGTTGCGAGATGTTGTATTACGGAACGAGTAAATAGACTTGCCGGTAACGAGATTGAACTAGGTATTGGATACCGACGATCGAATCTCGGGCAAGTAACATACCGATGACAAAGGGAACAACGTATGTTGTTATGCGGTCTGACCGATAAAGATCTTCGTAGAATATGTAGGAGCCAATATGGGCATCCAGGTCCCGCTATTGGTTATTGATCGGAGACGTGTCTCGGTCATGTCTACATTGTTCTCGAACCGTAGGGTCCGCACGCTTAACGTTACGATGACAGTTATTATGAGTTTATACATTTTGATGTACCGAAGTTAGTTCGGAGTCCCGGATGTGATCACGGACATGACGAGGAGTCTCGAAATGGTCGAGACATAAAGATTGATATATTGGATGACTATATTCGGACACCGGAAGGGTTCCGATAAAGTTTCGGATAAAACCGGAGCACCGGGGGGTTACCGGAACCCCCCGGGGGGTTAATGGGCCTCATGGGCCTAAAGTGGAGAAGAGGAAGGGGCTGCCAGGGTAGGCCGCGCGCCCCCTCTCCCCCTAGTCCGAATTGGACAAGGAGGGAGGGGCGCGCGCCCCCCTCTTTCCCTTTCTTCTCCACCAATCCTACTTGGACTAGGAAAAAGGGGGGGGAGTCCTACTCCCGGTAGGAGTAGGACTCCTCCTGCGCCTCCATAGGGCCGGCCGAACCCCTCCCCCTTGGATCCTTTATATATGGAGGCAAGGGGGCACCCTAGAACACACAATTGATCAACGTGATCGTTCCTTAGCCGTGTGCGGTGCCCCCTTCCACCATATTCCACCTCGGTCATATCGTTGTAGTGCTTAGGCGAAGCCCTGCGTCGGTAGAACATCATCATCGTCACCACGCCGTTGTGCTGACGGAACTCATCCCCGAAGCTTTGCTGGATCGGAGCCCGGGGAGCTTCATCGAGCTGTACGTGTGCTAAGAACTCGGAGGTGCCGGAGTAACGGTGCTTGGATCGGTCGGATCGGGAAGACGTACGACTACTTCCTCTACGTTGTGTCAACGCTTCCGCTTCGGTCTACAAGGGTACGTAGACAACACTCTCCCCTCTCGTTGCTATGCATCACCATGATCTTGCGTGTGCGTAGGAATTTTTTGAAATTACTACGTTCCCCAACAATCGGTACCTTCTTCTCATGACTTCCTCTGGAGCATTCTAATCCAGCCTAATCTGGTAGGCCTGTGCTTCCGATTCAGCCCGTTCTGTGGCCATCCTAGTATTTTTTGTCGCCAGATCCGCTTTGGCCTAGGCTATCTGATCTTTCACTTTTGCAATCTCCGCATTGTGTTGATCCCTGGCGGCTGCATCCACCTCTGCGGCCATCAACGTTGCCAAAGCATCGAACAAATCAGACATGACTTGGGCTGAAGGTGGCGCCGAGCTTCCTGCCCCTCCTGGCATGGCCGTTGTTGAACCGGAGAGCATTGCTGTGGCGGTAGAAGAATGAGGCGCCAATTGTGTGCCGGCCATGAAGATGGCGGCCTGGTTTGGCCGATCGGGGGAATCCGGAATACTGTTGCCCTCGGATCCTCCATCAATCCGGCCGTCCTGCAACTGGTAAAGTGATTCGGTCTCTCCAGAAGACTCGTCATCAGAGCAGACCACGATCTCTCCATCGGACACCGGTCCGTCCTCGTACCTTGATCCATGGGTGACACCCAGGAAAACACGCCTTGCCTCGGGCTGAACCGGCTAAGAACTTGCACGCCGAGCCGTTTCGATGATGTCGGTGTACATGTCCGGCTCAGGGCCCGGTTCGCCGATCTTGCCGATGAAGACATGAATCAAACCAAAGGGGACCCGGTACCCGTATTCGATTGAATCGGCCTCGGGACCCCATCCTGCGGTTTTTATGTAGAGCTTGCCGCGACGACTCTTCGTCATCCGGCCCACAGCGTATCCCTTAAGTCCATCGAAGCTGCCCTTCAAGAACTCAAAACCATCGTGCGATAGCCCCATGGTGGGTGCCAACTGTTGTGGGTTTGTCACGGCAGATGCCCTTGTGAAAGGACTTAGTCGTGGAGCCAGCTACGGGTTAGATTTAAGGGGTTAAACCGGACAAAGGGACACGGGGAATTTTATACTAGTTCTGCCCCTTCAAGGAAGGTAAAAGCCTACGTCTAGTTGAGATTGGTATTGCTAGGGTTTCGAAGGCCAGGGAGCGAATCCGCTTTGTCTGGCTCTCGAGTTGTTGCTATCTGTCCCTAAACCGCGGCCGGGTCGTCCCTTTATATACATAGGCTGACGCACGCCGGGCTACAGAGTCCCGAAGCCAGATCATAAATGTGTCTGGTTCGGTCTCTACTCTCCCTATCTTACCATACAAGTTATATGACTAGGTTGGTTTACATTTACAGGCTGTAACCCGCCTTTGGGCCTTGGGCCTTCCTTAAAGCGCCATTATCCTCACATCTTCATGGGCTTCTAATCTTCAAAGAGTCAACCCGGCTACATAAGGCCAATTTACCTCCAGTAGTAATATCCCCAACACCGCCCCTGCCCCTAGTTGCCTGTCGCCGCCGTTTTGCCGCCGGGGAGCAAGCTGGTTCCCCGCCGCTGTTTCCCCCACGCCCAGCCGCCCCGCAACCAAGAAGACGCCTCGCCGCCCCAGCCACAGACGACCGACACGCTCGTCGGACGCCGGCCAGGCAGCTAGCTGGTCTGTGGGGGCCGCGTCTCCCCTTGCCGGCCGTCTCCTTCTTCGACGCCCGCAAGCTGTTCGACAGTTTGCCAAGGTACGAAAATGGACTCCGCCGACGAGTTCTTTTTCCACAATTTCCTTTGCGACTCCGACGATTCGTCGGACGATGAGGAGGAGATATTGGCTGCTGTGTTGGTCCATCACCACCTTAACGACCAGCGGCCGTTGTTCCGTGGCTCCATTCCGGGCCACCTTCCGGTGTTGAATCGTAACCGGGAGAGCGGGCATTTCCTTCTCTGGAAGGACTACTTTGATATAACAAACCCGTTGTTCAAACATCACAAATTCCGCCGCTGGTTCCGTATGAGTAGGCATGTTTTCAACCGTATTAGAGAGGGAGTGGTCGGCTATGATGACTACTTTGAGTGCAAAGAGGATGTCGTCGGCAAGATTGGTTTCTCCTCTTATCAGAAATGCACTGCCGCCATCCGAATGCTTGCATAAGTGCCCGGTGATCTCATTGGCGAGTACGTCCGTATGAGCGAGTCTACATGCCTAGAGTCCCTGTATAAGTTCTGCAAGGCTGTGATTGCTGTGTTTGGCCCTGAGTACTTGAGAGAGCCGACAGCTGAAGATACAACCCGTTTGTTGGCGATGAATGCTAGCAGGGGCTTCTCGGGGATGCTTGGCAGCATAGACTGCATGCACTGGGAGTGGAAAAACTGCCCTTCTGCTTGACAAGGGCAGTATAAGGGACATGCAGGGCTTGCACTGTCATACTAGAGGCCGTGGCGTCTCAAGATCTCTGGATATTGCACTCTTTCTTTGGCATGGCTGGATCACACAATGATATCAACGTGCTTCAGCGCTCGCCGGTGTTTGCTAGGCTTGCCGAAGGCAACAGCCCACCGGTGAACTTTACTGTCAACGGCCACACCTACGACAAAGGGTATTATCTGGGTGACGATATCTATCCTCGGTGGACCATTATTGTCAAGACAATACCCAACCCTGTTCGAGAGAAAAGGAAAATATTTGCCCAAGAGTAAGAGAGTGCTAGAAAGGATGTCGAGCGTGCCTTTGGTGTTTTGCAATCTCAATGGGGCATCGTTCGGTATCCTGCTAATACTTGGAGCACGCAGAAACTATGGGAGATGATGATTGCTTGTGTGATCATGCACAACATGATCGTAGAAGACGAGCGCCCGGAACGTCTGTACGATCAAGACTTTCAGTTTCAGGGTGAGAATGTTGTGCCTGAGTATGGAGTAGCGGCAACATTTGAGCAGTTCACTCAGTTTCATGAAGACATGCGTGATTGGGAAACTCACATGCAACTTCAAAATGATTTGGTTGAGTATATGTGGACTCATGTTGGCAACCAATAGATGTATCTTTTTTATTCGTTTTGCAAAACTATGTGAAACATTTTTATTTTATTTGGCTTGTGACTATTTTGTTTGTTAAATTTTCACGTCACCATATGTGAGAATGCAATGCAAAATTGGACGGCCAGCCGGCCACGCCTGCAAATATGGGTCGGCGCGTTGGGCACGCTGCCGATCCATATGAAAAACAGGGCAGATGCCGGGCGGGCGGCCGACCCAAACGGACAAAAAGCGAACGAAATCGCCGTCCGTTTGAGTCGGCCCGTTGGAGTTGCTCTTAATACGCTAGATCCTAATACGAGTACTCTACAAAATATGCCATGCCCGCCACTGAACGAGAGTAATTGATACTGTAGACACCTTTGGGAAGCAAGAAAGACAACTCGAGATATTATTTTTCCTTTCTCACATCAGCGCAAATTAACACGGAGTAATTGGTCAATCCGACGATCCAGACTGGAAGATGATAAATGCGGTGACGACCCCGACCACTCCGGTGAGCCCCAGCGCCAACGCCGGCAGCGGCGCCATCAGCCCTACGTTCTGCAGAGAAGCAAAGCAACGCTAGTCACGCTTCCATTTTTTTTACCATCAAACAGGGAAAGAGAGCTGGCACGCGAGCTGCTCAACCTGAAGCACCCCTTTGCCGGTTGTGAGCTCCACGCCGACCGCCCCGAAGAAGGCGAGCATGGCGCCGCGGCTGAGCCACACGTCCAGCCCAGGGCCGCCCTTGGACCCCTGCTCACACCTGACGCTCAGGGATTTGAGCCTCATGCTCCTCCTGCTCACTACCAAGTACAGAGGTAAGTAGTGAGCGGAAATTTGACGAAACGCCAGCTCTGCGCGACATGGACTAGTGAAATTGCTACACAGTTTAAGACGGCGTGCAAGAATAAACTGAAGGGAACAGAAAACTGCCGAAGAGAATAATGGAGGATCTAGCTTAAATTACTACCACGAGCAGCGGAGCGGGCCGACGTCACGGAAAACCGGGGGACGCCATTGCCTGCACGGAGAGGATTGCAAAGCTAGTTAGGGAGAGGGAGCTAGCTCAAGAAGCCTCGGGGTTTTACGACGCTACTTCAATTTCCTGCACGCGGATAAAAGGATTTTCTTGCCAGGAAACTGCCCTGGCAAGCGAGAGCAGAGAAAGAGAGAGGCGACTGAGCATGGCTACCTGGCGTCGCGGCGAGACGGAAGCTGGGAGCAGCGGAGGAGAGAGGGAGGAGCTGAGCCATGGATGGATGGCTGGGAGTCGGTGAGGTGGGGAAGGGAGGAGGAGGAGGAGAGGAGCAGCTTCTAGCCGCTTCCTTGTAGACACCTTATCGGTACGAGATCGACCGATGGGAGCCGCACGTTCAAGCAGTGCCTGGCTTGCATATGGCACATCAGATATTCCATTCAATCACTCGGCAAGGCACACAGTGTCACGGTTTAGCAAGGTAGGTAGCAAGAAAAGGCACGCCTCGGCTTAATCCCACCACCTTCGGCGAAGACTTAACATGAATTACAATCTTAAAAGATACTCTTAACAGTGCATTTTACAGGCACAGCAAGAACACATCGAAACTGAAATACAGAAGTAAAGTTACAACCAGAACAAGACCCAAGCTTATAATAGCACCATTGAAGACCCAAGATTCCGCCAAACAATCTCTCTGTCTCTATGGACCAGTGGCTCGTGGAGCGTCCGCGGCGACGCCGGCGTAGCCGGGTGGTCTAGTGGTGTTCTTCATACAAAGGAAAAGTTGTAACCATTTGCATTTGCATGCGAAAATGCAGGCCACCTTTTACAAACACAAAGTTGATACAGAGCATGCATGTCATCAACACCCTCTTCAGTCATCAAATTCCATCAAACGCGGATTGCAACAACCGAATCCATACATATGGCGGAGAGATAAATCGAACCCATCGGAATTTCTGAGTGCACTGCAAGAAAATACAATATAATCCTCGCAGAAATCTATGAAATTCCCGTCCTAAACAAGCATGCAAGTAGTAATGGCATAGCACAGTAGTACGCACATACAGTATAGATCTGAGTGGCACGGCAGCGAGTGACTAGCACCACCGCAGAAGAAGTGCGGCGGCGACAGCGCAGAGCACCCGGGGATGGAGCTGCACTCTGGTCTGCGAGTGGGACCCGGAATGGAGCCCGTGGCGCCCGGCCGGCGGGCTGCGGCGGTCGATCCCAGGCGGCGGCATCCTCCCGCAGTTGCAAGCAGCGGTGGGCGGCTGCATCTGCCCGCAGCTGCACGGTGTCGGCGTCGGCGGCGGGACGGTGAGAGGAAGCGCCGACGGCGGCGGAGGAGAGTAGTAGAAGAATGGATGCACCATTGGCGGTTGCCCAGCGGCCCCGTCGTCGGCGGCGGCCGGCCGCGGCAACGGCGTGGCCAGGAGGAGGAGCAGCAGGAGGAGCTGTTGCTGGGGTGCCATGAGAACTGAGGGCGAGATGGGTGCGTCAGTGCGTGGCTAAGCAGATGGTGAAACTATTTTTTTTAACACGGCAGTCGGCAGATGGTGAAACTTAAAGCCGTGCACTGCATGGGTGCCTCGTGCTACACTCTTAGGCTCCTCCCAATGCTCCACCTTGTATAGGTGTTAAGCATGTCATGTAGGTGAAAAATCTGATGTGGCAAGACAATTAATAGGAGAGAGATTGATTTGGTAATCCCAGGAAGAACCAATGCCAAACGTGTGAACCTAGTCAAAACATTTAAATGGAGCAAGCTCACCAATGCATGAAAGAGTTTAGTAGCTAAATCATTAAATGAAGGGAGCTTAGCAATAACAAGTTAAGCACCTATGCATTATGGACTATAGTTGCTAAAGTATTTAATGTGCTTAGCACCTCATCTAAGCACCTTTCCATTGAAAGAGGTCTTACTGGTCTGGCACCAGACAAAGCTTTGAAGTTTTTTCAAGCTCACTGTCGGATGGAAAAAAAGGAAGAGGAGGAGGGCAAAATCCTCATTTGGAGCACGAACTAGACCACAAAGCTTGAATTTCATGGCCGAAGTAGGGTTTATTGCATAGGAATTCCACCAAACCTCCGTCACCTCTTTACAATTCAAAATTACAAGCCAGCCAAATGGCCACTTCTTCCTCGCCAAGTTTCAATTGCTATAACTTTTTTACGTCATTCAACCGCTACGGCTAGGTAACCATATATATGGAAAAACGTTACTAGGTCAAAGACCAATTGACGACTTACAAGCCAGCTGGAAGTCGCGTCTCTTTTCTGGGTCGGGCCTCCGGCCCATTGCTTGAATTTGGATTCCCGCTAAACCTAGCGCTCTTGACAACCCCCCTCCCCCGCCTCCTTCAGAACCGGCTTGTCCCTAAGCCACTAATCGAGGGAGCTGCTGGCGAAGATAATTTAAATCTTCCCAGGTAGCAACAGAGCATTCGTGCCACTCCATTAAGCGCGCACTTACAGAATGGTACCATGTCCTTGCTGAGGAACGCGGTGCTGCAGAAGTTTGACATGAACCTCAAGAAGAGTGTCAGGAGGAGGAAGAGTTGATTGTACCTGATGGTGGGAAGGTACACATGCTTTAGTTGAGATACATGGATAATTGGGTGAATTCCACCGGAAGGTGGAAGATTCAAAGAGTAAGCTAGCTCTTCAATCTTTTCATTGATGACATAGGCCCCATAGTATTTAAAAGAGAACTTTGTGATTAGCTCTCCTAACCACATAGGATTGCACATCCGGATGCAACTTCAGGAACACTTGATCACCCACTTGAAAATGACTTTCAGTTCCCTTCTTTATCATCCTAAGGTTTCATTCTCTGTTGAGGTGTGAGCAACTTTGTCTAATTAAATCAATAACAAGAGCCCTTCATGCCAACTTCCAACCAGTGAGTAATGTCACTGTAAGCAACAACATTACTGGCAGAAATACCAAATATCTAGGAGCATGGCTATATAAGATTTCAAATGGGGTTTTGCTAAAGAAGAATGCCAATTTGTACTATGCAGGAACTCACATAACCATTTAGACCATGTGTGAGCATGAGCACTGATAAAGCATCTCAAAGAGCATTCCACCAGTTGATTAACTCTTTCTCTTTGTCCATTAGTTTCAAGGTGATTGGGAGTGCTCATTTTCAACTCACTACTAGCAGCTTTCATCATAAGTTTCTAGAATGTACTATTGAAAATAGGATCTCTATCTGACACAATGAATTTGAGCATGTTGTGTAGCTTGTAAACATTGTCAACGAGCACATCTGCTACTTCCAGAGCATTAAAATGAGGTTGGAGAGAACAAAAATGGACATATTTAGTAAATTTTTCAATCACCACTAAAATACAGTTGTATTAGCCTGAAACTAGTAATCCGCTAATAAAATGCTTTGTAACCATCTCCCGATATTGTCCTAAAATGGGTAAGGGATAGAGTAACCCATGATATGCTACTCTTTCAGGTTTTGCTTGCTGACAAATGATACATGACTTGAACGTGTATTTGATAAATTTTCTCATGCCAATCCAACAAAATAATGCATCAAGATATTCTTATGTTGTAGATAGTCTTATATTGTAGCCCCATCATTTTGCCAAAGCCTTGTGTTACCATGTTGTTTGCCATCTTTGAGTTTCTACGTGAGCTAAAATCTTTTGACCGGCTCTAATTGTAAACTCATGAGCATGAAGATATGATCTCCAGAGTTCAACTGCTAGTAGAATGGCCAAATATTCTTTTCCATACACCACGAGAGATTGATTCTTATGGACTAAAGCTTTAGGCCATAAGCAAGAAGGTACCCGGATTGCATTAACACAACCCCAATACTATGTCACGGGCATCAGTTTCAATGACGAAAGGTTTACTGAAATCTGGGAGAGCCAAAACTGGAGTTGACATAAGAGCTTGATTTAATGTCTAGAAAACTACTTTAGTGTGAGAGGTCCACAAGAATTGAACTCCTTTTGTAAGTAATTGACTGAGAGGTTTACTTGTTAAACCATAGTGCTTAATAACTTTCCTAGAATAGCCCGTAAATCCCTGAAAACCTCTAATTTCTTCTGCATTAAAGTAGGTACACACCATTTAGCTATATGTGTAAATTTACTTGGATGTGTAATCACTCCTTCATGACTAATAACATGTCCCAAATAACCAATTGTTCTCTGACCCAAAGCACATCTATTCTGCTTTACCTTTGATACGTCTCACACGAATTTATAATTTTTGATTGTTCAATATTATTATATTATCACTTCTGAATACTTTTGGTAGCATTGTATGTTATTTTTCTAGACTAACCTATTAATCCAGTGTCCAGTGTCAGTTCGTGTTTTCTGCATATTTTTTGTTTTTCAGAAATCTCTATCTACGGAGGTCAAAATACCGTGCCAATTTACTTTTTTTGGAGCGCGAAGGTTCCTGGAAGCATCTGGGGAGAATGAGAGGAGCCAAGGGCCCCCACACAACCACCTGGCACGCCCAGGGCCTAGGGTGCACCTCCTGGCCATGTGGGCCCCACTTCCAACGTCTTTCATCCATCCCACTGCCATAAATTCTTATAAATGGAGAAAACATACGAGATATTTTTATCCGATTTTTTCCATCGCCGCAAGTTTCTGTTCCGAGGAGATCCTATCTAGAGGCATGTTTCGATGCTCTACCGGAGGGGGAATCCATTGCCAAAGGCTTCTTCATCAGCTTGTTGCCTTCGTGTCCATGTGTGAGTAGTCCCCTTAGGATCTTAGGGTCCATAGTAGTAGCTAGTCGGTTATCTTTATTTTGGATCTTCAATACCATGTTCTTGTGAGTTGCCTCACGTGATGATGATAGATTCGGTGTAATCGGTGGTGTGTTTGTTGGGATACGATGAATTGTCACTTTACGATTAGTATATTCCTTGAATACGATTGAATCTCTTGATGTATAATTAAACAACTTTGCATGCTCTCCGATCTATTTGTCTACTCTGGGCAAGTTTGATGTGTTTTTCTTTAGAGGGAGTGGTGCTTCGCAGTGGGTTCAACATTTGGGGTGCTCTAACCTAGTGACAATAAAAAGGGTCCGGACACGTATTGTATTGTTGTCACAGATGATAAAACGATGGTGTATCATCATATTATTTGATGTTTGTTGTCTATATCATGTCATCATGCTATTAAAAATATTGCAATGCTTTGTTTCTTGTAAATTTAATACCCCCTCCATCTCAATTTTCTTGTCTTAGATTTGTCTAAATACGAATATATTTAACACTAAAACGTGTCTAGATACGTTCATATCAAAACAAATCTAAGACAAGTAATTCGGGACATAGGTAATACTTTGGGATGCATGCTAGATAGCAATCTTTGAGTGGGGCATTAGTAGTAGATACAGTGGATTAACGGTCTACTTATCACGGACGTAATCCTATATGAGATTATACCATGACTAATCATAGTCATCAATATAAATATTGTAATTTAATCAATGCACAACTATAATTTGTTCACCACACCACACTTGTATGCTTGAGAGAGATGCCACTAGTGAACCTATGCCTGCTGGGTCTATTCTCCTTTACGGTAAACAAATATATTCTTTGTTGCCATGTTGCCTTTAATTATAGTTTGCTACCAACTATCTTTATGACTTGCGTTTATTCTTGTAACTAGCAAAGACAAGGGGCTTGACAACCCTCTTGTCGTGTTAGGGACAAGCGTGTTTTGTGTATTGTGTGCAGATACCGCTCACTTTGTTTTGCTGGATGGCTCATACTGGTTCGATTAATTTGGTTCTCTAGCCGAGATAATACTTATAGCTAGGTTACATCACCCTTTGATACGTCTCCAACGTATCTATAATTTATGAAGTATTCATGCCATGTTTACAATAATTTTATATGATTTTGGTATGATTTGATTAGAACTTGATACGTCTCCGTCGTATCTATAATTTTTGATTGTTCCATGCCAATATTATTCAACTTTCATATACTTTTTGGTAACTTTTTATATTATTTTTGGGACTAACATATTGATCCAGTGCCCAGTGCCAGTTCTTGTCTGTTGCATGTTTTTGGTTTCGCAGAATATCCATATTGTTGGGGAACGTAGTAATTTCAAAAAAAAATCCTACGCACACGCAAGATCATGGTGATGCATAGCAATGAGGGGGAGAGCATGATCTACGTACCCTTGTAGATCGCAACGGAAGCGTTGACACAACGTAGAGGAAGTGGTCGTACGTCTTCTTTCCGATTCGACCGATCCAAGCACCGTTACTCCGGCACCTCCGAGTTCTTAGCACACGTACAACTCGATGACGATCCCCGGGCTCCGATCCAGAAAAGCTTCAGGGAGGAGTTCCGTCAGCACGACGGCGTGGTGACGATCTTGATGTTCTACCGACACAGGGCTTCGCCTAAGCACTACAACGATATGATCGAGCTGGAATATGGTGGCAGGGGGCACCGCACACGGCTAAGGAACAATCTCAAAGATCAACTTGTGTGTCCTAGGGCGCCCCCCTGCCCCTGTATATAAAGGAGCAAGGGGGAGGCCGGTCGGCCCTATGGGGCGCGCCAAGGGGAGGGGGCGTCCTCCTCCTAGTGGGAGTAGGACTCCCCTTTCCTAATCCAATTAGGAAACCCTAAGGGGGAAGGAAAGAGGGGGAGAGGGAGAGGGAAAGAGGGGCCGTGCCCCCCCTCCCTAGTCCAATTCGGACTCCCCATGTGGGGGGGGGGGCACCTCCTAGGCCGCAGCCCTCTCTCTCCCCTAAGGCCCAATAAGGCCCATTACTTCCCCGGAGGGTTCCGGTAACCCTTCCGGTACTCCGGTTTTCTCCGAAATCACCCGGAACACTACCGGTGTCCGAATAAAGCCGTCCAATATATCAATCTTTATGTCTCGACCATTCTGAGACTCCTCGTCATGTCCGTGATCACATCCGGGACTCCAAACTAACTTCGGTACATCAAAATGCATAAACTCATAATAACTGTCATCGTAACGTTAAGCGTGCGGACCCTACGGTTCGAGAACAATGTAGACATGACCGAGACACGTCTCTGGTCAATAACCAATAGCGGGACCTGGATGCCCATATTGGCTCCTACATATTCTACGAAGATCTTTATCGGTCAGACCGCATAACAACATACGTTGTTCCCTTTGTCATCGGTATGTTACTTGCCCGAGATTCGATCGTCGATATCCAATACCTAGTTCAATCTCGTTACTGGCAAGTCTCTTTACTCGTTCTGTAATACATCATCCCGCAACTAACTCATTAGTTGCAATGCTTGCAAGGCTTATGTGATGTGCATTACCGAGAGGGCCCAGAGATACCTCTCCGACAATCGGAGTGACAAATCCTAATCTCGAAATACGCCAACCCAACATCTACCTTTGGAGACACCTGTAGAGCTCCTTTATAATCACCCAGTTATGTTGTGACGTTTGGTAGCACACAAAGTGTTCCTCTGGTAAACGGGAGTTGCATAATCTCATAGTCATAGGAACATGTATAAGTCATGAAGAAAGGAATAGCAACATACTAAACGATCGGGTGCTAAGCTAATGGAATGGGTCATGTCAATCAGATCATTCAACTAATGATGTGACCTCGTTAATCAAATAACAACACTTTGTTTATGGTTAGGAAACATAACCATCTTTGATTAACGAGCTAGTCAAGTAGAGGCATACTAGTGACACTAAGTTTGTCTATGTATTCACACATGTATTATGTTTCCAGTTAATACAATTCTAGCATGAATAATAAACATTTATCATGATATAAGGAAATAAATAATAACTTTATTATTGCCTCTAGGGCATATTTCCTTCACATATCAAACGGAGTCCAAACGGGATAAAAATGGACGGAGCTTATTTTTGGAAAATATGGAAAATTCAGAAGGAAAATCAACGCGAACCAGTGCCCGAGGTGGTTACGAGGCAGGGGGGCGCCCCCCCCTTAGGGCGTGCCCCTACCCTTGTGAGCCCACTGTAAGGTGGTTGACGCTCTTCTTTTGCCGCAAGCAAGCTAATATTCGGAAAAAAATCACGATGAAGGTTTCAGGCCAATCGGAGTTACGGATCTCCATATATATACGAAACGGTGAAACAGAGCCAGAACAGAACGCAGAACCAGAGAGAAACAGAGAGATAGATCCAATCTTGGAGGGGCTCTCGCCCCTCCCATGCCATGGAGGCCAAGGACCAGAGGGGAAACCCTTCTCCCATCTAGGGAGGAGGTCAAGGAAGAAGAGGAAGAAGGGGCCCCTCTCCCCCACTCCTCCGGTGGCACCGGAACGCCGCCGTGGCCATCATCATCATCACCGCGATCTTCACCAACACCTCCGCCATCTTCACCAACATCTCCATCACCTTCCCCCCCTCTATCTACAGCGGTCCACTCTCCCGCAACCCGCCGTACCCTCTACTTGAACATGGTGCTTTATGCTTCATATTATTATCCAATGATGTGTTGCCATCCTATGATGTATGAGTAGATTTTCGTTGTCCTATCAGTGGTTGATGAATTGCTATGATTGATTTAATTTGCTTGTGGTTATGTTGCTGTCCTTTGGTGCCCATCATATGAGCGCGCGCGTGGATCACACCATAGGGTTAGTTGTATGTTGATAGGACTATGTATTGGAGGGCAAGAGTGACAGAAGCTTCAACCTAGCATAGAAATTGATGCATACGGGATTGAAGGGGGACCAATATATCTTAATGCTATGGTTGGGTTTTACCTTAATGAACATTAGTAGTTGCGGATGCTTTCTAATCGTTCCAATCATAAGTCCATAGAATTCCAAGTAAGGGATGACATGCTAGCAGTGGCCTCTCCCATATAATACTTGCTATCGGTCTAGTAAAGTAGTCAATTGCTTAAGGGACAATTTCGCAACTCCTACCACCACTTTTCCACACTCGCTATATTTACTTTAGTTGCTTCTTCACCTTATCAGCCCCTAGTTTTATTTTCGTGCTCTTTACTTTCTTGCAAGCCTTTCCGAAAACACCTACAAAGTACTTCTAGTTTCATACTTGTTCTAGGTAAAGCTAACGTCAAGCGTGCGTAGAGTTGTATCGGTGGTCAATAGAACTTGAGGGAATATTTGTTCTACCTTTAGCTCCTCGTTGGGTTCGACACTCTTACTTATCGAAAACGGCTGCGATCCCCTATACTTGTGGGTTATCAAGACCTTTTTCTGGCGCCGTTGCCGGGGAGCAATAGCGTGGGGTGAATATTCTCGTGTGTGCTTGTTTGCTTTATCACTAAGTAATTTTTATTTGCTGTTCTTAGTTGTTCTTTATCTTTAGTTATGGATACGGAACACGAAATACAAAAAAATTAGGTGTACTTTCTGCTCATGGAGATGGGGAACCTCCTAAAACCCTCGATGCTCAATATGTGAAAAATATTATGTACCACTTTGATAATCCTGAGAAAACCTCATTGAATTTGGTAATGGGAGTAATGTTGGATCAACGTGAATACTTTAGAGATTATCGCTTGACACAAAAAGGGAAACTATTATGTGATCAAATTTATATATTGAAGTGGTATGCTAGACAACTATGCTCGGAATATGATTATACTTGTTGCTCTAGGATGAATTCTCCACACCCCCCCCCTTTTCATGCAAATTTAATGATAATGAAACCTTGGCTTCTTATGCTAGAGGTATATATGATTACTATGATGTGGAACAAATGGAAGAATTTGTTGCTTTTATGGGTGCTTATGAAATTGAATCTATGTTTAAAGAGTTTGATGATATTGATGATGCTTGTTATAGATCTGAAAATTTAGCTATCCTCAAATATTTCTATGAGAATTATGAATAAAATTATGAAATTAATGCACTTATTAAGAAAGTCTCCGCTGCCAAGAAGAGACTAATATTTTGCAGGAATCTATGGAAGAAGAAGTTAATGACACTGTGAGCTCATTGGATGAAAAAGATGAGGAGGAGAGCGAAGAACAAAAGGAGGAAGAGCGGATTGATTACCCGTGCCCACCTTCTAATGAGAGTAACTCTTCAACTCATACATTTTTTAATTCCCCGTTGTGCTTACCGAAGGATGATTGCTATGATGACTGTTATGATCCCTATGATTCTTTTGAAATATCCCTTTTTGATGATGCTTTCTATGCTTATGGCCAAGATGCCAATATGAATTATGCTTATGGAGATGAACTTGCTATAGTTCCTTATGTTAAACATGAAATTGTTGCTATTACACCCACGCATGATAGTCCTATTATCTTTTTGAATTCTCCCGATTATACTATATCGGAGAAGTTTGCACTTATTAAGGACTATATTGATGGGTTGCCTTTTAATGTTGCACATGATGATTTCGATAAATATAATATGCATGTGCTTGCTGCTCCTACTTGCGATTATTATGAGAGAGGAACTATATCTCCACCTCTCTATGTTTCCAACATGATAAAATTGCAAGAAACTGTTTATACTATGCATTGGCCTTTACTAGGTGTGCATGAATTGTTCTTTTATGACATGCCGATGCATAGGAAGAGAGTTAGACTTCGTCATTGCTTGATATATGTTGCTTTGTGCTCACTACTAAATTACAAATCATTGTTAATTAAAGTTGGCTTTGATATACCTTGGGATCCGGGTGGATTCACTACTTGAGCACTATATGCCTAGCTTAATGGCTTTAAAGAAAGCGCTGCCAGGGAGACAACCCGGAAGTTTTAGAGAGTCATTTATTTCTGTTGAGTGCTTTCATATAGTTTAAAAACAACAAAAATAAAGAGGGGAACCCAAAACTTTTCAAAAAGGAAAGTGAAAATGAGAAAGACAAGCAATGTTGAAGTGGGAGAGCTCCTTGAACTTTGTTCATGCTCACGGCAACTTTGTGAATCTTGATTACAGAAAATTTTCAACAAAAATAATTATCCCCTTGTACAACTCCATTGTATTATAAAAATAATGTGCCAAGGTTTGCCTTTAGGATGTTTACGATGCTTGTTGGTTTGTGCGGTGCAGGACAGAAACTTTGGCTGTATTGCATGAAATTTAATTTTTTACTGGAATGTCAAATGGTTCTGATTCTTTTTGCGCTGTCTTTCTGTACAAATTATTTATTTTTCCTAATTTTAGCAGAATTTTTCAAGTATCAGAAGTATGGTGAATGTTCAGATTGCTACAGACTGTTCTGTTTTAGACAGATTCTGTTTTTGATGCATAGTTTGCTTGTTTTGATGAAACTATCAATTTATATCAGTGGATTAAGCCATGAAAAAGTTTACTACAGTAGACACAATGCAAAAACGAAATATGAATTGGTTTTCAACAGTACTTATAGTGGTGATTTTCTTTATTATACTAACGGATCTTACCAAGTTTTCTGTTGAAGTTTTGTGTGGATGAAGTGTTCGATGATCGAGAAGGTCTCGATGTGAGAAGAAGGAAGAGAGGCAAAAGCTCAAGCTTGGGGATGCCCGAGGCACCCCAATTAAATATTCAAGGAGACTCAAGCGTCTAAGCTTGGGGATGCTGGGGAGGCATCCCCTCTTTCTTCAACAAGTATCGATATGTTTTCGGATTCGTTTCATTCATGCGATATGTGCAATCTTGGAGCGTCTTTGCTTTAGTTTTCATGTTTATTTTTTGCACCATGCTGGTATGAGATAGTCCTTGGTTGATTTATAGAATGCTCTTTGCACTTCACTTATATTATTTGAGTATGGCTTTATAGAATGCTTCATGTTCTTCACTTATATCATTTGAAGTTTGGATTGCCTGTTTCTCTTCACTTAGACAACCGCCATTTGTAAAATGTTGTTTTGCTTCACTTATATTTGTCAGAGCGTGGGCATATCTTTTGTAGAAAGAATTAAACTCTCTTTCTTCACTTATATCTATTTAGAGAGATGACAGAAACTGGTCATTCACATGGTTAGTCATAAAATCCTACATAAACTTGTAGATCGCTGAATATGATATGTTTGGTTCCTTGCAATAGTTTTGCGATATAAAGGTGGTGATATTAGAGTCGTGCTAGTTGAGTAATTGTGAAATTGAGAAATACATGTTTTGAGGTTTGCAAGTCCTGTAGCATGCAAGTATGGTGAACCGTTATGTAACGAAGTCGGAGCATGAGGTGTTTATTGATTGTCTTCCTTATGAGTGGCGGTCGGGGACGAGCGATGGTCTTTTCCTACCAATCTATCCCCCTAGGAGCATGCGCATAGTACTTTGTTTCGATGACTAATAGATTTTTGCAATAAGTATGTGAGTTCTTTATGACTAATGTTGAGTCCATGGATTATACACACTCTCACCCTTCCATCATTGCTAGCCTCTCTAGTATCGCGCAACTTTCGCCGGTACCATAAACCCACCATATATCTTCCTCAAAATAGCCACCATACCTACCTATCATGGCATTTCCATAGCCATTCCGAGATATATTGCCATGCAACTTCCATCATCATCATATACATGACTTGAGCATTTATTGTCATATTGCTTTGCATGATCGTAAGATAGCTAGCATGATTTTTTCATGGCTTGTCCATTTTTTGATGTCATTGCTATGCTAGATCATTGCACATCCTGGTACACCGCCAGAGGCATTCATATAGAGTCATATCTTTGTTCCAGATATCGAGTTGTAATATTGAGTTGTAAGTAAATAAAAGTGTGATGATCATCATTATTAGAGCATTGCCCCAGTGAGGAAAGGATGATGGAGACTATGATTCCCCCATAAGTCGGGATGAGACTCCGGACTTTACAAAAAAGAGAGGCCAAAGAAGCCCAAAAAAAAGAGGCCAAAGAAGCCCACCAAAAAATAAAAAAATAAAAAATAAACACAAAAAATGAGAGAAAAAGAGAGAAGGGGCAGTGCTACTATCCTTTTCCACACTTGTGCTTCAAAGTAGCACCATGTTCTTCATATAGAGAGTCTCTTGAGTTATCACTTTCATATACTAGTGGGAATTTCCATTATAGAACTTGGCTTGTATATTCCGATGATGGGCTTCCTCAAATGCCCGAGGTCTTCATGAGCAAGCAATTTGGATGCACACCCACTTAGTTTCGGTTAGAGCTTTCATACACTTATAGCTCTAGTGCATCCGTTGCACGGCAATCCCTACTCGTCACATTGATATCTATTAATGGGAATCTCCATAGCCCGTTGATACGCCTAGTTGATGTGAGACTTCCTCCTTTTTGTCTTCTCCACATAACCCCCACCATCATATTCTATTCCACCTAAAGTGCTATGTCCATGGCTCATGCTCATGTATTGCGTGAAAGTTGAAAAGGTTTGAGAACGTCAAAAGTATGGAACAATTGCTTAGCTTGTCATCGGGGTTGTGCATGATGTAAATATTTTGTGTGGTGACGATGGATCATAGCCAGACTATATGATTTTGTAGGGATGAGCTTTCTTTGGCTATGTTATTACAATAAGACATAATTGCTTGGTTGGTATGCTTGAAATATTATTGTCTTTATGTCAAAAGATAGATTATTGCTTTGAATCACTCCTGTCTTAATATTCATGCCATGATTAGACATATGATCAAGATTATGCTAGGTAGCATTCCACATCAAAAATTATCTTTTTATCATTTACCTACTCGAGGACGAGCAGGAATTAAGCTTGGGGATGCTGATACGTCTTTGTCGTATCTATAATTTTTGATTGTTCCATGCCAATATTATTCAACTTTCATATACTTTTTGGCAACTTTTTATATTATTTTTGGGACTAACATATTGATCCAGTGCCCAGTGCCAGTTCCTATCTGTTGCATGTTTTTGGTTTCGCATAATATCCATATCAAATGGAGTCCAAACTGGATAAAAACAGATGGAGCTTATTTTTGGAAAATATGGAAAATTCAGAAGGAAAATCAACGCGAACCAGTGCCCGAGGTGGTCACGAGGCAGGGGGGCGCGCTCCCCCCTTAGGGTGCGCCCCCTACCCTCGTGAGCCCACCGTAAGGCGGTTGACGCTCTTCTTTTGCCGCAAGAAAGCTAATATTCGGAAAAAAATCACGGCGAAGATTTTAGGCCAATCGGAGTTACGGATCTCCATATATATATATATATATATATATATATATATATGAAACGGTGAAACAGAGCCAGAACAGAACGCAGAACCAGAGAGAAACAGAGAGATAGATCCAATCTCAGAGGGGCTCTCGCCTCTCCCATGCCATGGAGGCCAAGGACCAGAGGGGAAACCCTTCTCCCATCTAGGGAGGAGGTCAAGGAAGAAGAGGAAGAAGGGGGCCCCTCTTCCCCTCTGCTCCGGTGGCGCAGGAACGCCGCCGTGGCCATCATCATCATCACCGCGATCTTCACCAACACCTCCGCCATCTTCACCAACATCTCCATCACCTCCCCCCCCCTCTATCTACAGCGGTCCACTCTCCCGCAACCCGCCGTACCCTCTACTTGAACATGGTGCTTTATGCTTCATATTATTATCCAATGATGTGTTGCCATCCTATGATGTATGAGTAGATTTTCGTTGTCCTATCGGTGGTTGATGAATTTCTATGATCGATTTAATTTTCTTGTGGTTATGTTGCTGTCCTTTGGTGCCCATCATATGAGCGCGCGCGTGGATCACACCATAGGGTTAGTTGTATGTTGATAGGACTATGTATTGGAGGGCAAGAGTGACAGAAGCTTCAACTTAGCATAGAAATTGATGCATACGAGATTGAAGGGGGACCAACATATCTTAATGCTATGGTTGGGTTTTACCTTAATGAACATTAGTAGTTGCGGATGCTTGCTAATAGTTCCAATCATAAGTGCATAGAATTCCAAGTAAGGGATGACATGCTAGCAGTGGCCTCTCCCACATAATACTTGCTATCGGTCTAGTAAAGTAGTCAATTGCTTAAGGGACAATTTCGCAACTCCTACCACCACTTTTCCACACTCTCTATATTTACTTTAGTTGCTTCTTCACCTTAATAGCCCCTAGTTTTATTTTCGTTTTCTTTAATTTCTTGCAAGCCTTTACAAAAACACCTACAAAGTACTTCTAGTTTCATACTTGTTCTAGGTAAAGCGAATGTCAAGCTTGCGTAGAGTTGTATCGGTGGTCGATAGAACTTGAGGGAATATTTGTTCTACCTTTAGCTCCTCGTTGGGTTCGACACTCTTACTTATCGAAAACTGTTGCGATCCCCTATACTTGTGGGTTATTAGAACTCACCTGGACTGACGCTTTTTTCAGCAGAACTACCATGGTGTCATTTTTTTGTGCAGAAATAAAAGTTCTCGAATCCTAAAAATTTACGGAGAATATTTTTGGAAAATATAAAAAATACTGGAAAAAAATATATCGAAGAGGAGTCCCGAGAAAACCACAAGGGTGGTGGGCGCGCCCCCTGCCTTGTCATCTCCTCGTGGGCCCCCTTGACTTGTCCCCGATGCCAACACCTCCTATAAATCCCAAAACCTCTAGAAATAAACCTAGATCGGGAGTTTCACCACCGCAAGCCTCTGTAGCAATGAAAAACCAATCGGGAGCCTGTTCCGGCACCTTGCCAGAGGGGGAACCCATCATTGGAGGCCATCTTCATCATCCTGGCACTCTCCATGACAAGGAAGAAGTAGTTCACCCTCGGGGCTGAGGGTATGTACCAGTAGCTATGTGTTTGATCTCTCTCTCTCTCTCTCACGTGTTCTTAATATGACATGATCTTGATGTACCGCGAGCTTTGTTACTATAGTTGAATCATATGGTGTTTCTCTCCCTCTATCTTCTTGTGATGAATTGAGTTTTACCATTGAGGTTTCATTATTATTCAATTGAATACTATTATGGATTTGAGAACACTTGATGTATGTCTTGCGTGGGATACCTGTGGTGACAATGGGGTGTTCTATTGGTTCACTTGATGTATGTTATGGCACTCAACTCGCGGATTCCCGAGGTGACATTGGGGTAATCTATGCATAGGGGTTGATGCACGTTTTCGTCCTTGTTTTCGCGGTAGAAATATTGGGGCACTCTTTGAGGTTCTTTGTGTTGGATTGAATATTATGAATCTAAAGTTGTTTGATGCATATCGTATAATTGACCCACAGATACTTGTGGTGACATTGGAGTATCTAGGTGACATTAGGGTTGATTGATGTGTGTCATATTGTGTTATTTTACTATGAACTCTAGGGTTGTTTGTGACACTTATAGGAATAGCTCAATGGATTGATCAGAAAGAATAACTTTGAGGTGGTTTTGGACCCTACAAGCAATTTCATCTTATGTTCTTCGCGATAGGAACTTTGGAGTGACTTTTGTCGCACGTTGAGGGATTGCCATATGATCTAATTATGTTATCATTGTTGAGAGAACTTGCACTAGGGAAAGTATGAACCCTAGGCCTTGTTTCCAAGCATTGCAATACCGTTTTTGCTCACTTTTATCACTTACTACCTTGCCGTTTTTATCTCCACTACTATTAAACAATCAAACAAGAACTTTCTTACGTGCACCCCGTAAAACGTACACGGATTCATTATGACCGCATGATTAAGCTCACTAAACTTAATCTAACGGCTAGCCTTAACCTAATCCATTCTCTGTGTGCACTTAACAATTTACATCGACTGGCCGTGCTTCACCATATGAAACTCCACGTACAATCAATTAGGAAACTATAATCATGATCGCGTCTCCTTAGAAAACTAATCATGATCGCGTCTTCTTAGGAAACTAATCACGATCATGTTTTATTAGGAAACTAATCATGATCGCGTTTTATTAGGAAACTGATCACGATCACATTTTATTAAGAAACTAATCAGGTATTCGCACACATTGACACATCCACAGGGCCGTCTCCAGGAATTTGGGGCCCCGATGCGAAAAATATATATGCTAAATTTGGGGCCTCAGTGCGGAAAAAATATATGCCACGGTTTGGCTATCAATTTGTGTAATGTGCACTCCTCGTCACATATATCACCCAATAATTGATCACCGTGCTGACCAACCGATTACATGGCGTGAATCGGATCGTGCTGAGTACTCCATGTTACACACTTGCGATATATGATCATCAAATGTAAATAGGGTCTTCAAGATGAATAGATCAAAAGTTTTATCACAAAAAATATATAAATAGGGTCTTATTATTTAAAACAAGTCCCTTTGATATTTATTTCTCATTATTATGTGTGTCTTAATTTTTAGGGAATTCTAAAATATTAAGCCTTTTTTTATTCCCACCTCTTTGATTCCCTTCGAAAGATTGTTTCCACTCAAACTCTAAGCTAAAAAAATTTGCCCCGCGAATGGAGCGTTCACCAACGTGCTTTCCTTTCCTCCCTTATCATCTGGAAATAAGTGGTACATGCAGTAGAGAGTTATATGTGGGGGAAAATAAAGGAAAGGAATCAGATGCATGCAAGGGAGATAATCAAGGTAAGAAATCCCATGCATGCAGGGGTGCCTAGAGAAGGAAAGAAATCGTTGGCTCACAAGATCATTCATGACATGCTATATAATTAGCGCCAGATTAATGATTTTGGGGCCCATTTGCTTAGGGGGCCCTGTGCGGTCGCCCACCTCGGCCACCCTCATCGACGGCCCTGCACATCCATCACCTCGACCTCCTGGATCACGATCCTATCTCTCCCAAGAAAAACCACCACAATTGGCCTCCACTCAGCATGGCGACAATGAGCCGAGGACCAACAACCCCTTCTCAGGGGACGCCGCCAGATTGCCGGTAATTCGTGAACCGCCGAGGGTGCCGCACCGATCGCCCCTTCTTAGGGGATGCTGCCGGAGTGCCGGTAATTTATGTTACTTGTAAGACAACTGCCCAGCCAGCATTTATGGTCTCTTGTGAACTTACACGGCGTTCCTGTGCTGACTTGTATACTTCAAAATAAGGTCTGTATGCATTACTAACTAGAGTGTGCTATCTTTATATCTTCGGTGTTTCTTAGCAGATGTCGTTTACATGTGTCATCAACACATTTTTTTTTCTTAATTTGTAACACTTGTACTACTGGAGTTGGTTTATTTTAAGTTGTTACATTTGGAACTCCTTTCACTTCATAAAGGGGCTGGATGGTCTAAATTGCAAGATGTGATTTTTTTTCTCACATGAACCATCTATAAATAAATATATTTTTTATATTCTTCTACGTATAAATACTTTAAGGTCCTTTCGCTGTTCATTCGGTTAATGGTTAAGAACTAATGACCACCAAATTATTTTTATTGTTTGATAGTATTACACATAGGTGGGTGTAAAGAAAAAACTATCAAAATTGGTCATGACTTGCATTTTTTTTCTTATTTTCTATAAGTGGTGCTTCTCCATATGTCCCCATTGTGTTCCGGGATGTTATTTTGTACTATTGTTTTCCTGTGTCTACCTTGTATTTATTCAGCGCATTGTTCTTTTCGCATTTTGGTATGAAAGCTTGTTGGCTTGGAGGAGGATGAACACAGATGAAAGAGGGGAAACATTGTAGAATTGTGTATGTTGCTTGCCAAGTTTAGCTTTGGATTTTTAGTGCTTTGACACTTCGTGCAGAATGAACTAAACATTTACATGTCAAGAGCATCTTGATGCATATAAAGAGTAAACGAAGGCATGAAATTACGAGTTGTATGAGTTGATTTATATTCTCCAGTTTTATGTATGTTTGTGACTTTGTGTGTACCATATATGAACATTCATCGTTTCATGCATTGTCAAGCTTTCCTATACGCCACAAGACGCAAAGCAACCTTTTATCTACCACATGTTGGCATCTACTTGAAATACAACCAATATTTATACGTGCGTTGCACGTGCACACTTACTAGTATTTTCAGATTACATAACCTATATATATTTCCATATTACACTTGTATCACCATCTCTTCGCCCAACTAGTGCACCTATACAATTTACCATTGTATTGGGTGTGTTGGGGAAACAAGAGACTCTTTGTTATTTGGTTGCATGATAGTTTGAGAGAGACCATCTTCATCCTACGCCTCCCACGGATTGATAAAGCTTAGGTCATCCACTTGAGGGAAATTTTCTACTGTCCTACAAAACTCTATGCTTGGAGGCCCAACACGAGTCTACAAGAAGAAGGTTGCGTAGTAGACATCAAGCTCTTTTCTGGCGCCGTTGCCAGGGAGGTGAGTGCTTGAAGGTATATCTTTAGATCTTGTAATCAAATCTTTTAGTTTCTTGTTTTATCACTGGTTTAGTCTATAAAAGAAAACTACAAAAAAATGAAATTGAGGTTGCCTCATATGCTTCATCTTTATCATGTCTTTCTTGAAAATGATGGAAAAGAAAATTGTGCTCAAGTGTTAGAAGAAGTCTATAAATAGTTTGGCACTAACACTACAAAAAAAATACACTTCCGTGATGATACATGTTTGTCACAGTAGGTCACGTTTTTTGTCATGCATGTACATCCATGACGATTTTATGACAGAATCAAGATAGTCATACCTGTGCTGTCGTAGAATTGTTCCATGACATTACCAAAATTATCATCACGGAAGTGTCCACTTCCATGACGATAAATCGCGCGTCACAGAAGTGCTTTCGTCAAGGGTGACCGACACGTGGCATCCACCATAATGGAACGCCGTTAAGCTATCGGGTCCGGTTTTGGATCCGATAACCCGTTAACAGCCCGGACCAATGGGGATTTTGCACATGTAAAATCATCATTGGCCAGAGGAAACATGTGTTGCCTCACCGTTGGGACAAATTTGATCCACTCATTGGACATGAGGCACCTCTGATAGGTCGACACGTGGCAAGGCCCAATAGTGGCCCATTCCGGTGAAAAAGGCCGGCCCAGTAAAAATTAGCAGGCCGTCCCATATAAGGCCTACTTGTGTCAGGTCCATTTAAGCCCACGGCCCATACGAGATGTGCCAATTTGGCCCGTCAACGGCCCGTTAAAGATTTGACACCATTGCAGCCCATCGTCAGTTCGAGCCCATTAACAGTCCGCTATATATTTGGGCTCAATATCGGCCCGATGAGATTTCGGCCTGTTAACGGCCCATTCAGTGGATGGGCCAATTTTAACTATGTACATCTTTCGGCCTTTTAGCGACCCATTTAAATGTTGGGCTAATTTCCGGCCCGGTGTGTCTTTCAGTCTGTTGACGGCCCATAAATCAGTTGGGCCATTTGTAGTCGGACCTGAGTTTCGGCCTTTTAGCGACCCATTTAAGTGTTGGGCCAATTTCCGGCCCGGTGTGTCTTTCAGCCTGTTGATGGCCCATATATCTGTTGGACCATTTGTAGTCGGACCTGAGTTATGGCCATCTAACGGCCCATGCCCTTCGTGGTGCAATACCAGCTCGGTTTCTCTTTCGGCCTGCTAAAGGCCCACAACATAGTTGGGCCATTTACAATACGACCCGACTTTCGGCCTCTTAGCGGCCCATGCTCTTCATGGTCCAGTACAAGCCCGTTGTATCTTTCGGCCTGCTAAAGGCCCACACTATAGTTGGGCTATATGTAGCCCGAACTTAGTAACAGCCTGTTAATGGCCCGTGAAATCAATTGGGCCCATCTGTTGCCCGCTTCGATGTCGGCCTATTAACGACCCGGGAGTTAAGAGGGCCGACCATTAACTTTCGGCATGGTAACGGCCCATTAACTTAATGGGCCCACTAAAGTTCATACATGTCTTTAGGCCAAATGAGATAATTTGAGCCCATTACGACAAGCAATTATGCACAGGACCAAAACCGATCAAGCAAAGGTACGACATACAGGGAAAAATGTTGCACATCCAGCATATATTACATGAAATTATATCCAATGGGCAATCAAAGATTGATGCCGGTGCAAATAAATGAACATAACCTAACGATCTACAACGTCACAATCTGCAACCTCAGCACGGATGACGCCCATAAGCATGTGGGCAAGTTCTTGCTGCTTTGCTACACTGTCTCCGAAAACATTGATCAGTTGTTGTGTCGCATGACTCTGCACCTCTGATTCCTCCACCATTTCCATCATTCCTTCCGCCATTAATTGGTTCACAAACATACATTTTTTCCATTGCATTCAAGATAGAGGATACTGAACAGATTCATATGGCAATTTTGGCAGGCTTGTACTATTGATAGTGGAGAGTGTCTCGACCACTGCATCATAACATAAATTAGGAGGGGAACCAAACAGATTAATCATGAGTTATTGCCATATTACCTGGCCTAGATTTATTGGAAATAAACTATGGGGTTGCCTTGATGTTTTCAGAGTTTGTCTTCTTATCTTTAGCAGCCTGCACCAAATTAAGACACTAGCATTGTTATCATTGGCCAAGTCATATAATAGGAAAGCAACATTGGCACAACGAACATTTGGGCAACTAGACAACACCAAATTAACACAATATGACACATCTATCATCAGACAGGTAAGGTAATACGAAAGCAACATTGATACAATGAATGAATGGGCAACCAGAGTAGCACTACAATTCAGTAATGTGCATGATATGAGATAGTACACTCATGCAGCTCAGTATGCAAAACTACCAGGCAGTTTTCTTTACAAAAATCAACATTGGCGCCTTTAACATTTCTAGAACTAATTTTGGATCATATAAAGGTTGGATTCACGCTGATTAACAAAATACATGCTGATGTAAAAGTATAGTGATATACAACAGGTACTTACATCAGCATTGGAGCACAGAGAATTCCCACAAGATATTTTCCTCGAATACAATCCTAATGAAGGAAGTCTTCTATCATTTAACCTTATTTTCTAAAAGAGAGATGGGTAAGAAACATGTAGAAAATATGATGAGAATGCTATAAAATTTCATGATGCGAGGAAACGCACACGCTTCTTAGAATGGAGTTGAAATTCTTTTGCTGGACTGGAGCGGACTAGTTCTTTGGCCACTAGAATTTGCTTATTATCAGTGGGAGTTGGGTTTCTCTGTGCTGGAGCAGTATCTATGAAAAATGGAGTTGGTTTATTATCTCCTGGCGTTTGGATCTTTTGCAAAGACCTGGTTTGTAGCCCTTTAGATTCTAACATAGCCGTCTTCCCCTTGCATGCCTTATATAGAAGAATGGTGCTTCAATTATAAAACATGCTACAACAGAGAGATGGAATAGGTACTAAAGAATAGAAAGGCATGACATATTGACATGGATTCCTTCCATCCAGAAATAAATGGACGGGTCTAGGCGTATTGCAGTTCTAGATACATCCAGTTTTATCCATTTCTGCGACATGTAATCTGGATGGAGGGAGTATGATGTAAGAGCTAAGGATACGACAGGACAACACAGTAAAAAAACACTGAAAACCCACTGTAGAACTAAAGTAATCAAACCCACTGATATGAGATAGTACACTCATGCAGCTCAGGATGCAAAACTACCAGGCAGTTTTCCTTACAAAAATCAACATTGTGGCCTATAATCATACATTTTGCTACAACTAAATTTAGATCAGATAAAGGTTGGATTCACGCTGTTTAACAAAATATATGCTGATGTAAAAATATATTGATATACAACAGGTTATTACATCTGCATTGGAGCACAGAGAATTCCTGCAAGAATCTTTCCTCAAAGATGATACCAGTGCAGAAATTCTTCTATCTGTCAAGCTTATTTTCTAAAAGAGAGATGGGTAAGAAACATGTAGAAAATATGATCAGCATGCTATAAAATTTCATGATGCAAGGATACACACACGCTTCTTAGAATGGAGTTGACATATTTTTGCTGGACTGGATCGGACTAGTTCTTTGGCCACTGGAATCTGCTTATTAACAGTAGGAATTGGGTTTCACTATGCTAGAGCAGTATCTATAAAAACTGGATTTGGTTTATTATCTCCCGGCGTTTGGATCTTTTGCAAAGACCTGGTTTGCAACCCTTCAGATTCTAACATAGTCGTCTTCCCCTTACATGCCTTGTATAGAAGAATGGTGCTTTAATTATAAAACATGCTACAACAGAGAGATGGAATATGTACTGAAGAATAGAAAGGCATGCCATATTGACATGTATTCCCTCCATCCGAAAAAATGGATGGGTCTAGGCGTATTTCAGTTCTAGATACGTCCTTTTTATCCATTTCGGCAACATGTAATCCGGACGGAGGGAGAGTATGGTGTAAGAGCTAGGGATACGACATGACAACACAGTAAAAAAACACTAGTTGAATGTAAAACTGTATGCTAGCGGAATACGTACAGAAAAAACTAAGGCAACATACACGTGTATGATTGGGAAACTAAGATGCATTGCAACAGAGCACTAGAACAACACTTCAATGTAAAAAAATGGTATGGTAGACAGATGAGGTCATACTGATGAATAACAATGCATAAGATATTCAGAAGCATGATGTCCAAATTAAGCAGATGGCATTGCGATAGAGTAGAATGACAATACTTGAATTTGAAAACATGTTATCGTGAATGGAATAGGTACTGAAAAATAGGAAGGCATGACATATTTACATGCATGATCAACATGCTAAGCACATGGCATCGCAATAGAGTAGATACACTCCAGGACATTACATGTATGTTGTACCCATATCACGGGGCAAGTTAGAGCAAGGACCTTGTGGGGTGAAGAGGATTCAACATCTTTCTACAAGTCTTCTGAAGAACTGCCTTTACATGTTCCATCATATTGGGTATCATTGACATCAAGTTTATTGGCCTTTACATTGCTCTGTGAGGTTCTTGTGGATATACTAGTGTGTGCAATTATATCTAACATGCATGGAAGACAACTAGTAATTAGATTTATGTAATGAGTGCCTGTAGGAGACGACATAAATAGTAGGACTGGGGTTAACTAGCAGCAACAGGTCTCAAAAACTAAAGGGAGAACACCGATGAAAGCTACAGAATATGTATCGTTTGTACTCGAGATTAACTAGATGGCACACAAAAGTATTAAAGAACAACATAGGTAATACTAGATGTGGTATAATACTATAATCACCAGCCTATGGGATAGCATTGATTGATGGATGATAACTATGGAACACCGTTACCTAAAGAACAAGTATCTTAGCTGAACTATGGAACAACGTTAACTCCTGAATAAGACCCATAAGAGATCAACATGAATATACATTGAAATGTGATAATCTATTTTCCATGCTTAGATGAATAACAAAGCCATAAATGTTGCACACAAGTAAGATGAGTGTACAACCTATCTGGCCTCCATCCATAGGAGTGAGCATCATGTGCTGACTTGGTGATGGCCCTGCAGTTGTTGTGGCTGTCCATGTCGGGCACGCGCATTCGATGCAGGGAACTATTGAGTGGGGACTATAGCTCCCTTCTGGTGTATGCTTCCCTAGTTGGAGCAGCTACAGTGAGTTGGAAGACGGTGTGGTTGAAGATGCAGATAACGCATAATGTTAAGAATGACACATCTCTTTGATATGAAGAAATACACTAAGAGATCAACAACAAGGTATGAGAGTGGTCACACGTCTGTTGACTGAAGACTAAATTGGGGTCACACGATTTTATTTTATTTTGGTACCGTCCGATCTACGCCGAATGGGTTGATGGCCGTCTTGTGCCTCCCGGCTGACACTGTTAGGAATCTTCCCTGAAGAGCCAGCGACCAACGTTAGAGCAACCTGCCTCCACTGTCCGTGGCCCCGGCCAAAACCCTGCTCCCCGCCCCACCGCACTGCCGTGGTTGTGCTGCCCCCAGGCCAATCCACAAAGACTCCCCGTCATCCAGATCTGGCGGCGGCAGTACCTTCAACCCATGCAACTCTAAGATAGCCATCTAAGCGCTGCTTCCGTAGTGAACTTGCAGCGTCGCACCCTTACGTTAGACACCAGCCAACCGGCAGCCTAGGAGCTCCGCTGCCTCAAGGGGTGCTGCTTCCCATTGGGAATCAATTGGCCCAGAAAAAAATTCAGACAACTGACGCCTAAATAAAGTGATTTGAGATGAGGGTGCCACCTATCTGGCAACATGGTGAAGTAGGAAGGTCCAGCTGCCGAGTCGGTGAGGCCCGCGCGGTTGTGGTGGCGACCGGCGGCAGGGAAACAATGATGCCGTGACGGTCGACGGCTACGGGGAAGCAGCACCGGGAATCTGGACGGATCCGAAGTTGGAGCCGCTCCGGCGCCGTGAACAACGGCGGGGTGAATCAGCTCCGGTACGGTTCACGTGGCCGTCGTCGAGGCAGCTCCAGCAGCACGAAGTAAGAGGCACACGGCCCAGTGCATGACGGCAAATGGACAGCATGTCCGGCATTAGGGAGGAGGGCGGCTGTGAAATTGGTGCGGTGGGAGCGCCATGGAGGAGGGGCTGAGGTTTTGCAGCTCAGGAGAAGGGAGCTTCCGGGGAGAAGGTGATTTGGTGCCCACGAGGTATGAATGGGGGGGGGGATTGGGAGGGGAGTGGAACCATGTTCTACCGACGCATTTGTCTGAAATGTGAGGGGGAGTTAAAGTTCTACCCCTGCCTTTAGGCTTCTTGGCTTGGGTCTATGTACTGAGGGTCGTGGATAGTAGAGTAACTTTGCTTCTCCCCAAATAGTGGGTGGGAGCGATTTCGGGTGAGGAGGGCGTGTTTTGAAATATAGTGGGCGCGAGCGATTTTGGGCGAGGAGAGCATGTTTTGCCGACCATGGTTTATGAATTATTTGGCACAAGTCATTTCGGCTGAGGAGAAGGTGCGCTTGGATGAAGTTACGAACCTACCCTCGATGTATAACGGGCTAATTGATGCGTGTCCCACATAGGACAGTAATTTCGCGTCTCCCATTTATTTGCTCGGGCGAATTCCACCGAGCAGAGGATGTTTAACGGTTCATTCAAAATTTGGGAGAACGAGCATCCACGTCTACCTTACTAAGTCGATTCGAATCAAATTTTGAAATGTTAGCTTGCCACTTCTTTTTTAGATGGAGAGATGATGCTCGGGAGTAATGTGTTTTTACATGCTCGTTGCTAGCGATTTACTATATGACAAATAGTTGACCCACTCAAAAACAGGAATCAAACCCAAAATGAAATATCTCGATTCAATGAAATAGCTCGTTCACTAGGTCAAAATAGTGAACTAAATCCAAAATTGAACACCTCAATCAAATAGCATGTTGTACTATATTATAGTACTCCATGAACATGTTGAAAGTCAAATTAATGAACTTGTTTGATATACGCATATATCCGTTCATGTGTGGATTGCAGACAACATATTCTCCAATTTAAATATTTGAATGCAAGTTTATGTCGAAACATTGTTTATATCAGTCTTTGATGCATAAAACGCGACCTCCCCCTCTCCCGGACTCCTCCTCCTCTCTCTCTCTCTCTCTCTCTCTCTCCGACAATCTTCAATTATGTCGCATGCATCCAACACACAAACCTTGTTGGTCCCTCTCTCTTTCTCTCCATCTCTTTATCTCTCTCTCTTTGTGTGTGTGTGTGTGTGGAGGGGGGGGGGTCTTTCTAGTTCGCATGCATATATACTCCATCTATAGGTCTCTCTCGCACACTATGTATGATTCTCTAGTTCAAGCTAGATATCTTGGGTGCAGTCATCATACGCACACAAATTCCTTGGCTCGTTGCCCGTAACTCTCTCATGCACCACTCTGTCGTCTCAGAGCTCTCCCCCTCTCTCTCAAACTCTCCATCTACCTGGGTCACACATGCACATGCATATCTCACTCACACCCGATAGGCCCATCTAAAACTCTATCTCTCTCCCTCGTTCTCTCTCTATCTCACACGCACACACACACACACAATCTCATGCCCAACTAGCCAAGTATGATGGTCTCTCACTCAATTGTAGGCACACGCAGTCCCCCCTATATATATGACTAGCTAATCTTAGTCTCCATCACAAAGATGTGCATGGTCTATCCTGATTTCTCTCGGGACATCTTTGTATTGCGCACGCACCTCCCTCGATCTCCCACCCATATAGTCCCTCATGATCTCAAGGGGATCTCTCTATCACAAACACACCCTCTCTCCCTCCCCATGCATCCATGTTCTCCATGTGTCCCTCTCAACCTTTGTTCCTTGTTGGCCAGACCTCTATTGGACACGTGCTATACGGGCCTCTCTCTCCGTTGCAAACAATCACACACTAGCTATCTTCGTGTATCTCCTCGCCTCGCTTTTCTATCTCGGAGATGCATGCGTGAGATGTTCGCCTAAGAAACGAAAACACACACTCTCTCTCTAATTTATCGTTTGTTGTCACTTTCTCTTTCACACACATACTCTTTTTGCACACTTACTCATTATCCTTCACACGCACTTCATCTCTCTCGACTTTGGCACTCTCCTCAGTCCATACATATTGATTTATTGAAAAGTCAAACATCACAAAGTTTGACCATGTACGTGGAGAAAAACAATTACATCTAGAACGGCAAACATATACCATTAGATTCACCATGAGATGTAGTTTCGTATGATGTATCTTTGGTATTGTAGATATAAATAAGATTTGCGTAAACCTGATCAAAGTTTCCAAAGTTTGACTTCTAACAAATTTACATGCACTGCATTATCGAGCGGATGGAATATCTCTTTCCCCCTCTCAGCTATCTGACGCACCACTCAGCCTTATCGGGGCTCCTCAATCTCTCTCAAACATTATATCTCCTTGGTTCACACATACACATGTCTCGCTCGCGCTATACATATAGACCCATCCAACACTCTCCACCCTTGTTCTCTCTCTATGTGACACCCCCTGTCGGTGTCAAAGCCGGCAGATCTCAGGTATGGGGTCCCGAATTGTGTGTCTAAGGCGGATGGTAACAGGAGGCGGGGGACACAATGCTTACCCAGGTTCGGGCCCTCTCGATGGAGGTAATACCCTACTTCCTGCTTGATTGATCTTGATGATATGAGTATTACAAGAGTAGATCTACCACGAGATCGTAGAGGCTAAACCCTAGAAGCTAGCCTATGATTATGATTGTTGTCGTCCTACGGACTAAACCCTCCGGTTTATATAGACACCAGAGGGGGCTAGGGTTACACATGGTCGGTTACAAGGGAGGAGATCTACATATCCGAATCGCCAAGCTTGCCTTCCACGCAAAGGAGAGTCCCACCCGGAAACGGGACAAAGTCTTCAATCTTGTATCTTCATAGTCCAACAGTCTGTCCAAAGGATAGAGTCCGGCTGTCTGAGGACCCCCTAATCCAGGACTCCCTCACCCCCCCTAATAAGTACCTTAATCCCTCACTCCATCATAGGCGCAAGCACTCCCCCCTAAGTATGATTATCTCTCACTAGCCATCAGGAACACACGTATTGTCTCCTTCCATCCATACATCTATCTTGATATCTCTCGGGGTATCTTCTATCGCGCACACACCTTGTCAGTTGATCTCACACCCATGTAGTCCCATCACGATCTCCAGGGGATCTCTCTATGACAAACATACACTCTCCTCCCCATGTCTGCATTTTCTTCGTATGTCTCTCTCGACCTCTCTCCCTTGTTTGTCAGACCCCTCTTGGCCACATGTTAGGGGTCTTGCTCTCTCGGTTGCAAACAACCACACACTATCTCCTCACCTTGCTTCCGTTGTTGAAAATGCATGTGTGATATGTTTGCATAAGACACACACATTTTCTCTCTACTTTTATCAAGTGTTGTCCATGTCTCTTTCAAACACACACACACTTTTTTCACTCACTCTTTCTATTTCACCCTCTCTCTCTCTAGTTAGGGACTCTCTCATGTCCATAAGCATATGGATGTTTTGAAAAGTCAAACCTCAGAAAAGTTTGACCAGGTATATGTGGAGAAAAACATTTACATCTCGAACGATCATAAGATTCAGCACAACATGTACTTACTTCATACTATCATTTATCTTTGGTATTGTAGATATAAGTAATTTCTTTATAAACTTGGTCAAAGTTTCAAAAGTTTGACTTTTAAAAAAATGTTGGAACTACATTATCGAACGGAGGGAGTAGCTCTTTCTCTCTTTGCTATCTCTCATGGGCCTCCCCTCTCACTCGAACACTCTATACCGACGGATTATACGCTCACTGTGTCAGTGTATAGCTCCATATATTGTTTAGTTGACCGATCAACCAGTCCACATGCTGCCTTGTCAGCTCGTGTTCTGTATCTTCGTGTGCTGGCCCATGTGGTAGTGGGTGAAAATAAGTAAACTAGAGGCCCATCTGACACGTGGTGAAGTAAACAAAGTTGAAACCACTCGGGGTAGCACCCCACACGCTAGTAAATTGAGGGCGCATTGAGGACACACTTCTTCTGCGTGAAGGACGCACTCGTGCACAATTCACCACTACGCGGCGGCATGCACAGAAGGGCGCACTCGCGCACACCCAGCACACAACACACACCAGCACACGTGTACACCGGCGTCGCCGCCGGTTGAGATGGACGGCGAGGTAGCCAACAAGCGGAGGCGGCTCGAGCCAAAACCGCATCCGGCGAGCCTGAACTTCGTTAGCAGCTTGCCCGACGACATGCTGCTCGTCATCATCGGCCTCCTCCCCACCAAATATGCCATGCGGACCGCCCTGCTCTCCCGGTGGTGGCGCCCCCTCTGGCGCCCTGTCCCCCTCAACATCACCGTCGACAGCTGCCTTTGCGACGGGGATTGCAAACGCATGGCCGCGGTCTCCAAGATCCTTTCATCACACCCTGGGCCAGCCAGACGCCTTGACATCCGCATGTTCAGTACCAACTGCAAGGTCCAACCCAAGTTCGACGAGTGGTTCTTATCCCCCACCCTAGATCAGCTCGAGGAGCTCAGCTTTGAAGCTGGACAATGTCGCTCTCTGCCGCCGTCCGCGCTCCGCCTCACGCCAACGCTGCACCGCGCCAGCTTCAGCTCCTGCTATCTTCCCCAGATTAATGTCGCTCCCGCCCTTCTTCTCCCTCAACTCAAGCAGCTCGACCTCTTTGACGTTGTCATCTCGAAGAAGGCTATGGAGCAGCTACTCCATAGCTGTACTGCACTCAAGTACCTTCGTCTTGAGCAGATCCACGAGTTCATTAGCGTCCACATCTCCTTGACGAATCTCTTATGGATTTATATGTCTTGCTGGCCCCACAACAAGACATCAATTGGGAAGAGATCACTCTAGTTGTTCCACGTTATGGCCATTGAGAATGCGCCTTTCCTTGAGAGATTGCTTGTATCGGATCTAGAAGGTCCAACACAAATCAGGGTCATTGACGCACTGAAATTGACAACGTTGGTGCACTCGTCTGCCAAATTCTCTAAACTCTTTATTGGATCCGTAATCGTTCAGGTACAACACTCATCTTCTTCTCCGTCTTCTTGAAATTCACATTTTTAAATTTCTTCTTGATGTATTTACGACGTCTTCCAGAAAATGATTCCCACAAGCTTGACCCAGTCTATGCGCACAGTGAAGATCTTGGCAATAAAATCTATCGGCCCCAATCTGGATCAAGTTGTTGGGTTCCTTACATGCTTTCCGTGCACGGAGAAGCTACTCATCGAGGTGAAACTTCTTTCCTATTAGTAAACGGTAATCACAACGTAGATCAAATTTTTTCGTAATTTTCCCAAATTACGATGACAAGTGTAGTGTTCAAAACGGCATCTACGCACTGCACCGAAAGAAATATTTTTATTATTTTTTCTCACGTGATCACCTGCATCGTTTTTTGTTGTACTACTATAGTAGCCTAGGATAGTCATAGTGGAAAGTAACTTAGACTACTCCAGTAACTCTATGGTTACCCTAAGAGCAAGTACTACCTCCATCCTGGTTTACTCTTTCTATTTTGTAGTATCAAAATTTGACCATAGATTTAATTGACAAAATGTTAATGCATGTCACTAAGAACTATATCGTTGGATTCATATTTGAACATAATTTCAAATGGTGTAATTTTTAGTGACATGCATTGGCATTTGTTACGTAAATCTATGGTCAAAATATTATACTAAATAAGAGGTAATACAAAAGTGGGCTATAACGGCCCTCCACTATGTAGGCCAAAACACGTGCCAAATTCACTTGTGATGCATTTGGGATCGATGCCCCTACATTGCTCACCTAGTGCCCCAATCTGGATCACCTACTTTGCTCCGGTGCCAAATTAACTCATGCAATGAAAAAACACTTATGTGGGAGAGAGAGAGAGAGGACTGAGGCAATAAAAAACACTTGTTTGGGAGAGTGAGAGGCTGGTGTAGTTGGTTTGATTGATTTGTTTATACATCTGGGTCTGTGTGCACAGCGGTGCCAACTCTCTCACATCATGAGAGCGGTGCCAAAATCTTTTGATTTGACATCGATGTGTATTATGTGGCATACTTTTGTGAAATATGGCATCGACCACATAGTGGAAGGCAACAAATGCCCAAGCTCTTCACGTACTCCTAGGTAAATGAGCGGAAAGAGAAAGAGAGAGAGAGAGTGAAAAAATATCACTAGCCAGCCAACCCTATCGTATGAGCGAATGATATTTGTACCTCTTGATGACACGGCAATCTTATACAGACAGCTGCTCTAATATGTTCTCTTCTTTAGCAGATAAAAAAAGACCTGAAAGTGAAAAATGTGCTACACTATAACAATCTCATCGAATGCCTTGATCTCCATCTTACAGAAATTGATTTGATCGACTAACGTGGCAGCACATCAGAGATTAAATTGGCCAGGTTCTTTGTTCTGGAGGCAAGTGTGCTCAAGGTAATGCAGTTTGGCGTTCTCTGGCGCAACAATGAATGTCGTGCTGATCACCGCAAGCGTCTAAGCCTAAATGACAAAGTCTCCGCAGAAGCTGAATTTGTTTTTGAAACATCAAGTGGCCAGAGACTCGAAAACTTATTTACCCATTAGTGACTTGTCAGGGCGGTGGATTTTAGTTTGTACGATAATGCTGCATCCACCTAAAGTAACGAAAGTTCTTACGTAAACTTCCTAGTAATTCCCTCTTCGTAGGTGCAACATTATTCCTAACATTTGTAATATCAGTTTGAAACTTGTAATATTGCCGTGTCCTATTCCCGCGTTTTCAAAATCCCGCGAATCAAACAGGTCCAGAGTTGGTGTAACACCCCGGATATGACTTTCCCAATTTGTAATCCAACTCTTGTCGTTTCTGGCTTTAAGTTAATTTATTTTCTCGGGTTCGGGTCTTGGTCTCCGTGTGTTGTTACCATTGTCATGCATCTCATATCATGTCATCATGTGCATTGCATTTGCATACGTGTTCATCTCATGCATTTGAGCATTTTCCCCGTTGTCCGTTTTGCATTCCGGTGCTTCGTTCTCCTCCGGTGGTCAATTCTACCTTTCTTTCGTGTGTGGGGATTAAACAGTTCCGGATTGGACCGAGACTTGCCAAGCGGCCTTGGTTTACTACCGGTAGACTGCCTGTCAAGTTTCGTACCATTTGGACTTCGTTTGATACTCCAACGGTTAACCGAGGGACCGAAAAGACCTCGTGTGTGTTGCAGCCCAACACCCCTCTATTTTGGCCCAAAACCCACCTAACTCTGCTCCATCATCTAGAGCGTTCGATCACGATCGCATGGCCGAAAACCGCACCTCATTTGGACTCTCCTAGCTCCTCCAATGCCTATATATAGGCCCCCCTCGAAAAATCTCGGATCCCCCTCCCCGAAACCCTAGAGCCGCTCCTCCTCGCGCCACTGGACAACGTCCGCGCCGAGTCGGACGTGTCCGACCTGCGCGCCGCCGCCGCCAGCCACTCGCCGCCCGGCACGTCACCACCGCCACTTGCGCGCCGCCGCGGCCCAGAGGGCCCGTCCCCGGCCCCCGAGGCCCACTTCGCCGCGCCCCGCCGCCCGTTGGTCGTCCGCCGCCCGCGCCTGCCCTTCCCCATCGCCGGCCACCCCGCCGCCACGCGCCATCTCCGGTGAGGCGCTGCCTCCTCGCCCGGCCGGCGCACCGGTCCCGCAGCTCGGCGCCGCAAGCCACCGCCCGGCTCGGATCCGGCGAAGATCCGGCCGGCCCCCTTGCTCCCCCGACCACTCCGGCAAGCTCCATCCCCGCCGGGGAACAGTGTGGCCGCCCGCCTCGACCGGCGTGCCGGGTCAAACCCTAGATCTCGAGGTTGAAAATTTCGTCTAAGTCCCTAAATTTTGCAGATCCATGTTGCCCTGTTCGAGGCCCCGTAACTTTGCATCCGTAGCTCTGATTCATGCATATAGCATATCAAAATGTTCATCTCTGAGAGTACATCATTTCATTCCATGGCATCATTTTCATTTAAGTTCATCTTGATGCCCGAAATGCTGTTAGAAGAGGGCTACTTGAGTTAATTGTCAGATCTGCTACTCCATCTTAGACATTTGTCATTTTTGCCATGATTATTGTGTGCATGATATGCCCATGAGCTCTACATATGTTTTGTTAAGGGATTTGTCATCTTTCCAGAGGTGCAACCCATGTATTTTTGTGATGTGTGTGGTGTCTAGTGCAAGCTTGCAAAGTGAGGCACTCGGTAATTCTGTTTTCACGGACTTAGTAATTTCACTAAGTCCTAGGTTTGTTTATCTCATGATGCCATATGTTCATGTTGTTTCCTAGTGATCCGTGCCTCTTTTGAGGATGATCAGTAAGGGAGTTTTGTTAATCTTGTAGTGCTCTATCCATCCATGTCTTTGTTTGCAATTATGGAGCACCCTAGCTTGAGTTAATCGAGCTCTACTTTTGCTTCGTTGTGAATCTGGGCAGATCATCAACTTGTTTGCGATTTTGCCGATGTTATTGTAGTTGATCCGTGCATGCTATGCTATTATTCTTGCCATGTATAGCTTTAATTTTGTGCCTTCTTAATGGATATATACTTGTCTTGCCATGACTTGCACCGTAGTGAGTGCATCGAGCTCGTAAACATGCCTACTTGAGTTATGTTTTAGCATGTGCCAGTTTTCACTAAGTCTGAAAACTGATTATGTTTTTGCTATGTTCGTGTGCTTGTTAGTATATTTTCCGATCCCTTTTGGCTTAAGGTCACTAAGGGACTTTTGTTAAGCTTGTTGAGTAGCTCCATGCCATGTTTTACTTTGTCATGTTCAGGTCCTGTAGCTTGTTGTTTTGTTGCTCCGAAGAGGGCTATATGATCTGAAATTGCAGACAAGTGTTAATTTCACTAAGTCTGAGATCTGTTTACCATTTGCATTTTTGCCATGCTTGTTTGAACCTCCTAATGGATGAATTGGCCGTAGCTCAGTGCTAGACTTTTGTTAAGCATCTTGAATGCATCCCTGCCATGTGTTTCGATGCCATGTTTGGGTGCTGTAGCATGTTTATCTCATTGCATTTAGATGACTACTTGCTATAAATCGCAAACCGGTGTCATATTTGAATCGCTTGCCATTTCCAAACCGTAACTCCGATTCCGATGATCTTTATATCGTTTTCAAGCGATTTCATCTCATCTTTCCAGTCGCACACTTGGTTTTCCAAGTTGAGGCCAGGTTCATGCATTTCCTGTCATATCTTGCATATGCATCCCGCATCGCATCCCGCATAGCATACCATCATTGCATCATCTTGTTTAATCCTTGCACGTGGTTGATTGTGTTCTTGTTGCTTGTTTGTCTTGTTTGGGTAGAGCCGGGAGACGAGTTCGCTAACGAGGAGCCTGTTGAGTTTGCTTTCGAGGATCCAATCAACTCTGACAGCTTTGCAGGCAAGATGATCATACCCTCGAAATCACTACTATCTTTGCTATGCTAGTTTGCTCGCTCTTTTGCTATGCCAATGCTACGATGCCTACCACTTGCTTTCAAGCCTTCCCAAATTGCCATGTTCAGCCTCTAACCCACCATTGTCCTAGCAAACAGTTGATTGGCTATGTTACCGCTTTGCTCAACCCCTCTTATAGCGTTGTTAGTTGCAGGTGAAGATTGTAGACCGTTCCTTGTTGGAACATTTATTTACTTGTTGGGATATCATTATATTGCCATGTTATCTAAATGAATCTATATACTTGGTAAAGGGTGGAAGGCTCGGCCTCTCGCCTAGTGTTTTGTTCCACTCTTGCCGCCCTAGTTTCCGTCATATCGGTGTTATGTTCCCTTGGTTTTACCATTTGCCACCTAGCCTCTTTTTCCCTTGGGTTTTCGGAGCCCGAGGGTCATCTTATTTAAACCCCCCCCCCCCCCCGGGCCAGTGCTCCTCTGAGTGTTGGTCCGAATCGGGCAGCCTGCGGGGCCACCTCGGGGAGACTCGAGGGTTGGTTTTACTCGTAGCTTGACCTATCTAAGTGTGCCCTGAGAACGAGATATGTGCAGCTCCTATCGGGATTTGTCGGCACATTCGGGCGGTGTTGCTGGTCTTGTTTCAACCTATCGAAATGTCTTGAAGAACCGAGGTACCGAGTCTGATCGGAACGTCTCGGGAGGAGGTCTATTCCTTCGTTGACCGTGAGAGCTTGTCATGGGCTAAGTTGGGAATCCCCTGCAGGGATTTGAACTTTCGAAAGCCGTGCCTGCGGTTATGGGTAGATGGGAATTTGTTAATGTCCGGTTGTAGATAACTTGAACCCTAATTTAATTAAAATGAATCAACCGTGTGTGTTACCGTGATGGCCTCTTCTCGGCGGAGTCCGGGAAGTGGACACGGTGTTGGAGTAATGCTTGCACAGGTTGTCCTCTAGTTTCTCGCTCGCGCTTTGCCTCCTCTTCTCGCTCTCTTTTGCGAATAAGTTAGCCACCATATATGCTAGTCGCTTACTGCAGCTCCACATATATTTACCTTACCCTACCT
Organism: Triticum monococcum; assembly: GCA_034509565.1. Classification (NCBI taxonomy): domain Eukaryota; kingdom Viridiplantae; phylum Streptophyta; class Magnoliopsida; order Poales; family Poaceae; genus Triticum; species Triticum monococcum. The sequence goes on along the minus strand of CM067847.1, from coordinate 638,693,048 downwards.
ATTAAGTTTAAATAGTCTTGATCGCGAGGGTGCGAGATTGCTGAGTCCCTGTGGCTCACAGATTACTATTACACCAGATACAGGACCAGATGATACAGCTTCAGATGGCGCGCTTGAGCTCAAGTGGCAGTACGACGAGGACTCTCAGCGATACTATGTTTCTTTTCCTGATGATCAGTAGTGGTGCCCAGTTGGGGTGATCGGGACCATGTCGCTTGTTGGGTTATCTTTTATTTTGGCGCCATAGTCGGGCCATGAGTGTTTGGATGATGTATGTTATTTATGTACTTGATTGATGTGGCGAGTGTAAGTCAACTATGTTATCCCTTTTATTTATCTATATTACCTGGGATGTTTATGATGATTGCCTGACTTGCGACATATGCCTTCAATGCGATTATGCCTCTAAGTCGTGCCTCGACACGTGGGAGATATAGTCGCATCGAGTGTGTTACAGTTGGTGATGATGTTGTGCCTGCCATCTTTCACCAATAGCTGTCGGATCTAGATCTGACGCATACAAACCAAACATCTCCAGTTTTGCAAAAAGATGCCCGCACTTGTTCCCTATTTACAAACAACTCCTTGTTGCTCACAATCAACCTTATCTCCTCCCCACCACATCTAGAAGGCCATGGAAAAATCTGGCGCGATGGCCGCTGCCGGCGCCGTCCACCCCCCAATCTTGGTATTCCGTGTAATGCACGGGCATCTACGTACGGGAAATTATGTTGACCACGGCTAGTTGTAAGCAGGCTAGGTCTACAGCCATGATGATAGTGACTGCAGACGCTGAGGCTGACTATGGTATGCCAAACACGATGCCTATACTCAGGTGTCATCTCCGGCGTAGGGTCTTGTCACTTCACTGTGAGGAGCGACACATAATAATTTGACCAACGGGTAGTACAGTGCTACTAAATTGGTAGTACTACTACTAGTACTAGCACCACCGTCTGGATTTAGTAGTACTACCACGTCCATCTGGATTTAGTATTTGACTAACAATATCTAGTAATGCATGTCACAAAAAATGTACTACTCCCTCTATATATAAATACATGGTGTATTGTTTTATTCCTATCGGCGAGATAACTTAATGTCTTTTTTCTACTTAATAGGATTACATGCAGTGAACTAACCACCGCATGTGATGTCTGGTAGTCTCAAGTCATTGAAAGCATGCACGACCCACATATCTCATTGGTTGTATGTCACGAAATAAGAAACGAGGAGGGAGTTAATGTACCCTGCCTAAGTGTTTTGAGATTATTTGGTTTTCATAAGGTGACTTACACAACATTTTTGGTTACATGCATTAACATTTTATTAGTTAAATCAAAGGTCAAAACTTGGCGCAAAATGCAAAGGGGACCAATAAACTAGTAAACATCAAAGTTCTCTCGTTTGGCCCCAACTAGAGGCCGGTGAGATGACTATACTGCACCGGCACGGAGGGGGACGCAGCTTCATTGACTTACTGCACCTGCCTTTGGGTGTATGACACATGGGCTCAACGGGTGGATGGCCAACCTGTCATACAGCCAAAGGCAGGTACAATAGAGGGGCGAGGAGTAGATGGCCAACACGCACGTGAATTCAACGCAGTTTGCACTTCTCATATAAAGGCTCTCGCCAGTCCAATCTATGAAATCCTACACACCTACGCACCCAAGGGCAAGAGTGATCACTCCAGTTGCAAGATCAGTTGACTAGAAGCTAGACCCATGGAGGCGATGGGCGCAAGCATTAGCCAGCTGTGCCAGATGGTCCACGACGCCGCCATGCGGCCCGACACCGAGGAACGTCTCCAGGTAGTGCTTGAGGACGCCAGGGCGAGGGGCCGCTTGGACGACAACTTTGTCTCCTTGTTCGACGAGGTCCTCGCCGGCTTCCTCGACAAGTTCACCGTCATCAGGAAGCTCGCGGACGACCTTGACGTACGCCTCCAGCCCACGCGCCCAGGCTCTGCGATGCCTGCCACATTCAATGGCCTCTATGGTGACAACCTCTTCGACGCACTGGTGGCCCTGTGACTGCCCGTCGTCATGCCAGAGAATGTCCACCTCGAGGTCGCACTCGCCGCACAGCGCCTGGCGTAGCAAGACACATCGACATAATCACCCACGTCTACGCGCAAATCGTCCACATGGACTACTACATGCAAGAGGAGGACGATAAGATGCTGGCCTTCTTGGACCGCAGGGCAACCTTGGACGGCATTGTTCAGAAGCACGTTGAGCTTGCCGCCAACGCCGCTGCTCCTCACACGTTGGTTGGTGACCCGGTGCACTAGCGCGTGAGATGTCGTTGATGGATCCGTATGTATCTTTATCTTTCCGTCAAATCCATGTAGTAGTATATGGTACTACTAGTAATCATCTTACCTTTCGCATCAATGTCATAATTTTCGTACGTACTCCATGCATGAACCGCGCCAGAACCAAATTCTCATTACTCTAGGGAAAACCATTATTTCTATCTATCGGTCGCGCCATGGAGCAGAACCAAATTTTACAAGTTACAAGTTCAAAAGGAAAAGCCCGCCATGTTCGCGTTGCACCCCCACGCGGTTGGTCCGGCATGCCTCTCAAGGGGGAATGCGTGCTGTGTTGCATTTTCACTTACAAGTGGGACCGCAGTTGAGCAAACCGACTATCGGCAAACCCCCACCCCGACCACCGCGCGATGGCTGAGAAAACAGGAGGGAGAAGAGATGGCTGTAGCATGGACTAAAAGAAAATTGGTGTCGGGTGATACTCGTGTGGGTGGTGTGTGTCGTACTACTAGACATGAATGCTAGTTATGGCCCATGCCACCCAACTATATCGAGGTGCTGGTTACGGAGAACAAATTTCTCGGAGTCCGCACTCAGCCCTCCTCTATCTTTCTTCTCAGCCAGCTACCAGACGCGTAGAGCCCATCATCTGTTTGCTCATATGCGGTCCCACATGTTAGTGAAAATGCAAGAGGACCCATTGAAACTGCACATCTTTCACCTCGACGTGCTGGTGATGAAACAAAAAATCCAATAAAGAGTAGTAAGATTCTATTTAAAGTTTAACCCAAGATGCACATCACGTGGCTTCAACTACCACTTTATTTCCTTGCATGACATGACCTGGATGCTAGATGTCCCACGTGTCGGCAAAAGGAGGAAGAACTCGACCAAATCTTCGGTTGTGCTCTCGGATTAGACTAGTTGTTCTAACTTAAAAATTTTATTGTGTAGAATGGATGCAAGTTTTGGTATTGGGAAGAAGAGTACAATGATATATTGATAGATCACAATTTAGTAGATGTTCTAACACTTTTAGCTAGCATAGAAGCTAGAGATGAGACTAGTGCACTTGTTGATAGAATAGAGGCTAGGCACGTCTACTTCTTTACACTCGAAGAAGAAAGAAGCACGCAAGATCGAGCCTCCGCAGATCAACAATGAATGCATCGAGAAGGCACTAATCCAGCTTACAGGAGCAGTTATGGAAGTTGAATATCTTCGAAAATGTATTCTTGTTGTTCTTGTTTTCTTTGATCTTGCTTTTCTAGTCAAAATTTTGGTGATGTATTTCCATGTACCAAAAAATCAATGATGAAAAAAGATATATGTTTGCAAAGAAAAATGTACGCGACCGAGATGCGTCCGCGCGTTCGGCGCACAACCACCGCATCCGAGAAATGGCTCGGACACGACCCCATTGCCCTAACCAAACGGACAGAATCCAGGCAAAACGGAGGTCCGTTTGGGGTTGTGCGTTGGAGTTGGCCTTACAAGTGGGACGACAGTTGAGGAAACCGACTATCGGCAAACCCCCACCTCGCCCGCCACGTGATGGCTGAGTTAGAGAAACGACGAGGTTGAAGAGATTGCTGTAGCACAGACTCCAAGAAATATGGTGTCAGATGGAAGTCATGTTGGTGGCATGTGCCGTACTCCTGGACGTGAATGCTTATTCTGGCCCATGCCACCCTACTACTCCAACTATTTATAATAGTAGTAGTATTGAGGATTCGAGGTGCTGGTTACGTACAACAAACACATTAACATATGGCCCACCTCACACTGTGGCCAAATTTCCTAGAGTCTGTGCTAGGTTAAAAAATGTTCTTTGTGAGGATGGGTGGCTGGTCTCAAGTTTAAAACTTGTTGTATTACGTACGTAGACGTAGAGATAGTGCATCATGTGAAGCTAGTACAAATAGTGTACTATTGTTGATTGGCCTCATCCGATAACCTGTTGCAATGCACGTACAATTATGTATTTGGAAAATATTTTTTTGCCTCGTCGCAGCACCCACTCAGAGAAGCGACTCGAAAGCCATTCATAAATTTAGCAAGTTTATCACAGGCATATCATTTTATTACATACAATAGGTCATCAACCCACAACGAAGACAATGATACATTATAAATACTAAAGTTTTCATCACACAACAAATAACAAGTAATGAAATGAACTTCAACTCAACCAATCCTCGGCGTTGGAAACACTTGCTTTGAACCACAAGCGATTCTCTGGGAAGAGCCAGCTACTGTTAATCTCAAGACCAACACAGGATTGATCATCCAGGCTGAAGCGGCCTACTATATCATGACCAGGGTAGGGAACCACCGCAATGTCCGACGTATAGATACAGTTGCTTCTCATAAATGGTAGTAATGTTGTGTCAACAGCAGTTGGATCGCCTTTCACCATCATTGGATAGTTTTGTCCAAGGAAGAGCGAGTTTTCTCCAAGTATCAATACTGTATCAGGGAGAAGGTGTTGGCGCTAGCACACTAGTATCCATCCCGAATACCATGCAACGGGTGTTGTAATAGGTCCAGAGAGTGCGACCATGGGAGACAACACCTGCTCCCTCAGTAGTAACATCAGTAGTGGGCTGTATACAGACAAGAAGGGGTGATCCGTTGGAATTAGTTGCCAGCCGCCAGTGAGCATATGGGCCCTGCTCGTCCTCATGCTCATGAGCATCACTATCATCATATCTCCCCCTTGGTTATAATTTTTTTTTAAGTATAGGTGGTGGAATGTTCACAGGACCTTGGAAACACAAGAAGAAGGTTAATTAGTAGAGAAGAGAAACTTGCTAACTCGCATGCATGTGGATGAAACAATTATAATTATGGTGGAAGACAAACGTACCGAAACTACGAGGATCCCATGCAAAAACAGTGCCATGAGTGGTGGCAGCAAACACAAGACCCTCGTATTGAACTGCATCACAGTACACATCCATGTATAGAAACTGATTTTTGAGCAATATCCATCCAGTCGAACCACGAAGGACGGCAACAAGCTTGTCGAAGATAGCAACAACTTCATAGTTCTTGTAATTCCAAGAGCGGTTGGGAACTTGACAAATTCCTATCTTCCGTAGACGACAGTCACCGTGATCATATTTGAACGTACGCAGATCATCTGTGTGCTCAACCTCAGGGCACTCTGAGATTTTTGGAAGTGGAATCCGCCGACGAGTGTACACATTCACAAGTTACCACTCGCAATTGTACCCAATATAAACAACCCAATCTCCATTTGCGCCAGTCCAGGCCTTACCCTTAAGCGATGGCATCTTGACATCACACGTATCGTTATCAAGCGGCATCAACTTGCACAAGGCGAGGCCTCCGTCGTGCGCGCCCATGCGAACAGGATTATAGCGAAGAATATAAGGAAGATCAAACCGCTCCTGGACCCTTGGGTTCCTTGTAATGATGTTATTAGTTGAGTCGAGAATGGTCTTGAACAAACCTGCCGTGCTAGCCAAGGTGATGACGTCACACCGATCAATGAGTTCCCCCACCACATCATCTTTCAGATCGGGGTAAGAATAACCGGGTCGTTTCAGATCGGGGCAAGAAGTACTCTCTTCGTAGGAACAAAGGAAGTGAAACAAAAGTTGGAGTGGATGCTAGATTGCCAATTAAAACATGATTACATAGGAAAAAAAATCCTATAGCATTCTATCCTATGAATCAAACGACCAATGTAGGAAAATTATGAGGGGGTTCTCTCCAACAGTGTTCCTCGGCTCGCACCTAACATCACGGTGGTCGAACTTGGAGTCATTCATCTGGTACACGTGGCATCTCAGATCTGGACACAAGGTGACGCGACCTCTCACTTCCTCCGCCATTTGAAGCGGTGCACCGGTGGAGGGCTAGCATACTCCAATATTAGGTTGGCTCTATGTGATGTGGCAACTTCATATACTAACCGGATGCTGGCTATACTACTACGACACTCACACTCCAAGAAGTGACTCGAAAACCATTCATAAATTGAGTCTATCGCACGCATTTGCAAATGTACCATTCATTACATACAAAAAGTCATCAAGACACAACGACAACGATGACACATGTTGGATCATAGATTATTTCCAACAAAACATCTATTATATAATTAAAACATAAGTCAAACGAGACACCATGTTCTTCCACATAAGTTAAAATAATATACACCGTTGATCAGGAATACTTACTACCGAGATTTAAACATATTATGTTACATGAAAAAATTTATAAAGTTACGTTTATTGAACCGACACGTATAAGGTGCGTGCGTGAAAAAAGAAGGAAAAGATTAGAGAAGTCCTGATGACCTGTACATATATAGCACGTGTGGATGATATACGTTAAGATTTGTTTCTCACAAGAACATGAAAAACCAAATAAAAATAATGCGGTTCGATTGAAAAAAGGTGCAGCCGCTACCGGCCAAAGAGCTGTCCATAGCAGACGCGCCCATCAATGCCACAATGACATCATCAATAATTTATTCTTTAAGACCCCTACCTTGCTTACCCCTGAAAAAGTAGAACCCGTACGTTGCCAAGCCAAAATTATTTACCAAGTCAAGCACGTATAATTAAAGAGCGAATGCTACTTTATTTACTAAGGTAACCGATTGATGTATGCACGTCCAAACAAGTAGCCACATGCAGATGTATCCGTACTACCGGGCTTTAATGGGAGCTAGACTAACATAAGAGATTCCCTAAAAAAAGACTAACGTAAGAGATTCCAAAAAAAAAGAAAAATGCTACCGAGCTTAAAATTCAAAAAATCAGAAAATAGGCCAACGTAAAACACAGTGTTTTGGAAGGCACGTATGCTACCGACCTTTATAGCGCTGCGTGCAGCCAAGCGTCTAATTGTTTTTCATGGCTGCACGCACACATGCATTAGTCATTGTGACTTAACTATGCGGATGTAGGAATATAAGGGGCCGTTGACATCGTGCTTTAAAGCTGTGGCACGCCGGAGCTGCATCCTACAAAAAACCAAGATCCAATACACTGCTCGCTAAAGCGCACTTTGGAAAGAAATATTCAATATAGTTCAATATATTCCTGAACCCCTGTTGGGAATAAAAGCATAACAACGCCTTGCCGTCTATGTTTTTACGATCATACAATCTGTTCTACAAACTGAATGACAGATTAAAAACCCAGTTAGTTCTATCCATGTAGTATATGTATTTACGATCATACAATCTGTTCTATAAACTGAATGACATATTAATAAAACAATTAGTTCTATCCATGCATATAGCAACTTAAAAGTTGTACAATCAATAAAAATATCATCAAGTCAACAATAAGATTATATTACCTTGCATACAATATAAAGTTGGAGGAGCGGAGGAGATGAAAGGGATAGTTAGACTTCACCAATACTTCACATATAAAATTATTACTTCATATGGGTAATTATAAATATAGAACTATATACAATATGTAAATTGACATTATAATAAACTAATCCATGAGTTGTTTCTCCTTCTCTAATCAATTTAACACCAAAGATGTGGATGACTTATAATCATCGAGAGGGTGAAATCTCTAATGCTCATGCTTTACCATCATCTCATATACTTTTTAAAACTAGGTAATGATACTAGGCATGAAGACCATCCATTAATCATTGGAAGAGGTTCCTAAGTCAATCAACTTAGATTCTTTTTAACCAAAAAAACTACTCATATAACTCAGTTGTAGTAATATGATCACAATTATAAACTGGTAATGCAGGGAATAAGCAACAGTTAGTAATTAGCTTTGGCCATGGCAGGACAAGCAAATCAATCTGGTACAGGATCTCCCCATGCGATTTGGTACAGCAGCCCCCATGGACGGGCAGGGCACTTAGATTTGGGGCAGCATTATCCATTTCTTTTTCCCCTTCAAAGACGAAGGACACAAAGCAAATGTGTTTTTCCCCTGTCGAAACTAAGCAGAGGCGTACATCCCTTCAAAAAAAGGGAGAGGCGTACACATTCTTCATAAAAACAATACACATGGTGTGGGATGGGAAGCACGTGGTCCATTGGTTTGCCTGAATGAAGAGGGGTAACCCATTTGATTCATAATTTGATATAAAATCGATGGTTCAGGACCATGTAGTGCTACAAGAAATAAGAATAAATGGATGAAATAACTATGATAACTGATGAAGGTACCTGAAAGAAAAAGAACCGCATATGAAGCTAAAGAAAATAAATAAGAAGGTTCCAAAACAACATAATTTAAATCTTCTCTCCAATATTACAAAAAAGTCAAGGTGATTGAACAAAACTAAATGAAAATCATTTATCAAAAATGTAAAATAACTCAAATCTACATTTTATTGCCAACACAATCTTATAATAAATACCTTGGACTACACAATGTAAGAATACATCACGGATGAACAAACTACGGAAAGAAAATAATAAATATTTAAATAATATACATGAAAAAATATAAAAAAAATTACAGAGGTATTAAACGAAAGAAGTAGTAAAACAAAATAAAAATCTAGCCGCGCAAATGCGCGGGTGCACCTGCTAGTTCTAGTAAATACTAAAGTTTTCATCACACAACAAATAACAAGCAATAAAATGAACTTCAACTCAACCAATCCTTGGCGTTGGAAACGCTTGCTTTGAACCATAGGTGCTCTGGGAAGGGCCAGGTATTGTCAATAACGAGAGCAACGCAGGACTGATCATCCAGGCTGAAGCGGCATATATCAGGAGCAGGGTAGGGAACCACTGCAATGTCCGAGGTATAGATACAGTTGCTTCTCATAAATGGTTGTAATGTTGTGTCAAAAGCAGCTGGATCACCTTTAACCATCATTGGATAGTTTGGTCCAAGGAAGAGCGAGTTTGCTCCAAGACTATCAATACTGTACCAGGGAGAAGGTGTTGGCGCTAGCACACTAGTATCCATCCCAAATACCCTGCAACGGGTGTTCGAATAGGTCTGGAGAGGGCGACCATAGGAGACAACACGTGCTCCCTCAGTAGTAACAATCTCAATGCACTATATACAGACAAGAAGAGGTGATCCATCGGAATTAGTTGCCAGCCGCCACTGAGTATATAAGTACTTCTCGTCCTCATGATCATGATCATCACCATCGTCATCTCCCCCTTGGTTATAAGTTTTTCAAGTATAGGTGGTGGAATGTTCACAGGACCTTGGAAACACAAGAAGAAGGTTAATTAGTAAAGGGAAACTTGCTAACCCGCATGCATGTGGATGAAACAATTATAATTATGGTGGAAGACAAATGTACCGAAACAACGAGGATCCCATGCAAAAACAGTGCCACGAGTGGTGGAAGCAAACACAAGATCCTCGTATTGAATTGCATCATAGTACTCATCATCCGTGTAAAGAAACTGATTTTTGAGCAATATCCATGGACGAACCATGGAATCAGTAACGACGGCAACAAGCTTGTCGAAGATAGCAAAAACTTCATAGTTCTTGTAATTCCAAGAGCGGTTGGGAACTCGACAAATTGCTATCTTCCATAGACGACAGCCACCATGATCGTATTTGAACGTATGTAGATCATCTGTGTGCTCAACCTCAGGGCACTCTAAGATTTTTGGAAGTGGAATCCGCTGACGAGTGTACACATTCACAAGTTACCACTCGCAATTGTACCCAATATAAACAACCCAATCTCCATTTGCGCCAGCCCAGGCCTTACCCTTAAGCGATGGCATCTTGACATCACACGTATCGTTATCAAGCGGCATCAACTTGCACAAGGCGAGGCCTCCGTCGTGCGCGCCCATGCGAACAGGATTATAGCGAAGAATATAAGGGAGATCAAACCTCTCCTGGACCCTTGGGTTCCTTGTAATGATGTTATTAGTTGAGTCGAGAATTGTCTTGAACGAACCTTCCATGCTAGCCGAGGTGATGACGTCGCACCGATCAATGAGTTCCCCCACCACGTCATCTTTCAGACCGGGGCAAGAATAACGGGGTCGTTTCCGGCTTGTTCTCTCCATGGGGAAGAAGATCGAACAATGGCAGAAGGAATGGTGAAGGAAAATGGAGGAGGGAGGAAGAGCGTGCGGCAACAGTTTCAAATTGAGAGGGAAAGGCGAAGAGTCGGTGGACGGTTACCAGTTTGCCACGGTACACGAAGAGGCGCCCCGTCCTACACGTCCTTTCGGAAATCGTACAAAAGGACTCACCGTCGTCTCACTGACATGTTGGAATGGGACCACATGTCAACGAAACATGGTGTGTAATTTCTCGTGCAAAATGTGATCTGGCCGCGTTGGCCCGAAGTGTCGCATTATTGCTTGACTTTCTTTTTTAATGGCGTGCCGTTCAATTTTGAAGCATGACTAACTGGTACTGTTTGCAGAGAAAATATAAACTACTCTACCACTACTCCACCACTAGTACTAGTAGTATAAAAAAGATATATAGGCTGGAGCTTCAGGGCTTTCTTGCTAAGGGCTGCCCACTTGCTTCTCACACTATCACCCTCTCTCCAGATCTAAAAAAGACGGCCTCTCTCTCCCTCCTCACCGATGGTCACAGATCCGCGGGGAAGAAAAGGACGTGCAGCGTTGACGCACTCGTCGTCGGCGAGCGAGGTCACGCACTGATGACAAGGCCGTCCTCTCAGACCTAGCGCCCGCGCGGGTTGGCCTCCGTCCCAAGCTCACTGCCATAGTGCATGCGGAGGACGATGACCACGAGCGAAGCCACTTCTCGCTGACCCTCAGGTATAGTACCTCTTTTCAAACCATACCCTTGCTCTATTGCCCCATCTGCCACGTCGCTGCATGTGGATCTTTTTCCACTCCACCATCTTCCCAATTTGCTATCCTCTGCTCTGCTGGTCACGAAACGAAAACCTTAATTTGCACTATTAAAGTAAACCCTACTTCGTGCAGACTAATCCATGTCTGGGTTGAATAAGGAAAGGAAGGGAGATTGTAGTGTCCAAGAGAGTAGGCATCGAACCCACATCTAGGTTGAAAAGGGGAAAATCAGTAGCTAAGGAACGAGTCTCGTGTCTCTTGGTTGAAGAAGGGTAGAAAGGAATGACAACGCAATAGAGAATGACCAGGTCGATCGGTTTTTTGTCCTCACATAGGAAAAAGGTGGCTAAAGAGAACAAAAATGGGACATAATCCACATATGCTGCCTGGATATTTGTTGCTCTGGGCAACCATACCTCCCTCACCACTCTATGCATCCGTGGAGGTACATTGTACTGGTGCACCCACTGTCCGAATGGGTCTCCCATGCTCTTATTGCCACTTTTTTACTGTTATTATAACGCCAACGGTAAAGTCAACCAATGCTACCCTAAAGCGATGCCACATTTAACTAATGCCGCACTCAGTCTAATGCCACCAATAAATTTAAGAAATGCCATTTAATGTCTCTGGATTATTTCAGGGTTAGCTGTTGATTGTGGATGTATTATAGATTTTTCAGTTAAGGCATTCTAATGTTGTTGCACAGCCAGTATACCAACGATGAAACATGGTACTACCTTCAGTTTTTTGCACTGTTAATGCTTATAGATTACATACCTCACTTTCATGAGATAAGTCATTTTTTGTACAATGTCACCAAAATGCCAAGGCGCTGATGTCATTTTATTTTGGTTAAACTGCACAAAAAAATATGAAGACAAGAGGAAAGGTCAAGAGTGGACACCTCCTCCTTTGGCTATTGTATTGATTCGTTTGATCAAGTTTTTATGTTTGATCGATTATCAAGATTGGGATAGAAATTTTTCATGTCCACTCGAGTTCGAAATGATTTTTACCTTGAAGGTACATGGTTTGCAATTTTTTAATACCGTCATTAGTTAATAACTAGTCATCAACCCGTGCATCTGCACGGGCTAGCACTTGTAATAATATTTATGACGAAGTGTGTATCTATTATAAATGTTGCACAATAATAGGGCAATGTTATTATTATATTGGTAGACAACATGGTTACAAATTCAAAATTTGTTGCATGATCATGTATTTGTTACATATAAGATTTTAATAGGTATATGATCTAGTTCCCTATTGTAGCAAAGATGTTCATTTTCTTTCACTATCTAAAAAAACATACATCTTCGTTTTTACCTCAGAATTACAGTAGAAGTTTATCTTAAAACCTCTTTGTGTACTTGTACAACATTTAAGCAAAAGTCCTCCCTCGGGAACATTGGATTGCACCTAGTTTTGTTTGATTATAAAAAAATTGTTTCTATCGACAACAATGAAACAATAGTTTTCTATCAACATATGTGAAACTGTAGCAAAAGATATACATAATAGAATTCTATTTTTTCATACCTTTAAGAAGCATACATTATTTACATTTTAAGTTATTGTCTGAACCAATAAATTCTAACAAAATTTCATTTATGATTAATGGAGCAACTAGTAACTATGTGGTCGATTATTCGGATTTAATTTGTGCGCACCCAAAAAATCTTAAATGATGTCTTTTATAATTGTACATGTTTTCTTAATACTTTCTATTCCTACTACACACATATATATATGACATACACAATGATGTGTCTATGAGATCTTTGTGGCAAATGGTACATCAAGATTTTTTGGTTACTGTAGTAACTACATCAAGAAAATTGGTACACGTGGAAAGACGCGCTCATCCACAGACTAACCAATTAATTAGTGAAGCAGATCGGCCTCGCCATGTGGAAGAATGACATGCTCCCTCGTTTAGACCGTTTAAAGGAGTAGAAATTTTGACTGGATTTAAATTTTAAAAAGACTTGTGGTGATGCAGGATAGATCTGAACATTCTTTTGATCACATGGATGTCCTTGGCTTTTCAATATTATGGAAACATTTATTAAAAACGTTCTGTGCTTACAGTTGTATGTAGGACGCCCAACAATATACATATACTAAATTGCTTGATTTGACCATACCTACAAAATCGGCATCATGCCATAAAATCATGAACACATACATAATGGATTGCCGTACTTAAGAAGTGAGATACAAAGGATGATATGGAACACAGTTAACATACATGATGGATTACCCCCACAAAAAAGTACTTGATGGATTATTGTTGTTAGAAAGTGAGAGTAAAAGGCTGGAGAGGAACACGATTAGAAGAGACTAAACTTGATTTGATGGAGAGCAGGAGACCAGGAGGCGGCGGCCATGTACAGGAGTTCATAGTGATTTTGATCGGCAGAATATATTTTATTGAATAGTAGAATATTTTATTGATGGAGGCTTGTATGGGTAATCAATTGGGTCGTGTGTATTTCTTTTCTTGTTTCATTTTACCTTTTATGGATGGAGGCTTTCCCTTTTTTAGGACGTGGGACTTTTCTTTTTTATTTTGATTGAGGGAATGTATAGATGTTTTATTTGTTTTGTATATATGACTAATAACTTTGGACGTGTCAGATGCCTTTTTTGTGAGATGGGACCATATGCGTTACGCATGTTTTTTCTTTTATGCTGAACATAAATTGCCAATCCATTGGTGTATTTAATTTTGAAGATATGGATTAATCAGAGAACTTGAATGGTGCGAGTAATCGGCCATGTCGTTTTGATTTCTTTCCGTTTTTTACGTTGGATTTTATATGGAAGGAGGCTTTCCTTGTTTTTGACGTCAGGCTGTCCTTTTATATTTTGATGAACTGGTGCGGGTAATCAGCGGGGCGTTTTGATTCCTTTCCTTTTTTACGCTGGACTTTTAATGGACAGAGGCTTTTTTTATGTGAGGCAGCGGGGCTCTCTGATTTCTTTCCTTTTTTACGCTGTACTTTTATTGGACGGAGGTTTTCTTTTCTTTTTCTTTATGTGAGGCGCTCCCTTTTTTGTTTTTTTGGAGCAAATTTTTTTATATTGATGACCATATCAGAACTTTAAAGGCACGGGTACTCAGCCGGGTCGTGTGGATGTGTTTCTCTTTTTTTAACGATGGACACTTTTTATGGCACGGAGACTTCCCTTTTTTTAAGTGTGGCTATCCTTTTTTATTTTCATGAACATATGGAGGATTTATATGTTATGTATATGACTAACTTTTTTTCTTAAACTGGGTATACCACTAACGTTGAACGTGACAGATGTATTTTTTGTGGGACAGAGCTATCTGTATTACGCATGTTTTTCATTAAAATTTAAATATTTTACGATTAATTATGAAAAAATGGTGGGCGAAAATATATGATTATTTTTCTATATGTCACCCTTAAGTGAAAATATACCTTACGTTCCATCGGATGAATATGGACGCTCAGATTTGTGTTATTTAATGGAAGATTTCTTTTTTCTAGGAAAAGGAGAGTCCTAAGGGAGTAAGACTCCCGTACGTGGTAGTATTATGAGATAGCACGTCTTATGTTTCATCTAATGGCTATGGATATGTTATTTATTAATCCAACGGTCAAAATTTCTTAATTCTAAGGATTAACGTGGTGTCTCGTATGGTGCCTCCAATTAGTAAATATAAGATGCTAGTTACCTTCAAACTTTTGTATTTGGTTTAATGCTCTTGCACAGCTAGTATAGCAATGCTGAAACTGGTTACCTTTACATTTTGTATTGTTAATTCTTATAGAAATCTTCCAGTGCTAGAGCTTATGGAAATATGTTTAGTAAAACCATTGTATTGTATCCTGTAATAAAATAACTACTCCACTGTTGCACTAGCCACTGGATTAGTGTATATTTGTACTATTCGAGTGGTGTTGCATTAGCGTATGGACATATATAAAGTGTGGCAAGCTCCCAGATATGTACTTAAGAAAACTACTACCTGTTTTTCTAAATACTGGACGTTTGGGTACTTTAAATTGAACTACGAAAACGTCTTATATTAAGGAATAGAGGGTGTAGAGTTCACTCAAATTATCCCGGTAAAGCTAGTCACACCTTTGTTAAAATTAATGTTCATTATGTTATCGGAGGAGGTCTGTATGTTTGTCTCTAATGCCTGTCGACTACATACCTGACATCATGATGTAATGTTAAGTCATTTCCTTTTGTACATTGTCACTGAATTGTCAAGGCGGTGATGGCATTTTATTTTAGTTGAACTGCACAAAATATGCTTAAAAGAAGAGGAAAGGTCAGGAATCGATCATTCTTTCAGAAATAACTATATATGCCTTTCTGACATCAGCCGATGTTGCCTTATTTATTCCTTCAAAAGGTGGTTAGAAGTAGTCTTGCTACCTTTTCCGATTAATAAATTGGAATGCTTATATTTGTGTGTCTATGCTTCAACTAGTGCCACTTTTATAGTAATCACACTTTCAATATCTATGCAAACAGGAATGCTCGATTTTAGAGGAACTGCACAAAAAGTCCAACTGGTTCAACATTAGGAGCATGTTTTCTTCCAAACCTTTATATCAAATTGGTGGCACTATGAGCTGTTCATTATGAAGGTACATGATTTGCTACTATCTTGCTACTCTTTTTGTACTTTCATTAGATAGTAATACTAGTGGTTTGCATGTGATTTTATTGGCAGGGTGGACCTACATTGGAGGTGCAGGACATGATTCAATGATTAGATGCTCAATTTTGGTTGTATCGATTTCACCTCTTCCATCACTGCGAACATGGATATCCTTGGACTGATGAAGAATAGGCGCTATATTTCTGCTCTGAACCAGCAAATCAGTTCAGTATGAAATTGTCCAGGGCAAAACATGACTGTATCAAATTGTCTAGTGCAAAACATGATAGATGCTAAGCGGAAGAGACATGTTTAAACCGAAAATACAAGGTGGGGTATATGTTTACTAGCTGCTTGATATTTATGCAGACAGAGATGTCTGCCCGTTGCTATTTGGCAAACACACAAAGTGACCGCAATTTTGGTTGAACTGAACAAGAGAATAGTATAGTCACTGCATGCAGTGCCATTTGAAAATAGACACAGAAAGATTGGATAGTCACTTCCTGAACTGCAGAAAAGTAGTACTGTACTATTTATTAGCCAACACTAGGTGCTTCATTGCTTTGGTGTTATTATACAATGGACATCATTTTGCCTAAGTTAAAGTTTGTATTTCGGAGATAGTCTCGCTGTGTGATCGAGAGAAGACCAAATCATATTGCAGTGGATGTTCCTCCATCATTTGTGGTTCATTCTCATGGTTCCAGCTGTTGGTCAAACCACTTACGTTTGCAAGAGTAATTGTAGACTTCACAAACAAATTTGTCTTTCAGTCTGTACTGAATGTTGGCCAAGAGAAGCATCCATGTTAGTAGGAAGAACATATGTTTTTTCTAGATCTTTGCTTTTGGAGCTACATATTTATATATGATATGTGAATCATTGAGATGCATTAACATGTTGATATTATGTATGGGAATCGTACTAGTTGGTTATGAATTTGGGCTACTAATGTGAACATATTACAATGCCAGGCCTATGAGTCTCGTGTGAACATTTTGAATGGATCGGCTCTTACTGCTGTGCACAACATGATCCTTATTTCTGTGTTCTCAGTGTTTACAAGTTACTAATAGTTCCTTATTTCTGTTCGCTCAGTGTTTACAAGTTACTGATCGATCACTAGCTAGCCTACTAATGCGCTCCTGGCAGTTTTAGTTCCAACGCAAGATCCGAAGTGGTAGTTTTTTGAATAAAAATGCCTACTTCTGAAGAAACGGACAAGCTGCTCTGAAGAAAATGCCATGCCAATCTGAAGAAACTGCCAGCAAAAACGTTCGCAAAAGCCTTATCTCCTAGCGAATGTTCATCAGCTAATGCGATTGTACACGTACACCATCTGACCTACTCGATCCTACACGTACACTATCCGACCTACTCAATCCTACACGGATAAATAGCGGATCACGCACGTACTACCTCCTTTTCGGTTTGTAGGGCTCAATTCAAGAAACGACCTACTCGATCCTACACGAATAAATAGCGGATCACGCACGTACTACCTCCTTTCCGGTTTGCAGGGCTTAATTCAAAAATCTAACCAACCAAGGTAGATGATGAGTGGTGGAATCATTTTTGAGAAGGGGGGAGTACCTCATTTGGATGATTCGAGTGCACTCGTTTGACCGTCATGCCGGCGTGCGACCCAACACGGACGGGACGCACCACTGACGGGACGGGATGACACAGTCATAATTTCAGTTTTTCTGTTTTTCACGGCAAGCTGGCGCGCTAAGCCATGCCTGATTATGCATTGAATTCTGATGACCGCGATGACCGTCACGTTTCCCGCGACATGCTAGTTCGCTTACCTTCTGCCTATAATTACTGTTTCCTGGGCTTCTCCGGTGGTACCATCACCCAACTCGCCGTATCCTCATAAGCCCCCACCAGCCCGACGTCGCTCGCCACTTATCCTCGCTCTCTCCATGTCTGCCATGCCCCCGTCCATCCGCGATAGGCGACACCGGAGGCGGTCACCACCGAAACTAGTGTTCGGTTTTTCACCGAAAGGCAGACGGAGGAAGGAGGCATTCTATCGGTCTTTAGATGGCAATGCGGACTATGAGGAGTTGTTGGAGCGCGACCGCCTGGCAGAGGAGCAGCGTATTGCCGATTTGCGCCGCCAGCGGGATATGGAGCAGTAGTGCACCGATGCTCTGAGTCGCGAGTAGAGCGCCTGCAACTGGGCCGACTACATGGAGGCCAGCGCCCGACAAATAGCCCTGGAGGCTGTCGGGCACGCACGCGTTCGTGACGCCGATTTTTACTACTAGCTTGTCAAGTGGGTTTCCCGCTTAGAAGCCGAAGCTTCGGTGGACCACGCCGGCATGGAAAGGGCCAACGCGTGCGAGAAACGCGCCCTATCGCACCTCTGGCAAGTCCGAGGCGAGGCAGAGGACGCCGGTGCCAGTGTTTAGCATGTACCGCAGATGGCGGCCGGCATCGTCTAGTTATCTAAGATTAAGTTAGTACTTGTACGCCACTAGAGTATTAGTGGGAGTAGATAGTTAACTTGGCTATGATGGTTGTCAATGTGGAAGTTCAGTACTCTATATGTGGATCAGACCTGTTACTTTGCTCTGAATGTTGAACTTTCCATTTGAACGTATGGAATGGGCTATTATGTTTTTAAATGGGTTGTATTTGTCCTCTACGGGTTTAGAGTCTGACTTGTGGGCCTACCAAGTTGACGCGTACACAATCAGGAGATGATTGTACGTGGAGAGGATGATAGCAGGGACCCACCAAGGTCATGGCAGTACGCAAGCAAGTGCCTCCTTATTTCAAGCCAATAAAAAAATGGCTCCTCCTAATGGATTTCTGACATCTGGGTCCCATGCCATTGTCAACGTAGTCAATAAACGAGAGAATTGCACAACGAGCGGTTGACACCAGGGACCCAGCAGCTCGCCCAGTTATTTTTGTTTTGGGTTAATTTGATAAATGCCACTCCAAATCTGGTGTTTCCGAGAAATGCCACCGCAATTTCCAAACTTTGAAAAATGCCATTTCATGCCATTTCCAGTGGCATTTTTCGAAGTCTGGAGTGGCGTTTTTCAAAGTTTGCAAATTGCAGTGGCGTTTTCCAAAGTTTGCAAAAATTGCAGTGGCATTTTTCAAAGTTTGGAAATTGCAGTGGCATTTTTATGAATCGCCATAATTGGAGTGACATTTATCTAATTTGTTTTTTTGACGGAAGCAGGGTGTGAACTGGGTTGTGCGGGGCACTCTGGCCTGTCTAGACAGCCTTCTCTTTTATGTTTACCACAGACCAGCCCAGTAGCTTTTTTTCTGTCTGAAAATGGCTAGCCCAGTTTTTTTGTGATTTGCCAAGTAAGTCGCTTTGTCATGCTTGTTGGGCTACAAATCTTTCAAGACGAGGAGAGCTTCATTCGGTTGGCCGAGAAAATGTCCTATTAGTAATGAGAAATGGGCTGTACATTTTTAAAACACATCAAACCCGTAATTACTTTCAAATTTCTTTTTTTCATTTCAAGATTTTAAATTGCATTAATTTTTATGCATGGACAAATTTTTGGATTTTATATTGATATACATTTATTTTTCAAATCAGTTTGAACGTGACTCAAAATTTCGGGACTAAAAACAGTTCAGACCGCACCCAAATATGCAAAATTTTGTATAATTTTTTAACCGTGGCCACAATATGGGCTGTTGTGCTAACAAAAAGAATATGGGCTCCAAAAAAACCTTAAGAATTAGCAAATGGGCTATAAATTATTAGAAATAATGGCAGATGGGCTGTATGCTGTTTTCCACATATTTGAGGCTTTCCTAAAAAAGGTTGACGCACAAGCAGTGACCATTGGATGTCCATCCAATGGCCGTCATGCTTCTTCAATCTCTACTCTTCCTGCTCCAGCCACTCAAACAAGCGCCGGCGGGATTGCCTGCTCCCTCCTCCTCACGGCCGGCTGTGCTGCCGCGCAGGCCTCACCGCCCCATCGTACTCCCATCGCTGTCCTAGCCATCCCTCTACTGACCCACACCTGCTGTTATTCTCTGGCGACGGCAGACGAACCAGTAAACCCTCGTACAGTCGTACTCCCCTCCGCGTGGGAAACAACTGCCGAGTCTTCCCTGGCTCCATGTCGTTCCCTTCCTAGGACTCGCCATCATCCGCCACCCTGGTGCTCTCGGTGCGGCCTGGTCAACGTGGTCAACGACGGACATGCATCTGAAGTGGACTGTACGTGGAGAGGTTGATAGCTGGGTCCACGACCGCACGCAAGGAAATGCCTCCTTATTACGCGCAAAATAATGATTCCTCCACCTGACATCTGGGACCCACCGAAAGGGCCTCTGTATTTCGTGAAAAAAACGTTACCGCCGCTGATAGCTCGGACCCACCAGCTATATCTTCGCACGCAAGGAAGTGCCTCCTTATTATGCACAAAAAATGAATACTCCCCCTGCTAGCTGGGACCCAGTATAGTGGGAGGCTGACTTGTGGGCCTACTAAGTTGACGGGGACGGAGGGCTTTGTCAACTTAGTTAATATGCATGATTCTAGCTCCAGTGACCGTACGATGTCCATCCAACGGCCGTAGTGCTTCTTCAACCTCTGGTCTTCTTGCTCCAGCCGCCCAAACCAATGCCGGTCGTGCCTCGTGCTCCTGCCTCCCATGGCCGGCTGCAATGCCGCGGAGGCCTCATCGCCCCTACTACTCCCACACTGGCCAGGCCATCCCTCTACTCACCCACACCCCCTGTTATTCTGCGGCGACGGCAGCCTCACACTGCAACGAACCGGTGAACTCTCATACTCCTCTATGTGTGGACATCCACTGCCGCTTCTTCCCCGGCTCCGCGTCATCCCCTTCCTAGGCCTCGCCGTCGTCCACCGACCTAGTTCTCTCGGGGCGAGTGGTCAACGTGGTCAAGGAACGGCTTCCATCGGACATGGACTGTACGTGGAGAGGCTGACAGCTGGGTCCACGGCCGCAGCAAGGAAGGGCCTCCTTATTACGTGGAAAATAATGATTCCTCCACCTGACAGTAGGGACCCACCGGACGGGCAACCGTATTTCGCAAAAAAACGTTTCCCCCCTGACTGCTGGGACCTACTAGCTACATCTTCGCACGCAAGGAAGTGCGTCCGGGCAAAAAAATGATTCGCCCCCTGACTATTGGGACCCACCAGCTACATCTTTGCATGCAAGGAAGTGCCTGATAGTTGGGACCCACCAGGTCGAAGCATACGTAGCATTTTCATTCTGGTCATGAACGTGTACGTACATACTGGTCGATGTAGAGGCGCACACGTGTCGTAGTAGAGGCGTGCACATAGCATGTACATGTACGTACATCGGCCAGTATGCAAGAAAGAAAATACGGTCACGTACGTACATACGGGCGGGGTCTCGAACGCCTACTCGCGCATATGTACGGCCAGGGCTCGTGTACATGGCTGGGTCGGAATGGAGAAACTGCGTCGTCATCATGTTCATGGGGAGGCAACAGAATGCGTCGTGTTCATCGGGAGGCAACGAAACACGTGGGAGCCAACCGGCTTGGACGGAACAGCCGATGGAAACGAGGCCTAGCGTACCGCACAACGGAGGAAACAGCCTTGTGTTCGACCGGCCACGTTCGACACGGGATCCTGTTCATCAAGAGGGGTCTGGCGTACCGCAAAACGGAGGAAACGGACCTCCTACGGTCGAAACGGGGTCCTGTTGATCAGGAGGGGTGTGGCGTACCGGAAAACAGACTTGTGTTGGAGTGCTACGGTCGAAACGGGGGTCCTGTTTATTGGGAGGGGTGTGGTGTACCGCAAAACAGGACTCCACGGGATACTGTGCATCTCCACCGTCGACCCGCTCTAGCCTTCACGGGCTACTGTTCATCCACCGTCGACCTCCTCCAGCCTCCATCTGCGACTGTTCATCCACGGGCTCCTGTTCATCCAGCCTCCACCACGCGATATTCCACCGGCTACTATTCAACCAGCCCTCTCCACACGGGCTCATGTTCAACCACCCCTCCACGGGCTACTGTTCATCCAACCCTCCACCGTCTACTGTTCATCCAGCCCTCCACGGGGTCGTCCTGTTCATCCAGCCCTCCACGGGGTCCTGTTCATCTCGCCCCAACCGGCTCGATCGGTCGGGGTCCTGTTCATCCGGAGGCAACACCACGGGGTCCTGTTCATCCACCCCCACTGGGAACTGTTCATCCAAACCCCCCAGCAATGCTCACTGTTCATCCAGAGGCAGCATCGATCGGCTTCAGTTAGTAGCAGGAGCGAAGGAATCGCTCGATCGGGTTCAGTTAACAACCATCGATCGACCGCTTGGGTTCAGTAATGCATAGCCTGCAGTGCAATCGCTCGGGTTCAGTTAGAGCCCAACGCCTTGCTCGGGTTCAGTTAGAGCCCAATGCCTCGCACCCACGCGCATGCGTGTATAAGAGAAACGCGCATCGCTCGGCCCCGATCACCCACCGTAACCGGGAACACCCCAATAGTTTCCTCGCCCTCGCTTCTATCATAGTTATTTCCGTCATGGACAGCCCAAAGAATGTCATGCAGCTGCGTCTCCGGCCTGCCCAGGACAAAAAGCCCATTTTCTGTCATGATTTTTTGTCATAGAAGTAGGAGCCCACCACATCTATGATGATACCGGGTTTTGTGACAATTATCTTCATCGAAGTGTCATAAGTATGACATAATTTTTTTTCGTTCGACCCAAAATGTCACGGATGTGTCTTTTTTTTGTAGTGTAAATATTTGAATGATGAGCATGATTGCAATGTTGTTAGTATGAATTCTATGAATATCCATGATGCTAATGATACGCAAAGCTACAAGTTTGGGGATGCTATGTTTGATGAAGATGATATATTTAGTCCCTCAAGTTTTGATGAGAAAATTTATTATGGTGATAGCATGCCTCCTATTTATGATGATTATATTGGTGAAAGCGCATTTGGAGAGGTCATTGAGGGAGACATGGATTCGGGGGTCGTCAGGTGTCCGGCCCACTCGATATGGGCCGGGCTGGTGGGCCGTGAAGATAAACCGGAAAGATCATTCCCCATGTTTGGGTAGGACTCTTAGATGCGTGGACGACAAGATTGGAGTCTGGATGTGCCATTTCCTCCCCTTGTAAACCGACTCTGTGCTCCTCCGGTGTATATATAAACTGGAGGGTTTAGTCTGTAGGGTTCATCAGAATTCATATAGGCTAGACATGTAGGGTTTAGCCATTACGATCTCGAGGTACATCGACTCTTGTAACCCCTATACTCATAAAATACAATCAAGTAGGACGTAGGGTTTTACCTCCATTAAGAGGGCCCGAACCTAGGTAAACATCGTGTTCCCTGTGTCCCTTGTTACCTTTTATCCTTAGATGCATAGTTCGGGACCCCCTACCCGAGATCGGCCGGTTTTGACACCGACATTGGTGCTTTCATTGAGAGTTCCTTTGCGTTGTCGACGGAAGGATCGATGGCTCGCCTTGTCATTAATGACTATATCACTTCTTGAGGGGCCCTAACTCCAGGACAGGTCCTCCAGCTTGGCGGTTTCACCATGGGCGCTCGCTTAGCCGTCAAGCCAAAGGCGACCCCCACAATCGCCAAGCATCATCTCCATATCAGCCTCGAACACTCTAAAAAGATGGATCTGGCAGATGTCTCGTCCTTAAACGAGCTGCTAGATCGCATCGCCGCCCAGGGGGCCGCAACAGACTATGATTGGATTGGGCTTAAACCCGACTAGAGGGAAATCAAGTCCCCATCGATCACCCATCTGGTAGCGGTCGTTGCAGAATGGGCCGAGAACGATTCCTCCCCCAAGTTAAAAACCAGCTATATTCGGATCTTTGAGCCCCGTGAGCCGGATACCCATCCCCGGGAAGAGACCATACGTCCTCCAAACACAAGATTAGGCATTGAGCCCGGAAGTCCTCACGACCTTCTTGATCTTGAACTGGTGAACTCGGAGACTCTTCAACCTCCGAACTTAATCGTGGATCGGGACGCAGATTTTAGCCTACCCACCCACCACAATCAATATTCCCCAAGTAACTCAGGTCCTCCAGACATATGCGACCTAATGTATGTACGGCAGCAACCCCAGGAAATAGTGCATCACTTCTGGGCCAGGTTCCTCCTTGTTAAAAACAAGATTAAAGATTGCTGCGATGATGATGCGGTTTCAGTTTTCTGCCGCAACTGTATGGACGAGGGAATTCTCAATGCCCTCAACCGCCACCACATACTGCACTTTGCAGATTTGGCACACATAGTACAGAAGTATTGTGCAATGGAAAGCGCCTGGAAAGCCCAGACAGCCCGGTGGGAACCTCCGGCCTTTAGGTAGCCCCACGGACATGCAAAAAGGATGCACCCTTACAGGGCACCCGATCATCAGCCTATTGACAAGAAAAACAAGCCCTTCACGGGACATAGAACCATCCTTAACAATCTGCTCGACATACCATGTCAGATACATACGATGTTGAACACCGAACCAACACATAGCCTTCGAGCATGTTGGGTACTCCAGCAAGTGGCTAAGAGCGGCGAGGTTATCTTCACCAATACTACCAGGAGGACGATGATCACAACATCTTTACGGTCTTAGAGACTTTTCTTCAAACAATCGACGCAAAAGTCGCCTGCGCGGCGGCCTACCTCGCCGATCTTGTTGGCGAGATCCGCCTCTCCGACAAGCCCGCGCCTGACGCGGGCACACTCAGCTCCGAGAGCTGCTTCATCAACCTCCTTGGCAAGCTCCACATCACCAACGAGCCCGCCACTGACCTGGAGTCAGTTGGCTCCATCGACCCAATGCTTTTCGACACTGACACGACCTCCTTCGACTCCTTCCCTACCAACGTGGTGGTCATCGACGACCTGCTCCCCCGTGCGGAGAGCGACGGCAGCACCGTCATGGAGGTGCTTGCCATCAGCCACAATGGAGCCTCTGGAGGACCCGGCCAAGACCCATTGCATGCGGCAATGCGGGACCTGTCCACGCCCATTGCGGCAGACACTGATGTCAAGATGCTGGAGGCCTGCCGCGTCTCGCTCGTTGAAAACACCAAGAAGCTGGCTACCATGAGACTCCACTCCAAGGCTTTCCAACACGAGGTCGACCATGCTGTTGGCGTCACGCCGACTACAGGGGGGCCCAGCCGCGTGGGCACGGTCCGACAGTGAGGCGGTGCCGTCGCCAGCATGTTTGGAGTAGACCCTCCTGTCTACGCCACGCCTATGGAGAACGTACGCACTGCCTAGGAGGCAGTAGATGAGCTGAACCACCTGGAGGGCGACGAGCGTCGCTACATGACGGAGCATGTTCATCAGCTTATCGACGCGGCGGCCGCCCTGCAAGAGGCCGGCTCCGTGTAGAGGAGCCTGGCCAACAGGTGAAGAACCCACCCCTTCGCCAAGAGCACCGCGTAACTTCCCGGACGCCAACAGGTGGCGTCCGCGACAGACGAGACAAGGAGTCGGCTGCCAGCCGTAGCCGGACACGCATCACCATCGAGCGCGACCAAGACGGCTTCCCACAAGCAGTGGAACAACGGGGCGACTATCCACCTCCTCCGCCTCCTCGAAGGGAGAGGCGCACTTCCCCGCCACCTATTGACCACCCGACATTCGGCGACCGGCTAGGTCACCGAGAGGGAGTCAGAGAGAACGACACCCGCCGCCGGATTGACCGCCTGGCGCGATACTTGGCGCTGGAAGAAGAAGATGCGAAGGGCCCGCCTTGCTTAGGCCCCCGCATTCGCGACGAGCCCTTCCCAAAGGGTTATCGCTCCCAAGAGACACGCCCAAGTACAATGGCTTCGTGAAGCCGGAGGATTGGCTGGTGGACTCCTCCACAGCCGTCAGCATAGCAAACTGCACCAAGCGCGTTGTCGTGAAGTATGTCTCGCTCATGCTCCAGGGCACGGTCCGGACGTGGCTTAATAGCCTCAAGCCCTACAGCGTCAACAACTGGGTGGATTTCACCGAAGTGTTCATCCACAAGTTCACCAGCACCTACAAATGGCCGCTCAAGCCCCGCCAGCTCTCGTCGTGTGTTCAAGGCCCGAATGAGTCCACTCGCGATTACCTGACGCGGTGGGCTGAACTGCGGAACTCCTGTGAAGGGGTGCACAAGGTCCAGGCGGTCGATTACTTCACTGCCGGGTGCCAAGAGGGCACCTTGCTCAAGCACCGACTCCTCTGCGATGAGCCTGCTACACTCGACGAACTGCTGATCATAGTGGGCACATCCGGGAAGGTGCTCCCTCCGGCCCCTAGGACGACGGCTGCCGACAACAGTCAGCGGCAGCAGCCAAACGACAACAAGTGCATGGCCCCGGCAGGTGGCGATAGTCAAAGATCAGCAGCCTAAGGGACAACCCAGCCCCAAGCGCCAGAAGGGCGGCAAGCCTTCTTGGCTACACGCCTTCTCCTACATGCAGACCCTTGATGCTCCCTACAAGTTCCACAGCGGTGCAAAGCCGTCCATTCACACCACCCGGAAGTGCCACTGGCTCACCCGAATCTCCTAGGGCGAAGGACTGCTACCCCCTTCGTTTGCTGGCCCGCTGCTGCCTCCTCCCGAACAGTCGGCGGCCCGACCAGCAGTCGGCATCATTCAAGATGATTACCCCAAAGAGCATGGAGCCTACGTCATCTTCACTAGTGTGGCTGACGATCGGTGTTCTTGGCGTGAGCAGCACCGAGAGGTGAACGCCATTGCTTCAAGTGCTCCAGAATTCATGCATTGGTCCAAGAAGCCCATCAGCTGGAGTTGTGCTGACCACCCAGAGGTGATGCCCTCTCCGGGTTCTTATGGTCTGGTGCTGGATGCCAACCTTGCAACGGAGAGGCGAGCTACTGGATTCTCCTGAATTATGATAGATGGCGGCAGTAGCATCAACATCCTATACCGCGATACCATGGAAAAGTTATGCATTAAAGAGAGGCAGCTCCAGCCCAGCCGGACTGTTTTCCATTGTATTGTGCCCGGCCTATCCTCCTGACCAATCGGCAAGGTCAAGGTAGATGTCATTTTCGGAGACAAAGATCACTTCCGTCATGAGGCAATTTTGTTTGAGGTGGTGGACATCGAGAGCCCTTATCATGTACTCCTAGACCGGCCGACTGTAGCCAAGTTCATGGCGGTGCCACACTATGCCTACCTCAAGATGAAGATGCGAGGGACCAAGGGCATTATCACGATATCTGGAGACTGTGAGAAGTCGGCCGATTGTGCTGCTTCTAGTAGCCGGCTGGCCGAGTTCCTTGTGATTGCTGCTGAGAAGAAGCTCCTGGACCGGGTGGTGGCCATGACCAGCAAGCAGCTGGACATGTCACCAGATCCCAAAGAGTCAGAGACCCAGGGCTCCTTACAGCCGGCCAAAGAGACAAAGAAGATTCCCTTGGACCCAGAGCACCCAGAAAGGCACGCTGTCATAGGGGCCAACCTTGACAACAAATAGGAAAGCGAGCTCGTTTATTTCCTCCATGAGAATCGGGGCATATTCGCATGGTCTCCCAAGGGCATGCTGATGTCTACTACACAACCTTCTTGTTGTAGATTTTGTTGGGCCTCCAAGTGCAGAGGTTTGTAGGACAGTAGCAAATTTCCCTCAAGTGGATGACCTAAGGTTTATCAATCCGTGGGAGGCGTAGGATGAAGATGGTCCCTCTCAAACAACCCTGCAACCAAATAGCAAAGTGTATCTTGTGTCCCCAACACACCCAATACAATGGTAAATTGTATAGGTGCACTAGTTCGGCAAAGAGATAGTGATGCAAGTGCAATATGGATGGTAGATATAGGTTTTTGTAATATGAAAATGTAAAAACAACAAGGTAACTAATGATAAAAGAGAGCGTAAACGGTATTGCAATGCTAGGAAACAAGGCCTAGGG
Source organism: Triticum monococcum (assembly GCA_034509565.1). NCBI lineage: Eukaryota > Viridiplantae > Streptophyta > Magnoliopsida > Poales > Poaceae > Triticum > Triticum monococcum. The sequence goes on along the minus strand of CM067847.1, from coordinate 638,665,403 downwards.
TTCATACTTTCACTAGTGCAAGTTCTCTCAACAATAATAACATAATTGGATCATATAACTATCCCTCAACATGCAACGAAGAGTCACTAATAGCGGAGAACAAACGAAGAGATTATTGTAGGGTACGAAACCACCTCAAAGTTATTCTTTCGGATCAATCTATTCAAGAGTTAGTACTAGAATAACACCTTAAGACACATATCAACCAAAACCCTAATGTCACCTAGATAATCCAATGTCACCTCAAGTATCCGTGGGTATGATTATACGATATGCATCAAAAATCTTAGATTCATCTATTTAACCAACACAAAGTACTTCGAAGAGTGCCCCAAAGTTTCTACCGGAGGGTCAAGACGAAAACGTGTGACAACCCCTATGCATAAGTTCACGAGGTCATGGAACTCACAAGTTGATCACCAAAACATACATCAAGTGGATCACGTGATATCCCATTGTCACCATAGATAAGCACATGCAAGACATACATCAAGTGTTCTCAAATCCTTAAAGACTCAATCCTATAATATAAGTTCAAAGGGAAAACTCAATCCATTCCAAGAGAGTGGAGGGGGAGAAACATCATAAGATCAAACTATAATAGCAAAGCTCGCGATACATCAAGATCGTACCATCTCAAGAACATCAGAGAGAGAGAGAGATCAAACACATAGCTACTGGTACATACCCTCAGCCCCGAGGGTGAACTACTCCCTCCTCGTAATGGAGAGCACCGGGATGATGAAGATGGCCACCGGTGAGGGATTCCCCCTCCAGCAGGGTGCCGGAACAGGGTCCCGATTGGTTTTTGGTGGTTACAGAGGCTTGCGGCGGCGAAACTCCTGATCTATTCCGCTCCTCGGTGTTTTTAGGGTATATGGACATATATAGGCAAAAGAAGTTGGTCAAGGGAGCCACGAGGGGCCCACGAGGGTGGGGGCGCGCTCAGGGGGCAGGGCGCGCCTCCCCACCTCGTGGCTTCCTCGAAGCTTCCCTGAGGTCTACTCCAAGTCTCTTGGGTTGCTTCCGTTCCAAAAATAACTCTCCCGAAGGTTTCATTCCGTTTGGACTCCATTTGATATTCCCTTTCTCCGAAACACTGAAATAGGCAATAAAACAACATTTTGGGCTGGACCTCTGGCTAATAGGTTAGTCCCAAAAATAATATAAAAGTGTATAATAAAGCCCATAAACATCCAAAATGGGTAATATAATAGCATGGTACAATAAAAAAAATTATAGATACATTGGAGACGTATCAAGCATCCCCAAGCTTAATTCCTGCTCGACCTCAAGTAGGTAAATGATAAAAACAACATTTTTGATGTGGAATGCTACCTAACATATTTATCAATGTAATCTTCTTTATTGTGGCAAGAATATTCAGATCCATAAGATTCAAGACAAAAGTTTAATATTGACATAAAAATAATAATACTTCAAGCATACTAACAAAGTAATCATGTCTCATCAAAATAACATGGCCAAAGAAAGCTATCCCTACAAAATCATACAATCTGGCTATGCTCTATCTTCATCACACAAAATATTTAAATCATGCACAACCCCAATGACAAGCCAAGCAATTGTTTCATACTTTTGATTTTCTCAAAAAATTTCAATCTTCACGCAATACATGAGCGTGAGCCATGGACATAGCACTATAGGTGGAATAGAATGGTGGTTGTGGAGAAGACAAAAAGGAGAAGATAGTCTCACATCAACTAGGCATATCAACGGGCTATGGAGATGCCCATCAATAGATATGAATGTGAGTGAGTAGGGATTGCCATGCAACGGATGCACTAGAGCTATAAGTGTATGAAAGCTCAACAAAAGAAACTAAGTGGGTGTGCATCCTACTTGCTTTATCACGAAGACCTAGGGCATTTTGAGGAAGACCATCATTGGAATATACAAGCCAAGTTCTATAATGAAAGATTCCCACTAGTATATGAAAGTGACAACTTAGGAGACTCTCTGTCATGAAGATCATGGTGCTACTTTGAAGCACAAGTGTGGTAAAAGGATAGTAGCATTGCCCCTTCTCTCTTTTTCTCTCATTTTTTGTTTTTTGTGCCTTCTCTTTTTTATGGCCTCTTTTTTTTCGTCCGGAGTCTCATTCCGACTTGTGGGGGAATCATAGTCTCCATCATCCTTTCCTCCCTGGGACAATGCTCTAATAATGATGATCATCACACTTCTTGTTTACTTACAACTCAAGAATTACAACTCAATACTTAGAACAAAATATGACTCTATGTGAATGTCTCCGGCGGTGTACCGGGATGTGCAATGAATCAAGAGTGACATGTATGAAAGAATTTTGATCGGTGGCTTTGCCACAAATACGATGTCAACTACATGATCATGCAAAGCGGTATGTCAATGATGAAGCATGTCATAATAAACGGGACGGTGGAAAGTTGCATGGCAATATATCTCGGATTGGCTATGGAAATGCCATAATAGGTAGGTATGGTGGCTGTTTTGAGGAAGATAAATGGTGGGTTTATGGTACCGGCGAAAGTTGCGCGGTACTAGAGAGGCTAGCAATGGTGGAAGGGTGAGAGTGCGTATAATCCATGGACTCAACATTAGTCATAAAGAACTCACCTACTTATTGCAAAAATCTATTAGTTATCGAAACAAAGTACTACACGCATGCTCCTAGGGGGATAGATTGGTAGGAAAAGACCATCGCCCGTCCCCGAACGCCACTCATAAGGAAGACAATCAATAAATAAATCATGCTCCGACTTCATCACATAACGGTTCACCATACGTGCATGCTACGGGAATCACCAACTTCAACACATGTATTTCTCAAATTCACAACTACTCAACTAGCATGACTCTAATATCACCATCTCCATATCTCAAAACAATTATCAAGTATCAAACTTCTCATAGTATTCAATGCACTTATATGAATGTTTTTATTGTACCCATCTTGGATGCCCATCATATTAGGACTAGTTTCATAACCAAAGCAAATTACCATGCTATTCTAAAGACTCTCAAAATAATATAAGTGAAGCACGAGAGTGCATCTATTTCTTCAAAATAAAACCACCGCCGTGCTCTCAAACGATATAAGTGAAGCACTAGAGCAAATGACAAACTACTCCAAAAGATATAAGTGAAGATCAATGAGTAGTAGAATAATTATGCAACTATGTGAAGACTCTCTAATATTTAGGAATTTCAGATATTGGTATTTTATTTAAACGGCAAGCAAAACAATAGAAAATAAAATGACGCTCCAAGCAAAACACATATTATGTGGTGAATAAAAATATAGCCTCAAGTAAAGTTACCGATGAACGAAGACGAAAGAGGGGATGCCTTCCGGGGAATCCCCAAGCTTATGCTCTTGGTTGTCCTTGAATATTAATGTGGGGTGCCTTGGGCATCCCCAATCTTAGGCTCTTGCCACTCCTTATTCCATAGTCCATCGAATCTTTACCCAAAACTTGAAAACTTCACAACACAAAACTTAACAGAAAACTCGTAAGCTCCGTTAGTATAAGAAAATAAATCACCACTTAGGTACTGTTGTTAACTCATTATAAATTCATATTGGTGTAATATCTACTGTATTCCAACTTCTCTATGGTTCATACCCTCCGATACTACTCATAGATTCATCAAAATAAGCAAACAACACATAGAAAACATAATCTGTCAAAAACAGAACAGTCTGTAGTAATCTGTATCAAACGTATAATTATGGAACCCCAAAAATTCTGAGATAAATTTCTGGACCTGAGGAATTTATCGATTAATCATATGAGAAAAGAATCAACTTAATCTCACTCTCCAGTAAAAAGTGGCAGCTAATCTCGTGAGTGCTAAAGTTTCTGTTTTTTTACAGAAAGATCGCAAAGACTTCACCCAAGTCTTCCCAAAGGTTGTACTTGGCACAAACACTAATTAAAACATAAAACCACATCTAAACAGAGGCTAGATGAATTATTTATTACTAAACAGGAGAAAAAAAAGGAAAGAACAAAAATAATATTGGGTTGCCTCCCAACAAGCGCTATCATTTAACGCCCCTAGCTAGGCATGATGATTTCAATGATGCTCACATAAAGGATAAGAATTGAAACATAACGAGAGCATCATGAAGCATATGAAAAGCACATTTAAGCCTAACCCACTTCCTATGCAGAGGGATTTTGTGAGCAAACAACTTATGGGAACTATAATCAACTAGCATAGGAAGGCAAAACAAGCATAACTTCAAAACTTTAAGCACATAGAGAGGAAACTTGATATTATTGCAATTCCTACAAGCATATGTTCCTCCCTCACAATAATTTTCAGTAGCATCATGAATGAATCCAACCATATAACCAGCACATAAAGCATTCTTTTCATGATCTACAAGTATGCAAATGTTACACTCTTCCAAAATAGTGGGATTAACATTAACTAAAGTCATGACCTCTCCAAACCCACTTTCATAATTATCACAATAAGATTCAACACCCTCCAAAATAGTGGGATCGTTACTTCCTAAAGTTGACACTCTTCCAAACCCACTTTCATCAATATAATCATCATAAATAGGAGGCATGCTATCATCAAAATAATTTTGCTCATCAAAAGTTGGGGGACAAAAAATATCATCTTCGTCAAACATACCATCCCCAAGCTTGTGGCTTTGCATATCATTAGCATCATAGATATCCAAGGAATTCATACTAACAACATTGCAATCATGCTTATCATACAAATATTTCGTGCCAAACATTCTAATGCATTCTTCTTCTAACACTTTGGCACAATTATCAGAATCCTTATTTTCATGAAAGACATTAAAAAGATGAAGCATGTGAGGTATCCTCAATTCCATTTTCTTATAATTTTATTTTTATAAACTAGACTAGTGATAAAACAAGAAATTAAAAGATTCGATTGCAAGATCTAAAGATATACCTTCAAGCGCTAACCTCCCCGGCAACGGCGCCAGAAAAGAGCTTGATGTCTACTACACAACCTTCTTCTTGTAGACGTTGTTGGGCATAGGTTTGTAGGATAGTAGCAAATTTCCCTCAAGTGGATGACCTAAGGTTTATCAATCCGTGGGAGGCGTAGGATGAAGATGATATCTCTCAAGAAACCCTGCAACCAAATAACAAAGAGTCTCTTGTGTCCCCAACACACCCAATACAATGGTAAATTGTATAGGTGCACTAGTTCGGCGAATAGATGGTGATACATGTGCAATATGGATAGTAGATATAGGTTATTTTAATCTGAAAATATAAAAACAGCAAGGTAACTAATGATAAAAGTGAGCGTAAATGGTATTGCAATGCTAGGAAACAAGGCCTAGGGTTCATACTTTCACTAGTGCAAGTTCTCTCAACAATAATAACATAATTGGATCATATAACTATCCCTCAACATGCAACGAAGAGTCACTAGGCTATAACCCACGTCCGCCCCCTCGGCTTCGCAGCCCACGAGGCTATAACTAGGGGGAAGAGGGGGGCACGCGCGCCCCTCCTTCCCACTACTCCTCATTCTCTTCCTTTTTGCTGCTCCTCGCTCTCCTCCTTCATCTTCTTCTTCACCCCGCCGCGCGCCCAAGCTCCGGCGAACGCTGCGGCGACAGCTCGCGATGAGTTTTTCCTCCGCCGCCGCGCCTCCCCCGGTGCGCTCCGGCACCTGGGACGGCTCTGAAGTTCATGAAGACCACATCGAGTTCCTCTGCCGGACTCGTCGGCTCCCCGACGAGGATTGCGTGCAGGTGTGTCTTGCGCCGAAGGGGGAGATTTCCCCTGCGCCGCAGGAGGGTGAGCGGGTTATCTTCCGCTTGTACTGCCTGCGCGGGTTGGGGCTGCCGCGAGCAGTTTCTTCTGATCCTTCCTGGAGTTCTACGGCCTCCAGCCGCACCACCTCACCCCCAACGCGGTGGTGCTGCTGTCCACCTTCATGGCCATGTGCGAAGGCTTCCTCGGAGTCCTCCCCACCCTCGAGCTCTGGGGGGAGTTCTTCTCCAAGCTCGGCACCCAGGCTGCGGGCGTGCCGGCTCAGTGCGGCGCTTTCATCGTCGTGCGAAGGTCGGGGGCCGACTATCCCTTCCCCTCGATCCTGCTGATCAAGTCGGTGAAGATGTGGCAGAGATCCTACTTCTACGTCAAGAACGCCTCCGCGAGGGGGGACTGGGTCAACCTGCCGGCTTTCGAAGCCGGCCTGCCGGCTGGGCGACTGCCCAACTGGTCATACCGGGCCAAGTCGCTGACGCCTGCGGGAGCCCGCGCCATCACGCGACTCCGAGTGCTGACGCAGTCGGAGGGTATGACTGGTCCAGACCTGCTGGCTGCCTTCGTGGCGCGCCGAGTTCTTCCACTCCAAGGCCGCCCCCATATGATATGCCAGATGAGCAGGCACCGTGACCCGAGCCGGATGTGCACCAAGGACATGCCTCATGAAGAGGTGGCCTTCATGGTGAACTACCTCTCGGACAGCATGCTCCTAGAGGATTGGCAGTTCGGCAAGGAGCCGTACTCTCGCGCCAACCCCCCGCCCGTGGTGAGTCGCCTTTCCTTTCTTTCTTTGGACTGTCTTCTTTCTTGCCGAGTTTGTTTTGACCAGTCAGCTTTGGTCAGAATCCTCTCCTCCACCCACCAGCCGGCACCTCAGGGCCGGCCCGCAAGTTCCTCGCCGACCGGGCGGAGAGCGACGCCGGCGACCCCGATCTGGGTGTGGCGGCTCTGGAACACGATGCCGAGGGAGGAGGAGGAACAGCAGGCGACTTCAGGCCCTCGGCCACTTTCGACGACAGGCCTGACGACGACGCCGAGGGAGAAGTCGCCCCTCGCTATCGGCCAGGAGCCAGCCAGCCTGGCGCGGGCTCTTCTGCCGCGTCGGGCGCTCTAGGTGGCGGGAAGAAGCGCAGGGCCATGCCGACCTTGTTCAGCAGTCGGCCGAAGAAGCCCAAGGGCTCGGCTGCGGCGACCCGGCGGAACGAGGCGGCTGCGAAGGCCATCCGCTTCCGTAAGGAAGTGAAGAAGCCGCCATTGGTCTCCGCGTGAGTATTCTGTCTTCAAAGCTTTATTCTTTCTTTGTGACTTTGTCTGAGTCTCTGCTAGGCCCTCTTGCTTCAGGGCTCCCCTCTCTCTTGAGAGGGTCACCGCCGCCTCCGTCATGGGGTCAGCGGAGATGTCCGCCACCACTTGGCGGATTGACCCCGCTGCTAACCTCCGGGAGGCGAAGGAGCGGAATGTGCAGGAGAAGCGCAACGAAGAAGAGGCCCTCCGCCTGGAGAAGGCGGAGGCCGACAGGGCGGAGGTCTCCGCTAAGAAAAAACTGGCGGAGGCCGAAGCCGCCGCCGCGGCGAAGCGGCAGGCTGAGGAAGCCGCACGCCGCTAGTCAGCGGTGCTCGTCACCCCGTTGAACTCTGCGCCGCCGCCTCCGGATTTCATGGGGCAGACTGGGGAAGCTGGCGGGGAGAACCCCATCGTGGAGGGGGAGGGCGGCGACCCCTCTACACCGGATGTGAATGTTCCGCCGCCGCCTTCGCCGCCATCTGAAGGTGCGCAGGGCGAGCAGCCGGTGGACCCTCCGGTGCCGCCGACCGAAGACGAGGCCGTGGCGAGGCTACTCCTCCAAGTCGGCTCGCCAACGCGCCGCCGTCTGGAGAAGGCGACTTCGGCACCCCGCCCCCTGGAAGCCGGCACCGCCTGCTCGGCGATCCCAGACGCCGAAGCAACGAGCACCGCACCCATTGGGTGGGTGCGAGGAGGCGGCGCAGGGTCGCTGCACTAGGCGCTTCTAGACGTCCAGGCGAAGCTTCGTGCCGAGGGCGACGCTCTCCAGAATTGCACCAAGGCGTACCTGGCGTCGCGGGCAGCTGTCCGGGTATGTTTTTCCTTTTGGTCTTTGTTTTTCTTGTTCCTCTGTGTGGGGGCGCGCCAGCGCACCCACTGGGTGTTGTCCCCGAGTTTTGGGCTGGCTGCTGAGCAGGCAGCCCGGAACTCCAATTGATGAACTCTGGGTATTAACTTTTTGTATGAAACGTTCATCGCAGGATTACCACAACCTCCGCGTCACTGCGTTCAACCATGACGTTGAAGACCTGGGCAAGCGGACCGCTGATCTGTCGGAGAGCCGGAGTAAGTCCTTTTCCTTCTTTGCGGGGGCGCGCTGGCGCACCCGCGGGCTGTAGTCCCCGAGATTCGGGCCGACTGCTGAGCAGTCGGGCCGGATCTCCCTGGCGACCTTCTTTTCCTGATGACTCAACGCCTTATTTCTTTCTTTTTCTCAAGGGCCAATGCTGCTCTTCAATAGCAGCTGAGCGACGCCAACTCCGCTTTGCGCGCCAAAGAGGAGGAGTGCAGAAAGCTCGCCATGGAGCGCGATCTACTGGACACTCAATTGGCAGAGCAGAAGGAGCTGCTTGTGAAGACATAGAGGGAGGCGGAGGAGACGGAAACCGCCCTCCTGGCCGAGTTTGCGAGCGATCACTCCTCCTGGTCTGACATGGAGGCATTGCTGTCCTCCGGCTTCCACGAGATTGAAGACATCGTTGATAGTGAGTTTCTTTATTTTCTTTCTTCGAGCTGCCGATTTAAGTCGTGCCGACTCCTGGTTTTTGACTTGCTTCTTCATTTCTTCCTGTCTTTGCAGACTTCTTCCCTGGGCAGTCACAGGCCGCCATCCAAGCCATCGAGGCTGACCGTGAAGGTCGGAGGGCGGAGGGCGCAGAGATTGCAGCCGACGCCCCCCGAACTCTTGACAAGCACATCCTGAGCATCGAGGCTCGCGTTCGGCCGGCTCACCGGATGTCGCGCCGATTTCAGCGTGTTGGTGCCCAGGCGATTGCCGCCCTGTGGCCGGATATGCAGGCTCCACGAACCCCTAGCCTGACGGCCGACTGGCTAGAGGTCGCGGCTGGTCGTCTTGAGGCCTGGAAGGGCTCTTCGGCCTGAGCTGGAGCGCGCCGAGCCTTGGAGTTCGTCAAGGCATGGTATCCGGGGCTAGATCTGGACCAGCTGGCCACACTTCGGTCAGAGGCCCAGCCGGAGCTTGCGGCTGCGGAGGACGCCCTTGTCAAGCGTGCTGCAGTGATCGCCGAGTACACCAATACCAGCATCTTCGTCCCCGAGTGGTCTGAAGACGGCGAGGAGGTACTGCCAGAGTGGTTTGGGATGAACCCAGACTACGGCGAGGACTCGGCGGAGGTGATTGGCTCCAGTGTCGAGAAGGAAGGCGAAGCGGAGGCACCAGAAGACAGAGCAGACGGCCAGCCTCAGCTCGGCCGTGCCTCCAGCAACGAGGCGCGTGCGACCGACCCGACTGCCGCCGGAGGCGACCAAGCCGAGACTAGCCAGCCGGCCGCCCTGACGCCTGACGCTGGCGCCTCCTCCGACCCTCCGAATCCGTCTGCTGCTTCCTAAGCTGCCGTTGTATCTTTGTTTTGTCTGCTTCAGTAGTCTTTGAAGAACTTGTTAATTCGCACAATTACACCCGCGGGGGTGTATTTTGAACCTCTGCTCGAAAATTCGGCCAAGGGCCTATGTTATATAAATATGTTTATCCGAGTTCTATCTTTTCTTGCTCGCTGCTCTTTTAGCTTTTTCCTTTGCCACTTTCTCTTAGTTGCCTGCCTTGCCAATCAGACAGCCGCTCTATGGACTGTCGCTGGATCAAGTGCTTGGATACTTTGGGAAAGCAAGTACTTAGCCGTTTTTAAGAGTTTTTTGAGCAAGTTGAATAGAAGGCGGCAATCCGACTATCCGAGAGTCGGTTTGCGAGAAAGGCTGGAAGCCATCTTGAGCTATGTTGTATGCTTTGAGTCCTTAACCATTTTTCATGCGAACGCCCATTCTACCTTACCTCTGCCCACCGTACAGTCGCTCTACGAGCTGCGGCTTCTGACAGAAGACGGTTTAGGTGTTACACACTACTTGTCCGGCTGGAGGAAGCATTTCATAGTGCAAGGCGGCAAGTCCCCGGGCCGACTTGTCGAGCCTGGTGCCAAGCGGCATGACAAAGAGTAACATACTTGTAGGCATTATTTTTATCATACAGACAAAAGAGGGCAGTCCCCGAGCTCGTCTCGGGGGGCCCAAAGTCTTGGTACTTTAGTACAAAAGGTAGCATGGTACATACTGCATCAACTGTAAAATCTTCGGAGGAGATTTGCATTCCATGGCCGCTCTGTCTCCTTGCCGGAGTTGTCCCTCTTGCGTGCTCGGGGCTTTTGAGCGTCAATCAGGTAGTAGGAGTCGTTGCCCAGTACTTTGCTGATGATGAAAGGGCCTTCCCAAGGTGCCGACAGCTTGTGCTGGCCGGCTGTTCGCTGGATCAGCCGGAGCACAAGGGCGCCTTCTTGGAAAGATCTTGGCCTGACCTTCCTGTTGTGGTATCGGCCCAGGCTCTGATGGTAGATGCTGGACCGGCTGAGTGCCAATAGCCAGCCCTCTTCCAGCAGATCGACGCCATCTTGTCGTGCTTCTTCTGCTTCCTCCTTGGTGTACATAGTGACTCGTGGGCAGTCGAACTCTATGTCCGTTGGGATGACGGCTTCAGCACCGTAGACAAGGAAGAAGGGCGTGAAGCCGGTTGACTAGTTTGGAGTCGTGCGCAGACTCCAGAGGACGGCTGGTAGCTCATCGAGCAAGCAGCCAGCTGAGCGCTCCAGAGGCTCGATCAGCCGAGGCTTCATGCCGGACAGGATGAGGCCGTTTTCTCGCTCCACTTGGCCGTTTGACTGCGGATGGGCAACGGACGCTAGGTCCAGTCGGATGCCCTGTGTTGCGCAGAAACGGGCCGAGGCGCCTTTGGCAAAATTTGTGCCATTGTCAGTGATGATGCTATGTGGTATGCCGTACTGAATTGTGATATCGGAGATTAAAGTTACGGCAGTCGGACCGTTCAGCTTCTTGATTGGCTTTGCTTCTATCCACTTGGTGAACTTGTCCACTGCGACAAGTAAGTGAGTTAAACCACCTCGTGCTGTCTTGAATGGTCGCACCATGTCTAGACCCCAAACTACGAAAGGCCAGGCAATGGGGATGGTCTTGAGTGTAGAAGCTGGCTGGTGCGGCTTGGAGCTGAACTTCTGGCAGCCTTTGCATTTTTGGACCAACTCCTTGGCCTCTTCCAAGGCAGTTGGCCAGAAGAAACCGTGTCGAAAGGATTTGGCGACGAGTGCTCTTGAAGCCGCATGGTGGCCGCACTCGCCTTGATGGATGTCTTTGAGAATCGCTTGGCCTTGCTCTGGCTCTACGTAGCGCTGGTAGACACCAGTGACGCTGCGCCTGACCAGCTCTCTGTTGACTATGGTGTAGGCTGCCTCCTGGTGTTGTATTTGCCGAGCTAAGGTCTCATCAGTCGGCAGCTCTTTGTTCACCAGGAATTTGAGGATGGGCTGGGCCCATGAGGGCGCTGCTATTTCTTCAACTTCCAGAACTGTGATTTGGACAAGGGCGGTTGGGCTGGGAGGCGGCGGGTTGGAGTCAACAGCCGCTTGCTGGGTTGATGAAGTCCCCAGGCCGACTGGCGCGGTCCTTGGGCCAAGTTCTGGAGTCTTCGAGTCCGCCACCGCAGTCCCGGGGCCGGGTTCGACTAAGGCAGCCTTGGAGTCTTCTGCTCTGGAGTCGGATCCGACGTCTTTGGGAGGAGCCGGCACAAAAATGGAGTCTGATTCTAGTGAAGGCTTGACAGACGGCTTGAGGAGGCGTTGAAGGGCGACGCCAGATGGTATTGCTTGGCGGGTAGAGCCGATTCGTGCCAAGGCATCTGCTTGGTTGTTGTCGTTTCTTGGCACATGGAGAAACTCGCACCCTTCGAAATACCCGCTGAGTTGCTGCACGAGGAAATGGTAACTCGCCATGTTTGCATCTTTCGCGTCCCAGTCGCCGGATGATTGCTAGACCACTAAGTCCGAGTCGCCATAACACAAGATCCGGCGCATGCCAAGTTCTTTGGCAAGCCGGAGCCCGTGAATGAGCGCCCCGTACTCGGCATGTTGTTGGAGGCGGCAAAGTGGATTTGCAGCGCGTATTTGAGCTTGTCACCTTTGGGAGAGGTGAGGACAACGCCGGCTCCCAAGCCGGTGCGCATCTTGGAGCCGTCGAAATGCATCCGCCAATGGGTGGTGTCAGGCGCTGGAGGTAGGTACTGGGTCTCGTGCTAGTCGACGAGGAAGTCGGCTAGTGCTTGTGACTTGATAGCGGTGCGGGGCTGGTAGTGGATGGTGTAAGGAGCTAGCTCTATGGCCCACTTGGCCACTCGACCAGAAGCATCTCGGCTACCGATGATCTCGGCAAGTGGGGCCGTGCAGACCACCGTGATTGGATGCTCTTGAAAGTAAGGCTTCAATTTCTTGACAGCAAAGTGTACGCCATAACACATCTTCTGGTAGTGGGGGTAGTTCTGCTTGGAGGTCGAGAGTTCCTCGCTTAGGTAATATACCGGTCTCTGGACAGGTTGCGCCTTGCCTTCCTCCTTGCGTTCCACTACAATGACCGTGCTGACTACTCGGCTGGTGGCGGCGATGTACGGGAGCATAGGTTCCTTTGCAGTCGGAGCCGCCAGGACCGATGGAGTAGTCAGCATCTTCTTCAACTGGAGAAAAGCTTCGTCCGCCTTATGGTTCCACTCGAAAAAAGTGGTCTTCTTCATGAGTTGGTATAAGGGGAGAGCTTTCCCGCCCAGCCGACTGATGAATCGGCTGATGGACGCTAAGTAGCCGGTGAATTTCTGCACATCCAGAAGTCGGCTGGGTACCTCCATTCTCTCAATGGCCTTGATTTTTACTGGGTTGCATTCTATGCTGCGTTCAGAGACCAGGAAGCCTAGGAGCTGGCCGGCTGGTACTCCGAAGACACACTTCTCGGGGTTGAGCTTGATCTGGAACCGGCGCAGGTTCTCAAAAGTCTCCTTGAGGTCTTCCAGCAGTGTTCCATGCTTTTCCGTCTTCACCACCACGTCGTCCACGTAAACGTGGGCGTTTCTGCCGAGCTGCTTGAGGAGGCACTTCTGCATGCAACACTGAAAGGTGGCGCCGGTATTCCTTAAGCCGAACGTCATGGTGAGGTAGCAGAAGGCTCCAAACGGCGTGATGAAGGCGGTCTTCAGTCTGTCAGCCGCGTTCAGCTTGATCTGGTGATATCCAGAGTATGCATCCAAAAAACTCAACAGCTCGCATCCGGCTGTGGGGTCTATCACCTGATCGATTCTTGGTAGAGCAAATGGGTCCTTGGGGCAGGCCTTGTTCAGGCTCGTGTAGTCAATACACATTCGCCACTGCTTGTTCTTCTTTAGTACCAGGACCGGATTTGCTAGCCATTCTGGAAAGAACACTTCCATAATGAAGCAGGCTGCTAGGAGTCAGGCTATCTCTTCTCCGACAACTCTTCTCTTCTGATAAGCGGCGCAGGGGCTGCCTGACCGGCTTTGTATCAGATCGGACATGTAACTTGTGCTCGGCGAATTCCGTCGGTACACCTGGCATGTCTTTGGGGGACCATGCGAAGATGTCCCGATTCTCACGGAGGAAATCGACGAGCTCGCCTTCCTATTTGCTGTCGAGGTTTGCACCTACGACGGCGTACCTCTCTGGGTGCTCCGGATCCAAGGGTATCTTCTTTGTCTCTTTGGCTGGCTTGAATGAACCCTCAGCCTCCGACTCTTTTGGGTTGGGCAATACCTCAGGCTGCTTGCCGGCCATCGCCACAACTCGCTCAAGGAGCCGCTTCTCAGCCGCGATTACCAGGGACTCGGCCAGCCGACTGCTCTCAGCTATGCAAGCAGATGACTTCCGGTAGTCGCCAGCCACAGTCAGAATTCCCCTGGAACTGGGAATCTTCATCTTGAGGTAGGCGTAGTGGGGGACCGCCATGAACTTGGCCAAGGCGGGTCGGCCAAGTAGTGCATGTTATGGGCTCTCAAGGTCCACCACCTCAAACCAAACAGACTCTCTGCGGAAGTGATCTTTGTCTCCAAAGAGGACGTCCATCAGGATTTTGCAGATTGGTGAGCAGGAAAGCCTAGGAACAATGCCGTGGAACACAGTCCGGCTGTTCTGAAGCTGCCTTTGCTTGATTCCTAACTTCTCCATGGTGTCCTTGTACAGGATATTGATGTTGCTGCCTCTGTCTATCAGAACTTGCGAGAAACGCGCGGCTCGTCTGTCTGTGGCAAAGGTGGCGTCCAGGACCAAGGCATAGGAGCCCGAACTCGGCATCACTTCTGGGTGGTCAGCCCTGCTCCAGCTGATGGGCTTCTCAGACCAGTGCATGAACTCCGGCGTCTCTGACGCTACTGCATTTACCTCTTGTTGCTTTAGCCGCCTGCTGCGTCGATCATCAGCCACACTGGTAAACACCATGTAGGCTCCCTGCTCTTCAGGGTATTCATCTTGTACTGCGCCGACTGGCCTGACAGCCAGCTGCTGGGGCGGCGGTGGAGGCGGCTGCCCAGCAGGCGGGGGAGGCAGGAGGCCATCTCCCTTGGCGATCCTGGTGAGCCAGTGGCACTTCCGGGTGGTGTGATTCGACGGCTTTGCGCCACTGTGGAACTTGTAAGGTCCATCCAAGGTATGCTCATAGGAGAAGGCCAGCAACCAGTTTGGCTTGCCGCCTTTCTGTCGCTTGGGCGGGGGTTGCTCATCTGGCTGCTGGGCTTCAACGGTCGCGATCTGCCGGCTGCTGGAAGCCGGCTGCGGGGCCTGGCGCTTGTGGTCGCCCTGCTGTTGTCGCCGGCCGGCGTCTGCCGCCGGAGTTCTTGGAGCTTGAGGAGCCACTTTGCCAGTTGTGCTGATTTGAATCTCCACCTTCATGGAGGAGTCGTCTGTGGCGTACTTGTCCGCTATGATCAGCAGCTCGTCGAGGGTTTCTAGCTCGTCACAAAGGAGCTTGTGCTTGAGGAGGGTGCCTTCTCTGCACCCGGCTGTGAAGTACTCGATGGCCTGCACCTCATGCACGCCCTCGCAGGAGTTCTGGAGCTCGGCCCAACGCGTGAGGTAATCGCGAGTCGACTCGTTGGGGCCTTGCACACACAAGGAGAACTGACGAGGCTTGGGAGGACGCTTGTACGTGCTGGTGAAGTTGCGGACGAACGCTTCAGTGAAGTCGACCCAGCTGTTGATGCTGCGGGGCTTTAGGCTGTTCAGCCATGTCCGGGCCGTGCCCTGGAGCATGAGCGGAATGTACTTTACGATGCCACGCTTGTTGCCGTTTGCTATGCTGACAGCCGTGGAGTAGTCGACTAGCCAGTCTTCCAGCTTCACGGAGCCGGTATACTTGGGCGTGTCTCTTGGGAGCGTGAACCCTCTGGGAAAGGGCTCATCCCGAATGCGGGGCCCGAAACAAGGCGGACCCAGCTCGTGTTCTTCTTCCAGCGCTAAGGATCGGTGAAGTCGGTCGATCCGGTGGCGGGCGTCATTCTCTCCAACTCCCTCTCGGCGGCCAAGGCGGTCACTAAGAGTCGGATGGTCAACAGGCGGTGAGGAAACTCGCCTCTCCTTGCGGGGAGGGGGAGGCGGACAGTCGTCCCGTCGTTCCACTGCCCTTGGGCGCCCGTCTCGGTCGCGCTCTATGGTAATGCGAGTCCGACTGTGGCTGACAGCCGGCTCCTTGTCTCTTCTTCCTCGGGCGCCGCCAGTCGGTGTCCGAGATGTCGCGCCTTGATCTCGGTGAAGGTCGTCGTTTGGCCGCTGCGTCGCCTCCGTGCGGCAGCCGGCTTCATTCTGCGTGGTAGCCTCGTCGAGGAGCCGGTGGACTCGCTGTCGGATTTCGGGTTCCGGCAAACCCTTAAGGTTCAAACACTGGGGTGCGCGCAGAGATTACGCCTTCTACCTCCCCGCCTTGCAAAGATCTAAACTACTCAAAGAACTGCACAAGGGACAAAAAGATTTATACTGGTTCGGGCCACCGTTGTGGTGTAATACCCTACTCCAGTGTGTGGTTGGTGGATTGCCCCCTGGGGCTGATGATGATGAACAACCTCGCGAGGGTCTGTTCTTGGCTGGGGTGATGAACTGCTAGGAGGAGTTCAGCCTCCCTTCTCTCTCTCTCTCTCTCTCTCTCTCTCTCTCTCTCTCTCTCTCTCTCTCTTACTCTTACTAGCCAACCGAACCCAAAGTTCGAACCCCTTGCTACGTGGGCGGCTGGCCCTATTTATAGAGGCCCTGCTCCTCTTCCCAAATACTGAGCGGGAAGGGAGCCTACAATGGCGGGCTAATTTGAAGGGGGACAACAAGTATCAACTACCGTGACAAGAGCAGTCTTCGCCTGCGCAAAGCTCTGGTGATGACGCCGTCTTGGGCTCCACGGTGACCTCCGTCTCGTAGTCCTCCTGGACTTGGTCTCGTTGCACCGAAACGGCAACCTTTGCCTGATGCGTCGGTACTCCACGGCTGCGCTTGCCCCCTTTGCACCAAAGAGGAAAGAAGGACGCTGCGCGCGCTGGCACCCGCCTAGCACCCTGAGTCGTCATGGCTTGCGTCATGGGCACCTCGCGAGGTACCCCGCCTTGATCTCTCCGCCTCCTCGCGAGCCAACCTGACGAGGCCGTGCCTGAGGAAGCTCCGTGTCGTCCTCCTCGCAAGGCTTGGCCCCTCGCGAGGGTCTTGAGTCTTGTGTTGATGAAGATGGGCCATGCTGGGCCTCCTTCGAGCCACGCCGCAGGCCGCAGGCAGGCAAGTCTGGGGACCCCCGTTCCCAGAACGCCGACAGTAGCCCCTAGGCCC
Source organism: Triticum monococcum (assembly GCA_034509565.1). Taxonomy (NCBI): domain Eukaryota; kingdom Viridiplantae; phylum Streptophyta; class Magnoliopsida; order Poales; family Poaceae; genus Triticum; species Triticum monococcum. The sequence goes on along the minus strand of CM067847.1, from coordinate 638,648,686 downwards.
AAGGCGCGCCCGGACTTGGCCGTGCCGAGAGGCGAAAGGGCAAGGGCGAAGCGCTGCGGGCCCTAACAGCCTGCGGCCTTGGGGGCCGCGTGGCGGTTGATGGGACATGGGCGGCACTGTTCCACCCACGCCCCCTTATTCTGCGCCCTGCTAGGCAGACTTGTAGTTGCACACAGCCGCTCCCCTTCCTGCTGCTCGAGCGTCCCCTGTTCTTCCTTCCTTCGAACGCCTGCTCCCGCCTCCAGTCCAATCTCGAATCTTCCCCCTCCTTGCCATCGCCATGACTCCGACGAGGAAGGAGAGAGGGGAGATTCCCACGCCTCCGTCTTGTACGCTGCCATCGGCGGCCCCCGCCGTCAGCCAGTCGACCATACTCAATCGAGATTGCCCGGGCAGGGACAGCTTGGCTCTGGCCACCGTCTTCAATGAGTGCGGGAGGACGACGGCCTGGCCCGCGTCCCACTTCTCCATTGACAGGATAGCAACCGAGGTCCCATGTTTTACCGATGCCTTGTGGGCGGGTCTGGTTCCCCCCTTCTCTGATTTCTTCAATGCCGTGCTCTCCCATTATCAGATCCACATGATGCACCTAAGCCCTGAGTCCATCACCCTCCTTTCGGTCTTCGCCTTCGTTTGCAAAGCCATGGTGGGCATCCCTCCTTCGGTTGCCTTGCTGCGCCACTTCTTCTCGCTGCGCCTTGTCGACCCTTCCCAATGCTGGGCGTGCGCGAGCTTTGCTGCCGAGCTTGAGACCGAGGCCTCTGGGATTGACTTCAAACTCCCCCTGCCCGCGGTTGGGTTCCGCGAGCGGTGGTTGTACGTGGACGCAGTGGTGCCCAGCCCCCTGCTATCGGAGCCGACCTCGCCTGCTGTCCCCAATTCGAGTTGGGGCCAGGAGACGCTCAAGAGCCCCCGGCTCGTCTTTGTCTGGACCCGCTTCACGTTCCTGAGGAAGCTCGGCGTGACAGCGCCCAAAGTGGTGAAGGAGTTTCTGTTGTGCCATGTCGCTCCCCTGCAACGCCACTCTCACCGGATGTGGGCCTTCCGTGGGCGCGAGGATAACATGAGGCTCCAAGAAGAAGACCTGGCTCCTACGGCGCTGAAGTCGACGCTCTTGACCTTGGCCGGGGACCCCAACCCCGGCAATGTCCGGCAGGGAGGGGCCTTGCTGTATCTCTGGTAGAGCAGGGCCGACTTCGTGAAGCAGATGCCCGTCCTTGATGAGTGGGGGCTGCGCCCTGCCTGCCTCCGGGGACCTCGCGAGAATCCAATGGTGGTGACTGCCCTTCCAATCGGCCAAGGCGACTCCTCCTCAAGTGGCGGAGCAGGGAGGTAGGAGGCGCCGGAGGCCGAGGGGGCTCCTGATGAGGTGGCAGCGCCGGGTGACGCTCGCGAGGGGACAGCTCCAGAGACCCGTGCCGCCGCGGCTGTAGGTGGAAAGCAGCCGCTCCCAGCGCCCAGGGCTGAGGCCTTGGAGGCCCCAGCCGCGTCTTCTGGCGAGGTGATGGATGGCACGCGTCAGGTAGGCGCCCCTGACGCGGATCGCTCTGACGCTCCGTCCTCGCGGCAGGTTGATCCTTGCGCTCTTCTCTTGGGCCGCTTCCGCATGGACTTTGAGGCCCTCCGGAGGAAGAGGGAGGCCCTGGGTGATGACTTCCGTTGTCGCATGCTGAAGCGCAGGAAGTACTTCGCCACTGAAGAGTAAGTCTTCTTCCTCTCTGGCTCCTGATCCTCTTGCTGCTTTCACTGACCCTTGCTCCGCAGGCCCCTTCCGGCCGAGCTTGCGGAAGTAGCAGAGGTGCCGCCTCCTTTGGCTTCGCCCCCTCTACTGTCCTCAAATGCTCTGAGCAGCTCTGCCCTTGTGGTGAGGGCATATGAAGGGGTGGACCATCCCGAGGTGCACCGCGGCCCTTCATTTCCCGCGATTTTACTTCGCGGGCCCTCTCGGGGGATTGCCAGTCTGCCGTGGGCTTCTCGTCTGGTCATGTACTGCGACTGGTTGAGGCGCCTCCTGCGCCCTTCATCCGGAGGCGGGCTGGCTCTAGGCCGAGCTTCTAGTAGGCACGCCCGGCCGTCGTGAGGGCGCCAGCCCCCTGCCCGGAGGAGGAGCGATGATTCGTGGCCCCCGACGCTTGCTTGGGGCGGATGATGGTGTGGAAGACGTGCTTGAGTGCGCCCGGGAGCACCGCGCTCGCCGCCAAGGGTTCCTTCGAAGGGCGACCGACGGAGTGAACTTGCTTGGGGAGGAGCTTGCTGACGAAGACACGCGCCTGGAGGCTGAGGGCCTGCGTCTGGCTGCAGGGAGGCGCGAGCTGGAGGCCGCCATTGCCCTCGCGCGCCGTCAGCATGATCTTGACGATGAAGAGGCAAAGGCGTTGCTGGACGCCACTCGAGTGGCCCGATCCCAGGCCGCCGAGGAGGCCCGGGGAGCTGATCGGCGGCGAGAGGCGGCGGAGGAGCGGGCTCGTGAGCTCCTGGCCTGGTGCCACTCACTGGAGGAGCAAGCGGAGTTGCGCGAGTTGGCCCTTGCGTCGATGCGGGTGGCCTCCGGCAACCCAACTGAGCTCCAGAGGCGCGAAGAAGCATTGATACTGGAAGCCGACAAGCGCACCCGCGAGTACGAGCGGCTGGAGACGGGGGAGCGCTTGGTGATGCAGGTGGAGGACGATGTCGCCGCACGGGAAGCTCGTGTCCTGGAGGAGGTCGGACGTCGGGTGGCGATGGCGCGCCAAGACCTCGAACGCGAGTTCGAGAGGAGGCTGGAGTTGATCCGAGTCGAAGCTGAAGGGAGGACCGTAGTCTTGAGGGCCAAGCGGGAGGAGGCGACGCGGCTGGCCGACGCCTCCCGGGCCGCCCTCAAGGTAGCGCAAGGGGGGTTAGCCGCTTCCCAGGCTGAGGTGCTCCATCTTCGCCAGCGGGTGGAGGAAGCTGAGGGTGTCGCGCACCAAAATGCGGACGAGATACGTCATCGGCAGGTCCTGGAGCACATGCACGACCCCATGCTCACTGTGCTCCGGGAGAAGGCTAGCGCAGCCTTGGGCAACATCTGTGAGGCGGCCGTTGACGAGCCATACACAGCCAACTATGCTGGCCATCTTCAGTTTTTCACTGCCGTGGTGACGCAGCTGGAGGCGCTGTCGGCCAGGGCTGACAGGTTGGTGGAGGAGAGGAGCCGCGCTCTGCTCGGGCACGCCTTCTCCCATTTCTTCAGCCATCTCCTGATCATGGATCCCCGCTTCGATCTTGACGCTATCATCGCCCCAGTTCCCCAGGCCGTCCGAGGTGACCTGGCGCACTGGGTGGAAGACAATGTGGACGCCATTGTTAGGGCCTTTGCTTCGGACGACGACGACGTGATCGTGGGCGCTGACGAGGGCGGCGCGGCGAGCGGCCCTGACGCCGCTGGCGGCGACGCAGACGACGATGGCGAATTCGGCGACCCTAACGAAGGCTCGGGAGGTGCTTTCGGGGATGCATTGGGGGATTGGTCCGACTGAATGTGCATCGCTCCTGTCTTTTTTTACCCTGCATGAATAGAACTCAGGTTTTTGACCTGATGGCTGTGAGAGCATTTTGGGAGGGGAAGCTCCTCATGTAGAACCTGTATCAGTAGTTGTCATATAGCATGAGCGCCCGCGCCGGACGGTTGGCAGGTTTACCTTTTTTTTGCGCAAGCCCCGAAGCAGTTTGTGGGAGGGCGTGACGCCCTTGGTGTTCTTTAGTTGTATCCGTTGGACACGTGAGTGTCGCTAGCGGGGAGCTTCACAAGCGTTGGCCTTCTTCACAGGCTCTGGGCCTTTTCCTTGAGTGCGAGAGTTTCACAGGCACTCGCCTTTCTTCACAGGCTCTGGGCCTTTCCTCGAGCGCGAGAGCTTCACAGGCACTCGCCTTGCTTCACAGGCTCTGGGGCCTTTCCTCGAGTGCGAGAGCTTCACAGGCACTCACCTTGCTTCACAGGCTCTGGGCCTTTCCTTGAGTGCGAGAGCTTCACAGGCACTCGCCTTGCTTCACAGGCTCTGGGCCTTTCCTCGAGTGCGAGAGCTTCACAGGCACTCGCCTTGCTTCACAGGCTCTGGGCCTTTCCTCGAGCGCGAGAGCTTCACAGGCACTCGCCTTGCTTCATAGGCTCTGGGCCTTTTCCAAACAAGACAACCTCCGCAGGGACCCGAAAATCCTCCCGAGAGGGAGCAACAACGGCAGTTCGGGTTGCGCCGAGCCAGGCCTGGCCCGACTCACGAGGGGAGGCAGCTGTGACGAAGCGGTAACCAGAATGCGAGAAATGGCTCGAGCGAGAATAAGCACCCCTTCCCCGAACACACGTAAATCTCAAATTCGAATCCAACTTAAATCCAGCGGGGGAAAAGCTACAGCCAAAGGGAAAGGCAATGAAAAGCAGACAAAAGGCCACGTCCGGCACCTAATCTAGTCTTGGACGTCTTCTCACCAGCGCGGAGCTAAGTGCTGTCCACTGGGCGTGGGAGGGAGCCCCAGGGCCTGAGGCCGGCACCCCTGAGACTCCGGGGCGTGTACAGCCAAACTCATTATTACATGAGAGTGTCACGGGGCGGCGAGCTTCACAGGCATCGGGCCTTCTTCACAGGTACTGGCCTTGCTTCATATCGCCAGACGAGGGCCCCGCCTTGCGCCACACTCTAGTGCCATCAGCAATGACCGGAACCCAGGACGCCGCCCGATGGGGTAGAGCGGTCGCCAGTGGTTCCCCCAACGACCACGGGTCCTTTGCCAGGGGCAGGCCCTGAGGCACCTCCCCAGCAGAGGGCCTACCTCCTGAGAACGCCTTGCTCCGAACACCGCGGTGGTGATGTCGGATCTCGGCGCCTCTCCTGCAGCCCCCTGCGCCCTCCTCCCGAGGGGTAGGAGACTGTGGGAGCGGGGCAGCTGCTTGCCGCGGCAACCTGCACCTCCCGCGACCCATGGTTAGCATATACCTGCTCCTGAAGAGTTAGCGGTGCCCGATAATCATTGCCTCCAGCGTGGCCAGCGGGTCCGTCCCGGGGGCCACGCGCCTTGGAGCCATGGCCTCTTCTTGGAGAGGAGGCGGCTGGTACGCCTCCGGGGCTTCATTGCCCGCGCGGGGCAGGGTGCGGCGCAGCGGAATGGACGGCGCGGAAGAGCCCCCTGCGGCGCGGACAAGCTCGGCGACGCGGTCGAGCCACTCCTCGTAGACGTCGTCGATGGGACGGTAGCGCAGGAGCTCATTTTCCGCAAGGAGCGCAGCTCGAGCCTCCAAGGGTGCGCGGAGCGTGCGGGACGAAGAACCAGCTGGTGCGAGCGATGGAGTAGTGGTGTGGCCGTCCCGCCGCACGGAGGGATGCTGAGACGATGCTTGCTGCTCGCCCCCCGCCGGGCCGGTGGCGGCGGTGACGGCGGGCGACGGGGAACGACGAGGGTGTCCGCCGATGGGCGCCGTCTGGGCGACGCGAGAGGCGATGGCGGCCCAGCGCTCAGCGTGGGCCCGTCGAGCGTCAGACATGGATGCGACAGTCGGAGGAGAACGGGGCGGTGGACGAAGAATTCCGGCGCACCCCTACCTGGCGCGCCAAATGTCGGATTTCAGGTTCCGGCAGACCCTTAAGGTTCAAACACTGGGGTGTGTGCGGAGATTACACCTTCTACCTCCCTGCCTCGCAAAGATCTAAACTACTCAAAGAACTGCACAAGGGACACAAGATTTACACTGGTTCGGGCCACCGTTGTGGTGTAATACCCTACTCTAGTGTGTGGTTGGTGGATTGCCCCCTGGGGCTGATGATGATGAACAATACAAGGAAGAACTGCCTCACGAGGGTCTGTTCTTGGATGGGGTGATGAACTGCTAGGAGGAGTTCAGCCTTCCTTCTCTCTCTCTCTCTCTCTTACTCTTACTAGCCAACCGAACCCAACGTTCGAACCCCTTGCTACGTGGGCGGCTGGCCCTATTTATAGAGGCCGTGCTCCTCTTCCCAAATATTGAGCGGGAAGGGAGCCAACAATGGCAGGCTAATTTGAAGGGGGGCAGCAAGTATCAACTACCGTGAGAAAAGTAGTCTTCGCCTGCGCAAAGCTCTGGTGATGACGCCGTCTTGGGCTCCATGGTGACCTCCGTCTCGTAGTCCTCCTGGTCTTGGTCTCGTTGCACCGAAACGGCAACCTTTGCCTGATGCCTCGGTACTCCGCGGCTGCGCTTGCCCCCTTTGCACCAAAGAGGAAAGAAGGACGCTGCGCGCGCTGGCACCCGCCTAGCGCCCTGAGTCGTCATGGCTTGCTCCATGGGCACCTCGCGAGGTACCCCGCCTTGATCTCTCCGCCTTGTTGCGAGCCAACCTACCGAGGCCGTGCCTGAGGAAGCTCCGTGTCGTCCGCCTCGCGAGGCTTGGCCCCTCGCGAGGGTCTTGAGTCTTGTGTTGATGAAGATGGGCCACGCTGGGCCTCCTTCGAGCCATGCCGCAGGCCGCAGGCAGGCAAGTCTGGGGACCCCCGTTCCCAGAACGCCGAAACTCGTTCCATTGTGAGGTGGCGCTCTTCGCCCTCGAAATTTTCCAGCTCGTCCGCCGCTGCCTGGGCGGCTCGGATGTTCTCCGCTGGTGTAGCGTACACAGGGCGGCTTGCCCCAAACAGGTTGGCGATGGCTACGCCGCGCTGTCGGACTGCGCCAAGGCGGTTGGGCCCCGCCGGGGCCGGCGAGCCGCCGACGGCGCGATCCATCTCGCGCCGGTAGGCTTCTGACAAGCGCCTTATGCTGGCCAGCTTCTTCGCCCCTTCAATGAGCTGAAGGCGGCGCGCCTCCAACGTCTCTGCATCAGCCTCTTCCGGAATGGGCGCAGTTAGGTCTTGCAGCGCCGCGCCGAGTGAGTTGTGCGCTCCTCCGCCGGGGAGCTCGTCATGACTGATGACTAGCACCTCGGTGACGGTGTTTCCGTTGCTCTCTGCGCGGGGGAGAGGTTCGTCGTAGACCACCACATTGGTGGGGAACGCGTCGAGCGACGCGGTGTCGGAGTCGACCATCATCGGGTCGGTGGAGCCTACGGACTCCAGGTCTACGGCAGGCTCGCCGGAAATGTGGAGTTGATCGAGGAGGCCCGCGAGGAGGTTCTCGGGGCCGCCCGTGCCTGCGTTGGATGTAGGTTCGTCGGAGAGGCGGACCTCGCCGACAAGTTCGGCCAAGGAGCTGACCGCGCAGGCGATCACAACGCCGCTTAGCGCGTCGGTGCAAACTCTGTCTGGCGTGCCTGGCCGGCTGCGCTCGCCAGGGAGGAAAAGGGTTCCCGTCCATAACAGATCTCCGGACGGCGGTGCACCAGGCCCCACGGTGGGTGCCAAATGTCAGGGGTTTGGTGCGACGTATGCCAAGGGATGGCTTATCATGGTGGGGGCGAGTAGAACATCGCCGGTGCCTGGAAACGAGATGAGGCAAAGACATGCACGCCGGCGAATCTTACCCAGCTTCAGGGCTCTCCGAGGAGATAATACCCCTACTGCTGCTCTGCGGGGTCTCCGCATGATCACTATGGCCAAGTGTTTACACGGTTGCTCCTTGAGTTGTTTCTTGGAGGTAGGAGAGGGCAAGGCTAGCTCTCTCCCTTCTATATGATCTGGTCTGGAGCTAATGGGTTCCAACCTTTTGCATAGGTGCCCTGGGGGGTTTATATAGGCCTACCCCCCAGGGGTACAATGGTAATCCAGCTGGACGCGGGCCCAGCAGTCAGTGCCTCTGGCCTCCGTCTTGTCTGCCGACCGCTGGGGCCCGCCGACTGGCCTAGTACGGAGCCGACAGGCCGCGTCCGCTGCGGGCGGGTCTTACCGGCTGCTGATAACTGTAGCTGTGCTTCTGATGACGCGAGCTTGATCATGAGGTCGTGGCAACAGCCCCGCCGCCTGGCGGGCGATCACTGTTGCCACTCCCCATCACATCTTGATTAATGGCGTGTGGGCCCCGGGGGAGGGCTCGGCCGACTCCCCCGGGCCGACTCCCGACGGGTCCGACTGGTGGTTCTCCTGCTGTCTCCTGGGGTCTCATTGACTGGTGGGGCCTGATGCCTCTAGGCCGTACAGACAAGCCATCGTTAGTGCAAGATTCGGCCCTGCGGTGCTGATGTCAGGGCCGGCATGGCAACAGTGCCACGCCGCACGGAGATCTTCCGGGGTACGGCGTGCTGTGGCCATGCCTGCCCTTGGTGAGGGGCAGGGGTGGGCTTCGTTGTAGCCACGCCCCTGCCTCGTCCCCTTTGATGTGGTCATGGGGTTTGTTGGAGTCACAGGCCGACTCCCCGAAGCCGGCTTCTCTGGGAGTCGTTAGTCAAGAGTCGGCTCTCCCTGAAGCCGTCCCTGGGACTCGGCCATGAGTGGTCAGTCGGCCACCTTTGCCGTTGGCTCCTCAGAAGGCGGCTCTTCGTCCTGGGGTCTTGAGGGGCGCAGCCTGCCCCGATGTCTTGAAAGGTTCTGGGGCTTGGGTTGGCCTACCCGTGGCCCATTACTCCGACACGTAGCATGCACGTATGGTGAACCGTTATGTGATGAAGTCGGAGCATGATTTATTTGTTGATTGTATTCCTTATGAGTGGCGGTTGGGGACGAGCAATGGTCTTTTCCTACCAATCTATCTCCCTAGGAGCATGCGCGTAGTACTTTGTTTCGATGACTAATAGATTTTTGCAATAAGTATGTGAGTTCTTTATGACTAATGTTGAGTCCATGGATTATACGCACTCTCACCCTTCCACCATTTCTAGCCTCTCTAGTACCATGCAACTTTCGCCGGTACCATAAACCCACCATATACCTTCCTCAAAACAGCCACCATACCTACCTATCATGGCATTTCCATAGCCATTCTGAGATATATTGCCATGCAACTTCCACCATCATCATATACATGACTTGAGCATTCATTGTCATATTGCTTTGCATGATCGTAAGATAGCTAGCATGATGTTTTCATGGCTTGCCCATTTTTTGATGTCATTGCTATGCTAGATTATTGCACATCCCGGTACATCGCCGGAGGCATTCATATAGAGTCATATCTTTGTTCTAGTATCGAGTTGCAATATCTAGTTGTAAGTAAATAAAAGTGTGATGATCATCATTATTAGAGCATTGCCCCGGTGAGGAAAGGATGATGGAGACTATGATTCCCCCATAAGTCGGGATGAGACTCCGGACTTTATAAAAAAAAATAAAAGAGGCCAAATAAGCCCAAATAAAAAAAAGAGGCCAAAGAAGCCCACCAAAAAAATAAAAAATAAAAAAAAACAAAAAATGAGAGAAAAAGAGAGAAGGGTTAGTGCTACTATCCTTTTTCCACACTTGTGCTTCAAAGTAGCACCATGTTCTTCATATAGAAAGTCTCTTGAGTTATCACTTTCATATACTAGTGGGAATTTTCATTATAGAACTTGGCTTGTATATTCCGATGATGGGCTTCCTCAAATGCCCGAGGTCTTCATGAGCAAGCAAGTTGGATGCACACTCACTTAGTTTCAGTTAGAGCTTTCGTACACTTATAGCTCTAGTGCATCCGTTGCATGGCAATCCCTACTAACTCACATTGATATCTATTGATGGGCATCTCCATAGCCCGTTGATACGCCTAGTTGATGTGAGACCATCTTCTCCTTTTTTTTGTCTTCTCCACAACCACCATTCTATTCCACCTATAGTGCTATGTCCATGGCTCACGCTCATGTATTGCGTGAAAGTTGAAAAGGTTTGAGAATGTCAAAAGTATGAAACAATTGCTTGGCTTGTCATCGGGGTTGTGCATGATGTGAGTATTTTGTGTGGTGAAGATGGAGCATAGCCAGACTATATGATTTTGTAGGGATAACTTTCTTTGCCATGTTATTTTGAAAAGACATGATTGCTTTATTAGTAGGCTTGAAGTATTATTGTTTTTATGTCAAATGATAGACTATTGCTTTGAATCACTCATGTCTTAATATTCATGCCATGATTAGATATGTGATCAAGATTATGCTAGGTAGCATTCCACATCAAAAATTATCTTTTTTATCATTTACCTACTCGAGGACGAGCATGAATTAAGCATGGGGATGCTGATACGTCTCCGTCGTATCTATAATTTTTTATTGTTCCATGCCAATATTATTCAACTTTCATATACTTTTGGCAACTTTTTATACTATTTTTGGGACTAACATATTGATCCAGTGCCCAGTGCCAGCTCCTGTTTGTTGCATGTTTTTTGTTTCGCAGAATATCCATTTCAAACGGAGTCCAAACGGAATAAAAACTGACGGAGATTTTTTTGGAATATATATAATTTTTGGGAAGAAGAATCCACGCGAGACGATGCTCAAGGGGCCGACGAGGTACGGGGGCGCGCCCTGGGGAGGCAGGCACGTCCCTGACCCTTGTGGCGACCCCATAAGGCGGTAGATGCCCTTCTTTCGCCGCAAGAAAGCTAATTTCCGGGTAGAGATCATGTCAAAATTTCAGCCCAATCGGAGTTACGGATCTCCGAGAATATAAGAAACGGTGAAAGGGAAGAATCTGAGAACGCAGAACCAGAGAGAAACCGAGAGATAGATCCAATCTCGGAGGGGCTCTCGCCCCTCCCATGCCATGGAGGCCAAGGACCAGAGGGGAAACCCTTCTCCCATCTAGGGAGGAGGTCAAGGAAGAAGAGGAAGAAGGTGGCCCCTCTCCCCCTCTCCTCCGGTGGCGCCGGAACGCCGCCGTGGCCATCAACATCATCACCGCGATCTTCACCAACACCTCCGCCATCTTCACCAACATCTCCATCACCTTCCCCCCTCTATCTACAGTGGTCCACTCTCCCGCAACCCGCTGTACCCTCTACTTGAACATGGTGCTTTATGATTCATATTATTATCCAATGATGTGTTGCCATCCTATGATGTCTGAGTAGATTTTTGTTGTCCTATCGGTGGTTGATGAATTGCTATGATTGATTTAATTTGCTTGTGGTTATGTTGCTGTCCTTTGGTGCCCATCATATGAGCGCGCGCGTGGATCACACCATAGGGTTAGTTGTATGTTGATAGGACTATGTATTGGACGGCAAGAGTGACAGAAGCTTCAACCTAGCATAGAAATTGATGCATACAGGATTGACGGGGGACCAATATATCTTAATGCTATGGTTGGGTTTTACCTTAATGAACATTAGAAGTTGCGGATGCTTGCTAATAGTTCCAATCATAAGTGCATATAATTCCAAGTAAGGGATGACATGCTAGCAGTGGCTTCTCCCACATAATACTCGCTATCGGTCTAGTAAAGTAGTCAATTGCTTAGGGACAATTTCGCAACTCCTACCACCACTTTTCCGCACTCTCTATATTTACTTTATCGTTTCTTTACCTAAACAGCCCCTACTTTTTATTTATGTACTCTTTATTATCTTGCAAACCTATCCAACAACACCTACAAAGTACTTCTAGTTTCATACTTGTTCTAGGTAAAGCGAACGTCAAGCGTGCGTAGAGTTGTATCGGTGATCGATAGAACTTGAGGGAATATTTGTTCTACCTTTAGCTCCTCGTTGGGTTTGACACTCTTACTTATCAAAAACTGTTGCGATCCCCTATACTTGTGGGTTATCATCCTCCTTTTCAAATTCCTATTCATGAAGCACAAGACTAAGAGATAGTAGCATAATAGCATTATAACCGTACATTTTCTTGTGGTTTGACTTAATCTCACCATGCTTCTTTGCATCCTGTGATCTTCCAATTGTTGTGAATCAAACTCCCAGGATTGGCAGAAATCCTGTGTTTTTAAATTTTCTGTTTTGCACGTGCATTCCTATCCTATTCCTATATGTTTCCTATCCCTGCATTGTTGGAATCCTCCAATTCAAACGAGCCCTTACAAAATAACTTCTCTTACAGGTAGTTGTCAAAGAAAACCTTGCGTGGTTTGTCCCGCTCCTACTGCGTCGTCGTCCACCCCAGCTCAGCTGCTCCAACGATAGAAGGGTCCAGCACAGCAGGGACCCGGCCTCCAGACAGTCTTTCGCCGCCTCAGATCTTCTTCCCCGCCGCTAGCAGCCATGAAAACTGCATTACCATCATCAACCGAGCAGATGACCTCAAGGACTACACGGGTCCGCAAGAGAGGTCACACTCTTTCGTGTCTGCTTACGTTATGCATCGCTTAATTTTACATGCTACTTTATCATCCTGTTCACCGATTAGACTCTGAGTCAGCTCCAAACTAATGGTCAAACTTGAGTTTTTAAATGGTTGTGGGGTACATATCGGGGCCGCTATCAATAGTATCTATCTACTATCTGGTTAATCTCCGGTGTCTACTATGAGTTTCATGTTGGGTGGGAAACAAACAGTAAAGAAGCCATTATCTGTATTTTTTAACTGAAGCCATTATCTGCCTACTATTATTGGTTTTGGGTCTATCCACAGGTTGCTACCATCAATCTGGATTTCTGCATGCACTCCTTACATAATCTCATTATGATTTATTCCTATGCATGACAGTTATTGTAAACAATGGAACTGAACATGTAGAGCAAAACAGACGAGCCTTGCGTGGCAATGAAATTTCATGCAGACGTCGCTCCATGGTAGGCGCAAAGGCAGCCCCCCTCCATGCATTTCAGATTGTAACCGAGAGAAATATATCTGTTCTGAGGGGGATTCAGAAGGAGAAGACAACTCCTATTTACCCCCAGAGGTCTTCGCTCTAACTTGGCATGCTGATGTTGGTTATATCATGCATATGGTGTCTTTCATTGCTTACATTATACATCAAATATGTCATCTGCTTAGTTTAGACATCCTTTGTGCGAATGCCATCTGTTTAGTTTATTCATCGTTTATGTGAATTATACAACGCCATCTTGTTTAGCCAGTCATCATATATGTGAATTTTGCAATGCCATCCTGCTTAGCCAGTCATCTTATATGTAAATTATATCAGGACATCCTTTTTTTCGTTACATATTACATTTGTCAACAATGTTAGTACATTCAACTGCTCTTCGTGTGCATCAGCCATTTGACACGGTGATGGCAAATTCTGGAGTGAAAACAAGGTCTTTAGAGCAGACTATGCTATCTCACGAAGCGCATATCTCGCTGGTTACGGATAGCTCCTCAGAGGAGGATTCAGAGATAGATGACCAGTCCTATTCCCCCCCGAGGTGTATGCTCTAACTTGGCAGGGTTATGTTGCTCATATCGTGCGTATGGTGTCTCGCATTGCTATGTCATTTGATTAGTTTAGACATGCTTTGTGTGAATGCCACCTGTTCAGTGTCTAATTACCATATATGTGAATTGTGCATTGCCATCTTGTTGCAAGACATTATATATGTGAATTATACAATGATATCTTGTTTCAAAGGCATTATATATGTGAATTATGCAATTCCATGCTGTTTAGCCAATCATCATGTATGCTAATTATATCATGCTATCATTTTTTTGTATTACCTGTTCCATTTGTCGACAATGTTTGTATATTCAACTACTCTTCCTGTGCATCAGCCATTTGAAGCGGTGATGGAAGTATCTGGAGTGAAAACAAGGTATTCAGAGCAGACAATGCTACCTACTGAAGCAGACATCTTGCTGGTTACAGAGAGCTCCTTAGAGGAGGATTCAGAGACTGATGACCAGTCCTATTTCCCCCCTGAGGTCTATGCTCAAACTTGGCAGGGTTATATTACCCATGTCATGCATGTTGTCTTGCATTGCTTAGTTTTTACATCATATATGGATTGCCATATGCTTACTTGCTTACTATATAAATCATATATTTGAATTATATCATGCCATCATGTTTACATAGTACATACACATCATCTATCTGAATTATGGCATGGCAACCCATTTAATAAAGACATCATATAGTTATATCATCTCATCCTATTTAGTGTTTACAGTCATCATATTTTGAATTATGGCATTCTATCCGTGAATGTATGTGAATTATGGCATGCCAACCTATTTAATAAACACATTATATAGTTATGTCATGTCATCCTGTTTACATAGTCTCATATTTTGAACTATGTATTTCCATCTTTTTTAGTTAGCCATCAGAATGTGAAATTGTGTCATGCTATCCTGTTTAGTTAGCCATCATATATGTGAATTGTGTCATGCTATCCTGTTTGGTTAGACAACATAAATATGAATTATTTCATGCCCTCTTTTATTCCCCACTATCCATTGCACCCGTCTATCATACAATGTCTATACTTTCAATTACTTTTCTTGTTTATCACCCATTTGAATTGGAGAGCGTGATGGCAGTATCTAAGGGAGTAACAACGCGGTCTTCAGAAAAGATAGTGCTACCAGTTGATGCAGATAGAACCATGGTTTTACTTGCCCAAGGACCAGATCCACCACACATAACCCAGACTCTCGCAGATTGTACCCCTACCCAGTTGGACAGAGAACCAACTACACCCCTTCTAACCCCAACCCCGGCAGATAGTAACCCAGTTCCAGTTGACACAACACCGTCTCCACCACAGAGCACCCAAACACAAGCAGTTAGTAAGGGAACTGCAATGCCCAAAGCATGAGGACCACCACTCCGAATCCCAACTCAACGCTTAAAGGAGAAGAAGATTTGTTCTCAGGTCAGGTTCTGTAGCTATGGTTCATACTCCTTTGCTCTTGCATTACTGTATTTACTCATACCAACTATTTTCAAATTTGAAGGATGGAATTGAAACTCCAATGGCGCAACAGGTATGTTTTAAACCTATTTCTTTAACTGGTTTGCTGTTGTAACCTGCTCTATGTTGATTTCAGTTTCAACTGAATAAAAGTTATGTTCTCATGTCATGCACATTACAAGTGTTGTTATTGCTCTATAGTTACCCGGACTTATATTCTGTCTATTCTGCTTTGTCTTGAACAAATATTATTTGAGCTGTGTCTCTATCTTGATTTAGCAACAAAAACTAGAATGATATAGACCATAAAGTGACCATGGTACATAGATATATGTTTGTTTTATGTTGTTATCCTGTCCACTTTACTACTGAACTCATTTACCAAAATGAGTTTCATATACAACATGGTAAACATGTGATGTGTCTGCTTGTTTCTCTTTTAGAATGCGGACAAAATATTGGAGAACAGTACCGCGTTATCCAATGGTAAAGGAAGTAATGCAGATAAGGTTCAAGATAGTGAGACATCCCTGTTGGTCTCCTAGAAAGCTGATAAAAACTATCTTGACGACAGTGAGGGAACCCAAAAGTCATGTCTTGATGTAGTGATCGAGTTACTGGCCACTACTGCTGGCACAAGCTCTTCGAACTCGCTGCCTGAATTAGTTCATCTTCTTGAGTCTCAACTTCAAGTTGAAAGACATCAATTAGATGTGCTGCAACCGGAAGCTGAAGGACTGAGGAAGTCCCTGCAGAATCAGATGCATATTTTCTGGTGCAACAGCAAGCGCTGGAGGATTTAAGCGCCAAACAAGAGAAAGTTAATAAGCTTGCTAAGCATCTTGCCAGCATTATGGGTACCCAGGATATTGTTTCTTGAGATCTTATGAAGTGGTTTCAGTTCTGGATTTGTTTTGCTGCGTCGTTTATTTGCGCTGGCCGCCAACTTTGACAACGAGTGTATATGATATGCTGCTTTGTTCCCTATATTTGCACCGGTGGAGAACTTTGATGCCCAGTGGATGTAATATGTGTAATAGCCGTGATAGCCTAGCATTATGTAACGCCCCAAGACCGGAGCCTCAGGTGTCTTCCATGATTTCCGGGTTTCGTCGCGTGATTTGTTTGGTTTGTTGCATTCATCTTTGCATCATGTGCATTGCATCATGTCATCATGCAACCCGTTTTAAAAAAAACTTAATCAAGTAAACCGTATGGATCTTTGATCCATTTAAATCGAGGGAATTCACATGGTGAGTTCTCTTTATAACATACCCTCCCGATATTTAGGGAACTATATTAAACCATTCCATTGGCTTGGAATCACCGACAAACACATATGCACCGTTCTTCAAATTTCCTTTTATCCTTCTCAACTTCCCCTTCTTCCTTTGGGGCCCTTTAGTATAATTGAGTGGCAATTTTACTTTACCCATAAATGTTCCAAATCTGCCCATAAATCACATATATTGTGTAGGGTCACCTCCTATAATTTCAACCCATTTGGAGTTCTTTTGAATGGGTTTCAAAATTCGATCTTGCCGAGTTAAATCCAATGCGTGTGGATTTTACTTCCTCCAATAATCATGAGGCCATTTTTGCCAAATTCCTCATATTTTTATGACTCCGGAAAAATTGTCCTCCTGCCCAAATTCCTTCCCAAACACCTCTCTTTCTTTTATTTCTCTCTTATTTTTTTTGCTAAAAGAAACACAGTGGGAGAAGAGGAAGCCCAACGAGGCCGGCCCATTCTTTCCTCTCAGCCCACCAGGCCAGACCTCCTCCTCCTGTAACCTAGCGCCAGGAGACCCCATCCCCTCGTTCTCTCCCTCATCCTCTCCCCTCGCGCCGCCAAAGGCTAGATCCAGCGCCCCATCTCCCTTGACCCCCTCCATCTTCCTGTCGCCACCTCGCTTCGCCAGGGAGAGGAGCTCCTCAACGCTCCATCCCCTTCTCCGGCCTCCCAGTTGACTTGTGCCTTGGGCCACCGCCGAACCTCCTCCCTCTCGTCTTCAACGCCAGCCTGCCAATGCCGCAGCCATCTTTCCTTGCGCCCACGCCTCCTTATTCCTCCATTCGGGCACACGCCAACGTAGTCGGCCTTCACCTCGCCCCTGCCGCCTCCAGTGCCGCGCTGGCGAGCGCCATCGCTGGAGTTGCTTATTTTGCCAGTGCCACCGCCGAAGCTCGAGTCCACTGCCGTCGTGCCTCCAGCCCTGCCTCGATTCCAGCGGGTTTTGGACAGGAGCATGCTCCGCCGCTCGTTCTCGGCCTCCCCCGCGTCAAGCTCGCCGCATGCTTCTCGCACCAGCCGCCGACTTCCTCTGCAGCCGCCCGCTGCTCCCGCACCAACGTCGTTCCCACCTACCTGCGCCCAAGTCATCGCGTCGCCGTGCAGGACCCGGCTGTCCTCCCCTTCTTTTGCTGCGCGAGGAGGACGAAGTATCCAGCAAGCGCCAATACCGTGAGTCCGAAGATATTGGATGCACCAAGTCCCTCGATGACTAGTTCTTCTCCGAACGTGTACGACTACAGCCAATGTGCATTTTCTGTCAAGTCCGACTACGACAAACGACTACACGATGGGACACCAAGTACCACTACACCCGGAGACCTCGAACCCGTCAAGTCCGACAATGATTGTGTACAACTACCGACGATGTGCATGTTGCCAAGTACCCTCTCCGGATCGTCATGTTCGACTACCGATAAACATGTACCACTACCGTCGCGAGAACGTCTACTTCCTCTACTTGGCACCGATCGAGAACCGTCCCGTTTGCACGCTACAAAGGTATAACCACCGAGATCTATGTCCGAGAACGAATGCTTGCTATGGATGAGATGCTCGTGCTTGCACCGTGCTCGATTTGTCGGCGCATGTTGCCCTCTTTTACCTTGTCACACATCATGTGGGAACCCGGTAACCAGGAGCACCCCACCGTTCATCACATGACACGCTCCCGTCACTTTCTTTTGCACCGATGTCTCATTGAGTTGTTGGCATGGCACCCTTTTGTTCCGCCATGACGACCAAATGCTTCATAATGCTCATGTCAACTTTTAATAAAAATTGCATAAACTTGCTCATGTCATTCGCATCATGATAACAACAATTAAAATGTTAAATTGTTGTTGCACCAAATTGCTAAATGCAGATTGGGATTTACCGGATTCGTTGTTTGTTATATCCGGCCCCATTTAAATTGTTAAGATGGTGTAGTTTTGTTATGCCTCACCTCTTGCCATGTTAATCCACATTTAATATTGTTGAGTACATAAACGAGAGAGAACTAAATAATTGACGTGGTGTTTCGTCAATATGCAACTCGTTGCATATTGAGCTCCACTTAATTTGTAGGATTGCTTGTGCATTTTGCCATGCCATGCCATGCCTCTTTAAACCGGACATGCATCATACTTGATTGTGCATCATGCCATGATTATGTGGTGGTTGTTTACTATGTTGTTTGCTCCTTTCCGGTGTTGCTTCTTCGGGTTGGTTCCGATACGTCATGATTGTGAGGACCCGTTCGTCTACGTCCGTTTGTCTTCTTCATGGACTCGTTCTTCTTCCTTGCAGGATTTCAGGCAAGATGATCATACCCTCGAAATCACTACTATCTTTGCTATGCTAGTTTGCTCGCTCTTTGCTATGCTATTGCTACGATGCCTACCACTTGCTTGTCAGCCTCCCAAATTGCCATGTTCAGCCTCTAACCCACCAATGTCCTAGCAAACCGTTGATTGGCTATTTTACCGCTTTGCTCAGCCCCTCTTATAGTGTTGTTAGTTGCAGGTGAAGATCGAAGTTTGTTCCTTGTTGGAACATGGAGATCGTTCCTTGTTGGAACATTTGCTTACTTGTTGGGATATCACAATATATCTTATTTAATTAATGCATCTATATACTTGGTAAAGGGTGGAAGGCTCGGCCTTATGCCTGGTGTTTTGTTCCACTCTTGCCACCCTAGTTTCCGTTATATCGGTGTTATGTTCCCGGATTTTGCGTCCCTTACGCGGTTGGGCTATAATGGGAACCCCTTGACAGTTCGCCTTAAGTAAAGCTTCTCCAGCAATGCCCGACATTGGTTTTACCATTCGCCACCTAGCCTTTTCTTTCCCTTGAGTCGGCCGGCTCAAGGGTCATCGTTATTTTACCCCCCCCCCCCGGGCCAGTGCTCCTCTGAGTGTTGGTCCAAACTAGAGTCCTGTGCAGCGCCCCCTCGGGGAAACTCGAGGTTTGGTTTTAGTTGTATGGAGCGCTCATCTGAGTGTGCCCTGAGAAAGAGATATGTGCAGCTCCTATCGGGATTTGTCGGCACATTCGGGCGGTGTTGCTGGTTTAGTTTTACCCTGTCGAAATGCCTTGTTGTACCGAGATACCGAGTCTGATCGGAACATCTCGGGTGGAGGTCTATTCCTTCGTTGACCGTGAGAGCTTGTGATGGGCTAAGTTGGGACACCCTGTAGGGATTTGAACTTTCGAAAGCCGTGCCCGCGGTTATGGGCAGATGGGAATTTGTTAACGTCCGGTTGTAGAATACCTGAAGTCGACCTTAATTAAAATGAATCAACCGCGTGTGTAACCGTGATGGTCTCTTTCCAGCGGAGTCCGGGAAGTGAACACGGTTGTTGGAGTTGTGTTTGACGTAGGTAGTCCAGGTCACTTCTTGATCATACTTTCACGACCGTGCTTTGCCTTCTCTTCTCGCTCTCATTGTGTATGTTAGCCACCATATATGCTAGTCGCTTGCTGCAGCTCCACCTCATACCTTTTACCTTACCCATAAGCTTAAATAGTCTTGATCGCAAGGGTGCGAGATTGCTGAGTCCCTGTGGCTCACAGATTACTTCCAAAACCAGCTTGCAGGTGCCGATGAGTCCGTGCAGATGACGCAACCCAGCTCAGGAGGAGCTCGATGAAGATATTGTCCTTTATGTTGTTTCGTTCTAGTTGATCAGTAGTGGAGCCCAGTTGGGGTCGATCGGGGACCTTTGCCGCATTTGGGGTTCTTCTTTAATTTTGGTTCCGTAGTCGGACCATGAGTGTATTTGGTTGATGTAATGCTTTATTCATGTAATTGTGTGAAGTGGCGATTGTAAGCCAACTATGTATCTTTTCCCCCTTTTTGTATTACATGGGTTGTGTGAAGATTACCTCACTTGCGACATATGCCTTCAATGCGATTATGCCTCTAAGTCGTGCCTCGACACGTGGGAGATATAGTCGCATCGAGGGTGTTACACATTAGTTGATTGCTTATTTATTTCCCTGTTGTCTTGTTTATTTGTTTGCTTGTAGTCATTGTAGTTCTTTTTCCGTGGTTAGCTAGTGGCTGCAATAACCTATTTTTTAAAACTAGGCCACAATAACCATGAGCTAATATTTACTGTAGTGACACTGGGCCTCCTACTGGTCATAGAAATAGTGGGCCTTCTACGGGCCGTAGAAAATGGGCCTTCTACGGACCGTATCATCAATGGGCCTTATACGGGTCGTATGATCGATTGGCCAAACATGGGCCAAACAGACCGCATTAGGGCCGTAAATGGGCTAGAGTTGGAATCGTCCGTTCATGGGCCGACCATAACGGGCCATCGTTAGTAGGCCGTATTTGATGGCGGTATGAAAACGGCCCAACATATTAACGGACCACAAACAGGCCGACTGTAACCACAGGCTGAATTTGGCCCACAAGCAAAAAATGACAGTAACGGACCATAAGTAAACGAATGCTGGAAATGAGCCCAAGAATAAATGGGCTCTGAGAAGGCCGAAAGATAACATGGGCTGGAAACGGCCCAATGGAATAACATGCCGTTAATGGGTATAAAGTGATACACTGTTCATTACGGGCCAGTTTCACCACGGGCCGTTAATAGGCCAAGAGTTACATAGGGCCTCATATGGGCCGAAAGACGTCATGGGCCATACATGCGCCAGAAGTGAAAACAGGCTGGAATCATATTGGATGGCCTAGATGACGCTACTGGGCCTAATTCAGATAGGGCATAACGGGCCTTGGGTTAGCGGGCTGTAAATGGGCTATATGCGAACATGCCGTTAACAGGCTTTCCATGGGCCGGCCCGCCACCTTTTGACCAAGTTAAACGAGCCGGCCTTTTCATAGGAATGGGCCTCTGTTGGGCCGTGCCACGTGTCGACGTATCATAGGCGCCTTCCGTCCAATGAGTGGATGACATCTGTCCCAACGATGAGCCGACACGTGTTTCCTCCAGCCAATGATGATTTTACACGTGGAAAATCCCTATTGGTCGGGGCTGTTAACGGGTTATCGGATCCAAAACCCGACCCGGTAGCTTAACGGCGTTCCGTTATGGTGGATGCCATGTGTCGGTCACCCTTGACGAAAGCACTTCTTTGACGCGCAATTTATTGTCATGGAAGTGGACACTTCCATGATGATAATTTTGGTAATGTCATGGAACACTTCTACAATAGCACAGGTATGACTATCTTGATTCTATCATAAAATCGTCATGGATGTACATGCATGACAAAAAACGCAACCTACCGTGACAAACACGTATCATCACGGAAGTGTATTTTTTTGTAGTGAAGGTTTCATTCCGTTTGGACTCCATTTGATATTCCTTTTTTTTCAAAACACTGAAATAGGCAATAAAACAACATTTTGGGCTGGGCCTCGGGTTAATAGGTTAGTCTCACAAATAATATAAAAGTGTATAATACAGCCCATAAACAGCCAAAACGGGTAATATAATAGCATGGAACAATAAAAAAAATTATAGATACGTTGGAGACGTATCACATGCCGGGTGTTCCGACGGATTTCGTCGAGCACAAGCTACATGTTAGATCAGATGCCAAGCCAGTCAAACAACCCCTCCGCCGACTGTTGGAGGAGAAGAGAAGAATTGTTGGTGAGGAGATAGCCCGGTTTTTGGCGGCCGGCTTCATCATGGAAGTATTTTTTCAGAGTGGCTCGCCAACCCAGTCCTTGTACTGAAGAAGAATAACAAGTGGCGCATGTGCATTGATTACACTAGTCTCAATAAAGCTTGTCCCGAGGATTAATTTTCTTTGCCTCGGATTGACCAAGTGCTAGACACCACAGCCGGATGCGAGCCATTGAGTTTTTTGGATGCTTATTCAGGATACCACCAGATCAAGTTGAACCCGGCAGACCGCCTGAAGACCGCTTTCATCACACCATCCGGAGCCTTCTGCTACCTGACCATGACATTCGGCTTGAGAAATGCTGGTGCCACTGTTCAGCGTTGCATGCAGAAGTGCCTCCTCAAGCAACTCGGCAGAAATGCCGACGTCTATGTAGACGATATTTTGGTGAAAACGGAGAAGCGCGGTAATCTCTTGGAAGATCTCAAGGAAACTTTTGAAAATCTGCTCCGGTTATAGATCAAGCTCAACCTGGAGAAATGCGTCTTTCAGGTACCAGCCGGCCAACTCCTTGGCTTCCTAGTCTCAAAACGCGACATTGAGTGCAACCCTTTGAAGATCAAAGCCATTGAGAGGATGGAGAAGCCCACCCGATTGCGAGACCTCCAGAAGTTCACCGGCTGCTTAGCATCCATCAGCCGCTTCATCAGTCGACTGGGTGAGAAGGCTCTTCCCCTGTACCAGCTCATGAAGAAAACCACTCACTTCGAGTGGAACGATAAGGCGGACGAGGGCTTTCTCCAGCTAAAGAAGACGCTGACTACCCCGCCTGTCCCGGCGGCCCCGGGTGCCAAAGAGCCCATGTACCTCTACATTGCCGCCACCAGCCAGGTGGTCAGCATTGTCATAGTAGTGGAGCGCCTAGAGGCCGGCAGGCACAGCCGGTCCAGAGGCCTGTGTATTACTTGAGCGAGGTGTTGTCCACCTCAAAGCAGAACTACCCCCACTACCAGAAGATATGGTATGGCGTGCACTCTACCGCCAAGAAGCTGAAGCACTATTTTAAAGAGCACCCCATCACGATTGTCTGCACTGCTCCACTTGGCGAGATCATAGGCAACAGAGATGCGTCTGGCCGAGTGGCCAAATGGGCCATCGAGTTGGCCCCTACACCATCTTCTACCAGCCGCGCACCGCCGTCAAGTCCCAAGCACTGGCCGACTTCCTCGTCGACTGGGCTGAGACCTAGTACCTGCCGCCTACTCCGGACTCCACACATCGGTGGATGCGCACCGGCTTGGGAGCCGGTGTTGTCCTCACCTCTCCCAAAGGCGACAAGCTCAGATACACATTGAAAATTCACTTCGCCGCCTCCAACAACGTGGCCGAGTATGAGGCGCTAGTACATGGCCTCCGGCTGGGCAAAGATATCGGCATACGCCGGATCCTGTGCTACGGCAACTCCGACTTGGTGGTCCAACAATCGTTTGGGGACTGGGATGGCAAGGATGCAAATATGGCAAGTTACCGCTTCCTCATTCAACAGCTCAGCGGATATTTTGAGGGATGCGAGTTCCTTTGTTTGCCATGGAACGAAAACGAGCCAGCTGTTGCCCCGGCACGGATCGGCTCCACCCGTCAAGCAATACCAGCTGGCGTCTCCCTTCAGTGCCTCCGCAAGCTGTCGATCAAGCCTTCTCCAGAATCCGAGTCTATCTTCGTGTCGGCTCCTCCCGAAGTAGTCAGATCCGACTCAAGAGCTTCAGCAGCCGGCCCCGGGACTTTGGTAGGTGGCGCGGGGATTGCGGTAGTCGCACCTGGCCTGGGGACTTCACAGCCCGACCCCAGGGCTACGGCAACTCGCTCGTGGACTTCACCAGATGGCTCAGAAACTGCAGCAGCCGCACCTGGCCCGAGGACTTCACAGCTCGGCCCGGGGTCTGCAGAAGTTGGCCCAGAGACTTCAACAACATAGCAAGCGGTGGCCTGCCCTAACCTGCCTCCTCCCAACCCAACCTCCCTAATACAAGTGGCTGTAGTGGCAGTAGAAGAAATTCAAGCACCATCATGGGCATAGCCCATCCTCAAGTTTCCTCGTGACCAGAGAACTGTCGGCTGATGAGATCTTGGCCCGGCAAGTGCAGCGCCGGGCAGGAGCCTACACGATAGTCAACAAAGAGCTTGTCAGGCGTAGCATGACCGGAGTCTTCCAACGCTGCGTAGAAGCAGAGAAGGGGCAAGCAATCCTCAAAGACATCCATCAAGGCAAGCGCAGCCATCATGCGGCCTCCAGATCCCTTGTCACCAAAGCTTTCCGCCATGGTTTCTTCTGGCCGTCTGCTTTGGAAGACGCCAAGGAGTTGGTCAAGCATTGCAAAGGCTGCCAAAACATCAGCTCCAAGCAACATCTACCAGCTTCTACACTCAAGACCATCCCCCTTACCTGGCATTTTGCCGTATGGGGGCTGGACATGGTGGGACCATTAAGGACAGCACGCAGCGGCATGACCCATCTGCTTGTCGCCATGTACAAATTCACCAAATGGATTGAAGCAAAACCAATCAAGAAACTGAATGGTCCGACTGTTGTGACCTTCATTGCTGATATCACCGTTCGATATAGTGTACCACGCAACATCATCACTGACAATGGCACAAAATTTGCCAAGGGAGCCTTGGTCCATTTCTGTGTGACGCGGGGCATCCGACTAAACTTAGCGTCCGTTGCCCATCTGCAGTCAAACGGCCAAGTCGAGCGAGCAAATGGCCTCATCCTTTCCGTCATCAATCCTCGACTGGTCGAGCCACTAGAGCGATCAGCCGGCTGCTGGATCGATGAGCTGTCGATCGTCCTCTAGAGCCTTCGCACAACTCCAAAATCAACCGGCTTCACTCCATTCTTCCTCGTGTATGGGGCCGAGGCCGTCATCTCAACTGACATCGAGTTCGACTCACCTCGCGTCACCGTGTACACGGAGGCGGAGGCAATAGAAGCAAGAGAAGATTGCCGGCTGTTAGCACTCAGCCGGTCCGCCATCTACCAGCAGAGTCTGCACCACTACCACAGTCGGAAGGTCAAGCCAAGATCATTCCAAGAGGGAGACCTTTTGCTCCGGCTGATCCAGTGAACAACCGGCCAACACAAGCTCTCGGCCCCTTGGGAAGGCCCATTCATCATCAGCAAAGCTTTGGGCAACGACTCCTATGACCTCATCAATGCACAGAAGCCCAGAGCACGCAAGAGAGATGACTCCGGCAAGGAATCAGAGCACCCGTGGAATGCAAATATCCTACGTAGATTTTACAATTAAATGCAGTATGTACCATGCTATCTTTTGTATTAAACGTTAAGACATCAGGACCCTCGAGGATCACTCGAGGGCAACCGTCTTTATCTATATGACAAGTTCTATGTCTATGAATGTGCTATTTCGTTATTCTGCCTGGCACCGGGTTCGATCAGTCGGCCCGGGGGCTTGCCGCCTTGTACTATGCCAATGCTACCTGTAGTCGGAAATGTAGTGTGCTGGCACGTAAGCCCTCTCTTGCCATCAGCCGCAACTCGCAGAGTGACTGTCTGGTTGGCAAGAGTTAAAGGCAGGAAATGGTGCCCGCATGAAAAATGGCTAAGGACCAAAGCATTCACATAGGTCTAGCTGGATCCCCGCCTTGCCGACCGGCTGTTGAGCAGCCGGCCGGCCAGTTTATACAATTTAACTTGCTACACTCTACAAAGGCTAAGTACTTGTCTTCCCAAAAAATGGCCAAGTACTTGACCCAGCCACAGACCGCAGAGCGGCTGTTCGGTTGGCAAGATGACAGTTAAGGGAAGGCTGCAAAGGAAAAAGTCAAAATATCGGAAGAGCAAGGCAAGTTGGAAATTGGCAAAGATCATTTACATAGCAAAAGGCCCTTGGCCAGCATTCAATAGAGTTTGAATACACCCCTAGCGGGCAGAACTGCGCAAATCTAACAAGTCTGTTCAAAAGAAATTACAAAACAGGAAGAAAAGATAACTTGGCCGCCTAGGCCAGAGGAGCAGAAGCCGGCTCGGAGGGGTCAGTGCAGGTTGAGGCTCCGGGTGGTGGAGCGGCCGCCTAGTTGGTCTCGGCCTGGTCTCCACCAGCGACAGTCGGCTCGCCGACATGCCACCCATTGGTCGAGCCTTCGTCAGGATGAGGCTGGCTGTCGCCTCCATCATTCGGCGCATCGTCTTCGCCGTCCTCGTCCTCCTCCTCTTCACCTTCATCATTGGAGGCGATCTCCTCCACCGAGTCCTCGCTGCCTTCTGGGTTCAACCCAAACTAGTTGGGCGGCACCTCGGCGCCCTTCTCATTCAGCTCGGGGAGGAAGACGCTGGTGTCCATGTACTCGGCTATCGCCGCGGCGTGATGGTAGAGCTCGGGCGCCACCACCGCTAACTCCTTGCTAGCTTCAGCACGGAGAGTGGCCAACTGAGCTAGGCTCAGCCCAGGGTACCACCCCTTGACGACCTCCAAAGCCCGCCGTGCGCCTGCCCGGGCCGTGGAGCCCTTCCACGCCTCGAAGCGGGTGATGGCCACCTCTGACCAGTCGGAGGTCCGACTAGGGGTGCGCAGAATTGGAGTACCTGGCCAGAGGGCGGAGACCACCGGGGCTCCGGCGCGCTGCAGACAGAAGAGCGCTCGAGGGGCTGGTTGGAGACGAGCTTGGATGGGAAGCAGCGGCTCGGCGAGGGTCCGAGGGGTGTTGGGTGCAATTTCTGCACCAGCCAGCCTTTGCTCGTCATGACTGGCTCTAACACCCTCGATGCGACTATATCTCCCACGTGTTGAGGCACGACTTAGAGGCATAATCGCAGCGAAGGCATATGTCGCAAGCCAGGTAATCATCACAAACATCCCATGTAATATAGATAAATAAAAGGGATAACATAGTTGGCTTACACTCGCCACGTCAATCAAGTACATAAATAACATACATCATCCAAACACTCATGGCCCGACTACGGCGCTAAAATAAAAGATAACCCAACAAGCGACATGGCTCCGATCACCCCAACTCGGCACCACTACTGATCATCAGGAAAAGAAACATAGTAACGCTGAGAATCCTCATCATACTCCCACTTGAGCTCAAGCGCGCCATCTGGAGCTGTATCATCTGGCCCTGCATCTGGTGTAATAGTAATCTGTGAGCCACAGCGACTCAGCAATCTCGCACCCACGCGATCAAGACTATTTAAGCTTAATAGGCAGGGTAAGGTAAATATATGTGGAGTTGCAGCAAGCGACTAGCATATATGGTGGCTAACTTAATCGCAAAAGAGAGCGAGAAGAGGAGGCAAAGCGTGAGCGAGAAACTAGAGGACAACCTGCGCAAGCATTACTCCAACACCGTGTCCACTTCCCGGACTCCGCCGAGAAGAGGCCATCACGGTAACACACTCGGTTGATTCATTTTAATTAAATTAAGGTTCAAGTTATATACAACCGGACATTAACAAATTCCCATCTGCCCATAACCACGGGCACGGCTTTCGAAAGTTCAAACCCTGCAGGGGAGTCCCAACTTAGCACATGACAAGCTCTCACGGTCAACGAAGGAATAGACCTCCACCCGATACATTCCGATCAGACTCGGTATCCCGGTACAACAAGACAACTCGACAGGTTAAAACAAGACCAGCAACACCGCCCGAATGTGCCGACAATTCCCGATAGGAGCTGCACATATCTCGTTCTCAGGGCACACTCAGATGAGCGCTCCATACAACTAAAACCAAACCTCGAGTTTCCCCGTGGGGGCGCTGCACAGGACTCTAGTTTGGACCAACACTCAGAGGAGCACTGGCCCGGGGGGGGGGGGGGTTCAAAATAAGATGACCCTCGGGCTCCGGAAACCCAAGGGAAAAAGAGGCTAGGTGGCAAATGGTAAAACCAATGTTGGGCATTGCTGGAAAAGCTTTAATCAAGGCGAACTATCAAGGGGTTCCCATTATAACCCAACCGCGTAAGGAACGCAAAATCCGGGAACATAACACCGATATGACGGAAACTAGGGCGGCAAGACTGGAACAAAACACTAGGAGAGAGGCCGAGCCTTCCACCCTTTACCAAGCATATAGATGCATTAAGATAACATGGCAATATAATGATATCCCAACAAGTAAATAAGTGTTCCAACAAGGAACGGTCTCCAATCTTCACCTGCAACTAGCAATGCTATAAGAGGGGCTGAGCAAAGCAGTAACATAGCCAATCAACGGTTTGCTAGGACAATGGTGGGTTTGAGGCTGAACATGGAAATATGGGAGGCTTGAAAGCAAGTGGTAGGCATCGTAGCATTGGCATAGCAAAATAGCGAGTAAACTAGCATAGCAAAGATAGTAGTGATTTCGAGGGTATGATCATCTTGCCTGCAAAGTTGTCAGAGTTGACTGGATCCTCGAAAGCAAACTCAACGGGCTCCTCATTAGCGAACTCGTCTCCCGGCTCTACCCAAACAAGACAAACAAGCAACAAGGATACAATCAACCACGTGCAAACTCAAACAACACGATGCAAGGATGATATGCTATGCAGGATGCATATGCAAGATATGACAGGAAATGCATGAACCTGGCCTCAACTTGGAAATCCAAGTGTGCCACTGGAAAGATGGGATGAAATCGCTTGAAAACGATATAAAGAACACTGGAATCGGAGTTACGGTTTGGAAATGGCAAGCGATTCAAATATGACACCGGTCTGCGATTTACAGCAAGTAGGCATCTAAATGCATGAGATGAACATGCTACAACACTCAAACATGGCATCAAAATACATGGCAGGGAAGCATTCAAGATTCTTAACAAAAGTCTAGCACTGAGCTACGGCCAATTTATCCATTAAGACGTTCAAACAAGCATGTCAAAAACGCAAATGGTAAAACAGATCTCAGACTTGGTGAAATTAACACTTGTCTGGAATTTTAGATCATATAGCCCTCTTCGGAGCAACAAAGCAACATGCTACAGGACCTGAACATGACAAAGAAAGACATGTCATGGAGCTACTCAACAAGCTTAACAAAAGTCCCTTAGTGACCCTGAGCCATAAGGGATCACAAAATATACTAACACGCACACGAACATAGCAAAAACATAATCAGTTTTCAGACTTAGTGAAAACTGGGACATGCTGAAACATAACTCACGAAGGCATGTTTACGAGCTTGAAGCACTCACTACGGAGCAAGTCATGGCAGGACAAGCATACATCCATTAAGAAGGCACAAAATGCAAGCTAGACATGGCAAGAACAATGGCATAGCATGCACGGATCAACTACAATAACATCGGCAAAATCGCAAACAAGTTGACGATCTGCCCAGATTCACAACGAAGCAAAAGTAGAGCTCGATGGACTCAAGCTAGGGTGCTCCATATATGCAAACAAAGACATGGATGGATAGAGCACTACAATATTAAGAAAACTCCTTTACTGGTCATCCTCAAAAGAGGCACGGATCACTAGGAAACAACATGAACATATGGCATCATCAACTAAACAATCCCAGGACTTAGTGAAAATACTAAGTCCCTGAAAACAGATTTACCGGGTGCCTCAGTTTGCAAGCTTGCACTAAGCACCGCACACATCACAAAAATACATGGGTTGCACCTCTGGAAAGATGACAAGACCCTTAACAAAACATATGTAGGACTCATGGGCATATCATGCACACAATAATCATGGCAAAAATGACGAATGTCTAAGATGAACTAGCAGATCTGACAATTAACTCACGAAGCCCTCTAACAGCATTTTCGGCATAAAGATGAACCCAAATGAAAATGATGCAATGGAATTAAATGATGTACTCTCTGAGACGAACATTTTGATATGCTATATGCCCAAATCGGAGCTACGAATGCGGAGATATAGCAGGTCAAAGATAGCAAGAAAATTCGGGTTCGGAGGGAAAAAGTCAACCCTCGATTCTCAGATCTGGGTCTGGCGCGCGGATCGAGGAGCTCACCAGATTCGAGCTCCTATTCACCGGAAACGTCGGGGATCGCCGGAGTTGAAGCGGTCGGTGGACTTGGCGCGGCGCACACTAGCGCGGGAGGAAGGCGGCGGGGACGGCGGACCGGCGGCGAGGAGTGCGGCTGTGGTGGCGGCGAGGTGCGGCTCCGGCTCGGCGAGGAGGGCGGCGGGGATGCACCGGCGAGGTGGCGCCGGCGACGAGGCAACAGAGCGAGGACGGCGGCCGGGGCGCGAGGAGGAAGACACCAGGGCGCGCGGAGCGGAGAGATGGGCTCGGGGGGCCTCCCGTGGGCTCGGGCGGGCCGACGGCGTTGCGGTCCCCCGCGGGACAGGTGGCGGCGCGCGATTGGTCCGGGCGGAGCGGCGGACGTGTCCGGCGCGTCCGGACGTTGTCCGGCGCACGGAGAGGAAGGGGATCTAGGGTTTCGGGGAAGAAGACCCGTGAATTCCGGAGGGGGTTCTTTAAATAGGCATAGGAGGAGCTAGGAGAGTCCAAATGAGGTGCGGTTTTCGGCCACGCGATCGTGATCGAACGCTCTAGGTGATGGAGCAGAGTTTGGTGGGTTTTGGGCCAAATTGGAGGGGTGTTGGGATGCAACACACACAAGGCCTTTTCGGTCCCTCGGTTAACCGTTGGAGCATCAAACGAAGTCCAAATGGTACGAAACTTGACAAGAGGTCTACCGGTAGTAAACCAAGGCCGCATGGCAAGTCCCGGTCCAATCCGGAAATGTTTAATCCCCACACACGAAAGAAAGCTAGAAATGACCACCGGAGGAGAACGAAGCGCCGGAATGCAAAACGGACAACGGGGAAAATGCTCAGATGCATGAGACGAACACGTATGCAAATGCAATGCACATGATGACATGATATGAGATGCATGACAATGATAACAACACACGGAGACAAAGACCCGAACCCGAGAAAGTAAATTAACTTAAAGCCGGAAACGGCAAGAGTTGGATTACATATTGGGAAAGTTATATCCGGGGTGTTACACTGGCCTCGATGGCTTGGCTGGCGGCGACGACATGGCCAGGAAAATATTTTGCATGAGAAGAAAAAGAAGTATGAAGTCGGAGGCCGGCTTAAGCGAAAAGTCGACAGATCAAAAAAGGGAAGAACGGCTTACCATCGAGCATGTCCTCGATCTCGCCATAGCCGTCGGTCAGGGCCTTCTCCCTATCGACCCGGCTCGAGCACTGAGTCTCGAACTCGGCCTCGAGCGCCTCCTCCGCATCCTTGAGCTTCTACAGTGCCGCCTGGTGCTGGTCCACCTGGTGATCCAATTTCTTTGCCAGGCGGTCGCGCTCCTACTCCATCCGGTTGCGCTCCTCCTCCTTGGTGTGCAGTGCAGTTTGCGCTTAGCCCAGCTGCTGCTGTTGCTGCAAGGCGGCATTGGCTGCTGCGGAAGACAAAAATGAAAGGACAGTCAGCAAGATAGCAAAAGAAAAAAGAGTAGTCGTTGGAAGATCTGGCCCGACTGGTCAGTAGTCGGCCCGAATCTTGGGCGCTACACCCCGCGGGTGCGCTGACGCGCCCCCGCATGAGTAAGGAAGAATCACTTACTCCGATTGTCGGTCAACTCAGCAGTCCGCTTGGCCAGCTCTCGGACGTGAGAGTTGAAGGCGGCGGCACGGATATTGTGATAGTCCTGTAACCAAGACAAGAGAATAAAGAGGAAGAGGTTAGCACTCAGAACTTACCTCAAGTTCCGAGCCGCCTGCTTAGCAGCCGACCCGGAACTTGGGGGCTACACCCAGTGGGTGCGCTAGCGCGCCCCACAGATGATCCCAAGAAAAACACAAGGATAAGAAACAAGTGATCAAGAGACACACCCGGATGGCGGCCTGTTTCGCCAGGAACTCGGTTGTGTATTGTTGGAGGGCGGTGCCTTGGGCCTGGAGATGGGCCTGGACGTCGATGGCGGCACGATTCAGCACATTTTTTCCGCCTCCGGGAGTCCATTCCGGCGGAGCGGCGCTGCTGGCCTCGGCGTCAGGGGCCGAACAGCTCGCGGCCCCAACCTCAAACGGCCTTGGCGCCGATGCCGCCTTCTCTAGGCAACCACGCGCTGGAATGCGGACCACCGGGGTCGATCCCACCACAAACTCGTTGCCAGCTGGTGGCGCTGGCGGTTCCTGAAACACCCACGATGCGGCTATATCTCCCACGTGTCGGAGCATGACTTAGAGGCATAACCGCATTGTAGGCATGTCGCAAGAGGGGTAATCTTTACACATCCCATGTACTGAATAAGAAAGGGATAAGGAGTTGGCTTACAATTGCCACTTCACACGATACATAAATATAGCATTACATCATCCAGAATACAATCAAGGTCTGACTACGGAACCAAATAAAGAAAGACAACCCCTAATGCGAAAGATCCTCGATCGCCCTGACTGGGCTCCACTACTGATCAACTGGAAACGAAACAACACAACGAACATGATCTTCATCGAGCTCCTCCTTAAGCTCGGTTGCGTCACCTGCATGGTTATCATCGGCACCTGCAACTGTTTGGAAGTATCTGTGAGCCACGCGGACTCAGCAATCTCACACCCGCGAGATCAAGACTATTTAAGCTTATGGGTAGGAAAGGGTAGTGGGGTGGAGCTGCAGCAAGAACTAGCATATATGGTGGCTAACATACACAAATGAGAGCAAGAAGAGGAGTAAAGCACGGTCATGAACTAGAAGTGATCAAGAAGTGATCCTGAAACTACTTATATTCAAGCATAACACAAGACCGTGTTCAATTCCCGGACTCTGCCGGAAAGAGACCATCACGGCTACACACGCGGTTGATGCATTTTAATTAAGTTAAGTGTCAAGTTCTCTACAACCGGACATTAACAAATTCCCATCTGCCCATAACCGCAGGCATGGCTTTCGAAAGTTCAAAACCCTACAGGGGTGTCCCAACTTAGCCCATCACAAGCTCCCATGGTCAACGAAGGATATTCCTTCTAGCGGGAAGACCCGGCCAGCCTCGGAATCCCGGTTACAAGACATTTCGACAAGGGTAAAACTAGACCAGCAAAGCCACCCGATGTGCCGACAAATCCCGATAGATGTCGCACGTATCTCATTCTCAGGGCAACACCGGATGAGACTAGCTACGAGTAAAACCAACCCTCAAGTTTCCCCGAGGTGGCCCCGCAGGCTGCTTGGTTCGGACCAACACTCAGAGGAGCACTGCCCCCCCCCCCCCGGGGGGGGGGGGGGGTTCAAAATAAGATGACCCTTGAGTCTGCAGAACCCAAGGTTAGGTATATGGTGGTAGGTAGGCAAATGGTAAAACCAAGGCCGGGCCTTGCTAGAGGAGTTTTATTCAAAGCGAACTGTCAAGGGGTTCCCATAACACCCAACCGCGTAAGGAATGCAAAATCAAGGAACATAATACCGGTATGACGGAAACTAGGGCGGCAAGAGTGGAACAAAACACCAGGCATAAGGACGAGCCTTCCACCCTTTACCAAGTATATAGATGCATTAATTAAATAAGAGATATTGTGATATCCCAACAAATATCCATGTTACAATAAGGAACAAACTCCATCTTCACCTGCAACTAGCAACGCTATAACAGGGGCTGAGCAAAGCGGTAACATAGCCAAACAACGGTTTCCTAGGACAAGGTGGGTTAGATTCTTGACATGGCAATATGGGAGGCATGATATAGAAAGTGGTAGGTATCGCGGCATAGCAAAAGAGCGAGCAACTAGCAAGCAAAGATAGAACTCATTTCGAGGGTATGGTTATCTTGCCTGCAAAGTTCTCCGAGGTGATGAAAGCTTGAACCTCGTAAGCGTACTCAACGGGTTCCTCAATCACGTACTCGTCTCCCGGCTCTACCCAAGGCAAGAACACAATCAAAGGAAACCACAATCAACCACGGTGCAATGCGCAAGCAACATGATGCAAAACATGGCATGATATGCGGGATGTGATATGCAATGCGTATGCGAGCTTCGGAAAGGAAAGATTGAACCAGTCCTCAACTTGAAAAACCAAGAGCGCCGCTGGAAAGATGAGTTGATTTCGGTCGAAATCGATATAAAGATCACCCGAATCGGATGCACGGTTTGCAAATGGCAAGCAAAACAATAATGGCACAATTCTGCGATTAACAACACGATGCCATCTAAAATGCAACAAGAAACTAAGCTACTGCACTCTAACATAGCAAGAAAGCAAATGGCAATGATCTACTCAAGATGCTTGACACAATATGAACACTGTGCTACAGCTAAATCACACAAGAGCAGGTTCAAACAAGCATGGCAAAAGTGCAAAAGATATCAGCATCACAGGCTTAGTGAAAATACTAACATGTTAGGATTAACACCAGTAAGCAATGTTTAGAGCAAGATATCAAAATGCTATAGGATCAGAACGTAGCAACACAAGGCATGGCATGAATCTAGTCAACACATATAACAAAAGTCCCTTATTGACCATAAGCCAAAAGGGCACAGAAAACATGATGGCACCCATGTAAACATAGCAAGTTTCGTTAACAGCTTCAGACTTAGCAGAAAACTGGACATGGCATAAACAGAGTTATGTAGGCATGTTTGCGAGGTCGATGCACTCAACTCAAGGAATTGCATGACAAACTAAGCATACACCCAGCAAGAAGACATGATCAAGAAGCTAAACATGGCAAGAGCAATCTCATAGCATGCATGGATCAACTACAACAACCTTTGCAAAGTTAATTAACACGTAAATAATCTGCCAGGAACATTTTATAGCAAAAGTAGAGCAAGATTCAGTCATGCTAGGGAACTCCATAAATGCAAACAGGGACATGGATGGATAGAGCACAACCATATCTCAAAATCATCCTTACTGAACATACTCAAAATAGGCATGGATCACTCTGTATCAACATGAATACATGACATAAAAATAACATCAGGGAAATGACTTGGGGAAATTCTAAATCCCTGAAATCAGCAACATCACGAGAGATACTTTGCATGCTTGTGCTAGTCACCACATTGATCACAAAAATACATGGCATACACCCCTAAAAAGATGGCATGGCATAGCCCAAAACACATGTAGGGCTCAAGTTCATATGCAGCACACAATAATCGTGGCAAACATGACAAATGCATAAACTGATAAGAATCAACTCCTAACATTTTATAGCAATCTTGCAACAACAATTAAGGCATCAAGATGGACTCAAACAAGCATGGCACAATGGAATGAAATGAAAAGGACATCCTGATGAACAATTTGATAACTCATGCACGCAAAACGGAGCTCAGGATGAGGAGGTATGGCATGATGAATAGTGCGCCAGAATGTAAGATTTTTGGGACTTAGCAGATTTTCACCTCGCCGAATAGTGCACCGGACTCGGGACGGGCGCCGTGTTTGGATCGATGGGTGGGTTGATCTGGTCCAGGCGGGATGGATCCGGCCGGCTTGCACTCCGGTGAGCGCCGGCGATGACGGAGGAGGACGACGGCGATGGGGGGACGGCGGAGTAGGTCACCGGCGGGCTCCGGCGAGACGACATGGAGACGGGGTGGCTCAGGCCCCCTGGAGGCGCGCGGGAGGCGGCGAACTCGGTGGCGGTGGGTGGCGTTGCCGGGCGGCGTGCGGAGCAGGCGGCAGGGTCCGATGGGCGGCGCACGTGGCGAGCTTGCCGGCAGGAGGCGGCGTAGCGAGGCGCTCGGGGAAGGTGCACGGCGAGGCGCCGGTCACGGGGGCCGAGGACGGGCCGCGTGGGCTGGCGTGGAGGGCGGCGGTGCGGCGCCATGTGGCAGCCCCCGATTGGTGCGGGGCGTGGTGGCGGGCACCAGCGGAGATGTTTGTCGATGGAGAAGAAGTGTCCGGCGGCGGAGAGGGAAGAAGGTTAGGGTTTGTACCATGAAATTTCGAGGGGAGTCACATATTTATAGGTAGAGGGAGCTAGGAGAGTCCAAATG
The DNA here is from genome assembly GCA_034509565.1 of Triticum monococcum. Lineage (NCBI taxonomy): Eukaryota > Viridiplantae > Streptophyta > Magnoliopsida > Poales > Poaceae > Triticum > Triticum monococcum. Next base: position 638,613,196 of record CM067847.1, on the reverse strand, counting down.
AGGTGTGGCTTTCGCCCACACGATCGTGATCAAATGACGGAGAGGATGGAGGGGGTTTGGATGGGTTTTGGGCCACTTTGGAGGGGTGTTGGGTTGCAACACACACGAGGCCTTTACGGTTCCCTGATTAACCGTCCGAGTATCAAACTTACTCCAAATGGCACGAAACTTGTGAGGCGGTCTACCGGTGGTAAACCAAGGCCGCTTGGCAAATCTCGGTCCATTCCGAGAAATTTTACACCCGCTCACGAAAAGAGGCAAAAGGAGGCGCCAGAGGACATAGGAGCGCCGGATTGCAAAACGGACAATGGGGAAAATGCTCGGATGCATGAGACGAACATCTATGCAAATGCGATGCATATGATGACATGATATGAAATGCATGACACGCAAACAAATGACAAGGCAACAACATCGAATAACTGGAAGACACCTGGCGCAACGGTCTCGGGGCGTCACAACACTCCACCAGTACGAGAGGATCTCGTCCGGAGATCTAGGATGGCACCGGAGGGAAAACGGAAGAGGAAGATAACATGTAAAACTAAGTTGCTTCTTTGACAAACGAGTGAAACCAAAGAACCTTGAAAGGTTACACCATTTCGAGAAAATAATACAACGGAGATGAACGAAGTTGACAATTTCTGTCAGAAAAGAGGAACAAGGAAGAACAAATTTGGACAACACTCCGGTTGAAAAGTTCTATGAAACTTGATAAGATGAAAAGAACTTGACCAGAGGGCACAACACTCCGGTTAAATGGATAAGCAACGGAAAGAACATGATCTTGACAAAACAAGAAGATGGGTTGAAGAGAGCAACATCACAATGCCTCTGGAAGAAAAAAATAGAAGATATATCATTGGAAGGAAAGAATGAAGAAGAAAAAGAGAACTTCTGCCATAATTGAGCTTGAAAAAGGCATCCTTAAGGGAAGGGTTGAACGGAGTTGTTGGAAAACCAACAACGAAAAGAGTAAGCTTGTTGTGGGCTTATGGAAAACATCTCAAAACTGAGGTGAAATTCTGCCACTAATGGAAATGATAGATTGAATTGATTTCAACAAGGAGACAAGAAACTATTTCACCGGGAGGATAAAATTATAACTTGGGTCATTTATAAGCACCATAAATAGCAACAATCCTTAGGGAAGGCTTTAGGTGAAACATGACAAGATAACTCCAATGAAGAGATTGATGGGTTTAAATGTCTCATTCCTGACAACTTTGGAATCATGAAACATGAAGGGAAATTGTCAACAATGACATAACACCACCTCAAAAGATAAGGTAAAAAGAATTGCACTCCGGATTGCAAGATGAAGAATACTTGAGCTTCTCTGAAAAGAATCTCGATGAACAATTCGAGAAGGAATTGAATCCTTGATGAACCACCATGTAGGGCCTCCATGAAGAACTCCGGTCATAAAAGGATGATATAAGGAAATTGAAGTTGAAAAAAAGGTGAAGCCTTGCAATGATTTAGTTGAATCTCCGTGGTGATATAATTGCGAGAGCATGGAACTCTTGGAAAAGAAAAGATAAAGCATCTCGAACCGAGAATGTGATATGATGAACCACTCCGGAAAGCAGGAAATTAGATCACTTGGATGAAACAATAATAAGAATTACATTATGCCTATCCTTGACCAATTAAATTGATGCCGAGCAAACGGATTTGGCATACTACTTATTCTCGTAGAAAGGATTAAGAGAGATATAGCGCAAACTTGAGAAGGACTTCAACGAACCACCGGTAGGATTTGAAAGAACGAATAAATAAATATGATAACCATGGAAGAGAATCGTGAGCAAACCACCATAAGAATTGAAAATGAACGAAGAAAAGATAAAGAAACACCGGAAAGAATTAGAGAACGAATGAAGATGCTTGATGGAATTTAGATACATGAGAACGAAGAGATCGCGAGCTGATAAGAAAATACTTGAATGATGCATCGGTAAGATTTGGAGAATGAGAGCTGAAAGCTGAATATGAATAACTTCGAAATGATGGCCTTCGGAGAATCAAACTGAAAGACTCCTGAAATGCTCCGGATGGGTGAAAAGAATTCTCACAATCTAAAACAATTATGAGAGGATGGCATCAAGCTAGAACCAAGAATCTTCGAGAGAACAGATATGATTGTAGAGAAACTCTTCTTCGATCTTCAAATGTTGATAATGATGGTGAGAAACACCACCTTGAATTGTTGAGGCACTCCGAAATGACGAATGGAAAAGGTTGATCCAACAATGAAAAAAAATTGACAGATCTTGGAGAAATACAAATGACTGGTGATAATTCATTCTTACGTCAAACTTGGAATTTTTTTGAGAAGCTCCGGAAAAATTAGAAGAGTCAGGTAAGATCCTGGAAAAGACCTGTGGGTTAGGGCCCACTCAAAAGATACACCATAGAATGATTTAAAAGAGAGAATGCACCGGTTGAATTAAAAGGCTTGAATGAGATAACATCCTCGAAAGATCTTGAATGAATGCAGAGCGGAAACACGAATCTTCGAGATATCTTGAGCACTCCGGAACAATTGAATAGCGAGCAGGGAATGATTAAGAGGTGCACCGACATGAGAAAGCATTTGAACCGAGGAAAGGATACGATCAACAAAGCTTGAATTGAATCCACCGTAGAAAAAAAGGAACGAAGAATGATGAACTAGAAGCTCCGTTAGTAACTTTTTGAGAATAACTGGATAAGAAGATTGACGGAAAAGAATGGAGAGACTTCACACCCATAAAAGGATACTTCATTAAGACATCTGATTCCTTGAAGGAAAAAGGGTGGGAGGGTGGGAAAACAAAGGAAACTTGCGACGGATGAAACAAACAACATTGAGAAGACTTGAGTTGATCTTGCGGATGTTGAAAAAGATCGGATCCACTTGAAGAGAGAACATGCTGGTTGAAAAAGAATTAACATGACAAACTCGATGATCATGAAGGATTGGTATTCGCATAGGAGTATAAGAACACGGCTTCGGAAAGGTATGGAATCAACACTTGACTTTGAAGCAACTCGAATACCACAATCTAAACAAAACAAAGGATTGGCTTGCAAAATAAGCCGGAACAAACATTTGATAGAGATTTCATCTGAAGTTTTCGTGGTGGGGCCCACACGGGCTCGATCATACAACACCATCATGTACAAGGCAGTGCACATGACATACGAAGCGTCCCCGAGTCAGCATCGCCAAGGACTCTTAAAGACACAACGAGACCACTGTAAAACCAACCCTAGATGGGTGGACCACTAGACGTCGAACCCCAATTTCATATCATACATCTGTCGGAAAGATATCCTAGGAGCTACTTGAATTCCCACTTATAAACTCCCAAAACTTTCTGGTTATGCAATCAGGTGTTGGGGATACAGGGAAAGCGTAATATCTCACCCAAAACTAACAAATCCTACATCCAGCTGTATCCATCCTTCAACACATAACCAAGAAACCTTCGGAAATCATTTACCTCAAGCTTCGAAAAGCATCCGTTATACGAGTTATGCCAATACTCCCGAACTCCCGCCCCAGTACTGGGTGGCGTCGAGGTTAGCTCACCAACAACTACATAAAAGAGATTTTCGATGTCGGCGAAACTCAGGTGTTCCAGAACTACAACGATAAAATTGTGACGACAACACCTCGGAGCTCAACTCCCCAGGACACTGCCACAACCCCAAAATGTCAGGAGGCACCAAGAACAATGTTCTCATCACAAAACCATCGGAACGATTCCAAGATACCCACGTGATCCTAAAAAAAATTCGTGAAATTTGAGAAGACAAGAGTCAAAACTCTATGTCAGGAGACCTCACCAGAGCGAAGAAGGGACTGAGGAGTAAAAAGAATCCTACTCTCCAATATATATAATCCTATAAGACTCAAAACATTTTTCTAGACTCAACAACGCCAGCGATTCGATCAAGCAGGGGGCTCCTAAGTCGGCGAAGGCTCTGATACCAACTTGAAACACCCACGATGCGGCTATATCTCCCACGTGTCGGAGTATGACTTAGAGGCATAACCGCATTGTAGGCATGTCGCATGAGGGGTAATCTTTACACATCCCATGTATTGAATAAGAAAGGGATAAAGAGTTGGCTTACAATCGCCACTTCACACAATACATAAATATATCATTACATCATCCAGAATACAATCAAGGTCCGACTACGGAACCAAATAAAGAAAGACAACCACTAATGCGAAAGATCCCCAATCGCCCCGACTGGGCTCCACTACTGATCAACTGGAAACGAAACAACACAACGAACACGATCTTCATCGAGCTCCTCCTTAAGCTCGGTTGCGTCACCTACACGGTTATCATCGGCACCTGCAACTGTTTGGAAGTATCTGTGAGCCACACGGACTCAGCAATCTCACACCTGTGGGATCAATACTATTTAAGCTTATGGGTAGGAAATGGTAGTGAGGTGGAGCTGCAGCAAGCACTAGCATATATGGTGGCTAACATACGCAAATGAGAGCGAGAAGAGGAGCAAAGCACGGTCGTGAACTAGAAGTGATCAAGAAGTGATCCTGAAACTACTTACGTTCAAGCATAACACAATACCGTGTTCACTTCTCGGACTCCGCCAGAAAGAGACCATCACGGCTACACACGCGGTTGATGCATTTTAATTAAGTTAAGTGTCAAGTTCTCTACAACCGAACATTAACAAATTCCTATCTGCCCATAACCGCGGGCACGACTTTCGAAAGTTCGAAACCCTGCAGGGGTGTTCCAACTTAGCCCATCACAAGCTCTCATGGTCAACGAAGGATATTCCTTCTAGCGGGAAGACCCGATCAGCCTCGGAATCCCGGTTACAAGACATTTCGACAATGGTAAAACAAGACCAGCAAAGCCACCCGATGTGCCGACAAATCCCGATAGGAGTCGCATGTATCTTGTTCTTAGGGCAACACTGGATGAGACTAGCTACGAGTAAAACCAACCCTCAAGTTTCCCCAAGGTGGTCCCGCATGCAGCTCGGTTCGGACAACCACTCAGAGGAGCACTGGTCGGGGGGGGGGGGTTAAAATAAGATGATGCTTGAGTCTGCAGAACCCAAGGGAAGGTATATGGTGGTAGGTAGGCAATTGGTAAAATCAAGGTTGGGCCTTGCTGGAGGAGTTTTATTCAAAGCGAATTGTCAAGGGGTTCCCATAACACCCAACCGCGAAAGGAACGCAAAATCAAGGAACATAACACCGGTATGACGGAAACTAGGGCGGCAAGAGTGGAACAAAACACCAGGCATAAGGTCGAGCCTTCCACCCTTTACCAAGTATAAAGATGCATTAATTAAATAAGAGATATTGTGATATCCCAACAAATATCCATGTTCCAATAAGGAACAAACTCCATCTTCACATGCAACTAGCAACGCTATGAGAGGGGCTGAGCAAAGCGGTAACATAGCCAGACAACGGTTTGCTAGGACAAGGTGGGTTAGAGGCTTGACATGGCAATATGGGAGGCATGATATAGCAAGTGGTAGGTATCGCGACATAGCAAAAGAGCGAGTGAGGGAGCCCTGGATTAGGGGGTCTCTGGACAGCCGGACTATATCCTTTGGCCGGACTATTGGACTATGAAGATACAAGATTGAAGACTTCATCTCGTGTCAGGATGGGACTAACTGTCGGTGTCAAAACCAGCGGATCTCGGGTAGGGGGTCCCGAACTGTGCGTCTAGGCCGGATGGTAATAGGAGGCAAGGGACACGAAGTTTTACCCAGGTTCGGGCCCTCTCGATGGAGGTAAAACCCTACGTCCTGCTTGATTAATATTGATGATATGGGTAGTGCAAGAGTAGATCTACCACGAGATCGAGGAGGCTAAACCCTAGAAGCTAGCCTATGGTATGATTGTTGATGTGTATGTTGTCCTACGGACTAAAACCCTCCAGTTTATATAGACACCGGATAGGGTTAGGGTTACATAGAGTCAGTTACAATGGTAGGAGATCTGCATATCCGTATCGCCAAGCTTGCCTTCCACGCCAAGGAAAGTCCCTCCCGGACACGGGACGAAGTCTTCAATCTTGTATCTTCATAGTCCAGGAGTCCGGCTGAAGGTATAGTCCGGCTATCCGAACACCCCCTAATCCAGGACTCCCTCAGTAGCCCCTGAACCAGGCTTCAATGACGATGAGTCCGGCGCGCAGATTGTCTTCGGCATTTCAAGGCGGGTTCCTCCAAGTACTTCATAGAAGATTTTGAACACAAAGATAGTGTCCGGCTCTGCAAAATAAGTTTCCACACATTGCCATAGATAGAATAATATTTACACAAATCTAATCTGCTGACGTATTCCGTAGTGTGACATCACACCACGGCCAAGCTTTTATTCGAACCGTTTTATTGTACCATCTCAGCGCGTTATGCGAGGCGGTTTCCTTGGCACGTCTTTTTAAAGCAGAGATCGTGTCCCCTTATTCCGGGATTCTCATCAATACGGGCATGGGTAACCCAACCGCGCCATTGATTATGGCGCTTGGGAGATAAGCGAGTTTTACCAGGCTGGTGGGGACGCGTAGGCGCATCCACCCATATAAGGGGATAAGGATCCATCTTTTCACCTATGCCTTCTTCCTCCTTTGCCTATCCATTTTCGTGCACTCGAGCTCCAGCGCCCAAGTCCGTACTCCCCACCTCAACCTTCTCCAACCATGTCCGGAGCAGGAGGCAAGTGGATGGTCTCCTCTGTCACGGAGGGACACATCAAAAAGTTGAGGAAGGCCGGATAGCTGTCTAACGACATCGCGTACCGGCTTCCCGAAAAGGGGCAGCTCATCCGCACCCCTAGGCCCCATGAGAGGGTGGTGTTCCTCCCCCATTTCCTCCATGGACTGGGCTTTCCTCTCCACCCATTTGTCCGGGGGCTCATGTTCTACTACGGCCTGGATTTCCATGATCTGGCCCTGAATTTTGTCCTCAACATCTCGGCGTTTATCGTCGTGTGCGAGGCTTTCCTCCGCATCCGCCCCCATTTCGGCCTATGGCTCAAGACTTTCAATGTCAAGCCGAAGGTGGTGCGTGGCAACCAAGCGGAGTGCAGAGGCGCCATGGTGGGCAAGATGGCCAATGTCCTATGGCTCGAGGGCTCCTTTGTGGATACCCTGAAGGGGTGCCAATCGGGGTGGTTTTACATCATTGAGCCGCGCGACGCCAAATGGGCCGCACCCCCCGAGTTTCGATCCAGACCCCTACGCGGCTCACCTCCTGGAAGGAGACGGGCTTGTCGTGGGGTAAAAAAGGAGAGCTGACCGGACTCCAAACATGCGTAAAAACCCTGGTGGACAAAAAGCTCAAACTTGTCAATGTAGTCCAGGTTATGCTCATCCGCTTGATCCTCCCGTGCCAACAACGAGCTTTCAACCTGTGGGAGTTCGACCCGGCGCGGCACCAAACTCTGAGCAGGCTCTTCGACACGACGTACGAAGATGCCTGGAAGGTGCTTTTCAAGGGCGCCGTGGCTCCCGCATCCGCTACTGAGGATCGCGGATTCACTGCGCAGCGTCACGCTCTTGCGGTAAGCTGTTTTTTCCTTTTATAGGGTATCAGTTTTTCATAGTTTGACTCCATGCGGGATCTAAGCTCCCTTTCCTTTGACAGGATTGGCAGGTGACATCCGGACAGATCAACTATCCGGCACCCTATGTGGTGCCGGAGAAGAAGGTCAAGAAGAAGGTCACGGGGACTCGAAAGAGTGCCCGCCGCCCGGAGGTGTCGGATTCATCATCTGACGAATCCAAGACGCACTCCTCCCGTGAAGACGAGGAGGAGGAAGAAGAGACCCCTCCCCCTCCAGTGGGGGAAGGGAAGAAAAGGAAGGCCGCCCCAACTGGAGAGGCCGAAGGGTCCAAGAAGGGGAAAACCCTTCCTCCGGACTATTCCACCGATGCCGACGACGACGGAGAGGAGTGGGCGCCCAGGGCCAAGCCCCTGGCCAAATCGTAAGTATCCAGATACCAGAGTAATTCATAGTATTCGTTTACTACACAGATTTCCCTTACGTTGAATATGTTTATGCACCCACCCAAGGACCGGCTCGATGCATCGTCGAGTGGCTCACTGGACTCGTCGGATGTGAACTCGCTTTCGACGGCTTCCTGCCCCCGCCCTACGGATGACAACGAAGTGTTGTCCCAACAGGTTCCAAGCCAAGAGGAGGTGATCCTGGAGGCGCCGCAAGGCGACCTCCTGGACTCCAGGAGTAAAGGGGGTGAACCCCCCAGGGCTCCAAGTCCGGCTCTAGGGCGGACACTGCTCCGGAACCTTCAAAGGTGCCAGCGACCCCCATCCAACTGGAGGCGCCGGACAATCTGTTGGAGGCGCTCCAAGGCGCCTTCATCGACGAGGGGCACCGCACTATTATGAGTGCGGTGACCCAGAAGGTTCAGTCCGCCAAGAGCGGACTGACTGAAGCTTGTACTAGCCTTTTAACAGGCTTTGAGGTAAGTAAAGAATGTGTAAATAATATTACCGCATAGACAGTAGCCCCTGATGCTCTGTTTGGCGTTCGGGAAGAAAAGCCGAATAGAGGATCAAATAAAATTCGCAGGAGTCTAACAAAAATGAGTCAATATGCGTATGCAGGCTTCTCTGCTTGCGTCCGCCGCACTAACTGCGGAAGTGGACACGCTAAAGCAGAACCTTGAGCGGTCCGAGCAAGAGCTCGGGCGTGCCAAGAAGCAGCTCGAGGAGAATGAAGGTAAGAAATACCTTGTTGAAATATATATATATATATATATATATATATATATATATATATATGTAAAAGGTGCAATTGCAAAAAATGACAGGATTACCGTGGCTATTGTAGGGGCCACGTCTGAGGTGGCAACCCTTAAGCAAGCGCTGGACGAGGCCGAGAAGAGGGCGGCCACAGAGCGCACCGAGCGGGAGAAGTATGAGGCCGAGGTTTGCAAGGTGCGGCAAGAGCTCAGGCTCTCATGGAAAAACATGAGAGTTTGGAGCTTGACTCAAAGACGCGAGCGTCCGAGCTGGCGGTGGCTATTGAAAATGCCAAGTCTGCCAAGGCCGAATCCCAGAAGACCCTCCAGGAGTTGGATGAGGTGAAGAAGATAGCGGCGGGTAAGGCATTCTTTATGCAAAGCAAACACATAAACGTGAGTTACTTGTTACTTACCTGAATCCGGAGCTCTCCAGGAGCGTTCGCAGATCTTCCCCGGAGTGTGTCCGATGCCGCCGCATTCTATCGAGCCGAGGAGGGCAGCTCGACGGAGAAGGTGTTCAAGTCTCAGTATGCTGAGGCCGGACACCACGTGCCCCTGAGGGACCAGCTGAAGCAACTGGTCGAGCTCCACAAGGCGGCCGAACAGGCCATGAAGGGCCTCATAGTTCAGCTGTGGCCTGGAGAGGCTCAGCCTGGGAGCTATTTCAGGCTGGTGCAGCAGCTGGTGGAGGCCTGTCCAAGGCTCGAAGTCATCAAGTGCTCCGTCTGCATTGAAGGTCCCCATAGGGCCCTTGCCCATGCTAAGGTGCACTGGGGCAAGCTGGATGCTGAGAAGCTTGTGAAGGACGGGCCATCGGCGGGGAAAGAGCATCGCAAGCCCGAAAATTATTATAAGGATGTTCTGAAGGGTGCCTGCCTTGTGGCGGATGAATGTTCCAGAGATGTAATTTTTGAGTAAATCTCGCTCGTTTTGTCCTATGCGCTGAAAACTTGTTCATATGCGCTAAGCAATGCTGTTTGAATTTAAAATATTACCTTTTGTGCGGCTGTTTATCAATTCTGAGAGATGGCGAGTCGTCGGCTTCTGCCCCCATGCCGCTACTGCTGGGGTGTTTAGGGATACACCTGAGCGCTCTTTTTCCCATGTTTGGGTCCTTCGAGGGAGGCACTTAGCCCAACGAACAAGGCAATCGGATTATAATGCGTGAACACTCTCACTTAGCCATAGAATCCCATAATTTTAAATTTCGGCGAAGCCCCTGGTATTCGGAAGACCGAGTTCGGGGCGCTATCCACGCCTTCGCCGGACAGAGCCGGCTCGTCGCCCTAAGCGGCATAAGTCTTTAGGGACTCAAAAAAACCTCTCGAACAGCGACCAGCTCTCGCTTCATCATGATAGTCAGTTTTAGCTTTCTCCACTGAGGTGCTCGACCCAGGTCAACTAGAGCACAATCGCAGTGGTTCTCCTAGTGCTACCTTAGCCGATATAGCAGAACGTAAGGCACCAATACATAGGAGCCGGGCAAACCCAACTATTGACCCAAGACATGATTCGGAGCCGATGCATATAATGCTCTAAGTTCGGGGTGCCGCACTTGTTAAAGTGTTCGGACTTCTCACACCATATTGAGGGGTACTAAAGCCCCTGGCGTATTTTGGCCGTACCAACATGTACGGGTGCAACATGTCGTTAAGGAACATATATAAAGAAAAAAGGTAATGCAAAAAATAGATGAAGGCTATGCATTGTTTATTAAAAAGGTGTGTGATCAAGGCAGAACGATACAAGTAATGCGATAAGTGGAAGGTTCGACTAGTTAACATGTCCGTTCCAGGGGCAAGCTGTGGAATAGTATGCAGAATGGGTATACTGCTCGTGATAGAGACCACCTGGGAGTTCCGTAATGCGGCGTGGCTTGTCTACTTCCCTAGTTCTTGCATCGTTTGTGTGGCAATTGAACTGCCGAACATGCCTTCCGAAGGATGAAGTCCTGAAAGTAAGAGAAAATTAGAAAATCGGCAGCCCCTGGTACGGTTTAAGCCGTGTTTTGGGCGTGCCGTGATGGTGCTCCTCCCCCTATGCCCATGGTATCTCTAGAGCCTAGTTATGTACGCAAAGTACTGGCGTCGCCTTTTTGCGAGGGTTGGGGTCGGGGCCGCATTGCTACGCCTGCTTGAATCGTGCCAGGCGGTCTTGTTGTAGGTTACTCCGGGCGCGCTTGACAGTGTCCGGTCGTTTAGTGGCCGGACTGGAGAACTGCCTGGAGAGGCTGCTTTGTACTTCCGCTGCAAGGGCCGCCGTGTGCTCCTCCGTTCGGAGGGAGCATTCGGTGTTTCCATTGACCGTAATTACTCCTCAAGGGCCTGGCATCTTGAGTTTAAGGTATGCGTAATGTGGTACCGCATTGAACTTAGCGAATGCGGTTCGCCCGAGCAATGCGTGATAACCACTGCGAAACGGGACTATGTCGAAGATTAACTCCTCGCTTAGGAAATTATCTAGAGATCCGAAGACCACTTCAAGTGTGACTGAGCCTGTACAGTTGGCCTCTACACCTGGTATTACGCCTTTAAAGGTCATTTTGGTGGGCTTAATCCTCGAGGGATCTATGCCCATTTTCCGCACTGTATCCTGGTAAAGCAGGTTCAGGCTGCTGCCGCCGTCCATAAGGACTCTAGTGAGTTGAAATCAGTCAATAATTGGGTCTAGAACCAATGCAGCGAATCCGCCATGACGGGTGCTAGTGGGATGGTCCCTGCGATCAAAGGTGATCGGGCAGGAGGACCATGGGTTGAACTTTGGGTAGACTGGCTCTACCGCGTATACGTCCCTTAACACGCGCTTCCGCTCCCTTTTGGGGATGTGAGTTGCGTATATCATGTTCACCGTCCGCACCTGTGAGGGAAAACCCTTCTGTCCACTGTTGTTCGGCGGCTGGGGCTGCTCGTCGTCATCGCTATGCAGCCCTTTGTCTTCATTTTTGGCGTTTAACTTGCCTGCCTGCTTGAACACCCAACAATCCCTGTTGGTGCGATTGGCCGGCTTTCCAGGGGTTCCATGTATCTGGCACAAGCAGTCGAGTATTCGGTCCAAACTGGACGGGCCCCTAGGATTCCTTTTGAATGGCTTTTTCCACTGACCGGATTTAGAGCCTCTGAACCCGGCATTAACTGTCGTATCATCAGCATTGTCGCCGTTAATGTGGTGCTTCTTCTTGTTGCGACGCGACCTGCCACTACTGTCCCTGGTGTCCGAATTACCAGGGTTCTTGGTCATATTGTTGCTACGAGCAAGCCAGCTATCTTCTCCCGCGCAAAAGTGGGTCATGAGTGTCGTGAGTGCTGCCATAGATTTCGGCTTTTCCTGACCAAGGTGCCGGGCCAGCCACTCGTCATAGATATTGTGCTTGAAGGCTGCTAGGGCCTCAGCGTCCGGAGAATCGACTATTTGATTTTGCTTTGTTAGGAACCGTGTCCAGAATTGCGTGGCCGATTCCTCTGGCTGCTGAATTACGTGACTTAGGTCATCGGCGTCTTGGGGTCGCACATAAGTGCCCTGGAAATTGTGGAGGAATGCAGCTTCCAGGTCCTCCCAACAACTGATTGATCCTGTTGGCAAGCTATTAAGCCAATGCCGAGCTCGTCCTTTAAGCTTGAGTGGGAGGTATTTGATGGCGTGGAAATCATCACCGCGGGCCATGTGCATATGAAGGAGATAATCCTCGATCCATATCGCAGGATCTGTTGTGCCATCATATGATTCGATGTTTATGGGTTTGAAACCCTCGGGGATTTGATGATCCATTATTTCGTCTGTAAAGCAGAGTGGGTGTGCGGCGCCTCTGTACTGGGCTATATCATGACGTAGCTCCAGTGAGCCTTGTCTATTGTGTTCGGCCCTGCCGAATTTGTGGCCGGCATGACGGATGCCGTCTCGAGCCGTGGGGCGCCCATGCGATCCGTAGATCGATCTTGTTTGCCTTGCCTTGTCCTCTAACATGTCTCGTAAGTCCGGCGCATATTCCCGTGCCTTGGTACGGGGTGCAGCTTGAGTGGAGGGCCGAGAGGCCTCTCTGTCGCGGCCACGAGGTGGTCGGTCGGCCGCATCAAGTGCTTCCTCCTATAATCGGGGTAGCAACCTGCGCTTTGGGTAGCTCTTTGTAACGCCCTCGATGCGGCTATATCTCCCACGTGTCGAGGCACGACTTAGAGGCATAACCGCATTGAAAGCACTGTCACAAGTTAGGCAATCTTCACAACATCCCATGTAATATAAATAATAAAAGGGCAGATAACATAGTTGGCTTACACTCGCCACGTCAATCAAAGTACATAAATAGCATTACATCATTCAAACACTCATGGCCCGACTACGGCGCCAAAATAAAAGACAACCCAACAAGCTGCACGGTCCCGATCACCCCAACTGGGCACCGCTACTGATCATCAGGAAAAGAAACATAGTATCGTTGAGAGTCCTCGTCGAACTCCCACTTGAGCTCAACCACGCCATCTGGAGCGGAATCATCAGGCCTTGCATCTGGTGTAATAGTAATCTGTGAGCCACAGGGACTCACCAATCTTGCACCCTCGCGATCAAGACTATTTAAGCTTAATAGGTAGGGCAAGGCAAATATATGTGGAGCTGCAGCAAGCGACTAGCATATATGGTGGCTATCCTGTTCGCAAAAGAGAGCGAGAAGAGGAGGCAAAGCGCAAACGTGTAACTATAGGGCAATCCTGCGACAAGCATTACTCCAACACCGTGTCCACTTCCCAGACTCCGCCGAGAAGAGGCCATCACGGTAACTCACACAGTTGATTCATTTTAATTAAATTAAGGTTCAAGTTATCTACAACCGGACATTAACAAATTCCCATCTACCCATAACCACGGGCACGGCTTTTGAAAGTTCACATCCCTACAGGGGAGTCCCAACTTAGCCCATGACAAGCTCTCACGGTCAACGAATGAATAGACCTCCTCCCGAGACGTTCTAATCAGACTCGGTACCTCGGTTCTTCAAGACACTTCGACAGGTTAAAACAAATCCAGCAACACCGCCCGAATGTGCCGACAAATCACGATAGGAGCTGCACATATCTCGTTCTTAGGGAACAATCGGATAAGCAATCCATACAACTAAAACCAGCCCTCGAGTTTCCCCAAGGTGGCGCTACAAGTAGCTCTAGGTTGGACCAACACTCAGAGGAGCACTGGCCCGGGGGGGGGGGGGGGGTTTAAAAATAAGATGACCCTTGGGCTCCGAAAACCCAAGGGAAAAAGAGGCTAGGTGGCAAATGGTAAAACCAAGGTTGGGCATTGCTGGAAAAGCTTTAATCAAGGCAAACTATCAAGGGGTTCCCATTATAACCCAACCGCGTAAGGAACGCAAAATCCGGGAACATAACACCGATATGACGGAAACTAGGGCGGCAAGAGTGGAACAGAACACTAGGCGAGAGGCCGAGCCTTCCACCCTTTACCAAGTATATAGATGCATTAATATAACATGGCAATATAATGATATCCCAACAAGTTAATAATGGTCCAACAAGGAACGGTCTCCAACCTTCACCTGCAACTAGCAACGCTATAAGAGGGGCGGAGCAAAGCGGTAACATAGCCAATCAACGGTTTGTTAGGACATGGTGGGTTAGATGTTTGACATGGCAATTTGGGAGGCTTGAAAGCAAGTGGTAGGCATCATAGCATACGCATAGCAAAAGAGCGAGCATCTAGCAAAGCAAAGATAGTAGTGATTTCGAGGGTATGATCATCTTGCCTGCAAAGTTGTCAGAGTTGACTAGATCCTCGAAAGCAAACTCAACGGGCTCCTCGTTAGCGAACTCATATCCCGGCTCTACCCAAACAAGACAAACAAGCAACAAGGACACAATCAACCACGTGCAAGGCTCAAACAATATGATGCAAAGATGGTATGCTATGCGGGGTGCGATATGTGATGCATATGCAAGATTTGACAAGGAATGCATGAATCTGGCCTAAACTTGGAAAACCAAGTGTGCCACTGGAAATATGAGATGAAATCGCTTGAAAACGATATAAAGATCACCTGAATCGGAGTTACGGTCTGGAAATGGCAAGCGATTCAAATATGACACCGGTCTGTGATTTACAGCAAGTAGCCATCTAAATGCAACAAGATGAACATGCTATAGCACCCAAACATGGCAAAAAAATACATGGCAGGGATCCATTCAAGATGCTTAACAAAAGTCTAGCACTGAGCTATGGCCAATTCATCCATTAACAAGTTCAAACAAGCATGGCAAAAATGCATTTGGCAAACAGATTCCAGACTTAGTGAAATTAACACTTGTCTGGAATTTCAGATCAGATAGCACTCTTCGGAGGAACAAAACTACATGCTACAGGGCCTGAACATGCCAAAGTAAAGCATGGCATGGATCTACTCAAAGAGCTTAGCAAAAGTCCCTTAGTGACCTTGAGCCAAAAGGGATCAGAAAATACATTTGCAAGCATGTGAACATGGCAAAAACATAATCAGATCACAGACTTAGTGAAAACTGGAACATGCTGATAACATATATCAAGTAGGCATGTTTACGAGCTCGATGCACTCAGTAAAGAGCAAGTCATGACAATCTAAGCATCCACCCATCAAGAATACACAAAATGCAAGCTAGACATGGCAAGAACAATAGCATAGCATGCACGGATCAACTACAACATCCTCGGCAAAATCGCTAACAAGTAGACAATCTGCCCCGATTCACGAAATAGCAAAAGTAGAGCTCGATTGACTCAAGCTAGGGTGCTCCATAATTTCAAACAAAGACATGGATGGTTAGAGCACTTAACGATTAACAAAACATCCTTACTAATCATCCTCAAAAGAGGCATGGATCACTAGGAAACAACATGAACATATGGCCATATGAGATAAACAGCTTAGTGGAAATGCTAAGTCCCTGAAATCAGCACTACCAAGTGCCTCACTTTGCAAGCTTGTGCTAGTCACCACACACATCACAAAAATACATGGGTTGCACCTCTGGAAAGATGGCAAAACCCTTAACAAAACATATGTAGAGCTCATGGGCATATCTTGCACACAATAATCATGGCAAAAATGACAAATATCTAATTGGAGCAGCAGATCTGACAAATATCTCAAGTAGCACTCTTCTAACAGCATTTCCGGCATCAAGATGAACTCAAATGAAAATGATGCAATGGAATGAAATGATGTACTCTCTGAGACGAACATTTTGATATGCTATATGCCCAAAACGGATCTACGGATCCAAAGTTATAGCACGGTGAACAAGGGCAATTGGATCTGAGAATTTGAGGACTTAGTAGAAATTCACCACCTGCGGATCTAGGGTTCCTCGCGGCACGCAACCCGAGGTTAATTCCGGCGAGGTCGCCGCGGCTCCAGCGAGCCCGATGGCGCGGCGGGGAGGCATGGGAGAGTGGATCCGGCCTCCTCCGGCCGGATCCGGCGGCGAGGAGGTGTCCGGCCACCGCGGGGTGGCGAGGAGGCGCGGGGACGGGCCCGTCGACGAGCTTCCGCGGCGGACGGAGATCGGGGTGGCGCCCGGCGACCTGGGTGGCGGAGACGGCGACCAGCCACGAGGAGGGCGAGCGGCGGATCAGGCGGTAGGCGGCGGGAGGAGATGGGCCGGGGAGGGCCTGGTCCGGGCCCCGCGGGCCGGCGGTGCTGGCGGCGAAGTGGGGCGCGCGGGCGCCACGTGGCAGGCGCGGATAGGGCGCAGGCGGCGGCGGCGGTTTGTCCGGCCAGATTCGGACGTGTCCGGCCGGCGCGAGGTGGTTTTAGGGTTTGGACGGGGGAGAGATCCGGATTTGGAATGGGGGAGCTATCGTGATCGAACGCAAATGAGGTGGGTTTTCGGCCACGCGATCGTGATCGAACGCTCTAGATGATGGAGAGGGTTTTGGTGGGTTTTGGGCCAATTTGGAGGGGTGTTGGGCTGCAACACACACGAGGCCTTTTCGGTCCCTCGGTTAACCGTTGGAGCATCAAACGAAGTCCAAATGGTAAGAAACTTGATAGGCGGTCTACCGGTAGAAAACCAAGGCCGCTTGGCAAGTCTCGGTCCGATCCGGAAATGTTTAATCCCCACACACGAAAGAAAGGTAGAAATGACCACCGGAGCAGAACGAAGTGCCGGAATGCAAAACGGACAACGGGCAAAATGCTCGAATGCATGAGATGAACACGTATGGAAATGCAATGCACATGATGACATGATATGAGATGCATGACAACGATAACAACACACGGAGACAAAGACCCGAACCCGAGAAAATAAAATAACTTAACGCCGGAAACGGCAAGAGTTGGATTACATATTAGGGAAATCATATCCAGGGTGTTACACTCTTGGAGGGGCGTTTGTGTTTATGCTCTTCGGCCGCCAGGACTTCAGTCCATCTGTCGACTAGCAAATCTTGATCAGCTCTAAGCTGTTGCTGTTTTTTCTTGAGGCTTCTTGCCGTGGCCATAAGCCTGCGTTGAAAACGCTCTTGCTCGATGGGATCCTCTGGCATGACGAATTCGTCGTCGTCGAGGCTTGCCTCGTCTTCGGAGGGAGGCATATAATTATCGTCCTCAACCTTTCTGTCTGCCGCTCTCTCATGAGGGCTAGTTTCTCCATGCTCCTGTGCTAAATCTTGCTGGAGGGTGTTTTCTTTGGCGCTTTCCGGAGTAATATTATCTCCCGTGTTGGAATCACCTTGTTTGTTTTGGCGGGATTTTGAGCGGCGCCGCTGTCGCCGGCACTTAGGCTGTTTCTTGGAGGGGTCATCCTCTGCTGTGGGGTGTCCACCATGTATATGTCATATGACGAGGTGGTTTTCCAGGGCCTAGTAGGCGCTGGTTCTTCATCATCTCCTTCATCGGCATCCATACCGTCGATGTCTTCGGAGTCAAAGTCGAGCATGTCGGTTAACTCGTCGACAGTGGCTACAAAGTGGGTGGTGGGTGGGCTTTGAATTTCTTCGTCGTCCGTACCCCATCCTTGCTGACCGTAGTCCGGCCAGGGCTCTCCTAATAAAGAGAGAGACTTCAGTGACTTCAGGATATCGCCCAAAGGCGAGTGCTAAAAGATGTCCGCGGCAGTGAACTCCATGATCGGCGCCCAATCGGATTCGATCGGCAGGGGCGCGGAGGGTTCGGAGTCCGGAGAAGAGTCCATCCCCTTGGAGTCATGAGTCTCGCAGAGTAAGGGGTTGGTGTTCGGCTCAATCGCCGTTAGGGTCGCAGCCCCCGAGGTGGCGTTCAACCGCCCATCCTCGATCGGCGCAGTTGGCTCCGAATTAGGGATCGGAGCTGACGCGGGTGCGGCCTCTAGGGCACTATTCGGCGGCAGAGCTAAATCATGCTCGTTGTGACAGAGCGGCGCGCTCGGCAGTGGCTCGAATCCGTCGAAGATCAAGTCTTCGCGGATGTCAGCCGTGTAGTTTAAACTTCCAAATCTGACCTGACGGCCAGGGTGTAGCTTTCGATCTGCTCCAGACGGCCAAGCGAATTGGCCCGCAGTGCGAAGTCGCCGAAGACGAAGATCTGTCCGGGGAGGAAGGTCTCACCCTGGACTGCATCGCTTTTGATGATCGTAGGAGCCATCGAGCCTGACGGCGATGACACAGAGGAACTCTCAATGAAAGCACCAATGTTTGTGTCAAAACCGGCGGATCTCGGGTAGGGGGTCCTGAACTGTGCGTCTAGGCCGGATGGTAACAGGAGGCAAGGGACACGAAGTTTTACCCAGGTTCGGGCCCTCTCGATGGAGGTAAAACCCTACGTCCTGCTTGATTAATATTGATGGTATGGGTAGTACAAGAGTAGATCTACCACGAGATCGAGGAGCCTAAACCCTAGAAGCTAGCCTATGGTTTGCGCTCCATGATGACACTTCCGGGGGAGGCATTTCGCTCTCCATCATCTCCGAAAGAAGATCCCCCGAAGACGAGCTCTGCTGAGAAGGGCTAAGATCCGAACTGCAAGATAAAAACTTTGGTTATTTTCCTCAGAGGTAAGGTAATACATCTTCAGTATTAAAAGTACTTTTTAATTACTTACAGCTCCTTAGAGGGCTGACCCCTGCGCGGACTTTGTGCGGCAAGAGCACCCTCCAAGGCAGGACCCTCTGGTGGAGATGTCTTCTCCCGCTTTGAAACCTTGGTTTCCGGATCTTCAGAGGTAGTCCTCTTCCTTCCCCGGGGTGAGAGAATGCCAGATTCCTCCCCTCGGTTATCCTCCCTCACGGAGGCGTTCGTTCCCTCGGTCGGAATAGGTAGCGGTGGAGGCCCGCTTTCGGCCTCATTATTCCCCCCTTTGTCTTCCTTTGAGGGCTCCGGGCAAGGATAACTTACTTGGTTGGCGGTGCGGTTGATGCTCAGGCCCACGTCCTCGGTAGTATCCGGACACTCTATCTGGGTTCCGAAGAATGGTCTATACATCTCCTCGTGCGTCAGGCCGAGGAAATTCTAAATAGCGCGCAGTCCTTCTGGGTTGAACTCCCACAGGCGAATAGGCCGGCGTTTGCATGGCTGGATTCGTCGAACCATCATGACTTGCATTACCATAATCAAACTGAAATCTCCTTCAAAGAGATTCTGAATGCGGCTTTGCAGTACAGGCATGTCCTTGGCGGGACCCCAGCTCAGGCCTCTGCTAATCCATGACATCAGTTGTGGTGGAGGGCCTGAGCGGAAACCAGGGGCAGCCGCCCACTTTGCACTTCTGGGAGCTGTGATGTAAAACCACTCCTGTTGCCATAATCCGGACACCTCTAGAATAGAACCCTTTGGCCATGGAGCTCCGGCGATCCTGCTTATTAATGCGCCTCCGCACGCTACATGATGCCCCTCGACCATCTTCGGCTTCACGTCAAAGGTCTTGAGCCATAGGCCGAAGTGAGGGGTAATGCGGAGGAAAGCGTCACATACAACAATAAATGATGAGATGTGGAGAAAGGAGTCCGGGGCTAGATCGTGGAAATCTAGCCCCTAATAAAACATCAGCCCCCTAACGAAGGGATCCAGAGTGAGGCCTAGACCTCGGAGGAAGTGCGAGATGAACAAGATGTCTTCGTTGGGTTCAAGAGTAGGGACGACCTGCCCTCGGGTAGGCAGCCGATGCGAAACCTCAGCGGTCAGGTATCTGGCCTCCCTCAACTTCTTGATATCTTCTTCTGTAATGGAGGAGGGCATCCACCGGCCTTGAAGGCTAGATCCGGACATGATTGAAGGTCCGGAGCACTTGACCTGGGCTTTGGGTGTTAGAACTCGAGGCGGGGGAAGGATTCGATTGAGCACGGGAGGGAAGGAGTAAAAGCCTTGTCCCTTTATAAAGAGGGTGAATATCAAGCGTCCTCTCCGTAGCCGTTTGGGACTTGCCTATAATCTAGGAGTCCTAGATATGGTTGGGTTACCCACGACCGTATTGATGAGAATCCTGTAATTAGGGGAACACGATCTCTGCTTTTTCAAGACATGTCAAAAAACTGCCTCACGTTATGTGTGGAGCTAGTTAAAGGAAACGGTTCGAATAATCACCGGGACATGACATAATGTCGTGTTGCCAAGATGTGTCAGCAGATTAGATTCGTGGAAGTATTATTTTCTCTACGGTGGTATGTGGAACTTATTTTGCAGGGTCGGACACTATCCTTGTATTCAAATTCTTCCGTGATGTATTCAGAGGAGGAACCCGCCTTGCAATGCCGAAGACAATACTGCGCGCCGGACTCATCCTCATAGAAAGCCTGGTTCAGGGGCTACTGAGGGAGTCCTGGATTAGGGGGTCTCCGGACAGCCAGACTATATCCTTTGGCCGGACTGTTGGACTATGAAGATACAGGATTGAAGACTTTGTCTCGTGTCCGGATGGGACTCTCCTTGGCGTGGAAGGAAAGCTAGGCAGTAAGGATATGGATACCTCCTCCTTTGTAACCGACCTTGTGTAACCCTAACCCTCTCCGGTGTCTATATAAACCGGAGGGTTTTAGTCCGTAGAACAACATACAATCATACCATAGCCTAGCTTCTAGGGTTTAGCCTCTCTGATCTCGTGGTAGATCTACTCTTGTACTACCCATATCATCAATATTAATCAAGCAGGACCTAGGGTTTTACCTCCATCAAGAGGGCCCGAACCTGGGTAAAACTTCGTGTCCCCTGCCTCCTGTTACCATCCGCCTAGACGCACAGTTCGGGACCCCCTACCCGAGATCCGCCGGTTTTGACACCGACATCGAGCAACTAGCAAGCAAAGATAGGAGTGATTTCGAGGGTATGGTCATCTTGCCTGCAAAGTTCTCCGAGTTCATGAAAGCTTGAACCTCGTAAGCGTACTCAATGGGTTCCTCGATCACGTACTCGTCTCCTAGCTCTACCCAAGGCAAGAACACAAGCAAAGGAAACCACAATCAACCATGGTGCAATGCGCAAGCAACATGATGCAAGACATGGCATGATATGCGGGATGTGATATGCAATGCGTATGCGAGCTTCGGAAAGGAATGACCAGGCCTCAACTTGAAAAACCAAGAGCTCCGCTGGAAAGATGAGTTGATTTCGGTCGAAATCAATATAAAGATCACCGGAATCGGATGCACGGTTTGCAAATGGCAAGCAAAACAATAATGACACAATTCTGCGATTAACAACACGATGACATCTAAAATGCAACAAGAAGCTAAGCTACTGCACTCTAACATAGCAACAAAGCACATGGTAGTGAGCTACTCAAGATGCTTGACAAAAGATGAACACTGAGCTACGGCTAAATCACACAAGAGCAGGTTCAAACAAGCATGGCAAAAGTGCAAAACATATCAACATCACAAACCTAGTGAAAATACTAACATGTCAGGATTAACATCAGGAAGCAATGTTTAGAGCAAGATATCAACATGCTACAGGATCAGAACGTAGAAACACAAGGCATGGCATGAATCTACTCAACACATATAACAAAAGTCCCTTACTGACCATCAGCCAAAAGGGCACAGAAAACATGATGGCACCCACGTAAACATAGCAAGTTTCGTTAACAGTTTCAGACATAGCAGAAAACTGGACATGGCATAAACAGAGTTACGTAGGCATGTTTGCGAGCTCGATGCACTCAACTCAAGGCATTGCATGACAAACTAAACATACACCTAGCAAGAAGACATGATCAAGAAGCTGAACATGGCAAGAACAATCTCATAGCATGCATGGATCAACTACAACAACCTTTGCAAAATTGATTAACACGTAAACAATTTGCCAGGAACATTTTACATTTTATAGCAAAAGTAGAGCAAGATTGAGTCATGCTAGGGCACTCCATAAATGCAAACAGGGACATGGATGGATAGAGCACAACCATATCTCAAAATCATCCTTACTGAACATACTCAAAATAGGCATGGATACATCTGTATCAACATGAATACATGGCATAAAAATAACATCAGGGAAATGACTTGGTGAAATTCTAAGTTCCTGAAATCAGCAACATCACGAGAGATACTTTGCATGCTTGTGCTAGTCACCACATTGATCACAAAAATACATGGCATACACCCCTGCAAAGATGGCATGGCATAGCACAAAACACATGTAGGGCTCAAGTTCATATGCACCACACAATAATAATGGCAAACATGATAAATGCTCATAAACTGATAAGAATCAGCACCTAACATTTTATAGCAATCTTGCAACAACAATTAGGGCATTAACATGGACTCAAACAAGCATGGCACAATGGAATGAAATGAACAGGACATCCTTCTGAACAATTTGATAACTCATGCAAGCAAAACGAAGCTACGGATGAGGAAATATGGCATGATGAATAGTGCACTAGAATGTAAGATTTTTTGAGACTTAGCAGATTTTCACCTCGCGGAAAAGTCACCGGGCGGACGAGGATATCCGGGACGGAGTGGATCGGGACGGGGCGCCGTGTTTGGATGGATGGGTGGGTGGATCTGGTCCAGGCGGGATGGATCCGGCCGGCTCGCACTCCGGCGAGCTCCGGCGACGACGGAGGAGGACGACGGCGATGCGGGGATGGCGGAGTAGGTCGCCGGCGTGCTCCGGCGAGACGACATGGAGGCGGGGGCGGCTCGGGCCCCCTCGAGGCACGTGGGAGGCGGAGAATGCTGCGGCAGCGGGCGGCGTTTCCGGGCGGCGCGCGTGGCGAGCTCGCCGGTGGGAGGCGGCGCGACAAGGCGCTCGGGGAAGACGCGCGGCGAGGCGCGGGCCGCGGGGGCCAGTGTGGAGGGCAGCGGCGTGGCACCACGTGGCAGCCCTCGATTGGTGTGGGGCGCGGCGGCGGGCACCAGAGGACATGTCCGTCGGTGGAGAAGAAGAGTCCGGCGGCGGAGAGGGAAGAAGGTTAGGGTTTGTACCGTGAAATTTCGAGGGGAGTCACATATTTATAGGTAGAGGCAGCTTGGAGAGTCCAAATGAGGTGTGGTTTTCGCCCACGCGATTGTGATCGAACGACCGAGAGGATGGAGGGGGTTTGGATGGGTTTTGGGCCACTTTGGTGGGGTGTTGGGTTGCAACACACACAAGGCCTTTACGGTTCCCCAGTTAACCGTTGGAGTATCAAACGGACTCCAAATGGCACAAAACATAAGAGGCGGTCTACCGGTGGTAAACCAAGGCCGCTTGGTAAATCTCGGTCCATTCCAAGAAAGTTTACACCCGCTCACGAAAAGAGGCAAAAGGAGGCGCTAGAGGACATAGGAGCGCCGGATTGCAAAACGGACAACGGGGAAAATGCTCGGATGCATGAGACGAACATGTATGCAAATGCGATGCATATGATGACATGATATGAAATGCATGACACGCAAACAAATGACAAGGCAACAACAACGAATAACTGGAAGACACCTGGGGCAACGGTCTCGGGGCGTCACAGCTCCTCAGGCCGACTGCTTGGTGCGTCTGCAGTCAGCGCTTGTAGGGGCTCTTACGCCCCTAGACGATGGCGTCGCCTCCTCCACCTTCCGCAAATGGCTGTTCATCGCCGGCTCTTCTAGTCGGCACCTCGGTCCCAGGCACTGGCGGGGCGGCGCGCAGGGGGACGATTAGTTGCGGCGCATGGACGGATGTAGCCTTCTCCGCCCGCGCCTTAGCGACCGCGTACGCTCGTTACTTGGAAGCGGCGTCGGCTGGGCCTTGGTGACCGCGTCGGCCTCTTCCTGCTCCAGCTTGGCCGCCACTGCCTTCAGCCACTCAGCCTCTTCCTGCTCATCACGCTTCTCCCGCGTGTTCCTCTTTGTTGCCGCCTGGAGCTCGGCGTGCGGGTCTATGCGGTGGATGTTGGTGGAGCTCTCCATCCCCTCGATGATGGAAGCAGAGGCCGACCGCTCAAGAGAGAGTGGGGCCCTGTTCAAAAAAGATAAGAAGAAATTCAGAAAGAATTATTGCAAGAAAGGCAATGGGAAAAACGCAGGAGGAATCAAAATACTTACACGGACACTGTTGGGGGCTGCTTCAGGGCCCTTAGGAATTGGGCCGCCTTCGCGGCGGCCTCATGCAGCCTGGTCGCGGCAGCCGGCTTCCTCGGCTTCTTTGGCCGGCTGCCGAATAGCGGCTTGGCGGCTC
This sequence comes from Triticum monococcum, assembly GCA_034509565.1. NCBI lineage: Eukaryota > Viridiplantae > Streptophyta > Magnoliopsida > Poales > Poaceae > Triticum > Triticum monococcum. Next base: position 638,588,831 of record CM067847.1, on the reverse strand, counting down.
GATGCTTCTATGCGCCGCCTGGTGCAGCCGGCGCAGCTGATGAGCTCCCGCCCGCCTTGTCGACACCGTGAGGATGGTGTGGTTCGTCTTCCTCCTCATCATCGTCCGGCCACGCCTCGACACCACCTCCTCCGGAGCCGCCTGCTTTGCCACCACCGCCTGTGGCGTCATCTTTCTCCAAGGCGGCCGCCCCCAAGTCGGTGTCGTCCACATCGCTCTCGGTCCGGTCCGGCAGGTATTCTTGGCCCTCCTCCAAGGCCTCAGCTGCCGATTGGGACGTGAGGATCTACACAAGTGATTAATTGATCAGGCGGAAAAAAGCAGAACTCGACACATGAGGAAAAAAGAATTAAGGGCTTACCGTAGGCGGAGGGTTCGCGCTGGAATATGGCCGCTAGCCGAACTGCCATTCTTCCTCCGAGAGCTTGCAGTTCGAAATGAAGTTCACCAGGCGGGCCACCTCCGCCTCCGGCATCTCCTTGGTGCACATCCGGCTCGGGTCTCGGTGCCTGCTCATCCGTCTGGTCAAGTGAGACTGGGTTTGGAGGGGGAGCACCCGGTGCACCACGAAGGCTCTCAGCAGGTCCGAGGCCTTCAGGCCTTCCGACTCCGTCATCTCCCGGAGCCGGGCGATGGCGGCAAGGGAGGCGGCCGACAGCACCTTCAGCTTGAAGGTCTAGATGGTGCGGGGCTCGGCTGGTGGGCCGACCGGCCATGTACGTCGGCAGGTTGACTAAGTCGTCCTCCGGGTGGACGTTCTTCATGTAGAAGTACAACCGCTGCCACAGGTTGACCGACTGCGTCAAGCTGATGGCCGGGAAGCAGTTCCCGGCACCCAGACGGCGCACTACGACAAAGGCGCCGCACAAGGCCGCCTCGTTCTTGGCGGCGGTGCTGAGTTTGGTCTAGAAGAATCCCCCCACAGCTCGAGGGTGGGAGGAATGCCGAGATAACCCTCGCGGAGGGTGACGAAGGCCGACAGCAACACCATCGTGTTTGGCGTCAGGTGGTGCGGCTAAAGGCGGTAGAAGTGGAGGAAGGCGCGGAGGAAGTCTCTCGCCGACAGGCCGAGGTCGCGGATGAAGTGCGAGCGGAAGACGACATGGTCGCCTTCGTGCGGCGCTGGCAAGATCTCCTCTCCGGGTGGCGGGCGTGCCCAGACGTAGTTCTCGCCGGGCATCCGCCGCGTCTGGCAGAGGAAAGTGATATGGCCTTCATGCACATTGGAACCGTCCCAAGCTCCGGCCTGCGCCATGGGGCTTCGAGTCAATGGAGACAAGGAATGTTGGAGAGCGAGCGGACCCGCGGTGGTGCGGCAGCACTGCGGGCGAGACGCGCTCGGCGACTAGGGGCTGCGGCAGCGCTTCGGCAAGACGCAGGAGCTCAGCGGCAGCAGCGAGAGGTACAAGGAAGAGGGGAGAGGGGGGCGCGCGTGCGTCTTCCACCCCTCACCTTCCCCTACTTATAGCCCCGGGCGGCGAAGCCGAAGGGGCAATAACGTGGGGGTCGTGGGATTAACTGCGCCCATGCCCCCACGACCTGGCTTTAACCACGCAGTAATGGCGTGTAGTTACTATGCTGCGGAATCCCAACCGTCCGCCTCGGCCACACCAGATCCGCGCGCGCACCGAGGCATGGTAGTGGCGGGCCCCAGCCTGCGACGACGTCCCGTCACACACCTGGGCTAGCAGGCCGGCCCAGCCGGCTGGCGCCGCGTGGCGAGACTGCCGCCTGACTGGGTTCCTAAGGCTTCGAAGGGCGGACGGAACAAGATCACCATATCACTCGGAGTAGGAAGCTCCTAAGGCTTCTCACTTTCTCAGCAGCGGTGCCCCACCAGCTTCGGGGACTACTGTTGGAGTAAACAACCATGGGTAGCCTCATCTGCTCCCCATGATGATTCAAGATATCGGGGCCGGCTGCGCCCCTCAAACCCCAAGGACGAAGTACCAACTTCTCGTGGCCGGCTAGTAGAGGCGGCCAGCTGCCGGAGGGCGGCGCTCTTCAAAAGAAAGCCATGAGATGGGCCGACTCCTGGCAGGCGGCCTCCAGAGAGGCCGGCTCCTAACAGGCGGCCCCTCATGCCCTCAAAGTTTGCACCATATTAAGGCAATGAGACGGGTGTGGCTACAGTACTGTCTGCCACCCCCGAATCAAGGGCGGAGCGTGGCCACAGTGCAGCGTACCGGACGGGCATCCCCGTCCGGCACGACACTGTTGCCACGTGGCCCATGACATCACCCATGGAAGAGAGGGCCATGCCCCCACTATGGGCTGTCGGTACGATCTGCTGGCGGCGGGCGCTACCTGACCGTGAGAAGCCGGAAGGCGGCAAGCTTCGACTAGCCGGCGCAAGGGGAGGCCGACTCCCAGCAAGCGACCCTCCCCCTTCCTCAGAGTCTGTGCATCATTAACCAGAACACATGGGGAATGGCTATAGTGAACGCCCGCTAGGCGGAGGCACTGTAGCCACGCCTTCCCCGACAAAGCATACATCATCAGTGGCATCACCACAATGTTAAGCTGCCGGGAGGACCCGCAAGCCGTGGGCACGTCCTATCGGCGAAGTACAAGACAGCCGGCGGGCCCCAGCGGCCGGCGGAGAAGCTGGCTACCATAGACACTGACAGTCGGGTCCTACACCCGGCCAGATTACCGTTGTACCCTTGCGGGGTAGGCCTATATAAACCCCCCAGGGCACCCATGCAAAGGGTTCAGACTTTAGTCCCCACACACATACCCATAGAGAAAGGGAGCCAGGCTAGCCTTCTTCTCCTTCCCCCTCTAGAGAAACAGCTCAAGGAGCAAGCTTGTAGCCACCATTGTTGCTTGAGTGATCATGCGGAGACCCCGCAGAGCAATACTAGGGGTGTTATCTCCTAGGAGAGTCCCGAACCTGGGTAAAGTTCGCTGGCATATGTGTCTATGCCTCATTTCGTTTCTTGGCACCAGCGACGTCTTACTATCCCCCACCATGATAACCCATCCTTTGCCATATGTCGCACGACACCCCCGACAAACCACAATGAACCCTTGGAACGATACTACAATAAGTTTCACCGTTGATAACGAACCAAGGGCCCGATTAGTCCGAGCACCAGCCGCCTTGGTCTTAAACCCAATTATGGACGGCTTTCCACTCTCCAAAGTACTCATGGACAACGGTAGTGGACTTAACCTCGTCTATGAAGATACACTCGATAAAATGCAAAGGGAAAAGAGTCACATCAAGCAAAGCAGTACCACCTTTCGAGGTATTATTCCCAGTCGAGAAGCGCAATGCTCGGGAAAAATTACACTCGACGTAGTATTCGGCACACCTGATAACTACAGGTCCGAAGCGTTGCTCTTCGACATGGCCCCTCTCAATAGCGGATGTCACGCCCTTTTGGGGTGGGACGCCTTCGTATGCTTCCAAGCCATCCCCCATTATGGGTACCGGAAGCTTAAAATTCCAGGGCCCAACAGTGTAATCACTATCACTAATGATCCAGATATAGCACTCTGCGCCGGAAAAAAAACCGCATCCTTGGCCCTCGAGGCACTATACGAGGCCCTTGCAGCCGAGGAGCTAACCACTCTGTGCTCCACAGTGGACAAAGATGATGTAATCCTTGAAAACAGGCCCAAATCCACATCTTTCAAGCCAGCAGATGAAACGGTCAAATTTCAAGTGCACCCGATGGATCCAAACAAAACAACATCCATTGGAGCACAGCTGGATCAGACGATCGACGCTGCCCTACGAGCAGTCCTACGTGAAAATTGGGACGTTTTTGCCTGGCATACTTCGGACATGCCCGGAATCCCATGATGACTGGTCGAATAGCTGAAGGAAATATGCCCTAGAGGCAATAATAAAGTTGTTATTTATCTTTCCTTATATCATGATAAATGTTTATTATTCATGCTAGAATTGTATTAACCAGAAACTTAGTACATGTGTGAATACATAGACAAACAGAGTGTCCCTAGTATGACTCTACTAGAGTAGCTCGTTAATCAAAGATGGTTAAGTTTCCTGACCATAGACATGTGTTGTCATTTGATGAACGGGATCACATCATTAGAGAATGATGTGATGGACCAGACATATCTGTTAGCTTAGCATAACGATCGTTTAGTTTTATTGTTATTGCTTTCTTCATCACTTATATATACATGTTCCTCTGACTATGAGATTATGCAACTCCCGAAAAGTGGAGGAACACCTTGTGTGCTATCAAACGTCACAACGTAACTAGGTGATTATAAAGATGCTCTATAGGTGTCTCCAATGGTGTTTGTTGAGATGGAATAGATCGAGATTAGGATTTGTCACTCCGTGTATCGGAGAGGTATCTCTGGGCCCTCTCGGTAATGATCATCACTATAAGCCTTGCAAGCAATGTAACTAATGAGTTAGTTGCGGGATGATACATTGCGGAACGAGTAAAGAGACTTGCCGATAACGAGATTGACCTAGGTATGATGACACCGACGATCGAATCTCGGGCAAGTAACATACCGATGACAAAGGGAACAACGTATGTTGTTATGTGGTTTGACAGATAAAGATCTTCATAGAATATGTAGGAACCAATATGAGCATCTAGGTTCCGCTATTGGTTATTGACCAGAGATGAGTCTCGGTCATGTCTACATAGTTCTTGAACCCATAGGATCCGCACGCTTAACGTTCGATGACGATTTGTATTATGAGTTATGTGATTTGATGACTAAAGATTTTTCAGAGTCCCGGATGAGATCACGGACATGACGACGAGTCTCAAAATGGTCGAGACATAAAGATTGATGCATTGGACGATATTATCCGGACACCAGATGAGTTCCGAGAGGTACCGGATAATTATCAGGGTGCCGGAGGGTTATCAGAACCCCCCGGGGGAACTAATGAGCCTTGATGGGCCTTAGTGGGAAGAGAGGATGGGCCACAAGGGGCTGGACGAGCCCTCCCCCTTGGGTCCGAATTGGACTAGGGGAAGTGGGCGGCGCCCCCTGCTACCTCTTGAGCATGTGTTGGTTTTCCTTGAAGAGGAAAGGGTGATGCAACAAAGTAGCGTAAATATTTCCCTCAGTTTTTGAGAACCAAGGTATCAATCTAGTAGAAGATAATATGCAACTCACCTAGTACCTACACTAACAATCAAGATCCTTGCAACCAAAGCGTTAAAGCGGTTGTCAATCCCTTCACGACCACTCACAAAAGTGAGATCTAATAAAGATAGTAAGATAAATATTTTTTGGTATTTTTGTTGTATAGATTGGAAAGTAAAGATTGCAAAATAGTAAACGAGATGCGATGTAAATAAAAGAGATGCAATATAATAAGAAAGAGACCCAGGGGCCATAGGTTTCACTAGTGGCTTCTCTCAAGATAGCATATATTACGGTGGGTGAACAAATTACTGCCGAGCAATTGACAGAAAATCACATAGTTATGAGAATATCTAGGCAATGATCGTGAATATAGGCATCACGTCCGTGTCAAGTAGACCGAAACGATTCTGCATCTACTACTATTACTCCACACATCGACCGCTATCCAACATGCATCTAGAGTATTAAGTTCATAATAACAGAGTAACGCCTTAAGCAAGACGACATCATGTAGAGGGATAAACTCAAGCAATATGATATAAACCCCATATGTTTATACTCGATGGCAACAATACAATACGTGCGTTGATGCCCCTACTGTCATTGGGAAAGGACACCGCAAGATTGAACCCAAAGCTAAGCACTTCTCCCATTACAAGAAAGATCAATCTAGTAGGCCAAACTAAACCGATAATTCGAAGAACCTTGCAAAGATATCAAATCATGCATATAAGAATTCAGAGAAGAACCAAATATTATTCATAGAAAATCTTGATCATAAGTCCACAATTCATTAGATCTCGGCAAACACAACGCAAAAGAGTATTACATCAAATAGATCTCCAAGAACATCGAGGAGAACTTTGTATTGAGAACCAAAGAGAGAGAAGAAACCATCTAGCTAATAACTGTGGACCCGAAGGTCTATGGTAAACTACTCACACATCATCGGAGAGGCTATGGTGTTGGTGTAGAAGCCCTCCGTGATCGATTCCCCCTCCGGCAGATCGCTGGAAAAGGCCCCAAGATGGGATCTCATGGGTACAGAACGTTGCGGCGGTGGAAAAGTGGTTTCGTGGCTCCCCCTGATGTATTTAGGGTATAAGAGTATATATAGGTGAAAGAAGTAAACCGGTGGAGCTCATTGGGGCCCATGAGGGTTGGGGCGCGCCTACCCCCCTGGGAGCGCCCTCCTTCCTCGTGGTCGCCTCATGGAGTTCCAGACTTCCACTCCAAGTCTCCTAGATTGCTTTTGATCCAATAAAGATCCTCGCGAAGGTTTAATTCCATTTGATATTCCGTTTCTGCAAAACACTAAAATAGGCAAAAAAACAGAAATTGGCACTAGGCCTTCGGTTAATAGGCTAGTCCCAAAAATAATATAAAAGAGCATATTAAAGCCCATTAAACATCCAAAACAGATAATATAATAGCATGGAACAATAAAAAATTATAGATACTTTGGAGACGTATCTAGCATCCCCAAGCTTAATTCCTGCTCGTCCTTGAGTAGGTAAATGATAACAACACAATTTTTGATGTGTAATGCTACCTAACATAATTTTCGATGTAATTCTCTTTATTGTGGCATGAATGTTCAGATCCGTAAGATTGAAAACAAAAGTTTAATATTGACATAAAAACAATAATACTTCAAGCATACTAATAAAGCAACCTTGTCTTCTCAAAATAACATGGCCAAAGAAAGTTATCCCTACAAAATCATATAGTCTGGCTATGATCTATCTTCATCACACAAAATATGTAAATCATGCACAACCCCGATGACAAGCGAAGCAATTGTTTCATACTTTTGATGTTCTCAAACTTTTTCAATTTTCATGCAATACATGAGCATGAGCCATATATATAACACTATAGGTGGAATAGAATGGTGGTTGTGGAGAAGACAAAAGAAGGAGAAGATAGTCTCACATCAACTAGGCGTATCAACGGGCTATGGCGATGCCCATCAATAGATATCAATGTGAGTGAGTAGGGATTGCCATGCAACGGATGCACTAGAGCTATAAGTGTATGAAAGATCAACAAAAGAAACTAAGTGGGTGTGCATACAACTTTCTTGCTCACGAAGACCTAGGACAATTTGAGGAAGCCCATCATTGAAATATACAAGTCAAGTTCTATAATGAAAAATTCCCACTAGTATATGAAAGTGACAACATAGGAGACTCACTATCATGAAGATCATGGTGCTACTTTTAAGCACAAGTGTGATCAAAGGATAGTAGCATTGTCCCTTCTCCCTTTTTCTCTCATTTTTTATTTGGGTCTTGCTCTTCCTTTTTTATGGCCTCTCTTTTTTTGTCTGGAGTCTCATCCCGACTTGTGGGGGAATCATAGTCGCCACCACTAGTAGAAAACAGGGCTTTGGACCAGGCCGAGGTGGCCCATTAGTCCCGGTTCTGGTCAGTCCAGAACCGGGACCCATGGGGCCATCTGCCCCGGTTCGTGAGGCCAGGGGTCTGCCGGGCCTCGTGGGGGCATTCGTCATGCCCCTTTGGTCCCGGTTCGTCATGCCCCTTTGGTCCCGGTTGGTGGGACGTACCGGGACCAATGGGCCTCGCTCCTGGCCCACTACCATTGGTCCCGGTTGGTGGCTTGAACCGGGACCACAGGCTTCCCTTTGTTACCGGTTCATGCCATGAACCGGGACCAATGAGGTGCCTATATATACCCACTCGCCGGCGAGCAGAGCACTCCACACTGCTCTGTTTTTTTTGGCCGGCGAGGGGAGCTCTTTGTGGTGCTCTAGCTCACCTCCTATGCACATGAGGTGTTCGATGAAATGCCCGAGCCACACTAGTTAAGATTTCTCCTCTCTAAGATCGACCTCAAAGCTCCATTTTCCTTGAGATTTGTCTAGGTTTAGCGGCCTGTCATGTCCCACTCCCGTCTTCACCGCCATGGATCACCCGCACCGATCTCGTCGCTGGCACCATCGTGGTGAGCCTCTTGTTCTTATCTTCTTTCTGAAAGAAAAAAATTCTTACTTTAGCTAGATAGATACTTTTCTAATTTTCTTACTTTTATTATTGCTTGTTATTATATAGTGCGATGGTTTTGGTATCCGCCCCTGTCGGCCCTCGTCCTGGCTATGATTCAGATGTGGTATATATTATCTTTTATAACTATTTGGTTCATTTATTGTTTATGACAATTATGCTGACCAACGTGACATAGATTTTATTTATCTAGGAGGCAATTGAACCAGAAATTCCAACCGACCCTATTGTCGAGAGGTTAAATTTAGTTGAAGAAGAAAACAATTACTTGAATGAAAAAATAAAAAAAATTGAGGAAGAGAAGATGATATTGGAGTTGCATGTTGCGGATGTCGTCGATGATCACAAGATCAAGATGGATGCAATGCGGTGGAAGATGACAAAGATTAGAAAATGTGCCATTCATACCGAGGCTTGGTATCATTATGCCGTTGGATCAATTGTTACCTTGGTTGCGATTATGATCGCATTTGTTTTCGCATTGAAATGTTTTACATAGTTTCAATGTATGGTTTAATTAATTAGATGCTCTGGAGAGTTATATGTTGTTAGATGAGAACTATGTATTACTTTGGCTTTAATGTGATGATGAACTTCTATTAATTTTGATCACTTAATTATCTATTCATGATGTTCTGTAATGGTTTTTGACACACTTCATTATATATAATGCACGTAGATGAACCGGCAATGGATGTACGGTGGCAGACACTGCTCCGAGTACATTAAGGGCGTGCATGATTTTATCGAAGTGGCTGAGGCAAACAAGCAGAATGGTTTTATGTGTTGTCCATGCCCTAAATGTGGGAATAGGAAGTCTTACTCTGACCGGAAAATCCTTCACGCCCACATGCTTTACAATGGTTTCATGCCAAACTATAATGTTTGGACGAGGCACGGAGAAATAGGGGTTATGATGGAAGACGGTGAAGAAGAAGAGGACGATGACAACTATGTGCCCCCTGAATACGGTGATGCTGCAACGGGGGAAGCTGCTGAAGATCAAGAGGAATCAGACGATGTGCCCAATGATGCTGCAACGGGGGAAGCTGCTGAAGATCATGAGGAACCAGACGATGTGCCCAATGATGATGATCTCCTCCGGGTCATTGTCGATGCAAGGACGCAATGCAAAAGTCAAAAGGAGAAGCTAAAGTTCGATCGCATGTTAGAGGATCAGAAAAAAAGGGCTGTACCCCAATTGCGAAGATGGCAACACAAAGCTCGGTATCATACTGGAATGGCTGCAGTGAAAGGCAGAGAATGCTGTGCCTGACAAAGGATTTGAGAAGCTACTGAAAATATTGAAGAAGAAGCTTCCAAAGGATAACGAATTTCCCGACAGTACATACGTAGCAAAGAAGGTTGTATGCCCTCTAGGATTGGCGGTGCAGAAGATACATGCATGCCCTAATGACTGCATCCTCTACCACGGTGCGTACAAGGATCTGAACGCATGCCCGGTATGCGGTGCATTACGGTATAAGATCAGACGAGATGACCCTGGTGATGTTGACAGCGAGACCCCCAGGAAGAGGGTTCCTGCGAAGGTGATGTGGTATGCTCCTACAATACCACGGTTGAAATGTCTGTTCAGAAACGAACAATATGCCAAGTTGATGCGATGGCACAGTGAGGACCGTAAGAAAGACGGGAAGTTGAGAGCACCCGCTGATGGGTCGCAGTGGAGAAAAATCAAGAGAAAGTACTGGCATGAGTTTGCAAGTGACCCAAGGAACGTATGGTTTGGTTTAAGCGCAGATGGCATTAATCCTTTCGGGGAGCAGAGCAGCAATCATAGCACCTGGCCCGTGACTCTATGTATGTATAACCTTCCTCCTTGCATGTGCATGAAGCGGAAGTTCATTATGATGCCAATTCTCATCCAAGGCCCTAAGCAACCTGGCAATGACATTTATGTGTTCCTAAGGCCATTAGTTGAAGAAGTTTTACAGCTGTGGAATGGAAACGATGTACGTACGTGGGATGAGCACAAACAGGAGGAATTTAACTTGCACGCGTTGCTGTTTGTAACCATCAACGATTGGCCCGCTCTCAGTAACCTTTCAGCACAGAAAAACAAGGGATACCACGCATGCACGCACTGTTTAGAAGAAACTGAAAGTATATACCTGGACAAATGCAGGAAGAATGTGTACCTAGGCCATCGTCGATTTCTTACGACCAACCATCAATGTCGAAAGAAAGGCAAGCATTTCAAAGGCGAGGCAGATCACTTGAAGAAGCCCGCCATGCGTACCGGTGATCACATACTTGCTATGGTCAATGATTTACACGTAATCTTTGGAAAGGGTCCCGGCGGACTAGCTGTTCCGAATGACGCTGAGGGACACGCACCCATGTGGAAGAAGAAATTTATATTTTGGGACCTACCCTACTGGAAAGACCTAGAGGTCCGCTCTTCAATCGACGTCATGCACGTGACGAAGAACCTTTGCGTGAACCTACTAGGCTTATTGGGCATGTATGGGAAGACAAAAGATACACCTGAGGCACGGGAGGACCTATAACGTTTGCACGAAAAAGATGGGCATGCCTCCGAAGCAGTATAAAGGTCCTGCCAGCTATGCTCTTACGAAAGAAGAGAAAGAAATCTTATTTGAATTCCTGCTCAGTATGAAGGTCACGACTGGTTTCTCGTCGAATATAAAGGGAATAATAAATATGCTAGAGAAAAAGTTCCAGAACCTAAAGTCTCATGACTGCCACATGATTATGACACAATTGCTTCCGGTTGCATTGAGGGGGCTTCTACCGGAAAACGTCCAATTAGCCCTTGTGAAGCTATGTGCATTCCTCAATGCAATATATCAGAAGGTGATCGATCCATAAATCGTACCAAGGCTAAGGAGTGATGTGGAGCAATGTCTTGTCAGTTTCAAGCTGATGTTCCCGCCATCCTTCTATATCATGACACACGTCCTAGTTCATCTAGTCGACGAGATTGTTATTCTGGGGCCCGTATTTCTACACAATATGTTCCCCTTGGAGAGGTTCATGGGAATCCTAAAGAAATATGTCCGTAACCGCGCTATGCCAGAAGGAAGCATCTCCATGGGCCATCAAACAGAGGATGTCATTGGGTTTTGTGTTGACTTCATTCCTGGCCTAAAGAAGATGGGTCTCCCTAAATCGTGGTATGAGGGGAGACTGACTGGAAAAGGCACGCTGGGAGGGGCGTCAATAATATGCAGGGATGGATATTCTTGGTCTCAAGCACACTACACAGTTCTACAGAACTCTACCTTGGTGACCCCGTATGTCGATGAACACAAGAACAGTCTGCGCTCCAAACACCTGGAGCAGTGCGACGACTGGATTACATGTGAACACATCAGGACTTTCAACAGTTGGTTGGAAACACGTCTCAGAGGTGACAACACTGTTTGTGATGAGCTGTACTTGTTGTCCAGGGGACCATCTTTGACTGTATTGACTTACAAAGGATACGAGATAAATGGGAATACATTTTACACGATCGCCCAAGATCAAAAGAGCACCAACCAAAACAGCGGTGTCCGCTTTGATGCAGCAACTGAGAGGGCAAAGGACACATATTATGGTTACATAGTGGACATATGGGAACTTGACTACGGACATGATTTTAACGTCCCTTTGTTTAAGTGAAAATGGGTCAATCTATCAGGAGGTTGGGTACAGGTAGACCCACAGTACGGAATGACAACAGTGGATCTCAACAATCTTGCGTATGCAGACGAACCGTTCGTCCTAGCCAATGATGTGGCACAGGTTACCTATGTGAAGGACATGTCTACCAAACTGAGAAAAAGAAAAGATAAGGAAGCGAATACATCATACGATGAGCCAAAATGCCACATAGTTCTTTCAGGAAAAAGGGACATCATGGGAGTGGAGGGCAAGACAGACATGTCTGAAGATAATGAAAAGTTTCATGAAATTCTTCCCTTCAAAGTCAAGGCTGACCCAAGCATCTTGATAAACGATGAAGATTATCCGTGATTACGGTGCAATAAGCAAATGACACAAGCGAAGAAAAAGTGAACACTTTCTCCCACAACTATTATGATGGTACCATGCCAACTTTGTAACAGACGAGTATGATACCATTGTCCGTTTTGTAGATGCACATGCTATGTGGGTGAAATTATGATACCATGCCAACTTTCAACTTTTCTAGACTTCATTTGAAATGCTTTAATGTCTTATGGTTTGGCCCTCGTAATACCACTATCCAAATTTTAACTATTCAAATTTGAAAACTAATGGCACTAATAGAAAGTTTTTTATTTTTTTCTAAAACTAATGGAACTAACAGAAAGTTTATAATTTTTCTGACCTAAAAGCAAAAAGAATTAAAAAATAAAGAAAAAAACAAAAGAAAATAAATATGCAAAAAAACAAAAAAACTGGAAAAAAAAACTATTTTTATAGTAAAGTTAATCACAAACTTGTGATTCACACAAATTTCAAAGAATTCAAATTTTAACTATTCAAATTTGAAAACTAATGGCACTAACAGAAAGTTTATAATTTTGCTAACCTAAAAGCAAAAAGAATTAAAAAAAGCAAAAATACAAAAGAAAATAAATAATGCAAAAAACAAAACAAAAAAACTGGAAATAGTAAAGTTAATCACAAACTTGTGATTCACACATATTTCAAAGAATTCAAATTTTAACTACTCAAATTTGAAAACTAATGGCACTACGAGAATGTTTATAATTTTTCTAAAACTAATGGCACTAACAGAAAGTTTATAATTTTGCTGACCTAAAAGCAAAAAAATAAAAAAAAGCAAAAAACAAAAGAAAATAAATAATGCAAAAAACAAAACAAGAAAATGGAAAAAGCTATTTTTATAGTAAAGTTAATCACAAACTTGTGATTCACACAAATTTCAAAGAATTCAAATTTTAACTATTCAACTTTGAAAACTAATGGCACTAACAGAATGTTTACAATTTTTTTGACCTAAAAGCAAAAAGAATTAAAAAAATAAACAAGCAACAAAAGAAAATAAATAATGCAAAAAAACAAAAAAAACTGGAAAAAAATTGCCACCTATTGGGCCACCACGGCCAGGATTCAGGCCCGCAGAAGGCCCAATAAGCCCACAGACAGCATAGTGTGAGACTAGGCCCGTAAGCGTGTATTTGAGAGGAGCTCGAGAGGGCAGCCGCAGTGGGGCTTATAAACCACTCCGAGCCCCTCTCAACTAGCGAGGTGGGGCTAAACTTTTGGTCGCAGGTAGCGCAAGGCCTTTGGTCCTGGTTGGTGCCACCAACCGGTACTAAAGGGGGCATTGGTCCCGGTTCGTGGCACCAATTGGGACCAATGCTCCTCGCCCCTAGTCCATGATCATTAGTCCCGGTTTGTGCCACAAACCGGGACTAAAGGGTTGGTCCTCGTTGCGGGCAGAGTTTAGTCCCATCTCGCCAACCGAAGGGGACTCACACTGGTTTATAAGCTCTTCCCTCTCTGCCTTGTTGAGCTCCTCTTAGAGTGAAAATAGATGCCCTAATAGAGAAAACTTTAACCTAAATTCAGAGTGAATTTCTCTGAAATTCATAGATATTTACTATGAATTTAGGTTGAATTTTCTCTATAAGTGCATCTATTCTCATTTTTTAGTAAGTTAATCACAAACACACAAATTTCAAAGAATTCAAATTTTAACTATTCAAATTTTGAAACTAATGGCACTAGCAGAAAGTTTATAATTTTCCTGACCTAAAAGCAAAAAGAATTAAAAAATAAAGCAAAAAACAAAAGAAAATAAATAATGCAAAAAACAAAACAAAAAACAGGAAAAAACTATTTTTCTAGTAAAGTTAATCACAAACTTGTGATTCACATAAATTTCAAAGAATTCAAATTTTAACTATTCAAATTCCAAAACTAATGGCACTAACAGAAAGTTTATAATTTTGCTGACCTAAAGCAAAAAGAATTAAAAAATAAAGCAAAAAACAAAAGAAAAAAAATTCAAAAAAACAAAAAAAGGAAAAAAAACTATTTTTATAGTAAAGTTAATCACAAACTTGTGATTCACATAAATTTCAAAGAATTCAAATTTTAACTATTCAAATTTGAAAACTAATGGCACTAACAGAAAGTTTATAATTTTGCTAACCTAAAAGCAAAAATAATTAAAAAATAAAGCAAAAAAAGAAAATAAATAATGCCAAAAAAATAAAAAACTGGGAAAAAAACTATTTTTCTAGTAAAGTTAATCACAAACTTGTGATTCACATAAATTTCAAAGAACTCAGATTTTAACTATTCAAATTTGAAAACTAATGGCACTAACAGAAAGTTTATAATTTTTCTAAAACTAAAGCAAAAGGAATAAAAAATAAAGCAAGAAACAAAATAAAATAAATAATGCAAAAAACAAAACAAAAAACTGGAAAAAATAAAAAAAGCTGCCACCTATTGGGCCACCATGGCCTGAATATGACTAGAAACCCAACCCGGGCCAGGATTCAGGTCCGCGGAAGGCCCAGTAGGCCCACAGACATCATAGTGTGAGATTAGGACCGTAAGCCTGCATTTGAGAGGAGCTTGAGAGGGCAGCCGCAGTGGGGCTTATAAACCACTCTCGAGCTCTCTCAACTAGCGAGGTGGTACTAAACTTTTGACACGGGGTAGCGCAAGGCCTTTGGTCCCGGTTGGTGCCACCAACCGGGACTAAAGGGATGCATTGGTCACAGTTCGTGGCACAAATTGGGACCAATGCTCTTGGTATATAAGTGGCACTTAGAAATTTTGTAGAGTTCATCACACCGGTTGCCCCAGACGACGCCGAGCACATCGACGCCACCAGGCTGCTCCACCTCGCCGTCTACGCCGCCGCCGCCAACGCCGTCGCCTCCCCGAGCCCGCGCCGTCCTCGTCGCCGGCATCCCCGATCCCGCCGTCCTCGTCGTCCCCGTCGCTGCGTGCCTCCCCGAGCCCACCCTCCTCGTCCATGTCGCCCCGTGTCGTCCCCGTCACCGTGTGCCGCCCCGAGCCCGCCCTCCTCGTCGCCGAACTGCTGCCATCGGCGCCCCCCTCGAAGTGAGCCCCTCATTCGCATGGTCCCGATCGAGCGCCGCTCTTGCGCCCGAGCGTCCTTGCTCTCTGCCCCTGCTCCATGGTCGCCGCCGGCCCCGACGCATTGAAGAGAAGAAGGAGACGAGATGAGACGGAGTGGAGAAGTAGCAGCAACACGCCCCTACTCCATGCATGCTCTAAAATTTCTGAATTTTTTTCCGATATGAATAGTGCATATAGAGGGTGTTTGATCAAATGCTAGATGACTTTGGGCATTTTTAGAATTTAGGATATTTTTTGTGGTGAGGTATTGATGCAAGACAAAGGTGATGGCCAAATTTTAGAATTTTTGGATTTGTTTAGAATAGGATTTCAACAAGGAATTTGAATCTGGTCAAAATTTCATTTGAATGAAATTTGAAAATTTTGAACTATGGATAAGAAGGTTTTTGGTGAAATGGAGTGTGGGTACTGTCATGAAGTTGGAGTAATTTTTGTGGTTGTAAAAGAGTTAGGAAAATTTAGAATGTGCTAAATATGTCAAAATGTTTTTTGTTCATAGAAAGTTTTTTGTTCATATACAGAAAATTTTTATATATGACTATGGATATATGAGCAATGATGATCCATGGATGTGTGCATTGATATATATGTATTTTTGTTCATTGCATTTTTTCCATTTATATATGTATGTGGCTATAGATGGATATATATATATATATATATATATGAGAAATGATGATCCATGGAAAAGTTTTATATATGCAAAAGTTACATTTTTAGAAAAGTTTTATATATCTAGCTAGGAAAGGAAGAAGAAGAAAAAGAATGAGAGGAAAAAGGAAAATAAGAAGAGGAACAAAGGAGAAGAAGAGGAGAGGAAGAATAGGAGAAATAAATAATAAGAAGAAAAAAGAAGAAAAAGAAGAGGACAAGAAGAAAGAAATAGAGGAGAAGAAGAGAAAATAGAATATGCACTCTATTTGTTTCTCTATTTCTTCTCCTCTATTTCTTTCTTCTTCTCCTCTTTTTTTTCTTCTTTTTTTCTTCGATCTTCTCCAGCTCGGCAAACAAGCGAACCAATCGTGCCCCGCCGCTCAAGGTGCGTACCAATGATCCGAGGATGGTGCCCGGTTATAGCAATCTTGGAGATTACCTGCCCGACGATGTACATTATGAGTTCTTGGAGGTGGAGGAACACAAATACGAGTACGGGAGGCCTCTCGTCAAAGATGAAAGATCTCTAACAACGATGATGCGAAGATTCCATGATTGGTACATGAAAACCTGCAGAGAGTCTGGGGGAGGAATACTTTGACGCTGAGAGTAAGAGAGGAGCATGACCTCATTGGGATTGAACTATTGAATGTTCCATTTGAGGAGTTCTTCCAGTTTTTCAATCAAAAGGCCCTCGATAAAGCAACAGTCACTTGCTAGTGTTTGTAAGTAGTACTACTTCTGTCATTAAGTCTCTCTATATAGCTCAACTCTTTCATTGCATGTATTTATAATTATCCTCACTATATTATGCAGATTGAAGATCGCTGAATTGAAGAGAAGACAAATCGGTGATATTGGGTTCATTAACACAAATCTCATAGATGCAACTGAGGTTAAATATCATGCTGACGATACCAAGGCCAACTTGCTACGATCGTTGGTAATAAATGAAAACAAGGATATAATACTGTTTCCTTACAACATCAAGTGAGTGTTGCTGTCTTGTGCATATTCGGTTTCCCTTATTAGTCCAGGTTATAGTAATGTAATTGATGAGTTATGCATGCGTGCACAGGTTCCACTATATTCTCCTAGAGATTAAGCATGAGCAGGGACTAGTAACCGTCTTAGACTCGAGACGAAAAGATCCCCAAGGCTATTTGGACATGACTCAAATGCTCGAGAAGTAAGTTAAAACGATCATTATCCACCATATCAACAACTTTGTTCATTTCATGATATCAAGTAATTGTTTTCTTTGTCTGGCAGGGTTTGGAGAAAATTCACCAAAAAAGCTCTGGGACTGCCGAAGAAGCTGCAATTTAGATACCCGAAAGTAAGTACTATAGTAACATGTTCCGCGCATCTCCTAGTGATTCAAGCGGTAGTTTCATCAATACCATTTGGCATGCTTGCTTATCAGTTTGATTGACCTCTATTTCTTGTAAAGTGGTTGTGGCAGGAACAAGGGAATGATTACTGTGGATACTACGTTTGCGAGTCCATCCGCCACACGACCTGTGAACGAGAGTACTCTGACGAACAATATGAAGTGCGTAAGCAATAATATTCACAATTTTATTTTATTACTATCATTAGTGTTGAGTTTCAATTATTCATATATATATATATATGTATGTATTGACACCCTTCTTCAAATTAGATCTTTCGGATGCGGGATGAACTCCTAGCACCAGCTCGTATGCGAGCAATTCAAGAGGAATTGGCGGCATTCTTCCTTGACTACGTGATCGCTGAAGACGGAGAATACTATGTGGATCCTGTGTTCGTATATAATTAGGAGATTATATTGTAAGAGATAATTATTGTGTATATGTAGCCGGTAGTGTCGGATAGATATACGAGAGCTTGTTGTTCGACCAATCTCTTGGAGAAGGAGAGGTGGTCGATATTACTTCTCTCTGTATGCATATATGTTCATGACGATCTTCTGTTTCCTTCGTTTGCTTGCTAGTTAGCTAGCGTGTCTAGTCCTCTCTATACGTATACAGTACGTAGCATCGACCAAGCACAGACATAAGAGAGGACACTTCTCTCTATTAATTAGCTAGCTAACACAATATATGAAACACCTAAATTAACCTCCCAAAACTCCCACCCCCCCCTTAAAAAAACAAAAACCTCAGCCCCTGAAATGCTGACGCGTCGATGCCTATTGGTCCCGGTTGGTGCCACCAACCGGGACTAAAGGCAAAAAAACAAAAACCTCAGCCCCTGAAATGCTGACGCGTGGATGCCTATTGGTCCCGGTTGGTGCCACCAACCGGGACCAAAGGCCCTCCTGCCTGGGCTCGGCGCAACGGCCACGTGGAGGCCCATCTATCCCGGTTCCTGTTTGAACCGGGACTAAAGGGCCAGGGCATTAGTAACGACCCTTTAGTCCCGGTTCAAAAACCGGGACAAAAGGCCCTTACCAACCGGGACAGAAGACCCTTTTTCTACTAGTGCACCATCCTTTCCTCACTGGTACAATGCTCTAATAATGATGATCATCACACTTTTATTTACTTACAACTCAAGAATTACAACTCAAAACTTAGTACAAAATATGACTATGTGAATGCCTCCGGCGGTGTACCGAGATGTGCAATGAATCAAGACTGACATGTATGAAAATCATGAACGGTGGCTTTGCCACAAATACGATGCCAACTACATGATCATGAATAGCAATATGACAATTATGGAGCGTGTCATAATAAACGGAACAGTGGAAAGTTGCATGGAAATATATCTCGGAATGGCTATGGAAATGCCATAATAGGTAGGAATGGTGGCTATTTTGAGGAAGGTATATGGTAGATGTATGATACCGACGAAAGGTGCGGCATTAGAGAGGCTAGCAATGGTGGAAGGGTGAGAGTGCATATAATCCATGGACTCAACATTAGTCATAAAGAACTCACATACTTATTGCAAAAATCTATTAGTTATCGAAACGAAGTACTACGCGCATGCACCTGGGGGGATAGATTGGTAGGAAAAGACCATCGCTCGTCCCCAACCGCCACTCATAAGGAAGACAATCAATAAATAAATCATGCTCCGACTTCATCAGATAACGGCTCACAATACGTGAATGCTACGAGAATCAAAAACTTCAACACAAGTATCTCTCAAATTCACAACTAATCAACTAGCATGACTCTAATATCACCATCCTCATATCTCAGAACAATCATAAGGAATCAAACTTCTCATAGTATTCAATGCACTCTATATGATAGTTTTTATTATACCCATCTTGGATGCTCATCATATTAGGACTAATTTTATAGCCAAAGCAAATGCTGTTCTAAAAGACTCTCAAAATAATATAATTGAATCATGAGAGATCAATAATTTCTATAAAATGAAACCACCACCGTGCTCTAAAAAGATATAAGTGAAGCACTAGAGCAAAATTATCTAGCTCAAAAGATATAAGTGAAGCACATAGAGTATTCTAATAAATTCCGGTTCATGCGTGTCTCTCCCAAAAGGTGTGTACAACAAGCATGATTGTGGTAAACTAAAAATCAAATACTCAAATCATACAAGACGCTCCAAGCAAAACACATATCATGTGGTGAATAAAAATATAGTCTCAAGTAAAGTTACCGATAAACTAAGACAAAAGAGGGGATGCCTTCCGGGGCATCCCCAAGCTTAAGCTTTTGGTTGTCCTTGAATTTTACATTGGGGTGCCTTGGGCATCCCCAAGATTAGGCTATTGCCACTCCTTATTCCAAAATCCACCAAATCTTTACCCAAAAACTTGAAAACTTCACAACACAAAACTCAACTGAAAATCTCATGAGCTCCGTTAATATAAGAAAATAAACCACCACTTTAAGGTACTATAATGAACTCATTCCTTATTTATATTGGTGTTAAATCTACTATATTCCAACTTCTCTATGGTTCATACCCCTCGATACTGCTCATAGATTCATCAAAGTAAGCAAACAACACATGAAAAATAGAATCTGTCAAAACAGAACAGTCTGTAGCAATCTGGATGTTTAGAATACTTAGGTCACTCCAAAAATTCTGGAAAATTAGGACGACCAGGATAAAAAGTATTTTGATCACCTGTAGTTGGATTTGGTATTCTATCGCTCTCTGGTAAAAGATGATAATTATTTTTGTGAGCGCATACTTTGTGTTTTAATCAGCAAGATCAAACAACAATCACCCAAGAAGATCCTAAAGGCTTTACTTGGCACAAACACTAACTAAAACATGAAAAACACAATCATAACAATAGATTGATGAATTATTTATTACTAAACAGGAACAAAAAGTAAAGAACAAAAGTAAAATTGGGTTGCCTCCCAACAAGCGCTATCGTTTAACGCCCCTAGCTAGGCATAAAAACAAGAATAGATCTAGGTATTGTCATCTTTGGTATGCAATACAAAAGTGGCTCTCATAATAGATTCATAAGGCAATTTAATTTTCTTCCTAGGAAAATGTCCCATGCCTTTCCTTAATGGAAATTGGAATCTACTATTTCTTTCTTTCATGTCAATAATTGCACCAATCGTTCTAAGGAAAGGTCTACCAAGAATAATAGGACATGTAGGATTGCAATCTAGTATATCAAGAACAATGAAATATACGGGCACATAATTTCTATTTGCAACAATAAGAACATCATTAATCCTTCCCATAGGTTTCTTAATGGTGGAGTCCACAAGATGCAAATTTAAAGAACAATCATCAAATTCACGGAAACCTAGCACATCGCACAAAGTTTTTGGAATCATGGAAACACTAGCACCCAAATCACACAAAGCATAGCATTCATAATATTTAATCTTAATTTTAATAGTAGGTTCCCACTCATCATAAAGTTTTCTAGGGATAGAAACTTCTAGATCAAGCTTATCTTCATAGGATTGTATTAAAGCATCAATGATATGTTTAGTAAAGGCTTTGTTTTGATTATAAGCATGAGGAGAATTTAACATAGATTGCAACAAGTAAATACAATCTATCAAAGAGAAATTATCATAATTAAATTCCTTGAAATCCAAAATAGCGGGTTCATTGCTATGTAAAGTTTTGACCTCTTCAATCCCACTTTTAGTAATTTTTGCATCAAGATCTAAAAACTCCGAATCATTGGGCCGCCTTTTAACTAAAGTTGACTCATCTCCAGTCCCATATTTATCAAGATTTATATTGGAAAACAAAGATTTAATAGGAGTCGCATCAATCACATTTAGATCTTCATCATTATTATCATGAAAACTAGAAGACCACGCTTTCACAAAGCAATCTTTTTTAGCACGCATCCTAGCGGTTCTTTCTTTGCACTCATCAATGGAAATTCTCATGGCTTTGAGAGACTCATTGACGTCATGCTGAGGTGGAATAGATCTAAGTTTCGAAGAATCAACATCAAGAGAAATTATATCCACGTCCTAGCCAACTCATCAATCTTAAGCAATTTTTCTTCAAGCAAAGCATTGAAATTCTTTTGCGAATTCATAAATTCTTTAACACTAGTCTCAAAATCAGAGGGAATCTTATTTTAATTTCCATAAGAGCTATTGTAGGAATTACCATAATTATTAGAGGAATTACTAGGAAACGACCTAGAACTAAAGTTTCCTCTATACGCGTTGTTACCAAAATTGTTCCTACCAACAAAATTCACATCCATAGATTCATTATTATTCTCAATCAAAGTGGACAAAGGCATATCATTAGGATCAGAAGAAACACTCTTATTATTAAACAATTTCATAAGTTCATCCATCTTTCCACTCAAAACATTAATCTCTTCAATCACATGAACCTTTTTACTAGTGGATCTTTCTGTGTGCCATAGAGAATAATTAACCATAATATTATCTAGGAGTTTAGTAGCTTTTCCTAAAGTGATTTCCATAAAAGTGCCTCCTGCGGCCGAATCTAAAAGATTTCTAGAAGCAAAATTCAATCTGGCATAATTTTTTTGTATAATCATCCGCAAATTCAAACCATGTGTAGGGCAATTACGTATCATTAATTTCATCCTCTCCCAAGCTTGTGCAACATGCTCATGATCAAGTTGCTTAAAATTCATAATATCATTTCTAAGAGAGACGGTCTTAGCGGGAGGAAAATAATTAGAGATAAAAGCATCTTTGCACTTCTTCCATGAATCAATACTATTTTTAGGCAAAGAAGAGAACCAAGCTTTAGCACGATCTCTAAGCGAAAACGGAAATAGTTTCAATTTAACAATATCATTATCCACATCTTTCTTCTTTTGCATATCACACAAATCAACAAAGTTGTTTATATGGGTAGCGGCATCTTCACTAGGAAGGCCATAAAATTGATCTTTCATAACTAGATTCAACAAAGTGGTGTTAATTTCACAAGATTCAGCATCGGTAGTAGGAGCAATCGGAGTGCTAATAAAATCATTGTTGTTGGTATTGGAGAAGTCACATAATTTAGTATTATCTTGATCCATTGTGACAAACAATCAATCCAACACACAAGCACATAAGAGGAAAGCGAAAAGAGGCGAACGGAAAAGAGGCGAAGAAAAGGCAAAGGTTTTCAAAAATCGTTTTAGAAGTGGGGGAGAGGAAAATGAGAGGCGATTGGCAAATAATGTAATGCGAGGGAGAAGACTTTATGATGGGTACTTGGTATGTATTGACTTGAGCGTAGATCTCCCCGGTAACGGCGCCAGAAATCCTTCTTGCTACCTCTTGAGCATGCGTTGGTTTTCCCTTGAAGAGGAAAGGGTGATGCAACAAAGTAGCCTAAGTATTTCCCTCAGTTTTTTAGAACCAAGGTATCAATCCAGTAGGAGATAACACGCAAGGCACCTAGTAACTGCACAAACAATCAAGAACCTTGCAACCAACGCGATAAAGGGGTTGTCAATCCCTTCACGGCGACTCGCAAAAGTGAGATCCAATAACGATAGTAAGATAAATATTTTTGGTATTTTTTTTGTTTAGATTGGAAAGTAAAGATTGCAAAACAGTAAACGAGATGCGATGTAAATAAAAGAGATGCAATATAATAAGAAAGAGACCCGGGGGCCATAGGTTTCACTAGTGGCTTCTCTCAAGATAGCATATATTATGGTGGGTGAACAAATTACTGCGGAGCAATTGATAGAAAAGCGCATAGTTATGAGAATATCTAGGCAATGATCATGAATATAGGCATCACGTCTGTGTCAAGTAGACCGAAACGATTATGCATCTACTACTATTACTCCACACATCGACCGCTATCCTGCATGCATCTAGAGTATTACGTTCATAAGAACAGAGTAACGCCTTAAGCAAGACGACATCATGTAGAGGGATAAACTCAAGCAATATGATATAAACTCCATATGTTTATCCTCGATGGCAACAATACAATACGTGCCTTGCTTTCCCTACTGTCACTGGGAAAGGACACCACAAGATTGGACCGAAAGCTAAGCACCTCTCCCATTACAAGAAAGATCAATCTAGTAGGCCAAACTAAACCGATAATTCGAAGAGACTTGCAAAGATATCAAATCATGCATATAAGAATTCAGAGAAGAACCAAATATTATTCGTAGAAAATCTTGATCATAAGTCAACAATTCATCAGATCTCGGCAAACACAACGCAAAAGAGTATGACATCAAATAGATCTACAAGAACATCGAGGAGAACTTTGTATTGAGAACCAAAGAGAGAGAAGAAACCATCAAGCTAATAACTGTGGGCCCGAAAGTCTATGGTAAACTACTCACACATCATCGGAGAGGCTATGGTGTTGGTGTAGAAGCCCTCCGTGATCGATTCCCCCTCCGGCAGATCGCCGGAAAAAGCCCCAAGATGAGATCTCACGGGTACAGAAGGTTGCGGCGGTGGAAAAGTGGTTTTGTGGCTCCCCCTAATGTTTTTATGGTATAAAAGTATATATAGGCGAAAAAGTATGTCTGTGGAGCTCCATGGGGCCCATGAGGGTGGGGGGTGCGCCCTCCTGTCTCGTGGCTGCGTCACGGAGTTCCAGACTTCCACTCGAAGTCTCCTGGATTGCGTTTGTTCCAAGAAAGATCCTCGCGAAGGATTCATTCCGCTTGGATTCCGATTGATATTCCTTCTCTGCAAGACACTGAAATAGGCCAAAAAATAGAAACTGGCACTGGGCCTTCGATTAATAGGTTAGTCCCAAAAATAATATAAAAGAGCATATTAAAGCCCATTAAACATCCAAAACAGATAATATAATAGCATGGAACAATAAAAAATTATAGATAAGTTGGAGACGTATCACCCCCCCTTTCCTTCCCTTCCATCTCTCCCTTCCTCCTTCCTCCTCTTCCTTAGGTGGTAACCTACAAGGACTTGGAGTCCTAGTAGGATTCCCATCGCCTGGCGCGCCCTAGGAGGGCCAGCCGGCCTCCCCTCCCCTCCTTTATATACCGGGGCAGGGGCACCTTAGAAGACACAAGTTTCTCTTAACCGTGTGCGGTGCCCCGTTCCACAGTTACACGCCTCGGTCATATCGTCGTAGTGCTTAGGCGAAGCCCTGCGCCGGTAACTTCATCATCAGCGTCGCCACGGCGTCGTGCTGACGGAACTCTCCCTCGGCCTCAACTGGATCAAGAGTTCGAGGGACGTCATCGAGCTGAATGTGTGCTGATCACGGAGGTGCCGTACGTTTGGTACTTGGATCGGTTAGATCGTGAAGATGTTCGACTACATCAACAGCGTTACAAAATGCTTCGGCTTTCGGTCTACGAGGGTACATGGACACACTCTCCCCGCTCATTTCTATACATCTCCTAGAGAGATCTTGCGTGATCGTAGTTAAATTTTTTGAAATACTGTGTTCCCTAGACAGTGGCATCCGAGCCAGGTCTGTGCGTAGATGTTATATGCACGAATAGAACACAAAGATTTGTGGGCAATAATAGTCATACTTCTTACCCGCAAAGTCTTGCTTTGATTCGGTGGTACAGTTGGATGAAGCGGCCTAGATCGACGTTACATGACCATGTTCATGAGACTGGTTCTACCGACGTGCTTCGCAGACATGTGGCTTGTGGGTGTCTGTTTCTCCAACTTTGTTGAATCGAGTTTGACTACGCCCAGTCCTTGTTGAAGGTTAAAACATCACCCTTGATTAAAAATCGTTGTTGTTTTGATGTGTAGGTAAGAACGGTTCTTCCTAGAAGCCCGTAGCAGCCACATAAAACTTGCAACAACAAAGTAGAGGACGTCTAACTTGTTTTTGCAGGGCATGTTGTGATGTGATATGGTCAAGACATGATGATATATAAATTGTTGTATGAGATGATCATGTTTTGTAAAAGTTATCGGCAACTGGCAGGAGCCTTATGGTTGTCGCTTTATTGTATGAAATGCAATCGCCTTGTAATTGCCTTACTTTATCACTAAGCGGTAGCGATAGTCCTAGAAGCAATAGTTGGCGAGACGAACGATGCTACGATGGAGATCAAGGTGTCAAGCCGGTGACTATGGCGATCATGACGGTGCTTTGGAGATAGATATCAAAGGCACGGGATGATGATGGCCATATCATATCACTTATTTGATTGCATGTGATATTTATCATTTATGAATCTTATTTTTCTTAGTACGGCGGTAGCATTATAAGATGACCCCTGACTAAATTTGAAGGTATAAGTGTTCTCCATGAGTATGCACCGTTACTATAGTTCGTCGTGCCGAGACACCACGTGATGATCGGGTGTGATAAGCTCTATGTTCACATACAACGGGTGCAAGCCAGTTTTGCACACGTGGAATACTCGGGTTAAACATGACGAGCCTATCATATGCAGATATGGCCTCGGAACACTGAGACCGAAAGGTCAAACGTGAATCATATACTAGGTATGATCAATATAGAGATGTTCACCATTGAAAACTACTCCATCTCACGTGATAATCGGACATGATTTAGTTGATATGGATCACGTGATCATTTAGATGACTAGAGGGATGTCTATCTAAGTGGGAGTTCTTAAGTAATATGATTACTTGAACTTTAATTAATCATGAACTTAGTCCTAATAGTATTTGCAAATTATGTTGTTGATCAATAGCTCACGTTATAGCTCTCCGTTTATTTTTTTGATATGTTCCTAGAGAAAAGTAAGTTGAAAGATGATAGTAGCAATGATGCGGATTGGATCCGTGATCTGAGGATTATCCTCATTGCTGCATAGAAGAATTATGTCCTTGATGCACCGCTAGGTGATGGACCTATTGCATGAGCAGATAAAGACGTTATGAACGTTTGGCAAGCTCGGTATGATGACTACTTGATAGTTTAGTGTGTCATGCTTTATGGCTTAGAACCGGGACTTCAAAAACGTTTTGAATGCCACGGAGCATATAAGATGCTCCAAGAGCTCAAATTGGTATTTTCAGACTCATGCCCGAGTCGAGAGGTATGAAACCTCTGACAACTACTTTGCCTACTAGATGGAGGAGAATAGCTCAACCAGTGAGCATGTGCTCAGTATGTCTGAGTAATACAATCGCTTGAATCAAATGGGAGTTTATCTTCCAGAGAAGATAGTGATTGATAGAGTTCTCTAGTCACTATCACTAAGTTATTGGAACTTCATGATGAACTATAATATGCAAGGGATGACAAAAAAAATTCTCGAGCTCTTCGTGATGCTAAAATCGGCGAAAGGTAGAAATCAAGAAAGAGCATCAAGTGTTGATGGTTAACAAGACCACTAGTTTTAAGAAAAGGGGCAAAGGAAAAGAAAGGGAACTTCAAGAAAGAATGACAAGCAAGTTGCCACTCCCGTGAAGAAACCCAAACCCAAAGCTAAACCTAAGCCTGAAACTAAGTGCTTCTACTGCAAAGGGAATGGCCACTAGAAATGGAACTACCCCAAAAACACTTGGCGGATAAGAAGGATGGAAAAGCGAAAGGTATTTTGGTAATACATGTTATAGATGTGTACTGTACTAGTGTTCATAGTAACCCCAGGGTATTTGATACTGGTTCAGTTGCTATGATTAGTAACTCGAAACAGGAGTTGCAAAATGAACAAAGACTGGTTGTGGGTGAAGTGACGATGTGTGTTGGAAATGATTCCAAGGTTGATATGATCACCATCGCACACTCCCTCTACCTTCGAGATTACACTAGTAGAAAAACGGGCTTTGGTCTAGCCAGAAAAGAGCATTAATCCCGGTTACATTACGAACCGGGACAAATGTGAGCATTAGTCCCGGTTCAAGCGGCGAGGGCACCATACAGGCATTAGTCCCGGTTCGTGGCACGAACCGGTACTAAAGGGTGAGATGCCCATTAGTACCGGTTCGTGGCACGAACCGGTACTAAAGGTTAGACCTTTAGCACCGGTTCGTGCCACAAACCGGTACTAATGGGGTTGAGACCTTTAGTACCGGTTCGTCCCACGAACCGGTACTAATGGTGCAATTTTCAAATCCTACCCCCCGGTGCATCGCCTTTTCAGTTTTGTAAAAAGCAAAATAAAATGATAGCAACTTCAAAATTTTACGAATATATCCATCAATGCAAAGCATCTAAACGACCCATCATCCTCCTCAAGCTTGATTTCACTAAGGCCTTTGATACCATCGAGCATGAGACCATCCTCCAAATCCTACGATGCAAGGGTTTTGATTCTCGTTGGACTGGCTGGGTCAATAGTATTCTGTCCACGGGTTCCTCTTCTGTCCTTTTAAATGGTGTGCCAGGTAAACACTTTGTATGCAGATCTGGGGTTCGTCAAGGAGATCCACTATCTCCGCTATTATTCGTCATTGCGGTGGATTTGCTCCAATCTGTAGTCAATGAGATGTGCTCAAGAGGAATTCTTTCTTTACCAATTCCAACAAACTCCCGGGACTATCCGATTGTTCAATACGCGGATGACACGCTTATTTTCTTACCTGCGATTGATGATCAGTTGATTGCCTTTAAGGAGATGCTCATAACGTTCGCAGCATCAACTGGTTTGCATGCCAACTTCAGTAAGTCATCCCTTATTCCTCTCAATATGACGGATGAAGAGGGCGCTCGGGTTGCTAGCCTACTAGGTTGTGATGTAGGATCTATGCCCTTCACATACCTAGGTCTACCTATGGGCACCTCTCGGCCCACGATCTATGATTTGCTGCCACTTGTGGATCGTATTGAGCGGAGGTTGTCTGCTTCCTCATGTTTACTGAATCAAGGCAGTCGGCTCCAATTGCTCCAGTCAGTGCTTTGTTCGATGCCAATCTACTTCATGTGCACACTATCTCTCCCTAAAGGGATCTTGCAATAGATTGAGAGAATTATGCGGCAGTGTCTGTGGAGAGGCAACACTGATAATCCGAGACAATCCTTAGCTGCTTGGGATCGAGTCTGTAGACCTAAGAAGTGTGGTGGTCTGGGAGTATTAAACTTGGGTCTCCAAAATGAAGCCTTGTTACTTAAGCACCTGTTCAAGTTCTTCAACAAAATGGATGTCCCTTGGGTCACATTAATTTGGGAAACTTATTATGCTGCTTCGCCACCGCAGGTTACTCAAAGTTGTGGCTCCTTTTGGTGGAGGGATGTCATGAAATTATACACCAACTTCTGCAAGTTAGCCATCCCTGAAGTGCATTCTGGCAACACGGTGACATTTTGGCTTGATCGATGGCAGTTGGGAAATAATGCGGTCCTTTTACGCGCCCGTTTCCCCAGGCTCCATTCTTTTGTCATCAGTGACACGATCACTGTCAGGGAGTTTTTGGAGCTACCACAGATCTCCGACCACTTTCATTTGCCGCTATCGCACGAAGCATATAATGAGTTACCTCAACTTCAAGATTTACTTGCCTTAGTTAACTTGAATGATGATGGCAAGGACATATGGAAGTGGCCGTCCAAAACTGGAGAGTTCAAATCAAAGATATATTATGAGTCTTGCTTCTCACATTTGGTGGTAGATCCCATATTCAAATGGATTTGGAAGTGTGCTTGCACGTTAAAGTTTAAAGTTTTTGGATGGCTTCTTTTATTGGACCGTTTAAACACCAGGGACATGATGCAACGCAGGAGCTGGATCATTCATGATGATACGTGTGTTCTTTGCCTCTCTGCCACACATGAGGATCGTGAACACCTTTTCTTTGCATGCAATTTCAGCTAGAGGGTTTGGAATTACCTTGGGATTTCCTGTAACGCTCAGCACAACTAGAGTACATATGACATGGCTCTTGCTGCTAGAAGGGACTTTGGTTATCCTTTCTTCACTGAGGTCATTTTTATTGCTACTTGGAACATCTGGATTCAACGGAATGGAAAGATCTTTAGAAATGAGAGACCCACCTTCATTTCTTGGAGGAGGAACTTCATCCATGATATTTCCTTACTGGCTCATAGAATCAAATGTAAATATAGGGATAGCCTAACTTCCTGGATAGCCTCTCTATCGTAGGCCCATTGTAAGTAGTTTCTTTCCTAGCTCCTAGCTTCTCTGTAATTATGTAAACTTTTATTCTCCTAACTAATAAAACACTGTGAGGTTGTTGCCTTGCAGTACATAGTCAAAAAAAACTTCAAAATTTTAAATCCTTCGAGAGGTAGTTATGTTACTACGTCTACTAGTTAGGAAAATTTAAAAACTTAAATTTGGACATGTTTTGCAAAAAATGTAGGGAAAATATAAAACGGCTATAACTTTTGCATATGATGTCGGAAAAAAACATATAATATATCAAAATGTTCGGAACAAAAATCCGCATCCGATGGAGACCGCCTACGGCCTGTTTGCAAATTTTTAGAATCCTCAGATTCTAAAAGGAAAAAAAGTTATGCTCAAATTTCAGTTTTTTTTGAATTTTTGTTAAATCTGGTCAAACTACTTATTCAAGAAGTATTAGTGTTACTAAATAATTATTCAAGAATATTAGTGTTACTAAATAATTATTTCAGTTTTTTTTAAAATTTGGTCAACTATGGTCAAACTGTGGTCAAACTACTTATTCAAGAAATATTTGTGTTACTAAATAATTATTGATTTTTAGAACAATAGTTTCAAACTCAAACAGTGAAATGTGTGACTTCATGCTCAAGCTAAATTCCTGAGGGTTAATAGGATTGCCGTCTTAGTATTGTTAGGAAAACAACAAGTGCAGACTTGGAAACGAGGGAGAATAGAACCCAGAAGTTAAGCGTGCTCAGGCTGGAGTAGTGAGAGGATGGGTGACCGTTCGGGAAGTTAGATGATTTGTAATGATGAGGGGTGATTAGAGATTAAAGGTTAAATTGAGCAGTGATGAGGGGTGATTAGAGATTAGAGGTTAAAATAATTCAGAAATTTGAAATTAAAAAAATAAAAAAAAATTCAATTTTTTTAAAAAAAATCATAAAATATCCTTTAGTACTGGTTGGTGTTACCAACCGGGACTAAAGGTGGACCTCCAGGCAACGGCCACATGGAGGGCCTTTAGTCCCGGCTCCAGTTAGAACCGGGACTAAAGGGGGAGGCTTTAGTACTGACCCTTTAGTCCCGGTTCCAGAACCAGGACTAAAGGCCCTTATGAATCGGGACTAAAGGCCCTTTTTCTACTAGTGTTAGTGTTGGACCAAAATAAATGTTATTTGGTGTTTGCATTGAGCATGAATATGATTGGATCATGATTATTGCAATACGTTTATTCATTTAAGTCAGAGAATAATTGTTGTTCTATTTACATGTATAAAACCTTCTATGGTCATACACTTAATATAAATGGTTTATTGAATCTCGATCGTAATGATACACATATTCATAATATTGATGCCAAAAGATACAAAGTTAATAATGATAGTACAACTTATTTGTGGCACTGCCATTTAGGTCATATTGGTCTAAAGCGCATGAAGAAACTCCATGCTGATGGGCTTTTGGAATCACTTGATTATGAATCACTTGATGCTTGTGAACCATGCCTCATGGGCAAGATGACTAAGACTCAGTTCTCTAGAACAATGGAGCGAGCAACTGACTAGCTGGAAATAATACATACTGATGTATGCGGTCCGATAAGTGTTGAGGCTCACGACGGGTATCGTTATTTTCTGACCTTCACAAATGATTTGAGCAGCTATGGGAATATCTACTTAATGAAAAACAAGTCTGGAACATTTGAAAAGTTCAATGAGTTTTAGAGTGAAGTGGAAAATCATCATAACAATAAAATAAAGATTCTACGATCTAATCACGGAGGCAAATATTTGAGTTATGAGTTTGGCCTCCATTTAAAACAATGGTGTGTCCGAATGTCGTAACCATACTTTATTAGATATTTTGCGATCTATGATATCTCTTACTGATTTGCCGATATCGTTTTGGGGTTATGCTTTAGAGACGTCTGCATTCACGTTAAACAGGGCACCATCTAAATCCGTTGAGATGACACGATATGAACTATGGTTTGGAAAGAACCCAAGTTGTCATTTCTTAAAGTTTGGGGCTGCGATGCTTATGTGAAAAAGCTTCAACCTGATAAGCTCGAAACCAAATCAGAGAAATGTGTCTTCATAGGATACCCAAAAGAGACTCTTGCGTACACCCTCTATCACAGATCCGAAGGTAAGATATCCATTGCTTAGAATGGATCCTTTCTAGAGAAGGAGTTTTTCTCGAAAGAAGTGAGTGGAAGGAAAGTAGTACTTGATGAGGCAGTTGTGCCTTCTCCCGAATTGGGAAATGGTTCATCATAGAAATCAGTTCTAGTGATGCCTACATCAATTAGTGAGGAAGTTAATGATGATGATCATGGAACTTTAGATGAAGTTACATAGGTCAACCAGAGTATGTTACGCACTAGAGTGGTACGGTAATCCTATTCTTGAAGTCATGTTACTAGACCATGACGAACCTACGAACTATGAGGAAGCGATGATAAGCCCAGATTCCGCGAAATGGCTTGAGGGCGTGAAATCTAAGATGGGATCCATGTATAAGAACAAAGTGTGGACTTTGGTGGACTTGCGTGATGATCAGCGAGCCATATAGAATAAATGGATCTTCAAGAGGAAGACGGACGCTGATGGTAGTGTTACAATTTACAAAGCTCAAATTGTCAAAAAAAGGTTTTCGACAAGTTCAAGGTGTTGAATACGATGAGATTTTCTCACTCATATAGATGCTTAAGTCCATCCGAATCATGTTAGCAATTGCCGCATTTTATGAAATCTGGCAAATGGATGTCAAAACTGCATTCCTTAATGTATTTATTAAAGAAGAGTTGTATATGATGCAACCAGAAGGTTTTGTCAATCCTAAAGGTCCTAACAAAGTGCGCAAGCTCTAGTGATCCATCTATGGACTGGTGCAAGCATCTCAGAGTTGGAAAATACGCTTTGATGAGTTGATCAAAGCATATAGTTTTATAGAAACTTTTGGAGAAGCATGTATTTACAAGAAAGTGAGTGGGAGCTCTGTAGCATTTCTAATATTATATGTGGACGACATATTGTTGATTGGAAATAATACAGAATTTCTGGATAGCATAAAAGGATACTTTAATAAGCTTTTTTTCAAATAAAAACCTCGGTGAAGCTACTTACATATTGGGCATCAAAATCAATAAAGATAGATCAAGACGCTTGATAATACTTTCGATGAATACATACCTTGATAAGATTTTAAAGGAGTTCAAAATGGATCAGTCAAAGAAGGATTTCTTGCCTGAGGTGCAAGGTGTGAAGTTGAGTAAAGACTCAAAACCCGACCACGGCAGAAAATAGAAAGAGAATGAGAAGTCATTCCCTATGCCTTAGTCATAGGTTCTATAAAGTATGCTATGTTGTGTACCAAACCTATTGTGTACCTTGCCATGAATTTGGCAAGGGGGTACGATATTGTTCCAGGAGTGGATCACTAGATAGTAGTCAAAATTATCTTTAGAAGACTAATGAGATATTTCTCGGTTATGGAGCTGATAAAGAGTTCGTCATAAAGAGTTCGGTCGATGCAAGCTTTTACACCGATCCGGATGACTCTGAGTCTCAATCTGGATACATACTGAAAGTGGGGGCAATTAGCTAGAGTAACTCCATGCAGAGCATTGTAGACATAGAGAATTTGCAAAATACATACGGCTCTGAATGTGACAGACCCATTGATTAAGCTTCTCTCACAAGCAAAACATGATTACACTATAGTACTCTTTGGGTGTTAATCACATAGCGATGTGAACTGGATTGTCGACTCTAGTAAAAACCTTTTGGTATTAATCATATAGCAATGTGAACTAATCATATAAAGATGTGAACTATTGGTATTAAATCACATTACAATGTGAACTAGATTATTGACTCTAGTGCAAGTGGGAGACTGAAGGAAATATGCCATACAGGCAATAATAAAGTTGTTATTTATATTTTATTATATCATGATAAATGTTTATTATTCATGCTAGAATTGTATTATCTGGAAACTTAGTACATGTGTTGATACGTAGACAAAAAGAGTGTCCCTAGTATGCCTCTACTAGACGAGCTCGTTAATCAAAGATAGTTCAGTTTCCTTACCATAGACATGTGTTGTCATTTAATGAACGGGGTCACATCATTAGAGAATGATGTGATGGACACGACCCATCCATTAGCTTAGCATAATGATCGTTTAGTTTTATTCTTATTGCTTTCTTCATGACTTATACATGTTCCTCTGACTATGAGATTATGCAACTCCTGAATACCGGAGGAACACCTTGTGTGCTATCAAATGTCATAACGTAACTAGGTGATTATAAAGATGCTCTACAGGTGTCTCCGATGGTGTTTGTTGAGTTGGCATAGATCGAGATTAGGATTTGTCACTCCGTGTATCGGTGAGGTATCTCTGGGTCCTCTCGGTAATGATCATCACTATAAGCCTTGCAAGCAATGTAATTAATGAGTTAGTTGCGGTATGATACATTACAGAACGAGTAAAGAGACTTGCCGGTAACAAGTTTGAACTAGGTATGATTATACCGACGATCGAATCTCGGGCAAGTAACAGACCGATGACAAAGGGAATAACGTATGTTGTTATGCGGTTTGACCGATAATGATCTTCCTAGAATATGTAGGAACCAATAAGAGCATCTAGGTTCCTCTATTGGTTATTGACTAGAGATGAGTCCGGTCATGCCTACATTGTTCTCGAACCCGTAGGGTCCGCACGCTTAACGTTTGATGACAATTTGTATTATGAGTTATGTGATGTGATGACCGAAGATTGTTCGGAGTCCCGGATGATATGACGGACATGACGAGGAGTCTAGAAATGGTCGAGACATAAAGATTGATATATTGGACGATATTATTCGGACACCGGATGAGTTCCGAGAGGTACCGGATAATTATCGGAGTTCCGAAGGGTTATCGGAACCCCTGGGGGAACTAATGGGCCTTAGTGGGAAGAGAGGAAGGGCCAAAAGGGGATGGCCTCCCCCCTTGGCTCCGAATTGGACTAGGGGAAGGGAGCAGCGCCCCCTATGCTTACCTTCCCTCCCTCCCTTCCTTCTTCCCCCTCTTAGGTGGAAACCTACTAGGACTTGGAGTCCTAGTAGGATTCCCCTCTCCTGGCGCACCCTAGGAGGGACAGCCGGCCTCCCCTCCCCTCCTTTATATACGGGGGCAGGGGCAACCTAGAAGACACAAGTTTCTATTAATTGTGGGCAGTGCCCCGACCCACAGTTACACACCTCTGTCATATCGTCGTAGTGCTTAGGTGAAGCCCTGTGCCGATAACTTCATCATCACCGTCGCCACGCCGTCGTGCTGACGGAACTCTCCCTCGGCCTCAACTGGATCAAGAGTTCGAGGGACGTCATCGAGCTGAACATGTGCTAATCGCGGAGGCGCCGTACGTTCGGTACTTGGATCGGTTGGATCACGAACACGTTCGACTACATCAACCGCGTAACGAAACGCTTCCGCTTTCGGTCTACGAGGGTACGTGGACACACTCTCCCCGCTCATTGCTATGCATCTCCTAGATATATCTTGCGTGATCGTAGGTAAATTTTTTGAAATACTGCATTCCCCATACAATAGCCTCAACATAATAAAAGGGTTCAGACAAGGCAAGCAAACGTTGCGGTGCTTTTCCAAACCCAAATGACAAGCTATGGGTGAAGAGCTAGCCAAGCTACTTGAGGCCGGGTTCATTAGAGAAATTAAGCACCCGGACTGGCTAGCCAAACTGGTCATGGTACCAAAGATGGATAAATCCTGGCACCTCTATGTCGATTTCAAAGACCTCAATAAGGCTTGATCTAAGGACCCCTTCCCGCTGCCCCGCATTGAACAAATCATTGACGCAACCGTAGGACATAACTCATTGTGTTTCCTCGATGCATACTCCAGATACCATCAAATTAAGATGAAGGAGTCCAACCAGGCCGCAACGGCATTTATTACCCCGTACAGGCCTTTCTGCTTCAACACTATGCCTTTCGGGCTCAAAACTGTTGGCGCCACTTACCAACGCATGATTCAAACATGCCTGGAACAGTAAATTGGCAAGCCAGTGGAGGCATACATGGATGATGTAGTCATCAAAACTAAACATGCTGAATCATTGGTGGACGATCTACGCCTCACATTCGACAACCTCCGAACATATGACATGCGACTCAATCCAGAAAAATGTGTCTTCGGCGTTCCAGCCGGAAAACAACTCGGGTTCATTGTTTCCAATAGAGGAATCGAAGCGAACCCAGCCAAAATCCAAGCCCTGTCACATTTGGCAATGCCAACAGACCTAAAGCAGGTCCAAAAACTAGCTGGTTGCATAGCGGCCTTAAGCCGCTTCATCTCCAGATTAGGAGAAAAAGCGCTACCACTTTATCGACTACTCCGGCGCACTGACCACTTCGAATGGATGGATGCGGCTACAGCCGGGCTGGAAGAAATAAAAGCCTTGTTAGTAGGCAACCCAATGCTAGCCACACCACATGTCGGTGAGCCTATGTTGCTCTACATATCTGCGACTCACCAGGTAGTAAGCACCATACTCGTCGTTGAACGAGAGGAAGAGGGACACAAATTCCCCATCCAGAAACCGGTGTACTGTGTATCGATGGTCCTTACACCATGCAAATCTTGATACTCGTACTATCAGAAGATAGCGTATGTGGTCTTCATGGCATCTCGGAAGTTGCGACACTACTTTCAAAAGTGTTCAATCATAGTGGCATCCGAAGTACCACTCAATGACATCATAAATAATCGGGAAGCCACCGGTCGCATAGCCAAATGGGCCATTGAGCTCTTACCATTTGAAATAACATACAAGCCACGCGAGCTACTAAATCTCAGGTGTTTGCCGACTTTGTCGCCGAGTGGACGGAAGCCGACCTCCCTAAAGAGTACAACACGTACTCCAACTGGATCATGTACTTCAACGGCTCTAAAATGTTAGCCGGATTGGGGGCTGGTGTCATCTTGGCATCCTCTACAGGAGACACAATCTGCTACGTGTTACAGATCATGTATACGAACTCCAACAATGTGGCCGAATATGAGGCACTACTACATGGTCTTCGAATGGTTGTCTCTGTGGGCATACAACGCCTAGAGGTGTGTGGGGATTCGAACCTCGCAATATCCCAAATAAATGGAGAATTCGATGCGAAAGATCCAAAGATGGCGACATACTGAAACGTCGTACTCAAAAATATCAGCTCGGTTTGAGGGGCTCGAGTTCCATCATGCTGCTCGAGACAGTAATCAGGCAGCGGACATCCTTGCTCGAATGGGCGCTAAACGCAATCTCGTCCCGCCTAACACCTTTGTGGAAAGGCTTTTCAAGCCATCCGTGGTATGGGAGGACGAGAGCGGAAATACTAGTCTAGAGCCAATCATACCCCCAGATGCCGAACACTATTCTTATATCATCGGAGGATCGCGCACCGAAATGACAACTTCTGCCCATGTAATCATGGCTATCATGGCTCCATGGACCGAACCCTTCTAGCCTACCTTAATAGGCAGGAGCTACCTGATGACTAGAACGAGGCCCGTCGCATATTCCAACGCTCTAAAGCCTACAAAGTCCACGAGGGTGAACTCTATAAGAAAAGTACTAATGGAGTTCTTTAAAGATGCATCTCCGAAGAGGAGCGATGGCAATTCTTGGCTAAAATACATGCTTGTCTTGGTGGCCATCACGTTGCAGCTCGGGCCCTCGTAAGTAAGGCCTTCCATACAGGTTTCTTTTGGCCAACGGCCCGAGCAGATGCACATGCCCTTGTACAGCTTAGCGTACGATATCAACTTTTTGCCAATCAAAGTCATATGCCGCCCACTACCTTAAGAACAATCCCCATTACTTGGCCTTTTGCGGTTTGGGGGCTAGACATGGTCGGACCCCTTAAAGGGGGAAGCCACAAGAAGAAATATTTGCTGGTTATGGTGGATAAATTCACTAAGTGGATAGATGCCAAACCAGTAGAAACGGTTGAAGCTGGACCGGTGATCGACTTTATATCTGGTGTTGAACATAGTTATGGTGTCCCGCACAACATCATCACGGACAATGGCTCTAACTTCATAGCCGATGAGGTGAAAAATTGGTGTGCAAATCTGGGCATTAAGCTCGATTAGGCCTCCGTATATCACCCTCAAACAAATGGTCAGGTCGAACGGGAAAATGGCCTGATAATGAGCGGTATTAAACCTAGGCTAGTGCAATCCCTATGGGAGTCAGATAAACAATGGGTCGAGGAAGTCGATTCCGTACTCTGGGGACAGCGGACTATGCCCAATCGCACAACCATTCATGACTCACCTTGAGTGCGCATGTATGAAGAGAGAGAGAGGTCGAGCTAGATCGGTAGGACGACCTAGATGAGCCTGTAGGAGGAGCGTGACATTGCAAAGGCCCATTCCGCATTCTACCAACAACAGGCTCGATGATACCAAAGCAGAGAATTGCGGGCCAAGACTTATAATGTCGGCAAACTCGTTCTACGCGTGCCAGAGAAGAAGAAGGACAAGCTCAAACCAAGATGGGAGGGGCCCTTTATTATAGATGAAGTTCTCACAGGAGGGGCCAATCGCCTTCATAATGCATCAGACAATCGCCTAGAGCCGAATCCATCGAACATTGCTCGGCTCTGAAGATTCTACGCATAAGTTTGGCCATGTTTCTTTTTCGTTTTTTCTCCTCTTCATTTCTTTTTATTTCCACGTTTTTGTATGATTTACAGGATATGTTCGGATATGCCGAACACTTGAGGGGTACACATCCTAAAATGTATATACCCCAAAATGACTGGGGGCTTCTTTTATTGAAGCTTATTATCATTGAGAGCCTGGAGCTCACAATATGTACGTCATTCGCTCATATACACCCTTTTTGCCATTATATGCACATCTATGACTTAAGTTTTGGCCAAGCTGGGTTGCATCGCTCCTGTGTTTATGCCCTACGTTCCCGATTATTCGGCTAGGGCGTAAGGGAGCACCTCTACGATTGTTACAACCGGGTAATCCGGACCTGTACCTCAGATGGGTGAAGCCGAAAGCTAGCATTCTTAAGAGAATAAGTGGTCGGCAATCAAACGATGGATTGTTACATTCTTGTAACTTTTTAAATACGGGACAGTTCTTCTGTGCCGCGGATCAAAGCCTAGGCACGCATACTTAAAGCATGCCAACCCAAGGAAAGGAACCCTTAACGGAAG
Source organism: Triticum monococcum (assembly GCA_034509565.1). NCBI lineage: Eukaryota > Viridiplantae > Streptophyta > Magnoliopsida > Poales > Poaceae > Triticum > Triticum monococcum. Next base: position 638,550,280 of record CM067847.1, on the reverse strand, counting down.
TATTCTCCTTGGAAGATGTTTCTTATATGTAATATAACATACACCCCGAACTCAATTTTTTGTCTGTTAGAGCACAATGACTGGGTTGCCTGGTTTCCAGATATAGTGAATGCTTCTTTTCATTCCAAAATAGTATCTAGAAACACTCGACCATTTTGGTTTGGAGGTTAAAGCCGAAAGCCTGCGATGACAAACTTTCCACATGTTCGGATAAAGGCACATGTTGATCATAATGAACATTACTACATTGAATTGAATGGAATTTCTTATCTATTCCATTCCTTATCTATTCCATTCCTTATCTATTCCATCTATAAGACTGTCTAACCTACATTCTTCCTACAGATATTACACAGCTATCATTACTTGGTCATACACCAAATTCAATGGAATTTCTTTCCCATTTGGTCCCTGCAGTCCCACTCGAGCCATATAATTAGGATCCAGCTTGGTGAAGCGTGTTTTCACCATCGCCCAGGCTTCTCGTGCGCCTTCACGGCAGGTGGATGTCTTCGATAGCTCAAAGCGGCGCCGGGCAGCTCTGAACAGGTTTGCCAAGTTCTCCATACTTTGTGGAGGGGTATCGGATGGCCATAAAGCCTTATACATAGTCCTCATGACTTTCTGGGCCCGAGCATGTTCCACAGATAGTTCCTTCAGCATGTCGCCTTGAAATCCAAATACTTCTTCTTCTAGACGACCAGTTAGCAGACCTATAGCAATAGAGTCATGACATTCCAAACTATGGACTAAACATGAGCCCCTCATGGTGGTTAAAAAAAGAGGGACAAAATACCAAACATGCCGCCCTTCAACTTTTCATTTTCCTTCTGGGCAGTCGATAGTTGAGCCTTCAAGCTCTCTATCTCTTTGGATTGTTTGTCTTTTTCATCCTCGTGTTTGTTCTTCTCGGACGTGCTCATTGCGGCCTTTTTCATTTCCACCAGTTCGGTTGTGACAACATTCAACTACGTATGGTTTGATTTTAGCTCCTGGGATAGCACAGTATTCTTTTCCTTAAGAACATGCAGGACAAATCAATCCTTAAATCGGTTATTCTCGCTGCTTCAAGTCTCGGGGGCTACTGGCATATGACTATCAAAATTGCACAAACTTTTACCTGTATGTCCTTTGAGAAAAGCTGAGTGACTCCAGCAAGTCCATCTCGAGCAGCCCGAATATATGCGTACACCGAACTAAGTACGGTAAATTCCTGCTCAGAAAAGGCTGGAGCGTGCATGGCCTCTTTTAGTCGACGGTGACTCATTATGCTCTCCACCTCGGAATTTGTGACTGATACGTCATCCGAATCCTCATGAGGCGGGGGAACCAGCATTGCATCGGTCCTCGTCCTAGTTGACGAGTCCGGCGCCGGATTGGCTGACATGCAGCTAATAGGGCGTTTTCCCATAGTCTGCCACGTGCTCCTCCTGAATCATGAATAAAAAGGGACTTTAGATCCGGAATCGTGCTCAGGCATGTATCAAGCGGACATACCTCTTGGAAGACTGGTCTCTTTTTGTTTTGAGCGATTACCCTGCGTCGGGGCCGCTCTCGAAGGAGTGCAGCCTGCCGCACACCGATCCTATAAAAGTACGGTTTGATATAAGGGATACGGGCACAAGTGGGGATTTCTTTCTAAAAGTGAAGGAAATATGCCCTAGAGGCAATAATAAAGTTGTTATTTATATTTCCTTATATCATGATAAATGTTTATTATTCATGCTAGAATTGTATTAACCGGAAACTTAGTACATGTGTGAATACATAGACAAACAGAGTGTCCCTAGTATGCCTCTACTTGACTAGCTCGTTAATCAAAGATGGTTATGTTTCCTGGCCATAGACATGTGTTGTCATTTGATGAATGAGATCACATCATTAGAGAATGATGTGATGGACAAGACCCATCCGTTAGCTTAGCACTTTGATCATTTAGTTTATTGCTATTCCTTTCTTCATGAGTTATACATGTTCCTATTACTATTAGATTATGCAACTCCCGAATACCGAAAGAACACTTAGTGTGCTATGAAACGTCACAATGTAACCGGGTGATTATAAAGATGCTCTACAGTTGTCCCCGATGGTGTTTGTTTAGTTGGCATAGATCGAGATTAGGATTTGTCACTCCGAATGTGGGAGAGGTATCTTTGGGCCCTCTCAGTAATGGTCATCACTATAAGACTTGCAAGCAATGTGACCAATGAGTTATTTGTGGGATGATGCATTACAGAACAAGTAAAGAGACTTGTCGGTAACGAGATTGAACTAGCTATGATGATACTGACGACCGAATCTCGGGCAAGTAACATACCGATGACAAAGGGAACAATGTATGTTGTTATGTTGTTTGACCGATAAAGATCTTGGTAGAATATGTAGGAGCCAATATGAGCATCCAGGTTCCGCTATTGGTAATTGACCGGAGATGTGTCTCGGTCATATCTACATAGGTCTCGAACTCGTAGGGTCCGCACGCTTAACGTTCGATGACGATTTGTATTATGAGTTTCGTGTTTTGATGAACCGAAGTTTGTTTGGAGTCCCGGATGAGATCACGGACATGACGAGGAGTCTCAAAATGGTCGAGACATAAAGATTCATATATTGGAAGGTTACATTCGGACATCGGAATGGTTCGAGTCATTTCGGATGAGTTTCCAAGTGCTAGGGCACTAGTAGAAAACAGGGCTTTGGTTCAGGCAGGGCAAGCCCATTAGTCCCGGTTCAGTCACGAACCGGGACCCATGGGGGCATTCGTCCCGGTTCTTTAGCCCACGGGGCCGACCGGGGCCTCGTGGGCATTGCTCCCAGTTCGTATGGACTCATTTGTCCCGGTACTAGGCATGAACCGGGACCAATGGGCCTCGCTCCTGGCCCACAAACATTGGTCCCCGTTCTTGGCTCGAACCAGGATAGAAGGCTGGGCTTTAGTCCCGGTTCTAGCCATGAACCAGGACAAATAAGTTGCCTATATATATCCCGTCGCTGCAGCAGAGCACTCCACAATGCTCTGTTTTTTTTGGCCGGCGAGGAGAGGGCATTTGGGTGCTCTAGCTCACCTCCTATGCACATGAGGTGTTCGATGAAATGCCCAAGCCACACTAGTTAAGCTTTCTCCTCTCGAAGCTCGACCTCCAAGCTCCATTTTCCCCAATATTGGTCTAGGTTTAGCAGTCTGTCACGTCCCGTCCCCGTCTTCACCGCCGTCGATCGCCCGCGCCGATCCCATCGCCTGCACCACCGTGGTGAGCCTCTTGTTCTTATGTTCTTCTGAAAGAAAAAAATCTTACTTTAGATAGATACTTGTCTAATTTTCTTACTTTTATTGTTGCTTGTTATTCTATAGTGCGATGGTTTTGGTATCCGCCCCCGTCGGCCCTTGTCCTGGCTATGATTCGGATATGGTATATATTATCTTTTATAACTATTTGGTTCATTTATTGTTTATGACAATTATGCCCATCAAGTTGACATATCCTCTATGCTATATATCTAGAATATATATATTAAGGTATAATACAATAAAGAAATACAAATAAAATAATAAAATATAGTATTATCATATGATAATGATAATGGAATCAAATTAGATTTTATCTATGGAGGAGGTAGTTGAACTGGAAATTCCAACCGACCCTATTGTCGAGATGTTAAATTTAGTTGAAGAAGAAAACAATTACTTGAAGGAAAAAATAAAAAAATGAGGAGGAGAAGATGATATTGGAGTTGCATGTTGCGGATGTCGTCGATGATCACAAGATCAAGATGGATGCAATTCGGTTGAAGATTGGAAAGATTAGACAATATGCCATTCATACCGAGGCTTGGTATCATTATGCTGTTGGATCAATTTTTACCATGGTTGTGATTATGATCGCATTTGTTGTTGCATTGAAAGGTTTTACATAGTTTTAATGTATGGTTTAACTAGATGCTCTGGAGAGCTATATGTTGTTCAATGAGAACTATGTATGTACTTTGTTTTTAATGTGATGATGAACTTCTATTAATTTGGTCACTTATCTATTCATGAGAGCTATATGTACTAAATTGAAGATGTGGCTTTGAATGGTGCATTTTTAACACAGAAAAACTATGGAGTTCAACCAAGTTTAAAAAATGAAATCCCTTTGTAACAGACGAGTTTCCGTATGAAACCCTCATACTTCGAAAGAGATTGTCCGTTTTGTACACGAAGTGCATCCAGTTTTTGCGGTAACCTTCTTTACTTTCTTGCACATGCTACGTGGGTGAAATGATGATACCATGCCAACTTTCAACCTTTCAAGAGTTAATTTCAAATCCTTTTAAATTTCAAGGTCCTATAGCTCAAAATAATCAGTAAATGCATGAAAAATAACAAGTGAAGTCAGAAAGGGTTGAAAATTGATGATGTAGCTATGAATGGTGCATTTTGAACACAGAAAAACTCTGGAGTTCAAATAAGTTAAAAAAATGAAATCCCTTTGTAATAGACGAGTTTCCGTATGAAACCCTCATACTTCGAAAGAGATTGTTCGTTTTGTACATGAAGTGCATCCAGTTTTTGCCGTAACCCTCTCTACTTCTTTGTACATGTTATGTGGATGAAATGATGATACCATGCAAAAAGAAAATTAACTAAAAAACTTTTATAAAACTCTAATAGAAAAAGGAATGAACTAAAAAGCTTTTATAAACCTCTAGTAATTTTTAAACTAAAATTTTATAAAATTCATGCCACTGAAATTATCAAAGTATTTTCTGTTAAAAACATGAAAAGCAGAAAGAAACAAAATAAACTTTAATAAATAAGTAGAAACAAAATTAAATAAATTAAATTTTAATAAAATAAAATAGTAGAAACAAAATAAAATAAAATAAACTTTAATAAAATAAATAAGAAGAAACAAAATAAAACAAATTAAAATTTAATACAATAAATAAGTAGAAATAAAATAAAATAAAATAAAATTTTACAAAATAAAATTTTATAAAATAAAGAAGCAGAAACAAAATAAACTTTATAAAAGTAAAATAAATAAACTTTAATAAAATAAATAAAAATAGCAACAGTAAGTTTTTTGTTGTAAGTAGAAACAAAATAAAATAAATAAAGCAACAAAAAAATAAGAAAGTGCCAACTACTCGGCCACCACGGCCTGAATACGACTAGAAACCCTACCATGGGCCAGGATTCAGGCCCGCAGAAGGCTATGTAGGACCATCAGGCATAGGAGTGACAATTAGGCCCGTAAGCCTGCAATCTTGAGGAGCTCGAGAGGGGTGCGGCAGTGGGGCTTATAAACCACTCCGCGCCCCTCTCAACTAGCAAGGTGGGACTAAAGTTTTGGCCACGGGTAGCACGAGGCCTTTGGTTCCGGCTTGTGCCACCAACCAGAACCAAAGGCCTCGTGCTCCCCGTGGCCAAAACTTTAGTCCCACCAATCGGGACGAATGCCAACCTTTGGTACCGGTTGGTGCCACCAACCGGGACCAAAGGCCGCCGCTTCCCGCCCTTTGGGCTGCTGAAAAGAGACCTTTGGTCCCGATTGGTGGCACGAACCGGGACCAAGGGGGGGGTATTGGTCCCGGTTGGTGCTACGAACCGGGACGAAAGGTGTGACTATATAAGCCAACACTTAGAAAATTTTTCCCAACTGCTCCCATTCTCCCCCGATGCCACCAGGCCGCTCCTCTTGTCGTCATTGCTGATACCGCACCCAGCCCCGACGCCGCCCGCCGCCCGTCCTCTGCCCAGACACCGCCTGACGCCGCCTGACGCCACCCAACTTCGCCGCCGCTGAAGCCCTCGACGCCGGCTGTCGTGCCCTGCCACCCCCTGTGAGTACACCTGCCGCTCCCCGTGCCCTTGTGTGCGCCCGCCCCGTTGCCGGCGCCACTCCTCGCGCACCTGCGCCCCTGCCCCACCCCGCCGGCGCCGCCGCCATGCCCCTCTGCCCAGCCGGCCCCTAGAGCTTTCCTTTATATATTTTTGTTATATATATATATATATATCCTATTTGTTTAGATGTTTTCAAATGTTTTTAGTTGTTCATAAAAGAAATTCAGATGTCAAAAATGTTTTTATGTTCATATATGGAAAGTTTTTATAAAATGTATATATGTATGTATGTTATCTATGTATATATGTTCATATATGCAAAAGTTAGATTTTTAGAAAAGTTTTATCTATATATGTTCTCTGATTTAGTACATTATTTTAGGTTAGTTTCATTTTTAGAAAAGTTTTATATATTTAGAAAGAAGGAAGAGAAGGAAGAAGAAGAAAAAGTTTTATATATGCAAAAGTTACATTTTTAGAAAAGTTTTATATATCTAGCTAGGAAAGGAAGAAGAAAAAAAGAATGAGAGGAAAAAGGAAAATAAGAAGATGAGAGGAAGAAGAGGAGAAATAAATAAGAAGAGGGAAAATAAGAAAAAGAAGAGGAGAAGAAGAAAGGAATAGAGGAGAGACTCCTCTATTCCTTTCTTCTTCTCCTCTTCTTTTTCTTATTTTTCTTCTTTTTTTCTTCGTTGTCGATATACCCCGTCCCGATAACTTCGTTTAGTTTTAAGATTATTTTAGTTTATGTTTAGTTTAGGAAGAAGGAAAAGAAAAAGGAGAAGAAGAGGAGAGGAAGAAGAGGAGAAATAAATAAGAAGAGGAAAAAAGGAAAAAAAAAGAGGAGAAGAAGAAAGGAATAGAGGAGAAGAAGTGAAAATAGAATATTTTTTCTATTTTCCCTTCTTCTCCTCTATTCCTTTTTTCTTCTCCACTTTTTTCTTCTTTTTTCTTCGATCTTCTCCTCTATTCCTTTCTTCTTCTCCTCTTTTTATTTCTTCTTCGTCTTCTTGTTCTTTATCGGGTATGTCGTTGTCGATATACCCCGTCCCGATAACTTTGTTTAGTTCTAGGATTATTTTAGTTTATGTTTAGTTTAGGAAGAAGGAAAAGAAAAAGGAGAAGAAGAGGAGAGGAAGAAGAGGAGAAATAAATAAGAAGAGGAAAAAAGGAAAAAAAAGAGGAGAAGAAGAAAGGAATAGAGGAGAAGAAGAAAAATAAAATTTTCTATTTTTTTTCTTCTTCTCCTCTATTACTTTCTTCTTCTCCTCTTTTTTTCTTTTTTATTTGATCTTCTCCTATTTTTATTTCTTACCCCCCTGCCCTCTCGCTCGACCAAAACTCTCGAGGACACCCAAACCCTAGAAAAAATGATGTCAGTCTCCTACTCCCTCCCGCCGTGCCCCTACCCGACAAACTCTCTCAAGGCCACCCAAATTTACCAAGTTAAAAGAGTGTTGTCGTCGAGGCCACCCCAAACCCTTGAAGCGTTGCCGAGGCCACCCCAAACCCTTGAAGCGTTGCCGAGGCCACCCCAAACCCTAGAGAAGCAATGTCGAGGCCACTAATATGATTCCTTATTGTGATTAGCTAGCCAGTTCTATGTTTGCCACTAATATATCCATCTGTCATGTTTGAATAACAATTGCCATGTTGTAAATATTTGCAGAAACTATGGAGCACCCCCGAGATGAAGCAACAGAAGCGGTGTCGGGGGACATAATCGCACAAGGAAGTGACGCCGTCATGTCGTTTCTCAACGAAACCGATGGTCTGGAAGGACAGGGTGAAGAAGCAGGCTATGATTATGATGGCTCCGGTGACACAATGCCAGTGCAAGAAGGAGACCTTGATGACGGCGCCGGTGACCCAATGCCGGTGCAAGACGGAGATCGTGATGATGGCTCCAGTGACCGAACCGAGTCCGGCCAGGTATATATATTAGTTAAGCATGTGCTAACTAGCTAATTGATGCATTCATGGTTTTGCTATATGTACACATATTAATTAACTCTCATCTTTCTTATTTTTTCTAGCCCTCCATATCGAGCACAACTTCGGTAAAGAGACGAGGCCCGAAGAAAGAGTTGCACTCGGATGAAAGGTTTGAGATCACAACAATCGCGCGCGATGGCATGCCGATTGAACCCATCCGGACAAAGGAAGCATTTGCTGCTCAGTGCGGGGTTCTTGTTAGGGACAAGACCCCGATCAGTATCCACCAATGGTTAAAGCCTAAGAATGATGAGCCTGAGGTGTCTTATGTCTCTCATATGCAGAAAATGATCTTTGGACCGCACTGAACGCAAATTTCACCCTACCGGCAGAGGAGGATTTGGAGAAGCCAGTTAAAGAGCAATTGATCAAGTCTCATGCTCTTAGGAAGATGGCAAAACTATTCAGGAGGTGGAAGCATGAGCTGGAAACATTGTTTGTCGACAAAGACAAGACACCAGAATTCACCGGCCGGTATGAGAAGATCAGAGATCACTGGCCCGCATTTGTGGCCCACAAGACATCGGACAAGAGTAAGAAGATGTCAGTGAAAAACAAGAAAAATGCTGCAAAGAAGAAGCATCACCATTGCACGGGGTCAGGTGGCTACCTCAAAGCCCGACCGTTGTGGTTCAAGGCAGCTGAGAATGACCTGATTTATAAAGGGGTCAAACCAGAGACGAGGAACTGGCCAGACCGTTGCCAGACTTGGTTCTTCGGGGTTGGCGGATCCTTGGACCCTGTATTAGGGAAGTGAGTTCGGACGGATGAGCAACTGAGAATAGCCGTCACAAGGCTTCAGGAGTATATCGAGGCAGCACAGCAAAGGACGTTTGTTCCAGAGAGAGAGAGAGAATGACGAGCTCACAATGGCCCTCGGGAATCCTGAGCACCCTGGACGGACACGTGGCACGCCAGGCTCCGTTTCGTGGAAGGCTGGGTTTCCGGACGCAGGCAGTTACAAATGCCAGGAGAGGAGGAAGAAAGTGGAGCAGATCCAAATTCAGGCGCTGCACGCAAGGGTACAAGCGATAGAGCAACGAGAAGCAGATAGCAACAAGCGACCCATCGAAGCTTCCCCCGAAGCTACCCCGCCATCTCAGCGGAGAAGCAGCGTGGCTTCCACCGAGCTGCAGCAGCTAGAGCCTATCTTCGTGGCTCCTGCTAACTACCCCGTGGACTTAATCACGGAGTCTCAAAATTGCCACCTTATGACGCAATGGAAGAATTTGAAAGTCAAGGCGGCTGTTGGCTATGTTGCCCCTCCTGAACCTGGCGCAACTTTTCACTGCTAGCCGTTTCTAGAAGGATATGCTAGGGTGATGGTGGATGAAATAATGGACGGATTTGAGGACCTCGAGCTTGACCACCCTACCGGTGAAGGGGAGACTCGGCTGGGTTCTTCTCTGAAGACTACATGCCTATGGCGGAAGGAGCTCATCAACCTTCCGAACTAGATGCCTCCGCCTCCTCCTCCTAGTCCTCCGGCGAGTCAAGGCACCTCCTCTTCCACCTCGTCCTCTGGTGAGTGATCAGGGCACTCAGCCTCCTTCTCCGGCGCGTGGGAGCACTCCGCCTCCTTCTCCGCCTGCGCCGGCGCGCCCGAGCAGCCAGCCTACTCCTTCTCCGCCTCGTCAGCAAGGGCGGAAGAGACCCGCCACCGCTTCGGCTGCTCTGGCGCGTCATAGTCCTCCTCCTCGTAAGCAAGGAAAGAAGACATCCGCAGCCGCTTCGTTTGCTCGGACGTCTAGCAGTACATCCAGAGTTGGGAGGCAATACAGATTCGGTCCTTGTCTGAAGACTCCAGAGAAGTTACCATATGAGAGGACCCCGGAGGAAAACGAGAAGATCGTGCGAGATGAAGTGAGGAACTTCTTTGAAGGGGTGAAAGCAAAGAAACATCCACCTCCGGAGGATAATATAGATCCGGTCAAAGTGAAGCACACTATGGAAGCCCTGAACAAACCACCAAAGTCTCCGCCGAAAGGCAAATATGAGCGCCGTGGGAGTCCTAGATTAGTGGGTCTCCGGACAGCCGGACTAACTCCATTGGCCGGACTGTTAGACTATGAAGATACAAGATTGAAGACTTCGTCTCGTGTCCGGATGGGACTCTACTTGGCCTGGAAGGCAATCTGGGCAATACGGATATGGATATCTCCTCCTTTCGTAACCGACCTTGTGTAACCCTAACCCTCTCCGGTGTCTATATAAACCGGAGGGTTTTAGTCCGTAGGACACAACAACTACAACATACAATCATACCATAGGCTAGCTTCTAGGGTTTAGCCTCTCTGATCTCGTGGTAGATCTACACTTTTACTACCCATATCATCAATATTAATCAAGCAGGATGTAGGGTTTTACCTCCATCAAGAGGGCCCGAACCTGGGTAAAACATTGTGTCCCTTGCCTCTTGTTACCATCCGCCTTAGATGCACAGTTCGGGACCCCCTACCCAAGATCCGTCGGTTTTGACACCGACATTGGTGCTTTCATTGAGAGTTCCTCTGTGTCGTCGCCGTTAGGCTTGATGGCTCCTACTATCATCAATAGCGATGCAGTCCAGGGCGAGACTTTTTCCCCGGACAGATCTTCGTGTTCGACGGCTTTGCACTGTGGGCCACTTCGCTTGGCCATCTGGAGCATATTGAAAGTTACACCCTTGGCCACCAGGTCAGGTTTGGAAGCTTAAACTACACGGCCGATATCCGTGGAGACTTGATCTTCGACGGATTCGAGCCTCTGCCTTGTGCGTCACGCGGTCATGATGAGTACGATTTAGCTCTACCATCGGACAGTGTTCAGTAGATCGCACAGGCAGCCGCTCCGACCCTCAATTCGGAGCCAGCTGCGCCGTCCATGGACGGATGGATGGACCCCGCCACGGAGGCCTTACCCTCAGCGGCGATCGAGCCAAGCATCAACCTTACCCAGCACAAGAGTCGTGTTGTTAAACTACCGGATCCTTCTCCAGCCACGGACTCCGAGCCAGCTGCGCCCGTTCCTATCGAATCCGATTGGGCGCCGATCATGGAGTTTACCTCCACGGATATTTTTTAGCACTCTCCCTTTGGCGACATACTGAACTCATTAAGGTCTCTCCTTGTCAGGAGGATCCTGGCCGAACTATGTCCGGCAGGACTGGGATGCGGACGACGAAGAAATTCGCGGCCCACCCTCCACCCACTTAGTAGCCACTGTCGATGACTTAACCGACATGCTCGACTTTCACTCCGAAGACATCGACGGTATGGACGATGATGCGGGAGACGAAGAGGAACCACTGCCCACGGGGCACTGGACTACCCAAAGAAGGCAATGAGGACGAGATAGCGGAGGATGACCCCTCCAAGAAACAACCCAAGCGCCGACGTCAGCGGCGCCGCTCTAAGTCCCGCCAAAGAAAAGTGGTGATACCGGCACAGGAGATAATAATACTACGGATAGTGCCGAAGACAACAACAATCCCCTCCAGCAAGATTTAGAGCACGAGGATTGAGGAGCCTGCCCTCCTAAGAGAGCGGCAGATGGAGAGGAGGAGGATGATAATTACATGCCCCCTCCAAAGATGAGGCAAGCCTCGGCGACGACGAATTCGCTGTGCCAAAGGATCCCATCGAACAAGAGCGCTTCAAACGCCGGCTCATAGCCACGGAAAATAGCTTTAAGAAAAAGCAGCAGCAGCTTCAAGCTGATCAGGATCTGCTAGCCGACAGATGGACTAAAGTCCTCGCGGCTGAGGAATATAAAGTCGAGCGCCCCTCCAAGAGTTACCCAAAATGCAGGTTGCCACCCCGACTGGAGGAAGAAGTGTATGACGCGGCTGATCGGCCACCTCGTGGCCGCGATAGAGAGGCATTCCAATCAAATACTCAGCCTGCACCCCGACGCCATCCATATAAAAAGGCATGGGGAGATACACCAGACCTGCGAGACATATTGGAGGACAAAGCAAAGCATGCAAGATCGATCTATGGATCACGAGGGCGCGCCACTATGCGAGACAATAGACGTCACGCCGGATACAGTAAAAGTAAATCCGGTCGGGCCGAACACAACGGGTAAGACCCAGTCGAGCTGCGTCGTGATATAGCCCAATACAGAGGCGCTGCACACCCCTTATGCTTCTCAGACGAAGTAATGGATCATCAAATCCCAGATGGTTTCAAACCTGTAAATATTGAATCATACGACGGCAGAACAGATCCCGCGGTGTGGATCGAGGATTTCCTCCTCCACATCCACATGGCCCGCGGTGATGACTTACACGCCATCAAATACCTCCCACTAAAGCTCAAGGGACCAGCGCGACATTGGCTGAACAGCTTGCCAGCAGAGTCCATTAGCTGTTGGGAAGATCTGGAAGCCGCATTCCTCGACAACTTTCAGGGCACTTATGTGCGGCCACCAGATGCCGATGGCTTGAGCCACATAATTCAGCAGCCAGAAGAATCGGCCAGGTAATTCTGGACTCGGTTCCTAACAAAGAAAAATCAAATCGTCGACTGTCCGGATGCAGAGGCCCTAGCGGCTTTCAAACACAACATCCGCGATGAATGGCTAGCCCGGCACCTTGGTCAGGAAAAGCCAAAATTCTATGGCAGCCCTCACGACACTCATGACCCGCTTTTGTGCGGGAGAAGATAGCTGGCTGGCTTGAAGTAATAACATATCAAAGGACCATGGTACTTCGGATACCAAGGATGGCAATAGCAAGTCATGTCGCAACAAACATAACCGCCGCATTAACAACAATAATACCAAGGATACGGCAGTCAATGCCGGATTCAAAGGCTCTAAACCCGATCAACGGAAAAAGCCATTCAAACAAAGTACGCCGGGTCCGTCTAGCCTGGACCGTATACTCGATCGCTCGTGTCAAATACACGGCACCCCAAAAAAGCCAGCCAATCACCCCAACAGGGATTGTTGGGTGTTCAAGAAGGCCGGCAAGTTAATTGTCGAAAACAAGGACAAGGGGCCACATAGCGATGACGAGGAGGAGCCCCGGCAGCCACACACCGGAGGACAGAAGAGGTTTCCCCCACAAGTGCGGACGGTGAACTTGATATACGCAACCCACATCCTAGAGGGAGTGGAAGCGTGCGCTTAGGGACGTATATGCGTCGGAGCCAGTAGCCCCAAAGTTCAACCCATGGTCCTCCTATCCGATCACTTTCGATCGCAGGGACCATCCCACTAGTATCCGTCATGGCAGATTTGTCGCACTGGTTCTGGACCCAATAATTGACGGATTTCACCTCACTCGAGTCCTTATGGATGGCGGCAGCAGCCTGAACCTGCTTTATCAGGACACAGTGCGCAAAATGGGTATAGATCCCTCAAGGATCAAACCCACAAAAACGACCTTTAAAGGCGTCATTCCAGGCGTAGAGGCCCATTGCACAGGCTCAATTACACTGGAAGTGGTCTTCGGATCCCCGGATAACTTCCGAAGCGAAGTGTTAATCTTCGATATAGTCCCGTTCCACAGTGGTTATCATGCACTGCTCGGGCAAACCGCATTTGCGAGATTCAATGCGGTACCGCATTATGCATACCTCAAGCTCAAGATGCTAGGACCTCGCAGGGTTATTATAGTCAATGGAAACATAGAGCGCTATCTCCAAACGGAGGAGCACACCGCGGGCCTCGTAGAAGAAGCTCAAAGCAGCCTCTCAAGGCAATCCACCAGTTCGGCGTTTGAAGACCCGGACACCTTCAAGCGCGCTCGGAGCAATCTGCAACTAGACCGCCTGGCGCGATCTGAGCTCGCGTAGCAATGCGGCCCCACCCGAGTCCCAGCCAAATGGCGAATCTCGTGCCACGCGTACATAATTACGCATTAAAAATACCATGGGCACAGGTGGGGAGGCGGCACAACTGCGGCATGCCCCAGGACGCGGCTTAAACCGCACTAGGGGCTTCCCGTTTGGTTATTTTTCTCTTTTTCAGGACCTTAATCTCTGGAAACACTGTCCGGCAGCTCTATTGCCGAACACATGATGCAGCAACCAAGGAGGCAGAAAGCTACGTCACACCACGGAATTCCCAGGTGGATTACAATAATGAGCGAAATATTTGATTTAATACTATTCCTTAGCTTGCCCTTGGAAGGGACAAAGTCCTACTCTTTGCTTATCGCACTATTTGTATCATTCTGCTTTAATGCACCTTTTTGAATAAACAATGCATAACATCATGACTATTATTGCATTATTGTTATATATATATATGTGTGTGTGTGTGTGTGTGTGTGTGTGTGTGTGTGTGCGTGTGTGTGTGTTCATTAAGGACGTCTGGCAACCGTACACTTTGGTACGGCCAATACACCAGGGGCTTACGTACCCCACAATATGGTGTGAAAATTCTGAACACTTTCACAAGTGCGGCACCCCGAACTTATAGCATTATATGCATCAGCTCCGAATCATGTCTTTGGTCAAATGTTGGGTTTGCCCGGCTCCTATATTTTGGTACCTTACGTTCCGCTCTATCGGCTAAGGTAGCGCTAGGAGAACTACTGCGATTGTGCCCCGGTTCTGCTGGGCTTAGCACCTCAGTATAGAAAGCTAAAAACTGACTGTCATGATAAGGCGAGAGACTAGTCGCTGTTCGGCGAGGTTTTCGAGTCCCTAAAGACGTATGCCTCTTAGAGCGAGGGGCCGGCCCTGTCCAGCTTAAAGGCATGTATCGCGCCCCGAATTCGGCCTTCCAAATACCAGGGGCTTCGCCGAAATTTAAAATTATAGAATTCTATGGATAAGTGAGAGTGATAAAGCATTATTAGTCCGGTTGCCTTGTTCGTTGTGCTGAGCACCTCCCTCGAAGGACCCAAACATGGGAACAAGAGTGCTCAGGTTTATCCCGAACACCCCAGCACTGGTGGCATGGGGGCAGAAGCCAAGGACTAGCCATCTCTCAGATTGGATAAATAGCCAAACAGAATGGAATATTTTAAATTCACACAAGTGTTGCATAGCGCATATGAAACAAGTTTTCACCATACAGGATCAGACAAGCAAGTTTACTCAAATATTACATCCTTTGAACATTCGTCCGCTACAAGACGGGCACACTTCAGGACACCCTCATAATAAATTTCGGGGGTGCGATGCTCCTTGCCCTGCGGTAGTCCTTCCTTGATCAGCTTCACGACGTCTAGCTTGGCCCACTTCACCTTCACACGGGCGAAAACCCGGTGTGCACCTTCGATGCAGACAGACCGCTTGACGACCTCCAGCCATGGGCAGGCATCCACAAGCCGCCTCACCAGGCCGAAGTAGCTGTTCGGAAGGACGTTGCCAGGCCACAGCCGGACTATAAGGCCCTTCAAGGCCTGTTCGGCCGCCTTGTGCAGCTCGACCAGCTGGTTTAGCTAGTCGCTCAGGGGCATCGGGTGTTCGGTCCTAGTATACTGAGACCAGAACAACTTCTCCGTTGAGCTTGCCTCCTCGGCCTGGTAAAACTGCGCGGCATCCGACACGCTGCGGGGCAAATCTGCGAATGCTCCTGGAGAGCTCCGAACTCGGGTAAGTAATCGGTAATTTACTTTTACATGCTTGCTCTGCATATAGAATGCCTTACCCGCCGCTATCTTCTTCGTTGCGTCGATCTCCTGGAGGGCCTTTTGGGCTTCGGCCTTGGCACTTTTTGCGCTCTCAAGGGCCGTGGCAAGCTCAGACTCCCGCGTCTTCGAGTCAAGTTCCAACGCCTCGTGCTTCATCCCGAGAGCCTGGAGCTCTTACTGCACCTCGCCCACCCGAGCCTCTTGCTTTTCTCGCTCGGTGCGATCCTTGGCCACTTTATCTTCGGCCTCAGACATCGCTTGCTTTTGGGTCGCCACTTCGGTCGTGGCCCCTCGCAAATTCATGATGATCCTGTCATTTTGCAATCGCACTCTTTTTATACATACCCACAGACTAGGTACTACTTACCTTTGTTCTCCTCGAGCTGCCTCTTGGCAAGGCTGAGCTCGTCCTGGGACCCTTTAAGGTCCTACTTCAGTACGGCGACCTCCGCAGTCAGTGCGGCGGACGCCAGCAACGAAGCCTGCATACACATATTGACATACTCATATTAGACTCCTGCGATATTGTTTGATCCTCTGTTCGGCTTTTCTTTGTGAACACCGAACAGAGCATCACAGGCTACTGTCTATGCGGTAATATTTTCCTATATTACAAACACTTACCTCAAAGCCTGTTAGAAGGCTGGCACAGGCTTCAGTAAATCCGCTTTTGGCGGACTGAACCTTCTGGATCACCGCACTCATGATAGTGCGGTGCTCCTCGTCGATGGAAGCGCTGCGAAGCGCTTCCAGCAGATTGTCCGACGCCTCTAGAATGACAGAGGTCACCAGTATAGGCGTCTCGCCCCTCTTAGAAGAAGGTCGCCTGCCCGAGCCCGGAACCACTGGAGGTTCCGGCGCGGTGTTCGGCTAAGGGCAGAACTCGAAGCTCTTAGGGGCCTTGTCCCCTCGGCTCCCGAAGTCTGGGAGGCCGCCTTGAGGCGCCTCCGGGACTGTCTCCCCTCGACCCGGTGCCTCGTGAGACAGGACCTCGGCGTCATTCGCAGGATGAGGGGAGGTGGCGGTCGGGACGGGATCGCTATCCATGTCCGACGAGCCCAGGGAGCCGTCCAATGATACATCGATACTGGCTCATGGCGGCCTGCATAATCATGTTCGGCGTTAGGGAAAGTAGTGCGACAAAGGGATGCTATGAGTTACTCTGGTATCCGAATACTTACGATCTCCCCAGGTGCTTGGCCCTGGGCAACCACTCGTCTTCGCCTTTGTCGGCGGCGGTGGAACTATCCGGAAGGAGAGTCCTTCCCTTCTTGGACCCTTCGGCCCCCCTTGTTGGGGTGGCCTTCCTTTTCTTATCTCCCCCAACAGGAGGGGGAGCATCTTCTTCTTCTTCCTCGTCTTCGGGGGAGGAGTGCGCCGCAAAGTCATCGGACGGTGAGTCCGACGGCGCCTGGCGTCGGGAACTCTTTCGGGTTCCCTTGGCCTTCTTGGTCTTCTCCGGCACCTTGTAAGGAGCCGGAGTCAGCATCTCCGTCAGGAGAGCGTCCGCAGTGTCATCGGGTAAAGGGGCCAGACAGTTAATCTGCCCCGACGTCTCCACCCAGTCCTGTCAAAGGCATGAGATTAGACCCCGCACATGATTAAGCTAGGGGAAATAAATGTCCTATGGGACATATTGAACTCACCGAATGCGCTAGGCGCTTTGCGCTTAGTCCGCGGTCCTCGGCGACAGAAGGAGGGACCTCGGCACCCTTGAACAGCACCTTCCAGACGTCCTTGTGCGTCGTATCGAAGAGCTCGCTCAGAGTCTGGTGCTGGGCCGGGTCGAACTCCCACAAGTTAAAATCCCATTGTTGACACGGGAGGATACGGCGGATGAGCATAACCTGGACTATGTTAACAAGCTTGAGCTTCTTGCTTCCCATACTCCGGATACATTTCTGGTGTCCATCCAGCTCCACCGATGAACCCCACGACAAGCCCTTCTCTTTCCAGGAAGTGAGACGTGTAGGGAATCGAGATCGAAACTCGGGGGGCGCCACCCATTTGGCGTCGTGCAGCTCGATAATGTAGAACCACGTCGATTGCCATCCCTTTATTGTCCCCACAAAGGAGCCTTCAAGCCATATAACATTGGGCATCTTGCCCACCATGGCTCCGCCGCATTCTGCTTGTTGGCCTCCCACCACCTTCGGCTTGATATTGAAGGTCTTTAACCACAGGCCGAAGTGGGGCCGGATGCGGAGGAAAGCCTCACACACAACGATGAATGCCGAAATGTTGAGGACGAAGTTCAGGGCCAGATCATGAAAGGCCAGTCCGTAGTAGAACATGAGACCACGGACGAATGGATGGAGGGGAAACCCCAGTGTGCGGAGGAAGTGGTGGAGGAAAACTACCCTCTCGTGAGGTTCCGGGGTAGGGACGATCTGCCCCGCAGCAGGCAGCCGATGCGCGATATTCATTTGATATGTCCCTCCATAATGGAGGAAGCCATCCATTTGCCTCCCGCTCCGGACATGTTTGGAGAAGGTTGAGGGAAGGGATGTGGACTTGGGTGTTGGAGCTCGAGTGCGCGAAAATGGATGAGCAAAGGAGGAAGAAGGCATGGATGAAAAGGTGAATCATTATCCCTTTATATGGGCGGACGAAACTAAGCGTCCCCACTAGCTTGGTAAAACTTGCTTATCCCCCAAGCGCCGTAATCGATGGCGCGGTTGGGTTACCCACACCCGTGTTGATGAGAATCCCGTGATAAGGGGACACGATCTCTTCTTTGACAAGACGTGTCAAAAAACTTCCTCGAATAATCACCGGGCCGTGACATAATGTCGTGTTGCCAAAACAAGTCAGCAAATCGGATTTGTGGAAATATTATTCTCTCTATGGTGGTATGTGGAGTTTATTTTGTAGGGTCGGACACTATCCTTATATTCAAATTCTTCCATGGTATATTCAGAGGAGGAACCCGCCTTGCAATGCCGAAGACAATACTGCGCGCCGGACTCATCATCATTGAAAGCCTGGTTCAGGGGCTACTATGGGAGTCCTGGATTAGGGGGTCTCCGGACAGCCGGACTATCTCCATCGGCCGGATTGTTAGACTATGAAGATACAAGATTGAAGACTTTGTCTCGTGTCCGGATGGGACTCTACTTGGCGTGGAAGGCAAGCTAGGCAATACGGATATGGATATCTCCTGCTTTGTAACCGACCTTGTGTAACCCTAACCCTCTCCGATGTCTATATAAACTGGAGGGTTTTAGTCTGTAGGACACAACGACAACATACAATCATACCATAGGCTAGCTTCTAGGGCTTAGCCTCTGTGATCTCGTGGTAGATCTACTCTTGTACTACCCATATCATCAATATTAATCAAGCAGGCCGTAGGGTTTTACCTCCATCAAGAGGGCCCGGTAAAACATTGTGTCCCCTGCCTCCTGTTACCATCCGCCTTAGACGCATAGTTCAGGACCCCCTACCCGAGATCTGTCGGTTTTGACACCGACAAGCGCATTATTGAAAGGTCATTTATCGAAGCGGAGCGGTCGGTAAGTACTATCATTGATCAAAGGTTAGCAGAACGACAAGCTGGGAAAAGAATTGCCCAGGTCGGCGAACAAGCGAACCAATCGTTCCCCCCGCTCAAGGTGTCTAGCGATATCGTCGCTAACGATTCGAGGATGGTGCCCGATTATAACAATCTTGAAGATTACCTGCCCGACGATGTACATTATGAATTCTTGGAGGTGGACGAACATAGATACGAGTACGGGAAGCCTCTCGTCAAAGATGAAAGGTCTCTAACAACGATGATGCGAAGATTCGATGATTGGTACATGGAAACCTGCAGAAAGTCTGGGGGGAGGAATAATTTGACACTGAGAGTTAAAGAGGAGCATGACCTTGTTGGAACTGATCTGTTGAATGTTCCATTTGAGGAGTTCTTCAAGTTTTTCAATCAGAGGGCCCTCGATAAATTAATGGTCACTTGTTACTATCTGTAAGTACTACTTCTATCATTAAGTCTCTATATATAGGTCAGCTCTTTCATTGCATGTATTTATAATTATCCTCACTATATTATGCAGATTGAAGATTGCCGAATTGAAGAAAAGAAAAATCGGTGATATTGGGTTCATTAAGCCAAATATCATAGATGCATATTCGGTTGTATTTCAGAAAAAAGATACCAAGGCCAACTTGCTACGATCATTGGTATTAAATCAAAACAAAGCTATAACACTCTTTCCTTACAACTTCAAGTGAGTGTTACTTTCTGTGCATATTCGGTTTCCCTTATTAGTCGAGGTTATAGTAATGTAATTGATGAGTTATGCATGCGTGCGCAGGTTCCACTATATTCTCCTAGAGATTAAGCTCGAGGAGGGCCTAGTAACCGTCTTAGTCTCGAGATGAAAAGATCCCAAGGAGTATGCGGACATGACTGAAATTCTCAAGAAGTAAGTTAAATCGATCATTATCGCAGCATATCGGCAACTTTGTTCACTTCCTGATATCAAGTAATTGTTTTCTTTGTGTGGCAGGGTTTGGAACAAATTCACCGCAAAAGCTCTGGGACTGCCGAAGAAGCTGGAATTTAAACACCCAAAAGTAAGTACTACTAGCATGTTTCGCGCATCTCCTAGTAATTCAAGTGCTAGTTTCATCAATACCATTTAGCATGCTTGCTTATCAGTTCGATTGACCTCTATTTCTTGTAAAGTGGTTGTGGCAGGAATCCGGGAATAATTACCGTGGATACTATGTTTGCGAGTCCATCTGTCACACGGCCTGTGAGCGGGGCTACACTAAAAAACAATATGAAGTGCGTAAGCAATAATATTCAGAATTTTACTTTATTACCATCTTTCGTGTTGAGTTTCATTCATTCATATATATGTATTGACCCCCTTCTTCAAATTAGATGTTTTGGATGCGGGATGAACTCCTAGCACCAGATCGCTTACAAGGAATTCAAGAGGAATTGGCGGCATTCTTTCTTGACCACGTGGTCGATAAAGACGGAGAATACTATGTGGACCTTGTGTTCATATATAATTAGGGGATTATATTGTAAGAGATCTTATATTGTATATATGTAGCCAGTAGCGTCGGATAGATATATGAAAACTTGTTGTTCGACCAATCTCTCGGAGAAGGAGAGGTCGATATCACTTCTCTCTGTATGCATATGTTCATGGCGATCTTCTGTTTCCTTCATTTTTGCAAACTAGCTAGCGTGTCGAGTTCTCTCTATACGTATAGTATGTAGCGTCGACCAAGCACGGAGATAAGAGAGGACACTTCTCTCTTTGGATTAATTAGCTACCTAACACAATATATGAAACACCTTAATTAACCATACAAAACCCCCAAATCCCCCCCCCCTTCAGAAAAAAACAAAAACCCTAGCCCCTGATCAACTGATGCGTGGATGCCTATTGGTCCCGCTTGGTGCCACCAACCGGGACCAAATGGCCCCCTGCCTGGGCTGGCCGCAGCGGCCACGTGGAGGCCCATCTGTCCTGATTCGTGTGAGAACCAGGACTAAAGGACAAAGGCATTAGTAACTACCTTTTAGTCCCGGTTCCAAAACTGGGACAGAAGGCCCTTACGAACTGGGACAAATGGCCCTTTTTCTACTAGTGGGGGTTACCGGACCCCCCCCCCCGGGAGGTTATTGGGCCTCATGGGCCTAGTGGTGGAAGAGAGGAGGCCGGCCAAGAGAGGATCCCAGTGCAAATTGATGTTTTTTTGCCTATTTCATGTTTCGCAGAAAAGGAATATCAAGCGGAATCCAAACGGAATGAAACCTTTGCGAGGATCTTTTTTGGAACAAACATGATCCAGGAGACTTGGAGTAGACGTCAAGGAAGCAGCGAGGCGGCCACGAGGTAGGAGGGCACGACCCCCACCCTCATGGGCCCCTCGCAGCTCCACCGACCTACTTCTTTCACCTATATATACTCTCGTACCCTGAAACCTTCAGGGAGAGCAACGAAACACCTTTTCCACCGCCGCAACCTTCTGTACCCATGAGATGCCATCTTGGGGCCTTTTCTGGTGATCTGCCGGAGGGGGATTCGATCACAGAGGGCTTCTACATCAACACCATAGCCTCTCCGATGATATGTGAGTAGTTTACCACAGACCTTCAGGTCCACTGTTATTAGCTAGATGGCTTCTTCTCTCTCTTTGGATCTCAATACAAAGTTCTCCTCGATCTTCTCGGAGATCTATTCAATGTAACTCTTTTTGCGGTGTGTTTGCCGAGATCCGATGAATTGTGGGTTTAGGAACTTGATTATCTATGAATATTTTTTGATTCTTCTCTGAATTCTTATATGCATGATTTGATATATTTGCAAGTCTCTTCGAATTATCAGTGGTTTTGGCCTACTAGATTGATCTTTCTTGCACTGGGAGAAGTGCTTAGCTTTGGGTTCAATCTTGCGGTGTCCTTTCCCAGTGACAGCAGGGGTAGCAAGGCACGTATTGTATTGTTGCCATCAAGGATTAAAAGATGGGGTTTATATCATATTTCTTGAGTTTATCCCTCTACATCATGTCATCTTGCCTAATGCGTTAATTTGTTCTTATGAACTTAATACTTTAGATGCATGCTGGATAGCGGTCGATGTGTGGAGTAATAGTAGTAGATGCAGAATCATTTCAGTCTACTTGTCACGGACATGATGCCTATATTCATGATCATTGCCTTAGATATCATCATAACTATGCGCTTTTCTATCAATTGCTCTGCAGTAATTTGTTCGCCCACCGTAATACATGCTATCTTGAGAGAAGCCACTAGTGAAACCTATGGCCCCCAGGTCTACTTTATATCATATAAATTTCCAATCTACAATTCTTACTATTTATTTTGCAACCTTTATTTTCCAATCTATATCACCAAATACCAAAAATATTTATCTTATTATCTCTATCCGATCTCATTCTCGTAAGTGACCGTGAAGGTATTGACAACCCCTTTATCGCGTTGGTTGCGAGGTTCTTATTTGTTTGTGCAGGTACTAGGGGATTTGTGTGTAGTCTCCTACTGGATTGATACCTTGGTTCTCAAAAACATAGGGAAATACTTACACTACTTTGCTGCATCACCCTTTCCTCTTCAAGGGAAAACCAACGCATGTTCAAGAGGTAGCAGGGAGTCCTGGTAGGATTCCCCACACCTGGTGTGCCCCCTTGGGCCAGCCACCTCTTCCCTCCCCTCCTTTATATACGTGGCCAGGGGCATCCCATAGACACACAAGTTGATCTTTTAGCCGTGTGTGGTGCCCCCCTCCATAGTTACACACCTCAAACATATCATCATAGTGCTTAGGCGAAACCTTGCGCCGGTAACTTCATCATCAATGTCACCATGCCGTCATGCTGACGGAACTCTCCCTCAGCCTCAACTGGATCAAGAGTTCGAGGAATGTCACCGAGCTGAACGTGTCCAAATCACGGAGGTGTCGTACGTTCGGTACTTAGATTGGTTGGATCGCAAAGACGTTCGATTACATCAACCCGGTTACTAAATGCTTCCACTTTCGGTCTACGAGGGTATATAGACACACTCTCCCCCCTCGTCGCTATGTAGATCTTGCGTGATCGTAGGATTTTTTTTTGAAATACTACGTTCCCCGATAGAAAGCTCTTTAAATACTTATGATGGAGAAAGGATAGGGGCGACAGTAGTCTGTTGTAATAGCTACTTCCGAGCTGTCAGGACTCGCTTGATAAAATACCCCGTCATTGAACTCTATATATATCTAGATCCTCGCAGAAACCAGGGTCTTCATCGCGATTATGATCCTCTAGCTGTGGGGCAGGACAGTGAACGTCCTCGATCATGTTCCTCCATGACTGATTTGTAACAACAAAAAACAATGGAATTAGCATGCTGTGATAGCAATAAAGCGAGTCGGGTAATCGAAATCTTACCCATTCAATGGGGTTGTACATGGAGTAACCTTCCGGGCAGTTTAAGTGGAGGAAATCTTCGTTTTCGCCGTTGTACATCATGGTCAGTTCGGTTGGGGTATCCGGACCCTTGCATCTGTAACGAGATGCATCGTCTTCTCCGTTGTAGCACCATAAGGGAGTTACTCTGGATTGGAGAGGCTGGACGCATGTTTTTATTGAAATGGCCATAACCTCAATTATCGAGAGCCCAGTATGGGCTAATAATCCGACATTGCTGATCAGCCTTTTTATTTCTGCAATGTCCTCCTCCTTGGGACTTCGGGGATGCCAGTTGAGGCACTTCTTTCAGGGAGCACTGGAGAATTCAGGAAGGCCACGCCGAACTGGGTCCGGGAGTGGGGTGTCATCCATGTAAAACCACTCCAAAGACGATTGTGGATATGTCTCTTTGGGAGTTCCCACGGGGTATTCGAATTCGGCTATACGCCATACTTCGGCACCACCCACTTCAAATATGGAACCTCCTCGATGGGGGGAATAAGACAGAAGAACGTTTTCCATAGTTCGAAATGGGCCTTAATGCCGAAGAACAACTCGCACAGGGCAACGAAACCTGAGATGTGCAGAATCAAACCTAGGGTGAGGTTGTGCAGCTGGATGCCGTAAAACTCCAATAGACCCCTGAGAAAGGGATGTATTGGAAAACCTAAGCCTTGCAAAAGGAATGGGATGAAGCACACTCTCTCCTCCCTACTGGGGTTGGGGAAATTTTCGTTCAGCACGTCCTTGCCTATTAAGGCCAATCCCGCTCGAACAAAGGCCAGATCTACGGGGGTAAGATATCCCTGTGTCTGGAGCCGACTCGGTTGAAGATGAGGCATGGAGAAGCTCTGCCAATCACCCTCTTGATGACCATGGGGACGCGAGGAAGAGCCTGGGACGCTGGCCATATTTGAAGGCTTTTGTGGCTGATCTTAGTGTTTCCTCAGCTCGATGTGGATGGCACTTTAAGGATTCGATCTCTTTGTATAGACGTCATCCCTACATGGCTGGGTGTTTTCTTTTTAATACAAAATGGTGTACCGTTCGCATTCGATCGACACGTGGAAATCGAGGCGGCAACATGAAGGAGTCATAAAGGTAGAACACAGAAGACGAAACCGGGCTGTCCTACATCCGAAGTATAATGAAGAACCTGCCTTGCAAAGCCGAAGATATAAGCCAGATACTACGTCATCATTGAAGGCACGTTCGGGGGCCACTGAGGGAGACCTGGATTCAGGGGTCCTCAGGTCCCCAGGCTGGTGGGCTGTGAAGATAAACCGGAAAGATCATTCCCTGTGTTCGGGTAGGACTCCTGGATGCGTGGACCTTGGAGGTGAGCTCGTAAATATTTTTTTTCCTCCAGACAGCTGGGCATTGACGGTTATGGCATGGATGAAGAAGCCGTCCACCGTACGGAAGGTGATTGGTGTTGAGATATTGGTGCGGGAATCGGGGTTGTACTATTCATCACCACCAAGGCCACCGCGGACCATGTTAGGGATGTACTTATATCGAGTGTTCGTGCATGTTGAAGAAGGGGTCAATCCATCAATCAAAGTCCCGCCGCCATCGCTAGTGCCAGGGTCCGTCGACGACGTCCATTACAGGAGTCAACGTCAGACTTTCCCCGTGTTGCTCAGAACGATGGATGGCACTGGGCCTACTCCATCGCGCGGCGGAGGCCACTGCTTCTTTGGGGGAAGAGGCAGGGTTGGCTGCCTGAATGTGCTCTAATTTGAGGTAACACATGAACCTTGTCAAATACTAATTAAATCCGAGCTATCGGTGTGAAGCACTGATGTGGCAGTACATTTGATTGTGACATGTTCTATTTTTGTACCTGGACTTTTTTTAGAAAGGGTTGTACGTCAACTTAATGTGCTAGCAAAAATTATTGTGTTGTCTGTCTGTTTTCTTTGCACATCATTCAAGATATTTCCCCGTCATTGATGATGATGAACTGTTATGTATGAGTTCGTTGGTTTCAACATAGCCCTACCCGTAGCGATCCACTGCTTCCACCCAGATTGTGTCGCCTGCGTGAAATTTTATATGCATGTTCAGTGTGCTACGATGTTCTATATGATTGTGTCAACGATATAAGTTTTTACTTTGCATCAGCAATGCATATGGCTGAAAGATGTATTTACGAGTATTGACCGATGAGTCTCTCTCTCTCTCTCACACACACACACACAAGCGGGACCCGTTGAATTATTTGTTCGCTCGTGACAACTTTTACTCTAACTTTTTTCTTAAGTTATCAATTGAGCTCAGTGATTTCAAAAAGTTGTACAGAAGCCTTGTTAGGGCCTTTCCAGCATCGTTGAATGTGGGCTGACTAGCCATGTAAAGTTGTACTATACCACACGGGCCTTTTTTTAACATCAGCAATGCAACTGGGCTGACAGTTGTACACAATATCCCAAAATAAGCACAGCCTAGCCTATCTTTCTTTTAATAAAATAAAATGCACAACTCAGTTCATTTTTTATATAATAAGATTACCAAGCCCAACTTAATTTTCTAATAATATTCGTATCTCAATATTATTATTATATGAAATGCTCAGCCAAACCATCATTTTTTCACCCATCCCAGAAAATGGGTCCATTTCTACTAAAATCAAATGGCTTGTAAATTATCAGAAATGATAAATGCGCTACATGTTCGCAATATTATTTTTGACCCAACTCGGTAAATAGGTGTATTCGAATAAATAATAAAATGCACTGTAATTATCATAAATAGTATTTTTTTTAGAAACAATTATCATAAATAGTAAATCGGCTATTATTATTATTATTATTAACCAGCCCAGGAAATAGATTATTTTTTGAGTCAAAGCCCGGGAAATAGATGTATTGGCAAACAAAATGAAATGGGCTATAAAAACTAAATAAATGGGTTGCATTCCGCCACAACTTTCGAAGCTGACTTTGTTGGCCCACTAGACGAAGCGTGCTCTATCATGCATCTGCCTCCCATGGCCAGCTGTGCTGCCGTGCTGGCCTCACCGCCCCACTCTACTCCTAACGGTGTCCAGGTCATACTGATAACCCACAAGTATAAGGGATCAATTGTAGCCTCTTTCGATAAGTAAAAGTGTCGAGCCCAACGAGGACCTAAAGGTAGAACAAATTTTCCCTCAAGTTTAATGACCACCGATACAACTCTACGCACGCTTGACGTTCGCTTTACCTAGAACAAGTATAAAACTAGAAGTACTTTGTAGGTGTAATGGGATAGGTTTGCAAGAATATAAAACGCACACAAATAAAAACTAGGGGCTGTTTTAGGTAAAGAAGCAATAAAGTTAGTATAGCGAGTGTGGAAAAGTGGTGGTAGGAGTTGCGAACTTGTCCCTAAGCACCGATAGCAAGTTTTATGTGGGAGAGGCCACTGCTAGCATGTCATCCCTGACTTGGAATTCTATGCACTTATGATTGGAACTATTAGAAAGCATCCACAGCTACTAATGTTCATTAAGGTAAAACCCAACCATAGCATTAAGATATATTGGTCCCCCTTCAATCCTGTATGCATCAATTTCTATGCTAGGTTGAAGTTTCTGTCACTCTTGCCCTCCAATACATAGTCCTATCAACATACAACTAACCCTATGGTGTGATCCAAGTGCGCGCTCATATGATGGGCACCAAAGGACAGCAACATAACCACAAGAGAATTAAACCAATCATAGCAATTCACCAATTACCGATAGGACAACGAAAATCTACTCAAACATCATAGGATGGCAACACATCATTGCATAATAATATGAAGCATAAAGCACCATGTTCAAGTAGAGGGTACAGCGGGTTGCGGGAGAGTGGAACACTGTAGATAGATGGGGGAAGGTGATGAAGACATTGGTGAAGATGACGGAGGTGTTGGTGTAGATCGTTGTCGTGATGATGGCCCCGGCCACATTCCGGCGCCACCGGGAGAGAGGGGGAGAGGGCCCCTCCCTCCTTCTTCTTCTTCCTTGACCTTCCCCTAGATGGGAGAAGGGTTTACCCCCTGGTCCATGGATTACATGGCGGCGGAGGGGCGAGAGCCCCTCCGAGATTGGATCTATCTCTTTGTCTCTCTCTGTTTTCGTGTTCCAGATTCTAGCCTTTCACCGTTTCATATATTCCCGAAGATCCGTAACTTCGATTGGGCTAAAAATTTAACACGATTTGTATGCGGATATTGGCTTTCTTGTGGAGAAAGAGGGGCACCAACCGCCTTACGGGATGGCCACGAGGGCCAGGGGCGCGCCCACCCCCCTGGGGTGCGCCCCCTGCCTCGTGGCTCCCTCGGGCATAGTCTCGCGTTGATTCTTCCTCCCAAAATTCACATATATTCCAAAAAAAATCCCGGTAAGTTTTTATCCCATTTGGACTCTGTATGATATGGATTATCTGTGAAACAAAACACATGCAACAAACAGGAACTGGCACTGGGCACTGGATCAATATGTTAGTCCCACAAATAGTATAAAAAGTTGCCAAAAGTATATGAAAGTTTTATAATATTGGCATGGAACAATAAAAAATTATAGATACGACGGAGACATATCAGCATCCCCAAGCTTAATTCCTACTCGTCCTCGAGTAGGTAAATGATAAAAAAAGATAATTTTTTATGTGGAATTCTACCTAGCATAATCTTGATCATGTAATCTAATCATGGCATGAATATTAAGACATGAGTGATTCAAAGCAATATTCTATCATTTGACATTAAGACAATAATACTTCAAGCATACTGTCAGTGTCAAAACCGGCGGATCTCAGGTAGGAGGTCCCGAACTGTGCGTCTAGGCGGATGGTAACAGGAGGCAGGGGACACGAAGTTTTACCCAGGTTCGGGCCCTCTTGATGGAGGTAAAACCCTACGTCCTACTTGATTAATATTGATGATATGGGTAGTACAAGAGTAGATCTACCACGAGATCAGAGAGGCTAAACCCTAGAAGCTAGCCTATGGTATGATTGTATGTTGTCCTACGGACTAAAACCCTCCAGTTTATATAGACACCGGAGAGGGCTAGGGTTACACATGGTTGGTACAAAGGAGGAGATATACATATCCGTATTGCCTAGCTTGCCTTCCACGCCAAGTAGAGTCCCATCCGGACACGGGACGAAGTCTTCAATCTTGTATCTTCATAGTCCAACAGTCCGGCCAAAGGGTATAGTCCGGCTATCCGGAGACCCCCTAATCCAGGACTCCCTCAATAGCCCCCGAACCAGGCTTCAATGACGACGAGTCCGGCGCGCAGTGTTGTCTTCGGCATTGCAAGGCGGGTTCTTCTCTTTCAAGTGTTCGTAAGAAGTGTCCGGCTCCATAAATGTTGAACCTCTTGGCTTCTGTGCCCAATAAAGGCTTTCTCCCACGCGTCGAACGAATACGAGGCCCCAAGGCGTTTTTACCTTCACCCCCCTAGCCAGATAAATAAACTGTCTATTAAAGGAATGGGGATTCTTATATCCGATCCATACCATCCTCCCCCAGCGAGAGTTCATCAGAGCGTGTTTTGGAAAGATCCATTCCAGCATGGCCGACCCCCGCAGCTCCTCCTCCCGCCCCCGCAGCCCTAAGCCCGCTGAGTGGGAGAGGTGTTCAGTCCCGCATAGTCGATTAGTCGAGCTACAGACTAAGGGATTTCTCCCTCCGGCGTATATGGTGCCTGTTCGAGCCGGGCTCGCCACCTACAATGTTGGGGCGCAAGCGGAGAGCCTTCCTTGTCCCTCCATGGGGGAACAGGTCTGCCTTGTTCCTTATTTACTAAGGGGACTTGGATTTCCAATTCATCTGTTCCTCCGCAGGCTCCTGGAGTTCTACAGCCTCCAATTACACAATCTCACCCCTGCCTCCATTCTACATATCGCCGGCTATGTTGCTCTCTGCGAGTTGTTCCTGGGCTGCGAGGCTCACTTCGAGCTATGGAAAAGGCTATTCTTCCTTGTCCCTCACACATAGAAGGAATCACTTTATCAAGTGGGCGGAGCCGAAATATGGTGCATCACTGATATCGGATACCTATCCGGTACCCGGAAGAAGTCGACCAAAGACTGGCCTTCAGAATGGTTTTATATGGAGGACGACCCCCTTCCGGACCCTGTTCGGCGAGGTCTTTCTGAGTTCAACAATGCTCCTCTGAAGAAGCGCCGAAGTTGGCGCCCACTTAGCCTCTAGGCGGAAGACAACGGAGAAGTCCTCTATCTGATGAACCGGATCAAAGCACTGGCTCAATCAGGATTGACAATAATCGAAGTTATGTCAATTTGCATAATGCGGGGAGTGCAGCCACTTCAATATCGTGGGCACCCCTTGTGGTGTTATAACGGGGCGGATGACGCCACCCGCTGCGGGCATAAGGGTCCAGACAATGCTGCCGCTCTAGCGAAGATTTTGTCCGAACTGTTCAAGGGTGAGGAAGAGGAGTTCACCCGTATCAAGCCACAGGATGGATTTTCCATGTACAATCCTCCAAGCTGGGTAAGTTATATCTCCCTGCTCCCATTTTTCCCGCATTCTTAGTCGTAAGTATTCACCTTGCCATTTTGCAGCAGGAATTGCGAAAAGCCATAAAGAAGGTCAGTAGCCCTTCTCCACAACCAGAGGACCCTGACCGGTCCCTCGACTTCAGACTTGAAGAAGATCCGGTTACCTCCATGGAACTGATAGACCGGCAGTTCTATTAGTTAAGCTGCGATGATGCCCTGGTGGCCATTACGGCCAACTATCCCGGACTGCTCCCTGCATCGCATGTAAGAAAAATCAAAAAGTCCCAACTCCAAAACTAGGATCCCCTTTTAGGCACTTCACCTACCATATACACATGGCATCTTTTACAGGGAAGGCATTCGGGACGCCCTGCCGAACCCGCAGCAACTCGCCAATAAGAGGCACCGAGGCCGGGTAGGCCAAAAAGGAAGGCGGTCAGGACGGAGACGCCGGTGCAAAGGTATAGGAAAAACCTTGCTCCGTGATTGTCGTCTTTCTCAAAATGTGATGACACCCGCGTTTCGTTAACAGAAAGAACGCTCGCCGAAATATGTCCGATGATGCTGCCAATCAAGCTTCCACCAGTCGGGCGCCAGGACCGGACATAGAGGCGGAAGGCGATATGGGGCAGGCGCCGGATAATCCCCTACAGAGGATGCAGATAGATTATCCGCTACAAACTCAGAAGTGGAAAGCGCCATGAATCATAGGTTCCGCCGGGCCGTACTCCGCGATGCTTGTTTCTCACCAGAGGCGTTCGACGCCTTCAATTCTGGAGAGGCGTACCTCCGTGCTGCTCAAGATGGTCTAGCCAGAGCCACGGATCAGTATGTAAAGGATGTACGGGTGAGTAAATCTGACGATTTATATGTATCAGTAGCCCCTGAGACTTGAAACAGTTAGCAGAACTGATTTAAGGATCATCTTTAATGTGCAGGTTCTTATAGAGAAGAATACTAGGCTGTCCCAGGAGCTGGAGGAATGCAAGATCCAACTGGGGGGCGCTCTTGCCCCATTGCAGGGACAAAAAGGCCTCCCGCTGGTAACATTTACTTTAAAGAATAGTGGTTACCACATAGTGTGCGGCGTGTCTGCAGATCTAACAATTGATTTTGCAGATGAGTCTGGAGAAAGTCTGGGGGACCAGCATGTTATGCGGCAGCTAGAGGCTGGCAAACGCGTGCTGACTAAGGTTATGCTG
This sequence comes from Triticum monococcum, assembly GCA_034509565.1. Lineage (NCBI taxonomy): Eukaryota > Viridiplantae > Streptophyta > Magnoliopsida > Poales > Poaceae > Triticum > Triticum monococcum. The sequence goes on along the minus strand of CM067847.1, from coordinate 638,519,236 downwards.
GAGAAAAACAATCTCCAAGACGCCAACATTAAGCTGAACGTGGAACTAAAAGACGTTCGGGGCCAGCTTGCGGACTCCGAGAAGGAGAATAAGCGGCTTCGGTGCGGCATTTTCAGTAAGTGTTTGAATGAATCCTTTTAAAGGTGTTCGGCGAAGAAACTGTCTAACAGCGTTATGTCTGTAGGTATGCTGACGGGTCATAACGCGGAGGAAATGCCCGGGTCTGCGGGTGATCTTCTGTCCGGGCTGTCACATCTGCATGAACAAGTTCGGCAGGTGATGCAGGGCGTTCCCCAGGCCTTGTTGTCGTCCGTCTCCCTGCCAGAAGGCGTTGCAGAGCTTCCAGAGAAGCTGAATGGAGCACGGCGGCGCTTCCATTTCTGGAAGATATCAGCCTGCCGACAGGGTGCCATGGAAGCCTGGGCCATGGTGAAGACGCGGTATACCAAGGCAGACCCAAATCACATGGCCGAGGTCGGACGTGTGGGGCCCGACGAAAAAGAGATCCCCGTTAGCTTAGTTTATGGGCAAGTAGAATTAGCCGCAAAGTATTCTCAACAGGATTGTAAGCTGGACCGCCTGTTGGATGGTATAGAGGAGGAATTTAGTCAGTCCGCATGACTATGTAATTAAAGTGACATGTATAATGCCTTCTAGCCGGATTGTAGATCATTTGTCGTTGCGGACCTTTTCGCTTCAACCTCCGGGCCCGATAGTCCAGAGTGAATCCGAATACCCGTTCAGTTATATAAAACCGGGGTATGCGTGGAGACCAGGCGTAGGGGTCATTAGTGCTTTATCAGACAAGTGCCCAACTAGTTATGTTATATTACATGGGTAGTAAGAAGCATCTTCCAGGGAGAATAGTTCCGTTAAGGGTTCCTTTCCCTGGGTAAGCATGCCCTAAAGTGCATGTCCGGACTGCTATAAGAAACGCAGAAAAAGCATCTGGGGCAGATATGGACAATAAATAAAAATCATCTTTTATTCACCAACCGAATATTCCCTTAAGAACACTAGCTTTCGGCTTCACCCAGTCTGAGGTACACATCCGGCTGACCCGGCAGTAACAATCGCAGAGGTGCTCCCCTTATGCCCTAGCCGAATTAACGGGAACATAGGGAATAAATACAAGAGCCAGGCAACCCAGCTTGGCCAAAACTTAAGTCATATCGATGCATATAATGGTGGAAAAAGGTACATGCGGAAGTATAACACATGTGTTGGTCGTGAGGCCCAGATAAATAATTTAAGCTTCTGTGAAAGAAGCCCCCAGGTACGAAGAGTGTGGCGAGCGCATATGTAATGTACAAGTGAGGCACAAGGTGACCCTTGAAGGCCTAGAGAAATAATAAGAGAAAGAAAGGATGGGAAACAAGACAGATGATGTATATGCGGAAAATGGACAAAGGGAGGGGACTAACATAGAGTCCGGTGCTAGGTGTAGAATCTTCGGAGCCTGGCCGCGTTCCATGGGTTCGGCTCGACTCGACTAGTCGATGCATCCCGCAGTCAGTACGCTCCATCGGTCAGAACTTGGTAAATAACGAAGGGACCTTCCCATTTGGGCTCGAGCTTGTTCTTTTTCTTATCCGGCAGGCGTAGAACTAGTTTGCCAACATTATAAGTTTTGGCCCATACTTCTCTGCTTTGGTGTCTGCGACCCTGTTGCTGATAAAATGCGGAACAGGCTTTGGCTACGTCACACTCCAAGGTGTCCAGACTGTCCTGCCGATCGAGCTCGGCTTCTCTTTCTTCGTACATGCGCACTCGAGGTGAGTCATGAATTATATCACAGGGCAAGACTGCCTCTGTGCCGTACACCATAAAGAACGGTGTATATCCGGTACTACGATTCGGCATGCTCTGCAGCCGCCAGAGTACGGAGTCGAGCTCCTCTACCCAGTGCGTGTCAGACTCCGTTAAGCAACGCACTAATCTGGGTTTAATGCCGCTCATTATAAGACCGTTTGCTCGCTCGACTTGACCGTTGGTTTGTGGGTGATAGACTGAAGCATAATCGAGCTTGATGCCCATTTTGCTGCACCGGAGTTTTACCTCGTCGGCCATGAAGTTTGTGCCATTGTCAGTGATGTTGCTATGGGGGACGCCATAATGGTGTACAACCCCAGATATGAAGTTTATCACCGGTCCGGATTCGGTTGTTTTAACAGGTTTGGCCTCTATCCATTTGGTGAATTTATCCACCATGACCAGTAAGTATTTTTTCTTGTGGGTTCCCCCTTTAAGGGGTCCAACCATGTCAAGCCCCCAGACCGCAAAGGGCCATGTAATGGGGATTGTTTGCAGGGCGGTGGATGGCATGTGGCTTTGATTTGCAAAGAGCTGGCAACCGGCGCAACGTTGGACCAAGTCCTGTGCGTCTGGCCGGGCTGTTGCCTAATAGAATCCTATGCGGAAGGCCTTGCTTACAAGGGCCCGGGCTGCGGCGTGATGACCGCCGAGTCCGGCGTGAATTTCTGCCAAAAGATTCCGCCCTTCCTCTTCGGAGATGCACCTTTGAAGAACTCCGGTAGTGCTTTTTTTTGTACAATTCTCCCTCATGGACCCTGTAGGCCTTGGATCGCCGCACTATGCAGCGTGCCTCATCCTACGTCTTGAGCTAACATAGAGTAATGCCTTAAGCAAGATGACATGATGTAGAGAGATAAATTCATGCAATATGAAATAAACCCCATCTTCTTATCCTCGATGGCAACGATACAATACGTGCCTTGCTGCCCCTTCTGTCACTGGGTAAGGACACCGCAAGATCGAACGCAAAGCTAAGCACTTCTCCCATGGCAAGGACTACCAATCAAGTTGGCCAAACCAAACAGATAATTCGAAGAGACTTGCAAAGATAACCAATCATACATAAAAGAATTCAGAGAAGATTCAAATATTATTCATACATAGACTTGATCATAAACCCACAATTCATCGGTCTCAACAAACACACCGCAAAAAGAAGATTACATCGAATAGATCTCCACAAGAGAGGGGGAGAACTTTGTATTGAGATTCAAAGAGAGAGAAGAAGCCATCCAGCTACTATGGACCCGAAGGTCTGAGGTAAACTACTCACACTTCATCGGAGAGGCTAGGATGATGTAGAAGCCCTACGTGATGACGGCCCTCTTCCGGCGGAGCTCCGGAACAGGCCCCGAGATGGGATCTCGTCGATACAGAAAGTTGCGCGGTGGAATTAGGTTTTTGGATCCTATTCTGATCGTTTGGGGGTACGTTTGTATATATAGGAGGAAGGAGTACGTCGGTGGAGCACCAAGGGCCCCACGAGGCAGGGGGCGCGCCCTAGGGGGGGCGCCCCCCACCCTCGTGACCTCCTCTTTGATCCCTTGCAGTAGGGTGCAAGTGTCCTGGATCACGTTCGGTGAAAAAATCACGTTCCCGAAGATTTTATTCCGTTTGGACTCCGTTTGATATTCCGTTTATCCGAAGCACTGAAATAGACAAAAAACTGCAATTCTGGGTTGGGCCTCCGGTTAATAGGTTAGTCCCAAAAATAATATAAAAGTGGAAAATAAAGCCCAATATAGTCCAAAACAATAGATAATATAGCATGGAGCAATCAAAAATTATAGATACATTGGAGACGTATTAGGCATCCCCAAGCTTAATTCCTCGAGTAGGTAAATGATAAAAAGAGAATTTTTGATGCGGAGTGCTACTTGGCATAATTTCAATGAAAATCTTCTTAATTGTGGTACGAATATTCAGATTAGAAAGATCCAAGGCAAAAGTTTATATTGACATAGAAAATAATAATACTTCAAGCATACTAACAAAGCAATTATGTCTTCTCAAAATAACATGGCCAAAGAAAGTTATCCCTACAAAATCATATAGTCTGGCTATGCTCCATCTTCCCCACACAAAGTATTTAAATCATGCACAACCCCGGTGACAAGCCAAGCAATTGTTTCATACTCTAACTTTTTCAAAACTTTTTCAATCTTCACACAATACATGAGCGTGAGCCATGGATATAGCACTATAGGTGGAATAGAATGGTGGTTGTGGAGAAGACAAAAAGGAGAAGATAGTCTCACATCAACTAGGCGTATCAACGGGCTATGGAGATGACCATCAATAGATATCAATGTGAGTGAGTAGGGATTGCCATGCAACAGATGCACTAGAGCTATAAATGTATGAAAGCTCAACAAAAGAAACTAGTGGGTGTGCATCCAACTTGCTTGCTCACGAAGACCTAGGGCAATTTGAGGAAGCCCATCATTGGAATATACAAGCCAAGTTCTATAACGTAAAATTCCCACTAGTATATGAAAGTGACAACATATGAGACTCTCGATATGAAGAACATGGTGCTACTTTGAAGCACAATATATGAGACTCGCTATATTATGCTGCTACTTTGAAGCACAAGTGTGGAAAAAAGTATAGTAGCATTGCCCCTTTTTTATTTTTTATTTTTTTTGGGCCTTCTTTTTTTTCTTTGGCCTTTCTATTTTTTTGGGACAATGCTCTATTGAATGATGATCATCACACTTCTATTTATTTACAACTCAATGATTACAACTCAATACTAAAACAAATTATGACTCTATATGAATGCCTCCGGTGGTGTACCGGGATATGCATTGAATCAAGAGTGACAAGTATGAAATAATTATGAATGGTGGCTTTGCCACGAATACTATGTCAACTACATGATCATGCTAAGCAATATGACAATGATGGATGTGTCATGATGAACTAGATGGTGGAAAGTTGCATGGCAATATATCTCAAAATGGCTATGGAAATGCCATAATAGGTAGGTATGGTGGCTGTTTTGAGGAAGGTATATGGTAGGTGTATGATACCGGCGAAAGTTGCACAGTATTAGAGAGGCTAGCAAGGGTGGAAGGGTGAGAGTGTGTATAATCCATGGACTCAACATTAGTCATAAAGAACTCATATATTTATTGCAAAAATCTAGAAGTTACCAAAGCAAAGTATTACGCGCATGCTCCTAGGGGGATAGATTGGTAGGAAAAGACCATCGCTCGTCCCCGACCGCCACTCATAAGGAAGACAATCAATAAATAAATCATGCTCCGACTTCATCACATAATGGTTCACCATACGTGCATGCTACAGGAATCACAAACTTCAACTACTCGACTAGCATGACTTTAATATTATCACCTCCATATCTCAAATCAATTATCATGCTTCAATCTTTTCTTAGTATTCAACACACTCAAAAGAAAGTTTCACAAATCTTGAATACCAAGCATATTATTATTAGGAAAATTACCATGCTATTAAGAGACTCTCAAATTAATTTAAGTGAAGCATGAGAGATCAATAGTTTCTTTAAAACAAATCCACCACCGTGCTCTAAAAGATTTAAGTGAAGCACATAGGGAAAAACTATCTAGCTCAAAGGATATAAGTGAAGCACATAGAGCAAAACTATCTAGCTCAAAAGAAATAAGTGAAGCACATAGAGCAAAACTATCTAGCTCAAAAGATATAAGTGAAGCACATAGAGTATTCTATCAAATTTTAATTCATGTATGGCTCTCTCAAAAGGTTTGTACAGCAAGGATGATTGTGGCATAATAACAAACAAAGACACAAATAATACAAGATGCTCCAAGCAAAACACATATCATGTTCGTGAATAAAAATATAGCTCCAAGTAAATTACCGATGGAAGTGGACGAAAGAGGGGATGCCTTCCGGGGCATCCCTAAGCTTTGACATTTTTGGTGTCCTTGGATTATCTTGGGGGTGCCATCGACATCCCCAAGCTTAGGCTCTTGCCACTCCTTGTTCCATGATCCATCAAAAGAATTCACCCAAAACTTGAGAACTTCACAAAACAAAACTCAAAATAGAAAACTCGTGAGCTCCGTTAGCGAAAGAAAACAAAAGACACTTCAAGGTACTGTAATGAACTCATTCTTTATTTATATTGGTGTTAAACTAACTGTATTCCAACTTCTCTATGGATTATAAACTATTTTACTAACCACAGAGTCATCAAAATAAGCAAACAACACACGAAAAACAGAATCTGTCAAAAACAGAACAGTCTGTAGTAATCTGTAGCTAGAGCAAGATCTGGAACCCCAAAAATTCTAAAATAAATTGCTAGACGTGAAGAATTTATCTATTAATCATCTTCAAAAAGAATTAACTAAATGGAACTCTTGAAATAAAAATTACAGCAGTTCTCGTGAGCGCTAAAGTTTCTGTTTTTTACAGCAAGTTCAACAAGACTTTCCCCAAGTCTTCCCAACGGTTCTACTTGGCACAAACACTAATTAAACACAAAAAACACAACCAAAACAGGGGCTAAATAATTTATTTATTACTAAACAGGAGCAAAGGGCAAGGAATAAAAAATAAAATTGGGTTTCCTCCCAACAAGCGCTGTCGTTTAACGCCCCTAGCTAGGCATAAAAGCGAGGATAGATCTAGGTATTGCCATCTTTGGTAGGCAGTCCATAAGTGGCTCTCATGATAGTTTCATATGGTAATTTTATATTCTTTCTTGGAAATTGTTCCATGCCCTTTTTTAATGGAAATTGAAATCTAATATTCCCTTCCTTCATATCAATAATCGCACCAACCGTTCTAAGGAAAGGTCTACCAAGAATAATAGGGCAAGAAGGATTGCAATCTATATCAAGAACAATGAAATCTACGGGCACATAATTCCTATTTTCAACAATAAGAACATCATTAATCCTTCCCATAGGTTTCTTAATAGTGGAATCCGCAAGATGCAAGTTTTAGAGAGCAATCATCAAAGTTACGGAAATCTAGTAAATCACACAAAGTCTTGGGAATAGTAGAGACACTAGCACCCAAATCACACAAAGCATAAAACTCATGATCTTTAATTTTAATTTTAATAGTTGGTTCCCACTCATCATAAAGTTTTCTAGGGATAGAAACTTTCAACTCAAGTTTTTCTTCATAAGATTGCATCAAGGTATCAACAATATGTTCGGTGAAGGCTTTATTTTGACTATAAGCATGTGGAGAATTTAGAACGGATTGCAACAAGGAAATACAATCAATCAAAGAGCAACTTTCATAATTAAATTCCTTGAAATCCAAGATAGTGGGTTTAGCAACATCTAGATTTTTATTTCTTTCAATCCCACTTTCATCAATTTCATCATTAAGATCTAAACACTCGGAATTTTTAGAACGCCTTCTAGGTAAAGGAAGATCATATTTAGTTTCATCAAGATTCATATTGCAAAATAAAGATTTAATAGGAGACACATCAATAACTTTTAGATCTTCATATTGATTTTCAAAGGTATTGGAAGAACATGCTTTAATAAAGGCATCTTTGGAAGCACACATCCTAGCGGTTCTTTCTTTACACTCATCAATTGAAATTCTCATGGCTTTTAGAGACTCATTAATATCATGCTTAGGTGGAATAGATCTAAGTTTCAAAGCATCAACATCAAGAGCAATTCTATCAACGTTCCAAGCCAAATCATCAATCTTAAGCAATTTTTCTTCAATCATAGAATTAAAATTCTTTTGCGAAGAAATAAATTCTTTACTATTTGATTCAAAATCAGAGGGCACCTTATTATAATTTCCATAAGAGTTGTTGTAGGAATTCCCATAATTATTAGAAGGATTACTAGGATATGGCCTAGGATTAAAATTCCCTCTATAAGCGTTGTTACCAGAATTATTGCTACCAACAAAATTCACATCCATAGACTCATTGTTATTCTCAATCAAAGTAGACAAAGGCATATCATTAGGATCAGACGAAACACTCCTAATAGCAAATGATTTCATAACTTCATCCATCTTTCCACTCAACACATTAATTTCTTCTATCGCATGCACTTCTTTATTAGATGTTCTTTCAGTATGCCATTGAGAATAATTAACCATAATATTATCTAGGAGTTTAGTAGCATCTCCTAAAGTGATTTCCATAAAAGTGCCTCCCGCGGCCGAATCTAAAAGATTTCTAGAAGCAAAATTCAATCCGGCATAAAAATTTTGTATGATCATCCACAAATTCAAACCATGAGTAGGACAATTACGTATCATTAATTTCATTCTCTCCCAAGCTTGTGCAACATGTTCATGATCAAGTTGTTTAAAGTTCATACTATTGTTTCTAAGAGAGATGATCTTAGCGGGAGGAAAATACTTAGAGATAAAAGTATCTTTGCACTTGTTCCATGAATCAATACTATTATTAGGCAAAGACGAAAACCAAGCTTTAGCACGATCTCTAAGCGAAAAAGGAAATAGCTTCAATTTAACGACATCATTATTGACATCTTTTTTCTTTTGCATATCACATAAATCAATGAAGTTATTCAGATGAGTAGCGAGATCTTCACTAGGAAGGCCGGCGAATTGATCTTTCATAACAAGATTCAACAAAGCCGTATTAATTTCACAAGATTCAACATCGGTAAGAGGAGCAATCGGACTGCTAAGGAAATCATTATTATTGGTATTGGTGAAGTCACACAATTTAGTAGTATCTTGAGCCATCGCGACAAACAAGCAAACTAACACACGAGCAAACAAAAGCAAACAGGCAAATAGAGAGGGAGGATAGAGAGAGAGGGTGAATAAAATGGCAAGGGTGAATTGGGGGGAGTGGAAAATGAGAGGCAAATGGCAAATAATGTAGTGCGAGAGATAGGGATTGTGATGGGTACTTGGTATATTGACTTTTTGCGTAGACTCCCCAGCAACGGCGCCAGAAATCGTTCTTGCTACATCTTGAGCTTGCGTTGGTTTTCCCCGTAGAGGAAGGGATGATGCAACAAAGTAACGTAAGTATTTCCCTCAGTTTTTGAGAACCAAGGTATCAATCTAGTAGGAGCCCACGCTCAAGTCCCTCTTACCTGCACAAACGATAGCTACTCGCAACCAACGCGATTAGGGGTTGTCAAGCCCTTCACGGTCACTTACGAGAGTGAGATCTGATAGATATAATATTTTTGGTATTTTTGATATAAAGATGCAAAGTAAAAAGTAAAGGCAAAGTAAAAAAGCAAAACAATATTAAAGTGATGAAGATTGATATGATGGGAATAGACCCGGGGGCCATAGGTTTCACTAGTGGCTTCTCTCAAGAGCATAAGTATTCTACGGTGGGTGAACAAATTACTGTTGAGCAATTGATAGAATTGAGCATAGTTATCAGAATATCTAGGCATGATCATGTATATAGGCATCACGTCCGTGACAAGTAGATCGAAACGATTCTGCATCTACTACTATTACTCCACTCATCGACCGCTATCCAGCATGCATCTAGAGTATTAAGTTAAAAACAGAGTAATGCCTTAAGCAAGATGACATGATGTAGAGAGATAAATTCATGCAATATGAAATAAACAACATCTTGTTATCCTCGATGGCAACGATACAATACGTGCCTTGCTGCCCCTTCTGTCACTGGGTAAGGACACCGCAAGATCGAACGCAAAGCTAAGCACTTCTCCCATGGCAAGGACTACCAATCAAGTTGGCCAAACTAAATGGATAATTCGAAGAGACTTGCAAAGATAACCAATCATACATAAAAGAATTCAGAGAAGATTCAAATATTATTCATAGATAGACTTGATCATAAACCCACAATTCATCGATCTCAACAAACACACCGCAAAAAGAAGATTACATCGAATAGATCTGCACAAGAGAGGGGGAGAACTTTGTATTGAGATTCAAAGAGAGAGAAGAAGCCATCCAGCTACTAACTATGGACCCGAAGGTCTGAGGTAAACTACTCACACTTCATCGGAGAGGCTATGATGATGTAGAAGCCCTCCGTGATGACGGCCCTCTTCCGGCGGAGCTCCGGAACAGGCCCCGAGATGGGATCTCATGGATACAGAAAGTTGCGGCGGTGGAATTAGGTTTTTGGCTCTTGTTCTGATCGTTTGGGGGTACGTGTGTATATATAGGAGGAAGGAGTACGTCGGTGGAGCACCAAGGGGCCCACGAGGCAGGGGGGCGCCCTAGGGGGGGCGCCCCCCACCCTCGTGACCTCCTCTTTGATCCCTTGTAGTAGGGTCCAAGTCTCCTGGATCACGTTCGGTGACAAAATCACGTTCCCGAAGATTTTATTTCGTTTGGACTCCGTTTGATATTCCATTTATCCGAAACACTGAAATAGGCAAAAAAACAGCAATTTTGGGCTGGGCCTCCAGTTAATAGGTTAGTCCCAAAAATAATATAAAAGTGGAAAATAAAGCCCAATATATTCCAAAACAGTAGATAATATAGCATGGAGCAATCAAAAATTATAGATACGTTGGAGACGTATCACCTCATTTTGGTCCTCCGGAAGTTCCTGTCTAGTTAGGTAGGCCGGGAATGGTTCTGTCCATGGGGCAATAATGGCCATGATTACGTGGGCTGAAGGTGTTATTTCGGTGGCAGAGCCTCTGATTATGTCAGAGTATTCGGTATCGGGCATTTTGACCGGGTCCGGACTATTGTTACCGGTGTCTCCTTCCCATACTATGGATGGCTTGAACAGCCTTTCCAGAAATATGTTGGGGTGGGGACCGTATCGCGTTTTGCACCGATGCGGGCGAGGACATCCGCCGCCTGACTGTTTTCCCGAGCCACATGGTGAAATTCGGGCCCCTCGAACCGAGCTGACATTTTTAGGACGGCGTTTCGATAGGCCGCCATTTCCGAATCCTTGGCATCAAAGTCTCCATTTATTTGGGATATTGCGAGGTTTGAATCCCCACGCACCTCTAGGCGTTGAATGCCCATGGAGACTGCCATCCGAAGACCATGTAACAGAGCTTCGTATTCGGCTGCATTGTTGGAGTCTGTATACAATATTTGCAGTACGTACTGAACGGTATCCCCGGTTGGGGATGTCAGGACGATGCCAACCCCTAGACCGGCCAGCATTTTAGAACCGTCGAAGTGCATGATCAAGTTGGAGTATGCGCCGTGCTCTTTAGGGAGTTCGGCCTCCGTCCATTCGGCGACGAAGTCGGCCAATACTGGCGATTTAATGGCTCGTCGGGGTTTGTATGTTATGTCGAACTGGAGGAGCTCAATGGCCCATTTGGCATTCTAGCCCGTAGCGTTGCGGTTGTTTATAATATCATTAAGTGGCACTTCCGAGGCTACCGTAATCGAACACTCTTGAAAGTAGTGTCATAGCTTCCGGGACGCCATGAATACCGCATAGGCTATCTTTTGATAATGTGGGTACCGTGATTTGCATGGAGTGAGGATGGTGGATACATAGTATACCGGCTTTTGAAGAGGGAATTTATGTCCGGCAGCTTCTCGTTCGATGACGAGCACTGTGCTTACAACTTGATGAGTTGCCGCAATGTACAATAGCATTGGTTCACCAATGTTTGGCGCGGCCAGGATTGGGTTGGTTGCCAAAATGGCCTTTATTTCTTCCAATCCGGCTGTGGCAGCATCCGTCCACTCGAAGTGTTCGGTGCACCGAAGAAGGCGATAAAGGGGTAAAGCTTTTTCTCCTAAGCGGGAGATAAAGCGGCTTAGAGCCGCCACACATCCAGTTAACTTCTGGATATGTTTGAGGTCTGTTGGTGTAGCCAACTATGACAGAGCTCGGATTTTGGCCGGATTAGCTTCAATACCTCTACCGTAGACAATGAAACCCAGGAGCTTTCCAGCTGGTACAATGAAAACGCATTTTTCAGGATTGAGCTTGATGTCGTATGTTCGGAGGTTGTCGAATGTGAGCCTCAAGTCGTGTATCAAAGAGTCGACGTGTTTGGTTTTAACAACCACATCGTCTACGTATGCCTCTACTATTTTGCCGATTTGTTTCTCCAGACATGTCTGAATCATGTGCTAATATATGTTGCGCCGGCGTTCTTGAGCCCAAAAGGCATTGTATTATAACAGAAGGGGCCGTATGGTGTGATGAATGCCGTTGCGGCTTGGTCGGACTCCGCCATCTTGATTTGATGCTAACCGGAGTATGCATCGAGGAAACACAATGACTCGTGTCCTGCGGTAGCATCAATGATTTGATCGATGTGTGGGAGGGGGAAGGGATCCTTTGGGCAAGCTTTTTTGAGGTCTTTGAAATCGACACAAAGGTGCCAGGATTTGTCCTTCTTTGGTACCATCACCAGGTTTGCTAGCCAGTCCGGGTGTTTTATTTCTTTGATGAATCCGGCCTCCAATACCTTGGCTAGTTCCTCTCCCATGGCCTGTCTCTTAGATTCGGAGAAACGCCGAAGAGCTTGCTTGACCGGCTTGAATCCCTTTAAGATATTGAGGCTATGCTCGGCCAGCCTTCGTGGGATTCCTGGCATGTCTAAGAGATGCCAGGCGAATATTTCCTAGTTCTCGCGTAGGAACTCTCGTAGTGCGGCGTCCACAGCGGGGCTTAGTTGTGCCCCCATGGAAGCTGTTTTTGTAGGGTCTGTTGGGTGGACTTGGAATTTGACTATTTCATCCGCTGGTTTAAAAGAGGTGGACTTGGATCTCTTGTTGAGTATCACGTCATCCCTATCCACTGTGGAGCGTAGCGTAGTTAATTCCTCGGCCGAGAGGGCTTCGGATAATACCTCGAGGGCCAATGCGGCTGTTTTGTTTTCGGCGCGGAGCGTTGTGTCCGGATCGTTGGCGAGAGTGATGATTCCGTTGGGCCCAGGCATTTTGAGCTTCATGTACCCGTAATGGGGTACGCCTTGGAAGATTGTGAATGCCTCCCATCCTAAAAGAGCGTGATAACGACTACTGAACGGGGCCACTTGGAATGTAATTTCTTCGGACCTGTAATTATCCGACATGCCGAATACCACATCTAGTGTGATTTTCCCAGCACAGCGTGCTTCCCGACTAGGGATGATTCCTCTAAAGGTTGTGCTACTTTGCTCAATGTGGTTCCAGTCTATTTCCATCTTTTGAAGAGTTTCCTCATAGAGGAGGTTTAATCCGCTGCCGCCGTCCATGAGTACTTTGGTGAGTCGAAAGCCTCCACGATTGGATTGAGGACCAGTGCGGCTGGTGCTCGGGTTGTTCGGAATTTAGGTTCGTCACTGGCATTGAAGGTAATAGCTGTGTCACTCTATGGATTTATTGCTGCTACGTGGCAGATTTCGGCCATGCTGCGGAGTTTTCGCTTGCGTCTATTATTTGACGCGAAGGTCTCAAAGACTGTTAACACCGTATTGTTATCCACGGGATGGTGCTCTGTGGTATTTGGGAGAAGTAGATCCTCACCACTTTTGGCCACCTGCCGGAGTATCCAACATGCTCTAAGGCTGTGCGTTGGTATTGTATCCGTTGTACTATGAATTTTGCAGGGTCCGTTGAGCCATCCCTCCAGTACGGTTCCATACCCTGTAGAGGGTTTTTGCTTTTTGGTAGTTGACCCGGGTGTATTGTGATAATGCACCCTTTTGTTTCGGAATGGGTTTGTAGTCAGGGCCGGATTATCCCAAAAGTTTATTTCGGTTTTCCAGGCACTTTCCATCGCACGGTACTTTCATACTATGGACGCCAAGTCAGCGAAGCATGTTATCTCACGGTGATTTATGACGTTAAGGATTCCCTTGTCCGTGCAATTATTGCAAAAAACTAGGATTGCGTCTTCCTCGTGACAGTCCTTAACCTTGTTCATCGCAAGGAGGAATCTTTCATCGCAAGGAGGAATCTGGCCCAATAGTGATGTACTGTTTCCTGGGGCTCTTGCCTGATGTGGGAAAGATCGCTTATGTTTGGGTGGGTGGGTGGAATTGAATCCGAACCCTCACCTGATCTGGGATCCAGGGGCCGAGGAATTTCCACTTTTGGAAGTTCCGGTTCCGGGGTGTGACCCGATAATCCTGGCCCGCTACCTGACTCTAAGTTCAGGGATTGGATGTTGTCCTCCCGCGAACGGGCGTCCGGCTTAGAGAGCTTGGGAATCCGGACATACTTGGTCCTCAAGATGGAGGAAAGGTCGCCGCATTATTCCTCCACCACTGCAATATGATGGGTGACCGGTGGAGAGTTAATCTCCCTTTGATCGGGTTTAAGCCCAATCCGATCATAGTCCGTAGCGACTCCCAAGGCGGTGATGCGATCTAAGAGCTCGTTTAAGGGGGCGAGCTCCATTGTATCCATCTATTCGGCGAGTGCCGATTTGATGTGGAGGCTGTTTTCGATGGCCCGAGAAGTCATTGTCGGTGCGGCGGCCGAACAGGCGGTCATGATGAAACCGCCTAGCCTGAGAGTCTGGCCGACAGCCAAAGCTCCCCCGACAATAGTATCGTCTTTAAAGACGAGACGAGACATCCTTCCTTCTGGTGACAGCATAGAGGAACTTTCAATGAAAGCACCAATGTCGGTGTCAAAACCGGCGGATCTCGGGTAGGGGGTCCCGAACTATGCGTTTAGGCGGATGGTAACAGGAGGCAGGGGACACGAAGTTTTACCCAGGTTCGGGCCCTCTTGATGGAGGTAAAACCCTATGTCCTACTTGATTAATATTGATGATATGGGTAGTACAAGAGTAGACCTACCACGAGATCAGAGAGGCTAAACCCTAGAAGCTAGCCTATGGTATGATTGTATGTTGTCCTACGGACTAAAACCCTCCGATTTATATAGACACCGGAGAGGGCTAGGGTTACACAAGGTCGGTTACAAAGGAGGAGATATACATATCCGTATTGCCTAGCTTGCCTTCCACGCCAAGTAGAGTCCCATCCGGACACGGGACGAAGTCTTCAATCTTGAATCTTCATAGTCCAATAGTCCGGCCAAAGGATATAGTCCGGCTGTCCGAAGACCCCCTAATCCAGGACTCCCTCACATACTAATAAAGCACCCATGTCTTTTCAAAATAACATGGCCAAATAAAGTTATCCCTACAAAATCATATGGTCTGGCTATGCTCCATCTTCACCACACAAAGTATTCAAATCATGCACAACCCCGATGACAAGCCAAGAAATTGTTTCATACTTTTGACGTTCTCAAACCTTTTCAACTTTCACGCAATACATGAGCGTGAGCCATGGATATAGCACTATAGGTGGAATAGATTATGATGATGGAGGTTGTGTGGAGAATAAAAAAGGGAGAAAGTCTCACATCGACGCGGCTAATCAACGGGATATGGAGATGCCCATCAATTAATGTCAATGCGAGGAGTAGGGATTGCCATGCAATAGATGCACTAGAGCTATAAGTGTATGAAATATCAAACTAAAACTAAGTGGGTGTGCATCCAACTTGCTTACTCATGAAGACCTAGGGCATTTGAGGAAGCCCATCATTGGGATATACAAGCCAAGTTCTATAATGAAAATCCCCACTAGTATATGAAAGTGATAACTCAAGAGACTCTCTATATGAGGAACATGGTGCTACTCAAAAGCACAGGTGTGGTAAAAGCATAGTAACATTGTCCCTTCTCTTTTTCTCTCTCATTTTTTGTTTTTTTTTTGTTTTTTTGGTGGGCTTCTTTGGCCTCTCTTTTTATTTGGGCTTCTTTGGCCTCTTTTATTTTGATAACCTCACATGGGACAATGTTCTAATAATTATGATCATCACACTTTTATTTACTTAAAAATCAATATTACAACTCGATGCTAGAACAAAGATATGACTCTATATGAATGCCTCCGGCGGTGTACCAGAATGTGCAATGATCTAGCGTAGCAATGAAATCAAAAAACATACAAGCCATGAAAACATCATGCTAGCTATTGATACGTCCATTTTGCATCATGCTTTTATATTGATATTTATTGCATTATGGGCTGTTATTACACATTATGTCACAATACATATGCCTATTCTCTCTTATTTTACAAGGTTAACATAAAGAGGGAGAATGCCGACAGTTGGGATTCTGGGCTGGAAAAGGAGCAAATATTAGAGACCTATTCTGCACAGCTCCAAAAGTCCTGAAACTTCACGGAAGACGTTTTCAGAATATATAAAAAATACTCAGTGGAAGAAATTCACCAGGGGAGCCACGCCCTACCCACGAGGGTGGGGGGCGCGCCCCCCTACTTCGTGGGCCCCCTGGTGGCCCTCTGGTGGCCATCTTCTGCTATATGAAGTCCTTCGATGGAAAAAAATGAGAAGCCATCTTCTCGGGCGAAACTCTGCCGCCACGAGGCGGAACCTTGCCGGAACCAATCTAGGGCTCTGGCAGAGCTGTTCTGCCGGGGAATCTTCCCTCCCGGAGGGGGAAATCATCGCCATCGTCATCACCAACGCTCCTCTCATCGGGAGAGGGCAATCTCCATCAACGTCTTCATCAGCACCATCTCCTCTCAAAACCCTAGTTCATCTCTTGTATCCAATTCTGGTCTCCAAGTCCGGGATTGGTGCTAGTAGTGTTAATTACTCCTTGTAGTTGATGCTAGTTGGTTTATTTGGTGGAAGATCATATGTTCAGATCCTATATGCATATTAATACCCCTCTGATTTTGAACATGTTTATGCTTTGTGAGTAGTTACGTTTGTTCCTAAGGACATGGGAGAAGTCATGCTATTAGAAGTCATGTGAATTTGGTACTCGTTTGATATTTTGATGAGATGTATGTTGTCTCTCCTCTAGTAGTGTTATGTGAACGTCGACTACATGACACTTCACCATTATTTGGTCCTAGAGGAAGGCATTGGGAAGTAATAAGTAGACGATGGGTTGCTAGAGTGACAGAAGCTTAAACCCTAGTTTATGTGTTGCTTCTTAAGGGGCTGATTTGGATCCATATGTTTCATGCTATGGTTAGGTTTACCTTAATACTTTTGTTGTAGTTGCAGATGCTTGCAATAGAGGTTAATCATAAGTGGGATGCTTGTCCAAGTAAGGACATCACCCAAGCACCGGTCCACCCACATACCAAATTATCAAAGTACCGAATGTCATGGTTCTAAGTCTGACAGTACAATGGGGGGTAGGAATGTAGAGGCAAGATCCTAGCTATGGAGGACTTGTACACGTGAGTTTTACGAGTTCAGGACCTTCTCGAAGGAAGTAACAGCCCTACATCTCAGAGCCCGGAGGCGGCCGACTGGATTATATGCGTGTGAGTTACAGGGGGTGCGAACCCTTGTGCATGTGGAGGGGTGGCTTATATAGAGTGCGCCAGGACCCCAGCCAGCCCACGTCACAGAGGGTCTAAGGTACATTGAAAAGAGAATGTTACTGGTAACGCCCACACTAAAGTGCTATAAATGACAATTAAGCCTATAAGTAAATGCCCGACCGTTGCTCATGCAGAGTGGCTTTAGCTCTTCTGCCCGTCGAGTGACTTCTGCGATGGTCGAGTGACATTGATTCTTCTGAGTGGAACGTCTCTGGTCGAGTGGATGATGGTACCCTTTGAATGATCCTAGATTTAGGGTGACGTCCTAGGGGAGGATGTCTAGGTCAGATCTATGACCCTTCCCTAGGTACATAGCTTCATCATTAGCCCCCGAATGGTTCAGGGCCCGAGTGGAGAAGGAGTTGATAATCCCTCTGATTCAGCTTTTGTGCTTTGAGAATGTATCGCCCAGAGGTCGAATGAACATTCATGATGGCTTCAACTGCTTGTTCAGTCGCCTTCATCCATTCTTGGTTTTGTCGAGTGAACTTTCGTTGTTAAGTTTCGAGTGTTGATATGGAAAAAATCATCCATCTGACGGGTTGTTCTGTCGTCTGCAGATTTCGCGAGATTCGAATTTTGGGAAGCGCGCCAGGCGGGGGAGGCCGTGATATGTCTCTGTCGTATCTACTTCTCCAAACACTTTTGCCCTTGTTTTGGACTGTAACTTGTATGATTTGAATGGAACTAACCCGGACTGACGCTGTTTTCAGCAGAATTGCCATGATGTTGTTTCATGTGCAAAAAACAAAAGTTCTCGGAATGACCTAAAACTCGCATGGACTATCTTACAATAAATAATAAAAAATCCTCACCAAAGATGAAGACCAGGGGGCCACACCCTGTCCACGAGGGTGGGGGGCGCCCCCCCCCCCCCCAGGGCGCGCCCCCCTACCTCGTGGGCCCCCTGGAGACCTCCCGACTCCAACTCCAACTCTATATATCTACTTTCGGGAAGAAAAGAATAGGAGAGAAGGATTCATCGCGTTTTACGATACGGAGCCGCCGCCAAGCCCTAAAACCTCTCGGGAGGGCTGATCAAGCTCCGGAGAGGGGGATTCGTCGTCGTCATCATCATCAACCATCCTCCATCACCAATTTCATGATGCTCACCGCCGTGTGTGAGTAATTCCATCGTAGGCTTGCTGGACGGTGATGGGTTGGGTGAGATTTACCATGTAATCGAGTTAGTTTTGTTAGGGTTTGATCCCTAGTATCCACTATGTTCTGAGATTGATGTTGCTATGAATTTGCTATGCTTAATGCTTGTCACTAGGGCCCGAGTGCCATGATTTCAGATCTGAACCTACTATGTTTTCATCAATATATGAGAGTTCTTGATCCTATCTTGCAAGTCTATAGTCACCTATTATGTGTTATGATCCGTTAACCCCGAAATGACAATAATCGGGATACTTACCGGTGATGACCGTTGTTTGAGGAGTTCATGTATTCACTATGTGCTAATGCTTTGTTCCGGTTCTCTATTAAAAGGAGGCCTTAATATCCCTTAGTTTCCATTTGGACCCCGCTGCCACAGGAGGGTGATACGTCTCCAACGTATCTATAATGTTTGATTGCTCCATGCTATATTATCTAATGTTTTGGACTATATTGGGCTTTATTTTCCACTTTTATATTATTTTTGTGACTAACCTATTAACAAGAGGCCCAGCCCAAAATTGTTGTTTTTTTGCCTATTTCAGTGTTTCGGATAAAGAGAATACCAAACGGAGTCCAAATGGAATAAAACCTTCGGGAATGTGATTTTCTCACCGAACGTGATCTTGGAGACTTGGACCCTGCTCCAAGGAACAAAACAGGTGGTCACGAGGGTGGGGGGCACCCCCCCCCTCCTAGGGCGCGCCCCCTGCCTCGTGGGCCCCTCGTTGCTCCTCCGGCATACTTCTTCCTCCTATATATACACACGTACCCCCAAACGATCAGAATAGGAGCCAAAAACCTAATTCCACCGCCACAACTTTCTGTATCCACGAGATCCTATCTTGGGGCCTGTTTTGGAGCTCCGCCGGAAGAGGGCCATCATCACGGAGGGCTTCTACATCATCCTAGCCTCTCCGATGAAGTGTGAGTAGTTTACCTCAGACCTTTGGGTCCATAGTTAGTAGCTGGATGACTTCTTCTCTCTCTTTGAATCTCAATACAAAGTTCTCCCCCTCTCTTGTGGAGATCTATTCGATGTAATCTTCTTTTTGCGGTGTGTTTGTTGAGACCGACGAATTGTGGGTTTATGATCAAGTCTATCTATGAATAATATTTGAATCTTCTCTGAATTCTTTTATGTATGATTGGTTATCTTTGCAAGTCTCTTCGAATTATCCATTTGGTTTGGCCAACTAGATTGGTAGTTCTTGCCATGGGAGAAGTGCTTAGCTTTGGGTTCGATCTTGCGGTGTCCTTACCCAGTGACAGAAGGGGCAGCAAGGCACGTATTGTATCGTTGCCATCGAGGATAACAAGATGGGTTTTATTTCATATTGCATGAATTTATCTCTCTACATCATGTCATCTTGCTTAAGGCGCTACTCTGTTTTTAACTTAATACTCTAGATGCATGATGGATAGCGGTCGATGAGTGGAGTAATAGTAGTAGAAGCAGAATCGTTTTGATCTACTTGTCACGGACGTGATGCCAATATACATGATCATGCCTAGATATTCTCATAATTATGCTCAGTTCTGTCAATTGCTCAACAGTAATTTGTTCACCCTACGTAAAATACTTATGCTCTTGAGAGAAGCCACTAGTGAAACCTATGGCCCCGGGGTCTATTCTCATCATATCAATCTCCATTACTTTAATCTTGCTTTGCTTTTTTACTTTGCTTTTACGTTTTACTTTGCATCTTTATACCAAAAAACCAAAAATATTATATCTATCAGATCTCACTCTCGTAAGTGACCGTGAAGGGATTGACAACCCCTAATCGCGTTGGTTGCGAGTAGCTATCGTTTTGTGCAGGTACGAGGGACTTGAGCGTGGCCTCCTACTAGATTGATACCTTGGTTCTCAAAAACTGAGGGAAATACTTACGCTACTCTGCTGCATCATCCCTTCCTCTTCGGGGAAAACCAACGCAAGCTCAAGACGTAGCAAGAAGGATTTCTGGAGCCGTTGTCGGGGAGTCTATGCAAAAAGTCAACATACCAAGTACCCATCACAATCCCTATCTCTCGCATTACATTATTTGCCATTTGCCTCTCGTTTTCCTCTCCCCCAATTCAGCCTTGCTGTTTTATTTGCCCTCTCTCTCTATCCTCCCTCTCTATTTGCCTCTTTTCCCTCGCCATGTCAGAACCAAAAAGAGTTGGGGGTTCTCTACCAAGTTCAAGTACTTTAGACAATTCTGCTATCTTATCTAAACTCATAAATCGGAATGCTATAAAACAACTTTCTAGAGTTATCAATGAGAACCTTAGTAATTTTGATGAAGATGATTCTGGAATTTTTCGTTATTTACTTGATGAATCTTTGAAAGATGCTTGGGATAGGCTGTTAAGGATCCGGGCTAGCTATGTGCCCCAATATCAAATTGAGGTTTACTTAAAAAGCTTTTATGTTGGGCTACCCTCTTTGTTCAAACAAGTTTTAGATTCTATTTTCGAGGGGGGTTTCTTGAAGCGGACCCATAGATACCTATGAGAGAATGAAAACAATATTTGGGCACCCCATTAATGAGAAAACTGAAATTACATCTCTCTTGCTTTCTTACCAAAACGAATCTATTAAAGAGATAAATGCTAGCCTAGATGCCAATTTCTGCAACATTCTTAATCTTTATTCAACAATTAATGAACATGTGCTCTGTTAAAATAGAAAGATTAATTCCATAGATAACAAGTTTGCTCTCTTTCTCTCTAGAACCAAAGATGGCAATACCTAGATCTATCCTCGCCGTTATGCCTAGTTAGGGGCGTTAAACGATAGCGATTGTTGGGAGGCAACCCAATTTTATTTTTATTCCTTGCTTTTTGCTCCTGTTTAGTAATAAATAAATTATTTAGCCTCTGTTTTGGTTGTGTTTTTTTGTGTTTAATTAGTGTTTGTGCCAAGTAGAACCGTAGGGAAGACTTGGGGAAAGTCTTGTTGAAATTGCTGTAAAAAACAGAAACTTTAGCGCTCACGAGAACTTCTGTCATTTTTATTTAAAGAGTGCTATTTAGTTAATTCTTTTTGCAGATGATTAATAGATAAATTCCTCACGTCCAGCAATTTATTTTAGAATAAATTCCTCACGTCCAGCAATTTATTTTAGAATTTTTGGGGTTCAGATCATGCGCTAGCTACAGATTACTACAGACTGTTATGTTTTTTACAGATTCTGTTTTTTGTGTGTTGTTTGCATATTTTGATGAATATATAGCTAGTAAAATAGTTTATAATCCATATAGAAGTTGGAATACACTAGGTTTAACACCAATATAAATAAAGAATGAGTTCATTACAGTACCTTGAAGTGGTCTTTTGTTTTCTTTCGCTAACGGAGCTCACGAGTTTTCTATTTTGAGTTTTGTGTTGTGAAGTTTTCAAGTTTTGGGTGAATTCTTTTGATGGATAATGGAACAAGGAGTGGCAAGAGCCTAAGATTGGGGATGCCCATGGCACCCCCAAGATAATCCAAGGACACCAAAAAGTCAAAGCTTGGGGATGCCCCGGAAGGCATCCCCTCTTTCGTCCACTTGCATCGGTAATTTACTTGGAGCTATATTTATATTCACCAACATGATATGTGTTTTGCTTGGAGCATCTTGTATTATTTGTGTCTTTGTGTCTTAGTATTCCACAATCACCCTTGTTGAACACACCTTTTGAGATAGCCATACATGAATTAAAATTTGATAGAATACTCTATTTGCTTCACTTATATTTTTTGAGCTAAGTAGTTTTGCTCTATGTGCTTCACTTATATCTTTTGAGCTAGATAATTTTGCTCTATGTGCTTCAATTATATCTTTTGAGCTAGATAATTTTGCTCTATGTGCTTCACTTAGATCTTTTAGAGCATGGTGGTGGATTTGTTTTAAAGAAACAATTGATCTCTCATGCTTCACTTAAACTATTTTGAGAGCCTCTTAATAGCATGGTAATTTGCTTAATAATAATATGCTTGGTATTCAAGATATGTGAAACTTTCTTTTGAGTGTGTTGAATACTAAGAAAAGATTGAAGCATGATAATTGTTTTGAGATATGGAGGTGATAATATTAAAGTCATGCTAGTTGAGTAGTTGTGAATTTAAAGAATACTTGTGTTAAAGTTTGTGATTCCCGTATCATGCACGTATGGTGAACCGTTATGTGACGAAGTCGGAGCATGATTTTTTTATTGATTGTCTTCCTTATGAGTGGCGGTCGGGAACGAGCGATGGTCTTTTCCTACCAATCTATCCCCCTAGGAGCATGCGCATAATACTTTGCTTTGATAACTTCTAGATTTTTGCAATAAGTATATGAGTTCTTCATGACTAATGTTGAGTCCATGGATTATACACACTCTCACCCTTCCACCTTTGCTAGCCTCTCTAATACCGTGCACCTTTTGCCGGTATCATACACCTACCATATACCTTCCTAAAAACAGCCACCATACCTACCTATTATGGCATTTCCAAACGGAGTAAATCATTCGGGAACGTGATTTTTCTCACCGAACGTGATTCAGGAGACTTGGACCCTGCTCCAAGGAACAAAAGAGGCAGTCACGAGGGTGGGGGGCGCCCCCCCCCCTAGGGCGCCCCCCTACCTTGTGGGCCCCTCGTTGCTCCTCCGGCGTACTTCTTCCTCCTATATATACACACGTACCCCCAAACGATCAGAACAGGAGCCAAAAACCTAATTCCACCGTCGCAACTTTCTGTATCCATGAGATCCCATCTTGGGGCCTGTTTTGGAGCTCCGCCGGAAGAGGCCCGTCATCACGGAGGGCTTCTACATCATGCTAGCCTCTCCGATGAAGTGTGAGTAGTTTACCTCAGACCTTCAGGTCCATAGTTAGTAGCTAGATGGCTTCTAATCTCTCTTTGAATCTCAATACAAAGTTCTCCCCCTCTCTTGTGGAGATCTATTCGATGTAATCTTCTTTTTGCGGTGTGTTTGTTGAGACCGATGAATTGTGGGTTTATGATCAAGTCTATCTATGAATAATATTTGAATCTTCTCTGAATTCTTTTATGTATGATTTGTTATCTTTGGAAATCTCTTCGAATTATCCGTTTGGTTTGGCAAACTAGATTCGTAGTTCTTGCCATGGGAGAAGTGCTTAGCTTTGGGTTCGATCTTGCGGTGTCCTTACCCAGTGACAGAAGGGGCAGCAAGGCACATATTGTATCGTTGCCATCGAGGATAACAAGATGGGGTTCATTTCATATTGCATGAATTTATCTCTCTACATCATGTCATCTTGCTTAAGACGTTACTCTGTTTTTAACTTAATACTCTAGATGCATGCTGGATAGCGGTCGATGAGTGGGGTAATAGTAGTAGATGCAGAATCGTTTCGATCTACTTTTCACGGACGTGATGCCTATATACATGATCATGCCTAGATATTCTCATAACTATGCTCAATTCTGTCAATTGCTCAACAGTAATTTGTTCACCCGCCGTAGAATACTTATGCTCTTGAGAGAAGCCACTAGTGAAACCTATGGCCCCCGGGTCTATTCTCATCATATCAATCTCCATTACTTTAATCTTGCTTTGCTTTTCACTTTGCTTTTACTATTTACTTTGCATCTTTATACCAAAAATACCAAAAATATTATATCTATCAGATCTAACTCTCGTAAGTGACCATGAAGGGATTGACAACCCCTAATCGCGTTGGTTGCGAGTATCTATTGTTTTGTGCAGGTACGAGGGACTTGAGCGTGGCCTCCTACTGGATTGATACCTTGGTTCTGAAAAACTAAGGAAAATACTTACGCTACTGTACTGCATCATCCCTTCCTCTTCGGGGAAAACTAACGCAAGCTCAAGACGTAGCAGAGGGTAGGACAAAATATGTCATGCAAGTTCTTTTCCATAAGCACGTATGACTATATTCGGAATACATGCCTACATTACATTGATGAATTGGAGCTAGTTCTGTGTCACCCTATGTTATGACTGTTACATGATGAACCACATCCGGCATAATTATCCATCACTGATCCGATGCCTATGAGCTTTCCATATACTTATTTATGCTTATTTTCTTTCCCGTTGCTATTAAGAATAGGGCAGGAGAGCTTAAATATCAATTGTTCTTTAATAAACATCATGCTGAGATTATTACCTTGCCTGCTCCTTCTGTGTTTGATTTGACTGTAGGCACATACCTTGTTCCATTGACGGCTTTTCACGCCTATCGGAACCCTACACCAGCTGAGGAGCCAGAATCGGAACCACAATTTGATCCTTCACGGCAGTCTAACTATCAGTGGGATCCGGAGATGGCTGTCAGCCAATGGCAGTTAGAGTCTTCTTCATCACAGTACGACCCCAACAACTATTATTATGGATATCAGCCAGGCCAGTCGTGGCCATAGACCAGCTTAGGCTTGCAGATTCCAACTTGGTCCAATGCACGTGCACTATTATTATTATTCACACTATTCGGTCATGCAAGTGAAAGGCTGGTATGAACTCGACCTCTTTTGTTTTTGTAAATATGATTAGTTCATCGTTCCTGATTCAGCCTATTATGAATAAACATGTTTGCAATGACAACTAGAGATCATAGTTTCTCGTGCCATGCTTGATTAGCTATGAGTTATAATGGTTTACCTTGCGTGCCAACATGCTATTAAAATGGTTATGATGTGGTATGATAGGGTGGTATCCTCCTTTGAATGATTTAAGTGACTTGACTTGGCACATGTTCACGCATGTACTTGAAACAAATCAACATAGCCTTCACGATATTTGTGTTCATGGTGGATTATATCCTACTCATGCTTGCATCCAATGTTTATTAATTTTAATGCATGTACATGGCTGTTGTCACTATCTAGTTGGTCCCTTCCCAGTCTTTTGCTAGCCTTCACTTGTATGAAGCGGGAATACTGCTTGTGCATCCAATCCCTTGAACCCCAAAGTTATTCCAGATGAGTCCACTATACCTTCCTATATGCGGTATCTACCTGCCGTTCCAATTAAATTTGTATGTGCCAAACTCTAAAACTTCAAATAATCATTCTGTTTTGTATGCTCGAATAGCTCATGTATCAACTAGGGCTGCCTGTATCTTCCATGCTAGGCGGGTTATTCTCAAGAGGAGTGGACTCCGCTCCTCACTCATGAGAAAATGGCTGGTCACCGGGATGCTCAGTCCCATGCTCTATGCAAACTAAATCAAAATAATTGCAAAAGGAACTCCCCCTGGGACTGTTGTTAGTTGGAGGCACTCGTTGTTTCGAGCAAGCCATGGATTGATGTTCGTTGGTGGAGGGGGAGTAAAAACTTTACCATTCTGTTTGGGAACCGCCTATAATGTGTGTAGCATGGAAGATATCGCCATCTCTTGGTTGTTATGTTGACAATGAAAGTATACCGCTCAAAATATTAATTATCTCTATTTCAAAACCGAGCTCTGGCACCTCTACAAATCCTTGCTTCCCTCTGCGAAGGGCCTATCTATTTACTTTTATGTTCAGTCATCACCCTCTTATTAAAAGCACTAGTTGGACAGCGCAGCTGTCATTTGCATTCATCACTGTTCATTTATATTAGGTGTGACTATGATTGGATCTCTTTTACCATGAATTACAATGTCTAGTCAGTCCTTGATCTTTAAAGGTGCTATGCATTTATGTTTTACGGTCTCAGAAAGGGCTAGCGAGATACCATCTTGTTATATCATATTATGATTGTTTTGAGAAAGTGCTGTCATCCGAGATTTATTATTATGGCTTGCTAGTTGATTATGCTATTGATATGGGTAATCATGAGACCTGAGAATTATTGCAAATATGGTTAGTTATAATCTTTGCTGAAAACTTGAATGCTAGCTTGACATATTTACAACAACAAGAGCAAACAGAGTTTGTAAAAGTTTTTCTTTATTTCTTTCAGTTTGTCAACTGAATTGCTTGAGGACAAGCAAGGGTTTAAGCTTGGGGAGTTGATACATCTCCGTCGTATCTACATTTCCAAACACTTTGTTCCTTATTTTGGACTCTAACTTGTATGATTTGTATGGAACTAACCTGGATGACGTTGTTTTTAGCAGAATTGCCATGATGTTGTTTTATGTGCAGAAAACAAAAGTTCTCGGAATGACCTGAAACTCCACGGAACATCTTACAATAAATAATAACAAATCCTCGCCAAAGATGAAGACCAGGGGGCCCACACCCTTTTCACGAGGGTGGGGGGCGCCCCCCCCCCCCCTAGGGCGCGCCCCCTACCTCGTGGGCCCCCTGGAGACCTCCCGACTCCAACTCCAACTCTATATATCTGCTTTCGGGGAGAAAAAAATAGGAGAGAAGGATTCATCGCGTTTTACGATACGGAGCCGCCGCCAAGCCCTAAAACCTCTCGGGAGGGCTGATCTGGAGTCCGTTCGGCGCTCCGGAGAGGGGGATTCGTCGCCGTCGTCATCATCAACCATCCTCCATCACCAATTTCATGATGCTCACCGCCGTGTGTGAGTAATTCCTTCATAGGCTTGCTGGACGGTGATGGGTTGGATGAGATTTACCATCTAATCGAGTTAGTTTTGTTAGGGTTTGATCCCTAGTATCCATTATGTTCTGATATTGATGTTGCTATGACTTTGCTATGCTTAATGCTTGTCACTAGGGCCCGAGTGCCATGATTTCAGATCTGAACCTATTATGTTTTCATCAATATATGAGAGTTCTTGATCCTATATTGCAAGTCTATAGTCACCTATTATGTGTTATGATCCGTTAACCCCGAAATGACAATAATCGGGATACTTACCGGTGATGACCGTAGTTTGAGGAGTTCATGTATTCACTATGTGCTAATGCTTTGTTCCGGTTCTCTATTGAAAGGAGGCCTTAATATCCCTTAGTTTTCATTAGGACCCCGCTGCCATGGGAGGGTAGGACAAAAGATGTCATGCAAGTTCATTTCCATAAGCACGTATGACTATATTCGGAATACATGCCTACATTACATTGATGAATTGGAGCTAGTTCTGTGTCACCCTATGTTATGACTGTTACAAGATGAACCACATCCGGCATAATTATCCATCACTGATCCGATGCCTACGAGCTTTCCATATACTGGTTTACGCTTATTTACTTTCTCGTTGCTATTGTTACAATCACTACATAATACCAAAAATATTAATTTGCTTTCATTTCTCTTTTTTTAGCATTACCACCACTGTCGTATTACTTTGCTACTAAACACTCTGCTGCAGATACTTAGTTTCCAAGTGCGGTTGAATTGACAACTCAGCTGCTAATACTTGGGAATATTCTTTGGCTCCCCTTGTGTCGAATCAATAAATTTGGGTTGAATACTCTACCCTCGAAAGCTGTTGCGATCCCCTATACTTGTGGGTTGATCCCCCATGAATCGGCGTGGCTCCCGGGGATTGAGACTGAGCCGCAACCGCAGGAGGGTGGGTGTGTTCTCCTTGCCACCCATGTCGACCACGGGTTTTCTTTGCCTCCCCACCCTTTCTTTCGCGGTTTCTTGAACTTCTTTGGGGCTCAACTCCACCACTTTTCTCCAAACACCATTGTGTACCTTGCCGCTTTCGTGTCCATGTGCAAGAACTTCTTGGGTTGTCGACCACACTGGGGTCTCCTCAAGCACATATTCGCATGTCGCTCTCAGACGGTCAAGAAGGCCAACCCGAGTGATGAGAGGACGCACGTGATACAGATGTGCGGGGGTCTTGGAATTCAAATGAGGAACAAAAGGACTTTCCCAACTATGATCCTTCCCGACTCGGTCCGGGGTTGGTAGTCGACCTGGTTCTACTGCAAGGACCAGCTGACCCCGGGCCAGTCGACTGGATTTCCCCCCTTTTCCATGGCTTGAGTAGAGAAGCCCTCTACCTTGAGAGTGATCCCGGAGGAGAAGGTGCAGGTGAAGGTGTTGGTCGAGCGGGTTGTCCAACTTGTCCGCGACGGAGTGACCGGTATGGACCTGCTGGAGTTCTTCCTCAGTCGACGGATCCAACCACTCCAAGCTGGTGACCATCCGATGTGGATGTACTCGGGACTCGAGGATTCCACTCGGATCCACCCAGAGGATGTCAGTGAGGACACGGTGGAGCAGTGGCTGAGAGGTATTACCGGCAACAAAGATAATCCCCGGGGGTCCAGGAGGGTGGTTCCATTCGACCATTCGCGCCAGCCGAAACAGGTACGATTCTGCATTATCGAGTGTCTTCATGATTTACTATGTAGCATCTTGTTGACGGTCAATAGTCTTTCTTTTGTTCATTGTCTTTCAGGCTCTTGTTGATATGTACTCAATGCCCAATGGAGTGCAGGAGCAAAATGTCGAGGGAGAGGCGAGCGGGGGCGAGAGTGGCGAGTGGCACTCGGATGCAGAGGAGGACGAGGAGAGCGACGACCCGAGTGACGAAGAAGAGGTCGACTCGCCTCCTCGCAGAGAAAGGAGATCCAAGCACGCTCACGACCCAGCAAGCACCCCTGACCTGGTGGCCGCACCAACTGGGCAGTCTTCAAAGCGCCCTCGGACGTCTTCCCCAGTGCCGACCGAGAAGGTACCGAAACAGCTCAAGACTGCGCCGCCTCCAGCGCCGAAACCATTGAAGGCCGCATCCTCCAAACCGCCGAAGGCTTTTCCCAGAATCAAAGTGACCATTCCCACCATCTTTGGGTAACCATTTGACCTGATCCTTTGGTCGACTCAGGCAACAAAACATAACCGACTGAATGTTGACATTTGAAGTGCTGCTACCTCTGGAACTTCCTCCCGCCATTACCGAGACGAGGAAATGGAAGACGCGGTTACCTCCAACCCAGGTACAATCCTCGTGAACTTGTTCTTGATTATTTGGTCGATTAAATTTTGGCGATTCACTTGGGGTCGACTGATTTATTTGCAGCCCCACTCAACGTTATTGAGCTTCTGGATGATGATGAAGTTGTGGCCCCGAAGCCCAGAAGGAACAAAAAGGTAGCGGCTCGCAAGACATCTTAGCCGGGAATGACGACAGAACCAACCGTCCAACAACCTGAAGACAGAGGTGGGGCCTCTATAACTTTTGTTGTCCCTTTGTCGAGTGAGCGCCCCGCACCGTCGACTGTACCAGTGTTTCCTTCATCTGTCCAACCTCATGCCTCGGAGCTCCAAGCTGCCGCATCTGGGCCGTCTGCTCCCTTCTTCAGCAATTATCATATTCTAGAAAGCCAGTCGGATGCCGCTGAGGAGGCCATTCGTCAGGCTAGCGTGATGATGGAGCGGATGAAGTCAGTGCACGACAACAGCCAGGCTGCTTACGATGCCAGCGCGGCTCTTCGGGCCAATGTCCAGGTAAGTTGACTTTCGACTGACCTTGTTCTATTAGGATATGCTACCTGAAATATTTTCTTTCATACAATCTCTTATTGTTTGCGTCGAATCTGTACACCCACTGGGTGTTTTGTTGTCTTTAGTATTTGCACTCTTCCACTCGGTCTGGGCGAGTGGGATCTGAACCGGTGGGGGCACGCTAAGTGCACCCACTGGGTGTAGTCCCCGAGACCGCAGTCGACTACGGGCAGTCGGCTGGTGTCTGAGTACTTCTTTTCACATTCCTTTCTTCCACTTGACCCGGGCAGAGCAGCCAAGTGGGATCTGAACCAGTGGGGGCACGTCAAGTGCACCCACTGCGTGTAGTCCCCGAGACAGCGGTCGACTGCTGGCAGTCGGCCGGGGTCTGAATAGTTCTTCTCTCTTTTTTTACCCGACCCGGGCAGAGCAGCCAAGTGGGATCTGAACCAGTGGGGGCACGTCAAGTGCACCCACTAGGTGTAGTCCCCGAGATAGCGGTCGACTGCTGGCAGTCGGCCGGGGTCTGAATAGTTCTTCTCTCTTTTTTTTTACCCGACCCGGGCGGACCGGCCGAGTGGAATCTGAATCAGTGGGGGCACGCCAAGTGCACCCGCTGGGTGTAGTCCCCGAGACCGCGGTCGACTGCGGGCAGTCGGCTGGGGTCTGAGTAAACTTTGAAGTTTTATTGACTCGGAAGTAAATAATCTTTGATCTTGTTGATTGATATGTATTTTACCCTCTACAGAAATCTTGTACTCTCATTTCCAAGTTCGCCAAATTTGTGGAGAAGCAGAGGCAACTCAACCTTGACTTGGAGTTGGCCCAACAAAAATTGAAGAAAGCTTAAGATGAAGTCGCTGGTATGGAAGCTAACTGCCTGTCGACTGCTCACGTCGATTGTCCTTTAAAATATTTCTTCGATCTCTTGTTTGATCCGATTGCCTATTTTGCAGAGAAAATGAGGTTGGCTCTGGAGAAGAAGGACTTGGACATTGCAGCTGCGCAGAAGGAGGCTCAAGATAAGACTGCCCTTGCTACTCAGAAGTTGGCTTCAGTCGGAGCGCTGGAGGAAGAAGTAAGCAAGCTGAAGTCCTCTCTCACTAAATCCAATCGAGAGGCAACTCGTCTGAAGAAGGATAAGGTGGCTCTGAATGAGAAGCTGGAATCTATGGCTCATAAGAGAAATGACATGGAAGCTTATCTGAGAACTCTCGCCAAGAAGCTCTTTCTTTTGCTGGAAGGTAGTCCTTTTAATCCGACTTCTTTACTGCTTGCAAGTTAGTCCTGTCCAGTCGACTCACTAACTCCTTGACTGTAGAATTCTGCCAAAACTTTGACGAGGAGACTGGACTGATCGTGACGGGTTTGGACCCTATCGTTTCTCCAGTCGGTGACGAGGCTGCCATGAATGTGCTTCGACTGGAATCCCGTGTTGCCAGTGTTACAAGTTACCTCGCTCGTCTGAAGGTGGCAATTTCACGGATCGACTCTTCACTCTGGACAAGGGCGACACTTCAAAATGACCTCGAGTCTCCAACGGCTCGACTCAACGAGGTCCCTGGTCGAGTGCAAGAATGGAAGAAGTCCTCTGCCCGGTGTGGTGCTGACGTGGCATTGTCCTTGGTAAGAGTCCATTGCAAGGAAGCCCGCGAAGATAAGCTGGCGGCGATCAAGGTCGCCAACACCAAAAGACATGATTTCCAGTCCTTTATGGAGACTTTCATCGCTACTGCCACTTAGATTGCAGATGGAATGGACTTCGATGAATTCGTCGAACCTGCCAGCCCTCCTCCTGCCAAATGAACAAACTTTGAGATTTAAACCTGCCTTAAATTTGCCTTGGAATGCTGAGTGGTTGTTGTAACCGTTAAACTCCTTCGGGCTTGATGCTCGAATAATTTTGATCCGTCGTCCGGAACTTTAGGATTTATCTGAACTTGGTTTATTTCTGAATATGCTTGTATTTTCCTTCGAGTGGAATTTGCTCTTTACTCTGAATAATCTTTCGACCTGCATCTCGTTGTCCTTGCGGACAGGGATGGAGCGCACATTGTATTTGTGGCGCTGCTCTGAAGGAGAAGGTTGCAGTCGACCTGCACCTCGTCGTCCGTGCGGATGGGGATGGAGCGCACATTGTATTTGTGGCGCAGCCCCGAAGGAGAAGGTTGCAGTCGACATGTACCTCATCGTCCTTGCGGATAGGGATGGACCGTTCGTTGTCCTTGTGGTGCAGCTCCTAAGGAGAAGGTTGTAGTCAACCTGCACCTCGTCGTCCTTGCGGATAGGGATGGAGCGTACGTTGTACTTGCGGCACAGCTTCTAAGGAGAAGATTGTAGTCGACCTGCACCTCATCGTGCTTGCAGATGGGGATGGAGCGCATGTTGTATTTGTGGCGCGGCTCCAAAGGAGAAGGTTACAGTCGACATGTACCTCGTCGTCCTTGCGGATGGTGATGGAGCGCATGTTATATTTGTGGCGTAGTTCCGAAGGAGAAGGTTGCAGTCGACCTGCACCTCGTCGTCCTTGCGGACAAGGACGGACTTTAAACCTTAGGCGAGCACTGGACTGCAGATAAGCGCCCGAGTGAGAGGGTCACTCACCACTCGGTAGGATTTTTTAAACTTAAGAGAGTACTAGACTGTAGCTAAGCCCCCGAGTGGGAGGGTTGTTCACCACTCGGTAGGATTTTTTAAACTTAGGCGAGTACTGGACTGTAGCTAAGCCCCCGAATGGGAGGGTTGCTCACCACTCGGTAGGATTTTTTAAACTTAGGCGAGTACTGGACTACAGCTAAGCCCCCAAGCGGGAGGGTTGCTCACCACTCGGTAGGATTTTTTAAACTTAGGCGAGTACTCGACTGCAGCTAAGCCCCCGAGTGAGAGGGTTGCTCACCACTCGGTAGGATTTTTTAAACTTGGGCGAGTACTTGACTGCAGCTAAGCCCCCGAGTGGGAGGGTTGCTCACCACTCGGTAGGATTTTTTAAACTTAGGCGAGTACTGGACAACAGCTAAGCCCCCGAGTGGGAGGGTTGCTCACCACTCGGTTGGATTTTACAAACTTAGGCGAGTACTGGACTGCAGCTAAGCCCCCGAGTGGGAGAGCTGCTCACCACTCGGTAGGATTTTTTTTTAAACTTAGGCGAAACGGATTCGCAGCTAAGCCTCTGAGTGGGAGGGTTGCTCACCCCTCGGTAGGATTTTTTAAACTTAGGCAAGTACTGGACTGCAGCTAAGCCCCCGAGTGGGAGGGTTGCTCACCACACGGTAGGATTTCTTAAACTTAGGCGAGTACTGGACTGCAGCAAAGCCCCTGAGTGGGAGGGTTACTCACCACTCGGTAGGATTTTTTAACCTTAGGCGAGTACTGGACTGCAGCTAAGCCCCCGAGTGGGAGGGTTGCTCACCACTCGGTAGGATTTTTTAACCTTAGGCGAGTACTGGACTGCAGCTAAGCCCCCGAGTGGGCGGGTTGCTCACCACTCAGTAGGATTTTTTAAACTTAGGCGAGTATTGGACTGCAGTTAGGCCCTCGAGTGGGAGGGTTGCTCACCACTCGGTAGGATTTTACAAACTTATAGGCGAGTACTGGACTGCAGCTAAGCCCCCGAGTGGGAGGGCTCCTCACCACTCAGTAGGATTTTTTTAAACTTAGGCGAAACGGATTCGCTGCTAAGCCTCCGAGTGGGAGGCTTGCTCACCACTCGGTAGGATTTTCTTTTAAACTTAGGTGAAATGGATTCACAGCTAAGTCACCCACTGGGGGATTTCAGATGCAAATAAAAGCAACAACAATCATTTAAGAGGACTGTAAAGCTCCTGTCTTTGATAAGCAAATTACAAAGGTATTTCTTATTACATTTTATTCGACTGAGTACTTAAGTGTAAAAGGGCGGAACAACTCCGCATTCCAAGCCCGTGACTCGTCCTTCTTATGCTCAACATTGTAAAGGTGGTATGCTCCATTGTGGAGCACTCTGCTGACAATGAAGGGGCCTTCCCAAGCAGGAGCGAGCTTGTGTGGTTTCTGCTGATCCACTTGAAGAACCAAGACTCCCTCTTGAAAGGCTCGACCTTTCACATTTCTGGCTATGATCCAGTGGGTTCTTTTACTTTCTTGGGGTTCCACGGTCCTTTGGGTTTCCCCTTGAACTTTCCTTGAGTCACGGCTAGGGCTTTGCCAGGAGCAGCTGGCTCGGCTTTGCGCTTCTGCTTCCCACTGGAGTTCCCTCCTCCAGTTTTGTGGGCGACTATTTTGTGCTTGCCACTTCGGAGTCGGTCTTCCTCTTCACCATTGGCGTATTTGGTGGCAATCTCCATCATCCGAGTCGGAGTCATATCTCTTGTCCGACCGAATTTCAGATTCAATTCCCGATACTTAACGCCTTCTTTGAAGGCGCAAATTGCTTGGTGATCCGACACATTCTCCACTGTATGGTGTAATGTGATCCATCTCTGGATATAATCTCGCAGAGTTTCATTCGGTTTCTGAACGCAACACTGTAATTCGGTCAGCCCTGCTGGCCGTTTGCAAGTACCTTCAAATGTTCTGAAAAACACTCGGGCAAGATCTTCCCAAGTATAAATACTACCAGGCGCTAACTGATTTAGCCACGCTCTGGTCGAGCCCTCTAACATCAAAGGGAGATGCTTCATGGCAACTTCATCGTTGCCACCACCAATCTGTAGAGCCACTCGGTAATCCTCAAGCCAATTGTCAAGCTTGGACTCCCCAGTGAACTTACTAGCTCCAGTCGCCAACCTGAAGTTGGGAGGAATCACCGCAGCCCTGATGGCTCTGCTAAAGCACTCTGGACCTGAGACATGCACTCTGCTGCTGGTTGGAAAATCTCTGTCATGGCCTTCTCTGTGAGCTCTGTTTCTGTCGATCAGACCCTGAACGAGAATAGATCTCACATCAAAGCCCCATTCCTTGGGGTCGACTGGAATCCTTCGCCCACCACTGTGAGGACGGCTGTCATCAAGCTGCCGAGGCACGTATGACCCACTGCTTGGGGGAGGCGTGGGCACTCGACGATGATCCTCGTGATCGAGTCGGTGATCATACTGCTCACGGTTTCTGTACTGATCTCGCCGGTCCCCACGTCCCTCACGCCTCAGGCTATGAGCCGACTAGACTGTGTCTGCAACCACAGATCTGCTATGGATCCTATTCCGTGACTGAGATACTGATGTATTCTGCTCTCTGATATGTCCATTTTGCATCATGCTTTTATATCGATATTTATTGCATTATGGGCTGTTATTTCACGTTATGTCACAATACTTATGGCTATTCTCTCTTATTTTACAAGGTTTACATAAAGAGGGAGAATGCCGGCAGCTGGAATTCTAGGGCTGGAAAAGGAGCAAATATTAGAGACCTATTCTGTGCAACTCCAAAAGTCCTGAAACTCCACGGAATATCTTAAAATAAATAAAGAAAAATCCTCGCCAAAGATGAAGTCCAGGGGGCCCACACCCTGCTCACGAGGGTGGGGGCGCGCCCCCCCCCCTACCAGGGCGGGCCCCCCTACCTCGTGGGCCCCCTGGTGGGTCTCCGACGTCCATCTTCTCCTATATAAAGTCTTTCGATGAGAAAAAAAATCAGAAGCAACCTTTCGGGACGAGACTCCGCCGCCACGAGGCGGAACCGAGGCAGAACCAATCTAGAGCTCCAGCAGGGCTGTTCTGCCGGGGAAACTTCCCTCCAGGAGGGGGAAATCATCACCATCGTCATCACCAACGCTCCTCTCATCGGGAGAGGGCAATCTCCATCAACATCTTCACCAGCACCATCTCATCTCCAAACCCTAGTTCATCTCTTGTATCCAATTCTTGTCTCAAAGTCCGGGATTGATGCTAGTAGGTTGCTAGTAGTGTTGATTACTCCTTGTAGTTGATGCTAGTTGGTTTATTTGGTGGAAGATCATATGTTCAGAACCTTTATGCATATTATTACCCCTCTGATTATGAACATGAATATGCTTTGTGAGTAATTACGTTTGTTCCTGACGACAAGGGAGAAGTCTTGCTATTAGTAGTCATGTGAATTTGGTACTCGTTTGATATTTTGATAAGATGTATGTTGTCTAGCCTCTAGTGGTGTTATGTGAACGTCGACTACATAACACTTCACCATTATTTGGGCCTAGAGGAAGGCATTGGGAAGTAATAAGTAGATGATGGGTTGCTAGAGTGACAGAAGCTTAAACCCTAGTTTATGCGTTGCTTCGTAAGGGGCTGATTTGGATCCATATGTTTCATGCTATGGTTAGGTTTATCTTAATACTTTTGTTGTAGTTGCGGATGCTTGCAATAGAGGTTAATCATAAGTGGGATGCTTGTTCAAGTAAGTACAGCACCCAAGCACCGGTCCACCCACATATCAAATTATCAAAGTATCGAACACGAGTCATATGAATGTGATGAAATCAAATTGACGATATTCCCATGTGTCCTCGGGAGCGTTTTTCCTATTATTAGAGTTTGTTCCGGCTTGTCCTTTGCTACAAAAAGGATTGGGCCACCTTGCTGCACCTTATTTACTTTTGTCACTTGTTGCTCATTACAATTTACCTTATTACAAAACTATCTGTTACCACTTATTTCAGTACTTGCAGAGAATACCTTGCTAAAAACCGCTTATCATTTCCTTCTGCTCCTCGTTGGGTTCGACACTCTTACTTATCGAAAGGACTATGATAGATCCCATATACTTGTGGGTCATCAAGACTCTTTTCTGGCGCCATTGCCGGGGAGTGTAGCGCTCCTGGTAGGTGGAATTTGGTAAGGAAAAATTTATATAGTGTGCTGAAATTTACTGTCACTTCTTACTATGGAAAGTAATTGTCTGAGGGGCTTGTTCGGGGTATCCTCACCCTGTCCAGTAGAGCAAAGAGTTGCTCCTCAACCTACTGAACCTATTGAAAATGAAACTCCTTTTATATTTCCTTCGGGTATAATGGAAAAACTGCTCGCCAATCCTTTTACAGGAGATGGAACAAAGCATCCTGATGAGCACTTATTATATGTGGATGAAGTTTGTAGATTATTTAAGCTTGCAGGTGTATCCGATGATATTGCTAAGAAGAAGGTCTTTCCTTTATCTTTGAAGGAAGACGCATTGATATGGTATAGGCTATGTGATACGAGATCGTGGGACTATAAAAGACTGAAATTGGAATTTCATCAAAAGTATTACCCTATGCATCTTGTTCATCGTGATCGCAATTATATATATAATTTCTGGCCTCGCGAAGGAGAAAGCATTGCTCAAGCTTGGGGGAGGCTTAAATCAATGTTATATTCATGCCCCAATCATGAGCTCTCGAGAGAAATAATTATGCAAAGTTTTTATGCTTGACTTTCTGAAAACAATCGCAAGATGCTCGATACTTCTTGTGCTCGCTCTTTTATGATGAAGACTATTGAATTCAGATGGAATCTATTGGATAGAATTAAACGCAACTCTGAAGATCGGGACCTCGACGAAGGTAAGGAGTCAGGTATGACACCTAAGTTTGATTGTGTTAAATCTTTTATGGATACCGATATTTTCCGTAAGTTTAGCACTAAATATGGACTTGACTCTGAGATAGTAGCTTCTTTCTGTGAATCTTTTGCTACTTACGTTGATCTCCATAAGGAGAAGTGGTTTAAATATCATCCTCCCATAGAAGTAAAAGTAGTTGCACCTATTAAAGTTGAAGAAAAAACTGTCACTTATAATGATCCTATTGTTCCTACTGCTTATGTTGAGAAACCACCTTACCCTGTTAGAGTAAAGGATCATGCTAAAGCTTCAACTGTTGTTTGTAAAAGCAATATTGGAACTTATACACCTCCTGAGCAAGTTAAAGTAGAACCTAATATTGCTATTGTTAAAGATCTCTTGTCTGATAATATTGATGGGCATGTTATTCAGTTCGATGGTGAAACTGCTAGAATTGCTAAACCGTGTGATAGAGATAAACATAGACCTGTGGTAGGCGTGCCTGTTATTTCTGTTAAAATAGGAGATCATTGTTATCATGGCTTATGTGATATGGGTGCTAGTGCTAGTGTCATACCCATTGACTTGTATGAAGAAATTAGGCATGAAATTGCACCTGCTGAGATAGAAGATATTGATGTTACAATTAAACTTGCCAATAGGGATACTATTTCACCAATTGGGGTTGTTAGAGAAGTTGAAGTCTTGTGTGTGAAAACTAAATATCCCGCTGATTTTCTTGTTCTTGGTTCCCCACAAGATAGCTTTTGTCCCATTATATTTGGTAGACCTTTCTTGAACACTGTTAATGCTAAGATAGATTGCGAAAAGAATGTTGTTACTATTCGCTTGGATGATATGGTTCATGAGTTTAATTTCTCTAAATTTAGTAAACAACATCGTGAGGAAGAATTACCTAGTAAGGATGAAATTATTGGTCTTGCTTCTATTGCCGTACCTCCTAGTGATCCTTTAGAACACTATTTGCTAGACCATGAAAATGATATGTTCATGAATGAAAGAAGGGAAATAGATGAGGTATTCTTTAAACAGGAACCTATTCTACAACACAATTTGCCTGTTGAAATTTTAGGGGATCCCCCTCCACCCAAGGGTGATCCCGTGTTTGAGCTTAAGCCTTTACCTGATAATCTGAAATATGCTTATCTTGATGAAAAGAAGATATATCCTGTTATTATTAGTGCTAACTCTGAAGAAGCACCGTGCTGCTATTGGATATACTCTTGATGATCTTAAGGGCATTAGTCCCACTTTATGTCAACATAAAATAAATTTGGAAGCGGATGCCAAACCAGTTCATGATCCTCAACGATGTCTGAATCCTAAAATGAAAGAAGTGGTAAGAAAAGAAATACTAAAGCTTCTGGAGGCAGGTATAATCTATCCCGTTGCTGATAGTGAGTGGGTAAGTCCTGTCCATTGTGTCCCTAAGAAGGGAGGTATTACTGTTGTTCCTAATGATAAAGATGAATTGATTCCACAAAGAATTATCACTGGTTATAGGATGGTAATTGATTTCCGCAAATTAAATAAAGCTACTAAGAAAGATCATTACCCCTTACCTTTTCTTGATCAAATGCTAGAAAGATTATGCAAACATACACACTATTGCTTTCTAGATGGTTATTCTGGTTTCTCTCAAATACCTGTGTCGGCTAGAGATCAATCAAAGACTACTTTTACATGCCCTTTTGGTACTTTTGCTTATAGATGTATGCCTTTTGGTTTATGTAATGCACCTGCTACCTTTCAAAGATGCATGATGGCTATATTCTTTGACTTTTGTGAAAAGATTTGTGAGGTTTTCATGGACGACTTTTCCGTCTATGGTTCCTCTTTTGATGATTGCTTGAGCAATCTTGATTTAGTTTTGCAGAGATGTGAAGAAACTAATCTTGTCTTGAATTGGGAAAAGTTCCACTTTATGGTTAATGAAGGTATTGTCTTGGGGCACAAAGTTTCTGAAAGAGGTATTGAAGTTGATAAAGCCAAGGTTGATGCTATTGAAAAGATGCCATGTCCCAAGGACATCAAAGGTATAAGAAGTTTCCTTGCTCAGGCCGGATTTTACAGGAGGTTCATTAAGGACTTCTCAAAAATTTCTCGGCCTCTGACTAATTTATTGCAAAAAGATATACCATTTGTCTTTGATGATGATTGTGTAGAAGCATTTGAAATACTTAAGAAAGAATTAGTCTCTGCACCTGTTGTTCAGCCACCTGATTGGAATTTACCCTTTGAAATTATGTGTGATGCTAGTGATTATGCTGTAGGCGCTATTCTAGGGCAAAGAGTTGATAAGAAATTAAATGTTATTCATTATGCTTGTAAGACTCTAGACAATGCTCAAAGAAATTATGCTACTACTGAAAAAGAGCTTTTAGCAGTTGTATTTGCTTGTGATAAGTTCAGATCTTATATTGTTCATTCTAAAGTAACTATTCAAACTGATCATGCTGCTATTAAATATCTTATGGAAAAGAAAGATGCTAAACCTAGACTTATTAGATGGGTTCTCTTGCTACAAGAATTTGATTTGCATCTTTTTGATAGAAAGGGAGCTGAGAACCCCGTTGCAGCCAACCTGTCTAGGTTAGAAAATATTCTTGATGACCCACTACCAATTAATGATAACTTTCCTGATGAACAATTAAATGTTATAAGTACTTCTCATAGTACTCCATGGATGCTGATTATGCTAATTATATTGTTGCTAAATTTAGACCACCTAGCTTCACATACCAACAAAAGAAAAAGTTCTTCTATGATTTGAGACATTACTTTTGGGATGACCCACATCTTTATAAAGAAGGAGTAGATGGTATTATTAGACTTTGTGTACCTGAGCATGAACAGGAACAGATCCTACGCAACTGTCACTCCAAGTCTTATGGAGGACACCACGCTGGAGATAGAACTGCACACAAGTTATTGCAATCTGGTTTTTATTGGCCTACTCTTTTCAAGGATGCCCGTAAGTTTGTCTTTTCTTGTGATTAATGTCAAAGAATTGGTAATATTAGCAGACGTCAAGAAATGCCTATGAATTATTCTCTTGTTATTGAACCGTTTGATGTCTGGGGCTTTGATTATATGGGACCTTTTCCTGCCTCTAATGGATATACACATATTTTAGTTGCTGTTGATTACGTTACTAAGTGGGTAGAAGCTATTCGAACTAGTAGTGCTAATCATAAAACTTCTATCAAAATGCTTAAGGAAGTTATTTTTTCGAGGTTTGGAGCCCCTAGATATTTAATGACTGATGGTGGTTCACACTTTATTCATGGTGCTTTCCGTAAAATGCTTGCTAAATATGATGTTAATCATAGAATTGCATCTCCTTATCATCCACAGTCTAGTGGTCAAGTAGAATTGAGCAATAGAGAGCTCAAATTAATTTTGCAAAAGACTGTTAATAGGTGTAGAAAGAATTGGTCCAAGAAACTTGATGATGCATTATGGGCATATAGAACTGCATACAAAAATCCTATGGGTATATCTCCATATAAAATGGTATATGGAAAAGATTGTCACTTACCTCTCGAACTAGAACATAAGGCATATTGGGCTATTAAAGAGCTCAACTATGATTTCAAACTTGCTGGTGAGAAGAGGTTATTTGATATTAGCTCACTTGATGAATGGAGAACCCAAGCATATGAAAATGCCAAGTTATTTAAAGAAAAAGTTAAGAGATGGCATGACAAAAGGATACAAAAGCGTGAGTTTAATGTAGGTGATTATGTATTCCTATACAACTCTCGTTTAAGATTTTTTGCAGGAAAACTTCTCTCTAAATGGGAAGGCCCGTATGTTATCGAGGAGGTCTATCATTCTGGTGCAATAAAAATCAACAACTTCGAAGGCACAAATCCGAAGGTGGTAAACGGTCAAAGAATCAAACATTATATCTCAGGTAATCCCGTAAATGTTGAAACCAATATTATTGAAACCGTAACCCCGGAGGAATACATAAGGGACACTTTCCGGAATGTTTCAGACTCCGAAAGGGAATAGGTATGTGGTACGGTAAGTAAAACGACTCCAAAACAATTTCTAAGGCAATATTTCTCCGTTTTGGAATATTTAGAAAAATAGAAAAAATAAGTAGCAGTCCGGGAAGGACACAAGGGCCCCACGAGGGTGGTGGGCGCGCCCTACCCCTCTGGGCGCGCCCCCTGCCTCGTGATAACCTCGTGTGCCTTCCGGACTCCGTTTTCTTGTACGATACGTATTTTAGTCGGTAAAATTCATTATATATTGTCTCGAAGGCTTTGACTCCCGTATCACGCAAATCTCCTATGTTCTTGTTTCGAGATGTTTCCTGTCAGGGTTTTCAAGGCCAGGCATCATGTCGTCCCCCTCCTCCAACAATGGTGACAACGATGCTTGCTAATGAGGATAGATCTGAAGGGGGAAGAACCCACGAAGGAGCATATTGTCGCACTCAAGGGCATTATCCGCAAGCTGGAGGACCTCTTACGCTCGATGTGAGATTATCCATCACCACCACCTTCTTCACCGACCAAGGAGATATAATCACATGGGAATGGGCACTCCCCTTGGCAACTGCCAAGCTTGGGGGAGGTGCCCCGGTATCGTATCACAATCACAACCCCTATCTTTACCGTTTTTCTTAGTTCGATTCTATTAGTAGTATCTTGATCTAGTAGAATAAAGTTTATGGCATGATCTAGTTTTGAGTTTTGCTTTATGATCTCTCTTTGTAATCAAGTCCGTGAGCTATATATAATAAAGATTAGTGTTGAGTTAAGGGCCTGATTATTTTGCCATGATCTTGGTGAATAAAAGAAA
Source organism: Triticum monococcum (assembly GCA_034509565.1). NCBI lineage: Eukaryota > Viridiplantae > Streptophyta > Magnoliopsida > Poales > Poaceae > Triticum > Triticum monococcum. The sequence continues at coordinate 638,477,300 of CM067847.1, read as the reverse complement.
AGAGAAAAAGAATAAAAAGAAACAACAAGTTCATATTGATTTTATTGTGAGTAATGACTTCACATAGAAAGAGTATGATGATTAAAAGTTGTTGGGAGTTGGTAGACATAGCTTTGGTCATTGTTGTAATTAATAGGAAGTAATAAGGAAAGAGAGGTTTCACATATAGATATATTATCATTGACATCTTTTATGATTGGAAGCACTCATTAAAATATGACATGCTAAAGAGTTGATGTTGGACAAGGAAGACAACGTAATGAGTTATGTCTTTCTTATATCTTAGATAAACTATGTTGTCATGGATCCTCTAACTTGTTGAGCTTGTCTTTCCCCCTCATGCTAGCCAAATTGTCAGCACTAAGTAGAGATACTACTTGTGCTTCCAAATACCCTTAAACCAGTTTTGCCATGAGAATCCACCATATATACCTATGGATTGAGTAAGATCCTTCAAGTAAGTTGTCATCGGTGCAAAGCAATAAAAATTGCTCTAAATATGTATGATTGATTGGTGTGGGAGAAATAAGCTTTATACGATCTTGTGATGTGGAAGTAATAAAAGCGACGGACTGCATAATAAAGGTTCACATCACAAGGGGCAATATAAATATCCAACCATAAAAGCGCATGGCAACCTCTGCTTCCCTTTGTGAAGGGCCTATCTTTTATTATTGTCTTCCACCTTATGCAAGATTCACGGTGATCTTCACCTTTCCTTTTTCACTTTATCATTTGGCAAGCTTAGCATGTTGGAAAGAAAATGATATATATATATATATATATATAATTGGATGTAGGGGAGCATGAACCATTATTGTTGACATTACCCTTGAGGTAAAAGGTTGTGGGGCAAAACTATAATCCCCTATCTTTCTCTGTGTCCGATTAAAACTCCATAAACACAAGTATCGCGTGAGTGTTAGCAATTATGAAGGACTAGATGATAGTTGAGTATGTGGACTTGCTTTTAAGCTCTGACATAGACTCTTTCCGATGTTATGATAAATTGCAATTGTTTCGATGACTGAGATTATAGTTTGTTGGAGCCCAATAAGGTTTATGATTTATACTTTTGCATTGTGAATAGATCATCACTTGAACATAAGTAATCATATGACAAAATCTATGTATGATGCTGTTATGGGAATAATCATGATGCCTTCATGTCCGTATTTTATTTTTATCGATGCCTCTACCTCTAAACATGGGGACATATTTATTGTTATCGGCTTGTCGCTTGAGGACAAGCGAGGTCTAAGCTTGGGGGAGTTGATACGTCCATTTTGCATCATGCTTTTATATCGATATTTATTACCTTATGGGCTGTTATTTCACGTTATGTCACAATACTTATGGCTATTCTCTCTTATTTTACAAGGTTTACATAAAGAGAGAGAATGCCGGCAGCTGGAATTCTAGGGCTGGAAAAGGAGCAAATATTAGAGACATATTCTGTGCAACTCCAAAAGTCATGAAACTCCACGGAATATCTTAAAATAAATAAAGAAAAATCCTCGCCAAAGATGAAGTCCAGGGGCCCACACCCTGCTCACGAGAGTGGGGGGCGCGCCCCCCTACTAGGGCGCGCCCCCTACCTCGTGGGCCCCCTGGTGGGTCTCCGACGTCCATCTTCTCCTATATGAAGTCTTTCGATGAGAAAAAAATCAGAAGCAACCTTTCGGGATGAGACTCCGCCGCCACGAGGCGGAACCGAGGCGGAACCAATCTAGAGCTACGGCAGGGCTGTTCTGCCGGGGAAACTTCCCTCGGGGAGGGGGAAATCATCACCATCGTCATCACCAACGCTCCTCTCATCGGGAGAGGGCAATCTCCATCAACATCTTCACCAGCACCATCTCATCTCCAAACCCTAGTTCATCTCTTGTATCCAATTCTTGTCTCAAAGTCCGGGATTGGTGCTAGTAGGTTGCTAGTAGTGTTGATGTAACACCCCTGATATAACTTTCCAATTTGTAATCCAACTCTTGCCATTTCCGGCGTTAAGTTAATTTATTTTCTCGGGTTCGGGTTTTTGTCTCCGTGTGTTGTTATCGTTGTCATGCATCTCATATTATGTCATCATGTGCATTGCATTTGCATACGTGTTCATCTCATGCATTCGAGCATTTTTCCCGTTGTCCGTTTTGCATTCCGGGCTTCGTTCTCCTCCGGTGGTCATTTCTAACTTTCTTTCGTGTGTGGGGATTAAACATTTCCGGATTGGACCGAGACTTGTCCAGCGGCCTTGGTTTACTACCAGTAGACCGCCTGTCAAGTTTGATGCTCCAACGGTTAACCGTGGGACCGAAAAGGCCTCGTGTGTGTTGCATCCCAACAACCTTCCAATTTGGCCCAAAACCCACCTAACTCTGCTCCATCATCTAGAGCGTTCGATCACAATCGCGTGGCCGAAAACCGCACGTCATTTGGACTCTCCTAGCTCCCTCTATGCCTATATAAACACCCCCCATTTTTCAGATCTCCTTCCTCCCCCAAAAACCCTAGATCAAATCCCCTCGCGCTGGCCGGACATTGGCCGCCCACGCCGGACACGTCTGCGCCGCCTCCGCCGCCCAATCACGCGCCGCCACATGGCATGGGCAAGGCCCACATCGCCGCCGCCACCCGGGGCCCGCGGGAGGCCCTCCCCGTGGCCCATCTCCCCCGAGCCGCCCGCGCCTCGCGCCTCCTCCGTCCCCGCGCCCGGTGGCCGGCGCCGCCGCGCGCCATTGCCGGCCTCTGCCGCCGCCCGCCTCCTTCCCCGGCCGAACCGGCGAGCTCGGGTCGCCGTCCCGCGCCGGCGAGCACGCCGCGCCGCCGCACATCCCCGCGGCCGGACCCGCCTCCTCCGGCCACCACGCCGCCTCCCCACCGACTCCGGCGGCCGACGAACTCCGGCGAGCTCCTGCCGTCGAACCTCGATCCCCGCGCCGCTACAGTAATCGCCCGATCTGGATCTGGATCTGAGGGTTGACCTCTCTCCCCGAAACCCTAATCTCATTATTTTTTTGCATACTTTGACATGTGATATCTCCGCATCCGTAGCTCCGTTTTGGGCTTATAGCATATCAAAATGTTCGTCTCAGAGAGTACATCATTTCATTCCATTGCATCATTTTCAGTAGAGTTCATCTTGATGCCCGAAATGCTATTAGAAGAGGGCTACTTGAGTTATTTGTCAGATCTGCTAGTTCATCTTAGACTTTTGTCATTTTTGCCATGATTATTGTGTGCATAATATGCCCATGAGTTCTACATATGTTTTGTTAAGGGTTTTGTCATCTTTCCAGAGGTGCAACCCATGTATTTTTGTGATGTGTGTGGTGCTTAGTGCAAGCTTGCAAAGTGAGGCACCCGGTAAATCTGTTTACAGGGACTTTGTAGTTTCACTAAGTCCTGGGATTGTTTAGTTCATGATGCCATATGTTCATGTTGTTTCCTAGTGATCCGTGCCTCTTTTGAGGATGATCAGTAAAGGAGTTTTGTTAATATTGTAGTTCCCTATCCATCCATGTCTTTGTTTCCATATATGGAGTACCCTAGCTTGAGTCAACCGAGCTCTATTTTTGCTTCATTGCGAATCTGGGCAGATCGTCAACTTGTTTGCGATTTTGCCGATGTTATTGTAGTTGATCCGTGCATGCTATGCCATTGTTCTTGCCATGTCTAGCTTGAATTTTGTGCCTTCTTAATGGATGTATGCTTGTCTTGCCATGACTTGCACCGTGGTGAGTGCATCGAGCTCGTAAACATGCCTTCGTGAGTTATGTTTCAGCATGTCCCAGTTTTCACAAAGTCTGAAAACTGATTATGTTTTTTGCTATGTTCGTGTGCTTGTTAGTATATTTTGTGATCCCTTTTGGCTCAAGGTCACTAAGGGACTTTTGTTAAGCTTGTTGAGTAGCTCCATGCCATGTCTTTCTTTGTCATGTTCAGGTCCTGTAGTATGTTGTTTTGTTGCTCCGAAGAGGGCTACTTGGTCTGAAATTCCAGACAAGTGTTAATTTCACTAAGTCTGAGATATGTTTACCATTTGCGTTTTTGCCATGCTTGTTTGAACCTCTTAATGGATGAATTGGCCGTAGCTCAGTGCTAGAATTTTGTTAAGCATCTTGAATGCTTCCCTGCCATGTATTTTGTTGCCATGTTTGAGTGCTGTAGCATGTTCATCTCATTGCATTTAGATGCCTACTTGCTATAAATCGCAGACCGGTGTCATATTTGAATCACTTGCCATTTCCAAACCGTAACTCCGATTCCGGTGATCTCTATATCGTTTTCAAGCGATTTCATCTCATCTTTCCAGTGGCACACTTGGTTTTCCAAGTTGAGGCCAGGTTCATGCATTTCCTATCATATCTTGCATATGCATCCCGCATTGCGTCCCGCATAGCATATCATCTTTGCATCGTGTTGTTTGAGTTTGCACGTGGTTGATTGTATCCTTGTTGCTTGTTTTTCTTGTTTGGGTAGAGCCGGGAGACGAGTTCGCTAATGAGGAGCCCGTTGAGTTTGCTTTCGAGGATCCAGTCAACTCTGACAACTTTGCAGGCAAGATGATCATACCCTCGAAATCACTACTATCTTTGCTATGCTAGTTTGCTCGCTCTTTTGCTATGCCAATGCTACGATGCCTACCACTTGCTTTCAAGCCTCCCAAATTACCATGTTCAGCCTCTAACCCACCATTGTCCTAGCAAACCGTTGATTGGCTATGTTACCGCTTTGCTCAGCCCCTCTTATAGCGTTGTTGGTTGCAGGTGAAGATTGGAGACCGTTCCTTGTTGGAACATTTATTTACTTGTTGGGATATCATTATATTGCCATCTTAATGCATCTATATACTTGGTAAAGGATGGAAGGCTCAACCTCTCGCCTAGTGTTTTGTTCCACTCTTGCCGCCCTAGTTTCTGTCACATCGGTGTTATGTTCCCAGATTTTTGCGTTCCTTACGCGGTTGGGTTATAATGGAACCCCTTGATAGTTCGCCTTGATTAAAGCTTTTCCAGCAATGCCCAACATTGGTTTTACCATTTGCCACCTAGCCTCTTTTTCCCTTGGGTTTCCGGAGCCCGAGGGTCATCTTATTTTTTAACCCCCCCGGGCCAGTGCTCCTCTAAGTGTTGGTCCACCTGTCAGCTGCCGGTGGCCACCAGGGGCAACTCTGGGCTGGCCTACCCGTACCTAGGACAATCTGAGTGTGCCCTGAGAAAGAGATATGTGCAGCTCCTATCGGGATTTGTCGGCACATCTGGGTGGTGTTGCTGGACTAGTTTTGACCTGTTGAATCATCTTGTTGTACCGGGATACCGAGTCTGATCGGAATGTCTCGGGTGGAGGTCTATTGCTTCGTTGACCATGAGAGCTTGTCATGGGCTAAGTTGGGACTCCCCTGCGGGGATTTGAACTTTCGAAAGCCGTGCCCGCGGTTATGGGCAGATGGGAATTTGTTAATGTCCGGTTGTAGATAACTTGAACCTTAATTTAATTAAAATGAATCAACCGAGTGTGTTACCGTGATGGCCTCTTCTCGGTGGAGTCCGGGAAGTGGACACGGTGTTGGAGTTATGTTTGCGCAGGTTGTCCTCTAATTTCTCGCTCGCGCTTTGCCTTCTCTTCTCGATCTCTTTTGCGAATAAGTTAGCCACCATATATGCTAGTCGCTTGCTGCAGCTCCACATATATTTACCTTACCCTACCTTTTAAGCTTAAATAGTCTTGATCGCGAGGGTGCGAGATTGCTGAGTCCCTGTGGCTCACAGATTACTATTACACCAGATGCAGGGCCAGATGATACAGCTCCAGATGGCGCGCTTGAGCACAAGTGGGAGTACGATGAGGATTCTCAGTGTTACTATGTTTCTTCTCCTGATGATCAGTAGTGGTGCCCAGTTGGGGTGATCGGGACCATGTCGCTTGTTGGGTTATCTTTTATTTTGGCACCGTAGTGGGCCATGAGTGTTTGGTTGATGTATGTTATTGATGTACTTGATTAACGTGGCGAGTGTAAGCCAACTATGTCATCCCTTTTCATTATCTATATTACATGGGATGTTTGTGATGATTACCCGACTTGCGACATATGCCTTCAATGCGATTATGCCTCTAAGTCGTGCCTCGACACGTGGGAGATATAGTCGCATCGAGGGTGTTACAGTTGATTACTCCTTGTAGTTGATGCTAGTTGGTTTATTTGGTGGAAGATCATATGTTCAGATCCTTTATGCATATTATTACCCCTCTGATTATGAACATGAATATGCTTTGTGAGTAATTACGTTTGTTCCTGAGGACAAGGGAGAAGTCTTGCTATTAGTAGTCATGTGAATTTGGTATTCGTTTGATATTTTAATAAGATGTATGTTGTCTAGCCTCTGGTGGTGTTATGTGAACGTCGACTACATAACACTTCACCATTATTTGGGCCTAGAGGAAGGCATTGCGAAGTAATAAGTAGATGATGGGTTGCTAGAGTGACAGAAGCTTAAACCCTAGTTTATACGTTGCTTCGTAAGGGGCTGATTTGGATCCATAAGTTTCATGCTATGGTTAGGTTTACCTTAATACTTTTGTTGTAGTTGCGGATGCTTGCAATAGAGGTTAATCATAAGTGGGATGCTTGTTCAAGTAAGAACAGCACCCAAGCACCGGTCCACCCACATATCAAATTATCAAAGTATTGAACGTGAATCATATGAACGTGATGAAAACTAGCTTGACAATATTCCCATGTGTCCTCGGGAGCGCTTTTCCTATTATAAGAGTTTGTTCCGGATTGTCCTTCGCTACAAAAAGGATTGGGCCACCTTGCCGCACTTTATTTACTTTTGTCACTTGTTGCTCGTTACAATTTACCTTATTACAAAACTATCTGTTACCACTTATTTCAGTACTTGCAGAGAATACCTTGCTGAAAACCGCTTATCATTTCCTTCTGCTCCTTGTTGGGTTCGGCACTCTTACTTATCGAAAGGACTACGATAGATCCCCTATACTTGTGGGTCATCACTCTCCCGCTGCTCGGAGCAAAGCTCGAATCGGCACCAAACCTTGTCCAGCTTCTGACTGGGAAGGTTGAATTGACTCCGCTATTCGGGCCGCAGCTGCGAGATTTTGGATCGGAGTTCGGTATACCTGAGTCAGAGGCGGAAAAAGTTGGCGTCAACTGGAATGGGGGATACGCTGCCGAGCATGCTCGTCGAGTGAGCGCTGGAGGTTCTCCAGTCGAGTGCGCTCAGCCAAGTTGGCCAGGCGCGCCTCCTCCAAGGCCTGGGCCTCAGGGGTTTCTCCAACGATAGGAGTGTGAAGCGCATCCATGTTCCGGCGGCGAAGTTCTTCCCTCCATTGAGAAGAGAGGGGTTCGGGCGGTACTCTTCCTGAACATGCGACGGATCGCCGCCCCCATCGCCTCTGTCTTCATGGGTGAAGCCAGGAGGACTGCATGGTCCATTAACCATCAAAACTACTGCCGCGGGGTCGCTGTTGTCGCACTCGGATGTTGTCTCTACGGAGCCAGTCGAATAGGCCATAGAGAGTTTCGTCGGGCTCGATTGCTGCGACTTGGGGGTGGCCGACTAGCGAGCCACCACATGCCTCACCCACCGCTGAAGTCTCGATCGACCGGAACGTTTGCTCCGGCGGGCTACAGGGAGGGATGTCAGCATAGGAGCCGACCGATACTGAGTCGACGGCTGCCGTAGGAGGACGCCACGGACGCATGCGCGAAAGTGCTTTGCCCCGCGGACGGGGAGCGCCTCAATGTCGAGTGGTGCTTCTTGGAGGCAAGCTGAGTCGTCGGCGGCGAATACAAGCGTGCCGAAACGGATCTCGCGGCCCTCGGCCAAACCTCCGCTTGAAACCATGTTGATGGGGATTGGAAAAATCGCAACTTCTCCAACAAGTCGCTAAGACACCTGCCCCAAGGTGGGCGCCAACTGTCATGGTTCTAAGTCTGAAAGTAGAATGGGTGGGTAGGAATGTAGAGGCAAGATCCTAGCTATGGAGGAGTTGTACACGCGAATTTTACGAGTTCAGGCCCTTCTCGGAGGAAGTAATAACCCTACGTCTCAGAGCCCGGAGGCGGTCGACTAGATTATATGCGTGTGAGTTACAAGGGGTGCGAACCCTTGTGCTTGTGGAGGGGGGTGGCTTATATAGAGTGCGCCAGGACCCCCGCCAGCCCACGTCACAGAGGGTTTAAGGTACATTGAAGAGAGAACGTTACTGGTAACAGCCACACTAAAGTGCTATAAATGATAATTAATCCTATAAGTAAATGCCCGACCGTTGCTCATGCAGAGTGGCTTTAGCTCTTCTTCCCGTCAAGTGACTTCTGCGACGGTCGAGTGACATTGATTCTTCTGAGTGGAACGTCTCTGGTCGAGTGGATGATGGTACCCTTTGAATGATCCTAGCTTTAGGGTGACATCCTAGGGGAGGGTGTCTAGGTCAGATCTATGACCCTACCCTAGGTACATAGCTTCATCACCGAACGCGAATCATATGAGCGTGATGAAAACAAGCTTGACGATATTCCCATGTGTCCTCGGGAGTGCTTTTCTCTATATAAGAGTTTGTCCAGGCTTGTCCTTTGCTACAAAAAGGATTGGGCCACCTTGTTGCACCTTATTTACTTTTTTTACTTGTTGCTCATTACAAATTATCCTATCACAAAACTATTTGTTACCACTTGTTTCAGTACTTGCAGAGAATACCTCGCAGGAAACCGCTTATCATTTCCTTATGCTCCTCGTTGGGTTCGACACTCTTACTTATCGAAAGGACTACGATAGATCCCCTATACTTGTGGGTCACCAAGATTCTTTTCTGGTGCCATTGCCGGGGAGTGAAGCGCCTTTGGTAGGTGGAATTTGGTAAGGAAAAATTTATATAGTGTGCTGAAATTTACTGTCACTAGTTACTATGGAAAGTAATCCTCTGAGGGGTTTGTTCGGGGTATCTTCACCCCGACCAGTAGAGCAAAGAGTTGCTCCTCAACCTACTGAACCTACTGAAAATGAAAATGTCCGCTTTGAAATTCCTTCGGGTATGATAGAAAAACTGCTAGCTAATCCTTTTTTAGGAGATGGAACAAAACATCCTGATGAGAATCTAATATATGTGGATGAAGTTTGTGGATTATTTAAGCTTGCAGGTGTACCCGGAGATGTTGTTAAGAAGAAGGTCTTCCCTTTATCTTTGAAGGGAGATGCATCGACATGGTAAAGGCTATGTGATGATATGGGGTCATGGAACTACAAATGATTGAAATTGGAATTTCATCAGAAGTTTTATCCTATGCATCTTGTTCATCGTGATCGCAATTATATATATAATTTTTGGCCTCGTGAAGGAGAAAGCATCGCTCAAGCTTGGGGGAGGCTTAAATCAATGTTATATTCATGCCCCAATCATGAGCTCTCAAGAGAAATGATTATTCAAAATGTTTATGATCGGCTTTCTGATAGCAATCGCACCATGCTTGATACTTCTTGTGTTGGATCTTTTATGATGAAGACTATTGAATTCAAATGGGATTTATTGGAAAGAATTAAACGCAACTCTGAAGATTGGGACCTCGACAAAGGTAAGGAGTCAGGTATGACACCTAGTTTTGATTGTGTTAAATCTTTTATGGACACCGATGTTTTTCAAAAATTGACCACTAAATATGGACTTGACTCTAAGACAGTAGCTTCTTTCTGTGAATCTTTTGCTACTTATGTTGATCTCCCCAAGGAGAAGTGGTTTAAATATCATCCTCCCATAGAAGAAAAAGTAGCTGCACCTATTAAAGTTCAAGACAAGATTGTCACTTATAATGATCCTATTGTTCCTACTTCTTATGTTGAGAAACCACCTTTTCCTGTTAAGATAAAGGATCATGCTAAAGCTTCAACCGTGGTTCGTAAAAGCAATATTAAAACTTATACACCTCATGAGAAAATTAAAGTTGAACCTGATATTACTATTGTTAAAGATCTCTTGTTTGATAATATTTATGGGCATGTTAGTTATTTCTGCGATGAAACTTCTAGAATTGCTAAACCTTGTGCTAAAGATAAACCTAGAGTTGTTGTAGGCATGCCTGTTATTTCTATTAAAATAGGAGATCATTGTTATCATGGCTTATGTGATATGGGTGCCAGTGCTAGTGCAATAACTATTAGCCTATATAGAGAAATTATGCATGATATTGCACCTGTTGAGTTAGAAGATATTGATGTCATAATTAAACTTGCCAATAGAGATACTATTTCACCAATGGGAATTGTTAGAGATGTTGAAGTCTTGTGTGGGGAAACTAAATATCCTGCTGATTTTCTTGTTCTTGGTTCCCCACAAGATAGCTTTTTCCCATTATATTTGGTAGAGCCTTCTTAAACACTGTTAATGCTACCATAGATTGCAAAAGGGATGTTGTTACTATCGGTTTAGATGATATGACTCATGAATTTAATTTCTCTAAATTTAGTAGACAACACCGTGAAGAAGAATTACCTAGTAAGGATGAAATTATTGGTCTTGCTTCTATTGTCGTACCTCCTAGTGATCATTTAGAACAATATTTGCAAGACCATGAAAATGACATGTTTATGAATGAAAGAAGGGAAATAGATGAAGTATTCTCTAAACAGGAACCTATTCTAAAAAACAATTTGCCTGTTGAAATCATAGGGGATCCTCCTCCACCCAAGGGTGATCCCGTGTTTGAGCCTAAACCTTTACCTGATACTCTTAAATATGTTTATCTTGATGAGAAAAAGATATATCCTGTTATTATAAGTGCTAATCTTTCAGAGCATGAGGAAGAGAGATTATTGAAAACTCTAAAGAAGCACTGTGCTGCTATTGGGTATACACTTGATGATCTTAAGGGCATTAGTCCCACTCTATGTCAACATAAAATTAATTTGGAAGAAGATGCTAAACCAGTTTGTGATCATCAACGACGGCTGAATCCTAAAATCAAAGAAGTGGTAAGAAAGGAAATACTAAAGCTCCTTGAGGCAGGTACAATTTATCCCGTTGCTGATAGTCAGTGGGTAAGTCTTGTCCATTGTCTCCCTAAGAAGGGAGGTATTACTGTCGTTCCTAATGATAAATATGAATTGATCCCTCAAAGAATTATTACAGGTTATAGGATGGTAATTGAATTCCGCAAATTAAATAAGGCAACTAAAAAGGATCATTACCCCTTACCTTTTATCGATAAAATGCTAGAAAGACTATCCAAACATACACATTTTTGCTTTCGAGATGGTTATTCTGGTTTCTCTCAAATACCTGTGTCAGCCAAAGATCAATCAAAGACTACTTTTACTTGCCCTTTTGGTACTTTTGCTTATAGACGTATGCCTTTTGGTCTATGTAATGCACCTGCTACCATTCAAGGATGCATGATGGCTATATTCTCTGACTTTTGTGAAAAGATTTGTGAGGTTTTCATGAACGATTTCTCCGTCTATGGATCTTCTTTTGATGATTGCTTGAGCAACCTTGATCGAGTTTTGCAGAGATGTGAAGAAACTAATCTTGTCTTGAATTGGGAAAAGTGCCACTTTATGGTTAATGAAGGTATTGTCTTGGGGCACAAAGTTTCTGAAAGAGGTATTGAAGTTGATAATGTCAGGGTTGATGCTATTGAAAAGATGCCATGCCCTAAGGAAATCAAAGGTATAAGTAGTTTCCTTGGTCACGCCGGATTTTATAGGAGGTTCATTAAGGACTTCTCAAAAATTTCTCGGCCTCTGACTAACTTATTACAAAAAGATATACCATTTGTCTTTGATGATGATTGTGTAAAAGCATTTGAAATACTTAAGAAAGCATTGATCTCTGCACCTATTGTTTCAATCACCTGATTGGAATTTACCCTTTGAAATTATGTGTGATGGTAGTGATTATGCTATAGGTTCTGTTCTAGGGCAAAGAGTTGATAAGAAATTAAATGTTATTCAATATGCTAGTAAAACTATAGACAATGCTTAAAGAAATTATGCTACTGCTGAAAAGGAATTCCTAGCAGTTGTATTTTCTTGTGATAAGTTCAGCCCTTATATTGTTGATTCTAAAGTAACTATTCACACTGATCATGCTACTATTAAATATCTTATGGAAAACAAAGATGCTAAACCTAGACTTATTAGATGGGTTCTCTTTCTACAAGAATTTGACTTACATATCTTTGATAGAAAGGGAGCTGAGAACCCCTTCCAGACAACTTGTCTAGGTTAGAAAATGTGCTTGATGACCCACTTCCTATTGATGATAGCTTTCCGGATGAGCAATTAAATGTCCTAAATGCTTCTCATATTGCTCCATGGTATGCTGCTTATGCTAATTACATTATTGTTAATTTTATACCACCTAGTTTCACATATCAGCAAAAGAAAAAAATTCTTCTGTGATTTGAGGCATTACTTTTGGGATGACCCACATCTTTATAAAGAAGGAGTAGATGGTGTTATTAGACGTTGTGTACCTGAGCATCAACAGGAACAGATCCTACGCAAGTGTCATTCCGAAGCTTATGGAGGACACCATGCTAGAGATAGAATTGCACATAAGGTATTGTAATCTGGTTTTTATTGGCCTACTCTCTTCAAGGATGCCCGTAAGTTTGTCTTATCTTGTGATGAATGTCAAAGAATTGGTAATATTAGTAGACGTCAAGAAATGCCTATGAATTATTCACTTCTTATTGAACCATTTGATGTTTGGGGCTTTGATTATATGGGACCCTTTCCTTCCTCTAATGGATATACACATATTTTAGTTGTTGTTGATTACGTTACTAAGTGGGTAGAAGCTATTCCAACTAGTAGTGCTGATCATAACACTTCTATTAAAATGCTTAAAGAAGTTATTTTTCCAAGATTTGGAGTCCCTAGATATTTAATGACCGATGGTGGTTCACATTTTATTCATGGTGCTTTCCGTAAAATGCTTGCTAAATATGATGTTAATCATAGAATTGCATCTCCTTATCACCCATAGTATAGTGGTCAAGTAGAATTGAGTAATAGAGAGCTCAAATTAATTTTGCAAAAAACTGTTAATAGATCTAGAAAGAATTGTTCCAAGAAACTGGATGATGCATTATGGGCCTATAGAACTGCATATAAATATCCTATGGTTATGTCTCCGTATAAAATGGTTTATGGAAAAGCATGTCACTTACCTCTCGAACTAGAACACAAGGCATATTGGGCTATTAAAGATCTCAATTATGATTTTAAACTTGCCGGTGAGAAAAGGTTATTTGCTATTAGCTCACTCGATGAATGGAGAACCCAAGCCTACAAAAATGCCAAGTTGTTTAAAGAAAAAGTTAAAAGATGGCATGATAACATGATACAAAAGCGTGAGTTTAATGTAGGTGATTATGTATTGCTATACAACTCTCGTTCAAGATTTTTTGCAGGAAAACTTCTCTCTAAATGGGAAGGTCCTTACGTTATCGAGGAGGTCTATCGTTCCGGTGCCATAAAAATCAACAACTTTGAAGGCACAAATCCGAAGGTGGTGAACGGTCAAGGAATCAAACATTATATCTCAGGTAATCCCATAAATGTTGAAAACAATGTTATTGAAACCGTAACCCCGGAGGAATACATAAGGGACACTTTCTGGAACGCTCCAGATTCCGAAAAGGAATAGGTATGTGGTACGGTAAGTAAACCAACTCCAAAACAGTTTTTAAGGAAATATTTCTCCATTTTGGAATATTTAGAAAAATAGAAAAATAAGAAGCAATCCGGGAAGGACACGAGGGTGGAGGGCGCGCCCTACCCCCCTGGGCGTGCCCCCCTACCTCGTGGGCACATCATGTGCTCTTTGGACTCTGTTTTCTTACACGACAAATATTTTGGTTGGTAAAAATTCATTATATAATCTCCCAGAGGTTTTGACATCACGTATCACGCAAAAATCTCTTGTTCTTGTTTCGAGCTGTTTTCTATTGTCAAGGCCAGGCATTATGTCATCTGCCTCCTCCAACCATGAGGGAAACGATGCTTGGCTAACTAAGATAGAGCTGAAGAGAGAAGAACCCATGGAGATCAACAAGGATGAAGGGATCAAGAAGGCCATGGAGGACCAAGTTCTGACAACAGAAGACACCCTTCAACTTGATCACAATCTTCTTACCCCAACAGAGATTGAAGCTTTCAAGATGATTGAGTTAGCTCGTATAGAAAATAAGTATCTCACACGTGAAAATATTTTGTTGAAGGAGTATATCATCGCACTTAAGGGCATTATCTGCAAGTTAGAAGACCTCCTACGCTCGATGAGCGACTATCCATCATCAACAACTCCACCTTCTTCACCAACAAAGGAGACATAATCACATGGGTATGGGCATGTAGCGACCAGACCTCAAACAGTCTGATCTCTGTGCTCAGGTGTCATCCCTGGATCAGTAATGCTGACACCACACAGTACTCGGCGGATTTATAACAGAGTAGCAATCACACACTTATTACATCGAGTGTCTCAATAGAGAACTTATTACAATAAATATGGCTTAAGGCCATCTAATAACGATAACAGCGGAAGGCTTGGAAGATAAGTGAGTCCATCAACTCCAACGGCATCACTGAGTATAGAACCACGACCTAAAACTCCTTAATCGTCGTCTAAAAAGTCTGCAACATTAACGTTGCAGCCCGAAATGGGTCAGCACATGGAATATGCTGGCAAGGTAACACATAGAGAGTAATGGAATGAAACAGCTATACTATATGCATATTTGGCTGGTGGAAAGCTCTATGGTTACAGTTTTGTGAAAAGCCAATTTTTCCCAACTGCAAAGGATAAAATTTACTTAACTATCATGGTGGTTGTTAAACATTGAGAATGGTTGACAGCATCCTCAATCCCAATTAAGCATCATCATCAAACCCAACAAAATTAATTTTTAGAGTAACATATTGAGATTCACATGATAATCCAAGAACTAGACACTCAAGATGTCCATAACCGGGGACACGGCTAACCATGATTAGTTTATACACTCTATAGAGGTTTGCGCACTTTTCCCCACAAGACTCGATCGCCTCCGTTTGGTTTCTCGCACTACATGGTGTTTGAGAAACGGATGGACGAGACATAGTCTTTTAGAAGCGCTAGCACCTTACGATGGATAAACCGTTACACCTACTTTCCCCTACATCTGCTAGTCTACCCTGTAAGAGTTCGCACGACTTAATCAACTATGCTAGAGCCCATAATAGCTTGTGGCTGCACACGGAAGTTTCTAGTATGAAAAATCTCATGATCCCTTTGGGCCTGGGTGGCGGTCCATAAAGAAAAATAGGCAATCCTGGAATACCCAGGTACCTCAATACACCCAGATGTGTGTTTAAGTTGCCATCTTAGATAAACCATTAATTAACAAACTCACATATGTCATGGATATCACTCACCCAATCCACGTCTACTAGCATAGCATGGCATAATAGGCAAACGTAGAAGTAACTCCCAAAGGTTTGATAATACAAGAGGTAATAGGTACAACCTCAACTACTTCCCATCCTAATCATGCAATGTTTGAGAATTGATCTAATGCAATAAAAATGGGTAGTAGGAGGTATGATCAAAGTGTTACTTGCCTTGCTGATGATCCGCGAAACCTAGAGATTCCAAGTAACAGGCGGCGCACTCCAGGTATTCTATCACAGACAAACAAACAACTATACAATAAGTATTCATCTAATGCACGGGTAAAACTCGAATAAGAGATCTAACCAGAAGGTTCAACTTAAGAACTCCGGTTTGCAAAAAGAATCAAATCAAAAGAAGCAACGAAAGTCAAACGGCAAAAGAAACAAGCTTCGTTTACTATTCTGGATGTAGGGCAATTTTTACAATGGCAAAAAATTGTTTAAGTTGGCTAAACGGATAGAGGGTTTCGAGACGAAACTTTAGGCGCTTGAATCGCCTGAATCCGATAAACGAGCGAAAAGTTATACTAAAACGAAAATCGGATCAGGAATCGCGATCAGAAAAATCTCGGATTTAATCCGAGAAAAAGAAAAACGACGAACGTTCGCTAGAACGAATGATCGGAGGAACGCTCGCTAAATAAATAAACCGGAAAACCGATCTATTTAAAAAAACCGAAACTAAAAAAATAAAAACCGCGACTTTTTAAAAAAAACAGCGCGCGGATCGAGGCAACCTCGGGTGGCGGGTCGGCGGCGGCGGCTCTGGCGCTGGTGCGCGGATCTAGGCGTGGCGGCGGCGGCTCTGGTGGGCTGGGGCGGCTCGGACGACGGCTATTTAAAGGCTGCCCCCGGGCGGAGTCCCGCTCGGGTACGGCCCAAAGTCGGTTCGCGTTTTTTTAATTATTCCGCGCAGAAAAACAAATAAAAGAAATACTAAACGGACTCCAAAAATCCCAAAATAAATTTTCCTGGGCTTCTAAAATCAAGCCGCACAAGGTGAACATTTATTTGGGGCCTAAATGCAATTTTGAAAAATGCACATTTTTCCTAAATTCAAATAAAATACCAAAAAAAACTCCGAAATAAAATCTTATTTGATTTTATTATTAAATCCTCAATATTTATTTAATTTGGGAAATTAATTTTATTCCCTCTCTCAAATTTTGTAATAGAAATAATTGATGATAAAATAATTAAAATCAAATGATCCTATTCGCAAAATTTGAGAAAACTCAAATATGAAAATAACGAAATCCCCAACTCTCTCCGTGGGTCCTTTAGTTGCGTGGAATTTCTAGGATCAAAACCAGAAGCAAATAAAATATGATATGCAATGATGGTCTAATGTATAACGTTCCAAATTGAAAATTTGGGATGTTACAAACCTACCCCCCCTTAAGATGAATCTCGCCCTCGAGATTCGGGTTGGCTAGAAAATAGGTGAGGGTGGTCCTTGAGCAAATCTTCCTCTCGCTCCCAGGTGGCTTCATCCTCCGTGTAGTGGCTCCATTGAACCTTGCAAAACTTGATAACCTTGCTGCGGGTGACTCGACTGGCATACTCTAGAATCTTAACTGGTTTCTCCTCATAGGTCAAATCGTTATCCAACTGAATTGCTTCCAATGGCACTGTGTCTCTCAAGGGTATGTCAGCCATCTCCGTGTGGCACTTCTTCAACTGAGAAATGTGGAACACATCATGAACTCCTGACAATCCTTCAGGCAATTCCAACTTGTAGGCCACTTCTCCCATACGTTCCAATACTCGGTATGGTCTTACGAATCGTGGTGCTCACTTTCCTTTAACACCAAAGCGCTTTGTTCCCCGAAGTGGGGATACTCGAAGATAAGCTCTGTCTCCAACTTCGTAAACTGTCTCCTTGCATTTAGAATCTGCATAACTCTTCTGTCTGGACTGGGCTATCTTGAGCCTATCGCGAATCAATTTCACCTTCTGTTCTCCTTAATCAAATCAGGTCCAAAGAACTGGCGGTCTCCAACTTCATCCCATGTCAAGGGTGTCCTGCACCTCCTTCCGTACAAGGCTTCAAAAGGGGCCATCTTCAAACTGGATTGATAGCTGTTGTTGTAAGAGAACTCTGCATACGGCAAATTCTCGTCCCAACTAGATCCATAATCTAGCACACAAGCTCTCAGCATGTCCTCCAAAATCTGATTGACTCTCTCGGTCTGTCCATCTGTCTATGGTTGAAAAGTTGTGCTGAACTCTAGCCTGGTACCCAAAGTTTCGTGCAACTGATTCCAGAACTTTGAGGTAAACTGGGTTCCTCTATCTGATACTATACTCCTCGGAACTCCATGTAAGCATACAATCCTGGTCATGTATATCTTTGCCAACTTAGCACTGGTGTAAGTGGTCTTTACCAGGATGAAATGAGCCACTTTCGTCAACCGATCAACTACAACCCAAATTGAGTCATAGCCTGAACGAGTCCTAGGTAATCCCGTGATAAAATCCATGCCTAACTTATCCCACTTCCATTCGGGTATCGGCAATGGCTGTAGCAATCCTGCTGGCTTCTGATGCTCTGCCTTTACTCTCTGACATACATCACAAACTGCTACATACTCCACAATATCTTTCTTCATTCCGGTCCACCAGAAAATATCCTTCAAATCGAAATACATCTTGGTATTTCCTGGGTGAATTGAATATGGTGAATCGTGTGCCTCTTGCAGAATCAACTTCCTGATCTCCGGGTCATTGGGCACATAAACACGGTCTTCAAACCATAGGGTGTCATGCTCATCCTCACAAAATCCTTTACCCTTTCCTTCGCTCATTTTCTCCTTTATAGAGGCAATCTCCTTGTCAGCCTTCTGAGCTTCTCTGATTCTATCCATCAAAGTTGACTGAATCTCCAGTGCTGCTACATAGCCTCTCGGAACTATTTCCAAACATAGTTCACGAAGATTTTTGGCTAACTCCCTTGGTATTTCTCCCGTCATTAGTGTATTGACATGGCTCTTATGACTCAATGCGTCAGCTATTACATTAGCCTTTCCGGGATGGTAATGCAATCTCATATCATAATCCTTGATGAGCTCCAACCATCTCCTTTGTCTGAGGTTCAACTCCTTCTGCGTGAAAATGTACTTCAAACTCTTGTGATCCATGTACACCTCACAATGATTTCCAATGAGGAAATGTCTCCAAGTCTTCAGTGCATGGACTACGGCTGCTAACTCCAAATCATGCGTAGCATAATTCAACTCATGAGGTTTAAGCTGTCTTGAGGCATATGAAACAACTCTCCCTTCCTGCATAAGCACTGCTCCAAGTCCTCGACGTGAAGCGTCGCAGTACACCTCATAATCCTTGGTCTGGTCTGGCAAAATCAACACTGGTGAAGTAACCAAGCATTTCTTCAACTCCTGGAAACTAGCCTCACACTCCTTAGTCCATATGAACTTGGTATCCTTCTTTAATAACTCAGTCATAGGCTTCGCAATCTTTGAGAAATTCTCAATGAATCTCCGGTAGTATCCTGTGAGTCCAAGGAAACTCCAGATCTCTCCAACTGTTGTTGGTGCCTCCCACTTGCTCACGGTATCAACTTTAGTGGGATCTACTGATATACCTTCTCCGGATATAACGTGTCCGAGGAATCCTACTTCCTTCAACCAAAACTCACATTTGCTGAACTTGGCATACAACTGATGTTCTCTGAGCTTCTCAAGTACAAATCACAAATGCTCCTTATGTTCCTCTTCGCTTTTCGAGTAAACCAGAATATCATCAATGAACACCACGACGAACTTATCCAAGAACTCCATAAACACTTTGTTCATCATGTTCATAAAATAGGCAGGTGCGTTAGTTTGACCAAATGACATAACGGTATACTCGTACAACCCATACCTGGTGGTAATAGCTGTCTTAGGTATATCCTGTTCTCGAATCTTCAACTGGTGGTATCCTGATCGCAGATCGATCTTGGAAAATACCTTAGCTCCTTGCAATCGATCAAACAGATCATTGATCATTGGTAGTGGGTACTTGTTCTTGATGGTTACTTCATTCAATCCTCGATAATCAACAACCATCCTTAACGATCCATCCTTTTTCTCCACTAGAAGTACTGGTGATCCCCAAGGCGACGAACTTGGGCGAATGTAACCTTTATCCAGTAACTCCTTAATCTGCTTCTTAATTTCCACCAAATCCTTTGCAGGCATCCTGTATGGTCTTTTTGATATTGGCCCTGTGCGTGGCAATAGCTCAATCAAAAACTCAATATCTCTATCCGGTGGCATGCCTGGCAACTCTTCTGGAAATACTTCAGGGAAATCCCTTACCACTGGTACTTCCTCCTGCACAACTCCTGTTAAACAATTTACTTGAGTCCTATTTGGCGCATGCGGGGATACATACTTGATCCTTCTCCCTTATGGGCTGGTAAGCAAAATTGTCTTACTCGCGCAATCGATGTTTCCTCCGTACATCGACAGCCAATCCATACCCAGAATTACATCCAATCCTTGTGATTCCAAAATGATTAAATCCGAGGGAAACACATGCCTACCTATACTCAATGGCACTTGAAAACATCCTTGACTGGCCACATACTCCGCTCCTGGTGAGCTTACTAGCATAGGTGTTCTAAGAACCTTAGTGGGCAAGTTATACTTATCCACAAATCCCCTTGATATGTATGAATGCGATGCACTAGTATCAAAAAGAACGAGTGCAGTAAATGACTTAACCAAAAACTTACCGATTACAGCATCCGGTTGCTCTTCAACCTCCTCCACGTTAACGTGGTTAACCTGTCCCCTGTTGAAAGGGTTCGGCTTCTTCCCAGAGCTTCCATTGCCATTCTGGCCTTCAGGACATTCATTGGCATAATGTCCGGTCTTCTGGCACTTAAAGCAAGTGACTTGGCTCAGGTCCTTCTTGGCTGGGGTTGATGGGTTGGTACGGTTCTGGCCGTTGCTTCCTCCATTGCCATTACCATTCTTGGTGCCGTTGTGATTGTGCGAGCTACCTCCTCCATGGGTATGCTGAAAATGTCCTCCCAATCTAGGGGTAAAACGTGGCTTCTGCTGAGCTCCAGAATTGTACTTCCCTTGTCCATACTTCCTCTTGAGGTTCTCAATTTGCTGCTGCTTGCCTTCAATCATAAGAGCATGGTCTACCAACTCCTGGTAGTTGTTGAAGGTTGCTACCATCAACTGCATGCTCAACTCATCATTCAGCCCTTCTAGAAACTTCTCCTGCTTAGCTGCATCCGTAGCAACGTCATCTGGGGCATAACGTGCTAATTTACTAAAGTCCTCCACATACTGGCCAACTGTCTGTCCTCCTTGGCGCAAGTTGCGAAACTCACGCTTCTTCATGGCCATAGCTCCTGCTGAAACATGGGCAGTTCGAAAACCCTGCTGAAACTGGTCCCATGTGACAGTGTCGACAGGGAAAGTGGCTGTGAAATTCTCCCACCATGATGCTGTGGGTCCTTCAAGCTGATATGCGGCAACCTTCACCTTCTCCGCATCTGTGCATCCTGCTGTGGTCAACTCTCTAGCTGTCTTGCGGAGCCAATCATCTACTACTATCGGCTGGGTACTACTTGAAAACACCGGCGGATTCAGCCTAAGAAAACGGGCTAAGTGATCAACAGGTGGTGGTGGTGGTGGTGGGTTGTTGTTGTTGGTCCCCTGATTCTGATTCTGGACTAGCAATTGGATCAATGTGTTCTACTGCTGGATCAACTGGGTGAGCTCCGGTGGAAAGGAAAATCTCGGGTCACGTCTCGGAGGAATCTGAGGGTTTAGAAAAGATGAGATTTAAGAATAGAGGGGGTCTAAAGAGAAAACACTACCCATATGCACATGAGGCAAAAGCAAACAATTCACTTCATTCATTCAAACAAGGGCATACAATCGATCTAACTATCGCAAAAGTGCTCGGACTACTGTATTTACATGGTGGACTACTACTACTGATGAGGTGGTCTACTAGAAATATTCTTCAGTTGCAGACTCCATGATATCTGTTCCAGCTTCATCAACATAGTCATCATCGCTGTCATCTGGGTCCGAGTCGGTGTCGTCGATGATGATGTAGTCTTCTGGGTGAATCTCCTTGGGTTCTTTATCTTCATCTACTGGTGTAGGGCCTCCCATAAATATCCCGATCTTCTTGTTCAGATCATCATTCTTCTCCACCAATACTTCAATTTCCTCTTCATAATCTTCACGTGTAGCCTTAAGTTCTTCCTCCAGTTCCTTGATTCTTGTCCTTGCCTTCTTCAGGTCTATCATGTCGGCGCACATCTGGTTCTCCTGTCGTCGAATGTGCTAGTTTAACTCCTGAATAAAGGCTGCAACTTATCTATCCTTCCTGGTGCTGATCATCTCCCAGTGCTCATCTCAGCGCCCACAAATCTGGTAGATAGTATCCTTGAGATCATTGTGGTAGACTTCTCCAATGTGTCCCATGGCGATGTGAGCTGCCATGCTCTTTCCTAGACTCAAAGTTGGTGCACCAAAAGAAAACTCTATGGGCTCAGTGACTGGCATGAACGTCCTTCCTGGAACTTGAACTTGAATCATCCAGCGCTCTTCTTTAGGTAAAGTGGCGTTGTAGGTTCTGGTGAAGCTTGGTACTCCTATGTTCAGGTATTTAGTGACTTCCTTCAAGTGACGTCCAAAGGGTGTATCATCATCCGGTTACGTGAACTTGTTCCTTGCATCCTCCATCCTAAAGAGTAGAAAAGATGAGAGGTCAAAAGAGAAGAGAGTGAAGAGTAATCTAGGTCTTTAGCTTAGTGGTCGTGTCCTACAGTCAGCATGTGCTCTGATACCATCTCTGTAGCGACCAGACCTCAAACAGTCTGATCTCTGTGCTCAGGTGTCATCCCTGGATCAGTAATGCTAACACCACACAGTACTCGGCGGATTTATAACAGAGTAGCAATCACACACTTATTACATCGAGTGTCTCAATAGAGAACTTATTACAATAAATATGGCTTAAGGCCATCTAATAGAGATAACAGCGGAAGGCTTGGAAGATAAGTGAGTCCATCAACTCCAACGGCATCACTGAGTATAGAACCACGACCTAAAACTCCTTAATCGTCGTCTGAAAAGTCTGCAACATTAATGTTGCAGCCCGAATACGGTCAGCACATGGAATATGCTGGCAAGGTAACACATAGAGAGTAATGGAATGAAACAGCTATATTATATGCATATTTGGCTGGTGGAAAGCTCTATGGTTACAGTTTTGCGAAAAGCCAATTTTTCCCTACTACAAAGGAATAAATTTTATTTAACAATCATGGTGGTTGTTAAACATTGAGAATGGTTGACAGCATCCTCAATCCCAATTAAGCATCATCATCAAACCCAACAAAATTAATTTTTAGAGTAACATGTTGAGATTCACATGATAATCCAAGTACTAGACACTCAAGATGTCCATAACCGGGGACACGGCTAACCATGGTTAGTTTATACACTCTACAGAGGTTTGCGCACTTTTCCCCACAAGACTCGATCGCCTCCATTTGGTTTCTTGCACTACATGGTGTTTGAGAAACGGATGGCCGAGACATAGTCTTTCAGAACCGCTAGCACCTTACGATGGATAGACCGTTACACCTACTTTCCCCTACATCTGCTAGTCTACCCTGTAAGAGTTCGCACGACTTAATCAAGTATGCTAGAGCCCATAATAGCTTGTGGCTGCACACGTAAGTTTCTAGTATGAAAAATCTCATGATCCCTTTGGGCCTGGGTGGCGGTCCATAAAGAAAAACAGGCAATCCTGGAATACCCAGGTACCTCAATCCACCCAGATGTGTGTCTAAGTTGCCACCTTAGATAAACCATTAATTAACAAACTCACATATGTCATGGATATCACTCACCCAATCAACGTCTACTAGCATAGCATGGCATAATAGGCAAACGTAGAAGTAACTCCTAAAGGTTTGATAATACAACAGGTAATATGTACTACCTCAACTACTTCCCATCCCACAATTTAATCAAATCCTAATCATGCAATGTTTGAGGATTGATCTAATGCAATAAAATTGGGTAGTAGGAGGTATGATCAAAGTGTTATTTGCCTTGCTGATCATCCGTGAAACCTAGAGATTCGAAGTAACAGGCGGCGCACTCCGGGTATTCTATCATAGACAAACAAACAAGCATACAATAAGTATTCATCTAATGCACGGGTAAAACTCAAATAAGAGATCTAACTAGAAGGTTCAACTTAAGAACTCCGGTTTGCAAAAAGAATCAAATCAAAAGAAGCAACGAAAGTCAAACGGCAAAAGAAACAAGCTTCGTTTACTATTTTGGATCTAGGGCAATTTTTACAGTGGCAAAAAATTGTTTAAGTTGGTTAAACGGATAGAGGGTTTCGAGACGAAACTCCAGGCGCTTGAATCTCCTGAATCCGATAAACGAGCGAAAAGTCATACTAAAACGAAAATCGGATCAGGACTCGCGATCAGAAAAATCGCGGATTTAATCCGACAAAAAGAAAACCGACGAACGTTCGCTAGAACGAACGAACGGACGAACGCTCGCTAAATAAATAAACCGGAAAAACCGATCTATTTAAAAAAACCGAAACTAAAAAAAATAAAAACCATGACTTTTTTTCTTTTTTCCCCTTTTTTAAAAAAACAGCGCGCGGATCGAGGCAACCTCGGTGGCGGGTCGGCGGCGGCTCCGGCGGCGGCGCATGGATCGAGGCGCGGCAGTGGCGGCTCTGGTGGGCTGGGGCGGCTCGGGTGGCGTCTATTTAAAGGCTGCCCCGGGGGAGTCCCGCTCGGGTACGGCCCAAAGTCGGTTCGCGTTTTTTTTAAATTATTCCGCGTAGAAAACCAAATAAAAGAAATACTAAAAGGACTCCAAAAATCCCGAAATAAATTTTCCCGGGCTTCTAAAATCAAGCTGCACAAGGTGAACATTTATTTGGGGCCTAAATGCAATTTTGAAAAACGCGCATTTTTCCTAAATTCAAATAAAATACCAAAAAAAACTCCGAAACAAAATCTTATTTGATTTTATTATTAAATCCTCAATATTTATTTATTTTGGGAAAGTCATTTTATTCCCTCTCTCATATTTTGTAATAGAAATAATTGATGATAAAATAATTAAAATCAAATGACCCTATTCGCAAAATTTGAGAAAACTCAAATATGAAAATAACGAAATCCCCAACTCTCTCCGTGGGTCCTTGAGTTGCGCAGAATTTATAGGATCAAAACCAAAAGAAAATAAAATATGATATGCAATGATGGTCTAATGTATAACATTCCAAATTGAAAATTTGGGATGTTACAGGGCACTCCCCTTGGCAACTGCCAAGCTTGGGGGAGTGCCCTGGTATCGTATCACCATCACTTTTATCTCTACCGTTTTCCTTAGTTTGATCCTTTTGGTAATATCTTGATCTAGTAGAATAAAAGTTCTTAGTATGATCTAGTTGTGAGTTTTTCTTTATAACCCTTCTATGTAATCGAGTCCATGAGCTATATAATAAAGATTAGTGTTGAGTCAAGGGCTTGATTATTTTTCCATGATCCTAAGGGAAAAAAAGAAAAGAGAAAGAAATAAAAAGAAACAAAGAGATCATGTAGTCTTATGGAGAGTAATGAGCTCACATAGAAAAAGTATGATTAATAAAAGTTGTTGAGAGTTGACAACCATAGTTTTGGTCATCATTGCAATTAATAGGAAGTAATAAAGAAAGAGAGGTCTTCACATATAGATATACTATCTTGGAGATCTTTTATGATTATGAGCACTCATTAAAATATGACATGCTAAAGAGTTGACGTTGGACAAGGAAGACAACATAATAGGTTATGTTTTCTTACATCTGAGATAAATTATATTGTCATGGACCATCCAACATGGTTGAGCTTACCTTTCTCCCTCATGCTAGCCAAATTCATCACACCAAGTAGAGATACTACTTGTTCTTCCAAATACCCTTAAACCAGTTTTGCCATGAGAGTCCACCATACCTACCTATGGATTGAGTAAGATCCTCCAAGTAAGTTGTCATCGGTGCAAGCAATAAAAATTGCTCTCTAAATATGTATGACTTATTAGTGTGGGAGAAATAAGCTTTATACGATCGTGTGATACGGAAGAAATAAAAGCAACAAACTGCATAATAAAGGTCCATATCACAAGTGGCAATATAAAGTGAAGTTCTTTCATATTAAGATTTTGTGCATCCAACTACAAAAGCGCATGACAACCTTTGCTTCCCTCTGTGAAGGGCCTATCTTTTACTTTTATCTCCTACCTTGCATAAGAGTCATGGTGATCTTCACCCTTCCTTTTTACATTTTATCCTTTGGCAAGCATAGTATGTTGGAAAGATCCTGGTATATATGGCTAATTGGATGTGATCGAGTTTTCGTGAACTATTATTGTTGACATTACCCAAAACATTGGGAGGCAAAACTATAAGCCCCTTTCTTTCTCTGTGTCCGATTAAAACTCCATACCCATAAGTATTGTGTGAGTGACAGCAATTGTGAAAGACTATATGATTGTTGAGTATGTGGACTTGCTGAAAAGCTCTTATACATTGACTCTTTCCCATGTTATGATAAATTGCAATTGCTCCAATGACTGAGATTATAGTTTGTTAGTTTTCAATGAAGTTTACGATTCATACTTGAAATTGTGATTGAATTATTACTCTAGCATAAGGAATCATATAACAAGGATTATGTAAGTTGTTGTTCTAAGAATGATCATGATGCCCTCATGTCCATATTTTATTTTTATCGACACCTCTATCTCTAAACATGTGGACATATTTTTCGATTTCGGCTTTCGCTTGAGGACAAGCGAGGTCTAAGCTTGGGGGAGTTGATACATCCATTTTGCATCATGCTTTTATATCTATATTTATTGCATTATGGGCTTTTATTACACATTATGTCATAATACTTATGCCTATTCTATCTTATTTTAGAAGGTCTACATATAGAGGGAGAATGCCGGCAGCTGGGATTCTGGGCTAGAAAAGTAGCAAATATTATAAACCTATTCCGCAGAGCTCCAAAAGTCCTGAAACTTCATGGAAGACGTTTTCAGAATTTATAAAAAAATACTCAGCGGAAGAAATTCACCAGGGGAGCCACACCCTACCCACGAGGGTGGGGGCGCGCCCTACCCCCTGGGCGCGCCCCTTACCTCGTGGGCCCCCTGGTTTCCCTCCGGTGGCCATCTTCTGCAATATGAAGTCTTTCGATGGAAAAAAATAAGAAGCCATCTTCTTGGACGAAACTCCACCGCCACGAGGCGGAACCAATCTAGGGCTCTGGCGGAGCTGTTCTGCCGGGGAAACTTCCCTCAAGGAGGGGGAAATCATCGCCATCGTCATCACCAACGCTCCTCTCATCGGGAGAGGGCAAACTCCATCAACATCTTCATCAGCACCATCTCCTCTCAAAACCGTAGTTCATCTCTTGTATCCAATTCTTGTCTCCAAGTCCGGAATTGGTGCTAGTAGGTTGCTAGTAGTGTTAATTACTCCTTGTAGTTGATGCTAGTTGGTTTATTTGGTGGAAGATCATATGTTCAGATCCTATATGCATATTAATACCCCTCTGATTTTGAACATGTTTATGCTTTGTGAGTTGAGGACATGGGAGAAGTCTTTCTATTAGTAGTCATGTGAATTTGGTATTCGTTCGATATTTTGATGAGATGTATGTTGTCTCTCCTCTAGTGGTGTTATGTGAACGTCGACTACATGACACTTCACCATTATTTGGGCCTAGAGGAAGGCATTGGGAAGTAATAAGTAGATGATGGGTTGCTAGAGTGACAGAAGCTTAAACCCTAGTTTATGCGTTGCTTCGTAAGGGGCTGATTTCGATCCATATGTTTCATGATATGGTTAGGTTTACCTTAATACTTTTGTTCTAGTTGCGGATGCTTGCAATAGAGGTTAATCATAAGTGGGATGCTTGTCCAAGTAAGGACAACACCCAAGCACCGGTCCACCCACATACCAAATTATCAAAGTACCGAACGTGAATCATATGAGCGTGATGAAAACTAGCTTGACGATATTCCCATGTGTCCTCGGGAGCGCTTTTCTCTATATAAGAGTTTGTCCAGGCTTGTCCTTTGCTACAAAAAGGATTGGGCCACCTTTGCTGCACCTCATTTACTTTTGTTACTTGTTGCTCGTTACAAATTATCCTATCACAAAACTATCTGTTACCTCTTGTTTCAGTACTTGTAGAGAATACCTTGCTGGAAACCGCTTATCATTTCCTTCTGCTCCTCGTTGGGTTTGACACTCTTACTTATCAAAGGTACTACGATAGATCCCCTATACTTGTGGGTCATCAGGTATCTTACGATCATGCAAAGCAATATGACAATGAAGGCTCAAGTCGTGTATATGATGATGATGGAAGTTGCTTGGCAATATATCTCAGAATGGCTATGGAAATGCCATGATAGGTAGGTATGGTGGATGTTTTGAGGAATATATATAAGGAGGCTTATGTGTGATAAAGCGTATCATATCACGGGGTTTGGATGCACCGGCGAAGTTTGCACCGATTCTCAAGGTGAGAAAGGGCAATGCACGGTACCGAAGAGGCTAGCAATGATGGAAGGGTGAGAGTGCGTATAATCCATGGACTCAACATAGTCATAAAGAACTCACATAATTATTGAAAAAATCTATTAGTCATCAAAACAAAGTACTACGTGCATGCTCCTAGGGGGATAGATTGGTAGGAAAAGACCATCGCTCGTCCCCGACCGCCACTCATAAGGAAGACAATCAATAAATACCTCATGCTCCAACTTCGTTACATTACAGTTCACCATACGTGCATGCTACAGGAATCACAAACTTCAACACAAGTATTTCTACAATCCACAACTACCCACTAGCACGACTCTAATATCGCCAGCTTTATATCGTAAAACTATTGCAAGGAATCAAACATATCATATTCAGTGACCTACAAGTTTTATGTAGGATTTTATGACTAACCATGTGAATGACCAATTCCTGTCAACTCTCTAAATAGATATAAGTGAATCATGAGAGTTTAATTCTTTATACAAAAGATATGCCCACACTCTAACAAATATAAGTGAAGCAAAAGAGCATTCTACAAATGGCGGTTTTTTACGTGAAGAGAAACATGCAGTCCAAACTTCAAATGATATAAGTGAAGCACATGAAGCATTCTATAAAGTCATACTCAGAAGATATAAGTGAAGTGCAAAGAGCATTATAGAAATCAATCATGGACTATCTCATACCAGCATGGTGCATCAAATAAAAGTGAAAACTAAATGCAAAAGACGCTCCAAGATTTGCACAAATCACATGAACGAAACAAAACCGAAAACATACCGATACTTGTTGAAGAAAGATGGGATGCCTTCCGGGGCATCCCCAAGCTTAGATGCTTGAGTCTCCTTAAATATTTACTTGGGGTGCCTTGGGCATCCCCAAGCTTGAGCTCTTGCCTCTCCTCCTTCTCCTCATATCGAGACCTCCTCGATGATCACTTCATCCACACTCGCCTCCGGGGGCTGAGGCCTCGCCGGGCGCTTCGTGCCCTGCAAGGATTAGCTAGAGGGGTAACCTTTGGTCCTGGCAGCGGGGTGATCAGCCTAGGTCCTGCGTTTGTGTCGCGATGCCCGTGAGGCATGGACTGGGAGGGGTGCTCCCGCAGAGGACTCGGATAGGAAAGCTCCAGACGATCGGGGCGGAAGACGCTCGGGAGGGCACCCACGAACATCCCTCGCGAGACTTGTGCGAGAGAAAACAAGGCGAGCGAGCAAGAAAGACAAAGAGTCACAAGCCAGGAATGCCAACAACTCCAATAAGACTTCAAACGGGAATAAACACGCCAACTACATAAAGCAAATGAAAAAGCCGCGTCCGGCACCTGTTCTAGTCTTCGACGTCTTCTCACCAGCGTGGAGCTAAGTGCTGCCACTGGGCGTGGGCGGGAGCCCCCGAGGCCCAAGGGCGGCACTCCGGAGACTCCGGGGCATGTACAGCCCCACTCATTATTACGTGAGAGTGTCACGGGCGGCGAGCTTCACCGGCATTGGCCTTCTTCACATGCACCGGGCCTTTCTCGAAATGCGGCAGCTTCACAGGCATTTGCCTTCTTCACAAGCACCGGGCCTTTTCCAAAACACAGTTTCACATGCATTCGCCTTCTTCGCAGGCACCGGGCGTTTTCCAAAACGCAGCTTCACAGGCATTCGCCTTCTTCATAGGCACCAGGCCTTTTCCAAAACGCAGCTTCACAGGCATTCGCCTTCTTCACAGGCACCGGGCCTTTCCTTGGCGCTAGGCCTCGCTCAGTGGTAGAACCTCCAGAGATGTTGAATGCTCCATGCGTTCTGGATGGGTACTCCCTCCGAAGTCTCCAAGCGTGCGGAGCCAGGCCTGGAAACATGAACAGCCTTGAACAGGCCCTCCCACATGGGAGAAATCTTGTGCAGCCCCTCCCTGGAGAGAACCCGTCTGAGCACGAGATCCCCTACCTCAAGGGTCCTGGGGCGGATGTTGCGGCAGTGGTATCGTCGTAGCGCCTGTTGGTACCTTGCCGCTCGCAGTGCGGCTTCCCGACGGCGTTCCTCCCCCAGCACGAGATCCGTCCCTTGCATGGCGTCCTGCTGCGTCTCGTCGAACGCCAGGACCCATGCGGAGCGACGCCTGACCTCATGAGGGAGGACAGCCTCTGCTCCGTAGACGAGGAAGAACGGGGTCTCGCTAGTCGGTTTGGTCGTAGTTGTGCGGATTGACCACAGCACGGACTGGAGCTCGATGTACCAGCGCCTGCCGCAGGCCTCCAGCTTCTTCTTGAAAGTCCTGGCTTTGAGGCCCCTCAGGACCTCCGCGTTGGCCCGCTCGGCCTGGCCGTTGCTCCGGGGGTGTGCTACCGAAGCGTAGCATATCTGCATTCCAAGGTTAGCACAATACATTTTGAAGAGATTACTGGTGAATTGCGAACCGTTGTCGGTGATGATGCGATTGGGCACCCCAAATCGGCTCACAAGGCCCTTGATGAATTTGACCGCTGAGCCTGCCGGGATTGTGCGGACGGCTTCCACCTCAGCCCACTTGGTGAATCTGTCCGCGACGACGTAGAGGTAGAGATAGCCCCCTGGCGCCCGAGGAAACGGGCCCAGAATGTCAAGCCCCCAAACTGCGAACGGCCATGAGAGGGGTATAGTCTGTAGACCCCCCGCAGGCTGATGGATCTGCTTAGCGTGAAACTGGCAGGCCTCGCAATCCTTCCTGAGCTCAACGGCGTCATTGAGTGTTGTGGGCCAATAGAATCCACTACGGAACGCCTTGCCAACGAGGGTCCATGACGACGATTGGTGCACGCAGTCTCCGTCATGTATGTCCGCCAGTAGCTCCTTCCCTTGCTCTCGGGAGATGCAGCGTAGGGACATGTCATTTGGTCACTTCCTGTAGAGCTCGCCATCCTAGATGCAATAAGCCGTGGCCTGCCGCGCCACATGCTCCGCCTCCTCCTCATTCTCCGGCAGAGTCCCTTGCATCAGGTAGTTATTGAACTCCGGGATCCAACACCCTTCCTGAGGCTCTAACGCTAGGAGCAGGCGTGCCCCTGAGGCTGGACCGCAGACCGGGGCTCCTGAGGTAGGCGGCTGAGGGAGCTCCACCCTTGGTTGTGTTGTGCTCGACACCGACGGCACCGCCGAGGGTTTGAAGAGCCGCTCCTCAAAGACGCCGGGCTCCTGAGGCAGCCGCCTAGATGCCCTCTTGGCAATGTCGTCAGCCTCTTGATTGGTGTCGTGAGGCACATGCTGCAACTCCAGTCCTAGAACTGTTTCTCCATCTTGCAGACCTCAGTGAGGTAGGCTTCCATGTGCTCGTCCTTTGGCTCGTATATCTTGTTGGAGAAGTTGACGAGGAGCTGTGAATTGCCCTTGATGATGAGGCGCTTCACCCCTAAGGCAGCTGCGGCCTTCAAGCCTGCTATTAGGCCTTCGTACTCCGCTATGTTGTTGGAGACCTTTTCTCCGTGCTGGAAGCAAAGTTGCACGGCTTAGTAGAGTTTGTCCTGAGTAGGGGATATGAGCACTGTGCCAGCTCCCGCACCGTGTCGGGAGAACGCCCCATCAAAGTACATGACCCAGCCATCCGGTGCTTCACTTCCCGGGGAAAGTGATCGGTCTTCGCCTGCCTCGAGACCCGGCGCTTCTGCCCATTCTGCCACGAAATCTGCTAGCGCGGCTCCCTTGATGACTCTAGTCGTACTGAATTCTAGCTGAAATGCCTGTAGCTTGATGTTCCATTCAGCAACCCTTCCAGCTGAGTTGGGGCTCCTGAGTACCCTCTCCAAGGGGTATGCCGAGACGACCTTGATGGGGTGGCCTTGGAAGTAGTGTCGCAGCTTGCTTGAGGCCACCAATAGCATGAGGAGGAGCTTTTGAGGCATGGGGTACCGCGCCCTCAAGTCCCGTAGCACTGTGCTGACAAAATACACGGGGTGCTCGACGAGGTTGAGGGTGCTAGCACTGCTTGCGTCCTCCAGAGGTCAAGGCGTCTCTTGAGACGACGGAGCTACGAGTGCTCGGTCGCCTGAAGGGGCCTCTCCTGCTCCGGGTGCGTTCTCCTGCCGCGGCTGTTCCCTTCCGGCTGCAGTTGCGGCCTTCGCGAGGCCCTCCCGGCTCTGCTTCGCTTCAGTTCGGATGGTTGATGCGGCCTTGGCACAGCGCTCCTCCCTGACCGCTACCAGGGCTGCGCTAGCGAAGTAGGGGGTGGCCGCAAGGTTGAGCACCAGGGGCTCCCGAGGACACGGAGCTACCATCACTGGTGGACTGGTAAGGTACCTCTTGAGGTCTTGGAATGCCTTGTTGGCCTCTTCAGTCCATTTGAAGGGGCCCTTTTTCCTCATCAGCTTGAAGAAGGGCAGCGCTCGTTCCCCCAGCTTAGAGATGAAACGCCCCAGCGCAGTTACACGCCCGATGAGCTACTGCATTTCTCTAAGGGTCCTTGGCGGGCTCATGTCTTCGACTGCCTTGACCTTCTCCAGGTTGGCCTTGATGCCCCTATGGGATACGAGGAAACCCAGGAGCTTGCCTGAGGGGACTCCAAACACGCACTTCTCCGGGTTGAGCCGTAGGTCCACTTCGTTGAGGCTCGCAAAGGTTTCTTCCAGGTCCTGTATCAGGGTCCTTGCCTCACGATACTTCACCACAATGTCATCGACGTAAGCTTCTACGTTCCTCCTGAGCTGCTGGCCTAAGGCGATGTGCATCAGCCGCTGAAAGGTCGCACCTGCGTTGCACAACCCAAACGGCATGCACGTATGGCAATACACTCCACACGGGGTCAGGAAGGCCGTCTTCTCCATGTCTTCTACCGCCATCTTTATCTAGTGATAGCCCGAGAAGTCATCTAGGAAGCGCAATAGGTCACACTCTGCGGTGGAGTCGACTATCTGGTCAATGCGGGGGACCGGAAATGGATCCTGCGGGCAGGCCTTGTTGAGGTTGGTGAAGTCGACACACGTGCGCTCCTTTCCTCCCTTTTTCGGCACAACGACCGGATTAGCCAGCCAATCAGGGTAGTGGACCTCGCGGATAACTCCTGCCGCCTCTAGCTTCTGGGTCTCTTGAACGATGAAAGCTTGTTTCTCAGTAGACTGCCGCCTTGCCTTCTGCTTCACGGGGCGCACATTGGGGCACACGTTGAGGTGATGCTCAATCACTTCCCTTGGGACCCTTGCTAACTGATCAGGTTCCCACGCAAACACCTTCTTGTTCGCACGCAGGAAACCGATCAGGGCTTTCTCTTGCTCGGGCTCGAGGTTGGCCCCTATGGTGAAGGTGGCGCTAGCGGACCCGTCCTCGTCGACTGGTACCTGCTTGGTTTCTGCCTTGTCTTGGGTGAACAACTGCTTCTTTTTAGCCAGCGCAGTCCCCTTGGGCTCAAGGGCGTTGGTGCCAGTGGCCTGTGCCACCGCGGTCGCCCTGAAAACAAGCTGGAGCACCTGCAGCGCATCCCTTGTGTCTCCTGACACGGTGAGGACGCCGCTGCTCCCAGGCATCTTCATGAGGTTGTACGCCGGGTGAGTTGCTGCCATGAACTGAGCCGGATAGCCGAGGATGGCGTTGTAGGGGAGGCCGATGGTGGCAATGTCGAAGTCGATCAACTCCGTGCGGAAGTTGTCGCAGGTGCCGAAGGTCACTGAGAGGCGGATCTGCCCCAAGGAGGCGGTGGAACCGGCTCCTACGCCCGAGAAAGGCCTGCTGGGTCGGAGCCGCTCCAGCGGCACGTGGAGGAGGATGAAGGCCTCTACCGAGAGCACGTTGAGGCTGGCACCACCATCGATGAGGGTCCTGGTGACGGCCACTTGGCAGATGGTGGGGGTGCACAGCATCGGGAGCGCGCCCGAACCAATGGGGTTGAAGGGGTGGTCCTCCGAGTCGAAGGTTAGATCGGCCTCGGGCGCCACCCAGCCCGTGGGGCTTCTCGGCGCTTGGAGGCAGTGCTGGTCCGGCGGGTGAACGGCTTGACGTGATGGCTCGAGGGAGGTGCCTGAGAGCCACCCAGGAGAGCTGCGACGACGGGCGGCGCTGGTGCGGCGAAACGGGCGAGGAAGAGGTCGCGCAGCTCCTCCCAGGAGGTGACAAAGGCCGTCGGCAGGTGGAGGAGCCACGCCCGCAGGATGCCGGTGAGGGCCATGGGTAACCAGTTGGCCATCACCCGATCGTCACCCCCGGCTCCGAGGACGGCCTCCTCGTACGCCAACAGGAAAATCATCGGGTCCGTCGCGCCGTCGTAGCGCGGTGGCATCTCGGGCCTGAACTTGCGCGGCCACTGCACCTGTCACAAGGCGGGGCCAAGGCCCCCTGGCCCCAGTGTCGGCGTCCGTTGCTGGAGCGGGCGGCGCGTTGTCCGCCATGAGGGCGGGGTGCGATGTCAAGGGAAAACGGGTCGTCAGGAGGGAGGACTCCGGCGCACCCCTACCTGGCGCGCCAAATGTCGGATTTCAGGTTCCGGCAGACACTTGAGGTTCGAACACTGGGGTGCACGCGGAGATCTCTCCCCTACCGATCTACGTCTAATCCTCTCATGCAAACTAAGATGAAAATGATGAACAACACAAGAGACACGAGGTTTATACTGGTTCGGGCCACCGTTATGGTGTAATACCCAACTCCAGTGTGTGGTGTGGTAGATTGCCTCAGGGGGCTGATGATGAACAGTACAAGGGAAGAACCGCCTCGCGAGAGGTGTTCTTGAGCTGGTGCGATGAACTGCTAGAGAGAGTTCAGTCGCCTCTCTCTCTCTCTCTGCTAGGGTTCTACCAGATTTCTAGATGTCTGTCTGCCTGTCTCTCTCTCTCTTCTCGGTCCCCTTTCCTTTATGGAGGCTAGCTCTATTTATAGAGGCCCTGGGCCTCTCCCCGAATAATTGAGCGGGAAAGGCGCCAACAATTGGCCATTTTGAAGGGGAACATCTAGTACAAGTTATCCTGACCAAAGGTGGTCTTCGGCTGCCAAAAGCACTGGTGATGACGCTGTATTGGGCTCCACGGTGACCTCCGTCCTGCCGTCCGGCTGGTCTTGGTCTCGTTGCACCAGAATGGTAACCTTTGCCTAATACCTTGGCCTGTGCTTGCCCCCTTTGCACCAAAGGGGAAACAAGGACCCTGTGTAGGCCGACGCCCGCCTGGCGCCCGCCTGGTCTCGATCGTCATGGCTTGCGCCACGGGATCCTCGCAAGGTACCCTTGCATTGATCTCTCCGCCTCCTCGCGAGCCTGCCTGATGAGGCCGCTCTCTTGAGGAAGCTTCCTATCGTCCGCCCAGCGAGGCTTGGCTCCTCGCGAGGGTCTTGAGCTTGAGCTGATGAAGATGGGCCGCGCCGGGCCCCCACTTGAGCCACGCCGCAGGCAGGCAAGTCTGGGGACCCCCGTTCCCGGAACGCCGACAGATAGGCCCTTCGCAGAAGGAAGCAGAGGTTGCCATGCGCTTTTATGGTTCGATGTATAAAATCTCAATGCGAAAGAATGTCACTTTATATTGCCCCTTGTGATATGAACCTTTATTATGCAGTCCATCGCTTTTATTACTTCCACATCACAATATCGTACAAAGCTTATTTCTCCCACATCAATCAATCATACATATTTAGAGCAATTTTATTGCTTGCACCGATGACAACTTACTTGAAGGATCTTACTCAATCCATAGGTAGATATGGTGGACTCTCATGGCAAAACTGGTTTAAGGGTATTTGGAAGCACAAGTAGTATTTCTACTTGGTGCTGAGAATTTGGCTAGCATGAGGGGGAAAGGCAAGCTCAACAAGTTAGAGGATCCATGAAAACATACTTTATCTCAGATATAAGAAAGACATAACTCATTACGTTGTCTTCCTTGTCCAACATCAACTCTTTAGCATGTCATATTTTAATGAGTGCTCCCAATCATAAAAGATGTCAATGATAATATATCTATATGTGAAAACCTCTCTTTCCTTATTACTTCCTATTAATTGCAACAATGACCATAGCTATGTTTTCCAACTCCCAACAACTTTTAATCATCATACTCTTTCCATGTGAAGTCATTAGTCTCGATAAGATCAATATGAACTTTTTGTTTCTTTTTGTTCTTTTTTCTCTTTTCTTTTATTCACCCAAGATCATGGCAAAATAATCAAGCCCTTGACTCAACACTAATCTTTATTATATATAGCTCACGGACTCAATTACATAGAGAGATCATAAAGCAAAACTCAAAACTAGATCATGCCATAAACTTTATTCTACTAGATCAAGATAATATTAATAGGATCGAACTAAGAAAAATGGTAAAGATAGGAGTTGTGATTGTGATACGATACCGGGGCACCTCCCCCAAGCTTGGCAGTTGCCAAGGGAAGTGTCTCCTTCTTCGTTGTCGGTGTAATATTCTTGGCGACGATTCCCCTCAGGATGCGGTTCTCCTCCTCGAGCTTATTGACTTGCTGTTTGAGGTCCATTATTTCCTTACGAAGCTTTCCTGTGACAGCTAAAGCTCCTTGCACCCAAGGGTGTTGCATAGCTGCGGGAGAACAAGTGACACTCCTCTTCATATTTTCATAAGAAAGAAATCTAACATTAGAAGGGATAACCGAGTTTGGAATAGCTGACCTCTGTGGTTCCCCCATCGTGAACCCAGCTCGGAGGCGAGAGGTGACTTCTTGATCCTCCATGGCATCTACTCTCATCAAGTCAGCCTCCATCTCTTCCTCCGCTGCTGGCCCAAAGTGGTCAGCGTCGCTGTTTGCCCTTGGTTACGGTGCCGGATTAGATACACGGCTCTCCCCGATTGACTCTTGAGAAGACATCTTGCTCTAATCTGCAGCAGCAACAGCTCGAAAACAAAAATAGAGGATAATTGCATGATACGGGAGTTAAAACCTTCGGCGGAATATATAATGAATTTGTGCACGAAAACGGAGTCCGGAAGGCACACGAGGTAGGGGGCGCGCCCACCACCCTCGCGGGAACCTCGTGTCCTTCCCGGACTGCTACATATTTTTCTATTTTTCTAAATATTCCAAAACGGAGAAATATTGCCTTAAAAATTGTTTTGGAGTCGGTTTACTTACCGTACCACATACCTATTCCTTTTCGGAGTCTGAAACGTTCTGAAAAGTGCCTCTTATGTATTCCTCCGGGGTTACGGTTTCAATAATATTGGTATCAACATTTATGGGATTACCTGAGATATAATGTTTGATTCTTTGACCGTTTACCACCTTCGGATTTGTGCCCTCGAAGTTGTTGATTTTTATGCCACCGGAACGATTGACCTCTTCGATAACATAGGGGCCTTCCCATTTAGAGAGAAGTTTTCCTGCAAAAAATATTAAACGAGAATTGTATAGCAATACATAATCACCTACATTAAACTCACGCTTTTCTATCCTTTTGTCATGACATCTTTTAACTTTTTCTTTAAACAACTTGGCATTTTCATAAGCTTGGGTTCTCCATTCATAAAGTGAGCTAATATCAAATAACCTCTTTTCACCGGCATGTTTAAAATCATAATTGAGCTCTTTAATAGCCCAATATGCCTTATGTTATAGTTCAAGAGGTAAGTGACAGGCATTTCCATAGACCATTTTATACGGAGACACACCCATAGGATTTTTGTATGTAGTTCTATAAGCCCATAATGCATCATCAAGTTTCTTGGACCAATTCTTTCTAGATCTATTAACAGCCTTTTGCAAAATTAATTTGAGCTCTCTATTGCTCAACTCTACTTGACCACTAGACTATGGGTGATAATGAGATGCAATTCTATGATTAACATCAAATTCGGCAAGCATTTTACGGAAAGCACCATGAATAAAGTGTGAACCAACATTAGTCATTAAATATCTATGGACTCCAAACCTCGGGAAAATAACTTCTTTAAGCATTTTAATAGAAGTGTTATGATCAGCACTACTAGTTAGAATAGCTTCTACCCACTTAGTAACGTAATCAACAGCAACTAGAATATGTGTGTATCCATTAGAGGCAGGAAAAGGTCCCATATAATCAAAGCCCCAAACATCAAATGGTTCAATAACAAGTGAATAATTCATAGGCATTTCTTGACGTCTACTAATATTACCAATTCTTTGACATTCATCACAAGACAAACTTACGGGCATCCTTGAAGAGAGTAGGCCAATAAAAACCAGATTGCAATAACTTATGTGCAGTTCTATCTCCAGTGTGGTGTCCTCCATAAGCCTCGGAATGACACTTGTGTAGGATCTGTTCATGTTCATGCTCAGGTACACAACATTTAATAACACCATCTACTCCTTCTTTATAAAGATGTGGGTCATCCCAAAAGTAATGTCTTAAATCATAGAAAAATGTTTTCTTTTGCTGGTATGTGAAGCTAGGTGGTATAAATTTAGCAACAATATAATTAGCATAATCAGCATACCATGGAGTACTACGAGAAGTACTTATAACATTTAATTATTCATTAGGAAAACTATCATTAATAGGTAGTGGGTCATCAAGAATATTCTCTAACCTAAACAAGTTGTCTGCAACGGGGTTCTCAGCTCCCTTTCTATCAACAATATGAAAATCAAATTCTTGTAGCAAGAGAACCCATCTAATAAGTCTAGGTTTAGCATCTTTCTTTTCCATAAGATATTTAATGGCAGCATGATCAGTTTGAATAGTTACTTTAGAATCAACAATATAAGATCTGAACTTATCACAAGCAAATACAACTGCTAAAACCTCTTTTTCAGTAGTACATGATTTGTTTGATCATTGTCTAGAGTATTACTAGCATAATGAATAACATTTAATTTCTTATCAACTCTTTGCCCTAGAACAGCACATACAGCATAATCACTAGCATCACACATAATTTCAAAGGGTAGGTTCGAATCAGGTGGCTGAACAACAGGTGCAGTGACTAATGCTTTCTTAAGTATTTCAAACGCTTCTACACAATCATCATCAAAGACAAATGGTATATCTTTTTGCAATAAATTAGTCAGAGGCCGAGAAATTTTTTAGAAGTCCTTAATGAACCTCCTGTAAAATCCAGCGTGACCAAGGAAACTTCTTATACCTTTGATGTCCTTGGGACATGGCATCTTTTCAATAGCATCAACCTTGGCTTTATCAACTTCAATACCTCTTTCAAAAACTTTGTGCCCCAAGAAAATACTTTCATTAACCATAAAGTGACACTTTTCCCAATTCAAGACAAGATTAGTTTCTTCAAATCTCTCCAAAACTCGATCAAGATTGCTCAAGCAATCATCAAAAGAGGAACCATAGACGGAAAAGTCATCCATGAAAACCTCACAAATCTTTTCACAAAAGTCAGAGAATATAGCCATCATGCATCTTTGAAAGGTAGCAGGTGCATTACATAAACCAAAAGGCATACGTCTATAAGCAAAAGTACCAAAAGGGCATGTAAAAGTAGTCTATCATTGATCTCTAGCATTTACTCAAGAACCATCTAGAAAGCAATAGTGTGTATGTTTGCATAATCTTTCTAGCATTTACTCAATAAAAGGTAAGTGGTAATGATCTTTCTTAGTAGCTTTATTAATTTGCGGAAATCAATTACCATCCTATAACATGTGAAAATTCTTGGTGGAATCAATTCATCTTTAACATTAGGAACAACAGTAATACCTCCCTTCTTAGGGACACAATGGACAGGACTTACCCACTCACTATCAGCAACGGGATAGATTATACCTGCCTCCAGAAGCTTTAGTATTTCTTTTCTTACCACTTCTTTCATTTTAGGATTCAAACATCGTTGAGGATCACGAAGTGGTTTTGCATATGCCTCCAAATTTATTTTATGTTGACATAGAGTGGGACTAATGCCCTTAAGATCATCAAGAGTATATCCAATAGCAGCACAATGCTTCTTCAGAGTTTTTAATAATCTTTCTTCTTCATGCTCTGAAAGGTTAGCACTAATAATAACAGGATATATCTTCTTTTCATCAAGATAAGCATATTTAAGATTATCAAGCAAAGGTTTAAGCTCAAACACGAGATCTCCCTTGTGTGGAGGAGGATCCCCTAAGATTTTAACAGGCAAATTGTGTTGCATAATAGGTTCCTGTTTAAAGAATACTTCATCTATTTCCCTTCCTTCATTCATGAGCATATCATTTTCATGGTCTAGCAAATAATGTTCTAAAGGATCACTAGGAGGTACGGCAATAGAAGCAAGACCAACAATTTCATCCTTACTAGGTAATTCTTCCTCACGATGTTGTTTACTAAATTTAGAGAAATTAAACTCATGAACCATATCATCCAAGCCAGCAGTAACAACATTCTTTGTGCAATCTATGGTAGCATTGACATTATTTAAGAAGGGTCTACCAAATATAATGGGACAAAATCTATCTTGTGGGGAACCAAGAACAAGAAAATCAGCAGGATATTTAGTTTTCCCACACAAGACTTCAACATCTCTAACAATTCCAATAGGTGCAATAGTATCTCTACTGGCAAGTTTAATTGTGACATCAATACCTTCTAACTCAGCAGGTGCAATTTCATTCTTAATTTCTTCGTATAAAGTATGCGGTATAACACTAGCACTCGCACCCATATCACATAAGCCATGATAACAATGATCTCCTATTTTAACAGAAATAACAGGCACGCCTACCACAGGTCTATGTTTATCTTTATCACAAGGTTTAATAATTCTAGCAGTTTCACCTTCGAACTGAATAACATGCTCATCAATATTATCGGACAAGAGATCCTTAACAATAGCAATATTAGGTTCTACTTTAACTTGCTCAGGAGGTGTATAAGTTCTAATATTGCTTTTAAGAACAATAGTTGAAGCTTTAGCATGATCCTTTATTCTAATAGGGAAAGGTGGTTTCTCAATATAAGAAGTAGGAACAATAGGATCATTATAAGTGACAGTCTTTTCTTCAACTTTAATAGGTGCAGCTACTTTTACTTCTATGGGAGGATGATATTTAAACCACTTCTCCTTAGGGAGATCAACATAGGTAGCAAAAGATTCACAGAAAGAAGCT
Organism: Triticum monococcum; assembly: GCA_034509565.1. Lineage (NCBI taxonomy): Eukaryota > Viridiplantae > Streptophyta > Magnoliopsida > Poales > Poaceae > Triticum > Triticum monococcum. Next base: position 638,436,232 of record CM067847.1, on the reverse strand, counting down.
ACTATCTCATAGTCAAGTCCATATTTAGTGCTAAACTTATGGAAAATATCGGTATCCATAAAAGATTTAACACAATCAAACTTAGGTGTCATACCTGACTCCTTACCTTCGTCGAGATCCCAATCTTCAGAGTTGCATTTAATTCTATCCAATAAATTCCATCTGAATTCAATAGTCTTCATCATAAAAGAGCCAGCACAAGAAGTATCGAGCATGGTGTGATTGTTATCGGAAAGCCGAGCATATAAATTTTGAATAATCATTTCTCTTGAGAGCTCATGATTGGGGCATGAATATAACATTGACTTAAGCCTCCCCCAAGCTTGAGCGATGCTTTCTCCTTCGCGAGGCCAAAAATTATATATATAATTGCGATCACGATGAACAAGATGCATAGGGTAATACTTTCGATGAAATTCCAGCTTCAATCTTTTATAGTCCCATGATCTCATATCATCACATAGCCTATACCATATCAATGTGTCTCCCTTCAAAGATAAAGGGAAGACCTTCTTCTTAGCAACATCATCGAGTATACCTACAAGCTTAAATAATCCACAAACTTCATCCACATATATTAAGTACTCATTAGGATGCTTTGCTCCATCTCTTGTAAAAGGGTTAGCTAGCACTTTCCATCATACCCGAAGGAAATTCAAAAGGAGTTTCATTTTCAATAGGTTCAGTAGGTTGAGGAGCAACTCTTTGCTCTACTGGACGGGGTGAAGATACCCCGAACAAGCCCCTCAGAGAATTACTTTCCATAGTAGCAAGTGACAGTAAATTTTAGCACACTATATAATTTTTTACTTACCAAATTCCACATACCAAAGGCGCTACACTCCCCGGCAACGGCGTCAGAAAAGAGTCTTGATGACCCACAAGTATAGGGGATCTATCGTAGTCCTTTCGATAAGTAAGAGTGTCGAACCCAACGAGGAGCAGAAGGAAATGATAAGCGGTTTTCAGCAAGGTATTCTGCAAGTACTAAAATAAGTTGTAACAGGTAGTTTTGTGATAGGATAAATTGTGACGAGCAACAAGTAACAAAAGTAAATAAAGTGCAGCAAGGTGGCCCAATCCTTTTGTAGCAAAGGACAAGCCGGAACAAACTCTTATAATAGGAAAAGCGCTCCCGAGGACACATGGGAATATCGTCAAGCTAGTTTTCATCACGTTCATATGATTCGCGTTCGATACTTTGATAATTTGATATGTGGGTGGACTGGTGCTTGGGTGATGTTCTTACTTGAACAAGCATCCCACTTATGATTAACCTCTATTGCAACCATCCGCAACTACAACAAAAGTATTAAGTAAACCTAACCATAGCATGAAACATATGGATCCAAATCAGCCCCTTACGAAGCAATGCATAAACTAGGGTTTAAGCTTCTGTCACTCTAGCAACCCATCATCTACTTATTACTTCCCAATGCCTTCCTCTAGGCCCAAATAATGGTGAAGTGTTATGTAGTCGACGTTCACATAACACCACTAGAGGCTAGACAACATACATCTTATCAAAATATCAAACGAATACCAAATTCACATGACTACTAATAGCAAGACTTCTCCCTTGTCCTCAGGAAGAAACGCAATTACTCACAAAGCATATTCATGTCAGAGGGGTAATAATGAACCTATGATATTCCACCAAATAAACCAACTAGCATCAACTACAAGGAGTAATCAAAACTACTAGCAACCTACTAGCACCAATCTCGGACTGTGAGACAAGAATTGGATACAAGAGATGAACTAGGGTTTGGAGATGAGATGGTGCTAGTGAAGATGTTGATGGAGATTGCCCTCTCCCGATGAGAGGAGCGTTGGTCATGACAATGGTGATGATTTCCCCCTCCCGGAGGGAAGTTTCCCCGGCAGAACAGCTCTGCCGGTGCTCTAGATTGGATCCGCCAAGGTTCCGCCTCGTGGCGGCAGAGTCTCGTCCCGAAAAGTTCCTTCTTATTTTTTTCTCATCGAAAGACTTCATATAGGAGAAGATGAACATCGAAGAGCCACCAGGGGGCCCACGAGGTAGGGGGCGCGCCCTAGGGGGGCGCCACCCACCCTCATGAGCAGGGTGTGGGCCCCCTGGCCTTCATCTTTGGTGAGGATTTTTCTTTATTTGTTTTAAGATGTTCCGTGGAGTTTCAGGACTTTTGGAGTTGCACAGAATAGGTCTCTAATATTTGCTCTTTTTCCAGCCCAGAATTCCAGCTGACGGCATTCTCCCTCCTTATGTAAACCCTATAAAATAAGAGAGAATAGCCATAAGTATGGTGACATAAAGGGAAATAACAGTCCATAATGCGATAAATATCGATATAAAAGCATGATGCAAAATGGACGTATCAGCGAACAACTAGCAAGCAAAGATAGAAGTGATATCGAGGGTATGGTCATCTTACCTGAGATCCCGCAAGGAAGAAGAACGAGTCCAAGAAGTAGACAACCCAACGTAGTCGAACGAATCCTCACAACTCAGGAACAAAACCGAAGCTAACGAGAGAAGAAACTCAGAAAGAAGCAAGCAACATAGTAAACAACCATCACATAAACATGGCATGATGCACCATCTAGTGTGATGCATGTCTAATTTAATGAAACATGGCATGGCAAAGTGCACAAACAAAACTACAAGTTAAGTGGAGCTCAATATGCAACGAGTTGCATATTGACGAAACACCACATTACTTACTTAGTTCTCTCCTGTTTATGTACTCAACAATATTCAATGTTATTAAACATGGCAAGAGGTGAAGCATAAAAAACTAACTATCTAAGCAAGTTTAAATGAGGCCGGAAATAACAAACGACAATTCCGGAAAATCCCCATATGCATATTATGAATTTGGTACTGTTCTTCCCTAAACCGTATTTTAGAGTTGTTACACATGCAAAGTAGTGCTACCATGTTAATCTATGCATTTTTCTACCCCGTTTACATATAAAGTTTATTAAATTCGGAGCTACGGTTAATTAGTTATGAAATAAAGCATTTTAAAAATTCATTATGCAAAAATAAATGCAAACAACATTTTAAACATGGTTGAAAGTGGCACATTATGAAAGTACATGAAAAACTAAGCATTTTACGTATATGAAGTTTTTACATATGATGCACGGTTATTTAGTTATTATATGCATGAATAGGGTCCAATTTGCAAATAAGCAGTGCACTGGCTAAATTAGGAAAACGTTCCGCGAAAAAAAACCGTGTCTTGGGCCGAATCTGAAGCAGTCCACTGGGCGCCGAATAACTAAACTGTGCACTGGGAAGGGAATAGGGAGGTTGTCCTCACCATGGGCTTGGCCCAGTCGATGGAAGAGGTAGTAGGCCGGCGGGGCGCTGGCTGGGCCTTGGGGAGGCGCGCTGGCCCAAGCGATGCAGGGGGGTCGAGGCGCTCGTCCTCCTCATGCCTGGTGCACGAGCAGGAGACAGGGACGGCGACGCTCGAAGTCATCGGTGGGGCAGCGGCGACTCCGGCAGGTGAGGGCGGCGGGGAGGACCGGAGGGGAACGGATCCGGGCGAAGGAGCATGCTCCCGTCCAGATCCAGTCGGATCGACGGTGAGGCAGGTGGCAACAACGGCGGCCATGGCGCCATGGAGAAGATCCTGGAGAGGGAGAGAGAGAGAGGTTACGAGGAGGAGAGAATAGAGAAAAAGGGAGAGGTGAAGGGCAGGCGGCAGTGCGACCTGGCCAGAGCTGGTCGCCGGCGGTGATTCCAGTGAATCGACGGAGAAGGAGCAGATGGCGGGGTCGGGGTCTTGGGCGAACGGGAGGAGGTCTCCTGATCCAGATTGGGCAGAGCGCTTGGGAGCGGCGGCGGTTCGGGCCAGGCGGCTGCGCACGGGCCTGGCAGGCCTGCGGTGGGGTAAAGCCGGTTGGGGAGGCGAGGTGGCACCATGGGAGTGGTTGGCGGGCGCGGGGTGGCGACATGGCGCGCCCGGATTGGTTCGGGGCACGGGGGGCGGGGCGGCGCCAAGTGGCGGGGTGCGGCTGGGCGGTGCCGGAAATCAAGGAGGACGGGGTTGGCTGTGGCTGGTGGCGGTGGCGGTGGATCCGAGGCGAAAGGGGTCTAGGGGTAGGGGAAGAGCTAGGTTTGACCAAAAATGGACTAGGGGCTATTTATATAGGGTAGGTGCTAGGGTTAGGGGGTTTTCAGAGCGTTTCAGAGCGTCCGATCGCGATCCGGTGGTTCCGATCGGAAGGGAGGTTTAGAGAGCTGGTTGTGGGCTGTGTAGAGGGCCATGGACTGAGAGGAGAGAAGAGAACTGCAGCCTGGCAAGGTTTTCGGAGACCGAAAACGTCCGACATTTGACCGACTATATTGTCGCTATACTTATCCGTTGGGGCATCAAACGGACACCGAACGCGATGAAATTTGATAATCGGCCTACTGACAACATAACAACACCGCACGCCAACTTTCATCCCATTCCGAGAATATTTTCCGCCCACTTATAAAATAATATTTCGGAGTTGCCACGGGCGCTTGCAAGTGTGTTTGGGCTCAGAACGGGCAACGGAAAGAACTGGGAGACCCGGACGGATGCAAGTTTTGCAAACATGCAGATGCAATGCGGATGATGACAAGGCAAAATGCGACACGCAAGCAAATGACATGGCAAAGACAGCAAATAACTGGAAGACACCTGGCGCAACGGTCTCAGGGCGTTACAACACTCCTTCACTACAAGAGGATCTCGTCCCGAGATCTAGAATGGCACCGGAGGGAAATGGAAGAGGAAGAGAAGAGGTAAAACTAAGTTGCTTCTTTGACAAATGAGTGAAACCAAAGAACCTTGCGAGGTTGAACAAATTGAAATAAAGAATACAACAAAGATGAACAAAGTTGAAAACACTCCGTTAGAAAAGAGGAACAAGGAATATTACTAGAACCTTGTAGGTTGAAAGACATAAGAAAAAGGGGTTGCAATGGACAGGTAGTACATGCAAGCACTCTGGATGAAACGAGATGTACAAGGAACGATAAAGATCAATTACGACAACACTTCGGTTGGAACTGGAAGGCAATAATATGAACTTGGCAAAATGAAAGCACTTGGATGAGACTCCGATTAGAAGAGGAATGATAGACACAACACTCCGGTTAAAACAAGATAGAGAAGGAATAAGAATGATATAATTTGGACAGCACTCCGACTGTAAATGGAAGGAATTGAACATGAACTTGACAAGATGAGAGGATACTTGACGAAATCAAGAACACATTGCCACCGGAACTATTGAAAGAATGGCACAATGGGTAAGAAAGATTTCGGACATCACTCCGGTTGAGAAGGGAGGCAAAACTTGATAAGATGAGAGAACTTGAATGGAGGACACGACACTCTGGTTGAATGGATAAGCAAAGGAAAGAACATGATCTTTGACAAAAATGGGGAGCGTGCAACCTCACAATGCCTCCGGGACAAAAGATAGAACAGACTGAAACTAACGAAGAAGAAAACAACATGTTCTACCTCAAATGAATATGAAAGCATCCTTCCATAGAGGATTGGACGGAGTTTTTGGGCAATGAACAATGAAAAGAATAAACTTGTTGTGGGCTTATGGAAAACAACTCAAAACTTAAGGTGAAATTCTGCCTCTAACAGAATTAATTGCTTGCTTGAGAGCAACGAAGAGATGAAAACTTCTTCCACCAACATGATAAAGAGATAACTTGGATCATTGATAAGCACCACAATAGCAACATTCCTTAGGGAAGGCTTTGGTGAAATATGACACAAGATAGCTCAAATGAAGGGATTAGCGGATTTAAAATACCTCATTCTTGACAACATGTGAAACGCGAAACATGAAGGGAAATTGTCAAGAATGACATAACACCACCTCAAAAGATAAGGTAGAAAGAATTGCACTTCGAAATGCAACATGAAGAATGCTTGAGCTTCTCGAACAAAATCTTGATGAAGACTTCGACAATGAATGAAATATTTGATGAACCACCGTGATTAGCCTTCATGAGAACTCAAAAGAATGCTAGAAAGAAAGAGAAGTTGAAAACACAAGGTGAAGTCTTGCAATGATTTGGATGGAGCTTCACTACGAGATAATGCGGAAAGCTTGGAACTCCATAAAAAGAAAGATGAAACAATTGAAACCGAGTATTTGATGAACCTCAGAAGTAAGGAATTGAATTCACTTGATGAAACAAAAATAAGAATTACATTACGCTTATCCTTCATCAACTTAAATTGATGACAAGCAACGGATTTGGCATACTAATTATTCTCGTAGAAAGGATTAAGAGAGATATAGCGCAAACTTGAGAAGGTATTGATGGAACCACCAGTGGGATTTGGAAAGAACGAATGGATTGATATGATAACGAAGGAAGATAAATCTTGAACGAACCACCGTAAGAAACTGAAAGTGAACGAAGGAAAAATAAAGAAACACCGGGAAGAATTAAAAACGAATGAAAATACTTGAGGGAATTTGATACAAGAGAATGAAGAGATCACGAGCTGATTAGAGAATACTTGAATGATGCATCGGTAAGATTTGGAGAACAAGAGCTGAAAGCTGAGAATGAGTAATGTTTGAAAAGATGGCCTTCGGAGGAAAGAAATGGAAACAACTCATGAAATGCTCCGGATGGGTGAAAAGAACTCTCGCAATCGAAAACAATTATGAGAGGATGACATCAAGAAACAATCACAAATCTTTGAGAGAACGGATAGGATTTGGAGGAAAAAACTCTTCTTCGGTCTTCAAACGTTGAGAAAGATGATGAGAACCACCATGACAATTGATGAGCCACTACGGAAACAATGAAGAATAGAAATGATTAACCAACAATGACAAGAATTTGAAAGATCTAGGAGAAATACATTTGATTGATGATAACTCATTCTTATGTGAAACTTTCAAATGAATTTGGGAATAACTCTGGGAAAATGAGAAGAGTCAGGTAAGATCCTGGGAAAAGACCTGTGGGTTAGGGCCCACTCAAAAGAAACACCTTCGAACGATTACTTGAAAGGGAGCTTGCGCCGGTTGATTTAAATGTCTTGAATGAGATAACATCCTCAAAAGAACTTGAGCGAATTGAGAATGGAAACTTGAATCTTCTGAGATATCTTCAGCACTCCGGAACAATTGAATAGCGAGAAGTGGATGATTAAGAGGTGCACCGGCACGAGAAAACATTTGAAACGAGGAAAGGATATGATTGACAAAGCTTGACTTGAATCCACCGGAGAAGAAAGAGAGTAGACTGCGGGGCCACCTCGGGGAAACTTGAGGGCTGGTTTTACTCGTAGGATGTCTCATCCGGTGTGCCCTGAGAACGAGATATGTGCACATCCTATCGGGATTTGTCGGCACATTCGAGCTGTCTTTCTGGTCTTGTTTTACCATTGTCGAAATGTCTTGAAACTGGGATTCCGAGTCTGATCGGGTCTTCCCGGGAGAAGGAAAATCCTTCGTTGATCGCGAGAGCTTGTGATGGGCTAAGTTGGGACACCCCTGCAGGGTATAAACTTTTGAGAGCCGTGCCCGCGGTTATGTGGTAGATGGGAATTTGTTAATATCCGGTTGTAGAGAACTTGACACTTGACTTAATTAACATGCATCAGCCGCGTGTGTAGCCGTGATGGTCTCTTCTCGGTGGAGTCCGGGAAGCGAACACGGTTCGTGTTATGTTTGAACATAAGTAGTTTCAGGATCACTTCTTGATCACTTGTAGTTTAACAACCGTTGCGTAGCTTCTCATATTACTCTTATTTGCATATGTTAGCCACCATATTTTCTTAGCGCTTGCTGCAGCTCCACCTCATTACCTTATCCTACCCATAAGCTTAAATAGTCTTGATCTCGCGAGTGTGAGATTGCTGAGTCCTCGTGACTCACGGATACTTCCAAAACAGTTACAGGTGCCGAGGATACCAGTGCAGGTGATGCTACCGAACTCAAGTGGGAGTTCGACGAGGATCTTGGTCGTTGGTATGTGTCTTTTCCGGATGATCAGTAGTGGTGCCCAATTGGGACGATCGGGGATCTAGCATTTGGGCTTGTCTTCTTTTATTTTGGTTCCGTAGTCGGACCTTGATTGTACTCTGGATGATGTATGTTTAACTTGCTATTTGTGTGAAGTGGCAATTGTAACCCAACTCTTTATCCCTTTCTTATTCAGTACATGGGATTGTGTGAAGATTATCCCTCTTGCAACAAAAGCACCATGCGGTTATGCCTCTACGTCGTGCCTCGACACATGGGAGATATAGCCGCATCATGGGTGTGACGCCCGGATAATTAGGCTACAGTAATCCCACGTTAACGATGCCACGTCACCTCGGTTATTGTTGCTAATCTCGCGTTAGTTTGAAACCGATTAAAATTCAAATTCAAATTCAAGCAAACAATAAAAGTTTTCAAATATTAAAACTAAAATGTTCAATAAATAGTAGATAAGTCAGAGGCTATTATAAAATTGTAAGCAACATTATTGAAATTTCATAAGTGACTTAAACAACCTAAAACAGTGGCTAAAATAATAAATTAATTGCTTTTCAAATTATGAAAATATTAAACTAATATATTTTGGCTACAAATTAGGTTTGGTAGTGGCCTATATTGATGATACTAATTTAGGTGCTAACTTGGTATTTCATAAACTAAAATAAAAGAAACTATAAATGAAAACAGAAAAGAATAAAAAAAAGGAAAAACAAAACAAACAAAGAGAACAACAGACCCCCCCCCCCGGTTGAGCCTCTTGGCCCAGCTGGCCAACCGGTCGGCCCAACCTAGGGCCTACTTACCCACCCCCGCAAAACCTAACCCCCCACTACCACCCACTCCCCCGATCCCCCCACCCGTCCCACTCTCCCTGGCGCCTCCCCCTCTCTCCCGATCTGGACGCGCCGCCACCTAGGGACCTCGCCCCCCGCCGCCGCCCAGAACCCCTCGCCGGACTGCCTCCCCATCGCCGTCGTCTCCAACCTCCTCCCCGAGCACCGCTGCCCGAACCCCTACGCCCCCCCCCCCCGTGGGTTCCCCCTCCTCTCTCCCTCGCGCGCACGTCCTCACGTCGTGGCCTCCTCACCCGCGGCTCCCCTCGCTCGCCGCCACTGCACCATCGTCCCACGCGCTCGCGGCCCGCCCCGCACCGCCGAACCGCCCCTGCGGCCGCGCCTTGGCCCGGCTTGCGCACGCCACCGCGCCGTCCTGTGCCCTCCTGGCCTCGCGTCTGCCTCACCGCAAGAGCATGCGTTGTTGCCGCCCCTGCTCCAGGCCTCCATGTCGCACGCCCCGATGACGCCCGTCATTGCCTGTGACCGCGTCCATGACCGCCGCGCCGCGCCCAGCTTCCTGTCTGTCCCGTCCGGCTCTGCCACTCCGGCAGCGCCGTAACCCCCTAATGACCCACAAGTATAGGGGATCTATCGTAGTCCTTTCGATAAGTAAGAGTGTCGAACCCAACGAGGAGCAGAAGGAAATGATAAGAGGTTTTCGGCAAGGTATTCTCTGCAAGTACTGAAATAAGTGGTAACAGATAGTTTTGTAATCAGGTAAATTGTAACGAGCAACAAGTGACAAAAGTAAATAAAGTGCAGCAAGGTGGCCCAATCCTTTTTGTAGCAAAGGACAAGCCAGAACAAACTCTTATAATAGGAAAAGCGCTCCCGAGGACACATGGGAATATCGTCAAGCTAGTTTTCATTATGTTCATATGATTCGCGTTCGATACTTTGATAATTTGGTATGTGGGTGGACCGGTGCTTGGGTGCTGTTCTTACTTGAACAAGCATCCCACTTATGATTAACCTCTATTGCAACCATCCGCAACTACAACAAAAGTATTAAGTAAACCTAACCATAGCATGAAACATATGGATCCAAATCAGCCCCTTACGAAGCAATGCATAAACTAGGGTTTAAGCTTCTGTCACTCTAGCAACCCATCATCTACTTATTACTTCCCAATGCCTTCCTCTAGGCCCAAATAATGGTGAAGTGTTATGTAGTCGATGTTCACATAACACCACTAGAGGCTAGACAAGATACATCTTATCAAACGAATACCAAATTCACATGACTACTAATAGCAAGACTTCTCCCTTGTCCTCAGGAACAAACGTAATTGTAGAGACTGAACGCACTGTTTGTATTGAGCTTCAGATCATATATATACAGATTGCAACACCACAACGCACACCCGTACTTGTCTAACGAACTAACAGACTCCCACTATCTACCCTAGAAGCTAGGAGGCAGGCGAGGCATGCCGGTCGTGATTAGTTGGAGAAGTACGTGGGCCTGTAGACTCATTCCAACCCCCCCCCCCCCCCCCGCAGACAGAGCATCGCCGTTGGTGACGCACGGGCTGGACCTGAAATCCTCAAACGTGGCGGTCGGCAGCCCTTTGGTCATGATGTCAGCAAACTGCGAGGTGGTCGGCACATGCAGGACGCGAAACTGACCAAGAGCAACCTTCTCACGAACAAAGTGGATGTCGAGTTCAATGTGCTTGGTCCGGCGGTGATGTACAGGATTCTGAGCAAGGTAGACGGCTGACTTATTGTCACAGTAAACAACCGTGGCTTTGTCGATGCCGGAGTGAAGCTCCTGGAGAAGCTGTCGCGTCGAACAGCACTCGGCAACGACATTGGCCATAGCGCGGTACTCCGCCTCTGCACTGGACCTGGACACGTTGGGTTGCCTCTTGGACGACCAATAGATGAGTGACCCAACAAGAAACAGGCAATAACCGGAGGTGGAACGTCGTGTGTCGGGGCAGCCAGCCCAGTCGACGTCACTGTATGCGACGAGTTCATGCGGCGGTGAGGAGTTGATGGTTATGTCATGGCTGACAGTCCCGCGGACATAGCGAAGGATGCGCTTCACCATGGACCAGTGGGGCTGCCGGGGAGCGTGCATGTATAAGCACACCTGTTGAACAGCATAAGTAAGATCCGGGCGCGTCAACATGAGATACTGCAGTGCACCGGTGATACTGCGGTAGGAGGTGGCATCATCCGCAAGTTCTCCGTCGAAGGTAGAGAGCTTGGACCGCGTGTCGACCGGAGTTGGGGCCGGCCTACAGTTGGTCATGCCAGCGCGATGTAGCAGGTCCTCGGCATACTGATGTTGATGAAGAAAGAACCCCGCCAAGGTGCGCCGCACTTGGATGCCGAGGAAGAAGTGCAACGTGCCCAAGTCCTTCAACGTGACGGCGGCGGTGAGTTGCGCGATGACACGGCGGAGCAGTACATCTGACGAGGTGGTGAGGACGATGTCGTCGACGTAGAGTATCAGGTAGGCGATGTCGTGGCCGTGACGATAGACAAAGAGCAAGGCATTGGAGCGAGTCGCCGATAACCCAATGGAACGTAGACAAGTGGTGATCTTCGTGAACCAAGCACGTGGAGCCTGCTTGAGGCCGTCGAGTGACTTGGAGAGAAGACACACATCATGTGGGCATGCCTCGTTGAGAAAACCCGCTGGCTGCTGACAGTAGACATGCTCGGTTAGTTCACCGTGGAGAAAGGCGTTTTTAACGTCAAGCTGGTGGACCGGCCAATTCCGAGAGGCGGCGAGCTGGAGGACGATGCGGATGGACGCCGGCTTGCGACGGGCGAGAAGGTGTCATGGTAGTCGATGCCGTGACGCTGGGTGAAGCCACGGACGACCCACCTCGCCTTGTACCGATCCAAAGTGCCATCGGGATATAGCTTGTGGCGAAAAATCCACTTGCCGGAGATGACGTGGGCGCCGGGCGGCCGAGGAACCAAGGTCCAGGTAGCGTTGGCGCGGAGGGCGTCAAATTCCTCCTGCATGGCATGTCGCCAGTGAGCATTCGCGAGGGCTGCTCGAACGACGTGGGAACAGGTAATGGAGAAGGCACGGTGGCAGTGAGGATGTAGTCGCCGTCGTACTATGTATTGCGGCGAGTGACGCCCGCGCGAGCCCGTGTCACCATGGGATGAGCTCGGCCGGGCGGCGAAGGTGGGGTAGAGGCATCGGCGAAGACCACAGGGGAGCTGCAGCCACTGGTCGCGCTCGACGAGGAAGGTGCAGGTGATTCTGCAGCTGTGTTGGGCGAGACTGCTGCCGTGGCAGCAGAAGTCGCTGCTGAGGCAGCCGAATCTGCTGCCATGGCAGCCGTCCTGGGCGACACACGAGCTGCAGCCGATCCGGGCGATGAAACTGCTGTCGTGGCAGTAGTAGTCACGGTCGAGGCAGCCGAATTTTCTGCCATGGCAGCCGATCCGGGCGACGAAACCGCAGCCGTGGCAGCAGAAGTCGCTGCTGAGGCAGCCGATCCGGGGTGCACTGCTGCTGTAGTCCGGGGTGTCGGAGCAGCAGGCGGCAGAGGCGGCGAACCAGTGAGGAGCAGTGGCGGCGAGGTGTCCCTGGTGAGGACGTAGTCGGACACAGAGGGAGACGCTGAGACCTGCGCAAACGGGAAGGAGTGTTCATTGAAAAAGACGTGACGGGATATGATGATCCGGCCTGTGGTGGGGTCGAAGCACTTGTAGCCAGCATGATCGGGAGGGTAGCCCAGAAACACGCGCGGCTTAGATCGAGGGGAGAGTTTGTTGGGAGCTGTTGCTGTAGTGTTAGGGTAACATAGGCATCCAAAGACTCGTAGGTGGGAATAGGATGGGGCTTTTCCGTAGAGGAGCTCAAAAGGTGTGACATGTTGGCGAGGCCGGCACGGGCGCAGGTTGAGAAGATAGGTTGTGGTGGCGAGGGTGTCAGGCCAAAATCTAGGAGGCGTGGAAGAGTGGAAAAGGAGGCTACGTAGGCCCTCGGTGAGAGTTCGGATGATGCGCTCGGCACGCCTGTTCTGTTGAGAGGTGTAGGGGCAAGTGAGGTGGAAGACAACGCCGTGGGTGGAGAGAAAGTGGCGAAACGCTTTGTTGTCAAATTCACGGCCATTGTCGGTGTGGAAGGAGAGGATGGGTCATTGGAACTGTGTGGCGATGTATGCATGAAATGTAATCAACACGTCCAAAACGTCAGACTTATGCCAGAGAGGAGACGTCCAGGCAAAATGCGTGTGATCGTCAAGAACAACGAGGAAATACTGAAACCCGGAGTTGCTAAGTACCGGGGCAGTCCACACATCACAATGGAGCGTATGGAAGGCGAACGGCGCAATATTATTTGATTCACTGAGAAGCAAGCGTACATGTTTGGCTAGCTGACAGGCATGGCAAGTATGTGAGGTAGCTTTATTACAATGGAAATCAAAGTTGTCTAAAACATGTGATAAAGCAGCACATCCAGGATGTCCAAGCCTTTGGTGCCATAAATCGGCTGTGAGGGCGACAAAGGCAGTGGGAGAAGCAGTAGCGCCGGAGGTGAGATAATAAAGATCACCGCCGCTACTACATTGGAGCACCACCGTCCCAGTGCGAAGGTCCTTAACAGAGAAACCGAAAGGGTCAAATGTCACAGACACAAAATTTTCACGAGTAAGTGCGCGAACAGAGATGAAGTTTTTAATGAGAGAAGGAGAAATCAGAATATGACTAAGAGAGAGAGGGGTGGAAGAGGTGGTGATGGATGTGGAGCCAGTGTGGGTTATGGGAAGAGAAGCACCGTTGCCAACTAGGGTATGAGATGGGAAGGGGGAGGGCCGTACAGCCGAGATCATACCGGGGTTGCCTGCCATATGTGACGACGCACCGGTGTTGAGGATCCAGTCACCGCCGCCGGAGTAGGGCTGCTGCTGCATGGCGAGAAGGGCGGCCTGAAGGGCGCTACTGTCCCACGGGACTGGTGCGGCGGCTGGTGGTGGGCCGGCGCCGTATGTTGTCGCAGCGAGCCCAAGCGGAGGACGAGGGCCGAGCAAACCAGCTGTAGGTGCAGCAGATGGGCGCATCATCACGGGCCATGCGTTGAATGTGCCGGTCCAGGGGTTGACACCAGCGTGGCCGTACGACAGCGGACGTGCCGCGTACGCAGGCAGAGGTGGCGCAGCCTGTGGTGGAGAGGCCCCGCCATGGCCACCTTGGCTGCCGCCGTTGCCGCCCTTGCGGTGCTTGCGGCCGCGCTGCCCGCCGCCGTTGCCCGCATGACCACTGGCGCTGCCTGGAATGCCATGGGCGCCATTGCCACCAGGTAGATAGGGCACAGCAGATGGCGGAGCAGAAGTGGTAGGAGGCAGTGGAGCCGGAGGGCGCCCGGCATAGAGCGCAGTCGCGGACTTGTGGGAGGCAGCGTGATCGACGCGGCGCTCTTTCTGGAGGAGGTAAGTGCGTGCTTGCAGGAACGTGGGCAGCTTGGAGTCGTCGTATGACATTGTAGAGATGGCGTGGGTGAACTTGTTGGAGAGCCCGCAGAGCATGTTGGAGACGAGGCCGCGGTCGGTCACCGGCATCCCGCAGTCGAAGAGCGTGTCGGCGAGGGTCTGGAGGCGGGTGAAGTAATCGGTGATGGATAGGTCATTTTGATGCAGGCCGTGGAACACCTCCAGAACGAGAATACCCTGCTGATTCCGATTAGAGAGGAAGAGATGCCGGATCACCGTCCAGAGCGTGTATGTCGTGGGGTTCCGGTGGTTGACCGCCCCCCGAACTTGGGCGGAGATGGAGCCGAGAAGCCACCGGATGATACACCAGTCGACCTGCGTCCAAACGGCGTCGGTGAGCCGGTTCCGGGAGTCAATAGTGCTATTGACATGGTCCTGGATGTTGTAGGACATGAGAAGGGCATGGAGGAAGGAGCTCCAGGTGGTGTAGTTGGGGGGGGTGCAGCTCTAGGGTGACGGGCATGGCGGAGGCGATGTTGAGAGAGAGGATGAGGTGGAGAGGCACGAAGGGGCCGGCGGAGGGTGGATCGCCGAAGGGGTTTGTGCCGGAGCCGGCGGAGGAGAGATTAGAGAGATTCATCGATGAGGGGAAGCGAGGAAGAAGGAGATCGTGGAAGTATCTGATACCATGTAGAGACTGAACGCACTGTTTGTATTGAGCTTCAGATCATATGTATATAGATTACAACACCACACCGCACACCCGTACTTGTCTAACCAACTAACAGACTCCCACTATCTACCCTAGAAGCTAGGAGGCAGGCGAGGCATGCTGGTCGTGATTAGTTGGAGAAGTACGTGGGCCTGCAGACTCATTCCATAAGTAATTACTCACAAAGCATATTCATGTTCATAATCAGAGGGGTAATAATATGCATAAAGGATCTGAACATATGATCTTCCACCAAATAAACCAACTAGCATCAACTACAAGGAGTAATCAACACTACTAGCAACCTACTAGCACCAATCCCGGACTTTGAGACAAGAATTGGATACAAGAGATGAACTAGGGTTTGGAGATGAGATGGTTCTAGTGAAGATGTTGATGGAGATTGCCCTCTCCCGATGAGAGGAGCGTTGGTGATGACGATGGTGATGATTTCCCCCTCCCGGAGGGAAGTTTCCCCGGTAGAACAGCCCTGTCGGAGCTCTAGATTGGTTCCGCCTCGGTTCTGCCTCGTGGCGGCGGACTCTCGTCCCGAAAGGTTGCTTCTGATTTTTTTCTCATCGAAAGACTTCATATAGGAGAAGATGGACGTCGGAGACCCACCAGGGGGGCCACGAGGTCGGGGGTGCGCCCTGGTAGAGGGGGCGCCCCCACCCTCGTGAGCAGGGTGTGGGCCCCCTGGACTTCATCTTTGGCGAGGATTTTTCTTTATTTATTTTAAGATATGTCGTGGAGTTTCAGGACTTTTGGAGTTGCACAGAATTGGTCTCTAATATTTGCTCCTTTTCCAGCCCTAGAATTCCAGCTTTCGGCATTCTCCCTCTTTATGTAAACCTTGTAAAATAAGAGAGAATAGCCATAAGTATTGTGACATAACGTGAAATAACAGCCCATAATGCAATAAATGTCGATATAAAAGCATGATGCAAAATGGACGTATCACCCCCTCGTCGGCCCTGCGTCGCCCTGCCTCCTCTCCATCGTGTCGCGCTCGTCGCCGGCGCACCGCCCCTACTTTGCCCCCGTCGTCCCACTCCAGCCCCGACGCCCTCCCCCTCCTTCTCCGACGACAGCCCGCACACCCGCGGCCTCGCCTCTGCTCTGCCCGCGCGGCTCCCTCCGCCTCCGCGCCGCTCCGGCCGCCTGCCGGTGCCGTGGCCGCCGACGCCCGACGGTGCTAGGCAGCGCCCGTTGCGGCTGCACCCACGGCGCCCGTCGCTCGCATGTGTGCCCGCAACCGACACCCAACGCCCGTGAACCATCGCCCGTTAGCGCCCGTGGGCCTATGACAAGGGGGCCCCACCCCCTAGAAATATTTATAAAAAAAGGTTAAAATAATAATAATAATAATAATAATAAATTAAATAATTAATTAATTAAGTAAATTAATTTATTAATTAATCCTGTATAATTAACACTATTTAGTTAACTAATTAACTCTAATTAACCTGCTAATTAAATGTTAACAAAGTTAGTCTGCAGCTGATACGTCTCCAACGTATCTATAATTTTTGATTGTTCCATGCTATTATATTATCAACCTTGGATGTTTTATATGCATTTAGATGTTGTTTTAAATTATTTTTGGGACTAACCTATTAACCTAGAGCCCAGTGCCAGTTTCTGTTTTTTCCTTGTTTTAGAGTATCGTAGAAAAGGAAAATCAAACAGAGTCCAATTGACCTGAAACTTCACGGAACTTATTTTTGGACCAGAAGAAACCCATAAGACTTGGAGTGCACGTAAGGGGATCAACGAGGAAGCCACGAGGTAGGGGGCGCGCCCACCCCCCTGGGCGCGCCCTCCACCCTCGTGGGCCCCTCGTGGCTCCCCTGACGTACTTCTTCCTCCCATATATACCCATATACCCTAAAAACTTTGGGGAGCACAATAGATCGGGAGTTCCGTCGCCAGAAACCTCCGTATCCGCTGAAAGCCAATCTAGACCCGTCCCGGCACCCTGCTGGAGGGGGAATCCCTCTCCGGTGGCCATCTTCATCATCCTGGTGCTCTCCATGATGAGGAGGGAGTAGTTCTCCCTCGGGGCTGAGGGTATGTACCAGTAGCTATGTGTTTGATCTCTCTCTCGTGATCTTGATTTGGCATGATCTTGATGTATCGCGAGCTTTACTATTATAGTTGGATCTTATGTTTCTTCTCCCCCTCTACTCTCTTGTAATGGATTGAGTTTCCCCTTTGAAGTTATCTTATCGGATTGAGTCTTTAAAGATTTGAGAACACTTGATGTATGTCTTGTCGTGCGTATCTGTGGTGACAATGGGATATCACGTGATTCACTTGATGTATCTTTTGGTGATCAACTTGCGGGTTCCGCCCATGAACCTATGCATAAGTGTTGGCACACGTTTTCGTCGTGATTCTCCGGAGAAACTTTGGGGCACTCTTTGAGGTTCTATGTGTTGGTTGAATAGATGAATCTGAGATTGTGTGACGCATATCGTATAATCATACCCACGGATACTTGAGGTGACATTGGAGTATCTAGGTGACATTAGGGTTTTGGTTGATTTGTGTCTTAAGGTGTTATTCTAGTATGAACTCTAGGGCTGTTTGTGACACCTATAGGAATAGCCCAACGGATTGATTGGAAAGAATAACTTTGAGGTGGTTTTGTACCCTACCGTAATCTCTTCGTTTGTTCTCCGCTATTGGTGACTTTGGAGTGACTCTTTGTTGCATGTTGAGGGATAGTTATGTGATCCAATTATGTTATTATTGTTGAGAGAACTTGCACTAGTGAAAGTATGAACCTTAGGCCTTGTTTCCTAGCATTGCAATACCATTTGTGCTCACTTTTATCATTAGTTCCCATGCTGTTTTTATATTTTCAGATTACAAAAACCTATATCTACCATCCATATACCACTTGTATCACCATCTCTTCGCCGAACTAGTGCACCTATACAATTTACCATTGTATTGGGTGTGTTGGGGACACAAGAGACTCTTTGTCATTTGGTTGCAGGGTTGTTTGATAGAGACCATCTTCATCCTATGCCTCCCACGGATTGATAAACCTTAGGTCATCCACTTGAGGGAAATTTGCTACTGTCCTACAAACCTCTGCACTTGGAGGCCCAACAACGTCTACAAGAAGAAGGTTGTGTAGTAGACATTAAGCTCTTTTCTGGCGCCGTTGTCGGGGAGGTGAGTGCTTGAAGTTATATTTTTAGATCTTGCAATCGAATATTTCTGTTTCTTGTTTTAGCACTAGTTTAGTTTATAAAAGAAAACTATAAAAAATGGAATTGAGTTTACCTCATACGCTTCATCTTTTTAATATCTTTCATGAGTATGATGGAAAGGAAAATTGTGCTCAAATGCTAGAAGAAGAATTACATAGAATGCTTGGCATAAAATATGTGAATAATGAGCATGATTGCAATGTTGTTAGTACGAATTCTTTGAATATCCATGGTACTAATGATGATTGCACTAGTCATGATGAAAATGTCTCCTATAAACATGTCAATTTTTGTGGAGTGCATTGGGTTTGTAAGTACATACCAAATAGGGAAGATAGATATTGCAAGAGGCATAAGTACTTAGAAACTAAATTGTTGCCAGAAAGGCTAGATGATTGTGCTGAAAATTTAAATTTTCTTGGCCGTACTTGTGGGCTTTGCAATGAACAGGGTCATTTCGCTATCCGATGCAAATTGTTTCATGATCTAATCGTGTCCAAAAATTGTGATGACTTGATTTCCCTTGCACATTATAATGAACTTAGTTTGCTTATGGGTTATGAAGAAATGAAACGTTTAACTAATCATCTTCCAGAATTTGCCTGTTACAAACTTCTTGGCTTTGATCTAGAGGAAATTTATATGTATTTGCAGTGAATTGCATTGAAAATCCTTATATTGCCAATTACATAAAGAAAAGAAAACAAATAGAAGATGAAGAGAATACTAATGTAAGTGAAGAGACTTCCCAATATCCTCCTTTTATTTCTTATGATGAATCGGGTAACGAGGAGGAGCCTCCTATTCAACCAATCTCATTAATAAGGAGCTCCAAAAAGAGGATTGAACTCACACATGATGTGGTGAAGAAGAAGAAAAGAAAAAAGAAGAGAGATAAAAAGATATCTCCCCCAAATAGTGTTGCTCCTATTACTATTGTGCCTCATGAAAATATAATTGTGGAAGACAATGATACTTCTTATTATCTTGAAAATCTTTTTGGCACTTGCTTGGAAGAATATGATAATTGCTATACTATTGGTGCTATCCATACTATTAATGATAAGAGTGATTATGCTTATGATATGAAAAGGCCCAAGCTTGGGGATGCTATGTTTGATGAAGATGATGTTTTTGAGAATATATTTGCTGCAATTAATGTTTGTTCCAAGCTTGGGGATGCTACGTTTAATGAAGATGATATTTTTAGTCTCCCAAGTTTTGATATGCAAATTTATAATGATGATAGCATGCCTCCTACTTATGATGATTATTGTGATGATACATATGCTATAAAAAGTAGTGATGATTATATTTATAAAACTTGTCATGATTATGATTACCCTTTTTCTGAACATTACTCTTTTAATGTGGAAGCAATTTATAGTATTCGAATCTCTTATGATACTCCCACTATTCCGATTGAGAAGAATTTTGCATATGTAGAGAGTATTAAAAATTCTATGCTTGTAGATCTTGAAAAGAATGCTTTATGTGATAGTTATATTGTTGAATTAATTCATGATGCTGCTGAAAATTATTATGAGGTAGGAATATATGCTTGTAGGAATTGCAATAATATCAAGTTTCCTCTCTATGTGCTTAAAGTTTTGAAGTTATGCTTGTTTTACCTTCCTATGCAAGTTGATTCTTGTTCCCACAAGTTGTTTGTTCACAAAATCCCTATGCATAGGAAAAGGGTTAGACTTAAAATTGCTAGTCATATTCTTCATGATGCTCTCTTTATGTTTCATTATTGTCCTTTATGTGAGCATCATTGAAATCGTCATGCCTAGCTAGGGGCGTTAAACGATAGCGCTTGTTGGGAGGCAACCCAATTTTATTTTTATTCCATGCTTTTTGCTCCTATTTAGTAATAAATAATTCATGTAGACTCTGTTTATATGTGGTTTTATTCCTTTAATTAGTGTTTGTGCCAAGTAGAACCTTTGGGAAGACTTGGGGAAAGTCTTGTTGATCATGCTGTAAAAAACAGAAACTTTAGCGCTCACGGGAATTGCTGCCGTTTTACTTGGAGAGTGCTATTTAGTTAATTCTTTTTGAATATTATTAATAGATAAATTCCTCACTTCCATAAATTTAATTGAGACTTTTATGAGTTCCATAAGTATATGTTTGATCCAGATTACTACAAACTATTCTGTTTTTGACAGATTCTGTTTTCGTGTGTTGTTTGCTTATTATGATGAATCTATGGCTAGTAAAATAGTTTATAAACCATAGAGAAGTTGGAATACAGTAGGTTTAACACCAGTATAAATAAAGAATGAGTTCGTTTCCGTACCTTGAAGTGGAGTTTTGTTTTCTTTCGCTAACGGAGCTTACGAGTTTTCTGTTAAGTTTTGTGTTGTGAAGTTTACAAGTTTTGGGTAAAGATTCGATGGATTATGGAATAAGGAGTTGCAAGATCCTAATCTTGGGGATGACCATGGCACCCCAAGGAAATATTCAAGGACAACCAAGAGCCTAAGCTTGGGGATGCCCTAGAAGACATCCCCTCTTTCGTCTTCGTTCATCGGTAACTTTACTTGGAGCTATATTTTTATTCACCACATGATATGTGTTTTGCTTGGAGCGTCATTTTATTTTATTTAGTTTTTCTTGCTGTTTGAATAAAGTATCAAGATCTGAAATTCTTAAATGTTAGAGAATCTTCACATAGTTTCATAATTATTCAACAACTCATTGATCTTCACTTATATCTTTCGGTGTAGTTTGTCATTTGCTCTAGTGCTTCACTTATATCTTTTTAGAGCACAGTGGTGGTTTTATTTTATAGAAATAATTGATCTCTCATGCTTCACTTATATTATTTTGAGAGTCTTTAAACAGCATGGTAATTTGCTTTGGTTATGAATTTAGTCCTAATATGATGGGCATCCAAGAGGGATATAATAAAAACTTTCATATAAAGTGCATTGAATACTATGAGAAGTTTGATTCTTTATGATTGTTTTGAGATATGAGGATGGTGATATTAGAGTCATGCTAGTTGAGTAGTTGTGAATTTGAGAAATACTTGTTCTAAAAGTTTGTGATTCCCGTAACATGCACGTATGGTGAACCGTTATGTGATGAAGTCGGAGCATGATTTATTTATTAATGGTCTTCCTTATGATCATGGCATTTCCATAGCCATTCCGAGATATATTTCCATGCAACTTTCCACCGTTCCATTTATTATGACATGCTCCATCATTGTCATATTTCTATGCATGATCATGTAGTTGACACTGTATTTGTGGCAAAGCCACCGTTCATAATTCTTTCATATATGTCACTCATGAGTCATTGCACATCCCGGTACACCGCCGGAGGCATTCATATAGAGTCATATCTTGTCCTAAGTATCGAGTTGTAATTCTTGAGTTTTAAGAAAATAGAAGTGTGATGATCATCATATAGAGCATTGTCCCAGTGAGGAAAGGATGATGGAGACTATGATTCCCCCACAAGTCAGGATGAGACTCCGGATGAAAAAAAAGAGGCCAAAGAAGCCCAAAAAAAGAGGCCATAAAAAAGAAGCCCCAAATAAAAATAAATAATAATAATAATAATAATAATAATAATAATAATAATAATAATAATAATAATAATAATAATAATAATAATAAAATGAGAGAAAAAGAGAGAAGGGGCAATGCTACTATCATTTTACCACACTTGTGCTTCAAAGTAGCACCATGATCTTCATGATAGAGAGTCTCCTATGTTGTCACTTTCATATACTAGTGGGAGTCTTCCATTATATAACTTGGCTTGTATATTCCAATGATGGGCTTCCTCAAAATGCCCTAGGTCTTCGTGAGCAAGCGAGTTGGATGCAAACCCACTAGTTTCTTTTGTTGAGCTTTCATACATTTATAGCTCTAGTGCATCCGTTGCATGGCAATCCCTACTCACTCACATTGATATCTATTGATGGGCATCTCCATAGCCCGTTGATACGCCTAGTTGGTGTGAGACTATCTTCTCCTTTTTTTCTTCTCCACAACCACCATTCTATTCCACCTATAGTGCTATGTCCATGGCTCACGCTCATGTATTGCATGAAGATTGAAAAAGTTTGAGAACATCAAAAGTATGAAACAATTGCTTGGCTTGTCATAGGGGTTGTGCATGATTTATATATTTTGTGTGGTGAAGATAGAGCATAGCCACACTATATGATTTTGTAGGGATAGCTTTCTTTGGCCATGTTATTTTGAGAAGACATGATTGCTTGGTTAGTATGCTAGAAGTATTATTATTTCTATGTCAATATTAAACTTTTGTCTTGAATCTTATGGATATGAATATTCTTTCTACAATAAAGAGAAATACATGGATAAATATGTTAGGTGGCATTCCACATCAAAAATTTTGTTTTTATCATTTACCTACTCGAGGACGAGCAGGAATTAAGCTTGGGGATGCTGATACGTCTCCAACGTATCTATAATTTTTGATTGTTCCATGCTATTATATTATCAACCTTGGATGTTTTATATGCATTTAGATGCTATTTTAAATTATTTTTGGGACTAACCTATTAACCTAGAGCCCAGTTCCAGTTTCTGTTTTTTCCTTGTTTTAGAGTATCGCAGAAAAGGAAAATCAAACGGAGTCCAATTGACCTAAAACTTCACGGAACTTATTTTTTGGCTAGAAGAAACCCAGAAGACTTGGAGTGCACGTAAGGGGATCAACGAGGAAGCCATGAGGCAGGGGGCGCGCCCACCCCCCAGGGCGCGCCCTCCACCCTCGTGGGCCCCTTGTGGCTCCCCTGACGTACTTCTTCCTCCCATATATACCCATATACCCTAAAAACTTCGGGGAGCACAATAGATCGGGAGTTCCGCCGCCAGAAGCCTCCGTAGCCACCGAAAGCCAATCTAGACCCGTTCTGGCACCCTGCCGGAGGGGGAATCCCTCTCTGGTAGCCATCTTCATCATCTTGGTGCTCTCCATGACGAGGAGGGAGTAGTTCTCCCTCGGGGCTGAGGGTATGTACCAGTAGCTATGTGTTTGATCTCTCTCTCTCTCTCGTGTTCTTGATTTGGCACGATCTTGATGTATCGCGAGCTTTGCTATTATAGTTGGATCTTATGTTTCTTCTCCCCCTCTACTCTCTTGTAATGGATTGAGTTTCCCCTTTGAAGTTATCTTATCGGATTGAGTCTTTAAAGATTTGAGAACACTTGATGTATGTCTTGCCGTGCGTATCTGTGGTGACAATGGGATATCACGTGATTCACTTGATGTATTTTTTGGTGATCAATTTGCGGGTTCCGCCCATGAACCTATGCATAGGGGTTGGCACACGTTTTCGTCATGATTCTTTGGTAGAAACTTCGGGGCACTCTTTGAGGTTCTATGTGTTGGTTGAATAGATGAATCTGAGATTGTGTGACGCATATCGTATAATCATACCCATGGATACTTGAGGTGACATTGGAGTATCTAGGTGACATTAGGGTTTTGGTTGATTTGTGTCCTAAGGTGTTATTCTAGTACGAACTCTAGGGCTGTTTGTGACACCTATAGGAATAGCCCAACGGATTGATTGGAAAGAATAACTTTGAGGTGGTTTCGTACCCTACCATAATCTCTTCGTTTGTTCTCTGCTATTAGTGACTTTGGAGTGACTCTTTGTTGCATGTTGAGGGATAGTTATGTGATCCAATTATGTTATTATTGTTGAGAGAAATTGCACTAGTGAAAGTATGAACCCTAGGCCTTGTTTCCTAGCATTGCAATACTGTTTGTGCTCACTTTTATCATTAGTTACCTTGCTGTTTTTATATTTTCAGATTACAAAAACCTATATCTACCATCCATATACCACTTGTATCACCATCTCTTCGCCGAACTAGTGCACCTATACAATTTACCATTGTATTGGGTGTGTTAGGGACACAAGAGACTCTTTGTTATTTGGTTGTAGGGTTGTTTGAGAGAGACCATCTTCATCCTACGCCTCCCACGGATTGATAAACCTTAGGTCAACCACTTGAGGGAAATTTGCTACTGTCCTATGATACGTCTCCGTCGTATCTACTTTTCCAAACACTTTTGCCCTTGTTTTGGACTCTAACTTGTATGACTTGAATGGAACTAACCCGGACTGACGCTGTTTTCAGCAGAATTGCCATGATGTTGTTTTATGTGGAGAAAACAAATATTCTCGGAATGACCTGAAACTCCACGGAACATCTTAGAAAAAATAATAATAAATCCTCGCCAAAGATGAAGACCAGGGGGCCCACACCCTTCTCACGAGGGTGGGGGGTGCCCCCCCCCCCTAGGGCGCGCCCCCCTACCTCTTGTGCCATGCTTGATTAGCTATGAGATATAATGATTTACCTTGTGTGCCAACATGCTATTGAGATGATTATGATGTGGTATGATGGTGTGGTATCCTCCTTTGAATGATTTAAGTGACTTGACTTGGCACATATTCACGCATGTAGTTGAAACAAATCAACATAGCCTTCACGATATTTATGTTCATGGTGGATTATATCTTACTCATGCTTGCATCCAATGTTTATTAATTTTAATGCATGTGCATGGTTGTTGTCGCTCTCTAGTTGGTCGCTTCCCAGTCTTTTCCTAGCCTTCATCTGTACTAAGCGGGAATACTTCTTGTGCATCCAATCCCTTAAACCCCAAAGTTATTCCAGATGAGTCCACCATACCTTCCTATATGCGGTATCTACCTGTCGTTCCAAGTAAATTTGTATGTGCCAAACTCTAAACCTTCAAATAATCATTCTGTTTTGTATGCTCGAATAGCTCATGTATCAACCAAGGTTGTCCATATCTTCCGTGTTAGGCGGGTTATTCTCAAGAGGAGTGGACTCCGCTCCTCACTCACGAGAAAATGGCTGGTCACCGGGATGCCCAGTCCCATGCTTTATGCAAACTAAATCAAAATTAATTGCAAACAAAACTCCCCCTGGGACCTGATGTATGTTGCAGGCACTCGTTGTTTCGAGCAAACCATGGATTGATGCTTGTTGGTGGAGGGGGAGTATAAACTTTACCATTCTATTTGGGAACCGCCTATAATGTGTTTAGCATGGAAGATATCGACATCTCTTAGTTGTTACGTTGACAATGAAAGTATAACGCTCAAAATATTATTCATATCTATTTCAAAACCGAGCTCTGGCACCTCTACAAATCCCTGCTTCCCTCTGCGAAGGGCCTATCCATTTACTTTTATGTTGAGTCATCACCCTCTTATTAAAAAGCACTAGATGGAGAGCACAGCTGTCATTTGCATTCATCCCTGTTAATTTATATTGGGTGTGACTATGATTGGATCTCTTTTACCATGAATTACAATGTCTAGTCAGTCCTTGATCTTTAAAGGTGCTCTGCATTTATGTTTTGCGGTCTTAGAAAGGGCTAGCGAGATACCATCTTGTTATATCATATTATGATTGTTTTGAGAAAGTGTTGTCATCCAAGATTTATTATTATGACTTGCTAGTTGATCATACTATTGATATGAGTAATTATGAAACCTGAGAATTATTGCAAATGTGGTTAGTTATGATTTATGCTGAAAACTTGAATGCTGGCTTGACATAGTTACAACAACAAGAGCAAACAGAGTTTGTAAAAGTTTTTCTTTCTTTCTTTCAATTTGTCAACTGAATTGCTTGAGGACAAGCAAGGGTTTAATCTTGGGGGAGTTGATACGTCTCCATCGTATCTACTTTTCCAAACACTTTTGCCCTTGTTTTGGACTCTAACTTGTATGATTTGAATGGAACTAACCCGGACTGATGCTGTTTTCAACAGAATTGCCATGATGTTGTTTTATGTGTAGAAAACAAATATTCTCGGAATGACCTGAAACTCCACGGAACATCTTTTAAAAAATAATAAAAAATCCTCGCCAAAGATGAAGACCAGGGGTCCCACACCCTTCTCATGAGGGTGGCCCCCCCTAGGGCACGCCCCCTACCTCGTGGGCCCCCTGGATGCCCTCCGACGCCAACTCCAACTCTATATATTTTCTTTCAGAGAGAGAAAAATCAGAGAGAAGAAATCATCACGTTTTACGATACGGAGCCGCCGCCAAGCCCTAAAACCTCTTGGGAGGGCTGATCTGGAGTTCGTTCGGGGCTCCAGAGAGGGGGATTCGTCGCCGTCGTCATCATCAACCATCCTCCATCACCAATTTCATGATGCTCACCGCCGTGCATGAGTAATTCCATCATAGGCTTGATGGACGGTGATGGGTTGGATGAGATTTATCATGTAATCGAGTTAGTTCTGTTAGGGTTTGATCCCTAGTATCCATTATGTTCTGAGATTGATGTTGCTATGACTTTGTTATGCTTAATGCTTGTCACTAGGGCCCGAGTGCCATGATTTCAGATCTGAACCTATTATGTTTTCATGAATATATGTGAGTTCTTGATCCTATCTTGCAAGTCTATAGTCACCTACTATGTGTTATGATCCGGCAACCCCGAAGTGACAATAATCGGGACCACTCCCGGTGATGACCATAGTTTGAGGAGTTCAGGTATTCACTATGTGCTAATGCTTTGTTCCGGTTCTCTATTAAAAGGAGGCCTTGATATCCCTTAGTTTCCAATAGGACCCCGCTGCCACGGGAGGGTAGGACAAAAGATGTCATGCAAGTTCTTTTCCATAAGCACGTATGACTATATACGGAATACATGCCTACATTACATTGATGAATTGGAGCTAGTTCTGTGTCACCCTATGTTATGACTGTTACATGATGAACCGCATCCGGCATAATTATCCATCACTGATCTGGTGCCTACGAGTTTTCCATATACTAGTTCTCGCTTATTTACTTTCCCGCTGCTACTGTTACAATCACTACAAAATACCAGAAACATTACTTTTGCTGTCTTTACTTTTGTTGCCGCTACCACCACTATCATATTACTGTGCTACTAAACACTTTGCTGCAGATACTAAGTTTCCAGGTGTGGTTGAATTGACAACTCAGTTGCTAATGCTTGAGAATATTCTTTGGCTCCCCTTGTGTCGAATCAATAAATTTGGGTTGAATACTCTACCCTCGAAAGCTGTTGCGATCCCCTATACTTGTGGGTTATCAAGACTAATTTTTGGCGCCGTTGCCGGGGAGCATAGCTCTATTCTTTGAGTCACTTGGGATTTATATCTGCTGGACACTATGAAGAACTTGAGGGATCCAAAAACCAAGATCTATCCCTCAACTACGAGGGGAGGTAAGGAACTGCCATCTAGCTCTGCACTTGATTCACCTTGTGTTATGAGTAAGTTTGCGACACCTACACCTACTTCTGCTATTCGTTCTGATATGTCGCATGTTATTGATGATGCCACTTCTGCTATGCATGATACTTATGATGAAACTGCTTCTATGCCTGATACTACTGTGCCCCTTGGTGAATTCCTTGATGAACAAATTGCTAGGGCTAGAGAAAAAGGAATTATTGAATCTGAATACGATGATGATAGTGATGATGAAAATATGCCTGTTATTCCTGAGTGTTATTTTTTTGATATGGAATCTTCTGCCGCTATTTTAGCTTGCAAAGATAGATATGAGCTCAAGAGGTTATTAGTTAAATGGAACGAAGAGTCACTTAGAGATAAAATGAAACCCGGCCCTGCTTTTGCTACTTCACCTATATGTGTTCCTGATAAGGATAATGAATTCTCTGTTGATCCTGATATAATTACTTTGGTTGAATCTGATCCATTTTATGGCTATGAATCTGAAACTGTTGTGGTACATCTTACTAAATTAAATGATATAGCTGCCCTGTTTACTAATGATGAGAGATCGCGTTACTTCCATATACTCAAAATATTTCCGTTCACATTAAAGGGTGATGCTAAGGTATGGTTTAATTCTCTTGATCCTGTTTGTGTGCGTAGTCCCCACGATATGATTTATTACGTCTCTGCTAAATATTTCCCTGCTCATAAGAAACAAGCTGCTTTGAGGGAAATATATAACTTCGTGCAAATTAAAGAAGAGAGTCTCCCACAAGCTTGGGGGAGGCTTCTCAAGTTACTTAATGATTTTCCTGATCATCCTCTTAAGAAACCTGAAATACTTGATATCTTTTATAATGGACTAACCGATGCTTCTAGAGATTACCTGGATAGTTGTGCTAGTTCTCTTTTCAGGGAAAGAACACCGGATGAAGCTGAAATTCTATTGAATAATATGTTGACAAATGAAAATAATTGGGCACCTCCTGAGCCAGCTCCTGCTCCAATTACTGGGCCTATTCTTAAACCAACTCCGAAGAAGAGAGGTGTTCTATTTCTCAGTCCCGAAGATATGCAAAAGGCAAAGAAACCTATGAAAGAAAAAGGTATTAAAGCTGAAGATGTTAAGAATTTACCTCCTATTGAAGAAATACATGGTCTTAATATACCGCCTGTTGAAGAAACATATGATCTCAATTCTTTATTTACTGAAGAACCTCCTGATCCCGATATCCCGACACAGGTAGTAAAGGTAAATTCTCTCTATAGATATGATAAAGCTGAAATTCCTCCTACTAAAATTGCTAGTCAGTGCTTGGATGAGTTGGATAACTTTATGTTTAAGCAAGACGACTTCAATGCTTATTTTGGTAGACAATTAAAAGAAAATGCTTATATGATTAGGCGCTTGGGTGATTATATGGCTAATATTAAAGGTGAACTTAAACTTGTTAGCAAACATGCTTCTATGGTTACCACTCAAGTAGAACAAGTACTTAAGGCTCAAAAAGAAGTGCTTGATGAAATGAATAGTAGGAAAAATGATTATGTTGTTAGAGTGGCTACTAGAACTGGTAGAATGACTCAGGAACCTTTGTATCCTAAAGGCCACCCTAAGAGAATCGAGCAAGATTCTCAAAGAAATAATATTGATGTTCCTAGTTCTTCTAAAAAGAAGAAGAAGAAAAATGATAGAACTGTGCAAACTTCTAGTGAACCTATTGCTGAACCACCTGATAATCCAAATGATATTTCTATGTCTGATGTTGAAACACAATCTGGTAATGAACATGAACCTAATGAAAATATTAATGATGATGTTCGTGATGATGCTCAACCTAGTAATGACAATGATGTAGAAATTGAACCTGCTATAGATCTTGATAACCCACAATCAAAGAATCAACGTTATGATAAAAGAGACTTTGTTGCTAGGAAACATGGTAAAGAAAGGGAAGCTTGGGTTCAGAAACCCATGCCTTTTCCTCCTAAACCATCCAAGAAAAAGGATGATGAAGATTTTGAGCGCTTTGCTGAAATGATTAGGCCTATCTTTTTGCGTATGTGATTAACTGATGTGCTTAAAACAAATCCTTATGCTAAATATATGAAGGATATCATTACTAATAAAAGAAAGATACCGGAAGCTGAGATTTCCACCATGATTGCTAATTATACTTTTAAGGGTGGAATACCAAAGAAACTTGGAGACCCCGGAGTACCTACTATACCTTGCTCCATTAAAAAGAAATTATATTAAAACTGCTTTATGTGATCTTGGAGCCGGTGTTAGTGTTATGCCTCTCTCTTTATATCATGGACTTGACTTGAATAAGTTGACACCTACTGAAATATCTTTGCAAATGGCTGACAAATCAACTGCTATACCTGTCAGTATTTGTGAGGATGTGCCTGTTGTGGTTGCAAACGCTACTATTTTAACGGACTTTGTTATTCTTGATATTCCCGAGGATGATAGTATGTCTATTATTCTTGGAAGACCTTTTCTTAATACTGCAGGGGCTGTTATTGATTGCAACAAAGGCAATGTCACTTTTCATGTTAATGGTAATGAGCATACGGTACACTTCCCGAGGAAACAACCTCAAGTTCATAGTATCAATTCTATTGGAAAAATTCCATCGATTATATTTGGAGGTTTTGAATTTCCTCTTCCTACTGTCAAAAAGAAATATGATATACTTATTATTGGGGATGTGCATATCCTCGTTGAGGTAACTTAGTGTTATTTGATATTTCTCCGGTTTCATGATTATCGGAACGAGTTTGTTAACAAGACTTGATCAACCTTGTTACTGGATTCTTTTTGATGAGCATGAGATGGATGAAACTAGAAGCACAACCTTCTCTACCCTCTCTATACTTTCTGTTATTTATATTAAATAAAGTAAAAATAGTATTTTTCTGTCCGTTTCCTGACTTATCCGTGCAACATAAAAATATCCCGAAAATAAAAGTCCTCGGAATGACATGCCAATTTAATATGATTTTTTCGGGAATATTTGAGGATTTACTGTGCAAAAATTACCGCGGGAGGAGCTGCCACCTGGCCACGAGGGTGGTGGGCGCCCCCCCCCCCCTAGGGCGCGCCCCCTGCCTCATGGGCCCACGGTGGCCCTCCTCCACTTATCCCAGCACCCATCTTCTTCATCTGTCTCACACAAACCCGAAAAACCAACTCAAGCACGAGTTCCAGCCACTTTTGTTGTGATTTTCGATCTCCTTGCTCAAAGCACCTCTCGCAAAACTGCTTGGGGAGATTGTTCCTTGGTATGTGACTCCTCCATTGGTCCAATTAGTTTTTGTTCTAGTGCTTTATTCTTTGCAAATTTGTGCTGCATAGGTGATCATGTTCTTGAGCTTGCATGTCAAATTTATATGGTTCCAAGTAGTTCCAATGCTTAATATAGGCTCTAGGCACTTGTAGTAATAGTTGCTATCAATATTATTGAGTTTGGTTTACTTTTATTTTGAAGTTACTAAAAATTTGAGATTATTTCAGAAAAATAATGAGGAGATTCTTGAGGGGCTCATCGAGCCAAAGCTCGAAGGAAAAGACACCGAAGCCTAAGTATAATTTGCCGCGCACCGCGGAGATTCGGGCGTGTGAATGGCCTTCTGATGATTTCTTGAGAGCAGCCGGTATCTATGAAGATTTTCATGAATTGGCTCACAATGCAAGCCTCACCGCTTTCCTCCACAACCAATGCAATCAGTATCTCTTACTCACAAATACTTTTGTGCAAAACTTTCATTTTCATTCTAGGAACTATAACGCCCTCGATGCGACTATATCTCCCACGTGTCGAAGCACGACTTAGAGGCATAACCGCATTGAAAGCAATGCCACAAGTGAGGTAATCTTTACACAACCCATGTAATACATAAGGGAA
Source organism: Triticum monococcum (assembly GCA_034509565.1). Taxonomy (NCBI): domain Eukaryota; kingdom Viridiplantae; phylum Streptophyta; class Magnoliopsida; order Poales; family Poaceae; genus Triticum; species Triticum monococcum. The sequence continues at coordinate 638,404,870 of CM067847.1, read as the reverse complement.
AAAGATACATAGTTGGCTTACAATCGCCACTTCACACAATTACATGAATAAAGCATTACATCATACAGATACAATCAAGGTCCGACTACGGAACCAAAATAAAAGAAGAACCCCAAATGCAACACGGTCCCCGATCGACCCCAACTGGGCCCCACTACTGATCAACTAGAACGAAACAGCACAAAGGACAAGATCTTCATCGAGCTCCTCCTGAGCTTGGTTGCGTCATCTGCACTGACTCATCGGCACCTGCAAACTGGTTTTGGAAGTATCTGTGAGCCACGGGGACTCAGCAATCTCGCACCCTCGCGATCAAGACTATTTAAGCTTATGGGTAAGATAAAGGTATGAGGTGGAGCTGCAGCAAGCGACTAGCATATATGGTGGCTAACATATGCAAATGAGAGCGAGAAGAGAAGGCAAAGCACGGTCGATAAAACTATGATCAAGAAGTGATCCTAAAACAACCTACGTCAAGCATAACTCCAACAACCGTGTTCACTTCCCGGACTCCACCGGAAAGAGACCATCACGGTTACATAGACGGTTGATGCATTTTAATTAAGGTCAACTTCAGGTTTTCTACAACCGGACATTAACAAATTCGCATCTGCCCATAACCACGGGCACGGCTTTCGAAAGTTCAAATCCCTGCAGGGGTGTCCCAACTTAGCCCATCACAAGCTCTCACGGTCAACGAAGGAATAGACCTCCTCCCGAGACATTCCGATCAGACTCGGTATCCCGGTACTACAAGACATTTCGACAGGGTAAAACTAAACCAGCAACACCACCCGAATGTGCCGACAAATCCTGATAGGAGCTGCACATATCTCTTTCTCAGGGCACACCAGATTGTCTAAACTTCCGGTAGGCCAGCCCAGAGTTGCCCCTGGTGGCCACCGGCGGCTGACAAGTTGGACCAACACTCAGAGGAGCACTGGCCCGGGGGGTAAAATAATGATGACCCTCAGGAGCGCGACTCCCAAGAGAAAAGAAAAGGCTAGGTGGCAAATGGTAAAACCAATGTTGGGCATTGCTGGAAGAGCTTTACTTAAGGCGAACTGTCAAGGGGTTCCCATAATAGCCCAACCGCGTAAGGAACGCAAAATCCGGGAACATAACACTGATATGACGGAAACTAGGGCGGCAAGAGTGGAACAAAACACCAGGCATAAGGCCGAGCCTTCCACCCTTTACCAAGTATATAGATGCATTAATTAAATAAGATATATTGTGATAACCCAACAAGTAAACATGTTCCAATAAGGAACATCATCTCCATGTTCCAACATGGAACAAACTTCAATCTTCACCTGCAACTAACAACGCTATAAGAGGGGCTGAGCAAAGCGGTAACATAGCCAAACAACGGTTTGCTAGGACAAGGTGGGTTAGAGGCTTGGTTCAACAATATGGGAGGCACGATAAGCAAGTGGTAGGTATCGCAGCATAGGCATAGCAAAAGAGCGAGCAACTAAGCAAGCAAACATGGAAGTGATTTCGAGGGTATGATCATCTTGCCTGAAATCCCGCGAGGAAGAAGAACGAGTCCATGAAGAAGACAAACGGACATAGACGAACGGGTCCTCACAAACACGACGTTACCGGAACCAACCCGAAGGAGCAAACACCGGAAAGAAACACACCACATAGTAAACAAACCACACATGAACATGGTATGATATGCGGGATGCGGTATGCGATGCATATGCATGAATGACAAGGAAATGAATGAACCTGGACTCAACTTGGAAAACTAAGTGTGCCACTGGAAAGATGAGATGAAATCTCTTGAAAACGATATAAAGATCACCGGAATCGGAGTTACGGTTTGGAAATGGCAAGCGATTCAAATATGACCATGTTCTGCGATTTATAGCAGGTAGCCATCTAAATGCAATGAGATGAACATGCTACAGCACCCAAACATGGCAACAAAATACATGGCAGGGATGCATTCAAGATGCTTAACAAAAGTCTAGCACTGAACTACAGCCAATTCATCCATTAACAGGTTCAAACAAGCATGGCAAAAATGCATATGGTAAACAGATCTTAGACTTAGTGAAATTAACACTTGTCTGGGATTTCAGATCAGGTAGCACTCTCCGGAGCAACAAAACTATATGCTACAGGACCTGAACATGACAAAGTAAAGCATGGCATGGAGCTACTCAAAGAGCTTAACAAAAGTCCCTTAGTGACCTTGAGCCAAAAGGGATCACAAAATACATTTGCAAGCATGAGAACATAGCAAAAACATAATCAGTTTTCAGACTTAGTGAAAACTGGGACATGCTGAAAACAGATATCAAGTAGGCATGTTTACGAGCTCGATGCACTCACTACGGAGCAAGTCATGATAATCTAAGCATACATACATCAAGAATACATAAAATTCAAGCTAGACATGGAAAGAACAATAACATAGCATGCACGGATCAACTACAACATCATCGGCAAAATTGCAAACGAGTTGACAATCTGCCCAGATTCACAAAGTAGCAAAAGTAGAGCTCGATTGACTCAAGCTAGGGTGCTCCATATATGCAAACAAAGACATGGATGGATAGAGCACTACAAAATTAACAAAACATCCTTACTGATCATCCTCAAAAGAGGCACGGATCACTAGCAAACAACATGAACATATGGCATCATGAACTAAACAGCTCAAGGACTTAGTGGAAATGCTAAGTCCCTGAAAACAGAATTACCAAGTGCCCCACTTTGCAAGCTTGTGCTAGTCACCACACACATCACAAAAATACATGGGTTGCACCTCTGGAAATATGACAAAACCCTTAACAAAACATATGTAGAGCTCATGGGCATATCATGCACACAATAATCATGGCAAAAATGACAAATAGCTAAATGGAGTAGCAGATCTGACAATTATCTCAAGTAGCCTCATTCTAACAGCATTTCGGGCATCAAGATGAACTCAAATGAAAATGATGCAATGGAATGAAATGATGTACTCTCTGAGACGAACATTTTGATATGCTATATGCATGAATCGGAGCTACGGGTGCAAAGATACGATGCCATGAACAGGAGCATATGCACTAGGAAAATCCGGGGACTTAGTGAAATTCTCACCCAGATCTAGGGTTTCATCCGAGTGCACGCAGATCGAGGCGGTGACGGGCCTTCGCCGGAGAGCAGTTGAGGTGGTGGCCGGGCTCGAGGTCGCCGAATCCGGTCCGGCCCGACCGGATCCGTGGCGAGCGACGGCGGAGGCGATTCACGGCGCCTCGGCGGATGCGGGACGAGGCACATGGCGGCGACGGTGAGGCCTTCCGGCGGCGCGGAGCCAGCAGAGGCGGGCGGCGGCGCACCGGGCCCGGAGGGCCGCGGTCGGGTTCGCGGGCCCGCGGTGGGGAGGCGCGGGGCACCGGGACGCGTGGCGGCGGCGGGTTGGCCGAGCGCGGCGGCCGGCTAACGTGGCACGCTCGGATTGGGCGAGGCGACGTGGAGGGGAGCGGCGGACATGTCCGGCGCGGCGCGGATGCGTCCGTACGCGCGGAAGAAGAGTGGATCTAGGTTTTGACTGCGAATTTCGGAGAGGGGCACATATATATAGGTAGAGGGAGCTAGGAGAGTCCAAATGAGGTGCGGTTTTCGGCCACGCAATCATGATCGAACGACCGAGATGATGGAGGAGGTTTAGGTGGGTTTTGGGCCAAATGGAGGGGTGTTGGGCTGCAACACACATGAGGCCTTTTCGGTCCCTCGGTTAACCGTTGGAGCATCAAACGAAGTCCAAATGGTACGAAACTTGACAGGCGGTCTACCGGTAGTAAACCAAGGCCACATGACAAGTCTCGGTCCAATCCAGAAATGTTTAACCACCACACATGAAAGAAAAGTAGAAATGACCACCGGATGAGAACAAAGTGCCGGAATGCAAAACGGACAACGGAGAAAATGCTCGGATGCATGAGACGAACTAGTATGCAAATGAAATGCACATGATGACATGATATGCAATGCACGACACGCAAGCAATGACAAGGCAACAACAGCGAATAACTGGACGACACTTGGCACATCGGTCTCGAGGCGTTACAGGAACTCACCACCTACGGTGGAGTTTCATTTATATGATGAGCATAAGGAGATGTCACTTTATGATTACTGTCGGATTTGTTTAGTCCCTTTTGAGGGCAAGACAGAAGAACCACATTATTATGATGTGGCTGGGTTTATTGATACTATCACTGTAGGAGAAACTAGGAAGGTTTCCGAGGCACGAATCACTAGCATACATTTTCCTGTTTTACGGTACTTTGCATTATTTACTTGTCGTTGTTTAATTGGACGCGGAAACTGTGGAAACCTTAGTATCCCTGATATAATTATTCTGCACCATGGTTTATACAGTGATAACACTTTTAGTATGGGCGGTATTATTGCTAGACGGTTAAGCATGAACCGTACTAAGGGTCCCATCTTTGGAGGCATCTATGCTACACGCCTAGCTACACATTTTAACATACCTATTAGGCATGCTGAGAAGGAAGAAAAGGTGCTGCCCCGTGTTTATCTAGATCATAAAAGTATGGTGGCACATGATTTTATTGTTAAGAATAGGGCAAGAGAGCTTAAATATCAATTGTTCTTTAACAAACATCACCTTGAGACTATTATCCTGCCTGCTCCTTCTTTGTTTGATTTGACTGTAGGCATGTACCTTGTTCCGTTGACGGCTATTCACGCCTACCAGAACCCTGCACCAACCGAGGAGCCAGAACCGGAACCACAATTTGATCCTGCATGGCAGTCTAACTATCAGTGGGATCCGGAGATGATTGCCAGCCAGTGGCAATCGAAGCCTTCTTCTTCCTCATCACAGTACGACCCCAACAACTATTATTATGGATATCCGCCAGGCCAGCCGTGGCCATAGACCAACTTAGGCCAAAAGCCTAAGCTTGGGGGAGTACGTATTTCTCACCGACATTACATTTATGTTCACACACACTCATTGCTAAATGTCGGTGCTCATACTCTTTCACTGTAATATCCATGCTAGTTTATTTTCTTTTTCCTTCTTTCTTCTTGTGTGTTTGTTAAACCTTACGAAAAACCAAAAAAAGTAGTAGTAGTTTATTTTTCTGCTGTAGTAGTAATAATTAAAAAGAAAACCCAAAAATATCTCCCGTTCTTCTTTTGCTTGTTGGGAGCTTTCCCGTGTAAATAGTTTTATTTCTTTTATTTTCTTTGGGCGTCAATAGGAGAAGACCATAATTAAATTGTTGAAGTGGCTCTTTTATGCATTATTGTTGATTTAACCCAGAGCCCATATTGCCTTGTCTTCTCCTGTTTATTGAATGCTCGCAGATTCCAGCTTAGTCCAATGCATGTGCACTCTTATTATTATTCACACCGTTTGGTCTTGCAAGTGAAAGGCAATTATGATGATATATGATGGACTGACTGAGATGAGAAAAGTTGGTATGAACTCGACCTCTTTTGTTTTTGTAAATATGATGAGTCCCTCATTCTTGATTCAGCTTATTATGAATAAACATGTTTGCAATGACAATTAGAGATCGTAGTTGCTTGTGCCATGCTTGATTAGCTATGAGTTATAATGATTTACCTTGTGTGCCAACATGTTATTGAGATGATTATGATGTGGTATGATGGTGTGGTATCCTCCTTTGAATGATTTAAGTGACTTGACTTGGCACATGTTCACGCATGTAGTTGAAACAAATCAACATAGCCTTCATGATATTTATGTTCATGGTGGATTATATCTTACTCATGCTTGCATCCAATGTTTATTAATTTTAATGCATGTGCATGGTTGTTGTCGCTCTCTAGCTGGTCGCTTCCCAGTCTTTTGCTAGCCTTCACCTGTATTAAGCGGGAATACTGCTTGTGCATCCAATCCCTTAAACCCCAAAGTTATTCCAGATGAGTCCACCATACCTTCCTATATGCGGTATCTACCTGCCGTTCCAAGTAAATTTGTATGTGCCAGACTCTAAACCTTCAAATAATCATTCTATTTTGTATGCTCGAATAGCTCATGTATCAACCAAGGCTGTCCATATCTTCCGTGTTACGCGGGTTATTCTCAAGAGGAGTGGACTCCGCTCCTCACTCACGAGAAAATGGCTGGTCACCGGGATGCCCAGTCCCATGCTTTATGGAAACTAAATCAAAATTAATTGCAAACAAAACTCCCCCTGGGACCTGATGTATGTTGCAGGCACTCGTTGTTTCGAGCAAGCCATGGATTGATGCTTGTTGGTGGAGGGGGAGTATAAACTTTACCATTCTGTTTGGGAACCGCCTATAATATGTTTAGCATGGAAGATATCGACATCTCTTAGTTGTTACATTGACAATGAAAGTATACCGCTCAAAATACAATTTATCTCTATTTCAAAACCGAGCTCTGGCACCTCTACAAATCCCTGCTTCCCTCTGCGAAGGGCCTATCCATTTACTTTTATGTTGAGTCATCACCCTCTTATTAAAAAGCACTAGCTGGAGAGCACAGCTGTCATTTGCATTCATCACTGTTAATTTATATTGGGTGTGACTATGATTGGATCTCTTTTACCATGAATTACAATGTCTAGTCAGTCCTTGATCTTTAAAGGTGCTCTGCATTTATGTTTTGCGGTCTTAGAAAGGGCTAGCGAGATACCATCTTGTTATATCATATTATGATTGTTTTGAGAAAGTGTTGTCATCCAAGATTTATTATTATGACTTGCTAATTGATTATACTATTGATATGAGTAATTATGAAACCTGAGAATTATTGCAAATGTGGTTAGTTATGATTTATGCTGAAAACTTGAATGCTGGCTTGACATAGTTACAACAATAAGAGCAAACAGAGTTTGTAAAAGTTTTTCTTTCTTTCTTTCAGTTTGTCAACTGAATTGCTTGAGGACAAGCAAGGGTTTAAGCTTGGGGGAGTTGATACGTCTCCATCGTATCTACTTTTCCAAACACTTTTGCCCTTGTTTTGGACTCTAACTTGTATGATTTGAATGGAACTAACCCGGACTGACGCTGTTTTCAGCAGAATTGCCATGATGTTGTTTTATGTGTAGAAACAAATATTCTCGAAATGACCTGAAACTCCACGGAACATCTTAGAAAAAATAATAAAAAATCCTCGCCAAAGATGAAGACCAGGGGGCCCACACCCTTCTCACGAGGGTGGCCCCCCCTAGGGCGCGCCCCCCTACCTCGTGGGCCCCCTGGATGCCCTCCTACGCCAACTCCAACTCTATATATTTGCTTTCAGAGAGAGAAAAATCAGAGAGAATAAATCATCACGTTTTACGATACGGAGCCGCCGCCAAGCCCTAAAACCTCTTGGGAGTGCTGATCTGGAGTTCGTTCGGGGCTCCAGAGAGGGGGATTCGTCGCCGTCGTCATCATCAACCATCCTCCATCACCAATTTCATGATGCTCACCGCCGTGCGTGAGTAATTCCATCATAGGCTTGATGGACGGTGATGGGTTGGATGAGATTTATCATGTAATCGAGTTAGTTCTGTTAGGGTTTGATCCCTAGTATCCATTATGTTCTGAGATTGATGTTGCTATGACTTTGTTATGCTTAATGCTTGTCACTAGGGCCCGAGTGCCATGATTTCAGATCTGAACCTATTATGTTTTCATGAATATATGTGAGTTCTTGATCCTATCTTGCAAGTCTATAGTCACCTACTATGTGTTATGATCCGGCAACCCCGAAGTGACAATAATCGGGACCACTCCCGGTGATGACCATAGTTTGAGGAGTTCTGGTATTCACTATGTGCTAATGCTTTGTTCCGGTTCTCTATTAAAAGGAGGCCTTAATATCCCTTAGTTTCCAATAGGACCCCGCTGCCACGGGAGGGTAGGACAAAAGATGTCATGCAAGTTCTTTTCCATAAGCACGTATGACTATATACGGAATACATGCCTACATTACATTGATGAATTGGAGCTAGTTCTGTGTCACCCTATGTTATGACTGTTACATGATGAACCGCATCCGGCATAATTATCCATCACTGATCTGGTGCCTACGAGTTTTCCATATACTAGTTCTCGCTTATTTACTTTCCCGCTGCTACTGTTACAATCACTACAAAATACCAGAAACATTACTTTTGCTGTCTTTACTTTTGTTGCCGCTACCACCACTATCATATTACTGTGCTACTAAACACTTTGCTGCAGATACTAAGTTTCCAGGTGTGGTTGAATTGACAACTCAGTTGCTAATACTTGAGAATATTCTTTGGCTCCCCTTGTGTCAATCAATAAATTTGGGTTGAATACTCTACCCTCGAAAGTTGTTGCGATCCCCTATACTTGTGGGTTATCATCCTACAAACCTCTGCACTTGGAGGCCCAACAACATCTACAAGAAGAAGGTTGTGTAGTAGACATCAGCAGCCTATGACATGTGGGATCCACACGTCATTTTACCGGTCAACGGTTACAGCTCACTGCTGACGTCATGCTGACATCATGATGACGTCGGCAAACAATATTCTGGATACTGTTGAATTAAAATAATTAAATAAATTCTAAAAATGATTAAATCTTTTAAAATTAATATAACATAAACCATAGCTTGGATGGAAAAACATTGTACATGAAAGTTGCTCAGAACAACGAGACGACTCCAGTTATGCAGTCCATTCGTCCACCACACATCCCTGGCATAGCGAAGATGCAACTTTCCCCTCCGGTTCATCTGTCCGAAAACACGAAACACCGGGTATATTTTCCCGGTTGTTTTCCCCCTTCACCGGTATCACCTCCTACTGCGTTAGGGCACACCTAGCACCGTTACCTGTCATGTCATGCATCGATATGCATCTGTTTGCATTGTATTCATTGTTTCTTCCCCCTCTTCTCTCCGGTAGACTACGAGACTGACGCTGCTGCTGGCGCCCCGACCGACTACGTTGTTGACGACCCCTACTTGCCAGAGAAACCAGGCAAGCCCCCCCTCCTGATCACCAGATATCGCCTATTCTTCTCCCTACTGCTTGCATTAGAGTAGTGTAGCATGTTACTGCTTTCCATTAGTCATATCTTGATGCATAGCCTGCCATTGTTGCTACAGTTGTTGATACCTTACCTGCAATCCTAAATGCTTAGTATAGGATGCTAGTTTATCATCAGTGACCCTACATTCTTGTCCGTCTGCCATGCTATACTATCGAGGCGTGATCACTTGGGAGGTGATCACGGTTATATACTTATATACATAATATATGATACTTGTGGTGACTAAAGTCGGGTTGGCTCGTAGAGTACCTGCGAGTGATTCACGGATTGGGTCTGAAAGGACGTTTGTCTCGTCGGCCCTTTGAGTGGATCTTTGTGACAGAGCGATAGGGTAGGTTGAGGCCACCTAGGAGAGAGGTGGGCCTGGCCCTGGTCGGTGTCCATGGTTAATTCAATTAACATGCTTAACGAGATCTTGGTATTTGATCAGAGTTTGGCCATTGGCCTATACGCACTAACCGACAACACGGGGACAGTTATGGGCACTCGACGTCGTGGTATCAGTCGAAGCCTTCGTGACATCAATGACTGAGCGGCGCATGCTGGATTGGACTGGAACGCCTGCTCTTGTATTAGGGAGGCTAGGTCTGTTTCCGGCCGCCCTCGCAACGTGCAGGTGTGCAATGGGCGTTGGCCCAGACCCCCTGCGCCATAGGATTTAGACCAGTGTGCTGACCTCTCTGTTGTGCCTAGGTACGGCTGCGACGTGTTGATCTTCCGAGGCCGGGCATGACCTAGGAAAGTGTGTCTGGCCAAAGGGGATCGAGTGTGTTGGGAAATGTGGTGCACCCCTGCAGGGAAGTTGATCTATTCGAATAGCCATGCCCCTCGGTAAAAGGACGACCCAGAGTTGTACCTTGACCTTATGACAACAAGAACCGGATACTTAATAAAACACACCCTTCTAAGTGCCAGATACAACCCGGTGATTGCTGTCTCATAGGGCGACGAGGGGAGGATCGCCGGGAAGGATTATGCTATGTGATGATACTTGGTTAACTTAGCATCTACTATCTTCTTATGCTGCAAGATGGAGGTTGCCAGAAGTGTAGTCTTTGATAGGACTAGCTATCCCCCTCTTATTCCGGCATTCTGCAGTTCAGTCCACATATGCTACCCTTTTCCATTTGATACCAATGCATACATATGTAGTGTAGTTTCTTGCTTGCGAGTACTTTGGATGAGTACTCACGGTTGCTTTGCTCCCCCTTTTTCCCCTTTCTATACCCGATTGTTGCGACCAGACGTTGGAGTCCAGGAGCCAGACGCCACCATCGACGACGAATCCTACTACACTGGAGGTGCCTACTACTATGTACAGGCCACTGACGACGACCAGGAGTAGTTCAGGAGGATCCCAGGAAGGAGGCATGTGCCTCTTTCGATCTGTATCCCTAGTTTGTGCTAGCCTTCTTAAGGTAAACTTGTTTAACTTATGTCTATACTCAGATAGTGTTGCTTCCGCTGACTCGTCTATGATCGAGCTCTTGTATTCGAGCCCTTGAGGGCCCTGGCTTGTAATATGATGCTTGTATGACTTATTTTATTTTTAGAGTTGTGTTGTGATATCTTCCCGTGAGTCCCTGATCTTGGTCGTACACGTTTGCGTGTATGATTAGTGTACAATTGAATCAGGGGCGTCACAAGTTGGTATCAGAGCGGACTGCCTATAGGAATCCCCTTTCCAAACTCCTTGGCCAAAGTTGAGTCTAGTCATTATGAAACTTTTACTAACATGGTTGTGTGGCTTACGGGTCCACGTCGCCATTGGGTGGTATTAGGATCTTTTACTCCTCGATCTTTATTCCGGGACTCTGGTCTCTCTTCTACTTGGGTTAAACGATTTTGCTAACTCTAACTCTAGGTTCTCGTAACTACTTCCTCCCGGGGAGCCCCTCACTCCAAATGCCCGCTCGGTACAACAGATGATTCCAAAGCTACTCTCCGATGTTTTCCCGAGACCCTTGTGCCCTTTGCCGTTGCAATACCTACGATCGATAAGTCATTATGGATAACTACCTACATTTGTCGTTCATACCTTCATCCTCAGTTGCTCTTGTATTTACGGGATGCCCTAAAATTCTCTCTGATGTTCCGAGAATCCTTTATGCTTACTGCCCTGTAGTTCCTTGCCGCATGAATACCCCTACGAATAATTCTTCACCCCTATCGAGGAATTGTTCATTAGTAGTTGATCATCATGATTCACAAGATACATTGAAATACTATCCGGTCTTCTAGTAATTCTCAGCCAACTATCGCTCTGCAAATACTTGTCTGCTTGCATTATGGTTGCAGTCCATATGTCTAGCAATATTCATCAGTATCCTTTGTCATCGTCATTTTTCAGCCTTTGATTTGATATGTTGTGAATGCTCGCAATCCTTAGTCGAATCCCAGAATTCATCCTTCCGGCTCAGACGTCATTTTGAACATGAGCCGGTTCTCGGCCAATCAAATTGTCGTCGATTGTACCCCTAAGACTATTCAACTTATCCATCCTTGATCGGAGCATCTGCTTCTAATCCTTCACTTTGTAAATCATAGTTCCTTTGCAATTGAGCTCTGAGTTAGTCAGTTGTTTCTATAATCCAATGTCTTTGCATTATTTCCTTCTCTGGTTGTGTGTCGATACTCACATCAGATCCTTTGTGGACCACCAGATCCTTTGTTGGATTTTATCCGACAACGTCCTTCTCCTTCATATTCAATAACCTTGTGAGCTTTTCCGATACATATTTCCTTTGTGAAATTGTATCCTCTACTTTCTCAACCATGCTCTTCTTTCGAGCTAGTGATAATTACTCTTGAAGCTTGTGGTATATGTTCTAAGAAGCCCCGATGGGTTGAACCTATGCCTTCCTTAATCTATGTGAACCCAAAAGTTTTCATGGGTCATACTCCTCTAGTAATTCACCAGGTAGGTTTTGACACTGAAATCATTTTTATCTTGAGCAGTGAATGAAAGGTTATGCATTGAAGAAGTGGGAGTCGACCTTGAACTTTGTGTTCATGCCCATGGACACGATGTAGATCTTATCATTAAAGCTTCTCTTAAATTAATTATTCCCTTGGTATAAGTTCTTATATGTGGGATCCGGCCTTTTGCAATCATGGTTCCGACCATTTTCTCCTTTAAATACCATTTTTTGTGCAAGTTTAAGCACTTGTCTTCTACAGAGCAATACCCTAGTCCAACCTCTACTTTGATTTGTCATCGTGTATTACCCCCTGGTGTCTCGAGATTATCTTGGAACTGCATAACTTCTTATGAGTTCTTCATCAAGTACTACATTCTCACTTATTACAATTTTTCAAGGGCTTTGAGTTATTAAACACTCAAAGACACTGATAACTAAACTGAGTCCACACTACGGTTCAAAAACTCTTAGTAATCTTCTTTCAGTACGAGTTTGTACCCGATCACGCCATTCCTAGCCTGTTTGGCTATATCATTGTCGTGATGATTTTAACTGTGCTACATGGTCCTTATTCTCGGAGCACCACTTTCGATGATGAGCTAAGCTTACATCGATTTTCTTCGTCGTATCATTTCGCCTTGAACAACAAGCTTGATTTCGAGTTTGTGGTGTACCCTTGGTTCCAATAGCCTTTCGCCTCATCATTCCCTTGACCTGATGTCGTCGCCAATCGATTACATCTTCATGAAATCTCGCGACAAATGTGTCGTGAACATCATCAACATCCTGAGCTCTTCCAAGATATCAATTGTATTCATGATGAGAAATACCATCCTTGCCCTCAATTATTTGTGTTATCATCAACCTCTTTATTGCCTTCCGTTCAACACAAACTTGTTCGTGTTTTGTGTTATACCTTGAGATCCTTGCTATCCAGCAATTGTTCTTCTTTACCTTGGAGTATTACCATCTTTTTATCTCAAGAATGTCGTGAGAATTTCACCACCTCTTAAAAATCCTTTATACAAGTGATACTTCTTGCCATCTCCCTTCATTCTTTAGTCCTCGTATTATTTCTAACCGGAATACCGACAAGTGGACTGTGATGTGAATTTTTCAAAACTTCTAGCAACCCTATTGCTTGTAAGTTAATGAATGATAGTTCCATTCTTTCTGTATTGGTTATCAGATCACCATACTAACATTCATCATGCTACCTAAGCCCATCTTTCGGGTGCACCTTTCAACCAATGTTTGCTCGTGGATGTTCTCCTCAAGCATACATGATTATATCATTTGATCTAACAAATGTTATCTCCTTGTTCACATAATCGTGGAAATCCATATTTTTGGAAATCTCAATGAATTGTTGCTGAGTCCATCAGCCACCTCCTCATCCTCTCCTTGGTTTAATGATGAACTCATGATTTGGAACTTTCTTCTGTAGTTCCCGAGAATCTTGCAACGCCATCTCGTCAAATTGTGTTGCACCCCTTCCTTCTCAGGCATCATGAGTCGGACGTATCCTGACACCAATAAGATCTGAATCTCGGTCAGATATGATGATTGGAACATATTTCTAAGAATTATAACGTTGGTCTTTATATGTCCCGGTAAGGTGATGTCATGCCTAGAACACCTGGGCGGAGGACCTATTGTTATAGTTTCCTTTTCTGCAAGGTTATCCATTCTTTCATGAGTAAATTATAAGACTTATTCTACAAGTTGTTCCTGATGTATCCTTCGTCTATCCGGAGTCTGACCTCTGCTTGAAGACCTTGTCAATGCTATCCCGAAGCATGTCACTGGTACTCTGATCTTCAATACGAACATTTGAAGCACAAATGCTAAATTTTCTTTATCAAATTATCCAAACATCATTGTATGGGTAATGTCATGGAATTTCTCTCCCCTTTCCTAAAGGGTTTTCTACTTTCTATCATGTCAGGGATATCATGCTCTGCTTGTCCTTGTAGAGGATATACCCCTTAAATATGTCTATCAACACATTTTCCTTTCCATTGTTCTGTTTAATCTGATGATCACATTTTCCTTTTCATTGTTTTGTTTAACCTTTATTGCGATATATATAATCTAAGCAGTAACAATTCAATGCTTATGTAAACACCTCGGTGCACAACTCTGTCAGTGAGACCCTGTTTCTACTGTTGGTGACATTCCGGTAGCCACAGATGGACGAGAACTTTGCCTATTGGTCCGTCTCGTTTCAACGAGCAGAAAAATGGTTCTCTTTGTCCATCGCCCTTGGTACCGACCTTCTTGCCGACATAACTAACATGCTACTCTCTGACATGCCTTGCTATCATGACCGTGCAAGATGTCACTGCTCCTACTTTTAACCCACATGGTGGGCCCAAAACCCACAGTTCCAGAGGATCGAAACCCGACTCTCCTGTTCAACCCTGTTTCTAATAGTTATTCCTCACGCTTGGCTTCGTATTTAATTCACGTGCCACCTTCCTAGTGCTCTATTCTTGTATCAGACGCAATACTTACTCTCGCTGCTCTGAACCCCTTTCTCACTCTGGTTCAGACTTCGAGCAACTATCTATCCGCTTGGAACCTCTTATTGTACCTTCATACCTTACTCTCGATGTATTTTATATGTTCAACTCAACAGATAATCTTATGCCCATTCATGGTTTAACCCCAGATTGTTTCCCTCCTAACCATTCTGTCGTAGCCGAGCTGCCCCTTACCTATTTGTAAGTATGTTGGAGTTCCCGAAGAAAAGGACGACTTCACCATGATGACCTGAAGCACAGAAATGAAGGCGTCAATGTAATGGATCGACCTCTTCGAGAAGAGCAACCAAGATCGAGAAGGTCCGTTAGAATTTTGTAACTAGACCTTCCCCCCCTTCTCTATCTCTTAAATCTCGGGACGAGATTTCTTGTAGTGGAGGAGAATTGTGACGGCTGGATAATTAGGCTACAGTAATCCCACGTTAGAGATGCCACGTCACCTCGGTTATTGTTGCTAATCTCGCGTTAGTTCGAAACCGATTCAAATTCAAATTCAAAATCAAGGAAACAATAAAAGTTTTTAGATATTAAAACTAAAATGTTCAATAAATAGTAGATAAGTCATAGGCTATGATAAAATTGTAAAAAACATTATTGAAATTTGATAAGTCACTTAAACAACCTATAACAGTGGCTAAAATAATAAATTAAGTGCTTTTGAAATTATGAAAATATTAAACTAATATATTTTAGCTACAAATTAGGTTCGGCAGTGGCCAATATTGATAATACTAATTTAGGTGCTAACTTGGTATTTCATAAAACTAAAATAAAAGAAACTATAAATGAAAACAGAAAAGAATAAACAAAAAAAGGAAAAACAAAACAAACAAAGAGAACAACAGACCCCCCCCCCCCCCCCGTTGGGCCTCTTGGCCCAGCTGGCCAAACCGGCCGGCCCAACCTGGGGCCTACTTACCCGCCTCCAGAAAACCTAACCCCCCACTACCACCCACTCCCCCTGATCCCTCCCACCCAGTCGTCCCACTCTCCCTGGCGTCTCCCCCTCTCCCACGATCTGGACGCGCCGCCACCGGGGGACCTCGCCGCCCGGACCCCCTCGCCGGACTGCCTCCCCATCACCGTCGTCTCCAACCTCATCCCCCCGAGCATCGCTGCCCGAACCCCTACGCCCCCCCCCCCCCCCCCCCCCCCCCGTGAGCTCCCCCTCCTCCTCTCTCCCTCGCGCGCACGTGCTCACGCCGTGGCCTCCTCACCCGCGGCTCCACTCGCTCGCTGCCACTGCACCGCCATCCCGCGCGCTCGCCACCCGCCCCGCACCGCCGAACCGCCCCTACGGCCGCGCCTTGGTCGCGCCTGCGCGCGCCACCGCGCCGGCCTGCGCCCTCCTGGCCTCGCGTCTGCCTCGCCGCACGAGCACGCACAGCCGTCGCCCCCACTCCAGGCCTCCTCGCCGCACGCCCCAGTGACGTCCGCTATTGCCTGTGGACGCGCCCAGCCTCCTATCTGTCCCGTCCAGCCCGGCCACTCCGGCAGCACCGTAACCCCCCTCGTCGGCCCTGCGTCGCCCCGCCTCCTCGCGTCGTGCCGCGCTCGTCGCCGGCGCACCGCCCCTGCTCTGCCCCCGCCGTCCCACTTCGGCCCCGACGCCCTCCCCCTCCTTCTCCGGCAACCGCCCGCACACCCGCGGCCTCGCCTCTGCTCTGCCCGTGTGGTTCCCACCGCCTTCGCGCCGCTCCGGCCGCCTGCCGGTGCCGTGGCCGCCGACGCCCCGCGGTGCTGGGCGGCGCCCGTTGCGGCTGTGCCCACGGCGCCCGCCCCTCGCATGTGTGCCCGCAACCACCGCCCGACGCCCGTGAACCACCGCCCTTTAGCGCCCATGGGCCTATGACAAGGGGGGCCCACCCCCAGAACGATTTATAGAAGAAGATTAAAATAATAATAATAATAATAATAAATTTAATTAACTAAATTAATTGAATTAATTAATCCTGTTTAATTAACACCATTTAGTTAACTTATTAACGTGCTAATTAAATGTTAACAAATAGTTAGTCTTCATCTTATGACATGTGGGACCCACACGTCAGTTTGACCGGTCAACGGTCACAGTTGACTGCTGACGTCATGCTGGCGTCATGATGATGTCCGCAAACACTATTCTGGATAATTTTGAATTAAAATAATTAAATAAATTCTAAAAATGATTAAATATTTTAAAATTAATATAAAATAAACTATAGCTCGGACGGAAAAACTTTGTAGATGAAAGTTGCTCAGAACGACGAGACGAATCTGGTTACGCAGACCGTTCGTCCGTCACACATCCCTAGCATAGCGAACACGCAATTTTCCCCCTTCGGTTCATCTGTCCGAAAACGCGAAACACCGGGGATATTTTCCCGGTTGTTTTCCTCCTTCATCGGTATCACCTCCTACTGCGTTAGGGCACACCTAGCACCGTTACCTGTCATGGCATGCATCGATATGCATCTGTTTGCATTGTATTCATTGTTTCTTCCCCCTCTTCTCTCCGGTAGACTACGAGACTGACGCCGCTGCTGGCGCCCCGACCGACTACGTTGTTGACGACCCCTACTTGCCAGAGCAACCAGGCAAGCCCCCCCCCCCCCCTTGATCACCAGATATCGCCTATTCTTATCTATACTGCTTGCATTAGAGTAGTGTAGCATGTTACCTTGACCTTATGACAACTAGAACCGGATACTTAATAAAACACACCCTTCCAAGTGCCAGATACAACCCGGTGATCGCTCTCTCACAGGGCGACGAGGCGAGGATCGCCGGGTAGGATTATGCTATGCGATGATACTTGGTTAACTTACCATCTACTCTCTTCTTCTGCTGCAAGATGGAGGTTGCCAGAAGTGTAGTCTTCGATAGGACTAGCTATCCCCCTCTTATTCCGGCATTCTGCAGTTTAGTCCACATATGCTACCCTTTTCCATTTGATACCAATGCATACATATGTAGTGTAGTTCCTTGCTTGCGAGTACTTTGGATGAGTACTCACGGTTGCTTTGCTCCCCCTTTTCCCCCTTTCTATACCCGATTGTTGCGACCAGACGTTGGAGTCCAGGAGCCAGACACCACCGTCGACGACGACTCCTACTATACTGGAGGTGCCTACTACTACGTGCAGGCCGCTGGCGACGACCAGGAGTAGTTCAGGAGGGTTCCAGGCAGGAGGCATGTGCCTCTTTCGATCTGTATCCCCAGTTTGTGCTAGCCTTCTTAAGGCAAACTTGTTTAACTTATGTCTGTACTCAGATATTGTTGCTTCCGCTAACTCGTCTATGATCGAGCTCTTGTATTCGAGCCCTCGAGGTCCCTCGCTTGTAATATGATGCTTGTATGACTTATTTTTTTAGAATTGTGTTGTGATACCTTCGCATGAGTCCCTGATCTTGAGCGTACACGTTTGCATGTATGATTAGTGTACGATTGAATCGGGGGCGTCACAATAGGCGTTACAGAGCTAAAGGTAGAACAAATATTCCCGCAAGTTTTATCGACCATCGATACAACTCTACGCACGCTTGACATTTACTTTACATAGAACAAGTATAATACTAGAAGTACTTTGTAGGTGTAACGGGATATGTTTGCAAGAATATAAAGAGCACATAAATAAAAACTAGGGGTTGTTCTAGGTAAAGAAGCAATAAAGTTAGTATAGCGAGTATGGAAAAGTGGTGGTAGGAGTTGTGAAATTGTCCCTAAGCAATTGACTACTTTACTAGACCGATAGCAAGTTTTATGTGGGAGGGGCCACTGCTAGCATGTCATCCCTGACTTGGAATTCTATGCACTTATGATTGGAACTATTAGCAAGCATCTACAACTACTAACGTTCATTAAGGTAGAACCCAACCATAGCATTAAGATATATTGGCCCCCCTTCAATCTCGTATGCATCAATTTCTATGCTAGGTTGAAGCTTCTGTCACTCTTTCCCTCCAATACATAGTCCTATCAACATACAACTAACCCTATGGTGTGATCCACGCGCGCGCTCATATGATGGGCACAGAAGGACAGCAACATAACCACAAGTGGATTAAACCACTCATAGCAATTCACCAATTACCGATAGGACAACGAAACTCTACTCAGACATCATAGGATGGCAACACATCATTGGATAATAATATGAAGCATAAAGCACCATGTTCAAGTAGAGGGTACATCGGATTGCGGGAGAGTGGACTATTGTAGATAGATGGGCGAAGGTGATGTATATGTTGGTGAAGATGACGGAGGTGTTGGTGTAGATCGTTGTCGTGATGATGGCTGATACGTGTACGTCGTATCTATAATTTTTGATTGCTCCATGCCAATATTATTCAACTTCCATATACTTTTTGGCAACTTTTTATACTATTTTGGGACTAACATATTGATCCAGTGCCCAGTGCCAGTTCCTGTTTGTTGCATGTTTTTTGTTTCGCAAAATATCCATATCAAACGGAGTCCAAACGGAATAAAAACTGACGGAGATTTTTTTTGGAATATATATGATTTTTGGGAAGAAGAATCCACGCGAGATGATGCTCGAGGGGCCCACGAGGTAGGGGGCACGCCCCAGGGTGTCAGCCGCGCCCCTGACCCTCGTGGCCACCCCGTAAGGCGGTTGGTGCCCTTCTTTTGCCGCAAGAAAGCTAATTTCCGGATAGAGATCGTGTCAAAATTTCAGCCCAATCAGAGTTACGGATCTCCGGGAATATAAGAAACGGTGAAAGGGAAGAATCTGAAAACGCAGAAACAGAGAGAGACAGATCCAATCTCGGAGGGGCTCTCGCCCCTCCCGTGCCATGGAGGCCATGGACCAGAGGGGAAACCCTTCTCCATCTAGGGAGGAGGTCAAGGAAGAAGAAGAAGGAGGGGGCTCTCTCCCCCTCGCTTTCGGTGGCACCGGAGTGACACCGGGGACCATCATCACCACACCGATCTACACCAACACCTCCGCCATCTTCACCAACATCTCCATCACCTTCCCCCCTCTATCTACAGCGGTCCACTCTCCCGCAACCCGCTGTACCCTCTACTTGAACATGGTGCTTTATGCTTCATATTATTATCCAATGATGTGTTGCCATCCTATGATGTCTGAGTAGATTTTCGTTGTCCTATCGGTGGTTGATGAATTGCTATGATTGATTTAATTTGCTTGTGGTTATGTTGCTGTCCTTTGGTGCCCATCATATGATTGCGCGTGTGGATCACACCCTAGGGTTAGTTTGTATGTTGATAGGACTATGTATTGGAGGGCAAGAGTGACAGAAGCTTCAACCTAGCATAGAAATTGATGCATACGGGATTGAAGGGGGACCAATATATCTTAATGCTATGGTTGGGTTTTACCTTAATGAACATTAGTAGTTGCGGATGCTTGCTAATAGTTCCAATCATAAGTGCCTAGAATTCCAAGTAAGGGGTGACATGCTAGCAGTGGCCTCTCCCACATAATACTTGCTATCGGTCTAGTAAGTAGTCAATTGCTTAGGGGCAATTTCGCAACTCCTACCACCAATTTTCCACACTCGCTATATTTACTTTATTGTTTCTTAACCTAAACAGCCCCTACATTTTATTTACGTACTCTTTATTATCTTGCAAACCTATCCAACAACACCTACAAAGTACTTCTAGTTTCATACTTGTTCTAGGTAAAGCGAACATCAAGCGTGCGTAGAGTTGTATCGGTGGTCGGTAGAACTTGAGGGAATATTTGTTCTACCTTTAGCTCCTCGTTGGATTCGACACTCTTACTTATCAAAAACTGTTGCGATCCCTTATACTTGTGGGTTATCAAGACCTTTTTCTAGCGCCATTGCCGGGGAGCAATAGCATGGGGTGAATATTCTTGTGTGTGCTTGTTTTCTTTATCACTAAGTAGTTTTTATTTGCTGTTCTTAGTTGTTCTTTATCTTTAGTTATGGATATGGAACACGAAATACAAAAAAATTAGGTGTACTTGCTACTCATGGAGATGGGGAACCTCCTAAAACCCTCCGTGTTGGTTATGTGAAAGATATTATGTACTACTTTAATAATCCTGAGAAAACCCCATTCAATTATGTAATGGGAGTAACGTTGGATCGACGTGAATACTTTAGGGATTATCGCTTGACACAAAAAGGGAAACTATTATGGGATCAAATTTATATATTGAAGTGGCATGCTAGACAACTATGCTCGGAATATGATTATACTTGTTGCTCTAGGATGAATTCTCCACACCTCCCCTTTTCATGCAAATTTAATGATAATGAAACCTTGGCTTCTTATGCTAGAGGTATATATGATTACTATGATGTGGAACAAATAGAAGAATTTGTTGCTTTTATGGGTGCTTATAAAATTGAATCTATGTTTAAAGAGTTTGATGATATTGATGATGCTTGTTATAGATCTGAAAATTTAGCTATCCTCAAATATTGCTATGATAATTATGAATACAATTATGAAATTAATGCACTTATTAAGGAAGTCTCTGCTATCCAAGAAGACACTAATATTTTGCAGGAATCTATGGAAGAAGAAGTTGATGACACTGTGAGCTCATTGGATGAAAAAGATGAGGAGGAGAGCGAAGAACAAAAGGAGGAAGAGCGGATTGATCACCCATGCCCACCTTCTAATGAGAGTAACTCTTCAACTCATACATTGTTTAATTCCCCTTCGTGCTTACCGAAGGATGATTGCTATGATGACTATTATGATCCCTATGATTCTTTTGAAATATCCCTTTTTGATGATGCTTGCTATGCTTATGGCCAAGATGCCAATATCAATTATGCTTACGGAGATGAACTTGCTATAATTCCTTATGTTAAACATGAAATTGTTGCTATTGCACCTACGCATGATAGTCCTATTATCTTTTTGAATTCTCCCGACTACACTATATCGGAGAAGTTTGCACTTATTAAGGATTATATTGATGGGTTGCCTTTTACCGTTGCACATGATGATTTTGATGAATATAATATGCATGTGCTTGCTGCTCCTACTTGCAATTATTATGAGAGAGGGACTATATCTCCACCTCTCTATGTTTCCAATATGATAAAATTGCAAGAAACTGTTTATACTATGCATTGGCCTTTACTATGTGTGCATGAATTGTTCTTTTATGACATGCCGATGCATAGGAAGAGAGTTAGACTTCGTTGTTACATTATATATGTTACTTTGTGCTCACTACTAAATGCGAAATCATTGTTCATTAAAATTGGCTTTGATATACCTTAGGATCCGGGTGGATCCACTACTTGAGCACTATATGCCTAGCTTAATGGCTTTAAAGAAAGCACTGCCAGGGAGACAACCCAGAAGTTTTAGAGAGTCATTTATTTCTGTTGAGTTCTTTCATATAGTTTAAAAACAACAAAAATAAAGAAGGGAACCCAAAACTTTTTCAAAAAGAAAAGCGAAAGTGAGAAAGACAAGCATTGTTGAAGTGGGAGAGCTCCTTGAACTTTGACATTCTCACGGAAACTTTGTGAATCTTGATTACAGAAACTTTTCAATAAAAATAATTATCCCCTTGTACAATTCCATTGTATTATAAAAATAATGTGCCAAGGTTTGCCTTTAGGATGTTTACATTTGCTTGATGGTTTGTACGGTGCAGGACAGAAATTTTGGCTGTAGTGCGCGATTTTACATTTTTAGCTGGAACGTCAAATGGTTCTGATTCTATTTGCACTGTCTCCCTATACAAATTGCAATTTTTCGTAATTTTGGTAGAATTTTTCAGGTATCATAAGTATGGTGAATGTTCAGATTGCTACAGACTGTTCTGTTTTAGACAGATTCTATTTTTGATGCATAGTTTGCTTGTTTTGATGAAACTATCAATTTATATCAGTGGATTAAGCCATGAAAAAGTTATACTACAGTAGAAACAATGAAAAAACAAAATATGAATTGGTTTGCAACAGTACTTATAGTGGTGATTTGCTTTATTATACTAACGGATCTTACCGAGTTTTCTGTTGAAGTTTTGTGTGGATGAAGTGTTCGATGATCGAGAAGGTCTCGATGTGAGAAGAAGGAAGAGAGGAAAGAGCTCAAGCTTGGGGATGCCCAAGGCACCCCAAGTAAATATTCAAGGAGACTCAAGCGTCTAAGCTTGGGGATGCTGGGGAGGCATCCCCTCTTTCTTCAACAAATATCGGTATGTTTTCGGATTCATTTCGTTCATGCGATATGTGCAAGTCTTGGAGCGTCTTTTGCATTTAGGTTTTCATTTTTCTTTTTATGCACCATGCTGGTATGAGATAGTCCTTGGTTGATTTTTAGAATGCTCTTTGCACTTCACTTATATTCTTTGAGTATGGCTTTATAGAATGCTTCATGTGCTTCACTTATATCATTTGAAGTTTGGATTGCCTGTTTCTCTTCACTTAGACAACCGCCATTTGTAGAATGCTCTTTTGCTTCACTTATATTTGTTAGAGCGTGGGCATATATTTTGTAGAAAGAATTAAACTCTCTTGCTTCACTTATATCTATTTAGAGAGATGACAGGAATTGGTCATTCACATGGTTAGTCATAAAATCCTACATAAAACTTGTAGATCACTGAATATGATATGTTTGATTCCTTGCAATAGTTTTGCGATATAAAGATGGTGATATTAGAGACATGCTAGTGAGTAGTTGTGGATTGTAGAAATACTTGTGTTGAAGTTTGTGATTCCCGAAACATGCACATATGGTGAACCGTTATGTGATGAAGTCGGAGCATGATTTATTTATTGATTGTCTTCCTTATGAGTGGCGGTCGGGGACGAGCGATGGTCTTTTCCTACCAATATATCCCCCTAGGAGCATGCGCGTAGTACTTTGTTTCAATGACTAATAAATTTTTGCAATAAGTATGTGAGTTCTTTATGACTAATGTTGAGTCCATGGATTATACGCACTCTCACCCTTCCACCATTGCTAGCCTCTCTAGTACCGCGCAACTTTCGCCGGTACCATAAACCCACCATATACCTTCCTCAAAACAGCCACCATACCTACCTATTATGGCATTTCCATAGCCATTCCGAGATATATTGCCATGCAATTTTCATCATTATCATATACATGACTTGAGCATTCATTGTCATATTGCTTTGCATGATCGTAAGATAGCTAGCATGATGTTATCATGGCTTGTCCATTTTTTGATGTCATTGCTACACTAGATCATTGCACATCTCGGTACACCGCCAGAGGCATTCATATAGAGTCATATCTTTGTTCTAGATATCGAGTTGTAAGTAAATAAAAGTGTGATGATCATCATTATTAGAGCATTGCCCCAGTGAGGAAAGGATGATGGAGACTATGATTCCCCCACAAGTCGGGATGAGACTCCGGACGAAAAAAAAGAGAAAGGCCAAAAAAAAGAGAAGGCCCAAAAAAAAGAGAAAAAAAGGAAAAGAAAACAAAAATGAGAGAAAAAGAGAGAAGGGGCAATGCTACTATCCTTTTTCCACACTTGTGCTTCAAAGTAGCACCATGTTCTTCATATAGAGAGTCTCTTGAGTTACCACTTTCATATACTAGTGGGAATTTTCATTATAGAACTTGGCTTGTATATTCCGATGATGGACTTCCTCAAATGCCCGAGGTCTTCATGAGCAAGCAAGTTGGATGCACACCCACTTAGTTTCAGTTAGAGCTTTCATACACTTATAGCTCTAGTGCATCCGTTGCATGGCAATCCCTACTCCTCACATTGATATCTATTAATGGGCATCTCATAGCCCGTTGATACGCCTAGTTGATGTGAGACTTTCTCCTTTTTTGTCTTCTCCACATAACCCCCATCATCATATTCTATTCCACCTATAGTGCTATGTCCATGGCTCACGCTCATGTATTGTGTGAAAGTTGAAAAGGTTTGAGAACGTCAAAAGTATGAAAAAATTGCTTGCCTTGTCATCGGGGTTGTGCATGATGTGAATATTTTGTGTGGTGAAGATGGAGCATAGCCAGACTATATGATTTTGTAGGGATAACTTTCTTTGGCCTTGTTATTTTGAAGAGACATGATTGCTTTATTAGTGGGCTTGAAGTATTATTGTTTTTATGTCAAATGATAGACTATTGCTTTGAATCACTCGTATCTTAATATTCATGCCATGATTAGACATGTGATCAAGATTATGCTAGGTAGCATTCCACATCAAAAATTATCTTTTTTATCATTTACCTACTCGAGGACGAGCAGGAATTAAGCTTGGGGATGCTAATACGTCTCCGTTGTATCTATAATTTTTGATTGCTCCATGCCAATATTATTCAACTTCCATATACTTTTTGGCAACTTTTTATACTATTTTTGGGACTAACATATTGATCCAGTGCCCAGTGCCAGTTCCTGTTTGTTGCAAGTTTTTTGTTTCGCAGAATATCCATATCAAATGGAGTCCAAATGGAATAAAAACTGACGGAGATTTTTTTGGAATATATATGATTTTTGGGAAGAAGAATCCACGCGAGACGATGCTTGAGGGGCCCACGAGGTAGGGGGCGTGCCCCAGTGTGTCAGGCGTGCCCCTGACCCTCGTGGCCACCCCGTAAGGCGGTTGGTGCCCTTCTTTCGCTGCAAGAAAGCTAATTTCTGAATACAGATCGTGTCAAAATTTCAGCCCAATCGGAGTTACGGATCTCCGGGAATATAAGAAATGGTGAAAGGGGAGAATCTGAGAACGCAGAAACAGAGAGAGACAGAGAGAGAGATCCAATCTCGCAGGGGCTCTCACCCTTCCCGTGCCATGGAGGCCATGGACTAGAGGGGAAACCCTTCTCCCATCTAGGGAGGAGGTCAAGGAAGAAGAAGAAGGAGGGGGCCTCTCTCCCCCTCGCTTCCGGTGGCACCGGAGTGCCACCGGGGGCCATCATCATCACCGCGATCTACACCAACACCTCCGCCATCTTCACCAACATCTCCATCACCTTCCCCCCTCTATCTACAGCGGTCCACTCTCCCGCAACCCACTGTACCCTCTACTTGAACATGGTGCTTTATGCTTCATATTATTATCCAATGATGTGTTGACATCCTATGATGTCCGAGTAGATTTTCGTTGTCCTATCGTTGGTTGATGAATTGCTATGATTGATTTAATTTGCTTGTGGTTATGTTTCTATCCTTTGGTACCCATCATATGATTGCGCGCGTGGATCACACCCTAGGGTTAGTTTGTATGTTGATAGGACTATGTATTGGAGGGCAAGAGTGACAGAAGCTTCAACCTAGCATAGAAATTGATGCATATGGGATTGAAGGGGGACCAATATATCTTAATGCTATGGTTGGGTTTTACCTTAATGAACATTAGTAGTTGCGGATGCTTGCTAATAGTTCCAATCATAAGTGCATAGAATTCCAAGTAAGGGGTGACATGCTAGCAGTGGCCCCTACCACATAATACTTGCTATCGGTCTAGTAAAGTAGTCAATTGCTTAGGGGCAATTTCGCAACTCCTACCACTACTTTTCCACACTCGCTATATTTACTTTATTGTTTCTTAACCTAAACAGCTCCTACTTTTTATTTACGTACTCTTTATTATCTTGCAAACCTATCCGACAACACCTACAAAGTACTTCTAGTTTCATACTTGTTCTAGGTAAAGCGAACGTCAAGCGTGCGTAGAGTTGTATCGGTGGTCAATAGAACTTGAGGGAATATTTATTCTACCTTTAGCTCCTCGTTGGGTTCAACACTCTTACTTATCGAAAACTGTTGCGATCCCCTATACTTGTGGGTTATCAAGACCTTTTTCTGGCGCCGTTGCCGGGGAGCAATAGCATGGGGTGAATATTCTTGTGTGTGCTTGTTTGCTTTATCACTAAGTAATTTTTATTTGCTATTCTTAGTTGTTCTTTATCTTTAGTTATGGATATGGAACACGAAATACAAAAAAATAGGTGTACTTGCTACTCATGGAGATGGGGAACCTCCTAAAACCCTCGATGTTGGTTATGTGAAAGATATTATGTACTACTTTAATAATCCTGAGAAAACCCCATTCAATTATGTAATGGGAGTAACGCTGGATTAACGTGAATACTTTAGGGATTATTGCTTGACACAAAAAGGGAAACTATTATGGGATCAAATTTATATATTGAAGTGGTATGCTAGACAACTATGCTCGGAATATGGTTATACTTGTTGCTCTAGGATGAATTCTCCACACCTCCCCTTTTCATGCAAATTTAATGATAATGAAACCTTGTCTTATTATGCTAGAGGTATATATGATTACTATGATGTGGAACAAATAGAAGAATTTGTTGCTTTTATGGGTGCTTATGAAATTGAATCTATGTTTAAAGAGTTTGATGATATTGATGATGCTTGTTATAGATCTAAAAATTTAGCTATCCTCAAATATTGCTATGAGAATTATGAATACAATTATGAAATTAATGCACTTATTAAGAAAGTCTCCGCTATCCAAGAAGAGACTAATATTTTGCAGGAATCTATGGAAGAAGAAGTTGATGACACTATGAGCTCACTGGATGAAAAAGATGAGGAGGAGAGCGAAGAACAAAAGGAGGAAGAGCGGATTGATCACCCGTGCCCACCTTCTAATGAGAGTAACTCTTCAACTCATACATTGTTTAATTCCCCTTCGTGCTTACCGAAGGATGATTGCTATGATGACTGTTATGATCCCTATGATTCTTTTGAAATATCCCTTTTTGATGATGCTTGCTATGCTTATGGCCAAGATGCCAATATCAATTATGCTTATGGAGATGAACTTGAAATTGTTGCTATTGCACCCACGCATGATAGTCCAATTATCTTTTTGAATAATCCCGACTACACTATATCGGAGAAGTTTGCACTTATTAAGGATTATATTGATGGGTTGCCTTTTACCGTTGCACATGATGATTTTGATGAATATAATATGCATGTGCTTGCTGTTCCTACATGCAATTATTATGAGAGAGGGACTATATCTCCACCTCTCTATGTTTCCAATATGAAAAAATTGCAAGAAACTATTTATACTATGCATTGGCCTTTACTATGTGTGCATGAATTGTTCTTTTATGACATGCCGATGCATAGGAAGAGAGTTAGACTCCGTTGTTACATGATATATGTTACTTTGTGCTCACTACTAAATGCTAAATCATTGTTAATTAAAATTGGCTTTGATATACCTTGGGATCCGGGTGGATCCACTACTTGAGCACTATATGCCTAGCTTAATGGCTTTAAAGAAAGCGCTGCCAGGGAGACAACCCAGAAGTTTTAGAGAGTCATTTATTTCTGTTGATTTCTTTCATATATTCCAAAAAATCTCCATAAGTTTTTATCCCGTTTGGACACCGTTTGATATGGATTTTCTGCGAAACAAAAAACATGCAACAAACAGGAACTGGCACTGGGCACTGGATCAAGATGTTAGTCCCAAAAATAGTATAAAAAGTTGCCAAAAGTATATGAAAGTTGTATAATATTGGCATGGAATAATCAAAAATTATAGATACGACGGAGACGTATCACAGACCTGTACTCACCCACACCTTCTGTTATTCTCCTATGAAGGCAACCTCACCCGGCAGCCGAACCAGTCCCTCGTACTCCCCTCTGCCATGGACTCTAGTGCCCCTTGTTCCATGACTCCAGATCATTCCCATCTTTGGCCTCGCCGTCGTCCACCGCCTTGGTGCTCTCGGCACGGTGTGGTCAACATGGTCAAGAAGTGCCTTCCATCGGAAGAGGACTATACGTGGAGAGGCTAACAGCTAGGTCCACGGCCGCAGCAAGGAAGTGCCTCCTTATTACGCGTAAAATAATGATTCCTCCACCTGACAGCGGGACCTACCGGAAGGGCCTCAAAAAACATTTTCCCCCTGACAGCTGGGACCCACCAGCTATATCTTCGTACGCAAGGAAGTGCGTCCGTATTACATGCAAAAAAATGATTCTTCCCCCTGACAGCTGGGACCCACCAGCTATATCTTCGCACGGAAGGAAGTGCTTCCTTATCCTCCCTGACAGCTGGGACCCACCGGGTCGACTATACGTTGGGTTGTCTGTCTAGTTGCGATCGTGTACGTACATACTGGTCGATCGGTCTCTCTGCGGCGATGAACCATGTCCGAGTAAGGAGATGTACGTGTCGTAGTAGAGGCGCGGACGTAGCATGTCACGCAGTCCCGTCTATACATATCGTGTACACGTACATATAGCCACGCTGCAAGAAATTAAATACGACTACGTACGTACATAAGGGTGGGGTCTCAAACACGTACTCGTGCATACGTACGGCCAGGGCTCGTGTACATGGAGAGGCAATAGATGGCAGCGACGTCGTCCTGTTCATCGACAGCTAACCGGCTTGGTCAGAACGGAGGAAACAGCGTCGTCTTCACCGAGAGCCAAGTGACTGGGTCGGAATGCTTCCTGTTCATCGGGAATGAAGCCACTGGGTAGGAACACGTCCTGTTCACCGGGAGCCTACTGGCTTGGACGGAACAGCCAAAACAAGGTCTGGTGTGCCGCAGAATGGAGGAAACGAGTCTTCCGTTCGACCGCGTATGGTCGAAACGGGGTCCTGTTCACCAGGAAGGGTCTGATGTACTGCCAAACGGAGGAAACAGACTTATATTGGAGTGCCTACGGTTGAAACGGGGTCCTGTTGATCGGGAGGGGTGTGGTGTACCGCAAAACGGAGGAAACAAACTTCTCTTCGACCTCCTACGGTCGAAACGGGGGTCCTGTTCATCGGGAGGGGTGTGGTGTATTGCAAAACGGGACTCCGCGGGCTACTGTTCATCCACCATCGACTTCCTCCAGTCTCCACCTGCTACTGTTCATCCACCTTCTCCAGCCTCCACCGGACACTTTACATCCAAGGGCTACTGTGCATCCAGCGTCCACCGGCTTCAGTTCAACCAGCCTCCACGGGGTCCTGTTCATCCACCCCAACCAGTCGGGGTGTGTGGTGGCCTCCTTAGGTTCATGTTCATCCAGCGGCAACCGCATACTATATACCACGGGGTCCTCTTCATCCAGCGGCAACCGCCTATACACACAGCCGGGGTCATGTTCATCCGACCCCCACCGGGAACTGTTCATCCACAACCAACCCAAACGGCTCGACTCACACCACGTCTCGAATCGTTCTACATATCGCGTTTGCGCAGCAGCAACGGGCATTGTTCATCCAAGGCAACCCAACCGGCTAGCTACCTCTGGCACGGGGGTTCGATCGGCTTTAGTAAGCATGCAGCAACGGCGATCGATCGGGTTCAGTTAGCAGTGTAGAAGTCTCGGTCGGGTTCAGTTAGGAGCGAAGGGATCAATTGACCGGCTTTAGTACGTAGCAGCAGGAGATCACTCGGGTTCAGTTATAGCGACACGGCTCGCACCACGCGCGCGTACCAGAGAAACGCGCAAACCACACTGCATCGCTCGGCCTCGGCCACCCACCGTAACCGGGAACTCCCCGATATTTTCCTCGCCCTCGCTTCTACCACTATTTTCTCCGTCATGGACGGCCCAAAGAATGTCATGCAGGTGCGTCTCCGGCCCACCCAGGACGAAAAGCCCTTTTTCTGTCATGATTTTTTGTCATAGAAGTAGGAGCCCACCACATCTATGATGATACCGGGTTTTGTCATAATTATCGTCATAGAAGTGTCATAAGCATGATAGAAAAAATTTCATTCAGCCCAAAATGTCACGGATGTGTCTTTTTTTGTAGTGTATGGAGAGCTTTCAAAGAAAGATTAAGCACAACCACTTCCACCATTGAATCTTTCCCCTTGAACTCCCTACTTCAGAGGAATGGGAAACTATTAGAGCTAAAGTCCTTTTACCAAGGAAGAAATAGATGTAGTGGTAGCTCAATTGCCTCTAGACAAAGCTCCACGCCCTCATGGATTTAATGGTGCTTTCATCAAATGCTGCTGGAATATAATTGTTGAAGATTTTTACAATTTGATCAAGGATTTCTATCATGGGAATGTAAATCTACAGAGTATTAACTCTTCATATATTACACTCATTCCTAAAAAGGACAACCCCTTGCTACGAGGAGACTACAGGCCAATTTCTCTTCTCAACTGCTCTATCAAGATCATTACTAAACTTTTGGCCAACAGATTGCAGACTATTATTCTTCAGCTCGTGCATATAAATCAAAATGGCTTCTTAAAATCTAGAACAATCCAAGATTGCTTAGCCTGGGTTTTGAATATCTTCACCATTGCCAGTAATCAAAGGAAGAAATTATCATTCTAGAACTAGACTTTGAAAAGGCTTTTGACTTAATAGAACACCAAACCATCCTGGACATCTTAAAGGCCAAAGGATTTGGGAAAAGATGGATAAATTGGATTGATATGATTTTCAGATCTGGTGCCTCTATTGTGTTGTTAAATGGAATACTTGGGAAGGTGTTTCACTGCAAGAGAGGAGTAAGGCAAGGGAATCCTCTCTCACCTTTACTATTTGTGTTGGTTGCTGATCTTCTTCAATCCATCCTTAATGAAGCCATGAGAAACAATATTATCTCCCCTCCTCTACAAGTGAGCAGTTGCCCTGATTATCTAGCAATCCAATATGTAGATGATACCATTGTTGTCCTTCCTGCTAAGGATATGCAGCTAATGCAGATAAAAAAATCTCTTATCACACTTTGCTGGTCAAACTGGACTTAAGGTCAAGTACAGCAAATCCATTGTGATCCCAACCAATGTGGCATCTCACAAAATGAGTGCCATCCTCAACATTATTCAATGTAAGGATGGATCTTTCCCCTTTCCTTATTTAGGACTACCTCTCAGTGTCAACAAGCTAAAGATTGAAGATTTCAGTCCTATGTTGCAAAGAATTGAAGGAAGAATAGCTGGATGTTCAACATTAATCTGCTATGATGGAAGGCTGCAATTAATCAAATCACTATTCTCCTCCCTTCCAACTTTCTTCATGAGCTGCCTTGCCCTACCAGTTGGAGTAATTGATCAGATAAATAAATGCCTTAGACACTGCTTCTAGAGAAAATATAGATCTGAGGAAGTTGGAAAAGCAATGATTTCCTTGGAAAAAGTATGCAAACCTAAATCCCATGGGGGATTAGGAGTGGTAGATATCCAACTGCATAATAAAGCTCTGCTTCTCAAAAACCTACACAAATTCTTCAATAAGCAAAATCTACCTTGGGTCAAATTGCTGTGGGAATCATATTACTCCACCAACCCACCACAGGACAAACCAGAAGGTTCCTTTGGGTGGAAAGCCCATTTGAAATTAATCCCCCTCTTCAAGGAAGTGGCACACTCTACAATGGGCTCTGGAGACACCACTCCGTTTTGGATTGACAAATGGCATCACAACACCATGGCCCAACAATACCCTGAGTTGCAGTATTTTGCAATCAATGGTCAATGCTTAGTAGCCCAAATGAAGCAATCGTTGGATATCATGGAACAGTTCCACACCCCAGTTTCCACCATTGCCTTTCAGCAATTGAATGATATTGCACCCATTTTGCAGCAGCTTGGAAACACTAATGATATATGGACATATGAGTGGAAATCTGGTAATTTTTCTGTCAGCAAGATGTATAAGCATTTGATGGGTCCTTCTGGAACACACCGCCTGTTTAGAGATCTATGGAAAGCAGCCAGCAGAATAAGGCACAAAATCTTATTTTGGTTGCTACTACATGACAAAATTAGCTCAAGAAGCCTTCTTAAAAGGAAAAACTTCTTGCTTCAGAGTTATGAATGTGCACTCTGCCAAGAACAAGTTGAGAAAACATCCCTAGACCTCCTCTGGGGCTGACAATTTGCTCTACCATACTGGGACATTATTGCTTCAAATAGACACAGAGGAGTCTCTGCTTCTAATGATATCATCTTCGTCAAACAATGTTTCCCACCTCAGATTGCCATGGACATTGTTATTATGGGATGTTGGAACATATGGATGCAAATAAATGGGAAAATCTTCAACAATATCCCCCCAGCCTAGACGCCTGGAGGGAGGGTTTATACCAAGATCTCTCTCCAGTCAAGCATATGACTAAAGAGAAGAACATTGCCTGTCTAGAGCAATGGAAGAGCTCCCTCCTCACATAGATCCCAAAAGATAACATATCCTCATGTTAGAAAAAGCAGGAGTTGGGTAGTTGACCTGTATTTTCTTTTTCTTTTCCTTTTGTTTGTACATACTTAATTTTAGTGAAAATTACCATAGAACTATTGTTCTACGGTTTTGGCGTCAGAAAAAAAATCAAGCTGATAGGTCGGTAGTACGAAAGGGAGGAGGCGTCCGGCTTCTTCAGGAGGAGGGTGATGAGGGCCTCGTTGAGGCGCTGCATGTTGTGGCCGTTCATGGAGTAGAACTTATCAAACACGGCGCAGTTGTCGGCCTTGATAGTGCCCCATCATGCCATGAGAAACTCAGAGGTGAATCCATCGAGACCCGGGGACTTTCCACGGGGCAGCACCTTAACGGCGTGCCAAATTTCGTCTTCCGTGAATGGATGCTCATGGTCTGACAGGTCGAAGGAGCGGTCATCAATCTGGCTAAGGTCAATGAAAAACTCTCGGGGCTTGAAAGTGCCAGTGAG
The DNA here is from genome assembly GCA_034509565.1 of Triticum monococcum. Lineage (NCBI taxonomy): Eukaryota > Viridiplantae > Streptophyta > Magnoliopsida > Poales > Poaceae > Triticum > Triticum monococcum. The sequence goes on along the minus strand of CM067847.1, from coordinate 638,371,738 downwards.
TGAGGCCAACTCCACCGCGTGACCCCAAACGGACGTCCGGTTTGGCCGGATTTTGTCTCTTTGGGGCGCCGATGGGTTCGCCCATGTCTGCGTTTGTCCAATGGGTCGTGGGTGCACCCAACGCGCGGCCGCACCCCAAAACCTGTCCGGGGTGGATGTGAAAAAAAATTTAAAAACATAAATGAAATGACTAAAAAAGTAAATAAATGCAGTTAAAACATAAAACATATATATAGGGGTTACAGCCACAAAACGGCCTAGTTTATCAGCCCACTTAAACGGCCCAGTTCATAATTAACATAAAATCAAAAAAACGCCTCTCGCACGCTCCTGCCGCGCCCGTCGATGCCGTGGCCGTCGCTGTCTTCACTGGCCGCCGGTGTCGTCGTCGTCGTCGTTGACGAGGTTGACGTATTCCGGCGGCGTCCACAGGTGGGCCGGCGGTCCGTGGTGCACGAGGGCGGCGGGCTGCAAGGTGACCAGTGGTGCCTGCACACTTCCTCCCAAGGCGAGGCCTCCCGCTCCGGCGACCGCGGCGGCGTGGGGCACTAGTTCACGGCCCCCAGGGCGGCCGCCATCTGCTCAGCGGAGCACGACCAGCTCCACCCCTGGCCCTGTTGGGTAACGTAGCAGAAATTCAAAATTTTCCTACGTGTCACCAAGATCCATCTATGGAGAAACCAGCAACGAGGGGAAGGAGAGTGCATCTACATACCCTTGTAGATCGCTAAGTGGAAGCGTTCAAGAGAACGGGGTTGATGGAGTCGTACTCGTCGTGATCCAAATCACCGATGATCCTATGCCGAATGGACGGCACCTCCGCGTTCAACACACGTACAGCCTGGTGACGTCTCCCAAGCCTTGATCCAGCAAGGAGAGAGGAAGAGGTTGAGGAAGACTCCATCCAGCAGCAGCACGACGGCGTGGTGGTGGTGGAGGAGCATGGCAATCCTGCAGGGCTTAGCCAAGCACCGCGGGAGAGGAGGAGGGAGAGAAGCAGGGATGCGCCATGGAGAGGTCAGAACTCATATGTTGGCAGCCCCAAAACCCTCAAGTATATATAGGGGAGAGGGAGGGGTGCGCCCCCTCTAGGGCTCCCACCCCTAGGGGGGCGGCAGCCCTAGATGGGAAAGGGGGGGCGGCCAAGAGGGGGAGAGGGGGCGCACCCTAGGGTGGGCCTTAGGCCCATCTGTGCCTAGGGTTTCCCCCTTCTCCTCCTAGCGGCGCCCTGGGCCTTGTGGGACCTGCACCAACCCACTCAGGGGCTGGTCCCTTACCACTCTTGGCCCATGCAAGCCTCCGGGGCTGGTGGCCCCACTTGGTGGACCCCGGGGACCCTCCCGGTGGTCCCGGTACGTTACCGATAAAACCCGAAACTTTTCCGGTGACCAAAACAGGACTTCCCATATATAAATCTTTACCTCCGGACCATTCCGGAACTCCTCGTGACGTCTAAGATCTCACCCGGGACTCTGAACAACATTCGGTAACCACGTATATCTATTCCCTATAACCCTAGCGTCATCGAACCTTAAGTGTGTAGACCCTACGGGTTCGGGAACCATGCAGACATGACCGAGACGTTCTCCGGTCAATAACCAACAGCGGGATCTGGATACCCATGTTGGCTCCCACATGCTCCACGATGATCTCATCGGATGAACCACGATGTCAAGGACTTAATCAATCCCGTATGCAATTCCCTTTGTCTAGCGGTACGATACTTGCCCGAGATTCGATCGTCGGTATCCCGATACCTTGTTCAATCTCGTTACCGGCAAGTCTCTTTACTCGTTCCGTAACACATCATCCCGTGATCAACTCCTTGATCACATTGTGCACAATATGATGATATCCTACCGAGTGGGCCCAGAGATACCTCTCCGTCACACGGAGTGACAAATCCTAGTCTCGATTCATGCCAACCCAACAGACACTTTCGGAGATACCCGTAGTGCACCTTTATAGCCACCCAGTTACATTGTGACGTTTGGCACACCCAAAGTATTCCTACGGTATCCGGGAGTTGCACAATCTCATGGTCTAAGGAAATGATACTTGACATTAGAAAAGCTTTAGCGAACGAACTACACGATCTTTGTGCTAGGCTTAGGATTGGGTCTTGTCCATCACATCATTCTCCTAATGATGTGATCCCGTTATCAACGACATCCAATGTCCATGGTTAGGAAACCGTAACCATCTATTGATCAACGAGCTAGTCAACTAGAGGCTTACTAGGGACATGGTGTTGTCTATGTATCCACACATGTATCTGAGTTTCCTTTCAATACAATTCTAGCATGGATAATAAACGATTATCATGAACAGGGAAATATAGTAATAATCAATTTATTATTGCCTCTAGGCATATTTCCAACAGTCTCCCACTTGCACTAGAGTCAATAATCCAGTTCACATCGATATGTGATTAACACTCAAGGTCACATCCCCATGTGACTAACACCCAAAGAGTTCTGGGTTTGATCATGTTATGCTTGTGAGAGAGGTTATAGTCAACGGGTCTGAACCTTCCAGATCCGTGTGTGCTTTACAAATCTCTATGTCATCTCCTAGATGCAGCTACCACGTTCTATTTGGAGCTATTCCAAATAACTATTCTACTATACGAATCCAGTTTACTACTCAGAATAATCTGGATTAGTGTCAAAGTTTGCATCAGTGTAACCCTTTACGACGAACTCTTTTACCATCTCCATAATCGAGAAAATTCCTTAGTCCACTAGTTACAAAGGATAACTTTGACCGCTGTCCTGTGATCCATTCTTGGATCACTCTTGTACCCCTTGACTGACTCATGGCAAGGCACATTTCAGGTGCGGTACACAGCATAGCATACTATAGAGCCTATGTCTTAAGCATAGGGGACGACCTTTGTCCTTTCTCTCTATTCTGCCGTGGTCGAGCTTTAAGTCTTAACTTCATACCTTACAATTCAGGCAAGAACTCCTTCTTTGACTGATCCATCTTGAACACCTTCAAGATCATGTCAAGGTATGTGCTCATTTGAAAGTACCATTAAGCGTTTTGATCTATCCTTATAGATCTTGATGCTCAATGTTCAAGTAGCTTAATCCAGGCTTTCCATTGAAAAACACTTTCCAAATAACCCTATATGCTTTGCAGAAATTCTACGTCATTTCTGATCAACAATATGTCAACAACATATATTCATCAGAAATTCTATAGTGCTCCCACTCACTTCTTTGGAAATACAAGTTTCTCATAAACTTTGTATACACCCAAAACTTTGATCATCTCATCAAAGCATACATTCCAACTCCGAGATGCTTACTCCAGTCCTCAGAAGGATTGCTGGAGCTTTGCATACTTGTTAGCATCTTTCAGGATTGACAAAACCTTCCGGTTGTATCACATACAACCTTTCCTCAAGAAAATCATCGAGGAAACAATGTTTTGACATCCTATCTGCTACATTTCATAAATAATGTAGTAATCGCTAATATAATTCCAACAGACTCTTAGCATCGCTACGAGTGAGAAAGTCTCACCGTAGTCAACTCCTTGAACTTGTCGGGAAACTTCTTAACGACAAGTTGAGCTTTCTTAATGGTGACATTTACCATCATTGTCCGTCTTCCTTTTAAAATCCATCTCTACTCAACAGCCTTACGACCATCAAGTTGTTCTGCCAAAGTCTACACTTTGTTTTCATACATGGGTCCTCTCTCGGATTTTATGGCCTCGAGCCATTTATCGGAATCTGGGCCCACCATCGCTTCTCCATAGCTCGTAGGTTCATTGTTGTCTAGCAACATGACTTCCAAGACAGGATTACGTACCACTTTGAAGTAGTACGCATCCTTGTCATCCCACGAGGTTTGGTAGTGACTTGATCTAAAGTTTCGTGATCACTATCATAAGCTTCCACTTCAATTGGTGTAGGTGCCACAGGAACAACTCCCTGTGCCCTACCACACACTAGTTGAAGAGACGGTTCAATAACCTCATCAAGTCTCCACCATCCTCCCACTCAATTCTTTCGAGAGAAACTTTTCCTCGAGAAAGGACCCGATTCTAGAAACAATCCCTTATTGCTTTCGGATCTGAGACAGGAGGTATACCCAACTGTTTTGGGTGTCCTACGAAGATGCATTTATCCACTTTGGGTTCGAGCTTGTCAGCCTGAAACTTTTTCACATAAGCGTCGCAGCCCCAAACTTTTAAGAAATGACAGCTTAGGTTTCTCTAAACCATAGTTCATACGGTGTCATCTCATCGGAATTACGTGGTGCCCTATTTAAAGTGAATGTGGTTGTCTCTAATGCCTAACCCATAAACTATCGTGGTAATTTGATAAGAGACATCATGGTATGCATCATATCCAATAGGGTGCAGTTATGATGTTCGGACACACCATCACACTATGGTGTTCCAGGCTGTATTAGTTGTGAAACAATTTCCACAATGTCTTAATTCTGTGCCAAACTCGTAATTCAGATATTCATCTCTATGATCATATCATAGATATTTTATCCTCTTGTCACGACGATCTTTCAACTTCACCCTGAAATTACTTGAACCTTTCAATAATTCAGACTCATGATTCATCAAGTAAATATACTCAACATCTACTCAAATCATCTGTGAAGTAACAACATAACGATATCCACTACACGCCTCAGCACTCATTGGACTGCACACATCAAAATGTATTACTTCCAACAAGTTGCTTTCTAGTTCCATTTTACTGAAAATGAGGCTTTCAGTCATCTTGTCCACGTGGCATGATTTGCATGTCTCAAGTGATTCAAAATCAAGTGAGTCCAAACGGTCCATTTGCATGGAGTTTCTTCATGCATATCTACCAACAAACATGGTTCGCATGCCTCAATCCTTTCAAAAATGAGTGAGTCCAAAGATCCATCAACATGGAGCTTCTTCATGCGTTTTATACCGATATGACTTAAGTGGCAGTGCCACAAGTAGGTGGTACTATCATTACTATCCTATATCTTTTGGCATGAACATGTGTATCACTATGATCGAGATTCAATAAACCATTCATTTTAGGCGTAAGACCATTGAAGGTATTATTCAAATAAACAGAGTAACCATTATTCTCCTTAAATGAATAACCGTATTGCGATAGACGTAATCCAATCATGTCTATGCTCAACGCAAACACCAAATAATTATTTAGGTTTTAATACCAATCTCGATAGTAGAGGGAGCGTACGATATTTGATCAACCTTGGAAATACTTCCAACACATATCGTCATCTCACCTTTTAGCTAGTCTCCGTTTGTTTCGAGTTACTAACACTTAGCAACCGAACCGGTATCTAATACCCTGGTGCTACCAGGAGTACTAGTAAAGTACACATTGTAATGCATATCCAATATACTTCTATCGACCTTGCCAGCCTTCTCATCTACCAAGTATCTAGGGTAATTCTACTCCAGTGGCTGTTCCCCTTATTACAGAAGCACTTAGTCTCGGGTTTGGGTTCAACCTTGGGTTTCTTCACTAGAACAGCAGCTGATTTGCCGTTTCATGAAGTATCCCTTCTTGCCCTTGCCCTTCTTGAAACTAGTGGTTTCACCAACCATCAACAATTGATGCTCCTTATTGAAACTACTTTTGTGGTGTCAAACATCGCGAATATCTCAAGGATCATCATATATGTCCCTAATATATTATAGTTCATCACGAAGCTCTAGCAGCTTGGTGGTAATGAGTTCGGAGAAACATCACTATCTCATCTGGAAGATCAACTCCCACTCGATTCAAGTGATTGTTGTACTCAGACAATCTGAGCACAAGCTCAACAATTGAGCTTTTCTCCCTTAGTTTGCAGGCTAAGAAAATCGTCGGAAGTCTTATACCTCTTGACATGGGCACGAGCCTGAAATTCCAATTTCAGCCCTCGAAACATCTCATATGTTTCGCGACGTTTCAAAACGTCTTCGGTGCCTCAACTCTAAACCGTTTAACTGAACTATCACGTAGTTATCAAAATGTGTATGTCAGATGTTCGCAACATCCACAAACGACGTTCGAGGTTCAGCACACTGAGCGGTGCATTAAGGACATAAGCCTTCTATGAAGCAATGAGGACAATCCTCAGTTTACGGACCTAGTCCACATAATTGCTACTATCATCTTTCAACTAAATTTTCTCTAGGAACATATCTAAACAGTAGAACTAAAGCGCGAGCTACGACATAATTTGCAAAATCCTTTTGACTATGTTCAGGATAAACAAGTTCATCTTATGAACTCCCACTCAGATAGACATCCCTCTAGTCATCTAAGTGATTGCATGATCCGAGTCAACTAGGCCGTGTCCGATCATCACGTGAGACGGACTAGTCAACATCGGTGAACATCTTCATGTTGATCGTATCTTCTATACGACTCATGCTCGACCTTTCGGTCTCTTGTGTTCTGAGGCCATGTCTGTACATGATAGGCTCGTCAAGTCAACCTAAGTGTTTTGCATGTGTTCCCAGGCCATGTTTGTACATGCTAGGCTCGTCAACACCCGTTGTATTCGAACGTAAGAATCTATCACACCCGATCATCACGTGGTGCTTCGAAACGACGAACTTTCGCAACGGTGCACAGTTAGGGGGAACACTTTCTTGAAATTTTAATGAGGGATCATCTTATTTACTACCGTCGTTCTAAGAAAATAAGATGTATAAACATGATAAACATCACATGCAATCAAATAGTGACATGATATGGCCATCATCACTTTGCTCCTTTTGATCTCCATCTTCGGGGCTCCATGATCATCATCGTCACCGGCATGACACCATGATCTCCATCATCATGATCTCCATCATCGTGTCTTCATGAAGTTGTCTCGTCAACTATTACTTCTACTACTACAGCTAACGGTTAGCAATAAAGTAAAGTAATTACATGGCGTTGTTCAATGACATGCAGGTCATATAATAAATAAAGACAACTCCTATGGCTCCTGCCGGTTGTCATACTCATCAACATGCAAGTCGTGATTCCTATTACAAGAACATGATCAATCTCATACATCACATATCATTCATCACATTCTTCTTGGCCATATCACATCACATAGCATACCCTGCAAAAACAAGTTAGACGTCCTCTAATTGTTGTTTGCATGTTTTACGTGGCTGCTATGGGTTTCTAGCAAGAACGTTTCTTACCTACGCAAAAACCACAACGTGATATGCCAATTGCTATTTACCCTTCATAAGGACCCTTTTCATCGAATCCGATCTGACTAAAGTGGGAGAGACAGTCACCCGCTAGCCACCTTATGCAACTAGTGCATGTCAGTCGGTGGAACCAGTCTCACGTAAGAGTACATGTAAGGTCAGTCCGGGCCGCTTCATCCCACGATGCCGCCGAATCAAGATTGGACTAGTAACGGTAAGCATATTGAACAAAATCAACGCCCACAATTACTTTGTGTTCTACTTGTGCATAGAATCTACGCATAGACCTAGCTCATGATGCCTCTGTTGGGTAACGTAGCAGAAATTCAAAATTTTCCTACGTGTCACCAAGATCCATCTATGGAGAAACCAACAACGAGAGGAAGGAGAGTGCATCTACATACCCTTGTAGATCGCTAAGTGGAAGCGTTCAAGAGAACGGGGTTGATGGAGTCGTACTCGTCGTGATCCAAATCACCGATGATCCTAGTGCCGAACGGACGGCACCTCCGCGTTCAACACACGTACAGCCCGGTGACGTCTCCCATGCCTTGATCCAGCAAGGAGAGAGGGAGAGGTTGAGGAAGACTCCATCCAGCAGCAGCACGACAGCGTGGTGGTGGTGGAGGAGCGTGGCAATCCTGCAGGGCTTCGCCAAGCACCGCGGGAGAGGAGGAGGGAGAGAAGCAGGGCTGCGCCATGGAGAGGTCAGAACTCATATGTTGGCAGCCCCAAAACCCTCAAGTATATATAGGGGAGAGGGAGGGGTGCGCCCCCTCTAGGGTTCCCACCCCTAGGGGGGCGGCAGCCCTAGATGGGAAAGGGGGGCGGCCAAGAGGGGGAGAGGGGGGCGCACCCTAGGGTGGGCCTTAGGCCCATCTGTGCCTTGGGTTTCCCCCTTCTCCTCCTAGCGGCGCCCTGGGCCTTGTGGGAGGCGCACCAGCCCACTCAGGGGCTGGTCCCTTACCACTCTTGGCCCATGCAAGCCTCCGGGGCTGGTGGCCCCACTTGGTGGACCCCCGGGACCCTCCCGGTGGTCCCGGTACGTTACCGATAAAACCCGAAACTTTTCCGGTGACCAAAACAGGACTTCCCATATATAAATCTTTACCTCCGGACCATTCCGGAACTCCTCGTGACGTCCGGGATCTCATCCGGGACTCCAAACAACATTCGGTAACCACGTATATCTATTCCCTATAACCCTAGCGTCATCGAACCTTAAGTGTGTAGACCCTACGGGTTCGGGAACCATGCAGACATGACCGAGACGTTCTCCGGTCAATAACCAACAGCGGGATCTGGATACCCATGTTGGCTCCCACATGCTCCACGATGATCTCATCGGATGAACCACGATGTCAAGGACTTAATCAATCCCGTATGCAATTCCCTTTGTCTAGCGGTACGATACTTGCCCGAGATTCGATCGTCGGTATCCCGGTACCTTGTTCAATCTTGTTACCGGCAAGTCTCTTTACTCGTTCCGTAACACATCATCCCATGATCAACTCCTTGATCACATTGTGCACAATATGATGATGTCCTACCGAGTGGGCCCAGAGATACCTCTCCGTCACACGGAGTGACAAATCCCAGTCTCGATTCGTGCCAACCCAACAGACACTTTCGGAGATACCCGTAGTGCACCTTTATAGCCACCCAGTTACGTTGTGACGTTTGGCACACCCAAAGTATTCCTACGGTATCCGGGAGTTGCACAATCTCATGGTCTAAGGAAATGATACTTGACATTAGAAAAGCTTTAGCGAACGAACTACACGATCTTTGTGCTAGGCTTAGCATTGGGTCTTGTCCATCACATCATTCTTCTAATGATGTGATCCCGTTATCAACAACATCCAATGTCCATGGTTAGGAAACCGTAACCATCTACTGATCAATGAGCTAGTCAACTAGAGGCTTACTAGGGACATGGTGTTGTCTGTGTATCCACACATGTATCTGAGTTTCCTTTCAATACAATTCTAGCATGGATAATAAACGATTATCATAAACAAGGAAATATAATAATAATCAATTTATTATTGCCTCTAGGTCATATTTCCAACAGGCCCACCAGGTCAGGGTGCAACGCGGCCACCTGCGGCTCCTCAGGGATGGCGACGTCGCCGGCCGCAGAGAGGGCCATCGTCGCCTCGAGGTCCGCCCATTGGCGCTCGTCGTGTGTGTGCATGGAGTCCTCCAGCACACGCGCCATGAGCCGGGCCTCCTCCTCCGCCGTCATGCGAGGAGGTGGGGTGGAGATGGAGATGGCGACGGCGACGGCGTGGGCGTCAGGCCGCGGACCCGCGTATGCCCGCGCGCCTGGGGAGCCGCTCGGGGCTCACGTGGCCGACGCGGCCCCGTCGACGTGACGGCGAAGAAAGACGTCCGCCGCACGTCGTGCTCATCGCGGAACCATGTGTCCCACAATGTCGAGTCGGGGGCGTACCTCTCGTCGTGGTAGAGGTCATCTGGGAGGAGGCGGCGGCGGCGCTCGATCTCCTGGCGGCGCGCACGACAGCCCTGCGGGACGAGCGGGATCGGCACGCGGTCGGCCGACAAATGCCAGTTATTGGGGAGGTGGACGTCGCTCCAGGGCAGCGGCGTCCTCGTCTCCCAATAACGGCGGTAGACCGCCGCCTCGATGTAGTGCCGGTCACGCGAGTCGGCGGCCGTGGCCGCGATGGAGAAGGCGGGCGGCGCGGGGGCCCGACGTGGTGGCGATGGCGACGCGGGCTCCTCTTTTTTCACCGAGCCATGGCGGCGTCCCGACGAGGAACCAGCCTTGCGGTCGTGCTTGCCTTTGCGGCCGTAGTTCCAGAGGCCCATGGCTGCGGGCGGCCGGCCGGCGAGTTCTTGGCTAGGGTTTGGATTCGGCGCTATCGGGTTTCGAGGAGGCCGTGGGGTGGCGTGGGGCAGTGTGGATGACGACCGGTCCATGCTTCTTATTTAAAAAAGGACGGCGACCATTCGACGTGCGGATGATAGGTGGGACCGCCTGCACGCGGCACCGACGCGGACGAGGCGCGCGTCCGTTTGGTGTCCGTTACGACCCAAACCCGGTGCAAGTTTGCGCTCGAAATGGATCGGCCCGGACACAAAACAGATAAGATGGATCCGGGCCGTCGCGCGCTGAGCCGCCTCCTTTGTCCATTTTACCCCAAACGAACGGGACCGGATAAAATAGGTCGTGCGGTGGAGTTGGCATGAAGAGAAGTGGTGAAAGGCGGCCCCAGCCATGCCCGGCTCATCCTAGACCGAGGAAAAGACGCATAGTTGGCCACGGCTTCTAGCGTTATGCTGACACTGTCATAGTGGGCACATGACCACATGGCCGTCAGAGACTGCCATGTCGCACAGCTTAAGCCGACAATAAATTCGTGGGAACAGCCACGAACGAAATGCTCTGCCCGAACACTCCGCGGCGTGGGAACGCGAGGTCAGGAGCATGTACGTACGTTAATCAATCTTATTATAAACACCCTCATAGGACGACACAGGTGTACGTTGAAGAGTGTACAAGACTATTTAAGATCCAAACTCGATGTACCTTGTCATATCACAGGGCAATTATGAAAACGAGATCGACCGATGGGCGCCGCACGTTCACGTAGGGCCAGCGCAGCGCCTCCGTAGGGGCAGCGCACATCGATATGTCATTCACTCGGCAAGGCACAGGTAGGCAGTGCGTGGGTGTCTAGCTGTCTACCCAATCCTGGCAAGAAATTGATTCATCCAACCGCAACCAAGACTTTGAATCCAAATCCAGCAAGATGCAAATGCGTCGTTATCCCAAGAAATAAGTGCTATACAGGAAATTTTAACGAGCGCACGCAGTTAATCAGAAGCTATACTAGCTAGCAAGAGAACACGCACTTTGGCTTAATTTCGCCACCTTATCATTAATTACACTCTTAATTGATTGTCTTAGCTAAGTACATTTTACAGCACAGCAAGAACACATCGAAACTGCAATACAGTAGTACATGACCCAAGATTACAGAGCACCAGGATACGAGCTGCTATGCGTACGCGCGCAGTAGTACGCAGCAAGGCGAACCGAGTGGGGATGGGCCTGGGACGGGCCGGGCTAGTGCCCGGACCCGACCTTGTTGACGAGCGCCAGGGCGTTGCTGGTGACCTGGGCGACCTCCACGACCTTGCTCCGGATGGCGGCGCGCGTGCCGGCGTCCACGCCGCGGGAGAGCCCGTCGAGGCAGGTGTTCTCGTCGGTGAGCGCCGCGCTGCACCAGGTCTGCACGTTGCTCAGGTGCCACCGGAACGCCGGCGACCCGGCCCGGCCCAGGCTCCCGTCCAGCTCCTTGGCCGCGTCGCGCAGGTGGCCCACGCTGTCCGCCATGTTCTCCAGGCAGTCGCGCGCGGGGCTGCCCTTCGCCGCCTTGGCGCCGCCGCCGCCGCGGGGGGCCGGCCCGCAGATCCGCCCCACGTACGCCGACGCCGACCGCGCGCGGTCCGCGCTCACCGACAGCGCCGCGCGCGCCAGCTCCTGCGGGCTGCGCGGCGGCGGCTTGCCGTACGACGACAGGCTCTGCATGCACACCGACGGGTACTGCGTCTCGCGGCACGACTTGCGGATGAAGTCGGTGGCCGCCGGTGCGCCCTTCGCCGCTCCCGAAGAGGCTGCGGCCGCGGCCGCAAGGGCGAGGATCAGCGCGGCGAGGAGGGGGAGAGCGCCGGAGCGAGGCATTGTTGGGCCCGTGACCTCGCGCTGAGTACAGACACAGAGTGGTGTGGGTTGGCTCTTTGGCTCGTGGTGGTTCAGTTGTTTGGTTGTTTTGCAGTGACCAACATGTGTGTCTTTATATAAGGAAAAATAAACTATTACTAGTGGAGATCTTTTTTTTTCAGTTTGGCCCTTGCATGGACAAAGACATTTGCATGGCAAGGAAGAAGAAAGTTCTACAAAGGTCCTGAAGTTTGGCAGTGTGAATTCAATGTGTAAAACCACTTTGGTGTGGACATGTGGTTACTCATTGTATTTACTAATAGAAGTGTTGTTTTCTAAATAGCCTGAGAAAGTGATGTCCTTAGATATACTATTATCAAAATCTAATATTACCCCGCAGAAAATATATATCCAATATTGCAATACTAGTATCATCTAGAGTGGAGTAGTACCACGGAGATGTTCTCCTTTTTCATTTGGACACTGGGTGGGTGAAGACACTACACATCAAGAAAAAGAAACTTCTAGAGCGGTCTTGGTGTTTGGCACTCATTAAATGCATGAACATATTTCTAGTATATTTATCTAAAACATTTTTGTATATTTATCTAAAACATTTTTTTATAATCATGTTGAACAATGGTATTGCTAGTCAATTAAGGTGCACATTATAAGATCAAAATCATATTAAAACAAAAGAATGCATGCAATTATAGGCCTCCTTTGGTTTAGAGGAATTTCATAGGAATTCTAGAGGATAGGATTTTTATAGAATTTTTTCCTTTAGAGCCCTTTGGTTCATAGGAATGGATTCCTATTCCTACATAGGATTGGTTCCTATCCTCCACATTTTATAGGAAAATAAAAAAGAGCCTAGACTCAATGGAAAAATTCCTTTGGTGTCAACCAAATGACATCTTGTTTCCTATTCCTACTCATAGGATTTGAGATACATGTCATCTCATTTCCTACAAGATTCCTATTCATATGATAATCCTATCCTATGAACCAATGTAGAGTGTGCAACTGACCATTGCCGACTTTGATGAAATTGCCAAATGCACACTTCTAATAGGCTTCCATAATGTCGCACTAACTAACTATCTTGTTCCTGGAAATAACTAATTATTTTGCAATCCGAGAACTTTGGATTGAGAAACAAAAATTTCAGAATGCAGTAAGAATAACGCATGAGCATACATACATTAGCATTCTGACACCAGGTTTCACACTTAACTTCCAGCAAGAATGCTAGACTTACACACACATATGTATCTTAAATGAGCGGAGTAATGCACAATAGATTCTTTTTTATGTTAAACACGGTACAAACACATACGCTTATGAACAACTACGGATTGTCAAAAGAAAAGAAAAACCTAATGCTAGACTGCAACTAAAGCCGAGATATATGCGTATAGAAAAAAAAGAGAGAATGCGATGTGTGTTCACGTGAATGGCCACAAGAAGTAGGACCGACGGAGGACCATCTTTGTTGGGGTTTGATGCGATCAAGGCCTATCTTCACCTGCAAGAAACAAAATGATACCGACCCGCATCGGCGATGGTCCTAGCTAATGTCTAATATATTTGAAAAAAGAGCAATGTAGTAATCCCTCCGCCCCGAATTACTTGCCTTTGATTTGTCTAGATTTATCTAGACACGTTTTGGATATCTCCGTAACTAGACAAATTTAAAACAAAATAATTTGACGTAATATATCAGTAGAACTTGCCAAGGACCACTTGGTAAAATACTCCAGAGTAGGGGTGCTCCTGATAACAACACAATCAATGCCAAACTAGCTAGTGCTAGACTGCGGATTGTCAAAACAAAAGAAAAACCTAATGCTAGACTGCAACTAAAGCCGAGATATATGCGTATAGAAAAAAAGAGATGCGATGTGTGTTCATGTGAATGGCCACAAGAAGTAGGACCGATGGTGGACCATCTTGTTGGGCTTTGATGCGATCAAGGCCTATCTTCATCTGCAAGAAACAAAATGATACCGACCCGCATCGGCGATGGTCCTGCCCGTATAGCAAAATCCAACGGTACCAGATTAGTGAACATATTTTTTCTACGTGAAACCGTCGCTTTTGAAAACAGGCAGTGAAATGATAAATGCGGTACCATGTGAAACATTGAAGAAACCATGAAAAGCTTGCCGTATGATCTTGAAAACCGCTTTGGTTGGATGTGCCTAATGTTTGGTCCACACTCACGCAGCACCGTTCTTCCGGGCTGGGTTGGGTCGAGCCACACCTAGCAATGGGTTTTTCAACGCTCTATTAAGACTAAGGTCTGGTCTTCCCACTTTCATCCATTAACACTACGCTCAGCTTGCCAAGCGCTCCGTAGACATGGTTGGCCATTTGCTGACTTCTGCTGACCTGCGTGCCCAGAAACAGTTGTGTGCGAAAAAAGTTGCCGACTTCTCATCAGGCAAGAAAAAGATAAACAGTGAATCCTCAAAAAAAAAAAAGATGGATATGGTGTAAACTGTAAACTGATGCCGTTGCAGCTTTGCAAGGAAAGCATCGGCCGATCGTTTCACACATGCAGAGTCTATCCTTTTGTAGTGCTACAGGATCTGATGACTCACGGGCTGGATGCGCATGCACGTGCAGGTTCCAGTGTTTGTCGGAGCCGGCACACTCTCGTGCTGCTGTGCAGTTTTGTTCAGTTTGAATGTATGGTGTGGGCCGGTAGCCGCAACAGCCCAATGTAGAGTCCACACTGCCACGATGATACTGAGCTCTCTACTGTGCAGTTTGTGTTCAGTTCAGGGCCTCTTTGATTAGTAGGATTTTGAAAATGTAGAAATAGGAAAAGTGTAGGATTGAAGTGACATAAGAATTAGCAATGATTGTTTGATGCCACAGAAAAAACAAAGAAATTATAAAAAGAGGTTGGAGTGTATATTAAATCTCCTATGAAATGTAGTACAAAAGATTTCATAGAAAAATTCGTATGGGATCCAATTCTATTAATTAAATGACCAACATATAAAAAAAATCCTCAGGATTCCAATCCTCCAGAAATTCTATAAAATTCATTTGAGTCAAAGAAGCCCTGAATGTATTGCATGGACTATGATTTATCCTTGCGTCACTACCTCAGTTGTCAGAGCACCTACAGCCGGATCCTCAAATTCCTTTATACGTTTGGGCGGACGAAAATGTGACCCAACCGCCCCCTCAAACCGGTCATGTACGTTTGAGATGTCCGACAACCCTCAAACTCAGCCTATATCTAGGACGAAAATAGGGAGTCCGGGCGTGTCTCGATGCGCCGGTAGCGTCAAATCCGACAGAAGAGACCCATGTGGAAAGCCACACGCCCACCGGGTGCCTCCTCCGGTTTGGCGCGGACGCATTCATGGCATCAGTCCGGTGCGCCATCCAAGGGACCAAATACGTCTATTTAAGCCAAACGTCGAAGAGGAAGAGAAGCCGAAGGTGCGGCTCACCACCACACACTTGAGAGGTTTGTGGCCCTCCCCCCGCCTCCCCCCGCGTCGCCTCCTCTGAGGCGACTCGGGGGCCAACCCTAGCGCCGCCGCCGCGTTTCCCCCTCTCCTCCCCTCTCTCTGCCGCCGCCTAAGGGCCTCCGAGGCGCGGGTGCTCAGCCCCAATGATGGTGGCGCGGGATCTGGCGCCTCCTCTCCGGTGAAGGGCCTTGGTTCCCTGGGGCGGCGGCCCCGGCCGGTGGGCGCGGTGCAGCCGGCGGGCTACGCCAGCGGGCTCTGGTGGGCAGCCTCCCACGGCCGCGCGGGCGGCGTGGGGGCTGCGGACGCTCGCGCAGTGGCGGCTCCTCGCAATCCGTCATGGCTCTATGTAGAAGATTCGCCCCTGCTCCGATCTGTCCCGATCCGTGCTGGCGCCGGTCCTTGGCGGCTGCTTTCGGCGTCCCCTATTGCCGGCCTGGCGGATCTGGCGTGCGGGCGAGGTTCCGGGGGAAACCCCTGGCTGGCGCGGCGGCCTCCCCAAAGGCGGCGCCTTTGGCGCCGATCCCCTTCCTGGAGGCTTTGGGGTGGATCCTCTCCTTTCTGCCTCCTCCTCGAGCTATGGTGAAAGCTTTTGTTCCCCTGTTCTGGGCATCGACGGCACGCTGGTGTCGTCTTTCTTCTTGAAGGTGGCGGCTGGGAACAGCTCTTGGTGGCGGGGCTGCTGGTGGCATGGTGGCGGTGCGCTTCGGCTTCTACTTGGTGCTGCGCCTTGCTTCACGGGACCAGCGGACGGTTTCTTTGGTGGAGCGGTGCTTTATCCATACATTGATAACGACGGATCTTGATGGCGTGGCGCAGTGCAGATTCGGAGTTCGATGTGGGAGGATGGACTCGCGCAGGAGGACGACGTTGTCTGGCATCATGGTGGCGTCGATGGCACAGAGACCTGGCACGGTAGATGCAACAGTACAGCTCTGAAAATGGACTCGTGGCAGGTGGCTGCGGCGGCCTCATACCCGTCAGGCGTCCTGGTTGAGGAGTGCGCCGGACTGGTAGGTGCCCCATACCAGGCAGGCGTCCTGGTTGGGACCTCAGGTCTTAGATGTTTAGGTTTGGTTGCGATGTCTGTTTGGTATTAGGCCCAGACTATCAGCGTCCCTTCATCAATTGGATAGGTGTAATGACAGTTGTTGCTTAGACGGTGGCTTTAGGCTTGCTGTTGTATGACTTTGTAAGGTCTTGAGGGAATAATTAATAAAATGGCCGTATGCATCGCCCAGATGTAGAGGCCGGGGCCATTCTCCTTTTTTTTAAACCACGAGACTAGTCCATCCGACATGGGGTCACCGATATCTCACACAACGAGCAGAGTAAAAATAAGGTAGTTTCTTTTCAATGTAGTTCGTTTGCTAATGTATGATCTAGTACGTAGATGAATTTTACGTTGCATGATGTAGTATGAAAAATAAAAGTTTGGATTTTGTAAACGAAAATAAAAGTTTGGATTTAAGGATTGTGGCTGTAGCACTGGCCAAATAAAAGGCGACCGGCTAATGTCCGCGGACAAGCATATATGGGTCAAATTTGAACAGTCCGATTTTAGATGCTCTTACTGTGTTCTAGTGCTTTGGCTGCCGGGAAAAGGAGAGGGATGAGTGCCACGGAGCCTATCTACTGCTGGCGAAATGAAGCAAGTACAACGCCTAACTCCACGATTCAGCTGTCAAGCAGGCACCAACAACTTTGACCTGTTCAATGAGTGCGCCAAGACCGATCGACGCACTTTAGGCAGTGAGATATTTAGGCTTGCACATGCCAAGTCGTCCAAGCTGAAGTTAATCTTGTTAGCTGCGTGTAATTTCACATAGAAAAAGTGGCACTGCGCTCTTATTTTGGTTATCTTAACAACTAGCTCTGCTATATAATGTAAGTCGTAGTTTGGCTATCAAAATTCATGCTTTGACCAACAATTAGTACTTTCTCCAATCCATACTAGTTGTCCTGACTAGGTGGGAGTACAATAATGTACAATTCAGGTGATACCACTTCCCAAATGCTCCCACGATACCATTTCAAAAAATACAATTTTAAATGTTTCAAAAAATTCTGGAAAAAATTGTGGATGTTCACATCGTATAAATGTACAACACTACAAATTTGAGATCCAAATTCTAAATACACACTGAGAAATAAAAAAAGACAAATACGGATGTGAATAGTGGTGTTTTGACTTTTATCTTTTTGACTCTATTCATGCTTGATTATTTTTTTTGTTTCTCAATGTATATTTCGATCTGAACCTGAAATTTTTAGGGATTATACATTCATGTGATGTGAACATCCACGATTTTTTCTAGAATTTTTAAAATATTTTAAATTAAACTTTTTAAAATGATATTATGGTATCACCTAAGGGGTGGTATCATGTGGTACTCCCTCGTGGCAAGGATCCCAACCCGTATATATATTGCTCAAAGTAGGCCTAAGCCGTAAGGTTACATGGGCACGTCAAGCAACGTAGAGAAGTAAGAGTGTCTACAGTCAGACGCCTCAAACCCGCCTTATACGCCCGGGCAAGCCGTCCGGTCATTGTCCAGTCGTGAAATTTTGACCCGGATGGGCGCCTCAAAAGGGCCTCAAATACCCAAATATGGGGCGGATATAAGGGCGTCCGGGCACGTCCGCCATGTTGGACCTGACAGCCCGACCCCACCGCAAATTGCACCAAATCCACCTCCCAGACCCGTCGGATCCATTTGCTATCTCCTCTCTTCTTCCTCCTCCACGTCGTCCATCTCGCAGCTCCGCCACCGCACGCGCTCTGCAGTCGTTCCTAGCCTATGCGCCGCCAGCTCCGGCAGAGCAATCCTCTCTCCCTTCCTCACCGCGGGGACGTCGTCGCTGGCTCGGACGCCACCTTGGTACGCCCGGCAACTCTTTGGCTCCACCTTGCGCTTGATGTGTTCGACACATTGTCTGACTGGCTTTTTTGTGATTTTATTACGAAAAACGATGGATTTCGATGCTTCGTCGGACGAGGAGTATGGACCGACGGAGTTTTATCAAATGATTCAAGATGAGTTCTTCAGTTCCTCGGATTCAGATGAAGAAGTGGACATGATCATGCTCATGAGCATGCAAGAGGAAATGGACCAGGAAGTGGAGCATATTCTCAACTTCAAGGGCTCAATCAAAGGGAGGAGAGTGATCAATCGAGATAGGGTGTCTGGAACAAATCCACTGCACAGGGACTACTTTGCTCCCAAGCCTACTTTTTTGGACGATCCATGGTTTCGTCGCCGTTTTCGCATGCGGAAACCATTGTTTCTGCGCATTGTGGAGGGAGTGGAGGCACACGACAACTACTTCAAGCTCACAATGGGATTGCTATGGACAACTCTCTTTCTCTGCCAAGCAGAAGTGCATGGCTGCTCTGAGGATGCTTGCACTTGGTACTGCTGCAGATGCCATTGGTGAGATGGTCAGGATGCGGGAGAGCACATGCCTGAAGACTACTGTCAAGTTTGCCCGCGCCCTTGTGGAGGTGTTTGGACCTGAGTATCTCAGAGAACCAGATGTGCAAGACACGGAGAAGTTGTTGACTATTGGAGAGGCAAGGGGGTTTCCAGGAATGCTCGGATCAATTGATTTCATGCATTGACAATGAAAGAAGTGCCCCAAAGGTTTGCGAAAAACATATCAAAGTCACACCAAAGAGGCCACCATCATACTAGAAGCGGTGGCATCACATGACTTATGGATTTGGCATGCTTTCTTTGGAATGTCGGGTTCTCACAACGACATCAACGCGCTTCAATGATCTCCAGTGTCCAGGAGGCTTTACAATGGGAATCACCTCCGTGCAACTACGCTGAGACTACAACATGGGATACTATCTTGCTGATGGATCTATCCTTAGTGGGCGTTTGTGAAGACCATATTCGAATCGCATGGCCATAAATAGAGCCACTTTGCAACAATGCATGACGCGGCTAGGAAGGATGTGGAGAGGGCATTTGGTGTGCTTCAAGCTCATTGGGGAATTATGGGTAGCACTGCAATGATGTGGGAATAGAAACTTTGTGGCAGCTGATGACATGTTGTGTTATTTTGCACAATATGATTGTCGAGGATGAGGGTGATTGCGTAGCCCAAATCAATGATTTTGAAGCACCTGGAGAACAAGTTAAAAAATGTTAATCATGTATTTGGAAAATGTTAAATGTGTATATATAAAAATAATGAATCAAGTTGATCAACACACAAAGCGTACAAGATGTACCGTGAGGGATCAAGTGATCACATGGTATAGTAAGCTGCTTTGTGTACTAATCCATGGTCTATGTGAGAGTTCTATGCAGGGTTAGGTATGTTTCCATGAGTTTGCATCAACAGGAGATCTCACACAACCCATGGATGATGACATCAAGTGGTGATCGTCATCAAGTTTGTGGTGTGCAAGTTCAAGTGAAGAATCGCGAAGAGATCATGCTTGATTCTTGCCGTCCATTGTGGTGACAATGGATTTGTGAAGATGTGCCAAAGAGTGGCTCACCCATAGTGGAGTATGAGGGAGCAATCGACTAGTCTTCATCGAGCTACCTCAATCAAGAAAGGTGGTCCAACTTGAGTAAGTCAAAATCGTCATCATCTAGATTAAGTGGACTATGTTCAAGGCAAAGGTTTGCCCTTGATAAGCTTTATATTTTACCATCTAATGATGGTAGTTGGGAGACCGGGTTATAGGACCGATTGCCATACTATTAAGGGGGGCTCTCAAGTGAGTAGCTTGATTGTATCATTCGTTGAGAGTCAAACCATTGCATCCTTGCATCATCTCTCTTGGTTCTTGTTTGGTGTTTCTCTCTGATTTTTAGTGCTTATGGTCATCTTCATGATAAGCTCGAGTTCATTAGAAACGGAGTTCATATGCACCTTCTATGATATTTTCGATGTGGGTGTTTATGCAGGTTCTTCTCTGGCAGAGGTTTCACTCCTCTATATCATAGGCTTACTCCCCCCGTCGGTTCTTCTCAGATGGAGGTTTCACTCCTCTATATCATAGGCATACCCGCTGCCACTTCGTTATTGGATAGTATTTTTCATCATCTATCCAACAATCTTGAGTTTTCTCAATTCGGAGCTCATTTGCACAAGTTTTGGTAGTTCGGGTTTTATTGTATCCATCTGTTTTGTTTGGACTTCTTTGTATCTCTCCCGCGGTAGTACCGCTCCGAGAAGTGACAGTACCGCTTATAAGCGGTAGTATCGTTGTCCAGTTCTGTGGCTTCTACCGCCGCTTATGGGGACTCAACCTTTTGTGTCGGGTTGCGCGGTAGTGGAACGGTAGTGCGGGCGGTAGTACCACCTGCCCACTACCGCCCCACTTCCGCCTCCTTCTAGACTCGTCACGCTCTTAGCAGTGGTAGGGCGACAGTGGGTGCGCAACACTATGGCTTATAAACTAGAGTACCGATCTCATCAACCGGTAGTACCGTTGTTGCGATGCTGCCACAACCCCCTGTCCGTGCCCTGCCTCTCTAGGCCACTGAGTTGCAACCAATGGTAGTACCACTGGGGAGAGTGGTAGTACCGCTCTGGAGGCACTACCGCCTCGTGGCTCCTTGCCATTGCAATGCTTTGTTGGTTCTACCCTCCGAGCGGTAGTACCGCTTTCCGGAGCGGTTGTATCGCTTATGGGCGGGCTGTGCACATGACGGTTGGATTTGGGGATGCCTATAAAAGTGAAGGAAATATGCCCTAGAGGCAATAATAAAGTTGTTATTTAATATTTCCTTATATCATGATAAATGTTTATTATTCATGCTAGAATTTTATTAACCGAAAACTTGATACATGTGTGGATACATAGACAAAACACAATTTCCCTAGTAAGCCTCTACTAGACTAGCTTGTTAATCAAAGATGGTTAAGTTTCCAAACCATAGACATGTGTTGTCATTTGATAAACGTGATCACATCATTAGGAGAATGGTGTGATGGACAAGACCCATCCGTTAGCTTAGCATGTTTATCGTTCAGTTTTATTGCTATAGCTTTCTTCATGTCATATACATATTCCTTTGACTATGAGATTATGCAGATCCGGATACCGAATGAATACCTTGTGTGCTATCAAATGTCACAACGTAACTGAGTGATTATAAAGATGCTCTGCAGGTATCTCCAAAGGTATTTGTTGGGTTGGCATAGATCGAGATTGGGATTTGTCACTCCGAGTATCGGAGAGGTATCTCTGGGCCCTCTCGGTAATGCACATCATAATAAGCCTTTCAAGCAATGTAACTAATGGGCTAGTTACGGGATGATGTATTATGGAACGAGTAAAGAGTCTTGCCAGAAACGAGATTGAACTAGGTATGTAGATACCGACGATTGATTCTCGGGCAAGTAACATACCGATGACAAAGGGAATAACGTATGTTGTCATTACAGTACGACCGATGATAACCCACAAGTATAGGGGATCGCAACAGTTTTCAAGGGTAGAGTATTCAACCCAAATTTATTGATTCGACACAAGGGGAGCCCAAGAATATTCTCAAGTATTAGCAGCTGAGTTGTCAATTCAACCACACCTGGAAACTTAATATCTGCAGCAAAGTGTTTAGTAGCAAAGTAATATGATAGTAGTGGTAACGGTAGCAAAAGATAACAGTAGTAAAAGTAATGTTTTTGGTATTTTGTAGTGATGATAGCAATAGCAACGGAAAAGTAATTAAGCGGAGAACAATGTATGGAAAGCTCGTAGGCAATGGATCGGTGATGGAGAATTATGCTGGATGCGGTTCATCATGTAACAGTCATAACCTAGGGTGACACAGAACTAGCTCCAGTTCATTGATATAATGTAGGCATGTATTCCGAATATAGTCATACGTGCTTATGGAAAAGAACTTGCATGACATCTTTTGTCCTACCCTCCCATGGCAGGGGGTCCTTACGGAAACTAAGGGATATTAAGGCCTCCTTTTAATAGAGAACCGGAACAAAGCATTAACACATAGTGAATACATGAACTCCTCAAACTATGGTCATCACCGGTAAGTATCCCGATTATTGTCACTTCGGGGTTAACGGATCATAACACATAATAGGTGACTATAGAGTTGCAAGATAGGATCAAGAACACTCATATATTGATGAAAACATAATAGGTTCAGATCTGAAATCATGGCACTCGGGCCCTAGTGACAAGCATTAAGCATAGCAAAGTCATAGAAACATCAATCTCAGAACATAGTGGACACTAGGGATCAAACCCTAACAAAACTAACTCGATTACATGATAGATCCCATCCAACCCATCACCGTCCAGCAAGCCTATGTTGGAATTACTCACGCACGGTGGTGAGCATCAAGAAATTGGTGATGGAGGATGGTTGATGATGATGATGGCGACGGATTCCCCTCTCTGGAGCCCCGAACGGACTCCAGATCAGCCCTCCCGAGAGGTTTTAGGGCTTGGCGGTGGATCCGTATCGTAAAACGCGATGATTTCTTCTCCTTGATTTTTCTCTCCCCGAAACTCAATATATGGAGGTGGAGTTGGAGTCGGAGAGGCAACAGGGGGCCCACGAGGTAGGGGGGTGAGCCCCCACCCTCATGGAGAGACGGTGGGCCCCCTGGCCTTCATCTTTGGCAGGTATTTTTCTTATTTTATGAAAAGTGGCTCCGTGAAGTTTTAGGTCATTTCGAGAATGTTTGCTCCTGCACATAAATAACACCATGGTAATTCTGCTAAAAACAGCGTCAGTCCGGGTTAGTTCCATTCAAATCATGCAAGTTAGAGTCCAAAACTAGGGCAAAAGTGTTTGGAAAAGTAGATACAACGGAGACGTATCAACACCCCCAAGCTTAAACCTTTGCTTGTCCTCAAGCAATTCAGTTGACAAACTAAAAGTGATAAAGAAAAACTTTTACAAACTCTGTTTGCTCTTGTTGTTGTAAATATGTAAAGCCAGCATTCAAGTTTTCAGCAAAGATTATAACTAACCACATTCACAATAACGCATAGGTCTCAAGTTTACTCATATCAATAGCATAATCAACTAGCGAGCCATAATAATAAATCTCGGATGACAACACTTTCTTAAAACAATCATAATATGATATAACAAAGTGGTATCTCTCTAGCCCTTTCTAAGACCGCAAAACAAAAATGCAGAGCACCTTTAAAGACCAATGACTGACTAGACTTGTAATTCATGGTAAAAGAGATCTAGTCAATAGTAATGAATGCAAATGACAACGGTGCTCTCTAGCTGGTGCTTTTTAATAAGAGGATGATGACTCAGCATAAAAGTAAATAGATAGGCCCTTCGCAAAGGGAAGCAGGGATTTGTAGAGGTGCCAGAGCTCGATTTTGAAATAGAGGTGAATAATTTTTTGAGCGGTATACTTTCATCGTCAACATAACAACCAAGAGGTGGCGATATCTTCCATGCTACACACATTATAGGCGGTTCCCAAACAGAACGGTAAAGTTTATACTCCCGCTTCCAACACAAGCATCAATTCATGGCTTGCTCGAAACAACGAGTGCCTCCAACTAACAAGAGTCCCAGGGGGAGTTTTGTTTGCAATTATTTTGATTTAGTTTGCATAAAGGATGGGACTGGGCATCCCGGTGACCAGCCATTTATCTCGTGAGTGAGGAGCGGAGTCCACTCCTCTTGAGAATAACCCGCCTAACATGGAAGATACAGACAGCCCTAGTTGATACATGAGCTATTCGAGCATACAAAACAAGATATTTATTTGAAGGTTTAGAGTTTGGCACATACAAATTTACTTGGAACGGCAGGTAGATACCGTATATAGGTAGGTATAGTGGACTCATGTGGAATAACTTTGGGGTTTAAGGAGTTTGGATGCACAAGCAATATTCCCGCTTAGTACAGGTGAAGGATAGCAAAAGACTGGGAAGCGACCAGCTAGAGAGCGACAACAGTCATGAACATGCATTAAAATTAATCAACACCGAATGCAAGCATGAGTAGGATATAATCCACCATGAACATAAATATCGTGAAGGCTATGTTGATTTTGTTTCAACTACATGCGTAAACATGTGCTAAGTCGAGTCACTTAAATCATCCAAAGGAGGATACCACCCTATCATACCACATCATAACCATTTCAATAGCATGTTGGCATGCAAGGTAAACCATTATAACTCATAGCTAATCAAGCATGGCACAAGAAACTATGATCTCTAGTTGTTATTGCAAACATGTTTATTCATAACAGGCTGAATCAGGAACGATGAACTAATCATATTTACAAAAACAAAAGAGGTCGAGTTCATACTAGCTTTTCTCATCTCAGCCAGTCCATCATATATCATCATAATTGCCTTTCACTTGCACAACCGAACGATATGAATAATAATAATAGTGCACGTGCATTGGACTAAGATGGAATCTGCAGGCATTCAATAAACAGGAGAAGACAAGGCAATATGGGCTCTTTTGTCAGATAAACAATAATGCATATAAGATCCATTTCAACAATTTAATTATGGTCTTCTCCTATCGACCCCCAAAGGAAAGAAAATAAATAAAACTATTTACACGGGAAAGCTCCCAACAAGCAAAATAAGAACATGAAATCTTTTTTGGGCTTTCTTTTTAATTACTACTACAAGCATGGAAAGTAAACTAACTAAAAGCTACAACTATTTTTTTGGTTTTTCTTTCTTAAGGTTTATTAAACACACAAGAAGAAAGCATAAAAAGGAAAATAAACTAGCATGGATGATACAATGAAAAAGTATGAGCACCAACATTTAGCAATGAGTGTGTGAGCATAAATGTAATGTCGGTGGGAAATACGTACTCCCCCAAGCTTAGGCTTTTGGCCTAAGTTGGTCTATGGCCACGGCTGGCCTGGCGGATATCCATAATAGTAGCTGGGATCATACTGTGATGAAGAAGAGGAAGACTCCGATTGCCACTGGCTGACAATCATCTCCGGATCCCACTGATAATTAGACTGTCGTGAAGGATCAACTTGTGGTTCCGGCTCTGGCTCCTCAGCTGGTGCAGGGTTCTGGTAGGCGTGAATAGCCTTTAACGGAACAAGGTACGTGCCTACAGATAAATCAAACAAAGAAGGAGCAGGCAGGGTAATAGTCTCAGGATGATGTTTATTAAAGAACAATTGATATTTAAGCTCTCCTTCCCTGTTCTTAACAATGAAATCATGTGCCACCATACTTTTATAATCTATATAAACATGAGGCATCACTTTTTCTTCCTTCTCATAATGCCTAATAGGTATGTTAAAATGTGCAGCTCGGCGTGTAGCATAGATACCTCCAAAGACGGGGCCCTTGGTACGGTTCAGACTTAACCGTTTGGCAATAATGCCGCCCATGCTAACAGAGTTATCACCGTATAAACCGTGGAGCAAAATAATAATATCAGGGATACTCAGGTTTCCACAGTTTACGTGACCAATTAAGCAACGACTAGCAAATAATGCAAAATAACGTAAAACAGGAAAATGTATGCTAGTGATTCATGCATCGGAAACCTTCCTTGTTTCCCCTATAGTGATAGTATCGATAAATCCCTCCACATCATCACAATGTGGTTCTTCTGTCTTGCCCTCAAAAGGGACTAAACAAACCCGACAGAAATCATAAAGTGTCATCTCCTTATGCTCATCATATAAATAAAACTCCACCATAGGTGGTGAGCTCCTAGAATGGAAATGAAAGTTTTGCAGAAAGATATTTGTGAGTAAGAGATACTGATCGCATTGGTCGTGGAGGAAAGCGGTAAGGCCTGCATTATGAGCCAATTCATGAAAATCTTCATAAATCCTGGCTGCTCTCAAGAAATCCTCGGAAGGCCATTCACACGCCCGAACCTCCACGGTGCGAGGCAGATTATACTTAGGCTTCGGTGCCTTTTCCTTCGAACTTTGGCTCGATGAGCCCCTCAAAAGTCTCCTCATCATTTTCTGAAAAATTCTGAAATTTTTAGTAACTTCAAAATAAAAGTAAACCAAACTCAATAATATTGATAGCAACTACTCCTACAAGTGCTTAGAACCTATATCATGCATCAAAATTACTTTTGACTATATAAATTTGACATGCAAGCTCAAGAACAGGGTCACCTAAGCAGCAAAAATTTGCAATCAATAAAGCACTAGAACAAAACTAATTGGACCAATGGAGGAGTCACATACGAAGGAACAATCTCCCCAAACAGTTTTGTGAGAGGTGCTTTGAGCAAGGAGATCGAAAATGGCAGCAAAGTGAGCTAGAACTCGTGCTTGAGCTGGATATTCGTGTTTGGGGGAGGAAGAAGGAGTGTATGGATGAAAGGATAAGTGGAGGGGGGCACCATGGGCCCACGAGGCAGGGGGGCGCGCCCAGGGGGGTAGGGCGCGCCCTCCACCCTCGCGGGCAGGTGGTTGACCCCCTGCTGTGTTCTTAGTGCCAAATATTCTCAAATATTCTAGAAAAAATCATATTTAAATTTCAGGGCATTTGGAGAACTTTTTATTTTCGAGGTATTTTTATATTGCGCGGATAATCAAATAACAGACAGAAAAATATTTATTTTTATTTTATTTAATATAAATAACAGAAAGTAAAATTGGGTACAGAAGGTTGTGCCTTCTAGTTTCATCCATTTCATGATCATCAAAAGGAATCCATTAACAAGGTTGATCAAGTCTTGTTAACAAACTCATTCCGAATAACATGGGACCGGAGAAATTTCGAATAACACTATGTTACCTCAATGGGGATATGCACATCCCCAATAATAAGAATATCATATTTCTTCTTGACAATAGGAAGAGGAAATTCAAAACCTCCAAATATAATCGATGGAATTTTTCCAATAGAGTTGATACTATGAACTTGAGGTTGTTTCCTTGGAAAGTGTATCGTGTGCTCATTACCATTAACATGAAAAGTGGCATTGCCTTTAGTGCAATTAATAACAGCCCCTGCAGTATTCAAAAGGGCCTTCCAAGAATAATAGACATACTATCGTCCTCGGGAATATCAAGAATAACAAAGTCCGTTAAAATAGTAACGTTTGCAACTACAACAGGCACATCCTCACAAATACCGACAGGTATAACAGTTGATTTATCAGCCATTTGCAAAGATATTTCAGTAGGTGTCAACTTATTCAAATCAAGTCCACGATATAAAGAGAGAGGCATAACACTAACACCGGCTCCAAGATCACATAAATCAGTTTTAACATAGTTTCTTTTAATGGAGCATGGTATAGTGGGTACTCCTAGATCTCCAAGTTTCTTTGGTATTCCACCTTTAAAAATATAATTAGCAAGCATGGTGGAAATTTCAGCTTCCGGTATCTTTCTTTTATTTGTAATAATATATTTCATATACTTAGCATAAGGATTGGTTTTGAGCATATTAGTTAATCGCATACGCAAAAAGATAGGTCTAATCATTTCAGCAAAGCGCTCAAAATCCTCATCATCCTTTTTCTTGGATGGTTTGGGAGTAAAAGGCATGGGTTTCTGAACCCAAGGCTCTCTTTCTTTACCATGTTTCCTAGTGACAAAGCCTTTCTTATCATAACGTCGATTCTTTGATTATGGGTTATCAAGATCAACAGCAGGTTCAATTTCTATATCATTATCATTACTAGGTTGAGCATCATCATGAACATTATCATTAACATTATCACTAGTTTCAGGTTCATTACTAGATTGTGTTTCAGCATCAGAAATAGAAATATCATTTGGATTCTCAGGTGTTTCAACAATAGGATCACTAGAAGCATGCAAAGTCCGATCATTTTTCTTTTTCTTCTTTTTAGAAGAACTAGGTGCATCTAAATTATTTCTCTGAGAATCTTGCTCAATTCTCTTAGGATGGCCTTCGGGATACAAAGGTTCCTGAGTCATTCTACCACCTCTAGTCATAACTCTTACAACATGATCATTATTCTTATTATTCAATTCATTGAGCAAATCATTTTGAGCTTTAAATACTTGTTCTACTTGAGTGGTAACCATAGAAGCATGTTTACTTATAATTTTAAGTTCACTTTTAACATTAGCCACATAATCACCCAAGTGTTCAAGCATATTTGAATTGTATTTCAATTGTCTACCAAAATAAGCATTAAAATCTTCTTGCTTAGCCATAAATTTATCAAACTCATCTAAGCATGGGCTAGCAAACTTAGTAAATGGGATTATAGCTTTATCATATCTATAGAGAGAATTTACCTTTACTACCTGTGTCGGGTTATCAAGACCATGAACTTCTTCAATAGGTAATGGATTAAGATTACATGTTTCTTCAACAGGCGGTAAATTAAGACCATATATTTCTTCAATAGGAGGTAAATTCTTAACATCTTCAACTTTAATACCTTTTTATTTCATAGATTTCTTTGCCTCTTGCATATCTTCAGGACTGAGAAATAGAATACCCCTCTTCTTCGGAGTTGGTTTAGGAATAGGCTCAGGAATTGGCTCCGGAGGTGCCCAATTATTTTCATTTGTCAACATATTATTCAATAGAATTTCAGCTTCATCCGGTGTTCTTTCCCTGAAAACAGAACCAGCACAACTATCCAGGTAATCTCTGGAGGCATCGGTTAGTCCATTATAAAATATATCAAGTATTTCATTTTTCTTAAAAGGATGATAAGGCAAAGCATTAAGTAATTGGAGAAGCCTCCCCCAAGCTTGTGGGGGACTCTCTTCTTCAATTTGCACAAAATTATATATATATATCCCTTAAAGCAGCTTGTTTCTTATGAGCAGGGAAATATTTAGCAGAGAAGTAATAAATCATATCCTGGGGACTACGCACACAACCAGGATCAAGATAATTAAACCATATCTTAGCATCACCCTTTAATGAGAACGGAAATATTTTAAGGATGTAAAAGTAGCGAGTTCTCTCATCATTAGTGAACAGGGTGGCTATATCATTTAATTTAGTAAGATGTGCCACAACAGTGTCAGATTCATAACCATGAAAAGGATCAGATTCAACCAAAGTAATTATATCAGGATCAATAGAGAATTCATAATCCTTATCAGTAACAAAGATAGGTGAAGTAGCAAAAGCAGGGTCAGGTTTCATTCTAGCATTTAGAGATTGCTTACTCCATTTAGCTAATAACCTTTTGAGTTCATTTCTATTTCTGCAAGCTAAAATAACTAAAGAAGCTTCTTGATCAAAAACATAACCCTTAGGAATAACAAGTGATTCTTCATCGTCGCTTTCATCAGTATCATCAGATTCAATATTTTCAATTTCTCTAGCCCTAGCAAGCTGTTCATCAAGAAAATCACTAAGTAGCATGGTAGTATCAGGCATAGAGGTACTTTCATCATAAGTATCATGCATAGCAGAAGTGGCATCATCAATAACATGCGACATATCAGAACGAATAGCAGAAGCAGGTGTACGTGTCGCAAACTTACTCATAACAGAAGGTGAATCAAGTGCAGAGCTAGATGGTAGTTCCTTACCTCCCCTCGTAGTTGAGGGATAGATTTTGGTTCTTGGATCTCTCAAGTTCTTCATAATGATAAGCAGATATATATATATATATCCCAAGTGACTCAAAGAATAGAGCTATGCTGTCGGGACCCCGATTCTAAGTCACACCGATCTAGCATGTAACACCTCATATCACTTTGCGGCCTCACGCACGGTATCCCCACGGGTGTCGCCTTACCATGGCCCGGGACCGTTTGCGCCTTTTGGCTCACGTATATGATAGTGTCGCTAGCATCCATATGACAGAGAACCCGGGCCGACATGGCTAGTCATGAACCCGAAGCGGCACTAACTCATGAGGACAGGCATACATGAATCACATCGAGCATTTCGGTCATCAACGTGTGAATCCGGGCTGTAGCACTGGGCTAACAGGACTCCGGATGTCACCGTGTGACATTTCCCCGAAGGGACAGACACAGGAACGAAGTGAAACACATGCCGGCCAGTCAAGTGTCCTGAGCAGTAGTGTTGGGCCAGTAGGACTCCGGTGAACCAGGCTGTAGCGGACTACTATGGCTCAAGGAAGCACTAGACTACATTTCCCCATAAGAGAGACTGCCAAGGATAAACAACTAGATTGTCGGATCCCACACATAGCAATACACGTCACACGTACGCATAACATGCAAGTATGTGTTGTACAACATGGCATCACAACATAACGCAAACTCATATAGATAAAGGCTTAGAAGTGCCGCATAGCATAAATACAAACAGGGGTCACATGACCCATCATTCAGAGCATACAAGCAACGGAAGCATTACATGTCTGAGTACAGACAACTACAAAAGAAAAGGGCTGAGAAGCCTGACTATCTACAAGACCCTCCCAAGGGTACAAGATCGTAGCTGAGGTAACAAGCTACTCGTCGAAGTCCAAGTGGTACTACTAGTGAGACTGATGTCTCATCTGCAAAACATAAATAAAGCAAACGTGAGTACAAAGGTACTCATCAAGACTTACATCAGATCCTATCATATATGCATTTGTATCAAGAAGGTAATGTGGGGTTTAGTTGCAGCAAGCCAGCTTTGACTCAGTGGCTATTCTGTTCTACGACAACGAGAAACTTCTTTGAGATGAGGCAGCGCACACGAGTCCACTAATCACCACGTCAATACACTACTATGGATTCATTCCCGTCGTCCTACGAGAAGGCCATCCATAGCACTCACACTTGTCTTGAGCATTTTAGAGTATCCACTTCAAGTTGTCTATGTACCACGTAAGCATCCAAGAAGTCCATAACCGAGGACACGGCTATTCGAATAGATCATGATAACCCTGCAGGGGTGTACTTCTTCACACACGCTCTCGCCACTTACCGCCATGTACACGTCATGTATCTCGACAACCTTCAAGCGGAAGCCTAGCGAGGGTGTCGGCCACGACCTGACTAACCACGCAAGACTCTAGTCCAGGTCTATCACCTATTTGGGTTCCATCCGCAAGGAGATCCGGCCGAGGTTTCGCTCACGGCCCCAAACGATGTGTATAGGGTTCCCGAGCCCACCATCCGGGTGCCACTCGGTACACCGGGCCACGTGTGCCTAGTCTGTCCCAAGTCCACCCTGCCGGGTGCCACTCGGTAGAAAAATAGCACTAGCTACAAACACCAAAAACTATTTGCAACTCCTGGACAGAGATCAAGGAGGTTAATAAGTCGAGAGAGCTTGGAGCGCCCGGAGCCCAATGTGTGGTAGTAGCTAGTCATTGAACAACTTACACAGAACTCAGTTCTTAAGGACGGTCCCAATGAGACAACCCACCATGTACTCCTACATAGCCTCTCACCGCTACCTTTACCAAATCGCTTTCACACGCTTAACTCTCGGCACCAGAACATATCATAACACTCCAATTCATTCCCGATGAATCAGACCTGACACAACTCTAAGCAATAGCAGGCATGGCATGGTAGGAACACAACAAGGCTCAAACAACTCCTACACATGCTAGTGGGTTTTAACTATTTACTGTGGCAATGACAGGTCATGCAGAGGAAGGGGTTCAACTACCGCAGCATAAAGTAGCAGTTGAATCGTTGTTGTCCTAATGCAATAAGTGAGAGCAGGAGCGAGAGAGTAGGATTTTATCGGAATGAACAAGGGGAGTTTGCTTGCCTGGTAGATCAACAAGGGAGGCACTGCTCCTCTAACAGGTACTCTGGATCGGTCTCCGGAGCAGGACCTATCAAGAAGGAACGGTGTCAGCAATCAATACACAATCATATGCAACAATATGATGCATGAAGATGGCATGAAGATGTGATGTTATTTGAGCTAATGCAACTAGTATTCAACTGCATGAAGTCCATTTGAACTAAAGATTCAAATGCATCTCCAAATAAGCTCTTTATATAAGCCATAAGTGTGTTTTCATATATACAGTATGTATAGGTTGGTTTTTGATGCATCAAAATGGTACAGATGGATAGATTGAATTTTTCTGATAATTTTCATATATAAATTATTTCAATCTGAGCTACGGTTGAATTTCTATGAATTTTTGAAGTTTATATCATTTTCTGGAATTTCCTGATTTATTTAATATCAGAAAATGAATAATTACGTCAGCATGACATCAGCATTGCATCAGCAGGTCAAAGGATCTGACCGAGTCAAACCTGACATGTGGGGGCCACACGTCAGTGACCGGTTAGTTAACAGAGGAGTTATTCCTAATCTAATTTAGATTAGTAGCTCTGGGGCCCATTGTCAGTGTCTCTAGGGGGGTAGTTAGTGCCTAACTACGATGCCACATCAGCCCGCCGGAGTTCTGGCCGGCGGCGACCAATAGCGCGGCGGCGACTCGCCGGAATGGCGCTACGAGCTGCGTCTGGTCACGCGAAGACCACCGGGGCGTAGCCCATCGTCGTCCGCATCCAGGGGAGCTGGTGGGAGGCTGCGGGGGCGCCGGAGCTCGCTGGAGCGGGGCTCGAGGCGGCGGCCGGAGTTTTGCTTCGGGCGAGAACGGGCTGCGGGGCACGGTAGGGCGAACCCGCGAGTGCTACGGGTTCCTGGGAACGCGCTGAGTGCGTTTATAGGTTCAGACGCGAGTGGCGGTGGCTGGAACGATGGCAGTGACATGCGCGGCGGAGCCGAGCTCTCGGCCATGGTGGAGATGCGTCCTGGAGCTCGCGAACGCGAGGGAGAAGAGAGGGGTTCGGTGCGGAAGCTCACAGCGATCACGTTGAAATGGTCAGCGGCTCGGGGGAGGCTTGGGGCGGCGAAGACGATCTCAGGCGACCGGAGATGAAGACGGCGGCGAGGTGGCTCTCCAGGGCCTCCCAAGGCGCGTGGCTTGACGGAGAGGTGGAGGACGACGTGGTGGAGCTTCTGAGCATGGGGAGAGGGCGAGGGGGAGGCGGTGGCCGCGGTGGTGCTCGTCGACGGCCGCGGGCGCGTTCGGTCCGAGGAGAGGGAGAGATCCAAGGGAGGGGGGAGGAACGAGAGAGCGAGGGAGAGATCCGGGGCGGTGCTGGGCGCTTCTGGCGAGGCCAGGGCATCGAGGGGGAGGGCACGCACGAAGCTGCCATGGCGCGCATGCGCGCGGTGGTGCGGCGACCACGCGCCCTGTCCCTCTGGCGTGAGGAGGGGGACGACTGGCGTCGGCCAGTCAGCTGGGCCGAGCTACTAGGCCGGTCTGGTAAGTGGCCCAGGTAAGTCTCTCTCCCCTTTTCTGTTTTCTTTTCTATTTTTCTGACATTTTTTCTGTTTTAATAAAATACTAAATCATTTTTATATTCTTCTAAAAATTATTGTAGGAACTAACTGGATTATTCCAAAGCCCCACAGTAAAAATCAGAATTATTGGAGTATATTTGAATATATAACAAATATAAATCCAATGCAAATAATTATGCATTAATTCCAAATGGCCAAAATAAATATTTATGAGCTCCTAAAAATATTGGTTTGAATTTTACCTCTCACCAATATTTTCAGAGAGAGACATGAGCATTTTCTTGGACCTTTTTGGAGAAATTTTTATCTGGATTATTTTGAGAAATGATTCTGAGGGGTTCACAAATCCCCATTTCAAATTTAAATGGAGTTTAAACATGATGCAAGCATGAAGGGCTAGCCTAGGTCATACCGGAACTAGGGATGTGACAACTCACCTAAACTCGAAGAAATCTCGTCCCGAGATTCAGGGGTTGGCAGAAAGAAAGCGGGGTACTCCAGTCGAAGACGATCTTCACGCTCCCAAGTAGCTTCTCTCTCAGAATGATGAGACACTGAACCTTGAGGAACTTGATGTTATGACGTCGGGTGACACGCTCTGCTTGATCAAGGATGCGAACAGGGTACTCTCGATATGTGAGGTTATCTTGGAGATCAAGTGTTTCGTGGTCCACTCCGCGGATGGAATCCAAGAAGCAACGCCTGAGTTGAGAGACGTGGAAGACATCATGAACTCGAGAAAGATGTGGTGGTAGTTCCAACTGGTAGGCAACCTCTCCTCGTTTAGCACGAATGAGAAAGGGACCAATGTAACGAGGAGCCAACTTGCCCTTGATACCGAATCGATGGGTACCCTTCAAAGGGGTAACCCGAAGGTAAGCTTTGTCGCCAATTTCATAAGCCACTTCCTTATGACGACGGTCGTACTGGCTCTTTTGACGAGATTGGGCGGTTTTCAAATTCTCACCAACGATGCGAACTTGCTCTTCTACCTCTTGGATCATATTCGGTCCAAAGAATTGTCTTTCACCGGTTTCTGACCAGTTCAAAGGTGTTCGACATCTTCGTCCATACAGAACCTCAAAAGGAGCTTTCTTGAGGCTGGATTGGTAGCTATTGTTATAAGCAAACTCGGCGAAAGGAAGACACTTCTCCCAATCCATACCAAATGAGATAACGCAAGCTCTAAGCATGTCTTCGAGAATTTGGTTGACCCTTTCCACCTGACCACTTGATTGAGGGTGGAAAGTGGTACTGAAGGAAAGATGGGTGCCCATGGCAGTTTGGAAACTCTTCCAGAAATGAGAAGTGAAAAGACTACCACGGTCTGAATTGATCTCTAGTGGAACACCATGAAGTGACACTATTCAAGAAATATATAAGTCAGCGAGCTAACTAGCAGTGATACTCTCTCGAACAGGTAGGAAGTGAGCCACTTTGGAAAGACGATCAATGACTATGAAGATAGCATTATTCCCTTTCTTGTTCCTGGGAAAGCCGGTGATGAAGTCCATACCAACTTTATCCCATTTCCACTCTAGAATAGCTAAAGGTTGAAGGGTGCCTGCAGGCCTTTGATGCGCTGCCTTCACGCGACGACAAATGTCACAGTTAGCAATAAACTGAGCAATTTCTCTCTTCATCCTAGTCCACCAGAACCTCTGGTGTAGGTCCTGATACATCTTAGTACTACCGGGATGAATCGTGAGAGGAGATTCATGCGCCTCCTTAAGGATTAATTGTCGAAGATGTTGATTCTTGGGAACCACCAAGCGACTCTCAAAGAAAACAACACCACGATCATCTATAGAGAAACTACCACCAACTCCCTTGTTAATGTTTCTCCTGATCCGGGAAATTCTCGTATCCTGCTTCTGAGCAGAGATGATTTGGTCCACAAGAGTAGGTTTCGCCACCAAGGTAGAAAGGAATCTGTGAGGAGCAAGGTGAAGGTTAAGTTTGCATAATTCCTCATGGAGAAGTGGTTGGCCCTGCTGCAACATGAGATTGTTGCAATAGGACTTACGACTTAGCGCATCAGCCATGACATTCCCTTTGCCTGGGGTGTAGGTAATCCCTAAGTCGTAATTGAAGGAAATATGCCCTAGAGGCAATAATAAAGTTATTATTTATTTCCTTATATCATGATAAATGTTTATTATTCATGCTAGAATTGTATTAACCGGAAACATAATACATGTGTGAATACATAGACCAACAAAGTGTCACTAGTATGCCTCTACTTGACTAGCTCGTTAATCAAAGATGGTTATGTTTCCTAACCATGAACAAAGAGTTGTTATTTGATTAACGAGGTCACATCATTAGTAGAATGATCTGATTGACATGACCCATTCCATTAGCTTAGCACCCGATCGTTTAGTATGTTGCTATTGCTTTCTTCATGACTTATACATGTTCCTATAACTATGAGATTATGCAACTCCCGTTTACCGGAGGAACACTTTGGGTACTACCAAACGTCACAACGTAACTGGGTGATTATAAAGGAGTACTACAAGTGTCTCCAATGGTAGATGTTGGGTTGGCGTATTTCGAGATTAGGGTTTGTCACTCCGATTGTCGGAGAGGTATCTCTGGGCCCTCTCGGTAATGCACATCACATAAGCCTTGCAAGCACTGCAACTAATATGTTAGTTGTGAGATGATGTATTACGGAACGAGTAAAGAGACTTGCCGGTAACGAGATTGAACTAGGTATTGGATACCGACGATCGAATCTCGGGCAAGTAACATACCGATGACAAAGGGAACAACGTATGTTGTTATGCGGTCTGACCGATAAAGATCTTCGTAGAATATGTAGGAGCCAATATGGGCATCCAGGTCCCGCTATTGGTTATTGACCGGAGACGTGTCTCGGTCATGTCTACATTGTTCTCGAACCGTAGGGTCCGCACGCTTAACGTTACGATGACAGTTATTATGAGTTTATGCATTTTGATGTACCGAAGGTTGTTCGGAGTCCCGGATGAGATCACGGACATGACGAGGAGTCTCGAAATGGTCGAGACGTAAAGATTGATATATTGGAAGCCTATGTTTGGACATCGGAAGTGTTCCGGGTGAAATCGGGATTTTACCGGAATACCGGGAGGGTTACCGGAACCCCCCGGGAGACTAATGGGCCTATTGGGCCTTAGTGGAAAAAAGAAAAGGGAAGCCCACTAGCTGGCCGGCGCCCCCCAAGTCCTATTAGGAATAGGATAAGGGGCCGGCCCCCCTTCTCTCTCTTTTCCCCCCGGGAGTCCTAATTGGATTAGGATTGGGGGGAGGAGTCCTACTCCCGGTGGGAGTAGGACTCCCCTGCGCCTCCCCTCCCTTGGCCGGCCGGCTCCCCTCCTCCAACCTTTATATACGGGGGCAGGGGGCACCCCAAGACACACAACTTGATCCTTGAGATCGTTCCTTAGCCGTGTGCGGTGCCCCCTGCCACCAAATTCCACCTCGATCATACCGTTGTAGTGCTTAGGCGAAGCCCTGCGTCGGTAGTACATCAAGATCGTCATCACGCCGTCGTGCTGACGGAACTCTTCCTCGATGCTTTGCTGGATCGGAGCCCGAGGAACGTCATCGAGCTGAACGTGTGCTAAGAACTCGGAGGTGCCGGAGTAACGGTGCTTGGATCGGTCGGATCGGGAAGAAGACGTACGACTACTTCCTCTATGTTGTGTGATCGCTTCCGCAGTCGGTCTGCGTTGGTACGTAGACAACACTCTCCCCTCTCGTTGCTGTGCATCACCATGATCTTGCGTGTGCGTAGGAATTTTTTTGAAATTACTGCGTTCCCCAACAGTGGCATCCGAGCCTAGGTTTTATGGTTTGATGTTATATGCACGAGTAGAACACAAGTGAGTTGTGGGCGATACAAGTCATACTGCCTACCAGCATGTCATACTTTGGTTCGGCGGTATTGTTGGGTGAGACGATCCGGACCAACTTTGCGCGTACTCTTACGCGAGACCGGTTCCCTCGACGTGCTTTGCACATAGATGGCTTGCGGAAGACTGTCTCTCCAACTTTAGTTGAACCAAGTGTGACTACGCCCGGTCCTTGAGAAGGTTAAAACAGAGTCTATTTGACGAACTATCGTTGTGGTTTTGATCCGTAGGTGAGATGATTTCTTGCTTAAGCCCGTAGCAGCCACGTAAAACTTGCAACAACAAAGTAGAGGACGTCTAACTTGTTTTTGCAGGGCATGTTGTGATGTGATATGG
The DNA here is from genome assembly GCA_034509565.1 of Triticum monococcum. NCBI lineage: Eukaryota > Viridiplantae > Streptophyta > Magnoliopsida > Poales > Poaceae > Triticum > Triticum monococcum. Next base: position 638,333,920 of record CM067847.1, on the reverse strand, counting down.
TCAAGACATGATGCTGATTTTATTGTATGAGATGATCATGTTTTGTAACCGAGTTATCGGCAACTGGCAGGAGCCATATGGTTGTCGCTTTATTGTATGCAATGCAATCGCGATGTAATGCTTTACTTTATTACTAAGCGGTAGTGATAGTCGTGGAAGCATAAGATTGGCGAGATGACAACGTTGCTACGATGGAGATCAAGGTGGCGCGCCGGTGACGATGGTGATCATGACGGTGCTTCGGAGATGGAGATCACAAGCACAAGATGATGATGGCCATATCATATCACTTATATTGATTGCATGTGATGTTTATCCTTTTATGCATCTTATCTTGCTTTGATTGACGGTAGCATTATAAGATGATCTCTCACTAAATTATCAAGAAGTGTTCTCCCTGAGTATGCACCGTTGCCAAAGTTCGTCGTGCCCAGACACCACGTGATGATCGGGTGTGATAAGCTCTACGTCCATCTACAACGGGTGCAAGCCAGTTTTGCACACGCAGAATACTCAGGTTATGCTTGACGAGCCTAGCATATGCAGATATGGCCTCGGAACACAGAGACCGAAAGGTCGAGCGTGAATCATATAGTAGATATGATCAACATGACGATGTTCACCATTGAAAACTACTCCATCTCACGTGATGATCGGTTATGGTTTAGTTGATTTGGATCACGTGATCACTTAGAGGATTAGAGGGATGTCTATCTAAGTGGGAGTTCCTAAGTAATTTGATTAACTGAACTTAAACTTATCATGAACTTAGTACCTGATAGTATCTTGCTTGTTTATGTTGCTTGTAGATAGATGGCTCGTGCTATTGTTCCGTTGAATTTTAATGCGTTCCTTGAGAAAGCAAAGTTGAAAGATGATGGTAGCAATTACACGGACTGGGTCCGTAACCTGAGGATTATCCTCATTGCTGCACAGAAGAATTACGTCCTGGAAGCACCGCTGGGTGACAGGCCTGCTGCTGGAGCAACGCCAGATGTTATGAACGTCTGGCAGAGCAAAGCTGATGACTACTCGATAGTTCAGTGTGCCATGCTTTACAGCTTAGAATCGGGACTTCAACGACGTTTTGAACGTCATGGAGCATATGAGATGTTCCAGGAGTTGAAGTTAATATTTCAAGCAAATGCCCGAATTGAGAGATATGAAGCCTCCAATAAGTTCTATAGCTGTAAGATGGAGGAGAACAGTTCTGTCAGTGAGCATATACTCAAGATGTCTGGGTATAATAATCACTTGATTCAGATGGGAGTTAATCTTCCAGATGACTGCGTCATTGACAGAATTCTCCAATCACTGCCACCAAGCTACAAGAGCTTCGTGATGAACTATAATATGCAAGGGATGAACAAAACTATTCCCGAGCTCTTCGCAATGCTGAAAGCTGCGGAGGTAGAAATCAAGAAGGAGCATCAAGTGTTGATGGTTAGCAAAACCACTAGTTTCAAGAAAAAGGGCAAAGGAAAGAAGAAGGGAAACTTCAAGAAGAACAGCAAGCAAGTTGCTGCTCAAGAGAAGAAACCCAAGTCTGGACCTAAGCCTGAAACTAAGTGCTTCTACTGCAAGCAAACTGGACACTGGAAGCGGAACTGCCCCAAGTATTTGGCGGATAAGAAGGATGGCAAAGTGAGCAAAGGTATATGTGATATACATGTTATTGATGTGTACCTTACTAGAGCTCGCAGTAGCACCTGTGTATTTGATACTGGTTCTGTTGCTAATATTTGCAACTCGAAACAGGGACTACGGAATAAGCGGACACTAGCAAAGGACGAGGTGACGATGCGCGTGGGAAACGGTTCCAAAGTCGATGTGATCGCGGTCGGCACGGTACCTCTACATCTACCTTCGGGATTAATATTAGACCTAAATAATTGTTATTTGGTGCCAGCGTTGAGCATGAACATTATATCTGGATCTTGTTTAATGCGAGACGGTTATTCATTTAAATCAGAGAATAATGGTTGTTCTATTTATATGAATAATATCTTTTATGGTCATGCACCCTCGAAGAGTGGTCTATTCTTGTTGAATCTCGAAGATAGTAATACACATATTCATAATGTAGAAGCAAAAAGATGCAAAGTTAATAATGATAGTGCAACTTATTTGTGGCACTGCCGTTTAGGTCATATCGGTGTAAAGCGCATGAAGAAACTCCATACTGATGGGCTTTTGGAACCACTTGATTATGAATCACTTGGTACTTGCGAACCGTGCCTCATAGGCAAGATGACTAAAACACCGTTCTCCGGTACTATGGAGAGAGCAACAGATTTGTTGGAAATCATACATACCAATGTATGTGGTCCGATGAATATTGAGGCTCGTGGCGGATATCGTTATTTTCTTACCTTCACATATGATTTAAGCAGATATGGGTATATCTACTTAATGAAACATAAGTCTGAAACATTTGAAAGGTTCAAAGTATTTCAGAGTGAAGTTGAAAATCATCGTAACAAGAAAATAAAGTTTCTACGATCTGATCGTGGAGGAGAATATTTGAGTTACGAGTTTGGTATACATTTGAAAAATTGTGGAATAGTTTCGCAACTCACGCCACCCGGAACACCACAGCGTAATGGTGTGTCCGAACGTCGTAATCGTACTTTACTAGATATGGTGCAATCCATGATGTCTCTTACTGATTTACCGCTATTGTTTTGGGGTTATGCTTTAGAGACGGCCGCATTCACGTTAAATAGGGCACCATCAAAATCCGTTGAGACGACGCCTTATGAACTATGGTTTGGCAAGAAACCAAAGTTGTCGTTTCTTAAAGTTTGGGGCTGCGATGCTTATGTGAAAAAACTTCAACCTGATAAGCTCGAACCCAAAGCGGAGAAATGTGTCTTCATAGGATACCCAAAGGAAACTGTTGGGTATACCTTCTATCACAGATCCGAAGGCAAGACATTCGTTGCTAAGAATGGATCATTTCTAGAGAAGGAGTTTCTCTTGAAAGAAGTGAGTGGGAGGAAAGTAGAACTTGACGAGGTAACTGTACCTGCTCCCTTATTGGAAAATAGTACATCACAGAAAACTGTTTCTGCGACACCTATGCCAATCAGTGAGGAAGCTAATGATGATGATCATGAAGCTTCAGAACAAGATACTACTGAACCACGTAGATCAACCAGAGTGAGATCCGCACCAGAGTGGTACGGTAATCCAGTTCTGGAAGTCATGATGCTAGATCATGATGAACCTACGAACTATGAAGAAGCGATGGTGAGCCCAGATTCCGCAAAGTGACTTGAGGCCATGAAATCTGAGATGGGATCCATGTATGAGAACAAAGTATGGACTTTGGTTGACTTGCCCGATGATCGGCAAGCAATTGAGAATAAATGGATCTTCAAGAAAAAGACCGACGCTGACGGTAATGTTACTGTCTATAAAGCTCGACTTGTTGCAAAAGGTTTTCGACAAGTTCAAGGGGTTGACTACGATGAGACTTTCTCACCCGTAGCGATGCTTAAGTCCGTCAGAATTATGTTAGCAATTGCCGCATTTTATGATTATGAAATATGGCAAATGGATGTCAAAACTGCATTCCTGAATGGATTTCTGGAAGAAGAGTTGTATATGGTACAACCAGAAGGTTTTGTCGATCCAAAAGGAGCTAACAAAGTATGCAAACTCCAGCGATCCATTTATGGACTGGTGCAAGCATCTCGGAGTTGGAATAAACGCTTTGATAGTGTGATCAAAGCATTTGGCTTTATACAGACTTTTGGAGAAGCCTGTATTTACAAGAAAGTGAGTGGGAGCTCTGTAGCATTTCTGATATTATATGTGGATGACATATTGCTAATTGGAAATGATATAGAATTTCTGGATAGCATAAAGGGATACTTGAATAAAAGTTTTTCGATGAAAGACCTCGGGGAAGCTGCCTACATATTAGGCATAAAGATCTATAGAGATAGATCAAGACGCTTAATTGGACTTTCACAAAGCACATACCTGGACAAGATTTTGAAGAAATTCAAAATGGATCAAGCAAAGAAAGGGTTCTTGCCTGTGTTACAAGGTATGAAATTGAGTAAGACTCAATGCCCGACCACTGCAGAAGATAGAGAGAAAATGAAAGATGTTCCCTATGCTTCAGCCATAGGCTCTATCATGTATGCAATGCTGTGTACCAGACCTGATGTGTGCCTTGCTATAAGTTTAGCAGGGAGGTACCAAAGTAATCCTGGAATGGATCACTGGACAGCGGTCAAGAACATCCTGAAATACCTGAAAAGGACTAAGGATATGTTTCTCGTATATGGAGGTGACAAAGAGCTCACCGTAAGAGGTTACGTTGATGCAAGCTTTGACACTGATCCGGACGATTCTAAATCGCAAACCGGATACGTGTTTACTTTAAACGGTGGAGCTGTTAGTTGGTGCAGTTCTAAACAAAGCGTCATAGCGGGATCTACATGTGAAGCAGAGTACATAGCTGCTTCGGAAGCAGCAAACGAAGGAGTCTGGATGAAGGAGTTCATATCCGATCTAGGTGTCATACCTAGTGCATCGGGTCCAATGAAAATCTTCTGTGACAATACTGGTGCAATTGCCTTGGCAAAGGAATCCAGATTTCACAAAAGAACCAAACACATCAAGAGACGCTTCAACTCCATCCGGGATTTAGTCCAGGTGGGAGACATAGAGATTTGCAAGATACATACGGATCTGAATGTTGCAGACCCGTTGACTAAGCCTCTTCCACGAGCAAAACATGATCAGCACCAAGGCTCCATGGGTGTTAGAATCATTACTGTGTAATCTAGATTATTGACTCTAGTGCAAGTGGGAGACTGAAGGAAATATGCCCTAGAGGCAATAATAAAGTTATTATTTATTTCCTTATATCATGATAAATGTTTATTATTCATGCTAGAATTGTATTAACCGGAAACATAATACATGTGTGAATACATAGACCAACAAAGTGTCACTAGTATGCCTCTACTTGACTAGCTCGTTAATCAAAGATGGTTATGTTTCCTAACCATGAACAAAGAGTTGTTATTTGATTAACGAGGTCACATCATTAGTAGAATGATCTGATTGACATGACCCATTCCATTAGCTTAGCACCCGATCGTTTAGTATGTTGCTATTGCTTTCTTCATGACTTATACATGTTCCTATAACTATGAGATTATGCAACTCCCGTTTACTGGAGGAACACTTTGGGTACTACCAAACGTCACAACGTAACTGGGTGATTATAAAGGAGTACTACAGGTGTCTCCAATGGTAGATGTTGGGTTGGCGTATTTCGAGATTAGGGTTTGTCACTCCGATTGTCGGAGAGGTATCTCTGGGCCCTCTCGGTAATGCACATCACATAAGCCTTGCAAGCACTGCAACTAATATGTTAGTTGTGAGATGATGTATTACGGAACGAGTAAAGAGACTTGCCGGTAACGAGATTGAACTAGGTATTGGATACCGACGATCGAATCTCGGGCAAGTAACATACCGATGACAAAGGGAACAACGTATGTTGTTATGCGGTCTGACCGATAAAGATCTTCGTAGAATATGTAGGAGCCAATATGGGCATCCAGGTCCCGCTATTGGTTATTGACCGGAGACGTGTCTCGGTCATGTCTACATTGTTCTCGAACCGTAGGGTCCGCACGCTTAACGTTACGATGACAGTTATTATGAGTTTATGCATTTTGATGTACCGAAGGTTGTTCGGAGTCCCGGATGAGATCACGGACATGACGAGGAGTCTTGAAATCGTCAAGACGTAAAGATTGATATATTGGAAGCCTATGTTTGGATATCGGAAGTGTTTCGGGTGAAATCGGGATTTTACCGGAATACCGGGAGGGTTACCGGAACCCCCCGGGAGACTAATGGGCCTATTGGGCCTTAGTGGAAAAAAGAAAAGGGAAGCCCACTAGCTGGCCGGCGCCCCCCCCCCAAGTCCTATTAGGAATAGGATAAGGGGCCGGCCCCCCTTCTCTCTCTTTTCCCCCCGGGAGTCCTAATTGGATTAGGATTGGGGGGAGGAGTCCTACTCCCGGTGGGAGTAGGACTCCCCTGCGCCTCCCCTCCCTTGGCCGGCCGGCTCCCCTCCTCCAACCTTTATATACGGGGGCAGGGGGCACCCCAAGACACACAACTTGATCCTTGAGATCGTTCCTTAGCCGTGTGCGGTGCCCCCTGCCACCAAATTCCACCTCGATCGTACCGTTGTAGTGCTTAGGCGAGGCCCTGCGTCGGTAGTACATCAAGATCGTCATCACGCCGTCGTGCTGACGGAACTCTTCCTCGACGCTTTGCTGGATCGGAGCCCGAGGAACGTCATCGAGCTGAACGTGTGCTAAGAACTCGGAGGTGCCGGAGTAACGGTGCTTGGATCGGTCGGATCGGGAAGAAGACGTACGACTACTTCCTCTACGTTGTGTGATCGCTTCCGCAGTCGGTCTGCGTTGGTACGTAGACAACACTCTCCCCTCTCGTTGCTGTGCATCACCATGATCTTGCGTGTGCGTAGGAATTTTTTTGAAATTACTGCGTTCCCCAACAGTAATCTGAGATCAACTCCAACCAACGTCTTTGCCTAAGGTTCAAATCTGGTTGGGTGAAGATATACTTGAGACTCTGGTGATCGGTGTAAATCTCGCAACGTTTACCAAGAAGGTAATGTCGCTAGGTCTTAAGTGCATAGACTACGGCTGCAAGCTCTAGATCATGTGTAGGATAATTCTCCTCATGTGGATGCAACTGTCGAGATGCATAGGCAATCACATGGCGATCTTGCATAAGAATGCAACCTAGTCCCTGTCGTGAGGCATCACAATAGATAACAAAGTCCTTAGTGAAATCCGGTGGCACAAGTATGGGAGCAGAAGTCAGGCGTCTTTTCAGTTCCTGAAAACTATGCTCACACTGTGGGGACCACTCAAACTTTTTATCTTTCTTGAGAAGTTCCGTGAGAGGTTTGGCCACTTTGGAGAAGTTCTCAACGAATCGGCGACAATAACTGGCTAGACCAAGGAAACTCCTAACTTGCTTAACTGTTTCAGGCGGAGTCCAATCAAGAACGGCCTGAACTCTTTCGGGATTGACAGCAATGCCCTTACCAGAGATTACATTGCCGAGGTAGGTCACTTCTGGCAACCAAAATTCGCACTTGGAGAACTTGGCATAAAGGTGGTACTCTCTGAGTTTTTCTAGCACAAGTCTAAGATGTTCAGCATGCTCTTCCTCGTTCTTCGAGTAAATAAGGATGTCATCGAGGTAAACCACGACGAACTTATCTAAGTACTCCATGAAGATCGAGTTCATCAAGCGGGAGAAAGTAGCTGGAGCATTAGTTAGACCGAAGGACATGACGGTGTACTCATACTGGCCATAACGAGTGACAAAAGCCGTTTTAGGAATGTCCCCGTTTCTGATCTTGATTTGGTGGTAGCCTAACCTCAAATCCATCTTGGAAAAGACTGAGGATCCAGCGAGCTGATCATACAGGTCATTGATCCTGGGGAGCAGATACTTGTTCTTTATCGTGACCAAATTAACGGGACGATAATCTACAACCATCCGGTCCGTACCATCCTTCTTCTTGACGAAGAGAACGGGGCAAGCCCAGGGAGAAGAACTAGGACGGATGAAACCCTTTTGCAAGGATTCATCGAGTTGTTTCTTAAGCTCGGCTAGTTCTAAGGGTGCCACCTTGTAAGGTCTCCTAGAGATTGGAGCGGTTCCTGGGATAAGATCTATGACAAATTCTACATCTCTGTCAGGTGGAATACCTGGCAGTTCCTCTGGAAAAACATCCGGAAAGTCACGGACTACCGGGATATCTTCAAGGTCAGGAAGAGGGTTGGCATTTAGAGAATAGAGTTGACGCTTTGCAACTCTAGTGGAGACGGTGACTATCTTGCCAGATGGGTTTGTAAGCTGAACAGACCTTGTGTAACAATCAATCTTGGCATAATGAGCTTTCATCCAGTCCATACCCAAGATGATATTAATATCTGTAGACTTGAGGGCTATAAGTGATGCAAGGAATACAAGTCTGTCAACAAGGATTTCATTACCATGGCTTATTATGGTAGTTTGCCATCTAGACCCCGAAGTTTGGATTTCAAGTGGAGTTGGCATATCACAAAATGACATGTCGTGCAAACGAGCATAGCCTTCGGAGATGAAGGAGTGAGATGCTCCGGTATCGAACAGAACCGAAGCTGGATGGCAATTGACAAGGAGGGTACCAAGAACGACATCCGGATCATCATGAGTGTCTTTAGCTGAGACGTGATGCACACATCCACATTCAGTGGGAGCTGACTTGACACTAATCATCTTGCGTGATGGCTTATCACGGCCAACAGATTTCTCAGGCTGGGGTGGAGCATAGTTGGTTTGAGAGCAGCCACATGCATAGTGTCCTGGCTCTCCACATGTGAAACAAGTCCCTGAAGTAGGACGTGGACCCGCATTGACAAGCGGTCTACCGATAGGCCTAGGTGGAGCATACGGTTGAACTGGGTGAGGCGCCACATAAGATGGCCTTGGTGTATAACCGGGTGGAAGAGCGGAGTTCGGAACCCAAATCCGGCGCTTCTGCGAAGTAGAACTGGAAGAAGAAACCAAATCACGGGTGTGCTTACGAGACTCCTGGTAAGTGAGCTGAGCTGTCTCTGCATTAATGGCCTTGTTCACAAGAGCCTGGAATGTATTGCAATGGTGCAAGTGGAGATCTCGACGCAAGTTGGGGTTGAGACCCTTCCGGAACCTAGCCTGCTTCTTGGCGTCTGTGGACACTTCTTCTGTAGCATAGCGGGCAAGGTTCTCAAATTCTCTACTATAAGCATCAACAGCCATCTTACTTTGGGTGAAACTACAAAACTCTTCTCGCTTGCGATCAATGAGAGCCTGAGGAATGTGATGCTCGCGGAAAACCTCAGTGAAATCCTTCCAGGTAGGTATCTGGCCAGCTGGAAGCATAGCCTCATAGTTCTGCCACCAAATACTAGCAGGACCTTCCAGGTGATAAGCAGCATAGGTGACCTTGTCACCTTCAGCTACATTCGCAGAACACAGCTTGTGTGTGATACTACGGAGCCAGTCATCTGCATCGAGTGGCTCAATAGAATGATGAAAGGTAGGTGGTTTCAGACCGATGAAGTCATAGATGGACGCTGACTCTTTGTGCTGATGGGAGGTGTTCTCCTCAATACGTGCTAACAAGTGGTTAGACTCTCGCTTGTTCTTCTCCATCTCTAACATGAACTCTGCCAATGAAGACTGGTCGGGAGGATCCTCATCCCTATCATCTCCGTGGGTCCGGATACGAGCAACAGAACTTCAGTTAACTAACGACATCTTGAAGAACCAACCAAGGAAACAAGGATGGATTCAGCATCACCATAAGGATGTAGATTATAGTATGAGAAAAATACTATCTCTTGAACTCCTAGGACAATTCCGGCAGCATAACGGCAGTAAAATGCTCAGAATGAGACATCCTGCTAATGAAGGGGTAGCACCATACTCAACGTCATCACTCTAGGTTCTTAGATATTACTAACAGGCTACACCGGAAGTACTCAAACTGGGATATGACTCAGATCAGCAAAACCTTAGAGACTACAAAGTAGTAACACGTGATCCTGATAGACGGAAGAGAAAGCCTAGTTCCTTAACCCCGTAGGAAAGATAGGATGACTCAGATCAGAAAGGCATGAGGTATAAGGAGTAAAAAGATCCTTACGTTCCCTTCCACAATCAATTCCCCTATATAGCTCAAGAATTTCTAGACTCAACTTCGACCCTGATTCTAACGCTGATACCAACGCTGTCGGGACCCCGATTCTAAGTCACACCGATCTAGCATGTAACACCTCATATCACTTTGCGGCCTCACACACGGTATCCCCACGGGTGTCGCCTTACCATGGCCCGGGACCGTTTGCGCCTTTTGGCTCACGTATATGATAGTGTCGCTAGCATCCATATGACAGAGAACCCGGGCCGACATGGCTAGTCGTGAACCCAAAGTGGCACTAACTCATGAGGACAGGCATGCATGAATCACATCGAGCATGTCGGTCATCAACGTGTGAATCTGGGCTGTAGCACTAGGCTAACAGGACTCTGGATGTCACCGCGTGACATTTCCCCGAAGGGACAGACACAGGAACGAAGTGAAACACATGCCGGCCAGTCAAGTGTCCTGAGCAGTAGTGCTGGGCTAGCAGGACTCCGGTGAACCGGGCTGTAGCAGACTACTATGGCTCAAGGAAGCACTAGACTACATTTCCCCATAAGAGAGACTGCCAAGGATAAACAACTAGATTGTCGGATCCCACACATAGCAATACACGTCACACGTACGCATAACATGCAAGTATGTGTTGTACAACATGGCATCACAACATAACGCAAACTCATATAGATAAAGGCTCAGAAGAGTCGCATAGCATAAATACAAACAGGGGTCACATGACCCATCCTTCAGAGCATACAAGCAACGGAAGCATTACATGTCTGAGTACAGACAACTACAAAAGAAAAGGGCTGATAAGCCTGACTATCTACAAGACCCTCCCAAGGGTACAAGATCATAGTTGAGGTAACAAGCTACTCATCGAAGTCCAAGTGGTACTACTAGTGAGACTGATGTCTCATCTGCAAAACATAAATAAAGCAAACGTGAGTACAAAGGTACTCAGCAAGACTTACATCAGATCCTATCATATATGCATTTGTATCAAGAAGGTAATGTGGGGTTTAGTTGCAGCAAGCCAGCTTTGACTCAGTGGCTATTCTATTCTATGACAACGAGAAACTTCTTTGAGATGAGGCAGCGCACACGAGTCCACTAATCACCACGTCAATACACTACTATGGATTCATTCCCGTCTTCCTACAAGCAGGCCATCCATAGCACTCACACTTGTCTTGAGCATTTTAGAGTATCCACTTCAAGTTGTCTATGTACCACGTAAGCATCTAAGAAGTCCATAACCGAGGACACGGCTATTCGAATAGATCATGATAACCCTGCAGGGGTGTACTTCTTCACACACGCTCTCACCACTTACCGCCATGTACACGTCATGTATCTCGGCAACCTTCAAGCGGAAGCCTGGCGAGGGTGTCGGCCACGACCTGACTAACCATGCAAGACTCTAGTCCAGGTCTATCACCTATTTGGGTTCCATCCGCAAGGAGATCCGGCCGAGGTTTCGCTCACGACCCCAAACGATGTGTACAGGGTTCCCGAGCCCAACATCCGGGTGCCAGTCGGTACACCGCGCCACGTGTGCCTAGTCTGTCCCAAGTCCACCCTACCGGGTGCCACTCGGTAGAAAAATAACACTACCTACAAACACCAGAAACTATTTGCAACTCCTGGATAGAGATCAAGGCGGTTAATAAGTCGAGAGAGCTTGGAGCGCCCGGAGCCCAATGTGTGGTAGTAGCTAGTCATTGAACAACTTACACAGAACTCAGTTCTTAAGGACGGTCCCAATGAGACAACCCACCATGTACTCCTACATGGCCTCTCACCGCTACCTTTACCAAATCGTGTTCACACGCTTAACTCTCGGCACCAGAAGATACCATAACACTCCAATTCATTCCCGATGAATCAGACCTGACACAACTCTAAGCAATAGCAGGCATGGCATGGTAGGAACACAACAAGGCTCAAACAACTCCTACACATTCTAGTGGGTTTTAACTATTTACTGTGGCAATGACAGGTCATGCAGAGGAAGGGGTTCAACTACCGCAGCATAAAGTAGCAGTTGAATCGTTGTTGTCCTAATGCAATAAGTGAGAGCAGGAGCGAGAGAGTAGGATTTTATCGGAATGAACAAGGGGGGTTTGCTTGCCTGGTAGATCAACAAGGGAGGCACTGCTCCTCTGACAGGTACTCTGGATCGGTCTCCGGAGCAGGACCTATCGAGAAGGAACGGTGTCGGCAATCAATACACAATCATATGCAACAATATGATGCATGAAGATGGCATGAAGATGTGATGTTATTTGAGCTAATGCAACTAGTATTCAACTGCATGAAGTCCATTTGAACCAATGATTCAAATGCATCTCCAAATAAGCTCTTTATATAAGCCATAAGTGTGTTTTCATATATACAATATGTATAGGTTTGTTTTTCATGCATGAAAATGGTACAGATGGATAGATTGAATTTTTCTGATAATTTTTCATATATAAATTATTTCAATCTGAGCTACGGTTGAATTTCTATGAATTTTTGAAGTTTATATCATTTTCTGGAATTTCCTGATTTATTTAATATTAGAAAATGAATAATTACGTCAGCATGACATCAGCATTGCGTCAGTAGGTCAAAGGAGCTGACCGAGTCAAACCTGATGTGTGGGGGCCACAGGTCAGTGACCGGTTAGTTAACAGAGGAGTTATTCCTAATCTAATTTAGATTAGTGGCTCTGGGGCCCACTGTCAGTGTCTCTAGGGGGGTAGTTAGTGCCTAACTATGATGCCACGTCAGCCCGCCGGAGTTCTGGCCGGCGGCGACCAATAGCGTGGCGGCGACTTGCCGGAATGGCGCTACGAGCTGCGTCTGGTCGCGCGAAGACCACCGGGGCGTAGCCCGTCGTCGTTCGCATCCAGGGCAGCTGGTGGGAGGCTGCGGGGGCGCCGGAGCTCGCCGGAGCGGGGCTCGAGGCGGCGGCCGGAGTTCTGCTCCGGGCGAAAATGGGCTACGGGGCACGGTAGGGCGAACCCGCGAGTGCTACGGGTTTCTGGGAACGCGCTGAGTGCGTTTATAGGTTCAGACGCGAGCGGCGGTGGCTGGAACGACGGCGGTGACATGCGCGGCGGAGCCGAGCTCTCGGCCATGGCGGAGATGCGTCCTGGAGCTCGCGAACGCGAGGGAGAAGAGAGGGGTTTGGCGCGGAAGCTCACAACAATCACGTTGAAATGGTCAGCGGCTCGGGGGAGGCTTGGGGCAGCGAAGACGATCTCTGGCGACCGAAGATGAAGACGGCGGCGAGGTGGCTCTCCAGGGCCTCCCGAGGCGCGTGGCTTGACGGAGAGGTGGAGGACGATGTGGTGGAGCTTCTGAGCACGGGGAGAGGGCGAGGGGGAGGCGGTGGCCGCGGTGGTGGTCGTCGACGGCTGCGGGCGCGTTCGGTCCGAGGAGAGGGAGAGATCAAGGATAGGGGGGAGGAACGAGAGAGCGAGGGAGAGATCCGGGGTGGTGCTGGGCGCTTCTGGCGAGGCCAGGGCCTCGAGGGGGAGGGCACGCAGGCAGCTGCCGTGGCGCGCATGCACGCGGTGGTGCAGCGACCACGCGCCCTGTCCCTTTGGCGTGAGGAGGGGGACGACTGGCGTCGGCCAGTCAGCTGGGCCGAGCTACTGGGCCGGTTTGGTAAGTGGCCCAGGTAAGTCTCTCTCCCCTTTTCTGTTTTCTTTTCTATTTTTCTGACATTTGTTCTGATTTAATAAAATACTAAATCATTTTTATATTCTTCTGAAAATTATTGTAGGAACTAATTGGATTATTCCAAAGCCCCACAGTAAAAATCAGAATTATTGGAGTATATTTGAATATATAACAAATATAAATCCAATGCAAATAATTATGCATTAATTCCAAATAGCCAAAATAAATATTTATGAGCTCCTAAAAATATTGGTTTGAATTTTACCTCTCACCAATATTTTCAGAGAGAGACATGAACATTTTCTTGGACCTTTTTGGAGAAATTTTTATCTGGATTATTTTCAGAAATGATTCTGAGGGTTTCACAAATCCCCATTTCAAATTTAAATGGAGTTGAAACATGATGCAAGCATGAAGGGCTAGCCTAGGTCATACCAGAACTAGGGATGTGACATATGCTCCCCGGCAATGGCGCCAGAAAATAGTCTTGATAACCCGCAAGTATAGGGGATCGCAACAGTTATCGAGGGTGGAGTATTTAACCCAAATGTATTGATTCGACACAAGGGGAGCCAAAGAATATTCTCAAGTATTAGCAGCTGAGTTGTCAATTCAACCACACCTGGAAACTTAATATCTGCAGCAAAGTGTTTAGTAGCAAAGTAATATGATAGTAGTGGTAACGGTAGCAAAAGATAACAGTAGTAAAAGTAATGTTTTTGGTATTTTGTAGTGATGATAGCAATAGCAACGGAAAAGTAATTAAGCAGAGAACAATATATGGAAAGCTCATAGGCAATGGATCGGTGATGGAGAATTATGCCGGATGTGGTTCATCATGTAACAGTCATAACCTAGGGTGACACAGAACTAGCTCCAGTTCTTTGATATAATGTAGGCATGTATTCCGAATATAGTCATACGTGCTTATGGAAAAGAACGTGCATGCCATCTTTTGTCCTACCCTCCCGTGGTAGCGGGGTCCTTACGGAAACTAAGGGATATTAAGGCCTCCTTTTAATAGAGAACCGGAACAAAGCATTAACACATAGTGAATACATGAACTCCTCAAACTACGGTCATCACCGGTAAGTATCCAGATTATTGTCACTTCGGGGTTAACGGATCATAACACATAATAGGTGACTATAGACTTGCAAGTTAGGATCAAGAACACTCATATATTGATGAAAACATAATAGGTTCAGATCTGAAATCATGGCACTCGGGCCCTAGTGACAAGCACTAAGCATAGCAAAGTCATAGCAACATCAATCTTAGAACATAGTGGACACTAGGGATCAAACTCTAACAAAGGTAACTCGATTACATGATAGATCCCATCCAACGCATCACCGTCCAGCAAGCCTATGATGGAATTACTCACGCACGACGGTGAGCATCATGAAATTGGTGATGGAGGATGGTTGATGATGACGATGGCGACGGATCCCCCTCTCCGGAGCCCCGAACGGACTCCAGATCAGCCCTCCCGGGAGGTTTAGGGCTTGGCAGCGGCTCCGTATCGTAAAACACGATGATTTCTTCTCCCTGATTTTTTTCTCCCCGAAACTCAATATATGGAGGTGGAGTTGGAGTCGGAGAGGCAACAGGGGGCCCACGAGGTAGGGGGCGCGCCCCCACCCTCGTGGAGAGACGCTGGGCCCCCTGGCCTTCATCTTTGGCAGGTATTTTTCTTATTTTCTGAAAAGTGGCTCCGTGAAGTTTCAGGTCATTCCGAGAATGTTTGCTCCTGTACATAAATAACATCATGGTAATTCTACTGAAAACAGCGTCAGTCCGGGTTAGTTCCATTCAAATCATGCAAGTTAGAGTCAAAAAACAAGGGCAAAAGTGTTTGGAAAAGTAGATACGACAGAGACGCATCAATCGATAAAGTTCTTCGTATGTGGGAACCAATATGAGCATCTAGGTTCCACTGTTGGTTATTCACCAAAGAGGTTTCTCGGTCATGTCTACATAGTTCTCGAACCCGTAGGGTCCGCACGCTTAACGTTCGATGATGATTTTGTATTATATGAGTTATGTGATTTGGTGACTGAATGTTGTTCAGAGTTCTGGATGAGATCACAAACATGATGAGGAGTCTCGAAATGGTCAAGAGGTAAAGATTCATATATAGGACGATGATATTCGGACACCGGAAGTGTTCTGGGGGTACTGGGTACATATCGGGTCACCGGAAGGGGTTCCAGGCATCCCCCCGACAACTACATGGGCCCAATGGGCCAAGAAGGGGACAGACCAGCCCCTAGGGGGCCGGTGTGCCCCACATAGGCTGAAATAAGGGGGGAAGGGAAGAGGGGAAGAGAGAAAGGAAGGGGAGCAATTCAGCCTCCTCTTCCTTCTCTCCTCCCTCCTCCTTCCTTCCCCCTCCGGATGAATATGGAAGGGGGGAGGCCGAATTGGGAGGCGCCCAAGTAGGATTCCTCCTACTTGGGGCACCCCCTTGGCTACCTCTCCTCCCCTCCAACCTATATATATGAGGGGGGGGGGGCACCGCTAGAACAAACATCAACAGTTGTTAGCCGAGTGCGACGCCCCCTCCACAGTTTACTCCCCGGTCATATTCACCACTACAAAAAATACACTTTTGTGATGATACGTGTTTGTCACAGTAGGTAACGTTTTCTTTCATGCATGTACATCCATGATGATTTTATGACAGAATCAAGATAGTCATACCTGTGCTGTCGTAGAAGTGTTCCATGACATTACCAAAATTATCATCACGGAAGTGTCCACTTCCATGACGATAAATCGTGCATCATAGAAGTGCTTTCATCAAGGGTGACCGACACATGGCATCGACCGTAACAGGTCGCCATTAAGCTATCGGGTCCGGTTTTGGATCCGATAACCCGTTAACAGCCCAGACCAATGGCGATTTTCCATGTGTAAAATTCTCATTGGCCGGAGGAAACACATGTTGGCTCAACGTTCGGACAGATGTCACCCACTCATAGGACAGGAGGTGTCTATGATACATTGACACGTGGCACGGCCCAACAGAGGCCCATTCCGGTGAAAAGGCTGGCCTAGCTAAAGGCCCACCATGTTTTTTCAGACACTAGTGGGCTGGCCCATTAATAGCGTGCCATGTTTTGGGTCAAATTGAGGCCCATACCAGATCAGGCATGTTCACAGCCTCCCGTGTTTTGGGCCAAATCACGGCCCATATCGAATCAGGCCCGTTAACGGGCCACTGTTCTTTTGGGCCCATACTAAGACATGTTTGTATTTCAGCCTGTTAAATACCCGTTTACCAGTTCGTCCCGATAATAGTTTCGGCCTGTTAGCGGCCCATGGTGCATTTGGGACATTGTCGACCCTTTTAACTTTAGGCCATTAAACGGCCCGTGCAGAAACTGGGCTATTTCGTGTCCGAAGTAACTTTAGGCCTCTTAACGGCCCGTAGTCTTCGTGGATAAATTTCAGCCCAACTGGCATATCGGCTTGTTAATGGCCCGTGTAACAGTTGGGCCTAATTACAGCCTGCGTTGAATCTGGCCTGCTTACAGCCCATCTGATAATGGCCCGTGACACTTTTAGGCCTAGGGCCCGCGTAGATATCGGTCTGCTTAAAGCCCATAATTTTATTGGGCCTAACAGGCCCGAGATATATTTTGGCCTGTTAACTGGTCGTCCTATTTGGGCCAAACATGGGCCTTAGGCAATTTCGACCTGTATTAGCCCATGAATTTTTCGGCTCAATGCTAGCCCAATCTAGGTTTTAGCCTGTTAAAAGCCCATGGTATTCTCTGGCCCAGCTGGACAGAACTTTACTCGGCATGTTAAAGGCGGGAAACAACTATAGGTTTAGACCTGCTAATGCCCCAAGATGATTATAGGCCCAGGTTTTGGCGCATATGAGTAACGGGCCAGCCTAAAGACCGACAACACTGAGATCCACTGAACCTTCTGGCCTAAATTACAACATACCGACCAAGAATAAACCTAGACTATACAACAAAGAAATTACAACATATTACATCCCCTCGGCATCAAAGTTCACCGCCAGTGATAACATAGGGCAACCAGAAAACATATTACATCAAGTGGGCAGGTCACCACTAGTGGAAGTTAAGAGGCAGACAAAATAATAGACAGAGCCAACAGCACCTCAACATAGTACAAGAAAGGTTAGCCCGGCCCATGAGCTGGAGCACAAGCAGCTTAGCAACCTGATGAGATTGCGCTTCTTTGGTCCTCATATCCACCAACTTAAGTTGCATAGCATCAATAAACGTCCTGTACTTACGGTTAATCTTGCATAGAGATTGGAGTTCCAGTCGTATTTGAGCGGAAGCATGTATTTCTGCTTGAATTTCAGACTGAAGAAGTCGAACAGATTCAGACGGCGACTTCATCGAGCTTGTGTCACTGAGTAAGTTTGACACTACATCAGGATGTGACTTCGTGGTTGTGTACCCTACCCTCAATATGTGTTGCCTTCTCTGGAATATGTGTTAGAGGGACAAACAATGGGCTTGTCTCACTATAATTGTGGCAGTTCTTTCTAGCAGCGGTGTTGTCACCCTGAAAGAGAAATAGGTAGGTAGACAACAGGTTTTGCACGTATAAGCATCATCGCTGTCAATTCATCTCATTTCTTTGTCAGAAATAAAGAGACACGGTTTAAAATATCATTAACATAAAGGCATTGTTCATAGTTAAGATGGCAGGAAATGGCATTGTGCAGGAGCGGCCAGCTTCACCAGACCACTGGATTACAGATCAAGACCACGAGCATAGATGTAGTTCTAAACAATGTATAAGCATGAATGGTGAGTGCACTGTCAATCTATACCATATCAGTTTCGTAAATAAAGAGACACGATTTAAATAACATTAATATAATATGGCATTGTTCATAGTTGAGACATAGCAGGATATGACATTGTGCTGTTGTTGGTAGTCTCACCACACCACTGGATTACATATCAAGAACACAAACATACACATAGTGCTGAAGAAGATAACTTACTATGTTTAGTTTAATTTACATGGCACGAATAAGGAACTAGATTGTACAACAAAAGACTGAAATTGAGAAGGACAAACTTATGTTTATGTACTTCTACTTTATAAACTTTGAACAAGCAATGTGATGTAGATGACAAGAATAAACAACATTTGCACTCATAGCTATCCAAATATAAACAATAAAGTTTGAAGGCTCGAGGAGGACAAACTTACATTAGTAGTGAAGACAGGCTCTATAAAGGCCTTATCCATATTGATGGAGGGGGGGAGGGGCAATTCAAGAAGTTTACCACACACTCTTCTTCAAGAGTATTGCTTTTATTCTACATTTTGTTAGGAGTAAATATAGATGTGAAAATATAGGAACAAATGGCGATTATTTAACTTAAAATGCAGAGTACAAATGTAAATACAACATACAGGCAGAAGGCATTGACAAGAGCAATGCGGAGCTAAACTTCTTCAGTAACATTGGTTTTATTCAATATTTTGGCAAGAGTAAATGTAGATCTCATGTGTAGAAAAATGGAGGAGAAGGGAAAATAAGCTATAAAGTGTACATGAAGAACTAGCTAACAAATATGAGTACAATGATGAAGGACAACAGATACTTACAAGAACAATGCAGAACTAAATTTCTTCATAGGCATTGGGTTTATTCTACATTAATTTAAGCATTAATATAGATCTGATAATTTGGAGTGAACAGTGGATAAGCAAGCTATAATGCACAATGATGTCACATAATCCACCACATATGAATATAAGGACATTGATAGGACAATAGGTACTCACAAGAGCAAAGCAGCAACCAGCATAGTTGCGATATCCTAGGTTTTGCGGCGCTGGTTCTATCGCTGGGCGCCGCCAACCCCGCCCGACGTCGCGGCCGCCGTTGACCGATATAGAAATCGTCCGGTTCGCCGGTTCTTTCAGTTTTAGATCTAGGTCGGTTTTTCTTTAGGGTTAGGGTTTTCTCAGTTTTCTTCGGTTAGATCTATTCTGCGAATGTTCGTTCGTTTATTTCTTATAATGAACGAATTCGTTCGTTTGTCTCTGTTAGCGGGCGTTCTTCTGATAGATTTTTCTTTTTCTATTTTATTTTTCGGCCAGGGACCTATCCGCGATTATTTTGATCGCCGATTAGCCCCTAATCTTCAAACCCTCGCAACCTTTTTAACCGTTCATCCAAATCAAGTAAAACCAACGCCAAAATCTTCCTCTCGAACCCCTCTTTCCAGTTAATCAAGTTGAGCATTATTTGACAAATTAAATTTTGGTTTCAAGCAGATTTGAGTTCGAACTTCTTTTGATCGTAGTTTGAGTTTCATAGATCCGATTTGATCGATTCTTTCGGCAAATCGAAGACCTTCAGTTGAATTTTCAGTTTGGACTTTCTCATCTGAGTTTTAACCTTGCATCTATGCTTGAGTGCTTATGTATACTATTGTTTGTTTGTGATAGAGTTCCCGGAGTGCGAAGCATGCTACTACGAGTCTCTAGGATTGCAGATCGTCAACAAGGCAAGTAACACTTTGATCATATCCCTTTGTTACCCAGTTTTATGCATTAGTTTCAACCCTCAAACATTGCATGAGTAGGATTTGCTTAACATGTGGGATTTGGGGAGTAGATGTTGAGGTAGTACCTATTGCCCTTTCATTCAAACCCTGGGAGTTACTTCTACGTTATGCTTATACTGCTATGCTATGCTCGTAGACGTGGATTGGTTGAGTGATTCATGATAGATGTGAGATCATTATGAACTAAGGGTTTATTTTAAGGTGGCTACTTTAACACACATCTGGGTGGATTGTTTGTGGGCACCTCGGGAATCCAGTGTTGTCCAAGGAGATCCCGGGGAATCCGTGTGATCATCCTATGGCTCGCCACCCAGGCTCAAAGGGATCATATTGTTATTCATGTTGGAAACTTCCGTGTGCAGGCACAAGCCATTATGGGCTCTAGCATAGATGAGTATTGTGTGACCTCTTTCAGTGGTAAACTAGCAGATGTAGGGAATGTAGGTGGTACGGTTTACCCGTCGAGAGAGTTAATGCTTCTGAAAGACTGTGTCTCGGTCATCCGTTTCTCAAACACCATGTAGTGCGAGAAATCAAACGGAGGAGATCGAGTCTTGTGGGGAAAAGTGCGCAAACCTCTGCAGAGTGTACAAACTAATCATGGTTAGCCGTGTCCTCGATTATGGACATCTTGAGTATCTGGTGCTTGAATTATTATGTTGATCTTATCACTTTACTCTAATTAATTTGTTGGGTTGATGATTACTTTAATTGGGATCGAGATGGGGTTTCCATTCTCGATGTTTTCAAAAACCTTTGTAGTTAAATAAAATATATTCCTTTATTGTAGGGAAAAATTGGCTTTTCGCAAAAACATAATAACCATAGAGCCTCCACCAGCCAACATGCATATAGTTGTAGCTGTTATATGTTCATTACTCTATAGTGTTATTTTGCTAGCATATTCCATGCGCTGACCCGTTTTTGGGCTGCAACATATTATGTTGCAGTCTTTTCAGACGAAGAGTAAGGTGCACTAGGTTGTTGTTTTGCACTTAGCTATGCCGTTGAAGTTGATGGACTTGCTTTATCTTCCAAGCCTTCCGCTGTTATCTTGTTAGATGGCCTTCAACCGTATTATTATAATAAGTACTCTCTTATGAGATATTATATGTAATAAGTGTGTGATTGCAAATCTGTTATAAATCCTTCAAAGTACTATGTGTGTCAGCATTACCGATCCAGGGATGACACTTATGCATAGAAACTTGATGCATTCGGGTCGGGTCGGGTCGCTACAAGATGGTATCAGAGAACACGCTGATTGTAGGACGCGACCACTAAGATAAGCCATAGGTCACTCTCCTCTACTCATTTCTGATCCTCTCCATTTTCCACTCTATAGATGGCAGACCCAAGGAACAAGTTTGCTCAACCGGATAAAGACATACCTTTTGGGAGACACTTGAAGGAAGTCACTAGGTACCTGAACATCGGAATACCAAGCTTCACCGGGACCTACACTGCCACTTTACCCAAAGAGGAGCATTGGATGATTCAAGTTCAAGTTCTAGGAAGGACATTCACGCCAGTTACTGAGCCCATATTGTTTTCCTTTGATGCACCAACCTGGAGTCTAGGAAAGAGCATGGTGGCTAACATCGCCATGGGATGCATCAGCGAAGTTTATCACAAGGATCTTAAGGACACCATCTACTAGATATGTGGGCGTCGAGATGAGCAATGGGAGATGATCAGCACCAGGAGGGACATATCCATTGCAGCCTTCATGTAGGAGTTAAACTAGCACATTCATTGCCAGGAGAACCAAATGTGTGCAAGCATGATAGATCTGAAGAAGTTGATGACTAGGAACATGGAGCTTGAAGAGGAACTAAAGTATACACGCGACGGATACGAGGAGGAAATCGCAATACTAGTAGAGAAGAATGACGACCTGATGAGGAAGCTAGGAGTATTCATGGGAGACCCCGCGCCAGGAGGAGATGACGACCATCCCAAGGACTACATTATCATCGACGACACCGACTCCGACCCCGACAGTAGTGATGATTATTACGAAGAGGAAGCTGGAGCGGATATCATGGAGTCTTCCACCAATCAAAATTTCTAGTCGACCACCATATTATCAGTAGTATTCCCCCATGTATATAGTAGTAGTCCGAGTATTTTGTAATGGTAGCTAGATCGATTGTATGCCCTTGTTTGAATTGAGTTGTGTGATATGAATGTGTTTGTCTCATGTGCATATGGGTGCTACCTCTTGAGCACTTGCATTGGTTTTCCCTTGAAGAGGAAAGGGTGATGCAGCAGAGTAGCGTAAGCATTTCCCTCAGTTTTTGAGAACCAAGGTATCAATCCAGTAGGAGGCTACACGCGAGTCCCTCGCACCTTCACAAAACAAATAAATCATCGCAACCAACGCGATAAGGGGTTGTCAATCCCTACACGGTCACTTACGAGAGTGAGATCTGATAGATATGTTAAGACAATATTTTTGGTATTTTTATGATAAAGATGCAAATTAAAATAAAAGTCAATGAAAATAACTAAGTATTGGAAGGTTAATATGATGAAGATAGACCCGGGGGCCATAGGTTTCACTAGTGGATTCTCTCGAGAGCATAGATATTTTACGGTGGGTGAACGAATTAATGTTGAGCAATTGACAGAATTGAGCATAGTTATGAGAATATCTAGGTATGATCATGTATATAGGCATCACGTCCAAGACAAGTAGACCGACTCCTGCCTGCATCTACTACTATTACTCCACACATCGACCCCTATCCAGCATGCATCTAGAGTATTAAGTTCATAAGAATAGAGTAACGCCTTAAGCAAGATGACATGATGTAGAAGGATAAATTCAAGCAACATGAAATAAACCCCATCTTGTTATCCTCGATGGAAACAATACAATATGTTCCTTGCTGCCCCTACTGTCATTGGGAAAGGGCACACTAAGATTGAACCCAAAGCTAAGCACTTCTCCCATTGCAAGAAAGATCAATCTAGTAGGCCAAACCAAACTGATAATTCGAAGAGACTTGCAAAGATAACCAATCATACATAAAAGAATTCATAGAAGATTCAAATATTGTTCATAGATAAACTTGATCATAAACCCACAATTCATCGGTCTCAACAAACACACCGCAAAAGAAGATTACATCGAATAGGTCTCCACAAGAGAGGGGGAGAACTTTGTATTGAGATCCAAAAAGAGAGAAGAAGCCATCTAGCTAATAACTATGGACCCATAGGTCTGAGGTAAACTACTCACACTTCATCGGAGAGGCTATGGTGTTGATGTAGAATCCCTCCGTGGTCGATGCCCCCTCCGGCGGAGCTCCGGAACAAGCCCCAAGATGGGATCTCGTGGATACAGAAAGTTGTAGTGGTGGAATTAGGGCTTTGGCTACGTATCTGATCGTTTGGGGGTATGTAGGTATATATAGGAGGAAGAAGTACGTCAGTGGAGCAACAGGGGGCCCACGAGGGTGGAGGGCACGCCTGGGGGGGGGGGGGTAGGCGTGCCCCCTACCTCGTGGATTCCCTGTTGGTTGCTTGATGTAGGGTCCAAGTCTCCTGGATCATGTTCGGTGAGAAAATCACGTTCCCGAAGGTTTCATTCCGTTTGGACTCCGTTTGATATTCCTTTTCTTCGAAACCCTAAAATAGGCAAAAAAACATCAATTCTGGGCTGGGCCTCCGGTTAATAGGTTAGCCCCAAAAATAATATAAAAGTGGATAATAAAGCCCAATAATGTCCAAAACAGTAGATAATATAGCATGAAGCAATCAAAAATTATAGATACGTTGGAGACGTATCAATGGGTAGTGTTTTTTCTCCTTAGACGTCATTCTATTATAATCTCTCCCCTCTAAACCCATCAGATGCCTCCGAGATGTGACCCCGGATTTGTCTTCCCACCGGAGCTCACTCAGTTGATCCAATAGCAGAATGCCTTGATGCAACTACTAGTCCAGAACCAAGGCAACAACAACAATAACAACAACCCACCGCCACCACCTCCAGTGGACAACTTAGCCCGTTTTCTGAGGTTGAATCCGCCGGTGTTTTCCAGTAGCACCGAGCCCATTATTGCCGATGATTGGCTACGCAGGATTGGAAGGGAGTTTACCACCGCAGGTTGCACAGATGCGGAGAAGGTTCGCTTTGTCGTACACCAACTGGATGGACCCGCAGCCTCATGGTGGGAGAATTACACAGCCACTTTTCCGATAGCTAATGTCACATGGGATTAGTTTCAGCAAGCATTCCGCACTGCCCATGTCTCAACTGGAGCTATGAATATGAAGAAGCGTGAGTTCGGGAACTTACGCCAGGGAAACTGTACTATGGGGCAATACGTGGATGAGTTTAGCAAGTTAGCTCGTTATGCCTCAGATGATGTGGCCACTGAAAGTGCGTTATATTGACTAGAAGGGGGTGAATAGGCGATTTTTATGAAAGTCTTCAAAACGTGGAAGTTATGAAGACAAACAGAGTGGATAAGCCTATCACTATGCAACGGAAGTTAGATTACACAACGCAAGCCATAGTCAAGTATACAATATAGTGAAATCACAGTGACAAACAGCTTCAGTGTAATGAGGATCAGGTAGGAAGAAGTTGTGAAGCCAAACAGATCATACAGTCAAGTTGTGAAGACAGAAGATAAAGCAAGCATGCAATGGCTTCACAATGTGTACTGGTAAGTAAAGGGAGGTGAAGATGAAACCAGTGACATGTTGAAGACAATGATATGTTGGACCAGTTCCAGTTGCTGTGACAACTGTACGTCTGGTTGGAGCGGCTAGGTATTTAAACCAAAGGACACACAGTCCCGGACACACAGTCCTGAACACGCAGCCCAGGACACCCTGTCCTCACCGTTTTCTCCTTGAGCTAAGGTCACACAGACCTCGCCCAATCACTCTGGTAAGTCTTCAAGGTAGACTCCCAAACCTTCACAGACTTCGTTCACCGGCAATCCACAATTTCTCTAGGATGCTCAGAACGCGACGCCTAACCGTCTGGAGGATGCACAGTCCTCAAGTGTAATAGGTCTTCAGATCACTCAGACAAGAAGACTTAAGTGATGCCCAATTACTCTGGCTCTGGGTGGTTAGGGCTTTTCTCCTCGCTAGGGATTTTCTCTCAAAGGCTTCGAGGTGGGTTGCTCTCAAACGACAAAAGCCGTGCACTGAAATCTGAGCAGCCAACCGTTTATGGTTGTAGGGGTGGACTATTTATAGCCACTTGGCAACCCGACCTGATTTGTCCGAAATGACCCTGGGTCACTAAGGAACTGACACGTGTATCAACGGTCGAATTTCGAACTCACACGGCAACTTTACTTGGGCTACAAGTAAAGCTGACTTGTCTGACTCTGGACAAGATTTTCTCTCATTGTCTTCACTCGAAGACATAGGATTTGAATTAGGCACCACTTCAGTCATCTAGACTGGTTCTCTTGGACCCCACTTAACAGTACGGTGGTTCCTATGACACAACATGAATGAAGTAAAACTACGAAGGATCTAAGTCTTCGAGTTCCATAAGCTTCATGGGGAGTCTTCACATGTCATTGTCTTCGACATGAATGTCTTCATAAACCACCATTGTCTTCAATGTCTTCGTACATTTTTAGGGGTCATCTCTGGTAGCTAAACCAAATCAATGAGGGACTTCTACCTGTGTTATCCTGCAATTCTCACAAACGCATTAGTCCCTCAACTAGGTTTGTCGTCAATACTCCAAAACCAACTAGGGGTGGCACTAGATGCACTTACAATCTCCCCCTTTTTGGTGATTGATGACAAACTAGTTGAAGTTTTCAACGGGGAATATAATTTGTGAAATTGTAAAGGAATTGTCTTCATAAGCTGCAAGGGCTCCCCCTGAAGATGTGCATATGAGTGATTTGCTTCTGGAACGCAAATGCACATGGCATGTTGTACTTGTGGGAATCCACTTCAACTTATGATGACAATCCATCATGCATGTAAAGGTATATGAAGAGAATGACATGCATAATGAGAAATGGACGTCTGTGAAATGATATAAGTGCGGAAATTATCGTCGTACATGCGGAATTTATCTTCGCAAAAACATAGTGGCAAACAAGTAGCAGACGACCATCAAGTTTAAGCACGAAGCAAAATGCAAAATATAAAGCACCCGCCCATATTATTGACCCGCTTGAAGACTATAAACATCATATGCTTCTCCCCCTTTTGTTAGTGATGACCAAAAAGGTTTGAAGACATAGAGTTTTCTACGCGTTCCCAGGCGCAGCAGGGTCAGTGGAGGCATTTGGTGGTGCTGACGAGCTTGGTGCAGGATCGACGCGCGCTGAAGAAGGTGGTGGTGATGTAGCATCGTCTTCTTCCTCAATGATTTTTCCAGTCACTGTTGCAGTAGAGCAAGAGAACTCTGATTCTTCAAGCGACAGAGTTCCGCGCAGCACAGCTCTTCTGGGGGGTGTGGAGTCAAACTTGAATCTTTCTTTGAAGCCATCCTCTTGAAGTTCAGCTTCAGTGCACATCATGGTGAGGCCTTTCCAAGTGCGGCGACAGGTTTCATGTGCGACAAAGGCATTCTTGGTGGCCAAATTTCTGATGCGATTGACGTCTTGCATGATACTGCGCATCTGCCTTTTGAGCCAGTCGTGATGCCTATCTTGCTTTTGGTGCAGAGCCACAAGAAGTTCACGGTCAGTGAGTGTACGAGCGCGTTTCTTGGGTCTCTGTGCAGCTGTGCTGTCAGTGGCTTGAGTTGATGCAGGGGCACGTGTGGTGCCAGCCATTGGATACACTCTGGAGATGGCTTCAACACCTTCATCATTCTGTGTGAAGCTCTGGTGTTCTGCATTCTGAAGACATAGTGGTTGTTTGGCAGGCTCAGGATATATTGCTTCAGCAGAGGTGTCCACATCAGGTAAGAAGATTCGATGGTTGCGGGCAGAGGGCTGATAGGAGATAGCAGAGTGGAGCTTGATTAGCCTCATAACCCATGGAGCATAAATCTTCAAACCAAAGAGATCTGAGCCAGACGCTGCAAGTTGGCGTATAAAGAGATCCTGAGCGTTGAAGCATTTGCCATGCAGGATACAGAAGATGAGAGTCTTCATGGCACCTTCAACCTTGGCATATCGAGAGTGCCCCTTAATGGGCCATAGAGTCCGCCTGACGATGTGATATATAGTTCTGGGCAGGTACTCTAAGTCTTCAATGAAGAACTCAGTTGGGTAAGGTGCATCAGGAAGCAATGGCTTCATCATTGAGAGCATTTGACTCATATTTGGCTCAGGTCGCTGAAATATGCTCTCAATTGCTTCAGCACGGAGTTGGCAGCCTTCTTCGAAGAGTTCGCCAGGAGTGGGTAGGCCGGTAAGCTCAATGATATCGAATGCATTGGCTTCATGATGGACATTGCCGGTCATCCACTCCAGGATCCAAGTCTTCGGATCTCTGTTGTAGCCTTTGATGTGCAGTGTGGCATAGAACTGGAGCAGAAGCTCTTCATTCCAGTGCTCTTCATCTGTGATAAACGGCAGCAGGCCAACTTGCTTGAAGAAGTCCAGTGCTTCTTCCAGACCAGGCAGACCAGCAACAGCTTCAACCTCAAGGCGCTGGTGAGGAAAGATACGGCCTTGGTTGTATTGGACGCAGGAGTAGTAGCTGCGCTATGGGTAGCTCCAGAACCTATCTGATACAATCCGTTCCCTTGAATAAGGGTTCTTGGAGCGGTTGAAGAAGGTGTTATCTGCCCTGAAGCTATTGACATTAAAGGAGCCAGGAGCTGATGCAGGACCTGGGAACCTTGGCAGTCGTGGGATTGGCTTCTGGACCTGGGGCCTGTGCGCAACATGATAGTTGAACTATGGACCGGCAGCAGACTCAGGCACAGAAGGTTCAGAGGCAGTAGCTTCAGTGTCTCTTGAAGCTGTTGGTTGGTCGGGCTCCACACTTGCTTCAGTGTTGGTTGTGGCAGCTGCAATGTTTTCAGCCTCAACACGTGTAGTGAGAGGGACGGATTCAGGTACGTTCTCCTTGAGAACTTCTCCTTGTGGGTGCGGGGGAGATGGAGCTTGAGGTTCTTCTTCATGCCCTTCTTCATGTTCTTCGGCTGATGCAGCCGGAATGTCGTCAGCAGCCTGAGACCTTGGCCCTTTGCGAAGCCTACGGAATGCAGGCGACGCTGGTGGAGTTGCAGTGGGCTGGGGCTCATTCTCTTCCTCCTGCGGGCGATCTGCCCACGATGCATCTTGGGTGATTGGCGTCAAGGGACGACCAATGCTGATCATTTCGCTTGTTTCAAGCTGAGGAAGGACTGCATCACCTTGCACATTGTCTTGGAGACCAATGTCTTCAACAGCGTTGGGGTCGGCTGCTGGAATGTCTTCAGCGTGCGGAGCCTCTGTGAAAGCAGGCTCATGCACGATCAGCTGACGATCTTCGTTAGGAAAGCGGACGGAGAGGGGTTCAACTATCAGGGGCTCTGTGGGAGCAGCCCGAGATTTCTTGGTCTTGCGCTTCTTGATGGTGGGGTCAGAAGGAGAGGCTTCAGGGTGTTTCCTCTTCCTTGCTTCAGCTTCGGCTGTTCTTGTCTTCTTAAGCTCTGAAGCGGTTGAGCGGTGCTTTGGCTTCGAGCCAGTCTTGGCAGTGGGGAAGACAATCGGAACAGCTTCTTCCCTTGGGGCCTCTTGTTCAGCCATAGTGGGCTTCTTCTTTTTCTTCGCGGCCATCCTAGGGTCGATGCCGGGACGCCCAAGTGACTTGCGCTTCTCGGCCTCATTGTAGGCCTGCACACAGAGGTCAGCCAAAGTCTTCATGCGCTCACGCGAACCCTGAGCTTCTGCACGTTTCTTCATAAAGTTTTCCTTCAACTCGTGCAGCATGACCTTGAAGTCCTTGACTTCTTGGATGCTGAGCTTGGCCATATTCTGCTTGAACTGAGCCTTTTCAAAATCTATCTTCTGCTTCAGTTCAACTATGCGCTGGGCAATTGCGAGTTCTGAAGCAATAGCGCCTTGGAAGGCTACGCTGAGGCCAATGGGCAGCTGCAGATCATCCAAGCTGATGTCGGGTGTATCAAACCACTCATCAATGAAGTTGTGGATGATTGCTGCATCAAACAAAGGCAGATTGTTGAAGATTTCAGCCTCCTCCTTGCTCTTGATGAGCTGCTCAAGAGCGTCATCGGCAAGATCTTCGTCACTTGACAGATCAATGGCCTCGCAGCGCAGAATGGCAGCGGCAGTGAGCTCTTTGCCAGTGTGTGGCTGAGGCTTCTTGGCTTCTTGGGGTTTGGAGACGCGTGATAAGTCTTCAGACTGCACACTTGCTTCAGGAGGTGCAGTGGCCAATGGCTTCGCTCTGGAGATTTTGGGAGAAGCGGCTGGCTTTGAAGCTTTTGGCTTTTTCTTCGTCTGCTTCGGCTCCGGTGCAGCAGGAGCGTCATCAGACTCAGTGTCTGCTGGAGGGTCGTTCACGGCAGTCCCTTGGACTAGAATGCGAGTGATGAGGCCTTCGAGATTGGCATACGGCCCGATGACATTGGGATTTGCATCGCGTGTGCCATCTGCCCTTGGTTTAGAGGGACCAGGGTTGAAGTCCAATCCAAACTCCTTCTTGTTTTGCTTCGCAGAGTTCTGAGCAAATTGGAAGTTGCGCTTGAATAGATTGTCATCGCAACACCAGAGAAGTGATGACGGATGTGCTTCAGCTGGCTGTGGTCCTCTGACCATGCATGGATAGAAGCCTTAAGCAATGGCTTCGTCTCTGGACCGGGGTACGAGATTTTTGTACAAGACATCTCCCCATGGTCTCTTGATGGCGCACTTCTCTGCATATTCCTTGGTGACGAAGCGGTATTGGAACCACCGCTCTGCCCAATATCTTCGAATCCATTGGATTCGTGTCTTGCGCTAACCATAGCTTTCTTCAGGATCAGTCTGGTACATTTCTGCCAAGTCTTCAGGCAGATCTTTAGACGTTTCACCACGTCTCTGTCTGCCTCCCTTCCTTGCTGGTTTTTCTGCTGCCATGAAGCTTAACTTGGAAGGCTTCAAGAGATTCAAAGTCTTCCTTTTGCTTGACCAACAGGAACTTGCTTCGGGAGAATTGATGTGACGCTGTAAGAACTCTGCAAATGAATGCAGACTATGAGAACCAAAAGATTCTCCCACGGACATGTACCTGTGACAGCATTAAGGTGCGAGGGAAGGGGAAGAGGTCATATGCATTCTCAGAAGATTTTGAAGATAAATCAGTTTAGAAGATATTGACCTCATCATGCGAAGACATTCACTTTATAGAAAAGAAGTTGGTTCCAGATTTGTACGAACCCATGGATCAGTACAAGTGAGGAATCTACTACTTCATGAAAAGTTATGAGATGCAGATGAGAGAGATGAAACTTGTGTGAATAGAAACTCCTTATGGCAGAAAGTGACTAAGCTATAGGATCAAAAGAGGCTGTAAAAGAGGTTTTATTTACCACACTTGGAACTGCTAGACGAAGTGAGAGTTGAGGCCGAGCAGTTCGATCCTCCGTGCCCTAACTTGGTGACGGAAGACACCTACGGCGACGGCGGAGAGACTGATGTCCGCAGTCGGCGTGAAAACGGCGTCGGAGAGGTTGCGGCAGTGAAGCACTTCGTCGCCGGCGTCGTTGAGAGTTAGCGGTGGCGCTAGGGTTCGTGCGAGGGTGGAAGAAGAGATAATGACCGCAGTGAATCGTGTATTTATAGGGATATGGGCGGCACTGCGCTATTACTCAGGTGCCCCTGGCGATTCGCATCTGATCAGTACGTGGCCAGCATGCGGTATTGTGGGGGCAGTTCCACCCCTCACGCACGCCTTGTTTGTCGGGTGCCGTTCCTACTTCTCCGGATTTCTTGTTGATGTAATAACTTTGAAAACGGTTTTAAAGTTTGTCTCCGTGTCTTCAGCTGACAAGGATGCAGTGAAGACATTCAACAGTTTCAATAGAATGCATATGACTTGGAGAGATAGAGTTTGAGGTAGGAAGCATGGAGAGGTTAGGGTTCGATCACATTCACTTAGTTCAAAAGATTCAAACAAGAAGACATAGCTATAAGTGAATGCTGTAGAGGACAGAACACCAGTACATATATAATCAACATAGTGAAGATAATCATGAAGACATGTTGAGATTGAAGCCAAACCAAATGTGAAGACATAGCAAATGTAACGTCATGAGTGAAACACTTCAAGCAGAAAATTTGGTGGTGGCGTTACCCACCGTATAGGAAGTATTAGACCCAAACACAGCGCACAATTAGCGTGGCGCTCCGAAGTCAAATTCCACGTTAAAGTATTCACACTTAGAATGTATGTCTTCATTGATTGAAGATATACGTTACTTCGTGTGTTGCACATCTAAGTCATCAACATGCATAAGTGTTAGGATGTGCACCTGATCACAGGACATTTGAGGATTCCAGGATATTTAGCTCACACCGTAACTTGCAAAATCTCTTCTCATCCAAGGGCTTGGTGAAGATATCTGCCAATTGCTCTTCAGTGTTGGCGTGTATGATATCAATATCTTCCTTTGCAACATGTTCTCTGAGAAAATGATGACGAATTTCAATGTGCTTTGTCTTCGAGTGCTGAACTGGGTTGTTGGCAATCTTGATGGCGCATTCGTTGTCGCAGTAAAGTGGCACTTGCTTTCAGATGAATGCCATAATCCTTGAGGGTTTGCTTCATCCATAGAAGCTGAGCGCAGCAGGATCCAGCAGCAATGTATTCAGATTCAGCAGTGGAGAGAGATACACAGTTCTGCTTCTTTGAAGACCAACATACAAGTGATCGGCCCAGAAAGTGACATGTGCCTGACGTGGACTTCCGATCAACCTTGTCACCAGCGTAATCAGCATCCGAAAATCCAACCAGATCAAACTCTGAGCCCTTTGGATACCATAACCCTAGAGTTGGGGTGTGAGCCAAATATCGAAGAATTCGCTTCACAGCTAAGTGATGCGACTCCTTTGGTGCCGCTTGGAATCGAGCACACATGCAAACACTAAGCATAATATCTGGACTAGATGCACATAAATAAAGCAAAGAACCAATCATGGAGAGGTATACCTTTTGATCGAACTCTTTACCATTGTCGTCAGGACCCAGATGATGTTTGGCTGGCATTGGTGTTGTGAATCCTTTGCAATCTTGCATACCGAACTTCTTCGGGCAATCTTTGAGATACTTCTCTTGAGATATGAAGATGCCATTGCGTTGTTGCCGTATTTGAAGACCGAGGAAGAATTTCAGCTCCCCCATCATAGACATCTGATATTGCTCTTGCATCATATATCCGAATTCCTCACTGTACTTCTTATTGGTGCAGCCGAAGATAATGTCATCCACATATATTTGGCACACAAACAATTCACCATCATATGTCTTCGTGAAGAGAGTGGGATCTAGGGAACCAGGTATGAAGCCTTTGCTCTTCAGGAAGTGTTTGAGTGTATCATACCAGGCCCGAGGGGCTCATTTGAGGCCATATAGTGCCTTATTGAGCTTGTAAACCATGTCAGGATGTTTTGGATCTTCAAACCCAGGTGGTTGTGCAACATACACTTCTTCTTCAATTTTGCCATTGAGAAAGGCACTCTTCACATCCATTTGATACAGAATTATGTTGTGATGATTTGCATAGGCCAGCAGTATACAGATGGCTTCAAGTCTGGCAACAGGAGCAAATGTTTCATCGAAGTCAATGCCTTCCACTTGAGTATATCCTTGAGCAACGAGACGAGCCTTGTTTCTGACGACTTGGCCATGCTCATCTTGCTTGTTGCGGTATATCCATTTGGTACCTATTATGTTATGCTTCCGTGGATCAGGACGCTTAACCAACTCCCATACATTGTTCAGCTCAAACTGTTGAAGCTCTTCTTGCATAGCTTGAATCCATTCAGGTTCCATAAAAGCTTCATCAACTTTCTTGGGTTCTGTGATTGAAATGAATGCAAAGTGTCCACAAAAATTTGCTAGTTGAGTTGCCCTTTAACGAGTCAGTGGACCTGGTGCATTGATGCTATCAATTATTCTATCAATCTGCACTTCATTGGCAACACGAGGATGTATGGGTCGAAGACTTTGCTCTTGCTGATCTACGTTGTCATGGGGAGGAATGTCTTCAGGCTGAGCATTGTCTTCATGTGGATCAGGTGCTGAGATGATAAGTTCTTCTTCAGGATGAGCTTCAGAAGGTATAATTTCTCCAGTTCCCATTAGCTTGATTGATTCACTGGCTGGAACTTCATCTAGCACATCTGGTAGTTGCTCTCTTTGTGACCCATTGGTCTCATCGAACCGCACATCCACTGTTTCAACCACTTTGTAGTTAAAGAGATTGAAGACTCTGTAGGAGTGCGAATCCTTTCCATATCCAAGCATAAAGCGCTCATGTGCTTTTGGAGCAAATTTTGAGGTGTGGTGAGGGTCCTTGATCCAGCATCTTGATCCAAATACTCTGAAGTAACTAACATTTGGCTTCTTGCCAGTTAGAAGTTCATAAGATGTCTTGTTCAGAAGCTTGTGAAGATATACACGGTTGATAGTATGGCATGCAGTGTCAATGGCTTCAGTCCAGAATTTTCTTGGAGTCTTGTACTCATCTAGCATTGTTCTGGCCATCTCAATGAGTGTTCTGTTCTTGCGTTCGACGATGCCATTCTGTTGTGGCGTGTACGGAGCTGAGAATTCATGAGTGATGCCCAATGTATCAAGATATGTGTCAAGGCCAGTGTTCTTGAATTCAGTGCCATTGTCACTTCTGATGTGCTTTATCTTGGCGCCATAATTGTTCATAGCCCGATTTGCGAAGCGTCTGAAGACATCCTGCACTTCAGTCTTGTAAAGGATTATGTGCACCCAAGTATATCTAGAGTAGTCATCAACAATGACGAAGCCATAGAGGCAAGCAGTAGTGGAAAAAGTTGAGTAGTGAGTGGGACCAAAGAGATCCATGTGAAGCAGTTCGAAGGGTTGAGTAGTGGTCATGATTGTCTTTGAAGGATGCTTTGCCCTTGTCATCTTCCCTGCTTCACAGGCACCGCATAAGTGATCTTTCTTGAACTTGACGCCCTCGATGCCTATGACATGCTTCTTCTTCGCAAGGGTGTGGAGGTTCCTCATGCCAGCATGCCCAAGTCTTCGATGCCAAAGCCAGCATTCTGAAGCCTTTGCGAGAAGACATACTGCAAGCTGTGGCCCTGCTGAGAAATCTACCACGTACAAATCATCTTTCCGATACCCTTCAAACACTAGAGACTTGTTAGATTCCATTAGTACCAGGCAACGATATTTTCCAAAGATTACAATCATGTTCAAATCGCAAAGCATTGAGACAAACATTAAGTTGAAGCCAAGGGATTCAACAAACATGACTTTATCCATGTGTTGATCCTTTGAGATTGCAACTCTACCTAGACCCAGTACCTTACTTTTAACAGTGTCAGCAAATGTGATGTGGCTCTTGTCAGATGGACGTAAGGTTGAGTCCATAAAGAGACTTCTTTTGCCAGTCATGTGATTTGTACACCCACTGTCAATAATCCATTCTGAAGACTCTGAAGTCACTGGTGTCGTACCCTACAGTGCAGTTAGGGGGATAGGCTTCACGAAGAGTGTTGTGAAGCCAAAACATTTGACGAACCAGTGGATGATGAAAACTTAGATCCAGGTTAGGACAAGTAGGGAGAGTAGCATGCGATTCAGGTATGCAATACATAGTGATGCCATTCGGGCATTTGATCTTGCGCCACACAAGATTTTTAAGGTCCCCAGCAATAGCGTCAGAAGATTTTGGTTTTCTGCTGGAGAACTTTCCTTGCAAAAGAGAGTTAAGCTTTCTTAACCACCCACATCTTCAAGGGTGGCTTAGAAGCAATAAGTCTAAGTGCAGCATCTGAGAATTTTGGCTTTGGAGCCCTAGCAAACAGTCTAGCTGGTGGGCAATAGTACTCATAAGAATAGGCAGAATAGTTCCTGGTCATATGAGCATGACGGTTTGAAGAACCGCTCTCATATGCATGAGCATGGTTTCCCTGCAAAACATTTGCGTTAGTGCGACTCAAGTGAGTCCTCTGCCTGTATGAAGCCCTTGGACCATATGAAGCCTTTGGTCTGAGGTTTGTCTTCTTCATGTGAGGTGTCATGAGGACATTCACAGGAAGATTCTCAAGACACGTTTTTGGAACCCAGATCTTCTTCATAGGCGGTCCATTCCTGCAGTTAGTACCAATGTACCTGGCAAATACTTCACCATTCTGATTCTTAAACAGTTTATAGTTTGCATCAAAGGATTCATCAATGATAATAGGATTATCACAAGTGAAGCCAGATAGATTTGATGGATCTGCTGAGGATTCCTTTGCAGCAACCCATGTGGTTTTGGGGTACTGCTCAAGTTTCCAGTAAGAGCCATCTGCATTAATTTTCCTCACGAACCCAACACCCTCTTTCCTAGGGTTTCGGTTCAGAATCTGCTTCTTGAGGACATCACATAATGTCTGATGTCCTTTGAGACTTTTGTACATCCCTGTTTCAAGCAATGTCTTCAACCTAGCATTCTCATCAGCAATAGCAGTGGTATCCTCAGCAGAGGGGTTAGTTACCACTTCAACAGTTGAAGATATTGCAACAGCAGTAGCAGTGGAACATTCAGCAACAGAAGTAGCATTATCACGCTCAATGCATTTAAGGCATGGTGGTTCAAATCCTTCCTGAGCGGAACTGATCTGTTTGGCTCGAAGTGACTCGTTTTCCTTTTGAAGATCTTCATGATTTGCTCTCAACTTCTCAAGATCTTGCTTCTTTTGAAGATAATCATAGGAAAGCTTTTCATGAGTAGTTGAGAGAGTCTCAAGACGATCTTCGAGTTCCTGATACTTAACATGAATATTTTTTATGTCTTCAATTAAGGATTCAGAACGAGTCATTTCAGCACCCAACAGATCATCGCTTCTATCTAACAGTTTTTGAATGTGTTCCATGGCCTTTTGTTGTTCAGTTGCAATTTTAGCAAGTGTTTTGTAGCTGGGTTTTGAATCACAATCAGAGTCATCATCACATTGTGTTTGATAGTGAGTAGTGCGTGTGTTTACCTTGGCACCACGTGCCATGAAGCAGTAGGTAGGAGTAGAGTCGTCCTTGTCATTTGCATCGGTGTTGGTGATGAAGTCATTGTCTTCAGTGTTGAAGATGGACTTGGCGACGTAGGCTGTAGCCAGACTCGCAATGCCTGAATCAGAATCCTCCTCAGACTCCACCTCTGCCTCCTCAGAAGCGGACTCCTCCTCTGAATCCATTTCCTTGCCAACAAACGCACGAGCCTTGCCAGACGAACTCTTCTTGTGTGATGAAGACTTTGAGGAAGACTTGGAAGAAGACTTTGCGTATTTCTTCTTCTTCTTATCGTCAGAGTCATATTCCTTGCTCTTCTTCTTCTTTCTGCTCTCATTGTCCCATTGTGGACACTCAAAGATGAAGTGTCCAGTTTTCTTGCACTTGTGACATGTTTTCTTCTTGTAGTCATGAGCAGAAGCTTCATCATTTCTTGAGCTTGATCGGGAAGACTTTCTGAAGCCTTTCTTGTTGGTGAATTTCTGGAACTTCTTCACTAGCATTGCAAGTTCTCTTCCAATGTCTTCAGGATCATCAGAACTGCTGTCAGATTCTTCTTCAAATGAGGACACAGCTTTTGCCTTCAAGGCACGAGTTCGCCCATAGCTTGGACCGTAGATATCTCTTTTCTCAGAAAGCTGAAACTCATGTGTGTTGAGCCTCTCAAGTATGTCAGACGGATCGAGTGTCTTGAAGTCTGGACGTTCTTGAATCATCAGGGCTAGGATGTCAAACGAGCTGTCAAGTGATCTCAGCAGCGTCTTGACGATTTCATGTTTGGTGATCTTAGTAGTGCCGAGGGCTTGAAGCTCATTTGTGATGTCAGTGAGCCGGTCAAATGTGTGTTGGACATTCTCATTGTCATTTCGCTTGAAGTGGTTGAAGAGGTTGCGAAGAACACTGATTCTCTAATCTCTCTGGGTAGAGATGCCTTCATTGACTTTGGAGAGCCAGTCCCAGACCAGCTTGGATGTCTTCAAGGCACTCACACGGCCATACTGTCCCTTGGTCAGATGACCACAGATAATATTCTTGGCAGTAGAGTCCAGTTGAGTGAACTTCTTGACATGAGCAGCAGTGACACCTTTTCCAGCCTTGGGAACGCCGTTTTCGACGACATACCATAGGTCGACGTCAATGGCTTCAAGATGCATGCGCATCTTATTCTTCCAGTAGGGATATTCAGTTCCATCGAAGACGGGGCACGCAGCGGAGACTTTAATTATCCCTGCAGTCGACATAGCTAAAACTCCAGGTGGTTAAACCGAATCACACAGAACAAGGGAGCACCTTGCTCTGATACCAATTGAAAGTGCGTTATATCGACTAGAGGGGGGTGAATAGGCGATTTTTATGAAAGTCTTCAAAACATGGAAGTTATGAAGACAAACAGAGTGGATAAGCCTATCACTATGCAGCGGAAGTTAGATTACACAACGCAAGCCATAGTCAAGTATACAATATAGTGAAAGCACAGTGACAAACAGCTTCAGTGTAATGAGGATCAGGTAGGAAGAAGTTATGAAGCCAAACAGATCATACAGTCAAGTTGTGAAGACAGAAGATAAAGCAAGCATGCAATGGCTTCACAATGTGTACTGGTAAGTAAAGGGAGGTGAAGATGAAACCAGTGACACGTTGAAGACAATGATATGTTGGACCAGTTTCAGTTGCTGTGACAACTGTACGTCTGGTTGGAGCGGCTAGGTATTTAAACCAAAGGACACACAGTCCCGGACACCCAGTCCTGAACACGCAGCTCAGGACACCCAGTCCTCACCGTTTTCTCCTTGAGCTAAGGTCACACAGACCTCGCCCAATCACTCTGGTAAGTCTTCAAGGTAGACTCCCAAACCTTCACAGACTTCGTTCACCGGCAATCCACAATTTCTCTTGGATGCTCAGAACGCGACGCCTAACCGTCCGGAGGATGCACAGTCCTCAAGTGTAATAAGTCTTCAGATCACTCAGACAAGAAGACTTAAGTGATGCCCAATTACTCTGGCTCTGGGTGGTTAGGGCTTTTCTCCTTGCTAGGGATTTTCTCTCAAAGGCTTCGAGGTGGGTTGCTCTCAAACGAAAAAAGCCGTGCACTGAAATCTGAGCAGCCAACCGTTTATGGTTGTAGGGGTGGACTATTTATAGCCACTTGGCAACCCGACCTAATTTGTCCGAAATGACCCTGAGTCACTAAGGAACTGACACGTGTATCAACGGTCAAATTTCGAACTCACACGGCAACTTTACTTGGGCTACAAGTAAAGCTGACTTGTCTGACTCTGGACAAGATTTTCTCTCATTATCTTCACTCGAAGACATAGGATTTGAATTAGGCATCACTTCAGTCATCTAGACTGGTTCTCTTGGACCCCACTTAACAGTACGGTGGTTCCTATGACACAACATGAATGAAGTAAAACTACGAAGGATCTAAGTCTTCGAGTTCCATAGGCTTGATGGGGATTCTTCACATGTCATTGTCTTCGACATGAATGTCTTGATAAACCACCATTGTCTTCAATGTCTTCGTACATTTTTAGGGGTCATCTCTGGTAGCTAAACCGAATCAATGAGGGACTTCTACCTGTGTTATCCTGCAATTCTCACAAACGCATTAGTCCCTCAACTAGGTTTGTCGTCAATACTCCAAAACCAACTAGGGGTGGCACTAGATGCACTTACAGCCACAGATGCCGCAAAGCAGGAGAAGTTTATGGAAGGACTAAATGATCAGATGAGTATACAGTTGATGGTGGCAACATTCACTAACTATCAGGAGTTGGTAGACCAGGCCCTGATGATTGAAAGCAAACATCAATAGATAGAGAGCCGCAAACGGAAGTATGGACAGGGGAAGTACAATTCTGGAGCTGAGCAGAAGCCTCGCTTTACCCCTAACTCCGGAGGTTACACCCATAACCATGGAGGCCATACCCACAATGGAGGAGGTTCCCATAACCATAGTGGGCCTAAGAATGGAAATAGGAATGGAGCAAGCAGTAGCCAGAAGCGCCCCAACCCAGCAACGCCCGCCAAGAAGGACCTGAGCCATGTTACCTGTTACAAGTGCGGGAAGACAAGGCACTGCACCAACGACTGTTCTGAGTTGAAGAATGGCAATGGAAATGGAAACTCTGGGAAGAAGCCCAATCCCTTCACCAGAGGTCAAGTGAACCACACCAACATGGAGGAGGTTGAAGAACAGCCTGCCACAATGATCAGTAAGTTTTTGATTAAGTCATTTACCGCACTCGTTCTTTTCGATACTGGTGCATCGCATTCATACATATCAAGGGGATTTGTGGACAAGTTTAAGTTACCAACCTTAGCCCTTAGGTCACCCATGTTAGTAAGCTCACTAGGAGCAGAGTATATGCCCAGCCGATGGTGTGACTGGTTACCCTTAACCATTGGTAGCCATGTTTTCCGCACCGATCTAGTAATTTTGGAGTCACAAGGATTGGATATAATACTAGGCATGGATTGGCTATCGAAGTATGGAAGAAACATTAACTGTGCTAGCAAGTTCATTCTGCTCACCACCCCGGAGGGAAAAAGGATCAAGTACATATCTAGGCATGCGCCAAGAAGGACCCAAGTGAATTCCCTCTCAGGAGTTGTTCAGGAGGAAGTGCCTGTAGTGAAGGATTACCCGAATGTATTTCCAGAGGAACTACCAGGCATGCCACCGGATTGAGACATTGAATTTTTGATAGAGCTATTGCCACGCACCGGACCAACATCAAAGATACCATACCGGATGCCCGCAAATGATCTGGAGAAAATTAAGAAGCAGATTAAGGAGTTATTGGAGAAAGGTTACATTCGATGAAGTTCGTCACCGTGGGGAGCCCCAGTGCTCTTAGTTGAGAAGAAGGACAGATCCTTGAGGATGGTTGTTGATTATCGTGCATTGAATGAAGTGACAATCAAGAACAAGTATCCGCTACCGATGATCAATGATTTGTTTGACCATCTGCAAGGAGCTAAAGTATTCTCCAAGATCGATCTGCAATCAGGATACCACCAGCTGAAGATTCGAGAACATGATATACCTAAGACAGCTTTCACCACATGGTACGGGCTATATGAGTACACATCATGTCATTTGGATTGACTAATGCCCCCGCCTATTTCATGAGTATGATGAATAAGGTGTTCATGGAGTTCTTGGGTAAGTTTGTAGTGGTGTTCATTGATGATATTTTGGTATACTCGAAGAATTAAGAGGAGCGCAAGGAGCATTTGCGTTTAGTTCTTGAGAAGCTCAGAGAACATCAGTTATATGCCAAGTTCAGCAAATGTGAGTTTTGGTTGAAGGAAGTTGGATTCCTTGGACATGTTATATTAGGAGAAGGTATTGTAGTAGACCCTACCAAGGTCCAGTCAGTCACTGAGTGGTTGGCACCCACCTCAGTTGGAGAGAGCCGCAGTTTTCTAGGACTCACGGGACATTACCGGAGATTCATTGAAATTTTTCCCAAGATTGCGAAGCCCATGACGGAGTTGTTAAAGAAGGACACTAAGTTCAAATGGACAGATGAATGTGAGGCAAGTTTTCAGGAATTGAAGAAACGTTAGGTTACAACCTCAGTGCTAATTCTGTCGGATATACACAAGGATTTCCAAGTGTATTGCGATGCTTCTCGCTTAGGACTTGGAGGTGTGCTTATGTAGGACGGAATAATTGTTTCATATGCCTCATGACAACTTCGACCTCATGAGTTGAATTATGCCACACATGATTTGGAGTTAGCAGTCGTAGTGCATGCGCTCCAGATCTGGAGACATTTTCTTATTGGGAACTGATGTGATGTGTACATGGATCACAAGAGTTTGAAATACATTTTCACGCAGAAGGAGCTGAATCTCAGGCAAAGGAGATGGTTGGCTCTTATAAAGGATTATGATATGAAGTTGCATTATCACCCAGGGAAGCCCAATGTCGTAGCAGATGCTTTGAGCCGAAAGAGTTATGTCAATACCCTCATAAGCGGAGGATTACTGCAGGAGCTAGTTGACGATCTCAAGGAACTTCGTATGGAGATAGTTCCAAGAGGTTTTGTCGCAACAATGGAGGTTCAGTCTACATTATTGGGGAAGATTCGACAAGCTCAGAAGGATGATAAGGAAATCGTTGAGATAAGGGAGAAAATGAGAAAAGGAAAAGCCAAGGGTTTCCATGAGGATGAGCACGAGACCTTATGGTTCGAGGATCGTATTTATGTACCCAATAACGCGGAGATCAGGAAGTTAATACTTCAGGAAGCTCATGACTTGCCATACTCGATTCACCCCGGAAACACCAAGATGTATTTGGATTTGAAGGAGCATTTCTGGTGGACAGGAATGAAGAAGGATATTGCCGAGTATGTGGAAGTATGTGATGTATGTCAGAGAGTGAAGGAAAAACATCAGACACCAACAGGATTACTGCAGCCTATGCTGCTACCCAAATGGATGTGGGACAATCTTGGCATGGATTTCATCACCGGATCGCGCAAGACCCGATCGGGATATGATTCTATCTGGGTAGTAGTGGATCATTTGACCAAAGTGTCTCACTTTATCCCAGTGAAAACCACCTATACGAGTGCAAAGTTGGCCAAGATTGACTAGGATCGTATGTCTGCATGGAGTTCCGAGGACCATCGTATCAAATAGAGGAACACAGTTTACCTCGAAGTTTTGGAACCAGCTGCACCAGACTTTGGGTACTAGGCTAGAGTTCAGTACAACCTTTCATCTGTAGACAGATGGACAGACCAAAAGAGTCAATCGGATTTTGGAGGACATGTTGAGAGCCTGTGCATTAGATTATGGATCCAGTTGGGATGATAATTTGCCGCACGCGGAGTTCTCATACAACAACAGTTATCAAGCCAGTTTGAAGATGGCACCTTTTGAGGCTTTGTATGGGAGAAGGTGTAGGACACCGTTAATGTGGGATGAAGTTGGAAACTGTCAGTTGTTTGGACCAGATTTGATCAAAGAGTTTGAAGAGAAGGTTAAGTTGATTCCAGATAGACCGAAGGTAGCTCAGTCGAGGCAGAAGAGTTATGCAGACTCAAAATGCAAGGAGATAGTCTATGAGATTGGAGATCGCGCATATCTTCGTGTGCCACCTCTGTGAGGAGTTAAATGTTTCGGAGTTAAGGGAAAGTTAGCCCCGAGATTTGTAGGACCATACGAGTTTTGGAACGTATGGGAGTGGTTGCCTATGAGTTGGAATTACCCGAAGGATTGTCAGGAGTTCATGATGTGTTTCACGTTTCCCAGTTGAAGAAGTGTCATGCTGAGATGGGCGATATTCCACTAAGAGATACATGCCCCAGGAAGCAATTCAGTTAGATAGTGATCTGACCTATGAGGAGAAACCTATCAAGATTTTCGAGTTTGCCAATCGGGTTACACACAGCAAGGTTATCAAATTTTGCAAAGTTTAGTGGAGCCACCATACCGAGGATAAAGCCACCTAGGAACGAGAGGAAGATCTACGGAAAGACCACCCACACGTATTTTCTAGCCAACCCGAATCTCGAGGGCGCGATTCATCTTAAGGGGGGTAGGTTTGTAACATCCCAATTTTCAATTTGGATGTTATACTTAGGTCATCATATGCATATCATATTTTATTTGCATTTTGGTTGAGATCCTAGAAATCCTAAGCAACTCAAGGACCATCGGAGAGAGTTGGGGATTTCATTTACTTTCATATTTGAATTTTTCTCAAATTTGAAAAGAGGGTCATTTTTGTTTTAATATTTTTCTCTTCGAATATTTTAAATATCCAAAATAAACGAGAGGAGACAAAATGACTTCTCCAAAATAAATTAAATATTGGAGGAAAAATGTTAAAATCAAATAAATATTTTATTTGGATTTTTATTTGAATTAGAAAAATATGCATTTTTCAAAATTGCATTTTTAGGCCAGAAAAATGTTCACCTTGTTCAAAATAATTTATTTAGACGGCGAAAATTGTTTTTGGCATTTTTAGATTTTTTATATTTATT
This sequence comes from Triticum monococcum, assembly GCA_034509565.1. NCBI lineage: Eukaryota > Viridiplantae > Streptophyta > Magnoliopsida > Poales > Poaceae > Triticum > Triticum monococcum. The sequence continues at coordinate 638,290,745 of CM067847.1, read as the reverse complement.
TAGGATTTTTCTTCGGTGGAATTGTTTTTTTAAGTTTTGCCTGACTGGGCCAATGGCCCAGCCGAGCCGGGTCAAGCCCAGCGCTGCACCGCCACCGCGCCGACCCCCTCTACAAGTCGGAGACCCCGGGGGGCCTTTATAAGCCGCCCGAGGCCGCCGCCTCCTCCTCGTCTCACCAGCCGCCGCCGCCGCGCCCCCAACCAGCAGCCACAGCAGCGCCGCCGCCGCGCCCCCAAGCAGCAGCCACAGCAGCGCCGCCGGCGCCCGCGCTCGCCACCGCTCAACCGCCGCGCCGCTCCGTCGCCTCCACCCACTGCAGCCGTCGCCGCCCTGCACCTCGCCCCGCGCCGCGCCCCGCCGCCCCGCAGCCTCGCCGGAGCCGCCGCCTCGCCCGCCGCCGCCGCCGCTGTTGACCGGTATAGAAACTGTCCGGTTTGCCGGTTCTTTCAGTTTTTTTGGGTTTTAGATCTAGGTCAGTTTTTCTTTAGGGTTAGGGTTTTTCTCGATTCTCTTCGGTTAGATCTATTCTGCGAATGTTCGTTTCTTTATTCCTTATAATGAACAAGTTCGTCCGTTTGTCACTGTTAGTGGACGTTCGTCCGATAGAATTTTCTTTTTCTGTTTTATTTTTCGGCCAGGGACCTATCCGCGATTATTTTTATCACCGATTAGCCCTTGATCTTCAAACCCTCGCAACCTTTTTAACCGTTCGTCCAAATCTAGTGAAACCAATGCCAAAATCTTTGTCTCGAACCCCTCTTTCCAGTTAAGCAACTTGAACATGATTTTGACAATTTAAATTTTGGTTTCAAGCATATTTGAATTCAAACTTCTATTGATCGTAGTTTGAGTTTCGTAGCTCCGATTTGATTGATTCTTTTTGCAAATCGAAGCTCTCCAGTTGAATTTTTCAGTTTGGACTTTCTCATCTGAGTTTTACCCTTGCATCTATGCTTGATAGCTTATGTATGCTATCGTTTGTTTGCGATAGAGTTCCCGGAGTGCGAAGCGTGCTACTACGAGTCTCTAGGGTTGTAGATCGTCAGCAAGGCATGTAACACTTTGATCATATCCCTTTGTTACCCCAGTTTTATGCATTAGTTTCAACCCTCAAACATTGTAAGAGTAGGATCCGCTTAACATGTGGGATTTGGGGAGTAGATGTTGAGGTAGTACCTATTGCCCTTTCATTCAAACTCCGGGAGTTACTTCTATGTTATGCTTATACTGCTATGCTATGCTCGTATACGTGGATTGGTTGAGTGATTCATGACATATGTGAGATCATTATGAACTAAGGGTTTATTTTAAGGTGGCTACTTTAACACACATCTGGGTGGATTGTTTGTGGGCACCTGGGGAATCCACTATTGTCCAAGGAGATTCCAGGGAATCCGTGTGATCATCCTATGGCTCGCCACCCAGGCTCAAAGGGATCATATTGTTATTCATGCTAGTAACTTCCGTGTGCAGCCACAAGCCATTATGGGCTCTGGCATAGTTGAGTAGGTTGTGTGACCTCTTTCAGTGGTAAAGTAGCAGATGTAGGGGATGTAGGTGGTACGGTTTACCCGTCGAGAGAGTTAATGGTTCTGAAAGACTGTGTCTCGGTCATCCGTTTCTCAAACACCATGTAGTGCAAGAAATCAAATGGAGGAGATCGAGTCTTGTGGGGAAAACTGCGCAAACCTCTGCAGAGTGTACAAACTAATTATGGTTAGCCGTGCCCCCGGTTATGGACATCTTGAGTATCTGGTGCTTGCATTATTATGTTGATCTCATCACTTTACTCTAATTAATTTGTTGGGTTGATGATTACTTTAATTGGGATTGAGATGGGGTTTCCATTCTCAATGTTTTCAACAAACTTTGTAGTTAAATATAATATATTCCTTTGTTGTGGGAAAAAATTGGCTTTTCGCAAAAACATAATAACCATAGAGCCTCCACCAGCCAAATATGCATATAGTTGTAGCTGTTACATGTTCATTACTCTACAATGTTATTTTGCCAGCATATTCCATGTGATGTCCTGTTTTCGGGCTGCAACGTATTATGTTGCAGACTTTTCAGACGAAGAGTTAGGTGCGCTAGGTCATTGTTTCGCACTCAGCTATGCCGTTGGATTTGATGGACCTGCTTTATCTTCCAAGCCTTCCGCTGTTATCTTGTTAGATGGCCTTCAGCCGTATTATTGTAATAAGTACTCTCTTATGAGATATTCGATGTAATAAGTTTGTGATTGCAACTCTGTTATAAATCCTTCAAAGTACTGTGTGTGTCAGCATTACCGATCCGGGGATGACACTTATGCACAGAGACTTGATCCATTCGGGTCGGTCGCTACATATTCTGAATACGAATCTATAGATCGGGAGGATGTGGGTTTCATTGCATCCACAATGGACCTCAATCCCCTGATGCCAAGTTTGTTACCCAGTGAACTGTTCTGCAATATTCTTCTGATGTGTGCATTCTTATATTCATTGTGATTACATACAATATCTGTAAAGCATGAAAACACAAATAGTAGTGAGATTATCTTTGTAATGCAGAGGATATTATAAAATAATAGAGGCTCCCTGTAAACCCTTGTGTGCTATCACTGGATTCTGATGAGAGAGCCCATGTGTGCTGTAATATGGTGAATAGATTAATATAATCTGGCACAACTACACAAAAAAATAAGCTCCCCGTTGGGGGCCCCAGATGTAAGGATAGTTGGCAGACGATAGGTTCATAATATACCGTATAGAAAGTTTATTGCCAAACCATGATAACGAGAGCGTATTACCAATAGGAATATCGTAGTGTAGATAATAGGGGTACACCATAACCACCATAAATAAATCGGGAAAGCCAAACTGGCTGGAAAACATAGGGTTTTGCCGCTACTAATATGCAGCCTATCGATCACCTACAGGCCAGCTCTATTCATTTGAAGACGCACATCTATTACTACCAGTTTAGTCTATCAAAGACCGCACGACTCCCACCATTTCCGGAGTATTATGGCAGACCAACTCGAAGTGCGAAATCATTTAGCAGAACCGGCCCAATAGAGGTGTCGACTGTAGATGTCCCTACTCCCCTTCCTGACAAGGAACATACTATGCTTACTAAAGAAGAACAGAAGAGGAACATGTTAAAGAACAGAAGAGGAAGCATATTCTGCATGTCTGCATGGAAGTCGCGCGACTTTTGCCATTTGGGCCAGTCGACCATTTCAGGCGGTTCGATGAAGATCATACGTCTCCTAATCTTTCTTCTTCCTCATCTCTGATTCTTCCCATACAGAACACCGCACGGGCCGTCGGCCGAACCACCTGCTCCACCGCCTGTGTTCCTCCACCACCCCCACCCCCACCCATGCCCCCACCCGCGTCGAGTTTTCTTTGTTTGGCGAGGCCCCACCACCCCCCACAACCACCGTCCCCACCCGAGCCCCTTCCTTCACACCGGCGAACTCCGACGAGCTCTGAAAAATCGAGTGACCCAATTTTGAAATTTAGTCTACTGTCATTTAACTAGTGTGGAATATAAAAGGGGAAAACCATAAGCATTGCGAGTATAGTGTTGAGCGTACCATGGCGGATCTGAAGGTGCAAACCAGACAAAGGCAACTTCGCAACCAATGCTTGCTTTCAACTACCAAGTAAGTGATGGGCAAGAAATCAGAGTAAAGCAGTGGCGATCTATTTTCTTGCTGCGATAAATAAGTTGAGCAGATACAAAAGAGTACCGCCTCTGGTGCGGCGCCGTGTATGCATCTGCTGAGAGTTTGACGGTGCTGCGGTAGCGATGGCTGTCGACGGTGTGGAAGCAGATCTAGGAGGGTAGACAGTGGCGGCAGAGTGCGGTGGACGAGACGGTCGTAGTAGTGGCGTCGGCAAGGTGGACGATGGCAGGGATGAAGCGAGAGGACGGGATGCAAGGATCCCGGTCCGAAGCCGTGGATGAGAGAGGCCGATCTCTTGTAATGGACGACGGCGTCAAGGTATCAGCTCCAGCATGGTGGAGGAGGATGGCGGTGGATGGGGTGGCGGATGGAGGAGGCTGGGTTGGAGAGGGTGTTTTGGCACCCACGAAGTACGAATGGGGAAATGGAGGAAGAGAGGAAGGGGGGAACCATGTCTTCAGGGAGCGCTTGTCTCAAATGCCAGGAAATTTACAAATTTAGCCCCCATTTAAAATTTCCTACATCACGGCAATATTAGTCGGTTGAGGATAGGACGGTAATCTCGCATACACCGAATATTTGCCGATGAGAGTTTGGTTTTGGCGCCCACCGTGTATGAATCGGGGAGGGAGTCGATTTCGGCCGAGGAGACACTGTGTTTTGGCGCCCACCATGTATGAATCCGGGTGAGAGGCGGTTATGTCACGTTTGAGTGAAATTACAAACCTACCCCTATCAAAACCTATAAAAAACAAGCTGATAGGCTTTGTGTGTCAGGGATAGGCAGTAATTTCCATCTCACAAATTTTGGTTTCGGGCGGTTACTGCGACTTTCCCTGCTTCGCTCAAATTTTTGCAGAGCAAGAGTGCACGTTTACCGTGCCAACTCAATTCGAATCCAGATTGTATTCTATTTTTGTTCGGGCAGGTTCCATTTGCGATTGAAATAAAATTCTATATACAACATTTTTTATATATACTTTCAAAAGCACAACACCCTTTATACATAAATATGGTTTAAAAATGGCATGATCTCAGATTCATAAGGTTGTAGCTATCTTAATTTGGATTTCCAAATATTTGAAACCACTTTATGTTGAAATCCAATGTATGCATTCCTCGCTAACTGTCTCCAATTAATGTGTGTTTCATGCAGGGTTTTTTTTACTTCTCAAACATGTATAATGTGTTTCACACACGCAACATATAGTGTAATCCCGTTTAGACATTAATTGCATATGAATCATGCATTGTCTCTAATTAAAGAATCTATGGATCTCTAATATTGATAAACTATATAACATTACACGTGTCCCCAAATTCAAATGAATATGCATGTTTGATACACCAATTTGTGTATGATATTACCGATGTCATGATCTCCAGTTTAAATATTTGAATCCCCTTTAATCCAGATATTCGTCTCATATAGATATCACTCATGCTTATATAGGAGTATGTCTCTAGACCTACACATGTTCATCGTCTCTCGGGTATCTCTCGTGCTACATGTATGTCGACACACTGACAGTTTTCTCTCCCTCGACCTTCATCACTCTATCTCTCTCTAAGCATATCTCGCTCCCTAATATGTGTCTCTAACTATGATTCTCCATGTGAAATCTCTTTCTCTCACACAAATACAAATTTCGTCTCACGGGGTCTCATTTCTCTCTACTATTCCCCTATGTGCCACTCGGACACCCCCTCTCACACAGAGATGTCTTTCACTCCTTAGATATGAGAAGCTACGACTCTTCCTCTTAAATATCTCTTTCTCACACACAAACACAAACTCTGTCTCCCAGGGTCTCATATCTCTCCACCATTCTCTTGTATGTTGCTCACACACACACTCTCTCCCTAGAGATATCTTGCGCTCCCTCATATGTCTCTCTAGCTATCACTCTCGTTCTAAAATATCTTTATCTCTCGCAGACACAAAACTCCATCTCTCGGGATCTCATTTCTCTCTGATATTTGTTTGTATGTGACTCACCTGCACACTCTCTCTATCTCTCTCACACCCACACACATAACTCAGCCTTCTGATCCACTCGATCTCTAACACACACTAGCTAGCATCTTTATCTTTCTATTTATCTGTTTCTCCATCAACCTTCTTTCTCGCCCTCACTCTTGCTTCCTATCACACACACTATATATGTTTCTCTCTACATGGAGTCAAGTGCCCTCTTTTTTATCTTTCTCTCACACACACATAACTTCACCCTCTGAACCACCAGACGGTCATCTCCAACACTCAAACTAGCTGATGTACCTCTAGATAGCATCTTTATCTCTGTATCTATCTGTAGTTCTCCGTAAACATTTCTTTCTCGCACACACTCTTGCTTCCTATCACCCACGCTATACATGTCTCTCCATACATGCATTTATAGGTCGATCTCTTTTGCACAATCGTTGTGTCTCGCTCCCTCTTCTCGCCATAGATGCATGCTCCAGCCCATGCCACTATCTCTTAAAGACAAAAACACATGCTCAATTATCGAGCTTTCTTCCCTGCACTCTCACATGCATGCATATTGGCATACCGATCTCTCCCATATCGTTGATCTTATGACTTATGTCTTCTTTATTTTATCTCGATCATGCTCACACGCGCACACACACACATCCCACGTATACATGTATACCTCTCGCACATGCATGTTCAAGGTCTCCTATGTCTCCATACATAGTTAATTACCCTCAACCCTGACACCACATCGAATCGTTCTCTTCTTGTGTGCACATAACTTCCGCCTAGATGGGTAAAACACACACTCACACTTAACAATCTCCTTCTAGCTACCGCCTCTCTCACTCTTCCCCTATATCCTCGAATCAATAAGACCATCTCTTCGTTTAATTCCCGCCTACATGCACCATCGATATATAGTAGTCTTCCTCGGTGTCTCTCGAAGTAACACGTTCTCTCGATGTCGACTCCACTCACACGCACACACCTTCTCTTCCCTCTTTATGGGCCTTTTCTCTCTCGCACCCCCTCGTTGGTGGCCTCTATCATACACTATGATGAAGCCACACACACTTAAATTACATCCACCACCAAGGACTCCGCGTCACACACACACACACGCACCCCCCACCCCACCCCCACACACTAAGATGCCATCTCACACACATGCTCTAGGCGGAGCATTTGTTCCTACCACCCTTCGTCCAACCTTACCCGTATGATAAGCAATCACCTTAATTTACTTGTATAACATGGACAAATTCCACTTTACTTTAGTAGTTATCAAACTTATCATCTCCAATCTTATAAAAAATGAGTTGGTGATGATGGTGTGCCTGCCATCTTGTAATATAGACTGTCCGTTCTATATCTGACGAATAGAAAGCAAACTATGACAATTTTACAAAAGATACCCGCACCTCTCTCCACATTTACAAACAAGGCATTGCCTCGTTCATCGTCCTTATCTCCCAGAACCTCATTGCTGAGCAATTAAAAAAGGAAGTCTCTGGAACAATCTAGCATGGTGGCTGCTGCCGCCTACTGATACGTCTCCAATGTATCTATAATTTTTTATTGTTCCATGCTATTATATTATATGTTTTGGATGTTTAATGGGCTTTAATATACCTTTTTATATTATTTCTGGGACTAACCTATTAACTGAAAGCCCAGTGCAAATTGCTGGTTTTTGCCTATTTCAGTGCTTCGCAGAAAAGGAATATCAACCAGAATCCAAACGGAATGAAACCTTTGCGAGTATCTTTTTCGGAACAAACGTGATCCGGGAGACTTGGAGTGGATGTCAAGGAAGCAGAGAGGAAGCCACGAGGCAGGAGGGCGCACCCCAGGGGGGTGGGCACGCCCCCACCCTTGTGGGCACCTCACAGCTCCACCGACCTACTTCTTTAACCTATATATATACTCTTATACCCTAAAGCCTTCAGGGAGAGCAATGAAACACCTTTTCCACCGCCGCAACCTTCTGTACCCATGAGATCCCATCTTGGGGCCTTTTCCGGCAATCTGCCGGAGGGGGGTTCGATCACGGAGGGCTTCTACATCAACACCATAGCCTCTCCAATACTGTGTGAGTAGTTTACCACAGACCTTTGGGTCCATAGTTATTAGCTATATGGCTTCTTCTCTCTCTTTGGATCTCAATACAAAGTTCTCCTCGATCTTCTTGGAGATCTATTCGATGTAACTTTTTTTGCGGTGTGTTTGCCGAGATATGATGAATTGTGGGTTTATGAACTTGATTATCTATGAATATTATTTGATTCTTATCTGAATTCTTATATGCATGATATGATATCTTTGCAAGTCTCTTCGAATTATCGGTTTAGTTTGGCCTACTAGATTGATCTTTCTTGCAATGGGAGAAGTGCTTAGCTTTGTGTTCAATCTTGCGGTGCTCGATCCCAGTGACAGAAAGGGAAACGACACGTATTGTATTGTTGCCATCGAGGATAAAAAGATGGGGTTTATATCATATTTCCTGAGTTTATCCCTCCACATCATGTCATCTTGCCTAATGTGTTACTCCATTTTTATGAACTTAATACTCTAGATGCAGGCTGGATAGCGGTCGATGTGTGGAGTAATAGTAGTAGATGCAGAATCGTTTCGGTCTAGTTGACACAGACGTGATGCCTATATTCATGATCATTGCCTTAGATATCATCATAACTATGTGATTTTCTATCAATTGCTCGGCAGTAATTTGTTCACCCACCGTAATACATGCTATCTTGAGAGAAGCCACTAGTGAAACCTATGGCCCCTGGGTCTACTTTACATCATATAAGTTTACAATATGCAATTCTAGTTTACTATTTATTTTGCAATCTTTATTTTCCAATCTATACCACAAAAATACCAAAAATATTGATCTTATTATATTTATCAGATCTCACTTTTGCAAGTGGTCGTGAAGGGATTGACAACCCCTTTATCGCGTTGGTTTCCAGGTTCTTATTTGTTTGTGCAGGTACTAGGCAATTTGTGTGTAGTCTCCTACTGGATTGATACCTTGGTTCTCAAAAACTGAGGGAAATACTTATGCAACTTTGCTGCATCACCCTTTCCTCTTCAAGGGAAAACCAATGCATGCTCAAGAGGTAGCAAGAAGGATTTCTGGCGCCGTTGCCGGGGAGATCTACGCACAAGTCAAGACATACCAAGTACCCATCACAAACTCTTATCCCTCGCATTACATTATTTGCCATTTGCATCTCGTTTTCCTCTCCCCCACTTCACCTTTGCCTTTTTTCCGTTCGCCCTTTTTCCGTCCATTTCTTTTCACTTACCTCTTGTGTGATTGTTTGTTGGATTGATCATTTGTCACAATGGCTCAAGATAATACTAAATTATGTGACTTTTCCAATACCAACAATAATGATTTTATTACCACTCCGATTGCTCCTCTTACCGATGTTGAATCTTGTGAAATTTATAGGGCTTTGCGGAATCTTGTCATGAAAGATCAATTTGCTGGCCTTCCTAGTGAAGATGCTGCTACCCATCTAAACTACTTTGTTAATTTATGTGATATGCAAAAGAAGAAAGATGTGGATAATGATATTGTTAAATTGAAGCTATTTCCGTTTTTGCTGAGAGACCGTGATAAAACTTGGTTCTCTTCTTTGCCTAAAAATAGTATAGATTCATGGAATAAGTGCAAAGATGCTTTTATCTCTAAGTATTTTCCTCCCACTAAGATCATCTCTCTTAGAAACGATATTATGAATTTTAAGCAACTTGATCATGAACATGTTGCACAAGCTTGGGAGAGGATGAAATTAACGATATGTAATTGCCCTACACATGGTTTAAATTTGTGGATGATTATACAATTTTTTTATGCCGGATTGAATTTTGCTTCTAGAAATCTTTTAGATTCGGCCGCGGGAGGCACTTTTATGGAAATAACTTTAGGATAAGCTACTAAACTCCCATATAATATTATGGTTAATTATTCTCAATCGAACACCGAAAGATCTACTAGTAAAAAGGTTCATGCGATAGAAGAGACTAATGTCTTGAGTGGAAAGATGGATGAACTTATGAAATTGTTTGCTAATAAGAGTGTTTCTTATGATCCTAATGATATGCCTTTATCCACTTCGATTGAGAATAATAATGAATCTATAGATGTGAATTTTGTTGGTAGGAACAATTTTGGTAACAACGCTTATAGAGGAAATTTTAATTCTAGACCGTTCCCTAGTAATTCCTCTAATAATTCTTGTAATTCCTACAACAACTCCTATGGAAATTTTAATAATAATCCCTCTGATTTTGATACTAGTGTTAAATAATTTATGAATTCGCAAAAGAATTTCAATGCTTTGCTTGAAGAAAAATTGCTTAAGATTGATGAGTTGGCTAGGAATGTGGATAGAATTTCTCTTGATGTTGATTCTTTGAAACTTAGATCTATTCCACCTAAGCATGATATCAATGAGTCTCTCAAAGCCATGAGAATTTATATTGATGAGTGCAAAGAGAGAACCGCTAGGATGCGTGCTAAAAAGATTGCTTTGTAAAAGCATGTTCTTCTAATTTTCATGATAATAATGATGAAGATCTAAAAGTGACTTGTGTGTCTCCTATTAAGTCTTTGTTTGCCAATATGAATCTTGATAAAGATGGGACTAGAGACGAGTCAACTTTAGTTAGAAGGCGTCCATATGGTTCGGAGTTTTTCGGTCTTGATGCAAAAATTGGTAAAAGTGGGATTGAAGAGGTCAAAACTTTACATAGCAATGAACCCACTATTTTGGATTTCAAGGAATTTAATTATGATAATTTCTCTTTGATATATTGTATTTCCTTGTTGCAATCCGTGTTAAACTCTCCTCATGCTTATGATCAAAAAAAAGCTTTTACTAAACATATCGTTGATGCTTTAATGTAATCTTATGAAGAAAAACTTGAATTAGAAGTTTCTATCCCTAGAAAACTTTATGATGAGTGGGAACCTACTATTAAAATTAAGATTAAAGATCATGAATGCTTTGCTTTATGTGATTTGGGTGCTAGTGTTTCCACGATTCCAAAAACTTTGTGTGATGTGCTAGGTTTCCATGAATTTGATGATTGTTCTTTAAATTTGCATCTTGCGGATTCCACCATTAAGAAACCTATGGGAAGAATTAATGATGTTCTTATTGTTGCAAATAGGAATTATGTCCCCGTAGATTTCATTGTTCTTGATATAGATTGTAATCTTACCTGTCCTATTATTCTTGGTAGACCTTTCCTTAGAACGATTGGTGCAATTATTGATATGAAAGAAGGAAATATTAGATTCCAATTTCCATTAAGGAAAGGCATGGAACACTTTCCTAGGAAGAAAATTAAATTACCTTATGAATCTATTATGAGAGCCACTTATGGATTGCATAGCAAAGATGACAATACCTAGATCTATTCTTGTTTTTATGCCTAGCTAGGGGCGTTAAACGATAGCGCTTGTTGGGAGGCAACCCAATTTTATTTTTGTTCCTTTCTTTTTGTTCCTGTTTATTAATAAATAAATCATCTATCCTCTGTTATGATTTTGTTTTTATGTTTTAGTTAGTGTTTGTGCCAAGGCAAGCCTTTAGGATCTTCTTGGATGATAGTTATTTGATCTTGCTGAAAAAACAGAAAGTATGCGCTCACGAGAATAATTTTCATTTTTTACCAGAGAGCGATAAAATACCAATTACAACTACAGTGGATTATTATACAAGTTACCCTGGTCTCCCTAATTTGGTAGAATTTTTGGAGTTACATAAGGGTTCGAAACCTACAAATTACTACAGTATGTTCTGTTTTTAACAGATTCTGTTTTCGTGTGTTGTTTTCTTATTTTGATGAATCTATGGCTTGTATCGGGGGGGGGGGGGGGTATGAACCATAGATAAGTTGGAATATAGTAGGTTTAATACCAATATAAATAAAGAATGAGTTCATTACATTACCTCAAAGTGGTGGTTTGTTTTCTTATACTAACGGAGCTCAGGAGATTTTCTGTTGAGTTTTGTGTTGTGAAGTTTTTAAGTTTTTGGGTAAAGATTTGATGGATTATGTAATAAGGAGTGGCAAGAGCCTAAGCTTGGGGATTCCCAAGGCACCCCAAGATAAAATTCAAGGACAACCAAAAGCCTGAGATTGGGGATGCCCCGGAAGGCATCCCCTCTTTCATCTTCGTGTATCGGTAACTTTACTTGAGGCTATATTTTTATTCACCACATGATATGTGTTTTGCTTGGAGCGTCTTGTATGATTTGAGTCTTTGCTTTTTAGTTCACCACAATCATCCTTTCTGTACACACGTTTTAGGAGAGACACACATGAAGCGGAATTTATTAGAATACTCTATGTGCTTCATTTGTATCTTTTGAGCTAGATAATTTTTCTCTAGTGCTTCACTTATATTTTTTAAAGCACGGTGGTGGTTTTATTTTGTAAAAATAATTGATCTCTCATGCTTCACTTATATTATTTTGAGAGTCTTTTAGAACAGCATGGTAATTTGCTTTGGCTACAAAATTAGTCCTAATATGATAGGCATTCAAGATGGTTAGGATAAAAACTTTCATATAGAGTGCATTGAATACTATGATACTTGATAGATGTTTTGAGATATAAAGGTGGTAATGTTAGAGTCATGCTAGTTGGGCAATTGTGAAATTGAGAAATACTTGTGTTGAAGTTGGCAAGTCCCGTAGCATGCACGTATGGTAAATGTTGTGTGACAAATTTGAATCATGGGGTGTACTTTGAGTGCTTTCCTTATGAGTGGCGGTCGGGGACGAGCGATGGTCTTTTCCTACCAATCTATCCCTCTAGGGGCATGCGTAGTAGTAGTTTGCTTCGAGGGCTAATAAACTTTTGCAATAAGTATGTGAGTTCTTTATGACTAATGTGAGTCCATGGATCATACGCACTCTGACCTTTCCGTAATTTGCTAGCCTATACGCTACCGTGCATTGCCCTTTCTCACCTTGAGAGTTGGTGCAAACTTCACCGGTGCATCCAAACCCCGTGATACGATACGCTCTATCACACATAAGCCTCCTTATATTTTCCTCAAAACAGCCACCATACCTACCTATTATGGCATTTCCATAGCCATTCCGAGATATATTGCCAAGCAACTTTCCATCGTTCCGTTTATTATGACACGCTCCATTATTGTCATATTGCTTTGCATGATCATGTAGTTGAAATCATATTTGTGGCAAAGCCACTTTCGTATTCATTTATACATGTGGCTCTTGATTCATCGCATATCCCGGTACACCGCCGGAGGCATTCACAAAGAGTCATATTTTTGTTCTACTATTGAGTTGTAACATTGTGTTATGAGCAAATAAAAGTGTGATGATCATCATTATTAGAGCATTGTCCCATGTGAGGAAAGAAGAAAAAAGAGAGGCCAAAGAAGCCCAAATAAAAAAAGAGGCCAAAGAAGCCCAAACAAAAAAATGAGAGAAAAAGAGAGAAGGGACAATGTTACTATCCTTTTTCCATACTTGTGCTTCGAAATAGCACCATGGTATTCATGATAGAGAGTTTCTTATTTTGTCACTTTAATATACTAGTGGGAATTTTTCATTATAGAACTTGGCTTGTATATTCCAATAATGGGCTTCCTCAAAATGCCCTAGGTCTTCATGAGCAAGCAAGTTGGATGCACACCGACTTAGTTCCTTTTGATGAGCTTTCATACACTTATAGCTCTAGTGCATCTGTTGCATGGCAATCCCTACTCCTCGCATTGACATCAATTGATGGGCATCTCCATAGCCCGTTCATTAGCCGCGTCAATGTGAGACTTTCTTCTTCTTTGTCTCCTCACATAACCCCCATCATCATATGCTATTCCACCTATAGTGCTGTATCCATGGCTTGCGCTCATGTATTGCGTAAGAGTTGAAAAGGCTGAAGCGCATTAAAAAGTTTGAACCAATTGCTGGGCTTGTCATCGGGGTTATGCATGATGGGACCATTTTGTGTGACAAAAATGAAGCATGGCCAAACTATATGATTTTCTAGGGATAGGCTTTCTTTGGCTATGTTATTTTGATAAGACATAATTGCTTGGTTAGCATGCTTCAAGTATGACTATTTTTGTCAATATTAAACTTTTATCTTGAATCTATTGGATCTGAACATTCATGCCACAATAAAGAGAATTACATTGAATATTATGTTAGGGAGCATTCCACATCAAAAATTCTGTTTTTATCATTTACCTACTCGAGGACGAGCAGGAATTAAGCTTGGGGATGCTTGATACGTCTCCAATGTATCTATAATTTTTTATTGTTCTATGCTATTATATTATCTATTTTGGATGTTTAATGGGCTTTAATATACCTTTTTATATTATTATTGGGAATAACCTATTAACTGAAAGCCTAATGCAAATTGTTTTTTTTGCCTATTTCAGTGTTTCGCAGAAAAGGAATAATGAAACCTTCGCGAGGATCTTTTTTGGAACAAAAGTGATCCAGGAGACTTGGAGTGGACGTCAAGGAAGCATCAAGGAAGCCACGAGGCAGGAGGGCACACCCCAAGGGGGTGGCCGCGCCCCCCACCCTCGTGGGCCCCTCGCAGCTCCACCAACCTACTTCTTTCGCCTATATATACTCTTATACCCTGAAACCTTCAGGGAGAGCAACGAACGCTACAAAAAAAAGACACATCCGTGACATTTTGGGCCGAACAAATTTTTTTCTGTCATACTTATGACACTTCTATGACGATTATTATGACAAAACCCGGTATCATCATAGATGTGGTGGGGTGATACGTCTCCAACGTATCTATAATTTTTGATTGCTCCATGCTATATTATCTACTGTTTTGGACTATATTGGGCTTTATTTTCCACTTTTATATTATTTTTGGGACTAACCTATTAACTGGAGGCCCAACCCAGAATTGTTGTTTTTTTTGCCTATTTCAGTGTTTCGAAGAAACAGAATATCAAACGGAGTCCAAACAGAAAAATCCTTTTTGGAATGTGATTTTCTTCTCGGATAAGTCCCAGGAGACTTGGACCGTACTCCAAGAAGTACCGGAGACGGTCACGAGGGTAGGGGCGCCCCCTGCCTCGTGGGCCCCTCGGTGCTCCATCGACGTACTCCTTCCTCTTATATATACCCACGTACCCCCAAACGATCAGAACAGGAGCCAAAAACCTAATTCCACCGCCGCAACTTTCTGTATCCACGAGATCCCATCTTGGGGCCTGTTCCGGAGCTCCGCCGGAGAGGGCCGTCATCACAGAGGGCTTCTACATCATCATAGCCCCTCCGATGAAGTGTGAGTAGTTTACCTCAGACCTTTGGGTCCATAGTTATTAGCTAGATGGCTTCTTCTCTCTTTTTGGATCTCAATACAATGTTCTCCCCCTCTCTTTCGGAGATCTATTCGATGTAATCTTCTTCTTTTGCGGTGTGTTTGTTGAGACCGATGAATTGTGGGTTTATGATCAAGTCTATCTATGAACAATATTTGAATCTTCTCTGAATTCTTTTATGTATGATTGGTTATATTTGCAAGTCTCTTCGAATTATCCGTTTGGTTTGGCCAACTAGATTGGTAGTTCTTGCCATGGGAGAAGTGCTTAGCTTTGGGTACGATCTTGCGGTGTTCTTTCCCAGTGACAGAAGGGGCAGCAAGACACGTATTGTATCGTTGCCATCGAGGATAACAAGATGGGGTATATTTCATATTGCATGAATTTATCTCTCTACATCGTGTCATCTTGCTTAAAGCGTTACTCTGTTTTTAACTTAATACTCTAGATGCATGCTGGATAGCGGTCGATGAGTGGAGTAATAGTAGTAGATGCAGAATCGTTTCGATCTACTTGTCACGGACGTGATGCCTATATACATGATCATACCTAGATATTCTCATAACTATGCTCAATTTGTCAATTGCTCAACAGTAATTTGTTCACCCACCGTAGAAACTTATGCTCTTGAGAGAAACCACTAGTGAAACCTATGGCCCGCGGGTCTATTTTCATCATATCAATATCCATCACTTTAATCTTGCTTTGTTTTTACTTTGCCTTTTACTTTTCACTTTTCATCTTTATATCAAAAATACCAAAAATATTATCTATCGGATCTCACTTCCGTAAGTAACCGTGAAGGGATTGACAACCCCTAATCGCGTTGGTTGCGTTGAGCTCTTTGTGTTGTGTAGGTACGAGGGATTTGCGCGTGGCCTCCTACTGGATTGATACCTTGGTTCTCAAAAACTAAGGGAAATACTTACGCTACTCTGCTGCATCGTCCTTTCCTCTTCGGGGAAAACCAACGCAAGCTCAAGAGGTAGCAAGAAGAATTTCTGGCGCCGTTGCCGGGGAGTCTACGCAAAAAGTCAACATACCAAGTACCCATCACAATCCCTATCTCCCGCATTACATTAGTTGCCATTTGCCTCTCGTTTCCCTCTCCCCCACTTCACCCTTGCTGTTTTATTCGCCCTCTCTTTCTCCTTCCCCTTCTCCTTCTCCGTTTGCCTTTTTCTCGCTTGCCTTTTGTTCGCTCGTGTGTTGGATTGCTTGTTTGTCGTGATGGCTCAAGATACTACCTGTCGGTGTACTAAAGTAGGGGTACCTTAGTATCCCGAACTTGTGCACGGGCAGTCGCAGCGTCCTGCGGCAAGGCTTGCCGGGCGACCGCCAAGATCCTCCGTGGCTCCTTTGGAGCCATTCAAGAACAAAGTATCCAAGGCCCCGACAAGAGGAGCTTGCCGGGAAGGAGACAAGACCCCGGCAAGAGGAGCATGCCGGGGAGGCCAATCAATACATATCAAGGAACTCGCCGCAGCACACCACGTGTCCCGGCAAGGCCCAGTGAGCGACAAGCTCCTGGACGCGGCAAGATAATAACCGTGGCAAGGCACTTGCCGCGCCAAGCTTCCGTCCTGTACCTGCGCTCCAGCACATCCGCCAACGTGTCGCTCTGGGGCCCTTCCAGGCGTACGTGGCGGAAGGCTGTGCAGCCAGAGGTACACGGTGGCAAGCAGCGCTGACAAGATAGCCATCGTGGCAAGCAATGGCGTCCCTAGTGGTCCCTTTCTGCACCGTCTAGGCGACACAGACAGGCATTTAATGCCTTTGTCCCCTGCCGTCAGGGTTAGGTATGATACAACTGCAGTAAGCGGTGGCGCCAACCACCACTTCTTTTACTTTTTTACCATCATCTCTGTTGCCACCTGTCGGTGACCCCTTTGACATATAAAAGGAGGCCCATGCGCAACAGGGGGGGACGATCATTCTCACGCTCGGTCTCACTAGCCACCCAAGTGTACTATAGCGTTCATCGCTCCCGAGCAAGAACACAATACAAATCAAAGCAGGAGTAGGGTTTTACGCAATCGTGCGGCCCGAACCTGGGTAAACTGATCGCGTCGCTCGTGCGGTCGCCTCGATCTGCTCTTCGTGCACTCTCCGCCCCCTTGCCGGACCGAAAGAGACCTCGGTCCGCCGTGGTCCGATAGATGTCCGTGGGATCAGCACCCCTGACATCTTTGGCGCGCCAGGTAGGGGGTGCGTCGAGGCTATGTGAACCTGATCCGACGTTCGCACGAGCCGAATCTTCGTCATCTTCATCAACATGCCGCCGAAGAAGAAGATTTCGGAGGTAGCTGCTCCGTCTGCGCCGAGCCCACCATCACCGGAGCGAACGGCTGGTGGAGTGGGCGCCGGCGGAAGAACGGGCGCCGACGAGGAGGCTCATGGTACTGCCAGGTCCAAGGACAAGACTGCGCTGCACATCGGCGGCGCGGTCGGCTCCCACAATGACCGAGCGCATTCCAAGACCTCGGTGTCCGTACACGCACCGCGCCCATCTCAGGAGGCGCGGGACCAGCAGCGTCATGGTACTCACGGTACCATACGTTTGCTGGGCCAAGATCAAGCTGACGGATCCCGGAGCGCTCTAGACCAGCATGCGCGCCAACATGCTGGCGCAAGCGTGGCACGGTCGCTTGGACGAGATATTGCTCCTTCTAACGTAGTTAGAAGTCCGAGCATATCCCATTCCTCGCACCGTTCGCCGCCGCCGCCCGCCACTCCGGCAAAAGCTTTGGCACGAGCTCAACTGCTCTTAGATTACCCTCTAGCGGCGGACAAAATCGACGACTGGAGGGCCACTATCCAGAGTCTCATCGGCTTCGCCAACGGCGACAACCCACGGCAGCCGAGCGCATCGCAGCCGTGGCAAGTCAGTCAGGCGCGAGCCGGTGGTGACAAGACCGGGGAGGGTGCAACCACTGTGCACTCTCCGCCTAGAAGGCCAAGATCGCCGACTCGCCGGATCCACCTCGACAGTGACTCCACCGCGTCATCAGATCCGCGAGCTCGTCGCGATCAGCTCCAAGTTCTTCATGAGAGACAGCAAGAAGACGCTCGAACACGCATCGAGCGCCGAAGAGAAGTGCGGAGTCAATCAGACCTGCGCGCTGGAGAACCAGGCGACTTGCCGTATGCGGTAGGTTGCCCTGCGTTTACCCGTGAGCTGCGGCAAGTCCAGTGGCCCAGCCAGAAGCATTTCAAGCTAGACGTACCGGAAAAGTACGACGGCAAGTCGCACCCGTCAGAGTTCCTCAGCATCTACACCATTGCGGTGCAAGCTGCCGGGGGGCGAGACGACAAGGTCCTTGCCAACTACTTCCCGCTTGTGCTCAAGACCGAAGTCAGGTCCTGGCTCATGCACTTGCCGGACAACTCCATATCCTCTTGGGCGGACTTGTGCCATCAGTTTGTCGACGCCTTTACGGGCGGCCACAAACCACATGGCCAAGAGAGCGACCTCCACCTGCTTGCCCAGAAGGAAGGAGAGCCCCTACGCAAGTATATCCAGAGATTCAGCCGTGTACAGCGCAACATCCCAGACATCCACCCTGCCGCAGTTATCAGCTCGTTCCATCAGAACGTGCGTAATCGCAGGATGTGGGAGGAGATGGCGATGAGCAGGATCAGAGACGTCAGCGAGCTGTACGCCCTGGCCGACAAGTGTGCAGGCGCTGAAGAAGGGAGGAAACTCCCCGGAGAGAATACTGGAGCAGGGGGATCTGACAGCGAAGATGCCACCCCGGCAAAGAAAAACCGGAGGCGCAACAGGAAGAAGAAAGGCAAGGAGGTACTAGTCGTTGAGCACTCCGGCAACAACGGTGGCGCCAAGCAAGCCAAAGTTGGCAGCTCCGGCAAGGCGGTTGCCGCATGCACCAACTGCCAGGCTGTGGCGGCCGCCAACAAGCAGGACGGCTCCGACAAGCAGTACTGCAAGATCCACCGCACCAAGGGCCATGATCTCCAGAGCTGCAAGAAGGTCGAGCAGCTTGTCCAGCAACAAAAAGCTGAGTACGAGCGGCGCGACAAGGAGAGAGCCCAAGGAGGCGGTGGAGAGGCCGGCAAGGAAGCACGCTGGCCGGGGAGGACGCCGCGGCAAGGCCAAGCAGCGGCAAGGAGACAGACCTCCCCGCGGCCGCGACAAGGATGAAGACGAAGACGACGACGAAGACATGGATGATGTTGAGAACAGTGAGCAAGAATTTCAAAAAGCTACAGAAGTCTTGTGTGTTGACGGCGGTGCTTCTCTGCATACTTCTCACCGCCAGCTCAAACAGTGGGTGCGGGAAGTCAATGCGGCAGAACCACCTGTCGAATCGCGCAAACTTCTGAAATGGTCCAGCACGCCTATCATCTTTGACATTGAGGACCACACTGATCGCACAACTGCGGTCGGGTGCTTGCCGTTGTTGGTTTCGCCAACAAGACGCAACCTCAAGGTCACTAAGATGTTAGTTGACGGCGGGGCCGGCTTAAATCTAATCTCTTCCGCTGTACTCTAGAAACTCCAGATCCCTAACAGCGAGCTCGAAGAAACCGGCACGTTCCAAGGAATTAACCCGGGAAGGAGCAAGCCAAAAGGGAAAGTCACGTTGCCGGTAACATTCGGCAACGAAATGAACTTCAAAACTGAGAGGGTCACTTTTGATGTTGCCGATTTCCCATTGCCTTACAATGGCATACTTGGCTGTCCAGCACTCGCCAAGTTCATTGCAGCCTCTCACGATGCATACAACTTGCTCAAGATGCCAGGCCCGATAAGCGTCATCTCTGTCCCTGGAGACAAGAAGGATGCCCTTATCTGCACCGACAAGATCTATCGGGAAGCAACAGCTGCGACAGATCGCAACACACTTGCCGCTGAAGCTCCCGGGGGGAAGAAGAAGACCAAGTCCGGCAAGAGCTCTGATGCCTACTCCGGCAAGCGCACCTCCTCGGAGTGCTGCGTTGCCATCGAGGACGCACCATCGAGCTCCACCGGCAAGTGTAAGAAGGCTATGGCAGCTCCACCACATACCAAGAAGGTGTCCGCCAAGGAGGACGGCTCTGGTGGTACCTTCACCATCAGTGCCACGCTTGACCCTAAATAGGAAAGCGCGCTCGTTACTTTCCTGCGGGCGAATGTCGACGTGTTTGCATGGCAACCGTCTGATATCCCCGGTGTTCCCAGGAAAGTAATTGAGCAACATCTTGCCATTTGTCCTCATGCGCGGCCCGTCAAGCAGAAGGTCAGGAAACAAGCAGTGGAGCGCCAAGAATTCATAGCAGAAGAAATCAAGAAATTGGAAGCAGCAGGCCTTGTCAGAGGAGTGCTCCATCCCACGTGGTTGGCCAATCCTGTTGTAGTGCGCAAGGCAAATGGAAAATGGAGGCTTTGTATTGACTTTACTGATGTTAATAAAGCTTGTCCCAAAGACCCATTTCCTTTGCCGCGCATTGACCAGATTGTTGACTCCACAGCCGGATGTGATTTGCTTTCATTTCTTGACGCATATTCAGGATACCATCAGATCTTCATGGCAGAAGAGGATGAGGAGAAAATAGCATTCATTACTCGATGTGGCACATACTGTTTCATACGGATGCCTTTCGGATTAAAGAATGCTGGTTCAACATTTGCAAGAGTAGTCCATGTCGCCTTGAAGCCATAGATACACAGAAATGTAGAAGCCTACATGGATGACATAGTGGTCAAGAGCAAAGACAGGGCAACCTTAATTCAAGATTTAGACGAGACCTTTGCAAATCTGCACAAGATCAACCTCAAGCTCAACCCCGAGAAGTGTGTGTTTGGAGTCCCTTCCGGCAAGCTTCTCGGGTTCTTTGTGTCTCAGCGGGGGATTGAAGCCAATCCCGACAAGATTAAGGCCATTGAGCAGATCGAAGCACCAAAGCGCGTCAAGGATGTACGGAAGCTTGCCGGTTGCATGGCTGCTCTCAGCAGGTTTATTTCTCGGTCTGCTGAGCGCGCCCTGCCATTTTTCAAAATTTTGAAAAAGGCAGGTCCAATGAAATGGACTCCGGAAGCGGAGGCTGCGCTGCAGGACTTGAAGAGATACCTGTCCTCCACTCCGACACTTGTCGCAGCTAAACCGCAAGAGAAGGTGCTTCTGTATATAGCGGCAACCAATCAAGTGGTTAGTGTTGCGTTAGTAGCGGAGAGGGAGGCAGATGACGAGCCAGCAACCGTGGCAAGCACACCCAGCGACAAGCAGGGGGCTTCCCCGACAAGCTCTAGTCCCGACAAGCATGGATCTGCGCAGATGCAAGAGGAGGTACAGAAGAAGATGGTGCAGCGCCTAGTTTACTTTGTCAGTTCCCTTTTGTAGGGGGCTAGGTCAAGGTACTCTGTTGTGCAGAAGTTGCTTTTCGGTCTTCTCATGGCCTCGAGAAAGCTGCGCCATTACTTCCAAGCACATGAGATCATAGTCGTCACTCGTTTTCCACTGAAGAGGATATTGCAAAATCCAGAAGCAACAGGCAGGATTGTCGAATGGGCACCGGAACTTCGAGCTTTGGCCTCAAATTTGAGAGTACATCAACGATCCAAAGCAGAGCATTGGCAGAGTTCATAGCAGAGTGGACGCCAACTCCAGATGAAGAAATTCCAGAGACGAGCATCCCCGTCAAGGAAACAAGCAAAGAGTGGCTCATGTACTTTGACGGTGCCTTCTCGCTGCAAGGCGCCGGTGCTGGCGTGCTACTTGTCGCACCCACCGGAGAGCACCTCAAGTACATAGTCCAGATGCACTTTTCCAAGGAGCAAGCGACAAACAATACTGCAGAGTATGAAGGCTTGCTTGCCGGACTCAGGATCGCGGCAGAACATGGAATTAAGAAGCTTATTGTCAGGGGTGACTCGCAGCTTGTCGTCCGCCAAGTGAACAAGAATTATCAGAGCCCATTAATGGAAGCTCACATCGACGAAGTAAGAAAGCTAGAAGAGCACTTTGATGGCCTGCTGATGGAGCATGTCCCGAGAGCTCAGAATGACATTGCCGATGGCCTGTCAAAGTGCACTGCACTTAAATTACCTGTGGAACCAGGGATTTTTGTGCTCAAGCTGACTCAGCCGTCCGTAACACCACCAACTGGACAGAGCAAGAAGAGGAAGTTGATTTCTGATGACTATTTTCCGGCAGAGCTTCCCGAAGCCGCCGCCAAAAAGGTCCCTAAGATCAACACCAAGAATGCTGAGGAGCAGTCTGCTCCGGCAAGCCCCAGGGTTTGTTCCGTTGAAGCAGACACTCCCGACAAGTTTTGCTCCGGTAAGCTTGCCGGGGAACGTCAAGCTCCGGCAGAGCCGCATGCTCTTGCCGTGGAAGAAGATGTTCCCGCAGCAGCAGAATTGCCTTTAGCCCTTGTTATCGAGCCACAGGCTCCAACATGGGCACAGCAGATTGTCCGCTTCCTTCAGACAGGAGAACTTCCCGAAGAGCAAGAAGAAGCAGAAAGAGTAGCCCGGCAGTCTAGTATGTACCAGTTTGTCGATAACACAATGTGCAGAAGAAGACTCAACGGTGTGAAATTGAAGTGTATTCCCCGGGAATATGGACAGAAGCTATTGGCAGAGATACATGGAGGCATATGTGGTCACCACATTGGCGCAAGAGCCCTTGTCGGAAAAGCATTCCGGCAAGGTTTCTTTTGGCCGATAGCCCTCCAGGATACAACTGCACAAGTAACCAAGTGTGAAGCGTGCCAGTTCCATTCCAAGCAGATACACCAGCCAGCTCAAACTCTCCAGATGATCCCTTTATCCTGGCCATTTTCGGTCTGGGGGCTCGATATCCTCGGCCCCTTTCCCCGAGCTGTCGGGGGCTTTGAGTACTTGTACGTTGCAATCGACAAGTTCACAAAGTGGCCGAAAGTGGAACCAGTGAGGAAGGTGACAGCACAGTCAGCAGTCAAGTTCTTCAGGTCGATTGTTTGCCGTTTCAGAATCCCTAACAGGATAATCACCGACAACGGTACGCAATTTACGAGCCGCACCTTCATGCAGTACGTCCAAGATCTTGGCGCCAAGGTCTGTTTCGCTTCTGTTGCTCACCCGAGAAGCAACGGTCAAGCAGAGAGGGCAAATGCTGAAGTGCTGCGCGGGCTCAAGACCAGAACTTTCGACAGGCTACACAAGTGCGGAAGAAACTGGATCGAGGAGCTGCCGGTGGTTCTTTGGTCGATCCGGACGACGCCAAATCGAGCCACTGGCCAGACACCCTTCGCTCTAGTCTATGGAGCGGAGGTAGTTCTCCCCACGGAACTCGTATATGGGTCGCCTCGAGTGCTCGCTTACGACGAGCTTGATCAAGAGCAGCTGCGACAAGACGACGCGCTGCTCCTTGAGGAAGACCGTCTTCAGGCTGTTGTGCGAGCCGCTCGCTACCAGCAAGCTTTGCGCCGCTACCATAGCCGCAAAGTTAACGCCAGAAGTCTCGAGGAAGGCGACCTTGTTCTTCGGCGCGTTCAGTCTGCCAAGAATTCCAACAAGTTGACGCCGAAGTGGGAAGGCCCTTACCGGGTGAAACGAGTCACTAGGCCTGGCGCTGTCCGCCTTGAGACCGAACATGGCGTACCAGTGAGCAACTCCTGGAATATTGAGCGTCTTCACAAATTTTACCCGTAGGGCGCGGTTGCCGTAACCCGTTCCGGCAACCACCTTTTGTACAAGTCTTGCCGCTGTTGCATGTAATACTTTGTAGAAAGCCGAGCGCAGATCCCGTGCAGAAAAATCATGTGCTCAGCACACCTTGTCAGTTTCATGCCTTTTATTGTTATTTGCATGTGCGATCTGACATTTTGTGCAGCATTTACCTCCGGTAAGCAACAACGAGCCATAAGGCTCCATACTGCTATTTCGTCCTTTTTGTTTTTCGCTAGGAAAAGAAGGTTCCCTCGCGCACAAGTTTGCCGGGGGGGGAGGGAGGAGATACAGTTTGGACCAGGCATCGTTCAAGAAGGTTTCGCCTTGCCGGGCAGCAAACAACAGAAAAGATAAGTTTGCCAAAGTCTGAGCAATCAGATTTCCTTTAAATTTTTAAGTTATTTTCCTTGAACGACCATGCTTTGTATGGAAAACCTATGCGCGGAGGAACCAACTCGTAGCTAGTTGCACCCTTACTGTTGTTTCGAGTCCGCTCAACAACTTAAGTGAGCTGCGACTAGCCGCAACAAGGCTTCTTGTCGGCTGCGGCACTGCCAGCAGGTTGCTGACGTTCCGCACTCAGCGCTCGCGGCAAAGGTGCCTGCGCCGGCAAGTTCCCTAAAAGTGTAGGGTAAAAACATACAAAGGAAAGAGTCAAGTAAAGGAAATAACATAGCAATTACTACCCAGGATAGAATATATTACAAAATAACTTGTCGCAGCTCTAACAGACTGTTTTTCATAACATGATCGACAGTGACAAGGAAAGAAGAAGATGGATGGCCTAGTCTACGCGGTCGCCCTCGACCCTCTTGATGCCGCTCACCCTGTCCACAATAGGTGCGACAAGGGCCTTGAGCTCCTCTAGATCAGCATCTGGCGGCAAGCTTCGGAGGACGTTGGTGAGGCGGAGACCTGGGTTGCGGAAGGCCACCTTCATCAGCACCTTCTGGAGAGCTCCCGCGCAAATCTTGCGCGACTCGTCGGCAAGCTGCTTTGGGATCTGCTCCCGGAGTCGCTGGAGCGCCGTCGCCACGCTCTTGAAGAACAGGGTAAGCTTGGCGCTGGGTTGGAGGTTCTCGTCGGAGGAGTACCCGAGATCCACCATCCCCAATTGCGCCAGCTCCTTGTCGACATCCGCGGCGATGTTCACCAGACCCTCCGTCCAGTGCTCCACGTTCTCCGACAAGGTCTTCTGGGCGGCGGCAGCGTTCGCCAGCAGCACCTTGCCGGCCTCGACTTCTTCCTTCAAGGCCGCCTCCTGCTCCTTGGCACCATCCAGAGATTTGGTTAGAGCCGCCAGCTTCACTTCGAGATCAGCGTTGGAGTTCTCAGCGGCGTCCAGTTCCTTGCCCTTCTCGGCGAAAAGGGCCTGCAGCTCCGAGTAACTGTTGGCGTCCCTCTCCCGCTCGAGCTTGAGCGCGGCGAGCTCGTCGCCGTTTGCCTTAAGGCTCGCCTCCAGCTGCGTCACCTTCAGCTCCAGCTCGTTCTTGGCGGCCTCGGCGGCTGCGGCGGCGTCTTCAGCTTGTTTAAGGGCCCCACCAACTGCCCGCTCACGCGCGGCAAGTTCCTCCTCGTGGCTGTCGAGGTTGACCTTCCGCTGTGCCAAGTCACCCTCCTACGAAGACAACTTCTCCGCGGCAAGCCGTTGGCGCTCTTCGACGTCGGCCTTCTCGAGGAGGAAGGCCTGCTGCGCTTTGGCAAGTTGCTCCCGCTCCTTTGCCAGGGAGCAGAGAGCTTCCTGATTGGCGCCCCGGAGCTCTTCTGCGCGCTTCTCGATATCAGCACCAACCTTCGCGACGAGTGCTTCGCAGGACTCCACCTTGGCCTGCCGGGCGTGGTAGAGCGCCACTAGCTTCTGCAGCAGGCGCTCCTCTTCAGGTTCGCCGTTGCTGCTGCTTGGCGCGTCGACCAGCTTCAGGCCGGCGGAGGCAAGCACCTCTCCATCCAGCATCTCCCCCTCGATCGGCGCCCTGGAGCTTGACGCCCAGGGAAGGTTAATGAAGATGTCCTCGCCGGCCTTCAGGTAGACGCCAGGCTGGGGCTCATCGGAGCCTGGCGCGGCGGCTGCGGCGGAGGAGTCGGTGGTCGGAGCAGCGCCTGGCGCTCCTGCGGCCTCCGGGTCATCAGTACGACCACCAGACTCCCCGCCCGCTTCCGTGGCGGCACCCCTGGCGGCTTCCTCGCCGGCGCCGGCTGCTTTCTCGGCGGCAACAGCGTCGTCGGCGGCGACTTCCCTCTCCATCGGCTCTGCAGCAGATGGATCTGGTAGCCGGAAGAGGGGAGAAGATTCAAGCAAAAATCGAGCAAAATCCAATAAGAAGACCAATAAGACGAAGAAGCCAAGGGGAGTTTGGAAGCAAGGGAGTTACCTGTGCCAGGGTCTGCAGCTGTGGTCTCCGTCGCCGGGGGATTGCTGACGCAGTCCCTTGCCGGAGATCCCTCCCTTGCCGGGGGCTCCTCCCTTGCCGGGGGCTCCTCCCTTGCCGGGGACTCCTCCCTAGCCGGAGTCTCCTCCCTCGCCGGAGAGCTCTCCCTCGCCGAAGACCTCTCCCTCGCCGGAGGACTTTCCCTTGGCACTTTGGGGGCGGCCTCCGGGCTCTCCTGGTGAGGCTGCTCTGCTCCTGCACAAGTCATTAAACAAACATCGAGAAAGCAAGAATCTTCGTGCGCGCCCGACAGCGGAAAACGAACAAGACACTTACGCTGGGGGCTGCTCTGAAGATCAGCCGCCGGGTCCGACAAGTTTGTCTCAGGCACGTCCCCTGTTGACACAGTGGGTTCGTCCTCGATGACGATCACCAGCGCCTTGGCTCTCTTTGCCGCTCTCTGCGCCAGAGTCCTAAAAAGGAACAGATACAGGGAAAGGCAAGTGAGAAACAAGACAAGACAAAAACAGCAAAAATCAAAGAATTGCAAGTACAATAAGAGAAACTTACTCTTCTTCTTCTTCCTCGTCGGAGCTGAACGCGGAGAAGTCGAAGTCCGGCCCGCCTCCGGCGCGGGAAGGTGGAGGAGTAGGCTCCCTTGGCCGCTTGGCGGGAGCGGAGGCAGTAGTCCGAGAAGACCCCGCTCCAGTTGTTGCGGCAGCGTGGGGCGCTCCTGCAGCAACAATGCTTGCCGCGGTGGAGCGTGTCGCGCGGCGCGGCGACTGTCGACGTGCATGCCGCCTCGCTGCATCCCCGACCTTGCGGAGACGCCTTCTTGGTGGAGACGGAGGCGCTGCTGGCGGCTTGCTGTCTGAGGACGAAGTGGAAGAGGAGTCGATCTCCAACGAGCCGCTCGCATCCTCGGCGGGCTCGCTCGGCTCGGCATCACGCCCGACAAGATCTTCCTTGCCGGCAAGCTCCTCTTGCCGGGCAAGCTCTTTCTTGCCGGAGATTTCCTCTCGCTCGGCACGGTTTTCCGCCTCTGCGGCCGTTGCCTCCTCCAAAGTAAACCCGAATTCGCCTGCCGCTGCGGCTGCCGCCGCCTCTTCCAACCTGGTGGCAATGTACGCCAACTCCGCCTCGGTGGTGTCGCGGATGAGTCCGTCCTTCTCGTCGGCGCGGATTGGCACCTCTACCAGGTTGTCGAAGAACTGCTGCACGACCTCGTCTTCGGGCTCTTGCCAAGTGGGCACGAGTCCGTGCGAGTCGCACAGCGGCATCATTGCCCTGATGCGGTCGAGCGCAGAATTGTTGCACAAAGGGACGACGCCCTGTGGCAACCTGAAGACTTCGGGGTGATCTGAATCGTACTTGAAGAGCTCCTGCAGTATTCCGTTGAGCTCAAGGACAGTGAAATTGTAGTTGAGGCCCGGGCGCAGCCTCATGATATCTGCCGCGTTCTTGAACTCCCAGGCAGGCCTCCTCCGTTCCTGCAGGGAGGCGATGCGGCGGCGAAGGAAGTCTGCGCCAACGGCGCCTACAGTGAGTCCGGCAAGCCTGAGGCGCTAGATCCTGGTGACGGCAATCTTCAGCCTGCTGTCCTCCGGGGCCACGTCGCTCCAGTCACTGCCGCGTACTGCTGCTGCTTGGCGCCGGGCGATGAATGGCTGTGGGCTCTCCTCGACAATCCAACACCAATCTTCCCTCCACTCCTCCCACTTGCCGCGGAATTCGCCCTCCAAATAAGAGTCCTTCTTACCGGTCCTTGACACCCAGGCGATTCCGCCGGACAAGGGCTCTCCTCTCTCTACCCGGGGAATGAAAAAGTGGCGAAAAAGGGCTATGCTAGGGTGGACTCCGACAAAGTTTTCGCAAAGGTGTGCGAAAACTGACATGGTGAGGACGGCGTTGGGAGTGAAATCAAGGAGGCAAAGGCCATATGTGTTCATGATATCACAGAAGAATTCGGAAAAGGCGGGCAGAGCCCGCAGTAGAAGAATACGACAAAGAAGGGGTACCCGTCCGGAGCCGTCGCATGAGCAGCGGCCGGGAGCACCTTGGTCCGCGGGTGAGCTCGCGTCTCCGTCGCCCAAAAGAGGTAATAGTACTCCCGCAGCTCCTTCACACCGAGCTTGGGGGGAAGATGGCTCGCTCCTTCCGCAGCGCCGCAAGCCGCTGCGCCTCGGTCGACTTCACGGCTTTCCCCTTGTCGCCTTTCGGAGCCATGGCGGAAGCAGTGGAGGAGGTCGACGGCGTTGGTGGTGCCGGTGGCAATGCGGGGGGCAGGGCGCTGCGCTCTTTGTGCTTTGGGAAGACGGAGGCGGGGCGGAGTTTTTCATGATTGGAGCGGAATGGGGGCGAGTGGGCGCACTACCCCTGCTTCCCTTTGCTTATAAAGGGGGAGGTGGCGGACGTTCCGCCTTTCCTAATAAAGAAACTGCCCACGATCTCTCCCACGATGCCGCGTTCGATGCGTGCCGTGCGGAGAGGGCGCGGTGGATGTGGAGTGAGTTACGGCATAACCTAGGCCGCGCGTGCCCGTGCCCTGTTTTGGGCCTGGCCCAATAGCGCTCGGCACCGTGTATGGCCCAGGCCCGGGGGCTCCTATCGGTGTACTAAAGTAGGGGTACCTTAGTATCCCGAACTTGTGCACGGGCAGTCGCAGCGTTCCGCGGCAAGGCTTGCCGGGCGACCGCCAAGATCCTCTGTGGTTCCTTTGGAGCCATTCAAGAACAAATTATCCAAGGCCCCGGCAAGAGGAGCTTGCCGGGAAGGAGACAAGACCCCGGCAAGAGGAGCTTGCCGGGGAGGCCAATCAAGACATATCAAGGAACTCGCCGCAGCACACCACGTGTCCCGGCAAGGCGCAGTGAGCGACAAGCTCCTGGATGCGGCAAGATAATAACCGCAACAAGGCACTTGCCGCGGCAAGCTTCTGTCCTGTACCTGCGCTCCAGCACATCCACCAACGTGTCGCTCTGGGGCTCTTCCAGGCGTACGTGGCGGAAGGCTGTGCAGCCAGAGGTACACGGCGGCAAGCGGCGCTGACAAGATAGCCATCGTGGCAAGCAATGGCGTCCTTAGCGGTCCCTTTCTGCACCGTCTAGGTGACACAGACAGGCATTTAATGCCTTTGTCCCCTGCCGTCAGGGTTAGGTATGATACAACTGTAGTAAGCGGTGGCGATCTTGATTTGGCACGATCTTGATGTATCGCGAGCTTTGCTATTATATTTGGATCCTATGATGTTTCTTCCCCCCTCTACTCTCTTGTAATGATTGAGTTTCCCCTTTGAAGTTATATTATCGGATTGAGTCTTTATAGATTTGAGAACACTTGATGTATGTCTTGCCATGGATATCAGTGGTGACAATGGGATATCACGTGATTCACTTGATGTATGTTTTGGTGATCAACTTGCGGGTTCCTCCCATGAACCTATGCATAGGGGTTGGCACACGTTTTCGTCGTGATTCTCCGGTAGAAACTTTGGGGCACTCTTTGAGGTCCTTTGTGTTGGTTGAATAGATGAATCTGTGATTGTGTGATGCATATCGTATAATCATACCCACGGATACTTGAGGTGACATTGGAGTATCTAGGTGACATTAGGGTTTTGGTTGATTTGTGTCTTAAGGTGTTATTTTAGTACGAACTCTAGGGCTATTTGTGACACTTATAGGGATAGCCCAACGGATTGATTGGAAAGAATAACTTTGAGGTGGTCTCGTACCCTACCATAATCTCTTCGTTCATTCTCCGCTATTGGTGACTTTGGAGTGACTCTTTGTTGCATGTTGAGGGATAGTTATGTGATCCAATTATGATATTATTGTTGAGGGAACTTGCACTAGCGAAAGTATGAACCCTAGGCCTTGTTTCAAGGCATTGCAATACCATTTATGCTCACTTTTATCATTAGTTACCTTGCTGTTTTTATAATTTCAGATTACAAATACCTTTATCTACTATCCATATACCACTTGTATCACCATCTCTTTGCCGAACTAGTGCACCTATACAATTTACCATTGTATTGGGTGTGTTGGGGACACAAGAGACTCTTTGTTATTTGGTTGCAGGGTTTCTTGAGAGAGACCATTTTCATCCTACGCCTCCTTCGGATTGATAAACCTTAGGTCATCCACTTGAGGGAATTTTGCTGCTGTCCTATAAACCTCTGCACTTGGAGGCCCAACAACGTCTACAAGAAGAAGGTTGTGTAGTAGACATCAAGCTCTTTTCTGCCGCCGTTGCCGGGGAGGTTAGCGCTTGAAGTTATATCTTTAGATCTTGCAATCGATTCTTTTAGTTTCTTGTTTTATCACTAGTTTAGTTTATAAAAGAAAACTATAAAAAATGGAATTGAGTTTGTCTCATACGCTTCACCTTTTTAATATCTTTCGTGAGTATGATGGAAAGGAAGATTGTGCTCAAGTGCTAGAAGAAGAAATCTATAGAATGTTTGGCACTAAATATTTGAATGATGAGCATGATTGCAATGTTGTCAGTATGAATTCCTTGAATATCCATGATGCTAATGATATGCAAAGCCACAAGCTTGGGGAAGCTACGTTTGATATTTTTTGTCCCCCAAGTTTTGATGAGAAAATTTATTATGATGAAAGCATGCCTCCTATCTATGATGATTACTGTGATGACATGTATTCTTTAAAAAATAATGATAACAATGAAACCTGTCATCTTGATTTCAATTTTCAATCCCATGATAGTTACTTTCTTGAGTTTTCTCCGACTACTATTCATGCGAAGAATTTTGCTTATGTGGAGAGTAGTAAAAATTCTATGCTTGTAGATCATGAAAAGAATGCTTTAGGTGCTGGTTATATTGTTGAATTCATTCATGATGCTACTGAAAATTATTATGATGGAGGAATATATGCTTGTAGGAATTGCAATAATATCAAGTTTCCTCTCTATGTGCTTAAAGTTTCAAAGTTATGCTTGTTTTACCTTCCTATGCAAGTTGATTCTTATTCCCACAAGTTGTTTGCTCACAAAATCCCTATGCACAGGAAGCATGTTAGACTTAAATGTGCTAGTCATATTCTTCATGATGCTCTCTTTATGTTTCATTTCTTATCCTTTATGTGAGCATCATTGAAATCATCATGCCTAGCTAGCGGCGTTAAATGATAGCGCTTGTTGGGAGGCAACCCAACTTTATTTTTATTCCTTGCTTTTTGTTCCTGTTTAGTAATAAATAATTCATCTATCCTATGTTCATATGTGGTTTTATGCTTTTAATTAGTGTTTGTGCCAAATAGAACCTTTGGGAAGACTTGGGGAAAGTCTTTGCGATCATGCTGTAGAAAACAGAAACTTTAGCACTCACGAGTATTGCTGCCATTTTTTATTGGAGAGTGATATTTAGTTAATTATTTTTGCAGATGATTAATAGATAAATTCCTCAGGTCCAGAAATTTATTTTATAATTTTTGGGGTTCCAGAAGTATACGTTTGATCCAGATTACTACAGACTGTTCTGTTTTTGACAGGTTCTGTTTTTCGCGTGTTGTTTGCTTATTTTGATGAATCTATGGCTAGTAAAATAGTTTATAAACCATAGATAAGTTGGAATACAGTAGGTTTAACACCAATATAAATAAATAATGATTTCATTACAGTACCTTGAAGTGGTGATTTATTTTCTTATATAACGGAGCTCACGAGTTTTCTACTCTAAGTTTTGTGTTGTGAAGTTTTCAAGTTTTGGGTAAGGATTCGATGGACTATGGAATAAGGAGTGGCAAGAGCCTAACCTTGGGGATGCCCAAGGCACCCCAAGGTATTATTTAAGGATAGCCAAGAGCCTAAGCTTGGGGATGCCCCGGAAGGCATCCCCTCTTTCGTCTTTGTTCATCGGTAACTTTACTTGGAGCTATATTTTTATTCGCCACATGATATGTGTTTTGCTTGGAGCGTCATTTTATTTTATTTAGTTTTGCTTGCTGTTTGAATAAAGTATCAAGATCTAAAATTATTAAATGTTAGAGAGTCTTCACATTGTTCCATAATTATTCAACTACTCATTGATCTTCACTTATATCTTTCGGAGTAGTTTGTTGTTGCTCTAGTGCTTCACTTATGTCTTTTTAGAGCACGGTGGTAGTTTTGTTTTATAGAAACTATTGATATCTCATGCTTAACTTAGATTATTTTGAGAGTCTTAAATAGCACGGTAGTTTGCTTAAATAATCCTAATATGCTAGGTATTCAGGATTAGTAAAAAACATTCGTATGAGTGTATTGAATACTAAGAAAAGTTTGATGCTTGATGATTGTTTTGAGATATGGAGGTAATAATATCAAAGTCATGCTAGTTGAGTAGTTGTGAAATTGAGAAATACTTGGGTTGAGGTTTCCAAGTCTCGTAGCATGCACGTATGGTAAACGTTATGCAAAAAATTTGAAACATGAGGTGTTATTTGATTGTCTTCCTTATGAGTGCCGGTCGGGGACGAGCGATGGTCTTTTCCTACCAATCTACCCCCCTAGGAGCATGCACGTAGTACCGAGGTTTTTGATGACTTGTAGATTTGTGCAATAATTATGTGAGTTCTTTATGACTAATGTTGAGTCCATGGATTATACACACTCTCACCCTTCCATCCTTGCTAGCCTCTTCGGCACCGTGCATTGCCCTTTCTCACATTGAGAATTGGCGTAAACTTCGCCGGTGCATCCAAACCCCATGATATGATACGCTATTTCACACATAAACTTCCTTATATCTTCCTCAAAACTGCCACGATACCTTCCTATTATGGCATTTCCATAGCCATTCCGAGATATATTGCCATGCAACTTTCCACCATTCCGTTCATCATGACACATTCATCATTGTCATATTGCTTAGCATGATCATGTAGTTGACATAGTATTTGTGGCAAAGATACCATTCATAATTGTTTCATACATGTCACTCTTGATTCATTGCATATCTCGGTACATCGCCGGACGAATTCATATAGAGTCATCTTTGTTCTAGTATCGAGTTGTAATCATTGAGTTGTAAATAAATAGAAGTGTGATGATCATCATTATTAGACCATTGTCCCAAGTGGGGAATAAAAAAAGAAAAGAAATGCCATAAAAAAAGAGAAGGCCCAAAAATAGAGAAAGGCCATAAAAAAAGAAAAGGCCCAAAAAATGAGAGAAAAAGAGAGAAGGGACAATGTTACTATCCTTTTACCACACTTGTGCTTCAAAGTAGCACCATGATCTTCATAGTAGAGAGTCTCTCATGTTATCACTTTCATATACTAGTGGGAATTTTTCATTATAGAACTTGGCTTGTATATTCCAACAATGGGCCTCCTCAAGTGCCCTAGGTCTTCATGAGCAAGCAAGTTGGATGCACACCCACTAGTTCCTTTTGCTGAGCTTTCATACATTTATAGCTCTAGTGCATCCGTTGCATGGCAATCCCAACTCCTTGCATTAACATCAATCGGTGGGCATATCCAAAGCCCATTGATTAGCCTTGTTGATGTGAGACTTTCTCCCTTTTTGTCTTCTCCACATAACCCCCTCATTATTCTATTCCATCCATAGTGCAATATCCATGGCTCGCGCTCATGTATTGCGTGAAAGTTTATAGGTTTGAGATTACTAAAGTATGAAACAATTGCTTGGCTTGTCATCGGGGTTTTGCATGATGAGAGCATTCTTGTGTGACGAAAATGAAACATGACTAAACTATATGATTTTGTAGGGATGAACTTTCTTTGGCCATGTTATTTTGAGAAGACATAATTGCTTAGTTAGTATGCTTGAAGTATTATTATTTCTATGTCAATATGAACTTTTGTCTTGAATCTTATGGATCTGAATATTCATGCCACAATTAAGAAGAATTATATTGAAATTATGCCAAGTAGCACTCCGCATCAAATTTTTTTTATCATTTACCTACTCGAGGACGAGCAGGAATTAAGCTTGGGGATGCTTGATACGTCTCCAATGTATCTATAATTTTTGATTGCTCCATGCTATATTATCTACTGTTTTAGACAATATTGGGCTTTATTATCCACTTTTATATTTTTTTTGGGACTAACCTATTAACCGGAGGCCCAGCCCAGGATTGCTGTTTTTTGCCTATTTCAGTGTTTCGAAGAAAAGGAATATCAAACGGAGTCGAAACGGAACGAAATCAACTAGAGAAGTTATTTTTGGAAGGAAATCTACTGAAAAAAGCTTGGAGTGCACGTCAGGAAAGAAGGGAGGTGCCCACGAGGGTGGGGGGCGCGCCCACCCCCCTAGGGCGCGCCCCCTGCCTCGTGGCCCCCCCTTCAGTCCACCGACGTGCTTCTTTCACCCATATATACCTAAGTATCCTAAAACTTCCAGAACAAAGATTAGATTGGGAGTTCCGCCGCCAGAAGCCTCCGTAGCCACCGAAAGCCAATCTAGACCCGTTCTGGCACCCTGCCGGAGGGGGAAATTCCTCTCCGGTGGCCATCTTCATCATCCCGGTGCTCTCCATGACGAGGAGGGAGTAGTTCTCCCTCGGGGCTGAGGGTATGTACCAATAGCTATGTGTTTGATCTCTCTCTCTCTCTCTCGTGTTCTTGATTTGGCACGATCTTTATGTATCACGAGCTTTGCTATTATATTTGGATCCTATGATGTTTCTTCCCCCCTCTACTCTCTTGCAATGATTGAGTTTCCCCTTTGAAGTTATATTATTGGATTGAGTCTTTATAGATTTGAGAACACTTGATGTATGTCTTGTCGTGGATATCTGTGGTGACAATGGGATATCACGTGATTCACTTGATGTATGTTTTGGTGATCAACTTGTGGGTTCCACCCATGAACCTATGCATAGGGGTTGGCACATGTTTTCGTCGTGATTCTTCGGTAGAAACTTTGGGGCACTCTTTGAGGTCCTTTGTGTTGGTTGAATAGATGAATATGAGATTGTGTGATGCATATCGTATAATCATACCCACGGATACTTGAGGTGACATTGGAGTATCTAGGTGGCATTAGGGTTTTGGTTGATTTGTGTCTTAAGCTGTTATTCTAGTACGAACTCTAGGGCTGTTTGTGACACTTATAGGAATATCCCAACAGATTGATTGGAAAGAATAACTTTGAGGTGGTTTCGTACCCTACCATAATCTCTTCATTCGTTCTCCGCTATTAGTGACTTTGGAGTGACTCTTTGTTGCATGTTGAGGGATAGTTATGTGATCCAATTATGATATTATTGTTGAGGGAACTTGCACTAGCGAAAGTATGAACCCTAGGCCTTGTTTCAACGCATTGCAATACCGTTTACGCTCACTTTTATCATTAGTTACCTTGCTGTTTTTATAATTTCAGATTACAAATACCTTTATCTACTATCCATATACCACTTGTATCACCATCTCTTCACTGAACTAGTGCACCTATACAATTTACCATTGTATTGGGTGTGTTGGGGATAGAAGAGACTCTTTGTTATTTGGCTGCAGGGTTGCTTGAGAGAGACCATCTTCATCGTACGCCTCCTACGGAT
The DNA here is from genome assembly GCA_034509565.1 of Triticum monococcum. Taxonomy (NCBI): domain Eukaryota; kingdom Viridiplantae; phylum Streptophyta; class Magnoliopsida; order Poales; family Poaceae; genus Triticum; species Triticum monococcum. Next base: position 638,255,161 of record CM067847.1, on the reverse strand, counting down.
TGATAAACCTTAGGTCATCCACTTGAGGGAAATTTGCTACTGTCCTACGAACCTCTGCACTTGGAGGCCGTAGACATCATACCTCTCCAGCTGGCGAGAAAGTTTTGTTCTAAGAATGGATAAATTGTATGTATCTATAAGTAAAATAAGTCTAGATACATCCATTTCTAGGACAAGTATTTCCGGACGGAGGGAGTATTAATTATACCAAGATAGCCGGATTGGCACCGCTTAGTTCATGTAAATGTAATGAAATCCATCATGTTTATATGAAGATCCGACTTTTTTATATGAAATCCTTCATGCTTATATGAAATCAGTCCGTGTTTGCACAAATTTCATCTTGTTGGTTAGAGTTGTGAAAATGTATGCCGCTGGCGTTTGATGTCGTCCTCCGTGGAAGGAAAAGGGAGGAAATTTGCCGGCTGCCGTTGGAGATGCTCTTATGCTGGAAATAATAGAGTGGCATCAAATCCATTTGAGTTAATTGCGTGTATGATTGTCCCTCTATAAAAATTTAATTGCATGTACAGTGTACACATGACTTGCAGGGTGGCTACAACTTCGTACAGAAAGTTAAAAAGAAATAAGTCCATCCTTAATCTTGTATTCTAAGTACTCTGTGGGTTCCACTGTCAGTACAGTAGTGTAAGAAGTATATATTAAATAAGTAATATATAATATAAAAACTAAAGTTAAAGACAGAATTCGAACTCATGGCATAGCGTTGCGAGCATCCGACGCTAACCAGTCCAGCACATTTTTGTTGTAGACCATGCTGCTGATATATCTCCATGTCTACTCTTATACTCCATCTGTTCCTAAATATTTGTCTTTTTCAGATTTCAAATGGACTAACACATACAGATGCGTATGTAGACATATTTTAGAGTGTATATTCACTCATTTTGCTCCATATGTAGTCACTTGTTGAAATCTCTAAAAAGACAAATATTTAGGAACGGAGGGAGTAGAAAACAGAGTTGGTGATGATGGTGTGCATTCCATCCTGCAGGCCGTCGGATTTATATCTAACGGATAGGAAGAAAACTATGGAAATTTTGAAAAAATATACCCACACCCCTCTCCATGTTCGCAAATACGGCCTTGCCTCGTTCATCCTTTTCTCTCACAAGATAAACTACTCATACAAATGCATCTTGATGTTCTGTGCAACGCACAGACATCTAGCTAGTTCTTTTAAAATAGTTAGTGCGATAATAGGGTTGAAGTGACATATTTTATGTCTGCCCCGAATGATTTCAGATTCACTAGTAGTAATAAAGAAAAGTTTGCCTTGTTAATTAACAGAAAACAGGGTGAAAACTATCACATGAAGCCGGTAAAAACGAGGCACACTGGGTTCAGCGTCATCGTCACTACAGTTGTGCACGCGCGAGTAGTCTACATATCGCGGGGGCTACTGAGCGAGGCATAGAGACACAATGTTCGAGAGAGAAACCAATTGACAAATTACGATCAGATTGAGTTGTCACCCTTCTGCTGTCATTGTTGGGGTGGGGGAAGGGAGAGAAAGACGTATCGAGAGTGTGCGCAGTAGGCACAGAGGCACAACTAGCGAGTGTGCGTGTGTATGTGTGTGTGTGTGTTTGAAAGAGGAGTAGATAGATTACTATCAAGATCGAGGTGTCGCCCTACTCCTTCGGTGCCTGGTAGTGTGTGTGCGTGTGTGTGTGTTTGAGAGAGAAGCTAGTCGATAGATTAGTATCAAGATCGATGTGTCACCCTACTCCTTCGGTGTTGGGAAGTGTGTGTGTGTGGTTGTGTGGGTGTGGGTGTGTGTGCCGGGGCGGCAGGGGGGCAGTGACACTTACATATCCCTACTCTTATAAAAACAGAGTTGGTGATGATGGTGTTCCTACCATCCTGCAATATAGGCCATCTGATTTATACCCGACGGATAGGAAGGAAATTGTGGCAATTTTGTAAAAAGATACCCACACCCCTCTCCGCATTTGCAAATAAGGCATTCCCTCGTTCATCCTTTTCTCCCACAAGATAAACTACTCATACAAATGCATCTTGATGTTCGGTGCAACGCACGGGCATCTTGCTAGTAGGGAGAAGGAGTTTGTGTGACACATATCTAGCTATATCCAGGGATAGGTACATAGCATTTGTGCGAGGCATACTTAAAGGATCACGAAGATAAACAAAATTGTGTGCATGCAAGTGCTGGAAAAAATGAAGCGAGAAACAATGTGTGGGAGAGAGAGAGAGAGCGAAATCTCGAAACAAAAGGTGCTCTATTGGAATCCCATTGTATGTATTCATATGGTTCCGGAACTCGAGTTAACCTTAGGCATATGTGTGAGATACATTATTATACTTTGAGACATTAGTGGTTGTGGGTCGGCGGAATTAAAGGGGTGGGCATGTTTGACAGAGAGAGCGTGTGTGTTTCTTTGTGAGAGACTTGTAGGACGGGGTAGAAAGACGAATTCTAACCTTGATGGAGGGAGAGAAATACACGAAGTGCGTGTGTGTGATTCTGATGACCACAGGGAAATGAGATATATATACGTGTGAGAGAGATTGCACAATTGATTCACGTATCACTATCTAGCGATCATGGACGTGCATCGCTTGAACATAAATCAAAATCTACTTCATATCATGGCCAAAGGTAAAATATCGATTCAACGCTATAAATATTGGACACTCACATATCACATTTTTTTTCTATTTAAATAAACCTTTTCAATTGTGCATGCCAAAGTTACAGTCATGTTTCTTCAAACAACCAATGTAGCTATCATGTACATGCACCATTGTTACTCTTGCATTCAAAATCATTAGTCTTGGATGATTTAAGGTTCTATTATGAAGTAATGTATGTAATATTCATATATGAATTCAATGGGTACGCAATTTATGAAATGGCGGCTATGTAATCATATGAGGTAACACTTTTAAGTAGCGGACTACAATATCCATTTCTTTTTGTGTGCCTCTACACTAAAACGTCAATGCATTATGTTTAAAGTAAATAACCAATTGCATTGAATTATCAATTTACACGAGAAACAAATAGGCTGAGCGTTTGATCCCTTTTTTGTGAACGCGTGATACGTCTCCAACGTATCTATAATTTTTGATTGTTCCATGCTATATTATATTCTGTTTTGGACATTATTGGGCTTTATTATACACTTTTATATTATTTTTGGGACTAACCTATTAACCGGAGACCCAACCCAGAATTGTTGTTTTTTGCCTATTTCAGAGTTTCGCAAGAAAAGAATATCAAACGGAGTCCAAACGGAATGAAACCTTTGGGAACGTGATTTTTGGAACGAACGTGATCCAGAGGACTTGGACCCTACGTCAAGACATCAACCAGGAGGCCACAAGGTAGGGGGCGTGCCCTCCACCCTCGTGGGCCCCCTATTGCTCTACCGACGCACTCCTTCCTCCTATATATACCTACGTACCCCCAAACTACCAGATATGGAGCCAAAACCCTAATTCCACCGTTGTAACTTTCTGTATCCACGAGATCCCATCTTGGGGCCTTTTCCGGAGCTCCGCCGGAGGGCGCATCGATCATGGAGGGCCCCTCCGATGAAGTATGAGTAGTTTACCTCAGACCTTCGGGTCCATAGTTATTAGCTAGATGGCTTCTTCTCTCTTTTTGGATCTCAATACAAAGTTCTCCCCCTCTCTTGTGGAGATCTATTCGATGTAATCTTATTTTGCGGTGTGTTTGTAGAGACCGATGAATTGTGGGTTTATGATCAAGTTTATCTATGAACAATATTTGAATCTTCTCTGAATTCTTTTATGTATAATTGGTTATCTTTGCAAGTCTCTTCGAATTATCAGTTTCGTTTGGCCTACTAGATTGATCTTTCTTGCAATGGGAGAAGTGCTTAGCTTTGGGTTCAATCTTGCGGTGTCCTTTCCCACTGACAGTAGGGGAAGCAAGGCACGTATTGTACTGTTGCCATCGAGGATAACAAGATGGGGTTTATATCATATTGCATGAGTTTATCCCTCTACATCATGTCATCTTGCTTAAAGCGTTACTCTATTCTTATGAACTTAATAATCTAGATGCATGCCGGATAGCGGTCGATGTGTGGAGTAATAGTAGTAGATGCAGGCAGGAGTCGGTCTACTTGTCTCGGACGTGATTCCTATATACATGATCATACCTAGATATTCTCATAATTATTCACTTTTCTTAGAACGATTGGTGAAATTATTGATATGAAGGAAGGGAATATTAGATTCCAATTTCCGTTAACGAAAGGCATGGAACACTTCCCTATAAATAAAATTAAATTACCATATGAATCTATTATGAGAGCCACTTATAGATTGCCTACCAAAGATGGCAATACCTAGATCTATCCTTGCTTTTTATGCCTAGCTAGGGGCGTTAAACGATAGCGCTTGTTGGGAGGCAACCCAATTTTATTTTTATTCCTTGCTTTTTCCTCCTGTTTAGTAATAAATAATTTATCTAGCCTCTGTTTTGGTTGTTTTTTGTGTTTAATTAGTGTTTGTGCCAAGTAGAACCGTTGGGAAGACTTGGGGAAAGTCTTTTCAATCTTGCTGTAAAAAAACAGAAACTTTAGCGCTCACGAGAATTGCTTCCATTTTTATTTGGAAAGTGCTATTTAGTTAATTATTTTTGCAGATGATTCATAGATAAATTCCTCACGTCTAGCAATTTATTTTAGAATTTTTCGGGTTCCAGATCTTGCGTTAGCTACAGATTACTACAAACTGTTCTGTTTTTGACAGATTCTGTTTTTCGTGTGTTGTTTGCTTATTTTAATGAATCTATGGCTAGTAAAATAGTTTATAAACCATAGAGAAGTTGGAATAAAGTAGGTTTAACACCAATAGAAATAATTAATGATTTCATTACAGTACCTTGAAGTGGTGTTTTGTTTTTCTTTCGCTAACGGAGCTCACGAGATTTTCTACTTTAAGTTTTGTTTTGTGAAGTTTTCAAGTTTTGGGTGAAAGACTTGATGGATTATGGAACAAGGAGTGGCAAGATCCTAAGATTGGGGATGCCCATGGCACCCCAAGATAATCTAAGGACACCTAAAAGCCAAATCTTGGGGATGCCCCGGAAGGCATCCCCTCTTTCGTCTACTTCCATCAGTAACTTTACTTGGAACTATATTTGTAATCACCACATGATATGTGTTTTGCTTGGAGCGTCTTGTATGATTTGAGTCCTTGATTTTTAGTTTACCACAATAATCCTTGCTGTACACACCTTTTGAGAGAGACACACATGATTCGGAGATTATTAGAATACTCTATGTGCTTCACTTATATCTTTTGAGTTATATAGTTTTTGCTCTAGTACTTCACTTATATCTTTTAGAGCATGGTGGTGGTTTTGTTTTATAGAAACTATTATTATCTCATGCTTCACTTAGATTATTTTGAGTCTTAAATAGCATGGTAATTTACTTAAATAATCCTAATATGCTAGGTATACAAGACTAGTGAAAACTTTCTTATGAGTGTGTTGAATACTAAGAGAAGTTTGATGCTTGATGATTGTTTTGAGACATGGAGGTAGTGATATCAAAGTTGTGCTAGTTGAGTAGTTGTGAATTTGAAAAATACTTGTGTTGAAGTTTCCAAGTCCCGTAGCATGCACGTATGGGAAACGTTATGTAACAAATTTGAAACATGAGGTGTTCTTTGATTGTCCTCATGAGTGGCGGTCGGGACGAGCGATGGTCTTTTCCTTCCAATCTATCCCCCTAGGAGCATGCGCGTAGTGCTTGGTTTTTGATGAATTGTATATTTTTGCAATAAGTATGTGAGTTCTTTATGACTAATGTTGAGTCCATGGATTATACGCACTCTCACCTTTCCATCACTGCTAGCCTCTTCGGTACCGTGCATTGCCCTTTCTCACATTAAGAGTTGGTGCAAACTTTGCCGGTGCATCCAAACCCCATGATATGATACGCACTTTCACACATAAACCTCCTTATATCTTCCTCAAAACAGCCACCATACCTACCTATTATGGCATTCCCATAGCCATTCCGAGATATATTGTCATGCAACTTTCCTCCATTCCATTTATCATGACATGTTCATCATTGTCATATTACTTTGCAATGTCATGTAGTTGACATAGTATTTGTGGCAAAGCCACTATTCATAATCCTTTCATACATGTCACTCTTGGTTCATTGCATATGTCGGTACACCGTCGGAGGCATTCATATAGAGTCATACTTTGTTCTTGTATTGAGTTGTAATCATTGAGTTGTAAATAAATAGTAGTGTGATGATCATCATTTTCTAGAGCATTGTCAAAAGAGAGGAAAAAAAGAAGAGAAAGACCATAAAAAAAGAGAAGGCCCAAAAAATGAGAGAAAAAGAGAGAAGGGAGAATGCTACTATCCTTTTTACCACACTTGTGCTTCAAAGTAGCACCATAATCTTCATGATAAAGAGTCTTTTGTTTTGTCACTTTCATATACTAGTGGGAACTTTTCATTATAGAACTTGGCTTGTATATTCCAACAATGGGCTTCCTCAAATGCCCTAGGTCTTTGTGAGCAAGTAAGTTGGATGCACACCCACTTAGTTTCTTTTGTTGAGCTTTCCTATATTTATAGCTCTAGTGCATCCGTTGCATGGCAATCCCTACTCCTTGCATCACCATCAATTGATGGGCATCTCCATAGCTCATTGATTAGCCTCGTTGATGTGAGACTTTCTCCCTTTTCTGTCTTCTCCACATAACCCCCATCATTATATTCTATTCCACCCATAGTGCTATGTCCATGGCTCACGCTCATGTATTGCATGAAGGTTGAAAAAGTTTGAGATTACTAATGTATGAAATAATTGATTGGCTTGTCATCGGGGTTGTGCACGATGAGAGCATTCCTGTGTGACGAAAATGGGGCATGACTAAACTATATGATTTTGTAGGGATGAACTTTCTTTGGCCATGTTATTTTGAGAGGACATAATTGCTTAGTTAGTATGCTTGAAGTATTATTATTTTTATGTCAATATTGAACTTTATCTTGAATCTTTCGGATCTGAATATTCATACCACAATTAAGAAGAATTACATTTAAATTATGCCAAGTAGCATTCCACATCAAAAATTCTGTTTTTATCATTACCTACTCGAGGACGAGCAGGAATTAAGCTTGGGGATGCTTGATACGTCTCCAGCGTATCTATAATTTTTGATTGTTCCATTCTATATTATATTCTGTTTTGGACATTATTGGGCATTATTATACACTTTTATATTATTTTTGGGACTAACCTATTAACCGGAGGCCCAACCCTGAATTGTTGTTTTTTGCCTATTTCAGAGTTTCGCAAAAAAAGAATATCAAACAGAGTCCAAACAAAATGAAACCTTCGGGAACGTGATTTTCGGAACGAACGTGATCCAGAGGACTTGGACCCTATGTCAAGACATCAACCAGGAGGCCACGAGGTAGGGGGGCGCGCCTACCCCCCCCCCCCCCTGGGCACGCCCTCCACCCTCATGGGCCCCCTGTTGCTCCACCGACGTACTCCTTCCTTCTATATATACCTACGTACCCCCAAACTACCAAATACGGAGCCAAAACCCTAATTCCACCGCTGTAACTTTCTGTATCCACGAGATCCCATCTTGGGGCCTTTTCCGGAGCTCCGCCGGAGGGGGCATCGATCAAAGAGGGCTTCTACATCAACACCATAGCCCCTCCGATGAAGTGTGATTAGTTTAACTCAGACCTTCGGGTCCATAGTTATTATCTAGATGGCTTCTTCTCTCTTTTTGGATCTCAATACAAAGTTCTCCCCCTCTCTTGTGGCGATCTATTCGATGCAATCTTCTTTTGCGGTGTGTTTGTTGAGACCGATGAATTGTGGGTTCATGATCAAGTTTATCTATGAACAATATTTGAATCTTCTCTGAATTCTTTTATGTATTATTGGTTATATTTGCAAGTCTCTTCGAATTATCAGTTTGGTTTGGCCTACTAGATTGATCTTTCTTGCAATGGGAGAAGTGCTTAGCTTTGGGTTCAATCCAGCGGTGTCCTTTCCCAGTGACAGTAGGGGCAGCAAGGCACGTATTGTATTGTTTCCATCGAGGATAACAAGATGGGGTTTATATCATATTGCATGAGTTTATCCCTCTACATCATGTCATCTTGCTTAAAGCGTTACTCTATTCTTATGAACTTAATATTCTAGATGCATGATGGATAGCGGTCGATGTGTGGAGTAATAGTAGTAGATGCAGGCAGCAGTCGGTCTACTTGTCTCGGACATGATGCCTATATACATGATCATACCTAGATATTCTCATAACTATGCTCAATTCTGTCAATTGCTCAACAGTAATTTGTTTACCCACCGTGAATACCTATGCTCTTGAGAGAATCCACTAGTTAAACCTATGGCCCCCGGGTCTATCTTCCATCATATTAATCTTCCAATACTTAGTTATTTCCTTTGCCATTTATTTTACTTTGCATCATTATCATAAAAATACTAAAAATATTATCTTATCACATCTATCAGATCTCACTCTCATAAGTGACCGTGTAGGGATTGAAAACCCCTTATCGCGTTGGTTGCGAGGATTTATTTGTTTGTCTAGGTGCGAGGGACTCGTGCGTGGCCTCCTACTGGATTGATACCTTGGTTCTCAAAAACTGAGGGAAATACTTACGCTACTTTGCTGCATCACCCTTTCCTCTTAAAGGGAAAACCAACGCAGTGCTCAAGAGGTAACAAGAAGGATTTCTAGCGCCATTTCTGGGGAAGTCTACGCAAAAGTCAACACACCAAGTACCCATCACAAACCCTTATCTCCCGCATTACATTATTTGCCATTTGCCTTTCATTTTCCTCTCCCCAACTTCACCCTTGCCGTTTTATTCGCCCTCTCTCTCTCCATCCTCCCTCTCTTTCTCTATTTGCCCGTCTCTTGTTTGCTCGTGTGTTGGATTGCTTGCTTATCACGATGGCTCAAGACAATACCAAATTGTGTGACTTTACTAATACCAACAACAATGATTTCCTTAGCACTCCGATTGCTCCTCTTACCGATACTGAATCTTGTGAAGTCAATGTTGCTTTGTTGAATCTTGTCACGAAAGATCAATTTGTCGGCCTTCCTAGTGAAGATGCCGCTACCCATCTAAATAGCTTCGTTGATTTGTGTGATTTGCAAAATAAGAAAGATGTGGATAATGATATTGTTAAATTGAAGCTATTTCCTTTTTCGCTTAAAGATCGTGCTAAAGCATGGTTTTCGTCTTTGCCTAAAAATAATATTGATTCTTGGAATAAGTGCAAAGATGCTTTTATCTCTAAGTATTTTCCTCCCGCTAAGATTATCTCTCTTAGAAACGATATTATGAATTTTAAGCAACTTGATCATGAACATTTTGCACAAGCTTGGGAGAGGATGAAATTAATGATACGTAATTTCCCTACGCATGATTTGAATTTGTGGATGATTGTACAAATTTTTTATGCCGGATTGAATTTTGCTTCTAGAAATATTTTGGATTTGGCCGCGGGAGGCACTTTTATGGAAATCACTTTAGGAGAAGCTACTAAACTCCTAGATAATATTATGGTTAATTATTCTCAATGGCACACTGAAAGATCTACTAATAAGAAAGTGCATGCGATAGAAGAAATTAATGTTTTGAGTGGAAAGATGGATGAACTTATGAAATTATTTGCTAAGAAAAGTGTTCCTTCTGATCCTAATGATATGCCTTTGTCTACTTTGATTGAGAATAATAATGAATCTATGGATGTGAATTTTGTTGGTAGGAATAATTTTGGTAACAACGCGTATAGAGGAAACTTTAATCCTAGGCCGTATCCTAGTAATTCCTCTAATAATTATGGTAATTCCTACAACAACTCTTATGGAAATTATAATAAGATGCCCCCTGATTTTGAATCTAATATTAAAGAATTTATTACTTTGCAAAAGAATTTCAATGCTTTGATTGAAGAAAAGTTGCTTAAGATTGATGAGTTGGCTAGGAACGTTGATAGAATTTCTCTTGATGTTGATTCTTTGAAACTTAGATTTATTCCACCTAAGCATGATATCAATGAGTCTCTCAAAGCCATGAGAATTTCCATTGATGAGTGCAAAGAAAGAACCGCTAGGATGCGTGCTAAGAAAGATTTATTTATAAAAGCGTGTTCTTCTAGTTCCCATGATAATAAAGATGAAGATCTAAAAGTTATTGATGTGTCCCCTATTAAATCTTTGTTTTGAAATATGAATCTTGATAATGATGGGACTAAATATGATCCACCTTTACCTAGAAGGCATTCCAAAAATTCGGAGTCTTCAGATCTTGATGCTAAAATTGTTAAAAGTGGGATTGAAGAAGTCAAAACTTTAAATATCGATGAACCCACTATTTTGGATTTCAAGGAATTTAATTATGACAATCGCTCTTTGATAGATTGTATTTCCTTGTTGCAATCCGTGCTAAATTCTCCTCATGCTTATAGTCAAAATAAAGCTTTTACTAAACATATCATTGATGCTTTGATGCAATCTTATGAAGAAAAACTTGAGTTGGAAGTTTCTATCCCTAGAAAACTTTATGATGAGTGGGAACCTACTATTAAAAATAAAATTAAAGATCATGAATGCTATGCTTTGTGTGATTTGGGTGCTAGTGTTTCCACGATTCCAAGGAGTTTGTGTGATTTGCTAGGTTTCCGTGATTTCGATGATTGCTCTTTAAACTTACACCTTGCCTCTTCCACTATTAAGAAACCTATGGGAAGAATTAATGATGTTCTTATTGTTGCAAATAGGAATTATGTGCTCATAGATTTTATTGTTCTTGACATAGATTGCAATCCTTCATGTCCTATTATTCTTGGTAGACCTTTCCTTAGAACGATTGGTGCAATTATTGATATGAAGGAAGTGAATATTAGATTCCAATTTCCGTTAAGGAAAGTGTCGGTGTCAAAACGGGCGGATCTCGGGTAGGGGGTCCCGAACTATGCGTCTAGGCCGGATGGTAACAGGAGGCAGGGAACACGATATTTTACCCAGGTTCGGGCCCTCTTGATGGAGGTAAAACCCTACGTCCTGCTTGATTAATATTGATGATATGGGTAGTACAAGAGTGGATCTACCACGAGATCAAGGAGGCTAAACCCTAGAAGCTAGCCTATGGTATGATTGTTGTCTATGGAGTTGATGAAGTTGTCCTACGGACTAAAACCCTCCGGTTTATCTAGACACCGGATAGGGTTAGGGTTACATAGAGTCGGTTACAATGGTAGGAGATCTTGAATATCCGCATCGCCAAGCTTGCCTTCCAAGGCAAGGAAAGTCCCATCCGGACACGGGACGAAGTCTTCAATCTTGTATCTTCATAGTCCAGGAGTCCGGCTGAAGGTATAGTCCGGCTACCCCGAACACCCCCTAATCCAGGACTCCCTCAGTAGCCCCTGAACCAGGCTTCAATGACGACGAGTCCGGCGCGCAAATTGTCTTTGGCATTGCAAGGCGGGTTCCTCCTCCCAGTCCTTCATAGAAGATTGTAAACACCAAGAGTAGTGTCCAGCTCTGTAAAATAAGCTTCCACATATTGCCATAGAGAGAATAATATTAACACAAATCAAATCTGCTGACGTATTCTGCAGTGCGCCATCACACCACAACCAAGCCCTTTACTCGAATCGTTTTTACTTTTCCTCCTCAGCATGTTTTGCGAGGCGGTTTCCTTGGCACATCTTGTCAAAGCAGAGATCGTGTACCCTTTTTACAGGATTCTCGTTAATACGGACGTGGGTAACCCAACCGCGCCATTTATCACGACGCTCGGGAGGCAAGCGAGTTTTATTAGGTTGGTGGGGACGCATAACCGCATCCACCTATATAAGGGGATAAGGATCCACCCTTTTTACCTATGCCTTCTTCCTCCCTTGCCTATCCATCTCTCGCGCACCCGAGCTCCAGCGCCCAAGCCCGCACATCCCACCTCAACCCTCTCCAGCAATGTCCAGAGCAGGAGGCAAACGGATGGCCTCCTCCGTTACGGAGGGTAAAGTAAAAAAGCTAAGGAAGGCCGGATACTTGTCCAAGGACATCGCGCACCGGCTTCCCGAAGAGGGGCAGCTTATCCCCACCCCAAGGCCCCATGATAGGGTCGTGTTTCTCCACCACTTCCTCCGCGGACTAGGTTTTCCACTCCACCCATTTGTCCGGGGGCTCATGTTCTACTACGGCCTGGACTTCCACGATCTGGCTCCAAACTTCATCCTCAACATCTCGGCGTTTATCGTCGTGTGCGAGGCCTTTCTCCGCGTCCGCCCCCATTGTGGCCTCTGGCTCAAGACCTTCAACGTCAAGCTCAAGGTGGCGCGCGGCAGCCAGGCGGAGTGCGGAGGCGCTATGGCGGGCAAGATGGCCAACGTCCTATGGTTTGAGGGCTCTTTCATGGAGACCCTAAAGGGATGGCAAGCCGGGTGGTTTTATATCACCGAGCCATGCGATCCGGAATGGACCGCAGCCCCTGAGTTCCGATCCGGACCCCCCACGCGGCTTATGTCCTAGAAAGATACGGGCCTATCATGGGGTGACGAAAAAGAGGTGACCGGATTGCAAACATGCATCCAGTCCCTGGTGAACAAGCCAGTCCGGCTTGTTAATATAATCCAGGTTATGCTTGTCTGTCGGATCCTCCCATGCCAACAACGGGATTTTAATCTGTGGGAGTTCGACCCGGCGCAGCACCAAACCCTCAACAGGCTCTTCGACACGGCGTATGAAGACGCCTGGAAGATGCTATTCAAGGGCGCCGAGGCTCCTGCATCCGCTTCCGAGGACCGCGGATACAGCTCGCAGCGTCACGCTAGCAAGGTATGCCATCTACACCCTTCACAGGATGTTAAGCCTTTTTTCATAGTTTGACACTATGCGGGATCTAAACTCCCTTTCCTCTGACAGGCTTGGCGGGTGATAGCCGAGCCAATTAACTGTCCGGCTCCGCTGCCCGAAAATCCACCCCCAGCTTTACTGGTGAAGCTGCTGGCCCCGGCGCCTTATGTGGTGCCGGAGAAGAAGGTCAAGAAGAAGAAGACCACGGGGACTTGAAAGAGTGCCCGCAACGTGGTGGTGTCGGACTCGTCAAATGACGAGTCCGAGGCGCCCTCCTCCCGCGAGAACAAGGAGGAGGAGGAAGAAGACTCTCCCTCTCCAGTGGAGGGAGGAGAGAAGAGGAAGGTCGCCCCAACGGGGAAGGCCGAGGGGTCTAGGAAAAGGAAGACCCCTCCGCCGGACTACGCCCCTGACGCTGAAGAGGGCGAAGAGGAGTGGCCGGACAGGGCCAAGCGTCCGGCAAAATCGTAAGTGTTCTGATACCATAGTAACTCATGATATTCCTTTTGTTGCACAGCTTCCCCTAATGTCGAATATAATCATGCAGCCCGCCCCGGGCCGCACTCAAGGAGTCGTCGAGCGGCTCCCTGGATTCATCGGACGTGAATTCTGTTCCGCCCGCTGTCTCCCCCCGCACTGCGGATGACGCCGAAGTGGCGTCACAACGAGCTATGGGGCAGGAGGAGGTGGTCCTGGAGGAGCCGCAAGGCGACCTCCCGGACCCCAGGAGTGAAGGGGACAAGAACCCCCAGGGCTCCAAGTCCGGCTTTAAGCCGGACACCATGCCGGAATCTTCAACAATTCCGGATCGCGGCAGGCGAACTCCTTCCAAGAGGAGCAAGCCTTCTGAGCCGGCAGCCTCTGTCCAACCGGAGGCGCTGGACAATCTGCTGGAGGTGCTTGAAGGTGCCTCCATCGATGAGGAGCACCGTACTATTATGAGTACGGTGATCCGGAAGGTTCAGTCCGCCAAGAGCAGGCTGAATGAAGCTTGCGCTGGCCTCCTAATAGGCTTCGAGGTAAGTAAAAAATATGTAAAAATATTACCGCATAGACAGTAGCCCCTGATGCTCTGTTTGGCGTTCGGAAAGAAAAGCCGAATAGAGGATCTATGAAATTTCATAGGAGTCTAATAATAAAGAGGTCAATATGCGTATGCAGGCTTCGCTGCTAGCCACCGCCGCACTGACTGCGGAGGTGGATACCCTAAAACAGGGACTCAAGCGGTCCGAGCAAGAGCTTGGCCGTGCCAAGCAGCAGCTCGAGGAGAAAGAAGGTAAGAAATAGCTTATAAAAAGGTGCCTATAGAGAGGCGTGATTGCAAGAAATAACAGGATTGTACTGCTTATTGTAGGGGCCACGACTGAGGTGGCGACCCTCAAGCAGGCGCTGTCCGAGGCCGAAAAGAAAACGGCCGCGGAGCGCACCGAGCGAGAGAAACTTGGGTCTCAGGTCGGCGAGGTGCAGCAAGAGCTTCAGGCTCTCATGAAGAAACATGAGAGTTTGGAGCTGGAGTCAAAGACCCAAGCGTCCGAGCTCGCGACGGCCCTTGAGACTGCCAAGTCTGCCAAGGCCGAAGCCCAAAAGGCTCTCCGAGAGTTGGAGGATATGAAGAAGATAGCAGCGGGTAAGGCATTCTTTATGCAAGGCAGAAACATAAAACTAAATTACCTGTTACTTACCCGAATCCGGAGTTCTCCAGGGGCCTTCGCGGATCTTCCCGGCAGTGTGTCCGATGCCGTCGCATTCTACCGAGCTGAAGAGGGCAGCTCGACGGAGAAGGTATTCTGGTCTCAGTATGCTGAGGCCGGACACCCTGTGCCCTTGAGCGACCAGCTGAAACAGCTGGTCGAACTCCACAAGGCGGCCGAACAGGCCATGAAGGGCTTCATAGTTCGGCTGTGGCCCGAAGAGGCCTTGCCTGGGAGCTACTTCAGGCTGGTGCGGTGGCTGGTGGAGGCCTGTCCAAGGCTCGAGGTCATCAAGCGCTCCGCCTGCATCGAAGGTGCCCGTAGGGCCCTTGCCCGTGTAAAGGTGCACTGGGGCTTGTGACGGACGGGCCGCCGTCGGGGAAGGAGCATCGCAAGCCAGAGAACTACTATAAGGATGTTCTTGCAGGTGCCCGCCTTGTGGCAGATGACTGCACCAAGGATGTAATTTTTGAATGAATTCGCTCGTGTTTATCCTGTGCGCTGAAAACTTGTTCATATGCGCTAAGCAATGCTTATTGAATTTAAAATATTATTTTCTGTGCGGCCGTTTATCAAAATTTGAGAGATGGCCAGTCGTCGGCTTCTGCCCCCATGCCACTAGTGCTGGGCTGTTCGGTGATAAACCTGGGCGCTCTTTTTCCCATGGTTGGATCCTTCAAGGGAGGCGCTCAGCACGATGAACCAGGCAATCGGACTATAATGCTTGAACACTCTCACTTAGCCATAGAACTTTATAATTTTAAATTTCGGCGAAGCCCCTAGTTTGGAGGACCGAGTTCGGGGCGCTATCCACGCCTTAGTTGGGGTTATCCAGCTCCTCTCTCAAAGTGGCATAAGCCTTTAGGGACTCGAAAAACCTCTCGAACAGCGACCGGTCTCTCGCCTCATCATGACAGTCAGTTTTAGCTTTCTCCACTGAGGTGCTTAACCCTGCTCAACCGGGGCACAATCGCAGTGGTTCTCCTAGTGCTACCTTAGCCGATATAGCGGAACGTAAGGCACCAAAACATAGGAGCCGGGCAAACCCAACTATTGACCCAAATCATGATTCGGAGCCGATGCATATAGTGCTATAAGTTCGGGGTGCCGCACTTGTGAAAGTGTACGGACTTCTCACGTCATATTAATGGGTACTAAAGCCCCTGACGTATTTTGCCGTACCATAGTGTATGGGTGCAACATGTCATAAACATATATATGAAAAGATGATAATGCAAAAAATAGGCAGAAAGCTATGCATTGTTTATAAAGAGGCTATTTATCAAAGCCGAACGATACAAGTGGTGTGATAAGCAAAAAGATATTGGACTATTTAGTATGTCCTGACCAGGGGCAGGCCGCGGAGTTGTATTTAAAACAGGTATACCGCTCGTAACAGAGACCACCTGGGAGTTCCATAATGCGGCATGGCTTGTCTGCCTCCTGGATCTTGCATCGTTTTGTGCGGCAGTCGAATTGCCGAATAGGTCGTCCGAAGTATGGAGTCCTGAAAGTAAAAAAAAAGTTGAAAAAAGAATCCGGCAGCCCCTAGTATGTTTTAAGCCGTATTTTGGGCATGCCATTATTGTGCCCCTTCCCCTGTGCCCATGGTATTTCAAGGGCGTAGTTATGTACGCGAGGTACTAGTTTCGCTAGGTCATGAAGGCTGGGGTTGGGGCCGCATTGCTACGCTTGCTCGGAGTGGGCCAGGCAGTCTTGCTGTAGGTTACTCCGGGCGCGCTTAGCAGTGTCTGGCTTTTTAATGGCTGGACTGGAGAATTGCCGAAGAAGGCTACTTTGTACCTCCGCTGCGAGAGCCGCCGTATGCTCCTCCGTACGGAGGGAGTGTTCGGTGTTTCCGTTGACCGTGATTATTCCTCGAGGGCCTGGCATCTTGAGTTTGAGATATGCGTAGTGCGGCACCGCATTGAATTTTGCGAATGCGGTTCGTCCGAGCAGGGCGTGATAGCCACTGCGAAACGGGACTATATCGAAGATTAACTCTTCGCTTCGGAAATTATCCGGGGATCCGAAGACCACGTCAAGTGTTACTGAGCCTGTACAATTGGCTTCTACACCTGGTATGACGCCTTTAAAGGTCGTTCTTGTGGGTTTGATCCTTGAGGGGTCTATGCCCATTTTCCGCACTGTGTCCTGATAAAGCAGGTTCAGGCTACTGCCGCCGTCCATGAGGACTCTTGTGAGGTGAAATCCATCGATGATTGGGTCAAGGACCAATGCGGCGAAGCCACCATGACGGATGCTAGTGGGATGGTCCCTCCGATCAAAAGTGATCGGGTAGGAGGACCATGGGTTGAACTTTGGGGCGACTGGCTCCATCGCGTATACGTCCCGTAGCGCATGCTTCCACTCCCGCTTGGGAATGTGGGTTGCGTATATCATGTTCACCGTCCGCACTTGTGGGGGAAAGCCCTTCTGTCCATTTTTGTTCGGCGGCTAGGGCTCCTCGTCGTCGCTATGCAGCCCCTTGTCTTTGTTTTCGGCTCTTAACTTGCCTGTCTGCTTGAACACCCAATAATCCCTGTTAGTGTGATTGGCTGGCTTTTCGGGGGTGCTATGTATCTGGCACAAGCGATCGAGTATTCGGTCCAAACTGGACGGGCCCTGAGTATTCTTTTTAAATGGCTTTTTCCGCTGACCGGATTTATAGCCTCTGAATCCGGCATTGACTGTCGTGTCTTCATTGCTGTCGCTGTTAACGCGGCGTTTTTGTTTGTTCCGACGTGTCCTGCCACTTTTGCCCTTGGTATCCGAATTACCAGGGTTCTTTGATAAGTTGTTACTGCGAGCTAGCTAGCTGTCTTCACCCGCGCAAAAGCGGGTCATGAGTGTCGTGAGGGCTGCCATGGATTTCGGCTTTTCCTGTCCCAGGTGCCGGGCAAGCCACTCGTCGCGGATGTTATGCTTGAAGGCTGCTAGGGCCTCTGCGTCCGGACAGTCGACTATCTGGTTTTTCTTTGTTAGGAACCATGTCCAGAATTGTCTGGCTGATTCTTCTGGCTGCTGAATTATGTGGCTTAAGTCGTCGGCATCCGGTGGTCGCACATAAGTGCCCTGGAAGTTGTCGAGGAATGCGGCTTCCAGGTCCTCCCAAGAACCGATTGAGTCTGCTGGCAAGTTGTTAAGCCAATGCCGGGCCAGTCCTTTAAGTTTGAGCGGGAGGTACTTGATGGCGTGTAGATCATCGCCGCGCGCCATGTGGATGTGAAGGAGATAATCCTCAATCCATACCGCCGGGTCTGTGGTGCCATCGTATGATTCGATGTTTACGGGTTTGAAACCCTCTGGGATTTTATGCTCCATTACTTCATTCGTGAAGCATAGCAGGTGTGCGGCGCCCCTGTACTGGGCTATATCACGACGTAGCTCAGAAGAGCTATGTCTGTTGTGTTCGGCTCGGCCGATCTTGGGTAGGGGGTCCCAAACTGTGCGTCTAGGCCGGATGGTAACAGGAGGCAGGGAACACGATGTTTTACCCAGGTTCAGGCCCTCTTGATGGAGGTAAAACCCTACGTCCTTGATTAATATTGATGATATGGGTAGTACAAGAGTGGATCTACCACGAGATCAAGGAGGCTAAACCCTAGAAGCTAGCCTATGGTATGATTGTTGTCTATGGAGTTGATGAACTTGTCCTACGGACTAAAACCCTCCGGTTTATATAGACACCGGATAAGATTAGGGTTACATAGAGTCGGTTACAATGGTATGACATCTTGAATATCCGCATCTCCAAGCTTGCCTTCCACGCCAAGGAAAGTCCCATCCGGACACGGGACGAAGTCTTCAATCTTGTATCTTCATAGTCCAGGAGTCCGGCTAAAGGTATAGTCCGGCTACCCGAACAACCCCTAATCCAGGACTCCCTTAGAAAGGCATGGGACACTTCCCTAGAAAGAAAATTAAATTACCTTATGAATCTATTATGAGAGCCACTTATGGATTGCCTACCAAAGATGGCAATACCTAGATCTATCCTTGCTTTTTATGCCTAGCTAGGGGCATTAAACGATAGCGCTTGTTGGGAGGCAACTCAATTTTATTTTTATTCCTTGCTTTTTGCTCCTATTTAGTAATAAATAATTTATCTAGCCTCTGTTTTGGTTGTGTTTTTTGTGTTTAAATAGTGTTTGTGCCAAGTAGAACCGTTGGGAAGACTTGGGGAAAGTCTTTTTAATCTTGCTGTAAAAAACAGAAACTTTAGCACTCACAAGAATTCCTGCCATTTTTATTTGGAAAGTGCTATTTAGTTAATTATTTTTGCAGATGATTAACATATAAATTCCTCACGTCCAGCAATTTATTTTAGAATTTTTGGGGTTCCATATCTTGCGTTAGCTACAGATTACTACAGACTGTTCCGTTTTTGACAGATTCTGTTTTTCGTGTGTTGTTTGCTTATTTTAATGAATCTATGGCTAGTAAAATAGTTTATAAACCATAGAGAAGTTAGAATACGGTAGGTTTAACACCAATATAAATAAAGAATGAGTTCATTACAGTACCTTGAAGTGGTGTTTTGTTTTCTTTCGCTAATGGAGCTCAAGAGATTTTCTACTTTAAGTTTTGTGTTGTGAAGTTTTCAAGTTTTGGGTGAAAGATTTGATGGATTGTGGAACAAGGAGTGTCAAGAGCCTAAGCTTGGGGATACCCATGACACCCCAAGATAATCTAAGGACACCTAAAATCCAAAGCTTGGGTATGCCCCAGAAGGCATCCCCTCTTTCGTCTACTTCCATCGGTAACTTTACTTGGAGCTATATTTTTATTCACCACATGATATGTGTTTTGCTTGGAGCGTCTTGTATGATTTGAGTCTTTGCTTTTTAGTTTATCACAATAATCCTTGCTCTACACACCTTTTGAGAGAGACACACATGATTCGGAGATTATTAGAATACTCTATGTGCTTCACTTATATCTTTTGAGTTATATAGTTTTTGCTCTAGTACTTCACTTATATCTTTTAGAGCACGGTGGTTGTTTTGTTTTATAGAAACTATTATTCTCTCATGCTTCACTAAGATTATTTTGAGTCTTAAATAGGATGGTAATTTACTTAAATAATCCTAATATGCTAGGTATTCAAGACTAGTAAAAACTTTCTTATGAGTGTGTTGAATACTAAGAGAAGTTTGATGCTTGATGATTGTTTTGAGACATGGAGGTAGTGATATCAAAGTTGTGCTAGTTGAGTACTTGTGAATTTTAAAAATACTTGTGTTGAAGTTTCCAAGTCCCGTAGCATGCATGTATGGGAAACGTTATGTAACAAATTTGAAACATGAGGTGTTCTTTGATTGTCCTCATGAGTGGCGGTCGGGACGAGCGATGGTCTTTTCCTACCAATCTATCCCCCTAGGAGCATGCGTGTAGTGCTTGGTTTTTGATGAATTGTATATTTTTGCAATAAGTATGTGAGTTCTTTATGACTAATGTTGAGTCGATGGATTATACACAATCTCACCTTTCCATCATTGCTAGCCTCTTCGGTACCGTGCATTGCCCTTTCTCACATTAAGAGTTGGTGCAAACTTTGCCGGTGCATCCAAACCCCGTGATATGATACGCTCTTTCACACATAAACCTACTTATATCTTCCTCAAAACAGCCACCATACCTACCTATTATGGGATTCCCATAGCCATTCCGAGATATATTGTCATGCAACTTTCCACCGTTCCATTTATCATGACACGTTCATCATTGTCATATTGCTTTGCATGATCATGTAGTTGACATAGTATTTGTGGCAAAGCCACCATTCATATTCCTTTCATACATGTCACTCTTGGTTCATTGCATATCCCGGTACACCATTAGAGGCATTCATATAGAGTCATACTTTGTTCTAGTATCGAGTTGTAATCATTGAGTTGTAAATAAATAGAAGTGTGATGATCATCATTTTCTAGATCATTGTCAAAAGTGAGGAAAAAAAGAAGAGAAAGGCCATAAAAAGAGAAGGCCCAAAAAATGAGAGAAAAAGAGAGAAGGGACAATGTTACTATCCTTTTTACCACACTTGTGCTTCAAAGTAGCACCATAATCTTCATGATAGAGAGTCTTTTGTTTTGTCACTTCCATATACTAGTGGGAACTTTTCATTATAGAACTTGGCTTGTATATTCCAACAATGGGCTTCCTCAAATGCTCTAGCTCTTTGTGAGCAAGCAAGTTGGATGCACACCCACTTAGTTTCTTTTGTTGAGCTTTCCTATATTTATAGCTCTAGTGCATCCGTTGCATGGCAATCCCTACTCCTTGCATTAACATCAATTGATGGGCATCTAGATAGCTCATTGATTAGCCTTGTTGATGTGAGACTTTCTCCCTTTTTGTCGTCTCCACGTAACCCCCATCATTATATTCTATTCCACCCATAGTGCTATATCCATGGCTCACGCTCATGTATTGCGTGAAGGTTGAAAAAGTTTGAGATTACTAAAGTATGAAACAATTGCTTGGCTTGTCATCGGGGTTGTGCATGATGAGAGCATTCTTGAGTGACGAAAATGGAGCATGACTAAACTATATGATTTTGTAGGGTTGAACTTTCTTTGGCCATGTTATTTTGAGAGGACATAATTGCTTAGTTAGTATGCTTGAAGTATTATTATTTTTATGTCAATATTGAACTTTTATCTTGAATCTTTCGGATCTGAATATTCATACCACAATTAAGAAGAATTACATTTAAATTATGCAAAGTAGCATTCCACATCAAAAATTCTGTTTTTATCATTTACCTACTCGAGGATGAGCAGGAATTAAGCTTGGGGATGCTTGATACGTCTCCAACGTATCTATAATTTTTTATTGTTCCATGCTATATTATATTTTGTTTTGGACATTATTGGGATTTATTATACACTTTTATATTAATTTTGGTACTAACCCATTAACCGGAGGCCCAGCCCAGAATTGTTGTTTTTTGCCTATTTCAAAGTTTCGCGGAAAAAGAATATCAAACGGAGTCCAAAAGGAATGAAACCTTCGGGAACGTGATTTTCGGAACGAACGTGATCCAGAGGAATTGGACCCGACGTCAAGGCATCAACCAGGAGGCGACGAGGTAGGGTGGCGCGCCTACCCCCCTGGGTGCGCCCTCCACCCTCGTGGGCCTCTGTTGCTCCACCGACGTACTCCTTCCTTCTATATATACCTACGTACCCCCAAACTACCAAATACGGAGCCAAAACCCTAATTCCACCGTCGTAACTTTCTGTATCCATGAGATCCCATCTTGGTTCCTTTTCCGGAGTTCCGCTGGAGGGGGCATCGATCATGGAGGGCTTCTACATCAACACCATAGCCCCTCCGATGAAGTATGAGTAGTTTTCCTCAGACCTTCGGGTCCATAGTTATTAGCTAGATGGCTTCTTCTCTCTTTTTGGATCTCAATACAAAGTTCTCCCCCTCTCTTGTGTAGATCTATTCGATGTAATCTTCTTTTGCGGTGTGTTTGTTGAGATCGATGAATTGTAGGTTTATGATCAAGTTTATCTATGAACAATATTTGAATCTTCTATGAGTTCTTTTATGTATGATTGGTTATCTTTGCAAGTCTCTTCGAATTATTAGTTTGGTTTAGCCTACTAGATTGATCTTTCTTGCAATGGGAGAAGTGCTTAGATTTGGGTTCAATCTTGCGGTGTCCTTTCCCAGTGACAGTAGGGGCAGCAAGGCACGTATTGTATTGTTGCCATCGAGGATAACAAGATGGGGTTTATATCATATTGCATGAGTTTATCCCTCTACATCATGTCATCTTGCTGAAAGTGTTACTCTATTCTTATGAACTTAATACTCTAGATGCATGCTAGATAGCGGTCGATGTGTGGAGTAATAGTAGTAGATTCAGGAAGGAGTTGGTCTACTTGTCTCGGACATGATGCCTATATACATGATCATACCTAGATATTCTCATAACTATGCTCAATTCTGTCAATTGCTCAACAGTAATTTGTTTACCCACCGTGAATACTTATGCTCTTGAGAGAAGCCACTAGTGAAACCTATGGCCCCCGGGTCTATCTTCCATCATATTAATCTTCCAATACTTAGTTATTTCCTTTGCCATTTATCTTACTTTGCATCCTTATTATAAAAATACCAAAAATATTATGTTATCATATCTATCAGATCTCACTCTCATAAGTGACCGTGTAGGGATTAACAACCCCTTATCGTGTTGGTTGCGAGGATTTATTTGTTTGTGTAGGTGCGAGGGACTCATGCGTGGCCTCCTACTGGATTGATACCTTGGTTCTCAAAAACTAAGGTAATACTTACGCTACTTTGCTGCATCACCTTTTCCTCTTCAAGGGAAAACCAACGCAGTGCTCAAGAGGTAGCAACGCGCCACTACACCCGTACGATTGGTTGCGCCCGTGTCAACATCCAAGTTATCGGCGCATCATCCCGAGTTATTGCCTTTTTTCTGGGGTGGACACACCAGTTATTAACTGCTGACGCATGCCCCGTGTACACAGTCTCGCATGACCTTCTCGCTAGCACGGTCCAAAATTTGTTGAAACTGGATACGAACGATCCCGCGGGCGGCAAAATCTCCCGCCTCCTTCTAAAATTTCCACCACCTTATTCTTTAGCATGCGAAGTGCACAGAGACCAACAATTACAATACCGCCCTCATCTACATAATAGGTCGGGGCTGCTTTGGTAACTTCCGATTCTCCCCACTACACGGCACCCCGATTTCCTCTCCCCTCCCACAAAAACGACTAACTCCACAGCACCAGAGCATCTCACATTACGCCGTTCGTACTTCATCGGCCTTTCTCCGCTCCCCTCTCGAAACCCTAGACTGTTCATCCACCGGCGTACCAGAGCCCATTCACTGCCAGCAGCGTCCACCGCGATGTATCTGCTTCCGCGGCCGCATCTACCCCTCCCACCTCCCCTAGAAACAAGTAGACTGATCATCCACCACTGTACCACAGCCCATTCAGTGACGGCCTTGTCCACGGTGCCGGTTCTGCTTCGCCGGTACTCTCGTCAACCGCAGCGCATCTGTAGCGGCTCATTTGTACTCCCCACCAGAGACGCTTCGTCCACCCCCCGGAGCCGCCCCAACGATGCCCCCGTCGACGGCCTCTGATTTTCTTCGCCGATACCTTCCTCAACCCTACCGGAGCCGCTTCGCCGACAACATCGCCAACCCCATCGGAGTAGCTTCGCTTATACCATTACAACCCTACCGGGGACGCTTTGCCAACTCACAAGTCCACGGCCTCAGATCCACTTCCTCCCACCCTCATCCAACCTACCGGAGCAGCTTTCGACGCCCCGTCCATGGCCGCAGATCCGCATCGTCGACACCATCCCTAACCCAACCACCAGAGCAGCTTCACCTACGCCCTCATCCATGGCCACAGATCCGCTTCGCCCACACCGTAGTCCACCCTACCGGAGCCGCTCCACAAACACCCTAGTCGACGGTTCTAGATCTCCTTACCGGACCCCGACAGCCAGCGCAGCATCATCACCCTTGACGTTTCTAACCTGATTCCCACCGTCTGGCAAGATGCCAAGCACCTGACACGGCCTAGGTACTTGTCACCTTTAAACTCGTCCAGCATCACCTGCCCGATGTACTTCAAATATACTAACAGATCGTTGTTACCTGTTATGGAACTGGCAAAAACTACAAGGACGATGTTTCTTCTAGATCTAAAGCTTGGCCAACCAAGATCCTGGACCGAGGCATTGCTATGATCTTGTAAGCGTGTCTCTCTCTCTTGTATTATTCTGTGCTTGCTAGCGCGCTTTGCTAGGATTTTTGACCAGTAAGCCCTTTGTGCAGACAATGATTTCTACTACTTGCTGCTAAATTGGATATGTAGATGTCATACATGATACTACCTCGTACCTCCGTTCCTAAATATAAGTCTTTCTAGAGATTCCACTATAGTCTACATACGGAGCAAAATGAGTGAATCTACACTCGAAAATGCATCTATATACATCTGTATGTGGTCCATACTGGAATCTCTACATAGACATATATTTAGGAACAGAGGCAGTACATTACACAAAATCGTAGGTGGCATGTAGGAATTCTAGTACACTACATTAGGCTCCCTTAGAGTGCCTGCTAGTCCAACACACAGAGTCATGGCTAGTTTATGCTACGCACACAATCATTAATTGGTCGTTTAAATATGCGCAAGGGATATGCAATGTATTATCATGTAGAGATGTATGAAATTAGTCGTGCCAACTTGCAGATTGGGTTACAAAATGAAAAGGTACAAGATGTATGTGGCAATTTCATGGAACATCACAAAAAAAATTAGAGCCAGCGGTGAGGCTATACAGTGTGCTATGGTACGTCACTCCTCCATTGCAATCATCGTGACATGTTATTTGTATGTCAGTTCTATTGGCCAAGTTTCTTAGGGACAATTATTACGAGTTATTCTAAGAAAATAAGCACCTGTGAATATAAGCTCCATATAATAAGCCAACCAGTTCTTTTCATTGTGTTTTCAGCTTATCTTTGGTATGATAAGTGAAAAGTCTAGATTGCATTTTTTTCATTTTGCTGCCCATATGAAAATTAATTTGACTTGCAAACATCACAAATTGAATCCAGTGCAATAATTAATATGATAGGAAAACAGACCATCACTATTTGCTCAAAATGCAAATACAAAGATACCATCTACTTGGCACAATCTACTTTGGTCAATGTTTTCCATGGAGATCCCATTGCCTAATTTAAACGAAAAATGCATGACCCACATTTAAATGAAAAACAATTATTTATTGAAATTCGATGGTCCAAGTGGCTAGTTATTATCATATAGCAGCACCACCTGAAAGCATCATATAGCAGCAGCAGCTCATAGCAACTCATCATACAGCAGCAGCTGTGTGCAATTCATCATATACCTACAGCAGCTCATAGCAACTCATCGTACAGCAGCAGCAATGTGCAATTCATCATATACCTGCAGCAGCTCATAGCAATTCATCATATAGCAGCAGCAGGAGCAGCTCATAGCAATTCATCATATAGCAGCAGGAGGAGTAGCTCATAGCAATTCATCATATAGCAGCAGCAGGAATAGCTCATAGCAATTCATCATATAGCAGCAGCAGGAGCAACTCATAGCAATTCATCATATAGCATGAGCAGGAGCAGCTCATTGCAATTCATCATACAGCAGCAGCAGGAGCAGCTTATAGCAACTCATCATATAGCAGCAGCAACAGGTCATAGCAATTCATCATATAGCAGCAGCAGCAGCTCATAGCAATTCATCATATAGCAGCAGAAGCTCATACCAATTCATCATATAGCAGCAGCAGGAGAGTTCATAGCAATGCATCATATAGCAGCAGCAGAAGCAGCTCATAGCAATTCATCATATAGTGGATCAAAATGAAAATTTGGCAAAAAATCAGAGGAGATCCTCACCTTGTTGGATGAGCTCATCCTTCAATAGCACCTCAAGGCCACGACCTGGGAGGTGGGGAGGGGGAATAAGGTGCCTTCTGCCGCAGTGTGGCATCATCCGTAGTTGTGCAACGCGGAGTAGTGCATTGGACGAACCACAATGGAGCAGCTGCTAGAGACCATGAGAATGAGGGGCGGTACCAGAGGGAGGAGCAGCCAGGGAGATTTGCCCCTACCCGCCGGCCATGTGGCCTAGCTGGACAGAGCATCGTCGAGGACCAGGCCAGATGGGACCAGTGGCGACGGCTTGCTGGAGGAACCCTAGTGCTGCAGGCAGGGGATCAAGGTAGAGGGAAAGGGGAGAGGAGATGCAAGCGGGCAGGGCAATGAACGCTTCCGTGTTTGTTTTTACTTGAGGGTGAGGTGTGACGCGGGCATCACCAGTTGCATTTTGAGTGTAATATAGGCAGACAACAGAGTCATTTCACTATTCCCCTTCCCTTCAATTTGTAGTGAGGTTCTACGCGAAACACCCCCCTCCAAAGCGAAATTAGTTAAGCCCAAGCCCATAACTCAAAAATGACTTCTTTACATCTTTTATGGCTTATTTTGACAATAAACCCTGAAAAGGCGGAACAGAACTGGCCCTTAACCTGCAATTCAATTGTGCGTGCAATGATGAATCACTCCTACCTGCTATAGTGTACATTTAGGCATCATCATACATGGCATAACCTAATACATGTGCATTCCATTGTAGAATCTGGAATATGCAATGATTATGTTAGTTCATACATTGCACATGATGTTTAAATGCCCCTTAAATCTGGTCAGTCAAGTGATGGTCTTTAATCCTTCTTCTTTGCTTCTTTTCTTGATATGTAAGATTTGCTCACACATCTATTTAATTGCTTGTTTGCATCAGCCAGCCATACTAGGACTATTTGCTTTGATTACTTGTTGTTCTTGACCTAACACTCTAACAGAGCTTGTCAATGATTTAAACACTAAGGGCTGCTGTAGTGGGGCCTTTTCTAACTCATAGGTGACATAAAGGTTTGGCTGTACACTAAAGTAGGCTCTCCAAGAGTACCTGGAGATCCAGTTCGAAGGTATGCCTAGTTTTTACATAGTGCAGACATAGTAAATGCTCATTTCATTGTGTGCAAGTGCAAGAGATGTGGCATGTTTCATTATGTGGTGGTGTTTTGTTATAATCTCATCATTTTGTGTTCACAGACTGGAAAGCATGTATATTTATCTTCCAAGGAGACGAGTAACTAGTTTGTGTCACCTTGCAGAGGGGGTGCAATGAAGATAAGATTGAGGATTTCCAAGTACAAGATGTTAGGAGGGAGCCTTGCAAGAGAAGTAGGAGCTGCGCTGAGCCTCTTCAACCTGTTAAGGTAAGTCACTGTATCCAACTCAACAGTTCAATTCCTTGTTTGTTTTAGGCATAGTTAATTTGCTCTTTTCAATTGCTTTATTTGTCCTCAGTTAATGAGATGCCCAAAGAATGATGCATGTTGTTGGGTACTTGTATAAATATTAGTTGACATAATTAAAGGCCTTACCATTTAATTACTTTACCGAAGTGTGCCTGAAGCTTTGAAGTCTATTAACCAACTATTATTGAATGAGGCTCACAATCTAGTTTATACTAGGCTAATGGTTGCATAGTTTTGCTTGCTGTAGTATGTTTGTATGCAATCCTCTGCTGTTCATTATGCTCCCTAAGACTTTAATTGAGCTACAGTATGGCCAACTGTTTGCTTAGCTCTACACAATGTGCTGTCTAAATTTGTAACTTGTCTGTGTTTTGGATTTGGCCCCAACATCATGCTCCTCTGGTGAGCTAAGAGAGATTTCTGTATGCAGGCTGCACAGACTACCTTTTTTATAATTTTTAAAATATCACCTCCTTATGCTTCATGACGTGTAGCATTATTGTTAGTCCTATTTTGCCATGTACAAAATAGTCTGTCTTGCTCGCTTCACTGTTGTAACTATATTTTTTCCCTAGTCATGTGTACTTACAAAAACATTTCGGGATGAAGTGACATCAACACAAAGATCTGCGAGCAGTGCGGCATGGCTGTTACTGAATGATTATGGATTGGAATTGGAATGTGCTGATGTTCTCGAGCATCATCTAGAGGTGACAAGACAACGTGTGCATGATTCTGAACGTACAATCAACAAGTTGAGACTGGACATGCAGGTATTAGATGCAGGAGTCAAAAACGAAACAAGACACTGAGGTAACAACGAAGGAATTGGAGATTTTGCAGACTGAAATTTGTGCTATCTAAATCCGGCCAATCCTATTTTCTGAAGAGATTATAGTTCAAATGGTAAGTTATGTTGATGCGCGTCCATGATGTATGAGCTGTATTTGCCCAGTGTATGTACTTTGCTGTATTTGTATGCTTTATTATCACTGGTGCCGAACCATAATGCCCAGTAGGTATAATCGGCTGTAATTTCTTTATTGTATAGTGTAGGATTATTCTACGTTTCTATGCCTTAGTCTCTTTATTGTATAGTGTATGCTTTTTAGAGGTGATAGTATAGAGTAGGATAATTCTATGAATATGCTGTATCGTTCAAACGGGAGCCAACTCGCCCAAACGTTGTAGTGACCATGGCCCTCCATAGGCCGCACGTTCCATGGGCCATCCACGGGATGGACGATCCATGGCCTTCTGTGGCCGTCAGATTCGTGGGCCTTATATCGGATGTCGGATCCGTGGGCCTTCTATCGGCTGTCGGATCCATGGGCCTTCCATGGGCTAGCGGATCCGTGGGCCTTCTATGGGTCGTCGGATCAATGTGCCTTCTGTGGGCCGTTGGGTCAATGGGCCTTCTACGGGCCGTCTCATCTATGGTCCTTGTACGGGCCGTATAATGGGCCATAAATGGGCTAGAGTGGAAATCGTACGTTTTATGGGCTGACCATAACGGGCCATTAATCGGCCTTATTTGATGATGTTATGAAAATGGCCCAACAGATTAACGGGCCACAAATGGGTTGACTGTATCCACGGGCTGAATTTGGCCCACAAGTAGAAAAGGCATGTAACGGGTCGTAAGTAAACGAATGCTGGAAATGAGCCCAAGAATAAATGGGCCCTGAGAAGGCCGAATGATAACATGGGCTGGAAACGGCCCAACGGTATAATGGGTCGTTAATGGGTATAAAGTGATACACTGTTCATTACGGGCCAGTTTTACCACGAGCCGTTAATAGGCCGAGGGTTACTAAGGGCCTCATATGGGCCGAAAGACGTCATGGGCCATACATGGGCCGGAAGTTAAAACGGGCTGGAATTATATTGGACAGCCCAGATGATGCTACTAGGCCTAATTCGGATAGGCCGTAAATGGGCCCTGGGTTAGCGGGTTGTAAATGGGCTATATGCGAACAGGACGTTAACAGGCTTGTCGTGGGCCGGCCTGCCACCTTTTGACCAAGTCAAATGGGCCGGTCTTTTGATAGGAATGGGCCTCTGTTGGGCCGTGCCACGTGTCGACGTATCATAGGCGCTTTGGGTCCAATGAGTGGATGACATCTGTCCCAACGGCGAGCCGACACGTGTTCCCTCCAGCCAATGATGATTTTACACGTGGAAAATCACCATTGGTCGGGGCTGTTAATGGGTTATCGGATCCAAAACCAGACCCGATAGCTTAACAGCGTTCCGTTACGGTGGATGCCACGTGTCGGTCACCCTTGACGAAAGCACTTCTGTGACGCGCAATTTATCGTCCTGGAAGTGGACACTTCTGTGATGATAATTTTGGTAATGGCATGGAACACTTCTACGACAGCACAGGTATGACTATCTTGATTCTGTCATAAATTTGTCATGGATGTACATGCATGACAGAAAACGTGACCTACTGTGACAAACACGTATCATCATGGAAGTGTATATTTTTTGTAGTGGAAACACCTTTTCCACTGCCGCAACCTTCTGTACCCGTGAGATCCCATCTTGGGGCCTTTTCTGGTGATCTGCCGGGGTGTGCGGTGCCCCCATCAACAGTTTACGCCTCCGGTCATATTCACGTAGTGCTTAGGCGAAGCCCTACATGGATCACTTCACCATCACCGTCACCACATCGTCGTGCTGGCGGAACTCTCTCTCGACACTTTGCTGGATCAAGACTTCGAGGGACGTCATTGATCTGAACGTGTGCAGAACTCGGAAGTGTCGTACGTTCAGTGCTTGATCGGTCGGAACAAGAAGAAGTTCGACTACATCAACCGCGTTGTCAAAATGCTTCCTCTTTCGGTCTACGAGGGTACATGGACATACTCTCCCCCTCTCATTGCTATGCATCTCCTAAATAGATCTTACGTGAGCATAGGAATTTTTTGAAATTGCATGCTGCGTTTCCCAACAAAAGGGGGGTCTTCTTCCCCAATGAACCTTATCTCTTGAGCTCGTTTACTTCCCCCATTGTTGACCTTCTTCGGACTTGCTAACTCTCAATCCCTCCAATGATTCTTGCTAGTACTTGAGGGAAAAGAGAGAGGAGATCTAGATCTACGTTTCCACCAATCACTTTCTCCTCTATGTGAGGGGAACCCCTTGGATCTAGATCTTGGAGTTCTTGGTGATCTCCTAGTTCTTCCTCTCATATTTCTCCATAGCTTTTGCTGCTTTAGTGGGGTTTTGGAGCAAGGGACTTGACCACTTTGTGTGTTCTTGCCATTGCATTAGTTGCATCAGTTTGAGTTCTCCATGGTGATACGTGGAAGTGAAAAGTTGAGAAGCTTATTACTCTTGGGTGCTTGGTACCCTAGAGCTTGTTACTCTTGGGTGCTTGGGCGCCCTAGATGGTTGGTGGTGTCTCGGAGCTCAATCGTTGTGGTGTAAAGCTCCAGGCAAGCGTCGGGGTCTCCAATTAAGTTGTGGAGATTGCCCCGAGCAATTTGTACGGGTTCTAGTGATTGCCCCCAAAGGTTGCCAAAGTGTACGGGTTTGGTGACAGCCCCCAAGGGTTGCCATTTGTACGAGTTCGGTGATCGCCCTCATGGGTCCCTTAGTATATCACGTCATCTTGCATTGTGCGCGGGCATGAGGAGATTACGGTGGACCTAGTGACTTTTTGGGGAGCATTATGCCTCCACACTGCTCCAAACGGAGATTAGCATCCGCATGGTGTGAACTTCGGGATACATCTTCGTCTCCACGTGGCTCGGTTACCTCTTACCTGAGCCCTTAATTATGCACTTTACTTTGTGATAGCCATAGTGTTTCTTGATATATATATATATATATATATATATATATATATATATATATATATATATATATCTTGCTATTACCTAGTTGTTTATCATGCTTAGCATAAATTGTTGGTGCACATAGGTGAGCCTAGTTGTTTTAGGTTTTGTGCTTGACAAACTAAATGCTAGTTTTATTCCGCATTTGTTCAAGCCTAAACCGTAATTATTTTAAAAGCACCTATTCACCCCTCTCTAGGCGACATATACGATCTTTCAACGGATGCTATACTCACATTTATATATATATATATATATATGGCTAGACTGAGGTCCGGTTGTAGGTCCACCCTGGGCCATCATATTCATGTTGCCACACATGGCCTTTAAAAGGAAGATTCGAGAAGCCTTGCATTCAAAACAAGGAAGTCAGATCCGTGGAGAACCCCCTCCACCGATGTAGCAGACTAGGACTCTTGTAACTCTAGGGCCCCGGTATCTAGTCGATAGAGATATCTTAGAAAACACTATAACATACAATCTCTCGGTTGTGTACCTTGTATACTTTGTATGCCCCTAGTCAAGAGCCGAAATCTAGGAAAAGAGTCACCATCATATTCATGCTGGCACACATGGCCTTTAAAAGGAAGATTCGAGAAGCCTTGCGTTCAAAACAAGGAAGTCAGATCCATGGAGGACCCCCTTGAGGGAGTCCTGGACTAAGGGGTCCTCGGGCGTCCGGCCTGTTAGCTATGGGTCGGACTGATGGGCAGTGAAGATACGAAGACCGAAGACTACACCCGTGTCCGGATGGGACTCTCATTGGCATGGAAGGCAAGCTTGGCGACTAAATATGTTGATTCCTTTCTTTGTAACCGACCTGGTGTAACCCTAGATCCTCCCGGTGTCTATATAAACCGGAAGACTTAGGCCGAATACTCATTACCCTAGTCATATGCGCTACACTTCTAGGGTTTAGCCATCATGATCTCGTGGTAGATCAACTCTTGTAATACTCGTATTCACCAATATCAATCAAGCAGGACATAGGGTATTACCTCCATCGAGAGGGCCCGAACCTGGGTAAACATCGTGTCCCCTGTCTCATGTTACCATCGACCTTAGACGCACAGTTCGGGACCCCCTACTAGAGATCCACCGGTTTTGACACCGACATTGGTGCTTTCATTGAGAGTTCCACTGTGGCGTTGTCAAGAGGTTCGATGGCTCCTTCAATCATCTACAAAGATGATGCCCAATGTGGAGTCTTCCTCCCTGGACATATCTTCGTGTTCGGCGGCTTTGCGCTGCGGGCCAACTTGCTTGGCCATCTGGAGCAGATTGAAAGCTATGCCCCTGGCCATCAGGTCAGATTTGGGAGCTTGAACTACGTTGCGGACATCCGTGGAGACTTGATCTTTGCTGGATTCAAGACCCATAACTACCACTCCTGGTCACCCCGAGGGACATGACCTAAATCTGTCATCGAACCGCACCCAGGAGACAGCTCCTGTAACCGCTCTGGCTTTAGATCCAGAGCAGACTGTGCCATCCAAGGACGGGAAGCTCAACCCCTCCACAGAGGCCATAGATTCCCCGGCGTTGGAGACGCACATAGACTTGATCTCACACAATACCTGTGCCACCGGGACTCCATACTCGTTCCTGGTCATAAGTTACGAACCATGCGAGCCCGCGGGCGCCGAACTGGATCATTTATCGATATTCGAATTCAGCGCCACAGACATCTTCCAGCACTCGCCTTTGGGCGACATGCTAAACTCATTAAAGAACATGTCCTTGGTGGAGGACACGCAATCGAACTATATCCGATTCAAACTAGGGGCTAACGATGGAGAATTTCGCTCCCCACCTGCCACCCACTTCATAGCCACTGTCAACGACTTAACCGACATGCTCGATTACGGCTTCGAAGACATCGATGGTATGGACGACGATGCGGAGGAGGAACATGGCCAAAACCCGCCCCTTATCGGATGCCGTACGACCACTTCGTCGTACAACGTATACATGGTGGATACACCTAAAGAACCTCATGACAATGACAAAGAAGATCCAGTTGAGGATAAGCCTCCTGGGACACAGCCTAGATACCGACGTCAGCGGCGCCGCTCCAAGTCACTCCATGCAAAAGACAACAACACCGGCACCAGAGAAAATAACACTCTGGACAATGCCGAAGACAATGAAGACCCTGTTGGGTGATGTCTACTACACAACTTTCTTCTTGTAGATCTTGTTGGGCCTCCAAGTGCAGAGGTTTGTAGGACATTAGCAAATTTCCCTCAAGTGGATGACCTAAGGTTTATCAATCCGTGGGAGGCGTAGGATGAAGATGGTCTCTCTCAAACAACCCTGCAACCAAATAACAAAGAGTCTCTTGTGTCCCCAACACACCCAATACAATGGTAAATTGTATAGGTGCACTAGTTCGGCGAAGAGATGGTGATACAAGTGCAATAATGATGGTAGATATAGGTTTTTGTAATCTGAAAATATAAAAACAGCAAGGTAACTAACGATAAAAGTGAGCACAAACGGTATTGCAATGCGTTGAAACAAGGCCTAGGGTTCATACTTTCACTAGTGCAAGTTCTCTCAACAATAATAACATAATTGGATCATATAACTATCCCTCAACATGCAGCAAAGAGTCACTCCAAAGTTACTAATAGCGGAGAACAAACGAAGAGATTATGGTAGGGTACGAAACCACCTCAAAGTTATCCTTTCTGATCGATCTATTCAAGAGTCTGTAGTAAAATAAGATGAAGCTATACTTTCTGTTCGATCTATCATAGAGTTCGTACTAGAATAACACCTTAAGACACAAATCAACCAAAACCCTAATGTCACCTAGATACTCCAATATCACCTCAAGTATCCGTGGGTATGATTATACGATATGCATCACACAATCTCAGATTCATCTATTCAACCAACACAAAGTACCTCAAAGAGTGCCCCAAAGATTCTACCGAAGAGTCAAGACGAAAACGTGTGCCAACCCCTATGCATAGGTTCATGGGCGGAACCCGCAAGTTGATCACCAAAACATACATCAAGTTTTCTCAAATCCTTAAAGAATCAATCCGATAAGATAACTTCAAAGGGAAAATTCAATCCATTACAAGAGAGTAGAGGGGAGAAATATCATAAAATCCAACTATAATAGCAAAGTTTGCGATACATCAAGATCGTACCACCTCAAGAACACGAGAGAGAGAGAGAGATCAAACACATAGCTACTGGTACATACCCTCAGCCCCGAGGGTGAACTACTCCCTCCTCATCATGGAGAGCACCGGGATGATGAAGATGGCCACCGGAGAGGCATTCTGTAGGATCGAAAGTATGTCTAGAGGGGGGGTGATTAGACTACTTGACCAAATAAAAACTTAACCTTTTCCCAATTTTAGTTCTTGGCAGATTTTAGCAATTTTAGGACAAGTCAAGCAATCATCACATAATTCAAGCAAGCATGCAAAGAGTATATTGGCAGCGGAAAGTAAAGCATGCAACTTGCAAGAATGTAAAGGGAAGGGTTTGGAGAATTCAAACGCAATTGGAGACACGGATGTTTTCCCGTGGTTCGGATAGGTGGTGCTATCCTACATCCACATTGATGGAGACTTCAACCCACGAAGGGTAAGGTTGCGCGAGTCCACGGAGGGCTCCACCCACGAAGGGTCCACAAAGTAGCAACCTTGTCTATCCCACCATGGCCATCGCCCACGAAGGACTTGCCTCACTAGCGGTAGATCTTCACGAAGTAGGCGATCTCCTTGCCCTTACAAACTCCTTGGTTCAACTCCACAATCTTGTCGGAGGCTCCCAAGTGACACCTAGCCAATCTAGGAGACACCACTCTTCAAGAAATAACAAATGGTGTGTTGATGATGAACTCCTTGCTCTTGTGCTTCAAATGATAGTCTCCCCAACACTCAACTCTCTCTCATAGGATTTGGATCTGATGGAAAGAAGATTTGAGTGGAAAGCAACTTGGGGAAGGCTAGAGATCAAGATTCATATGGTAAGAATGGAATGTCTTGGTCTCAACACATGAGTAGGTGGTTCTCTCTCTTAGAACAAATGAGTTGGAATGGTGTATGTGTTCTGATGGCTCTTTCCATGAATGAAGAGGAGGTGGAGGGGTATATATAGCCTCCACACAAAATCCAACCGTTACACACAATCTACCAATCTCGGTGGGACCGGATAAATAGACTCGGTCAGACCGAAAAGGTAAACCTAGTGACCGTTAGAGATTTTCGGTGGGACTGACATGCAACTTGGTAGGACCGATTCTGTTAAGGTTTGGGCATAATGTAATCTCGGTGAGACCGATTACACAAACTCGATGAGACCGGGTTTGGTAATAAGCTAACCAGAGAGTTGGTCAGGTGAACTTGGTGGGACCGATTTGCTCTTTCGGTGAGACCGAAAAGTTACAAAAGGGAAACATAGAGTTTACATTGCAATCTCGGTGGGACCGATTCGCTCTTTCGGTGAGACCGAAAAGTTACAAAAGGGAAACAAAGAGTTTGCAACCCCATCTCGGTGAGACCGAGATCCCTATCGGTAGGACCGAATTGCTAGGGTTTGGCAGTGGATTATGACATATGAAACTCGGTGGCGCCGGATAGATAGAATCGGTATGACCGCGTTTGGCTTAGGGTTTAGGTCATTTGTGGATATGGGAAAGTAGCTGAGGATTTTGGAGCATATCATTAAGCACATGAAGCAAGAGGCTCATTAAGCAACACCTCATCCCTCCTTGATAGTATTGGCTTTTCCTAAAGACTCAATGTGATCTTGGATCACTAAAATATAAAATGAAGAGTCTTGAGCTTTTGAGCTTGAGCCAATCCTTTGTCCTCAGCATTTTGAGGGTTCCACTTTCACATCCATGCCATGCCAATCATTGAGCTTTCCTGAAATAATCATCTTGGAATAGCATTAGCTCAATGAGCTATATGTTGTTATGAATTACCAAAACCACCTAGGGATAGTTGCACTTTCACATTCCCCCTCCGGCAGGGTGCCGGAATAGGTCTAGATTGGTTTTCAGTGGCTACGGAGGCTTCTGGCGGCGGAACTCCTGATCTATTGTACTCTCTGAAGTTTTTAGGGTATATGGGTATCTATAGGAGGAAGAAGTATGTTGGTGGATCTCCGGGCCGTCCATGAGGAAGCGGGGCGAGCCCAGGGGGTGGGCGCGCCCCCCACCCTCGTGGGCAGCCCGGGACTCTTATGGTCCATCTCCGATACTCCATGGGCTTCTTCTGGTCCAAAAATAAGGTCCGTGAAGTTTCAGGTCAATTGGAGTCCATTTGATTTTCCTTTTCTGCGATACTCTAAAACAAGGAAAAAACAGAAACTGGCACTAGGTTCTGGGTTAATAGGTTACTCCCAAAAATAATATAAAAGTGTATAATAAAGCTCGTAAACATCCAAAACAGATAATATAATATGAACAATCAAAAATTATAGATACATTGGAGACGTATCATTGGGGCAACGTCCGAACAGAATGAATGGGAAGACGAGCACGATAGCCCTGATGAACAGGCCATACACGAAGACTAGGAGGACAGTAATTATCTTCCGCTCTCCGAGGATGAGGAGAGCCTCGGCAACGAGGATTTCATCGTGCCTGAGGAACCTCTCAAGCAGGAGTGCTTCAAGCGCCAGCTAATAGCCACTGCAAGAAGCCTGAAAAGAAGCAGCTGTAACTTCAAGATGATCAAGATCTCCTAAATGATAGATGGACTGATGTCCTAGCAGCCGAAGAATACGACCCTAAGCGCCCAGCCAAAATTTACCCGAAGCGCAAATTACTACCTCAGTTTGATGATGAGGCGCTGGAGCTCATACCATCATCACGCAATGGGGCTGACAGAATACCACGTGGCCAGGATAAAGCGGCAACTCAAGCCGAACACCAGCCCGCCCTGCCTCGTTATAAAGGCAAAGATAAAACAGTTCTCGGTCATAAATATGACCTCCGGCAGGACCGGAACAACATAGCGGGGCATACCAGATCGATCTACGAATCACAAGGACGTGCCTCGACACGCGGCGACGGCTACCTATTCGGACGTGACAAACCTAGACACGCTCGGGCTGAAAACCGCAAATGGACTCCATTGGAGGTACGTCGCAGTGTGGCCCAACATAGAGGCGCCGCACACCCGCTTTGCTTCACAGACGAAGTAATGGAGCATGAATTCCCAGACGGGTTCAAACCCATGAATATCAAATCATACGACGGAACAACGGATCCCGCGGTATGGATCGAGGACTTCCTCCTCCATATCCACATGGCCCACGGAGATGACGTTCATGCCATCAAATACCTACCACTAAAACTCAAAGGACCAGCTCGGCACTGGTTAAACAGTCCGCCGGAAAATTCTATTGGTAGCTGGGAAGATTTGGAAGACGCCTTTCTCGACAACTTCTAAGGAACATATGTCTGGCCACCGGACGCCGATGACTTAAGTCACATTGTCCAGCAGCCCGGAGAGTCAGCCAGAAAGCTCTGGACTAGGTTCTTAGTTAAAAAGAACCAAATTGTCGACTGTCCGGACGCGGAAGCCCTTGCGACCTTCAAACACAGCGTCCGGGATGA
Source organism: Triticum monococcum (assembly GCA_034509565.1). Taxonomy (NCBI): domain Eukaryota; kingdom Viridiplantae; phylum Streptophyta; class Magnoliopsida; order Poales; family Poaceae; genus Triticum; species Triticum monococcum. The sequence continues at coordinate 638,217,214 of CM067847.1, read as the reverse complement.
ATGGCTTGCATGCCACCTCAGTCAAGAAGGACCTAAATCCATGACAGCCCTTACCGCTCTAATGACTCGCTTTTGCGCGGGAGAAGACAGCTGGCTCGCTCGTAGAAGCAACAACGCCAGCGACTCGGGCACCTCCGAAATCCGAGACGGCAATGGCAAGCCACGACGAAGCAAACACAACACCATGATAATGACAGATCACGCGACATAGCGGTCAACGCCGGATTTAGCAATCCCAAACCCGGTCAACGGAAAAAGGCATTCAAGGCAAACCGAGACTGACCATCCAACCTAGACAGGATATTGGATCGACCCTGCCAGATTCACGGACACCTCAATAAACCAGCTAATCATACCAACAGAAGTTGTTGGGTCTTCAAGCAGGCCGGCAAGCTCAACACCGGACACAAGGGGAGGGGGCCGCCAGGCGACAGGGACGACGGAGAGGTTCACCAACCAAATACCGGGAGTCAGAAGCAATTTTCCCCCGAGGATCGATCAATCACGGAGCGGAAATAGCAGTTCGGCTTCCGCAGCCCACTTCATATACCAGCCAAATTTGTACCGTGCATACATCATTACACACTTAAGATACCATGGGCATTGGCGGAAGCAGAATATGGACAAGCCTGCAAGCATTCCAGTAACATTTTTTATCTACTTTCCTTTTTCTTACTTTATTATCTCTTAAAAACAGGTGACGAAAAGGACAAACATATAAACTGACTCCATCGGAGTTTGGATCCGTACACTCGCCTAAGGGCTATTTCTGTTAAGGAGTCCCTTCACCCAGGACAGGCGGCGCAGACGTGCAACAGGAGTTCCAAAATTACCTTTGTAGACCGCACTCTCTATTTCGAGCCTGTAAAGTGCCTTTTTCCTCCGCCTTCGACCCCTGGCATATCAAATAGCCGGGGTTGCGGCTTTGTTATCTATATACACGATTGGCACATCACTTAGATCCCAGTAAAAATAATCCATCCTTTTCTAAAGGACGGAGTTTTGCCTCTACGGTTGTTTCAAACATGCACCACAGCATAACTTGCCAGGGGCTCGGTATGGGAACAAACGAGTTGATGACAAGTCCAAACAACTCTATAGCGTACATCAGCGTCGCGAGTTTGGCCTTATATGCATCAGCTCCGAATCATGTCTTGGGTCAATAGTTGGGTTGCCCGGCTCCTATGCTTGCTATCCTATGTTCTGCTATATCAGCTAGGGTAGTAAAGGGAGAACTGCTGCGATTGTGCTTCCGGTTCACCTGGTTAAGCACCTCAGTACAGAAAGCCGAAAACTGATTGTCATGTGATACATCTCCAATGTATCTATAATTTTTGATTGTTCCATGCTATTATATTATCTATTTTAGATGTTAGTGGGCTCTATTTTACACTTTTATCTGATTTTGGGACTAACCTATTAACCGGAGGCCCAACCCAAATTGCTGTTTTTTGCCTATTTCAGTGTTTCGCAGAAAAGGAATATCAAATGGAGTCCAAACTGAACGAAATCTTCGCGAACATGATTTTTGGAACAAACATGATCCAGAGATCTTGGAGTGGACATCAAGAAACAACCGAGGAGGCCACGAGGCAGGGGGCACACCCTCCCCCTCGTGGGACCCTCGTGGCTCCGCCGACCAGCAATTTATTTTAGAATTTTTGGGGTTCCAGAAGTATTTGAAACCTTCAGATTACTACAGACTGTTCTGTTTTTGACAGATTCTGTTTTTCATGTGTTGTTTGCTTATTTTGATGAATCTATGGCTAGTAATAGAGTTTATGAACCATAGAAAAGTTGGAATACAGTAGGTTTAACACAAATATAAATAAAGAATGAGTTCATTACAGTACCTTGAAGTGGTGGTTTGTTTTCTTTTACTAACGGAGCTCACAAAGATTTTCTTTTAAGTTTTGTGTTGTGAAGTTTTCAAGTTTTGGGTAAAGATTTGATGGATTATGGAACAAGGAGTGGCAAGAGCCTAAGCTTGGGGATGCCCAAGGCACCCCAAGGTAAAATCCAAGGACAACCAAAAGCCTAAGCTTGGGGATGCTCCAGAAGGCATCCCCTCTTTCGTCTTTGTCCATCGGTAACTTTACTTGGAGCTATATTTTTATTCGCCACATGATATGTGTTTTGTTGGAGCGTCTTGTATGATTTGAGTATTTGTTTTTAGTTTACCACAATCATCCTTGTTCTACACACCTTTTGGGAGAGACACACATGGATTGGAATTTATTAGAATACTCTATGTGCTTCACTTATATCTTTTGAGTTGGATAATTTTTTGCTCTAGTGCTTCGCTTATATCTTTTAAAGCACGGCGGTGGTTCTATTTTATAGAAATAATTGATCTCTCGTGCTTCACTTATATCATTTTGAGAGTCCTTTAGAACAGCATGGTAATTCACTTTGGTTATAAATTTTAAAATGCTAAGAGAAGTTGGATGCTTGATAGATGGTTTTGAGATATAAAGGTGGTAACATTAGAGGTGTGCTAGTTGAGGAATTGTGAAATTGATGAATACTTGTGTTGAAGTTGGAAAGTCCCGTAGCATGCACGTATGGTAAACTCTATGTGACAAATTTGAATCATGGGGTGTTCTTTGATTGCTTTCCTTATGAGTGGCGGTCAGGGACGAGCGATGGTCTTTTCCTACCAATCTATCCCCTTAGGAGCATGCGCGTAGTGCTTGGTTTTGATGACTTGTAGATTTTTGCAATAAGTATGTGAGTTCTTTATGACTAATGTTGAGTCCATGGATTATACGCACTCTCACCCTTCCATCATTGCTAGCCTCTTCGATACCGTGCATTGCCCTTTCTCACCTTGAGAGTTGGTGCAAACTTCACCGGTGCATCCAAACCCCGTGATATGATACGCTCTATCACACAAAAGCCTCCTTATATCTTCCTCAAAACAGCCACCATACCTACCTATTATGGCATTTCCATAGCCATTCCGAGATATATTGCCATGCAACTTTCCACCATTCCATTTATTATGACACGCATCATCATTGTCATATTGCTTTGCATGATCATGTAGTTGACATCGTATTTGTGGCAAGGCCACCATGCTTAATTTTTCATACATGTCACTCTTGATTCATCGCAATCCCGGTACATAGCCAGAGGCATTCACATAGAGTCATATTTTGTTCTAAGTATCGAGTTGTAATTCTTGAGTTGTAAGAAAATAAAAGTGTGATGATCATCATTAGAGCATTGTCCAATGTGAGGAAAGGATGATGGAGACTACGATTCCCCCACAAGTCGGGATGAGACTCCGGATGAAAAATATAAAAAAGAGAGAGAAAAGAGGCCAAAAAAGGGAAGGCCCAGATAAAAAAAGATAAAAATATATATAATGAGAGAAAAAGAGAGAAGGGACAATGTTACTATCCTTTTTCCACACTTGTGCTTCAAAGTAGCACCATGATCTTCATGATAGAGAGTCTCTTATTTTGTCACTTTCATATACTAGTGGGAATTTTTCATTATAGAACTTGGCTTGTATATTCCAATGATGGGCTTCCTCAAATGCCCTAGGTCTTCGTAAGCAAGCGAGTTGGATGCACACCCACTTAGTTTCTTTGATGAGCTTTCATATATTTATAGCTCTAGTGCATCCGTTGCATGGCAATCCCTACTCCTTGCATTGACATCAATCTGTGGGCATCTCCATAGCCCATTGATTAGTCGCATCAATGTGAGACTTTCTCCTTTTTTGTCTTCTCACACAACCTCAATCATCATATTCTATTCCACCCATAGTGTTATGTCCATGGCTCGCGCTCATATATTGCGTAAAAGTTGAAAGAGTTTGAAAAGGCTAAGTATGAAACAATTGCTTGGCTTGTCATCGGGGTTGTGCATGATGAGAGCATTTTGTGTGATGAAAATGAAGCATGGCCAAACTATATGACTTTGTAGGGATAAGTTTTCTTTGGCTATGGTATTTTGATAAGACATAATTGCTTGATTAGCATACTTGGAGTATTACCATTTTTATGTCAACAATAAACTTTTATCTTGAATATTTCGGATCTGAACATTCATGCCACAATAGAGAAAAATACAATGAAGAATATTCTAGAAAGCATTCCACATCAAAAATTTTGTTTTTATCATTTACCTACTCGAGGACGAGCAGGAATTAAGCTTGGGGGTGCTGATACGTCTCCAACGTATATATAATTTTTTATTGTTCCATGCTATTATATTATCTGTTTTAGATGTTAATGGGCTCTATTTTACACTTTTATATTATTTTTGGGACTAACCTATTAACTGGAGGCCCAGCCCAAATTCTTGTTTTTTGCCTATTTCATGGTTTCGCGGAAAAGGAATATCAAACGGAGTCCAGATGGAATGAAACCTTCGGGAAAGTGATTTTTGGAACAAACGTGATCCAGAGGACTTGGAGTGGACGTCAAGAAACAACCGAGGAGGCCACGAGGCAGGGGGCGCGCCTACCCCCCCCCCCCAGGCGCGCCCTCCCCCTCGTGGGCCCCTCGTGGCTCCGTCGACCTACTTCTTCCTCCTATATATACCTACGTACCCTGAAAACATCCAGGAGCACCACGAAACCCTATTTCCACCGCTGCAACCTTCTGTACCCAAGAGATCCCATCTTGGGGCCTTTTCTGGAGCTCTGCCGGACGGGGCATTGATCACGGAGGGCCTCTACATCAACTCCATGGCCCCTCCGATGATGTGTGAGTAGTTTACCTCAGACCTTCGACTCCATAGCTCGTAGCTAGATGGCTTCTTCTCTCTCTTTGGATCTCAATACAAAGTTCTCCTCGATTCTCTAGGAGATCTATTCGATGTAACTCTTTTTGTGGTGTGTTTGTCGAGATCCGATGAATTGTGGGTTTATGATCAAGATTATCTATGAACAATATTTGAATCTTCTCTGAATTCTTTTATGTATGATTAGTTTATCTTTGCAAGTCTCTTCGAATTATCAGTTTGGTTTGGCCTACTAGATTGATCTTTCTTGCAATGGGAGAAGTGCTTAGCTTTGGGTTCAATCTTGCGGTGCTCGATCCCAATGACAGAAAGGGAAATGACACATATTGTATTATTGCCATCGAGGATAAAAAGATGGGGTTTATATCATATTGCATGAGTTTATCCCTCTACATCATGTCATCTTGCTTAAGGCATTACTCTGTTCTTATGAACTTAATACTCTAGATGCATGCTGGATAGTGGTCGATGTGTGGAGTAATAGTAGTAGATGCAGGCAGGAGTCGGTCTACTTGTCACGGACGTGATGCCTATATACATGATCATACCTAGATATTCTTATAATTATTCACTTTTCTATCAATTGCTCGACAGTAATTTGTTCACCCATCGTAATACTTATGCTATCTTGAGAGAAGCCACTAGTGAAACCTATGGCCCCCGGGTCTATTCTCCATCATACAAGTTTCCAATCTATTTTATTTTGCAATCTTTACTTTCAATCTATATCATAAAAATACCAAAAATATTTATCTTATTATTATTATCTCTATCAGATCCCACTCTTGCAAGTGGTCGTGAAGGGATTGACAACCCCTTTATGGCATTGATTGCGAGATTCTTATTTGTTTGTGTAGGTACGAGGTGACTTGTGCGTGGTCTCCTACTGGATTGATACATTGGTTCTCAAAAACTGAGGGAAATACTTACGCTGCTTTGCTGCATCACCCTTTCCTTTTCAAGGGAAAACCAACGCAATGCTCAAGAGGTAGCATCATGATGCGACGAGAGCTGGTCAACCACTCGATGACTTATCGGAGTCTCTAGCGATACCTCCGTGTCACACGATGTAAGTGCATCTAGTGCCCCTTAGTGATTTTGGTGTATTGAAGACTTATAGGTTAAGGGACTAATGCGTTTGTGAGTGTACACGGGTCTATAAGTCTATGAGGAGTTTGATATTTATAGAGAAAGTCGACCCCTAAAAATGAAGTTCTTCGACTGAAGACTTTAAATCTCTGAAGACTTTCTGAAGACTTTGAAAGTGAAGAAATTGGTGTGACCTTGAAGACTTGGTGTTCATTCGAGGAACATGAAGCGTGAACACTTTTGTTTTCGTAGTTTCATTTTCTCTTTCTTGAGTCATAGGAAACACCGTACTGTTAAAGGGGGTCGAGGAAATACTAAGGAAAAAATTTCCATGTGATGCTCAACTCAAAATCCTACACCTACCAATCCCTTCGAGTGAAGCCATTGGAAATCTCATACAGTCCAGTCATATTGTTCGGCGACAGAGACAAAGTTCTTCTGGTCTCTGAGGAATTTGTTCTGACTGAGGAGTTATGAATTCGCCAGTGCGGATTTCCTACACAATGAGGAACATGATAGCCCTGAGGATTTTGCTACTCAAAATTCCGACCGTTGCTGTGCTATGCGCCAGCTGTCCCAAAATATCTATCCATCTAACGGTCATATCATTGAAGGGCATTTATGTCTTATCATGTCGGGTTGCTCCCTAGGCTATAAATAGCCGCCCCCTACAACCACTAGCTGGTTGGCTGCTCCGAGAGAAACTGACACTTGTCATTTGAGAGCAACCCATCCTCTGAGGACTTTGAGCGAAAATCATCAAGTGAGGAAAATCCCAAAACCCAAACACCTACAAACCCCACGTGATTGAGCATCACTGAAGAGATTGATCCTGCGTGGATCCGACGCTTGTTACCTTTGAAGACTGTGCTTCTTCCAGATGGTTAGGCGTCATAGTCTAGAGCATCTAAGAGGAATTGTGGATCGCCGAGTGACCAAGTTTGTGAAGGTCCGGAAGTCACCTGAAGACTTACCACGAGTGATTTGACGAGGACTGTGTGACCTTAGTTCAAGGAGAATACGGTGAGGACTGGGTGTCCTGAGCTGCGTGTTCAGGACTGGGTGTCCGGGACTGTGTGTCCTCGAGTTTAAATACTCAGCCGCTCCAACCAGACGTACAACTGAGACGGCTGTTGGAACTGGTCTACCAAATCATTGTCTTCACCAAGCTTACTGGTTCTATTCCCTCAACTCTTTCATTTCCTCATAACTGTGTTGTGTGCTTGTTCATATTTGTGTTTGAAGACTTTGACTGAAGACGTTCTCAATTTCCTCAGTTCAATTTCTTCAGTCTGTTTGTCTTCATCATGTGCTTACGCTACCTGTACTCTGTGCCTGTCTTCATTTCATCATGATGACGATGCTTGTATTTTGTTATGTTTACTTTTGAGTACTTATTCCGCTGCTAGTAGTTCTTCGCTAAGGAATTTCCTTACCGGCAAATTCCTTAGTGAAGAATTTCATAAAAATCGCCTATTCACCCCCCCTCTAGTCGATATAACGCACTTTCAATTGGTATCAGAGCAAGGTACTCCCTTGTTCTGTGTGATTTTGGTTTAAGCGCCTGGAATTTAGTTATGTCGACCACAGGTATGATCAAGGTTGTCTGTTGGGTTTCCTACCTTCGATGGGACGGACTACCCCTACTGGAAGAATAAGATGCGAATGCATCTTGAGGCAATTGATAACGATCTCTGATATGTTGTGGAAAATGGTGTTCCCTCAGTCACACCTTCTCTAAATGCTGCTGATGTGAAGAGATTCAAGCAACCCGACTCTCAAGCAAAGAATATCATATGTGGCCATCTGAGCAAAGGACAGTATGGCAGAGTGAGTGCTTTGGAGACAGCAAAGCTTATCTGGGACAGGTTGTCCAAAGTGAATGAAGGAGTCTCAACATAGCGTGACTCTCGAGTTGATGTTCTTCGCAATCGCTTCAAAAGACTCGACAATGAAAATGTTCGACAAACCTTTGATCGCCTCACTGACATCTCAAATGAGCTTCAAGCACTTGGTGCCACTGACATCACCAACCATGAGGTGGTGAAGAAATTGCTGAGATCGCTTGATTCCTCATTTGACACTTTGGCATTGATGATACAAGAACGTGTTGATTACAATCACTTGATCCCGCTGATATTCTTGAGAGGCTAAATACTCATGAGTTCCAACTTGCTCAAAAAAGAGATCTCTATGGTTCGAGCTATGGCAGATCACGCGCACTGAAGGCCAAGGCGGTATCTGAGTCCGAAGATAAAGACTCTGGTAGCAGCCTTGGTGATCCTAAAGAACTAAGCCATGATCTGGCTCTGCTCGTGAAGAAGTTCCAAAAGTTCTCAAGATGTGGTCGCCTTGGAAGACCCTCAAGGAGCAATGATTCCTCATCCAGTGACTACAAGAGGAGGCTTTGTCACAAATGCAAGAAACCTGGACATTACATTCAAGATTGTCCTTAGTGGGAAAAGGAATCAAAGAAGAAGAAATACAAGGATTATAGTTCTGATGATGCGAAGATAAATAAGAAATCCACAAAATCTTCATCATCAAAATCTTCAAAGTCTTCCTATCACAAGAAGAGCAGCTCCAAGAAGGCTAGGGCATTCATTGGCAAGGAAATGGACTCTGAGGATGAATCTGAAGAAAATGAGGAAGAGGAGTCATCTGAGGAGTCCGAATCTGGAGTGGCGAGCCTAGCTCTCGCTACTGCGTTCGTCAGCAAGTCTATCTTCAACACTGAAGAAAATGACCTCACCAACAAGGCTGATGAAGGCGATGATGACTACGCTCCCACCTATTGCTTCATGGCAAAGGGTGCCAAGGTACTCAAATATACCTCCTCTGAATCAAATGAGAATGAATCTGATGAAAACCTTAAGCCCAGCTATTCTAAACTTGCTAAGATTGCTGTAAAACAACAAAGGGCTCTTGAAAAGGTTCAAAACATGCTAGACAAAAGTGATGATATGTTGGGTGAAGAAATGGATCGCACTAAAGCCTTGACTGAAAATCTTCAGAGACTTCAGACTAGGTTTGACAATCTTCAAGGTCATCGTAACACTCTCTTATCCGATCATGAGAAGCTTTCTTATGAATTTCTTCAAAGAAAGCAAGACCTTGAGAAGCTAAGAGTGAGTTATGAAGATCTTCAGAAGGAGCGCGATTCATTACTTGCTCAACAAATCAGCGCTTCTCAGGAAGAATTCATTCCTCCTTGTTTGAAATGCATTGAACGTGAATCTGCTAATTCTTCACCTGAATGTTCAAATGCTGCAAATGTTTCAAATTCTTCACATGCCTCTGCTATCACTAATTCCTCATCTGAGGACATTGCTGGTATCACAGATGATGCAGGGCTGAAGGAATTGTACATGACAGGCATGTACAAAAGCCTCAAAGGGCTTCAGACTCTCTGTGATGTGCTTAAAAAGCAGATCCTCAACAGGAACCCTAGGAAAGAGGGTATTGCCTTTGAGAGGAAACTCAATGCTGATGGAACATATTGCAAGCCCGAGCAGTACCCCAAAACTACATGGGTTGCTGCAAAGGGACCTCCAGTTGATCCATCTAACTTATCTGGATTTGCATGTGAATCCCCTCATTCTGATGATGAGTCATTTGACTCCAACTATAAACTGTTCAAAAATCAGAATGGTGAAGTATTTGCTAGATATGTTAGCACTAACTGCAGGAACGGTCCTCCTATGAAGAAAAACTGGGTTTCCAAAAGATGCCTTGAAAATCTTCAGGTGAATGTCATCATGACGCCACCTATGAAGAATAGGAACCCCAGATCAAATTCTTCATATGGATCCAGGTCCTCATACGGACCAAACTCCTCACATGGATCATATTCCTCAAAAGGATCAAAGTCCTCATATGAACATCATCGTGCTAACCCGTCGGTTTCGCAAGGAAGATCTAAGGATTATGGATATGTGCATTATTCTTCAAATTATTATGTCCATAAGTCCTCGAAGAATTTCTCTGCATACTCTTATGCTTACTCTAACCCCTCTTATGTGAAACAAAATGGACTGGCTTCTATGCCATCCTTCTCGTATGGAGCTCGCAGAATGATGAACTCTTTGCCACCCCTTCGGATGTGGGTGGTGAAGAAAAAGAACTAATCTCTTCTGCAGGGTCAGGTCTCCATACATACATAATCGTCTGAAGAATTTGCTGGAGACCTGAGCATGCCTGATAGTACACAGGCTAATCATGAAGAAATGAACTTTCATTTCTCACGTCCTCATATTGCTTTATCTGTTCTTTTGCTTGATGAAATTGATCTGATGAATTGATGTCATATTCTTCACTAATGAAGTATATGAGTTTGTAAGCTGCACTAATTCATCCGCAGGATGATCAACCCAAAGCCACTGAGTGGGTCCTCGATAGTGGATGTACAAATCACATGACTGGTGACAAGAATCTATTGATGGATGCTCCATTATCTCCGTCGCATCTGAAGCATATCATATTTGCTGACAAAGGCAAAAGTCAGGTATTGGGTCTAGGTAAGGTTGCGATCACAAAGGATCGACACATGGACAAAGTCATGCTTGTTGAGTCCCTAGGATACAATCTTATGTCTGTCTCAATGCTTTGTGATCTTGATATGGTTGTTTGTTGGGGAACGTTGCAGAAAACAAAAAAAATGTCCTACTCGTTTCACCAAGATCATCTAGGAGTTCATCTAGCAACGAGTCACGAGATGCATCTACATACCTTTGTAGATCGCGAGCGGAAGCGTTCGTTAGAACGAGGTTGAAGTAGTCATACACGACGTGATCCAAATCACCGATGACCAGCGCCGAACGGACGGCACCTCCGTGTTCAACACACGTACGGGATGGAAGACGTCTCCTCCTTCTTGATCCAGCAAGGGCGAAGGAGAGGTTGATGATGATCCAGCAGCACGACGGCGTGGTGGTGGATGCAGGGCGTCACGACAGCAGGGCTTCGCCGTGTACTACGAGAAAGGGAGAAGTAACAGGGGAGAGGGAAGCACCAAAAGCGTGGGGATCAAGTCCCTCCTCTCCCCCACTATATATAGGGGTGCCAGGGGGGCGCCGGCCCTAGTAGATGGCATCTACTAGGGGGGGGCGGCGGCCAAGGGGTGGGGCTTGCCCCCCAAGCAAGGGGGCGCCCCCCCTTAGGGTTCCCCCCCAACCCTAGGCGCATGGGCCTTGGGGGGGCTGGCGCCCCAGCCCACTATGGGCTGGGTTCTCTCCTATTTCAGCCCAAGGGGCCCTCCGGGATAGGTGGCCCCACCCGGTGGACCCCCGGGACCCTTCCGGTGGTCCCGGTACAATACCGGGTACCCCGAAACTTGTCCCGATGGCCGAAACTGCACATCCTATATATAATTCTTTACCTCCGGACCATTCCGGAACTTCTCGTGACGTCCGGGATCTCATCCGGGACCCCGAACAACATTCGGGTTACTGCATATACATATCTTCACAACCCTAGCGTCACCGAACCTTAAGTGTGTAGACCCTACGGGTTCGGGAGACAAGCAGACATGACCGAGACGACTCTCCGGTCAATAACCAACAGCGGGATCTGGATACCCATGTTGGCTCCCACATGCTCCACGATGATCTCATCGGATGAACCACGATGTCGAGGATTCAATCAACCCCGTATGCAATTCCCTTTGTCAATCGATATATTACTTGCCCGAGATTCGATCGTCGGTATCCCAATACCTCGTTCAATCTCGTTACCGGCAAGTCACTTTACTCGTACCGTAATGCATGATCCCGTGACCAGAGTGGGCCCAGTGATACCTCTCCGTCATACGGAGTGACAAATCCCAGTCTTGATCCGTGTCAACCCAACAGATACTTTCAGAGATACCCGTAGTCTACCTTTATAGTCACCCAGTTACGTTGTGACGTTTGGTATACCCAAAGCACTCCTACGGTATCCGGGAGTTACACGATCTCATGGTCTAAGGAAAAGATACTTGACATTGCAAAACTCTAGCAAAACGAACTACACGATCTTTATGCTATGTTTAGGATTGGGTCTTGTCCATCACATCATTCTCCTAATGATGTGATCTCGTTATCAATGACATCTTATGTCCATAGCCAGGAAACCATGACTATCTGTTGATCAACGAGCTAGTCAACTAGAGGCTTACTAGTGACATGTTGGTGTCTGTTATTCACACATGTATTACGATTTCCGGATAACACAATTATAGCATGAATAAAGACAATTACCATGAACAAGGAAATATAATAATAATGCTTTTATTATTGCCTCTAGGGCATATTTCCAACAGTCTCCCACTTGCACTAGAGTCAATAATCTAGTTACATTGTGATGAATCGAACACCCATGGAATTCTGGTATTGATCATGTTTTGCCCTAGGGAGAGGTTCAGTCAACGGATCTGCTACATTCAGGTCCGTATGTACTTTACAAATTTCTATGTCTCCATCTTGAACATTTTCACGAATGGAGTTGAAGCGATGCTTGATGTGCCTTGTCTTCTTGTGAAACCTGGGCTCCTTGGCAAGTGCAATAGCTCCAGTGTTGTCACAGAAGAGCTTGATCGGCCCCGACGCATTGGGTATGACTCCGAGGTCGGTGATGAACTCCTTCACCCAGATTGCTTCATGTGCTGCCTCCGAGGCTGCCATGTACTCCGCTTCACATGTAGATCCCGCCACGACGCTCTGCTTGCAACTGCACCAGCTTACTGCCCCACCATTCAAAATATACACGTATCCGGTTTGTGACTTTGAGTCATCCAGATCTGTGTCGAAGCTAGCGTCGACGTAACCCTTTACGACGAGCTCTTCGTCACCTCCATAAACGAGAAACATCTCCTTAGTCCTTTTCAGGTACTTCAGGATATTCTTGACCGCTGTCCAGTGTTCCTTGCCGGGATTACTTTGGTACCTTCCTACCAAACTTACGGCAAGATTTACATCGGGTCTGGTACACAGCATGGCATACATAATAGAACCTATGGCTGAGGCATAGGGGATGACACTCATCTCTTCTATTTCTTCTGCCGTGGTCGGACTTTGAGCCGAGCTCAATTTCATACCTTGCAGTACAGGCAAGAATCCCTTCTTAGACTGATCCATATTGAACTTCTTCAATATCTTATCAAGGTATGTGCTTTGTGAAAGACCTATGAGGCGTCTTGATCTATCTCTATAGATCTTGATGCCTAATATATAAGCAGCTTCTCCAAGGTCCTTCATTGAAAAACTCTTATTCAAGTAGGCCTTGATGCTGTCCAAGAGTTCTGTATCATTTCCCATCAAAAGTATGTCATCTACATATAATATGAGAAATGCTACAGAGCTCCCACTCACTTTCTTGTAAACACAGGCTTCTCCATAAGTCTGCGTAAACCCAAACGCTTTGATCATCTCATCAAAGCGAATGTTCCAACTCCGAGATGCTTGCACCAGCCCATAAATCGAGCGTTGGAGCTTGCACACCTTGTCAGCATTCTTAGGATCGACAAAACCCTCCGGCTGCATCATATACAATTCTTCCTTAAGGAAACCATTAAGGAATGCCGTTTTGACGTCCATTTGCCATATTTCATAATCGTAGAATGCGGCAATTGCTAACATGATTCGGACGGACTTCAGCTTTGCTACCGGTGAGAAAGTCTCATCGTAGTCAACCCCTTGAACTTGTCGATAACCCTTAGCGACAAGCCGAGCTTTATAGATGGTCACATTACCATCCGCGTCTGTCTTCCTCTTAAAGATCCATTTATTTTCTATGGCTCGCCGTTGTACGGGCAAGTCAGTCAAAGTCCATACTTCGTTTTCATACATGGATCCTATCTCGGATTTCATGGCTTCTAGCCATTTGTCGGAATCCGGGCCCGCCATCGCTTCTTCATAGTTCGAAGGTTCACCGTTGTCTAACAACATGATTTCCAAGACAAGGTTGCCGTACCACTCTGGTGCGGAACGTGTCCTTGTGGACCTTCGAATTTCAGTAGAAGCTAGATCAGAAGTATCTTGATCATTATCATTAACATCCTCTCTAGTCGGTGCTGGCACCTCAGGAACATTTTCTTGAGTTGCGCCATTTTCCGGTTCAAGAGGCAATACTTCATCTAGTTCTACTTTCCTCCCACTTACTTCTTTCGAGAGAAACTCCTTCTCTAGAAAGGATCCATTCTTGGCAACAAAGACCTTGCCTTCGGATCTGAGGTAGAAGGTATACCCAATAGTTTCTTTAGGGTATCCTATGAAGACGCATTTTTCCGACTTGGGTTCGAGCTTTTCAGGTTGAAGTTTCTTGACATAAGCATCGCATCCCCAAACTTTTAGAAATGACAGCTTAGGTTTCTTCCCAAACCATAATTCATACGGTGTCATCTCAACGGATTTTGACGGAGCCCTATTTAAAGTGAATGCGGCAGTCTCTAAAGCATAGCCCCAAAAAGATAGCGGTAAATCGGTAAGAGACATCATAGACCGCACCATATCTAATAGAGTGCGATTACGACGTTCGGACACACCGTTACGCTGAGGTGTTCCAGGCGGCGTTAGTTGTGAAACTATTCCACATTTTCTTAAGTGTGTGCCAAATTCATGACTCAAGTATTCTCCTCCACGATCTGATCGTAGAAACTTGATCTTCCTGTCACGTTGATTCTCAACCTCACTCTGAAATTCCTTAAACTTTTCAAAGGTTTCAGACTTGTGTTTCATTAAGTAGATATACCCATATCTACTCAAGTCATCAGTGAGAGTGAGAACATAACGATAGCCACCGCGAGCCTCAACACTCATTGGACCGCACACATCAGTATGTATGATTTCCAATAAGTTGGTTGCTCGCACCATTGTTCCTGAGAACGGAGTCTTGGTCATTTTACCCATGAGGCATGGTTCGCACGTGTCAAATGATTCATAATCAAGAGACTCTAAAAGTCCATCTGCATGGAGCTTCTTCATGCGTTTGACACCTATGTGACCAAGGCGGCAGTGCCACAAGTATGTGGGACTATCGTTATTAACCTTACATCTTTTGGTATTCACACTATGAACATGTGTAGCATTACGCTCGAGATTCATTAAGAATAAACCATTCACCACAGGAGCATGACCATAAAACATATCTCTCATATAAATGGAACAACCATTATTCTCGGATTTAAATGAGTAGCCATCTCGAATTAAACGAGATCCCGATACAATGTTCATGCTCAAAGCTGGTACTAAATAACAATTATTGAGGTTTAAAACTAATCCCGTAGGTAAATGAAGAGGCAGCGTGCCGACGGCGATCACATCGACCTTGGAACCATTCCCGACGCGCATCGTCACCTCGTCCTTCGCCAGTCTCCGTTTATTCCGCAGCTCCTGCTTTGAGTAACAAATGTGAGCAACTGCACCGGTATCAAATACCCAAGAGCTACTACGAGCACTGGTTAGGTACACATCAATTACATGTATATCACATATACCTTTTGTTTTGCCGGCCTTCTTGTCCGCTAAGTATTTGGGGCAATTCCGCTTCCAGTGACCACTTCCCTTGCAATAAAAACACTCAGTCTCGGGCTTGGGTCCATTCTTTGGCTTCTTCCCGGCAGCTTGCTTGCCGGGCGCGGCAACTTCCTTGCCGTCCTTCTTGAAGGCTTTCTTACCCTTGCCCTTCTTGAACTTAGTGGTTTTATTAACCATCAACACCTGATGTTCCTTCTTGACTTCTACCTCTGCTGATTTCAGCATAGCAAATACTTCAGGAATGGTCTTTTCCATCCCCTGCATATTGAAGTTCATCACAAAGCTCTTGTAGCTTGGTGGAAGCGACTGGAGGATTCTGTCAATGACCGCATCATCCGGGAGATTAACTCCCAGCTGAGTCAAGCGGTTATGTAATCCAGACATCGTGAGTATGTGCTCACTGACAGAACTATTTTCCTCCATCTTACAGCTGAAGAACTTGTCGGAGACCTCATATCTCTCGACCCGGGCATGAGCTTGGAAAACCATTCTCAGCTCTTCGAACATCTCATATGCTCCATGTCTCTCAAAACGCTTTTGGAGCCCCGGTTCTAAACTGTAAAGCATGCCGCACTGAACGAGGGAGTAGTCATCGGTACGTGCCTGCCAAGCGTTCATAACGTCTTGTTCAGCAGGGAGGACAGGTGCGTCACCCAGCGGTGCTTGTAGGACATAATCTTTCTTGGCAGCTATGAGGATGATCCTCAGGTTCCGGACCCAGTCCGTGTAGTTGCTGCCATCGTCTTTCAGCTTAGTTTTCTCTAGGAACGCGTTGAAGTTGAGGACTACGTTGGCCATTTGATCTACAAGACATATTGTAAATATTTTAGACTAAGTTCATGATAATTAAGTTCATCAAATCAAATTATTTATGAACTCCCACTTAGATAGACATCCCTCTTCTAGTCATCTAAGTATAACATGATCCGAGTTAACTAGGCTGTGTCCGATCATCACGTGAGACGGACTAGTCAACGTCGGTGAACATCTTCATGTTGATCGTATCTTCTATACGACTCATGCTCAACCTTTCGGTCTTCTGTGTTCCGAGGCCATGTCTGTACATGCTAGGCTCGTCAAGTCAACCTAAGTGTTTGCATGTGTAAATCTGTCTTACACCCGTTGTATGTGAACGTTAGAATCTATCACACCCGATCATCACGTGGTGTTTCGAAACAACGAACTGTCGCAACGGTGCACAGTTAGGGGGAACACTTCTTGAAATTATTATGAGGGATCATCTTATTTACTACCGTCGTTCTAAGTAAACAAGATGCAAAACATGATAAACATCACATGCAATCAAATAATAAACGTGACATGATATGGCCAATATCACATAGCTCCTTCGATCTCCATCTTGGGGCTCCATGATCATCTTGTCACCGGCTTGACACCATGATCTCCATCATCATGATCTCCATCATCGTGTCTCCATGAAGTTGCTCGCCAACTATTACTTCTACTACTAAGGCTAACGCGTTTAGCAATAAAGTAAAGTAATTTACATGGCGTTTCTCAATGACACGCAGGTCATATAAAAGAATAAAGACAACTCCTATGGCTCCTACCGGTTGTCATACTCATCGACATGCAAGTCGTGATTCCTATTACAATAGCATGAACATCTCATACATCACATATAGATCATTCATCATTCATCACAACTTTGGCCATATCATATCACAAAGCACTTGCTGCAAAAACAAGTTAGACGTCCTCTAATTGTTGTTGCAAGTTTTACGTGGCTGAATTAGGGTTCTAGCAAGAACGTTTTCTTACCTACGTGAAAGCCACAACGTGATTTGTCAACTTCTATTTACCCTTCATAAGGACCCTGTTCATCGAATCCGCTCCAACTAAAGTGGGAGAGACAGACACCCGCCAGCCACCTTATGCAACTAGTGCATGTTAGTCGGTGGAACCGGTCTCACGTAAGCGTACGTGTAAGGTTGGTCCGGGCCGCTTCATCCCACAATACCGCTGAAGCAAGAAAAGACTAGTAGCGGCAAGAAAGTTGACAAATCCACGCCCACAACGAATTGTGTTCTACTCGCGCAAAAGAACTACGCATAAACCTGGCTCTGATACCACTGTTGGGGAACGTTGCAGAAAACAAAAAAAAATTCCTACTCGTTTCACCAAGATCATCTAGGAGTTCATCTAGCAACGAGTCACGAAATGCATCTACATACCTTTGTAGATCGCGAGCGGAAGCGTTCGTTAGAACGAGGTTGAAGTAGTCGTACACGACGTGATCCAAATCACCGATGACCAGCGCCGAACGGACGGCACCTCCGCGTTCAACACACGTACGGGACGGAAGACGTCTCCTCCTTCTTGATCCAGCAAGGGGGAAGGAGAGGTTGATGATGATCCAGCAGCACGACGGCGTGGTGGTGGATGCAGGGCGTCACGACAGCAGGGCTTCGCCGTGTACTACGAGAAAGGGAGAAGTAACAGGGGAGAGGGAAGCACCAAAAGCGTGGGGATCAAGTCCCTCCTCTCCCCCACTATATATAGGGGTGCCAGGGGGGGCGCCGGCCCTAGTAGATGGCATCTACTAGGGGGGGCGGCGGCCAAGGGGTGGGGCTTGCCCCCCAAGCAAGGGGGCGCCCCCCCTTAGGGTTCCCCCCCAACCCTAGGCGCATGGGCCTTGGGGGGGCTGGTGCCCCAGCCCACTATGGGCTGGGTTCCCTCCTATTTCAGCCCAAGGGGCCCTCCGGGATAGGTGGGCCCACCCTGTGGACCCCCGGGACCCTTCCGGTGGTCCCGGTACAATACCGGGTACCCCGAAACTTGTCCCGATGGCCGAAACTGCACATCCTATATATAATTCTTTACCTCCGGACCATTCCGGAACTTCTCGTGACGTCCAGGATCTCATCCGGGACCCCGAACAACATTCGGGTTACTGCATATACATATCTTCACAACCCTAGCGTCACCGAACCTTAAGTGTGTAGACCCTACGGGTTCGGGAGACAAGCAGACATGACCGAGACGACTCTCCGGTCAATAACCAACAGCGGGATCTGGATACCCATGTTGGCTCCCACATGCTCCACGATGATCTCATCGGATGAACCACGATGTCGAGGATTCAATCAACCCCGTATGCAATTCCCTTTGTCAATCGATATATTACTTGCCCGAGATTCGATCGTCGGTATCCCAATACCTCGTTCAATCTCATTACCGGCAAGTCACTTTACTCGTACCGTAATGCATGATCCCATGACCAGACACTTGGTCACTTTGAGCTCATTATGATGATGCATTACCGAGTGGGCCCAGTGATACCTCTCCGTCATACGGAGTGACAAATCCCAGTCTTGATCCATGTCAACCCAACAGATACTTTCAGAGATACCCGTAGTCTACCTTTATAGTCACCCAGTTACGTTGTGACGTTTGGTATACCCAAAGCACTCCTACGGTATCCGGGAGTTACACGATCTCATGGTCTAAGGAAAAGATACTTGACATTGCAAAACTCTAGCAAAACGAACTACACGATCTTTATGCTATGTTTAGGATTGGGTCTTGTCCATCACATCATTCTCCTAATGATGTGATCTCGTTATCAATGACATCTTATGTCCATAGCCAGGAAACCATGACTATCTGTTGATCAACGAGCTAGTCAACTAGAGGCTTACTAGGGACATGTTGGTGTCTGTTATTCACACATGTATTACGATTTCCGGATAACACAATTATAGCATGAATAAAGACAATTACCATGAACAAGGAAATATAATAATAATGTTTTTATTATTGCCTCTAGGGCATATTTCCAACATTGTTGTCTTTGGCAAGTATCGTTGTGTTGTGGTTATGGAAGATGACAATTCCAAAGTCTTCGAAGGCTTTAGGAGAGGAGACCTGTATATTGTTAATTTCTCTACAGGACCACAACCAGTCGTGTGTCTACTTGCAAAATCTTCAGAAGGCTGGCTCTGGCATCGAGGACTTGGTCATGCAGGCATGAGGAATTTGCACATGCTTGAGAAGAAGAAGCATGTCATTGGCATCGAGAATGTCAAATTCCTCAAGGATCACCTATGCGGAGCCTGTGAAGCTGGGAAGATGACAAAGGCCAAGCATCCAGCGAAGACTATCATGACCACCACTCGCCCATTTGAATTGCTTCACATGGATCTCTTTGGTCCTAATCATTATTCTGCTATTTCAAATAAAGCATCTCAATATGGCTTTGTTATTGTTGATGATTACTCTCGTTACACATGGGTACACCTTGTTACTTACAAACATGAAGTGCAGGAAGTCTTCAAACGATTTTCCTCGAGGGCTTCAACCAACTTCGGTGTGAAGATCAAGCACATCAGAAGTGACAATGGCACTGAGTTCAAGAATTCTGGTCTCGATGACTATCTTGATGAACTTGGTATTACTCATGAGTTAGCTGCTCCTTATACTCCTCAGCAGAACGGCGTCGTGGAGCGCAAGAACAGGACTCTTGCTGAGATGGCTCGCACTATGCTTGATGAATACAAAACACCTCGTCGTTTCTGGACTGAGGCAATTGATACTGCGTGCCACATCATCAACAGAGTATATCTTCACAAATTCTTCAAGAAGACTGCCTATGAACTCCTCACTGGTAAGAAACCCAATGTAAGTTATTTCAAAGTCTTCGGTGCTAAATGTTGGGTTAGAGATCCTCATCACAACTCAAAATTTGCACCGAAAGCACATGAAGGTTTTATGCTTGGTTACGGAAAGGACTCGCACACCTATAGAGTCTTCAACAACGTTCTTCACAAGGTTGTTGAAACTGTAGATGTGCGGTTTGATGAAACTAATGGCTCGCAAAGAGAGCACTTACCTGCTATGATAGATGAACCAGCACCTGAGGAAACTATCAAGTTCAAGGCTACTGAGGATGTCATTCCTACTGAAGAATCTGCTGAAGAATTCATTCCAGAACATGAAGAACGTCGAGCTAATGCACCCGAAGAAAATACTGAAGAAAATGGTACTGAAGAGAATGCTGATCAAATTCTTCAACGACAACGAGCTCATCCTCGCATTGCAAAAGAAGTGCAAGTTGAAAAGATCATCAATGACATCAAAGCGCCAGGTCCTCTCACATGCTCAAAAGCTTCACATTTATCTAACTTTTGTGGGCACTATGCTTTTGTCTCTATTACAGAGCCCACTAAGGTAGATGAAGCATTTCTGGAGCCTGAGTGGATTCAGGCCATGCAAGAAGAATTACATCAGTTCGAGCTCAACAATGTCTGGTAACTGGTCAAACGCCCAGATCCTCGCAAGCACAATATCATTGGCACAAAGTGGATCTACCGCAACAAGCAAGATGAAAATGGCCTTGTGGTGAGGAATAAGGCACGGCTTGTAGCTCAAGGCTACACACAGGTTGAAGGAATTGATTTCGATAAAACTTTTGCACCTGTTGCTAGACTTGAGGCTATTCGCATATTACTTGCTTATGCTAACCATCATGATATCACTTTATATCAAATGGATGTGAAAAGTGCATTCCTCAATGGTAAGCTTGAGGAAGAATTATATGTTGCTCAACCCCCAGGTTTTGAAGATCCAAAGAATCCTGACAAAGTCTTCAGACTCAACAAGGCCCTCTATGGCCTCAAGCAGGCCCCACGGGCGTGGTATGATACCTTGAAGGAATTCTTCATGAAGAAAGGCTTCAAACCCGGTTCACTCGACCCTACTCTTTTCACTAAATCTTATGATGGTGAATTGTTTGTGTGCCAAATATATGTTGATGATATTATCTTTGGCTGTACTGACCAACATTATAGTGATGAATTTGCCTATATGATGAGTGAAGAATATCAAATGTCTATGATGGGAGAGTTGAAATTCTTCTTAGGTCTTCAAATTCGTCAACAACACAATGGCATATTCATATCCCAGGAGAAATACCTCAAGGATGTACTGAGGAAATTCGGCATGCAAGATTGCAAAGGCGTCAAAATTCCTATGCCCACAAATGGCCACCTATGCACTGATGAAAATGGTATTGACTTTGATCATAAGGTATACCGCTCCATGATTGGCTCTTTATTGTACCTATGTGCATCTAGGCCAGAAATAATGCTTAGTGTTTGCATGTGTGCCCGATTTCAAGCTACACCGAAGGAATCACACCATAAGGCTGTGAAGCATATTCTTCGATATCTAGCTCACACACCAACACTTGGATTATGGTACCCCAAGGGCTCGGCTTTTGATCTCATTGGATATTCTGACTCTGACTATGCTGGTGATCGTGTGGACCGCAAGTCAACATCTAGTACATGTCATTTCCTCGGACGATCTTTGGTCTGTTGGTCCTCGAAGAAATAGAACTGCGTATCACTATCTACTGTTGAAGCTGAGTACATTGCCGCTGGTTCTTGCTGTGCTCAATTGCTATGGATGAAGCAAACTCTCAAGGACTACGGCATCAACATGAAGAATGTGCCTCTCTTCTGTGACAATGAGAGTGCCATCAAGATTGCTCACAACCCAGTTCAGCACTCGAAGACTAAGCACATTCAGATTCGTCATCATTTTCTTCGTGATCATGTGTTGAAGGGCGACATTTCTATTGAGCATGTGAAGACTGAAAAACAGCTAGCCGATATCTTCACAAAGCCCTTGGATGAGAAGAGATTTAGCAAGTTGCAGTGTGAGCTAAATATCCTAGAATCTTCGAATGTTCTTTGAAAAGGACACTCATCCTAACACTTATGCAAAATTGATGACTTAGATGTGCAACACATGAAGAAACATTTTTCTTCAATCAATGAAGAATAACACTCTTAGTGTGAAGAAATTAATGAATAATCTGATTCTCAGAACCCTACGATAATTGTACGCGGTGTATGAAATCATCATTCTTATACGATGGGTCACGCCACCACCAAAAGTTGAAATTTCTCAATTATTCATATTCTTCAACTTTGCATTGTCTTCTCAGTTTCCATCGTTTTTCTTCATTGGCTATATAGACACACACACACACACACACACACACACACACACACACACACACACATATATATATATATATATATATATATGAGTTTATGTCCTCTACAGCATTCACTTATTGCTAATTCTTCAAGTTGATTTTTCTGCTAAGTGAATGCGATCGGACCCTTCCCCTCTATGCTATACTCAACCCAATTTGTTCACAAATTCTTCATGTGTGTTCTATTTGAAACTCATTCAAAATCTTCACTGTGTCCTTACCAGCTGAAGAAATTGCAAACAGAACTTTAAAACCTATCTTATCTAAATTTTCGGCTTTGCCGCTCAAACCGTTCCGCATCCCACGATACACTTATCCATTCACCCATGATCGTACATGATCTCCA
This sequence comes from Triticum monococcum, assembly GCA_034509565.1. Classification (NCBI taxonomy): domain Eukaryota; kingdom Viridiplantae; phylum Streptophyta; class Magnoliopsida; order Poales; family Poaceae; genus Triticum; species Triticum monococcum. The sequence goes on along the minus strand of CM067847.1, from coordinate 638,194,485 downwards.
CCTCTCGGTACGTGGGTGACACATGTCAAGCGAATGAGAAGGGTCAGGGGCACGTTCGTCCAATTTCTTCGGGCGAACAGTTTTTCACCGTGGCTATAAATACCCCTCTTCCCTTTCCTCACTTCTTTTACTCCGCTCGACCTCTCTCTACAGCTCGAGCTTCTCAAACCCTAGCGCCGCCGCTACTTTATCGTCACCGATGAGGAAGAGCTTCACTGCCTCGAACTCGTCGCCGCCGTACTCACGCCGACCGTGGAAATCTTCACTCCGCCGCTGCCGTAGCCGTCTTCCTCCATCGAATTAGGGCGTGGAAGATCTACACAGACGAACTTCACCTCTCCACTTCACTATTCGTCGTGTTCTTCATCCAAGGTAATTAAAAGTTACTTTTACTGCCCTCGTTGATTCGAATGATTATCTACAAAAACTTCAAAGGTGTTTTTCTTCACATCTTCACACACTAAACACCTCACAAGTCATCTGTCCTTGATTCGTTTCTTTAAGCATCATTTTTCTTCAAGATTCCTCAAATTGTGTGGATCTTCGATCTATACAACTCTCGAACCTAAGACAAAGAACGCTTGGTGAAATTCTTCAAGACTCATTTGGTCAAATTCCTCAAACTTGTTCTTTTTCAAAAACCTTCTAAGAACGCATATGACCTCTCCAAATTCCTCACAACTATACTCTGTTCACAGGTACTCATGTTAGCTGTTGAATCACTAGGTACTCATCAATATAACTCATTTGCAACATTCCTCAAAGAAAAGTTGCATACTTCTTCAGAGAATTCAATTGTTCAAATTCCTCAACTAAAGAAAATGGCTGACGGTAATAAGCCACATAAAGGAGGAAAGAGGCCTCAGGTCAATACAGCGTTTGAGATCCCTGATGAAATATATGCTGGGTACTGCACACCTACTGAGGAAACCAAGAATGAGCGCAAGGTGCACATTCAGAAGATAGAAATGAAATGGGCTAGAGAGTGGAGGGACTAAAGGTATGTCACTCCCAAGTACATGAAGAAATTCGCACTCAATCCTCCATGCCCAAGACCTTCATTGGCACCTGGCCAAATAGCTGATCCCACCAGGCTCAAGCGCGATGAGGACTATCCTAATGAATGGGCCAAGCGCCAAGCCAAGTTGGCTAAGCAAGCCAGAGAAGCAGTGAGGAAATTCAATGAAGACTCTGCTGTTGCCTCTGCTGAGGCCTTTGTGTCAAGCCAAAGAAGGCTATGTCAAAGAAGCCTGCACGCAAGCCAAGTGCTTCACCAACAATGCCCTCACGGCCAGAATCCTCAAAGCCCTCACGGCAAATTCCTCATGCTACTCCTGCTCCTTCAAAACCCTCAGCTCCTCCAAAGTCCTCGGCTGTTCCGACAAAGTCCTCAACACCTGTGCATCTTGCCTCGTGTCAAAGGACTGCATGCATCTCCATTGCCTCAGGTGTCTCAGCTAGTTCCTCAGCTACACCTTATTCCTCAACGGGACCCTCTCTACTGAAGACAAAGGCCACTGCTGGACGAGGTCCTCGCCCAAGTCCTCAGAAGAAGCAAGTCGCTTTCCAAGTGCCATCTGAAGAAGACGAAGCTGATGATGATGAACTTGCAGAAATCATCAGAAATAGTCAAGTCAGGGCCGCTAGAGCCAAGGGAATAAATGTGTCGTTTCTTTTGGATCCCAAGTTGATCCTCGAATACATTGACGTTTGGTACAAGGACCCCAACACTCCCATGCCTGACTTCAAGCTGACTCCTGGCCAAAGTCACATGCTGACTCACTTCATACAAGAAGAGAAATGGAAATTTGAATAGGGGAGGAGGGTGAAGAAAGCGCAGTACAAGAAAGAGCGCTTTCTGAAGCAAAACGTTCTGAAACTTTCACCTGAAGAACTTGTTGCTCTCCAATCAGAAATCAAGAAACTGAGTGATGAATTTGATCGCTATTATGCTGACTGGCTGGGAGCCAAAGTCAGATTTGTAAAGATAACAAAACAGTTCACCTCCAATGTTGCAGCCCCAGCGCAACAGGAAATTCCTCAGGCTGAAGCATCTTCTGAGCCTACTGAAGAAAATGACAGCACCGCTGATGACAATCAGGCTGCTGAAGAAAATGTGAGTTCCAGGGCTGATGACTGCATTCCAGCCGCTGAAGAAATTGCCAGGGCATCCACTAGTGGTGCGCCTGAAGAAACTGAAGAAATCAGGGCAACTGCATCAGTTGTGCCTGAAGAAAATCAACCAGATTCCTCTGCTCCTCCTGCGCCAACACCAACTCTGATCCTTCCATCTGCATCAGATGTGAAGAACACCAAGGCTGCAGAGCGTGCAGCAGTGAAGAAAAGGAAAGCATCAGCTACTTCAGATTCTTCAGCTCCGAAGAAGATGAAGCCTTTGACCAGTTCATTTGCTAATCCCATTGATGTTGTTCCAATCTCAACCATGCCATCAAAGGACCTTGTTCCTTTTGGTGAAGAATGTGAGATCCCTAGCGGATCTGATGAAGAAAATCATTCTACTACTTCGTCAGAGCAGATTGATGAAGAAATTGAAGTGGATACGATCCCTTCAACACCTATCATCTCCTCGCCCATGCCTCAGTTCATAGCTGAAGAGGCTGGCGTTGAAGAAATGGAAGATGAAGATGTGGACGTTGGCTGCTCCACACCCGTAATAAGTGATGAATTCTAGGAAAGTCAACATCCAAACTCTCCAATGTTCACACCGTTGCAGCAAATACCTCAGTCACCTGCACAAACTGTGCAAATGGGCTCTGAAGAAACTCACCTCACTTCATCTATACATGAAGAAATTCCAGCCACTAGCGCTGAAGAAAATGTTGCTGCTGAACATCTGAAGACGCAGACTGCCACTGAAGAGGAACCAGAAATTTCTCAGACTGAAGAACCTGAGATTGCGATTCCTGAGGTCGTGATGCAACTCACTGACACTCCTTTGCCGAAGCCAAATAATCCATTCTCATGCAAGAAAAAGTTCAAGGCTGATGATTTCTTCGGCGAGCACGTATTCTTTGAAGACTACAACCCTTATAACTCTGCTCGCATTAGGAAGAGGCGTTTCTGGACTGCTAGTCAAGCCAATTTCTATTCCTCAGTGTTGTTCAACAAAGAGAAAATCTTCTACCATGAGCATATTCCTCACGTGGATATGGAATCTCTGTCATGCTTCGCACCAGTCCTCAGTGTTCTTCATGACGCTGGACTGTTAAACTTTTGTTCTGACATCTGCGATTGGAATGAAGAACTGATTCTTCAATTTTATGCAACGCTGCACATCACAGGAGATTCTGAAGATGTGAATTAATGGGTGCTGGACTGGATGTCTGAAAACACTCACTACACTGCACCAGCCACTGAATTGCTTCGTGCCTTACCACTCAGTCCTCCCCTTGAAGACACTCGTTGCATCTATAGTGAACCTAAGCTTACAAATCACTACATGTAGGTGCTAATGAAAACTTTGAAGCCAGGTCAGGCACAAAGAACCAAATTCCCCGTGAAGGAATTGCTTTATGTGCCCAGAACTGTCTATCGTATTCTTACGAGGACAATAAGTCCTATCAAAGGCCACGACTCATCTGATGAGGAAATTGTTGGCATCATGAAGAATCTGGTATTCAACATCGTTCATGGCATTCCTGTCAATTATCACGATTTCTTCATGAGGACTCTGGCAAATGTTGCATTGTCTCCGTTTGAGCTGAGGCCTTATGCACCTTGGATTATGAGATTCCTCAGGACAAGGTCTTCACTCAACTACAAAGCTGATTTTTAGAATCACCTCAGCTACTTGCCCCCGATTGAAGTCCTCAAGCAGACCTATTCCTCAATTGGAAAGGGCAAGGCACCAGCTGTTATAGATGAAGGCATTCGTCCATTGGATGGTCAGTTTCGCAAAGTTGCCTCTTATTCAACCAATGATGACTCTGCCACACATGACTCTGCCAATGCACCCAAGTCTACTCCTCAAGCCACTGCTCCTCGTGTGATGACTGATCATGAGCTTCTGCTTAGTCTTCACCAGAAGGTGGATCGAAATCATAAATGGGTTAAGCGTCAGTTTGGTTCATTTCTTCACAACATGACTGCTACACACAATGTAGTGAAGAAAAACCATTACTACCTCCATGAAGTCTTCGGTCGCACCTGGGCCATTCTGTCACATCTGTATGGTGAAGACGATCTGAAGAAAATGGGTCTAAAGGAAGATTTTGACTGGTCTGCACCTCCACCAAAGAAATTCAAGAAGGTCAAGGTTCCTTCCTGAGTGGCCAGCTCATATTCTTCATCGCGCGACACTGATGAAAATGAAAACTTGGACGACACTGCGGCAGGCCCTACTACGATAAACGACCCCAACAACGCTGGCGCTCCTTCATCAACTTGATATTCTTCAGGGGCGTTGGTCCTCATATTCGATCCTTTTGGTCATTTGATGACAAAGGGGGAGAATTTTGAGTTAGTCTTCAAGCGGGTCTTTCTATATGGGCGTTTTTTTAAGTTACAACTCTCGTTCTTCTGAGACTTTATTGGATCGAGTTGTAAACCTAAACCCGATGGTGCTCTGATACTCTCGAGACGTTTTTCTGCATGCTTATTCCTCGCTAATATTATTGCAGCCATGCTGAACTACATCAGTCACCATATTTCATCATGCATTTCAAATTCTTCATTGTTATATGTACAATGTGTGTATGAATTACAAGATATAGGGGGAGATCTCCATGATTCAACTCTTCAAGTGTGCATTGCTTCAAAAGCAAATTCCTCACTATGCACATCTTCAGGGGGAGTTCTTCTATATCTGGCAATCAAATTCCTCAATATCAGTATTTACACTTCATATGTTTATCCCCGTTGAAAACTTAACCTATATTGTCATCAATCACCAAAAAGGGGGAGATTGTAAGTGCATCTAGTGCCCCTTAGTGATTTTGGTGTATTGAAGACTTATAGGTTAAGGGAGTAATGCGTTTGTGAGTGTACACAGGTCTATAAGTCTATGAGGAGTTTGATATTTACAGAGAAAGTCGACCCCTAAAAATGAAGTTCTTCGACTGAAGACTTTAAATCTCTGAAGACTTTCTGAACACTTTGAAAGTGAAGAAATTGGTGTGACCTTGAAGACTTGGTATTCATTCGAGGAACATGAAGCATGAAGACTTTTGTTTTCGTAGTTTCATTTTCTCTTTCTTGAGTCATAGCAAACACCGTACTGTTAAAGGGGGTCAAGGAAATACTAAGGAAAAATTTCCATGTGATGCTCAACTCAAAATCCTACACCTACCAATCCCTTCGAGTGAAGCCATTGGAAATCTCATACAATCCAGTCATATTCTTCAGCGACAGAGACGAAGTTCTTCTGGTCTCTGAGGAATTTGTTCTGACTGAGGAGTTAGGAATTCGCCAGTGCGGATTTCCTACACAGTGAGGAACATGATAGCCCTGAGGATTTTGCTACTCAAAATTCCGACCGTTGCTGTGCTATGCGCCAGCTGTCCCAAAATATCTATCCATCTAACGATCATATCATTGAAGGGCATTTATGTCTTATCATGTCGGGCTGCTCCCTAGGCTATAAATAGCCGCCCCCTACAACCACTAGCTAGTTGGCTGCTCCGAGAGAAACTGACACTTGTCATTTGAGAGCAACCCATCCTCCGAGGACTTTGAGCGAAAATCATCAAATGAGGAAAATCCCAAAACCCAAACACCTACAAACCCCAAGTGATTGAGCATCACTGAAGAGATTGATCCTGCGTGGATTCGACGCTTGTTACCTTTGAAGACTGTGCTTCTTCCAGACGGTTTGGCGTCATGGTCTAGAGCATTCAAGAGGAATTGTGGATCGCCGAGTGACCAAGTTTGTGAAGGTTCGGAAGTCACCTGAAGACTTACCACGAGTGATTGGATGAGGGCTGTGTGACTTTAGTTCAAGGAGAATACGGTGTGGACTGGGTGTCCTGAGCTGCGTGTTCAGGACTGGGTGTCCAGGACTGTGTGTCCTCGAGTTTAAATACTCAGCCGCTCCAACCAGACGTACAACTGAGACAGCAGTTGGAACTGGTCTACCAAATCATTGTCTTCACCAAGCTTACTGGTTCTATTCCCTCAACTCTTTCATTTCCTCATAACTGTGTTGTGTGCTTGTTCATATCTGTGTTTGAAGACTTTGACTGAAGACGTTCTCAATTTCCTCAGTTCAATTTCTTCAGTCTGTTTGTCTACATCCTGTGCTTACGCTACCTATACTCTGTGCATGTCTTCATTTCATCATGATGACCATGCTTGTATTCTGTTATGTTTACTTTTGAGTACTTATTCCACTGCTAGTAGTTCTTCGCTAAGGAATTTCCTCACTGGCAAATTCCTCAGTGAAGAATTTCATAAAAATTGCCTATTCACCCCCCCCCCCTCTAGTCGATATAACGCACTTTCACATGAAGGACCTCTTTCCAGTCAAATATGTAAACGCATCGTATGAATAAGCCGCATACATACCAGGGGCTATGTCGTAGACCCACCATAAAACTCCTATGGCTAAGTGAAAGTGTTAATGCCCTATAGTTTGGTTGCCTGGTTCGCCGCATTTACCCCTCCTTCACGGACCAAGACGTTGGGTCAAGAGTGATCAAATGATTTTTCGAACACCCCCGTACTTCCTACGAGGGGGCTGAAGCCAACGACTGGAAAACTTTCAGATCATATACAAACGGCCGCACAGGAGGAACAAAAGCCTTTAGGCAAAATCAAAATATAGACTGATTATAACAATTGTCTCTTACAATTCGTAAAGAATTCACTCGAATATTATGCCTTTCGAACATTGACCCTCTATCAAGCGGGCAGTCTCTAAGACGAACTCACAGTAATGCTCTGCTGTGTGATGGTCCTTGCCCTTGGGTGGACCCTACGCTGCAACATCGACAGTCTTCATCTTCCCCCAGTATATCTTGACTCGGGCAAAGGCCATCCTTGCACCTTCAATGCACGCCAACCGCTTCACGGCGTCGATACGTGGCACCGCATCAACAAGCCGCCGCACCAAGCCGAAATAGCTATTCGGAATCAGCTCAGTCGGCCATAGCTGAAGTACGACATTCTTCATGGCAGCCGGACATCCTGTGAAGCTCGTCCCATTGGGACATCTGTTCATTCAGCAGCAGAGGGCGTTTTGATACGCTGAACTGTGACCAGAAAGGCTTCTCCGTTGGATATCCCTCTCGCGCTTGGTAAAACTGCGCTGCATCGGATGAACTCTTCGGCAGGTCCAAAAACACGTCTGGAGAACTCCACACTTGGTTAAGCTGAGCATAATTCGGATCGCTGAACTTAGTCTGTAATAAAAAGGGCTTACTAGCCGCAATCTCCACGGCTTGCCGGATCTCCTCATGGGCCGCTCTAGATTCGGACCGCGCTTCTTTCGCCTCTCGCAAGGCCTTGTCAAGTTCAGCCGTTTTGGCTTCATTCTCCTTCTCAAGAAGTTCACAGCGGCTAGCAGCAGTTTTTAGTTCAACCGCCATCATGGATATTTTCTCCTCGTCTTGGCGCCGAGCAGCTTGTTCGGCTTTTAACTCAGCCGATGCCTTTTCGGCAGCCGCATTACTAAACCGGGCCTGCTCCTTGGCCCGGCCTATCTCAGCTCGAAGGATCTCGACTGCGACAGCACCATCTGCAGATATGTACACCTTATTACACAATTCTTCGCATATTGCTTATATTTTAAACACATGCATAGTATAAACTGCCCCAAAATCATACCTTGTGCCTCGTCAAGTCGCCTGTTGATAAGCACAATATCATTATCCGCCTCATCAATCTTATGTTGAAAATCTGCAACTTCTATAGTTCGAGCAGTCACCAGAGAAGTCACCGCCTGTGTTCCATTTAATCAGGTCAGTCCCCGGGCATTTCTTTTGATCCTCTGATCGCCTCCCTCGGGAAACTAATCAGAGTCTCAGGGGCTACTATCTATACACAGGTGTATTTTGTGAATAAAGCACAATTGCACATATTACAGTACAAACCTCGAAGCCTCTTAGTAGGCTCGCAAAGGCCTCATTCAATCCGCTCTTCGCAGACAGGACCTTTTCAACCATCGTGCCCATTAAGGTATGATGTTTCTCTGAGATGGACGCCTGCCGTAGCATGTTCGTCAGTATATCCGGCACCTCTGGGTCTCCGGAGGCTGCTGCAGGAGTACGGCCACCCTTTGAAGGGATCCTTTATTCGCATCCGGCTGTATATCGGATTGTTCGGGGCCTTCATTGTTGGTCCCCGGACCCTGGGCCACCGAGGTGTCACCCTCGGGTAATGTCTTCATCATCCCTTGCACCACTTGTTTGTCAGGGGAGACCCTCCACGACGACACCTTGAATTTGTCCGCCCTATTGGGCGGAGAAGCCGGTGGAGGCGTCTCGCTTTCCATCATTTCTGGGAGAAGGTCCCCCGAGGAAGAGGATTGTTGAAGAAGACTGCGTGCCGAACTACAAAAAAATATATATTCCAGGCATTACAAGAAAAGAACGGGACATGTTTAAAACATCCTTGTTCACTTACAATTTGGCCTGAGACTTGTCCTCGTCATTAGACTGCGCTTCGACGTCCTCCAAGCCCGAGCCACCCGACAGAGGCATCTTACCTCGCTTAGGAGCATGTTCCTCCCAATCTTCGGAGGCGGCCCTTTTCTTCCCATGAGGGGAGGAGACAGTGGCCCCCCTTCACTTTTGTCTTCGGATGAGGGAATTTTGATTCCTCCGGACACAATGTCGGATGTACCCTTGGAATAGGGGCCATCTTTGGTCTTTCCACTCTCCGCCTCGCCCTCCTTCATAGGCATCTAGTATGGTGCCAGGGCTAGCATCCTTGTTAGAACAAGATTCGTTGGGCCTTCGGGCAGAGGGGCCGAACACATAATTAGTTCCGCCTTCTTTATCCAACCCTGGAGGAAGATAGCCTGGTCAGTACCATATTACGGTATGCGTAATTACAAAGTGTTCGGATGACAAGTGCTTATCGGGGTATCCGGACGGTTGTAGTTAAGGCCAGCGTCCTCGGTAGTGTCCGGCCAATGTTTTCGCTTCCACAAAAACAACTTCCACATCCCTTCGTGCGTAGTGCCAAAGAAGTGTTGGAGGGTTCGTGGTCCTTCCGGATTAAGCTCCCACATGCGGCGAGGCCCGCGCTGGCAGGGCAGGATTCGGTGAACTAGCATCACTTGAATCACGTTGACAAGATCGATGTCTCTCTCAAGGAGGGTTCGGATGCGGCTCTGTAGAGTCTGCACTTCATCAACTGATCCCCAGTCCAGCCACTTGTTAATCCATGATGCAAGTTGTGGCGGAGGGCCGGAACGGAACGCGAAAATAGCTGCCCACTTGGTGCTACGGGGTTCCGTGACGTAAAACCACTCTCGCTGCCATTGGTGGGAGGTTTCGGTGAAAGAGCCATTTGGCCAGAGAGTGTTGGTAAGCTTGCTCACTACAGCACCACCGCACTCCGCCTGTTCCCCGTCAACTACCTTCGGCTTCACACTGAAGGTCTTGAGCCATAAGCCGAAGTGTGGGGAGATTCGGAGGAAGGCCTCGCATGTAATGATGAACGACGAGACGTGGAGGATGGAGTCCGGGGCTAGATCATGAAAATCTAGTCCGTAATAAGACATTAGCCCCCGGACAAAGGGGTGAAGAGCGAACCCTAGCCCCTGAAGGAAGTGGGAGATGAATACAACCCTCTCGCCAAATCTGGGGGTCGGAATAACCTGTCCTTGAGCAGGAAGCCTGTGGTGGATCTCCGCGGTCAAGTATCTGGCCTCCCGAAGCTTTGCAATATCCTCCTCTGTAATGGAGGAAGCCACCCATCAGCCTTGAGAGCTGGGTCTGGACATGATGGGGAGGCTTGAAGCAATGAAGTCGAACCTTGGGTGCTAGAACTCGAGGTTAGGAAGGCTGAGGAGAGGTTTGGCATAAAAGAGACGGCCCTTGGTTCCTTTATAAAGGCAGTGGGCATTGAACGCCTCCTCCTAAGCCTAAGAACCTGCCTATTCCTAAAGAATCTTTCCCGCGGGACGGTTGAGTTACCCACGCGCGTATTGATGAGAATCCCGCAATAAGGGGACACGACTCTGCTTCGACAAGACGTGCCAATAAAAACTACGCCCCGAAACGTGAAACGGCGGGACGGGAAACGGTTCGAAATAATGACCGGGAAAGCGTGACGTCACATTATTAAAGTTGTCAGCAGATTGGATTCATGAAATACTATACTCTCTACAGCTGTGTGTTGCAGATCCGGACACGTTTGTTTCGTCCGAAGACTATCTTGGAGTTTGGAAGGAGGAACCTGCCTTGCAATGCCGAAGACAGATCTACGCGTTGGATACCTTGTCATTGAAGTCAGGTTCACGGGCTACTGAGAGAGTCCTAGACTAAGGGGTCCTCGGGGGTCCGGCCTGTTAGCTATGGGCCGGACTGATGGGTTGTGAAGATACGAAGACCGAAGACTACACCCGTGTCCGGATGGGACTCTCCTTGGCGTGGAAGGCAAGCTTGGCGATTAAATATGTAGATTCCTAAAAGTGTGTTATATCGACTAGAGGGGGTGAATAGGCGATTTTTATGAAAGTCTTCAAAACGTGGAAGTTTCGAAGACAAACGATAGAAATAAACCTATTACCATGCAGCGGAAGGTAGACTACACTAGGTAAACCACAGTCATATATTCAATGAAGTGAAAGCACAATGACTAATAGCAGCTAGGTAGTAAGGATCAGGTAGGAAGATATTAAGAAGCCAAACAGAACACGCAGTCACTCAGTGAAGACAAAAGATAGTGCAATCATACAATGACTTCACAAGGACCAACAGTAAGTAAAGGGAAGGGAAGGATGAAACCAGTGACTCGTTGAAGACAATGAATTGTTGGACCAGTTCCAGTTGCTGTGACAACTGTACGTCTGGTTAGGGCGGCTAGGTATTTAAACCTGAGGACACACAGTCCCGGACACCCAGTCCTGAACACGCAGCTCAGGAAACCCAGTCCTCACCATATTCCCCTTGAGCTAAGGTCACGCAGACCTCGCCCAATCACTCTGGTAAGTCTTCATGGTAAACTCCCAAACCTTCACAGACTTCGTTCACCGGCGATCCACAATGTCTCTTGGATGCTCAGAGCGCGATGCCTAACCGGCTGGAGGATTCACATTCCTCAAGTGTAATAAGTCTTCAGATCACACAGACAAGAAGACTTAAGTGATGCCTCATTCTCTTTGGCTCTGGGTGGTTAGGGCTTTATCCTCGCAAGGAATTCTCTCTCAAAGGCTTCAAGGTGGGTTGCTCTCAAACGACAAAAGCCTTACTCTAACTCTAAGCAGCCAACCGTTTATGGTTGTAGGGGGTGGGCTATTTATAACCACTAGGCAACCCGACCTGATTTGTCAGAAATGACCCTGGGTCACTAAGGAACTGACACGTGTTCCAACGGTCAGATTTCAAACTCACACGACAACTTTACTTGGGCTACAAGCAAAGCTGACTTGTCTGACTCTGGACAAGATTCGCTCTCATAGTCTTCACTCGAAGACATAGGTTTTGGTTAAGCATCACTTCAGTCATTCTGACTGGTTCTCTTGGACCCCACTTAACAGTACGGTGGTTCCTATGACTCAACAAAGAAGAAAAGGAACTACGAAAAATCTAAGTCTTCGAGCTCCAAAGGCTTCATGCGATGTCTTCTCTTGTCATAGTCTTCAATGTGAATATCTTCATATACCACCTTTGACATCAATGTCTTCATACATTTTTAAGGGTCATCTCTGGTAGGAAAACCGAATCAATGAGGGACTTCTACCTATGTTATCCTACAATTCTCACAAACACATTAGTCCCTCAACTAGGTTTGTCGTCAATACTCCAAAACCAACTAGGGGTGGCACTAGATGCACTTACAATTCCTTTCTTTTGTAATCGACCTGGTGTAACCCTAGATCCTCCCTGTGTCTATGCAAACTGGAAGACTTAGGCCGAATACTCATTACCCTAGTCATACGGGCTAGACTTTTAGGGTTTAGCCATCACGATCTCGTGGTATATCAACTCTTGTAATACTCGTATTCATCAATATCAATCAAGCAGGACGTAGGGTATTACCTCCATCGAGAGGACCCGAACCTGGGTAAACATCGTGTCCCCTGTCTTCTGTTACCATCGACTTTAGACGCACAGTTCGGGACCCCCTACCCAAGATCCGCCGGTTTTGACACCGACACCCCTCCACCGACGTAGCAGACTAGGACTCTTGTAACTCTAGGGCCCCGGTATCTAGTCGATAGAGACATCTTAGAAAACACTACAACATACAATCTCTCGGTTGTGTACCTTGTATACTTTGTATGCCCGTAGTCAAGAGCCGAAATCTAGGTAAAGAGTCGCCTCCTGTTACCATCCGACCTATTCATCTCATCCGGATAGCCTTATTAAAGGATCTGTCGGAATTGTCTCCGACAATCATCGAGCTTCAGGTTCTTTTACTATGAGGGGTATACCTGGCTATAAGTCAGGTCGGACATAATAAAGCCCGTAGTAGAAAACCTAGGCCCAGGCCCAGCCCAGCCCGGCTATCGGGCCTAGATTTCAGGCCCAGGTCCAGCCCATCAAAGGAAAAGCCAGTTGGGCCTCATCCCTAAAACGTAAATATGCCAAGCCCAAGCCTGGCCTAGCCTTCGGGCTCAAAACATAGGCCCAAGCCTGGCCTATAGACAAGAACAGGCCAGGTCAGGTCGGGCTTTTCCGGGCCAGGTTGGGTCGGGCCGGTCCGGGTTTCCCATGGCCGCCAGATAGTCGGGGGCAACATCTTCAGTTCGAGGACGGCAGGCCCATTCGTGCGTCTGCTGGTTTAGCAAGACACTACGGCAGATCCGATATAGCTATGCTTGTCCATGGGGTGTTCATGAAATGTGTAGTAGAGCATTCAGAGAAGGATGTCTCGAGCCGGATACAGTTGCAGCTATGTTTGCCCATAAGGTGGTTGATGAAATGTCTAGCAGAGCACTCGGCGAGTGAAATCTGGAGCTGCAAACCTGCAGCCAGGATGCATCTTCTTCCCGGCGACTGGGAAAAGAAGCTTCAATAGCACAATATCATCGTGTACAGAAAGTTCGGCTGTTCACTTTATTCTACAAATATCTAAGACAGCATGCATAAACATCACAAATGGTAGGCACACACACTTTGCTACTTATATATGACTCAACCTGAGCATATCCAATTAGTTGATCTTCCTCTGCTCGAGCTCTCTGCTCTCCCTGAGATCAGCCTCCATCTTCTTATCCACGTTCTTGCTGAATCCAGGGTATGGCTCGTAGCCAAACAGCTTGTTGAGTATCTGTGCACACAAGAGCCAACGGCTGCTCCTTAGTACTGTTGTTAAGAACTCATGTCCATTCAATCTCTAGTAGATTGATTATGCCATCTTTGCTACATTCATACACGCACATGATTTGTGTTTATCTTGAAGATTCAGAGGATGAATTGACGTTTACCTGCAGCAGGATGAGGAATGGCTCCATCAGGAACACCGCCGGAAGTTCACTCACCGTTGGCCCTTTCTTCTGCAAGAAGAAGCAGATTCAGCAAGCAAAAATCAGCAATTGATGCCAGGTCGCCTGTGACCAGGAACGTGGCGGAGGTTCAGGGAACAAATCGGACGTTACCTCGAAGAGTCCATGGCCGAGGAACTGCCAGGTCCAGCAGAAGAACTCCGTGGCGAGCACGACCTTCCACGCGAGCGCGAAGCCGAGGCGGGCGGCGAGGGCGCGGCTGGCGGCCCAGGCGCCGAGGAGGAGGAGCGCGGCGAGGGCCCCGGCGCGGCGGTCGACGGCGAGGTAGGCGGCGCCGTAGGCGAGGGAGAGCGCGAGGGCCGGGTCGAGCGGGGAGGGCAGGGGCAGGAAGTAGAGGATGAGCAGGCTGCCGAAGAGGATGGGGCCCGCGAGCAGCGCGTGCGCGGCGGCGTTGACCGGGTGCCGGTGCTGCGAACGGAAGAAGGCGAACTGCGCCTCCAGGTCCAGCACGCCGCGCGGCCTCCTCTTGGCCTCCTCCATGGACGACGACCTGGAGCTCAAAGTAAATCGAGGATCTTCCCAGGACACCAGCACCAGCAGTGAGGCCGAGAACCTTTTTCTGATAAAAGTGGGCGGTTGGCTGCTATAGATGCTCGACTTCTCTTTATTAGAGGACTGATGAAGCGTACGAGTATATATGATCCTAATTTATTGACTGTATCCCGAACTGCACCGTGTTCATCTGAATCTCGATCGTGTGAACCCTCGTCCAGATGCATCGCTATCGGTTTAATTAGTTACGCCGACCACGGAAAAGATTTGCTCTTCACACTACATTGGCATTCATGGCCGCATCAGTCTGTTGGCAGGGGTGATTAATGCTGACGTGTCCAAGCCCCCACCCAGCCACCACCCCCCCGATTCATTTGTGCGGTCATTCTCCCGCGGTATGCCCCTCACTTACAAAAAATATCAAGATAAAGACTCACCAGTAATTAAAAAAAAGACTTCACCACTATTATGGGGTTCCTGTAGCACCTCCATCGCTATTTTTCTAAAAAGTGACACCTAAAAAACATAAACATACAACCTTTCGATTTAGAGGAAAGGGGAGGGATATTACAATGCCCTCTATATTCCTAATTTTTTGTGCAAGGAAAATTTTCTCTCGCGCCCTCGTGTTATCATATACATATTGTTGGAAATATGAGCAAATTACTACGAGATTTAACCGAATAAACAAAAGATAAATCATGACGGCAATAGCAAAGATTAAACTAATCATGCGAACTAGCATAGTAGATGAACAGATCACATATATGGCACATACTAGAAACATGAATTCTACCACGATCTGGAACATGAAGGATAGAATCACATACGGTGCAGCAGGAGCAGCACCGCCGGCACCACCGGCATTGACGTTGTCGCCCATGTCGTCGAGGATGAGGTTGCCGAGGTTGGGGAAGAAGTCGTCGTTGGCGAAGTCGTCGCTACTAGCAGTCGCACGAGTGCGCTCCCCAAAAACCTGATCGCCCCTCTCTCGTACAGGATCACGAGAGGCGGGGTTCCGGAGGCCTGCTGTCCCTTCTCCCGGTGCACGCCGAAATGAGGGATGGAGAAGACTTGCTTGACGGCATAATGATCTGGAACGGTGGTGCGAAACCATACGAAGCGGCGGCGGCTACGGTAGACGTCTGCCTGGCTATATAGTGCGGGCCGGAGTCGTCACGATCCAAAAGAATCGGAAACAATTAACGTGCCCGTTAATTATTAATTAATGACTCATTAATTTTTCCCGAGCGGCAAAAATATAGACAACGTGCATAGCTATGTCCTCGGCTCGGCTCAATCCCGCAACCCGCGGCGCGTCGTGACGAGGCGTGGCGAGGCGAGCGAGGAGGAGGAGCGCGTGTGTAGGTCTCCTCTTCTCATGCTCATACAAGTGGTAGAATAGCTCATCTTATGAAGAGGTGCAAGTCTCTCTCAACTTCCGTGGTGGGACTAAACTCTAGTATCACTCACTCAACTCACATGTATGCATAAATGGGCCAAGAGAATTTCAGAATTTTAGTTGGGCTTTGGGCCAAAAGCCTACTAACAAAATTCCAACAATCCCCCACAGTCTTATTAGCACATCTCATCATTTAGTTCCAAAACATTGTTTATATACCGGTGCTTAGTGGAGACTGTGAAGTTGAACTTCGACTTAGAGTTTTATGCTACACTAGATCACAACTTGAATAGTGGACTATGCCTTGAACTACAAGTTTTCTGCGAAACTAGTTTCACGCAAATTCTTGACTGATACTGGGCTGTCGCAAGGCTTCCCCGCGGGTGGAGCGTATACGTCATACTCCAAGGCCATTCATGAATTTATTAGAGAACACCCAATTCTCACAGACTGTGACGTTAACAGTCAAATTCATATAGATGTGTTCCTCAGGAGATGCTCTGCAAGACAACATCTCTGCTTACTCAAATAAGCCACTTGGAACATATTAATATAAATATCAACCTGCCATGCAGATCAGGAGAGTATTACATCTTGACGGAGTGGGATAATTAAAATAGGGATACTCTCCTCTCAGCTGAGCAAAAGCTTGTCTCCCACTTCTACTTCACGGGATCTCTGGTCACATAGAGTGGGTTACCACTATGGACAACTCATGCGGTGGTTCTCAGACCCATCTCCATCGATGCATTATCTATCACATTACGTGATAGACCCTTTGTGAAGGGATTTGCCAACTTTTTCGACGTTTGAATATAGTCCAATGTAATAACTCCGGAGTTCCTCAGTTTTCTGATACACAAAGTCTCCTCTTCACATGCCTTGAGGACTTTATATTGTCCTTAGAACTGTTTATCTTGACGATCACAGTTTGATTATCACAGTTCATCGGGATAGGGGGTATTGGTTTTTCAACCATAGGTAAGTCCATCAAGAGCTCATGAAGCCACTCTGCTTCAATAGTGACACTGTCTAATGTTGTGAGTTCTGCTTCCATAGTTGACATCGTTAAGATGGTCTGCTTGCAAGACTTTTAGGAAACAGCGCCACCACCAAGTGTAAAAACATAACCACTTGTGGCCTTAATCTCATCAGCATCAGATATCCAGTTTGAGTCACTATAGCCCTCCAGTACCCTTGGATACCCGGTGTAGTAAATCCCATAGCTCGCAGTGCCTTTCAAGTAGCGTATAACTCTCTCAAGTGCATGCCAATGATCATCTCCCGGTTTTGACACAAACCGACTCAGCTTGTTCATAACAAAAGAAATGTTAGGCCTCGTGGCACTCACCAAATACATAAGTGAGCCAATAATCTAAGAATATCTCAGTTGATCTCTAGCAATCCGTCGATTCTTTCGAAGCAACACACTAGCATCATATGAAGTTGGAGAAGGTGTGCAGTCGCTATAACCAAAACGACTCAAGATCTTTTCCACATAGTGAGACTGAAGCAGTGTGATCCCACCATTCTCATCTCTTAACAGCTTGATGTTTAAGATAACATCGGCTACTCCTTGATCCTTCATCTCAAAGCAACAAGATAAGAAATCCTTAACCTCCTTGACTAAATCAAGTTTGGTTCCAAAGATCAGTATGTCGTGGACATACAGACAAAGAATAACTCCTTCGCCCCCACCATAGCGATAATACACACACTTGTCACCATCGTTTACTACAAAGCCGGCAAGAGTTAATGTTCTTTTGAACTTCTCATGCCACTACTTAGAAGCTTGTTTAAGGCCATATAAAGACTTTAATAACTTGCACACCTTTCCTTCCTGACCAGGTACTACAAAACCATCTGGCTGATCCATGTAAATTTCCTCCTTCAACTCTCCGTCGAGGAAAGCTGTCTTAACATCCATTTGATGAACGAGAAGACCATGTGAGGCAGCCAGTGATAGTAGCACCCGAATTGTGGTCAGTCTAGCCACGGGTGAGTAAGTATCAAAGAAGTCTTCACCTTCTTTCTAGGTATAACCCTTAGCCACAAGCCGTGCCTTATACTTTTCAATCGTACCATCAGGTCCAAGCTTCTTCTTGAACACCCACTTACATCCTACAGGTTTGCACCCATAAGGACGGTCAGTGATCTCCAAGGTTCCGTTAGCTAAGATGGAATCCATCTCGCTACGAACAGCTTCCTTCTAGTAGTCAGCACCAGGAGATGCATAGGCTTCTGAAAATAGTCCTGGGTGTGTCATCCACAAGGTACACAATGAAATCATCACCAAAAGACTTTGCAGTCCTCTGTCTCTTACTCCTCGGAGGAGTTCCATTGTCACCCTCAACAGGATTCTCAACGTGTTCCATCGCAATGGTGGGTTCAGGAATTACAGCGAATTCCTCAAATGGAGTAGGTATCTCCCGATTTGATGAACTCAACATATCCTTCATAGGAAATATGTCCTCAAAGAAAGTTGCATCATTCGACTCCATAATCATACCAACATGCTTGTCGGATACCTCAGATTTTATTATCAAAAATTTATAGCCAATGCTATGAAAAGCATAGCCCAAAAGAACACAATCAACGATTTTTGGTCCAAGCTTGCGCTTCTTGGGAATTGGTATGTTGACTTTGGCCAAACAACCCCAAGTACGTAGGTAAGAGAGTTTCACTATTTTCCTTTCTCATTCCTCAAATGGAGTCATGGTATTATGCTTTGTGGGAACCCAGTTTAGGACATGACACGCAGTCATTAGCGCCTCCCCCCCCCCCATTCCTTGAAGAGACCCAATGTGTCTAACATGGTGTTAACCATATCAGTTAGAGTTTGATTCTTTCTTTTGGCTACCCCATTTGACTTAGGTGAGTAGGGAGGCGTCCTCTCATGGATTATACCATGTTTCGCACAAACCATATCAAATTCATTGGAAAAATACTCTCCACCACGATCGGACCTAAGCCGTTTAATTTTTCGATCAAGTTGGTTCTCTGCCTCAGCTTTATAGTTTTTGAAGAAAGTTAAAGCCTCATCTTTTGATTTCAGAAGATACACATAACAATATCTAGTGGAGTCATCAATCAACGTCATGAAGTATCTCTTTCCACCTTTTGTCAACATGCCATTCATCTCACAAAGATCAGAATGTATAAGCTCTAGTGGCGCCAAGTCTCTTGCCTCTGCAGTCTTATGGGACTTGCGAGGTTGCTTAGCTTGCACACATACTTGGCACTTGGAGCCTTTGACAGTAGAGATTTTCGGAATTAAATTCATATTGGCTAGCCGCGTCATGCAACCAAAGTTAATGTGACAAAGTCGTGAATGCCAAATATCAGACTCATTATCGTGGCAAATATTATTAATAACTTTAGTAAAAATATCTGACAAAGATAGATGGAACAAGCCTCCGCTTTCATAGCCTTTTCCAACAAATTGTCCATACTTAGAAATTACAACTTTATTGGACTCGAAAACCAACTTAAAACCATCTTGACATAAACGGGAACCGCTAACGAGATTTTTATTGATGGACGGCACATGATGAGCGTTCTTCAGACGCACGGTCTTCCCCGAAGTAAACTTCAGATCAACCGTACCGACACCTCGAACAATGGCATGTGACCCGTTCCCCGTCAGCACAGGAGAAGTCCCCGTGGCCTGGTAAGAAGAAAATATGGAGGCGTCAGTAGAAACATGTACATTGGCATCGATGTCAATTAACCAATCAGGGGATTGAAATAATGAAAGGATGGTAGGAAAATACCGTACCCTGATTCCTTCATATCAGTATCATCGATGGCAACATCAGCGGACTTGCCGCTCTTCTCATGTTCACGCTCCTCAAAGCGGTTAGGACATTTCGGAGCCCAGTGATTAGGGTCACCACAGACATGGCAAAGTCCCTTCCCCTTCTTATGAGAATTCTTCTTGAAGTTGGTAGAATGTGACGGCTTGTTCTTTGCATCAAACTTGCCTTTGCCATGAGTTTTGTTCTTGTTATTTTTGAACTTGTTGGGCTGGAAGTTCTTATTTTGTACCATGTGGGCACTAGAAGCTCCCTCGACAACTCGAGCATGTGTGTCTTTTGCTCTTGTCTTCTCTTCAACATCAAGAGTACCAATGAGATCCGCAACGGAAAACTCCTGTCTCTTGTGTTTCAGGGAAGTAGCAAAATTGTTCCACGAAGGTGGAAGCTTGGCAAAGATGTCTTCGGCAACAAAATTTGTCCGGCAAACACACACTTGAAGTACTCAAATTCTTTTGCGGGCGAGTGTATCTCATGAGCCTACTTTACAACAGAGCGCTCATCAGTCATCTTCTAGTCATAGAATTGCTCCATGACGTACAACTCGCTGCCGGTGTCCGAGGCACCAAACTTGGTGTAACACCCTCGATGCGGCTATATCTCCTACGTGTCGAAGCACAACTTAGAGGCATAACTGCATGAAAGCAATGTCGCAAGTAAGGCAATCTTCACAACATCCCATGTAAATAGATAATAAAAGGGGAAGGTACATAGTTGGCTTACACTCGCCACGTCAAACAAAGTACATAAATAGCATTACATCATCCAATCACTCATGGCCCGACTACGGTGCCAAAATAAACGATCAACCCAACATGCGACACGGTCCCGATCGCCCCAACTGGGCACCACTACTGATCATCAGGGAAAGACACATAGTAACGGCGTGAGTCCTCGTCGAACTCCCACTTGAGCTCAAGCGCGTCATCTGGAACGGAGTCATCAGACCCGACATCTGGTTTGGAAGTAATCTGTGAGCCACAGGGACTCAGCAATCTTGCACCCTCGCAATCAAGACTATTTAAGCTTATATGTAAGGCAAGGTAATATGTGGAGCTGCAGCAAGCGACTAGCATATATGGTGGCTAACCTGTTCGCAAAAGAGAGCGAGAAGAGAAGGCAAAGCACGAATGAAGGACTAGAGAACATCCTACGGCAAGCATTACTCCAACACCGTGTTCACTTCCCGGACTCCGCAGAGAAGAGACCATCACGGTAACTCACACAGTTGATTCATTTTAATTAAGTTAAGGTTCAAGTTATCTACAACCGGACATTAACAAATTCCCATATGCCCATAACCGCAAGCACGGCTTTTGAAAGTTCAAATCCCTGTAGGGGAGTCCCAACTTAGCCCATGACAAGCTCTCACGGTCAACGAAGGATAAACCTTCTCCCAAGACATTCCGATCAGACTCGGCATCCCGGTTCTACAAGACACTTCGACAAGTTAAAACAAATCCAGCAACACCGCCCGAATGTGCCGACAAATCCCGATAGGAGCTGCACATATCTCATTCTCAGGGCACACTCTGATTGTCTAAACTTCCGGTAGGCCAGCCCAGAGTTGCCCCTGGTGGCCACCGGCGGCTGACGAGGTGGACCAACACTCAGAGGAGCACTGGCCCGGGGAGGTTAAAATAAGATGACCCTCGGGCTCCGAAAACCCAAGGGAAAAAGAGGCTACGTGGAAAATGGTAAAACCAAGGTTGGGCATTGCTGGAAGAGTTTTATTCAAGGCGAACTGTCAAGGGGTTCCCATTATTACCCAACCGCGTAAGGAACGCAAAATCCGGGAACATAACACCGATATGACGGAAACTAGGGCGGCAAGAGTGGAACAAAACACTAGGCTAAAAGGCCGAGCCTTCCACCCTTTACCAAGTATATAGATGCATTAAGATAACAAGATAATATAGTGATATCCCGACAAGTAAATAATGTTCCAACAAGGAACGGTCTCCAATCTTCACCTGCAACTAGCAACACTATAAGAGGGGCTGAGCAAAGCGGTAACATAGCCAATCAACGATTTGCTAGGACAATGTGGGTTAGAGGTTTGACATGGCAATTTGGGAGGCATGGTAAGAAAGTGGTAGGCATCGTAGCATAGGCATAGCAAAAGAGCAAGCATTTAGCAAAGCAAAGATAGAAGTGATTTCGAGGGTATGATCATCTTGCCTGCAAAGTTGTCAGAGTTGACTGGATCCTCAAAAGCAAACTCAACGGGCTCCTCGTTAGCGAACTCGTCTCCCGGCTCTACCCAAACAAGAAAAATAAGCAACAAGAACACAATCAACCACGTGCAAAGCTCAAACAACATGATGCAACATGGTATGCTATGCGGGATGCGATATGTGATGCATATGCAAGATTTGACAAGGAATGAATGAACCTGGCCTCAACTTGGAAATCCAAGTGTGTCACTGGAAAGGTGAGGTGATTCCGGTTGAAATCGATATAAAGAACACCGGAATTGGAGACACAGTTTGGAAATGGCAAGCAATTCAAATATGGCACCGGTCTGCGATAAACAGCAAGTAGCCATCTAAATGCAACAAGACAAACATGCTACAGCACTCAAACAAGACAACAAAATACATGGCATGGATCCACTCATGATGCTTGACAAAATATGAACACTGAGCTATGGCCAATTCATCCATTAATAGGTTCAAACAAGCATGGCAAAAGTGCAATTGGTAAACAGATTTCAAACTTAGTGAAATTAACACTTGTCTGGAATTTCAGATCAGGTAGCACACTTTGGAGCATGAAAACTATAAGCTACAGGAATTTAACATGGCAAAGTAAGGCATGGCATGGAGCTACTAAAAGAGCTTAACAAAAGTCCCTTAGTGACCTTGAGCCAAAAGGGATCATAAAATACAATTGCAAGCATGTGAACATGGCAAAAACATAGTCAGATCTCAGACTTAGAGAAAAACTGGAACATGCAAATCAGATATCAAGTAGGCATGTTTACGAGCTCGATGCACTCACTACAGAGCAAGACATGACAATATAAGCATGCACCCACCAAGAATACACATTATGCAAGCTAGACATGGCAAGAACAACAACATAGCATGCACGGATCAACTACAACATCCTCGGCAAAATCGCTAACAAGTAGACAATCTGCCCAGATTCACGAAATAGCAAAAGTAGAGCTCGATTGACTCAAGCTAGGGTGCTCCATAATTGCAAACAAAGACATGGATGGATAGAGCACTACAAGATTAACAAATCATCCTTACTGATCATCCTCAAAAGAGGCATGGATCACTAGGAAACAACATGAACATATGGCATATTGATAAAAACAGTCCAAGGACTTAGTGGAATTGCTAAGTCCCTGAAATCAGCATTAACGAATGCACTACTTTGCAAGCTTGTGCTAGTCACCACACTCATCACAAAAATACATGGATAGCACCTCTAGAAAGATGGCAAGTCATATAACAAAACTCATGTAGAGCTCAGGGGCATATCATGCACACAATAATCATGGCAAAAATGAAAAATAGCTATTTGGAGCAGCAGATCTGACAATTATCTCAAATAGCACTCTTCCAACAGAATTTCGGGCATCAAGATGAACTCAAATTAAAATGATGCAATCAGATGAAATGATGTCCTCTTTGAGACGAACATTTTGATATGCTATATGCCCAAAACGGATCTACGGATGCAAAGTTACGGCACGATGAACATGGCAATAAAATTAGGGTTAGGGACAAGAAAGTCAACCGAGGAGATGTTTTTCAGATCTAGATCCGGCGCGACACGCTTTACGAGGACCGCCAGAGTGGAGCTTGAGGCCGCCGGAGATGTCGGGAGCGGCCGAATCCGGCCGGTGCGCCGGTCGTCGGAGATGTGGCCGGTGGCGGAGCTGAGCGGCGAAGGGAGCCGGCGGGCGGCGGAGGCGGCCTTGGGCGGCGCGCGCCTTGGGCGGCGGAGGGAGCGGTGCGGCCCGGCGGGGCTTGCCAGCGGAGAGGCGGCGCGCAGGCGGCGGCGGCCGGCCCGGAGGAAGGAGGCGGCGGGGCTGTCGGGCGCCTCTGGCCCAGTCGGTTAGCGGGGAGGGCCGGCCCCGGGCCGGCGGAGGAGGAGGCTAGCAATGTGCCATGTGGCGGCGCAGGAATGGCTGGCGGCGGCGTGTCCGGCGCCGGCGGACAATGTCCGGCGCGTGGAAGGTCAGATCTGGGGTTTCGGGAGAGGGGAACCGCGAATTTTGGAGGGGGCCTATATATAGGCATAAGAGGAGCTAGGAGACTCCAAATGAGGTGCGGTTTTCGACCACGCGATCGTGATCGAACGCTCTAGATGATGGAGAGGGTTTTGGTGGGTTTTGGCCAAATTGGAGGGGTGTTGGGCTACAACACACACGAGGCCTTTTTGGTCCCTCGGTTAACCATTGGACCATCAAACGAAGTCCAAATGGTACGAAACTTGGCAGACGGTCTACCGGTAGTAAACCAAGGCCGCTTGGCAAGTCTCAGTCCAATCCGGAAATGTTTAACCCCCACACACGAAAGAAAGGTAGAAATGACCACCGGAGGAGAGCGGAGCGCCGGAATGCAAAACGGACAACGGGGAAAATGCTCGGATGTATGAGACGAACACGTATGCAAATGCAATGCACATGATGACATGATATGAGATGCATGACAACAACAACAACACACGGAGACAAAAACCCAAACCCGAGAAAATAAAATAACTTAACGCCGGAAACGGCAAGAGTTGGATTACATATTAGGTAAATCATATCTGGGGTGTTACAACACTCCACCACTACGAAAGGATCTCGTCCCGAGATCTAGGACTGGAAGAACGCCGGGTACTCAGAACGGAGGTGATCCTCGCGTTCCCAGGTGGCTTCACGGTCGGAATGGTGTGACCACTTGACTTTGAGGAATTTGATTGACTTATTGCAAGTCTTGTGTTCAGTCTCTTCAGGAATAGCAACGGGGTGCTCACGATAAGAGAGATCTTCTTGGAGCTCAATGTCTTCGAAGTTGACGGTGCGATCAGGAGTCTTGAAGCACTTGCGGAGCTGAGAGACATGGAACACGTCATGCACATTTGCAAAGTTTGAAGGAAGCTCGAGTTGATAGGCGAGATCGCCTCTCTTGTTGATGATCTTGAAAGGTCCCATGTATCTAGGAGCAAGCTTCTCTTTGATACCGAAGCGATGAGTACCTTTCATTGGAGAGACGCGGAGGTACACATGATCTCCGATCTCGAAAGTCAAATCACGGTGCTTACTATCATAGTAGCTCTTCTGGCGCGATTGCGCTGCTTTGAGGTTATCTCGAATGACTTTACACATTTCCTCTGCCTCTGTGATTAAGTCATTACCCAGAAGTTGACGTTCGCCGGTTTCAGACCAGTTGAGAGGGGTACGGCACTTCCTGCCATACAGAATTTCGAATGGGGCCTTGCCCGAACTTGCTTGAAAACTGTTGTTGTAGGAGAATTCAGCATATGGAAGACAATCCTCCCACTTCATGCCAAAGGAGATCACACAAGCCCTGAGCATATCTTCAAGAATCTGGTTGACACGCTCGACTTGACCGCTAGTTTGAGGATGGAAAGTTATGCTGAAGCGGATGTTGGTGCCCATGGCCTTCTGAAAAGAATCCCAAAACTTGGAGGTAAAGATGCTGCCACGGTCTGAAGAGATCACCTGTGGAATACCATGCAGCGAGACAATTTGAGAGGTATAGAGCTCCGCCAATTGAGCTGCAGTGATTGACTCTTTGATAGGCAGGAAGTGAGCCACTTTAGTGAGTTTGTCGATGACAACGAATGTAGCATCATTGCCACGCTTGGACTTTGGAAATCCAGTCACAAAGTCCATCTCAATGTGGTCAAACTTCCATTCTGGAATGGCAAGAGGTTGGAGGAGGCCAGCTGGCCTTTGGTGTTCTGCCTTCACTCTTCTGCAGACATCACACTCATTCACGAACTGAGCAATCTCGCGCTTTATTCGAGTCCACCAATAAGTCTGCTTGAGGTCCTGATACATCTTTGTGCTCCCAAGGTGGATGAAGAGGAGAGAATTGTGAGCCTCGTTCATGATAACCTTACGAAGATCACCCTTGGGCACAACAATACGATCCTCGAAGAAGAGAGTATCCTTGTCATCAAGGCGGTAGCACTTGTACTTGGGTTGGCTCTTGGCAATCCCAATCTTAACCTTCTTCACCATAGCATCAAGAAGTTGAGCTTGGCGAATATGGTCTTCCAAGGTAGGAGAGACTTGAAGGTTGGCGAGGAAACCTTGAGGAACAACTTGCAGATTGAGTTTGCGGAAAGCTTCACAAAGCTCGGGTTGATAAGGCTTGAGAATCAGACTGTTGCAATAAGCCTTCCTGCTCAATGCGTCGGCAATCACATTGGCCTTGCCTGGAGTATACTCAATACTCAGATTATACTCTTGAATCATTTCGACCCATCGAGTCTGCCTGAGGTTTAGATTAGGCTGAGTGAAGATGTACTTGAGACTCTTGTGGTCAGTGAAGATGTCCACTTTTCTTCCCAATAAGAGATGTCTCCAACTCAAAAGAGCATGCACAACTGCCGCCAACTCGAGGTCATGAGTGGGGTAGTTCTTCTTGTTGGGCTTCAACTGGCGAGAGGTATAAACCACAACTTTTTTCTCTTGCATCAACACTACACCAAGACCTTGGAGAGAGGCATTGCAGAATACCTCGAACGGTTTGGATTCATCAGGAGGAGTCAGAACTGGAGCAGTGACCAATTTCTCTTTCAAAGTGTTGAAAGCAATGTCACATTCCGAAGACCAAACGTACTTGACGTGCTTCTGGAGAAGGTTTGAAAGAGGCTTCGCGATCTTTGAAAAGTTCTCAACGAACCTTCGATAGTAGCTTGCGAGACCGAGGAAGCTACGGAGCTGCTTCACGTTCTGAGGTGGTTCCCAATTCACAATTGTAGACACCTTCTCAGGATTCACCGCAATGCCCTTGGTAGAGATGATATGCCCAAGATAAAGAACCTCATCGAGCCAAAACTCGCACTTTGAGAACTTGGCATAGAACTGGTGTTCCCTGAGCTTATCGAGTACCAAACGCAAGTGCTTGGCATGATCTTCCTTGTTCTTCGAAAAGACCAGAATGTCGTCGAGATAGACCAAAACAAAGTCATTGGTGTAGGCGTTGAAGATGAAGTTCATCATGCGAGAGAAAGTCAGAGGAGCATTGACGAGGCCAAAAGACATGACAGTGTATTCATATGAACCATAGCTTGTCCTGAAAGCCGTCTTGGGAATATCTTGCTCACGGATTCGAATCTGGTGATAACCCATACGGTGATCAAGCTTGGAGAATACTTGGGCACCTTTGAGTTGTTCGAACAACTCGTTGATGTTGGGAAGTGGGTACTTGTTCTTGATAGTCTTCTTGTTCAATGGACGGTAGTCAACACAAAGTCGGTCCGTTCCATCCTTCTTCTTCACAAAAAGTACCCCACAACCCCATGGAGAGGAACTAGGTCGGATGAGACCCATTCACTCTTGAATATCGAGTTGCTTCTTCAGCTCCTTCAACTCTTCAGGTCCGAGCTTGTAAGAACGCTTGCAAACCGGTTCCGTGCCAGTCTCAAGATCGATGACGAATTCAACTGGCCGGTGCGGAGGCATTCCTGGAAGCTCTTCTGAAAGACGTCTTGATATTCGCAAACAACTGGAATTTGCGAGATGGCATCCAGTTCACCCTTCTCATTGAGAGAAAACAGACGAATGGTATCATCACGAGCGGCAAAGACAATTACATCCTTAGACGAATGAGTCAATTGAATCTGCCTGGCAGCACAATCAAGCTGAGCCTTGTGCTTAGAAAGCCAATCCATTCCGAGAATAAGATCAATATCCGAGTCACCAAGAACCATTGGGGAAGAAAGGAACTTGTAGTCGCCCAAGGTGATAGTAACATCTGGAACCTCCAGACTTGCACTCAAGCGTTTGCCAGGAGAAACGATATCCATTTGTTTGCCCAAATGAGAAGAAACGAATTCATGCTTGGTAAAAAATGGCTTTGACATGAAACAATGCGATGCACCAGTGTCAAAAAGAACTCTTGTAGGAATATCGTTAACAGGAAGGTTACCCATGATGACATCTGACTAGTCCTCTGCCTGGGCTGCATTCACCATGTTGACCTTGGCGTGCTTGGGGTTATGCTTGACCACAGCTGTACTTGCCGATTTCACATGAGGAGGAGGAGGGAGGCGCCTCTGATTGAAGCACTTGTTGGCATAGTGACCCTTCTGTTGGCACTTGTTGCACGTGACCTCTGAAAGCGGACGGTGATACGGAGCACTCGATCTTGGAGCTTGAGACGAAGTCTTGTTCTGAAAGTCAGAGTTTGGTGGGTGGGAAGATCCACTGCCACCTTTGCTCTTCTGATACGGTTGACGGAACGGAGGAGGAGGAAGCCAATACTTCTGCTGCTTGGCCACTTGAGTAGAGGAAGAAGGAGTAGCATCTCTGGCTCGCTTCTTGGAAGCATCACACTTCAGTTGAGCAGCCTCTTGCTTCAATGCCATGTTGTAGAACTCATCGTACCTCAAGGGCTCAAAGAGAACAAGAGCTAGCTGGATTTCCTCTCTGAGACCACCCCTGAACTGGTATATCATGCTCTTCTCGTCAGGGACGTCCTGCTTAGCAAAGCGGGCGAGCTTCTGAAACAACTTGTTGTAGTCATAGACAGACAAAGAGCCTTGCTTCAGGTTGCGGAATTCCTCACGATTGCTTTCAACCACGCTCTGAGGAATATGATGAGCTTTGAAGTCTTGACGGAATTCATACCAGGTAATCACACAGCCTCCTCTGGAATCTTTATACTGCTGGAACCATTCTGCAGCTTGGTCTTTGAGTTGGAAGGAAGCGAACTTGACAAAGTCCTCAGGCCTGACGTTACTGCACTCGAAATGCTTGCATAAGTCCACAAGCCAATCGTCAGCATCAGTTGCCTCAACACAATTGCTGAAGGTCTTTGGCTGGTTAGCAAGGAAATGGTTGAGTGTAGCAAAGTGATTCTGATTGTTGCCTTGGTTGCCTTGGTTCGCTTGATTGCGCTCTTGAAGAATTTGCATGATCAACTGCGTGTTTGCATTGGTAGCGGCCATCACGGCTTGCCATGCCTCCGGAGGAGGGGGAGGTGGTGGCGGATCCTGATTCTGATTCTGATTGCTGCTCTTAGCGAGAGCCATCCTGAAGAGGGTGACATCCGTTAGCACATTGACAGATAAAATTGAAGCTGAAACAAGCGAGTTGAAATTGCAACATATAGTCTTCACATCCGAACATAAGAACGAATGCATTCCACTTGAAATGGTCACGTATCCATAAATTGAGAAGCCACTTAGAATTTAGGTGGAGGAAGAAATCAACAAGGTATGGATCAAGAACGAATACTCAGTAAGAAATCCCAATCTCAAACCAAATATCCGTGGAAGAAGAGCTAGAGCTACAAGAATTCCCACCTATGAAACTCCCGAACCTTTCCGGTTATGCAATCAGGTGTTGGGGATACAGGGGAAGCATAATATCTCACCCAAATCTAGCAAATCCTACATCCAGCTGTATCCATCCTTCAACACATAACCGAGAAAAACTTCGGAAACCATCTACCTCAATCTTCGAAAAACATCTGTTATACAAGTTATGGCAATACTCCCGAACTCCCGCCCCAGTACTGGGTGGCGTCGAGGTTATCTCACCAACAACTGCATAAAAGAGATTTTCGATGTCGGCGTACTAAACTCAGGTATTCCAGAACTGCAACGATAAAATTGTGACGACAACACCTCGGAGCTCAACTCCCCGGGACACTGCCACAACCCCTAAATGACAGGAGGCACCAAGAACAATTTTCTCGTCACAAAGCCATCGGAACGATTCCAAGATACCCGCGTGATCCTAAATTTTTTTAGTGAAATTTGAGAAGAGAAGAGTCAAAACTCTACGTCAGGAAGCCTTACCAGAGCGATGAGGAGACTGGGGAGTAAAAAGAATTCCTAAACTCTCTGATATATAATTCCTAAATGACTCAAAACATTCTTTTTCTAGACTCAACAACGGCTACTAAAAACGATCAAGCAGTGGGGGCTCCTAAGGTCGGGGAAGGCTCTGATTACCAACTTGTAACGCCCTCGATGCGGCTATATCTCCTACGTGTCGAAGCACGACTTAGAGGCATAACCGCATTGAAAGCAATGTCGCAAGTAAGGCAATCTTCACACTTGGCCTCGAGCGTAGCCCACATGTCCTTGCCGTTGTCAAATGACATATACGAATTCATAATGGAGTCATCAAGAACACTCATAAGAGCGCCTTTAAAGAGAGTATCGATCTTCTCAAAAGCTTCCAGCTGTGCTGGATTAAGATCGCCCTCAGGCTTTCCCTTAGTGGCATCGTAGCAGCTCATGGTCTGAAACAAGTAGACTGCTCTCGTGTGCCACCTCTTATATTGCACCCCCTTAAAGGCAGACGGCTTCAAATGCGCAGCAAAACCACTCGGAGTAAATTGCCTATGATCAGATTTTTGGATTGTTGGAAATATGAGCAAATTACTACGAGATTTAATTCGAATAAACAGAAGATAAATCATGACGTCAATATCAGAGATTAAACTAATCATGTGAACTAGCATAGTAGATGAACAGATCACATCTAGGGCACATACTAGAAACATGAATTCTACCACGATCTCGAATAGGAAGGATAGAATCACATACGGTGTAGCGAGAGTAGCACCGCTGCATTGACGTTGTCGCCCATGTCATCGAGGATGAGGTTGCCGAGGTTGGGGAAGAAGTCGTCGCTGCCAGCAGTCGCGCGAGTGCGCTCCCTAAAAACCTGATCGCCCCTCTCCCGTACAGGATCACGAGAGGCGGGGCTCCGAAGGCCCGCTGTCCCTTCACCCGGTGCACGCCGAAAGGAAGGATGGAGAAGACTTGCTCGGCGACGCAATAATCTGGAACGGTGGTGCGAAACCATAAGAAGTGGCGGCGGCTAGGGTAGACGTTTGCCTGACTATATAGTGCGGGCCGGGTAGTTAGATCGTGGGAGTAAACCCCACGTCGGCGTGTCGTGGCGAGGCGTGGCGTGGCGAGGTGGGCGAGGAGGAGGAGCGCGCGTGTAGGTCTCCTCTTCTCATGCTCATACAAGTGGTAGAAGAGCTTACCTTATAAAGAGGTGCAAGTCTCTCTCAACTTCTGTGGTGGGACTAAACTCTAGTCTCACTCACTCCACTCACATGTGTGCATGAATGGGCCAAGAGAATTTCAGAATTTTAGTTGGGCTTTGGGCCAAAGACCTACTAGCAAAATTCCAACACATGTCTCTTTTGCTCGCCCTTCCCTCCACCGCGAACCCATTTTTGGCATCCAATCTTCTCCTTTCCCCTCATCTCCGGCTACTCATCCGCGAACACCCGAATGTTGCCCTGCCTTCTGCCGCCGAGTCTCTTGTCACTGAGTCCCTAGGTGTTCAACAATAGTCAAACACCCTAGACTGCTGACCCTAGCATCCATCTCGCCTAAAGGGCTCGTGCGTATGAGCCGGCTTGTTAGCACCCGGCCCTCGTTCGTTCTACGTATGGATCCTTTCCACCTTTTTATCTATCGGTTTCATTTTTCTCTTCATTGTTTTTTTTTCATATTTTTCATTCACTTTTTCACAGTGTTTATTGTCTTCTTCTTTCTTTGTTTGTTTTCCATTCTTACTAGGATTTTTGGTTTAGTTTATTTCTTTCCTTTGTTTTTCTTTGTCTCTTTGTGTTCCTTTCTTGTTTTCTTAGTGATTTTCTTTGTTTTCTTTTTACATTTTTCATATACATCAGGAACAGTATATGCATGTTTAACATTTTTTAAATACGCGACTAACATTTTTGGAAACTTATATTTTTTATGTCTACTTTTTACATACATGGTGTCATTTTTTTTGTATACACCAAGAACATTTTTCATATACGCGTTTACATTTGTAAATACATGATTAAAAATTAATGAAACATATATTTTAAATATTTACTTTTTCCATAAACATTATAGATTTTTTTATACATCAAAAACATTATATATATATATATATATATATGCATTTAACATTTTTCCAATACTTGATTAATATTTCTTATGTCTATTTTTTCATTCCATATTTTCAATACATCACAAAAATTTTATATACACATTTAATATTCTCCGAACAATTTATTAATATTTTAAAATTTTATATTATTTTTTGCCTAATTTTTTCCATATACATTGTACATTCTTTTATACATCGAAAACATATTACTATGCGCTTTTAACATTTTCGAAATGCATGAATAACATTAAAAAATAAAATTGTGTTTTTGGATTTCTACTATTTTCCATACGCATTATACGTTTTATGTATGCATCAGAAACATTTTTCTATGCATATTTAATATTTTGAATGCGTGATTAACGTTTTTATACTTTTATACATATAGTAATTTTTAACATAGTTGTTTTCAGAATATTCGAGATACAAGCAAAAAATGAAATAATAAAACAAAACAACGAACAAAAAATTGTAGAAACAAAAATGGACGAAAAAAGCACTGAAGTCCTGTGTACTCGGTGGGCCGGGCTAATCGGGCTTCTTTCTGAAGCTATAGGCCCTAGTGTCTCCCTTCAAGCGGGGGACATGGGCGCGCCCGACAGTTGCGTCGCACCCGATACTGCACCGGCCCAGTCACCTCGTGGGCTCATCGCGCTGATGTCCCACTAACATCCCACATTTATGATTCTAAAAAAACATCACACATTTATTTATTTTACTTTAGTTTATATTTTGAAAAATAATAAAATGATATATTATGAGAAAATAATTAAGTTATACTTTTAAAAAGTGTTTATTGCACATTAAAAACGTAAATATTGTGTAAAAAATGTTTGCTCAACTTTTTGAAAATATTTCTACCATTCAAGAAATATTATTACTTGAAAACAAGATATGAGCATTTGAAAAATGTTCAAGCGTTTCAATAGCATGTACCAGTCATTCAAACAATGTCTTTGTAAAATTAAAAAATGTACCTTACATTTAGAAAGATGTTCACATATTTCAAACAAAATGCTTGCGACATTTTATTAACAAACATATTTATTATATGTAATGAAAAGATAACATGGCTCGAAGAAAATTAATCACATCATAAAAAAATGTTAACATGTGTTTAAAAATATCTTCAAAACAAGTTTGACAAATTCCTGGATGTATACAAAAATGTCCAATTTGTATGAAAATAGTGGACATGAAAACATATATTTGCAAAAATGTTTACAAGTATTTATAAAATGTTAAATGTGTATACCAAAATGTTCCAAATATATAAAAGTTGTAGACATGTGTTGGAAAATAAAGAAGAAAACCCAAATAAACCAATAAAACAGAGAAGGAAACAAAGAAGAAGAAGGAAAGAAGCAAGAAAACCATTAAAACACGTAAAAAACAAAACTCAATAATGCAAGACTATTCTTCAACGTACCCCTTTCGGGGCCGACCCAAGAGCAGCAAGCAGGGCTGGCCTCGGGGCAATCGGTATGGGTGACATATGGCTTTGGCGCCCATGCACACCACACCCAAATGAAATGTGGGTAATGCACTTTGAGTATCTTGGCATGCACAGTGTATCCTATTTGGCACCTTAAGCGCGATTTACTTCGTGAATGGCACATAGCGCCCCCACACGTTTCGTAAATGATGGCGCCAGACCCATGTAAGAACGATGCTTCTAGCCGATTTTTTATTCCCCCCTCTGGTTTCTATGTTGTTTGTTTGTTTATTTTTATTTGTTGTGTTTCGCGCTTTTTTGTGAACAATTTTCAAATATCTACTTTTCCCAATTCTTGAACTTTTTTAAGTTTCATGAACGTTTTTAAAATTCAAGAACTTTTTTAATATTCATCAGTATTTTTGAATACATGTCAACTTTTTAGACCTATGAAAATTTTGAATCCTCAAAACCCTTGAACTTATTTCAAATTTGTGAACTTTTTCAAATCTATGAGCTATTTTCAAATTCATGAACCTTTTTTTATAAATATGTTAAATTGTATAAATTTAAGTTTTTTTTCAAAATTATGACAAATTCTTTGAATTCATGAACTTTTCGAATTTTGATCACTTTTCCATATTCTTGAACTTTTTCTTAATGCATCAACTCTTTTCAAATTCAAGAACATTTGTTAAATACACAATTTTTTAACTTTCCCAACAAAATCCCAAATTCTTGAACCTTTTTTCTAAATTTGTGATTTTTTTAATGTATGAATTTGGCTAAATCTGTTAAAAATCTAGAATTTGTTTTTATTTGTTTTTTTTTTAAATTCAGTCACACCTTTATTTAAGCACCCCACACGGGGATTTCATCCGAAATAGTCTGCAAAATAAAATCTGGAGGCACATGCAGCCACACCTTGCTTAACTTAGTTGAAACTACTTCCTTAGCTAACAAGTGGGCAGCTTTATTAGCATCACGCCTAACCCACGAAATCTTCCAGCTCTCCCTCGAGGCCAGCAAATGCTTAACCTCCTCCACCACAGGCCCCAACGGTGAGAAATCCTTTTGCGTGCCTTGAAGTTTACATACGATCTCCTTGCAGTCCATCTCGATATGTAGGTTGGCAATGTTCCGCTCCTCAGCCACCTGTGCGGCCCTTCTGCATGCCAGGAGTTCAGTCCTTGCGGGGTCACTTCCCAGTGAAAGGACATGGCAAAAGCCTCCCAATAAAGCACCATCATGGTTCCGAAATACCAGCCCGGCTCCACCGCTGTCCCCCCCCTTTCGATGTGGCTCCGTCAACGTTTACCTTCACCCACCCCACCTTCGGGGGCCTCCATTTCTCCTTCACCACCGGTGTGTTTTGCTTGCTCTTCCGACCATGTATCTATTGCCACTCGCCCATTAGATGGAAGACTCTTTTTGCTATCATCTCTGCCTCCTCGACCCGCTGCCCATCGCGTGCATTATTCCGCGTGAGCCAGAGTGCATATGCACCCTGAACCATGACCGCTCGCTCGTCATCCGTAGCCTCCGCGAACCACGACATCAACCATCTCGACAACGCACTCTGGGAGCAAGCTGACTCTGGCGGGATCGCCACCGGTACCCCCAATTCTAACTGCATTATCTTCCAGAACTTAACAGAATGATAGCAACCCCAGAATCTATGGTAGTTTGTTTCTTCCCGCCCACACGCAGTGCAAAAAACACCCTGCTTGATCTTCCTCCTTAATAGTTCTGCTCCCACAGCAAGCTCGTTCTGAATCAACCTCCACATATGGATTTTAACTTTGCCCAGCGCGATCGTGTCCCAAAGGCTTAGCCAAGACTTGTGATCCGCCACCGAGGATGAAGACTCCGACCGTCCGGATCTTACCCTCTTCTGGCTCATGCGTAGATGGTATGCCGAGCGGACCGTGAAGATACCATTCTTGGTGTAGTTCCAAGCTTGGTAGTCTTGCACCCCCGGTCCCCAACTGGTATTTGAAGAATCTCTTGAGCTTCATCCGGGCGAACATTTCCTGCACTTTCCGTTTGTCCCATGAGAAGCCATCGGCTTCGAGCAGATCCCCAACACGTGTGATACCTGCTATGTAGCTTTGGCCCAGTGGCTTGAGGCTACTGCTCCTTGGGGCAAATTATCATGGTGGATCAATACTCGTGAACCTTCGCCACTATGCCAGATCAAGCCATCAACAAGGAGGCCACGGCCATGCAAGATACTCCTGAAAGTGTATGATCCGCCGGCAGGGCACGTTGCATTAAGAATCGACCCATCGGGAAAATACCGCGCCTTTAGAACTCGTCCACACAGCGAGTTTGGCACTTGCAGCAAGCACCACGCTGCTTTGGCGAGCATTGCTTGGTTGAACGCTTTCGGATCCCTAAAGCCCAGCCCTCCTTCATGCTTTTGCGTGCACATTTTGTCCCACCCAATCCAGTGCACCTTCTTATGACCATCTGTTTCACCCCACCAGAAGTTTGAAGCAATAGTTGACAGGTTCCTGCGCATTTTCTTCGTGAGTTGAAAACAGCTCATGGTAAAAGTTGGTGTGGATCACAGTCCGGATTTGACTAAAACCTCCCTTGCCATTTTTGTTAAGCCTTGACCCTTCCATCCCGATACTTTTCCCTTAGCACTATCCTTGACGTACTTAAACGTGCCATCCTTAGCCCTCCCCACCACCGTAGGGAGGCCTAAATATCGTTCACTCAGGGCCTCCTCCGTTATTCCAAGCACATGCTTGAGCTCGTTCTTGTCTTCATCCGGGGTGTCTTTACCAAAAAAGATCGCTGATTTATGAAGGTTTACTTTCTGGCCCGATGCTGCTTCATAGTCATGCAATATGGAGCGTAGGGTCTTGAAATTTTCCCTTGAACCCTCCACAAAGACCACTCTATCGCTAGCAAACAGAAGGTGGGTAACCGTTGGGCCACCACCTCCAAACGACACCCCTTGATGTTTCCCTCTCTCTGAGCCTCCTTTAGTAATGCAGAGAAGTCCTCCACACAAAACAAGAAAAGGTATGGAGAAAGCGGATCCCCCTGTCGAAGCCCTCTGGTGGGATTAAAACTCTCAGAGAGCCCACCGTTAAGTTTCACCGAGAATTTTGCAGACTTCACACATCTCATGACCATCTCTGTCCAGTGACTAGAGAAGCCAAACTTCAACAACATATGTTCAAGAAAATCCCACTCAACTCTGTCATATGCCTTCATCATATCTAGCTTGACCGCACAGATAGGTTTCCTCCTTTTCCTCTTCCTAATAGCATGGACACACTCATATGCAACCAGCACATTATCAGTTATAAGTCTGCCCGGTACAAACGCACTTTGCTCCTCAGAGATCTGTTGGGGAACGTAGTAATTTCAAAAAATTTCCTACGCACACGCAAGATCATGGTGATGCATAGCAACGAGAGGGGAGAGTGTTGTCTACGTACCCTCGTAGACCGGCAACGGAAGAGTTGACACAACGTAGAGGAAGTAGTCGTACGTCTTCCCGATCCGACCGATCCAAGTACCGAACATACGGCACCTCCGAGTTCTGCACACGTTCAACTCGGTGACGTCCCTCGAGCTCCGATCCAGCAAAACATTGAGGGAGAGTTTCATCAGCACGACAGCGTGATGACGGTGATGATGTTCTACCGACGCAGGGCTTTGCCTAAGCACCGCTACGATATGACCGAGGTGGAATATGGTGGAAGGGGGCACCACACACGGCTAAGGAACGACCACGAAGATCAACTTGTGTGTCATGGGGTGCCCCCTTGCCCCCGTATATAAAGGAGGGAGGGGGAGGTGCGGCCGGCCCTAGGGGTGCGCCTGGAGGAGTCCTACTCCTACCGGGAGTAGGACTCCCCCCTCTTGCCTTGTTGGAAAAGGAAGGGGAAGGGAGAAAGAGGAAAGGGGGGCGCCGCCCCCCTTCCTTGTCCTATTCGGACAAGGGGGGAGGGGCGCGCGGCCTGCCCTGGCCGGCCCTCCTCTTCTCCCTTATGGCCCATGTAGGCCCAATAAGCCCCGGGGGGTTCTGGTAACCCCCCGGTACTCCGGTAAAATCCCGATTTCACCCGGAACGTTTCCGATATCCAAATATAGGCTTCCAATATATCAATATTTATGTATCGACCATTTCAAGACTCCTCGTCATGTCCGTGATCACATCCGGGACTCCAAACAACCTTCGGTACATCAAAACACAAAAACCCTAATTACGATCGTCACTGAACTTTAAGCGTGCGGACCCTACGGGTTCGAGAACTATGTAGACATGACCGAGACACGGCTCTGGTCAATAACCAATAGCGGAACCTGGATGCTCATATTGGCTCCTACATATTCTACGAAGATCTTTATCGGTCAGACCGCATAACAACATACGTTGTTCCCTTTGTCATCGGTATGTTACTTGCCTGAGATTTGATCGTCGGTATCTTAATACCTAGTTCAATCTCGTTACCGGCAAGTCTCTTTACTCGTTCCGTAATACATCATCCTGCAACTAACTTATTAGTTGCAATGCTTGCAAGGCTTGAGTGATGTGCATTACCGAGAGGGCCCAGAGATACCTCTCCGACAATCGGAGTGACAAATCCTAATCTCGAAATACGCCAACCCAACAAGTACCTTCGGAGACACCTGTAGAGCACCTTTATAATCACCCAGTTACGTTGTGACGTTTGGTAGCACACAAAGTGTTCCTCCGGTAAACAGGAGTTGCATAATCTCATAGTCATAGGAACATGTATAAGTTATGAAGAAAGCAATAGCAACAAACTAAACGATCAAGTGCTAAGCTAACGGAATGGGTCAAGTCAATCACATCATTCTTCTAATGATGTGATCCCGTTAATCAAATGACAACTCATGTCTATGGTTAGGAAACATAACCATCTTCGATCAACGAGCTAGTCAAGTAGAGGCATACTAGTGACACTCTGTTTGTCTATGTATTCACACATGTATTATGTTTCCGGTTAATACAATTCTAGCATGAATAATAAACATTTATCATGATATAAGGAAATGAATAATAACTTTATTATTGCCTCTAGGGCATATTTCCTTCAAGATCATGAAAGGGAGAACAACCTTCAAGCGATTAGCGAGTGCCTTCATTGCAATCTTATACAGTATGTTACACAAACTGATAGGGCGGAACTGTGCCAATAATTCAGGTGACTTTACTTTTGGGATCATTACAATTATCGTGTCATTGAAGCCATTGGGGCCGCAGTTCCGGCGAGGAACTCATGAACTGCAGAACACACATCGTTCTTAACAAGCGCCTAGTGGTGTTGGTAGAACATGGCCGGGAGGCCGTCCGGGCCCGGCTCCTTCGTAGGCCCCATCTGGAAGAGAGCGACCTCTATC
Source organism: Triticum monococcum (assembly GCA_034509565.1). Taxonomy (NCBI): domain Eukaryota; kingdom Viridiplantae; phylum Streptophyta; class Magnoliopsida; order Poales; family Poaceae; genus Triticum; species Triticum monococcum. Next base: position 638,156,196 of record CM067847.1, on the reverse strand, counting down.
TTCGCATCAGTGAATGAAGCATCAAGTTTTGCATTCATCGCCTTTGTCATAGATTCCTCAATGTGTTGCAGCACGTTTTCGCCATCTCGCGAGCCCTCAGAAGCAAATAAGTGCCCATAGAATTGGGCCGCCATCCTCCTCATCCCTTTATCATCCGAACACTTCGACCTGTCCTCACGCCGAAGTGCCTTGACTGTGTTCTTACGTTTTCGGTGTGAGGCACGGTTTTGAAAATACTTAGTGTTTTGATCGCCCTCCTGCAACCAGTCTACGCGTGAACGTTGTATGTAAAACACCTCCTCCTCTCTCATACAGCTCATGTAGTTGGTCTTCGAGCTCTTTGATCTCCTGTCTGTAGCCCGTCCTCGCAGGCCTCTCTTTTGCCTCGATCAGTTGCACTTTGAGATGCCAAATTTGCTTCCTGATAGAGCCAAAAACCCTTTGGCTCCACTCCTGCATGGATCTCGTGGCGGCCCGCAGGCTATTGCATGTTATCGCTAGCTGGCCTCCTCCCCGATTGGCTGCATGTGCCTCCTCCCATGCAGCGGCCACCATTGTCTCATACTGCTCATGACGCACCCACGTTGCCTCGTACATGAATGGTCGCTGCTCGCGCTCGCCTTTGTCCCTGGTCGTTTTCAATGCTTTTATGACTAGCGCCTGATGGTCTAATTCCTCCATCATGACATGCATCACTTCAGTTACCGGGAAAAGCTGAGCAAAGTCCCCGTTGCACGTCGCCCGGTCCAGCCGTACATGTATATTCTCTGCACCGTCTCTCTTGTTGTCCCATGTAAACGGATACCCGGAGAAGCTGAGATCTACCAAACCGCAGTCGGTCAGGCAGTCCTCAAAGAGTTCCTTCTGTCCTGTGTTTCTCGGATTACCACCTAGTTGTTCATCCTGGCTTCGAGCCTCATTGAAGTCGCCCGCGCACAGCCATGGCAGGTTATCCTGGGTACGAAGATAGCGTAGAGCATCCCACGTCCTCGATCTTTTATCCACACATAGCTCTCCATAGATTCCAGTGAATCTAAAGGAGGCTCCATCACACGCGATCGTAGCATCTATGTAATATTGGCACCACGGCTTAACTGTGACCTCAATATGATCTCTCCACCATAGCGCCAATCCTCCACTCTTACCTTTGCAGTCCACCACCACCCATTTTGTGAACTCCAAACTCCACTTGAGTCTCTCCATCGCTCCTGATCATTTTTTAGTTTTTGATAAAAATACCAACTCTGGGTTGTATGACCTAATTAGGTCTCGTAGCTCGCCAACTGCCGAGTCCAACCCCAAGCCTCGGCAGTTCCAGGCAAAGATAATCATGCTCTCGGCAGCCCCGCCCCGTGGCAGGGTCCGCCGTTACCTTGTCAGTCTCCTCAATACGATCAAATACTGAGGATGTCTTCTGTCTAGTGTCACGAATAAAGGATTCATCCCCCTCATGCCTATCTCCATCCGCTTTTGGCACCCACATCTGACGCGGCCTTCTTTTCCTTGAGCTAGGTGTGCCTTGGGGGTTGTCTCCCCTCCTTCTTTCATCGAACTCTTGCCGAGGCTTTCGGACATAGTACCCCCTCTTCCTCTCCTGCGGGTAGGATGAATGGTACCCCTGCCTGATCTCGCCTCCTCTGCTCGAAGTCCCTCTCTCACAATGGCTCCTTTCTTCATATTGCTTCCGCTCATACTCCCTTTGCCATTGTTGCGCCTTGAGCTATTCCTTGAGATCCCTCTCCTTCTTCCTCTCAATTTCATGTCTTAGATATCTCTCTTCTGGCCAGCCGCCCCTAAGTTTCTCCTTGCTTGGGGAAATAACTATCCCTTTCTCTCGCCGGTTCTGCCCACCAGTGCGGGCTTCCCCCGGACGATCGAAATCGGCATTCAGATTGCGCTTCACTGGGACATCTCGAGCACGAGCATGGTTGTCCTGCTCCCTGTTGTTTCCATCGGATTGTGAACTCATAAAGCTACTGGTGCTAGCATTGTTGTTTTCCCCTCCTTTCACCTCGTTCGTGGAGCCAGTGCTCCTCCCCGGTGATGCTCTTAGCCAGCCGCCCATTGCGCTGCTTTGTCAACAGGAGGGACACAACGTCTGTTTTCATGCACGAAACGCCCACACTCAAAGCAGAAGTGGGGGATCTTTTCATAGTGAAAATCGTACCAAGTACCCACTTTGTCCTCCTAAGAGTTTTTGAGGAAGAAGCCCCGCACTAAAGGCTCAAAAAGCATGATCCTTGCTCTGACACGCAGCTGGTTCCCTCTAGCCATTCCGTCCTTGTCAAGATCCACTTTAACAACTTCACTGAGCCAATTGCCCAATGCCTTTTCGAAAGCATTCGTCCTCTTGCCTGGTGGGAGATCAGCGATTTTAACCCACACATCTATCCTATCAAAGACCATCTCCGATGGCCGGACATTGCTCTCATACTCCTTCAAGGCCAAGACATTGAAGTCATATTGCCATGGTCCATTATTCATTGCGTGTCTCCAATCCCCTTCGCTCCCAAAGTGCACAACAAAGACGTTGTCGCCCATGCCCTGGAACCGAGCCTCATGGTGAAGACCCCAAGCCCTCCACATCGTTTTCTCCAGCACAGTCATGTTCAGCGGTTGCGGCGAGAACGCCTTTCCCACCGCCGACCACTTCATGTTCTTGGGCAAGATCTGATCTGGTTCCTCGAAGATGAAACCCTCTGCCTCCTTATCCAACAACACCATCCCTCCCATCCTAGCTGAGAGGCTTGCGGGAGGATCCGACGTCTTGCATGTGATCGGGGATCTAGAAGAACCCCCACTCGTTGCTTTCCGCGGGGTCGCTGTCGCCGCCGGGTTTGCCTTTGTCACCGGGATCTCCGCAGGGTGCACCTTCGCCTTCTTCGCCATGGTTCCGCACCGTGGAGGGGGAAGGCTACGCCAGTCCGTGTTGAGGGAGACGCAATCGCCGCCCCAGACACCACCGTAATCTCACCACCCCCGATGCCAAAACCCTAACCCTAGGGCCTTCAGGAGATCGCCTCGCAATCGCCCTTCAGTCGCCGCTTAGTGTTTCGTTCGTGGTGGACCCAAAACGAATTCTTTGTTTTTATTTGCTGAAACTGCAGTTGTTGTTGGTTTTTGACTTACGGGGCCGAATTATCCTACAAAGCAATCGAGGGAAGCCCCATGCAAACAACCGAGCAATGCGAGGGAAGGCTTACTGGGCCTCAGCCCAGATCGAGTGAGAGCTACCTGCATCTCCAATTTCGGACGCCTGAAACGCCACATAGAAGCTAGATAAATCCTATTTGGCGCCCTCTACGCCAAATACAGTGTTAATGGTACAGGGCGCACACCCCCGTGCGCGATGGGCCGTAGCGGTTCAGTGCGCCACACGATAACCACCCCGCCACTCGACGTTGTGCGGTCAAGTACATTTTCTTACCTCTTTTGTTCTTTCTTTTTCTTCCTTCTTTTTTCCCTTTGTCTTTTCTTTGTTCTAATTCGAATGAAAAAGTTCACCGGATTTCATGAACTATTTTTCAACTTTGACAAACTTTTCTAAAATTTGATGAACTGTTTTTCAAATTCGATGAACTTTTTTCAAATGCGATGGAACTTTTTTCAAATTTGGTAAACTTTTTTGCAAATTTTGATGAAATTCTTTCAAATTTGGCAAACTTTTTTCAAATTTGATGAACTTTTTTTCAATCCGGTGAACTTTTTTTCAAATTCGATAAACATTTTTCAATTTTTGTGTTCAGAATCGATGAACTTCTTTTAGAATTGATGAAAAATTTCAAATTCATAATTCTTCAGATACAAGTGTTTTTCAGTTTTGCGAATGAAGGGACGAACATCAAAAGAAATAAATAACAACCAACGAACGAAACATGCATGAAGGGAAGGAGCGAGCGTTCGAAAAAGGGAAGATGTGAGCGCCCTAGCTGGGCCAACCCATGCGAGGCTGCTGCGTGAGCGCTGGCTAAGCGAACGGGCGCATAAGGCGCCGAAGAGGAGGTCTCTAGAAGCTATCGGGATTGCCTCAGAACAAAGGAGCTCTCGGGATACACAGTGTACTTAAACCAGCAGTGAACTTTTTTTTTCTGTATACTTTACGGCCATGTGCTAAGCAAATGGCACGTCTAATCATGTGGATGTGGAGAATCATCACCATCATCAGGTGAAATGAAAGAAAGGGCGACAGGCAGAGTCTGGCGACTGTTGGGCTCTGGGCTCAAACAAACTCTTCAGCAGACTTTCTGCAAAAAAGGGGAGGCGCATGGGCCGACTGGCCGTCCGGGGATAATAATAATTAAAAAATATGACGAGATATCACATGATTCAATCATCAGCGGAAAACACTAATAGGCAAAGGTCGCGCGATTTGTTTTCTCCTTTTGCGGAGATTCTCACGATCTCTTTCTTGTTTGATTCGTAGTCCTTTGCTTTTTGTTCAAAAAGGGGCAGCAATCGTCATTGATTGTATTTTTTTTTGTCGGTAGCGTGTCAAGGGGGGGGGGGGGGGGGGGGGGGGGGCGGGCGCAGGAGGAGTCATTATGTCCATTTGCTATTATAGTATCACACTAGCAATTATGTCCATGCATTGTAACGAAAAAAACATACATTTGTATTCTAATTTTAACACGTCACCCTGTTTAAAAAATAGCAGCACAAACATTCCGTGGCAATGGCTAATTATGATAAATCAGTGTTTCATCTCTCTATAAACATTCACATTTCATAATTTTTACTTTTTAGAGTAATTTCACAGTTTTCCTAGTACATGCATGAATAAAATGTTTGAAAGCCCAAACCGCATAGGGTCACCCATAGGATGCGGCCCATTAATCTCACCCTGAAGTCGGCCCCGTCCGCGCTCCGGCAGGCTATTCGCTGGTTTTTCCATCTTGTTATACTGTTGCATGTTAGTTTGTTGTATTGTCTAAAAAAATGTTAGTTTGCTGTAATAATAGGGAAAACCGTGCCAGTTCTTTTGTACTTTTGAATTTTTTGTGAATTCAAGAAAAGTTCTCGAATTTACAAAAAAAAATGAATTAAAAGAAGAGTGTGAATACAAAAAGGTTCCCAAATTTAGAAAATGTTCGTGGATTTTTTTGAGGAATAAAAAAAGACAAAAAAGGAAACAACCCAAAAAGTAACCGGTAAAAAAGCATAAAATAAAAATCAACAGAAATATTCTAGATGCTTCCTAAAATTGATGGAAGGAACCTATATGTGTCGGCCCACTTACCGTACTTACCCTAGGAGTTGTTGCATGCTTCCCTTTGCTTCCTATTTTCCCACGGAGAGGGGAGCTAGACATCGTCCTATCACTCATTGCTGCGATAAGAGAGGGGAGAACATTGTATTGAGACCCAAAAAGAGAGAAGAAGCCATCTAGCTACTAACTATGGACCCGTAGGTCTGAAGTAAACTACTCACACTTTATCGGAGGGGCTTGGATGATGATGTAGAAGCCCTCCGTGATCGATGCCCCCTCCGGCGGAGCTCCGGAACAGGCCCCAAGATGGGATCTCGTGGATACAGAAAGGGGCGCAGGAGGAGTCATTATGTCCATTTGCTATTATAGTATCACACTAGCAATTATGTCCATGCGTTGTAACGAAAAAAAACATACATTTGTATTCTAATTTTAACACGTCACCCTGTTTAAAAAATAGCAGCACAAACATTCCGTGGCAATGGCTAATTATGATAAATCAGTGTTTCATCTCTCTATAAACATTCACATTTCATAATTTTTACTTTTTAGAGTAATTTCACAGTTTTCCTAGTACATGCATGAATAAAATGTTTGAAAGCCCAAACCGCATAGGGTCACCCATAGGATGCGGCCCATTAATCTCACCCTGAAGTCGGCCCCGTCCGCGCTCCGGCAGGCTATTCGCTGGTTTTTCCATCTTGTTATACTGTTGCATGTTAGTTTGTTGTATTGTCTAAAAAAATGTTAGTTTGCTGTAATAATAGGGAAAACCGTGCCAGTTCTTTTGTACTTTTGAATTTTTTGTGAATTCAAGAAAAGTTCTCGAATTTACAAAAAAAAATGAATTAAAAGAAGAGTGTGAATACAAAAAGGTTCCCAAATTTAGAAAATGTTCGTGGATTTTTTTGAGGAATAAAAAAAGACAAAAAAGGAAACAACCCAAAAAGTAACCGGTAAAAAAGCATAAAATAAAAATCAACAGAAATATTCTAGATGCTTCCTAAAATTGATGGAAGGAACCTATATGTGTCGGCCCACTTACCGTACTTACCCTAGGAGTTGTTGCATGCTTCCCTTTGCTTCCTATTTTCCCACGGAGAGGGGAGCTAGACATCGTCCTATCACTCATTGCTGCGATAAGAGAGGGGAGAACATTGTATTGAGACCCAAAAAGAGAGAAGAAGCCATCTAGCTACTAACTATGGACCCGTAGGTCTGAAGTAAACTACTCACACTTCATCGGAGGAGCTTGGATGATGATGTAGAAGCCCTCCGTGATCGATGCCCCCTCCGGCGGAGCTCCGGAACAGGCCCCAAGATGGGATCTCGTGGATACAGAAAGGGGCGCAGGAGGAGTCATTATGTCCATTTGCTATTATAGTATCACACTAGCAATTATGTCCATGCATTGTAACGAAAAAAAACATACATTTGTATTCTAATTTTAACACGTCACCCTGTTTAAAAAATAGCAGCACAAACATTCCGTGGCAATGGCTAATTATGATAAATCAGTGTTTCATCTCTCTATAAACATTCACATTTCATAATTTTTACTTTTTAGAGTAATTTCACAGTTTTCCTAGTACATGCATGAATAAAATGTTTGAAAGCCCAAACCGCATAGGGTCACCCATAGGATGCGGCCCATTAATCTCACCCTGAAGTCGGCCCCGTCCGCGCTCCGGCAGGCTATTCGCTGGTTTTTCCATCTTGTTATACTGTTGCATGTTAGTTTGTTGTATTGTCTAAAAAAATGTTAGTTTGCTGTAATAATAGGGAAAACCGTGCCAGTTCTTTTGTACTTTTGAATTTTTTGTGAATTCAAGAAAAGTTCTCGAATTTACAAAAAAAAAGAATTAAAAGAAGAGTGTGAATACAAAAAGGTTCCCAAATTTAGAAAATGTTCGTGGATTTTTTTGAGGAATAAAAAAAGACAAAAAAGGAAACAACCCAAAAAGTAACCGGTAAAAAAGCATAAAATAAAAATCAACAGAAATATTCTAGATGCTTCCTAAAATTGATGGAAGGAACCTATATGTGTCGGCCCACTTACCGTACTTACCCTAGGAGTTGTTGCATGCTTCCCTTTGCTTCCTATTTTCCCACGGAGAGGGGAGCTAGACATCGTCCTATCACTCATTGCTGCGATAAGAGAGGGGAGAACATTGTATTGAGACCCAAAAAGAGAGAAGAAGCCATCTAGCTACTAACTATGGACCCGTAGGTCTGAAGTAAACTACTCACACTTCATCGGAGGGGCTTGGATGATGATGTAGAAGCCCTCCGTGATCGATGCCCCCTCCGGCGGAGCTCCGGAACAGGCCCCATGATGGGATCTCGTGGATACAGAAAATTGCGGAGGTGGAATTAGGTTTTTGGCTCCGTATCTGATCATTTGGGGGTACGTGGATATATATAGGAGGAACAAGTACGTCGGTGGAGCTTCGAGGGGCACACGAGGCAGAGGGGCGCGCCCTGGGGGGGGGGGGCGCCCTCCACCCTCGTGACCGCCTCATGGCTTTCTTGACGGAGGGTCCAAGTCTCCTGGATCTTATCTGATGAGAAAATCACGTTTCCGAAGGTTTCATTCCGTTTGGACTCCGTTTGATATTCCTTTTCTTCGAAACCCTAAAATAGGAAAAAAAACAGCAATTCTGGGCTGGGCCTCCGGTTAATAGGTTAGTCCCAAAAATAATATAAAAGTGGATAATAAAGCCCAATAATGTCCAAAACAGTAGATAATATAGCATGGAGCAATCAAAAATTGTAGATACATTGGAGACGTATCAAGCATCCCCAAGCTTAATTCCTGCTCGTCCTCGAGTAGGTAAATGATAAAAACAGAATTTTTGATGCAGAGTGCTACTTGGCATAATTTCAATGTAAATCTTATTAATTATGGTATGAATATTCAGATTCAAAAGATTCAAGACAAAAGATCATGTTGACATAAAAATAATAATACTTCAAGCATACTAACAAAGCAATTATGTCTTCTCAAAATAACATGTCCAAAGAAAGCTATTCCTACAAAATCATATAGTCTGGCTATGCTCTATCTTCACCACACAAAGTATTTAAATCATGCACAACCCCGATGACAAGCCAAACAATTGTTTCATACTTTTGACATTTTCAAAACTTTTTTGATCTTCACGTAATACATGAGCGTGAGCCATGGATATAGCACTATATGTGGAATAGAATGGTGGTTGTGGAGAAGACAAAAAGGGAGAAGATAGTCTCACATCAACTAGGCGTATCAACGGGCTATGGAGATGCCCACCAATAGATATCACTGTGAGTGAGTAGGGATTGCCATGCAACGGATGCACTAGAGCTATAAGTATATGAAAGCTCAACAAAATAAACTAAGTGGGTGTGCATCCAACTCTCTTGCTCACGAAGACCTAGGGCATTTTGAGGAAGCCCATCATTGGAATATACAAGCCAAGTTCTATAATGAAAAATTCCCACTAGTATATGAAAGTGACACAATGAGAGACTCTCTATCATGAAGATCATGGTGCTACTTTGAAGCACAAGTGTGGTAAAAGGATAGTAACATTGTCCCTTCTCTCTTTTTCTCTCATTTTTTTATTGGGCCTTCTCTTTTTTTGGCCTTTTTTTATTTTTCATCCGGAGTCTCATCCCGACTTGTGGGGGAATCATAGTCTCCACCATCCTTTCCTCACTTGGGACAATGCTCTAAAAATGATGATCATCACACTTTTATTTTTCTTACAACTCAACAATTACAACTCGATACTTAGAACAAAATATGACTCTATATGAACGCCTCCGGCAGTGTACCGGGATATGCAATGAATCAAGAGTGACATGTATGAAAGAATTATGAACGGTGGCTTTGCCATAAATACGATGTCAACTACATAATCATGCTAGCAATATGACAATGATGGAGCGTGTCATAATGAACGGAACGGTGGAAAGTTGCATGGCAATATATCTCGGAATGGCTATGGAAATGCCATGATAGGTAGGTATGGTGGCTGTTTTGAGGAAGGTATTTGGTGGGTGTATGATGCCAGCGAAAAGTGTGCGGTATTAGAGAGGCTAGCAATGGTGGAAGGAAGGAAAGTGCATATAATCCATGGACTCAACATTAGTCATAAAGAACTCATATACTTATTGCAAAAATCTAGAAGTTATCAAAGCAAAGTATTACGCGCATGCTCCTAGGGGTATAGATTGGTAGGAAAAGACCATTGCTTGTCCCCGACCGCCACTCATAAGGAAGACAATCAATAAATAAATCATGCTCCGACTTCATCACATAATGATTCACCATACGTGCATGCTACGGGAATCACAAACTTTAACACAAGTATTTCTCAAATTCACAACTACTCAACTAGCATGACTCTAATATCACCATCCTCATATCTCAAAACAATTATCAAGCATCAATTTTTTTCTTAGTATTCAACGCACTCAAAAGAAAGTTTTACAAATCTTGAATACCAAGCATATTATTATTAAGCAAATTACCATGCTATTAAGACTCTCAAAATAATCTAAGTGAAGCATGAGAGACCAATAGTTTCTATAAAACAAATCCACCACCGTGCTCTAAAAGATATAAGTGAAGCACTAGAGCAAAATTATATAACTCAAAAGATATAAGTGAAGCATATAGAGTATTCTATCAAATTCCAAATTATGTATGGCTCTCTCAAAAGGTGTGTACAGCAAGTATGATTGTGGTAAACTAATAAGCAAAGACTCAAATCATAAAAGACGCTCCAAGCAAAACACATATCATGTGGTGAATAAAAATATAGCTCCAAGTAAAGTTACCAATAGAAGTAGACGAAAGAGGGGATGCCTTCCGGGGCATCCCCAAGCTTTGGATTTTAGGTGTCCTTAGATTATCTTGGGGGTGCCATGGGCATCCCCAAGCTTAGGCTCTTGCCACTCCTTGTTCCATAATCCATCAAATCTTCACCCAAAACTTGAAAACTTCACAACACAAAACTTAAAGTAGAAAATCTCGTGAGCTCCGTTAGCGAAAGAAAACAAAAAACCATTTCAAGGTACTGTAATGAACTCATTCTTTATTTATATTGGTGTTATACCTACTGTATTCCAACTTCTCTATGGATTATAGACTATTTTACTAGCCATAGATTCATCAAAATAAGCAAACAACACACGAAAAACAGAATCTGTCAAAAACAGAACAGTCTGTAGTAATATGTAGCTAGGGAAATATCTGGAACCCCAAAATTTTTAAAATAAAATGCTGGGCGTGTGGAATTTATCTATTAATCATCTGCAAAAATAATTAACTAAATAGCACTCTCAAAATAAGAATGACAACAGTTTTCGTGAGCGCTAAAGTTTCTGTTTTCTTTACAGCAAGTTCAACAAGACTTTCCCCAAGTCTTCCCAACGGTTCTACTTGGAAAAAACAAAAATTAAACACAAAAAACACAACCAAAATAGAGGCTAAATAATTTATTTATTACTAAACAGGAGCAAAAAGCAAGGAATAAAAATAAAATTGGGTTGCCTCCCAACAAGCGCTATCGTTTAACGCCCCTAGCTAGGCATAACAAGCAAGAATAGATGTAGGTATTGCCATCTTTGGTAGGCAATCCATAAGTGGCTCTCATATAGATTCATATGGTAATTTTATTTTCTTTATAGGAAAGTGTTCCATGCCCTTTTTAATGGAAATTGGAATCTAATATTCCCTTCCTTCATATCAATAATTGCACCAACCGTTCTAAGAAAAGGTTTACCGAGAATAATAGGGCAAGAAGGATTGTAATTTATATAAAGAACGATAAAATCTACGGGCACATAATTCCTATTTGAAACAATAAGAACATCATTAATTCTTCCTATAGGTTTCTTAATAGTGGAATCCGCAAGATGCAAGTTCAGAGAGCAATCATCAAAACCACGGAAATCTAGCAAATCACACAAAGTTTTGGGAATAGTAGAAACACTAGCACCCAAATCACACAAAGCAACTCATATTTTTTAATTTTAATTTTAATAGTAGGTTCCCACTCATCATAAAGTTTTCTAGGGATAGAAACTTCCAATTCAAGTTTTTCTTCATAAGATTGCATCAAGGCATCAACGATATGTTTAGTAAACACTTTATTTTGACTATAAGCATGAGGAGATTCTAGCACAGATTGCAACAAGGAAATATAATCAATTAAAGAGCAATTTTCATAATTAAATTCCTTAAAATCCATAATAGTGGGTTTAGCAACATCTAGGGTTTTAATTTCTTCAATCCCACTTTTATCAAATTTAGCATCAAGATCAACAAATTCCGAATTCTTAGAACGCCTTCTAGGTAAAGGTGGATTGTAACATCCCAAATTTTCAATTTGGAATGTTATACATTAGGTCATCACTGCATATCATATTTTATTTGCTTTTGGCTAGATCCAGAAATTCTACGCAACTCAAGGACCCACGGAGAGAGTTGGGGATTTCGTTATTTTCATATTTGGGTTTCTCCCAAATTTTGAAAATAGGGTCATTGATTTTATTTATTTTATCTTTGATTATTTCTATAATAAAAATATGTGAGAGGGAATAAAATGACTTTCCCAAAATAAATAAATATTGAAGGTTTAATGAAAAAAATCAAGTAATATTTTATTTCGGAGTTTTCTCGCTATTTTATTTGAATTTAGGAAAATTGCACGTTTTTCAAAACTGTATTTTAGGACCAAGAAAATGTTCATCTTGTTCTAAATATTTTATTTAGACGGTGAAAATTTGTTTTGGCATGTTTAGATTTTTATTTTTTTCTAGGATTTTTTAGTTCGGCGGGATTATTAAAAAAAAGAGCTCCCGCGCGCCCGACTGGGCTGAAGCCCAGCCGAACCAGGCCGGCCCGCCCGCGCCACCATCTCCCGCACCAGATCGGGACCGGAGTCCCGATCGCCACCGCCCCCGAGTCCGGGAGGAGGACGCCTCCCGAGGCGCCCCTCCCCCAAGCCAGGACGCCCCCTCCTTAAATAGCCGCCGCCACCCCGCCCCGCCGCCTCGCCTCGCCCTGCCGCCGCACGCCGCCGCCTGCCGCGCCGCTCGCCGCCGCCTGCCGCGCCGTCGCCGCCGACGCCGCCTCACCCCGCCACCGCCCGAAGCCCCGCCGGAGCCGCCGGACTTCGCCGGAGCCCCGACGAGGTAGCCGCCCGCCGCCGCCCTGGTTTTCTAAGAAAAACCGATTCATTTTTTAGAAAACCCTAGGTTTTTTCTATTAGATCGGTTTTATCGGTTCTTTTATTTAGCGAGCGTTCGCTCGCTCGTTCGTTCTAACGAACGCGTTCACCGTTTAGTTACAGTTAACGAATGTTTGTTTGTTAATCTGTTAGTCAGTTTTTCTTTTTTCTCGGATTTTTCCGCGATTATTTCTGATCCGATTTTTGTTTTAGTTTATCTTTTCGCTCGTTTATCAGAATCAGGCGATTCAAGCGCCTGGAGTTTTGTCTCGAAACCCTCTTTCCGTTAACCAACTCAAACAAGTTTTTTCTTTTGTAAAATTTGACCTAGATACAGATTAGTAAACGAAGCTTGTTTCTTCCGCCGTTTGACTTTTGTTGCTTCATTCGATTTGATTCTTTTTGCAAACCGGAGTTCGTAAGTTGAACTTTCTGGTTAGATCTCTTATTTTTGAGTTTTACCCGTGCACTAGATGCGTACTTATTGTATGCTTGTTTGTTGCGATAGAGTACCCGAAGTGCGCCGCTTGCTACTTTGAATCTCTAGGTTTCGCGGATCATCAGCAAGGCAAGTAACACTTTGATCATACCTCTTTACTACCCAGTTTTTATTGCATTAGATCAATCCTCAAACAATTGCATGATTAGGATCTGATTAATATGTGGGTTTTGGGAAGTAGATGAGGTAGTACCTATTACCTGTTTTATTATCAAACCCTTGGGAGTTACTTATATGTTTGCTTGTTATGCCATGCTATGCTAGTAGACGTGGATTGGGTGAGTGTATCCATGACAAATGTGAGATTGTTAAATTAATGGTTTATTTAAGGTGGCAACTTAAACACACATCTGGGTTGATTGAGCACAGTTGACTAAGCCGTGTGAACTCTTAGAGTGGTAGACTAGCAGATGTAGGGGATGTAGGTTGGTACTGTCTACCCGATCATAAGGTGCTAGCACTTCTGAAAGACTATGTCTTGGTCATCCGTTTCTCAAACATCATGTAGTGCGAGAATCCCAATGGAGGAGATCGAGTCTTGTGGGAAAAAGTGCGCAAACCTCTGCAGAGTGTATAAACTAATCATGGTTAGTCGTGTCCCCGGTTATGGACATCTTGAGTATCTAGTACTTGAATTATCATGTGAATCTCATCATGTTACCTTAATTAATATTGTTGGGTTTTAAGTGTTAATGCTTAATTGGGATTGAGAGGATGTCTATCTTATCAATGTTCAACAACCACCATGATAGTTAAATAAAAATTTATTCCTTTGAAGTAGGGAAAATTGGCTTTAAGAAAAAACTGCAATCATAGAGCTTTCCACCAGCCATATATGCATGTAGTATAGCTTTATTCTTTCATTACTCTCTATGTGTTACTTTGCCAGCATATTCCATGTGCTAACCCGTTTTCGGGCTGCCATGTTCATGTTGCAGAATTTTCAGACGACGAGTAAGGTGCCTTTAGGTCGTGGTTCTATACTCAGTGATGCTGTTGGAGTTGATGGACTCACTTATCTTCCAAGCCTTCCGTTGTTATCGTTATTAGATGGCCTTAAGCCATATTTATTGTAATAAGTTCTCTTTTGAGACATTCGATGTAATAAGTGTCTGATTGCTATTTTGTTATAAATCCTTCAAGTACTGTGCTTGTCAGCATTACTGATCCAGGGATGACACTAAAGCACAAAGATCAGACTGTTTGAGGTCTGGTCGCTACAAGATGGTATCAAAGCACACACTAACTGTAGGACACGACCACTAAGCTAAAGCCCTAGATCACTACTCCCTCCTCTCATTTCTGACTCCTCATCTTTTCTGCTCTTTTTAGGATGGCGGATGCAAGGAACAAGTTCACGCAACCGGATGAAGATACACCCTTTGGTCGTCACTTGAAGGCAGTCACTAGATACCTGAACATCGGAGTACCAAGCTTCACCAGAACCTACAACGCCACTTTACCTGAAGAGGAGCGCTGGATGATTCAAGTTCAAGTTCCAGGAAGGACGTTCATGCCCGTCACTGAGCCCATAGAGTTTTCCTTTGATGCACCAACCTGGAGTCTAGGAAAGAGCATGGCAGCCCACATCACTAGGGGACGCATTGGAGAAGTCTACCACAAGGATCTCAAGGATACTATCTACCAGATTTGTGGGCGCCGAGATGAGCAATGGGAGATGATCAGCACCAGGAAGGATAGATCAATTGCATCTTTCATCCAGGAGTTAAACCAGCACATTCGGCGCCAGGAGAACCAGATGTGTTCAGGCACGATAGACCTGAAGAAGGCCATGACCAAGATCACGGAGCTGGAAGAAGAACTCAAGTATACACGCGATGGATATGAGGAGGAAATAGCAACACTCGTGGAGAAGAACGAAGATCTGAAGAAGAAGCTAAAAGTATTCATGGGATTTCCCGCGACTGGAGGAGAAGACGAAGATTGCACTTGTCCAGAGAACTATATCATCATCGATGACACCGACTCAGACCCAGACGATAGCGATGATGACTATGTTGATGAAGCTGGAGCAGATATCATGGAGTCTTCATCGGAGCAGTTTTTCTAGTCGACCACCATAACAGTAGTAGTATTCCCCCATGTATCTAGTATAGCCCGAGCACTTTTGTAACGATAGATAGACCGTTGTATGCCTTGTTTGATTTGAATGAAGTGATTTTGTTTGCATTTGCCTCATGTGCATATGGGTAGTGTTTTCTCTCTAGACCTCATTCTATTCTATATTCTCATCTTTTCAAAAACCCCAGATGCCTCCGAGACGTGACAATGGATTTGCTTTCCCACCGGAGCTCACTCAGTTAATCCAGCAGCAGAATACCTTGATGCAGTTGCTAGTCCAGAATCAGAATCAAGGGAACAACAACAATAACCCACCACCGCCACCACCTGTTGATCACTTAACCCGTTTTCTTAGGCTAAATCCACCGGTGTTCTCCAGTAGCACCGAGCCTATAGTAGCAGATGATTGGCTCCGCAAGATTGGAAGACAATTAACCACTACATGATGTACTGATGCTGAGAAGGTGCGCTTTGCCGCACATCAGTTGGATGAACCAGGAGCATCATGGTGGGAGAATTACACTGTCACCTACCCTATAGCCACGGTGACATGGGACCAATTTCAGCAGGATTTCCGTACAGCCCATGTTTCAGCAGGAGCTATGGCCATGAAGAAGCGTGAGTTTCGCAACTTGCGCCAAGGAGGATGGACAATTGGCCAGTATGTGGATGACTTTAGTAAGCTAGCACGTTATGCCCTAGATGACGTTGCTACGGATGCAGCTAAGCAGGAGAAGTTTCTGGAAGGACTGAATGATGAGTTGAGCATGCAGTTGATGGTAGCAAGCTTCAACAACTACCAGGAGTTGGTAGATCGCACTCTTATGATTGAAGGGAAGCAGTAGCAGATTGAAAACCGCAGGAGGAAGTATGGACAAGGGAAGTACAATTCTGGAGCTCAGCAGAAGCCACGTTTTACCCCTAAACCAGGAGGACATTTTTAGCATACCCATGGAGGAGGTAGCACACACACAATCATAATGGCCCCAAGGATGGTAATGGGAATGGAGGAAGCAACGGCCAGAACCGTACCAACCCATCAACACCAGCCAAGAGAGACCTGAGCCAAGTCACTTGCTATAAGTGCCAGAAGACTGGACATTACACCAATGAATGTCCTGAAGCCCAGAATGGAAATGGCAATGTAAGCTCTGGGAAGAAGCCGAACCCTTTCAATAGGGGACAGGTGAACCACGTTAACGTGGAGGAGGTTGAAGCTTAGCCAGATGCAGTAATAGGTAAGTTTTTGGTTAAGTCATTTACTGCACTCGTCCTTTTTGATACTGGTGCATCGCATTCATACATCTCAAGGGGATTTGTGGATAAGTATAAACTACCAACCCAAGCCCTTAGGTCACCCATGTTAGTAACCTCGCCTGGAGTAGAGTATATAGCTAGTCTATGGTGTGATCGGTTACCATTAAGGATTGGTAACTATGTATTTCCCTCGGACCTAATAGTATTGGAATATCAAGGATTGGATATGATATTAGGCATGGATTGGTTATCGAAGTATGGAGGGAACATTGAATGCGCCAGTAAGTCAATTTTGCTTATGACGCCAGAAGGAAGAAGGATCAAGTATGTATCCCGGCATGTGCCGAAAAGGACTCAAGTAAATTCCTTATCAGGAGTTGTGCAGGAGGAAGTACCAGGGGTGAAGGATTTCCCTGACATATTTCCAGAGGAGTTGCCAGGCATGCCACCGGATAGAGATATTGAGTTTTTGATTGAGCTTTTGCCAGGCACAGGGCCCATACAGGATGCCCACAAAAGATTTGGAGGAGATTAAGAAACATATTAAAGAATTACTAGATAAAGGATATATTCGCCCAAGTTCTTCGCCTTGGGGATCGCCAGTACTTCTAGTGGAGAAGAAGGATGGATCGTTAAGGATGGTTGTTGATTACCGAGGATTGAATGAAGTAACAATCAAGAACAAGTACCCACTGCCGATGATCAATGATCTATTTGATCGATTGCAAGGAGCTAAGGTATTTTCCAAGATCGATCTGCGATCAGGATACCATCAGTTGAAAATTCGAGAGCAGGATATACCTAAGACGGCTTTTACCACCAGGTATGGGTTGTACGAGTATACCGTTATGTCATTTGGTCTGACTAACGCACCTGCATATTTCATGAACATGATGAACAAGGTGTTTATGGAGTTTTTGGATAAGTTCGTCGTGGTGTTCATTGATGATATTTTGGTCTACTCAAAGAATGAAGAGGAGCATAAGGAGCATTTGCGTTTGGTACTTGAGAAGCTCAGAGAACATCAGTTATATGCCAAGTTCAGCAAATGTGAGTTTTGGTTGAAGGAAGTTGGATTACTCGGACACGTTATATCCGGAGAAGGTATAGCAGTAGATCCCACCAAGGTTGTCACTGTGACAAATTGGGAAGCACCAACAACAATTGGAGAGATCCGGAGTTTTCTTGGACTTGCAGGATACTACCGGAGATTTATAGAGAATTTCTCAAAAATTGCGAAGCCTATGACGGAGTTGTTGAAGAAGGATACCAAGTTCAAATGGACTAAGGAATGTGAGGCCAGTTTCCAGGAGTTTAAGAAACGTTTGGTTACATCACTAGTGTTGATTCTGCCAGATCAGAGCAAGGATTATGAGGTGTATTGCGACGCTTCACATCGAGGACTTGGAGCAGTGCTTATGCAGGAGGGAAGAGTTGTTTTGTATGCTTCACGACAGCTGAAACCTCATGAGTTGAATTATTCCACGCATGATTTGGAGTTAGCAGCCGTAGTGCATGCATTGAAGACTTGGAGACATTTTATCATTGGAAACCATTGTGAAGTATGCACGGATCACAAGAGTTTGAAGTATATTTTCACGTAGAAGGAGCTAAATCTCAGGCAAAGGAGATGGTTGGAGCTCATCAAGGATTATGATATGAGATTGCATTATCATCCCGGAAAGACTAACGTAGTAGCCGATGCGTTGAGCTGTAAGAGCCATGTCAACACACTAATGACGGGAGATTTACCGAAGGAGTTAGCCGAAAACCTTCGTGAGCTATGTTTGGAGATAGTTCCGAGAGGCTATGTAGCAGCATTGGAGATTCAGTCTACTTTGATGGATAGGATCAGAGAAGCTCAGAAGACTAACAAGGAGGTTGCCTCTATAAAGGAGAAGATGAGCAAGGGAAAAGTTAAAGTATTTCGTGAGGATGAGTACGATACCCTATGGTTTGACGACCGTGTTTATGTGCCTAAGGACCCGGAGATCAAGAAGTTGATTCTGCAGGAGGCCCATGATTCACCATATTTGATTCACCCAGGAAATACCAAGATGTATTTGGATTTGAAGGATACTTTCTGGTGGACCGGAATGAAGAAGGATATTGCGGAGTATGTAGCAGTTTGTGATGTATGTCAGAGAGTAAAGGCAGAGCATCAGAAGCCAGCAGGATTGCTACAACCATTGCCGATACCCGAATGGAAGTGGGATAAGCTAGGCATGGATTTTATCATGGGATTACCCAGGACCCGTTCAGGCTATGACTCGATATGGGTTGTAGTCGATCGCTTGATGAAGGTAGCTCATTTCATCCCAGTAAAGACCACTTACACCAGTGCTAAGTTGGCAAAGATATACATGACCAGGATCGTATGTCTGCATGGAGTTCTAAGGAGCATTGTATCAGATAGAGGAACCCAGTTTACCTCAAAGTTCTGGAATCAATTGCACGAAACTTTGGGTACCAGGCTAGAGTTCAGTACAACTTTTCATCTGCAGACAGATGGATAGACCAAGAGAGTCAATCAGATTTGGAGGATATGCTGAGAGCTTATGCGCTAGATTATGGATCTAGCTGGGACGGCAATTTGCCATATGCAGAGTTCTCTTACAACAACAGTTATCAATCCAGTTTGAAGATGGCCCCTTTCAAAGCCTTGTACGGAAGGAGGTGCAGGACCCCATTGTCGTGGGATGAAGTTGGAGACCGCCAGTTGTTTGGACCGGATTTGATTAAGGAGTCTGATCAGAAGGTGAAATTGATTCGCGATAGGCTCAAGGTAGCCCAGTCCAGGCAGAAGAGCTACGCAGATTCTAAACGCAAGGAGACAGTTTATGAAGCCGAAGACCGAGTGTATCTTCGAGTATCTCCACTTCGAGGAGTTAAGCATTTTGGAGTTAAGGAAAAGCTAGCGCCACGCTTTGTGGGACCCTACAAAGTTTTGGGACGCATGGGAGAAGTTGCTTATAAGTTGGAATTGCCTGATGGATTGTCGGGAGTTCACGACGTGTTCCACGTCTCCCAGTTGAAGAAGTGCCACGCAGAGATGGCGGACATATAGCTGAGAGATATAGTGCCGCTAGAAGCAATTCGGTTGGATAGTGATTTGACCTATGAGGAGAAACCAGACAAGATTCTTGAGTATGCCAGCCGAGTCACCCGCAGCAAGGTTACCAAGTTTTGCAAAGTTCAGTGGAGCCACCACACCGAGGATGAAGCCACCTGGGAGCGAGAGGAAGAACTGCTGAAGGACCACCCTCACCTATTTTCTAGCCAACCCGAATCTCGAGGGCGAGATTCATCTTAAGGGGGGTAGGTTTGTAACATCCCAAATTTTCAATTTGAAATGTTATACATTAGGTCATCACTGCATATCATATTTTATTTGCTTTTGGCCTGATCCAGAAATTCTACGCAACTCAAGGACCCACGGAGAGAGTTGGGGATTTCGTTATTTTCATATTTGGGTTTCTCTCAAATTTTGAAAATAGGATCATTGATTTTATTTATTTTATCTTCAATTATTTCTATAATAAAAATATGAGAGAGGGAATAAAATGACTTTCCCAAAATAAAGAAATATTGAAGGTTTAATGAAAAAAATCTAGTAAGATTCTATTTCGGAGTTTTCTCGCTATTTTATTTGAATTTAGGAAAATTGCACGTTTTTCAAAACTGCATTTTAGGGCCAAGAAAATGTTCATCTTATTCTAAATATTTTATTTATACGGTGGAATTTTGTTTTGGCATGTTTAGAATTTTTTTCTAGGATTTTTTTAGTTCGGCGGGATTATTAACAAAAAAGCTCCCGCGCACCCGACTGGGCCGAAGCCCAGCCGAGCCAGGCCGGCCCGCCCGCGCCATCGTCTCCCGCACCGGATCGGGACCGGAGTCCCGATCGCCGCCGCCGCCTGAGTCCGGGAGGAGCACGCCTCCCAAGGCGCACCCTCCCCCAAGCCAGGACGCCCCCTCCTTAAATAGCCGCCGCCGCCACCCACCCCGCCGCCTCGCCTCGCCCCGCCGCCGCACGCCGCCGCCTGCAGCGTCGCTCGCAGCCGCCTGCAGCGTCGCTCGTAGCCGCCTGCCGCGCCGTCGCCACCGACGCCGCCTCACCCCGCGACCGCCCGAAGCCCCGCCGGAGCCGCCGGACTTCGCCGGAGCCCCGACGAGGTAGCCGCCCGCCGCCGCCCCGGTTTTTTGAGAAAAACCGATTCGTTTTTTTAGAAAACCCTAGGTTTTTTCTATTAGATCGGTTTTATCGCTCGTTCGTTCATTCTAACGAACGCGTTCACCATTTAGTTACAGCTAACGAACGTTCCTTCGTTAATCTGTTCGTCAGTTTTTCTTTTTCTCGGATTTTTCCGCGATTATTTCTGATCGCGATTTCTGATCCGATTTCCGTTTTAGTTTATCTTTTTGCTCATTTATCGGAATCAGGCGATTCAAGTGCCTAGAGTTTCGTCTCGAAACCCTCTTTCCGTTAACCAACTCAAACAAGTTTTTGCTTCTGTAAAATTTGACTTAGATCCAGATTAGTAAACGAAGCTTATTTCTTTTGCCGTTTGACTTTCGTTGCTTTGTTCGATTTGATTCTTTTTGCAAACCGGAGTTCTTAAGTTGAACTTTCTGGTTAGATCTCTTATTTGAGTTTTACCCGTGCATTAGATGCGTACTTATTGTATGCTTGTTTGTTGCGATAGAGTAACCGAAGTGCGCCACTTGCTACTTTGAATCTCTAGGTTTCGCGGATCATCAGCAAGGCAAGTAACACTTTGATCATACCTCTTTACTACCTAGTTTTTATTGCATTAGATCAATTCTCAAAACAATTGCATGATTAGGATCTGATTAATATGTGGGTTTTGGGAAGTAGATGAGGTAGTACCTATTACTTGTTTTATTAACAAACCCTTGGGAGTTACTTCTACGTTTGCTTGTTATGCCATGCTATGCTAGTAGACGTGGATTGTGTGAGTGTATCCATGACAGACGTGAGATTGTTAAATTAATGGTTTATTTAAGGTGGCAACTTAAACACACATCTGGGTGGATTGAGGCACCTGGGTATTCCAGTGATTGCCTGTTTTTCTTTATGGACCGCCACCCAGGCTCAAAGGGATCATGAGATTTTTCATACTAGAAACTTCCGTGTGCAGCCACAAGCTACTATGGGCTCTAGCATAGTTGACTAAGTCATGCGAACTCTTATAGTGGTAGACTAGCAGATGTAGGGGATGTAGGTTGGTATTGTATACCCGATCGTAAGGTGCTAGCGCTTCTGAAAGACTATGTCTCGGTCATCCATTTCTCAAACATCATGTAGTGCAAGAATCCCAACGGAGGAGATCGGGTCTTGTGGGGAGAAGTGCGCAAACCTCTGCAGAGTGTATAAACTAATCATGGTTAGTCGTGTCCCCGGTTATGGACGTCTTGAGTATCTAGTACATGGATTATCATGTGAATCTCATCATGTTACCTTAATTAATATTGTTGGGTTTTAATGTTAATGCTTAATTGGAATTGAGAGGATGTCTATCTTCTCAATGTTCAACAACCACCATGATAGTTAAATAAAAATTTATTCCTTTGCAGTAGGGAAAAATTGGCTTTATGCAAAAACTATAACCATAGAGCTTTCCACCAGCCATATATGCATGTAGTATAGCTTTATTCTTTCATTACTCTCTATGTGTTACTTTGGCAGCATATTTCATGTGCTGACTCGTTTTCAGGCTGCAACGTTCATATTGCAGACTTTTCAGACGACGAGTAAGGTGCCTTTAGGTCGTGGTTCTATACTCAGTGATGCCGTTGGAGTTGATGGACTCATTTATCTTCCAAGCCTTCCGCTGTTATCGTTATTAGATGGCCTTAAGCCATATTTATTGTAATAAGTTCTCTTTTGAGACATTCGATGTAATAAGTGTGTGATTGCTACTCTGTTATAAATCCTTCAAGTACTGTGCGTGTCAGCATTACTGATCCAGGGATGACACTAAAGCACAGAGATCAGACTATATGAGGTCTGGTCGCTACATGGATCATATTCAGTCCCATCATTATCAAGATTCATATTGCAAAACAAAGATTTAATAGGGGACACATCAATAACTTTTAGATCTTCATCATTATTTTCATAGGAACTAGAAGAACACGCTTTTATAAAGGCATTTTTCTTAGCACGCATCCTAGCGGTTCTTTCTTTGCACTCGTCAATTGTAATTCTCATGGCTTTGAGAGACTCATTGATATCATGCTTAGGTGGAATAGATCTAAGTTTCAAAGAATCAACATCAAGAGCAATTCTATCAACGTTCCTAGCCAAATCATCAATCTTAAGCAATTTTTCTTCAATCATAGCATCAAAATTCTTTTGCGAAGAAATAAATTCTTTAATATTAGATTCAAAATCAGAGGGCATCTTATTATAATTTCCATAAGAATTGTTGTAGGAATTACCATAATTATTAGAGGGATTACTAGGATAAGTCCTAGGATTGAAATTTCCTCTATGCGCGTTGTTACCAAAATTGTTCCTACCAACAAAATTCACATCCATAGATTCATTATTATTCTCAATCAAAGTAGACAAGGGCACATCATTAGGATCAGAAGAAACACTCTTATTAGCAAATAATTTCATAAGTTCATCCATCTTTCCACTCAAAACATTAATTTCTTCTATCGCATGCACCTTTTTGTTAGTAGATCTTTCAGTATGCCATTGAGAATAATTAACCATAATATTATCTAAGAGTTTAATAACTTCTCCTAAAGTGATTTCCATAAAAGTGCCTCCCGCGGCCGAATCTAAAAGATTTCTAGAAGAAAAATTCAATCCGGCATAATTTTTTGTATAATCATCCACAAATTCAAACCATGAGTAGGGCAATTACGTATCATTAATTTCATTCTCTCCCAAGCTTGTGCAACATGTTCATGATCAAGTTGCTTAAAATTCATAATATCATTTCTAAGAGAGATGATCTTAGCGGGAGGAAAATACTTATAGATAAAAGCATCTTTGCACTTGTTTCAAGAATCAATACTATTTTTAGGCAAAGATGAAAACCAAGCTTTAGCACGATCTCTAAGTGAAAAAGGAAATAGCTTCAATTTAACAATATCATTATCGACATCTTTCTTCTTTTGCATGTCACACAAATCAACGAAGCTATTAAGATGGGTAGCGACATCTTCACTAGGAAGTCCGGAGAACGGATCTTTCATGACAAGATTCAGCAAAGCAGTATTAATTTCACAAGATTCAGCATCAGTAAGAGGAGCAATCGGAGTGCTAAGGAAATCATTGTTGTTGGTATTGGTGAAGTCACACAATTTAGTATTATCTTGAGCCATTGCGACAAACAAGCAAACTAACACACAAGCAAACAAAAGGCAAACGGGCAAAAAGAGGCAAAAAGAGAGGGAGAAGGAGGATAGAGAGAGAGGGCGAATAAAACAGCAAGGGTGAATTGGGGGGAGAGGAAAACGAGAGGCAAATGGCAAATAATGTAATGCGGGACATAGGGATTGTGATGGGTACTTGGTATGTTGACTTTTGCGCAGACTCCCCGGCAACGGCGCCAGAAATGGCTCATTGTCGGGAGTCAAATCTTGACTTGCGCGAACCACCCCGGCAACGGTGCCATAAATTCTTCTTGCTACCTCTTGAGCATTGCGTTGGATTTCCCCGAAGAGGAGAGGATGATGCAGCCAAGTAGCGTAAGTATTTCCCTCAGTTTTTGAGAACCAATGTATCAATCCAGTAGGAGGCTACCCACGAGTCCCTTGTACCTACACAAAAACAATATCTCAACGCAACCAATGCGCTTAGGGGTTGTCAATCCCTTCACGGTCACTTACTAAAGTGAGATCTGATAGAGATGATAAATAATATTTTTGGTATTTTTGGTATAGAGATGCAAAGTAAAAAGTAAAAGCAAAGCAATAATAAAGTGATGGAGATTGATATGATGAGAAAGAGACCCGGGGGCCATAGGTTTCACTAGTGGCTTCTCTCAAGAGCATAAGTATTCTACGGTGGGTGAACAAATTACTGTTGAGCAATTGACAGAATTGAGCATAGTTATGAGAATATCTAGGTATGATCATGTATATAGGCATCACGTCTGAGACAAGTAGACCGAAACGATTCTGCATCCACTACTATTACTCCACTCATTGACCGCTATCCAGCATGCATCTAGAGTATTAAGTTAAAAACAGAGTAACGCCTTAAGCAAGATGACATGATGTAGAGGGATAGTTTCATGCAATATGATAAAAACCCCATCTTGTTATCCTCGATGGCAACGATACAATACGTGCCTTGCTGCCCCTTCTGTCACTGGGAAGGGACACCGCAAGATCGAACCCAAAGCTAAGCACTTCTCCCATGGCAAGAACAACCAATCTAGTAGGCCAAACCAAACTGATAATTCGAAGAGACTTGCAAAGATAACCAATCATAAATAAAAGAATTCAGAGAAGATTCAAATATTATTCATAGATAGACTTGATCATAAACCCACAATCCATCGGTCTCAACAAACACACCGCAAAAAGAAGATTACATCGAATAGATCTCCACGAGAAAGGGGGAGAACATTGTATTGAGATCCAAAAAGAGAGAAGAAGCCATCTAGCTACTAACTATGGACCCGTAGGTCTGAAGTAAACTATCACACTTCATCGGAGGGGCTTGGATGATGATGTAGAAGCCCTCCGTGATCGATACCCCCTCCGGCGGAGCTCCGGAACAGGCCCCAAGATGGGATCTCGTGGATACAGAAAGTTGCGGCGGTGGAATTAGGTTTTTGGCTCCGTCTCTGATCGTTTGGGGGTACGTGGATATATATAGGAGGAAGAAGTACGTCGGTGGAGCTTCGAGGGGCCCACGAGGCAGGGGGGCGCGCCCTCCACCCTCATGACCGCCTCGTGGCTTTCTTGACAGAGGGTCCAAGTCTCCTGGATCTTATCTGATGAGAAAATCACGTTTCCGAAGGTTTCATTCTGTTTGGACTCCGTTTGACATTCCTTTTCTTCAAAACCCTGAAATAGGCAAAAAAAACAGCAATCCTGGGCTGGGCCTTCGGTTAATAGGTTAGTCCCAAAAATAATATAAAAGTGGATAATAAAGCCCAATAATGTCCAAAACAATAGATAATATAGCATGGAGCAATCAAAAATTATAGATACGTTGGAGACGTATCAGAGGCATGTGGTCCTCTTCCCAATTCCCCATTAAACCTGCATTTAGCATTGCCTTTGTAGCATGGATTACTTGCATACGACTCCAAGTTTTCTTCTTGAAAAGGAGATCATTACTAGCTTTCCAAATATTCCAAAGTAGAGTAAAAGTAGTGATTAAGTTTATCTCTGAATGCATCATATATAAGATTTTTAGGATAATATTAGTAGGGTAAAGATTGTGATCTTTAGCCTATCACAGTTTTCAAACCAAAGTAGAACCAAATCATTCTTGAGAAATTACAGAGAAAGAAGAGATGCAAATCTGATTCTTCTTGACCACATCTGCAACAATTTTTATTAATATCTTTTGAAAATATGGAAACTCTCATACCTATTGCAATTTTTTTGTCATACTAATCCTCCAAGCAAAAAAATTCACCCTTGGGTGCATTGCTTCGTCTTTCCATACTTGGTTGAGAAAGGTTACTTCTTGATCCGTAATAAGATAGCTTTGACATGTAGAGCTAACTTGGAGTCCTGCAAAAAAAATCTATATGCACTTTTTTGTGGTGCAACCAACATTGGGAGTATGAGTCGAACAAAATCTTGTTCTGGAAGCTATCATCAAAATAAGCACTAATCTTATCTTCATCCTAACATTTAGAATTGGATTTCCAGAGGTCATAATGATACTAGGACAAGATCTCTCCAAATTTGATTTAAGGTGATCATGTATATTATCCCAATCTTTACACCAAGTAGTAGTCGATATGCTAGAGTTTCCCCCGGCAGTTTGTAATTGACAAGAGTTGGGCAACATGGGAAGAACTTTGTTAACGGAAGTCCAAAAGGCAGACTTGGGACAAGAAGCATTAGGTTTCCAAATAGAGGAATTATGGAAGTATTTCAGTTTGAGAACTTGGGTAATTAATAATTCTCCAAAATGTTTTAGACAATAAATATTTATTCACAATGGATAAATCGCTAATGCATAACCCACCTTCATGCATAGGTTTGCAGATGTCTTCCCAAGCTTTAAAGCAAATGGCTTCGACTCATTATCTTTCCGGATTCCTGCCCACCAAAATTTTCTAACAATAGAGGTAATCTTGGATATAGTGCCTTTATTCAAAAGAACAATAGATATGTAATAAATGGGCAAAGATGCAAAAAATCATATTTAATTGGAGTGAGTCTACCAGCATATGAGAGCCCGTTAGCCTTATAGCTATTTAGTTTAACTTTAAATTTGTCAATGATAAAGCTATAAGCAACAACTCTATTCTTATTGGAAAGAATAAGTGGATCTCCAAGATGGATAGTATTCAAGTACATATCTAGACCTCTTTGAATGTGTTACATAGTTGTCCAGTCTCGTCCCTTCATGCTGAAGGAAATATGCACTAGATGCAATAATAAAGTTGTTATTTATATTTCCTTATATCATGATAAATTTTTATTATTCAGGCTAGAATTGTATTGACTGAAAACTTAGTACATGTGTGAATGCATAGACAAATAGAGTGTCCCTAGTATGCCTCTACTTGACTAGCTCATTAATCGAAGATGGTTAAGTTTCCTGACCATAGAAAAGTGTTGTCATTCGATGAACGGGATCACATCATTAGAGAATTATGTGATGGACAAGACCCATCCGTTAGCTTAGCATTATGATCATTTAGTTTTATTGCTATTGCTTTCTTCATGACTTATACATATTCCTCTGACTATGAGATTATGCAACTCTCGAATACCGGAGGAACACCTTGTGTGATATCAAATGCCACAATGTAACTGGGTGATTGTAAAGATGCTCTACAGGTGTCTCCAAAGGTGTTTGTTGGGTTGGCATAGATCAAGATTAGGATTTGTCACTCCGTGTATCGGAGAGGTATCTCTGGGCCCTCTCGATAATGCACATCACTATAAGCCTTGCAAGCAGTATGACTAATGAGTTAGTTGTGGGATGATCCATTACGGAACGAGTAAAGAGACTTGCCGACAACGAGATTGAACTAGGTATGATGATACCGACGATCGAATCTCGGGCAAGTAACATACCGATGACAAAGGGAATAACGTATGTTGTTATGCGGTTTGACCGATAAAGATCTTCGTGAAGGAAATATGCCCTAGAGGCAATAATAAAGTTATTATTTATTTCCTTATTTCATGATAAATGTTTATTATTCATGCTAAAATTGTATTAACTGGAAACATAATACATGTGTGAATACATAGACAAACAGAGTGTCACTAGTACGCCTCTACTTGACTAGCTCATTAATCAAAGATGGTTATGTTTCCTAACCATAGACAGAGAGTTGTTATTTGATTAATGGGATCACATCATTAGATGAATGATCTGATTGACTTGACCCATTCCGTTAGCTTAGCACTTGATCGTTTAGTTTGTTGCTATTGCTTTCTTCATGACTTATACATGTTCCTATGACTATGAGATTATGCAACTCCCTTTACCGGAGAAACACTTTGTGTGCTACCAAACGTCACAACGTAACTGGGTGATTATAAAGGTGCTCTATAGGTGTCTCCAAAGGTACTTGTTGGGTTGGCGTATTTCGAGATTAGGATTTGTCACTCCGAATGTCGGAGAGGTATCTCTGGCCCCTCCCGGTAATGCACATCACTTAAGCCTTGCAAGCATTGCAACTAATGAGTTAGTTGCGGGATGATGTATTACAGAACGAGTAAAGAGACTTGCCGGTGACGAGATTGAACTAGGTATTGGATACCGACGATCGAATCTCGGGCAAGTAACATACCGATGACAAAAGGAACAACGTATGTTGTTATGCGGTCTAACCGATAAAGATCTTCGTAGAATATGTAGGAACCAATATGAGCATCCAGGTTCCGCTGTTGGTTATTGACCATAGACGTGTCTCAGTCATGTCTACATTGTTCTCGAACCGTAGGGTCCGCACGCTTAAGGTTTCGATGGCAGTTATATTATGAGTTTTGATGTACCGAAGGAGTTCAGAGTCCCGGATGAGATCGGGGACATGACGAGGAGTCTCGAAATGGTCGAGACGTAAAGATCGATATATTGGACGACTATATTCGGACTTCGGAAAGGTTCCGAGTGATTCGGGTATTTTTCGGAGTACCGGAGAGTTACGGGAATTCGCCGGGAGAAGTATTGGGCCTTATTGGGCCATACGGGAAAGAGAGAGGGGCTGCCTAGGGCAGGCCGCGCGCCCCCCAAAGGCCTAGTCCGAATTTGACTGGGGGAGGGTCTGCGCCCCCTCCTTCCTTCCCTTCTCCCTTCCCCTTCCTTGTCTCCTACTCCTACTACATGGAAGGACTCCTAGTTGGACTAGGAAAGGGGGAATCCTACTCCCGGTGGGAGTATGACTCCCCTAGGGCGCGCCATAGAGAGGGCCGGCCCTCCCCTCCTCCACTCCTTTATATACGGGGGTAGGGACACCCCATAGACACACAAGTTGATCTTCGTGATCGTTCCTTAGCCGTGTGCGGTGCCCCCCCTCCACGATATTACACCTCGGTCATATTGTAGCGGTGCTTAGGCGAAGCCCTGCGACGGTTGAACATCAAGATCGTCACCACGTCATCGTGCTGACGGAACTCCTCCCCGAAGCTTTGCTGGATCGGAGCCCGGGGAGCGTCATCGAGCTGAACGTGTGCCAAGAACTCGGAGGTGCCGGAGTAACGGTGCTTGGATCGGTTGGACCGGGAAGGCGTACGACTACTTCCTCTACGTTGCGTCAACGCTTCCGCTTCGGTCTACGAGGGTACGTAGACAACACTCTCCCCTCTCGTTGCTATGCATCACCATGATCTTGCGTGTGCGTAGGCATTTTTTTAAAATTACTACGTTCCCCAACACTTCGTAGAATATGTAGGAACCAATATGAGCATCGAGGTTCCGCTATTGGTTATTGACCGGAGATGTGTCTCGGTCATGTCTACATAGTTCTCGAACCCGTAGGGTCCGCACGCTTAACGTTCGATGTGATTTGTATTATGAGTTATGTGTTTTGGTGACCGAAGTTTGTTCATAGTCCCAGATGAGATCACGGGCATGACGAGGAGTCTCGAAATAGTCGAGAGGTAAAGATTCATATATTGGAAGGTTATATACGGACACCAGAATGGTTCCGAAGAGGTTCGGGATTTTTCGGAGTACCGGGAGGTTACCAGAACCCCTCGGGAAAGTTAATGGGCCTTATGGGCCATAGTGAAGAGGAGGAGGCAGGCCTCAGGAGGTGGCACCCCCCTTGCCAATCCGAATTGGACTAGGGGTGGGGGTGCGGCCCCCCTTTCCTTCTCCCTCTCCCCCCTTTCCCCTCTCTGTTGGAAGGAAGGGGTGGGCGAATCCTACTAGGACTGGAGTCCTAGTAGGACTCCCCCTTGGCGCACCCTCCTGGCCGTTCACCTCCCCCTCTCCTTTATATATGGGGGCAGGGGCACCCCAAAGGCACATCAATTGTTCTCTTAGCCGTGTGCGGTGCCTCCCTCCATAGTTTACTTTTCTGGTCATAGCGTCGTAGTGCTTAGGCGAAGCCCTGCGCGGATCACATCACCATCACCGTCACCATGTCGTCATGCTGACCGAACTCTCCTTTGACCCTCTACTGGATCAAGAGTTCGAGGGACGTCATCGAGCTTAACATGTGCTAAACACGGAGGTGCCGTACGTTCGGTACTTGAATCGGTTGGATCGTGAAGACGTTCTACTACATCAACCGCGTTAACCTAACGCTTCCGCTTTCAGTCTACGAGGGTGCGTGGACACACTCTCTCCCTCTCGTTGCTATGCATCTCCTAGATAGATCTTGTGTGATCGTAGGATTTTTTTTTTGAAATTGCATGCTACGTTTCCCAACACACGCGCATCCGGTACTAGAACAGGGGCGAAGATCAGGTGGCACTCTCGGCCAACGCACCGCTTCAATGCCATCTCCATTGAGAGGTTGTGTCCACTCCGAGCCGTCATGAATGTGGCAATGGCTCTCTGGAGCGGTGTTGACTGGCAGGAATGCGCAGCAACCGCTTCGCGCAGGAGAGGGCGCAAGCGCCAGAGAGGGTTTTGGGTGGGTCTGAGGTGTCAGAAGCGTACGTGGGAGTGGTCGGATGCCCATAAGGCCCCTATGGTTTGCGTCCGATTTGAAGGGAAGATGACCTTCAGACCAGTCCGTGCACGGTTGACATACCGCATTGGATGGAAAACTACGTTTGGACCACTCGGCTAGAAAGATTGAGATTGATTTGAGGGTCCGCATTGGAGATGCCCTAAATGCGTCTGAGACTGTGTGGCCGTCGACGGGCGTGTGCAAAACACGCGTGTGACACCATGGACGGATGACGTCCATTTGCTAGTTCAGGGATGGGGCACGAAGGTGAGGACCTACACTACTGAAATATGCAAAATGGACACGATGATTTACCCAAGTTCGGGCCGCATGATTGCGTAACACCCTACTCCTGCTTTTTGTGTGTTTTATGTGTGTATTAGAGCTACAAGTCCTTCCCGAGAACAGGAAGAGTAGTGTGCTCCTACTAGTGTTCTAACAAGTTTCTCACCTATCTACTCTTTTGCCTGGTCCTCCTTTTATAGGTCAAGGGGTACAACAATGGCGTACTTGTTAAGGAAGTGGTCTGGGTCCGACCAGGTAGGTGAGCGTATTAAATGTGTAGTAATGTGTCATTGTCTTCTATCTTCTAAGAATGAAAACCAGTCTTATCATCGCCACCCTTGGTGATACTTGAGCCTAGTGGCGCCACACACTACGGCAGGTGTCGCCCTTGGGGGTAGGTGTATTTCTAAATCATCTGTGGTCACTGACGCATCTTCACCGCCCAAGTCGCTTACTCACAACGTGTCGCGACTGCCCTGATAGGGTAGAGCCATCACGACCGCCCTGGTGGGGTAGAGCCGCCGCGCCACACATGGAACAACCTGGTCGGGGTTCTTTCGAAGGTAAGGAAGCACGACCGTTGCTAGAGGTTCCATTCTTGGGTCTTGAGTCTTCGACGGTTCTGACCAAGGAGAGATGTGCCTGTGGTCCGTGTGTGGTTGACCCCATGGACCGACCGTTCACGACACCGATAGTGGCCTTCTCCGAATGGATGCATTCACTAACAACAAAAGGCTAAAATCACTACCAACTACTCCCTCCGTGTGGTGAAAAGCGTACATAGAGAAATTTTAGGACAAATTATGGAGTGAAATAAAAAATGCATTGAAAAGGTGCAAACCACCATCTCTCTCCACATTAATTACCCAACCCCCAATAAGCTAAGTGCATGTAGAAATTAAGGAGACCATGTGTAGAATGTTATTGGTCTTGGTTACCGTATGATGTGAGAGAAACATTTTTTCCATTTTAAAGTGAATTGGAAAGATAGAAGTACACTCTTTTGTGGACACATTTATAGCCAAATGTACACTCTTCACAGAATGGAAGGAGTAGGTTGAACCGAATGATTTAGGTTGGTTGTAATCATTAGTCTCCTAACTTGTGATTTTGTTGAGAGAGTATAATATGTTAATTCACTACGATATCAGTTACACCTAGCCTCTACAACGACATAAATCATGACCTAGTCAAGACAATGAGGATGCACACAACCAAAACATATAAAGAGAAGAAGTAAAGACAAAGATAGTCGAAGTGGAAAATGACGTGCAACCAACAAAAACTGACACACCAGTGTCAACGACAACACTTAACCATTTCTCTGAAAGCCACTCCTTCAAGAAGATAAAGAAACCCATGAAATCATTGGATCTGTTTGTTAAAGGTTGGATCATGGGTTTCATCTCGGAGAGCATGTTTGAGGAATCTGCAAAGCAATACCTTCAATAAGGACGCAGAGCATAAACACCGCCATTACCGTGTGTGGGAGGAGGCGCACTATGCAGGATGTGACAGCGGACACCTGAAGCCGTTGTCGCCGCCACCAACAGCAACAAAACTATTGTCTCCAATTTCCACGGCTAGTCACCATGCCGCCCCAACTGTCGTGGTAGCCCAGCCACTGTCGAGAGTGTCTAGGGCCGCCACCCTAGCGCCAGCTCTGCCATCACACATGCTGCGTAGGGACAAGGACACACTCTACTTGAAGGCCTCCCTCAAAAAGAAGGAAGTGAGACGGCCACTGTGGTCTGCTAGACGAGCTTTGCTTGCAAGCTTCCACCAGCAGTGGTGGGGACAAAATAAGGGAAATGAGGCAGGGTGGCGGTGGCTAGGGTTCGCTCGAGCCCCCCCCCCCCCTCACCCAAGCCTTACCTGTGGTTTTAACTCATAAATATTCAGAAGTTAAGGTTTTCTGTTTAGTGGCATGTGAGTGGTTTGGCGCGTTGTTTACACACAATGATTGTCCAATGTCCACCTCCTGGCATGTCACATAATTTTTGTTCTTGACTACAGAGCATGTATTGGTAAGTCTATTTGCGCACTTATCATCGTGGGTGCTACAACAAATTTACTTTCGACCCATATTTTTATGTCAATATGATATAGTCACCGACAAGAAAAATGTTCATTCTTTCATGCAGGTGTACAATACGAGAAGCTAGAGATAGGTGCCAAGAGGCTGAAGTAGCTCACAGAGAAATGTATGCATTAGGCTCAAATCATTAAATTTAGGTACAACTCCTAAGAAACAATGCATTGTGGTAATTGTCTCTTTAAGTTTTTATACCTCCTAAGAGATGAATTGGGAAGTTTTTATACCTCCTATTACAATGTGCTAAGAGAGATGCATTGGCAGAGCCCTCAGGTTCTTAGTATGATCTATCACAATTAATTGATTTGACCGATCACAGAAAACAAAAAACAATTAATTGATTTGTTTTTTCAAGCTTGCAATAATGCTACTATAAAAAGGTTTGGGTTATATGCAACACCAAGTGACGGAGGTCGAATTTTTTAAGGTAGGACCGACCAAAGTTTTCCGCTATTGAATTGTCGTGGTTCACTTGCTTGATGCATGCCGCCTACTATTGTCTGCTTACCTGCCGTCGCGGCCACCACCACAGTGCTCTAACCAGCTAGCCTCTAGGGTTTTTCACCCACTCGCATGGCATGGCTACATGCGCTCGATGCCTCATAGCTTGGTTGTGGCTAGGGACCTGACCCAAATCTTACCAGGAACCAGGCCTTCCTTTTATCCTTTTTCTTTTCTCAAGTGATTAGTTACTCATGCCAAGGTTTTCTTTATAGACATCTTCTGTTTTGCATAGGTTGGAAATATTCTTTTGTTTTGGATGGGTTGAAAAACCCGGTTTTTAAAATCATAGTATTTTATTGTCCAAAAAATTGAAATGTATTTATTTTTTTGAAAATATGACAAACTGGTCATAAAAACTACATATAGTTGTTCCCGTTCTAACAGTCATACAATTCGTCTCTTTCCTTTTCCTTTCATTATCAACAGGCCCACAGAGAGAGCAAAGAACAACAAAGGCCCACATATAAAGAGAGAGCTCACCGAAAAATAAGTCCTCTTAACCGGCGCCTTCTACGCCGGTTAAGGGATCTGGCTTCCACGCCCATGCGTAAATAGGTCAGCCCATCATGCGCGCAACGATCGCTCGCCCAGGCGCACCTGGTTCGCCCCGTTTCGATGGTAGAGTTATCCACCATTGACTTATAGAAAAAAAAATCTAAAAAGTTGCAAAAAAACAAGAAAAGTAGACAAAAAAAACCAGTTTTTTGAGGAGAAAGTTCACGAATTTTGGAAAAAAATTCAAGGATTTGAAAAAAGTTCATCAAAATTTGAGAAAAGTTCACGATTTTATTTAAAGTTCATTTGTTTTAAAAAATCACAAATTCAAAAAAGTTCATCTATTTTTTTAAATCATCAAAAATTTAAAATATTCCCATTTTTTTAAAAAAGTCGATCAATATTTAGAAAAGTATACAAATTTGAAAAAAATAATCCATTTTGGAAAAAATAATTGATTTTGAAAAAAATTCACCGATTTTAATTTTTTTTCAAGAATTTTTAAATTCAAAATAAAAATAAAAACTAAAGAGGAAGTGTAGGAAAAGCAAACGTACTGTACAAAATTCGTCCTAGAAAAAGCTAGGCAAAAATCGGTGAGATAAAAACAAACATGGATCGCTCAACTAGGAAAACTAGCGCGAGTTCTGCAAACGAGAAAAAAACTTAAATGGGCTGAGCCCAATATGGTAGGGGGTATGCTCTAATATGCGTGGAAGTACAATAAATGGCGCTGAAGATGCCAAATAGCATTTGCAGAAGAATAATATAGGAGGCAGAAGGATAAAACGAAGGCCCACATATAAAGAGCCACCTACAAAAACATATAAAGAGCGAGCTCAGCCGAAAAACAACAGGAGGCCGAAGGGCTCAATCCCAGACCATCACGTACGTGCTTGTACAATAACGAATTGGCAGCCCCTCAGGTGTCACTTTGAGTGGACTGGGACCGCGACGCTTGGCACTCTCTCAGCCACCGTCATGAGTCACGTTCTGTGCGCTTTCTCGGAATTTTATTTTTCTATTTTTTGAACATGATTTAGATGATCTTTTTTGGGGTTTTGGTTTTTGTTCAGCGTACCATTTTGGACTAAAAATGAATTTTTGATTTCTTTTTGGCAAATACATGTTTTTTCTTTCGCGAGTGGCACAAATTTGCTTCTCATGGAGATGCCTCTTGAAAAGGAAAAATAAACACATTTTTTCCTTCTGTGAGATGCATAGATTCGCTTCTCGTGAAGGCACAAATGGAAAACGACGGGGAGGCACAGGGTTGCTTCGCGAGAGGCACAACTGTGCCTCTTAGAAAAGGAAAAACATGTTTTCCTACCGTTGAAAAGAAAAAATGTTTCACGATTTGGAGGCGCCTCTTGAAAAAGAAAAAAAACATGTTTTTTTCCTTTCGCGAGAGCCATAGACTAGGTTCTTGTGGAGGCACCGTTTTGCTTCCGCCAGGGGCATAGTGTGCCTCTCAGAAACGAAAAAAATGCACTTTTTTTCTTTTCCGAGAAGCACAGATTTGCTTCACGTGAAGGCACATATTTTCTTTCGCGAGACGCATGGTTGTGCCTTTGGGAAAAGGAAAAAAAGTGGGAGAAAATTGTGGTTCTGGCTTGGCTTTTTCCGTCCGATTTTTCTGTTTTTTGTGAGAAAAAGTTCATCGAGCCTATTAACATTAGATTAGTTTCAAAGATATCAATGCGAGAATCCAACAGTGAAAATGGTTCACGATTTGGATACACGGTTTAAGAGATAAAACATTTTGAATAAACAAATATACGAAAAAAGTGAAAACTCCCACGTTGCGACAAGTGACCCACATATAGTGCGTCACTTGTTTCAACTTGAAAAGGGTGGAAGTGACCTTTGCAAGGGTTACTCCTTAATTAGCGATTTCATAAATAGGTCTAGAATGTTCTATATCTAAATAGCTACGCCCACTAACTATTTCTTTCAACATGCAAGTATGCCACATCATCACACAACATGCATGAGAAAAGGCCCACCTCCATTATCATATGTCTCTCAACATGAAAGCATGCCACTTCATCATGAAACATGCATGAAAAAAAGACTCGTCTCAACATGCAAGCATATATGAGAATTTTCATTCTATTATAATATAATAAATACATATTTTTACAAATATAGTATCAAACATATTAAATTATATGTATTTTTTGGTTTTAACTTTTTATGTTATTACTTCGAATATCCATGTTTCATATAATGAATCACATTAAATTATGTTGCAAAATATTCCAGCAACGACATGCGGCGTATGATCTAGTATATGCAACGGTGATGCACATGTAGAGGGACAGAGGGTTTTCGATTGGGCTTACTCAATACTCGAGGCTAATGCATGCTTCACCGTGCCGTTTTTCACACGCGGGGTTTCCTCTTTTTTCTCTAGCAGGTTATTGTTGCCGGTTGTTTTATTTTGGTTTTTACTCATGTTGTCTTGGGTTTTAGTTATGTTCTAGCAATGTATTTCTATCTGTAAATTGTTTTTGGCTGCTGTTGCAGACTGTATTTGCCTTGAGAGGAGAGTGAAGTTTCTCGATGCATGGTTGTGTTGTTGTTACAAGTTTCGGCATCGGTGTCAGCCAATGGTGGTTAGGGCATGTACAATGGCAGCTGCCTATCTAGGCGCTTACAGACGGAAAGAAAATAAAAAAGAATTAATGAGCACCTAACAACCAGAGCTAGCGTCGTCTCTTCCATTGCTAGGCGCTAACAACCATCTCTAATTTTGGATCAGAAACAACGCTTCCTGCCTTATCTCATGAGGGGTAAAACGCTAAGCGCTCGCTGCACAATTTGGCATCGATGCCAGCCCAGCCCTGACGCTGGGAATAGACGAAGCAACCATCGATCAGGGAGGGAAATTTTCCTAGCGCCCAGGGTTGGAGATGCCCTTATGTGAGCCCTTTTGAAGCACTTATTCCATGCCGAATCTGTGGAATTGCAGTTATAACAGTCACATGGGCCAGCCAATGAAAGTTTCTGTTGCTCAGCTCTCCCTGCAAAATTGCAGTTATAACAGTCACATGGGCCAGCCAATGAAAGTCTTGGTTGCTCAGCTCTCCTCATTCACTTAGGTTATTTTATGGCCCAGTCCCTGCTAGCTTAGAAAAAAACATTTTTTAATTTAAGTTTTTTGTTAATATATATTTTTTTACATATATTTTAAACCTTGGATTTCATAAAATGCTGCAAATAAAAAACCGTGTTTTTTTTAAATGTTCATGAATCAAAAAATATTCCTAATTTTCAAAGAATGTTTGCAAATATGAAAAATGTTCAATTTTTTAAATGTCATGTTCATGAAATTCAAAAAAGTTCGTTGATATAAAAATATTGAAGTTTTATTAAATGTTCATGAATTTTATTAAAGATGTATGAATTAAAATGTGAACAAATAAAAAGAGAAGAAAAGACAAAAAAGCAAAAACAAACAGGATAAAACATGGGAAAACACGAAAAATGATTTAAAATAGTAGAAAAATAGAATAAAAGAAACTAGGCCATAGTTTCTCAAAAGCAGGAAAAACGCTTGGCCCATTACGGCTAGAAGTGCCTTACTCTCACTCAGCGACACACACCCGAGGGACCATTGCGACCCCGCGACCCTCGTTGCACTAGGATGTTCCAAATATAGGGAGCTTAATATCTTAGCAGATTTACTTTTCTAATTTGTGCAACCTCAGTTTTCTCTTTATATATGGATAAACGAAATCAGTGAAATTTGATAGCATTTTATAGGACAATGTCATTTATTTTGAAACAGGTAGTACAATATATAGATGTACGATACTATATGGCAATAGGAATGTAAAGGGGCATCCCGCACATCCTTCGTTGGATCAATAAAACCAAGTTATTCTTTAATTCATAGGGAAAATGCAAAAAGAATATAGAAATGGGAATTTCCTATGGTTACATTATTCATGCATTAGATTCAAAGGAATGAGACATAATAAAAATGTGGGAATTATTTCTTTGGTTTGAGATCATTTGGGAAACAAAAGAATTTTACAATCCACTCCTGTTTTTACATTCCTATGCACAAAGACCAAGATAAAGGTCACAACTAGTATATTATTAACTTAATCGAACATTTGCATATGTTTGTATCTTCATTGGACTATACTTTTGAAGATTCCAGTGTTTTTTCTATGTTTGTGAATCAAACATCTAACTCTGTAAATTCTGGTGTTTTCACACAAGACCCTGTTTTGCACATGCAATCCTGTCATATTTCTACATTTTTTTCTTCTGTTTTTTGAAATCCTACAAATCAAAGATACCCGTTACGATGGTTGATGCCATCAGGGTGTTCTGTGCTAGCAGTAGAAGTAGTTTGCAGAGTGCGAAGTTCTGGGAGACGAGCTGCTTCATAGAGCTCTTGATTTCAAAAAACTTGAAAAAGATATTCCAAGTTATTTTTTTAAACAATTATGTGAAAACTTATATATGTTTACTAAGGATTTGTAAATTCTTGTTCAAAAATATTGTGGTTTGTAAGCTCCAAAAAAGTCCAGCAGAACAACACAAAAAATCGGCCCATTTTCATGAATGTATTTGTCTTTTTTGTACGCCATGTGTGAAAGCATATTACTATAAAAAGTCACACAATGTGTATACACAATTTTCTTCATATTATTTTGCAATGTATAATATGGATATTTGAGTACTGGGCTCCATGGAGCCCGGCCTCCCTTTGCACTTTTCGTAGCTTGCATCCCTATATGGGGCATCCTGTGATGATCTGTAGGATGTAAATCAGGTCCCGTTTGATCTCAATTAAGCCCACGTAGGGTCTAACAGTTTAATGAAGTATTTTTTCAGAGAAAATGAACTTTCGAGCTACCTAAAGCTAACTAAACGGGACTTGTGGGCACTGTCTATATGCCATTTACATCCCTAGATGATCTTCTTCCCACGTCATCCGGGTTGCGCGGTTCGGAATTTTACAAGTCCATATGAAGGCGATTGAACAAAGCATCACCAAGCATTTACAAGACGTCAGTTTCATCTATCGAGCTCTCGATTGAATTAGCAGCAAACCGAGGATAAGTACTATATCGCTGTTGTGAGAGGTGCTATGAATGGAATGTTAAAACAGTAACTAGATTCTACACTTCTACTAGCATGCAGTTGGTTAGGAGACAGATGGTTTGATTCGGAAGGTTTAGTGTCTCAATTGATGATCCATTACAATCTTTTGATGGTTCTCTCTCAAAGCCTAGGTAGCTATATATAGAGGCCGATGGATGCCTCTTGCACTTGCGTAGCTAAGGTTCAACAGTTAACTAACACTAGAGTGCTTGATTATTTAAGTATTTCTGAGAAAGATCATTTCATTCATTCCAGAACAATTTGTTCTCTCTGGATGCTCATAAATGGAACTGATCATGAGGAGACTTCCCCTGTTTTTTGCTCTTGAAGCTAAGCGTGGACATTGGCATTCATTCACAGAAGAATCCAGAACGTACGTAGTGCCAAACATCAAAGCGACCGTAATTTGCGCTCAAAAGAGAAAGGGACAAGCCGACAAAACGAAAGGAGCATCACAAGATGCTAATCAGATCAAATCAAACGGGAAGGGTAGTTAATTAATTGTACTGTGGTGTCATCATCACATAGACGAAACGCTAGCGTCATAATTAGGTCAGCGACTGAACTCAAAATCGGCATAATTTAGGTGAAAACGGTGAGCGCTGGACTTGCATTGCACTAGTACCATAATACGGCGATTAATTAAGAACTCGTCGCAAAGCGGAATAAAATTGTTTACCTAAGATGAAACTGACCATACGATCGAAAAGCGAGGCTGCAGATATGTATAAGACGATCGATGGCCAGCCACCAAAGTCATGGGCATACTGTGTTGTCCACGTTCTGACACGGAAATTGGGAAATTGGGTCTGGCGTTTGCGTTAGGTCACGTACGTACGCGCGCTGTGTGTAGGATGGAGGAGCTGGACCATACGTGCATGCATGTAGCCTAAGCTAATAAGCTAGGCGTTGCAGGCGAGGCGACTGTATAGCACTCATCGATAGATCCAGATGGTGGTAAATTACATCACAGCACGCAGGAAAGCAGGGGCATGAGCAGGCTGACGCGCCGGCGTACGCGCCTCGCCTGCAAATGCAGGTAGCCAAACACTGGATCGATCCAACGTATTGTCCGTAGGTGCCTGCGGCTAGATAAGCCCATGCATGCATCGACTGATCCATTCATTCATTGGAGTGCATACATGATCTTGCGGCCATGCATGGCACTGTTCATTGCAGTACTTAACAACCGGAGCAGTGCGATTATGGTACTCGCTCTCGCTCTGGCTCTCATCATGCAGACGTTAGCGGACCGACAGGCATCTAGGGCGGCGGGGCTGGACATGCTACAGTGTTACGCCGTATGTACCAGTGTAGCAGTGCATACCCGAGTCCCAACCCTAGCTACCGTTTGGTCTAGGGACATTCTATGTGACCCAAGATTTGATGACGCAGATCAAGCAAAAATTATCACGGTTATGGGGGCAATGACGCCCAGGAACAACATAAGGCCAACTCCAGCGCGCGACCCCATTCTGCCCGGGTGCGTCCATTTAGGGTAGAACAGACGAATAGCGCGGCTCAACGCGCGGCTCCAAACGGACTAATGTCCGGATTTCGTCTGTTTTAGACCCATCCCCGGCCCAAACTTGTGCCGAGTTTGGGATGAAACGTACACCGCGCGGACGGGCACGACGCACGCCCTTGT
Organism: Triticum monococcum; assembly: GCA_034509565.1. Taxonomy (NCBI): domain Eukaryota; kingdom Viridiplantae; phylum Streptophyta; class Magnoliopsida; order Poales; family Poaceae; genus Triticum; species Triticum monococcum. The sequence continues at coordinate 638,115,460 of CM067847.1, read as the reverse complement.
CCCTCCGTGGCCCGCCTGTCAGGGACACTACCAGTCCCTTCCCTTCCAACGCCTCCACCCGCTCTTCCCCGCCCCACCCCACCGCCGGCGCCGCCACTATTCTCCGGCCTCCTCCTCACTGCTCACCCCCGGCCGTCCATACCAAACCACGTCTCGACATCGCCGCCACCATGGCCGCGCTTTCGTAGTAGTTTTGGCCGTCGCTTGGAGGAGATTTGGTCGTCGCCATCGTAGCCGGTGGCAGAGGGGATACGACCGCCGGTGACGTTTATGGACTACGGCGGCCACGGCAGCTTCCGACGAGTGCTCCAGAGCGGCCAGTAGCCGGCCGCCAACCACCCCTGCTGCATCGAGGTGATCATCGCGGTCTCTTTGCCACCACGACCGCAAGGTGTTTGACACTTTGCCCACAAAGGTATGGACAGTGGAGATGAATTTTTCTTCCACCACTTCATTTATTCATCGGACGATTCGTCGTCGGATGATGAAGATCTTGTGGTGGCTGCACTGCTCGTTCACGACCACATTGAACGGCAGCTTCCTCGGTACAGGGGGTCACTCCCTGGCCGTGCTCCCAACCTGAACCGCAACAGGGAGAGAGGCCACGCCCTGCTCTATGCCGATTACTTTGCGAACACCCAGCTCTTCAAGCCGGATAAATTCCGTCGCCGTTTTCGTATGGCAAGGGATGTGTTCAATCGTATCCGAGAGGGAGTGGTTGCTCATGACCCATACTTCAAGTGCAAGATGGATGCCCTTGGCAAGCTTGGATTCTCCTCTTACCAGAAATGCACCGCGGCCATCCGTATGCTTGCATATGGAATTCCAGGCGATCTGGTGGATGCGTATGTGTGTATGAGTGAGTCCACATGTCTGCTGTCACTGTACAAGTTCTGCAAGGCCGTGGTGGCAGTGTTTGGCCCTGAGTACTTGAGGCAGCCAAATGCCGCTGATACATAGAGATTGTTGGCGACCAACGCAGCTAGAGGCTTTCCAGGCATGCTTGGCAGTATAGATTGTATGCACCGGGAGTGGAAGAACTGTCCATTTGCTTGGCAGGGCTAGTACAAGGGGCATGTCAAAGCGTGCACTGTCATATTAGAAGCGGTGGCTTCGCAGGATCTTTGGATATGGCATTCTTTCTTCGGCATGGAAGGTTCTCACAATGATATCAACGTGCTGCAGCGTTCTTCAGTCTTCGCAAGGCTTGCAGAAGGCCACTCCCCACCTATCAACTTTGAGATCAACGGCCACCAGTACAACAAGAGATACTACCTAGCTGATGGTATATATCCTCAGTGGTCAACTTTTGTGAAGACAATCTCGAACCCCCAAGGTGAGAAGAGAAAGAGATTTGCCCAAATTCAAGAGAGTGATAGAAAGGATGTGGAACATGCTTTTGGTGTGCTTCAATCCCGATGGGGTATCGTTTGAAACCCTGCACTGACATGGGATGAAGGGAAGCTTTGGAGGTGATGACTGCTTGTGTGATCATGCACAACATGATCGTCAAGGACGAGCGTGATGACAGGATCTTTGACCAAGGACTTGATTTTCAAGGTGAAAATGTTGAGCCCCTGCACCAAGAACCGACCACGTTTGAACAGTTTGTCCAATTTCATCGTGAAATGCGTGATTGGCACACTCATCTGGATATTCAAAATGACTTGGTTGAGCACGTGTGGACTCACTTTGGCAACCAATAGATGTATTGGTTCATTATGTTCATTCAAGACAATTTTGATTTGGTTGTAAAACTATTTTATTAGAGACAATTTCGATTGGGTTGTAAAACTATTTTTATTTTCAGACAACTAATATTTGGATGTGCAAACTTGTTTTGAACGTAATATGACTATATGGGCATTTTTGGCCGTGGCGGGCAGGATAGGGCCAAAGGATGTGGCCGCACGTTGGGCGCACGGCCACCGCATCCCAGGACAGACCCGAACACGACCCCATTGCCCTACCCAAACGGACAGAATCCGGGCAAAACGGACATCCGTTTGGGGTCGTGCGCTGGAGTTGGCCTAACTCATGATAGAGAAAGTTTGGATTCGGTGCACTCGATGAACATGACCAGAGAGGCTTTGTCGCTGCTGGAACTACCTCAAGATCAGGCGAGGATTCTGCCAGGTCATGGATGGAGACCCCCTGACGCTGATTGCATTAAGATCAATACCGATGCAGGGATTTCCATGGATGTTAGGCTGGGTGGAGTAGGGGGATGTTGCAAGATCGTCTGCCGCATATCTAGGTGCCTGGTGTAAACCATGTTTAGGGTGTTACTCACCAAGTTGTTGCGGAGGGGCTCGCTCTTCGTGAAGGTGTGGTCTTTGTAAAGCTTCGTGGCTTTACACGGGTGAAGATGGAGAATGCCAATTTGGAGGTCGTCACTCTTTTGAACTCGCATCATTCTTCGCGCTCGCTGATAGCACCAGTGTTACTAGATATTGAAGGTCTATCATCTAGTTTTAATTCTTTTGTTATTCATCATGTAAAGAGACATGCCAATGTCTCGGCCCACCTATGTGCAAAACATGCATGCACACTGGAGGTGAAGGAGCCCCCCACCCGCCCCCAGGTTTCTGGTTACTAGCCTTATGGCTGGTAGTGCTAGAGCCCCTTTGATTGAATAAAGCCCTTCAGCTCCTGGCAAAAAAACTAGCTATCGATATAGCCTAATCATCTTATTTTAGATCACCGAGCACTTGATCGTCAATAATAAAATTATTAAAAAGAACGACAATTCTTTGAGTACATAAAAAAAGAACTAAAGTATGGATGAGTCTAGAACAAATAAGAAGTCTCTCTGTGTTGGGGTTTGTGCATATTATGCGTTGTGCTTATGACAATGCATGTAATCTTCTAGACATTACACATGGCAGAATCTAGTGTAGTGAAAATAATACCCAACGACCAACATTACTCGGATTTGCTACCTCACAACCGCTGGATCGGCTTTATACAATGGGCAATATTGAAAGTTATTAAACTACATAGTGGTATATATACTACTCTATTATCTTGTTACCAAACATTTTCACTATGCAAAGATCTCTTCTCAGTTTGTTCAAGGTCAGGGCGCCAACTTGGGCCATGATATTGGTGTCATCAAGGAGGATCTCTTTGACAGATCTCGACCCTAGATGCTCACGCGGATGTTGATGGTTGGCTTCTTCGCTACAACCTAAAAGGTGAGCTCTCATGGGTATCTATCATGGCGAGGAGAGATCTATTGGCAACAATGGCCCCCTCAATTGTGGATCCTCAAAAGGAGGCTAATACTACCTACTTTCACGCAATTGCGAATGGGAGGCGTCGGAAGTGCTCCATCGCTTCTTTATGGGAGGGAGATATGATGATCCTCTCTCTTGAGGAGCTCAGTAACCATATGTACCCCCTCTACACGGAGTTATTTTCGGCGGAGCCAATGGGAGGGTCTCCCTAGGTCTAAATGCATGTCACTCCTCTTGACACCTGGGTCTTTAGGATGGTCTAGGAGGTTAAAGCTAAGCATCATCGCATTGCTTTAATCAAGTTTGACTTAGAAAAAGCCTATAGATGGGTGAATTGGTCCTCCCTTTGCAAGTTCAAGCGTTAGAGATTTGATGAGCGTTAGAGTACCTAGATAATGCAACTCGCAAGCAATTGGCATACGACTATCAACAACAGTCTTGTGGGTCCCTACTTTAGTTCGTCTCTCGAAGTGAGACAAGGGGCCACTATCATTGTCATTTAACCTGATAGTGGATGGCCTAACAACCATTATGCGCACTTCCAAGCATGCTGGTTCCACTTGTGTCCCGGTGAGCCATATTATCTAGTGTCTGTCTATGTGTGTGTGGGTGGGAGGGGGGTCTCTTACCTATAGTGCGCTAATGACACCACGATGCTATTTGAGGAGATGGACCTTGTCAATTTCAAATTATTTTTGCTCTTTCTTTCAAAACATGTGAGGGCATCAAATCAACTTTTGTGTTGTTTGTTGTTAGTTAAGAGGTCGAGGCTGGTTCTCGGTATGTGCTGCTTGGCATCCTCCTACTAGGTTTGTCATTGAAAAGACAACATCTTCCTTGAACCCTTAGATCCGACCCGGGGTGGTGCTTCCTCCTTCACCTGAACCAATATTCCTCATTTTTTTTTCACTGGTAATCAAACATTCGGAGCTACATATTAGATCCATTGACCATGCTTAGAAGCACCAGTTTTGTTACTGTGAATGTGGGCGGAATATTGATTGCACTACGACTTCCCACCATAGACCAGCTACCGATATTAAGTAAACTAAGTAGGATACAATTGGACATGGCCGTAATGTGTAGTGTCCATCAACATGTTGTGTTTCTTCCGTTGTGTGGAAGTAGTTTCCTTGCAAATGGACTCACTTAACATGAAGGAATCTTTGGCTTTCGATTGTGCGTTTGGGAGTGGATCCACAATGTCTATGGAATTATCCACTTTGTCTTTCTCTAGCTAGTTCACCTTTTCAGTGGCAGAGCCCGTCCATGTCTTCTTGGTGCTCCACAGATGAGTAAGATCCTAGGGGACGAGTGATGCATTCTGGCAGGCAATCTGTGTTGGGTAACGTAGCAATAATTCAAAATTTTCCTACGTGTCACCAAGATCTATCTATGGAGAAACTAGCAACGAGGGGAAGAAGAGTGCATCTACATACCCTTGTAGATCGCTAAGCGGAAGCGTTCAAGAGAACGGGGTTGATGGAGTCGTACTCGTCGTGATCCAAATCACCGATGATCCTAGCACCGAACGGACGACACCTCCGCGTTCAACACACGTACGGAGCAGCGACGTATCCTCCTTCTTGATCTAGCAAGGGGGAAGGAGAGGTTGATGGAGATCTAGCAGCATGACGGCGTGGTGGTGGAAGTAGCGGGATTCCAACAGGGCTTCGCCAAGCGCTGCGGGAGGAGGGAGATGTGTCACGGGAGGGAGAGGGAGGCGCCAGGGCTCAGGTGCGGCTGCCCTCCCTTCCCCCCACTATATATAGGGCCAAGGGAGAGGGGGGGGGGGCGCAGCCTTGGCCCTTCCTCCAAGGAAGGGTGCGGCTAGGAAGGAGTCCCTCCTCCCCAAGGCACCTAGGAGGTGCCTTCCCCTTTTAGGACTCTTCCTTTCCTTATCTCTTGGCGCATGGGCCTCTTGGGGATGGTGCCCTTGGCCCATATAGGCCAAGGCGCACACCCCTACAGCCCATGTGGCCCCCCAGGGCAGGTGGCCCCACCCGGTGGACCCCCGGGACCCTTCCGGTGGTCCCGGTACAATACCGGTGACCCCGAAACTTGTCCCGATGGCCGAAATAGCACTTCCTATATATAATTCTTTACCTCCGGACCATTCCGGAACTCCTCGTGACGTCCGGGATCTCATCCGAGACTCCGAACAACATTCGGGTTACCGCATACTAATATCTCTATAACCCTAGCGTCATCGAACCTTAAGTGTGTAGACCCTACGGGTTCGGGAGACATGCAGGCATGACCGAGATGACTCTCCGGTCAATAACCAACAGCGGGATCTGGATACCCATGTTGGCTCCCACATGTTCCACGATGATCTCATCGGATGAACCACGATGTCGAGGATTCGATCAATCCCGTATGCAATTCCCTTTGTCTAGCGGTACAATACTTGCCCGAGATTCGATCGTCGATATCCCGATACCTTGTTCAATCTTGTTACCGGCAAGTCTCTTTACTCGTTCTGTAACACATCATCCCGTGATCAACTCCTTGATCACATTGTGCACATTATGATGATGTCCTACCGAGTGGGCCCAGAGATACCTCTCCGTCACACGGAGTGACAAATCCTAGTCTCGATTCGTGCCAACCCAACCGACACTTTTGGAGATACCCGTAGTGCACCTTTATAGTCACCCAGTTACGTTGTGACGTTTGGCACACCCAAAGTATTCCTACGGTATCCGGGAGTTGCACAATCTCATGGTCTAAGGAAATGATACTTGACATTAGAAAAGCTTTAGCGAACGAACTACACGATCTTTGTGCTAGGCTTAGGATTGGGTCTTGTCCATCACATCATTCTCCTAATGATGTGATCCCGTTATCAACGACATCTAATGTCCATGGTTAGGAAACCATAACCATCTATTGATCAATGAGCTAGTCAACTAGAGGCTTACTAGGGACATGGTGTTGTTATGTATCCACACATGTATCTGAGTTTCCTATCAATACAACTCTAGCATGGATAATAAACGATTATCATGAACAAAGAAATATAATAATAACTTATTTATTATTGCCTCTAGGGCATATTTCCAACAGTCTCCCACTTGCACTAGAGTCAATAATCTAGTTCACATCGCCATGTGATTAACACTCACAGGTCACATCGCCATGTGACCAACATCCAAAGAGTTTACTAGAGTCAATAATCTAGTTCACATCACTATGTGATTAACACTCAATGAGTTCTGGGTTTGATCATGTTGCTTGTGAGAGAGGTTTTAGTCAACGGGTCTGCAACATTCAGATCCGTATGTACTTCACAAATCTCTATGCCATCTCCTAGATGTAGCTACCACGTTCTATTTGGAGCTATTCCAAATAACTATTCTACTTGGAGCTATACTAAATTGTCGCTCCATTATACGTATCCGGTATCTCTACTCAGAGCTATCCGGATAGGTGTTAAGCTTGCATCGACGTAACCCTTTATGACGAACTCTTTTACCACCTCCATAATCGAGAAAATTCCTTAGTCCACTAGTTACCAAGGACAACTTTGACCGCCGTCCTGTGATCCATTCTTGGATCACTCTTGTACCCCTTGACTGACTCATGGCAAGGCACACTTCAGGTGCGGTACACAACATAGCATACTGTAGAGCCTACGTCTTAAGCATAGGGGACGACCTTCGTCCTTTCTCTCTATTCTGCCGTGGTCGAGCTTTAAGTCTTAACTTCATACCTTACAACTCAGGCAAGAACTCCTTCTTTGACTGATCCATCTTGAACACCTTCAAGATCATGTCAAGGTATGTGCTCATTTGAAAGTACCATTAAGCGTTTTGATCTATCTTTATAGATCTTGATGCTCAATGCTCAAGTAGCTTAATCCAGGTTTTCCATTGAAAAACACTTTCCAAATAATCCTATATGCTTTCCAGAAATTCTACGTCATTTCTGATCAACAATATGTCAACAACATATACTCATCAGAAATTCTATAGTGCTCCCACTCACTTCTTTGGAAATCCAAGTTTCTCATAAACTTTGCATACACCCAAAATCTTTGATCATCTCATCAAAGCATACATTCCAACTCCGAGATGCTTACTCCAGTCCTTAGAAGGATTGCTGGAGCTTTGCATACTTGTTAGCATCGTTCAGGATTGACAAAACCTTCCAGTTGTATCACATACAACCTTTCCTCAAGAAAAACATCGAGGAAACAATGTTTTGATATCCTATCTGCAAGATTTCATAAATAATGTAGTAATCGCTAATATAATTCCAACAGGCTCTTAGCATCGCTACGAGTGAGAAAGTCTCATCATAGTCAACTCCTTGAACTTGTCGGAAAACATCTTAATGACAAGTCGAGCTTTCTTAATGGTGACATTTACCATCATTGTCCGTCTTCCTTTTAAAATCCATCTATACTCAACAGCCTCACGACCATCGAGCTGTTCTATCAAAGTCTACACTTTGTTTCCATACATGGATCCTCTCTCGGATTTTATGGCCTCGAGCCATTTATCGGAATCCAGGCCCACCACCGCTTCTCCATAGCTCGTAGGTTCATTGTTGTCCAACAACATGACTTCCAAGACAGGATTACGTACCACTCTGAAGTAGCACGCATCCTTGTCATCCCACGAGGTTTGGTAGTGACTTGATCTGAAGTTTCATGATTAATATCATAAGCTTCCACTTTAATTGGTGTAGGTGCCACAGGAACAACTCTTTGTGCCCTGTTATACACCAGTTGAAGTGACGGTTCAATAACCTCATCAAGTCTCCACCATCCTCCCACTCAATTCTTCCGAGAGAAACTTTTTCTCGAGAAAGGACCCGATTCTAGAAACAATCCCTTATTGCTTTCGGATCTGAGACATGAGGTATACCCAACTGCTTTGGGTGTCCTATGAAGATGCATTTATCCACTTTGGGTTCGAGCTTATCAGACTGAAACTTTTTCACAGAAGCGTTGCAGCCCCAAACTTTTAAGAAATGACAGCTTAGGTTTCTCTAAACCATAGTTCATACGGTGTCATCTCATCGGAATTACGTGGTGCTCTATTTAAAGTGAATGTGGTTGTCTCTAATGCCTAACCCATAAACTGTCATGGTAATTCGATAAGAGACATCATGGTATGCATCATATCCAATAGGGTGCAGTTATGATGTTCGGACACACCATCACACTATGGTGTTCCAGGCTGTATTAGTTGTGAAATAATTTCCACAATGTCTTAATTCTGTGCCAAACTCGTAATTCAGATATTCATCTCTATGATCATATCATAGATATTTTATCCTCTTGTCACGACGATCTTTCAACTTCACCCTGAAATCTCTTGAACCTTTTAATAATTCATACTCATGATTCATCAAGTAAATATACTCAACATCTACTCAAATCATCTGTGAAGTAAGAACACAACGATATCCACTACACGCCTCAGCACTCATTGGACTACACACATCAAAATGTATTACTTCCAACAAGTTGCTTTCTAGTTCCATTTTACTGAAACCGAAGCTTTCAGTCATCTTGCCCATGTGGTATGATTTGCATGTCTCAAGCGATTCAAAATCAAGTGAGTCCAAACGGTCCATCTGCATGGAGTTTCTTCATGCATATATACCAATAGACATGGTTCGCATGTCTCAAACTTTTCAAAACGAGTGAGCCCAAAGATCCATCAACATGGAGCTTCTTCATGCGTTTTATACCGATATGACTTACGTGGCAGTGCCACAAGTAGGTGGTACTATCATTACTATCTTATATCTTTTGGCATGAACATGTGTATCACTATGATCGAGATTCAATAAACCATTCATTTTAGGTGCAAGACCATTGAAGGTATTATTCAAATAAACAGAGTAACTATTATTCTCCTTAAATGAATGACCGTATTGCGATAGGCATAATCCAATCATGTCTATGCTCAACGCAAACACCAAATAACAATTATTTAGGTCTAACACCAATCTCGATGGTAGAGGGAGTATGCGATGCTTGATCACATCAAGCTTGGAAACACTTCCAACACATATCGTCATCTCACCTTTAGCTAGTCTCCATTTATTCCGTAGCTTTTATTTCGAGTTACTAACACTTAGCAACCGAACCGGTATCTAATACCCTGGTGCTACTAGGAGTACTAGTAAAGTACACATTAACATAATGTATATCCAATATACTTCTATCGACTTTGCCAGCCTTCTCATCTACCAAGTATCTAGGGTAATTCTGCTCCAGTGGTTGTTCCCCTTTTTACAGAAGCACTTAGTCTCGGGTTTGGGTTCAACCTTGGGTTTCTTCACTAGAGCAGCAGCTGATTTGCCGTTTCATGAAGTATCCCTTCTTGCCCTTGCCCTTCTTGAAACTAGTGGTTTCACCAACCATCAACAATTGATGCTCCTTCTTGATTTCTACCTTTTGTGGTGTCAAACATCACGAATATCTCAAGAATCATCATATATGTCCCTGATATATCATAGTTCATCACGAAGCTCTAGCAGCTTGGTGGTAATGACTTCGGAGAAACATCACCATCTCATCTGGAAGATCAACTCCCACTCGATTCAAATGATTGTTGTACTCAGACAATCTAAGCACAAGCTCAACAATTGAGTTTTTCTCCCTTAGTTTGCAGGTTAAGAAAATCATCGGAGGTCTTATACCTCTTGACGTGGGCACGAGCCTGAAATCCCAATTTCAGCCCTCGAAACACCTCATATGTTCCGCGACATTTCAAAAATGTCTTCGGTGCCTCAATTCTAAACCATTTAACATTACCGAACTATCATGTAGTCATCAAAACGTGTATGTCAGATGTTCGCAACATCCACAGACCACGTTCGAGGTTCAGCACACTGAGCGGTGCATTAAGGACATAAGCCTTCTATGAAGCAATAAGGACAATCCTCAATTTACGGACCTAGTCCGCATAATTGCTACTATCAACTTTCAACTAAATTTTCTCTAGGAACATAACTAAACAGTAGGACTGAAGCGCGAGCTACGACATAATTTGCAAAGATCTTTTGACTATGTTCAGGATAATTAAGTTCATCTTATGAACTCCCACTCAGATAGACATCCCTCTAGTCATCTAAGTGATTACATGATCCGAGTCAACTAGGCCGTGTCCGATCATCACGTGAGACGGACTAGTCAACATCGGTGAACATCTTCATGTTGATCGTATCTACCATACGACTCATGCTCGACCTTTCGGTCTCTTGTGTTCCGAGGCCATGTCTGTACATGCTAGGCTCGTCAAGTCAACCTAAGTGTTTCGCGTGTGTAAATCTGGCTTACACCCGTTGTATGTGAACGTCTGAATCAAACACCCGATCATCACGTGGTGCTTTGAAACAACGAACTGTCGCAACGGTGCACAGTTAGGGGGGAACACTTTCTTGAAATTTTAATGAGGGATCATCTTATTTACTACTGTCATTCTAAGCAAATAAGATGTATAAACATGATAAACATCACATGCAATCAAATAGTGACATGATATGGCCAATATCACTTTGCTCCTTTTGATCTCCATCTTCGGGGCTCCATGATCATCATCGTCACCGGCATGACACCATGATCTCCATCATCGTGTCTTCATGAAGTTGTCTCGCCAACTATTACTTCTACTACTACAGCTAAGGTTAGCAATAAAGTAAAGTAATTACATGACGTTTATGTTGACAAGCAGGTCATAAATAAATAAAGACAACTCCTATGGCTCCCGCCGGTTGTCATACTCATCGACATGCAAGTCGTGATTCCTATTACAAGAACATGATCATCTCATACATCACATATATCATTCATCACATCCTTTGGCCATATCACATCACATAGCATACCCTGCAAAAACAAGTTAGACGTCCTCTAATTGTTGTTTGCATGTTTTACGTGGCTGCTATGGGTTTCTAGCAAGAACGTTTCTTACCTACGCAAAAACCACAACGTGATATGCCAATTGCTATTTACCCTTCATAAGGACCCTTTTCATCGAATCCGATCCGACTAAAGTGGGAGAGACAGGCACCCGCTAGCCACCTTATGCAACTAGTGCATGTCAGTCGGTGAAACCAGTCTCACGTAAGAGTACGTGTAAGGTCGGTCCGGGCCGCTTCATCCCACGATGCCGCCGAATCAAGATTGGACTAGTAACGGTAAGCATATTGAACAAAATCAATGCCCATAACTACTTTGTGTTCTACTCGTGCATAGAAACTACGCATAGACCTAACTCATGATGCCACTGTTGGGTAACGTAGCAATAATTCAAAATTTTCCTACGTGTCACCAAGATCTATCTATGGAGAAACTAGCAACGAGGGGAAGAAGAGTGCATCTACATACCCTTGTAGATCGCTAAGCGGAAGCGTTCAAGAGAACGGGGTTGATGGAGTCGTACTCGTCGTGATCCAAATCACCGATGATCCTAGCGCCGAACGGACGGCACCTCCGCGTTCAACACACGTACGGAGCAGCAACGTCTACTCCTTCTTGATCCAGCAAGGGGGAAGGAGAGGTTGATGGAGATCCAGCAGCATGACGGCGTGGTGGTGGAAGTAGCGGGATTCCAACAGGGCTTTGCCAAGCGCTGCGGGAGGAGGGAGATGTGTCACGGGAGGGAGAGGGAGGCGCCAGGGCTCAGGTGCGTCTGCCCTCCCTCCCCCCCACTATATATAGGGCCAAGGGAGAGGGGGGGGGGCGCAGCCTTGGCCCTTCCTCCAAGGAAGGGTGCGGCTAGGGAGGAGTCCCTCCTCCCCAAGGCACCTAGGAGGTGCCTTCCCCTTTTAGGACTCTTCCTTTCCTTATCTCTTGGCGCATGGGCCTCTTGGGGATGGTGCCCTTGGCCCATATAGGCTAAGGCGCACACCCCTACAGCCCATGTGGCCCCCAGGGGCAGGTGGCCCCACCCGGTGGACCCCCGGGACCCTTCCGGTGGTCCCGGTACAATACCGGTGACCCCGAAACTTGTCCCGATGGCCGAAATAGCACTTCCTATATATAATTCTTTACCTATGGACCATTCCGGAACTCCTCGTGACATCCGGGATCTCATTCGGGACTCCGAACAACATTCGGGTTACCGCATACTAATATCTCTATAACCCTAGCGTCATCGAACCTTAAGTGTGTAGACCCTACGGGTTCGGGAGACATGCAGACATGACCGAGATGACTCTCCGGTCAATAACCAACAGCGGGATCTGGATACCCATGTTGTCTCCCAAATGTTCCATGATGATCTCGTCGGATGAACCACAATGTCGAGGATTCGATCAATCCCGTATGCAATTCCCTTTGTCTAGCGGTACGATACTTGCCCGAGATTCGATCGTCGATATCCCGATACCTTGTTCAATCTCGTTACCGGCAAGTCTCTTTACTCGTTCTGTAACACATCATCCCGTGATCAACTCCTTGATCACATTGTGCACATTATGATGATGTCCTACCGAGTGGGCCCAGAGATACCTCTCCGTCACACAGAGTGACAAATCCCAGTCTCGATTCGTGCCAACCCAACAGACACTTTCGGAGATACCCGTAGTGCACCTTTATAGTCACCCAGTTACGTTGTGACGTTTGGCACACCCAAAGTATTCCTACGGTATCCGGGAGTTGCACAATCTCATGGTCTAAGGAAATGATACTTGACATTAGAAAAGCTTTAGCGAACGAACTACACGATCTTTGTGCTAGGCTTAGGATTGGGTCTTGTCCATCACATCATTCTCCTAATGATGTGATCCCGTTATCAACGACATCTAATGTCCATGGTTAGGAAACCATAACCATCTATTGATCAACGAGCTAGTCAACTAGAGGCTTACTAGAGACATGGTGTTGTTATGTATCCACACATGTATCTGAGTTTCCTATCAATACAACTCTAGCATGGATAATAAACGATTATCATGAACAAGGAAATATAATAATAACTTATTTATTATTGCCTCTAGGGCATATTTCCAACAGTCTGCAATCGATTCCTAACCACTAGCGGTGCGCTCCACTTGGCCTTGCCCTCTCCTACAAGTATTCACCTCCAGTCTACTGCGCGTGTCTATCCCTCATTGTCTCATCAAGGTTTTTTGGGAACTAAAGAGAGTACTGCTGGAAACATGTAAGTATCTAGGTTGAGCACATGATACGAAATGCGGCAATACAGAGAGCAACATAGGGTTAGATAGTTTATTGAAAAACCATGGAGATGGCGTGTGGTACGAGCATCATTGCTAATAGGTACATTTGAGTAACGGACAGAAGTAAGAGCAAGGAGATGTGAATGGTAAAGAGCTCAGTTGGATAGTGAACTTTATGATAAGATGCTCAAGGACGATTTGGCGTGCCAGAAGATACTTTCCACATCGACAGGAGGCACAACTATTGAGACCTTGGCGATCATCCTTGCGTGTTGGTGAATCGACCACTGTCGTTGAGAATCTGCATGGTAGGAACCGTTAGTTATTTGTGCTGCTCATGCTCGCTATTGTCGATGGATTTGTGTCATCATCGATGCCATGCATGTGTGCCTAATGAGAGATACTTTTAAGCTCATCACACCATGTTTAAACCATATAGTCTTATATTTCCTGAGAAAATCACTCTGATATTGCCACTAATGACTAATGAATACTAGAGGTCATGAAATCCATTATTTATTTTGTTTCCCTAGGAAAATAGGCCAAACATGGATGAAAATCATCAGTTAGAAGGAATAAAGGCTTGTGGGAGAAGGGGGAAAGGAATTGGAGGCATAGCCAAGTCACCAAAGCACAAGGTGGAGTCTGGTACGAGCGCACATGCTCGTACCAAGTGACAACGGCTCCGGGAGGTCCAACCAAGCAACAAATTTAAAGGGATCCTCACCAGAATCCCAACAAGAGGAGCATCGAGAACGCCCTTCGTGAAACAAAAGCCATCTTCCAACCCTAGCATGGGATAGTATGCAACAGGTCCTCTCTAGCAGTGTTATGTTCATACGTTCCATTACTCCTTCTATTGTGGAGTACAAACAGTGGTGTATTGTCTAGTAGTGGTGGCATCCCGACAAAATGTCTCAAACTCTCCCGAGCGGATATCTGTACCCTTGTCAGATCTCAAATATTTGACCTTCTTTCTTGTCTGAATTTCCAGCTTAGATTTCCACTAGCAGAAACACAAAAATTATCTCATCCTTAGACTTTAGGGTGTAGACCCAAACCTTTCTACTAAAATCATCAACAACGATAAGCAAAAATTTTCCTCCTCCGATTGATTTAACCGGTGCTTCACCCCACAAATCGGTATGCATATAGTCAACAATGTCCCTTGTCGTGTGCACAAAATTACCAAACCTTAGACATGTTTGCTTGCCAAAGATGCAATGCTCACAAAACTACAACTTTCTTGTCTTCTGATTGTTCAGTAGACCACGACGACTCAATTCTTCCATACCACGCTGTCACATGTGCCCCAATCTCATGTGCCCAAAGTAGTCATGGTTCTATCATCCATGTAGGAGCTTGAACCCAGCAAGGCTGACCCATTAAGCAAGCCTCTCTACAAGAAATACAACTCATATTTATCTGAATTCAAGAGTAGTGAGAGCCTTCATCACACACAAGGAGTCCCTAAACACTTTGATCTGAAAGCTATGAGTCACAAACGTATAGCCTTTTCTGTCAAGTGCCTTGAATGGTATCAAATTTTTCTTTAGCCCAACCACATGACGAGCATCTTGAGTGTACAAATCATACCATAAAAAAATCTGAATCTGATTGTGCCAATAATGACAACTCTACACTTTGTGTGGTTGCCCATGAAAACTTAACCATCGTTCAATGGCTCATTGGTGGCAAACCACTCTTTGTACGAATACATATGATAGAAACAAGCAGAATCAAGAACCCAACCAGTGTTGAAACTCATGTCACAAATAGAAGAAATGCTAAGAGCACACTACCCAACTGATAAACAATATGCATTGACCACAAGTAACTCATCAGAACATCCATCATCCTCATATGTACTTGCCACATTACTCGGGGAATAAGATTCATTCTCATTTCTCTTATTTGCCTTGTCCTTTTTATGTTTTTAATTTAGAACAATCCTATCTGATATGGCCCTCCTCCTTACAATAATGGCACCAAATTTTCTTGCTGGAACATGACGGTGAACGTCCCTTGGATTTTCAATTACTACTATTGGGAGCAGCTTTACCACCACAACCATGCTCAAAGGACCTCCTACATGTCACAACATGTCCTTCACCTTCACGATGACTCTCCATGCGAGTTTTACTTAACAAGTCCTTTGATAAGTGAGTAGAAATAGCATCATCCATCGAGATGGATTCCTTGCCATAAAGGATTTGGTCTGTAATGCCATCATATCATATGAATCTAGGAGTGAACACAAGAACAAATTGCCAAATGTTCCTTGTCCATAGAGCTACCTGAACTTTGATAGTCAAACACTGACTTACTGAAGTCATCAATATATTTCTTGATATGAGTACCTTTTGTCATACGCATCGTAAACAAGTGCATCATTAGGTAGAATATGTTGGACATTGGTCCACATAGAGCGCTTCCATTTTCTTCCACAATAACAAAGCAATCCCCCCCCCCCCCACAAACTTGCTTCAACACATTATGAGCAAGATTCAAACGGAGAACTGTCAATGCCTTCTTATCTAGCTTCTAGCCTAGTGTCCAATTCCTTGTTAACAAAACTGAATGTATCTTCACTTGCCATAACCGGAAGTCACCATTGCAATCAAACTTTCTCACTTCCAAAGTTGACATCACCCACACAAAGAGCAAGCAAACAAATGTCGTGTAACAAAGCCCTGATGCCACTTGTTAGTGTACATGGGCAGTGGAAGCGACCACAACAACGAGCTAGTTCTTCACAAGGATTTCACCAAACACCTTTATGTGCATGTAGAAAATCTAAACCATATCATGAAATCCACAAGCACCAAGCAATCCAATGTTCACCACAACAATATACTTGCAAGAGCAGCTCACTATGACATTAACATCACAACATAATCATCAATATAACAAAGAACCCATGTATCCCATGCATCTAGAGTGAACACAATCAAACTGCACAAAATTTGGTGCAATTTTTCCGGCAAAAACAACTGTACCAAATTTGAGGAATAGGTACCAATAGCAAGCAAGCACTTGACCAGCAGTCAATATGATAAGAGAATCACCAAATCAAGGGGATACACAAGGATTCATGTGGAAACCCCTTGCAGGAAAAAATACGGGTGGCGGCGAGTAATCTTCCACTATAGAGATGAATCAAGTACGAGGTAGAAGCCAACAAGAAAGAGAGGCTCCAAATCCACAATTTTAATACTCAAATTTGGGTGGATTTGTAGATCAAGTAGCCTCACTTCTCTCCCTCACCCAAGATCTCCCACAAGAACAGAAAACCCCAACCTTTTGTATTCCTGAATTAGGGGAGATGCCTAAATAAACAGCCTTGCAGAAATCCGCCGAAATTTGATAACTATGTCAAGCAACCCCTATTTCAACCTACACATGCCCATGTGTTTTTTTTGCATGTTTGAATGGCCAAAATGGTTTCCAAATGATGAAATAAGAGCATCACATTATCACACAAAGCAAAAAATATTATCAAAAAGAACATGTATAAGTAGGCACTATATGTGTTGATGATGGCTGAGATATGCATTGCTTCCTTATGCGATTATATGTTTCCTACTACAATAAGCACCATCTTTTAGATAGCTACATATTGGCCAAAAAACGATGTGAGTTCTGTACATGCCCTAAGAGAGTTTTATACTATGGGGCCCCGGGTGCTAGTTTCACCATTTTTTAGAAATGGAGGAGGACCCCCGGCCTCTGCATCTGGACGATGCATACAGTCACTTTATTAGTTATTCACACAAGACCTTACAAAGTCATACAACAGTAAGACTAAACCCACCATCTAGGCAACATCTGTTGCTACTCCTATCCAGTTGATAAAGGGATGCTGATAGTCCGGGCCTAATACCAAACAGACCTCGCAGCCAAACCTAATCATCTAAGACTTGAGGTCCCAACCAGGACGTTTGGCTCCCAAAAATCACATGACCGACCCTATGTGGATTCCGAACTTTGCTGGTGAGAGGGCTCCATTTTTAGCCGTTTTTATAGTCTGCTTAGGGTTTGTGTCCTGCTTAGCAAGGCAAGATGGCAACGGTCCCTGAGGATGGAATAAGGTTCTCTCCGCCCCCCCCTGTTCTGGCGGAGCGTCTAGTGTAGTCAGAGGGCGTGTGAAGGCGTGGCGCTCCGCTGACGGATGATGTTTTTTGTACCGCCTTGATAGTTGATGAATAGATTGGAAGTTTTTCTCGCAGAAGTAAATAAATACAAATAAGGTTCTCCTTGCCAAGCCCTCATACCATCTTTATGTGTTTTTTTAGTTTGGTTAGGGTTTGTGTCATGCTCCGAAAAATGAGACGGCCGCGTCTCCCTGACGACGAAATAAAATTCTCCCAGTCTATCCTTGGTTCCAACAGCTTGTTTACCATCACCAAAGGACGTGCAGAGGTGTTTCTCCAACGGATGATATTCTTCGTACTATTTTGACAATGAATAGATTGATTTTTTTCTAATAAATAAAAATAATATAATGCTTGCTTCGTGCGCACATTTGGCATGCATGTCCACATGGACTGTGAGAGTTCAATTTCATTTCAGTTGGCCCAACAGACTGAGACATTGGCAGGCCGTGACAGCTAAGACAGGAGTACGCAGCAGCGCCCGATCCTAGATTCCCAAAATTACCCTCGTCGATTCCAGGCTAGACGACTGCTCGCCAGTAGCGGGGGGTAAAAGAAAGGAAAAGAACCTTGAGGTGGCGTGTGAGCATCGATGGTGCCAAGCCGGAGCCGTCCGGCCGGTCCGGTCGATCACTCTGCTGCCTCCCATCAGCAAGCACCAGGAAACACAAAGTACGTACTGCCCTCGATCCCGACGAGCCGAGCGCTGAAAGCTAGCGTTATCACACTGCCCAAGGCGGCCACCTCTTATCTCACAGGCCCCCACCCGCCCCTAACTTAATCATCTCCTCACCCTCGCCCTCACCACCTGCCGGAGATCCCAGTAGAAAAAGGATCCATCAGGTCAAATAATTATCCACCCTTGGTTTGTCAGCACTCACCACTAGCCGCGGCCAGGTTAATTAATCAACTAATTAATCTTGCAGTGGTCTCCTCACCTGCTTGCTTAACAAAAAGAAGCAATTAACCGCTAGTACGTACTAGCGGCAGTATATATATTCACGCGCGCGGCGCGCGCACATGGTAATCACAGTGTCGGGTCATGTGTGACAGGCCCGATCGATCGGACGCGTTTTGCTTTATTTGCGCAGACCTACGTACGGGGCGGCATGTGCGGACGGTCTAATTAAGTTTTCCCTTCGCATGCAAGATTAGCGGCAGGGCATGCATGCAGCGCGTTAAGTATACGTATAGTACGCCGCTCCTCCTAGCCAAGGCATATGAATAGCTCTAGGTTAGCCTAGCTAGGCACTACCAACTCATCTCTTAATTCCCCGAGCGAAATTAAGGTTGGCGCGCGGCAGGCAAGACAAGGAAGTTCAAACTTGAGGAGTTCTTCATGAGTGAGATCATGCGCGATCGTGCATGCACGTAAGACAAAAAGAGTGGGCATGCACGAGGATTGTTTCGATAGATCAGAACGTTTTTAGATCGCTTCGATGAGTGGCAGGCAGGGGCATGTATAGGTCAACCAACATTGCATGGTAACGCTTGATTATGTTACTGTGGGCTTTGGTACTGTTCAGTCATGTGTGTGATCGATCGATTCTCTCTAGCTAGAAATCATGGATGAATGATCAAATCATGCATGCATGCATGATGCATTCGATGACCAACAGACCAACCAACCAAGCACTCCAACAAATGCACAGTACCGGTGAATCTATTCGTGCACGATTTGTCACCACTCTTTTTTTTTTTACCAAACTGCTGAACAATAACCCTATACTTTGTTGGCCAAGAAATTAGCTAATTAAAAGGGCACAACAAGACAATCCTCACTAAGATGAGCTAGCTACCTAGTAGGAGTGGCTAGAGTATGAGACATTGAACAACACGATTAATTTGCGACATTGTGCTTCTCTAAATTTGCGGCATGCAAGCAGGACATGTGCATGAGAGCCAACCTTTACAAATTAAAGCCTTGTCTTCTTGGACCATGAATGTCTTTGCAATTCATTCACCTCTTTCTTAGTTTCTCACCCCACACTATTGTTAATCATCCTGGCTGGCTAAGCTTGGCTTTAGGGCCCTTCTTTTATGTTGCGGAGTACTTGCATTTTATTTTTTGTTGCAAACACGTACAGCTGACTAGGAGGGGGCTAGCACCAACCAGGCCCGCAAGCATGCTCAGTACACAAGGCACTCAGAATAAATGAATATTTACAATTAGGGCCCTATTGCCAGAAGGGATGGAGGCTATGGTTGTACAAAGGGATAGAGCTAGGGTGTTAGGTGTGGATACCTAGCTTGGGCCAATAAATTATTTCTTGTTAGGTCTGGTTCCTTGTTTGTTGCAGTAGTAGCTGAGGATTCTGGTGATGGCAAAGGGAGCTGCAAGCTAGCCGTTCCTTGTTACAAGGTCAAGAATTTGTTGCGAGAGCCTCTAGGTCATGGTCTCATGGAGAGGAAAGTGGTCCACGAAATCTAAGAAGGCCTAACTCATGTCCCTTTCCTCCCATGTATGTGATGGAGAGTGAACTCCTCTAGGCTTATGTAATGCGCTTCATAGCCATTATGTTTGCCGTAAGACCCAATTAACGTATATATCCAATGCACATCTCAAGCCTTTTAGGTGCATTCCATGGTGACCTGGTCAACCTCTTCAAAAAGGGGTCCACGGTATAAGAAAACTTTGGTCAATATGGTTATATCATAATACTCCTCCTGCCCTTCATCATAGTTGCCTGCAACTTACAACTACTAATTGAATCCGTCGTTCACATATTTTTTGGGTACATATATCAGAGTGTGCACGGTGTCAAGAATCAAGTAGATGTATATCGTAGCTACGTAAGCACAACCTCAAAGAGGATGGATAGAATAGTTTTGGAAACTTAGGATCCTTTTCCTAGGTGACACAAACATTCACTGTGCATTATGCTTGACGGGTAGCTGACACATTCGTCAAAAGGAAACTAGCCTTAATTAGCGAAGAACGATGAAAGCAATCGCTTTCTCAATCCAATTTGGTTCTGGCTGTATATAAACTACAATCATAGTACACTACATAGAAAAAAGCATGTGTTTAGCTAGCCACGATACCTACACAAACAACAAGCATATTTTCATAAATATCCAAACATTTTTCAGTATCATGCATGTGTATACACCATTCTATACCTTTTTTCGAAAAGGGGAAAGACCATTCTATACCTAGCTAGCTAGTTCTTTGTCTCCATTTGTTCAGCTTCAGAAGTACATGATCTATACCATACTCATGTGGTAGCAAAGAGTCTACTAATTACTATTGTATTTTATAATTTCATCACACTCTCACAGATCAATTAGTTCCAAATATACCAGGAGCCGGTGCACAATATTAATGAATTTGTTTAAATAATCCTATTTTGATGACCTTGAAGAATTGTAATTAAAGCTGATCTGGAAACAGAAAAATAGAGCATTTTTTATGGTATATGATTAATTATGCTGAGATGACATCCAGGTACGTTGGTGTTGATAACTTTACTAGATCCTTCCTACCTAAAGATAAGTTAGCTAGCGTCGACATTAAGAGTTGGAGTCATGGATGGGTACAAGCCAAGGCTGAAAAGGGTAGCTCCATAGGTAAGCTTGCAGTTCCATAAGCTAATATTTTTCATTCTCTCAGTTTTTTATTCAGACATGGAAGCAATGAATTCAACACCACCGTACCTTACCACATGTACATTCTCATCCTATACACAGGTGATGATTATGGATAGGATGAGAATACCAAGAAATTATAGTGCGGGTGCGGGTGCTCTAAAATGACCGAGAAACAAAATATTCGGTTTGAAACCAATCCTTTCTGAATTATCTAAGTAAATAAGGTTGCTAATAATAATATATCAATAATTCACTTAGAAAATACACATGCACACGGAATAATAGTGCATATTCCCAAGTTCTAAGTTTATATATATGCTGGGTAGAATAGAGCTACTGCACGAATATATAAATTCTCAACTTCAAATTACTACTAACACCCATGAAGTCCAAGCATATCATATGATACAGAAAGTAACCTTTTCCTATTAATGTGTGTCATCTTTTCAACAAGCTAAGATAAAAAATGATATATTATTGCAAATTTTAAGTAAAGGTTGATGTTCATGCACAAAATTCAGATGATAATATAACATAAAATTTCTAAGGATATAGAATTTATCTTCACTATATTGGAGAATAAATAGGGCCACTAACAATTAATCGCCCATGTGCACAAGGAGAACTACATCAGTTGCTAATTTCAATATGAAGGGATGTTCTTGCTCACTCTTAGTTGATCTCTCTTGTGATAAGTTAGCCGTTCTTAAATAGTTGTGTAATTTGTTGCACCCAGAATGTGCTCATATCCCATTTATTAATGTTTAGATCCATGGAAGCATTAACATTTATAAACTTCCATCTAACACAGATAACAATGGTGTACCAAACATGAGATGATATATATCAATCGGCCGCATAAAGTGTTTGTTTGGATGCACGGGATCGGTGCCAAATCACTTTGCGAAGCATTCGAAGTTGAGAAACAACCCCTACCTCGCCAAGGGACTTGCTCCAATGCAAGACTATCCGAAGTACCCCTAATCATGTGTGAGGAACCTAGACAAGCATAGGACTAGAAAACACACTCAGCAAATTTGTAATACAGAACTGATGTCTGCACTAACAAAGCATAGATATAATCTAGCTCGCAATGCACAAAAATGTATGCGTGCCTATTATGGTGGAATCACTCCATGCATATATATATATATATATATATATATATATATATATATATATTATCAAACACAAAAGATTTCAGAAAAAACATGTATATGAGTTGAATGATGTTTTGGTTGTAGGTAGTGGCCATTGGTCAGGCTACAGTGCATTACAATCGTAGTGTGCTTGAAAATAAGTGTGCAGAAGGGGGGAAAAGAAACAAAGTAGAGTTGAGGCTACACCTAGATATAGGATATGGACAGTACTCACTGTACCACTCTACGTATATATAGGCCGGCCGGGAGCTGAAAATTGCAGAGTACTGTTGTACTGAAAGACAAGAGATCATACCCACTGTTCTTTATTTCTCTGAAAAGATTTAATCTTGCACAACGCACTGGTACGGTGGTACTAATAAACTGTAAAAGTGAGAAATTATCTAGGTTGAAAGACAAACTACTCCTAGTAGTTAAGCATGAACCAAAAATGTTAGCTTCAAGCTGTCCACAAAATGACGCATGCATACTACAGGTCCTAATAATGGCTAGGCTTAGATTAAGTTTGCAGTTTTCCTAAAAGTAAATCATGCACATTGTTGGCATTCCATCATTCCATGTGAGACTAGAGCTTGTATTGGTCGGTATTTCTCATTTCTATAAAGAATTACCACATTGATCTATGTCACTTCAACAAAGAATATTGAAAAATAGTACCCTATGGAAAGGAGAAACAGTGGCGTGACAAGGTCACTGTGTACTCTAGAGAGAGAAGGATAGAAAGAGAGAGAGAGAGAGAGTACTCCAAAGATTAGCCAAAGAATTGCATAGAATTGCTGTACTTTCCCTTGTGGTGTGGAGCAAGCAGAAGCTGATTGCTCATCCATCCCAAGGAACAAGAGAATATATTGTTGGCTGCTTAAACAGAAGTACAGAACCAACCAATGCAGCTATAGAAGCATAGAAGAACAAGACATGCAAAGAAATCATATAAAAAGCACCACAAAATGAGCAGCTTTACCCATGCCATCCAAGAGAAGCTTCCCCATGCACACACAAAAGCAAATCCAAGCAGACAATAGCATACCATGTAGGAGTACGCAATGTAATCGATCTAACGCATACGTACTTAGGAGTAACATAGAATACTAGTACTAGTAGCAGTAAACTATAGTTAACCAATCACGTGCTGCATGCGAAATGTAAGTAGTAAACGATTTCAAAAGGGAGTGATTAAGATACACTTTAGTTTATCTCTCTTTAATTGCACCAATGCATTAAGGTCATTACTAATTAACCAACAGGAAATTAAAATTCATGGAAGGATCCAAAAGTAGTAGCTCTAGCTAGCTAACGAGATGCATTAGCGTTCGTCATCAACGATGGACAACAATCCCCCTCCTCTTCTTGGATCTTCTTGACTTGGATCAATGCAACTCGACCATCATCTTTGGCAGTAAATGAAACTTGCTAGGAATTCATGGCAGGAATTGAAGCTAGGTTCTAGGGTTATGAGGGAAGAACTGGGTGCCTGCTGCGAAGGCGCCGATCGGCGTCGGGTAGGGGTCCATGAGCACCGCCGCGGACGTCGCCACCGTCGCTCCGTGCCCCCCGGCCGCCTCGCTGCTCCCGGCCGGCGATGAACCCTCCCTCGCGGCCCCTGTCAGCTGGTGGTACTCCGCCGAGGACGGCGGCAGCTGCCCAGCCGCCTCTTCCGCCGGCCCATGGTCCCGCAGGATCCCCTTGAACGTGTGCCCCCCGATGCTCACCGCCGTCTGGTACGCGAACTCCGCGTCCGGCTCGTCCACCGGCCCTATCCGCACGCACCGGAACACGGCCTCCAGGCTCAGCTCCGGCGGAAACCTCCCGTCCCCCTCGCCTGCAAACACACCCCGTCGGCGTCAGCGTCCTGAATGGTGCAGTAGTGCAGTACTGCAGTGACTGATTGTACTGTAGACTGTAATTGAGTAGCTTCCACATACCTGAGGAGGTGGTGGCGTCGACCATCGCGGTGGTCGCGGACGGCAAGCGGCCGAGGGAGCGCACGAGCTCGCGGGGCCGTTTGTTGGCAACGGCAGCGGCCGCGGCGGCGGCGGCGCTGTTGTTGGCTGCGGCGCCGCGGAAGAGCGCGGCGAGCTGCTGCTGGCGCTCGCGGCGCTTGGAGGCGGGGACCCAGGTGCTCTTGACGTGGGTGGCACAGTTGAAGCCGCGGCTGCGGCAGCAGGTGCGGCACCGCTGGTGGGTGCAGTCCTTCTTGGCGTTGTTTCCGCAGTCCTGGCAGCTGGTGCCGGCCCTCCCGCCCCCCGGGCCGCCTCCACCAGCCAAGCCGACGCCGCCCACGCCGCCGCCCTCATGCGGCGAGAAGCCCAACACGACGCCGGTGGCCACCCCGGAGGAGAAGAACTGCGAAGTGTGCGGCACGGCCGCCGCCTGCTGGTGGTGCGGGTGCCATAGCTGGAACCCTATCCCACCTCCTCCCCCGCCGCCGCCGCCCGCCGTGTCGGCGGCCGCGGCGGCGGCGCCGCGCGCGTACAGAAACAGACTGTCTGCCCCGATTGGATGATCGCCGCGGTCACCGCTCCTTCCCCCGCTACCTCCACCTCCGCCGCCGCCGCCTCCCCTCAGAGAGAACCCCGCCATCCACGGCAGCAGCCAACACCCATCAAGAAGCTCCTGCCAGCGCGCTCACTTCCTTGCTCACTTTCTCCTTCCTCCCCTCTCACCTCCTACAAACACAAACAGCCCGAATAAAAAAGTAGATCTTGGGTGTAAGAAAAAGCGGAAGAAGCAACAGAACATGGCAGGCTCTTGGGATTGCGCGACCCGTAGCTCAGATTTTCAACATAGCTCACCAGTAGATTAGACAGATCTACCACTGAGATGCCGATAGATAACAGATTTCTACGCAATTACACACACATACTCCTCCTCGCTAGCATATCTAGGGGGCTTGGTTACGGGTGTTGACAGCATGTAGCTAGCGCTGACAAACTTGAGCGAGCCTGCCTAACAAGTTAGGAAACTAGTTACTACCCCAACCACTTGTACTCACCTTTCTTCGCCTCTTGCCGTGAGGATAGGTAGCTTGATCTTGCCTCTAATTCTCGATCTCCTCTTGAGAGCGGAGACTGCCTAAGGCTTGGCTTTGTTCTCTTCTCACTAGGAGGAGGGAGGAGGAGCTTAGGAGGGAGGGAGTGGGGTAAGGTGCTTTTTGGGGTGGTGAGGGCAGCCAAGTGCGTGGCTAGGCTATATAAAGAAGAAGGATTGGGGGAGGGATGATGGGCGCAAGCTGCCGGGGAGGAATTCTAGAGCGCCTGCAAGCGCCGCCATGGTGGCGGCTCGAACCTTAATTTCTATTTATTGCTTCCCGCAGCTCGGCGCTCGATCGACCGATCTCGCTCCTGCTGCTGCTGCCGCTGCCTGCTGCTTCCTTATCTCTCCTCCTTTCCTTGCGCAGCTGTGCTTCCCTCTCTGTCTACCCAACCGGATGAAAGAAGAACAAAGGATGCGAGGGGAGAGAGGAGAGAGGAAATAAAGGAGGAGGGAATGGAGAGAGAATGTGTGTCTAGTAGCTGCTAGCAGTAGTACACTAGTACTCGATTTTATTTATATTTGATTTTTATGGGCTGTTTGTGTGTTGCTTTTGCCTGCTTTTTTTTGCCTTGCGCTGCTGAGAAATTATTACGGGAGCGGCCCTGTCAAAGACAGGATGACTACATGGCGACAAAGGGCAGGGAAGGCGAGAGGAGGAATTTTTCACTGACAGGAGAATGCACCTTTGCTCTCTGGTCGTCGTCTTCCAGGCCGAGCCCCCATGCACACCTGCTTTTCTTTAACGTCTCCTATCCTATCTCGCCATGTCCCTGTGCATGTGTTCTTTAATAATTTCTAGTTTCTTCCAGACAAATGCGCTAAACTTCTAGAACATAAAAGTGGTTATCGTTTATAGGGATGTAAGTGGCAAATAAATGGCGTCCGCAATTCCGTTTAGTTATTTTTTGCTAGCTTGATAGTTCATTTTCCTCAAACAAACAAAAAACCTTTTTGAATTATCATATCATAAATGGATTTTAAACGGAATTAAATGAGACCCGGTTGACATCCCTAGCGTGTAGGATTAGAAAGTAGTATACCAATTTCTAATTGACAGTAGAATGGCAAGTAATAGGAGAAATGGAATGCTTGTGGGCCGGGTGACATACATCGCTGCAAAAATTCATGCAACAGTTTATCAAGATTAAAATTCATAGGCAAGCATGTTTCAATATAGTTTTTCAAATATATAGAGCATGAGAGTAGCTTTTGTTTGGTCCACACTAGCAAAAGGCCCGTGCGTTGCAACCGGACAATAAAATTGTGGTTTTTAAATTAAGTTCCAAACACCCGCACTCTATGTGTATACACATATTTGAATATTTATGCACGGACCGGCTCGCATGTGGACTCTTAAGACACATGCATTCTAACATGCTCACATTAGATCGATGTTGGACTTATCCTTGGTGCGTGTAATTTTCTTGAGTACATCCTCGATGCGTGTATGAGAAGGAAAAGAAACGGACAGTCTCACGATGGATGAAAAATTGAACGGTCCAATGACGTAAGAATAATTCGAAGGAACACTTGTTTTTTTTTCACGTTTACGGGTAGCGGGGTGGGTAATTAATTTCAACTTTTGGGACAGTTTCAATGATAGAGAGAAACAATTAACGAAGAGTTTTTTTCCCTTACAGGTGGCGTGGTTGGTAATTTACTTGAACTTTAGGAGGAGTTTCGATGACAGACGAAAAAATCATGAAAACAGTTAACAAAGAGATTTTTTCACTTACTAGTGGCATGGTAGGTATTTTTCTTCAATTTTATGGGCAGCTTAGGCCAAGTGGATGGACAAAAAAAATCAGAGAAACACACCTCCCTTTATTATTAAATTAGGTAATAGATTTGAGCAGGTATTTTTTTTTAGAGAAAATGCATAAATCCTGACTTCAACTTAATGAAGCCATCAACCGGCTAGGATACAAAGGAGTTGATTACAAAATGCCAAAACTTAATCAAAAACTAAAAGATCACATGCAAATCACGCTCCAGACCAGGAGCTATAGGTAGCACGGCAACAAACGCCATCGCCTACACTAAGAAGCCAGAGTCAGCCGCCAAATTGCCCAACATAGCTATATATGTTGCGCAGAGGCCAACCAGAGACGCCAACTATCACAAACCTAGTCTGGTATGCACTTAGACTAGCTAGTCATGTTTAAATTTCATTGAAATTAAATTGGGGAATGATCCACACCCTAGCACCAAATTAAATCAAATAGGTTCAATAAAATCTTTTTCAATAAACCCAAAGATGTCCTTTAAAAATGTTCATGATTTATAGCACAAGGTGAGAACCTAAACCAAAAAGGGTGCACATTTTTCGATGGCAGAAGTGGGCTTAGAATTAATACAATTAGCATTTGAGTTCGGGCTATTAAATGCTACATATATTTTTAACAGCTCCAGTGATTCAGAAACTTTATCTAGGGCACTGGATTAATTCATTTAACATCCACAATAATTTTCAGAACTTTCTAAAATGCTTTAGTGCCTAAACTAAATCAAAGCAGAAAAGAAAAATAGAAAATAGAACAGAAAATAGGAAAATACAGAGAGGAGAGAGAACTACCTAGTGCTTACATGGGCTACTTACCTGGCCGGCCCACTGGCCTAGTGCCAGTCACCCCTAACCCCTTGCCAGTCGGACGGGGCGCATGCCCGACGCACGCACGTGGCGCACGTGCCACCTCCTGCTCGCTTGCCTGCCTCCCCCGACATGTTGACCAGCTGGATGGACTCCATGGTGTTGTCCTGATCGAGCCGACGCCCGCCCACTTCCCTCCTCGCTCTCTCTCGCCCGATCCTCGCAATGGCCAAAGCGCCTGCAGCCGCGCCGTCGTGACCACTGTAGCCTGATATGTCTCCGTCGTATCTATAATTTTTGATTGCCCCATGCCAATATTATACAACTTTCACATACTTTTGGCAACAATTTATATGATTTATTGGACGAACATATTGATATAGTGCCCAGTGCAAATTCCTGTTTGTTGCATGTCTTTTGTTTCGCAGAATATTCATATCAAATAAAGTCCAAACGCAATAAAACTTTATGGATATTTATTTTGGAATATATGTGAATGTTTGGGAGAAGAATCAACGCAAGACGGTGCTCGAGGGGCCCACTAGGAACCTCGTAAGGTGGTTGCTGCCCTTCTTTTGCAGCGAGAAAGATAATTTATGAATAAAAATCCCCTCAAGATTTCAGCCCAATCAGATTACAGATCTCCAAACATTTAAGAAATGGCGAAGGGCCAGAAAACGAGAACATGAAACAAAAGAGAACAGAGAGGGAGATCCAATCTATGAGGGGCTCCTACGCCTTCGTCGCCATGGCAGCCATGGACTAGAGGGGGAACTCTCCTTCCATCCAGGGGGAAGGCCAAAGAAGAAGAAGGAGGGAGGCTCTCTCCCCCTCTCCCGGTGGCGCCGGAAGACCGCCGGGGCAATCATCGTGACGACGATCTACATCAACAACTTTGCTGCCGTCATCACCAACTCCCTCCCCCTCCATGCACCGGTGTAACACCTCTTCTCCCTGCTGCAATCTCTACTTAAACATGGTGCTTAATGCCATATATTATTATCCAATGATGTATGGCCATCCTATGATGTTTAAGTAGATCCGTTTTGTCCTATGGGTTGATTGATGATCGTGATTGGTTTGAGTTCTATGTTTTATTTTGGTGCTGTCCTATGGCGCCCTCCGTGTCGTGCAAGCGTGACGGATTCCCGTTGTAGGTTGTTGCAATAAGTTCATGACTCACTCATTGTGGATGTGTGAGTGAGTGAAACACATACCCGAGTAAGGGAGTGTTGCGTATGGGATAAAGAGGACTTGATACTTAATGCTATGGTTGTGTTTTACCTTTAATGATCTTTGGTAGTTGTGGAAGCTTGCTAGAATTCCAATCATAAGTGCATATGATCCAAGTATGGAAAGTTTGTTAGCTCATGCCTCCCCCTCATATAAAATTGCAATAATGATTATTGGTCTAGTTATCGATTGCCTATGGAGAAAATACTTCTCTTGTGTTATAAAAATCTTTCTACTAAAGAACTAACTATTATTATATCGCAAAGTACTCCTAGTTTTATTCTTGCAAAGTAGTTCTAGCATCACACCTACAAAATAGTTTCATACTTGTTCTAGGTAAAGCGGACGTTAAGTGTGCGTAGAGTTGTGTCCGTGGTCAATAGAACTTGAAGGGAATATAAATCCTACCTTTAGCTCCTCGTTGGGCTAGACACTCTTATTTATCGAAAAACCTACAGTTGATCCCCTTCACTTGTGGGTTGTCATGACCTTTTTCTGACGCTGTTGCCGGGGAGCAATAGCGTGGGGTGAATATTCTCGTGTGCGCTTGTTTGCTTTATCACTAAGTAATTTTTATTTTTCTGTTCTATGTTGTTCTCTATCTTTAGTTATGAATATGGAACACAAAATACCAACAAAATTAGTTGTACTAGCTACTCATGGAGATGAGGAACCTCCTAAAACTCTCGATGCTCGTTATGTGAAAAATATTATACATTACTTTGATAATCCCGAGAAAACCCCATTCAACTTGATAATGGGAGACACGTTGGATCAACGTGAATACTTTAGGGATTATCACTTGACTCAAAAAGGGAAACTCTTATGGGATCAAATTAATTATTCGCAGTGGTATGCTTGGGATATGATTATACTTGTTGCTCTAGGATGAAGGCTAAACACCTTCCCTTTTCATGTTAATTTAATGATAATGAAACCTTGGCTTCTTATGCTAATCGAAGATATGATTACTATGATGTGGAACGAAAAGAAGATTTTTTTGCTTTTAAGGGTGCTTATGAAATTGAAACTCTATTTGGAACGTATGGAGATTATGATCATGCTGTTTATAGACCTAAATTTTTTGCTATACTTAGATATTGCTATGAGAATTATAAATACAATTCCGATATTGATGTATTTATTGAGAAAGTCTCTATTTGTCCAAGAAGAGATTAATATTTTGCAGGAAACTATGGAGGAAGAAATTACTGAAACTATGAGCTCATTAGATGAAAAGGATGATGAGGAGAGCGAACAACAAAAGGAGGAAAAGCGTATTAGCTACCCGTGCCCACCTTATAATGAGAGTAACTCTTCAACTCATACATTGTCTAATTTCCCTTCGTGCTTACCGAAGGATGAATGCTATGATGATTGCTATGATCCATTGGATTCATTTGAAATATCCTTTTTTGATGAAATTGATGCTTGCTATGCTTGTGGCCATGATGCCAATATGAATTATGCTTATGGAGATGAACTTGCTATAGTTCCTTACGTTAAGAATGAAATTATTGCTATTTCACCCATAAATGATAGTCCTATTATCTTTTTGAATTCTCCCAACTACACTATATCAGAGAAGTTTGCCCTTGTTAAGGATTATATTGATGGGCTGCGTTTTATCACTACACATGATGATTTCGATGAATATAATGTGCATGTGCTTGCTTCTCTTACTTGCAATTATTATGAGAGAGGAACCACATCTCACCTCTCTATATTTTCAATACGATAAAATTGCAAGAAACTGCTTATGCTATGTAACGACCTTTACTTTGTGTGCATGAATTGTTCTTTTATGACATGCCGATGCATAGAAAGAGAGTTAGACTTTGTTGTTACATGAAATATGTTACTTTATGCTTACTACTAAATTACAAATCATTGTTAATTAAAATTGTCTTTGATATACCTTGGGATCCGGGTATCAACCACTTGAGCATTATATGCCTAGCTTAATGGCTTTAAAGAAAGCGCTGCCAGGGAGACAACCCGGAAGTTTTAGAGAGTCATTTAGCTCTGTTGTGTGCTTTTATAAAGTTTGAAAACAAAAATAATCATTCCATTTGTACATATCCATTGTATTATAAAAATAATGGGCCAAGATTTACCTTTAGGATGTTTAAATTGCTTGTTTGGTATGTGCAGTGCAAAAGCAGAAACTTTTGCTGTAGTGCGTGAATTTACGTTTTTTACTGGAACATGATAAAATTATGAATTTTTTAGAAAATAATTCTATGCAAATTTTTTACTTTGTCCTAATTTTTCAGAATTTTTGGAATTACAGAAGTATGGTCAATGTTTAGATTGCTACCGACTATCATATTTTTGACAAATTCTGTTTTTGATGCATTGTTTTGCTTGTTTTGATGGAACTATGGATTGTATCGGTGGTATAAGCCATGGAGAAGTTAGAATACCTATATGTAATGCAAAAAACAAAATATGAATGGGTTTGCAACAATACTTAAAGTAGTGATTTGCATCATTATACTAACAGATCTCACAAAGGTTTTGTTAAGTTTTGTGTGGATGAAGTGCTCGAAGATCGAGGTGGTCTCGATATGAGTAGAAGGAGGAGAGTCAAGAGTTCAATCTTGGGGATGGCCAAGGCACCCCAAGTGAATATTCAAGGAGACCCAAGCGTCTAAGCTTGGGGATGCTCCGGAAGGCATCCCATCTTTCTTCAACAAGTATCAGTATGTTTCGGTTTTGTTTTGTTCACATGATATGTGTAAATTCTTGGAGCGTCTCGTGTGTTTAGTTTTCACTTTTCTTTAATGCATGTGACGCCCGGATAGTTAAGCTACAGTAACCCTCTGCTAATTATGCCACGTCACCTCGATTACTGTAGATGAACTAGCGTTGATTCGAAACCGATTCTAATTCAATTTCCAAACCAAGGCAAACAACAAAAAAAATTCAAACTTTGAAAGTAAAATGCACTAAGCGTGGCACATAAATCATAAGTAACTATGGTGGTGGAACCACACTTTTATAAAAGTTTTTAAATGCACTATAGTAAATAAAACAGTAGCAAAACTATTATTTAAATGATATTTAAAAATTGAACAATTACAAAACTATTTTTAGTTTGGGTACAAAAATAATGTGACAGTGGCATTGTTGGAATCATCCAATTAGGTGTCACTATGGTATGTAATGAAACTATTATAGATAGGAACTGGAAGTAAAATAAAAGAAATAAGATAAGGGGAATAAAAGTAAAAAAGAAAAACAAAACAAACAAAGAAAAAAAAGGAACAGGACCCTCCCCCCCCGACCCAACTGGGCCACGGCCCAGCTAGCCGGCCTAGCTATTAGCCAGGCCAGGCCCAACCGGCCGCCTCCCTCACTCCCTTATCCCCCCACACCCGAAACACTAACCCACGACCGCTCCCACTCCCCTCCCCACGTCGCTCTCTCCTCCTTCCCCCCGATCCAAATCTGGATCGGGAAGGGGAATGAACTGCGCCGCCGCCGATTCCCGAAGCCGGACCGCAACCTCGCCGGCCTGCCACCTCCTCCTCGATGGTCTGCCTCCTCCACGACGCGCCGTCTCCGTCCTCCTCACGCACCGCTGCCCCGTCCCTACAAACTTCGGTGAGGACCCCGGTCCTCCTCTCTCCCTCGCCCCGCGACCATCGCCGCGCGGTGGCGCTCGCCTGCCGCGCTCCCGCCCCGCCCACCGTTGCTCCGCTCCGGCCGCGACCATGCCTCGCGCGCTCCGCCCCCGCAGTCACCGTGGTCGGGCTGCACCCTACCCACGCGCGGCGCCGTCTGGCCGTACCCGTCGCCTCGCGGTCACCGCGCCACCGCCTCCCACACCTCGCGCCCACGACCACCTGCACGCGCTCGCTTATGCGCCGCCCCGCGCCACCCCCGTTCCGTCACGGCCTCCCTCCGCCGTGCGCTGCCCGACTCCCTGTGCTGCACCCCCGGCCTCCTTCCCCACGTCGCGCCTGGAGCCAGCGCCTCACCCGCCCCTGCTCACTGCCCCACGTGGCCTCGCCGCCACCGCTCCACCGTGCTACCCCGCCTCCAGCCCCACGGGCCACTGCCGAGCCGACGGCCACTTCCAGCGCCCGCGCCCACTCGGGCTCCATCCGGATCGAGCGCCCGTGCGCCCATGCGCCCGTTAGGCCTAGGGGCCTATGACAAGGGGCCTCACCCTGGAACGTTTTATTAAAAAAAAGAAAAATAATAATAAAAATAATTAAATAAATAATATTAATTAATTAAATTAATTAATTAATCATAATTAGATTAACCTAATTAACTAATTAGTTTAATTAAACAGTAATTAGATTAGTTAAATATTAATTAGACTAAACAGTCAATGACCAGTGGGACCCACACGTCAGCGACCCAGTCAACACCTCTGTTGACTGCTGATGTCATGCTGACGTCATGATGACATCAGCAAACACTGTTCTGGATAATGTTGGATTTAGTTAATTAATTAAAATCAGAAAATGATTTAAATCTTTAGAAAATCATATCTTTTAATCCGTAACTCGGATTAAAATATTTTCAACATGAAAGTTGCTCAGAACATCGAGACGATTCCGGATACGCAACCCGTTCGTTCGCCACACCTCCCTAACCTATCGAACTCGCAACTTTCCCCCTCCGGTCCTCCGCCCAAAAAAACGCAAAACACCGGGGATACTTTCCCGGATGTCATCCCCCTTCACCGGTATCACCTACTACCGCGTTAGGGCACCTCTAACGCCGTTACTTGTCATGTCATGCATCACTATGCATATGCTTGCTTAAATATTTATTGTTTCTCCCCCCTCTTCTCTCGATAGACACCGAGACCGACGCCGCTGCTACCCAGTACAACTACGGAGTTGACGACCCCTCTCTCTTGCTAGAGCAACCAGGCAAGCCCCCCCCCCCCCCCCGTGATCACCAGATATCGCCTACTCTCTTCTATACTGCTTGCATTAGAGTAGTGTAGCATGATACTGCTTTGCGTTATTCCTATCCTGATGCATAGCCTGTCCTTGTTATTATTGTTGTTACCTTTACCTGCAATCCTACATGCCTAGTATAGGATGCTAGTGTTCCATCAGTGGCCCTACACTCTTGTCCGTCTGCCATGCTATACTACTGGGCCGTGATCACTTCGGGAGGTGATCACGGGCATATACTATATACTTTACACTGCTACATTACCTGTGATACTGTTCGGAGTTGGGGGCTGAAGGGGCAGGTGGCTCCATCCCGGTAGAGGTGGGCCTGGGTTCTCGACGGCCCCCGACTGTTACTTTGTGGCGGAGCGACAGGGCAGGTTCCAACCACCTAGGAGAGAGGTGGGCCTGGCCCTGGTCGGTGTTTGCGGATACTTAACACGCTTAACGAGATCTGGGTATTTGATGTGAGTACGCACTAACCATCTACGCGGGAGTAGTTATGAGTATCCCGGCGTCGTGGTATCAGCCGAAGCCTTCATGACGTCAGCGACTGAGTGGCGCGCGCCGGATTGGACCGTAAGCCTGCTCTTGTATTAAGGGGGCTAGTTCTGCTTCCGGCCGTTTTTTGTCGCAACGTGCAGGTGTGCAAAGGGCGATGGGCCCAGACCCCTGCGCCATAGGATTTAGACCGGCGTGCTGACCTCTCTGTTGGTCCTAGGTAGGGCTGCGACGTGTTGATCTTCCGAGGCCGGGCATGACCCAGGAAAGTGTGTCCGGCCAAATGGGATCGAGCGTGTTGGGGTATGTGGTGCACCCCTGCAGGGAAGTTTATCTATTCGAATAGCCGTGTCCCTCGGTAAAAGGACGACCCGGAGTTGTACCTTGACCTTATGACAACTAGAACCGGATACTTAATAAAACACACCCTTCCAAGTGCCAGATACAACCGGTGATCGCTCTCTCATAGGGCGACGAGGGGAGGATCATCGGTTAGGATTATGCTATGCGATGCTACTTGGAGGACTTCAGTCTACTCTCTTTGTGACGCCCGGATAATTAGGCTACAGTAATTCCACGCAAATGATGCCACGTCACCTCGATTACTGTTATTAATCTCGTGATGGTTCAAAAACGGATCGAATTCAAATTTAAAATCAAGTCAAACAATTAAAGCTTTCAAAGGTCAAAACTAAAATGTTCTTAATGTGACAAATAAATCATGGATAATATTGGTGGATAAACCAAGTCTTTATAAAAAGTTTAAATGCACTTAACTAAATAAAACAGTAGCAAAACAATTATGTGAATGCCTCTAAATTAATATACAATTGTTAAACTAGTTTATGTAGTCACCAAACTTTTTAAGGCCGTGGGTTATTCAGAGACATTAATTTAGGAGCTATTGTCATATTTTACAAAACTAAAGAAATTAAAAGTAAAATAAAACAGAAAAGGAAAAATAAACAAAAGAAAACAGACAAAAAAAAGAAAAGGAGAAACCCCCCTTGCCCCCTGGGCTTCGGCCCAGCAGGCCACAAGCCCCCCCCCACTGGGCCCCTTGGCCCAGTCGGCTCAGCCGACCACGCCGGCCCAGCCGGCCCACCCCGCACCTCCCCAGGCCTATTAGGCCACCCACCCCCCCACTAACCCTAACCCCCACCCAAAACCCCCACTCCCCCCACGCCGCCACTCCCTCTTCCCCCCTCCCGATCCAATCTGGATCGGGGACGAGACCCCACGAGCCCCCCCCACTCCCCCCCGCTCCCGCTCGGCGCCCCGACCCCGTGCGCCTCCTTCCCTGTGCCCGCGCGTCCTGCCGGCGACCTCGCCGCCTCGACCCGTCCCCGTCCTTCCCCCGGCCAGATCGCACCGATCCCCGCCGCCCCGACGCCGCCTGGAACGCCGCATCGCCGTCCTCCTCCTCGACATCGCCGGACCGCCTCCCTCGCCGGACTGCTTCCCCGCCGCGCGTCGTCCCCATCCCCTCCCCGCGCCCCGTTGCCCCGTCCCCTACGGCCCCAGTTAGCAGCGCCTCCCTCCCTTCCCTTCTCTGTCGCCGGCGCCGTTTCCCCCCTCGCTCCCCTGCTGACTCCTGGCCGCGCTCTGGCCGCGCCCACGCCGCAGCTCGACGTGCTCCGCCCGCGCCACTTGCCCCGAACCGCGGCTCCTACCGCATGCTGGCCCAGGGTCACGCCTGTGCCTCGCCCACACCCCATGTAGCCAGCGCCCGCCCGCTGCTTCCCGGCCCCGTCGTGGCCTTGCCTCTGCCGCGACCCACGCCTTCAACGCTCGCGGCCACGGCCGGCGCCTCGCCACGACCGCCCAGCTCTGCCATGGCCTTCGCCTTACCACTCCCCGTCCGGCCGCGCGCTGCGCCGCTCCCTGCGCCGCGTTCCCCGCCGGCATTTGCCACTGGCCTCGCCTCGTTCCCCCCCTCGCTCGGGCAACGCCCGAGACTCGGCGCCCGCTAGCGCCTGTAAACCGCATCGCCCCTCTGGGCCACTGCCAAACGGGGCCCCAGCCCCAGAACGTTAAAAAAATAATAATTTAAAAATATATAAAATAAATAATAATTGAAATAATTAAATAAACAATAATAATTAATTAATTAAGGAATTAATTAAATTAATTAATTATAATTAGATTAACCTAATCACTAATAAACCTAATTAATAGTTAGTTAATTAAAACAGTGTATGACAGGTGGGTCCCACTGGACCCACATGTCAGTTTGACCCAGTCAACTCTGTTGACTGCTGACGTCAGCATGACATCATGCTGATGTCATTAATTTATTTTCGAATTAATTTAAATAATTAATTAAATTCCAGAAATTAATAAAATCTTTAGAAAATCATATCTTTTAATCCGTAACTCGGATTAAAATATTTTCAACATGAAAGTTGCTCAGAACGACGAGACGAACCCGAATACGCAGCCCGTTCGTCCGTCACGCATCCCTAGCATAGCAAACTCGCAACTTTCCCCCTCCGGCTCCTCTGCTCGAAAACGCGAAACACCGGGGATACTTCCCCGGATGTTTGCCCCCTTCACCGGTATCACCTCATACCGCGTTAGGGCACCCCTAACACCGTCACTTGTCTTGTCATGCCTCGTTATGCATCTGTTTGCATTGTATTCATTGTTTCTTCCCCCCTCTTCTTCCGCTAGATAACGAGACCGACGCCGCTGCTACCCAGTACGACTACGGAGTTGACGACCCCTCTCTCTTGCCAGAGCAACCAGGCAAGCCCCCCCCCCCTTGATCACCAGATATCGCCTACTCTTCTCTATACTGCTTGCATTAGAGTAGTGTAGCATGTTACTGCTTTCCGTTAATCCTATACTGATGCATAGCCTGTCCTTGCTACTACTGTTGTTACCTTTACCTGCAAACCTAATGCTTAGTATAGGATGCTAGTTTATCATCAGTGACCCTACATTCTTGTCCGTCTGCCATGCTATACTGTCGGGTCGTGATCACTCGGGAGGTGATCACGGGTATATACTATATACTTTATACATGATACATGTGGTGACTAAAGACGGGACGGCTCGTAGGAGCACCCGCGAGTGGATCTTTGAGGCGGAGCGACAGGGCAGGTTCCGACCACCTAGGAGAGAGGTGGGCCTGGCCCTGTTCGGCGTTCGCGGACACTTAACACGCTTAACAAGATCTGGGTATTTGATCTGAGTCTGGCCATTTGGTCTATACGCACTAACCATCTACGCGGGAGTAGTTATGGGTATCCCGGCGTCGTGGTATCAGCCGAAGCCTTCGTGACGTCAGCGACTGAGTGGTGCGCGCCAGATTGGACTGGAAGGCCACTAGGCTAGGTCTGCTTTCGGCCGCGTTCGCAACATGCAGGTGTGCTAAGGGCGATGGGCCCAGACCCCTGTGCGCTTAGGTTTAGACCGGCGTGCTGACCTCTCTGTTGTGCCTAGGTGGGGCTGCGACGTGTTGATCTTCCGAGGCCGGGCATGACCCAGGAAAGTGTGTCCGGCCAAATGGGATCGAGCATGTTGGGGTATGTGGTGCACCCCTGCAGGGAAGTTTATCTATTCGAATAGCCATGTCCCTCGGTAAAAGGACGACCCGGAGTTGTATCTTGACCTTATGACAACTAGAACCGGATACTTAATAAAACACACCCTTCCAAGTACCAGATACAACCGGTGATCGCTCTCTCACAGGGCGACGAGGGGAGGATCATTGGTTAGGATTATGCTATACGATGCTACTTGGAGGACTTCAGTCTACTCTCTTCTACATGCTGCAAGACGGAGGCTGCCAGAAGCGTAGTCTTCGACAGGATTAGTTATCCCCCTCTTATTCTGGCATTCTGCAGTTCAGTCCACATATGATACCCTTATTCCATTTGATACCCATGCATATGTAGTATAGCTCCTTGCTTGCGAGTACTTTGGATGAGTACTCACGGTTGCTTTCTCCTTCTTTTCCCCTATCCCCTCTACCTGGTTGTCGCAACCAGATGTTGGAGCCCAGGAGCCAGACGCCACAGTCGAGGACGACTCCTACTTCACCGGAGGTGCCTACTACTACGTGCTGCCCGCTGACGACGACCAGGAGTAGTTTAGGAGGATCCCAGGCAGGAGGCCTGCGCCTCTTTCGATCTGTATCCCAGTTTGTGCTAGCCTTCTTAAGGCAAACTTGTTTATCTTATGTCTGTATTCAGATATTGTTGCTTCCGCTGACTTGTCTATGATCGAGCTCTTGTATTCGAGCCCTCGAGGCCCCTGGCTTGTAATATGATGCTTGTATGACTCATTTTATTTGTAGAGTTGTGTTGTGATATCTTCCCGTGAGTCCCTGATCTTGATCGTACACGTTTGCATGTATGATTAGTGTACGATTAAATCGGGGGCGTCACACTCTTCTACATGCTGCAAGACGGAGGCTGCCAGAAGCGTAGTCTTCGACAGGATTAGTTATCCCCCTCTTATTCTGGCATTCTGCAGTTCAGTCCACATGTGATACCCTTATTCCATTTGATGCCCATGCATATGTAGTGTAGCTCCTTGCTTGCGAGTACTTTGGATGAGTACTCACGGTTGCTTTCCCCTTCTTTTCCCTCTATCCCTTCTACTTGGTTGTTGCAACCAGATGTTGGAGCCCAGGAGCCAGACGCCACCGTCGATGACGACTCCTACTACACCGGAGGTGCCTACTACTACGTGCTGCCCGCTGACGACGACCAAGAGTAGTTTAGGAGGATCCCAGGCAGGAGGCCTGCGCCTCTTTCGATCTGTATCCCAGGTTGTGCTAGCCTTCTTAAGGCAAACTTGTTTAACTTATGTCTGTACTCAGATATTGCTGCTTCCGCTGACTCGTCTATGATCGAGCTCTTGTATTCGAGCCCTCGAGGCCCCTGGCTTGTAATATGATGCTTGTATGACTTATTTTATTTGTAGAGTTGTGTTGTGATATCTTTCGTGAGTCCCTGATCTTGATCGTACACGTTTGCGTGTATGATTAGTGTACGATTAAATCGGGGGCGTCACAAGTTGGTATCAGAGCCGACTGCCTGTAGGAATCCCGCTTCCACACTCCTTGGCCGAAGTCGAGTCTCGACATTACAAAACTTTTACTAACATGGCTGTGCGGCTTACGGGCCCACGTCGCTATCTGGGTGGTATTAGAATCTTTTATTCCTCATCTATACTCTGGGACTCTTATGTCTCTTCTATTCGGGTTAAATGAATTTTGCTAAATCTAACATTAGGATCTCGTTATCACTTCACCTGGAGAGCCCCTTATTACTAATGATCGTCTGCTGCACGTGAAGACCCTGAAGATACTCTCCGCTGTTAATCCAAGGACTTGTGTTCATCGCGTTGGCAATTCCCCTCCCACCGTCAACCCTTATGGATAACTACTTTCAGTTGTTATTCTTACAATCATCCCCAGTTGGTCTTGTTATTACAGGATACCCCGAAATACTCGTCGTTGTTTCGATAATCCTTTGAGCTTACTGCCTTGCTGTTCTTTATCACCCGAATACCCCTACGGATAATTCTCGCACTTATCGAGTACCCGCTCATCCCCCAATTGTTCATGTGTTTCACAATGGTCTTCGAAATACTATTCGATCCTCCAAAAATCCTTAGTAGCTTATTGCTCTGCAATACTTGCCTGCTTGCATTATGGATGCTTTCCATATGTCTGGCAATATTCGTTAGTATCCTTAGGCATCGTCTTTTTGATCCCATTGATTCAACATGAGTGCGAATGCACGCAATCATCAGTTGATCCTTTTAAATTATCTTTCCGGCTCAGACGTTATTTTAAAGCATGAGCTGGATCTCGACCAATCAAATTGCTGTCGATTGTACCCCTAAGGCTATTCAACTTATCCATCCCTAATCAGAACATTGCTTCTGATCCCTTGTCTTGGAATTGATAATTCCTTTGCATTTGAGCCTTGAATTAGTCAGTTGTTTCTAAAGTCTGATCTCCTTGCATTGTTTCTCCCTCTGGTTGAGTACCGATGCTCGCACCAGATCCCTTGAGGACCACTAGATCATTTGCTGGGTTTTATCCGACAACGTCCTTCATATTCAATAAGTCTGTGAGCCTTTCCTCAGATACATAATACCTTTGGTAAATCGTATCCTCTGCTTTCTCAAACATGCTCTACTATCGAGCTTGTGTTATTTATTCTTGAAATTTGTGGTATATACTCCTAAGATGCCCTGATGGGTTGAACCTATGCCATCTCTAAACTATGTGAACTCGAAAGTTTTCATGAGCCATACACTTCTGGTATTTTGCCAAATAAAATTTCAACACTACAACTTCTTCGAAAGTGAGAAGTGAATGAAAGGTTATGCATTGGAGAAGTGGGAGTCGACCTTGAACTTGTGTTCATGCCCATGGACACGATGTAGATCTTATCGTTAACGCTTCTCTTAAATTAAATTATTCCTTTGGTATAAGTTCATCTTATATCTGGGATCTGACCTTTTGCAATCATGGTTCCGACCATGTTCTCCTTTAAATACCATTTCGTGTGCAAGTTTAAGCGCTTGTCTTTTGTAGAGCAATACCCCAGGCCAACCTCTACTTTGACCTGTCATCGAGTATTACCCCCCTCAGGTATCTCGAGATTATCACGGAACTGCATAACTTCTTATGAGTTCTTCTTCAGGTATTATTTGACTTTCGCTGCATCATCATTTGACTTGATGTCATCGCCAACCGATTACATCTTCATGAAATTTCTCGACAAATGTGTCATGGTCATCATCAACATCCTGAGCTCTTCCAAGATATATATCGAATTCTTGATGAGAAATAGCATCCTCGCCCCTCAATGGTTTGTATTATCACCGACCACCTTATTGCCTTCCGTTCAACACAAACTTATTCGTGTTTTGTGTTATACCTTGAGATCCTTGCTATCCAGCATTTGTTCTTCTTTACCTTGGAATGTTACCACCTTTTATGTCAAGAATGTCGTGGTAATT
Organism: Triticum monococcum; assembly: GCA_034509565.1. Lineage (NCBI taxonomy): Eukaryota > Viridiplantae > Streptophyta > Magnoliopsida > Poales > Poaceae > Triticum > Triticum monococcum. Next base: position 638,073,895 of record CM067847.1, on the reverse strand, counting down.
TTACCACCTCTTGAGAATTCTTGATATAGTAATATCTCTCGCCCTTTTGCGTTCATTTCTTGGTCTCCGTGTTGTTTCTAACCAGAATGCCGACAAATGGTCTGTGATGTGTAAATTCTAAACTTCTAGCAACGATATGGCTTTGAAGTTATTGGTGTACAATTTCATCCTAAGTCTATAGCTTATTGAATCATCATTCGAACATTGATCGTGCTACCTAGTCCAGATTCCTGGGTGCACCCTTCTATCATTGTTTAGTTGTGCATGTTCCCCTCGAGCATACATCACTATATCATTTGATCCGACAAATGATATTTCCTTGTTCACATAATTGTGGAAATCAATCCTTTGGAAATCTCGATGATTTGTTGCTGAGACTATCAGCCACCTCCTCATCCTCTCGTTCGTTTACTGATGAACTCTTGTTTCAGAGCTCACTTACATAGATCACTTCTGAGAATCTCACAATGTCATCTCGTCAAATTGTGTTGCACCTTTTCTTCTCAGGCATCCCGAGTCTGAGGTATCCTGACACCAATCAAATCTGAATCTCGGTCAGATATGATGGTTGGAACATATTTCCAAGAGTTATAACGTTGGTCTTAGATGACCCGGTAAGGTGGTATCATACCTAGCCCACCTGGCCGGAGGCCCTATTGTTATAGTTCCCTTTTAGCAATGTTATCCATTCTTCCATGAGGAAACTGTAAGACTTATTCTACAAGTTATTCCTAATGGATCCTTTTTGTTTCCAAAGTCGGATCTTCACCTGATGACCATGTCAATGCTATCTCGAAGCATGCCTATGGTACTCCGATTTTCAACAAGAATATTTGAAGCCCAATGCTAAATGTTTCCTGCTTAATTATCCAAACACCGTTGTATGGGTAATGTCATGAAATTTGTCTCTCCTACCTAAAAGAGTTTTCTACCTTCTATCCGGTCTTGGATATCATACTCTGCTTGTTCTTGGGAAGGATATACCCCTGAAATATGTGTTTAATCACATTTTACTTTCCATTCTTCTGTTTAATCTAAGAATCACATTTTTCCTTTCCATTGTTTTGTTTAACCTTTCTTGTGATCTATATGATCCAAGCAGAAATATTCTCCTGTTTATGTAAACACCGTGGTGTACAATTCTGTTAGCATGACCCTGTTACTATTGTTGATGACATTCCGGTAGCCACCGATGGACGAGAATTTCGCCTAATGGTCCGCCTCGTTCAACGAGCGGCAAAATGGTTCTCTTCGTCCCTCGCCCTTGGTACCGCCATTGTTGCCGACATAACTGATAGGCTACCCGTTAACATGCCTTGCTGTCATGACCGAGCAAGATGTCACCGCTCCTTCTACTTTTAACCACATGGTGGGCCCATAACCCACAGTTCCACAGGATCGAAACCCGACTCTCCTGTACACCCTGTTGTCAAAGTTATCCCTCGTGCTTGACTTTCTAGGTAATTCACGGGCCACCCACCTGTTGATCTATTTTGTATCGGACACAATACTTATTCCTATTGCTCTGAACCCCATTCACACTCTGTTTCAGGCAATGAACGATTGCCTATCCGCTTGAAACTTCTTATTGCACCGTCTTACTTTGCTCTCGATGTGTTTCATCTGTTCAACTCGAGAGATACTCATATGTTCATACTTGGGAAACCCCCAGGAGATTTTCCCTTATAAAATCCTATCGTTGTAGAAGCTGCCCCTTACCTATTCGTAAATACGATGAAGATCCTGAAGGAAGGACGACAACTTCATCATGATGACCGGAAGCAGAGGACTGAAGACATCAATGTAATGGATTGACCCCTTCGCACCGAGAAGAATCGTTAGAATTTCATAACCAGATCCCTTCCCCCTTATAACCGCTCCTAAATCTCGGGACGAGATTTCTTGTAGTGGAGGAGAATTGTGACGCCCGGATAGTTAAGCTACAGTAACCCTCTGCTAATTATGCCACGTCACCTCGATTACTGTAGATGAACTCGCGTTGATTCGAAACCGATTCTAATTCAATTTCCAAACCAAGGCAAACAACAAAAAAAAATTCAAACTTTGAAAGTAAAATGCACTAAGCGTGGCACATAAATCATAAGTAACTATGGTGGTGGAACCACACTTTTATAAAAGTTTTTAAATGCACTATAGTAAATAAAACAGTAGCAAAACTATTATTTAAATGATATTTAAAAATTGAACAATTACAAAACTATTTTTAGTTTGGGTCCAAAAATAATGTGACAGTGGAATTGTTGGAATCATCCAATTAGGTGTCACTTTGGTATGTAATGAAACTATTATAGATAGGAACTGAAAGTAAAATAAAAGAAATAAGATAAGGGCAATAAAAGTAAAAAAGAAAAGCAAAACAAACAAAGAAAAAAAAGGAACAGGACCCCCCCGACCCAACTGGGCCACGGCCCAGCTAGCCGGCCCAGCTATTAGCCAGGCCAGGCCCAACCGGCCGCCCCCTCACTCCCTTATCCCCCACACCCGAAACCCTAACCCACGACCGCTCCCACTCCCCTCCCCACGTCGCTCTCTCCTCCTTCCCCCCGATCCAGATCTGGATCGGGAAGGGGAATGAACTGCGCCGCCGCCGATTCCCGATGCCGGACCGCAACCTCGCCGGCCTGCCACCTCCTCCTCGATGGTCTGCCTCCTCCACGACGCGCCGTCTCCCTCCTCCTCCTCACGCACCGCTGCCCCGTCCCTATGAACTTCGGTGAGGACCCCGGTCCTCCTCTCTCCCTCGCCCCGCGACCATCGCCGCGCGGTGGCGCTCGCCTGCCGCGCTCCCGCCCCGCCCACCGTTGCTCCGCTCCGGCCGCGACCATGCCTCGCGCGCTCCGCCCCCGCAGTCACCGTGGTCGGGCCGCGCCCTGCCCACGCGCGGCGCCGTCCGGCCGTACCCGTCGCCTCGCGGTCACCGCGCCACCGCCTCCCACACCTCGCGTCCACGACCACCAGCACGCGCTCGCTTATGCGCCGCCCCGCGCCACCCCCGCTCCGTCGCGGCCTCCCTCCGCCGTGCGCTGCCCGACTCCCTGTGCTGCGCCCCCGGCCTCCTTCCCCACGTCGCGCCTGGACCGAGCGCCTCACCCGCCCCTGCTCACTGCCCCACGCGGCCTCGCCGCCACCGCTCCACCGTGCTACCTCGCCTCCAGCCCCACGGGCCACTGCCGAGCCGGCGGCCACTTCCAACGCCCGCGCCCACTCGGGCTCCATCCGGATCGGGCGCCCGTGCGCCCATGCGCCCGTTAGGCCTAGGGGCCTATGACAAGGGGCCCCACCCTGGAACGTTTTATTAAAAAAAAGGAAAAAAAATAAATAAAAATAATTAAATAAATAATATTAATTAAATTAATTAATTAATTAATCATAATTAGATTAACCTAATTAACTAATTAGTTTAATTAAACAGTAATTAGATTAGTTAAATATTAATTAGACTAAACAGTCAATGACCAGTGGGACCCACACGTCAGCGACCCAGTCAACACCTCTGTTGACTGCTGATGTCATGCTGACATCATGATGACATCAGCAAACACTGTTCTGGATAATGTTGGATTTAGTTAATTAATTAAAATCAGAAAATGATTTAAATCTTTAGAAAATCATATCTTTTAATCCGTAACTCGGATTAAAATATTTTCAACATGAAAGTTGCTCAGAACATCGAGACGATTCCGGATACGCAACCCGTTCGTCCGCCACACCTCCCTAACCTATCGAACTCGCAACTTTCCCCCTCCGGTCCTCCGCCCAAAAAAAACGCAAAACACCGGGGATACTTTCCCGGATGTCATCCCCCTTCACCGGTATCACCTACTACCGCGTTAGGGCACCTCTAACGCCGTTACTTGTCATGTCATGCATCACTATGCATATGCTTTCTTAAATATTTATTGTTTCTCCCCCCTCTTCTCTCGATAGACACCGAGACCGACACCGCTGCTACCCAGTACGATTACGGAGTTGATGACCCCTCTCTCTTGCCAGAGCAACCAGGCAAGCCCCCCCCTTGATCAGTAGATATCGCCTACTCTCTTCTATACTGCTTGCATTAGAGTAGTGTAGCATGATACTGCTTTCCGTTATTCCTATCCTGATGCATAGCCTGTCCTTGTTATTATTGTTGTTACCTTTACCTGCAATCCTACATGCCTAGTATAGGATGCTAGTGTTCCATCAGTGGCCCTACACTCTTGTCCGTCTGCCATGCTATACTACTGGGCCGTGATCACTTCGGGAGGTGATCACGGGCATATACTATATACTTTACATTGCTACATTACCTGTGATACTGTTCGGAGATGGGGGCTGAAGGGGCAGGTGGCTCCATCCCGGTAGAGGTGGGCCTGGGTTCCCGACGGCCCCCGACTGTTACTTTGTGGCGGAGCGACAGGGCAGGTTCCGACCACCTAGGAGAGAGGTGGGCCTGGCCCTGGTCGGTGTTCGCGGATACTTAACATGCTTAACGAGATCTGGGTATTTGATCTGAGTCTGGCCATTTGGTCTATACGCACTAACCATCTACGCGGGAGTAGTTATGGGTATCCTGGCGTCGTGGTATCAGCCGAAGCCTTCGTGACGTCAGCGACTGAGTGGCGCGCGCCGGATTGGACTGTAAGCCTGCTCTTGTATTAAGGGGGCTAGTTCTGCTTCCGAACGCGTTCGCAACGTGCAGGTGTGCAAAGGGCGATGGGCCCAGACCCCTCCGCCATAGGATTTAGACCGGCGTGCTGACCTCTCTGTTGGGCCTAGGTAGGGCTGCGACGTGTTGATCTTCCGGGGCCGGGCATGACCCAGGAAAGTGTGTCCGGCCAAATGGGATCGAGCATGTTGGGGTATGTGGTGCACCCCTGCAGGGAAGTTTATCTATTCGAATAGCCGTGTCCCTCGGTAAAAGGACGACCCGGAGTTGTACCTTGACCTTATGACAACTAGAACCGGATACTTAATAAAACACACCCTTCCAAGTGCCAGATACAACCGGTGATCGCTCTCTCATAGGGCGACGAGGGGAGGATCATCGGTTAGGATTATGCTATGCGATGCTACTTGGAGGACTTCAGTCTACTCTCTTCTACATGCTGCAAGACGGAGGCTGCCAGAAGCGTAGTCTTCGACAGGATTAGTTATCCCCCTCTTATTCTGGCATTCTGCAGTTCAGTCCACATGTGATACCCTTATTCCATTTGATACCCATGCATATGTAGTGTAGCTCCTTGCTTGCGAGTACTTTGGATGAGTACTCACGGTTGCTTTCCCCTTCTTTTCCCTCTATCCCTTCTACCTGGTTGTCGCAACCAGATGTTGGAGCCCAGGAGCCAGACGCTACCGTCGATGACGACTCCTACTACACCGAAAGTGCCTACTACTACGTGCTGCCCGCTGACGACGACCAGGAGTAGTTTAGGAGGATCCCAGGCAGGAGGCCTGCGCCTCTTTCGATCTGTATCCCAGTTTGTGCTAGCCTTCTTAAGGCAAACTTGTTTAACTTATGTCTGTATTCAGATATTGCTGCTTCCGCTGACTCGTCTATGATCGAGCTCTTGTATTCGAGCCCTCGAGGCCCCTGGCTTGTAATATGATGCTTGTATGACTTATTTTATTTGTAGAGTTGTGTTGTGATATCTTCCGTGAGTCCCTGATCTTGATCGTACATGTTTGCGTGTATGATTAGTGTACGATTAAATCGGGGGCGTCACAATGCACCATGCCGGTATGAGATAGTCCTTGGCTGATTTATAGAATACTCATTGCACTTCACTTATATCTTTGAGTATGGCTTTATAGAATGCCTCATGTGCTTCACTTATATCATTTGAAGTTTGGATTGCCTGTTTCTCTTGACATGGAAAACCGTTATTTGTAGAATGCTCTTTTGCTTAACTTATATTTATTATAGTGTGGGCAAGTATTTTGTAGAAAGAATTAAACTCTCTTGCTTCACTTATATCTATTTAGAGAGTCAACATGAATTGGTCATTCACATGGTTAGTCATAAAATCCTACATAAAACTTGTAGATAACTGAATATGACATGTTTGATTCCTTGCAATAGTTTTGCGATATAGAGATGGTAATATGTGGGAGGTACTAGTGAATGATTGTGTTTAGCAGGAATATTGGTGTTAAGGTTTGTGATTCCCGAAACCTGGGAGTATACTCTCTCATTATGCTATGAAGTTGGACCATGATTTATTATTAATTGTATTCCTTTGCGTGGAGGTCGTGGGCGCGCGATGGTTAACTCCTACGAACCTCCCCCCTAGGGGCATGCGTACTAGTACTTTGCTTCAAGGTCTAATAAACTTTTTCAATAAGTATGTGAATTCTTTATGACTAATGTGAGTCCATGGATTATACGCACTCTTACCTTTCCGCAATTTGCTAGCTTCTTTGGTACCATGCATTGCCCTATATCACCTCGAGAGCTGGTGCAAACTTCGCCGGTGCATCCAAACCCCGTGATATGATACGCTCTATCACACATAAGCCTAATTATAGCTTCGCCGGAGTCATATTGTTCTAGGTATCGAGTTGTAATTTTGGGTTGTAAGTAAATAGAAGTGTGATGATCATCATTATTCATTATTAGAGCATGTCCCAGTGAGGAAGGGATGATGGAGATTATGATTCCCCCACAAGACGGTATGAGACTCCGGACAAAATAAAAAAAGTGAGGCCAAAAAGAGCCCAAGATAAAAAGAGAAAAAAGAGAAAAATGAGAGAAAAGAGAGTAGATGCAATGTTAGTATCCTTTACCACACTTGTGCTTCAAAGTAGTATCATGTTTTTCATATAGAGAGTCTCCTATGTTGTCACTTTCATATACTAGTGGGAATTTTTCATTATAGAGTTAGATGCACACCCACTGAGTTTTTAGTTTGAGCTTTGATACACTTATAGCTCTTAGTGTATCCATTGCATGGCAATCCCTACTCCTCACATTGATATCAATTGATGGGCATCTCCATAGCCCGTTGGTTAGTCGCGTCGATGTGAGACTATCTTATTTTTTGTCTTCTCCTAATTAATCTCTACCACCGTATTCTATTCCACCCATAGTGCTATATCCATGGCTTGCGCTCATGTATTGTGTGGGGGTTGAAAAAGCTGAAGCGCGTTAAAAAGTGTGAACCAATTGCTTGGCTGACATCGGGGTAGTACATGATAAATACTTTGTGTTAAGAAGATGGAGCATGACAAGACTATATGATTTTGTAGGGATATCGTTCTTTAGCATTGATATTTTGAAAGACATGATTGTTTGTTGGGATGCCTGAGTATTGATGTCTTTATGTCAAATTATAGACTATTACTTTGAATCACTCATGCCTTAATATTCATGCCATGATTAGATTATATGATCAAGATTATGCTAGGTAGCATTCCACATCAAAAATTAACCTTTTTATCATTTACGTACTCGAGGACGAGCATGAATTAATCTTGGGGATGCTGATACGTCTCTGTCGTATCTATACTTTTTGATTGTTCCATGCCAATATTATACAACTTTCACATACTTTTGGCAACAATTTATATGATTTATTGGACTAACATATTGATCCAGTGCCAGTGCCAGTTCCTGTTCGTTGCATGTTTTTTGTTTCGTAGAATGTCCATATCAAACAAAGTACAAACACGATAAAACTTTGTGGAGATTTATTTTGGAATATGTGTGAATTTTTGGAAGAAGAATCAATGCAAGACGGTGCTCGAGGGGCCCACTAGGCACCAGGGCACCAGGGGGGCCCAGGCGCGCCCTGATGGGTAGTGAGCACCTCGTAAGGTGGCTGCTGCCCTTCTTTCGCCGCAAGAAAGATAATTTATGTATAAGAATCCCCTCAAAATTTCAGCCCAATCGGAGTTACGGATCTCCGGAAATTTAAGAAAGGATGAAGGGACAAAAATGGGAGCACGAAAAAGAACACACACACACACACACACACACACACACACAGAGAGAGAGAGATCCAATCTAGAAGGGGCTCCTGCCCCTCCGCCACCATGGCGGCCATGGAATAGAGGGGCAACTCTCCTCCCATCTAGGAGGAGTCCAAGGAAGAAAGAAGAAGAAGAAGAAGAAGAAGAAGAAGAAGAAGAAGAAGGGCGGCTCTCTCCCAGTTGCACCGGAACGCCGCTGGGGCAATCATCATGACGGCTATCTACACCATCAACTTCGCTGTCGTCATCACCAACTCTCCCCCCTCTATGCAGCAGTGTAACATTTCTACCCCCTATTGTAAACTCTACTTAAACATGGTGCTTAATGCTATATATTATTATCTAATGATGTATGGCCATCCTATGATGTTTGAGTAGATCAGTTTTGTCCTATGGATTGATTGATGATCGTGATTGGTTTGAGTTCTATGTTTTAATTTGGTACTGTCCTATGGTGCCCTCTGTGTCGTGCAAGCGTGAGGGATTCCCGCTGTAGGGTGTTGCAATATGTTCATGATTAACTTATGGTGGATGGTGTGAGTGACTGAAACACATACCCGAGTAAGGGAGTGTTGCGTATGGGATAAAGAGGACTTGATACTTAATGCTATGGTTGGGTTTTACCTTTAATGATCTTTGGTAGTTACGGAAGCTTGCTAGAGTTCCAATCATAAGTGCATTTGATCCAAGTACGGAAAGTTTGTTAGCTCATGCCTCTCCCTCATATGAAATTGCAATAATGATTACCGGTCTAGTTATCGATTGCCTATGGACAAAATACTTCTCTTGTGTTATAAAAATCTTTCTACTAAACAACTAACAATTATTATATCGCAAAGTACTCTTAGTTTTATTCTTACAAAGTAGTTCTAGCATCACGCCTACAAAATAGTTTCGTGCTTGTTCTAGGCAAAGCAAACGTTAAGTGTGCGTATAGTTGTATCAGTGGTCAGTAGAACTTGAAGGGAATATAAATCCTACTTTTAGCTCCTCGTTGGGTCTAAACTCTTATTTATCAAAAATGGTACAATTGATCCCCTATACTTGTGGGTTGTCAAGATAGCCACAGCCACCGCCTCGCCTCTCTGTCATGTCTGCAAGATCCACCATGACGCCCCCTTCCTCATCATCGAGCCATGCGAAGCCGGAAGCCCCGTAATGTCGTCCTCACCGTCTTCTTCATCCTCGACCACCGTGGATTGCTGTCATCGGTTCGACATCTCCGACGCCTCCCTGAGCCCACCAGGACCTCCTACAAGATCGCTTTGAGCTCTTGCTCCGTCCCGTCCCTCCTCATACTCGATAGCACCCCTATCCATGCCAACCATCGGAGCCGAGAGCTTCATGTCGCCGGTCATGTTGCCGCCATGGCCAGGGCCACTGTAGCTCGCGTCCGTGCTCAGAACCTCCCCAGGGAGCCAGCGCACCTACCACCTGGTCTTCTAGGGCACCATGACGGAAATTTAGTGGACATCCGAACTCCGACCGCCACGCAAGTCATCGCCGCCGTCGATCTCGACCACCCCGCGACCTCTTATCGCCATCGCTGGATGCGTGCGCGCATGGGCTACACCCCAGAGGCCTCAGCCACCACTTCTGTGGCCCGTAGTGCGGACATAGCTACAACCAGTGGTTGCCGATGATGAGCCCCGCCGTCTGAGCCATTGACCAGTGGGTCCCACCGGCTAGGAAATTAGTTACTCCCCCTTAGTGATACTGATAGGTGGGCCCTGCTTATTTAATTAGCCGGCAAATTTTTTAGTTAGATTAATTAACCATTTGTTAACCCTGTGCCACTAACGTTCTATTAAGGATCTTCCGTGGTCTTATTTCTTTCACTCTTGCTCGAGCCAGATGATGATAAATTCTCATGTCCGGTTCCTTTGGGGGATGGATCCTAAAGAGTTCACCTATCCCAATAACAAAGAAACCAGACTTAAATGATCCTGTATTAAGAGCTAAATTAGCTAAAGGGATGGGACATAATTATTACGGGGAACCCTCATGGCCCAATGATCTTTTATATATTTTTCCAGTAGTAATTCTAGGTACTATTTCATGTAATGTAGGTTTAGCGGTTCTCAAGCCATCAATGATTGGTGAACCGGCAGATCCGTTTGCAACTCCTCTGGAAATATTACCAGAAAAAATAAAAAAGAATTCTATTAATTTTCATTTTCCATTTATTTAGTTAGTTTTTCTTAATGAAATTGAAATTATTAACTAGAGGGCAAATAAAAATAAAGAAACAACTTGGCTGACCATGATATATATTTATCTAGGCAGAAGAGTCCTCTTAATATTTATCTAGTCTTATATAGGTTTCGGTATATTGAAATGTAAACATAAAAAAGAAGATAGAGGATAGGCTCATTACTTAAAAAAGATATGTAAATAGCTACAGAAAAAGGAGCATGAGAGCCAAATGAATCGTAAGATTCATGTTTGGTTTGGGAAGAGATCATAAAAGTTATAACTTACAAAATAATCTACTTTCATTAAAAAAATTATTAGATAATCAAAAATAGAGGATCTTGAGTACTATTCGAAATTCAGAAGAATTGCGTAGAGGGACCATGCCTTCTCAAATGGTTCTCAAAAATTCGAGATAGATCTAATTATACTTTTTACTTATTTCTGCATTAATAAAGAGTAATGAGAAATCCTGTGAAAAACACGATCGCCTACCAGTGGAAGGCTTTCTACGTTCTGGATTGCGGTCGATGTGTGGAGTAATAGTAGTAAATGCAGGCAGGAGTCGGTCTACTTGTCTCAGACGTGATGCCTATATACATGATCATACCTAGGTATTCTCATAACTATGCTCAATTCTATCAATTGCTCAACAGTAATTTATTTACCCACCGTAATACTTATGCTCTCGAGAGAAGCCAGTAATGAAACCTATGGCCCCCGAGTCGATTTTCCATTATATTAATCTTCCATGTACAAGCTATTTCCTTTTCTGTTTATTTTTCTTTCTTTACTTTGCATCTTTATCAGTCAATCTACACAGAGTGAATCGGTCCCTAAGGAACCCCCGAAAGGGCTGTGGTCTGATGGGTACACGAAAGTGACGGAGTTTCTTTGACTACTGAACCATGCCTGGATCGTCGGAGCGAATTGGATGATCGGGCTGAGGGCTGCCCCCCTCTTCCCCTCGCTCTCCTTTCCTTAATATTCACCATCGAGTCATCAAAGCCGTCAACTAATTGAGAGGGGCTCGGCTGGCCTGGTCGCCCTACGCTACTGGTGCTTCCAAAGAAGAAGCTCTCGTCTTTGGCGACCAGCAAACCGCTTTTTTTGGATATGGGGGTGAGAAGAGATTATTTACTCTTTATTTCACCAGCGGGTATAGCGGATCCTGTATCCGTGTATATAGTATACAGAGATATATCGAAAAGGAACTTGTATCTTATATCTTTCTAGAGGCTAATAAATCTTTTTATTTTTTATATGGCTATGTTCTATTTGTAGGAGTAAAATAAGGATTAGGCTGTGGAGAGATGGCTGAGTGGTTGATAGCTCCGGTCTTGAAAACCGGTATAGTTCTAGGAACTATTGAGGGTTCGAATCCCTCTCTCTCCTTTTGCTTATTGAATACATTTGTTTCTTTCATTTTTTTGTCCCTTATCTTTCTTTCATAAAAAGGAATGAATGGCTCGGCTAGATGGAATAACCGAGCTAGAATAGAAAAAAGTAGAACATGTATAAATAAGAAAATCTTAGTTAGGAGGGTTCATGTAAATAACATGTTCCAAATCACGATCGATTCTCTTTTCAAAACCCGCTGGAAAAATTGGTACAAGAAGTCACGGATACACTTCTTGATAGTGGGTCCCGCGGGCAACCGACGAGGGATGGTCATAATAAAGTATACAAATCACTTTTAGATGTAATTGAAGGTAAAGCGGGAAGGTTTCGCGAGACTCTGCTTGGGAAACGGGTCGATTACTCGGGGCGTTCTGTTATTGTTGTGGGTCGTTCGATTTCATTACATCAATGTGGATTACCTCTAGAGATAGCAATAAAGCTTTTTCAGCTATTTGTAATTCGTGATTTACTATAATCTGCTTCCCCATGGGTATCTGGTAGCCACATATGTAGGGGTATAATCGGAAATTTGACAGCATAAGCAATAAGGAAGCCAAAATATAAAAGTATTTCCAAGGTTGCAGGGTATGATTGATTAATTAATGTTTCCAAATCTAATCCTGGTTCGTTGGAACCATATAAGCCCATACCAGAACTCTGATTAAGAAAAAAATGGAACTGCCTGCAGTATACAAAATAAACTTTGTAGCTGAATATAGACACCTCTTCCCCCCCACATGGATAAAATAAGTAAATAGGAATTAATTCTAACTCCCACATGATAAAAAAAGTAAAAGGTCTCGCAAAGAAAATAATCCTATTTGACCACTATACATTGCGAGCATCAGGAAATATAATAATTGCGAATTCCGTGTAATTGGCCAAGCTGCATGCTTGTTTGAGTAATAGCAAGGAGATTCCCCAAAATCATGCTAAGAATAGCTAGGATTTCCAGAAGAAGATGCCATTCGTTTGATGAGAAATAAAAAGGAATATCGAGAATTTGCGTGGATGAAGCTGAAGCATCTACTAGCTTAGCTCACGAAATAGAGCGAGCAAGAGCTCGAACTTGGTAGGAAAGTTTGGATAAGTCGACTCGACTCCTTAGTGCAGTGTACACTTGCTTCAGCAAAACGAGGCTCATCCATTTGTTTTGATCTGAATCACACTTTAGACCAGATCTTCTTATAGAGAAGGAACTCCACTTTGATAGTCATACGAGAGGGAAGAAACTCAAAGTTGATGAGAATAGTCGATTTGACTAGTATCATGAATAGCAGTTTTAGTAGAAAAGGGCGTTGATGATTGAAAGGATTTCTCCTTGAACCACTAGTAACTATGTCAACTTTTGTCATTCTGATGAAACTGAATCGGACCAATATTTGGAATAACAATATCTGATCTATCAAATCGGTTCATCATCGAGAATGGAATAGTATAACATAGGAATTTGATCCAAACAAACTCTGAATTGGGATTTCCGAGATTATGCAGGATTATATACGAAAGATCCTTTTTTGGCTCTCTCTTTATCCCTATGTCTCTTATCCGTAGGAGGTCTTCCTCCACTAGCAGGTTTCTTTGGAAAACTCTATCTATTCTGGCGTGGATGGCAAGCAGACCTATATTTCTTGGTTTCAAGCGGAGGTGCTGACCCGCTGCGAGGCAGATATGACTAAGTGACGTATTGAATATGGCGACGACTACAACATGTCGTAGAACAATATAAGAGGTGGAGCCAACGACCCACTAAGACTCACGTATCTACAACTACATTCTCGAGCGGCAGTCAAATGGAGGCGTGAATGCAAGATGCCAGCGGAATGATCGACCAGACAGAGGCTAGGGTAGCTTTCTTCCCACCGCATCCTTCCTTGTGTATCGGGGATACAAAGTGAGTGCACCGGAAAAGAAGGGGAACTGAATCGATCTATTCCATGGCGAAGCATCCGAAGCATAACTACACACTCACACTTTCTCCTCCTTCATGTTGACCTTTTTTATCTTTGCTAATAAATGATGAGCTACAAAAGGATTTATTTTTTTGTGTCACAGCTGATTACTCCTTTTTCCTTTTTAAAGAGTGGCATTCTATGTCCAATATCTTGATCGAAGTACGGAGGTCAGAATAAATAGAATAATGATCAATTGAAAAAAATCCTTTAGCTGGATAAGGGGCGGATGTGGCCAAGTGGATCAAGGCAGTGGATTGTGAATCCCCCATGCGCGGGTTCAATTCCCGTCGTTCGCCCATCGCATTATTGCAAATTCCAAAAATGCAATTTTTCCATATTCCTAGTAACGGAACTTGTCATTTTGAATTCTTGGGTTCATGAATTCTTCTATAATTTAAATGACTCAATAAAAGCTTTTTTTATTCTTTTAATTACTGATTTTTTTGTTGGATTTCACTCCACCAGTGGTTGGGAACTGATATGTCTCCGTCGTATCTACTTCTCCAAACACTTTTGCCCTTGTTTTGGACTCTAACTTGCATGATTTGAATGGAACTAACCCGGACTGACGCTGTTTTCTACAGAATTGCCATGGTGTTATTTTTGTGCAGAAATAAAAGTTCTCGGAATGACCTGAAAATCAACGGAGAATTATTTTGGAATATATAAAACATACTGGAAGGAATATCCACGTCAGGGGGGCCTCCACTTGTCCACGAGGGTGGGGGGGCGCGCCCTACCCCCTAGGCGCGCCCCCTGCCTCGGGGGCCCCCTGACGCTCCACCGACCTCAACCCTGACTCCATATATTCACTTTCGGGGAGAAAAAAAACAAGGAGAAGGATTCATCATGTTTTACGATACGGAGCCGCCGCCAAGCCCTAAACTCTCTTGGGAGGGCTGATCTGGAGTCCGTTCGGAGCTCTGGAGAGGGGAATCCGTCGCCATCGTCATCATCAACCATCCTCCATCACCAATTTCATGATGCTCACCGCCGTGCGTGAGTAATTCCATCGTAGGCTTGCTGGACGGTGATGGGTTGGATGAGATTTATCATGTAATCGAGTTAGTTTTGTTACGGTTTGATCCCTAGTATCCACTATGTTCTAAGATTGATGTTGCTATGACTTTGCTATGCTTAATGCTTGTCACTAGGGCCCGAGTGCCATGATTTCAGATCTGAACCTATTATGTGTTCATCAATATATGAGAGTTGTTGATCCTATCTTGCAAGTCTATAGTCACCTATTATGTGTTATGATTCGTTAACCCCGAAGTGACAATAACCGGGATACTTACCGGTGAGGACCGTAGTTTGAGGAGTTCATGTATTCACTATGTGTTAATGCTTTGGTCCGGTACTCTATTAAAAGGAGGCCTTAATATCCCTTAGTTTCCAATAGGACCCCGCTGCCACGTGAGGGTAGGACAAAAGATGTCATGCAAGTTCTTTTCCATAAGCACGTATGACTATATTCGGAATACATGCCTACATTACATTGATGAACTGGAGCTAGTTCTGTGTCACCCTAGGTTATGACTGTTACATGATGAACCGCATCCGGCATAATTCTCTATCATTGATCCATTGCCTACGAGCTTTCCATATATTGTTCTTCGCTTATTTACTTTTCCGTTGCTATTGCTATCATCATTATAAAGCACCAACCATATTACTTTTGCTACCGTTACCACTACTATCATATTACTTTGCTACTAAACACTTTGCTGCAGATATTAAGTTTCCAGGTGTGTTTGAATTGACAACTCAGCTGCTAATACTTGAGAATATTCTTTGGCTCCCCTTGTGTCGAATCAATAAATTTGGGTTGAATACTCTACCCTCGAAAATTGTTGCGATCCCCTATACTTGTGGGTTATCAAGACTATTTTTTGGCGCCGTTGCCAGGGAGCATAGCTCTATTCTTTGAGTCACTTGGGATTTATATCTGCTTATCATTATGAAGAACTTGAAAGATCCAAGAACCAAGATTTATCCCTCAACTACGAGGGGAGGTAAGGAACTACCATCTAGCTCTGCACTTGATTCACCTTCTGTTTTGAGTAAGCTTGCGACACCTAAACCTGCTTCTGCTATTAATTCTGATATGTCACATGTTATTGATGATGCTACTTCTGCTATGCATGATACTTATGATGAAACTACTTCTATGCTTGATACTACTGTGCCGCTTGGTGAATTTCTTGATGAACAACTTGCTAGGGCTAGAGAGAATGAAATTATTGAAACTGATAATATTGATGAAAGTGATGATGAAGATTCTCCCCTAGATATGAATTACCTGTTGTGCCTGAGGGCTATGTTATGGATGAATAAACTGCTAGAGACTTTCTTGCTTGCAATGATAGGAGTGATCTTAAGAAATTATTAGCTAAGCTGAAACAAAAAACTCTAAATGCTAGAATGAAATATGATCCTGCTTATGCTACTTGACCTATCTTTGTTGCTGATAAGGATTATGATTTCTCTGTTGATCCTGAGATAATTACTTTAATTGAATCTGATCCTTTCTATGGCTATGAATATGAAACTATGGTGGTACATCTTACTAAATTAAATGATATAGCCACCCTGCTCACTAATGATGAGAACACTCGCTATTATTATATCCTTAAGATATTTCCATTCTCATTAAAGGGTGATGCTAAGATATGGTATAATTCTCTTGATCCCGTTTGTGCGCGTAGTCCCTAGGATATGATTTATTACTTCTTTGCTAAATATTTCCCCGCTCATAAGAAACAAGCTGCTTTAAGTGAAATATATAATTTTGTGCAAATTGAAGAAGAGAGTCTCCCACAAGCTTGGGGGAGGCTTCTCCAATTACTTAATGCTTTGCCTGATCATCCTCTTAAGAAAAATGAAATACTTGATATCTTTTATAATGGACTAACCGATGCTTCTAAAGACCACCTGGATAGTTGTGCTGGTTGTGTTTCAGGGAAAGAACACCGGATGAAGCTAAAATTTTATTGAACAATATGTTGACCAATGAAAATAATTGGGCACTTCCTGATCCAATCCCTGATCCAATTCCTGAACCAACTCCTAAGCCAACTCTGAAGAAAAGGGGTATTCTATTTCTCAGTCCTGAAGATATGCAAGAGGCAAATAAATCTATGAAAGAAAAATGTATTAAAGCTGAAGATGTTAAGAATTTACCTCCTATTGAAGAAATACATGGTCTTAATTCGCCGCCTGTTGAAGAAATACTTGGTCTTGATAACCCGACACATGTAGTAAAGGTAAATTCTCTCTATAGATATGATAAAGCTAAAATCCCTCCTACTAAGTTTGCTAGCCAATGCTTAGATGAGTTTGATAACTTTATGGTTAAGCAAGAAGATTTTAATGCTTATTTTGGTAGAGAATTAAAACGCAATGCTTACATGATTGAACACTTGAGTGATTATATGGATAATGTCAAAGGTGAACTAAAACTTATTAGTAAACATGCTTCTACGGTTACCACTCAAGTAGAACAAATACTTAAAGCTCAGAATGATTTGCTCAATGAATTAAATAGTAAGAAAAATGATAATTTTGTTAGAGTTATGACTAGAGGTGGTAAAATGACTCAGGAACCTTTGTATCCTGAGGGCCATCCTAATAGAATTGAGAAAGATTCTCAGAGAAATAATATTGATGCACCTAGTCCTTCTAAGAGGAAGAAAAAGAAAAATGATAGGACTTTGCATGCTTGTAGTGAACCTGTTGATGACACACCTGAGAATCCCAAAGATATTTCTATTTCTGATGCTAAAACACAATCTGGTAATGAGCATGAACCTAGTGAAAATGTTAATAATGATGCTCATGTTGATGCTCAACCTAGTAATGACAATGAAGTAGAGATTGAACCTGCTGTTGATCTTGATAACCCACAATCAAAGAATCAACATTATGATAAGAGAGACTTTGTTGCTAGGAAGCACGGTAAAGAAAGAGAACCATGGGTTCAGAAACCCATGCCTTTTCCTCCTAAACCATCCAAGAAAAAGGATGATGAGGACTTTGAGCACTTTGCTGAAATGATTAGACCTATCTTTTTGCGTATGCGTTTGACTGATATGCTTAAAATGAATCCTTATGCTTAATATATGAAAGATATTGTTACTAATAAAAGAAAGATACCGGAAGATGAAATTTCCACCATGCTTGCTAATTACACTTTTAAGGGTGGAATACCAAAGAAACTTGGAGATCCAGGAGTACCAACTATACCATGCTCCATTAAAAAAAACTATGTTAAAACTGCTTTATGTGATCTTGGAGCCGGTGTTAGTGTTATGCCTCTCTCTTTATATCGTAGACTTGATTTGAATAAGTTGACACCTACTGAAATATCTTTGCAAATGGCTGATAAATCAACTGCTATACTTGTCGGTATTTGTGAGGATGTGCCTGTTGTGGTTGCAAACGTTACTATTTTAACGAACTTTGTTATTCTTGATATTCCGGAGGAAGATAGTATGTCTATTATTCTTGGAAGACCCTTTTTGAATACTGCAGGGCCTATTATTGATTGCACCAAAGGCAATGTCACTTTTCATGTTAATGGCAATGAGCATACGGTACACTTTCCGAGGAAACAACCTCAAGTTCATAGTATAAACTCTATTGGAAAAATTCCAAAAATTATTTTTGGAGGTTTTGAATGTCCTCTTCCTACTGTCAAGAAGAAATATGATATTCTTATTGTTGAGGATATGCATATCCCCGTTGAGGTAACCTAGTGTTATTCGGAAATTCTTCGGTGCCATGTTATTCGGAATGAGTTTGTTAACAAGACCTGATCAACCTTGTTAGTGGATTCCTTTTGATGAGCATGAGATGGATGAATTTAGAAATCACAGCTCTTTGTACCCTCTTTTTACTTTATGTTATTTATATTAAAGAAAGCAAAAATAATAATTTCTGTCTGTTTTCTGAATTATCCATGCAATAAAAAATACCCCGAACGTAAAAGTTCTCCAAATGCCCTGAAATTTAAATATGATTTTTTCTGAAATATTTGAGAATATATGGCACTGAGAACATAGCAGGGGGTAAGCACCTGGCCACGAGGGTGGAGGGCGCGCCCTACCCCCTGGGCGCGCCCCTACCTCGTGGGCCCACGGTGACTCCCCTCCACTTATTCCAGCTACCACACACTCCTTCTTCCTCCCACAAACATCACTAACCAGCTCAAACCCGACTCCAAGCTCATTTTTCTACCATTTTCGATCTCCCTGCTCAAAGCTCCATTCAAAAAACTGCTTTGGGGGATTGTTCCTTGGTATGTGACTCCTCCAATGGTCTAATTAGTTTTTGTTCTAGTGCTTTATTCATTGCATATTTTTGCTGCTTAGGTGACCTTGTTCTTGAGCTTGCATGTCAAATTTATGTGGTCAAAAGTAGTTTTGACGCATGATATCGTCTCTAGGCACTTGTAGGAGTAGTTACTATCAATTTTGTTGAGTTTGGTTTACTTTTATTTTGAAGTTACTAAAATTTCAGAAATTTTGTAGAGGAAGAAATATGTTTATGAAAATGTACTAAGGTGGTTCTTCAAGGAAGCAAGTACCCAGGCTCGCAATACGCGATGCCGATGATGAACCACCTAGGGAAGCTCAGGTGCGGGCTTGTGAATGGCCGTCAGAGGACTTTATGGATCGATAGGGGTGGACTAACGAGCAGCTCGGCTCATTAAGCTCGTACTCGTTAAGCTCGTGCTCGTTAAGGCTCGGCTCGTTAAGCTCGTTAAGATTAACGAGCAGAAAACCCTGCTCGGCTCGGCTCGTTTGAAGCTCGTTAAGCTCGTGAGCGGCGTTAACAGATTATAATGCTTTACGATATACAGGATGAATGTGTAGGTGTGGTTTTCAAGACGAAATATGATGACTATAAAAAGAAATGCAGTAGTTTGTTGTCTCATAGGTCGATTAGATTGAATAGATGAACTGAGGTGCTATAAAAGTTTGTCACATAAAATGAAAATATGTGTTGTGTTGTTACTAACGAGCTTAATGAGCTACTCGTGAAACTCGTTAGCTCGCTCGTTAAGCTCGTTAAGCTTAACGAGCTAAAATCAATGATTGGCTTTATTCATTAAGAAGCGAGCTACGAGCTTAACGAGCCGAACTATCGAGCGCTCATTAAGCTCGCGAGTTACGAGCTTTTGGTCCAGCCCTATGGATCGAGCAGGAATCAAGGAAGAATTTAACACGTATGTGCGTAATGCCGATTTGAGAGCTTCGAGGCAGATAAGTGCCGCCAATACCACTATCTCATTGATTCCTTTGGGTGTAGGTTTGAATTTTCATCATCACGCAATTCTCAAACTGTCCTATTTGATCTTTATGAAAATTCTTATACTATGGACTTAGAGGATTTTAATACTGCTTGCAAACTTCCACAATGGGGCAGCACTAGTGAGCCTCGCAAATCTGAGTTTAGAGATTTTCTTGCTAGTATAACTGTGGGGGGATCTAGAGATATAACACAAGCTACCATAGGGAGCATTCATTTTCCTGCTATACATTATTTTGCTCTCTTCATAGGTAGATGCATTAATGGTAAAGATGAAGCATGTCACATGTGTGTGCCTGATCTTAGCATTCTCAGAGGCGCTGTTTTAGGAGATAAACAATACAACTTTGGGGCTATTGTTGCACGTAGGTTGCATAATAATCGTATTCATGAAGATTTCTTTCGTGGAATTTATGCAACCCGTCTAGCTAATTTTCTTGATATACCCATACGTGGGTATGATATTGAGTTGCCTCCTGTTTATTTAGATTATGAGGCCATGGTTCGTCATCAGTTTGTTGAGAGGAACGATCAGTTCCTCCAGCACCGACTAATCTTTGACAGACGACGCACCTATCACGTCGCTCTCCCTGCTCCTGCTTTCTTTGACTCTCAGGAAAAAGGGAGATATATTATAACCAGGGAGGAGGCGGACGAGTATAAGGATAGTTTAAAAAACCGAGCCGGAAATCAAACCGGAAAGGTTGTCGGTTCAGATTTTTATCGGTCGGACCGCCGGTTCACCAGTTCGATTGTCGGTTTTTTAAGAAATAAAATAATATATATTGACTAATATATGTGCTAATATAGAGTGAAACAATGGTCAAATTAAATTATAACCATGTAGTGGACAACAAAGTAGCACAACCATGTTGGTTATTGGGCCATGGGTAGGCCCTGCCTACTGCTCACATGCCCTTGGATTGAATCCCACTTTCCCAATTTCTATTAAAACTTTTTCCTGGTTTTTCCCGGTTCAATGGCCCGGTTTTTCATCGGTTTTCCATAAAACCGGCCGGTTCAGTCCAGTTTTTTAAACTATGAGTATAAGAGGAGGACGGAGATGGCCCGTCTCCAAGCGGCAGCTCATGAGGCAATAGCTGCTGCATCTCAGTACGACCCCAGCTACAACTTTGGATATCCGCCAGGCCAGCCGTGGCCATAGACCAACTTAGGCCAAAAGCCTATGCTTGGGGGAGTACGTATTTCTCACCGACATTTCATTCATGTTCACACGCTCATTGCTAGTTGTCGGTGCTCATACTTTTTCATTGTATCATTTATGCTAGTTTATTTTCCTTTTTATGCTTTCTTCTTGTGTGTCTAATAAACCTTAAGAAAAACAAAAAAATTAGTTGTAGCATTTAATTAGTTGTAGCGCCCCGAGACCGATGTGCCAAGTGTCTTCCAGTTATTCGCTGTTGCTGCCTTGTCATTGCTTGCGTGTCATGCATCTCATATCATGTCATCATGTGCATTTCATTTGCATACATGTTCGTCTCATGCATCCGAGCATTTTCCCCGTTGTCCGTTTTGCAATCCGGCGCTCCTATGTCACCCGGTGTCCCTTTCTACCTCTTTTCATGTGCGGGTGTTAAACGTTTTCGGATTGGACCGAGTTTTGTCATGCGGCCTTGGTTTACTACCGGTAGACCGCCTATCAAGTTTCGTGCCATTTGGACTTTGTTTGATACTCCAACGGTTAACCGAGGGACCAAAAAGGCCTCGTGTGTGTTGCAGCCCAACACCCCTCCAAACTGGCCCAAAACCCACCAAAACCCCCTCTATCATCTCGGTCTTTCGATCACGATAGCGTGGCCGCAAACCGCACTTCATTTGGACTCTCCTAGCTCCCTCTACCTATAAATATGTGCTCTCCTCCGAATTCTCGCACAGTTGAAACCCAAAAAATTCCCCCGCTCGTCGCTGGACATGTCCACCCTGCCGCCGGACACGTCCAGCCGCCGCGTCAGACGAATCCGGGCGCGACACGTCAGCGCCGCCGCTCCTCTCTCCTCCCCGCCACCGGGCCCGAGGGAGCGCAGATCGGGCCCGCCCTGGGCCAGATCAGGCCTCCGCCGCTCGCCTCCTTCTGCGCCTCGCCGTCGCCGCCATGCGCCTCCGCCGTCCGCCGGCGTGCCACCGCACCGCCCGCGCCGGTCGCCGCCCCCTCCGGCTTCGCCCGCCACCTCCCGCGCGCCCGCCGCCTTGCCTCACGCCGGTTGCGCCGCCCCGCGTCGCCGGCCTCGCCTCTCCGCCGCCGTCTTCCACGCCGCCGGCGAGCCGCCACTCGCCGGAATCCGCTCCGGTCAGATCCGGGCGGGTGGATGAGATCCACCCGTCCCCCGATCCAAACGTCATCATCCCGATCCAGATCCACCCCGTCCCGCACTACCTCATCTGCCCGTTGACTTTTTTTGCGAGGGTAAAAATCTGCGAAGTCCCCAGAATTTGTGGGCATTTTCATCGCATCATAACTTCCTCATCGTAGCTCCAATTCGTGCGTGTAGCATATCAAAATGTTCGCCTCGACGAGTACATCATTCCGTCTCATTGCATCATTTTTATTTGAGCTCATCTTGATGCCCGAAATGTCATTGGTAGAGGGCTATGTGATGATTATGTCAGATCTGTTTCAACAAATGGCCTTTTGTCATTTTTGCCATGATTATTGTGTGCATGCTATGATCCTGAGCTCTACATGTGTTTTTTAGAGTGCCATGCCATCTTTAGAGAGGTGCTTGCCATGTATTTTTGTGATATTTGTGGTGACTAGCACAAGCATGCAAAGTAGCCTACTCATTGATGCTGATTTCAGGGACTTAGAATTTCACTAAGTCCTTGCCCTATATTTGTTTTATGCCATATGTTCATGTTGTTTCCTAGTGATCCGTGCCTCTTTTGAGGATGATCAGTAAGGATGTTTTGTTAATATTGTGTTGCTCTATCCATCCATGTCTTTGTTTGCATTTATGGAGCACCCTAGCTTGAGTCAATCGAGCTCTACTTTTGCTATAAAATGTTCCTGGCAGATTGTTAACATGTTTAGCGATTTTGCCGAGCTTGTTGTTGTTCATCCGTGCATGCTATGTTTTTTTTGACATGTATAGCTTCTATGCCATGTCTTCTTCATGGGTGTATGCTTAGTTTGTCATGCAATACCTCGTAGTGAGTGCATCGAGCTCGTAAACATGCCTACTCGTTAACTGTTTTTGCCATGCTCCAGTTTTTCACTAAGTCTGAATCTATTTGTGTTTTTGCTATGTTCACATGCTTGCAATTGTATTTTCTGATCCCTTTTGGCTCATGGTCACTAAGGGACTTTTATTATATGCTTAGAGTAGCTTCACTCCATGCCTTTATTTGCCATGATATGTTCCTGTAGCATGTAGTTTTCATTCCCTAAAGTGTGCTTCCTGATGATAAATTCCAGACTTGTGTTAATTTCACTAAGTCTGAAACCTGTTGTCATTTGCACTTTTGCCATGCTTGTTTGAACCTGTTAATGGATAAATTAGATGTAGCTCAGTGTTCATAGTTTGTGAAGCATCATGAGTGGATCCCTGCCATGTATTTTGTTGTCATGTTTGAGTGCTGTAGCATATTTAACTTGATGCATTTAGTTGGTAACTTGCTGTTTATCGCAGACCGGTGCCATATTTGTTTTGCTTGCCATTTCCAAACCATGCATCCGATTCTGGTAATCTTTATATCAATTGAAATCAACTCACCTTTCCAGTGGCAATCTTGGATTTCCAAGTTGAGGCCAGATTCAATCATTTCTTTCCAAATCATGCATATGCATTACATACCGCATCCCGCATATCATACCATGTTCGTGTGTTGGTTGTTTACTATGTTGTGTGCTTCTTTCCGGTGTTGCTTCTTCGGGTTGGTTCCGTTAATGTCGCGTTTGTGAGGACCCGTTCGACTACGTCCGTTTGTCTTCTTCATGGACTCGTTCTTCTTCCTTGCGGGATTTCAGGCAAGATGACCATACCCTCAAAATCACTTCTACGTTTGCTTGCTAGTTGCTTGCTCTTTTGCTATGCCTATGCTGCGATACCTACCACTGTCTTATCATGCCCTCCATTTGTTAAGCCAAGCCTCTAACCCACCTTTTCCTAGCAAACCGTTGTTTGGCTATGTTACCGCTTTGCTCAGCCCCTCTTATAGCGTTGTTAGTTGCAGGTGAAGATTGGAGCTTGTTCCATGTTTGGAACATGGATATTTTGTTGGGATATCACAATATCTCTTATTTAATTAATGCACCTATATACTTCGTAAAGGGTGGAAGGCTCGGCCTTATGCCTGGTGTTTTGTTCCACTCTTGCCGCCCTAGTTTCCGTCATATCGGTGTTCTGTTCCCGGATTTTGCGTTCCTTACATGGTTGGGTTACAATGGGAACCCCTTGACAGTTCGCTTTGAATAAAACTCCTCCGGCAAGGCCCAACCTTGGTTTTACCATTCGCCACCTAGCCTTTTCTTCCCCTTGGGTCGGCCAGCCCAAGGGTCATCTTTATTTTAACCCCCGGGCCAGTGCTTCTCTAAGTGTTGGGCCAACCCAGAGCACCGTGCGGGGCCGTCCCTTAGCAACTTGGGTTACGTTGGCTCCCGTACGCTTAGCTTATCCGGTGTGCCCTGAGAACGAGATATGTGCAGCTCATATCGGGATTTGTCGGCACAACGGGTGGTCTTGCTGGACTTGTGTTACCATTGTCGAGGATGTCTTGTAACCAGGATGCCGAGTCTGATTGGATTGTTTTGGGAGAAGGAATATCCTTCGTTGACCGTGAGAGCTTGTGATGGGCTAAGTTGGGACACCCTCCAGGGTTTTGAACTTCCGAAAGCCGTGCCCGCGGTTATGGGCAGATGGGAATTTATTAATGTCCGGTTGTAGAAAACCTGAAATTTATCTTAATTAAAATGCATCAACCGCATGTGTAACCGTGATGGTCTCTTCTCGGCGGAGTCCGGGAAGTGAACACGGTGTTGGAGTTATGCTTGACGTAGGTTGTTCTAGGATCACTTCTTGATCATAGTTTTATCGACCATGCCTTGCCTTCTCTTCTCGCTCTCTTTTGCGTATGTTTAGCCACCATATATGCTAGTCGCTTACTGTAGCTCCACCTCATACCGTTTCACCCTTCCTATAAGCTTAAATAGTCTTGATCGCGAGGGTGTGAGATTGCCGAGTCCCCGTGACTCACATATACTTCCAAAACCAGTTTGCAGGTGCCGATGATATCGTGCAGGTGACGCAACCGAGCTCAAGGAGGAGCTCGATGAAGATCTTGTCCTTTGTGTTGTTTCTTTACAGTCAATTAGTAGTGGAGCCTAGTTGGGACGATCGGGGATCTGTGTAGCTTTTGGGGTAGTCTTCTTTTATTTTGGTTCCATAGTCGGACCTTGATTGTATCAGGATGATGTAATGTTGTATTCATGTAATTGTGTGAAGTGGCGATTGTAAGCCAACTATGTATCTCTTTCCCTTATGTATTACATGGGTTGTGTGAAGATTACCTCACTTGCGACATTGCTTTCAATGCGGTTATGCCTCTAAGTCGTGCTTCGACATGTGGGAGATATAGCCGCATCGAGGGCGTTATAAGTTGGTGATCAGAGCCATCCCCGACTTAGGAGCCCCCTGCTTGATCGAATCGCTGGCGTTGTTGAGTCTAGAAAAAATGTTTTGAGTCATTTAGGATTATATATATATCGGAGAGTAGGATTCTTTTTTACTCCTCAGTCCCTTCGTCACTCTGGTGAGGCATCATGACGTAGAATTTTGACTCTTATCTTCTCAAATTTCACTAAATTTTTTTAGGATCACGTGGGTATCTTGTTATCATTCCGATGGTTTTGTGATGAGAACATTGTTCTTGGTGCCTCCAGTCATTTAGGGGTTGAGGCAGTGTCCTGGGGAGTTGAGGTCTGAGGTGTTGTCGTCACAATTTTATCGTTGAGATTCTGGAATACCTGAGTTTCGCCGACATCGAAAATCTCTTTTATGCAGTTGTTGGTGAGATAACCTCAACGCCACCCAGTACTGGGGCGGGAGTTCGGGAGTATTGCCATAACTCGTATAACGGATGCTTTTCGAAGGTTGAGGTAAATGATTTCCGAAGGTTTCTTGCTTATGTGTTGAAGGATGGATACAGCTGGATGTAGGATTTGCTAGTTTTGGGTGAGATATTATGCTTCCCCTGTATCCCCAACACCTGATTGCATAAACGGAAAATTTCAGGAGTTTATAAGTGGGAATTCAAGTAGCTCTTAGGATATCTTTCCGACAGAGGTATGATATGAAATTGGGGTTCGACGTCTAGTGGTCCGCCTATCCACGGTTGGTTTTATAGTGGTCTCGTTGGGTCTTAAAGAGTCCTTGGCTATGCTGACTCGGGGACGCTTCGTATGTCATGTGCACTACCTTGTACATGATGGTGCTGTACGATCAAGCCCGTGTAGGCCCCACCACGAAAACTTCGGATGAAATCACTATCATATGTTTGTTCCGGCTTATTCTGCAAGCCAATCCTTTGTTTTTCTTTGAGTTGTGGTATTTGAGTTGATTCGATGTCAAATGTTGATTCCATACCTTTCCTAAATGGTGTTCTCATACTCTGATGTGAATACTAATCCTTCATGATAATCAAGATTGTCTTGCCAATCCTTTTCAACCGGTGTGCTTCTCTTCAAGTGGATCCGCCTATTTTCAACATCCGCAAGATTTAATCTAAGCTCTCTCAATGTTGTTTGCTTCATCCGTTCCAAGATAGTTGTTTTACCCGCCCTCCCACCCTTATTTCTTCAAGGACCCATACTTCTTAATCAAGTATCCATTTTAATCATGTGAAGACTCTTCATTCTTGTCTTTGAATGTTCTTATCCGGTGATGCTCACGAAGATTCTAAGGGAGCCTCAAGTTCATCATTCTTCATTCTTTTCTTCTCCGGTGGTTTCAATTCAAGCGTTATTGATCATATCTTTTTCCTCGTTTCAAATACCTTCTCATGCCGGTGCTCCTCATATTCATTCATTTCTCGTTATTCAATTGTTCTGGGGTGCTGAAGATATCTTGAAGATTCATGTTTCCACTCTGCTTTCGTTTAAACTCTTTCGAGAATGTTATCTTATTCAAGTCATTTAACTCTACCGGCGCAATCTATCTTTTAAATCATTCAACTGTGTTTCTTTTGAGTGGTCCCTAACCCACAGGTCTTTTCCAGGATCTCACCTGACTCTTCTTATTTTACCGGAGCTATTCTCTAATCTGTCAAAATTGACGTAAGGATGATTTATCATCAGTCAAATGTCTTTCACCAAGATATTTCTAATTCTTTTCATCGTTGGTTCAACCTTTCTAGTCTTCATCGCGGAGTATCTCAACAATTCATGGTGGTCTTTATCATCGTCATTCTCTGTAGTTGAAGACCGAAGAAGATTTTCTCTCAATCTTTTCCATTCTCTTCAAGATTCATGGCTCTAGCTTCATGTCATCCTCTCATAATTGTTTTCGATTGTGAGATATTCTTTTCACCCATCCGGAGCAATTCAAGAGTCTTTTCAGTTTGTTTCTCCGGAGGCCATCATCTCAGATTTATTCAATTTAGCTTTCAACTCTCTTTCTCTAAATCTTACTGGTGCATCATTCAAATATTCTCTAATTAGTCGTGATCCCTCCGTTCTGATGTATCTAGATTGTCTCAAGTATCTTTGTTCATTTCACAATTCTTACCCGGTGATTCATCCCTTACTTCGTTTATTTTAATTCTAACGGTGGTTCATTCAAGAGTTCTCTTATTTATCAATTTATTTGATGTTCCAATCCTGCCGGTGGTTCATTGAAGACATTCTCAAGTTTATGTTATATCTCTCCTAATCTTTTCTACGAGAATAAGTAATATGTCAAATCCGTTGATTGTCATCAATTTAATTGGTGAAGGATAAGCATAATGTAATTCTTATTCTTGTTTCATCGAGTGAATTCAATTCCTTATTCCGGAGGTTCATCAAATTCTCGATTCAAGTTGTCCATCTTTCTTTTCCGGAGCTCAAAGTTATTTCAATTATATCACCCCAAAGATCCATCAAATAATTGCAAGGATTCACCTTGTGTTTTCAACTTCCCTTTCTTTCTATCATCCTTTTATTACCGGAGTAATTCATGAAGATTCTACATGATGGTTCATCAAGGATTTATTTCCTTCTCGAAGTTTTCATCGAGATTCTTTTAAGGAGCTCAAGCATTCTTCATATTGCAATCCGGAGTGCAATTCCTTCTCCCTTATCTTTTGAGGTGGTAATATATCATTCTTCATTCACAAGAATGAGGTATTTAAACCCATCACTCTCTTCCACGGAGTTATCTTGGGTTATATTTCACCTAAAGCTTTCCCTAAGGATTAATGCTATTAATGGTGATAATATATGATCCAAGTTCTCCATCTACCCTCCCGGTGAAATATTTTCTCGTCTCCTTGTTCATATCAATCCAATCAAATCTTCTCCGTGAGTGGCAAGTTGTCACCTCATAATTTTGAGATGTCTTCTATAAGTCCATATCAAGTTTATCCTTTTAGTTGTTGTTTTTCCAACAACTCCTTTCGAACCTTCTCCTAAGGATGCCTTCTCAAACTCTGCTGTGATAGAAGTTGGCATTTGCTTCTCCATTCTTTTATTTCAATTATCTATATTCTACTCTTTCGTTCCGGAGGCATTGTGATGTTGCTCTTTTCAACCCATCATCTTGTTTGTCAGGACCTTGTTCTTTTCATGCTTATCCATTTAACCGGAGTGTGTGCCCGCTGATCTAGTTCTTTCTTTTTATCAAGCCTTGCATATCTTTCCAACCGGAGTGCTGTTCGAATTTGTTCTTCCTTGTTCCTTTTCCTAACGGAGCGCTTTTAGCTTCGTTCATTCTCATTGCATTCTTTCTTTCAATGTGTTCAACCTCTCAAGGCTCGTGGTTTCACTCGTTTTGTCAAAGAAGCAACTTAGCTTTACCTCTCCTCTTTCTCTTCCGTTTTCCCTTCGGTGCCATTCTAGATCTCGGGACGAGATCCTCTCGTAGTGGTGGAGTGTTGTAGCACCCCGAGACCGATGTGCCAGGTGTTCTCTAGTTATTCGCTGTTGTTGCCTTGTCATTGCTTGCGTGTCATGCATCTCATATCATGTCGTCATGTGCATTTCATTTGCATACATGTTCGTCTCATGCATCCGAGCATTTTTCACATTGTTCGTTTTGCAATCCGGCGCTCCTATGTCACCCGGTGTCCCTTTCTACCTCTTTTCATGTGCGGGTGTTAAACATTTTCGGATTGGACCGAGTTTTGTCATGCGGCCTTGGTTTACTACCGGTAGACCGCCTGTCAAGTTTCGTGCCATTTGGACTTCGTTTGATACTCCAACGGTTAACCGAGGGACAGAAAATGCCTCGTTGTGTTGCAGCCCAACACCCCTCCAAAGTGGCCCAAAACCCACCTAAACCCCCTCTATCATCTCGGTCATTCAATCACGATCGTGTGGCCGCAAACCGCACCTCATTTGGACTCTCCTAGCTCCCTCTACCTATAAATATGTGCTCTCCTCCGAATTCTCGCGTAGTTGAAACCCTAAAAATTCCCCCGCTCGTCGCCGGACACATCCAGCCGCCGCACCGGACGAATCCGGGCGCGACACGTCAGCGCCGCCGCTCCTCTATCTCCTCCCCGCCGCCGGGCCCGAGGTAGCCCAGATCGGGCCCGTCCCTGGCCAGATCGGGCCGCCACCGCTCGCCTCCTTCTGCGCCTCGCCGCCGCCGCCATGCGCCTCCGCCGTCCGCCGGCGTGCCAACGCACCGCCCGCGCAGGTCGCCGCCCCCTCCGGCTTCGCCGGCCACCTCTTGCGCGCCCGCCGCCACCCACCATCGCCGGCGTGCTCCGCCGCCTTGCCTCGCGCCGGTTGCGCCGCCCCGCGTCGCCGGCTTCGCCTCTCCGTCGCCTTTTTCCACGCCGCCGGCGAGCCGCCACTCGTCGGAGTCCGCTCCGGTCAGATCCGGGTGGGTGGATGAGATCCACCCATACCCCGATCCAAACATCATCATCCCGATCCGGATCCACCCCGTCCCGCACCACCTCGTCCGCCTGTTGACTTTTTCCACGAGGGTAAAAATCTGCTAAGTCCCCAGAATTTTTGGGCATTTTCATCACATCATAACTTCCTCATCGTAGCTCCGATTCGTGCGTGTAGCATATCAAAATGTTCGTCTTGACAAGTACATCATTCCATCTCATTGCATCATTTTCACTTGAGCTCATCTTGATGCCCGAAATGTCGTTGTTAGAGGGCTAGGTGATGATTATGTCAGAACTGTTTCAGCAAATGGCCTTTTGTCATTTTTGCCATGATTAATGTGTGCATGCTATGATCCTGAGCTCTACATGTGTTTTGTAGAGTGCAATGCCATCTTTACATAGGTGCTTGCCATGTATTTTTGTGATCTTTGTGGTGACTAGCACAAGCATGCAAAGTAGCCTACTCATTGATGCTGATTTCAGGGACTTAGAATTTCTCTAAGTCCTTGTCCTGTATTTGTTTTATGCCATATGTTCATGTTTTTTCCTAGTGATCCGTGCCTCTTTTGAGGATGATCAGTAAGGATGTTTTGTTAATATTGTGGTGCTCTATCCGTCCATGTCTTTGTTTGCATTTATGGAGCACCCTAGCTTGAGTCAATCGAGCTCTACTTTTGCTATAAAATGTTCCTGGCAGATTGTTAACATGTTTAGCGATTTTGCCGAGCTTGTTGTTGTTGATCCGTGCATGCTATTTTTTTTTGACATGTATAGCTTCTATGCCATGTCTTATTCATGGGTGTATGCTTAGTTTGTCATGCAATGCCTCGTAGTGAGTGCATCGAGCTCGTAAACATGCCTACTCATTAACTGTTTTTGCCATGCTCCAGTTTTTCACTAAGTCTGAATCTGTTTGTGTTTTTGCTTTGTTCACATGCTTGCAATTGTATTTTTTGATCCCTTTTGGCTCATGGTCACTAAGGGACTTTTGTTATATGCTTAGAGTAGCTTCACTCCATGCCTTTCTTTGCCATGATATGTTCCTGTAGTATGTAGTTTTCGTTCCCTAAAGTGTGCTTCCTGATGATAAATTCCAGACTTGTGTTAATTTCACCAAGTCTGAAACCTGGTATCATTTGCACTTTTGCCATGCTTGTTTGAACCTGTTAATGGATGAATTAGACATAGCTCAGTGTTCATAGTTTGTCAAGAATCATGAGTGGATCCCTGCCATGTATTTTGTTGTAATGTTTGAGTGCTGTAGCATATTTAACTTGATGCATTTAGTTGGTCACTTGCTGTTTATCGCAGACCGGTGCCATATTTGTTTTGCTTGCCATTTCCAAACCGTGCATCCGATTCTGGTGATCCTTATATCGATTTCAACCGAAATCAACTCACCTTTCCAGTGGCACTCTTGGATTTCCATGTTGACGCCAGATTCAATCATTTCTTTCCAAATCATGCATATGCATCACATACCGCATCCCGCATATCATACCATGTTCGTGTGTTGGTTGTTTACTATGTTGTGTGGTTCTTTCCGGTGTTGCTCCTTCGGGTTGGTTCCGTTAATGTCGCATTGGTGAGGACCCGTTCGACTACGTCCGTTTGTCTTCTTCATGGACTCGTTCTTCTTCCTTGCAGGATTTCACGCAAGATGACCATACCCTCAAAATCACTTCTATCTTTGCTTGCTAGTTGCTCGCTCTTTTGCTATGCCTATGCTGCGATACCTACCACTTTCTTATCATGCCCTCCATTTTGTTAAGCCAAGCCTCTAACCCACCTTGTCCTAGCAAACCGTTGTTTGGCTATGTTACCGCTTTGCTCAGCCCCTCTTATAGCGTTGTTAGTTGCAGGTGAAGATTGAAGCTTGTTCCATGTTTAGAACATGGATATTTTGTTGGGATATCATAATATCTGTTATTTAATTAATGCACCTATATAATTCGTAAAGGGTGGAAGGCTCGGCCTTATGCCTGGTGTTTTGTTCCACTCTTGCCGCCCTAGTTTCTGTCATATCTGTGTTATGTTCCCGGATTTTGCGTTCCTTACATAGTTGGGTTAGAATGGGAACCCCTTGACAGTTCGCTTTGAATAAAACTCCTCCGGCAAGGCCCAACCTTGGTTTTACCATTCACCACCTAGCCTTTTCTTTCCCTTCGGTCGGCCAGCCCAAGGGTCATCTTTATTTTAACCCCCGCGCCAGTGCTTCTCTAAGTGTTGGTCCAACCCAGAGCACCGTGCGGGGCCGTCCCTTGGCAACTTGGGTTACGTTGGCTCCCGTATGCTTAGCTTATCCGGTGTGCCCTGAGAACGAGATATGTGCAGCTCCTATCGAGATTTGTCGGCACAGCGGGTGGTCTTGCTGGACTTGTTTTACCATTGTCGAGGATGTCTTGTAACCGGGATGCCGAGTCTGATTGGATTGTCTTGGGAGAAGGAATATCCTTCGTTGACCATGGGAGCTTGTGATGGGCTAAGTTGGGACACCCCTACAGGGTTTTGAACTTCCGAAAGCCATGCCCGCGGTTATGGGCAGATGGGAATTTATTAATGTCCGGTTGTAGAAAACCTAAAATTTATCTTAATTAAAATGCATCAACCGCATGTGTAACCGTGACAGTCTCTTCTCGGCGGAGTCCGGGAAGTGAACACGGTGTTGGAGTTATGCTTGACGTAGGTTGTTCTAGGATCACTTCTTGAACATAGTTTTATCGACCGTGCCTTGCCTTCTCTTCTCGCTCTCTTTTGCGTATGTTTAGCCACCATATATGCTAGTCGCTTGCTGCAGCTCCACCTCATACCCTTTCACCCTTCCTATAAGCTTAAATAGTCTTGATCGCGAGGGTGTGAGATTGCTGAGTCCCTGTGACTCACAGATACTTCCAAAACCAGTTTGTAGGTGCCGATGATATCCTGCAGGTGACGCAACCAAGCTCAAGGAGGAGCTCGATGAAGATCTTGTCCTTTGTGTTGTTTCGTTTCAGTCGATCAGTAGTGGAGCCCAGTTGGGACGATCGGGGATCTGTGTAGCTTTTGGGGTAGTCTTCTTTTATTTTGGTTCCGTAGTCGGACCTTGATTGTATCTGGATGATGTAATGCTGTATTCATGTAATTGTGTGAAGTGGCGATTGTAAGCCAACTATGTATCTCTTTCCCTTATGTATTACATGGGTTGTGTGAAGATTACCTCACTTGCGACATTGCTTTCAATGTGGTTATGCCTCTAAGTCGTGCTTCGACACGTGGGAGATATAGCCGTATCGAGGGCGTTACAAGTTGGTGATCAGAGCCTTCCCTGACTTAGGAGCCCCCTGCTTGATCGAATCGCTGGCGTTGTTGAGTCTAGAAAAAATGTTTTGAGTCATTTAGGATTATATATATATATATATCGGAGAGTAGGATTCTTTTTACTCCTCAGTCCCTTCGTCACTCTGGTGAGGCATCATGACGTAGAGTTTTGACTCTTCTCTTCTAAAATTTCACTAAATTTTTTTTAGGATCACGCGGGTATCTTGGAATCGTTCCGATGGTTTTGTGATGAGAACATTGTTCTTGGTGCCCCCAGTCATTTAGGGGTTGAGGCAGTGTCTCGGGGAGTTGAGGTCCGAGGTGTTGTCGTCACAATTTTATCGTTGTGATTTTGGAATACCTGAGTTTGTTGATCCGTGCATGCTATGTTTTTTTGACATGTATAGCTTGTGTTACAAGTTGTCCCTCGGTCACCTTGTGTTTTCAACTTCCCTTTCTTTCTATCATCCTTTTATTACCAGAGTTTTTCATGAAGATTCTACATGACGGTTCATCAAGGATTTAATTACTTCTTGAAGTTTTCATCGAGATTCTTTTAAGGAGCTCAAGCATTCTTCATATTGCAATCCGGAGTGCAATTCCTTCTCCCTTATCTTTTGAGGTGGTAATATATCATTCTTCATTCACAAGAATGAGGTATTTAAACCCATCACTCTCTTCCATGGAGTTATCTTGGGTTATATTTCACCTAAAGCTTTCCCTAAGGATTAATGCTATTAATGGTGATAATATATGATCCAAGTTCTCCATCTACCCTCCCGGTGAAATATTTTCTCGTCTCCTTGTTCATATCAATCCAATCAAATCTTCTCCGTGAGTGGCAAGTTGTCACCTCATAATTTTGAGATGTCTTCTATAAGTCCATATCAAGTTTATCCTTTTAGTTGTTGTTTTCCAACAACTCCTTTCGAACCTTCTCCTAAGGATGCCTTCTCAAACTCTTCTGTGACAGAAGTTGGCATTTGCTTCTCCATTCTTTTATTTCAATTATCTATATTCTACTCTTTCGTTCCGGAGGCATTGTGATGTTGCTCTTTTCAACCCATCATCTTGTTTGTCAGGACCTTGTTCTTTTCATGCTTATCCATTTAACCGGAGTGTGTGCCCGCTGATCTAGTTCTTTCTTTTTATCAAGCCTTGCATATCTTTCCAACCGGAGTGCTGTTCGAATTTGTTCTTCCTTGTTCCTTTTCCTAACGGAGCGCTTTCAGCTTCGTTCATTCTTGTTGCATTCTTTCTTTCAATGTGTTCAACCTCTCAAGGCTCGTGATTTCACTCGTTTTGTCAAAGAAGCAACTTAGCTTTACCTCTCCTCTTTCTCTTCCGTTTTCCCTTCCGTGCCATTCTAGATCTCAGGACGAGATCCTCTCGTAGTGGTGGAGTGTTGTAGCGCCCCGAGACCGATGTGCCAGGTGTCCTCCAGTTATTCGCTGTTGTTGCCTTGTCATTGCTTGCGTGTCATGCATCTCATATCATGTCATCATGTGCATTTCATTTGCATACATGTTCGTCTCATGCATCCGAGCATTTTCCCCATTGTTCATTTTGCAATCCGGCGCTCCTATGTCACCCCGTGTCCCTTTCTACCTCTTTTCATGTGCGGGTGTTAAACGTTTTCGGATTGGACCGAGTTTTGTCATGCGGCGTTGGCTTACTACCGGTAGACCGCCTGTCAAGTTTCGTGCCATTTGGACTTCATTTGATACTCCAACGGTTAACCGAGGGACCGAAAATGCCTTGTTGTGTTGCAGCCCAACACCCCTCCAAAGTGATCCAAAACCCACCAAAACCCCCTCTATCATCTCGGTCATTCGATCACGATCACGTGGCCAGAAACTGCACCTCATTTGGACTCTCCTAGCTCCCTCTACCTATAAATATGTGCTCTCCTCCGAATTCTCGCGCAGTTGAAACCCTAAAAATCCCCCCGCTCGTCGCTGGACACGTCCAGCCGCCGCACCGGACGAATCCGGGCGCGACACGTCAGCACCGCCGCTCCTCTCCCTCCTCCCCGCTGCCGGGCCCGAGGGAGCCCAGATCGGGCCCGTCCCAGGCCAGATCGGGCCGCCGCCGCTCGCGTCCTTCCGCGCCTCGCCGCCGCCGCCATGCGCCTCCGCCGTCCGCCGGCGTGCCACCGCACCGCCCGCACCGGTCGCCGCCCCTCCGGCTTCGCCCGTCGCCTCTTGCGCGCCCGCCGCCACCGACCATCGCCGGCGTGCTCCGCCGCCTTGCCTCACGCAAGTTGCGCCGCCCCGCGTCGCCGGCTTCGCCTCTCCGCCGCCGGCGAGCCGCCACTCGCCGGAATCTGCTCCGGTCAGATCTGATGGGTGGATGAGATCCACCCGTCCCCCGATCCAAACATCGTCGTCCCGATCCGGATCCACCCCGTCCCACACCACCTCGTCCGCCCGTTGACTTTTTCCGCGAGGGTAAAAATCTGCTAAGTCCCCAGAATTTTTGGGCATTTTCATCACATCATAACTTCCTCATCGTAGCACCGACTTGTGCGTGTAGCATATCAAAATTTTCATGTCGACGAGTACATCATTCCATCTCATTGCATCATTTTCATTTGTGCTCATCTTGATGCCCGAAATGTCGCTGGTAGAGGGCTGTGTGATGATTATGTCAGATCTGTTTTAGCAAATGACCTTTTGTCATTTTTGCCATGATTAATGTGTGCATGCTATGGTCCTGAGCTCTACATGTGTTTTGTAGACTGCCATGCCATCTTTACAGAGGTGCTTGCCATGCATTTTTGTGATCTTTGTGGTGACTAGCACAAGCATGCAAATTAGCCTACTTATTGATGCTGATTTCAGCGACTTAGAATTTCACTAAGTCCTTGTCCTGTATTTGTTTTATGCTATATGTTCATGTTGTTTCCTAGTGATCCGTGCCTCTTTTGAGGATGATCAGTAAGGTTGTTTTCTTAATATTGTGGTGCTCTATCCATCCATGTCTTTGTTTGCATTTATGGAGCACCCTAGCTTGAGTCAATCGAGCTCTACTTTTGCTATAAAATGTTCCTGGCAGATTGTTAACATGTTTAGCGATTTTGCCGAGCTTGTTGTTGCTGATCCGTGCATGCTATGTTGTTGTTCTTGCCATGTCTAGCTTCTATGCCATGTCTTCTTCATGGGTGTATGCTTAGTTTGTCATGCAATGCCTCGTAGTGAGTGCATCGAGCTCGTAAACATGCCTACTCATTAACTGTTTTTGCCATGCTCCAGTTTTTCACTAAGTCTGAATCTGTTTGTGTTTTTGCTATGTTCACATGCTTGCAATTGTATTTTCTGATCCCTTTTGGCTCATGGTCACTAAGGGACTTTTGTTACATGCTTAGAGTAGCTTCACTCCATGCCTTTCTTTACCATGATATGTTCCTGTAGCATTTAGTTGGTCCTAAAGTGTGCTTCCAGATGATAAATTCCAGACTTGTGTTATTCACGAAGTCTGAAACCTGTTATCATTTGCACTTTTGCCATGCTTGTTTGAACCTGTTAATGGATGAATTAGACGTAGCTCAGTGTTCATCGTTTGTCAAGCATCATGAGTGCATCCCTGCCATGTATTTTGTTGTCATGTTTGAGTGCTGTAGCATATTTAACTTGATGCATTTAGTTGGTTACTTGCTGTTTATCGCAGACCGGTGCCATATTTGTTTTGCTTGCCATTTCCAAACCGTGCATCCGATTCCGGTGATCTTTATATCGATTTCAACCGAAATCAACTCACCTTTCCAGTGGCACTCTTGGATTTCGAAGTTGAGGACAGATTCAATCATTTCTTTCCAAATCATGCATACGCATCACATACCGCATCCCGCATATCATACCATATTCGTGTGTGGTTGTTTACTATGTTGTGTGCTTCTTTCCGATGTTGCTTCTTCGGTTTGGTTCCGTTAACGTCGCGTTTGTGAGGACCCGTTCAACTACGTCCGTTTTCTTCTTCATGGACTCGTTCTTCTTCCTTGCGGGATTTCAGGCAAGATGACCATACCCTCGAAATCACTTCTATCTTTGCTTGCTAGTTGCTCTCTCTTTTGCTATGCCTATGCTGCGATACCTACCACCTGCTTATCATGCCCTCCATTTTGTTAAGCCAAGCCTCTAACCCACCTTGTCCTAGCAAACCGTTGTTTGGCTGTGTTACCGCTTTGCGCAGCCCCCCTTATAGCGTTGTTAGTTGCAGGTGAAGATTGGAGCTTGTTCCATGTTTGCAACATGGACATTTTGTTGGGATATCACAATATCTCTTATTTAATTAATGCACCTATATACTTCGTAAAGGGTGGAAGGCTCGGCCGTCCTAGTTTCCGTCATATTGGTGTTATGTTCCCGGATTTTGCGCTCCTTGCACGGTTGGGTTATAACGGTAACCCCTTGACAGTTCGCTTTGCATAAAACTCCTCCGGCAAGGCCCAACCTTGGTTTTACCATTCGCCACCTAGCCTTTTCTTTCCCTTGGGTCGGCCAGCCCAAGGGTCATCTTTATTTTAACCCCCGGGCCAGTGCTTCTTGAAGTGTTGGTCCAACCCAGAGCACCATGCGGGGCCGTCCCTTGGCAACTTGGGTTACGTTGGCACCCGTACGCTTAGCTTATCCGGTGTGCCGTGAGAACGAGATATGTGCAGCTCCTATCGGGATTTGTCGGCACAGCGGGTGGTCTTGCTGGACTTGTTTTACCATTGTCAAGGATGTCTTGTAACCGGGATGCCGAGTCTGATCGGATTGTCTTGGGAGAAGGAATATCCTTCATTGACCATGAGAGCTTGTGATGGGCTAAGTTGGGACACCCCTACAGGGTTTTGAACTTCTGAAAGCCGTGCCCGCAGTTATGGGCAGATGGGAATTTATTAATGTCCGGTTGTAGAAAACCTGAAATTTATCTTATTTAAAATGCATCAACCGCATGTGTAACCGTGACGGTCTCTTCTCGGCGGAGTCCGGGAAGTGAACACGGTGTTGGAGTTATGCTTGACGTAGGTTGTTCTAGGATCACTTCTTGATCATAGTTTTATCGACCGTGCCTTGCCTTCTCTTCTCACTCTCTTTTGCGTATGTTTAGCCACCATATATGCTAGTCGCTTGCTGCAGCTCCACCTCATACCCTTTCACCCTTCCTATAAGCTTAAATAGTCTTGATCGCGAGGGTGTGAGATTGCTTTGTCCCCGTGACTCACAGATACTTCCAAAACCAGTTTGGAGGTACCGATGATATCGTGCAGGTGACGCAACCGAGCTCAAGGAGGAGCTCGATGAAGATCTTGTCCTTTGTGTTGTTTCGTTTCAGTTGATCAGTAGTGGAGCCCAGTTGGGACGATCGGGGATCTGTGTAGCTTTTGGGGTAGTCTTCTTTTATTTTGGTTCCGTAGTCAGACCTTGATGTATCTGGATGATGTAATGCTTTATTCATGTAATTATGTGAAGTGGCGATTGTAAGCCAACTATGTATCTCTTTCCCTTATGTATTACGTGGGCTGTGTGAAGATTACCTCACTTGCGACATTGCTTTCAATGCGGTTATGCCCCTAAGTCGTGCTTGGACACGTGGGAGATATAGACGCATCGAGGGCGTTACATTAGTTTACTTTCCATGCTTGTAGTAGTAATAAAAAAGAAAACCCAAAAATATTCTCGTTCTTCTTTTGTTTGTTGGGAGCTTTCCCGTGTAAATAATTTTATTTCTTTTCTTGTTCTTTGGGGGTCGAGAGGAGAAGACCATAATGAAAATGATTGAGTGGCTCTTATATGCATTATTGTTGATCTGAAAAAAGAGCCCATGTTACCTTGTTTTCTCTCTTGAATTGAATGCTTGCAGATTCCAGCTTAGTCCAAAGCGCGTGCACTATTATTATCCACACTATTCGGTCGTGCAAGTGAAAGGCAATAATGATGATTATATGATGAACTTATTGAGATGAGAAAAGCTGGTATGAACTCGACCTCTCTTGTTTTTGTAAATATGGTTAGTTCATCGTTCCTGATTCAGCCTATTATGAATAAACATGTTTGCAATGACAATTAGAGATTATAGTTGCTTATGCCATGCTTAATTAGCTAGGAGCTTATAATGGTCTACCTTGCGTGCCAACATGCTATTAAAATGGTTGTGATGTGGTATGATAGGGTGGTGTCCTCTTTTGAAGGATTCAAGTGGCTTGACTTGGCACATGTTCATGCATGTAGTTGAAAGAAAATCAACATAGCCTCTACGATATTTATGTTCATGGTGCATTATATCCTACTCATGCTTGCATTCGGTGTTGATTAATTTTAATGCATGTTCATGACTGTTGTCGCTCTATAGCTGGTCGCTTCCCAGTCTTTTGCTAGCCTTCACTTGTACTAAGCGGGAATACTGCTTGTGCATCCAATTCCATAAACCCCGAAGTTGTTCCATAGGAGTCCACCATACCTACCTATATACGGTATCTACCTGCCGTTCCAAGTAAATTTGTATGTGCCAAACTCTAAACCTTTAAATAAACATTCTGTTTTGTATGCTCGAATAGCTCATGTATCAACTAGGGCTGTCTGTATCTTCCATGTTAGGCGGGTTATTCTCAAGGGGAGTGGACTCCGCTCCTCACTCACGAGAAAATGGTTGGTCACCAGAATGCCCAGTCCCATGCTTTATGCAGATCAAATCAAAATAATTGCAAACAAAACTCCCCCAGGACTATTGTTAGTTGGAGGCAATTGTTGTTTCGAGCAAGGCATGGATTGATGCTTGTTGGTGGAGGGGGAGTATAAACTTTACCATTCTATTTGGGAACCGCCTATAATGCGTGTAGCATGGAAGATATCGCCATCTCTTGGTTGTTATGTTGACAATGAAAGTATACCGCTCAAAATATTATTCATATTTATTTCAAAACCGAGCTCTGGCACCTCTACAAATCACTGCTTCCCTCTGCGAAGGGCCTATCTATTTACTTTTATGTTGAGTCATCACACTCTTATTAAAAATCACCAGCTGGAGAGCACCGCTGTCATTTGCATTCATTACTATTAGTTTACATTGAGTATGACCTGACTAGATCTCTTTTACCATGAATTACAATGTCTAGTCAATCCTTGATCTTTAAAGGTGTTCTGCATTTATGTTTTGCGGTCTTAGAAAGGGCTAGCAAGATACCATCCTGTTATATCATATCATGATTGTTTTGAGAAAGTGTTGTCATCCAAGATTTATTATTATTGCTCGCTAGTTGATTATGTCATTGATATGAGTAAACATGAGACCTTAATGTTATTGTGAATATGGTTAGTTCATAATCTTTGCTGAAAACTTGAATGCTGGCTTTACATATTTACAACAACAAGAGTAAACAGAGTTTGTAAAAGTTTTTCTTTATCACTTTAAGTTTATCAACTGAATTGCTTGAGGACAAGCAAAGGTTTAAGCTTGTGGGAGTTGATACGTCTCCGTCGTATCTACTTTTACAAACACTTTTGCCCTTGTTTTGGACTTTAACTTGCATGATTTGAATGGAACTAACCCGGACTGACGTTGTTTTCAGCAGAATTGCCATGGTGTTATTTTTGTGCAGAAATAAAAGTTCTCGGAATGACCTGAAAATCAACGGAGAATTATTTTGGAATATATAAAAAATACTGGAAGGAAGATCCACGTTAGGGGGGCCTCCACCTATCCACGAGGGTGGGGAGCGTGCTCTACCCCCCTGGGCGCGCCCCCATGCCTCATGGCCCCCCTGACGCTCCACTGACCTCAAACCTGACTCCATATATTCACTTTCGGGAAGAAAAAAAATCAAGGAGAAGGATTCATCGCATTTTATGATACGGAGCCGCCGCCAAGCCCGAAACTCTCCCGGGAGGGCTGATCTGGAGTCCGTTCGGGGCTTCGGAGAGGGGAATCCGTCACCATCATCATCATCAACCATCCCCCATCACCAATTTCATGATGCTCAGCGCCGTGCGTGAGTAAGTCCATCATAGGCTTGCTGGACGGTGATGGGTTGGATGAGATTTATCATGTAATCGACTTAGTTTTGTTAGGGTTTGATACCTAGTATCCACTATGTTCTGAGATTGATGTTGCTATGACTTTGCTATGCTTAATGCTTGTCACTAGGGCCCGAGTGCCATGATTTCAGATCTGAACCTATTATGTTTTCATCAATATATGAGATTTCTTGATCCTATCTTGCAAGTCTATAGTCACCTATTATGTGTTATGATCCGTTAACCCCGAAGTGACAATAGTCGGGATACTTACCGGTGATGATCGTAGTTTGAGGAGTTCATGTATTCACTATGTGTTAATGCTTTGGTCTAGTACTCTATTAAAAGGAGGCCTTAATATCCCTTAGTTTCCAATAGGACCCCGCTGCCACGCGATGGTAGGACAAAAGATGTCATGCAAGTTCTTTTCCATAAGCACATATGACTATATTCAGAATACATGCCTACATTACATTGATGAACTGGAGCCAGTTCTGTGTCACCCTAGGTTATGACTGTTACATGATGAACCGCATCCAGCATAATTCTCTATCACCGATCCATTGCCTACGAGCTTTCCATATATTGTTCTTCGCTTATTTACTTTTCCGTTGCTATTTTTATCATCACTATAAAACACCAAAAATATTACTTTTGCTACCGTTACCACTACTATCATATTACTTTGCTACTAAACACTTTGCTGCAGATATTAAGTTTCCAAGTGTGGTTGAATTGACAACTTAGCTGCTAATACTTGAGAATATTCTTTGGCTCCCCTTGTGTCGAATCAATAAATTTGGGTTGAATACTCTACCCTTAAAAACTGTTGCGAT
Organism: Triticum monococcum; assembly: GCA_034509565.1. Lineage (NCBI taxonomy): Eukaryota > Viridiplantae > Streptophyta > Magnoliopsida > Poales > Poaceae > Triticum > Triticum monococcum. The sequence continues at coordinate 638,031,877 of CM067847.1, read as the reverse complement.
CCCCTATACTTGTGGGTTATCAGGAACTAGTAATTCGTTGGGTCTACAATGATTTTGGATAGGCTCCTGACGAGCTTATTTTCACTATTTTCGTTTGTAGTTTTCCAGTAATTCTAGATACAAGTTTGAAATTTTGGGCCTTTTTTTGTTTAAACCGTCTATCTCCTTCGACTGCCGTGGTCCAGTCCAGCAGCCTCTTTTCGTTCCAAGAGTCGCATGAGAAAAAAAACTTCCGATATGTTAGTTAAATAGAATGGGAACCCCTCGTAACTATGCCAAGCCTGATCTTGGTTCCAATGCTACAGAGAAAGGTTATGGGTAAAAAGAAGGTCTTTATCCTGGTGCTGCGAAGACCGGTGTTGCTGATCAAACTCATTTTCTTTCGAGGAGATCGAAAATCTCTGAATTTCTGTGAAACAAATTTACATATTTATTGCGAGAGCGACTCATGAATGCTGCCGGGTCGGACGAGCCAATAACTCAAACATGTCCGGTCAGTTTTTGAGCAAGAATCACAACATTACCTTACCTTCACCATGATACGGACTCCAAGTTCTTATGGCAGAGCACGAGGAGTTTCCTTCAATATGATGATGAGAATGGAAACCAGAAGCACGACTGGGTCTTCGTAGTCCGATATCATACATATATACCAGTCACAGTAACGTAAGCATGAGACTTTTTTGGTAGTACCGGTGAACCAAATGGCCACGGCGAGGGAATCTGGGACGGAGGGCTCAAAATATCTCTATAGATATGGCAAAAGCGAAAGACCCCTAACGTCAGGGGCTGACCACTAAGCTCACTCAGGCCCTGCTGGGCTGGCCAGAGTGGGTGCGTGATGGAATTGCCATAGCTTATGGTTAGAGCAATAGGAAAGGTCCGAATAGAGAGAACAGTCAGGATAACGAGAGCGGAGCCCACTTGGCAGGCGGCAGGAGCAGCGGACAAGTGATTGCTTGGTAGGCCATCACCATCCTCAAATAGAATGTTTTCTACGGTCGCTCCATGAATATTGCATAGCAGAGCTGCACCTAATACTCCGACAACTCGCATCATATGAAATGGGTTTAACGTCCAATTATGAAATCCTTGGAAGAAAAGGATGAATCGAAATATCACAATTCCTTTTTTTAATCATGTGATAATTATGAGAACCAATACTACTACTTCTCCTCCCGGGGTTTCCACAATTGAAAAAAAAGTATAGGTCATATCAATCAAATTGTTGGACCAGTGCTGGATGTCACTTTTCCCCGATGCAAGTTACCTTATATTTATAACACTTTGGTAGTCCAGAGTAGAGATACTGCCGATAAGCAAATTAATGTGACTTGTGAGGTACAAAAATTATTAGGAAATAATCGAGATAGAGCTGTAGCTATGAGTGCTACGGATGGGTTGATGAGAGGAATGGAATGTTGCGATCTACGGTAGGGTCCGTCGACTGCAAATTAAAATTTCCTACACGCAGAAGAACCAAGAACATGCTACTGGAGATGGAGCACAGTTCGTTACCACTAGACGCGCAGTGCCGTGCAACGGAAGAAGAGTTGGGGCAGCGCGTTCGCGTGGATCGTCTCCTCCTCGTCCGATCTCCCTCGTACAACCGGTGGTCAGTTCCCACGTACAGGTTCGCCGGAGCGGCGCAAGTGCATCGCCTCTAACGGTATCCGCGTGTGCAGGAGGAACGTCTTGCGGTGGACTGCTAGGTGTGATCATACAACCGGAGGCGAGTGGAGGTGTCTATTCGCAACACATGCAAACCCTAGTGATAGTGCCGAAGCGATCAGCCCATGAGTGTGACGCACCTCCACTATATATGTAGGCGTCCGTCACGGGCTCAACACTTGGTCCTTGCACGGACCCTAAAGCCCATAAGTCTACTTGGCCACAATCCGAATACAGTTTGGATCACATCCGACCAGTGTCCTTGGATCCGACCTCGTAGGTTCCTCCCCTTAAGCGCGCGAACCCTTAGGTTCAAGTCGTCTTGGTCGCAGTTTGGATCACCTCCGAACTGCACGGTTGGTAGCGGCCTCTAGCAAGGCATGCCGAACACCAAGCAGACTATGAAGCTGGTTAGCGAACCTGTACATCACACTTCCATTCCTTTTGCCACACGATATATGTTGTCGAGCTCAAGGCGAGTCTGTCATCCTTGTGCTATCCCGACCTCTTTCTTGTTCCAGTGATGCCGACCACAAACCGGATTATCTCATAATTCTTGTCGCATGGCCATGCTTATCCTAGTCGGATCACACTAAGGACCCAGAGTATATCTCTTCTGATTGGAGGGGAAAATCCCATCTTGCTCGACCACGTCTTGCAGCATGGTTCTGGACAAACCTGAAACCTACCTTTATAACTACCCAGTTACGGAGTAGCGTTTGGTCGGCCCAAAGCAAGTCTGTCACCATCCCGAGTACATAGCGTCAGCTCAGGTCTTAGGACATAGAACATATGTTGTACTAGAGACTCACAGATGACATATCGCTGCATCTCATAGTTGGGTCTGTCCGACTTGGACCTTATCTCGACTCGGATCCGACTACATCGAATCCAACCAGATCCTTCCAAGTCCATATTATCCGGTTAGCATCCAATGCTCCATGGCTAGTGAGACCAAGCCATCGACCGTGTCATATGCTAGTCTAGTTGGCTGCACGTCCACACAGCCCTTTCGACTAGGGGCCTTTTAGGACAGTCATCATACAATGTATAGTCCCACAAACAAGTCACGTACTTGCTGATACACATCATTGATAGTGTCCAAGGACTATCTTTATTCATAAACACATAGGAAATATCATAATACATGATTGCCTCTAGGGCATATCTCCAACTGTCTCCCACTTGCACTAGAGTCAATCAAATAGACATCGAATGCCCATAGCTCTAATGTGCCCCTCATGCTTGGGTTGTGGAAGCGGCTTAGTCAACGGATCTGCAACATTTGCATCCGTGTGAATTTTGCATAACTCTACATCACCACTCTTTATGATCGTTCATATCAGGTGATATTTCCAATCTATGTGTCTAACCTTGTGGTGATTCCTCGGCTCCTTGGCTTGTGCGATGGCACCAGAATTATCACAATAAAGGTCCAATAGTTTTACCGAGGCTGGGAAAATACCAAGATCATCCAGAAAGTTCTGGATCCAAACACCTTCCTTTGCAGCTTCACAAGCCGCAATGTATTCGGCTTCTGTAGTAGAATCGGCCACCGTATCTTGCTTGAAACTCATCCAGCTCACTGCTCCTCCGTTCATGACGTACACGAATCTGGACTTTGATCGACAATCATCTCTGTCGGTTTGCAAACTAGCATCGGCGTAACCCCTTACGACGAGCTCTTCCTCACCTCCATAAACTAGGAATATCTCTTTAGTCCTTTTCAGGTACTTCAAAATAGTCTTTACCGCTGCCCAGTGACTCTCACCTGGGTTGGCCTGGTATCTACTTGTTAGGCTTATTGCAAAAGCAACATCGGGCCACGTACATATCATGGCATACATGATGGATCCGATTGCCGAGGCATATGGAATCCTACTCATCCTGCTTCGCTCATCAGATGTCGAAGGGCTCTGAGTCTCGCTTAGCCTTATACCATGTGAGAGTGGCAAGAACCCTTTCTTTTCCTCACTCATGTTGAACCGCTTCAACACTTTATCTATGTACATGCTCTGGCTTAAGCCGAGCAGCCTCCTTGATCTATCTCTATATATCTTAATGCCTAAAATGTACATTGCCTCACCAAGGTCCTTCATCGAAAACTTGCCATTCAATGACTCCTTAACCGAGTTCAGCATCGAAATATCATTTCCGGTCAGTAGTATGTCATCCACATACAAGATCAAAAGCACTATCGAGCTCCCACTTAACTTCTTGTATAAACAAGAGTCCTCTTCGCTTTTGATGAAGCCGAAACCAGTGATGACCTCATCAAAACGAATGTTCCAGCTCCGAGATGCTTGCCTCAACCCATAAATGGATCTCTTGAGCTTGCATACCTTACTAGTGCTAGTCGGATCGACAAAACCCTTGGGCTCTATCATATACATGTCCTCGGTTAAATTTCCATGAAGGAAAGCCGTCTTGACATCCATCTGCCATATCTCGTAATCGAAATATGCAGCTATAGCTAGTACGATCCTCACCGACTTTAGCATCGCTACCAGCGAGTAAGTCTCATCGTAGTCAATTCCTTGAACTTGTCCATAACCCTTAACAACAAGTCGATCTTTGTGGATCAGAACATTTCCATCCACATCGGTTTTCTTCTTAAAGATCCATTTGCAACCAATGGCCGTTACGCCAGGCGGCGGATCAACCAAGTCCCAAACTTGATTCTCATCCATGGACTTTAACTTGGATCTCATGGCCTCTAGCCATGCCTCGGAATCTGGGCTCACCATCGCTTCCGCATATGTGGCCGGCTCGTCGCTTTGTAGCAATAATACATCGCGCACTCTGCGCAATCTTTCCGACCTCCGTGGTTCTGGTGCCGCTTCCACTACGGGTTCCCTGACTGACTCCGGTATGATATCATCACCAGCCGAGCCGTCCCCGAGTGGTCCTCGAATTTCTTCGAGTCGGACCGTCCTCCAACTGGCCTCCTGACTGAGAAACTCTTTCTCAAGGAAAACCCCGTTCCGAGCAACAAACACTTTGTTCTCTTCCCGGTTGTAGAAGTTATATCCCAAGGTTTCCCTCGGATATCCCATGAATATGCATTTATCCGACTTGGGTGTAAGCTTGTCTGACATAAGTTTCTTGACAAATGCTTCACAACCCCAAATCTTTAGAAAAGACAAACTGGGACTCTTCCCGGTCCACATCTCATGTGGTGTCTTGTCTACGGATTTTGATGGTACCCTGTTAAGTGTGAAAGCTGTAGTTTCTAGAGCGTATCCCCAGAATGACAAGGGTAAATCCGACTTGCTCATCATAGATCAAACCATGTCCAACAAGGTGCGATTCCTCCATTCTGATACACCATTTCTCTGTGGCATACCCGGAGGTGTGAGCTGAGGTACTATACCTCTGCTTTTCAGATGATCATCAAACTCCTGGCTCATGTACTCACCTCCATGATCAGATCGTAGAAGTTTTATAGTCTTGCCGAGCTGATTCTCCACCTTGTTTTGAAACTCTTTGAACTTTTCAAAAGTCTCTGACTTGTGCCTCATAAAATAGATATATCCATATCTACTCAAGTCATCGGTAAAAGTCACAAAGTACTGATAGCCACCTCTGGCAGTTGTGCTCATTGGTCCACACACATCAGTGTGTATCAGTTCCAACAGCTTGGATGCTCTCTCGCAACTCTTTGCGAAAGAAGACTTAGTCATGTTGCCGAGCAAGCATGATTCGCATGTCTCGAACGACCCAAAGTCGGTCAAAGTTAGGAGTCCATCATCACGGAGCTTCTTCATGCGTTTCAGACTAATGTGTCCAAGCCGGCAATGCCAGAAGTATGTCGGATTTATCTCATTGGGATTATGCCTCTTGACATTCACGTTATAGATCGGTTCCTATTCTAGTTTCAATATGAATAACCCATCAAGAATGGGTGCATAGCCGTGGAACATACCATTCAAATAAATCGAACAACCATTGTCCTATAAATTGAATTCATAACCCTGACTCATCAAGCATGAGGCAGAAATAATGTTCCGACTAAGTGCAGGAATGTAATAACAATTATTCAATTCCAAAATAAATCCAGAAGGAAGCTGGAGCTGCATCGTGCCGACCTCCAATGCAACAACTCTTGCTTTGTTGCTGACCCTGATGTCAATCTCCCCTTGTGCCACACGCCTAGTTCTTACCAGCCCCTGCATCAAGTTGCAAATATGAACAACCGACCCGGTATCAAATATCCAAGAGCTACTAGGTATGTCAGCAAGGTAAATGTCTATAACATATGCAACAAGTGTACCTTTTCTTGAAGCAGCATTTCCGGCCTTCTTGCCATGCTCTGCAAGCCAATTGCTACAGTTCCTCTTCCAATGACCAGTTTCCTTGCAATGATCGCAAATGGTCTTTGAGTCCGGTCCAGACTTCGGTGCAGCGGCGGAGGTTACCAACTCCGTGCCATTTGCCTTAGCCTTCTTCTTAGACCAACTCTTCTTGAACTTAGCCGATTTCTGCACCATCAACACTTGATGCGTGCCTTTCTTAATATCCTGCTCTGCCACTTTGAGCATCCCATGCAATTCAGTGAGCTTCTTATCCATGCCATGCATATGATAGTTCGAGATGACCGTCCCATAGCTGGGCGGAAGAGAACCCAGAACTGCATCAGTAGCCAGCTCATCCAAGAGCGGGAAGCCCAACCGATCCAAAGCTTGCACATATCCGATCATCTTGATCACATGCGGGCTCAGTGGATCACCTTCCTTCAGCTTACAATCCATCAAGGATCGCCAGATGTTGAACCTTTCGGTCCTAGCCTGCACCTGAAACATGCTCTTGAGACTCTCGATCATATCGAAAGCCCCAACGTCTTTGAAATGCTGCTGCAAATCGGGCTCCATACAAGCCAGCATGAGGCAGCTGATCTCGTTTGATTCATCAACGAGTTTCTAGTAGGCATTCTTGGTTGTGGTACTAGCATTATCGGCAGGTTCCTCTGGAAGGGGATCCTCTAAAACATATTCCTTTTTATCTTGCTTGAGAACAATTCTCAAATTTCTATACCAGGTAGTAAAGTTTGTTGCATTCAGTTTATCCTTTCCCAGAATTGATTTCAATGCAAAGTTGGGTTGAGCAGGTGGTGCCATTGTCTACAACAGAAAAATATGCGATCACTATGCAATGTTTTTATGTAGAGTAATTCTAGCCTTAAACAGAAATACTCCCACTGAAGTCAGCATCCCTCCGCAAACTCTCAGTGATTTAGGATCCAACTAGCACATGCGACTAGTGAGCTTTAGCATCACTGCTAGACAACATGCCTATCCGGTAAGCAACTCCTTGCTAATCGTATCTCTATACGACTCCTGTCAGTTGGGTAGGTATCTCATACCCCAGCTCCCGACCTCTTTTGCCACAAGGACCAAAACCATTTTGATAGCCTTGTCAAGTCAACCTAATGCAGTGCATGTCCGTGTCCGACACGAACCCTTCAGTTCAAGGACACCTAGCAGCACCCCAATTTTATGAGCCCACTACTAGACGTACTTGACGGGCGAAGGTGCAACATCGGGGATGGCAATTCGCTTGATATTCATGAGGGATCTTTCTACCATTCTAACATGCATAGAAAACAAGGAAGCATAACAATCACAAATAAACACATACTGTGAAATAGTATGGCTCCTTCATGGATGTTCTTCCAGGTCAGCTCCAACTCCGCTGACCATCAAGAAACTCCATCTTGTTTGTCATGCCGGGACGCTAAGCCACCAACCTGATCTCTAATATCCAACTACTACAACTAGTAATGAAGTTTTACATAGAGTCACAAGTCGACATGCAGGTCGTTATACAATATAATGACAGCACTTTGGCTCCTGCCGGCTGCCAATCATGACACGCAGGCCATGTATAATTTACACACATGCATCACATACACATGAGCCATACTATTCACATCAAACTCTGCAAAATAAACTTATGCATAGAATCGTATTCTACCGGTTTTGAGTGATCGTGTACAAAATACAAGGCGCTACGCACACGGCAGTCCCGCTAGCTGGTTAGCGGGCAGGGTTCGAAGGGGCAGCGCCCCTCGCGGGTGCGGGCAGCACCCGATGTTTTCGGAAATTACAGATCACATCTAAACTCCGATCACACCGAATTCTCAGATCTGACCGATCTCATCGATCATCGCGAATCTGATTCGGATTTACGTTTCACTGTTAACCCCGATGCCGGATAACCGACCGATAGGGGTAGACCGTGTCACGACCTCATCGATCCCAATCAACAGAAAACATAGCCACATCGATCCCCATGTGCAGTTGATCTCATCAACCGTGCACACAGCCATTCTTATCAATGACAAAAGATCTCATCTATTGCCTCCACAAATCAAATATGCATATGATCTGAATCCAAATCCTATAGCAGAGGCTCTTTTAGTTCGACAACCGCGGTCCAGTCCACCAGCCTCTTTTCATTCCAAGAGTCTCATGAGAAGAAAGCTTCCAATTAGCTTCAGTTAGTGTTAGTTAAATAGAACGGGAACCTTGTAACTATGCCAAGCATGATCTTGGTTCCAATGCTGCAGAGAAAGGTTATGGGTAAAAAGATGGTCGTTATCCTAGTGCTATGGAGACCGGTGTTGCTGATCGAACTCATTTTCTTTCGAGGAGATCAAAAATCTCTGAATTTCTGCGAAATGAATTTACATATTTATTGCGAGAGCGACTCATGAATGCTGCCGGGTCGGACGAGCCAATAACTCAAACGTGTTCGGTCAGTTTTTGAGCAAGAATCATAGTGTTACCTTACATTCACCATGATACGGAATCCAAGTTCTTATGGCAGAGCACGAGGAGTTTCCTTCAATATGATGATGAGAATGGAAACCAGAAGCACGACTGGGTCTTCGTAGTCCGAGAACATACTTATATATCAGTCACAATAACGTAAGCATGAGACTTTTTGGTAGTACCAGTGAACCAAATGGCCACGGCGAGGGAATCTGGGATGGAGGACTCGTAATATCTCTATATATATATGGCAAAAGCGAAAGACCCCTAACGTCAGGGGCTGACCACTGAGCTCACTCTGGCCCTGCTGGGCGGGCCAGAGTGGGTGCGAGATGGAATTGCCATAGATTATGGTTAGAGCAATAGGAAAGGTCCCAATAGAGAGAACAGTTAGGATAACGAGCGCGGAGCCCACTTGGCAGGCGGCAGGAGCAGCGGGCAAGTGCTTGCTTGGTAGGCCATCACCGTTCTCAAATAGAATGTTGTCTACGGCCGCTCCATGAATATCGCATAGCAGAGTTGCACCTAATACTCCGGCAACTCGCATCATATGAAATGGGTTCAACGTCCAATTATGAAATCCTTGGAAGAAAAGGATGAATCGAAATATCACAATTCCTTTTTTAATTATGTGATAATTATGAGAACCAATACTACTACTTCTCCTCCTAGGTTTCCACAATTGAAGCAAAAAGTATAGGTCGTATCAATCAAATTGTTGGACCCGTGCTGGATGTCACTTTTCCCCCATGCAAGTTACCTTATATTTATAACACTTTGGTAGTCCAGAGTAGAGATACTGTCGATAAGCAAATTAATGTGACTTGTGAGGTACAAAAATTATTAGGAAATAATCGAGTTAGAGCTATAGCTATGAGTGCTACGGATGGGTTGATGAGAGGAATGGAATGTTGGGATCTACGGTAGGGTGCGTAGACTGCAAATTAAAATTTCCTACGCGCAGAACAACCAAGAACATGCTACGGGAGATGGATCATAGTTCGTTACCACTAGACGCGCAGTGCCGTGCAACGGAAGAAGAGTTGGGGCAGCGCGTTCGCGTGGATCGTCTCCTCCTTGTCCGATCTACCTCATACAACCAGTAGTCAGTTCCCACATACAGGTTCGTCGGAGCGGCGCAAGTGCACCGCCTCTAACGGTATCCGCGCGTGCAGGAGGAATGTCGTGTGACGGACTGCTAGGTCTGATCAGATAACCGGCAGCGAGTGGAGGTGTCTATTCGCAACACATGCAAACCCTAGTGACAGCACCGAAGCGATCAGCCCATGAGTGTGCCGCACCTCCACTATATATAGGCGTCCGTCACGGGCTCAGCACTTGGGACTCGCAAGAACTCTAAAGCCCATAAGTCTACTCGGCCACAATCCGAATACAGTTCGGATCACATCCGACCAGTGTCCTCGGATCCGACCTCGTAGGTTCCTTCCCTTAAGCGCGCGACCCATTAGGTTCAAGTCGGCTTGGTCGCAGTTCGGATCACCTCCGAACTGCACGGTTGGTAGCAGCCTCTAGCAAGGCATGCCGAACACCAAGCAGACTATGAAGCTGGTTAGCGAACCTGTACATCACACTTCCATTCCTTTTGCGACACGATATATGTTGTCGAGCTCAAGGCGAGTCTGTCATCCTTGTGCTAGCCTGACCTCTTTCTCGTTCCAGTGATGCCGACCACAAACCGGATTATCTCATAATCCTTGTCGCATGGCCATGCTTATCCTGGTCGGATCACACAAAGGACCCAGAGTATATCTCTCCTGATTGGAGGGGCAAATCCCATCTTGCTCGACCACGTCTCGCAGCATGGTTCTGGACAAATCCGAAACCTACCTTTATAACTACCCAGTTATGGAGTAGCGTTTGGTCGGCCCAAAGCAAGTCTGTCACCATCCCGAGTACATGCGTCAGCTCAGGTCTTAGGACATAGAACATATGTTGTACTAGAGACTCACAGATGACATATCGCTACGTCTCATAGTTGGGTCTGTCCGACTCGGACCTTATCTCGACTCGGATCCGACTATGTCGAATCCGACCAGATCCTTCCAAGTCCATATTATCCGGTTAACATCCAATGCTCCATGGCTAGTGAGACCAAGCCATTGACCGTGTCATATGCTAGTCTAGTTGGCTGCGCGTCCACACAGCCCTTTCGACTAGGGACCTTTTAGGACGGTCATCATACAATGTATAGTCCCACAAACAAGTCACGTACTTGCTGATACACCTCATTGATAATGTCCAAGGACTGTCTTTATTCATAAGCACATAGGAAATATCATCATACATGATTGCCTCTAGGGCATATCTCCAACATGGAAGTGATTGACACAGGAGCTCCTCTCAGTGGCCCGGTCGGTGGAGCTACTCTCGGACGAATTTTTAACGTTCTTGGGGAGCCTGTTGACAATTTGGGTCCTGTAGATAGTAGTGCAACATTCCCTATTCATAGATCTCCACTTTCTCGGTAGTTTGGAAAGTGGCAAACCAGCCAATGTCACTTTTTCAGAAGTTGGAAACAAGCCGATGTTACTTTTTCAGAAGTTGTTGTGACCCATGAAAAGGCATATGGTGATCACTGAACCTTTTGATAGCGATGAGTTGTTACTGAAGACTCTCGGTTTTCTTGAAACTTGGCTTTGCCTACATTTGGGTCGCTGAACCATCTAACGAGACAGAAGGAATTAGTCCAATAGTAACAAATGGTGCCTCCACAGGTGGACATCCGATCCAACCTAGCAGTAAGCAATCCGCCAAAAGCAATCAAAATATTCCTTGGTGAATCGGTCAAAAACTTGAACTACACACATACATTTCTTTAAAAAAAGGTAAAGCCAAGAGAGATATAGCTTCCTAAAATAGTTAGGGAACAGGCTGGCTTTCATGTTCATAAGTTCTCTTTGTCACATACATCCATCGCTTTCGTCTTTCTTGGCTTACTCAGGTGATCTAATTAATGGGCAAGCCCCACTCAAAGCAATTCAGTCCCGAAGCTCTTTCTTCTAAATGTGGATTCAATAGCACCGATGACGAAAGCAAAGGATATTCAATCCACTTGTTGTCTTGTGGGCCTGCTTCTTTTCGTTCTTTCTCTTCTTTTGCAGAGGTCTGTGTGTTCGCCACACATACAAATCGTTTTTAGCCAAAGGGTGAATTTATCACTCGCTTCTGGTTCCCATGGATATGGGTTAGATGGATGGAGTCTTCGTTATTGAAGTGGGCAAGGCAAGCAGCTCCTCTCGAATAGGGGCATCGACCCAGGAAGAATTTATTCTAGGGTTTTTGCTAATCTATGATTAACCTCCTTTCATAGTACTCTCTACCCCCAGGGGAAGTCGAATGCCTGTTGCCTCCTTGATAGAGAGATGTCCTGAACCACTAGACGATAGGGGCATCACTAGACGATAGGGCATTGTATCCATCATTATTCCAAGACTCCTATTTCAAAGTCTATCTTTTAAGGGAAAAATGAAAACAAAAGTAACCCTTCTTTTCCCATCCCCTCTCTATTGCATGGGTGGAAGAACTAAAATAAAGGATTCTGAAAAAATGGACCGTCGTAATCCAATTTTATGTGTAGCGCAAAGGAGTTGCGATTTCTTCTTTTTCCTATAGAACATCTAGTAACAAGAATATGAAATCGTAAATAGCGAAAAATTCTTGCCTTGCGCGGTCTAAGTCTAAGGAAATAAAAAAAATTCGCTTATACAATTTTATCTACATCGAATCTAATTCGAATCCCTCGGGAAAAATAAGAACAACACCTACATTCAACCCTCCCTTTTTCCATTAGCAAGAACTTGTTTCAATTGCATATCAAAAGGAATTCGAAGAACTGCTTCAAATATAGTATCGGGAAGCACAGCTTGGGGAATTTCAATATCGACGGGCTTGCTAGCTAAATGGCAAGTGGCACATACAATTTGTCCAGTTGCTTCTCGTGAGTTTTCATAACCCTGCTGCGCAAAAATGGGATATGCATTTGAAATAGACGTCTGAATCATTACGTATATCATGATCGATACAGAAATCGATCGAGTTATCTGTTCCTTTATGCCCAAATTTCCTTAGGATCCCAATTCCAATAGGATCACCAGGCCTCATTAGACCATACTGCTCCACAAGGAATACCTACGATTAAAAGGGTAAATCCTAGGCTAATGACACGATAACTCCAAGAATCCAAAAGCTCCATTAATTGATATCTGTAATAATTTGGAAATGAAGGGTCAAAGGTTCTTTTTAATTGGTTTACAGAAGGGAAGGAAGAAACAGATACCGAGGCAGATTCAGTATAAAAAAGAAGAAATTGATACCATTCATTCCAGTTTATTTGATACCCACTTAAAATTTCTATCAAACCATGTCTTTTTCTTCGAACGTCAATCTCATAGGAATTTTGATTGGAAGTGTGGTGTTGAAGGGTAAAGCCTTTACAATTTGACTTGTTTCTTTGAATATAACATAATATTGACTGCGCACTTCGAAAGATGATGGTGTATTTCGAGGATCAGTCCCTTTTTTATTGACTTCGCAAATTGATAGATTTGGATGATTCAAAGAATGATTCTTCCTGCCATCCCACCCAATGAAGTGTTAGGATTATTTTCAATAAAATCCTATGGAATCATGGGTTCTGTCGTTCCCACTGCTTCTCCTTGAATGGTTATGTCTGAATCCCGCAATGGAGCTTCCAAAAACTTTCTTTCTCAGTTATTTTTCTCAGTTTTATTAACCCGGACGGCTCTTTATTATTGCTTTAAATCTTCTTATTTTAACCTTTTGATTTATTTCCATATTAAGGATAGACTGACAAAGTTGGCCTAATTTATTAGTTTTCACTAACCCTTGATTCTTTCCCTTGATAAAAAAATTCTGTCCTCTCGAGCTCCATCGTGTGCTATGTTACTTAAACCCATCGCAAATTTGGTTTAGAATGAATAGAACATGCTATGTCGAGCCAAGTGACGAAGCTATGTACCTAGGGTAGTGTGATGGACCTGTCCCAACTGCCCTACTCAAGGACATCTCTAGAAGAAATCACCTTTCAATCGACTTGGAGGTGTTCCACTCGACAGACTCGAAGACACTCGACCAAGAAGCAATCACTCGACCAAGATCCAACCACTCGACGGCCAGGAGACCTAAAGGCACTCCGCACGCTAACGGTCGGTTATTAATTAGCTTTCATGGTCATCATAGCAGTTTATTAGGGGCATTACCACTAACGCCCGACCTTACTGTATTTAAAACCCTGCACAATTGAGGGCCAGAGGGGTCCGGCGAACTCTATATAAGCCACCCCCTCCTCAGTGTAAAGGGTTCGCACCCCTGCAATTCATACACACATAATCCAGTCGACCGCCTCCGGGCTCCGAGACGTAGGGCTATTACTTCCTCCGAGAAGGGCCTGAACTCGTAAACCTCGTGTGCTTACAACTACTCCATAGCTAAGATCTTGCCTCTCCATACCTACCCCCTACACTGCTGTTAGACTTAGAACCACGACAGTTGGCGCCCACCATGGGGCAGGTGTTTTAGCGATTTGTTGGAGGAGTTGCGATCTTTTCCGATCCAAATGATCATGGTTTCTGGCGGAGTTTTGGTGGAGGGCTGCGAGATCCGTCTCGGTGCGCTCACGTTCATCGCCGACAACTCCGCTTGGCTTCAGGAGGCTCCGCTCAACGTGGACGCACTCCCTGTCCGCGAGGCAACGCACTTTCGCGCGTGCGTCCTCTTGCGGCAACCGTCGACCCATTATCGGTCAGTTCCTGTGTTGTCCTCCCTCCCTGTTTCCCGCCGGCGCAAGCGCTCCGGTCGGTCGATACTTCAATGGTGGGTGAGACACGCGGTGGCACGCCAGTCGGCCACCCCTCAAGTCACGGCGATCGAGCCCGACGAATCCCTCTACGGCCTGTTCGACTGGCTCCGCAAAGACCGCATCCGAGTGCGACAGGAGTGATTCGACGGTGAAGGTTCTGATGGTCGATGGACCGCCCAGTCCTCCCAGTTTTCCCCACACCGACGGAGGCGCGGGTGGAGGCGACCCGTCGCGTCCCCATGAGGAATATCTCCCTGAGCCTCTCACGTCGCTGCAGAGAGAAGAACTTCGTCGCCGAAACATGGATGCACTGCACACTCCTATCGTTGGAGATACCCCCGAGGCTCGTGCCTTGGAGGACGCGCCTGGCAAACTTGGCCGAGCACACTCGACTGGAGAACCTCCAGCGAGCACTCGACGAGCGTGCGTGACAACGGGTTTCAGAATCCAGTCGACGTCAGCTCTTTCCGCCCCCGTAGGTATATCGAACTCCGATTCAGAATTTAGCAGCTGCAACCCGTATAGTAGAGTCGATTCAGCCTTCCCAGTCGGAGGCTGGCAGAGGCTTGTTGCAGAGCAGAGCGTTACTCCGGGCAGCAGGAGACCAGAACTCCACTGTTTCTCAGTTGCGGAACAGGATTCATAGCAGATCCATTGCTGCAGACACAGTCCAGTCGGCTCATAGCCCAAGATCACCCCCGAGGCGTGAGGGACATGGGGACCGGCGTAATCAGTACGGGAACCGTGAGCAGTATGATCACCGATTCGATCGTGACGACCGACGTCGAGTGCCCACCCCTCCCCCGAGGAGCGGGTCGTATGTGCCTCGACAGCAGGATGACAGGCGCCCTCATAGTGTTGGGCGAAGGATTCCAGTCGACCCCAGGGAACCAGGCTTTGATGCGAGATTCATTCTCGTTCAAGGTTTGGTCGACAGGAACAGAGCTCACCGAGAAGGTCACGACAGAGATGCACCTACTAGCAGAAGAGCACATGTTTCAGGGCCAGAGTGCTTTAGTAGAGCCATCAGGGCCGTTGTGATTCCTCCCAACTTCAGGTTGGCGACTGGAGTCAGTAAGTTCACTGGTGAGTCCAAGCCCGATACTTGGCTTGAAGACTACCGAGTGGCCGTCTAGATTGGCGGTGGCAATGATGAAGTGCCTGAAGGAAATATGCCCTAGAGGCAATAATAAAGTTATTATTTATTTCCTTATATCATGATAAATGTTTATTATTCATGCTAGAATTGTATTAACCAGAAACATAATACATGTGTGAATACATAGACCAACAGAGTGTCAGTAGTATGCCTCTACTTGACTAGCTCGTTAATCAAAGATGGTTATGTTTCCTAACCATGAACAAAGAGTTGTTATTTGATTAACGAGGTCACATCATTAGTTGAATGATCTGATTGACATGACCCATTCCATTAGCTTAGCACCCGATCATTTAGTATGTTGCTATTGCTTTCTTCATGACTTATACATGTTCCTATAACTATGAGATTATGCCACTCCCGTTTACCGGAGGAACACTTTGGGTACTACCAAACGTCACAACATAACTGGGTGATTATAAAGGAGTACTACAGGTGTCTCCAATGGTAGATGTTGGGTTGGCGTATTTCGAGATTAGGGTTTGTCACTCCGATTGTCGGAGAGGTATCTCTGGGCCCTCTCGGTAATACACATCACACAAGCCTTGCAAGCATAATAGCCAAGATGTTAGTTATGAGATGATGTATTACGGAACGAGTAAAGAGACTTGCCAGTAACGAGATTGAACTAGGTATTGGATACCGACGATCGAATCTCGGGCAAGTAACATACCGATGACAAAGGGAACAACGTATGTTGTTATGCGGTCTGACCGATAAAGATCTTCGTAGAATATGTAGGAGCCAATATGGGCATCCAGGTCCCGCTATTGGTTATTGACCGGAGACATGTCTCGGTCATGTCTACATTGTTCTCGAACCGTAGGGTCTGCACGCTTAACGTTACGATGACAGTTATTATGAGTTTATGCATTTTGATGTACCGAAGGTTGTTCGGAGTCCGGGATGTGATCACGGACATGACGAGGAGTCTCGAAATGGTCGAGACGTAAAGATTGATATATTGGAAGGCTATGTTTGGACATCGGAAGTGTTCCGGGTGAAATCGGGATTTTACCTTATTACCGGGAGGGTTACCGGAACCCCCCGAGAGCCAAATGGGCCTACATGGGCCTTAGTGGAAAGGTGAGAAGGCTGCCCACAAGGGCTGCGCGCCTCCCCCCTTCCCTAGTCCTATTAGGACTTGGAGAAGGGGCCGGCCCCCTCTTTCTCTCTTCTCTTTGGAGAATCCTATTAGGAATAGGATTGGGGGGGGGGGGAGTCATACTCCCGGTAGTAGTAGGACTCCTCCTGCGCCCCTCTCCCTGGCCGGCCGAACCCCTCTCCCTGCTCCTTTATATATGGGGGCAGGGGGCACCCCATAGACACACAAGTTGATCATTGTTGATCGTTCCTTAGCCGTGTGCGGTGCTCCCTGCCACCAAATTCCACCTCGGTCATATCGTTGTAGAGCTTAGGCGAAGCCCTGCGTCGGTAGTACATCAAGATCTTCATCACGCCGTCGTGCTGACGGAACTCTTCCTCGACGCTTTGCTTGATCGGAGCCCGAGGATCTTCATCGAGCTAAACGTGTGCTAAGAACTCGGAGGTGCCGGAGTAACGGTGCTTGGATCGGTCGGATCGGGAAGAAGACGTACGACTACTTCCTCTATGTTGTGTCAACGCTTCCGTTGCGATCTACAAGGGTACGTAGATCAGACTCTCCCCCTCGTTGCTATGCATCACCATGATCTTGCGTGTGCGTAGGAAATTTTTCGAAATTACTGCGTTCCCCAACAGTGGCATCCGAGCCTAGGTTTTATGGTTTGATGTTATTTGCACGAGTAGAACACAAGTGAGTTGTGGGCGATACAAGTCATACTGCCTACCAGCATGTCATACTTTGGTTCGGCGGTATTGTTGGACGAGACGATCCGGACCAACCTTACGCGTACTCTTACGCGAGACCGGTTCCCTCGACGTGCTTTGCACATAGATGGCTTGCGGAAGACTGTCTCTCCAACTTTAGTTGAACCAAGTGTGGCTACACCCGGTCCTTGAGAAGGTTAAAACGGAGTCTATTTGACAAACTATCGTTGTGGTTTTGATGCATAGGTGAGATGAGTTCTTACTTTAGCCCGTAGCAGCCACGTAAAACTTGCAACAACAAAGTAGAGGACGTCTAACTTGTTTTTGCAGGGCATGTTGTGATGTGATATGGTCAAGGCATGATGCTGATTTTATTGTATGAGATGATCATGTTTTGTAACCAAGCTATCGGCAACTGGCAGGAGCCATATGGTTGTCGCTTTATTGTATGCAATGCAATCGCGATGTAATGCTTTACTTTATTACAAAGCGGTAGTGATAGTCGTGGAAGCATAAGATTGGCGAGACGACAACGATGCTACGATGGAGATCAAGGTGTCGCGCCGGTGACGATGGTGATCATGACGGTGCTTCGGAGATGGAGATCACAAGCACAAGATGATGATGGCCATATCATATCACTTATATATTGATTGCATGTGATGTTTATCCTTTTATGCATCTTATCTTGCTTTGATTGACGGTAGCATTATAAGATGATCTCTCACTAAATTATCAAGAAGTGTTCTCCCTGAGTATGCACCGTTGCCAAAGTTCGTCGTGCCCAGACACCACGTGATGATCGGGTGTGATAAGCTCTACGTCCATCTACAACGGGTGCAAGCCAATTTTGCACACGCAGAATACTCAGGTTAAACTTGACGAGCCTAGCATATGCAGATATGGCCTCGGAACACAGAGACCGAAAGGTCGAGCGTGAATCATATAGTAGATATGATCAACATGACGATGTTCACCATTGAAAACTACTCCATCTCACGTGATGATCGGTTATGGTTTAGTTGATTTGGATCACGTGATCACTTAGAGGATTAGAGGGATGTCTATCTAAGTGGGAGTTCCTAAGTAATTTGATTAACTGAACTTAAACTTATCATGAACTTAGTACCTGATAGTATCTTGCTAGTTTATGTTGATTGTAGATAGATGGCTCGTGCTGTTGTTCCGTTGAATTTTAATGCGTTCCTTGAGAAAGCGAAGTTGAAAGATGATGGTAGCAATTACACGGACTGGGTCCATAACCTGAGGATTATCCTCATTGCTGCACAGAAGAATTACGTCCTGGAAGCACCGCTAGGTGCCAGGCCTGCTGCTGGAGCAACACCAGATGTTATGAATGTCTGGCAGAGCAAAGCTGATGACTACTCGATAGTTCAGTGTGCCATGCTTTACGGCTTAGAATCGGGACTTCAACGACGTTTTGAACGTCATGGAGCATATGAGATGTTCCAGGAGCTGAAGTTAATATTTCAAGCAAATGCCCGAATTGAGAGATATGAAGTCTCCAATAAGTTCTATAGCTGCAAGATGGAGGAGAACAGTTCTGTCAGTGAGCATATACTCAAAATGTCTGGGTATAATAATCACTTGATTCAGATGGGAGTTAATCTTCCAGATGATTGCGTCATTGACAGAATTCTCCAATCACTGCCACCAAGCTACAAGAGCTTCGTGATGAACTATAATATGCAAGGGATGAACAAGACTATTCCCGAGCTCTTCGCAATGCTGAAAGCTGCGGAGGTAGAAATCAAGAAGGAGCATCAAGTGTTGATGGTTAACAAAACCACTAGTTTCAAGAAAAAGGGCAAAGGGAAGAAGAAGGGGAACTTCAAGAAGAACAGCAAGCAAGTTGCTGCTCAGGAGAAGAAACCCAAGTCTGGACCTAAGCCTAAAACTGTGTGCTTCTACTGCAAGCAGACTGGTCACTGGAAGCGGAACTGCCCCAAGTATTTGGCGGATAAGAAGGATGGCAAGGTGAACAAAGGTATATGTGATATACATGTTATTGATGTGTACCTTACTAGAGCTCGCAGTAGCACCTGGGTATTTGATACTGGTTCTGTTGCTAATATTTGCAACTCGAAACAGGGACTACGGAATAAGCGGACGCTAGCAAAGGACGAGGTGACGATGCGCGTGGGAAACGGTTCCAAAGTCGATGTGATCGCGGTCGGCACGCTACCTCTACATCTACCTTCGGGATTAATATTAGACCTAAATAATTGTTATTTGGTGCCAGCGTTGAGCATGAACATTATATCTGGATCTTGTTTAATGCGAGACGGTTATTCATTTAAATCAAAGAATAATGGTTGTTCTATTTATATGAGTAATATCTTTTATGGTCATGCACTTTTGAAGAGTGGTCTATTCTTGTTGAATCTCGATAGTAGTGATACACATATTCATAATGTAGAAGCCAAAAGATGCAGAGTTGATAATGATAGTGCAACTTATTTGTGGCATTGCCGCTTAGGTCATATCGGTGTAAAGCGCATGAAGAAACTCCATACTGATGGGCTTTTGGAACCACTTGATTATGAATCACTTGGTACTTGCGAACCGTGCCTCATAGGCAAGATGACTAAAACACCGTTCTCTGGTACTATGGAGAGAGCAACAGATTTATTGGAAATCATACATACCGATGTATGTGGTCCGATGAATATTGAGGCTCGTGGCGGATATCGTTATTTTCTCACCTTCACAGATGATTTAAGCAGATATGTGTATATCTACTTAATGAAACATAAGTCATAAACATTTGAAAAGTTCAAGGAATTTCAGTGTGAAGTTGAAAATCATCGGAACAAGAAAATAAAGTTTCTACGATCTGATCGTGGAGGAGAATATTTGAGTTACGAGTTTGGTGTACATTTAAAAAATTGTGGAATAGTTTCGCAACTCACGCCACCCGGAACACCACAGCGTAGTGGTGTGTCCGAACGTCGTAATCGTACTTTACTAGATATGGTGCGATCTATGATGTGTCTTACTGATTTACCGCTATCATTTTGGGGTTATGCTTTAGAGACGGCCGCATTCACGTTAAATAGGGCACCATCAAAATCCGTTGAGACGACGCCTTATGAACTATGGTTTGGCAAGAAACCAAATTTGTCGTTTCTTAAAGTTTGGGGCTGCAATGCTTATGTGAAAAAACTTCAACCTGATAAGCTCGAACCCAAAGCGGAGAAATGTGTCTTCATAGGATACCCGAAGGAAACTGTTGGGTATACCTTCTATCACAGATCCGAAGGCAAGACATTCGTTGCTAAGAATGGATCATTTCTGGAGAAGGAGTTTCTCTCGAAAGAAGTGAGTGGGAGGAAAGTAGAACTTGACGAGGTAACTGTACCTGCTCCCTTATTGGAAAATAGTACATCACAGAAAACTGTTTCTGCGACACCTATACCAATTAGTGAGGAAGCTAATGATGATGATCATGAAGCTTCAGGACAAGATACTACTGAACCACCTAGATCAACCAGAGTGAGATCCGCACCAGAGTGGTACGGTAATCCAGTTCTGGAAGTCATGCTACTAGATCATGATGAACCTACGAACTATGAAGAAGCGATGGTGAGCCCAGATTCCGCAAAGTGGCTTGAGGCCATGAAATCTGAGATGGGATCCATGTATGAGAACAAAGTATGGACTTTGGTTGACTTGCCCGATGATCGGCAAGCAATTGAGAATAAATGGATCTTCAAGAAAAAGACTGACGCTGACGGTAATATTACTGTCTATAAAGCTCGACTTGTCGCAAAAGGTTTTCGACAAGTTCAAGGGGTTGACTACGATGAGACCTTCTCACCCGTAGCGATGCTTAAATCCGTCAGAATCATGTTAGCAATTGCCGCATTTTATGATTATGAAATATGGCAGATGGATGTCAAAACTGCATTCCTGAATGGATTTCTGGAAGAAGAGTTGTATATGATGCAACCAGAAGGTTTTGTCGATCCAAAGGTAGCGAACAAAGTATGCAAACTCCAGCGATCCATTTATGGACTGGTGCAAGCATCTCGGAGTTGGAATAAACGCTTTGATAGTGTGATCAAAGCATTTGGCTTTATACAGACTTTTGGAGAAGCCTGTATTTACAAGAAAGTGAGTGGGAGCTCTGTAGCATTTCTGATATTATATGTGGATGACATATTGCTGATTGGAAATGATATAGAATTTCTGGATAGCATAAAGGGATACTTGAATAAAAGTTTTTTGATGAAAGACCTCGGGGAAGCTGCTTACATATTAGGCATAAAGATCTATAGAGATAGATCAAGACGCTTAATTGGACTTTCACAAAGCACATACCTTGACAAGATTTTGAAGAAGTTCAAAATGGATCAAGCAAAGAAAGGGTTCTTGCCTGTGTTACAAGGTGTGAAGTTGAGTCAGACTCAATGCCCGACCACTGCAGAAGATAGAGAGAAAATGAAAGATGTTCCCTATGCTTCAGCCATAGGCTCTATCATGTATGCAATGCTATGTACCAGACCTGATGTGTGCCTTGCTATAAGTTTAGCGGGGAGGTACCAAAGTAATCCAGGAGTGGATCACTGGACAACGGTCAAGAACATCCTGAAATACCTGAAAAGGACTAGGGATATGTTTCTCGTATATGGAGGTGACAAAGAGCTCACCGTAAGAGGTTACGTTGATGCAAGCTTTGACACTGATCCGGACGATTCTAAATCGCAAACCGGATACGTGTTTACTTTAAACGGTGGAGCTGTCGGTTGGTGCAGTTCTAAACAAAGCGTCGTAGCGGGATCTACATGTGAAGCGGAGTACATAGCTGCTTCAGAAGCAGCGAATGAAGGAGTCTGAATGAAGGAGTTCATATCCGATCTAGGTGTCATACCTAGTGCATCGGGTCCAATGAAAATCTTTTGTGACAATACTGGTGCAATTGCTTTGGCAAAGGAATCCAGATTTCACAAAAGGACCAAACACATCAAGAGATGCTTCAACTCCATCCGGGATTTAGTCCAGGTGAGAGACATAGAGATTTGCAAGATACACACGGATCTGAATGTTGCAGACCCGTTGACTAAGCCTCTTCCACGAGCAAAACATGATCAGCACCAAGGCTCCATGAGTGTTAGAATCATTACTGTGTAATCTAGATTATTGACTCTAGTGCAAGTGGGAGATTGAAGGAAATATGCCCTAGAGGCAATAATAAAGTTATTATTTATTTCCTTATATCATGATAAATGTTTATTATTCATGCTAGAATTGTATTAACCGGAAACATAATACATGTGTGAATACATAGACCAACAGAGTGTCACTAGTATGCCTCTACTTGACTAGCTCGTTAATCAAAGATGGTTATGTTTCCTAACCATGAACAAAGAGTTGTTATTTGATTAACGAGGTCACATCATTAGTTGAATGATCTGATTGACATGACCCATTCCATTAGCTTAGCACCCGATCGTTTAGTATGTTGCTATTGCTTTCTTCATGACTTATATAACTATGAGATTATGCAACTCCCGTTTACCGGAGGAACACTTTGGGTACTACCAAACGTCACAACGTAACTGGGTGATTATAAAGGAGTACTACATGTGTCTCCAATGGTAGATGTTGGGTTGGCGTATTTCGAGATTAGGGTTTGTCACTCCGATTGTCGGAGAGGTATCTATGGGCCCTCTCGGAAATACACATCACACAAGCCTTGCAAGCATAATAGCTAAGATGTTAGTTATGAGATGATGTATTACGGAACGAGTAAAGAGACTTGCCAGTAACGAGATTGAACTAGGTATTGGATACCGACGATCGAATCTCGGGCAAGTAACATACCGATGACAAAGGGAACAACGTATGTTGTTATGCGGTCTGACCGATAAAGATCTTCGTAGAATATGTAGGAGCCAATATGGGCATCCAGGTCCCGCTATTGGTTATTGACTGGAGACATGTCTCGGTCATATCTACATTGTTCTCGAACCGTAGGGTCCGCACGCTTAACATTACGATGATAGTTATTATGAGTTTATGCATTTTGATGTACCGAAGGTTGTTCGGAGTCCCGGATGTGATCACGGACATGACGAGGAGTCTCGAAATGGTCGAGACGTAAATATTGATATATTGGAAGGCTATGTTTGGACATCGGAAGTGTTCCGGGTGAAATCGGGATTTTACCGGATTACCGGGAGGGTTACCGGAACCCCCCGGGAGCCAAATGGGCCTACATGGGCCTTAGTGGAAAGGTGAGAAGGCTGCCCACAAGGGCTGCGCGCCTCCCCCCTTCCCTAGTCCTATTAGGACTAGGAGAAGGGGCCGGCCCCCTCTTTCTGTCTTCTCTTTGGAGAATCCTATTAGGAATAGGATTGGGGGGGGGGAGTCCTACTCCCGGTAGGAGTAGGACTCCTCCTGCGCCCCTCTCCCTGGCCGGCCGAACCCCTCCCCCTGCTCCTTTATATACGGGGGCAGGGGGCACCTCATAGACACAGAAGTTGATCATTGTTGATCGTTCCTTAGCCTTGTGCGGTGCCCCCTGCCACCAAATTCCACCTCGGTCATATCGTTGTAGAGCTTAGGCGAAGCCCTGCGTCGGTAGTACATCAAGATCGTCATCACGCCGTCGTGCTGACGGAACTCTTCCTCGACGCTTTGCTGGATCAGAGCCCGAGGATCGTCATCGAGCTGAACGTGTGCTAAGAACTCGGAGGTGCCGGAGTAACGGTGCTTGGATCGGTCGGATCGGGAAGAAGACGTACAACTACTTCCTCTACGTTGTGTCAACGCTTCCGTTGCGATCTACAAGGGTACGTAGATCAGACTCTCCCCCTCGTTGCTATGCATCACCATGATCTTGCATGTGCGTAGGAAAATTTTCGAAATTAGTGCGTTCCCCAACAGTGCCCAGGAAGCACCTGCCTCTCATGTTGGAGGGCTCGGCCAGAGCGTGGCTGAATCAGTTAGCACCCAACAGCATTTACACTTGGGAAGATCTTGCCCGAGTGTTTGTCACCACATTTGAAGGAACATGCAAGCGACCGGCAAGGCTGACGGAACTGCGGTCTTGTGTGCAGAAGCCGAATGAAACTTTGAGGGATTACATCCAGAGATGGATCACGTTACATCACACAGTAGAGAATGTGCCTGACCACCAAGCAGTCCGTGCCTTCAAAGAAGGCGTCAAGTACAGAGAACTGAATCTGAAATTCGGTCGAACCGGAGACATGTCTCTGAATCGGATGATGGAGATTGCCACCAAGTACGCCAATGGTGAAGATGAGGATCAACTTAGGAGTGGCAAGCTCAAGTCAGTCGCTTAAGAAACCGGAGGAGGAAATTCCAATCGGAAACAGAAGTGGAAAGCCGAGCCAGCTGCTCCTGGGGAAGCCTTGGCTGTAACTCAAGGAAAGTTTAAGGGGAAACCCAAAGGACCTTGGAACCCCAAGAAAGTTAAAGACCAAGACGGAAATGATGTGTTGGATTTGCCATGTCACATCCACACCAAGAAAGATGAAGAGGGTAAGTTCATTTACCCGAAACATACCACTCGACAGTGTCGGCTCTTGATCCAATAGTTCCAGGGCAAGCAGCCCAAAGATAAGGAAAAGGAGTCGGACAAAGTTGAGGAAAAGGAAGACAGTGATGATGGATACCCCCAGGTCAATTCCAGCCTAATGATTTTTGCTGATGTTGAAAGCAAAAGTTGACTGAAAGTTATCAACCGTGAGCTGAATATGGTTGCTCCGGCAACACCCAGTTATCTGAAGTGGTCTCAGACTGCCATCACATTTGACTAGTCCGATCATCCAACGCACATTGCCACCCCTGGGAGTTAAGCTTTGGTGGTCGACCCAGTTATTGAAGGCACTCGACTGACCAAAGTCTTTATGGGTGGTGGCAGTGGTTTGAACATACTGTATGCTGAGACGTTGAAAGGGATGGGCATTCCGATGTCCAAACTCAGTACCAGCAACATGAGTTTCCATGGAGTCATTCCTGGAAAGAAGGCTGAGTCACTCGGCCAAATTGCTCTTGATGTGGTTTTCGGTGATTCCAAGAATTACCGCAAAGAAAAGTTGACGTTCGAAGTTGTAGATTTTCAGAGTGCTTATCACACTATTTTGGGCAGGCCGGCTTATGCACGCTTCATGGCTCGACCATGTTATGTGTATCTCAAATTCAAGATGCCTGGTCCCAAAGGTGTGATCACTGTTATGGGTAATCGAAAGAAAGCAGAAGAGTGTTTTCAGAAAGGTTCAAAGATCACTGATGCTCAGATGGCAGTGGTGGAGCTGCAGGAATACCAGAAGACTGCAGACCCGAGTGATTTGTTGCGAGCCAAGAAGCCCGCTACAGAATCAGCTTTTTAGTCGTCTGGCGAAACGAAGCTGGCTCACATTCACCCGACCGATCCCAGTGCTGCTCCGACTCATATCTTAACAACACTCAACTCCAAATAGGAAGAAGCACTCATCCAGTTCCTCCGTGAGAACTGGGACATTTTCACATGGAAGCCTTCTGACATGCCGCGTGTTCCCAGGGGGCTGGCTGAGCACCACCTACGAGTCGACTCAAAAGTAAAACTTGTCAAAGAACATCTCCGACGGTCCGCCGTCCAGAAGAGAAAGGCTATTGGTGAGGAGGTGGCTCGGCTCTTAGCAGCAGAGTTCATCCGAGAGATCTACCACTCCGAGTGGCTCGCCAATGTTGTCATGGTCCTGGAGAAGGACAAGTCACTTCGCATGTGCATTGACTTTAAACATATCAATCGGGCCTGCCCGAAAGATCATTTTCCTCTCCCCCGCATCGACCAGATAGTCGACTCGACTGCGGGATGTGAGCGACTGTCTTTTTTAGACGCCTATTCCGGGTACCATCAGATCCGTCTGTATGGACCTGAGCAGATCAAAACAGCTTTCATCACTCCATTCAGGTGCTTATGTTATGTTACCATGCCGTTCGGCCTCAAGAATGCCGGAGCCACATTCATGAGGATGATTCACAAGTGTTTGCTCACTCAAATGAGTCGAAATGTGGAAGCATACATGGATGATATTATGGTCAAGTCATGGAAGGGTTCCGACCTGCTGACTGACCTTGCTGAAACCTTTGCCAACCTCAGGAGGTATGATATCAAGCTTAATCCATCAAAGTGCACATTCGGAGTTCCCGGCGGAAAGCTACTCAGTTTTCTCGTTTCTGAACGGGGAATCGACGCCAATCTAGAAAAAGTCGGTACTATACTCCGAATGAAAAGTCCTGTGAGAGTGCACGACGTCCAGAAGCTTACTGGTTGCTTGGCCGCTTTAAGTCGATTCATCTCTCGTCTTGGTGAAAAGGCATTGCCTCTTTACCGATTGATGAAGAAGTCTGACAAGTTCGAGTGGACTCCTGAAGCTGATGCAGCGTTTGCAGAGCTCAAAGCTCTGCACTCCACCCAGCCGGTGCTTGCTGCCCCAATCAGCAAAGAGCCTTTGCTGCTTTACATCGTAGCCACGGGACAAGTCGTCAGTACGGTACTTACGGTCGAGCGGGAAGAAGAAGGAAAAGCCTTCAAAGTTCAACGCCCAGTATATTATATTTCTGAAGTTTTGACCCCGTCGAAGCAAAGATATCCTCATTATCATAAGCTTGTATATGGGATTTATATGACCACAAAGAAGGTTGCTCACTACTTCTCTGATCATTCCATTACAATCATCAGCGACGCTCCATTGTCAGAGATCCTGCATAACAGAGATGCAACTGGTCGAGTGGCAAAATGGGTGATTGAACTCCTTCCTCTAGATATCAAGTTTGAGGCAAAGAAAGCTATCAAGTCCCAGGCAATAGTAGATTTCGTCGCCGAGTGGATTGAACAGCAACTGCCGACTCAGGTTCACTCGGAGCTTTGGACCATGTTCTTCGACGGTTCCAAAATGCTGAATGGTTCTGGTGCCGGGGTGGTATTGGTCTCCCCTTGAGGAGATAAGCTTCGATATGTTCTTCAAATCCACTTTGATTCCTCCAATAACGAGGGAAAATATGAAGCACTTTTATATGGGCTGCGCATGGCCATTTCACTCGGCGTCCGTCGCCTCATGGTCTATGGTGACTCAGATTTGGTGGTTAATCAGGTGATGGAGGAGTGGGACGTCAGAAGTCCAGCCATGACTGGTTATTGCAATGCAGTGAGAAAGCTGGAGAAGAAATTCGAGGGGTTAGAACTTCAAAACATACCCCGACTAAAAAATCAAGCAGCTGATGATTTGGCAAAAATAGGTTCCAAAAGAGAAGCCATTCCCAGCAATGTGTTTTTGGAACACATCCACACACCATCAGTTCAGGAGGATCCCTTCACTGAAGAGGCCCCGCAGCCAAAAAGTGCCACAGATCCGACTGAAGTTGAAGTTCCAGCTGTGGTCGACCTGATCATGGAAGTCTTGGTCATCACTCCCGACTGGACAATACCGTACATCACGTACATCCTAAGGAAATAACTCCCAAAGGACGAAGAAGAGGCTCGACAGATCGTCCGTCGATCCAAGGACTTTACAGTCATAAAAGGACAATTGTATAGAGAAAGCGCGACTGGAGTCAGTCAGAAGTGTATAACACCAGAAGAAGGTCAGATGATCCTTGATAATATCCACTCGGGGACCTATGGTCATCATGCATCCTCTCGGACCATTGTGGCTAAAGCATACCGAGCGGGATTCTACTGGCCAAGAGCGAATGAACTTGCAAAAGAGATAGTCGACAAGTGTGAAGGATGTCTGTTTTACTCCAATATGTCGCACAAGTCCGCGTCAGCCCTAAAAACCATTCCACTCGTCTGGCCCTTCGCCGTTTGGGGACTAGACATGGTTGGACCACTGAGAACGGGCAGGAGCGGCTTCACTCATGTGCTAGTAACAGTCGACAAGTTCACCAAATGGATTGAAGCTAAGCCTATCAAGAATCTTGATGCTTGCACTGCTATCAGTTTCATCAGAGAGTTGATATTCAGATATGGAGTTCCGCACAACATCATCACTGACAATGGGTCAAACTTCGATTCCGACAAATTCAGAGCCTTTTGCGCCTCTTAGGGCACACGAGTCGACTACACTTCGGTCTCTCACCCCCAGTCGAATGGACAAGCGGAAAGAGCAAACGGCTTAATTCTCAAAGGACTGAAACCTGATTGATGCGCGATCTCAAGCACATAGTAGGTGCATGGGTCGACAAGCTTCCATCAGTTCTTTGGGGATTGAGGACAACCCCGAACCGATCGATCGGGAGAACCCCATTCCTTCTGGTCTACAGAGCCGAACCAGTTTTGCCGAGTGACCTGCATCACAACGCACCCCGAGTCAAGCTCTACTCTGAAGATGAAGCGGAACAAGCCCGGCAGGACGCAGTCGACCTCCTAGAAGAAGAAAGAGAAATGGCCATGATCCGATCAACCATCTATCAGCAAGACTTGCGTCGATTCCATGCCAGAAATGTGAAGAGTCGAGCCTTCCAAGAAGGAGACTTGGTCCTCCGAGTGGATCAACAGAAACCACACAAACTCGCTCCTACTTGGGAAGGTCCCTTCATAGTCACCAGAGTCCTCCACAACAGAGCGTATCACCTTTATAATGTCGATCGCCAGATTGATGAGCCATGAGCCTGGAATGCGGAGCTGCTCCGCCCCTTTTATACTTGAATTCTCACTCGGATGAGATGTAATAAGAGAAACTCCTGTAGTTTATTTATCAAAGACAAGAGCATTATAATTTTCCCAGTGATTGTTGTTGTTTTTGTTTGCAGAAGAAATCCCCCAGCGGGTGGCTTAGCTGCGAATCCGTTTCGCCTAAGTTTGTGAAAGAAAAATCCTACCGAGTGGAGAGCGACCCTCCCACTCGGGGGCTTAGCTGCAGTCCAGTACTCGCCTAAGTATTTGAAAATCCTACCGAGTGGTGAGCCAGCCTCCCACTCGGGGGCATAGCTGCAGTCCAGTACTTGCCTAAGTATTTGAGAAATCCTACCGAGTGGAGAGCGACCCTCCCACTCGGGGGCTTAGCTGCAGTCCAGTACTCGCCTAAGTATTTGAAAATACTATCGAGTGGTGAGCCAGCCTCCCACTCGGGGGCTTAGCTGCAGTCCAGTACTCGCGTAAGTATTTGAAAAATCCTACCGAGTGGAGAGCGACCCTCCCACTCGGGGGCTTAGCTGCAGTCCAATACTCGCCTAAGTATTTGAAAATCCTACCGAGAGGTGAGCCAGCCTCCCACTCGGGGGCTTAGCTGCAGTCCAGTACTCGCCTAAGTATTTAAAAAATCCTACCGAATGGAGAGCGACCCTCCCACTCGGGGCTTAGCTGCAGTCCAGTACTCGCCTAAGTATTTGAGAAATCCTACCGAGTGGAGAGCAACCCTCCCACTCAGGGGCTTAGCTGCAGTCCAGTACTCGCCTAAGTACTTGAAAATCCTACCGAGTGGTGAGCCAGCCTCCCACTCGGGGGCTTAGCCGCAGTCCAGTACTCGCCTAAGTATTTGAATAATCCTACCGAGTTGAGAGCGACCCTCCCACTCGGGGGCTTAGCTGCAGTCTAGTACTCGCCTAAGTATTTGAAAATCCTACCGAGTGGTGAGCCAGCCTCCCACTCGGGGGCTTAGCTGCAGCCCAGTACTCGCCTAAGTATTTGAAAAACCCTACCGAATGGAGAGCGACCCTCCCACTCGGGGGCTTAGCTGCAGTCCAGTACTCGCCTAAGTATTTGAAAATCCTACCGAGTGGTGAGCGACCCTCCCACTCGGGGGCTTAGCTGCAGTCCAGTACTCGCCTAAGTATTTGAAAAATCCTACCGAATGGAGAGCGACCCTCCCACTCGGGGGCTTAGCTGCAATCTAGTACTCGCCTAAGTTTTTGAAAATCCTACCGAGTGGTTAGCGACCCTCCCACTCGGGGGCTTAGCTGCAGTCAAGTACTCGCCTAAGTATTTGAAAATCCCACCGAGTGGTGAGCCAGCCTCCCACTCGGGGGCTTAGCTACAGTCCAATACTCGCCTAAGTATTTGAAAATCCTTCCGAGTGGTGAGCCAGCCTCCCACTCGGGGGCTTAGCTGCAGTCCAATACTCGCCTAAGTATTTGAAAAATCCTACCGAATGGAGAGCGACCCTCCCACTTGGGGGCTTAGCTGCAGTCCAGTAGTCTCCTAAGTATTTGAGAAATCCTACCGAGTGGAGAGCGACCCTCCCACTAAGGGGCTTAGCTGCAGTCCAGTACTCGCCTAAGTATTTGAAAATCCTACCGAGTGGTGAGCCAGCCTCCCACTCGGGGGCTTAGTTGCAGTCCAATACTCGCCTAAGTATTTGAAAAATCCTACCGAGTTGAGAGCGACCCTCCCACTCAGGGGCTTAGCTGCAGTCTAGTACTCGCCTAAGTATTTGAAAATCCTACCGAGTGGTGAGCCAGCCTCCCACTCGGGGGCTTAGCTGCAGTCCTGTACTCGCCTAAGTATTTGAAAAACCCTACCGAATGGAGAGCGACCCTCCCACTCGGGGGCTTAGCTGCAGTCCAGTACTCGCCTAAGTATTTGAAAATCCTACCGAGTGGTGAGCGACCCTCCCACTCGGGGGCTTAGCTGCAGTCCAGTACTCGCCTAAGTATTTGAAATATCCTACCGAATGGAGAGCGACCATCCCACTCGGGGGTTTAGCTGCAGTCCAGTACTCGCCTAAGTATTTGAAAAATCCTACCGAATGGAGAGCGATGCTCCCACTCGGGGGCTTAGTTGCAGTCCAGTACTCGCCTAATTATTTGAAAATCCTACCGAGTGGTGAGCGACCCTCCCACTCGGGGGCTTAGCTGCAGTCAAGTACTCGCCTAAGTATTTGAAAATCCTACCGAGTGGTGAGCGACCCTCCCACTCGGGGGCTTAGCTGCAGTCCAGTACTCGCCTAAGTATCTGAAAATCCTACCGAGTGGTGAGCGACCCTCCCACTCGGGGGCTTAGCTGCAGTCCAGTACTCGCCTAAGTATTTGAAAATCCTACCGAGTGATGAGCCAGCCTCCCACTCGGGGGCTTAGCTGCAGTCCAGTACTCGCCTAAGTACGAAACCCATCCCACTCCGCAAGGACGACGAGGTGCAGGTCGACTGCCACCTTCTCCTTGGGAGCTTTGCCACAAATACAACATGCGCTCCATCTCAATCCACAAGGACGACGAGGTGCAGGTCGACTGCCACCTTCTCCTTGGGAGCTTCGCCACAAATACAACGTGCGCTCCATCCTAGTCCGCAAGGACGATGAGGTGCTGGTCGACTGCCACCTTCTCCTTAGGAGCTTCACCACAAATAAAACATGCGCTCCATCCCACTCCACAAGGACGACGAGGTGCAGGTCAACTGCCACCTTCTTCTAGGGAGCTTCGCCACAAATACAACGTGCGCTCCATCGCCGACCCGCAAGGACGACGAGGTGCAGGTTGACTGCTACCTTCTCCTTCGGAGCTGCGCCACAAATACAAAAGTCATCTCGAGTGAAGAACGAGTTCCACTCGACGGAGGATTCATGAAGATATTCAATGATAAACCAAGTTCAGATAAATCCTAAAGGTTCCGGACCACAGATCGAAGTGCTCGGGCATTCAGCCTGAAGGAGCTTAACGGTTACAAAAACCACACGGCATTCCGAGGCAAATTTAAGGTGGGGCATAAAAGTTTGTTCACTCCGCAGGAGGAGGACTGGCAGGCTCGACGAACTCGTCCAGGTCGACGCCATCGGCGATCCGAGTGGCTGCAGCGATGAAAGTCTCCATAAAAGATCGGAAGTCATGCTTCTGGGTGTTGGCGACCTTGATTGCTGCCAGCTTATCTTGTCGCACCTCCTTGTAGTGGACACAAACCAAAGACAGAGCCACATCAGCACCACACTGGGCAGAAGATTTCTTCCACTCCTGCACTCGATCAGGTATCTCGTTAAGTCGAGTCATCAAGGAATCAAGATCATTCTGGAGCGTGGCCTCTGGCCAAAGTGTCGGGTCGATCCATGACGTGGCGACCTTCAGTCGAGCCAAGTAGTCCACAACACCGTCGATGCGGGATTCCAGTCGGAGCAGATTCATAGCAGTTTCATCTTTCACGTGAGAATTGATTGGGTCCAAACCTGGCTCAATCCGCCCAGTCTCCTCCTCGAAGTTCTGGCAAAACTCTGCATTCACGATCCAAGGATAAGTCCATTTTCGTACGCTGAGTCGACAAAAAACATCAGTCGGAACAAAATGTGTACCTTCAAGCTTGATGAACAACTTCTTAGCAAGGCTCCTCAGATAGCTCTCTAGATCGTCCCTCCTGCGAGCGATGCCTTCCATCTTCTCGTATCGGTTGAGATTGTCCTTCTTCAAGTGCGTGCACTCCTTGTTGGCTTCGTTCAGAGAAGATTTCATCTTGGTGTTCTCTTCTTCCAACTGGCCGACCGAAGCCAGTTTCTGTTCAGCCAGAGCGGTTCTGTCGTCAGCTTCCTTTTGAGCAGCAGCCAAATCCTGATCCTTCTTCGCCAGAGCTTCTCTCAGTTTTTCTGCAAAGAAATTGTGCTTGATTCAGAAAGAGCAGAAGGGTACTCAAGCCTAAGACAAACCAGTCGACAAGCTCATCTTACCATTGGCGTCGTCCTTCGCCTTTTGCAGCTCTATCTTGGCCAATTCAAAGTCAAGGTTCACTTGGATCTGCTGTGTCTCCAAGTCAGCAAAGCGAGTTCCAAGATCACAAGATTTCTGCAATCAGGGAGGAGAAGTTATTTTACAGCAAAAAACGAGAAAGACAATAAATACTAAGACTACGGTTGACTGCCCGCAGTCCACCATAGTCTCGGGGACTACACCCAGTGGGTGCACTTTGCGTGCCCCCACCGGTTATGATCTCACTCGACCGGCCCGCCGGAGTCGAGTGCAGGGAGTGGAAAAAAGGAGAGAAAGAAGAACTCAGACCATAGAACTCAGACCACAGTCGACTGCCAGCAGTCGACCGCGCTCTCGGGGACTACACCCAGTGGTGCACTTGGCGTGCCCCCACCGGTTCTGATCCCACTCGCCCAGACCGAGTAGAAGAGACAAACTACTAGTTTGGTTTACACTCGACGCGGCTAGACCACATCGAGCGAAAGAATCAAAATACAAAGACTACAGTCGACTGCCAGCAGTCCACCATAATCTCGGGGACTACACCCAGTGGGTGCACTCAGCGTGCCCCCAGTATTTCAAAAATTCAATCGACCCACCCAGTGGGTGTACAGATGCAAAGATTTTCGGAAAGCGAGTCTTAAGACAGCATATCCTAACAGAACAAGCGGTGACCAACTAACCTGAATGTTGCTTTGGAGAGCCGAGCTGGCATCGTAGGCGGCCTGACTGGCGTCCCGCACCGTCTTCATCTTCTCCATCATAATGCCCGCCTGGCGTATGTCTTCCTTGGCAACATTCACTTCGTCCTCTGGGACATGATGGGTCGCAAAAACTGACGGTGGGTCGACAGGGGCCTGAGCAGTCGACGAAGAAGGCAAGGCACTCGACAATGGCACCTAGAAGGTAACATAACCCCGATTGGCATCACCAGCGTCCTGAACGACTGGTTCTGCCCTCAGCGTTGACTGTGGCACCTTGCTTGCAGGAGCTTGCCTATTTTTCCTCGTCAAAGGCCTCTCGGGCTCTTCATCATCATCATCGGGGAGGTCAATAATGTTAGGAGCTGTTCAAAGTTCAATCGCCAAAATCACATCACCCAATGGTACACATTGCAGTTGAGTCGACCAAATAAAGACAGAATGGCAGAAATCATACCCAGATTGGAAGTGACCGCATCCTCCATTACCTCATCCTCATCCCTGTAAGCTGAGGTCCCGGAAGTAGCAGCGCTGCCAGTTCCAAAGTTCGTCTGGTTAAATCAAGAAAAAACAAACAGCACGGGGCGTCGAGTGAATACAAAGGGAGATAATCACGCAGAAGCAACGGGGATGTCAATCTTAATCTTCGGCAACGCCTTCCGAGGTTTCGGCTCTACAACTTTGGGATGCTTTGATGCTTTTTTAGTTGGGGTTGGTGAAGAGGTCCGAGGACGCTTTGAAGACTGACCAGCCTGAGCAATCACCTTTTCACGGGCACTCGGTCGTTCTTGGTCAAGCTTGGATCGCCTCTCCCTGCGAGGAGGCGACTCGACTTCTTCTTCGTCACTTGAGTCGTCACTTTATTCGTCCCCTTCACCGTCAGAATACCATTCACCACTGTCGCCGCCGCTCGCCTCTCCTTCCAGGTCTTGCTCTTGCTCTCCGTTGGGCATTGAATACATTTCGATAAGATCCTGGAAGAAAGCAGGAATAATAAAGTCAGTCGATGCAGTATAGACAGCTGCGCGAGTGAATTCAGATTAAAATCAAAGCTCAGAATCAGACCTTCTCTGGTACATGGGACTGGTCGAACGGAGGAACTCTCCTGGCTCCCCTGGGGTTGTCCTTGTTTCCGGTCATGCCCGACAGCCACTTCTCCAGTGTGTCATCATCGACCTCCTCCGAGTGAATCCGAGTGGAGTCGTCAAGACCCGAATACATCCACATCGGATGGTCTCGGGCTTGAAGAGGCTGGTTGCGCCACTGAAGGAAAACCTCCAAGAGATCCATACTGGTGACCCCGTCACGGATAAGCTGGACCACTCAATCGACCAGCACCCTAACCCGCGCCTTCTCCTCTGGGAGCACCTTCAAAGAGGAGGGTTTCCTCACTCGGTCCATGGTAAAAGGAGGGAGGCCAGTCGACTGCCCTGGCGTCGGCTGGTCTTTGCAGTAAAACCAGGTCGACTGCCATCCGCGAACCGAGTCGGGAAGAATCATGGCTGGAAAGGAACTTTTCCCTCTCATCTGAACACCAAGACCCCCACACATCTGAATCACTTGTGTTCTCTCATCACTCGGATTGGCCTTTTTCACCGTCTGAGAACGACAGGTGAAAATGTGCTTGAAAAGACCCCAGTGAGGCCGACAACCCAAGAAATTCTCGCGCAAAGACATGAAAGCAAGGAGATACACGATTGTGTTGGGAGTGAAGTGGTGAAGTTGTGCCCCAAAGAAATTCAGAAATCCCCGAAAGAAAGGGTGAGGAGGCAAGGAAATCCACGGTCGACGTGGGTGGCAAGGAGAACGCGCTCACCCTCCCGAGGTTGCGGCTCGGATTCCTTCCCCGGAAGCCATGCCGATCCATGGGGGATCAGTCCTCCTTCGGCTAGGTCGTCGATGTCCACTTGGCGGATCGCCGAGCAGATCCAGTCGCCCTGGATCCAGCCCTTCGGCAGGCCGGCTCGCGAGGAAGATCCACCCCGATTGGTCGCCTTCCCCTTCGCCTTTGCCGTCGCCTTCTTCGCCCGCTCCAGAGCCGCCGTATTCTCCTTCCCCATCATCGCCGACGAGACGCATACGGAGCGGCGGAGCTTGGGCGTGAGCGAGCGCGACGAAGAAGCCTGAAGAGGACAAGAGGAAATGGGAACACACTGTTCAAGAAACCCCGGTCCGACGCCTTATATGAGGTTGCTTTCGAGTGGCTGACTGGTAGGCCCGGGCAGTCCTGTCAAATCCCGTAACAATCACGCGCGTGATACATGGCGAAAAAGGTGGCGCGGAGATCGAGGCGGCTCCGCCCTATCCCATCCGATTACTGCGGCCTCCCCCGTCCCGCGCGCTTCCCAGAATTCGAATCCCGCTAAATCTGTGGGCAGCAGAACAACTTGTCAGATGGAAGATCTCCTCCACGCCGTCACTCGGAGCCTTTCAAGTAAAGAAACTCACTCGACAAAAAACTAAGAATGGATCAAGGCGGCTGAAAAGGAAGTTGCTGTCATCACTCAGGTTCATTGATCCGAAACAAGATATGCTCATGGCATGAAAAATGAGTCGGAGAAGTTCTCAACTCCTTCCCCACTCAAACCTCGATCCATTCGGGGGCTAATGACGAAGCTATGTACCTAGGGTAGGGTCATGGACCTGTCCCAACTGCCCTACTCAAGGACATCTCTAGAAGAAATCACCTTTCAATCGACTTGGAGGTGTTCCACTCGACAGACTCGAAGACACTCGACCAAGAAGCAATCACTCGAGCAAGATCCAACCACTCGACGGCCAGGAGACCTAAAGGCACTCGGCACGCTAACGGTCGGTTATTAAGTAGATTTCATGGTCATCATAGCACTTTATTAGGGGCGTTACCAGTAACGCCCGACCTTAATGTATTTAAAATCCTGCACAACTGAGGGCCGCAGGGGTCCGGCGAACTCTATATAAGCCACCCCTCCTCAGTGTAAAGGGTTCACACCCCTATAATTCATACACGCATAATCCAGTCGACCGCCTCCTGGCTCCGAGACGTAGGGCTATTACTTCCTCCGAGAAGGGCCTGAACTCGTAAACCTCGTGTGCTTACAACTACTCCATAGCTAAGATCTTGCCTATCCATACCTAGCCCCTACACTGCTGTCAGACTTAGAACCACGACACCAAGAGCATTTTCATTACTATGGAAAATGATGGATAGCAAAATCCACAATCGATTATATCCTTCAAGTCGCACGTTGCTTTCTACCACATCGTTTTAAACAAAGTTTTACCATAACAAACATTCCTTGACCCTGCACGCCAGGTTTGACTCTGGCTGGCTTGTTGACCTACTGACGCAGTTGTGAGACAGTGCTGACATCGTAAATGTTATTATGTTTTTTATAGATCAGAAATGATTTAATGAATTCTAGAAAATGTTCAAAACTTGAAATCATAGAATTTCAACCGTAGCTCAAAACGAAATAATCTATATATGAAAAATTATTAGAAAAATCCAAAGAATCCATCTCTACCATTTCCATGCATGAAAAACAACTTATACCTACTGCATAAGTGAAAACCACTAAATGGCATCTTAAATACTTAACTTTTGAGGTCCATTTGAATCATTAGTTCAAATGGACTTCATCTAAATTGAATGTTAGATGCATTAGCTCAAACCACAACATATCTCCATGCCATGATCATGCGTCATATTTATGCATTTGATGTGTATTGATTGCCTTTCCGGTACTATTCTCCTCGATAGGTTCTTCCTCTATGAGTGGCACCAACTACCTATTTGAGGAGCAGTGCTACCGTGTTTATAATCCAGGCAAGCAAACCCCCTTGGTCATTTTGATACAATCCCACCCTCTCGCTCATGCTCTCTTTTTTATTGCATTAGGACAACAATGATTCAACTGTTACTTGTTGCGGTAGTTGAACCCACTCCTCTGCATGACCTGTCATTGTCACAATAAATAGTTAAACCTTCCTAGCATGATTAGGAGTTGCGTCAGCCATGTTCCGGCTTCATCCATGACACTCTTGCTACTGCTTAGAGTTGTGTCAAGTCTAATTCATCTGGGAATAAATTGGAATGTTGTGATCATGTTCTGATGTTGAGAGCTAAGTGTGTGGAGACAATTTGGTAAAGGAAGCCATGAGAGGCCCTATAGGAGTACATGGTGGGTTGTCTCATTGAAACGGTCCTTAAGAACTGAGTTCTATATTTGTTATCCAAGAACAGTTACTACCACATATTGGGCGCAAAACCCATTGACCCGCTCAGTTTATTAATCGCCTTGATCTCCGTCTAGGAGTTGCAACGAGTTTTTGGTGTTTGTATGTCATGCTATTTGCCTATCAAGTGGCACCCCAGTACCGACGGGCTTCGTCCAGACTAGGCACCATGGCCCTATGTACCAACCGTAGTTTCATCCAGCGAGGTGGGCTTGGCAACCCTGCACACATCATTTGGGGTCATAATGAAAACTTTGGTTGGACTTCCCATGCGGGTTTAGCCTCTGATAGGCGATAAACCTGGACTAGAGTCTTATCTGGTTAGTCAGGTTGTGGCCGACACCCTCGCTAGGTTTTCGCTTGAAGGCATTCCTGAGATATATAGGGTGTGTTTGGTAGCATGTATGGGCTTAGCCTAGTTGTTCTCCTCTAATACATGCTCAGTGTAGACATGCTGAGTCCATGCATTTGCTGTTGTTTGGCAGCGGTGTATGCACCGACACATACCGAGCTAAGACTTTGTTTCACAGCCTACATGTGTTTAGACATGTCGAACAATTCTAAATTCCGAATATTTTTTTGAATTGTGAACAAAATTAAAAAAATGTGAACAAAAATTTAAATATATTTTGAAATTATAAACTTCTATTTAAAAGTTAAACACAATTTGAAATTCGAAAGATTTTCCAAAATTAAATAAATTTTAAAATTCTAACCATTTTTTGAAAATGTAAGCATATTTAGAAAGTCTGAAGTTTTTTTTTATTTTTTTAAGAAATTAAATTTTGATTTTAAAAAAATTTAAACAAAAATTGAAATTTTGAACATTTTTTGAAATTTAAATGAAAAATTGTATACTAAATATTTTTTGAAATTTAAACAAAAGTTGAAATTCCGAAAGTTTTTGAAAATTTAAATAAAATTCGAAATTGTGAATAGTTTCTTGAAAATTGAAGCAATTTTGAAATTCTGGACATTTTCAAAAAATAAAATTGCAGTGTTAAACCTTTTAAAAAGTTTAAACAAATTCTGAAATTCTGAATATTTTTTGAAAATTTAAACAAAATTTGAAATTATGATTTTTTTTAAAATTTAGAGATATCTGGACGTGGTCTGATGGGTGGGGACGAGGGTCGCGACCAACATGGCTGCCTCCATGCACCCTCTTTGGGGTGCATTTAAACAAAATTTGAAATTCTAAACACTTTTGAAAATTTAAAAAAATTAGGAGTTGTGAATATATTTTGGAAATTTAAACAATTTTGAAATTCTAAACATTTTTGATTTTTTTTAAATTTTTTCAAAAATCTATTTTTTTGAAATTCGGAATATTTTTTGAAAATTTATACAAAATTTGAAATTACGAACATTTTTGTTAAATTTAAACATATCTAGACGTGGTCTCGTGGGTGGGGACGAGTATCGGGGCCATCATGGCTGCCTCCATGCACCCTCTCTGGGGTGCATGAGATGGGCATGGC
The DNA here is from genome assembly GCA_034509565.1 of Triticum monococcum. Classification (NCBI taxonomy): domain Eukaryota; kingdom Viridiplantae; phylum Streptophyta; class Magnoliopsida; order Poales; family Poaceae; genus Triticum; species Triticum monococcum. The sequence goes on along the minus strand of CM067847.1, from coordinate 637,992,589 downwards.
TGAGGGCCCTTTTTGTGCATCAGTTGGGCATAGCCTAGATGATCCCATGCGCCCTACCAAATAAGCAAAAGTGGGTCAGATTGGGAACTTTTGCCCTCATGCACTCTCCATGCGCCCTACCAAACACACCCATAGTGGTGTACGAACTACTTGGAGACTTATATGGTTCATAGACAACTTTAAGTGGATACTCTAAAATGCGGAAGATAAGTGTGAGTGCTATGGATAGCCTTCTCGTAGGGAGACGGGAGAGGATTCATAGTGGTGTATTGTTGTGGTGACTATGTGGACTCGTGTCCGCTCTCTTACGTCAAACAATTACTGGTAGTCATAGTACATGATAGCCACTAAGTCAAAGCTTGCTTGCTGCAGTTAAACCCCACAACCCGCTTCATTGATACTTGCTACCTCTTGAGCACTGCGTTGGATTTCCCCGAAGAGGAAGGGATGATGCAGCAAAGTAGCGTAAGTATTTCCCTCAGTTTTTGAGAACCAAGGTATCAATCCAGTAGGAGGCTATGCTCGAGTCCCTCGTACCTACACAAAAACAATAGCTCAACGCAACCAACACACTTAGGGGTTGTCAATTCCCACAATGTCACTTACGAAAGTGAGATTTGATAGAGATGATAAATAATATTTTTGGTATTTTTGATACAGAGATGCAAAGTAAATAAAGTAAAAGCAAAGTAAAAGCAAAGTAAAAGCAAAACAATAATAAAGTGATGGAGATTGATATGATGAGAAAGAGACCCGGGGGCCATAGGTTTCACCAGTGGCTTCTCTCAAGAGCATAAGTATTCTACAGTGGGTGAACAAATTACTGTTGAGCAATTGACAGAATTGAGCATAGTTATGAGAATATCTAGGTATGATCATGTATATAGGCGTCACGTCCGAGACAAGTAGACCTAAACGATTCTGCATCTACTACTATTACTCCACTCATCGACCGCTATCCAGCATGCATCTAGAGTATTAAGTTAAAAACAGAGTAATTCCTTAAGCAAGATGACATGATGTAGAGGGATAGTTTCATGCAATATGATCAAAACCCCATCTTGTTATCCTCGATGGTAACAATATAATACGTGCCTTGCTGTCCCTTTTGTCACTGGGAAAGGACACCGCAAGATTGAACCCAAAGCTAAGCACTTCTCCCATGGCAAGAACAACCAATCTAGTAGGCCAAACCAAACTGATAATTCGAAGAGACTTGCCAAGATAACCAATCATACATAAAAGAATTCAGAGAAGATTCAAATATTATTCATAGATAAACTTGATCATAAACCCACAATTCATCGGTCTCAACAAACACACCGCAAAAAGAAGATTACATCAAATAGATCTCCACAAGAGAGCGGGAGAACATTGTATTGAGATCCAAAAAGAGAGAAGAAGCCATCTAGCTACTAGCTACGGACCAGTAGGTTTGAAGTAAACTACTCACACTTCATTGGAGGGGCTTGGATGATGATGTAGAAGCCCTTCGTGATCGATGCCCCCTCCGGCGGAGCTCTGAAACAGGCCCCAAGATGGGATCTCATGGATACAGAAAGTTGCGGTGGTGGAATTAGGTTTTTGGCTCCGTCCTCGATCGTTTGGGGGGTACGTGGATATGTAGGAGGAAGAATTATGTCGGTGGAGCTTCGAGGGGCCCACAAGGCAGGGGGGCGCGCCCTAGGGGGGGGGGCTACCCTCATGACCACCTCGTGGCTTTCTTGATGGAGGGTCCAAGTCTCATGGATCTTATCTGATGAGAAAATCATGTTTCCGAAGGTTTCATTCCGTTTGGACTTCGTTCGATATTCCTTTTCCTCGAAACCCTAAAACAGGCAAAAAACAACAATTCTGGGCTGGGCCTCCGGTTAGTAGGTTAGTCCCCAAAATAATATAAAAGTGGATAATAAAGCCCAATAATGTTTAAAATAGTAGATAATATAGCATGGAGCAATCAAAAATTATAGATACGTTGGAGACATATCAAGCATCCCCAAGCTTAATTCCTGCTCGTCCTTGAGTAGGTAAATGATAAAAACAGAATTTTTGATGCGGAGTGCTACTTGGCATAATTTTAATGTAATTCTTCTTAATTGTGGTATAAATATTCAGATCCGAAAGATTCAAGACAAAAGTTCATATTGACATAAAAATGATAATACTTCAAGCATACTAACTAAGAAATTATGTCTTCTCAAAATAACATGGCCAAAGAAAGTTCATCCCTTCGAAATCATATAGTTTAGTCATGTTTCATTTTCGTCACACAAGAATTCTATCATCATGCACAACCCTGATGACAAGCCAAGCAATTGTTTCATACTTTAGTAATGTCAAACCTATAAACTTTCACGCGATATATGAGCGCGAGCCATGGACATAGCACTATGGGTGGAATACAATATAATGAAGGGGGGTTATGTGGAGAAGACAAAAAAGGAGAAAGTCTCACATCAACGAGGCTAATCAATGGGCTATGGAGATGCCCACCAATTGATGTTAATGCAAAGAGTAGGGATTGCCATGCAACGGATGCACTAGAGCTATAAATGTATGAAAGCTCAACAAAAGAAACTAGTGGGTGTGCATCCAACTTGCTTGCTCATGAAGACCTAGGGCACTCGAGGAGGCCCATTGTTGGAATATACAAGCCAAGTTCTATAATGAAAAATTCCCAGTAGCATATCAAAGTGATAACATTAGAGACTCTCTACTATGAAGATCATGGTGCTACTTTGAAGCACAAGTAACATTGTCCCTTCTCTCTTTTTCTCTCATTTTTTTGGGACTTTTTATGGCCTTTCTCTTTTTTTGGGCCTTCTCTTTTTTATGGCCTTTCTCTTTTTTTATTCCTCACTTGGGACAATGCTCTAATAATGATGATCATCACACCTCTATTTATTTACAACTCAATGATTACAACTCGATACTAGAACAAAGATGACTCGATGTGAATGCCTCCGGCGGTGTACCGGGATATGCAATGAACCAAGAGTGACATGTATGAAAGAATTATGAACGGTGGCTTTGCCACAAATACTATGTCAACTACATGATCATGCTAAGCAATATGACAATGATGAATGTGTCATGATGAACGGAATGATGGAAAGTTGCATGGCAATATATCTCGGAATGGCCATGGAAATGCCATAATAGGTAGGTACGGTGGCTGTTTTGAGGAAGATATAAAGAGGTTTATGTGTGAAAGAGCGTATCATATCACGGGGTTTGGATGCACCGGCGAAGTTTGCACCAACTCTCAATGTGAGAAAGGGCAATGCACGGTACCGATGAGGCTAGCAAGGATGGAAGGGTGAGAGTGCGTATAATCCATGGACTCAACATTAGTCATAAAGAACTCACATACTTATTGCAAAAGTCTACAAGTCATCAAAAACCTCGGCACTATGCGCGTGCTCCTAGGGGGATAGATTGGTAGGAAAAGACCATCGCTCGTCCCCGACCACCACTCATAAGGAAGACAATGAAATAACACCTCATGTTTCAAATTTGTTGCATAACGTTTACCATACGTGCATGCTACGGGACTTGCAAACCTCAACACATGTATTTCTCAATTTCACAACTACTCAACTAGCATGACTTTGATATTATTACCTCCATATCTCAAAACAATCATCAAGCATCAAACTTTTCTTAGTATTCAACACACTCATACGTAAGTTTCATTATTAATCTTGCATACCAAGCATATTAGGATTTTAAGAAAATTACCATGCTATTAAGACTCTCAAAATAATCTAAGTGAAGCATGAGAGAACAATAGTTTCTATGAAATAAATCCACCACCGTGCTCTAAAAGATATAAGTGAAGCACTAGAGCAAAACTATAAAGCTCAAAAGATATAAGTGAAGCACATAGAGTATTCTATCAAATTCCAAATCATGTATGGCTCTCTCATAAGGTGTGTACAGCAAGGATGATTGTGGTAAACTAATAAGCAAAGACTCAAATCATAAAAGACGCTCCAAGCAAAACACATATCATGTGTTGAATAAAAATATAGCTCCAAGTAAAGTTACCGATAGAAGTAGACGAAAGAGGGGATGCCTTCCGGGGCATCCCCAAGCTTTGGCTTTTAGGTGTCCTTACATTATCTTGGGTGTGCCATGTAATACCCAAGCTTAGGTTCTTGCCACTTCTTGTTCCATAATCGATCAAATCTTTACCCAAAACTTGAAAGCTTCACAACACAAAACTTAAAGTAGAAAATCTCGTGAGCTCCGTTAGCGAAAGAATACAAAAGACCACTTCAAGGTACTGTAATGAACTCATTATTTATTCATATTAGTGTTAAACCTACTATATTCCAACTTCTCTATGGATTATAAACTATTTTACTAGCCATAGATTCATCAAAATAAGCAAACAACACACGGCAAACAGAATCTGTCAAAAACAGAACAGTCTGTAGTAATATATAGCTAGCACAAGATCTGGAACTCCAAAAATTTTAAAATAAATTTCTGGACGTGAGGAATTTATCTATTAATCATATGAAAAAGAATTAACTAAATAAGAAAATAAAGATGAAAGCAGTTCTCGTGAGCACTAAAGTTTCTGTTTTTTACTGCAAGTTCAACAAGACTTTCCCCAAGTCTTCCCAACGGTTCTACTTGGCACAAACACTAATTAAACACAAAAAACACAACCAAAACAGAGGCTAAATAATTTATTTATTACTAAACAGGATCAAAAAGCAAGGAATAAAAATAAAATTGGGTTGCCTCCCAACAAGCGCTATCGTTTAACGCCCCTAGCTAGGCATAACAAGCAAGAATAGATCTAGGTATTGCCATCTTTGGTAGGCAATCCATAAGTGGCTCTCATGATAGATTCATATGGTAATTTTATTTTCTTTCTAGGGAAGTGTTCCATGCCCTTTTTTAATGGAAATTGAAATCTAATATTCCCTTCCTTCATATCAATAATTGCACCAACCGTTCTAAGGAAAGGTCTACCAAGAATAATAGGGCAAGAAGGATTGCAATCTATATCAAGAACGATAAAATCTATGAGCACATAATTCCTATTTGCAACAATAAGAGCATCATTAATTCTTCCCATAGGTTTCTTAATAGTGGAATCCGCAAGATGCAAGTTTAGAGAGCAATCATCAAAATAACGGAAATCTAGTAAATCACACAAAGTTTTGGGAATAGTAGACACTAGCACCCAAATCACACAAAGCATAAAACTCATAATTTTTAATTTTAATTTTAATAGTAGGTTCCCACTCATCGTAAAGTTTTCTAGGGATAGAAACTTCTAATTCAAGTTTTTCTTCATAAGATTGCATCAAGGCATCAACGATATGTTTAGTAAACGCTTTATTTTGACTATAAGCATGAGGAGATTTTAGCATGGATTGCAGCAAGGAAATACAATCAATCAAAGAGCAATTTTCATAGTTAAATTCCTTGAAGTCCATAATAGTGGGTTTAGCAACATCTAGGGTTTTAATTTCTTCACTCCCACTTTTATCAACTTTAGCATCAAGATCAACAAATTCCGAATTCTTAGAACGCCTTCTAGGTAAAGGTGGATCATATTCAGTCCCATCATTATCAAGATTCATATTGCAAAACAAAGATTTAATAGGGGACACATCAATAACTTTTAGATCTTCATCATTATTTTCATAGGAACTAGAAGAACACGCTTTTATAAAGGCATCTTTCTTAGCACGCATCCTAGCGATTCTTTCTTTGCACTCGTCAATGGAAATTCTCATGGCTTTGAGAGACTCATTGATATCATGCTTAGGTGGAATAGATCTAAGTTTCAAAGAATCAACATCAAGAGCAATTCTATCAACGTTCCTAGCCAAATCATCCATCTTAAGCAATTTTTCTTCAATCATAGCATTAAAATTCTTTTGCGAACAAATAAATTCTTTAATATTAGATTCAAAATCAGAGGGCATCTTATTATAATTTCCATAGGAATTGTTGTAGGAATTACCATAATTATTAGAGGGATTACTAGGATAAGGCCTAGGGTTGAAATTTCCTCTATACGCGTTGTTACCAAAATTGTTGCTACCAACAAAATTCACATCCATAGATTCATTATTATTCTCAATCAAAGTAGACAAGGGCACATCATTAGGATGAGAAGAAACCCTCTTATTAGCAAATAATTTCATAAGTTCATCCATCTTTCCACTCAAAACATTAATTTCTTCTATCGCATGCACCTTTTTAGTAGATCTTTCAGTATGCCGTTGAGAATAATTAACCATAATATTATCTAGGAGTTTAGTAGCTTCTCCTAAAGTGATTTGCATAAAAGTGCCTCCCGCGGCCGAATCTAAAAGATTTCTAGAAGCACAATTCAATCCGACATAAAATTTTTGAACAATCATCCACAAGTTTAAACCATGAGTAGGGCAATTACGTATCATTAATTTCATTCTCTCCCAAGCTTGTGCAACATTTTCATGATCAAGTTGTTTAAAATTCATAATATCGTTTCTAAGAGAGATGATCTTAGCAGGAGGAAAATATTTAGAGATAAAAGCATCTTTGCACTTGTTCCATGAATCAATACTATTTTTAGGCAAAGACGAAAACCAAGCTTTAGCACGATCTCTAAGCGAAAAAGGAAATAGCTTCAATTTAACAATATCATTATCGACATCTTTTTTCTTTTGCATGTCACACAAATCAAAGAAGCTATTAAGATGGGTAGCGACATCTTCACTAGGAAGGCCGGAGAACGGATCTTTCATGACAAGATTCAACAAGGCAGTATTAATTTCACAAGATTCAGCATCAGTAAGAGGAGCAATAGGAGTGCTAAGGAAATCATTATTATTGGTATTGGTGAAGTCACACAATTTAGTATTATCTTGAGCCATCACGACGAACAAGCAAATAGAGAGGGAGGATAGAGAGATAGACGGCGAATAAAACGGCAAGGGTGAAGTGGGGGAGAGGAAAACGAGAGGCAAATGGCAAATAATGTAATGCGGGAGATAGGGATTGTGATGGGTACTTGTTATGTTGGCTTTTGCGCAGACTCCCCGGCAACGGCACCAGAAATTCTTCTTGCTACCTCTTGAGCACTGCGTTGGATTTCCCCGAAGAGGAAGGGATGATGCAGCAAAGTAGCATAAGTATTTCCCTCGGTTTTTGAAAACCAAGGTATCAATCCAGTAGGAGGCTACGCTCGAGTCCCTCGTACCTACACAAAAACAATAGCTCAACGCAACCAACGCGCTTAGGGGTTGTCAATCCCTTCACGGCCACTTACGAAAGTGAGATCTGATAGAGAAGATAAATAATATTATTGGTATTTTTGATATAGAGATGTAAAGTAAATAAAGTAAAAGCAAAGTAAAAGCAAAACAATAATAAAGTGATGGATATTGATATGATGAGAAAGAGACCCGGGGGCCATAGGTTTCACTAGTGGCTTCTCTCAAGAGCATAAGTATTCTACGGTGGGTGAACAAATTACTGTTGAGAAATTGACATAATTGAGCATAGTTATGAGAATATCTAGGTATGATCATGTATATAGGCATCACGTTCGAGACAAGTAGACCGAAACGATTCTGCATCTACTACTATTACTCCAGTCATCGACCGCTATCTAGCATGCATCTAGAGTATTAAGTTAAAAACAGAGTAATGCCTTAAGCAAGATGACATGATGTAGAAGGATAGTTTCATGCAATATGATAAAAACCCCATCTTGTTATCCTCGATGGCAACAATACAATACGTGCCTTGCTGCCCCTTCTGTCACTGGGAAAGGACACCGCAAGATTGAACCCAAAGCTAAGCACTTCTCCCATGGCAAGAACAACCAATCTAGTAGGCTAAACCAAACTGATAATTCAAAGAGACTTGCAAAGATAGCCAATCATACATAAAATAATTCAGAGAAGATTCAAATATTGTTCATAGATAAACTTGATCATAAACCCACAATTCATCGACCTCAATAAACACACCGCAAAAAGAAGATTACATCGAATAGATCTCCATAAGAGTGGGGGAGAACATTGTATTGAGATCCAAAAAGAGAGAAGAAGCCATCTAGCTACTAGCTATGGACCCGTAGGTTTGAAGTAAACTACTCACACTTCATCGGAGGGGCTTGGATGATGATGTAGAAGCCCTCCGTGATCAATGCCCCCTCCGACGGAGCTCCGGAACAGGCCCAAGATGGGATCTCGTAGATACAGAAAGTTGCAGCGGTGGAATGAGGTTTTTGGCTCCGTCCCCGATCGTTTTGGGGTACGTGGATATATATATAAGAGGAAGAAGTACGTCAGTGGAGCTTCGAGGGGCCCACGAGGCAGGGGGCGCGGCCTAGGGGGGGGGGCGCCCCTACCCTCATGACCACCTCGTGGCTTTCTTGACGGAGGGTCCAAGTCTCCTGGATCTTATCTGATGAGAAAATCACGTTTCCGAAGGTTTCATTCCGTTTGGACTTTGTTTGATATTCCTTTTCTTCGAAACCCTAAAACAGGCAAAAACAGCAATTCTGGGCTGGGCCTCCGGTTAATAGGTTAGTCCCAAAAATAATATAAAAGTGGATAATAAAGCCCAATAATGTTATAACGCTAGATAATATAGCATGGACCAATCAAAAATTATAGATACGTTGGATACGTATCAATAATCATGCATATATAGATAGTTCTGATTTAAGTCTTGCTGAGTACCTTTGTACTCACGGTTGCTTAATTTATGTTTTTGCAGGGAAGACTTCAGACTCACTAGTAGTTCCACGTGGATTTGAATGAGTAGCTTGGGAATCCCAGATAGAGGTCTGGTTCCTATGGAGGGTCTTGTAGATATTCAGGCTTCTTAGCCTTCTTTCATTTCAGTTGTCTGTACTCAGACAAGTTTATGCTTCTGTTGATTGTGTGACTTTGTATGTTGAGTCATGAGGCCCATGTTTTTAGTAACATACTATGTATGGCTCTTCCGAGCCTTATCTATACTTGAATTGTAGAGTAATGTTGTGAGTACAACACATACTTGCATGTTATGCGTACGGGTGACATGTATTTCTATGTTTGGGGTTCGATACCTAGTTATGTGCCTTTAGTAGCCTTTCTTACAGGGAAATGCCTCCTAGTGCTACTGCTCCCGATCACATGGACTGACCAACATGTATCCTTCTTTGCTCCTATCTCTATCCCTACGGTGAAATGTCATGCAATGTTTACTATAGTCCTTGTAGCTTTGCCACAACTTGGTTACACTCGCTGCTGTCTGACACATGCATTACTGGGTTACCTATGTATGCCCCTTTACGTTTGTGCCTGCTTGGTCTATAACTAATCATGTCAACCGAGTTCTCTGTCATATGGATGCTAGTGGCATATCATATATCTGAGCCAAAAGAAACAAAAAGCCCCGACGAAGGTAATAGCTGCAGGAGTGGGAATACCATGCGTGAGGCCATAAAGTGATATGATGTTTTACATGCTAGCTTTTGTGTGACCTATGATCAAGGTACCGTCAGCTTTGATACCAGATCCTGAATGGCTGTAGGATTACCAAGCCAAACCGGTCGAAGTGCGGTCTAGAAATGTTTTAGTTATACTAGGAAAAATGCCCGTGCGTTGCAATGGAAAAAAATAACATAAGCTCCTAGCCCAATAGTAACCATAGATCAAGATCTGAACTATACCCTATACATTCGTCCATCATACTACCTCTCGCAATTGACATCAAATGTCATGGACTTGTTCCACCGAGTGTCATGGAATTTTTCAACTAAGGAAGGATGGGTCCCTCACATGTCCCCGCATGACCACTTAGTGTCTAATCGCCGCTAAATGGGCGCCAATTTGTTGCACAACACATGCACACAACTCGAGGCCATGGGATCTAGGGTCAAATTTTTTCTCCATGACTTTGATTTCTCCTCCCCTTGATTTGCCAACAAAACCGAAGCTCAAATCAGTCTTCCACCCTATTTGAGCCTTCTTGAGGCACCAACCGATTGAAAGGAAGCCCAACGGCTCATATCTTCATAGTCCGAAAGAGGTTGCATGGTTTGGACTTCAGACTCGAGATGGCTCATATTGAAACTCGCATTGAGCACTGTGACAAAGAAAAAAAGAAGAAAAAACACAACCAAATGAAGCATGTAGTTAGTTCTGTGGACTTATAAAAACTGATTTAAGTACAATACAACATGAATCACATACTTGCGCCCTGGTTAACACATTTGCTACCACAAATGATTTATGTTGTAACACTAAGATACAAACAACAATAGATGTCCCAGCCTTTTCTTAAAAATGGAATTCATTGCATCAAAAAATACAAAGGCATCATTAAGTTCTCAAGTAACACTAACTTTACTGTACACCTTTTTTTTCTGTTCCAATTCTGATAATATGACTACGTACAATTTGAGGTTGATTTACACGTACATGAAATCTACGCTTGGTCCTCTAATTCATTTGATAAAGTTCGAATACTTTTTGAATGCATAAAATCTATTGGGACCGCTTTCTTATCAGCAAATTGTTAGCTGGAGTTGAAGCATATAAAAAACGTAAGTACATATATGTTCAGTAAGCGGAGGTGAGTACCTAACATATTTATGGGCATCCAAGGCTTTATGTTTGTTCATCAAGAAGATATGCATGGACAGATATGTTGATGAAAGGAAGCAGTGGCAATAGCAGAAGGATTGCTGAAAGGAAGCATTATTGATTCAATATTCAGTCGAAGCCTTTTATCACCAAACAGGGACAACCAAGGTGCTAGTCTGGTACTAACTTTCATCCACCCCACCGCATGAATAACTTCAACATTGCACGACGACGAACGGCGAGAGTGCGCAGTCAAGAAAAAAGTAGGCAAAACAACAAGCATGTGTCCGACTGAAAATGGAACTTTAACTATCCGACTGAAACCACAAACAGTTAACCCAGCAGTCACTCACTATTGCAAGACAATGCGACTTTAACTATCTGACTAAAACCACAAGCTATAGGCCTGAAGAAGAGATGGCACAAATCTTCAACTTAACTAACTGGCCACTTCTATTGTTGGAAAAACATCTCTCTTCGTAGCACAGTACCATTAGGTGATACCAGCCGTCAGCCACCAGCTTTGTTCGGTCAAAATTAGATCCCAGATGAACCCCCAAATCAAAGCAGGGCAGCACTGCACCAGCAGATTAAAGCCTGATCATAGAACATGAAGCAAAACATAATTGTGGAAGACTGAAGATTATGTGGGCTTGTTGATTCCACCCTGGAGATTTGAATCCTCGAAAATAAGGCAGTATTAAGATGTAGATTTCTAGAGTTGTTACATTGTTGTTTGTGTACCTGTGCAATATAAAATTTAAGTACAATTAAATCCTGTTAACCTAATGCAATAATTCAAAATAATCAACCGAATTGCATTTAATGAACATGAGAACTTATTCTTGGAATATGTCAGAAAGGAGATCAGACACCATCAACAATAGGTTAATTAGAAAATAAATGACATGTCAATTGGCATAGAAAATCTTCAAGTGATATTTGATATGAAATTTTTACTATTACAAATGGCAACTAAATTACACCAGAGAAGGAAAACATCAAGAATCTAGAGAGAAAATGGACCTAAAAGAACCACCTGAACATACAATTGCACCAACGGGAAAGAAATCCATCTCCATCGATCAAAGTTGTTTTCACTCTGTCGAGATACGACGAGCGGGCTATCCATACGTACTGGAGTATACATACGGCATAATCTGATGTCATCGGTTCATCAATTGATTGAAAAGAAAAGGTTCAGACCAAGCATGCATGGGCACATCCCAGGAGATCCTAGCATTGACTTCCTACACCTATAACAGATTTTAGTACCATGGAGTAGTATTTTCCATATGTGATCATCCTCCCCTACTGATCAGGTCACATGAAGTTTAACAAGCCAATGCAAGTTTTAACTGTCGGACTAAAACCACACACTATAGGCCTAAAGAACAAAAGGCAAAAAATCCTCAAATTAGCTGACTGACCACTTGTACTAGAATAACATATCTCTCCGTAGCACATTATAGCATCATGTTAAACCGAACAGCAACAAACAAACCAGCTTTGGCCAATCAAAAATAGATCCCATAGGAATTCCCAAATCAAAGCAGAGGAACACTGCACCATTAGATTACAACCTGATCAGAGATGCCAGCCCAAGGGCAAAGAGAGGAGGCATACCTTGGTGGTCGTTGTCGGATCCTCGTGAACAGCCTGGCCTACCTGCAGCTCATCCAGAGAATATCGTAGATTTTGCTACAAGAGCGCGACTCGCCACATCAATGACCAGCAGTCCACCTACAAGAGGGCACAGGTGGAGGCCATGATGGCCGTCGTCAACGATGCCGCCTACCTCGCCGGCTCCCAGCTCGCCACTACCAACAACGCTAACTTTTCCAAATGAAGGAAGCAAAGATTATTTAACAACAATAATTTTTGTTCTCAAATTTAACATCCTTCAGAGCAGCAGGGTCTCTAGCTCTCCGCCAATCTAAAGTTTCAAATGGTCCAATGGCAAAAATGCACAAAGTCACCACAAGCTTATCTTCTACTGTTTCGATTCAAAAGAACTCCTAAGAATTTCAGGTATCATCGACCCGCGCATGGAAGACAAAGCTTGGAAATGTCATGGTGATGTCACTCCTAATCGATGGTAGAATTGGTTTGAGAAACATATGCCGAACAGAGGTACTGGGAGAATGTTATAAACTGGCCACGTCTAGGATTCTGATCTAAAAAATAGAACACATAATGTTTCTGGCTTGATTGTAACTGATGCATGAACTGACAACATTTGATGTGCTTAACATTCAAAGGACTGATGTGCTTGATGGCGATTTGAACTACATGTTTTCTTATCTTATCCATCACCGTAACCACATACAAAAATAGTACGTATAAAATCACCATTTTGATGTAAAAAGCATCTAAATAGACAATTGGCAATACTACTACACATAGCTAAATGATTTGAACTGAGTTAACCTCTTGTAGAAGGCTGAAGGTCATGCTACCTCGTTGATTGCACCATGTAGTACTAAATTCACGTTGTTGGTGTGGTTGGGCATTTCATCAAACACCTGGAAAGATATAGTTTAATTAGTACCAGTACATAGTGATTCTGATGCTTACCAACGCCAACGCTGGGAGATGAGTGGGCAGCATGTATCTTGCCAGATCAAAATTATTGCACCTTGATCCGCCATTCTGTGTCCGTAGGTGGTGTTAGACAGTGCGGACGACGGCGCCATGTGAGATTGCATCCAGTGTGCTCAAAGGGGGCGCATGGTGATGGAGGCCGACAACGGCGGTTGCGGCAAAGAGTATCAGAGGGCGTCGGCGTCGAGGGCGCACACGAGTGGAGCAGGACGATGGACTGGCGACCTTGGCATCGGCGATGGGGTCGATCCGGCCAACTTGATCCAAAGCAGAGAAGCACGATACAGGTGTAGGAGGTTGGAGATTGAGGAGGCTGTGGGTTGGGAGGGGAAGGAGAACATGAGGTCGGCAGATGGCCGCAGAAGAAGATCGGTGGCGGCGGCGGTCGCGGCGGGAGAGGAATCGGCCAGAGAGGACGTTGTGCGTTTATCATAGCCAGCTAACGAAAGGATCGCGGGTTGAATACTAAAGAGTGCAGGATTACATTAGTAAGAGTGAAACGTTTTCTCATATATCCACTTAAAAAGGGAGTGCGGGTTGAATAGCAAAAATAGAAGGGACGTTTTTGCAAAAACGTTGCGACGATGAACCCGGAGACTCAATCCGTGCTTTATTATTAGGGAGAGATGGGGGAATTGATTGTGGAAGAGAACATAAGGATCTTTTTACTCCTTTCCTTGTGTCTTTCTGATTCTAAGTCACCTCTTCTTTTCTACAGGGTTAAGAAACTAGGTTTTCTCATCTAGATATTAGAATCACGAGCTGCTAGTCTGTAGTCTTATAGGAATGGTTGATCAGAGTCACATGCTTGTTTTAGAGTACTTCATGTGTAGTAATGTTTAGCCTTATCACAGAACCTTGAGTGATGATGTCGAGTTGTTCTGTTGCACCAAATTTTGCAAGATGTCTCATATTTTGAGCATTTTACTGCCGTGATGCTGCCCAAAATTTCCTAGGAATTTGGGAGACTCTAATGCGTTTGCGCTACACTCTGCATCCTTATGTTGATGATGATTCCATCCTTGTTTTCCCATGGTTTTTGTTCCTTGGGATGTCGTTAGTTACACGAGGTTCTATTTCTCATAGTCAGATCCACAGAGGTGGTAGGGATGAGGAGGGTCCTCTCTAGTACGCGTCGGTGCTATACAAACGGTTTTTAACCCCTTTCCATGACGGCATTTGGAACCGTCGCCTAGTGCGTGACGGCGATAGGGGGTCCTTCCCACATGACCCAGAAACCATCGGGGATATGCCCTCCTAGCACACACGCTCTGCAAAATGAGGTCGTGTGTGACCGACGAGCGCTCAAATACGGAAATATGTACAATAGAGCTAAAAAAATTACAATTATACATGCGGAATTGTTTCCGATCGCAAGTACATCCCACAGAGTCAGTTCCTGCTAAACGTTTCCGTTTGTATGTACATACCACACAGTCTCTCCAAGGAAAACGTTTTCGTTCATAGGTACGTCACACACAATATTTCCTGTTAAATCGTTTGTGATAGCGTTGCCATTGCACACGATATTATCAATATTATCGTTTGCGTTATTGAATGCATCACACACGGTCCATAGAAGAAACTGTGTGGCAACGTCTGTCCATCGCAGACAATTTTTATGTGGTAAACGTTTGCGCAAGGTGGCCTAATGCAAACATTTTTCAAGAGAAAGTCATGTGTGATTGTTCATTGATCCAACACGGTTTATTCCTAGAAACTGTGTGCGTTGCGTGAGGTCATCGCCCACGGTATTTTTTCAATAACCATTTGCAATAGCAAAACCCAATTAGCAGGCTAATTGCCCTATTATTAATAATCCATTTATTAATCTAACTGACATTCATATTAAGCACATAATATATTTCATTTCCATATTAAGGAAGCAGAATTTCATAATTGAAATACATCAGAGTACAACATGATATAACTTCAGCACTCAGCTACCCCATTACACGACTGCACCAGCAACAAGTGTCACATGCAGCATCTAGAACCTTTCGAAATTAGCATCGTAGACAGTATATAGACTGGTGCATCTCATCTGGAAAACTACTGAAGCGGAAGGAGAATATTGATCCTTCATTCATGTTGTAGGTCTTTGCAACTTTAGGCCAGTGCCTATGGATGATTGACCATCCGTCCTTCGTCCTCTTCAGAAACACTTCAATATTGAACCGTGGGTGTTGTATAAAAACCTTCCTCGCCTCCTGACCATAGAGGTGGTTTGAGAGGTAATCATCAGTGAACTGCTTTGGAAAGGCCTGAAAACTAGGATAGGGCAAAGGAATAAAAAAAAGGCAAGGTATAATAGTTAGTAACATCTTGTAGTGAACTGATGTCTTCTTCATTGTGCAGACAAAGATCTTGTTGTTTTTTTCGCTAATTTCATTGTCCTAACAATCTTTCTGAGTTTCTTGACTTGATTGATATTCATGGACAGCTCATTTCCCCATATGCAAAAAGGGTCGAACAGTGGGTCAAAACCTCTGACAGCAGGACCTACATGTGCAAGACCAAATTATTAAAAACCCAAATATTGGAATGGTTCCTGCAATTGCACAATAATGTGCTATTAGACAACGGACCATGCACGTGCAGTTAACTAAACACCACAACAAATGAACCAAATGTTAACTAAGCACCACATTGCACAATATAACATACTCCTAATAGAAGATCAGACAGTTAACCAAACCAAGCATGGTTAACAACTTGGAAATATAGCAATTGTATTTGTTTCTCATGTGTTTTGTATATCCAAATTCAATTTATTTCTCACATGGTATATAATAACAGAATTTAGCCACAAAAATTGAACATCGCATTGCCGAATTGAACCAAATAGTTAACTAAACACCACAACAAATGAACCAAACATTAACTGAGTACCACATTGCACAATATAACATACTCCTAATAGAAGATCAGACAGTTAACCAAACCAAGCATGCTTAACAACTTGGAAATATAGCAATTGTATTTGTTTCTCATGTATTTAGTACAACCAAATTCGACTTATTTCTCACATGGTATACAATAACAGAATGCACCCACAACAATTGAGCATCGCATTGCAGAAATGAACCAAATAGTTAACTAAACACCACAACAAATGAACCAATCGTTAACTGAGCACCACATTGCACAATATAACATACTCCTAATAGAAGATCGGACAGTTAACCATACCAAGCATGCTAGACAACTTGGAAAATTGCACCCTGAAGAATTGAACATCTCATTTGTAGAATTGAACCAAACAGTTAACTGAACACCACATTGCACGACATATAGAACATATACTCTAGAGCAGAAGATTGAATGGTAAAAGTAGATAGCACAATTCACTAGAATTTGTTAAGGAAAGGTAGCAACTAGCAAACTGAACATGGGTCCTTATAGTGAGCTAATAAGACAAGCTACTCCTCATTGTTGGAGATATCGATGACGATTGGCTCCTTGGACATGGAAGAGGGCGAGGCCTCCGCTTTGTGGGTGCCCTCGCCGTAGTGGTGAGTTTCCCGATCCACTACGAGCACCAACCTGCTGGCTCTCGAGATGAGGTAAGCACGTGTACACTGAGAAAACACCTCGTAGTCTTCGTCGAAGGCACCGACGGTGGCCTCGAGAAATCACCACGAACTGTCGCTTAAAGTAGAGAACCGCGTCACGGCGTTGGCGCGCGAGGCATCGACGGTGGCCTCGACGGCAAGGTGTTCCTCCAAGAACCGGGTGTCGGCACGAATGGCAGCCATCACGACCTCATCCGCGCGTGCGGCCACGATTTGCTTCTCCGCTGCTAAATGCTCCTTGAGATCCTGGCTATACTATGTGCACCATGGCTTAGGGCGGCGCTTATTTGGTGGAGGGGTCGTAGGTGGAAGGTGTCGCGCTCGTGCCGGCGGTTGGGGCATGTGGGATGTGGAAGGAGGTGGAGGATGGGGGTCGGGTGTGGATTACCTGCCTAGATAGGCGAGGCTGAGCAGCGTGAAGGAGGGTCGCCGACGAGGAGGCGGCGCTGCAAGCAAGGAGTGAAGGTTTCAACCTGGAAAGGAAGGAAGGAACAGGGGAAATGTGGCTTTTGGTAAGGGGGAAGGGGAGGGGAGGTAGATATTTCTACGGAAGCCGAAAATTTGGAATCGCTTCAGTGAAAAAACTGGCATGCAAAGTGCCATCAGACACGGTCCCTTATTAAGAACTGTGTACGATATGTGAACATCACAAACGATTCAGATAGCTTAACCCGTGTGTGATGAGTTTGAACGTCAAAAGTTTTGGTTTGAATTTCCCTGGTTACACTGGTCATCCACGTCATTGCATAATTTGGGTACACAATGGAGACTACAAGACACCCACACTTCTTAATCGAGCAAGTTCAACAATTAAACAGAGCTAGCTGACCTAAACATTACTCTAACAAATTAAAGACCGGTGTTCTTATAATTAAACAAGCAAAGAGTACTACTACGGCTGGTGCTCGTCGATCTCCACCGCCGCCTCCATGTCCAGCTCGCGCTCGATGGTCTCCTACGGAAGGGGCTCCATGGCATCCATCGCACCATACTCGGCAAGCATCTTGCCATCTGTGTCCGCCATCTCTTTGGAAAAGGCTGCCACGAGCTGGGCGTCGGCGGCTGCGATATGGGCTTGGACGAGCTCCATCGTAGCAAGGTATGCGGCGAAGAACAGACGGCTGCTCGAATGCTCTCGGCAATTGCCAGCTCTTCGACCATGGGTTGCCGACCATTGTTGGAGAAGCTTCGTTCGATTTGTGCGGTAACCGCCAGGATCTGGGCGTGGGCGGCCTCCATCAGGGCTAAGGTCACCGCTGCGGAACAGACAACTGTTGTGCCGCTCTCGCTAGTTGCTATCCCCGAGGCAGATGTTGCTGCCACCACCTGAGAAGCAACAACGGCCGTTTGGGCTGCCTTGGCAGCTCGGTCGCAGATTGCGGTCGCGCTCATGCGCCTTGTTATCACGCGCATGGCGGCTACAGCCACGCTCTTGCTGGAGTGGGCCACCAAAGTTGCCCTCTCGATGCGGGTCCATGTGCCCATCTTTCACCGGTGACGATTGAACAATGAAATGATATTTGGGGAGCGAGCTAGTGTGCTTGATACGCCGGCTATGGACTGTAGCCGACACACCTTCTCACGTAAGCCGTATGAGTACTATACACCGATGATGCTCCCGGATATTTTTTGCCGCATCTCACACGGTTGGTGATAATAAAATATGTGCAATCTACTTGATTTTTCATCTTGATTTGAATTACATAATGGGGTCACAACGGCAATGGATGGTGTTTGAATTGCTAGACCTTTTATTTGCAGTGAACATGCAACTATATGTGTGTCGTAAAAGAATTGGAATTATTCAGTTTTCATTTGAACATTTTATATATTAAATTGGTTTTCTAGCCATTTCAGGTGCACAATTCAAAATTAAACTACATGCACATGCTCCGGTGCACCAACATGGTTTGTAAAATCATATATGTGGCCATGAGTTTATTCTTATGTCCCATGCAAGAAATGGGGATGAAATTCGAACACCACGGCACCATGGCTCTCCGGCAAACATCGACGTACTTGCTTTTGTAATTCTAGTAAATCCAAAATTCATCCTAAATTCATGAAACTTGGCATGCTATCATGGAGTGGCATCAACATGCCGTGGTAATTTTTTTGTCCCATTTGGGGCAGGTTTGGTACAAGCTTCTCATAAACCAGAGCTTCTCACAACAAGTGTGATGGTTTCGGTAGGGAACCTTTCACCATTCTGGAAGAAACGATATCCATTGCCTCTTCTCGATTTCAATTTTTTTTCCTAGTGTCAACATAGAACAACAAGAGTGTTGTGTCAATTTTTGGGATTTTTCAGGGTTCGCTTGGACATTTTTATACATTAACTGAGTTTTCTATGCATATATGTGCATAATTCAAATTTTAACTACATGCACATGCTCGAATGCATATAAATTAGTTGAAAATTCAAATCTGTGTCCTTGGTTGCCAGCTTAGGTCCCATGCAAGAAATGGGAGTGAATGTCAAACTCCCTACCACCGTCACTCGGTCACAAACATTGAGATACATGGTTTCTAAATTCTAGTAAATCCAAAACTCGTCTCAAGTTCATGAAACTTGGCATGCTATCATGGAGCGGCATCAACATGCCATGGTAATTTTCTTGTCCCATTTGGGCAGGTTTGGGGATTTGCCTCTCACAAACCAGAACTTCTCATAACAAGCCTGATGGTTTTGGTAGGGAATGTCCCACCTTTGGGGATGAAATGATATCCATTGCCTCTTATTGCTTTCAAAATTTTTCTCGTGTCAACATAGAACAACAGGAGTGTTGTGTCAATTTTTGGGATTTTTCGGGGTTAGTTTCGATATTTTTATGCATTAATTGAGTTTTCAATGCATTTATGTGCATAATTCAAATTTGAACTACATGCACATGCTCTAATGCTTATAAATTGGTTGAAAATTCAAATTTGTGCCCTTGGTTGCATGCTTAGGTCCCATGCAAGAAATGAGAATGAATGTCAAACACGCTGCCACGGTCACTCGGCCGCAAACATTGAGATACATGGTTCTTAAATTCTAGTAAATCCAAAGCTCGTCTGAAATTCATGAAACTTGGCATGCTATCATGAAGCGGCATCAACATGTTGTGGTAAAGTTTTTATCCCATTTGGGGCAGGTTTGGGGATATGCTTCTCACAACAAGCCTGATGATTTTGGTAGGGAACGTCCCACCTTTGGGGATGAAATGATATCCATTGCCTCTTATTGCTTTCAAAATTTTTCTCGTGTCAACATAGAACAACAGGAGTGTTGTGTCAATTTTTGGGATTTTTCGGGGTTCGTTTGGACATTTTATGCATTAATTGAGTTCTCAATGCATTTAGGTGCATAATTCAAATTTGAACTACACGCACATGCTCTAATGCATATAAATTAGTTGAAAAATCAAATCTGTGTCCTTGGGTGCATGCTTAGGACCCATGCAAGAAATGGGAATGAATGTCAAACACCCTGCCACGGTCTCTTGGCCGCAAACATTGAGATACCTGGTTTTTAAATTCTAGTAAATCCAAAGCTCATTCGAAATTCATGAAACTTGGCATGCTATCATGGAGCGCTATCAACATGTCGCGGTAATTTTTTTGTCCCATTTGGGGCAGGTTTGGGGACATGCTTCTCATAAACCAGAGCTTCTCACAACAAGCTTGGTGGTTTCGGTAGGGAACGTCCCACCACAGGAGTGTTGTGTCAATTTTTGGGACTTTTCGGGGTTCGTTTGGACATTTCTATGCATTAATTGAGTTTTCAATGCATTTATGTGCATAATTCAAATTTGAACTACATGCACATGCTCTAATGCATATAAATTGGTTGAAAAATGAAATCTGTGTCCTAGGGTGCATGCTTAGGTCCCATGCAAGAAATGAGAATGAATGTCAAACACCCTACCATGGTCACTCGGCCACAAACATTGAGACATCTGATTTTTAATCTAGCAAATCTAAAGCTCGTCCGACATTCATGAAACTTGGCAAGCTATCATGGAGTGGCATCAACATGTTGTGGTAAATTTTTTGTCCCATTTGGGGCAGGTTTGGGGATATGCTTCTCACAAACCAGAGCTTCTCACAACAAACTTGATGGTTTCGGTAGGGAACGTCCCACCTTTGGGGACAAAATGATATCCATTGCCTCTTATTGCTTTCAAAAAATTTCTCGTGTCAACATAGAACAACAGGAGTGTTGTGTCAATTTTTGGGATTTTTCGGGGTTCATTTGGACATTTTTATGCATTAATCGAGTTTTTAATGCATTTATGTGCATAATTCAAATTTGAACTACCTGCACATGCTCTAATGCTTATAAATTGGTTGAAAAAAAATCAAATCTGTGTCCTTGGGTGCATGCTTAGGTCTCATGCAAGAAATGAGAATGTATTTCAAACACCAGGGCACCGTTGATTGCAGACAAAATGTTGAGATACTTTGTTTTTAAATTCTAGTAAATCCAAAACTTGTCTGAAATTCATGAAACTTGGCATGCTATCATGGAATGTAATCTGACATGCTGTGGCATTTTTCGTGTCCATTTTGAGAGAAGGCACACTCGAATAACAACCAACAAAGGCATTTTGAAAAAATAGCTTCCACTTTAATATCTCAAACGTTTGTGTAATTCAAATCATGTGCGTTCTGTTAACCATTCACGTGACGCCACATGTCTTGTGCCGTGCGGACAACTGGTTGACTTGACTAAACGGGAGGCGTGCGAGAGGTGTCCGGTGCACAGGCTGACCGAGAGGCGTGCAAGCTGTCCTCCAATGCGTAGGCTCACCGGGAAGTGTGCCAGCTGTACGCTGCGCAGGCTCACTGGGAAGCGAGCCCTTTGACTTCCATGGCCCCCCGCCTTCCTCTCCATTAATGGCGCCTGAGCCGCTGTTTAATATGGGCGGCCTTACTGTTCACCTCCCATTCCCCTTCCTCCCGCAGAACTCCACCAACACCATGCCGCAGAATGATCATCTGCCACTAGTCTTCAAGTTTTTGTGAAGTCGACTCCGAGCCGGAGGAGGTAGACAATAAGGAGGAATGGGGCCTCATGGATGTGGCCCAGAGCGAGCTGGCCGCGGTGGTTGCTGCCCCCGCTCCCGTCCAAGCTCCCATCCCCGTGCCCACGCCAGCGACCATCCCCGTAGCATTAACGGGCTGGTCGCCAAGCACTATCGTAGAGCCGGAAGCTGTGGGCGTCAGCGAGGTGTCCGCGGACCCGCGCGAGCTCGTGTATATGCCAGCGCCAGCGCCTGTGCCCGTGCATGCCCGTCCACCCCCCGCGGTGCCGGCCCCAGTGCGTTTGGATGCACCCGCTACGCTCGTGCCCCTACCCGTGCACGCCCATCCACCCACCGCGGCGCTGGTCCCCGTGCGTTTGGCTGCACCCGCCGTGCCCGTGCCCGTGCGCGCACCCCCCTCAGCGGCATGGGACGCTGCCATCGACCGCTACCTCTCAGCGGCACCAGTTGCTGTCCTCCTGCACCCCGCCCGTCGATCACACGACGACATGATGTTTGATTTACATGTGAAGAACATTTTGTGCTGCCTTGAAGACTTCAACAACGGTGTCCCGGAGGACGACAACGACAACGACGGCGCGGCACGCCGCCTTTGCCGCCGCCGAAAATAGTTTTTTGGGGTTTAATACTGTATCTCGAATTCTCGATCATATGAATATAAATTCGTAGTGTGACTGAATGAAAGATTTGGTTTGAACGAACTTGCGTTTTTCTCTCTTAATGTATAGACTTATCAAACAATTTTATTTTGAAAAAACGTCAATGGTATTTAAATATAAAACACTCATTGCAAATGTTTTAGTTAGAACACCCGTATGCAAACCGACAGCTTCGCCAGGAAGCCAAGGGAAAATGTGCCGAGTAGGATTTCTGAAGCTCTTGATCGCAAACGTTTTAGATAGAACACATGTATGCGAATGGAGAGCTATGGTCTTCCCTCATAGTGCAGGATTTGTGCATCCCTTCAACGCAAACGGTTGTTTTATATGACTCGCGTGCAACCACGTAGAAACAATTGGGTAAGATTTGCATCTGTCATTTTGGGTATGTTGCCATTTGTCAAACTGGAAAGATTGACATTTGTTTATCTAGTAACATTGCCATTTGTCAACCTTGTAACACTCTGATTTGTCAAAATATGCAACTAAAAATCACTAGCACTATATAATTTTTGCAACTTAAATCACTCGCACTATTCATATGGACACCACTAGCAGGCGTGAGTTGATGGACACATATGCAAATGTACCATTGATTACATACAACAAGTCATCAACCCATAATGACAACAAGGATACACATTGGATTATAGATCATTTCCAACAAAAATTTCTAGTAAAGTAAAGTTTTTCTCACACAACAAATAACAAAGTGATGAAATGAACTCTAGCTCAACCACTTGTCGGCATTGGAAACACTTGCTTTGAACCAGAAGTGATTCTCTGGGAAGGGCCAGCTACTGTCAATCTCGAGACCAACGCAGAATTGATCCTCTAGGCTAAAGCGGAGTATGTCAGGATCCATATTGTGATGGTAGGGAAGCATAGCAATGACCGAGGTATAGATATAGTTGCTTCTCATAAATGGTAGTAACATTGTGTCAACAGCAGCTGGATCGCCTTTCACCATCATTGGATAGTTTTGTCTAAGGAAGAGAGAGTTTCCTCCAAGACTTTCAACACTGAACCAGGGAGAAGGTGTTGGCGCTAGTACACTAGTATCCATCCCGAATACCCTGCAACGGATGTTGGGATAGGTCCGGAGAGTGCCACCACCTGCTTCCTTAGTAACATCAGTAGTTCCCTGTATACAAACAAGAAGAGGTGATCCACCGGAATAAGTTGCCAGGCGCCACTAAGTATATGGGTCCTGCTCCTCCTCATGCTCGTGATCATCAACATCGTCATCTCCCCCTTGGTTATAAATATTTTCAAGTATAGGTGGTGGAATGTTCACAGGACCTTGGAAACACAAGAAGGTTAATTAGTAAAGGGAAACTAGCTAACCCACTACATGTGGATGAAACAATTATAATTACGGTGGAAGACAAATGTACCAAAAGCATGATGATTCCATGCCAAAACAGTGCCACAAGTGGTGGCAGCAAACACAAGACCCTCGTACTGAATTGCATCACAGTACTCATCCGTGTACAAAAATTGATTTTTGAGGAATATCCATCAAGGCGTGGAAGTAAGGACGACAACAAACTTGTCGAAGATAGCAACAACTTCGTAGTTCATGTAATCCCAAGAGCAGTTGGGAACTCGACAAATTGCTATCTTCCATAGACGACAACCACCATGATCGTATTTGAACTCACGTATTTCATCTGTGTGCTCAACCTCTGGGCAATTTGAGATTTTTTGGAAGTGCAACCCGGTGACGAGTGTACACATTCAAAATTTCCCACTCGCAGTTGTACCTAACATAAACAACCCAATCTTCATTTGCGCCTGCCCAAGCCTTGCCCTCAAGCAATGACATCTTAACATCACATGTATCATTATCAAGCGGCATCAACTTGCACAAGGCGAGGCTTCCCTCGTGCCCGCGCCAGTCAGCAGGGTCACGGCGAAGAAGATAGGGGAGATCAAACTGCTCATGGACCCTTGGGTTTCTTGTAATGATGTTATTTGTTGAGTCAAGAATGGTCTTGAATGAACCTGCCATGCTAGCCGAGGTGATGACGTCACACCGATTAATGAGTTCCTCCACCATGTCATATTTCAGATCGGGGCAAGAATAACGGGGTCGTTTTCGGCCTGTTCCCACCATGGAGAAGATGATCGAACAACGGTAGAAGGAACGGTGGAGGAAAATGGAGGGAGGAAGAGCGTGCAACAACAGTTCCAAATTGAGAGGGAAAGGCGAAGATGCGATGGATGGTTGCCATGGTACAAGAAGAGGCTAGTGGGGAGCGAACAGTTGCCACAGAGGTCACACACTGACGACAAGGCCGAGTGAACCACATGCCATATATCGCACACACCTTGATCTGGCTGACCGTTTATTTTGTGTTGCCTAATCACAAACAGTTCATCCGAGTGAACCGTACGCTCTACATCACACACACCTTGATCTGGCTGACCGTTTATTTTGTGTTGCCTAATCACAAACAGTTCATCCGAGTGAACCGTACGCTCTACATCACACACACCTTCATCTGGCTGCCTGTTTCTTTTGTGTTTCCTAATCACAAACAGTTCATCCGAGTGAACCGTATGCTGTATATCGCACACACCTTCATCTGGCTGCCCATTTCTTTTGTTCCTGCTCATCGCAAACAATTAATTGAACTGAACCGTATGCCCTGCATTGCACACACAACTAAAATCCAAACCGTGTTTGAGGCATCTGTCATCGCAAATGCTTTGCATCTTTTTTGATGGTTTTTTACACCATCGTTTGCGATTATTGCATCACACACAGTTTTGTCGAAGGGTCTCTGATCGTAGTGTCGCATTATCAGCATCCCACAGTAGTGCCTCCTGACCGACCTTCATTGGCAGAGTTCATGTTAGAGGTTGAGAGGAACAAGTGTGAGACTAATCACTTGTTGACACGGATTGAGCAGAACACAACACATCCACATAATGAGTTGGTTGCCATCACAGACTTTATTGGGCTTGACCCACCCACCTTCCGTCATTCCATTGAGCCACTCATGCCAATGGCTGGCTCCATACCATCACACATAAGCTGCATTCTATGAACATGGCTGAAGGTGACAAGGTCACCTATGCTACATATCACTTGGAGGGTCCTGCCAGTCTTTGGTGGGAGAACTATGAGGCTATGCTTCGAGATGTCTAGATTCCTACCTAGAGAGATTTCACAGAAGCCTTTCACGAGCACCACATTCCTGAGGGTCTCATTGACCGCAAGAGGTCTTAGCCCTATGTTGCGCCATGAGCTTCACTTACACCACTGCAATACTTTCCAGGCTATTGTGAACAAGGCCATTAACACAAAGACAACTCGGTTCACTTACACACACATGTGACTTCGGATCTTCCTCCGGCTCTAGTTCTCAAAAGAGCCGGATTTGGGTTTCGAACACCGCTCTTCCACCCGGATATATATATGCACCAAGGCCATCCTATGTGGCACCTCACCCAGTTCAGTAGTATGCTCCACCTAGGCCTATTGGTGGACCACTTGTTAATGCGGGTCCACGTCCTGCATCCACGATTTCCTACAAGTGTGGAGAGCCAGGCCACATTGCTCATGCTTGCACTCAAACCAGTATTGCTTCACCGTAGTCTGGGAAGTCTGTTAGCTGTGGTAAGCCATCAACTAAGATGTTCTATGCCAAGCAAGCTACCACTGTGTCGGCGTCCTAGGAACGGGGGAACCCAGACTTGCCTGCCTGCGGCCCAGGGCGTGGCTCCACCAACGGCCTAGTACAACCCATCTTTATCAGCAACCACTCATAACCCTCGCAAGGGGCCAATCCTCGTGAGGCGGACGGCACCAAGACCTCCCATGGATGGCCTCGCTAGGCTGGCTCCTGAGGAGCGGAGATATCTATGCAAGGGGCACCTCGCGAGGTCCACTTGACGTGAGCCATGACGACCAAGGCCAGGCGGGCACCAGCGGGCGCAAAGTACCTGTTTCCTCTTTGGTGCCTTGGAAGCAGGCGCAGGCGAGGAGTCTCGAGTCATCAGGCAAAGGTTTCCATATCGGTGCAACAATACCAAGACCAACAGCACGGAGGTCACCGCGGAGCCCACGGCGGCGTCACCACCAAAACCTTTGGCAGGCGAAGACCACCTTTTTTCAGGATAGCTTATACTATTTGTCTCCCTTCGAAATTGGCCATTGTGGGATCCCTTCCCGCCTAACATTTGGGAAGAGTACCAGGGCCTCTATAAATAGGACTAGCCA
Organism: Triticum monococcum; assembly: GCA_034509565.1. Lineage (NCBI taxonomy): Eukaryota > Viridiplantae > Streptophyta > Magnoliopsida > Poales > Poaceae > Triticum > Triticum monococcum. The sequence continues at coordinate 637,965,889 of CM067847.1, read as the reverse complement.
CCACCGTAGTAAATGATCGGCTCATCTTGGATAGGATCCACTCCACCAAGGCCATCTCACCAGCTCATCAAGCTCAAGAACACCTCTCCTCAGGAGGCTGTTCATCCATTGTACTAATCCATCCTCAGCCCACGAGGCAATCCACCACACCACTCTGGAGTAGGGTATTACACCACAACGGTGGCCCGAACCAATATAAACCCCCAAGTCTCTTGTTCCCTGAGTTCGGCAAGCCAGTCCTTGAGATCATGGCGAGAGCGAGCTAGGGAGAGAGAGATCTTCGTGTGCAACCCAGAGTTTGAACCTCAAGGGTTTGCCGGAACTCAGAATCTGACATTTGGCGCACCAGGTAGGGGTGCGCTGAAGCCTTTCTTCCGTCGATCCATGCTCCACTTCTCCACCGCATCCATGGCTGACGCTCGCCCAGCCCGTGCTGAGCGCCGGGCCACCCTCGCCACCCACATCGCTCATACGGCGCCCGTTGGTGGACCTCCCCTCCGTTCTCCATCACCCGGTGCCAACGCCGCCACCGGCCCGATAGCAAACGAGAAGCAAGCTTCATCGCTGCACCCCCTCCATGCAACAGGGCGGACGTACCGCCACCCTGTCGCTGACTCTGGCCGACTCGTCATCCCATGCTCGTCGCCTGCCCACGGACGCGTAGGCCGCGCTGCTCATGGCACACGAGCTCATGCGTTACCGCCCGGTCGACAACCTCTACGAGGACTGGCTAGACCGCATCACCAAACTCGTTAGCGCCGCTGGGGGATCTCCCGCGCCGTCTCTCTCGCTACCTCGCCAACCTCTAGCTAAGAGCGTCGTGGCTCATGGAGCGCCTCCAGCACCTCCGTATCAAGACGGCACCCTCGCACCAAGACGTGCGGTCCCACGGCATGACGCGCCACGCCGGGTACCCGCGCACGAAGAAGTAAACTACCAAGAAGTCTCGAGGCCACAAGAAAACACTCCTCCACTCCCAGCACCACCGCGTCAAGACCATGTACCGCCTGCACCGGCGACACGTGGACACCAGGACTGGGCTCCATTTCTGCAATGGGCTTCGGTGACCACAGCAGGCTGCCGCGCCTTCACTCCCGAGCTGCGCAGCGTCGTCTGGCCCGGCAAGTTCAAGCAAACAACCGGAAAGAAGCAAACAACATGGTGAACACACAACACAAAAACAAGACATGAAGCTCAACCAAGTATGAGGCATAACAAGGCTACATGATGCTACTCATGGCAAGAGATGATGCATACAAGAACAACACATCAAAGTACATTTAAATGAGGTCGGACACAACATGTAACAATTACGGTAAGTCCTGATATGAAAATTTCAAAATTGGTTCAGATCTGATTAACCCACAATGTTGAAGTTGATAAACATCAAGTTAAAAACCACCAAGATGATCTACTCAGTTTTCTAGTCAAGTTACATATAAAGTTCGTTTAATTCGGAGCTACGGCCTAGAAGATATGAGCAAAACAAGTTAAACATGGCATAGGTGCAAAATGTATACAACCATCAAGAAAACACACTCAAAACACGGATGCAACAAGGTAACAAGAAGCTACATGCAAAACCAGGAAAGTTTCATATAGAGCATGCTCAAAACGGAGCAACAGTTCAACACATACACTCAATACAAGATTTAAACACAATCTGCCCAAAATAACAACTAAGCACTTTCCAATCAAGGAAACAACATGCTACATGAATCACATGGACATAAACTTCATATGCACTCAAAGTACAGACAACATGCTTCAAATATCATTAAGGTTCAGGTTCATAGGCATCAGGATTAAACCAATATGATCAATGAAAAAAACAACATAATAACACAAATTATGACAGTGAAAAACATGGCATGTGCATGAGCAGAAGTAACATATTGACATGTTGGAGGCATGAAACAAATATGATATATTGCGTGAACATAACAAGCAAAAGCATGGCATTAAAGTACAGGCTAAACATGACAAACCATGATTACTAAGCATCTCCATATGAGCCCTAGATCAATGGCAATTAACAAGACAAGATGCAACATGATATAAGCTGATTCTTAGACTTAGGGGAAAATTGGGAATGCAAAACATAACATTATGATGATGATTTTGGAGGCACATAACAGCAAGCATAGCAACTTTAATAATCATTCAAAAGACATGGACGTGTAGTAGACATGATATAATTTAACTTAGTCCATGGGCACAAGTTCATGTGAAGCATGGAGCAATTACTATGATTCATGCAAAAAGGAACATGCTGTTAATAGGATGACAGATTTAGCATGATGGCAACTTGAGAGCAAGAAAGAGTTAAACTACAACAATTTATAGGGAAACCAAGGGCATGGCATCAAGGTACACAGAGCAAGGAGCAAATAACATCAAGGCATCAGATACATATGACTCAAGGACTAGTGGGAACCATCAAGACAAGATTGAACGATGCAACAGTTTCAACAAGTGTAAAACAACAACAACAACATAGCATGTTTGCAAGCTTGGAATAGAGGTCATATGAAGTCCAAAATTAACAAACTTGGCATGTGGACAAAGTACTCATAGCATACTTCAATTCATGTAATTGGAGCAACTCCAAAAGAGGCATAGATCAATCAATAACAAGCTCACAACATGGCATCACGAAGTTAACAGAAAATTGGAACATCATATAGGCATGTTAATGGAAATGAAAATATATCGTATAGGACATGTATAAGGCAACAAAAGGAATGGCATCATAGAGCATAGCATGGACATGAAAACATGTCAACTAGGCATCTCCAGATTATGCATGGAATAGATGGTAGCATCAAGTTAACATAGCAACATACTATAACAGTTACAGACTTAGCAAAAATCACTAAGTCTTAGAAATCAGCAACATCAAGTAGCTCACTTCACAAGCTTGTGCCAGTCACCACAAGGCACATAAAAATACATGGATTACACCACTATAAATATGGCATGATGATGCTACTAAAACATGTAGACATGATGCACACACAAAATGCAATGGAAAAGACAAAACAACAAGTTATAACAATCTCAGCAAGTTAACATCATATAGCACTCTTGCAATGATGATTAACATGGCATAATGCATCCTAACACGAATGCAAATCACACCATCATGTAGAGCTCTCCGAGAAGAACAATTTGACATATCATACACTCAAAACGGAGCAACATCCACATATTTATGCCATGATGAATATGCACACATGATGCTGAGGACTTGGCCATTTTTATGAAAAAACAGGGTGAGTGCTAAGTAGCTATATTACGCACAGAGAAGAGCATAGAGGGGTGCTCACCATGGGCTTATGCCAAGTTGCAGGAGACGCGAGGTGGGCCAGCGGAGCTGGGCCGACCCACAAGGCGGCACTGGCTGGCTGGGCCATGACCCATGTGGCCGAAACGGGGGGAGGGGGGCGAGCGGCGCCGTTGTCCTCCGCGTGCTCGAGCCCGAGCAGGAAGCAGGGGCGGCGGCACTGCCGTGGAGAGGGCCGTCAGCGACAGGGCAGGCCGGGGAGGAGGCCGGGGTGACGGGATCTGGCCGGAAATGGAGAAGGGCGGCAGAGGGCTGCCGGATCTGGGTGGTGGCGATGGTGCGGACGTTGGGAAGGCGTGGGGCGAGCTCGGGCCGCGCGGCCATGGCGGCCAGGGCGCACTGCGGCGGAGAAGACTGGTGGTGAGGCGGCAGGGTGACGTCCGAGGAGGACGAGGCAAACGAGCGGCGAGTTGGGGTTAGAGCCGCTTGAGTTCGGGTGGCAGGGCGATTCGAGCCTGCGTGGGCCTGATTCAGGCTCTGCGGGCCCACACGGTGGCTGGCGGCGCTGCTGGACAGGTGGCGGCGCGGGAGAGGCTGCGGGCGGCGGCAGTGATGATGTGGCGTCTGAGGATTGGCCGGGAGCGGCGGCGCGGACATGTGCGGCAGCGCGAACGCGTCTGGTGGCGCGAAGAGGAGAGGGACTAGGGTTTCGTCCGCGAAAAATGGAGGGGAAGGTCTATTTATAGGTAAAGGGAGCTAGGAGAGTCCAAATGAGGTGCGGTTTTCGCCCACATGATCATGATCCAACGACAGAGAGCATGTAGGGGGTTTATATGGGCTATTGCGCTATTGTGGAGGGGTGCTGGGCTGCAAAGAGAAGGTGGGTTTCATGGTTACATGGTTAACCGTTGGGGCATCAAACGACCTCCAAATGAAACGAAATTTGACAAGCGGTCTATCGGTGATATACCAAGACCACTCGACAAATATCGGCCCATTCTGAGAACATTTTTATCCCGCTCACAAAACAAGATCTGAGAGGTGCAACGGGTGCATGTGAGAGTGTCGGAATCCAAAACGGACAACGGAGAAAGTGACCGGATGCAAGTTTTGAAAACATGAGGATGCAATGCACATGATGACATGGCAAAACTTAACACGCAAGCAAAATACACGGCAACACAACGAATAACTGGAAGACACCAGATGCATCGGACTCGGGGCATTACAATCATGCTCAAGATCAGAGAGGTATTAAATAGCATAAAGGATCTGAACATATAATTTTTCATCAAATAAACCATATAGTAATCAACACTACTAGTCACCCGCAAGCACCAATCCAAGGTTCTGGTACAAATATTGAACACAATAGATGAACTAGGGTTTGAGAGGAGATGGTGCTATTGAAGATGTTGATGAACATTTCCCTCCCAAAGATGGGAGGGTTGTTGGTGATGATGATGACGATGATTTCCCCCTCCGAGAGGGACGTTCCCCAGGCGGAATCATTCCGCCGGGGTGCAGAAGTGCTCCTGCCCGAGTTCTGGATTGAGACGGCGATGCTTCATCCCAAAAGTCCTCCCCTTATTTTTTCTAGGTCAAAAAGACTAATATACCAGAAGAGGGGCACCAGAGGTGGGCCGGGAGGGCACAACCCACCATGGCGCGCTTGGTGGCCCTGGCATACCCAGATGGGTTGTGCCCACCTGGTGGGCCCACTCTGGTGGTTATTTGCTCCAATAATTCTTATATATTCCATGAAAAATCTCCGTGAAGTTTTAGCTGATTTGGAGTTGTGCAGAATAGGTGGCCTAACGTAGCTTTTTCAGGTCTAGAATTCTACCTGTCGGTATTCTCCCTCTTTGTGTGAACCTTGCATATTATGACAGAAAAGGCATTCGAATTACTCCAAAAAGCAGTATTATGCATAAAAACATTATAAATAACAGTAGGAAAACATGATGTAAAATGGACGTATCAACTCCCCCAAGCTTAGCCCTTGCTTGTCCAAAGAAATAGAGAGAAGTACTTTGACTCTTGCATAAATGTAAATACATAAACGTAAAAGATAGGCCCTTCGCAGAGGGAACCAAAGGTTTCCATGTGCTTTTTAGTTGTATGCTCAATCTCTTAGTGCAAAAGAACGTCATGTTGTATTGCCCATTATGGTAGCAACCTTTATTATGCAGTCTGTCGCTTTTATTCTTTGCCATCACAAGTTCGTCCAACGCTTAATTTTCTCTTACACTAAATGATCTAACACTTTTAGAAGCAATTTTTATTGCCTTATTGCACCAATAACAACTTACTTGAAGGATCTTACTCAATCCATAGGTAGGTATGGTGAACTCTCAAAGCAAGATTTGGTTTAAGGGTTTTGGATGCACAAGTAGTATCTCTACTTAGTGCAGAATTTTTGGCTAGCAAAGATGGGTGACAAGCACCACATGTTAAAGGATCTATGACAATATAACTTCTATGTGAATATGAACAAACATAAATCATTATGTTGTCTTCCTTGTCCAACGTCAACAATTTTGGCATATAATATTTTGATGGGGGCTCACAATCATAAATGATGTCCAAGATATTGTATTTTTTTGTGAATCTTCTCTTTCTTTATTAATTCTTTCTTGAGTTGCATCATTGACCAATGCTATTTTTGTCAATCTCCAATAAATTTTATTACTTATACTCCATAAGATTAGCATATGATCTTTTTCATTTGTTTCCTTTTTTATATTGAACATGAAAATAAAGAAAGCAAAACTTAAACTAAACTTTCTTATATATCTCGCACATGATTAAAAGGATAGATCACTAAGTAAGCACTCAAAAAGGAAGGATCGAACTGAAATTTTATTCAACTAAAGCAAAAGATAACTAAGGATTGAACTAAGATAAGTAAAGGTAAAAGATAGTGGAGGTGATACGATACCGAGGCACCCCCCCAAAGCTTGGCACAAGCCAAGGGGAGTGCCCATACCCGATACTCAAGTGTCCTTTGGTGATGAACAAGGAGGTGGTGGTGATGAAGTAGAGGGTTCGTCCTTCTCTTTCAGGCTCAAAAGATACTCCAATCTTTGGATGACTCTCCGAAGGGTAATGATGTGCTCTTGCAATAAAATATTTTTGCGAGTGAGATATTTGTTTTGAACATGAACCGTTTCAATGACCGTAAAGGCTTCAATCTTAGTGGGAGTGAGGTATTCATAGTATGGTTGAAGGATATCTTCTTCTTTCTCCTTGGGAAAGGCTTGCTCTACTGCCGAAGCTTGATCTGCGATAGATTCCTTGGTCTTGTCCTCCTTGAAAGTTTCTTCAGGATCCTCTCTCTTCAATTCAATCTTCATCAACCAAGCGTCCTCTTCTACGTTGTTGGTGGGGTAAGGAGACATGATGCTGGTTGTCGGTGTCAAAACCGGCGGATCTCGGGTAGGGGGTCCCGAACTGTGCGTCTAAGGCGGATGGTAACAGGAGGCAGGGGACACGATGTTTTACCCAGGTTCGGGCCCTCTTGATGGAGGTAAAACCCTATGTCCTGCTTGATTGATATTGATGATATGAGTATTACAAGAGTTGATCTACCACGAGATTGTAGAGGCTAAAACCCTAGAAGCTAGCCTATGGTATGATTGTTGTATGTATGATGTATCGACTAGCCTGGCCTCGTTTATATAATGCACCAGAGGCCTAGGATAACAAGAGTCCTAGCCGAATACGCCGGTGGGGACGAGTCCTTGTATTGATCACCAAGTCTTGTGGAATCTTCCATGTATGCGGCAGCTCTCCAAACTGGCCCATGAGTATACGGCTATGGGGGTCCTCGGCCCAATCTAACAGATCGGGAGATGATGTGGTGAGTACCCCCTAGTCCAGGACACTGTCAGCAGCCCCCTGAACCGGTCTTCAAGTTAGGGACGCTCCTCGATTATTCCGAACCGTTCTTCATCTTCGGTCGTCGGTCTTGAAAACTGGTTAAACAAATCTTCTCATCTTCGATCTTGAGGATCGCTGAAATGCATTCGACGAGTTTACACACCAGGTATCCGAGGAACCTCTTTAAGTTTCCGGCCTTTATCAATGCCTTGTTATTTTTATGCCACACCTAGGGTTTGAAGTTGTTCCCGGGCGGCAGCGTCCTCTTGCGTCTGAGCTCCAACGCCGGACTGCATTCGAGGTATCTTTTGCAGCCGAGCACCAACATTGGACCACTTCCCAGCTCTAACGCCGGAATGTGTATCCGAGCTCCAACGCCGGACTGTATCCGAGCTCCAACGCCGGGCTATAACCGAGGTGTTGTAAATCACCTTGGTTCAAAGATGTTTGAAGGAGTTTAGCCGAACTTAATGCCGGAAATGCCCTCTATGGAGCCAGCCACTAGCGCCCGAGCTTTATGCTGGACTACTTCCGAGGTGGTGCACCACCCCGAATGTGGGCCGATTTTTGTCAATATTTTTGATATGTGCAATTTATTCTCTGCCGAGATATATAGCTAGTAGCCCTCAAGGTGGGTATCGGTCTAAAACCCGAGATGCACATGAAGGATGACATAAGACCGCTGATCCCAGTAGCCGCTGAGACTCAGGTTGATTTGCAAAATCGGTCTGAGGATCAAGTCCTAGCTCGGCAAAATACTTCGGGACACAACAAGCGGCGTGCTCAGTCCTCGAGACTCAGGTTGGGTGCAGCCGACCAACCTGAGGATCAAAATCTCCTCGGAAACTGTATTACACTCAAAATTTTCTGCATTGGACATGCAATGTAGTAGCCCCCGAGACACTGGTCGGGTGGCAACACCAGATCAGGGGATCGATGTGCCCCTTTAATATTTGTAAACAATAAGCCTGAAGCACAGTAGCCCCCGAGCCTTAATGCGGGCACGGGTGGCCGAATTAAGGATCGATATCCATTGTAAAATCACAAATTATGTGTAATGACTCTATGTATCCAAGTACTTTACATCATTAATGCTCGGATCCGCATTGTACAAAACTTTGTTGACCGACCATCGGCTTCCACCTCCTCGACCAATAGCCGAGGAGTGTTTGTCCTACTTTATAAAGCCTTTATGAGGGCAAAGATTTACAACAAACAAGGCAATCTGGCCATACGGTTTTATAAACAAAGGTACGCAGAGAGATATGTTATATTACTGTTTAATAGAAGAAATGTCTTCCAAAGAAAATAGTCCCGCTATCGGTTCCTTTCTTTGGGTTGTCAAGCTAAGCATGATCATGAAACCTCAGGTCCAATGTAAGAGCGAAATATCGAGGATTTAGTTTGGGAGGCCAGTTAATAGCCCCCGGTAGTGTTCGGCGACAGTCGAGGTCAAGCCGTAAACACTTCAGCCATTGTTATGAATGGCCCGTCTTTTAACACCGTCATCGAATCGCTGACCAGTTTACGCTTATTGTGACAGTTAGTTTTCGGCTTTCTCCACTGAGGTGCTTAACCATGTGAGGTGGAAGCACAATCGCAGTGGTTCTCCCTTTGCACACCTAGCTGAACAAAGCGGAATGTAGGAGGCAAGCGCAGGAGCCGGGCAACCCAACTATTGACCGAAGACACAATTCGAAACCGATGCATATATAGCAATATCCGAGAATGTTTTTGCCGAATCTCTAAAGGTGTCCGGCATTGCACTGCGAGACTTGTGCTGATAACACACAAATAGTTTAAAAGTGCCATAAGCTTGGAAAACTAAAAAACGTCAGTAAAAACTTGACGTCCGAACAAGATCAAGTGTTCGGTGCCAATCCGAAAATTGGCCTTAGCAAAAGAAGTGCTTCTGTCGTGCTTTAACATGATACATCCTATCTCATGACTTCAAGCGGGTTAGCCTATGGCTTCAACCTCCTATCCCGAGGGCGGAGTACTTCTCATTAGGCCAGTTTAGCAAACTAAACTCTAGTGGCTTTGAGAGAGAAATTAGGCTCCCCGGCTAGTGACCACACGCTCGTGTCGAAAAAAGGAGTGATAGATAATAATAATAATAAAAACTTTGCAACAACTAAGCAGAAGAACACTTATTATAAAACAGCTCATATAAATTTAAGAGCCCCCAAGTGACTTGGGTAAAAGAATGATTGCATGTACCGAAGTACTTATATCATATCTATGTTCAACCGAACTTTAAACGCGTCTTAACCGACCGTCGGCTTCTCCCTCTTCGGTCAAGGACCGAAAAGTGTTATGTACTCCATCTGTCGAGAATATCGAAGGTGTTTCCAATAACCAGGCAATCAGGCCATAAGGCTGTAACAGACAAAGCGCGCTCAGGGAACTTATGCTATATTACTGCAAAGTGTAAGAAGCATCTTCGAAGAAAATAGTACCCCCACTGATACCTTTCTCCGGTGCTCATTGTTATTATGAGACTTGTGCAATAGATTTTTCGTACTCATGAGTTCCGTTGTGTCCCGACCATCATTGAAAACTATAAGAGCGCTAGCTTTGGGCTTCACCCAGTCTGAGATCCGGCTCGGATGACCCGATCGTGACGATCGCAGAGATGCTCCCTTTACTCCCTAGCCGAACAATCGTGAACGTAGGGGTAAACGCAGGAGCGAGGCAACCCAGCTTGCAAATCGCTTAAGTCAACATGGTGCATATTGTGGCGTAATACACGAACAAGGAACGAAGCCGTACAAGTATAATCATATGCAAGAGGAAAAAGCTTCATGAAGGAAGCCCCCAAATGAATTGGTTATTTGAATTTATGCGTCACAAACAAAGTTTGGACAAGGAAATTTTTACAAGCAACTTTTTTCCAAAAAAGTATAATGCTTGGTCGAACCGAACACAAGTTAGAAATTAAAGCTTTGAGCATGAAAGCGACTTAGCTGGTTAATGTGTTTGGTATTGATGACGCAGTCCGAGCTTGATGCGGGACAAGGTTCCATCCCCCAAGCCGGTCCCGAGGTGGCGGAGCGGAGAGCTCGACACGCCGAAGTGGTGATGTAGCATGGTCAATGCAGACCTGCAGAGTGACGCCGAAGTCCCCGGATCATTTTCCTGTGCACAAAAAATAGTGCAAACCAGAGATAATAGTAATAATGATACTTAAAAAAATTGTTGCATAATAAATAATTTATTCAAAAAGAAAGATGGCCTGGTGCCGAAGTCAATGTCGATGCAGGGCGTCAGCGTGATGCGGTAAAGGCGTGGCAAAGCATGAATTCACAGGTCGGTCCGAGCTCCGGATGCGGCGTTCGCCGGACTATGTACGGAAACTGACCGAACCATAATGCGACTCTCGTTAATGCGGCCATAATTTGATAGACCTGTGTACATATGATGGACAAACCAGAGTAATAATTCCTTGGGAAAAATGAACCCAAACAAGCAAAAAATACTAGGATTAATGGCACCTAGTTTATTTGTTGTAGCAATCCTAAGGAAGGTGATTCCCAAAATTGGGACTCGGTCCGCACACCCATTGCCTGATGGACGATAAAACAACGGCATGGCAATGCTGGCAAAGGCTGGCTCGCCGAGGCAAAGCCCTCGGTCCAGCTAACGTGACGGAGCTGGTCGGCTAGCGACGCCGAAGTGTCCGGAGTAGGTTGATGAAGAGATGCCGAAGCCCCAGTCCAGCCGAGATGTCGAAGCCTCGATGTCAGCCGATGAGTCGAAGTAAGTCGGCGTGATGGACACCAGCTTGAAGAAGCAATAGTGCGGCCCTGCCGATGCAGGTCGTGACGTGGTCGATGCCGGCTTGATGAAGCGACCGAGGCAGCGATGCCGGTATGCCTGCTTCGTGTAATCCATGGGGCGGCGACGTTGGTGATGATTTATCCTTCGCGATGCCGGACTCTTGTTTGGCTTGCCGAGATGATGATCCGAAGAAGTAGAGCTCGGCTCAACAAAGTAACGACGTGTCTAGCGTAGGTCAGCAGCCGTGGAGCAATATCGCCGGACTGGTTTGACACCAGCATGATGTTGAAGATCATGTTCAAAAGACCTTAAAGTTAGTGGGATGTGTTCGGGAACAAAACACAATACCCCATGCAAAACTTCCTTCAAAAGGGATGTCCGAAATCACGTTCATAAAAAAGACAAACTCGGATAGGATTCGTTTTCGCGCAGAAAACAGATCCAAAAAGTGATGCACTAATCGGAAGGTTCCCGGTGTTTGGACGGTTCGATCGAGCTGAAATTTTGAGAGGTGGTAGATATAGGAATTCCGCAGCCGATCAATGGTTGGATCTTCCAATGGACGTCCGAGCTAGAAGCTAGACAACACACCCTAAACTCATCCAGGTTCCCGTCCAAATTTGATAGGGCTTCCGTATATCGTGGATTACCAGAGATTCCTCCATTGGAACTCGACGAAATTTTCCAGGGTTGTTGTGTACTCAATTCCACACAATCCCACCAAAGAGATCGTTAGAAAGACACTTGAGGAGGCGGTGGCGGCGGACACAAGGTTGCTGTCCAGAAAAACAGCACGGTTGCCCGAGGGCAATGTTGACGTTGAGCCCCCGGGCTCCCTGGATGATTCCTCCATGATCTTGATAGAGATCGGAGTTGATGTTTATAAAGGCCCTCATCCGAACATGACGATCGGAGGTAGGGCGCAGTCCTTGGTCAAACCAAGTGACCAGTCGAGCTGGTGATTAAGATGCCGAAGTCGCAGTTGATCTGCAGGCGAGCCATCAACCTTTTGCTGAACACACAGCGGAACTCTCAATGAAAGCACCAATGTCGGTGTCAAAACCGGCGGATCTCGGGTAGGGGGTCCCGAACTGTGCGTCTATGGCGGATGGTAACAAGAGGCAGGGGACACGATGTTTTACCCAGGTTTGGGCCCTCTTGATGGAGGTAAAACCCTACATCCTGCTTGATTGATATTGATGATATGAGTATTACAAGAGTTGATCTACAACGAGATTGTAGAGGCTAAAACCCTAGAAGCTAGCCTATGGTATGATTGTTCTATGTATGATGTATCGACTAGCCTCGCCTCAGTTTATATAATGCACCAGAGGCCTAGGATAACAAGAGTCCTAGCCGAATACGCCGGTGGAATCTTCCACGTATGCGGCAGCTGTCCGAACTGGCCCATGAGTATACGGCCATGGGGGTCCTCGGCCCAATCTAATAGATCGGGAGATGACGTGGTGAGTACCCCCTAGTCCAGGACACTGTCACTGGTCTTGATGGATCTGGAAGAAAACAAGAAGAAAAGAAAATAGAAGATTTCTCCGTGATACGATGGTCAATAGGTTTGGGGGGTTATATAAAGATTTTTTATCTAGGGAAACAAGCAAACGGAAGAAAAACGGAGTCCGGAAGGTACCCGAGTGGGCATAACCCACCTAGGCGCGCCTGGCAAGCCAAGCACGCCCTAGTGTCTTGTGCCCACCAGGGTTACCTTCCTGGCTATTTCTTATTTTCCTAATTCTTAATATATTCCAAAACGGACAGAAAATATTTTTGTGGATTTTTCGGAGTCCATTTACTTATAGTATCGCGTACCTCCTCTTTTTTCATGATTCTGGAGTGTTCCGGAAGGTTTCTTTTATGTGAAGTTCTGGTGTCATAGTTTGGATAATATTGCTTTCAACATTAATGGGCGTACCTGAGATATAATGTTTCATTCTTTGCCTGTTGACAACCTTCGGGTTAGTACCTTTGGAAGAACACATAGACATCATGTATCTGAATTATGGTAGACCAACCCATTTTCTAAAGACATAATATAGTTATATCATCTCATCCTCTTTACATAGTTATCATATTTTGAATTATGTTTTATCCATGAATTATATCATGCCATCATGTTTTCATCGACGATAGGTTTCTGAATCATGGCATGCCAACCACTTTAATAGACACATCATATAGTTATATCATGTCATCTTGTTTACATAGTCATCATATTTTGAAGTATGTCATTCTATCCTGTTTAGTTAGCCATCATATATGTGAAATTGTGTCATGCTATCCTGTTTAATTAGCTATCATATATGTGAAATTGTGGCATGCTATCCTGTTTGGTTAGACAACATAAATGTGAATTATTTCATGCCCTGTTTTCTTCCCTACTATCCATTGCACCTGTCTATCATACAATGTCTGTACATTCAATTACTTTTCTTGTTTATCAGCCATTTGAAATGGAGGGGGTGATGGCAGTATCTATGGGAGTTAAAACATGGTCTTCAGAAAAGATCGTGCTAACTGTCGATGCAGATAGAACCACAGTTGTACTTGCGCCAGAACCATCCCCACCACACATAACCCAGACTCTCACAGATTGTACCCCTACCCAGTTGGACAGAGAACTAGCTACACCCCTTCTAACCCCAACCCAAGCAGATAGTAACCCAGTTCCAGTCGACACAGCACCGTCTCGACCACAGAGAACCCAAAAACGAGCAGTTCGTAAGGCAACTGCAGTTCCCAAAGCACGAGGAGCACCACTCCGAACCCCAAGTCAACGCTTAAAGCAGAATAAGAATTGTTCTCAGGTCAGGTTATGTAGCTATGGTTCATACTCCTTTGCTCTTGCATCACTGTATTTACTCATGCCAACTAATTTCAAATTTGAAGGATGTAATTGAAACTCCAATGGAGCAACATGTATGTTTTAAACCTGTTTTTTTAATGTGTTTGCTGTTGTAACTTGCTCTATGTTGATTCCAGTTTCATTTGAATAAACAGTTATGTTGTCATGCCATGCACATTACAAGTGTTGTTAGTGTTTTGTAGTTTCCCACACTTATATTATGTCTATGCTGCTTTGTCTTAAACAAATATGATTTGAATTGTCTCTATCTTGATTTGGCAACATAAAACTAGAATGATATAGACCATACAGTGACCACACTACACAGATATATGTTTGTCTCATGCTGTTATCCTGTCCACCTTACTACTGACTGGTTTACCAAGATGAGTTTCATATACAACATGGTAAACCTGTGATGTGTCTGCTTGTTTCTCTTTTAGAATGCGGAGAAAATATTGGAGAAGAGTATCCCATTATGTAATGGTAAAGGAAATAATGCATATAAGGTTCAAGGTAGTGAGACATCCATGTTGTTCTCCAAGAAAGCTGATAAAAACTATCTTCAAGACAGTGTGACAACCAAAAAGTCCCATCTTGATGTAGTGTTCGAGTTACTGGCCATTGCTGCTGGCACAAGCTCTTCGAACTCGCTGCCTGAATCAGTTCAGCTTCTTGAGTCTCAACTTCAAGTTGAAAGACATCGATCAGATGTGCTGCGACAAGAAGCCGAAGGACCGAGGAAGTCCCTGCAGAATTCTGGTGCAACAGCAAGCGCTGGAGGATTTAAGCTCCAAACAAGAAAAAGCTAATAAGCTTGCTAAGCGTCTTGCCAGCATGGTGGATACCCAGGATATTGTTTCTTGAGCTCTTGTGAAGTGGTTTAAGTGCTGTACTTGTTTTCCTGCGACGTTTATTTGCACTGGTCGCTAACTTTGACAACCATTGTATGTAATATTTGTTCCCCATATTTGCTCGGCCCAAGAATAAATGGGCCCTAAGAAGGCCAAAAGATAACATCGGCTGGAAACGGCCCAATGGAATAATGGGCCGTTAATGGGTATAAAGCGGCACACTGTTCATTACAGGCCATTTTCACTACTGGCCGTTAATGGGCCAAGAGTTATAAAGGGCCTCATATGGGCTGAAAGATGTGATGGGCCATACATGGGCCGGAAGTTACAGCAGGCTAGAATCATATTGGCCGGCCCAGAAGACGCTACTAGGCCTAATTCGGATAGGCCATAATGGGCCGGGAGTTAGCGGGTTGTAAATGGGCTATATGAGAACAGGCCGCTAATAGGCTTTAAGTGGGCCGACCGTTACCTTTTGACCAGGTCAAATGGGCCGGCCTTTTGACCTGAATGGGCCACTATTAGGCCAAGACACATGTTGATGTATCATAGCCCCGTCCTATCCATTCGCTGGATGATAACTGTCCCAACTCTGAGCCGATGCGTGGATCCGCCGGCGAATGAGAATTTTACACGTGGAAAATCGCCAGTGGTCCCAGCTGTTAACGGGTTATCGAATCCAAACCAGAACCCAATAGCTTAACGGTGACCCGTTATGGTGGATCCCACATGTCGGTTAACCTTGACGAAAGCGCTTCCATGACACGCCATTTATCATCATGGAAGTGGACACTTCAGTGATGATAATTTTGGTATATTGTCATGGTACACTTCTACGACAGCAGAAGTATAACTATCTTGATTCTATCATAACATCGTCATGGATGTACATGCATGACAGAAAACGTGACCTACTATGAGAAACACGTATCATCAGGGAAGTAGTTTTTTTGTAGCGACTTAACCTGATCACTATCTACCTTATATGTGTTGCAGGGAAACAATGGGAAGCATTGTGGTTTACAATCGAGATTTGCACATGCATGGTCCTTTGTCTAGTATCACATTATTGTGCAATTGCAGGAACCATTCTAATATTTAGTTTTTTAACAATTTGGTCTCGCACATATCGGTTCTGCTGTCAGAGGTTCTGACCCACTGCTTCACCCGTTTTTCATATGGGGAAATGAGTTGTCCATGAATATCAGTCAAGTCAAGAAACTCAAAAAGATTATTAGGATAAAGAAATTTGCGACGAAAAACAACAACATTTTTGTCTGCACAATGAAGAAGACATCAGTTCACTACAGGATGGTACTTACTAGTATACCTGCTACCTCTTGAGCATGCGTTAGCTTTCCCTTCAAGAGGAAAGGGTGATGCATCAAAGTAGCGTAAGTTTTTCCCTCAGTTTTTGAGGACCAAGGTACCAATCTAGTATGAGATTACATGCAAGTCCCTCGTACCTGCACAAGCAAACAAGAACCTTGCAACCAATGTGATAAAGGGGTTGTCAATCCCTTCACGGTCACTTACGAAAGTGAGATCTGATAGAGATAATAAGATACATATTTTTGATATTTTTATTGTGTAGATTGGAAAATAAAATTGCAAAATAAACAGCGACATAAATGGCTTGTTGACGGGAGAATAATATAATGGGAGATAGACCCGGGGGCCATAGGTTTCACTAGTGGCTTCTCTCAAGATAGCAAATTCTACGGTGGGTGAACAAATTACTGTCGAGCAATTGATAGAAAAGCGCATAGTTATGAGAATATCTAGGCATGATCATGTATATAGGCATCACGTCTGCGACAAGTAGACCGAAACAATTCTGCATCTACTACTATTACTCCACAAATTGACCGCTATCCAACATGCATCTAGAGTATTAAGTTCATAAGAACAGAGTAACACATTAGGCAAGATGACATGATGTAGAGGGATAAACTCAAGCAATATGATTTAAACCCCATCCTTTTATCCTCGATGGCAACAATACAATACGTGCCTTGCTGCCCCTCCTGTCACTGGGAAAGGACACCACAAGATTGAACCCAAAGCTAAGCACTTCTCCCATTGCAAGAAAGATCAATCTAGTAGGCCAAACCATACTGATAATTCAAAGAGACTTGCAAAGATATTAAATCATGCATAAAGGATTTCAGAGAAGAATCGAATATTGTTCATAGATAATCTTGATCATAAACCCACAATTCATCGGATCTCGACAAACACACCACAAAAAGAATTACATCGAATAGATCTCCAAGAGAATCGAGGAGAACTTTGTATTGATATCCAAAGAGAGAGAAGAAGCCATCTAGCTAATAACTATGGACCCGAAGGTCTGTGGTAAACTACTCACACATCATCGGAGAGGCTATGGTGTTGACGTAGAAGCCCTCAGTGATCGATTCCCCCTCTGGCGGAGCACTGAAAAGGCCCCAAGATGGGATCTGACGGGTACAGAAGGTTGCGGCAGTGGAAATAGGGTTTCGTGGTGCTCCTCGATGTTTTTAGGGTATATGGGTATATATAGGAGGAAGAAGTTGGTCGGTGGAGCTGCGAGGGGCCCACGAGGGTGGGGGTGCGCCTACCCCCTGGGCGCGCCCTCCTGCCTCGTGGCCTCCTTGCTTCTTTCTTGACGTCCAGTCCAAGTCACCTGGATCACGTTTGTTCCAAAAATAACTCTCCCAAAGGTTTCATTCCGTTCGGATTCCGTTTGACATTCCTTTTCTATTGAACACTGAAATAGGCAAAAAACAACAATTTGCACTGGGCCTTTGGTTAGTAGGTTAGTCCCAAAAATAATATAAAAGGTATATTAAAGCCCATTAAACATCCAAAATAGATAATATAATAGCATGGAACAATCAAAAATTATAGATACGTTGGAGACGTATCAAGCATCCCCAAGCTTAATTCCTGCTCGTCCTCGAGTATGTAAATGATAAAAATAGAATTTCTGATGTGGAATGCTACCTAGCATAATTCTCAATGTAATTTTCTTTATTGTGGCATGAATGTTCAGATCCGAAAGATTCAATATAAAAGTTTAATATTGACAAAAAAACAATAATACTTCAAGCATACTAACAAAGCAATCATGTCTTCTCAAAATAACATGGCCAAAGAAAGTTGTCCCGACAAAATCATATAGTCTGGCTATGCTCTATCTTCATCACACAAAGTATTTCAATGATGCACAACCTCATGCAATACATGAAGATAGTCTCACGTGAACTAGGCGTATCAATGGGCTATGGAGATGCCCATAAATAGATATCAATGTGAGTGAGTAGGGATTGCCATGCAACGGATGCACTAGAGCTATAACTGTATGAAAGCTCAACAAAAGAAACTAAGTGGGTGTGCATCCAACTAGCTTGCTCACAAAGACCTAGGGCATTTTGAGGAAGCCCATCATTGGAATATACAAGCTAAGTTCTATAATGTAAAATTCCCACTAGTATATGGAAGTGACAACATAGGAGACTCTCTATCATGAAGATCATGGTGCTAATTTGAAGCACAAGTGTGGTAAAAAGGATAGTAACATTTTCCCTTCTCTCTTTTTCTCTCATTTTTTATTTTTTTATTTGGGCCTTCTCCTTTTTTATGGCCTCTTTGTTTCTCTCTTTTTTCGTCCGGAGTCTCATCCCGACTTGTGGGGGAATCATAGTCTCCATCATCCTTTCCTCACTTGGGATAATGCTCTAATAATGATGATCATCACACTTTTATTTACTTACAACTCAAAAATTACAACTCGATACTAGAACAACATATGACTCTATGTGAATGCCTCCTACGGTGTACCGGGATATGCAATGAATCAAGAGTGACATGCATGAAAGAATTATAAAGGTGGCTTTGCCACAAATACGATGTCAACTACATGATCATGCAAAGGAATATGACAATGATGAAACGTGTCATAACAAACGGACGGTGGTAAGTTGCATGGAAATATATCTCGGAATGGCTATGGAAATTCCATAATAGGTAGGTATGGTGGCTGTTTTGAGGAAGGTATATGGTGGGTGTATGATACCGGTGAAAGGTGCACGGTATTAGAGAGGCTAGCAATGGTGAAAGGGTGAGAGTGCGTATAATCCATGGACTCAACATTAGTCATAAAGAACTCACATACTTATTGAAAAAATCTATTAGTTATCAAAACGAAGTACTACGCACATGCTCCTATGGGGATAGATTGGTAGGAAAAGACCATCGCTCGTCCCCGAGCACCACTCATAAGGAAGATAATCAATAAATAAACCATGCTTCGACTTTCATCACATAACGGTTCAGCATATGTGCATGCTACGAGAATCATAAACTTTAGAACAAGTATTTCTGAAATTCACAACTACTCAAATAGCATGACTCTAATATCACCATCTTCATATCTCAAAACAATCATCAAGTATCAAACTTCTCATAGTATTCAATGCATTTTTATGATAGTTTTTATTATACCCATCTTCGATGCCTATCATATTAGGAATAATTTTATAACCAAAGCAAATTACCATGCTGTTCTATAAGACTCTCAAAATAAGATAAGTGAAGCACGAGAGATCAATAATTTCTATAAAATAAAACCACCACCGTGCTCTAAAAGGATATAAGTGAAGCACTAGAGCAAAATTATCTAGCTCAAAAGATATAAGTGAAGCACATAGAGTATTCGAATAAATTCTGATTTATGTGTGTCTCTCCAAAATGTGTGTACAGCAAGGATGATTGTGGTAAACTAAAGCAAAGACTCAAATCATACAAGACTCTCAAAGCAAAACACATATCATGTGGTGAATAAAAATACAGCTTCAAGTAAAGTTACCGATGGACGAAGACGAAAGAGGGGATGCCTTCTGGGCATCCCCAAGCTTAGGCTTTTAGTTGTCCTTTAATTTTACCTTGGGGTGCCTTGGGAATCCCCAATCTTAGGCTCTTTCCACTCCTTATTACTAAATCCATCAAATCTTTACCCAAAGCTTGAAAACTTCACAACACAAAACTCAACAGAAAATCTCATGAGCTCCGTTAGTATAAGAAAACAAACCACCACTTCAAGGTACTGTATTCCAACTTCTCTATGGTACATACCCCTCTATACTAGCCATAGATTCATCAAAATAAGCAAACATCACACGAAAAATAGAATCTGTCAAAAAGAGAACAGTCTGTAGTAATCTGTAGGTTTAGAATACTTATGTAACCCAAAGATTATGAAATAAATTGGTGGACGTGAGGAATTTGTCTATTAATCATCTGCAAAAAGAATCAACTTAATATGAATCTCCAATAATAAATGACAGCAAATCTCGTGAGCGCTAAAGTTTCTGTTTTTTACAGCAAGATCGCAAAAACTCCCCCCAAGTCTTCCCAAAGGTTCTACTTGGCACAAACACTAATTAAAAACATAAAACGACATCTAAAAATATTCTAGATGAATTATTTATTACCAAACAGGAACAAAAAACAAGAAACAAAAATAAAATTGGGTTGCCTCCCAAGAAGCGCTATCGTTTAACGCCCCTAGCTAGGCATAAATACAAGAACAGATCTAGGTATTGTCATCTTTGGTATGCAATCCATAAATGGCTCTCATAATAGATTCATAAGGTAATTTAATTTTATTCATAGGAAAGTGTTCCATGCCTTTCCTTAACGGAAATTGGAATCTAATATTTCCTTCTTTCATATCAACAATTGCACCAATCGTTCTAAGGAAAGGTCTACCAAGAATAATAGGACAAGTGGGATTGCAATCTATATCAAGAACAATGAAATCTACGGGCACATAATTCCTATTTGCAACAATAAGAACATCATTAATCCTTCCCATAGGTTTCTTAATGGTGGAATATGCAAGATGCAAATTTAAAGAACAATCATCAAATTCACGGAAACATAACACATCACACAAAGTTTTTGGAATCGTGGAAACACTAGAACCCAAATCACAGAAAGCATAGCATTCATGATCTCTAATTTTAATTTTAATAGTAGGTTCCCACTCATCATAAAGTTTTCTAGAGGGATAGAAACTTCTAATTCAAGCTTTTATTCATAGGATTGCATTAAGGCATCAACGATATGTCTGGTAAAAGCTTTATTTTGATCATAAGTATGAGGAGAATTTAGCACGTATTGCAACAAGGAAATACAATATATCAAAGAGAAATTATCATAATGAAATTCCTTGAAATCCAAAATAGTGGGTTCATTGATATGTAAAGTTTTGACCTCTTCAATCCCAGTTTTAGCAATTTTTTCATCAAGATCTAAAAACTCCGAATCATTGGGACGCATTTTAACTAAAGTTGACTCATCTCCAGTCCCATCATTATCAATATTCATATTGAAAAACAAAGATTTCATAGGAGGCACATCGATCACTTTTAGGTCTTCATCCTTATTATCGTGAAAACTAGAAGAACACACTTTTATAAAGCAATCTTTTTTAGCACGCATCCTAGCGGTTCTTTATTTGCACTCGTCAATGGAAATTCTCATAGATTTGAGAGACTCATCGATATCATGCTTAGGTGGAATAGATCTAAGTTTCAAATAATCAACATCAAGAGAAATTCTATCCATGTTCCTAGCCAACTCATCAATCTTAGGCAATTTTTCTTCAAGCAAAGCATTGAAATTCTTTTGCAAAATCATAAATTCTTCAATACTAGTCTCAAAATCAGAGGGCATCTTATTAAAATTTCCATGAGAGTTGTTGTAGGAATTACCATAATTATTAGAGGAATTACTAGGAAACGGCCTAGGATTAAAGTTTCCTCTATACGTGTTGTTACCAAAATTGTTCCTACCAAATAATTCACATCCATAGATTCATTATTATTATCAATCAAATTAGACAAAGGCATATCATTGGGATCAGAAGAATAACACTTATTAGCAAAAAAATTCATAAGTTTATCCATCTTTCCACTCAAAACATTAATCTTTTCTATCGCATGTACCTTTTTACTAGTAGATCTTTCGGTGTGCCATTGAGAATAATTAACCATAATATTATCTAGGAGTTTAGTAGCTTCTCCTAAAGTGATTTCCATAAAAGTGCCTCCCGCGGCCGAATCTAAAAGATTTCTAGAAGCAAAATTCAATCCAGCATAAATTTTTGTATGATCATCCATAAATTCAAACCATGTGTAGGGAAATTACGTATCATTAATTTCATCCTCTCCCAAGCTTGTGCAACATGCTCATGATCAAGTTGTATAAAATTCATAATATCGTTTCTAAGAGAGATGATCTTAGCGGGAGGAAAATACTTAGAGATAAAAGCATCTTTGCACTTATTCCATGAATCAATACTATTTTTAGGCAAAGAGGAAAACCAAGTTTTAGCACGATCTCTAAGAGAAAAACGGAAATAGCTGCAATTTAACAATATCATTATCCACATCTTTCTTCTTTTGCATATCACATAAATCAACAAAGCTGTTTAGATGGGTAGCGACATCTTCACTAGGACGGCCAGAAAATAGATCTTTCATAACAAGGTTCAGCAAAGCAATATTAGTTTCACAAGATTCAGCATCGGTAAGAGGAGCAATCGGAGTGCTAATAAAATCATTATTGTTGGTATTGGAAAAGTCACACAATTTAGTATTGTCTTGAGCCATTGTGACAAACAATCCAACACACAAGCACACAAGAAGCAAGCAAAAAGAGACGAACGGAAAATAGGCGAGCGAAAAAGAGGGTGAATAAAAAGACAAGGGTGAAGTTGGGGAGAGGAAAAGGAGAGGCAAATGGCAAATAATGTAATGCAAGGGATAAGAGTTTGTGATGGGTACTTGGTATGTCTTGACTTGTGCGTAGATCTCCCCGACAACGACGCCAAAAATCCTTCTTGCTTCCTCTTGAGCATGTGTTGGTTTTCCCTTGAAGAGGAAAGGGTGATGCAGCAAAGTAGCGTAAGTATTTCCCTCAGTTTTTGAGAACCAAGGTATCAATCCAGTAGGAGATTACACGCAAGTCCCTCGTACCTGCAGAAACAAACAAGAACCTCGCAACCAACATAATAAAGGGGTTGTCAATCCCTTCACGGTCACTTACGAAAGTGAGATCTGATAGAGATAATAAGATAAATGTTTTTGGTATTTTTATTTTGTAGATTGGAAAATAAAGATTGCAAAATAAACGGCGATAGAAATGGCCTGTTGACGGGAGAATAATATAATGGAAGATAGACCCCGGGGCCACAGGTTTCACTAGTGGCTTCTCTCAAGATAACAGATTCTACGGTGGGTGAACAAATTACTGTCAAACAATTAGACCGAAACGATTTTGCATCTACTACTATTTAGGCATGGTCATGTATATAGGCATCACGTCTGCGACAAGTAGACCGAAACGATTTTGCATCTACTACTATTACTCCACACATCAACTGCTATCCAGCATGCATCTAGAGTATTAAGTTCATAAGAACAGAGTAACGCATTAGGCAAGATGACATGATGTAGAGGGATAAACTCAAGTAATATGATATAAACCCCTTCTTTTAGTCCTCGATGGCAACAATACAATAATTGCCTTGCTTCCCCTACTGTCACTGGGAAAGGACACCGCAAGATTGAACCCAAAGTTAAGCACTTCTCCCATTGCAAGAAAGATCAATCTAGTTGGCCAAACCAAACTGATAATTCGAAGAGACTTGCAAAGATATTAAATCATGAATAAAAGATTTCAGAGAAGAATCAAATATTGTTCATAGATAATCTTGATCATAAATCGACAATTCATCGGATCTCGACAAACACACCGCAAAAAGAATTACATCGAATAGATCTCTAAGAGAATCGAGGAGAACTTTGTATTGAGATCAATAGAGAGAGAAGAAGCCATCTAGCTAATAACAATGGACCCGAAGGTCTGTGGTAAACTACTCACACATCATCGGAGAGGCTACGGTGTTGATGTAGAAGCCCTCCGTGATCGATTCCCCCTCCGGCGGAGCACCGGAAAAGACCTCAAGATGTGATCTCATGGGTACAGGAAGTTGCAGCGGTGGAAATAGGGTTTCGTGGTGCTCCTCAATGTTTTCAGGGTATATGGGTATATATAGGAGGAAGAAGTAGGTCGGTGGAGCTTCGAGGGGCCCACGAGCGTGGGTGGCACGCCTACCCCCCTGGGCGCGCCCTCCTGCCTCGTGGCCTACTCGCTTCTTTCTTGACGTCCACTCCAAGTCTCTTGGATCATGTTTGTTCCAAAATAACTCTCCTGAAGGTTTCATTCCGATTGATATTCCTTTTCTGTGAAACATTGAAATAGGCAAAAAACATCAATTTGCACTGGGCATTTGGTTAGTAGGTTAGTCCCAAAAATAATATAAAAAGGTATATTAAAGCCAATTAAACATCCAAAACAGGTAACATAATAGCATGGAACAATCAAAAATTATAGATACGTTGGAGACGTATCAATACCTTTTCTTTTTGCAAAGGTATTTATGCACATCCTAGTTTTCAGGCCTTTCCAAAGAAGTTCACTGATGATTACCTCTCAAACCATCGATATGGTCTGGAGGCGAGGAAGGTATTCATACAACACCTACAGTTCAATATTGAAGTCTTCCTGAAGAGGACGAAGGATGGATGGTCAATCATCCACAGGCACTGGCCTAAAGTTGCAAAGACCTTCAACATCAATGAAGGCTCTATATTCACCTTCTGCTTCAGCAGTTTTCCAGATGAGATTCATCTGTCTATGTACCATCTATGATGCTAATTTCGAAAGGTTATAGATGTTGCATGTGAAACTTGGTGCTGGTGAAGTTGTGTAATGGGGTAGCTGAGTGCTAAAGCTATATGATCTTGTACTCTGATGTATTTCAATTATGAAATCTTGCTTCCTTAATACAAAAATGGAATATATTGTGTGCTTAGTATGAAATGTCAATTAGATTAATAAATGGATTATTAGTAATAGGCCAATTAGCCTGCTAATTAGGTTTTTCTATTGCAAATAGTTACTGAGAAAACACCGTGGGTGATGACCTCAGACAACACACACAGTTTCTAGGAATAAAACTTGTTGGATCAATGAACAATCACACGTGACTTCGTCTTGAAAACTGTTTGTGTTACGCCATCTTGCGCAAATGTTTACCACATAAAAAGTGTGTGCGATAGACAACCTGTGTCACAAAGGTTCTTCTATGCACCATGTGCGATGCATTCAATAAAGCAAATGATAAAATTGTTAATATCGTCTGCAATGGCAACAACAACACTATCACAAATGATTTAATGGGGAAAATTGTGTGTGATGTATATGCGAACGAAAATGTTTTCCTTGGAGTGACAATGTGGGATGTATATACGAACGGAAATGTATGCCATCGATTGACTGTGTGGGATGTACATACTAACGAAAACGTATTCCGTGGATTTACTGTGTGGAATGTACATACGAACGGAAACGTTTAGCTGGGACTGACTGTGTGGGATGTACTTACGACTGGAAATGATTGGGTCTGTATAATTGTATTTTTTTAACACAACTATACATATATATAATCATATTTGATCGGTCTCCTGTCGCACGCGACCTCATTTTGCCAAGCGTGTGTGACCAGAGGGCCTATCCCCATGGTTTCTGGGTCGTGTGGGAAGGACCCCCCTATCACCCACACTCACTAGGCGAAGGTTCAAAATGCTGTCACGGAAAGGGGTTAAAAATCGCTTGTACAACACCTTGCTGTACTAATGAACATACCTATCGTGGAAAATGTTGGCCACCCCCTACCACTTCATGAGCGGTACGGGCATGCAAAACGGATTTTTTTGAATGATTAGACTTGGCACATGCAAATTTACTTGGAACAACATGTAAATACTGCATATAGGTAGGTATGGTGGACTCATTTGGCACAAATTTGGGTTTAAGTAGTTGGATGCACAAGCAGCATTTCCTCCTAGTACAAGTGGAGGCTAGTAAATAGATTCAGAAGTTACTAGCCAAAAAATGAAAATGGTTATAAACATGCATTGAACATAACTAACATTGAATAATGCACCATAAGTAAGAAGTAACTTTGTTGCATAACTATTGACTTTATGTGCATGCATAGGGAATCACAAATCTTAACACCAATATATTCTTACTAAAGCACAATTACTCACTAGCATAACTGACATATCATCATCTTCATATCGCAAAACTATTGCAAGGAATCAAGCTTATCACATCAATTGATCTATTTGAAAGTTTTTATTATATCCCTCTTGGATATTCATCATATTGGGACCCATTTCATATATTGTGCAAAATACCATTGCTATTATCAACTCTCAAAAAGATATAAGTGAAGCATTAGAGTGCAAATATTTCTTCAAAATTTAATCTTATCAAGTCTCTCAAAAGGATATAAGTGAAGCATGAGAGTGCAAATATTTCTTCAAAACTTAATCTTACCAACTCTAAATAAGATATAAGTGAGGCATGAGATTGAAAATATTTCTTCAAAATATAACCACCGCCGTGCTAAAAAAGATATAAGTGAAGCACTAGAGCAACTACCTAGCTCAAAGGATTTTAGTGAAGCACATAGAGTATTCTAACAAATCATGATAAACGTGTGGCTCTCTCAAATAAGTGTGTTCAGCAAGTATGATTGTGAAAAACTAAAAAGCAAATAAAGAAAAGACTTATATAATACACGCCGCTCCAAGAAAAACTCATGATATGTGACAAATAAAAATATAGCTCCAAGTAAAATTACCAATAGTTGGTAGAAGAAAGAGGGGATGCCTTCTGGGGCATCCCAAATCTTAGTTGGTTGTGAGTCCTTGAATATTACCTTGGGTTGTATCGGGCCTCCCCATGCTTAGGCTCCTTCCACTCCTTATTCTGTCATCCATCGTGATCTCACCCAAAACTTGAAAACGTCAATCACACAAAACTCAACAAAACCTCATGAGACCCGTTAGTATAATAAAGCAAACCACTACTTTAAGTACTGTTGCAAACTCATTCATATGTTTTTTGCATTATAACTACTGTGTTATAACATCTCCATGGCTTATACCCCCGATACAATCCATAGTTCCATGAAAACAAGCAAAACAATGCATCAAAAATAGAATCTTTCAAAAATATAATAGTCTAGAGAAATCCGAACATTGACCATACTTATGTAACTACAAAACTTCTTAAAAACTACGACAACATGGGAAATTGGTATATCAACCCTGTGTAGAAAATTCAGAATTTGATCACGTTCCAGCAAAAATAACAATTCTGCTTCTGGACGCAAAAGTTTCTGTGTTTGCGCAGAATCAAAGCAACAATCAACAAAATCATCCCAAAGGCTTTGCTTGGCACAAACACTAATTTAAACACAGAAACATAGTCATAATAGTAGCATAATTGTGTGTTCATTGAAAAACATAAAAGAAACAAAAAAAGATAACTTTTGGGTTGCCTCCAACTAACGCTATTGCTTTACGCCCCTAGCTAGGCATAATTCATAGTGTTTGGTATTGTCATCTTTGGTTTCAATTCCGTAGGTGTCCCTCATGATTGATTCATATGGTGGATTAATTTTGTTTCTCTGGAAGTATTCCATACCCTTTTCTAATGGAAATAGAAATTTATATTCCCTTATTTCATGCCAATAACGACACCTATAGTTTGTAAGAACTATCTACGAAGTATTATGGGGCAAGACGAGTTGCATTCAATATCAAGCACAATAAAATCAACGGGCACATAGTTCCTACTTGTAGGAATAAGAACATCATAAATTCTACCAGAAGGCTTTTTAATAGTAGAATCCGCCAAGTGCAAATTAAGAGAACAGTCATCTATATTGGTAAAACCTAGCACATCACATAGAGATTTTGGACTTGTGGAAACACTAGCACCCAACTCACATAAAGAATTGCACTCATAATTTTTAATATTGACTTTAATGGTGGGTTTCCATTCATCATATAATTCTCTAGGAATTGAAATCTCTAATTCTAGTTTTTCTTCTAAAGCTTTCATCATCGCTTCTACACATTTTCTAGTAAAAGCCTTATTTTGCTCATAAGTGTTGGGTGAATTTAGCATGGATTGCAACAAAGAAATACATTCAACCAAAGAAAAACTATCACAATTAAAGTCTTTGTAATCCAAAAGAGTGGGCACAACACTAGTTCAAGTTTTTACCTCTCCAAACCCACTTTTGTCAAAAAAATTCATTAAGAATTTCACCCTCCGAATTATGGGGACATCTTCTAGCTAAAGTTGAATCTTCTTCAGTCCCCTTTTCATCAAGTTTAAGATTAGTAAACAAATATTCAATGGAAGAAACACCAATCATTTTAATATCTTCGCCGTTACTACGAAAGAAACCGGGCGGAAACGCTTTCTTCTAAGAATTCTCGCTTAGACGTCAACCTAGTGGTTCTTTATTTATATTCATCCATGGAGATATAAAGAGCTTTCATTAATTCACTAATATCAATCATATGTGGCAAAATTTTAGCTTTAAGATTTTCCACATCATGAATAATTCTATCAATGCTCCTAGACATATCATCAAGTTTACTTAATCTTTCTTCTATCATAGTGTTGAATTTTTTGTGCATTAATAAATTATTTAATATTACTTTCAAGATCAGTGGGCGTTGTATTATTATTAAAAAAATTACGATAAGAATCTCCGTAACTATTAGAGGAATTTCGAGGAAACGACCTAGGATTAAAATTATCACTATAAGCATTACTATTAAAGTTGTTTCGTGGGACAAAATTCACATCTATGGGATCATTATTTTGTTCAAGAAAAGTGGACAAAGGCACATCATTAGGATCAATAGGAGAATTTTTACGAGCAACCAATTTCATAAGTGCATCCACTTTATCACTCAAAGTACTGATTTCTTCAGGATAATTTATTTTTTTACTAGTAGAAGCTCTTTCAATATGCCATTGTGAATAATTTGCCATGATATTGTCAAGAAATTTAGTACCTTCTCCCTATGTAATTTCCATAAAAGTACCTTCCACGGTGGAATCTAAAAGATTTCTAGAAACAAAATTCAACCCCGCATAATTTTTTTGTATTATTGCCCACAAACATAAACCATGAGTAGGGAAATTTGTTATCATTAACTTCTTCCTTTCCCAAGATTGGGCGACATGTTCATGCTGAAGTATCTTGAAATTCATAATTTGATTTCGAAGGGAAATAGTTTTCATGGGGGGAAAATACTTGGCAATAAAAGCATCTTTACACTTATCCCAAGAATAAATACTATTTCATGACAGAGATGAAAACCAAGTTTTAGCGTGATCTCATAGTGAGAACAGAACTAATTTTAACTTCACAAAATCAGTGTCCACATTTTTTTGCATGTCACACAATTCAACGAAAGTGTTTAGATGGGATGCGGCATCCTCATCAGGACTACCGAAAATAGTTCTTTCATCACAAGATTTAACAAAGCAGCATTAATATCACAAGATGCCGCACTAGTGGCGGGTGGAGCTATTGGATTACTAATAAAATCATTATTATTAGTATCGGAAAAATCACACACTTTTGTATTTTCTTAAGACATCATGGAAATGCAAAGAAGATAACAAGCAAGCAATGAAGCAAACAAGAAAAAGGCAAACAGAAAATATTTTTCTATTTTGTAAATATTTTTAGAAGTGGGGGAGATGAAAACGAGAGGAAAATGGGAAATAATGTAAATGTGAGAACATGAAAGTTTATGCGAAGGTACTTGATAGATGTTGATAATGTCTCCCTAGCAACGGTGCTAGAAATTCTTCATGCAACTTGTGAACTGCATTGGGATTTCCCCGAAGAGGAGATGATGATGTAGTTCAATAGAGATATGTATTTCACTTAGTTAATAACCAAGCTTATCAATATAGTAGGAGAACCAAGTAACAACTCGTTAGTAGCACCTGCACACAAACAACAAATCTTTGCAAACCAACGCAAATAAGGGGTTGTTAATCCCTCGACGGTTACATGCAAGATTAAATTGTATGGTGATAGATAGATAGCTCAAAAAATACAAAATAAATAAATAAAAGAAAAACACAGCAAGTTATTTTTGGCTTTAATATGTGATAGAACATAGATCCAGGGGCCATAGTTTTCACGAGAGGCTTCTCACTTGAAAATAGCATACGGTGGGTAAACAAATTACTATTGGGGAAGTGTTAGAAAAGCAAATAATTGTGATGATATCCAAGGCAATGATCATATATAGCATCACGTCCGAGACAAGTAGACCAAAACAATTTTGCATCTATTACTATTACTCCACACATTGACTGCTATCCATCATGCATCTAGTGTATTAGGTTAATAGAAAGCGGACTAACGCCTTAAGCAAGATGACATGATGTAGACAAGATATACTCACGTATGAATAAACCCCATCCTTTGGCCCTTAAAAGCAACGCCACGTACATTTCATGTCCCCTTATTTCACTGGGATTGATCACCGCAAGATCGAACCTATTACAAAGCACCTCTGTAGCGACCCGACCTCAAACGGTCAAGTCTCTGTGCTTCAGTGTCACCCCTGGATCGGTAATGCTGACACACACAGTACTCGAAGGATTTATGACAGAGTAGCAATCAGACACTTATTACATCGAATGTCTCAAAATAGAACTTATTACAATAAATATGGCTTAAGGCCATCTAATACGATAACAATGGAAGGCTTGGAAGATAAAGTGAGTCCATCAACTCCAACGGCATAGCTGAGTGCATGGCAAACGACCTATCACGTCTTACTCCTCATCTGAAAAGTCTGCAACATAATACGTTGCAGCCCGAAAACGGGACAACACATGGAATATGCTGGCAATGTAACACAGTAGGGCAATGAATAGATAAATGCTAACACTACATGCATGTATGGATGGTGGAGGCTCTATGGTTATATGGTTTTTGCGAAAAGCTAATTTTTCCCTACAACAAAGGAATAAATTTTTCTTTAACTATCATGGTAGTTGAAACGTTGAGAATGGTACCCCCATCTCAATCCCAATTAAAAGTAATTATCAACCCAACAAATTAGTTTAGAGTGATGAGATACAGTAGGATAATCCAAGTACTACATACTCAAGTTGTCCATAACCAGGGACACGGCTAAGCATGATTAGTTTGTACACTCTGCAGAGGTTTGCACACTTTCCCCACAAGACTCGATCTCCTCCACTGGATTTCTCGCACTACGTGGTGTTTGAGAAATGGATGACTGAGACACAGTCTTTCAGAAGCATTAACTCTTTATTCCGGGTGGAAAGTTACACCTACTTTCCCTCTACATCTGCTAGCCCACCACTAAAAGAGGTCACACAATATACTCAACTATGCCAGAGCCCATAATGTCTTGTGGCTACACACGGAAGTTTCTAGCATGAACAATCTCATGATCCCTTTGAGCCTAGGAGGCGGACAATAGGAGGATTGCACGGTATATCCCCGGGATCTCCTGGACAACACTGGTATATACCCAGGTGCCCAAACAAGCAATCCACCCAGATGTGTATTAAAGTTGCCACCTTAAGTTGAACCATTAATTAACAATCTCACATCTGTCATGGATTTCTCAAACCCAAACCACGTCGACGAGCATAGCATTGCAATATAAGCATAACGTAGATGTAACTCTCAGGGTTTGATAATAAAACAGGTAATAGGTTCTACCTCATCATCTACTTCCCAATACCACAAGGTTTGAGGATTAGAACTAATGCATAAAAATTGGGTATGAAAGAAGTATGATCAATCTGTTACTTGCCTTGCTGACGATCTGCAAATCCTAAAGACTCATAGTAGCACGTTTCCTACTCCGGGTGTTCTATCGCAAACAAACAATAGCATACATAAGCAATCAAGCTAAGATGCACGGGTAAATCTCAAATAAGAAGATCTAACCAGAAAGTTCCACTTAAGAACTCCGGTTTGCAAAACAGAATCAAATCAAACGAGGAAACAAGACTCAAACTACGAAAGAAACAAGATCCGATTACTAATCTAGACTAAAGTCAAATTTTACAATACCAAAATCTTGTTCAAGTTGGTTAAACGAAAAGAGGGATTCGTGACGAAGATCTAGGCGCTTGAATCGCCTGATTTCATAAACGAGCGAAAAGATAAACTAGATCGAAAATTGGGTCAGAAATCGCGACCGAAAATAATCACAAAAACCCTGGAAAAAGAAAAACTGATGAATAGGCTAACGAACGAACGGTCGCTGTCTGTGACTAACGGGTGAACGACATTCGTTAAAACAAATGAACGAACGAACGTCCGCTGTTTAACCGAACCGAGAAATAAAGAACCGATCTATTAAAAAAAGATCTAGGGTTTTCGAAATAAACCGAATAGTTTTAGAAAAAAACCGAAGGCTACCTCGGCGTACGTGACGGCGGCGGCATCGGGCGGCCTTGGGAGGCGGTGCGGCGCAGCGCGACGTCGGGCGGCGGCAGCGGCAGCTGGCTAGGGTTAGGGTTGGCGCGGCGCGGCGGGCTGGGCCTCGGGGTCGCAGCTCGGGCGGCTTATAAGAGGCTGGCCTGGAGAGTCCCGGCCGGGTACGGCCCGAAGTTGGTTCATTTTTTTTCTATGCAGAAAAACAAAGAAAAGAAATACTAAACGGACTCCAAAAATCCCGAAATAAATTTTCCCCGTCCTCTAAAAATAAGCTGGACAAGGTGAACATTTATTTGGGCCTATAATATAATTTTGAAAAATGCATATTTTTCCTAATTCAATTAAAATTGCAGTAAAATCCAAACAAAATATGCAAATTGATTTTACTATTTTTCCTTCAATATTTCATTTATTTTGGAGAAGTCATATTATCTCCTCTCGTATATTTTGGTATGAAATATTTTCGGAGAGAAAATTTATTAAAACAAAAGTGATCCTCGTTTCCATATTTGATAAAATTCAAATATGCAAAATGCTGAAATCCCCCAACTCTCTTCGAGAGTCCTTGAGTAGCTTAGAATTTCGAGGATCGCGGAAGTCGAAATGCACAAAATATGGTATGCATGGATGACCTATGTATAACATTCCAAATTGAAAATTTGGGATGTTACAAAGCTACCCCCCTTAAGATGAATCTCGTCCTCAAGATTCCGGTTGGCTAGAAAATAGGTGTGGATGTTCTTTCTGTTGATCATCCTCTCGTTCCCAGGTGGCTTCATCCTCGGTATGGTGGCTCCACTGAACTTTGCAAAACTTGATAAACTTGCTGCGGGTAACTCGACTGCAAGCTCAAGAATCTTGACTGGTTTCACCTTAGACGTCAAATCACTGTCCAACTGAATTGCTTCCAGGGCAATGTATCTCTTAGAGGAATATCGGCTATCTCGGCATGGCACTTATTCAACTGCGAAACGTGAAACACATCATGAACTCCCGACAATCCTTAGGGTAACTCCAACTTGTAGGCTACCTCTCCCATGCGTTCCAAAACACGGTACCGTCCCACAAATCTTGGGGCTAACTTTGCTTTAACTCCAAATCGTTTAACTCCTCAAAGTGGTGACACTCTCAGATACGCTCTGTCTCCGATTTCATAGACTTCCTCCTTGCGTTTTGAGTCTGCATAACTCTTCTGTCTTGACTGAGCTATCTTTAGTCTATCTCGAATTAGTTTAACCTTCTCTTCGGACTCCTTAATCAAATCGGGTCCAAACAACTGTCTGTCTCCAACCTCATCCCACATCAACGGTGTTCTGCACCTTCTTCCATACAGGGCCTCGAACGGTGCCATCTTCAAACTGGCCTGGTAGCTATTGCTGTACGAGAACTCTGTGTAGGGAAAATTATCATCCCAACTAGATCCATAGTCTAGTGCACAAGCTCTTAGCATGTCCTCCAGAATCTGATTGATTCTCTCTGTCTGTCCATCTGTCCGCGGGTGAAAAGCTGTACTGAACTCCAGCCTAGTTCCCAAAGTCTGATACAGCTGGTGCCAAAACTTGGAAGTAAACTATGTTCCTCTATCTGATATGATGGTCCTCTGAACTCCATGCAGACATACGATCCTGGTCATATATATCTTGGCCAACTTCGCACTTGTATAAGTGGTTTTCACTGGGATAAAGTGAGTTACTTTGGTCAAGCGGTCCACTACAACCCAGATAGAATCATGATAAAATCCATGCCAAGTTTGTCCCACTTCCATTCGGGTATCAGCATAGGCTGTAGTAGTCCTGCTTGCTTCTGATGTTTTGCCTTCACTCTCTGACATACATCACATGCGGCTACATACTCGGTAATATCCTTCTTCATTCTAGTCCACCAGAAATGCTCCTTCAAATGCAAATACATCTTGGCACTAGTTCATGAGACATAAACTCATCACAAGTAGAAGCCGGTAGAAGTAGAGAAAGATCAACATGGAGATGGAGCTACGGCAGTGGAGCAAGCTGGCTCCAAAAGGAAGATGGACTACCTAGGACGTCGGGCAGTAGCTAGAAGGGCGGTTGGGATGCGGCATTGGCCCATACCGCGGTGACCTCCTATTGGGACGCACCGACTGTGGGTTTTCTCCCTCACCAATGTCGACCGCATCTACGCAGAACATTGTTCCCTTCCCCCAGCTACGGGATCAGGCCCGTCGTTCTATGCTTGTGAAGAGAGCAACCGAAGCAAGCAGGCTTGTAGCTTAGGCTCCTGCTAGTGTATATATAGTGGTTTTCTTTTTCTCTCCATATCAACCATTTTATATTGCGTACGTGTCATTCAAGAGTGAAATGATGCTTGCTTCTTCCGACTAACTTACTGTGTGATTTGACTACTCCTTAGTGGCCCCTACACGTACTCCCCCTACGTGTATGCAACAGTCACACGTACACATGGACGCAAAAATGCGTGCGATGCCCTAATGCATGCATTTCCAAGCACACGACGGAACACACACGATCGCACTCATGTGCTCAACCTACACGTGCATGCACACACATACTCAGTCAGGGTGAGCTAGTGACCGTATAAACACCGGAAAAAATATATATTGAGCGCAAAGAGTGTATTATGAAGTCCACTGACCGTATTTTTGCAAATATACAGTGACCGACAGTGTATTTATCTCGTTTGAAATTAAGCCATATTAACCGGAGAGGAGGCAGTATGGACTAGCATTACTTTGTTGTGTCCCGTCAACTTGACGAACGAGGAGAAGGTTGCAGGACAGGAGAAGCTTGCGCACGGTGGCTCGCAGGACAAGGAGAAACTTTTGACTAATGCAAGCTCTCCCTCGCTCAGGCGGTGGACGTGCAACAGTTAATTCGGTGTCAGATTGCCAGAAGCATACACTATACTACTAGTGCTATTATTGTTCGACTTCCCGAATACGCGAACAGCCAAGCGCAAAATTTACTAGTACTACTACTATAGTGTATAAAGGTACGTACTATACTTGAACTAGGAACCGGATGGAGGAGCGTCTGCACTCTTATTATAATTTTAAAATGTGACAAAGCAATCTTCAACACATTTGGTTCTCTTCGAGGGTTCTCGCATGTGATAATGGAAGTTGATTGCATGGAAGACTCGCCACAATTCTCGCTTAATTCTGGCTCATATCCTGTTACAAATAGTAGCACTCGGTAATATTTCCTCTTTTTTGTTATTCAGCATGTAAACAGGTCATCAAACCTTGCGACGCATCTTCGTGTGAACCGTGCATGCTACACTTTGAATGTGGCCGAGAGCTGGCTTAATGAAACACCTCGCTTCCTACTTTTTTTTGCGGGGTACCTCGCTTCCTAGTGACCAGTGTCTTGGCTGATCGTCCTAAGAATGCTTATATATGAATAAAGATCTCTCATTTACCCACAAAAAAGATTAAGCCATATTAACCGGAAAGGAGGGAGTATGGACTAGCACTACCTTTTGATGTGTCCCGTCAACTCGCAGATCGAGGAGAAGCTTGCAGGACAAGGTGAAGCTCGCTTATGCCTTTTGACTAATGCAACCTACCCTCGGTGGACATGCATTAGTCCATTCGATGTCAGATTGTCAGAGGCATACACTGTAGTACCCAACATGCGGAGTACCATAATTGTTCGACTTCGTGAAGAGGCGAAGAGACAAGCGCAGTAGTACGAGTAGTACTACTACTAGAAACACATGGTGGAGCGTCTGTACTCTTATTTTTTATCTCTGATAAAGTACACGTTTATTCTGGAGAAGGGCGAAAAATGGCAGCCCAACATGTAATGAATGATATCGATCAACCAACCGTGCTCGAATATATCTTGGCCTCCGTGCGAGCCCGTCTGTGTGTTCTCGCTCCTCGTCTCTCTCAAGGAACGGCGGGTTGGCTCTTTGCCGTCAATTGAGATCGGTTTGCTCACACTCCTGTCCCACATGTCAGCGATATGCCAAGAGGACGTGCGTTGATCGACTGGCCATACGCGTACTTGGTTTTGCACCTTCAAACTACTCCGCCCTCCGTCATAGTTTACAGGGTGCGCTTCATTATGATGCATTTCTCACAATGCATTTACACCACCAGAGAGACTTTAGACGCGTTTGGTTTAATGCTCAATTATTTAGGGCATGGTAACCGCAATCAAGTCCACAATTTTCTCTGCGTGTACTGTACTTCTACGGAGTAGAGTAAGTGCATGCATGTGTGTACCCGGGGTGGAAGCACTGCATGCATGTGTGTACGCATTATTCCCTCTAGTAATAGACGTCGTGCTATAACTACCAATGCTATTTTTCAGGCCGATCACTAGTCGCCTTGGTCCCACAGATTTTTTTCTTTTTTCTGAAGCACGCTGTATAAACAGTGACGTGTGGAGTAGTATGAGCGGATTCAAAGAAGAGCGTATTGATGGTTGCTTACAGTGGGAAAGGTGGGGCTTATGATTGACTGCTCATTACTCACTATTAATGCGGCGCAACGACCGGGCTGAGTCTCCCATGTGGTTGTGCACTACCCCCTAGGTTCTTAAATATACTCTAGAGTATTTGTCTTTCTAGAGATGTCAACGAGTGACTACTCAAATATTTGTCATTTTAGAGATTTCAAATGGACTGGCACATACGGATGTATAGAGACATATTTTAGAGTGTAGATTCACTCATTTTGCTCCGTATGTAGTCACTTGTTGAAATCTCTACAAAGACGAATAGAATATATTGGAATGGAGGGAGTACACATACGAAGCAAAATGAGTGAATCTACACTCTAAAATATGGCCGTTCGAAATTTGTAAAAAGAAAAGTATTTAGGAACGAAGGAGTATAATTTTGTGCATGGCACATGGACCCGGATGATGAAGAGGCTTCTGGCAATTCTATCAAGCTTCCATCATTTGTTTACATAATTGACATACTATACAAATAATTTTCCAGTGACATGAAATTGTACAATGGTGTGAGCTTTCAGCTTTTGTTTCACGTGTCCTGCCATCCATGCTCTTTTGGAAACAATAAAAAACTAACTTCCGTGCTAATGCATGTCAATTATTAGCAGATCAGAGCTAATAATTACATCACAACTAAAGACAGAGTTGTGAGAAGGTGTTAAATTAAAATTGATCCATGCTTTCATTGGCAGCAACGTCCCCCTAGCTCTGTCTAAATCAACAAGGCATGCTGGGAAAAAAGTAGCTGTCTAGAGCATGCAACATTCCGATCATTTTGTGTAGTTCCACTAAAATAGAGCTGAGCGTCCCTGTTCCAAAGATATTAAGTGTGATTACGATAATAGAGGACTGTTGATGAAACAATAAACACACAAATAGAAGCCGGTCACCTTTACAGTCTCTCTTAATACTAACTAGTTGGAGAAGATTAGGCTCGGAGTTGGATGAGGACGATAGAGCAAAACCAATCTCCCTTTGTGCAGTCACACTGAAATGTACAGACGTTGCCCGTGTGACATTTTAGTACAACTGCACAAAACACTCTTAAGAAAAAAGTGATTTGTGCAGTTCACCAAAAGGTCACAATAGCAACGAGGTGAAATGGATAGCCCTGTTTGCAAAAAAGAGGTAGAAAGGAAACAATTACTGGCCAATAATAGTTGATGACACATGCGACGACAAAAAAGAAGCATATTCCTTGTCCTAGGGAAGATAACAACACGGTTTTGTTTGTCTAAAACGGTGTGATTACGTGAATGCAATATGGAAAGTACGCCGGATGAGCTACGTTTTGGGCAAAGAACTATGGAAGATCCACATGCAGCGACGTGGGAAGACGAGCAGTGGAGCAAGGCCGGAGGGGATACCTGGAGGTCGTCGGGATGTAACTAGGTGAGCAGCGGCGGGCGGAATCTGCGAGCAGGTGGCGTAGGCCCTGCCGCACCAGAGCTTGGTTAGAGAGAACGGCCTGTACCGCAGATCGGGACGTGCTACCTCGGCGCCGTCAAACGGAGAAACGATGCACTTCCTATCTTTCCCCCGGCGGACGGGATGCGGCCGGATCAGTGACCAAATGTGAGAGCGAGAGAGAGAGGCCATCGCACTCTCTTTCCCCCGGCAGACGTGATGCGGCTGGATCAGTGACCAATGGTGAGAGAGAGAGAGGCCACCGCAGCATTGTGTGAGATACTCTGAAGAGCGACAAACCAGGAAGGCAGGCTCCATTGTATATAGTGAGCGGACTACCTTTTTCTCCATAAAAATCGTTTTATATTCTGTGTACATGCCATTGAGCGCTATAACTTTATTTAAAAATAACGCGGCAACGCGTCAAGTCGAAC
Organism: Triticum monococcum; assembly: GCA_034509565.1. Taxonomy (NCBI): domain Eukaryota; kingdom Viridiplantae; phylum Streptophyta; class Magnoliopsida; order Poales; family Poaceae; genus Triticum; species Triticum monococcum. The sequence goes on along the minus strand of CM067847.1, from coordinate 637,927,483 downwards.
TTTGTTTCGTGCCCGCGTGGTACACGACCTCCCTAGGTAAACAACCGCTACAGGCGTTCAAATTAGCACGTGGGCTGCCATTTTGTAAAGAAATGAGCTCCACCGTGTACCCGCGCGGGTGTGGCTGGGCACGAAGCGTGAGCACGTGCACGGTGCACCTATTCTCTTCTTGTATACGTACACCACCTACATGGGGTTGTGTGAGAGAGATATAAACCTAGAGAGATATAGTGTGTGGGTTCCTGAGAGTTTTTTTTTGGGGGGGGGGGGGGTCAACCAAAAAATGTAACATATGCAATGTGTGTGAAATAGAGTCCTGGATATAACATAGAAGAGAGTGGAGGTATCATCGGCTTGAGGTGTCCATAGAATCGAAGAGAGGGATGATGTGTGTGTGTGTGTGCGCGCGCAATCGATAAAGAGTGCCATCGAATTTGTGTGTGCCCACGTCAAAGATATAGAGTGGCTGGCCTACTGGAACGTGAGATGGGACATGTGCAGTTTGTCTCTGTGGCATGGATACCTACCTACAGCGCTCGACTATTGGTGTGTGGTGGGGGAAGAGGGAGGCCCAATTAACTTTAGAGGTACAATGGCTGGTATATGTGTGGAGCAGGAGAGAGGCCTACCTCATGTATTAAGGAGATAGATCTACCTCATATATTAAGGGAGATCGATCGGCATCCATGCATATGTGCAGGAGAGGAATAAGGTTGGGAGAGAGATAGAGCTAGAGTGTTGGAGGGGGTGGTAGTGGAGTTGCTTCTAACAAATGGTGGGATAGGCTTGCTAGACAAACGGAGGGCACGCCCGCAATATCAATAAGAGAGGAGACGGCTGCTTGTTGTCTGTGCACGTGCGTGTGAGAGACGGGTCAAGAGGCATGCACAAATGATGAGGGGGACGATGTGGCCGTGGTAAGCAGATGTAACTACATAGGAAGATCAACCGCCCTTTGTTAGAGAAAGGAGAGACATAACTTGTGAGGTACGTCGATCGATGGGGGGGGGGTAGTTAAAGTCGATCTAGGTATATGTTGGGAGATCGATCGGTATACATGCATGTGTGTGTTAGAAGCAAATGAGGCATGAGGAGAAGGATAGAGAGAGAGGGATGCATGTAGGATGTGGTACGAGAGGCATACTATATCGAGGGGGGAGGATTGTGCGAGTACGAGAATGATGAAAAGAGTGGTGGGAGTGAGGCATGGACGGTGACAAGAGAAGAGGGGAAGCTTGTGTTTGTGCTAGGCACACCTGGCTAGAGAGGCATATCGATTGATGTGTGCCGTAAAGAAGGAGCTGGGGGGCCTACACACATCGTGGGTGAACGACCTAAAGTTAAAAGACGAATTTGCGCGATGGAGCTAGAGAATGCTGAGGGTGGGTGAGAGGGATGCGGGCGTGTGCATGCACAAGAGAAAGTTAGCGCTAGCTACAAAGATAAGAGGGTTGTGTGGGTGTAAAAGACGAACATAGATCATATATACTTCATTATAAAAAGCGAATTCGGATATTTGAAGAATTTATCATAGTGTTTCAAACCGATGCATGTGTGAATATATATACCGGTGATACACATGGCGTGGTTGTGAACATGTTATACTACATTTAATATATTTTATCTCTACTCTTATAAAAACGGAGTTGTTGATGATGGTGTGCCTGCCATATTGCATTATAGGCCATCCGATTAATATTTGGCGGATAGCAAGGAAACTATGATGGTTGAAGTTGGCAACAATCATGATTGTGGATTCTTATTGAAATAGAGAAACGAATTCAAATTTAGTTTGAATTGCAGTGATAGTATAGACATTTGGAATGCACTAAAATGTTGGTATGAGTAGCTTACATGCATTATAAAGCAAGCAAAAAAATTTAATCGGACATAACATGGATTCATACTCCCTCCATCCATCTATATAGGGCGTAATGATATTTTTAAGACCGCCTTTGACTATTGACAAGATTAATAGTACATGACATGCACAATGTGAAAATTATATCATTGAAAGAACCTTTCACAAACGAATTTAACAGTGTGCTTTGTGTAAGTTGCATGTCATATATCATTGCTCTAATATTTGGTCAAAGTTAGCATCGAAAAACACATTAGGCCCTATATAGATGGAAGGAGGGCGTAGCTTTGAATAGCATTTGTATAGTAAAACGGGGCAAGACTCTCTTTGTGTGGTGTGAATAGTTTTATTTTTTTGTTTTCTTTTTGGTTTAGGGAAGTGCGAATTGATTTGGTACCTACAAGTACAATATTACTACACGTTAGGCTTGTCCCTAAAATTCAACCCGCGTCTTGTTATATCCCGAAAATTCAGATATCGTGCTCCCAAAACTGGCGCCTTCACAACCCGCGCCTTGCTATCCTGAAATTACAACGCGCGCGAAAACTCCCTCCAGCTGCCACGTCCCGACACGCGAAATCCCCCTTCTAACCCTGAGCCGAAAGGGCCGCTAGTTTAAATCGGTGGGGGGTACTTTTGTAACACACCTTACATTTTGGACAAGAGCGTCCCTAAGTCATGCTTCACCCCCTCCCATCGCCCCCTTTTCGCCATTCGAAATCCTAGTCCGCCATAACCTCTCCGCTCCAGCCGCGAAACCTCACCCTCCTCCGTCCGCCACATCACCGCTGCCCAGGCGGAGCCTCTTCCCCGACGACGTCCTCCACCGCAACAGCTCGACGTCCCTCGTCCACCTCCCCGGATGAGGATCCGTCGTCCATCTCACCGTCCTGCCGGTTCTGCCGCCCCGTCCTCCACCTCCAAGGAGCTGCTCCGATGACCGCCTCATCTATTGCGGCTGCTCCATCCCCACAGCGCCGCCTGAACCTGCTCCACCGGAACCGCAGCATCCTCACCAACTCCTCAGACGAAGCTGAGGTCTACTCGGCGCCACCAAAGAGGTTGTACGCTCATCGCATTGCACCTTCTCCTTAACTCGACCTCCCGGCGTCGACGGTGCTCCATCCCGCACCCCCATGGAGCGGCTACCTTGAAGCCGGCGTCGCAGGAGACATCTCCACGGCAGCTCTCTCCTGTTGTGAGGCCCCTTCGGCGCCGGTGTCCATACCAACCGGATCTGCTGCTGCTGCTTCGGCGCTCGCTCGCTCGGTCGCGCTGCTGCTACTGCTCCGGCTCTTGCTCGATCGCTCGCTTGCCCAGCTGCTGTTGCTGCTCTCCCCATCGCTCGTGCTGCTGCTGAATCGACTTTTGGGTCAGTCGATTTTCAAGGGTTGGGGGGGCTCGCCGGAGTTAAGGAAGAACCACCTGCAGCGGGGACGGGGGCTCGCCGGAGAGGTACCCCACTATCTATCTTAGGGTTCAGGGTGGGGGCGGGGGGCCTAGAGGCTGGCCGGGGCGGCAGTGGCGAGTTGTTTCGGGGCAGCGAGGCAACGCTCGGGCCGGCGGTTCGGCCGGTGGTGGCTGGCGGCTCAGGGGCTGCAGGTTGAAGATGAACTGCAGGCCCTCCCTAAACTACATGTCAAGTGCCTCTCTGCTACCATTGCGTTCAGTTTTGACAGTAGCATTCAGATTCCACAGTAAATTTGAGTTTCGACAATTAAGTTCAGAGTCAACAGTTTTTACCTCATCTGTTGTAGTCAGGTGGTTTTTGGTGATATTAATTTTACATCCATTTTACATCATCTATTGGAGATGCTATTAGAATCGCACTTGAGATTGACGATGTCTGTCTTGTGCTGCTTCAGCCTTGACGTCTTACGGCTCACTGGAGCTGCTCCAACAATAGAAGATCCATCACAACAGAGCAGTGCCCTGGACGCCGTCTACAGATTCCTCAGATCTTCCTCCACACCTCCGACAGCCACCTCTGCCTCAACTGGTTTAGCGACCAACCCAATGATGCTGAGGTCAACACGACTACGGCAAAGAGGTTGTACACTTGTTGCATCACTTATTACTATACATTCACGTCGATCCATTAGGGCTAGTTTAGTTCAACGGAAAAACGTCGATCCACTGGTTGTTACCATCACTCTAAATTTCTACATGCTCTCCTTACATAAGCTCACCATATTTTTTTCGTATGCATGTCAGATATTGTACACAGTCATGCTGAACATGTAGAGAAAAAGAGAAGAGTTTTGCGCGGCAATACAATGTCATGCAGACATTGCTCCATGGTGGGTTCAATGGAAAACCCTCCCCACCCCTCTCTAGATTGTAATCCAGAGGAAGATATCTGTTCTGAGGCGGATCTAGACGCCGCTGACCACTCCTATTTACCCCCAAGGTGTTTGCTCTACCTTGGCATGATGATGTTAGTCATATCATGCATATGTTGCCTTGCAGTGCCTACTTTTGACATCATATATGTCATCTGCTTAGTTTAGACATGTTATGTAATGCCACCTGTTTAGTTTCTATATCATATATGGGAATTATGCAGTCTCATGTCTTTTAGACAGCCATAATATATGTGAAATGTGCAATTCCATCCTATTTAACCAGGCATCATATATTTGAATGATATCTTGCCCATCCTTTTCTTCATTACATTTCCATTTGTCAAAAATGTTTGTTCATTAAACTACTCTTCCTGTGAATCAGCCATTTGGGTGGGAGATGCAAAAATCTGGAGTGAAAACAAGGCCTTCAGAGGAGACAGTGCTACCTGTCGAAGCAGATCTCTTGTTGGGCCCCGATAGCTCCTCAGAGATGGATTCAGAGACAGATGACCAGTCCTATTCCCCCACTGAGGTGTATGCTCTAACTTGGCACGGTTATACTGCTCATATCATGCATATGATGTCTTGCATTGCATAGTTTAGACGTCATACACAGAATATTCAACACCATGTTCTTAGTTCAGACATCATATCGAATGCCCTCTATTTAGCATATAAATCACATATGTGAATTAAATGATGCAATCCGGATTACGTAGATAACATGTAGGTGAATTATGTCATGCGATCCTGTTTAGTTGTCGGGGGTGACTGATCCCACGGACACCTATGGGACCGCGGCGGACCGGGGCCCCTTTCGGTTCGGCAGGGGGCGGAGAGTGCACGAAGAGCAGATCGAGGCGAACGCACGAGCACACACGATCGGTTTACCCAGGTTCGGGCCGCACGGATGCATAAAACCCTACTCCTGCTTTGGTTTGTATTTGTGTTCTTGCTCGGGAGCGATGAACGCTACAGTACCCTTGGATGGCTAGCGAGACCGAGCGTGAGAATGATCGTCCCCCCCCTGTTGCGCATGGGCCTCCTTTTATATGCCAAAGGGGTCACCGACAGGTGGCAACAGAGATGAGGATAAAAAGGTAAAAGAGGTGGTGGTTGGGCGCCACCGCTTACTACAGTTGTATCATACCTAACCCTGACAGCAGGGGACAAAGGCATTAAATGCCTGTCTATGTCGCCTAGACGGTGCAGAAAGGGACCGTCAGGTGCGCCACCGTTTGCCACGATGGCTATCTTGTCAGCGCCTGCTTGCCACCGCATGCCCCTGGCTGCACAGCCTCCCGCCATGTACGCCAGGAACGGTCCCAGAGCGACACGTTGGTGGGTGAGCTGGAGCGCGGGCTGCAGAGTAGTAGCTTGCCGCGGCAAGCGCCTTGCCGCGGATGTTGTCTTGTCGCGTCCGGGAGCTTGTCGCTCACCGGGTCTTGTCGCGACATGTGGCGTGCTGCGGCGAGTTCCTTGATATGTCTTGATTGGCTTCCCCGGCAAGCTCCTCTTGCTGGGGTCCTATTTCCTTCCCGGCAAGCTCCTCTTGCCGGGGTCTTTGTGCTTCGAGTGGCCTTCCCGGCAAGCTCCTCTTGCCAGGGCCTTGCGCCTTGGCTTGAGTACTTTGTTCTTGAATGGCTCCAAAGGAACCACGGAGGACCTTGGCGGTCACCCTGCAAGCCTTGCCGCGGGGTGCTGCGACTGCCCGTGCACAAGTTCGGGATACTAAGCTACCCCTACTTTAGTACACCGACATTAGTTATTCATCATATCTTTGAATTATGTTATTCTATGCTATCCAGTTTAGATAGACATCATATATGTGAAATTATGTCATGCTATCCGTTTTAGTTAAACAATATACATGTCAACTATTTCATGCCCTCTTTTTTCCACACTATCTATTGCATCTGTCTGTCATACAATGCCTGTACATTCAACTATGTTTCCTGTTGATCAACCATTTGAATTGGAGCGGGTGATGCCAGTATCGAGCAGACTAAAAACACGGTCTTCAAATAAAACAGTGCTACCTCTTGGTGGAGATAGCACGCCGGTTGTACATGCACAAGAACCAGCCCTACCACACATAACCCAAACTCTCGCAGATTCTACCCCTACTGCGATGGACAGAGAACCAGCTTCACCCAATCTAACCCAACCCCAGCCGATAGTAACCCAGTTCCTGTTAACACAGCACCATCTCCACCATAGAGCTCCCAAACAAGAGCAGTTAGTAAGGCAGCTTCAGTGCCCAAAGGGCCAGTACTATCACGGCGAACCCCAACTCCACCAGTTAGTACGCCTATTCCTGTGGAGGAAGCACAACCAGCTAGTCGTAGTTTAGCATCTATCACATTTGATGTTGTTAAATCGTATGTGCGTATCTTCCCATCTTGGAAATATTATACTGAAGATGAAGGAAGATGCCAGTTGCAGGTGTTTGTCCAGGAGTTATGTGTAAGTAATGTTATTCATGGTAATTACTTTGCTTCGTCCCATACATCCTACGTCCATGATGGTTATAATACAGCAAATTTTCCCATTTTTCTCTATAGAGAAGGAGCGATTTGGAAACTCAGGATGAGGTAACCTGTGCTAATACCTCTACTATCTTCTAGAATGCTTGGTGGCAGTATCGTAATTACATGAAGAAGACGTACTTCACTAGCAAAGAAACTCATCAAATTCCCTTACGTTCTCCTGAGACACATTTACTGGAAGATGACTGGGAGTGCCTTGTTCTGTACTGGTCCCGAACCAAGAATGTGGTAAGGTCTTTGAGCTCATTTTCTATTTTTAAGTATTATATTCTTGCGTCTTACTATACTCTGTTCATGTAGAACAAGTGCCTAAACCCGAAGAACAACTGTTCTAATTTAAGATTCCATTGCTATCATAGTTCAAAAAAGCGCTAGGCGTTAATTGTGCGTTTTGCCACCGCCTTGCGCTTTACTGACCAAAGTGCGTGCTTATGCGCAGTTATGCACAGATTATGCCAAGTTATGTGCAATGCATTCTGCCAACGCCTAGAGCCTAGGCGCGCTTAAGCGCTCTCTTAGGCGCGCCTTTTTTAACTATGATTGCTTTGCTCTTGTATCACTGTATTTACTCATACAAACTTATTTTTAAATTGAAGGATCCAATCAAAACTCCAACGGCACAGCAGGTATGTTCATGCATGTTTCTTTAACAGGTTTCCTCTTATCAATAGCTCTGTTGATTTCAATTTCAATTGTGTATACAGTTGACTTTCATATCATGCACATTACTAGCATCACAACAGAGCCAATAGTGTTGTTGTACATGTAGACCTATGGTATCCATCTGAAATCTTGTTGTGCCGTGTAGTTTCCCATGCTTTGTATTCTTTCACTGCTGCTTTGTCTTGAACTGATATGATTTGAACCGTGTCTCTATTTTAATTTGGCAAGACAATGCAGTGATCATAGGACATAGATATATGTTTGTTTGATGCTTTTCTTATGTACTACTACTTGGCAATAGAAGACTTGGTAGTTTAATCCTGTCCACCTTACTAATGAACAGGTTCACCGAAATGAGTTTCATATACTAGTACATGCTAAACTTGTTATGTGTCTGCTTGTTTCTTCTTTTAGAATGCTGACAGAATATTGGGGAAGAGTGACTTATTAAGCAATGGTAAAGGAAGTAATGCAGATAAGGTTCAGGATAGTGACACATCCTTGTTGGTCTCCAACAAAGCTAATAAAACAGCTAAGGAAGACTATATTGAAGACAGCGAGACAACCCCAAAGTCCTGTCTTGGTTTAGTGTTCAAGTTACTGGCCACTACCGCTTGCACAAGCTATTCAAACTCACCGTTTGAATCAGTTCAGTTTCTTGAGTCTCAACTACAAGCTGAAAGACATCGATCAGCTGTGCCGTGACAAGAAGCAGAAGGACTGCGGAAGTCCCTGGAGCATTCAGATGCATATTTTCTGGTGTAACAGCAAGCGTTGGAGGATTTTAGCGCCAAACAGGACAAAGCTAATCAGCTTGCTAAGTTATTGCCAGCATGGTGGATACCCAGGATAATGTTTCTTGAGCACTTCTGAAGTTGTTTCGGTTATGCTCTTGTTTTGCTGCCGCGTTTATTTTCACTGGTGGCCAATTTTGAGGGCTAGTGTATGTAATGTGCTGCTTTGTTCCCAATATTTGTACTGGTGGCGAACTTTGATGCCTAGTGGATGTCATATGTGTAATAGTGGTAATAGGCTAGCGTTAATTGCTTGCTTATTTATTTCCTTATTGTCTTGTTTAGTTGTTTGCTTGTAGTCACTTCTGTTCTGTTTTTGTTTTTTTCTAGTGGCCTCAATAGCCTATTTTTGGTAACTAGGCTGAAATAATCATGGCAACACACAAATTGTTGTAACCATGGGCCTCCTGCAGGCCGTATGATCCATGGGCATTCGTCCGGTCGTAGGATCCATCGGCCTTCTATACGGGCCTTAGGGTCCATGGGCCTTCTGCGGGCCATAGGGTCCATGGGCCTTCTACAGGCCGTACTATCCATGGGCCTCATACGGGCCATAGGATCCATGGGCCTTCTATGGGGCGTATCATCATTTCGCCAATCATGGGTCGTACTATTCGTGGACCATAACGGGCCGTTAATAGGCCGTATTTGATAACTCTATGAAAACATCCCAACGGGATTTTTTGACATGAAAACGGCCCAACATATTAACGGTCCACAAACGGGCCGACTGTAACGACGGGCTGAATTTGGCCCACAAGTAGAAAATGACAGTAATGGGCCGTATGTAACCGAATGCTGCAAATCAGCCCAAGAATCAATGGCCCATGAGAAGAACGAAAGATAACTTGGGATGGAAACGACCCAATGGAATAATGGGCCGTTAATGGGTATAAAGTGATGCACTGTTCATTACGGGCCAGTTTCACCACGGGCCGTTAATGGGCCAATAGTTACAAAGGTCCTCATATGGGCCGAAAGAAGTCATGGGCCACACATGGGCCTGAAGTTAAAATGGGCTGAATCATATTGGACGGCCCAGATGACGCTACTAGGCCTAATTCGGATAGGGCGTAACGGGCCCTGGGTTAGTGGGCTGTAAATGGGCTATATACGAACATGCCGTTAACAGGCTTTCCGTGGGCCGGCCCGCCACCTTTTCACCAAGTCAAACGGGCCGGCCTTTTCACAGGAATTGGCCTTTGTTGGGCCGTGCCACATGTCGCCGTACCATAGGCGCCTTCGGTCCAATGAGCGGATGACATCTGTCCCAATGGTGAGCCGACACATGTTTCCTCCAGCCAATGATGATTTTACACGTGGAAAATCCCCATTGGTCGGGGCTGTTAACGGGTTATCGGATCCAAAACCTGACCCGATAACTTAACGGCGTTCCGTTACGGTGGATGCCACGTGTCGGTCACCCTTGACGAAAGCACTTCTGTGACGAGCGATTTATCGTCATGGAAGTGGACACTTCCATGATGATAATTTTGGTAATATCATGGAACACTTCTACGACAGCACAGGTATGACTATCTTGATTCTGTCATAAAATCGTCATGGATGTACATGCGTGACAAAAAACGCGACCTACTGTGACAAACACGTATCATCACGGAAGTGTATTTTTTGTAGTGGTTATGGACTAGTCCTCCCGAGTTCGGGGTGAGACGGGGCTTCTGCTGAGCTCCGGAGTTGTACTTTCCTTGTCCATACTTCATCTTTTGATTCTCAATTTGCTGTTGCTTCCCTTCAATCATAAGAGCCTTGTCTACCAACTCCTGGTAGTTGTTGAATGGTGCCACCATCAACTGCATGCTCATCTCATCATTTAGCCCTTCCATAAACTTCTCCTGCTTCGCGGCATCTTTGGCCACATCATCAGAGGCATAACGAGATAGCTTACTAAACTCATCTACGTACTGAGCCACAGTACGATTTCCGTGGCGTAAGTTGTGAAACTCATGCTTCTTCATGCTCATAGCTCCAGTGGATATGTGGGCTGTGCAGAATGCTTGCTGAAACTGCTCCCAAGTGACATTGGCTATAGGAAAAGTGGCTGTGTAATTCTCCCTCCACGTGGCTGCTGGTCCATCCAATTTGTGTGCGGCAAAATGCACCTTCTCCGCATCATCAACAACTATGGGCTCGGTGCTATTAGAAAACACTGGCGGCTACAACCTTAGAAAATGGGCTAAGCTGTCAACTAGAGATGGTGGCAATGAGTTATTGTTGTTGTTGCCTTGGTTCTGAACTAACAACTGCATCAGTGTATTCCGCTGCTAGATCAACCGAGTGAGCTTCGGTGGGAAAGCAAAACCGGGGTCACGTCTCGGAGGCATCTGATGGGTTTAGAGGGAGCGTTTAGAATAGAATGAGGTCTAGTGAGATAGCACTACCCATATGCACATCAGCACATGCGAAAACTCCATCAAGAAAGGGCATACAAACGGTCTAGAACTATCTTTACAAGTGCTCGGACTACTACTATATACATGGGGGAAACTACTAGTCATATGGTGGTCATCTAGAAATATTGTTCAGTGGAAGACTCCATGATATCCGCTCCAGCTCCGTCTTCATAGTCATCATCACTATCGTTAGGGTCGGAGTCGGTGTCGTCGATGATGATGTAGTCTTCAAAACGAATCTCCTTAGGTTCGTCGTCTTCTCCTCCTGGCACGGGATCTCCCATGAAAACCCCTAGCTTCCTTGTTAGGTCATCATTCTTCTCTACTAGTACGATGATTTCCTCCTTGTAATCGTCGTGTGTAGCCTTGAGTTCCTCTTCAAGCGCGGTGATCCTTGTCATTGCCTTTTTCAAATCTATCATGCTTGCGCACATCTGGTTGTCCTAGCGTCGAATGTGCTTGTTTAACTCCTGGATGAATGCTGTAATGGATCTATCCCTCCTGGTGCTGATCATCTCCCATTGCTCGTCTCGGCGCCAACATATCTGGTATATAGTATTCTTTAGCTCTTGTTTGTAGACTTCTCCAATACGTCTCATAGCAATGTGGGCTGCCATGCTCTTGCCTTGACTCCAAGTGGGTGCATCAAAGGAAAACTCTATAGGATCCGTAACTGGCGTGAATGTCCTTCCTGTAACTTGAAATCGAATCATCCAGTGCTCCTCTTCTGGTAAAGTGGCATTGCAGGTCCCGGTGAAGCTTGGTATTCCAATTTTCAGGTACCTAGTGACTTCCTTCAAGTGTCATCCAAAAGGTGTGTCTTCATCCAGTTGTACAAACTTGTTCCTTGAGCCCGCCATCCTAAAGTGTAGAAAATGGAGATGAGTCAGAAATGTGCAGAGAAGAGTGACCTATGGCTTTTCTTAGTGGTCGTGTCCTACATTCAGCGTATGCTCTGATACCATCTTGTTGCGACCCGACCTCAAATGGTCAACTCTCTGTGCTTCAGTGTCATCCCTGGATTGGTAATGCTGACACACACAACACTTGAAGGATTTATAACAGAGTAGCAATCACACACTTATTACATCGAATGTCTCAAAAGAGAACTTATTACAATAAATATGGCTTAAGGTCATCTAATACGATAATAGCGGAAGGCTTGGAAGATAAAGTGAGTCCATTAACTCCAACAGCATAGCTGAGTGCATGAAAAACGACCTATCGCGTCTTACTACTCGTCTGAAAAGTCTGCAACATAATACGTTGCAGCCCGAAAACGGGTCAGCACATGGAATATGCTGGTAATGTAACACAGTAGAGCAATGAATAGATAAATGCTAACACTACATGCATATATGGCTGGTGGCGGCTCTCTAGTTATATGGTTTTTGCGAAAAGCTAATTTTTCCCTCCAATAAAGGAATAAATTTTATTTAACTATCATGGTAGTTGAAACATTGAGAATGGTACCCCCATCTCAATCCCAATAAAAAGTAATTATCAACCCAAAAATTAGTTTAGAGTGATGAGATACAGTAGGATAATCCAAGTAATAGATACTCAAGTTGTCCATAACTAGGGACATGGCTAACCATGATTAGTTTGTACACTCTACAGAGGTTTGCGCACTTTTCCCCACAAGACTCGATCTCCTCCGTTGGATTTCTCGCACTACATGGTGTTTGAGACATGGATGACCGAGACACAGTCTGTCAGAAGCATTAACTCTTTACTCCGGGTGGACAGTTACACCTACTTTCCCTCTACATCTGCTAGCCCACCACTGAAAGAGGTCACACTACATACTCAACTATGACAGAGCCCATAATGGCTTGTCATTGCAAACGGAAGTTTCTAGCATGAACAATCTCACGATCCCTTTGAACCTGGGTGGCGGGCGATAGGAGGATCGCACGGCATATCCCCGGGATCTCCTGGACAACACTGTTATATCTCCAGGTTCCCAAACAAGCAATCCACCCAGATGTGTATTAAAGTTGCCACCTTAAGTTGAACCATTAATTAACAATCTCACATCTGTCATGGATTTCTCAAACCCAAATCACGTAGACGAGCATAGCCATGGCAATATAAGCATCACACAGAAGTAACTCCCAGGATTTGATAATAAAACAGGTAATGGGTTCTACCTCATCATCTACTTCCCAATACCCACAAGTTAATCACATCCTAATTATGCAAGGTTTTAGGATTAGAACTAATGCATAAAATATGGTGAGGCTGTCCTGGATTAGGGGGTCTCCGGATAGCCGAACTGCTGGACAATGAAGATACGAGATTGAAGACTTTGTCCCGTGTCCGGATGGGACTCTACTTTGCGTGGAAGGCAAGCTAGGCAATACGTATATGCATATCTCCTCCTTTGTAACCGACCTTGTCTAACCCTAGCCTCCTTCGGTGTCTATATAAACCGGAGGGTTTTAGTCCATAGGACAACATACAATCATACCATAGGCTAGCTTCTAGGGTTTAGCCTCTCTGATCTCATGGTCGATCAACTCTTGTACTACTCATATTATCAAGAATAATCAAGCAGGACATAGGGTTTTACCTCCATCAAGAGGGCCCGAACCTGGGTAAAACATCGTGACCCGGCCTCCTGTTACCATCCGCCTTAGACACACAGTTCGGGACCCCCTACCCGAGATTCGCCGGTTTTGACAACGACATTGGGACCTTTCTAATCCTTGAACCGCTTTTCCACTTCGGGACCTTTCTGATCCTTGAAGTACTCGGCTGCATCAGCAGCACTTGCAGCCAAATCCATGTACGTGTCCGCAAAACTCCATAGCCGGTCCATAGGATCATTCTTTGGATCTCCAAACTTAGTCCGTGATAAGAAGGGCTTCCCAGACACGATATCTGCAGCATGATTCAGCTACTCCTTCGTCGCTCTAGTTTTGGAGCGGGCTTCCTTGGCAATCACCCGGGCCTTCTCCAGGTCCGTCGCCTTCACCCGGTTTTCTTCTTCAAGAAGCCGGTAACGGTCAGCATCATCTTTTAATTCCACGGCCACCTTGGCAATTTTTTCTTTGCTCTCACAATGTGCGGCCTCTTCGGGCCTTAACTCTTCGGCCGCCTTTAAAGCATCCGCATTACTACTCCTTGCTTGCTCCTTGGCTCGGGCAAGCTCCGCCCGAAGGGTCTCCATGGTGGCAGCTCCATCTGTAGTCACAACATATTAAAGATACTGGCATCATGCTGCTCTTACTATGTGACATTCACCAGAAAAAGCACATACCCTGTGCCTCGTCAAGCCGCTTGTTAACTAGCATGATGTCGACATCTGCCGCATCCAGTTGCCGCTTTAGTTCGGCAAACCCATTAGTCCGGCTAGCCACCGGAGCTTCAACCACCTGCACATAAAGGCGGTCTGGTTATTACCTGAGACTATGATCCTCTATTTGCCGCCATTCTCGATGACAACCAGAGTCTCAGGGGCTACTATCTTCATGGGCATACCTAATGTATGTGGTACTATTAAAGCTATACATTATTTCACATACCTCGAAGCCTTTAAGCAGACTCATAAAAGCTTCATGCAAACCGTTTTTGGCGGATGAAATCCTTTCAATTACCGTACCCATTAGCATATGATGCGTTTCCGAGACGATAGCTTCCCCCAGAAGATCCTTCAGCGCGTCCGACCGCACACAGTACGGGCCCTTGCTGTCGCTCTCCTCGGGAGCCGGATACTGGGGATGCCGGGCAGCCAAAGTGTTATCCACTGGCGATATTGGATCCGGAGATACCCTTCGCGATGACACTTCAAGGTCGCCTGCTTCTTGAGCTGGGGAGTCCGGGGGAGGCGTTTCGCTCTCCATCATCTCCGGAAGAAGATCCCCCGAAGATGAACTCTGTCGAGAAGGGCTGCGATCCGGACTACAATTTACAAGCATCGGTTATTGTCTTCAGAAGTAAGGTAGGTTATCTTCACTATTAAGTACTTTTTGATTACTTACAGCTTGGTAGAGGGCTGATCCCCGTCCGGACATTGTGCGGCAAGAATACCCTCCGAGGCAGGACCCTCTGGCGGGGATTTCTTCTCCTATTTGGTAACCTTACTTTCCGGATCTTCAGAGGTAGTCCTCTTCCTTCCCCGAGGAGAGAGAATGTCAGATTCTTCCCCTTGGTTATCCTCCCTCGCGGAGGTGCTCATTCCCTCGATTGGAATAGGTAGCGATGGAAGCCCGCTTTCGCCATCTTTATTCCCCCCTTCATCTTCCTTTGAGGGTACCAGACAAGGTGCTGGCTTGAGCATCTTTTTCAGCACTGGATTGTCCAAGCCTTCAGGAAGGGGGGCCGAACACCGGATCATCTTCGCCTTTGTTATCCAGTCCTAGTGAAAGAGAGATTCTTTAGAATGATGTCATGATATATAAAACGACAATGTGTTCGGCCATGGGATTACTTACTTGGGCAGCGGGGCGGTTGCAGCTCAAGCGCACGTCCTCGGTAGTGTCCAAACACTCTATCTGGGGTCTGAAGAATGATTTGTACTTCTCCTTGTGTGTCATGCCGAGGAAATTCTGAATAGTGCACGGTCCATCCGGGTTGAATTCCCACATGCGGAGGGTCCGGCGTTTGCAAGGCTGGACTCGATGAACCAGCATAACTTGCATTACCATAAACAGACTGAAATCTCACTCGAAGAGATCTCGGATACGGCTCTGCAGTATTGGCACATCCTTGGCTGGGCCCCAGCTCAGTCCCCTGCTGATCCATGACATTAGCTGTGGTGGAGGGCCCGAGCGAAAGGTGGGGGCAGCTACCCACTTGGCACTTCGGGGAGCTGTGACGTAAAACCACTCCCGTTGCCACAATCCGGACACCTCTAGAAAGGAACCCTTTGGCCATGGAGCGTCAGCAATTTTTCTTATTAAAGCACCTCCGCACGCTGCATACTGCCCCCGACCATCTTCGGCTTCACATCGAAGGTCTTGAGCCAGAGGCCGAAGTGAGGGGTAATGCGGAGGAAGGCCTCACAAACGACAATAAATGACGAGATGTGAAGAAGGGAATCCAGGGCCAGATCCTGAAAATCTAGCCCGTAATAGAACATAAGACCCCTAACAAAGGGATTCAGAGCGAGGCCTAGTCCTCGGAGGAAGTGGGAGACGAACACAATGCTCTCGTTGGGTTCGGGAGTAGGGACGACCTACCCTCGGGCGGGCAGCCTATGCGAAATTTCGGCGGTCAGATATATGGCCTCCCTCAACTGCTTGATGTCCTCCTTCATGACGGAGGAAGGCATCCACTGGGCTTGAAGGCTGGATCCGGACATGATTGAAGGTCCGAAGCGCCTGACCTGGGCTTTGGGTGTTAGAACTCGAGGCGGGGGAAGGATTCGATTCAGCACAGGAGGGAAAAAAGAAAAAGCCATGTCCCATTGTAAAGGGGATGAATATCAGGCGTCCTCCTCGTGGTTGTTCGAGACTTACCTAAGATCTAGGAGTCATACCAACAGGCACGGTTGGGTTACCCACGTTTGTATTGATGAGAATCCCATGATAAGGGGAACACGATCTCTGCTTCGACAAGACGTGTTAAGAAACCGCCTCGCGTTATGTGCGGGGCAGGTTAAAAAAGAACGGTTCAAATAATTACCGGGTCATGGCGTAATGTCATGCTGCCAAAACGTGTCAGCAGATTAGATTTGTGGAAATATTATTCTCTCTACGGTGGTATGTGGAACCTATTTTGCAGGGTCGGACAGTATCCTTGTATTCAAACTCTTCCGTGGTGTATTCGGAGGAGGAACCCGCCTTGCAATGCCGAAGACAACACTGCGCGCCGGACTCATCGTCATTGAAGCCTGGTTCAGGGGCTACTGAGGGAGTCTTGGATTAGGGGGTCTCCAGACAGCCGGACTATATCCTTTGTCCGTACTGCTGGACTATGAAGATACGAGATTGAAGACTTCGTCTCGTGTCCGGATGGGACTCTACTTGGCGTGGAAGGCAAGATAGGCAATACGGATATGCATATCTCCTCCTTTGTAACTGACCTTGTGTAACCCCAGCCTCCTCCGGTGTCTATATAAACCAGAGGGTTTTAGTCCGTAGGACAACATACAATCATACCATAGGCTAGCTTCTAGGGTTTAGCCTCTCTGATCTTGTGGTAGATCAAGTCTTGTACTACTCATATTATCAAGAATAATCAAGCAGGACGTAGGGTTTTACCTCCATCAAGAGGGCCCGAACCTGGGTAAAACATCGTGTCCCCTGCCTCCTATTACCATCCGCCTTAGGCGCATAGTTCAGGACCCCCTACCCGAGATCCGCCGGTTTTGACACCGAAAATTGGGTATGAAAGAAGTATGATCAATGTGTTACTTGCCTTGCTGACGATATGCAAATCCTATAGACTCGTAGTAGCACGCTTCGCACTCCGGGTGTTCTATCGCAAACAAACAATATCATACATAAGCAATGGAGTTAAGATGCGTGGTTAAATCTCAAATAAGAAGATCTAACCAGAAAAATCAACTTAAGAACTCCGGTTTGCAAGAAGAATCAAATCAAATGAGGCAACGAAACTCAAATTGCGAAAGAAACAAGATCCGATTACTAATCTGGACTAAGGTCAAATTTACAGTATCAAAATCGGGTCATAAACGAGCGAAAATATAAACTAGATAAAAAATCGGGTCATAAACCGCGATCGAAAATAATTACGAAAAACCCTAGAAAAAGAAAAACTAACGAACAGGCTAACGAACGAACATTCGCTGTCTGTGACGAACGGGTGAACGACGTTCGTTAAAAAGAACGAGCAGACGAACGTCCACTATTTAACCAAAACTAGAAAACAACCGAACCGATCTATTAAAAAATGGATCTAGGGTTTTCGAAATAAACCGAACGGTTTTAGAAAAAAAAACCGGCGGCTACCTTGGCGTACGTGACGGCGGCGGCGGCAGCAACTCCGTAGATGGGCGGCGGCGGCGCGGCGCGGCGTCGGGCGGCAGCGGTTGGCTAGGGTTAGGGTTGGCGCGGCGCGGCAGGCTGGGCCTCGGGGTCGCAGCTCGGACGGCTTATAAGAGGCCGGCCTGGAGAGTCCCGGCCGGGTACGGCCCGAAGTCGGTTCATTTTTTTTCCGCACAGAAAAACAAAGAAAAGAAATACTAAACAGACTCCAAAAATCTCGAAATAAATTTTACCCGCCCTCTAAAAATAAACCGGACAAGGTGAACATTTATTTGGGCCTATAATACAATTTTGAAAAACACATATTTTTCCTAATCTATCTATACCTATACTAATTTCTGACTCCCTAGAAATTACCACGTTAATTAGAATTTATGAGCCGTTAATCTGGTGGGGCCGAATTATTACGATGTAGATCCATCCAATTTTCCTCAGTTGTGAAAAAAAACAACACAAAGGCCCACAATTGTTGTAAAATAGAATCCAACAAAGGCACAATGGTACAACTACTCCACAGTTATCAATCTCAAGTTGTGAAAAAAAAGACACACAAAGACCCACAATTGTTGTAAAAACAGAATCTAAGATAGACACGATGCTACAACTACTCATGGTTTTCCTTCCCTAAGTAAAGCAATCTCCAGCTCAAAAATAATTCTCACGTCCTGAATCCTAAGCTGCACGTCTCCTCCCACGCACATGAATGCTTTCCATCATGATCAAGCTACTTGGATATAATTAGTAGATGGAAATTACATTGTTTGGGTGAGTGACGTTCAATCTATGATTGGTTCCAGCATGTACGTATACAAACAAAACTGCATGAAGGCAGCCAATACCTGGGAGCCGATGGGGAGAGTGTCATAGGCTTGATGAGCTTCTTACCCATGTTGATTAATTTCTTCATTGCTTTGTCTTTTCCTCATCCACCGACCCTTTTCTCTATATCTGTAGGTCACTGCTACGCATGCCCTTATTTTTCTCCAGCGTTGCAACTTCATCATCCAATGCTATGAAGTACTACCACAGGTGGAGGCAATCGTGGGCGCATCAGTTGATGGTGGTCGCCATGTACTTCTCCATCATGCTTTCCATGGATCAGAGGAACATACACGAGAGGCCATCAATGGAGTAGAGCTATGATGGAATCTCTAGAGAAATTCCAAAAACAACTGAACGTGCAGCCTATGTTATTCCCGGTGGAGAAAGGAAAGTGCTTTTGAGAATTGAGATTAGCCAAAGACCGATGTCCAGGTGGCATGAGATGTTTCATTCTTATGTTTTTTAATTAACTTCTATACACGATTCTATAAGTCGGCAATGGAGAGGATCCGTGATGCAATCTCAAGAGAAATCCCAAAAACAACTAAATCCGGCAGGCTGGGGAAGTTTTGTCCAACAGAATAGTAGTTGGCATTGCCTCTTGGTCAGCACATAGGAAATTGGGAGATGTACGGATTTCATTATAGGCTTCCTTAATTCCGGCAATTAATAATGTGGCCCGTTCATGCAGGTATATGCATGTGTCGTGCTGCGTATTTGGACACTGATAACATCATAGAAATCCCTACAGTTCAGATATGAAGCATCAGAGAAAAGAAACGTACCATTGGTAACATGCATCTTTAGTTGTGACTGATAGGAGCATCGAGATGATTATATGTGAGTGCAACATCCGTACAGGAATAAATCTAACAACCTGTTTCCGATCTATGCTTTTTTAGTTGAATTGTTGATCAATGGTGGATGATGGTTTTGGCAAAGCATGCTCCGATGCTTACACCCTTTGCCACCAGAGGTCATATTATGAACGCCATTGTGCCTGCTGCATGGATCGATTCTCAATTGCCGACGACAATAGCCCCATGTAGATTCCTTTCTATTTATAGTACTCCATCCTCTTCACCAACACATCTTCATGACAAGCAACTCTGTCACTAAACACTCAAGACATTCTCGAGGAAAAATGGCTGCAGCTTTCTCTGCTCGGGAGAAGAGGTGGCGTCATATCGACCAGGTAAAGTCTCGCCATCGGAATGTTGAGTAGAAGTACAGAACGTCCATGATACATGAGATGAGATTATTATTTGGACATTGCAGGGGAGAAGATGGTTATGGAGGATATCACGTGCAAACCCATATCCAGCGGCCCAGCCAAAACACGGTGAGGAACTGAGGACTCGGCTCGGGATGAAGATACATGACCATTAAGTTCGAGATATGGTAAGATATGTGCTAATCTGGACTTGCTGTTGTGACACAGCCATTGGAATAATTATTCTGCTAGAGGAGTCTGTCCCAAATCTACATCAGAATAATGTGAGCTTCAGGATTGGAGGTAATTTGTTTTTCTCCCATGCCTATATTTTTTTCAGTTGTTGTCCATAAGAATAAGAATGCAATCTTACAACAATTGATTCTTATATTTTATTGATTAGCACCAAATAATTGTACAACCGAGTAACTTTTGAAATACATTTATGAAATGTTGTACTATGAGAATTTTATTTGGTTAAGATATATTGACATATTTAATTTCAGATGGGTATTTGAGCCATAAAGTGCAAAAGCAAGTTTTCAAATACTAGCAAATCAGGAATATTAAGAGCATCTTATTCTTCGAAATGCACATGAAGTTACTTTAACATCGACAGTTGATGTTGTTTTTATATCTCTAAAAACAAAAAAATAACAATTGATTGCAATGAGCCGAATAAATGTAGGCCCCGTTGGATAGCCCAGTTTTTTCTAAGTATTTTGATAATACTGCAGTATTTGAGATTACCATGGTTTTAATTATTATGAGGTGTTTGGTTGCCACTAAAAACAATAATTTTAATAATGTAATATTTGCAAAGCTATGGTATTTTCTCTGTTTTTAAAAAAGAACCCTGGACCTCTTTTTTTAAAACTGAGCTGGCGAAAGAAATGCCTCGTCGTCATTCTTCCTTGCTCCAAGCCGCTGTCACCTCATCCTTCATTCTCATGTTACTTCTGCCGGACAACCTTGTTCGGTTGAATCTTGTCCGTGAACTTCTTCGCTCAACCTTTGCCTCTGATATGCTGTTGTGGTGCGTTATCTTGCTGATCGCGAGTACGTTATACACTCTCCATGCCGGCACTGATCCCTGCCTCCTGTCGTTTCCCCCTCCAGCCCTGTCACGCTAGCCGTGAGGAACGGAGCGTCACGCTAGCCGTGAGGAACGGAGCAACCAAGTCCTATTGGACTGCTGGTGGAGCTTGCTACCCAGGCATGCGGCTGTATCTGTTGTTTGCGATGTTTGTCCGTGGGTGCCGGCTACAACACACGAGTATTCATACCATATACCCAGCTAGCTCTTGCTCTTACTAGTTAGGAACAGACGTGCTTGTAATAGTTATCAGCCGGCTAGCTAGCTACTTCTACGTTGCTGCATAAAGCACTAGCCAAACAGTTTGTAGTATTCACAATACTTCACAACACTTTGGTATGTTAAAAACTGTGGTATCTTATACCCACGGACTAAAATACTACAGTTTTCAATACTTTGGTTTTTGCAATACCTTGCTATCAAACACAGCCGTAGTGATATTTTCTTCATTATTGAATCATATTTTCTTCCAAATGAGCATTTAAAATGTCGGCTCAAAGGCTTTCTGTCTCTGGGTTGTGCATACGTGCTGCAGCAAAATTGTTCTGCTACACGTGTGTGCGTTCAAGGAAAACATGGAAGTAAAATTTTCACCTAAGACCATCATCTATGTAGTACATCTATACTCCGTAGGGTCCAAAATACTAATTTTATACATATTCTAATATGTGGTTCAAGCGTGTCTAATACAAATCAGCTATATATAAGGTTCTGTGATGTGCAACAAATCGCTCTTGAAGTTTGGTGTACTTGCTTAATTCCTACTGATTTGTTGTATCGTAACTTGGTTTCTTCACTCGCCTGAAAATTTTCCTTACTCAATTAATTTGAACATCATATGAAGTGCCAGGCATATAAAGTATCTCGG
The DNA here is from genome assembly GCA_034509565.1 of Triticum monococcum. Lineage (NCBI taxonomy): Eukaryota > Viridiplantae > Streptophyta > Magnoliopsida > Poales > Poaceae > Triticum > Triticum monococcum. Next base: position 637,905,902 of record CM067847.1, on the reverse strand, counting down.
AATATTCTACTTATTATTTTTCCTAGAATGAAACTGTTTATAGATGTAACAATATTTTTGTAGTACGCTGTAGTTAATACAATTTAATATTTTCCATGCATTCTCAAAATAAAGAATTTGCCAACATATTATTCAATTTATTGTTTATATCAAGAATGTTACATGTATGGCTCAATATTCCGAGATAGTTACATGTATAAAATAAGACATTGTACGGCTCAAAATTCCGAGATATTTACATGTATAAAATTTAAGAATGTTTCATCCAATTTCTTTTTCAAGAAAGTACACATATGAATAGACCTAGCAAGACTATATATTTGGTGACTCTGCAAACTTCCTAAATAAGACAATACTTTTAAAAAACAATTCTTCATATATTCAATGTGTGCTGAAATAATATATTGAGCTAATATCAATGACACGTACTATTTTTAGGTGTCATCATATTAATTATTGTTATTCCATGTAGTATATTTTGGTTTTATTGCATGGCATGTCCAAGTGTGATTGTACGCAACACATTGGTGCATATTAATAATATAAATTGTTATGTAATATTTAGTACCTAGACCGTGCGAATGCACGGGTTGGCGACTAGTTCAATTAAAATTACAATAAAATCCAAATAAAATATGCAAATTTATTTTACTATTTTTCCTCTAATATTTCATTTATTTTGGACAAGTCATATTATCTCCTCTCATATATTTTGGTATGAAATATTTTCGGAGAGAAAATTTATTAAAACCAAAGTGATCCTTCTTTCCATATTTGGTAAAATTCAAATATGCAAAATGGTGAAATCCCCCAACTCTCTCCGAGGGTCCTTCAGTTGCTTAAAATTTCGAGGACCGCGGAAGTTGAAATGCACAAAATATGATATGCATGGATGCACTACTAGGGAAAACCCTAGTAGTAGCACGGGTTTAAAGCCCACTAGTAGCGTGGGCAGCCGCGCTACCAATAAGGCGCTAGAGCTATTACTTAGCAGTAGCACGTGCGACAAGTGCTACTACTAAGACACATAGCAGCAGCACTTGTTCTGTCCTGCGCTGCTGCTAATCTAGCTAGTTGTAGCATGTTTTTTATCCATCGCTACTAGTACTCTTTTTTTCATTTTTAGTGTATTTATACGTCGTTATTCAAATTTTGGTACAATACCAATTATGAGGTTTATATCATTATGTCCATAATAATGTGTCAAATGAAGGTGGATTAGGTTCAAGTGGAGGCAATATGTGGGTGCATGTCAAAAGTATACTACTAATCCAAACTTGATCTAGTTTGGACTAGTAGTACTCTCGATGTGCACCACATGTTGCCTCCACTTGAATCTAATCCGCCAGCACAAGCTATTTAATCATCATCATCATAGTCATTACCACCAACAGTATTTAGTTAATCACCATAGTCATAGTTTAGCACATCATCATCTTCAAACTCAATCTAGCTAGCTAATCACCACCAACACTAGCTGCGGTAGCTATCTAATCACCACCAACACTAGCTAATAATAATCATCATAGTCATTACCACGAACACTAGATATTTAATCATCATAGTCATAGTGTAGCACATCATCATCTTCAAACTCATTTCTAGCTAGCTAATCACTCCTGCTGCTCTCTCTCAGGTAAAATAACATAAAACATGTATAGCACTCCTCCTTCATCAAGTTGGAGCATGCAGATGAACCTGTCTCCTAATCGTGGGCTGCGCTTCTGATTGCTGCCTCCTAGTACTTATCTGCGATCATTCACAATTTTGCTCCAGTCTTTCACTATTAGGCATTGCTCGCTATTAGAAATCATGAATGCACTAAAGTGCGTTGTAGGATATCTTTGCCGTAAGCTAACAATATTCATGGTACCTTTAGTCTCGATCTAATCAGGCACAGCATTCATCGGGAGTCCCTGTTGAAGAACATTGTATAGTAACATATTTAGCAATGAAGTTTAGCTTAAAAAATAATGTATGCAAAAGATGAACTAAGGACAAATAGTAAAAATCTTACCATCTTTCCTAAATAGATATGACCGTAGTTCAGTACGAACACTATTGGTCGCACGTTTTCAGTACTAACATTTCTAAGTGTAGGAAGAAAATTTGTCTTGACAGTATCAAGATCTTGAAGCCATGAAACATAATGACTTAGCTCCTCGCAGTTTAGTTCAGCCCCGGGACAGTAGTAGGTCCTGTCTACCAAGCGCTGGTCATGTTTGCTTGAACGGAAATAAGCTGACAATAGAAATTAGTTGTCAACTATTTTTGAATAAACAATATCAAAGACATAAATATGGTTAAGAAACTCACATAATGGTATAACTGGAGGCGTCTGCACATCGACCCAGATGTCGGTATTACCTTTAATATCATCTTCCGGGCGAATATCAAAGGTGATAACCATATCAGACTCAAATGCATAAGTCTTGCATAGTGCTCGCCATGTTTTGCATCCAAAATAGGTGTAGTCATCTTCGTTGTATAATTTTGCGTGGAAAATATAACCATGCTCGGTCTTCAAGTAAACTTTATTTACCTCCATATTACGACTGAAAGCTATCTTATCCAGGACAAAAACTCTTGCATGGCAGGGGATACACTAGTAGAATAGTAAAAAAAATAAATTATAAGTTGAAGCAAGTGAAGGAGATGCCATGCTTAATTACGAAAAAAGACTTGCCGTTGTGACTTCTGTATCTACTTCGAAGTTCTCGTCCAGCTTGATGCTGAAGCGCCTATCATCATCTAGGAAGATTCCGTCGCACAGGCCGTGCTTGTCTTTGCAGTACTTGCAAATACCGAAATCCTTTTCGTCGTCAGACATTTCCTATGTTCATAGTTGAAATATTAATTGAAAATCAATCGAAGACAACTACCAGGATACTCAACACACAAATCTGGGACACTCGATATTTCCTACATATTCTAGCACAAGTCATGCCAAAATTCACGGAAAAATCCGGCATGACCTTTGCTAAAATAGGACATATCGAGCGCCTGAAATTTGCCGGAATGGAAATGAATCAACACTCCGGCAAAACGTAGGTCACTCGGAGGTGTAACCTACAAATATGACCGGCCACTTGGGCAAGCACATATCCTATTTGAGCAACACAAGATATACACTTCAAAATATCTTATAGGACTCATATTGACATGAGCATTCAATAAGCAAAACCAAATCGCAAAATAAGTAAGTATTCAAATTAGCATGCATTCAATAAGCAAAAGTAAATCATCTCATGCATCTGTACATCATCGAATATTATCACTAATACATCCTGTTGGGGATATAGCTATCATTTATAACCCGCCCAGGAGGGGTCGGGTCAGTCCCAATGACGGGTCACAACGGAAGCCCAGAAAACAGTCAAGACGATAGTTTATTAAAGCTTATAGAAGGCCTAAGCCCAGAGGCGGCTTAAGGCCCAATATTGTAAACCCCCGTATGTAATAAAAGACTTGTAAGAAAAGGCATGTAATAGAAGTCACCGAGCCGGACACGCTTTATGAGCCGACAGGGACTTTGTAGGCCGCCAGGCATCAACCCGTGTATATAAGGGGACGACCCGGTGGCGGCTTAGGGCAAGAAACAAGAGATCGATAACCAAGCCGGTGGATTAGCCTCTTGGTGATCGAAACCCCAGCAATTCCAAACACAACTAGACGTAGGCTTTTCCCTTCATCTTAAGGGGCCGGACTAGTAGAAAACCTCTCGTGTCCTTTGTCTCGATTAACCCCTTTAAGCTTCCTAGTTGCAATGGCCCTACGACTAAGTCCTTTTGCTAGGACATCTGTCGTGACAATTCCACGAGAGTTGGCGCCCATCATGGGGCCAGCGCACGGTGGATTTGAGTTCTTGAAGGGCAGCTTCGAAGGGCTCAAGGGATACGTTGTGGGCCGGATGACCAAGAGTCGTCGCGGCAAGATTTACATCGACAACGAAGGCCGGGGCCCCGAGGCCAGCTCAGTTGAGTACGGGTACCAGGTCCGCTTCGGCGGGATTCATGTCTTCATTGGCTGGATCGGCGAATCAGGCCCTGAGTGGACATCTGCACCGACATCATCGAGACGGCTCAACGCGCGAGACCCGCCCGGGCCCAACCCGCTGTAACACGTGCTTTGGTGGGTTGCATCGATGGAGGTGAATACTCGGAAGGATCGGTGGATGGTTGTGAGTCAGCCATCTGTTCTGACGCTACGTCATCAACATGCGAGATGGACTCGTTGTATCAGCTGCAGGATGGCATGCTTGGGGGCTGTTCCGATGGCAGCAGTATTCCGGATCACTTTGAGCCGCCGAATCGAGCCGGAGTCATCATGGCAGGAACCCAGCCCGGGCAGAACTCGACGACTGCGGCAGCAACAACCATCGGGTCGGCAGCGACCGGGTCAGCAGACCCCGCGCGCTCCCCGGCTCAGGTACTAATGGACCTCATGGATAAGCTGACGGCCCTATTGACTGCCATGGTGGAGCCGGCGGATAAAGTTCAGCATGATGCGGAGGTGGCACGGTTATGCGAAGAGATGGCACAGGCCAAGGAAAACTTTGCATCGGAAGATATCAGGATGGCTGTGGAGCGGGCGGCTTTGGACGCTCGTGCTCAGCAGCTTCAAGCAGAGACTTTCCAGCTCTCGGTGGATCTGAATGCGTCAAACGAGGTCATGAGGAGGAGGCATCAGAAAACTCAATCATGTCTATGTGATAGCCTGGCTTAATAGGGATGATAGATATCAATAAGGAATTCCTTCTTTTCCGGGAGCCCATTCGGATAGAACTCCAAAGTTAAGCATGCTTAGCTTGGAGTAGTGTCAGGATGGGTGACCGACCGGGAAGTTGCTCCCGGGTGCGCATGAGTGAGGACAAAGTGCGCAGAAAAAGACTAGTATTGATCTATGGGGCCAGTCTAGATCCCGCCAGGAGTAACGACCACCGGCGGGTGTGTCCGGGGCGTTATAAGTTGGTATCAAAGCCGACCCTCGCGGTTACACGGATGGTTGCGGACAGGTCCGCGGTCATGTTGTTCATGACGTTTGTGACCCGTCATGGCACCCGACATGGCACATGTACCGGACTGGATGCATAGATGAATGTGCCAAGAGGGAACATTCCTGTCTCCCGACGAGGACGTCAGTTCCTCTGAGTGGCGGTGTATGTGATAGCCTGGCTTAATAGGGATGATAGACTACACATATCAATAAGGAATTCCTTCTTTTCCGGGAGCCCATTCGGACAGAACTCCAAAGTTAAGCGTGCTCAGCTTGGAGTAGTGTCAGGATGGGTGACCGACCGGGAAGTTGCTCCCGGGTGCGCACGAGTGAGGACAAAGTGCGCAGAAAAAGACTAGTATTGATCTGTGGGGCCAGTCTAGATCCCGCCAGGAGTAACGACCACCGGCGGGTGTGTCCGGGGCGTTATAGTCTACCGCTGACACTTGATCCTAGGAACCTTTTCCATACACCCGGGGCTGGTCCAAGTAACCCACCGGAAGCAAATCGGATCACGACACTCGGAGCACCAATTCAGCCTCGCATGTATACCGCTCCGCCTCATTATGCGCCAACACCACCGGGTCACTTCTCCAATCCTTTGGAAAACCTCATTGTTGCGTCAGCTCATTTGGCGGCTCTCCCGATGGAAGGCGATTCTCCGACAGCAGTCGAAACACGAAGGGTGAGGGAGCTTCTTCACACAGCTCTGGCACAGCATGACGCGTACTCTTACAGTCGAGACATAATCCATTCAACACCTTGCCCGAGCCGGAGCCCGAGCTATAGCAGGCATATGGACTCAGTTGATATGTCAAGCAACGCTCAGCGCCGCAACCAACCGCGCAAACATGAGACGGTGCAGGCGGGAGCCCTTAACTTAGCGGATCAAGAGAGGATCCGACAAGAGGCTGAGCGGGCAGTTCAATTGGCGGCTGAGCAGGAGGCTCATCAAAGTTTTCTGGTTTATCCAACAACATCTGTTGAGGCAGGAGTAGCCACAAGGACCGGAGGCGTTCCTTTCTTGGTGCCGGCTATACGTAATGCATGCTTGCCTAAAGTCTTCAAGGGGCCTCGTAAGGTGAATAACTACACGGCCGATTTGCAGCCTGGGGCATGGATATAGAGTTACGAGATGGCAATGGAGCTTCTGGAGGTCAGCGTTATAGTCTACCTCTGACACTTGATCCTAGGAACCTTTTCCATACACTCGGGGCTGGTCCAAGTAACCCGCCGGAAGCAAATCGGATCACGACACTCGAAGCACCAATTCAGCCTCGCATGTATACCGCTCCGCCTCATTATGCGCCAACACCACCGGGTCACTTCTCCAATCCATTGGAAAACCTCATTGTTGCGTCAGCTCGTTTGGCGGCTCTCCCGATGGAAGGCGATTCTCCGACAGCAGTCGAAACACGAAGGGTGTGGGAGCTTCTTCACACAGCTCTGGCACAGCATGACGCGTACTCTTACAGTCGAGACATAATCCATTCAACACCTTGCCCGAGCCGGAGCCCGAGCTATAGCAGGCATATGGACTCAGTTGATATGTCAAGCAACGCTCAGCGCCGCAACCAACCGCGCAAACATGAGACGGTGCAGGCGGGAGCCCTTAACTTAGCGGATCAAGAGAGGATCCGACAAGAGGCTGAGCGGGCAGTTCAATTGGCGGCTGAGCAGGAGGCTCATCAAACTTTTCCGGTTTATCCAACAACATCTGTTGAGGCAGGAGTAGCCACAAGGACCGGGGGCGTTCCTTTCTTGGTGCCGGCTATACGTAATGCATGCTTGCCTAAAGACTTCAAGGGGCCTCGTAAGGTGAATATCTACACGGCCAATTTGCAGCCTGGGGCATGGATTGAGAGTTATGAGATGGCAATGGAGCTTCTGGAGGTCAGCGATGCAGCAATGGCTAAGTACTTCACCATGATGTTGGATGGAACTACTCGCACCTGGTTGAAAGGGTTACCGCCCAATTCCATCGCCTCGTGGGCGGAGTTAAAAGCCCAGTTCATTCACGTCTATGTCAATCGTGGACCTGACTAATCGTACACAAGAGGAAGATGAGTCCAGAACCCATTGGGTGCGCCGGGTCAAGGAGATAATTCATTCAGCTGATAAGATGGATGCCGGCTCGGCAGTCTTAATGTTGGAGAAAAAATGTTGTTTTGAACCTCTGAAACAGAAGTTGGGGCAGCTTAAGCATGACTGCAATGACATGGGACAGTTGATGGGCTCTCGTCAAATATGCTGATTCCGATAGTACCAAGGACCTTGTGTCTGATGAGGAAAAGACAGGGAAGGGAAAGAAGGACGGCAACGACAAGGGTCACCAAGATAACCAGGCAAATCGAGGAGGTAATAAACATAAGACTGACGAATTTGTGGCTAACACCAATGCACTGGGCAACAATCAAAGGCGCAAGCGTAGGCAACCCCCTCAGTCAGGCGAGTCAGGTCCCACCCTTGAGCAACTATTAAATGAACCTTGCCCAAGACACGGCACTCGGGAGAAGCCAGCAACCCAACTGTGGAAGAATGTACGATCATGAAGGCATTTAAAAATTCAAACACGTTTGATGGAGGTCACGGGCCTGGTGGCGGTTCAGGCGGAGGCGGCTTTCATGGCCCGGGCGCCGGTTTAGGTGGAGGCGGCTTTCACGGTCCAGGCCATATGGGTAACCAGGGAAGTTACAATCAACAACCCGGCCAAGGCAATCAGCAGCAATAGTCCGGATATCAGAGCAATCCAAAATAGTTGAATAGTGGGGAGTATCAAAGCAATCCACTAGTTTATGCAAGAGGGACCAGAAGCTTCATAAGAGGGCTGTCAATGCGGTTGAGCCGGTGATACCACATTATTTGAGGTGGTCTGAACAACCTATTGTGTGGAGCAGAGAAGATCATCCTCCCAGGGATGACAATCCGGGTCACTTATCCTTAGTAGTGGCACCACAGGTTGGTGGATATAAATTCACTAAAGTGCTCATGGATGGAGGTATTAGCATCAACATCCTCTACTATGAGACGTTCCGTCGGATGGGGTTGACTAATAAGAGTCTTAAGCAATCCAACACTGTTTTTCATGGTGTTGTGCCTGGCAAGTCGGCATACCCAGTTGGTAAGATTGAACTGGAAGTAGCCTTTGGGGATGAATATGATTCCAGGGCGGAGAAGTTAACTTTTGAGGTGGTTAAGGTCAAAAGCCCATATCATGCTCTGTTTGGACGGCCGGCTTGCGCTAAGTTCATGGCTCGGCCGTGTTATGTGTATCTACAGCTGAAGATGCCGGGTTATAAGGGCACCATTAGAGTGCACGGAAGCCGGAAAATAGCCCTGGAGTATGAAGAAGGGGATGTTGCGTATGGTCAGTCTGTTTGTGCAACAAAGGAGTTAAAGTTTTATAAAGATAATGTTGACCTAGCAGACATGACATCGTTAAAGAAGCCAACAACGGAGCACGAGTCGGTGTTGAAGTTCAAATCTTCTGATGACACCAAGATGGTTGATTTTGTGCCCGGCGACTCATCCAAGCAGTTCATTATCAGTGCCAACTTGGATCCAAAATAGGAAAGCGCGCTCATCGAGTTCATCTGTGAGAACCGGGACATCTTTGCATGGAAGCCTTCTGATATGCCGGGTGTCCCGAGAGAACTCGCTGAGCACACTCTCAATATTGATCCGAAGTTTAAGCCGGTCAGACAGTTTCTTTGGCGGTTTAACGAAGAAAGGCACAGGGCCATTGGAGAAGAATTGGACCGGCTCCTGGCAGCCGGGTTCATTGTGGAAGTTTTTTCACCTAGAGTAGCTGGCTAACCCGATGCTGGTACTCAAGAAGAATGGCACCTCGCGTATGTGTGTGGATTACACCGATTTAAATAAGGCTTGTCCAGCTGACCCTTTTGCTCTCGCTCGTATTGATCAGATCATTAATGCTACGGCGGGTTGCACGCGTTTGAGTTTTCTGGATTCTTATTCAGGTTATCGTCAGATCAAGATGGTAGTCAAGGACCAGGAGAAGACAACCTTCATCACTCCATTTGGAGCCTTCTGCTATGTGTCTATGCCTTTTAGGCTTATGAGTGCCTAGGCGACTTATCAACGGTGTATGCAGAATTGCCTTCACAATCAGATTGGGCATAATGTTCATGCTTATGTGGATGATATAGTGGTGAAGTCCAGAACGGAGGAAACCTTAGTAACAGATCTGAAGGAGACCTTTGATAACCTCTGGGTCTATAAGATGATGCTTAACCTGGCTAAGTGTGTTTCTGGAGTCCCCACTGGCAAACTCTTGGTTTTTTGGGTATCTAACAGAGGTATTGAAGCTAACCCGGAGAAAATTAAGGCAATCACCTCCCTGGCCAAACCTGTGTGCATCAATTGCGTTCAAAGGCTGGCGGGTTGCGTCGCCGCTTTGAGCCGGTTCAGAAGCCGGTTAGGGGAGAAGGCGATGCCTTTGTATCAGATGATGAAAAAAATGGGTGATTTCGTGTGGAGTGATGCTGCAAACTCTGCTTTTGAGGATCTGAAGAAAAAACTTGCTGAGCCGCCGGTTCTCGCTGCTACAGTTGAGAAAGGGCCGTTATTCTTGTATGTAGCCGCTAACTCACGAGCTGTTAGTGTGGTGATTGTGCTGGAACGCAAGGAGGCTGGCAAGGAATATCCGGTCCAACGGTCGGTTTACTATGTCAGTGAGGTGTTAATTGAGTCTAAACAAAGATATCCACATTGGCAGAAGCTCGTGTATGGGGTGTTCATGGCGAGCCGGAAGCTCAAACATTACTTTCAGGGTCACCCAATCACTATGGTTAGTTCTGCTCCTTTGGGGGACATCATTCAAAATAGAGAAGTCACTGGACGAGTCGCCAAGTGGGACATTGAACTTGGGTCTCATGGGTTGAAATATGTACCACGTACTGCGATCAAATCTCAAGCGCTGGTTGACTTCATAAATGATTGGACCAAACTACAGATGCCAGAAGAGAAACTAGACAACACCTATTGGACGATTCACTTTGATGGGTCTGGACAATTGGCGGGCTCGAGGGCTAGAATTGTTTTAACTTCCCCTCGAGGTGACAAGTTTTGTTATGTGCTACGACTAATGTTTCCTTATACTAACAACGCAGCAGAGTATGAAGCCTTGCTCCATGGTCTTCTAGTGGCCAAAGAGATGAGCGTGAGCTGGGTCCGATTTCTTGGCGATTCAGATTTGGTGGCTCAACAGGTGTCAGGCAAGTGGGATTCCAAGGACCCTCTCATGGAGGCTTATCGCCGTGAAGTCGATGCTGTTGCAGGACATTTTAAAGGTTACTAGGTGGAACACATTCACCATAGGAAGAACGAAGCGACAGATGCTCTAAGCCGGCTGGGGTCTCAACATAAGTCGGTGCCACCTAACACCTTTTTGGATGTTTTGCATAACCCGTCCGTTAAGTTACCTACAGAAGAAGATTTGGCCGTTCCTGACCCGGAGGCACAGTTGGTGCCGGCTCTTCACATCATCCCAGATTGGACTTACCATTTTTGGCTTACATGACCCGGGGCGAGTTGCGAGAGGATGAGACCCTAGCCCGACAGATAACCCGGTGGTGCAAGTCAATGACGATTTCTGATGGAGAGTTATACCATCGCAGCGTTTCTGGAGCTTTTCAGCGGTGTGTTTCTCCTGAAGAAGGCCAAGAGATACTTCGTGAAATCCATGAAGGGAATTGTGGTAATCACGCCGGGTCAAAGTCTCTTGTGGCCAAAGCTTTTCGTCATGGTTTTTATTGGTTGACGGCTCACGCTGAGGTAGAGGATCTGGTCAGTAGGTGTGATGGATGTCAAAAATTTACACGGCGAGCACATGTACCGGCTCAAGAGTTGCAGATGATTCCAATCACCTGGTCGTTTGCGGTCTGGGGGCTTGACATGGTTGGACCTTTCAAAAGGTTTAAGGAAAAAAAGACACATCTTTTAGTAGCAGTTGACAAATTCACAAAGTGGGTTGAGGCGGAGCCAGTGAGTTAGTGTGATGCAGCCACAACGGTTCAGTTCATGAAAAAGGTGATCTTTCGCTTTGGTTTTCCTCACAGCATTATCACTAACAATGGCACTAATTTATCCCAAGGGGCCATGGAGGAGTTCTGTCAACGTGAGCATATCCGGCTTGACGTTTCTTCTGTAGCTCACCCTCAATCTAATGGGCAGGCTGAGAGAGCAATTCAGGAAATCTTAAAAGGTCTCAAGCCCCGGCTTATGGTTCCCTTGCAGCGAACGCCGGGTTGTTGGGTGGAGGAGTTACCCTCGGTGTTGTGGAGTATCAACACCACTCCTAATAGGTCTACGGGTTATACACCTTTCTTCATGGTTTATGGAGCAGAAGCAGTGCTGCCCAGTGACATCCGTCATGACTCGCCTCGTGTGGCGGCTTATGTTGAAGCTAATAACGAACAAGCCAGACAGGATGCGCTTGACTTATTAGATGAGGAAAGAGACTTAGCAGCAGCTCGATCAGTGATTTATCAACAGGACCTGCGCCGCTATCACAGCCGGTGGGTTAAGTCCAGGACTTTTCAAGAAGGTGACCTGGTGCTCCGGCTGATCCAGGATCTGTCAGATGCACACAAGTTATCCCCACCTTGGGAACGAGCCTTTGTGGTCAGCAAGAACTTAAACAACAGGTCATATTACCTCATAGACTTTTGAGAGCACAAAGACTCACGTAAGTCGGAGGAGGAGACCCGCCGGCCGTGGAACATTGCTCAACTTCGGCCATACTACATCTGAGCCATCGGCTCTCATCATGTACATACTTTGACGTTGTATATATTATGATAAGTAATAAAGCAGGACCTCTGTCCTTTTCCTTTTCAACGATTATAAATCTTTATTCCTTTTTACTATTTAAAATGACTATTGAGGAGCTGATCATATCTGAATCAAGTCTAACCTTTTTGGTCTGGCTTATGATCGTATTCGAATCTAGCTGTAAACCTCATGGTCACTTGGGGGCTTCATGTTCAAACATAGGTCGTATTCGAACCAAAGATAGCATAGCTGTCATAACCCTCTTGATCGGCTCAAAGCCAAACTCACTAGGGGGCTTCTTGATCGTATCCGCATCATAGCTTAACCCCTTTTGGATCCCACTTGGATCGTATTCGAATCTGGGTTGCTAAAAACCTCTCAAGGTCATTTGGGGGCTTCCTGTTCAAACATAGGTCGTATTCGAACCAAAGAGAACATAGCTGTCGGCACCCTCTTGATCGGCGCAATGCCAAAGCCGCTGGGGGCTATTTGATCGTATTCGAATCTTAGCTTAACCCCTTTGTTTCGGTTTACTGATCGTATTCGAATTAGAAACCCCCAACCTTTAGTTACAAGGTTATTTATATTGTTTATCACCTGGTGTTTGTCTTATTGGTCTTTTATTGTCTCAATTTTAAACAATTTGCATGGTTTTTTCACCGGCTTGACTATTTGAGAATAACCCGCCAAGGCATAAGAATCATCAGGTATTCAGAAGCATTGACTTCTCAAAAAAAGGGACTGTATGCCAAAACAGTTTCTTATGACTCTAACATATTTTAAGTCCCAACTACCTTACAAAGTAACATCACTTGGCACTTGGGGGCTAATGCATGATGTTTAGAAAGTCTTTCAAGATTAAGCCGGATTACAATATTAGTTGGGTTCGGTACAAGAAAGTTATGAAATTAATAGTACTGGTTCATTTATTATCAAGTAAACCGGCCCTTGGGGACTACATGTATCATAAGTCTACAAACCATTCAGGTTTTATCATAATCTACAGACTTGGGGGCTGGCAGAGTATAAGTAAGCCAGAAAAGCATACCTCATACTTTAGCTGCAACTGCTTGACCATTTCGATCTCTGACTCATGGCTGGCGTGCACATGGCTGAGATAGCCGGACAATATGTCATTGGCGTTCAGATGGCTATAATGAGAAATATCGAAACACACTCTCTGTCTCTCCAGGGCCTCTTGTTTTGCGGTGTGACGGGCCAACATGGTGGGATTCCAGGGCTCAACAAAGCGGCTTCCAGTGATCAGAACGTCCTGGGCAGATGGTGATGGCAGGTTGGCCGAGCTGGATGGTCCGGTAGGAGAAGGGTTAACGATGGTATCGTAAGCTGATGGCTCAGGAGGATCTATTTGAGTGTTGGCCGCCGGGTTTTCTAGTGCTTCAGTTGGAGGGGGAGAAGGTGGCATGGCCGGTTTAGGTGCAAGGACTGGCGGGTCTTCCGCCGGCCTAGTCACCTTGGCCTTCTTGGATTTGGCTTGGCCGCTAAGAAAGATGTTATGAAACAGTTAGTATAAAGAAGCAGCTTGAAAGACACAAAGGAAAGATAATTTCTTACTTACCCAGGGGCAGTCTTGAAGGCCGGGAATTGAGTTTGAGACGATTCGCCAGAAGAGCAAGACACCTCCTGCAAAGATAAAAATAAAGTTATTGATGCAAGGGAGAAGATACAGTAATGAAAAGTAAAACACGAAGATATAAACATCATTCGGGTGTTTTTGAGGAGTCTGTTGAAGAACAGAAGGCGGTTCATCGTCATTCTAGGCCTGATGGCAGATCTCATGTTGCTGTTTTTTCAAAAGAAAATGAGGGTCTAGATAAGCCAAAGGGTGTGAAAACTTACTTTCCGGGTTACAACTCGAAGTTTCTATCTTGGCAAATGGGCTGAGTCAGAGCAAATAGTTACCTCTTCTTCGACGGCCTGACTGGCCCCCGTGTCATCCTGGCAATGATCAGTGTTAATAAGATTATTAAAAAGCTTGCCAAGGGAGTCAAGGGCTACCGCCGACTCAGAAGTATCATCGTCAAGTCTCAACAGATCCTCAGCGGTGTTTTTCTTCTTCTTCTTAGTTCTCTGGGTCGTCTTCTTGGCGGTTATGGCGGCGGCTCTAGCTTTCTTGGTTGCTTCGTGGTCGTACTTGGCTTTCCAGAAGTTCGATTTGGCCTATAAACAAATAGGCAAGGTGAAAGGTCGTGCAGGTATTAAAATAGTTGACAAAATACAAAGAGGAAGAGAGCATAGGTTCATAACCTCTGGCACCGGGTTAAGCTTGCAGAAGGGGTTTAACCCGACTTTACTGCAATCTTCGTATTTGCCGTTCACCAGAAGGGTTGACATTGCCACAATATCTTCTTTAGTTAATTGAACGGAGCTGTGACAAAGAGAGTTATCTGGGCCTCCACCATATTCATACATCAATTTGGATCGGCGGCTTAGAGGGATGACCCGCCACGCAACCCAGCACCGGGTCAAATCAACTCCAGTTAAGTCGTTCCCCAATAAAGCGTTAATCCTTTTAATGGATGGAATTAGCTTCTTGCATTTGCTGATAGTGAGTTTATCAGGGAGTGCAAGCTTAGAGTCAAGACGTTCTAAACGATAACCCAGCAGCGGCTTCTCATTTGCTGGTGAAGTGTCTTGGCAATAGAACCAAGTCTGATTCCAGTCTTTGGGATGACTCGGCAAGACTATTAGGGGGGAAGACGGCGCCTTGTCGACGGTAAATTGAGATACCCCCAAGTTCCAAGCTAGGGCCATTAGTGCACTCGTTCTCGCGGTTCAAATAAAAATACTCTCTAAAGAGTTCCACAGTCGATTCTTCTTGAAGGTATACCTCGCAGAGGACTTGGAAGTTGCAAATATTGGATATAGAATTTGGCCCGAAGTCTTGAGGGTGGAGTTTAAAAAAAGGGAGGACATCTATGAAGAACTTTGGGCCGGGTGGGGAAAAGCCACGGTTCATGTGATCAGAAAAGACAATAACTTCACCATCTTTTGGATTGGGTCGTTCCTCGTCCGGGTCAGGTGCACGATAAGACATGACATTCTTCCCTGGCAAAAATCCTATGGAGAAGAACTCCTTCAAATTGTCCTCAGTCACTGTTGAGGGAACCCAGTTGCAGATAGTCGGTGCTTTGGACGGCATGATGTTCAAAAGATGAACTGAAAAGAATGCAACATGCTGGTTCAATTCAATGATAATGGTACAGGGGAGTAATGGCGGCTTAAGTAAGGGCTAATGTCATATAATGAAACGTAAGTCGGCGCAATAAGCCGCCATGACTACAGATATTTGAGAAAGCAGATTCGGCTAAGAGTTGAGACAAACAAGTTTCCCAATTGCTTGATATTATTCCAGATCAAATGGCTATTCAAAATGGAAAAAAATTAGACCTAATTTTTTTTGCACACATGAGTTTGTGATTTCTAATGAGGCCTTTATACTGGGAAAAGGGATCTATCAGTGTCAAGAGCAGGCACAAAAACAACTACCGCACAAGCATATATCTCTTTTGGGATCAAGAAGAGACTGCAGTTGAAGAACTATGGAGAATATGCGATGAACTGCGAAGAACATGCAGAGACCTAGAAAACCCTAGCGCAGATCTGAGGAGCAAGATGGGAAATACTTACAGCCACAGATCTTCTGCGGAAGGTCGCCGCCGTCTTCTATTTTCAAATCCGGTCGATGCAGCGGCCAAGGTCGGTGGAGGTGAAGGGCTCTCTGACGGCGACGGAGCTCGACCACCAGCGGAGCTCGCAAGAGGAGGAAGACGAAGAAGAGAGAATGGGAAAGACCGAGGTGTGCCTATTTATAAGGAGAGAAGTGAACAGACGGGCACGAAAAACGAGGAAGACCCATATAATGATTATCCAACCAAACGGGCGCATCGATTCTCGGAAAGCATTAAAGATGAAGATCCGTTGAGAAGATGATGTCATGATAGTTTTTTGTGTTTTCAAGAGATGATGTCATGGCGGGTTACAAAAATTTCTGCGAAGAGAAGAAGACGGATTTTTTCTAAGTATTGAAGATTGACAAAGAACAAAGTTCAAAGTCCACCTGGGGCCTAATGTTGGGGATATAGCGATCAGTTATGACCCGCCCAGGTGGGGCCGGGTCAGTCCCAATGAAGGGTCACAAAGGAAGCCTAGAAAACAGTCAAGACGATAGTTTATTAAAGCTTATAGAAGGCCTAAGCCCAGAGGCGGCTTAAGGCCCAATATTATAAACCACCGTATGTAAGGAAAGACTTGTAAGAAAAGGCATGTAAAAGAAGTCACCGAGCCGGACACGCTTTTGAGCCGGTCGGGACTCTATAAGCCGCTAGGTGTCGACCCGTGTATATAAGGGGACGACCTGGTGGCGGCTTAGGGCAAGAAACAAGAGATCGATAACCAAGCTGGCGGATTAGCCTCTTGGTGATCGAAACCCCAACAATTCCAAACACAACTAGACATAGGCTTTTACCTTCATCGTAAGGGGCCGAACTAGTATAAAACGTCTCGTATCCTTTGTCCCAATTAACCCCTTCAAGCTTCCTAGTTGCGATGGCCCTATGACTAAGTTCTTTTGCTAGGACATCTGCCGTGCAATTCCACGACACATCCCGAATAGTATCATACATATAACATCACTAATACAACTAAAACCCTACCGCACGACGGGTATCAGTGCGGGCGGTGGAGACCCATAGAGAAGGAACCATCACAGGATCATAGCTCAAGTGAGATCCTTGGAGAACCTGCCAGGTATTGGAGAACCTGTGCTTCAACGCAAACAAGTAGCGACGGACGTGCGCGTCCTCCTCACTGAAACGGTGATGCACCACCTCCGCGGGGGCCTCGTGCCTCTGGACCATAACTGGCCCACGTGACCACCACCAAAGAAGGTTCGGGTCAATGACGGGCTGACTCCTCACCATCCTATGCCCCCGGTAGGTAGCGCCTCCCAGTACCACCCTGGCGGAGCCCGGTCCCGGACTTGGCCCATCTGGTGACGCAGGTTTCCTCCGCCGACTCGACGACGAGGATGCGGGATAGGCATCATCGACGTCGATGCAGGAATAATTGCTTTAACTAAAAAAGTAAACTTGTTCTTTTAATTTTCGTACTAAAAATAAAATAGTTGTATTAACTCAGCTAGTTCAATTAAGCACTTACTATGAATAAAAATAAACTAGTTTTTACTAAAAATAAACTAGTTCAACTAGTTATATTAATTTTCTTACTAATTCTATTAAACACTTACTAAAAACAGAAAAAAACTAGTTAGATGAACTCTAAAATTTAATGAACCCTAACTAATTTGATGAACTCTAAAATTTAACCCTAACTAATTTGATGAACTCTAAAATTTAATTAACCCTAACTAATTTGATGAACTCTAAAATTTAACGCTAACTAATTTGATGAACTCTCAAATTTAACCCTAACTAATTCGGTGAACTCTACAACTAATTCTACTTAACAACTACTGCCATAATTAGCATCTAATTTGATGAACCATAACTAATTAGATGAACTCTGAAATTTAACCCTAAGAACCCTAGCTCGGCAGAGGTAGGGGAGGAGGAGGAGGGTGTGCTCACCTCTGGTGCCGGTGGAGTTAGGGAGAGGGGCACACGGCGTCGAGGTCGGGCACAGGGTCAGGGTCGAGGCGGCGGGCGCACGGCGGAGGACGACGATGTAGGGGGGGCGTCGAGGTCGGGGTCGGGGGCGACATCGAGGTCGCGGTCGGGGACGGGGGCGGCGTCGAGGGTGTGCGGAGAGCGACGGGTCACGCGCGGCGGCCGCCGGCGATTCAGGGCGGCGACAGCGGAGGAGTAGGGATTTGGGGGAAGTGGCCGTGGGGGAAGAACGAACCACGCAGTTAAGTTAAAAGTAGCAGTAGCGCGTTCCAGCAAGTGCGCTGCTGCTACGGTAGCTATAGCGCGTTTCTTAACAAGCGCTACTACTATTCCTTCTCTTTTTTATTTGCTTTCCATTTAATTTTATTGTCGTTAGCAGTAGTGCCTTTGTTCGTAAACGCGCTGCTACAAAACAAGTAGCGGTAGCCCGATTCTACGTAGATCGCTACTACTATGTGTAGCCTATCGGCTAAGCTGTGGGAATTTTAGTAATAGCGCTTTTGTACTCGGGCGTGGTTTAAAACACCGTGCTGCTGCTAATTAGCACCAGCGTGCGTTTTTAGCCCGCGCTACTACTAATGTTCCATGTATAAGGTTGTCCCTAGTAGTGATGACCTATGTATAACATCCCAAATTGAAAATTTGGGATGTTACAACCTCTCCAATTGCAATAAAAATTGATCTAGTTGGCCAAACCAAATCAATATATCTGAGAGAAATATGAAGCTATAGTAATCATGCATAAAAGATTTCAGACAAAACTGAAATAATATTCATGGATAGATCGGATCACAAACACACAATTCATTGGATCCCAACAAACATACCGCAAAAAGTCATTACATCGAATAGCTCTCCAAGAACATCAAGGAGAACATTGTTGTAACACCCACGATGCGGCTATATCTCCCATGTGTCGGGGCACAAATTAGAGGCATAACCGCATGGTAGGCATGTCGCAAGAGGGGTAATCTTTACACATCCCATGTACTGAATAAGAAAGGGGGTAAAGAGTCAGCTTACAATCGCCACTTGACACAATACATAAATATATCATACATCATCCAGAATACAATCAAGGTCCGACTACGGAACCAAAATAAAGAAAGACAACCCCAAATGCTAGATCCCCGATCGCCCCAACTGGGCTCCACTACTGATCATCCAGAAAAGAGACATAGTAATGGCCCGAATCCTCGTCGAACTCCCACTTGAGTTCGGTAGCATCCCCTGCACTAGCATCATCGGCACCTGCATCTGTTTGGAAGTATCTGTGAGTCACGGGTACTCAGCAATCTCACACCCTCGCGATCAAGACTATTTAAGCTTAAAGGTAGGAAAGGGTAGTAAGGTGGAGCTGCGGCAAGCACTAGCATATATGGTGTCTAACTTACGCAAAAGAGAGCGAGAAGAGAATCAAAGCACTGTCGATAAGCTAATAACGATCAAGAAGTGATCCTGAAACTACTTACGTTTAAGCATAACATGAGACCGTCTTCTCTTTCCAGACTCCGCCGAAAAGAGACCATTACAGCTACACACGCAGTTGATTCATTTTAATTATCTTAAGTGTCAAGTTCTCTACAACCGGACATTAACAAATTCCCATCTTCCGATAACCGCGGGCACCGCTTTCGAAAGTTCAAAACCCTGCAGGGGTGTCCCAACTTAGCCCATCACAAGCTCTTATGGTCAACGAAGGATATTCCTTCTCCCAGGAAGATCCGATCAGACTCGGAATCCCGGTTACAAGACATTCAACAATAGTAAAACAAGACCAGCAAAGCCGCCCGAATGTGCCGACAAATCCCAATAGGAGCTAAACATATCTCATTCTTGGGGCACACCGGATTGTCCAAACTTCCGGTAGGCCAGCCCAGAGTTTCCCCTGGTGGCCGCCGACGACTGACAAGTTTGACCAATACACAGAGGAGCACTGGCCTGGGGGTTTAAAATAAAGATGACCCTTGAGTCTGCGGAACCCTAGGTAAAAAGGCTTAGGTGGCAAATGGTAAAAGCAAGGTTGGGCCTTGCTGGAGGAGTTTTATTCAAGGTGAACTGTCAAGGGGGTCCCATAACACCGAACCGCGTAAGGAATACAAAATCAAGGAACATAACACCGGTATGACGGAAACTAGGGCGGCAAGAGTGGAACAAAACACCAGGCATAACGCCGAGCCTTCCACCCTTTACCAAGTATATAGATGCATTAAAGTAAGCAAGATATAATAATGATATCCCAACAATATCCATGTTCCAACAAGGAACAAACTTCAAATTCACCTGCAACTAGCAACGCTATAAGAGGGGTTGAGCAAAGCGGTAAGATAGCGAAACAACGGTTTGCTAGGAAAGGTGGGTTAGAGGATTGGCATGGCAATATGGTAGGCATGATATAGCAAGTGGTAGGTATCGCGGCATAGCAATAGAGCGAACAACTAGCAAGCAAAGATAGAAGTAATTTCGAGGGTATGGTCATCTTGCCTGCAATGTTCTCAGAGTTGACGAAAGCCTGATCCTCATAAGCGTACTCAATAGGTTCCTCGACCACGTACTCGTCTCCCGGCTCTACCCAAAGCAAGAACACAAGCAAAGGACTAAAAATCAATCACGGTGCAATGCACAAGCAACATGATGCAAAACATGGCATTATATTCAAGACATGATATGCAATGCATATGCGTGCTCCGGAAGGAAAAGATTGATCAAGGCATCAACTTGGAAAACCAAGTGTGCCTCTGGAAGGATGAGATGATTTCAATCGAAATCGATATAAAAATCACCGGAAACGGATGCATGGTTTGCAAATGGCAAGCAAAACAAGAATGGCACAATTCTGCGATTAACAGCACGATGCCATCTACAATGCAACAAGAAATTAAGCTACTGCACTCCAACATAGCAACAAAGCACATGGCAGTGATCTACTCAAGCTGCGTGACAAAACATGAACACTGAGCTACGGCTAAATCACAAAAGAGCAGGTTCAAACAAGGATGGCAAAAGTGCAAAAGATATCAACATCACAGACTTGGTGAAAATACTAACATGCCAGAAATTAACATCATGAAGCCATGTTTAGAGCAAGCAAACAACATGCTACAGGAACATATCAAAGAAAACAAAGGCATGGCATGAATCTACTCAAAGCATCGAACAAAAGTCCCCTACTGACCATGACCCAAAAAGGCACAGAAGATATGATGGCACCCATGTAAACATAGCAAGCTTGATTAACAGATTCAAATTTGGCAGAAAACAGAGCATGGCATAATCAGAGTTATGAAGGCATTTTTGCGAGCTCAAAACACTCATCACAAGGCATTGCATGAAAAAACAAGCATACCTACAGCAAGATGACATGTTCATGAAGCTAACCATGGCAAGAGAAAGTTCATAGCATGCATGGATCAATAGCAACAACCATGGCAAAATTGATTAACATGTAAACAATCTGCTAGGAACATTTTATAGCAAAACTAGAGCAAGATTAAGACATGGTAGGGCACTCCATAATTGCAAACAGCGGCATGGATGGATAGAGCATAACCATATGTCCAAAATATCCTTACTAAAGCAACTCAAAACAAGCATGTGTCTCGCTGTAGCATCAAGGTTACAAGGCATAAAAATAACAGTAGAGCAAAAACTTAGCAAAATCCTAAGTCCCTGAAATCAGCAATATCACGAAGGCTACTTTGCATGCTTGTGCTAGACACCACATTGATCACAAAAATACATGGCAAACACCCCAGTAAATATGGCATGACACAGATCAAACCACATGTAGAGCTCATGTTCATATGCGACACACAACAAATGTGACAAAAATGACAAATCCTCATAATCTGCTAAGTAACAGGAGCTAACATTTTATAGCACTCTTGCATCAATGATTTGGGCGTCAAGATGGACTCAAACAAGAATGCCACAGTGGAATTAAATAAAGAGCATCTCACAATGAACATTTTGATATATAATATGCATGAATCGGAGCACCGAGCACAAAGTTACAACAGGTCAAAGGTAGCACCAGAATGCAAAATTATGGGGACTTAGAAGAATTTTGGGGCAACCTCGGGGGAAAAAGTCAACGCGGGTGAGGGAGGTGGCGGGTCGCGCTAGAGATAGGGAAGAAGATGGCCGGAGAGGACGGGTCCGGGCCGGATCTGGCACGGGGCGGTGCAGAGGAACTCCGGCAGGGTGCCAGCGGAGGCGCGCAGCCCTGGGCGGAGGGCGCGGCGGCTCCGGTCGCCGGCGGGAGGAGCAGGGGCGGTGCGCGGGGTGGCGGCCGCGAGCGACGCCGGAGAGGCGGCGGCAGACCCGCGGGCGGCGAGCTCGGATGACGACGGCGGCGGAAGGGAGCCTGGCGGTGGCACGGGAGGCTCGGGCGGGCGCGCGGGACTCGGGCCGCGGTGGGCTAGCGGCGGCGGCGTCCCGGCCCGGGCGGGCCAGGTCCGGGCCCCGGCGGGCCGTGGGAGGTGGGAGGCACGGGGAGGACACGTGGCAGCGGCGGATTGGCTGGAGGTGGCGGCGCGGGATGACGGGCGGCAGGATGGACATGTTCGGCGTGCGTGGGAGGAAGAAGGCTAGGGTTGGACTACGAAATTGGACGGGGAAGACCTATTTATAGGTAGGAGGAGTTTGGAGTGTCCAAATGGAGTGTAGTTTTCACCCACGCGATCATGATTCGACGGCGGAGGACATGGGAGAGGTTTGGAAGGGTTATTGGGCCATTTTGGAGGGGTGTTGGGGTGCAACACACAAGAGGCCTTCCCGGTTACCCGGTTAACCGATGGAGTATCAAACAGACTCCAAATTGCATGAAATTTGACAAGCGGTCTACTGGTGGTGTATCAAGGCCGCTTGGCAAATCTCGGTCCATTTCGAGAATGTCTATCACTCGCTCATGAAAAGAGACAAGAGGGGTGTGCCGGTGCAAGTAGGAGTGTCGGATTGAGAAACGGACAGCGGGGAAAAAGCTCGGATGCATGAGGCGAACATGAATGCAAATGTGATGCACATGATGACATGATGCAATGCAAAAGATGCAATGACGAATGCAACAAACCAACAACTCACACGACGAAACTCGAAAAACATGGAAGGTGTCTGAAGCTCCGGTCTTGGGGCATTACAACACTCCACCACTACAAGAGGATCTCGACCCAAGGTGTAGGATGGCACCGGAGGGAAACGGAAGAAGGAAGAGGTAAAACTAAGTTGCTTGTTTGACAAAAGAGTGAAACTTGTTGGGGATATAGCTACCAGGTATGACCCGCCCAGGAGGGGCCAGGTCAACCCCAATGGCGGGTTACAAAAGAAGCCCAGTAATATTCAAGGTGCCGGTTTATTAAAGACTTGCAGAAGGCATAAGCCCAGAGGCGGCTTAAGGCCCAATATTGTAAACCGCCGTATGTAAAGAAAGACTTGTAAAGAAAGGCATATAAAGAAGTCATCGAGCCAGACACGTTTTATGAATCGGTCAGGACTCTGTAGGCCGCCAGGCGTCAACCCGTGTATATAAGGGGACGACCCGGCGGCGGTTTAGGGCAAAAAAAACAACAATTCGAAGCCAGACAAAGCAGATTTGCTCCCTGGCCTTCGAAACCCTAGCAATTCCAACACAACTAGACGTAGGCTTTTACCTTCATCGCAAGGGGCCAAACTAGTATAAACCTCTCGTGTCCTCTGTCCTGATTAACCCCTTTAAGCTTCCTAGTTGCGATGGCCCTATGACTAAGTCCTTTTGCTAGGACATCTGCCGTGACAGTTCCACGACAGTTGGCGCCCACCATGGGGCCAGCGCACGGTGCATTTGAGTTCTTGAAGGGAAACTTCGAAGGGCTCAAGGGATACGCTGTCGGCCGGATGACCAAGAGTCGTTGCGGCAAGATCTACATCGACGACGAAGGCTGGGGCCCCGAGGTCGGCTCAATTGAGTACGGGTACTGGGTCTCCTTCGGCGGAATCCATGTCTTCATCAGCCGGATCGGCGAGTCAGACCCTGAGTCGGACGTCTACACCAACCTCATCGAGACGGCTCGGCACGCGAGATCCGCCCGTGCTCTACCTGCCGTGAGGCATGCCTTCGTGGGTTGCATCCATGGAGGTGAATTCTATGAAGGATCAGTGGATGGCAGTGAGACGGCCATCTATTCTGACGCTACGTAATCAACAGGCGACACAAATTCTTTGTATCAGCTGCAAGATGGCTGCTTGGGGGCTGTTCCGATGACAGCAGTATTCCGGACCCCTTTGAGCCGCCGAATCGAACCGGAGTCTTCTTGGCTGGCACTCAACCCGGGCAGAACTCCACGGCTGCAGCAGCAATAACCACCGGGTCGGCAGCGGACGGGTCAGGAGATCC
Source organism: Triticum monococcum (assembly GCA_034509565.1). NCBI lineage: Eukaryota > Viridiplantae > Streptophyta > Magnoliopsida > Poales > Poaceae > Triticum > Triticum monococcum. Next base: position 637,882,094 of record CM067847.1, on the reverse strand, counting down.
CGCGCGCCCCCTGGCTCAGATGCTAATGGACATCATGGATAAGTTGACGTATATGTTGACTCCTGTGGTGGAGCCAGCGGATAAGGCTCAGCATGACGCGGAGGTGGCACGACTACGCGAAGAGATGGCACAGACCAAGGAAAATTTAGCAGCAGAAGAGGTTAGGATGGCCGCGGAGCGGGCGGTTTTCGATGCTCGTGCTCAGCAGCTTCAAGCGGAGACTTTCCGGCTCTTGGTGGATCTGAATGTTTCAAACAAGGTCATGAGGAGAAAGCACCAGAAAACTCCATCACGTCTGCCTCTGACATATGTTCCTAGGAACCTTTTTCACACACCCGGGGCTGGTCCAAGTATCCCACCGGAGGCAACCTGGATCACGACACCTGGGGTTGGGGCACCGGTTCAACCGCGGGCCATGGAACCACCTCGTATGAATATCGTACGCCTCATTACAGACCAATACCACCGGGTCACTTTTCTAACCCTTTTAAGAATCTCATTGTTGTGTCGGCTCCTTTGGTGCCTCTCCCAATGGAAGGTGACTCTCCGAGAGCAACTGAAACACGAAGGGTGAGAGATCTTCTTCAGACGGCTCTGGCGCAACAGGATGCATACTCTTACAGTCGAGACAGAATCCATTCAACCCCTCGCCCAAGCCGGAGCCCGAGCTATAGCAGGCATATGGACTCAGCCGCTATGTCGAGCAACGCTCAACGCCGTAACCAACCACGTAGGCATGAGCCGCTGGAGGGTGCATCCCTTAACTTGGCGGATCAGGAGAGAATCCGTCAAGAGGCTGAGCGGGCGGCTCAACTGGCAGCTGAGCAAGCGACTCATCAGGCTTTTTCGGTTTATCCGGCAACCTCTTTTGAGGCAGGGGTAGCCACAAGAACAGGAGGAGTTCCTTGCCTGGTGCAGGCTATATGTAATGAGCGCCTGCTAAAAGACTTTAAGGGGCCTTGTAAGGTGCCTAATTACGCGACCGACTTGTAGCCTGGGGCATGGATTGAAAGTTATGAGATGGCGATGGAGCTGTTGGAGGTCAGCGATGCAGCAATGGCTAAGTATTTCACTATGATGTTGGATGGAACGGCTCGCACTTGGTTCAAAGGGTTGCCACCCAATTCCACCTGCTCATGGGTGGAGTTAAAGGCCCGGTTCATTCAAAACTTCAAGGACACATGTAAACAACCTATGTCAATCGTGGACCTGACTAATTATAAGCAAGAGGAAGGTGAGTCCATGACCCATTGGGTGCGCCGGGTCAACGAGATAATACATTCATCTGATAAGATGGATGCCAGCTTGGTGGTCTTAATGTTGGAGAAAAATTGCCATTTTGAACCTCTGAAACAGAAGCTGGGGCTTGCTCAAGCGTGACTGTAATGACATGGGCCAGTTGATGGCGGCCCTGGTCAAATATGCTGATTCTGACAGTACCAAGGATCTCGTGTCTGATGAAGAAAAAATAGGGAAGGGAAAGAAGAACGGCAATGGCAAGTGTCAGCAGCATAACTTGACGAATCAAGGAGGTAATAAACGTAAGGCTGACGAGTTTGTGGCTAACACCAATACACAGGGCAACAACCAACGGCGCAAGGGTAGGCCACCTCCTCGGTCAGGTGGGTCAGGTCCCACCCTCGAGCAAATACAGAATGAACCTTGTCCAAGACACGACACCCGGGAGAAGCCAGCTACCCATCTGTGGAAGGATTGTTTGATCATGGAGGCATTTAAAAATTCCAACATGTTTGATGGTAACCACGGACCCGGCGGCGGTTCAGGCGGAGGCAACTTTCACGGCCCGGGCGCCGGTTCAGGCGGAGGCGGTGTTCATGGTCAGGGCCATCCGGGTAACCAGGGTGGTTATAATCAGCAACCCGGCAAAAATAATCAACATCAACTATAGCAACAGTCCGGGAATCAGAGCCACCCAAAACAGTTGAATAGTGGGCAGTACCATGTATTTACCACTAGTTTATGCAAGAGGTACCAGAAGCATCATAAGAGGGTTGTCAATGCCATTGAGCCGGCGATTCCATGTTATTTGAGGTTGTCAGAACATCCTATTGTGTGGAGCAGGGAAGATCACCCTCCCCGGGTTGATAATCCGGGTCACTTGGCCTTGGTGGTGGCACCTCAGATTGGTGGATATAAATTCACTAAGGTGCTCATGGAAAGAGACAGTAGCATCAACATCCTCTATTATGAGACGTTTCGTCGGATGGGGTTGACTGATAAGAGTCTTAAACAATCCAACACTGTTTTTCATGGTGTTGTGCCTGGTAAGTCGGCATACCCAGTTGGTAAGATTGAACTGGAAGTAGCCTTTGGGGATGAATATGATTCCAGGGCTGAGAAGTTAACTTTTGAGGTGGTTAAGATCAAAAGCCCATATCATGCTCTGTTTGGACGGCCGACTTATGCCAATTCATGGCTCGACCGTGTTATGTGTATCTACAGCTCAGGATGTCGGGTTATAAAGGCACCATCACAGTACATGGAAGCCGGAAAATAGCCCTGGAATGTGAAGAAGGAGATGCCGCTTATGCTGAGTTTGTTTGTGCGATAGAGGAGTTAAAGTTTTATAAAGATAATGTTGACCCGACAAACATGACGTCTTTGAAGAAGCCAACTATGGAGCATGAACTGGTGTTGATATTCAAGTCAGCTGATGACACTAAGATGGTTGATTTTGTGCCTGGCGACTCATCCAAACAGTTCATCATGAGTGCCAACTTGGATCCAGAATAGGAAAGCGCACTCATCGAGTTCATCCGTGAGAACCGGGACATCTTTGCATGGAAACCTTCTGACATGTCGGGTGTCCCGAGAGAACTTGCCGAGCACACTCTTAATATTGATTCGAAGTTCAAGCCGGTCAGGCAGTTTCTTCGATGGTTTAACGAGGAAAGGCGCAAGGCCATTGGAGAAGAGGTGGCCCGGCTCTTGGCGGCCGGGTTCATTGTTGAAAATTTTCACCCAGAGTGGTTGGCTAACCCGGTGCTTGTACTCAAGAAGAATGGCACCTGGCGTATGTGTGTGGATTACACCGATTTGAACAAGGCTTGTCTGGCCGATCATTTTGCTCTCCCTCGTATTGATAAGATCATTGATGCTACAGCGGGTTGCGAGCGTTTGAGTTTTTTGGATGCATATTCAGGTTATCATCAGATCAATATGGCAGTTAAGGACCAGGAGAAGACGACGTTCATCACTCTGTTTGGAGCCTTCTGCTATGTGTCTATGCCTTTTGGACTAAACAGTGCCCAGGCAACTTATGTGGTGTTCATGGCAAGCCGGAAGCACAAACATTACTTTCAGGGTCAACCAATCACTATGGTTAGCTCTGCTCCCCTAGGAGACATCATTCAAAATAGAAAGCCACAGGACGAGTCGCCAAGTGGGCTATTGAACTTGGGTCTCATGGTTTGAAGTATATGCCACGTACTGCGATCAAATCTCAAGCGCTAGTTGACTTCATTAACAACTGGATAGAGTTGCAGCCAGAGGAGAAACCAGACAACACATATTGGACAATTCATTTTGATGGGTCCAGACAGTTGGAAGGCTCGGTGGCTGGACTTGTTCTAACTTCTCCTCGAGGGGACAAGTTTTGTTATGTGTTGCGATTGATGTTTCCTTGTACTAACAACGCAGAAGAATATGAAGCCTTAATCCACGGTCTTCGAATGGCTAAAGAGATGAGTCTGAGCCGGGTCCGGTGCCTTGGCGATTCAGCTTTGGTGGCTCAACAGGTGTCAGGCAAGTGGGATTCCAAGGATCCTCTCGTGGCGGCTAATCGCCGCGAGGTCGACGCTGTTGCAGGGCATTTTAAGGGTTATCAAGTGGAACACATTGATCACAGAAAGAACGAAGCGACCGATGCCTTAAGCCGGTTGGGATCTCAGCGTAAGCCGGTAGCCCCTAACACCTTTTTGGATGTTTTACATAACCCGTCTGTTAAGTTGCCTATAGAGGAAGATTTGGCCATTCCTGACCCGGAGGCACAGTTAGTGGCGGCTACTCATGTTATTCCAGATTGGACAGTACAGTTCCTTTCTTACATGACCCGGGATGAGTTGCCAGAGGACGAGACCCTGGCCCGACAGATAACCCAGTGGTCCAAGTCAATGACGATTTCTGACGGAGAGTTGTATCATCACAGCGTCACTGGAGCGTTTCAGCGTTGTGTTTTTCCTAAAGAAGGTCAAGAAATACTTCGTGAGATCCATCAAGGGGATTGTGGTCATCACGCCGGGTCAAAGTCTCTTGTGGCCAAAGATTTTCGTCATGGTTTTTACTGGTTAACGGCTCACGCTGATGCAGAGGATCTGGTTAGTATGTGTGATGGATGTCAAAAATTTGCACGGCGAGCGCATGTGCCGGCTCAAGAGTTGCGGATGATTCCAATCACTTGTCCATTTGCACTTTGGGGGCTTGACATGGTTGGACCTTTCAAAAGGTCTAAAGATAAAAATACACATCTTTTAGTGGCAGTTGACAAATTCACAAAATGGGTTGAGGCAGAGCCAATGAGTAAGTGTGATGCAGCCACGGTAGTTCAGTTCATGAAAAAGGTGATTTGCCGCTTTGGTTTTCCACACAGCATTATCACTGACAATGGCACTAATTTGTCCCAAGGTGCTATGGAGGAGTTTTGTCAACGTGAGCATATCCGGCTTGATATTTCTTCCGTAGCTCACCCTCAATCTAATCGTTAGGCTGAGAGAGCAAATCAGGAAATCTTAAAAGGTCTCAAGCCTCGGCTTATGGTTCCCTTACAACGGACACCAGGTTGTTGGGTTGAGGAATTACCCTCGGTGCTATGGAGCATCAACACCACTCCTAACAGGTCTATAGGTTATACACCTTTCTTCATGGTTTATGGAGCGGAAGCGGTGCTGCCCAGTGACATCCGTCATGACTCGCCTCGCGTGGCGGCTTACGTTGAAGCTAATAATGAACAAGCCCGACAGGATGCACTTGACTTAGATGAGGAGGGAGACTTGGCGGCAGCTCGATCAACAATTTATCAACTGGACCTGCGTCGTTATCACAGGCGACATGTTAAGTCCAGGATGTTTCAAGAAGGTGACCTGGTGCTCAAGCTCATTCAGGATCTGTCGGATGCACAGAAACTATCCCCACCTTGGGAAGGACATTTTGTGGTCAGTAAGAATTTAAACAACAGGTCATATTACCTCATTGACGTTCGAGAGCACAAAGACTCACGTAAGTCGGAGGACGAGACCCGCCGGCCGTGGAACATTGCTCAGCTTCGTCCATACTACACCTGAGCTACCAGCTATCGTCATGTACATACATTGACGTTGTATATATTATGATAAGTAATAAAGGAGGACCTCAGCCTTTTTCCTCTTCAAAGATAATATATCTTTACTATTTTCACTATTTACATGACTATTAAGGAGCTTATCATATCTGAATCTAGTTTAACCTTTTTGGTCCGGCTTATGATCGTATTCGAATCTAGCTGTAAACCTCATGGTCACTTGGGGGTTTCCTGTTCAAACATAGGTCGTATTCGAACCAAAGAGAACATAGCTGGCGTAACCCTCTTGATCGACTCAAAGCCAAACTCACTAGGGGCTTCTTGATTGTATCCGAATCATAGCTTAACCCCCTTTTCGGTCTAACTTGGATCGTATTCGAATCAAGGTTGTTAAAAACCTCTCAAGGTTATTTGGGGGCTTCCTGTTGAAACATAGGTCGTATTCGAACCAAAGAGAACATAGCTGTCAGTACCCTCTTGATCAGCGCAACGCCAAAGTCACTGGGGGCTATATGATCGTATTCGAATCTTACCTTAACCCCTTTGGTCCGGTTTACTGATCGTATTCGAATCAGAAAACCCCCAAATTTATGTTTTTGGAAATCTGCTATTTTGTCTTACTGGTTTTTTATTGTCTCAAATTTACATTATCAGTATGGTTTTTATTTAAGCCGGCTTGATTTTTTGAAAATAAGCCGCCAAAGGCATGATAGTCATCAGGTGTATGGAAGCATTGACTTCTCAAAAAAATTGGGTCACCAACCTCATCATCCGGATCATGAAAACCGGCAGTTCAGAAACACATGTATGACAGTGTTGTTCACGAACAGGTTTTTTCAACCATATTTATCTTTTCAAATAAAGACATATACCGGGTGTTTTTGACCCGTCTGGTGTTAAACCGCCAGGCCAGCTCTTCCAATTTTTGTAGGAGCAAAGTTAAAACATTACAGATATAATCAAAGATGTGATGGCAAAGAGTAATATGCAACATTCTGTGTGCGATGGCATAGTCAACACATGCAGTTTTTAAGCTAAATCTATTACAAGGCTTTGAGAGCCCACAAGATGGTCATGACTCTCCCCTCGCCGGTTCATCTCCTTCTACTGATTGGAAGCTAGGCTTGGACCAGTCAAACCCGTTCAAAGCATTGTACTCCGCCTCATCATCAATCTGGCCGGTCGGGTCAATTTCCGGAGCAAAAGTGTGCTGACGAACTGGCGGGACAAAATCCGTCACCTTATAAGAGGGAGTCGCCATCTTCTTATTCTCCATATCAAAACCCGGCTGATATTTATTGATGCTGGTTTCATCTCCAAGAATGGTAGCTTGTGGTCAAACTCACCTCACACTGGAAATGGAGTCATCTTGGTCAAATGGAGTCCCTTCTTCTTTCACAGTAGGGTACCCCTTAGCCACATCCACCGGGACTAGATCTGGCACCCAGGCTTTGGAGCGGCTCAGGGCAGTCAGGGCTTTGGCTCTGTCACAAGGTCGTTTGACTTCTTGAAACCTGGCGGGTAAGATTGATAACTTCTTCAAGACATCGCTCAACCGATTGGGTCCTTGGTTGGCAGGAGAGATGGTGGCAAGTGCTCGGTGAGCGCAAGTATACAATTGCTCCACTAAAGTATACACTGCCTTCAATTTGGTCACACTGTCTTGGCTCAGATTTTTGCTTCATGGACCTATGAGTGTTTTTTAAATAAAGGCTCAGCAGGCGGCTTATATTCTGGGTCAAAAGAAAGTATATGTGATTAATATAGATGACTTACCAAAGATGGCGGAGACCATTTGAGACACCCAGTTCTTTAAGCACAGATAAACACGCCGCCTAAAATAATATACAGAACCGACATGACTCCAACATAGTTCAAGAAAGGTTAGCCCTGCTTGGGAGCTGCAGCGCAAGCAGCTGAGCAAAATGATGATTGCACTTGTTTGAAGCTTATATCCAACTCTAGCTCCATAGCATCGATGGTAGTTCTTGGCATCAGTGATATCACCCTGAAAGATAAAAAAGTAGATAGATAACATGCTTTGCACATATAAGCAACAGTGCTATCAATTCATCCCATTTCTTAGTGGCGAATAAAGAGACCCGGATTAAAATAGAATAGAAATTGTTCACAGTTAAGACATGGTAGGAAATAGCATTGTGCAGGAGAGGCCAGCTTCACCACAGCAGTGGATTACAGATGAAGAACACAAGCATACGCGAAGTGCTAAAGAATTAATAAGCATCGATGGCGAGTGTACTATCAATTTATCCCATTTTAGATTGGTAAATAAAGAGACACCATTTAAATAACATAAACATAATATGCATTGTTGATAGTTAATACATAGCATGATATGACATCGTCCTGGACTTGGTAGTTTGACCTCACCACTGGATTACAGATCAACAATACAAGCATACATGCAGTGCTATGGAAGATCATTTGCTATGTTTAGTTCAATTTACATGGTATGAATAAGGAAGTAGGTTATACAATTAAAAACTAAAATTGAGAAGGAGAAACTTATGTTTGTGAACTTCTTCATAATAAACTTTGAACATGCAATTTGATGCAAGCGACAAAAATAAACAACAGTTGCATTCATTGCTATCCAAATGTTCACAATAAAGTTTAAAGGCTCAAGAAGGACAAACATACGTTACTAATGAAGACCGGCTCTATAAAGCCCTTTTCCATGTTGATGGGGGGGGGGCAATTCAACAACTTTACCATAGAGTCTTCTTCATAAGCATTGCCTTGATTCTACATTTTGTTAAGACACTAGTAGAAAACGGAGCTTTAAAACCGATTCGTAAGGGCCTTTAGTGCCGGTTCGGTAACCGGCACTAAAGTGTGGGCACTAAAGGCCCCCCTTTAGTACTGGTTCATGCTGGCACGAACCGGTGCTAAAGGGAAACCATGTGGCACGAGCTCGCATCGTGGTATGGGGGACCTTTAGTACCAGTTGGTGTTACCAACCGGTACTAAAGGTTTTTTTTATTTTTTTTGAAAATTTTGAAAAAATTGATTTTTTTTCAATTTTTGATTTTCTGAATTATTTGATGATTTAGTCTCTAATCACCCCTCTTAACTGCTCAAAATGTGGATCACTCATTCAAAATCGTCTAACTTCCCGACCGGTCACCCATCCTCTCACTCCCCGAGCCTGAGCACGCTTAACTTCGGAGTTCTATTCCCCCTACTTTCCAAGTCTGCACTTGTTGTTTTCCTGACAAATGTAAGCTGTCAATCCTATTAACCCTCAGTAGTTTAGCTTGAGCATTAGGTCACACGTTTCACCGTTTGAGTTTGAAACTATTATTCTAAAAAACAGTAATTATTTAGTAACACTAATATTCTTGAATATGTTTGACCATAGTTTGACCAGATTTGACCAAAATTCAAAAAATTGAAATAATTATTTAGTAACACTAATATTCTTGACTAATTATGTAGTAACATTAATACTTCTAGAATAAGTAGTTTGACCATAGTTTGACCAGATTTAACCAAAATTAAAAAAACTGAAATTTGGGCATATCTTTTTTTCCTTTTGGAATTTGAGGATTCTAAAAAATTGCAAACAGACCGTAGTTAATTTGAGGATTTGGATGCGGATTTTCGTGCTGAATTTTTTGACATCGTATGCAAAAGTTATAGCCATTTTTACATTTTCCCTAAACTTTTTGCAAAGCATGTCCAAATTTAAGTTTTCAAATTTTCCTAACTAGTAGATGTAGTAATATAACTACCTCTCGAAGGATTTTATTTTTTGAAGTTTTTATCATTTTCTTTTGATTTTTTCAAAACTAAAATGGCAATACAGAGGGGGGTAGAGTTCGAAAATTGCCTCATAGTCCTGGTTTGTGTCTCCAACCGGGACTATAGGTCAGACCCCTTTAGTCCCGGTTCATGGCACGAACCGGTACTAAAGGTTAGCCCTTTAGTATCGGTTTGTGCCACGAACCGGCACAAAAGGTGATCATGGGGCCCTGGCCTGACGCCAGCCTGCCACCACCCCTTTAGTACCGGTTCGTGGCACGAACCGGTACTAAAGGTTCAACACGAACCGGCATTAATGGTACCATTAGTACCGGATCAAATCAAATCGGGACTAATGTGTCTCACATTATGTCCTTTTTCTACTAGTGAGAGTAAATATAGAAGTGATAATATAGGAATAAGTGGACATTATTTAAGCTAAGATGCAGAGTGATTCTACATAATCAACTAGCTATAAATGTAGGTACAACATGCAGCCAAAAGGTACTAACAAGAGTAATGCAGAGCAAAACCTCTTCAGTAGAATTGGTTTTATTCAACATTTTGGTAAGAGTAAACATAGATCTGATGTGTACAAAATGGATGCCAAGGGAAAGTAAGCTACAAAGTGGTGGTACATGAATAACTAGCAGACAGTATAAGTACAGTGGTAATGGACAACATGTACTTATAAGAACAATGTAGAGCTAAACTTCTTCATAAGCATTGGGTTTATTCTACATTAATGTAAGAATTAATATGGATCTGATAATTAGGAGAGACCAGTGGATATGCAGGTTATCATGCACACTGATGTCACACAATCAACCAGGCATGAATGTATGTATAGTGATACAAGACAACATGAACTAACAAGAGCAAAGCAACGAGCAGCATAGTTGCGATATCCTAGGTTTTGTGGCGCTGGTTCTACCGCCAATATAAGTGGGGTGTTGTTTGATTTCCGCGGTACCACCACCTTTTTCAAGGGCTTTGCTACTACTCCATCAGGTTCTGCAATCACTCTCTTCCTTTTGGATGTCTGATACACAAGAACAATATTTGAATCAAAACATGGCGTGATGATAAATGGAATGCTTATTGATAATGGGTGGGCATTGCAACTTCACATATATGATGAGTAAACTAAGTAGATGGCGGTGCAAATAAGCAGAAGAAACGCAAGACAGCTTACGCAAGCTACGTTTAACCAATAAAACCTTGCCAAATTAGAATAGGCACCTTGCAGGGTGAAGAGGATAGGCCATCTGCCTTTGACTCCTTGATCTCAGAATAGTCGTTAGGATCATATTCTAAACACAAATCTGTAGGTCCATAGCGTGTGGGCTTCATTCCATCCAGAATGGAACTCAATGCCTTGAAGCCATGTTTGTTAGTCATTGCACTGTTCCGTGATACTCTTCTGATGTGTGCATTCTCATATTTATTGTGATTTTGTTCAATATCTGGGAAGCATGACAACATAAATAGTAGTGAGATTATCTTTGTAATGGAGAGGATATTCTAATATAATATGGGCTCCTTGTAAACCCTTGTCTACTATCACTGGATTTGGATGAGAGATCCCTAGTGTACTGCAATTTGGTGCATACAATAATATAATCTGGCACAACTACACAAAAAGGCTCCCTATTGGGAGCTCCAGAAGTAAGGATAGTTGGCAGATGATAGGTTCATAATATATTGTATTGAAAGTTTATTGCAAAACCATAACAACGCGAGTGGATAGAGAAATAGTATTCCAACATGTCTCTATATGTGGCGCACATGCATTTCAAAACTCACGTAGTAACATTATGCATTAGCTGATGAATTAAATGTAAGCTTTGGAAATATGGCATGTAGTTTTTCTTGAAGGATGGAGTGCTCCTATTACGACACAAAGCCACTACGTAGATTGTAGTGCGGATAAAAGGGGGACATCATAAGCATCATAAATAAATCGGGGAAGTGGAACTGGTTGGAAAATATGGTTTTCTATTGCCGCTACTAACCGAAAGCCTACCGATCATCTACACGCCAGCTCTATTCACCTGAAGGCGCAGTACTATTACTATCAGAATAGTCTCTCAAAGGCGGCACATCTCCCAGCATTTCCTGGATATTATGGTAGACCAACTCGAATTGCTAAAAGGAACTTGTAGAAGCGGCCAAATAGAAATGTCGACTGTAGATGTCCCTTCTTGCCTTCTTGACGAGGAACATATTATTGTACTTATTAAAGAAGAATAGAAGAGGAATATGTTAAAGAATGGAAGAGGAAGCATATTATGGAGATTTTGTTTCTTTCTATATAATGTTGGTTTCCCACCCATGATGAATCAGAGCATCCAAAGAAATGCAATTCGATGTTGTGTCTCTCTCTCTCTCTATGTGGCCACAGACATTTGGAAACTCAAGTGGGAGCATTGGCTGAACAATTAAATGTATGTCTGTTAACTAATATGAATATTATGTCACATTCGTACTAGAACAAGTAAGCTTTGGAATTATGATTGGTGTGTTATTTAGCTTTAAAGGGTGGAGTGCTGCTAGTAGGACACAAAGCACCTACGCAGATAATACTATAGATATAATGGGAAAAACCTAAGCATCACGAGTAAAATAGTAAAGTGAAACTTGCTAGAAAATATGTGCTAGTATTGTCGGTACGGCTATAAAGGCTTTGGATACAAGCTCCCTACAACAAAAGGCGTAGTACTGTTACTATCAGTCTAACTCTCAAAGGCGGCACATACGATCAAATACGAAGAGTTGAAAGCCTCCATGACAAGCGACATGAAGTCGAACACGAAGAGTTGAAAGCGTCCATGACAAGCGACCGGATAAACCTATACACTTCAAATGTCCCTCCTCCTCTTCACTACAAGGAATATATTGTACTACTATTATACTCCCTCTGTTCCTAAATACAAGTCTTTGTACATATTCCACTATGGATCACATACGGATGTATATAGATATATTTTGTAGTGTAGATTCCATTTTGCTCCGTATGTAGTCCATGGAGGATTCTCTACAAAGACTTATATTTAGGAACAGAGAGAGTAATTGTTAAAGAAGAATAAAACAGGAGCATGCTAAAGAAGAGCAAGCAGATTTTGTATAATAAAATGTTCCTTGCCCACACATGATGAACCAGAGCGCATAAAGAATGCAACTCCCTATTGTCCCTTGATATGTGGCGCACGTTCTTATCGAAAGTAAAGTAGGAACATTAGCTGACCAATTAAACATTCTCTGTTTTAGTACATGTCAGCATCATATCAGATTCGTATTTGAGCAACTAAGTTTGGAATTATGAGCGGCATGTTTTTTAGCTTGATGGGTTGAGGAGCACTACTTTCACCTGACTTTCGTCATTTCGGTCAGTTGACCATTTTAGGTGGTTGGATTGAGATCCTACGTCTGCTAACCCTTCTTCTTCCTCGCCTCTTATTCTTCCCCTACGGACCACCACATGGGTCGCCAGCCGAACCACTAGCCCCCGCCCTCCCCTGAACCTCCCACCAGCTCCAGTCTCCTGCCACCACCGGCCATCCGTCTAGCAAACCCCACCCCCACCACCCACCCAGTCGAGTTTTGCCTTCGGCGAGGCCCCACCATAGCCTGACGACTGCCCCCCATAATGACTGATCCCAGCCGAAACCTTATGATAGATAAAGGGGCAGCCCTCCGGCGAGTCCCTTCATTCCCTCCAGTGAACTCTCAAAAATGGACTCCCCAAATTGAAATTTAGTCGACTGTCATTTAAGTTAATTTGGAATACTAGTCAATGTGTACGTGCAATGCATGTTAATTTTGAAGTATATTTTGTGCATGCAGATATTAAGTAGGATATTATTTTCATGTTGTTATGTGATTAGCAATATATTTGGCATGAAATTAACCGCACGCTAAACTTGTTGAGCGCTCCACATTGAAGCAGTCTACACTACAAAAAAAATACACTTCCGTGATGATATGTGTTTGTCACAGTAGGTCAGGTTTTCTGTCATGCATGTACATCCATGATGATTTTATGACAGAATCAAGATAGTCATACCTGTGCGGTCGTAGAGGTGTTCCATGACATTACAAAAATTATCATCACATGAGTCTCCACTTCCATGACGATAAATCGTGCTTCATAGAAGTGCTTTCGTCAAGGGTAACTGACACATGGCATCCATCGTAACGGGTCGCCGTTAAGCTATCGGGTTCAGGTTTGGATCCTATAACCCGTTAACAGTGCTGACCATTTCGAATAAGGCTCCTCATCTAGGCTCCTCCTCTAGGATCCTCCTCGGTGTCTACCGCCGGTGGCCACTCCGGCCCCGGCAGCCACCTCCTCCTCCCGCTGGTTGCCACTCCGGCGCTGGCGGCCACAACCTCTGACCTTGGCCCCTTGTGGGTGTTTCTCACCATCTTTTTCGTTCCTCCTCTGGATGAGGAGGACCACAAGAGTTGACTATGGAGCCTCCTACGCTCAACTTTTCTCGAGGTAAAGAGTTTCAGCATTCGATGAGACAAAAGTTTGGTCATCCAGTGGTGTTTTCCCCTGGTTTTCGTCAACGTGAGTTCACTTTGGTGGTGTCCTTTTGTCGGGCTCGGTTTTGCTTGGATTGTCACACGGTTAGTATCACTCTCCAATCTTGTTTTGGGGGGTATCTCCAAGGTTTCCGTGTGCATCACCTTAAGGACAGATCTTTCAAGTTCTCTGTTGCTTCTAAACCTGTGGGTTTTGAAATTTATAATCATGGTCGAGTGATTGAAAAGGATTTTGAGCTTGTGTTCAATCTTTGGGGTTTTGGTGGCCCAAACTGGCTACGTGAAGAGCAGCTTTTTTATCATGAAGAGGAAGCTTCTTGGACCTTGGTAACTAGCGGTTCTTGCTCGCGGGGTGTCGCCGGCAATGCCTCCGGTGATCAACTCCGGCCGTCGGTTTTTCTCATCTCGCGAGTATTCCGTGCTCTAACAATAATGAGGCCTCTAACAATAATGAGCCCATAATGCACGATCTTAATATCTCTGGCGAGGTTAACGCGCCGGTTTCTTAGAGCGGGAATCAGGTTTAATCAAATGACAGACTCCAGTGCTATGCTTGCGGCAAATTGGGCCACTTTTCCAGAGAGTGTGGTGAGAAAAATCTACCTGGGCTTTTTCCTTTCCTTCGATTCGCAACTTTCCCTAGCCCACCGGCCGAGGCTTGGGACATGGACGCGGTCCAGGATTGGTTTAAGTCTTCAGGCCCGGCCCGTGACCCCTTGGTGGTTTCCTCTTTTAGTGAGCTCTGCAAGGGATCTTTCCCTAATTTTCAGCCCCGAATTGCCCTTGCCTCCTCAACTTCTGCACTCTGCTCCCCTGTTTTTCCCCAGCTAACAAACCCTGCTCTGGTCACCTCTAGCTCGCTGTCGATAGTGAGTGTTAGTGCAGCGGCACTGATGGCCAATATCCCGATTGATCCACGGCCTTTTGTGCCCCATGGTTTTGACATTCAGCAAGTTCCTGGTCGCAATGGGGTGGCGCGGGTGGTGCTCCCTCAGCTGCCTCGTCGTCACGAAGACTGGGCGATTGCTACAATCCATCCTCTCCCCGTCGATGCTCCTTTCCCCAATGTAAGAGATGTTCTTGAAGAGTTCATTGTTGAGCGGCAGTTGGGGTTGAGGGATATACAGCGCTGTCCATTTGGTGAGGCTTATGTGCGTCTGACGAGGGTGCTTGATAGTCCACATGAATTTGGTGATGTGTTCATCTCCTTTGTGAATCATGATGAAGGCATAAATCATAGAAGGGTTCATTTCAATAGAACTGTCTGGTTATTACTCACAGGAGTACCTTTTGATTTTCGAAGCACTGAAGATCTTGCATGTGCTATCAGTAAGTTTGGCCATATGATCTCCTGGGATAAGGAGGATGACCACATGGGCCGCATTGTAGTCAAAGCGAGAGTCATGAACCTGGATATTATCCCTAAAAGTATGAGTTGGTCTGAAGGGGATGAGTTTGAGGAAGATTGATGGTTTTCTTCCATTGAAGTACTGGCTAGTGAGTTTCTTGGTGGGGGGCCAGCAGATGAGGATCCAATTCCTCCTGACAATGTAGATCCTCACCCACTTCCTGAAGATGTTGAGTAAGGAAATGGTTTCCATAATGCTGCCGTTAACAATGTGCCTATGGATGTTCAGAATGAGGATAATTGGGAGCAATGGAACTTACCACAGTAGGATAACTAGAACGTAGCCCTGGAGGATCTCTTAGATGTTGTGGAGCAGGAAGAGATGGCATGGGCTGATGGAGAAGATCTGCTACCTGCAGTCAGTAACAGTAGCTTATCTTCAGATATGTCCTTTTCTGAAGGAGACAACTCCACATTACTTTTGCCACCTGTAGTTGCTGAGAATCCTCAACCTATATATGCTAAACCAGCTATTGCACCCCCTGCCATTATGGTTGCAAATGGCCTGCAAAACATCATTCAGGCTTACCAATCTGATGATGAAGAGCCTCTTCTGCTGCAAGAACAGAATCTGCATGTTGCACTGCCTGCTGAACCTCCCCATGATCAAGTTGCTGCAAACCTTTTGGAGATTGCTGTAGTTAGTCCTCCACCTAGGGTTGAGGAGGCGGTCATCTTTGCTGATGCTTCTGTTGCTCAAGCTTTGGAGTCACAAGCCAATGTCCAGCAAGTTGGACCTGCAGTGGACTCTGGCCTGGTTGCTGCCCTGCCCCTGGGAGCTTCAAGGACCTCTGGAATTATACCCTCTATGGCTGCTGGCTCTTCAAATGAAGCCATTCTGGTCAGCCCTGGACATATCACTACTTCAAGAGGAAGCGTGGAGCCAGTTGCAAACCTGGAAGATCTTCAACCTGGGTCCAAGGTAACTGGGTTAACAGAATTGATGAGCACTTCAGCATGGCACCTTCTCTTCTTGGTCTGAAATGTATTCAACTGGCTGAATCTGCTAATAATACTCTTGCTGTTTCTGAAGAAGGACTTTTGTAGTGGAAAAGGCACTTTCAGGAGGAACATGTGGAAAATAAGAGCTCTTTCACTGCCAACATTCCTATAAGTTGGTTTAACTTTATTGTCCACCTTCTTCTGTCCCTTGATAAATTTGAATGGACTGTCAAGATGTTAAGGTCTGGAATGTGGGAAATTGTCTCTAATGTGCAAAACATGGATCATGCTTTTATATTTTACATTACTCATAATTGTGCTGCTACTCATGCACCTATATTTTAGGCCATTGATATTGATGAGCAAGTTAATAATGATCAGGGCAAGGAAAATATTGGACAGGCTCCCAATATGCAGGATGTGGAATCCCAGGACCTACTGCAGCCTTTTGGCTCTGACAATTTGAGGAAGAGAAGGAGTGGGAAGACTCCCCTAGTTGAAACTAAGGTAAGAAGAAGTGATATAATCAAAAAAGATAATGCTGGTTACAAAAGGAATTCTTACTCAAATAATAACTGTTTGCCTTGCAATGCTGCTCCTCCCATCATTCAAAAGTCAGTTGTTAAAAACCTCACTGCTTCTTTCTGTAAGGTTGCTGAGAGGGAACTGGAGGACAAGCTGACTAAGAAGCCCAGGAGAAGGCAAGATGAGGACTTGGTCAAGGTGCCCTTAACCAAGGGAGAGGACAATCCACCCAACTCCTCTTGATGTTAGTGGTCATCTGCTGGCTTAGGGTTTTAAGGAGCAGTGATTTTGGACCCTGTTGCTCTTACTAGGCTTTCTTAATTTCTGATGTAATGACGAAAGTATGGTACTTTATGGAACTTGTTGATCTGCTGGTGTACTCTATTATTCAGACCTATGAGCTGTGTGATTTGTGGCTGTTATGCTGCTATTATGATGTCCTCTGCTTCCTGGCACTGTGCCTTTTGTTCTTCCTCTTGACTGATCAAGTGTTGGTACTTGATTTCTGGTGCAAAAACTGCTATTGTTTTTATGAATAACACAAACAGAAACTTGAGTATCCTTAACTGGAATATTAGAGGGATGAATTCTCAAGACAAATGGTTGGCTCTAAGGCAGAAAATTGAGGAAAGTGATGGTAACATCTTTTGCCTTCAAGAAACTAAAAGAGAGTCTTTTGACACAGCTTACATTAAAAACTTCTGTCCTAACAGAATTAATAAATTTCCTTTCCTCCCATCTGTTGGAGCTTCTGGGGGATTGCTTGTTGCTTGGAGTGGTACACAGTTTACTGGAGAAGTTATTGCACAAAACAGATTCTCTCTCTCAGTCCAATTCACCAGTTTGCTGTCCAATCAGTCATGGATCCTAACTAACATATATGGTCCCTGTGACCCACAGGACAAAGTTGATTTCATTAATTGGTTTTTGAACATTCATATGCCTGCAGATGTAGATTGGATTCTTATGGGTGACTTTAATCTTATGAGGGCCCCTTCAGAGAGAAACAGACCTGGTGGAGATGTGAATGACATGCTTTTGTTTAATGAGGCAATCAGCAACCAAGGCTTAATTGAGTTACCTTTGCAGGGAAGAAAGTTCAGCTGGAGTAACATGCAGCAGGATCATCTATTGGTCAAACTGGATTGGTTTTTCACTTCTGCCTCTTGGATGACCACTTTCCCTAACACTATTGTGCTCCCTCTTGCAAAATCTATTTCTGATCACTTGCCTTGTGTTATTAAAATTGGCACTTCCATTCCGAAAGCAAGAGTTTTTAGATTTGAAAACTATTGGTTGCAACACTCAGACTTTAAAGAGGTGGTTGCTGCTGCTTGGAGCATCCCAGTGGGAAATCTTGATGCTGTTAAAAGTTTGAATGTTAAATTTAAGAACTTGAGGAGAGCTTTGAAGTTGTGGGCCAGGTCATTATCTTGTTTGAAAGCTCAAATTGCTAAACTCAATGAGCTCATCTTTCTTTGGGATTTCTTTGAGGAATTTAGAGAATTGGATACTCATGAATGGAACTGCAGGGCCATTCTCAAAGATCAGCTGCTCATTTTTCTGAGGAATCAAAAGATTTACTCGAAGCAAAGGGGTCAAATTTGGAGATGAAAATACAAAATTCTTCCATACTAAATCATCTATCAATTACATGCACAATCATATTGCTGTTCTTCAAAATGATGACGAAGTGGAAATTTCTGATCATGCTGGGAAAGCTGCAATCCTATGGGAATCTTATAAGAAAAGAATGGGAACATCTCACAAAACATCAATGCACTTTGATTTGGACTCCTTATTTGGTCCCAGGCAGGACCAAACAATTTTTGATAACCTGGAGCTACCTTTCACTGAGGAAGAAATCAATGCAGTTGTCAAGGA
Source organism: Triticum monococcum (assembly GCA_034509565.1). Lineage (NCBI taxonomy): Eukaryota > Viridiplantae > Streptophyta > Magnoliopsida > Poales > Poaceae > Triticum > Triticum monococcum. The sequence continues at coordinate 637,863,723 of CM067847.1, read as the reverse complement.
CCTCCCACTTGACAAATCACCAGGTCCAGATGGTTTCAACAATGAATTTTTCAAATCTTGTTGGGATATTATTAAAGTGGATGTGCTTAGATTTATTCAAGACTTTCATGATGGGAAAATCTCAATTGAGAGCTTAAACACCTCTTACATCACTCTGATCCCTAAAGGAAGCACTCCTCTGACAGCAAATGACTTCAGGCCAATCTCACTACTTAATTGCTGTCTTAAACTTGTCACTAAATTGTTGGCCAACAGGTTGCAGAAAGTGATTCTCAAATAGGTGCACATCAACCAATATGGATTCCTAAAGGAAAGATCCATCCATGACTGCTTGGGTTGGGCATTTGAGTATCTACATCAATGTCATAAATCTAAAAAAGAAGTTATTGTGCTCAAACTTGATTTTGAGAAGGCTTTTGACACAATTGAGCACCAGGAAATTTTGGATATCTTAAAGGCGAAAGGTTTTGGAGACAGATGGATCAACTGGATTAAAATGCTGTTTACTTCTGCATCATCAGCTATCTTGCTTAGTGGTGTGCCTGGCAAAAAAATGTACTGTCTTAGAGGGGTCAGGCAAGGAGACCCTCTGTCCCCACTCTTATTTGTGCTTGCTGCTGATTTGCTCTAGTCAATTCTCAATAAGGCCATGCACATGAGTTTGCTTACATCACCTCTGCAAGTGGAGTCATGCCCTGACTTTCCTATTGTCCAGTATGCTGATGATACTCTGGTTCTCCTCCAAGCTGATGCAAAGCAACTTCATTTCCTCAAAGCACTCCTCAACAATTTTGCAGATGCTACTGGCCTGAAAGTGAACTATAATAAGTCAAGCCCCATCCCAATTAATGTGCCAGAAGACAAGGTGGAAATTTTGACAAATACTTTCCACTGCAAAAGAGAATCCTTCCCCATTAAGTATTTGGGTGCACCCTTGGGTCTTCATAAACCAACTGTGGAGCAATGCTTTCCTCTTGTCACATGACTGCAGAAGAAGCTTGTGGGTTTATCTTCTTTCATGACTCTGGCTGGCAGATTGTTATTAGTAAAATTTGTCTTAAACTCTCTGTTGATCTACCTCATGGGATGCCTTGATGTCCCTGTAACTATTAAAACCCAAGCTATCAAGTTTTTGCGACATTGTCTCTGGAGAGGTCCTGATCTAGAGGACCACGGGCCTGCTATGTGTTGCTTGGAGTACTGTTTGTCGACCTAAGGATCAAGGAGGCCTGGGGGTCAAGGATATTTTTGTTCAGAACAAAGCTCTTCTTCTCAAGAACCTACACAAGTTTTATAATAGGCATAACATCCCATGGGTCAACTTGATTTGGGAAACCTACTATAGCAATGATTTGTTGCTTGGCAGTACTTGGGTTGGATCCTTTTGGTGGAAGGCAAATCTCAAGCTCATTGACAACTTTAAATCTTTGGCCATATGTCACATAGGGGATGGTAAAAGTGCGTTATTCTGGCCTGATCTGTGGCATTCAGCTTGTTTACAGGACTTGTTCCCACACCTTTTGTCCTTTGTGAAGAACAACAACACTACTGTGCACACCATTATTCACACTGAATTCCTGGAGGATTTATTCCACCTTCCACTCACTGTGCAAGCCTTTTAGGAATTTGAAAATATGGAAGACATATGTATTGCCTTAAGGTCCTCTGCCACCCTGGATTGCACTAACACCTGGAGTTACATTTGGGGTAATGGCCAATTCTTAGTTGCTCGGGCTTATAAAGTAATGATGGGAGTTAAATTAGTGACTCAGCAGTTTAACTGGATTTGGAATAGCTCTTGCCAGCCCAAACACAAGGTGTTTTTTTGGAGATTACTTCATGATAGGCTAAATACTAGGAAGCTTCTACGCAGGAGAACCTTCCATTTGGAAAGCTACAATTGTGCTGTCAATAACTGTCCTCAGGAGGAAACCTTGCAGCATCTCTTTTGGACCTTCCCTTTTGCATCCCAGTGCTGGGACCTATTATGCCCTACAAGACAAGCTAATGTTTCTGTGCTTGAAGCTTTTGATGATCTCAGGCAGAAATTTCATGTACCTTTCTTCATGGAAATCATCATCCTAGCTTCTTGGGCTATCTGGATCTCAAGGAATAATCTCATCTTTCAAGCAATTCAACCTTCAGTTTAGAGGTGGAAAGCAATCTTCCTTGAAGAGCTTAACTTGCTCAGATTCAGAATTAAAAAGAGTTATGCAAGGGCTTTCTGTACTTGGCTTGACAACCTTGTTCTATAATTTTGTTTGTTTTTGGTAGCTTTTTTCTTTTTAGGGCTTACCTCAAGCCTTTGTACTGTTTGACCCTTGCTTTCCATTATTAATTAATAAAAATTATAGTGGGGTTTTTCCCTACTGTGTATAGTAAAAAAACAGCGCTGACCAATGGGAATTTTCCACGTGTAAAATTCTCATTCGCCGACAGATCCACGTGTCGGCCCGACGTTCGGATAGTTGTCATCCACCGAATGGATGTAACAGGCCTATGATACGTCGACACGTGTCTCGGCCCAATAGTGGCCCAATTAGGTTAAAAGGCCGGGCCTGTCAAAATAAGCGGGTCGGACCATTAGGGGCCTACATGAGTTAGGCCCATTCACAAGCATGGCCCATACAAGTTACACAGAATCAGCCCATCAACGGCCCATTCTAGATTTGACAATTTCTAGCCCATCATCAGTTCCGGCCAGTTAAGGGCCTGCTATGTCTTTGGGCCCAATTACGGCCCAAGCTTCTTTCGGCCTGTTACCAGGCCATCATTAGTTCTCGCCTGTTAACGGCCCGGGACGTGTTTCTGCGTTTTCTTGGCCCATTCTGTAGTTGGGCGAATTCTAGCCCGTTGTGACTTTAGGCCTGTCCTTGGCCTATTCGATAAATGGGCCAATTCCTAGCCCATTCTATCTTCCGTCCTTTTACGGCCCGCACAAGAGTTGGGCCTTTGACTTTGCATTCGGTCCATTAGGGCCCACATTCCGCAGGGCAAAATTTTAGCCCGACGCGACTTTCGGCCTATTAAAAGCGTAGTTTGCAAAATTGACATTTATTTCAGCCTGCTAGAGGCCCGCGGGCCATTTCCATTTATATGGCCCTATCGAGCTTTTGGCCTGTTAACGACCTGCTATGAGCCATTGTTACGGTGGGCCACGTCATTTGGGAACCACTAAATATTATTTCAACCAGCTCAATTAAGGCCCGCTTTGGCTACACATGTTTGTTTGTTCGTATGGTGTCTACGAAATGTTTGGGCATGTTGGCCCCCATTTCAATGATATAGTGTAACAGCCTGGATTTTTGCCCTTTTCTTTTTCCTTTGATTTTCTTGGATTTCCTGTTTTGTTTTGCTTTTCCGTGGCTATGTGGTTCTGAAACTTGGGATGGTCATGTCTTCCTAGGTTTTATAGTGGCTTGTCACGCTCTTCATCATCCCATCATGTCATTTCCATCCTTGACCTAACCCAGAATTATTTTGATGGGAATATTCCTTTTCTGATAAAGGAATAACCCTTAAAACCCTAGTTTGTGAAGCAACCTATATTTCTATCACTCCTAAAATTCCGAAATAATTCTCATAAATTGTTTGGGTAATATCTTCCTCCAATATGGCAAAATATATCATTGGCCATGTTTCCCATCATGCTCAATAAATTCATTTCATATCCTGTCCTAAATGGCACATTGTGAAGCAAGTGCTATTTATCTTTGCCCATTTGAATCCAAACTTCTTGGACAAATTCTCCTGCCCATATCGTTGGCTCATGCTAAAATTCAACTCAATTTGCCTAGTAAATATTCCTGACCAATTATTCAAAGTTCCTCTCTGAGGGAAGTGATTGTGAAGGAAGTACAAGCTAGACATATCCAAATGAGTTGAAATTTTGCAAGGACCTTTATGATAAAATCACGACTCTCCACCAAATATGAGCTCATGTAACTCATCTATGTGAGCCCAGCCCCAAATCTTAGTTTCTGGTTAGATTTTCAGTTTGTGAAGCAACTATATTTTATATTGCTTCAATTGAGCCGAAACTTTACCAAGACATGCTTCTATCTATATCAACTCCCTCCACCATGTGTTTACCTCAACTGGTTAATCCAATTGCCCTATGTAATTTTTTCAAGTTTCTGTCCAGAATGAAGCTTTGTGAAGAAGTGCCACTTTGGTATTTCCAAATGGCATGAAACTTTTAGAGCAGCTTCATATCATCAAATAACCCCTCTATGCCAAATTTCAGCTCATGACAATCAAGTATGTGAGTGTATCATCCAAATCCCTAATTCTAGCCAGTTTTGCACTTTCTACAGCAACCCTCATCTAAACTCCTCATCTTAGTCTGATTTTTGGTGATAAGCATCACCTTAGGATGTGATCATCATCAGACAAACTCTTTAACACGTTACCTAGCTGGTTTAACCACAGAGAGTTACAAACACCTTCTTACTGATTTACTTTGGAGTTAAGTGCAAATCTCTTCTTTGCCCCTGGGCAAATTTATTTCTTCAGTTGGACTAAGGGCACCAAGGTCAACCTACTGGACATGGTCGGCCATGCCAAAGAGCGCCGCTTGCACCAGTACCCGTGGTGATCACGGTGGCGTCACGCATAGTGCAAGCTCCGGCTCGGTCCGGCCACTAGGCTCGTCTCCTCCCTCCTCGTCTCGACCTCCATTCATGTCCTCGAGCTCGCCCGTGCTCGACTACATCGCCCTGCGTTGCTGCCTCGTCGTGGTTCGCCATTAATGCGCTGCTAGAACAGTGCCCGTGCCATGCCCTGCCTCTGACCTCCATTAGAGCACTGCTCAAGCTCGCTAGCGTGCTCTAGAGCCCTACCCTCGGCTATATAAGCGTGCCCCTAGCCCTCCCGCAGCTCACCCACTCCTCACTTGCCTTCCTAGCCTATCGGAGTCTTCGGCCCTCTCTTCTTTTTGCCGTAGGTCACCATGGCCGCCTCGGTTCCTCCTCTATTTCGGCGAACCTAGCCCCTCCCCTCGCCTCTAGAGCTGTCCACCGCATTCCCCTCATCCTCGCGGTTCGCCCCACCACCTCGCCCTTCTCCGGAGTCCACTCTGGCCGCATGCCCGCAAGGCAGGCCGCCGCCCGCATCTCTGCATCACTCCACCTCGAGCTATCCTGAGCTCCTCCTGCCTGTACGACCCCACCACCGTCCTCCCTGTGCTCCGCTCAGTCGCCCCACCCATCACCCCTCGCTGGAGCGCCTTGCGTCACCCGAGATCATTACCACCGCCGCCTCTCTGTCCGCCTCCGTCACCGCGGCCTCCCCTCCTCCCCACGCCTCCGCAGGAGCCATTTCTCCTCTGAATGGAGCCGCTACATCCTGCGAGCCCGCCGGTGCGCTCGGTTTGGCCAGAGGCCACCGGAGCCGGCCGGCCCCATCGCTGCTTCCCTCCCCTGCCTCCACTCTGTTCCACGAGGGAATAGAGGTGCGAGGAGGAAGAAGGCGACGAGCGCCAGCCTGGCCCCCTGCCCCCTGGGCCCTGCCAGTCAGCCTCTGGTCGTTTTCTTAGCCTCGACCCCGCATGGATTCAAGTGGAGACGTACTCCACGAGAGTACGTTTTCTCTTTCCAATAACATATAGGGACATTTACATATACGCCCCTAATTTGCGCCCACTATCAGATTTACCCCTAATTTCAAAGCCTGCTCAAATTTGCCCCTCCACCGTTAGGTGCACTTACAGAAATACCCTTCTGTGCCGTTACTGTAAGGCCAAAGCAGGTCAAAGCCGGTCAAAAGGCTTTGACCATCCTGAAACAATAGCAAAAAAATTCTAAAAAATCTGAAAATTTGTGGGATCAAAGATACTTAGGTTCGCAAGGTTCATGCAAAGTTTCGTGTTGTTCGTATATTCCAAGAGCTCGTGTCAGAGGAAAAACAATAAATATGCAAGCTTGTGAACAGTAAATTCAAAAAAAATAGTAAGAAAATTCAAAAAAATATGAAATTTTTGGGCATCAAAGAGGCTCGGGTCGGCAAGCAGTGTGCAAATTTTTGCTGTGTTTGGACATTGGAGGGGCTTGTGGAGAAAAAACCAAAATTTTGCTCGGGAAAAAAGTTGGGAAAAAATGAGTATTTTGTTTTTTCTCGCTAGAGCTCCTCGCACGTCATTTGATCACAAAAACTTACAAGCACCTTATGCACCCAAGCCACTTTGATGCCAAACAATTTAATATTTTTTAATTGTTTTTGCTATTTTATTTCAAATTAATTGTCCACAAGCGTGCAGATTAACTATTTTTCCTCGCCACGAGCTCCTGGAATGTCCAAATAGCACAAAAATTTGCACACACCTTGGGCACATGAGTATCTTCGATCTCACAAAAATTTAGATTTTTAGATTTTTTTTGCTATTTTTTCAGGATGGTCAAAGCTGTTTGGCCGAACGGTAACGACGCAAAAGGGCATTTCTATAAGGGCACCTAACGGCGGAGGGGCAAATTTGAGCAGGCTTTCGAATTAGGGGTATATCTGATTAGGTGGTTTGAGTTAGGGACAGAAATGCAAATGGCCCTAACATATACTGTTGAGTATGCTTTCCTTCAGGGAAAGCGTATTTCGTTCTACTTCGGCTCAAAGTACGTTTTCCAATTCTGAAAACGTATTCTCTTATATGTGTTTCTGCCTTATCCACTCAGGGACCCGTTGGTGATAAATTTTTCACAGATTAATCCCTGTTCTTCTAACCTTCACAACTTTTCAACTGTAACTCCGATTGAGGTGAAACTAGCGCTCAGTTCTTCGTCTTGTCGAGCTCTATCTTTTGGTAACATTTTCACTAGGTGTTCTCACAGTGAAAATGACCATTTTGCCCTTGCCTCTAATCAGCCCCCTCCGAGAGAGAACTATTCGACGGTTTGTTCCACGGCTTCACCGCACTTCTTCCTGGAGTCTCCGTCACCCCAGGCAAGCCACAATACCCACTTGCATGATAGTCATGCAGTAGCCATGGTTCTCAACTTGAATATTTATTAAATGTTTGCTTGTTTAAAATATGGTTATCGCTGTAAGGCTTCTGGATTAGTGCTTACTTTCTTGCTATGTTGTTATGCACTTGGTTGTCATGCGCTGCTAGGTGCTAGTATTCTTTTCATATGCTTATGCTTGCTAGTGGTACATGTTGATGTTGGTAATGGTCTTTGGTGCATGACTGCCGTCTATCCCGAGTACCGTCGTTATGCTTGCTCCATTGCATCCAGTTGGTTAAATGCTTGCATGGTGGCATTGTTGATTTGTTCTTGCATGATATTTATTGATTGATGCTAGTGTTCATGCTATGTTTCGGAGAAGTATGTACTTATGATGTTCATGCTAGTCAGTATTCCATGCTTAGTTGGATATGGTTCATTGTTGATATGGTGGATAGTTATGTGGTTCTCTCATGATAATGTTGATATCATGCTCATGCATTGTAATTGCATCATGTTATTTTATCATGGCTCGGCATATTGCATTCAAGTTTAACCGGATTAAATTGAACTTGAACACCTGTTGGCTGAATCATGGTGCCACCATATCAAACTGACCAGCGCAACAACGCTTACCTTTATGGGAAGGTCCTAACTGGGTCTATTGTCGTGCCTCTCACCGGTGCCTCCAACGAGGGAAGGTTATGGGCATGCGGTACCCTGGCCCGGTAAGCAGACATAACCTTGTGTGCACGTTGTTGTTGTTATGGATCTGGTCCCCGTGAGGGACGTTTTGGCCACAACAGTGGTCGTTGTGTCTTTATTAGACACGGGGCCACCCAGGACTAGCCCGGTTGGGAGTGGGTCGTAGTGGCTGGGAGAGTGTCATGGCAGTAGATCGGTTTTGTCGGAACGCCATTGGTCCACCCGAATGGGAGTGCAAGGCCATGGGTTTCGTAGTGTGGGTACATTGTACTATCCTCTGCAGAGTGTATACTAAATCTATCGATAGCCGCGCCCACAGTTAAGGGCCCAGTTCGTGTCGGCCACACTATGAGTCAATAATAATAATAATAATGTGTTTAATAACAACCCTGGTTCGATGAGGAGATAAGTTGGTTGTGATCGCCGGAAGGATCACTATTGAGACCAAGTGTTGGTCATGGTTGGCATCGCCGGAATGATCACTGTGGTATCGAGGATACCGAGTTGTTGGCTATTTGTGATGTTGTGCGAGAATCGTGGGTAAAGATCAAGCTCCTTGTGGTCATTTGATGATTTATACGGTCTTGTTTATACCAAGCTTGATTTGATCCCGAGATGATCGCGTAATGTCCGAAGTTGGTAAGTGATGCATGTGATGGTTACGAGCTAACCCGAGCAGAATAAATGGTGCATGTAGTGTCATCGTGTTGCATGCTAGTATCATCAGATTTATATGTTCATGCCATGATCATATTATTCTAGCGATATTATGTTCATGTTGTTCATGCCATGTTATCATGATGATCCAATGATAATTCCTGCTTATCCTGTAATTGCCATGCTGTTGTTTGTCTTGAATGCTTCTGGTTATTGTGACCTTGCAAGTACATTCAATGTCCTGATCTGGCGTGTCATGCCAGTTTGTAGGTCGTGCCTGGATTGCTTGCTTGTTTGGTGTTGTTCCTGTGTTCGCGAACTAGGATAAACGTTCCAGCCAGAGTCCCTGCGGATTGGACTCCATCATCGCCGTTCGTTGTTCCACTGCTAGTAGTTGTTCCGCCGCCTCGAGTTGTTATGCTGCTTGTATAGAGCAACCGTGGTTGGCATACTGTCGCCGTGCCGATGTTATTCATTGTAATATCAGAACCCTTGTATTCATATTCGTGTTGTAATAGAGAGCTGATTTTATCTATACTAAGCATTGTCGTATTCCAGAAGACTTCACCTCGATCTCTGGGCTGGAATTCGAGGCGTTCTAGTTTTCTCTGAGCCGGGGTGCCACATATAGCATATTCAAGAATTATCCTAGTCTATCCTATTGCCTCTAAAAACATATTATTAAATAAAAATACTAAGGCATAGAAACGTAGAATAATCCTACACTATACAATAAAGAAATTACAGCCGAATATAAGCACTGGGCATTATAGTTTGGCACCTATGATAAAAGCATACACAAACAGCAAATTATACACGCTAGACAAATAAAGCTCATACATCATGGACACGCATCAATAGAACTTCCCATTTGAACTATAATCTCTTCAGAAAATAGGATTGACCGGATTCAGATTGCACAAATTTCAGTCTGCAAAATCTCCAATTCCTTCGTCCTTACCTCAGTGTCTCATTTCATTTTTTGACTCCTGCATCTAATCCCCGCAAGTCCAGCCTCAACATGTTGATTGTACGTTGAGAATCATGTACACGTTGTCTTGCCACCTCTAGTTTATGCTTGAGAACATCCGCACATTCCAATTCCAATCCATAATCATTTGATAATGGCCATGCCGCACTTCTCGCAGATCTTTGTGTTGATGTCACTTCATCGTGAAATGTTTCTGTAAGTACATATGAAAAGGGCAAAATATATTTACAACAATGAAGCGAGCAACACAAACTATTTTGTACATGGCAAAACAGGACTAACAATAATGTTACACATCATGAAGCATAAGTAGGTGATATTTTAAAAATTACGAAAATGGTAGTTTGTGCAGCCCGCAAACAGAAATCTCTCTTAGCACACTAGAGGACCATGATGTTGGGGCCAAATCCAAGACACAGAGAAGTTACAAATTTAGACAGCATGTCGCGTATAAGTAAGCAAGCAGTTGGTCATTCTATAGCTCAACTAAAGTCTTAGGGAGCATAATGAACAACAGAGGGATTGATACGAAGCTACTACAGCAAGAAAAACTATGCAATCATTAGCCTAGTATAAACTGGATTGTGAGCCTCATGCAGTAATAGTTGGTTAATAGACTTCAAAGCTTCTGGCACACTTCGCTAGAGTAATTAAATGGTAAGGCCTTTAATTATGTCAACTAATAGTTATGCAAGTACCCAACATCAGGCATCATTGTTTGGGCATCTCATTAACCGAAGACAAATAAAGCAATTGAAAAGAGAAAATTAACGATGCCTGAAACAAACAAGAAATTGAACAGTTGAGTTGGATACAGTGACTTACCTTAACTGGTTGAACAGGCTCAGCGCTGCTCCTCCTTCTCTTGCAAGTCTCCTTCCTAACATCTTGTACTTGGAAATCCTCAATCTTATCTTCATTGCACCCCCTCTGCAAGGTGACACAAACTAGTTTCTCGTCTCCTTGGAAGATAAATATGCATACTTTCTAGTCTGTGAACAACACAAAAGGATGAGATTATAGCAAAACAACCCACATAATGAAACATGCCACATCTCTTGCACTTGCACAAAATGAAATGAGCATTTACTATGTGTGCACTATGTAAAAACTAGGCATACCTTCAAACTGGATCTCCAGGTACTCTTGGAGAGCCTACTATAGTGTGCACTATGTATGTTGACAAGCTCTGTTAGAGTGTTAGGTCATGAACAACAAGTAATCAAAGCAAACAGTCCTGGTATGGCTGGCTGATACAAACAAGCAATAACAGATGTGTGAGCCAATCTTACATATCAAGAAAAGAAGCAAAGAAGGAGGCTTAAAGACCATCACTTGACTGACCAGATTTAAGGGGTATTTAAACATCATGTGCAACGTATGAACTAACATAAACATTGCATATTCCAGATTCTACAACGCAATGCACATGTATTAGGTTCTACCATGTATGATGATGCCTAAATGTACACTATAGCAGGCAGGAGTGATTCATCATTGCACGCACAATCGAATTGCAACTTAAGGGCCAGTTCTATTCCGCCTTTCCAGAGCTTATTGTCAAAATAAGGCATAAAAGATGTAAAGAAGTCATTTTTGAGTTATGGGCCTGGGCTTAACTTATTTCACTTTGGAGGGGGGTGTTTTGGGTAGAAGCTCGCTAAAAATTGAAGGGAAGGGGAATAGTGAAATGACTCTATTATCTTCCTATATTACACTCAAAATGCCACTACCCACGCCCGCGTCACATCTGACCCTCAAGAAAAAATAAAGACGCAAGCGTTCATTGCCCTGCCCACTTGCATCTCCTCTCCCCTTTCCCTGTACCTCGATCCCTTGCCTACAACGCTAGGGTTCCTCCAGCGAGCCATGGCCACTGGTCCCATCTGGCCTGGTCCTCGACGATGCTCTTTCCAGCTAGGCTACATGGCCATCGGGTAGGGCCACAATCTCCCCGGCTGCTCCTCCCTCTAGCGCTGCCCCTCATTCTCATGGTCTCCAACAGCTGCTCCACTGTGGTCCATCCAACACACTACTCTGGCAGGCGCCGCACTACTAGGGTTGATGCCACACTGCGGCAGAAGGCACCTCATTACCCCTCCCCTCCTCCCAGGTTGTGGCCTTGAGGTGTTGTTGAAGGATGAGCTCATCCAACAAGGTGAGGATCTGTAACGACCCGACCCGAATGGATCAAGTCTACTGTGCTCCGATGTCATCCCTGGATCAGTAATGCTGACACCACACAGTACTTCGAAGGATTTATAGCAGAGTGGCAATCACACACTTATTACATCGATGTCTCAAAAGAGAACTTATTACAATAAATATGGCTTAAGGCCATCTAATATCGATAACAGCGGAAGACTTGGAAGATAAATGGGTCCATCAACTCCAACGGCATCACTGAGTATAGCACCACGACCTAAAAGCACCTTAATCGTCGTCTGAAAAGTCTGCAACAGTAACGTTGCAGCCCGAAATGGGTCAGCACATGGAATATGCTGGCAAATGTAACACATAGAGAGTAATGGAATGAAACGGCTATACTATATGCATATTTGGCTGGTGGAAAGCTCTATGGTTACTGTTTTCCGTAAAGCCAATTTTTCCCTACTTCAAAGGAATAAATTTATTTAACTATCATGGTGGTTGTTAAACATTGAGAATGGTTGACAGCATTCTCAATCCCCATTAAAAGTACAATTAAACCCAACAATATTAATTAGAAGTAACATGTTGATATTCACATGATATTCAAGTACTAGATACTCAAGATTGTCCATAACCGGGGACACGGCTAATCATGATTTGTTTATTACACTCTGCAGAGGTTTGCACACTTTTCCCCACAAGACTCGGTCGCCTCCGTTGGATTTCTTGCACTACTAGTGTTTGAGAAACGGATGACCGAGACACAGTCTTTCAGAAGCGCTAGCACCTTACGATGGATAGACCGGTACACCTACTTTCCCCTACATCTGCTAGTCTACCCTGTAAGAGTTCGCACGACTTAGTCAACTATGCCAGAGCCCATAATGGCTTGTGGCTGCACACGTAAGTATTTAGCATGAAAGATCTTATGATCCCTTTGAGCCTGGGTGGCGGTCCAAAATAAAACAGGCAAGTCCCGATAGACATCAGGTGCCTCAATCCACCCAGATGTGTGTTTAAGTTGCCACCTTAGATAAACCCTTAAAATTATCACCTCACATCTGTCATGGATAACACTCACCCAATCCACGTCTACTAGCATAGCATGGTATAATAAGAAAAAGTAGAAGTAACTCCCAAAGGTTTCATAATAACAGGTAATAGGTACTACCTCATCTACTTCCCATCCCACAATTTAATTAGATCCTAATCATGCAATGTGTGAGGATGGATCTAATGAAATAAAACTGGGTTGTAGAAAAGGTATGATCAAAGTGTTACTTGCCTTGCTAATGATCCGCGAGTCCTAGAGATTCGAAGTAACAGGCGGCGCAATCCGGGTAATCTATCGCAGACAAACAACAAGCATACAATAAGTACTCATCTAATGCACATGTAAAACTCGAACAAAAGATCGAACCAGATAGTTCAACTTAAGAACTCCGGTTGCAAAGAAAGAACGAACGGAACAAAGCAACGGAAAACAAACGGCGGAAAACAACTCGGTTCTAGCAAGTTGAAACTAGGTCAAATTTTACCATAGCAGAAACTGGTTTAAGTTGATTAGTCGGAACGGCAGTTTCGAAACGAAACTCCAGGCGCTTGAATCACCTGATTCTGATAAACGAGCGAGAAGATAAACTAGAATGAAGATCGGATCTGAGATCACGATCGCGGAATAAATCCACGAAAAGAAAAAGAAGAACGGTTAAACGAACGGACGTTCGTTAACCGAGAATAATCCGGTGATCACGTTCGTTAAGACGAACGGTCCGGCGAACGGTCGCTAGGCAACTAAATCGGAAAAGAGAACGGAACCGATTTAGGGTTTCGAGAAAAGAAAACCGAACGAAAAACCGATCTAGAAAACCAGAACGGTTTAGAAAAGAACCGAAAAGAAAAAGAATCGGAAGAGAGGAAAAGAACCAGAACGATTTAGAAGAAAACCGATCCGACGAAAAGAAGAGATGCGGCGCGGGGCTACCTCCGGCGAGGCTCCGGCGAATGGGGCTCCGGCGGCGGCGATGAGCAAGGGCGGCGGCGGCACAAGGGCGGCGGCGGCGGTGACGCAGGGCGGCGGCGGCGCGGGCAAGGGCGTGGGGTGGGGCGCGGCTTGGGGCTTGGGGCTTGATGTGATGTTTAGAGGGGGGTGCTTGGGTATATAAAGAGGGGAGATGAGAGGAGACTTGGGGGTGGGGGCAAGAAAAGAGAAGGAAAAAGAGAAGGAGATTGGAGTCCAAGTAGGACTCCTACTTGGGGCGGCGCACAAGGCAGCGGCGGCGGAATTTTTTTTAAATCGGTTACGCGCGCAGAAAAACACAGAAAATAAAATCTAAACGGACTCCAAAACTTCTAAAGTAAATTTTCCCCGACTCCTAAAAATGAGTCGAACAAAATGAACTTTTCTCGGGAACCTAGAATGCAAATTTTTGAAAACACGCATTTTCCCTATCCAAAAAAAGGCAAAAAAAACTCCGACAAAATCCAATGATCCTCTTTTCAAAAATTGAGAAGAACTCAATATGAAAATAACGAAATCTCCAACTCTCTCCGAGGGTCCTTGAGTTGCGTGAAATTTCTAGGATCGACAAAATGCAAGAAAATATGATATGCATGATGATCTAGTGTATAACATTCAAAATTGAAAATTTGGGATGTTACAAACCTACCCCCCTTAAGATGAATCTCGCCCTCGAGATTCGGGTTGGCTAGAAAATAGGTGAGGGTGGTCCTTGAGCAAATCTTCTTCTCTCTCCCAGGTGGCTTCATCCTCTGAGTGGTGGTTCCACTGAACTTTACAAAACTGGATAACCTTGCTACGGGTAACTCTGCTGGCAAACTCGAGAATTTTGACTGGTTTCTCTTCATACGTTAAATCGTCCTTCAACTGAATTGCTTCAAGCGGCACTGTATCTCTTAACGGTACCTCCGCCATCTCGGCGTGACATTTCTTCAGCTGAGAAACATGGAATACGTCATGAACTCCTGACAGTCCCTCTGGTAATTCCAACTTATAAGAGACTTCTCCCATACATTGCAAGATCTTATATGGTCCAACGAAACGCGGTGCTAATTTTCCCTTAACTCCAAAACTCTTAACTCCTCGAAGTGGGGATACTCGGAGATACACTCTGTCTCCGGTTTCATAAACTGTCTCCTTGCGTTTAGAATCTGCGTAGCCCTTCTGCTTGGACTGGGCTACCTTGAGCCTATCGTGAATCAACTTAACTTTCTGTTCAGACTCCTTAATCAAATTTGGTCCAAAGAATTGACGGTCTCCATCTTCGTCCCATGACAACGGTGTCCTGCACCTCCTTCCATATAAAGCTTCGAAAGGTTCCATCTTCAAACTGGTTTGGTAACTGTTGTTATAAGAAAACTCCGCATACGGCAAGTTATCGTCCCAACTAGATCCATAATCTAGTGCACAAGCTCTCAGCATATCCTCCAAAATCTGATTGACTCTCTCGGTCTGTCCATCTGTCTGCGGATGAAAAGTTGTGCTGAACTCTAGCCTGGTTCCTAAAGTTTCATGCAACTGATTCCAAAACTTTGAGGTAAATTGGGTTCCTCTGTCCGATACAATACTCCTTGGAACTCCATGCAAACAAATGATCCTAGTCATGTATATCTTTGCCAACTTAGCACTGGTGTAAGTGCTCTTAACTGGAATGAAATGTGCTACCTTCGTCAAACGATCAACTACTACCCATATCGAGTCATATCCTGCCTTCGTCCTGGGTAGTCCTGTGATAAAATCCATGCCTATCTTATCCCACTTCCATTCGGGTATCGGTAATGGTTGCAACAATCCGGCTGGCTTCTGATGCTCTGCCTTCACTCTATGACACACGTCACAAACTGCTACATATGCTGCAATATCCTTCTTCATTCCGGTCCACCAGAATGTCTCCTTCAAATCCAAATACATCTTGGTATTTCCTGGGTGAATCGAATAGGGTGAATCATGTGCCTCTTGTAGAATCAACTTCCTGATCTCCGGGTCATTTGGCACATCAACACGGTCCTCAAACCATAGGGTATCGTGCTCATCCTCACGAAATCCCTTTGCTTTTCCTTTGCTTAGTTTCTCCTTTATAGAAGCAATCTCCTTATCATATTTCTGAGCTTCTCTGATTTTATCCATCAATGTTGACTGAATCTCCAATGCTGCCACATAGCCTTTGGGAACTATCTCTAGACTTAGTTCACGAAGGTTTTCTGCTAACTCCTGGGGTATTTCTCCCGTCATTAACATATTGACATGGCTCTTACGGCTCAATGCGTCAGCTACTACGTTAGCTTTACCGGGATGGTAATGAAATCTTATATCATAATCCTTGATGAGCTCCGACCATCTCCTTTGTCTGAGATTCAACTCCTTCTGCGTGAAAATGTACTTCAAACTCTTGTGATCCATGTACACCTCGCAATGATTTCCAATGAGAAAATGTCTCCATGTCTTCAATGCATGCACTACGGCTGCTAATCCAAATCATGTGTGGCATAATTCAACTCATGAGGCTTCAGTTGTCGTGAAGCAT
Organism: Triticum monococcum; assembly: GCA_034509565.1. NCBI lineage: Eukaryota > Viridiplantae > Streptophyta > Magnoliopsida > Poales > Poaceae > Triticum > Triticum monococcum. The sequence continues at coordinate 637,847,740 of CM067847.1, read as the reverse complement.
ATGAAACAACTCTTCCTTCCTGCATAAGCACTGCTCCAAGTCCTCGACGTGAAGCGTCGCAATATACCTCATAATCCTTTTTCTGATCTGGCAAAATCAACACTGGCGAGGTAACCAATCGTTTCTTCAACTCCTGGAAACTAGCCTCACACTCCTCAGTCCAATTGAATTTGGTATCCTTCTTCAACAACTCCGTCATAAGCTTCGCAATCTTTGAAAAGTTCCCAATGAATCTCCGGTAGTATCCTGCGAGTCCAAGAAAACTCCGGATCTCTCCAACTGTCGTTGGTGCCTCCCATTCGGTTACGGTCTCAACCTTTGCGGGGTCAACTGCTATCCCTTCTCCGGATATAACGTGTCCGAGGAATCCTACTTCCTTCAACCAAAACTCACATTTGCTAAATTTTGCATATAACTGATGTTCCCTTAGTTTCTCCAAAACCAAACGCAAATGTTCCTTATGCTCTTCTTCATTCTTCGCATAAACCAGGATATCATCAATGAACACTACGACGAACTTATCCAGAAACTCCATAAACACTTTGTTCATCAGGTTCATAAAATAGGCAGGCGCGTTAGTCAATCCAAATGACATAACGGTATACTCATACAGTCCATATCTTGTGGTGAATGCTGTCTTAGGTATGTCCTGCTCTCGAATCTTCAACTGGTGGTACCCTGATCGCAAGTCGATCTTGGAAAACACTTTAGCTCCTTGCCAACGATCAAACAGATCATTTATCATTGGTAGTGGGTACTTGTTCTTGATGGTTACTTCATTCAATCCACGATAATCAACAACCATCCGTAATGATCCATCCTTCTTCTCCACTAGAAGTATGGGTGATCCCCAAGGCGAAGAACTTGGGCGTATGTAACCTTTCTCCAATAACTCCTTAATCTGATTCTTAATTTCTACCAAATCCTTTGCTGGCATCCGGTATGGTCTCTTTGATATTGGGCCTGTACCGGGCAATAACTCAATCAAAAACTCAATGTCTCTATCCGGTGGCATGCCTGGCAACTCTTCAGGAAATACATCAGGAAAATCCTTTACCACTGGTACTTCCTCCTGCACAACTCCTGTTAGGCAATTTACTTGTGTCCTATTTGGCACATTCCGGGATACATACTTGATCCTTCTTCCTTCTGGCGTTGTGAGCAAGATTGTCTTACTGGCACAATCGATGTTTCCTCCATACATCGACAACCAATCCATACCGAGAATTACATCCAGACCTTGGGATTCCAGAATAATTAAATCCGTTGGGAAACATGCCTTCCTATGCTTAATGGCACTTGAAAGCATCCTTGACTGGCCATGTACTCTGCTCCTGGCGAACTTACTAGCATAGGTGTTTTAAGAATCCTAGTGGGCAGGCTATATTTTTCCACAAATCCCCTTGATATGTATGAATGTGATGCACCAGTATCGAAAAGAACGAGTGCGGTAAATGACTTAACCAAAACCTTACCGATTACTGCATCAGGCTGATCTTCAACCTCCTCGATGCTAACGTGGTTCACTTGTCCCCTATTGAAAGGGTTCCGCTTCTTCCCTGAGCTACCATTGCCATTTCCATTCTGGCCTTCAGGACATTCATTGGCATAATGTCCGGTCTTGGAACACTTGAAACAGGTGACTTGACTCAGGTCTCTCTTGGATGGGGTTGATGGGGTGGTACGGTTCTGGCTGTTGCTTCCTCCATTCCCATTACCATTCTTGTGGCTGTTATGGTTGTGCGAACTACTTCCTCCATGGGTATGCTGAAATTGAAATCCCAATTTAGGGGTAAAACGGGGCTTCTGCTGGGCTCCAGAGTTATACTTCCCCTGTCTATACTTCCTCTTGCGGTTCTCAATCTGCTGTTGCTTCCCTTCGATCATGATGGCACGATCTAATAACTCCTAGTAGTTGTTGAAACTTCCTACCATCAACTGCATGCTTAACTCATCATTCAGTCCTTCCAGAAACTTCTCCTGCTTGGTTGCATCCGTAGCAACGTCATTTGGGGCATAACGTGCTAACCTGCTGAAGTCGTCAACATACTGGCCAACTGTCCTTCCTCCTTGGCGTAAGTTGCGAAACTCATGCTTCTTCATGGCCATAGCTCCTGCTGAAACATGTGCAGTGCGGAAAGCTTGTTGGAACTGATCCCATGTGACGGTGTCAACTGGGAAAGTGGCTGTGAAATTCTCCCACCATGCTGCCGCGGGTCCTTCTAACTGATGTGCGGCAAACTTCACTTTCTCACCATCCGTGCATCCTGCAGTGGTCAACTCCCTTCCTATCTTGCGGAGCCAATCGTCTGCTACTATCGGCTCGATGCTACTAGAAAACACCGGCGGATTTAGCCTAAGGAAACGGGCTAAGTGGTCAACAGGTGGTGGTGGTGGTGGTGGGTTGTTGTTGTGGTTGTTCTGCTGGTTCTGAACTAACATCTGCATCAATTGATTCTGCTGCTGGATCAATTGAGTGAGCTCCGGTGGAAATCCATTGTCACGTCTCGGAGGCATCTGAGGGTTTAGAAAAGAAGAGATATAAGAATAGAATGAGGTCTAAGGAGAAAACACTACCCCAATGCACATGAGCAAATTCACACAAAATCACTTCATTCAATCAAACAAGGGCTTACAATTGATATAACTATCGCAAAAGTGTTCGAACTATAGTGTTTACATGGGGGGAAATACTACTAATATTTGGTGGTCATCTAGAAATTTGAACCGATGGAAGACTCCATGATGTCCGCTCCACCTTCGTCTTCAAATTCGGGTTCACTTGGATCCGAATCGGTGTCGTCGATGATGATGTAGTTGTCTGGACATGTGACGTACATGTCTTCCTTCCTGGATGCTAACTCCCTCTTGAGTTCTTCAATCTCTTGCTTAAGATCGCAGTTGTGTCTTGCTAGAGCTACGATCTCGTCCATGTAGTCCTTGCGTGTAGCCTTCAGTGCTCCTTCTAGCTCGATGATCCTTGTCTTCGCATTCTTTAACTCTATCATATCATTGCACATCTGGTTCTTGTGGCGTCGAATGTGCTGGTTTAACTCCTGGATAAATGCTGCAATGGATCTATCCTTCTTGGTGGTGACTAACTCCCATTGTTCATCTCGGCGTCCGCAAGTCTGGTAGATAGTGTCCTTGAGGTCTTCTTGGTAAACTTCTCCAATGCGTCCTATGGTGATATGGGCTGCCATGCTCCTTCCTAGACTCCAAGTTGGTGCATTGAAAACACTATCTATGGGCTTCGTGATTGGCGCGAATGTCCTTCCCGGAACGTGAGCTTGAATCTTCCAGCGCTCCTCTTCAGGCAGAGTGGCGTTGAAGGTTCCCGTGAAACTTGGTAATCCAATATTCAGGTACTTGGTGACTACCTTCAAGTGAAATCCAAAAGGTGTGCCTTCATCCGGTTGAGCGTACTTAATCTTCGCGTCCTTCATCCTAAAGAGTAGAAAAGATGAGGACTTAGAAAATGAGGAGAGAATAGTGATCTATGGCTTTAACTTAGTGGTCGTGTCCTACAGTCAGCGTGTGCTCTGATACCATCTCTGTAGCGACCCGGCCCGAATGGATCAAGTCTAGTGTGCTCCGGTGTCATCCCTGGATCAGTAATGCTGACACCACACAGTACTTCGAAGGATTTATAGAAGAGTGGCAATCACACACTTATTACATCGATGTCTCAAAAGAGAACTTATTACAATAAATATGGCTTAAGGCCATCTAATATCGATAACAGCGGAAGACTTGGAAGATAAATGGGTCCATCAACTCCAACGGCATCACTGAGTATAGAACCACGACCTAAAAGCACCTTAATCGTCGTCTGAAAAGTCTGCAACATTAACGTTGCAGCCCGAAACGGGTCAGCACATGGAATATGCTGGCAATGTAACACATAGAGAGTAATGGAATGAAACAGCTATACTATATGCATATTTGGCTGGTGGAAAGCTCTATGGTTACTGTTTTGCGTAAAGCCAATTTTTCCCTACTTCAAAGGAATAAATTTATTTAACTATCATGGTTGTTGTTAAACATTGAGAATGGTTGACAGCATTCTCAATCCCCATTAAAAGTACAATTAAACCCAACAATATTAATTAGAAGTAACATGTTGAGATTCACATGATATTCAAGTACTAGATACTCAAGATTGTCCATAACCGGGGACACGACTAATCATGATTAGTTTATTACACTCTGTAGAGGTTTGTGCACTTTTCCCCACAAGACTCGATCGCCTCCGTTGGATTTCTCGCACTACTGGTGTTTGAGAAACGGATGACCGAGACACAGTCTTTCAGAAGCGCTAGCACCTTACGATGGATAGACCGGTACACCTACTTTCCCCTACATCTACTAGTCTACCCTGTAAGAGTTTGCACGACTTAGTCAACTATGCCAGAGCCCATAATGGCTTGTGGCTGCACACGTAAGTATTTAGCATGAAAGATCTTATGATCCCTTTGAGCCTGGGTGGCGGTCCAAAATAAAACAGGCAAGTCCTGATAGACATCAGGTGCCTCAATCCACCCAGATGTGTGTTTAAGTTGCCACCTTAGATAAACCCTTAAAATTATCACCTCACATCTGTCATGGATAACACTCACCCAATCCACGTCTACTAGCATGGCATGGCATAATAAGCAAACATAGAAGTAACTCCCAAAGGTTTCATAATAACAGGTAATAGGTACTACCTCATCTACTTCCCATCCCACAATTTAATTAGATCCTAATCATGCAATGTGTGAGGATGGATCTAATGCAATAAAACTGGGTTGTAGAAAAGGTATGATCAAAGTGTTACTTGCCTTGCTGATGATCCGCGAGTCCTAGAGATTCGAAGTAACAGGCGGCGCAATCCGGGTAATCTATCGCAGACAAACAACAAGCATACAATAAGTACTCATCTAATGCACAGGTAAAACTAGAACAAAAGATCGAACCAGATAGTTCAACTTAAGAACTCCGGTTGCAAAGAAAGAACGAACGGAACAAAGCAACGGAAAACAAACGGCGGAAAACAACTCGGTTCTAGCAAGTTAAAACTAGTTCAAATTTTTACCGTAGCAAAAACTGGTTTAAGTTGATTAGTCGGAACGGCGGTTTCAAAACGAAACTCCAGGCGCTTGAATCACCTGATTCCGATAAACGAGCGAGAAGATAAACTAGAATGAAGATCGGATCTGAGATCGCGATCGCGGAATAAATCCGACGAAAAGAAAAGGAAGAACGGTTAAACGAATGGACGTTCGTTAACCGAGAATAATCCGGTGATCACGTTCGTTAAGACGAACGGTCGCTAGGCAACTAAATCGGAAAAGAGAACGGAACCGATTTAGGGTTTCGAGAAAAGAAAACCGAACGAAAAACCGATCTAGAAAACCGGAACGGTTTAGAAAAGAACCGGAAAGAAAACGAATCGGAAGAGAGGAAAAGAACCGGAACGATTTAGAAGAAAACTGATCCGAGGAATAGAAGAGATGCGGCGCGGGGCTACCTCCGGCGAGGCTCCGGCGAACGGGGCTCCGGCGGCGGCGGCGGCACAAGGGCGGCGGCGGCGGTGACGCAGGGCGGCGGCGGCATGGGCAAGGGCGCGGGGTGGGGCGCGGCTTCTGGCTTGCGGCTTGATGTGATGTTTAGAGGGGTGGGTGCTTGGGTATATAAAAAGGGGAGAGGAGAGGAGACTTGGGGGAGGGGGCAAGAAAAGGGAAGGAAAAAGAGAAGGAGATTGGAGTCCAAGTAGGACTCCTACTTGGGGCGGCACACAAGGCAGCGGCGGCCTGGCGCGCTAGGCGCGGGAGCCTGGCCCGGCCGGCTGGGCCTTTGGCCCAGGTGCGCTGCGGATTTTTTTTAAATCGGTTACGCGCGCAGAAAAACACAGAAAATAAAATCTAAACGGACTCCAAAACTTCTAAAGTAAATTTTCCCCGACTCCTAAAAATGAGTCGAACAAAATGAACTTTTCTCGGGAACCTAGAATGCAAATTTTTGAAAACACGCATTTTTCCCTATCCAAAAAAAGGCAAAAAAACTCTGACAAAATCCAATGATCCTCTTTTCAAAAATTGAGAAGAACTCAATATGAAAATAACGAAATCTCCAACTCTCTCCGAGGGTCCTTGAGTCGCGTGAAATTTCTAGGATCGACAAAATGCAAGAAAATATGATATGCATGATGATCTAGTGTATAACATTCCAAATTGAAATTTGGGATGTTACAGGATCTTCTCTCATTTTTTGCCAAATTTTCATTCTGATCCGCTATACGATGAATTGCTATGAGCAGCTTCTGCTACTGCTGTATGATGGATTGCTATGAGCTGCTCCTGCTGCTGCTATATGATGAATTGCTATGAGATGCTCTTGCTGCTGCTATATGATGAATCGCTATGAGCTACTGCTGCTATGTGATGGGTTGCTATAAGCTGCTTCTGCTGCTGCTATATGATGAATTGCTATGAGCTGCTCCAGCTCCTGCTATATGATGAATTGCTATGAGCTACTCCTCCTGCTGCTATACGGTGAACTAGCGGGGTCACTCGCGCATTTGCGCGTCTAGAAATTTTGAACTACAATTTCATATGTTAAAAAGCTATATTTCATCATATATTTGCATTTTTAATATACATCATATACTTCAATTAGTTATAAAATTATGTATTGAAATAATCTTATTTCACTCGTAAGATATTTTAAAACTCATAATCGTTTCTGACTAATAATGTGTTATATAGAACCAGTAAACTAAATATATATCCAGAAAAAATGACATTTTCAACTCAAACATATGGTCCAAGAAGGTTTGCATTTATGTGTGTGCACACTTGACCAATATTGCCTTTGGAGGCCGAGCTCCATGGAGCTCGGCTTTGAAAAATTCGAATTTCATCAAATTTCAATTTTTTTACGTTTCAAATAAATCTGAAAAAACACAGATATACATGAAGGCGTAAGACACATGTGTGAAAATTTTCAGTGCAAAATACGTTGAAATGAGGGCTGTGCAAAAAGACAAATATGAGGTTTTTAACACATGATATTATTCATCCAACCAGGCCATGAATTTGTCTTTTTAGTATAGGTCGCATATCAACGGGTTTCATACAGAAATTTTACACACATACACATAACATCCTTGTTTACTTGCACAAAATTTTCATATTTTTTTGAAACCAAAAAGTTTGAATTTTGATTTGGTTTTAAAAAAGGCCTCTATGGAGGCTGAGAGCCAAACGTCTACTCTCCACTATTGATTCCTTTGTCCGACTACATTAGTTAAGTATATGTGTTGTTTCCTTAGGGAAATTGTACTACTACCTACAATCCATATTAATTTATGCAAGTCTAGTGCACAATATAAGTTTTAACATTTATTTTATTCATCCCTTTAGAAACTTGGCATATTTTTTGTTCAATCGCGATGCAAAGTATGTAGTTCTCCATATGTAATTTGTTGTTGTTTTGATATTTATTTATAATTCTAGTTGTCGTTTGGTAGTAAATTCTCCTTGCTTATGTACGTAGGTGCATATGTTGTTTAAAATTTTGAGCCATGTACATGGTCTTATTTTATATTTATTTATTTTTATTGAATGATTGTGCCAACTGCAATGTGTATCACTGCTTCCTTGCGGCTTCATAAAATCTCTCTCTCTCTCTCACCAAGCGGCCAGCTTAGTAAGTTACCAACAAAAAATTAAAATTTACAAAATCTCTCTCTCTCTCTCTCTCTAAGACTGGCTTTCCCATGTCAGTACGTAAGGTGGAGTTGATAGTTTTGCATCGTAAGATGTTGAGTGGCCAGCGTATCCTCTCCTAGATTTATTGTAAACCTTCTACCATAGAAAATGATATTTCAACTTAAAATGAACACTTTCAAGCTAATATTTCAGATTACTTATAAAAATAGGAATGTTTGGTATGTACTAAATATCATATATTAATTAAGTTATGTTGATGCAACCAAGGAAAAACATAAAGCACAACCCAGGCATTTTGCTCACATCACTTAGGACATGAGCATATGCAATGCTCCCCGAATTTTTGTGACAAGAATATTATCGGATTTGCTCCATGCAATTATAGATTCCAAGCATGTTCATTTATAGCGCTTGTTTAACCATAGCATTTTAAATCTCCAATGCTAAGTATGATTCATATAAAAATAAGTATCAGTATTATTGCATATGAACTTACTATGATGTAATGAATATGACCTCACCGTAGGTTTGCTTGGATTGCTTGGCCTAGTCCATGATACTTGATTTGTCCTGCAGGTCGTTCAACGTCCCATACATTTATCTGATTTGCTGATAAGTATAGTATTGCTATCTGTTTTTATGTCTTAGTCGTGGTGGCTTGTCTTCAATTGACGCCTAATCTGTTTATGTAATGTACATGTATCCATGTATTCCATGCAGTTGGTTGTAGATTATACATGCTAAGTTTCCTGGATGATATGACCTTGTGTATGCCCGTGTGAAGCAATCAAGAATGTATGGTTACCTGGTTTACCTTGACAATAAATCCTAAATCTGCCTGCATGTTCCTATATGTTCTCTGCAGTATGTGATGACCATCGACCATCCAACAACTCCCCTATTTTCATCTAGCACCACATTCTATTCGAAACAAAAGAAATACATGCATTAATGACATCTATATACCTGCATACATGATGTAAAAATGCACACCTGGTTCGTGTGATAAACCCGTCGTTGCTCCCATATGTCGATAGCACTACAACCCCAATGGTTCTGGCATGTTGTACGATGTAGACCAGCCAAGTGGCATCTCGTTCTACACATAGTCCAGGTCAACGAAGCCCCTAGTCATCAAGAGAACTCCCTGGTCCAGTTATTCCTCGTCACTTTGCCGGCGCAATCAATGTGGGCCACTATGTGGCCGTGGCTGGCAACCTAGCCGAGTGTCACATCGTGTTTCATGCTTGCGGCAACGATCTAATTGCAAATAGGTCCAGTGGGACTCCGAAACACCAAAATTCTTAGCAATGTCAAGGGCTTCGCCATGAAGATTCTGGATCAAATTCCACCTTGGGGATCGGCTGAGTCTTTCTCATAACTCCGCCATGTTTTGTGCCTCGGCAATAGAGCATGCCGCAAGCACTACCGCTGTAATACGGCCCAGCTATCTGCACTTCATGTGAGCCAAGCCATCCTCTATGCGTCCTTGAAGCATCGCAGCCGTCTCCACATCTCGACCTCGTATTATATCATACTCGCTCATTGAGAGACTTGTTTTTTATTCGTAAGAAATGCTGATAAATCCTTTTTAGGGAGATCTATGCGTGCATGTTCTTTTAATAGAAAGACATGCCCGTATGTTCCTTCCTTTTCTCTATATTGTGTGCATGATCCATTATATGCGTGTATATTTTTTTCCTCCTAGAAAGACATGCCCATATGTTTTTTTGCTAGAAAGACCTGGCCGTCTAGTCCTTTCTTTTTTATACGATGTATGTGATCTAGTTTAGGTGCTTGGTTCGGATTCAATAACCTGGATGAGCACGTTGCCTAGCTAGCTTTTTTAGGTAGCCTATATAGGTAGCTTTGTCCTACGTGTAGCAATCCTAATTTTTGTTGTGTCTTTCCATTAGAAGAATTTGACAGGATTTTTTTATGCGTTCCTTTGTTCCACCAAAAAGATGTTCAGGTGTCCTTCTATTACACATGATTGCGGCTACACATTTCCATCGTAGCCACATATACGTGACAGACTTCATAGGTGCAAAATAATGCATACACATGATATTTGTATGTAACGTTTACATCTTGAAATCTAAGCCATGCATATCTAAAATTAATGGTCAAGATAATCTATTCCGTGTGGATGAACGTGATAGCTTGTTTGACTCTTGTTTTAATTATATAATAGATTGCTATGAGCTGCTGCTGGTATATCATGAATTGCACACAGCTGCTCCTACTGCTGTATGATGAGTTGTTATGAGATGATGCTGCTGATACATGATGCTTTTAGGTGGTGCTGCTATATGATAATAACCAGCCACTTGTACTATCGAATTTAGATAAATAATTGTTCTTCGTTTAACTTTCTGTTATGCGTTCTTTGTTTAAATTAGGCAATGAGATCTCTATGGAAGACATTGACCAAAGTAGATTGTGCCAAGTAGATGGTATCTTTGTATTTGCATTTTGAACAAATATTGATGGTATGTTTTCCTATCATATTATTACTACACTAGGTTCAATTTGTCATGTTTGCAAGTCAAATTAATTTCATATGGGCAGCAAAACGACAAAATATGAAGCAATCTAGACTTTTCACTGATCATACCAAAGATAAGATGAAAAGGAAGGCAATGAAAAGAACTGGTTGGCTTATTACCTGGAGCTTATATTCGCCGGTGCTTATTTTCTTAGGATAACTCGTAATAACTATCCCTAAGAAACTTGACCAATAGATCTGACATACAAATATCATGTCATAATGATTGCAATGGAGGCCCAGTTCTTTTGCCAGATTGTCCTAGACTCTGACCCCTACCCAGACTCTCCCAGAATCTTTCAGCCCCATTTGTTTTACAATCCTATCTAGTTAGGGTATAATTAGGTAGGATTGTAAAACAAAAGGGGGTTGAAGATTCTAGGAGAAGCTAGAGAGGGGCAGATTCTGGGAGAATCCTGCAAAAGAATTGGGCCAGAGTGACCTACCATGGCACACTGTATATGCTCATCGCTGCCTCTCCTTTTTTGCGATGTTCCATGAAATTGCCACATACATCTTGTACTTCTTCATTTCATAAACCTATCTGCAAGTCGACACGGCAAATTTCAGACATCTCTACATGATAATACATTGCATATTCCTCGCACATATTTAAACCATCAATTAATGATTGTGTGTGTAGCATAAACTAGCCATGACTCTGTGTGCTGGACTAGCAGGCACTCTGTGGGAGTCTAATGTACGTAGTGCACTAGAATTCCTACATGCCACCTACGATTTTATGTAATGTACTACCTCTGTTCCTAAATATATGTCTTTGTAGAGATTTCAGTATGGACCACATACAGATGTATATAGATGAATTTTCGAGTGTAGATTCACTCATTTTGCTCTGTATGCATCCTATAGTGGAATCTCTAGAAAGTCTTATAGTTAGGAACGGAGGTAGTATCATGTATGACATCTACATATCTAATTTAGCAGCCAATCGTAGAAATCATTGTCTGCACAAAGGGATTACTAGTTGAAAATCCTAGAAAAGAACGCTGGCAGGAACACAACAATAGAAGAGAGAGAGAGAGAGAGACGCACTTACAAGATCATAGCAATGCCTCGGTCCAGGATCTTGGTTGGCCAAGCTGTTAGATCCAGAAGAAACATCATCCTTTTAGTTTTTGCTGGCTGCATTACAAGTAATTGTGACCTATTAGTATATTTGAAGTACATAGGGAAGGTGATGCTAGACGGGTTTAAAGGTGACAAGTACCTAGGCCGTGGCGGGTGCTTGGCATCTTGCCAGACGGTGGGAATCAGGTTAGAAATGTCAAGAGTGATGACGCTGCACTGGCTGTGGATCGGGGTCTTGTAAGGAGATCTAGAACCGTGGAGTAGGGTGTTTGTGGAGCGGCTCCGGTAGGGTGGACTATGGTGTGGGGGAAGCGGATCTGAGGCCGTGGACGAGGGCGTCGTTGAAGCTGCTCCGGTGGTTGGGTTCAGGATGGTGTCGATGATGTGGATCTGCGGCCATGGACAGGGTGTCAGAAGCTGCTCCGGTAGGTTGGACGAGGGTGCGATGAAGCGGATCTGCGGCCATGGACTTGTGAGTTGGCAAAGCGGCCCTGGTAGGGTTGATAATGGTATAGGCGAAGCCACTCTGGTTGGGTTGACGATGGTGTCGGCGAAGCGGTTCCGGTAGGGTTGACGAAGCTGTTGGCGAAGAGGGTCAGAGGTTGTGGACGAGGGCGTGGGTGGGGCGGATCCGGGGGTGTGGACGAAGAGTCTTCGGTGGGGAGTACGAAGGAGCCGCTGCAGATGCGCTGTGGTTAACGAGAGTACCGACGAAGCAAATCTAGCGCCGTGGACAAGGCCGACACTAAATGGGTTGTGGTACAGTGGTGGATGAGCAGTCTACTTGTTTCTAGGGGAGGTAGGAGGGTAGATGCAGCCACAGAAGCTGATCCGTCGAGGTGGACGCCACTAGTAGTGAATGGGCTCTAGTACGCCGGTGGATGAGCAGTCTAGGGTTTCGAGAGGGGAGGGGTACACTACTAGGAAAAGGGCTATAGATGGAAATGACACTAATGCCGCACCAGACATGTGGTGCGCCATTAGTACCATGTGTTGGTGCGCCATTAGTGTCCAAATACTAATGGCGCACCACATCCATGATGCGCCATTAGTAACAAATTTTTTTCATTTTTTTTCAAAACTAGTAATGGCGCACCGTGGGAGTGGTGCGCCATTACTAGTTTAACTAGTAATGGCGCACCACATCCACGGTGCGCCACTAGTAAATTATTTTCAAATTTTTTTCCAATTTTTTTTTTATTTTTTTAAAACTAGTAATGGCACACCAGTAGACAGTGCGCCATTACTAGTTAAAACTAGTAATGGCGCGCTGTCAACTGGTGCGCCATTACTTTTAAAAAAAATTAGAATTTGTTTTATTGTTTTTTCAAAACTAGTAATGGCGCACCGTGGGTCTGGTGCGCCATTACTAGTTTAACTAGTAATGGCGCACCACCCCCACGGTGCGCCATTACTAACTTGACCTAGAACGTACCAAATGCACCACCCCCTCCCCCCCCCCGGGACCGCCTTTTCAGTTTTAAAAGAAAATGATGGAAATGTCCAAAAAAATAAAAGAAAATAATTTTCCTATGTGATATGTGGTCTAGTTGTTGGGAAAATTTACAAATATGAATTTCGACTTTATTTGCAAAACCTTTTGAAATTTGTAAAATGGGCATAACTTTTGCATACGAACTCGGATTAAAAAGTTTTTCATATGAAAAATCAACTACTTGAAAAGTTACATCCAAATTTAACCGAGGCAACCCCGTTAAACATTTTCAAAATCCCCAAAAACCTAACAGAAAAAAAGTTACGGGGCTTTTAAGATCCGGAGGGAAAAAAATTCAAAAAATTTCAAACTTACTAGTGGCGCACCGTATGCTAGGTGCGCCATTAGTAACAGAAAAAAATTGAATTACTTTTAAAAATATGATACGTAATATGACTCGGAAGTTTGAATTTTTTTTCAAAATTTCATCATACTCATGAACATGAACAAAGTTCTAGACATCAGCAAGGTTTAATAGGACTGATATGGTAGATATATGAACAAGTGCCTGTGAAGTGAGGTGGTGCTGGGGTTGGATAGAATAATGAAGTTAAGCGTGCTTGGGCTGGAGTAGTGTGAGGATGGGTGACCTTCCGAGAAGTTTGACCACAGAGTGCGATTTGACCTAAAATTAAGCATATTGACTTGAGATTAAGCCATAGTGACCTGAGATTAAGAAAAAAATTAAAAAAAATGATTTTTTAATTTTTTTTGGAAAAAACGTGATGAAAGATGCTCTGGTGTTGTGGATTTAGTCGTTTTTTCGGGAGGGGAGAGGAAATGGGGTTCCCATGTGGTGGGGGAACTGGAAGTTACCAAAGCAGCCCCGACCTATTATGTAAATGAGGGCGGTATTTGTAACTGTTGTTCTCCGTGCAATAAGGACAAAAGGGGAATTTTGCATGCTAAAGACTAGGTGGCGGAAATTTTAGAGGGAGGCAGGAGATTTTGCCGCCCGGAGGATCGTTCATATCCAGTTTCAACTAATTTTGGAGAGTGCTAGTGGGAAGGTCATGCGAGAGTGTGTACACGGGGCATGCGCCACCAGTTAATAACTGGTGTGAAGTCCAGCCCAGAAAAAATACAATAAGGCCTCCTTTGGTTCATAGGGTAGGAAAATTATAGGAATAGAAAAGTCATAGTAAATGAGAGGACATGCATTTCAAATCTTATAAGTAGGAATAGGAAAGGAGATGTCCTTTGTTTCACAGCACAGGATTTTTTCCATTGAGTCTAGGCTAATGTTTATTTTTCCTATGAAATGTGGAGGATAGGAAGATTTCCTCCATAGGAATAGGATTCCATTCCTACAAACCAAAGAGCTCTATAGGATTTTTTTCTTATAAAAATCCTACCCAATGAAATTCCTACAAAATTCCTCCAAACCAAAGGAGGCCTAGCTAGGGATAATGCACCGATAACTTGGACACTCACACGGGTATGACCAATCGTATGGGTGTAGAGGCGCGTTCACAAAAAAGGAATCAAACACTCAGCCTATGTATTTTTCGTGTAAATTGATAGTGTAGTGCCATTGGTTATTTACTTTAAACATAATGCATTGACGTGTTATTGTAGAGCGCACCCGAAGAAATGGATATTTTAGTCCTGCAAAAGAAATAGATATTGTAGAGGCGCACATAAATAAATGGATGTTGAATTCATATATGAATATTACATATATTACTTCATAATAGAACCTTAAATCATCCAAGACAAATGAATTTGAATGCAAGACAAACAATGGTGCATGTACATGATAGCAACATTGGTTGTTTCAAGAAACAGCACTGTAACTTTGGCATGCACAATTGTAAAGGATTATTTCGAAAAAAATGTGATATGTGAGTGTCCATTCTTTATAGCGTTGAATCAATATTGTATTTTTGGCCACAATACAAAGTATATATTGATCTATGTTCAAGCGATGCACGTCCACGATCGCTAGATAGAGATACGTGAATGAATTGTGCAATCTCTCTCACATGCACACATATCTCATTTCTCCATGGGCATGAGAATCACACACTTGCACGTGTATTTCTCTCCCTCCATCAAGGTTAGAATTCGTCTTTCTACCCCGTCCTACAAGTCTCTCACACAGAAACACACACGCTCTCTCTATCAAACACGCCCACCCCTTTAATTCCGGCCACCCACCGCCACTAATGTCTCAAAGTATAATTATGTCTCTCACACATATGCCTACGGTTAACTCAAGATCCGGAACCATATGAATACATACAATGGGATTCCAGCGGATCACCTTATGTTTTGAGATTTCGCTCTCTCTCTCACACACACACACACACACGCATAGACATTGTTTCTCTCTTCATTTTTTCCCGACACTTGCGTGCACACCATTTGTTTATATCCGTGATGCTTTAAGTATGCCTCGCACACATGCTATCTACCTATCCCTTAATATTGATACGTGTCACACAAACTCCTCCTTATATCTAAGTGTCACTGCCCCCCCCACACACACACCCACACACACACACACTTCCCGACACCGAAGGAGCAGGGTGACACCTTGATCTTGATACTAGTCTATCTACTGGCTTCTCTCTCAAACACACACACACACACACACACATGTACAATACTCGACTGTTGGCATCCTGGGAACGGGCATCCCTAGACTTGCCTGCCTCTGGCCCATGGTGTGGATCCGTCAGCATCCCCGTACGGCCCATCTTCACTAGCAAACACTGAAGACCCTCGCGAGGGGCCGAGCCTCGCGAGGCGGACGATGCAAGACCTCGTCGGGGGCGGCCTCACCAGGCTGGCTCGCGAGGGGCGGAGAGATCAAGGAAAGGGGCACCTCGCGAGGTTCCTATGACACAAGCCATGACGACCAAGACCAGGCAGGCACCAGGCGGGCGCCAGCGCGCTCAGTGTCCTCGTTTCCTCTTTGGTGATAAAGAGGCAAGTGCAGGCGAGGAGTCCCGAGGCATCAGGGAAAGGTTTCCATATCTGTGCAATGAGACCAAGACCCGCAGGATGGCAGGACGGAGGTCACCATGGAGCCTAAGACGGCGTCACCACCAGAGCCTTTTGCAGGCGAAGACCATCTTTTGTTAGGATAGCTTGTACGAGCTGCCCCCCTTCAAATTGGCCGTTGTGGGATCGCTTCCCGCCTAATATTTGGGAAGAGGACCCGGGCCTCTATATATAGGACTAGCCACCTCCGTAGGGAGAGGGATGATCTGGGATCGGATCCATTCCACCAAGGCCACCACACTCGTCAAGCACAAGAGCACCACTCCTCAGGAGGCTGTTCTTCCCTTCTAACTGTTCATCCTCAGCCCAAGAAGCAATGCACAACACCACACTAGAGTTGGGTATTACACCACATCGGTGGCCCGAACCAGTATAATTCTTGTGTCCCTTTGTTCTGCGAGTTTGACGCGCTGAGCCTTGAGATTGCGGCGAGGGCGTGAGCTAGAGGGAGGAGAGATCTTCGTGCGCACCCCAGTGTTCGAACCTCAAGGGTTTTGCCGGAACCCGAAATCAAACGTTTGGCGTGCCAGGTAGGGGTGCGCTGAAGCTTTCCTTCCGCTGGTCCGCGTTCCACTGCTCCACCACATCCATGTCGGCCGCACGTCGAGCCTGCGCCGAGCGCCGGGCCGCCCTCGCCGCCCGTGTCAGTCAGACAGCCCCTGTTGGCGGGGCTCCCCATCATTCTCCGTCTCCTGTTGCCAACGCAGCTACCAGCCCGGCATCAAACGAGCAGCAAGCGTCCTCACTACACCCCTCTGTGCAGTAGGACGGCTCAACCACCACCCCGTCACTTACTCCGGATGGCTCATTGTCTCACGCTCACTGCGCACCCATGGACGTGCAGGATGTGCTGCTCATGGCATGCGAGCTCCTGCGCTACCGCCCGGTCGACGACCTCTACGAGGACTCGTTAGACCGCATCGCCGAGGTCATCAGTGCCGCTAGGGGCTCTCCTACAACATCCCTCTCGCTGCCTCGCCCACCTCCAGCCGCGGGCGATGTAGCTCACAGAGCACCTCCGCATCAAGAAGGCGTCCTCACGCCAAGACGCGCAGCTCACGGAGCGCCACCTCCCCCTCCACACCAAGACGGTGTCCTCGCCCCAAGACGCGCGGTCCTGATGCCACCAAGAAAGAAGCTGCCAAGAGGTTCCCTGGCCGCAACAAAACGCTCCAGCGCTCCCGGCTCCACGACATGAATGCGTGCCGCCTGCGGCGGCGGTGCTCGGATATCAAGGGCAGGCTCCACCCCTGCCGAGGGCCCCGGTGGCCATCGTGATATAACACCTACAATGCGGCTATATCTCCCACGTGTCGGGGCACGAGTTAGAGGCAGAGCCGCATGGTAGGTTTGTTGCAAGAGGGGTAATCTTCACACAATCCCATGTACTGAATAAGAATGGGATAAAGAGTTGGCTTACAGTCGCCACTTGACACAAATACAAGTGAAACATACATCATCCAGAATACAATCAAGGTCCGACTACGGAACCAAAATAAAAGAAGACAACCCCAAATGCTAGATCCCGATCATCCCAACTGGGCTCCGCTACTGATCAATAGGAAACAAAAACAAAACAACAATCAAGATCTTCATCGAGCTCCCACTTGAGCTGGGTTGCTTCACCTGCACTGGTAACATCGGCACCTTCAATTGTTTGGAAGTATCTGTGAGTCATGAGGATTCAGCAATCTCACACCCCCGAGATCAAGAATATTTAAGCTCATGGGTAGGAAAAAGGTAGTGAGGTGGAGCTGCAGAAAGCACTAGCATAGATGGTGGCCAACTTACGCAAAAGAGAGCGAGAAAAGAAGCAACACACAGTCAAGAAACTAGAAGTGATCAAGAAGTTATCCGGAAACTACTTACGTTCAAGAATAACACAAGAGCCGTGTTCACTTCCCGGACTTCGCCGAGAAGAGACCATCACGGCTACACGCGGTTGATGCATTTTAATTAAGTTAAGTGTCTAGTTCTCTACAACCGAATATTATCAAATTCCCATCTGCCACATAACCGCGGGCACGGCTCTTGAAAGTTCAAACCCTGCAAGGGTGTCCCAACTTAGCCCATCACAAGCTCTGACGGTCAGCAAAGGATATTCCTTCTCCCGAGAAGAACTGATCAGTCTCGGAATCCGGGTTACAAGACATTTCGACAATGGTAAAACAAGACCAGCAAAGCCGCCCATGCCAACAAATCCCGATAGGAGCTGCACAAATCTCGTTCTCAGGGCACACCGGATGGGCAAGACGTCGGGTTGGCATAGACCCTGGTTGCCCAAGGGGCGCCGGACATCGCCCAGTTCAGACCAATACTCAGAGAAGCACTGGCCCGTGGGGGGGGGGGTTAAAATAAAGATGACCCTCGGGCTCGCGAAAACCCAAGGGAAGGTTATAGGTTGTTAGGCAAATGTAAAACGAAGGTTGGGACTTGCTGGAGGAGTTTTATTCAAAGCAAACTGTCAAGGGGTTCCCATAACACCCAACCGCGTAAGGAACGCAAAATCAAGGAACATAACACCGGTATGACGGAAACTAGGGCGGCAAGAGTGGAACAATACACCAGGCATAAGGCCGAGCCTTCCACCATTTACCAAGTATATATATATATATGCATTAAAGTAAACAAGATATAATAATGATATCCCAACAATATCCATGTTCTAACATGGAACAAACTTCATCTTCGCCTGCAACTAGCAACGCTATAAGAGGGGTGAGCAAAGCGGTAACATAGCCAAACAACGGTTTGCCAGGAAAGGTGGGTTAGAGGCTTCACATGGCAATATGGGAGGCATGATGTAGCAAGTGGTAGGTAACGCGACATAGCAATAGAGCGAACAACTAGCAAGCAAAGATAGAAGTGATTTCGAGGGTATGGTCATCTTGCCTGCAAAGTTCTTAGAGTTGTCGAGAGCTTGATCCTTGAAGGTGTACTCGACAGGTACCTCAACACGTACTCGTCTCCCGGCTCTACCCAAAGCAAGAATACAAGCAAAGGACCAACAATCAAACACGGTGCAATGCACAATCAACATGATGCAAACCATGGCATGATATGCAACACATGATATGCAATGCATATGCGTCCTTCGGAAGGGAAAGAATTATCAAGGCATCAACTTGGCAAACCAAGTGTTCTGCTGGAAAGATGAGAGGATTTCGGTCGAAATCGATATAAGGATCACCGGAAACGGAGGCACGGTTTGCAAATGGCAAGCAAAACAAGAATGGTACAATTCTGCGATTAACAACACGATGCCATCTAGAATGCAACAAGAAACAAATCTACTGCACCCCAACATATCAATAAGGCATATGGCAGTAATGTACTCAAGATGCTTGACAAAACATGAACACTGAGTTATGGCTAAATCACACAAGAGCAGGTTCAAATAAGCATGGAAAAAGTGCAAAAGATATCAGCTTCTTAGACTTTGTGAAAATACAAACATGCCAAGAATAACATCAGGAAGTCATGTTTAGAGCAAGCTAACAACATGCTACATGAACATATCATAGAAAACAAAGGCATAGCATGGGAAAGTGCACAAATAATACTACAAATTAAGTGGAGCTCAATATGCAACGAGTTGCATATTGACGGAACACCACATCAATTATTTGGTTCTCTCCCGTTTAGGTACCCAACAATATTAAATGTTGTTAAACATGGCAAGAGAGGAAGCATGAGTAAAATACACAGTTAGGCATTTTAAATGAGGCCAGAAACATCAAACAAAAATTCCGGTAAATCCCCATATGCATTTAGCAATTTAAGCAAACAACAATTTAAACATTCTTGGTGCTGTTATCATGATGCGGATGGCATATTCAAGTTGGATGCAATTTTTATGAAAAATGTTGATAAGAGCATGTTATGAAGCATTTGTCATCGTGGCGGAAACGAAAGAGGTGCCACGACAATGACAACAGAAATGGTGCCACGGCAGCATTCCGGTTCCGGTAGTTCAGGGAGATACCGGTGCAAAAGGAAAAGTGACGGGAGCGTGTCATGCCAGGATGGTGGGGTGCTCTCGGATACCGGGTTCCCAGATGTCGATGACAAGGCAAAAGAGGGGCAACGTGCACTGGCAATTTGGACTCGAGGCGAACAAGGGTGCATCTCATACAACATGCATTCATTCGTTCGCGGGCGTCGTCTCGGGGTTATACCTTCGAAGCATGCAATTCCGGAGCGGAACGAGTTCGCAGTGGAAGTGGTGGGGGTAGACGTTCTCATGACGGTACTTGAAGTAGTGGTACTATCGGTCCTCGACGGTAGTGGTACACGTTTTCCTGTAGATGTTCGGGTTAACGAGGGGGTACTTGGAGCAACATAGGTCTCCGGGGTCGTCGGGTACATGTTCATGAAGTAGTCGTACACATCGACGGTAGTTGTTCACTTGATGGCCTTCAACGAGGGTAGTTCTCGTGTCATCGTGGAAGTAGTGGTACTTTTTCGAAGAGGAACTTGATGAACCCAACATCTCCGAGGCAACGGTAGTCGTACACGGCAACTGTAGTTGAACTTGTAGGGTCGTCCATTTCATGGTACTTAGGTGAATCCGCATGAAACGGTAGTCGTACATGGTTCATCGAGGAACTCGACGTTTCGGCCTATAGTCGTTCGACCGTCCGATGGTAATGGTACTCGGTCGTTTCGAAGAGGTACTTGGGGTCATTCGAACTTGCCGGTCTCGTCATCTCGAAGTGGTACTTGGCATTTCTGCTACCTGGATCATCGGCGACGGTAGTTGTTCTATGCATCGGGGGTCAAGGTACTTGTCGGTCCAGATCCACGGTGACGGTAATCGTACACGTATCAAAGAGGAACTTGGCGCACCCTAGGGTCTTCGAGTACTGGTCTTGATGGAGTTCAGGTCTTCTGTGTCGTGGTACTTGGTGATCTTCCCTGCTCGGTGGTCTTGTAGCAGCAGCCAGGGCATCGGGGAGGAGATGGTCGTGTTCATCGGCAGGAAGCAGGGAGCTCAAGTGCGAAGCGGGCGACTGGGCAGACGACGCAGGGACGGACGGGTGAGAGGCGAGGCAGAGCGGCGGGTCCTGGTGGCCGGCAGGAGAGGTTCGAGATGGCAGCGGCGATGCGGCGGGGTTCCCGCGAGCTTGACGTGGGCGACAGTGCATGTCGGAGCAGGTGGCAGAGCGCGGGGAACCCGAGCGGCGGCAGTAGGGCGCTCGGGCCTGCGGGGCGCGGCGGGGGGCGAAGTCGGGCTCGCGCGGGCCCATGATGGGCTCGGCGGGCCGCGGCCGCGGGGACGACGGCGGCGGACAAGTGGCGGCTCCGGATTGGGCAGGGGCGGTGGCGGACATGTCCGGGCGTGAGGGTGGACATGTCCGTCGGCGGGAGGAGGAAGAAGCTAGGGTTTCATCCGTGAAAAATGGAAGGGGGGTGTTTATATAGGTAGAGGGAGGTAGGGATGTCCAAAGGAGGTGTAGTTTTCGCCCACACGATCGTGATTCGACGACGGAGGACATGGAAGGGGTTTAGATGGGTTATTGGGCCGTTTTAGAGGGTTGTTGGGCTGCAACACACAAGAGGATTTCCTGGTTACGCGGTTAACCGTTGGAGTATTAAACGGACTCCAAACGGCACGAAATTTGACAGGTGGCCTACCGGTATTGTACCAAGGCCACTTGGCAAATCTCAGTCCATTCCTAGAACGTTCGACACCCGCTCACGAAAAGAGACAAGAGGGGGACGCCGGTGCAAGTAGGAGTGTCGGATTGCAAAATGGACAACGGGGAAAAAGCTGGGATGCATGAGACGAACACGTATGCAAATGCGATGCACATGATGACATGATATGAAATGTATGACATGAAGAAAATGCAAAACGAAGGACAAAAAAACCCAACCACAAAGGGAAAATCATATCGCATCTCCGGAAAAGGCAAGAGTCAGAGTTACAAATATGGAAAGTTGCATCCGGGGCATTACACGCGAGCTACCGCGCCTTCTCTCCCGAGCTATGCACCGTCATTTCGCCAGGCAAGTTCAATGGCACCCCCGACCCCACGGAGTTCCTGCAGCTCTACAAGCTGAGCATCGAGGCGGCCAACGGCGACGAAAAGGTCATGGCGAACTGGTTTCCCATGGCTCTCAACAATGGCGCCCGCTCATGGCTCCTGAACCTGCCCGTGGGATCGATCTCGTCCTAGGGTGAGATGCGCAACCGCTTCATCGGCAACTTCCAGGGTACGCGCGACCGTCCTCCGGCTGCGGGTGACCTACGCCACAACAAGCAACAATTGGGAGTGATGTAAGTGCATCTAGTGCCCCTTAGTGATTTTGGTGTATTGAAGACTTATAGGTTAAGGGACTAATGCATTTGTGAGTGTACACAGGTCTATAAATCTATGTGGAGTTTGATATTTACAGACAAACTCGACCCCTAAAAATGAAGATCTTCGACTGAAGACTTTGAATTTATGAAGACTTTCTGAAGACTCTAAAAGTGAAGAAATTGGTGTGACCTTGAAGACTTGGTATTCATTCGAGTACATGAAGCATGAAGATTTTTGTTTTTGTAGTTTCATTTTCTCTTTCTTGAGTCTTAGGAAACACCGTACTGTTAAAGGGGGTCGAGGAAATACTAAGGAAAAATTTCCATGTGATGCTCAACTCAAAATCCTACCCCTACCAATCCCTTCGAGCGAAGCCATTGGAAATCTCATACAGTTCAGTCATATTCTTTAGTGACAAAGACGAAGTTCTTCTGGTCTCTGAGGAATTTGTTCTGAATGAGGAGTTAGGAATTCGCTAGTGCGGATTGCCTACATAGTGAGGAACATGATAGCCCAGAGGAATTTGGTTCTCACAATTCCGACAGTTGCTGTGCTATGCGCCAGCTGTTCCAGAATATCTACCCACCTAACGGTCATATCATTGAAGGGCATTTATGTCTTATCATGTTGGGCTGCTCCCTAGGCTATAAATAGCCGCCCCCTACAACCACTGGCTAGTTGGTTGATCCAAGAGAAACTGACACTTGTCATTTGAGAGCATCCCATCCTCCAAGGACTTTCAACGAAAATCATCAAGTGAGGAAAACCCAAACCCAAACCCAAACACCTACAAACCCCAAGTTACTGAGCATCACTGAAGAGATTGATCCTGCGTGGATCCGACGCTTGTTACCTTTGAAGACTGTGTTTCTTCTAGACGGTTAGGCGTCAAGGTCTAGAGCGTCCAAGAGGAATTGTGGATTGTCGAGTGACCAAGTTTGTGAAGGTTCGGAAGTCACCTGAAGACTTACCACGAGTGATTGGGCGAGGTTTGTGTGACATTAGCTCAAGGGGAATACGGTGAGGACTTAGTGTTTTGGACTACGTGTTCAGAACTGGGTGTCCGGGACCGTGTGTCCTCAGGTTTAAATACCTAGCCGCCCTAACCAAACGTACAACTATCAAAATAGTTGGAATTGGTCTACCAAATCATTGTCTTCACCAAGCTCACTGGTTCTATTTCCTTGACTCTTTCATTTCCTCATAATTGTGTTGAGTGCTTGTTCATATTTGTGTTTGAAGACTTTGATTGAAGACTTTCTCAAATTCCTCAGTTCAATTTCTTCAGTCTGTTTGTCTTCATCCTGTGTTATCATGTGCTTACGCTTTCTGTACTCTGGGCTTGTCTTCATTTCATCATGATGACTATGCTTGTGTTCTATTATGTTTACTTTTGAGTACTTATTCCGCTGCTAGTAGTTCTTCGCTAAGGAATTTCCTCACCTGCAAATTCCTAAGTGAAGAATTCATAAAAATCGCCAATTCACCCCCCTCTAGTCGATATAACGCACTTTCAATTGGTATCAGAGCAAGGTACTCCCTTGTTCTGTGTGATTTTGGTTTAGCCGCCCAGAGTGTTAGTTATGTCGACCACCAATACACCACAACACCGAATTGGGGGCAATTAACTGCCGGGAGAAATACAAGAATGAGGGCAAACCATCTGCCAGGGATCTTGTTACTGCCGGTAGAAGTACATAACGGTGGGGAAACTGCGGGTAGAAGTTAATCAGTAAGGGCATGCGCACTACCAGTAATAATGTCCACATCTTAGGTCATAAAAACTGCCGGGAGAACTAAACTACGCCTCACTATCTGTCGGGCCTGCCTGTGGCGCGAGCCCAAAATAATATTTGGCCCAAACACGCGCTGGCGTGGGAGAGCGCGTGACATTTCCACTCAAAAGAATTACAGCCACCGCTCAAAAAAAGAGAAGAATTATAGCCACCACACGACCTGTTCTCCCCCAAATCGAACCCTCTCTAGACCTCCTCCTTGACCGCCGCTGCCGCCCCCTCTGCCATTGACCACGCCCTCCACCACCACCCCTTTGGTTGACCTATGCGACCCCATCGGGATCTATGGCGGCGGTGCTTGGATCTCAGCATCGCCTCCCTCGATACGCCTCTGATGTGCGAGGTCGTCGTCGCCTCCCTCCCTTCGAAACCACCACCAGAACTGGTCAACGATGTCGGTCGCCTCCATCTCTTCTTTACAGTCCATCACGCCGACGAGCATAGGCCCCCACCATGGCTTCCTCCCCGCCAATGGCGAGCATGGTGTCCCATCTCTACTGTGCTGGTACAATACTTTCCTGAGATTCGTCTTGGTGGAAACCCGATGCAGGTGAGATCTTCCTTACCAAGGTTGTTAATCTTTTCTTCTCTGCTCGATGAGAACTCATGGTGCACGTTGTCCAGTTCTCCGTACGAAGGCAGATTTTCCCTTCCAGCGAGTCACTACTGAGCGCGTTCCTTATTGTTTTTTTCCTTTTCCTACCAAATTGATGCAGGTGCTATTAGTGAACGGATTGGAGACTGGTTCTAGCAGTGGTTGGTTTGTTCGAGGAATTCCTGGTGCTCATGATTAGTAAAGGGTTTCAGCCAGGTTAGTGTATATTTCATTTTGGTATCTTAATATGCAAGTATATGTGCCTATTTCATTTGCTTGTATCCATCCTTCTTAGTACATGGATCGGTCTTTATTTATTCCGGTTCAGACATTGTGCAACTGAAGACTGTGTATACTAGTCGAAGGCATGAGCTATGCACGTGTTCTTCACTCACTCATCCGTTTATTTGAGCAACATTTATTTTCAGACGGGAGTAGTGTGTATGTTGTTGAGTGTTAAATCTCGTCTAAAGGATTGGCAATTTGCTGCTTCAAAAATTGGTAGATACAAATGATTAGTGCTCTGTACAAGCTAGTTGTTTATAGAAGGAAGGTTACTCTATTCATCGTTGTTTCCTGATCATAGCCACAAAAGATCTTGAATATTAGAGTTTCACCAGTGGGCCCATTTGGAGCCGTCAGGATTCCAGAAAGGTCCTGGGGTCGTTTTGGCGCCTGCCCGTACATAGCAAATCTAAGAAATGTCAACCATTAGATCTCTTGGGCAAGGTACTGATGAACGGTGGATATTCATTTTATGGAACAAATCAATGACTTGTATTTGCGCTGGAGTCTGGGGCTCTGGGCGGAACGCTAATCCAAACTCAGAAAATTATGTACTATAGTAGTAGGGAAATGTAGCGCTCTATAAAGTTTTTCATGCCACCATCTAGAAGAGCTAAATTTATAGACATGAGTGTGGATTTGATATTAAAAATTTCTCTACAAAAGTAGCTACTTTTCCTGCCCTGATTTACCATCTAGCTACTTGTTTCATATGAGTTCAATACTGAGGTAACATTTTTTCTCTCAAACTTGTGCTTGAATGTACCAATGAAGATGCTCTTCACAACTCTAATTCTTGGTGCCAATGGGTATTCTTCCATTTACTATGATTAAGTGCTCTTTGTGCTAATTCTGGATGTTAAAAGAAAACGAACTTTGACTAATGAACATGTAGTTGGAATGAACAAGTACCCTTGTTTATCTCCATTGATTGATTGATGTCAGATCATTTAGTTCACTCGTCATCATGCACATATACTTGTACATGTAAGAAAAAAATCAGATAGAGAATCTCTTTCTGTCACTTCTCTGTTTGCTACAAATATAGACTCAAAGTGTAGTACTGCTTCTAGAGTTTAAAGATTTGAACTTGCAAAAGTGTTAGTTCTCTGATATGAAGTTTATTATTTATGTTTTGTGAAAGTTGTTGTCTGAATGTGATATACCCATATATTATATAAAGAACAAGTTCACATCGGTACCAAAAATTATGCTTAAACTTTCCTGCCATCTAATAGATAATAGTTTGTGTATACTTTTCAACTTCACAAGCATTGCAGTAACTACATTGTCACAGGAAATTACATATTTTGAGAAGCTTCTACAAGATCTTGATATCATTTGTGTTCTATCCCTTGATCCTGTGCTTGAGAAGGTGCTTCCCTAAATTGCACAACTCCGAAAACTTGTACGTGATTTGATTTTCTTCTGATGGTCACACTTACATCCTTCAAGGGTCATCCTTATAAGTTATTACAGTAAATTTGTCGATTTAGCATTGTACTCCCTCGGTTCCAAAATAGATGACCCAACTTTTTACTAACTTTATACAAAGTTGGTTCATCTATTTTGGAACGGAGGGAATAATTGCTATTTGCACTATTAGGAGTATCTCCTAGAAACAAATCTTCTATAGACAAACGTGACTAATGTATGTGTGTTGTGTTAGATACCTATTTGGTTATGAGTTACTGCTTTTTGTGGTCATGGGGAAATTAATCATTCCAGGGTGTCAACATTGTAGTATTTTGCACAAATTTGTGAAGTTCAACTCCTTAGTGTCATGGGTCAGGACTAAATGTTCTTGAGTTATCACATCAAAACTTGAGATGTGAAAATCAAACTACTTTTGCTTACTTGATTATTTTGAGCGTGCATATGAAACAATGGTTATCTATGTCGCTTGCCTGTGCTATGAGCTACTATGATCTATCTTTCATACTTATATACACATTATGCTTGGACATGTGTTGTTTGTGCGAAAGGAAACATCTAGTATTTTGTAATGCTTGAACTCAGGGTAGTCACTCCTTAAATATTTCTCCATTTAATCGAGTAAGAACAGTTCTTAAGAACATTTTATCATTTTCATCTTCAGACATCTTGATAGGAAGCAACAGGGAATGTTTGCAGTTTCAATTTATATTACACGTAAAGGACTGTAGATATGCTCTCTGGCAGTGAAAACTTCTAAATGATCTATGCACTATGGCAGTGCTGCACTAGATACTTCTAAATGACCACTCACATGTTTTATTAAGTCTTATCAGTATAGGGAGTTCAATAATCTTTTGGTGCTAAACAAGCGGATGCTTCAACTGAATACTAAATCATTAAAACATTGTAGGAGTTTTACAAGCAAGCTTTGGGTAAAAAGATTTTTGTATTATGTTGTTTATTCCCATTGGTCGATCGATGTGAGATCATCTAGTTCAACTGTCATCATGCACATATACTATTACATGGAAGAAAAATAACTAGCTAGAGAACTTATTTATGTCTCCTTTCATTTTGCTGCTAAGACAGACTGAAAGTGGAGTACTCTTCTAGAGTTTAATTGTTATTACATGCTGATTTTATAAGGTTTAGGTCTTCAATCTAGTTTTTACTCAATAAGTTACTGTTTCTTAAGAATAACATGAAGCATGGATTCTTATATGTTCCATGTATTATGTCAGGGCAAGTAATAATCAGCTGAGCAAAGGCTACAAGATGCTAGGTGAAGTTTGAATGGAGGCAGAGAGTACACTAGGTAAGTCATATATCCAACCTGAACTTATTTACTCATTTTTTATTTTTGTTCTACTTTGAGTCCAAAAAGATGGTTTGACAAATGGGGGTGACATTCTGTACACATGTGTGCATCTACCATTCATGCTTGTGAAGCATTTTTTTAAAATAAAATTGAATATGGCCAAATTTGGGTTCCAAGTTTTGCCATGCTGTCATGACTTCGTATTAGTTTGCCCCCTTCAACATGTAAAACTATGAACCTGACCATATTTTATTTGGAATATTTAGATGATGTGTCACAATGGAAACAAAAGGCAACGATGAGAAGGAAAACAAATGGCAATCTACTTACATCTGACGTGTAAATTCTAATGTGCCGAAAATTTCTCTTTTCAGGAAATAGAATGGAAAAAGGAAGAGAAGGCAATGCTGAAGCACAAGAGCGAGAGGCTAGCGGAAGTTATAGCAATAAACTATAAGCATTTTGAATGATTAGGTCCTCGTGTTGTTGGGAACATTACAACCATGGGGAAAGCTAATTTTGGTAGCTAGTTTAGCATAGAAACCACTATATGCTCATTTTGGTCGTGTGTCGCATCCAAAAACATATGTAATTTTCCTTTTGTTGCACAACACCCTTATATATGGGCGTTTCTAGAAACATATTTTTTTGGTCGTTAATTTTATTGAATGAAGTTACGTTTTATGATGAGGTCCATATGTGAATTATGAAATAGTTTCATTTGTTTTGATTGCGTGTAAAAATGAATGCATATTAAATTAGCGATCCGTTGCCTAGATCAATTTGCTTTTGCTAGTGAAATCAATGTGATCGCATATTAACTGTCGGGTAAACAAGCTTGCGCCGGCAGTTACATTGCCACTAATGTAGTTTATATGCCATGGAAAATCTGCCGGGAGAAAATAAACCACCAGCAAATAAATGTGTGGGGGCAGTATAACTACCGGGAGAAGTTTATCTGCCGGGAGAAGTAATTCCCGGCAACCGTTCTCGTGGCAGTTCTATCTGCTGGGAGAATTGCTCTTCTGGCAGTTTATCTGCCCTCTTAAGGGGTTTCTTCTGGCAGATTACATGCCATTGCATTGGTGTTGTGGTGTAGTGCGCAGGTATGAAGAAAGTGACATGCCCCATCTTTGACGGTCACGAGTATCCCAAGTGGAAGGCCATGATGAAGAAGCGCCTCATGGCAATGAACAGCGAGCTATGGACCGTCACTGAGATTGGTCTGACCGATCTGTGCAAGATGGTGGAACATGATGACATTAACCTCACGGCGAAGGATGTCATCTGCTCCCATCTCTCTCAAAATCAGTTCAGGAATATCATGCATCTCGATCATGCGAAGCTTATCTGGGACCGTCTCTCTGAGGTCTATGAAGGTCATCGAACCTGTCATGATCCTTGGTTTGAGGACTTCAAGGAATCTCTCAAAGCGATGACATTCGAACCAGAATCATCATCTTCTGCATCATGCCTTATGGCAAAAGATGCTAAGGTAACTGAATGCTACCTATCTGAGTCTAGTGATGATGAATCTGGTGATGAATTTGGACCCAGCTATGTCAAACTTGCTTCCCTTACCACTAAACAACAAAGTGCTTTGGAAAAAGTTCAATACATGCTAAATAAGAGCGATGATATGTTGGGTGAAGAAATGGATCAGTCAAAAGCTTTGGCTAAAAGTCTTCAGAGACATCATACTAAGTATGACACCCTTCAAGATCATCATAACACTCTCTTATCTGATCATGATAAGCTTTCTTATGGATTTCTTAAAAGAAAGCAAGACCTTGAGAAGCTAAGAGTGAGTTATGAAGATCTTTAGAAGGAGCGCGATTCATTACTTGCTCAACAAATCAGCGCTTCTCAGGAAGAATTTGTTCCTCCATGCTTGAAGTGCATTGAACACGAATCTGCTAATTCTTCACCTGAATGATCAAATGCTACTAATGTTTCAAATTCTTTACATGCCTCTGCTATCACTAATTCCTCGTATGAGGACACTGCTAGTATCACTGATGATGCAGCGCTGAAGGAATTGTACGTGACATGCATGTACAAAAGCCTCAAAGGGCATCAGACTCTTTGTGATGTACTTAAAAAGAAGATCCTCAACAGGAACCCTAGGAAAGAGGGTATTGCCTTTGAGAGGAAACTCAATGCTGATGGTACATATTGGAAGCCTGAGCAGTACCCCAAAACCTCATGGGTTGCTGCAAAGGGACCTCCAGTTGATCCATCTAACTTATCTGGCTTTGCATGTGAATCTCCTCGTTCTGATGATGAGTCATTTGACTCCAACTATAAACTGTTCAAAAATCAGAATGGTGAAATATTTGCTAGATATGTTGGCACTAACTGCAGGAACGGTCCTCCTATGAAGAAAATCTGGGTTCCCAAAAGGTGTCTTGAAAGTCTTTAGGTGAATGTCCTCAGGACACCACCTGTGAAGAAAATGAACCCCAGATCAAATTCTTCATATGGACCAAATTCCTCAACAGGATCAAAGTCCTCATATGAATATCATCATGCTAACAACTCTGTTTCACAGGGAAAAACTAAGGGCTATGAATATGAGCATTATTCTTCTAATCATTATGTTCATAAGTCCTCGAAGAATTTCTCTGCTTATTCATATGCTTATCGTAACCCCTCTTATGTGAAATGAAATGGACTGGCTTCTATGCCACCTTTCTCGTATGGAGCTCGCAGAGTGATGAACTCTTTGCCACCCCTTTGGATGTGGGTGGTGAAGAAAAAGAACTAATCTCTTCTGCATGGTCAGGTCTCCAGACATAAGTAATCGTCTGAAGAATTTGCTGGAGACCTGAGTGTGCCTGATAGGACACAGGCTAACCATGAAGAAATGAACTTTCATTTCTCACATCCTCATACTGCTTTATATGTTCTATTGCTTCATGAAATTGATCTAATGAATTGATGTCATATTCTTCACTGATGAAGTATATGAGTTCGTAAGATGCACTAATTCATCCGCAGGATGATCAACCCAAAGCCACTGAGTGGGTCCTCGATAGTGGATGTACAAATCACATGACTGGTGACAAGAATCTCTTTGCTGACAAAGGCAAAAGTCAGGTATTGGGTCTAGGTAAGGTTGGGATCACA
Organism: Triticum monococcum; assembly: GCA_034509565.1. NCBI lineage: Eukaryota > Viridiplantae > Streptophyta > Magnoliopsida > Poales > Poaceae > Triticum > Triticum monococcum. The sequence goes on along the minus strand of CM067847.1, from coordinate 637,817,016 downwards.
AAGGATCGACACATGGACAAAGTCATGCTTGTCGAGTCCTTAGGATACAACCTCATGTATGTCTCAATGCTTTGCGATCTTGATATGGTTGTTGTCTTTGGCATGTACCGTTGTGTTGTGGTTATGGAAGCTGGCAATTCCAAAGTCTTCGAAGGCATTAGGAGAGGAGACCTGTATATTCTTGATTTCTCTACAGGACCACAACGAGCCGTGTGCCTACTTGCAAAAGCTTCAGAAGGCTGGCTCTGGCATCGACGACTTGGTCATGCAGGCATGAGGAATTTGCACACGCTTGCGAAGAAGAAGCATGTCATTGGCATCGAGAATGTCAAATTCGTCAAGGATCACTTATGCGGGGCCTGTGAAGCTGGGAAGATGACAAAGGCTAAGCATCCAGCGAAGACTATCATGACCACCACTCGTCCATTTGAATTGCTTCACATGGATCTCTTCGGTCATAACCATTATTCTGCAGTCTCAAATGAGGCATCTCAATATGGCTTTGTTATTGTTGATGATTACTCTCGATACACATGGGTACACATTGTTACTTACAAACATGAAGTGCAGGAAGTCTTCAAACAATTTTCCTCGAGGGCTTCAACCAACTTTGGTGTGAAGATCAAGCACATCAGAAGTGACAATGGAACTGAGTTCAAGAATTTTGGTCTTGATGACTATCTTGATGAACTTGGTATTACTCATGAGTTATCTGTTCCTTATACTCCTCAGACGAACGACATCGTGGAGCGCAAGAACATGACTCTTGCTGAGATGGCTCGCACTATGGTTGATGAATACAAAACGCCTCGTCGTCTCTGGATTGAGGCAATTGATACTGCGTGCCACATCATCAACAGAGTATATCTTCACAAATTCTTCAAGAAGACTGCCTATGAACTCCTCGCTGATAAGAAACCCAATGTAAGTTATTTCAAAGTCTTCGGTGCTAAATGGTGGATTAGAGATCCTCATCACAACTCAAAATTTGCACCGAAAGCACATGCAGGTTTTATGCTTTGTTACGGAAAGGACTCGCACACCTATAGAGTCTTCAACAACGTTCTTCACAAGGTTGTTGAAACTGTAGATGTGCGGTTCGATGAAACTAATGGCTTGCAAAGAGAGCACCTACCTACTATGATAGATGAACCAGCACCTGAGGAAACTATCAAGCTCAAGGCTACTGAGGATGTCATCCCTACTGAAGAATCTGCTGAAGAATTCATTCCAGAACATGAAGAACGTTGAGCTAATGCACCTGAAGAAAATGCTGCTGAAGAAAATGCTGATCAAATTGATCAACGACAACCAGCTCATCCTCGCATTGCAAAAGAAGTGCAAGTTGAAAAGATCGTCAATGACATTAAAGCGCCAGGTCCTCTCACACGCTCAAAAGCTTCACATTTATCTAACTTTTGTGGGCACTATGCTTTTGTCTCTATCACATAGCCCAATAAGGTAGATGAAGCATTTCTGGAGCCTGAGTGGATTCAGGCCATGCAAGAAGAATTACATCAGTTCGAGCTCAACAATGTCTGGGAACTGGTCAAACGTCCAGATCCTCGCAAGCACAATATCATTGGCACAAAGTGGATCTATCGCAACAAGCAAGATGAAAATGGCCTTGTGGTAAGGAATAAGGCACGGCTTGTAGCTCAAGGCTACACACAGGTTGAAGGAATTGATTTTGATGAAACTTTTGCACCTGTTGCTAGACTTGAGACTATTCACATATTACTTGCTTATGCTAACCATCATGAAATCACTTTATATCAAATGGATGTGAAAAGTGCATTCCTCAATGGTAAGCTTGAGGAAGAAGTATATGTTGCTCAACCCCTAGGTTTTGAAGATCCAAAGAATCCTGACAAAGTCTTCAGACTCAATAAGGCCCTCTATGGCCTCAGGCAGGCCCCACGGGCATGGTATGATACTTTGAAGGAATTCCTTATGAAGAAAGGCTTCAAACCTGGTTCACTCGACCCAACTCTTTTCACTAAATCTTATGATGGTGAATTGTTTGTGTGCCAAATATATGTTGATGATATTATCTTTGGTTGTACTGACCAACGTTATAGTGATGAATTTGCCTATATGATGAGTGAAGAATATCAAATGTCTATGATGGGAGAATTGAAATTCTTCTTAGGTCTTCAAATTCGTCAACAACGCAATGGCATATTCATATCTCAGGAGAAATACCTCAAGGATGTACTGAGGAAATTCGGCATGCAAGATTGCAAAGGCGTCAAAATTCCTATGCCCACAAATGGCCATCTGTGCACTGATGAAAATCGTATTGACTTCGATCATAAGGTATACCGCTCCATGATTAGTTCTTTATTGTACTTATGTGCATCTAGGCCAGATATAATGCTTAGTGTTTCCATGTGTGCCCGATTTCAAGCTACACCGAAGGAATCACCCCATAAGGCTGTGAAGCATATTCTTCGATATCTAGCTCACACACCAACACTTGGATTATGGTACCCCAAGGGCTCGGCTTTTGATCTCATCGGATATTCTGACTCTGACTATGCTGGTGATCGTGTGGACCGCAAGTCAACATCTGGTAAACATCATTTCCTCGGACGATCTTTGGTCTGTTGGTCCTCGAAGAAACAGAACTGCGTATCACTATCTACTGCTGAAGATGAGTACATTGCCGCTGGTTCTTGCTGTGCTCAATTGCTATGGATGAAGCAAACTCTCAAGGACTACGGCGTTAGGATGAAGAATGTGCCTCTCTTCTGTGACAATGAGAGTGCCATCAAGATTGCTCACAACCCAGTTCAGCACTCGAAGACAAAGCACATTAAGATTCATCATCATTTTCTTCGTGATCATGTGTTGAAGGGCGACATTTCTATGGAGCATGTGAAGACTGAAGAACAGCTAGCCGATATCTTCACAAGCCCTTGGATGATAAGAGATTTAGTAGGTTGTGGTGTGAGCTAAATATCCTAGAATCTTTGAATGTTCTCTGAAAAAGGACACTCATTGTAATGCCCCGAGACCGATGTGCCAAGTGTCATTCAGTTATTCGCTGTTGTTGCCTTGTCATTGCTTGCGTTTCATGCATTGCATATCATGTCATCATGCGCATTTCATTTGCATACATGTTCGTCTCATGCATCCGAGTATTTTCCCCGTTGTCCGTTTTGCAATCCGGCGCTTCGTTCTCCTCCTCCGGTGGTCATTTCTACCTTTCTTTCATGTGTGGGGATTAAACATTTCCGGATTGGACCGAGACTTGCCAAGCGGCCTTGGTTTACCACCGGTAGACCGCCTGTCAAGTTTCATACCATTTGGAATTCATTTGATACTCCAATGGTTAACCGAGGGACCGAGAAAGCCTCGTGTGTGTTGCAGCCCAACACCCCTCCAATTTGGCCCAAAACCCACCTAACTCTGCTCCATCATCTCGGTCGTTCCATCACGATCGCGTGGCCGAAAACCGCACCGCACCTCTTTTGGACTCTCCTAGCTCCCTCTACCTATAAATATGTGCCCCTCCCCGAAATTTCGGATCAATTCGCGGCTAACCCTAGATCCACTCCTCCCCGCGCCACCGGACGCGTCCGGGCTACACCGGACATGTCCGCCCACGCCCTCCACCTCACCCCGGCGAATCAGAGCACGCCACGTCACCAGATCCAGCCGCCCCAGCCACTCCAGACGCGCCACATGGCACCGCGCTGCCCCACTTCGCCGCCAGCCTGCGAGCCCAGATCGGACCCGCGCGGGCCCAGTTTTGCCGTCGCCGCACTGGAGCGCCCGACCGTGCGTGGCTCCCCTTCGCCTTGCCGGATCTGCGCGCCGCCGCCGCCCCTTTGCCGGCCATCGCCAGAGCATCGCCCAGCTACTTCGCCAGGTCACCCGCGCCGCCGTCCAGCCTCATCTTCCTCTCTGCTACTCTCTCTCAGGCCTCTCTCACCCTCGCAGGTCAACCCTGCCCTGGGCTCCTGCAGCCTCGAGCTCCATCCCTCGCCCACGGACGGGATCCACCGGATCCGATCCGCTGCAGTCCGTCCCCGCCTTCCGCCGGAGTCCACCGTGGGAGCGCCGTCGCACCTCGTCGGAGAAGCGCCGTTGCCCCCCTGCTTTCCCTCGATCCAGAGGAGAACGACGACAGGCGCCTCCTCCCCGCATGGGCCCAGTTCCAGCGCTCGAGTCCGGCCCAGCACAGCGCCCCGCCTCGGCCTGTCTCCTCCTCCGAACCGGGCCAGGCCCAGGGTGAGCCGACCCCCAGCGCCCCCTCCTCTATTTTTTTTCCTCACTGCTGGGCTAAGCCAGATTCGGCCCGTGATGTTTTTTTTTCTCGTCCCGCGATTTTGTCTATTATTCCAGGGTTTGCTAGTTTTACAGATTAGACCCTCATGTTCACGCATTTAATAACTCATGAACCGTGCATCGGATTAAAATGTTTTATATATGAAACTTGCTCAGAATTTTGTGTAGATTAATAATATCCAACTTTCATCCATGTTTAAAATGTTCAAAATGTTGTTTGCATTAATTTGCTCCTATGCAATGCTAAAATGAATTAATTCATAACTAAATAACCGTAGCTCAGTTTTTAATAAACTTTATATGTAAATGGGGTAGAATTTTGCCTAGTTTATCATGGCGCATTCATCTTGCATGCTTAACAACTCTAAAATAATGTTTAGGGCAGAACAGTACCAAACCTTAAATTATGCATATGAGGATTTTCCGGAATTGTTGTTCATTGCTTCCGGCCTCATTTAAACTTGCCTAGATAGGTAGTTTTGTTGTGCTTCACCTCTTGCCATGTTAATCAACATTTAATATTGTTGGGTACATAAACGAGAGAGAACTAAATAATTGATGTGGTGTTTTGTCAATATGCATCCCGATGCATATTGAGCTTCACTTAATGTGTAGGATTGTTTGTGCACTTTGCCATGCCATGCTCCTTTAAACCGGACATGCATCATACTTGATTGTGCATCATGCCATGTTGATGTGTTGGTTGTTTACTATGTGCGTGCTTCTTTTCCGGTGTTGCTTCTTCGGGTTGGTTCCGTTAACGTCGAGTTGTGAGGACCCGTTCGTCTACGTTCGTTTGTCTTCTTCATGGACTCGTTCTTCTTCCTTGCGGGATTTCAGGCAAGATGATCATACCCTCGAAATGACTACTTTCTTTGCTATGCTAGATGCTCCCTCTTTTGCTATGCCAATGCTACGATGCCTACCTTTTGTTTGCCAGCCTCCCAATTGCCATGTCAAACCTCTAACGCACCATGTCCTAGCAAACCATTGATTGGCTATGTTACCGCTTTGCTCAGCCCCTCTTATAGCGCTGTTAGTTGCAGGTGAAGATTGAAGTCTGTTCCTTGTTGGAACATGGAGATGTTGTTCCTTGTTGGAACATGTTTACTTGTTGGGATATCACTATATATCTTATTTAATTAATGCATCTATATACTTGGTAAAGGGTGGAAGGCTCGGCCTTATGCCTGGTGTTTTGTTCCACTCTTGCCGCCTTAGTTTCGGTCATATCGGTGTTATGTTTCCGGATTTTGCGTTCCTCACGCGGTTGGGCTATAATGGGAACCCCTTGACAGTTTGCCTTAAGTAAAGCTTTTCCAGCAATGCCCAACATTGGTTTTGCCATTTTCCACCTAGCCTTTTCTTTTCCCTTGGGGGTCGCGCGCCCAAGGGTCATCATTATTTTAACCCCCCGGGCCAGTGCTCCTCTGAGTGTTGGTCCGAACTGAGCTGCCTGCGGGGCCACCTCGGGGAAACTTGAGGGTTGGTTTTACTCGTAGCTAGTCTCATCTGAGTGTGCCCTGAGAACGAGATATGTGCAGCTCCTATCGGGATTTGTGGGCACATTCGGGCGGTGTTGCTGGTTTAGTTTTACCCTGTCGAAATGTCTTGTTGTACCGGGATACCGAGTCTGATCGGAACGTCTCGGGTGGAGGTCTATTCCTTCGTTGACCGTGAGAGCTTGTGATGGGCTAAGTTGGGACACCCCTGCAGGGATTTGAACTTTCGAAAGCCGTGCCCGCGGTTATGGGCAGATGGGAATTTGTTAATGTCTGGTTGTAGAAAACCTGAAGTCGACCTTAATTAAAATGAATCAACAGCGTGTGTAACCGTGATGGTCTCTTTCCGGCGGAGTCCGGGAAGTGAACACGGTTGTTGGAGTTATGCTTGACGTAGGTAGTCCAGGATCACTTCTTGATCATACTTTTATCGACCGTGCTTTGCCTTCTCTTCTCGCTCTCTTTTGCGTATGTTAGACACCATATATGCTAGTCGCTTGCTGCTGCTCCACCTCATACCTTACCTTGCCCATAAGCTTAAATAGTCTTGATCGCGAGGGTGCGAGATTGCTGAGTCCCCGTGGCTCACAGATACTTCCAAAACCAGCTTGCAGGTGCCAATGAGACCGTGCAGACGACGCAACCAAGCTCAGGAGGAGCTCGTTGAAGATCTTGTCCTTTGTGTTGTTTCGTTCTAGTTGATCAGCAGTGGAGCCCAGTTGGGGTCGATCGGGGACCTTTGTCGTATTTGGGGTTCTTCTTTTATTTTTGTTCCGTAGTCGGACCATGAGTGTATTTGATTGATGTAATGTTTTTTCATGTAATTGTGTGAAGTGGCGATTGTAAGCCAACTGTGTATCTCTTTCCCTTATGTATTACATGGGTTGTGTGAAGATTACCTCACTTGCGACATATGCCGTCAATGCGATTATGTCTCTAAGTCGTGCCTCGACACATGGGAGATATAGTCGCATCGAGGGTGTTACAAGTTGGTATCAGAGCCTTCCCCGACCTTAGGAGCCCCATTGCTTGATCGTTTTTAGCAGCTGAGTTGTGTCTAGAAAAATGTTTTGAGTCATTTAGGAATTATATATCGGAGAGTTTAGGAATTCTTTTTACTCCCCAGTCCCTTCGTCGCTCTGGTGAGGCATCCTGACGTAGAGTTTTGACTCTTCTCTTCTCAAATTTCACTAAAAAAAATTTAGGATCACGTGGGTATCTTGGAATCGTTTCGATTGTTTATGATGAGAACATTGTCTTGGTGCCTCCTGTCAGGGGTTTAGTGGAAGTGTCCCGGGGAGTTGAGCTCTGAGGTGTTGTCGTCATAATTTTATCGTTGCAGTTCTGGAATACCTGAGTTTAGTAAGCCGACATCGAAAATCTCTTTTATGCAGTTCGTTGGTGAGATAACCTCGACGCCACCCAGTACTGGGGCGGGAGTTTGGGAGTATCGCCATAACTTGTATAACGGATGCTTTTCGAAGGTTGAGGTAGATGATTTCCGAAGGTTTCTTGGTTATGTGTTGAAGGATGGATACAGCTGGATGTAGGATTTGCTAGTTTGGGTGAGATATTATGCTTCCCCTGTATCCCCAACACCTGATTGCATAATCGGAAAGTTTCGGGACATTCATAGGTGGGAATTCAAGTAGCTCTTAGGATATCTTTCCGACGGATGTATGATATGAAATTGGGGTTCGACGTCTAGTGGTCCGCCTATTCACGGTCGGTTTTACAGTGGTCTCGTTGTGTCTTAAAGAGTCCTTGGCTATGCTGACTCGGGGACGCTTCGTATGTCATGTGCACTGCCTTGTACATGATGGTGCTGTACGATCCAGCCCGTGTAGGCCCCACCACGAAAACTTCGGATGAAATCTCTATCATATGTTTGTTCCGGCTTATTCTGCAAGCCAATCCTTTGTTTTGTTTTGAGTTGTGGTATTCGAGTTGCTTCGAAGTCAAGAGTTGATTCCATACCTTTCCTAAATGGTGTTCTCATATTCCGATGTGAATACCAATCCTCTTGATAATCGAGATTGTCATGTCAATCCTTTTTAACCGGCGTGTTTCTCTTCAAGTGGATCGGATCATTTCAACTCCCGCAAGATCAATTATCATTTCTTCTCAACGGTGGTTGTTTCATTCGTCCCAAGCTGCCTTTCTTTTTCCCTCCCTCCCACCCTTTTTCTTCAAGGATTCGGATTTCTGAATCAAGTATCCTTTATTCATGTGAAGTCTCTCTATTCTTTTCCTTCATGTTCTTACCCGGTGATTCTCAAGAAGATACTAACGAAGCTTCAAGTTCATCACTCTTCACTCGTTTTCTTCTCCGGTGGTTCCAAGTCAAGCTTTGTTGATCATACCCTTTCCTCATGTCAATGATTTCTCATACCGGTGAAATTCTTAATCATTAATTTCTCGCTATTCATTTGTTCCAGAGTGCTTAATATATCTGAATGGGCTCATCTTGTCATTCAAGATCCGTTCAACCTATTTTGAGGATGTTATATCATTCAAGTCATTTAATTCAACCGGGGCAACCTCTCGTTTAAATCTTCTCAACGGTGCTTATTTTGAGTGGGCCCTAACCCACAGGTCTTTTCCCAGGATCTTACCTGACTCTTCTTATTTTCCCGGAGCTATCCAAATTTCTTTCTGAAGTGTGACGTAAGAATGAATTATCACCAGTCATATGTAATTTCTCCAAGATCTGCCAAATTCTTTTAACCGTTGGCTCAACCTTTCTATTCATCATCCCGGAGTATCTCAATAATTAATGGTGGTGTTTCTCGTCGTCATTCTCGGATTTTGAAGACCGAAGAGGAGTTTTTCCTCCATATCTTGCTCCATTCTCTTCAAGAATCATTATTCTAGCTTGTTGCCATCCTCCCGTAATTGTTTTGGTTCGTGAGAATTCTTTCCACCTATCCGAGGCAATTCAAGAGTCTTCTCAGTTTGTTATCCGGAGTCCGTCAATTCAGGTTTATTCATTCTCAGCGGTCAGTTATTAGTCTCCTATTTTACCGGTGCTTCGTTCAAGTGATCTTTTATCGGCTCGTGATCTCTTCGTTCTAATGTATCTAAATCCTCTCAAGTACCTTCGTTCATTTCATATTTCTTTCCGGTGTTTCCTTATCCTTACTTCGTTCATAACCAATTCTCACGGTGGTTCGTTCAAGAGTTCTCTTCATTCGTTGTTATATCAATTCTTTCATTCTTAAAAATTCTACCGGTGGTTCGTTGAAGACCTTCTCAAGTTTGTGCTATATCTCTCTTAATCTTTCTACGAGGATAAGTAGTATGCCAAATCCGTTGATTGTCATCAATTTAATTGGTGAAGGATACGCATAATGTAATTCTTACTCTTGTTTCATCCAAGTGATTTAATTCCTTATTCCGGTGGTTCATCAAAATTCTTGTTTCCAATTGTTCATCTTCTCTTTTTCCCGGAGTTCCAAGCTTTAATTATCACGGAGAGCCATCTAAATCATTACAAGGCTTCACCTTGTGTTTTCAACTTCCCTTTTCTTTCGTCATCCTTTTGGTTACCGGAGTTCTTCATGAAGGTTCTACATGATGGTTCATCAAGGATTTTATCCCTTCTCGAAGTGTTCATCAATATTCTGTTCAGGGGAACTCAAGCTTTCATCATCTTCCTTTCCGGAGTGCATTTCTGTCTATCGTATCTTTGGAGGTGGTTTTACACCATTCTTGATAATTTGAGTTCATGTTTCACATGTTATTAAGAATGAGGTGTTCTTAAATCCATCAATATCGTCATTGAAGTTATCTTGGGTTATATTTCACCTAAAGCCTTCCCTAAGGTTTGTTGCTATCTATGGTGCTTATAAAGGACCCAAGTTCTTCTTTATCCTTCCGATGAACAAGGTCCTCGTCTTCTTGTTCTTATCAATTCAATATTGTTTTCGTTAGTGGCGGAATTTCACCTCAAGTTCTAGAGATGTTTTCCATAAGCCCACTACAAGCTTATCCTCTTCGTTGTTGTTTTCCCAACAATCCCGCGCAATCCTTTCTTGAAAGGACGCTTTCCAAGTTCAATTGTGATAGAAGTTGTCTTTTTCTTCTCCGCTCTTTTGTTCCGACAATCTACCTTTGATTCTTTCATCCAGAGGTATTGTGATGTTGCTCTTTTCTCTCATCATCTTGGATCGTGTTCTTTTCATGATTGCCCATTTAACCAGAGTGTCGTGCCCTCTTTTCAAGTTATATCTCCTTATCAAGTTATTATTCAATTCTTTTTCTTTTCAACTGGAGTGCTGTTCGAATTTGTTCTTCCTCGTTCCTCTTTTCTAACGGAGTGTTTTCGACTTTGTTCACCTTCGTTGTATTCTTTTCTCGAATTTGTTCAACCTCGCAAGGTTCTTTGGTTTCACTTGTTTGTCAAAGAAGCAACTTAGTTTTACCTCTTCTCTTCCTCTTCCGTTTTCTCTCCGGTGCCATTCTAGATCTCGGGACGAGATCCTCTCGTAGTGGTGGAGTATTGTAACGCCCCGAGACCGATGTGCCAGGTCTCGTTCAGTTATTCGCTGTTGTTGCCTTGTCATTTCTTGTGTGTCATGCATTGCATATCATGTCATCATGCGCATTTCATTTGCATACGTGTTCGTCTCATGCATCCGAGCATTTTCCCCGTTGTCCGTTTTGCAATCCGGCGCTTCGTTCTCCTCCGGTGGTCATTTCTACCTTTCTTTCATGTGTGGGTATTAAACATTTCCGGATTGGACCGAGACTTGCCAAGCGGCCCTAGTTTACCACCGGTAGACCGCCTGTCAAGTTCCGTACCATTTGGACTTCGTTTGATACTCCAACGGTTAACCGAGGGACCGAGAAAGCCTCGTGTGTGTTGCAGCCCAACACCCCTCCAATTTGGCCCAAAACCCACCTAACTCTGCTCCATCATCTCGGTCGTTCGATCACGATCGCGTGGCCGAAAACCGCACCTCATTTGGACTCTCCTAGCTCCCTCTACCTATAAATATGTGCCCCTCCCCGAAATTTCGGATCAATTCGCGGCTAACCCTAGATACACTCCTCCCCGCGCCACCGGACGCGTCCGCGCTGCACCGGACATGTCCGCCCACGCCCTCCACCTCACCCCGGCGAATCAGAGCACGCCATGTCACCAGATCCAGCCACTCCAGACGCGCCACATGGCACCGCGCTGCCCCACTTCGCCGCCGGCCTGCGAGCCCAGATCGGACCCGCATGGGCCCAGTTTTGCCGTCGCCGCACTGGAGCGCCCGACCGTGCGTGGCTCCCCTTCGGCTTGCCGGATCTGCGCGCTGCCGCCGCCCCTTTGCCGGCCATCGCCGGAGCGTCGCCCAGCTGCTTCTTTAGGTCACCCGCGCTGCCGTCCAGCCTCATCTTCCTCTCTGCTACTCTCTCTCAGGCCTCTCTCTCCCTCGCAGGTCAACCCCGCCATGGGCTCCGGCAGCCTCGAGCTCCATCCCTCGCCCACGGACGGGATCCGCCGGATCCGGTCCATCGCAGTCCGTCCCCGCCTTCCGTCGGAGTCCACCGTGGGAGCGCCGTCCCCCCTCGGCGGAGAAGCGCCGCTTCCCCCCTGCTTTCCCTCGATCCAGAGGAGAACGACGACAGGCGCCTCCTCCCCGCATGGGCCCAGTTCCAGCGCTCGAGTCCGGCCCAGCGCAGCGCCCCGCCTCGGCCTGTCTCCTCCTCCGAACCGGGCCAGGCCCAGGGTGAGCCGACCCCCAGCGCCCCCTCCTCTATTTTTTTCTTCACTGCTGGGCTAAGCCAGATTCGGACCGTGATGTTTTTTTTCTCGTCCCGCGATTTTGTCTATTATACCAGGGTTTGCTAGTTTTACAGATTAGACCCTCATGTTCATGCATTTAATAACTCATGAACCGTGCATCGGATTAAAATGTTTTATATATGAAACTTGCTCAGAATTTTGTGTAGATTAATAATATCCAACTTTCATCCATGTTTAAAATGTTTAAAATGTTGTTTGCATTAATTTGCTCCTATGCAATGCTAAAATGAATTAATTCATAACTAAATAACCGTAGCTCCGTTTTAATAAACTTTATATGTAAATGGGGTAGAATTTTGCCTAGTTTATCATGGCGCATTCATCTTGCATGCCTAACAACTCTAAAATAATGTTTAGGGCAGAACAGTACCAAACCTTAAATTATGCATATGAGGATTTTCCGGAATTGTTGTTCGTTGCTTCCGGCCTCATTTAAACTTGCCTAGATAGGTAGTTTTGTTGTGCTTGACCTCTTGCCATGTTAATCAACATTTAATATTGTTGGGTACATAAACGAGAGAGAACTAAATAATTGATGTGGTGTTTTGTCAATATGCATCCCGATGCATATTGAGCTCCACTTAATGTGTAGGATTGTTTGTGCACTTTGCCATGCCATGCCTCTTTAAACCGGACATGCATCATACTTGATTGTGCATCATGCCATGTTGATGTGTTGGTTGTTTACTACGTGCGTGCTTCTTTTCCGGTGTTGCTTCTTCGGGTTGGTTCCGTTAACGTCGAGTTGTGAGGACCCGTTCGTCTACGTTCGTTTGTCTTGTTCATGGACTCGTTCTTCTTCCTTGCGGGATTTCAGGCAAGGTGATCATACCCTCGAATGACTACTTTCTTTGCTATGCTAGATGCTCGCTCTTTTGCTATGCCAATGCTATGATGCCTACCTTTTGTTTGCCAGCCTCCCAATTGCCATGTCAAACCTCTAACCCACCATGTCCTAGCAAACCGTTGATTGGCTATGTTACCGCTTTGCTCAGCCCCTCTTATAGCGTTGTTAGTTGCAGGTGAAGATTGAAGTCTGTTCCTTGTTGGAACATGGAGATGTTGTTCCTTGTTGGAACATGTTTACTTGTTGGGATATCACTATGTATCTTATTTAATTAATGCTTCTATATACTTGGTAAAGGGTGGAAGGCTCGGCCTTATGCTTGGTGTTTTGTTCCACTCTTGCCGCCTTAGTTTCGGTCATATCGGTGTTATGTTTCCGGATTTTGCGTTCCTCACGCGGTTGGGCTATAATGGGAACCCCTTGACAGTTTGCCTTAAGTAAAGCTTTTCCAGCAATGCCCAACATTGGTTTTGCCATTTTCCACCTAGCCTTTTCTTTTCCCTTGGGGGTCGCGCGCCCAAGGGTCATCATTATTTTAACCCCCCGGGCCAGTGCTCCTCTGAGTGTTGGTCCGAACTGAGCTGCCTGCGGGGCCACCTCGGGGAAACTTGAGGGTTGGTTTTACTCGTAGCTAGTATCATATGAGTGTGCCCTGAGAACGAGATATGTGCAGCTCCTATCGGGATTTATCGGCACATTCGGGCGGTGTTGCTGGTTTAGTTTTACCCTGTCGAAATGTCTTGTTGTACCGGGATACCGAGTCTGATCGGAACGTCTCGGGTGGAGGTCTATTCCTTCGTTGACCGTGAGAGCTTGTGATGGGCTAAGTTGGGACACCCCTGCAGGGATTTGAACTTTCGAAAGCCGTGCCCGCGATTATGGGAAGATGGGAATTTGTTAACATCCGGTTGTAGAAAACCTGAAGTCGACCTTAATTAAAATGAATCAACATCGTGTGTAACCGTGATGGTCTCTTTCCGGCGGAGTCCGGGAAGTGAACACGGTTGTTGGAGTTATGCTTGACGTAGGTAGTCCAGGATCACTTCTTGATCATACTTTTATCGACCGTGCTTTGGCTTCTCTTCTCGCTCTCTTTTGCGTATGTTAGCCACCATATATGCTAGTCGCTTGCTGCAGCTCCACCTCATACCTTACCTTGCCCATAAGCTTAAATAGTCTTGATCGCGAGGGTGCGAGATTGCTGAGTCCCCGTGGCTCACAGATACTTCCAAAACTAGCTTGCAGACGCCGATGAGACCGTGCAGATGATGCAACCAAGCTCAGGAGGAGCTCGTTGAAGATCTTGTCCTTTGTGTTGTTTCGTTCTAGTTGATCAGCAGTGGAGCCTAGTTGGGGTCGATCGGGGACCTTTGTCGTATTTGGGGTTCTTCTTTTATTTTGGTTCCGTAGTCGGACCATGAGTGTATTTGATTGATGTAATGTTTATTCATGTAATTGTGTGAAGTGGCGATTGTAAGCCAACTGTGTATCTCTTTCCCTTATGTATTACATGGGTTGTGTGAAGATTACCTCACTTGGGACATATGCCTTCAATGCGATTATGTCTCTAAGTCGTGCCTCGACACGTGGGAGATATAGTCGCATCGAGGGTGTTACACTCATTCTAACACTTATGCAAAATTGATGACTTAGATGTGCAACACATGAAGAAACATTTTTCTTTAATCAATGAAGAATAACACTCTAAGTGTGAAGAAATTAATGAAGAATGTGATTCTCAGAACCCTATGACAATTGTATGCGGTGTCTGAAATCATCATTCGTATATGGTGGGTCTCGCCACCACCAAAAGTTGAAATTCCCCAGTTGTTCAAATTCTTCAACTTTGCATTGTCTTCACTGTTTCCGTTGTTTTTCTTCATTGGCTATATATATATATATATATATATATATATATATATATATATATATATATATATAAACACTATTCTGATCACGGGATCAGAATAATATTCTGATCACAACCTGAACTGCCTGTGTAAAGCGCCTGAACTTCTCTCTGTACGAACCCGACCTTCGGGCTATCTTCGCAACCGTGCCTTCTACCGCGAGTTTTTCTGGTTTGTCGTGTTCCATGTGATGTAAGTGTAATCTTTAAACGAATTTTAGTAACTAAATACTCGTTTTAGATAGGAATCTCGGTCATAGTCGTATTTTGCACTCGGGTCGTGAAGAACTCGCGTTTTTTGCGATTTTACTGCGTGAGTTGTTCGACCTGAACTTCCCCCTGTGCTAGGTTGAACTTCCCGCAACATTGCCCAAATAGGGCTTGCTATATACCGTTGGAAAGCTATGGACACAAGTATCATGACCCAAGTTAAATTTTTCGCAAAATGTAAGCGGTTTAAGAGCAGTTTTGAAAACCGTTTGTTTTTCACACAAAAAACGCGAATCGTAATTTTGATCGCATTTCTAAACCGTTTATTGGAATGAGGCAAGTAATATGGCGTTGGAAAACTGCTGCAAAACCGCTCCTTCCCTATGGTTAAAGCGTTAAAAGTTTTCTCTAATTCCCTACGGTTAAAGCGTAATTTGGAAAATCGTTGAATTTCGCAAACGAAACACCCGAGTTGGTATCTTTGATGTCATTTCTAAACGGCAAATCCAATTGAGGCAAATAATATGGCATTGGAAAGCTTATGAAAATGCGCTACTTTTTCATGTTAAAAGTTTTTTCTAATTTTGAACGGTTTAAAAGTAATTTAGAAAATGGTACAAGTTCCACCGAGTGTGTATTTTCAAGCTAATTTTTTAACCGTACATCCAAATGCAGCAAATGATATGGCGTTGGAAAGCTTGAGGAAATGCGAAACTGTTTTGTATATATTGTTTCTCCTAATTCATTACTGTTTTATGTCAGTTTTGAAAATGGCTAAAACCGTATTTTTGCCATAATTTCTACAAACTTTATCGGAATGGGGCAAATAATATACCGCTGAAAAGCTACGGAAAATGCGAAACTTTTTCATGTTGATAGTTTTCTCTGATTCCTAGCCATTTTTATGTAATTTAGAAAACGGCGAGATCACTCGTTCTGCCTTTAATTCGAAACAGATTCTTTGAAAATGCACCGCGTGAAGAACCTGACCTTCTCAGCATGTCTACCTAAACTTCACTCTGTTTTTGCCGTGCATTTTTTTGCTCGCAGATCTCCATCCACTCCCCGGAATTCAACGAGTGATATACCGATGGAAAGCTACTGTAAACATGCAACTTTCCCGTGTTGATTATTTTCTCATGCTCGCGATGGTTTTAAAAGTTTTTCATCTGAAATTCATTCAGTGTAGTTATTGAACTTCCTGCTATTTTCACGTTGAACTTCTATGACGTATTTTCCTTTGTAATTTTCTCATCCATTCGTCATTTTAGACAAATGATATTCTTTTTGTACAAACCTCTCTCACAATATTTTTTAACTATCTCGAACCGAGGACTTGAACTTACATAAATGACATTCCTGTTGTTTTGAAGTAAATTAGAGAAATGACGAGATCATGATTTCCGCCTTCATTGCGAATGGAAACGCACTGCCTGAAGTAGTTGAACTTCTCGGGCGTGTGTGTTTGAACCTCACTCTATTTTTGGCATGCTGTTTTTTGCTCTGCCTGAAGTAGTTGAACTTCTGGGGCATGTCTATTTGAACTTCACTCTGTTTCACTTTATTGTATTTTTCTTATATGAAATACACACCATATAGTACGTGAACTTCTGGTTGTTATCAATTTGAACTTCTCTCTGGTTTGAGAGAATTATTTTAAAACACAAAAAACAACATATTTTTGATGTATTTTGGACATCTAAATACACGGTGAACCTCTCTCACAAGATTTTTTTAAAACTTTTCCTCATCGAGCACTTGAACTTCTGGCAACCATTTTTTCCGTTTATGAGTTGCTTTTAAAAGTGCAAAAAATAGTGTTGTGTTTTTTATTTTTTTGAACAAGTAAATCCTAGGTTTTAATAAACTCTGAACTTCTCTGTTATTTCAATATGAACTTCACATTTTTATATTTTGAGTAAACAATTGTATTCGATTTTTAAACGGAAAAATCGAACATGGAAATACAAGGTGAACCACTCTCGCAAGAATTTTTGAACTTCCCTGGACAGAGCACTTGAACTTCTTTCAACAAACCTTTTTAAGCTTTTCTTTTTCTATACTTTTTATTCTCACTTGAAATGCATTCCGTGCAGCAGTCGAACTGCTCGCTGTTTTCACCTTGAACTTCTGTCACGTATTTTTTTCGTAATTCCTCACCCGTTCATTGGATTTACACAAATTATATACCTTTTTAGAAACTTGTTGACAAGATGCCACTTTTTTTAATACGGTTAAACTTTTTTTCCAACAACATACACCAATTTGTTTATAATCCTTTTATTTTTGTAATAAGAATAAGATATATCCTTGGAAAATTGTTGAATAGGAAGAACATTTTTCCTATCGAGCATTGTGTTTCAAAATTTGTAATGGATTGAGAGAATTGTTTTGAAACACAGAAAATAGCATTTTTGTGTGTGTTTGCACAAGTAAATACAGGGTGAAGGTCAAACCGCTTCACACAAGTAAATACAAGTAATAAACATCGAATCGATGTGCCATATAAATTTGAACTCCTAGGTTTTTTGGACCTTCTCTCTTATGTAAATTTGAACTTCTAAGTTTTTTTAGAAATGGGGTATGCCCATTTGTATAAACCTTTTTGAACTTCTTTTGTTTTTCTAATTTGACCTTCTTGGTTTTGTAATATACATTACATTTCTCTGTTTATTGTTTAGTAACGGGAAAATCATAGTTTTGCAATAAACATCAAACTGCACCGCCTTTTCAATTTGAACTTCTCATTTTGCTATAAATGAGGAAAACCATTTTCTTTGTTAAACTTTTTTGAACTATTAAGTTTGTTTTAATTCGGACATCTTTCTGTTATTTCAATTTGAATTTTGGTCATATTTTTATACACCCGTAATATTTTCTTCAAACTATATCATGTTTTCAAAACTAGAGACGACGCTTTAGTGTTTTTTCAGCAACATGTACATTTTAGTATGTTGTACATCCCGGATCATTTTTTCTTTTGACACATTAAAACAAATAGCTTCGGGAGAAGGAATGCTTTAAAAAAATGTTTGCCAATTGCCATAAAATCAAATAGACATAGTCTATTTAGAAACACATGTAGATACATACATATAAGCCTTTTTAATGTATGTATAAGAAAACACTAGGTAGTAGCGGAATTATTCTAGAAGAAAAATAGTAGTGAAGGTCAAATTGACAACGTAGTCATCTTGACTAATCTGTTTTCTTTCATTACTACATCTTCTGAACTTGTTATCACTACACTGCCATCAAAATCTGCCATGCATTCAGGGGCACGAGAATTATCTACTTCACCAGATTATTTTAGTTTAGTAGTACGCACTAGTTAGCACAGCCAGAGAAGGTTTCCATAGTGAGGAAGCTAGTTACCTGAACTTCTGAAGAACAAAAACAAGTACAGTGTCAAGTTAGATTTTCAGATTTTCAGAGTGGCAAGTTCCTCCAAATTGCCAGCTGAAGGTCTGGGCCTCCTCCAACTGCAGGTCGACGTCTCCTGCAGCTACAGGCAGTGCCTAATCGATGCGTGGGGCTGGTGGTCAACCATTGGCCCAGGTTGGCTGTCATCTTCAATGTCATCATCCAGGAAACCACCAACAGAGCCGCACAGGCACATGTGAAGCAACCAATTTTTTCTACTCGCATAGGATGATTAAGGCCACAAAATGGCTCAACTTAAACACGAGAAATTTTGCCCCCTTCATTGCGAATCCATTCCATCAAACAACACACACTATTATTTAGTAATGAAAGAGATCGGTGATTGCCTTTTGATACATCTGCAATGTATACTACTGGATACAAGCACGCAAGAGCCGTCGGATTGCACAAGCTCACCGGCCGAACTTCACATGCTCTGTGAAGTTTCTTCTTTCTAGCCGAGATGCGTCCAGCGCAGGCGAGCAGGAGCACGCCTCAGGCAAGCTTCGGTGGTCTCCATCAGAGGACATGGAGGAGAAAGTGGGGAGAAGATAGGAGGAAGAAGATACAGTGGGTAGGTGGGAGGAAGATGTTCTGGGGAGGGTGGGATGGGGCTGTGGAGGAGGAGCAGGAGGGCACACCGGAGCAGAGGGCAGGCCAAGCCAGTGTTGAAGGAATAACATGGCGGAGTAGAAGGAAGGTGGCGCCGCAGGGGAGGTTGGGGGTGGTGCGGAGGTGGTTAGGGCGGGTGCGGTGCAGCGACCGAAAGCCGGTGCGGCGCGGCGGCCGGAAGTAGGCGGGGGGCGGCCAAAGCCAGGCGCGGGGGCGGCGCAGGCGTCAGATCCAGGCGAGGTGGTTCTGCAGGGCCGAATCCAGGCGGGGGCAGCTCAAGCGCAGTTGGGTAGGTCGGCCGGCGGGAGGAGGCGCGCGGCGTGACGAGATCCAGGGAGGGTGGCGGCGCTCGGGGGAGGGGTCGAGGGAGGTCAGGGTGGGGATCGGGGCAGCGGGTGGAGTGGGTTGTTTTTTTCGTAATCGGTCCGGTGGGGTTTTCGGGAGTTCGGGAACACCTCGTGGCTTCTATATGGGCCGGCCGTGATCCAAATAGTTATTCTAATCCCATGATCAGAATAGTGCTACTCTCTCTCTCTCTCTCTCTCTCTCTATATATATATATATATATATATATATATATATATATGTATATGAGTTTATGTCCTCTACAGCATTCACTTATTGCTAATTCTTCAAGTTGGTTTTTCTGCAAAGTGAATGTGATCGGAACCTTCCCCCTCTATGCTAAACTCAACCCAATCTATTCACAAATTCTTCATGTGCGTTCTATTTGAAACTCGTTCAAAATCTTCACTGTGTCCTTGTCATCTAAAGAATTTGCGAACGGAACGTTAAAACTTATCTTATCCGAAATTTTCGGCTTTGCCGCTCAAACCGTTCCGCATCCCACAATATACTTATATATTCACCCACGATCTAACACGATCTCCACTTCTCAGTACGTGGGTAACACAAGTGATGCGAATGAGAAGGGTCAGGGGCACGTTCGTCCAAATACTTCGGGCGAACAATTTTGCACCGTGGCTATAAATACCCCCTCTCCCCTTCCTCACTTCCTTTACTCCGCTCGACCTCCTTCTCCAGCTCGAGCTTCTCAAACCCTAGCGCCGCCGCTACTTCATCGTCGCCGGTGAGGAAGAGCTTCACTGTCTCGACCTCATCGCTGTCGTACTCGCGCCGCCCGCAGAAATGTTCACTCCGCCGCCGTAGCCGTCTTCCTCCACTGAGTTAGGGCATGGAAGATCTACACTGACGAACTTCACTTCTCCACCTCACAGTTCGTCGTGTTCATCATTCAGGCTAATTAAAAGATACTTTTACTGCCCTCTGTGATTCAAATGATTATCTACATAATCTTCAAAGGTGTTTTTCTTCAAATCTTCACACACTAAAACACCTCACATGTCATCTGTTCTTGATTCATTTCTCTAAGCTGCATATTTCTCTTCAAGATTCCTCAATTTTGCGGATTTCTGATCTATACAACTCTGGAACCTAAGACTAAGAACGCTCAGTGAAATTCTTCAAGACTCGTCTGGTCAAATTCCTCAAACTTGTTCTTTTTCCAAAACCTTCTGAGAACGCATATGACCTCTCCAAATTCCTCGCAACTATACTCCGTTCACAGGTACTCATGTCCGCTGCTGAATCACTAGGTTCTCATCAACTTAACTCATTTGCAGCGTTCCTCAAAGAAAAATTGCATACTTCTTCAGAGAATTCGATTGTTCAAATTCCTCAACTGAAGAAAATGGCTGACGGTAAGAAGCCACAGAAAGGAGGAAAGAAGCCAGAGGTCAACAAAGTGTTTGAAATCCCTGATGACATCAATCCTAGGTACTGCACACCTCCTGAGGAAGATAAAAATCAGCGCAAGGTACGCATTCAGAAGATAGAGAGGAGATGGGCTAGAGAGTGGAGGGAGTACAGATATGTTACTCCCAAATACATGAAGAAATTCGCTGTTACCCCTCCATGCTCAAGACCTCCATTGGCACCTGGCCAAGAAGCGAATCCCACCAGCGTCAAGCACGGTGAGGACTTTCCTGAAGAATGGGCCAAGCGCCAGGCCAAGTTGGCCAAACAAGCAAAACAAGCAGTGAGGAAATTCAATGAGACTCTGCTGCTGCTGCCACTGAGGCCTCTGTTAAGCCGAAGAAATCTATGGCAAAGAAGCCTACACGTAAGCCAAGTGTTTCACCTTCAGTGCCCTCAAGGCCAAGTTCCTCAGCACCTCGCAGCCAGAATCTTGAAAGCCCTCAAGGCTAATTCCTCATGCTGCTCCTGCTCCTCCAAAATCCTCAGCTCCTCAAAAGCCCTCAGCAGCTCCTCCAAAGTCCTCAGCTGCTCCGACAACGTCCTCTACACCTGTGCATCTTGCCATGTAACAAAGGACTACAGGCATCTCTATTGCCTCAGGAGCTTCAGCTAGTTCCTCAGTTGCACCCAATTCTTCAACGGGACCCTCTTTGATGAAGACAAAGGCCACTGCTGGACGAGGTCCTCGCCCTAGTCCTCAGAAGAAGCAGGTCGCCTTCCAAGTGCTGTCTGAAGAAGACGAAGCTGATGATGAAGAACTTGCTGAGATCATCGGAGATAGGCAAGTCAGGGCCGCTAGAGCCAAAGGCACAAATGTGCCACTGCTTTTGGATCCAAGATTGATCCTCGACTATATTGTTCTCTGGCACAAGGACCCAAACACTCCTACGCCTGATTTCAAGTTGACTGCTGGCCAAAGTCACATGCTGACCCATTTCATCCAAGAAGAAAAATGGAAATATCAGAAGGCCAGGCAAATCAAGAAAGCGCAATATAAGAAGGAGAAATTTCTGAAGAACAACGTTGTCACTATGACAACTGATGAACTTGTAAAAATCTAGTCTGAAATCAAAACCCTCAGCGATGACTTCAAAGCCTACTATGCTGATTGGCAAGGAGCCAAGGTCAGGTTTGTTAAACTGACTGAGAAGTTCACCTCAAATGTTGCAGCTACATCGCAACAGGAAATTCCTCAGGCTGTAGCATCTGCTCAGCCAACTGAAGAATATGGCAGCACCGCTGATGACTTTCAGGCTGCTAAAGAAAATTTGAGTTCCAGGGCTGATGACTGCATTCCAGCCGCTGAAGATATTCCAGGGCATCCACTAGTGGTGCGCCTGAAGAAAGTGAAGAAGTCAGGGAAACTGCATCATTTGTGTCCAAAGAAAACCAACCAGATTCCTCTACTCCTCCTGTGCCTACACCAACTCCGATCCTTCCATCTGCATCAGATCTGAAGAAGACCAAGGCTGCAGAGCATGCAACTATGAAGAAAAGGAAGGCATCAGCTACTTCAGATTCTTCAGCTCCGAAGAAAATGAAGTCTATGATAAGTTCATTCACAAATCCCATTGATGTTGTTCCGATCTCAACCATGCCATCAAAGGACCTTGTTCCTTTTGATGAAGAATATGTGATCCATAGCGGATCTAATGAAGAAAATCCTTCTCCTACTTCGTCAGAGCAGATGGATGAAGAAATTGAAGCGGATCAAATCCCCTCAACACCAGTTGTTTCCTCGCCTATGCCTCAGTTCACAGCTGAAGAGGCTAGCATTGAAGAAATGGAAGATGAAGATGTGGACATTGGCTGCACCACACTAGTGATGAATGATGACTTTTGGGAAAGTCAGCATCCCAACTCTCCACTATTCACACCTTTAAAGAAAATACCTCAGTCCCCTGCACAAACTATTCAAATGGGCTTCGAACAAACTCACCCCACTTCGTCTGTACGTGAAGAAATTCTAGCCACTAGTGCTGAAGAAACTGATTCTGCTGAACATCTGAAGACGCAGACTGCCAATGAAGAGGAACTAGAAATTCCTTAGCCTGAAGAACCTGAGATTGTGATTCCTGAGGTTGTGATGCAACTCACTGACACTCCTCTACCCAAGCCAAAGGATCCATTCTCCAGGAAGCAAAAATTCAAGGATGATGATTTCTTCAGCGAGCACATATTCTTCACAGACTACAACCCCTATGACTCTTCTCGCATTAGGAAAAGGCGTTTCTGGACTGCCAGCCAGGCTAATTTCTATTCCTCAGTGCTGTTCAACAAAGACAAAATATTCCACCATGAGCACATTCCTCACGTGGATATGGAATCTGTACCATGCTTCGTGCCAGTCCTTAGTGTTCTTCACGATGTTGGACTGTTAAATTTCTGCATTGACATCTGTGATTGGAATGAAGAACTTATTCTTCAATTTTATGCGACACTGCACATCACATGAGATTCTCAAGATGTGAATTCATGGGTGTTGGACTAGATGCCTGAAAACACTCACTACACGACACCAGCTACTGAATTGCTTCGTGCCTTACCACTCAGTCCTCCCCTTTAAGCTGCTCATTGCATCTACAGTGTACCTGAACTTACAAATCACTACATGCAAGTTCTGATGAAGCCTTTGAAGCTAGGTCAGGCCCCATGAACCAAATTCCTCTTGAAGGAATTACTATATGTGCCTCGGACTATCTATCGCATTCTGACGAGGACAATGAGTCACATCAAAGGCCACGACTCATCTGATGAGGAAATAGTTGGCATCATGAAGAATCTACTATTCAACATCATACATAGCATTCCTATCAACTATCACGATTTCTTCATGAGGGCTCTGGCAAATGTTGCACTTTCTCCGTTTGAGCTGAAACCTTATGCACCTTGGATTATGAGATTCCTCAGGACAAGGGCTTCACTCAACTACAAGGCTGATTTTCAGAATCACCTTAGCTATCTGCCCCCGATTGAAGTCCTCAAGCAGGCTTTTGCTTCAACTATTGAAAAGGGCAAGGCTCCTGCTGTCATTAATGAAGGCATTCGTCCATTGGATGGTCAGTTTCGCAAAGCTGCATCTTATTCCACCAATGATGACTCTACCACACATGACTCTGCTGCCAATGCACCCAAGTTAACTCCCCAAGCCACTGCTCCTCGTGTGATGACTAACCATGAGCTTCTGCTTAGTCTTCACGAAAAGGTGGATCGAAACCATAAATGGGTTAAGCGTCATTTTGGTTCATTTCTTCACAACATGACTGCTACACACAATGCAATGAAGAAAAACCATTACTACCACCATGAAGTTTTCGGTCGCACCTGGGCCATTCTGTCACATCTGTATGGTGAAGAAGATCTCTAGAAAATGGGTCTCAAGGAAGATTTTGACTGGTCTGCACCTCCACCGAAGAAATACAAGAAGGTCAAGGTTCCTCCTTTGGTGTCCAGCTCCTATTCTTCATCTCCCAACACCGACGAGCATGAAGACTTGGACGACACTGCAGCAGGCCCTTCCACGACAAATGACCCCAACAGCGTTGATGCTCCTTCATCAACTTGATATTCTTCGAGGGCGTTAGTCCTCATTTTCGATCCTTTTGGTCATTCGATGACAAAGGGGCAGAATTTTGAGTTAGTCTTCAAGCGGGTCTGTCTATATGGGCGTTTTTTTGCTAAGTTACAACTCTCGTTCTTCTGAAACTTTATTGGATCGAGTTGTAAACTTAAACTCGATGGTGCTCTAATACTTTTGATGTGTTTTTCTACATGCTTACTTCTCATATATGTTAATGCACGCATGCTGAATTACATCAGTCACCAAATTTCATCATTCATTCCAAATTCTTCATTATGATATGTCAAATGCGTGTATGAATTACAAGATATATGGGGAGGTCTCCATGATTCAACTCTTCAAGTGTGCATTGCTTCAAATGCAAATTCCTCACTATGCACATCTTCAGGGGGAGTTCTTCTATATCTTGTAATCAAATTCCTCAATATCAGTATTTCCACTTCATATGTTTATCCCCGTTGAAAAATTAACCTATATTGTCATCAATCACCAAAAAGGGAGAGATTGTATGTGCATCTAGTGCCCCTTAGTGATTTTGGTGTATTGAAGACTTATAGGTTAAGGGAATAATGCGTTTGTGAGTGTACACAGGTCTATAAGTCTATGTGGAGTTGGATATTTATAGAGAAAGTCGACCCCTAAAAATGAAGATCTTCGACTAAAGACTTTGAATTTCTGAAGATTTTTTGAAGACTCTGAAAGTGAAGAAATTGGTGTGACCTTGAAGACTTGGTATTCATTTGAGGAACATGAAGCGTGAAGACTTTTGTTTTTGTAGTTTCATTTTCTCTTTCTTAAGTCTTAGGAAACACCATACTGTTAAAGGGGGTCGACGAAATACTAAGGAAAAATTTCAATGTGATGCTCAACTCAAAATCCTACACCTACCAATCCCTTCGAGTGAAGCCATTGGAAATCTCATACAGTTCAGTAATGTTCTTCAGTGACAGGGACGAAGTTCTTCTGGTCTCTGATGAATTTGTTCTAACTGAGGAGTTAGGAATTCGCCAGTGCAGATTGCCTACATAGTGAGGAACATGATAGCCCTGAGGAATTTGATTCTCACAATTCCGACCGTTGTTGTGCTATGCGCTAGCTGTCCCAGAATATCTACCCACCTAACGGTCATATCATTGAAGGGCATTTATGTCTTATCATGTCGGGCTGCTCCCGAGGCTATAAAATAGCCGCCCCCTACAACCACCGGCTGGTTGGCTGCTCCGAGAGAAACTGACACTTGTCATTTGAGAGCATCCCATCCACCAAGGACTTTGGGTGAAAATCATCAAGTGAGGAAAACCCAAACCCAAACACCTACAAACCCCAAAGTGATTGAGCATCACTGAAGAGATTGATCCTACGTGGATCCGACGCTTGTTAACTTTGAAGACTGTGCTTCTTCCAGACGGTTAGGCGTCAAGGTCTAGAGAATCCAAGAGGAATTGCGGATCGCCGAGTGACCAAGTTTGTGAAGGTTCGGAAGTCACCTGAAGACTTACCACGAGTGATTGGGTGAGGTCTGTGTGACCTTGCTCAAGGGGAATACGGTGAGGACTGAGTGTTTTGGACTGCGTGTTCTGAACTGGGTGTCCGGGACTGTGTGTCCTCTGGTTTAAATACCTAGCCACCCTAACCAGACGTACAACTGTCACAGCAGTTGGAACTGGTCTACCAAATCATTGTCTTCACCAAGCTCACTGGTTCTATTTCCTCAACTCTTTCATTTCCTCATAAATGTGTTGAGTGCTTGTTCATATCTGCGTTTGAAGACTTTGACTGAAGACTTTCTCAAATTCCTCAGTTCAATTCCTTCAGTCTGTTTGTCTTCATCCTGTGCTATCCTGTGCTTACGCTTTCTGTACTCCGTGCTTGTCTTCATTTCATCATGATGACTATGCTTGTGTTCTGTTATGTTTACTCTTGAGTACTTATCCGCCGCTAGTAGTTCTTCGCTAAGGAATTTCCTCACCTACAAATTCCTCAGTGAAGAATTCATAAAAATCGCCTATTCACCCCCCTCTAGTCGATATAACGCACTTTCAAGAGACCCTGCAGAAGTACATCGAACTCTTCAACAGCGTCCGCCTCAAGATCCCCAACGTGACGGATGAAGCCATCATCTCAGCGTTTTCCAACGGCGTCCACGACGTCAAGATGAAGGAGGAGCTCGCCATCCACAAGGAACTGTGCATGACTCTGGAGCTGTTCAACATAGCAACCAGGTGTGCAAGAGAGCTAAGGAGGGGCATCTCTCCCTCCTCGAGCCCCCTGCTGCCAACCCAGAGGAGAAGAAGGCCAAGGTCAAGGACGTGAAGCGCAAGGGAGTGGCCGTACTCGCAACAGAGCTAGACACGAAGCACGGACAGGACCACCCCGAGTCGTCCAAGGGCAGCCGTCTCTTATGCGCCTTCCACAATGTGCATAGCCACAACACCAACGATTGTCAAGAGCTCAGGGCCATCCGAGATGGACGCTTCGGGTGGCGCCCCAAGCGCAACGACCGAGGCTACGACCAAGGAGGAGGACGAGGTGGAGGATGCTGGGACGACCGCGGTCCCCGCCAGGAGTGGCACGACCGGCCTCGTGAGGACCACTGGCTAGAGCAGCCTCGTAAGGGCGCCTGGCGCAGCCAGCCACACGAGGACCATCTTTGGGCAATCCTGGCCTCCTTCCACTGCCGCCACCACCAAGAAGGAATGATGACCTCCATCAGGATGAGGGGGCTGGGCGCTTCCAGGCGCCGCGCACCATCGCTTGCATCTTGGGTGGCGCTCAGGCCCCAGCTTCCCAGGGCATCTTCAAGCAGTTCTCTCGCGAGGTGAATGCAGCCTCCCCAGGCTCGAGGCCACGCGCCCGCTCAGGTGGTCCAAGTACGCCATAACCTTCAGCTCGGCGGACCAACTCAAGTGCGCGGCGAGCGACGACGTCCTCCCGATGCTCTCTTCACCTGTCATCAGCAATGTCCAAGTCACCAGACGCCCATCGATGGTGGCGCGGGGCTAAGTGTCCCGTCCGTCGAGATGTTCAACAGCCTCCAAGTGCCATACGATCAGCTTCAGCCCACCAAGCCTTTCTCAGGAGTGACCGATGGCTCCACCACCCCGATAAGGCAAGTTTATCTCCCTGTCATTTTCGGTCAGCGCGACAACTACCGCACCGAGCTCGTCGACTTCGACGTCGCCCACATCCGTCTGCCGTACAATGTCATCCTCGGGTACCGAGCATTAGCCAAGTTCATGGCAGTGACCCACCACTACTACAACGTCCTCAAGATGCCAGGAAGCGGCGGAATCATCACATTCCCTGTGAAGAAAGAGATGTGGTGTGCTCCCTCGAGTGCGCCTTCCAAGCCACAACAATCGAAGACCCTAACAGCGAGGGCGTGTACCCTCCTGAGGTCACCCCCAAGAAGAAGAAGCAACTACTCCGCACAAGGCCTCGGGGGGCGGCGCCTCTAGCGGTGCCACATCAGGATCGGCGCCCGCGCCTGGGGAGCCTCCCTCCCTCGCATAAGAAGGCATGCTCGGCACCTTCCTCGGGCAGGGCTCGGGGGCTCTCTTCTGGAGGGCCTCAGACCTGGCCAACATCAAGAGGGAGGTGCTCGGGCACCACGTGGAAGCGTGCTTCGCAACAAGTTTCCCTTAGGAGGGCACCGGGCGAGGAGCGCCCGGCGCTCAGGAGTTCATCGTCAAGGCCACCAAGGAGCTTCAGGAAGCAAGGGCAATACGCGGCGACCACCACCTACCTGGTGCAACTCCCCATCCAGGAGAGGGTGGTGAGCCGCGCGTCTACATCGACATCCCAGGGCTCAACAGGGCTGCATCTCAGGAGCGCTTCTGGCTATCGCGCGCTGGCCGGTGCGAGGGTCCACCTCACAGCTATGTTCGCATGCCATTTCGCCTGCCGAGTGTGGCAGCCGCCTTCCAGCGTAACCTACGAAGTATCCTGGCAACCCAGGAGGCGAGGCATCACGTGGTCCTGGCGGAGATGGATACGGTCCTCAGGGAGCTACCTGAGCCCCTAGAGCCTCCTGAGGCTTAGGGTCTTGCCGGCTCATGAAGAGCGGCTTCTTCAGTGTGTGCCTTCAGCTACCCCAACGCTCCTTCGACAACAAAACCAGGTGACATGTTCCAAGTTCATTCAGCTGGGAGCGCGCCCCGGGCTGCATTATTCCCAGCTCGCGTGGGCCTCTTCCTGCGGCATGTATCCTTTTTATGTCTTTAGCTTACTTTACTGGGGGCGCCCCCCGTGCTGCATCATCCCTAGGCCGCTCGGGTCCGTCCCAGCGGCATGTATCATTCCCGCATCTATCTAAGCTATCCGATTCCCATGCATGAGTTATTTATAGCAATCACCTGCTTGTGCTTGGGTCCGTCCCTGCAACGCTGACAAATCTGAGCGGTTGAGATCTGGCTCGCGACATGCCCACGCACGTCACCTCACTAGGCTCTCCGTGCCTTCATCTTCTTGCGGAGTGACCAGTGGCAGACCGGCAATCGTAGTGACAATTTGTGTCCCACCTCACGCTAACCTGCAGGAACCTCCTAAGGACAACATCAAGTGGTACCGCGGGCTCCCTCTTCTCCCATGCAATTCGCTTGCGCATTAAAAGGGGGGCTCCTGAGCATCGCGACTCAGGAGCTCTTACTGGCTCTCCAGCCCTCACCCCGGGGGCTTGACCACGGCATGACCGGGGAAATATTATTCAAAGAAATAGTAAATCTTATCATGGGTACTACGCACACAACAAGGAGCAAATAGGTTGGCTATATCATTCAATTTAGTAAGATGTGACACAACAATTTCAGATTCATAACAATAGAAAGGATCAGCTTCAACCATGGTAATTAACTCAGGATAGACAGAAAATTCATAATCCTTGCAAGTAACAAAGATAGGTGAAGTAGAAAACTTAGGATCATATTGCATTCTAGCATTTAAAGAATTTTCTTTCAGCTTAGCTAGGAGTTTCTTAAGATCATCTCTATCATTGCAAGCAAAAAAGTCTCTAGCAGTTTCTTCATCCATGATATAACCCTTGTTGGGTAACGTAGTAATTTCAAAAATTTCCTACGCACACGCAAGATCATGGTGATGCATAGCAACGAGAGGGGAGAGTATGTCCACGTACCCTCATAGACCGAAAGTAGAAGCGTTAGCACAACGCGGTTGATGTAGTCGTATGTCTTCACGATCCGACCGATCAAATAATGAACGCACGGCACCTCCGAGTTCTGCACATGTTCAACTCGATGACGTCCCTCGAACTCTGATCCAGTCGAGCTTTGAGGGAGAGTTCCATCAGCACGACGGCGTGGTGACGATGTTGATGTTCTACCAATGCAGGGCTTCGCCTGAGCACCACTACGATATGACCGAGGTAGATTGTGGTGGAGGGGGGCACCGCACGCGGCTAAGAGATCCAAGGGATCAATTGTTGTGTCTATGGGGTGCCCCCTGGCCACGTATATAAAGGAGTGGAGGATGGGAGGGGCCGGCCCTCTCTATGGCATGCCCGAGAGGAGTCCTACTCCCACCGGGAGTAGGATTCGCCCTTTCCTAGTACAACTAGGAGCCCTTCCAAGTAGTAGGAGTAGGAGAGAAGGAAAGTGAAAAGAGAAGAGAAGGAAGGAGGGGGCGCAGCCCTACCCCTTAGTCCAATTTGGACTAGGCCTTGGGGGGCGCGTTGCCTGCCTCTCTCTCTCTTTCCCCTAAAGCCCAATAAGGCCCATGCACTACCCGGCGAATTCCCGCAACTCCCCGGTACTCTGATAAATACCCGAATCACGCGGAACCTTTCCGATGTCCGAATGTAGTCGTACAATATATCAATCTTTATGTTTCGACCATTTCGAGACTCCTCGTCATGTCTCCGATCTCATCTGGGACTCCGTACTACCTTCGGTACATCAAAACACATAAACTCATAATATAACCGTCATCGAACTTTAAGCATGCGGACCGTACGGGTTTGAGAACTATGTAGACATGACCGAGACACGTCTCCGGTCAATAACCAATAGCAGAATCTGGATGCTCATATTGGCTCCTACATATTCTACGAAGATCTTTATCGGTCAAACCGCATAACAACATACGTTGTTCCCTTTGTCATTGGTATGTTATTACCCGAGATTCGATCATCGGTATCTCAATACCTAGTTCAGTCTCGTTACCGGCAGGTCTCTTTACTCCTTCCGTAATACATCATCCCGCAACTAACTCATTAGTTGCAATGCTTGCAGGGTTTATAGTGATGTGCATTACCGAGTGGGCCCAGAGATACCTCTCCGACAAACGGTGTGACAGATCCTAATCCCGAAATGTTGCACTAAGCTAAAGTAGCTATTCTGCCTTGGGCCTCCTGGCCACAAATGATCCACAACGGACCTCATGGCCAGTCCGGATAATCTATGGAGCTGGGCCCAGCCGGTCAATCGCTCATTCAGCAACAATGGACGAACTGGAGCGTGAAACTGTGACCAGAACAGCTTCTCCACTCCAGGACCTTTCTGATCCTTGAAGTACTCGGTTGCATCCGCAGCACTTGCAGCCAAATCCATGTACTCATCCGCTGAACTCCATAGCCGGTCTAGAGGAGCACATTTCGGATCTTCGAACTTAGTCCGCAACAAGAAGGGCTTCCCAGAAACGATATCTGCAGCTTGATTAAGCTCTGCCTTCGTCGCTCTAATTTTGGAGCGGGCTTCCTTGGCAGCCACCCGGGCCTTCTCCAGGTCCGTCGCCTTCACCCGCTTTTCTTCTTCAAGAAGCCGGTAACGGTCAGCAGCCTCTTTTAACTCCATGGCCATCTTGGCGCCCGCAATGTGCGGCCTGTTCGGCCCTTAACTCTTCGGACGCCTTTAAAACGGCCGCATTACTACTCCTTGCTTTCTCCTTGGCTTGGGCAAGCTCCTCCCGAAGGGTCTCCACGGTGGCAGCTCCATCTGCAGTCACATCATATTAAAGATAATAGCATCATGCTGCTCCTACTATGTGACATTCACCAGAAAAATCACCTACCATGTGCCTCGTCAAGCCGCTTGTTAACAAGCACGACATCAGCATCTGCCGCATCCAGTTGCCGCTTTAGTTCGGCAAACCCATCAGTCCGGCTAGCCACCAGAGCTTCAACCACCTGCGCATACAAGCGGTCTGGTTATTACTGGGACTATGATCCCCTGTTTGCCGCCCTTTTCGATGACAACCAGAGTCTCAAGGGCTACTATCTACACAGGGCAAACCTAAAAATGTGCGGTACTATCAAAAATGTACATCATTTCACGTACCTCAAAACCCGTCCGTAGACTCATAAAGGCTTCATGCAACCCGCTTTCAGCGGATGAAATCCTTACAATCACTGTACCCGTCAACCCGCTTTCAGTATGTCCGACCGCATACCAGATGGTGCCGGACTCTTTTGATTGCTCTCTTCAAGAGCCGGATACTGGGGACTTCGGGTGGTCACACGATTACCTTCTGGCCTTGCCGGATCAGGAGAAACCCTCCGCGACGACACCTTGGGGTCGCCCGCCTCGTGAGGCGGTGTGGCACGGGGAGGCGTTTCGCTCTCCATCATCTCTGGAAGAAGATCCCCTGAAGACGAGCTCTGCTAAGAAGGGTTAAGATCCAAACTGCAAGATAAATGCTTCGGTTATTTTCCTCAGAAGTAAGGTAGGATATCTTCACTATTAAGTACTTTTTGATTACTTACAGCTCGTTAGAGGGCTGATCCCCGTGCGGACATTGTGCGGCAAGAACACCCTCCGAGGCAGGACCCTCTGGCAGAGATTTCTTCTCCCGTTTGGAAACCTTGGTTTCTGGATCTTCAGAGGTAGTCCTCTTGCTTCCCCGAGGAGAGAGAATGTCAGATTATTCCCCTTGGTTATCCTCCCTCGCGGAGGCGCTCATTCCCTTGGTTGGAATAAGTAGCGAGCAGGGGCCGCTTTCGCTCTCTTTATTACCCCCTTCATCTTCCTTTGAGGGCACCAGACCAGGTGTTGGCTCGAGCATCTTTTCCAGCACCGGATTGTCCAAGCCTTCAGGAAGGGGGGCCAAAAACCGGATCATCTTCGCCTTTGTTATCCAGTCCTGGTCAAAGAGCGATTCTTCAGAATGATGTCATGATAAATAAAATGACAGTGTGTTCGGCCATTGATTACTTACTTGGGCAGCGAGGCGGTTGCAGCTTAGGCCCACGTCCTCGGTAGTGTCCGGACACTCTATTTGGGGTCCGAAGAACGATTTGTACATCTCCTTGTGCGTCATGTCGAGGAAATTCTGAATAGTGCATGGTCCGTCCGAGTTGAATTCCCACATGTGGAGGGGCCGACGTTTGCAAGGCTGGACCCGAGGAACCAGCATAACTTGCATTACCATAACCAGACTAAAATCTCCCTCGAAGAGATCTCAGATACGGCTCTGCAGTATTGGCACATCCTTGGTTGGATCCCAGCTCAGCCCCCTGCTGATCCATGACATCAGTTGTGGTGGAGGGCCCGAGCGAAAGGTGGGGCAGTTACCCACTTGGCACTTCGGGGAGCTGTGACGTAAAACCACTCCTGTTGCCACAATCCGGACACCTCTGGAAAGGAACCCTTTGGCCATGGCGCGTTAGCAATTTTGCTTATTAGAGCACCTCCGCAAGCTGCGTACTGCCCCTCGACCATCTTTGGCTTCACATCGAATGTCTTGAGCCACAGGCCGAAGTGAGGGGTAATGCGAAGGAAGGCCTCACAAACAACAATAAATGACGAGATGTGAAGAAGGGAATCCGGGGCTAGATCGTGAAAATCCAGCCCGTAATAGAACATAAGACCCCTAACAAAGGGATCCAGAGCGAGGCCTGGTCCTCGGAGGAAGTGGGAGACGAACACAACGCTCTCGTTGGGTTCGGGAGTAGGGACGACCTTCCCTCGGGCGGGCAGCCTATGCGAAATTTCAATGGTCAGATATCTGGCCTCCCTCAACTTCTTGATATCCTCCTCCGTGACGGAGGAAGGCATCCACCGGCCTTGAAGGCTGGATCCGGACATGATTGAAGGTCCGAAGCACCTGACCTGTGCTTTGGGTGTTAGAACTCGAGGCGGGGGAAGGATTCGATTGAGCACGGGAGGGAAAGAAGTAAAAGCCTCATCCCTTTATAAAGGGGATGAATATCAGGCGTCCTCCTTGTGGCCGTTCGAGACTTACATAAGATCTAGGAGTCATACCAACACACACGGTTGGGTTACCCATGTTTGTATTGATGAGAATCCCGTAATAAGGGGAACACGACCTCTTCTTTGACAAGACGTGTCAAGAAACTGCCTCGTGTTATGTGCGGGGCTGGTTCAAGAAAAACGGTTCGAATAATTACCGGGCCATGGCGTGATGTCATGCTACCAAAACGTGTCAGCAGATTAGATTTGTCAAAATATTATTCTATCTACGGTGGTATGTGGAACTTATTTTGCAGGTTCGGACACTATCCTTGTATTCAAACTCTTCTGTGGTGTATTCGGAGGAGGAACCCGCCTTGCAATGCCAAATACAACACTGCGCGCCGGACATATCATCATTGACGCCTGGTTCAGGGGCTACTGAGGGAG
Source organism: Triticum monococcum (assembly GCA_034509565.1). NCBI lineage: Eukaryota > Viridiplantae > Streptophyta > Magnoliopsida > Poales > Poaceae > Triticum > Triticum monococcum. The sequence goes on along the minus strand of CM067847.1, from coordinate 637,783,471 downwards.
TCCTGGATTAGGGGGTCTCCGGACAACTGGACTATATATATCCTTTGGCCGGACTGTTGGGCTATGAAGATACAAGATTGAAGACTTCGTCTCATGTCCGGATGGGACTCTCCTTGGCGTGGAAGGCAAGCTAGGCAATACGGATATGTATATATCCTCCTTTGTAACCGACCTTGTGTAACCCTAGACCCCTCCGGTGTCTATATAAACCGGAGGGTTTTAGTCCGTAGGACAACAGACAATCATACCATAGGCTAGGTTCTAGGGTTTAGCCTCTCCGATCTCATGGTAGATCTATTCTTGTACTACTCATATTATCAAGAATAATCAAGCAGGACATAGGGTTTTACCTCCATCAAGAGGGCCCGAACCTGTGTAAAACATCGTGTCCGCTGCCTCCTGTTACCATCCGCCTTAGACGCATAGTTCGGGACCCCTGCCCGAGATCCGCCGGTTTTGACACCGTCATCCGTCGTCCTCTTGAAGATCCATTTAATCTCAATGGCTCACCGATCTTTGGGCAAGTCAATCAAAGTCCATACTTTGGTCTTATACATGGATCTCATCCCAGATTTCATGGCCTCAAGCCATTTCGCGGAATCTAGGCTCATCATCGCTTCCTCAGAGTTCATAGGTTCGTCATGGTCAAGTAACATGACCTCCAGAACAGGATTACCGTACCACTCTGGTGCGGATCTCACTCTGGTTTACCTACGAGGTTCGGTAGTAACTTGATCTGAAGTTACATGATCATCATCATTAGCTTCCTCATTAATTGGTGTAGTAGTCACAGGAACAGATTTCTGTGATGAACTACTTTCCAATAAGGGAGCAGGTACAGTTACCTCATCAAGTTCTACTTTCCTCCCACTCACTTCTTTGGAGAGAAACTCCTTCTCTAGAAAGGATCCATTTTCAGCAATGAATATCTTGCCTTCGGATCTGTGATAGAATGTGTACCCAACATATTCTTTTGGGTATCCTATGAAGACGCACTTCTCTGATTTGGGTTTGAGCTTATTAGGTTGAAACTTTTTCACATAAGCATTGCAACCTCAAACTTTAAGAAACAACAGCTTGGGATTCTTATCAAACCATAGTTCATACGGTGTCGTCTCAACGGATTTAGATGGTGCCCTATTTAACGTGAATGTAGTTGTCTCTAATGCATAAACCCAAAACGATAGTGGTAAATTCTAAGAGACATCATAGATCGCACCATATCTAATAAAGTACGATTACGACGTTCAGACACACCATTACACTGTGGTGTTCCAGGTGGCATGAGTAGTGAAACTATTTCACATTGTTTTAACTGAAGGAAAAACTCGTAACTCAAATATTTTACTTCTACGATCATATCGTAGAAACTTTTATTTTTGTTACGATGATTCTCCACTTCACTCTAAAATTCTTTGAACTTTTCAAATGTTTCAGACTTGTGTTTCATCAAGTAGATATACTCATATCTGCTGAAATCATCTGTGAAGATCAGAAAATAATGATACCTGCCGCGAGCCTCAATATTCATCGGACCACATACATCAGTATGTATGATTTCCAACAAATCTGTTGCTCGTTGCATTGTTCCGGAGAACAGAGTCTTAGTCATGTTGCCCATGAGGCATGGTTTGCAAGCATTTACTGATTCATAATCAAGTGATTCCGAAAGCCCATCAGCATGGATTTCTTCATGCGCTTTACACCAATATAACCTAAATGGCAGTGCCACAAATAAGTTGCACTATCATTATTAACTTTGCTTCTTTTGGCTTCAATATTATGAAAATGTGTATCACCATGATCGAGATCCAACAAACCATTTTCATTGGGTGTATGACCATAGAAGGTTTTATTCATGTAAACAGAACAACAATTATTCTCTAACTTACATGAATAACTGTATTGCAATAAACATGATCCAATCATATTCATGCTCAACGCGAACACTAAATAACATTTATTTTAGGTTTAACACTAATCTCGAAACTATAGGGAGTGTGCGATGATGATCATATCAATCTTGGAACCATTTCCAATACACATCATCACTTCACCCTTAACTAGTCTCTGTTCATTCTGCAACTCCTGTTTCGAGTTACTATTCTTAGCAACTGAACTAGTATCAAATACTGAGGGGTTGCTATAAACACTAGTAAAGTACACATCAATAACATGTATATCAAATATACCTATGTTCACTTTGCCATCCTTCTTATCTGCCAATCACTTGGGGTAGTTCCGCTTCCAGTGACAAGTCCCTTTGCATCAGAAGCACTCAGTTTCGGGCTTAGGTCCAGACTTGGGTTTTTTCACTTGAGCAGCAACTTGCTTGCCATTCTTCTTGAAGTTCCCCTATCTTGCCTTTGTCCCTTTACTTGAAACTAGTGGTTTTGTTTACCATAAACACTTGATGCTTTTCTTGATTTCTACCTTCGTTGATTTCAGCATCACGAAGAGCATGGGAATCGTTTCCGTTATCCCTTGCATATTATAGTTCATCACGAAGTTCTACTAACTTGGTGATGGTGACTAGAGAATTCTGTCAATCAATATTTTATCTGGAAGATTAACTCCCACTTGATTCAAGCGATTGTAGTACCCAGACAATCTGAGCACATGCTCACTTCTTGAGCTATTCTCCTCCATCTTTTAGCTATAGAACTTGTTGGAGACTTCATATCTCTCAACTCAGGTATTTGCTTGAAATATTAACTTCAACTCCTGGAACATCTCATATGGTCCATGACGTTCAAAACGTCTTTGAAGTCCCGATTCTAAGCCGTTTAAGCATGGTGCACTAAACTATCAAGTAGTCATCATATTGAGCTAGCCAAACGTTCATAACATCTGCATTTGCTCCTGCAATAGGTTTGTCACCTAGCGGTGCATCAAGGACATAATTCTTCCGTGCAGCAATGAGGATAAACCTCAGATCACGGATCCAATCTGCATCATTGCTACTAACATGTTTCAACTTAGTTTTCTCTAGGAACATATCAAAAATAAAACAGGGGAGCTAAACGCGAGCTATTGACCTACAACATAGATATGCTAATACTACCAGGACTAAGTTCATGATAAATTTAAGTTCAGTTAATCATATTACTTAAGAACTCCCACTTAGGTAGACATCCCTCTAATCCTCTAAGTGATCACGTGATCCATATCAACTAAACCATGTCCGATCATCACATGAGATGGAGTAGTTTCAATGGTGAACATCACTATGTTGATCATATCTACTATATGATTCACGCTCGACCTTTCGGTCTCAGTGTTGCAAGGCCATATCTGTTATATGCTAGGCTCATCAAGTTTAACCTGAGTATTCCGCGTGTGCAACTATTTTGCACCCGTTGTATTTGAACGTAGAACCTATCACACCCGATCATCACGTGGTCTCTCAGCACGAAGAACTTTCGCAACAGTGCACATTCAGGGAGAACACTTGTACCTTGATAATTAGTGAGAGATCATCTTATAAAGCTACCGTCGAACTAAGCAAAATAAGATGTTTAAAAGATAAACATCATATGCAATCAAAATATGTGACATGATATGGCCATCATCATCTTGTGCCATTGATCTCCATCTCCAAAGCATCGTCCTGATTTCCATCGTCACCGGCATGACACCATGATCCCCATCATCTTGATCTATATCAATGTGTCATCACATGGTCGTCTCGCCAACTATTGCTCTTGCAACTATTGCTGTCTCATAGCGATAAAGTAAAGCAATTATTTGGCGCTTGCATCTTATGCAATAAAGAGACAACCATAAGGCTTCTGCCAGTTGCCGATAACTTCAACAAAACATGATCATCTTATACAACAACTTATATCTCATCACATCTTGACCATATCACATCACAACATGCCCTGCAAAAACAAGTTAGACGTCCTCTACTTTGTTGTTGCAAGTCTTACGTGGCTGCTACGGGCTGAGCAAGAACCGTTCTTACCTACGCATCAAAACCACAACGATAGTTTGTAAAGTTAGTGATGTTTTAACCTTCTCAAGGACCGGGTGTAGCCACATTTGGTTCAACTAAAGTTGGAGAAACTGACACCCGCTAGTCACATGTGTGCATGGCACGGCGGTAAAAGCAGTCTCGCGTAAGCGTACGCGTAATGTCGGTCCGGGCCGCTTCATCCAACAATACCGCCAAACCAAAGTGTGGCTGGTAAGCAGTATGACGTATATCGCCCACAACTCACTTATGTTCTACTCGTGCATATTACATCAACGCATAAAACCTGGCTCTGATACCACTGTTGGGTAACGTAGTAATTCAAAAATTTCCTACGCACACGCAAGATCATGGTGATGCATAGCAAGAAGAGGGGAGAGTATGTCCACGTACCTCATAGACCGAAAGCGGAAGCGTTAACACAACGCGGTTGATGTAGTTGTACATCTTCACGATCTGACCGATCAAGTACCGAACGCACGACACCTCCAAGTTCTGCACACGTTCAAGTCGATGATGTCCCTCGAACTCCGATCCAGACGAGCTTTGAGGGAGAGTTCCGTCAGCATGATGGCGTGGCGACGATGTTGATGTTCTACCGATGCAGGGCTTCGCCTAAGCACCACTACGATATGACCTAGGTAGATTATGGTGGAGGGGGGCACCGCACACGGCTAAGAGATCCAAGGGATCAATTGTTGTGTCTATGGGGTGCCCCCTGGCCACGTATATAAAGGAGTGGAGGAGGGGAGGGGCCGACCCTCTCTATGGCGCGCCCTAGGGGAGTCCTACTCCCATCGGGAGTAGGATTCCCCCTTTCCTAGTAGAACTAGGAGCCCTTCCAAGTAGTAGGAGTAGGAGAGAAGGAAAGGGAAAAGAGAAGAAAAGGTAGGAGGGGGCGCAGCCCTTCCCCTTAGTCCAATTTGGACTAGGCCTTGGGGGCCGCGCGGCCTGCCTCTCTCTCTTTCCCCTAAAGCCTAATAAGGCCCATACACTCCCCGGCGAATTCCCGTAACTCCCCGATACTCCGATAAATACCCGAATCACTCAGAACCTTTCCGATGTCCGAATATAGTCATCCAATATATCAATCCTTACGTCTCGACCATTTCGGGACTCCTCGTCATGTCCCAGATCTCATCCGGGACTCCGAACTACCTTCGGTACATCAAAACACATAAACTCATAAGATAACCGTCATCGAACTTTAAGCGTGCGGACCCTACGGGTTCGAGAACTATGTAGACATGACGGAGACACGTCTCTGGTCAATAACCAATAGCGGAACCTGGATGCTCATATTGGCTCCTACATATTCTACGAAGATCTTTATCGGTCAAACCGCATAACAACATACGTTGTTCCCTTTGTCATCGGTATGTTACTTTCCCGAGATTCGATCGTCAGTATCTCAATACCTAGTTCAATCTCATTACCGGCAAGTCTCTTTACTCGTTCCGTAATACATCATCCCGCAACTAACTCATTAGTTGCAATGCTTGCAAGGCTTATAGTGATGTGCATTACCGAGTGGGCCCAGAGATACCTCTCCGACAATCGGAGTGACAAATCCTAATCTCGAAATACGCCAAGCCAACAAGTACCTTCAGAGACACCTGTAGAGCACCTTTATAATCACCCAGTTACGTTGTGACGTTTGGTGGCACACAAAGTGTTCCTCCGGTAAACGAGAGTTGCATAATCTCATAGTCATAGGAACATGTATAAGTCATGAAGAAAGCAATAACAACAAACGAAACGATCAAGTGCTAAGCTAACGGAATGGGTCAAGTCAATCACATCATTCTCCTAATGATGTGATCCCGTTAATCATATGAAAACTCATGTCTATGGTTAGGAAACATAACCATCTTTGATCAACGAGCTAGTCAAGTAGAGGCATACTAGTGACATTCTGTTTGTCTATGTATTCACACATGTATTATGTTTCCGGTTAATACAATTCTAGCATGAATAATAAACATTTATCACGATATAAGGAAATAAATAATAACTTTATTATTGCCTCTAGGGCATATTTCCTTCAACCCTAAGGTACAACAGGCAATTCATATCTAGGGGGAGAATCATAATTTTCAGTTTCAATTATTTCATCAGGTTCAGTAATTTCATTCTCTCTAACCCTAGCAAGTTGTTCATCAAGAGATTCACCTAGTGGCACAGTATTATCAAACAAAGAAGTAGTATCATCATAGGCATCATTGATACGTCTCCAACATATCTATAATTTTTATTGTTCCATGCTATTATATTATCTGTTTTGCATGTTAATGGGCTTATTTATACACTTTTATATTATTTTTGGGACTAACCTACTAACCCAAGGCCTAGTGCAAATTGTTGTTTTTTTGCCTATTTCGGTGTTTCACAGAAAAGAAATATCAAACGGAATCCAAACGGAATGAAACCTTCGGGAGAGTTATTTTTGGAAAAAATGTGATCCAGGGGACTTGGAGTAGACATCAAGAAATCAACGAGGAGGCCACGAGGCAGGGAGGCATGCCTGCCCCCCTGGGCGCGCCCCCACCCTTGTGGGCCCCTCGTGGCTCCACCGACCTACTTCGTCCTCCTATATATATCCATATACCCCGAAAACATCCAGGAGCACCATGAAACCCTATTTCCACCGCCGCAACCTTCTGTACCCAAGAGATCCCATCTTGGGGCCTTTTCCGGAGCTCCGCCGGAGGGGGAATCAATCACGGAGGGCTTCTACATCAACACCATAGCCTCTCCGATGATGTGTGAGTAGTTTACCTCAGACCTTTCAGTCCATAGTTATTAGCTAGATGGCTTCTTCTCTCTCTTTGGATCTCAAAACAATGTTCTCCTCAATCTTCTTGGAGATCTATTCGATGTAACTCTTTTTGCGGTGTGTTTGTCGAGATCCGATGAATTGTGGGTTTATGATCAAGTTTACCTATGAACAATATTTGATTCTTCTCTGAAATCTTTTATGTATGATTGGTAATATTTGCAAGTCTCTTCAAATTATCAGTTTGGTTTGGCCTACTAGATTGATGTTTCTTGCAATGGGAGAAGAGCTTAGCTTTGGGTTCAATCTTGCGGTGTTCTTTCCCAGTGACAGTAGGGGCAGCAAGGCACATATTGTATTGTTGCCATCAAGGATAAAAAGATGGGGTTTATATCATATTACTTGATTTTATCCCTCTACATCATGTCATCTTGCCTAATGCGTTACTCTGTTCTTATGAACTTAATACTCTAGATGCATGCTGGATAGCGGTCGATGTGTGGAGTAATAGTAGTAGATGCAGAATCATTTCGGTCTACTTGTCGCGGACGTGATGCCTATATACATGAGCATGCCTAGATATTCTCATAATTATGCACTTTTCTATCAATTGCTCGACAGTAATTTGTTCACCCACCGTAATACTTATGCTATCTTGAGAGAAGCCACTAGTGAAACCTATGGCCCCCGGGTCTATTCTTCATTATATTAATCTTCCGTCAACTAGTTATTTCTGGCACCGTTTATTTTGCAATCTTTACTTTCAATCTATATCATAAAAATACCAAAAGTATTTATCTTATTATTATTATCCCTATCAGATCTCACTCTCGTAAGTGACCGTGAAGGGATTGACAATCCCTTTATCGTGTTGGTTGCGAGGTTCTTATTTATTTGTGTAGGTACGAGGGACTTGCGTGTAGTCTCCTACTGGATTGATACCTTGGTTCTCAAAAATTGAGGGAAATACTTACGCTACTTTGCTTCATCACCCTTTCCTCTTCAAGGGAAAACCAGCGCAGTGCTCAAAAGGTAGAAATCATGCATAGAAAAAGTGGCATCGTCAATAACATGCGACATATCATAATCAATAGCAGGTGTAAATTCAAGAAATAACTAGTAACCTGGAATCTCTAGTAATGGGCTAATTTTTTTAAAAAAATACATTTTTTTATTAATTTACAGAAATAATACACGGTTTAGATATATTTCACAAATAATACGGCGTCATCTTCGGGCAAGACGTCTGGAACTAATCGTCTTACTGGTAGATGATGAATGTTCAGTCGTCTTCCCTGAAGATGACTGGGTAGTAAGGTCTTCCAGTCGTCCTCCCTGAAAATGATTAGCTCCAGTCATCCTTCCTGAAGATGATTAGCTCCAGTTATCCTCCCTGAAGATGATTGAAACATAACCGCGCTCCCGGGCAGTGGTGGAGGCGGCATATCATCGAAGATACCACAGATTGCATCTAAGGTGGAAGAAGAAACATCATAAGAGTGCAACTTTCCTATGGACTGCAGCAGAGCATACTTATTTATGGACTGGCGAAAGTGAAGACGAAGACGATATCTTCATGCCAAGCAGCAAGGCCAAGACACCCGCATCGTCATTAAGGAAGAGTGACTCATCGTCGAAGGGCAAGAGTGCTACATCGACGGATAATGATGATGATGTCTTCACGTAGTTTGTATGTTGTATCTTAATTTCGATGTACTTGTATCTTAATTATCTCTAGCAGTCTCTCCTCAAAAGTAACTTGATTAAAAATGCGAATGAATATAAATATGTCTCTTGCATACATAGGTAGAATATGTCCCTCGCATACATAGATAGATATAGTGCTAGAGAAGCATCAACCACGTTGTCCGCCACAACGATATGCCGCCTCCACCACCTCCCGGTTGCACGGTTATGTTCCAATAATCTTTAGGGAGGATGACTGGAGCTAATCATCTTCAAGAAGGATGACTGGAGCTAATCATCTTTAGGAAGGACGACTGAAAGCCCTTACTGCCCAGTCATCTTCATGGAAGACAACTGAACACTAATAATCTACCAGTAAGACGATTAGTTCCAGTCGTCTTGACCGAAGATGACGCCGTATTATTTGTAAAATATATCTAAACCATGTATTATTTCTGTAAATTGATAAAAAAATGTATTATTTAAAAAATAGCTAGTAATGGCACCTAGACCCGTTATTATGAGATGACTTATTATTATCATCAAATTTGTATGGACCATGTGCAGACATTACTAGAAAAACAAACCTTAGAGTTGCATGTGTATGTGTTACTATAATATGGCACTGTTTTACTGCCATTAAAACTTGCGTTGCGAGGCCTAATCAAGCGAAGCGTGTCGGTTGGTAGTAATATATGGAAGGTTGTTTACCATCAAACTCCGAGGGTGGTTCCAGTGGTTTGCGGCGCGTAGAATAAGGTGTAGTACGCTCAGGCTTATAGGTGTAAGATTCCTCGAATTTGTAACAGTAGGTTGTTTGATAATTTTACTAGCGTAAGGAGCTTATGTGGAGAGTGACAGAAGACGTATCATTGAATGGAGTAGGCACTATACTTGGGGCAACTGTCCTCTCCGCCATGTGGCTCATATTGAACTACGAGTAAGTACAAACATAGCTAAACATTTAAGTTGTTTTTCAAGGCAAAGCACCGAGAGGACAAGGTGAAAAAAAACATATGGCATAGGCAGTGCAACACTAGATTTTGGGCGATAATTATAGGAAAACAACAGGATGAAGAAATATTAGGTTTTTACACAGGGATAGTTTGTCATTTTCGAAAATAGAAGTTCATAATAAAAGCTTGATATGCAAATACAAGAGCGCGCCCCATATATGAGAATGGAAAAACGTATATCCAATGGAATAGGGGCTAAGTGACATGTCACAATAAAAATATAACAAAGACTGTTAGCAGCCTAGGTCCAGCTCCCGGTCCATCGGCATATGTTCAGACGTTTCCGGTGCGCATCGGACACTCCACTATAAGCTAAGAGTCCACTACACCCCAAAAGACCGGCCTGAAGGGAGTGTGACACTTTCCCTTGTAAGGAGCTCCTAGCCTCCTCCCATATCCGAGAGTGGGACTAAAATCACTAGCACTGCCCAAGGTAAGGTTCCTGACACCCCACCCCCCCTAGGGAAGCCCCCCTTAGGGTGGCGTGGGGCCCATCTTTGATACCACTTGTTAGCAGCCTAGGCCCAGCTCCCGGTCCATCTGCATATGTTCGGACGTTTCCGTTGCGCATCGGACACTCCACTATAAGCGAAGAGTACACTACATCCCAAAAGACTGGCCTGAAGGGAGTGTGACACTCTCCCTTATAAGGAGCGGCATATGTTCGGACGTTTCGGGTGCGCATCGGACACTCCACTATAAGCGAAGAGTCCACTACATCCCAAAAGACCGGCTTGAAGGTTATGTGACACTCTCCCTTATAAGGAGCTCCTAGCCTCCTCCCATATCCGAGGTGGGACTAAAGTCACTAGCACTGCGCAAGGTCAGGTTCCTGACACCCCACCCCTTAGGGAAGCCCCCCTTAGGGTGGCATGGGGCCCAGCTCTAATACCACTTATTAGCAGCCTAGGCCCAGCTCCTGATCCATCGGCATATGTTCGGACGTTTCCGGTATGCATCAGACACTCCACTATAAGCGAAGAGTCCACTACATCCCAAAAGACCGGCCTGAAGGGAGTGTGACACTCTCCCTTACCGCACTGGAAACGTCCGAACATATGCCGATGGACCAGGAGCTGGGCCTAGGCTGTTAACAAGTGGTATACTCTTTTTCATATGTTGACAATCCTTGGTATTGAGGTGCCAAAGCTTTGCTCATGAACGCTATCGGATGGCCTTCTTGTTGCAGAACGGCCCCAAATGCCGTATTCACTTGCGTTTGTATCTATTGAGAATGGCTTGTTGAAGTCTGGTAGTGCGAGGACTGGGGCTGATATCAACTGTGTTTTCAGCAACTGGAAAGCTTCTTCCGTAGTTTGTGTCCATACAAACGGCACACCCTTTTTGAGGAGATTGGATAGTGGCTTGGCAATGACCCCGAAGTTGCGCACGAATCTTCTGTAGTACCCGGCAAGTCCCAAGAAACTGCGGACTTCCTTAACATTTTTGGGTGCTTGCCAGTTTGCAACTGACTAGATCTTCCCTGGGTCCGTGGCGACTGCTTTTGCGCTGATGACATGGCCTAGGTATGTTAACTGCTGCTGACCAAACGAGCACTTGCTCATCTTGACTTTCCAGTGGTCGCGTCGAAGCAACTCCAAGGTTTGGCGCAGATGCTGCAGGTGATCTTGCAAGGTCCGGCTGAAAACTAGTATGTCATCGAAGAAGAGGGGGACGCAGTGCCTTAGGAGAGGATTCAATGTGAAATGAATTGCTCCATTAAAAGTGGCTGGACCGCCTGCGAGGCCAAATAAGACTACCAGAAATTCAAAATGCCCTGAATGAGTTTGAAACGCTGTTTTGTACTCTTCCCCTTCTGCCAACCTGATTTGGTGGTACCCAGCACGGAGGTCCAGCTTCGAGAACCATTGAGCACCGTGTAATCGTCAAGCAGCTCTTCGATGATTGGAATTGGAAACTTAGCCACACATGTGAGAGCATTCAAGCGACGGCAATCCACACATAACCTCTATGTAGTGTCTTTCTTCTTTACTAGGATCACCGGAGAAGAGAAAGGACTCGAGCTGTGCTGAATAATGCCCGTGCGGAAGAGTTCTTGAACTTGCTTCTCTATTTCATCCTTGTGCTCTAGTATGTGCTTGTAGGGTTGGATGTTAAAAGGCTGGGCCCCTGGGATTAGAGGGATCTTGTGGTCACAAGCACGCCGAGGGGGTAGTTCAGTTGGTTCTCCGAACACATCTTCAAATTCTGTGAGTATCTCTTTGATGCAGTCTGGCGTGGGGTCAGACGGCTCTCCATTTGATGGAATGGCGTGCAATTGCACCATGTAAGCCACAACATTGTTGTTGCAGAGCCCTTGCAGTTGCAGGTTGTTAATGACCAAGCACTCGGTCGACTCTGTGTCATGCCCTTTCAGTGAAATTGATCCTTGATCTGAAGGGATTTCAATATGCTTGGCCTTCCAATCCACTGTCATTGGGGTATGCTCCTCGAGCCAATCCATTCCATGTATAGCATCGTATATGCCCAGTGGTAACACCTTCATATCAGTCTGAAATTCGTGCCCTTGAGAACACCAGGAGCATTGAGGAATCACCGACGAGCACTTGGTTTCGCCTCCATCAGCTACACGGACTCTGTAAGTTCTGGGCAACGGCTCGACCCCTTCCAGGAATGCTGCCAGTTTGTTGTTGACGAAGGTTGTGGAACTGCCTGAATCCACTAACATCAGAACTTCCCTGCCCTAGATCCATGCTTGCAACTGAAATGCTTTGGCAGAAACTCCCCCTGACAGTGCTGAACGAGAGATGGCCATCACCACGTCGTTCACTAGCTGTGAGTGGATCTGTTTGTCCATGGGCTCGTCGAGGCTGAACAATTCCCGCGGTTCTTCAACGACGTGTAGCTGCACGGACGTGGGGCACACATGATCATGCCCCCATCTTTCCCCGCATTTGAAGCAAAGACCGCGAGCACGTCGGTAGTCGCGCAAGGCCTTGACCTTGGGGGTGTCGGCGCGAGCACCTTCCAGGCCGCGACGATCCGCTGCCGATGTTGGAGAATCTGCCGGAGTCGGTCGTGGTGGCGGAGACAGCGGGAGTGGCGTGCTTGGTCGGAGTATGGTGTCGGCGCCGCGCGGCGTGGCCCGCGGCTGGTGCGTTTGCTGCGCCGATTCGACGACCTCCTCTTGCAGCAGCGCCAAAGAGCACGTAGTGTCCAGGTCTGGCTGTCGTTGGATCAACACGACCGCACGTATATCCACCCGCAAGCCCTCGACAAAACGAGTGAGATAAAAGTAAGGATGTATGGTTTCATAGTAAGATGCCAAATGATTCACAATTAGCTCAAAACGCTCAATATAATCTGGTACAGATGAGGTTTGGCGAATGGTGTAAAACTGACGAATCAGTAGCTGGTGTTTATCCCGACCAAAACGGGTGCAGAGCAGCACTGCAAATGCCTCCCAATCAAATTTTGAGAGGCGGTTTTGGAGAGATTGCAACCAAACAGAGGCTGCCCGAGAGACATTTAGTGCAGCCATAGGTACCCAGAAAGAAGAATGGATCCCGAACATGGAAATGTATTGCTCACATAGCGTTCTCCATAATTTCGGGTTGTCTCCTACGGATTGGGGAAACGTCATGGATGGGTGTGCTTGGCCCAGTCCGGCAAGGAGCTGGCTCGCATGAGCAAAGGGGGACAGGGGAGGGGCGGGCGACTGGGAAGTGTACTGACCAGTGCCCGGGAGCGGTGCCGACGGGGTCGCCAGTGTGACGCCCCCGATTTAATCGTACACTAATCATACACGCAAACGTGTACGATCAAGATCAGGGACTCACGGGAAGATATCACAACACAACTCTACATATAAAATAAGTCATACAAGCATCGTATTACAAGCCAGGGGCCTCGAGGGCTCGAATACAAGAGCTCGATCATAGACGAGTCAGCGGAAGCAACAATATCTGAGTACAGACATAAGTTAAACAAGTTTGCCTTAAGAAGGCTAGCACAAACTGGGATACAGATCGAAAGAGGCGCAGGCCTCCTACCTGGGATCCTCCTAAACTACTCCTGGTCGTCGTCAGCGGGCAGCATGTAGTAGTAGGCACCTCCGGTGTAGGAGTCGTCATCGATGGTGGCGTCTGGCTCCTGGGCTCCATCATCTGGTTGCGACAACCAGGTAGAAGGAATAGAGGGAAAAGAAGGAGAAAGCAACCGTGAGTACTCATCCAAAGTACTCGCAAGCAAGGAGCTACACTACATATGTATGCATCGGTATCAACTGGAATAAGGCTATCATATGTGGACTGAACTGCAGAATGCCAGAATAAGAGGGGGATAGCTAGTCCTTTCGAAGACTACGCTTCTGGCAGCCTCCGTCTTGCAGCATGTAGAAGAGAGTAGACTGAAGTCCTCCAAGTAGCATCGCATAGCATAATCCTAACCGATGATCCTCCCCGGTCGCCCTGTGAGAGAGCGATCACCGGTTGTATCTGGCACTTGGAAGGGTGTGTTTTATTAAGTATCCAGTTCTAGTTGTCATAAGGTCAAGGTACAACTCCGGGTCGTCCTTTTACCGAGGGACACGGCTATTCGAATAGATAAACTTCCCTGCAGGGGTGCACCACATACCCCAACACGCTCGATCCCATTTGGCCGGACACACTTTCCTAGGTCATGACCGGCCTCGGAAGATCAACACGTCGCAGCCCCACCTAGGCACAACAGAGAGGTCAGCACACCGGTCTAAATCCTATGGCGCAGGGGTCTGGGCCCATCGCCCTTTGCACACCTGCACGTTGCGAACGCGGCCGGAAGCAGATCTAGCCCCCTTAATACAAGCGCGAGCTTACGATCCAATGCGGCGCGCGCCACTCAGTCGCTGACGTCATGAAGGCTTCGGCTGATACCACGACGCCGGGATACCCATAACTACTCCCGCGTAGATGGTTAGTGCGTATAGACCAAATGGCCAGACTCGGATCAAATACCCAGATCTCGTTAAGCGTGTTAAGTATCCGCGAACGCCGAACAGGGCCAGGCCCACCTCTCTCCTAGGTGGTCGGAACCTGCCCTGTCGCTCCGCCTCAAAGATCCACTCGCGGGTGCTCCTACGAGCCTACCTGTCTTTAGTCACCACATGTATCAAGTAAAGTATATAGTATATACCCGTGATCACCTCCCGAGTGATCACGGACCGATAGTATAGCATGGCAGACGGACAAGAATGTAGGGCCACTGATGATAAACTAGCATCCTATACTAAGCATTAGGTTTGCGGTAAAGGTAACAACAGTAGTAGCAAGGACAGGCTATGCATCAGTATAGGGTGAACGGAAAACAGTAACATGCTACACTACTCTAGTGCAAGCAGTATAGAAAAGAGTAGGCGATATCTGGTGATCAAAGGGGGGGCTTGCCTGGTTGATCTGGCAAGAGAGAGGGGTCGTCAACTCCGTAGTCGTACTGGGTAGCAGCGGCGTCGGTCTCGGTGTCTATCGAGAGAAGAGGGGGGAGAAACAATAACTATTTAAGCAAGCATATGCATAGTGGTGCATGACATGACAAGTAACGGCGTTAGAGGTGCCCTAACGCGGTAATAGGTGATACCGGGGAAGGGGGATGACATCCGGGAAAGTATCCCCGGTGTTTTGCGTTTTCGGGCAGAGGACTGGAGGGGGAAAGTTGCGAGTTCGATAGGTTAGGGAGGTGTGGTGGACGAACGGGTTGCGTATCCGGAATCGTCTCGTCGTTCTGAGCAACTTTCATGTTGAAAATATTTTAAACCGTGTTACGGATTAAAAGATATGATTTTCTAAAGATTTTATTAATTTCTGGAATTTAATTAATTATTTAAATTAATTAAAAAAACAGATTAATGACATCAGCATGATGTCATGCTGACATCAGCAGTCCACAGGGTTGACTTGGTCAAACTTACGCGTGGGTCCCACTTGTCATACTCTGTTAGTTAATTTAACAGTAGTTAATTAGGTTAATTAGTCATTAGGTTAATTAACCTTAGTTAGTTAATTTAATCAGAATTAATTAAGTTAATTATTTAGTTAATTAATTAATTAATTAATTATATTATATTATTAATTATTTATTTATTATACATTTATATATTTTTTTTAAATTCTTTTTTTTGTTCTGTGGGGTGGGCCCCCTTTGTCATAGGCCCCCTGGGGCCAAAACGGGTTCGGGCGCTGCGGTTACGCGCGGGTGCGGGCGCGGGGCGTTGCGGGCGCCCGACCCAGGAGAGGGCCGAGCGGGCGCCGAGGGGCGCCGGTGCCGGGCAGTCGCCGGAGTGGGCGCGGGGAAGGGAAGCAGCGGCGAGCGCGCACGCCGGCGTGGTCGCGGGATGGCGCGGCGAATCCACCGGTGGACGGCGCCGATGCGGGGTGCAGGGGCGACGAAGGCGAGGGAGCAGGGGCGCATCGGAGCCGCGACGGAGGCGGAGGCGAGGCCGTGCACGGGGCGATGGCAAGGCGAAGCGGACGGCGCAGGCAGCGGCGGCTAGCCGGGGCGCACGTGGGCAGGAGCAGGCGCGGCCAGCAGCAGTAGGGACGGGCGGCGCAGTGGCTGGCTGCAGCAGGCGGTGCCAGGCGCATGCGCGCGTTCGCGAGGGGAGAGGGCGCGGCCATGACAGAGTACGGAGGAAGGGGGAGCTCACAGGGGAGGAGTAGGGGACAAGGCAGCGAGCTCGGGGGCGGTCGGGGAAGACGTGCGGCGTGGCGGCGTGCAGTCGAAGACAACGGGGCAGTGGGCGAGGACGGAGGAGCGCGGCGTCCGCGAGGTGGTGACTCCGGCGAGGGGGCTCCTGCGGCGGGGCCCCGGGCGACGGGGTCGCGGCGAGGCGGCACCGGGCGGCGTCGGCGGTCTTGGCGACGTGGTCGGGGGGGGCGCGGCGCCTTTTTCCCCGATCCAGATCGGGGGAAGCGAGGGGGCGAGCGGGGTGGGGCGAGTGGGGGGGAGTGGGGATCGGGTGGGGTTAGGGTTCCGGTCGGGTGGGGGGTTAAGGGAGTGTGGGGGGCGGCTGGGCCGTGGGGCGAGCCGGCCCGTTCGGGCAGCTGAGGCCAGCTGGGCCACTTGGCCCAGCGGGGGGGGGGGGGGTCCTGTTTTCTTTTTTTTTGATTTGCTTTTCCTTTTCTAATTTTCTTTTATTTTCTTTTCTGTTTTAATTCATTTTAAGTATTTAGGTCTTTTATAAAGGCATGGATCCCACACCATAAATTCCAAGGCATTTAGTTGCACACCCCGAACATTTTTGTTTTAAAATTTGAAAAGTTTTTATTCTTTGGTTGATTTTGGATTTGAATTTGAATCAGTTTTGGACTAACGGTAGATCACCAATAGTAAACGGGGTGACGTGGCATGATTATCGTTGGATTACTGTAGCTCGATTACCCGGGCGTTACAAAATTCCTCCACTACAAGAAATCTCGTCCCGAGATTTAGGAGGTAGAAGGAAACAGTGCGGGATATTCATCACGCAGGCGGTCCTCGCGTTCCCAAGTGGCTTCGTCTTCATAGTGATTCGACCATTGGACTTTGAGGAATTTGATCGTCTTCTGACGTGTGCGGCGTTCAGCTTGGTCAAGAATGCGGACCGGATGCTCTTTATAAGAGAGGTCCTGTTGCAATTCGAGCACTTCATGATCCACCGCTCGGATTGGATCCTTGAAGCAACGGCGGAGTTGTGACACATGGAACACATCGTGAACCTGAGAAAGGTTCGGCGGAAGCTCCAGTTGATATGCCACCTTTCCACGTCTTTCGAGAATAGTGAATGGACCGATAAAGCGAGGAGCTAGCTTGCCCTTGATCCCGAAGCGGTGTGCACCCTTCATTGGTGTAACTCGAAGATAAGCCTTTTCGCCAGGTTGATAGACCATGTCTTGGTGATGACGGTCATACTGACTTTTCTGACGTGACTGAGCAGTCTTGAGATTCTCGCGAATAATGCGAACTTGTTCTTCAGCCTGTTGGATAATATTCGGACCGAAGAGTGGGTGTTCCCCAGTTTCTGACCAGTTCAGAGGGGTTCGACACTTTCATCCATATAGCACTTCGAAGGGGGACATCTTCAGACTAGCTTGATAGCTATTATTATAAGAGAACTCGGCATATGGAAGAGATTCCTCCCATTTCTTGCCGAATGAGATTACACAAGCTCGAAGCATGTCTTCGAGAACTTGGTTGACACGTTCAACCTGTCCTTGCGATTGAGGATGAAACGCAGTACTGAACGACAGATGAGTTCCCATAGCTTCTTGGAAACTCGCCCAAAACCTTGAAGTGAATAAACTGCCACGGTCTAAACTGATAATCAGTGGGATACCGTGAAGTGAAACAATTCTGGCCATGTAGAGAGTAGCAAGCTGACTAGCAGTGATTGTCTCTTTGACCGCCAGAAAATGGGCAACTTTGGAAAACCGGTCAATGATGACAAGAATAGCATCATTACCTTTTTGAGATTTGGGAAATCCAGTGACGAAGTCCATTTCAACATGGTCCCATTTCCATTCAGGAATAGAGATAGGTTGCAGAGTTCCAGCAGGCCTTTGATGCTCTGCTTTGATTCGGCGACAAACGTCACACTCAGCAACATAACGAGCAATGTCCTGTTTCATATTAGACCACCAGAATCTTTGACGAATATCCTGGTACATCTTTGTACTACCAGGATGGATGGACAGAGGCGTATCATGGGCTTCTTGCATAACCCCTTTAGTTTTATCCAGGTTTTTCTTCGAACAAGGTACCACTAGGCGGCCTTTGAAATACAAGGCACCATCGTCAGCAACAGTGAAGAATGAGGGCTTTCCTTTTTTGAGGTCGCGCTTAATCTTGAGGACTTCATCATCACATTTCTGTATCCATTTGATGGTGTCCACAAGATCTGGTTTCGCAACCAGGGTATTGAGAGAACCCTTGGAAACAACATGGAGGTTCCGTTTGGGGAAATCTTCGGGAGGGGGAGCGAGTGATCCCGGAGGAACAATATGGAGGTTCAGCCTTCTAAATTCTTCAACAAGGGATGGGTGAACTTTGTGAGCCTGGAGGTGGTTACAGTAATACTTGCGGCTCAAGGCGTCAGCCATTACATTAGCCTTGCTGGGGGTATAGGATATACCCACGTCAAAGTCTGCAACAGTCTCCATCCATCTTTGCTGACGTAGATTTAAATCTGGCTGAGTAAACAGATACTTCAGACTTTGATGGTCGGTGAAGATCTCGCAACGATTACCGAGAAGGTAATGTCGCCACTGCTTCAGTGCATGAATGACAGCAGCAAGCTCGAGGTCGTGAACTGGGTAGTTTTCTTCGTGAGGACGCAGTTGACGAGAGGCATAAGCAATCACTCTGCGCTCTTGCATTAGGACACAACCTAATCCTTGACGGGAAGCGTCGCAGTAAATGACGAAGTCCTTCTTAGTATCAGGTGGAGCAAGTACGGGGGCAGAAGTCAACTTGTCTTTGAGCGCCTGGAAACTATCCTGACACTTGTCTGTCCAGTCAAACTTGACACCCTTATGCAACAGATTAGTCAGAGGCCTGGCAATCCTGAAGAAGTTCTCGACGAATCGACGGCAATAGCTGGCGAGACCGAGAAAACTTCGGACTTGCTTGACGTTCTTCGGAGGAGTCCAATCGAGAATAGCCTGAACTCGTTCAGGGTTGACGGCAATACCATCCTTGGAGATGACATGCCCAAGATAGGTTACTTCGGGGAGCCAGAATTCACACTTGGAATACTTAGCGTACAGTTGATGTTCTCGAAGCTTCTCCAGCACATGACGAAGATGTTCAGCATGTTCATCTTCGTTTTTGGAAAATACCAAAATATCATCCAGATAAACCACGACGAACTTGTCGAGGTAATCCATGAATATATAGTTCATCAGGCGAGAGAAGGTGGCGGGAGCATTCGTTAGGCCGAATGACATGACGGTGTACTCGTATGACCCATACCGAGTCACGAAGGCGGTTTTTGGGATGTCCTCTTCATGAACACGGATCTGGTGGTAGCCCAACCTCAAGTCGAGTTTAGAGAACACTGACGAGCCAGCCGGTTGATCATAAAGATCATTGATCCGAGGAAGCGGATATTTATTCTGAATGGTAGCTTGGTTTATAGGACGGTAGTCTTGGACTAATCGGTTTGTCCCATCCTTTTTCTTAACAAAGAGAGAAGGTGCCCCCCAAGGAGAGCAACTTGGACGTATGAAACCTTTTACAAGAGATTTGTCGATTTCCTCCTTAAGCTCAATGAGTTCATGCGGCGGCATCTTATAGGGTCGTTTAGCTATAGGGGTGGTGCCGGGTTTCAAGTCGATGATGAATTCGACAGCTCTAGCAGGGGGAATCCCTGGAAGTTCTTCTGGGAAGACATCTTGGAATTCACGAACGACGGGAATGTTTTCAATGCCCTCGAGTGGTGCAGTGTTCAACGCATTCAAGGCATAAAGTCGTGCCTCGGCGTTCTGAACTAGATGAGCTTGGTAAGCTATTATTTCGTCAGAAGGGTGTAGCAGATGGACGACCTTAGTGGCGCAAACTATAGAAGCAGTATGCGCTTTCAACCAATCCATTCCCAGAATGAGGTCGATACTACAGGACTTTAGTACGATGGGGGAGGCAAGGAATTCCAGTCCTTCAATTTCAACGGGGACGTTGTGACTAACCATAGAGGTTTGACACTGGCCCGCAGGGGTGTGTACCACAATCGCAGTGTTCATCTCTTCGTATTTAATGCCATGCATGAATGCAAACTCAGCTGATATGAATGAATGTGATGCTCCTGTATCAAATAAAACAGATGCTGGTACTGAATTTACGAGGAGTGTACCCATCACGGTAGCAGGCTGGTCTAGAACTTCATTGAGATCAACATGGTTGGCATGAACACGACCATAAGACTTGGCACTGTTGTTGCGAGATTGGTTGCTTCCACGGCCAGCTGCTGGGAGGGCCAGTTGATTCTGGTTCTGATTGCAATCCCTAGCACGGTGACCTGGTTGTCCACACTTGTAGCAGAGACCATTATTGGGAGTGGGAACAGGAGCTTGTGGTGGTGGAGCTGGAAGTCTTGTCTGCCTAGTTGGAGGAGCAGGCAGACGAGGTGCAGCATAGGTCTGCCTTGGGGCAAGTGCATTTGGCTGGTACATACTATTGGGAATCCATATCTTACGCTTCTGCGAAGACGGGCCTGAAGATGAGCCCGTGTCACGGCTGCGCCTGTGAGAGCTCTGGTATTCCTGCAGACCAGTTTCGACATTCATGGCTTTGTTCACCAGAGTGGCGAAATCAGCAAAGTCATGCACTAGAAGTGCGAGTTTGATGTCAGCTTGAAGGCCATCCCGGAACTTCTCCTGTCTGCGTGCGTCAGTTGCAATGTCCTCTTCAGCATAGCGGGACAAGTCCAGAAACTCCCGCTGATAAGCTTCCACAGTTTTGTTGCCTTGGGTGAGGTTGCGGAACTCACGCTTCTTCCGGTCCATGACTCCTTGAGGAATGAAGCGAGCACGGAAGGCAGCTTGGAAGTCTGGCCAGGTGATGATTGTCCCAGCTGGCAGGGTACGCCTGTGGCTGTCCCACCATTGAGCTGCGGGTCCTTTCAGGAAGAATGAAGCAAAGGTGACATAGCTGGCAGGGGCTACATCAGCAGACTCCATCTCATAGGTGATGTCACGGAGCCAGTCATCAGCATCCAGAGGCTGAGTTGAGCTGCGGTACACGGTTGGGTTGAGGCGCATGAAATCCTGCAGAGTCACTTGGGTTGGCTGCTGGCTCATATTGGGGCGAGGGAACTGAGCCATAATATTCTCCATGAACTGACGATTCAGCTCAAACTGTTGCATCATCCCAGCCATGTACTCAGGCGGTGGTGGGGGGTTGCCACCACGACCACGACCACCTGGTCTAACCATCCTGCTAATATTTAACAAGGGTAGTTCAGCATTTAGAAATTTGCCAAGACAAAAATCATTCATGAAGAAACATGCACAACGAAAGCAGCACGATAGATACTACATAGTAGTCGGCATATCTTACAAAGGAGACCATGCATAGAGTTCGTTACACAGCGTTCGGTACAAAGTCTAAGACATCATAGGCGGCACACAGGCTCGCGACGAATGCATCTAACACTAACAAGCAAGTCTACATCAGTCCCACGCGGTACTGTGGAGGTAGGTGTAGCCCGACAGCTGGTAGTGACGCAAAGGAAAGACCTCCACGTGAGTAGCCTGGGGTCCGCAGATACTCTGGTGCGGAACCCGATGCGCAGGTGGCAGGAGAGGACCAAGTGCAGGAGAGTAGCCTCCCACATCTGGCCAGCCGACGCCCTGGGGCATCACGGTCCTGGCGGGGTAGATCGCAGAACGCGACAGATCACCAGATCGGACAGAGGGGTGTAACAGTGTCAGAGCACGATACAGGCGCTGACGGGTGGTGTACAACTCGTGTCGAAGAGCTCGGTTAGCTCTATCCAGCCCATCAGCATGCAGAACCAGGTTCTGATGGTAGAAGGGCTCTCGGGTGACAGTGGAGTAGGCCGCAGTGTAGTAACCCTCCGCACCAACATCGGATGCGATAGCAATGTGCCTGAAGGGGGAGGTGTCCAACTCCTGATACTCTCCACGAAGACGTGTTAGAGCAGCATAAGCAGCATCGTGGACCGCCATATCGATAGTCACTCCAACACCATGAGCAATGTGCAGCACAGTAGTGGAGTCATACTCCCGAGAGTAGAGGTGGACGATGGCACGGTACTGCTCCTGGTTGAAGTCTTGATACTCCTCATAGACGGTGTACTCAGGGTGCCAGCGATAACCCAGATAGGTCATCATCTCAACCAACACAGCAGGTGATCCTGAGGCACCAATGGCCGTCATGTGGCGCACGACCTGCCTCGGGGGTTCCATCTGAAAACAAAGATGTTTTCACAGGAGTCAAATGACAACGGGGATAATGTTCAAACACTACTCTAAAGAATAACTAGGGCTTATCCAACTTTGGGGTGAATGTCGTAACGGGATCCTAGTGTCAGAGTTAGTAAATTCGTTTAACTCGAGTAGAAGAGAGATCAGAGTCCCAGAGTAAGGATCGAGGAGTAAAAGATCCTAGCATCACCCGATGGCGATGTGGGCCCGTAAGCCGCATAGCCATGTTAGTAAAAGTTTTTGTAATGTCTAGACTCGACTTCGGCCCAAAAGTGTGGAAGGGGGATTCCTACAGGCAGTCGGCTCTGATACCAACTTGTGACGCCCCCGATTTAATCGTACACTAATCATACACGCAAACGTGTACGATCAAGATCAGGGACTCACGGGAAGATATCACAACACAACTCTACATATAAAATAAGTCATACAAGCATCATATTACAAGCCAGGGGCCTCGAGGGCTCGAATACAAGAGCTCGATCATAGACGAGTCAGCGGAAGCAACAATATCTGAGTACAGACATAAGTTAAACAAGTTTGCCTTAAGAAGGCTAGCACAAACTGGGATACAGATCGAAAGAGGCGCAGGCCTCCTGCCTGGGATCCTCCTAAACTACTCCTGGTCGTCGTCAGCGGGCAGCACGTAGTAGTAGGCACCTACGGTGTAGGAGTCGTCATCGATGGTGGCGTCTGGCTCCTGGGCTCCAACATCTGGTTGCGACAACCAGGTAGAAGGAATAGAGGGAAAAGAAGGAGAAAGCAACCGTGAGTACTCATCCAAAGTACTCGCAAGCAAGGAGCTACACTACATATGTATGCATCGGTATCAATTGGAATAAGGCTATCATATGTGGACTGAACTGCAGAATGCCGGAATAAGAGGGGGATAGCTAGTCCTTTCGAAGACTACGCTTCTGGCAGCCTCCGTCTTGCAGCATGTAGAAGAGAGTAGACTGAAGTCCTCCAAGTAGCATCGCATAGCATAATCCTAACCGATGATCCTCCCCTGGTCGCCCTGTGAGAGAGCGATCACCGGTTGTATCTGGCACTTGGAAGGGTGTGTTTTATTAAGTATCCAGTTCTAGTTGTCATAAGGTCAAGGTACAACTCCGGGTCGTCCTTTTACCGAGGGACACGGCTATTCGAATAGATAAACTTCCCTGCAGGGGTGCACCACATACCCCAACACGCTCGATCCCATTTGGCCGGACACACTTTCCTAGGTCATGACCGGCCTCGGAAGATCAACACGTCGCAGCCCCACCTAGGCACAACAGAGAGGTCAGCACACCGGTCTAAATCCTATGGCGCAGGGGTCTGGGCCCATCGCCCTTTGCACACCTGCACGTTGCGAACGCGGCCGGAAGCAGATCTAGCCCCCTTAATACAAGCGCGAGCTTACGATCCAATGCGGCGCGCGCCACTCAGTCGCTGACGTCATGAAGGCTTCGGCTGATACCACGACGCCGGGATACCCATAACTACTTCCGCGTAGATGGTTAGTGCGTATAGACCAAATGGCCAGACTCAGATCAAATACCCAGATCTCGTTAAGCGTGTTAAGTATCCGCGAACGCCGAACAGGGCCAGGCCCACCTCTCTCCTAGGTGGTCGGAACCTGCCCTGTCGCTCCGCCTCAAAGATCCACTCGCGGGTGCTCCTACGAGCCTACCCGTCTTTAGTCACCACATGTATCAAGTAAAGTATATAGTATATACCCGTGATCACCTCCCGAGTGATCACGGCCCGATAGTATAGCATGGCAGACGGACAAGAATGTAGGGCCACTGATGATAAACTAGCATCCTATACTAAGCATTAGGTTTGCGGTAAAGGTAACAACAGTAGTAGCAAGGACAGGCTATGCATCAGTATAGGGTGAACGGAAAACAGTAACATGCTACACTACTCTAGTGCAAGCAGTATAGAAAAGAGTAGGCGATATCTGGTGATCAAAGGGGGGGCTTGCCTGGTTGATCTGGCAAGAGAGAGGGGTCGTCAACTCCGTAGTCGTACTGGGTAGCAGCGGCGTCGGTCTCGGTGTCTATCGAGAGAAGAGGGGGGAGAAACAATAAATTTTTAAGCAAGCATATGCATAGTGGTGCATGACATGACAAGTAACGGCGTTAGAGGTGCCCTAACGCGGTAATAGGTGATACCGGGGAAGGGGGGTGACATCCGCGAAATTATCCCCGGTGTTTTGCGTTTTCGGGCAGAGGACCGGAGGGGGAAAGTTGCGAGTTCGATAGGTTAGGGAGGTGTGGTGGACGAACGGGTTGCGTATCCGGAATCGTCTCGTCGTTCTGAGCAACTTTCATGTTGAAAATATTTTAAACCGAGTTACGGATTAAAAGATATGATTTTCTAAAGATTTTATTAATTTCTGGAATTTAATTAATTATTTAAATTAATTAAAAAAATAGATTAATGACATCAGCATGATGTCATGCTGACATCAGCAGTCCACAGGGTTGACTTGGTCAAACTTACGCGTGGGTCCCACTTGTCATACTCTGTTAGTTAATTTAACAGTAGTTAATTAGGTTAATTAGTCATTAGGTTAATTAACCTTAGTTAGTTAATTTAATCAGAATTAATTAAGTTAATTAATTAATTAATTATATTATTAATTATTTATTTATTATACATTTATATATATTTTTAAAATTCTTTTTTTTGTTCTGTGGGGTGGGCCCCCTTTGTCATAGGCCCCCTGGGGCCAAAACGGGTTCGGGCGCTGCGGTTACGCGCGGGTGCGGGCGCGGGGCGTTGCGGGCGCCCGACCCAGGAGAGGGCCGAGCGGGCGCCGAGGGGCGCCGGTGCCGGGCAGTCGCCGGAGTGGGCGCGGGGAAGGGAAGCAGCGGCGAGCGCGCACGCCGGCGTGGTCGCGGGATGGCGCGGCGAATCCACCGGTGGACGGCGCCGATGCGGGGTGCAGGGGCGACGAAGGCGAGGGAGCAGGGGCGCATCGGAGGCGCGACGGAGGCGGAGGCGAGGCCGTGCACGGGGCGACGGCACTTCGAAGCGGACGGCGCAGGCAGCGGCGGCTAGCCGGGGCGCACGTGGGCAGGAGCAGGCGCGGCCAGCAGCAGTAGGGACGGGCGGCGCAGTGGCTGGCTGCAGCAGGCGGCGCCAGGCGCGTGCGCGCGTTCGCGAGGGGAGAGGGCGCGGCCATGACAGAGTACGGAGGGAGGGGGAGCTCACAGGGGAGGAGTAGGGGACAAGGCAGCGAGCTCGGGGGCGGTCGGGGAAGACGTGCGGCGTGGCGGCGTGCAGTCGAAGACAACGGGGCAGTGGGCGAGGACGGAGCAGCGCGGCGTCCGCGAGGTGGTGACTCCGGCGAGGGGGCTCCTGCGGCGGGGCCCCGGGCGACGGGGTCGCGGCGAGGCGGCACCGGGCGGCGTCGGCGGTCTTGGCGACGTGGTCGGGGGGGGGGGGGGCGGCGCCTTTTTCCCCGATCCAGATCGGGGGAAGCGAGGGGGCGAGCGGGGTGGGACGAGTGGGGGGGGAGTGGGGATCGGGTGGGGTTAGGGTTCCGGTCGGGTGGGGGGTTAAGGGAGTGTGGGGGGCGGCTGGGCCGTGGGGCGAGCCGGCCCGTTCGGGCAGCTGAGGCCAGCTGGGCCACTTGGCCTAGCGGGGGGGGTCCTGTTTTCTTTTTTTTGATTTGCTTTTCCTTTTCTAATTTTCTTTTATTTTCTTTTCTGTTTTAATTCATTTTAAGTATTTAGGTCTTTTATAAAGGCATGGATCCCACACCATAAATTCCTAGGCATTTAGTTGCACACCCCGAACATTTTTGTTTTAAAATTTGAAAAGTTTGTATTCTTTGGTTGATTTTGGATTTGAATTTGAATCAGTTTTGGACTAACGGTAGATCATCAATAGTAACCGGGGTGACGTGGCATGATTATCGTTGGATTACTGTAGCTCGATTACCCGGGCGTTACAGCCAGCACCATCTCCCGGTGAAGATATGCGTCGCCGTGGTCCCTTGACCCGTGTGGCTGCAAGACCGCCCCAGTGCCCGTGTCCAGGCTTGGATTGGGCACGTTGGTCTCCTTGGCTGCCACACCAGACGCTGCCGCCGCAGGCAGGCGTCCGTGCTGCAGATCCGCCACCGCATCGGCGAGCTTGTCGACGCGGCGCTCCAGATCGGGTCGCCAAGCCGTCAGATCGTCTAGCTTGGCGGTGTTTGCGTGGATCGCCGCCGTGTTGCTGCGGAGCTCCAGCCGAAATTCCTCCATGGAGCTTGCGATCTTGTCCATGTACTCCTTCATGGTCGGATCCATGGCCTCGATTTGAGCCTGAGGTTGTCGAAGACGACGGGTTTCGATGAATTGCGCCAGATCGCGCGAGAGAAGGGTGGTGTTTGGTCTCTGATACCAAGTGTTAGGGTAGGAGTGTGGGGAATCGATCTATTGCCTTGAAGTGTTTATCTCGAGCTGATTACAAGCTGGGTTACACGAACGGAGAGGGACGATAGGAAACTAGGGTTCTTGCCGCCGCCGCCGAGTCGTGATCCTCTGGATGCCTTACTCCATCGGATGGTCTTGGTTAAGTAGCGAGTGTGGCTGGGCTTCACCGAACTCAGTGAGGCCCATAGACTCGAGGGTTGGCCTTGGACATGCGCTGGGGCCGACCTCCTTCCGGCCCAGCTTAGTTGTCCTGCGGGTCCGGCATGTCAGTGGCGCTGACAAAGACTAATAAAGTTTCTTCTAAGTTTGAAACAGTTGCAAGTTATTTGTTTTCGAAAGATATACCAAAGAGATGGCTCACGATAGCCAACTCTACCCCGCCACCATATGCACGTCACACCCAAACCTCCAAGTCAACATACACTATGCCCGTTGCTACAAAATATTTGGTTCGGACAATCCGGATCGAGAAGACAATGACATCGGTGTAGTCAGGTTAGTATATGATGTGGCAAATAAAGGAGCGAAAATTGGACGGACAAAATAGAGGGAGTGGGCCTAGCGATTCTCCATAGTGAAAAACGCCCAATTGAATTTTCTATAAGAAGGCTAAATGGAGGTTGGAATAGACAAACCAAAAAGATAAGAGAGCAAAAGTATGCACATGTAAGTGGTAAGTTTTGCACAACGTCGCCATTAATTGAATAATATAAATATATATTTCATTCTTGAACTAAAAATTGGGCTTGTTGCAGAGAGAACTGTGTATAGCATTTGGATTACATGTTGAGACATGCGTTCTCAATGCTAACACATGCTTATCATGATTTGATTGCCCCGGAATGTCACGATTCATGATATTAGAGCTTTGAGAGCAAACTGAATGCGCATTTAAGAGGTGAAATGGAATATTAAAAACAAATAATGAATCTAGCCGCAAAAATACACAGGTTACTCTGCTAATTCTTCCTAATACACAGGTAGTACTCTGTATTTCTTTATCTTTAAAGAAAAAAACAGCTGGAGGTTGTTAGAAAGAATATAAAACAGGAATTGAGACGTGAAGGAAGCAGCCGCTGAGGGCAACTCCAACGCTCACCCGCAATTTTGCTCCTGCATTCGTTCCGTGGACAAGGGGCCAGTCCACAAACACTGATGCAGGGGCCGACCATCCAATGCTACCTGCATACATTTTAAATTGTATTTCAACATACCGGACAAAATTCATGCAAACCCGGCGGATTTCAAAAAAGTTCGGACATAATTTACATAAAAGGTCCATATTTCGATTGTTTAACTAACAAATAAAAAAAGACTACCGACGACCACCTCCACATGGCCGCCCTATCCTGCTGCACCGCCGTCATCGTGGTCCCTCCAGCGGCGGAAGGGCGTCGGAGGGCCGTGGCAGCCTTGTCTAGCGACTGCCTACCGCTCGTGAAGGAGCCGCGTCGCCTCCTACTGTGCGGTGCGGAGGGCCGCCACGGCCAATGCCGACGAAGCCCTAGCAGCGGCTTTGTCCCAGTCAGCATTGGCGGAGCAGTCACTAAGCGACCACTCCTCACTGATCTTGGTGTGCCCGTCGTCAAGGTGGCGGTGGCACCTAGCAGCCGTCTCCACGGTGTTGACGGAGTGGTTGAAGGCGCACGTGTCGGCGAGGTCCGGGTCATTGCAGGCCCATTCCATCGCCACGTCGATCTTCGCGAACGTAGAGCGGTGGGTGTCATTGTGCCAATCATACCGCGCCTGCTGCTGTGTCGCACGATCCTCCTCGTAGGTTATGGCCCTCGAGCCTTAGGAACCGCTGCCTCCAAGGTAGTGGAGGATGTGGCCCCGCGCCTTCGTGATCCAGGGAGGCCGCTCCTCCTTGACGAGGCGGCGATTGCGGCGGGGCGGCGAGGCAGGCCCGTCAATGTAGGCATGCCGGCTCTGCGGGGGCGAGGTTGGCTCGTCCTTAGCGTCGCGGTTGTGTGTGGGCGAGCTCAGCTTGTCCTTGATGTGGCGTCCAATCTGAACGCCGCCTTGGTTGCAGGGTGGGAGGCGGGTTCCTCATTGACCCGCCGAAGTGGGGACGCTGGCTCCCACGTGACGTGGTAGCATGCCAGGGACTGTGGTCCTCCTTGACCCGTGACGGCAATGGTGGCATTGGGCCCATCCGATGGAGCGAACATTGTGTCATGATCTTCATCTATCAAACACTTAATTCATCAGAGCTGCCTCCACGAGGAGGCACGACTGCTACTCCGACTTTTGCTGCGATTTCTGGTCTTCCTCACCGCCGGAGGAGATGACAATCTCCACCTTGCCGGAGGGACCGACCGCAGTGGATGACAAGGGTCCCGGAGAACGAGGGTGGCGGCGCCAAGATCCGCCTGACGAACAATCGCCGCCTCCTCCTGCCGGCGCTGAGAACCAAGACTTCGGCATTGCCGTTGGAGTTGGAAGGGCTCGGAGAGGAGGAGGGGAGAACAAAGTGTGGATGTGCATCATCGGTGCATGGCTGAAATAGCCGCGGATAGGCCATGCGAAGGGTCAGTCAACCCGCTTCAATGCGGCGCGGCGTCGGCATTGAAGCGGCGCAGCGGCCAGATTTGGTTTCTCGGGATGCAGCATCGGCATTGAAGCACCTAAGCCTGAGTGGTCGCGGCCGTCAGCGCCACCTTCAAGTTTGGTTGCGTCGCTCAGCATCAATGTCGACCGGTGCATGATTTGCCCTGGCATGAATGCGGTGCATCAAGCGATCCATGCGTTGGATGAAAAGCGCGGGAGAGACGGGTGAGTCTTTCGGGTGGCCATGGCAGTGACACGCAAACGTGACAACGGTCCGAACGTATGCGGGTGGTTTGAGGGTCGACTTTCGTGATGCCCTAAGAGAAACTCCAACTCGGTGACCCATTTTGTCTGCCAACGTATGTGTGGGTCGTTGTGGACAAAAAAGTTGGCCCAATGCGCTGACCCGTTCCCAAAACGTGTCCGTGCAAACCCATTTCCGGCCCAAATTTAGGCTTGAAATACGTCGACGCAGACGCAAAGCGAACGCGCCGCATGTCCTCTCAGTGCCCGCCACGTCCCCACATGGCGGGCGATCAACTGCCACCACGTCTTTATTAATGACGACCACATGCCGTAGACCCACGCGTCAGCGACGGCGGGCGTCCTTTTCAGGGGGGGTGGGGTCATCCTTTTCCAGCCTTCCGTCCCCATCTTGCAACCCTGTTGCTCCCCCGCCGGAGACAACCCTAGCCTAGCGCGCATCACCATGGGCTTCTTCTCCGCAAAGAACAAGGGCGAGGCCCCCGCCGGCTCTTCGCGCGCGCTCCCCCTTGCCCGGCGACGAGGCAGCGGCGTCCCAATCACCAGGCGAGGTGGCATAACAAGGAGAACTACATCCCCCTCCCGTACCCTAACATGACGCTGCCACACGACTGCACTTGGATCTAGAGGGGATCCCGACATCGGCGGTGACGCGAACGCCCCGGGCACTCGCGTAGGAGGTGCGGCGCCAGCGGGAGCTACTAACGACGGAGCAGCGCCCTAACCCGGCCTATGCGCCAGGCTCTCCCAGTTGGGAGGTTTGGTTCACTCTCGAGCATGAGAAGCAACACCGGCGCGGCATCCAGTACGTTCGTGCTTCGCACCCCCACCCCCCCACCCGGTCGTGCGCGAGGAGGACTGGGAGGAGGAGGCCGCCTACTAGGCAGCGCTGCCGGCCGCCATGCAGAACAGCGTAGAGGACGAGCGGCACAAGGCGGCGGCGGAGAAGGTGTCGTACAAGGCGCGACTGCAGGAGGCCATCACGCTCTCTGCTTCTGGCAACCGCGTCGTGCCGCCGCTAATGCCGCCGTCTTCTATCAAGGCCGAGCTGGCGCCGTCCCCTGTGCTGGCGACCCTGCGGTTCTCCTGGGATGGAGTGATGCGCGAGTGGGTCAGCGCGCCCCATCTGGCTTGGGGCGACGCCAAGGGAGGAACAGCTCTACCTCGAATAGTGGCGGACACGCTGGCTGGTGGAGGAGCGCGCCGAGGGCGAGCGCCAGATGTAGTGGGAGCACAAGACGGAGGAGGAGGAGCGCCCCACCCGCGGTGTGGCAGCCCAGCCGGCGGCGGAGGACCTCGCCAAAGCCTGGGAGACGACGTTCCCCTAGGCTGGCCCACCGCGACCTCACCGGCCCGGACGATTACGACAATGACGAGGATGCCATAGGGTAGCGTGCGGCTAGTGTTTCTGATTTATTTATGAACTCATGTTTTAATTAATGTAATATGGACTCTCCCGGGCCTTTATGATTGGCATTATGCTTAATTATGTTTTTAGTTTCAAAATATTCCCATTCTTTCATTATTCGCGCATGCATAAAAAAATGGGTCGGGTCAGTATCGGGCGCAAGAGCGGACCCAAACTCAAAACCGGACATGGACGTTGAAAACAGATAAAACGTGCATCCGTTTGGGTTCCGAATTGCTCTAAGCCACTAGTATACGTACCGCGAACGGGGTTTAAAATCCCGAGAATGTCATTTAGCGCGGGACCATCAATCGCGGCCGTCTAGGCACGACCGGACGGCGCGCATCTCGCCACGAGGAGGCAACGGAGGGCCAGAGTGCCGCTGTGTTTTGGGCCCAGCCTACTGGCGTGTGAAGCCAGGGCACTGTGAACAGTGCTAATTATGGCGAGAGAAGCTTGAGCAGTGGATGGATGGGGGTCGCTGCTAGCCTGTGGCCTTGGCGTTTACAGTTGGTGTCTGTCTCGTTGTCGCCGTATGCTCCTGCCTTCCTCTGCTCCTGCAGCTACGGCTGCTGCATGGCATGGCATTGACACCACTTGGTCTAGAACCTGTCACTGCTCCCACTCTCCCCACTCTCCTCTCCTGCCTAGAAAGCCTGGTGTTCATCCTGCAAAGCAGCCAAAGGGCCAGGATCTTCTGTGCACCGGCTGGGGGTCCATCTGATCGAAGATGAACGCCCACGTTCGTGAGGTGAGGTGTTATTTACGACTGGCATGGAATGTTTTGTCGGCCACATTTGGTTTACAGGAATTTCATAGAAATTCTAAAGAAGAAATTTGTACGGATTTTTTTTTTGAAACCCTTCGGTTGATTCCTATTCGTGTGAAAGATAGGAACCAATCCTTCACATTAAAAAAACATTAGCTTAGATCTAATGAGAAAATTCTTATCCTAGCAATCAAATGTTATCTCTTTCCCCATAGAAATTAAGATACATGGCATATCACATCTTATGATCTTTCTATTCATATGATATTTCTATCCTATGAACCAAAGGAGACCTTTACTTTGGAAACTATATCTTCGTATCCGTCTGCTATCGACCGATGTTAGATTTCATATCCCCAACTCTGGTAACACACGTGGTGGACATTAAAGTTTTGAAATTAGATAGATTTTATTTCTTTGTCAAAATGACTTAACTTTTAGTGTGGGTCAAAATGACTTCTGACGGTGTGGTTTGTACATGGGGCACCACAATCAGAAAAAAATGTAAATATAAGAAAAACAAGGGCATAAGAAATTAAAAATGTCTTACAAAAAATATATAAAGTAATGGAAATAGATATATTATAGAAAGTTACATAAATAGGGAAATTATTAATGTGTCGATTTAAAAAAATCAAGAACAAAATGACCAAATTATGAGAATTTAAAATAAAAACCAAGAAAGTTAGCATCTAATGTTTTAATCTTCAATTAGTCTTACTATATTACATTTTTTAAACTTACGAGTTTCTCCGAATTTCATTTTTAATATTTATGAGTTTCTCGTTTTCCTGATTTCTTAAATGTTTTAAATAACAAATGTGAGCAGTATTGTTCCAAAATCCAACTATTAATTTTCCTAAATAAATTACAATTTATTAAGAAATGTATTTTCCAATAATTCCTATTTTATAAATGTTTTCTAACTACAGTCATACAATAGCTCATACCACTAATACTCCAAGATCTAATTTGTCCAGTTTCAAAATTTAGGGGTGGATGATGTACGACATGTAGTTTAAGGAACCAAATCTATAATCCACCAATAGCTCAGAGGTCGAAAAAAGGCTGATGTCTTTTTATAAGGTCCATATTTATACTTATATTTGAGACATGACAAAATTTAGCTAGATGACAAATGTGAAGTACACATCAAGAAGTAAATGTTGGAAAGAAAGCAACAAATAGTGTTTCAAGTTATGCCCCCCCCCCCCCCCCCCCGCGGTGTCTTCTCGAATTCTCTTTTTTATAATCC
The DNA here is from genome assembly GCA_034509565.1 of Triticum monococcum. NCBI lineage: Eukaryota > Viridiplantae > Streptophyta > Magnoliopsida > Poales > Poaceae > Triticum > Triticum monococcum. Next base: position 637,750,439 of record CM067847.1, on the reverse strand, counting down.
TTGGTTCTTGTATTATTCAGCAAGATTACATCTATTTCTTCCTATCTTTAGGAGAAACTATAATTTCTTATGAAAGATGTATTCCATCAGTATCAAAAAAAATTGTTGAAATGTTTTGCAACCACTACCATGTGAGGTCATACCATTTCAACTGACATCATGGACCAAATTTCCCCAATTCAAAGTTTGATGTTCTAGATTATGGTATTGTCGTTCAAGAGATATAATGTACAATCAACAAAAAATCAAGGTACTAAAAAGTCTTTTTCATGTTTGCATATTCTTATGTAAAGCAATGGTTAATGCTTTATATTATGAGTTCCTCTTTTTCTCAATTGATTTTACATTTATATAGTTCTCATTTCTTCATATTATCCCAATATTTTTTATTATATTTTATTTTGTTTTTATATATTAATGGTGTTCCCCTAATTTTTGACTAGCTTGTATAAATTCTTTTTAGATCATACCACTTTGACTGAGGTGAGGGGCTAAATTAAATTTAACTAGTGTAACAGTTTAGAGTGCAAGGTTAATGTTATTGTATTCCATGGGACCAAATATGAAATCAATCAATAACCTAGGGATAACAAAAAAAGGACGTATGCATGTTTTCCTATTTATATGGAAAGCTATGGTCAAGTTTTTCCTGATGAGTTTCCGCTTTATCGTTCTCTTGTCTATTTTCGAAGTATCAATGTTTCCCATATTATAACTAAATATCTCTAAATTAAAAGGATTTTCTATCTTTTAGAAAGAAAAAAATTGAGAAATATGTTTTCCCTCAACTTTTATAATTTCCATTGTGTAATTTTTTGAACCACCACATGTCAATAGTCATACCCCCCTCGATTTAGGATATGTTCTAAATTTATTTAATTTCAAAGTTCATGGTTCAATATGCACGGTACAAAATTTCAAGGCGCCAAATCAACCATCAGCCAATAGTTGAGGGACCAAAACATATATTTTTGGTGTATTCAGCCAGAGATCGAGAACTCGTCTGCTTCTTCAATGGTTGGAATCCAGAAATAGAAACAATGGTCGCCGACTTTGACCGAATAGTGGTTGATTTGTAAAAGCAGATAGCTCAACCACCTCGCGGTTGGAGTGGGAGCCAATGCTCCGTGGAAGAAAGTTTAAGAAAAGACGGTTAGAAACTTTGTCAATGTGAACTTGGAAGCACTTACTATGGTTAGTTACCTCTTGTTATTTCATTTAATATACACGTGTGTATTGATGTCTGAAAGAGCATATTTTTGCCGCCAAAGAAAACTAGACATTATAGGAAACTTTGAACCCTTATTATGACACAAAGTTGTGTAGGTATGGATGTGTACGATGAGTTTATAGCTAATTTCACTATACACTCAACAAAATGAATCTTTATGTTTTTCAATGGGTTCACTCGCCTAGATGGGGCACGACCTTGTACTATATTGGGAGAAGCAACATAATCAATCCTCAACTTGGATCATATGGGACTTCGCCAGGTCAACTCCAAAGTTCTATTTCTCGACACTGGTCTGAATGCTTTCGTGAATCTGAGAGTAGAGCTACTCAATCGGACCTTGAAGCTCTAGCCCTCCCATTGAGTTTATTGAAGTGGGAGTGAATGGTAGTAATCCCATAGGGCTCATTTACAGGCTTGATGCCCCCTCTTAATAATGCAACTTGGTGAATCCGAGACTACATCTACTCAATTGGATCTTGAAGCTCTAGCCATCCCATTGAGTTTATTGAAGTGAGAGTGACTGGCAGTACATCCCATAGGGCCTATTTACAGACAAATTTGATGTTAAGCGTGGAAGCTACTAGAATAGTAGACTCAAAACTTTTTGGGTCTACAAGCCCAAATTATTCAGATAAACATATTAGTACATAGTGTGTCTGATACATCTAACCCCTATCCCCCAAAACAAAGGCAAACCTAATTAACTTTCTTGTTTTTGCTATGATTATCAAGAGTGTTGATCGTGTTGTTGTCAATTGCATTCACTCCATGACACTACCGTGGGAGCTTGGGAGGCCCTAGAGAGATTTCATGAAGGCACCTCAAGTCTTGAGATTTCCAAACTCGTCATCTTGAAGAGCAAGAGGATTTTTTAAAATGAGAAAGGTAGAAACCAACAAATTTACAAGAGTCAATGATCTAGCACTTGTTTTGAAGGAATCTGACATCACATTGGCCCCAAAAGATTTCATCAATGAGAAGTTTGTAAGTTTCGTCATGCAAATCACTCTGACATGGTGTTCTATATCCAACAAAGGCCCGACTATATAAATCTATCACTATATGACTTACACTCATTGTTTGTCTCCCATGACAACTTTTTCAATGTGGCCGAAGATATGCGAATGGCTCAATCAATCAAGACCAAGGCTTCCTTGGCCCTCAAGACCACCCATGAGCCAACCATTAAGCCAAGAGAAGATCTTGCCGATGATGAAGATGACAAAGAGTATTTCAAGCAATTATCCAATAGTTTGGAGAACTTGGCCCTCATGGATAAGAGCTTTCAAACTTGAGAAGGCGCAAGAAAAAGGTTCACCAACACATCCCCCTCCACTTTGAAAACTCGCTAAAATTGTGGTGATATAAGATGTTTTTTCAAGGTTTTCCCAAGCTAAGGAGGCCAATAACGCATGAAGAGCCTACCAAGCCCAAGAAGACATACTAGAGTGACGTGTAGGCTAGAGGACTCATAGGAGAAGAGTGCAATTACAATTATTATTCAACCAAAGAAAAACTTGACAGTGTTGCCGGTCTAGCAAGAGTCTTCACAGAAAAGCCCGCTACTATCTTCAACTATGCATTACCTCATCAAAGAGAAGGAGACACAACATAGGTGTCTTGTGGAAAGATAAGTAAAGACACTAGATCCCTCTCCCCTTGCATCATCCCTACATGTTCAACTTTAAGATAAATTGGATGTTGTTAGTGAGAACGGTCGGAATGAAGAAGGTCAAGAGGCCTACAAATTATGTTGGCTCTAAAAGGGAAAGATCTTGTGACTTGCCAATGTTTATTGAATAATTCTGTAAGGCTAAGGACACCATTGTCTATCAAGAAGACCTCTTTAAAGAGAAGGAGTTAGTACATACTCTTAGGAGTGCACTGGATTTAGAGAAAATGTCTTGCATGTCTCTTAAGCTTGAACTTGACACCAAAAAGAAAATAATGGTATTATGCTTAAATTGCTAAAGGAGTACAAATCTTCTAACCAAGTTCTTGAAGTTTGTTAGCTTTAGATTGATTTGGGTCACCTCAAAATATGATCCAAAGTCATCAATGGAGAGCTTATTAAAGATGATGCCTCTCATACGGATCTTCAAGCAGCTACTTACAAGAAGTATTTAACTACCCTCCTCCTAGCCATCCTATTATTATTCATGTGGATGCTTGCACCAATAACCCCATTTGTGATATAGTATCATTATTAAAGGAGAACGCTAAGATCAAGGCTCCACTTGAGAAAGGTTTATTTTCTTGCATTTGGTGCAAGGAAATAGTTAATGAGCATTTGGGAAACCAAAAGGAGACTTCCCAAAAGGAAGGGCTTGGGTACTCATCTAAGTCAAATAAGAGCCAAGCTATGCAAAGTCAACAAAATCCAAAGACTACATTTGTGCCAAGTGAGTACAAGGAAAATGTTCAGAAAGGGAATGTCATGGTCAATGTGGCTACTAAGGGTCATATGACCCATCACAAGTTTGACAGCACCATGACCATCATTTGTGCTTTGAGCAATGATGGAAATGTATTTTCTCAATATGTTAGTGATTGGTCTTATTATGTGCATTGGGCCATTGATGCTCATGAACTTCTTATTACTAACGTTGGAGGACCCATTAATAAATGGGTACCTAAAACTAAGGCATGATCTTCTTTGTAGGACAATGCCTCCGGAGGAAAATCAATGGGTCATTGATCGTGGATGCACCAATCATATGATTGGTGAAAAGGACATGTTTTGTTACATTCATTGACAATATTAAATTTTCACCCAAGCATTCTCTTTCATGATGAAAAATAAAAGGTACTTGAACTGGGCAAGATAGCTAACATGAAGGATTTGACTCTTGACAAAGTGATGCTTGTACAATCCCTAACCTATAACCTTTTTTCCATAAATCAATAGTGTATGGATGGTTACAATTGTTTATTTTCAGATGACGATGTGACCGTCTACGAAAGAGATAATCGCCAAGTGATGTTTGTGGGGCATGTTGAAGGCGAACTTTATGTGGTTGTTTTTTGTGTGAAGATGAACCTAATAATGTTCATCATGGGTAATTCTATCAAAGGGTGGCTTCAGCACCATCGGCGATGCTACATTGGCATAAGAAACATGCAAAAAAACATATAAAGTAAGGCCACATCCTTGGACTAAGCTCTGTCACTTCTGATAAGGATAAGGCGTGGCCGGGAAATTACACATCAAACTAACCACGAGGAACAGTATGTCACACATCTATAGAAAAATGGCTCAATTTGCTTTGGGGAGGCCTAACACAGTCCAAGGGGCGTGCTTTTCTCTCCTGAGCTAAGTCGGAAAAGAACGAGATGACGAAACATGGGCTGGGAAACCAAGATATAAGAACCTCCCTCTAGGTAGATTGTACCTACAGAGAAGCCATGTAACCCTAGCTTGACCAAACATATAAGGCGATCATCGACCTTACTAGGATGGACGAGATTGCAAACATAGAACCCTACAGCTAAGTTTCCCCCCCTAACACAATCACAAACCTATTCATCGCCAGGCCAAGAGCTTGTACCCAAAGTAACAGCACTCTTTGTTGATCTCGCCAACCCTAGAGGCTGGAGTAGGGTCTTCCCTCCTCCCAAGGGGCTGAACCATGGTAATTCCACATTTATTCGCCTGTCCATGTCGATACCCAATGCGTCCATCCCCCCGAACAAATCATTTGTCTCTCGATAGCACTGCCGTTACGAAACATTGATAGTTGGCATACTAGGTAGGGACGCCGCATGTGAATCTGTACAATGTTCAAGATGGATTTCCCAACTCATATAGGCGACCTATCGCCGAGCCATGACCTCTTCCTTGGCCCCTCCACCTCGTCTCTAACATAGTGGGAGGTCAGACCTATTTGTCCTCCTCCCACAGAGGATCAAGAAGAGGGGTCTAGAGGGGGGGTGTGATTAGACCCTTAACAAGCAAAAGTGGCAGTTTTTAAAATTTTCAAGTTAAGGTTGAGTTTAAGACAAGTTAAAGCATTAACAATACATTTCAAGCAAGCATGACAAGAGTATATGCAACAAAAATAGTAAAACATGCAAGTCGCAAGAAAGTAAAGGGATGGGGTTGGACTTTGCAAATGCAATGGATACACGGGTATTTTTGGCATGGTTCCGATAGGTGGTGCTATCGTACGTCCACATTGATGGAGACTTCAACTCACAAAGGGTAATGGCTACGTGAGTCCACGGAGGGATCTACCCATGAAGGGTCGACGAAGAAGCAACGTTGTCTATCCCACCATGGCCATCCCCACGAAGGACTTTCCCCACTAGAGTAGATCTTCATGAAGTAGGCAATCTCCTTGCCCAAACAAACTTCTTAGTTCAACTCCGCATCTTGACAGAGGCTCCCAAGCGACACCTAACCAATCTAGGAGAAACAACTCTCCAAAAGGAAATAGATGGTATGTTGATGATGAACTCCTTGCTCTTGTACTTCAGATGATAGTCTCCCCAACACTCAACTCTCTCTCTCTCAGATTTGGATATGGTGGAAAGATGATTTAAGTGAAAAGAAACTTGGGGAAGGCTAGAAATCAAGATTCTTGTGGTGGGATTGGATTGTGGAAGTGTAGGCATGTTCTGATGGCTCTCTCACAAATGTAGAAGGGGGTTGGAGGGGTATATATAGCCTCCACACAAAATCCAACCATTACGCACATTTGACTCATCCCGGTGGGACCGAATGGTTAAACTTGGTGGCACCGATTTGTTCAAAAATGTGAACGTTAGGAATATCGGTGGGACCGACTGGAACAAGTCGATGGGACCGACTGGAACAAGCCGGTGGGACCGATGTGCTAGGGCTTAGGGCAAACATCATCTCAGTGGCGCCGATTGAATCAACTCAGTGAGACCGAAGTGAAGCAATAAGGCAACAGAGAATCTGTCAAGCCAAGTCGGTGATACCCATTGCATAACTCGGTGACACCAAAATAAATGCAACAAGTCACAGAGCACTGGCAAGGCCATCTTGGTGAACCGAGAGCCGTATCGGTGAGACCAAACTGCTAGAGTTTCTGGCTATGGCTATGTCATATGATCTCGGTGCCTCCGGGTAGAAAGAATCGGTGGGACTGAGTTGGACTTTAGGGTTTCGACATATTTGGATGGAGAAAGTGGATGAGGGTTTTGGAGCAATATCACTAAGAATTTGAGCAAGCAAGCAAACCATTAAGCAACACCTCATCCCCTTTTAATAGTATTGGCTTTCCTATGGACTCAATGTGATCTTGGATCACTAAAATAAAGACGAAGAGTCTTGAGCTTTTGCTAATATTTGTCCATAGCATTTTGAAGGGATTCCACGTCCTCTTGTCCTTTCCACGCCATTGTTGAACTTGTCGGAAATACACTAGATAAAACTATTAGTACAACAAGAGATATGTTGACCTTATTTAACAAAATCACCGAGGGAGCACTTGTGCTTTCAGTCTCCCCCTTTTTGGTAATTGATGACAACATACATCAAAGGTTTAAGTAAATGATACAAAGAGTAGTAAGTAAATCTTTGGAGGAACATGTAACATGCATAAGCTCCCCCTACATGTATGCAATCATGTGAAGATAACATGGAAGAGCATGTGAATGCATATCATGATAGATTAAGCAATGAGTTACATGTATCTTGGCTATATGCATCAGAGCAAACAATATGGTTGATAGATGTACCTTCATGTTTATGATTCCCTCTTGCAAACAATATGTGCAACAACAGGAGATCATCATGCACATGAGTGTGATGCATATACTTACCTTGTGGTTCTTGAGATGACTTTTGAAGGAGTAGACTTGAGAAAACAGGGTTAGATAACACAAGAACACTCCAAACAAGATGGATTCCATGATCCACAAGAGTACCAAGACTGGGATGGCATGTAATGACTAAGTACTACACCATGAGTACTTCATTTAGATATAGACATGTCCCTAAATATTTAAAGATGTGCACTAAGTTCCAAAGATTTTTCTCCCCTTAGACAAAGACTCTTTCTCCCCCTGAATCTCATATTGGATAATGGGAGAAGGTAGGGTGAGATAAAATTAGAGCAAAGAGACTTTAGTTAAAATCAGAGCAATGATAAAATCAGAGCAAAGATAGGTCAATTAAGACAGAGCAAAACTAGATTTAATCATGCTAACATGTCTTCCCCTATTAAAGACATGTGACTTCTCTCCTCTTGTTAACAAGCATCTGTAGAAGATCTTAGATGTGCTCTATGTTTGATTTGATAAGCTTTGATGTGTTCTCTCTCTCCCTGCTTTGACTTCAATTTCCAAGAAGGGCAAATCAGGAATATGGGTCACGTAGGTGTGATCCTTGACAAATGATCATCACCATAAGAGAAATATCAAGGATTAGTCGCAAAGAGGCTCATGCCTTGCATGTATCCAAATGGAATCTCTATTCCAAGTTTGAGGCATCAATGATATTCAAGTCACCTCTCAAATGGCAAAATATCTTTTCGTCAAGCGGTTTGGTGAATATATCTGCCAATTGCTTATCGGTACGAACATGCTCAAGATTGATGTCTCCTTTAGCAACATGATCTCGAATGAAATGATGTTGAACTTCAATATGATTAGTTCGAGAATGTTGCACGGGATTGTGAGAAATATAAATAGAACTTTCATTGTCACAAAGCAATGGAACATGTTTCACATGTATCCCATAATCTTTAAGAGTTTGAGTCATCCATAGTAACTGAGCACAACATGATCCGGCGGCAATATATTCCGCTTCGGCAGTGGATAAGGACACCAACTTTTGTTTCTTGGAGGACCAAGACACAAGGGATCTACCAAGAAATTGACAAGTACCCAAAGTGGAATTCCTGTCAACCTTGTCTCCGGCATTGTACAAATCGGAGTAGTCAACAAGATTAAAAGATGACGTCTTAGGATACCGAATGCCAAAGTTTGTTGTATAAATTAAGTATCTCACTATCCTTTTCACGGCCTTAAGATGACACTCTTTAGGAGCCGCTTGATATCGTGCACACATGCATACACTTAGCATAATATCGGGATGTGAGGCACATAGATATAACAATGAACCAATCATAGAATAGTAAACCTTTTGGTCAATCAGATTTCCATCCTTAGTCAAGTCAATATGTCCACTAGTAGGCATGGGTGTTTTCATACCTTTGCTTTCTTGCATGTTGAACTTCGTGAAAAGATCCTTGGTATAATTTTTTTGTGAGACAAAGGTACCTTCCTTAGTTTGCTTGATTTGCAATCCAAGGAAAAATATGAGTTCATTCATCATAGGCTCCTCAAACTTCTCCGACATTAGCCTTCCAAACTTTTCACGAAAATGGGGGTTAGTAGAACAAAATATGATATCACCACATAAATTTGCCACACAAATAATTCACCATTAACCCTTTTAGTAAAAAGTGTAGAATCAATTTTCCCAATTTCAAAGCCTTTTTCAATAAGAAACTTAGTCAAGCGTTTGAACCAAGGTCTAGGGGCTTGTTTAAGACCATAAAGATCTTTATGAAGTTTGTAGACATGATTAAGTTTCTTGGGATTAACAAAGCCGGGAGGTTGTTTAACATAAACTTCCTCCTCAATTTCTTCATTTATAAAATCACTTTCAAGGTCCATTTGATATAAAGTGATATCATGGTGATTAGGATAAGCAAGTAAAATGTGAATGGACTCAAGGCTAGCAACGGGGCCATATGTCTCACCATAGTCTACAACTTCGACTTGAGTGTAGCCTTGAGCGACGAGACATGCCTCGTTGTGTACAACTTGTCCATCTTCATCTTTCTTATTCTGAAACACCCATTTGGTTCGAATGACATTATGATCGTCGTTGGGATTTTCATCCAATGTCCATACTTGTTTCCTCTCGAAGTTGTGTAGCTCTTCATGCATAACATTTATCCAATCCGGATCCTCAAGGGTTTCTTCTACCTTCATAGGTTCAACACTATAGATGAATGAGTAATATTCACAAAAGTTAGCCAAACAAGTTTTAGAGTGAGTGATTCTCCCGGTTTGAAGGTCATCGAAGATTTTTTCGATGGGATGATCTCTTGAGACTCTTGCTCGAACTAGTGAGAGCTTTTGCTTGGGTTGGGGTGGAACATCGTCATCATATTCTTCTTCTTCTTCTTCTTCTTCATTGTTGGTGGCGTTGTCATTCTCTTGTGGAGGTGGAGAAGGAGGTCGAGGTGTTTCATCTTGTTGTACTTCCTCATTTCCTCCGTCTTGACGTGTTCCAATTGTGGATGCCTCTAAGTCAACTAGTGGTTCACCTTGATGTGAAGTTGAGGCTTACACTTGAATGGACGAAGTACTCTCCTTCACCTTCGTTGGGCGAATTTTGCCAATGGACAAATCTTGGATTGCTTCTAATGGATCTTTCTCTCCTACATCAATTGGCAATTGCTCTAGTTGCGAGCCGTTAGATTCATAAAACTTCACATCTATCGTCTCGTCAACCTTTCAGGTGAAAGTGTTGTAGACACGGTAAGTGTGAGAGTTTGAACCGTAACCAAGTAGGAAATCTTCATGAGATTTAGGAGCAATTTTCGAGCGACGATGCTTATCAAGAATGTAGAATTTTGAGCCAAATACTCGAAATTATCCAGCTTTGGGTTTGTTACCGATGAGTAGCTCGTATGCCGTTTTGCCGAGAAGCTTGTGAAGATATAGTCAATTCATAGAATGACAAGCTGTCTCAACCGCTTCCACCCAAAAGTGTCTTCGAGTCTTGTATTCATCGAGCATCGTTCTCTCCATCTCGATAAGTGTCCGGCTCTTCCTCTCAACAACTCCATTTTGTTGAGGCGTGTACATAGACAAGAACTCATGTGAAATCCCCTCTTCATCAAGAAAGGTATCCACATTGGCGTTCTTGAACTCTGTTCCATTATCACTTCTAACCTTCTTGATCTTCACTTCAAATTGGTTTTGGGCCTTCTTAGCGAATTTCTTGAAGATCTTTTGGACCTGCGATTTTTCATCGAGAAGTCATCAACAATGACCAAACCGAACGAGTTACCACTGAGACTCTTGTAGGCGTTGGGACCGAAAATATCCATATTAAGTAGTTCGAGCGGTCTTCTCGTGGTCATGATATTCTTCACGAGATGACTCCCTCCAACCTACTTTCCTGCTCGACAAGCACTGCAAAGTCTATCTTTGTCAAATATAACATCTTTAACACCAAGTATATGATCACCTTTAATAAGCTTATCAAGATTCCGCAAGCCCACATGACTTAACCTTCTATGCCATAACCATCCTTTAGAAGATTTAGCAATTAAGAAAGTACGAGGTTGGGCTCTCTTAGTGAAATCTACAATGTATAGATCACCTCTATGAATACCGGCAAAGACCATATTATGATTATCTCTAGGAAACACTTGTCAATCTACTTCGGTAAAGAGAACATTGAAAACAAAGTCGGCTAGTCTAGATACGGAAAGGAGATTGTAACCAAGAGATTCAACAAGCATAACATTTTGGATAGAGCTATCATTGGAAATGTCCACCTTACCAAGGCCAAGTACCTTACCCTTGGAGTTATCTCCAAAAGTTACATACTTTCGTGGGCCGTCATTTTTCGCAAGCTCTCGGGACATGTCCTTATCTCCGGTCAACTGAGACTAACATACTATCGAGAATCCGCTCTTTCCCTCTGGCCATGCAGTCATGAAAGTTGGGCATGAGACTAACATTTCTCATAGTCTCGTCAAGGTCAATGTCACTATCTTCATCTTCATCATAAAAACCATCCTTAATATCATCATCATGTAAGTGATCATCACCTAGAGCAAATGATTTATTAGATTTATGACCATGACAAATGCTCAAGCTTATGAATTCTAATTGTCTCCGAAATGATGCTACAAATGACTCCAACATTTCCATTAGCACGCGTAAGATCACGGAGCTCAAATTGATATTCATCAAACTTGGGATCATTAGGCTTCATTTTATGAAAAGCAATAGAATTTTGAAGAATCTCATATATATTTTCCAGGGAATAATTTGAAAAGCTTTCCTCAAGGTATTTCCATATAGTATATGCGCATTCATAAGTAGGCAAGCACACAAGAAAATTTCCAGGCAAACCTGTAATGATAAGATCAATAGTTCTAAGATTGCGAACCATGTCAAGGTACTCATCGGGGGTAGGATGCAAAGGATCAATAGGGGGCACATAAGGGCTAGTAATATACTTGTTCAAATCATATTCATTGAAAATCTCAAGCATCTCATTCTTCCCAGAATTATAGAACTCCCCATCAAGTATAGGCACTCTACGTCTAATACTCCCGATCATAGACTCATCCACCTTCCTCCAATGGTGATTAAACCAAAACAATGGAGACGAAAGCTCTGATACCAATTGAGAAGATCGAGAAGAGGGGTCTTTATGGGGGTGATTAGACCATTAACAAGAAAAAGTGGTAGTTTTGAAAATATTCAAGTTAAAGGTGAGTTTAAAACAAGTTATAGAATTCACAATACATTTCCCTCAAGCTTGACAAGAGATATGCTGCGGAAAGAGTAAAACATGCAAGTTGCAAGAAAGTAAAGGGATGGGATTGGAGTTTTCATACGCAATGGAGACACATAGATTTTTGGTGTGGTTCCGATAGGTGGTGCTATCTGTTGTGGAACGTAGCATGCAATTTCAAAAAAATCCCTACGATCACGCAATATCTATCAAGGAGATGCATAGAAACAAGAGGGGGAGAGTGTGTCCATGTACCCTCGTAGACCGAAAAGGAAGCGTTAGGTTAACGTGGTTGATGTAGTTGAACGTCTTCGTGATCCTACCAATCAAGCACTGAATGTACGACACCTCCGAGTTTAACACAAGTTCAGCTCAATGACGTCCCTCAAACTCTTGATCCAGCAAAGTGTCGAGGGAGAGTTTCGTCAGCACGATGATGTGGTGACGGTGATGGTGATGTGATTCGCGCAGGGCTTCGCCTAAGCACTACGGCAATATGACCGGAGGAGTAAGCGGTGGACGGGGCACCACACATGGCTAAGAGAACAATTGATGTGCTTTGGGGTGCCCCCTGCCCCCGTATATAAAGGAGGAGGGGGGAGGCCGGCCCTAGGGGGCGTGCCAAGTGGGGGGAAACCGACTAGGACTCCTAGTCCTAGTCAGCCCCCCTTTCCTTTCTTTCAGAGGGGGAAAGGGAAGGAGCGTGAGAGGGAGAAGGAAAGGGGGGCGCCCCCTCCCATTGTCCAATTCGGACTGCCCATGGGAGGGGGGTCGCCACCCCTTGTGGGCTCCCCTCTCTCTCCCCTATGGCCCATATTGGCCCATTACTTTCCCGGGGGATTCCGGTAACCCCTCGGTACTCCGATAAATATGTGAACTACTCCGAAACCATTTCAGTGTCCGAATACCATCATCGAATATATCAATCTTTACCTCTCGACCATTTCGAGACTCCTCGTCATGTCCATGATCTCATACGGGACTCCGAACAATCTTCGGTCAACAAAAACACATAACTCATAATACAAATCGTCATCGAAGGTTAAGCGTGTGGACCCTACGGGTTCGAGAACTATGTAGACATTATCGAGACACATCTCTGATCAATAACCAAAAGTGGAACCTGGATGCTCATATTGGTTCCTACATATTCTATGAAGATATTTATCAGTCAAACCGCAATGACAACATACGTCATTCCCTTTTCTCATCGGTATGTTACTTGCCCGAGATTCGATCGTTCGTATCTTCATACCTAGTTCAATCTCATTACCGGCAAGTCTCTTTACTCATTCCGTAATGCATCATCCCATAACTAACTCGTTATTCCTATTGCTTGCAAGGTTTATCATGACGTGCATTAACAAGAGGGCCAAGAGATACCTCTCCGATACTCGGAGTGACAAATCCTAATCTTGATCTATGCCAACCCAAAAAATACCTTTGGAGACACCTGTAGGGCATCTTTATAAGCACCCAGTTACGTTGTGATGTTTGATAGCACATGAGGTGTTCTTTCGGTATTCAGGAGTTGCATAATCTCATAGTCAAAGGAATATCTATAAGTCATGAAGAAAGTAATAGCAATAAAACTTAACGATCATTATGCTAAGCTAACGGATGGGTCTTGTCCATCACATCATTCTTCTATGATCCTGGTCAGGAAACTTAACCATCTTTGATTAAAGAGCTAGTCAAGTAGAGGCATACTAGGGACACTTTGTTTTGTCTATGTATTCACGCCTCCCCCGACAAAGCATGCAACATTACCAGCATCGCTACAGTGCTGAGAAGATGGCCAGACCCACAAGAGGCGGCACGGCCTTTGGCCAAGTACGAGACAACCAGCAGGGCCCACCAGGCGGTGAAATCAAAGGAAGGATATCCGCGTGGATGACTTACATGGGATGATAAGGCATGAGAATCGCTTCCTTGTCCTTATTGGCGAGCATGAAATTGACAATGTATTCCCTCGCGTATTCACAGTGCTTTGCGCAGACTCCCAAGAAGGCCTTGTGCATGAAGTACGGGTCAGCGACACAGATATAAGGTATCTGCTCAACCCCAATGAGGTAGTTCATGTGCAAAGCATAAAGGCGGACAAATGCAAAATCCAGCTTCTTCAAGTGAAACATGTCGAAGATGTAATCGAATCGAAGGAAGAACTTCTCCACGGGGAATGTGTCGACGTACGACAATCCCCGCGGCATGTTAACCACGTATAGTGGGTATCCTGGATTTTTTGAGGCGATGAGGCCTTTCTCTATCTGCAGCACATCGTCATGAAGTCTCCCTAAATCGCCGAATCTGGCCCGCAGTGTTGCTTCAGGTAGGATTGGTTGACCGGGGATATGCCATTTTGCCGTACTGGGGATATCTATACGGTCTTGAACCCGAGGCTACTGAGGTGGCTGGATCACAGAAGCAGCTTTTTTGCCTTTCCTCGACCTCTTCCTAGACTTCTTTACTACCGGAAGGTATTCCATAATACGTTCAGATTCCAGAGGCGGCAATTTAGGCACCGACTCATGAGGCTCAAACCCTAAGTAGGCGCTAGTATTGACATACTGTTGAGTGTCATCCTCATCCTCATCCTCATCTAGGGCGACGTTGAAGGAAATATGCCCTAGAGGCAATAATAAAGTTATTATTTATTTCCTTATATCATGATAAATGTTTATTATTCATGCTAGAATTGTATTAACCGGAAACATAATACATGTGTGAATACATAGACAAACAGAGTGTCACTAGTATGCCTCTACTTGACTAGCTCGTTAATCAAAGATGGTTATGTTTCCTAACCATGAACAAAAGAGTTGTTATTTGATTAACGAGGTCACATCATTAGTTGAATGATCTGATTGACATGACCCATTCCATTAGCTTAGCACCCGATCGTTTAGTATGTTGCTATTGCTTTCTTCATGACTTATACATGTTCCTATGACTATGAGATTATGCAACTCCCGTTTGCCGGAGGAACACTTTGGGTGCTACCAAACGTCACAAAGTAACTGGGTGATTATAAAGGAGTACTACAGGTGTTTCCAATGGTAGATGTTGGGTTGGCGTATTTCGAGAATAGGATTTGTCACTCCGATTGTCGGAGAGGTACCTCTGGGCCCTCTCGGTAATACACATCACATAAGCCTTGCAAGCATTATAAATAAGATGTTAGTTGTGAGATGATGTATTACGGAACGAGTAAAGAGACTTGCCAGTAACGAGATTGAACTAGGTATTGGATACCGACGATCAAATCTCGGGCAAGTAACATACCGATGACAAAGGGAACAACGTATGTTGTTATGCGGTCTGACCGATAAAGATCTTCGTAGAATATGTAGGAGCCAATATGGGCATCTAGGTCCCGCTATTGGTTATTGACCGGAGACGTGTCTCGATCATGTCTACATTGTTCTCGAACCGTAGGGTCCACACGCTTAACGTTACGATGACAGTTATTATGAGTTTATGCATTTTGATGTACCGAAGGTTGTTCGGAGTCCCGGATGTGATCACGGACATGACGAGGAGTCTCGAAATGGTCGAGACATAAAGATTGATATATTGGAAGCCTATGTTTGGACATCAGAAGTGTTCCGGGTGAAATCGGGAATTTTACCGGAGTACCGGGAGGTTACCGGAACCCCCCGGGAACCAAATGGGCCTTATTGGGCCTTAGTGGAAAGGTGAAAGGGGCAGCCCAAGGTGGGCTGCGCGCCTCCCCCCTCCCCTAGTCCTATTAGGACTAGGAGAGGTGGCCGGCCCCTTCTCCCTCTCTCTCTCTCTCTCTCTCTCGGAATCCTATTAGGAATAGGATTGGGGGGGGGGGAGTCCTACTCCCGGTAGGAGTAGGACTCCTCCTGCGCCCTCCTCCTTTGGCCGGCCAGCCCTCCCCCTGGCAACCTTTATATACGGGGGTAGGGGGCACCTCTAGACACACAAGTTGATCATTGAGATCGTTCCTTAGCCGTGTGCGGTGCCCCCTGCCACCAAATTCCACATCGATCATACCGTTGTATTGCTTAGGTGAAGCCCTGCATCGGTAGTACATCAAGATCGTCACCACGCCGTCGTGCTGATGGAAGTCTTCCTCGACGCTTTGCTGGATCGGAGTCCAAGGATCGTCATCGAGCTGAACGTGTGCTAAGAACTCGGAGGTGCCGGAGTAACGGTACTTGGATCGGTCGGATCGGGAAGAAGACGTATGACTACTTCCTCTACGTTGTGTCAACGCTTCCGTTGCAATCTACAAGGGTACGTAGATCAGACTCTCCCCCTCGTTGCTATGCATCACCATGATCTTGCATGTGCGTAGGAATTTTTTTGAAATTACTGCGTTCCCCAACAGTGGCATCCGAGCCTAGGTTTTATGGTTTGATGTTATTTGCACGAGTAGAACACAAGTTAGTTGTGGGCGATACAAGTCATACTGCCTACCAGCATGTCATACTTTGGTTCAGCGGTATTGTTGGATGAGATGACCTGGACCAACCTTACGCGTACGCTTACGCGAGACCGGTTCCCTCGACGTGCTTTGCACATAGATGGCTTGCGGGCGACTGTCTCTCCAACTTTAGTTGAACCGAGTGTGGCTACGCCCGGTCCTTGAGAAGGTTAAAACGGAGTCTATTTGACAAACTATCGTTGTGGTTTTGATTCGTAGGTGAGATGAGTTCTTTCTTAAGCCCGTAGCAGCCACGTAAAACTTGCAACAACAAAGTAGAGGACGTCTAACTTTTTTTTGCAGGGCATGATGTGATGTGATATGGTCAAGGCATGATGCTAAATTTTATTGTATGAGATGATCATGTTTTGTAACCAAGTTATCGGCAACTGGCAGGAGCCACATGGTTGTCGCTTTATTGTATGCAATGCAATCGCGATGTAATGCTTTACTTTATTACTAAGCGGTAGTGTTAGTCGTGGAAGCATAAGATTGGCAAGACGACAACGATGCTACGATGGAGATCAAGGTCTCGTGCCGGTGACGATGGTGATCATGACGGTGCTTCGGAGATGGAGATCACAAGCACAAGATGATGATGGCCATATCATATCACTTATATTGATTGCATGTGATGTTTATCCTTTTATGCATCTTATCTTGCTTTGATTGACGGTAGCATTATAAGATGATCTCTCACTAAATTATCAAGAAGTGTTCTCCCTGAGTATGCACCATTGCCAAAGTTCGTCGTGCCCAGACACCACGTGATGATCGGGTGTGATAAGCTCTACGTCCATCTACAACGGGTGCAAGCCAGTTTTGCACATGCAGAATACTCAGGTTAAACTTGACGAGCCTAGCATATGCAGATATGGCCTCAGAACACAGAGACCGAAAGGTCGAGCGTGAATCATATAGTAGATATGATCAACATAACAATGTTCACCATTGAAAACTACTCCATCTCACGTGATGATTGGTTATGGTTTAGTTGATTTGGATCATGTGATCACTTAGAGGATTAGAGGGATGTCTATCTAAGTGGGAGTTCTTAAGTAATTTGATTAACTGAACTTAAACTTATCATGAACTTAGTACCTGATAGTATCTTGCTTGTTTATGTTGATTGTAGATAGATGGCTCGTGTTGTTGTTCCGTTGAATTTTAATGCGTTCCTTGAGAAAGCAAAGTTGAAAGATGATGGTAGCAATTACACGGACTGGGTCCGTAACCTGAGGATTATCCTCATTGCTGCACCGAAGAATTACGTCCTGGAAGCACCGCTGGGTGCCAGGCCTGCTGCTGGAGCAACACGAGATGTTATGAACGTCTGGCAGAGCAAAGCTGATGACTACTCGATAGTTCAGTGTGCCATGCTTTACGGCTTAGAATCGGGACTTCAACGACATTTTGAACGTCATGGAGCATATGAGATGTTCCAGGAGTTGAAGTTAATATTTCAAGCAAATGCCCGAATTGAGAGATATGAAGTCTCCAATAAGTTCTATAGCTGCAAGATGGAGGAGAACAGTTCTGTCAGTGAGCATATACTCAAAATGTCTGGGTATAATAATCACTTGATTCAGATGGGAGTTAATCTTCCAGATGATTGCGTCATTGACAGAATTCTCCAATCACTTCCACCAAGCTACAAGAGCTTCGTGATGAACTATAATATGCAAGGGATGAACAAGACTATTCCAGAGCTCTTCGCAATGCTGAAAGCTGCGGAGGTAGAAATCAAGAAGGAGCATCAAGTGTTGATGGTCAACAAGACCACTAGTTTCAAGAAAAAGGGCAAAGGGAAGAAGAAGGGGAACTTCAAGAAGAACAGCAAGACAGTTGCTGCTCAGGAGAAGAAACCCAAGTCTGGACCTAAGCCTGAAACTGAGTGCTTCTACTGCAAGCAGACTGGTCACTGGAAGCAGAACTGCCCCAAGTATTTGGTGGATAAGAAGGATGGCAAGGTGAACAAAGGTATATGTGATATACATGTTATTGATGTGTACCTTACTAGAGCTCGCAGTAGCACCTGGGTATTTGATACTGGTTCTGTTGCTAATATTTGGAACTCAAAACAGGGACTACGGAATAAGCGGACACTAGCAAAGGACGAGGTGACGATGCGCGTGGGAAACGGTTCCAAAGTCGATGTGATCGCGGTCGGCACGCTACCTCTACATCTACCTTCGGGATTAATATTAGACCTAAATAATTGTTATTTGGTGCCAGCGTTGAGCATGAACATTATATTTGGATCTTGTTTAATGCGAGACGGTTATTCATTTAAATCAGAGAATAATGGTTGTTCTATTTATATGAGTAATATCTTTTATGGTCATGCACCTTTGAAGAGTGGTCTATTTTTGATGAATCTCGATAGTAGTGATACACATATTCATAATGTTGAAACCAAAAGAAGCAGAGTTGATAATGATAGTGCAACTTATTGGTGGCACTGCCGTTTAGGTCATATCGGTGTAAAGCGCATGAAGAAACTCCATACTGATGGGCTTTTGGAACCACTTGATTATGAATCACTTGGTACTTGCGAACCGTGCCTCATAGGCAAGATGACTAAAACACCGTTCTCCGGTACTATGGAGAGAGCAACAGATCTGTTGGAAATCATACATACCGATGTATGTGGTCCGATGAATATTGAGGCTCGTGGCGGATATCGTTATTTTCTCACCTTCACAGATGATTTAAGCAGATATGGGTATATCTACTTAATGAAACACAAGTCTGAAACATTTGAAAAGTTCAAAGAATTTTAGAGTGAAGTTGAAAATCATCGTAACAAGAAAATAAAGTTTCTATGATCTGATCGTGGAGGAGAATACTTGAGTTACGAGTTTGGTGTACATTTAAAAATTGTGGAATAGTTTCGCAACTCACGCCACCCGGAACACCACAGCGTAATGGTGTGTCCGAACGTCGTAATCGTACTTTACTAGATATGGTGCGATCTATGATGACTCTTACTGATTTACCGCTATCATTTTGGGGTTATGCTTTAGAGACGGCCGCATTCACGTTAAATAGGGCACCATCAAAATCCGTTGAGACAACGCCTTATGAACTATGGTTTGGCAAGAAACCAAAGTTTTCGTTTCTTAAAGTTTGGGGCTGCGATGCTTATGTGAAAAAGCTTCAACCTGATAAGCTCGAACCCAAAGCGGAGAAATGTGTCTTCATAGGATACCCAAAGGAGACTGTTGGGTACACCTTCTATCACAGATCCGAAGGCAAGACATTCGTTGCTAAGAATGGATCATTTCTAGAGAAGGAGTTTCTCTCGAAAGAAGTGAGTGGGAGGAAAGTAGAACTTGACGAGGTAACTGTACCTGCTCCCTTATTGGAAAATAGTACATCACAGAAAACTGTTTCTATGACACCTATACCAATTAGTGAGGAAGCTAATGATGATGATCATGAAACTTCAGGACAAGATACTACTAAACCACGTAGATCAACCAGAGTGAGATCCGCACCAGTGTGGTACGGTAATCCAATTCTGGAAGTCATGCTACTAGATCATGATGAACCTACGAACTATGAAGAAGCGATGGTGAGCCCAGATTCCACAAAGTGGCTTGAAGCCATGAAATCTGAGATGGGATCCATGTATGAGAACAAAGTATGGACTTTGGTTGACTTGCCCGATGATCTGCAAGCAATTGAGAATAAATGGATCTTCAAGAAAAAGACTGACACTGACGGTAATGTTACTGTCTATAAAGCTCGACTTGTCGCAAAAGGTTTTCGACAAGTTCAAGGGGTTGACTACGATGAGACCTTCTCACCCGTAGCGATGCTTAAGTCTGTCAGAATCATGTTAGCAATTGCCGCATTTTATGATTATGAAATTTGGCAGATGGATGTCAAAACTGCATTCCTGAATGGATTTCTGGAAGAAGAGTTGTATATGATGCAACCAGAAGGTTTTGTCGATCCAAAGGGAGCTAACAAAGTGTGCAAGCTCCAGCGATCCATTTATGGACTGGTGCAAGCCTCTCGGAGTTGGAATAAATGCTTTGATAGTGTGATCAAAGCATTTGGTTTTATACATACGTTTGGAGAAGCCTGTATTTACAAGAAAGTGAGTGGGAGCTCTGTAGCATTTCTGATATTATATGTGGATGACATATTGCTGATTGGAAATGATATAGAATTTCTGGATAGCATAAAGCGATACTTGAATAATAGTTTTTCGATGAAAGACCTCGGGGAAGCTGCTTACATATTAGGCATAAAGATCTATAGTGATAGATCAAGATGCTTAATTGGACTTTCACAAAGCACATACCTTGACAAGATTTTGAAGAAGTTCAAAATGGATCAAGCAAAGAAAGGGTTCTTGCCTGTGTTACAAGGAGTGAAGTTGAGTCAGACTTAATGCCCGACCACTGCAGAAGATAGAGAGAAAATGAAAGATGTTCCCTATGCTTCAGCCATAGGCTCTATCATGTATGCAATGCTGTGTACCAGACCTGATGTGTGCCTTGCTATAAGTTTAGCAGGGAGGTACCAAAGTAATCCAGGAGTGGATCACTGGACAGCGGTCAAGAACATCCCGAAATACCTGAAAAGGACTAAGGATATGTTTCTCGTATATGGAGGTGACAAAGAGCTCACCGTAAGAGGTTACGTTGATGCAAGCTTTGACACTGATCCGGACGATTCTAAATCGCAAACCGGATACGTGTTCACTTTAAACGGTGGAGCTGTCAGTTGGTGCAGTTCTAAACAAAGCGTCGTAGCGGGATCTACATGTGAAGCGGAGTACATAGCTGCTTCGGAAGCAGCGAACGAAGGAGTCTGGATGAAGGAGTTCATATCCGATCTAGGTGTCATACCTAGTGCATCGGGTCCAATGAAAATCTTTTGTGACAATACTGGTGCAATTGCCTTGGCAAAGGAATCCAGATTTCACAAAAGGACCAAACACATCAAGAGACGCTTCAACTCCATCCGGGATCTAGTCCAGGTGGGAGACATAGAGATTTGCAAGATACATATGGATCTGAATGTTGCAGACCCGTTGACTAAGCCTCTTCCACGAGCAAAACATGATCAACACCAAGGCTCCATGGGTGTTAGAATCATTACTGTGAAATCTAGATTATTGACTCTAGTGCAAGTGGGAGACTGAAGGAAATATGCCCTAGAGGCAATAATAAAGTTATTATTTATTTCCTTATATCATGATAAATGTTTATTATTCATGCTAGAATTGTATTAACCGGAAACATAATACATGTGTGAATACATAGACAAACAGAGTGTCACTAGTATGCCTCTACTTGACTAGCTCGTTAATCAAAGATGGTTATGTTTCCTAACCATGAACAAAAGAGTTGTTATTTGATTAACGAGGTCACATCATTAGTTGAATGATCTGATTGACATGACCCATTCCATTAGCTTAGCACCCGATCGTTTAGTATGTTGCTATTGCTTTCTTCATGACTTATACATGTTCCTATGACTATGAGATTATGCAACTCCCGTTTGCCGGAGGAACACTTTGGGTGCTACCAAACGTCACAACGTAACTGGGTGATTATAAAGGAGTACTACAGGTGTTTCCAATGGTATATGTTGGGTTGGCGTATTTCGAGAATAGGATTTGTCACTCCGATTGTCGGAGAGGTACCTCTGGGCCCTCTCGGTAATACACATCACATAAGCCTTGCAAGCATTATAACTAAGATGTTAGTTGTGAGATGATGTATTACGGAACGAGTAAAGAGACTTGCAAGTAACGAGATTGAACTAGGTATTGGATACCGACGATCGAATCTCGGGCAAGTAACATACCGATGACAAAGGGAACAACGTATGTTGTTATGCGGTCTGACCGATAAAGATCTTCGTAGAATATGTAGGAGCCAATATGGGCATCCAGGTCCCGCTATTGGTTATTGACCGGAGACGTGTGTCGGTCATGTCTACATTGTTCTCGAACCGTAGGGTCCGCACGCTTAATGTTACGATGACAGTTATTATGAGTTTATGCATTTTGATGTACTAAAGGTTGTTCAGAGTCCCGGATGTGATCACGGACATGACGAGGAGTCTCGAAATGGTCGAGACATAAAGATTGATATATTGGAAGCCTATGTTTGGACATCGTAAGTGTTCCGGGTGAAATCGGGAATTTTACTGGAGTACCGGGAGGTTAGCGGAACCCCCCGGGAACCAAATGGGCCTTATTGGGCCTTAGTGGAAAGGTGAAAGGGGCAGCCCAAGGTGGGCTGCGCGCCTCCCCCCTTCCCTAGTCCTATTAGGACTAGGAGAGGTGGCCAGCCCCCTTCTCCCTCTCTCTCTCTCTCGAGGAATCCTATTAGGAATAGGATTGGGGGGGGGGGAGTCCTACTCCCGGTAGGAGTAGGACTCCTCCTGCGCCCTCCTCCTTTGGCCGGCTAGCCCTCCCCCTGGCAACCTTTATATACGGGGGCAGGGGGCACCTCTAGACACACAAGTTGATCATTGGGATCGTTCCTTAGCCGTGTGCGGTGCCCCCTGCCACCAATTTCCACCTCGATCATACCGTTGTAGTGCTTAGGCGAAGCCCTGCGTCGGTAGTACATCAAGATCGTCACCACGCCGTCGTGCTGACGGAAGTCTTCCTCGACGCTTTGCTGGATTGGAGCCCGAGGATCGTCATCGAGCTGAACATGTGCTAAGAACTCGGAGGTGCCGGAGTAACGGTACTTGGATCGGTCGGATCGAGAAGAAGACATACGACTACTTCCTCTACGTTGTGTCAACGCTTCCGTTGCGATCTACAAGGGTACGTAGATCAGACTCTCCCCCTCGTTGCTATGCATCACCATGATCTTGCGTGTGCGTAGGATTTTTTTTTGAAATTACTGCGTTCCCCAACAGACGTCACCAGCGACTAATGGAGTAGGCGAGGTGTTGATGTTCATAGCTAACTGCGTGCTCGTGGGTGTGCTCCCGGCCGCCTCCAGACAAAGCAGACTCTTTGGCCACAACAGGACCCACCCATTGCAACAATCACCAAGCCGCCACGGGGTCTCGTCGTCATCCCCCACTAGTATGTGAGGAGCCAAATTCTCGTTGCCGAGTTTGACACTGCCACGGAAACCTTGAAGACTTCCAGGGGATCGGCCGGCTGTGGAACAATGGTTCCTTCGGCTCCATTATCATCGCCTTCCCCACGTCCACCTTCTGGTCGCCAATGGTGTACAATATGGTGCACAGGCTTTCGTCAGCCTACAAAGAAAAGTCTGTGACATGAGACATCCAAAAGGTAACGAAAACAGGAGATTATACATTTATTGAAGGGGTCGGTGTGACAGATACCGTGAGGGCGTCGAGCTCAACCAAAGACGAAGCATCATCGAGCACATCCAGTGCCGGAGCCTGTGCCGGAGCAGGTGCAGGAGCCGGTGCAGGAGCCGGTGCGGGATCAGGTGCAAGAGCAGGTGCAGGAGCCAGTCCAAGAGCAGGTGCAGGAGCCGGTGCGGGAGCAGGTGCAGGTGCTGGTGCAATGCTAGTCGAGCTGCTCCTGAGGAAGTTATCAAGGGGAAAGTCTGCTGCATTTTTTTTGGATTTTGCCTGCTCCAATTGTAAACGGCCGTAACCAAGGTAGTAGACATATCTACAAGCACCTGTTTTGCGGCCGCTACCGCTGTTGCGACTGTCTCAGATGATTTCTTCTCAACCGCAATCTTAACCTTCTTGTCGATGTTTTCTTCAGTTATCCTCCGTCTTTCCTTTCTCTCCTCCGTGGTCTCACGGTAGTACTTCTTCCACGTGGCGCCGTCTCCGACACCGTGCACGCGTCCATATGACGGTCGATTCTCTACCGGGAGTCCTTTCAATATGTTCAATGCCCGGTTGAATGGAGTGTCCCACTTGGGCCTCGCCAACTCCTTAGACAGCGAATCGCTTTCGGCCGCAATCCTGTGCTGCTCTCTCTGCAAAAGGCATAAGGATCATTCACAAATATGACTAACGTGCAATCGAATTGAGCAGAAACTAAAATTACCAGCAGTCTAATGAACTCCTCGTGACCGCGTTCTTCTCGAAAACCTTCTTCACTGGGTCCCAACGGTGCCGGGCCCTGAGGACGTCACGCTCCTGCGGGACGGTGAACTCCGCCATGGGGTCTGGGATGCCCAGACTCGTGGCTTCCGCGTCCTCCTTGGCCCATATGGACCTCTTCCCGCCGTAACCACGACTTCCGAAGTGGTGGCACCCAATGTTCTTCTATTGAAGCCCCTTCATGTACTCTGACTTTTTTTGGCATGTTCGGCCTCGCAAGCTGCCTTGAATATTTCAAAGTGCTCTGCCATGATTCTCGGATTATCCTGTACAATCTCGGAGTAGGTTTCCTTTTCGTTGAACATCCGATATTTCACCCTTGCTTTCCAGGCGGCCAACACATCGCTAAATTTTCTCATGGCGTGTTTGTTTATCTTCTTCATTGCCGGGTCCTTATCTGGATATTTATAATCCTTTTCATTCCGGCCCGGGAACGAGAATATCTGGTGCAGCTTCTTTAGGAGGGCGGGACTCATATTTTCTAACTTGTATAGTTTCTCATCGTTGATGGTGGTGGTTGTCTGTATGATGCAGCCAACTTGATTACCGTAGCACACGCATGCTTCCTCGGGCGTGTTTGGCTCAAAATTGCCGTCGTCCACCTCCGTGACCACCAGTCTAGTAGTCCTGAGCTTGTTATTTCGCCGTCGCCTCTTTTCTTTCGGTTCTATACCCGCTCCGCTCCCTGAGGCAGCGCCGATCTCAGTCTCAGTGCCGGTCTCGATGCCGGTCTGAGTCTCAATGCTGGTCTCAGTCTCAGCGCCGGTCTCAGTCTCGTCGGCAAGGCTCAAAAGTTCGTCTTCCGCCCGATAGACGTCGTCGCAATCACCAGACCCCTGTCCTTCATCGTTGCTAGCCATGTTTCCTACGATTAAATCTAGTCGATTAATTCTAGACCTAATAAAATGAATAATGACATAAAATTGGCCTATTGTTTTGCAGGAACGTTGACTCCTTCCCGATGCGGCAAATCCCGGGCACTCGATATGTCCTAGTTTCTAGCACAAGTCATGCCGAAATTCACGGAAAATTTCGGCATGACCTTTGCTAAAAAGTGGACAAATCGAGAACCTGAATTTTGCCGGAATGGAAATGAATCAACATTCCGGAACAACATAGGCCACTCGGCTTCATTCCCTGGAAACAACAAAAGGCCACTTGGGCACAATCAAACCACTTCAATGTCGATTATGATCAATGAGCAAACACAATTGAGGAATTTTCATATATCATGACCACTTCAAATTTGCATCTCCTAGTGTTTGACACTTCAAGAAAATCTACACAAATCACATGCTCTCTGAAACGCAATTCAAAAACCAAATATAGATGGATGAACCCTAGAACTCAAATTATAAACCTAGAACTCAAATTATGTCCTAATAAAAATTCACTAAAAATTAAGAACCTACTAGACTTGCAACACTAATAGAAATTTATATTTTTATATTGATTTTTTTCTCTAAACTAAATCCTACCACCCTAGTTAACATCTAGTTAAACCTTACTTTCCAACATTTGTAATTAAATACTACAACCCTAACCCTACTGCCCTAGTTAAGCATATACAATTTTTTTGCTACGGCGAGGGAGGCAGGGGCGTCTCTGTCAAATTAACCTAACTAAATTCTTTTCCTAACTAAATTAACCTAACTAATTTAGAGAGAGAGAGTGAGAGACATGAGGGGTGGGGGCTTACAGAGGATAGCTCCGGTGGTGGCGCGGGAGGTAGTGGTGGCGAGGGAGGCAGGGGCGTCTCCGGTGACGGCGAGGGAGGCAGTTGTGGCGAGGGAGGATCCGGTGGCGTCGACTGCGGCTCCGGTGGCGTTGACTGCGGCTCCGGTGGCGTTGATGAGGCCGCTCGGCTCCGGTGGCGTTGGGGGCGGCTCCGGTGGCGTCGACGATGCGCGCCTCTGGTGGCTCCGGGGGCGTCGACGTCGGTAGGAGATAGCGGCGAAGTGGGGTGACGACAAATCGGGTAGACAGTGGCGGGGTGGGTCGAGGGATTTGGGGAAGAAGTGGTGGCCGGGGGAAACAGTTTTTTGGTTAAGTCAAACTTAGCGGTAGCGCTTTTCGCAAAACACGCTATAGCTAAGTTAGCTATAGCAATTTTCACAAAACGCGCTACTGCAATAGCTATGTAATTTCCTTCATCTTTCTTATTTCCTTTTCTGTTTCTACAGCGGGGGTCTAGGAAACGCGCTGCAGCTACGTTAGCTATAGCGCCTCTTACGAACAAACGCTACTGCTACGCCTTTCTCCTTTTTTTCGCTTTCTCATTTATTTTGCTCTACATTTTATTTTTTCCTTTCTCCTTTTCTATTTCTTTCTTTTTCATTTACTTTTCCATTTCTTTTCATTTTATTTTATTTCCATTAGCAGTAGCGCTCTCCGCGCGAAACGCGCTGCTACTTGTGAGCTAGCGGTAGCGCGCTTCCCTCAAGACCGCTACTGCTATGCGTAGCCTATCGGTTTAGCAATGGGAATATTAGTGGTAGCGCATTTTCATGCACACGTACTACTGCTACTATTGTATCTGTAGCGTGGTTTACGAATGCGCGCTACTACTATTTAGCACTAGCGCCCATTTTTGACACGCGCTACTGCTAAATTTCGTTCTATAAGGTTTTCCCTAGTAGTGCCCTCGTACCTACACAAACAAATAAGAACCTTGAAACCAACGCGATAAAGGGGTTGTCAATCCCTTCATGGTCACTTACGAGAGTAAGATCTGATAGAGATGATAAAATAATATTTCTGGCATTTTTATGATAAAGATTAAAAGTAAAGACTGCAAAATAAAAGGTTATAGAAATAGCTTATTGACGGAAGATTAATATGATGGAGAATAGACCCGGGGGCCATAGGTTTCATTAGTGGCTTCTCTCAAGATAGCATAAGTATTACGGTGGGTGAACAAATTACTATCGAGCAATTGATAGAAAAGCGAATAATTATGAGAATATCTAGGCATGATCATGTATATAGGCATCACGTCCGTGACAAGTAGACCGACTCCTGCCTGCATCTACTGCTATTACTCCATGCATTGACTGCTATCCATCATGCATCTAGAGTATTAAGTTCATAAGAACGGAGTAACGCATTAGGTAAGATGACATGATGTAGAGGGATAAACTCAAGCAATATGATATAAACCCGATCTTTTTATCCTCGATGGCAACAATACAAAACGTGTCATTTCCCTTTCTGTCACTGGGATCGAGCACCGCAAGATTGAACCCAAAGATAAGAACTTCTCCGATTGAAAGAAATATCAATCTAGTAGGCCAAACCAAATTGATAATTCGAAGAGACTTGCAAAGATAACCAATCATACATAAAAGATTTAATAGAAGAATCAAATATTGTTCATAGATAGACTTGATCATAAACCCACAATTCATCGGATCTCAACAAACACACCGCAAAAAGAGTTACATCAAATAGATCTCCAAGAAGATCGAGGAGAACTTTGTATTGAGATTCAAGGAGAGAGAAGAAGCCATCTTGCTAATAACTATAGACCCGAAGGTCTGAAGTAAACTACTCACACATCATCGGAGGGGCCATGGAGTTGATGTGGAGACCCTCCATGATTGATGCCCCCTCGGGCGGATGGGATCTCTTGGGTACAAAAGGTCGCGGCTATGGAAATAGGGTCTCGTGGTGCTCCTGGTTGTTTCTAGGGTATATGAGTATATATAGGAGGAAGAAGTAGGTCGGTTGAGCCACGAGGTGGGAGGGCACGCCCAGGGGGTAGGCGCGCCCCTTGCCTTGTGGACTCCTTGTTTGTTTCTTGACGTCCACTCCAAGTCCTCTGGATCACGTTTGTTCCAAAAATCACGTTCCCGAAAGTTTCATTCCGTTTGGATTCTGTTTGATATTCCTTTTCTGCGAAACACTGAAATAGGCAAAAAACAACAATTTGCATTGTGCCTTGGGTTAATAGGTTAGCCCAAAAAATAATATAAAAGTGTAAAATAAAGCCCATTAACATCCAAAACAGACAATATATAGCATGGAACAAAAAAAAATTATAGATACGTTGGAGACGTATGAAGCATCCCCAAGCTTAATTCATGCTCGTCCTCGAGTAGGTAAATGATAAAAATAGAATTTTTTATGTGGAATGCTACCTAGCATAATTCTCAATGTAATTCTCTTTATTGTGGAATGATTACTCAGATCCTAAAGATTCAAGACAAAAGTCTAATATTGACATAAAAATAATAATACTTCAAGCATACTAACTAATCAATTATATCTTCTCAAAATAACATGGCAAAAGAATGTTCATCCCTACAAAATCATATAGCTTGGTCATGCTCCATTTTTGTCACACAAGAATGCTCTCATCATGCACAACCCCAATGACAAGCCAAGTGTCACATCCCTAGTTTGATATGGTCCTTGGCTTGCTTTGTGCATCATGTTTAATTTTTCAAATAAAATTGAAATGGGGAAGTTGCAAACCCTAGCACCAAAGCAATTCAAATAGGTTCAAATTAAAAGTGGAATTTCAATGAACCCAAAATGCTTTTCAAAAATGTTCATGGTCTTTGGAAAATGTTGGGAACAACAACCAGAGGTGATGCACATTTTTCCTTATCATTTTGGATTTTTGAATCAATGCTTAAATATTTGAATTGGAGCTGTTTAAATTATATAAATATTTTTAATAGCTCCAAAAATGTTGGGAATTGGTGAGGGCCTCTAGAATATTATATCTAGATGCCACAATTATTTTCAACATTTATGGAAATGTTTTGACATTTCTTTAAATACAAAACAAATGTCAGAAATAGAAAAGAAAAACAGAAGAAGGAAAAAGGCTTACCTGGCCTTACCTTTGGCCCAGCTGGCCAGCCCACCTGGCGGCCCAGTCCGCCAGGGGCAGGGAGGTCTTCCTCCTCCCGCCAGGAGGATGCCGGGCGCGTGGCCGATGCACGCCGGCGCACGCCAGGCCACCTCCTGCTTCCCGCCGCTGCCACGACGCCCCGGTCCTTCCCTCGCGTCGCCACGCATCTCCCCGACCCCCCTCTCACTCCCTCTCGCTCCTCCCCCCTCCTCTGTCCTCTCCTCGCAGCACACCCGAGCGCGCTCGTCGCCACCGCTCGCTGCCACCGCGACCACCGCCCTCCAATCGCCTCTCCGACGCGCCCACGAGGTCTGCCTCATCGCCCTAGTCCTCCTCGCCAAGCCAAGCGATGCCGAACGCCGCCGGACGCCCTCACGCCGTCGTCTTCAACCTCCCGACGCCGGAGATCTCCATCACGCCTCGCTTGCTCCGGCCCCTCCTCGAGCTCGCTGACCCTCCCTGCGTGATCCCCGTGAGCCCCTGAACCGATTCCCCCTCTCCCTTTCCCTGTACGGCCGCCGTAGCTGTCGCTCCGCCGGAGACCGAACCACGCCGCCGCCCGAGCTTCTCGCCGCCGCGGCCACAACTGTCGCAGCCTCCAACCGAGCACACCCACGTGCTCACTGCGCCGCGTAGGTGCCGTAGGAGCTAAGCACGCCACTCCCCGGCCATCGTAGCGTTGACCCTGAGCTTGCCCGAGCTCCGGCGACCGCCAAGGTCGACGCCGGTGACGACTCCGGCCACCTCAGCCCCTGCCGTTTGCACAGATGGATGCGGCGCACGCCCAGCTCCACGCGGAGCCCCTCCGCCGTCCAAATGGTCGCCGGAGGGCGAAATCCGAGGCCCTCCGCCGCGTCTGGCTCGCCGGCGTCAAGCCGCCGGTGGTTTTGACCCCCACAGCCCCGTTGACCTCTCCCCTCTCTCTCAGTGACATGTGGGCCCGGCCCTGTTAGGTTTTTTGTTAAGATTAGTTTAACAACTAATTATCCATGATTAATTAAATGGGTCACTGACGCGTGGGCCCAACCCCATTAATTAAACCAGATTAGGTTTATTCTTAGATTAAGATTAACCACAGACACTGACGTGTGGGCCCCACACGTCAGGTTTGACCTGGTCCGCCTGCTGACGCCTATGTGACGTCATGCTGATGCAGTATTTGTTTTTCTGGATTTTAAATAATTCAGAGAAATTCCAGGAAATAGTTAAAACTTCAAAAATTCATAGTAATTCAACCGTAACTCCAAATCTAATAAATTATATATGAAAAATTATCAGAAAAATGCAAGGAATCCATTTATGCCAGTTTCATGCATGAAAAACCAACTTATACCTACTGTATAAGTGAAAACGTAATAATGGCATGTTATATACTTAAATTAGGGTTTGCATATGAACCCTTGGTTCATATGGACTTCAACCAAATTGATGCTAGATGCATTAGGGCAAATCATAGCATCTTTGAATGTCATCTTCATGCATCATATTGTTGCATATGGTTGTTTATTGATTGCCGGCACCGTTCCCTCTCGATAGGTTCTACTCCGGAAGGTGTCCCGAGTACCTGTCTGAGGAGCAGTGCTTCTTCGTGGATCTATCAGGCAAGCAAACCCCCTTGAGCATCTCGATAAAGTCCCACTCTCTCGCTCCTGCTCCTTTTACTGCATTAGGACAACAACGATTCAAACTGCTACTTTCTGCTGCGGTAGCTGAACCCATTCCTCTGCATGACCTGTCATTGCCACCGTAAATAGTTGAAACCCACTAGCATGAGTAGGAGTTGCTTGAGCCTTGATGTGCCTGCTCATCCATGCTTGTTTTCTTTATGCCAGCTATGCCTAGAGTTGTGTCAGGTCTGATTCATCGGGAATGAATCGGAGTGGTGAACATGTCCTACCGGTAAAGGCTAAGTGTGTGAACACGTTTTGGTAAAGGTAGCGATGAGAGGCCATGTAGGAGTACATGGTGGGTTGTCTCATTGGAACCGTCCTTAAGCACTGAGTTCTGTGTATGTTATCCAAGTCCAGTTACTACCACACATTGGGTTTCGGTTATCCGGCCCCTCTCGACTTATTAACCCACTTGATCTCTGTCTAGGAGTTGCAACTAGTTTCTGGCGTTTGTAGGTAGTGCTACTTGTCTACCAGGTGGTGTCCGACGGGACGGGCTTGGGACAGACTAGGCACTGTGGCACGGTGTACCAAGTGGCACCCGGATGGCGGGCTTGGGAACCCTGCACACATCGTTTGGGGCCGTGACCGACACCCCGGCCGGATCTCCTTGCGGATGGAACCCGAATAGGCGATAAACCTGGACGAGAGACTTGTGTGGTTAGTCAGGTCGTGGCCGACACCCTCGCCCGGCTTCCGCTTGAAGGTTGCCGAGGTACATGACTTGTACGGGGCTATAAGTGGCGAGAGCGTGTGTGAAGAAGTACACCCCTGCAGGGTCATTATTATCTATTCGAATAGCCGTTTTCCTCGGATATGGAAACTTGGAGAACTTATATAGTACATAGACAATTTGAAGTGGATACTCTAAAATACGCAAGATAAGCGTGAGTGCTATGGATGGCCTTCTCGTAGGGAGACGGGAACGGATCCATAGTGGAGTATTGATATGGTGAATTTGTGGACTCGTGTGCGTCTTCTCACCTCAAAGAAGTTTCTGATACTCGTAGTATAGATTAGCCATTGAGTCAAAGCTGGCTTGCTGCTGTTAAACTCCACCACCCCCTTTGTTGATAATGATGCATATGTAGATAGCTCTGAAATAAGACTTGCTGAGTACCTTTGTAATCACGTTTGCTTATTTATGTTTTGCAGTTGGTTACACTAGTGGCTTCGACGAGTAGCTTGTATCCCAGCTACGATCTTGTACCCTTGGGAGGGTCATGTTTAGTCAGGCTTCTTAGTCTTTTTCTTTTGTAGTTGTCTGTACTCAGACATGTAATGCTTCCGCTTGTTGCTTGTATGCTCTGAATGATGGGTCATGTGACCCCTGTTTGTATTTATGCTATGTGGCTCTTCTGGGCCCTTATCTATATGAGTTTGAGTTATGTTGTGATGCCATGATGTACCGCACATACATGCATGTTATGTGCACGTGTAACGTGTATTGCTATGTGTGGGATCCGACAATCTAGTTGTTTATCCTTCGCAGCCTTTCTTAGGGGGAAATGTAGTCTAGTGTTCCTCGAGCCATAGTAGTCCGCTACAGCCCGGTTCACCGGAGTCCTGCTAGCCCAGTACTACTGTTCAGGACACTTGACTGGCCGGCATGTGTTTTACTTCGTCCCTATGTCTGTCCCTTCAGGGAAATGTCACATGGTGATCTCCGGAGTCCTGCCTAGCCTGCTACAGCCCGGGATCCCCGGAGTCGTGTTAGCCCAGCGCTACAGCCCGGAATCACTCATTGATGACCGACATGTTCGATGCGATTCATGTATGCCTGTCTCCATAGGTCCGTGCCGCTTTGGGTTCACGACTAGCCATGTCGGCCCGGGTTCTTTATCATATGGATGCTAGCGACACTATCATATACGTGAGCCAAAATGCGCAAACGGTCTCGGGCCAGGTAAGGTGGCACCCGTGGGGATACCGTGCGTGAGGCCGCAAAGTGATATGAAGTGTTACATGCTAGATCGGTGTGACTTGGGATCGGGGTCCCGACAGACTTGGTATTAGAGCCTGACTGACTGTAGGATTAGCAAGCCAAACTGGTCGAAGTTGAGTCTAGAAATGCTTTAGTTACATAAGGGAATTGATTGTGGAAGGGAACGTAAGGCTCTTTTTACTCCTTTACCTCATGTCATTCTTTCTGAGTCAGCCTCTTCTTTTCTACGAGGGTTAAGGCCTAGGTTTCTCCTCTATCTCTCGGGATGACGTGTTACTAAGCCGTAAAGTCTTAGGATTGTTGGGTTGTGTCTCAACATAGTTTTACTACCTCTGTGTGTCCTCAGTTTGACCCAGAACCTTGATATTATGATGCTGATTGATTATGCTATTCCTTTGATGAATGTCTCAAAAATCCTTTTGAGCATTTACAGTCGTTATGCTGCCGAAATTGTCCCAAGATTTCAAGACTTTCCAATGCTTTTGCATTACTTTCCGCATCGCTAGGTCGATGCTAATTCCATCCTTGTTTCTTTGGTTTCTGTGTCAGGATGTCGTCTGCTAACCGAGCTTCAGTTGCTCATAGCAAGAACCATGGAGATGGTAGGGACGAGGATCCTCCTGACCAGCCTTTGGTGGCAGAGTTCTTGTTAGCATCCGAGAGGAACAAGAGTGAGACTAACCGCTTGCTGGCACAGATTGAGCAGAACACCGCACAGCAGCGTAAGAAGTTGGTTTCCATCACCGACTTCATTGGTCTGAAACCACCCACCTTCCATCATTCCATTGAGCCACTCGATGCGGATGACTGGCTCCGAAGCATCACTCACAAGTTGCATTCTGTGAACGTCGTTGAAAGTGACAAGGTCACCTATGCTACTTATCACTTGGAAGGACCTGCTAGTATTTGGTGGCAGAGCTTTGAAGCTATGCTTCCAGCTGGTCAGATTCCTACCTGGAAAGATTTCACCGAGGCTTTTCGTGAGCACCACATTCCTCAGGCTCTCTTTGACCGCAAGAGGGAAGAGTTCTGTAATTTTACCCAGGGTAAGCTGCCTGTTGATGCTTACAGTAGGGAGTTTGGAAACCTCGCCCGCTATGCTACAGAAGAAGTGTCCACGGACGCTAAGAAGCAGGCTAGGTTCCGGAAGGGTCTCCACCCTAAGTTGCGTCGTGATCTCCACCTGCATCATTGTGATACTTTCCAGGCTCTTGTGAACAAGGCCATTAATGCAGAGACAGCTCAACTCACTTACGAGGAGTCTCGTAAGCACAACCGTGATCTGGGTTCTTCCTCCCGCTCTGGCTCTCAGAAGCGATGGATTTGGATTCCGAACCCGGCTCTTCCACCTCGATATGCACCGAGGCCATCCTATGTGGCGCCTCACCCAACTCAGCAACATGCTCCACTCAGGCCTATTAGTGGCCCACTTGCCAACGTAGGTCCACGTCCTACCTCAGGAACTTGCTTTACCTGCGGAGAACCAGGACACTATGCACGTGACTGCCCTCAGTCCAGTTATGATCCACCCCAGTCTGAGAGGTCTGTTGGCCGTGAAAAGCCATCAGTCAAGATGATCAGTACCAAGCCAGCCTCCATTGAACGAGCATGTGTGCACCATGTCTCAGCTTCAGAAGTTCAAGATGATCCCGATGTCGTACTGGGTACACTTCTTGTCAATTGTCACCCAACTTCAGTTCTGTTTGATACTGGAGCATCCCACTCCTTCATATCTGAAGGTTACGCTCGGATGCACGACATGTCATTTTGTGATATGCCAACTCCATTAATAATCCAGACTCCTGGTTCCAAATGGCAAACCTCCAAGGTAAGCAATGGTAATGAAATCCTTGTGGATAGACTGGTTTTCCTTGCTTCTTTGATATCTCTCAAGTCCTCAGATATTGACATCATCTTGGGTATGGACTGGATGACAGCTCATCATGCCAAGATCGATTGTTACACCAGATCTGTTCAACTTATACATCCATCTGGCAAAATAGTCACTGTCTCCACTAGAGTTGCAAGGCATCAACTCTATTCTCTTAATGCCAGCCCTCTTCCAGACCTTGAAGATATTCCGGTAGTCTGTGACTTCCCGGATGTCTTTCTAGAAGAACTGCCAGGTGTCCCACCTGACAGAGATGTAGAGTTTGTCATAGAACTTATCCCAGGAACTGTTCCAATCTCTAGAAGAGCATACAAGATGGCACCTTTGGAGTTAGCCGAGCTTAAGAAACAACTCGATGAATCCTTGCAAAAGGGTTTCATCCATCCTAGTTCTTCTCCCTGGGCTTGCCCCGTTCTCTTCGTCAAGAAGAAGGATGGTACGGACCGGATGGTTGTAGATTATCGTCCCGTTAATTTGGTCACGATAAAGAACAAGTATCCGCTCCCCAGGATCAACGACCTATATGATCAGCTCGCTGGATCCTCAGTCTTTTCCAAGATGCATTTGAGGTTAGGCTACCACCAAATCAAGATCAGAAACGGGGACATCCCCAAAACGGCCTTTGTCACTCGTTATGGTCAATACGAGTACACCATGATGTCTTTCGGCCTAACCAATGCTCCAGCTACTTTCTCCCGCTTGATGAACTCGATCTTTATGGAGTACTTAGATAAGTTCGTCGTGGTTTATCTCGATGATATTCTTGTTTACTCGAAGAACGAGGAAGAGCATGCCGAACATCTTAGGCTTGTGTTAGAGAAACTCAGAGAGCATCGTCTTTATGCCAAGTTCTCCAAGTGTGAATTCTGGTTGCCAGAAGTAACCTATTTAGGCCACGTGATCTCCGGTAAGGGCATTGTTGTAAATCCTGAGAGAGTCAAAGCCGTTCTCGATTGGACTCCACCCGAAACAGTCAAACAAGTTAGGAGTTTCCTCGGTCTAGCCAGTTATTGTCGCCGCTTCGTTGAAAACTTCTCCAAAGTGGCCAAACCCCTCACGGAGCTTCTCAAGAAAGATAAAAGGTTTGAGTGGACCCCACAGTGTGAGCACAGTTTCCAAGAACTGAAAAGACGCCTGACTTCTGCGCCCATACTAGTGCCACCGGATTTCACTAAAGACTTTGTTATCTATTGCGATGCTTCGCGTCAAGGACTAGGTTGCATTCTTATGCAGGATCGTCATGTGATTGCCTATGCATCTCGACAGTTGCATCCACATGAGGAAAATTATCCTACACATGATCTGGAGCTTGCAGCCGTAGTCTATGCACTTAAGACTTGGCGACACTACCTTCTTGGTAACCGATGCGAAATCTACACCGACCATCAGAGTCTCAAGTATATCTTCACCCAACCGGATCTGAATCTCAGACAGAGACGTTGGTTGGAGTTGATCTCAGATTACGACTTAGGAATCACCTACACCCCAGGCAAAGCCAATGTCATGGCTGATGCTTTAAGCCGTAAATCCTATTGCAACAACCTCATGTTGCAACATTGTCAACCGCCCCTCCATGAGGAATTCTGTAAGCTTAACCTTCACATAGCTCCTCATGGTTTCCTTTCTACCTTGGTGGCGAAACCTACCCTTACGGATCAGATCGTAGAGGCTCAGAAGCATGATACGGGAATCTCCCGGATCAAAAAGAATATTTCCAAGGGAGTTGCTGGTTGTTTCTCTATGGATGAACGAGGTGTTGTTTACTTTGGTAACCGTTTGGTGGTTCCCAAATGTCAACAGATGCAGCAACTGATCCTTAAGGAGGCCCATGAATCCCCTCTCACGATTCATCCCGGTAGTACAAAGATGTATCAGGACCTACGCCAGAGGTTCTGGTGGACTAGGATGAAGAGATAAATCGCTCAGTATATTGCCAACTGTGACGTTTGTCGTCGCGTTAAGGCAGAGCATCAAAGACCTGCTGGCACCCTTCAACCTTTAGCTATTCCCGAGTGGAAATGGGACAAAGTTGGTATGGACTTCATCACCGGTTTTCCCAGGACCAAGAAAGGAAATAATGCTATCTTCGTAGTCATTGATCGTCTTTCCAAAGTGGCTCACTTCCTACCTGTTCGAGAGAGTATCACTGCTAGTCAGCTCGCTGACTTATATATCTCCCGAATAGTGTCACTCCATGGTGTTCCACTAGAGATCAATTCAGACCGTGGCAGTCTTTTCACCTCTCATTTCTGGGAAAGTTTCCAAACTGCCATGGGCACCCATCTTTCTTTCAGTACCGCTTTCCACCCTCAATCAAGTGGTCAGGTGGAAAGGGTCAACCAAATTCTCGAAGACATGCTTAGAGCTTGCGTTATCTCATTCGGTATGGATTGGGAGAAATGTCTTCCCTTTGCCGAGTTTGCTTATAACAATAGCTACCAATCCAGTCTTAAGAAAGCACCCTACGATATCCTGTATGGACGAAGATGTCGAACACCTTTGAACTGGTCAGAAACCGGCGAAAGACAATTCTTGGACCGGATATGATCCAGGAGGCAGAAGAGCAAGTTCGCATCATTCGTGAGAATTTGAAAACCGCCCAATCTCGTCAAAAGAGCCAGTATGACCGTCATCATAAGGAAGTGTCTTATGAAGTTGGCGATAAGGCTTATCTTCGGGTTACTCCTTTGAAGGGTACCCATCGATTCGGTATCAAAGGCAAGTTGGCTCCTTGTTACATTGGTCCCTTTCTCATTCTCGCTAAACGAGGGGAGGTTGCCTACCAGTTGGAACTACCCCCACATCTTTCTCGAGTTCATGATGTCTTCCACGTCTCTCAACTCAGGCGTTGCTTCTCGGATCCCATCCGTGGAGTGGACCACGAAACGCTTGATCTCCAAGATAACCTCACTTATCGAGAGTACCCCATTCACATTCTGGATCAAGCAGAGCGTGTCACTCGACGTCATAACATCAAGTTTCTCAAGGTTCAATGGTCTCATCATACCGAGAGAGATGCTACTTGGGAGCGAGAAGATCGTCTTCGACTTGAGTACCCTGCTTTCTTTCCGCCAACTCCTGAATCTCGGGACGAGATTTCTTCGAGTGGGGGCGAGTTGTCACATCCCTACTTTGGTATGGCCCTTGGCTTGCTTTGTGCATCATGTTTAATTTTTCAAAGAAAATTGAAATGGGGAAGTTGCAAACCCTAGCACCAAAGCAATTCAAATAGGTTCAAATTAAAAGTGGAATTTCAATGAACCCAAAATGCTTTTCAAAAATGTTCATGGTCTTTGGAAAATGTTGGGAACAACAACCAGAGGTGATGCACATTTTTCCTTCTCATTTTGGATTTTTGAATCAATGCTTAAATATTTGAATTGGAGGTGTTTAAATTATATAAATATTTTTAATAGCTCCAAAAATGTTGGGAATTGGTGAGGGCCTCTAGAATATTATATCTAGATGCCACAATTATTTTCAACATTTATGGAAATGTTTTGACATTTCTTTAAATACAAAACAAATGTCAGAAATAGAAAATAAAAACAGAAGAAGGAAAAAGGCTTACCTGGCCTTACCTTTGGCCCAGCTGGCCAGCCCACCTGGCGGCCCAGCCCACCAGGGGCAGGGAGGTCTTCCTCCTCCCGCCAGGAGGACGCCGGGCGCGTGGCCGACGCATGCCGGCGCACGCCAGGCCACCTCCTGCTTCCCGCCGCTGCCACGACGCCCTGGCCCTTCCCTCGCGTCGCCACGCATCTCCCCGACCCCCCTGTCACTCCCTCTCACTCCTCCCCCTCCTCTGTCCTCTCCTCGCAGCACACCCGAGCGCGCTCGTCGCCGCCGCTCGCTGCCACCGCGACCACCGCCCTCCAATCGCCTCTCCGACGCGGCCACGAGGTCCGCCTCATCGCCCTAGTCCTCCTCGCCAAGCCAAGCAACGCCGAACGCCGCCGGACGCCCTCACGCCGTCGTCTTCAACCTCCCGACGCCGGAGATCTCCATCGCCAGCTCGCTTGCTCCGGCCCCTCCTCGAGCTCGCTGACCCTCCCTGCGTGATCCCCGTGAGCCCATGAACCGATTCCCCCTCTCCCTTTCCCTGTGCGGCCGTCGTAGCTGTCGCTCCGCCGGAGACCGAACCACGCCGCCGCCCGAGCTTCTCGCCGCCGCGGCCACAACCGTCGCAGCCTCCAACCGAGCACACCCACGTGCTCACTGCGCCGCGTAGGTGCGGTAGGAGCTAAGCACGCCACTCCCCGGCCACCGTAGCGTCGACCCCGAGCTTGCCCGAGCTCCGGCGACCGCCAAGGTCGACGCCGGTGATGACTCCGGCCACCTCAGCCCCTGCCGTTTGCACAGATGGATGCGGCGCACGCCCAGCTCCACGCGGAGCCCCTCCGCCGTCCAAATGGTCGCCGGAGGGCGAAATCCTAGGCCCTCCACCGCGTCTGGCTCGCCTGCGTCAAGCCGCCGGTGGTTTTCAACCCCACAGCCCCGTTGAGCTCTCCCCTCTCTCTCAGTGACATGTGGGCCCGGCCCTGTTAGGTTTTTTGTTAAGATTAGTTTAACAACTAATTGTGTCAGGTCTGATTCATCCATGCTTGTTTTCTTTATGCCAGCTATGCTTAGAGTTGTGTCAGGTCTGATTCATCGGGAATGAATCGGAGTGGTGAACATGTCCTACCGGTAAAGGCTAAGTGTGTGAACACGTTTTGGTAAAGGTAGCGGTGAGAAGCCATGTAGGAGTACATGGTGGGTTGTCTCATTGGAACCGTCCTTAAGCACTGAGTTCTGTGTATGTTATCCAAGTCCAGTTACTACCACACATTGGGTTCCGGTTATCCGGCCCCTCTCGACTTATTAACCCACTTGATCTCTGTCCAGGAGTTGCAACTAGTTTCTGGCGTTTGTAGGTAGTGCTACTTGTCTACCAGGTGGTGTCCGACGGGACGGGCTTGGGACAGACTAGGCACTGTGGCACGGTGTACCAAGTGGCACCCGGATGGTGGGCTTGGGAACCCTGCACACATCGTTTGGGGCCGTGAGCGACACCCCGACCGGATCTCCTTGCAGATGGAACCCGAATAGGCGATAAACCTGGACGAGAGACTTGTTTGGTTAGTCAGGTCGTGGCCGACACCCTCGCCCGGCTTCCGCTTGAAGGTTGCCGAGGTACATGACGTGTACGGGGCTATAAGTGGCGAGAGCGTGTGTGAAGAAGTACACCCCTGCAGGGTCATTATTATCTATTCAAATAGCCGTTTTCCTCGGATATGGAAACTTGGAGAACTTATATAGTACATAGACAATTTGAAGTGGATACTCTAAAATACGCAAGATAAGCGTGAGTGCTATGGATGGCCTTCTCGTAGGGAGACGGGAACGGATCCATAGTGGAGTATTGATATGGTGAATTTGTGGACTCGTGTGCGTCTTCTCACCTCAAAGAAGTTTCTGATACTGGTAGTATAGATTAGCCATTGAGTCAAAGCTGGCTTGCTGCTGTTAAACTCCACCACCCCCTTTGTTGATAATGATGCATATATAGATAGCTCTGAAGTAAGACTTGCTGAGTACCTTTGTACTCACGTTTGCTTATTTATGTTTTGCAGTTGGTTACACTAGTGGCTTCGACGAGTAGCTTGTATCCCAGCTACGATCTTGTACCCTTGGGAGGGTCATGTTTAGTCAGGCTTCTTAGTCTTTTTCTTTTGTAGTTGTCTGTACTCAGACATGTAATGCTTCCGCTTGTTGCTTGTATGCTCTGAATGATGGGTCATGTGACCCCTGTTTGTATTTATGCTATGTGGCTCTTCTGGGCCCTTATCTATATGAGTTTGAGTTATGTTGTGATGCTATGATGTACCGCACATACATGCATGTTATGCGTACGTGTAACGTGTATTGCTATGTGTGGGATACGACAATCTAGTTGTTTATCCTTCGCAGCCTTTCTTATGGGGAAATGTAGTCTAGTGTTCCTCGAGCCATAGTAGTCCGCTACAGCCCGGTTCACCGGAGTCCTGCTAGCCCAGTACTACTGTTCAGGACACTTGACTGGCCGGCATGTGTTTCACTTCGTCCCTATGTCTGTCCCTTCGGGGAAATGTCACATGGTGATCTCCGGAGTCCTGCCTAGCCTGCTACAGCCCGGGATCCCCGGAGTCCTGTTAGCCCAGCGCTACAGCCCGGAATCACTCGTTGATGACCGACATGTTCGATGCGATTCATGTATGCCTGTCTCCATAGGTCCGTGCCGCTTTGGGTTCATGACTAGCCATGTCGGCCCGGGTTCTTTGTCATATGGATGCTAGCGACACTATCATATACGTGAGCCAAAATGCGCAAACGGTCCCGGGCCAGGTAAGGTGGCACCCGTGGGGATACCGTGCGTGAGGCCGCAAAGTGATATGAAGTGTTACATGCTAGATCGGTGTGACTTGGGATCGGGGTCCCGACACCAAGCAATTGTTTCACACTTCAGTAATCTCAAACTTTTTTCAACTTTCACGCAATACATGAGCGTGAGCCATGGATATAGCACTATGGGTGGAATAGAATATGATGATGGGGGTTATGTGGAGAAGACAAAAAAGGAGAAAGTCTCGCATCGACGTAGCTAATAAATGGGCTAGGGAGATGCCCATCAATTGATGTCAATGCAAGGACTAGGGATTGCCATCCAACGGATGCACTAGAGCTATAAATGTATGAAAGCTCAACAAAACAAACTAAGTGGGTGTGCATCCAACTTGCTTGCTCACGAAGACCTAGGGCATTTGAGGAAGCCCATTGTTGGAATATATATGCCAAGTTCTATAATGAAAAATTCCCACTAGTATATGAAAGTGAAAAACAAGAGACTCTCTATCATAAGGATCATGGTGCTACTTTGAAGCACAAGAGTGGAAAAAAGGATAGTAGCATTTCCCCTTTTTATTTCTCTTTTTTTGGGCACAATGCTCTATTAATGATGATCATCACACTT
Organism: Triticum monococcum; assembly: GCA_034509565.1. Classification (NCBI taxonomy): domain Eukaryota; kingdom Viridiplantae; phylum Streptophyta; class Magnoliopsida; order Poales; family Poaceae; genus Triticum; species Triticum monococcum. Next base: position 637,708,790 of record CM067847.1, on the reverse strand, counting down.
CTATTTATTTCAACTCAATGATTACAACTCGATACTAGAACAAAGTATGACTCTATATGAATGCCTCCGGCGGTGTACCGGGAAGGGCAATGAATCAAGAGTGACATGTATGAAAAATTATGAATGTTGGCTTTGCCACAAATACGATGTCAACTACATGATCATGCAATGCAATATGACAATGATGATGTGTGTCATGATAAATGGAACGGTGGAAATTTTCATGGCAATATATCTCGGAATGGCTATGGAAATGCCATAATAGGTAGGTATGGTGGCTGTTTTGAGGAAGATATAAGGAGGTTTATGTGTGACTGAGCGTGTCATATCATGGGGTTTGGATGCACCGACGAAGTTTCCACCAACTCTCAAGGTGAAAAAGAGCAATGCACGGTACCGAAGAGGCTAGCAATGATGGAAGGGTGAGAGTGCGTATAATCCATGGACTCAACATTAGTCATAAAGAACTCACATACTTATTGCAAAAATCTACAAGGCATCAAAAACCAAGCATTAATCGCATGCTCCTAGGGGGATAGATTTGTAGGAAAAGACCATCGCTCTTCCCCGACCGCCACTCATAAGGAAGACAATCAAATAACACCTCATGTTTCAAATTTGTTACACAACGGTCACCATATGTGCATGCTACGGGACTTGCAAACTTCAACCCAAGTATTTCTCAAATTCATAACTACTCAACTAGCACACTCTAGTATTACCACCTTTATATCGCAAAACAATTATCAAGTATCAAACTTTTCCTAGTACTCAATGCACTTTTCATGAAAGTTTTTATTATACCAATCTTGGATGCCTATCATATTAGGACTAAATTCATAACCAAAGAAAATTACCATGCTATTCTAAGGGGCTCTCAAAATAATATAAGTGAAGAATGAGAGATATATAATTTCTATAAAATAAAACCACCACCGTGCTCTATAATATATAAGCGAAGCACTAGAAATTTATCTAGCTCAAAATGTATAAGTGAAGCACATAGAGTATTCTAATAAATTCTGATTCATGTGTGTCTCTCCCAAAAGGTGGGTACAGCAAGGATGATTGTGGTAAACTAAAAATAAAAGACTCGAATCATACAAGATGCTCCAAGCAAAACACATATCATGTGGTGAATAAAAATATAGCTCCAAGTAAAGTTACCGATGGACGAAGACGAAAGAGGGGATGCCTTCCGGGGCATCCCCAAGCTTAGGCTTTTGGTTGTCCTTGGATTTTACCTTGGGGTGCCTTGGGCATCCCCAAGCTTAGGCTCTTGCCTCTCCTTGTTCCATATCCATCAAATCTTACCCAAAACTGGAAAACTTCACAACACAAAACTTAAAAGAAAATGCCGTGAGCTCCGTTAGTAAAAGAAAACAAACCACCACATCAAGGTACTGTAATGAACTCATTATTTATCTACATTGGTTTTAAACCTACTGTATTCCAATTTTCTGCGGTTCATAAACTCTATTACTAACCGTAGATTCATCAAAATAAGCAATCAACACACAAAAAACAGAATCTGTCAAAAACAGAACAGTCTGTAGTAATATGTATGTTTTGAATACTTACGGAACCCCAAAAATTCTAAAATAAATTTCTGGACGTGAGGAATTTATCTATTAATCATCTGCAAAAAGAATTAACTAAATATCACTCTCGAGTAAAAAGTGGCGTCAAATCTAGTGAGCGCTAAAGTTTACGATTTTCACAGAAAGATCGCAAAGACTTTCCCCAAGTCTTCCCAAAGGTTCTACTTGGCACAAACACTAATTAAAAGCATAAAACCACATCTAAACAGAGGCTAGATGAATTATTTATTACTAAATAGAACCAAAAAGCAAGGAACAAAAATATAATTGGTTGCCTCCCAACAAGCACTACCGTTTAACGCCCCTAGCTAGGCATAAAAGCAAGGAAAGATCTAGGTATTGTCATCTTTGGTATGCAATTCTTCAATAGAACACTTGTAACCCTTGGGGGTTTCCTTCTTTTTATTAATTATCAAACTCTTAGGCAAGAAATCAATAAAATCATTTGTAGCAAATGGTTCCTCAATGATAGCGAGAAAGTTGGGGTGAACACTTATGGATTTGAGATCCGCATTTTCCTTACTAGAAGTTTCGCCCTTATTTTTAGGAGCATACATTAGTTTGGCAACTTTGGTAGGAGGATTTGAAGTATTCCTTACAACAGAAAAACCAGACCCTAAGTTGGTAATAATACGCTCAAGCTTATCAATTCTTTCGAAGTCTTGATCTATTCTTTCATTCACTATGGGTTCTTTTTCTTTAAAACTTTTCAGAATGACTCCTACCTTAGATCCATATTGGGTAATTTGGTTGTGGATATTTTAATCCAAATTCTCAATCAATTCCACAGTGGCAACTTTATTTTCCATAATATCGAGCCTTTGCATAACATGTTCCAAAATTAACATAGTTCCATTAACCAAGAGAGGTGGTGTGCCAAACCAATCTACTATAGCATTATAAGAATCAAAAGTGCGGATACCCAAGAAATTTCCTCTGGTAATGGTATCAAGAATATATCTATTCCAAGGAATGATGCCGACATAAAAATTGTGAAGAAGAACGGAAGTAGATAGTTTCCTAGTAGATCTATTTTGCGCATTGCAAATTATGTACCAAGCATCTTTTAGATTTTCTCCCTCCCTTTGTTTAACATTGAGGACCTCATTCTCGGGAGACAAAGGAGTAGATAAAGGACTATACATAACGATGAACCAAGCAATCCAACACACAAGCAAAGAAGAAACAAGCAAAAAGAGGCAAACTGGAAAAGAGAAGGGGAACGGAGAAAGAGGGCGAATAAAACGACAAGGGTGAAGTGGGGGAGAGGAAAACGAGAGGCAAATGGAAAATAATGTAATGCGAGGGATAAGAGTTTATGATGGGTACTTGGAATGTCTTGACTTGTGCGTAGACTCCCCGACAATGGCGCCAGAAATCCTTCTTGCTACCTCTTGAGCACTGCGTTAGTTTTCCCTTAAAGAGGAAAGGGTGATGCAGCAAAGTAGTGTAAGTATTTCCCTCAGTTTTTGAGAACCAAGGTATTAATCCAGTACGAGGCCACACGCAAGTCCCTCGTACCTACACAAACAAATAAGAACCTCACAACCAATGCGATAAAGGGGTTGTCAATTCCTTCACGGTCACTTACGAGATTGAGATCTGATAGGGATGATAAAATAATATTTTTGGTATTTTTATGACAAAGATTAAAAGTAAAGATTGCAAAATAAAAGGTAATAGAAATAGCTTATTGACGGAAGATTAATATCATGGAGAATAGACCCGAGGGCCATAGGTTTCACTAGTGGCTTATCTCAAGATAGCTTAAGTATTACAGGGGGTGAACAAATTAGTGTCAAGCAACTGATAGAAAAGCGAATAATTATGAGAATATATAGGCATTATCATGTATATAGGCATCTAGTCTGTGACAAGTAGACTGACTCATGCGTGCTTCTACTACTATTACTCCACACATCGACCGCTATCCAGCATGCATCTGGAGTATTAAGTTCATAAGAACAGAGTAACGCCTTAGGTAACATGACCTGATGTAGAGGGATAAACTCAAGCAATATGATATAAATCCCATCTTTTTATCCTCGATGGCAACAGTACAATACGTGCCGTTTCCCTTTCTGTCACTCGGATCGAGCACCGGAAGATTGAACCCAAAGCTAAGAACTTCTCCCATTGCAAGAAAGATCAATCTAGTAGGCCAAACCAAACTGATAATTCGAAGAGACTTGCAAACATAACCAATCATACATAAAAGATTTCAGAGAAGAATCAAATATTGTTTATAGATAGACTTGATCATAAACCCACAATTCATCGGATCTCGACAAAGACACTGCAAAACGAGTTACATTGAATAGATCTCCAAGAACATCGATGAGAACTTTGTATTGAGATTCAAAGAGAGAGAAGAAGCCATCTAGATAATAACTATGGACCCGAAGGTCTGAAGTAAACTACTCACACATCATCGGAGGGGCCATGGAGTTGATGTAGAGGCCCTCTGTGATCGATGCCCTCTCCGGTGGATCTCCGGAAAAGGCCCCAAGATGGGATCTCTTAGGTTCAGAAGGTTGTGGCAGTGGAAATAGGGTTTCATGGTGCTCCTGGTTGTTTTCAGGGTATATGAGTATATATAGGAGGAAGAAGTAGGTCGGTTAAGAGATGAGGGGCCCACGAGGAGGGAGGGCGTGCCCAGGGGGTAGGCGCGCCCCCTGCCTTGTGGACTCCTCGTTTGTTTCTTGACGTCCACTCCAAGTCCTTTGGATCACGTTTGTTCCAAAAATCACGTTGCCGAAGGTTTTATTCCGTTTGATATTCCTTTTCTGCGGAACACTAAAATAGGCAAAAAAAACAACAATTTGCACCGGGCCTTGGGTTTATAGGTTAGTCCCAAAAATAATATAAAAGCATAAAATAAAGCCCATTAACATTGAAAATAGATAATATAATAGCATGGAACAATCAAAAATTATAGATACGTTGGAGACGTATCACCAGCCGCCCGTCCAGCAGTCGGTGCGATCCAAGATGATTATCCTGAAGAGCATGGTGCTTACGTAGTCTTCACTAGCGTGGCGGATGATCGACGCAGCCGACGTCAGCAGCTCCGAGAGGTGAACGTCGTCGCCTCAAGTGCTCAAGAATTCAAGCATTGGTCTGAGAAGCCCATCAGTTGGAGCCGCGCTGACCACCCAGAGGTGTTGCCCTCTCCTGGCTCCTACGCTCTAGTGCTTGATGCCACCCTCGCAACAGAGAGGCGAGCTGCTCGCTTCTCCCGGATTCTGATAGATGGTGGTAGCAGCATCAACATTCTATATCGCGATACCATGGAAAAGTTAAGCATTAAAGAAAGGCGACTCTAGCCCTGCCGGACCGTTTTCCATGGTATTGTGCCCGGCCTCACCAATCGGCAAGGTCAAGGTAGACGTCATCTTCGGAGACAAGGATCACATCCGCCGCAAAGAAATTTGGTTTGAGGTGGTGGACCTCGAAAGCCGTTATCATGTGCTCCTGGGCCGGCCGGCTCTGGCCAAGTTCATGGCGGTGCCACACTATGCTTACCTCAAGATGAAGATGCCATGAACCAAGGGCATTATCATGATATCTGGAGAGTACGAGAAGTCGCCCGATTGCGCCGTGGCCAGCACCAAGCTGGCCGAGTCCCTCGTGATTGCTGATGCGAAGAAGCTCCTAGACCGAGTGGTGGCAATGGCCAGCAAGCAGCCGGACATGTCGCTAGAGCCCAAGAGTCAAAGACCCAGGGCTCCTTCCAGCCGGCCAAACAAACTAAGAAGATCCCATTGGACCCTGAGCACCCAGAGAAATTTGTTGTCATAGGTGCCATCCTTGATAGCAAATAGGAAAGCGAGCTCGTCTATTTCCTTCGTGAGAATCGGGACATCTTCGCATGGCCCCCCAAGGACATGCCGGGTGTTCCGATGGATTTCGCCGAGCACAAGTTACATGTCAGAGCAGATGCCAAACCAGTCAAACAACCCCTCCGCCGACTGTCGGTGGAAAATAGAAGAATTGTTGCTGAGGAAATAGCCCGGCTTCTCGCAACCGCCTTCATCATGGAAGTGTTTTTTCTAGAGTGGCTTGCCAACCCAGTCCTTGTACTGAAGAAGAACAACAAGTGGCGCATGTGCATTGATTACACCAGTCTCAACAAAGCTTGCCCAAAAGATCCGTTTCCCTTGCCTCAGATTTCTCAAGTGATAGACTCCACAGCTGGATGCGAGCTGTTGAGCTTCTTGGATGCCTACTCAGGATATCATCAGATCAAGCTCAACTCGGCAGACCGCCTGAAGACCGCCTTCATCACACCATTTGGAGCCTTCTGCTACCTGACCATGACATTCGTCTTGAGAAATGCCGGTGCCATGTTCCAGCGTTGCATGTAGAAATGCCTCCTCAAGCAACTCGACAGAAATGCCCATGTCTATGAGGACGATATCGTGGTGAAGACGGAGAAACGCATCACTCTCTTGGAAGATCTCAAGGAAACTTTTGAAAATCTGCGTCGATTTCAGATCAAGCTCAACTAAGAGAAGTGCTTGTTCGGAGTACCAGCCAGCTAGCTCCTCGGCTTCCTGGTCTCAGAACGCGACATTGAGTGCAACCCTGTGAAAATCAAGGCCATCGAGAGGATGGAGAAACCCACCCGACTGAGAGACGTCCATAAGTTCACCGACTGTTTGGCATCCATCATCCGTTTTATTAGTCGACTGGGAGAGAAAGATCTTCCCCTGTACCAGCTCATGAAGAAGACCACTCATTTTGAGTGGAATGACCAGGCGGATGAAGCTTTTCTCCAGTTGAAAAAGATGTTCACCACACCGCTTGTCCTGGCAGCTTCGGCTGATAAGGAACCCATGTACCTCTACATTGCCGCCACCAGCCGGGTGGTCAATGTTGTCATGCTGGTAGAGCGCCCAGAGGCCGGCAGGGCACAGCCGGTCCAGAGGCTTGTATATTACTATAGAGAAGTGCTGTCAACCTCAAAGCAGAACTACCCTCACTACCAGCAGATGTGCTACGGCGTGCACTTTGCCGCCAAGAAGCTGAAACCATACTTTCAAGAGCACCCAATCACTGTTGTCTGCACTGCCCCACTTGCCGAAATCATTGGCAACAGAGATGCATCTGGCTGAGTGGCCAAATGGGCCATCGATCTGCCCCCTACACTATATTCTACCAGCCACACACCGCCATCAAGTTCATGGCGGTCCCCCACTATGCCTACCTCAAGATGAAGATGCCCAGTTCCAGGGGAATTCTGACTGTGGCCAGCGACTACCAGAAGTCGTCCGCTTGCGCGACCGAAAGCAGTCGGCTGGCCGAGTCCCTGGTGATTGCAGCCGAGAAGCGACTCCTTGAGCGAGTTGTGGCGATGGCCGGCAAGCAGCCGGAGATATCGCCCGACTCGAAGGAGACGGAAGCCGAAGGCTCGTTCAAGCCGGCCAAAGAGACAAAGAAGATACCCTTGGATCCGGAGCACCCAGAGAGGTACGCTGTCGTAGGTGCATGCCTCGACAGCAAATAGGAAGGCGAGCTCGCCGATTTCCTCCATGAGAATCGGGATATCTTCGCATGGTCTCCCAAGGACATGCCGGGTGTACCGACGGATTTCGCCGAGCACAAGTTACACGTCCGACGTGATGCAAAGCCGGTCAGGCAGCCCCTGCGCCGCTTATCAGAAGAGAAGAGAAGAGTTGTCGGAGAGGAGATAGCCCGACTCCTAGCAGCCGGCTTCATTATGGAAGTTTTCTTCCCGGAGTGGATGGCAAATCCGGTCCTGGTGCTAAAGAAGAACAAGCAATGGCGAATGTGTATTGACTACACGAGCCTCAACAAGGCCTGCCCCAAGGACCCGTTTTCTCTGCCGAGAATTGATTAGGTGATAGACTCCACAGCCGGATGCGAGCTGTTGAGTTTCTTGGATGCGTACTCAGGATATCACCAGATCAAGCTGAACCCGGCTGACCGATTGAAGACCGCCTTCATCACGCCATTTGGAGCATTCTGCTACCTCACCATGACGTTCGGCTTGAAGCATGCTGGCGCCACCTTTGAGCGTTGCATGCAGAAGTGCCTCCTCAAGCAGCTCGGCAGGAATGCCCATGTTTACGTGGAAGACATGGTGGTGAAGACGGAAAAGCAAGGAACATTGCTGGAAGACCTCAAGGAGACCTTTGACAACCTGCGCCGGTTCCAGATCAAGCTCAACCCCGAGAAATGTGTCTTCGGAGTACCAGCCGGCCAGCTGCTAGGTTTCGTGGTCTCTGAGCGCTGCATAGAATGCAACCCAGTAAAAATCAAGGCCATTGAGAGAATGGAGGTGCCAGGCCGATTGCTGGATGTCCAGAAGTTCACCGGCTGCTTAGCGTCCATCGGCCGATTCATCAGTCGGCTGGTCTCTGAGCGCTGCATAGAATGCAACCCAACTCATGAAGAAGACCACTTTTTTCGAGTGGAACCATAAGGCAGATGAAGTTTTTCACCAATTGAAGAAGATGCTGACTACTCCACCCATCCTGGCGACTCCGACTCCCAAGGAACCTATGCTCCTGTACATCGCCGCCACCAGCCGAGTAGTCAACACAGTCATTGTAGTAGAGCGCAAGGAGGAAGGCAAGGCGCTACCTATCTAGAGACCAGTATATTACCTGAGCGAGGTACTGTTGACCTCCAAGTAGAACTACCCCCACTACCAGAAGATGTGCTATGGCGTGCACTTTGCTGCCAAGAAATTGAAGCCTTACTTCCAAGAGCATCCAATCACGGTGGTCTGCACGGCCCCGCTAGCCGAGATCATCGGTAACCGAGATGCCTCTGGTCGAGTGGCCAAGTGGGCCATAGAGCTGGTTCGTTACACCATATACTACCAGCCCTGCACCGCTATGTAGTCACAAGCACTGGCTGACTTCCTCGTCGACTGGGCCGAGACCCAGTACCTGCCTCCAGCGCCTGACTCCACCCATTGGCGGATGCACTTCAATGGCTCCAAGATGCGCACCGGCTTGGGAGCCGGCGTCGTCCTCGCCTCTCCTAAAGGCGACAAGCTAAAATATGCACTGCAAATCCACTTTGCCGCCTCCAATAACGTTGCAGAGTATGAGGTGCTTATTCACGGGCTCCAGCTTGCCAAAGAACTCGGCATCCGCCGGATCCTGTGTTATGGCGACTCGGACTTAGTGGTCCAGCAGTCATCTGGCGACTTGGACGCGAAAGACGCAAACATGGAGAGCTACCGTTTCCTCGTACAGCAGCTCAGCGGGTATTTCGAAGGGTGCGAGTTCCTCCATGTGCCAAGAAACGACAACGACCAAGCAGACGCCTTGGCACGAATCAGCTCTACCCGCCAAGCAATTCCATCCGGCGTCGCCCTTCAACGCCTCCTCAAGCCGTCTATCAAGCCTTCACCAGAATCAGACTCCATTTTTGTGCCGGCTCCTCCCGAAGACGGCGGATCCAACTCCAGAGCTCCGACAGTCGGAACGGGGTCTTTGGCGGGCGACTCTAAAGCTGCCACAGTCGAGCCCAGCCCGGGGACTGCGGTGACGGACTCGAAGATTCCAGAGCTTGGCCCAAGGACCGCACCAGTTGGCCCGGGGACTTCATCAGCCCAGCAAGCGGCTGTCGACTCCAGCCTGCCGCCTCCCAGCCCAGCCGCCCTCGTCCAAGTCGCAGTTCTGATAGTCGACGAAATAGCAGCACCCTCATGGGCCCAGCCCATCCTCAAATTCCTGGTGAACAAAGAGCTACCAACTGATGAGACCTCAGCTCGGCAAGTGCAACGCCGGGCGGCAGCCTATACCATAATCAACAGAGAGCTCGTCAGGCGCAGCGTCACTGGTGTCTACCAGCGCTGCGTAGAGTTAGAGCAAGGCCAGGCGATCCTCAAAGACATCCATCAAGGCGAATGCGGCCACCATGCGGCTTCAAGAGCACTCGTCGCCAAAGCTTTTCGGCATGGTTTCTTTTGGCCGACTGCCTTCGAAGAGGCCAAGGAGGTGGTCCAAAAATGCAAAGGGTGCTAGAAGTTCAGCTCCAAGCCCCACCAGCCGGCTTCCGCACTCAAGACCATCCCCATTGCTTGGCCTTTCGCGGTTTGGGGTCTAGACATGGTGGGACCATTCAAGACAGCATGAGGTGGTTTAACTCACCTACTTGTTGCAGTGGACAAGTTCGCCAAGTGGGTGGAAGTAAAGCCAATCAAGAAACTGAACGGTCCGACTGCCGTGAACTTCGTCACCGATATCACAATTCGGTACGGCATACCACACAGCATCATCACCGACAACGGTACAAATTTTGCCAAAGGCGCCTTGGCCCGTTTCTGCGGAACACAGGGCATCTGACTGGACCTAGCGTCCGTCGCCCACCTGCAGTAAAATGGCCAAGTGGAGCAAGCAAACGGCCTCATCCTGTCCGGCATCAAGCCTCGGTTGATCGAGCCTCTGGAGCGCTCGGCTGGCTGCTGGCTCGACGAGCTGCCAGCCGTCCTCTAGAGTTTGCGCACGACTCCAAACAAGTCAACCGGCTTCATGCCCTTCTTCCTCGTCTACGGTGCCGAAGCCATCATCCCAATGGACATAGAGTTCGACCCCCCATGACTCACCATGTACACCGAGGAGGAAGCAGAAGAAGCACGACAAGACAGCGTCGATCTGCTGCTGTTGGCACTCAGCCAGTCCAGCATCTACCAGCAGAGCCTGCGCCGATACCACAACAGGAAGGTCAGGCCAAGATCTTTCTAAGAAGGCGACCTTGTGCTCCGGCTGACCAGCGAACAGCCGGCCAGCACAAGTTGTCGCCGCCTTGGGAAGGCCCTTTCATCATCAGCAAAGTACTAGGAAACGACTCCTACTACCTGATCGACGCTCAGAAGCCCCGAGCACGCAAGAGGGACGACTCCGGCAAGGAGACAGAGCGGCCATGGAATGCAAATCTTCTCCGCAGATTTTATAGTTGATGCAATATGTACCACGCTACCTTTTGTATTAAAGTACCAAGACTTCGGGACCCCCGAGACGAGCTCGGGGCCTACCCTCTTTTGTCTGTATGATAAAAATTATGCCTACAAGTATGTTACTCTTTGTCATGCCGCTTGGCACCGTGCTCGACAAGTCGGCCCGGGGACTCGCCGCCTTGCACTATGAAATGCTTCCTGCAGTCGGACAAGTAGTGTGTAGCACCTAAGCCGTTTTCTGCCAGAAGCCATAGCTCGCAGAACGACTGAACGGTGGCAGAGGTAAGGTAGAATGGGTGCTCGCACGAAAAATGGCTAAGGACTCAAAGCATAAAACATAGCTCAAGGCGACTTCCGTCCTTTCTCGTGAACCGACTCTCGGACAGTCAGATTGTCGTTTTCTATCCAACTTGCTCAAACAATCTTGAAATCAGCTAAGTACTTGCTTTCCCAAAGTAGCCTAGTACTTGATCCAGCAACACTCCGCAGAGCTGCTATCCGATTGGCAAGGCAGGCAACTAGGAGAAAGCGGCAAAGGAAAACAGCCAAAAGAACAATGAGCAAGAAAAGATAGACATATATACATAACATGGGCCCTTGGCCGAATTGTCAAATAGAGGTTCAAAATACACCCTGCGGGTGGAATTGTGCGAACTAACAAGTTCTTCAAAAGACTACTGAAGCAGATAAAACAAGAGACACAATGGCAGCCTAGGAGGCGGCAGACGGGTTCGGGGGGTCGGAGGAGGCGCCAACATTAGGCGTCGGGGCGGTCGGCCGGCTAGTCTCGGATTGATCGCCTCCGGCAGCAGTCGGGTCGGTCGCACGTGGCTCGTTGCTAGAGGCGCAGTCGGGCTGAGGCTGGCCGTCTGGTCCGTCTTCTGGCGCCTCCGCCTCGCCCTCGTCCTCCGCCTCGTCCTCCTCCTCGACGCTGGAGCCAATCACCTCCGCCATGTCTTTGTCGTAGCCTAGGTTCATCCCAAACCACTCCGGCGGTACCTCCTCGCCGTCTTCAGACCGCTGGGGGACGAAGATGCTTGTGTCGGTGTACTCGGCGATCGCCGCAGCACGCTTAACGAGGGCGTCTTTTATAGCCGCCAGCTCCGACTGGGCCTTCGACCGAAGCGTGGCCAGCCGGTCCAGATCCATCCCCGAGTACCACGCCTTGACGAACTCTAAGGCCCGGCGCGCTCCAGCCCGGGCCGAAGAGCCCTTCCAAGCCTCGAGGCGACCAGCCATGACCTCCAATCAGTTGGCCGTCAAGCTGGGGGTGCGCGGAGCCATTATATCCAGCCAAAGGGCGGAAATCGCCTGGGCGCCGATGCGCTGAAGCCGGCGCAGCATCCGGTGAGCCAGCCGGAGGCGAGCCTCGATGCTTAAGATGTGCTCATCAAGAGTTTGGGGGGCATCAGCGGCGATCTCCGCGCCCTGCGCCCTCCAACTTGCACGATTGGCCTCGATGGCCTGGTTAGCGGCCTGCGATTGCCCAGGGAAGAAGTCTGCAAAAGACATGACGAAACAAAAAAGCAAGTCAAAAACCAGGAGTCGACACGATCTAAGTCGGCAGCTCGAAGAAAGAAAATAAAGAGACTCACCATCAATGATGTCCTCAATCTTGTGGAAGCCGGAGGACAACAGCGCCTCTTTGTCAGACCAGGAGGAGCGCTCGCTCGCGAACTCGGCCAAGAGGGCCGTTTCCGCCTCCTCCGCTTCCTTCTGCCACTTCGCAAGCAGCTCCTTCTGCTCTGCCAGCTGAGTGGCCAGCAGATTGCGCTTTGTGGCGAGCCTGCTGCACTCCTCCCCTTTGGCGAGCAGGGCGGTGGTGGCTTCGCTCAGCTGCTGTTGAAGAGCAGCGTTGGCTCCTGAAGGAAAGGAAGAAAGACAGCAGTCGTCAATAAAGTAGGTCGCCGGGGAGATCCGGCCCGACTGCTTAGCAGTCGGCCCAAATCTCGGGGACTACAGCCCGCGGGTGCACTAGCGCGCCCCCACATAGAAGAAAAAAGAGGGAAGAACATACTCCGGCTCTCCGCCAAGTCGGCGGTCTACTTGCCCAGCTCTTTAACTTTGCGGTTGAAGGTAGTGACATGGAGGTTGTGGTAATCCTGCAACAAGCATCTCAGACAAAGTTAGTACCCAGAAGTTCATCAATTGGAGTTCCGGGCCGCCAGCTCAGCAGCCGACCCAAAACTCGTGGACTACACCCAGTGGGTGCGCCGGCGTGCCCCCACAGAGAGGAACAAGAAAAAACAAAGGCCCAAAGAAAAGACATACCCGGACGGCTGCCCGCAATGCTAGGAACGCCTTGGTGCAGCTCTGGAGGGCATCGCCCTCAGCACGGAGCTTCGCCTGGACGTCCAGGAGCGCCCGGTTCAGCGGCCCTGTGCCGCCTCCCCGCACCCACCCAACGAGTGCGGCGCTCGTCGTCTCGCCGTCTGGAGCAGCTGAGCTGGCGGTGCCGGCTTCCAGGGGGCGGGGTGCCGAAGTCGCCTTCTCCCGAAGACAGTGCCCTGGCGAGCCGGCCTGGAGGAGTAGCCTCGCCACGGCCTCGTCTTTGGTCGGCAGCACCGGAGGGTCCGCATGCCGCTCGCTCGCACGCCTTCAGACGACGGTGGAGGCGGCGGCGTAATGTTCGCTCCTGAAGTAGAGGGCTCGCCGCCTTCCCTCTCCTCAACGAGGTTCTCCCTGCCAGCTCCTCCAGTCTGCCCCATGAACTCCGGCGGCGGCGGCACAGAGTTCAGCAGGGTAACAAGCAAGGCCGCCTAGCGGCATGTGGCTTCCTCAGCCTGCTGCTTCGCTGCGGCGGCGGCTTCGGCCTCCGCTAGTTTTTTCTTGGTGGAGGCCTCCGCCCTGTCGGCCCCCGCCTTCTCCAGGCGGAGGGCTTCTTCTTCATTGTGCTTCTCCTGCGCATTCCGCTCCGTTGCCTCCCGGAGGTCGGCAGCGGGGTCTATCCGCCGAGTGGTGGCGGGCGTCTCCGCTGACCCCATGACGGAGGCGGCGGCAACCCGCTCCAGAGAGAGGGGAGCCCTGAAGAAAGAGGGGGGAGCAGAGACACAGACAAAGCACGAAGAAAGAACAAACTTTGAAGACAGAATACTTACGCAGAGACCAACGGCGGCTTCTTCACTTCCTTATGGAAGCGGATGGCCTTCGCGGCCGCCTCGTCCCACCGGGTCGCCACAGCCGAGCCCTTGGGCTTCTTTGGCCGGCTGCCGAACAAAGTCGGTGCAGCCCGGCGCTTCTTCCTGCCGCCTAGAGCGCTCGACGCGGCAGAAGAGCCCGCGCCCAGCTGGCTGGCTCCCGGTCGATGGCGAGGGCCTGAAGTCGCCTGTCGTCTTCAGGCCAGTCGTCAAAGATGGCCGAGGGCCTGAAGTCGCCTGTCATCCCTCCTCCTCCCTCGTCGTCATCTTCCAGAGCCGCCGCCCCCAGATCGGGGTCGTCGACGTCGCTCTTCGCCCAATCGGCGGCGAACTCATGGGCCGGCCCCGAGGTGCCGGCTGGTCGGTGAAGAAGGGGATTCTAACCAAAAGCAGACTGATCCGAACAAAACTCGGCAAGAAGAAGACAATCCAAAGAAAGAAAAGAAAGGCGACTCATCACGGGCGGAGGCTTGGCGCGGGAGTATGGCTCCTTGCCGAATCGCCAGTCCTCCGGGAGCCTGCTGTCCGAGAGGTAGTTCACCATCAGGGCCACCTCTTCGTGAGGCATGTCCTTGGTGCACATCTGATTCGGGTCGTGGCCCCCGCTCATCTGGCATATCAGGTGAGGGCGGCCTTGGAGTGGGAGAACTCGGCGCGAGACAAAGGCGGCGAGCAGGTCCGGGCCAGTCAGACCCTCTGACTGCGTCTGCACTCGAAGTCGCGCGATGGCGCCGGCTCCCGCAGGCGTCAGCGACCTGGCCTGGTACGACCAGTTGGGCAGTCTGCCAGCCGGCAGGCCGGCTTCGAAAGCCGGCAGATTGACCCAGTCGCCCCGCGTGGCGACGTTCCTGACGTACAAGTAGGACCGCTGCCACATCTTCACCGACTTCAGCAGCGCGATGGAGGGGAAGTGGTTGACCGCTCCTGTTCTTCGCACGGCGATGAAGGCGCCGCACTGAGCCTGCACGCCCGCAGCCTGGGTGCCGAGCTTGGAGAAGAAGAACTCCCCCCAGAGCTCGAGGGTGGGGAGGACTCCGAGGAAGCCTTCGCACAGAACCACGAAGGCGGACATCAGAACCACTGTGTTGGGGGTGAGGTGGTGCGGCTGGAGGCCGTAGAACTCCATGAATGACCAAAAGAAGCTGCTCGCCGGCAGCCCCAGCCCACGCAGGCAGTGCGAGCGGAAGATGATCCACTCACCCTCCTGCGGGGCGGGGGAAATCTCCCCCTCCGGCGCGAGGCCCACCTGCACGCGATCCTTGCCGGGAAGACGACGGGTCCGGCGGAGGAACTCGATATGGTCTTCGTGGGCTTCGGAGCCGTCCCAGGTGCCAGCGCATACTGGGGGAGGCGCGGTAGCAGAGGAAGGGCTCATCGTCGCGAGCTGTCACCGCAGCGTGCGCCGGAGCTTGGACGTGCGGCGGAGCGAAGGATAGAGGAGGAAGCAGGAGAGCGAAGGAGCTGCGAGGAGGAAGAAAGCAAGGGGCAGTGGGAAGGAGGGGCGCGCGTGCCCCCCTCTTCCCCCTACTTATACCCCTCGGGGCTGCGAAGCCGAGGGGGCGGGCGTGGGGATTTACTACGCCCACAACCCCACGCCCCCACGATCCCTACAAAGTTACTGCGCGTAGTGACTCCAGAGGAATCCTAACCGTCTACCGGGGCCACAGCGGATCCGCTCGGGCGCTGAGGCGCGGTAGTGGCGGGCCCCGCCTACGTGCCTATCCCATCGCACGCGTGGGCTGGCAGGACGGCCTAGCCACGTGCCCTCGCGTGACAGGCCAAGAACGGGCGGCGGCCTGGAAGCTTAGCTAGCACGGCACTTGAAATCCCACTGCGACGTTCGAGCTACTGAGCAAGTCGGAATAGAGTGAGCCCGAGTCGGGCGAGTCCGACTCCGTCTAGTCGGCCCGGCGGAAGTCAATCAAGACCATGTGTTGAGCATTCGGAGAGGGAAACTGCTGAGACTTCTCGGCCGATCGTTCGCGACGCCTCACCAGCTTCGGGGACTACTGTCGGAGTAATGGGCCACTGATAGGCCAACCCGAACCCCATAACCTTTCAAGAGATCGGGGCAGGCTGCGCCCCTCAAGACCACAAGGCGAAGAGCCGCCTCCTGGGGGTCTGCGGCAAGGCGACCGACTGCCCGCACACGGCCGAGTCCTAGGGGCGACTTCCAGAGAAGCCGACTTTGGGGAGTCGGCCGGCGACTCCAACAAACCGTGACCTCATTGAGGGGGGCGCGGCAGGGGTGCGGCTACCATGAAGCCCACTCCCCGCCCCTTACCAAGGGCAGGCATGGCTACAGCGTGCCGTACTGGGGAAGATCTCCCTGCGGTGTGGCACTGTTGCCCAGCCGGCCCTGACATCAGCACCACTGTACCTAGTCCTGCGCCCACGACGGCTTGTCTGTATGGCCTGGAGGCAGCGGGGCCCACAAGCCAGCGAGACCTCGGTAGACGGCGGGAGAACCGCCAATCGGACCCGTCGGAGTCGGCCCGGGAGAGTCTGTCGAGCCCTCCCCCGGGGCCCGCGCGTCATTAATCAAGAAGAGATGGGGAGTGGCCACAGTGATCGCCCTCCAGGCGGCGGGGCTGTTGCCATGACCGCATGACCAAGCCCGCGTCATCAGGAGCACGGCTACAGTGATCAGCAGCCGGCAAGACCCACCCGCGGCGGACGCGGCCTGTCGGCTCCGTACCAGACCAGTCGGCGGGCCCCAGCAGTCGGCGGAGAAGTCAGAGATTGGAGACACTGACGGCTGGGCCCGCGCCTAGTCACATTACCATTGTACCCCTGGGGGGTAGGTCTATATAAACCCGCCAGGACACCCATGCAAAGGGTTGGATCCCGATAGTTCTATAGCACGCTAGATAGAGGGAGAGAGCTAGCCTTGCCCTCTCCTACCAGTCGAAACAGCTCAAGGAGCAACCTTGCAAACACTTGGCCTTAGTGATCAAGCGGAGACCCGCAGAGCAGTAGTAGGGGTGTTATATCCCCGGAGAACCCTGAAGCTGGGTAAGATTCATCGGCGTGCATGTCTTCGCCTCATCCCGTTTCCAGGCACCGGCGACGTTCTACTTGCCCCCACCATGATAAGCCATCCGTTGGCATATGTCGCACCAAACCCCCGACATTTTCCATCTACCCAAAACGGCCTTCAGAAAAGTTCATCAATTTTGGAATGGGTGAAAACTTCTCCCAAAAATGATACACACATTTCCAGGACATTTATGGATTTTGGAGTTAATTCATAAGTATTTGAATTTGGACAATTAAATTCTATAAATATCTTTAAATGTCCAAATAATCTTGAAAGCATTTGAGGGCAATGGGAAATAATTTCCCAAGTGCCACAAATATTTTGAGCATTTTACAAAGTGGTTTGGTATTTTTCCTAAATCAAAACCAATAGCAGAAAATAGAATACATAAAGAAATAGAAAGAGAAGGGAGAGAAAGTTACCTGGACCTACCTACTGTGCAACCCACCTAGCCTGGCCCTGTGCCGGCCCAGCCCACCTCCACCTCCCCTGTCGTCTTCCTCCCTAGGCCAGTAGGCAGAGCGTGTGCTCGCCGCGCACGCACACGTGCCCGAGCGCCCTCCTGCCTGGCTGCCTGCGTCCCTGATGCCCTGGACGCCTCCATGCGTCGCCAAGCACCCCCGGACCACTGCACCTCTCCCCTCTCTCGCTGGACCTCCCCCCTCCTCTTCGTCTTCACGCGACGCCACCGCACGCTGCCGTCGCCGCCGTTGCTGCTGCCGCGGCCACCGCTTCCCCCTCGACCCCTCATCGTGCCTACGAGCCCCGTCTCGACGTCCCCGACCTCCTCAATGAGCAACGTGGCCCTAGACACGCTGCAACGCTGCCACCGATGCTTTTCCCCTCCTCGGCCGCCGGAGATTGACCTCGCCGCCCCACTCAGCTCTGGCCTTCCCCGAGCTCGCCGTCTGCACCATTGCAACCGCCGTAAGCCTCTCCCTTGAACCCCCCTCTCTGTTGTCCCGTTTTCACGCCGTAGCTTCTATTTCACTGACGACCGAAGCCCGCCACCACCATGGACGTTGAGCAATGCGCTCCCGAGCTTCGCTTGCTCGCCCTAGTGGCACAGCTCTTGGTGACCCCACGACGCCGTCTATGCCCTTGGTTGAGCTCCCCGTGCTCCGGCACGCCGCACCTGTGCAAACCCATAGCTACGCTGTCGCCAAAGCTCGTCGCCGGCAAGATTCCGGCCGCCCCGCGACCCCTTGTCTGGCCCATTGGATGCGCCCGAGCAAGGGCTTCTCCGCGATGCTTTCTGCACGACAAACCGCGGCCCCTAGCGCTTTCCCGACGCACGTCCGCCGCGGCAAATGGTCGCCGGCGGCTGAATGCCGGGGGCCGACGTGGCAACGTCGTTAACTGCTAATGACGGGGCTAACTAACCCCCTCTCTCACTAACTACTGGGCCCCACGCCCTTAACTAACACCAGTTTAATTTCTGTTCAATTTTATTTAATCACAGTGGCCCCACGCGTCGGCATTGACCTCGGTGATGTGGCCATTGACTGGCCCCACCTGTCTGTGAGCTTGGCAGCACTTGGTCGCTGACTAGTGGACCCCACTGGTCAGATTTGACTCGGACCAGCCCTGTTGACTTGATGGCATCATCTTGACGTCAGGCTGACGCAGTAAATACTTTCTAGAATTTTGAAATAAATCAGAAATGATTTATTATTTTCAGAGAATACCCAAAACTTCTAAAATTCATAGAAAATCAACCGTAGCTCCAAATCAAACAAATTATACATGAAAAATGATCAAAAAAATCCAATCTATCCATCTGTACCATTTTCATGCATGATGGAACATCTTAAAGTTTCTGTTTAGGACAATCCAATTAAATGGCATTTAAGAAAGCACATATGGAGTTTGAATTTGAACCTAGTGTTCAAACTAACTCCATTTAAACTTGTTGCTAGTTGCATTAGGCCAACAACAGCATATTGCCATGTCACATTCATGCATCATTTTGTTGCATGGCATTGACTGTGCTTCTTCTTCGTTTGTCGGTGGTTGTTCCCCCTTGATAGACGATGTTTCCGATGACGTGTTCGATGACGCCGATGAAGAGCTATCTCATCTTCAGAAGTGCCAGGGAAGCAAAAACCCCTTGTTCATTCCGATACAATCCACCTCTCTTGCTCCCGCTCTCGTTTACTGCATTAGGACAACACTGTTTCAACTGTTACATGCCGCGGTAGCTGAACCCCTTTCCTCTGCATGACCTTTCATTGCCACAGTAATTAGATGAAACCCACTAGCATGAGTAGGAGGTGTTTGAGCCCTGGTGTGCCTACTCATTCATGCTTGTTTGTCATGCCTGCTATTGCATAGAGTTGTGTTAGGTCCGATTCATCGAGGATGAATCGGAAGTGTGTGAACATGTCCTACTGTTGAGAGCTAAGTGTGTGAACATGATTTGGTAAAGGTATTGATGAGAGGCCATGTAGGAGTACATGGTGGGTTGTTTCATTGAAGCCATCCTTAGGAACTGAGTTCTGTGTTTGTGACCCATGAAACAGCTACTACCACACATTGGGCCCAGAAATATGACCCCACTCGACTTACTGACCACTCTCGTCCTCTATCCAGGAGTTGCATCTAGTTTCTGGTGTTTATAGTATATGTGTTGGCGGCCGTGCATAGCGCTGACCCTAGGGGTGGGCTATGATGCGGTAGATACACTGTGGCATGGTGTACCGGGCGCCCGTTTGCTGTCTCGGGAACCCTGCACACATTGTTTGGGGCTGTGAGCGAAACTCCGACCGGATCTCCTCGCAGATGGAACCCGAATAGGCGATAAACCTGGACTAGAGACTTGTGCGGTTAGTCAGGTCGTGGTCTACACCCACCTCAGCTTTCGCTTGAAGTCTGCCGAGCACATGTCGTGTGCAGACGCTAAGTGGTGGAAACATGTGTGACGAAGTGCACCCCTGCAGGGTTATAAATGATCTATTCGAATAGCCGTGTCCGCGGTAAAGGACTTCTGGGTTGCCTATAACAGTTCATAGACAAGTGGAAGTGGATACTCTAAAATGCGCAAGATAAGCGTGAGTGCTATGGATGGTGTTCTCGTAGGTGGACGGGAGCGGATCCATTGTGGTGTATTGATTGGTGAATATGTGGACTCATGTGCGCCACCTCAAAAGAGTTGCTTGCAGTCATAGTTCAGTTAGCCACTGAGTCATAGCTGGCTTGCTACAGTTAAACCCCACCACCCCTTTGTTGATGCCGATGCATATGTAGCTAGTTCTGATGTTAGTCTTGCTCAGTACTTTTGTACTCACATTTGCTTAATTTATGTTTTGTAGAGAGACTTCACTCTCGCTAGTAGTTCCGCGTGGACTTCGACGTTTAGCTTGATACCTCAGCTATGATCTCGTGCCCTCGGTAGGATCTGGTAGATAGTCAGGCTTCATAGCCTTTTTCATTTGTAGATGTCTATACTCAGACATGTTAAGCTTCTGCATGTGCTTTGATTTGTATGCTATGATTGTTGGGTCATGAGACCCATGTTTGTAAAATCTTGCTTCTTAGAGCCTAATGAATAAATATTTGAATCGTAGAGTTATGTTGTGATGCCATGTTGTATTTACACATATCGAGCATATTGTGTGTATGATTGAAATGCTTGGTATGTATGGGATCCGACAATCTAGTTGTTTATCCTTGGCAGCCTCTCTTGTGGGGAAATGTAGTATAGTGCTTCCGTGAGCCATTGTAGTCCGCTACAGCCCGGTTCATCGGAGTCCTGCTAGCCCAGCACTACTGCTCAGGACACTTGACTGGCCGGCATGTGTTTCACTTCGTTCCTGTGTCTGTCCCTTCAGGGAAATGTCACGCGGTGACATCCGGAGTCCTGCCTAGCCTGCTACAGCCTGGGTTCCCGGATTCCTGTTAGCCCAGTGCTACAACCTGGATTCACACGCTGCCGACCGACATGCTCGATGTAATTCATGTATGCCTGTCCCCATAGGTTGGTGCCGCCTTGGGTTCAGGACTAGCCATGTCGGCCCGGGTTCTCTGTCATATGGATGCTAGCGACACTATCATATACATGAGCCAAAAGGCGCAAATGGTCTCGGGCCATGGTAAGGCGACACCCGTGGGAATACCGTGCATGAGGCCGCAAGGTGATATGAGGTGTTACTGGCTAGATCGATGTGACTTGGAATCGGGGTCCTGACAGTGTTGGTATCAGAGCCTGACTGCATGTAGGATTACCAAGCCAAACTGGTCGAAGTCGAGTCTAGAAATGCTTTAGTTATGTAAGGGAATTGATTGTGGAAGGGAACGTAAGGCTCTTTTTACTCCTTATGGGGAAATGTAGTCTAGTGCTTCCATGAGCCATAGTAGTCCCCTACAGCCCGCTTCACCGGAGTCCTGCTAGCCCAGCACTACTGCTCAGGACACTTGACTGGCCTGCATGTGTTTCACTTCGTTCGTGTGTCTGTCCCTTTGGGGAAATGTCATGCGGTGGAGTCCTGCCTAGCCTTCTACAACCTGGGTTCCTGGAGTCCTGTTAGCCCAGAGCTACAGCCCGGATTCACACGCTGCTGACCAACATGCTCGATGTGATTCATGTATGCCTGCCCCATAGGTTGGTGCCGCCTTGGGTTCACGACTAGCCATGTCGGCCCGGGTTCTCTATCATATGGATGCTAGCGACACTATCATATACGTGAGCCAAAAGGCGCAAACGGTCCCAGGCCATGGCAAAGGCGACACCAGTGGGAATACCGTGCGTGAGGCCGCAAAGTGATATGAGGTGTTACCAGCTAGATCGATGTGACTTGGAATTGGGGTCCTGACACCTGCGCCCTCCCCTCGACCTCACCGCACCGCCGTGCTTGGCAGCGCCCCTGGCAATCCATTGAAGCCCCGCCGACCTCCATATCGGGCGCAAGCAGTCTTGTGCCCCACACCCCTATGATAGACAACGATGCGCCGCTTCCCCGGCGAACAGGCGGACTAGGTGCTCCGCGCGTCTAAGCGGGTGCTGCTTCTTTTAATTACGGTTCGACTGACCCTGAATTGAAATCCAGCTGGGCTACTGACCTCTAGCAAAGGTAAAATAGTAAAGGGAGGAAACCATGGGATGAATACTGTGTGAGCAAAGACGTAAGGTTTGCACGAATAAGGGAAGAGGAGTACCTCTGTCTACTGGCAGTGATGTGTGCTCCTTCTGTTTTTTAAACGATCTTCTTGTGGTTCGCTGGAAACGAGAAGTTGTGGAGGACGGTGCAACCTTGGACGAACCCATGGCCATGTTTTTGAGTGTGGTGCCGTGGCCGTCTGTCGGCGGCGGGGAAGCAGATCCGAGGCGGCGAACGACGGCGTAGCGGGAACAACTCCGGTGCGGCGGACGGTTGCGACAGTGGAGCGGCAGCAGTGAGGCGCAGGATGGCGTGGTCGGAGTAGTTCTAGTACGGCGCACGTCGGTGTCGGCGTCATGGAGGAAGCTCTACATCGGCTTTAGCTGCTAAGTCCTTGAGGGCGTTGCGGTTGCGGTTGCGTTGGACGACGACGTCGGGGTACCGGCTCCGGCGTGATGGAGGAGGGCGGCGGTGGATTGGGCGCTATGGGGTGGAGGACGGAGGAGACTGGGGTTTCGCAGCTGGTGGAGAGGGCATTTTGGCGCCCAGGGAGTATGAATGGGGAAACAGACGGAGGCGGGGAACTAAGGGGGGACAATGTTTCGGTTCGGGACGTGCTTGTTTGAAATTTGGGGAAAGTTACAAACTTTGCCCCCATCTGAAATTTTGGACATATTGTGGGTTGGGGGTAGGACAGTAATATCAGGTGTGCCAAATGTGGGCGGGATAGATTTCGGCCGAGCGCATGGGTGTTTAGGCGCCCACGGCGTATGAATGCTTCTTGGAGTCTGTTGAGATTGGCATCTTGGTGAAGTTACAAACCTACCCCGATGGACATTGGGCCGACAGGCTACAGGGGCCAGAGTCAGGACAGTAATTTCCTACTACCAAACATTAGTCTCGCGCGGTTTCGGGTGACCATAGGCCTATTTAGCGCTTTGTTCAATATTTGGGAGCAGAGCATTAACATTTTCAGTTCTCTTGAATTGAACATTCAGGATTTGTCAAACTTCACAAATCTTTACTTTTGAAAATCCTAAAGCTATGATTATTTTGGAATGGAGGTGGTACATTTGAATATACATTGTAAACGAGTATATATTAAAAAATATGCAACTTACCTCAGTTCATGCATGGTTCCTGATATAATCTCATCGGTTGCAAAAAAAGGATAGACATGCCTATGAATATATATATATATAGCATGTTCAAACGCACAACAAAGATTGATGCCCTCTTTTACATCTGATTTACAAATGCCATTATCTCGGGTTCAAATAGATGAATGCACTTCCTATGTATTCGAATCTTCGAAACCCCCTTTATGTTGAATTCGACATGTATTCTATTTCATAGCTAGCAATTTGGAATGTATCCATGCAAGTGACAAATGTATAAAGTGCTTCACACTAACAACATGGAGTGCCGTAATTAATGTTTATATATGAATTGAAAAAGCATCCATTGCCTGTATTTCAAACCGATCTCACTCTACGGATCGATAATATGAAATAAACACATGCACATGCTAGAATTCAGTAGAGTATGAGGGTCTGATAGACCGATTTTCATCCATACGCAATTTGCAAAATTCATGATCTCATCCAAAAATAATAATGCCATTGATATTTTAATTTAATGCGTAGAGCCGCCTTTTACAAGTACATGCACTATGCCTCGGGCCGTTCTCATAAACGCGCTATATATCTCTCTATTGACCACATAAGTGCACACACTTTATGTGCATTGACATTTCTCTTTCAGACATGCTCACAATCTCTCTCGGGGTGTCGGGGTGTCGGGGAGTCTCACGCACAATCTCTCTCTCTCTCTCTCTCTCTCTCTCTCTCTCTCTCTCTCTTTCTGACTACTATGTACCACTCTTTTCACTTATCTCAGTTGGAAAACACTTTTTCTCTCACATGCATATATACCTACGCACGGTCTCTACTAGCCCTCTATACGCACATATATGTGCCTACGTGTCTCCCGCACGCACATTATTTGTAGGCCTTTCTCGCACACATTGCCCCCCAGACACACCTCTCTCTTAGTAGTTGGCAGATATGATTCCATCATATCATTCGGTAGGATATCCCTGACTGTTAGGCTGGATGGTAATACGAGGCAAAGTTTTACCCTAGTTCGGACCCTTGCAGTTGAGGAAAAAGCCTACTCCTGGTGATGTATATTAGTGATAGGGGTGTGTACAAAGTACACGTGAATAGCAGGCATTGTTCGTGTGTGTATACTATCAACGAACTAGCCCCCAAGCTTCTATAACATACTCGGGGCCTAGGGTTACAAATCATATATAGTCGGCTTATCACCAGTGGGGATAGAGTCCTCCGCAACTCTAGTAGCTAGGTTCGTATTGTACGCCGGGTCCTCCACATGGGTCTTCATATAACGCGTCTTGATCCAACCTATGTGGCGCTGGATGGAACCAACCCATGAGTCCTCATGTTGACCAACCAGAACTAGAAATGATGTGCCCACCACACCACACACGCAATCGGCCACTAAGAAAATAAGCATATACAATAGTACAATGTTATACATGAAAGTTAATTGCATGGTGCATCCAAAAATATTTGTTCTGCATTGTGAATGTTTATATATTCTCCTAAAATATTAGTCACGGGAAAGAGAAACGAAGGGCATATCTCTCCTTGTCTCCACCGGACATCCCCTCTTTCTACACCACTTTCACATACGCACACAAACTACCTCTCGTCCCTCTAAAAGTATGCATGCCCACGACACATTCACGCATGTCAGTCACTGTATTTCAAGCTAAAGCACTATACGGTCACTGGAGTTCAGAATACGCTCATTACGGTCACCGTATACATTCTCGTAGTGATCATACGATATCTATCTCACGATACGTCTCTGTATTTTCTTGATGACACTGACGGACTTTGCATTTGATGCGTGCTCTATATTTTTTTGACGACACTTAAGGTCATTGTATTTGAAGCGAAAGCATGATATGGTCACTGGACTTGAGAATAAGCTCTTCACGGTCACCACATACATTTTTTCGTTCTAACCAACATGTGGTTGGATGGTTAGGAGGACAGTGGTTTCTCGAGCCCACCAGGGTTAAAGTCCCAGTGCTCGCATTTATCCTGGGTTAATTTCAGTATTTTCTGGTGATGTGCGTTCAGTGGGAGGAGACGTTCCACTCGACTATGAGGCACCTATGGAGACTTCGTAAAATCTCAAGATCATATGCTGGCCCACTCTCTCGAAGGTGCTCATAGGGGTAGGGTCTACGTGTGTGCGCTTATAGCGGTGAGTGCTTGCGCGTATATATGAGCCCTTGCGTCTATACTATGTTAAAAAAATAAATGTCATGATTATACGGTCACTGGCTCACCCATACAACTCTGTATTTTGTTGATGACACAATCAATTGACCAGTCAAACGTTCCACGTGGCACAACTAGTGTTGCACCATCGGTGTGTAACCGTGGGGCCCACCTGTCAGCCCGTATACGAAAGAAAGAAATGCTAGTTTGAGTTTGTACTATGTTAATAAAATACATTTTGGGGTGGTCATACTGTCACTGGCTCACCATACAGCTCCGTAATTTGTTGATGACACGATCAATTGATGAGTCAAACGCTCCACATTCAGCAGCGCACATTACCATAGGGCCCACCCGTCAGCGCATATATGAAGGACACAAATGGTAATAAATTAGTGGTCGGTGGGTACTCGAAGTCGTGAGACATCTGGTTGGCAATCGCCGGCGGTGGGGGGCGTTGATTGGGCGGTGGGGTGGGGATCGCCGAAGAAAAAGCTCGGCATGGGGGGGGGCTAGAGGGATGGCCGGTGCGGCGGCGGACCGGCGGACCGGCGGTGAGGAGTGGTTTCGGGGCGGGCGCGGGCCGGCCACGGGCGGCGGTGTCCGGCGGTTTGGCCGGTGGTGGCTGGCGGCTCAGGGGGGTGGAGTTTGATGATTACCTACAGGCCCTTGATTTCGTATCCAACGGCTTGAAAATCTAATGACCAGAGATGAAAAAGTTAATCGACTGACATGTAGCCTCACCCCGCACGTACACGTGCACACACGCTAGACATGCACGCATGCAGGCGTGCAACACTGACACTTACACATAATGAACACACGCACACATGCAGGCGTGCAACACTGACACGTACACATGCACTCACGAACACACGCACGTACGCACACATGCATGCAACACTGAAACGTACGCTTGCACGAACGCAACACTCGCACGCCTGCATGCACACAGCACAGATGCAAGACACACGCTCAACTTATACGTGCATGCACCCTTTGTTAAGGACATGGATTGTTACGGGTATTAAGCAATCTTATATGTGATAAGGAAAACATTGATGTTTGTAGAGGTCTTTATGAATCACAATGTATCGAACGGGCTATCAACATAGTAGGCTTATCTACATGAAAAGATTGACGTCACTCAATGAACAATCATTGGTTTATGAAATGCCCGCTTTTGAACGCCCTGGCCCACCAAAGGTTCCTCTGTTATGCGCTGCCAGCGTTGGGTCACTGACATGCAGGTGTCGTATGTGGGGTTCCGGCAAACCCCTAGGGTTCCAACACTGGGGTGCGCGCGAAGTGTTTCCTTCCCACCAATCTGCGCCCTAGCTCGTTAAGATCTCGCGGACGAACTCGACGAACTCGCAACACAGAAAGATGCGAGGTTTATACTGGTTCGGGCCACCATTGTGGTGTAATACCCTACTCCAGTGTGGTGGTGGTGGATTGCCTCTAGGGCTGATGCTGAACAATACAAGGGAAGAACAGCCTCCTGAGGTTGAGATGTTCTTGTGAGTAGGCTCTCGATCGGGTTGGACCAAGGTAAGATGAGATTCCTCTACTATGGTGGCTAGCTCCACTTATATAGGCCCTGGTCCTCCTCCCAAATATCGAGCGGGAGGGGAGCCAACAACGGCGGGCAAATTTGAAGGGGACAGCTAGTAGAAGCTATCCTGACAAAAGTGGTCTTCGCTTGCGAAATGCTCTGGTGGTGACGCCGTATTTGGCTCAACGATGAGCTCCATCCTGTCGTCCTCCTGGTCTCGGTCTTGTTGCACCAATATAGCAACCTTCGCCTGATGCCTCGGTACTCTTCGCCCGCGCTGGCCTCCTTAGCACCAAAGAGGAAACAAGGACGCTGCACGCGCTGGCGCCCGCCTAGGGTCGTGCATCATGGCTTACGTCATGAGGACCTCGTGAGGATTACCCCGCCTTGATATCTCCGCTCCTCGTGAGCCTGCCTGGCTAGGCTACTCCAGAGAAGGTCTTGCGTCGGCCGCCTCACGATGCTTGGACCCTCGCGAGGGTCTTGGATGCTTTGTTGGTGAAGATGGGACGTACGGCCTACTGGCTTAGCCACACCATGGGCCACAGGCAGGCAAGTCTGGGGACCCCCGTTCCGAGAACGCCGATAGTAGCCCCCGGGCCCAACGTGCTTGGCTTCACGGTGAAGCCAAGGGCCAAGTTTGGAGCACCGCAGGCCCCAAAAGCCTGCGACCTTGGTTGACGCGTGGCGATTGATTGGACGTGGGTGTCTCCGCTTCCCCATGTTGCCTCGGCAACGGCATGACTTGACAAGTCCCTGCGACATGCAAGGAAAACTGTCATTACCTGCGATCGTGGGAGACGCCGGTTGGCCTTCTCTTGGTATAAATGGGGAGGGGGCGGAGCCCCTGTTGCCCATCTCTTCCTTGCTTTCTTGCTCCTTCCTCGCTCCATCAGTTGCAGTGACACCCATGGCACCACGTAGGAATTTCTCCTCCGCCGAGAAGGAGAAGGCCCCTCACGAGGGACCCGGCTCCCTGGCGCCCAAGCGCGGCCGCAGCCGCCCGCGCAAACATGCCGCGACCCCCGCTGTGGCCCATTGCTGAGACGGCACCACGACACACGGAGTGGGTCATTCTAGCAATGGCGGTCCAGTTGATGAGGGGAGGCATGCCATGGTGGCGCGGCCTCCTCGTCCACGCTTCCACATGGCGGAGGTGTTAACGGAGTTGGTCGTTTGGTCTGAGAACCCGTCCCGCAAAAGGCTCCAACTTCCGCGCTTCTTCACCGGTGAACTGCCGGCCTCTGGTTTGGGTGGACTCTGGCTGCAGGCGGATGGCTGCTGCAGCATGGCCTCTTGGGGTTGTGGTCGAGACTTCCTCCACGGGCAACATCGCCCTCGCCCGCAGCTGGCACACATTCGCCCGCACGCGCGGCCTGGGCACGCGGTGCATCCTCCACTTTAGGTACGATGGTGAATCAACCCTTTATGTGAGGGTGTTTGGGGAAGAAGGTCGTCGCGTCGGGTGTAGCCCCGAGGCGAACAACGGTGAGGAGGTACTCAGCCTTGGGGACGATCGCGACGAGGACGAGGGCGAGGCCGCCCTTGGCGGCGATCATGTCTCGTCCAGCTACGGCGGCTCTTCCTCCGGCAACAGCTCCAGCAATGGCGGCTATGACCAGCCGTCGCGCCCGTTTTGAAGGCAGCAGTGGGTCATCTCGTCGCCACACCTCCGTGAAGCGTGAGGAAAGATCTGGCTAGGCTTGGGGTAGTGCTAGGTACCTGTCTTCGCGGATCACCGTAATGCTACTTTTGTTTTGTTCTTTTCCTGCATCAAGAATGAAACCAGCATGGGCCCAGGGGGTGTGTATCGAACTATGGTTCCATGGTTATATTAGTATGCGTGTTGTTCTCGTGTTGTGTCGTTATTTTGGGTAAATATAACTTAACCTGGTATACTCAGGATGTCCTCTTCCTCGTGAAGCGTTTATTTCCCTGCATCCATCTTGCCTTGGTGGTCTGCATTCGCTCAGGAACTGCGAAAAACTCATTAGGAAGTGTGCTAAAAGATTTGCCGTTCATCCTGGCCCTGACTTGGCGCCTTAGATCGCGGTACCCGAGGGGCACGGACTAGGGGAGGTGCGCCAGCTTTTGGGCTCGAACGAGGGTGGCTCGTGATAAGGCAGAAAGGAGAAAAAACGCTCGCGAAGGCACCTGCCTAGCCCCCTCGTGAGGCATGCGAGAGAGAGAACATGCACAAATTCGAGCCGGAAAAAATGCAGTGAGAGGCGAGGGAATCAAATTGGCAAGGAACGCCAAAGGCAAACTTTGATTAAGGGAAAGCGAGTCAACTACGCACAGCAAATGAAAAGCCGCGTCCGACACCTAATCTAGTCTTCAAGTTTTCTCACCAGCGCGGAGCTAAGTGCTGTCCACTAGGCGTGGGAGGGAGCCCCAGGGCCTTAGGCCGGCGCTCCTGAGACTCCGAGGCATGTATAGCCCCACTCATTATTACGTGAGAGTGTCACGGGCGGCGATTCTTCATAGGCACCGGGCCTTCTTCACATGATCTGGGCCTTTTTTCTCAGGCTCTGGGCCTTGCTTCATGGATAGAACTTCCGGAGGTGCTGGATGTTCCAGGCGTTCTGGATGGGTATCTCGTCCTGCGTCTCCAGGCGCGCTGCACCCAGCCTGGAGACATGGACGACCATGAACGGGCCCTCCCACATGGGCGAGAGCTTGTGCAACCCCTCTCTAGAGAGGACCCGCCTCAGGACGAGTGTCGGTGTCAAAATCGGCGGATCTCAGGTAGGGGGTCCCGAACTGTGCGTCTAGGTGGATGGTAACAGGAGACGGGGGACACGATGTTTTTACCCAGGTTCAGGCCCTCTCGATGGAGGTAAAACCCTACTCCTGCTTGATTGATCTTCATGATATGAGGATTACAAGAGTTGATCTACCACGAGATCGAAGAGGCTAAACCCTAGAAGCTAGCCTATGGTATGATTGTGTGTTGGTCCTATGGAGTAGACCCTCCGGTTTATATAGACACCGGAGGGGGCTAGGGTTACATAGAGTCGGTTACAAGGAAGGAGATTTACATATCCGTACTGCCAAGCTTCCCTTCCACGCCAAGGAGAGTCCCATCCGGACACGGGACGAAGTCTTCATTCTTGTATCTTCATAGTCCAACAGTCCGGACAAAGGTTATAGTCGGGCTGTCCGGATACCCCCTAATCCAGGACTCCCTCAATAGCCCCCGAACCAGGCTTCAATGATGATGAGTCCGGCGCGTAGATTGTCTTCGCCATTGCAAGGCGGGTTCTTCTTCAAACTCTGAGTACCTGCTAAATAGTGTCCGACTTCTCGTAAATGTTGCGCCTCTTGGCTTCTGCGACCAATAATGACCATCTTCCACGTGTCAAGCGAATGTGAGGAGACAGGGTGTTTTTACATTTACCACCCCTTCTATGTGAATGAATTGTATATTAAAGAACGAGGATCCTCAGATCCAAACCACACCATCCTCCCTCAGCGAGCATTCCTCGGAGCGCGCCCGAAAAATCCATCCCAACATGGCCGGCCAGCGCAGCTCCTCCTCTCGCTCCCGCAGCCCCAAGACCGGAGACTGGGAGAAGTGTTCCATCCCGCACATCCAATTAGTGAAGCTACAGACCCAGGGATTCCTCCCTCCAGCGTATATGATCCCGGTTCAAGCCGGGCTCGCCACCTATAATGGCGGGGAGCAAGCGGAGAGCTCTCCCAACACCTCCATGGGAGAGCGGGTATGCCTTGTCCCTTATTTGTTAAGGGGACTCGGATTTCCAATCCATCCATTTCTCCGAGGGCTCCTGGAGTTCTACGGCCTCTAGTTGCACAACCTCACCCCTGCCTCCATACTGCACATCACTGGTTACGTATCCCTTTACGAGTTGTTTCTGGGTTGCGAAGCTCATTTTGCGCTATGGAAGAAGTTGTTCTGCCTTTTGCCCCGTACACAGAGGGGATCAATATATCAAGTGGGCGGAGCCGAAGTATGGCGCATCGCTGGGACCGGATACATATCCGGTACCCCGAAAAAGACGTCCGAGGACTGGCCTTCAGAGTGGTTTTATATGGAGGATGTTCCTCTCCCGGATTCTATCCAGATTGGCCTTCCTGAGTTCGACAATGCCCCTTTGAAGAAACGCCTACGCTGGCGCCCACGGAGCCCACGGGAGGAAGATGATAGAGACGTATTTTATCTGATGGGCCGGATAAAGTTGCCGGCCAAATGAGGACTGACCATAACCGAGGTTATGGCAATATGCATTATGCGGGGGGTGCAGCCACTTCAATATCGAGGCCACCCCATGTGGCACTTCAATGGGGAAGATGATGCCACTCGCTGCGGGTGCAAGGGACCGGACTCAGTTGCTGCTCTAGCAAAAATTCCATCCGATCTATATAAGGGGGAAGAAGAGCAGTTCCTCCGCATCAAGCCACGGGATGGATTATCCATGAACAACCCTCGAAGCTGGGTGAGCTTCCGCTCTTTTTACTTCCATCCTACCCTTGTGTTTCGTGATAAATATTTACCTTGCCGTTTCATCGCAGGAATTGCGTAAGGCGCTAGGGGAGATCAATAGCCCACCTCCACAACTGGAGGATCCTGAGCGGGTCCTCGACCCCGGCCTAAAAGAGGATCCAGACATATTAATGGAGCTGATTGATAGGATTTTATATCAGCTAAGCTGTGATGAGGCCATGGTGGCCATTATAGCCAACTACCCTGGGCTACTCCTAGCCTCGCAGGTAAATGAGACCGGAGTCCCAACCTTTGAAAAGGATTTCCTTTTATGCACTTCACCTATCGTATACAAACGGTGTTTTATAGGGAAAGCCCTCGGGACGCCATGCCGAGACCGCGACGACTTGCCAACAAGGGGTTTCAAAGCCGGACAGGCTAAAGAGGAAGGCGGTCCAGACGGAGACGCCGGCGCAGAGGTATGATGCAACACCTCACTCTGTGGTTGTCGTCTTTAAAAACATCAGAACACCCGTGTGTCCTAGAAGGAAGAACGCTTGCCGAACAATATTCAGAGAGGTCGCCGATCACACCTCTACCAGTCGGGCTCCAGGGCCGGATACAAAGGTGGAAGCTAAGACGAGGTACACATGGGATGCTCCTTCTACAGAGAATGCGGATAAGATATCTGCTACGAATTCCGAATTGGAGAGCACCATGAACCACAGGCGTCACCGAGCCGTACTCCGTGATGCTTGTTTCTCCCAAGAGGCGTTTGATGCATTCAACTCGGGAGATGCGTACATCCGTGCTGCTCAAAATGGTCTAGCCAGGGCCACGGACCAGTATGTAAAGGATGTACAGGTAAGAAAATTTGATGAGTATATATATCAGTAGCCCCTAAGACATGAAACAGTTGGCACAACTAATTTAAGGATCATTTATTGTGCTGGTTCTTATAGAGAAGAATACTTGACTGTCATAGGAGCTGGAGGAATGCAGGACCCAACTTCGGGCCGCCGTTGCCGCATTGAAGGAACCTCAAAAGTCCCCAGCTAGTAACATTTGTTTTAAAGAATGATAGGTACCATATAGTGTGCGGCATGGCTGCAAATCTAACAACAGATATTGCAGATGACTCCGGAGAGAATCCGGAGGACCAGCATGTCGTATGACAGCTAAAGGCTGGCGAACGCGTGCTGACTAAGGTCATGTGGGAGAAAAACAATCTCCAAGACGCCAATACCAAGCTGCGCGTGGAACTGAAAGATGTTCGAGCCCAGCTTGAGGACTCCATGAAGGAGAATAAGCGGCTTCGACGCGGCATTTTCAGTAAATGCTTGAACGAACACTTAAAAGAGTGCGGCGGAGAAGCCGGCTAACAGAGTTATGTCTGCAGGTATGCTGACGGGTCGTCCCACGGAGGAGATTCCCGGGTCTGCAGGTGATCTTCTACCCGAGCTCTCACAACTGCACGAACAAGTTCGGCAGGTGATGCAAGGTATTGCCCAGGCCTTGTGGCCATCCGTCTCCCTGCCAGCAGGCATTGGAGAGCTTGCGGAGAAGCTCAAGGGAGCACGGCGGGGCTTTCGATTATGGAAGATATCGTCCTGCCGTCAAGGTGCCAGGGAAGCCTGGGCCATGCTGAAGACGCGGTATACCAAGGCTGACCCAAACCACATGGCCTAGGTCGGACCTGTGGGGCCCGATGGGAAAGAGATCCCCGTTAGCTTTGTGTATGGGCAAGTAGAATTAGCCGCAAAGTATTCCCAACAGGATTGTAGGCTAGACAGCCTGTTGGATGGTATAGAAGAGGAATTTAGTCAGTCTACATGACTATGTAATTAAAGTGACATGTATAATGCCTTCTAGCCGGATTGTAAATCATTTGTCATGGCGGACCTTTTCGCTTCAACCTCGGGACCCGATAGTCCGGAGTGTATCCGGACACCCGCTCAGTTATATAAGAACCGGGGTATGCGTGGAAACCAGGCGTAGTGGTCATTAGTGCTTGAACAGACAAGTACCCAACTAGTTATGTTATATTACATGGGTAGTAATAAACATCTTCCAGGGAGAATAGTTCTGTTAAGTGTTCCTTTCCCTGGGTACGCATGCCCTAAAGTGCATGTCCAGACTGCGAGAGGAGACACAGACAAAAACATCTGGGGGCACATCTGGAAAATAAATAAAAATCATCTTTTGTTCACCGACCGAATATTCCCTTAAGAATGCTAGCTTTCGGCTTCACCCAGTCTAAGGTACACATCCGGCTGACCCGGCAGTAACAATCGCAGAGGTGCTCCCTTTATTCCCTAGCCGAATTAACGGGAATGTAGGGTATAAATACAAGAGCCAGGCAACCCAGCTTGGCCAAAACTTAAGTCATATCGATGCATATAATGGCGAAGAAAAGGTACATGCGGAAGAATAACACATGTGCGGGGCATGAAGCCCAGATAAATAATTAAGCTTCTGTGTACGAAGCCCCCAGGTATAATGAGCGCGGTTAGCACGTCAATAGTGTGCAAGCAAGGCACAAGTTGGCCCTTGAAGGCCTTGAGAAAGAATAAAAGAAAGAAAGGGAAAAAAGATAGAGAATGTATATGCAAAAAATGGACAGAGGAAGGAGACAAACATAGAGTCCGACACGAGGCGTAGAATCTTCGGAGCCTGGCTGCGTTCCATGTGTTTGGCTCAAGTCGATTATTCGATGCATCCCGCAGACGGTATGCTCCACCGGTCAGAACTTGGTCAATAATGAAGGGACCTTCCCATTTGGGCTCGAGCTTAGTCTTTTTCTTCTCCGGCAGGTGTAGAACTAGCTCGCCAACATTATAAGTTTTGGCCCATACTTCTCTGCTTTGGTATCCGCCAGCCTGTTGCTGATAGAATGCGGAACGGGCTTTTGCCACGTCACGCTCCTCCTCCATGGTGTCCAGACTGTCCTGCCGATCGAGCATGGCTTCTCTTTCTTCGTACATGCGCACTCGAGGTGAGTCATGAATTATGTTGCAGGGCAGAACCGCCTCTGCGCCATACACCATAAAGAAGGGTGTGTATCCGGTAGTACGATTCGGCGCGGTCGGCAGCCCCAGAGTACAGAGTCGAGCTCCTCTACCCAGTGCGTGTTAGACTCCTTTAAGGACCGCACTAATCTGGGTTTGATGCCGCTCATGATAAGACCGTTTGCTCGCTCAACTTGGCCGTTAGTATGTGGGTGATAGAGAGAGGCATAATCGAGCTTAATGCCCATGTTGCTGCACCAGAGTTTTACCTTGTTGGCCGTGAAGTTCGTGCCGTTGTCAGTGATGATGCTATGGGGGACGCCATAACGGTGTACAACCCCGGATATGAAGTCTATCACCAGTCCGGATTCGCCCGTTTTAACAGGTTTGGCTTCTATCCATTTAGTGAATTTATCTACCATGACCAGTAAGTATTTTTTCCTTATGGGTTCCCCCTTTAAGGGGTCCAACCATGTCAAGCCCCCAGACCGCGAGGGGCTAGGTAATGGGGATTGTTTGGAGGGCGGTGGGTGGCATGTGGCTTTGGTTTGCAAAAAGCTGGCAACCGACGCAGCGTTGGACGAAGTCCTGTGCATCTACTCGGGCCGTCGGCCAATAAAAACTTGTACGGAAGGCCTTGCTTACAAGGGCCCAGGCTGCGGCGTGGTGGCCGCCGAGTCCGGCTTGAATTTCTGCCAAAAGCTTCCGCCCTTCCTCTTCGGAGATGCACCTTTGAAGGACTCCGGTAGTGCTTTTTTATACAACTCTCCCTCATGGACCCTGTAGGCTTTAGATCACCGTGCTATACAGCGTGCCTCATTTTGGTCCTCGAGAAGTTCCTGCCTAGTTAGGTAGGCCAGGAATGGTTCTGTCCACGGGGCGATAATGGCCATTATTATGTGGGTTGAAGGTGTTATTTCGGTGGCAGAGCCTCCGATTATGTCAGAGTGTTCGGTATCGGGCATTTTGGCCGGGTCCGGACTATTGTTACCGGTGTCCCCTTCCCATACCATGGATGGCTTAAACAACCTCTCCAAAAAGATGTTGGGAGGACCACATCGCGTTTTGCGCCGATGCGGGCGAGGATATCTGCCGCCTGATTGTTTTCTCGAGCCACATTTTGAAATTCGAGCCCCTCGAGCCGAGCTGACATCTTTAGGACGGCAGTGTGATAGGCCGACATCTTCGGATCCTTGGCATCAAAGTCTCCATTTATTTGGGATATTGCAAGGTTCGAATCCCCACACACCTCCAGGCGTTGAATGCCCATGGAAACTGCTATCCGAAGACCATGTAACAGGGCTTCGTATTCGACTGCGTTGTTGGAGTCTGTATACAGTATCTGTAGTACGTATTGAACTGTATCTCCGGTTGGGGACGTCATGACGACGCCAGCCCCCAGACCAGTCAGCATTTTGGAGTCGTCGAAGTGCATGATCCAATGGGAGTATGCGCCGTACTCTTTAGGGAGTTCGGCTTCCGTCCATTCGGCGACAAAGTCGGCCAATACTTGATATTTAATGGCTCACCGGGGTTTGTATGTTATGTCGAACGGGAGGGGCTCAATGGCCCATTTGGCAATCTGGCCCGTGGCGTCGCGGTTGTTTATAATATCATTAAGTGGCACTTCCGAGGCTACTGTAATTGAACACTCTTGAAAGTAGTGTCGCAGCTTCCGGGATGCCATGAATACCGCATAGGCTATCTTTTGATAATGTGGGTACCGTGATTTACATGGAGTGAGGACAGTGGATACATAATATACCGGCTTTCAAAGGGGGAATTTATGTCCGTCTGTCTCTCGTTCGACGACGAGCACTGCGCTTACAACCTGATGAGTTGCCGCAATGTACAACAGAATTGGTTCGCCAATGTTTGGCGTGGCCAGGATTGGGTTGGTTGCCAGTATGGCTTTTATTTCTTCCAATCTGGCTGTGGCAGCGTCCGTCCAATCGAAGTGTTCGGTGCGCCAAAGGAGGCGATAAAGGGCTAATGCCTTTTCTCCTACGTGGGAGATAAAGCGGCTTAGAGTCGCCACACATTCGGTTAATTTCTGGATTTGTTTGAGGTCCACTGGAGTAGCCAACTGTGACAGAGCTCGGATTTTGGCCGGATTTGCTTCAATTCCTCTACTGGAGATAATGAAACCCATGAGCTTTCCGACTGGTACACCGAAAACGCATTTTTCCGGATTGAGGATGATGTCGTATATTCGGAGGTTGTCGAATGTGAGCCTCAAGTCGTCTATTAGAGAGTCGACGTGTTTGGTTTTGACGACCACATCATCTACATATGCCTCTACTATTTTGCCGATCTGTTTCTCCAGACATGTCTGAATCATGCGCTGATATGTTGCGCCGCCGTTTTTTCACAAAAAGGCATTGTGTTGAAACAGAACGGGCCGTATGGTGTGATAAATGCCGTTGCGGCTTGGTCAGACTCCGCCGTCTTGATTAGGTGGTAGCCGGAGTATGCGTCCAGGAAACACAATGAATCGTGTCCTGTGGTAGCATCGATAATTTGATTGATGTGGGGGAGGGGGAAGGGATTCTTTGGGAAAGCCTTATTGAGGTCCTTGAAATCGACACATAGGCGCCAGGATTTGTCCTTCTTTGGTATCATCACAAGGTTTGCTAGACAGTCCGGGTGTTTCATTTCTCTAATGAATCCGGCCTCCAATAACTTGGCTAGTTCCTCTCCCATAGCTTGTCTCTTAGGTTTAGAGAAACGCCGAAGAGTCTGCTTGACCGGCTTGAATCCTTTTAGGATATTTAGGCTGTGCTCGGCCAGCCTGTGTGGGATTCCTGGCATGTCTGAGGGGTGCCAGGCGAATATGTCCCACTTCTCGCGCAGGAACTCTCATAGTGCGGCGTCCACGGCGGGGTTCAACTGTGCCCCGATGGAGGCTGTTTTTGTAGGGTCCGTTGGGTGGACATGGAATTTGACTATTTCATTCGCTGGTTTAAAAGAGGTGGACCTAGATCTTTTGTCAAGTATCACGTCGTCCCTGTCCACTGTGGAGCGTAGCGCAGTTAATTCCTCGGCCGAAATGGCTTCGGATAATGCCTCGAGGGCAATGCGGCTGTTTTATTTTCGGCATGGAGTGCTGTGTCCAGATCACTAGCGAGAGTGATGATTCCATTGGGCCCGGGCACTTTGAGCTTCATGTACCCGTAATGGGGTATGGCTTGGACGATCGTGAACGCCTCCCGCCCTAAAAGGGTGTGGTATCCGCTACTGAATGGGGCCACTTGGAATGTAATTTCTTTGGACCTATAGTTCTCCGGCATGTCAAATACAACATCTAGTGTGATTTTCCCAGCACAGTGTGCTCCCTGACTGGGGATGATTCCTCTGAAGGTTGTGCTACTTTGCTCAATGCGGTTCCAGTCTATTTCCATTTTTTGAAGAGTTTCCTCATAGATGAGGTTTAATCCACTGCCGCCGTCCATGAGTACTTTGGTGAGTCGAAAGTCGTCCACAATTGGACTGACGACCAGTGCAGCTGGCGCTCGGTCTATTCGGAACTTAGGTTCGTCACTGGCATTGAAGGTATTAGCCGTGTCACTCCATGGATTTATTGCTGCCACATGGCAGATTTCGGCAAGGCTGCGGAGTGTTCGCTTGCGCCTATTATTTGATGCAAAGGTTTCAAAGACTGTTAATACCGTATTGTTCTCCCTGGTATGGTGCTCTGTGGCATCTGGGATGAGACGATCCTCACCACTTTTGGCCACCTGCCGGAGTACCCAACATGCTCTAAGGCTGTGTGTTGGTATGGTATCCGCTGTACTATGAATTTTGCAGGGTCCGTTGAGCCATCCCTCCAATACGGTTCCACGCCCTGTAGAGGGTTTTTGCTTCTTTGTAATTAACTCGGGTGTCTTATGATAGTGCACCCTTTTACTTCGGACTGGGTGTATATTTGGAGCCGGATTATCCCAAAATTCCCTTTCGGTTTCCCAGGCGCTTTCCATCGCACAGTACTTTTGTACTATGGACGCCAAGTCAGCGAAGCGTGATATGTCACGGCGACTTATGGCGTTAAGGATTCCCTTGTCCATGCAATTATTGCGGAAAAATGAGACTGCGTCTTCCTCGCGACAGTCCTTAACCATGTTCATCACAAGGAGGAATCTGGCCCAATAATGATGTACTGTTTCCTGGGGCGCTTGCCTGATGTGGGAAAGATCATTTATGTTTGGGTTTGTGGGTGGATTTGAGTCCGAACCCTTACCCGATCTGAGACCCAGGGGCCGAGGTGTTTCCAATCTTGGAAGTTTGGGTTCTGGGATGTTGCCCGATAAGTCTGGCCTGCCGCCTGACTCTAGGTTCAGGGCTTGGGTGATGTCCTCCCGTAAAAGGGTATCCGGCACGGAGAGCTCAGGAATCCGGACATAGTTAGTCCTTAAGATAGAGGAAGAATCGCCGCATTGTTCCTCCACCACCCCAATATGATGGGTGACCGATGGAGAGTTAATCTCCCTTTGATCGGTTTTAAGCCCAATCCGATCATAGTCCGTGGCGAGTCCCAAGGCGGCGATGCGATCCAAGAGCTCGTTTAGGGGTGAGAGCTCCATTGGATCCACCTTCTCGGCAAATTCCGAGCCGATGTGGAGGCTGTTTTCGATGACCCGAGAAGTCATGGTTGGTGCAGCAGCCGAACGGGCGGTGATGATGAAACTGCCTAGTCGGAGACTTTGGCCGACAGCCAGGACTCCCCCGGCGGTAATGTTGTTTTCAACAAAGATACGAGGCATCCTTCCTTACGGTGATGGCACAGTGGAACTCTCAATGAAAGCACCAATGTCGGTGTCAAAACCGGTGGATCTTGGGTAGGGGGTCCCGAACTGTGCGTCTAGGCGGATGGTAATAGGAGACGGGGGACACGATGTTTTTACCCAGGTTCGGGCCCTCTAGATGGAGGTAAAACCCTACTCCTACTTGATTAATCTTGATGATATTAGTATTACAAGAGTTGATCTACCATGAGATCAAAGAGGCTAAACCCTAGAAGCTAGCCTATGGTATGATTGTGTGTTGGTCCTATGGACTAAACCCTCAGGCTTATATAGACACCGGAGGGGGCCAGGGTTACACAGAGTCGGTTACAAGGAAGGAGATCCACATATCCGTACTACCAAGCTTGCCTGCCACGCCAAGGAGAGTCCCATCCGGACACGGGACCAAGTCTTCAATCTTGTATCTTCATAGTCCAACAGTCCGGCCAAAAGACATAGTCCGGCTGTCCGGATACCCCTAATCCAGGACTCCCTCAACAAGGTCGCCCAGCTCGAGCGTCCTGGAGCGGATGTTGCGGCAGTGGTATCGCCGCAGCGCTTGTTGGTACCTTGCCGCCCTCAACGCGGCTTCGCGACGGCGTTCCTCCCCCAGCACGAGATCCACCCCCCACATGGTGTCTTGTTGCGTTTCATCGAACGCTAGGACCCGTGCGGACTGATGCTTGACCTCGTGAGGAAGGACTACTTCGGCTCCGTAGACGAGGAAGAATGGAGTCTCGCCCGTTGGCTTGGTGGCGGTGGTTCGGATGGACCACAGCACGGACTGGAGCTCGTCGTGCCAGCCCCTGCCATAGGCCTCCAGCTTCTTCTTGAAGGTCCTGGTTTGAAGGCCCCTCAGGACCTCCGCGTTGGCACGCTCGGCCTGACCGTTACTCCTGGGGTGGGCCACCGAAGCGTTGTAGATATGTGTTCCAAGGTTAGCACAGTAGGTTTTGAAGAGGTTGCTAGTAAACTGTGAATCGTTATCTGTGATGATGCGGTTGGGGACCCCGAAGCGGCTCATGAGGCCCTTGATGGAGTTGAAAGGAGAGCCGGCTGGAATGGTATGGACGGCTTCCACCTCCGCCCACTTGGTGAACTTGTCGACGATGACGTAGAGATAGCGGTAGCCCCCTAGCGCTCGGGGGAACGGTCCTAGGATGTCGAGCGCCCGGACCACAAACGGCCATGTGAGCGGGATGGTTTGAAGGCCCTGAGCTGGCTGATGGATTTGCTTGGCGTGGAATTGGCAAGCCTCATAGGACTTCACCAGCTCGGCCGCGTCATTGAGTGATGTTGGCCAATAGAACGCACTGCGGAACACCTTGCCGACGAGGGTCCGTGAGGACGAGAGGTGTCCGCAGTCACCGCCGTGTATGTCATTCAGCAACTCCCTTCATTAATCGCTGGAGATGCAGCACAGCATGACATCGTTCAGTTGTTTCCTGTATAACTCGTCGTCTTGGATACAGTATGTCGTGGCTTGCCGGGCCACACACTCTGCGTCCTGTTCCTTCTCCGGCAGCATCTCGTGCATCGGGTACTCTTTGAATTCCTTGATCCATGGCTCCTCCTAGGGCTCGAGCGCCAAGAGCAGTCGAGCTCTTGAGGTCGGGCCACAGGCTGGGGCTCCCGTGGCCGGGTGCTGTGGGAGCTCCTCCCAAGGCTGAGTCATGCTTGAAAGAGGTGGCGTAGCTGATGGCTTGAAGAGCCGCTCTTCAAAGACGTCGGGCTCTTGCGGTTGCCACTTGGATGCTCTCCTGGCGATGTCATCGGCTTCCTTGTTGGTGCCCCGGGGCACGCGCTGCAGCTCCAGGCCTGAGAACTGCTTTTCCATCTTGCGCACCTCCGTGAGGTAGGCCTCCATGTGCACCTCCTTCGGCTCATGCAATTTGTTGGAAAAGTTGATGAGGAGCTGCGAGTCATCTTTGATGGCGAGGCGCTTCACCCCTAGAGCCGCTGCAGCCCTTAGGCCAGCTATGAGGCCTTCGTATTCTGCGATGTTGTTGGAGACCTTCTCGCCATGTTGAAAAGAGAGTTGCACGGCGTAGTAGAGCTTGTCCTCAGTGGGCGAGATGAGCACTGCCCCAGCCCCCACACCCTGGTGCGCGAAGGCGCCATCGAAATACATGACCCAGCCGTCTGGTGCCTCGCTTCCCGGGGAGGTGGACCGGTCTTCTCCTTCCTCAAGAGCCGGGGCATCTGTCCATTCTGCCACAGAATCGGCGAGCGTGGCTCCCTTGATGACCCTGGTAGTGCTGAACTCCAACTGGAATGCTGGCAACTCTATGTTCCACTCAGCGACCCTTCCGGCTGAGTTAGGGCTCCTGAGCACCCTCTCCAATGGGTAGGCTGAGACGACCTTGATGGGGTGGCCCTGGAAGTAGTGCCGTAGCTTGCACGAGGCAACCAAGAGTGCAAGCAGGAGCTTTTGCGGCATGGGGTAGCGCGCTTTGTTAAGGTTGTTGAAGTCGACGCACATCCGTTCCTTCCCGCCTTTCTTCAGTACTACAACGGGATTCGCCAGCCATTCGGGGTATCGAACTTCTCGGATGGTACCTGCCGCCTCCAGCTTGCATGTCTCTTGGACGATGAAGGCATGCTCCTCAGTGGACTGCCGTCTTGCGCGCTGCTTCATGGGGCGTACGTTGGGGCACACCCTTAGATGATGCTGGATTACCTCTCTCGGGATCCCTACCAGCTGATTGGGCTCCCACGCAAATATCTCCTTGTTCACGCGTAAAAATCTCACCAAAGCTTCTTCTTGTCCCGGGTCAAGGCCGGTTCCTATGGTGAAGGTAGCTCTTGAAGACCCGTCCTTGTTGACCGACACCTACTTGGT
This sequence comes from Triticum monococcum, assembly GCA_034509565.1. NCBI lineage: Eukaryota > Viridiplantae > Streptophyta > Magnoliopsida > Poales > Poaceae > Triticum > Triticum monococcum. The sequence continues at coordinate 637,667,028 of CM067847.1, read as the reverse complement.
CTTCGCCTTGTCTTGAGTGAACAACTGCTTCTTCTTGGTGGGTGCGGTCTCCTTGGCCTCGGGCGTACCGGCGCTGGCTGGCTGTGCTGCTGCCACGGTCTTGAAGATGAGCCCGAGCGCCGCCATGACCTACTTAGCGTCCAACTTGAAGGTGAGGAAGCCCTTGCTCCCTGGCATCTTCATGAGGTTGTAGGCTGGGTGAGTCGCCGCCATGAACTGAGCGAGTGTCGGGTAGCCGAGGATGGCATTGTACGGGAGACCGATGCGGGCGATGTCAAAGTCCACCAGCTCGGTGCGATAGTTGTTTCGTGTGCCAAAGGTGACACGGAGGCAGATCTGCCCCAGAGAGTGGGCAGCTCCGCCACCCACTCCTGTGAAGGGCTTGCTGAGGCTGAGCCGTTTGAGCGGCACATGAAGAAGGCTGAAGGCTTCTACGGAGAGCAAGTTGAGGCCGATGCCACCGTCGATGAGGGTCTTGGTAACGGGCACATTGCAGATGGTGGGTGTGCAGAGCATCGGGAGCATTCCGGAGCCGGCGGTGGAGTCGGGGTGGTCTTCTGAGCCATAGGTGAGGTCATCCTCTAGCGCAACCCAACCCAGCGGAGCCCCCGGGCTCTTGCAGGCTGCCCCAATCTGACGGAAGAAAGGCTTGACGTGGCGATCTGAAGGCGGTGCTTGAGAGCCACCCAGCTGTGCCGCGACTGCGTGGTGCGCTGGTGCCTCATAGAGCGCGGTGAAGATGTTGCGGAGTTCCCCCCAGGATACGACCGTGGATCCCGGGAGGTTGAGCAGCCAGGCACACGGCTCGCCGGCGAGGGCCATGGGCCACCAGTTCGCCATGATCTTGTCGTCGCCTCCGGCTTCGAGGACGGCCTCCTCATACGCTAGCAGGAACGACGCCTAGTCTACCGCGCCGTCGTAACGCGGCGGCATCTCCGGCTAGAACTTGGCCGGCCACTCACTCGCTGCAGGGCGGGGGCCAGGGCTCGGTACCCAGACTCACTGTTGCTGGTGTTGGCCGCAGAGATGGGTGGTGGACACCTGCCATGGGAGCGTAGTGCAGTGGTACGGGGCATAGGTTGGTGGAGAGGATCCCCGGCGCACCCCTACCTAGCACACCAAATGTCGGATGGTGGGGTTCCGGCAGACCCTTAGGGTTCGAACACTGGGGTGCGTGCAAATTCTTTCCTTCCCACCAATCTACGCCCTATCTCGCTAAGATCTCGTGGACGAACTCGACAAACTCGCAACACAGAAAGACGCGAGGTTTATACTGGTTCGGGCCACCGTTGTGGTGTAATACCCTATTCCAGTGTGATGGTGGTGGATTGCCTCTAGGGCTGATGATGAACAGTACAAGAGAAGAACAACCTCCTGAGGTTGAGGTGTTCTTGTGAGGAGGCTCTCGATCGGGTTGGATCAAGCAAAGATGAGATGCCTCTACTATGCTGGATAGCTCTACTTATGTAGGCCCTAGTCCTCCCCCCAAATATCCAGCGGGAGAGGAGCCAACAACGGCGGGCAAATTTGAAGGGGGACAACTACTACAAGCCATGCTGACAAAAGTGGTCTTCGCCTGCGAAAGGCTCTGGTGGTGACGTTGTCTTGGGCTCCACGATGACCTCCGTCTTTTTATCCTCCTGGTCTCGGTCTTGTTGCACCAATATAGAAACCTTTGCCTAATGCCTCGGTACTCTTCGCCTGTGCTGGCCTCCTTAGCACCAAAGAGGAAACAAGGATGCTGCGCGCGCTGGCACCCGCCTGGGGTCGTGTGTCATGGCTTACGTCACGAGGACCTCGTGAGGTTTGCGCCGCCTTGATATCTCCACTCCTCGTGAGCCTGCCTAGCTAGGCTACTCCAGAGGAGGTCTTGCGATGGCCGCCTCACGAGGCTTGGACCCTTGTGAGGGTCTTGGATGCTTTGTTGGTGAAGATGGGCCGTACGACCTACTGACTTAGCCATGCCGTGGGCCGCAGGCAGGCAAGTCTGGGGACCCCGGTTCCCAGAATGCCGACAGCAGGCCATGTACCCAAAGAGCCCACACGTCAGTGGAAGAACGGCGTGCTGTCCTACGTCAGAGTCGAGGGCGCCACTCGCTGCACGCCCGGTTGAACATGCGTCCTTGCCGCGTTCAAACGCCTCCATGAAACCCGCCCGTGTGGAAGCCGAGAAACCCACTCTGGACACACATCCGTTCATGACCGGGCCAGCATTAAACGCAAAGCCGACCGAGATCCTCCCGTCCACCATCTACTTAATCTCCTATTTAAACGAGGCCAAACGCCGGCCAAGAATTGCACACCTCCGATGCTCCCCTATCTCCTCCTTCACCATTTTGTCCACTCTTACAATGGCTTATGAACAGTAGTTATTTCGCATCCAAGCCAGCTGGGTGGCCCGCCGAGCCCGCCGGATACGAGCTATGCAGCTCGCTGATCCGCCTCCCTCCCCTCGCCTGACGGAGCCAGTTGCTGCCCGAAGCCAACACGCGGTTCAGCAACTCGCCTCTCCAGGCCAGCTTGACGAGGAGCGGCGCACGGGCATTGTTGCTGTCGTCCAGGCCGCCGCCTTGTACCGCGTCTCCCGTTCCTGTGGCCGAGACTCCCATGCCGGCAGCCGCGCCATGCAAGAAGCCACAGAAGCCAGGTGCACGGAGAGCGATGAGTCGGTGGCAAGCGCCTCCACGTCCGCCGCCATCATCAAGGAGAAGTAGAACACGGGAGGCCGCCGCCTCTTGGGTCCCATGAAGGACACCATGGAGGCGACGCCGGCGTACACAACAGGTGTCTTGCCGGATCCTTTTCTTGCGAGGACCTTCGTCGACCCTGCATATATACCTCCGGGGCTCCCAGTAGTCTTGTGATCGTGCTGCCGGACATGAGGAACACAAATCGATCGGCGGGCGACCATTTAGGCCAGGTATTATATACCTGTGCTGTCTAGAACTAGCACCGCGTAGTTCATTTGAATGTAATGAAATCCGTCATGTTTGTATGAAAATCCGATATCTTAATTGATTTCTATCGTTGTTTATATGAAATATTGTTGTGTTTGCGTGGATTTTGTCCGGTTGGTTGACTTGCTGTCATAATGTGTGCGGCTACGGCTGGATGGCGTAATTTGCCGGTCGTCGGTCGGTCTACGGGCGGCTCGGGCGGCATGGTGGGACAAAAAGAACACAGCTCATGCGAGCTCGTCTCCAACGTGCGCGCTGGAGGATGCATGAGAACCCGAGCCATTCCTCGTTCATCGGTTGCAAAGGAACCGGTGGACAAAAGGGTTGCCAATATTTTGGCCACCCCGAGCAAGATCCAAACAGCCCCTCCCAACAGATTCAAATCCCTCGTTCATCGTGGAATTTTGACATGTGTTGTTTTCATGGACTAGGAAGAGGCCCGTGCATTGCACGGAACATCAAGATGCATTTTTTTACAAAACACCTGTTGTGATTGACCCATGCAGGAGTAATCCCATTTTGTAAAAACTAATGATTGCTCGAGAATTTTATCGGATAAATGGTATCTCGAGAATTTTACCGGACTCCATTATTTTATACAAGGCCACAAACCCATATTACAGGTACCAAGGCAAAAATTAATGTCTTCTAACTCAATGTTGCAAGCCACCTTGTTTCCTTGTTTGTCGTGTAAATTAATGTGTATTCTTCTCTTTCATGCACATCAAGCCAATGCTCACACTCCCGCATGCATGCAAGGGATAATTAATGTCCTCCTTTGCTAGTAGTACTATGAGGCAAACACCATTAATATTGCATTGATTAGTGTTAGTGGCCTTGTATATCTGCAAATTGTAATTTTGATAGTGGCGTTGTATATAAAAATGGAGTGAGAGAGATGAGAGATAAGGTGAGGAGGAGTGGGGCGTGGTGGTGACTGGTGGTAGGACTGGGCGGAGGCATGGGGATGGACGGCACATTATGTCTAGGTTTGTATCTCTATAGTCCCTCCCACACACACCCATGTAGGTGGGGGCGTGCATGAAGAGAAGAGGTGCACGCACGACGCATGTACTCCCATCTCTTTCCCAACCACACCCACACAGGTACATGGTGGAGCTTATTTCTGTACGAAAAGGCAGCCCACGTGGTAACTTGACACATGTACTGGTTGTCCACTAGATGGAGGGAGGATCATCTACCACGGGTGAACAAACAAATTGCAACTTACACGTTATGTTAAAAAGAGGCAAACCATGTGGGGCCTACCTTAGAGGCAAGGCTCTATACACTGGAGTACTTTTGATGTGTACCGTCAACTCGCAGAACGAGGAGAAGCCTGCTTAGTACGCCATCTCCCCCGCCCATGGGCGCAGTGGCTCGCAGGATGAGGTGAAGCTTGCTTACTACGCCTTACGCCCGCTCCCTCGCCCACGCGTGCGGTGGCTCGCGGGACGAGGAGAAAATTTTACTACTCCCTCCGTCTAGGTGTGTAAGTCACCTTACGAAAACCAAATAATCCCAAAACACTTAGGCACTGTACGTTAAATCCCTCCTCGTTTCTTGTTTTGTGGCATATCAACCAATAAGATATGTGGGCCAGGCATGCTTTCAATGACTTGAGACTACCAAACATAACATGCAGTGGTTAGTTCATTGCATGCAATGCTATTAATTAGCAAAAATACATTAAGTTTTCTCGTTTTCCTCTTCGCCTTGGTCGCGATGCACAACGTAAGATGACTTACGCACCTAGACGGAGGAAGTAGTACTCCCTCTGTTTACTCCTCGTCCCTACCTTGGTTAGAGAGATTATCATACTGTTTGGAATATATATGTCCTTTAGTACTCCCTCCATTTACTTAGAGGGTGCTTGGATATGTTTTAGTCACATGACTAAAAGTAGTGGGACTAAAACTTGCTAGCCTCACCCATGCTTGGATACAAATACTAAAGAGACTATAATCAAGTTAATGAGCATTTATTATCCTCCAAACCCTCCAATCCAGAACTCGCCCTCGCCTGGATTATAATCAAGGATAGGAGTTAAATGAGGAGAGGGAGGACTAATCCACATTTTAGTAGGGGTACCCCTGACTAAAAAAATTTAGTCTCAAGACTAGTTTTAGCCCCTCTTTAGTCAGGGGTTCTTGGAACTTTAGCCTCTTAAAGCGACTATTTTTAGTCAGACTAAAATAAGTCCCTTGGATCCAAGTACTCTCTTAGACAAGGCCACCATAAAAAAATACATTTTACATCTATACAAGGCCACAAATAGTAATCGAGACAAAAATTACTACTCCCTCCTTTCTAGTTTATGGCACAATTTCAAAATCTCTCCAACCAAGGTAGACGGTGAGTGGTCGAATTTATTTCGTACTCCTAGTTTGCACAAGTAATTAGTACACTCATTTTTCTCAAGAAGTTCTGTTTACCGAGGCATTAATTAGAACGTATGCATGAATGACCACTAAATTTCCATGAACTTCTACATGCATTGGTGAGCTTTCTCTTGACACTGCTTGCATCGGGTGATCTAACGCACCTCGAAATCCACTAGTAGTAGAATTGAGACTTATAAAACGGAAAAACGAATGTTTTGTAGATGAGCCCTATAAACCCTAGTGGGTACATACTCCGTAAAATCCTTCCTGCCTCCTTGCCTCGAACAGACTATGCCAATCTCCCCTGCCTGCCATGCAGGAAATGACCCGCCCTCGCCTTTTTTAGTCCGGGTCTGTATCGATGGATCACGCGATGCAGCAAAAACCCAAGCCGTGTCTTGTACTCCTCCATCGACGCTCGCTTTAATGAATTATGTACTTCCTGTCGCCGATATGTGGGACATATAGCAACCGGGTCAACGTGTCAAGCACCAAATAATAGTGGAGAATAGCAGGAGGGACGCACCCAAGTCATACCGCCCCAGTAGTAGTAGTAATGAGAAATGAGACGTCAAATCACAATGCCGCACCTTCCCAGACGGACGAAGCAACCATTATTTCACACTTCGGTTCGCCATCATCTGAAAACACGTAGTATTGCTTCTACCTCAAGAGATACACGCGCATCGCCTTGGTACATCATGACATGTGGGACCGCATGACAGGCCATGCTCCCCCGCAGATCGCTCGGTAAAATCACCTCATTTTTACTACTATACTTCCTCCGTATCGGTTTACATGGCATGCACGTCGTTCTAGGTTGAGAATTTAACTGGCTATATATGTGATGAACACTATATGTTTAGAAACTACATCGGCTTAATTATCCAATGATATACGTTTTGTGACATAGTAACTCAGATCTAGTTAGTCAAATGGGTGACCTAGTACTACGTGCACGCCCTATAAACTGAGACGTCTAAAAAATGAGACGAAGAGGGTAGTTCAGTACGTATCTTTTTAGATCAACATAGTCGGGATTCACCAAGGAGCAAAACCAAGTGGTAGGTTGCACCTGTCGTGTTGGCGTAGCGACTCAAGTAGGGTCAGTCCGCACACGAAATGGTGACACACTTAACAGGACCCCTTTGTCTGACATGTGGCTCATCCACCGTCTTGTTCCATGTGCGATGCACCAAATTACAGTTCGAAGCAGCGGTTGGAATTGGAGGCACCCCGGTTGTAGCGCCACAGTAGTAGAAAATGAGCGATGAGGGGTCAAATCACAAAGCCCCACCTTTCCCGCATTAAGCTGAACGGACGAAGCAACCATCATTTCACTCTAGGGTGCAAGAGCATAAAGAAAAGAGAAAACCAATGATGCATGCGCCAGCTACCTAGGGCACCCTAAGGTAGGGGTCTCCACTATAGATCATTTTTTTAAAGTGCCTCCACTACAAATCGGCTTCTCCCTCGTCCTCTTGAAGAAAACCGATGATGCGTGCGGCGGTTGTAGGAGTACTACCAGGGCGTGCGGGGCCACGTCATAGTAAATGGGAGAGGGATTGAGTTCTAGTCGACACCTTAAATATGTGTGGGTTTCTTGGCTTTAGGGGAACGAGGTAGCATTTTGGGTTCGGGGACTAGTGGGGATATAGTACATACAAAAAGTTGTGGACGTAGGTTCGACCAAAAGGCAATGATGCATGGGCCCTGCATTTTATATACCCGGGGCCATGTGAAATTTGCTACTCTATTCAAAACAAGTAAGGTACACATGCATTGAATGCATGAGATTTCGAAGCCAAATTATGAATAAATACACACTATAGCATGTAAAGCTTTGAGTCATATATGCATGATGTAGATGTTCATTTAGTTCTTATAGTTCATCTCATTCAAAAATCAATTAGTTTTATAAAAAGGTTAAGATTCATGAGGTTGTGCATTGTAAAGCATAAAGTAAAAAATAAATAATGGCAATTCATTTAGAAAAAAATCAATTATGATACGAAAGATTCTAGAACAAAGAAGAAGTGCTAGTGTTTTGAGGTTTGTGCATTATGCTTAAGTTAAACCATGGAGTCTTCTAAATTGTACATGTGGTAGATCTGGTGGAATGGTGATGATATCCAACGGCCAGTAGTTCTCGGATTTGCCATCTCTGCACTTTTGGATTAGCTTCATCCAGCGACCATCTTTCAAGTTATTAGCACACTATATAGTTCTTCTAACATAGTTGCATGTCTTGGAAAAAAGCTGCTAGTGGGTTGTACTAGCTTATTAGGAATAGAAGATGTATACATGGAAGTTGTAGGGAAAGAGATGACATGGAGTATCTCAATTCCTATGAGTAGGGATTGGAAAAGAGATGTCATTTGGTTGACATCATAGGAACTTTTCTATTGGATCTAGAGATGACATGTATCTCAATTCCTATGCGGAGGGATTAGAAAAGAGATGTAATTTGGTTCATATCATATGACTTTTCTATTGAATATACGCTAATGTTTATTTTCCTTTGAAATTATGGGAGTATAGGAATACATTCATATGAACCAAGTGGCTCTAAATCTATAGAAATGATATCATTTTTGGTTCCTTTGAAATGTGGAGTATATGAATCTATTCCTATGAACCAATTGGCTCTAAAGGAAAAAATCCTATAAAAATCATATCATATAGAGTTCCTATGATATTCCTCCACACCAAAGGATGGTTGAAATTGCTGAAGGTGATACGATGATCTTTCTTTGTAGACTCCTCCCCCATCTTTATAGTTACCTCTCGAAGATGAATGAAATGATATATATAGGCTATTCTACATGTGCAATTTGGTACACGAAAACTCGTTAGTAGTTTGCGAGGTTTGAATATTCAATGAAGCTATATGCACTGCATTTTGGAACGGAGGGAGCATACGGCAGTTGCTAACACTCACGTGGAAGATTTGTGTGTAGGAGGAGTGGCTATTCTGTTAAATGACATGGCAAAACTGACACTATCGGATGCCGATCTAACGGTTCTTACGGTGTTCGTCAGGAAAAGGCTTGTGGCGAACGTTTGTCGGACAATGATTTACGGACACATGCATTGCATTGATACGTGCCCCCCTCTCTCTCACGCACATGCACGCTCCCGAGTCCTCTCGCACACACCGTCTATCTGCAGGTAGACGTCACACACATATGTGCTCTGCACACCCTACCATCAGAACTTCTAAAAAATAAAAGATGTCGCTCACATTTTATTTTAGCTCACACGTCACACACTTATACTATTAATCTTGTTGGGAACGTTCTTTGGGAATAGTATATTGTACTCTCACAAAGAGAAGCGGCACACGCACGCACTCATTCTCTCACACCCACTTGCGGGTACACGTAGGAGCGCATTTTATTGAAGCTGGTATAATAAAATCACTCCACTATATATATAAGCAGGAGCCCTGGCGATTGCTTTACTAGGGTTCCTCTCATTCACTCTCTCATGCTCTCCAGGTCTAAGCAAGACATAGGTGGCCACACTCTCTCTCAGCTCACGGCTGTTCACAAATCCGGCCGGACAACCTCGACCAGGGCAGGGGTGTAGGTGCATCATTCACGCTGTCGTCGGCGGCGAGGGAGGAGACCAACGACTGCCCGCGTGCCCCGATCAGCGGTAGTGACGTTCTCTCCGAGAGAGCGCCGACTCCGGAGGGCCTCTGACCCCTTCTTCCTCCCTGCGGTATTGTGGCCAAGATGTGGCCTCCCGACGCCGTCTTTGCCACATGCCGACGACCCTCAGGTATATATTCCTTCGAAACCCGCCTTGCTCTACTGCCCTAGCTCCCCACTTGGCTTCGTGTGGATCTTTTTCTACTTCCGTCCGCTGTTTCAAAGCCACCTAGACTTTTACTATTATTAGAGGTAAAGCTAGTTCATACGGTCGACTATAAGAGTTGGTTCAAACAGGGAAGAAAGTGGGAAAGTTGTAGCATGAATCTAGGACTTGGTTCTAAGAGGAAACATGGGATGTAGTAGATATTGGCTACCCAACCGGTCTCTTGGTTGAAAAGACGAAGAAAGCATGGTGGATGGCGAAGGGTGGGGGGAAGTGGACCTATCTGTTGGTTGAAAAAGGAAAGAAAGTGATGGGTGTTGGGGGACAACGCAAATGAGAATGAGCAGGTCTAGATTTCCTGTGCTCACATAGGAAAATGTCGCCGAGGAGATAAAAATGGGACAAATGCATACATGCTGCCTGAGTGTTTGCCGCTCTCGGCAACCACATATGCCTCACCACTTAAATCTCACACCGCTAACATTGCTTCATCCCAGTGGAACTACACAAATTTGATTGCACATTTACTGGCCATGTGCTACTCTCATGACAGTAATACTAATGCTATTGTTCTGCATGTTAATCTAGTGGTAGTGTTGATGTGATGTGATGCTAATTACTTAAGGACACTTTCATACTGTCAATCTAGTGCCAATTATATCACAATAGATGCTTCTATTAATCATACACCACTGCAAATATCTATCACTATTGAAATAACCGTATTTTGTATTTGCGCAAACAGGGATGTCTGTCTCCGTATCGTTTCTATCTGCGCAATCAAAAGCACACACCTCAGTTTTAGTAGAATGCGCAAAATGATATGGCTATCCCTCATTGCCGTCGTCTAACCATTCCTACATTGGTAGTTACTAGGTAGAATGACCAATGCAATATAAAAGAAGTTGATTCGTACGTTTTACTTCCTGATTGCATTGCAGAGACGAGCGAAAACAACTGCATCCTAGTCCAGAATGCACTTTCTACCAGTTCATCCATGGACCGAGGACTAGCTGGCACGGCTGCACGGTGTTTTTTGGACAGGTACGGTGCGCGGACAAGGGGCATGCACAAGAATTTCAGCTAGTCAGTAAACTACATGGTTCAGTTCAGCATTCTAGCTGAGAACACAATTATAATGGGTATTCTGGAATGAGGGAACCTAACCCTGGATGGTGGCAACAAGAAAAAACCAGAGTGAACTCTAGGAAATTTAAGCCTGCCGGGAGGCCCTTTGCTCAGAGAAGCCTTGCTTGTTTTTCCTGATTTGTAAACCTTCTCACAACTTTGTCTTTTGCTGTGAACTAGTATATGTTTGTTTTGTTCTATGAATCATTGAGATGTATAAAATTGCTTCACTTATGCTTTTCAAGTTTTTTATGAAGCCGAGTTTAATGTGAGTGTTCCACATGAATGCTGGACTAGCGCGTGATCTTTTGGAATTTACATTCTGACCTCGGTTAACTACATGAACCATTGTAACAAGATACATGGTTGCTTATATGTCAGATAGCAGATTGTTGATTGTTAGCTGGTCGATAGCCTAGTGTTGAAGCGAGCTGAGCCACTGTGCATGTCGTGTTTTGCACAACTGCTTACAAGTGGGGTAGCACCAACATTGTTTACAAGTACTTATATATACGTCGGCGCACAGTTCTCAAACGAGTACTCTATTTCATCAAAACACACACTGCTCGTATGATAAAACTGGTGATGACACATCTGTTTTGGCAACAATTACGATGATTCACATAGACAGATTCAAACAGTGTACTAGACCGAGAGGGCTCGATAACTGCCAATGTTCGAATGATTAGACAGAGTCCAAACTACTATTAAACACTAGCCGGGGCAAGTATTTCATGCCTCGATCTAATTTGGGCTGGACACAAGATGGACCTTCATGAAGATCATCGAGGACGTCCGGCAGCAGCTCAATCCTGTGAACCTTCATGAAGAAAACCTTGTGGCCTTGCCACTCATAAACTTGTTTGTGGAGGCATGCCACATCATCTTCCTGTGTAAGATTGACAAGAAGAGTATGCCTCACAAACGAAGGAGTAGCTTTGAACTTCTTGTGCTTCAGTACACCCTGGATAACACGCCTGACAATAAACCCGGGCATGGGCAGCCCGGCCCGATGACCCGGCCCGAGCCAGGGCCAAAAAACCCGGGCCGGGCCAGGTCGGGCTTGACGTTCAGGCCGGGCTCGGGCCTTGTTTTGTAGCCCGGAACATAGTTCGGGTCGGGCTCGGGCTTCATTTTCTGTATTTGGGGCCGTGATTTCGGGCTTTGGGCCGGGCTTTCACGTGTGTACACTAAAAAACAACGTTCTGGCCGGGCTTTCGGGCTTCGGGCTTGATTTCGGGCCGGGCTCAGGCTTGAAAACAGGTAGTATTTCAGGCTTCGGGCTGGACTCGGGGTTGGGTAATGAAGGTCGGGCTTTTACAAGCCCAGCCCGGCCCAACATTTTCCCGAGTTTACCTGACAATAGTGAGGTTGGAATACAACTCTCCATTGGTATAAGCGCAAATGGCTTCCAGGATCCAATAGCCTAATAACTATGTTTGCCCAGTGCGTATATTCAGGTGATCCACCTCATAGCAAGTGACATGTACAACCACACAATCCTTGTCTGCATCAGGGCTCTAATTGAAACAGAAACAAATTCTGAATTACTTTCCAGTATAAGAAGCACAAGTTATTTAAACCACTATGTATAGCATGGCATTGAAGCTAATAAAATTTTCCATTACTCATCACCACATACTTAGATGAAAAACCACAATCGAGATCGGCAAAGAAGAAAAGCACCTTGGGCAGCTCAGCGAGGGGGGGGGACACATTCTCAAAGGGGGAAAACTGCTCCTGCAGTGCACGGGGGCTGTAACCTCAAAGAGGGCGTTGACCATCTCAGTAGTGGTCGTGAGCGTATCTGGGGTCAGCTCGATGCCTGCCACCATCTTCTTGGAGCTCTCTGTCTCGTGGGGATCAGCCTCCCACGTCTGCTCCAATATCGGCAGATCTTTTCCTGGTTCTCCTTGGTCCATCATGAAACTGACGAATACTAGGAGACCACTGAAAGCAAAACACAATCGCGATGACAATGAAACAAAAAAGAGAGTGAGGATCGGTTACTGCTTTGCAAAAGTTCTTTTTTTTCTCTGCACAAAAATATAACAACATCATGGGTCCGCTTACCTTTCGTTCGTTGGGAGAGAAGAATAGTGGCAGATGCGAGTGTTTCCTTTCTTGAAGATGGTGAGGGAGAAGGGGATTCAGCGAAGAGTGAAATGATAATTGCTTCGTCCGTCAAAATTAGACTGCGGGGAGGTGGGGTATTGTGATAGGACGGCTCGTTATTACCGCGCTACGACTGGGGTGACTCTCCGCCTGCATACTGCCTTCTAATTTGGTGGATGGCATTTGGGCCCGCACGCTGCTTGGCCCGCATGTCAGTGAACAAAAGTATAATGGTATTCAGTAGAGGAAGACGTTTCGATGACCTAGGAGGAGCCAGAATCGGTATTGTATCCACTGTACTTGTAGCAATTGTTTTTCTGGGTAGCTGTAGAGTGTCTCCACTGTACTAGTAGTAATTGGTTCTCTGGGCCCAAGACAAAACAACCCATCCACCCTAGTAAATATTAAAATCAATTCAAAAGTCCATATATTTAATGAATGAGAGGCGCTACCCACACCCAGCACACCGCCCGCCAAAAAAATCAGGGTGTTCTTCTTCCTCCTCACTCCCACCCACCTCACGTCAGCTCGCTCCACTCGTACCCCCAAATTCCTCACCTCACTCCTACAGAAAACCCCAGCTCCCCTTCTTCCTCACTACTACAGAGAAACCCAAGCTCCCCTTCTTCTTCACTCGCACTACAACTAGGCTCGTCATTCGTTACTCTGCTCAAATCCGTGAGCGCAACGCGACGCCCTCGAGGAAAATGGAGTCGGCTGACCCCAGCGCCAAGAAGATGAGGCTCCTGCTAGCGGCGACGCCTATTGTAGATCCTGCACCTGGCAGCGCGGGGAGAAGCGGCTAGCCCGCCCCCACCGGATCCCAAGAACCCGTAGAATCTCGGGTGGACCGCATCAGAGATCTCCCAGACGCCATCCTTGGGGAGATCATCTCGCTTCTTCCCACCAAGGATTGCTGCTGCACCCAAGTCCTCTCAATTCGGTGGCACCCTCTATGGCACACCGTGCCCCTTAATCTCGACTGTCGTCAGCTATCTCTCTTCAATGATTTTGTAATACCCAGAGCCATCATCTCCTCCCGTCAAAGCCTGTGCATCCCGTCATGCTACCTGAGGAAGCATACCATGCCCTTCACGGTGGATGCCTGGCTGAAATCCCCTGAATTCATAGAACTACAGCTGCTTGAGTTCTACTATTCCCCTGGAAATCACCTACCAGATACCGAATGCCATCTACCTATGACCTCAACACCGATGTCCTCTCTCTCCGCACCGCCACCTTTGCACTATGCGACCTACCAGACAATCTGGTACAAAACCTTCGACTCCCACTTCTGAAGAAACTTTCACTTGTGCAGGTTCATATATCGGAGGCCTCATTGCACAACATCATCCACTCGAGTTGCCCTGCCTAGGAGTGCTTGCTGCTTGTTTTCAGAATTAGAATCGGTTGTCTCCAAATAAAGTCGCCTAAGCTTGTTAGAATTGGAATTTGTTTTGACGGAAGGCAGCTCATCATCCAAGATGCCCCTTCACTTCAAAGGTTGATCATTGATTCTAGTTATTCACCATTGCAAATAACCATCCTCTTTGTGCCTAAACTGGAGACCTTGGGTGTAATACATGATCTCTGTCCTCATTTCAATATGGTGTTTGGCTCCACAGTTCTTCAGGTACTTTACATTCTCATCTACACTTGTAACCATAAGCTGCATTTTAAATTTCTACGCATAAGTTATATGTCATCCCGGAGTACACATTTTGTACTAATATTATGTTCTATGCCCAATGAAGAGTTTCTCCATGGATGGCCTATCAATGGTGCTGGATTCTCTCAAGATCTTATATATCCAAAAGAATAGTTTTGATCTGAACAAGATTATTGGCTTGCTGCAATGCTTTCCATGTCTGGAGAAGTTGTATATAAAGGTCATAATTTCACGCACATTGGAAGCCTGCATATAGTGTACTAGAATTAACCGTTCCACTGTTGCTCTTTCGACACTCCTTTTCTAGACCTTAACTGTTTTCAATCTTCATTTCTATTTAGGCAACAGGACGGGGTAAGAAAGTTATAACCAATTGGTGGATTCATAAGCATCGGGATTTTCTCACTTCTCATGATATTCGATTGAAGACAATAACGCTAGAACGATATGTAGCCAACCGTGCAAACACTAGATTTGTCACATTCTTCCTGCTGAATGCGAGGTTACTATTGTCCATTAGGCTTAAGTTTATCAGTAGCATGGTTTTGACGGATGGGTATGTGGAAGAGAAAAAAAGGAGTTTCAGGTGGGCAAAAGAGCTTCTGAACGTGTCGGGCTTCTATTTACAACATATTGTGGTCATAATCCAGTAAATTTTATGACCCAGGATGTTCATTCTATGGACCTGATCGATCCATTTGAATGTGACTGCCAAAAACAGTGTTGGAGTTAGATGTTGTTGCCCTTTTAAACCTGGGTTTTTTTGTAAACCTGATGAACAGTTAACCCTCGTGCTTTTGTACAGTTTGTAAGCTGGACTTAGATGTTCTTGCCCTTTTCAACTCGGCTGTGACTGTCATATTTTCTTTGAAGCAAGGCAAATGGCTTGCTAGTCGTTTAATTTAGAGTGAAATATTGTAACAACTAACAAATCCCTCCCAAGGGAAATAACATCACTCTCGCCGGCTGCTTGAGCTCACTGTGCATTACAGAAGCCAAGTGATTAGCCCCCACCAGCACCCACAAACATATTTCCAACTAGCACATCAAATGGGCTGTAAATTTTCATAGGAAGGGTTGCATGACCGTGACATATTTGGATTCTGTCATTTGGGACACGCTAGCAAATAGCCTATCCAAGGTGGTGTCGACTTACTAGCCAGTCAACAAACGATTCTACCTACCAGCCGTTGGATTGACATCCAACATCTATCGTGTGTCTTCTATCTCTTGTCTTCTTGTTCCTCCAGCCACCCAAACCAAACCACGTCGTCGGCTCCGCCGGCTCCCGCCTCCCATGGCTGGTTGCGCCTCCACCACCCTAACATACGTACCCTCCAACATTGGCCAGTCCCTCCCTCTATTCCCCCACACGTCCTATTATTCTCCGGCGACGTTAGCCCCAACACGCACCCGAACCAGTCAATGCTCGTACTCCCCTCCGCCTGCGACTGGACCGGCGCATCTTCCACGGCTCCTGTTTGTTCCGTCCGAGGCCTCGCTGTCGTCCTCCGCCTTGCGGCCTTGGTTCGCTCGTTGTGCGCGGTGCGCCGCCCTCTTGCGTTGTCAATGTCATCAACAACCGAGAGGAACAAGGAGATGATTGTACGTGGAGAGGATGACAGTAGGGACCCACCAGCGTCATGGCAGTACGCAAGCAAGTGCCTCTCTATTACAAGCCCAAAAATATGGTTCCTCCTAATGGTTGGACATCTGGGGCTCACGCCATTGTCAACGTAGTCAATAGACGAGAGAATTACACTATGAGCGGCTGACACCAGGGACCAGCAGGTCGCGCAGTTTTTTTAGGAACAAGTAGTTGTTATTTATACTAGTTTTAGTGACGGATCAGGGTAACAACGGACCTGTGCGGGGGATGTGGCCCGTCTAGCCAGGGTTTTATTTATGTTTACCACATCATGAGCCCAGTTGTGTTTTTTTCTTGCTGAAAATGGCTAGCCCAGTTCTATTTTTTTAAGAAATACCCAAATGAGGCCTACTTGCTTTATCAGCCCTGCTGGGCTGCAAATCTTTCAAGACAAGGAGAGTTTCATTCGGTTTGCCCAGAAATGGGCTGTACATTTTTTAAACACATCAAACCGGGAATTAGTTTCATTTTTTTTCATTACAAGATTTTAAATTCCATTGATTTTTATGCGTGGACAATTATTTGGATTTTATATTTATATAAATTATTTCAGGATTAAAGACAGTTGACCGCATCGAAATATGCAAAAAATTCGTATGCTTTTTAACCGTGGCCAATATGGGGTGTAATGCTAACAAAAAGAAGATGGGCTCCAAAAAAATTCTTAAGAATTAGCAAATGGGCTGTACATTATTAGAAATAATGCACACGAGAGCAGTGACTGTTGTATGTCCATCCAACGGCTGTCGTGCTTCTTCAATCTCAGCTTTTCCTACTCCAGTCGCTCAAACAAGCGCCGGCGGGACTGCCTGCTCCGTCCTTCCGCGGCCGATTATGCTGCTGCGCAGGCCTCACTGCCCCACCGTACTCCCATCGCTGGCCTAGCCATCCCTCTATCACCCACACCTGTTGTTATTCTTTGGCGACGGCAGACGAACCACTAAACACTCGTACAGTCGTACTCCCCTCCGCGTGGGAAACAACTTCTGAGTCTTCCCTGCCTCCATGTCGTTCCGTTCCTAGGCCTCGCCGTCGTCCACCGCCCTGGTGCTCGGCGCGGCCTGGTCAACGTGGTCAATGAATGACATCTATAGGAAGTGGACTGTACGTGGAGAGGCTGACAGCTGGGTGCACGGCCCCATGCAAGGAAATGCCTCCTTATTACGCGCAAAATAATGATTCCTCCACATGACAGCTAGGACCCAAGGGTAGGGCTTCTGTATTTCGTGGAAAAAACGTTCACCCCGCTGACAGGTCGGACCGACCAGCTATATCTTCGCACGCAAGGAAGTGCCTCCTTATAACACACAACAAAATGAATACCCCCTGCTAGCTGGGACCCACCATAGTGGGTGGCTGACTTGTGGGCCTACTAAGTTGTCGGGGACAGAGGGCTTTGTCAACTTATTCAATACGAACGATTCTAGCTCCAGTGCCGTACGGTGTCCATCCAACGACCATAGTGCTTCTTCAACCTCTGGTCTTCTTGCTCCAGCCGCCCAAAGCAGCACCGGTCCTACCGCCTGCTCCTGCCTCCCGTGGCTGGCTGTGCTGCCGCGGAGGCCTCACCGCCCCCATACTACTCCCACCGCTGGCCAGGCCATCCCTCCACTCACCCACACCCCATGTTATTCTACGGCGGCGACAGCCTCACACCGCAGCCGAACCAGTGAACCCTCGTACTCCTCTCCACGTGGGCATCCACTGTCGCGTCTTCCCTGGCTCCGCGTCATCCCCTTCCTAGGCCTTTCTGTCGTCCATTGCCTTGGTTCTCTCGGCGCGGCGTTAATATGGTCAACGACCGACTTCCATCGGAAGAGTACTGTACGTGGATAGGCTGACAGCTTGGTCCATGGCCACTGTCCAGTTTTTTTTGTGATTTGACAAGTAAGTCGCTTTGTCAGGCCTATTGGGTTGCAAATCTTTCAAGACGAGGAGAGCTTCATTCGGCTGGCCGAGAAAATGGCCTATCAGTAATGAGAAATGGGTTGTACATTTTTAAAACAAATCAAACCGACAATTAGTTTCAAATTTCTTTTTTTCATTTCGAGACTTTAAATTGCATTGAGTTTTATGCGTGGACAACTTTTTGGATTTTATATTGATATACATTTATTTTTTAAATCAGTTTGAATGTGAGCCGAAATTTCAGGATTAAAAATAGTTCGAACCGCACCGAAATATGCAAAATTTCGTATAATTTTTTAACCGTGGCCACAATATGGGCTGTAATGCTAACAAAAAGAATATGGGCTCCAAAAAAACCTTAAGAATTAGCAAAGGGGCTGTAAATTATTAGAAATAATGGTAGATGGGTTGTATGCTGTTTTCCACAGATTTGAGGCTTTCCTAAAAAAAGGTTGACGCACAAGCAGCGACTGTTGGATTTCCATCCAACGGCCGTCGTGCTTCTCCAATCTCTGCTCTTCCTGCTCCAGCCTCTCAAACAAGCGCCGGCGGGACTGCCTGCTCCCTCCTCCCCCCCCCTCCCCCCGCCGGCTGTGCTGCCGCGCAGGCCTCACCGCCCCACTGTACTCCCATCGCTGGCCTAGCCATGCCTCTACTCACCCACACCTGCTGTTATTCTCCGGCGACGGTAGATGAACCTGTAAACCCTCGTACAGTCGTACTCCCCTCCACGTGGGAAACAACCGCCGAGTCTTCCGTGCCTCTGTATCGTTCCCTTCCTAGGCCTCGCCGTCGTCCACCGCCCTGGTGCTCTCGGCGTGGCCTGGTCAACATGGTCAACGACCGACATGCATCTGAAGTGGACTATGCGTGGAGAGGCCGATAGCTGGGTCGACGGCCGCACGCAAGGAAATGCCTCCTTATTACGCGCAAATTAATGATTCCTCCACTTGACATCTGGGACCCACCGAAAGGGCTTCTGTATTTCGCAAAAAAAAACGTTACCACTGCTAACAGCTTGGACACACAAGCTATATCTTCGCACGTAAGGAAGTGCCTCCTTATTACACACAAAAAAATGAATACTCCCCGTGCTAGCTGGGACCCAGTATAGTGGCAGGCTGACTTGTGGGCCTACTAAGTTGACAGGGACGGAGGGCTTTGTCAACTTAGTTAATATGCACGATTCTAGCTCCACTGACCGTACGACGTCCATCCAACGGCCGTAGTGCTTCCTCATCCTCTGATCTTCTTGCTCCAGCCGCCCAAACCAGCGTCGGTCATGCCTTTTGCTCCTGCCTCCCGTGGCGAGTTGCGATGTGGCGGAGGCCTCACCGCCCCCTACTACTCCCACCGCTGGCCAGGCCATCCCTCTACTCACCCACACCCCCTGTTATTCTGCGGCGATGGCAGCCTCACACCGCAGCGAACCAGTGAACCCTCATACTCCTTTACATGTGGGGATCCACTGCCGCGTCATCCCCTTCCTAGGCCTCGCCGTCGTCCACCGCCCTGGTGCTCTCGGCGCGACGTGGTCAATGTGGTCAAGGAACGGCTTCCATCGGATGTGGACTGTACGTGGAGAGGCTGACAGCTGGGTCCACGGTGGCAGCAATGCAGTGCCTCCTTATTACATGCAAAATAATTATTCCTCCACCTGACAGCGGGGACCCATCGGACGGGCCACCGTATTTCGCGTAAAAATCATTTCCCCCTGACTGTTGGGACCCACGAGCTACATCTTCGCACGCAAGGAAGTGTGTCCATGCAAAAAAAACGATTCGCCTCCCTGACTGCTGGGACCCACCAGCTACATCTTCGCACGCAAGGAAGTACCTAACAATCGGGACCCACCTAGTCGAAGCGTACGTAGCGTTGTCATTCTGGTCGCGAACGTGTACGTATATACTGGTCGATGTAGAGGCGCGCACGTAGCATGTACACGTACATACAGTGGCCAGTGTGCAAGAACGAAAATACGGCCACATACGTACATATGGGCAAGGTCTCGAACGCCTACTCACGCATCCGTACGGCCATGGCTCGTGCACATGGCTGGGTCGGAACGGAGAAACAACGTCATTGTCGTGTTCATGGGGAGCCAACCGGCTGGGTCTGAATGGAATGCGTCGTCCTGTTGATCGGGAGGGCTTGGACGGAACAGCCGATGGAAATGAGGCCTGGCGTACCGCAGAATGGAGGAAACGACCTTGTGTTCGACCGACACATTTGGAACGGGATCCTGTTCATCGGGAGGGGTGTGGCGTACCGCAAAACGGAGGAAACCGACCTCCTATGGTCGAAACAGGGGTCCTGTTGATCGGGAGCGGTGTGGCGTACCGCAAAACGGAGGAAACAGACTTGTGTTGGAGCGCTACTGTCGAAACGGGGGCCCTGTTCATCTCCACTTTCGATCCCCTCCAGCCTCCACGGGCTACTGTTCATCCACCGTCGACCTCCTCCAGCCTCCACCTGCGACTGTTCACCCACGGGCTCCTGTTCACCCAGCCTCCACCGCGCGCTACTCCACCGTCTATTCTTCAACCAGCCCTCTCCACGGGCTCATGTTCAACCACCCCTCCACGAGCTACTATTCATCTTGCCCTCCACGGGGTCCTATTCATCCATCCCCAACCGGCTCGATCGATCGGGGTACTGTTCATCCAGAGGAACACCACGGGGTCATGTTCATCCACTCCCATCGGGAACTATTCATCCAACCCCCCCCCCCCCCCCGCAACACTCACTGTTCATCCAGAGGCGACATCGATTGGCTTCAGTTAGCAGCAGTAGCGAAGGAATCGCTCGATCGGGTTCAGTTAACAGCCATCAGTCAATCGATCGGGTTCAGTAATGCATAGCCTGCAGTGCAATCGCTCGGGTTCAATTAGAGCCCAACGCCTCGCACACACGCGCGTACGTACGAGAGAAACGCGCATCGCTCGGCCCCCGATCACCCACCGTAACTGGGGACTCCCTGATATTTTCTGCGCCCTCGCTTCTACCACAGTTTTTTCCGTCATGGACGGCCCAAAGAATGTCATGCAGCTGCTGCTCCGGCCCGCCCAGGACGAAAATCCCATTTTCTGTCATGATTTTTTGTCATAGAAGTACGACCCCACGACATCTATGATGATATCGGGTTTTGTCACAATTATCGTCATAGAAGTGTCATAAGTATGACAGAAAAGATTTTCTGTTGGCCCAAATGTCACGGACGTATCTTTTTTTGTAGTGTTGAACAGTTGAGTGATTATATGTCTAGAATTGAAGGTGAACTTAAACTCATTAGTAACATGCTTCTATGGTTACCACTCAAGTAGAACAAGTACTTAAGGCTCAGAATGATTTGCTAAATGAATCTATACCTACTAATAAAGCAAAATGCGTTTCTCCAATTTTTTCATCCGTTCACCACTGAAATGTTTTTTCCCTATCTGAGGTGGTACTAATTTTTTGTGTCTCCGTTTGCTAGAAAAGAAAATTCAACTTTCGTACATGGGGCGTGCACATTGTGGCCCGTCAAACCAGCCCACTTATTTCCCTACACACACTGCTAGGAAAATCCTATTTACCCCACGTGGCGACAAATAGCCTGACATTCGCACAGGGCCCAAGGCTGTGTCAGCCCGTTTTCTTTTTTTTCTCTGTTTTATTTCTATTATATTTTGCGTTCCTTTATTTATTTATTTTTTACTTTTTCCCTGCAAACTTTTTTTACTTAAATACAAAATAAAAAAACTTCGATTTGCCTTTTAAATTTTTAGAAAATAATTCCAAATTCCAAAATTCTGTTCCTGTTTTAGAAAATGTTTGAAACATGATTTTTTTTCTCATTCCAATTTTTCTGAAAATTAAAAAAACCATCCAATTTTTCTAAAGGATGTTTCTTTTTTCCAAAAAGATAGAGATATTCAAAATATAATTGCATTTTATAAAATGTTCTATTTGTTCTAAAGAAATTGTGTTCTCCAAAACAAATTTGGATTTTCAAAATGAAATTATTTAAAACATGTTCCAGATTCTATAAATATTCTTGTTTAGTGAAATATTCACAAATTCAAAATAATGACCTTGGTTAAAATAAACATATTTAAAAAAAATCAAAATTACAAAAACAATCCAATTTTATTAAAAGATGTTTCTGTTTTCCAAAAAAATAGAGATATTCAAAATATAATTGCATTTTATAAAATGTTCTATTTGGTCTAAAAAACGTGTTCTCCAAAACAAATTGGGATTTTCAAAATAAAATTATATTTTAAAACATGTTCTAGATTCTATAAATATTCTTGTTTAGTGAAATGTTCACAAATTCAAAATAATGATCGTGGTTAAAATAAATGCATTTTCAAAAATATTATAAATGTACAAAACATGTTATTGTTCTAACAAATGTTCCCAAATTCAAAAACAATTAGTGCTTTTTCAAAGGCTCATGATTTCAATAAGTGTTTGTGAATTTTAAAAAAGTCTCCATATTTCAAATGTTGTTCATCTTTTTCCAAAATGAACGAAATTTTCATAAAACTTTCCAGGATTTCAAAAGTTGTTCATGTTTAAAAATATTTTTCAATTCATAAATATTAATTTATTTTTGGAAGATTTCAAAAAAATTAAAAAGGTTTTGAATATGGTGATGCAGTATGTTCTTAAAGGTTTGCCTTGGTCATTGGTAAGCAGGACACGTTTATTCGAGTGGCCAGTACCCAGTGGTCAAGTTTTTAAGTCGTGAGTTTGATCCTTCAACTTGTCGTCTTTTTAGATTTGTACTCGTGCCTTACAAATACATGTCCTTTTGGTGTCTGCCAGCGGGCTGGCCAGACGCGAACTATTGTGCGTCCCATGCACTATTTGACGCTAAAAGAGGATGCTTTTTCTATAATTGAAAGAAATTATGGACACAAGCCAACAAAAGAGAATATGCTGAATTGGCTCTAATGAAAAGAACTATAGGCACATGACCGCTAAAATAAACAAAAAGAGAATAAACCCTGATAAATAAGGGGCTGCCTGGTTATGCGTGGATTATGCTAATGAAACTTGATTTATGTACTGCAATTAGTAATCCATCCGGTTATCTCATAGTACGAGAGAGTCGCAAAGCAACCTTGCCCTGAAGGTCGCCGCGCAGCCACCAAATGAGGAGGGAGCCACAACCTCGACACAAGGGCGAACCCAAAGGAAAAAAGGCACGAGATGGTTGGTAGACGCCACGCCGACTAACACCACCACTATCAGGATCTCGCAGGCCAAACATGATCTGAGAGAAGACGACAACTCCTCGCTCTATCGCCCCACTATTGTGTAGACCATTTTTGGTGCACAAATCAATTATCTCCCCCGTTGCTTTTCAAAAGAATATCTCTCCTGTTGCAACGCACGGGCATATGTGCTAGTTAACTAATAAGAAAAATGATATTGTTGTTAGAGTTATGACTAGAGGGGGTAAAATGACTCAAGAACCTTTGTATCAAGAGGGCCACCATCAGAGAATTGAGCAAGATTCTCAGAGAACTAATGTTGATGCACCCAATTCTTCTAAGAAGAAGAAAAATAAAAAGGATAGGACTTTGTATGCTTCTAGTGAACCTGTTGTTGACACACCTGAGAATCCCAATGATATTTCTATTTATGATGCTGAAACACAATCTGGTAATGAACATGAACCTAGTGATAATATTAATCATGATGTCCATGTTGATGCTCAACCTAGTAATAACAATGATGTAGAGATTGAACCTGTTGTTGATCTTGATAAGCCACAATCAAAGAATCAACATTATGATAAGAGAGACTTTGTTGCTAGGAAGCACGGTCAATAAACAGAACCATGGGTTCAGAAACCCATGCCCTTTCCTCCTAAACCATCCAAGAAAATGGATGATGAGGATTTTGAGTGCTTTGCTAAAATGACTAGATCAATCTTTTTGCGTATGCGTTTGACTGATATGTTTAAAATCAATCCTTATGCTAAGTATATGAAAGATATTGTCACTAATAAAAGAAAGATACCGGAAGCTGAAATTTCCACCATGCTTGCTAATTACACTTTTAAGGGTGGCATACCAAAGAAACTTGGAGATCCATTAAGAGAAACTATGTTAAAACTGCTTTATGTGATGTTGGAGCCAGTGTTAGTGTTACGCCTCACTCTTTATATCGTAGACTTGATATGAATAAGTTGACATCTACTGAAATATCTTTGCAAACGGCTGATAAATCAACTTCTATACCTGTCGGTATTTGTGAAGATGTGCCTGTTGTGGTTGGAAACGTTACAGTTTTGACGAACTTTGTTATTCTTGATATTCCCGAGGATGATAGTATGTCCATTATTCTTGGAAGACCCTTTTTGAATACTGCAGGGGCTGTTATTGATTGTTGTTGGGTAACACAGTAATTTCAAAAAAAATCCTACACACACGCAAGATCATGGTGATGCATAGCAACAAGAGGGGAGAGTATCGTCTACGTACCCTCGTAGACCGTAAGCGGAAGCGTTATGACAACGCGGTTGATGTAGTCGTACGTCTTTGCGATTGACCGATCTAGTACTGAAGATACGACACCTCCGTGATTTGCACACGTTCAGCTCGGTGACGTCCTGCGAACTCACGATCCAGTAGAGCTTCGAGGGAAAGCTTCATCAGCACGACGGCGTGATGACGGTGATGATGTTGCTACCGGAACAGTGCTTCCCCTAAGCACCGCTACGATGTTACCGAGGTGGATTATGGTGGAGGGGGCACCGCACATGGCTAAAGATCAATGATCAACTTGTGTGTCTATGGGGTTCCCCCCTCCCCCGTATATTAAGGAGTGGAGGAGGGGGAGGGCCGGCCCTCCTATGGCGCGCCCCACGGGGAGTCATACTCCCACCGGGTAGGATTCCCCCCCCCCTTCCATGTAGTAGGGGTAGGAGAAGGAAGGAGGAAAGAGGGAGAAGGAAAGGGGGCGCCACCCCCCTTCCTAGTCCAATTCATACTAGAGGGGGAGGGGGCGTGCGGCCTACCCTTTTTTTTTGAGAATCACGTGTGGCCTACCCTGGCAGCCCCTCCTCTCTTTCCACTAAGACCCATAAGGCCCATTAAACTCCTCGGGGGGTTCAAGTAACCCCCCGGTACTCCGGTATATGCCCGGACTTCACTCGGAACCCTTTCGATGTCCAAACATAGTCGTCCAATATATCGATCTTTATGTGTCGACCATTTCAAGGCTCCTCGTCATATCCGTGATCAAATCCTGGACTCTGAACTACCTTTGGTACATCAAAACACATAAACTCATAATACCGATCGTCATCGAACGTTGAGCGTGCGGACCCTACCGATTCGAGAACTATGTAGACATGACCGAGACAGGTCTCTGGTCAATAACCAATAGCGGAACATGAACGCTCATATTGGTTCCTACATATTCTATGAAGATATTTAACGGTCAAACCGCATACCGGTATACATTGTTCCCTTTATCATCAGTATGTTACTTACCCGAGATTCGATCGATGGTATCTCAATACCTAGTTCAATCTCGTTACCGGCAAGTCTCTTTACTCGTTCCGTAATGCTACATCTCGTAACTAACTCATTAGCTACATTGCTTGCAAGGCTTACAGTGATGTACATTACCGAGAGGGCCCAGAGATACCTCTCCGACAATCGGAGTGACAAATCCTAATCTTGATCCATGCCAACTCAACAAACACCATTAAAGACACATGTAGAGCACCTTTATAATCACCCGGCTATGTTGTGACATTTGGTAGCACACAGAGTGTTCCTCCTATATACGGGAGTTGCATGATCTCATAGTCATAGGAACATGTATAGTTATGGAGAAAGCAATTGCAACAAACTAAACGATCATCATGCTTAGCTAACGGATGGGTCAAGTCAATCACATCATTCTCTAATAATGTGATCCCGTTAATCAAATGACAACTCATGTATATGGTTAGGAAACATAACCATCATTGATTCAACGAGCTAGTCAAGTAGAGGCAAACTAGTGACACTCTGTTTGTCTATGTATTCACACATGTACTAAGTTTCTGGTTAATACAATTCTAGCATGAATAATAAACATTTATCATGATATAAGGAAATATAAATAACAACTTTATTATTGCCTCTAGGGCATATTTCCTTCAGTCTCCCACTTGCATTAGAATCAATAATCTAGATTACATTGTAATGATTCTTACACCCATGGAGTCTTGGTGCCGATCATATTTTGCTCGTGAGAGAGGCTTAGTCAACAGGTCGGCAACATTCAGATCCGTATGCATCTTGCAAATCTCTATGTCTCCCTCCTTGACTTGATCGTGGATGGAATTAAAGCGTCTCTTGATGTGCTTAGTTCTCTTGTGAAATCTGGATTCCTTTACCAAGGCAAATTGCACCAGTATTGTCACAAAATATTTTCATTGGACCCGATGCACTAGCTATGACACCTAGATCGGGTATGAACTCCTTCATCCAGACTCCTTCTTTTGTTGCTTCTGAAGTAGCTATGTATTCCGCTTCACACGTAGATCCTGCCACGATGCTCTGCTTGGAACTGCACCAACTGACAGCTCCACCATTAAATAAAAATATGTATCCGGTTTGTGACTTAGAGTCATCCGGATCAGTGTCAAAGCTTGCATCAACGTAACCATTTACGACGAGCTCTTTGTCACCTCCATATACGAGGAACATATCCTTAGTCCTTTTCAGGTATTTGAGGATGTTCTTGACCGCTGTCCAGTGATCCACTCCTAGATTACATTGGTACCTCCCCGCTAAACTTATAGCAAGGCACACATCAGGTCTGGTACACTGCATTGCATACATGATAGAGCATGTGGCTGAAGCATAGGGAACACCTTTCATTTTCTCTGTATCTTCTTCAGTGGTCGGGCATTGAGTATAACTCAACTTCACACCTTGTAATACAGGCAAGAACCCTTTCTTTGCCTGATCCATTTTGAACTTCTTCAATACTTTATCAAGGTATGTGCTTTGTGAAAGTCTGATCAAGCATCTTGATCTATATCTATAGATCTTGATGCCCAATATATAAGCAGCTTCATCGAGGTCTTCCATTGAAAAATTCTTATTCAAGTATCCTTTTATGTTATTCAGAAATTCAGTATCATTTCCGATCAACCATATATCATCTACATATAATATCAGAAATGCTACTGAGCTCCCACTCACTTTCTTGTAAATAAAGGCTTCTCCAAAAGTCTGTACAAAATCATATACTTTGATCACACAATCAAAGCGTATATTCCAACTCCGAGAGGCTTGCACCAGTCCATAAATGGATCGCTAGAGCTTGCACACTTTGTTAGCACCTTTTGGATCGACAAAATGTTCTGGTTGCATCATATACAACTCTTCTTTAAGGTATCCATGAAGGAATGTAGTTTCGACATCCATTTGCCAAATTTCATAATCATAAAATGTGGTAAGTGCTAACATCATTCGGACGGACTTAAACATCGCTACGGGTGAGAAGGTCTCATCGTAGTCAACTCCTTGAACTTGTCAAAAACCTTTTGCAGCAAGTTGAGCTTTGTAGACAGTAACATTACCGTCAGCATCACTCTTCTTCTTCAAGATCCATTTATTCTCTATGGCCTGTCGATCATCGGGCAAGTCAACGAAAGTCCATACTTTGTTCTCATACATGGATCCTATCTCAGATTTCATGGCCTCAAGCCATTTTGCGGAATCTGGGCTCATCATCGCTTCCTCATAGTTCATAGGTTCTTCATGGTCAAGTAACATGACTTCCAGAACAGGATTACCGTACCACTCTAGTGCAGATCTTACTCTAGTAGACCTACGAGGTTTGGTAGTAACTTGATCAGAAGTTTCATGATGATCATCATTAGCTTCCTCACTTACTGGTGTGGGAATCACTGGAACTGATTTCCAATAAGGGAGAAGGTACAATTACCTCGTCAAGTTCTACTGTCCTCCCACTCATTTCTTTCGAGAGAAACTCCTTCTCTAGAAAGGATCCATTCTTAGCAACGCATATCTTTCCTTCGGATCTGTGATAGAAGGTGTACCCAACAGTCTCCTTTGGGTATCATATGAAGAAATATTTCTCTGATTTGGGTTTGAGCTTATTAGGTTTAAAGCTTTTTCACATAAGTATCGCAGCCCCAAACTTTAAGAAACGACAACTTGGGTTTCTTGCCAAACCACAGTTCAAAGGTGTCATCTCGATGGATTTAGATGGTGCCCTATTTAACGTGAATGCAGTCGTCTCTAAAGCACAACCCCAAAACAATAGCGGTAAATCAGTGAGAGACATCATAGATCGCACCATATCTAATAAAGTGCGGTTACGATGTTCGGACACACCATTACATTATGGTGTTCCAAGTGGCGTGAGTTGCGAAATTATTGCACATTGTTTCAAATGAAGTCCAAACTCATAACTCAAATACTCACCTCCATGATCAGATCGTAGAAACTTGATTTTCTTGTTACAATGATTTTCCACTTCACTCTGAAATTCTTTGAACTTTTCAAATGTTTCAGACTTATGTTTCATCAAGTAGATATACCCATATCTGCTCAAATCATCTGTGAAGGTGAGAAAATAACGATATTCGCAACGAGCTTCAATGTTCATTGGACCACATACATCAGTATGTATGATTTCCAATAACTATTTCGCTCGCTCCACTGTTCCGGAGAACGGTGTTTTAGTCATCTTTCCCATGAGGCATGGTTCGCAAGTACCAAGTGATTCATAATCAAGTGATTCTAGAAGTCCATCAGAATGGAGTTTCTTCATGCACTTTACACCAATATGACCTAAACGGAAGTCCCACAAATAAGTTGCGCTATCATTATCAACTCTGCATCTTTTGGCTTTAATACTATGAAAATGTGTATCACTACTATCAAGATTTAGTAAAAATAGACCACTCATCAAGGGTGCATGACCATAAAAGATATTAATCATATAAATAGAACAACCATTATTCTCCGATTTAAATGAATAACCATCTCGCATCAAACAAGATCCAGATATAATGTTCATGCTGAACGCTAGCACCATATAACAATTATTCAGATCTAAAACTAATCCCGAAGGTAGATGTAGAGGTAGCGTGCCGACGGCTATCACATCGACTTTGGAACCATTTCCCACGCGCATCATCACCTCATCCTTAGCCAATCTTCGCTTAATCCGTAGCCCCTGTTTCGAGTTGCAAATGTTAGCAACTGAACCAGTATCAAATACCCAGGCACTACTGCGAGCATTAGTAAGGTACACATCAATAACATGTATATCAAATATACCTTTCACTTTGCCATCCTTCTTCTCTGCCAAATACTTGGGGCAGTTCTTCTTCCAGTGATCAGTTCCTTTGCAATAGAAGCACTCAGTCTCAGGCTTAGGTCTAGACTTGGGTTTCTTCACTTGAGTAGCAACTGGCTTGCTGTTCTTTCTGAAGTTCCCCTTCTTCCCTTTACCCTTTTTCTTGAAACTGGTGGTGTTGTTGACCATCATACTTGATGCTATTTCTTGATTTCTACCTCCGCAGCCTTTAGCATTGCGAAGAGCTCAGGAAACATCTCATCCATCCCTTGCATATTATAGTTCATTACAAAGCTCTTGTAGCTTGGTGGCAGTGATTGACGAACTCTGTCAATGACACTATCATCAGGAAGATTAACTCCCAATTGAGTCAAGTGGTTGTGGTATCCAGACATTCTGAGTATATGTTCACTGACAGAACTATTATCCTCCATCTTGCAGCTGTAGAACTTATTGGAGACTTCATATATCTCAATTCGGGCATTTGCTTGAAATATTAACTTCAACTCCTGGAACATCTCATATGCTCCATGACGTTCAAAACGTCGTTGAAGTCCCGGTTCTAAGCTGTAAAGCATGGCACACTGAACTATCGAGTAGTCATCAGCTTTGCTCTGCCAGGTGTTCATAACATCTGGCGTTCCTCCTACAGCGGGTTTATCACCTAGCGGTGCTTCCAAGACATAATTCTTCTGTGCAGCAATGAGGATAATCCTGAAGTTATGGACCCAGTCCGTGTAGTTGCTACCATCATCTTTCAACTTAGCTTTCTCTAGGAACACATTAAAATTCAACGGAACAAGAACACAGGCCATCTATCTACAACAACATAGACATGCAAAATATTATCACGTACTAGGTTCATGATAAATTAAAGTTCAATTAATCAAAATTACTTAGGAACTCCCACTTACTCTAATCATCTATGTGATCATGTGATCCATATCAACAAAACCATGTCCAATCATCTTGTGAGATGGAGTAGTTTTCAATGGTGAACATCACTATGTTGATCATATCTACTATATGATTCACGCTCGACCTTTTGGTCTCCAGTGTTCCGAGGCCATATCTGCATATGCTAGGCTCATCAAGTTTAACCCAAGTATTCCGTGTGTGCAAAACTGGCTTGCACCTGTTGTATGTGAACATAGAGCGTATCACACCCGATCATCACGTGGTGTCTTGGCACGACGAACTGTAGCAACAGTGCATACTCAGAGAGAACACTTATACCTTGAAATTTAGTGAAAGATCATCTTATAATGCTACTGTCGAACTAAGAAAAATAGTCTGCATAAAGGATAAACATCACATGCAATCAATAAAAGTGATATGATATGGCCATCATCATCTTGTGCCTTTGATCTCCATGTCCAAAGCACCGTCATGATCTCCACCGTCCCTGGCTTGACACCTAGATCTCCATCGAAGCATCGTCGTCGTCATGCCAACCTGGCTCGGATGCCACTGTTGGGGAACACAGTAATTTAAAAAAAACTAAGCACACGTAAGATCACGCTGATGCATAGCAACGAGAGGGGAGAGTATCTTCTACGTACCCTCCTAGACCGTAAGAGGAAGCGTTATGACAACGCGGTTGATGTAGTCATATGTCTTCACGATCGACCAATCTAGTACCTAAGATATGGCACCTTCGCGATCTACACACGTTCAGTTCGGTGACGTCCCACGAACTCACGATCCAGTAGAGCTTCGAGGGAAAGCTTTGTCAGCACGATGGCGTGATGACGGTGATGATGTTGCTACCGGAACAGGGCTTTGCCTAAGCACCGCTACATATTACCGAGGTGGATTATGGTGGAGGGCGGCACCGCACACAGCTAAAGATCAATGATCAACTTGTGTGTCTATGGGATGCCCTCCTCCCCCGTATTTAAAGAAGTGGAGGAGGGGGAGGGCCGGCCCTCCTATGGCGCGCCTCATAGGGAGTCCTACTACCACCGGGAGTAGGATTCCCCCCTTTCCATGTAGTAGGAGTAGGAGAAGGAAGTAGGAAAGAGGAAAGAGGGAGAAGGAAAGGGGGCACCGCCCCCCCCTTCCTAGTCCAATTCGGAACAGAGGGGGAGGGGGCTGCGGCCTGCCCTGGCAGCCCCTCCTCTCTTTCCACGAAGGCCCATTAAACTCCCCGGGTGGTTCTGGTAACCCCCCGATACTCTGGTTTATGCCCAAACTTCACTCGGAACACTTCCGATGTCCAAACATAGTCATCCAATATATCGATCTTTATGTCTCGACCATTTCAAGACTCCTCGTCATGTTCGTGATAAAATCCTGGACTCCGAACTACCTTCGGTATATCAAAACAGATAAACTCATAATACCGATCGTCACCGAATGTTAAGCGTGCGGACCCTATGGGTTGGAGAAATATGTAGACATTCTTGAGACATGTCTCTGGTCAATAACCAATAGCGGAACCTGGATGCTCATATTGGTTCCTACATATTCTACGGAGATTTTATCGGTCAAACCGCATAATGATATGCATTGTTCCCTTTGTCATCGGTATGCTACTTGCCCGAGATTTGAACGACAGTATCACAATACCTAGTTCAATCTCGTTACTGTCAAGTCTCTTTACTTGTTCTGTAATGCTACATCCCGTAACTAACTCATTAGCTACATTTCTTGCAAGGCTTATAGTGATGTACATTAACGAGAGGGCCCAGAGATACCTCTCCGACAATCGGAGTGACAAATCCTAATCTTGATCCATGCCAACTCAACAAACACCATTAGAGACACCTGTAGAACACCTTTATAATCAGCCGGCTACGTTGTGACGTTTGGTAGCACACAAAGTGTTCCTCCGGTATTCGGGAGTTGCACGATCTCATAGTCATAGGAACATGTATAGTTATGGAGAAAGCAATAGGAACAAACTAAACGATCATCATGCTAAGCTAATGGATGGGTCAAGTCAGTCACATCATTCTCTAATGATGTGATCCTGTTAATCAAATGACAACTCATGTCTATGGTTAGGAAACATAACCATCATTTATTCAATGAGCTAGTCAAGTAGAGGCAAACTAGTGACACTATGTTTGTCTATGTATTCACACTTGCATTAAGTTTCCGGTTAATACAATTCCAGCATGAATAACAAACATTTATCATGATATAAGGAAATATAAATAACAACTTTATTATTACCTCTAAGGCATATTTCCTTCAATTGCAACAAAGGCAATGTCACTTTTCATGTTAATGGTAATTAGCATACGGTACACTTTGCGAGGAAACAACCTCAAGTCCAAAGTATCAATTCTATTGGAAAAATTCCAACAATTACTATCAGAGGTTTTGAATTTCCTCTTCCTATTGTCAAGAAGAAATATGATATTCTAATTGTCGAGGACGTGCATATCCCCGTTGAGGTAACTTAGTGTTATTCAAAAATTCTCGGGTTACATGTTATTCGGAAAGAGTTTGTTAACAAGACTTGATCAACCTTGTTAGTAGATTCCTTTTGATGAGCATGAGATGGATGAAGTTAGAAAGCACAACTCTCTGTACCCTTCTTTTTACTTTCTGTTATTTAGATTAAATAAAGAAAAAATAGTATTTTTTGTCTGTTTTCTGAATTATCCTTGCAATAAAAAATACCTCGAAAATAAGAGTTCTCCAAATGTCCTGAAAATTTAAAATGATTTTTTTCTAGAATATTTAAGAATTATTGGCACTGAGAACACACCAGGGGGACCCATCATGTGCCCATGAGGGTGGAGGGCGCGCCCCCTGCCTCGTGGACCCCACATGGGTCCCCTCCACTTATTCTTGCACCCACACACTTCGTCCTCCTCCAGAAAAATCATCCACCAGCTCAAACCCGAGTTCTAGCTCATCTTGCAGCCATTTTCGATCTCCTTGCTCAAAGCTTCATTCACAAAACTGCTTTGGGGGATCATCCTTCGGTATGTGACTCCTCTAATGGTCCAATTAGTTTATGTTCTAGTGCTTTATTTATTACAAATTTTTGCTGCTTCGGTGACCCTGTTCTTGAGCTTGCATGCTAAATTTATTTGGTCAAAAGTAGTTTTAATGCATGATATAGCCTCGATGCAGTTGTAGGAGTAGTTGCTATCAATCTTGTTGAGTTTGGTTCACTTTTATTTATGAGTTACTAAAAATTTCAGAAATTTTTCAGAGGAAGAAATATTTTTAGGAAAATGTACCAAGGTGGTTCTTCAAAGAAGCAAGGACCCAGGCCCGCAATACGTGAGCCGGACTATGAACTACCAAGAGAAGCTCAAGTGCGGCCTTGTGAATATCCATCAGAAAATTTGATGGTCCAAGCAGGAATTAAGGAGGAATTTGAAGCATATGTGTGTAACGCTGAACTTGAGGGCTTCGTGTCAGATAAGTGCCCCTAGTACCACTACCTAACTGATTCATTTGTGAGAAGGTTTAAATTTACATCATCATGCAATTCTCACACTGTCCTATTTGATCTTTATGATAAATCTTATACCATGGACTTAGAAGATTTTAATACTGCTTGTAAACTCCCGCAGTGGTGTAGTGTTAGTGAACCTCGCAAATCTGAATTTAAAGAATTTCTTGCTAGTATCACTATGGGGGAATCTAGAGAAATAACACAAGTTACCATAGGGAACATTCATTTTCCTGCCATACATTATTTTGCTCTCTTTATAGGTAGATTCATAAACGGTAAGGATGAGGCATGTCATATGTGTGTTCCGGATCTTAGTGTTCTCCAGACTGTTGTATTAGAAGATAGACAATATAATTTGGGGGCCATTGTTGCACGTAGGTTGCATAATAACAGTATGAATGGAGATTTGTTTGGTGGAATTTACGCAACCCGTTCAGCTAATTTTCTTGAGGTACCCATACATGGATATGATATGGAGTTGCCCCCTACTTATCTAGATTATAATGCTATGGTTCGTCATCAGTTTATTGAGAGGAACAAACAGTTCCTCCAATACCGACTAATCTTTGACAGGTGTCGCACTGTCCATGTTGCTCTCCCTGCTCTTGGCTTCTTTGACTTTCAGGAAAAAAGGAGATATATTATAAACAGGGAGGAGGCGAACGAGTATGAGAGGAGGATGGAGGCAGCTCGCCTCCAAGCTGTAGCTCATGAGGCAATTGTCGCTGCATCTCAGTACGACCCCAGCTACAACTTCGAACCGTGGGCATAGACCAACTTAGGCCAAAAGCCTAAGCTTGGGGAGTATGTATTTCTCACCGACATTACACTCATGTTCACACACTCATTCCAATTGTCGGTACTCATACTTTTTCATTGTAATATCCATGCTAGTTTATTTTCTTTCTAAGCTTTCTTCTTGTGTTTTTGAAAAACCTTAAGAAAACCAAAAAAATTTAGTTGTAGCTTTTATCTAGTTTACTTTCCATGAGTGTAGTAGTAGTAATTAAAAAGAAAACCCAAAAATATTTCTCGTTCTTCTTTTGCTTGTTGGGAGGTTTCCCGTGGAAATAATTTTGTTTCTTTTCTTTTCTTTGGGGCTCGAGAGGAGAAGACCATGATGAAAATGTTGAGTGGCTCTCATATGCATTATTTATTGATCTAATAGAGAGCCCATATTACCTTGTCTTCTCCCTTGAATTGAATGCTTGCAGATTCCATCTTAGTCCAATGCACGCGCACTATTATTATTATCTACACTATTCGGTTGTGCAAGTGAAAGGCAATAATGACGATATATGATGGACTGATTGAGATGAGAG
The DNA here is from genome assembly GCA_034509565.1 of Triticum monococcum. Lineage (NCBI taxonomy): Eukaryota > Viridiplantae > Streptophyta > Magnoliopsida > Poales > Poaceae > Triticum > Triticum monococcum. The sequence goes on along the minus strand of CM067847.1, from coordinate 637,632,318 downwards.
AAGCTGGTATGAACTCGACTTCTCTTGTTTTTGTAAATATGATTAGTTCATCGTTCCTGATTCTGCCTATTATGAATGAAACATGTTTGCAATGACAATTAGGGATTATAGTTGCTCATGCCATGCTTCAGTAGCTAGGAGTTTATAATGGTTTACCTTGCGTGCCAATATGCTATTAAAATGGTTGTGATGTGGTATGATAGGGAGGTATCCTCCTTTGAACGATTCGACTGGCTTTACTTCGCACATGTTCACGCATGTAGTTGAACCAAAATCAACATAGCCTCTATGATATTTATGTTCATGGTGAATTATATCCTACTCATGCTTGCATTCAGTGTTGATTAATTTTAATGCATGTTCATGACTGTTGTCGCTCTATAGCTGGTTGCTTTTCAGTCTCTTTCTAGCCTTCACTTGTACTAAGCGGGAATACTGCTTGTGCATCCAACTCCATAAACCCCAAAAGTTATTCCATATGAGTTCACCATACCTTCCTATATGCGGTATCTACCTGCCATTCCTAGTAAATTTGTATGTGCCAAACTCTAAACCTTCAAATGAAATTCTGTTTTGTATGCTCGAATAGCTCATGTATCAACTAGGGATGTCTGTATCTTCCATGCTAGGTGGGTTATTCACAAGAGGAGTGGACTCCGCTCCTCATTCACGAGAAAATGGCTGGTCACCCAGATGCCCAGTCCCATGCTCAAACCAAATTGAAATAATTGCAAACAAAACTCCCCCGGGATTGTTGTTAGTTGGAGGCACCTGTTGTTTCGGGCAAGCCATGGATTGATGCTTGTTGGTGGTGGGGGAGTATAAACTTTACCATTCTTCTTGGGAACTGCCTATAATGTGTGTAGCATGGAAGATATCGAGATCTCTCGGTTGTTATGTTGACAATGAAAGTATACCGCTCAAAATATTATTCATCTCTATTTCAAAACCGAGCTCTGGCACCTCTACAAATCCCTGCTTCCCTCTGAGAAGGGCCTATCTATTTACTTTAATGTTGAGTCATCATCCTCTTATTTAAAAGCACTAGCTGGAGAGCACTGCTGTCATTTACATGTATTACTATTAGCTTACATTTAGTATCACTATGACTGGATCTCTTTTACCATGAATTACAATTTCCAGTCAGCCCTTGATCTTCAAGGGTGCTCTGCATTTATTTTTTGCGGTCTCAGAAAGGGCTAGTGAGATACCATCTTGTTATATCATCGTATGATTGTTTTGAGAAAGTGTTGTCATCTGAGATTTATTATTATTGCTCGCTAGTTGATTATGCCATTGATATGAGTAAACATGATACCTAAATGTTAATGTGAATATGGTTAGTTCATAATCTTTGCTGAAAACATGAATGCTGGCTTTACATATTTACAACAACAAGAGCAAACAAAGTTTGTTAAAGTTTTTCTTTATCACTTTCAGTTTATCAACTGAATTGCTTGAGGACAAGAAAAGGTTTAAGCTTGGGGGAGTTGATACGTCTCCATCGTATCTACTTTTCCAAACACTTTTGCCCTTGTCTTGGACTCTAACTTGCATGATTTGAATGGAACTAACCCGGACTGGCGCTGTCAACAGAATTGCCATGGTGTTATTTTTGTCCAGAAATAAAAGTTCTCTGAATGACCTGAAATTCAACGCAGAATATTTTTGGAATATATAAAAAATATTGGCGAAAGAATCAACGCCAGGGGCCCCACACCCTGTCCACAAGGGTGGGCGGCGCACCCCTGCCTCATGGGCCCACTGATGCTCTACCGACATCAAATCCAACTCCATATATTCACGTTCAGGGAGAAAAAAATCAAAGAGAAGGTTTCATCGCGTTTTACGATACGGAGCCGCCGCCAAGCCCTAATCTCTCTCGGGGGGGCTGATCTGGAGTCCGTTCGGGGCTCCGGATAGGGGAATCCGTCGCCATCGTCATCATCAACCTTCCTCCATCACCAATTTCATGATGCTCACCGTCATGTGTGAGTAATTCCGTTGTAGGCTTGCTAGACGGTGATGGGTTGGATGAGATTTATCATGTAATCGAGTTAGTTTTGTTAGGGTTTGATCCCTAGTATCCATTATGTTCTGCGATAAATGTTGCTATGACTTTGCTATGCTTAATTCTTGTCACTAGGGCCGAGTGCCATGATTTCAGATCTGAACCAATTATGTTTCCATGAATATATGTGAGTTTTTGATCCTATCTTGCAAGTCTATAGTCACCTATTATGTGTTATGATCCGTTAACCCCGAAGTGACAATAATGGGGATACTTACTGGTGATGACCGTAGTTTGAGGAGTTCATGTATTCACTAAGTGTTAATGCTTTGGTCTGGTACTCTATTTAAAGGAGGCCTTAATATCCCTTAGTTTCCAATAGGACCCCGCTGACATGGGAGGGAAGGACAAAAGATGGCATGCAAGTTCTTTTCCATAAGCACGTATGACTATATTCGGAATACGTGCCTACATTACATTGATGAACTAGAGCTAGTTCTGTGTCACCCTATGTTATAACTATTGCATGCGGAATCACTTCCGACATAATTATCCATCACTGATCCAATGCCTACGAACTTTTCACATATTGATCTTCGCTTATTTACTTTTCCGTTGCTATTGTTACAATCACTATAAAACCAAAACTATTACTTTTGCTACCGTTACCGCTACTATCATACTACTTTGCTACTAAAACTTTGGTGCAGATATTAAGTTTCCAGGTGTGGTTGAAGTGACAACTCAGCTGCTGATACTTGAGAATATTCTTTGGCTCCCCTTGTGTCGAATCAATAAATTTGGGTTAAATACTCTACCCTCGAAAACTGTTGCGATCCCCTATACTTGTGGGTTATCATACCACACAACATCATCATCGACAATGGCACGAACTTTGCCAAGGGATCCCTGGCCTGTTTCTGCGCGACGCTGGGCATCCGACTGGACTTAGTGTCCATTCCCATCCGCAATCAAACGGTCAAGTCGAGCAAGCAAACAGCCTCATCCTCACCTTCATCAAGCCCCGACTGGTTGAGCCTCTAGATTGGTCGGCTGGCTGCTGGATCGACGAGCTGCCGACCGTTCTATGGAGCCTGTGCACCACGCCAAACAAATCTACCAGCTTCACTCCTTTCTTCCTTGTATATGGGCCCGAGGGTGTCATACCAACAGACATTGAGTTCGACTAACCTCGCGTCACCATGTACATGGAGGCGGACGCAAAGGAGGAATGAGAAGACGGCGTCGGTCTGTTGGAAGAGGGCCGGCTGTTGGCACTCAGCCGGTCCGCCATCTACCAGCAGAGCCTACGCCGGTACCACAGTTGGATGGTCAAGCCAAGATCTTTCCAATAGGGAGACCTTGTGCTCCGGCTGATCCAGTGAATAGTCGTCCAGCACAAGCTCTCGGCCCCATGGGAAGGCCCCTTCACTACAAGAAATATGTCAACTTATGACCTTCTGTCAGTGACCCTCGAAGAATTGGTCATAAATTTATGACCATTTTATACCAATTGGTCAAAAGCTGTTCAGGGGGCTCCAAACCCTAAACCATTGCGACCATTTTGGACAGAAAGGTCGTAATTTCCATACATGAAATGGTCACAAAGCAAACAGTGCTAGTCCGCTGCCTTATTTCTAGTTGTTAATGACCAATATAGATGGTCATAGCCTTGTAGATTGTGGTGGGTTGTGATGACTAGGCGCCATCTCATCAGTTTTGCCTATGTGTCATGTCCATGTGGCAGTTTTTGCCCTAGGTTGTGAAGCAACCTATATTTCTATCATTCCCAAAATTCCCAAAAAAATCTCATAAATTCTGTGGGGCATATCTTCATCAAATATGTAAAAATCCTTCCTTGCCTAGTTCAAAACTAATTCAACAATATTCATTTTCCTATTTTGTTCACAACAACACTTTATGAAGGAAGTGCTATTTATATATTCTTGATTGCCCTCAGAATTTTTGGGCACTCTTTCCTATCCAAATCATCACCGCATGACAAAATTCAGCTCCATTTGCCTAGGAAATCTTCCTCGGCAAATTTCCAAAGTTTTTGTCCACCTAGAAGCATTGTGAAGGAAGTACCTTTTTTATATCTCTAAATGACATGAAATTTATACAGTTCCTTCATATGCCCAAATTATCACCCTCCTCCAAATTGCAGCTTAGTCAAATCATCTATGTGAGCCCAGGTTCAATTTATATTTTATGGCCAAATTGGCACGTTGCAAAGCAAGTGTTATATAGACCCCTCCTATTACCCTCAAACTTTTCGGTCACTCTTCCATACCCAAATCATTGCCACATGATAATATTCAGCTCAATTTTCCTAGTAAATCTTTCTTGGGAAATTTCCAAAGTTTCTACCTCGAGAGAAGCTTTGTGAAGTAAGTACTAGCTAGGCTTACCCAAATGATCTGAAAATTTACCAGCGCATGACCATACCTAAGTAACTTACCTACACCAATTTTGAGCTCATTTCATTCATCCAATCTCTCTCACTAGTTTTCCCAAGTTTTTGTCCATAGAAAAGCATTGTGAAGGAAGTACCACTTTGGCATGTCCAAATAGTATCCATTTTCTACAGTGCTTTCCTATGCCCAAATAACCATCCTCCACCAAATGCCAGCTCAATCCATTTATTATTTTGAGTCGAGCTTCAACATTCGTAGTCATGTCCAGTGTGGTAGTTTGCAAAGCAAGTACCACCTAGGCTCCTCCTTTTGAGCTGAAAATTTGTGAAGACGGACTCCTTAGTAACTGATCATCCTCAGCCAAAACTCACGCCCATTAGCCATGTACATTTCTCGTACCGCTAACCAAACACTTGGCTGCTAATTCATGTTTGAGCATCGATCGGTCTCCTCGTGAGAATCTTATGTTGTAATTTTCTTCCTAGTACCTACCTGGGGAGTGCCCAACCCACTAGACATGCCTAGGCCACCCAGATCACATGGCAACACCACGGTCACGCGGCGGGCATGCGAGTTTACGCGCTGTAGAGTTGGGGCCCTCGGCCACCACCCAAACCTCGACGCATCGCCACAAAACCATGTATTTATGACTAAATAGGTACTTATGTAACTAGAAATGATTTTTGGAAAAAATAAATAGCAATCTACGAGGCAGGTGCAGTTCAAATTTGACCCGCTTCCAACTGAATCGGCGGAAATTTGTCTTTTTCACGAGAGGTGGATAAGAACATTTTACACCCAATCATCTTGTCAATTGTTCATTAAATATGTCCTAGTATTTTATAAAAATGATTTGGTCAAATTTTGCAACAATTATTTGGTAGGTCCTTCACAAAAAAAACCTCCTTTTGGGCACTCAAAAATGGAAAATGGTTTTTTCGTCCAAATAAAATGAAAACTTACTTAGGAAACTTTGTTTGCCATTCCAATATGCACCCTTGTGCACAATATGAGATCATTTGAACAAACTATGCCATTGATGTGGCCATAAGATTGATCATTTGGCTTGAAAGCCATTGATCTCCACACGTGATAGCTCGTTTCTGAGAACACTTTTTTAAAATAATTTTTGTATTACAAGTTTGTTATTTTTCCTAGGAACTTGGCCACATATAATGACACAATGCGAAGGTTTCCCAATTTTTTGATTTTTTTGAATTTTTTATGCCCGTTTCAAAATGCGGTCAAAACGGCGGGAATGACCGTTCCTAGCTAGTGGTTAAATCTTGGAACTTTTTTGGTGTTTCTATGATTAAATAGATACTTATGTACCTAGAAATGGTTTTTGAAAAAAAATAAAGAGCAAACTACAACGTAGCTACAGTTCAAATTTGACCCGCTTCCAACTGAATCAGCAGAAATTTGTCTTTTTCATGAGAGGTGGATCAAAACTTTTTACACCCAACCATTTGGTCAATTGTGCATTAAATATGGACTAGTATTTTAGAAAAATGATTTGGTCCAATTTTGCAACAATTATTTGGTAGGTCCTTCACAAAAAAACCTCCTTTTGGGCACTCAAAAAATGGAAAATGGTTTTTTCGTCCAAAGAAAGTGACAACTTCCTTAGGCAACATTGTTTGCCATTCCAATATGCACCCTTGTGCACAATATGAGATTGATCATTTGGCTTCAAAGGCATTGATCTCCACACATGATAGCTCGTTTCTGAGAACACTTTTTTATAATAATTACCGTATTACAAGTTTGTTATTTTTCCTAGGAACTTGGCCACATATGAGGACACAATGCGAAGGATTCCCAATTTTTTGGTTTTTTTTGAATTTTTTATGCCCGTTTCAAAATACGGTCAAAACGGAGGGAATGACCATTCCTAGCTAGTGGTTGAATCTTGAAATTTTTTTCTTGTTTCTCTAATTAAATAGATACTTATGTACCTAGAAATGATTTTTGGAAAAAATAAATAGCAAACTATGAGGCACCTGCAGTTCAAATTTGACCAGCTTCCATCTGAATCGACGGAAATTTGTCTTTTTTACGAGAGGTGGATCAAAACTTTTTACACCCAACCATTTTGTCAATTGTGCATTAAATATGTCCTAGTATTTTAGAAAAATGATTTGGTCCAATTTTGCAACAATTATTTTGGAGGTCCTTCACAAAAAAACCTCCTTTTGGGCACTTGGAAAATGGAAAATTAATTTTCCGTGCAAAGAAAGTGAAAACTCCCTTAGGCAACATTGTTTGGAATTCCAATATGCACCCTTGTGCACAATATGAGATCATTTGAACAAACTATGCCATGAATGTGGCCATAAGATTGATCATTTGGCTTGAAAGCCATGACTCTTCACTCATGACAACTCATTTCTGAGAACACTTTTCTAAAATAATTTCTGTATTACAAGTTTGTTATTTTTCCTGGAAACTTGGTCACATATAATGACACAATGCGAAGGTTTTCCAATTTTTTGATTTTTTTGAATTTTTTATGCCTGTTTCAAAATGCGGTCAAAACGGCGCGCTTGACCGTTCCTAGCTAGTGGTTGAATCTTGGAATTTTTTTGGTGTTTCTCTTATTAAATAGATACTTATGTACCTAGAAATGATTTTTGGAAAAAATAAAGAGCAAACTATGAGGCAGCTGCAGTTCAAATTTGACCCGCTTCCAACTGAACCGGCTGGAATTTGTCTTTTTCACGAGAGGTGGATCAAAACTTTTTACACCCAACCATTTGGTCAATTGTGCATTTAATATGGCCTAATATTTTATAAAAATGATTAGGTCCAATTTTGCAACAATTATTTGGTTGGTTTTTCACAAAAAAACATTTTTGCCACTCAAAAAATGATTAAAAATAGCTAGAAATATGAAAAATGCATACAAATTGGTCCTAATCCATAAAATGTGGTCTAACTCTAGTGAAAGTTTGTGTGGTACCCTTTTGCAAAATATTTTTGATACCTACTTCATAAAATACCTCTATTTTTAGTATTTAAAAACTATTTTACATCACTAATTTTCTGAACCAATCGTAACTCTATCCACGGATTGATGACATGGCGTCCATCCATCCATCCATCCATATCTCGATCCCACATCCATCCATCCGTCTATCTACAGAAAAAAGAAAAAAGAAAAGAAAAGAAAAGGAGATACCCCCACCCGCAGGCCAAACCCTAGCTCTGATCCCCCCGTCGCCCCCTTCCTCCCTCGTCCCCATCTCCTCGCCGCCGCCCCCTCCCCGATCTCGATCTGCCGCCGCCCCCTCCCCGATCTTGATCTGCCGCCGCCCCCACCGCCACCATCGATGACCCACCGCCCCCACCGCCCCCGCCGCCCTCTACTCCACAGCCGGCGCCCCTACCCTCTTCTTCTCCCCTCTCCCTACATCCCAGATCCATTCGACCGCGGCGACCACCTCCTCCACGGCCACCTTCTCCCGCTGGCGACCGCATCCACTCCGCCGCTGGCGCCACCTCCCCTCCCCTCCCCTCCCTGGCTAGAGGTCCCCTCCCCTCCAAGGGCCCGCCATCGATGAAGGCCGGCTTCAAGGGCCCGCAGGAGGCGCAGCACCGCATCCGCGTCACCCGCAGGAGGCGTAGCACCGCATCCGCATCACCCAATTGTCAAGAACCTCGAGAAGGGTGATGATGATGGGTGGCTCTCGTCGATCCGCACCTCCTCACCCACCACATCGCCGGATCCGTGACATGGGAAGGTGTCCACGAGCTCCGCAGCTCCCCTCTGCATCGACTACGGCCACCAGTTCAAGCTGGGAGCCCCCACATCGCCAGATCCGAGCTTCTTCCCCGTCGGCCGCCGCGCGCCTTCCCCCGCCGATCCGCGTCGCCCTCGCTACTCCGATGTCTCCGGCCTCCCCGAGCTCGTCATCCGCACTGCGGTGAGCCCCTCAGCCAATCCCCCTGTTTGGCATATCAATCGATCAACATGTGGAATTTTGGGCTCTGATTATTCTGAGAGACGGATGATACCATCTCCAAAATACATTTGCTTTCCATTGATTTGAACACCTGTTATGTGCCGTGATCTCAGTGCTTATCCACCATTTTTTTCTTCAAATTTCTATTCTTCTACTTACAAACTACTAAATCTGTGAAGTGACCTAAAATGTCTTGCATTTGATTACATAGGGAGTAGCAGACAAGTGGATATGCCAGTTTGATAATTAGTACTTGACCATAATATTTAGGTGGTTATATGCAGCTTTGTTTTCTGACTTGTTTCTCTTAGCAAGTAATCATTTGTAATGATGTACCAAGTTGGCTCATTCAATTTTTTTACATTTCATATTAACCCAGATGGACATGGATCAACAGAGATAATATTATTACAGCATGTTGAGGCAGAGAACTACATCTGTTATAGTTTTTCTCTTGGCTCTCTGGTTTAGAAACAGAGATGTAGTGTTTTATTTTGATGAATTTATGTAACTTATTTTATCCTTGTAAGATTCTTCGACTTATCTCAGGTTCATAATTGTTTTAGTAGTTACGCTTCAAGTGTTGCCGAAGATGGATGTTTGTATGCTGATCTAGATTGCTTCCAGTGCACTTGTTTAATCATTTCAAATGGTTTATGTTGGTGACCTATCTGCAGGTCATGGGAAGCAAAAGCTCAGTGTCAAGACTGAGGAGGACTCCAATCCTCGTGACTAGATGGTGGCAATGGTGGATCTGCAACTGCTCACTAACTTTCCACATGGTTAGATGGATCTACAACTACTCAACTGTTTAGTACTATGATATATCTTTTATTTCTAGTTCTTATAATCATTATAGGGAAGTAAATTGGCTGTATGGGCACTTCTTTGTTGTTAGTTGTTAGCCAAGAGATCAACTGTCTGGGTTGAAGTCATAGCCCAGAGGATTTTAGCTGTTAACTGTTAGCCAAGAGATCAACTGTCCCTCTTCCATGCTTCTGCTCTGCTATTCCAATTTTTGCCTTTTGTGTTCCCTCTTTTACTAGTACAGTAGTTTATTAGTACATGTATATATGGTAGCCGAAGTCCACTCTTTGATACTGATGTACTGAGCAGTAGCAGTAGTAGTTCAATTTACATGTATATATGTTGGTCTGCTAGTCTGAAACAAACAGAAATTGAGTTGCATGTCCAACACAACCAACAGAAAGAAACACTAGCAGCACTACTGCCTATGCTTGATTTCTGCAGTAAACATAGCTTAAAATTTGCGTGCTCTCTATTTTTTGTTCATTTTCTCATATGATCTGATGCATGCTCTCTTGCTTGGTGTGTGTAGTTTGGTACCATCCCGTGGGGTGGGCCAGGGACAAGCTACTCCGGTCCGGCAAGGATGCGCACCATCTGTTGTTGCCAAGGTGATCTCTCTCTCTCTACATATCCTGTTATGCATTCAGAAGATACATTCTATAGTAAAGTATGGTTTTGTTGATTAAACTGCTGCTGTGTTCACTTCAATGAGAAAAAGTGTAGTTAATTTAGGTTGTGAACATTTCTTAGGAGTTATGTTAAGACACATACATCACAGCACTTTGTTGAAACCAATTGGAACACAATGGAATAGCCTAACAGGTCATGTTGGCAGTTTTTTAACATATAACAATACTTAGGGATATATGTAACTGTTTTGATTCTGCTTGCAGCACCCACCCAAGTCCTTTATTTTTGGGGTACAGTCTGTCACATATGGTTCTGGACACTCCTGTTTTGTGTACTATTCGTTGTCTTGATCATTGTTTCAGTTAAATTCAGTCCAAATTCAGTCCAGGAGTACTCCAAATTTAGTCCAAACATAGTCCAGATATTGTTTTGGTTTCCTTGTACTCCAAATTTGTTCCAAACACAGTCCAGGAGTATAAACAAGTTTACAGATTCAGTCCAATTTCACTTGTGCCGGAAATTCACCTGTGCGGCGGCGGTGGGGAAGGAGCAGCACCGGCGGCCCTGACAGAGGAAGCCATGTTGCTGTTTTGTTTGTTCCCAGCCTTCACTATGGTTGTCCAGCGAGTCCGGCATGTCGTCATTTTCTTGTAAAGCAATATTGTATCACACTTGTAGAGCTCGTTACACATGTAGATCTTGTAAAGTACTGTATTACACATGGTCATATGTATTGGCAACATGATCTGGTTGCTCTTATTTGAAGTATCATGTGTGTTTTTTTCTACCAAGTTAAATACTAGTTGAAATATGAAGAATATGAGCCTGATAGATGGGACTCACTTACCAGACCCAAACCTGACAACTAGGACCCATCTGACTGGTGGACCCATTTAATAAAAAAGGAAATTAAAATTATTTAGACGAAAAGGCCAAGGCCCAATAATAAAAAAGGCTGCAATGTTGGGCCAGGCCCATGAAGTCGACCAAAAATTGACAGAAGAAATATAGAAAGGCTGAATTAATGGGCTAGGCCCATGTAGAAAACTGAATTGGACCGGGCTGAATCTTGTGCCACATCAGCTTGCCACGCTGGATGCCTACGTGGACTGGGGAGGTTGCTAGTGACCAAAACAGAACAATAGGCTTATTTTGGTCATAAATGTTTGCGACCATTCCAGAAGAAAGGTCGCTATAGTCAGTTTATGACGGCCAGCTTTTGACCTTATGTTTTTGGTCACGAAAAGGTCACAAATGGAAATTTGTGACCATTCAGTGACCAATAGTGGTGGTCACAAGTTGACATATTTTTTGTAGTGCTTCATCATCAGCAAAGCATTGGGCAACGACTCCTACTACCTCATCGACGCGCAGAAGCCCTGAGAACGCAAGAGAGACGATTCGGGCAAGGAATCAGAGCGCCCATGGAACGCAAATCTCCTCCGAAGATTTTAAAGTTGATTCAGTATGTACCACGCTACCTTTTGTATTAAGAACTAAGACATCGGGCCCCTTGAGGAGCACTCGGGGGCTCCCCTTTTTTCTCTATATGATAACTTCTATGCCTATGATTATGTAATTTCATCATTCTTCCTAGCACCGAGTTCGACCAGTCGGCCCTGGGGCTTATTGCCTTGTACTATGTGAATGCTACCTACAGTCGGACAAGTTGTGTGCCGGCACCTAAGCCCTCTCTTGCCACGAGCCGTAGCTTGTAGAGCGACTGTCCGGCCAGCAAGAGGTAAAGGCGGGAAACGGTGCCCACACGAAAAATGGCTATGGACTAAAAGCATTTTCATAGGCCTAGTCGGCTCCTCGCCTCGCCGACCGACTGCTGAGTAGCTGGCCGGCTGGTTTCTAACTTTACTTGCCACACTCTACCGACGGCTAAAGTACTTGCCTTCCCAAAGCGGCCAAGTACTTGATCCAGCCATAGACCGCAGAGCGGCCATCCGGTTGGCAGGACGGCAGCCAAGGGAAGGCGGCAAAGGAAAAAGCCAAAAGAGTAAAAAGCAAGACAAGTCGGAAATCGGCAAAAGACAATTTACAGAGCAAAAGGCCCTTGGCCGTCATTCAATGCAGTTTGAATACACCCCCAGCGGGTGGAACTGCGCAAGTCTAGCAAATTTGTTCAAAGAGATTACAAAACATGAAAGGAAAGATAACTTGGCCGCCTAGGCCAAAGGAGCAGCAGCCAGATTGGAGGGGTCAGCGGAGGTCGAGGCTCCGGGTGGTGGAGAGGCCACCTGGGTGGTCTCGGCCTAATCGGCTCCAGTAGTAGTTAGCTCGTTAGTATGTCGCCCGTTGGTCGAAGCCTGGTCAGGCGAAGGCCGGCCCTCGTCTTCACCATCCTGCGCATCATCTTCGCTGTCCTCATCCTCCTCCTCCTCGCCTTCGTCACTGGAGGCAATCTCCTCCACCGAGTCCTTGCTACCCTCTGGCTCCAGCCCGAACCATTTGGGCAGCACCTCTGAGCCTGCTTCATCTAGAACGGGGAGGAAGATGCCGGTCTTCGTGTACTCGGCGATCGCCACAGCCCGGTGATAAAGCTGGGGGGCCACCGCCTCTAAGTCCTCACCAGCCTCAGCACGGAGAGTTAACAGCTGGTCAAGCTTCAGCCCAGGGTAGCACCCTTTAACGAACTCCAAGGCCCTCCGCGCACCAGCCGGGTGGAGGATCCCTTCCATGCCTTGATGCGGCCAATGGCCGCCTCCAGCCAGTCGGAGGTCCGATTGATGGTGCGCAAAACGGGAGTACCCAGACAGAGGGCGGCGACCACCTGTGCCCCAGCACGCTGAAGATGGCAGAGAGCCCGATGCGCCGGCCGGAGACAAGCCTGGATGGCAAGCATCGCCTCGGCGAGGGTGTGCGGAGCGTTGGGCACGATCGTGGTACCAGCACACCTCCGCTCGTTATGACGAGCTTCGACGACTAGGTTGGCGGCGACGGAATAACCGGGGAAGTACTCTGCATAATAAGAAAAAGAAATACGAAGCCACAAGCCAGCTCATACGACAAGTCGGCCAGTGGAAGAAAGAGAGGGATAACTCACCATCAAGCAAGTCCTCGATCTCGCCATAGCCGTCTGACAAGGCCTTCTCCTTGTCTGCCCACTTCGAGCGCTTAGTCTCAAATTCGGCCTCAAGGGCCTCCTCCGCGTCCTTGGGCTTCTGCAGTTCCCCCTTGTGCTTGTCCGCCTGGTTGGCCAGCTGCTTGGCCAGGCGGTCTCACTCTTGCTCCGCCTAGAGGCGCTCCTCCTCTTTGGCGTCCAGCGCAGTTAGAGCTTCGCCCATTTGCTGCTGCAAGATGGCATTGGCTCCTGCAGAAGATAAGAGAGAGGAGAGGTCAGTAAATCAACAAGAAAAGGTAGTTACCGGAAGATCCGACCTAACTGCTCAGCAGTCGGCCTGAATCTCGGGGGCTACACCCCGCGGGTGCACTGGCGCTCCCCCGCAAGAATAAAGAGAGGCGTGCTTACTCTGGCTGTCGGTCAGCTCGGTGATCCGCCTGTTGGTCAGCTCGGTGGTCCGCCTGGCCAACTCCTGGACTTGAGTGTTGAAGGCAGCCACACAAATGTTGTGGTAGTCCTACAATAGAATCAACAAAGAAAAAGAAAGGTCAGCACTTGGAGCCTACATTTAAGTTCCGGACCGCCTGCTCAGCAGCCGGCCCAGAACTCGAGGGCAACTCCCAATGGGTGCACTAGCGCGCCCCCATGGAAGATTGCAAAGATTCAAAGCAAAAAAGCATAAGGGCCTTACCCGGACGGCAACTCACGATGCCAAGAACTTCTTCGTGTAGTCCTGGAGGGCGTTGCCCTGGGCCTGAAGCAGGGAGCGGACTTCCTGAGCAGCCTTGTTCAGGACGCCCGTCCCACCCCCGGGCGTCCACTCCCGCGGGACGATGCTAGTAGCCTCCGTTTCCAAGGCCGACAAGCTCGAGGCTCCGACTTTCTGAGGCAGCGGCGCCGAAGTCACCCTCGTCACACGCCGATGCGTTGGATTGTGGATGATGGGAGTCACCCCCACCACCAGCTCGCCGCCGACTGAGGCGCCGATGGTGCGTCGGGCCGACTGCCCAGAGCCTCAGCAGCCGGCGTCTGCTAGATCACCTCCGTCTCCGGGATGATGGCGTCGCCTCCCTCCCTCTCCATGACCGGCTGGTCATTGCTATCCGCTCTAGACGGTGCCAAGTCCTCTGGCACCGGGGGAATGGAGCTCTGTGGGACGACCAGTTGTGGAGCCTGGCCACCCGTGGCTCCCCCTGCTTGTGCCTTGGTGGCCGCGTCCGCCTGGGCCTTGGTTGCATCCTCCTCCCGGGCCTTGGCCGCTGCGTCCGCCTCCTCCTGCCCTCGCGGCGGCCTGCTCTAGCCTAGTCACTACGGCCGAGCCCTTGGGCTTCTTTGGTTGGCCGACTCGCAGCTGCGTGCCTGCCCGACGCTTCGGTGTGCCGCCTTGTTGGCGGCCGCAACACGTGCTCCTCCTCGTCCCCGCCTTGTTGGCAACCGGCGGGCGGCGCAACACGTGCTCCTCCTCCTCGTCGTCCGGCCAGTCCTCGAGAATGCCGCCTCCTCCTCTGGAGCCGCCTTCTCCGTCGCCACCACCCGTGGCATCATCTGCCTCCATGGCGGCCGCCCCCAGATCGGGGTTGACCACATCACTCACCGACTGATCCTACGGGTACTCCCGGCCCTGCGCCAGGACATCGCTGGCCGGCTAGGTCATAAGAAGCTGCAACATGGCCGACTAGTTAGTCGGCGAAGAAGAACCCAGCAGACGAAGGAGAGAAGAAGAGTCAGAAAACATACCGCAGGCGGCGGGTGTGCGCGGGTATACGGCCGCTTGCCGAACCTCTACTCTGACTCTGAGAGTTCTAGGTTCGTGATCTCGTTCACCAGGCGGACCACCTCTGTGGCCGACATCTCCTTGGTGCTCAGCCGGCACAGGTCTCGGCGCCCGCTCATCTGGCTGATCAGATGACACCAGCCTTGAGGAGGAAGAACCCGGTGCTCCACGAAGGCGGTCAGCAGAACGGAGGCCTTGAGGCCCTCTGATTCCATCATCTCCTGGAGCCGGGTGACGGCGGCGATGGAGGCGGCCGACAGGTGCTTCGGCTTGAAGGTCCAATTGGTGCACGACTCGGCTGGCGGGCCGGCTTCATAGCCCGACAGGTTGACGAAGTCCAGCGCCGGGTTCACATTATTCACGTAGAAGTTCGACTTCTACTAGAGCTTGACGGACTGGGTCAAGGCGATGTGCGGGAAGCGGTTGTAGGCTCCTGGGCGCCGTACCGCGACGAAGGCGCTGCACTGAGCCGGCTCATCCTTGGCGGAGACGTCAACTTTGGTGTAGAAGAATTCTCCCCAACAGCTCGAGAGTGGGGAGAACGCCGAGGTAGCCCTCACAGAGCGTGACGAAGGCCGACAGCAGCACCACCATGTTCGGTGTGAGGTGGTGCGGCTGGAGGTTGTAGAACTGAAGAAAGGAACAGAGGAAGCCGCTCGCTGGCTGGCCGAAGCCTCGAAGGAAATGCGAGCGGAAGATGACGCCCTCACCTTCCTCCGGCGCAGGCGAGATCTCCTTCGCCAGCGGGACGCACGTCCGGACATAGCCCTCGCCGAGCAACCACCGCGTGTTGCGGAGAAAAGTGTTATGGTCTTCAATGACATTGGAGCCATCCCAGTCGCCGGCTCGCTCTCGCGCCATGGAAGCTCGAGGCCGACGGAGCAACGGCATGGTGGAGAGGCTGTGGTTGGTGACGATGGGCTGCGGAAGTACTTTGGCCTATCTCGGGAGTCTGGCGGTGGCAAAAAGAGAGAAAAGGAATAGAAGAGCAAAGGGAGAGGAGGGTGCGCGAGCCAGAGCCGCCCCCTCCTCCCCCTACTTATAGCCCTGTGCTGCAAAGCCGAGGGGATGGGGTGTGGGGATCGTGGGCTTAACTGTGCCCACGACCCCACGACCCCGCATTTAGCGCGCAGTAATGGCATGTAGTAATCACGCCATGAAATCCCAACCGTTTTCCTCAGCCGTAGCAGATCCATGCGCGTGCCGAGGCCCGATAGTGGTGGGCCCCGGCCCGCCATGATGTCCCATCGCATGCGTGGGTTGGCAAGCGGCCCGGCCGGCAAGAATGGTGCCAGGCCGGCGAGCCACCCAGCTCCCGCCAAGACGTTTCAAAAACCACCACGCGTTCCGCCTGGTCGTGTCCGGCTCCTAGCAGTCGGCGTTCTGGAAGATAGACGAAGCAAGATCAATGAAGCACTCAGAGTAGGAAGCTGCTGAGGCTCCTCGCCTCTTTCAGCTGCGGCACCCCACCATCTTCGGGGACTACAGTTGGAGTAATTAACCACGGGTAGCCTCATCAGCTCCCCATGACGTTTCAAGACATCGGGGCCAGCTGTGCCCCTCAAGAATCAAAGACTGAAGCACCGCCTTCTCACAGCCAGCTGGTCCGAGCGGCCAGCTGCCAGAAGACGGCAAGGCCTAGAGGGCGGCCTCAAAGTGGGCCGACTTCTAGCAGGTGGCCCCAAGCGCCCTCAAAGTTTTCACCCCATTATGATGACGAGACGGGGTGTGGCTATAGTGTTGTCAGCCACTCCCGAATGCAGGGCTAAGCGTGGCCACAGTGCATCGTATGGGGCAGACACCCCCCGCCCGGCGCGGCACTGTTGCCATGTGGCCTGTGACATCACCCATGGCAGAGAAGGCCATGCTCCCACTATGGACTGTCGGTACGGCCCATAGGTTTTTGGCCCTACCTATTTGCGAGGAGCCAGAGGGCGGCAAACCCAGACCAGCCGGCGCGAGCTGAAGCCGACCCCTGACCAGGCGGCCCTCCTCGCCTTAGAATTCGTGAGCCACTAATCAGAAGAGATGGGGGATGGCTACAGTGATCGCCCGCCATCCGGCGGTATTGTAGCCACGCCTCCCCCGACAAAGCATGCATCATTACTAGCATTGCTACAGTGCTGAGCAGCCGGCCAGACCCACAAGCGACAGGCACGGCCTGTCGCCCAAGTATGAGAAAAACAGCAGGGCCCACCAGGCGGCGGGCCCAAGCGGCCGGCAGAGAAGTCGGCGACCGTAGACACTGGCAGATGGGGGCGACACCTGACCAGATTACCTTTGTACCCCTGGGGGGTAGGCCTATATAAACCCCCCAGGGCACCCATGCAAAGAGTTCAGACCTTAGTTCATTCCACCCACACATACAGAGAGAGGAAGCTAGGGTTATCCTTGTTCTTCTTCCCCCTCTAGAGAAACAGCTCAAGGAGCAAGCTTGTAGCCACCATTGTTGTTTGAGTGATCATGCGGAGACCCCGCAGAGTAGGACTATGGGTGTTATCTCCTAGGAGAGCCCCGAACCTGGGTAAGATTCGCCAGCGTGCATGTTTGCGCCTTATCCCGTTTCCTGGCAGTGGCGACGTATTATTAGCCCCCTCCTGGATAAGCCATCCTTTGGCATATGTCGGACGACACCCCCGACAGGTGGCTTTGCCACAAATATGATGTCAACTACATGATCATGCAAAGCAATATGACAATGATGGAGCGTGTCATAATAAATAGAACGGTGGAAAGTTGCATGGAAATATATCTAGGAATGGCTATGGAAATGCCATAATAGGTAGGTATGGTGGCTGTTTTGGGGAAGGTATATGGTGGGTGTATGGTACTGGCAACAGTTGCGCGGCCCTAGAGAGGCTAGCAATGGTGGAAGGGTGAGAGAGCGTATAATCCGTGGACTCAACATTAGTCATAAAGAACTCACATACTTATTGCAAAAATCTATTAGTTATCAAAACAAAGTATTACATGCATGCTCCTAGGGGGATAGATTGGTAGGTAAAGACCATTGCTCGTTCCCGACCGCCGCTAATAAGGAAGACACTCAATAAATAAATCATGCTCCGACTTCATTACATAACGGTTCACCATACGTGCATGCTACGGGACTCACAAACTTTAACACAAGTATTTCACAAATTCACAACTACTCACTAGCATGACTCTAATATCACCATCTTCATATCTCAAAACAATCATAAGGAATCAAACTTCTCATAGTATTCAATGCATTTTATATGAAAGTTTTTTTATATCCCTCTTGGATGCCCATCATATTAGGACTAAATTCATAACCAAAGCAAATTACCACGCTATTAAAGGCTCTCAAAATAATATAGGTGAAGCATGAGAGTTCAACAATTTCTTCAAAATAAAACTACCACCGTGCTCTAAAACGATACAAGTGAAGCACTAGAGCAAATGACAAAGTACTCCAAAAGATATAAGTGAAGATCAATGAGTAGTCGAATAATTATGTAACTATATGAAGACTCTCTAACATTTAATAATTTCAGATCTTGGGTACTTTATTCAAGCAGCAAGCAAATCCTAATAAAAGAAAAGGACGCTCCAAGAAAAACTCATATCATGTGGTGAATAAAAATATAGCCTCAAGTAAAGTTACCCATGAACGAAGACGAAAGAGGGGATGGCATCTGGGGCATCCCCAAGCTTAGGCTCTTGGTTGTCCTTGAATATTTCCTTGGGGTGCCTTGGGCATCCCCAAGCTTAGGCTCTTGCCACTCCTTATTCCGTAGTCCATCGAATCTTTACCCGAAACTTGAAAACTTCAGAACACAAAACTTAACAGAAATCTCATAAGCTCTGTTAGTATAATAAATCAAATCACCACCTAGGTACTGACAAGACAAGATTCATCATTTTTCTCACATGATGCCTACTATACCCTATCATTTCTGCAATTTACATTAAGCAATATAAGCCATAGAAACTAGAAAACAAGCAAACTATGCATCGAAAACATAATCTGTCAAAAACAGGAGTCTGTAGTAATCTGTAATTCTAGAATACTTATGTAACTCCAAAAATACTGAGAAATTAGGAATTCCTAGACAATTTGTTTATTTATCCTCTCCAAAAAGAATCAGTATTTTATCGTTCTTATGTCAAAAATGAAAACTAATCTCCTGGGAGAAAAAGTTTCTGTTTTTCAGCAAGATCAAATAAACTATCACCATAGATCATCCCAAAGGTCTTACATGGCACTTTATTGAAACAAAAGCTATAAAACATGATTACTACAGTAGCTAATCATGTGAACACACAAAAACAGTAGGTATAAATGTTGGGTTGTCTCCCAACAAGCGCTTTTCTTCAATTCCTTTCTAGCTAGGAATGATGATTTCAATGATGCTCACATAAAAGATAAGAATTGAAACATAACGGGAGCATCATGAAGCGTATGACAAGCACATTTAATCCTAACACACTTCCTATGCATAGGGATTTTATGAGCAAACAATTTATGGGAGCAAGAATCAACTAGAATAGGAAGGCAAAACAAGCATAGCTTCAAGATTTTCAACACATAGAGAGGAAACATGATATTATTGCAATTCCTACAAGCTTATATTCCTCCCTCATAATAATTTTCAGTAGCATCATGAATGAATTCAAAAATATAGCTATCACATAAAGCATTACTTTCATGGTGCACAAGCATAGAAATTTTATTACTCTCCACATAAGCAAAATTCTTCTCATTCATAATAGTGGGAGCAAACTCAACAAAATAACTATCATGGGATTGAAAAATTAAAATCAAGATGACAAGTTTCATGGTAATCATTATTCTTTATAGTATACATGTCATCACAATAATCATCATAGATAGGAGTCGTGCTATCATCATAATAAGTTTTCTCATCAAAACTTCGGGGAAAAATGTCATCTTCATGAAACATATCATCCCCAAGCTTGTGGCTTTGCATATCATTAGCATCATGGATATTCAAGGAATTCATACTAAGAACATTGCAGTCATGCTCATCATGCAACCTCAATTCCATTTTTGTAGTTTTATTTTATAAACTAAACTAGTGATAAAACAAGAAACTAAAAGATTTGATTGCAAGATTTAATGATAAACCTTCAAGCACTGACCTCCCGGCAACGGCGCCGGAAAAGAGCTTGATGTCTACTACACAACCTTCTTCTTGTAGACTCGTGTTGGGCCTCCAAGCGCAGAGTTTTGTAGGACAGTAGCAAATTTCCCTCAAGTGGATGACCTAAGGTTTATCAATTTGTGGAGGCGTGGGATGAAGATGGTCTCTCTCAAAAAACCCTGCAACCAAATAACAAAGAGTCTCTTGTGTCCCGAACACACCTAATACAATGGTAAATTGTATAGGTGCACTAGTTCGGCAAAGAGATGGTGATATAAGTGCAACATGGATGGTAGATATAGGTTTTTGTAATCTGAAAATATAAAAACAGCAAGGTAACAAGTAGTAAAAGTGAGCGAAAACGGTATTGCAATTCTTCGAAACAAGGCCTAGGGTTCATACTTTCACTAGTGAAATTTCTCTCAACAATGATAACATAATTAGATCATATAACAATCCCTCAACATGCAACAAAGAGTCACTCCAAAGTCACTAATAGCGAAGAACAAACGAAGATTTTATTGTAGGCTACGAAACCACCTCAAAGTTATTCTTTCTGATCGATCTATTGGGCTATTCCTAAAAGTGAGACAAACTGCCCTATAGTTCGTACTAGAATAACACCATAAGACACACATCAACCAAAACCCTAATGTCACCTAGATACTCCAATGTCACCACAATTATCCGCGCGTTTGATTATTCAACATGCATCACACAATCTCATATTCATCTATTCAAACCAACACAAAGAACTTCAAAGAGCGCCCCAAAGTTACTACCAGAGAGTCAAGACGAAAACGTGTGCCAACCCCTGTGCAAAACTTCACAAGGTCATAGAACGCGCAAGTTGATCACCAAAACATACATCAAGTAGATCGCGTGAATATCCCATGACTTCACAAGGTCTCAAATCCTTAAAGACTCAATCCGACATGATAACTTCAAAGGGAAAATTCAATCCATTACAAGAAGGGAGAGAGGTAGAAACATCATAAGATCCAACTATAATAGCGAAGCTTGCGGTACATCAAGATGGTGCCAAATCAAGAACACGAGAGAGAGAGAGAGAGAGAGATCAAAAACATAGCTACTGGTACATACCCTCTGCCCCGAGGGTGAACTAGTCCCTCCTCATCATGGAGAGCGCCGGGATGATGAAGATGGCCACTGGTGATGATTTCCCCCTCTGGGAGGGTACCGGAGCAGGGCCCCGATTGGTTTTTCGTTGCGACACAGGCTTGCAGTGGCGGAACTCCCGATCTAGGTTCTGTTCTGGAGGTTTGGGGATATATAAGAGGTGTTGGCGTTGAGAACAAGTCAGGGGGGTAGGGCACGCCCAGGGAGTTGGGTGCGCCGTCCACCCTTGTGGAGGCCTCGTGGATATTCTGGCCCAACTCTCTTGCTTCAGGGGCTGGTCCAAAAATCATCATCGCAAAGTTTCAGGTCAATTGGACTCCATTTGATATTTCCTTTCATGCGAAACTCAAAAGCAAGGAAAAACAGAAACTAGCACCGGGCTCTAGGTTAATAGGCTAGTCCTAAAATCATATAAAATAGTATATAAATGCATATAAAACATCCAAGATAGATAATATAATAGCATGGAACAATAAAAACTATAGATACGTTGGAGACGTATCATTCACCCCTTGCATATTATAGTTCATCACGAAGCCTTTATAGCTTGGTGGCAGTGATTGAAGAACTCTGTCAATGACACTATCATCCAGAAGATAAACTCCCAGCTGAGTCAAGTGGTTATGGTACCCAGACATTATGAGTATGTGTTCACTGGCAAAACTGTTCTCCTCCACCTTGCAGCTATAGAACTTTTTGGAGACTTCATATCTCTCAACCCGGGAATTTTCTTGAAATATTAACTTCAACTCCTGGAAGATCTCATATGCTCCATGACGTTCAAAACGTCTTTCAAGTCTCGATTCTAAGCCGTAAAGCATGGCACACTAAACTATCGAGTAGTCATTAGATTTGGCGTGCCATATTTTCATAACATCCGGAGTTCCTCCTATAGTAGGCCTTGCACCTAGCGGTGCATCAAGGACGTAATTCTTTTGTGCAGCAATGATTATAATCCTCAAGTTACGGATCCGGTCCATGTAGTTGCTACCATCATCTTTCAACTTAGCTTTCTCTAGGAACGCATTAAAATGCAAGGGAACGGTTGCACGGGCCATTGATCTACAACATAGATATGCAAAAACAATCAGGACTAAGTTCATGATAAACTTATGTTCATTTAATCATATTACTTAAGAACTCCCACTTAGATAGACATCCCTCGAGTCATCTAAATGATCACATGATCCATATCAACTAAACCATGTCCGATCATCACGTGAGATGGAGTAGTTTTTGATGACCCACAAGTATAGGGGGTCAATTCTAGCTCTTTTTGATAAGTAAGAGTGTCGAACCCAACGAGGAGTAGAAGGAAATGACAAGTGGTTTTCAGCAAGGTAATGTCTGCAAGTGCTGAAATTGTAAGTAGCAGAGTAGTTTGATAGCAAGATAATTCGTAATGAGCAAGTAACAATAGTAGTAGAAAAACTTCAGCAAGGTAGCCAAATCCTTTTGAGGCAAAAGACATACCAAAATGGTCTCTTATGATAATCAAAGTGTTCTTGAGGGTACATGGGAATTTCATCTAGTAACTTTCATCATGTTCAATTGTGTTTGCTACTTTGATAATTTGATACGTGGGTGGACCGGTGCTTAGGTGCTGTTCTTACTTGAACAAACCTCCTACTTATGATTAACCCTCCGGCAAGCATCCGCAACTACGTGAAAAGTATTAAGAATAAATTCTAACCATAGCATTAAACTTTTGGATCCAATCGGTCCCTTACGGAATAGCGCATAAACTGGGGTTTAAGCTTCTGTCACTCTCGCAACCCATCATCTAATTGCTACTCCAAAGTGAATTCCCTTAGGCCCAAATATGGTGAAGTGTCATGTAGTCGATGTTCGCATGACACCACTAAGGGAATCACAACATACATACTATCAAAATATCGAACACATATCAAGTTCATATGATTACATGCAACATGATTTCTCCCGTGACCTCAAGAACAAAAGTAAATCCTCACAAATGATAAACATGCTCATGATCAGAGGAGTATTAAATAGCATAATGGATCTGAACATATAATCTTCCACTAAATAAACGATATAGTAATCAACACTACTGGTCACCCACAAGCACCAATCTATTGTCCTGGTAACAAGATTGAACACAAGAGATGAACTAGGGTTTGAGATGAGATGGTGCTTTTGAAGATATTGATGGAGATTGCCCTTTGCAAGATGGGAGAGTTGTTGGTGATGATGATGACGATGGTTTCCCCCTTCGAGAGGGAAGTTCCCCCGGCAGAATCGCTCCGCCGGAGGGCAAAAGTGCTCCTGCCCAAGTTCTGCCTCAAGGCGGCGGCGCTCTGTCCCGAAAGTCCTCTCCTTCTTTTTTCTAGGTTAAAATGACCTATATACCAGAAGATGGACACCGAAGGTGGGCCTGGGTGAGCACAACCCACCAGGACACGCCAGGGCTCCCTCGCGCGCCCAGGTGGGTTGTGCCCATCTGGTGGGCCCCCTCTGGTAGTTATTTTCTCCAATAATTCTTAAATATTCCATAAAAAATCCTCGTGAAGTTTCAGCTCATTTGGAGTTGTGCAGAATAGGTAGCCTGACGTAGCTTTTTCAGGTCCAGATTTCCAGTTGCCGGAATTATCCCTCTCTGTGTATACTTTGCATATTATGACAGAAAAGGCATTAGAATTACTCCAAAAAGCATTATTATGGTTAAAAACATTATAAATAATAGTAAGAAAACATGATGCACAATGGACGTATCAACTCCCCCAAGCTTAGAGCTCGCTTGTCCTCAAGCGAAAACCGAAATCGAAAAACATGTCCACATTCTTTGAGAGAGAGGTGTCGATAAAAATGAAATACGGACATAGAAGCATCATGTTGATTATTACAACATCAAAAAAATTAAACATAATACTTTTATCATAGAACTTTTATCATATACTTCTCATGAATAAGTAACAATTCATCACACAATCGAAGTGTGAAGCAAAAAACTGTATTAAAACCAACAAACTATGTTCTCAGTCAACTTTGCAACTACAATTCATCATCTTTTCAGGAACGGTCACGTATCGGAGCCTTTGGCAAGTCCACATACTCAACCATCATATAGTCTTTTATGATTGCTAACACTCACCACGTACACATGAGCAAAATGTTTCAACCGGACACATAGAAAGATAGGGGCTTATAGTTTCGCCTCCCAATGTATTCACCTCAAGGGTGATGTCAACAATAATAACTCATGCTATCTATATTCAACTGGACATATGTGCCTAGATCTCTCCTCACCACATGATGCTTGCCAAAGGTGAAAAATAAAAATGAATAGAAGGAAAACTTTGACTCTTTGCATAAAAGTAAGTACATAGAAATAAAAGATAGGCCCTTCGCAGAGGGAAGCATAGGTTGCCATGCGCTTATTTGTTTGTATGCTCAATCCCTTAATGCAAAAGAATGTCACATTGCATTGCCCCTTGTGATAGCAACCGTTATTATGCAGTCTGTCGCTTTTATTCTTCACCATCACAAGTTCGTGCAATGCTCAATTTTCTCTGACACTAAATGATCTCACACTTTTAGAAGCAATTTTTATTGCCTTTTTGCACCGATGACAATTTACTTGAGTGATCTTGCTCAATCCCTAGGTAGGTATGGTGGACACTTGAAAATAAGATTTGGGTTTAAGGGTTTTTTGATGCACATGTACTATCTCTACTTAGTGCGGAATTTTTGGCTAGCAAGGATAGGGGGCAAGCACCACATGTTGAAGGATCTATGACAATAAGACTTCTATGTGAATATAAACAAACATAAACCATTAAGTTGTCTTCCTTGTCCAACGTCAACAATTTTGGCATATAATATTTTGACAAGGGCTCACAATCACCAAAGATTTCTAGGATAGTATATTTATATGTGAATCTTCTCTTCCCTATCTAATTCTTTCATGAGTAGATTGACCATAAGGAGATAGGTCCCCATAGGTCTCCTTATTTTCACGATTCTGGAGTGCTTCGGAAGGACTCTTCTATTTGTTCTTCCGGTGTCAAAGTTTGGATAATATTACTTTCAACTAATAGGGTACCTGAAAGCACAAGTTCTCCCTAGGTGGTTTTGGTAATTAATGACAACATATCTATTGTTGGACTAACATTTCTATCTAGTATGTTTTAGATAAGTTCAACAATGGAGTGGCATGGACTAAAGGTTGTGGGAAATTCTCCAAGATGCTAAGGACAAAGGATTGGCTAAAGCTTAAATCTCAAGACTCTTCATTTTACATTTTAGTGATCCAAGATCACATTGAGTCCATAGGAAAAGCGAATACTATCAAGGAGGGATGAGGTGTTGCTTAATGAGCCTCTTGCTTCAAGTGCTCAATGATATGCTCCAAAATCCTCAGCTACTTTCCCACTTCCACATATGACCTAAACCTAAGCCAAACTCGGACCTACCGATTATTTCTATCCGGCGCCACCGAGTTTCACTTGTCATAGCCATTGCCAAACCCTAGCAAATCGGTTCTACCGATAGGGATCTCGGTCTCACTGAGATGGGATTGTAATCTTACTGTGTATGTCCATTGCCAAAATCGGTCTCACCGATCTTGTGCAATCGGTACTACCGAGGTTACAATGCAAACTCACTGTGTATGCTCATTACCAAAATCGGTCTCACCGAGTTTGTGTAATCGGTCCCACCGAGTTTGCCTGACCAACCCTCTGGTTAGCTTATTACCAAATCGGTCTCACCGAGTTTGTGTAATCGGTCTCACCAAGATTACGTTATGCCCTAACACTAACCATATCGGTCCTACCAAGTTGCATGTCAGTCCCACCGAAAATCTCTAACGGTCACTAGGTTTACTATTTTGGTCCGACCGAGTTTGTTCATTCGGTCCCACCGAGATTGGTAAATTGTGTGTAACGGTTGGATTTTGTGTGGAGGCTATATATACCCCTCCACCTCCTCTTCACTCGTGGAGAGAGCCATCAGAATACATCTACACTTCCAACGCATATGTTCTGAGAGAGAACCACTTACTCATGTGTTGAGGTGAAGATATTCCATTCCTACCACATGAATCTTGATCTCTAGCCTTCCCCAAGTTGCTTTCCACTCAAATCTTCTTTACACCAAATCCAAATCATGTGAGAGAGAGTTGAGTGTTGGGGAGACTATCATTTGAAGCACAAGAGCAAGGAGTTCATCATCAACACAACATTTGTTACTTCTTGGAGAGTGGTGTCTCCTAGATTGGCTAGGTGTCACTTGGGAGCCTCCGACAAGATTGTGGAGTTGAACCAAGGAGTTTGTAAGAGCAAGGAGATCGCCTACTTCGTGAAGATCTACCGCTAGTGAGGCAAGTCCTTCGTGGGAGATGGCCATGGTGGGATAGACAAGGTTGCTTCTTCGTGGACCCTTCGTGGGTGGAGCCCTCCGTGGACTCGCGCAACCGTTACCCTTCGTGGGTTGAAGTCTCCATCAACATGGATGTAGGATAGCACCACCTATCCGAACCACGGGAAAAACATCCGTGTCTCCAATTGCGTTTGAATTCTCCAAACCCTTCCCTTTACATTCTTGCAAGTTGCATGCTTTACTTTCCGCTGCCTATATACTCTTTGCATGCTTGCTTGATATGTATTGTGAATGTTGAAATTGTGCCTAAACTCCACTTAAACCGAAAAAGCTTAAAAACAGCAACTGTAGCATTAAGTGTCTAATCACCCCCCCCTCTAGACACATCTACTTCAAGGTCCTACAAGTGGTATCAGAGCTTTGGTCTCCATTGCCTTGGTTTAATCACCATTTGATGAAGATGGATGTGTCTACTTTAGGGAGTCTTAGACATAGAGTGCCTATTCTTGATGGAGAGTATTTTCATGAGTGGAAAAATGAGATGCTTGTAATTTTCAATCAATATCATTTGAACAAGTATATTTCTAGCCCTTGTGCACCTCATATTGATCCTTTGCATCCTACCCTAGATGAAGATATCGACATAATTCGAAATCTTAGAACTATTGAGCTCATCATTAGAGGATTGCCCAAAAATTTGATTGCTAGTTTGCCTACTCTTAATTGTGCCTATACTATATGGAAATTTCTTGAGGAACGATTTCCCGATTATTCCTTGAAAATTTTGGATGAAATTATCCATAAATCTATTGCCTTGAGTAAGATGAACTCCAGTGATCCTAGTTTTGGTGATTGTCTATTTGAGCTTACCAATCTGAAGCGTGCTAAAGGAGATGTTGGAATCATTATATCTGAAGCTATAAGAATTCATAAAGGTGACCACTTTGATGATCATTTATCTAATGAATTACCCTCTCTAGGAAATGATGAGTCACAAGATCATGGTGAACATGGATACTATGATGATGATGATGATAGTGACTTCGATCTTGATGATGCAATGAGACATTTTGGTCTTATGGCAAATCTTCGGGGATATGTGTCAAGAGGAAAGGAATGGGTTCTTGATAGTGGATGTACTGATCATATGACCGGAGATGAAGAGATGTTCCATGAACTTGCTGAAAATGACGGCCCTCGAGAATATGTCACCTTTGGTGATAATTCAAAGGGTAAATTGGTTGGCCTTGGTAAGGTGGCCATCTCACGTGATAGTTCCATTCAAAATGTCATGCTCGTTGAATCTCTCGGCTACAACTTACTTTCAGTATCTAGACTTGCTGATTTCGGTTTGAATGTCCTATTTACTGAGGTAGATTGCCAAGTGTTTCGTTGAGACAATCATAAAATGGTCTTTACCGGTATACGTAGAGGTGATCTTTACATTGTCGATTTCTCTAAAAAAGCACAACCTAAAACTTGCTTTATTGCTAAATCCTCAAAAGGTTGGTTGTGGCATAGACGACTAGGTCACATTGGCACGAGGAACCTTGACAAGCTTATTAAAGGAAATCATATCCTTGGAGTTAACGATGTCATATTTGATAAGGATAGACTTTGTAGTGCTTTTCAAGCAGGTAAACATGTTGGAGGAAGGCATCCCGTGAAGAACATCATGACCACAAGGAGGCCACTCGAGCTACTTCATATGGATCTTTTTGGTCCCAACGCCTACAAGAGTCTCGGTGGAAATTCTTTCGGTCTAGTTATAGTTGATGATTTTTCAAGATTTACGTGGGTGTTCTTTCTTGATGACATGTCGCAGGTCCAGAAGATCTTCAAAAACTTCGCTAGGAAGGCCCAAAATTAGTTTGACGTGAAGATCAAGAAGGTTCGGAGCGACAATGGAACGCAGTTCAAGAACGCAAATGTGGACACCTTTCTTGACGAAGAAGGCATTTCACACGAGTTCTCGGCTACGTACACACCTCAACAAAATGGAGTTGTTGAGAGGAAGAACCGGACGCTCATCGAAATGGCGAGAACGATGCTTGATGAGTACAAGACGCCGAAGCACTTTTGGGCAGAAGCAGTTGAGACAGCTTGTCATGCAACAAATCGCTGCTTGTATCTTCACAAGCTACTCGGCAAGAAGGCATACGAGCTCCTCACTGGTAACAAACCCCAAGTTGGATACTTTCGAGTATTTGGCTCAAAGTGCTACATTCTAGACAAGCATCGTCGTTCAAGGTTTGCTCCTAAATCTCATGAAGGTTTTCTACTTGGTTATGGCTCAAACTCTCACACTTACCGTGTCTACAACAATTTTCCCCGAAAGGTTGAAGAGACGGTAGATGTGAAGTTTGATGAATCTAATGGCTCGCGAGTAGAGCAATTGCCAATCGATGTAGGAGACAAAGACCCTTCAGAAGCAATCCAAGACTTGTCTATTGGCAAAATCCATCCAACGGAGGTGAAGGAGAGTACCTCGTCCGTCCAAGTGGAAGCTTCTACTTCACGACAAGGTGAACCAAGAATTGATACGGAAGCATCCACAAGTGGGTCACACCAAGATGAAGAAGACGAGGAAATGCATCAAGACGAACATCAACAACCTCCTTCTCCACCACGACAAGAGAACGGCAACGTTAACAATGAAGAAGGCCAAGAAGAAGAACAAGATGAAGAAGATGTTCAACAAAGACCCAAGCAAAAGCTCTCACTAGTTCGAGCAAGAATTGCCAAAGATCATCCCGTCGAGCAAATCTACAATGATATTCAAACCGGGAGAATCACTCGCTCAAAAACTCGTTTAGCTAACTTTTGTGAAAACTATTCATTCATCTCTAGCATTGAACCTATGAAGGTTGATGAAGCATTGGAAGATCCGGATTGGATAAACGCTATGCATGAAGAGCTACACAACTTTGAGAGAAATCAAGTTTGGACATTGGTTGAGAAGCCCGACAACTACCACAACATCATTGGTACCAAATGGGTGTTTCGCAACAAGCAAGATGAAGATGGACAAGTGGTTCGCAACAAAGCATGTCTCGTCGCCCAAGGGTACACACAAGTCGAAGGTATGGACTATGGTGACATATATGCTCCCGTTGCTAGACTTGAGTCCATTCGCATCTTACTTGCCTATGCTAATCACCATAATATCACCTTGTACCAAATGGACATTAAAAGTGCTTTTCTAAATGGTGAAATAGAGGAGGAAGTTTATGTCAAACAACCTCCCGGCTTTATCAATCCTAAGAAACCAAATCATGTTTACAAACTTCACAAAGCTCTTTATGGTCTTAAACAAGCTCCTAGAGCATGGTATAAATGCTTGACCAAGTTCCTTATTGCAATTGGTTTTGAAATTGGTAAAATTGATTCTACTCTTTTTACTAAAAGGGTTAATGGAGAACTATTTGTATGCCAAATTTATGTTGATGATATCATATTTGGTTCAACTAACCCTCTCTTTAGTGAAAAGTTTGGAAAGCTAATGTCAGAGAAGTTTGAGATGTCTATGATGAGTGAACTCAAATTCTTTCTCGGTTTGCAAATCAAGCAAACTAAGGAAGGTACATTTGTCTCTCAAACGAAGTACACCAAGGACTTATTCAAGAAGTTCAATATGCAAGAATGCAAAGGTATGCCTTCACCCATGCCTACTAGTGGACATCTTGATTTGACCAAAGATGGTAAACCGGTTGATCAAAAGGTTCTCTATGATTGGTTCTTTGTTATACCTATGTGCTTCACGTCCCGACATTATGCTAAGTGTGTGCATGTGTGCACGTTATCAAGCTGCTCCTAAAGAATGTCATCTTAAGGCCATGAAAAGGATAGTGAGATACTTAATTCATACACCAAGCTTTGGCATTTGGTATCCTAAGAGGTCTTCTTTTGATCTTGTTGGCTATTCCGACTCGGATTATGCCGCAGACAAGGTTGATAGAAAGTCCACTTCGGGTACTTGTCAATTTCTTGGTAGATCTCTTGTGTCTTTGTCTTCCAAGAAACAAAACTCGGTATCCTTATCCACCGCCGAAGCGGAATACGTTGCCGCTGGTTCATGTTGTGCTCAATTACTTTGGATGACCCAAACTCTTAAAGATTATGGGATCTATGTGAAACATGTTCCACTGCTTTGTGACAATGAAAGTGCTATCAAAATTGGTCATAATCCTGTACAACATTCTCGAACTAAGCATATTGAAGTTCTTCATCATTTCATTCGAGACCATGTTTCTAAGGGTGACATTGATCTTAAGAATGTTCGCACCGATAAGCAATTAGCGGATATATTTACTAAATCTCTTGATGAGAAAGTATTTTGCAGGTTGAGAGGTGAATTGAACATTATTGATGCTTCGAACCTGGAGTAGGAACTCCATTGGATACATGCAAGACATGAGCTTATGACTAATCCATGATATATCTCTTATGATGACTATCTTATGTCTTGGATATATTTGTACCTTGCATGTTGTCTAACCCATGTAGGTGCTTGGTTGAATCTAATTCCGTGAGATTGCGACTCACTCACATCTTGAGCAATCTCTACATCACCAAGTCTCTACACAATGGTGGTTGAAGACAAGGAAGCACAAAACCATTCAAACATATCCTTTGACAAATTCTATGTTGAGCTTCATGATTGTCATTTTTGGATACACAAGTGCTCTTCCTTGCAAGAACTAACCTATGTAGGTAGATGAACTCAAACTCCAAGTGGTGCTCC
The DNA here is from genome assembly GCA_034509565.1 of Triticum monococcum. NCBI lineage: Eukaryota > Viridiplantae > Streptophyta > Magnoliopsida > Poales > Poaceae > Triticum > Triticum monococcum. Next base: position 637,601,288 of record CM067847.1, on the reverse strand, counting down.
CAACACTTGATGAGCTACATCAACCTTGAGCACCCACACAAGTTCAACTACTTGAGCAAGAACCACACCACCACCCAAGGTATGTTATTCCATCTTAGAGAAGCTTTACTCCAAGACATGAGTCAAAGCAACTCAACAAGATGTGAATACATCAAGATGCTTAAACGAAAAATGGTAACCCCATTTTGAGCTTAAACGATGAGTATGACCTATGATCAAGTGTTCTCACTTGACTCCTGAGTCAATATACTCTAACATAGGTGACTATGTCACCGCCCAACTCTAGATGAAGTTCTCTTGTGTTCTTTTCTGTGTTATTGCATTTGTCTCATGCATATTTATTTTCTTTCTCTTTTTCAAAAAAAACTTCATCTAGATCTTTAAGTTTCTTCTCTTTTCTTTTTGTTTTTGTTCTGCATTTTCTGCATTCAATTCCATGCAAATCCTTCAGATAATTCATTGCAAATCTTTGTGAGATCCTACATATGTTTAGTGAGCTGAGGTGACAAGTGTTTTTCTCTGTGTTGAACTCGATTTCACCGACTTGTAGTTTTCGGTCCAACCGAATCTTTTCGGCCCCACCGAAACATGCCACTCGGTGCCACCGACTTCACAACAGGAAAAACAGTTTGCCACTTGTTCTATATTTCTTCTGATCCAGCTCTACTCAATGAATCTTGTCCTCTACAAGCATCACAGTTTTATTCATTGCTTTGTGCTGAGTCTCAAGGACCAAACCTATATGACGGATTCCAGAAAGCCCTTCTCGGAAATTGATGTCACAGGGGGAGAGAGAGATCACATCAAAGCTTATCACCTACAAGGGAGAAAGTATGAAGAGGGAGAAAGAGATTTCTAGGAGGAGAGAATACTCAAGGAAGCCAGATGCTTGATGTTCAAGACGAGAGATGTCACATGTCTTTTTGGGGAAAGACATGTTCATATGTGCTTATTTGCATTAAGTTCTATCCATTTGTATCTTTCAGCTCTGATTTTCTGTTCCCTATCTTCTCCCAATATCCCATGTAAGATTCAGGGGGAGCAAGACACCTAAGGGAAAGAAATCAGTCAAATTCATTGCATATCTTTACTCTCGGGGACATGTTGAATCCAATGTGGTACCTTGTACTCACTCTCTACATGTCATCCCAGTCTTGGTACTCTTGTGGCTTCTTTGGTTTGCTCTGGCTAGTGGATGTACCTGTGTTATCTAACCTTGTTTGTGCAGGTTCATTCCCTCCTAAGCCAGATAAAGACTACAAGGTAAGTGTATGCATCAAAATCATGAGTATGAGGAATTCTTGCTTATGTACATACAGTTTGCAAGAAGGACTCATGAGCATGAAGGTATTTTCCTTGATAAGCTTTTGCTCTGATGCATATGGCCAAGATACATGTAACACATTGCCTACTCTGTCATGGTTATGCTCTCACATGCCTCTATATTTCACATTTACATGAGTGCATACATGTAGGGGGAGCCTATGCTTGTTACATGTCCTTCCAAAGCTTTACTTGCTGTTCTTTATATCTTTATCTAAAGCTTTGATGTATGTTACCATCAATTACCAAAAAGGGGGAGATTGAAAGCACTAGTGCTCCCTAGGTGGTTTTGGTAATTAATGACAGCATATCTATTGTTGGACTAACGTTTCTATCTAGTATGTTTCAGATAAGTTCAACAATGGAGTGGCATGGACTAAAGGTTGTGGGAAATTCTCCAAGATGCTAAGGACAAAGGATTGGCTAAAGCTTAAAGCTCAAGACTCTTCATTTTACATTTTAGTGATCCAAGATCACATTAAGTCCATACGAAAAGCCAATACTATCAAGGAGGGATGAGGTGTTGCTTAATGAGCCTCTTGCTTCAAGTGCTTAATGATATGCTCCAAAATCCTCAGCTACTTTCCCACTTCCACATATGACCTAAACCTAAGCCAAACTCGGACCTACCGATTATTTCTATCTGGCGCCACCGAGTTTCACTTGTCATAGCGATTGCCAAACCCTAGCAAATCGGTTCTACTGATAAGGATCTCGGTCTCACCGAGATGGGATTGTAATCTCACTGTGTATGTCCATTGCCAAAATCGGTCTCACCGACCTTGTGCAATCGGTACTACCGAGGTTACAATGCAAACTCACTGTGTATGCTCATTACCAAAATCGGTCTCACCGAGTTTGTGTAATCGGTCCCACCAAGTTTGCCTGACCAACCCTCCGGTTAGCTTATTACCAAATCAGTCTCACCGAGTTTGTGTAATCGGTCTCACCGAGATTACGTTATGCCCCAACCCTAACCATATCGGTCCTACCGAGTTGCATGTCAGTCCCATTGAAAACCTCTAACGGTCACTAGGTTTACTATTTCGGTCCGACCGAGTTTGTTGATTCGGTCCCACCGAGATTGGTAAATTGTGTGTAACAGTTGGATTTTGTGTGGAGGCTATATATACCCCTCCACCTCCTCTTCACTCGTGGAGAGAGCCATCAGAACACATCTACACTTCCAACTCATATGTTCTGAGATAGAACCACCTACTCATGTGTTGAGGCCAAGATATTCCATTCCTACCACATGAATCTTGATCTCTAGCCTTCCCCAAGTTGCTTTCCACTCAAATCTTCTTTCCACCAAATCCAAATCCTGTGAGAGAGAGTTGAGTGTTGGGGAGACTATCATTTGAAGCACAAGAGCAAGGAGTTCATCATCAACACACCATTTGTTACTTCTTGGAGAGTGGTGTCTCCTAGATTGGCTAGGTGTCACTTGGGAGCCTCCGACAAGATTGTGGAGTTGAACCAAGGAGTTTGTAAGGGCAAGGAGATTGCCTACTTCATGAAGATCTACCGCTCGTGAGGCAAGTCCTTCGTGGGTGATGGCCATGGTGGGATAGACAAAGTTGCTTCTTCGTGGACCCTTCGTGGGTGGAGCCCTCCGTGGACTCGCGCAACCATTACCCTTCGTGGGTTGAAGTCTCCATCAACGTGGATGTAGGATAGCACCACCTATCCGAACCACGGGAAAAACATCCGTGTCTCCAGTTGCGTTTGAATTCTCCAAACACTTCCCTTTACATTCTTGCAAGTTGCATGCTTTACTTTCCGCTGCCTATATACTCTTTGCATGCTTGCTTGATATGTATTGTGAATGTTGAAATTGTGCCTAAACTCCACTTAAACCGATAAAGCTTAAAAACTGCAACTTTAGCATTAAGTGTCTAATCACCCCCCTCTAGACACATCTACTTCAAGGTCCTACAGTACCTAAGAGATCATGTTTTATTCGTTGCCCATTAACAACCTTCGGATTAGTACCTTCGGAATAATTTATCTTGATGGCTCCAGACCGATAAACCTCCACTACTGCAGGATGCCGCTAACGCGACACTACAATCAGAGAACCTTGCATTGAACTGTGTGCGATGCATTAATCACAAATGGGGATGTAAAAAAACCGTCAAAAAATGTGCAAAAGGTTTGCAATGGAGGATGCATCAAACACGGTTCAGATCTTTGTTGCGTGTGCGATCCAGGGCATACGATTCAGTCCAATGAACCGTTTGCAATGAGGCGGAACAAAAGAAACGGGCAGCCTGATGAAGACATGTGCGATGTACATCAAACAGTTCACTTGGATGAACTGTTTGTGATTAGGCAACACAAAAGAAATGGTCAAGCAGATCAAGGTGTGTGCGATGTACAACATACAGTTCACTCGAATGAACCATTTAGGATGAGGCGGAACAAAAGAAACAGGCAGCCTGATGAAGGCGTGTGCGATGTACATCATACGGTTCACTCGGATGAACTGTTTGTGATTAGGCAACACAAAAGAAACGATCAGCCAGATCAAGGTGTGTGTGATGTACGACATGTGGTTCACCTGGATGAACAGTTTGCGTTGAGAAAAGAGAAAAGAAATGGTTCAATATAAGAAATACCATAAATATTGCAAGGTTCAAGTTCAAAGATTACAACGCCCAAATTCAAACATTGCATGCTGCGTCATTTCTGAAAAGGGATCAGCCGCTGACAAGTCATGTATCGATTTGACACAATAACTTCCAATTGCTTTGCCATATGCTCTTCTAATATGAAGTTTGGCATTTTTGGAGGCATTTCCATTCCGCAGTACCAGCCGTCTCGGATAATCATACCATTGATCTTTCCTAATTAAATACGTGTTCAACCTCAGTACCATCAGCACCTTTGCTCTGGCAAGAAAGAACAAGGCGAGTGTATTCTCTTGCGGGGTCCCTCGGTAGGAGTTCAAGGTAATATTTGAGAGATGCAGATCCAGGCATTCGATGTGATTTTCGTTATCAACATCTTCCACTGAGCCTAATATGCACCGCAAAAGAAGAGAACGTGTTAGTGCCTACATGAAGTTTTAAATAGTGCTACACGCCAATTTGGTTTGCAGGATTTGTATAATGCACCAACGTGCCATCTTTGATCTGTCATGATTAACATGGGCATTAATTTGATTACAATCTAGAAACATGTAGCCTTCTTCACAAGAGGTTGGATTGGATGAGAATTTCCCTAAGAAAACTAGTACAAATGAATCAAAAGGAGAAATGCTTATGGATGATTGTAACCATATGACTGAAGCAACCAACATGGGGTGGGGGTGTATGTCCTAAAATCCTCCAGAATTCCTAAAGAAATCGTAGTACATAGTCATTCACTACTCTAGGATGCTACTAACGCGACACTACGATCAGAGACCCTTCGAGAAACTATGTGCGATGCAATGATCGCAAACGGTGGTGTAGGTAAACCATCCGAAATGTATAAAACGCTTGCGATGATGGATGCATCAAACACGGTTCAAGTTTTAGTTGCGTTTGCGATGAAGGGCGTACGGTTCAGTTCAATTAACTGTTTGCGATGAGGAGGAACAAAAGAAACGGGTAGCCAGATGAAGGTGTGTGCGATGTAGATCATACTGTTCAATCGGATGAACTGTTTGTGATTAGGAAACACAAAAGAAACGGAAAGACCGATCAAGGTGTGTGCGATGTACATCATACGGTTCACTCGGGTGAACTGTTTGTTATTAGGCAAGAGAACAGAAACGGTTCAATATAACAGGATGTGTGTGATACGTGGGAAACAGGTCTGTAATTAGAAATGTGTGCGAAGACCAATAATAACGCAGACGATTGCTTCTAATAAGACGTATGTGATATGCTCTGTCTACAAAACATCTATTGCCCATTGTGGGACGGGCGGATATCCGGATATGCCATAAGGATGCGAAGAGGCATTCCTATCAGCAAGGACTAGCTGTTCCACCAGTAGCTCATGTAAGAAAACTATCAAGTTAAGTGTGCTCAGGCTGGAGTAGCCATCGGATGGGTGACTAGATGGGAAGTAGTGTCAATGTTAAATTTGGTGATGGGATGGGTCATTTCAGTCAAATGACCGAAGTGCCCCATTCCCTTAGCTAATTTAACCTCGAGGACCTTGTTTTCTATTTTAATTTTATTTTTAACACATGTTAAAGAAGGTCTACCACATTACTTTTTGACAATGTGCGATACGTGGCATATAGTTGATCCATCCGACCTATTTGTGATGGAATAGGCCATGTGTGTTGTGGGAAAACGCTTGGTAGTATTCAACCGTTTGGGATTGATGAATTCATCACCAATGGGATCCCTAGTGTGGTCCCTGTTCATCTGATCATCATCTACTTCTTGTGCTAGCTCGATGCTAAGTTTCCATTTATTGATGGCGTTTTCTGAACATGGCTCCGTTTCCCACCATTTCCTCACTTGTTTCCCGCCACCCTGCTATATTGCGCATAAGGGCCGCGGGACGCACGGAGGCAACAAGCGCAGCATGTAGCACATCCATCCTTTGCAGGCATGCCAACCCACCAAAGCGCCGCCACTGCAATCAACCTCGTCGATGAGGAAAACGAGCAGGTCCCACGGTCCGTCAAGGCCGAGGCACTCCCCGGCAATGCGATGGATGACGTTGTGATGTGCGTCATCGCCAGGGTTGAGCAGACCTTTGGCGCATGGCGCTTGAGCGCCGCAGATCAAGATATGCATGTCAGCACCGACAGGATGCAGCTCGCCGCACAACATGATCGATGGCGCACCATAGAGCAAGCTAGGCGCATTCGTGCCATTAGGTTGCGGCTCGCTGCACGGCGAGACCGTTGGAGCACCGCAGAGCGAGAGGCACGGCGTGCCGCACAGCAAGAGAGGATCCATGGGCACTTGCCTGCTGTCGACACGGCGTCGCAGCTGGGTACACGTCCTGTCAGCCCCATTACTCGCCAGGAGTGGGCAGAGGCCCTCAACATTGTACTTGCACCAGATGCCGGCCACACCGTACTTGCACCGAACGCCCATCGCGCCGTTCGCATGGTTGCCACCGTTCGCCTTGTCCGCAGCCCGCTGGATGCCAACACACTGGTCCATAGGCTCGACCGCCTCCTTGCCCAGCTGTCCACCTGGGCGCAGTAGAGGAACATGGCCGTCGCTTCCTTGAGCTGGTGATCTCTGATGAAATAGCCAACTTGGAGCTCAAGATCATGCTCCAGATGTACGGCAAGCATGTCGACCACTTGAACGAATGCCTCCACGAGTTTAGGAAGAGCCAAGAGCTACCCTAGGCAAGGGCTGCTGGTCATGGTCTCATGGACGCGTTTTATTTTGAAAAGTTGTTTCGACGTGGATAGCTTTGTATTCATAGCAATCATAGTATTGCTCTATTTCAATGTGTGTACTCTATTTTCCATTCTTATATGTTCTGCTTCAATGTGTGTACATACGCTTTCCATTCTGTATATGTGGATGATAACAGCTAGATTCAAATTAGTATACAAAAACAGATAGAAAATGGAATTCATAATATATATATATGTATATATATTAATTATTCATTACATCATCACAGAATATATATATATATATGTATATAATATCATCACATATACGTGATGATACTTAGCTACTAGGTACAATGCATAAAATTGAAAACGAACAATACTAGAACTAATAATCCCTCCTGGGGCCAGTATTCCAGCAACCCCTCGCCAGCAGCTTCCTGGTGCGCGGCGTCTTCCCTGTGCGGAGGCAGTACTCCGACTCCTCCGCCTCGCATCGCTTGACGTACCGATCTGCCTCTTGCTGGTGGACGCACACGGCCGATCTTGCCATTTCGTTGGGCACCCACCGAAGCTCCTCATCAGTGGCATGCTCGAGCTTATCGGCCCACCTCCACGCAGCGACGAGGCGCCTAGTGCCTATGGCCTTCCCCGTGAAGTACCTATCTTCGTACACCTCCTCGGCACGACGACACGCTCGCCCCCAAAGCTCCGCCGCCTCCTTTTTCCAGGCGGCATCACGGGCTTCACAGGCCGCCTGGTACCTGGCTTCCACCTCTGCCATCTCCTTCTTGAACGCCACTTGTCTAGCTTTCTCAGCTGGCGGCAGCGACTTCCACAGACAAAGATTGTACTGGCCCCAAAACCAATCCAAAGTTGTGGGGTCCAGCGCAACCTCGTCAAGCAGCGGGTAGAGGTCCTCGGCGCTGCTAATTGAGTGAGCGTCCTTGGGGGCGGCGACTCCTCGTCGGCATGTGGGCAGCCGGCGACGCCATGGCAGAGATTTGAGAGAGAGAGAGGGAGAGAAAGAGAGAGCGATGGGAGGATGTAGATGAGAATGCAGGCGGGACGATGTGAGCAAGTTAGTATTTAGTGGCGGCCGGAATCTAGATCGATGGGGACAATAGACACGCCGGTCGCCGGAATTTATGAGTACTGTAGTTTGAATTACACACAATTCCAGCAGCAAATCCGTGTGTGAACATAGTAGCTGACGGTTTCCAATACAAAATCGCGTCTCATTAATGAACCCCGCTAATCACCTACCAAACCATGAGCCGCGAGATAGAGTGCTAATCGTGTGGGGCCGGTTGTCTTGCCAGATCTTTACATTTTCTTTTTTGAACACCAGATATTTACATTGTCTGATGATTTTGTAACTCGCACACAAGTACACAAAAATATGATTTTTCAAACCGCTTAGGTTAGGCATTGCATGTAGATGTAGTTCAAATGTCAATTACGGTCATTAAATGGTTAGAAAATCACTTAAATGTCTTTAATAGGTGAAATCACCCCTGAAAATTTCCAAATTTTCACATGACAGTTGTATTAGTGCACGTTAAACGTAGGAAAAAATTTGAAGGCCGTAAGAGGAAGCTATCTCCCATCCGTCAGCAAACATGCATTGTTCCCTCTCGGAACCACGAACCTTCTAGTGAGTTGCTCCTGTTTGTGAGGGGTGTGTGTCCAAACTTTTGTCAAACAGACCAATTTTTACCACATCATCTTGGTGGCATGACATTAAATAAAGCATAGTTTCATGTTTTTCTGGTCATTTTTTAATTTTTTGGAATTAAAATGCCATGCCATGCACTCCATGCATGTGCCCATGCCTTGACACCAATATGTTTGAACATTCATTCGAATTTACTGCACATGGAATTAACTCGCACACACATACACAAAAATATGATTTTTCAAACCGTTTTGGTTAGGCGTTGCATGTAGATGTAGTTCAAATTTGAATTACGGTCATTAAATAATTAGGAAATCACTTAAATGTCTTTAGTAGGTCAAATGACCCCTGAAATTTACCAAATTTTCACATGACATTTGTATTAATGCACGTTAAATGTAGGAAAAATTTGAAGGCCGTAAGAGGAAGCTATCTCCCGTTCGTCATCAAACATGCATTGTTCCCTCTCGGAACCACGAACCTTCTAGTGAGTTGCTCCGATTTGTGAGGGGCGTGTGTACAAACGTTCGTCAAACATGCTAATTTCTTTATGACACCATCTTGGTGGTATGACATTACATCAACCAAGGTTTCATGTGTTTCTGATCATTTTTCTATTTTTTTGAATTAAAATGCCATGTCACTCCATGCATACGTGTGCATGTGCCCATGTCGTGAGACCAATATGTTTGAAAATTCCTTCTAATTTACTGCACATGGAATTAACTCACACACAAGTACACAGATATGATTTCTCAAACCATTTTGGTTAGGCGTTGCATGTAGATGTAGTTCAAATTTGAATTACGGTCATTAAATGGTTAGAAAATCACTTAAATGTCTTTGAAAGGTCAAATGACTGCTAGAATTTTCCAAAAATTCCCATTCTAGTTGTAGTAGTGCATGTTAGACGTTGAAAAAATTTCAAGGCCATAAGAGGAAGCTATCTCCCGTTAGTCATCAAACATGCATTGTTCTCTCTTGGAACCATGAACCATCTAGCGAGTTGTTCCGGTATGTGAGAGGTGTGTGTCCAAACTTTCGTCAAACATGCCAATTTCTTTACCACATCATCTTGGTGGCATGACATTAAATCAAGCAAGGTTTCATGTTTCTCTGATCATTTTTTACTTTTTTGGAATTAAAATGCCATGCATGCACTTGACACCAATGTTTTTGAAAATTCCTTCAAATTTACTACACATGGAATTAACTCGCACACAAGTACACAAAAATATGTTTTCGCAAACCGTTATGGTTAGGCATTGCATGTAGATGTAGTTCAAATTTGAATTACGGTCATTAAATGGCTAGAAAATAACTTAAATGTATTTAAAAGGTCAAATGACCCCTGAAATTTACCAAATTTTCATATAACAGTTGTATTAGTGCACGTTAAACGTAGAAAAAAATTTGAAGGCCCTAAGAGGAAGCTATCTCCCGTTCGTCATCAAATATGCATTGTTCCCTCTCGAAACCACGAACCTTCTAGCGAGTTGCTCCGGTTTGTGAGGGGTGCGTATCCAAATGTTCGTCAAACATGCCAATTTCTTTACCAGATCATCTTGGTGTCATGACATTACATCAACCAAGGTTTCCTGTGTTTCTCATCATTTTCTATTTTTTGAATTAAAATCCCATGTCACTCCATGCATACGTATGCATGTGTCCATGTCGTGAGACCAATATGTTTGAAAATTCCTTCTAATTTACTACACATGGAATTAACTCGCACACAAGTACACATATATGACTTTTCAAAACATTTTGGTTAGGCGTTGCATGTAGATGTAGTTCAAATTTGAATTACGGTCATTAAATGGTTAGAAAATCACTTAAATGTCTTTAAAAGGTCAAATGACCCCTAGAATTTTCCAAAATTTCACATTACAATTGTAGTAGTGCACGCCAGACATAGAAAAAATTTGAAGGCCGTAAGAGGAAGCTATCTTCCATTCGTGGTCAAACAAGCATTGTTCCTCTCGGAATCACGAACCTTCTAGCGAGTTGCTCTAGTTTGTGAGGGGTGTGTGTCCAAAATTTTGTCAAACATGCTAATTTAGTTACCGCATCATCTTGGTGGCATGACATTACATCAACCAAGGTTTCATGTGTTTCTGATTTTTTTTGGGATTAAAATGCCATGCCAATCCATGCACACATATTAATGCATATGTGTCCATGTCATGATACAAATATGTTTGAGAATTCCTTCTAGTTTACTGCACATGGAATTAACTCACACACAAGTACACAAATATGATTTTTCAAACCGTTTCTGTTAAGAGTTGCATGTAGATGTAGGTCAAATTTGAATTACTGTCATTAAATGGCTAGAAAATCACTTAAATGTCTTTAAAAGGTCAAATGACCCCTAGAATTTTCAAAAATTCCACATTACAATTGTAGTAGTGGACGTTAGACATAGAATTTTTTTGAAGGCCGTAAGAGGAAGCTATCTCCCGTTTGTCATCAAACATGCATTGTTCCCTCTCGGAACCACGAGCCTTCTAGTGAGTTGCTGCGGTTTGTGAGGGGTGTGTGTCCAAACTTTGGTCAAACATGCCAATTTTTTACCACATCATCTTGGTGGCATGACATTACATCAACCAATGTTTAATGTGTTTCTGATTTTTTAATTGTTGGGAATTAAAATGTCATGTCATACCATGCTTAATTGTGTCACAGCCGGTAGACCAATATGTTTGAAAATTCCTTCCAATTTACTGCACATGGAATTAAATCGCACACAAGTACACGAAATATGAGTTTTCAAACCGTTATGGTTAGCTGTTGCATGTACATGTAGTTCAAATTTCAATTACGGCCATTAAATGGCTAGAAAATCACTTAAATGTCTTAGAAGGTCAAATGACCCCTGAAATTTTCTAAAATTTGACATGACAGTTGTATTAGTACTACAAAATTTCTCGTTCATTTAAAACACCATCCGTTGGCACTTTATTCCAAATTCGTCTTTCACAGCTAATAAAAAATATCTACAACATCACACACAGTTGTTTTCTAGGAACCATTTCCGATGAAAATATCTGGGTCTATTTAAGTCTCCCTCCTTAAGGTTCACCGGCTCGTCTGCTCTAGTGTCGGCAGCCCCCGAATCCACTAATCCTGATCCCCATTCCCGCACCCCCTTCTTGCAAAGATGACGCCGTGGAAACGCTTCGTGAAGGCCCGTATGATGGTCGCCTCCTCCCCCCGAGCACCGCCGCCTGCGCCGAGAGCACCGCCGCCTACGCCGAGAGTGTCGCCGCATCCGCATTGAGCGCGTCCGCTTCAGCCGAGAGGGTGTCTGCGGCAGCCGAGAAGGCAGCTGCAGCAGCCGAGACGGCTGCAGCAGCTGCTCCGACAATGGCTGCAAACACCGAGAGCACTCGAGCTGTCGTCCGTACCGGTGATGTCGCCCTGGCCCGGTCGAGGCCATCCATGCCAAGATCAAGGATGCACATGCCAAGATATTCCAGGCCACCTCAGACTCCAGCATGCAACCCACATCTGAAAATGCGGTGGTGGCCATGGAGCACCTGCTTCCTCATGAGGTCGCCGAGCGAGAGCTAGAGATGCAGGAGGCAGCGGTGATCGAGGAGCGTCCGGAGGAGGAGTTGCGCATGGCCGAGGTCGAGGTAGAGAAGAGTCTGTCTATTGAGGAATCGGCGGTGGAGTACCAACGCGATCTCTGGCGCAACCAATACTACGAGTACTACAACCTCGAGGGCGGCACCGAGGACGAGGACGAGGACAAGGACGAGGACGCGATCGACTTCAGCAGGGGGGGCGCGGAGTCCACCAACGGCGACCTGTCGCCAGGACAAGTCATCAACGTCTCATCTCACACCGGCGATGCATAAGCCGGCGCGGTGGCGGATTTTTAATTATGCGTACTTAGGCTTTGTTTTTAATGCTGGTCTTTTGTTAGAGCAATGTTTAGGTCAACTGGCTTTGTGTAATTACTGAAATTGCTCGATTCAGTAAGTGTGGTATGTCTGCTGTACGCTCTTTTGTGTGCCCAAATTAGCAAGTGATGTTAAATTATGCAATGACATACCCGGGGAAATTTCCACCAAAATTTGAATTATCAAACTCATCGCATGCGCGTAAAGCAGAATAATCGTTTGTGATGCACACAACCATTCAAAGTGAATGGTCCGGCGGCACCGCGCGCATTCAAAGTGAATGTGCCCATGCCTTGAGACCAAAATTTGAATTATAAAACTCATCCCATGCGCGTAAAGCAGAAGAATCATTTGCGATGCACACAATCGTTCAAAGTGAATGGTCCGGCGGCACCGCGCGCAAAGTTTCCCTCCACACCGCCAAACTATCTACCCCCGCCCCCCTTTTCCACCCCTTTTTCTCCCCGACCACAAGTCACATTTCCCCTGTTTTCTCCTTCCTTGCTTGCTTGCTAAGCTATAGCCGTTTCCTCGCTCTCGCCGTCTCGCATCATACCGCCGGGGTCGCCATGGTCTTCTTCAAAGACATCTCCAGGGGTTCCTCCTCCTCCGACGACTCCTTCACCACCTGGATATGCCTCTTTTCTCTCTCTTGGGCTATGACTTGGAATGAAGGATTTTTACCCAGGGGTCGATTTGACTCGTTTCTTCCTCTTGTAGCTCCCTAAGACCATCAGTAGGAATGAATGGAGTGGGGTGGCTGAAGATCTATCTTCTCGTTGTCACCATCAATCTCCATGCGTGAAGCTACTTGCGTTTGATTCTGTGGACACTGGGAGGAAGTTTCTGGCATGTGCAGAGAAGGTTAGACCATCTTCCGTTGTTACAAATCATTTGTTAGATGTGATTCAAACACTGTCACGGTCCCAACCCATTCATACCACACCTTCAACTAAATGCATCCTAAGATAGTGTCACAGTTTGTACCTAGTATCTTAAATTGTTGCCATCTCATCAGCGGTGCCATTAGAAAATTGGTTGGCACCGCTTCAGCAGTTTGTGCAGCCAACTTTGGTCCACACATCCGAGTAGCAAAGCACTAAAATACTAAATATTTATGGCACGAAGGAACTGGGCATCAGAGCAACTACGTGCTCCGCAGTCTGGGTCCCTAATTTTTTCTGGTGCATCGGCTCGCTAGTTCAGGGCACCGGTGCGAGATGTACCAACAGTTGTCTTTACACTAGTTTTGGCATACATAGTGGACGGCCTTAGTGCTATTAGTTCTATGTTACTAAATTAGTGCAGATACACACCTGTTAGTATCAATTTGCTGTCATCCAAACACTGTTGCTATGCTGTTGCAGTTATATTTACCTTCCTCATAAAATGTTCAATTTTTTATTTATTGTACATGAGTAAGAACTTGTAGCATCGTTGTAGTTAATTATAGCTTCTGATGTTCCAGAATTTGGTTTTGTCTTAGTACTAATTATTTCATTTGCACATTGATCTTTTTGAGAAGATATGTCATAATTAACATGTTTCTTCAGTTTTTCAAAATAAGCATTAGTGATTTTCTATGTTGCTATAAACCCATTTCCCCTACAATTGTTACTGATCTAGTTTTAAATATTATAGGATGAACAGAAGTGTTCTTACTTGGAGTGGGTTGATCAAGAGTGGCCCCAGTCTTTGAAGATGTGCCTAACGAAGCTCTGGAGCATGTATGAGGAAGTGAACATGGCTAGGCTTACTGAAAGTCTTGTCAACGCTGAAGCATGTTTCAAGATGCGGGATAAAAAGTTGAAGGTGGAGAATGAGCTCAGATTTTTTTTTTAAAAAGACTTTGCTAAGATGGTGTTGGCGAAGGAGGAGGCACTTTCCCGGTTGGCCCATGCAAAACGGGTTCTTACTGAACTGAAAGCAGAGGTGGATAAGACGAGCCTGGATGATCTTGATTAGGGAAATGAATATATTGTTCTTATGAAGTTGAACTAGCTATATGTTGTACTGTGTTGTTTTCATGTAGCTAGCATACTGTGATGTTATAATATATTTATGTGCCTGATACGAAATTGGCAAACAGCTGTTTGATATGAAATGTGAATTTGCATAATACTGGAATTATTAATTGTAAACTAATAAACCTGCTAAATGTGTCATGGATGTTTGTAAATGGTTCTAGCAGTAAAAGCAGTTGCGATGGATAGCCCAATGCCACACCGTTTTCTTCATCATATCATGTGTGATATAGTTGATAAAAGCAAACAGTTATCCAAGGAAGACCGTGTATGATAGTTACACCTTTCGCACACGAGCCTACACATAAGACTGTGTGGGATTTACGTCCGAACGGAAATGTTTTCCCTGGATTGAATGTGTGGGATGTACATAAGAACGGAAACGTATTCCTTGGATTGACTGTGTGTGATATACATACGAACGGAAATGTTTTTCTGGGATTCAATGTGTGGGATGTACATACCTACGGAAATGATTTTGTCGAATTATAGTGTGGGATGTACATACCTACGGAAATGATTTCTGGGATTCACCGTGTGGAATGTATATACCTACGGAAATGATTTCTGGGATTCACCGCGGGGATGTACATACCTACGGAAATGATTGGGTATCGATGCCTCACCCGATCGCACACAGCCCCAGCCTGGGTCCCAGGAGGGCCTATCCCCGACAATATCTAGGTCATGTGGGAAGGACACGCTATCACACACACTCACTTGGTGACGGTTCCAAATGCCGTCACGGAAAGTGGTAAAAAACTGTTTGTTTAGGACCAACACGCACCAGTGATTGTTAACTTGGGAAAAGGTGCAAAAAATTGAACTCCCTTATGGTTAACATTTAACAGGAAAGGAACATCACCTTGATATATAGCTTCTTCAGGCACGGAAAGCATCTGAGGCAACTGAAAACTTGGTCTAGGTTGGGGACGACAGATTCTAGTGCCAAGACCTTCACTGTGCCCAGAGTCTGGGTGAAGCTTCGCGGGATGACATATGAACATACATCTTCGAAACTAGTTATTACATTGATATCAAGAAGGAGAGGTATATAAGGTGACTATTGTACCTAAAAGTTGTATTATTTGACAGACGAGTACCCCACCACTTTCAATTTCGGCGCAGGAATGACGTTGATTCTTGTTGGAGCTTGTTGATAAACTACAAGTAATCTCTCAAGTGAAGGTCTGTCCTAGATGACCATATTGTGGTCCACCTTTTGTGATCTCTCATTGCAGCACCAGCAACACACATAAATAGTGCGGAGAGTCCTAGAGGTGATGTGCAAGGTACTCGACCAATTTCTCGCCTGAAGACGAAGGAACTCGAGTGCAGTACAGCCGCGGAGCAGACACTCCATCTCATCCTTTCGGATGCAGACGACAAGGAGCTCGAGGTGCTTCAGTCGTGGTAGAAAAAGAGCGGGTGCGTCATTAAGGGGGGGTGGCAGTTCATGAAATTGGCGAGGCGCAGCATGGGCAGAAAGCAGAGCGCAGACGTTGGCAGGAAGCTCATTTGCCCATCATTATAACTTAGCTTCTTGAGCTGATCTATGGCGCGGGATCGGAACCACTCATCAATCTTCGCTCGCTCCTTACCACTGGAATGGAACTTGCCCGTGATAAGGCCTTTGATAGGGCCATGGTGACTGCCGAGGATCTGTGAGAACGCATCCCAGCTTTGGCGATAGTCATGGCACAGCTTGTGGGCGTGGAGGAGGTCGAAAGGGGTGTGGATCCATAGGGTGCGCCACCGTCGGGAAACGATGGCTGTCCTCGCCCGATTTCTGATTGGGAGGAGGGATATGATGACTATCAAGATATCATCAGGGAGGTTGTTGATGAAGTCTGGGACAGGTGGAGTTGCTTGCGGTTCTTTGCTGACCCGCCTCCGCTTGTTGGCAGCCTCGTTCTCCACCTTGTTGGCGGGGACGGGAACCTTTGTCTCCCTATTCACGCCATGCTCCGGTGCTTCAGCAACCCCGGCGTCGCCACTCCCTCTGATGGGGCGCTTTGGCGGCATCCTTGCACACTTACGGCTTTGAGGACTCAGAGCGGCATCGAGGATGCAGGCGGAGAGAGAGAGGAATTGTGTGTGTGGCGAGGATGGGGGTGCGGCCGCTTGGCGGCACCATTAATATAGACCAGTGGGAGCGAGGCGGGCGGCGGTCCAAGGCTGTCTGGCTTCCCGGTGAGAACAACTACTTAATCTCTAGTATGAATGAAATCTATGCTTAATTACTAAATTTATTTGCAAAAAATAGATGGTGATATTGATTTTTAGCTGCATATTTTGAAAAATCGCAGTGTTTCTTGGCTTAGCACCGAAGTCTAGCTTTAATTTGCATGTCGTAATCTGAACTGTTTGTGTTGAAGAGATGCACAGATCCTGCATTGAATAGCTTGTACGCTTCTCGGTGAGCCTGCGCACCGGACTGTGCTCGCATGCCTCCCGTTCAGTCAAGCAGCTGTCCGCACGACACCTCCTATAGTCATTAAAACCAAGACACGTGGCATCACGTGAATGGTTAACCGAACGCACGTGGTTTGAATTATACAAACAGTTGAGATATTAAAGTGGCGGCTATTTTTTTTCAAAATGCCTTTGTTGGCTGTCATTATTCGAGTGCGCCTTCTCTCAAAATGGACATGAAAAATACCACAGCATTTCGGGTGCCCTTCCATGATAGCATGCCAAGTTTCATGAATTTCAGACGAGTTTTAGATTTACTAGAATTTAAAAATCAGGCATCTCAATGTTTTGCCGGCAATCAATGGTGCCCTAGTGTTTGAAATTCATTCCCATTTCTTGCATGGGACCTAAGCATGCACCCAAGGACACATATTTGATTTCTCAACCAATTTATCTGCACTGGAGCATGCGCATGTAGTTAAAATTTGAATTATGCACATAAATGCATTGAAAACTCACTTACTGCATAAAAATGTCCAAACGAACCCCGAAAAATCACAAAAATTCAAACAACACTAATGTTGTTCTATGTTGACACGAGAAAAAAACTTGAAAGCAATAAGAGGCAATGGATATTATTTCGTCCCCAAAGGTGGGACGTTCCGTACCGAAAACCATCATGCTTGTTGTGAGAAGCTCCGGTTTGTGAGAAGCATATACCCAAACCTGTCCCAAATGGGACAAAATTTGTACCACAACATGTCGGGTGCCCTTCCATTATAGCATGCCAAGTTTCATGAATTCCAGATGAGTTTTGGATTTCCTAGAATTTAAAAACAAGGCATCTCTATGTTTTGCCGGCAATCAACAGTGCCCTGGTGTTTGAAATCCATTCCCATTTCTTGCATGGGACCTAAGCATGCACCCAAGGACATAGATTTGATTTTTCAACCAATTTATATGCACTTGAGCATGCGCATGCAGTTCAAATTTAATTATGCACATAAATGCAATGAAAGCTCACTTAATGCATAAAAATGTCCAAACGAACCCCAAAAAATCACAAAAAATCACACAACACTCCCGTTGTTCTATGTTGACACGAGAAAAAAACTTGAAATCAATAAGAGGCAATGGATATCGTTTCGTCCCCAAAGGTGGGACGTTCCCAACTAAAAACCATCATGTTTATGGTGAGAAGCATATACCCAAACCAGCCCCAAATGGGACAAAATTTGTACCACAACATGTTGATGCCGCTCCATGATAGCATGCCAAGTTTCATGAATTTCAGACAAGTTTTGGATTTACTAGAATTTAAAAACCAAGCATCTCAATGTTTTAATTACCGGCAATCAAAGGTGCCATGGTGTTTTAAATTCATTCCCATTTCTTGCATGGGACCTAAGCATGCACCCAAGGACAAAGATTTGATTTTTCAACCAATTTACTTGCACTGGAGCATGCACATGTAGTTCAAATTTGAAGTATGCACATAAATGCATTAAAAACTCAGTTAACGCGTAAAAATATCCAAACGAACCCCGTAAAATCACAAAAATTCACACAACACTCCTGTTGTTCAATGTTGACACGAGAGAAAAACTTGAAAGCAATAAGAGGCAATGGATATCCTTTCGTCCCAAAAGGTGGGACGTTCCATACCGAAAACCATCATGCTTGTTGTGAGAACCTCCAGTTTGTGAGAAGCATATACCCAAACCTGCCCCAAATGGGACAAAAGTTTTACCATGTCATGTTGATGCCGCTCCATGATAGCATGCCAAGTTTCATGAATTTCAGACGAGTTTTGGATTTACTAGAATTTAAAAACCAGGCATCTCAATGTTTTGCCGGCAATCAACAGTGCCCTGGTGTTTGGAATTCATTCCCATTTCTAGCATGGGACCTAAGCACGCACCCAAGGACACAGATTTGATTTTTTAAGCAATTTATATGCACTGGAGCATGCACATGTAGTTCAAATTTGAATTATGTACATAAATGCATTGAAAACTCAGTTAATGCATAAAAAATTTCCAAACGAACCCCGAAAACAACAAAAATTCACACAACACTCCTGTTGTTCTATGTTGACATGGCAAAGAAACTTGAAAGCAATAAGAGGCAATGGATATCGTTTCGTCCCCAAAGGTGGGACGTTCCCTACCAAAAACCATCATGCTTGTTGTGAGAAGCTCCGGTTTGTGAGAAGCATATACCCAAACCTGCCCCAAATGGGACAAAATCTGTACCATGGCATGTTGATGCCGCTCCATGATAGCATGCCAAGTTTCATGAATTTCAGACGAGTTTTGGATTTACTAGAATTTAAAAACCAGGCATGTCAATGTTTTGCCGACAATCAACGGTGCCATGTTGTTTGAAATTCATTCCCATTTCTTGCATGGGACCTAAGCATGCACCCAAAGAAAAAGATTTGATTTTTTTCAACCAATTTACATGCACTGGAGCATGCGCAAGTAGTTCAAATTTGAACTATGCAAATAAATGCATTGAAAACTCACTAAATGCATAAAAATGTCCAAACAAACCCCAACAAATCACAAAACACTCCTGTTGTTCTATGCTGACAATTGAAAAAAACTTGAAAGCAATAAAAGGCAATGGATATCATTTCGTCCCCAAAGGCGGGAAGTTCCCTACCGAAAACCATCATGCTTTTTATGAGAAGCTCCGATTTGGGAGAAGCATATACCCAAACCTGCCCCAAATGGGACAAAATTTGTACCATGACATGTTGATGCCGCTCCATGATAGGATGCCAAGTTTCATGAATTTCAGACGAGTTTTGGATTTACTAGAATTTAAAAACCAGGCATCTCAATGTTTTGCCGGCAATCAACGGTGCCATGGTGTTTGAAATTCAGTCCCATTTCTTTCATGGGACCTAAGCATGCACCCACACTAGTAGAAAAAGGGTCAAACGTGAAGCACATTAGTGCCGATTTGTATTTGAGCCGGTACTAATGGTACCATTAGTGTCGGTTCGAACGGATTTGCATTAATGCCGGTTCGTGTTGAACCTTTAGTACCGGTTCGTGGCAGGCTGGCGTCAGGCCGGGGCCCCACGATCACCTTTAGTACCGGTTCGTGGCACGAACCAGTAATGAAGGTACTAACAGGGTCTGACCTATAGTACAGGTTGGAGACAAAAACCGGCACGATAGGGCAATTTTCAAACTCTACCCCCCCTAGTGGATCGCCTTTTCAGTTTTAAAAAAAATAAACGAAAATGATGGAAATGTCAAAAAAATAAAAGAAAATAAGTTTCCCATGTGATATGTGGTCTAGTTGTTGGGAAAATTTGTAAATGTGAATTTTGACTTTATTTGCAAAATCTCTCTGAAATTTGTAAAAAAGGGCATAACTTTTGCATACTAACTCGGATGAAAAAGTTTTTTATATGAAAAATCATCTACTCGAAAAGTTACATCCGAATTTAATTGGGGGAACCACGTTAAACATTTGCCAAATCCTCAAAAACCTAATAGAAAAAAGTTACGGGGCTTTTAAGATCTAGAGTGGAAAAAATGAAAAATATTCAAACTGTGGGCAAACTGTGGTCAAACAATGGTGAAACTAGTTATTCTAGAATATTAGTGTTACTAAATAATTATTTTAGTTATTTCAATTTTGGTCAAATCTGGTCAAACTGTGGTCAAACTATGGTCAAACAATGGCCAAACTAATTATTGAAAAAATATTAGTGTTACTAAATAATTATTCAAGAATATTAGTGTTACTAAATAATTATTTCATTTTTTTGAATTTTGGCCAAATCTGGTCAAACTATGGTCAAACTGTGGTCAAACTATGGTCAAACTACTTATTCAAGATATATTAGTGTTACTACATAATTATTCAAGAATATTAGTGTTACTAAATTATTATTTCAATTTTTTGAATTTTGGTCAAATCGGGTCAAACTATGGTCAAACTTATTCAAGAAATATTAGCGTTACTAAATAATTACTATTTTTTAGAATAATAGTTTCAAACTCAAATGGTGAAATGTGTGACTTCATGCTCAAGCTAAACTCCTGAGGGTTAATAGGATTGACATCTTACTATTGTCAGGAAAACAACAAGTGCAGACTCGGAAACGAAGGAGAATAGAACCTGAAAGTTAAGCGTGCTCGGGCTCGAGTAGTGACAGGGATGTGTGACCGGTCGGGAAGTTAGATGATTTTGAATGAGTGATCCACACTTGAGCAGTTAAGAGAGGTGATTAGAGACTAAATCATCAAATAATTCAGAAAAATTAAAAAAAAATCAAATTTTTTTCCAAAATTTTCAAATTTTTTTTTCAAAAAAAACCTTTAGTACCCCGGTACTAAAGGTCCCCCATACCAGGGCGCGAGCTCACGCCACGTGGTGGCACTTTAGCGCCGGTTCGTGCCGAATCGATACTAAAGGGGGGGGGGGGCTTTAGTGCCGAAATTTTAGTGCCGGTTCCATAACCGGCACTAAAGGCCCTTACAACCGGTACTAATGATTTGAATTTTCAACCAATTTATATACACTAGAGCATGCGCATGTAGTTCAAATTTGAATTATGCACGTAAATGTATTGAAAACTCATATAATGCATAGAAATGTCCAAACGAACCCCAAAAAATCACAAAAATTCACACAACACTCATGTTGTTCTATGTTGACACAAGAAAAAAACTTGAAAGTAAAAGAGGCAATGGATATCATTTCATCCCCAAAGGTGGGACGTTCCCTACCAAAAACCATCATGCTTGTTGTTAGAAGCTCCGGTTTGGGAGAAGCATATACCCAAACCTAGCCCAAATGGGACAAAAGTTGTACCACAGCATGTTGATGCCTCTCCATGATAGCATGCCAAGTTTCATGAATTTCAGACAAGTTTTGGATTTACTAGAATTCAAAAACCAGGCATCTCAATGTTTTGCCGGCAATCAACGGTGCCCTGGTGTTCGAAATTCATTCCCATTTCTTGCGTGGGACTTAAGCATGCACCCAAGGACACATATTTGATTTTTTTCGACCAATTTATATGCACTGGAGCATGCACATGTAGTTCAAATTTGAATTATGCACATAAATGCATTGGAAACTGAGTTTATGCACAGAAATGTCCAAACGAACCCTAAAAAATCACAAAAATTCACACAACAATCCTGTTATTCTTTCCTGACACAGGAAAAAAAACTTGAAAGCAATAAGAGGAAATGTATATCATTTTGTTCCCAAAGGTGGGACGTTCCCAACCAAAAACCATCATGCTTTTTGTGAGAAGCTCCGGTTTGTGAGAAGCATATACCCAAAGCTGCCCCAAATGGGACAAAATTTGTACCATGGCATGTTGATGCCGCTCCATGATAGCATGCCAACTTTCATGAATTTCAGATGAGTTTTGGATTTACTAGAATTTAAAAACCAGGCATCTCAATGTTTTGCCGGCAATCAACGATGCCCTAGTGTTTGAAATTCATTCCCATTTCCAGCATGGGAGCTAAGCATGCACCCAAGGACAAAGATTTGATTTTCAACCTATTTATATGCACTGGAGCATGCACATGTAGTTCAAATTTGAATTATGCACATAAATGCATTGAAAACTCACTTTGAATTATGCACATAAGAGACAATGGATATGGTTTCATCTCCAAAGGTGGCACATTCTCTACCGAAAACCATCATGCTTGTTGTGAGAAGCTCCGGTTTGGGAGAAGCATATACCAAAACCTAGCCCAAATGGGACAAAAGTTGTACCACGACATGTTGATGCCGCTCCATGATAGCATGCCAAGTTTCATGAATTTCAGACGAGTTTTGGATTTACTAGAATTTAAAAACCAGGCATCTCAATGTTTTGCCGGCAATCAACGGTGCCATGGTATTTGAAATTCAGTCGCATTTCTTTCATGGGACCTAAGCATGCACCCAAGGAAAAGATTTGATTTTTTTTTCAACCAATTTATATGCACTGGAGCATGCATATGTAGTTCAAATTTGAATTATGCACATAAATGCATTGGAAACTGAGTTTACGCATAAAAATATCAAAACGAACCCTGAAAAGACACAAAAATTCACACAACACTCCTGTTGTTCTATGTTGACACAAGAAAAAAACTTGAAAGCGATAAGAGGCAATGGATATCGTTTCGTTCCCAAAGGTGGGACGTTCCCTACCGAAAACCATCATGCTTGTTGTGAGAAGCTCCGGTTTGGGAGAAGCATATACCCAAACCTGGCCCAAATGGGACAAAAGTTGTACCACGGCATGTTGATGCCGCTCCATGATAGCATGCCAAGTTTCTTGAATTTCAGACGAGTTTTCAATTTACTAGAATTTAAAAACCAGGCATCTTAATGATTTGCCGGCAATCAACGGTGCCCTGGTGTTTGAAATTCATTCCCGTTCTCTTACATGGGACCTAAGCATGCACCCAAGTTCACAAATTTGATTTTTTTTCAACCAATTTATATGAACTGGAGCATCCACATGTAGTTCAAATTTGAATTATGCACATAAATGCATTGGAAACTCAGTTTATGCATAAAAATGCCAAACGAACACTAAAAAATCACAAAAGTTCGCACAACACCCCTGTTATTCTATGCTGACACGGGAAAAAAAACTTGAAAGCAATAAGAGGCAATGGATATCGTTTTGTCCCTAAAGGTGGGACATTCCCTACCAAAAACCATCATGCTTGCTGTGAGAAAAGCTCCGGTTTGTGAGAAGCATATACCCAAACCTGCCGCAAGTGGAACAAAATTTGTACCATGGCATGTTGATGCCGCT
This sequence comes from Triticum monococcum, assembly GCA_034509565.1. Taxonomy (NCBI): domain Eukaryota; kingdom Viridiplantae; phylum Streptophyta; class Magnoliopsida; order Poales; family Poaceae; genus Triticum; species Triticum monococcum. The sequence goes on along the minus strand of CM067847.1, from coordinate 637,577,824 downwards.
CCATGATAGCATGCAAAGTTTCATGAATTTCAGACTAGTTTTGGATTTAATACAATTTAAAAACCAGGCATCTCAATGTTTTACGGGCAATCAACAGTGCCATGGTGTTTGAAATTCATTCCCACTTCTTGCATGGGACCTAAGTATGCCCCAAGGACAAAGATTTATTTTTCAACCAATTTATATGCACTGGAGCAGGCGCATGTAGTTCAAATTTGAAATATGCACATAAATGCATTGAAAACTCTGTTAATGCATAACAATGTCCAAACGAACCCCGAAAAATGACAAAAATTCACACAACACTCCTGTTGTTCTATGTTGACACGACAAAAAAACTTGAAAGAAATAAGAGACAATGGATATCGTTTCGTCCCCAAAGGTGGGACGTTCCCTACCGAAAACCACCATGCTTGTTGTGAGAAGCTCCGGTTTGTGAGAAGCGTATACCCAAACCCGCCCCAAATGTTTTGCCGGCAATGAACGGTGCCCTGATGTTTGAAATTCATTCCCATTTCTTGCATGGGACCTAAGCATACACCCAACGACACATATTTGATTTTTCGTTCAATTTATATGCACTGGAGCATGCGCATGTTGTTCAAATTTTAACTATACACATAAATGCATTGAAAACATACTTAATGCATAAAAATGTCCAAACGAACCTCAAAAAATCACAAAAATACACACAAAACTCCTGTTGTTTTATGTTGACACGAGAAAAAACTTGAAAGCAATCAGAGGCAATGGATAACATTTCGTCCCCGAAGGTGGGACTTTCCCTACGGAAAACGATCATACTTGTTGTGAGAAGCTCCGGTTTGCGAGAAGCGTATACTCAAACCTGCCCCAAATGGGAAAAATTGTACCACGGCATGTTGATGCCCCTCCAAGATAGCATGCCAAGTTTCATGAACGTCAGACGAGTTTTGGATTTTCTAGAATTTAAAAACCAGGCATCTCAATGTTTTGCCGGCAATCAACAGTGCCCTGGTGTTTTAAATTCTTCCCCATTTCTTGCATGGGACGTAAGTATGCCCCCAAGCACAAAGATTTGATTTTTCAACCAATTTATATGCACTGGAGCATGCGCATGTAGTTCGAATTTGAATTATGCACATAAATGCATTGAAAACTCTGTTAATGCATAATAATGTCCAAACGAACCCCGAAAAATGACAAAAATGCACACAACACTCCTGTTGTTCTATGTTGACACGACAAAAAAACTTGAAAGAAATAAGAGACAATGGATATCGTTTCGTCCCCAAAGTGGGATGTTCCCTACCGAAAACCATCATACTTGTTGTGAGAAGCTCCGGTTTGTGAGAAGCATATACCCAAACCTGCCCCAAATGGGACAAAATTTGTACCACGGCATGTTGATGCCTCTCCATGATAGCATGCCAAGTATCACGAATTTAAGACGAGTTTTGGATTTACTAGAATTTAGAAACTAGGCATCTCAATGTTTTGCCGGCAATCAACGGTGCCCTAATGTTTGAAATTCATTTCCATTTCTTGCATGGGACCTAAGCATGCACCTAAGGACACATATTTGATTTTTCAACCAATTTATATGCACTGGAGCATGCGCATGTTGTTCAAATTTTAGTTATACACGTAAATGCATTGAAAACTTATTTATGCATAAAAATATCCAAGCAAACCCCGAAAATCACAAAAAATCACACAACACTCTTGTTGTTCTATGTTGACACGAGAAAAAAACTTCAAAGCAATAAGAGGCAATGGATATCGTTTCGTCCCCGAAGGTGGGACTTTCCCTACCGAAAACCATCATGCTTGTTGTGAGAAGCTCCGGTTTGCGAGAAGCGTATACTCAAACCTGCCCCAAATGGGAAAAAATTTGTACCACGGCATGCTGATGCCACTCCATGATAGCATGCCAAGTTTCATGAATTTCAGACGAGTTTTGGATTTACTTGAATTTAAAAACCAGACAGCTCAATGTTTTGCTGGCAATCCATGGTGCCATGGTGTTTGAAATTCATTCTCATTTATTACATGGGACCTAAGGATGCACCCAAGGACAAAGATTTGATTTTTCAACAAATTTATAAGCACCGGAGCATGCGCGTGTTGTCGGGGTAAATAGATATGGGTAGCCCAGCCGGCTTCCCTTAGGCCCTCAGAAAAAATTGTGAGCCCATCCGGCTCATAAGAAGACTCAAGACTTGGGCCGCCTCCCCCAGCCGGCTACCTTCCTGGCCGGCTTCGGGGCGGCCCACCCATTCACCCTCCTGGAGAAGCCTGCGGAGGGCCGGCTACGGCAAGGCCGGCTAGGGCAGGGCCGGCTACTGCTAGGCCGGCTCCCATAAATCGGTCAACGTCGTACCCGCAATGTACGCGTCCACTCTGCGATGATGATGCGGGGCGTGGCTACAGTGGAGCCTGCCACCCCCAAAACCCGGAGCACGCTTGGTACAACGCGTCGTGTGGGCGGCTTCGGCCCGCCCGGCGCGGCACTGTAGCCACAGCGACTCTGACACCGTCCATGACGGGCCGCCAGCGTGGCCCCCGAGGCGGTGGGCCCCTTCGGGTAGAGAGATGCCGAAGGCGGCCGCACCCCCTCTCAAGCCGGCAAGACAGAGGGCCGGCTTCGCGTAGCCGGCCTGCCGCCCTCCTCGAAGGAGACGCCCATTAAGGAGACAAGGTGCAGCGGGGCTACAGTAATCGCCCGCTAGGGCGGCGTTACCGTAGCCACGCTTACCCCGACCAAGCCTGCGCCAACAAACACGGAGCAACAGTAACCAGCCGCCGACCAGGCCCTGGCCAGTGGGGCCGGCCTGTCGACCCAGGAGCTGGCAGCCGGCGGGACCCACCAGCCGGCGGGCCCCAGAAGCCGGCGGAGAAGCCGGCGAGCATAGTCACAGACAGCTGGGCCCCGCGCCCAGTCGGATTACCATTGTACCCCCGGGGGGTAGGCCTATATAAACCCCCCGGTGCACCCATGCAAAGGGTTGGACTCTCATTCTAGACCTAGACACATACAAGGAGAAGAAGCAAGCTGAGCCGAGCCCTTCTTCCTCCTTCCACCGCAAACAGCTCAAGGAGCATTGTAGCTACTTGGGCGCTTAGTAACCATGCAGGACCCCGCAGAGCAGTAGGGGTGTTATCTCCCCGGAGAGCCCTGAAGCTGGGTAAGATTCGCCGGCGTGCATGTCTTCGCCTCATCCCGTTTCCAGGCACCGGCGACGTTCTTTTGGCCCCCGCAATGATAAGCCACCCGTTGGCATATGTCGATCCTCCTACCCGACATTTGGCGCCCACCGTGGGGCCAGGTGCACTGTCGTCCGGAGACCTGTTCTGGATGGGAACCCTTTTTCTCCCTCGCGGGCGTAGCCAGCCTGTCTCGCCTGAGGGCGCTTGCGGCGACGCGCTGCATGGCATCGCCAACGTCTGCACGGCTCGCAGCCTCGCCAGCCTCCTCGACGAGGCCCGCCTCTCCGACGAGATCGCCTCCGATGCAGGCGCAGATCACCTCGCCAACCTCCTCGGCCAGCTCCACGTCTCCAGCGAGCCCGCTGCGGACTTGGAGTCGGTTGGCTCCACCAACCCGATGCCCGTCGACTCCGACGGGGCATCCTACGACACCTTCCCCACCAACATCACTGTCTACAACGACCCGCTCCCTCCGGCTGGCGATCGCGATTCTGACGCCCCCGAGGTGATGGTTATCGGCCTCGATGGCCCGACTAACGAGGGCGCCCGCGACACCCCACTCGCGGCTGCCCAAGACTTGTCCGCCCCCCTTCCGGCGGACGCCAGCGACGAAGTTCTGGAGGCACGCCGCCTCGCCCTCCTCGCGGAGGGCCGGCGGCTGGCCTCCGTAAGACGCCTCACCGAGGCCTACCAGCGCGAAGCTGACCGCACCGCCTTCGGCACGCCGGCTCCGGCTGGCCCTAGCCGGGCTGGTGCTGTCAGGCAACGCGGCGCCGTCATCGCCGACACGCTTGGAGTGGATCGCCCGGTCTATGCCACCCCGCTCGAGAACCTGCGCGCCGCCCAGGCGGCCGTAGACGAGCTGGACGGCTTGGAGGCCGAAGACCTCCCCCACATGACGCGGCGCATCCAGCAACTGATTGATGCGGCCGCACGGCGGCACGAAGCCGAAGCCTGCGCGGGGAGCCCTCCCCCGCGCCGCGAGCACGGCGCGACTTCCCGGTCGCCGACTATCAGCAACACCCGCGCGCGGCGCGAGAAAGAGCCGGCTTCCAGCCGAAGCCGGACCCAAATCTCCATAGAGCGAGACGCGGACGGCCGTCCCCGAGCCATGGAATGGCGGGGCACGCCGCCTCCGCCTCGAGCTCGCGGAGAGAGATATCCTACCCCGCCTCCAGTGGCTCACCCGACTCTCAGCGGCCGGCTTGGTCGTCGTGAGGGAATCGGCGAAAACGACGCCCGCCACCGGATCGACCGCCTGGCCCGATCCCTGGCGCTAGAAGAAGAAGACGATGTCGGCCCGCCTTGCTTTGGCCCCCGCATCCGCGACGAGCCCTTCCCCAAAGGGTTCTCGCTCCCAAGAGACACGCCCAAGTACAACGGCGTAGTGAAGCCGGAAGATTGGCTGACCGACTACTCCACAGCCGTCAGCATCACCAATGGCAACCGGCGCGTTGCCGTAAAGTACGTGCCCCTCATGCTGCAAGGCACGGCGCGGACTTGGCTTAACAGCCTCAAGCCCCTCAGCATCAACAGCTGGGTGGATTTCACTGAAGTCTTCGTTCGCAACTTCACCAGCACCTACAAGCGGGCTCCCAAGCCCAGACAGCTCTCCCTGTGCGTACAGGGCCCAGCCGAGTCCACTCACGACTACTTGACGCGTTGGGCCGAGCTTCGCAACTCCTGCGAGGGGGTGCACGAGGGGCAAGCCATCGAATACTTCACCGCCGGGTGCCGAGAAGGCACCCTCCTCAAACACAAGCTTCTTTGCGATGAGCCGACTACCCTCGACGAGCTCCTGAACATCGCCGACAAGTACGCCACCGCCGACTCCTCAATGAAGACCGAGCTCCGGGTGGACGCATCCGGAAAGGTGCTCAACCCGGCGCCCAAGGCGCCGGCTGGAGACGGCGGCCGACACCAACACCAGAATGATCAAAAGCGCAAGGGCCCTGCGCCGCCTCCCGCCAGTCGGCAGGTGGCCACGGTCGAAGACGCGCCGCCCGAAGGGCGGCCCGCACCCAAGAAGCCCAAGGGCGGCCGGCCGGCTTGGCAGCCGGCCTTCTCCTACGAGCAAACCCTTGATGCCCCATGCAAGTTCCACAGCCGCGCGAAGCCGTCCAACCACACGACCCGCAAATGCAACTGGCTCGCCCGAATCTCGAAGGGCGAAGGGCTCACGCCGACTCCGCCTGCCGGCCCGCCGCCGCCGGCTCCGCCGCCTAAAGCCGCCCGGCCCGCGGTCGACGCTGTGCAGGACGAGTTTCCCGATGAGCAAGCGTCTTATGTCGTCTTCACGAGCTAGCCCGAAGACCGGCGCAGCAAGCGCCGAGAGCAACAAGAGGTCAATATGGCCGCCACCAGCCCAGCCGGCCACATGCACTGGTCGGAGAAACCCATCGGTTGGAGCCGGGCCGACCACCCAGAGGTGATGCCATCCCCCGGCTCCTACGCGTTGGTCCTGGAGGCCACCCTTGCAACGGATACGCGCGCCGCACGCTTCTCCCGCGTGCTGATCGACGGCGGAAGCAGCATCAACATCCTGTACGGCGACACCATGGAGAAGCTGGGCGTCAAGGCAAAGCAACTTGCACCGACTCGAACGGTGTTCCACGGCATCGTACCCGGTTTGTCCTGTGCCCCCATCGGCAAGCTCAAGATCGATGTACTCTTTGGGGGCAAGGATCATTTCCGCCGGGAAGCAATGTGGTACGAGGTGGTGGACCTGGAGAGCCCTTATCATGCCTTGCTCGGCCGACCCGCCTTGGCCAAGTTCATGGCGGTCCCCCACTATGCTTACCTCAAGATGAAGATACCGAGCTCCAAGGGTGTCATCACCATCGTCGGCGACTACAAGAAGTCCGCCGACTGCGCCGCGGCCAGCAGCCGGCTGGCCGAATCCCTCGTGATCGCCGTCGAGAGGAAGACGCTGGACCGGGTCGTGGCCCTGGCCAGCAAGCTGCTAAACCAACCCGCCGACTCCAAGGAGTATGATGCCCAAGGATCTTTCCAGCCGGCTAAGGAGACCAAGAAGATACAGCTCGACCCCGAGCACCCCGAGAGGTTTGCCGTCATTGGGGCGAGCCTGGATAGCAAATAGGAAGGAGAGCTCGTCGATTTCCTCTGTGAGAATCGGGATATCTTTGCATGGTCCCCCAAGGACATGCCGGGTGTTCCAAAGGATTTTGCCGAGCACAAACTGCAGGTGCGAGACGATGCTAAACCAGTCAAACAGCCCCTCCACCGACTGTCAGAGGAGAAGAGAAGAATCATAGGGGAGGAGATAGCCCGGCTTATCGCAGTCGGCTTCATCATGGAAGTTTTCTTCCCTGAGTGGCTCGCGAACCCGATTCTCGTGCTGAAAAAGAATAACAAATGGCGCATGTGTATAGATTACACAAGCCTCAACAAAGCCTGCCCAAAAGATCCCTTCGCTCTGCCCAGGATTGATCAAGTGATAGACTCCACAGCCGGATGCGAGCTGTTGAGCTTTTTGGATGCCTACTCGGGATACCACCAGATAAAGCTGAACCCGGATGACCAACTGAAGACCGCCTTCATCACGCCGTTTGGAGCCGTCTGCTACCTGACTATGACGTTCGGCTTGAGGAATGCCGGCGCCACTTTTCAGCGTTGCATGGAGAAGTGCCTCCTCACGCAGCTCGGCAAGAACGCCCACGTTTACATGGATGATGTTGTGGTGAAGACGGAGAAGCGTGGCACTCTGCTGTAAGACTTGAAGGAGACAATCGAGAACCTACGTCGGTTCCGGATCAAGCTCAACCCGGAGAAATGCGTGTTCAGAGTGCCAGCCGGCCAGCTCCTAGGCTTTCTGGTCTCTGAACGCGGCATAGAGTGCAACCCTGTGAAGATCAAGGCCATCGAGAGGATGGCGGTCCCAACCAAGCTCAGAGAGATTCAGAAGTTCACCGGGTGCCTGGCCTCTCTTAACCGCTTCATCAGCCGGCTTGGAGAAAAAGCTCTCCCCCTCTACCGCCTCATGAAGAAGAGCACTCACTTTGAGTGGAATGACCAGGCCGACCAAGCTTTCCACGAGCTGAAGAAAATGTTGTCCACGCCGCCTGTCTTGGCGGCACCGACTGAGAAGGAGCCCATGCTCCTATATATTGCCGCCACTAGCCGGGTGGTCAGCACCGTCATTGTGGTCGAACGCCCCGAAGAAGGCCGAGCCCAGCCGGTCCAGAGGCCGGTTTACTACCTGAGCGAGGTGTTGTCCGCCTCGAAGCAAAATAACCCGCACTATCAGAAGATGTGCTATGGCGTATACTTCGCTGCCAAGAAGCTGAAGCCGTACTTTCAAGAGCATCCCATCACGGTCGTATGCACTGCCCCGCTAGCCGACATCATAGGCATCCGGGATGCATCCGGCCGGGTGGACAAATGGGCCATCGAGCTGGCCCCCTACACGATCTTCTACCAACCCCGCACCGCCATCAAGACGCAAGCGCTGGCCGACTTCCTCGTCGACTGGGCCGAGACCCAGTACTTACCACCAGCGCCCGACTCCACCCATTGGCGCATGCACTTTGACGGATCGAAGATGCGCACCGGCCTGGGAGCCGGCGTCGTCCTTACCTCTCCAAAGGGCGACAAGCTCAGATACACGCTGTAGATCCACTTCGCCGCCTCCAACAACGTGGCCGAGTACGAGGCGCTCATACACGGGCTCCGGCTTGCCAAGGAACTTGGCATTCGCCGGATCCTGTGCTATGGCGACTCGGATTTGGTGGTGCAGCAATCTTCTGGCGACTGGGACGCCATGGACGCGAACATGGCGAGCTACCGTTTCCTAGTGCAGCAAATCAGCGGGTACTTCGACGGGTGTGAGTTCCTTCACGTGCCGCGAGCCGACAACGAGCCAGCGGATGCTCTGGCCTGAATAGGCTCCACGCGGCAAGCAATACCAGCCGGCGTCGCCCTGCAGGGCCTCCTCAAGCCTTCAATCAAGCCGTCTCCGGAATCCGACTCCATTTTCGTGCCGCCTAACCCCGAGGAAGCCGGGTCCGGCTCGAAGAATCAAGTAGCCGGCCTGGGGACTTCAATATTTGGCTCGGGGACTGTAGTACCCGGCCCGGGGACTGCCGCACCCGGCCCGGGGACTGCGGTAGCCGGCCCGGGAATTTCTTCAGCACAGGAAGCGGCGGCCGACTCCAGCACTGCACTGCCCAGCCCGCCCACCCTGGTGGCTATGGCCACATTGGTGGCAGAGGAGGTCGCCGCCCCATCATGGGCCGGAACCATCCGCAACTTTTTGGTGAACCATGACCTGCCGGCTGACAAAAACGAAGCAAGACAAGATCAGCGCCGGGCTGGAGCATACACAATCGTCAACAGAGAGCTCGTCAAGCGCAGCGCCACCGGAGTCTTGCAGCGATGCGTCGAGCAGGAGAAAGGCATCGCGATCCTCAGGGATATACACCATGGAGAGTGCGGCCACCACGCCGCATCAAGATCACTTGTCGCCAAAGCCTTCCGCCACGGTTTCTTCTGGCCGACTGCTTTGGACGACGCCAAAGAGCTAGTCAAACACTGCAAAGGCTGCCAGCTTTTCAGCTTGCAGCAACACATGCTGGCTTCAGCACTCAAGACCATTCCCATCACCTGGCCCTTTGCCGTCTGGGGATTGGATATGGTGGGCCCATTCAAGACGGCGCACGGCGGCATGACGCATTTGCTCGTCGCCGTCGACAAATTCACCAAGTGGATCGAGGTGAAGCCGATCAAGAAGCTGAATGGGCCGACTGCTGTGACCTTCATTCCAGATATAACAACCTGATACGGCGTACCGCACAGCATCATCACTGACAACGGCACGAACTTTGCCAAAGGTGCCTTGGCACGGTTCTGCGCTGCGCAAGGTATCCAGCTGGACCTTGCGTCAGTCGCCCACCCGCAGTCAAACGGCCAAGTGGAGCGAGCAAATGGCCTTATTTTGTCCGGCATCAAGCCTCGACTGGTCGTACCTCTGGGGCGTTCAGCCGGCTGCTGGCTCGATGAGCTGCCGGCTGTCCTATGGAGTCTGCGCACTACTCCCAACAGATCAACCGGCTTCACTCCCTTCTTCCTTGTATATGGTGCCGAGGCAGTCATCCCAACAGACATCGAGTTCGACTCGCCTCGGGTAACCAAGTACACAGAAGCAGAAGCCAAGGAAGCTCGAGAAGACGGCGTCGACCTGCTGGAAGAGGCCAGGCTATTAGCCCTCAGCCGGTCTGCCATCTACCAGCAGGGTCTGCGCCGCTACCATAGCCAGAGGGTCCGCCCAAGATCCTTCCAGGAGGGCGACCTTGTGCTCCGGCTGATCCAGTGAACAGCCGGCCAGCACAAGCTCGCAGCCCCCTGGGAAGGCCCCTTCATCATCAGTAGAGCCTTGGGCAACGACGCCGACTACCTCATCGACGCGCAGAAGCCGAAGGCACGCAAGAAAGACGACTCCGGCAAGGAGTCGGAGCGACCATAGAACGCAAATCTCCTTCGGAAGTTTTACAGTTAAAACGCAATATGTGTTATGCCCACTTTTGTATTTAGTATGAAACAGTAGGCTCCCCGAGAAATACTCGGGGACTGCCACCCATTATTTTATGAATGAAAGTTATCATGTGTATGATATTACCTTTTCATTTATTCTGTCCGGTACCGGGTCCGACGAGTCGGCCCGGGGACTGGCCGACTAGAGTTATATTAGGAGCCCTACCCGCAGTCAGACAAGTAATGTGCCGACACCCAGGCTTGGCTCTTGCCGAAATCGCAGCTCGAAGAACCGACTGCCCGGCTGGCAAGAGCCTCAAGCCGGAAAGGGTGCCCACATGAAAAACGGCTAGGGACCAAACAGGCTTGCATATATAACAAAAGCCGGCTGACTGCCTCACGCCGACCGACTACCAGAGTAGCCGGCCGGCCGGCTTACATTCAGTCTACTTCAAATCCAAGAAAACTCAAGTACTTGCCTTCCCAAAGAGGGAAGGCGGCAAAGGAAAGAGCCTAAGGACAAAAGGTACACTTGGATGAACGCCAACACATGCATACATTAATATTTACACAAAAAGCCTCCAGAGAGGTCGACATCCAACATTGTTCGATACACCCCCAGTGGTTGGAATTGCAAAAACTTAAAATTGTCCAAAAAAGAAAGACAGGAACAAAAAGTATGGCAGATCAAGCCGGCGGGGCCGCAGACAAGCCGGGCTAGGCGGTGGAAGTAGTCGCGCCGGCTGGAGGAGCGGCCGGCTGGCCAACCTCGGCTTGATCATCGTCTCCGGCAGAGGGCGCGCTCCCGCGTGGCTCGTTGCTGGAGGCACGGTCGGCTGGGGGACGGTCGGCCGCCTCACCAGTCGGCTCGGCGTCTTCGCCGTCCTCCTCCTCGTCGTCCTCGCCCTCGTCGCTGGAGGCGATCTATTCGGCCGAGTCCTCACTGTCCGCCAGGTTCAACCCAAACCATTCCTCCGGCTGGGCGGCGCCATCGTCATTGAGCTCCGGCGCGAAGACGCTGGTGTCGGTGCACTCGGCGATCGTTGAGGCGCGTTGCGCGATCGCCGGCCGCACCTCCTCCAGCTCGGCGTCGGCTTCCGACCGCCACGTCCGTAGCTGGTCCAGGCTTAGCCCTGGGTACCACGCGCGGATGAACTCCAGCGCGCGCCCGGCTCCAAGACGGGCCTCGGACGCCTTCCAGGCCTCGAAGCGACCGACTGCGACTTCGAGCCAGTCGGCCGTCCGGCTCGGGGTGCGGGGAATTGTCTGGTCGGGCCAGAGCGCGGCCAGCATCGTCGCCCCGGCGCCTTGGAGCCGGCGGAGCAACCGGTGGGCCGGCTGCAGCCGCGCCTGGACGGCGATGAGCTGCTCCGACAATGTCCGGTTCGCATCCGGCGGAATCACAACCCCGGCCTGACGGCGCTCCTCGCGGTAGGCTTAGATGGCTTGGCCGACAAGGACGGACTGGCCGGGGAAGTACTCTACGCAAGACAGCAAACACAAGTCAAAACAAAACCATAGGCGGCCGGCAGATGGAAGAAGAGCAAGAAAGACAGCCTACCATCGATGAGATCCTCGATCCGGCCGAAGCCTTCTTCCAGCGCCTGGCGCGTCTCGGCCCAGTTTGCCTCCCTGGCCTCGAACTCCGCCTACAGGGTAGCCTCGCCGTCCTGCGCCTTTTGCAGGGCGGCCTTGTGGCTCTCCTCTTGGTCGGCCAGTTTCGTCGCCAGGCGGTCGCACTCTTGAACCAAGTCAGCATACTCGGCGTCCTTGGCATGAAGAGCGGCCTGCACCACGCCGAGTTCCCTCCGCAGGTCGGCATTGGCCTCTGCACGAGCAAAAGATAAAGATAAAAGTCAGCAAAGGAAAAGTCGTCGAGTAAGATCCGACCCGACTGCGCTGCAGTCGGCCCGGATCTCAGGGACTACACCCAGTGGGTGCGCTGTCGTGCCCCCACGAGAAATAAATAAGGACAAAACACTTACGCCGGCTGCTGGCGAGGTCTTCGGTCCTCCGGCTTAGCTCCCGAGCCTGGGAGTTGAAGGCGGCAGCGCGAGAATTGTGATAATCCTGGAGATCAGAAAAAACAGTCAAGATAGTCGTCAAGTAAGATCCGACCCGACTGCGCTGCAGTCGGCCCGGATCTCGGGGACTACACCCAGTGGGTGCGCTAGCGTGCCCCCACGAAAAAAATTCAAAGGACCAGAACGGAAAAGGAGTGAAGACTTACCCGGATTGCAGACCGCGTTGACAGAAACTCCTAAGTAAATTGCCTCAGGAGGCCGGCCTGTGCCTGCAGCCGGCTCCGAACCTCTTGAGCCGCGATGTTCAGCTCGCCGCTCCCTCCGCTAGGAGTCCATCCGGACGTGGCAGAGCTGGCCGCCTCCAAGGCGTCTGCCGTCCGCTCAGGCCCCGCGGCTTGGCGCGTGTCCGGCGGGGCCGTGCCCCCTCCGGCGGGCCGGCCCGCCGCCAGCTCGATCTCAAGGCCGGCTCCGGCCTCGGGCGCGGCCCGGGCCGGCTCCTCCAGCACCGCCGACGATTGGCCGCCTTCGCCTGCTCCGGCTGGCGCTGCCGGCGACGTCCTCTCGACGGATATCTCGAAGGCTTCGTCCCTCTGCACCGGCGGGTGCTCGGGGATAATCTCCTCCACCGTGGGCAGAGGGATATCCGGATCCAAGGTCTGGAGGGGGCTGGCGAGTAGCGGAGGCTGGCTACGCGCGCCCTCCGCCTCCGTCTCCGCGGCCGCCCGCTCCGACGGAGTCTCGGCCGCCGCGCTCGCTCGCCCTGGCGCCGTCTGGGCGGCCTCCCTCTCTCGGCGCGCCTCGCGAGCGTTGCGCTCCGTGGCTGCATCAATTTCGGCGCGGGGGTCCACTCGGCGGGACCCTGAGGATCCGGCACTCGGCCCGACCACGGAGCCGGCTGGGCGTCGCTCGAGGGAGAGCAGCTCCCTGCTCAGAAAATCAGAAAAGCATTCAAGAAAAGAAAACTTCAGAATAACAAGCACGTAGGCGGCTACTAGACTTACGCGGAAGCTGAGGGGGGCTTCTTCACCGCCTTCCGGAAGCGGGCCACCTTCGCCGCCGCCTCCTCGTGCTTCTTGGCCGCGGCGGAGGCCTTCGGCCTCTTCGGCCGGCTTCCGAAGAGCGGGAGCGCGGCCCGGCGTTTCCCTTTTCCACCACGGGCAGTCGGCGCGGCAGACGAGCCCGCGCCGCGGCGGTCGGTTGCCGGCTGGTGGCGCGGGAGTTCTTCGGCTTCAAAATCGTCCGGCCAGTTGTCGAAACTGGCCGAGAATCCGGTGCCGCCGAGCTCGGCGGCGTCCCCCGTGGCGGCATCCTCCATGGCGACCGCGGAGAGATCCGGGTCGTCGAGGTCGTCCACCGTACGGTCCAGGGCGTACTCGCGGTCGACTCCAGCCGCCCCGGCTGGCAGCGGGAGGAGAGGATTCTGATGAAGAGAAAAAAGAAAAAAGAGCCGCCTGGTCAGAGGCCGGCTGACTCAAGCCGGCAGACGACGAGAAGAAAAACTTACCACAGGCGGAGGATGGGCGCGGGAGTACGGCGCCTTGCAAAATTACCACTCGTCGGTGAGCTTCAAGTTGGCGATGTAGTTCGCCATCATAGCCACCTCGGCATGGGGCATCTCCCATGTGCTCAGCCGGCAAGGATCGAACCTGCCACTCATTTGGCACATCATGTGCGGCCGGCTTTGGAGAGGCAGAATCCGGCGCTCGACGAAGGCGATTACCAAGTCGGATGCGCGCAGGCCTTCCGACTGGATCATCACCCGAAGCCGGGAGATGGAAGCATTCCCGGCCGAAGACAAGGACTTCGACCGGTAGCCCCAGGTCCGCCGCCTCCCAGCCGGCGGGCCGGCTACGTAAGCCGGCAGGTTGACATAGTCGCCGTGCGGGGCGACGTTCTTGACATAGAAATAAGATTTCTGCCAAAGCTTGACAGACTGGATCAGAGGAATGTGGGGGAAGGGGTTGTCGTCGCTTGCCCTCTTCATCGCGATGAAGGCGCCGTAGGGAGCCGGCACGCCAGCGGAGACGGTGCCGAGCTTGTTCTGGAACAGCTCCGCCCAGAGCTCCAGCATCGGCAGCACCCCCAAGAACCCTTCGCAGAGCGAGACGAAGGCCGAGAGCTGCAGCACTGCGTTGGGCGTGACGTGGTGTGGTTGGAGGTTGTAGAATTCAAGAAAGGAGCGCATGAAGCTGCTCGCCGGGAAGTCGAAGCCACGGAGGAAGTGCGCGCGGAAGACGACGCGCTCGCCTTCCTCCGGCGCCGGCGAGACCTCCTTCGCGGGCGCCAGACGCACCTGCACGAGGTTGGCGGCGGGCAGGCGGCGGGTCTGGCGGAGGAACTCGATATGGTCCTCGTGGACGTTGGACCCGTCCCACGAGCTCGACAGAGCCAGAGACATGGCGGCGTGGGTGGGCTGCGGCGCGGAACTGCGTCGGGCGCGAGGAAGAAGAAGAAGAAGAAGAGGAGGAGCAGGAGGGACGGCGAGCGGGGGAGCGAACAGGCCTGTGCCTCTGCCCCTCCCCCCTACTTGTAGGCGCGTGCGCCAGAGACGAGGAGGCGCGGCGTGGGGGATCGTGGGGATCGATCGTGCCCATCTCCCCCACGCCCGCGTTAATTACGCGCCTTGATGACGCGAAGTAACGGCCGCGGGGAGGCGAGCAGTCCCCTCGGGCCGCAGAAGATCTGCGCCCGGGCCGAGGCCAGGGAGTGGCGAGCCCGGGCCTGCGGCGGCGTCCCGTCGCGCGCGTGCGACGGCAGGGCTTCCCCGCCACGTGGCTCGTCGTGGGGCCCGCGGCCAGCCCGAGGGTCAACCACGGTCACCCTGATAACGAAAAGTGCTCCGAAATCGGCTGCAACGACAAGATCGGCCCCTCATGGTATGAAGCTCGCCCGCCTTCGAGGACTACTGTCGGGGTAAATAGACATGGGTAGCCTAGCCGGCTTCCCTTAGGCCCTCAGAAAAAATTGTGAGCCCATCCGGCTCATAAGAAGACTCAAGACTTGGGCCGCCTCCCCCAGCCGGCTACCTTCCTGGCCGGCTTCGGGGCGGCCCACCCATTCACCCTCCTGGAGAAGCCTGCGGAGGGCCGGCTACGGCAAGGCCGGCTACGGCAGGGCCGGCTACTGCTAGGCCGGCTCCCATAAATCGGTCAACGTCGTACCCGCAATGTACGCGTCCACTCTGCGATGGTGATGCGGGGCGTGGCTAGAGTGGAGCCTGCCACCCCCAAAACCCGGAGCACGCTTGGTACAGCGCGTCGTGTGGGCGGCTGCTGCCCGCCCGGCGCGGCACTGTAGCCACGGCGACTCTGACACCGTCCACGACGGGCCGCCAGCGTGGCCCCCGAGGCGGTGGGCCCCTTCAGGCAGAGAGATGCCGAAGGCGGCCGCACCCCCTCTCAAGCCGGCAAGATAGAGGGCCGGCTTCGCGTAGCCGGCCTGCCGCCCTCCTCGAAGGAGACGCCCATTAAGGAGACAAGGTGCAGCGGGGCTACAGTAATCGCCCGCTAGGGCGGCGTTACTGTAGCCACGCTTACCCCGACCAAGCCTGCGCCAACAAACACAGAGCAATAGTAACCAGCCGCCGACCAGGCCCTGGCCAGTGGGGCCGGCCTGTCGACCCAGGAGCGGGCAGCCGGCGGGACCCACCAGCCAGCGGGCCCCAGAAGCCGGCGGAGAAGCCCGCGAGCATAGTCACAGACAGCTGGGCCCCGCGCCCAGTCATATTTCCATTGTACCCCCGAGGGGTAGGCCTATATAAACCCCCCGGTGCACCCATGCAAAGGGTTGGACTCTCATTCTAGACCTAGACACATACAAGGAGAAGAAGCAAGCTGAGCCGAGCCCTTCTTCCTCCTTCCACCGCAAATAGCTCAAGGAGCATTGTAGCTACTTGTGCGCTTAGTAACCATGCGGAGACCCCGCAGAGCAGCAGTAGGGGTGTTATCTCCCCGGAGAGCCCTGAAGCTGGGTAAGGTTCGCCGGCGTGCATGTCTTCGCCTTATCCCGTTTCCAGGCACCGGCGACGTTCTTTTGGCCCCCGCAATGATAAGCCACCCGTTGGCATATGTCAATCCTCCTACCCGACACGTGTAGTTCAAATTTGAATTATGCACATAAATCCATTGAAAACTCACTTAATGCATAAAAATCTCCAAACGAACCCCGAAAAATGACAAAAATTCACACAACAGTCCTGTTGTTCTATGTTCACATGAGAAAAAACCTTGAAAGCAATAAGAGGCAATGGATATCGTTTCGCCCCCAAAGGTGGGACGTTCCCTACCGAAAACCGTCATACTAGTTCGGCCCCTTCGATGAAGGTAAAAGCCTACGTCTAGTTGTGTTGGTATTACTAGGGCTTCGATGACCAGGGAGCGAATCCGCTTTGCCTGGTTCTTGAGTTTTTGTGTGTTGTCCCTAAACCGTTGCCGGGTCGTCCCTTTATATACACAGGTTGATGCCCGCCGGTTTACAAAGTCCCGAGACTGGATCATAAACGTGTCTGGCTCTGTCTCTATCCGTCCTAGCCTACAATGCAAGTTACATGAGAAAGTCGGTTTACATCTATAGACCTTAACCCGCCTTTGGGCCTTGGTCCTTTGTAAAGCGCCATCATCCTTACGTCTTCATGGGCTTCTAATCTTCATAGAGTTAATCCGGTTATTCCTGTCCGGTTTACGTCCAGTATTAATATCCCCAGCATTAGGCCCTAGATTGATTTGAATTTGTTCATGTCAATCTTCAACATTTTGAAAAGTTCCTTCTTTGCATCTTCACCTTAATCTTGTAAACCGCCGTGACGTCATACTCCAGGATCATGATAAATCGCCATGACATCACCTTGTTATTTGAAAATGATACATCTCCCTTTCAGTTAATGAGCCTCCGACAATCGAGGCGACCACTCCTGTTAGGTATCCAATATTCCAGCTCCTCGATTCTCGCGCTTGTCACCTGTCCCTTTACCTTATAAATAGAACAAAGGGTCATTTTATTTTTCCCCCATTTGTATCCTCGATTCTTCTTCATCCTTGTGACGCACCTGCACCCAAGCGTCGCCTCCGTCGTCGAGCTTTGCCTTTGCATCTCCGTTGGCCGCTGCCTCAGCTTGGTTGCATCAGAAAGACGCGGCGCATCTCCGCTACCTCAACCGCCACTGTAAGATTCTCCTCTTTCCTATGTAGATCCATTAGGGTTCATGCGGGTTCATGTTGCTTTCATCGTGTTCCTCGTCAACTCATAAATAGTCGAGCTTGATCTTGATGTGTTCCGCATAGAAGCTACAGAACTCCTTATCTCAGCCATTTGATCCAAACCTTAAACACATAGTAACTTGATTTGGACCTTTTGTGAACTGTTTCGGGACCAAAATTTTAAGTCTCAATATTTTTCCCTAACCTAACTTATGGTAGATCCAAAATTTCACTGCGATCTTGTGAAACCTGTTTTACCTTACTTAGTCGTTCTTGCCTTAGATCTATACCTTCTTTATCACATAGGCGGTTTACCTTTATAGAAAATAATCTATCACATACCATTAGTCCCATTGTAAACCGGCAATCCCTTTATCTCCGTTATAATAATTCAGTTTAATAATATGTATATATCTCTTTTTTCACTTATCGCTTTGTCATTCATAATTGTATCATCCTCCGGTTTACCAATTTCACATACTTGGATTCCTTTGTCCTGCTGCACCTTATGCATCACTATGGATGAATTGTAAACCGGCATTTCTTTCCAGCTTTTCACTTGGAATGGCCAAGCAGTTTTATTCCTGCAACTGGGCTCCCTCCCGGGTTACCGAGGAGCAACTGAATGGAATGGTCAATATCGGCATTTTACCAAAGAAGAGTGAGATCCGGTGGCGAGTTCCTGCGCCGGAAAATCCTCCCACCCCTAAGCAGGGTGAGGTAGTGGTGTTTGTTGATCATATAGGCCGTGGTCTCAAACCACCCAGATCAAAGTTTTTCCGGGATGTGCTTGCCAGCTTTCAACTCCACCCTCAAGATATTGGACCCAACTCGGTATCCAATATATGCAACTTTCAAGTTTTCTGTGAAGTGTACCTACAAGAAGAGCCAACTATTGAGTTGTTCCGAGATTTCTTCCATCTGAACCGCCGCACTGAGTTTGTAGATGGACCCAATACTGAACTTGGCGGCGTCTCTATTTAGAAAAGAAAAGAGGTTGAATTTCCTCATGCCAACCTGCACAGTCACCCTAAAGAATGGAATCAAACTTGGTTCTATTGTAGAGACACCTCCCCTGAAGATGAGAACCCTCTGCCGGGTTACCGTGCCCGCCGACTTGCCAATACTCATCCACTTCCACAACGACTAAGTGCCTAGGAACGGGCCCCGTATGCACCACAAATCGCCAAGATGAGAGCCTTCTTGGCCAACAGTTTAACGAGAGTAGACTTCGTGTAGCGACCAGACCTCAAACGGTCCAATCTGTGTGCTTCGGTGTTATCCCTGGATCAGTAATGCTGACACCACACAGTACTTGAAGGATTTATAACAGAGTAGCAATCACACACTTATTACATCAAGTGTCTCAAAAGAGAACTTATTACAATAAATATGGCTTAAGGCCATCTAATAACGATAACAGCGGAAGGCTTGGAAGATAAGTGAGTCCATCAACTCCAACGTCATCACTGAGTATAGAACCACGACCTAAAAACACCTTACTTGTCGTTTGAAAAGTCTACAACATGAACGTTGCAGCCCGAAACGGGTCAGCACATGGAATATGCTGGCAATGTAACACATAGAGAGCAATGAAGAATAAGGCTATTCTATATGCATATTTGGCTGGTGGAAAGCTCTATGATTACAATTTTGCGTAAAGCCAAAATTTCCCTACTGGAAAGGAATAAATTTTATTTAACTATCATGGTGGTTGTTAAACATTAAGAGTGTACACACGCTCTCAATCCCAATTAAATATCAACCTTAAAACCCAACAAATTAGTTAGAGTAACATGATGAGATTCACATGATAATCCAAGTACTAGATACTCAAGATGTCCATAACCGGGAACACGGCTAACCATGATTAGTTTATACACTCTGCAGAGGTTTGCGGACTTTTCCCCACAAGACTCGATCTCCTCCGTTGGGATTCTCGCACTACAGGGTGTTTGAGAAACGGATGACCAACGCATAGTCTTTCAGAAGCGCTAGGACCTTACGATCGGGTAGACCGTTACACCTACTTTCCCCTACATCTGCTAGTCTACCACTGTAAGAGTTCGCACAACTTAGTCAACTATGCTAGAGCCCATAGTAGCTTGTGGCTGCACACGGAAGTTTCTAGTATGAAATAATCTCATGCTCCCTTTGAGCCTGGGTGGCGGTCCAAAAGAAAAACAGGAAATCGCTAGAATACCCAGGTGCCTCAATCCACCCAGACGTGTGTTTCAGTTGCCACCTTAAATAAACCATTAATTTAACAAACACACATCTGTCATGGATTTCGCTCACCCAATCCACGTCTACTAGCATAGCATGGCATAAGAAGCAAATGTAGAAGTAACTCCCAAAGGTTTGATAATAAACAAGTAATAGGTACTACCTCAACTACTTCCCAAAACCCACAATATAATTAGATCCTAATCATGCAATGTGTGAGGGTTGATCTAATGCAATAAAAACTGGGTAGTAGGAGGTATGATCAAAGTGTTACTTGCCTTGCTGATGATCCGCAAAACCTAGCGATTCGAAGTAGCAAGCGGCGCACTCCGGGTACTCTATCGCAAACAAACAAGCATACAATAAGTACTCAACTAATGCACAGGTAAAACTCAAATAAGATATCTAACCAGAAAGTTCAACTTAAGAACTCCGGTTGGCTAAAAGAATCAAATCGAACGAAGCAACGAAAGACAAATGGCAAAAGAAACAAGCTTTGTTCACTATTCTGTATCTAGGTCAAATTTTACAGAGGCAAAAACTGGTTTGAGTTGGTTAAGCGGAAAGAGGGTTTCGAGACTAAACTCCAGGCACTTGAATCGCCTGATTCCGATAAACGAGCGAAAAGTTATACTAAAACGAAAATCGGATCAGAAATCGCGATCAGAAAAATCACGGATTTAATCCGAGAAAAAGAAAAACGACGAACTGATTAACGAACAAACATTCGTTATCTGGACCTAAACGATGAACGCGTTCATTAAAACGAACAAACGAGCGAACGCTCGCTAATTAACTAAATCGGAAAAACCGATCTAAAGAAAAAAAAACGGATCTAAAAAAACCGAAAAAAAACCGACGGAAAACCGAACGGTTTTTCTAAAAAAACGGCGGCGGCGGTCAACCTCGTCGGCGGTGAACTCCGGCGGCGGCGCGACTAGGGTTAGGGTTTGCGGGGCGGCGGCGGCTGGGCTGCTCGGGCCTCGGGCGGCGCTATTTAAAGCCCGACCGGTAGGAGCCCGTGCGGGGTCCGGCTCTAAGTGGGTTCGGCGATTTTTTAAATAATTACGCTCAGAAAAAAAACAAAAGAAATACTAAACGGACTCCAAAAATCCCGAAATATATTTTCCCCGGCTTCTAAAATCAAGCCGCACAAGATGAACATTTATTTTGGGCCTAAATGAAATTTTGAAAAACACGCATTTTCCTAAATTCAAATAAAATAGCAAATAAAACCGAAATAAAATCTTATTTGATTTTACTATTAAATCCTCAATATTTCTTTATTTTGGGAAATTCATTTTATTCCCTCTCTCATATTTTGATAATAGAAATAATTCAAGATAAAATAAATAAAATAAATGATCCTATTTTCAAAATTTGAGAAAACTCAAATATGAAAATAACGAAATCCCCAACTCTCTCCGAGGGTCCTTGAGTTGCGTAAAATTTCTAGGGTCAACCAAAATGCAATAAAATATGATATGCAATGATGATCTAGTGTATAACATTCCAAATTGAAAATTTGGGGTGTTACAAACCTACCACCCTTAAGATGAATCTCGCCCTCGAGATTCGGGCTGGCTAGAAAATAGGTGAGGGTGGTCCTACATCAATTCTTCCTCTCGTTCCCAGGTGGCTTCATCCTCCGTGTGGTGGCTCCACTGAACTTTGCAAAACTGGATAACCTTGCTGCGGGTGACTCGGCTGGCATACTCAAGAATTTTGACTGGTTTCTCCTAATAAGTCAAATCACTGTCCAACTGAATCGCTTCGAGCGGCACTGTATCTCTCAGCAGTATATCAGCCATCTCTGCGTGCCACTTCTTCAAATGTGAAACGTGGAACACGTCATGAACTCCTGACAATCCTTCGGGCAATTCCAACTTATAGGCTACTTCTCACATATGCTCCAAAACCTTGTATGGGCCTACAAAATGTGGCGCTAACTTTCCCTTAACTCTAAAGCGCTAAATCCTCGAAGTGGAGATACTCAAAGATAAACTCGGTCTCTGACTTCGTAAACTGTCTCCTTGCGTTTAGAATCTGCATAGCTCTTCTGCCTGGACTGGGCTACCTTGAGCCTATCGCGAATCAATTTTACTTTCTATTCAGACTCCTTAATCAGATCCGGTCCAAACAACTGGCGGTCTCCAACCTCATCCCACGACAATGGGGTCCTGCACCTCCTTTTGTACATGGCTTCGAAAGGGGCCATCCTCAAACTGGATTGATAACTGTTGTTATAAGAGAACTCCGCAAATGGAAAATTCTCATCCCAACTAGATCCGTAATCTAGCGCACAAGCTCTCACCATATCCTCCAAAATCCGATTGACTCTCTCGGTCTGCCATGGTGTTTGAAATTCATTCCCATTTATTGCATGGGACCTAAGCATGCACCCAAGGACAAAGATTCGATTTTTAACCAATTTATATGCACCGGAGCATGCGCATGGAGTTCAAATTAGAATTATGCACATAAATGCAATGAAAACTCACTTAATGCATAAAAATGTCCAAACGAACCTCGAACAATCAGAAAAATTCACGCAACACTCCTATTGTTCTATGTTGACACGAGAAAAAAACTTGAAAGCAATAAGAGGCAATGGATACCGTTTCGCCCCCAAAGGTGGGACGTTCCCTACCGAAAACCATCATGCTTGTTGTGAGAAGCTCTGGTTTGTGAGAAGCATATACCCAAACCTGCGCCAAATGGGACAAAATTTGTACCACGGCATGTTGATGCCGCTCCATGATAGCATGGCAAGTTTCATGAATTTCAGACGAGTTTTGGATTTACTCACTACAAAAAAATACACTTCCGTGATGATACATGTTTGTCACAGTAGGTCACGTTTTCTGTCATGCATGAACATCCATGATATATTTATGACAGAATCAAGATACTTATACCTGTGTTGTCATAGATGTGTTCCATGACATAACCAAAATTATCATCACGGAAGTGTCCACTTCCATGACGATAAATCGCGCGTCACAGAAGTGCTTTCGTCAAGGGTGAGTGACACGTGGCATCCACCGTAACAAAACACTCTTAAGCTATCGGGTCCGGTTTTGAATCTGATAACCCGTTAAATACCCCGACCAATGGGGATTTTCCACGTGTAAGATCATCATTGGCTGGAGGAAACATGTGTCGGCTCACCGTTGGGACAGATGTCATCCAGTCATTGGACCGAAAGCGCCTGTGATACGTCGACACGTGGCACAGCCCAACAAAGGCCCATATATGTTAAAAAGGCCGGCCCAGTCAAAGGCCCGTAGTACTTACTCAGGTACTAGTGTGCTAGCGCAATAACGGCCTGCTTAATAAAGGCCGATTTACGGCACGAAGCCAGATCTGCCCATTAATTGTTCGCCGAATATTTGGACCCATTTACGGCCTAAAGCTAGATCTGGCTCGTTAATTGTTCGCCGAATATTTGGGCCCAATTACGGTGCTGTGACTTTCGGCCTGTTAGAGGCCCGATGTAAACATGGGCCCATTTCAGCCTGGTGTGACTTTTGGCCTGGGAATAGCCTGTGCTGCCCATGGGCCATATATGGTCCGACAGGACATCGAGCCCACTAACGGCCCGTGATAATGGTGGCAACAGTTAAGCCCAACGTGACTTTGGGCCTTTAAAGGCCTATCGCATAATTCGGCCCGTTGATGTATATACTAAGCTTTTGACCTCTTAAGGGCCCATCATATCAGTGGGCCAACATAGGCCCGAGATATGTTTCGTCCTGGTAACTGCCCGTGCTATAGAAAACAGTGGCATCAATGGATAGAGCACAACCATATGTCCAAATCATCCTTACTGAAGATACTCAAACAAAGCATGGATCTCACTATAGCATCATGTTTACATGACATAAAAATAACAGCAGAACAAGGACTTAGCAAAATCCTAAGTCCTTGAAATCAGCAATATCACGAAGGCTACTTTGCATGCTTGTGCTAGTCACTACATAGATCACAAAAATACATGGCAAGCACCTCTGTAAAGATGGCATGGCATAGATCAAAATACACGTAGAGCTCATGACCATATGATGCACACAACAAAGGTGACAAAAATGACAAATCCTCATAATCTGCTAAGTACCAGGAGCAAACATTTTATAGCACTCTTGCATCAGTGATTTGGCATCAAGATGGACTCAAGCAAGCATGTCACAATGGAATGAAATGAAGAGCACATCATGATGAACATTTTGATATATCATTCATGCAAAACGGATCTATGGATGAGAGGTTATGGTAGGATGAACAGAGGCATAAAAATATAGCAGAAATGGACTGTGGTGAAAATCGGGGTCAACCTCAGATCTACGGTTCGTGCGAAGTTCGAGGATGACCGGGGTTCCGCCGGAGTTGGGCCCGGAGACGGAGAAGGAGATGGCGGGAGAGGTGCTGCGAGGCGTCGGGATGGTCGAGGACTCTCGGATCCGGTCCGGCCCGACCGGATCCGCGGCAAAGGCGGCGAGGTGGCGGCGGCGTGCTCTGGCGCGGAGGGCGGCGGACGAGGGCGGCGGCGCAAGGCGAGGCAAGGCGGCGCAGCGAGGGGTGGCAGTGGCTGCGCGCTCCTGCGCGGCGGGCAGCGGATGAGGGCGATGACGCGAGGAGAGGCGAGGCGGCGCGGCGAGGGGAGCTAGGCGGCGGAGAGCGTCGCCGGCGAGCGGGGGCTCATTCAGGCGGCAGTGGCGACGCACGGGCGCGGGAACAGGCTCGGGCGAGCGGCGGAGGAGGGCGGGCCTGGCGCAGCCCGGTTTGGCTGGGGGCGGGCCGGATCTGGGCCCCGGGTGCCGTGGCGAAGTGGGGCGCTGGCGATGGTGATGTGGCGCAACGCGAGTGGAGGGGAGCGGCAGAGGGGTGACATGGCGGCTCTTGGTTGGACGGAGCGACGTGGCCGGCGGAGATGTCCGGCGCGGACGGATGTGTCCGGCAGCGTGAGGAGGAAGAAACTAGGGTTTCATCTGCGCGAGTTTTCGGGGAGGGACACATATTTATAGGTAGAGGGAGTTTGGAGTGTCCAAATGGAGTGTAGTTTTCGCCCACACGATCGTGATACAACGACGGAGGACATGGGAGTGGTTTAGATGGGTTGTTGGGCCCTTTTGGAGGGGTGTTGGGCTGCAACAGACTGGAGGCCTTTGCGGTTACCCGGTTAACCATTGGAGCATCAAACAGACTCCAATTGGCACAAAATTTGACAGGCAGTCTACCGGTGGAGTACCAAGGCTACTTGGCAAATCTCGGTCCATTTCGAGAACGTTTAACACACGCTCATGGAAAGAGACAAGAGGGGTGCGCCGGTGCAAGTAGGAGTGTCGGAGTGCGAAACGGACAACGGGGAAAATTCTCGGATGCATGATACGAACACGAATGCAAATGTGATGCACATGATGACATGATATGAAATGCATGACAAGAACGAAATGCAAAATGAAGACAAAACCCAACCATGAAGGGAAAATCATATCACGTCTCCGGAAAAGGCAAGTGTCGGAGTACAAATATGGAAAGTTGTATCCAGGGCGTTACAACACTCCACCACTATGAGAGGATCTCGTCCCGAGATCTTGAATGGCACCGGAGGGAAAATGGAAGAGGAAGAGAAGAGGTAAAACTAAGTTGCTTCTTTGACAAAGGAGTAAAACCAAAGAACCTTGAGATGTTGAGCAATTTGTAAGAAAGAAAACAATGAAGAATAACAATGTTGAAAACACTCCGTAAGGAAAGAGGAACAAGTAAGAACAAATTCGAACAACACTCCGGTTGAAAAGAGATGCAAGACTTGATAAGATGAAAAGAACTTGAGCAGAGGACACAACACTCCAATTAAATGGATAAGCATGAAAAGAACACGATCCTCACAATTTGAGATGACGAGTGAAGAGAGCAACATCACAAAGCCTCCGGAAGAAAGAAAGAAAGGAATGAAATGAACGTAGGGAAACAAGATCTTGAGAGAGCATGCTTACAACAAATGCTATAACGGAGTTGTTGGATTGTCAACTATGAAAGGATGAGCTTGATATGGGCTTATGGAATACATCTCAAAATTATGAGGTGACAACCTGCCTCTCACGGGCAAAAGATTTGATTGAGATGTAGAAAAGATAGAAAGCTTGTTTCACCGAGGTGGTAAGAAAAACATGGACCATAGGTAATCATCACAAAGAGAAACATTCCCAATGGAAGGCTTTAGGTGAAATCTATACCAAGATAACTCCAAGGAATAAAATGAGGGGTTTAAATGTCTCATTCCTGAACAGGTGAATCAAGACACATCAAGAAATTGTCAAGAATGACATAACACCACCTCAAAACATAAGGTAGAAGGGATTGAACTACAGAATGCAAGATGAAGAAAGCTTGACCTCCTCAAAACAAAACATGTGTTGAACACCATGTATATTTTAGACTATAGCTTGGCGGATAATAACTTCGAGAGATATCTTGAAGAATAATTGAAGAATGAAAAGAATCCTCGATGAACCACCATGTTGATCCTCCATGAAGAACTACGGTAATAAAAGAATAATCAAATGAAAGGGAAAGTTGAAAAGAACTCCGGGAAAAAAAGATGAACCAATTGAAAATGAGAATTTATTCATCATGAAGAAACTCCGAAGGAAGGAATTAATCACTTGTATGAAAGAAGAATAAGAATTATGTTATGCGTATCCTTCACCAATTTAAATTGATGACAAGCAACGGATTTGGGATGCTACTTATTCTCGTAAAAAGGATTAATATAGATATAGCGCAAACTTGGGAAGGTATTCTGCAAACCACCGGTAGGACTAAAACAACAGATAAATTAATATGATAAGAAGGAAGAGAAATCTTGAACGA
The DNA here is from genome assembly GCA_034509565.1 of Triticum monococcum. Taxonomy (NCBI): domain Eukaryota; kingdom Viridiplantae; phylum Streptophyta; class Magnoliopsida; order Poales; family Poaceae; genus Triticum; species Triticum monococcum. The sequence goes on along the minus strand of CM067847.1, from coordinate 637,551,828 downwards.
ACCACCGTAAGAATTGAAAATGAATGAAGAAAAGATAAAGAAACACCTGGAATAATTGTAAAAAGAACGAAGATACTTGAGAGAATTTAGATGCATGAGAACGAATAGATCACGAGCTGATTAGAGAATACTTCAATGATTCACCGGTAAAATCTGGAGAACGACAGCTGAAAGCTGGAATGAATAATTCTGAGATGATGGGCTCCGGAGAGTCAAACTGAAAGACTCCTAAATTTCTCCGGATGGGTGAAAAGAATTCTCACAATCGAAAATAATTATGAGAAGATGGCATAACGCTAGAACCACGAATCTCTGAGAGAACGGACAAGACTTGGAGGAAAAACTCTTCTTCGGTCTTCAAATGTTGAGAATGACGATGAGAAACGCCACCATGAATTGTTGAGGCACTCCAGAATGAAAATTAGAAAGGTTGAACCAACGATGAAAAGAATTAGAAAGATCTTGGAGAAAGACATATGACTGATGATAATTCATTCTTATGTCAAACTTGGAAAAATAATAATTTGAGAGTAACTGCGAGAAGATTAGAAGAGTCAGGTAGGATCCTGGGAGAACCTGTGGGTTAGGGCCCACTCAAAAGAAACAACGTTGAACTATTACTTGAAAGGGACATTGCATTGATTGAATTAAATGGCTTGAATAAGATAACATCCCCGAAAGAGCTTGAACGAAAGCAGAGTGGAAACACGAATCTTCGAGATAACTTGAGGACTCCAGAACAAAAGAATAGTGAGAGGTGCAAGATTAAGAGGTGAACCGGCATGAGAAAGCATTTTAACCAAGGAAAGGATATGATCGACAAAGCTTGAATTAAATCCACCAGAGAAGAAAAGAGAATGGAGAATAAGGAACTTGAAGCTTGTGAGCATCTCCATGAGAAATCTCTGGGTAAGAACATTGAAGAAAGAATGAAGAGACTTCACATCAATAAGATGGATTCTTGATTAAGAAATCTTAGTCCTTGAAGAAAACAAGGGTGGGAAAACAAAGGAAACTTGGGACGGATGAAACAAACAACGTTGGGAAAACTGAGAGGTGATCTTGCGAATTCTGAAAATGATCGGATCCACTTGGATAGAAAACACGCCGGTCAAAAAGGATTGACATGACAACCACGATCATCAAGAATGATTAGTATTCACATAGAAATGTGAGAACACCACTTAGGAAAGGTATGGAATCAACACTTGACATTGAAGCAACTTGAATACCACAACTCAAAACAAAACAAAGGATTGCATTGCAAAATAAGCCGGAAACAAACATATGATATTTCCCATATCGTATCCTATGTCTGTTGGAAAGATATTCTAGGAGCTACTTGAAATCCCAATAATAAACTCCCGAAACTTTCTGGTTATGAAATCAGGTGTTGGCGATATAGGGGAAGCATAATATCTCACCCAAACTAACAATTCCTACATCCAGTTGTATCCATCCTTCAACACATAACCAAGAAACCTTCAGAAATCGTTTACCTCTACCTTCGAAAAGCATCCGTTATATGATTTATGGCAATACTGTCGAACTCCCGCCCAAGTACTGGGTGGCGTCGGGGCTATCTCACCAACAACTGCATACAAGAGTTTTTTGATGTCGGCAAACTCAGGTATTTCGGAACTGCAACGATAAAATTGTGAAGCTAACACCTCGGAGCTCAACTCCCCGGGACACTGCCACAGCTCCTAAATGTCAGGTGGCACCAAGAACAATGTTCTCGTCACAAAACCATCGGAATGATTCCAAGATACCCGCATGATCCTAAATTTTTTATAGTGAAATTTGAGGAGAGGAGTCAAAACTCTATGCCAGGAGGCCTCACCAGAGCGACGAATGGACTGAGGAGTAAAAATAATCCTATTCTCCGATATATATAATCCTATAAGACTCAAAACATTTTCTTCTAGACTCAACAACGTCAGCGATTCAATGAAGCAGGGGGCTCCTATGTCGGGGAAGGCTCTGATTACCAACTTCTAACACCCACGATGCGGCTATATATCCCACGTGTCGGAGCACGACTTAGAGGCATAACCGCATGGTAGGCATGTCGCAAGAGGGGTAATCTTTACATATCCCATGTACTGAATAAGAAAGGGAAAAAGAGTTGGCTTACAATGGCCACTTTGCACAATACATAAATATATCATAATTCATCCAGAATACATTCAAGGTCCGACTACGGAACCAAAATAAAGAAAGACCACCCCAATTGCTAAATCCCCGATCGCCCCAACTGGGCTCCACTACTGATCAACAGGAAACGAAACTAGACAATGGACACGATCTTCATCGAGCTCCCACTTGAGCTCAGTTGCATCACCTGCACTGGTATCATCCGCACCTGCAATTGCTTTGGAAGTATTTGTGAGTCATGAGGACTCAGCAATCTCACACCCGCGAGATGAAGACTATTTAAGCTTATGGGTAGGAAAGGGGTAGTGAGGTGGACCTGCGGCAAAGCACTAAGTATATATGGTGGCTAACTTATGCAAATAAGAGCGAGAAGAGAAGCAACGCAACGATCATGAACTAGAAGTGATCAAGAAGTGATCCTGAAACTACTTACGCTCAAGCATAACACGAGACCGTGTTCTCTTCCTGAACTTCGCCGAAAAGAGACCATCACGGCTACACACGCAGTTGATTCATTTTAATTAAGTTAAGTGTCAAGTTCTCTACTACCGGACATTAACAAATTCCCTTCTGCCCATAACCGCGGGAACGGCTTTCGAAAGTTCAAAACCCTGCAGGGGTGTCCCAAATTAGCCCATCACAAGCTCTCACAGACAACGAAGGATATTCCTTCTCCCGAGAATACCCGATCAGTCTCGGAATCCCGGTTATCAGACATTTCGACCATGGTAAAACAAGACCAGCAAAGCTGCCCGATGCGCCGACATCCTGATAGGAGCTGCACATATCTCGTTCTCAGGGCAACACCGGATGAACACTACGTACAGCTAAAACCAACCCTCAAGTTCCCCTAAGGTGGCGCCGCAAGTCGCTCTAGTTCGAACCAACACTTAGACCAGCACTGGCCCAACACCGGTATGACGGAAACCAGGGCGGCAAGAGTGGAACAAAACACTAGGCATAAGGAAGAGCCTTCCACCCTTTACCAAGTATATAGATGCATTAAAGTAAATAAGATATAGTAATGATATCCCAACAACATCCATGTTCCAACATGGAACAAACTTCAACTTCACCAGCAACTAGCAACGCTATAAGAGGGGCTGAGCAAAGCGGTAACATAGCCAAACAACGGTTTGCTAGGAAAGGTGGGTTAGAGGCTTGACATGGCAATATGGGAGGCATGATATAGCAAGTGGTAGGTATCGCAGCATGGCAAAAGAGCGAACAACTAAGCAAGCAAAGATAGAAGTGATTTCGAGGGTATGGTCATCTTGCCTGCAAAGTTCTCAGAGTTGACGAAAGCTTGATCCCCGTTAGCGTACTCAACGGGATCCGATCACGTACTCATCTCCTGGCTCTACCCAAAGCAAGAACACAAGCAAAGGACCAACAATCAATCACGGTGCAATGGACAAACAACATGATGCAAAACATAGTGTGATATGCGAGAAGGGAATGATTGAAGCAGGCCTCAACTTGGCAAACCAAGTGTGCCGCTGGAAAGATGAGATGATTTCGGTCGAAATCGATATAAAGATCACCGGAATCGGATGCACGGTTTGCAAATGGCAAGCAAAACGAGAATGACACAATTCCGCGATTAACAACATGATGCCATCTAGAATGCAACAAGAAACTAAGCTACTGCACTCCAACATATCAACAAAGAAGATGGAAGCGATCTACTCAAGATGCTTGACAAAACATGAACACTGAGCTACGGCTAAAACACACTAGAACAGGTTCAAACAAGCATGGCAAAAGTGCCAAAGATATCAGCTTCACAGACTTAGTGAAAATACTAACATGCCAGGAATAATATCTGGAAGCAATGTTTAGAGCAGGAAAACAACATGCTACAGGAACAGATCATAGCAAACAAAGGCATGGCATGAAACTACTAAATGCATAGAACAAAAATCCCTTACTGACCATGAGCCAAAAAGGCACAGAAGATATGATGGCACCCATGTAAACATAGCAAGTTTCGTTAACAGATTCAGACTTAGCAGAAACATGAGCATGGCATAAGCAGAGTTATGAGGGCATCTTTATGAGCTCGATTCACTCACCACAAGGCATTGCATGACAAGATAAGCATAGCATCAGCAATAAAACATGTTTATGAAGCTAACCAAGGCAAGAACAAGTTCATAGCATGCATGGATCAACTACAACAACCATGGCAAAATTGATTAACATGTAAACAATCTGCCATGAACATTTTATAGCAAAAGTAGAGCAAGATTAAGACATCCTAAAGCACTCCATAATTGCAAACAGGGGCATGGATGGATAGAGCACAACCATATGTACAAATCATCCTTACTGAAGATACTCAAACAAAGCATGGATCTCACTGTAGCATGATGTTTACATGGCATAAAAATAACAGCAGAACAAGGCTACTTTGCATGCTTGTGCTAGTCACCACATAGATCACAAAAATACATGGCAAGCACCCTTGTAAAGATGGCATGGCATAGATCAAAATACATGTAGAGCCCATGACCATATGATGCACACAACAAAGGTGACAAAAATGACAAATCCTCATATTCTGCTAAGTACCAGGAGCAAACAATTTATAGCACTCTTGCATCAGTGATTTGGGCATCAAGATGGACCCAAACAAGCAAGGTACAATGGAATGAAATGAAGAGCACATCATGATGAACATTTTGATATATCATGTATGCAAAACAAATCTACAGATGAGATGTTATGGCAGGATGAACAGAGGCATAAAAATATAGCAGAAATGGACTTTGGTGAAAATCGGGGTCAACCTCCGATCTAGGGTTCGTGCGAAGTTCGAGGATGACTGGGGTTCCGCCGAAGTTGGGGCCGGAGACAATGAAGAAGATGGCCGGAGAGGTGCGAGGAGGCGTCGGGATGGTCGGGGACGGCCGGATCCGGTCCGCCCCGACCGGATCTGCGACGAAGGCGGTGAGTCAGCGGCGGCGCGCTACTGCGCGGCGGGTGGAGGACGAGGGCGGCGGCGCACTCCGGCGCGGCGGGTGGCAGACGAGGGCGGCGGTGCTAGGCGAGGCAAGGTGACGCGGCGACTGGAGCTAGGCGGCGGAGAGTGTCGCCGGCAAGCGGGAGCTTGCTCAGGCGGTAGCGGCGGCGCACGGGCGCAGGAACCGGCTCGGGCAAGCGGCGACGGAGGGTGGGCCTGGCACGCCCGGTTCGGCCCCGGGTGGGCCGGATCTGGGCCCCGGGTGGCGCAGCGAAGTGGGGCCCAGGCGGCGGTGATGTGGCACGACGCGAGTGGAGGGGAGCGGAGGCGGGGTGACGTGGCGGCTCCTAGTTGGCCGGAGCGACGTGGCCGGCGGACATGTCCGGCGCGGACGGATGTGTCCGGCGGTGCGAGGAGGAAGACTTTAGGGTTTCATCTGCGCGAGTTTTTGGGGAGGGACACATATTTATAGGTAGAGGGAGTTTGCAGTGTCCAAATGGAGTGTAGTTTCCGCCCACACGATCGTGATCCGACGACGGAGGACATGGGAGTTGTTTAGATGGGTTGTTGGGGTGCAATGCACAGGAGGCCTTTGCGGTTACCCGGTTAACCGTTGGAGCATCAAACGGACTCCAAATGGCACGGAATTTGATAGGCGGTCTACCGGTGGTGTACCAAGGCCACTTGGCAGATCTCGGTCCATTCCGAGAACGTTTAACACCCGCTCACGAAAAGAGACAATAGGGGTGTGCCGATGCAAATAGGAGTGTTGGATTGCGAAATGGACAACGGGGAAAATGCTCGGATGCATGATACGAACACGAATGCAAATGCGATGCACATGATGACATGATATGAAATGCATGACAAGAACAAAATGCAAAATGAAGACAAAACCCAACCACGAAGGGAAAATCATATCGCATCTCCAGAAAAGGCAAGAGTCGGAGTACAAATACGGGAAGTTGTATCCGGGGCGTTACAAGGACGGTGGCGATGGATGTGGTGGAGGACGGCGGTGATGGATGTGGTCGAGGACAGCGGCGATGGATTCGGTGGCGGGCGAAGGCTGGTGTGGGGATGATGTTCTAGCGCGTACGGTGTATGAATGGGAAAATGGAGGGAGAGGTACGGGGAACCATGTTTTTGGGATGCGTCTGTCTGAAATATGGGAAAGTTAGAAACTTAGCCCCCATTTAAAATTTGGACGTCTCGTCGGTTGGGGTACGACGGTAATCTCGCATCTCGCCAATTTGCCCAGAGCGATTTTAGGAGAGGAGAGGGTTGTTGGCGCCCATGGTTGGCGCCCATGGTTTATTAACGGGGCTGACAGGTAGGGCGGTTGTGTCACGTCTGAGTGAAGTTAGAAACATTCCCCTATTGAATATATTTCCCTACATCGATTTTGGTCGAGTCGAGTTCGTTTTGCCGCCCACCATGTATGAATGGGGAAATGGAGGGAGAAACAGAGGTCTTTCGGACGAGCTTGAATCAAATGTGTTTGGCCGCCCATGTTTGGCGCCCACCATGTCGGAATGGGCTCAGAGGCGGTCGTGTCACGTCTAATTGAAGTTACTATCCTACCCCTATTTAGAGCAGTGGAAATCGGGCCGATGGATTGTCCGTGTAATGGGTAGACAGTAATTTCCATCTCCCAAACACTTGGCTTCGGGCAGCTGGCGTGGGAGTGGAAATTTTATCGCTTCCTTCAAATTTTGGGACAATAAGCATCCACGTTTACCCTGGCAACTAAATTCGAATCCATTTTATATTCCTATATGAATCTTTATAAATCATTATGTGTTTTTATATATCTTCAAAAGGATGACAACGATGTACTCCACTGTCATATATGGATATGGTTTACAAATGTTGATACTCAGATTCATAAGCTAGAATCTAGTTTAAGCTGGATTCGAATATTTGGAACAATTCATGTCCAACTCAAATGTCACATGCAGCATAATGTGTACTCCCATTTAGATATATACACAAGCGATGTATCAAGATTACCGAGTCAATCAACCAAGAATGTACAGAACTAACAGACATATAAACACTTATAGAGTATATGGATCAATAATATCAACTAACGTACATAAGCCAGGCCGGTGTACTTTTCTTTGCTACAACAACATCCTTTTTTAGCCAAGCTACTACAGTATCTTGCCCTTTCCGATGTGTGACACTTATGGTCCATCTATACTACTATTATTGCTGAATGCACATTCAGCCCGATTGGCATATTTGTAGGTCTGGCACAGCAATCAAAATGAAATGTCTCCGAGTCTTATCAATTAATACAGACTTGTGCTAAAATAAAATTACAAACCAAAAAACAGAAACAAAAAACAATTATTACATGATCTCTAAAACAAATGGTTTGATTGATTACCTGAACAAACAACACAAAGGTTATTCAAGGATGGAAAGAACATTTCACCTATGATTTACCAAGTGGGAATTTAATTTCCTTTTTTCATTCAGGACCTTAACAACATGGTCAGTCTCAACTTGCTTCATTTTTCTCAACTTGCTTCATTTTGAAATCCACCAAATATTTAATGGTTGTCTTGAGTACTGCTACTGATTGTGCTGTTTGCTTCCTCAACATGTCAACTTCATATCTAAGTGCAGAAGCATAATCTCTTTCTACCACTAGTTTAGCCTCTAGAGGATCAGGAGTTGGCAATTCATAATGCATGATTGGGCCGGTGCTACTGCTGTGGGATGATACACCATCCATGGGGACCTCGCTCTGTGATCTTGGGCTAATCTGTTTTGCCATTAGAGTTCCGATTGGATTCAGAAAAGTTGAAGTTAGCAAAACATATCAACTGGGAGTTATAACAGCAAACCGGCTAAACAAACAAGGAATGAAAGAGTTTCAATTCGATGCTGAGAAGTAGTTATTAACATTATTGTAACCCGTTGTTGCAGCAACAAAGCAGTTAAACAAACAGGTAGCTATTTAAGTTCAGGCAAACAGGTAATTCTTAACAGTAAGTATCAAACACATAGATAGCGCAGTCTATCATAGGATTAACAGGCTGTGGCATTATGTAATCAGTAGAAAACTAAATTAAGCCAAGCAACGTAATTGAACAATTTTTCAATAAGTGGCTAACTAAAATTCCGAGGAGCAGGTAACTGAAGTTACGCTAATTCTTTGTACATGCACACTGCAACTTCTTTTTCGCTTACAAGGTTGTACGAAGGAGTCCATGGCATCAATTCCTTGGATACGCACTCCCAATACTTCTTTCTTCCCAGACTGCATTGGTAAGTCGAATGCTTAATCTGGTAAGATGATGCGTCCTTCGTATGTTATATGAGGATGTGTAGTCAGACTAGTTGTAGCCACACAAATCACACTGGCTTTTACTGTATATTTCATGCGATTACTTTTTGCATATCGAGATCTAAGCAATCTACAATAGGATGAAAAGACTAGCATCCTTCACATTATTGGCGAACTCAGTTCATAGAAACAAGCAATTCAACCATTATGTGGGTAAATCAAAAGCGCCACTGTAATATTTTTCACTACCCCTATCATACACGCGAAAAGGGGAGACGCCACCATAGGGGCTGGTATGGGCGGCCGCCTCGGGTGGCTCGAAAGTGTGCACCTAGTTTGAGTCGTCTAGGTTGGCCCAGGCTAGTTTTGTTCATCCCAATGCACGAGCAGACAATTTAAAAAATGAAGAAAAATGTTTCAATTTGGATAGGTCAATAACATAAGTGAAAGGCAGGCCCTAGAGCAGGCTCGTGGCCCCAATGAGCACCTCCCATATCGATCGACAGCAGGAAAAATCCCAATTCATCCGCTAACCTCCAGTCTGGTTCGCTCCTAACCTAGCCGCCACTAGACAGACCGACACAGCACTTCCTCGCGCCCTCGTTGGAGGGCGGTCGCCGGGCTTCAAGCGAACAGAAGGACAAGAAGATGAAGAACCAACCCTGGGTGTAGCCTGTGTGGGAGGCAACCGTGGCAGCACGGGCATGGCATCGAGCTTGCGCAAACGGATAGTCGCAGCTTGCAAGAGTACCATGCGCAACGAGTAGGTACATCACATCCCTGATTATATCTAATTCAAATCTTCAATTTCTGGCCAATATTTAAACCTGACGGTGTTGTAAAACTGCTTGTATGTAGGGAATCTATGAGAAAATGAAACCAATTTATACTTATTATATAACTCCCCCAATCAATACGGAACTGATTGAATCTGATGAATCTAATCAAGTTTCTGGTGCGAACATCCAAGCTCATGTTGTTCTTGAGCCTGAAGTGTCTAATGAACAGACTGCTAATGAAGGATTTGATGCAAACATTTTACATGCTCCACGTGACGAACATATAGTGTCTAATGAGGCATCTAATGCAAGCATTTTGCAAGCTCCCATTTAAGGATTTAGTGTCTAATGATGATGTGCTATGTTGAAAGAGACATAGAGATTTGCAAGCATTGATGACAAGAAAATCATAGTGCATTTTCATGGCTTGAGGAAACGTCGAGGCCATCTACCAGAAAGTCCTTGTATCATGACAACGTAGCATAAATACTTTTCTAATCGGTTGTTTGAAACTATTGGCATACTTGTGCAGGATAGATATATTGATATGCAGTTTGCGCACTGGTTATAGGTGCAATTACACTTCGATATTTTCAGCCAGAGAATGAATAATTCAAGCAGGTACAGGCCATGTATGTAGTCCTTGTACACCATGTTGCATTTTGTGTTTTTGGTGCTCGCATCATTTAGTGTTTAAAATTTGAACTACTTTGGATCATTAGCTGGTTTTCAAAGTGCATGTAGCTTCACATTTCTCAAGTTATGTTGATTTTCAGAGTGCGAGTGCCTTCGGATTTTTTAAGTTAAATGTTCACCCCTGGTAACTTGAATTCGTGGATCCGCCACTGCACACAAATCATACACGAATGCAAGTACGAATTAAATGAAATCCAGGGACTTACGGTAGCTCATTGTACAGGCTCACTGTAGCTCTTCTTGCACTTGGGTTGTTCCATGTACAAGTCCATGTTACCACTTGCTTGGATGTGCAGGCCTTGTGCTCCTTGCACCCCCCTCTGCATTTTTGACACGGTGAATGGCTAATCAAATAAGAGGAATCGACCTTGCTATTGTACCGGGTGACATATACTTACAAGGTTATACGGGTGTGCGGGATGTGTACTAGATCCTGTAGCACCGTCATGCTTGGTATCTCCGGAAGAAATAAGAGTTAAAGTCAGAGTTGAATAAGTGTGTAAGCTAATAGAGCAGTGAAAGAATATCCAACCATCATCGGAACAGTGCACAAGGGAGTGATGTGTGGATGCCTAAAACATGCTCGCCTAGCTAGAGTGCAGGTCACTTCAGAGCCGTTGAGGGTGATGCGCTGGGGTTGGCTGGCCGCACACGGATGCAGATCTTGAGTGGCAGCGGAGTGCTACGATGCGGTGGACGAGACCGTTGGTGAAGCCCCAATGGCCTCGGGGGGCGGAGGCGCGAGGATGTGCTTGGTGAAGTAGTCCCGATGAGCTGGGAGACGGTGTCGGTGAAGCGCACCTGATGTGGTGGAAGTCGGTGTCTGTGAGACACGTCGGTTGCGGCGGCCGAAGTTGTCGGTGGACCACCCGGTGCGGTGGATGAGGGCATAGATGAGGTAGCTCCGGTGCGGTGGTGAAGCGTGACCGTCGTCGTCGTCCGGCACAGAGGTGGGGAAAGAGATGACACGAGGGGCGATTCAAACTTTGCTTGGGTTGGCGGCGAATTAGGGATTTGAGAAATCTGGGCGCGGAAGGGGATGGTGGAGAAGGGAGATTTTGCAGGGCTGGAATTGGGGCTGCTAGATCGATATTTCAATCCAAAACAGGGAAGCGCGAACTTATTTTGTCGTCGTCCTTTTTGGGGGGAGGGAGGGGGTGGCTGGGTGGCTGGGTGCTAAGCGTCCATCCGACACACGCGACCACCACGACACCACCCTGGTCTGCCTGGTGCGCCTACATTTGAGAATGCAAACGAATCTTCTTTCATTTGCAAGCGAATCTGTATGTATTACCATGCCCGTGTTTTCCTTGCAATAATTAGTCATTCGAAATGAGATACTATAAATTAATTAATCAGGAGCTATTTGAAAAAAAATCGAAACGATATCCATGGTATTAACGCTAACGTGGATTAGAGTGTGTGTCACATAATTAGTTATTTGAATTAGAGTTTGTGTCACATAGCGATCTCCAATTCTAACGTGGATTTCGCGTTTCACTGTATCCATGCTACTTTTTTAATAAAAATTCATATGTATATGATGAACACCATGGTAGTGAGAAAACTTTTGGATGGATCCAAACATATGACCTACAAAATAGCACAACAAATCGAGTCAATGTCAACTTTTCGAATCCTAGTATGGCACGAATTCGAAATAATTACCCATATGCATGGTCCTCAGTTCAAATCTTACAATGTACACCGAATTGAAACATCAATATTAAGTCTCGTACTATCTACATTCAAATGTTGTTTTTAGCCCCCCCCCCCCCGCGTGCACACATGCTACATATATACTCCCTGTATCGGTCAATCTTCCTCTCCTAACCACCTTAGGAAGCTATCGGTTTCCATCACACTCTCCCCGCCATTCTAACCAACTCCCCTTTGGGCTAAGTCCTGGGTGGCCCCGTGTCTACCAAAGAGACCCAACGACCTGTTGGGTTCTATGGTAGGGTGCGTCGACTCCAAATTAAAATTTTCCTACGCGTAGAACAACCAAGAACATGCTACGGGAGATGGATCATAGTTCGTTACCACTAGACACGCAGTGCCGTGCAGCGGAAGAAGAGTTGGGGCAGCTCGTCCGCGTGAATTGTCTCCTCCTTGTCCGATCTCCCTTGTAGAGCCGGTAGTCGGTTCCCACGTACAGGTTCGCCGGAGCGGTGCAAGTGCACCGTCTCTAACGGTATCCGCGCGTGCAGGAGGAACATAGTGCGGCGGACTGCTAGGTTCGATCACACAACCGGCAGCGAATGGAGGTGTCTATTCGCAACACATGCAAACCCTAGTGACAATGCCGAAGCGATCAACCGTGTGAGTGTGCGGCATCTCCACTTTATATAGGCGTCCATCGGAGGCTCATGGCATCAGAGCCTCTGCTATCGGATTTGGATTCAGATCGTAAGCATATTAGATATGTGGAGGCGATAGATGAGATCTGTAGTCGTTGATGAGATCAGCTGTGTGCACGGTTGATGAGATCGACTGCACATGGGGATCGATGTGGCTATGTTTTCTGATGATCGGAATCAATGAGGTCGTGACACAACCTACACTTACCGTTTGGTATCCGCCATCGGGGTTAACAGTGAAACGTAAATCCGAATAGGGCTCGCGATGATCGATAAGATCGGTCAGATCGGAAAATTCAGCGTGATCGGAGTTTAGATGTGATATGTGATTCCCGAAAACGTCGGGCGTTGCCCGCACCCGCGAGGGACCGCCGTGTGCGTAGCACCTTGTATTCCGTACACAATCACTCAAACTGGTAGAATGCGATTCTATGCGTAACTTTGTTTTGCAGGTTTGATGTGAATAGTATGGCTCATGTGTATGTGATGAACATGTGTAAAATATGCATGGCCTGCGTTTCATGTTTGTCAGCCGGCAGGAGCCAAAGTGCTGTCATTATATTGTATAATGACCTGCGTGTCGACTTGTGACTCTATGTAAAATTCATTACTAGTTGTAGTTGTTGGATAATAGAGATCAGGTTGGTGGCTTGGTGTCCCGGTGTGACAAACAAGATGGAGTTCCTAGATGGTCATCGGAGTCGGAGCCAACGTAGAGGGACATCCATGAAGGAGCCATACTATTTCACAATATATGTTTTATTTGTGATTGTTATGCTTCTCGTTTTCTATGCATGTTAGAATGGTATAAAGATCCCTCATGAATATCAGGTAAATTGCCATTCCCGATGTTGCACCTTCGCACGTCAAGTACGTCTAGTAGTGGGCTCATAAAATTGGGGTGCTGCTGGGTGTCCGTGAACTGAAGGGTTCGTGTCGGACACAGACATGTTTTGCATTAGGTTAACTTGACAAGGCTATCAAAACGGTTTTGGGCCTTGTGGCAAAAGAGGTCGGGAGCTGGGGTATGAGATACCTACCCGACCGACAGGAGTCGTATAGAGATACGATTAGCAAGGAGTTGCTTACCGGATAGGCATGTTGTCTAGAAGTGATGCTAAAGCTCACTAGTCGCATGTGCTAGTCGGATCCTAAGTCACTGAGAGTTTGCGGAGGATGTTGACTTCAGTGGGGTTAAGGCTAGAATTACTCTACATAAACACATTGCTTAGTGATTGCATATTTTTCTGTTGTAGATCAATGTCACCACCTGCTCAACCCAACTTTGCATTGAAATCAATTCTGTAAAAGGATAAACTAAATGGAACAAACTTTACTACCTGGTATAGAAATTTGAGAATTGTTCTCAAGCATGATAAAAGGAAACATGTTCTAGAGGATCCGCTTCGAGAGGAACCTGCCGAGAATGCTAGTACCACAACCAAGAATGCCTACCAGAAACTCGTTGATGAATCAAATGAGATCAGCTGCCTCATGCTGGCTTGTACGGAGCCCGATTTGCAGCTGCATTTCATAGACGTTGGGGCTTTCGATATGATCAAGAGTCTCAAGAGCATGTTTCAGGTGCAGGCTAGGACCGAAAGGTTCAACATCTGGCGATCGTTGATGGATTGTAAGCTAGAGGAAGGTGATCCTCTCAGCCCGATGTGATCAAGATGATCAAATATGTGCAAGCTTTGGATCGGTTGGGCTTCCCACTCTTGGATGAGCTAGCTACTAATGCAGTTTTGGGTTCTCTTACGCCCAGCTATGGGACGTTCATGTCGAACTATCGTATGCATGGCATGGATAAGAAGCTCACCGAATTGCATGGGATGTTCAAAGTGGCAGATCAAGATATTAAGAAAGGCACGCATCAAGTGTTGATGGTGCAGAAATCGGCTAAGTTCAAGAAGAGTTGGTCCAAGAAAAAGGCTAAGGCAAAGGGCACGGAGACGGTATCCTCCACCGCTGCACCGAAGTTTGGACTAGACTCAAAGACCATTTGCTATCATTGCAAGGAAACTGGTCACTAGAAGAGGAATTGTAGCAAGTGGCTTGCAGAGCATGGCAATAAGGCCGAGAATGCTGCTTCAGGCAAAGGTACACTTGTTGCATATGTTATAGACATTTACCTTGCTGACATACCTAGCAGCTCTTGTGTATTTGATACCGGATCGGTTGTTCACATTTGCAACTCGATGTAGGGGCTGGTAAGAAGTAGGCATGTGGCAAAAGGGGAGATTGACATCAGGGTCGGCACCAAAGCAAGATTTGCTGCGTTGGAAGTCGGCACAATGCAGCTCCAACTTCCTTCTGGATTTATTTTCGAATTAAATAATTGTTATTACATTCCTGCACTTAGTTGGAACATTATTTCTGCCTCATGCCTGATGAGTCAGGGTAATGAATTCAATTTAAAGGACAATGGTTGTTCGATTTATTTGAATGGGATGTTCCACGGCTATGCACCCATTGTTGATGGGTTATTTATATTGAATCTGGAACAGGAACCGGTCTATAACGTGAATGTCAAGAGGCATAATACTAATGAGATAAATCCGACATACTTCTGGCATTGCCGGCTTGGACACATTAGTCTGAAACGCATGATGAAGCTCCATGATGATGGACTCCTAACTTCGACCGACTTTGGGTCGTTCGAGACATGTGAATCATGTTTGCTCAGCAAGATGACTAAGTCCCCTTTCTCAAAGAGTTGTGAGAGGGCATCCGAGTTGTTGGAACTGATACACAGTGATGTGTGTGGACCAATGAGCACAACTGCCAGAGGTGGCTATTAGTAATTCGTGACTTTTACCGACGACTTGAGTAGATATGGATATATCTATTTGATGAGGCAAAAGTCGGAAACTTTTGAAAAGTGAAAAGAGTTTCAAAATGAGGTTGAGAATCTGCTCGGCAAGACTATAAAGTTTCTATGATCTGATCGTGGAGGTGAGTACAGGAGCCAGGAGTTTGGTGATCATCTGTAAAGCAGAGGCAGTACCTCAGCTCAGACCTCCTGGTACACCATAGAGAAGTGGTGTATCGGAATGGAGGAATCGTACCTTGTTGGACATGGTTCGGTCTATGATGAGCAAATCAGATTTGCCCTTGTCATTCTGGGGATACGCTCTAGAAACTGTAGCTTGCACACTTAACAGGGTACCATCAAAATCCGTAGACAAGACACCACATGAGATGTGGTCCGGGAAGAGTTCCAGTTTGTCTTTTCTAAATATTTGGGGTTGTGAAGCATTTGTCAAGAAACTTATGTCAGACAAGCTTACACCCAAGTCGGATAAATGCATATTGGTGGGATATCCGAGGGAAACCTTGGGATATAGCTTCTACAACTAGGAAGAGAACAAAGTGTTTGTTGCTCGGAATGGGGTTTTCCTTGAGAAGGAGTTTATCAGTCGGGAGGCCAGTGGGAGGACGGTCCGACTAAAAGAAATTCGAGGACCACTCGGGGACGGCTCAGCTGGTGATGAGATCACACTAGAGTCAGTCAGGGAACCCGTAGTGGAAGCGGCACCGAAACCACGGAGGTCGGAAAGATTGCACAAAGTGCGTGATGTATTGTTGCTAGAAAGTAACGAGGCGGCCATGTATGCGGAAGCGATGGTGAGCCGGCCATGAGATCCGAGTTAAAGTCCATGGATGAGAATCAAGTCTGGGACTTGGTTGATTCGCCGCCTGGCGTAACAGCCATTGGTTGCAAATAGGTCTTTAAGAAGAAAACCAATGTGGATGGAAACGTTCAGATCCACAAAGCTCGGCTTGTCGCTAAGGGTTATGGACAAGTTCAAGGAATTGACTACGACGAGACTTACTCACCGGTAGCGATGCTGAAGTCGGTGACGATCGTACTAGTTATGAGATATGGCAGATGGATGTCACGACGGCTTTCCTTCACGAAAATTTAACCAAGGACGTGTATATGATATAGTCCGAGGGTTTTGTCGATCCGACTAGCACTAGTAAGGTATGAAAGCTCAAGAGATCCATTTATGGGTTGAGGCAAGCATCTCGGAGCTGGAACATTCGTTTTGATGAGGTCGTCACAGGTTTTGGCTTCATCAAAAGCGAAGAGGACTCTTGTTTATACAAGAAGTTAAGTGGGAGCTCAATAGTGTTTTTGATATTGTATGTGGATGACAAACTATTGATCCGACATGATGGTTCGATGCTGAACTCGGTCAAGGAATCATTGAATAGCAAGTTTTCAATGAAGGAACTTGGTGAGGCAGTTTACATTTTAGGCATCAAGATCTATAGATATAGATCGAGGAGGCTGCTCGGCTTGAGCCAAAGCACGTACATAGATAAAGTGTTGAAGCGGTTCAACATGAGTGAGGCCAAGAAAGGGTTATTGCCTGTCTCACATGGTATAAGGCTAAGCGAGACACAGGGTCCTTCGACATTTGATGAGCGAAGCAGGATGAGTCGGATTCCGTATGCCTCGGCAATTGGATCCATCATGTATGCCATGATATGTACATGGCCTGATGTTGCTTTTGCAATAAGCCTAACATGTAGATACCAGGGCATCCCAGGTGAGAGTCACTGGGCAGCAGTAAAGACTATTTTGAAGTACCTGAAAAGGACTAAAGAGATATTCCTAGTTTATGGAGGTGAGGAAGAGCTCGCCGTAAGGGGTTACGCCGATGCTAGTTTCCAAACCGACAGAGATGATTGTCGATCACAGTCCGAATTCATGGATCTCATAAATGGAGGAGTAGTAAGCTGGATGAGTTCCAAGCAAGATACGGTGGCCGATTATACTACAGAAGCCGAATACATTGCGACTTGTGAAGCTGCATAGGAAGGTGTTTGGATCCGGAACTTTCTGGATGATTTTTTATTTTCCTAGCCTCGGTAAAACCGTTGGACCTTTATTGTGATAATTCTGGTGCCATCGCACAAGCCAAGCAGCTGAGGAATCACCACGAGGTCAGACACATAGATCGGAAATATCACCTGATATGAAAGATCATAAAGAGTGGTGATGTAGAGTTATGCAAAATTAACACGGATGCAAATGTTGTGGATCCGTTGACTAAGCCACTTCCACAACCCAAGAATGAGGGGCACGTTAGAGCTATGGGCATTCGATGTCTATTTGATTGACTCTAGTGCAAGTGGGAGACTATTGGAGATATGCCCTAGAGGCAATCATGTATGATGATATTTCATATGTGTTGATGAATAAAGATAGTCCTTGGAAATTATGAATGATGTGTGTCAGCAAGTACGTGACTTGTTTGTGGGACTATGTATTGTATGATGACTGTCTTGAAAGGTCCCTAGTCGAAAGGGCTATGTCGACGCGCAGTGAACTAGACTAGCATATGACACGGTCGATGGCTTGGTCTCACTAGCCATGGAGCATTGGATGCTAACCGGATAATATGAACTTGGAAGGATCTGCATAGATTCTACGTAGTCGCATCCGAGCCGAGATAAGGTCCGAGTCAGATAGACCCAACTATGAGACGCAGCAATATAATCATCTGTGAGTCTCTAGTACAACATATGTTCTATGTCCTAAGACATGAACTGACACATGTACTCGGGATGGTGATAGGCTTGCTTTGGGCTGACCAAACGCTACTCCGTAACTGGGTAGTTATAAAGGTAGGTTTCGGGTTTGTCCAGAACCATGCCGCAGGACGTGGTCGAGAAAGTTGGGATTTGCCCCTCCGATCAGGAGAGATATACTCTGGGCCCCTCGTGTGATCCGACCAGGATAAGCATGACCACGCGACAAGGATTATGAGATAATCCGGTTTGTGGTCAGCATCACTAGAATGAGAAAGTGGTCAGGCTAGCACAAGGATGACATACTCGCCTTGAGCCCGACAACATATATCGTGTGGCAAAAAGAATGGAAGTATGATGTACAGGTTCGCCTAACCAGCTTCATAGTCTATTTGGTGTTCGGCATGCCTTGCTAGAGGCCGCTACCAACTGTGCAGTTCGGAGGTGATCCGAACTGTGACCAAGCCGGCTTGAACCTAAGGGGTCACGCGCTTAAGGGAAGGAACCTACGAGGTCGGATCCGTGGACACTGGTGGGATGTGATCCGAGCTGTATTCGGAATGTAGCCGAGTAGACTTGTGGGCTTTAGGGTCCGTGCAAGGCCCAAGTCTTGAGCCTGTGACGGATGCCTATAAAAAGTGGAGGTGCCGCACACTCACGCGGTTGATCGCTTTGGCGTTGTCACTAGGGTTTGCATGTGTTGCGACCCCTTATGTTTAAGTCGGCTTGGTCGCAGTTCAGATCACCTCCGAACTGCACAATTGGTAGCGGCCTCTAGCAAGGCATGCCAAACACCAAATAGACTATGAAGCTGGTTAGGCAAACCTGTACGTCGTACTTCCAATCCTTTTGACACACAATATATGTTGTCGGGCTCAAGGCGAGTCTGTCATCCTTGTGCTAGCCCAACCTCTTTCTCGTTCCAGTGATGCCGACCACAAACCGGATTATCTCATAATCCTTGTTGCATGGCCATGCTTATCCTGGTCAGATCACACGAGGGGCCCAGAGTATATCTCTCCTGATTGGAGGGGCAAATCCCATCTTGCTCGACCACGTCTCACAGCATAGTTCTGGACAAACCCGAAACCTACCTTTATAACTGCCCAGTTACGGAGTAGCGTTTGATAGGCCCAAAGAAAGCCTGTCACCATCCCGCGTACAAGCGTCACCTAAGGTCTTAGTACATAGAACATATGTTGTAGTAGAGACTCACAGATGACATATCGCCGCATCTCATAGTTGGGTCTGTACGACTCGGACCTTATCTCGGCTCGGATCCGACTATGTCCAATCCGATCAGATCCTTCGAAGTCCATATTATCCGGTTAGCATCCAATGCTCCATGGCTAGTGAGACCAAGCCATCGACCATGCCATATGCTAGTCTAGTTGACTATGCGTCCACACAACCTTCTCGACTAGGGACCTTTTAGGACGGTCATCATACAATGCATAGTCCCACAAACAAGTCACGTACTTGCTGATACACATCATTGATAATGTCGAAGGACTATATTTATTCATAAACACATAGGAAATATCATCATACATGATTACCTCTAGGGCATATCTCCAACACAGCCACCATCGTGGCAAAGCAAAAACGGTCCAAACCGGGGACAAGGATCCTTACATCAACAACGGGCACACAAGGTTTATGTCCGCCTACCTGATCAGGGTAGCGCGCGCCCATAATGTTCCCTAGTTGGAGGCACCGGCGAGAGACATGACAATAGACCGCGTTAGGGCCTTCCCACAAAAGGCAAATGTGGTTGCACTAGTCAGCTCTATTAGGTGGCACCATGACTCAGCCAACAATTGTTCAAGTTCATGATTATCTGGTTAAACTTGAATGAAATAAGCTGAGCCATATTAAAATCATGTGATGAAACTACCATGCATGAGCATGCACTACAAAAAAGACACATCCATGTCATTTTGGGCCGAACGATTTTTTTTTCTGTCATGCTTATGACACTTTTATGATGATAATTGTGAAAAAAACCAGTATCATCATAGATGTGGTGGGCTCCTACTTCTATGACAAAAAGTCATGATAGAAAATTGGCTTTTCATCCTGGGCCGGCCGGAGACACAGCTGCATGACATTCTTTCGGCCGTCCATGACGGAAAAAACCATGGTAGAAGCGAGGGTGAGGAAAATATAGGGGAGTTCTCGGTTATGGTGGGTTGTCCGAGACGAGTGATCCAAGGAGGTTTGCGCGTTTCTCTCGTACACACTAGGGCAGTGCAAGGCGTTGCACTCTAACTGAACCCGAGCGAGGCGTTCGCCTACTGAAACCAAGCGATTGCACTTTAGGCTAGGCGTTACTGAACCCGGGCGATCGATCCCTAGCTGTTAACTGAACCCGATCGAGCGATTCCTTCACTACTACTCTTGACTGAAGCCAATCGAACCTGCTGCCTCTTGATGAACAACGAGCGTTGTTGGGGGGGTTTGGACGAACAGGACCCCGTGGTAGTAGAGATCGTTGCTGCTGGATGAAATGGACCCCAATCGAGCTGGTTGGGGGTGGATGAATAGGACCCCATGGAGGGATGGATGAACAGGACCCCGTGGAGGGCTGGTTGAACAGTAGCCGGTGGAGGGCTGGACGAACAGTAGCCCGTGGATGAACAGCCGCAGGTGGAGGCTGGAGGAGGTCGACAGTGGACGAAAAGTAGCCCGTGGAGGCTGGAGGAGTTCAACGGTGGAGATGAACAATAGCCCGTGGAGTCCCGTTTTGCGGTACGACACATCCCTCCCGATGAACAGGACCCCGGTTTCGATCGTAGCGCTCCAACACAAGTACATTTCCTCTGTTGCGGTACGCCACACACCTCCCAATCAACAGGACCCCGTTTCGACCGTAGGCACTCCAACACAAGTCCATTTCCTGCGGTATGCCAGAACCCTCCCAATGAACAGGATCCCGTTTCGATTGTGGCCAAACGAATAGAAGGCCGTTTCCTCCGTTATGCGATACGCCAGGCCTCGTTTCGATCGGCTGTTCCATCCGAGCCGGTTGGCTCCCGATGAAAAGCACGCGTTCCATTGCCTCCCGATGAACACGAGGATGCAGTTTCTTTGTTCCGACCCAGTCGGTTGGCTACCAATGAACAGGACGCCGTTGCTGCCTCTCCATGTACACGAGCCCTGGCCGTACGTATGTGTGAGTAGGCATTTGAGACCCCGGCCGTATGTACGTACGTGGCCGTATTTACTTTCTTACACCCTGGCTATACGTACGTGTACATTCTACGTGCGCGCCTCTACTACGACACATGCCCTTCCTTACTCGGCCACGGTTCATCGTTGTAGCCTATAGATAGACCAATTAACCAGTATGTACGTACACGTTCACTACCAGAATGACGAAGCTATGTACGCTTCGACCAGGTGGGTCCCAACTGTTAGGGAGGATAAGGAGGCACACTTCCTTGCCTGTGAAGATGTAGCTGGTGGGTCCTAGCAGTCAGGGGGGAAATGTTTTTTTGTGAAATACGGTGGCCCGTCTAGTGGGTCCCTGCTGTCAGGTGAAGAAATCATTATTTTCCGCGTAATAAGGAGGCACTTCCTTGCTGCGATAGTGGACCCAGCTATCAACCTCTCCACATATAGTACTCTTCCGATGGAAGTTGTTCCTTGACCACATTGACCACGCCGTGCCGAGCACCTAGGCGGTGGATGAAGGTGAGGCCTAGGAAGGGGATGACGCAGAGCCGGGGAAGACCCTGTAGTGGATGCCTGATACGTCTCCAACGTGTCTATAATTTTTGATTGCTCCATGCTATATTATCTACCGTTTTGGACATTATTGGGCTTTATTATCCACTTTTATATTATTTTTGGGACTAACCTATTAACCGGAGGCCTAGCCCAGAATTGTTGTTTTTTGCCTGTTTTAGGGTTTCAAAGAAAAGGAATATCAAATGGAGTCCAAACGGAATGAAACCTTCGGGAACGTGATTTTCTCACCAAATACAACTCAGGAGACTTGGACCCTACGTCAAGCCAACTAACAGGAGGCCACGAGGTAGGGGGTGCGCCTGTCCCCTCCCCCAGGGGCGCCCTCCACCCTCGTGGGCCCCCTGTTGCTCCACCGACGTACTTCTTCCTCCTATATATATCCACGTACCCCCAAACGATTAGAACAGGGGCCAAAACCCTAATTCCACCGCTGTAATTTTTTGTATCCACAAGATCCCATCTTGGGGCCTGTTCCGGAGCTCCGTTGGAGGGGACATCGATCACGGAGGGCTTCTACATCAACAACATAGCCTCTCCGATGAGGTGTGAGTAGTTTACTTCAGACCTACGGGTACATAGTCAGTAGCTAGATGGCTTCTTCTCTCTTTTTGGATCTCAATACAATGTTCTCCCCCTCTCTTGTGAAGATCTATTCGATGTAATCTTCTTTTTGCGGCGTGTTTATTGAGACCGATGAATTGTGGGTTTATGATCAAGTCTATCTATGAATAATATTTGAATCTTCTCTGAATTCTTTTATGTATGATTGGTTATCTTTGCAAGTCTCTTCGAATTATCAGTTTGGTTTGGCCTACTAGATTGATCTTTCTTGCAATGGGAGAAGTGCTTAGCTTTGGGTTCAATCTTGCGGTGTCCTTTCCCGGTGACAGTAAGGGCAGCAAGGCACGTATTGTATTGTTGCCGTCGAGGATAACAAGATGGGGTTTTCTTCATATTGCATGTGTCTATCCCTCTACATCATGTCATCTTGCTAAAGGCGTTACTCTGTTTTTAACTTAATACTCTAGATGCATGCTGGATAGCGGTCGATGAGTGGAGTAATAGTAGTAGATGTAGGCAGGAGTCAGTCTACTTGTCTTGGAGGTGATGCCTATATACATGATCATACCTAGATATTCTCATAACTATGCTCAATTTTGTCAATCGCTCAACAGTAATCTATTCACCCACCGTAGAGTACTTATGCTCTCGAGAGAAGCCACTAGTGAAACATATGGTCCCCGGGTTTATCTTTATCATATCAATCTCCTACTACTTAGTTTTTACTTTGCTATTTACTTTGCCTTTATTTTACTTTGCATCTTTATCATAAAAATACCAAAAATATTATCTTATCATATCTATCAGATCTCACTCTCGTAAGTGGCCCTATAGGTATTGACAACCCCTATTTGCTTTGGTTGTGAGGATTTATTTGTTTTGTGCAGGTACGAGGGACTCGCGTGTAGCCTCCTACTGGATTGATACCTTGGTTCTCAAAAACTGAGGGAAATAGTTACGCTACTTTGCTGCATCATCCCTTCCTCTTCGGGGAAAACCAACGCAGTGCTAAAGGAGGCAGCAAGAAGGATTTCTGGCACCGTTGCCGGGAGGTCTACGCAAAAGTCAACATACCAAGTACCCATCACATACCCTTATCTCCCGCATTACATTATTTGCCATTTGCCTCTCGTTTTCCTCTCCCCCCAATTCACCCTTGCCGTTTTTTTCGCCCTCTCTCTCTATCCTCCTTCTCTTTCTCTATTTGCCCCTTTTTGTCCGCTTCCTTTTTGTTTGCTTGTGTGTTAGTTTGCTTGTTTGTCGCGATGGCTCAAGATAATACTAAATTGTGTGATTTCACCAATACCAACAACAATGATTTTATTAGCACTCTGATTGCTCCTCTTATCGATGCTGAATCTTGTGAAATTAATACTACTTTGCTGAATCTTGTCATGAAAGATCCGTTCTTCGGCCTTCCTAGTGAAGATGCCGCTACCCATCTAAATAGCTTCGTTGATTTGTGTGACATGCAACAGAAGAAAGATGTGGATAATGATATTGTTAAATTGAAGCTATTTCCTTTTTCTCTTAGAGATCGTGCTAAAGCTTGGTTTTTGTCTTTGCCTAAAAATAGTATTGATTCATGGAACAAGTGCAAAGATGCTTTTATCTCGTAAGTATTTTCCTCCCGCTAAAATCATCTCTCTTTGAAACGATATTATGAACTTTAAGCAACTTGATCGTGAACATGTTCCACAAGCTTGGGAGAGAATGAAATTAATGATACGTAATTGCCCTACTCATGGTTTAAATTTGTGGATGATTATACAATTTTTTTATGCAGGATTGAATTTTGCTTCTAGAAATCTTTTGGATTCGGCCGCGGGAGGTACTTTTATGGAAATCACCTTAGGAGAAGCTACTGAACTCCTAGATAATATTATGGTTAATTATTCTCAATGGCATACTTATGAACTTATGAGTGGAAAGATGGATGAACTTATGAAATTATTTGCTAATAAGAATGTTTCTTCTGATCCTAATGATATGCCCTTGTCTACTTTGATTGAGAATAATAATGAATCTATGGATGTGAATTTTGTTGGTAGGAACAATTTTGGTAATAATGCGTATAGAGGAAATTTCAATCCTAGGCCTTATCCTAGTAATCCCTCTAATAATTATGGTAATTCTTACAACAATTCTTATGGAAATTATAGTAAGATGTCCTCTGATTTTTATTCTAATAATAAAGAATTTATTACTTCGCAAAAGAATTTTAATCCTATGATTGAATAAAAATTGCTTAAGATTGATGATTTGGCTAGGAACGTTGATAGAATTGCTCTTGACGTTGATTCTTTGAAACTTAGATCT
The DNA here is from genome assembly GCA_034509565.1 of Triticum monococcum. Classification (NCBI taxonomy): domain Eukaryota; kingdom Viridiplantae; phylum Streptophyta; class Magnoliopsida; order Poales; family Poaceae; genus Triticum; species Triticum monococcum. The sequence goes on along the minus strand of CM067847.1, from coordinate 637,527,390 downwards.
ATTCCACCTAAGCATGATATAAATGAGTCTCTCAAAGCCATGAGAATTTCCATTTGACGAGTGCAAGGAAAGAACCGCTAGGATGCGTGCTAAGAAAGATGCCTTTATAAAAGCGTGTTTTTCTAGTTCCTATGAAAATAATGATGATGATCTAAAAGTTATTGATGTGTTCCCTATTAGATCTTTGTTTTGCAATATGAATCTTGATAATGATGGGACTTAATATGATCCACCTTTACCTAGAAGGCATTCCAAGAATTGTCAATCTTTTGATCTTGATGCTAAATTTGATAAAAGTGGGATTAAAGAAATTAAAACCCTAGATGTTGCTAAACCCACTATTGTGGATTTCAAGGAATTTAACTATGAAAATTTCTCTTTGATTGATTGTATTTCCTCGTTACAGTCCGTGCTAAATTCTCCTCATGCTTATAGTCAAAATAAAGTGTTTACTAAACATATCGTTGATGCCTTGATGCAATCTTATGAAGAAAAACTTGAATTGGAAGTTTCTTTCCCTAGAAAACTTTATGATGAGTGGGAACCAACTATTAAAATTAAAATTAAAGATCATGAATGCTATGGTTTATGTGATTTGGGTGCTAGTGTTTCCACGATTCCAAAGACTTTGTGTGATTTGTTAGGTTTCCGTGATTTTGATGATTGCGCTCTAAACTTGCACCTTGCGGATTTGTAACATCCCAAATTTTCAATTTGGAATGTTATACATTAGATCATCACTGCATATCATATTTTTATTTTGCTTTTGGTTTGATCCTAGAAATTCTACGCAACTCAAGGACCCTCGAGAGAGTTGGGGATTTCGTTATTTTCATATTTGAGTTTCTCAAATTTTGAAAATAGGATCATTTGATTTTATTTATTTTATCTTCAATTATTTCTAATATAAAGTTGTGAGAGAGGGAATAAAATGACTTTCCCCAAATAAAGAAATATTGAGGATTTAATAATAAAACCAAATAAGATTTTATTTTGGATTTTCTTGCAGTTTTATTTGAATTTAGGAAAAATGCGCGTTTTTCAAAATTGCATTTAGGCCCCAAAGAAATGTTCATCTAGACCGGCTTGATTTTCGAAGTTGGGGAAAATTTATTTCGGGATTTTTAGAGTCCGTTAATATTTCTTTTCTTTGTTTTTCTACGCATAAATTATTAAAAAAACGCGAAACCGACTATGGGCCGTGTTCGGCCAGGACTCCGTCCGGCCGGCCTTTATAAGTCGGGGAGCCCAGCCCGTGCCGCCCCAAACCCTAGCGCCACCGCCGCCGCCGCTAGCCGCCGCCGCCCCGCCGCCCAGAGCCAGCTTGTCGCCGCCCCGCACCGCCCAACGCCACCGCCGCTCGGAGACGCCCCGCCGCCGGTTTCCTCGAGAAAACCGCCCGGTTTTCCGATCGGTTTTTTAGATCTGTTTTTTATTAAGATCGGTTTACTTCCGGTTTAGTTTATTTAGCGAGCGTTCATTCATTTTAACGAATAGGTTCACCGTTTAGTTATAGAAAACGAACGTTCGTTCGTTAATCTGTTTGTCATTTTTCCTTTTCTTGGAATTTCCGCGATTATTTCTGATCGCGATTTCTGATCCGTTTTTCATTCTAGTATAACTTTTCGCTCGTTTATCGGAATCAGGTGATTCAAGCGCATGGGGATTTGTCTCGAAACCTCTTTCCGTTTAACCAACTCAAACAAGTTTTTACTTCTGTAAATTTGACCTAGATCTAGATTAGTAAACGAAGTTTGTTTCTTTCATCGTTTGACTTTCGTTGGTTCGTTCGATTTGATTCTTTTTGCAAACCAGACTTCTTAAGTTGAACTTTCTGGTTAGTTCTCTTATTTGAGTTTTACCTGTGCATTAGATGAGTACTTATTATATGCTTGTTTCTTTGCGATAGAGTACTCGGGGTGCGCCGCTTGCTACTTTTTATCGCTAGGTTTCACGGATCATCAGCAAGGCAAGTAACACTTTGATCATACCTCTTTACTACCCAGTTTTATTGCATTAGATCAATCCTCAAACATTGCATGATTAGGATCTAATTTAATTGTGGGTTTTGGGAAGTAGATGAGGTAGTACCTATTACCTGTTTATTATCAAACCTTTGGATGTTACTTCTGCGTTTGCTTATTATGTTGTGCTATGCTAGTAGACGTGGATTGGGAGAGTGTATTCATGACAGATGTGAGATTGTTAAATTAATGGTTTATTTAAGGTGGCAACCTAAACACACATCTGGGTGGATTGAGGCACCTGGGTATTCCGGCGATGGCCTGTTTTTCTTTATGGACCGCCACCCAGGCTCAAAGGGATCATGAGATTATTCATACTAGAAACTTCCGTGTGCAGCCACAAGCTACTATGGGCTCTAGCATAGTTGATTAAGTTGTGCGAACTCTTACAGTGGTAGATTAGCAGATGTAGGGGAAAGTAGGTGTACTGGTCTACCCGATCGTAAGGTGCTAGCGCTTCTGAAAGACTATATCTCGGTCATCCGTTTCTCAAACACCATGTAGTGCAAGAATCCCAACGTAGGACCTCTAGTCTTGTGGGGAAAAGTGCGCAAACCTCTGTAGAGTGTATAAACTAATCATGGTTAGCCGTGTCCCCGGTTATGGATGTCTTGAGTATCTAGTACATGGATTATCGTGTGAATCTCATCATGTGACATTAATTAATTTGTTGGGTTTTAAATGTTGATGCTTAATTGGGATTGAGAGGGTTTCTACACTCTCAATGTTTAACAACTACCATGATAGTTAAATAAAAATTTATTCCTTTGAAGTAGGGAAAAATTGGCTTTACGCAAAACTGTAACCATAGAGCTTTCCACCAGCCATATATGCATGTAGTATAGCCTATTTCTTTCATTACTCTCTATGTGTTCCATAGCTAGCATATTCCATGTGCTGACCCGTTTCGGGCTACAACGTTCATGTTGCAGCCTTTTCAGATGACGAGTAAGGTGCCTTTAGGTCGTGGTTCTATACTCAGTGATGCCGTTGGAGTTGATGGACTCACTTATCTTCCAAGCCTTCCGCTGTTATCGTTATTAGATGGCCTTAAGCCATATTTATTGTAATAAGTTCTCTTTTGAGACTTTCGATGTAATAAGTGTGTGATTGCTGCTCTGTTATAAATCCTTCAAGTACTGTGTGTGTCAGCATTATTGATCCAGGGATGACACTGAAGCACAGAGATCAGACTGGTTGAGGTCTAGTCGCTACTGGATTCCACTATTAAGAAACCTATGGGAAGAATTAATGATGTTATTATTGTTGCAAATAGGAATTATGTGCCGGTAGATTTTATTGTTCTTGACATAGATTGCAATCCGTCATGTCCTATTGTTCTTGGTAGACCTTTCCTTAGAACGATTGGTGCAATTATTGATATGAAGGAAGGAAATATTACATTCCAATTTCCATTAAGGAAAGGCATGTAACACTTTCCTAGAAATAAAATTAAATTACCTTATGGATCTATTATGAGAGCCACTTATGGATTGCCTACCAAAGATGGCAATACCTAGATCTATTATTGCTTGTTATGCCTAGCTAGGGGCGTTAAATGATAGCGGTTGTTGGGAGGCAACCCAATTTTATTTTTATTCCTTGCTTTTTGCTCATGCTTAGTAATAAATAAATTATTTAGCCTCTGTTTTGGTTGAGTTTTTTTGTGTTTAATTAGTGTTTCTGCCAAGTAGAACCACTGGGAAGACTTGGGGAAAGCCTTGTTGAACTTGCTGTAAAAAACAGAAACTTTAGCGCTCACGAGAACTGCTGTCATTTTTATTTGGAAAGTGATATTTAGTTAATTATTTTTGCAGATGATTAATAGATAAATTCCTCACGTCCATCAATTTATTTTAGAATTTTTGGGGTTCCAGATCTTGCGCTAGCTACAGATTACTACAGACTGTTCTGTTTTTGACAGATTCTGTTTTGCGTGTGTTGTTTGCTTATTTTGATGAATCTATGGCTAGTAAATTAGTTTATAAACCATAGAAAAGTTGGAATAAAGTAGGTATAGCACCCATATAAATAAATAATGAGTTCATTACAGTACCTTGAAGTGTTCTTTTGTTTCTTTCGCTAATGGAGCTCATGAGATTTTCTACTTTAAGTTTTGTGTTGTGAAGTTTTCAAGTTTTGGGTAAAGATTTGATGGATTATGGAACAAGGAGTGGCAAGAGCCTAATCTTGGGGATGCACATGGCACCCCCAAGATAATCTAAGGACACCTAAAAGCCAAAGGTTAGGGATGCCCCGGAAGGCATCCCCTCTTTCGTCTACTTCTATCGGTAACTTTACTTGGAGCTATATTTTTATTTACCACATGATATGTGTTTTGCTTGGAGAGTCTTGTATGATTTGAGTCTTTGCTTATTAGTTTACCACAATCATCCATGCTGTACACACCTTTTGAGAGAGCCATACATGATTTGGAATTTGTTAGAATACTCTCTGTGCTTTGCTTATATCTTTTGAGTTATATAATTTTACTCTAGTGCTTCACTTATATCTATTAGAGCACGATGGTGGACTTGTTCTATAGAAACTATTGAATCTCTCATGCTTCAGTTATATTATTTTGAGAGTCTTAATAGCATGGTAATTTGCTTAAAATCCTAATATGCGTGGTATGCAAGATTAATAATAAAAACTCTCTTATGAGTGTGTTGAATACTATGAGAAGTTTGATACTTGATAATTGTTTTGAGATATGGAGATGGTGATATTAAAGTCATGCTAGTTGAGTAGTTGTGAATTTGAGAAATACTTGTGTTGAATCTTGTGATTCCCGTAGCATGCACGTATGGTGAACCGTTATGTGATGAAGTCGGATCATGATTTATTTATTGATTGTCTTCCTTATGAGTGGCGGTCGGGGACGAGGGATGGTCTTTTCCTACCAATCTATCCCCCTAGGAGCATGCGCGTAATACTTTGCTTTGATAACTTGTAGGTTTCTGCAATAAGTATATGAGTTATTTATGACTAATGTTGAGTCCATGGATTATACGCACTCTCACCCTTTCACCTTTGCCAGCCTCTCTAATACCGCGCACCTTTCGCCGGTATCATACACCCACCATATACCTTCCTCAAAACAGCCACCATACCTACCTATTATGGCATTTCCATAGCCATTCCGAGATAAATTGCCATGCAACTTTCCACCGTTCCGTTTATGACACACTCCATCATTGTCATATTGCTTAGCATGATCATGTAGTTGACATAGTATTTGTGGCAAAGCCACCGTTCGTAAATCTTTCATACTTGTCACTCATGAATCATTGCATATCCTGGTACACCGCCGGAGGCATTCATATAGAGTCATATCTTGTTCTAAGTATCGAGTTATAATTATTAAGTTGTAAGAAAAATAAAAGTATGATGATCATCATTATTAGAGCATTGTCCCAAGTGAGGAAAGGATGATGGAGACTATGATTCCCCCACAAGTCAGGATGAGACTCCGGATGAAAAAAAGAGGCCATAAAAAAAGAGAAAAGGCCCAAATAAAAAAATAAAAAAAAATAAAAAAATGAGAGAAAAAGAGAGAAGGGACAATGTTACTATCCTTTTACCACACTTGTGCTTCAAAGTAGCACCATGATCTTCATAGTGGAGAGTCTCTCATGTTATTACTTTCATATACTAGTGGGAATATTTCATTATAGAACTTGGCTTGTATATTCCAATGATGGGCTTCCTCAAAATTGCCCTAGGTCTTCATGAGCAAGCAAGTTGGATGCACACCCACTTAGTTTCTTTTTGAGCTTTCATATACTTATAGCTCTAGTGCATCCGTTGCATGGCAATCCCTACTCACTCACATTGATATCTATTGATGGGCATCTCCATAGCCCATTGATACGCCTACTTGATGTGAGACTATCTTCCCCTTTTTGTCTTCTCCACAACCACCACTCTATTCCACCTATAGTGCTATATCCATGGCTCACGCTCATGTATTGCGTGAAGATTGAAAAAGTTTTGAGAATGTCAAAAGTATGAAACAATTGATTGGCTTGTCATCGGGGTTGTGCATGATTTAAATATTTTGTGTGATGAAGATAGAGCATAGCCAGACTATATGATTTTGTAGGGATAGCTTTCTTTAGCCATGTTATTTTGAGAAGACATAATTGCTTTGTTAGTATGCTTGAAGTATTATTATTTTCTATGTCAATATAAACTTTTGTCTTGAATCTTCCAGATCTGAATATTCATACCACAATTAAGAAGAATTACATTAAAATTATGCCAAGTAGCACTCCGCATCAAAAATTCTGTTTTTATCATTTACCTACTCGAGGACGAGCAGGAATGAAGCTTGGGGATGCTTGATACGCCTCCAACGTATCTATAACTTTTGATTGCTCCATGCTATATTATCTATTGTTTTGGACATTATTGTGCTTTATTATCCACTTTTATATTATTTTTGGGACTAACCTATTAACCGGAGGCCCATCCCATAATTGCTTTGGGTTCAATCTTGTGGTATCCTTTCCCGGTGACACTAAGGGCAGCAAGGCACGTATTGTATTGTTGCCATCGAGGATAACAAGATGGGGTTTTCTTCATATTGCACGAGTCTATCCCTCTACATAATGTCATCTTGCTTAGGGCGTTACTCTGTTTTTAACTTAATACTCTAGATGCATGCTGGATAGCGGTCGATGAGTAGAGTAATAGTAGTAGATGCAGGCAGGAGTCAGTCTACTTGTCTCAGACATGATGCCTATACACACGATCATACCTAGATATTCTCATAACTATGCTCAATTCTGTCAATTGCTCAATAGTAATTTGTTCACCCATCGTAGAATACTTATGCTCTCGAGAGAAGCCACTAGTGAAACATATTGCCCCCGGGTCTATCTTTATCATATCAATCTCCTACTACTTAGTTATTTACTTTGCTATTTACTTTACCTTTATTTTATTTTGCGTCTTTACCATAAAAATACCAAAAATATTATCTTATCATATCTATCAGAACTCACTCACGTAAGTGGCCCTGTAGGGATTGACAACCCTATTTGCGTTGGTTGTGAGGATTTATTTGTTTTGTGCAGGTATGAGGGACTCGCGCGTAGCCTCCTACTGGATTGATACCTTGGTTCTCAAAAACTGAGGGAAATACTTATGCTACTTTGCTGCATCATCCCTTCCTCTTCGGGGGAAACCAACGTAGTGCTAAAAGAGGTAGCAATGCCCACGTGGAGAGGAGTACGATGGTTCACTGGTATGGCTGCGGTGTGAGGCTGCCGTCGCCGCAGAATAACTAGGGGTGTGGGTGAGTAGAGGGATGGCCTGGCCAGCGGTGGGAGTAGTAGGGGGCGGTGAGGCCTCCGTGGTAGCACAACCGGCCAAGGGAGGCAGGAGCACACGGCACGACTGGCGCTGGTTTGGGTGTCTGGAGCAAGAAGACCAGAGGTTGAAGAAGCACTACGGCCATTGGATAGACATTGTACGTTCACTGGAGCTAGAATCATTCATATTGACTAAGTTGACAAAGCCCTCCATCCGTGTCAACTTAGTAGGCCCACAAGTCAGCCTCCAACCACAGTGGGTCCTAGCTAGCAGGGGGAGTATTCATTCTTTTGTTCGTAATAAGGAGGCACTGCCTTGCGTGCAAAGATATAGATGGTGGGTCCGACCTATCAGCGGGGGGAACGTTTTTGTGCCCATAAAAAGAACACACTTGCTTGCATGTGAATATTTAGCTAGTGGGTCCTAGTTGTTAGGGAGAGAAAACATTATTTTACAGGGTAAAAAGGATGCAATTGCATGCATGCGTCCGTGGGCGTGGTGCGCCCCACTGCCAGCCTCTCACGTACAGTAATCTTCCGATGACTCTTGTTTGTTGACCACGTTGACCATACCGTGCAGAGCACACCAAGCCAGTGGACGATGGCGAGGCCCCATACTTGAATGCCCCAGAGATGGGGAAGACACGACAGTGGAGTCCCAGATGAAGAGGAGTGGGAAACTTGACTGGTTCGGGTGTGGGGTGAGCCTACACTCGGCAGAGAATAACATGAGGTGTGGAGGAGTGGAGGGATGGCCTGGCCATCAGTGGGGTAGATTTTCGCTGTGAGGTGCACAAAACTGCGCCGCTGGACGCCGGAGGCTGGAGCAGGCGATCCAGGCAGCGCTGGGGTAAGAAGACGAGAGATTGAAGAAGAATGCCAGCCATTGGATGTAAATCCAATGCCTTGCTTAGGCTTCGACCTTTGTATTTTTATTTTTTGCGAAAGTGCTTAGGCTTCGACCTACGGGCCCACATGTCAGCCAGTCCATTTGTTTTTTGGTTATATCATGTTCAGTTCTATATGCCATGTTGTTCTTCTAGTATCATGTTCATGATTGCTTTAACCTGCTAATGCAATGTTGTTGTCTGTGTTGATTTCTTTTGGTTATTGTGAGCTTGTAAGTACATTCAATGTGTTGACCTGGCATGTCGTGCCAGTTTGCATATCGTGCCTGGATTGCTTGTTTGTTATGTGTTGTTCCCGTGTTCGCGAGCTAGGATAAACTTTCCAACCAGGGTCCCTGCAGATTGGAGTCTGTCACCGTCGTTCGTTGTTCTGCTGCCAGTAGAGGTTCCACTGCCTCGAGTTGTTATGCTTCTTGCATAGAGCAACTGTGTTTGGCGTAGCGTCGCTGTAGCAGTGTTATTCATTGTAATATCGGAGACCTTGTATTCATATTCGTGTCGTATTCTAGAAGACTTCACCTCAATCTCTGGGCTGTAATACAGGGTCTTCCGGTTTCTCTAAGTCGGGGTGTCACAGGTTTGGTATCAGAGCAGGTGTCGATGTCAAAACCTGCGGATCGCGGGTAGGGGGTCCCGAACTGTGCGTCTAAGGCGGATGGTTATAGAAGGCGGGGGACACGATGTTTACCTACGTTCGGGCCCTCCCGATGGAGGTAATACCCTACGTCCTGCTTGATTGATTTTGATGATATGAGTATTACAAGAGTTGATCTACCACGAGATCATAGAGGCTAAACCCTAGAAGCTAGCCCATGGTATGATTGTTGTTGTCCTACGGACTAAACCCTCCGGTTTATATAGACACCGGAGGAGGCTAGGGTTACACAGAGTCGGTTACAAGGTAGGAGATCTACATATCCGTATTGCCAAGCTTGCCTTCCACGCCAAGGAGAGTCCCATCCGGACACGGGACGAAGTCTTCAATCTTGTATCTTATAGTCCAACAGTCCGGCTGTCCGCAGACCCCCTAATCCAGGACTCCCTCATCAGGTCTAGATGTAGAGCGTCCTAGTCCACTGGAATGTTAGAAAACGGTAGTATAGGGTCCGGTTATCGCCCTTGCTTGCTGCAATTGGTTGTTGCATTTGTTTACTGCATATAGTCTTATTCGGTTACCCATAACCCCTGTTTCTTGCGTAGATGCCGGTCAACTTCCATGAGTCCAGTGTAACACCCTCGATGCGGCTCTATCTCCTACGTGTCGAAGCATGACTTAGAGGCATAACCGCATTGAAAGCTATGTCGCAAGTAAGGTAATCTTCACAACAACCCATGTAAATAAATAAAGGGGAAAAGATACATAGTTGGCTTACACTCGCCACGTCAAACAAATACATGAATAACATTACAATCATCCAATACACTCATGGTCCGACTAAGGTACCAAAATAAAGACCAACCCCCACATGCGACAAAGTCCCCGATCGCCCCAACTGGGCACCACTACTAATCATCTGGGAAAGACACATAGTAATGACCAGAGTCTTCATCGAACTCCCACTTGAGCTCAATCGCATCGTCTGGAGCAGTATCATCGGTCCCTGCATCTGGTTTGGAAGTAATCTATGAGTCGTGGGGACTCAGCAATCTCGCACCCTTGCGATCAAGACTATTTAAGCTTATAGGTAAGGCAAATGTATGATGTGGAGCTGCAGCAAGCGACTAGCATATATGGTGGCTAACATACACAAATGAGAGCGAGAAGAGAAAGCAAAAGCACTATCGAACAACTATGATCAAGAAGTGATCCTGGAACAACCTATGTCAAGCATTACTCCAACACCGTGTTCACTTCTCGGACTCCGTTGAGAAGACACCATCACGGTTACACACGCGGTTGATTCATTTTAATTAAGTTAAGTTTCAGGTTATCTACAACCGGACATTAACAAATTCCCATCTTCCCATAACCGCGGGCACGACTTTCGAAAGTTCAAATCCCTGCAAGGGAGTCCCAACTTAGCCCATCACAAGCTTTCACGGTCAACGAAGGATATTCCTTCTCCCAAGACAATCCGATCAGACTCGGCATCCCGGTTACAAGACATCCTCGACAATGGTAAAACAAGTCCAGCAACACCGCCTGAATGTGCCGACAAATCCCGATAGGAGCTGCACATATCTCGTTCTCAAGGCACACTCAGATGAGCGCTCCATACAACTAAAACCAAACCTCGAGTTTCCCCGAGGGGGCACTGCACAGGGCTCTAGTTTGGACCAACACTCAAAGGAGCACTGGCCCGGGGGGGGGGGGGGTTAAATAAAGATGACCCTTGGGCTCCGGAAACCCAAGGGAAAAAGAGGCTAGGTGGCAAAAGGTAAAACCAAGGTTGGGCATTGCTGGAGGAGTTTTATTCAAGGCGAACTGTCAAGGGGTTCCCATTATAACCCAACCGTGTAGGGAACGCAAAATCCGGGAACATAACACCGATATGACGGAAACTAGGGCGGCAAGAGTGGAACAAAACACTAGGCAAAAGGCCGAGCCTTCCACACTTTACCAAGTATATAGATGCATTAAGACATTAAGATAATAAGGTGATGTCCCAACAATAATCAATGTTCCAACAAGGAACGAGCTCCAATCTTCACCTACAACTAGCAACGCTATAAGAGGGGCTGAGCAAAGCGGTAACATAGCCAAACAATGGTTTGCTAGGACAAGGTGGGTTAGAGGTTTGACATGGCAATTTGGGAGGCATGATAAGCAAGTGGTAGGTATCATAGCATCGGCATAGCAAAAGAGCGAGCATCTAGCAAGCAAAGATAGAAGTGATTTCAAGGGTATGGTCATCTTCCGTGCAAAGTTGTCAGAGTTGACTTGATCCTCGTAAGCGAACTCAACGGGCTCCTCGTTCATGAACTCGTCTCCCAGCTCTACCAAAACAAGAACAACAAGCAAACGGAAAACAATCAACCACGGGCAATGCTCAAACAACATGATGCAAACATGGTATGATATGCGGGATGCGGTATGTGATGCATATGCATGATTTGCAAAGGAATGATTGAACCTGGCCTCAACTTCGAAATCTAAGAGTGCCACTAGAAAGGGGAGTTGATTTTGGTTGAAATCGATATAAATATCATCGGAATCGGATGCACGGTTTGGAAATGGCAAGCAAAACAAATATGGCACCGGTCTGCGATAAACAACAGGCAACCATCTAAATGCATCAATAACAACATGCTACAGCACTCAAACATGGCAACAAAATACATGGCAGGGATCCACTCATGATGCTTGACAAAAGATTAACACTGAGCTATGGTTAGTTTATCCACTAACAGGTTCAAACAAGCATCGCAAAAGTGCAAATGATAACAGGTTTTCAGACTTAGTGAAATTAACACAAGTCTGGAATTTATCATCAGTAAGCACACTTTAGAGCATGAAAACTACATGCTACGGGGACATAACGTGGCAAAGAAAGGCATGGCATGAAGCTACTAAAAGCACTTAACAAAAGTACTTTAGTGACCTTGAGCCAAAAGGGATCAGAAAATACAATTGCAAGCATGTGAACATGGCAAAAACATAAACAGATTGAGACTTGGTGAAAAACGGGGGCATGCAAATCAGTTAACGAGTAGGCATGTTTACGAGCTCGATGTACTCACTACAAAGCATGACATGACAAACTAAGAATACACCCATCAATGAGACATGGCAGATAAGCTAGACATGGCAAGAACAACAACATATCATGCACGGATAAATAGCAACATCCTCGGCAAAATCGCTAAACATGTCAACAATCTGCAAGGAATAGGAAAAGTAGAGCTCGATTGACTCAAGCTAGGGTGCTCCATAAATGCAAACAAAGACATGAATGGATAGAGCACCACAATGTTAACAAAACATCCTTACTGATCATCCTCAAAAGAGGCACGGATCACTAGGAAACAACATGAACATATGGCATAACAACAAAACATAACAAGGACTTAGTGAAATCAGCATTACCGATTACGCTACTTTGCAAGCTTGTGCTTGTCACCACAAATATCACAAAAATACATGGCAAGCACCTCTGTAAAGATGGCATGGCATATAACAAAACACATGTAGAGCTCAGGATCATAGCATGCACGCATTAAACATGGCAAAAATGACAAAAAGCTATTTGCTGAAACAGATCTGACAAATTCATCACATAGCCCTCTTCCAACAACATTTCAGGCATCAAGATGAGCTCAAATGAAAATGATGCAATGAGATAAAATGATGTACTCATCGAGATGAACATTTTGATATGCTACACACACGAATCGGAGCTACGGATACTGAGTTATGGCATGCGGAAAAATAAAAATAAACTAGGGTTAGGAGGGAAAAAGTCAACCGTCGTGGATCTAGATCTGGATCCGGCCCGATGTGTACTGTAGCAGTAACGCGTGAACCGAGGTTCAACGGGGACTTGCCGGCGATGGGGATGCATTGGCCGGACTCGTGGAAGCTCGCCGGTGCGAGGGAGCTCGCCAGAGAGAGGGACTGGCTGGGGCGGCGTCGTGTGGTGGCGGCGGAGGTTCTCGGGCGGCGCGGGGCGACGCCTACGGCCGGAGAAGCAGGGGCGGCGGCCGGATGCGGCGACACCGGCGATGGGGCGCGGCGGCACCGGGCGGCTCAGGCGGCCGGCCGCAAGGACGAAGGCAGCGGGCGCGGTGGCGCGGGCGCCCAGGCGGCGGGGTGGAGCCGATGGGCTTTGTGGGCCCCGGTCGGGCCGAGCGGGCCGGCGGGACTGAGGCGGCGAAGTGGCGCGTGTGGGGACATGTGGCGCACCCTGGTTGGCAGCGGCGATCTCGTCCGGCGCGGGCGGACGTGTCCACGCGCGGAGAGGGATTTTCTAGTGTTTTTGGAAAGAGGGGATCCGGGATTTCGAGAGGGGATGCCTTTTTATAGGTAGGAGAAGCTAGGAAGCTCCAAATGAGGTGCGGTCTGTGGCCACGCGATCGTGATTGAACGCTCTAGATGAGGGGAGAGTTTTAGGTGGGTTTTGGGCCAAATTGGAAGGGTGTTGGGCTGCAACACACACGAGGCCTTCTCGGTCCCTCGGCTAACCATTGGAGTATCAAACGAAGTCCAAATGGCATGAAACTTGACAGGCGGTCTACCGGTAGCAAACCAAGGCTGCATGACAAGTCTCAGTCCAATCCGGAAATGTTTAACCCCCACACACGAAAAGAGGTAGAAAGGACCACCCGGTGACATAGGAGCGCCGGAATGCAAAACGCACAACGGGGAAAATGCTCGGATGCATGAGACGAACACGTATGCAAATGCAATGCACATGATGACATGATATGAGATGCATGACAAAGACAACAACACACGGAGACAAAAACCCGACAACGAGGAAAATAAAATAACTTAGCGCGGGAAACGGCAAGAGTTGGGATACATATAAGGTAAATTACATCCGGGGTGTTACACTCAGTGACCGCCCCAGAGCTCCCAGTGATGTTCCTATTGCATTCAGTCCCACTCCTACACCTCTCAGCTTTGCCACCCTCCTTGGTGACATGTGGCTTAGCATTTATCCCCATGGAGATCCAACCCATTATCAAGTATTCCAGTTTTCTGCCGGAGGAAGAATCCTGGAGTAGGTTTCTCATGTTCAACTGTCAGCCCCGATTCATGTTGGTAAGCGCACCTACAATTTCCACAGTGGTTACGACACTACTCCCGAGCATGCCGTTCAGCTTGTCGCAATGGCAAGAATCACCGGCCTTCGTCATCAAGAGAGCATGGTGCAAGAGAATCATGCTTACCAGTTTTATCCCACCATTGTCGAGAAACCTAAGAGGATCAAGTTTCCCTCTGTCAACCCTCAAGATGACCCGGCTATCCTCGCCATGTCTTGTTGCATGACAACCGAGTGTCTTCTTATTTCCGAGTTAGTCTGTGACGCCATTCGAAGCACGAGATTGCTTGGTTCTTCCCTACCCAAGTCTCCGCGAGCTTCTCCAACCCCTCCACCTCATCCATCGAGAGTTTTGGAGTTAGCAGTTCCAATTGCTACTCCCTTAGTTCTTCATCAGCTCCCAAGCGTTTGCTCAAGCATAAGGTGTAGTCCTATGTGTAGTGCATGTGCATTTGCTATATTATCATGTTGGTGTGTGCTCGTGCGGAGTAGTTTTGTAGCCTGGTTGTTGTGTGCTTTGTTGCGATCGCTTGTTTTCTCGTGCTTCTTTCATTTGAATCTTCGGTGTTACCCCCTTATGGAAATTGCTCATCAACCAACACCAGACCAGAAGAAGCTGTGTGAAGTAAAGACATACACTAAGGAACTCAATTAAAAACAATGAGATTTTCAGCTGATGGTATGGTAGTGCAGACATCCGGTTTGAATACAAGTCATATTTTGCTCGGACTTTCAGTAACAAGTACCCGTCAGAGATACATCTTTATTCCAGCAATGATTAAACCAACAAGAGAACAAAATTGGATCCAAGTCCAACCTGCATTTCAAGTTAGAGGTATGGTCTGTACCCGATCATTCATTCTGCCCTGAGTCAGATTTGAAGCATGAGACACCCGGAAGTCAGTCGAAATATGCAATGATTTCAGCAAGGATGGTCAGAAAATTCTTGTCATACAAGTAGTCAGCAGCTAGAATGACAAGAATATATATATATATTATTTAGTTCGCAAAGAAAATCAGTCTAGTCTTTCTGCACAATATGTCAGCAAAGCGTACAAGGCAAGATTCCTCAACATGCATTAGTAATGTATGAATGATTTCCCGTGCAAGGTATTCAGTCTTCCTCTATAAGGTACTGCAAAACCTTCTTGCATAAGGTACCAGTTCTTCCATAGCAAGTATTTAAGGGGTGAAGCTTATGATGTATGGTACATAGTCTTCCTCAACAAGATATCTGTCGAAAGCTTCGAGGACAAGCCATCCAGTCTTGCTCAACACGATCTCCCAGTGGCTTCCAATGAAAGCTACCCAGTCTTATTTAGTACGACACTGGTAGAAGATACTAAACCATGAGTTGTCAGCATATGAGACTGTTTTCCAAGTGTCAGATCTGCAACAGTTGGGTCAGAAACAAAAATAAATCAAAACAAAGGTATGTCTCGAGAAACAGATATTTGTTCATACAATGAGTATGCTGCCAAGTTCATGCAAGTCCTTCGCACAAGGAAGAATTCACGGTACGCATCCGACAACCGCACTGGATATGCAAGTGAAGGAAAACCAATGAGTGTTTCAAGAATCGGTAAATCTTAAAGAAAGATAACATTGAGGCAACAATCTTGGTAGTGATTATCAAGACCAGCCCCGCACATCTGACAAGGTGATGTTATTAATCCGGTCACTGTCTGTCATAATCAACAACAATATTGATATCTGTACAAACACACGTGAGTCGGATAAATATACCGAGACTGGAGACATGAATAAGATGAAGGTATGATTGCAAGATATTGCACATGACAGTACTCAGGACCGTAAAATAATGAAGGGTATATAAGGCCTGCTCTTTTAGTTAAAAATCCAAATGACGAACATAATAATGAAGGGGCAAGACCAACAATTTCGGTATGCCGAAGTATTGTGTAAACAATGTGGTACGAATGCACAAGACGGTCTTATTTCATATCAAACACCATAAGGATACGCCTAAGAGGTTAACTCCATTGCGGTAAGGACCTCACATCAAGGCAACCAGCTCAATCCATAGTATCCTCAGAACTGTCAGCATTGAATACCCGAGTCTGTCAAGTCCGACCCAAGGAAAACTCAACATATCGACCTCAGCAACTGTGCTAAAGTATTGCACGACCTACTATCCACATGCGAATACCGGCAAAATGAAGAATCAGTGTGAGAGCACATAAGTTGAGGACTGTTACCTCTCGCATATGGGAATCAATTACAGAATAGCCTGCCCTAAATGGGATTCTTTGCAAAGATTACCGCCAGTCAAGACTGCAAATGTTATCACTAGGAAATGATGCATTTTTCTATCTGTCAGATCAAGCGACAGTAAAACCTTTGGTAGAAATTGGATACTCAAGATTCTGAAGCCACTCAAGATAAGTCAAAAACTCCTGCAAGATGTCAGAATCCATTAGAAGAATAGGTATGATTCACATCACTATGTTGAACCCAGAAGGCATGCATATATGCGTGGAACCCGATGCCTGGATAGAAGAGATTCTTTGTTTCACAGGAAGGAAGATGTGTTCCCCACTCCGTGGAATATTCATGGTACTCGATACGAGAATAACCTTTCCAGCAAGGATCAATATCAAGAAGGACACATATGTCAATAAAGATAATATTTCGAATCGCAGCTAATACAGAAGGTATGCATGAAAATTTGAGTCAATATGAACATGAAGAAATGAGGTAAGTCCTGTCAGTATGTCAGATACGGTGAAGCAAACCACCCCACACCAAGGTAGTCAGCCAGATGCAATTCAGTGGGAACATAATCTAAGGAAATAGGAGAAACCCGAGTGGGAAATAGTTTCTTAAAGACAGAAGATTTATTTATCCCTGAGCCACCAAATCTCAAGGATGATATTACTTTAAGGGGGGTGGCTTGTAACACCCTGAATTTTACCCTTTCCTTTTGTCGCCGATTTTCTTGGATTTCTTGATTTGATTTGCTTTTCCGTGGCTATGTGGTTCTGAAACTTGGTAATATCATGTCTTCCTAGATTTTGTAGTGGCTTGTCATCCTCATCCTCAACCCAAGATCATTTCATTTTCATCCTTAACCTGATACAATATTATTTTTCTAGGGAATATTCCTTTTCTGTTGAAGGAATAACCCTTTAAACCCTAGGTTGTGAAGCGACCTATATTTCTGGTGCTTTTCTAATTCTTCCCTAAGTGATGGTTTGAGAAGGAAGTGTCATTTATCTTTCCTTGATTGAACCCAAACTTTTTGGACATCTTTTCCTGTCCATATAATTGCCCCATGCCAAAATTCAACTCAATTTTCCTAGTAAATATTCCTGAGCAAATTTTGAAAGTTCGTGTCTTAGGGAAGTCATTGTGAAGGAAGTACAAACTAGGCATATCCAATGAGTTGAAATTTTGCAGGGTCCTTCATATAATCAAATCATCGCTATCCACCAAATTTGACCTCATGTAACTCAGCTTTGTGAGCTCAGCTCCAAATCTTAGTTTCTGGTTAGATTTTCAGTTTGTGAAGCAAGCATATTTTAGCTTGCTTCATTTAAGCTGAAAATTTTCCAGCGCATTCTCCTAATCATATGAACTCCCTACAGCAAGTTTTGGCTCATTTCATTACTCCATTTGCCCTGTGCAATTTTTCCAAAATTCTGTCTAGAGAGAAGTTATATGAAGCAAGTGCTAGCTTGGCTAACCCAAATGGCCTGAAACTTGTTGAGCATATTCATATCTTCAAATCATCAGGTCATGCCCAATTTCAGCTCAATCCAATAAATTATGTGAGTGCATCATCCAAATCTCTAATTCTGGCTATTATGGTGGTTTCTACAGCAAGTACCATTTATCTTCATCCTAATGATTTGCAAATTTGCACAGGTGATCATCTTAGTGTGTGATCACACCATGCCAAAGCCCCGAGTCATTACACTGTTCTAGGTCTCACAATTCACATTAAACACCTTGCTACCAAAATGTTTTGGCTCCTCCTCAAAATCTTTTCTTTGCCCCTGGACCGATTTCTTTCTTCAATTTGGTCTATCTACTAGACATGATGTGGCCGATCACCTGGCACCGCGTATGCCAGTTCACGTGGTGACCACGGGTCACGGCCAGCCAAACTCGCACTCTGGCAAGACGTCGGAGTTGTTCTTGTCCGCTCCCTCCTCGTTTCGATGCCAAACATTGTCCAGGAGCTAGCATGTGCTCGACTGCATCGACCTACGTCGCTGCCCCTCCCAGCATCACTATGGTGTGGTCGCAATCGCCGCGCCCGTGCCACAAGCAGCTCCTGTCCTCCATTAGTGCTAAGCTGGAGCTCGCCCGTGAGCTCTAGAGGCTTCCTCCTCCGCTATCTAAGGACCTTCATGTTGGGGAACGTAGTAATTTCAAAAAAATTCCTATGCACACGCAAGATCATGGTGATGCATAGCAACGAGAGGGGAGAGTGTGATCTACGTACCCTTGTAGATCGACAACGGAAGCGTTTGGTTGATGTAGTCGTACATCTCCATGGCCCGACCGATCAAGCACCGAAACTACGACACCTCTGAGTTCTAGCACACATTTAGCTCGATGACGATCCCGGGACTCCGATCCAGCAAAGTGTCGGGGAAGAGTTCCGTCAGCACGACGACGTGGTGACGATCTTGATGTACTACTGTCGCAGGGCTTCGCCTAAGCACCGCTACAATATTATCGAGGACTATGGTGGCAGGGGGCGCCGCACACGGCTAAGAATATGATCACGTGGATCAACTTGTGTTCCTCTGGGGTACCCCTGCCTCCGTATATAAAGGCTCAAGGGGGGGGGGGGTGCGGCCGGCCTAGGAGAGGCGCGCCAAGAGGAGTCCTACTCCCTCCGGGAGTAGGATTCCCCCCCCCCAATCCTAGTTGGAATAGGATTCACGGAGGGGGGGGGGGAGAGGAAGGGGGGCCGGCCCCCTCTCCTTGTCCTAATCGGAGCAAGGGAGGGGAGGGGCGCGCGGCCCATCTCTGGCTGCCTCTTCTCTTTTCCACTAAGGCCCACTAAGGCCCATATATCTCCCGGGGGGTTCCGGTAACCTCCCGGTACTCTGGTAAAATCCCGATTTCACCCGGAACACTTCCGATATCCAAACATAGGCTTCCAATATATCAATCTTTATGTATCGACCATTTCGAGACTCCTGGTCAAGTCCGTGATCACATCCGGGACTCCGAAGAACCTTTGGTACATCAAAACGTATAAACTCATAATATAACTATCGTCGAAACATTAAGCGTGCGGACCCTACGGGTCCGAGAACAATGTAGACATGACCGAGACATGTCTCCGGTCAATGACTAATAGTGGGACCTGGATGCCCATATTGGCTCCTACATATTCTACGAAGTTCTTTATCGGTCAGACCGCATAACAACATACGTTGTTCCCTTTGTCATCGGTTTGTTACTTGCCCGAGATTCGATCGTCGGTATCCAATACCTAGTTCAATCTCGTTACCGGCAAGTCTCTTTACTCGTTCCATAATACATCATCCCGCAACTAACTCATTAGTTGCAATGCTTGCAAGGCTTAAGTCATGTGCATTACCGAGAGGGCCCAGAGATACCTCTCCGACGATCGGAGTGACAAATCCTAATCTCGAAATACGTCAACCCAACATGTACCTTTGGAGACACCTGTAGAGCACCTTTATAATCACCCAGTTATGTTGTGACGTTTGGTAGCACACAAAGTGTTCCTCCGGCACACGGGAGTTACATAATCTCATAGTCATAGGAACATGTATAAGTCATGAAAAAAGCAATAGCAACATACGAAACGATCGGGTGCTAAGCTAATGGAATGGGTCATGTCAATCAGATCATTCAACTAATGATGTGATCCCGTTAATCAAATAACAACTCTTTGTCTATGGTTAAGAAACATAACCATCTTTGATTAACGAGCTAGTCAAGTAGAGGCATACTACTAGTGACACTCTGTTGGTCTATGTATTCACACATGTATTATGTTTCCGGTTAATACAATTCTAGCATGAATAATAAACATTTTTCATGAAATAAGGAAATAAATAATAACTTTATTATTGCCTCTAGGGCATATTTCCTTCAGTCTCCCACTTGCACTAGAGTCAATAATCTAGTTCACATCGCCATGTGATTTAATAGCAATAGTTCACATCACCATGTGATTAACACCCATAGTTCACATCGTCATGTGACCAACACTCAAAGGGTTTACTAGAGTCAGTAATGTAGTTCACATATCCATGTGATTAACACCCAAAGAGTACTATGGTGTGATCATGTTTTGCTTGTGAGATAATTTTAGCGAACAGGTCTGTCACATTCGGATCCGTAAGTATTTTGCAAGTTCTATGTCTACAATGCTCTACACGGAGCTACTCTAGCTAATTGCTCCCACTTTCAATATGTATCTAGATTGAGACTTAGAGTCATCTAGATTAGTGTCAAAACTTGCATCAACGTAACCTTTTACGACGAACCTTTTGTCACCTCCATAATCGAGAAACATATCCTTTTCCACTAAGGATAATTTTGACCGCTGTCCAGTGATCTACTTCTAGATCATTATTGTATTCCCTTGCCAAAATCACTGTAGGGTATACAATAGATCTGGTACACAGCATGGCATACATTATAGAACCTATGGCCAAGGCATAGGGAATGACTTTCATTCTCTTTCTATCTTCCGCCGTGGTCGGGTTTTGAGTCTTACTGAACTTCACACCTTGTAACACAAGCAAGAACTCTTTCTTTCACTATTCCATTTTGAACTATTTCAAAATATTGTTAAGGTATGTACTTATTGAAAAATCTTATCAAGCGTCTTGATCTATCTCTATAGATCCTGATGCTTAATATGTAAGTAGCTTCACCGAGGTATTTCTTTGAAAAACTCCTTTCAAACACTCCTTTATGCTTTGCAGAATAATTCTACATTATTTCTGATCAACAATATGTCATTCACATATACTTATTAGAAATTTTGTAGTGCGCCCAGTCACTTTCTTGTAAATACAGGCTTCACCGCAAGTCTGTATAAAACTATATGCTTCGATCAACTTATCAAAGCGTATATTCCAACTCTGAGATGCTAGCACCAGTCCATTGATGGATCGCTGGAGCTTGCATATTTTGTTGACACCTTTAGGATTGACAAAACCTTCTAGTTGCATCGTATACAACTCTTCTTTAATAAATCCATTAAGGAATGCAGTTTTGTTTATCCATTTGCCGGATTTCATAAAATACGGCAATTGCTAACATGATTCGGACAGACTCAAGCATAGATACGAGTGAGAAACTCTCATCGTAGTCAACACCTTCAACTTTGTCAAAAACCTTTTTCGACAAGTCTATCTTTGTGGATAGTAACACTACTATCAACGTCCGTCTTCCTCTTGAAGATCCATTTACTTGCCGATCATCGGGCAAGTCAATCAAAGTCCATACTTTGTTCTCATACATGGATCTCATCTCAGATTTCATGGCCTCAAGCCATTTCACGGAATCTGGGCTCATCATCGCTTCCTCATAGTTCGCAAGTTCGTTATGGTCTAATAACATGACTTCCAGAACAGGATTACCGTACCACTCTAGTGCGGATCTCATTCTGGTTTACGTATGAGATTCGGTAGTAACTTGATCTAAAGTTTCATGATCATCATCATTAGCTTCCTCACTAATTGGTGCAGTAGTCACAGGAACAGATTTCTGTAATGAACTACTTTCCAAAAAGGGAGAAGGTACAATTACCTCATCAAGTTCTATTTTCCTCCCACTCACTTCTTTCGAGAGAAACTTCTTCTCTAGAAAGTATCCATTCTCAGCAACGAATGTCTTGCCTTCGGATCTGTGATAAAAGGTGTACCCAACTGTCTCCTTTGGGTATCCTATGAAGACACATTTCTCCGATTTGGGTTTGAGCTTATCATGATGAAACTTTTTATTATAAGCATCGCAACCCCAAACTTTAAGAAACGACAACTTTGGTTTCTTGCCAAACCATAGTTCATATTGTGTCGTCTCAATGGACTTAGATGGTGCCCCTTTTTAATGTGAATGCAGCTGTCTCTAATGCATGATCCCAAAACGATATTGGTAAATCGGTAAGAAACATCATAGATTGTACTATATCCAATAAAGTACGGTTATGATGTTCGGACACACCATTATGCTGTGGTGTTCGAGGTGGCGTGAGTTGCGAAACTATTCCGCATTGTTCCAAATGTAGACCAAACTCGTAACTCAAATATTTGTCTCCGTGATTAGATCGTAGAAACCTTATTTTCTTGTCACGATGATTTTCCACTTCACTCAGAAATTCTTTGAACTTTTCAAATGTTTCAGACTTATGTTTCATCAAGTAGATATACCCATATCTGCTCAAATCATCTGTGAAGGTCAGAAAATAATGATACCCGCTGCGAGCCTTAACACTCAACAGATCGCATACATCAGTATGTATTATTTCCAATAAGTCAGTTGCTCACTCCACTGTTCCGGAGAACGGAGTCTTAGTCATCTTGCCCATGAGGCATGGTTCGCAAGCATCAAGTGATTCCAAAAGCCCATCAGCATGGAGTTTCTTCATGCGTTTTACACCAATATGACCTAAATGGCAGTGCCACAAATAATTTGCACTATCATTATTAACTTTACATCTTTTGGCTTCAATATTATGAATATGTGTGTCACTACGATCGAGATCCAACAAACCATTTTCATTGGTGTGTATGACCTTAGAAGGTTTTATTCATGTAAACAGAACAACAATTGTTCTCTAACTTAAATGAATAACCGTATTGCAATAAACATGATCAAAATCATATTCATGCTCAACACCAAATAACACTTATTTAGGTTCCACACTAATCCCGAAAGTATAGGGAGTGTGCGATGATGATCATATCAATCTTGGAACTATTTCCAACACTCATCGTCACTTCACCCTTAACTAGTTTCTATTCATTTTGCAACTCCCGTTTCGAGTTACTATTCTTAGCAAATGAACTAGTACCAAATACTGAGGGGTTGCTATGAACACTAGTAAAGTACACATCAATAACATGTATATCAAATATACCTTTGTTTACTTTGCCATCCTTTCTTATCCACCAAATACTTGGGGTAGTTCCGCTGCCAGTGACCAATCCCTTTGCAGTAGAAGCACTTAGTCTCAGGCTTAGGACTAGACTTGGGTTTCTTCACTTGAGCAGCAACTTGCTTGCCGTTCTTCTTGAAGTTCCCCTTCTTCCTTTTGCCCTTTTCTTGAAACTAGTGGTCTTGTCTACCATCAACACTTGATATTTTTCTTGATTTCTACCTTCGTCGATTTTAGCATCACGAAGAGCTTGGGAATCGTTTCCGTTATTCCTTCCATACTATAGTCATCACGAAGTTCTACTAACTTGGTGATGTTGACTAGAGAATTCTGTCAATCACTATCTTATTTGGAAGATTAACTCCCACTTGATTCAAGTGATTGTAGTAACTAGACAATCTGAGTACATGCTCACTAGTTGAGCGATTCTCCTCCATCTTTTAGCTATAGAACTTGTTGGAGACTTCATATCTCTCAACTCGGGTATTTTCTTGAAATATTAACTTCAACTCCTGGAACATCTCATATGGTCCATGACGTTCAAAACGTCTTTGAAGTCCCGATTCTAAGCCGTTTAAGCATGGTGCACTAAACTATCAAGTAGTCATCATATTGAGCTAGCCAAACGTTCATAACGTCTGGATCTGCGCCTGCAATAGGTCTGTTACCTAGCAGTGCATCAAGGACATAATTCTTCTGTGCAGTAATGAGGACAAACCTCAGATCACGGATCCAATCCGCATCATTGCTACTAACATCTTTCAACACAATTTTCTCTAGGAACATATCAAAATAAACATATGAAAGCAACAACGCGAGCTATTGATCTACAACATAGATATGCCAATACTACCAGGACTAAGTTCATGATAAATTAAAGTTCAATTAATCATATTACTTAAGAACTCCCACTTAGATAGACATCCCTCTAATCATCTAAGTGATCACGTGATCCAAATCAACTAAACCATAACCGATCATCACGTGAAATGGAGTAATTTTCAATGGTGAACATCAATATGTTGATCATATCTACTATATGATTCATGCTCGACCTTTCGGTCTCAGTGTTCCGAGGCCATATCTGCATATGCTAGGCTCGTCAAGTTTAACCTGAGTATTCTGCGTGTGCAAAACTGGCTTGCACCCGTTGTAGATGGACGTAGAGCTTATCACACCCGATCATCACGTGGTGTCTGGGCACGACGAACTTTGGCAATGGTGCATACTCAGGGAGAACACTTTTATCTTGAAATTTAGTGAGAGATCATCTTATAATGCTACCGTCAATCAAAGCAAGATAAGATGCATAAAAGATAAACATCACATGCAATCAATATAAGTGATATGATATGGCCATCATCATCTTGTGCTTGTGATCTCCATCTCCGAAGCACCGTCATGATCACCATCGTCACCGGCGCGACACCTTGATCTCCATCGTAGCATCGTTGTCATCTCGCCAATCTTATGCTTCCACGACTATCGCTACCGCTTAGTGATAAAGTAAAGCATTACAGCGCGATTGCATTGCATACAATAAAGCGACAACCATATGGCTCCTGCCAGTTGACGATAACTCGGTTACAAAACATGATCATCTCATACAATAAAATTTAGCATCATGTCTTGACCATATCACATCACAACATGCCCTGCAAAAACAAGTTAGACGTCCTTTACTTTGTTGTTGCAAGTTTTACGTGGCTGCTACGGGCTTAAGCAAGAACCAATCTTACCTACGCATCAAAACCACAACGATAGTTTGTCACGTTGGTGTTGTTTTAACCTGCGCAAGGACCGGGCGTAGCCACACTCGGTTCAACTAAAGTTGGAGAAACTGTCACCCGCAAGCCACCTATGTGCAAAGCACGTCGGGAGAACCGGTCTCGCGTAAGCGTACGAGTAATGTCGGTCCGGGCCGCTTCATCCAACAATACCGCCGAACCAAAGTATGACATGCTGGTAAGCAGTATGACTTATATCACCCACAACTCACTTGTGTTCTACTCGTGCATATAACATCAACACATAAAACCTGGCTCGGATACCACTGTTGGGGAACGTAGTAATTTAAAAAAAATTCCTACGCACACGCAAGATCATGGTGATGCATAGCAACGAGAGGGGAGAGTGTGATCTACGTACGCTTGTAGATCGACAACGGAAGCGTTTGGTTGATGTAGTCGTACGTCTCCACGGCCCGACCGATCAAGCACCGAAACTACGGCACCTCCGAGTTCTAGCACACGTTCAGCTCGATGACGATCCCCGGACTCCGATCCAGCAAAGTGTCGGGGAAGAGTTCCGTCAGCACGACGGCGTGGTGACGATCTTGATGTACTACTGTCGCAGGGCTTCGCCTAAGCACCGCTAGAATATTATCGAGGATTATGGTGGCAGGGGGCGCCGCACACGGCTAAGAATATGATCACGTGGATCAACTTGTGTTCCTCTGGGGTGCCCCTGCCTCCGTATTTAAAGGCTCAAGGGGGGTTGCGGCCGGCCTAGGAGAGGCACGTCAGGAGGAGTCCTACTCCCTCCGGGAGTAGGATTCCCCCCCAATCCTAGTTGGAATAGGATTCGCGGAGGGGGGAAAAGAGGAAGGGGGGCCGGCCCCCTCTCCTTGTCCTAATCGGACTAAGGGAGGGGAGGGGCGCGCGGCCCATCTCTGGCTGCCTCTTCTCTTTTCCACTAAGGCCCACTAAGGCCCATATATCTCCCGGGGGGTTCCGGTAACCTCCCGGTACTCCGGTAAAATCCCGATTTCACCCGGAACACTTCCGATATCCAAACATAGGCTTCCAATATATCAATCTTTATGTCTCGACCATTTCGAGACTCCTCGTCATGTCCGTGATCACATCCGGGACTCTGAACAACCTTCGGTACATCAAAACGTATAAACTCATAATATAACTGTCATCGAAACCTTAAGCGTGCGGACCCTACGGATTTGAGAACAATGTAGACATGACCGAGACATGTCTCCGGTCAATAACGAATAGCGGCACCTGGATGCCCTTATTGGCTCCTACATATTCTACGAAGATCTTTATCGGTCAGACCGCATAACAACATATGTTGTTCCCTTTGTCATCGGTATGTTACTTGCCCGAGATTCGATCGTCGGTATCCAATACCTAGTTCAATCTCGTTACCGGCAAGTCTCTTTACTCGTTCCGTAATACATCATCCCGCAACTAACTCATTAGTTGCAATGCTTGCAAGGCTTAAGTGATGTGCATTACCGAGAGGGCCCAGAGATACCTCTCCGACGATCGGAGTGACAAATCCTAACCTCGAAATACGTCAACCCAACATGTACCTTTGGAGACACCTGTAGAGAACCTTTATAATCACCCAGTTACGTTGTGACGTTTGGTAGCACACAAAGTGTTCCTCCGGCACACGGGAGTTACATAATCTCATAGTCATAGGAACATGTATAAGTCATGAAGAAAGCAATAGCAACTTACTAAATGATCGGGTGCTAAGCTAATGGAATGGGTCATGTCAATCAGATCATTCAACTAATGATGTGATCCCGTTAATCAAATAACAACTCTTTGTCTATGGTTAGAAAACATAACCATCTTTGATTAATGAGCTAGTCAAGTAGAGGCATACAAGTGACACTCTGTTTGTCTATGTATTCACACATGTATTATGTTTCCGGTTAATACAATTCTAGCATGAATAATAAACATTTATCATGAAATAAGAAAATAAATAATAACTTTATTATTGCCTCTAGGGCATATTTCCTTCACCTCGACCCCTCCCGCAGCTCCCAATCCTCTCCTCGTTCCTCCTCAACCACCAATGCTCATCTGCTCGTGCCCCGTCCACCATGGCCGCTAGGTCTCCTCCTGCTTCCAGCGCGCTTAGCCCTGCCCTCCTCCTCCCGACACCCCCACGAGGTCCACCACTCCCCGGCGAGCCTCCCCAAGCCCTCCACCTTGTAAGCACCGATCACACACAGACACATGAGAGAGCTCAGGAGGCAGTGGTTTTGCGTTGCGAATTCTTGCAACTTTACTGCGTTCTTCTTCTTCTCTTATTCTGTTATAGAAGGGAAACGAGGCCACCAGCGGCCAGAGAAAGCAGCGACGCCGAACCAAAATCGACCGCGCCATCCCACGATCCAGTTCGTGCATGTGTGGACTACTTCTAGGAAAAAACTTCCTAACAAACTTATCTACTCAGCTGACTAATCAGCGCTTATTCCCTGCTAAGACTGACATGACGAACACACAAGGGTTAAGTCCACAATCACTCTGTAAGCCTTGTGTGCCTTGTCGACCTCCACCATCCCGATCTTCATGCTCTGCTCCTGAAGTCTAACTCACCCGAGTGCCTTGGTGAGCGCGTCAGCAAGCTGATCTCCATACCGGACACACTCGATCTGGATCTTCCCATTCTCCACGCACTCCCGGATAAAATGATACCTAATTTCTATGTGTTTGCTCCGGTCGTGGTAAATAGGATTCTTACTTAGTGAGATGGCTGACTTGTTGTCGACATTGAGCACCGCCGCCTTCAGTTCTTCATCCTTTATCTCTCCCATCAGTCGTGCGAGCCATATGCCTTGGCAGGCTGCCGTGGTGGCGGCCATGTACTCCCTCTCGCATGAGGAGAGGGCGACCACCCTCTGCTTCTGTGATTGCCAGCTAAACAGGTTGCTGCCAAGGAAGAAGGTGATGCCGGTGCTGCTCCTGTGGTTGTCCACATCGCCTCCCAGATCGCTGTCGCTGTAGCCAATCAAAGACGCGTCGTGGTCACCGCGTGTGTACCGCACTCCCCAGTGTAAAGTCCCGGCCACATAGCGCAGAACATGCTTCACCGCCGTCATGTGCTCCATCGTGGGCTCCTGCATGAACCAGGATACGTACCCGACGGAGAAGGCATGATCCGGCCTGGTGTGCACGAGGTAGCGAAGCATGCCCACGATGTTCCTATATTCGGTGGCGTCTACAGGTTCTGCCGAGCTCACCCTGCTCAGGTTGAAGCGTGGCTCTATGGGCGTGAGACAGGGGTTGCAACCCGTCATGTCCGCCTTGTCGAGGAGCTTGGCAGTGTACGCGGTTTGGCCAAGGTCGACGCCGCCGTTGTGCTGCCTCACCTTGATCCCAAGATGGCAATGAAGCCGCCCCAGGTCGCTCATGTCGAAGAGTTCTTGCATGTCCTTCTTGAAGCCATTGATCTCCTCCTCGTCAGACCCGGTGATGATAAGATCATCGACGTAGACGCCGACGACCAGACACGAGGACACCGTGCCCCTGGCATACACCGCGTGTTCGGAGGGACACCTGCTGAACCCAAGCGAGCCCAGACTTGCGCACAGCTTGGCGTTCCATGCCCGCACGGCCTGCTTTAGCTCGTACAGAGCTTTTCTGAGCTTCAGTACCTTCGAACCTTCGCCGGTAGCTGTGAACCCCGGCGGCTGCACCATGTAGACCTCCTCTTCCAGCTCGCCATTGAGGAAGGCGGACTTTATGTCCATGTGGTGCACTGTCCAGCTCGCGCGCGCTGCCAGAGTGAGCAGGAGGCGAACGGAATCGAGCCTGGCCACCGGCGCGTACACCTCATCGTAGTCGACGTCGTGCTTCTGTACATATCCCTTCGCCACCAACCTCGCCTTATGCTTCAGCACCGTGCTGTGGGCATCTTTGTTGGTCTTGTATACCCATTTGAGGCCGATAGGACGGTGACCAGCAGGCAGGTCCACAAGCTCCCAGGTCTGGTTTGCTTCGGTGGACTTCATCTCCTCCATCATCGTGCGATGCCAGTACGTCTCGCCTTTTGCTTCCTCAAAGGAGCCGGGCTCTTCGCCCAGCGCGAGATGTAGCTCGTCGATGAGTTCGTCGTCGTCGATCTAGCCATCAGTGTCGTCGGGCTCCGCCAGCCCTGGAGGAGGCGTGTTCCGAGCTGCTTTCTTAGGCGTGTCCATGTAGATCGGGTTGGGGAGGAAGATGCCGTCCTTGTCGTGCATTGTCATCGGGTGCACGGGCGCGAGGTTACCGATCATGCACGTGGGAGCTAGGGGAACCGCAGGCGCAAGCAGTGGTTCCCTTTATCGCGACGGTTGAGGCCGCCGCTGGGGTGTCGTCGTCGCCCCCTGCTGGTGCTGTTGTCGTGGATGGCGTCCTTGACGGGGACGCTGACTGAGCTGATGATTGCGCAGTGCCAGGCGACGAGGAAGAGCATCGTCGTCTCCCGCGTCACCCTACTTCGAGCCGGCCAAGCTGCCTTCGCCACTCCTCTAAGGCCTGCGAGCGGCCGCTGCCGATGAGGTTTCAAGTCACCCCTGCTCGATTTTGCTTCTGAAATTACTGCACTCCCACGTGCTTTTCTGTTGGCTGATTCCTGAAGAAAGAGGAATTGGGGAGTTGATTTGACGATGGACAAAGAAAAAGAGACGTTCCATTTGAGAAAAGCAAAGTTGATCCAATCCAAATATAGTACAGTACGTCTACGCTGTACAAGCTGCTGCAAGCTGGAATCGGTCTAGCTACTTGTGTGCTTGGCTGCTTGCTCGCTAGCTGGTTTTGCAAGTACGACTGCGATTGATCCTAGGTGATCTGCTCTCCGGTTTAAAATCCAGTATCGTCCTCGAGCCACCACCACAGAGCCGCCCCCCTTTCACTATAAGTTGCCTCCCTGCCGAAAGCCGTCGGGGCCGTGTTCAACCGTATGCCGCGTTGAGCCGCTAGGACTATATTGAGTCACTTGTCTGCCTGAGTAGCCTTTGTCGCGTTGAACAGATCATTCGTCATTCTTCAAAAACAAAATCAGGTGTTATCCCTTCGATATATTTTATTAGTACATTTTAATTCTTCTAAGCACCATTACACTGCTCTATTGGTGTTTTCATATATTTGTAAAATTATTGTTATACTGTGGGTATCGAGCACGCACTGGCAACGTTCTACAATGGCGTTTTCCTGCGTGTCATATTACCCGATGAACGGATGGCCGGTTCACGCGTCCACACCGGCTTGCAACAAGGAGAAGAACTTACTCGTCCGCACCGGCTTATAACGCCGTAGCCGCCTCATCTGTCTGTTCCCGTGACTGACTCGGCCGTGATTGATTCAGCTTCACCGCGATGGATAATTTCTAACTTAGCGTGTCAGGTGAAATCCATCTAATATATTTTTATATTATATATAGCTTTATTTAAAAGAGGAATTACTCCGGCTTGCAAGTTTGCCAATACAGGACAAGTTATATCATTGAGCTATTGAAGGACTCATACCGGTTTGTATCACCGTCAAATATGGAGAATCTTAAGACAACTCCACGAGTCGCCTTAAGACTCGGGGGCTACAATGGCATGACTCGGCCAAATTGGGCAGTATGAATAATCCAGAACTCCGGTTCACTGGAGGTAAAAAATAACCCGGCCTCGGAGACTACTGCTATATTGATAAGAATTTTAAAGCCGTCAGAAAATTTCCGGTTCGAAATGAAGAATGTCGGTTTAAAATCCGGCTCAAGGTAAACATGTCTCCCACAAAGCTTTGAAGCTCTCAATATCCGGTTTGAAATTCCGGTTTAAAAAGAATTCATCTCTCGCAAGTTCGAGTTTTTTTAGAAAAAAATACAGGGACCAAAGAGAGTTTGTTGCACAGCACAACTCAAACATAGGCACCCGGCGAGCACAGCTCAGAAATATATCACTTGGGGGCTTCCGGCTTATTGAGCTAAGCTATGATTACCCTTTGATCCGGCTCATAGCCACAGTTACAAGTCATTTGGGGGCTTCTTGTTCAAACATAGGTCGTATTTGAACCAAAGAGAACATAGTTGTCGGTACCCTCTTGATCGGCGCAATGCCAAACTCACTAGGTGGCTTCTTGATCGTATTCGAATCATAGCTTAACCCCTTTTGGGTCCGAATTGGATCGTATTGGAATTAGGGTCCTTCAAAACCTCTCAAGGTCATTTGGGGGCTTCATGTTCAAACATAGGTCGTATTCGAACCAAAGAGAACATAGCTATCGGTACCCTCTCGATTGGCGCAACGCCAAAGGCACTGGGGGCTACATGATTGTATTCGAATCCTAGCTTAACCCCTCTGGTCCAGTTTACTGATCGTATTCGAATTAGAAGCCGGAAATCCTTCTTCCTATTTTGCTTAAGTTTTTTGAAAACAGTCTTTTGGGTTTGTCTTGAGACTTTTTGTTCATATCTGAAGCATATATGTGGTTTTGATTAACCCGGCTTGACGTTAGATGATAAGTCACCATATATGACAATTGTAAACATTTGGAAGTTTTTGGCTTCTAAAGATTGGGTTATCACCCGTACTGCACAGGTATCCTAAACCGGTAGTATGATTCAATATCATAGGAACCGATTTTCGAAACCGGGTTATATTATTCAAATCTTTAATAGCCAATATGGCTCGATTTTTATTATGGTTATCAATAACCAATGTTACAATTGAGGTTTTCAAAGTTGCTTCAGTGCAATGGATATTATTTTATCAATGGCTATAATTTATTCTACAATGGAAGGAATAGTCCCGAGTTGCTGTAGGCTTACGACCCGGCATTTGGGGGCTATATTATTCAGGTTGAGATTACATCAAATATGCAAGTCCCATATCACTGCCAGCATGCACCATGGCACTTGGGGGCTAATGTAAAGTCATTTTTTGATCAACTTATTGAAGAACCAACTCAACCCATTGTAATGAGCCGGCCCTTGGGGGCTACCAATTGCTCATGTCAAAAATTCAAGGTACACAAGCCTCAGTACATTATATTGAAAGATCCACTACTCAGTTGGTAGAGTACAAAGCTCTTAACATTGTGGACATGGGTTCAAACCCCACGGTGGAGATTACATCATATGATGTTATTATCAATGAAGAATATACAAAGTCCCAGCTCAGTAATATCTTACTGAGTCGGCCCTTGGAGGCTACACATTGCTGCTCAAGTTTACATTATCATATTTACAAAGCCCCTGCTCATTATTGCATAATGACACGGCCCTTCGGGGCTACACTGGTTGAAATTTTTATGAGCATAAGGCAATTACAAGTCCCAGATTGCTGCAAGCATGACAGCCCGACACTTGGGGGCTACAGGTGTGTAACGCCCCGGACACACCCGTCGGTGGTCGTTACTCCTGGCGGGATTTAGACTGGCCCCACAGATCAATACTACTCTTTTCTGCGCACTTTGTCCTCACTCGTGCGCACCCGGGAGCAACTTCCCGGTCGGTCACCCATCCCGACACTACTCCAAGCTGAGCACGCTTAACTTTGAAGTTCTATCCAAATGGGCTCCCAGAAAAAAAGGAATTCCTTATTGATATGAGTAGTCTATCATCCCTAATAAGCCAGGCCATCACATACACCCCCACTCAGAGGAACCGACGTCCTCATCGGGCCACAGGAACGTTCCCTCTTGGCACATACGTCTGTGCATCCAGTTCGGTACATGTGCCATGCCGGGTGCCACGACGGGTCACAAACGTCATGAAGAACATGACCACGCACCTGTCCGCAACCATCCGTGTAACCGCGAGGTTCGGCTCTGATACCAACTTCTAACGCCCCGGACACACCCGCCGGTGGTCGTTACTCCTGGCGGGATTTAGACTGGCCCCACAGATCAATACTAATCTTTTCTGCGCACTTTGTCCTCACTCGTGCGCACCCGGGAGCAACTTCCCAGTCGGTCACCCATCCTGACACTACTCCAAGCTGAGCACACTTAACTTTGAAGTTCTATCCGAATGGGCTCCCACAAAAGAAGGAATTCCTTATTGATATGAGTAGTCTATCATCCCTAATAAGCCAGGCCATCACAAGGTGATATGCATATAAGGGAGGAATAACTTCAAATTCTCCGTTTTGAACAAACCAGGTATTATATTATTATCGAAGAAATCTGCAAAGTTTATGACCCGGCATCATCATAAGATTAACCGAGCATCAGCAACAATTACATGACCCGGCATCATTTGTCTATAACCCGACAATTTTGGCAATCATAAATCGGCAAGTTCTAAATCTACAAGCCGGCTGAATATCAGTTGAATATTTGAAGACCAAAATTTTTGTCAAGTCAGAGCATTGAAGACTGACTCAAATGGATTCTTTATTTACAATATTTCTTCTACAAGCAAGTTGATTATGAAGCCGGCCTATTGACCCTGATTTTGTAGAAGGAGGAAATGACAAGGACTTTAGGATGATCAGGTGCCGGCTTACAAGAATATTTAACCCGGATCACAACCTGTCAAATTTGCTCTTGTGTTTATATTGCAGATCAGTTTAACATGCATAAATCAAAATTAAACTAGGGGATAATGTTGGGGATATACCCCGCGGTATGACCCGACCAGATATATGACCTGGCCGGACTTGGCGTTTCATTGGTACCCGCCAGAGGACTGGGGACTCACGTGTCTGGCGATTCACTTGTGTGACGACTCACGAGCCTGAAGACTCATTGGTGACCCAGCGGATGATT
Source organism: Triticum monococcum (assembly GCA_034509565.1). Classification (NCBI taxonomy): domain Eukaryota; kingdom Viridiplantae; phylum Streptophyta; class Magnoliopsida; order Poales; family Poaceae; genus Triticum; species Triticum monococcum. The sequence goes on along the minus strand of CM067847.1, from coordinate 637,493,815 downwards.
CAGATGGATGACAAGGCCGAAGGCCCAGAAGGCTAGCTCATGTTATGATGGGCCGGATTAAGAAGAAAGACATAAGGAATATTCTCCTACAAAGGAAGCAAGACTAGGACTCCACTTGTAATAGAGTAATCCTAATCCTACTAGGACTAGTCATGTAACCCGCCCCTTCAACATATATAAGGAGGGGAAGGGCACCCCAAGAGGGAGAAGAAACAACTTCTAGGGCTAGACACAAAGGGGGAGCCGGATTATGCGGCGACTCTCTCATGAGCATAATGAGATCTAGCCACAAACATCATGTAGGGCTATTTCGAATGATGTTTCCCGAGGCTCGAAGTTGTCTAAATCATTGTCTTGTGTTGCGTCTCTCAATTCCGCTCAACCCCTCTCAAGCTAATACAAAGATGCGCTGGCCTCATTACTATGTCCTCACACTAGGACATCTGCCGTGAAAATTCCACGACATAAGGTCTAAGTGATTTCGAGGCTACACGCCTAAGCCTCTCCCATGAAGATATATAGTTGAGCCAACGACTTGAACTTCAAGATACATGGATGCACCCCTTCTCTAGCCATTTAATAGCTAGTTTACTCTGTTCTTCTTGCTCAGTGCTTGTTTTTTTCTAGATAGTAAAGTAGTTTTATCCTTATTGCCTCAACTTCAGATGCTAAACAAAAACTTTCATTAATTTTTTGATGACATCCTATTCATTCATCTTCTAGTTAATATACATCAATGTTTCACATTCTCATTCTCTCCCACGCCTCCATTTGAGAACCCTTAGTGGGATAGTGAGGGGACCCAACAGGGAAGTTGGGTTCAAGACCTGCCCTTGATCAAGAGGATCGGGTCCTTCTGTAAGCTTGCCCACACTCATTTAATTGTTATTAGAGTTTGGGGAGGCCTAAGCAATTAAAACCCGTTGGGAACATCGAAGTTGTGGATTTGTGCTAGGATTTTTTGAAGGCTAAGATCTTCTCGGGGTCTACCCTTAGTGCTCGAGAGTAGACTTTCTAGCAAACTCTCAATTAGAAGACTAGGCCTTTCTAGTCAATGGAGGCTATATGCTCAAGCCTATCCAATGGAGAAATACGACCCCCCAAGGATTAGAACTCCGATCTTACATCATAGTATCTGGTGCATCTTTGGAATTCTATCGCATTTCTTTCCCTTGTTTAGTCCTAACCATAATTATTACTCTTGCTAGTGATTTGCAAAAATCTTTGCATTAAATATAATCATTTATAAGAAGATTTTTTCCTAAAAGTTTGATTGGATGAACCTGTCCAGTAAACCGGGATGGAGAGTGTACGACAGTAGTAGTACACTCGTACTACAGATGTGTAGTACAACAATTAATATTGAGCTAATAACTGTTTGCTTGCCTCCAAAGAAAGAAAGTGAAATGTAGATTCATCCATTCATTCCCCAAGTGCAATACCAGAAATACCAGTTCTCCCAAGGGGCCAATGCGCAAGATTTTCCCGAGTAGAAACGCTCGTTTGGAACCTTCCTCATGCCTTCCACCAGCCACGTGGCCCCTCACAGATGTGTGGTACCCACCGCAAGCCACCTCGCGCCTTCACATGGCCATCACTTATATAGGGGACCAGCCTCGCTCCCACCCCGCTTCAATAAAAATTCGACCCAATTACCAATTCCGAGGAGGCCCCTCCCCCTAGCAATAACTTCGACGTGGTACCAGCGGCCATCATGTGCGGTGGAGCGTCCCTAGCGGATGTCAAGGTTCCCATGGTGACACGAAAGGTGAAGAAGACGGCTCTATGGCCCGAGAAGAAGAAGCCTCGGTGTGGCGGCAGCAGGGACCGGCATTTCACAGGGCTCGGTGAGCATGGGGGAGTCGACCTAGACGACAACAAGGACAATGAGGCTGACTTCAAAGAGTTCGAGGCCAACTCTGGGCAGTCCGACCTGGAGCTCGGGCGTAGTAAGGTGGATGAGAAGGATGACGATGACGAGGCCGTCGAGATCAAGCCCTTCGTCACCATCAAGAGGTCCCTCTCCCAAGGTATTAGACTTGGGTTGCTTGGACTAGTTTTTAATCTGTGTGTGATTACCTTTAGCGATTGGTTGTTATAGGAGATAATGTCATTTGTTTGGAAAAGGTTTGATCGTTTGATTGGGTTGGAAGAGAAATGTGTTGGGCCCGTTGTTTGAACGCTATGTTTGGGCGGTGTTACTCCCATTTGTTTAGCAATTTTGGATTGGATGTGCTATCATGAAGTTATGTGGGTGAAGGGTTAGGCTTTTTCCATTTGTCTATTGTGGTCGGTTAGTAGTATGTTTTTGACATTGTCCCTTTCTTTCAAAGAAGATATTCTGGTTGCTAGAGGTGATTTATAATTTTCGTGACCTTCGATGATGATCCATCAGCTTACCATTTAGTCAAAAGGGGTAGCCACGGAAAGGGCCAAATTTCTCCATTTTTCCTAGAGGCCTTGGCCTCTTAAATTGTTTCCTTGTTATTTGATTGTAGGTCTGTGTGCGGATTGTTCCGGAGGTTCATTTATGAGTCTAAATGATTATTCTGCTAATCATTTAATCTGACTGGAAAAAATATCCTTGATTTTTCATCATCTATAATGCAATTGTGACTAATAATTTTAGAATGATGCCAAAGGCCAAACATGAGGTATTGTTTATCAGGACCCTGTATTTTCTTGTTTATTGAGTTGTGATTTTATTTTATTTGTTTTGTGGTTGACTAGTTCTTTCACCCGAACTTGACCCATCATGGTTCGGTGTTCATTACCATCATCGTATTTTTTACATATAAATTCATGCCCATGATGAAATTATTTAATTTTTGCGGAATAAGTTTGTGCATGTTGGTCCCTCTTAGCATTGACATTGATATTAAGATGACTTAAGCACCATGACTACTGCAGGTTTTGATGGTCCTTCAGCAAAAAGGAAGAGAAAGAACCAATTCAGGGGTATCCGTCAGCGCCCCTGGGGTAAGTGGGCTGCTGAAATCAGAGATCCTAGCAAGGGTGCACGTGTCTGGCTTGGTACTTTCAATAGTGCTGGAGAAGCTGCAAGAGCTTATGATGTTGAAGCACGCAGGATCCGGGGCAAGAAGGCCAAGGTTAACTTGCCAAAGGAACCAACAGTTCCTCAGAAGCGTCATGCTCGCCCTACTACTCTTAAAGCACCCATGCTATGCGTGGCACAAGAACCCTCTGTCATGCCATCAGTGAACAACCTCGCCAACCCAAATGCTTCCGTGTACCCATTTACTGACTTCACATCAAACCAGCCACTTGATCTGCCTGGCAATGTGTCATTTGTTCCTACAATGAACTCTACTTCCCCTGTTGAAGCATTTATTATGAATCTTTACTCTAACTAGGGAAGCAACTCCTTTGGCTGCTCTGACTTGGACTATGATTATGACACCAAGACTCCAGATATACCTTCCATTGCTCCCATTTCTACCATAGTTGAAGGAGCAGAATCTACAGTTGTCCAAGGTAACACCTACAACTCAGTGGTGATTGCTGAAGGAACTGAATCTGCACTTGCCCAGAGTAACACCTACAACTCAATGGTGCCTCCTGTTATGGAGAACAAGGATGTCAATTTCGAGGCCTTGACGAGGTTTCTTATGGATGATGGCATGGACGAGCCGATTGATAGCCTTCTGAATTTTTATGTGCCTCAGGATGTCGTTGGCAACATGGACCTCTGGAGCTTCGATGACATGCCCATGTGTGGCCAAATTTTCTAAGGGACACCTTGTATATAGGGAGAAAGGGTAAGCCTTTGCATATTGCATGTTTAGTCTGAGGTTGATAATCTTTTCATCACTTTTAACTTCGTGTTCCGTGTTTCAGGAATAAGACTATGGGATATTGGGAAGCACCCTATTGTCACCTTTGGCTAGCATATGGCCATGTCCAAGATTTGATGCTGAAAAGTCGCATCCTGAGTCTCCTTTCTTATCAAACCTTTCCCTACTCAACTTTAATGTGTGGCAGCCATTTATGATGGACCATTATCTTTGTATGTTGTCAACTTTTATGTCCTCGCTACCATTTCTGAATGTGAAAAACGTGAATATGTCCAGTTTGCGTTAATCTGTGCACTTGATCATTTTTTCCTTTAGTTCTTCCTATTTAATTGGTGATAGAATTAACCTATATATCTTCTGAACTTGGTAAAGTTTATGGTTGTGTGCATCAGATTGATGGAGGGACTGGATGTTTCAACCTCTTTTTAAAGAGTGTGTGTTAGGCCAAACTGTCCTCTATATTATACCTCTTCACTTCAAGCTCTCGCAAAATATACCAGATTTACTAATCTTTGATACTAGATGTGTGATCATATGGAGTCGTTCCTTCTACATGTAGTTCTTCTCACCGATGTAGTTCTTAGATAAAAAATTAGTGCGCCTAATTCATGAGTTGAGGGATCTGTTTCATTTCAGTGTATTCTCATATAAACGCATTTTATTTTCCTCAGTCCCTCTCCATGTGATAGGCCATGTGAACTATATATACTTTTCACTTGATTTATTACCTGAACCGTCACCAAATTGCTAGTCTCATGTCACTGTCATGTTACATCCTTGATTTAATTTGACGTGGGCATAAGTATGTTAGTAGTAATGTTGATTAGATGGCCAACTAGTTGTGTGTTTGTACATGGCATGGAAAGTTGCAAAGTCTGAGTCAGAAAAACTGTAGTGTATGATCTATTAAATGAACCAGAAATTTGGCCTTCTGGAAGTATCCATTAGAATAAAGATGATCTTGAATAAGATAGCTAGTAAAGAGACCAAAACATGCAAACAAGTTTGTTAGCTGACTCAATTGATCTTTAGTGAGAGGAGTGAAGCCAACTATTATTGCCGACCTCCTCATAAATTCAAAAAATCTATTGTCATAAGACCATCAACTAACTTACATCTTGAAGCATACTTGATTCCTTTAGAAGATTAACTCCTCACTTCGGAAGTCCTGGACTAAGGGGTCCTCGATAAGGGGTCCTTCGGGCAGGCCTTATTGAAATACATAACCGAGTCGGAAGTCCTCGACTAAGAGGTCCTAGACAAGGGGACGATATCGAAGATTAACTCCTCGCTTCAGAAGTTGTCCGAAGATCCGAAGACAACCTCTAGTGTGATTGAGCCCGTACAGCGGGCCTCTACGCCTAGTATGACTCCTTTAAAGGTAGTCTTTGTGGGCTTGGTCCATGATGTATTAATGCCCATTTTGCGCACTGTATCTTGATAGAGCAGTTTTAGACTGCTGCCATCGTCCATCAGGACTCGCGTCAGGTGGAACCCATTAATTATTAGGTCCAGGGCCAGTGCGGCTGAACCACCATGACGGATACTGGTCGGATGATCCCGACGACCGAAAGTGATCGGGCATGACGACCATGGATTAAATTTTGGGTTGACTGGCTCTATCACGTAGATGTCCCTGAGCGCGCTTTTGCGCTCCCTCTTGGGGATGTGGGTAGCGTATCTCATGTTCACTGTCGTGGTTCTAAGTCTGACAATAAAGTAGGGGGTGTGTATGGAGAGGCTAGATCTTAGCTATTTGGAATTTGTAAGCACGCAAGGTTTATGAGTTCAGGCCCTTCTCGGAGGAAGTAACAGCCCTATGTCTCGGTGCCCGGAGGCGGTCGATTGGATTATGCGTGTGTAGATAACAAGGGTGCGAAGCCTTCATACTGAGGAGGGGGGTGGCTTATATAGAGTTCGCCGGCCCCCTCCTGCCCTCAGTAATGCAGGGTTGTAGGTACATTTAAGGTTGGGCGTTACTGGTAACGTCCCTAATAAAGTGTTATAATAACCATAAAGACTACTTAATAGCCGACCGTTTGCTTGCGGAGTGACTTTAGGTCTTCTGGCAGTCGAGTGGCTGGCTTCGTGGTCGAGTGATAGTTCTTTGGTCGAGTGTCTTGAATCCGTTGAGTGGGATGCCTCCAAGTCGTTTGAAAGGTGACTCATTCTAGGGATTTCCTCGGGTAGGGCTTTTTAGGACGGGTCTGTGCCCCTACCCTAGGTACATAGCTTCATCATTAGCCCCCGAATGGATCGAGGTTAGAGTGAGAAAGGGTTAGCGACCTTTCCGACTGATTCTTTGGACTATATGAGGGCCTCGTTCTGGGTCGACCGTCACGGATGACGTCATCAACCTCTTTCAGTCGCCTTGATCCATTCCAGGCCTTTCGTCGAGTGGATTTCTTTACCTGTGATGTACCGAGCGCCGGTGCGCACGGGGTTTTCTGTTTTGACAAGTTGTTCTATAGCCAGTAGATATCACGGGATTCAGATTTTTTGGGAAGCGCGCGGGACGGGGGCGGCCGCAGTAATCGGAAGTGACAATGCGGAGGCTCTTCGATCTCCGCGTCGCCTTTTTCGCCACGTACTGCGCGCGCGCCTGCTGCGGGATTTGACTGGATAGCCTGGGCCTATCGGTCAGCCACTCGGAAGCGGTCCCTTATAAGTTGCCGGCTCGGAGTTCCCCAACAGTGCGCGTACTCCTCTCTTCTCCTTCTTCCTCTCTTTCTTCGCAACCACTTCTGGTACCTCCGCTCTCGCCCTACCACCGCAAACCTGTTCGAGATTTCGTCGGCGACGATGGTGAAGGGAAAGACGACTGCTCTGGAGCGCGCGAAGAAGGCGGCGGCGAGGGGGAAAGGAAAGAGGTCTGCACGTGGCGGATCTTCCTCCAGGACGGCCCTGCAAAAAGGTTGGATCCAGGGTGACTGGATGCCGTCGGTGCTCCGGCAGGAGGATCTCAACGACATGGTCGAGGGGGGAGCCATTCCCCACAAAGCCGCGCGTCTTCCGGGGGGAGAGATCGAACCTCAACCTCGTGACGGTGAGTGCGTGCTCCTGGCCACTCATATCGACCGAGGGTTTTCTCTGCCGCCCCATCCCTTCTTCCGAAATTTCTTGAACTTCCTCGGAGCGCAGCTCCATCACTTTACTCCAAACTCCATTGTCTACCTCGCTTCTTTCATTTCCATGTGTGACGCATTCCTGGGTTGCCGCCCACATTGGGGGCTTTTCAAGCACGTTTTTACTTGTCGCTCTCAGTCGGTCAAGAAGGCCAAGTCGAGTATGAGAGGACGCAAGTGATCCAGTTGTGTGGGGGCTTGGCGATCCAAACGAGGGGGAAGAGCTGTTTTCCATCCATCACTTTCGTGGAGTCGGTCCGAGGTTGGCAGGCAACTTGGTTCTACTGCCAGGACCAAGCGACCCCAGGGCAGTCGACTGGTCTCCCGTCTTTCTCTCTCGACCGAGCCGAAAAACCTGCTTCTCTGAAGGTGACGCCGGAAGAAAAAGCCCAGGTCAAGGGGCTGGCGGGTCGAGTTGTTGAGCTTGTCCATGAGGGTGTGACGGGAATGGATATGCTGGAAGTCTTCCTCAAGAGGCGAATCCAACTGCTCCAAGCTCGTGACCACCCGATGTGGCTGTACTCCAGCCTCGAGGACACCACTCGGATCCACCGGGAGGAGGTCACCGACGAGATGTTGGAGGGGTGGTTGTTGAGCATCATGGGGAACAGAGACAACCCCCGAGGAGCCAGGAGGGTCATTCCACTCGACAATTCGTACGAGGTGGACCAGGTATGTCTTTATGCTCCCGATTGAAATCTTTGTTTTCTGCGTGGGTCTTCTTTTGAGTAGGTCGATTAACTTTCGTTTTGCCTGCTGTTTTCCAGGCGACCACTGAGATGTACTCGACGCCCAACGGGGCAGAGGGGTCGACTGAGGAAGGGGAGGCGAGCGGAGGCGAGAGCGGGGATGACCAAGGCGAGTGGGAGTCTGATGGTGAAGGAGAGGGAGGCGATGACATCTTCTCTAGCGAAGAGGAGGAGGAGGAGGTCGAACCCCCCCCCCCCCCCCGCCCCCGCCCGCCCGGAGAGGCGATCCAAGCTCGCACACGACCCGGCGCAGGAACGCGGCAAGGCGACTGCCTCCTTTGGGCCGTCGTCAAAACGTCCTCGGACTTCTTCTCCGACACTGACTGGGAAGGTCTCCAAGCAACCACGCACGACGCTGTCCAAGCCGCCCAAGGCTTTGCCCAAGATGAAGATTGCCATCCCTACCATTTCCGGGTAATAAAGCTTGTTTTCCTTCGTTGACCGCAGACGGATACTTGGTCGATTCATTGAGACAACTGACTCAATTTTCGAGATTTGCAGCGCTACTACCTCTGAGGTCTCTGCCAAGGACGACGACCAAGAGATGGGGGACGCTGTTACCTCCAACCCTGGTATGATTACTGACGCTCTGTTTTCGAGTCGACCGGTCATTTCTTGCAATTCTGGTCGATTGAATGTTTCCCTTGGAGCCCCTCCCGGATGACGACGACAACGAACCGCTGTGGATGAGGAGGAACAAGACGTCGTCGGCTGAAAGGACTCCTCAGCCTACTCTGGTGTCTGAGACCATGGCTCAGGATGGTGGCGACGCCCCTCGGGCTTCTGTGACTTTCGCCAACCCTCTGTCGAGTGCGCGGCCTTCGGCGTCGACTGCAGATCCAACTTCGCTTTTTGCTGCGTACCCCGTCCCTAAGGACGAAGTGGCTGCTGCAAAGGAGGCTATACGCCAGGCGGGGGTCATGATGGAGCAGGTGAAGATGGCTCGGGAGGCCAGCCAAGCAGCCTACGACGCGAGTTCGGCTCTTCAGAGCAACGTCCAGGTCAGTCGACTCGACACTTGATCGTTTGAAGAGTCTCTCCTTTTTTTTGAAGATCTTTTGTATTTGTACACCCAGTGGGTGTGTTTACCCATTCTTGGACGAGTGGGGGCACGCTGAGTGCACCCACTGGGTGTAGTACCCGAGACTATGGTGGACTGCTGGCAGTCGACTGTAGTCTTTATATTGTGTTTCTGTATCTGTATTTCTTTTCTTGGTCTGGTCAGGCCACGTCGAATGGAGCTGTATCCGGTCGACTGCGGACAGTCGACTTTCTCTCTCTTTTTTTTGAACCAGTGGGGGCACGCTGAGTGCACCCACTGGGTGTAGTCCCCGAGACTACTGTCGAATGTTTTTGATTCGGCTGTGGTCTTAGAAACGTCATCTTTTTCTCTCAGTTACTCGGAAGCAACTTATCTTGGATGTTTGTCGACTGATTTTTCCTTTTGCAAAAATCCTACGAACTTGCATCTCGCTATACTGAGTTGGAGAAGCAGCGGATTTAACTGAACCTTGATCTGGAGCTGGCCAGAACAGAGCTACAAAAGTTCAGAGACGGTGTTGCTGGTAAGACGACTTTGTTAACTGGTTTTGTTTTTAGGCTTGAGTAACCTTCTGCTCTTTCCGAACCAATCATCAGTTCTTTTGCAGGAGAACTGAGCGAGGCCCTGGCGAAGAAGGATCAGGACTTGGCTGCTGCCCACAAGGAGGCTGACGACAAGATCACTCTGGCTGAACAGAAGTTGACTTCGGTTGGTCAATTAGAAGAAGAGAATACCAGGTTGAAGACCGCTCTGAATGAAGCCAACAGGGAGTGCACACGTTGGAAGAAGGAGAACCTCTCCCTGAACGAGAAGATGGAAGGCGTCGCTCGCAGGAGGGACGACCTGGAGAGCTACTTGAGGAGCCTCGCCAAGAAATTGTACATCAATCTTGAAGGTGCACATTCAATTCCGACTTGTTTTCTTTTTGTGTCGACTCAGTCTATGAAAATTGACTTATCCTTGGATCGTGTATGTAGAGTTTTGCCAGAACTTTGAGGAGGAGACTGGGCGGATTGAAACAGGTTTGGATCCAATCAACTCTCCGGCGAATGACGACGCTGCCATGAATCTGCTCCGACTGGAATCTCGTATTGACGGCGTCGTGGATTACTTGGCTCGGCTGAAGGTTGCCATGTCGCAGATCGACCCGACACTTTGGCCAGAGTCTACGCTCCAGAACGATCTCGAGTCTCTGATGACTCGACTTGACGGAATCCCTGACCGAGTGCAGGAGTGGAAGAAGTCTTCTGCTCGGTGCGGCGCTGATGTGGCTCTGTCTCTAGTCCGCGTCCATTGCAAGGAGGCGCGAGAAGAGAAGCTGGCCGCCATCCAAGTCGCCAATACCAAGAGGCACAGCTTTCAAGACTTCATGGAGACCTTTATTGCTGCTGCCACCCGTATTGCGGACGGAATCGACTTGGATGAGTTCGTCGCCCCTGCCAGTCCTCCACCTGAGGACTGAAAAACTTTTATGCTTCTCCTTAAATTTGCCTCGGAATGTCGAGTGGATTTGTAACCGTTTAAACTCTGCTGAGCTGAGGGCTCGAGTACTTTGATCTGAGGTCTGGGACCTTTTACGCTTTATCCGAACTTGATTTCCTATTGAATATCTTCGCGGTTTTGATCTGTCGCGTGGAACTTTGGTCTTTACTCGGAGTATTCTTTGTATTTGCGGCATAACTTCTTGCGGATTGAGTCGAGTCCTATATTTAGACGAGTGCTGGACTGCAGCTAAGTCCCCGAGTGTGAGGTTTGCTCTCCACTCGGTAGGATTTCTTAAACACTTAGGCGAGTGCTGACTGCAGCTAAGCCCCTTTGTGTAAGAACTTAGGCGAGTACTGGACTGCAGCTAAGCCCCCGAGTGGGAGGTTTGCTCTCCACTCGGTAGGATTTTTTCAAACTTAGGCGAGTGCTCGACTACAGCTAAGCTTCCGAGTGGGAGAACTTAGGCGAGTACTCGACTGCAGCTAAGCCCCCGAGTGGGAGGTTTGCTCTCCACTCGATAGGATTTTTTCAAACTTAGGAGAGTGCTCGACTACAGCTAAGCTTCCGAGTGGGAGAACTTAGGCGAGTACTGGACTGCAGCTAAGCCCCCGAGTGGGAGGATTGCTCTCCACTTGGTAGGAATTTTTCAAACTTAGGCGAGTGCTCGACTACAGCTAAGCTTCCGAATGGGAGGACTTAGGCGAGTACTGGACTGCAGCTAAGCCTCCGAGTGGGAGGTTTGCTCTCCACTCGGTAGGATTCTTTCAAACTTAGGTGAGTGCTCGACTACAGTTAAGCTTCCGAATGGGAGAACTTAGGCGAGTACTGGACTGCAGCTAAGCCCCCGAGTGGGAGGTTTGCTCTCCACTCGGTAGGATTTTTTCAAACTTAGGCGAGTGCTCGACTGCAGCTAAGCTTCCGAGTGGGAGAACTTAGGCGAGTACTGGACTGCAGCTAAGCCCCCGAGTGGGAGGATTGCTCTCCACTTGGTAGGAATTTTTCAAACTTAGGCGAGTGCTCGACTACAGCTAAGCTTCCGAATGGGAGGACTTAGGCGAGTACTGGACTGCAGCTAAGCCTCCGAGTGGGAGGTTTGCTCTCCACTCGGTAGGATTTTTTCAAAGTTAGGCGAGTGCTCGACTGCAGCTAAGCTTTCGAGTGGGAGAACTTAGGCGAGTACGGGATTGCAGCTAAGCCCCGGAGTGGGAGGTTTGCTCTCCACTCGGTAGGATTTTTTTAAACTTAGGCGAGTGCTCGACTGCAGCTAAGCTTCCGAATGGGAGAATTTAGGTGAGTACTGGACTGCAGCTAAGCCCCCGAGTGGGAGGTTTGCTCTCCACTCGGTAGGATTTTTTCAAACTTAGGCGAGTGCTCGACTGCAGCTAAGCTTCCGAATGGGAGAACTTAGGCGAGTACTGGACTGCAGCTAAGCCCCCGAGTGGGAGGTTTGGTCTCCACTCGGTAGGATTTTTTCAAACTTAGGCGAGTGCTCAACTGCAGCCAAGCTTCCGAGTGGGAGAACTTAGGCAAGTACTGGACTGCAGCTAAGCCCCCGAGTGGGAGGTTTGCTCTCCACTCGGTAGGATTTTTTTTCAAACTTAGGCGAAACGGATTCGCAGCCAAGTCACCCACTGGGGGGTTTTGTATGCAAACAAAGTGATAGCAATTATTGGAACACTCTTGTCTTTGATAAAAATGAATTGTAGAATTTTTTTTCTTATTACATCTCGTCTAAGGGAGAACTCAGGTGTAAAAGGGGCGGAGCAGTTCCGCGTTCCAAGCTCGTGGCTCGGCGATCTGGAGATCAACATTGTAGAGGTGGTACGCTCCATTGTGGAGGACTCTGGTGACTATGAAGGGGCCTTCCCAAGTAGGAGCAAGCTTGTGTGGTTTCTGTCGATCCACTCGGAGGACCAGATCTCCTTCTTGGAAGGCTCGACTGGGCGTGAAAACAGCGCAAGTCTTGCTGATAAATGGTCGATCTGATCATGGCCATCTCCCTCTCTTCTTCTAAGAGGTCGACTGCGTCTTGCCTGGCCTGTTCTGCTTCATCTTCGGTGTAAAGTTCGACTCGGGGTGCATTATGAAGAAGATCACTCGGCAGGACTGCTTCGGCTCCATAAACCAGAAAGAATGGAGTTCTTCCAGTCGACCATTTAGGGGTGGTCCTTAATCCCCACAGAACTGACGGAAGCTCGTTGACCCAAGCGCCTGCCGCGTGCTTGAGATCACACATCAGTCGAGGCTTTAGTCCTTTGAGAATCAGACCATTTGCTCTCTCAGCTTGTCCATTCGACTGGGGATGGGCGACCGATGCATAGTCGACTCGTGTGCCTTGTGAGGCGCAAAAAGCTCTGAACTTGTCCGAATCAAAGTTTGACCCGTTGTCAGCGATGATGCTATGCGGGACTCCATATCTGAATGTTAACCCTCTGACGAAACTGATAGCAGTGCAAGCATCGAGATTCTTGATGGGCTTAGCTTCGATCCATTTGGTAAATTTGTTGACTGCCACAAGCACATGAGTGAATCCACTCCTGCCGGTTCTTAGTGGACCAACCATGTCCAGTCCCTAGACGGCAAAGGGCTAGACGAGTGGAATGGTCTTCAGGGCTGATGCCGGCTTGTGTGACATATCGGAGTAGAACTGGCACCCTCCACACTTGTCGACTATCTCTTTTGCCATCTCATTTGCTCTTGGCCAGTAAAATCCAGCTCGGTTTGCTTTAGCCACAATAGTCTGAGAGGGCGCATGGTGACCACAGGTCCCCGAGTGGATATCATTAAGGATTATCTGACCCTCTTCCGGTGTTATGCATTTCTGACCGACTCCAGTCGCACTCTCTCTATACAGTTGTCCCTTTATGACTGTGAAGGCCTTGGATCAGCGGATGATCCGTCGAGCCTCTTCCTCGTCTTCCGGGAGTTCTTTCCTTAGGATGTACGCGATGTACGGTATCGTCCAATCAGGGGTGATTTCCAAGACTTCCATGATTAGGTCGACCACTGCAGGTACTTCAACTTCAGTCGGATCTGTGGCACTTTTTGGCTGCGGGGCTTCGTCTGTGAAAGGATCCTCTTGGACTGATGGCGAGTGAATGTGTTCCAGGAACACGTTGCTGGGGATGGCTTCTCTCTTGGAGCCTATCTTTGCCAAATCGTCAGCTGCCTGATTTTTCAGTCGGGGGATGTGATGAAGCTCTAACCCCTCGAATTTCTTTTCTAGCTTTCGCACTGCATTGCAATATCCAGTCATGGCCGGACTCCTGACGTACCACTCCTTCATCACTTGATTAACCACCAAATCTGAGTCGCCATAGACCATGAGGCGATGGATGCCGAGTGAAATGGCCATGCGCAACCCATACAAAAGTGCTTCAGACTCTGCTTCGTTGTTGGAGGAATCGAAGTGAATCTGGAGAACATATCTGAGCTTATCTCCTCGGGGGGAGACTAGGACTACCCCCGCACCCGAACCATTCATCATCTTGGATCCATCGAAGAACAAGGTCCAGTGCTCTGAGTGAACTTGAGTCGGAAGTTGTTGTTCAATCCACTCGGCAATGAAATCTGCGATTGCTTGGGACTTGATAGCCTTCTTTGCTTCAAAGTTGATATCTAAGGGAAGGAGTTCAATCGCCCACTTGGCCACTCGACCATTTGCGTATCTGTTATGCAGGATCTCTGATAGTGGGGCATCGCTGACGACTGTAATGGAGTGGTCAGAGAAGTAATGTGCAACTTTCGTCGTGGTCATATAAATCGCATATACTAGCTTCTGGTAGTGAGGGTATCTTTGTTTTGAAGGGGTCAAAACTTCAGACACATAATATACTGGGTGTTGAACTTTGAAGGCCTTTCCTTCCTCTTCCCGCTCGACCGTAAGTACTGTACTGACAACTTGTCCTGTGGCTGCAATGTAAAGTAGCAGAGGCTCTTTGCTGATTGGGGCAGCAAGCACCGGCTGGGTGGAGAGCAGAGCTTTGAGCTCTGCAAACGCTGCATCAGCTTCAGGATTCCACTCGAACTTGTCAGACTTCTTCATCAGTCGGTAAAGAGGCAAGCAGCCTGTAAGCTTTTGGACATCGTGCACGCGTATAGGACGCTTCATCCGGAGTATGGTGCCAATTTTTTCAGGATTGGCGTCGATCCGCCGTTCGGAAACGAGAAAACTGAGTAACTTTACACCTGGAACACCGAAAGTGCACTTTGATGGATTGAGCTTGATATTGTACCTCCTGGCGTTGGCAAAGGTTTCAGCAAGGTCAGTCCGTAGGTCGGAACCTTTCCGGGACTTGACCACAATATCATCCATGTATGCCTCCACATTCCGACTGATTTGAGTGAGTAAACACTTCTGAATCATTCTCATGAATGTGGCTCCAGCGTTCTTGAGGCCGAACGGCATGGTGACGTAACAGAAGCATCCGAATGGAGTGATGAAAGCTATTTTGATCTCATCGGGCCCATACAGACGGATCTGATGGTACCCGGAATAGGCATCTAGAAAAGACAATCTCTCGCACCCCGCAGTCGAGTCAACTATTTGGTCGATGCGATGGAGAGGAAAATGATCTTTTGGGAAGGCCCGATTGATATGTTTGAAAGCAATGCACATGCGGAGTGACTTGTCCTTCTTGGGGACCATGACGACATTGGCGAGCCACTCGGAGTGGTAAACCTCTCGGATGAACTCCGCTGCTAAGAGCTGAGCCACCTCCTCGCCAATGGCTTGCTTCTTCTGGACGGCGGACCGTCGAAGATGTTCCTTGACAGCTTGAATTTTGGGTCGACTCGTAGATGGTGCTCAGCCAGCCCCCTGGGAACTCTAGGCATGTCAGAGCGTTTCCATGCGAAGATGTCCTAGTTCTCACGGAGGAGCTGGATGAGCGCTTCTTCCTATTTGGAGTCAAGCGTCGTCGAGATGTGGGTCGGAGCAGCGTCGGGGTCGGTCGGGTAAATGTGGACTGCCTTTGTTTCACCAGCCGACTGAAAAGCTGACTCAGAGGTAGGCTTCTTGGCTCGCAGTAATTCACTCGGATCGGCTGTCTTTTGGTACTCTTTCAGCTCGACCACTGCCATCTGAGCATCAGCGATCTTTGATCCCTTCTGAAAACACTCTTCTGCTTTCTTTTGGTTGCCCGTAATAGTGATCACACCCTTGGGGCCAGGCATCTTCAATTTGAGATACACGTAACATGGTCGAGCCATGAAGCGTGCGTAAGCTGGCCTGCCCAAAATGGTGTGATAAGCACTCTGGAAGTCCACAACCTCAAATGTCAACTTTTCCTTGCGGTAATTCTTTGAATCACCAAAAACCACATCAAGAGCAATCTGGCTGAGTGACTCGGCTTTCTTCCCAGGAATGACTCCGTGGAAGCTCATGTTACTGGTACTGAGTCTGGACATCGGAATGCCCATTCCTTTCAAAGTTTCAGCGTACAGTATGTTCAGGCCACTACCACCATCCATCAGGACTTTGGTCAGTCGAGTGCCTTCGACAACTGGGTCGACCACCAAAGCTTGCATCCCAGGGGTGGCAATGTGCGTCGGGTGATCAGACTGGTCGAATGTGATGGCAGTCTGAGACCACTTCAGGTAACTGGGTGTTGCCGGAGCAACCATGTTCACCTCACGGTTAATGACTTTCAATCGACTTTTGCTTTCGACATCAGCAAAAATCATCAAGGTGGAATTGACTTGGGGGTATCCATCGTCACTATCATCCTTGTCCTCAATTCTGTCTGGCTCTTTTTCCTTATCTTTGGGCTGCTTGCCCTGAAACTGCTGGATCAGGAGCCGGCACTGTCGAGTGGTATGTTTTGGGAAAATAAAATTACCCTCTTCATCTTTCTTGGTGTGGATGTGACATGGCAGGTCCAAAACATCATTCCCATCCTGATCCGTAACTTTCTTGGGCTTCCAGGTGCCCTTGGGTTTCCCCTTGAAGTTCCCTGGGCCACGGCCAAGGCCTCCCCAGGAGCGGCTGGCTCGGCCTTCCGTTTCTGCTTCCGACTGGAGTTTCCTCCGGTTTCCTGGGCGACTGATTTGAGTTTGCCACTTCGGAGTTGGTCTTCGTCTTCACCATTAGCGTACTTGGTGGCAATATCCATCATCCGATTCAGAGACATCTCTCCAGTTCGACCGAACTTCAGATTCAACTGTCTGTATTTGACGCCTTCCTTGAAAGTGCAAACTGCTTGATGGTCTGGCACATTCTCAACCGAGTGGTGTAGTGTGATCCACCTCTGGATGTATTCCCTCAGTGTTTCATTCGGCTTTTGTACACAAGACTGCAACTCTGTAAGGCCTGCAGGTCGCTTGTAGGTTCCTTCGAAGGTTGTGATAAACACTCGGGAGAGGTCCTCCCAAGTGTAAATACTGCTGGGTGCCAATTGATTCAGCCACGCTCTGGCTGAGCCTTTTAACATGAGAGGCAAATGATTCATGGCCACCTCATCATTGCCACCGCCAATCTGCACAGCCACTCGGTAATCTTCGAGCCATGTGTCAGGCTTGGATTCACCGGTGAACTTGCTGACTCCAGTCGCCAGCCTGAAGTTGGGAGGAATCACCGCGGCCCTGATGGCTCGACTGAAACATTCTGGCCCCGAAGCATGTACCCTGCTGCCGGCGGGCGCATCTTTGTTGTGGCCCTCTCGATGAGCTCTGTTCCTGTCCACCAAACCTTGAACGAGGATGGATCTCGCGTCAAAGCCTGGGTCCCTGGGGTCAACTGGAATCCTCTGCCCAACATTATGGGGGCGCCGGTCATCTCGATGTCGAGGCGCATATGACCCACTCCTCGGGGGAGGGGATGGCACTCGACGTCAACCATCACGGTCGGGTCGGTGATCATATTCCTCATTTCTCCTGTACTAATCATGCCGGTCTCCATGTCCCTCACGCCTCGGGGGTGATCTCGGGCCGGGAGCCGACTGGACTGTTTCTATTGCAACGGATCGACTGTGGATCCTGTTCCGCGACTGAGAAACGGCGGAATTCTGATTTCCTGCCGCTCGGAGCAACGCTCTGATCTGCAACAAGCCCCTGCTAGCCTCCGACTGGGAAGGTTGAATTGACTCCGCTATACGGGCCACGGCGGCCAAATTCTGAACTGGGGTTCGGTATACCTGCGGCGGCTGGAAGAGCTGACGTCGACTGGATTCAGGAGCTTGCTGTCGTCGACTGGACTCGGGAGCTCGCTGACGCGCTTGCTCGTCGAGTATTCGCTGTAGATTTTCCAGTCGAGTGTGCTCGGCCAGGTTAGCCAAGCGCGCGTCCTCCAAGGCCCGGGCCTCGGGGGTTTCTCCAACTATAGGAGTGTGGAGCGCGTCCATGTTCCGGCGGCGAAGCTCCTCTCGCTGCAATGACGTGAGAGGTTCGGGGACGTACTCGTCGTGGGGATGCGACGGGTCGCCTCTATCTGCGCCACCATCAGCGCTAGGGAATCCGGGAGGACTGTGTGTCCCCTCGACCGCCAGAACCTCGGCCAAAGGGTCGTTGCTATCGCACTCGGATGCGGTCTCCCCGGAGCCAGTCGAACAGGCCGCAGAGGGATTTGTCGGGCTCGATTGCCGCGACTTGTGGGGCCGCCGACTGGCGGGCCACGGCGTGCCTCACCCACCACTGGAGTCTCGACCGACCTGAGCGCTTGCGCTGGTGGGAGACAGGGCGGGGAGACGACACAGGGGCCGACCGATATTGGGTCGACGGCTGCCGTAGGAGGACGCCATGAATGCACGCGCGGAAGTGCGCCGCACCGCGGACGAGGAGCGCGTCGATGTCGAGCGGCGCCTCCTGGAGCCAGGCGGAGTCGTCGGCGATGAAGGTGAGCACGCCGAGACGGATCTCGCGGCCCTCTACCAAAACTCCGCAGGAAACAATGATCAAATGGATAGGAAAAATCGTAACTTCTCCAATTAGGCGCTAAGACTAATGCCCCACAGTGGGCGCCAACTGTCGTGGTTCTAAGTCTGACAATAAAGTAGGGGGTGTGTATGGAGAGGCTAGATCTTAGCTATTTGGAAGTTGTAAGCACACAAGGTTTACGAGTTCAGGCCCTTCTCGGAGGAAGTAACAGCCCTACGTCTCGGTGCCCGGAGGCGGTCGATTGGATTATGCGTGTGTAGATAACAAGGGTGCGAAGCCTTCATACTGAGGAGCGGGGTGGCTTATATAGAGTTCGCCGGCCCCCTCCTGTCCTCAGTAATGCAGGGTTTTAGGTACATTTAAGGCTGGGCGTTACTGGTAACGTCCCTAATAAAGTGTTATAATAACCATAAAGACTACTTAATAGCCGACCTTTTGACTGCGGAGTGACTTTAGGTCTTCTGGCAGTCGAGTGGCTGGCTTCGTGGTCGAGTGATAGTTCTTTGGTCGAGTGTCTTGAATCCTTCGAGTGGGATGCCTCCAAGTCGTTTGAAAGGTGACTCATTCTAGGGATGTCCTCGGGTAGGGCTTTTTAGGATGGGTCCATGCCCCTACCCTAGGTACATAGCTTCATCATTCACCGTTTTTACCTGAGGGGGAAACTTCTTCTGTCCCCCTGTGTTCGGTGGCCGGGGCTCCTCGTCGTTGTCCTCACTTTGCGATCCCTTCTCCTTGCTTTAGGCATTTAACTTGCTGGCCTGTTTAAAAACCCAACAATCTCTGTTGGTATGATTGGGTGGTTTGTCTGGGGTGCCGTGGATCTGGCATGGTCGATCGAGTATGCCGTCCAAGCTGGATGAGCCTGAATTGTTCTTTTTGATCGGCTTCTTCCGCTGACCGGACTTAGAGCCACTGAATCCGGCATTGACCTTCGTATCATCAGTGTTGCCATTGTTGTTTCGACGCTTGTGTCTGTTGCGTCGGGACTTGTCGTTGCTATTTCTGGCTTCAGAGGTGCCAGCGTTGCTTACATTGTTTTTGCTACGGGCCAGCCAACTATCTTCACTCGCACAAAAGCGGGTCATGAGTGCCGTGAGGGCTGCCATGGACTCAGGCTTTTCTTGGCCGATGTGGCGGGCGAGCCATTCGTCATGAGTGCCGTGTTTAATGGCTGCTAGGGCTTCGGCATCCGGACAGTCGGCGAGCTGGTTCTTTTTAGTTAGGAACCTAGTCCAGAATTTCGTGGCTGACTCTCTGGGTTGTTGAACTATATGGCTTAAGTCATCGGCATCTGGTGGCCGGTCATATGTACCTTGGAAGTTGTCGCGGAAGGCGTATTCCAAATCCTCCTAGCTACCAATAGAGTTTTCGGGCATACTGTTTAACCAGCGCTGAGCTAGCCCTTTGATTTTTAACGGGAGGTGTTTGATGGCGTGGAGGTCATCTCCACGGGCCATATGGATATGGAGAAGAAAATCCTCAATCCACACCGCGGGATGAGTTGTTCCATCATATGATTCGATATTCATTGGTTCAAACCCTTCTGGGAATTCATGCTCCATTACTTCATCAGTGAAGCAAAGAGGGTGTGCGGCGCCTATGTATCGGGCCACATCGCGACGTAGCTCCGATGGAGTCCGTCTGCAGTTTTCTACCCACGCATGACTAGGCTTGTCATACTCGGCTTGATAGCCGTCGTCGCGCATCGAGGCACGCCCCGTGATCCTTAGAACGATCTAGCCGGTCCTGTTTTATTATTCAAGCCCTGTCGGATATCATACGTGTATCCCTAATCAGTTTGTCTCTGCCTTTACGGCGTGGTAAGGCGGGCTCGTGTTCGGTTTGTGTTGCCGCTTTGTCCCGACCACGTGGTTGTCGGTCAGCCGCATTGTGTACTAATGGCCTGGGCTCTAATGCCTCGTCATCGAATTGAGGTAGCAATTTACGCTTTGGGTAACTTTTGAGTGGTTGCTTCAGGCCGTGCTCCTCGGCTGCCAGGACATCAGTTCATCTATCGTTAAGCAGATCTTGATCAGCTTGAAGCTGCTGCTGTTTCTTGTTCAGGCTCCTTGCAGTGGCTATTAGCTGGCGCTTGAAGCGCTCCTGTTCAAGAGGTTCCTCGGGCATGAGAAAATCCTCAGTGCCGAGGCTTGCCTCGTCCTCGGAGAGCGGAAGATAATTACTATCCTCCGAATCTTCATGTGTGGCCTGTTTACCAGGTCTAACTTGCCCATCTTCCCGTTCACCCTATTCGGAAGTTGGCTGAACGGGGTATTCATTGTCTTTGGCACCGTCCGGAGTGTTGTCTTCTCCTGTGCTGGTGTTGCTGTCTTTGCTACGGCTTGACTTAGAGCGGCACCGCTGACACTGGCGCTTTGGTTGTGCCTTGGGAGGTTTATCCTCAACCAGATCTTCCTTGTCATCGCCACTATTCTCTTTTGGTGCATCCACCTTGTATACGTCATACGAGGAAGTGGCCGTCCAGTGTCCGGTAAATGGCTGGTTTTGGGACTCTTCTTCTCCGGCATCGTCGTCCATACCGTCGATGTCGTCGGAGCTCTAATCGAGCGTGTCGGTTAAGTCTTTGTTAGTGGCTATGAAGTGGGCAGTGGGTGGGAAGCGAAATTCTCCTTCATCAGCCTCCAGTTCGAACCGGATATAATCCAGCTGTGAGCCCCCCGCTAAGGATAGTGCTCTTGACGAGTGTAACACGTCGCCCAAAGGCGAGTGCCGCAAGATGTCCGCGGAGCTAAATTTGACGATCGATGATCGATAAAGCTCGACGTATGCGGACGCACAAGGTTCGGAACCTGTAGTCGGAGACGAGTCATGGTTCCAATGACACAGATGTCACTTGAAGCAACATCTATGTGCGGCTCCAACACCGCTGAGTCTGCAGCTTCCGCAATGGGGTTGAGCTTCCCGTCTTCGGATGGCACGATCTACTCCGGATCTAGGGCCAGAGCAGCTATAGGTACTATCTCCAGGGTATGGTACGACGACAAATTTATTTCATGTTCATCATGGTGGCATGGAGCGGATGACGTGGTCTCGAATCCATCGAATATCAAGTGTCCACGGATATCTACGATGTAGTTCAAGCTTCCAAATCTGACCTGATGGACAGGCGCATAGCTTTCGATCTACTCCAGATGGCCAAGCGAGTTAGCCCGCAGTGCGAAGCCGCCGAACCCGAAGTTCTGTCCGGGGAGGAAGACTTCCCCTTGGACAGCGTCGTTGTAGATGATTGAAGGAGCCATCGAACCTTTTGACAAAGCCATAGTGGAACTCTCAATGAAAGCACCAATGTCGGTGTCAAAACCGGCAGATCTCGGGTAGGGGATGCAAAACTGTGCGTCTAAGGTCGATGAAAACAGGATACAAGGGACACAATGTTTACGCAGGTTCGGGCCCTCTCTATGGAGGTAATACCCTACTTCCTACTTGATTGATCTTGATGAATATGAGTATTACAAGAGTTGATCTACCACGAGATCGTAATGGCTAAACCCTAAAAGTCTAGCCTGTCTGACTATGATTGTGAGATCATCCCTCTAAGGACCTAGCCCTCCAGTTTATATAGAAACCAGAGGGATCTAGGGTTACATAAGGTCGTTTAAAGAGAAAGGAATCCTCATATTTGGACGCCAAGCTTGCCTTCCATGACAAGGAGAGTCCCATCCAGACACAGGTAGAGTCTTCGGTCTTCGTATCTTCACAGCCCATCACTCCAGCCCATGTCCAATAGGTCGTACGCCCGAGGACCCCTTAGTCCAGGACTCCCTCACATTCATCAAAGCATAATGGCACAATTCATGACAAATTAGTCTTTGAAAACCAAAAGTACAGTGGCAATGCCTTGGACAATGCACATACTTTCAGACACGTTGTGGAAGTATATAGAGAAAAGAAGGATTATAGTTTAAAAAGGTAGATGTCTTGTTACTTCCAATCATATAAAGTTTCTTGCATAAATATCTCCCAAGTTAGAGAAGGCACGTCTAGAAATTAAGAGTATATCTTTGTATCAACCTGCAAAAACTAGTCAATGTGCATATAAAAGCAAAAGGAATGACTTTTAGATGTATATTATAGTTTAAAATGAAGAGTTGTGCACATTATAGCTTACATTGTAGTTCTTCTACACGGAAGCCGTTTGTAAAACAAATTAATGTGCACCACTCATCATTATAATGGAAGGTGTTTATTACAAATTTAAACCATGTTTAGTACCTAGGGCCAACTGTTTGTGAAATAAGGGCATCACTCTATGATGTTCCGTTGGATGTGTCCCTCAATATAGAATGAAGATTGTGAAAGTCATAGCACCATGAAATAGTTCGGAATGTTTGGTGCTAGAATGTTGAAAGATTACTAATTTATGTCTATGTAGCAGATTTCAGCAGCCAATGCTAATCAGAAGTTGTATTAACAATTACCTTGACATAACCATGGGATATCAAATCTTGACTTCTTATTCTTGGCAGACTGATCAAACAGAGATAATATGGCGCTTGCATGTTCAAAATCCAGGAAGCAGGCAAATATGTCAGATTAGTCACGCTTGGACACTGATACGACTCCAACGTATCTATAATTATTCTTTGTTCCACAGTGTTATATTATCACTCTAGGATGTTATACATTCATTTTATAGCAACTTTATATCATTTTTGGGACTAACCTATTGACATAGTGCCCAGTGCTAGTTGCTATTTTTACCTGTTTTTTACTTCACAGAATATCCATATCAAATCGAGTCCGAACGCAGTGAAAACTTTTGGAAAAGAATTCAGCCCAAAAGACAACTTTGGAGCCAAGGAAGGGCACGAGGGAAGGCCCGTGGGGCCCACCACCCACCTGGGCGTGCCAGACTCCTCTGGCATGCCCTGATGGGTGGTGGGCCCACTAGGTCCTTTACACCGCCTCTCAGCTCTATAAATACCAAAGTACTTCAAAAACTCTAGGGGAGTCGACGAAACATAATTTCTGCCGCCGCAAGTTCTAGAACCACAAGATCCAATCTAGAGCCCTATTCCAACACCTTGCCAGAGGGGAACACGATCACAAAGGGGTTCATCATCCTCATTGGTGCTCCTCCGATGAAGCATGAGTAGTTTACCACAGACCTACTGGTTTGTAGGTAGTAGTTAGATGGCTTCTTCTCTCTTTTTGATTCGCAACACAATGTTCTTCTCAATGTTCTTGGATATTGATGACTGTTGGGGATATAACTATTGGGTATGAACCGCCCGGGAGGGGTCGGGTCATACCACTGGTGGTTTATCAGTAAAGATGGCGGATCATACAAGCCCGTTGACGGCCAAAGATCCAGAGGCGACTTGAGGCCCAAGGGGATGGACCGCCATATGTGTAACTTGTATTGTAGGGCAAGTTTAATTAGTCACCGAGCCGGACGCGTTGTGTTTGAGCCGACCGAGACTCTGTGAGCCTCTTGGTGTCAACCTGTGTATCTAAAGGGATGACCCGGCAGCGGTTTAGGGGTAAGAAACAAGATATCGAGAACTAGGTCAAGCGCATTTGCTCATTAGTAATCGAAACCCAAGCAATACAATCTCAAACTGGAGTAGGCCTTGTTACCTCCACCGCGAGGGGCCGAACCAGTATAAACCCTTTGCGTCCTTTGTCTCGATTAACCCCTTTAAGCTAACCTAGTTGCGATAGATCCATGACTAAGTCCTTCCGCTCGTACATTTGCCGTGACAATTCCACAACAGTTGGCGCCCACTATGGGGCTAGTGCTCGGTGGTTTCGAGTTCTTGAAGGGTAGCTTCGACGATGCAGGCTGGGCCCCGAGGCCCGCTCAATTGAGTACTGGTACCGGGTCCCCTTCGGCGGAATCCATGTCTTCACGAGCAAGATTGGCGAACCGGGCCCTGAGTAGGACACCTGCACCGACATCATTGAGACGACTCAGCGTGCACGATCTTCCCGGGTTCAACCCGTTGTGAAGCACGCCTTTGTTGGTTTCATCCATGGGGCGGAAGTTGAAGAAGGATCTGAGTCTGGTGGTGATACGGCCATCTAGTCTAATGGTGAATCGTCCACAGGCGAGACTAACTCAATGTATCAACTGCAAGACGACCGGCTTGGGGGCTGTTCTGATGTCGATAGTATTCCGGACCCCTATGAGCCGCCGAATAGGATTGCGATCTTCATGGACGGCACACAGCTGACGCTCGGTTCGATAACCACCGTGGCCATGACATCTAGCTCGGCTGCTGCAGCGATGGTTGGTGCTAGTGGCACTGCACGCCCGTCGGCTCAAGCTTTGACAGAGTTATTGGAGGCTTTGGCAACTCTGATGGGAGTAGATGTAACCCCGAACAACCAGCAACAACATAAGGTTGATGTGGTGAAGTTGTAAGATGATATTGCTCAAGCCAAGGAAGACCTTGCGGCTGAGAACGCCAGGATGGCTACAGAGTGGGCTGCTTTGGGCGCCCAGGCATAGCGGACTCAAGCAAATTCTTTCCGCCTCACATTGGATCAGAATGCTTCAAACGAGATCATGAGGAGGAGGTAGGAGAGTCGTGTGCCCTCGGGTTATGAGGCGAGGAACCTCTTCAACATGCCTGGAGCAAGGACCAGTGACCTGCCAGCGGTTAATCGGGCAGTTGAGGTACCCCTGACCGGAGCGCCGGTTCAGCCACGTGCGATGGACCCACCCCGCTTGAACAATATACCTCCTCAGCATGTTCCGACATTGCTGGGTCATTATTCTAACCCTTTGGCTAATATAATTGTTGCGGCAACGCGATTGGCGTCTCTACCAGTTGAAGGCGAGTCTCCAACAGCAATAGAGACATGGAGGGCTAGAGAGCTTCTTCAGACAGCTGTGGCTCAACAAGCGGCTTAGTCTTATAGCCGTGAACGGATTCATTCAACCCCTTGGCCAAGCCGGAGTTATAGCACACACATTGAGTCGCCTGCAGTTTCAAGAAGTGAGCAGCACTGCAACCAACCTCATGGGTACGACCCGGCGCGGTGTGGTAATAATGCTCATGCTTTGGTGGATCAGGGCAGAGAGTATTAGGAGGCGGAACTGGCGGCTCAGTTGGCGGCTCAACAGCAACCTACGGTTTATCCATCAACATCTGTGGAGGCTGGGGTGACCTCCAGAACCTTGGGAGTGCCGTGTTTAGCGCAGGCTCTGCGCAATGAGCGTTTGCCTAAGGATTTCAAGGGCCCTCACAAGGTGCCTAATTACATGGCAGATCAGCCCCCCGATGCTTGGATCGAGAGTTATGAGATGGCCATAGATATGCTGGATGTTAGTGATGATGCATGTGCTAAGTATTTCACCATGATGTTGGATGGGCCAGCTCGTACTTGGTTCACGGGGCTCCCTGCTAACTCCATGGGATCATGGGCAGAGTTGAAGGTTTTTTCATCCAAAAATTTAAAGACACGTGCAAGCAGCCTCTGTCGATTTTTGATTTGGACTCATGTGTTCAAAGGGAAGGCGAGTCAACAACCCATTGCGTGCGCCGAATCTCAGCTAATATACACTCATCGGACAGTATCATGACGGCTCAGCAGTCCTTATGTTGGAGAAGAACTGTCATTTTCTCCCTTTGAAGCAGAAACTGGGGTGGCTTAAGCGCCACTGCAATGACATGGGGGAGCTAATGGCGGCTCTCGTCCAATATGCCGACTCTGATAGTACCAAGGACCCCGAGTCTGATGATGAGAGGCTAGGTAAGTGAAAGAAGAGGAGCAATACGAAAGGCAGGTCAAGGTGGCAATGGTAAGCGCAAGGTGGATGGCAAGTTTTATTTTGTGGCTAACACCAATACGCAGAATAATCTGCGTCGCAAGGGAAAACCGCCCCCTCGGTTTGGAGGACCGAAATTCAACCTTGAGGCGATGATGAATCGGCCCTACCCAATGCATGGCACACACGAAAAACCGGCCACTCACCTCCGGAAGGATTGGTTCATTGTGAAGGAGTATAGAAATTCCAATTTTTTCCAGAATAATCATGGACCGAACAGTGGCTCAGGATTCGGCTCTCATGGTCCTGGTTTTGGTGGTGGTGGTTCAAATTCCGGTTTCCAGGGACAAGGCAATCAAGGTGATTATAATCAACAGTCTAGTCAAGGGAATCAACAACAGCAATATGGTTATCATAGTAACCCAAAGTAGTTGAAAAATGGACAGTACCACGTCTTCACCACGAGTTTATGCAAGCGGGATCAGAAGCTCCATAAAAGGGCAGTGAACGCAGTTGAGCCGGCGATCCCCGTTACTTGCGATGGTCTGAACAGCCTATTCTCTGGAGCCGTCAGGATCACCTGCCCCTGGTTGATAATCCGGATCACTTGGCTTTGATGGTGGCGCCTCGGGTTGGAGGGTATAGATTTACTAAGGTACTCATGGATGGAGGCAACATCATCAATATTCTTTATTATGAAACTTTTCATTGCATGCGCTTGACTGACAAAGATCTTAAGCCGTCGAATATTGTTTTTCATGGCGTAGTGCCTGGTAAGTCGGTGTATCCGGTGGAAAAATAGCTTTGGAAGTGGCTTTTGGTGATGATCATGATTCCAGGTCTGAGACGTTGACTTTTGAGGGGGTTAAAATCAAGAGCCCTTATCATGCTCTGTTTGGGCGACCGGCTTATGCTAAGTTCATGGCAAGGTTGCGTTATGTTTATTTGCAGCTTAAGATGCCGGGTCATAAGAGCACTATTATGGTGCATGGGAGCCGGAAGATAGCCTTGGAGTGTGAAGAGGGCGATGCTGCTTATGTTGAGTCTGTTTGTTCAACGGAAGAGTTAAAATTTTACAAGGATAATGTTGACCCGACAGATATGACATATTTGAAGTAGCCAACTATGGAGCATGATCCTCTGTTGAAGTTTAAGTCAACAGATGACACTAACCTTGTTGAATTTGTTCCTAGCGATTCATCTAAGAAGTTTAGCATCAGTGCTAATATGGATCAGAAATAGGAAAGTGCGCTCATCGAGTTCATCTGTGAGAACCGGGACATCTTTGCATGGAAACCTTCAGACATGACGGGTGTACCGAGGGAACTCACTGAGCACACTCTCAATATTGATCCAAAGTTTAAACCGATCAAGCAATTCATTCGCCGTCTCAATGAAGAGAGGTGAAAGGCCATTGGTGAAGAAGTGGTCCGGCTCTTGGCAGCTAGGTTTATTGTTGAAGTTTTTCATTCTAAGTGGTTGGCTAACCCGGTGCTGGTACATAAGAAAAACAGTACTTGGCGCATGTGTGTAGATTATACAGATCTTAACAAAGCCTGCCCGGCTGATCCTCTTCCTCTCCTCCGTATTGATCAGATCATTGATGCTACGACGGGTTGTGAGCGTTTGAGCTTTTTGGATGCTTATTCTGGTTATCATCAGATCAAGATGGCAGTTAAGGACGAAGAGAAGACAGCCTTCATCACTCCTTTTGGAGCCTTCTATTATGTGTCTATGCCTTTTGGGCTCAAGAGTGCCTAGACGACTTACCAGCGGTGTGTGCAAAATTGCCTTCATGATCAGATTGGGCGCAATGCTCATGCTTATGTGGATGATATTGTGATGAAATCCAGGAAGAATGAAACCTTGATAGATGATTTCAAGAAGACCTTCGACAATCTCCGGGTCTATAAGATGATGCTTAACCTAGCCAAGTGTGTCTTTGGCGTACCAGCTGGCAAGCTCTTGGGCTTTCTGGTTTCTGAACGGGGTATTGAAGCTTACCCGGAGAAAAATAAAGGCTATCACTTCCCTGGCTAAACTGGCGTGTATTAATGATGTTCAGCGTCTGGCGGGTCGTATTGCGGCCTTAAGCCGGTTGGGTGAAAAGGCCATCCCTCTATACCAGATGATGAAGAAGACAGATCACTTTGTCTGGAGTGATGCTACTAATCAGGAATTTCAGGCCTTGAAAAAACAGTTAGCCGAGCCACCGGGTCTTGATGCTCCCATTGATAAAGAGCCATTGTTTTTATATGTGGCCGCCAATAACCGAGCTGTCGGCATGGCAATTGTGGTGGAAAGGAAGGAGTCAGGCAAGGAATATCCGGTTCAGCGGCCGGTTTATTACATCAGTGAGGTGCTCATTGAGTCCAAGCAGAGGTATCCACATTGGTAGAAGCTGGTATATGGGGTGTTCATGGCCAGTCAAAAGCTCAAGCAATATTTCCTTGGTCATCCCATCACTATGGTTAGTTCTCCTCCCTTAGGGGATATTATTCAAAACAAAGAGGCCACGGGTCGGGTAGCCAAGTGGGCCATTGAACTTGGACCCCATGATTTGAAGTATATGCCTCGAACAACTATTAAGTCTCAAGCACTTGTGGATTTCATTAATGATTGGACAGAGTTGCAGATGTCTGAGGAGAAGCCGGATAGCACATATTGGACTATTCACTTTGATGGATCCATGCAGTTGGAAGGCTCGGGGGCTGGAGTTGTTTTGACTTCCCCATGAGGTGATAAATTTTGTTATGTTTCAAGGTTGATGTTCCCATGTGTCAGTGTCAAAACAGGCAGATCTCAGGTAGGGGGTCCCGAACTGTGCGTCTAAGGTCGACGGTAACAGGAGGCAGGGGACACGATGTTTACCCAGGTTCGGGTCCTCTCTATGGAGGTAATACCCTACTTCCTGCTTGATTGATCTTGATGAATATGAGTGTTACAAGAGTTGATCTACCACAAGATCGAGATGGCTAACCCCTAAAGCCTAACCTGTATGACTATGGTGATGATTCTTGTCCCTTCGGACTAAGTCCTCCGGTTTATATAGACACCAGGAGCATCTAGTGTTACACAATGTCTGTTACAAAGAAAGGAATCTACTTATTTGATCATTAAGCTTGCCTTCCACGCTAAGGAGAGTCCCATCCGGACATAGGTGTAGTCTTCGGTCTCCGCATCTTCACAACCCATCAGTCCAGCCCATGGCTAACAGGCCGGATGCCCAAGGACCCCTTAGTCCAGGACTCTCTCAGTAGCCCCCGAACCAGTCCTTCAGTGACGAGGTGTTCGGCGCATAGATTGTCTTCGACATTGCAAGGCGGGTTCCTCCACTGATGACTTCCAAGTAGTGTGTTCAGCCTTCCATTTAATGTTGTACCCCTCGGCTTCTGCGCATCAACAACTTCAGTTTCCACGTGTCGAGCGAATGTGAGAAGTCGGGGTATTTTTGCACATACCACCCTGACCGTCCCAGAAAGGTGCCTATTTAAAGGGAATAGATCTCAGATCCTCTCCAAATCTCACGGAAGAAACCCTCAAAGCTTGCAGAGCAAAACCACCCCAACATGGCTAGCGCTCCCAGCTCTTCCTCTCGTCCCCACAACTCCGAAAAGGGGGATTGGGAGAGATGTTCAGTTTCTCACAGTCAGCTGGTGAAGCTGCAAACACAGGGCTTTCTTTCCCCCACGGATTTGATCCCTGTATGAGCAGGGATGACATCCTTCAATGGCGGGGCTCAAGCAGAGAACTTCCCCAATCCGTCCAAGGGAGAATGAGTATGCTTCGTCCCCTTCTAGTTAAGAGGTGTCGGATTTCCGATCCATCCCTTCCTCCAAGGTTTGCTGGAGTATTACAGCCTCCAACTACACAGTCTCACTCCCGCCTCTATCCTTCATATTGCGGGTTATGCCGCTCTATGCGAGCTATTCCTGGGCTGCGAGGCCCATTTCGATTTATGGAGAAGACTGTTCTGCCTCGTCCCTCGTAATCAAGGTGGGTCAATTTTTGAAGTGGGAGGAGTCGAAGTGTGGTGCATCACCGGGACCAGATACATGTCCGGCATGCCAAAGAAAGCTTCTGAAGAGTGGCCATCCGAATGGTTCTATATCGACGATGTCGCTCTTCCCGACCCCGTCCTTATGGGCCTCCCCGAGTTTTCAAGTGCCTCGTTGAAGAAACGCCATAGATGGCGTCCTCGGAGTCTTGAGGAACAGGATAATGTAGAGATCAGCCTGCTGCTGGGCCAGATTAAGATGCTTGCCCAGTCCGGAGTGTCAGTGGTCGAGGTAATGGCGATTTCCATAGCGCGGGGGGTCCAGCCGCTCCAATACAGAGGGCTTCTCATGTGGAACTATAATGGGGAAGACAACGCCTCATGCAACGGTCGGAAAGGCCCAAAGACCCCCGCCGCTCTGGCCAAAATATTGGCCAAACTTTATAATGGGGAGAAGGAGGAGTTCACCCGTCTCCAATATCGAGACAAATTTTCCATGTATAATCCTCCTAGCTGGGTAATCTCTAACTCCACGATTTTACTCCTCTCCCTGAATCATTGTTGATAGGCAGTATCGTATCCGCCTATAACAGGAATGGCGAAAGGCTGTCAAGGGGATCCATGACCCTGCCCCTCTGCCGGAAAATTGCAACCGGGATCTTGACCCCGGATATGAAGAAGATCCGGACATATTTGTGGAGCTCGAGGATGGAATATTCTATTAGACAAGCTATGACGCTTCGGATGTACACTACAAAAAAATACACATGCGTGACATTTTGGGCTGAACGAAAAAATATTCTGTCATACATATGACACTTCTATGACGATAATTGTGACAAACCCCGGTATCATCATAGATGTGGTGGGCTCCTACTTCTATGACAAAAAATCATGACAGAAAATGGGCTTTTCGTCTTGGGCGGGCCGGAGACGCAGCTGCATGACATTCTTTGGGACGTCCATGACGGAAAAAACCATGGTAGAAGCGAGGGCGGGGAAAATTTCGGGGAGTTCCCGGTTACAGTGGGAGGTCGGGGGCCGAGCGATGCGCGTTTCTCTCGTACACGCACGCGCATGTGTGTGAGGCGTTGGCTCTAACTGAACCCAAGTGAGGCATTGGGCTCTAACTGAACCCGAGCGATTGCAAGCTACGCGTTACTGAACCCGAGCGATCGGTCAATGGTTGTTAACTAAACTCGATCGAGCGATTACTTCGCTACTGCTGCTAACTGAAGCCGATTGATGCTGCCTCTGGATGAACAGTGAGCGTTGCGGGGGGGGGGGGGGTTGGGGTTTGGAAGAACAATTCCCGGTGGAGGTGGATGAACAGGACCCCGTGGTGTTGCCTCTGGATGAACAGGACCCCGATCGATTGAGCGGGTTGGGGCTGGATGAACAGGACCCCGTGGAGGGCTGGATGAACATGACCACCCCGTGGAGGGCAGGATGAATAGTATACGGTGGAGGGCAGGATGAACAATAGCCCGTGGAGGGGTGCTTGAACAGGAGCCCATGGAGAAGGCTGGTTGAACCGTAGCCGGTGGAGTAGGGCGCGGTGGAGGCTGGATGAACAGGAGCCCATGGATGAACAGTCGCAGGTGGAGGCTGGAGGAGGTCGACGGTGGATGAGCAGTAGCTCGTGGAGGCTGGAGGGGGTCGACGGTGGAGACGAACAGTATCTTGTGGAGTCCCGTTTTGCGGTACGCCACACCCCTCCCGATGAACATGACCCCCATTTCGACCGTAACGCTCCAACACAAGTCCGTTTCGTCCGTTTTGCGGTACGCCACACCCCTCCCGATCAACAGGACACCCGTTTCGACTGTAGGAGGTCCGTTTCCTCCGTTTTGCTGTACGCCAGACCCCTCCCAATGAACAGGATCCCGTTTCGAACGTGGCCGGTCGAACACAAGGCGGTTTCCTCCGTTCTGCGGTACGCCAGGCCTCGTTTCCATCGCCTATTCTGTCCAAACCCTCCCGATGAACATGACGCATTCCGATACCTCCCCATGAACACGACGCATTCCGTTGCCTCCCCATGAACACGACGTGTTCCGTTGCCTCCCCATGAACACGACGACGACGATGTTTCTCCGTTCCGACCCAGCCATGTACACTAGCCTTGGCCGTACGTATGAGCGAGTAGGCGTTCGAGACCCCGCCCGTATGTACACATACGTGGCCGTATTTTCTTTCTTGCACCCTAGCCGCTGTACCTACGTGTACATGCTACGTGCCCGCCTCTACTACGACACGTGTGCGCCTCTACATCGACCAGTGTATATGTATGTACACGTTCGCGACTAGAATGACAACGCTACGTACGCTTTGACAAGGTGGGTCTCGACTGTCAGGCACTTGCCTGCAAAGATGTAGCTGGTGGGTCGTAGCAGTCAGGGGGTGAATCTTTTTTTTGCCCGGACGCACTTCCTTGCGTGCGAAGATGTAGCTGGTGGGTCCCAACAGTCAGGGGGAAACGTTTTTTTCGCGAAATATGGTGGCCCGTCTGGTGGGTCCCGCTATCAGGTGGAGGAATAATTATTTTGCACGTAATAAGGAGGCACTTCCTTGCTGCGGCTGTGGACCCAGCTGTCAGCCTCTCCACGTACAGTCCACGTCCAATGGAAGCCATTCCTTGACCACGTTGACCACGCAGCGCCGAGAGCACCAGGGCGTTGGACGACGGCGAGGCCTAGGAAGGTGACTACGCGGAGCCAGGGAAGACGCGGCAGTGGATGCCCATGCGTAGAGGAGTACGAGGGTTCACTAGTTCGCTGCGGTGTGAGGCTGCCGTCGCCGCATAATAACAGGGGGTGTGGGTCAGTAGAGGGATGGCCTGGCCAGCGGTGGGAGTAGTAGGGGGCGGTGAGACCTCCACCGCATCGTAGCCGGCCACGGGAGGCAGGAGCACGAGGCACGACCGGCGCTGGTTTGGGCGGATGGAGGAAGAAGACTAGAGGTTGAAGAAGCACTATGGCCGTTGGATGGACATCATACAGTCAATGGAGCTAAAATCTTGCATATTGACTAAGTTGACAAAGCCCTCCATCCCCGTCAACTTAGTAGGCCCACAAGTCAGCCTGCCACTATACTGGGCCCCAGCTAATAGGGGGAGTATTCATTTATTTTGTGCATAATAGGCACTTCCTTGCGTGTGAAGATATAGCTGGTGCGTCCGAGTTGTCAGTGGCGGTAACATTTTTAGCGAAATACAGAGGCCCTTTCGGTGGTCCCTGATGTCAGGTGGAGGAATCATTATTTCGTGCGTAATAAGGAGGCATTTCCTTGCGCTCGGCCATGGACCCAGCTGTCGGCCTCTCCAAGTAAAGTCCACTTCAGATGCATGTCGGTCGTTGACCATGTTGACCAGGCCGCGCCGAGAGCACCAGGGCGGTGGACGACGGCAAGGCCTAGGAAGGGAACGACACGGAGGCAGGGAAGACTCAGCAGTTGTTTCCCACGCAGAGGGGAGTACGACTGTACGAGGGTTTACTGGTTCGTGTGCCGTCGCCGGAGAATAATAGCAGGTGTGAGTGAGTAGAGAGATGGCTAGGCCAGCGATGGGAGTACGATGGGGCGGTGAGGCCTGCGTGGTAGCAGAGCCGGCCGCGGGGAGGAGGGAGCACGCAGTCCCGCCGACGCCTGTTTGAGTGGGTGGAGCGGGAAGAGCAGATATTGAAGAAGCACGGCGGCCGTTGGATGGCCATCCAATAGTTACTGCTTGTGCGTGAACCTTTTTTTACGAAAGCCTCAAATCTATGGAAAACAGCATACAGCCCATCTTCCGTTATCTCTAATAATTTACAGCCCATTTGCTAATTATTAAGGGTTTTTTGGAGCCCATATTCTTTTTGTTAGCATTATAGCCCATATCGTGGCCACGGTTAAAAAATTATACAAAATTTTGCATATATCGGTGCGGTCCAAACTGTTTTTAATCCCAAAATTTTGACTCACATTCAAACTGATTTTAAAAATAAATGTATATCAATATAAAATCCAACAAATTCTCCATGCATAAAAATTAATGTAATTTCAAATCTTGAAATGAAGAAAAGATATTTGAAACAAATTGCCGGTTTGATGTGTTTTAAAAATGTACAGCCCATTTCTCATTACTGATGGGCCATTTACTCGGCCAGCCAAATGAAAGCTCTCCTCGTCTTGAAAGATTTGCAGCCCAACAGGCCTGACAAAGCGACTTACTTGGCAAATAAAAAAAACTGGGTTGTGGCCGTGGACCCAGCTGTCAGCCTCTCCACGTACAGTACTCTTCCGATGGAATGTCGTTGACCCGGTTGACCATGCCGCGCTGAGAGCACCAAGGCGGTGGACGACAGCGAGGCCTAGGAAGGGGACGACACGGAGCCGGGGAAGTCGCGGCAGTGGATGCCCACGCAGAGAGGAGTACGAGGGTTCACTGGTTCGGCTGTGGTGTGAGGCTACCGTCGCCGCAGGGCCTGGCAAGCGGTGGGAGTAGTAGGGGCGATGAGGCCTCATCAGCAGCACAGCCGGCCACTAGAGGCAGGAGCAGGCGGTCTCCCTGGCGCTGGTTTGGGCGGCTGGTGCAACAAGAGCAGTGATTGAAGAATCAGCAGGACCGTTCGATTCAAATCCAATAGTTGCTGCTACTAGAATAGTTTGTTGACCAAGTTGACAAGCCCTGCGTACGCGTCAACTTAATAGGCCCACAAGTCAGCCTCCCAACTGGTGCGCCCCAGATGTCAGTGGGAGGAATCATTTTTTCGCGTGATAAGGAGGCAGTTGATTGCGTGCGGCCAGGCCAGCGGAGGGAGTAGGGTGGGCCGGGGAATCCTGCGCGGCATCACAGCGGGCCACAAGAGGAGGGTGCAGGCAGTCCCGCCGGCGCTAGTTTAGGCGGCTGGAGCAGGAAGATCAAAAATTGAAGAAGCACGTCGGCAGTTGGATGGACATCCAACACTAACTGCTGCTAGAATCATGTGTTCACTGACAAAGCCTTGCGTAAACAAGTCAGCCTTGAAATCTATGGCGTGTACAGCCCATTTGCTATTATTTTTATAATTTTTACTCATTTTCTAATTCATATGGAATTTATTGCAGCTCGTTTTCCATTTTTAGAATTGCTAGCCATTTTCTGGTCAGTACCAGGGTCAAAAAATTAACTAAACATGTGGGAAATTTTGAAAATTCGCAAATTTTTGCTGGGGAACAAAATATTCTTAATCCAAAAATTAATAGCCATACTAAAAAAAACTTTTTTAAAAATAGTACCATGTCATGTTAAATCCAATTAAATACCTATAAGATATTAGTGAAGAACAAAAACAAAAAAAGAAACTTACATCCCATTTGCTATAATTTTTTTGGAATTTTCAACCCCTATTGATATTACTTTTAACAGACATTTACCATACTCTTAAGCCAGGAGGGAATGCATCCCTCCTCGTCTTGAAAGATTTGCAGCCCGGTAATTCAGAAAAACAAATAGGCCTAGCTTGGGTATTCTTCAAAAAGAAATAGTGGGCTACCTATTTTCCCAAAGAACTGGTGCATGAGCATTTAGGTTTATTTATTTATTTATTTACTTATTTATGTTTAGGGGACCATGAGCATGTACCTGGGCCGGATTCATGTGAGAGCCTCACTTCCATTTAGTTATGGGCTTCTCTATTGGGCCTTCATCAGTGGGCTGCATGTTACCAACTAGTGGAAAATGTGTTCCGAGTTTCAAGAAAAATGTGTTCCATACGATAAATAGTATGCGCTACGTACGGTACAGGGCACTAAAGCATCGAACCTTGCAACGACTTCCAAAACATTGTGTTTGTCATTCTAACAACACATTTATTGAACCAACAGACGAAATATACTACTGATTGTACATTCAAAACAGCAGCAGCAGCAACCAACGCTGGGGGTGCAACAGAAGCAGTAAGCAGGCTAGAAGAGTGAAGACGCAGCTCTCTCTTCCAAACCAAACATCAGCCATCATTACAAAAGGGCTACCAAAAAAGAACAAGTGTATGCATCAAACTAAATAAAGATCCTACTACACCAAGTGTACGCATCTAACTAACTGGCTCAGTTAGACATTACTATTTATTAAGCTATGGAGATTGGCTGACGGCTTGAACCAGATGGGTGCCTGACGGGGGAAACTCCAGCCAGCAGGTCGAAGTCTGATTCATGCAGGGGAAACTCCAGCCATCGCCCTTGCGCGCCGTCAGCACGACCTTGATGAAGCAGAGGCCAAGGTGTCGTTGATGGCCTCTCGGGAGGCCTGGTCTCGTGCCGCTGAGGAGGCTTGGGAGACTGACCGGCGACGAACGGCTGCGGTGGAGCGGGCTCGGGAGCTCCTGGCCTGGTGCCACTCGCTGGAGGAGCAGGTGGAGCTGCGCGAGGCAGCCCTCGCGTCGATGAGGGTGGCCTCTGGCGACTCGGCGGAGCTCCAGAAGTGTGAGGAGGTGCTAACGCTGGAAGCCGCCGAACGTACCCGCGAGTACGAGCATCTGGAGACGAGGGAGCGCTTGGTGATGCAGGCGGAGGACGATGTCGCTGCACAGAAAGCCTGTGTCCGGGAGGAGGTCGGGCATCAGGTGGCGATGGCGCATTTGAACCTCGAGCACGAGTTCGAGGAGAAGCTGGGGTTGATCCGGGCCGAAGCCGAAGGCAGGACCGCTGCCCTGAGGGCCAAGCCGGAGGAGGTGACGCGGTAGGCCGATGCTTCCCGGGCCGCCCTTGAGGTGGCGCAAGGTGAGCTAACCACCTCCCAGTCTGAGGTGCTCCTTCTTCACGCGCCAGAATGTGGACGAGATACGTCAGCGGCGGCTCCTGGAGCATGAGCACGGCCCCATGCTCACCACGCTCCGGGAGAGGGCCAATGCGGCCTTGGGCAACATCTGCGAGGAGACCGTCGGCGAGCCGCATGCGGTCAACTACGCGGGCAATCTTCAATACTTCACTGATGTGGTGACGCAGCTGGAGGCGCGGTCGACCAGGGCTGACAGGTTGGTGGAGGAGAGGAGCCGCGCCCTTCTCAGGCGTGCCTTTTCTCGTGTCTTCAGCCATCTCCGGAGCATGGATCCCCATGTCGACTTCGACGCCGCCATCGCCCCAGTCCCCCAGGCCGTCCGAGGTGAGCTGGCGCACTGGGTGGAAGACAATGTGGATGCTCTTATCAGGGCCTTCGCCTCAGACAACGACGACGCGATCGTGGCGGCCGGCGAGGGCGGCATGATGGGCGGCCCTGACGCCGCTGGTGGCAACGCGGGCAGCGATGGCGAGTTCAGCGACGCCAGCAACGGCCCCGGTGGTGCTCCTGAGGACGCATTGGGAGATTCCTCCGACTGATTGTGCATCGTTCCTGCTTACCCTGCATGAATAGAACTCAGGTTTTGGCCTGATAGCTATGAGAGCATTTTGGAGGGGGAGCCCCTCAAGTAAAACTTGTGTTTATCGTATCAGTAGGAGCTACATTACCCATGCGCCCGCGCCAAGTGGTTGGCTTAAGCGACGCGCTGGTCGGCTAATTTACCTTTGTCCCGTGCTGGCCCCAGGCAGCCCGTAGGAGGCTACGGTGCCCTGAGTATTTCCTGATTGAATCTGTTGGATCTGCAGTAAGACGCCCTCCTGAGAGGACACGGCAGCGGCAGTCTAGGCTGCGCGCACGCTAGGCCTGATCCGGCTCGCGAGGGGCTCGCGAGGGGAGGCAGCTGAGGCGAAGTTGTAACCAAAACGCGAGAAATTGCTCGAACGAGACTAAGCACCCCTTCCCCGAACACAGGCAAATCTCAAATTTGAATCCAATTGAAACCAGCGGGGAAAGCGACAACCAAAGGGAAAAGTCAACGAAAGCACACAAAAGGCCGCGTCCGGCACCTAGTCTAGTCTTGGACGTCTTCTCACCAGCACGGAGCTAAGTGCTGCCACTGGGCGTGGGAGGGAGTCCCAGGGTCTGAGGCCGGCACCCCTGAGAGTCCGGGGCGTGTACAGCCCCACTCATTATTACGTGAGAGTGTCACGGGGCGGCGAGCTTCACAGGCACAGGGCCTTCTTCATAGGTACTGGCCTTGCTTCATATCGCCAGACGAGGGCCCCGCCTTGCGCCACACTCTAGTGCCATCAGCAACGACCAGAAACCAGGAGGCCGCCCAATGGGGTAGAGCGGTCGCCAGCGGTTCCCCCGACGACCATGGGTCCTCCGCCAGGCGCAGGCCCTGAGGCACCTCCCCATCAGAGGGCCTACCTCCTGAGAACACCTTGCTCGGAACGCCGCGATGGTGATGTCGGATCTCGGGCCCTCTCCTGCAGCCCCCTGTGCCCTCCTCCCGAGGGGTAGGAGACTGTGGGAGCGGGGCAGCTGCTTGCTGCGGCAACCTGCACCTCCTGCGATCCATGGTAAGCGTATACCTGCTCCTGAAGAATTAGCGGTACCCGATAATCGCTGCCTCCAGCGTGGCCAGTGGGACCGTCCCGGGGCTCCTGGAAAGGCTCAGCTTCTGGTGCCTCGTCCCCCCAGCTTCAGCTGAGGAGCGAGCCTTGTCCGTTCTCGTGAGGGTGTCCTTGGTCCATCATGAGGGCGCGTATTCCTCTGGCGCCGTCATCCCGAATGCCACGCCGTAATGCCCCACGTGCCACGCAGTCCTGCCTGACGCGCCCACCGTGGGGTGGCAGCGCGGCCGACACTGGGGCCGCAGGTCGCGTTGAGTCCTTCTTCTTCACGGATCGGGGGCGGGGGCAGCGCCGCCGCCGGTCCGGCGCCGACAGCTTCGCTGGCGTCTGAGTAGCCTTGGAGCCCGCGGGCATGCGTGGAGCCCCCGCGCGGGTCACCCTAGGCTTGAGATGGGAGCTGGGTGGAGAAGGGGTGAGCCCCCGAGGCGGCGAAGCCCAGGAGCTCTGCCACTCGCTCCAGCAGCATGTCGTGGCCGCCTCCAGCAGTCTGCACGGCAGCAGCTCTGGGGCCACTGTGAGTGCGGCCCTCGAGTTCGCCTGCTCCCGGCGGGTGTACGGTGTCGTGGTCGCGGCGTGATTGGAGGCCCTTGCTGCCGACCGCGCCTGCCGCGGTGTAAGAGCTATCGAAACCTGTCCGCGTCGCCCGCGGCCCGCAACGCCCTGCGGACCGCGAGCTGCCTGGGGCACGGGGTCGCCCGAGGCGAGCGGCTCTGCACGGGCGGGCCACGCAGCCCATGGGTCTGGGTTGCCCTCCTGGTCGCCGGGCATGGTGATGACGACACAACGGGGCACGGAGCGGTGGAAGACGAATTCCGTCTCACCCCTACCTGGCGCGCCAAATGTCGGATTTCGGGTTCCGGCAGACCCTTGAGGTTCGAACACTGGGGTGCGGGCGGAGATTTCACCTTCTACCTACCTGCACCCCTCCGCCATGCTAGGATCAGAACTACGGGAAGAACAACACAAGAGACACAGGGTTTATACTGGTTCGGGCCACGCTTGTGGTGTAATACCCTACTCCAGTGTGTGGTGTGTGGATTGCCTCTTGGGCTGATGATGATGAACAATACAAGGAAGAACAGCCTCATGAGGGTCTGTTCTTGGCTGGGGCGATGAACTGCTAGGAGGAGTTCAGTCGCCCTTCTCTCCCTCTCTCTGCTTTCTAACCAGTCGATCCCTAGAGACACTTCGACGCGGCCGAACCGACCCCCTTGCTATGTGGGTGGCTGGTCCTATTTATAGAGGCCCTGGTCCTCTTCCCAAATATTGAGCGGGAAGGGAGCCAACAATGGCGGGCTAATTTGAAGGGGGACAGCAAGTATCAGCTATCCTGACAAAAGTAGTCTTCGCCTGCGTAAAGCTCTGGTGATGACGCCGTCTTGGGCTCCACAGTGACCTCCGTCTCATAGTCCTCCTGGTCTTGGTCTTGTTGCACCGAAACGGCATCCTTTCCCTGATGCCTCAGTATTCCGCGGTTGTGCTTGCCTCCTTTGCACCAAAGAGGAAAGGAGGACGCTGCGCGGGCTGGCGCCCGCTTGGCGCCCTTGGTCGTCACGGCTTGCGTCACGGGCACCTCGCGAGGTACCCCGCCTTGATCTCTCCGCCTCCTCGTGAGCCAGGCTGACGAGGCCGTGCCTGAGGAAGTTCTGCGTCGTCCGCCCCGCGAGGCTTGGCCCCTCGCGAGGGTCTTGAGTTTGTGTTGGTGAAGATGGGCCGTGCTGGGCCCCCCTTTGAGCCACGCCGTAGGCCGCAGGCAGGCAATTCTAGGGACCCCCGTTCCCAGAACACCGACAGACGTGCAGATTTATCCACTTACCGCAGTGACCTGTCAGATAGGCGAGACCGCGATTGAAGAACGCAATTAGCCTGAAGTTTTTATAATTCGAAGATCTTGTGGGCACTTGGCAGATTACAACCTTGAGCAAATCAAACTTGGTATCATGTTGGCTACTGTAAGATTCCGAGTATTCTGGGCCGCGGTGCCAAAGAAGTGCAGTGTTAATCGAAGGAAGGGGGATCAATCATCGGGTGTAGACCTTGACAAGCATCCAGCTGCCGCGACCGTCGACGAGCACCATCCAAGACGTGTTCATGCCGACCCAGTACATACCGTTAATGTAGTTGAGGCTGACGGGTATCGGATCGCAGTCAAGGGGGTTGATGCTCGCCACCCTATGATCGTTATGTTGCGTGACATGTCGTTTCTGAAGATCAGGGGGCATCACCAAGCAAGGAGCTGGCTTAAAAAGCTCCGGCCTGAGGGCTTTGAGTAAACGGTACAGCCCCGACGAGCACGCGGCGAGCGGCATGGTACTGAGATTTTCCACACGCGAAACAATGAGCTTGATTACCTCTGTGGGGAGAGAATTCCAACCACTCTTTCGGCAGATGCTGCTCGGTTCTGCCATTGTTAGTGCTTGGATTTCGGACGAGGGGGGAGGCGCCTTAGCGGGGATGGAAGATTGGACGAGATTATGTGCGGACAAAGATGGAGAAGCGAATATGTGCTGCAGGAACTGGACAGGTGATGATGACTACAGCACGCCGCTTGACTTACGAGACACATACCAGCAACGTAGGATCATGTCGAAGCTAGAGAACTTGCTTGAGTGATCACAGTACTGGTACTCTCTACAATGTTATGCCCTAACTTGCTTGAGTAGAGTAGTAGAGTAGGACTCTGCTCTACTACTAGCACCGGAGGAGTAGTATATTGTAATCTAAAATCGTTACAAACATCAATGCCCAAGCGTGGAACGACTACGAACTGTGCTCAAAGACCGTGTCTACATGGTGTTTGGACATGGGCGACAACCTCAACGCCAACGGTGCTGCTCCCGTTGCACCGTATATGTTTCTGTCCTTCCTGTTCGAAATCATGGTAAAATTCATGTTTCTACTATGTATCCTACTACTATGCTAGTCCACATAATTAGTTGTGAACGACGACTTCTTCCCCGACCTCGGCAACCAGTGAGATATAGGGTGTACGAAGCGGTTTGGGAATTTGCACACCTTTCCAACCAGTGAGATACTCCGTACAAATTATGACAGATAAATAATCACAGACAAGGAAGCTAAAAGTAAACAATCAAACGAGCATTTTTGCATTTGTTTTGCATTTAATTGTTTCACAAGCTTGACTAGTGTTGTTTTTCTACTTTTACAAAAACCGCATCGTAATGTTAAAACATGCATTTGCACGTACATAAGTAATAGTAGTACTCCCTCCATCTAGGTGTACAAGTATTCCCTCCTTCTTGGTCACGGAGCACAACCGAAGATGACTTATTGACCTGGACGGAGGGAGTAGCATAGTCTGCAAGCATATATCGAGAGAGACGTGTAGTGCGACAGTGGAAAAAATTACTATATGAGACCAGGTCTCACGGTTAGCAGGTGAGACTCGTCCTGATGGATGACACGTGGCTTTTAAGTGGGCGTGGGGGATGCTTTGTGATTTGTGAATGCCACGTGTCATCCATCAGGATGGGTCTCGCGTGAGACCTGGTCTCATAGAATTCTTTTCCTGCGATAGTATATAGTAAAGTTTGTGCTATATGCACGTACATGCAAAATGCGTACGAATACACAAGGCTTCCAAACTTTCCCTTTTACATACTTAATTAAGGACGCTAAAAATTCCTGAACGTTCGGGATTTATCATTTGCGTCCCAAAACTAATGAGATCGCCTTATGAAACAAAAATTATACTCCTCCTAAAACCCACGGCGCTCGCAGGAGCACTTGCGGCACGCCATGAGTGCCCTGGTGTGCGGCCGTTTCCCAGCGCGCCGACACAACGCCTCTTCCTCAGCCTCGCAACTCGCCAGGTGCTGATTGGCGGCTTGCCGGCGGGCGAGCGTGATCTCACCGATGTGGTGATCTGGCGCCAACAGGTACTCCTCCTCGCTGGAAGCGTGCACCTGGTCCACGTACTGCCTAGCGTAGATGAGGCCCTTGGGCCCGACTGCACTCAGGGCGTCGGCACGGGCGTCCTCCTCCACCCTCACGGCCCTCACACGAGCCTTCTACCAAAGAGCCAATTGCCTGACTCTCTCGGACTTGACAAAGGCCTCCCAGGCAGCTTGTTCCATGGTGCGCTTCTCTTCCTTGGCCTTCTTCTCCGCCTCTATTTTGGCGTGCTCTGCTGGAGGCAAAGCCTCCCACAAGGCAACATCCATTTCTTTCCAAAGCTCCTCAAGGCTGGGGGGCTCGGCTGGCGGCGCGGCGTTCTCCTCGTAGCGGGGAGCCGACGCGTCCTCCGGCGCGCGTGCTGGTGAGATTGGGAACCCCGATGCGTCCACCACGACGAGTCGCGACGAGGAGCGGAACGCCGACGCGTCCTCCTCGACTAGTGGTGGCGAGGAACGGAACGGCGACGCGTCGCATAGCGGCGAGGAGTGGAACACCGACGCGTCCTCCTCGACTAGTGGCGGCGAGGAACAGAACAGCGACGCGTGAGCATCCACGCGGTGCAGCGAGGGGCTCCTAGGGCTTGGGAGGGGCGATTCCATGGTGGTCGACGTGAGAGGGAGGGGGAGGAGATAGCGATGAACGTGAACGTGAGGGGGAGGAGATAGCGATGTCATGGGAGGCGCAGTAATTATAGCGAGCAATGGCACACCTACCTTAGATATGTACTGAGCTGCACTGACTTAACTGCCGGTCCAATTGCGTCACTGACATGTGGGCCAGACCCCTGTTGGGCCCATATGTCAGTGACCGAATGCACCCACAGTTAAGTAACAGCTATGTGGGCATATTTGGTGGAGTAAATTACAGGGGAGCGAAGGGGTGGAAATATTGCTGGTCACAACGGATTGGACGAGCGTGGGGGGAGGAGAGTCATGCATGCAGATTTTTTCACAAGGGGTAGAGTGGTGGGACCATCGGAGGGAGAAGGAGAGTATGGCAGGCATATTGTTTCCACACATGGAGAGGAAAAATTTGGAGACGAACGGGCTTCCTGCAGGTAGGGGGAACGGTGCATAATAAGTCATCTTACATGCCGGGCTAGGTATAGTCTCAAGTCATTAAAAACAAACACGCCCCACACATGTTCATATTTCAAGGTGCACTAAATTATTGCATGCGATGATTAAGGCTGGCCATAATGGTGGTATCTTAGCTGGTACCATGCACACGGGAATAGGAAACATGCTGATGTGGCAAAGAATTAAAGAAGAGAGGGGGGTTAGAGTAACTAGAGTTCATGCATGCATTGGTAAACACATTTTTTGTGGAGAACGACAGCACTAGTTGAGTACTTTTGCAGACTTCAAAACCTATTCCACAATGTGTCAACATTCACAATGTCAAATCAATATTTTTACACTGATTATAAAACGTAGTTCTTATACTCCCCCTTCCATCTATATAGGGCCTAATGTGTTTTTCGAGGCTAACTTTGACCAAATGTTAGAGCAATAATATATGACATGCAACTTACAAAAAGCACATCCTCAAATTCATATGTGAAAGGAGCTTTCAATGATATAATTTTCACATTATGCATGTCATGTAGTATTAATTTTATC
This sequence comes from Triticum monococcum, assembly GCA_034509565.1. Taxonomy (NCBI): domain Eukaryota; kingdom Viridiplantae; phylum Streptophyta; class Magnoliopsida; order Poales; family Poaceae; genus Triticum; species Triticum monococcum. The sequence continues at coordinate 637,450,016 of CM067847.1, read as the reverse complement.
AATAGTCAAAGGCGGTCTTGAAAAACGCATTAGGTCCTATATAGATGGAAGGAGGGAGTACTCATTATAATCAGTACTCCCTCCGTCTAGGTGAGCAAGTCATCTTAGATTGGGCACTGTGACCAAGGAGGAGGGGAAAACGATAGATCTTAATGTTTATTTGCTAATTAATAGCATTGCATGGAATGAACTAACCACTGCATGCACACCCACATCTCCTATTGGTTGATATGTCAAGAAACAAGAAACGAGGTAGAAGTTAATGTTGGGGAACGTAGTAATTTCAAAAAAATTCCTACGCACACGCAAGATCATGGTAATGCATAGCAACGAGAGGGGAGAGTGTGATCTACGTACCCTTGTAGATCAACAATGGAAGCGTTTGGTTGATGTAGTCGTACGTCTCCACAGCCCGACCGATCAAGCACCGAAACTACGACACCTCCGAGTTTTAGCACACGTTCAGCTCGATGACGATCCCCGGACTCCGATCCAGCAAAGTTTCGGGGAAGAGTTCCGTTAGCATGACGGCGTGGTGACGATCTTGATGTACTACTGTCGCAGGGCTTCGCCTGAGCACCGCTACAATATTATCGAGGGCTATGGTGTCAGGGGAGCCGCACACGGCTAAGAATATGATCACGTGGATCAACTTGTGTGTCTCTAGGGTGCCCCTGCCTCTTTATATAAAGGTTCAAGCGGGGGTGCGGCCGGCCTAGAGGTGGTGCGCCAGGAGGAGTCCTACTCCCTCTAGGAGTAGGATTCCCCCCCCCCAATCCTAGTTGGAACATGATTCGCGGAGGGGGGGAGAGAAAGGGGGGCCGGCCCCCTCTCCTTGTCCTATTCGGATCAAGGGAGGGGAGGGGTGCGTGGCCCATCTCAGGCTGCCTCTTCTCTTTTCCACTAAGGCCCACTAAGGCCCATATATCTCCCGGGGGTTCCGGTAACCTCCCGGTACTCCGGTAATATCCCGATTTCACCCGAAACACTTCCGATATCCAAACATAGGCTTCCAATATATCAATCTTTATGTCTCGACCATTTCGAGACTCCTCGTCATGTCCGTGATCACATCCGGGACTCCGAACAACCTTCAGTACATCAAAACGTATAAACTCATAATATAACTGTCATCAAAACCTTATGCGTGCGGACCCTACGGGTTCGAGAACAATGTAGACATGACCGAGACATGTCTCTGGTCAATAACCAATAGCAGGACCTGGATGCCCATATTGGCTCCGACATATTCTACGAAGATCTTTATCGGTCAGACCGCATAACAACATACATTGTTCCCTTTGTCATCGGTATGTTTTTTTGAGAAGTTATAAAGTGGGAGAGGCTCCCACTGTGTTTTTATTACTCAAAAAGCAAGTTACAATGTACAAACCAAATTTACAAGCATCTCATCCTCCACTTTGGGAAGGAGGGAGACCTATGAGAAATCTGGACTAACTAGTGGGGTGGAGGTTGTTTACAAAGGAGAGAAATCTGGACTAACTAGTAGGGTGAAGTCTTTTTGGAACTTATCCAGCCAGTTGAGATATGTTGGAGGGATGCTTCTAAAGAGTTTGTTGTTCCTTTCTTTCCATATGCTCCAGGCTGCCTGTAAAAAGATTTCCATGAACATGGGCTTATGCCAGTCGGCAGAGGCTTTACTGATCCATTGTAGTCTGGTGCCAGTTACATCCCAAGAGATTCCAATTTTGGACCAGCAGTATTTGCTGAATGGACATTGGAAGATCATGTGCTCGATATCCTCTTCAACTGGTTGGCTGCACAAGAGGCAGGTGAGGTCATCTCCGATGTTATAATGTCTTCTTTTGAGCATATTGCGAGTATTTAGCCGATCCGAGAGGAGTAACCATCCAAACATCTTGATTTTGAGTGTGACTTTGCTCTTCCAGAGCCAAAGGTAGGATTGGTGGGCCTTGACATCCCGAAAATAAAACATGTAGTATCTGTTTGCTTTGAAATCCTTCGAGCCCCAGCAATATTCCCATGTGTCATGCCTGTGAGGAGTTTCCTGATTACCAACATGTAGCACCTTTTGTTGCAGTTCACGGACTTCATCATGTGCTTGTATTGAGAGAGGAAGGTGAAACGTTTCATGGAGGGAAGATGATCCCAGAAAATCATTGACAGAGATGTCCTCATTCAAAACAAAAGAGAAGGCTCGAGGGTGTGATTCTTCCAGCACAGAATCCAACCAAAGATCTTTCCACATAAGGACCGTGTCCCCCACATTTACATTTGCCTTGGAAATACCTCTATATATTGGTGTAAGTTTCAGCACGTCTTTCCACCAGAGCGATCCACATGGATCTGACGCGTGTGGAATCTTGTGAGTGTAGTATGTTGTCCATATCAGTTCTACCCAAGGCAGGTCGTGACGGTTGTAAAATTTGTGTAGGTATTTGAGGAGGAGGGCGTCACTTTGGATACGGATATTGATGATACCGAGGCCACCACTCTCCTTTGGTCGACAAACCATGTCCCAGGCCGCAAGTGAATTACATTTGTCTCCTTGCTTGGTTTTTTTTGTCCACAGGCATTTCCTTCTGAGTTTATCAAGCAGCTCAAGGATCTTCGGTGGAAATTTGAGGGAGCAGAGAGCAAAAATTATGAGTGAGGTGACCATTGTGTTGAGATATGATAGTTTTGCACCATAAGACATTAAAGTAAGAGTGCTGGTCACTCTCCTTTCCATCGAGCAGACCAGAGGCATCAAATCTTGTACTGTGGGTTTGGTAATTCCAAGAGGCAGTCCCAAGTAAGTGAAAGGCATAGACCCTACCTTACAGCCAAAGATTGAGGCGATGGTAGTGTAGCAATCAGGATCACAATTGATTGGGACTAAAGTTGATTTGTGAAAATTTATCTTCAGGCCAATGGAAGTCACATAATCAGAGGCTTGCTGAACTGAGGCTGGAAGTAGAATAATCGTGTCATCAGCATATTGGACGACCGGATAATCATTATAATTTGGTCTTTGAAAGGGGAGTTGAATTTGTCCTTGTCGGAACACGTCATTAATCGCCGCCTGGAGAAGGTCCGCAGCCAACACGAAGTTGAGTGGTGAAAGGGGGTCACCTTGACGAACCCCACACTTGCAAAGGAATTGTCGGCCTGGCACGCTATTGAGGAGGACTGAGGATTTCCCCGATGAGAAGATGCATTTAATCCAGTCCAGCCATTTGGCGTTAAATCCCATATGTTCCATGATTTTAAGCATGGCATCATGTTCGATCGTGTCGAAAGCTTTGGCAAAGTCTAGTTTGAGCAAGACAATTTTCTATTTGGAAGTTTGGCATTGGTGGATGTACTCGAATGCCCAGGCCAAGCAATCTTGTATGGATCTGCCTTTGATGAATCCATATTGATTACGGTGGACTATTTTAAGAATGAGCTTTTGTAGCCGGTTTGCGAGCAGCTTCGTTATGACCTTAAGGCAGTAGTTGAGTAAAGTGATTGGCCGAAAATCAGACACAGACTCAGGAGAACGGACCTTGGGTATGAGTGTAATAAAGCCCTCATTAATGCTTTCAAGGTTGAGACCACCTTCGTAGAATTGATTGCAGAGATCATAGAAATCCTTTTTAATCAAGTGCCAGCATTTTTTTAGAAAAAGACCAGTGAAGCCGTCCAGGCCGGGAGCTCTGTCACCCGGCATCTCCTTAATAACGTCATCAATTTCATCAGTGGTGAATGGGATTGTTAACTGATCCAACCCTTCAACTTTCTTGATAATGTTTTGCAGGTTAAACTTCATTTGAAACTCCCCAGATTTACCAAGTCTCTCTTTGAACGCTTGGTATATGATCGCTTCCTTGCTTAGATGGTCTTCTGCTATTATACCGTTAGGGAGCTTTAGAGTTGGGATCGTGTTGCGTCTGAATCGTTCTGAGGCCATGGCCTTCAAAAACTTCGGGTCTTCATCCCCTAATTTAATCCATCAAATGGTGCATCGCTTCTGCCAATATTGTTTTTGGTAGTTCAAAAGACAAAGAATGTGTTTCTTTAAAATCTTCCTGAAATTTCATTCTAGTGTCGTGAGCCTTCAGAGATTTTCTAGGGCATCAATGTTGGCGAGAGCAATATTTGAGTTATCAATTGCCACCTTGAGCTGGGAGATTCGTTTGCTCCACTTCTTCAGTTCATATCTTAGGGTTTTGAACTTTTTGCAAATGATAGTGGCTGCATTTGCCTGTGCGCTTCTGATAGGCCTTGTCCAAACCGCCTGTACTAGGTCCATAAAACCTGGATGCTCCACCCAATAGGACTCAAATCTGAAAATTTTGCTGCGCGGAATAGAGGTTTCAAGGGATATCATCAGAGACTGGCTTCCCGAGTGGCATAACAAGTGTATTGGGGTAAGTTGTAGTCCAGTGGAGAGAGGTGAGGAACCAGTCGAGTTGCTCCAAGAGAGGGTCGGTTTGCATATTGCTCCATGTGTAAGCACGCCCTTTGATTGGTAGTTCAATCAGATGTTGGGATCGGATGAAGTCATTAAAGGCTATCATGTCATTAGGGTTACCTCCAGGTTTATTCCGGTTGTCAGGGCTGCGAATATAGTTGAAGTCTCCAAGTAGCAACCAATCCTCATTGGGGGGAATGTGTAAGTTGTGAAGCCATTGAGTATAAACCACACGAGGATCGCCCTGACATGGGCCATACACATTTACTAATGTCCATTCTTGAGCAGATTGTGTGGATCGAAATTTGATTACAAGGGCAAAATCTTCTTGAATGGTCACTGTTCCAGTGAAAATGGCACTTTTCCAAATTGTAACAATGCCACCAGAAGCACCTTGCGAAGGTATGAACGCGAATTTATCAAATCGTCGTGGGCAACAAGACTTGAGGAACAAGTTATCAATGTGGGCTTTTTTTGTTTCTTGCAGACAAATTACTGCGCAACCACTGGAGGATATCGCATTCGATAAGGCCAAAAGCTTAGGTTCCGAGCTTAGTCCCCTTACATTCCAACACAAAACATTCCAGTTTGCTAAAAGTGCCATGATAAACTGAAGGAAAGTAAAGTAATAACTGAAATAAAGATGGCAGGTAATTTAGGCGTTGGAAGAACCCTCCTCAGGCTCAGCCAATAGAATTCCAGCTGTAATTTCTTCTGGTGGGATGGCGCACTTGGAGATTCCAATCTGCTGCAGCACAGGAACCGGAGTTGGCGGGAGGAGCATGTCATTCTTGGAGGAGTCAGGTTCATCAGAGTTTGTGATAGCAGCCGCATTAGGGATGCAGCGTGGTTTGATACGAGAGGCTCTAGGTTTGCTATCAGAAACTGAATGTGTCTTGAACCCATCATACTTGTTTGAACGATTACTACGACGTACCTCAGTCACAGATTCGGGAGATTTGGCTTTGCGTCGCCTACTAGTAGCTGTCTCAGACACAACAGTTTCAGATGAACCAGAAGAGCCCACATTCACAGAACCAGAGGAGGTGTTCAAAGAGTGCTCAGAAAGTGATTCTGTAACCTGCACTTCTGCATCATTACCAGCATTGTCATCGGTATGTTACTTGCCCGAGATTCGATTGTCGGTATCCAATACCTAGTTCAATCTCGTTACCGGCAAGTCTCTTTACTCGTACCATAATACATCATCTCGCAACTAACTCATTAGTTGCATTGCTTGCAAGGCTTAAGTGTTGTGCATTACCGACAGGGCATAGAGATACCTCTCCGACGATCGGAGTGACAAATCCTAATCTCGAAATACGTCAACCCAACATGTACCTTTGGAGACACCTGTAGAGCACCTTTATAATCACCCAGTTACATTGTGATGTTTGGTAGCACACAAAGTGCTCCTCCGGCACGCTGGAGTTACATAATCTCATAGTCATAGGAACATGTGTAAGTCATGAAGAAAGCAATAGCAACATACTAAACGATCGGGTGCTAAGCTAATGGGATGGGTCATGTCAATTTGATCATTCAACTAATGATGTGATCCCGTTTAGTCAAATGACAACTCTTTGTCCATGGTTAGGAAACATAACCATCTTTGATTAACGAGCTAGTCAAGTAGAGGTATACTAGTGACACTCTGTTTGTCTATATATTCACACATGTATTATGTTTCCGGTTAATACAATTCTAGCATGAATAATAAACTTTTATCATGATATAAGGAAATAAATAATAACTTTATTATTGCCTCTAGGGCATATTTCCTTCAGTCTCCCACTTGCACTAGAGTCAATAATCTAGATTACATAGTAATGATTCTAACACCCATGGAGCTTTGGTGCTGATCATGTTTTGCTCGTGGAAGAGGCTTAGTCAACGGGTCTGCTACATTCAGCTCCGTATGTATCTTCCAAATCTCTATGTCTCCCACCTAGACTAGATCCCGGATGGAATTGAAGCGTCTCTTGATGTGTTTGGTTCTCTTGTGAAATCTGGATTCCTTTGCCAAGGCAATTGCACCAGTATTGTCACAAAAGATTTTCATTGGACCCGATGCACTAGGTATGACACCTAGATCGGATATGAACTCCTTCATCCAGACTCCTTCGTTTGCAGCTTCCGAAGCAGCTATGTACTCAGCTGCACATGTAGATCCCGCCAGGACGCTTTGTTTAGAACTGCACCAACTGACAGGTCCACCGTTTAATGTAAACATGTATCCGGTTTGTGATTTAGAATCGTCCGGATCAGTGTCAAAGCTTGCATCATCGTAACCGTTTACAATGAGCTCTTTATCACCTCCATATACGAGAAACATATCCTTAGTCCTTTTCAGGTACTTTAGGATGTTCTTGACCGCTGTCCAGTGATCCACTCCTGGATTACTTTGGTACCTCCCTGCTAAACTTATAGCAAGGCGCACATCAGGTCTGGTACACAGCATTGCATACATGATAGAGCCTATGGATGAAGCATAGGGAACATCTTTCATTTTCTCTCTATCTTCTGCAGTCGTCGGGCATTGAGTCTGACTCAACTTCACACCTTGTAACACAGGCAAGAACCCTTTCTTTGCTTGATCCATTTTGAACTTCTTCAAAATCTTGTCAACGTATGTGCTTTGTGAAAGTCCAATTAAGCGTCTTGATCTATCTCTATAGATCTTTATGCTTAATATGTAAGCAGCTTCACCGAGGTCTTTCATTGAAAAACTCTTATTCAAGTACCCCTCTATGCTATCCAGAAATTCTATATCATTTCCAATCAGTAATATGTCATCCACATATAATATCAGAAATGCTACAGAGCTCCCACTCACTTTCTTGTAAATACAGGCTTCTCCGAAAGTCTGTATAAAACCAAATGCTTTCATCACACTATCAAAGCGTTTATTCCTACTTCGAGAGGCTTGCACCAGTCCATAAATGGATCGCTCGAGCTTGCACACTTTGTTATCTCCCTTTGGATCGACAAAACCTTCCGGTTGCATCATCTACAACTCTTCTTCTAGAAATCCATTCAGGAATGCAGTTTTGACATCCATCTACCAAATTTCATAATCATAAAATGCGGCAATTGCTAACATGATTTGGACAGACTTAAGCATCACTACGGGTGAGAAGGTCTCATCGTAGTCAACCCCTTGAACTTGTCAAAAACCTTTTGCGACAAGTCAAGCTTTGTAGATAGTAATATTACCGTCAGCGTCGGTCTTCTTCTTGAAAATCCATTTATTCTCAATTGCTTGCCGATCACTGGGCAAGTCAACCAAAGTCCATACTTTGTTCTCATACATGGATCCCATCTCAGATTTCATGGTTTCAAGCCATTTTGCGGAATCTGGGCTCACCATCGCTTCTTCATAGTTCGTAGGTTCATCATGATCTAGCAGCATGATTTCCAGAACAGGATTACTGTACCACTCTGGCGCGGATCTCACTCTGGTTGATCTACAAGGTTCAGTAGTATCTTGTCCTAAAGTTTCATGATCATTATCATTAGCTTCGTCACTAATTGGTGTAGGTGTCGCAGAAACAGTTTTCTGTGATGTACTACTTTCCAATAAGGGAGCAGGTACAGTTACCTCATCAAGTTCTACTTTCCTCCCACTCACATCTTTCGAGAGAAACTCCTTCTCCAGAAAGTTTCCGAATTTAGCAACAAAAGTCTTGCCTTCGGATCTGTGATAGAAGGTGTATCCAATAGTTTCCTTTGGATATCCTATGAAGACACATTTCTCCGATTTGGGTTCGAGCTTATCAGGTTGAAGCTTTTTCACATAAGCATCGCAGCCCTAAACTTTCAGAAACGACAACTTTGGTTTCTTGCCAAACCATAGTTCATAAGGCCTCGTCTCAATGGATTTTGATGGTGCCCTATTTAACGTGAATGCGACCGTCTCTAAAACACAACCCCAAAACGATAGCGGTAAATCAGTAAGAGACATCATAGATCGCACCATATCTAGGAAAGTACGCTTACGGCGTTCGGATACACCATTACGCTGTGGTGTTCCGGGTGGCGTGAGTTGCGAAACTATTCCACATTGTTTCAAATGTACACCAAACTCATAACTCAAATATTCTCCTCCACGATCAGATCATAGAAACTTTATTTTCTTGTTACGATGATTTTCAACTTCACTCTGAAATTCTTTGAACTTTTCAAATGTTTCAGACTTATGTTTCATTAAGTAGATATACCCATATCTGCTTAAGTCATCTGTGAAGGTGAGAAAATAATGATATCCGCCACGAGCCTCAATATTCATCGAACCACATACATCTGTATGTATGATTTCCAACAAATCTGTTGCTCTCTCCATAGTACCGGAGAACGGTGTTTTAGTCATCTTGCCCATGAGGCACGGTTCGCAAGTACCAAGTGATTCATAATCAAGTGGTTCCAAAAGTACATCAGTATGGAGTTTTTTCATGCGCTTTACACCGATATGACCTAAACAGCAGTGCCACAAATAAGTTGCACCATCATTATCAACTCTGCATCTTTTGGCTTCAACATTATGAATATGTGTCTTACTACTCTCGAGATTCAATAAGAATAGACCACTCTTCAAGGGTGCATGACCATAAAAGATATTACTCATATAAATAGAACAACCATTATTCTCTGATTTAAATGAATAACCGTCTCGCATTAAACAAGATCCAGATATAATGTTCATGCTCAACGCTGGCACCAAATAACAATTATTTAGGTCTATTACTAATCCCAAAGGTAGATGTAGAGGTAGCGTGCCGACCGCAATCACATCGACTTTGGAACCGTTTCCCACGCGCATCATCACCTCGTCCTTAGCCAATCTTCGTTTAATCCGTAGTCCCTGTTTTGAGTTGCAAATATTAGCAACAGAACCAGTATCAAATACCCAGGTGCTACTGCGAGCATTAGTAAGGTACACATCAATAACATGTATATCACATATACCTTTGTTCACCTTGCCATCCTTCTTATCCGCCAAATACTTGGGGCAGTTCCGCTTCCAGTGACTAGTCTGCTTGCAGTAGAAGCACTCAGTTTTAGGCTTAGGTCCAGACTTGGGTTTCTTCTCTTGAGCAGCAACTTGCTTGCTGTTCTGCTTGAAGTTCCCCTTCTTCTTCCCTTTGCCCTTTTTCTTGAAACTAGTGGTCTTGTTGACCATCAACACATGATGCTCCTTTTTGATTTCTACCTCCGCAGCTTTCAGCATTGCGAAGAGCTCGGGAATAGTCTTATTCATCCCTTGCATATTATAGTTCATCACAAAGCTCTTGTAGCTTGGTGGCAGTGATTGGAGAATTCTGTCAATGACGCAATCATCTAGAAGATTAACTCCCATCTGAATCAAGTGATTATTATACCCAGACATTTTGAGTATATGCTCACTGACAGAACTGTTCTCCTCCATCTTGCAGCTATAGAACTTATTGGAGACTTCATATCTCTCAATTCGGGCATTTGCTTGAAATATTAACTTCAACTCCTGGAACATCTCATATGCTCCATGACGTTCAAAACGTCGTTGAAGTCCCGATTCTAAGCCGTAAAGCATGGCACACTGAACTATCGAGTAGTCATCAGCTTTGCTCTGCCAGACATTCATAACATCTGGTGTTGCTCCAGCAGCAGGCCTGGCACCCAGCAGTGCTTCCAGGAGGTAATTCTTCTGTGCAGCAATGAGGATAATCCTCAAGTTACGGACCCAGTCCGTGTAATTGCTACCATTATCTTTCAACTTTGCTTTCTCAAGGAACGCATTAAGATTCAACGGAACGACAGCACGGGCCATCTACCTAGAATCAAACATACATAAGCAAGATACTATCAGGTACTAAGTTCATGATAAATTTAAGTTCAATTAATAAAATTACTTACAGAACTCCCACTTAGATAGACATCCCTCTAATCCTCTAAGTGATCACGTGATCCAAATCAACTAAACCATGTCCAATCATCACGTGAGATGGAGTAGTTTCATTGGTGAACATCACTATGTTGATCATATCTACCATATGATTCACGCTCGACCTTTCGGTCTCCGTGTTCCGAGGCCATATCTGCATATGCTTGGCTCGTCAAGTATAACCTCAGTATTCCGCGTGTGCAACTGTTTTGCACCCGTTGTATTTGAACGTAGAGCCTATCACACCTGATCATCACGTGGTGTCTCAGCACGAAGAACTTTCACAACGGTGCATACTTAGGGAGAACACTTCTTGATAATTTAGTGAGAGATCATCTTATAATGCTACCGTCAATCAAAGAAAGATAAGACGCATAAAAGATAAACATCACATGCAATCAATATAAGTTATATGATATGGCTATCATCATCTTGTGCCTGTGATCTCCATCTCCGAAGCACCGTCATGATCACCATTGTCACCGGCACGACACCTTGATCTCCATCGTAGCATCATTTTCGGCTCGCCAATCTTATGCTTCCACGACTATCGCTACCGCTTAGTGATAAAGTAATGCATTACAGCGCGATTGCATTGCATACAATAAAGCGACAACCATATGGCTCCTGCCAGTTGCCGATAACTCGGTTACAAAACATGATCATCTGATACAATAAAATTCAGCATCATGTCTTGAACATATCACATCACAACATGCCCTGCAAAAACAAGTTAGACGTCCTCTACTTTGTTGTTGCAAGTTTTACGTGGCTGCTACGGGCTTAACCAAGAACCAATCTTACCTACGCATCAAAACCACAATGATAGTTTGTCAAGTTGGGGTTGTTTAAACCTTCGCAAGGACCGGGCGTAGCCACACTCGGTTCAAACTAAGTTGGAGAAACTGTCACCCGCAAGCCACCTATGTGCAAAGCACGTCAGGAGAACCGGTCTTGCGTAAGCGTATGCGTAATGTCGGTCCGGGCCGCTTCATCCAACAATACCGCCGAACCAAAGTATGACATGCTGGTATGCAGTATGACTTATATCGCCCACAACTCACTTGTGTTCTACTCGTGCATATAACATCAACACAAAAAACCTAGGCTCGGATGCCACTGTTGGGGAATGTAGTAATTTCAAAAAATTTCCTACGCACACGCAAGATCATGGTAATGCATAGAAACGAAAGGGGAGAGTGTGATCTACGTACCCTTGTAGATCAACAACGGAAGCGTTTGGTTGATGTAGTCGTACGTCTCCACGGCCCGACCGATGAAGCACCGAAACTATGGCACCTCCGAGTTTTAGCACACGTTCCGCTCGATGACGATCCCTGGACTCCGATCCAGCAAAGTGTCGGGGAAGAGTTCCGTCAGCACGACGGTGTGGTGACGAACTTGATGTACTACTGTCACAGGGCTTCGCCTAAGCACCGCTACAATATTATCGAGGACTATGGTGATAGGGGGCGCCGCACACGGCTAAGAATATGATCATGTGGATCAACTTGTGTGTCTCTGGGTGCCCCTACCTCTGTATATAAAGGTTCAAGGGGGGGTGCGAACGGCCAAGAGGTGGTGCGCCAGGAGGAGTCCTACTCCCTCTGGGAGTAGGATTCCCCCCCCCCACCCCCCCCCATGCTAGTTCGAATAGGATTCGCGGAGGGGGGGGGAAGAAAGGGGGGCCGGCCCCCTCTCCTTGTACTATTCGGATCAAGGTTGGGGAGGGGCGCGCGACCTATCTCAGGCTGCCTCTTCTCTTTTCCACTAAGGCCCACTAAGGCCCATATAGCTCCCGGGGGGTTCCGGTAACCTCCCGGTACTCCGGTAAAATTCCGATTTCACCCGGAACACTTCCGATATACAAACATAGGCTTCCAATATATCAATCTTTGTGTCTCGTCCATTTCGAGACTCCTCGTCATGTCCGTGATCACATCCGGGACTCCGAACAACCTTCGGTACATCAAAACATATAAGCTCATAATATAACTATCATCGAAACCTTAAGCGTGTGGACCCTACGGGTTCGAGAACAATGTTGACATGATCGAGACATGTCTCCGGTCAATAACCAATAGCGGGACCTGGATGCCCATATTGGCTCCTACATATTCTACGAAGATCTTTATCGGTCAGACCGCATAACAACATACGTTGCTCCCTTTGTCATCGGTATGTTACTTGCCCGAGATTCGATCGTCGGTATCCAATACCTAGTTCAATCTCGTTACCGTCAAGTCCCTTTACTCGTTCCGTAATACATCATCTTGCAACTAACTCATTAGTTGCATTGCTTGCAAGGCTTAAGTGATGTGCATTACCGAGAGGGCACAGAGATACCTCTCCGATGATCGGAGTGAGAAATCCTAATCTCGAAATACGTCAACCCAACATGTACCTTTGGAGACACCTGTAGAGCAGCTTTATAATCACCCAGTTACGTTGTGACGTTTGGTAGCACACAAAGTGTTCCTCCGGCACACTGGTGTTACATAATCTCGTAGTCATAGGAACATGTATAAGTCATGAAGAAAGCAATAGCAACGTACTAAACGATCGGGTGCTAAGCTAATGGAATGGGTCATGTCAATCAGATCACTCAACTAATGATGTGATCCCATTTAATCAAATGACAACTCTTTGTCCATGGTTAGGAAACATAATCATCTTTGATTAACGAGCTAGTCAAGCAGAGGTATAATAGTGACACTCTGTTTGTCTATATATTCACACATGTATTATGTTTCCGGTTAATACAATTCTAGCATGAATAATAAACTTTTATCATGATATAAGGAAATAAATAATAACTTTATTATTGCCTCTAGGGCATATTTCCTTCAGTTAATGCACCGCGCCTAAGTGTTTTGGAAGTACTGTAGATATTGATATTTTTAGTATAAATTTGGTCGTGGGATTTCATTGACGCCTGTCAAAGCGTTGACAGGTCTGCTAAGCGTGACCTGAAGATGAAAGCGTTGAGCATCTCGAAGTTGATCAACAATCTTCAATTGTCAAAGATTAGCCGTTCGGCCAATAAGGTGGCACACTTCATCGCTAAGTATAGCTTTGACAATAGATTAGATGGTATTCTTGTAAATAATGTACCGCCCTATGTGGTGAATATTGTATCGAATGAGTGTACTGGTGTGGCTGGTTAATTAATATAAGGTGGTGTTCAAAAAAGTATAAATTTGGTCAAACACTTTGCAAATGGTTGACGGGAGTAAAAAGGACCAGAGGGAGTATCATGCATGCGGAGTAGGCAAAAAAATTGCTTGTCTAAAAAAAGGCAAAAAAATGCTCATTTATAGCCGGTCGAAGTCTCAAAGGGCGCGACTGCGTGAGGGAGGCGAAGGTCGTGGGAGGCGCGACGTTTGACGGAATTAAGTGAAGTTACATCCACGCGCCGGCATGGCGTGCCAACAGGCAGAAGATATACCGTCAGGCCTACGATATGGGTCTAGTAGACATGACATCTAGTGGGTCCCGCATAGTTCTCGAGAACTCTTTGGGGGCTTGCAACCATTTATCCACCGGGCAAGCCAGCAACCCCACGCCGTTCGCACGCCCTACTCGTCCCCGTTTTCTACCTTACAACAGTTCGCTCCCAGTCATCCCGTCCTTTCACATTAGTTCGCTCCCAGTTTTTTTGCAGGGTACAACAGTTCAACTTCTCCTAACCTTCCTCCAAAATCCGTGGCCTCCCAAATCTCCATCGTAAGCCATCACCGGCGATCAATTCATCGTCATCTACACACGTGGATCTGAGATGGTGAAAGCATGGCTTGCTCGCTTCCTACGCATGTTCAACAGTTCAACGGATGAGTGGGTCGCTGGGCTAGATGTTAAGAACACCACAGTCCTGGGACGAGAGAAGGATCTAAAGGACGAAGAGAGGAAGAAGCCCGCCGTGATCCAGGTTTGCGTACATAACGTTTGCTTGGTCTACCACATATGCCATGCCGACATTGAGTGCCAGGATTTTAAGTACTTCCTCAAGGACAAAAGAGTGAAATTCGTTACTATAGGCTTTAAGAACGACAGTGACGTCTTTCGTCGAATAGGTCTCGTTGTACGCCAGCCCTTCGATCTCCAGAAGGCAGGCCTGGTGTCCTCCTCTCAACCTTCAATGCTGACCCTAGAAGCAGCCATGATTGATCCTTCATACGCTAAACTGAAGAAACCTCATCATGAGTTTCATCATGCATGGGAGTCGAAGACATTAGATGAAGATCACATCCTGTACGCAGCAATGGATGCCTACCTTTGTTTAAATATCTAGAAGGGTTGGATGAAGAAGCAGAGCCCAATGTCTGGTTCAAGCAAAGAAGCGTCGGTTTAGAGGAAGAGGAAGAGGGGCGAGGACGAAGTCGAGGACGTGGACTCGGACTCCAAGTAGGTGGCAGTGCCGTCGCGCATGCTGGTTCTACTGCAGTGTCAAGCGGACTAGTTGCTTATTAGTTTATTTTCAAGGGTGTGTTGTGCTGAGGCCCCAGCAGAACTATGTTTACGTTCTTTCTTGTTATTTGAACTCTTTAGTACGTACAGTAGTACTAGTACTATGTCTTACTACTATTCTTCTTGCAGTTGGTACTACTGCTCGTATCTTCGTGTTCCTACTTTACTTAATACGTTCGTACTAGTAGTATAATTTGGGTCAGTCGATTTGTGAAAGAAGTTTGACGGAGCGAGGGAAGAAGACGACAGAAGAGGTGGAAGAAGCCCTTCTAGCCATCCATGTTGCATCAAACGGCTCACATGAGTCGACTGACGCAAATTGCTCCTTCAGATTGCAGGATCCACGTGGCATTCAAGGTCTCGAAGGTAGATTCCGCGTCCGCACCCGGTTTGCGGGCTCGACGCGCGCGCGACTGGCTTCCATTGCGAAAGCCACCATGCGCGCCTCCTCCGTGCGGGCGGAGATGACAATGACACGCTAGTTCCTCCTCGCCAGCGTGCTGGAGCACGTGCTCATCCTCCTCTTTGTATGCCGCGTGCATAGATGCGGCTCCACCAGCTGCTCGCGTGCTTGGCAGCATAGTGGCATCGCGAGGAGGGACTGCAGACGACGTGAGCGGGCGAGCATTCGGATTCATGGCACACGGATGGCGGCGACACGGCGGTGATGGGTGAGAAATTGTTGGCCGGAGCAGGCGGGCGCCGGCATGCGCAACGGCGACAGCGGCATATATATTAGGAGATTATATTTGTAAGAGATAATTATTGTATATATGTAGCCGGTAGTGTCGGATAGATATACGAGAACTTGTTGTTCGACCAATCTCTCGAAGAAGGAGAGGTTGTCGATATCACTTCTCTCTGTATGCATATATGTTCATGACGATCTTCTGTTTCCTTCGTTTGCTTAGTAGCTAGCTAGCATGTCTAGTCCTCTCTATACGTAATTATAGTACGTAGCGTCGACCAAGCACGGACATAAGAGAGGACACTTTTCTCTATTAATTATAGCTAGCTAACACAATATATGAAACACCTAAATTAACCCCCCAAAACCCCCAACCCCCCCCCCCCCTTCAAAAAAAAACAAAAACCCCAGCCAAAGAAATGCTGACGCGTGGATGCCTATTGGTCCCGGTTGGTGCCACCAACCGGGACCAAAGGCCCTCCTGCCCGGGCTCCGCGCACAGGCCACGTGGAGGCACATCTGTCCCGGTTCTGGATTGAACCGGGACTAAAGGGACAGGGCATTAGTACCGACCCTTTAGTCCCGATTCAGGAACCGGGACAAAAGGCCCTTACGAACCGGGACAACAGGCCCTTTTTCTACTAGTGCTTATAATAGTTCGGAGATGAAAGGTACTGACAAAGTTATGTTTGCAGGTATGCTGACAGGCCGTCCGAAAGAGGAGGTGTTCGGATCATCGGATGATCTGCTGCAGGGGCTATCGCAAATGCACGAGGAAGCTCGGCAGGCAATGCAGAGTGTACCTAAGGCCTTATAGCCATCCGCCTCCCCTCCAGGAAGTCTGGAGGAGCTTGTAGAGCTATTCCAGGGTCCGCGGTGACGTATCCGGTTATGGAAGATATCGGCCTGCCAGGAGGGTGCGCGAGAGGCCTCGGCCATGGTGAAAACACGGTATACCAAGCTTGATCCGAATCACATGGCCCGGGTCGGACCTTTAGGGTCAGATGGGAAAGAAGTGCAGTAGCTGCCAACTATTCCCACGGTATATCAAGCTTGATCCGAATCATATGACCAGGTAGCAGTAGCTGCCAAATATTCCCAACAGGATTGTAAGTTAGGTAGCATGTTGGATGGTATAGAGGAGGAAATTTATGAGTCCAAGTGACTATGTACTTTCCATGACATATGTATATTCTAGCTAAATTGTAAAACAATTGTCATGGCAGACCTTTTCGCTTCAACCTCGGGACCCAATGGTGCGGAGTGCTTCCGAATACCCGTGCGGCCGAATAGACCGGGGTATGCATGGAAACCAGGCGTAGGGGTCATAGTTGGTTGAACAGACAAGTTGTATCCGGCTAGTCATGTTATATTACATTAAAGTTGTAAGAAACATCTTCCATAGAGAATAGTTCCTTTAGGGGTTCCTTTCCCTAGGTGAGCATTGTTAATGTGCATGTTCAGACCTTGATTGAGAAATCGCCGTATGCATGACGTCTGGGGGTTCACAATGGAGTGAATGCAAAAAAAACATCTTTAATCGACCGACCTAATATTCCCTTAAGAACGCTAGCTTTCGGCTTCACCCAGTCTGAGGTACACATCCGAATGACCCGACAGTTACAATCACAGAGGTGCTCCTTTATGCCCTAGCCGAAATAACGGAACGTAGAGCATAAGCACAGGAGCCAGGCATCCCGGCTTGGCCAAAACTTAAGTCATATCGATGCATATAATGGCGTAGAAAAGGTACATATGGGAAAACACATATGTAATGAGTTTGATGCTCAGAGAATAATAGCAAGCTTCTGGACAAGAAGCCCCCAGGTATAATAGACGTACATATTTGAAGATGTGTGCGTTAGGGGTGCATGGTCTAACCGCACGAAAACTTTATGGCTAAAAGGAAAAAAAAGAAAAATGAAAAGAGAGAAAAGATGAAGCAGGCAACAGGGGAAGGGGACGAACAAAGAGTTCGACTCTAGGCGTAGAACCTTTGAAGTTTAGCCGTGTTCCAGGGGTTCGGCTCTAGGCGATTGTCTGACGCATTTCGTAGGCGGTACACTTCTCCGGTGAGAACTTCGTCGATGATGAAGGGACCCTCCCACTTCAGCTTGAGTTTGTCCTTTTTCTTCTCCGGTAGTCGTAGAATGAGTTCACCAACATTATAAGTCTTGGACCGCACTTCTCTGCTTTGATACCTGCGAGCCTGCTGTTGATAAAAGGCAGAACAGGCTCTTGCGACGTCGCACTCTTCCTCCAGGACCTCTAAGCTGTCCTGCCGATCCAGCTCGGCCTCTCTCTCTTTGTACATGCGCACCCGAGGTGAGTCATGAATAATGTCGCATGGTAACACTGCCTCTGCGCCGTACACCATGAAGAAAGGTGTGCATCCGGTAGTGCGATTGGGCGTGGTCCGCAGCCCCCAGAGTACGGAGTCGAGCTCCTCAACCTAGTGCTTGTCTGATTCTTTCAAAGACCGCACTAGTCTAGGCTTGATGCTCCTCATAATAAGACCATTGGGTCGTTCGACTTGACCGTTTGTCTGCGGATGATATATAGAGGCATAATCGAGCTAGGTACCCAGATTAGCGCACCAGGTTTTGACTTCGTCATCTGTGAAGTTGGAGCCGTTATTAGTGATGGGGCTGTGTGGAACACCATAACGGTGTACGACACCGGATATGAATTCTATCACCGGCCAGGACTCGACCGTTTTCACTGGTTTGGCCTCTATCCACTTAGTGAATTTAACCACCATAACTAGCAGATATTTGTTATTATGGCTTCCTCCTTTAAGGGGTGCAACCATACCTAGTCGCCAGACCGCAAAAGTCCAAGTGATGGGGATTGTTTGTAGGGCGGTGGGGGGCATATGGCTCTGGTTGGCGAAGAGTTGTCATCCGACGCAATGTTGGACAAGGTCATGTGCATCTGCTCAGGCCGTCGGCCAATAAAACCCTGTACGGAAGGGATTTGCTAACAAGGGGCCGAGCTGCGGCATGGTGCCCACCGAGACTGGCATGAATCTCAGCAAAGAGCTGCCGCCCCTCCTCCTCGGAGATACATCTTTGAAGGACTCCAGTAGCGCTTCTCTTATTGAGCTCTCCATCGTGAACCTTGTAGGCCTTCGAACGCCGGACAATGCGGCGGGCCTCATTCTGATCCTCAGGAAGTTCCTTCCTATTAAGGTAGGCCAAGAAGGGTTCGGTCCATGGGGCAATGACTGCCATAATGTGATGGGCTGACGGTGTTATTTCGGTGGCTGAGCCTCCGATGATTTCGATGGGTTCGGAATCTAGGGTTGTGTTCGGGTCTAGGCTAGTGTTGCCGCTTTCCCCCCTGTCATAGCACGGATGGCTTAAAAAGCCTTTCCAGAAAGATATTAGGTGGGATGGGGTCGCACTTGGCGCCGATATGAGCGAGAACGTCCACCGCTTGATTACTTTCTCGGGCCACATGATGGAACTCGAGCCCCTCGAACCGAGTCGACATTTTTAGGACGACATTACGATAAGCTTCCATCTTCGGATCTTTGGCATCGAAGTCTCCATTTATTTGAGATATTGCAAGGTTTGAGTCCTCGCGCCCTTCCAGCCACTATATGGCCATGGAGATAGCCGTCCGGAGACCATGCAATAAGGCCTCATATTCGGCTGCGTTGTTGGAGTCTGTGTATAGTATTTGGAGTACGTATTGAATGACGTCTGCGGTGGGGGACGTTAAAACGACGCCTACTCCTAGCCCTACCAGCATTTTGGAGCTATCGAAATACATAACCCAATTGGATATGTGCCATACTGTTTAGGGAGTTCGGCCTCTGTCCATTCGGCGACGAAGTCAGCCAGTACTTGGGATTTAATAGCTCGACGTGGTTTGTATGTAATTTCGAATGGAAGGAGCTCAATGGCCCATTTGGCAATCCGGCCCGTGGCATCGCGGTTGTTTATTATGTTGTTAAGTGGTACTTCAGAAGCCTCCATGATCGAACACTCCTGGAAGTAGTGTCGTAGCTTTCGAGATGACATGAAGACCGCGTATGCTATCTTTTGATAATGGGGGTACCAGGATTTGCGTGGTGTAAGGACAGTGGATACATAGTATACTGGCTTCTGAAGCGGGAATTTGTGTTCGTCCTGTTCTCGTTCAACGACGAGCACAGCGCTCACCACTTGATGTGTTGCCCATATGTACGGCAACATGGGTTCACCGACATTTGGCGCGGCCAGGATTGGGTTGCCATCTAGAAGTGTGTTTATTTCCTCCAGTCCAGCTGTTGCCGCGTCCATCCACTTGGAGAGATGAAATGATAGAGTGGTAGTGCCTTTTCTTCCAATCTGGAGATAAGGCGGCTTAGAGCTGCCACGCAACCCACGAGTTTTTGGACTTGTTTGTGGTCTGTCAGCGTAGCCAATTGTGACAGAGCTCGGATTTTGGCTAGCTTTGCATCAATTCCTCTATTGGAGATGACGAAACCCATCAGCTTTCATGCGGGGACGCCAAAAACACACTTTTCCGAATTGAGCTTAATGTCATATGCACGGAGGTTGTCCAATGTGAGACGTAGGTCGTCTATTAGTGTTTCAACATGCCTTGTCTTGATTATGACGTCGTCCACTTAGGCTTCAACTGTCTTTCTGATCTGTTTCTCCAGGCATGTTTGAATCATGCGTTGGTAGGTGGCACGGGTGTTCTTGAGCCCGAAGGGCATGGTGTTGAAGCAGAATGGCCCATATGGTATGATGAATGCTATTGCATCTTGGTCGGACTCCTTCATTTTGATTTGATGGTATCTTGAATATGCGTCGAGGAAACATAGCGAGTCGTGTCCTGCGGTGGCATCAATGATTTGATCAATGCATGTGAGGGGAAGGGATCCTTAGGGCAAGCCATATTGAGGTCTTTAAATTTGACACACAAGCGCCAGGATTTATCCTTCTTTGGTACCATCACCAGGTTTGCCAGCCAGTCCGGGTGTTTTATTTCTCTAATGAATCAGACCTCGATTAGCTTGGCTAGCTCCTCTCCCATGGCTACTTTTTGGTTCGGAAAAGCACCACGGTGTTTGTTTGAACGGTTTGTATCCCTTATTATGTTGAGGCTGTGTTCGGCCAGTTCGCATGGGATTCCTGGCATGTCAGAAGGGTGCCAGGTGAAGGATTCCTGGATTAGGGGGTCCTCGGACAGCCGGACTATATCCCTTGGCCGGACTTTCGGACTATGAAGATACAAGATTGAAGACTTCGTCCCGTGTCTGGGTGGGACTCTCTTTTGCGTGGAAGGCAAGCTTGGCCGTTCGGATATGTAGATCTCCTCCCTTGTAACCGACTCTGTGTAACCCTAGCCCCGTCCGGTGTCTATATAAACAGGAGAGTTTAGTCCATAGGACAACAACAATCATACCATAGGCTAGCTTCTAGGGTTTAGCCTCTCCGATCTTGTGGTAGATCAACTCTTGTAATACTCATATCATCAAGATCAGTCAAGCAGGAAGTAGGGTATTACATCCATCGAGAGGGCCCGAACCTGGGGAAACATTGTGTCCCCCGCCTCCTATTACTATCCGCCTTAGACGCACAGTTCGGGACCCCCTACCCGAGATCCACCGGTTTTGACACCGACATTGGTGCTTTCATTGAGAGTTCCACTATGTCGTCACCATAAGGCTCGATGGATCCTTCGATGATCGGCAACGATGCGATCCAGGTTGTGGTTTTTCTCCCCGGACAGATCTTTGTATCCGGCGGCTTCGCACTGGGGGTCAACTCGCTTGGCCATCTGGAGCAGATCGAAAGCTACGCCCCTGGCCATCAGGTCAGGTTTGGAAGTTTGAACTATACTACCGATATCCGCGGAGACTTGATCTTCGACAGATTCGAGCCCACGTCAGGTGAGCCGCATAGTCATGACATGCATGACTTAGCTCTTCCGCCAGACAGTGTTCGGGAGGTCACACCTGTGGTTACTCCGGCCCTTGATCCGGAGCAGATCGTGTCGTACGAGGATGAGTGGATGGATCTCACCCTAGAGGTCGCACACTCAGCGGCGATAGAGCCGAATACTCACTTCACCTCCTACGAGACCTGTGTTGCCGGACCTTTGGATTCGTCCCCGGCCACGGTCTCCGAACCGCCTGCGTCCATACCTATCAAATCTAATTGGGCGCCGATCACGGAGTTTTCCTCCACGGATATCTTTCAACACTCCTTGTTAGGAGGCCCTTGGCCGAGCTGTGTTTGGCTCCAGTGGGAAGCGGACGACGAAGAAATTCGTTCCCCACCCACCACCCACTTAATAGCCATTGTCAACGACTTAACCGACATGCTTGATTTCGGATTCGAAGACACCAACGGTATGGACGACGATGCGGGAAACGAACGGGAACCACCGCCCACAGGGCGCTGGACTACCACTTCATCACATGATATATACATGGTGGATACACCCCAAGAAAATGATGACGAGGAACGGGAGGAAGTAGCGAAGGACAATTCCCTCGAGAAGCAACTAAAGCAACGACGTAAGCACCGCTCCAAATCCTGCCCCGGCAAAAACAACCATAACAGTGCAAGAAAGAGTAACACCCCGGTCGACCCCAAAGGAGACAACGACCACATGAACCCAGCGGTGGAGCTGGGTGAACCAGCGGACGACGAACATGTATAGTACGGAGCCGCTGTCACGTCACGGCAACCCCGAGGGTAAAACTCATCAACATGTCTCCAAAGACATGAATTGTCCGGACAACGATGCACACATCATCCCTGAAAGATACTTGGAACAAGAGAACCTTCATAAAAGGCTCATTGAAACCACGTGGAGCCTGAAGAAGTAGAAGCAAAGGCTTAAGACCGCGCAAAATACGTCAACAGCAGATGGAATAAAGTGCTTGACACGGAAGAAAAGTACGGCGGTAATGGCCACAGAAAAAATATCCAAAGCACAAGTTGTTGCGTGAATTCGACGATGAGGCCTTAGAGCCCACTCAGCCGGAAAATAAAATGGCCGATCAACTGGACCGGCCACCCCATGGTCGCGGCAGGGCGGCTAACGATGATTTACACAAGTCAGCACATGACCTACATGAGGACCTACACAAAAAAGTCGGTTTGACCAGGTCCATTTAGGGACCTAGGAAGCGTGTTCCGGCACAGAATCATCACCGCCCAAATGACTATACAGACAATATAATAGTTCAGAATCAAAACCAAACAATACAACCGCCAGACACACCCAAATACAGGGGTGCCGCGCACCCCCTATGCTTCACCGATGAGGTACTTGACCATGAATTCCGAGAAGGATTCAAGCCCGTGAACATAGAATCATACCACGGAACAACAGAACCTGGGTCTGGATTGAGGACTTTATCCTTCACATCCACATGGCTCGTGGACATGATCTCCACGCCATCAAATACTTGTCCTTAAAGTTGAATGGACCAGCTAGGCACTAGTTGAACAGCCTCCCTGAAAACTCAATTGGAAGTTGGGAAGAGCTCGAGGACGCTTTCAAGGCTAATTTTCAAGGGATCTATGTCCAACCTCCAGATGTAGACGATTTAAGTCACATAATTCAGCAACCCGGAGAGTCAGCCCGAAAGCTTTGGAACAGATTCCTCACTAAGAAGAATCAAATTGTCGATTGCCTGGACGCCAAAGCCTTAGCGTCTATCAAACATAGTGTTCGGGACGAATGGCTTGCCAGAGACCTCGGCTAGGAAAACCAACGACGATGGCAGCCCTAACATGCCTTATGAACCGCTTTTGCACGGGCGAGGATAGTTGGCTGGCCCGTAGCGGCACCAGCGACCCAAGCACATCAAAAGTTAGGGATGGCAATGGAAAACCACGACACAATAAAAGCAAGCGTCGAAGCAACGAAGACAGCCCAGACAACACGGCGGTAAAGGCCGGATTTAGGGGCTCTTGACCCGGTCAATGGAAAAAGCCATTCAAAGGCAGCAGAGATGGACCGTCCAGCCTAAACAAGATTCTGGACAGATTATGTCAGATTCACGGCACCTCCGATAAACCTGCAAATCACACCAATAGAGAATGCTAGGCCTTTAAGTAGGCTGGCAAGCTAAAGCCGAACGCAAGGGGAGGGAGACACCAAGTGAAGACGAGGATGAGCCTCACCAACAAAACACTGGGGGATAGAAAAAATTCCCACCAGAAGTCAAACAATGAATATGATTCACGTAACGAAGAGGAGGAGCACACACGCGCTCTGAGACGTATGCAATGTGGAGCCCGTTACCCCCAAGTTCAACCCTTGGTCGGCCTGGCCAATCACTTTTGATCGCAGGGATCACCCGACTAGTATCCGACATGGAGGATCGGCTGCCTTGGTACTAGACCCAATAATTGACGGATACTATCTCACCCGAGTCCTTATGGACGGCGGCAGTAGTCTTAGTTTGATATATCAAGACACAGTTCGCAAAATGGGGATAGACCCAACAAGAATCAGCCAAAGCAATAATACCTTTAAAGGAGTAGTACCAGGCCAAGAGGCCCGCTGCACCGGCTCTATAGTACTAGAGGTTGTATTCGGTTTTCCCGACAACTTCCGAAGCGAAGAATTAACTTTCGACATCGCTCCATTCCGAAGCGGCTATCAAGCACAACTCGGAAGAACAACCTTCGCTCGTTTTAATGCAATACCACATTACGCTTATCTTAAGCGTAAGATGCCTTGTCATGTGGCATCATCACAGTTAGCAGACACTTAGAGTGTTCCTTACATGCGGAGGATTGTACGGCGACTTTCACAGCCGAACACTGAATGACCCCTCCAACCAGAATACAGGATCGGTCGTCAAGACCGCGGACATGGCTAGATGAGTCCGGCGCACCCCTCGCCGTAACAGGTCAGATAAACCCGAGATAGGGTCGATGGATATGCCCCCATAGGTGGCCCTAGGGGCTTCCCGCATGTAAAAAGGACTATAGTTCGGTTTGACCTTACTTAGATTGAATTTCAATGGTCTGTTAATAATAACCAATTTTCCGCATGTAGGCTTTCACCTGGGTTTTTTCTCTCTTGCAGATGACAATCGTGCTACACCCTTCCAGGACACAGCACAACGGAGACACAGGCGCTGACGTGCAGCAGCGCCCCGCTCAAAGGTTTCTTTTTAGATTAAGACCCTGTGTAAAGCTTTCTCACTGTCTCTTGTTTCTTTACGCCCTCCGGATACTTAACACAACCGAGAGGGATGCTAACGTTATTAGCATTTTTGCCATGTCAGACTGATGCACGTACCTGGAAATTTAGGGTTCATTATCAAGGGCTTTGCTCAGCCCGGTATATGTTGTAAAGTCCGAATACCTTAGGGAGTGTTCGGCGTCGCGAGTTTGGCCTTATATGCATCAGCTCCGAATCATGTCTTGGGTCAAATGTTGGGTTTGCCCGACTCCCGTGTTTTGCTACCATACGTTCCGCTCTATCGGCTAAGGTGGCACTGGGAGAACTACTACGATTGTGCGCTGGTTCATCTGGGTGAGCACCTCAGTAGAGAAAGCCGAAAACTTACTGTCATGATAAAGCGCGAGACTGGTCAACCACTCAATGACTCAGCGGAATCTTCGTGCTTCATCGGCTTTAACGAAGGACCGGTTTCCTGTTCATGTATGTACGCGCATCGTATTCGGATAAGCGCGGAGGTACCAGGGGCTATAGAGTAGCCCCACTATCAAACTCCTATGGGTAAGTGAAAGCGTTAATGCAATATAGTCTGATTGCCTAGTTCGCCGCGCTATCACCTCCTTCATGGACCAAGACGTTGGATCAAGTGTGAATACATGCTTTTCTGAACACCCCCGAATTATCTGCGTGGGGGCTGAATCCAACGACTGCAAACTTTCAGGTTATATACATACATAAAATGGACGCACAGGAGGCATCATAATACTTTCAGGCAAATGTATAAACATAGCCTTTATAATCTAAATAGCATTGTTTTTATGATTGGGATACATGTCACTCGAACATAATATTCTTCGAGCACTAAGCCACTATTAAATGAGTGCCTTCTAGGACTTCTCCAAAATAGTGCTCGGCCGAGACCTGGCTTACGGCCGGACCCCGGTTTGCAATAGCGGTGGCATCCATCTCTACCCATTATGTCTTAACATGGGCAAGAGCAATCCGCGGACCCTCTATACATGCCGACCTCTTTACAGCATCGATATGAGGCACAACACCAAGGAATCATTGCACTAAACTAAAATAACAATTCGGCCTTGGTCCTTCCGGCCAAAGATGATCCACGACATACCTCATGGCAAGCCCGGACAACCTATGGAGCTCAGCCCACTCGGCCATTTGCTCATTTAACAGCGGTGGACTTGTCGGAGCACTGAACTACGACTAGAACAAATTTTCCACTACGTGGTCATTTTGATCTCTGAAAAACGAAGTCGCATGAGCAGCACTCATCGCCAAGTCCGAATACGCGTCTACAACACTCCATAATTGACCCAAAGCGGCATACTTCGGATCTCCGAACTTCGTCCGCAACAAAAAGGGCTTCCCAGCCGTGATATCTCCGGCTTGACGGAGCTCCTCCTTCGCTGCTCTGATTTCATAAAGGGTTTCCTTGGCTGCTTCCATGACTTTCTTCAGGTTAGCCGCTCTCGCTTGGCTTTCCTTTTCAACAAGCTCATATCGGCCGGTGGCATCTTTCAGCTCATCAGCCATCTTGGCTATTTTATCTTCGCTTTTGCGATGAGTACCCTGTTCGGCTCTTAAGTCTTTTGCCGCCTTTAGTGCGGCCGCATCACTCCTCCTGGCTTGTTCCTTGGCTCGGGCAAGTTCCTCCCGAAGGATCTCCACGGCGGCTGCTCCATCTGCAGTCACAACACATTATAGATACTAGCATTATGCTCCTCTTAATATTTGTTGACCACCCGAAAATACATACCATGTGCCTCGTCAAGCCGCTTGTTCACAGGCGCAATGTCGGCATCTGCCGCATCAAGTTCCTGTCTTAAACCGGTAAAATCAGTAGTCCGGCCAGCCACTGGACCGTCAGCCGTCTGCACATGAAAGCAGCGCGATTATTTACCTAGGACTATAATCCTCTCCTTGCTGCCCCTACACAGCAAACAGAGTCTCAGGGGCTACTATCTCTATAGAGCACACCTAGCGTGTGCGGTAGTGTCAAAAAAAATTACATATTACTTTGCATACCTCACAGCCTCTTTGCAGGCTCGTAAAAGCTTCATGCAACCCACTTGTGGCGGATTAGATCCTCTCAACCTACACACTCATTAAAGAACGACGCTCCTCTGAAATAGCCGCTTTCTCCAAAAGGCTAATCAGTGCGTCCAGTTGCCCACTAGATAGTCCCGGACTCTTTTTGTTGCTCTCAATAGGAGACGAATATTCCGCACCGCGGGTGGCCGAAGGGTTACCTTATGGCCTTGGCGGAATAGGAGAAACCCTCTGTGATGACACCTGAGGTTCGTCCATCCAAGGAGGCGGGGAGGAAGGGGGAGGTGTTTCGCTTTCCATCATCTCCGGAAGAAGATCCCCCGTAGACGAACTCTGCTGAGAAGGGCTATGAGGCGGGCTGCAAGATATATGTCTCGGTTATTGTCCTCGGATATGAAGCATGATATATTTACCAAAAGTACTCTTGATTCACTTACAGCTTGGTGGAGGGCTGGCCCCTTGCAGGCACTGTGCAGTAAGGAGGCCCTCTGGGGCAGTGCCTTCTAATGAAGATTTTTTCCCTTGTTTGGAACCTTTCGTTTCCAAGTCGCCAGAGACGGTCCTTTTCCTTCCTTGGGGGGAGGGGATTCTAGATTCTTCTCCGCGATCATTCTCCTTCGTGGAGACACTAATTCCCCGGTTTGGATGAGTAATGCGTGAGGCCCGCTTTCGGCTTCTTTATCCCTCCCTTTATCTTCCCCTGATGGCACTTCATAAAGTGCGTGCTCGAGCATCCTGGCTAGTACAGGATCAGGTGAGCCTTCGGGAAGGGGGGCCGAACACCTGATCATCTTCGCCTTTCTTATCTAGTCCTGGCCAAGATCGATTTTTTTAGAATGATGTTGTGACAAATAAAAAGACAGCATGTTCGGCCGCATAATTACTCACCTGGGTATCTGGACAGTTGCAGTTGAGACCCGCATCCTCGGTGGTGTCTGGAAACTTTATTCGTGATCCGAAGAACAATCCATACATCTCTTTTTGCGTCATGCAGAAGAACTGCGGAAATAGCTCGTGGCCCTTCCGGGTTGAACTCCCACATACGGCGAGATGGACGTTGGCATGGCATGACCCGACGAACTAGCATAACTTGCATTACTTTGACGAGACCGACATCCCTCTTGAGGAGATCTCGGATGTGATTTTGCAATGTTGGCACGTCATTAACCGGCCCCCAGTCTAGCACCTTGTTAACCCATGAAGCTAGTTGTGGTGGGGGCCCAAACGGAAGGCGGGGGGAGCCACCCACTTAGTACTTCGGGGAGCTGTGATGTAAAACCACTCCCGATGCCATAAGTTAGATATCTCCGGGAAGGAACCCTTTGGCCATAGAGCATCGACGCCTTTGCTTATTGTGGCACCTCCGCATTCTGCATGTCGCCCATTGATCATCTTCGGCTTCCTGTTGAAGGTCTTGAGCCATAGGCCGAAGTGTGGGGTGATGCGGAGGAAGGCGTCACATATGACGATAAACGACGAGATTTGAAGAATGGAATCCAGAGCTAGATCATGGAAGTCGATCCCATAATAGAACATGAGCCCTCTGACGAAGGGATCAAGACTAAAGCCTAGCCCTCGAAGGAAGTGGGAAACAAATACGACACTCTCGTTGGGTTCGGGGGTAGGGATGACTTGTCCTCGGGCAGGCAGCCTGTGCAAGATTTTGGCGGTCAGATACCTGGCCTCCCTTAGCTTCTTGATGTCCTCCTCTGTGATAGAGGAAGCCATCCACCGTCCTTGAAGGTTGGATCCGGACATGATTGAAGGTCCGAAGTGCTTCGCCTGAGCCTTGGGTATTGGAACTCGGGGTGGGGAAAGGGAGGGATTGAGCGCGATAAGAAAAGGACAGGCTTTGGCCCCTTTAGAAAGAGGGCGAATATCAAGCGTCCTCTACGTGGCCGTTTGGAACTTGCCTAAAATCGAGGAGTCGTACTAACGAGCATGATTGGGTTACCCATACCCGTATTGATGAGAATCCCGTAATAAGGGGACACGATCTCTGCTTCGACAACACGTGCCAATAAAACCGCCTCGCAACACGTGCAGTGGTTGGTCAGGAAAAGTTGTTCGAATAATAACCGAGGCCAGGGCGTGATGTCATGTTATGAAAAGTTGTCAGCTGATTATATTTGTGGAAATATTATACTCTCCACGGTGGTATGTGGAATTTCTTTTGCAGAGCCGGACACTATCCTTGTGTTCAAAATCTTCTATGGAGTATTCGGAGGAGGAACCTGCCTTGCTATGCCGAAGACAATCTGCGCGCCGGACTCATCATCATTGAAGCATGGTTCAGGGGCTACTGAGGGAGTCCTGGATTAGGGGGTCCTCGGACAGCTGGAGTATATCCCTTGGCTAGACTGTTGGACTATGAAGATACAAGATTGAAGACATCGACCCGTGTCCGGGTGGGACTCTCCTTTGAGTGGAAGGCAAGCTTGGCCATTCGGATATGTAGATCTCCTCCCTTATAACCGACTCTGTGTAACCCTAGCCCCTTCCGGTGTCTATATAAACTGGATGGTTTAGTCCGTAGAACAACAACAATCATACCAAAGGCTAGCTTATATGGTTTAGCCTCTCCGATCTCATGGAAGATCAACTCTTGTAATACTCGTATCATCAAGATCAATCAAGCAGGAAGTAGGGTATTACCTCCATCGAGAGGGCCCGAACCTGGGTAAACATTGTGTCCCCCGCCTCCTGTTACCATCCGCCATAGACGCATAGTTCAGGACCCCTACCCGAGATCCGCCGCTTTAACACCAACACCAGGCGAATATATCGCAATTTTCGTGAAGAAAATCCCGTAGCGTGGTGTCGACCGTTGGGTCTAGCTATGCCCAATAGATGTTGTATTCTTGGGGTCCATTGGATGGACCTGGAATTTGACTATTTCTTCCGCTGGCTTGAAGGAGCTGGATTTGGGGCATTTGTCTAAGACTACATCGTCTCTGTCCACCATGGACTATAGTGCGGTTAATTCTTCGGCTGCGACGACTTCAGATAATGCCTCAAGGGCCAGGGATGCGGTTTTATTTTCGGCGCGGAGTGCTATGTCCGGATCACTGGCGAGAGTGATTATGTCATTGGGCTCGGGCATCTTAAGCTTCATGTACCCGTAATGAGGTACAGCTTGGAAGCATCTAAATGCCTCTCGCCCCAAGAGGGCGTGATATCCTCTGTTCAAAGGGGCCACTTGGAAGGTTATTTCTTCTGATCGATAATTCTCAGGCGTGCCGAATGCCACGTCGAGTGTTATTTCCCGCACACCGCGCCTCCCGACTAGGAATGATTCCTTGAAAGGTCGTGCTGCTTTGCTCGATGCGGCTCCTATCAATCTCCATTTTGTGGAGTGTATCTTCATAGATGAGGTTTAGTCCACTGCCGCCGTCCATGAGAACCTTGGTGAGCCGAAAGCCGTCCATGATTGGACTGAGGACCAAGGCGGCTGGTGCTTGGACTGTACTGTATTTTGGTTCATCACCGGCATTGAAAGTTATAGCCATGTCGTTCCAAGGGTTTATTGCTGCTATTTGACAGACTTCGGCGAGTCCACGGAGTGCCCTTTGGCGTCTATTATTTGAGACGAATGTCTCGAAGACCGTCAGTACTTTCGGGTCGTCATCGTCTAGGGGGTGTTCTTCTGGGGTATACTTGGTGAGGATATCCTAGACACTCTTGGCCACTTGCCGGAGTATCCAACATGCTCTAAGGCTATGTCTTGGTATATTGTCCGATGTTGCGTGTATTTTGCATGGCCCATCGAGCCATCCTTCCAGAATGGTTCCGCGCCTCGTACTGGACTTATATTTCTTTACTATTGGACCGGGCGTGTTGCAAGCGTGCTCCCTTTTCGCCTGAATGAGGGGTTGAGTGGGGACCGATGGTGTTGCCTTGTCATTCGCTTGCGTGTTGCATCTTGCCATGTCATCATCTGCATTGCATCTACATGTTTTCAAAACATGCATCCGTCCGGGTCTTCCGGTTCTCTCCGTTGTCCGTTCTGAGCCTAGACACACTTGCACGCGCCCGTGGCACCTTCGAATTAGTATTTTATAAGTGACTAGAAAATGTTCTCATAATGGTTTGAAAGTTGGCGTGTGGTCTTATTATAGTGTAGATAGACCGCCTGTCAATTTTCGTCGCATTCAGAGCTCATATGATTGCCCAACCGTTAAACATATAGCGGCATTATAGCCGGTCATACGTCGGACATATTCGGTCTCCGAAAACCATGCCGGGCTGCATCTCTCCCCTCAGCCCAACCCTCCTACACAGCCCACCTAGTCCATCTATCTATCCTTCTTCACTTCAGGACCATCCGATGGCAATCAAACGGTCTGGAACGGCCTCAAACCCCTCTAAACTCCTAACCCTAGCCCCCTTTCTATTTATAGATGTCTTCCCTGCCATTTTGGTCTCGTACCTACCCCCTTCGCAAATTCCGCAGCCAGCCGCCGCTTCCCTCCTCGGATCAGCCGCCGGCCACCTTTCCTCACCACTTGGCAAGCCACGAGTGGCTGCGCCGCCAGCCGCCCCCTGTGGTCTTTCCCGCGCCGCCATCTTCCCAGGCCCGACCCGCGCCTCTCCCCTTCTTTCTCCTGTTTCTTACCCTCTCTCTCTCACCTGATCCCTCTCTCACCAGGGACTGCCGCCGCCCGGAGCATCCGGACCCACCGACCTCGTCGTCGCCGGGAATGAGGTCCCCGGGGCCAGATCCGCCCGGATCCGCCTAGGCTCTTCCTGTCTCGCCTTGCCTCCTCTGCGCCCTGAAGCATCGCCGTTCTACCGCCGCCGCCATGACTCGTCTCGCCTCGGCAGGAGGTCGGGGACGACCCCTCCGTGCATGGGCCCCGTCCAGTGCTCCATGGGCCCACGGCCTCCATGGCCCAATTGGCCCGCTGGCCTGCCTCGCCTACTAGGCCACGGTCCACTATGTTGAGGTCACTCACCCTAGTGCCCAGACCACTGTTCAGTTTCGACACAACTCTATTTTTTTCCGTCAGCGAATTTATCTATTATCTAGGGAATTTTAGTTTTGCAGAATAGTCCCTAGACTTCATGCATTTAATAACTCCACAACCGTGCATCGGATTAAAATGATTTATATATGAAAAATGACTAGAATTTCATCTAGTTTCACAATATCCAACTTTCATGCATGTTCAAAATGTTTAAATTGCTGTTTGCTTTAATTTGCTCCAATGCCATGCTAAAATGCTTCAATGCATAACTAAATAGCCATAGCTCGGTTTTAAAAAAACATTATATGTAAATGGGATAGAAAAATGCATAGATTAACATGGTAACGCTACTTTGCATGTTAAACTACTCTAAAATATGCTTTAGGGCAGAATAGTACCAACCTTAAAATATGCACATGAGGATTTAGCGAAATTGTTGTTTGTTGTTTCCGGCCTCATTTAAACCTGCCTAAATAGTTAGTTTATTTATGCTTCACCCTCTTGCCATGTTTAACAACATTTAACATTGTTGGGTACATAAATGGGAGATAACTAAATAAGTCATGTGGCGTTTCGTCAATATGCAACTCGTTGCATATTGAGCTCCACTTAACTTGTAGTTTTGCTTGTGCACTTTGCGATGCCATGCCTCATTAAACCGGACATGCATCATACGTGGTTGTGCATCATGCCATGTTTATGTGATTGTTGTTTACTATGTTGCTTGCTTCTTTCCGGGTAGCTTCTCTCGTTAGCTTAGGTTTCGTTCCGGAGTTGTGAGGATCCGTTCGACTACGTTGGGTCGTCTACTTCATGGACTCGTTCTTCTTCCTTGTGGGATCTCAGGCAAGATGACCATACCCTCGAAATCACTTCTATCTTTGCTTGCTAGTTGTTTGCTGTATTGCTATGCCGCGCTAGCTACCAGTTGCTATATCATGCCTCCCATATTGCCATGTCAAGCCTCTAACCCACCTTTTCCTAGCAAACTGTTGTTTGGCTACGTTACCGCTTTGCTCAGCCCCTCTTATAGCGTTGCTAGTTGGAGGTGAAGTTGAAGTTTGTTCCATGTTGGAACATGGATATGTTGGGATATCACAATATATCTATTGTGTTAATTAATGCATGTATATACTTGGTAAAGGGTGCACGGCTCGGCCTTATGCCTGGTGTTTTGTTCCACTCTTGCCGCCGTAGTTTCCGTCATACCGGTGTTATGTTCCTTGATTTTGCGTCCTTGCGCTGTTTGGTGTTATGGGAACCCCTTGACAGTTCTCTTTGAATAAAACTCCTCCAGCAAGGCACAACCTTGGTTTTTACAGTTGCCTAACAACCCATTACCCTTCCCTTGGGTCGGCCAACCTGAGGGTCATCTTTATTTTAACCCCACCCCCCGGGCTAGTGCTTCTGTAAGTGTTGGTCTGAACCAAGTAGACTGCGGGGCCACCTCGGGGAAACTTGGGGTTTGTTTTTACTTGTAGGATGTCTCATCCGATGTTGCCCTGAGAACAAGATATGTGCAGCTCCTCTCGGGATTGTCGGCACATCGGGTAGCTTTGCTGGTCTTATTTTACCATTGTCAAAATGGCTTGTAACCGGGATTCCGAGCCTGATCGGGTCTTCCTAGGAGAAGGAATATCCTTCGTTGACTGTGAGAGCTTGTGATGGGCCAAGTAGGGACACCCCTGTAGGGTTTGAACTTTCAAAAGTCGTGGCCGCGGTTATGTGGCAGATGGGAGTTTGTTAACGTCCGGTTGTAGAGAACTTGACACTTGACTTAATTAAAATGCATCAATCGCGTGTGTAGCCGTGATGGTCTCTTTTCGGCGGAGTCCGGGAAGTGAACACGGTTCTTCTGTTATGTTTGAACATAAGTGGTTTCAGGATCCCTTCTTGATCATTTCTAGCTTCATGACCGTGCGCTTCTTCTCTTCTCGCTCTCTTTTGCGTATGTTAGCCACCATATATGCTAGTGCTTGCTGCAACTCTACCTCACTACCTTTTCCAACCCATAAGCTTAAATAGTCTTGATCTCGCGGGGGTGAGATTGCTGAGTCCTTGTGGCTCACAGATATTTCCAAACATTTGCAGGTGCCGATGATACTAGTGCAGATGATGTAATTGAGCTCAAGTGGGAGCTCGATGAAGATCCTGTTTGTTGTGTTGTTTTGTTGATTAGTAGTGGAACCCAATTGGGACGATCGGGGATCTAGCATTTGGGGTTGTCTTTATTTATTTTGGTTCCGTAGTCGGAACTTGATTGTAATTTGGATGATGTATGTTTAACTTTTATTTGTGTGAAGTGGCGATTGTAAGCCAACTCTTTATCACTTTCTTATTCAGTACATGGGATTGTGTGAAGATTACCCCTCTTGCAACAAACTTACCACGCGGCTATGCTTCTAAGTCGTGCCCCGACATGTGGGAGATATAGCCGCATTGTGGGTGTTAAAAGTTGGTATCGCACGGGTATATTGGAATCATTCTGATAGTCTTGTGACAAGAACATTGTTCTTGGTGCCTCCTGACATTAAGGTTTGTGGCAGTGTCCCGGGGAGTTGAGCTCCGAGGTGTTGTCCTCACAATTTTATCGTTGCAGTTCTGGAATACCTGAGTTTCGCCGACATCAAAAATCTCTATTATGCAGTTGTTGGTGAGATGACCTCGATGCCACCCAGTCCTGGGGCGGGAGTTCGGGAGTATTGCCATAACTCGTATAACGGATGATTTTCGAATGTTGAGGTACACGATTTCCGAAGGTTTCTTAGTTTGGGTGAGATATTATGCTTCCCTTGTATCCCCAACACCTGATTGCATAACCAGAAAGTTTCGGGAGTTTTATAGGTGGGAATTCAAGTAGCTCCTAGAATATCTTTCCAATAGACACATGATACGATATGGGATCTATCATATGATTGTTTTCGGCTTATTTTCTAAGCCAATCCTTTGTTTTGTTTTGAGTTGTGGTATTCGAGTTGCTTCGAAGTCAAATGTTGATTCCATACCATTCCTAAACGGTGTTCTCATATTTCTATGTGGATACTAATCCTTCTTGATCATTGAGGTTGTCATCTCAACTCTTTTCCAACCTGCGTGCTTCTCTTCAAGTGCATCTGATCATTTCAACATTTCGCAAGATCAATCCCAACTTTTCCCAACGTTGTTAATTTCATCCGTCCCCAAGTTTTTGGTTGTCCCGCCCTCCCACCCTTTTTCTTCAAGGAATCATATCTTCTTATCCGGTGATTCTCAAGAAGATACTAACGGAGCCTCAAGTTCATCATTATTCGTTCTCTTTCTTCTTCGGTGGATTCAAGTCAAGCTTTGTCAATCATATCCTTTCCTCTTTTGAAATGTCTTCTCATGCCAGTGCACCTCTTAATCATCCACTTCTCGCTATTCAATTGTTCCGGAGTGCCGTGTTGTAACATCCCAAATTTTCAATTTGGAATGTTATACATTAGGTCATCCTTACATATCCTCGAAATCCTACGAAACTCAAGGACCCTCGGAGAGAGTGTTGGGGATTTCACTATTTTTATATTTGAGATTTTATCAAATATTGAAACGAGGATTTTGGTTTTAATTATTTTTCTCCCCAAAAATATTTCATGTTAAAATATATAAGACGAGATAATATAACTTCTCCAAAATAAATGAAATATTGGATGAAAAATATTAAAATAAAATATTTTATTTTATTCGGATTTATATTGGTATTTTATTTGCATTAGAAAAATTGCACGTTTTCAAAATTGCATTTTAGGGCCAAGAAAATGTTCAGCTTTTTCTAAATATTTTATTTAGATGGTGAAAAATTGTTTTGGCATTTTTAGATTTTTATTTATTTTTCTAGGATTTATTTTTGGTGGAATATGTTTTAAAAAAACTTCTTCCGCGCCCGACTGCGCCAAGGCCCAGCTGAGCCAGGCCGCCGGCCCACAAGCCACGCCCCCGCCTCCAGTGCCGAGTTTGGCCAGGACACTGCCACCGCAAGCCGTCGCGGCCCGTGACTCCGCCCCCGCCCCCTCCCCCTCCCGCAAGCCACCGCCCCCCTTAATAAGCCGAAGCCTGGGGCCCCTCGGGACCACAAGCCGCCGCCCTCCTCCGCCGCCTGCCCAAGTCACCGCCGCCTGCAAGCCACCGCCGCGCCTCGCCGCCGCCGCACCGCCGCCCCGTCGCCACAGTCGAGCCCCGCCGGAGCCTCACTTGGAGGTATAAGCTGCCGCCGCCGTTGTTCAGTTTTATTTTAAAACCGGTTCGGTTTTCTAGAAAACCCTAGGTTTTTTTACTAGAATACACCAGTTCGCTGGTTTTCTCGATTTAATTACTTAGTGGAAGTTCGTCCGTACGTTAGTTTTAACGAATGATGTTCACTCGTTAGCCGCAGATAGCGAATGTTCGTTCGTTAGCCTATTCGTCAGTTTTTCTTTTTCTCGGATTTTCGGACATTATTTTCGATCGTGATTTCTGATCTGATTTTCGTTTTAGTTTATCTTTTCGCTCGTTTATCGGAATCAGGCGATTCGAGCGCCTAGATCTTCGTCTCAAAACCCTCTTTCCGTTTATAGAACACCGAGAGTGCGAAGTGTGCTACTACGAGTCTCTAGGTTTTGCGGATCATCAGCAGGTAAAGTAACACTTTGATCATATGCCTTTATCACCCAGTTTTTATGCATTAATTTCAAACCTCAAACATTGCATGGTTAGGACTTGATAACATGTGGGATTGGGAAGTAGTTGATGAGTTAGAACCTATTGCCCTGTTATTATCAAACTCCTGGGAGTTACTTCTACGTTGCTTATATTGCTATGCTATGCTCATAGATGTGGATTGGGTTTGAGTGAAACCATGACAGATGTGAGATTGTTAATTAATGGTTCAACTTAAGGTGGCAACTTTAATACACATCTGGGTGGATTGTTTGTCGGGCACTTGGAGAATCCAGTGTTGTCCTGGGATATCTCGGAGTACCCGTGTGATAATCCTACGGTGCGCCACCCAGGCTCAAAGGGAACTGAGATATTTCATGCTAGAAACTTCCGTGTGCAGCCACAAGCTATTATGGGCTCTAGCATAGTTGAGTAAGTTGCGTGAAGCTCTTGAAGAGGTAGAATAGCAGGTAGTGGGTTGTAGGTGGTATAGTCTATCCGGAGTAGAGAGTTAATGCTTCTGAAAAACTGTGTCTCGGTCACCCGTTTCTCAAACATCATGTAGTGCGAGAAATCCAATGGAGGAGATCGAGCCTTGTGGGGAAAGTGCGCAAACCTCTGCAGAGTGTACAAACTAATCATGGTTAGTCGTGTCCTCGGTTATGGACATCTTGAGTATCTAGTACTTGGATTATCATATGTATCTCATCACTCTAAATTAATATTGTTGGGTTGATAACTACTTTTAATTGGGATTGAGTTGGAGGAACCTTTATGAATGATGTTTCAATTACCATGATAGTTAAATAAAATATATTCCTTTGTTGTAGGAAAAAATTGGCTTTCGCGAAACTTTAACCACAGTGCTTTCCACCAGCCAAATATGCATATAGTGATAGCATTATTCTGTTCTTGCTCTACTGTGTTACATTGCCAGCATATTCCATGTGCTGACCCATTTTCGGCATGCAACGTATTATGTTGCAAACTTTTCAGACGATGAGTCAGGTTTGTTAGATCGTTGCCGTACAGCTCAGCTATGCCGTTGGAGTTAATGGACTCACTTTATCTTCCATGCCTTCCGCTGTTATCGTATTAGATGGCCTTAAGCCATATTTATTGTAATAAGTTCTCTTTTGAGACATTCGATGTAATAAGATGGTATCAGAGCACACGCTGAGTGTAGGACACGACCACTAAGCTAAAGCCCTAGATCACCACTCTCTTCTCATTTCTGACTCGTCTCAATTTTCTACACTTTAGGATGGCGGACGCAAGGAACAAGTTTGCACAACCAGATGAAGAAGCACCTTTTGGACGTCACTTGAAGGATGTCACTAAGTACTTGAACATTGGAATACCAAGCTTCAGTTGGACTTACAATGCCCATTTACTAGAAGAGGAGCGATGGATGATTCAAGTTCAAGTTCCAGGAAGGACATTCGCGCCAGTTACCAAACCCATAGAGTTTTCCTTTGATGCACCAACCTGGAGTCTAGGAAAGAGTATGGCAGCTCACATCACCATGGGACGCATTGGAGAAGTTTACCATAAGGAGCTTAAGGATACTATCTATCAGATAGGTGGGCGCCGAGATTAGCAATGGGAGATGATTAGCACTAGGAAGGATAGATCAATCGCCGCTTTCATCCAGGAGTTAAACCAGCACATTCGTCGCCAGGAGAACCAGATGTGCGCAAGCATGATAGATCTGAAGAAGGCAATGACATGGATCACGAAAATGGAGGAAGAACTCAAGGCTACTCGCGAAGATTATGAGGAGGAAATCATCGTACTAGTGGAGAAGAATGATGATCTAGAAAGGAAGCTGGGAGTATTTATGGGAGACCCCACGCCAGGACGAGAAGATGAAGAACCCAAGGAGATTCGTTCTGAGGACTACATCATCATCGACGACATCGACTCGGACCCCGACGATAACGATGATGACTATGAAGAGGAAGCTGGAGCATACATCATGGAGTCTCCGACCGATCAATATTTCTAGTAGACCACCACATCAGTAGTAGTATTCCACCATGTATATAGTATAGTCCAAGAACTTTTTAACGATAGTTAGATCGATTGAATGCCTAGCTTGATTGATTGAGTGATACGATTGTGTTTGTCTCATGTGCATATGGGTAGTGTTTTTCTCACTAGACCTCATTCTATTCTATTCTCTTCTCTCTAAACCCTCAGATGCCTCCGAGACATGACCCCGGATTTACTTTTCAACCGGAGCTCACTCAGTTGATCCAACAGCAGAATACACTGATGCAGTTGTTAGTTCAGAATCAAGACAACAACAACAACAACAACAACAACAACAACAACCCACCACCACCACTATCAGTTGACAACTTTGTCCGCTTTCCGAGGTTGCAGTCGCCGGTGTTTTTCAGCAGCACCGAGCCGATAGTGGCAGATGATTGGCTCCGCAGGATTGGAAGGGAGTTAACCACTACAGGATGTACAAATGCTGAGAAAGTGCGTTTTGCCGCACATCAGTTGGATGGACCAGCAGCCTCATGGTGGGAGAATTACATAGTCACCTATCCTATAGCCACTGTTACATGGGATCAGTTTCAGCAAAGCATTCCACACCGCCCATGTCTCAACAGGAGCTATGAGCATGAAGAAGCGTGAGTTTCGCAACTTGCGCCAAGGGTACCGTATGGTGGGGCAGTACGTGGATGAATTTAGTAAGCTGTCCCGTTATGCGCCTGACGATGTGCCCACAGATGCCACGAAGCAGGAGAAGTTTATGGAAGGGCTGAACAATGAGATCAGCATGCAGTTGATGGTGGCAACATTTAACAACTACCAGGAGTTAGTAGACAAGGCTCTTATGATTGAAGGTAAGCAACAGCAAATTGAGAGTCGCAAAAGGAAGTATGGACAAGGAAGGTACAACTCAGGAGCTCAGCAGAAACCTCGTATAATCCTGAACTCGGGAGGACTTGTTCATAACCATGGGGGTCATAACCATGATGGAGGTAGTTCGCATAATCATACAGGCCCAAGGAATGGGAATGGGAAGGGAACAAACAACAATCAGACCCGCTCCAATCCAGCCACACCCGCCAAGAGAGACCTAA
Source organism: Triticum monococcum (assembly GCA_034509565.1). Classification (NCBI taxonomy): domain Eukaryota; kingdom Viridiplantae; phylum Streptophyta; class Magnoliopsida; order Poales; family Poaceae; genus Triticum; species Triticum monococcum. The sequence continues at coordinate 637,410,577 of CM067847.1, read as the reverse complement.
GCCACGTTACTTGTTTCAAGTGCGGGAAGACGAGAAACTATGCCACGGAGTGCCCTGAAGCAAAGAATGGAAATGGTAATGGGATCACTGGAAAGAAGCCTAATCCATTCTACAAAGGACAAGTGAACCACGTTAATGTGGAGGAGGTTGAAGGGTAGCCAGATGCAGTTATCGGTATGTTTTTGGTTAAGTCTTTTACCGCCCTTGTTCTTGCTGATACTGGTGAATCACATTCATACATATCAAGGGGATTTGTGGATAAGTTTAAACTACCAACCCAAACCCTTAGAACCCCTCTGTTAGTAAGTTCACCTGGAGTAGAGTATATGGCCAGCCGATGGTGCGACCAGATACCCATAACCATTGGTAGCCATGTTTTTCCGTCCGACCTAATAATCTTGGAGTCACAAGGATTGGATGTGATATTAGGCATGGAATGGATGTCAAAGTATGGAGGAAGCATTGGTTGTGTTAGTAAATCAATTTTTCCGACCACCCTAGTGGGAAAAAGGATCAAGTATGTATCTAGACATGCGCCTAGGAGTGGCCAAGTAAATACTCTGACGGGAGTTGTTTAGGAGGAAGTGCCTGTAGTGAAGGATTACCCAGATGTTTTTCCAAAGGAGTTACCAAGCATGCCACCGGATCGAGACATCGAGTTTTTGATAGAGGTATTGCCAGGTACCGGGCCAATATCAAAGAGACCCTACGGGATGCCCGCAAATGATCTGGAGGAGATCAAGGAGCAGATCAAGGAGTTGTTGGAGAAAGGTCACATCTGACGGAGTTGATCACCATGGGGAACCCCAATACTTTTGGTTGAGAAGAAGGATAAGTCTTTAAGGATGGTTGTTGATTATCGTGTATTGAATGAGGTGACGATCAAGAATAAATACCCATTGCCAATGATCAATGATTTGTTTGACGAGTTGCAAGGAGCTAAGGTGTTCTCAAAGATCGATCTGCGGTCAGGATATCACACGCTGAAGATCCGGGAAAGTGATATACCTAAAACCACATTTACCACAAGGTACGGGTTATATGAGTATACGATCATGTCATTTGGACCGACTAACGCCCCTGCCTATTTCATGAGCATGATGAACAAGGTGTTCATGGAATATTTAGATAAGTTTGTTGTGGTATTCATTGATGATATAATCGTATACTCGAAGAATGAAGAGGAGCACAAGGAGCATTTGCGTTTAGTTCTCGAGAAACTCAGGGAACATCAGTTGTATGCCAAGTTCAGCAAATGTGAGTTTTGGTTGAAAGAAGTTGGATTCCTTGTACATGTTATATCAGGAGAAGGTATAGCAGTATACCCCACCAAGGTTCAGTCAGTCACTGAATGGTTGTCACCCGCTTCAGTTAGCGAGATCCGTAGTTTTCTTGGACTCGCAGGATACTATCGAAGATTCATTGAGAATTTTTCCAAGATTTCTAAGCCAATAATGGAACTATTGAAGAAGGATATCAAATTTAAATGGACGGAAGAATGTGAAACGAGTTTTTAGGAGTTAAAGAAACGACTGACTACAGCCCCAGTACTGATTCTGCCGGATATACGCAAGGATTTCCAAGTGTATTGCGATGCCTCTCGCTTAGGACTTAGAGGAGTATTGATGCAGGAATGGAGAGTTGTTTCATATGCCTCGTGACAACTAAAACCACATGAGTTAAATTATGCCACAGATGACTTGGAGTTGGCTGCCGTAGTGCATGCGTTGAAGACTTGGAGACCATTAGTAGTTTGGACCAGATTTGATTAAGGAATCCGAAGAGAAGGTTTAATTGATTAGAGATAGACCGAAGGTAGCTCAGTCCCAACAGAAGAGTTATGCAGATTCAAAATGCAAGGAGGTAGTCTATGAAATCGGAGACAGAGTGTATCTACGAGTATCACCACCCCGAGGGGTTAAGCGCTTTGGAGTTAAGGGAAAGCTAGCGCCATGCTTTGTGGGACCATACAGAGTTTTGGAACGTATGGGAGAAGTTGCTTATAAGTTGGAATTACCCGAAGGATTGTCAGGTGTTCACGATGTGTTCCGCGTTTCTCAGCTGAAGAAGTGTCACGCAGAGATGGCTGACATTCCTCTAAGAGATACAGTACCGCTGGAAGCAATTCAGTTGGATAATGATTTTACCTCCGAGGAGAAGCCAGTCAGGATTCTTGAATTTGCCAGCCGAGTTACCCGTAGCAAGGTTATTAAGTTTTGCAAAGTTCAGTGGAGCCACCATACTGAGGACGAAGCCACCTGGGAATGAGAGGATGATCTTCGCAAGGACCACCCACACCTATTTTCTAGCCAACCCAAATCTCGAGGGCGAGATTCATCTTAAGGGGGGTAGGTTTGTAACATCCCAAATTTTCAATTTGGAATGTTATACATTAGATCATCCTTGCATATCATAATTTATTGCATTTTGGCTTGATCCTCGAAATCCTAATCAACTCAAGGACCCGCGGAGAGAGAGTTGGGGATTTCACTGTTTTCATATTTGAGATTTTATCAAATATTGAAACGAGGATTTTGGTTTTAATTATTTTGTCCCCAAACATATTTCATGTTAAAATATGTTAGAGGAGATAATATGACTTTTCCAAAATAAATGAAATATTGGATGAAAAATGTTAAAATCGAATATTTGATTTTATTGGGATTGTTATTGCTATTTTATTTGCATTAGAAAAATTGCACGTTTTCAAAATTGCATTTTAGGGCCAAGAAAATGTTCATCTTGTTCTAAATATTTTATTTAGACGGCGAAAAATTGTTTTAGCATTTATAGATTTTTATTTATTTTTCTAGGATTTATTTTCGGCAGAATATGTTTTTTTAAAACACTTCTTCCGCGCCCGACTGGGCCGAGGCCCAGCCGAGCCAGGCCGCCGGCCGACAAGCCACGCCGCCGCCTCCCATGCTTAGTCCGGCCAGGAAACGGCCGCCGCAAGTCGTCGCCACCCGGGACTACGCCCCCGCCCCCTCCCGCAAGCCACCGCCGGCCCCCTTTATAAGCCAAAGCCCGGGGCCCCTCGGGACCCCAAGCTGCCCCAAGCCGCCGCCCCAAGCGACCGCCTACCCAAGCCGCCGCCACCCGCAAGCTGTCGCCGCCGCCCCGCCGCCACAGCCGAGCCCCGCCGGAGCCACCCCGCCTCGCCGGAGGTATACGCTGCCGCCGCCGCCGTACAGTTTTATTTTAAAACCGGTTCGGGTTTTTTTAGAAAACCCTAGGTTTTTTATTAGAATAGATTGGTTCACCGGTTTTCTCGGTTTAATTACTTAGCGGATGTTCGTCCGTACGTTCGTTTTAACGAACGGTGTTCACTCGTTAGCCGCAGACAGCGAACGTTCATTCGTTAACCTGTTCGTTAGTTTTTCTTTTTCTCGGATTTTCCGTGATTATTTCCGATCGTGATTTCTGATCCGATTTTCGTTTTAGTTTATCTTTTCGCTCGTTTATCGGAATCAGGCGATTCAAGCGCCTAGATCTTCATCTTGAAACCCTCTTTCCGTTTAACCAACTTGAACAAGATTTTGATACAGTAAGATTTGACCTTAGTCCAGATTAGTAATCAGATCTTGTTTCTTTCGCACTTTGATTTTCGTTGCTCCGTTTGATTTGATTCCTTTTCCAAACCGGAGTTCTTAAGTTGAAATTTCTGGTTAGATCTCTTATTTGAGTTTTACCCGTGCTTCTTTGCTTGATTTCTTATGTATGCTATTGTTTGTTTTCAATATGACACCCGGAGTGCAAAGTGTGCTACTACAAGTCTCTTGGTTTTGCGGATCATCAGCAAGGCAAGTAACACTTTGATCATATCCCTTTATCACCCAGTTTTTATACACTAGTTTCAACCCTCAAACATTGCATGGTTAGGACTTGATAACATGTGGGATTGGGAAGTAGTTGATGAGGTAGAACCTATTGCTCTCTAATTATCAAACCCCTGGGAGTTACTTCTATGTTGCTTATATTGCTATGTTATGCTCGTAGATGTGGATTGGGTTTGAGTGAAACCATGACAGATGTGAGATTGTTAATTAATGGTTCAACTTAAGGTGGCAACTTTACTACACATCTAGGTGGATTGCTTGTCGGGCACCTGGAGAATCCAGTGTTGTCCTAGGATATCCCGGAGTACCCGTGTGATAATCCTACGGTGCGCCACCCAGGCTCAAAGGGAACTGAGATATTTCATGCTAGAAACTTCCATGTGCAGCCACAAGCTATTATGGGCTTTAGCATAGTTGAGTAAGTTGTGTGAAGCTCTTGAAGAGGTAGAATAGCAGGTAGTGGGTAGTAGGTGGTATAGTCTATCCGGAGTATAGAGTTAATGCTTCTGAAAAACTGTGTGTCGGTCATCCATTTCTCAACCATCATGTAGTGCGAGAAATCCAACAGAGGAGATCGAGTGTTGTGGGGAAAAGTGCGCAAGCCTCTGCAGAGTGTACAAACTAATCATGGTTAGCCGTGTCCCCGGTTATGGACATCTTGAGTATCTAGTACTTGGATTATCATATGTATCTCATCACTCTAAATTACTATTGTTCGGTTCATAATTACTTTTAATTGGGATTGAGTTGGAGGAACCTTCTCAATGATGTTTCAACTACCATGATAGTTAAATGAAATCTATTCGTTTGTTGTAGGGAAAAATTGGCTTTTCGCAAAACTTTAACCATAGAGCTTTTCACCAGCCAAATATGCATATAGTGATAGCATTATGCTGTTCTTTCTCTACTTTGTTACATTGCCAGCATATTCCATGTGCCGACCCGTTTTCGAGGTGCAACGTATTATGTTGCAGACTTTTCATACGAGGAGTAAGGTTCGTTAGGTTGTTGCCGTATAACTCAGCTATGTCACTGGAGTTGATGGACTCACTTTATCTTCCAAGCCTTCCGCTGTTATCGTATTAGATGGCCTTAAGCCATATTTATTGTAATAAGTTCTCTTTTGAGGCATTGGATGTAATAAGTGTGTGATTGCTACTCTATTATAAATCCTTCAAGTACTGTGTGTGTCAGCATTACCGATCCAGGGATGACACTGAAGCACGGAGACTTGACTGTTTGAGGTCGGGTCGCTACATGTGTTTTCATTCCTAATCCGTTCAAGATATCTCGACATTGTTATCTCATGAAGCCATTTAATTCAACCGGTGCAATCTCTCTTCAAATCATTTCCATGTTGTTTCTCTTGAGTGGGCCCTAACCCACAGGTATTTTCCTAGGATCTTACCTGACTCTTCTATTTTTTCTGGAGTTATTCTCAAAGTCATTTCAAAGTTTGACGTAAGAATGGATTGTCATCAGTCAGATGTCTTTCTTCCAAATCTTTCAAATTCTTGTCATCGTTGGCTCAACCTTTCCATTCTTCATTCCGGAGTGCCTAAAAATTCATGGTGGTGTTTCTCGTTGTGATTTCTCGAGTCTTCAAGACCGAAGAACAGTTTCTCTTCAATCTTGGTCCATTCTCTCGAGGATTCATGGTTCTGGCCTTATGCCATCCTCTCATAATTGTTTTTTCGATTGTGAGAATTATTTTCCGCCATTCGGAGCAATTCAGGTCTCTTATCAGTTTGATTCTCTGGAGCCCATCATCTCCAAATTATGCATTCTCAGCTTTCAGATCTCATTCTCTAAATCTTATCGGTGCATCATTCAAATATCCTCTAATCAGTTCATGATCTCTTCGTTCTCATGTATCCAAATCCCCGCAAGTATCTTCTTTCGTTTTCCAATTCTTCCTGGTGAATTGTGCCTTTGCTACTTTCATTTTCAATCCTAACGGTGGTTCATTGAAGCTTTTTCTCAAGTCTGTGCTATATCTATCTTAATCCTTTTCACGGGAATAAGTAGTATGCCAAATCCATTGCTTGTCATCAATTTAAAGTGGTGAAGGATACACATAACATAATTCTTATTCTTGCTTCATCCAAATGATGGATTCATTCTTCCGGAGTTTGTTCATGATGAATAAATTCTTGGTTTCAATTGTTTCATCGTTTCTTTTCCCAGAGTTCCAAGCTCTCCCAATTATATCGTCGCGAAGCTCCATCTAAATTATCGCAAGGTTTTCACCTTGTGTTTTCAACTTCTCTTTCTTTTTATCATCCTTTTATTATCGAAGTTCTTCATGGAGGCTCTACATGATGGTTCATCAAGGATTTAATTCCTTCTTGATGTATTCATCGAGATTCTTTTCAAAGGAGCTCATGTTTTCCTAATCTTGCATTCCGAAGTGCAATTATTTCTACCTTATCTTTTGAGATGGTGTTATGTCATTTTCGACAATTTCTGTGTGCTTCATGATTCACAAGTTCAGGAATGAGATATTTAAACCCATCACTTTCTTCCTTTGAGTTATCTTGGTATAGATTTCACCTAAAGCCTTCCATTGGGAATGTTGCTCTTTGTGATGATTACCTATGATCCAAGTTCTCTGACCACCTCGGAGGGATAAGCTTTCTATATTTTCTAGCTCTCAATCAAATCTTTTTCCCATGGGTGGCAGGTTGTCACCTCATAATTTTGAGATGTCTTCCATTATCCCATATCAAGCTTATGCTTTCGTTGTTGTTAATCCAACAACTCCGTTCAACCTTTTCTTCATAACCATGCTCTTTCAATTTTATTTGCGAGAGTTGTCATTCTTCTTCTCCGTTCTTTTTCTTTCCAACCATCTAGTTTTCCATTCATTTGTTCCGGAGGCATGGTGATGTTGCTTTCTTCGTCCCACCATCCCATTTTTGCCAAAGATCATGTTCTTTCCTTTTTCTTATGCATTTAATCGGAGTGTCGTGTCCTTCATTCAAGTTCTCTCATCTTATCAAGTTTTGCCTCCCTTCTCAACGAGAGTGCTGTCTGAGATCTTTCTTACCCCTTGTGCTATTCTTTCAATTGTTCCGGCCGCAGTGTGTTGATCATTTCATCAAGTATCCTCTCATATTATCAAATTCGTGTTCAATTCCTTCCATTTACAGTCTGAGTGCTGCCCAAATTATATCAATTGTTTTCCTCCTCTATCTAGTTTTAACCGGAGTGTTGTGGCTATCATTCCTCTTTTAACCGGAGTCTCATCCAAGTGCTTTCATTTTGCCAAGATCATATTCTTTACCTTCCATTTCCAACCGGAGTTTTGTCATAATTGATCCTTATCGTTCCTTGTACATTTCGTTTCAACCAGAGTGTCTTGTCCATTGCAACCGGAGTGTCTTGTCCATTGCAACCTCTTTCTTATGTGTTTCAACCTACAAGATTCTCGTAATGTTCCATGTTCTTTTTTTTCTAATGGAGTGTTTTCAAATTTGTACATCTTCGTTGTATTCTTTCATTCAATTTGTTGAACCTCTCAAGGTTTGTGGTTTCACTCATTTTTCAAAGAAGCAGCTTAGTTTTACCTCTTCTCTTCCTCTTTCGTTTCTCTTCGGTGCCATTCTAGATCTCGGGACGAGATCCCCTTGTAGTGGTGAAGTGTTGTAATGCCCCGAGACCGTTGCACCAGGTGTCTTCCAGTTATTCACTGTTGTTGCCTTGTCATTCGCTTGCATGTTGCATATTGCCATGTCATCATTCGCAATGCATCTACATGTTTTCAAAACTTGCATTCACCCGGTTCTTCCGGTTCTCTCTGTTGTCCGTTCTGAGCCCAGACACACTCGCACGCGCCCCCGACACCTTCGAATTAGTATTTTATAAGTGGGCGGAAAATTTTCTCAGAATGGGTTGAAAGTTGGCATGTGGTCTTATTATAGTGTAGATAAACCGCCTGTCAATTTTCGTCGCATTCGGAGCTTGTTTGATAGCCCAACCGTTAAACATATAGCGGCGTTATAGCCGGTCATACGTCGGACGTTTTCGGTCTCCGGAAACCGTGCCGGGCTGCATCTCTCCCCTCAGCCTAACCCTCCTACACAACCCACCTAGTCCCTTTACCTATCCCTCTTCACTACAGGACTGTCCGATCGCAATCGAACGGTCTGGAAACGGCCTCAAACCCCTCTAAACTCCTAACCCTAGCCCCCTTTCTGTTTATAGACGTCTTCCCTGCCATTTTGGCCGCCTACCTACCCCTTCCACAAATTCCGCAACCAGCCGCCACCTCCCTCCTCGGATCAGCCGCCGGCCACCTCTACCCGCCACTTGGCAAGCCAAGAGTGGCCGCGCCGCCGCCAGCCACCCCCTGTGGTCTCTCCCGCACCGCCATCTCCCCAGGCCAAACCCGCGCCTCTTCCCTTCTGTCTCCTGTTTCTTAACCTCTTTCTCTCACCTGATCCCTCTCTCACCAGGGAATGCCGCCGCCCGGAGTATCCCGACCCACCGACCTCGCCGTCGCCGGGAATGAGGTCCCCGGGGCTAGATCTGCCAGGACACGCCCAGGCCGTTCCCGTCTCGCCTTGATTCCTCTATGCCCCGGAGCATCGCCGTTCCGCCAGCGCCACTGATACGTCTCCAAGGTATCTATAATTTTTGATTGTTCGATGCTATTATATTATCTGTTTCGGATGTTTATGGGCTCTATTATATACTTTCATATTATTTTTGGGACTAACCTATTAACCCAGAGCCCAGTGCTAGTTACTGTTTTTTCCTTGTTTTAGAGTATCGCAGAAAAGGAAAATCAAACGGAGTGCAATTGACCTGAAACTTCACGAAACTTAATTTTTGGACCAGAAGAAGCCCAGGGAGTATCGGGGATGGACCATAAGAGTCCTGGGCTGCCCACGAGGGTGGGGGCGCGCCCACCCCCATTGGCGCCCCCCTGCCTAGTGGACAGCACGGAGATCCAACGACGTACTTCTTCCTCCTATATATATCCGTATACGCTAAAAATTTCGGGGAGCACAATAGATCGCGAGTTCCGCTGCCAGAAGCCTCCGTAGCCACCAAAAACCAAAAACCAATCCCTCTCCGGTGGCCATCTTCATCATCCCGGCGCTCTCCGTGACAAGGAGGGAGTAGTTCTCCCTCGCGGCTGAGGATATGTACCATTAGCTATGTGTTTGATATCTCTCTCTCTCTCTCGTGTTCTTGAGGTGGTACGATTTTGATGTATCGCGAGCTCTGCTATTATAGTTGGATCTTATGATGTTTCTCCCCCTCTACTCTCTTGTAATGGATTGAGTTTTCCTTGTGAAGTTATCTTATCAGATTGAGCCTTTAAGGATTTGAGAACACTTGACGTATGTCTTGCGTGGGATACCCATGGTGACAATGGGGTATTCTATTGATCGACTTGATGTATGTTTTGGTGATCAACTAGTGGGTTCCGCCCATGAACCTATGCATAGGGGTTGCCACACGTTTTCGTCTTGACTTTCCGTTAGAAACATTGGGGCACTCTTTGAAGTACTTTTTGTTGGTTTGAATAGATGAATCTGAGATTGTGTGATGCATATGTATAATCATACCCATGGATACTTGAGGTGACATTGGAGTATCTGGGTGACATTAGGGTTTTGGTTGATTTGTGTCTTAAGGTGTTATTCTAGTACGAACTCTGTGATAGATCGAACGGAAAGAATAGCTTCATGTTATTTTACTACGGGCTCTTGAATAGTTCGATCAGAAAGGATAACTTTGAGGTGGTTTCGTACCCTACCATAATCTCTTTGTTTGTTCTCTGCTATTAGTGACTTTGGAGTGAATCTTTGTTGCAATGTTGAGGGATAGTTATATGATCCAATTATGTTATTATTCTTGAGAGAACTTCCACTAGTGAAAGTATGAACCCTAGGCCTTGTTTCAACGCATTGCAATACCGTTTACGCTCACTTTTACCACTTGCTACCTTGATGTTTTCATATTTTCAGATTACAAAATCCTATATCTATCATCCATATTGCACTTGTATCACCATCTCTTCGTTGAACTAGTGCACCTATACAATTTACCATTGTATTGGGTGTGTTGGGGACACAAGAGACTATTTGTTATTTCGTTGTAGTATTGCTTGAGAGAGACCATCGTCATCCTAAACCTACCACGGATTGATAAACCTTAGGTCATCCACTTGAGGGAAATTTGCTACTGTCCTACAAACCTCTACACTTGGAGGCCCAACAATGTCTACAAGAAGAAGGTTGTGTAGTAGACATCAAGCTCTTTTCTCGCGCCGTTGCCGAGGAGGTTAGCGCTTGAAGGTATATCTTTAGATCTTGCAATCGAATCTTTTTGTTTCTTGTTTTAGCACTAGTTTAGTTTATAAAAGAAAACTACAAAAAAATATGGAATTGAGTTTGCCTCATATGCTTCGTATTTTTAATATGTTTTGTGAGTATGATAGAAAGGAAAATTGTGTCAAAGTGTTAGAAGAAGAATGCATTAAATGTTTGGCACTAAATCTTTGAATGATGAGCATGATTGCAATGTTATTAGTATGAACTCTTTGAATATCCATAGTACTAATGATGATTGCACTAGTCATGATGAGAATGTCTCTTATAAGCATGTCGATTTTGTGAAGTGCATAGAGTTTGCATGTACACACCAATTAGGGAAGATAGATTTTGCAAGAGGCATAAGTACTTAGAAACTAAGTGGTTGAAGAAAGGCTAGATGTTTGTGCTGAAAATTTATATTTTCTTAGCCGTACTTGTGAACTTTGCAATGAACGTGGTCATTTAACCATCCGATGCAAATTGTTTCATGATCTAATCGTTTCCAAAAATTGCGATGAGTTGATTTCCCTTGCACATCATAATGAACATAGTTTGCTTATGGGTTATGAAGAAATGAAACGTATAACTAACTATCTTCTAGTATTTTCCCGTGATAAACTTTTATGCGGTGAATTGTATTGAAAATCCTTATATTGCCAATTACATAAAGAAAAGAAAACAAATAGAAGATGAAGAGAATACTAATGAAAGGGAAGATACCTCCCAATATCCTCCTATTATTTCATCAATAAGATGCCAATTACATAGATGATGAATCAGGTAACGAGGAGGAGCCTTCTATTCAACCAATCTCATCAATAAGGAGCTCCAAAAAGAGGGTTGAACCCACACATGATGTGAATAAGAAAAAGAAAAGATGGAGAAGCAATGGTAAAAAGGTATCCCTCCCAAATGATGTTGCTCCTATTACTCATTGTGATGATGATAATTGTTATACTATCAGTGCTATCCATACTATTAATGATGAGAGTGACTATGCTTATGATATGAAAATGCCCAAGATTGGGGATGCTATGTTTGCTGAGAATGACATTTTTGAGAATATATTTGCTGCAATTAATGTTTGTCCCAAGCTTGGGGATGCTATGTAATGAAGATGATATTTCTAGCCTCCCAAGTTTTGATATGCAAATTTGTTATGATGATAGCATGCCTCCTACTTATGATGATTATATTGATGAAAGTGGGTTTGGAAGAGTGTAAACTTTAGGAAGTATTGATCCCACTATTTTGGAGGATGTTGAATCTTATTATGATAATTATGAAAGTGGATTTGGAGAGGTCATGACTTTATTTAGTGATGATTCCACTATCTTGGAAGAGGTTTCAATCGATTATGATGAGAAAAAAGTTGCTACTTATGATGATTATTGTGATGATACTTATGCTATAAAAAGTAGTGATGATTATATTTATAAAACTTTTCATTATTATGATTACCCCTTTTCTGAACAGTACTATTTTAATATGGAAACAATTTATGGTATTCGAGTTTCTTATGATACTCCCACTATTCCGAATGAGAAGAATTTTGCTTATGTGGAGAGTAATAAAATTTCTATGCTTGTAGATCATGAAAAGAATGCTTAACGTGATTGTTATATTGTTGAATTCATTCATGATGCTACTGAAAATTATTATGAGGGAGGAACATATGCTTGTAGGAATTGCAATAATATCAAGTTTCCTCTCTATGTCCTTAAAAGTTTTGAAGTTATGCTTGTTATGCCCTCCTATGCTAGTTGATTATTGTTCCCACAAGTTGTTTGCTCACAAAATCCCTATGAATAGGAAGTGTGTTAGGTTTAAATGTGCTAGTCATATTCTTCATGATGATCTCTTTATGTTTCAATTCTTATCCTTTATGTGAGCATCATTGAAATCATCAGGCCTAGCTAGGGGCGTTAAACGTTAGCGCTTGTTGGGAGGCAACCCAATTTTATTTTTTCCTTGCTTTTTGCTCCTGTTTAGAAATAAATAATTTATCTAGCATCTGTTATTATTGAGTTTCTACCTTTTAATTAGTGTTTTTGCCAAGTAGAACCGTTCGGAAGACTTGGGGAAAGTCTTGTTGATCTTGCTGTAAACAACACAAACTTTAGCGCTCACGAGATTTGCTGCCATTTTTTATTGGAGAGTGATATTTAGTTAATTGTTTTTGAAGATGATTAATAGATAAATACCTCACGTCAAGAAATTTATTTCAGAATTTTTGGGGTTCCATAATTATACGTTTGATCCAGATTACTACAGACTGTTTTGTTTTTGACAGATTCTGTTTTTCATGTGTTGTTTACTTATTTTGATGAATCTATGGCTAGTAAAAGAGTTTACACAACATAGAGAAGTTGGAATACAGTATTTTAACACCAATATAAGTCAAGAATGAGTTCATTACAGTACCCTGTAGTGTTGTTTTGTTTTCTATTTTGATTTTTGTGTTGTGACGTTTTCAAGTTTTGGGTTAAGTTTTGATGGATTATGGAACAAGGAGTGGAAAGAGCCAAATCTTGGGGATGCCCAAGGCACCCCAAGGTAATATTCAAGGACAACCAAAAGCCTAAGCTTGGGGATGCCCCGGAAGGCATCCCCTCTTTCGTCTTCATTCATCGGTAACTTTACTTGGAGCTATATTTTTATTTACCACATGATATGTGTTTTGCTTGGAGCATCATTTTATTTTATTTAGTTTTGCTTGTTGTTTGAATAAAATACCAAGATCTGAAATTCTTAAATGTTAGAGAGTCTTCACATAGTTTCATAATTATTCGACTACTCATTGATCTTCACTTATATCTTTCGTTGTAGTTTGTCGTTTGCTCTAGTGCTTCACTTATATCTTTTAGCGCACGACTGTGGTTTCATTTTATAGAAATAATTGATCTCTCATGCTTCACTTATATTATTTTTCAGAGTCCTTTAGAACAGCATGGTAATTTGCTTTTCATATAATAAAAACTTTCATATAGAGTACATTGAATACTAAGAGAAGTTTGATGCTTGATAATTGTTTTGAGATATGAAGATAGTGATATTAGAGTTGTGCTAGTGGAGTAATTGTGAATTTGAGAAATACTTGTGTTGAAGTTTTCAAGTCCCATAGCATGAACTTATGGTGACCGTTGTCTAACAAATTTTAAACATCAGGTGTTATTTGATTGTCTTCCTTATGAGTGGCGGTCGGGGACGAGCGATGGTCTTTTCCTACCAATCTATCCCCCCTAGGAGCATGCGCGTAGTGCTTGGTTTTTAATGGCTTGTAGATTTTTTTCAATAAGTATGTGAGTTCTTTATGCCTAATGTTGAGTCCATGGATTATACGCACTCTCACCCTTCCATCATTGCTAGCCTCTTCGGTACCGTACATTGCCCTTTCTCACCTTGAGAGTTGGTGCAAACTTCGCCGGTGCATCCAAACCCCGTGATATGATATGCTCTATCACACATAAACCTCCTTATATCTTCCTCAAAACAGCCACCATACCTACCTATTATGGAATTTCCATAGCCATTCCGAGATATATTGCCATGCAACTTTCCACCGTTCCGTTTATTATGACACACTTCATCATTGTCATATTGCCTTGCATCATCATGTAGTTGACATCGTATTTGTGGCAAGGCCACCATGCATAATTTATCATACATGTCACTCTTGATTCATTGCCCATCTTGTTACACCGCCAGAGGCATTCATATAGAGTCATATTTTGTTCTAGTATTGAGTTGTAATCTTTGAGTTGTAAATAAATAGAAGTGTGATGATCAGCATTAATAGAGCATTGTCCCAAAAAAGGGCAAAAAAAGAAAGGCCAAATAAAAAAGGGACAATGCTACTATCCTTTTTCCCACACTTGTGCTTCAAAGTAGCACCATGATCTTCATGATAGAGAGTCTCTTGTTTTGTCACTTTCATATACTAGTGGGAAATTTTCATTATAGAACTTGGCTTGTATATTCCAACAATGGGCCTCCTCAAGTGCCCTTGGTCTTCATGAGCAAGCAAGTTGGATGCACACCCACTTAGTTTCTTTTGTTGAGCTTTCATACATTTATAGCTCTAGTGCATCCGTTGGATGGCAATCCCTACTCCTTGCATTGACATCAATTGATGGGCATCTCCCTAGACCATTGATTCGCCGCGTCGATGTGAGACTTTCTCCTTTTTTTGTCTTCTCCACATAACCCCCACCATCATATTCTATTCCACCCATAGTGCTATATCCATGGCTCACGCTCATGTATAGCGTGAAAGTTGAAAAAAGTTTGAGATTACTAAAGTATGAAACAATTCCTTGGCTTGTCATCGGGGTTGTGCATGATGAGAGCATTCTTGTGTGACGAAAATGGAGCATGACCAAACTATATGATTTTGTAGGGATGAACTTTCTTTGGCCATGTTATTTTGAGAAGACATGATTGCTTAGTTAGTGTGCTTGAAGTATTATTATTTTTATGTCAATATTAAACTTTTGTCTTGAATCTTATGGATCTGAACATTCTTGCCAAAATGAAGGGAATTACTTAGAGAAATATGTTAAGTAGCATTCCACATCAAAAATTCGTTTTTTATCATTTACCTAGTCGAGGACAAGCAGGAATTAAGCTTGGGGATGCTGATACGTCTTCAACGTATCTATAATTTTTGATTGTTCCATGCTATTATATTATATGTTTTGGATGTTTATGGGCTTTATTACGCACTTTTATATTATTTTTCGGACTAACCCATTAATCCAGAGCCCAGTGCCAGTTTCTGTTTTATCACAGAAAAGGAAAATCAAACGGAGTCCAATTGACCTGAAACTTCACGGAACTTATTTTTGGACCAGAAGAAGCCCACGGAGTATCGGAGATGGACCAGAAGAGTCCCGGGCTGCCCACGAGGGTGGGGGCGCGCCCACCGCCTTTGCGCACCCCCCTGCCTCGTCGACAGCCCGGAGATCCGCCGACGTACCTCTTCCTCCTATATATATCCATATAACCTAAAAACTTCGGGGAGCACAATCGATCAGGAGTTCCACCGCCAGAATCCTTCGTAGCCACCGAAAACCAATCTAGACCCGTTCCGACACCCTGTCAGACGGGGCAATCCCTCTCAAGTGTCCATCTTCATCATCCCGGCGCTCTCGATGACGAGGAGGGAGTAGTTCTCCCTCGGGGCTGAGGGCATCTACCAGTAGCTATGTGTTTGATATCTCTCTCTTGTGTTCTTGAGGTGGTACGATCTTGATGTATCGCGAGCTTTGCTATTATAGTTGGATCTTATGATGTTTCTCCCCCTCTATCTCTTGTAATGGATTGATTTTTTCCATTTGAAGTTATCTTATCGGATTGAGTCTTTAAGGATTTGAGAACACTTGATGTATGTCTTGCGTGGGATACCCGTGGTGACAATGGGGTATTCTATTGATCCACTTGATGTTTGTTTTGGTGATCACTTGTGGGTTCCGCACATGGATCTATGCATAGGGGTTGGCACACGTTTTCGTCTTGACTCTCCGGTAGAAACTTTGGGGCACACTTTGAAGTACTTTGTGTTGGTTTGAATAGATGAATCTGAGATTGTGTGATGCATATCGTACAATCATACCTACGGATACTTGAGGTGACATTGGAGTGTCTAGGTGACATTAGGGTTTTAGTTGATTTGTGTCTTAAGGTGTTATTCTAGTACGAACTCTATGATAGATCGAATGGAAAGAATAGCTTCATGTTATTTTACTACGGACTCTTGAATAGATCGATCAGAAAGGATAACTTTGAGGTGGTTTCGTGCCCTACCATAATCTCTTCGTTTGTTCTCCGCTATTAGTGACTTTGGAGTGACTCTTTGTTGCAATGTTGAGGGATATTTATATGATCCAATTATGTTATTATTGTTGAGAGAACTTGCACTAGTGAAAGTATGAACCCTAGGCCTTGTTTCAGCGCATTGCAATACCGTTTACGCTCACTTTTACCACTTGCTACCTTGCTCTTTTCATATTTTCAGATTAGAAAAGCCTATATCTACCTTCCATATTGCAGTTGTATCACCATCTCTTCGCCGCACTAGTGCACCTATACAATTTACCATTGTATTGGGTGTGTTGGGGACACAAGAGAATCTTTGTTATTTGGCTGCAGTGTTGCTTGAGAGAGACCATCTTCATCCTACGCCTCCCACGGATTGATAAACCTTAGGTCATCCACTTGCGGGAAATTTGCTACTGTCCTACAAACCACTGCACTTGGAGGACCAACAACATCTACATGAAGAAGGTTGTGTAGTAGACATCAGCCGCCATGACTCGTCTCGCCTCGGCAGGAGGTCGGGGATGACCCCTCCGCGCGTGGGCCCCGTCCAGTGCCCCATGGGCCCACGGGCTCCAAGGCCCAACTAGCCCGCTAGCCTGCCTCGCCTACTAGGCCTCGGTCCACTATGGAGAGGTCACTCAACCCAGCGCCCAGACAACTATTCAGTTTCGGCCCAACTCTATTTTTTTCGTTAGCGAATTTATCTATTATCCAGGGAATTTCAGTTTTGCAAAATAGTCCATAGACTTTATGCATTTAATAACTCGACAATCATGCATCGGATTAAAATGATTTATATATGAAAAATGACTAGAATTTCATCTAGTTTCACAATATCCAACTTTGATGCATGTTTGAAATGTTTAAATTGTTGTTTGCTTTAATTTGCTCCAATGCCATGCTAAAATGCTTTAATTCATAACTAAATAGCCGTAGCTCGGTTTCAAATAAACTTTATATGTAAATGGGGTCGAAAAATGCATAGATTAACAGGTAGCACTACTTTGCATATTAAACAACTCTAAAATATGCTTTAGGGCAGAACAGTACTAACCTTAATATATGCACATGAGGATTTACCAGAATTGTTGTTTGTTGTTTCAGGCCTCATTTAAACCTGCCTAGATAGTTAGTTTATTTATGCTTCACCCTCTTGCCATGTTTAACAACATTTAACATTGTTGGGTGCATAAATGGGAGATAACTAAATAAGTCATGTGGTGTTTCGTCAATATGCAACTCGGTGCATATTGAGCTCCACTTAGCTTGTAGTTTTGCGTGTGCACTTTGCCATGCCATGCCTCAGTAAACCGGACATGCATCATACGTGGTTGTGCATCATGCCATGTTTATGTGATGGTTGTTTACTATGTTGCTTGCTTCTTTCTAGGTTGCTTCTCTCGTTAGCTTCAGTTTCGTTTCGGAGTTGTGAGGATTCGTTCGACTATGTTGGGTCGTCTACTTCATGGACTTGTTCTTCTTCCTTGAGAGATCTCAGGCAAGATGACCATACCCTCGAAATCACTTCTATCTTTGCTTGCTAGTTGTTCGCTCTATTGCTATGCCACACTACCTACCAGTTGCTATAACATGCCTCCAATATTGCCATGTCAAGCCTCTAACCCACCTTTTCCTAGCAAACCTTTGTTTGGCTATGTTCCCTTTTTGCTCAACCCCTCTAATAGTGTTGCTAGTTGCAGGTGAAGTTGAAGTTTGTTCCATATTGGAACATGGATATGTTGGGATATCACAATATCTATTATGTTAATTAATGCATCTATATACTTGGTAAAGGGTATAAGGCTCAGCCTTATGCCTGGTGTTTTGTTCCACACTTGCCGCCCTACTTTCCGTCATACCGGTGTTATGTTCCTTGATTTTGCGTTCCTTACACAGTTGGGTGTTATGGCACTAGTAGAAAACAGGGCTATGGTCCAGGCCGGCTCAGCCCATTAGTCCCGGTTCAGTCTAGAACCGGGACCAATGTGGGCATTGGTCCCGGTTCGTGAGCCCAGGGGGGCGGCCGAGCCATGCGGGCCATTGGTCCCGGTTCATCTGGACCTTTTGGTCCTGGTTGGTGGGATGAACCGGGACCAATGGGCCTCGCTCCTGGCCCACCACCATTGGTCCCGGTTGGTGGCTTGAACCGGGACCAAAGGCTTCCCTTTAGTCCCGGTTCTTGTCATCAACCGGGACCAATGAGGTGCCTATATATACCCCCTCGCACAAGAGCAGAGCACAGTGCTCTGTTTTTTCTGGCCGAGGGGGAGAGGGCTTTGTGGTGCTCTAGATCACCTCCTATGCACATGAGGTGTTCGATGGAATGCCCGAGCAACACTACTTAAGCTTTCTCCTCTCGAAGCTCGACCTCCAAGCTCCATTTTCCTCGAGATTTGTCTAGATTTAGCGGTCCGTCACGCCCCGTCCCCGTCTTCACCGCCGTCAATCACCCGCGCCGATCTCATCACCCACACCACCGTGGTGAGCCTCTTGTTCTTATCTTCTTTCTGAAAGGAAAAATATTCTTACTTGTATGTTTAAATAGATACTTGTATCATTTTCTTACATTTTTTATTGCATCTTATATAGTGCGATGGTTTTGGTATCCGCCCCCGTCGGCCCTCGTCCTGTCTATGATTCGGATTTGGTACGTATATTATCTTTATAACTATTGGTTCATTTATTGTTTATGAAAATTATGCCGACCAACGTGACATAGATTTTATTTATCTAGGATGTATGTGAATCGGAAATGCCAACGGACCCTATTGTCGAGAGGTTAAATTTAGTTGAAGAAGAAAACAATTTGTTGAAGGAAAAAATAAAAAAAATTGAGGAGAAGATGATATTGGAGTTGCATGTTGCGGATGTCGTCGATGATCACAAGATCAAGATGGATGCAATGCGCTTGAAGATTAGAAAGATTAGAAAATATGCCATTCATACCGAGGCTTGGTATCATTATGCCGTTGGATCAATTGTTACCTTGGTTGCGATTATGATCGCATTTGTTTTCGCATTGAAATGTTTTACATAGTTTCAATGTATGGTTTAATTAATTAGATGCTCTGGAGAGCTATATGTTATTAGATGAGAACTATGTATGCACTTTGGTTTTAATGTGATGATGAACTTCTATTAATTTGGACAGTTAATTATATATAATGCACGTAGATGAACCGACAATGGATGTACGGTGACAGACACACCCGCGAGTACATTAAGGGCGTGCATGAGTTTCTCGATGCGGCTGAGGCAAACAAGTAGAATGGTTTTATGTGTTGTCCATGCACTAAATGTGGGAATACGAGATCTTACTCTAACCGGAAAATCCTTCACTCCCACCTGCTTTACTAGTGTTTCATTCCACACTATAATGTTTGGACGAGGCACGGAGAAATAGGGGTTATAATGGAAGACGGTGAAGAAGAAGAGTACGATGACAACTATGTGCCCCCTGAATACGGTGATGCTGCAACGGGGGGAGCTGGTGAAGATCAAGAGGAACCAGACGATGTGCCCAATGATGCTGCCACGGGTGAAGCTGCTGAAGATCAAGAGGAACCAGACGATGTGCCCGATGATGATGATCTCCGCCGGGTCATTGTCGATGCAAAGACGCAATGCATTAGTCAAAAGGAGAAGCTGAAGTTCGATCGCATGTTAGAGGATCACAAAAAAGGGTTATACCCCAATTGCGCTAGGCCAGAAGGAAGCATCTACATGGGCCATCAAACAGAGGATGTTATCGGGTTTTGTGTTGACATCATTCCTGGCCTTAACAAGATAGGTCTCCCTAAATCGCGGTATGAGGGGAGACTGACTGGAAAAGGCACTCTTGGAAGAGACTCAATAATATGCAGGGACGGATATTCTTGGTCTCAAGCACACTACAAAGTTCTATAGAACTCTACCTTGGTGACCCCGTATGTCGATGAACACAAGAACAGTCTACGCTCCAAACACCCAGAGCAATGCAACGACTGGATTACATGTGAACACATCAGGACTTTCAGCAGTTGGTTGGAAAAACGTCTCAGAGGTGACAACACTGTTTGTGATGAGTTGTACTTGTTGTCCAGGGGACCATCTTTGACTGTGTTGACTTACAAAGGATACGAGATAAATGGGAATACATTTTACACGATCGCCCAAGATCAAAAGAGCACCAACCAAAACAGCGGTGTCCGCTTTGATGCAGCAACCGAGAGTGGAAAGGACACATATTATGGTTACATAGTGGACATATGGGAACTTGACTATGGACCTGATTTTAAGGTCCCTTTGTTTAAGTGCAAATGGGTCAATCTGTTAGGCGGCGGGGTACAGGTAGACCCACAGTATGGAATGATAACAGTGGATCTGAAAAATCTTGGGTACACTGACGAACCGTTCGTCCTAGCCAATGATGTGGCACATGTTATCTATGTGAAGGACATGTCTACCAAACCGAGAAAAAGAAAAGATAAGGAAGCGAATACATCATACGATGAGCCAAAGCACCACATAGTTCTTTCAGGAAAAAGGGACATCCTGGGAGTGGACGGCAAGACAGACATGTCTGAAGATTATGAAAAGTTTCATGAAATTCCTCCCTTCAATGTCAAGGCTGACCCATGCATCCTGATAAACAATGAAGAATATCCATGGTTACGGCGCAATAAGCAAATGACACAAGCGAAGAAAAAGTGAAGACATTCTCCCGCAACTATTATGATGATACCATGCCAAATTTGTAACAGACGAACATGCTACCATTGTCTGTTTTGTACATGCACATGCTATGTGGGTGAAATTATGATAC
This sequence comes from Triticum monococcum, assembly GCA_034509565.1. Lineage (NCBI taxonomy): Eukaryota > Viridiplantae > Streptophyta > Magnoliopsida > Poales > Poaceae > Triticum > Triticum monococcum. The sequence continues at coordinate 637,389,785 of CM067847.1, read as the reverse complement.
CATCCCAACTTTCAACTTTTTCAGAGTTCATTTGAAATGCTTTCATGTCTTATGGTTCGAAACTTTGATACTTCAAAAGTGATTGTCCATTTTGTACACGAAGTGCATCAAGTTTTTGTCGTAACCCTCTCTAATTTTTGGAACATGCTATGTGGGTGAAATGATGATACCATGCCAACTTTCAACCTTTTCAGAGTTCATTTTGAAATGCTTTCCAATTTCGGAGTCATTTAGCTCAAAGAATGAATTAATAGCAAACAAAATGAACTACAAAACTTTTATGAAAATAAAAACAATCAATTAAAATATTATGTTATGATCAACTAAAATAAAACTATAATATTCTTCAATAGCAAAAAGAATATAATTTTTGTGACCTAAAATCAAACTATAAGTATTTAATTGTAAGTATAAATAAAAAAATAAATAGCAAAGAAGAAAAAAAATCTATTTTTATAGTAAAGTCATTCATAAACTAGTGATTCACACAAATTTTATAAAATTCAAATTTAAACTATTCAAAATTTTAAAACTAATGGCACTAACAGAAAGTTTATAATTTTTGTGACGTAAAATCAAAAAGAAATCACTAAATAACTATAAGTATTTAGTTGTAAGTATAAATAAAAAATAAATAGAAAAAAATTCTATTTTTATAGTAAAGTTATTCATAAACTAGTGATTCACACAAATTTTTAAAAATTCAAATTTAAACTATTCAAAATTTAAAAGTAATGGCACTAACAGAAAGTTTATAATTTTGGTGACCTAAAAGCAAAAAGAAATCACTAAAAACTGTAAGTATTTAGTTTTAAGTAGAAATAAAAAAAATAAAAAACCAAAAAAATGTAGAAATAAAAAAGAAAAAACCAAAAAAAATGCCTCCTACTGGGCCTGCACAGCCTGAATACGACTAGAAACCCTACATGGTCCAGGATTCAAGCCCGCAGAAGGCCCAATAGGCCCACACGCAGTAGCAAGTCTAGGCCCGAAAGCCTGCATTAGAGAGGAGCTCAAATGGGGAGGCACACCAGCGCTTATAAACCAGTGCCGGCGCCCTTCAGCTAGCGATGTGGGACTAAACTTTTGGGTGCGGGGCAGCACAAGGCCATTGGTCCCGGTTGGTGCCACCAACCGGGACTAAAGGGGGCATTGGTCACGGTTCGTGGCACCAGCCGTGACCAATTCCCCCCTTTAGTCCGGGTTGGTGCCACCAACCGAGACCAAAGGCCGCCGCTTCCCGCCCTTTGGGCTGCTGAAAAGAGGCCTTTGGTCTCGGTTGGTGGCACCAACCGGGACTAATGCCCACCTTTAGTCCCGGTTGCTGCCATGACCGGGACTAAAGGCTCTGCTATATAAGCCCACACTTTGGAAATTTTCGCCAACTGCTCCATTCCCCATCGCCGACGCCGCCAGGCTGCTCGTCCTCCTCGTCGCCGTCGCCGGGCCCTGCCCCGTCGCCGTCGCTGCGCCCTGCCCCATCGCCGTCGCCGCGCCCTGTCGCTGTCGTCGTCGTCGCGCCCTCTTGCGCGTCGCCGGCCGCCCTGCCCCGAGCTCGCTGCCGTCCGCCCTGCCCTGAGCCCTGCCTCCTCGTCCCCGTCGCCGGCCGCCCTGCCCCGAGCTTGCTGACGTCCGCCCTGCCCCGAGCCCCGCCTCCTCGTCCCCGTCGCTGTGTGCCGCCCCGAGCCCGTGGCCATCCCTGTCGCCGTGTGCCACCCCGAGCCCGTCGTCCCCGTCACCACGTGCCGCCCCGCGCACGCCGTCCCTGTCGCCGGCATCCCCAAGCCCGCCGTCCTCCTTCCCGTCGCTGGCCTTCTCTCCCCGTCGCCGCCCGCCCCCAGTGGGCTCCCCCCTTTCCCATCCCCGTCGCAGACGATGCCACCCATTGCCGCCGCTGCTCTCTGTTCATGTATGCAAAAGTTACATTTTTAGAAAATCATCTATATATGTTCAGAACAGTTCTATATGAATGTGGCTATATATATATGTTCAGAAAAGTTCTATATGTATGTGGCTATGTATGTGTATGTGGCTATGTGAATATGCAAAGAAGAGGAGATGCAGAAGATGATATATTTTCTTATTCGTGGGTGTGTCGAGAGGGTCATCGATAACTTTAGTGAATTTTACGTTATTTTCATTTTAGGTCATTTTAAGTCGTGGGTGTGTCGAGAGGGCGGCCAAGGGGTCGAGGGTCGTCGAACATGAGAGGGGGGATGATAGATGATGATGATTGGGGGGGAGGGGGGACGTCGGACATTCATGAGAGAGACGGGGAAGAAGGGTAAGAAGAGGGAGAAGAAGAGGGGGTCGAGAGGGGGTCTAGGGTCGCCGAGGGGTCGAGGGTCGTCGAACATGAGAGGATGAAGTGGATAAAAAAAGAAGAGGAATAAGAAAAGAAAAAAGAGGAAAAGAAAGAATAGAGGAGAAGATCTCCTCTATTCTTTCTTCTCCTCTTTTTTTTCTTCTTCTTCCTCTTTTTTTTATCGGGAACGAGGGTCATCGAGGGTCGCCGAGCGGTAGAGGAAGAAGAGGATAAAAAAGAAGAGGAAGAAAAAAAAGAGAGGGGTCGACGGTCGCCTAGGGGTCGAGGGTCGAGAGGGGGTCTAGGGTCGCCGAGAGGGGAGAGGAAGACGAGGAGAAATAAATAAGAAGAAGAAAAAAGAAGAAAAAGAAGAGGAGAAGAAGAGAAAAATAGAATATATATATTCTATTTTCTCTTTTCTCCTCTATTCCTTTCTTCTTCTACTATTTTTTTTCTTCTTTTTTTTCTTCGACACGTGGGGGGGTCGAGAACGTCGGACATTCATGAGAGAGGCGAGGAAGAAGGGGAAGAAGAGGGAGAAGAAGAGGAGAGGAAGAAGAGGAAGTCTTCTCCTCTATTCTTTCTTCTCTTCTTTTTTCTTCTTGTTCTTCCACTTTATTTTATGGGGAACGAGGGTCTTCGAGGGTCGCCGAGCGGTAGAGGAGAAACCCTAAATAGAAAGTATCGTCGGTGTGAGATACATGTACCGTCGGTGTCGGACACTACATCCACATCCCACAAGTGGCGCGGGCTTCGACGCCCACGTCACTTGTGGGACGTGGATGTAGTGTCTGACACCGACGGCCACATGTATCTCACACCCAAGATACTTGCTATTTAGGGTTTCCTCTACCGAAAAGAAGAGGAGAAATAAATAAGAAGAAGAAAAAAGAAGAAAAAGAAGAGGAGAAGAAGAAAGGAATAGTGGAGAAGAAGAGAAAATAGAATATATTCTATTTTCTCTTCTTCTCCACTATTCCTTTCTTCTTCTCCTCTTTTTTTTCTTGTATTTTTTCTTCAATCTTCTCCTCTAGCTATTCCTTTCTTCTTCTCCTAGTGTCAAAGTATTGAAGAAATCCATGCCTTCATCATTAGCCGGAAGTAACCAGGGCATGTTGGTATGAAGTTCTGCAAAGTTGTTCTGGAATGGAGTCCCGGATAGACTAATCCACCTTTTGGTACGAATTCAGCAAAGGCCTTCCAAATAGCGATATTTGGAAGGCTGTTTCTGAACTTTGTACCAAAAAGCGAATTATCCTATCTGGGACTCCATTCCAGAACAACTTTGAAGAGCTTCGTTCCATCATGCACATGTTACTTTCGCCTAATGTTGAAGATATGGTTTTGTTGAATCCTTTGACACTAGGCAACCTCCCGACCCCTCGGTGATCCTCTTGAACATGAGAGGAAGAAGAGGATAAAAAAAGAAGAGTAAGAAGAAAAAACAGAGGAGAAGAAAGAATAGAGGAGTTCTTCTCCTCTATTCATTCTTCTCCTCTTTTTTTCTTCTTCTTCCTCTTTTTTTTATCAGGAACAAGGGTCGTCAAGGGACATAGATGTAGTGTCGTCGTTGTCGATATATACCCCCTCCCAATAGCTTACTATGATTAGGTAGCTAGTTCTAAGTTTGGCACTATATATCCATCTATCATGTTTGAATAATAATTGCCATGTTGTAAATATTTGTAGAAACTATGGACACCACCCTAGACGAAGCAACAAAAGAAGCGTTGTTGAGGGAAATAATCGCAGAAGGAAGTGATACCATCTCGTTGTTTCTCAATGAAATCGATGGTTTGGAAGGAGAGGGTGAACAAGCTGGCTACGGTGACCTAATGCCGGTGCAAGAAGAAGAACATGAGGACGGCTCCGGTGACCCAATGCCGGTGCAAGAAGGAGACCATGATGACGGCTCAGGTGACCGAACCGAGTCTGGCCAGGTATATATATTAGTTAAGCCTATGCTGACTAGCTGATTGATGCATTCATTGTTTTGGTATGTACACATATTAATTAAGTCTTTGTTCTTTTTTCTAGCCCTCCGGATCGAGCACAACTTCGGTAAACAGACGAGGCCCGAAGAAAAAGTTGAGCTCGGATGAAAAGTTTGAGATCATAGCAATCGCGCTCGACGGCCAACCTATTGAACCCCTCTGGACAAAGAGCGCATTTGTTGCTTAGTGCGGGGTTCTGGTTAGGGACAAGATCCCGATAAGCATCCAGCAATGGTTTAAGCTGGCTACAGAAGACCCTGAGGTGTCTTATGTCAATGATATGCAGAAAAATGATCTTTGGACTGAGCTGAAGTCAAATTTCACCCTACCACCTGAGGATAATCCAGAGAACCCAATTAAAGAGAAATTAATCATGTCTTTTGCTCGGAAGTGGATGGCAGAACTATTCAGGAGGTGGAAGAAAGAGCTGAATAAGTTTGTCGAAAATAATGAGACACCAGAATTCAAGGGCAGATATGAGAAGATCAGAGATCATTGGCCCGCATTTGTGGCCCACAAGACATCGGAAAAGAGTCAGATGATGTCGGCGACAAACAAGCAAAATGCTGCGAAGAAGAAGCTTCACCATCGCACGGGGTCACGTGGCTACCTCGTAGCTCGGCCTAAGTGGTCCAAGATTGAGAATGATCTGGTTCATAAAGGGATCGAACCAGAGACAATTAACTGGCCAGACCGTTGCCGGACTTGGTTCTTCGGGGCTGGCGGAACCTTGGACCCTGTAATAGGGAAGTGCATTTGGACGAACGATCAAATGGGCATACTAGTTAGTAAGCTTAAGCAGTATATCGAAGCAGCGCAGGAAGGGACGTTCTTTCCAGACAGAGAGAACGACGAGCTCACAATGGCCCTCGGGAATCCTGAGCACCCTGGACGGACACGAGGCACGCCAGGCTCCGTTCCGTGGAAGGTTGGGTTTCCGGATGCAGGCGGTTACAAATCCCATGAGAGGAGGAAAAAATTGCAGCAGACCCAAATGCAGGCGCTGCAAGCAAGGGTAGACGTGATAGAGGAACGAGAAGCAAATCGCAGCAAACGTACTGCCGAAGCCTCCCCTGAAGCTAGCCCGCCATCTCAGCGCAGAAGCAGCGTGGCTTCCACCGAGCTGCTTCGGCCGGAGCATGCCTTGACGACTCCTCCCAGCTATCCCGTGGATGCTATAACGGAGTCTCAAAATTGCCACCTTATGACGCAATGGATGAATTTGAAGGTCAAGGCGGCTGTTGGCTCTGTTTATCCTACTGAACCCGGCGCAACTTTTCACTGCCGGCCGATTCCAGAAGGATATGCTAGGGTGATGGTGGATGAGATAACGGAGGGATTTGAGGACCTCCAGCTTGACCACCCTACCGGTGAAGGGGAGACTCGGCTGGGGTCTGCTCTGAAAACTCCATGCCTATGGCAGAAGGAGCTCATCAACCTTCCGAACTGGACGCCTCCGCCTCCTCCTCCTCCTCGTCCGGCGGGTCAGGGCACTCCGCCTCCTCCACCGCCTCCTCCTTCGGCGAGTGACGATCAGGGCCCTCGGCCGGCTCCTTCTCCGGCGCGTGGCGGCACTCCGCCTCCTTCTTCGCCTGCGCCGACGCACCCGAGCAGCCAGCCTCCTCCTTCTCTGCCTCATCAGCAAGGGCAGAAGAGACCTTCCGCCGCTCCAGCTGCTCCGGCGCGTCGTAGTCCTTCTCCTCCGCCTCTTAAGCAAGTAAAGAAGACAACCGCTCCGTCTGCTTGGTCGGCGTCTAGCAGTACAACCAGAGGTGGGAGGACATACAGATTCGGTCCTTCTCTAAAGACTCCAGAGAAGTTACCATACGAGAGGACCCAGGAGGAGAACGCCGAGATCACGCGAGAAGAAGTGAGGAAATTCTTTGAAGGGGTGAAAGCAAAGAAACATCCACCTCCGGAGGAGAAGGTAGATCGGGTGAAAGTGAAGCGCACTCTGGCTGCCCTGACAAAACCACCAAAGTCTGATCCACCGAAAGGAAACTATGACCGCATTATTGGAAAGGAATTTGCCGAAGCGGAGCGGTCGGGAAGTACTGTCAGTGATCAAAGGCTGAAAGAACGATGAGATGGGAAACAAATTGCCCAGTTCAGCGAACAAGCAAAGCAATCATGCCCCCCGCTCAAGGTGCCTAGCCACAACGTTGCTAATGATCCGAGGATGGTGCCCGGTTATAGCAATCTTGCAGATTACCTGCCCGACGAAGTACATTATGAACCCATGGACATGCAGATACAAAGATACGAGTACGGGAAGCCTCTCGTCAAAGATGAAAGATCTCTATCAACGATGATGCGAAGATTGCATGATTGGTACTTGAAAATCTGCAGAGACTCTGGGGGGAGGAGTACTTTGTATGTGAAAGTTAAAAAGGAGCATGACCTCGTTGGAATTGATCTGTTCCCTGTTCCATTTGAGGAGTTCTATCAGTTTATCAATCAATTGGCCCTCGAGAAAACAACGGTCGCCCGCTACTGTCTGTAAGTAGTACTACTTCTGTCATTAAGTTTCTCTATATAGCTTAGCTCTTTCATTGCATGTATTTATAATCATCCGCACTATATTATGCAGATTGAAGATCGTCGAATTGAAGAAAAGACAAGTCGGTGATATTGGGTTCATTAACACATATCTCATAGATGCAACTCAGGCTAAATTTCATGCCGCAGAAACCGAGGCCAGCATGCTACGATCGTTGATAATAAATCAAAACAAAGATATAATACTCTTTCCTTACAACTTCAAGTGAGTGTTACTGTCTTGTGCATATTCGGTTTCCCTTATATATTAGTCAAGGTTATAGTAATGTAATTGATGAGTTATGCATGCGTGTGTAGTTTCCACTATATTCTCCTACATGTTAAGCTTGAGCAGGGACTAGTAACCGTCTTAGACTCAAGACGAAAAGATCCCAAGGACTATGCAGACATGACTCAAATACTCGAGAAGTAAGTTAAATCGATCATTATCCACGATATCAGCAACTTTGTTCATTTCCTGATATATCAAGTAATTGTTTTCTTTCTCCGGCAGGGTTTGGAGAAAATTCACTAGAAAAGCTCCGGGACTGCCGAAGGAGCTGCAATTTAGACACCCGAAAGTAAGTACTATAGTAGCATTTTAAGTGCATCTACTAGTCATTCAAGCGCTAGTTTCATCAATACCATTTGGCATTCTTGCTTATCAGTTTGATTAACCTCTATTTCTTGTAAAGTGGTTGTGGCAGGAACAAGGGAATGATTTCTGTGGATACTATGTTTGCCAGTCCATCCGCCACACGACCTGTGAGTGGGGCTACACTGAAGAACAATATGAAGTACGTAAATAACAACATTCACAATTTTATTTTATTACCATCATTTGTGTTGAGTTTCATTCATTCATATATATATATGTATTGACCCCCTTCTTTAAATTAGATGTTTCGGAAGCGGGATGAACTCCTAGCACCAGCTCGCATGCGAGGAATTCAAGAGGAATTGGTGGCATTCTTTCTTGACCACGTGATCCCTGAAAACGGAGAATTCTATGTGGACCCTGAGTCCGTATGATTATATTTGTAAGAGATAATTATTGTATATATGTAGCCGGTAGTGTCAGATAGATATACGAGAACTTGTTGTTCGACCAATCTCTCGGAGAAAGAGAGGTGGTCGATATCACTTCTCTCTATATGCATATATGTTCATCACGATCTTCTGTTTCCTTCGTTTGCTTACTAGCTAGCCAGCATGTCTAGTCCTCTCTATACGTATGTATAGTACGTAGCGTCGACCAAGCACTAACATAAAAGAGGACACTTCTCTCTATTAATTATAGCTAGCTAACACAATATATGAAACACCTAAATTAACCCCCCAAACCCCCCACCCCCCCCCCCCTTAAAAAAAAAAACCCCAGCCACAGAAATGCTGATGCGTGGATGCCTATTGGTCCCGGTTGGTGCCACCTACCGGGAACAAAGGGTCTCCTGCCTGGGCTCTGCGCACTGCCCACGTGGAGGCCCATCAGTCCCGGTTCTGGATTGAACCGGGACTAAAGGGTCGTGGCATTAGTACCGACACTTTAGTGCCGGTTCAGGAACCGGGACTAAAGGCCCTTACGAACCTGGACTATAGGCCCTTTTTCTACCAGTGTGGGAACCCCTTGACAGTTCTCTTTGAATAAAACTCCTCCAGCAAGGCCCAACCTTGGTTTAACATTTGCCTAACAACCCATTACCCTTCCCTTGGGTCGGCCAACTTGAGGGTCATCTTTATTTTAACCCCCCCGAGCTAGTGCTTCTCTAAGTGTTGGTCCGAACCAAGTAGACTGCGGGGCCACCGCGGGGAAACTTGAGGTTTGGTTTTACTCGTAGGATGTCTCATCCGGTTATGCCCTGAGAACGAGATATGTGCAGCTCCTAACGGGACTTTCAACACATCGGGTGGCTTTGCTGGTCTTGTTTTACCATTGTCGAAATGTCTTGTAACCAGGATTCCGAGCCTGATCGGGTCTTCCTGGGAGAAGGAATATCCTTCATTGACCATGAGAGCTTGTGATGGGCTAAGTTGGGACATCCCTGCATGGTTTGAGCTTTCAAAAGTCGTGCCCACGGTTATGTGGCATATGGGAATTTGTTAACGTCCAGTTGGAGAGAACTTTACACTTGACTTAAGTAAAATGCATCAACCACGTGTGTAGCCATGATGGTATCTTTTCAGTGGAGTCCGGGAAGTGAACACGGTTCTTGTGTTATGTTTGAACGTAAGTAGTTTCAGGATCACTTCTTGATCATTTCTAGCTTCACTACCGTGCCCTGCTTCTCTTCTCGCTCTCTTTCGCGTATGTTAGCCACCATATATGCTAGTGCTTGCTGCAGGTCTACCTCACTACCTTTTCCTACCCATAAGCTTAAATAGTCTTGATCTCACGTGTGTGAGATTGCTGAGTCCTCGTGGCTCACAGAAACTTCCAAACAGTTGCAGGTGCTGATGATACTAGTGTAGATGAAGCAAGTGAGCTCAAGTGGGAGCTTGATAAAGTTCGTGTTCATTGTGTTGTTTCATTGATCAGTAGTGGAGCCCAGTTGGGACGATCGGGGATCTAGCATTTGGGGTTGTCTTTCTTTATTTTGGTTCCGTAGTCGGACCTTGATTGTAATTTGGATGATGTATGTTTAACTTGTATTTGTGTGAAGTGGCGATTGTAAGCCAACTCTTTATCCCTTGCTTATTCAGTACATGGGATAGTGTCAAGATTACCCCTCTTGCAAAAAACCTACCATGCGGCTATGCCTCTAAGTCGTGCCCCGACAATAGTTGCCAAGTCAGCGAACTGTATTATGCGACGGTGGTTGATGGCGTTGAGGATTCCTTCGTCTATGCCATTGTTTCAGAACGTTGAGATTGCTTCCTCATTGCAGTAATCTTTAATCTTTTCTTTGACAAGAAGGAATCTGGCCAAGAAGTGGTGGACCTTTTCCTGAGACTGCTGTTGTATGCTCATGAGAGTGCTTATATTTGGGTAGGTGGGTGGTTTTAAATCTGATACCTGACCCAATTTTGGATCCGAAGTCTGAAGGACTTCCGAACTTAGCAGATCGGGCTCTAGGATATCCACTGATTTCTTAGGCCCATCGTCCAATTCTATGTTCGAAGGGCAGGATGCATCTCCTCGCAGGTGGGTGTCCGGCTCTTCAAAGCCGGAGATCCGGACATAGACCGTCTTTAGTATGGGGGAAGAGTTGTCGTCTCGCTCCTCGACTATCGCTATCTGGTGGGTGATCGCTGGAGATTTGATTTCTCTCTGATCGGGTTTAAGCCCAATTCAAACGTAGTCTATGGCGACCCCTAGGGCGGCGATGCGATCTAGGAGCTCGTTTAAAGACGAAAGCTCCACTGGATCCATCTGCTTGGAGTGTTCGGAGTCAATATGAAGGGGATTTTTGATGACCCGGCTTAACAACTGAACGGGCGGTCATGGTAAAGCCGCCTAGCTGGAGGGTTTGGCTTGGGGCTAGTGCTCCTTCGGCGGTGATATTGTCATTGAGAACAAGGCGAGCCATCGATCCTGTCGTCAACGTCAAAGTGGAACTCTCAATGAAAGCACCAATGTCGGTGTCAAAACCGGCGGATCTCGGGTACGGGGTCCCGAACTGTGCGTCTAAGATGATGGTAATAGGAGACAGGGGACACGATGTTTACCCAGGTTCGGGCCCTCTCTATGGAGGTAATACCCTACTTCTTGCTTGATGGATCCTGATGAATATGAGTGTTAGAAGAGTTGATCTACCACGAGATCGAGATGGCTAAACCCTGAAGCTTAAACTGTATGACTATGGTGATGATTGTAGTCCTCTGGACTAAGTCCTCCGGTTTATATAGACACCGGGAGGATCTAGGGTTACACAAGGTCGGTTATAAAGAAAGGAATCACTTATTTGATCACCAAGCTTTCCTTCCACGCTAAGGAGAGTCCCATCAGGACACAGGTGCCGTCTTCGGTCTTCACATCTTCACAGCCCATCAGTTTGGCTCATGGCTAACAGGCCGGACGCCCGAGGACCCCTTAGTCCAGGACTCCCTCACCTTGTACTAACAATGCAGCTGAGTATGAAGCCTTACTCCATTGTCTTTGGATGGCTAAAGAGACGAATCTAAGCCGGGTGAGGTGTTTTGGTGACTCGGATTTAGTGGCTCAGCAAGTTTCAGGCACTTGGGATTCTAAGGACCAACTCATGGCAGCTTATCGCCGAGGGGTGGACGCTATTGCTGGTCACTTCAAGGGCTATCAAGTAGAGCATGTTAATTAGAGGAAACAAGAGGCAACTAATGCTTTAGGCCGGTTGGGGTCCCAACGTAAGCTGGCGCCACCCAATGGTTTCCTTGATATTCTGCATAACCCTTCAGTCAAATTGCCTACAGAGGAAGATCTTGGTATTCCTGACACGGAGGCAAAGCTGGTGGTGGCTTTTCATGCAATTCCTGACTAGACAGTTCCATATTTGGCTTATATGACCCAGGGCGAGTTACCTGAGGATGAAACTTTGGCCAGGCAGATAACCCGATGGTCTAAGTCAATGACTATTGTCAATGGGGAGTTGCACCATTGCAGTGTCACATGGGTGTTTCAACATTGTGTTTCTCCTGAGGAGGGCCATGAGATTCCATGAGAGATTCATGAAGGATATTGTGGTCATCATGTCAGCTCTAAGTCCCTCCTGGCCAAGGCTTCGTCATGGTTTTTATTGGCTGATGGCTCATGCTGATGCAGAAGATTTGGTTAGTAGATGTGATGGCTGTCAGAAATTTTCAAGATGAGCTCATATTCTGGCTCAAGAATTGAGGATGATTCCAATTGCTTGGCCGTTTGCTGTCTGGGGGCTTGATATGGTTGGACCTTTCAAAAGGTCCAAGGATAAAAAGACCCACCTTTTGGTGGCGGTTGACGAATTTACAAAGTGGGTTGAAGCAGAGCCGGTTAATAAATGTGATGTGGCGACAACGGTTCAATTCACCAAAAAGGTGGTTTTTCGTTTTGGTTTTCCCCACATCATTATAACTGATAATGGCACTAAGCTGTCCAAGGGTACTATGAGAGAGTTTTATCAACGAGAGCATATTCGACTTGATGTATCATCACTAGCTCACCCCAGTCCAATGGTCAAGCTTAAAGAGCCAATCAAGAAATTTTGAGAGGCATCAAGCCCCGACTTATGGTCCCTTTGCAGAGGCTGCCGCATTGTTGGGTGGAGGAATTACCCTCAGTGTTATGGAGCATCAATACCACCCCAACAGATCTATGGGTTACACGCCTTTTCTTCATGGTTTACGGAGCAGAGGCGGTTCTCCCTAGTGACATCCTTCATGATTCGCCTCATGTCGCTGCTTATGTTGAAGCTGATAATGAAAAAGCACGTCAGGATGCTATTGACCCGTTGGATGAGGAGCGTGACCTTGCGGCGGCTCGTTCGGCAAATTATCTGCAAGATGTGCACCATTATCATAGCCGTCGGTTTATAACCAGGACCTTTAAAGAAGGCGATTTGGTGCCCCGGCTTATCCAGGATCAAACTGATATGCACAAACTATCCCCACCTTGGGAAGGACCCACTGTGGTCAGAACAAAATCTGAACAATGGGTCATACTACCTTATTGATGTGCGAGACCACAAGGACTCACGCACATCGGGGGAGGAGATCCACCAGTCGTGGACTATTGCTCATCTTCGGCCTTATTAAACCTAAGCCACTGGCTCTTGTGGTGTACATATTTTGAAAATATATATATTATGATGAATATAATAAAGCCAACATCCTTGCTATGTCAGGGGCTCTATCGTTTCATTTATGAGAATAATGAGTCTTTATTGTCACTTCATATTGTCACTTGGGGGCTTCCTGCTCATTGAGCATAGCTATGACTACCCTCTTGATCCGGCTTGTTCGCCATAGTTACCAAATACTTCGGGGCTTCCTGCTCATTGAGCATAGGTATGACTACCCTGCTGATCCGGCTTATACGCCTCGAAAGAAATATTACTTGGGGGCTCTTGTTAATGGACAGAGCTTTCATGACCCTTGTAGTAGGCTTGGACGCCTGGTGTATTCACCAAAAAATCCAGGTTATCCTGCCTTTATAAGTCTTCCACTTTGCCTAGGTAATCCTAGAATGACTCGTCGTACTATTGAAAGTCAATCTTATAAAGACCCTGAACTTGTCAAAGTTAAAACGACAATTGGTCATGTGAGGCCCGGCTTACAAGGTTTGAATGAAGGTTTAACTTAGCGGCTGTGCGGCCCTTGAAAAGCACTTGATTTTGAGACTTGGCACCCTATGAAAGCCTTGTGTTTGATTTATATTTGATATGAACATTTTTTGAGATTCATCTCTTGGGACATGTTAATACATGGTTGAAAACCGATGAGGGCTATGTTGCATATGGTTCATATATGAATCTATCCGAAGTTTATTAATCCGGCCTGGCTTTGGACTTTAAGTCGCCAGCGTATGATCATTTTTTTATTAGAATAATGGCTCTAAGTTTTGGGCTGATTACCCCTTACTACATATGGCATTATGAGCCGGCAATAAGAATCAATTAAATAGGGCGTCGTGCTCTCAATCCTTGGGTTGTATCCCTTACTGGACAGGTAAGATAAGCCGGCAGTGTGAGCAAATATCACAGGTATAATGTTTTGTTATGATTATATGAGGTTGTGATTAAACTGGCCCTAGTTATGGACTATTATAGTCACCAGTGGTTTTTATATGTGGTATTCTGCCCCACCTTGGGATAAACCGCCAGGGCACTTGTGATCTGTTTGTGTGCAGGAAAAATGATGAATCTGACTTGCATAATTGATTATATCATGAGCATAAGTGGCAGATCTTCAACTGACGGATTAGCAGTATTATGCAAACAAAACATGCATGATGGCACGATAGATCAGAGTTTAACTAGCCTATTACATGGCTTTTTGGGCCCAAATGAATAAGACCTGATGATGCCAATTATTAACCAGCCAGTGGATCAGTTCTTATGAGCCTTGGCGGGTCGAAGCCTCTGGATCATCTTGCACTTTTTCTTCGTCGTCAGCTCCTTGATTATCCATTGGCTGGAAGTCCGGCGTAGACCAGTTGATACCGGTCAAATCTCTAAACACAGCCTTATCATCAATAAGATTGGATGAATCAATGTCAGGAGCAAAGGTATATTTATGCGTCGGTGGGATCAGATCCTCCTCTGGATGCACCGGTGTCGGTGTACTAAAGTAGGGGTACCTTAGTATCCCGAACTTGTGCATGGGCAGTCGCAGCGTCCCGTGGCAAGGCTTGCTGGGCGACCGCCAAGATCCTCCATGGTTCCTTTGGAGTCATTCAAGAACGAAGTATCCAAGGCCCCGGCAAGAGGAGCTTGTCGGGAAGGAGACAAGACCCCGGCAAGAGGAGCTTGCCGGGAAGGCCATCCAGGGCATTGCAAGACCCAGTGAACGACAAACTCCTGGACGCGACAAGATAATAACCGCGGCAAGGCACTTGCCGCGGCAAGCTTCCGTCCTGTACCTGCGCTCAAGCACATCTGCCAACGTGTCGCTCTGGGGCCCTTCCAGGAGTACGTGGCGGAAGGCTGTGCAGCTAGAGGTAAACGGTGGCAAGCGACGCTGACAAGGTAGCCATCGTTGCAAGAAATGGCGTCCCTAGCGGTCCCTTTCTGCACCGTCCAGGCAACACAGACAGGCATTTAATGCCTTTGTCCCCTGCCGTCAGGGGTAGGTATGATACAACTGTAGTAAGCGGTGAAGCCAACCACCACTTCTTTTACCTTTCTTTACCCTCATCTCTGTTGCCACCTGTCGGTGACCCCTTTGACTTATAAAAGGAGGCCCATGCGCAACAGGGAGGGGGAACGATGATTCTCACGCTCGGTCTCGCTAGCCATTTGAGCATACTGTAGCATTCATCGCTCCCGAGCAAGAACACAAATACAAACCAAAGCAGGAGTAGGGTTTTACGCATCCGTGCGGCCCGAACCTGGGTAAACCGATCGCGTCGCTCGTGCGTTCGCCTCGGTCTGCTCTTCGTACACTCTCCGCCCCCTTGCCGAACCGAAAGGGGCCCCGGTCCGCTGTGGTCCCATAGGTGTCCGTGGGATCAGCACCCCCGACATCTTTGGCGCGCTAGGTAGGGGTGCGTCGAGGCTGTGTGAACCTAATCCAACGTTAGCATGAACCGAATCTTTGTCATCTTCATCAACATGCCGCCGAAGAAGAAGATTTCGGAGGCAGCTGCTCCGTCTGCGCCGAGCCCACCATCGCCGGAGCGAACGGCTGGTGGAGTGGGCGCCGGCGGAAGAACGGGCGCCGATGAGGAGGCTCATGGTGCTGCCAGGTCCAAGGACAAGACTGCGCTGCACATCGGCGGCGCGGTCGGCTCCTACAACGACCGAGCGCACTCGAAGACCTCGGCGTCCGTACACGCACCGCGCCCATCTCAGGAAGCGCGAGACCAGCAGCGTCATGGTACTCACGGTACCATACGTTTGCTGGGTCAAGATCAAGCTGGAGGATCCCGGAGTGCTCGAGACCAGCATGCACGCCAGCATGCTGGCGCGAGCATGGCACGGTCGCCCGGACGAGATATTGCTCCTTCTAACGTAGTTAGAAGTCCGAGCATGTCCCGTTCCTCGCACCGTTCGCCGCCGCCACCCGCCACTCCGGCAGAAGCGTTGGCACGGGCCCAACTGCTACTAGATTACCCTCCAGCGCCAGAGAAGATCGATGACTGGAGGGCCACTATCCAGAGCCTCATCGGCTTCGCCAACGGTGACAACCCATGGCAGCCGAGCGCATCGCTGCCGCGGCAAGTCAGCCAGGCACGAGCCGGTGGTAACAAGACCGGCGAGGGTGCAACCACTATGCACTATCCGCCCCAAAGGCCAAGATCGCCGACTCGCCGGATCCACCACGACAACGACTCCACCGCATCATCAGATCCGCGAGCTCGTCGCGATCAGCACCAAGTTCTCCACGAGAGACAGCAAGAAGATGCTCGAACACGCATCGAGCGCTGAAGAGAAGCGCGGCGTCAATCAGACCTGCGCGCTGGGCCTTCTGTTGACATGCATGCGCCCGAAGAACCAGGCGACTTGCCGTACGCGGTAGGTTGCCCTGCATTTACCCGTGAGCTGCGGAAAGTCCAGTGGCCCAGCCAGAAGCATTTCAAGCCAGACGTACCGGAGAAGTACAACGGCAAGTCGCACCCACCGGAGTTCCTCAGCATCTACACCATTGCGGTGCAAGCTGCCGGGGGGAGAGACGACAAAGTCCTTGCCAACTACTTCCCACTGCCGGGGGGAGAGTCAGGTCCTGGCTCATGCACTTACCGGACAACTCCATATCCTCTTGGGCGGACTTGTGCCATCAGTTTGTCGGCGCATTTACGTGCGGCCACAAACCACATGGCCAAGAGAGTGATCTCCACCTGCTTGCCCAGAAGGAAGGAGAACCCCTGCGCAAGTATATCCAGAGATTCAGCCGTGTACAGCGCAACATCCCAGACATCCACCCTACGGCGGTTATCAGCGCGTTCCATCAGAACGTGCGTAACCGCAGGATGCGGGAGGAGATGGCGATGAGCAGCATCAGAGACGTCAGCGAGCTGTACGCCCTGGCTGACAAGTGTGCACGCGCTGAAGAAGGGAGGAAACTCCCCGGAGAGAATACTGCAGCAGGAGGATCTGACAGTGAGGATGCTGCCCTGGCAAAGAAAAACCGGAGGCGCAACAGGAAGAAGAAAGGCAAAGAGGTACTAGTCATTGAGCAGTCCGGCAACGACGGTGGCGCCAAGCAAGCCAAAGTTGGCAGCTCCGGCAAGGAGGTTGCCGCGTGCACCAACTGCCAAGCTGTGGCGGCCACCGACAAGCAGGACGGCTCCGACAAACAGTACTGCAAGATCCACCACACCAAGGGCCATGATCTCCAAAGCTGCAAGAAGGTCGAGCAGCTTGTCCAGCAACAAAAAGCTGAGTACGAGCGGCACGACAAGGAGAGAGCCCAAGGAGGCGGTGGAGAGGCCGGCAAGAAGCGCCCTGGCCGGGGAGGACGCCACGGCAAGGCCAAGCAGCGGCAAGGAGACAGACCTCCCCGCGGCCGCGACAAGGATGAAGACGAAGACGACGACGAGGACATGGATGATGTTGAGAATAGTGAGCAAGAGTTTCAAAAGGCTACAGAAGTCTTGTGTATTGACGGCGGTGCTTCTCTGCACACTTCTCACCGCCAGCTCAAACAGTGGGCGCGGGAAGTCAATGCGGCAGAACCACCTGTCGAATCGCGCAAACCTCTGAAATGGTCCAGCACGCCTATCATCTTTGACATTGAGGACCACCCTGACTGCATAACTGCGGTCGGGTGCTTGCCGCTGTTGGTTTCACCAACTATACGCAACCTCAAGGTCACCAAGATGTTAGTTGACGGGGTGGCCGGCTTAAATCTGATCTCCTCCGCTGTGCTCCAGAAACTCCAGATCCCGGACAGCGAGCTCGAAGAGACCGGTACGTTCGAAGGAATTAACCCGGGAAGGAGCAAGCCGAAAGGGAAGGTCACGTTGCCGGTGACATTTGGCAGCGAAATGAACTTCAGGACTGAGAGGGTCACTTTCGACGTTGCCAATTTCCCATTGCCTTACAATGGGATACTTGGCCGTCCAGCGCTTGCCAAGTTCATGGCAGCCTCTCACTATGCATACAACATGCTCAAGATGCCAGGCCCGATAAGTGCCATCTCTGTCCCTGGCGACAAGAAGGATGCCCTTATCTGCGCCGACAAGATCTACCGGGAAGCAGCTGCTGCAACAGATCACAAGACACTTGCCGCTGAAGCTCCCGGGGGGGAGAAGAAGACCAAGTCTGGCAAGAGCTCTAATGCCCACTCCGGCAAGCGCACCTCCTCGGAGTGCTGCGCTGCCGTCGAGGACGCACCATCGAGCTCCACCGGCAAGTGTAAGAAGGCCATGGAAGCTCCACCACATACCAAGAAGGTGTCCGCCAAGGAGGACGGCACTGGTGGTACTTTCACCATCAGTGCCACGCTTGACCCTAAATAGGAAAGCACGCTCATTACTTTCCTGCGGGCGAATGTCGACGTGTTTGCGTGGCAACCGTCTGATATCCCCGGCGTTCCCAGGGAAGTAATTGAGCACCATCTTGCCATTTGTCCTCATGCGCAGCCCGTCAAGCAGAAGGTCAGGAAACAAGCAGTGGAGCGCCCAGAATTCATAGCAGAAGAAATCAAGAAATTGGAAGCAGCAGGCCTTGTCAGAGGAGTGCTTCATCCCACGTGGCTGGCTAATCCTATAGTCGTGCGCAAGGCGAATGGAAAATGGAGGATTTATATTGACTTTACTGATGTTAATAAAGCTTGTCCGAAAGACCCATTTCCCTTGCCGTGCATTGACCAGATTGTTGACTCCACAGCCGGATGTGATCTGCTTTCATTTCTTGACGCATATTCAGGATACCATCAAATCTTCATGGCAGAAGAGGATGAGGAGAAAACCGCTTTCATTACTCCATGTGGCACGTACTGTTTCGTACGGATGCCTTTCGGATTAAAAAAATGCTGGTTCAACATTTGCTAGAGTAGTCCATGTCGCTTTGAAGCCACAGATACAAAGAAATGTAGAGGCCTACATGGATGATATAGTGGTCAAGAGCAAGGACAGGGCAACTCTGATCCAAGATTTAGAAGAGACTTTTGCAAATCTGCGCAAGATCAACCTCAAGCTCAACCCTGAGAAGTGTGTGTTTGGAGTCCCTTCCGGCAAGCTTCTCGGGTTCTTTGTGTCTTAGCAGGGAATCGAAGCTAATCCCGACAAGATCAAGGCCATTGAGCAGATAGAAGCACCAAAGCACGTAAAGGATGTACGGAAGCTTGCCGGTTGCGTGGCTGCTCTCAGCAGGTTTATTTATCGGTCTGCTGAGCGTGCCCTGCCATTTTTCAAAATTTTGAAAAAGGCAGGTCCAATGAAATGGACTCCGGAAGGGGAGGCTGCGCTGCAAGACTTGAAGAGATTCATGTCCTCTACTCCGACACTTGTCACACCTAAGCCGCAAGAGAAGTTGCTGCTGTACATAGCGGCAACCAATCAAGTGGTTAGTGCTGCGTTAGTAGCGAAGAGGGAGGCAGATGACGAGCTAGCGACCGCGGCAAGCACATCCAGCGACAAGCAGGGGGCTTCCCCGACAAGCTCTGGTCCCGACAAGCAAGGATCTGCGCAGATGCAAGAGGAGATACAGAAGAAGATGGTGCAGCGCCCAGTTTACTTTGTCAGTTCCCTTTTGCAGGGGGCTAGGTCAAGGTACTCTGGTGTGCAGAAGTTCCTTTTCGGCCTTCTTATGGCCTCGAGAAAGCTACACCATTACTTCCAAGCACATGAGATCATAGTTGTCACTCGCTTTCCGCTGAAGAGGATATTGCAAAATCCAGAAGCAACAGGCAGGATTGTCGAGTGGGCACTGGAACTATCATGCTTTGGCCTCAAATTTGAGAGCACATCAACTATCCAAAGCAGAGCATTGGCAGAATCCATAGCAGAGTGGACGCCAACTCCAGATGAAGAAATTCAAGAGACGAGCATCCCCGCCAAGGAAACAAACAAAGAGTGGCTTATGTACTTTGACGGTGCCTTCTTGCTGCAAGGCGCCGGTGCTGGAGTGCTGCTTGTCGCACCCACCGGAGAGCACCTCAAGTACATAGTCCAGATGCACTTTCCCAAGGAGCAAGCGACAAACAACACTGCAGAGTATGAAGGCTTGCTTGCCGGTCTCAGGATCGCGGCAGAACTTGGGATTAAGAAGCTCATAGTCAGGGGTGACTCGCAGCTTGTCGTCCGCCAATTGAACAAAAATTACCAGAGTCCCTTAATGGAAGCCTACGTTGACGAAGTGAGAAAGCTAGAAGAGCACTTTGACGGCCTGCAGATGGAGCATGTCCCAAGAGCTCAGAATGACATTGCCGATGGCTTGTCAAAGTGCGCTGCACTTAAATTACCTGTGGAACCAGGGATTTTTGTGCTCAAACTGACTCAGCTGTCTGTAACACCACCAACTGGACAGAGCAAGAAAAGGATGTTGGTTTCTGGCGACTATTTTCCAGCAGAGCTTCCCGAAGCCGCCGCCAAGAAAGTCCCGAAGATCAACACCAAGAATGCTGAGGAGCAGTCTACTCCGGCAAGCCCCAGGGTTTGTTCCGTTGAAGCAGACACTCCCGGCAAGTTCTGCTCCGGCAAGCTTGCCGGGGAACGTCAAGCTCCGGCAGAGCCACAGGCTCTTGCCGTAGAAGCGGACGTTCCCGCAGCAGCAGATGTGCCATTAGTCCTTGTTGTCGAGCCACAGGCTCCAACATGGGCGCAACAGATTGTCCGTTTCCTTCAGACAGGAGAACTTCCCGAAGAACCAGAAGAAGCGGAAAGAGTAGCCTGGCAGTCTAGTATGTACCAGTTTGTCGATAACACACTGTGCAGAAGAAGACTCAACAGTGTGAAATTGAAGTGTATTCCCCGGGAAGATGGACAGAAGCTGTTGGCAGAGATACATGGAGGCATATGTGGTCACCACATTGGCGCAAGAGCCCTTGTCGGAAAAGCATTCCAGCAAGGTTTCTTCTGGCCGACATCCCTCCAGGATGCAACTGCACAAGTAACCAAGTGTGAAGCGTGCCAGTTCCATTCCAAGCAGATACACCAGCCAGCTCAAGCTCTCCAGACGATCCCTTTATCCTGGCCATTTTTGGTCTGGGGGCTCGACATCCTTGGCCCCTTTCCCCGAGCTGTCGGGGGCTTTGAGTACTTGTACGTCGCAATCGACAAGTTCACAATGTGGCCGGAAGTGGAACCAGTGAGGAAGGTGATAGCACAGTCAGCAGTCAAGTTCTTCAGGTCGATTGTTTGCCATTTCGGGATCCCTAACAGGATAATCACTGACAACGGTACGCAATTTATGACCCGCACCTTCATGCAGTATGTCAAAGATCTTGGCGCCAAGGTCTGCTTCACTTCTGTTGCTCACCCGAGAAGCAACGGTCAAGTGGAGAGGGCAAATGCTGAAGTGCTGCGCGGGCTCAAGACCAGAACTTTCGACAGGCTGCACAGGTGCGGAAGAAACTGGATCGAGGAGCTGCCGGTGGTTCTTTGGTCGATCAGGACGACGCCAAATCGAGCCACTGGCCAGACACCCTTCGCTCTAGTATATGGAGGGGCGGCAGTTCTCCCCACGGAACTCGTATACGGGTCGCCTCGAGTGCTCGCTTACGATGAGCTTGAGCAAGAGCAGCTGCGGCAAGATCACGCGCTGCTCCTTGAGGTAGACCGTCTTCAGGCTGCTGTGCGAGCTGCTCGCTACCAGCAAGCTTTGCACCGCTACCATAGCCGCCAAAAATTCCAACAAGTTGACGCCAAAGTGGGAAGGCCCTTACTGGGTGAAACGAGTCACTAGGCCTGGCGCTGTCCGCCTGGAGACCGAAGATGGCGTACCAGTGAGCAACTCCTGGAATATTGAGCATCTTCGCAAGTTTTACTCGTAGGGCGCGGTTGCCGGAACCCGTTCCGGCAACCACCTTTTGTACAAGTCTTGCCGCTGTTGCATGTAATCCTTTGTACAAAGCCGGGCGCAGATCCCGTGCATAAATATTATGTGCTCAGCACACCTTGTCTATTTCTTGTTTTTTAAAATTTAGCATGTATTATCTGACATTTTGTGCAGCCATAAGGCTCCATACTGTTATTTCATCTCCTTTCTTTTTCACAAGGAAAAGGAGGTTCCCCTCGCGCACAAGTTTGCCGGGGGGGAAGGGAGAAGATACGTTATGGACCAGGCGTCGTTCAAGAAGGTTTCGCCTTGCCGGAAGCAAATAACAAAAAAGATAAGTTGCCAAAGTCTGAGCAATCAAATTTCCTTTAAATTTTTATGTTATTTTCCTTGAACAACCGTACTTTGTATGGAAAACCTGTGCGCGGAGGAACCAACTCGTAGCTAGTTGCGCCCTTACTGTTGTTTCGAGTCCGCTCAACAACTTAAGTGAGCTGCGACTAGCCGCGACAAGGTTTCTTGTCGGCTGCGGCACCGCCAGCAGGCTGCTGACGTTCCGCACTCAGCGCTCGCGGCAAAGGTGCCTGCGCCGGCAAGTTCCCTAAAAGCGCAGGGTAAAAACATACAAAGGAAAGAGTCAATTAAAGGAAATAACATAGCAATTACTACCAAGGATAGAGTATATTAAAAAATAACTTGTCGCAGCTCTAACAGACTGTTTTTCATAACATGATTGACAGCGACAAGGAAAGAAGAAGATGAATGGCCTAGTCTACGCGGTCGCCTTCGACCCTCCTGATTCCGCTCACCCTGTCCACAATAGGTGAGACAAGGGCCTTGAGCTCCTCCAGGTCAGCATCTGGCGGCAAGCTTCAGAGGACGTTGGTGAGCCGGAGGCCTGGGTTGCGGAAGGCCACCTTCATCAGCACCTTCTGGAGATCTCCCGCGCAAATCTTGCACGACTCGTCGCAAGCTGCTTTGGGATCTGCTCTCGGAGTCACTGAAGCATCGTTGCCACGCCCTTGAAGAACAGAGTCAGCTTGGCGCTGGGTTGGAGATTCTCGTCGGAGGAGTACCCCAGATCCACCATCCCCAATTGCGCCAACTCCTTGTCAACGTCCGCGGCGACGTTCACCAGACCTTCCGTCCAGTGCTCCATGTTCTCCGACAAGGTCTTCTGAGTGGCAGCAGCGTTCGCCAGAAGCACCTTGCCGGCCTCGACTTCCTCCTTCAAGGCCGTCTCCTGCTCCTTGGCGCTGTCCATAGATTGCATCAGAGCCGCCAGCTTCGCTTTGAGATCAGTGTTGGAGTTCTTGGTGGCATCCAGTTCCTTGCCTTTCTTGGCGAAAAGGGCCTGCAGCTCCGAATAACCTTGGCGTCCCTCTCCCGCTCGAGCTTGAGCGCGGCGAGCTCGTCGCCGTTCGTCTTAAGGCTCGCCTCCAGCTGCGCCACCTTCAGCTCCAGCTCGTTCTTGGCGGCCTCGGCGGCGGCGGCATCTTCAGCTTGTTTAAGGGCTCCGCCGACTGCCCGCTCGCGCGCGGCAAGTTCCTCCTCGTGGCTGTCGAGGTTGACCTTCCGCTGCGCCAAGTCACCCTCTTGCGAAGACAACTTCTCCGCGGCAAGCCTTTGGCGCTCTTCCATGTCGGACTTCTCGAGGAGGAAGGCCTGCTGCGCTTCGGCAAGATCTTCCCGCTCCTTTGCCAGGGAGCGGAGAGCTTCCTGGTTGGCGCCCCGAAGCTCCTCTGCGCGCTTCTCGATATCAGCACCGGCCTTCGCGACGAGCACTTCGCGAGAGTCCAGCTTGGCCTGCCGGCCGCGGTAGAGCGCCACTAGCTTTCACAGCAGGCGCTCCTCTTCAGGTTCGCCGCTGCTGCTGCTTGGCCCGTCGACCAGCTTTAGCCCGGCGGAGGCAAGCACTTCTCCGGCCAGCATCTCCCCCTCCATCGGCGCCCTGGAGCTTGACGCCCAGGGGAGGTTAATGAAGACGTCTTTGCCGGCCTTCAGGTAGACGCCAGGCTGGGGCTCATCGGAGCCTGGCGCGGCGGCTGCGGCGGAGGAGTCGGTGGTCGGAGTAGCGCCTGGCGGCCTCCGGGTCGTCAGTACGACCGCCAGACTCCCCGCCCATCTCCGCGGCGGCAGTCCTGGCGGCCTCGTCGCCGGCGCCGGCTGCGTCCTCGGCGGCGACTTCAGTCTCCATCGGCTTTGCGGCAGATGGACCTAACGGCTAGAAGAGGGGAGAAAATTCGAGCAAAATTTGAACAAAATCCAAGAGAAAGATCAAGAAGACGAAGAAGCCAAGGGGAGTTTGGAAGCAAGGAAGTTACGTGTGCCAGGGTGTGCAGCTGTGGTCTCCGTTGCCGGGGCTCCTCCCTTGTTGGAGTCTCCTCCCTTGCCGGAGATCCTTCCCTTGCCGGGGGCTCCTCCCTTGCCGAAGCCTCCTCCCTTGCTGGGGGCTCCTCCCTTGCTGGAGTCTCCTCCCTTGCCAGGGGCTCCTCCCTTGTCGGAGTCTCCTCCCTTGCCGGAGACCTCTCCCTCACCAGAGGACTCTCCCTTGGCGCTTCGGGAGCGGCCTCCAGGCTCTATTGGTGAGGCTGCTCTACTCCTGCACAAGTCAACAAACAAGTATCAGCAAAGCAAAGCTCTTCATGCGCACCCGACAGTGGGAAGTAAACAAGACACTTACGCTAGGGGCTGCTCTGAAGATCAGCTGCCGGGTCCGGCAAGTTTGTCTCAGGCGCATCCCCTGATGACGCAGTGGGTTCGGCCTCGATGACAATCACCGGCGCCTTGGCCCTCTTTGCCGCTCTCTGGGCCAGAGTCCTGAAAAGGAACAGATTCAGAGAAAGGCAAGTGAGAAACAAGACAAGACAAAAATAGCAAAAATCAAAGAATTGCAAGTACAATAAGAGGAACTTACTCTTCTTCTTCTTCCTTGTAGGAGCTGAACGCGGAGAAGTCGAAGTCCAGCCCGCCTCTGGCGCGGGAAGGTGGAGGAGTAGGCTCCCTTGGCCGCTTGGCAAGAGCAGAGGCAGCAGTCCGAGAAGACCCAGCTCCAGTTGTTGTGGCAGCGTGGGGCGCTCCCGCGGCAACAGTGCTTTCCACGGTGGAGCGTGTCGCGCGGCGCGGCGACTGTCGACGCGCCTGCCACCTCGCTGCATCCCTGACCTTGCGGAGACGCCTTCTTGGTGGAGACGGAGGCGCTGCTGGCGGCGTGCTGTCCGAGGACGAAGTGGAAGAGGAGCCAATCTCCAACGACCCGCTCGCATCCTCGGCAAGCTCACTCGGTTCGGCGTCGTGCCCAGCAACCTTGCTCGATTCGGCATCGCGCCCAGCAACCTCCTTCTTGCCGGCAAGATCTTCCCGCTCGGCACGGTTTGCCGCCTCTGCTGCCGCTGCCTCCTCCAAAGTGAAGCCGAACTCGCCCGCCGCAGCAGCTGCCGCCGCCTCTTCCAACCTGGTGGCGATGTACGCCAACTCCGCCTTGGTGGTGTCGCGGATGAGGCCGTCGTTCTCGTCGGCGCGGATTGGCACTTCCACCTAGTCGTCAAAGAATTGCAGCACAACCTCGTCTTCTGGCTCTTGCCAAGTTGGCACGATTCCGTGCGAATCGCACAGTGGCATCATCGCCTTGATGCGGTCGAGCGCCGAATTGTTGCATAACGGGACGACGCCCTGCGGCAACCTGAAGACTTCGGGGTGATCTAAATCATACTTGAAGAGCTCCTGCAGTATTCCATTGAGCTCAAGGACAGTGAAATTGTAGTTGAGGCTTGGGCGCAGCCTCATGATGTCTACCGCGTTCTTGAACTCCCAGGCAGGCCTCCTCCGTTCCTGCAGGGGAGCGATGCGGCGACGAAGAAAGTCCGCGCCCACGGCGCCTACAGTGAGTCCGGCAAGCCTTAAGCGCTGGATCTTGGTGACGGCAATCTTCAGCCTGCCGTCCTCCGGGGCCACGTCGCTCCAGTCACTGCCGCGTACTGCTGCTACTTGGCGCCGGGCGGTGAATGGTTGCGGGCTCTCCTCGACAATCCAGCACCAGTTAGCCCTCCACTCCTCCCACTTGCCGCGGAATTCGCCCTCTAAATAGGAATCCTTCCTGCCGGTCCTAGAGAGCCAGGCAATTCCGTCGGACAAGGGCTCTCCTTTCTCTACCCGGGGAATGAAAAAGTGGCGAAAAAGAGCTACGCTAGGGTGGACTCCGACAAAGTTCTCGCATAGGTGTGCGAAAACAGCCATGGTGAGGACGGCACTGGGAGTGAAGTCAAGGAGGCAGAGATTGTATTTGTTCATGATATCACAAAAGAACTCGGAAAAAGGCAGGCAGAGCCCGAAGTAGAAGAATACGGCAAAGAATGGGTACCCGTCCGGGGCCGTCGCGCGAGCAACGGCCGGGAGCACCTTGGTCCGCGGGTGAGCTCGTGTCTCCGTCGCCCAAAAGAGATAATAATACTCCCGCAGCTCCTTGGCGCCGAGCTTGGGGGGAAAGATGGCTCGCTCCCTCCGCATCGCCGCGAGCCGCTACGCCTCGATCGACTTCACGGCCTTCGCCTTGTCAGCTTTCGGAGCCATGGCGAATGTGGTGGAGGAGGGCGACGGCGTAGGTGGTGCTGGTGGCAATGGGGGGGCAGGGCACTGCTCTCTTGCTGCTTTGAGAAGACGGAGGCAGGGCGGAGTTTTCTGAGACTAGAATGTTGCGAGTGGGCGCACTACCCCCGCTTCCCTTTGCTTATAAAGGGGGAGGTGGCGGACGTTCCGCCTTTCCTAATAAAGAAACCGCCCACGATCTCTCCCATGATGCCGCGTTCGACGTGTGCCATGCGGGGAGGGCGCGGTGGATGCGGAGTGAGTTATGGCGTAACCTAGGCCGCGCGTGCCCGTGCACTGTTTTGGTCCTGGCCCAACAGCGCTCGGCACCGTGTGTGGCCCAGGCCCGAGGGCTCCTGTCGGTGTACTAAAGTAGGGGTACCTTAGTATCCCGAACTTGTGCACGGGCAGTCGCAGCGTCCCGCGGCAAGGCTTGCTGGGCGACCGCCAAGATCCTCCGTGGTTCCTTTGGAGTCATTCAAGAACAAAGTATCCAAGGCCCCGGCAAGAGGAGCTTGCCGGGAAGGAGACAAGACCCCGGCAAGAGGAGCTTGCCGGGAAGGCCACCCAGGGCATTGCAAGACCCAGTGAACGACAAACTCCTGGACGCGACAAGATAATAACCGCGGCAAGGCACTTGCTGCGGCAAGCTTCCGTCCTGTACCTGCGCTCCAGCACATCCGCCAACGTGTCGCTCTGGGGCCCTTCCAGGAGTACGTGGCGGAAGGCTGTGCAGCTAGAGGTACACGGTGGCAAGCGGCGCTGACAAGGTAGCCATTGGGGCAAGCAATGGCGTCCCTAGCGGTCCCTTTCTGCACCGTCTAGGCAACACAGACAGGCATTTAATGCCTTTGTCCCCTGCCGTCAGGGGTAGGTATGATACAACTGTTGTAAGCGGTGAAGCCAACCACCACTTCTTTTACCTTTTTTACCCTCATCTCTGTTGCCACCTGTCGGTGACCCCTTTGACATATAAAAGGAGGCCCATGCGCAACAGGGAGGGGAACAATGATTCTCATGCTCGGTCTCGCTTGCCATTTGAGCGTACTGTAGCATTCATCACTCCCGAGCAAGAACACAAATACAAACCAAAGCAGGAGTAGGGTTTTACGCATCCGTGCGGCCCGAACCTGGGTAAACAGATCACGTCGCTCGTGCGTTCGCCTCGATCTGCTCTTCATACACTCTCCGCCCCCCTGCCGAACCGAAAGGGGCCCCGGTCCGCCGTGGTCCCATAGGTGTCCGTGGGATCAGCACCCCCGACAACCGGAGTCTTCATATTTTTGTTATCGGCATCATAAGCCACCTGGTATTGAGATAGATTGGTTTCTTCAGCCATCCAGGTCGCTAATGGATGCATGGCTCTTGCTATATCTGCAAAGTCATCAACGCTAAAGGGTGATCCATCCTCCTTTTACACTTGGGCAACCATTGTCTAAGTCTTCAGGATCAAGGTCTGGTTGCCATGCCTTTGCCCGGCTTAAAGTAGTCAAGGCGCCGGCTCGGGTAGATGCTCGTTTCAACTCTTCAATCCTTTGAGGCTGTACTGACAACCTCTCCAATGTGTGCTTGATTAGGGTGGGAGGTTGTTTATTGTGAATAGAAGCAGCAATGGTCCGTTGAGCGCTAGTGTATAACTGTTCTACAAGAGTATAGACAGCCTTTAGCCTAATGCGCATGTATGAGCCCAACTTGATGCTCCGGGAGCCTGCATCAACAAAGTTATTGGTAAAATGGTGAATGTTTATAATATGGGACACGAGAAGTCATGTTTACAACTTATCGAAGATGGCTAATGACATATTACTGATGTGCTGCCTTAAACTGGACAACCCGTCAGTCACCGGTTTAAGCGCTTTTTCAGCATCCTCTACTCTCTTCAATTGAGCCGCCTTCTCGGTCTCCCAGCTGGTTTTATCATTATTGAAGTTTTTCTTAAGTTGCTCAATGTTTTCGAAAGCACTCTTCAGTTCTGATTTGGCCTTGGATGTATTAGCACTGGTAGAAAAAGGGCCTATAGTCCCGGTTCGTAAGGGCAGTTAGTCTCGGTTCCTGAACCGGGACTAAAGTGTCGGTACTAATGCCCCGACCCTTTAGTCCCGGTTCATTCTAGAACCGGGACTGATGGGCCTCCACGTGGGCAGTGCGCAGAGCCCAGGCAGGAGACCCTTTGGTCCCGGTTGGTGGCACCAACCGGGAGCAATAGGCATCCACGCGTCAGCATTTCTGTGGATGGGGTTTTTCTTTTTTTTCTGAAAGGGGGGGGGGTTTGGGGGTTTTGTGGGGTTAATTTAGGTGTTTCATATATTGTGTTAGCTAGCTATAATTAATAGAGAGAAGTGTCCTCTCTTACGTCCGTGCTTGGTCGACGCTACGTACTATACATACGTATAGAGAGAACTAGACACGCTAGTTCGCTAGTAAGCAAACGAAGGAAACAGAAGATCGTCATGAACATATATGCATACAGAGAGAAGTGATATCGACCACCTCTCCTTCTCGGAGAGATTGGTCGAACAAGATGTTCTCGTATATCTATCCAACACTACCGGCTACATATATACAATAATTATCTCTTATAAATATAATCATATGGACTCATGGTCCACATAGTATTCTCCGTCTTCAGCGATCACTTGGTCAAGAAAGAATGCCGCCAATTCCTCTTGAATTGCTCGCATGCGAGCTGGTGCTAGGAGTTCATCCCGCTTCCGAAACATCTAATTTGAAGAAGGGGGTCAATACATATATATATGAATGAAACTCAATACAAATGATGGTAATAAAATAAAATTGTGAATGTTGTTATTTACGTACTTCATATTGTTCGTTAGAGTACCCGCCCCGCTCACAGGTCCTGTGGCGGATGGACTCGCAGATGTAGTATCCACAGAAATCATTCCCTTGTTCCTGCCACAACCACTTTACAAGAAATAGAGGTCAATCAAACTGATAAGCAAGAATGCTAAATGGTATTGATGAAACTAGCGCTTGAATCACTAGGAGATGCGCGGAACATGCTACTATAGTACTTACTTTCGGGTGTCTAAATTCCAGCTCTTTCGGAAGTCCCGGAACTGTTTTGGTGAATTTTCTCCAAACCCTGCCGGACAAAGAAAACAATTACTTGATATCAGGAAATGAACAAAGTTGCTGATATGGTAGATAATGATCGATTTAACTTACTTCTTGAGGATTTCAGTCATGTCCGTATACTCCTGGGGATCTTTTTGTTTAGAGTCCAAGACGGTTACTACTCCCTGCTCAAGCCTAATTTCTAGGAGAATATAGTGGAAACTGCACACGCATGCATCACTCATGAATTACATTACTATAACCTAGACTAATATATAAGGGAAATCGAATATGCAGAAGATAGTAACACTCACTCGAAGTTGTAAGGAAAGAGTATTATATCTTTGTTTTCATTTTTTTTGAATGATCGTAGCAAGTTGGCCTCGGTATCTGCAGCATGAAATTTAACCTGAGTTGCATCTATGAGATATGTGTCAATGAACCCAATATCACCGATTTGTCTTTTCTTCAATTCGGCGATCTTCATTCTGCATAATATAGTGAGGATAATTATAAATACATGCAATGAAAGAGATGAGCTATATAGAGAGACTTAATGACAGAAGTAGTAGTACTTACAAACAGTAGCAGGTGATCATTGTTTTATCAAGGGCCAATTGATTGAAAAACTGACAGAACTCCTCAAATGGAATAGGCAACAGTTCAATTCCAACGAGGTCATGCTCCGGTTTAACTCTCGCATACAAAGTACTCCTCCCCCCAGACTCTCTGTAGATTTTCAAGTACCAATCATGTAATCTTCGCATCATCGTTGTTTAAGATTTTTCATCTTTGACGAGAGGCTTCCCGTACTCGTATCTGTGTATCTGCACCTCCATGGTATCATAATGTACATCGTCGGGCAGGTAATCGTCAACATTGCCATAACCGGGCACCATCCTCGGATCGACGATGTCGGTAGGCACCTTGAGGGGGGGGCACGATTGCTTCGCTTGTTCGCCGAGCTGGGCAATTTGTTTCCCAGCTGCTCGTCGTTCTTTCAGCCTTTGATCACTGACTGTACTTCCCGACCGCTCTGCTTCGGGACATGTCTTTGCAATAATGCGCTCATAGTTGGCTTTCGGCGGAGACTTGGGTGTTTTTGCCAGGGCAGCCAGAGTGCACTTCACTTTCACCAGATCTACCTTCTCCTCCGGAGGTGGATGTCTCTTTGCTTTCAACCCTTGAAACCAGTCATCCACTTAGGCTTGCGCGATCTTCGCGTTCTCCTCCGGGGTCCTCTTATATGGTAACTTCTCTGGAGTCTTCAGAGAAGGACCGAACCTGTATGTCCTCCCGCCTCTGGTTGTACTGCTAGACGCCGACCGAGCAGATGGAGCGGTTGTCTTCTTTACTTGCTTAAGAGGCGGAGGAGAAGGACTACGACGCGCCAGAGCAGCTGGAGCGGCGGCAGGTCTCTTCTTCCCTTGCTGACAAGGCGGAGAAGGAGGAGGCAGGCTGCTCGGGCGCATCGGCGCAGGCGGAGAAGGAGGCCGAGTGCCGCCACGCGCCGGAGAAGGAGCCGGCCGAGGGCCCTGATCGGAGGAGGAGGCGGTGGAGGAGGCGGAGTGCCCTGACTTGCCGGAGGAGGAGGAGGAGGCGGAGGCGTCCAGTTCGGAAGGTTGATGAGCTCCTTCCGCCATAGGCATGGAGTCTTCAGAGCAGACCCCAGCCGAGTCTCCCCTTCACCGGTAGGGTGGTCAAGCTGGAAGTCCTCAAATCCCTCCGTTATTTCATCCACCATCACCCTAGCATATCCTTTTGTAATCGGCCGACAGTGAAAAGTTGCGCCGGGTTCAGTAGGATAAACAGAGCCACCCGCCGCCTTGACCTTCAAATTCATCCATTGCGTCATAAGGTGGCAATTTTTAGACTCCGTTATAGCATCCATGGGATAGCTGGCAGGAGCCGTCAAGGCATGCTCCGGCTGAAGTAGCTCGGTGGAAGCCACGCTGCTTCTGCGCTGAGATGGCAGGGTAGCTTCGGGGGAAGCTTCAGCAGTACGTTTGCTGCGATGTGCTTCTCGTTCCTCTATTGCCTCTACCCTTGCTTGCAGCGCCTGCATTTGGGTCTGCTGCACTTTTTTCCTCCTCTCATGGGATTTGTAACTGCCTGCGTCCGAAAACCCAACCTTCCACGGAATGGAGCCTGGCGTGCCTCGTGTCCGTCCAGGGTGCTCAGGATTCCCGAGGGCCATTGTGAGCTCGTCGTTCTCTCTGTCTGGAAAGAACTTCCCTTGCTACGCTGATTCGATATACTGCTTAAGCTTCCTGGCTGGTATGTCCATTTGATTGTTCGTCCAAATGCACTTCCCTGTTACAGGGTCCAAGGTTCCGCCAGCCCCGAAGAACCAAGTCTAGCAACGGTCTGGCCAGCTAATTGTCTCTGGTTCGATCCCTTTAGCAACCAGATCATTCTCAGTCTTGGCCCAGTTAAGCCGGGCTACGAGGTAGCCACCTGACCCAGTGCGATAGTGAAGCATCTTCTTCGCAACATTTTGCTTGTTTGTCACCGACATCTTCTTACTCTTTTCTGATGTCCCGTGGGCCACAAATGCGGGCCAGTGATCTCTGATCTTCTCATATCTTCCCTTGAATTCTGGTGTCTCTTTTTTATCGAGAAACCTATTCAGCTCTTTCTTCCACCTCCTGAATAGATCTTCCATCCTCTTAAGAGCAAAAGACTTGATTAATTGCTCTTTAACTGGCTTCTCCGGATCATCCTCTGGGGGTAGGGTGAAATTTGACTTTAGCTCAGTCCAAAGATCATTTTTCTGCATATCATTGACATAAGACACCTCAGGGTCTTCTGTAGCCGGCTTAAACCATTGCTGGATGCTTATCGGGATCTTGTCGCTAACCAGAACCCCGCACTGAGCAACAAATGCGCTCTTTGTCCAGAGGGGTTCAATTGGTTGGCCGTCGGGCGCGATTGCTATGATCTCTAACTTTTCATCCGAGCTCAACTTTTTCTTCGGGCCTCGTCTCTTTACCGAAGTTTTGCTCAATCCGGAGGGCTAGAAAAAAGAACAAAGACTTAATTAATATGTGTACATACCAAAACAATGAATGCATCAATCAGCTAGTCAGCACAGGCTTAACTAATATATATACCTGGTCGGACTCGGTTCTGTCACCGGAGCCGTCATCACGGTCTCCTTCTTGCACCGGCATTGGGTCACCGGAGCTGTCCTCATGTTCTTCTTCTTACACCGGCATTAGGTCACCGTAGCTAGCTTGTTCACCCTCTCCTTCCAGACCATCGGTGTCGTTGAGAAACAACGAGACAACATCACTTCCTTCTGCGATTATGTCCCTCAACAACGCTTCTTTTGCTTCGTCTCGGGCGGTGTCCATAGTTTCTACAAATATTTACAACATGGCAATTATTATTCAAACATGACAGAAGGATATATTAGTGCCAAACGTAGAACTAGCTACCTAATCATAGCAAGCTATTGCGAGGGGGTATATATCGACAACGACGACACTACATCTATGTCCCTCGACGACCCTCGTTCCCGATAAAAAAGAGGAGAAGAAAGAATACAGGAGAACTCCTCTATTCTTTCTTCTCCTCTTTTTTTTCTTCTTCCTCTTCTTTTTTTATCCTCTTCTTCCTCTCATGTTCGAGAGGATCGCCGAGGGGTCGGGAGGTTGCGTAGTGTCAAAGGATGCAACAAAACCATGTCTTCATCACTAGGCGAAAGTAACATGTGCATGATGGTATGAAGCTCTTCAAACTTGTTCTGGAACGGAGTCCCAGATAGGATAATTCACTTTTTGGTACAAAGTTCAGCAAGAGCCTTCCGAATATCGCTATTTGGAAGGCCTTTGCTGAATTCGTACCAAAAGGCGGATTATTCTATCCGGGACTCCATTCCAGAACAACTTTGAGAAATTCGTACCAACATGCCCTGGTTACTTCCGGCTAATGATGAAGGCATGGATTTTTTCAATACTTTGACACTAGGAAACCTCTCTCGACCCTCGGCGATCCTCGACCCCTCGAACCCCCGATAAAAATTAATAAGAAGAAGAAGAAGAAGAAGAAGAAGAAGAAGAAGAAGAAAAAGAAGAAGAAGAAGAAGAAGAAGAAATAGGAGAAGAAGAAGAGAGGAATAGCTAGAGGAGAAGAAGAACTGACAAAGTCTTCTCCTCTATTCCTTCTTCTTCTCCTCTTTTTTTTCTTCTTCTTCCTCTTTTTTTTTCCTTTTTTTTCTCCTCTTCTTCCTCTTCTCTTCTTCTCCTTCTTCGGGTAAGCCCTAGTTTCCCGACCCTCGACCGCTCGACGACACTCTAGACATGCCCTCGTTCCCAAGAAAAAAAAGAAGAAGAATAAAAAAGAAGAGAAGAAAGAATAGAGGAGAAGAACTTCTTCTCCTCTATTCCTTCTTCTCCTCTTTTTATTCTTCTTCTTCGTCCTCTTCTTTTTTTCCTCTTCTTCCTCTCCTCTTCTTCTCCCTCTTCCCTGCCTCTCTCATGAATGTTCGCCGTCCCCCCCCCCCCCCTCGACCCCTCGACGACCCTTGCTCCTGATAAAAAAAGAAGAGGAAGAAGAAGAAAAAAGAAGAGAAGAAAGAATAGAGGGGATGTTTTTTTTATCCTCTTCTTCCTCTCCTGTTCTTCTCCCTCTTCTTCCCCTTCTTCCCCGCCTCTCTCATGAATGTCCGACGTTCTTGACCCTCGACCCCCTAAACTAGTTCTCGACCCTCGACCCCCTAAACTAGTTCTCGACCCTCGACCCCCTAAATATCCATATGTGAACAAAAATTTCTACAAATGAAAATAACCTAAAAAAATCATATGATCATCTATGAACAAAAAAAACATCATTTGATCATCTATCATCTATGAACAAAAAATTCATCATTTGATCATCTATCATCTATGAACAAAAATATTCCTAGATACATAAAAAATTTCTAGAAATCAAAATAACCTAAAAAAATCATATGATCATCTATGAACAAAAAAAACATCATTTGATCATCTATCATCTATGAACAGAAAAATCATCATTTGATCATCTATCATCTATGAACAAAAATATTCCTAGATACATAAAAAATTTCTACAAATGAAAATAACCTAAAAAAATTTGCAAAGGGAGGGCGACGGCAGCCGGACCAAGCTAAGGAGAGGTCGGCAGCGAGGATGGCGTCGGGGCAGGGGCGCGGGCGACGGCGAGGGCGGGCCGGGGCGGCGCGCGGGCGACGGCGACGGGGGCAGGCCGGGGCGGCGCGCGTTGGGGTAGGGGCGGGCCGGGGCAGGGGCCCGGGCGGCGGCGGGCGACGGCGAGGGCGCGGGCAACGGCGAGGGCGCGGGCGATGACAGGCACGGGCGAGGCGACGACGACGACGGCCATTAGTGAAAATTTCCAAAGTGTGAACTTATATAGAAAAGCCTTTAGTCCCGGTTCGTGGCACAACCCGGGACTAAAGGTGGGCATTAGTCCCGGTTGGTGCCACCAACCGGGACCAAAGGCAATTTTCAGCAGCCCAAAGGGCGAGAAGCGGTGGCCTTTGGTCCCGGTTGGTGGCACCAACCGGGATTAAAGGGGGGCATTGGTCCCGGTTGGTGCCGCGAACCGTGACCAATGCCCCCTTTAGTCCCGGTTGGTGCCACCAACCGGGACCAATGGCCTTGTGCTGCCCCGTGCCCAAAAGTTTAGTCCCACATCGCTAGCTAAAGGGCGCCGGCACTTGTTTATAAGCGCTGGTGTGCCTCCCCATTCGAGCTCCTCTCTAATGCAGGCTTTCGGGCCTAAACTTGCTATTGCCTGCGGGCCTACTGGGCCTTCTGCGGGCCTGAATCCTGGCCCATGTAGGGTTTCTAGGCGTATTCTGGCCATGGAGGCCCAGTAGGTGGCATATTTTTTGGTTTTTTCTTTTTTATTTCTACATTTTTTTGGTTTTTTTTCTACTTAAAACTAAATACTTACAGTTTTTAGTGATTTCTTTTTGCTTTTAGGTCAAAAAAATTGTAAACTTTCTGTTAGTGCCATTAATTTTAAATTTTGAATTGTTTAAATTTGAATTTTTAAAAATTTGTGTGAATCAGTAGTTTGTGAATAACTTTACTATAAAAATAGAATTTTTTTCTATTTAGTTTTTATTTATACTTACAACTAAATACTTATAGTTTTTTAGTGATTTCTTTTTTATTTTAGGTCACAAAAATTATTAACTTTCTGTTAGTGCCATTAGTTTTAAAATTTTGAATAGTTTAAATTTGTATTTTTCAAAATTTGTGTGAATCACTAGTTTATGAATAACTTTACTATAAAAATAGAATTTTTTCTTTTTTGCTATTTATTTTTTATTTATACTTACAATTAAATACTTATAGTTTGATTTTAGGTCACAAAAATTATATTCTTTTTACTATTGAAGAATATTATAGTTTTATTTTAGTTGATCATAACATAATATTTTAATTGATTGTTTTTATTTTCATAAAAGTTTTGTAGTTCATTCTGTTTGCTATTAATTCATTCTTTGAGCTAAATGACTCTGAAATTGGAAAGCATTTCAAAATGATCTCTGAAAAGGTTGAAACTTGGCATGGTATCATCATTTCACCCACATAGCATGTTCCAAAAATTAGAGAGAGTTATGACAAAAACTTGATGCACTTCGTGTACAAAATGGACAATCACTTTCGAAGTATCAAAGTTTCGAACCATAAGACATGAAAGCATTTCAAATGAACTCTGAAAAAGTTGAAAGTTGGGATGGTCTCATAATTTCACCCACATAGCATGTGCATGTACAAACGGACAATGGTAGCATGTTCGTCTGTTACAAATTTGGCATGGTATCATCATAATAGTTGCGGGAGAAAGTCTTCACTTTTTCTTCGCTTGTGTCATTTCCTTATTGCGCCGTAACCATGGATAAACTTCATTGTTTATCAGGATGCTTGGGTCAGCCTTGACATTGAAGGGAGGAATTTCATGAAACTTTTCATAATCTTCAGACATGTCTGTCTTGCTGTCCACTCCCAGGATGTCCCTTTTTCCTGAAAGAACTATGTGGCGCATTGGCTCATCGTATGATGTATTCGCTTCCTTATCTTTTCTTTTTCTCGGTTTGGTAGACATTTCCTTCACATAGATAACCTGTGCCACATCATTGGCTAGGACGAACGGTTCGTCAGTGTACCCAAGATTTTTCAGATCCACTGTTGTCATTCCGTACTGTGGGTCTACCTGTACCCTGCCACCTAACAGATTGACCCATTTGCACTTAAACAAAGGGACCTTAAAATCAGGTCCGTAGTCAAGTTCCCGTATGTCCACTATGTAACCATAATATGTATCCTTTCCGCTCTCGGTTGCTGCATCAAAGCGGACACCACTGTTTTGGTTGGTGCTCTTTTGATCTTGGGCGATCGTGTAAAATGTATTTCCATTTATCTGGTATCCTTTGTTAGTCAATACAGTCAAAGATGGTCCCCTGGACAACAAGTACAACTCATCACAAACAGTGTTGTCACCTCTGAGACGTGTTTCCAACCAACTGCTGAAAGTCCTGATGTGTTCACATGTAATCTAGTCGTCGCACTGCTCCGGGTGTTTGGAGCGCAGATTGTTCTTGTGTTCATCGACATACGGGGTCACCAAGGTAGAGTTGTGTAGAACTGTGTAGTGTGCTTGAGACCAAGAATATCCGTCCCTGCATATTATGGAGTCTCTTCCAAGAGTGCCTTTTCCAGTCAGTCTCCCCTCATACCGCGATTTAGGGAGACCTATCTTGTTAAGGCCAGGAATGAAGTCGACACAAAACCCGATAACATCCTCTGTTTGATGGCCCATGGAGATGCTTCCTTCTGGCCTAGCGCGGTTACGGACATATTTCTTTAGGACTCCCATGAACCTCTCAAAGGGGAACATATTGTGTACAAATACGGGCCCCAGGATGACAATCTCGTCGACTAGATGAACTAGGACGTGCGTCATGATATTGAAGAAGGATGGTGGGAACATCAGCTCGAAACTGACAAGACATTGTGCCACATCACTCCTTAGCCTTGGTACGATTTCTGGATCGATCACCTTCTGAGAGATTGCATTGAGGAATGCACATACCTTCACAATGGCTAATCGGACTCTTTCCGGTAGAAGCCCACTCAATGTAGCCGGAAGCAGTTGCGTCGTAATCACATGGCAGTCATGAGACTTTAGGTTCTGAAACTTTTTCTCTAGCATATTTATTATTCCCTTTATATTCGATGAGAAGCCAGTCGTGACCTTCATACTGAGCAGGCATTCAAAGAAGATTTCTTTCTCTTCTTTCGTAAG
Organism: Triticum monococcum; assembly: GCA_034509565.1. Lineage (NCBI taxonomy): Eukaryota > Viridiplantae > Streptophyta > Magnoliopsida > Poales > Poaceae > Triticum > Triticum monococcum. Next base: position 637,352,436 of record CM067847.1, on the reverse strand, counting down.
AGCGTAGCTGGCAGGACCTTTATACTGCTTCGGAGGCATGCCGTCTTTTTCGTGCAAACGTTGCAGGTCCTCCCGTGCCTCAGGTGTATCTTTTGTCTTCCCATACACGCCCAAGAAGCCTAGCAGGTTCACGCAAAGGTTCTTCGTCATGTGCATCACGTCGATTGAGGAGCGGACCTCTAGGTCTTTCCAGTAGGGTAGGTCCCAAAATATAGATTTCTTCTTCCACATGGGTGCGTGTCCCTCAGCGTCATTCAGAACAGCTAGTCCACTAGGACCCTTTCCAAAGATTATGTATTGTAAATCATTGACCATAGCAAGCACGTGATCACCGGTGCGCATGGCGGGCTTCTTCCGGTGATCTACCTCGCCTTTGAAATGCTTGCCTTTCTTTCGACATTGATGGTTGGTCGGAAGAAATCGACGATGGCCCAGGTACACATTCTTCCTGCATTTGTCCAAGTATATACTTTCAGTGTCATCTAAACAGTGCGTGCATGCGTAGTATCCTTTGTTTGTCTATCCTGAAAGGTTACTGAGAGCGGGCCAATCGTTGATGGTCACGAACAGCAACGCCTTAAGGTTAAATTCCTCCTGTCTGTGCTCATCCCACGTACGTACACCGTTTCCATTCCAAAGCTGTGAAAGTTCTTCAACTAATGGCCTTAGGTACACATCAATGTCGTTGCCGGGTTTCTTAGGGCCTTGGATGAGAACTGGCATCATAATGAACTTCCGCTTCATGCACATCCAAGGACGAAGGTTATACATACATAGAGTCACGGGCCAGGTGCTGTGATTGCTGCTCTGCTCCCCGAAAGGATTAATGCCATCCGCGCTTAAAGCAAACCATACATTCCTTGGGTCCTTTGCAAACTCATCCCAGTACATTCTCTCGATTTTTCTCCACTACGACCCGTCAGCGGGTGCTCTCAACTTCCCATCTTTTTTTCAGTTCTCACTATGCCATCGCATCAACTTGGCATGCTCTTCGTTTTTCAACAGACGTTTCAACCGTGGTATTATAGGAGCATACCACATCACCTTCGCAGGAACCCTCTTCCTGGGGGGCTCGCCGTCAACATCACCTGGGTCATCTTGTCTGATCTTATACCGCAATGCACCGCATACTGGGCATGCATTCAGATCCTTGTATGCACTACGGTAGAGGATGCAGTCATTAGGGCATCCATGTATCTTCTCCACCTCCAATCCTAGAGGGCATACGACTTTCTTTGCTGCGTATGTACTGTCGGGCAATTTGTTATCCTTTGGAAGCTTCTTCTTCAATATTTTCAGTAGCTTCTCAAATCCTTTGTCAGCCACAGCATTCTCTGCCTTCCACTGCAGCAATTCCAATACGGTACCGAGCTTTGTGTTGCCATCTTTGCAATTGGGGTATAACCCTTTTTTGTGATCCTCTAACATGCGATCGAACTTCAGCTTCTCCTTTTGACTAATGCATTGCGTCCTTGCATCGACAATGACCCGGCGGAGACTATCATCATTGGGCACATCGTCTGGTTCCTCTTGATCTTCAGCAGCTTCACCCGTGGCAGCATCATTGGGCACATCGTCTGGTTCCTCTTGATCTTCACCAGCTCCCTCCGTTGCAGCATCACCGTATTCAGGGGGCACATAGTTGTCATCGTACTCTTCTTCTTTGCCGTCTTCCATCATAACCCCTATTTCTCTATGCCTTGTCCAAACATTATAGTGTGGCATTAAACCCTTGTAAAGCAGGTGGGAGTGAAGGATTTTCCGGTTAGAGTAAAACCTCGTATTCCCACATTCAGTGCATGGACAACACATAAAACCATTCTTCTTGTTTGCCTCAGCCGCATCGAGAAACACATGCACGCCCTTAATGTACTCGCGGGTGTGTCTGTCATCGTACATCCATTGCCGGTTCATCTGCGTGCATTATATATAATTAAGTTTCCAAATTAATAGAAGCTCATCATCACATTAAAACCAAAGTGCATACATAGTTCTCATCTAACAACATATAGCTCTCCAGAGCATCTAATTAATTAAACCATACATTGAAACTATGTAAAACATTTCAATGCGAAAACAAATGTGATCATAATCCCAACCAAGGTAACAATTGATCCAATAGCATAATGATACCAAGCCTCGGTATGAATGGCATATTTTCTAATCTTTCTAATCTTCAAGCGCATTGCATCCATCTTGATCTTGTGATCATCAACGACATCCGCAACATGCAACTCCAATATCATCTTCTGCTCCTCAATTTTTTTAATTCTTTCCTTCAACAAATTGTTTTCTTCTTCAACTAAATTTAACCTCTCGGCAATAGGGTCGGTTGGCATTTCCGATTCACATACATCCTAGATAAATGAAATCTATGTCACGTTGGTCAGCATAATTTTCATAAACAATAAATGAACCAATTGTTATAAAGATAATATACATACCACATCCGAATCATAGACAGGACGAGGGCCGACAGGGGTGGATACCAAAACCATCGCACTATATAAGATGCAATAATAAATGTAAGAAAATGATACAAGTATCTATCTAAACATACAAGTAAGAATATTTTTCCTTTCAGAAAGAAGATAAGAACAAGAGGCTCACCACGGTGGTGTCGGTGATGAGATCGGCGCGGGTGATCGACGGCGGTGAAGACGGGGATAGGGCGTGACGGACCGCTAAATCTAGACAAATCTCGAGGAAAATGGAGCTTGGAGGTCGAGCTTAGAGAGGAGAAAGCTTAAGTAGTGTGGCTCGGGCATTCCATCGAACACCTCATGTGCATAGGAGGTGAGCTAGAGCACCACAAAGCCCTCTCCCCCTCGGCCAGAAAAAAGAGAGCATTGTGCTCTGCTCTTGCGCGAGGGGGTATATATAGGCACTTCATTGGTCCCGGTTGGTGGCATGAACCGGGACTAAAGGGGGGCCTTTGGTCCCGGTTCAAGCCACCAACCGGGACCAATGGTGGTGGGCCAGGAGCGGGGCCCATTGGTCCTGGTTCATCCCACCAACCGGGACCAATGGCCCATGTGGCCCGGCCGGCCCCCTGGGCTCACGAACCGGGACTAATGCCCACATTGGACCCGGTTCTAGACTGAACCAGGACTAATGGGCTGACCCGGCCTGGACCATAGCCCTGTTTTCTACTAGTGTAGATTGCTGAGTTTTAATGTTGGCCTTCAGATCATGTAGCTACGAATCTTTCTCGCTCAGTTCAGCCTGTGACATGAACAAACATGGAAGATATTATGATCACGATTATTTTTGGACGTCCCGAGCACAGTACAAGTATTTTCCTTGGCACTTGGGGGCTAAATCCTATTCTCTTTTTAAGAAAAAAAATTCCGTTGTCCTGGACAAAATGATATGATCCGGTCTATAAAGATCACATGTCAGGATATTGGTTTCAAGCAGTGGTATAAGTCCCGGTTTACTCATACTGATTAAGCCAACCCTTGTGGGCTACAGATGCGAAGTTGATTACTGCTCTTTAAAGTCCTGGCATAACTTGATTGTTTAAGCCGGCCCTTGGGGGCTACTAGTGATGATCACTAGTACAACGAGGTGCTAAACAAACGGTTTTTAACCCCTTTCCGCGATGGCATTTGGAACCGTAGCCAAGTGAGTGTGGGCGATAGGGGGTGCTTCCCACACGACCCAGAAACCGTCGGGGATATGCCCTCGTGGCACACATGCTCGGCAAAATGAGGTCGTGTGAATGTCATGTGTGATTGTTCATTGATCCAACATGGTTTATTCCTAGAAACTATGTGTGTTGCCTGAGGTCATCGCCCATGGTGTTTTCTCAATAACCATTTGCAATAGGAAAACCCAATTTCCAAGCTAATTGGCCAATTAGTAGGCTAATTGCCCTATTATTAATAAACAATTTACTAATCTAATTGACATTTCTATTAAGCACATAATATATTCCATTTCCATATTAAGGAAGCTGGATTCCATAATTGAAATACATCAGAGTACAACATGATATGGCTTCAGCACTCAGCTAGCCCATTACACAGCTGCACCAGCAGCAAGTTTCACATGCAGCATCTAGAACCTTTCTAAATTAGCGTCATAGATGGTACCTAGAGAGATGCATCTCATCTGGAAAACTGCTGAAGTGGAAGGCAAATATTGAGCCTTCATTCATGTTGAAGGACTTTGCAACTTTAGGCCAGTGCCCGTGGATGATTGACCGTCCATCCTTCGACTTCTTCAAGAACACTTCAATATTGAACCATGGGTGTTGTATGAAAACTTTCCTCGCCTCCTGACCACAGAGGTGGTTTGAGAGGTAATCATCACTAAAGCCTAAAAACAAGGATGTGCATAAATATCTTCTCTAAATTGGAAATGGGGCAAAGGAATAAAAAGGCAAGGTATAATAGTTAGTACCATCTTGTAAACCTCAGTGCTTCCCATTGTTTCCCTGCAACACATGTAAGGTAGTTAGTCATTGGGTTAAGTAAGGGTTCGCATGCTCTCAGTAAAATATGTTGATGATAAATAAGAACATTGCAGATTCATCAGATTAATTCAAGCCACATGGAAAACCCATTTATCCAATCCAAGCATGATTAAGAACTAGGAAATGTAGAACTTGTATATGTTTCTCATGTATTAAGTGCAGCCAAATTCGATTATTCCTCACATGGTATACAATAACAGAACGTAGCCACAACAGTTGAACATCGCATTGCAGAAGTGAACCAAGCAGTTTACTAAACACCACAACAAATGAACCAAACGTTAACTAAGCACCATATTTCACAATATAACATACTCCTAATAGAAGATAAGATAGTTAACCAAACCAAGTGTGCTTAGCAAATTGGAAATATAGCAATTGTATTTGTTTCTCATGTATTTAGTACAGCCAAATTTGATTTATTCCTCACATGGTATACAATAATAGAATGCAGCCACAACAATTGAACATCCCATTGCAGAATTGAACCAAGCAGTTAACTAAACACAACAACAAATGAAACAAGCGTTAACTGAGCCCCACATTGCACAATATAACATACTAGTAATAGAAGATCAGATAGTTAACCAAACCAAGCGTGCTTAACAACTTGGAAATATTGCACCCTCAAGAGTTGAACATCACATTTGTAGAATTGAACCAAGTAGTTAACTGAACACCACATTGCACGACATATAGAACATATACACTATTTCAAAAGATTGCATGGTAAAAGTACATAGCACAATTCACTAGAATTTGTGAAGGAAAAGAAGTAGCTAGCAAACTGATCATGGGTCCTTATAGTGAGCTAATAAGGCAAGCTACTTGTCATTGTCGGAGATATCAATGACGACTGGCTCCTTGGACATGGAAGAGGGCGAGGCCTCCGCATCGTGGGTGCCCTCGTTGTAGTGGCGACTTGCCTGAGCCGCTCCGGGCACCAACCTACTGGTTCTCGAGATGAGGTAAGCACGTGCACGCTGAGAAAACACCTCGTAGTCTTTGTTGAAGGCACCGACGGTGGCCTCGAGAAAATGCCACAAACTTTCGCTTAAAGCAGCCAACTGTGTCACGACGTTGGCGCACGAGGCATCAATGGTGGCCTTGACGGCGAGGTGCTCCTCCAAGATCTGGGGGTCGGCACGAATGGCAGCCATCGCGACCTCATCAAAGCGTGCAGCCGTGATTTGCTTCTCCGCTGCCAAATGCTCCTTGAGATCCTAGCTATACTGTGTGCACCATGGCTTAGGCCGTCGCTTATTTGGTGGAGGGGTTGATGATTTGGGTGGAAGGTGTCGCGCTCCTGCTGGCGATCGAGGAATGTGGGATGTGGAAGGAGGAGGAGGATGGTGGTCGGGTGTGGATTACCTGCCTAGATAGGCGAGGACGAGCATGGTGAAGGAGGGTTGCCGGCGAGGAGGCGGTGCTGCAAGCAAGGAGTGAAGGTTTCAACCTAGAAAGGAATGTGGAAACAGGGGAAATGTGGCTTTTGGTAGAGGGGATGGGGCGGGAGGTAGATATTTCCGCGGAAGCCGAAAATTTGGAATCGCTTAAGTGAAAAAACTGGCGCGCAAAGTGTCATCAGACACGGTCACTTATTCAGAGCGGGCTATGGACTGTAGCCGTTGCACCTTCTCGCGTAAGTTGTATGCGTACTATTCTCCAACGGTGCTCCATGATATTTTGTGCTGCATCTCACACGGTTGGTTATAATAAACTATGTGGGATCTACTTGATTTTTCATCTTGATTTGAATTACATAATGCGGTCATAGCGGCCATGGACGGTGTATGAATTGCTAGACCTTTTATCTGCAGTGAACATGCAACTATATGTGTGTCATAAAGGAATTAGAGTTATTCAGGGTTCATTTGGACATTTTTATGCATTAATTGAGTTTTCAATGCATTTATGTGCATAATTCAAATTTGAACTACATGCACATGCTCTAGTGCATATAAATTGGTTGAAAATCAAATCTTTGTCCTTGGGTGCATGCTTAGGTCCCATGCAAGAAATGGGAATGAATGTCAAACACCCTGCCGCCGTCACTCGGCTGCAAACATTGAGATACCTTGTTTTTAAATTCTAGTAAATCCAAAACTCGTCTGAAATTTATGAAACTTGGCATGGTATCAAGGAGCGGCAGCAACATGCCATGGTAAAAATTTTGTCCCATTTGGGGCAGGTTTGGGTATATGCTTCTCACAACAACCATGCTGGTCTCGGTAGGGAACGCCCTACCTTTGGGGACGAAACGATATCCATTGTCTCTTATTGCTTTCAAAAAATTTCTCGTGTCAACATAGAACAAGAGGAGTGTTGTGTTTTTTTGTGATTTTTCGGGGTCCGTTTCGACATTTTTATGCATTAACTGAGTTTTCAATGCATTTATGTGCGTAATTCAAGTTTAAACTATATGCACATGCTCATGTGCATACAGATTAGTTGAAAAATCAAATATGTGTCCTTGGGTGCATGCTTAGGTCCCATGCAAGAAATGGAAATGAATTTCAAACACGAGGGCACCATTGATTGCTGGGAAAACATTGAGATACCTAGTTTTTAAATTTTAGTAAATCCAAAACTCATCTGAAATTCATGAAACTTCGCATGGTATCATGGAGCGGCATCAACATAGTTCATGCATTGCCTCTTATGGTTTCGATAAGTTTGGGTATAAGCTTCTCACAAACCAGAGCTTATCACAACAAGCATGATGGTTTCGATAGGGAACGTCCCACCTTAGGGGACGAAACGATATCCATTGCCTCTTATTGCTTTCAAATTTTTTTCTCGTGTCAACATAGAACAACAGGAGTGTTGTGTCAATTTTTGTGATTTTTCGAGGTTTGTTTCACTACTGCAGGATGCTGCTAACGCGACGCTACGATCAGAGACCCTTTGACGAAACTGTGTACGATGCAATAATCCCAAACGGTGGTGTAAAAAACCATCAAAAAGGTGTGAAACATTTGCGATGGAGGATGCATCAAACACGGTTCATATTTTAGTTGCGTGTGCGATGAAGGGCACATGGTTAACCCATTTCCGAACTGTTTGCGATGGGCAAAACAACAGAAACGGGCAACCATATCAATGTGTGTGCGATAAACAGAATATAGTTCGCTCCGATGAACCATTTGCTATTAGGGAGTGCAACATAAACTGTTAGCCAGATCAAGGTGTGTGTGATATAGAGCATACGGTTCACTCGGACGAACTGTTTTCGATTAGCGAACGCAACAGAAATGGTTCAACTTAACAAGATGTGTGTGATACACTACAAAAAACAAGACACATCCTTGATAGGCCGAACGAAATGTTTTTCTGTCATACATATGACACTTCTATGACAATAATTGTGACAAAACACGGTATCATCGTAGATGTGGTGGGGTCCTACTTCTATGACAAAAAATCATGACAGAAAATGGGCTTTTCGTCCTGGGCGGGCCGGAGATGCAGCTACATGACATTCTTTGGGCCGTCTATGAAGGAAAAAACCGTGGTAGAAGCAAGGGCAAGGAAAATTTCGGGGAGTTCCCAGTTACGGTGGGAGGTCAGGGGCTGAGCGATGCGCATTTCTCTCGTACACGTACGCGCGTGTGTGCGAGGCGTTGGCTCTAACTGAACCCGAGCGGGGCGTTGGGCTCTAACTGAACCCGAGCGATTGCACTGCTGGCTACACATTACTGAACCCGAGCGATCAATCGATGGCTGTTAACTGAACCCGATCGAGCGATTCCTTTGCTACTGCTGCTAACTGAAGCCGATCGATGCTGCCTCTGGATGAACAGTGAGCGTTGCAGGTGGTGTTGGGTGAACAGTTCCCGGTGGGGGTGGATGAACAGGACCCTGTGGTGTTGCCTCTGGATGAACAGGACCCCGATCGATCGAGCCGGTTGGGGCTGGATGAACAGGAACCCGATCGATCAAGCCGGTTGGGGCTGGATGAATAGGACCCTGCGGAGGGCTGGATGAACAGGACCACCCCGTGGAGGGCAGGATGAACACAGTAGATGGTGGAGGGCAGGATGAACAGTAGCCCGTGGACGGGTGGTTGAGCAGGAGCCCGTGGAGAGGGCTGGTTGAACAGTAGCCGGTGGAGTAGCGCGCGGTGGAGGCTGGATGAAGAGGAGCCCGTGGATGAACAATCGCAGGTGAAGGCTGGAGGAGGTCGATGGTGGATGAACAGTAGCTCGTGGAGGCTGGAGAGGGTCGATGGTGGAGATGAACAGTATCCCATGGAGTCCCGTTTTGCGGTACGCCACACCCCTCCCGATGAACAGGACCCCCGTTTCGACCGTAGGTGGTCCGTTTCGTCTGTTTTGTGGTACGCCACACCCCTCCCGATGAACAGGACCCCCGTTTCGACCGTAGGAGGTCCGTTTCCTCCGTTGTGCGGTACACCAGACCCCTCTCGATCAACAGGATCCCGTTTCGAACATGGCCAGTCGAACACAAGGCCGTTTCCTCCGTTCTGCGGTACGCTAGGCCTCGTTTCCATCGCGTGTTCTGTCCAAGCCCTCCCGATGAACACGATGCATTCCGTTGCCTCCCCATGAACATGACGCATTCCGTTGCCTCCCCATGAACTCCGTCGAGCAAGAGCGCTTCAAGCGCTGGCTTATGGCCACGGCAAATAGCCTAAAGAAAAAACAGCAACAGCTTCAAGCTAATCACGACTTGCTAGCAGGTAGGTGGACCGAAGTCCTTGCGGCCGGAGAGCATGAACTCGAGCGCCCATCCAAGAGTTACCCAAAACGCAGGTTGCTACCTCACCTGGAGGAGGAAGCATTGAAACCACATTCACGAGTGTACGATGCGGCTGACCGGCCACTACACGGCGGAGCAAGAGAGGCATTTCAGCCTAAAGTTCAGACCGCACCCCGTCGCCACTTAGTCAAAAATACTAAGGCCCGGGGCAACACAGAGGACCTGCGAGACATCTTGCATAGTAAGGCAAAAATCGCAAGGTCAATATACGGGACATGGGCACATGTGCCCACACGGGACGATGATCGTCGTGTCGGAAACACCAAGAGTAAATACGGCCGGGCCGAATACAGCAGACAAGACTCATACGAACTACATCGGGATATAGCCCGACACAGAGGCACCGCACACCCCCTATGCTTCACTGATGAAGTTACAAATTAGGAATTCCCGGAGAGTTTCAAACCCGTAAATATCGAATCATACGATGGCACAAACAGATCCCGCTATATGGATTCAGGATTTCCTCCTTCACATCCACATGGCTCGCGGTGATGATCTACATGCCATCATGTACCTCCCACTAAAACTCAAAGGACCAGCTCGGCATTGGTTGAATAGCTTGCCAGCAGATTCTGTCGGCCGTTGGGAGGATCTGGAAGACGCATTTCTTGACAACTTCCAGGGCACTTATGTGTGGCCACCGGATGATGATGACTTGAGCCACATAACCCAGCTGCTAGGGGAATCGGCCAGACAATTTTGGACATGGCTCCTGACTAAGAAAAATCAAATTGTAGACTATCCGGATGCATAGGCCCTAGAGGCATTCAAGGATAACATCCGCGACGAGTGGCTTGCCAGCCACCTCGGCCAGGAGAAGTTGAAATCTATGGCAGCCCTCACGACACTCATTACCCGCTTTTGTGCGGGCGAGGACAGCAGGCTGGCTCGCAGCAACAACACATCGAGGAATCCGGATACCTTGGATACCAAAGATGTTAATGGTAGGCAGCGTCGTAATGGACCAAAGCGCCGCAATAACGACGATAACACCGAAGATACGGCAGTCAATGCCGGATTCAGAGGCTCTAGATCCGATCAGCGGAAAAAGCCATTTAAAAGAAATACTCCGGCTCCGTCCAGTCTGGATCGCATACTGAATCCCTCGTGTAAAATCCACGGCACCCCCGACAAGCCAGCCAATCACACCAATAGAGAATACTGGGTGTTGAAGTAGGCCGGCGGGTTAAATGCCGAGAACAAGGACAAGGGGTTGCATAGCGATGACGAGGGGGAGCCCCGGCCGCCGAACATAGGAGGACAGAAGGGGTTCCCCCACAAGTGAAGACAGTGAACATGATATACGCAACCCACATTCCCAAGAGGGAGTGGAAGCGTGCACTAAGAGACGTCTATGCGATGTAGCCCATCGCCCCGAAGTTCAACCCATGGTTTGCTTGTCCGATCACCTTCGATCGCAGGGACCACCTCACTAGCTTCCATCATGGAGGATCCTCCGCACTGGTCCTAGACCCCATCATTGATGGATTTCACCTCACTCGAGTCCTTATGGATGGCGGCAGCAGCCTAAACCTGCTTTATCAGGATACAATGCGAAAAATGGGTATCGATCCCTCGAGGATCAAACCCAGCAAAACCACCTTTAAAGGCGTCATCCCAGGTGTAGAGGCCCATTGCACAGGCTCAATCACACTGGAAGTGGTCTTCGGATCACCGGATAACTTCCGAAGCAAAGAGTTAATCTTCGACATCGTCTCGTTTCACAGTGCTATCATGCACTGCTCGGACGGGAAGCATTTGCAAAATTCAGTGCAGTGCCGCATTACGCATACCTCAAGCTCAAGATGCCAGGACCTCGCGGGGTCATAACAGTAAATGGAACAGAACTCACTTTGTACGGAAGAGCACACTACGGCCCTTGTAGCAGAAGCACAAAGCAGCCTGTTCAGGTAGACCACTCATTCGACGTCACAGCCCCCGGACACCTTCAAACGAGTCCGAAACAAGCTGCAACAGGATCGCCTGGCACGATCAAAGCTCGCCTGGCAATTCGGCCCCCGTCCCAGTCCTAGTGAAGCTACGAAATCCGTGCCGTGCGTACACAACTACGCATTGAAAATACCATGGACATAGGTAGGGGCACGATCAGGACACGCCCCGCATTTTGGCTTAACCACACTAGGGGCTGTATACCTTTGACATTCCTTTTCTCTTTCAGGGCCTAACTCTCTAGAAGCCCTTTCCGGTAGTACGATCGCCGGACACATTCCGGAAGCAACAACCAAGGCGGCAAGAAGCTAAGATGAACACGGGAACTGCCAGGTGGTCTCTAGTAATAATTGATATACCCGCTTTTCACTATTTTTTCATAGCTTGCCCTGGGATAGGACATTTTGAATTGTCCTAGTTTACGCTTATTGCACTACCTGTACCAAGTACGCTTCGACGTATCATTTAAATAACAATGCATATCATTAATCTGTCATTGCATTATTTAAGTTTTTCTCTTTCTCTTATATGTCCATTTACGACAATCCGCACCCGCACGTGCGGGTACAGTCAGTTTGCCAGGGGTTCTCGTTTACCCCACAATACGGCGCAAGAAGTCCTAACACTTTCGACAGTGCGGCACCCCGAACTTATATCATTATATGCATCAGCTCCGAATCATGTCTTTGGTCAAATGTTGGGTTGCCCGGCTCCCATGCTTTGGTACGTTACGTTCCGCTATATCGGCTAAGGTAGCGGTGGGAGAACTATAGTGATTGTGTCCGGGTTCTTCCGAACGAGCACCTCAGTAGAGAAAGCCAAAACTGACTGTCATGATAAGGCGAGAGACTGGTCGCTGTTCGAGAGGTCTCAAGTCCTTAAAGACTTTTTCCGCTTTGGGCGAGGAGTCGGCCTTGTCCGGCTTAGGCGAGTATAGCGCCCCAAATTCGGCCCTCCGAATACCAGGGGCTTCGCCAAAATTTAAAATCATAGACTTCTATGCATAAGTGAGAGTGATAAAAGCATTATAGTCCGATTGCCTGGTTCGTTGCGCTGAACACCTCCCTTGAAGGACCCAAAATTGGGGTAAAGAGTGCTCAGGTTTATCCCGAACACCCTAGTACTAGTTACATGGGGGTAGAAGCCTACGACTGGCAAACTCTTAGGTTTTATAAATGGCCGCATAGAAGATAATATTTTAAATTAAGAAAAGTGTCGCATGGCGCAAATGAACTTGTTTCATATTACAAGATCACATGAGCATGCTCATTCAATAATTACATCCTTAGCACAATCATCTGCCACTAAGCGGGAACCCTTCAGGACACTCTCATAGTAATTCTCGAGGCAGCAATGCTCCTTGCCCTTCGGCGGCCCCTCCTTCACTAGCTTCACGGCGTCTAGCTTCGCCCAGTGCACCTTTGCCCGGGCAAATGCCCTGCGTGCACCATCGATGCAGGCGGACCGCTTGATGTATTCAAGCCGTGGGCAGGCTTCCACAAGCCACCTCACCAGACTGAAGTAGCTGCCGGACAGGGGCTCGCCAGGCCACATCCGGACTATAAGGCCCTTCATGGCCTGTTCGGCCGCCTTGTGAAGTTCGACCAACTGCTTCAGCTGGTCGCTCAAGGGCACGGGGTGTTCGGTCCCAGTATAGTGAGACCAGAACAACTTCTCCGTTGAGCTCCCCTCCTCAGCCCGGTAAAACTCCGCGGCATTCAGTACACTGCGGGGAAGATCTGCAAACGCTCCTGGAGAGCTCCGAACTCGGGTAAGAAAAAGGAAAGTCTCCTTCACATGCTTGCTTTGCATAAAGAATGCCTTACCCGCTGCTATCTTCTTCACCGCGTCAATCTCCTGGAGGGCCTTGTGGCTTCGGCCTTGGCGCTCCGGACGCTTTCAAGCGCCTGCGCGAGCTCGGATTCTCACGTCTTAGAGTCAAGCTCCAAGGACTCGTGCTTTTTAGTGAGAGCCTCGAGCTCTTGCTGCACCTCACCTACTCGGGCTTCTTGTTTCTCCTGTTCAATGGGTTCTTTGGCTGCTTTGTCTTCGGCCTCGGACAACGCCTTCCTCAGGGTCGCCACCTCGGTGGTGGCCCCTGACAAATCCATGATGATCCTTTTACTTTACACCCGAACTTCTTTTTAACTATATAGATAGGGGTATTTCTTACCTTTGCTCTCTTTGAGCTGCATCTTGGTAAGGCCGGGCTCGTCCTCAGACCGCTTCAGGTCCTGCTGTCGAGTGGTAGGAGCGACATATGCCAACGGGTGGCTTATCATTGCGGGGGCCAATAGAACATCGCCGGTGCCTGGAAACGGGATGAGGCGAAGACATGCATGCCGGCGAATCTTACCCAGCTGCAGGGCTCTCCGGGGAGATAATACCCCTACTGCTGCTCTGCGGGGTCTCCGCATGGTTACTAAGTGGACAAGTAGCTACAATGCTCCTTGAGCTGTTTTGGGTGGAAGGAGGAAGAAGGGCTTGGCTCAGCCTGCTTCCTCTCCTTGTATGGTGTCTAGGTCTAGGAAGAGAGTCCAACCCTTTGCATGGGTGCACCGGGGGGTTTATATAGGCCTACCCCCGGGGGTACAATGGTAATCCGACTGGGCGCTGGGCCCAGCTCTCTATGACTACGCTCGCCGGCTTCTCCGCCGGCTTCTGGGGCCCGCTGGCTGCCGGCTCCTGGGTCGACAAGCCGGCCCTACTGGCCAGGGCCTGGTCGGCAGCTGGTTACTGTTACTTCGTGTCGTTGACACAGGCTTGGTCGGGGTAAGCGTGGCTACAGTAACGCCGCCCTGGCGGGCGATTACTGTAGCCCCGCCGCATCTTGTCTCCTTAATGGGCGTCTCCTTCGAGGAGGGCGGCAGGCCGGCTACGTGAAGCCGGCCCTCTGTCTTGCCGGCTTGAGAGGAGGTGTGGCCGCCTTCGGCATCTCTCTGCCCGAAGGGGCCCACCGCCTCGGGGGCCACGCTGGCGGCCCGTCGTGGACGGCGTTAGAGCCGCCGTGGCTACAGTGCCGCGCCGGGCGGGGCGCAGCTGCCCGCACGACGCGCTGTACCAGGCGTGCTCCGGGTTTTGGGGGTGGCAGGCTCTACTATAGCCACGCCCCGCTTCATCATCGCAGAGTGGACGCGTACATTGCGGGTACGGCATTGACTGCTTTATGGGAGCCGGCCTGGCAGTAGCCGGCCTTGCTGTAGCCGGCCCTGCCGTAGCCGGCCTTGCCATAGCCGGCCCTCCGCAGCTTTCTTCATGAGGGTGAAAAGGCGGGCCGCCCCCGAAGCCGGCCAGGAAGGTAGCTGGCTAGGGGGGAGGCGGCCCAAGTCTTGAGTCTTCTTATTTACCCCGACAGTAGTCCCCGAAGCCGGGCGAGCTTCACGCCGGACGGAAGGACGGGAAGCTTGGCCGGCTTCATACCCTGAGGGGCCGACCTCGTCGTTGCAGCCGACTCCGGAGCACTTTTTGTTTATCAAGGTGGCAGTGGTTGACCCGCGGGCTGGCCGCGGGCCCCACGACGAGCCACGTGGCGGAGAAGTCCTGCCGTCGCACGCGCGCGACGGGACGCCGCCGCAGGCCCGGGCCCGCCACTCCCTGGCCAGGCCCGGGCGCAGATCTTCTGTGGCCCGAGGGGACTGCTCGCCTCCCCGCGACCGTTACTTCGCATCATCAAGGCGCACAATTAACGCGGGCGTGGGGGAGATGGGCATGATCGATCCCCACGATCCCCCACGCCGCGGCTCCTCGGCTCTGGCGCACGCGCCTACAAGTAGGGGGGAGGGGGAGAGGCACAGGCCCGTTCGCTCCCCCGCTCCCCGTCCCTCCTGCTGCTCTTCTTCTCCTTTTTCTTCCTCACGCCCGACGCAGTCTCGCGCCGCAGCCCACCCACGCCGCCATGTCTCTGGCTCTGTCAAGCTCATGGGACGGGTCCAATGTCCATGAGGACCATATTGAATTCCTCCGCCAGACCCGGCGCATGCCCGCCGCCAACCTCGTGCAGGTGCGTCTGGCGCCCGAGACGGAGGTCTCGCCGGCGCTGGAGGAAGGCGAGCGCGTCGTCTTCCGCACGCACTTCCTCCGTGGCTTCGGCTTCCCGGAGAGCAGCTTCATGCGCTCTTTCCTCGAATTCTACAACCTCCAACCACATCACGTCACGCCCAACGCAGTGATGCAGCTCTCGGCCTTCGTCTCGCTCTGCGAAGGATTCTTGGGGGTGCTGCCAACGCTGGAGCTCTGGGCGGAGCTATTCCAGAACAAGCTCGGCACCGTCTCCGCCGGCGTGCTGGCTCCCTGCGGCGCCTTCATCGCGATGAAGAGGGCAAGCGACGACAACCCCCTCCCCCACATTCCTCTGATCCATTCTGTCAAGCTGTGGCAGAAATCCTACTTCTACGTCAAGAACATCGCCCCGCACGGCGACTACGTCAATCTGCCGGCTTACGTAGCCGGCCCGCCGGCTGGGAGGCGGCGGTCTTGGGGCTACAGGTCGAAGTCCTTGTCTCCGGCTGGGAATGCCTCCATCGCCCGGCTTCGGGTGATGATCCATTCGGAAGGCCTGCGCGCATCTGACCTGGTAGCCGCCTTCGTCGAGCGCCGGATTCTGCCCCTCCAAAGCCGGCCGCACATGATGTGCCAGATGAGCGGCCGGTTCGACCCTTGCCGGCTGAGCACATGGGAGATGCCCCATGCCGAGGTGGCTCTGATGGTGAACTACATCGTCAACCTGAAGCTCACCGACGAGTGGCAATTCGGCAAGGCGTCGTACTCCTGCGCCCATTCTCCGCCTATGGTAAGTCTTTCTTCTTGTCGTCTGCCGGCTTGAGCCAGCCGGCTTCAGACCAGGCGGCTCTTCTCTTTTTTCTTTTTATCAGAATCCTCTACTCCCGCCGCCAGCCGGGGCGGCTGGAGTCAATTGCGAGTATGCCCCGGACCGCACGGTGGATGACCTCGACGACCCGGACCTTGCCGCAGTCGCCATGGAGGATGCCGCCACGGGGGACGTAGCCGAGCTCCGCGGCACGGGGCTCTCGGCCAGTTTCGACGACTGGTCGGATGATTACGAAGCCGAAGAAATCCCGCGCCACCAGCCGGCAACCGACCGCCGCGGTGCGGGCTCGTCTGCCGCCCCGACTGCCGGTGGTGGAATGGGGAAACGCCGGGCCGCGCTCCCACTCTTCGGGAGCCGGCCGAAGAAACCGAAGGCCTCCACCGCGGCCACGAAGCGTGATGAGGCGGCGGCGAAGGTGGCCCGCTTCCGGAAGGCGGTGAAGAAGCCTCCGTCGGTTTCCGCGTAAGCTTTCTAGCCGCCTACGTGCTTGTTATTCTGATGTCTTCCTTTACTTGAATTCTTCTCTGATTTCTTGAGCAGGGCACCGCTCTCCCTCGAACGAGGCCCAGCCGGCTCCGTGGTCGGGCTGAGTGCCGGATCCTCAGGGTCCCGCCGAGTGGACCCCCGCGCCGAACTTGCAGCAGCCATGGAGCGCAACCCTCGCGAGGCACGTCGAGAGATGGAGGCGGCAGAGCGGGAGGCGGCGGAGCGGGAGGCCGCCCAGACGGCACCGGGGCGAGCGAGCGCGGCGGCCGAGACTCCGTCGGAGAGGGCGGTCGCGGAGACGGAGGCGGAAGGCGCGCGTAGCCGGCCTCCGCTACTCGCCATCCCCCTCCAAACTTTGGATCCGGACATCCCTCTGCCCACGGCGGAGGAGATTATCCCCGAGCAGCCGCCGGTACAGAGGGACAAAGTCTTCGAGGTTTCCGGGGAGAGGACGCCACCGGCAGCGCCAGCCGGAGCGGGCGAAGGTGGCCAATCGTCGGCGGTGCCGGAGGAGCCGGCCCGGGCCGCGCCCGAGGCCGGAGCCGGTCTTGAGATCGAGCTGGCGGCGGGTCGGCATGCCGGAGGGGGCACGGCCCCGCCAGACACGCGCCGAGCCGCGGGTGCCGAGCAGACGGCAGACGCCTTGGAGGTGGCCAGCTCCGCCATGTCCGGGTGGACTCCTAGCGGAGGGAGTGGTGAGCTGAACGTCGCGGCCCAAGGGGTTCGGAGCCGGCTGCAGGCACAGGCCGGCCTCCTGAGGCAATTTCTGTCAACGCGGTCTGCAATCCGGGCAAGTCTTCACTCGTTGATCATTCTGGTCCTCTGAATTTTTTCCGTGGTGGCGCGCTAGCGCACCCACTGGGTGTAGTCCCTGAGATCCGGGCCGACTGCAGCGCAGTCGGTTCGGATCTTACTCGACGACTATCTTGACTGTTTTTTCTGATCTCTTAGGATTATCATAATTCTCGTGCCGCCGCCTTCAACTCCCAGGCTCGGGAGCTGAGCCGGAGGACCGAAGACCTCGCCAGCAGCCGGCGTAAGTGTTTTGTCTTTATTTGTTTCTCGTGGGGGCGCGACAGCGCACCCACTGGGTGTAGTCCCCGAGATCCGGGCCGACTGCAGTGCTGTCGGGTCGGATCTTCCTTGACGACTTTTCCTTTGCTGACTATTTCTCTTTGTCTTTTGCTCGTGCAGAGGCCAACGCCGACCTGCAGAGGGAGCTCGGCAAAGTGCAGGCCGCTCTTCGCGCCAAGGACGCCGAGTACGCTGACTTGGTTCAGGAGCGCGACCGCCTGGCGAAGAAACTGGCCGACCAAGAGGAGAGCCACAAGGCGGCCCTGCAAAAGGCGCAAGACGGCGAGGCTGCCTTGAAGGCGGAGTTCGAGGCCAGGGAGGCGAGCTGGGCCGAGACGCGCCAGGCGCTGGAAGAAGGCTTCGGCCGGATCGAGGATCTCATCGATGGTAGCCCGTCTTTCTTGTCCTTCTTCCATCTGCCGGCCGCCTGTGGTTTTTGTTTTGACTTGTGTTTGCTGTCTCGCGCAGAGTATTTTCCCGGCCAATCCGTCCTCGCCGCCCAAGCCATCGAAGCTTACCGCGAGGAGCGCCGTCATGCCGGGGTTGTGATTCTGCCGGGCGCGAATCGGACGTTGTCGGAGCAGCTCATCACCATCCAGGCGCGGCTGCAGCTGGCCCACCGGCTGCTCCGCCGGCTCCAACGCGCCGGGGCGACGATGCTGGCCGCGCTCTGGCCCGGCCAGACAATTCCCCGCACCCCAAGCCGGACGGCCGACTGGCTCGAACTCGCAGTCGGCCGCTTCGAGGCCTGGAAGGCGTCCGCGGCCTGTCTTGGAGCCGGGCGCGTGCTGGAGTTCGTCCGCGCGTGGTACCCAGGGCTAAGCCTGGACCAGCTGCGGACGTGGCGGTCGGAAGCCGACACGGAGCTGGAGGAGGTGCGGCCGGCGATCGTGCAACGCGCCTCGACGATCGCCGAGTGCACCGACACCAGCGTCTTCGCGCCGGAGCTCAACGATGATGGCGCCGCCCAGCCGGAGGAATGGTTCGGGCTGAATCCGGTGGACGGCGAGGACTCGGCCGAGGAGATCGCCTCTAGCGACGCGGGCGAGGATGACGAGGAGGAGGACGGCGAAGACCCCGAGCCGACTGGTGAGATGGCCGACCGACCCCCAGCCGACCGTGCCTCCAGCAATGAGCCACGCGGGAGCGCGCCCTCTGCCGGAGGCGATGATCAAGCCGAGGTTGGCCAGCCGGCCGCTCCTTCAGCCGGCACGACTGCTTCCACCGCCTAGCCCGGCTCGTCCGTGGCCCCGCCGGCTTGATCGGCCGTTCCTCTTGTCCCTGTTTTACTTTTTCGAACAATTTTAAGTTTCTGCAATTCCACCCACTGGGGGTGTATCGAACAATGTTGGATGTCGACCTCTCTGGAGGCCTTTTGTGTAAATATTAATATATGCATGTGTTGGCGTTCATTCAAGTGTACTTTTTTGTCCTCAGGCTCTTTCCCTTGCCGCCTTCCCTCTTTGGGAAGGCAAGTACTTGAGCTTTCTTGGATTTGAAGCAGACTGAATGTAAGCCGGCCGGCTACTCTGGTAGTCGGTCGGCGGGAGGCAGCAAGCCGGCCTTTGTTATATATGTGAGCCTGTTTGGTCCCTAGCCGTTTTTCATGTGTGCACCCTTTCCGGCTTGTGGCTCTTGCCAGCCGGGCAGTCGGTTCTTCGAGCTGCGATTTCGGCAAGAGCCAAGCCTGGGTGTCGGCACATTACTTGTCTGACTGCGGGTAGGGCTCCTAATATAACTCTAGTCGGCTAGTCCCCGGGCCGACTCGTCGGACCCGGTACCGGACAAAATAAATGAATAGGTGATATCATACGCATGATAACTTTCATTCATAAAATAAAGGGTGGCAGTCCCCGAGTCTTTCTCGGGGAGCCTACTGTTTCATACTTAATAAAAAAGTGGGCATAATACATACTGCATTTTAACTGTAAAACTTCCGAAGGAGATTTGCGTTCCATGGTCGCTCCGACTCCTTGCCGGAGTCGTCTCTCTTGCGTGGCTTCGGCTTCTGCACGTCGATGAGGTAGTAGGCGTCGTTGCCCAAGGCTCTGCTGATGATGAAGGGGCCTTCCCAGGGGGCTGCGCGCTTGTGCTCGCCAGCTGTTCGCTGGATCAGCCGGAGCACAAGGTCGCCCTCCTGGAAGGATCTTGGTCGGACCCTCCGGCTATGGTAGCGGCGCAAACCCTGCTGGTAGATGGCAGACCGGCTGAGGGCTAACAGCCGGGCCTCTTCCAGCAGGTCGACGCCGTCTTCTCGTGGTTCTTTGGCTTCCGCTTCTGTGTACATGGTTACCCGAGGCGATTCGAACTCGATAACTGTTGGGATGACTGCCTCGGCACCATATACAAGGAAGAAGGGAGTGAAGCCGGTTGATCTGTTGGGAGTAGTGCGCAGACTCCATAGGACAGCCGGCAGCTCATCGAGCCAGCAGCCGGCTGAACGCTCCAGAGGTACGACCAGTCGGGGCTTGATGCCGGACAAGATGAGGCCGTTTGCTCGCTCCACTTGGCCGTTTGACTGCGGGTGGGCGACTGACGCTAGGTCCAGCCGGATACCTTGCGCAGCGCAGAACCGTGCCAAGGCGCCTTTGGCAAAGTTCGTGCCGTTGTCGGTGATGATGCTCTGCGGTACGCCGTACCGCGTTGTTATATCTGCAATGAATGTCACTGCAGTCGGCCCATTCAGCTTCTTGATCGGCTTCGCCTCGATCCACTTGGTGAATTTGTCGACGGCGACGAGCAAGTGTGTCATGCCGCCGCGCGCCGTCTTGAATGGGCCCACCATATCCAATCCCCAGATGGCAAAGGGCCAGGTGATGGGAATGGTCTTGAGTGCCGAAGCCGGCATGTGTTGCTGCGAGCTGAAAAGCTGGCAGCCTTTGAAGTGTTTAACTAGCTCTTTGGCGTCGTCGAAAGCAGTCGGCCAGAAAAAACCGTGGCGGAAGGCTTTGGCGACAAGTGATCTTGATGCGGCGTGGTGGCCGCACTCTCCTTGGTGTATATCCCTGAGGATCGCGATGCCTTTCTCCTGCTCGACGCATCGCTGCAAGACTCCGGTGGCGCTGCGCTTGACAAGCTCTCTGTTGACGATTGTGTATGCTCCAGCCTGGCGCTGGACTTGTCTTGCTTCGTTTTTGTCAGCCGGCAGGTCATGGTTCACCAAAAAGTTGCAGATGGTTTGGGCCCACGATGGAGCGGCGACTTCCTCTCCCACCAATGTGGCCACGGCCACCAGGGTGGGCGGGCTGGGTAATGCAGTGCTGGAGTCGGCCGCCGCTTTCTGTGCTGAAGAAGTCCCCGGGCCGGGTGCGGCAGTCCCCGAGCCGGGTACTGCAGTCCCCTAGCCAAATATTGAAGTCCCCGGACCGGCTGCTTGTTTCTTCGAGCCGGACTCGGCCTCCTCGGGGTTAGGCGGCACGAAGATGGAGTCGGATTCCGGAGACGGCTTGATTGATGGCTTGAGGAGGCGCTGTAGGGCGACGCCGGTTGGTATTGCTTGCCGCGTGGAGCCTATTCGGGCCAGAGCATCTGCTGGCTCGTTGTCGGCTCGCGGTACGTGAAGGAATTCACACCCGTCAAAGTATCCGCTGATTTGCTGGACTAGGAAGCGGTAGCTCGCCATGTTTGCGTCCTTGGCGTCCCAATCGCCAGAAGATTGCTGCACCAGCAAATCCGAGTCGCCATAGCACAGGATCCGGCGGATGCCAAGTTCCTTGGCAGGCCGGAGCGCGTGTATGAGCGCTTCGTACTCGGCTACGTTGTTGGAGGCGGCGAAGTGGATCTGAAGCGTGTATCTGAGCTTGTCGCCCTTTGGAGAGGTAGGGACGACACCGGCTCCCAAGCCGGTGCGCATCTTTGATCCGTCAAAGTGCATGCGCCAATGGGTGGAGTACTGGGTCTCGGCCCAGTCGACGAGGAAGTCGGCCAGCGCTTGCGTCTTGATGGCGGTGCGGGGTTGGTAGAAGATCGTGTAGGGGGCCAGCTCGATGGCCCATTTAGCCACCCAGCCGGATGCATCCCGGCTGCCTATGATCTCGGCCAGCGGGGCAGTGCATACGACCGTGATGGGATGCTCTTGAAAGTACGGCTTCAGCTTCTTGGCGGCGAAGTACATGCCATAGCACATCTTCTGATAGTGCGGGTAATTTTGCTTCGAGGCGGACAGCGCCTCGCTCAGGTAATAAACCGGCCTCTGGACCGGCTGGGCTCGGCCTTCTTCGGGGCGTTCGACCACAATATATAGGAGCATGGGCTCCTTCTCAGTCGGTGCCGGCAAGACAGGCGGCGTGGACAGCATTTTCTTCAGCTCGTGGAAAGCTTGGTCGGCCTGGTCATTCCACTCAAAGTGAGTGCTCTTCTTCATGAGGCGGTAGAGGGGGAGAGCTTTTTCTCCAAGCCGGCTGATGAAGCAGTTCAGAGAGGCCAGGCACCCGGTGAACTTCTGAATCTCTCTGAGCTTGGTTGGGACCGCCATCCTCTCGATGGCCTTGATCTTCACAGGGTTGCACTCTATGCCGCGTTCGGAGACCAGAAAGCCTAGGAGCTGGCCGGCTAGCACTCCGAACATGCATTTCTCTGGGTTGAGCTTGATCCGGAACAGGCGCAAGTTCTCGAATGTCTCCTTCAAGTCTTCCAGCAGATTGCCACGCTTCTCCGTCTTCACCACAACATCATCCACGTAAACGTGGGCATTCTTGCCGAGCTGCGTGAGGAGGCACTTCTGCATCCAACGCTGAAGAGTGGCGCCGGCATTCCTCAAGCCGAACGTCATAGTCAGGTAGCAGAAGGCTCCAAACGGCGTGATGAAGGCGGTCTTCAGTTGGTCATCCGGGTTCAGCTTTATCTGGTGGTATCCCGAGTAGGCATCCAAAAAGCTCAATAGCTCGCATCCGGCTGTGGAGTCTATCACTTGATCAATCCTGGGCAGAGCGAAGGGATCTTTTGGGCAGGCTTTGTTGAGGCTTGTGTAATCTATACACATGCGCCACTTGTTACTCTTTTTCAGCACGAGAACCGGGTTCGCGAGCCACTCGGGGAAGAAAACTTCCATGATGAAGCCGGCTGCAAGAAGCTGGGCTATCTCCTCCCCTACGATCCTTCTCTTCTCTTCTGACAGTCGGCGGAGGGGCTGCTTGACTGGTTTAGCATCCTCCCGCACGTGCAATTTGTGCTCGGCGAAATCCTTCGGA
This sequence comes from Triticum monococcum, assembly GCA_034509565.1. Lineage (NCBI taxonomy): Eukaryota > Viridiplantae > Streptophyta > Magnoliopsida > Poales > Poaceae > Triticum > Triticum monococcum. Next base: position 637,329,644 of record CM067847.1, on the reverse strand, counting down.
ACACTCGGCATGTCCTTGGGGGACCATGCAAAGATATCCCGATTCTCACGGAGGAAATCGACAAGCTCGCCTTCCTATTTGCTATCCAGGCTCGCCCCAATGACGGCAAACCTCTAGGGGTGCTCAGGGTCGAGCTGTATCTTCTTGGTCTCCTTGGCCGGCTGAAAAGATCCTTGGGCATCATACTCCTTGGAGTCGGCGGGTTGGTTTAGCTGCTTGCTGGCCAGGGCCATGACCCGGTCCAGCGTCTTCTTCTCTGCAGCGATCACGAGGGATTCGGCCAGCTGGCTGCTGGCCGCGGCGCAGTCGGCGGACTTCTTGTAGTCGCCGGCGATGGTGATGACACCCTTGGAGCTCGGTATCTTCATCTTGAGGTAAGCATAGTGGGGGACCGCCATGAACTTGGCCAAGGCGGGTCGGGCAAGCAAGGCATGGTAAGGGCTCTCCAGGTCCACCACCTCGAACCAGATTGCTTCCCGGCGGAAATGATATTTGCCCCCAAAGATTACATCGATCTTGACCTTGCCGATGGGGGCACAGGATAAACCGGGTACGATGCCGTGGAACACCGTTCGAGTCGGCGCAAGCTGCTTTGCCTTGACACCCAGCTTCTCCATGGTGTTGCGGTACAGGATGTTGATGCTGCTTCCGCCGTCGATCAGCACGCGGGAGAAGCGTGCGGCGTGCGTATCCGTTGCAAGGGTGGCCTCCAGGACCAATGCGTAGGAGCCGGGGGACGGCATCACCTCTGGGTGGTCGGCCCGGCTCCAACTGATGGGTTTCTCTGACCAGTGCATGTGGCCGGCTGGGCTGGTAGCGGCCACATTTGCTCTCGGCGCTTGCTGCGCCGATCTTCAGGCTGGCTCGTGAAGACAACATTAGATGCTTGCTCATCGGGGAACTCGTCCTGCACGGCGTCGACCGCGGGCCGGGCGGCTTTGGGCGGCGGAGCCGGCCGCGGCGGGCCGGCAGGCGGAGTCAGCGTGAGCCCTTCGCCCTTTGAGATTCGGGCGAGCCAGTTGCATTCGTGGGTCGTGTGGTTGGACGGCTTCGCGCCGCTGTGGAACTTGCACGGGGCAGCAAGGGTTTGCTCGTAGGAGAAGGCCGGCTGCCAAGCCGACCTGCCGCCCTTGGGCTTCTTGGGTGCGGGCCGCCCTTCAGGCGGCGCGTCTTCGACCGTGGCCACCTGCCGGCTGGCGGGAGGCGGCGTAGGGCCCTTGCGCTTTTGATCATTCTGGTGTTGGCGTCGGCCGCCATCTCCAGCCGGCGCTTGTGGTGCCGGATTGAGCACTTTTCCGGATGCGTCCACCCGGAGCTCGGTCTTCATTGAGGAGTCGGCGGTGGCGTACTTGTCGGCGATGTTCAGGAGCTCGTCGAGGGTAGTTGGCTCATCGCAGAGAAGCTTGTGCTTGAGGAGGGTGCCCTCTCGGCACCCGGCAGTGAAGTATTCGATGGCTTGCACCTCGTGCACCCCTTCGCAGGAGTTGCGGAGCTCGGCCCAACGCGTCAGGTAGTCACGAGTGGACTCGGCTGGGCCCTGCACGCACAGGGAGAGCTGTCTGGGCTTGGGAGCCCGCTTGTAGGTGCTGGTCAAGTTGTGAACGAAGGCTTCAGTGAAATCCACCCAGCTGTTGATGCTGAGGGGCTTGAGGCTGTTAAGCCGGGTCCGTGCCGTGCCTTGCAGCATGAGGGGCACGTACTTTACGGCAACGAGCCAGTTGCCATTGGCGATGCTGACGGCTGTGGAGTAGTCGGTCAGCCAATCTTCCGGCTTCACCGAGCCGTTGTACTTGGGTGTGTCTCTTGGGAGCGAGAACCCTTTAGGGAAGGGCTCGTCGCGGATGCGGGGGCCAAAGCAAGGCGGGCCGACATCGTCTTCTTCTTCTAGCGCCAGGGATCGGGCCAGGCGGTCGATCCGGTGGTGGGCGTCGTTTTCGCCGACTCCCTCGCGGTGACCAAGCCGGCCGCTGAGAGTCGGGTGGGCCACTGGAGGCGGGGTAGGATATCTCTCTCTGCGAGCTCGAGGCGGAGACGGGGTGCCCCGCCATTCCATGGCTCGGGGGCGGCCGTCCGCGTCTCGCTCGATGGAGACTTGGGTCCGACTTCGGCTGGAAGCCGGCTCCTTGTCGCACCGCGCGCGGGTGTTGCTCGTAGTCGGCGACCGGGAAGTCGCGCCGTGTTCGCGGCACGGGGGAGGGCTCCCCGCGCAGGCGTCGGCTTCGTGCCGTTGTGCGGCCGCATCGATTAGTTGCTGGATGCGCCGCGTCATGTGGGGGAGGTCTTCGGCTTCCAAGCCGTCCAGCTCGTCTACGGCCGCCTGGGCGGCGCGCAGGTTCTCGAGCGGGGTGGCGTAGACCGGGCGATCTATTCCAAGTGTGTCGGCGATGACGGCGCCGCGTTGCCTGACAACGCCAGCCCGGCTTGGGCCAGCCAGGGCCGGCGTGCCGAAGGCGGCGCGGTCAGCTTTGCGCTGGTAGGCCTCGGTGAGGCGTCTTACGCAGGCCAGCCGCCGGCCCTCCGCGAGGAGGGCGAGGCGGCGTGCCTCCAGAACTTCGTCGCTGGCGTCAGCCGGAAGGGGGCGGACAAGTCTTGGGCAGCCTCGCGTGGGGCGTCGCGGGCGCCCTCGTCAGTCGGGCCGTCGAGGCCGATAACCATCACCTCAGGGACGTCAGAATCGCGTTCGCCAGCCGGAGGGAGCGGGTCGTTGTAGACCGTGACGTTGGTGGGGAAGGTATCGTAGGATGCCGTGTCGGAGTCGACAGGCATCGGGTCGGTGGAGCCAACCGACTCTAAATCCGCAGCGGGCTCGCTGGAGACGTGGAGCTGGCCGAGGAGGTTGGCGAAGTGATCTGTGCCCGCATCGGAGGCAAGCTCGTCGGAGATGCGGGCCTTGTCGAAGAGGTCGGCGAGGCCGCCAGCCGCTTAGATATTGGTGACGCCATGCAGCGCGTCGCGGCAAGCGCCATCGGGCGAGCCAGGCTGGCTACGCTCGCGAGGAAGGAAAAGGGTTCCCGTCCAGAACAGGTCTCCGGACGACGGTGCACCTGGCCCCACGGTGGGCGCCAAATGTCGGGTGGTAGGAGCGACATATGCCAATGGGTGGCTTACATTGCGGGGGCCAATAGAACATCGCCGGTGCCTGGAAACGGGATGAGGCGAAGACATGCACGCCGGTGAATCTTACCCAGCTTCAAGGCTCTCCGGGGAGATAATACCCCTACTGCTGCTCTGCGGGGTCTCTACATGGTTACTAAGTGGACAAGTAGCTACAATGCTCCTTGAGCTGTTTTGGGTGGAAGGAGGAAGAAGGGCTCGGCTCAGCCTGCTTCCTCTCCTTGTATGGTGTCTAGGTCTAGGAAGAGAGTCCAACCCTTTGCATGGGTGCACCGGGGGGTTTATATAGGCCTACCCCCCGGGGGTACAATGGTAATCCGACTGGGCGCTGGGCCCAGCTGTTTGTGACTACGCTTGCCGGCTTCTCCGCCGGCTTCTGGGGCCCGCCGGCTGGTGGGTCCCGCCGTCTGCCGGCTCCTGGATCGACAGGCCGGCCCTACTGGCCAGGGCCTGGTCGGCAGCTGGTTACTATTACTTCGTGTCGTTGACGCAGGCTTGGTCGGGGTAAGCGTGGCTACAGTAACGCCGCCCTGGCGGGCGATTACTGTAGCCCCGCCGCATCTTGTCTCCTTAATGGGCGTCTCCTTCGAGGAGGGCGGCAGGCCGGCTACGCGAAGCCGGCCCTCTGTCTTGCCGGCTTGAGAGGAGGTGCGGCCGCCTTCGGCATCTCTCTGCCCGAAGGGGCCCACCGCCTCGGGGGCCACGCTAGCGGCCCGTCGTGGACGGCGTCAGAGCCACCGTGGCTACAGTGCCGCGCCGGGCGGGCCGCAGCTGCCCGCACGACGCGCTGTACCAGGTGTGCTACGGGTTTTGGGGGTGGCAGGCTCTACTATAGCCACGCCCCGCTTCATCATCGCAGAGTGGACGCGTACATTGCGGGTACGGCGTTGACTGCTTTATGGGAGCCGGCCTGGCAGTAGCCGGCCTTGCTGTAGCCGGCCCTGCCGTAGCCGGCCTTGCCGTAGCCGGCCCTCCGCAGCTTTCTTCATGAGGGTGAAAAGGCGGGCCGCCCCTGAAGCCGGCCAGGAAGGTAGCCGGCTAGGGGGGAGGCGGCCCAAGTCTTGAGTCTTCTTATGAGCCGGATGGGCTCATAATTTTTTCCGAGGGGCCAGGGGAAGCCGGCTGGGCTACCCATGGCTATTAACCCCGACACCTACTTCAGCGCAGAGACCTCCGCAGTACGTGCGACAGCGGCCAGCAGTGAAGCCTGCACATACATATAGACATACTCTAATTAGACTCTTGAGTTATCATTTGATACTCTATTCGGCTTTTCTTCGCGAACACCGAACAGAGCATCAGGGGCTACTATCTATGCGGTACTATTTTCTTATATTTTAATTGCTTGGCTCAAAGCCTGTTAGGAGGCTGGCGCAGGCTTCGGTCAGTCCGTTTTGGCGGACTGAACCTTCTCGAGCACCGCACTCATGATAGTGTGGTGCTCGTCTGTGATGGAAGCACTGCGAAGCGCTTCCAGCAGGTTGTCCGGTGCCTCTGGTTGGATAGCGGACACCGGCACCGATGGTTGGCCCCCTTGCGGGGGGACCTCCTGCCGGAGTCCGGGACCATCGAAGGTTCCCGCGTAGTGTCCGGCTGGGGCCCGAACTCGAAGCCCGTTGGAGCCTTGCTCCCTTGGTACCCAGGGTCCGGGAAGTCACCGCGAGGCGCCCCCAGGATCACCTCCCCTTGGCTCGGTGCCTTTTGAGACAACACCTCGGCGTTGTCCGTAGGGCGAGGGGTGGAAGCGGTCGGAAGAGAACCACTGCTCATATCCGACAAGTCCAAAGAGCCGCTCGACGAGGGTACGTCGAGATGAGCTCAGGATGGACTACATGATCATGTTCGGCATGAGGAGGGGCAGTGCAATAAAACATACCAGGAAGTACTATAGTGTCCGGACACTTACGATTTCGCCAAGGGCTTGACCTTGGGTAGCCACTCGTCGCCACAGTCAGCGGCTATCGTCGTGCAGTCCGGAGGGAGGGTCCTTCCCTTCTTGGACCCTTCGGCCTCCCCGGATGGGTCGGCCTTCCTTTTCTTGTATCCCCCAGCTAGAGGGAGGGAGAACTTTTCTCCTCCTCCTTGTTTCTGTGGGAGGAGTGCGCGCCGGAGTCCTCGTCCGCCATCTCTATCCAGTCCTGTTAATGACATGGAAGTTCAGATTCTGCACACAACTAAATCGGGGAAAATAAATACCCTAAGAGATATAAAAGCCTACTGGATTGGCGCGGCACTTTGCACTGAGTCCGTGGTCCTCGGTGAGGCAGGGAGGAATCTCGGCGCTCTTGAACAGCACCCTCCAGACGTCCTCGTGCGTCATGTGTCATAGAGCTCTCGCAGCGTCTGGTGGTTGGCCGAGTCAAACTCCCACAAAACAGATGCTCGTCGTTGACATGGGAGGATTCGGCGGAAGAGCATAACCTGGACCACGTTAACAAGCTTGATTTTCTTCTTCGTCATGTTCTGGATGCAGGTTTGGAGTCAGGTCAGCTCTACCGAAGAACCCCAGGACATGCCCTTCTTTTTCCAGGAGGTGAGCCACGTGGGGATTCCGTATCGAAACTTGGGGGCCGCCACCCAATTGGAGTCGCACGGCTCGGTGATGTAGAACCACCCCGATTGCCACCCGCTTATGGTATCCACATAGGTGCCCTCAAGCCAGGTGACATTAGGCATCTTGCTCACCATGGCGCCTCCGCACTCACAACAAAAAAAAGACACATACGTGACATTTTGGGCCGAACGAAATTTTTTTCTGTCATACAATTTGACACTTCTATGACGATAATTGTGACAAAACCCGGTATCATCATAGATGTGGTGGGCTCCTACTTCTATGAAAAAAATGGGCTTTTCATCCTGGGCGGGCCGGAGACGCAGCTGCATGACATTCTTTGGGCCGTCCATGACGGAAAAAACCGTGGTAGAAGCGAGGGCGAGGAAAATTTCGGGGAGTTCCTGGTTACGGTGGGAGGTCGGGGGCCGAGCGACGCGTGCTACTCTCGTACACGTATGCGCGTGTGTGCGAGGCGTTGGCTCTAACTGAACCCGAGCGAGGTGTTGGGCTCTAACTGAACCCGAGTGATTGCACTGCAGGCTACGCGTTACTGAACCCGATCGATCGATCGATCGATGGCTGTTAACTAAGCCCGATCGAGCGATTCCTTCGCTACTGCTGCTAACTGAAGCCGATCGATGCTGCCTCTGGATGAACAGTGAGCGTTGGGGGGGGCGGATGAATAGTTCCCGGTGGGGGTGGATGAACAGGACCCCGTGGTGTTGCCTCTGGATGAACAGGACCCCGATGGATCGACCCGGTTGGGGCTGGCTGAACAGGACCCCGTGGAGGGCTGGATGAACAGGACCACCCCGTGGAGGGCAGGATGGACAGTAGACGGTGCTGGGTAGGATGCACAGTAGCCCATCGAGGGGTGCTTGAATAGGAGCCCGAGGAGAGGGATGGTTGAACAGTAGTCGGTGGAGTAGCGTGCGTGGAGACTGGATGAACAAGAGCCCGTGGATGAACAGTCGCAGGTGGAGGCTGGAGGAGGTCGACGGTGGATGAACAATAGCTCATGGAGGCTGGAGTGGGTTGACGGTGGAGATGAAGAGTATCCCGTGGAGTCCCGTTTTACGGTACGCCACACCCCTCCTGATGAACAGGACCCCCGTTTCGACTGTAGCGCTCCAACACAAGCCCATTTCGTCCGTTTTGCAGTACGCCACACCCCTCCCGATCAACAGGACTCCCGTTTCTACCGTAGGAGGTCCGTTCCCTCCGTTTCCTCCATTTTGCGGTACACCAGACCCCTCCCGATGAACATGATCCCTTTCGAAGGTGGCCGGTCGAACACAAGGCCGTTTCCTTCGTTCTGCGGTACACCAGGCCTCGTTTCCATCACCTGTTCCGTCCAAGCCCTCCCGATGAACACGACGCATTCCGTTGCCTCCCCATGAACACTACGCATTCCGTTGCCTCCCCATGAACACGACACATTCCGTTGCCTCCCCACGAACACGACGACGATACTGTCTCTCCATTCCGATCCAGCCATGTACACGAGCCGTGGCCGTACGTATGCGCGAGTATGCGTTCGAGATCCCGCCCGTATGTACGCATACGTGGCCGTATTTTATTTCTTGCAACTTGGCCGCTGTACATACGTGTACATGCTACGTGCGCGCCTCTACTACGACATGTCCGCACCTCTCCATCCACCAATATATATGTACGTATACGTTCGTGACCAGAATGACAACGCTACGTACGCTTCGACCAGGTGGGTCCCGACTGTCAGGCACTTCCTTGCGTGAGAAGATGTAGCCGGTGGGTCCCAGCAGTCAGGGGCAAACGTTTTTTCATGAAATACGGTGGACCTTCCGGTGGGTCCCCACTGTCAGGTGGAGGAATAATTATTTTGCGCGTAATAAGAAGGTACTTCCTTGCTGCGGCCGTGGACCCAGCTGTCAGCGTCTCCACGCACAGTACTCTTCCGATGGAAGTCGGTCATTGACCACATTGACCATGCCGCACCGAGAGCACCACGGCGGTGGACGACGGCGAGGCCTAGGAAGGGGACGACGCAGAGCCGGGAAAGACGTGGCAGCGGAAGCCCGCACGGAGAGGAGTATGAGGGTTCACTGGTTCGGCTGCTGCGTGAGGCTGCCGTTGCCGCAGGGCCTGAACAGCAGTGGGAATAGTGGGGAGCGGTGAGGCCTCCGCGGCAGCACAGTCGACCACGGGAGGCAGGAGCATGCGGCAAGAAGACCAGAGGTTGAAGAAGCACTACGGCCGTTGGATGGACATCGTACGGGCACTGGAGCTAGAATCGTTCATATTGACTAAGTCAACAAAGCCCTTCGTCCCCGTCAACTTAGTAGGCCCACAAGTCAGCGTCCGACCAAGGTGGGTCCGAGCTAGCCGGGGGAGTATTCATTTTTTGTGCATAATAAGGAGGCACTTCCGGTGGGTCTGAGCTGACAGCGGGGGGAACCTTTTTTGCAAAATACGGTGGACCGTCCGGTGGGTCCCAGCAGTCAGGTGGAAACAATTTTTTTCGCAAAATACGGGTGGCCCGTCCAGTGGCTCCCCGATGTCAGGTGGAGGAATAATTATTTTCCGCGTAATAAGGAGGCACTTCCTTGCGGCTATCGTAGATCCAGCCATTAGCCTCTCCATGTACAGTACTCTTCCGATGGAATTCGGTCGTTGACCACATTGACCATGCCGCGCCGAAAGCACCACGGCGGTGGACGACGGCGAGGCATAGGAAGGGGACGACGCGGAGCCGGGGAAGACGCGGCAGTGGATGCCCACGCGGAGAGGAGTACGAGCGTTCACCATTTCGGCTGCGGTGTGAGGCTGCCGTCGCCGTAGAATAACAGGGGGTGTGGGTGAGTAGAGGGATGCCTTGGCCATCGGTGGGAGTATTAGGGGGCGCTGAGGCCTGCATGGCAGCACAGCCGGCTACGGGAGGCGGGAGTAGGCGGTCCCACCGGGACTGCTTTGGCGGCTAGAGCAAGAAGATCAGAGATTGAAGAAACACGACGGTCGTTGGATTCACATCCAACATTTACTTCTTCTAGAATCATTTGTTGATGTATATAATAACTAAAAAAGCTTGCATACGCGTCAACTAGACAGGCCCACAAGTCAGACCACTCCCTCTTTTTTTTAATAATTTATATATAGCTCATCGCAACTTCTTATGCAATTTATTGTAGTCATTTTTTTGGTTGGCTAGGGGCAATTTCGCATATTTGTGTGGGTTCCAAACTATTTTTAATACCGAAACGTCGAACCAGATTTAAAGTACTTTGAAGATAAATTTAAATTAGGTTAATGCCTAGTGAAATATGAATCTGAAAATTTAATAAAATTCAGAAATTATAAAGTAATTGCCAATTTGTCATATGTTTTTATATTTACAACCCATTTCATATTACTTTCAAGATTTGCAGGCATCTTGAAAGAGTTGCAACCCATCAGGGCGTAGAAAAATAACTAGGCCTGGATTGGGTATTCTTCAGAAAGAATAAACATGGCTCATTTTCACAAAGAGAAAATAGCTGGGCTGGTCACATGGTGAACATAAAATATGAGCCTGGGCTAGACAGGCCCCAGCCCAGTTCAAATCCTGCAACGTCTCAACAATACCAAACAAAAAAAATACTGCTCGAGTAGCTACATCCCAGGTGTCAGCCGATCTTGTGTTGTTCTCTTGTCTATTGACTATATACGCTCACAATGTCGTGGGTCCCAGATGTCAGGAAAACACTAGGAGGAAGCATTTTATGTTTCCATATGCTGACATGGTGGGCACCTACTATATCCTCTCCATGTACTTCTGCCGATTCCTGTTGTTTGTTCACCATGTTGACAACGCGAGAGGGCGGCGCCGCGGCGAGCGCACCAAAGCGCGCGGAGGACGTCGGCGTCAATGATTTAGGAGATGGTGAAGCGGTGATGCGTGCGCTGAGGCGCAGCTAGCCGAGGGAGGTGGAAGCAGGCGGCCCCGCTGGCGCTGGTTTGGTTTTCGTGGCTGGAGGAAGATAGGACTGAAGAAACACGACAGACTATAAAAGCAGCAGGAGTACTTAACAACCTTAACTGAAATCAGCAGGGGCACTTAACAACCAAAGCTGAAAGCAGTATGAGTACTTATACAGGTTCAACAGTACAAAGCACGCCTCGAACAGTGCTACTTTACCTACAATTAACCAAGGGTGAGGCTGCCAAGCCCCAGGACAAGGCCCAGGCACCACCCCGCGCATCCACAACCTTCTGAAAGCGGCTTCATCTCGCAACGTGGTCAATAAATAGGATATTTGCTTTAGAGCCATGGAAAAGCATGAACATAATCTTCTATCCTATTCTCCAAGATGGACGGGCCTTCATTATTTGAAACCACCCATGAATAAGTATCTTTTCACCTCCAAGGGGAATTGAGTAGGTCGACATAAACATCATGCTGTGACGAAGCGCAAGTCTGACCCGACCATGGTCAGGCATCTGTATAGGAACAATAGAACTTGGTAGTTCCTGTTTCAAGAACACCACAACTGTCAAACTGTGTATAAGCAATAGTTTATGAACAACATATATAACAGAAAACAACTCGTACCATAAGTTTCTCGACACGGTTGGACCTGTTCAACGAGTGCAGCAGTGGCATACATATCCCACGTGGCCTTCCACCATTGAAACGCCCCACAAGGACCTCAAGACGATCAATAAAGTGTAGGAACTTGTGGATGTCGATCCAGTCAACTTCAGTGCCATTAGTAACAGACGAGTTATTATAGAGTAACAAACGAGCAGACTGCTTAACTCTGGAAAAACCTACACGTGCCACCAATTATAAGAAAATATTAGTTAGTAGTAGTATCTTCGTGAGAGATTCGTTGCTACTTCTAAAGTTAAATTGTGATTAGTTAGATAGAATAGCACTACTGGAATCAGCTACTTTGCCATGTGCCAGCTCTTTGCCGTCTGCTAGCGGACGGCAAAGAAGCTCTTTGCCATCAGCTACCCAAAAGCAGACGGCAAAGAACTGGCTGATGGCAAAGTACTTCTTTGCCATCAGCCAGTTCTTTGCCGTCCGCTAGCAGACGGCAAAGAAGCTTTGTCGTTGGCTAGGGGACGGCAAAGAGGGAGGGGGCCCCACTGACGAGCTGGTTTAAAAAAAACTTAATGGCCCCCCTCTTTGCCGTCTGCAAAGGGGGCGGACGGCAAACGTTTAGGTTACTAACAGCGCCCCACCCCGCCCATCTCTCTCTCTGTTCGATCTGTCCCCATGTCCTCCCCGACGACCACCGCCACCCGCCGCCCCCCCCCCCCCCCGCCACCCACCGCCGCCCCCTTGCCCCACCTCCCCTCGCCCCGTCGCCCCACCGTCCCAAGCACTCGCCGCCGCCGCCACCCGCCACCACCCCTGGCCCCACCGCCCCTCGCCCCGTCGCCCCCACCACCCGCCACCGCCCCAGCGTCCCGTCGCCCGCGCTAGAGCCAGGCTCACCGCGGGCCCCCTGCGTCCGCCTCGCGCCCCCCGTCTTGGAGCTAGGCTCACCGCCTCCCCTGCGCCCGCGCCGCCCCCGGCGGCAGGCTCGCCCCTAGGCCTGCGTCTTCCTCGCCCTCCCCCCACCCCTGCGTCCGCCTCGCGCCCCCGCCCCGGAGCCAGGCTGGCCGCCGCCCCTGCGCCCGCGCCGCCCCCTCCATCCTTCATCGAGAGGAGCCAAGGTGAGAATTTTTTTTGTTTTTTCTACTGTTTTTCTTTGCTGTTTAGGTTTAATTAGGTTATTGATAGGTTTAGGTTAGTGGTTGGTTTAGGTTAGTGCTAGATATAGGTTTAGATGATTAGAAGAAGAAGAAAGTTGAAAAAAAGAAGAAGAAGTAGAAGAAGAGGAAAAAGGAAAAAAAGGAAGAACAATAAGAAGAAAGTTGAAAAACAGAACAATATAGAAGAGGAAAAAGGAGAAGAAAGAAGAAGAAGAAGAAGAAGAAGAAGAAGAATAAGAAGAAGAAGAAGAAGAAGAAGAAGAAGAAGAAGAAGAAGAAGAAGAAGAAGAAGAAGAAAGAAGAGGAGGAGGAGGAGGAAGAAGAGGAGGAGGGAGAAGAAGAAAGAAAAGAAGAAGAAGACCCCGACGCGCCACCCCGACCCCGACCCCCGACCCCCGACACCCCGACCCCGACCCCCGACACCCCGACACCCCGATCCTGACACCACACCCCGACAACCGACCCCCTAACCCCCTGACCCCGAAATAGCACCCCGACCCCGACACGGGACCCCGACACCGATAGGACACCTCGACCACCGACACCTCCCGAGAAGGTGTTCTTTGGCCTTCCAGAGGCCGACGGGGTCATATATTTGTGAATTATTACTTAGGTCATATATTTTTCGATTTTGTTATGAAAAACATCATATATAATTGTGTTGATCGTGTAGTTTTAAATGTGCAGTTGTTTCATCGCTGCGAGGTTTGGTGTTCGACGACCTCGCCGTGCGTTTGACGAGCTCTGCCCCTTCGTTCGTGGGTGAGCACAAATAACAAGTCCTCCTCCCCCATTAATTATTTGATCTATTCCGATGAAACTTGATAGCTAGCTATATATGTGTCTTGAATCATCAGTATGCGTAACCAATATATGTCTCCCATTTGAAAGCGTCATAGTTATAAATATGCATGCATTTGCATATTTATAACCTTGATTCTTTCGAATTGCCCAACGCTATCCATGGACAGCCCGAGTATGTGTAGATTGGTTTGTTTTCCCATATGCTTTGCTCCGGATCTGACGCATATATTTCGTCAGTGCCTCCCCTGTTGTTCTCCGGGTACACATCCTCTCTGTTTATTGCAGAGACGTGTATCAGGAGAACAGCGGGGAGGTGCTGCCGAAATTTTGTGTCGGATCCGGAGCATAGCATGGGAAAATGAACCCAATCTACACATACACGGGTGGGATTAGGACCTATCATTACCTATTAGAGTGTAGGTTGCATGGACGTAATAAAATTGATAAAGTAGATCAACTGATGAATATATACATGGTGAATTACATATATAATTGTTGTGTGTCCAGTAGCTCTGAAAGTCAAGATGAGTGACCATGCGTGGATGTATACCGGTCACACTAGTCAGAACAAATGGAGCGCTGAATGGTTCACAAAAACTAAGGGGTTTGTGCAAGCCGCATTTGCAAATGGCCAAAAGAAAACCTAGTGCCCCTGTTTCCGGTGCGGCAATTGGGAAAAGAAGACATAGGATGAAATGGGAACACCTTCAGAAGAGTGGTTTTACGCCCGATTATATGGTGTGGACATTTCATGGTGAGTCTGCCCGACGTGACCGAGCTGAGGTGGATCGTCGTCGCACCGACGAGCATGGTACCGGGATGGAAAACATGGTGCAAGGCTATGATGATGCTCGGGATTCGGACAAGGAGATGGAGGAAAATGCAAAGGCCTTCAATGAAATGTTGGAATCTTCGAAACGTCCGCTCCACGAGCACACTGAGCTTTGTTAGTTGGATGCCATCTCACAAGTAATGGCTCTGAAGGCTCAGGTCAACTTGGGCAGAGAATGCTATGACGCAATTATGACAGTATTTGGACGCTTTCTACCCAAAGGCCATGTAATGCCTGCAAACCTGTACCAGTCGGACAAAATCCTCCGTGCACTGAAGATGCCCTATGAGAAGATACATGCCTGTGAGAAAGGATGTGCCTTATTTAGGCTTGACTGTGCAGACTTGAACTATTGTCCCATTTGCAAGTCTTCAAGGTATATTGTGGTAGACAACGGTATGGGTGAGAAGACACAGACCAAAATCCCCGTTAGTGTTCTTCGGTATATTCCAATCGTACCAAGACTTCAATGTCTTTTCATGGTCGAAGAGACGGCCAGACAGATGACATGGCACAAAACAGGCAAAAGAACCGAACTAGATGCAGATGGGAATCTGATGATGGTACACACATCGGATGGTGTTGCGTGGAAAAAGTTTGATGAATTACATGCTGACAAAGCGGCAGATCCGAGGCATCCTCGAGTCGGCATCAGCATGGATGGGTTCAGTGTGTTTGGTATGACGGCAGCCCAATACAGTTGTTGGCCCGTATTTGTCTTTCCACTCAATCTCCCCCCCGGACAGATTATTTAAAGAGAAGAACATTTTCCTGACGTTGATAATTCCAGGACCCAACTATCCGGGCAAACATATGAATGTGTACATGCAGCCGCTTAAGGACGAATTGCAAGAAGCCTGGGATAATGGGTTCAAGATATACGACGCCTTTAGCAAACGGAACTTCATAATGCGTGTCTGGTACATGTACTCGACGCATGACTTGCCGGTGTGTGCATGGAAGGTTCCCATCCCCCACATGCAAGGGTGCTCTTGAGTTTCGTTGGCTTCAGGCCGGTCGCAAGTTTTCTTGCTTCGACATGCATAGACAGTTCCTGGATCCTCGCCATAATTCAGGAAAGACAAGAAGAACTTCATCAGGGGTAGAGTTGTCAAAAACTATGCACCACCTGCATTGACAGGCCAACAGACCCTGGATCAGTTAAACGCTCTCGAGCCAGATCCAATACGTCCAGGGTACTTCAAGGGGTATAATACTAAGCACGCGCGGACTCACAAAACATGCTTATGGGATCTGCCTTACTTCAAAGACCTCCTTTGCCCACACAACATCGACGTGAAGCACACTGAGAAGAATATCGCCGAGGCACTTTTTGGTACATTGTTCGGCATAGATGGGAAGTCAAAGGATAATACTAAGGCTAGAGTCGATCTGGAGGCGCTATGTGATAGGCCGTTACAAAACATGAAAGAACCGAAAGGAAAGCAGAACTGGAAGAAGCCAAAGGCATGGTTCATTCTTGGAAGGCCAGCTATGAGGGAAATTCTGTTGTGGGTGCAACAGCAGTTGATGTTCCCCAATGAGTATACAGCGAATCTAAAGAGGGGAGCGAATCTTGACAAACTGAAGATATTTGGTCTCAAGAGTCATGATTGGCACATATGCATTAAGCGGGTAATGCCGGTGATGTTGCGTGGCTTCATCCCTGAGGATGAATGGCTAGTACTGGCAGAACTCAGCTATTTATTCCGTGTTCTTTGTGCGAAAGAACTATCGCCTGGCGTGCTAGAAGAAATGGAAGAGTTGGCGCCGGAGTTGATCTGCAAGTTAGAGAAGATCTTTCCACCGGGCTTCTTGAATCCAATCCAGCATTTGATTTTGCATCTCCCGACCGAGGCAAGATTGGGGGGGCCCGTGCAAAATCGTTGGTGCTATCCAACTGAGAGGATGTAGAAGACGCTTCGAGAAAAATGTAAAAATAAACGTAGAATTGAAGCATCGATGGCTGAGGCATTCATCATAGAGGAGGCAGCAAACTTTGTAACAGCGCACTACGAAGCCAAAAATCGTCATTTGCATAATCCGAAGCCTCGATACAATGCTGACGAGCCTAAAAAGGGTGGATCCAACCTCAGCCTATTCAAAGGGAATCTTGCACCAGCTAGTGTTTCACATCCAGTATCTTTGGATAACGAAGAATGGCGGACCATTTCGTTGTATATCTTCAACAACATGATAGAAGTGCGGCCGTACATCGAGTAAGTTCTCGGTACATTGTTTCGCAACTCCTATTTCCTTTGAACTACTCTTATTCCTGGATATGTCATACAGTCGATACGTGGCCATATTCTCGTATGGAGCGGAGATCCAAAAGGATTCCATCGAAGAGTATGAGCTTCTCGCAAAGCAAGGAGGTGGCTATCCCGGTTTCATCTCTTGGTTCAAACAAACGGTAATTTCTATTAGACAATTTCATTTCATTCGCTAATTTGTGCATAATGCGACAATCCTTTCATATTAAACTTGTAGGCTAATTCAGAGTCTATGGACGCTGAATTGAGACAAGTCGCTAATGGTTTTGACTATAAGGTCCGTTCATTTGACAAGTACGACATCAACGGGTATCGCTTTCATACCTATGGCAAAGAGCTATCTATGGCCGACCGAAAGTCTACAAATTGTTGTGTATCTGCTATCGGCGAAGGAGGTACCGAGTATTATGGGAGAGTTGAAGCAATTTATGAACTTCTGTTCTATGGTGAAAACCCACCGAATGTCGTAGTCTTCAAATGTTATTGGTTTCAGCCGAAGGAGACTAGAAGGACTCATGAACATATAGGGCTAGTTGAAATCAACCAAAGCACTCATTTAGATGTTCCTGATGTCTATATTATGGCTCAACAGGCGACCCAAGTATTCTATCTACCGTGTGCCTGCCAAACTAATCCAAATCTGAAAGGTTGGGATGTTGTTTATGAAGTGCCGCCACGTGCTAGACCTTCTCCCCCAAAGGAAGAGGATTATGAACCTCACATTAACCCAGACACATATGAACTTACGGCATGAGGTTCGGGTGCAGGCTGTTCGAGACTACTACGCCGGGCGTGGTATCAAGAAGCCCAAGCAGGAGTGCCGCGATAAGTTCTTGAGTAAGGAGAAGTACATGAAGGTAATTCTTAAGGCCTTGTACTTACTTCCATCATTTAGTAATTCATAGCCTTAGCGCTCAAGTTTCTATTTGCTAACTTAGGCCCCTCCGAGATGGTGTGCGGATCGGATGGATTGTTGGGAGGTGTTGGTCAATGCGTGGTGCTCAGAAGAATGGCTGGCCACCCACAAAGAGGCCAAGGACAAACGTGCCCAAATGGAAGGCGTGCCACACCACCAAGGCAGCACTAACTTATTTCAGTACGGGCGGAACTGGGTATGTGGTTTGCTTCATGATTCATGCAACTCATTCATCATTCTAGCTTTAGCCCTTTAATTACTAATTTACTTTGTTTCTCTCTTTCAGGCACGCTACAATAAGGAGGATAAGGTGCCAGAGGTGTACGACCTGTATGCCATGGCCCACACTGGCCCTTACAAGAAAGTCAAGGCATTCTCTGCGTCTGACCTCGATGATGCAAAGAACTTCACCAACATCTCCGCCCACGACAAGCTCGTGCAATATAGAGATCAGGGGAAGGCGAGGAAAGGGGAGGACTTTAACCCGAGCCAGGGTCCCATTGATACAGAGCTGCTGATGATATCTGGTGGCGGGAGGTCCCATGGCTCCATAGCCATGGGAGATGGACTTATCCGTTATCCTAGCACTCCCCCGGAGATCAAGGCGCGCCAGTCGAGCTCCGCTCCTGAGATAAGGCCTCGTTAACAGCCAGTCCAACTCGCCTTCAAGGTTAGTTATACGTACTCAGCTATCTTTCTCCATTACATTGTGTGCGCTTCCATCAATGATTACAAATGGTCATGTGAGTGGTGTTGCAGGCTGCTATACAGAGTGACAGAGATAGAACGGAGAAACTTCTGGCGGAGGCGGCGGAGAGGCGGCGGGAGTTGGAGGAGAGGACGACAAAGATGTTGGAGGAGGAGAGGGCACGGAATGACATGCAGGCAAGGGCCATGTACGAGCTCCTTGTGGTAAGTTTCCTCTGCAGATTACTTGCTAGTCTTAACATTTGAGTCTCATTACTAACTAGTATGACTCTGTTGTGAAAACCAAATGTGTAATCTGTGTGCGAGAAGTCCGGTCAGACCGCTCCGCCAATGCCAGTGATTGCTCCTGGTAACATGGTGAGTTTAATTTGAATGGACATTACTTGCTAGTCTTAACATTTGAGTGTCATAATGCTAACGAGACATTGGAAATGATCTTTGGTGCAGCTTAACTCCAGAAACGCATCGCACGATCCTTCTCCAGCTACCGGCGAGAGCCAGCCCGCTCCTTCTCCAGCTACCGGCGCGAGCCAGCCCGTTCCTACACCTCCGTGATCACGATAAGTTTCTCTAGTTTTTTGCTTAACAAATGCATAAAGACCTAGACTTAGCTTTATTTCCTCCAATATGCTTACCATAATGACCTAGAGTTAGCTTCTTTTCCTCCAAAATGACTTAATAAGATAACTAACCTCATAAACCATCCATTCTACCTAAGTTAGCTCTAAAACGATATGTACGTAGCTTACTTATGTCAAAAATTGCATAATTAATTAGTTAGCTCATAAACAATCCATTTTACATATGTTAGCTCTAAAATGACTCATTTTACCTTAGTTAGCTTATAAGTGATCCAATTTATCCAAGTTAGCCCTAAAATGACCCATTTCAAGTAGATTAGCTCCTAAATGATCCATTTTACCTACGTTAGCTTTAAAATGACCCATTTCACCTAGGTTAGCTCCAAAATGACCCATTTCACCTAGGTTAGCTCCAAAGTGACCCATCTTACCTAGGTTAGCTCATAAATGATATAGTTTATCCAAGTTAGTTGTAAAATGACCCAATTTACCTACAGTAGCTCCTAAATGATCCATTTCACCTCAGTTAGCTAAAAACGATCCATTTCACCTAAATTAGCTCTTAAATGATCCATTTCACCTAAGTTTCTCAAAAAAGATCCATTTCACCTTAGTTAGCTCAAAAACACCTTAGTTAGCTCATAAATGATCCATTTCACCTAAGTTAGCTCATAAATGATCCATTTCACCTAAGTTAGCTAAAAAGCGATCCATTTCACCTTAGTTAGCTTTAAAATGATCCATTTCACCTTAGTTAGCTCATAAATGATCCATTTCAACTAAGTTAGCTCATAAATGATCCATTTCACCTAAGTTAGCTAAAAAACAATCCATTTTACCTTAGTTAGCTAAAAAAGATCCATTTCACCTTAGTTAGCTCAGAAACGACCCATTTCAAGTAAGTTAGCTCATAAATGATCCATTTCACCTAAGTTAGCTCATAAATGATCCATTTCACCTTAGTTAGCTCAAAAACTATTCGTTTCACCTTAGTTAGCTCAAAAACGATGCCCTTCACCTTAGTTAGCTCATAAATGACCCATTTCAACTAAGTTAGCTCATAAATGATCCATTTCAACTAAGTTAGCTCATAAACTACCCATTTCAACTTAGTTAGCTCATATATGATCCATTTCAACTAAGTTAGCTCATAAATGACATATAATTCTTGTTCTAGTCTTCTTCTTGTTCTAGTCACCTATTTCTAACTTTCTTATTTAATATTTTACAAATTTGATTCACTTCATGGAACCTAGCTTGCTATGATGGAGTGCTTGTTTTTCCTTCCATGAAACTTTGCATTGTATCTAGCTTGCTATGATGGAACTTCCTATCTTGATGAAACTTTGCATTGTAATATGTATATGGATGGAACTTGCTTATGTATGAACAATGTGTATGGATGAAACTTATGTGATATGTGATATGTGATATGAAACTTATGTGCTGGATATCTGATATGGAAATATATCTATATATGTCATATATATTTGCTCTGAAAATTGTTGGATTCAAAAAAACAGAAAAAAAGAGCCAATATGCAGGCTCTTTGCCGTCTGCCACCGATGGCAAAGAGCTCTTTGCCATCAGCAGCGGATGGCAAAGAGGCCACGTGGCAGACAGCTGTGCTTCCTGGGAGGCTGACCAATTTGGTCAGTTTGCCTACAGTGGCTGACGGCAAAGGCTTTGGCGTCCGCGGCGGACGGCAAAGGCCTGCCGTGTAGTGATGTCGGCTGACATCACACGGCGGACGGCAAAGGCCTTCCGATGTTTGCCATCAGCGGCGGACGGCAAAGGCCTACCGTTAGCCACCTAACGGAGTAACAGCACACTTATTGCCGTCTGCACTCTTTGCCATCCGCTGCTGATGGCAAAGGCTCCTTTGCCGTCAGCCGCCCAAAGCAGACAGCAAAGTACCTCTTTGCTGAACCTTACTTTGCCGTCACCTTTTGCCGTCCGCGGTGGACGGCAAAGACCTTTGCCGTCAGCCATCCATGCCTTTGCCGTCCGCCATGGCTAACGACAAAGTAGCTGATTCCTATAGTGTAGGTGGATTAAGAAGTAATCGAGGCAACAAGCAAGAACCAGATACAAAAGTAACATGGATGAACAATTGGAACGGCGTTAGGGTTGAAGATCGCAGTGAAGATGAGACCAGGTTATGCTATTTCCATCAACATTCGTGTGCCAACTTTCAGTCTGTAACACTTGAGGAAGTTTATCCAAGTTCGGCCATAAAAAAGCAGTTATCTTCTTGGTCCATGAACCCAACTTGGAACTTATATCCATGGCTTGTCTTCACTTTGACCATTAAACTAGTGTATTCAGTTATGGCAAGGCCGAGCATCTTGAGTACATGTGTTCTGGTAGAGCAAATAATACACTGCAGGAAAAATAATATGAGAACACACCATGTTCAAAAAACCCCCACCCTCCTGGATAGAAAAGAGGATTCTAGGAACATACTATGCGCGTTTCAAAATACTGTGTTAGGATGAGAAGGAACAAGTATGGCGTCTCGCCAAGGCCGCAGAAACCTGTAGGGTACTCGCACTTTGGGCACTGCAAATGAAACACACTAGATTTAGTAGGAAGAAAAATGCATCAACAGCGGCGGCTACCATCCTAGGATTACCTGCGACCAAGGGACTTGGGTTTATCGGGGATGGATGAAGAATTCATACTTGGTGCTCCATGAGAAAACCCTATGCAATCGCCGAGAGGGGGTTTTCTATGAACAAGCAGATGAGGGAGAAGGGGATTCAGGCCGAGTGAAATATTGTCCTTTGTCCGTCCAGCTTACTGCTAAAGCTGGAAAGGGGGGTTGTGATTTGATGGCTCATTGGGCATTACTGCGGCGCTACGACAGGGTGTGTCAACCATGAAGTTGTGCACTCTAATTTGTGCATATGGCACGTGGACCCCGTTGCCGGTTGCCCCACATATCAGCGAAAGGAAGTAGAAAGACAGGAGTAACTAGTTACAGATAAATATATATTTTGACAGAGAGATACTCCCTCTGTAAAGAAATATACAAATCTTTTATATCACAGGCTCACCTTGCCGAGAAATATACTCCCTCTGCAACGCACAGGCATTATGGGGGTTCAGCTTTTTTATGGGAGTTCAGCTCAGAATATAATACTCAGATAGGCTCACGGTTCTGGACTTTGGGCCGCAGGCCGACCCTACATGTTTGGGGGCCCATGTGTTCTACCTCAGTGCTTTTCATATTGCAAGCGATCGGTACGGCGCTGGTTTTAGATGCTGTCGCAAGGCGAATACACAAAATTGAATAAAGCACGACAACTGTTGGAATGAAATTGAACAACAGTTCCTAACCAGCAATTAGAGTTGCAATTCTATCAATGATATACCATGTGATAAATAATCCTGCCGTACTACTTATACACACAGGACACTTGTTTCACCATACCATATTATTACATCAAAATCTCTCGGAGGATAGATCAGTTTGACAGTTGCGTGCTGCTACTGAAGAATTTCAAAGTTGATTTGGACCAGCTCTCCTTGCTGAGAAAGTTCGATTTTGACATCATCCCCTACCGCAAGATATGATTTAGATTTGAACCTTGACCATCCTTTAGCATCAATCATCATGCGACCATCCTTTGTACTTATGGTATATTGAGCAGGTTCATTCACATCAGGGCTGCGCATGGTAAGAGAAACTTGGCCGCGGTCGCCCGGATTGTTGAACGACTCACTTGTTGCTCTAGAAATTTTCTGTTTGCAAACAAGAAGACATACCAAAACAGTTAGATCAACACAGTGAATCATGTGAAACAACATGGAAAGAATAAAGATCGAAGCACTTGGGTGGCCAATGCTTACCAAGAAGTTGGACATGTCGGTTCCTGTAAGGACTTTGGTATATGAAGTGCGAACTGCAGCCCAGTCTGTTGCCGGTGCAACTGCACGGGCCAGAGCAGATGCAAGTGCAAGTGTTGGTGCAGGTGCCGAAGCCGTTGCTGCTGCCGGAGATGGTGCTCCTTCTAGAACTGGTGCCGGTGTCGGAGCAGGTGCCGGTGTCGATGCCCGATCCTCCCGTAGATCAGACTGATCCGCTGACGTGGTCGGTGCCCAATCCTCAGCTGGATCAGACTGAGCTGGTGCCGCTGTCAGTGCTATAGTAATTGCCAGTGCTCGATCTCTGCGAGACAGCGGCAATCGTGTCTGGTCTGCTATGATCAGCTTTCTAACTTGACTAGGATCCGTGACCGTGATCCAGTCTTTTTCTTCATTTCTTTTAAACGCGAGAATGACTAATTGTGGTGTTTTTGTTAAACCAAACTGCCGTTCGTCATAGGGATTCAGCTTGTACTCAGACAATAGATTGATCCAATTTTTTCCAGTAATATAAGTGATGGACGGTGCCTTTGTTACAGACACGACATAAGAAGTGAAACCTACAAAAATAGCCATCGTAGAACAAACCAAACGGTTTATTCTGTGATGAATGTCACATGGCAAAACCTGCATAGTAAAGTTGCAGGAAAAGAAAGAAAACATGACATTAAATCAATGAGATTTAGACAGTAAATCAATAAGATTTACTTGTTGTGACACGAGTGAATCCTTACCAGGAAATCACTATGTTGAAGTACTAAACAGAAGATTGATCGTCCAACTACGCGTGGCATGTAGGGGCCCCGCCTACTCCCACAAGCAGGACAGTCCAAAGGTCGTGACAAACCGTATGGACCGAACATCCATGGGGCTGGAAATCCTGGTGGGTGCGATAAACCCTGCAATGCATACAGATATTGGAGTGCAACCATAATTGATAGACCGTCCTCAGAAAAAAATATGATATGGATACTTGAAAATATACAGACTGAATTGAGTGGACAGACATTAACAGAGACCGTTCTCAGGACCGACCACACACCAAAAGCGGCAGTACTAATAAACAATACAGGGTTCACAAACACAAATCAAGTATTGAACAATAGTACTTACTACAGACAAGCAAAGTTGCACTAACTAAACTCTGCAGACTATTTTTTACCGCCGACCTACGAGATGAACCCTGCATAACTGACTAGGCCATGGACTTCATGTGAGATGTCTATATGCACCATCACCATCTTCTCAACCTTGGAAAACCTAACAGAGTGGTCTTTCCACTCATAAACATGATGATGAAGACAGGTCGCATCAGATTTGTTGGGAAGCTTTACAAGAACCACACCCTTCGTAATCGAAGGCACATCCAGGAAATTGTTGTGGTCAAGTACAACCTCGAGAACACGCCTGACAACAGTGCTACAGGAAAACACTAGTTCAGGACACGTGGCGACAAGGACACATCAGCTAGATAGTTCAGCAGTAGAACTCATCATCAGGTCTTTCAGTTCACATGGCATGACTTTGAGAACTTCATCTCCACCACGGATCTGGTTCTAATTCAAATAGAAACCATATTTTATTACTACCTTCGTTCAAAAATATAAGATGATTTTCGATATTATACTCCATATATGACTACATATACACACAGAAATGAGTGAACAAAGACACTAGACCATGTCTTCAAAGGCATGAGAGCAGAGGGATTACATGCAATATCCATAACACAAGTTACTGAAGCAAATATACCCTATTAAAAGGTAGCATTGATGTTCATAAAGTACTCCCTCCATCCCAAAATTCTTGTCTTAGATTTGTCTAGATACGGATGTATCAAGTCACATTTTAGTATTAGATACATCCGTATCTAGACAAATCTAAGACAAGAAATTTGGGACAGAGGGAGTAGTTGAAAGTAATCTATAAGAAATCAGTGTCAACCTATCGCATGTTTTGGTCAAAAGAGGAATTTAGAACCGTCATTTTGCACACAGAAATCACATGCAAGATCACCCAGAAAGTTGTACTACTAGTACTAGTACTACGTGTTAGATGAAAAAACACGATCAAGATCGATAAAAAGATCGTCAAGAAGAGATATTACCTAGATTTGCTAAATGAGGGATCCCGGGGAGGGGGGCTTGGACAGAGCGATGGCTTTGAGCTTGTTTGCGGTAGTCTCGGCGGGGTGCTTGTGCTTCTTCGTACCATGAGCCTCGACGATTTTGGCTGAAGCCATAGACATCACTTCGGCCGGTGCTCCAGCGTCCATCAAGAAACTTTCAAATAGAAATAAAAGAAAAGAAACCATAATCACAAAACCAAAAGAAGAAAAGAGAGGGAGTTATAGGATCAGTCTCGGGGTTGTAAGACTAGGCCTTGGACAGAATCAACACCATTGATGCGCTCACCTTTCCTTCTTTGGGATAGAAGAACAATGGCAGAAGCAGGTCGGGGTTTTCTTGAAGAAATGAGGAACAAGATGAGGTAGAAGCGAGGGTTGGGTAGAGAGGAAGCAGAGTTGGTCCAACTTGCCAACTTTCTATTTCTCACCTTTTTCATTAAGTTGGTCCAACTTGCCAACTTTCTATTTCTCACCTTTTTCATATAGTCCGTTTACTTTTCGGAACTTCGCCTTTTTCATTAAGTTGGTCCAACTTGCCAACTTTCTATTTCTCACCTTTTCACAGTACAACGACAAATATTTCAAATGGAACAGAACTAAATTCTTGAAATGATATGCAAAATCAGCCTATTACAGTCTTTACATGGTATTCATAGAAATAGATGTGTTGACTACTACCGATTACAATATAACTAGCTATAGAGTACAACCAGAACAAGAGGCAGATTGATAAAAAAACATCATGCTTCATCATCTTCCTCTTCCAACTTCTGAAAATCAAATTACATAGCATTGAAAGGATCACGCATTAGAAGCATATAGAACATCAAACTAATAAATGAATGACATTTAGTATGAAAATCATGATAGCAATAGTGTACTTTAACTCATCTTACAACCATTAGTATAGTTTACTTATAAGAAAACATACGGCCTGATACATATGCGCGCCTAGATTACTAGACAAATTGCACACTATGCACTCATTTGACACTTGCTACAGTTTCAATGTAAACCAACAGTTAATCCTGAGAAGATGTGAAGCTGAAACCTAACCCATGACTGTAGCAAGGGTGCTCCTAGCGCAACATCACAGTTCTACATTTCTAACCTCTACTTACCACAGTTAATGATGGCAAAAACATATGCACGCACATATAGTTCCCAATGATATTTACATGACCAATGTATTTATTACTACTAAGGTGCATACATGTCTAGTTGAGGATGGGGGCACATGAGAGTTTGAAACATTTCAAATGAGAACAGACAACAAATCATCAGGTTTGCAAGCTAAAGCAGGACATAAAGCAACTTCTGTGAGGCACTGAAGTTCTAGAATACCAAGATATAGTACATTTACTTTATTTATTTATTTTCTACTGAAAAAACAACAGCAATGTGAGCAGGATTGATGAATATGGCATGAAACACATGCAATGTGAAACTGGACATACAAGAAGAACACAAAACAGAGTAAAATTGTTTCACAAAGGGAAAATGGGCACCTTAGCCACATCAGGGTCAGTATGTTTCCTTGGAAATATCATCATAACCCTGCAAAGAACAATGTGCATCAGACAAGTAACCACTTTACGCTACAACATCATCAGGATTAAAACAACATATTGATACTCGGTGCTGGATGAGACTATACACAATAACACAACGAGAGAATAGGCCACCGCACAACGTGGTGCACCATCTTACACATGATGGACATGATGGACAAGAGACATAACAAGATAATGTTGATCAAATAGAAGGATAAATCATGTCCATGAACAAAGGAGCAGCTTAGATAGCTCACATTTCATGTCCTGGAAATCATGTCGAGGTACACCGAACAACACCTATCAATGCTCAACAGCTGCACCTTGATACACAGATGAAAAAAAGAGGTCAATCACCTCCACAAACACCAGCACCTTGAGAAGGAATTGCACAATGAATTGTGCCAGGTGCCAAAGATGGAAGGACTCTCTGCTTCATTCACTCTAGACTATTTGCAATTTCAGTTTGGTTTATAGTTAGAAATGAATCTTGAACAAAAAGGAAAAGAAAATGTGTTTGTCATATTTGTTCTTCATACAAGAAACTGAACCAACAAGTTGTTTCAGTCAGAGTTGAACCAAAATATGCATTTGGTCATGCCTAAAATACATCACATCCACATTGCACACCAAATTAACATAGGAAGCAGGGGAGTAGGTCGCTGTACCAATCCATCACCTAGATGGAGTTAGGGGAAGTGAAGAAGCAGTGGAGGTAGGCCCATGGCGTCCCTCCCAAGTAGTAGCACAACACATCACGCCTTCTTCTCCCATGGTGACGTACTGGTTCGAAAGAGAGACGAGAAGGGGGTCAGACAGAGAGCAGAAGAAGAAAAGATGAGGGGAGGAGAAAGGGATTCAAATATCAAAATGTCAAACTCGCATTCAGATATCAAAATGTTAGACTAGCAAAATGTCCAACTAGCATTCAGAGATCAAAATGTGAGAAGTTCACACACACCAACACCAAATCATACTTCTTCTGTCAAATATAAATCGACTTATTAGGGGTTTCTACGATTTTTTCACCAACTGTTTTTGATTCACAAAAAGCTAACAGTTGGTCCTAAATTTTATCTTCATAGGGATGTCAATCAACCACAACGAAACTGCATAGACTGTAGGTTTTAAAATTATTTGCAGAACATTTAGATAAATAGACATGACAGTTTTACTCATAAACACTAGTACAGCTTTGATAAACACACTAGTAACTACTGCCTCTGTACCAAAATACAAGAGCAATTTCCTTTTCTTGCCCTAATGGCTCAACTAAAATGTGACACTGACTAGTACAGTAATATAGACCAGAGTGACAGAGCTTCTACATTAAAGAGCATTGCACTGTCCATGCATGCAGTTGCTCAATGACAGTCAGACAGTGAATTCTCGAACTGGAATGCAGGGCCAAAATCTACACGGTGGGCAAATATATGCGAGGAGCCAATTAATTAATCCCTTACTTGGGTCGGTGGTGAAGATGAGGGCGGTGCCGCCAAAGTCGCAGGTGGCACCCATGGCCCTCTTCTCCTGGAAGTAGCTGTTGGCCGCCCAGGAGTAGTGTGCGACGACGTTGTTGGGGTTGGGGTGGGTGGCGGATCTGGAGCGAAGGAATGGAGGCGGGGGAGGGAGGAATGAGAGAAAGAATGGAGGCGGGGGTGGGTGAAAAATGTCAATTAGGACATACCTAGGTTTTTGGTTCGGGTGGGTTTGGGCCATTGGATCCCGAAGCATCCGACAGTGGTTGATGCGTGATCCGTGTGATATGCCCATGGTCCAATCAGAACGCAGCAAACCATTTCATGACCTTATGACCATATAAATTGGTCATGATCGATTCATGATAAAAAATTTCATTCCATTTTTCAGTACTCAAAATGAGTTTTTTTGTGAAAGTCCTATCAAATATTTGTTCAAATGATCTCATATTGTGTATAATGGTGCATCTTGGAATTCCAAACAATGTTGCCTAAGGGAGTTTTCATTTTCTTTGCACAGGAAATTCATTTTCCATTTTTCGAGTGTCCGAAAATAGGTTTTTTGTGAAGGACCTACCATATATTTGTTGCAAAATTGTACCAAATCAATTTTCTAAAATACTAGGACATATTTAATGCACAATTGCCAAATGGTTGTGTGTAAAAAGTTTTGATCCACCTCTCGTAAAAAAGATAAATTTCCACCGATTGAGATGGAAGCGGGTCAAATTTGAACTGTAGCTACCTCATAGTTTGCTCTTTATTTTTTCCAAAAATCATTTCTAGGTACATAAGTATCTATTTAATCAGAGAAACACCAAAAAAATTCCAAGATTCAACCACTAGCTAGGAACGGTTATTCCCGTCATTTTGATCGCATTTTGAAACGATCATAAAAATCAAAAAATTGGAAAACCTTCGCGATGTGTCATTATATGTGACCAAGTTACCAAAAAAAAGTATAAACTTGTAATACGACAATTATTTTAAAAAAAGTGTTCTCAGAAACGAGCTATCACGTGTGGAGATCAATGGCTTTCAAGCCAAAGGATCAATTTTATGGCCACATTCATGGCATAGTTTGTTCAAATGATCTCATATTGTGCACAAGGGTGCATATTGGAATGGCAAACAATGTTGCCTAAGGAAGTTTTATTTTTCTTTCGACAAAATAACCATTTTCCATTTTTCGAGTGCCCAAAAGGAGATTTTTTTTGTGAAGGACCTTCCAAATAATTGTTGCAAAATTGTACCAAATCATTTTCCTAAAATACTAGGCCATATTTAATGCCAAATTGACAAAATGGTTGGGTGTAAAAAAAATTATCCACCTTTGGTGAAAAAGACAAATTCCCGCCGATTCAGCTGGAAGCGGGTCAAATTTGAACTGTATCTACCTCATAGTTTGCTCTTTATTTTTTTTCCAAAAATCATTTCTAGGTACACAAGTATCTAATTAATTAGAGAAACACCAAAAAAATTCCAAGATTCAACCACTAGCTAGGAACGGTCATTCCCGCCGTTTTGACCACATTTTGAAACAGGCATAAAAAATTCAAAAAAATCAAAAAATTGGGAAACCTTCGCATTGTGTCATTATATGTGGCCATGTTCCCAGGAAAAATAGTAAACTTGTAATACGACAATTATTTTAAAAAAGTCTTCTCAGAAACGAGCTATCACGTGTGGAGATCAATGGCTTTCAAGCCAAATGATCAATCTTATGGCCACATTCATGGCATAGTTTGTTCAAATGATCTCATATTGTGCACAAGGGTGCATATTGGAATGGCAAACAATGTTGCCTAAAGGAGTTTTCATTTTCTATGCACGAAAAATACATTTTCCATTTTCCGAGTGCCCAAAATGAGTTTTTTTGTGAAGGACCCACCATATAATTGTTGTAAAATTGGACCAAATCAATATTCTAAAATAGTATGACATATTTAATGCACAATTGACAAAATGGTTGGGTGTAAAAAGTTTTGATCCACCTCTGGTGAAAAAGACAAATTCCCGCCGATTCAGCAGGAAGCGGGTCAAATTCGAACTGCTGCTGCCTCATAGTTTACTATTTATTTTTTCCAAAAATCATTTATAGTTACGTAAGTACCTATTAATCATAAATACATGGTTTGGTGGTGATACGTCGAGGTTTGGGCAGTGGTCGAGGCCCCCAACTCTAGAGCGCGTAAACTCGCATGCGCGCCGCGTGGTCACTGCGTGACCGTGGCGTTGCCATGTGTTCTGGGCAGCCTAGGCATGTCTAGTGGGTTGGGCACTCCCCAGGTAGGTGCTAGGAAGAAAATTACAATATAAGATTCTCACGAGGAGGCCAATCGATGCTCAAACATGAATTAGCAGCCAAGTGTTTGATGAGCGGTACGGGAAATGTACATGGCGAATGGGCATGAGTTTTGGCTGTGGATGATCAGTTACTAAGAAGACCGTCTTCACAAATTTTTAGCTCAAAAGGAGGAGCCTAGCTGGTACTTGCTTTGCAAACTACCACACTGGACATAAATACGAATGTTGAAGCTTGGCTCAAAATAATGAATGGATTGAGCTGGCAGTTGGTGGAGGATGGTTATTTGGGCACAGGAAAGCACTGTAGAAAATGGATACTATTTGGACATGACAGAATGGTACTTCCTTCACAAACTGTTGTTCTGAACAAAATAGGAAAATGAATATTTTTGAATTATTTTTGAACTAGGCAAGGAAGGTTTTTACATATTTGACCAAGATATGACCCAAAAAATTTATGAGATTTTTTTGGGAATTTTGGGAATGACAGAAATATAGGTTTCTTCACAACCTAGGGCAAAAACTGCCACATGGACATGACACATAGGCAAAACTGATGAGGTGGCGCCTAGTCATAGAAACCCACCACAATTTACAAGGCTATGACCATCTATATTGGTCGTTAACAACTAGAAAGAAGGCAGCGGACTAGCGTTGTTTGCTTTATGACCATTTCATGTAAGGAAATTATGACCATTTTGACCAAAATGGTCGCAATGGTTTAGGGTTTGGAGCCCCCCGAACAGCTTTTGACCAATTGGTCTGAAATGGTCATAGATGTATGACCATTTCTTCCCGGGTCACTGACAGAAGGTCACTAGTTGACATATTTCTTGTAGAGACTCCTCATTAATTAATTTATAGTACTCCCTCTATTCACTTTTATAAGACCTTGAAGACATTTCAGACAATGTGCAAACCAGTTCATTTTAAGTTGTCTGAAACGACTTACAAAAGTGAACGGATGGAGTATCTCGTTTCGAATGACTAATTATTGCAAGGAAAACATGGGCATGGTAATACATATAGATTCGTTTGCAAATGAAAGAAGATTCGTTTGCATTCTCAAATGCAGGCGCACCAGGCAAACTAGGGTCGTGCCGGGGTGGACGCTGCTTTGGTGCCTTAAAGGCAACTGCCTTTGGGTCACTGACATGTGGGCGAGCCACCTGTTGGGCCCATATGTCATGGACACAAAGGCAGGTGCCTTAAGGCACCGAAGCATAGTCCTGTCGGGGCGGTCGCGTGTGTCAGACGGACACGTAGCACCCAGCTACCCACCCCCTCCCCCCAAAAAAGGACGACGACAATAAAAGTTCGCGCTTCCATGTTTCGGGTTGAAGTATCTAGCGGCCCCAATTCCAGCCCTCCAAAATCTCTCTTCTCCGCCGTCCCCTTCCGCGCCCAGATTGCTCAAATCCCTAATTCGCCGCCAACCCTCGAATCGCCCCTCGTCTCGTCTCTTTCCCCACCGTTCCCCACCTCTGTGCCGGACGACAACGACGAAGACGATGGTCGCGCTTCACCACCGCACCAGAGCTACCTTATCTACGCCCTCGTCCACCGCACCAGGTGGTCCACCGACAATGTCGGCCGCCGCAACCGATGTGCCTCACAAACACCGAGTTCCACTGCATCAGGTGTGCTTCACCAACGCCATCTCCCAGTTCACCGGGGCTACTTGACCGAGCACATCGTCGCACCTCCGCCCCCCGAGGCCGCTGGGGCTTCACCAATGGTCTCGTCCACTGCATCGTAGCGCTCCACTGCCACTCAAGATCTGCATCCGTGCGCGGCCAGCCAACGCCACTTCATCACCCTCAACAGTTCTGAAGTGACCCGCACTCTAGCTAGGTGAGCATGCCCAAATGCCAGCACGAACTAGGTATCCACACATCACTCCCTTGTGCACTGTTTCGAGGATGTTGGGATATCCTGTCACTACTCTCTTAGCTTACACGCCTATGCAACTCTGACCTTAACTCTTATTTCTTCTGAAGATATCATCTGAAACAAGCAAATCCCTATTTTAGCGAAGCATGACGGCGCTACGGGATCTGGTACACATCCTTCACACCCGTATAACCTTGTAAGTATCTGTCCTCCGGTACAACATCAAGGTTGATTCCTCTTATTTGATCAACCATTCACCGTGTCAAAAATGCAGAGGGGGATGCAAGGAGCACAAGGCCTGCACATCCAAGCAAGTGGTAACATGGACTTGTACATGGAACATCCCAAGCGCAAGCAGAGGTGCAGTGAGCCTGTACAACGAGCTAGCGTAAGTCCCTGCATTTCATTTAATTCATACTGGCATTCGTGTATGATTTGTGTGAAGTGGCTGATCCACGAATTCAAGTTGCCAGGGCCGAACATTTAACTTAAAAAATACGAAGGCACTTGCACTCCGGAAATCAACATAACTTGAGAAATGTGAAGCTACATCCACTTTGAAAACCAGCTAATGATCCAAAGTAGTTCAGATTATAAACACTAAATGATGCAAGCACCAAAAAACACAAAATGCAACATGGTGTACAAGGACTACAAACATGGTCTGTACCTGCTTGAATTATTTGTTCTCTGGCTGAAAATATCGAAGTGTAATTGCACGTATAACCAGTGCACAAACTACATATCAATATATCTATCCTGCACAAGTATGCCAATAGTTTCAAACAACAGATTAGAAAAGTATTTATGCTATGTTGTCATGATACGGGGACTTTCTGGTAGATGGCCTCGACGTTTCCTCAAGCTATGAAAATGCACTATAATTTGCTTGTCATCAATGCCTGCAAATCTCTGTCTCTCTCAACATAGTAGATCATCATTAGACACTAAATCCTTCAATGAGCTTGCAAAATTCTTGCATTAGATCCCTCATTAGACACTATATGTTCATCACCAGGAGCACGTAAAATGTTTGCATCAAATCTTTCGTTAGCAGTTTGTTCATTAGACAGTTCAGGCTCAAGAACAACATGAGCTTGTATGTTTGCACTGGAAACTTGATTAGATACATCAGATTCAGTCAGTTCAGTATTGATTGGGGGAGTTATAAAATAATTAGAAATTGGTTTCATTTTCTCATAGATTCCCTACATACAAGCAGTTTTACAACACCTTCAGGTTTAACTATTGGCCAGAAATTGAAGAGTTGAATTAGATATAATCAGGGATGTGATGTACCTGCTCGTTGCGCATGCTAATCTTGCAAGCTGTGACTGTCCGTTTGTGCAAGCTCGATGCCGTGCCCGTGCTGTCGCCGCTGCCTCCCATGTAGGCTACACCCAGGGTTGGATCTTCATCTTCTTGTCCTTTCGTTCGCTTGAAGCCCGACGACCGCCCTCCAACGAGGGCGCGAGGAAGTGCTGTGTCGATCTGTCCAGTGGCGGCTAGGTTAGGAGCGAACCAGACTGGAGGCTGGAGCGAATGAATTGGGATTTTTCCTGCTGTCGATCGATACGGGAGGCGCTCGTTTGGGCCGCGAGCCTCCTATAGGGCCTGCCTTGCACTTATGTTATTGGCCCATCCAAATTGAAACATTTTTCTTGATTTTTTACATTGCCTGCTCGTGCGTTGGGACGAACAAAACTAGCGTGGGCCAACCTGGATGACTCAAACTAGGTGCACACTTTCCAGCCACCTGAGGCGGCCGCCCATACCAGCCCCTATGGTGGCGTCGCCCCTTTTTGCATGTATGATTGGATAGTGAAAAATATTCGAGTGGCGCTTTTGATTTACCCACATAATGGTTGAATTGCTTGTTTCTATGAATTGAGTTCGCCAATAATGTGAAGGATGCCAGTCTTTTCATCCTATTGTAGATTGCTTAGATCTCGATATGCCAAAAGTAATCGCATGAAATATATAGTAAAAGCCAGTGTGATGTGTTAGGCTACAATTAGTCAGACTACACGTCCTCATATAACATATCAAGGACGCACCATCTTACCAGATTAACCATTCGACTTACCCATGCAGTGTGGGAAGAAAGAAGTATTGGGACTGCGTATCCAAGCAATTGATGCCATGGACTCCTTCGTACAACCTTGTAAGAGAAAAAGAAGTTGAAGTGTGCTTGTACAAAGAACTAGCGTAAGTTTAGTTACCTGCTTCTCGGAATTTTAGTTAGCCACTTATTGCAAAATTGTTCAATTACGTTGCTTGGCTTAATTTAGTTTGCTACTGATTACATAATGGCACAGCCTGTTAATCATATTGTAGACTGCGCCTATCTATGTGTTTGATACTTACTGTTAAGAATTACCTGTTTGCCTTAACTTAAATATCTACTTGTTTATTTAACTGCTTTGCTGCTGCAACAGCGGGTTACAATGATGTTAATGACTACTTTTTAGCATCCAATTGAAACTCTTTAATTCCTTGATTGTTTAACTGGTTTGCTATTATAACTCCCAGTTGAGATGTTTTGCTAACTTCAACTTTTCTGAATCCAATCGGAACTTTAATGGCAAAACAGGTTAGCCCAAGATCAAAGAGCGAGGTCCCCATGGACGTTGCATCATCCCACAGCAGTGGCACCGGCCCAATCGTGCATTGTGAATTGCCAACTGTTGATGCTCTAGAGGCTAAACTAGTGGTAGAAAGAGATTCTGCTTTTGCACTTAGAGATGAAGTTGACATATTGAGGAAGCAAATAGCACAATCACAAGCAGTACTCAAGACAACCATTAAATGTTTGGTGGATTTCAAAACGAAGAAAGCAGAGACTGACCAGATTGTTAAGGTCCTGAAGGAGAAAAGCAAATTAAATTCCTACTTGGTAAATCATAGGCAAAATGTTCTTTCCATAGTTGAATAACCTTTGTGTTGTGTGTTCATGTAATCAATCAAACCATTTGTTTTAGAGATCATGTAATGATTGTTTTTTTGTTTGTAATTTTATTTGAGCAAAAGTCTATATTAATTGATAAGACTCGGAGACATTTCATTTGGATTGTTGTGCGAGACCTACAAATATGCCAATCGGGCTAAATGTGCATTCAGCAATAGAAGTATAGATGTACCATAAGGGGCACGCATCGGAAAGGGCCAAGATGCTGGCTAAAAAAAGGATGTTGTTGTAGCCAAAAAAAGTACAGCGGCCTGGCTTATGTACGTTAGTTGATATTATTGATCCATATACTCTATAAGTGTTTATATGTCTATTAGTTCCGTACAATCTTAGTTGATTGACTTGGTATTTCAATCTTGATACATCGCTTGTGTAAAAATCTAAATGGGAGTACACATTATGCTGCGTGTGACATTTGAGTTGGACATGAAGTGTTCCAAATATTCGAATTCACCTAATTGGATTCTAGTTTCTGAATTTGAGTATCAGCATTTGTAAACCATATTCATATATGACAGTGGAATACATCTTTGTTGTCCTTTTGAAGATATATAAAAACACATAGAATGATTTATAAAGATTCATATAGGAATACAAAATGGATTCGAATTTAGTTGCCAGGGTAAACGTGGATGCTTATTGTCCCAAAATTCGAAAGAAACAGCAAAATGTCCACTCCCACATCGGCTGCCCGAAGCCAAGTGTTTGGGAGATGGAAATTACTGTCTACCCATTACACGGACAATCCATCGACCCGATTTCCACTACTCTAAATAGGGGTAGGTTAGTAACTTCAATTAGACATGACATGACCGCCTCTGAGCCCATTCCGACACGGCGGGCGTCAAACATGGGCGGCAAAACTCATTTGATTCAAGCTCATCCGAAAGACATTTGTTTCTCCCTCCATTCCCCATTCATACACGGTGGGCGTAAAAACACCATCTCCTCGTCCGAAATAGATGTAGGCTAATATTTTAAATAGGGGCAGATGTGTAACTTCCATCAGACGAGACGTCCAAATTTGAAACGGGGGATAAGTTCGTAACTTTTCCATATTTCAGACAGGCGCGTCCCAAAAACATGGTTCCCCGTACCTCTCCCTCCATTTTCCCATTCATACACCGTCCGCGCTAGAACACCCCATTCCCACACCAGCCTCCGTCCGCCACCCCATCCATCGCCCCGTCCTCCACCACATCCATCGCCACCGTCCTCCACCATGCCGGAACGCCTAACAAGACCGCGTCGTCTACTGTTAGAGATGGACGTTTCTCACCCGGAACGATGGACCAATGGCCTTGCATCGCGTCCTCTCGCTTCATCGGTGTCGTCGTCCTCTTTGTCGGGGCCGCTCACACGACCTTCTCTTCCACCACAACGGGGCTTATCCCCCGATGCACCCATCTACCATCGCAGATCTGCTTCAACGCCACCGACAGCCATCGCACCCCCGATGCCTACACGGCGCCTTAAGAGAGGTGGTACTTCATATCTCCTCAACTTTTTGATCTCAACCATAAAATAGATTTTAATTGGTTACTCTACTTTCTTTTCAGTTCTTAGAATTTAGTTCTTAGTTCGAAGCAAACAATGGATGCTAAATATCATTTCTCCGGTTTGCAGCTTCAAATCTGCCATGGCACAGCCATAATACGGTTTAATTGATCATGCTTAGGGTTTAATTGATCATGTTGGTTCCGTGGTGGTTTCTTTAATAGAAATCAGAGGGGAAACCCTCTTTTGCTAAAAAATATATGCTGAGAGTTTCCCTCGTTTATGATCACTATACGATCAGAATACATGCTTCGTGTCATAATAACACTGCTCCACCCATCAAGCTAAACAAGCTTAGTTGTTCAAATACGAATCTGATATTACTAAAACAGAGTTGTTTAATTGGTCAGCTAAATGTTCCTAAATTAGTTTTGAAAATGCACGTTCGCCGCTCGGGTGTGTATCTCTGTGTGTGGTCTAGTCAGCACGGTTGGGGAGGTGAACTTTGCATATGCAGGGGTTTATAGGGAGACACTCTCCGAGTTGAAACCACAATGCATTCCATAGATAATCTGACTACTTTTTATGTTTTCATGAATCCCAGATTCTGAACAGCATCATAATGATTATGAGCTTGCGCGCATGAAAAGAATAAAGCAGAACAATGCCATGGCTGTTAAACTTGGCATTAAGGGACTGAAATCAAGTCTGGATGCAATGCAATGCAAACACTCTCCACCTACAGATTCATCCTCAGAATATGATCCTAACAGTGATTCTGAGCTAGAGGGAGACCTAAGTCAATGTAGCTCCCTAGTGGAGGAGTCAGAGGAAGATGCCCTATCTTATTCACCCATCAAGGTACTTGCTCTAACTTTCCAAGGTTACATTGCTCGCTGATACATCCATTTTGCATCATGATTTTATATCAATATATATTCCATTATGGACTATTATTTCACTTTATGTCACAATACTTATGGCTGTTCTCTCTTATTTTACAAGGTTTACATAAGGAGGGAGAATGCCGGCAGTTGGAATTCTGGGCTGGAAAAGGAGCAAATATTAGAGACCTATTCTGCGCAACTCCAAAAGTCCTGAAACTCCACGGAACATCTTAAAATAAATAAAGGAAATTCCTCGCCAAAGATGAAGGCCAGGTGGCCCACACCCTGCTCACGAAGGTGGGGGCGCCCCCCCCTAGGGCGCGCCCCCTACCTCGTGGGCCCCCTGGTGGCTCTTCGACGCCATCTTCTCCTATATGAAGTCTTTCGATGAGAAAAAATAAGAAGGAACTTTTCGGGACGAGACTCTGTCGCCACGAGGTGGAACCTTGGCGGATCCAATCTAGAGCTCCGGCAGAGCTGTTCTGCCGGGGATACTTCCCTCTGGGAGGGGGAAATCATCACCATCGTCATCACCAACGCTCCTCTCATCGGGAGAGGGCAATATCCATCAACATCTTCACTAGCACCATCTCATCTCCAAACCCTAGTTCATCTCTTGTATCCAATTCTTGTCTCAAAGTCCGGGATTGGTGCTAGTAGGTTGCTGGTAGTGTTGATTATTCCTTGTAGTTGATGCTAGTTGGTTTAGTTGGTGGAAGATCATATATTCAGATCCTATATGCATATTATTACCCCTCTGATTATGAACATGAATATGCTTTGTGAGTAATTACGTTCGTTCCTGAGGACAAGGGAGAAGTCTTGCTATGAGTAGTCATGTGAATTTGGTATTCGTTTGATATTTTGATAAGACGTATGTTGTCTAGCCACTAGTGGTGTTATCTGAACATCGACTACATAACTCTTCACCATTATTTGGGCCTAGAGGAAGGCATTGGGAAGTAATAAGTAGATGATGGGTTGCTAGAGTGACAGAAGTTTAAACCCTAGTTTATGCGTTGCTTCGTAAGGGGCTGATTTGGATCCATATGTTTCATGCTATGGTTAGGTTTACCTTAATACTTTTGTTTTAGTTGCGGATGCTTGCAATAGAGGTTAATCATAAGTGGGATGCTTGTTCAAGTAAGAACAGCACCCAACCATAGGTCTACCCACAAATCAAATTATCAAAGTATCAAACACGAATCATATGAACGTGGTGAAAACTAGCTTGACGATATTCCCATGTGTCCTCGGGAGCGCTTTTCCTATTATAAGAGTTTGTTCCGGCTTGTCCTTTGCTACAAAAGGATTGCGCCATCTTGCTGCACTTTATTTACTTATGTTACTTGTTTCTTGTTACAATTTACCCTATCACAAAACTATCTGTTACCACTTATTTTAGTACTTGCAGAGAATACCTTGCTGCAAACCGCTTATCATTTCCTTCTGCTCCTCATTGGGTTTAACACTCTTACTTATCGAAAGGACTACGATAGATCCCCTATACTTGTGGGTCATCAGGACTATTTTCTAGCGCCATTGCCGGGGAGTGTAGCGCCTTGGGTAGGTGGAATTTGGTAAGGAAAAATTTATATAGTGTGCTGAAATTTACTGTCACTTGTTACTATGGAAAGTAATTCTCTGAGGGGCTTGTTCGGGGTATCTACACCCTGTCAAGTAGAGCAAAGAGTTTCTCCTCAACCTACTGAACCTATTGAAAATGAAATTCCTTATGAGTATCCTTCGGGTATGATAGAAAAATTGCTAGCTAATCCTTTTACAGGAGATGGAACAAAGCATCCTGATGAGCACTTAATATATGTGGATGAAGTTTGTGGATTATTTAAGCTTGCAGGTATACCCAATGATGTTGCTAAGAAGAAGGTCTTCCATTTATCTTTGAAGGGAGACGCATTGATATGGTATAGGCTATGTGATGATATGAGGTCATGGGACTATAAAAGATTGAAGCTGGAATTTCATTGAAAGTATTACCCTATGCATCTTGTTCATCGTGATCGCAATTATATATATAATTTCTGGCCTTGCGAACGAGAAAGCATCGCTCAAGCTTGGGGGAGGCTTAAATCAATGTTATAATCATGCCCCAATCATGAGCTCCCGAGAGAAATAATTATGCAAAGTTTTCATGCTCGGCTTTCTGATAACAATCGCACCATGATCGATACTTCTTGTGTTGGCTCTTTTATGATGAATACTATTGAATTCAGATGGAATTTATTGGATAGAATTAAACGCAACTCTGAAGATTGTGATGTCGACAAAGGTAAGGAGTCAGGTATGACACCTAAGTTTGATTGTGTTAAATCTTTTATGGATACCGATATTTTCCGTAAGTTTAGCACTAAATATGGACTTGACTCCGAGATAGTAGCTTCTTTATGTGAATATTTTGCTACTTATGTTGATCTCCCTAAGGATAAGTGGTTTAAATATCATCCTCCCATAAAAGTAAAAGTAGCTGCACCTATTAAAGTTGAAGAAAAGACTGTCACTTATAATGATCCTATTGTTCCTACTTCTTATATTGAGAAACCACCTTTCCCTATTAGAATAAAGGATCATGCTAAAGCTTCAACTGTTGTTCGTAAAAGCAATATTAGAAGTTATACACCTCCTAAGCAAGTTAAAGTAGAACCTAATATTGCTATTGTTAAAGATCTCTTGTCTGATAATATAGATGGGCATGTTATTCAGTTCGATGGTGAAACTGCTAGAATTGCTAAGCCTTGTGATAAAGATAAACATAGACCTGTGGTAGACGTGCCTATTATTTCTGTTAAAATAGGAGATCATTGTTATCATGGCTTATGTGATATGGGTGCTAGTGCTAGTGTTATACCTTATGACTTGTATGAAGAAATTAATAATGAAATTGCACCTGCTGAGTTAGAAGATATTCATGTGACAATTAAACTTGCCAATAGAGATACAATTTCAGCGATGGGAATTATTAGAGATGTTGAAGTCTTGTGTGGGAAAACTAAATATCCTGCTGATTTTCTTGTTCTTACTTCTCCACAAGATAGCTTTTGTCCCATTATATTTGGTAGACCCTTCTTAAATACTGTCAATGCTACCATAGATTGCACTAAGAATGTTGTTACTGTTGGCTTGGATGAGTTTAATTTCTCTAAATTAAGTAAAAAATATCGTGAGGAAGAATTATCTAGTAAGGTTGAAATTATTGGTCTTGCTTATATTGCCGTACCTCCTAGTGATCCTTTAGAACACTATTTGCTAGACCATGAAAATGATATGTTCATGAATGAAAGAAGGGAAATAGATGAAGTATTCTTTAAATAGGAACCTATTCTGCATCACAACTTGCCTGTTGAAATCTTAGGGGATCCTCCTCCACTCAAGGGTGATCCCGTGTTTGAGCTTAAACCGTTGCCTGATAATCTTAAATATGCTTATCTTGATGAAAAGAAGATATATCCTGTTATTATTAGTGCTAACCTTTCAGAGCATGAAGAAGAAAGATTATTGAAAACTCTAAAGAAGCATCGTGCTGCTATTGGATATACTCTTGATGATCCTAAGGGCATTAATCCCACTCTATGTCAACATAAAATAAATTTGGAAGCAGATGCCAAACCAGTT
Source organism: Triticum monococcum (assembly GCA_034509565.1). Lineage (NCBI taxonomy): Eukaryota > Viridiplantae > Streptophyta > Magnoliopsida > Poales > Poaceae > Triticum > Triticum monococcum. The sequence continues at coordinate 637,289,927 of CM067847.1, read as the reverse complement.
CGTGATCCTCAACGATGTCTAAATCCTAAAATGAAAGAAGTGGTAAGAAAAGAAATACTAAAGCTTCTGGAGGCAGGTATATCTATCCCGTTGCTGATAGTGAGTTGGTAAGTCCTGTCCATTGTGTCCCTAAGAAGGGAGGTATTACTATTGTTCCTAATGATAAAGATGAATTGATTCCACAAAGAATTATCACAGGTTATAGGATGGTAATTGATTTCCGCAAATTAAATAAAGCTACTAAGAAAGATCATTACCCCTTACCTTTTATTGATCAAATGCTAGAAGGATTATGCAAACATACACACTATTGCTCTCTAGATGGTTATTCTGGTTTCTCTCAAATACCAGTGTCGGCTAGAGATCAATCAAAGACTACTTTTACTTGCCCTTTTGGTACTTTTTCTTATAGACGTATGCCTTTTGGTTTATGTAATGCACCTGCTACCTTTCAAAGATGCATGATGGCTATATTCTCTGACTTTTGCAAAAAGATTTGTGAGGTTTTCATGGATGACTTTTCCGTCTATGGTTCCTATTTTGATGATTGCTTGAGCAATCTTGATCGAGTTTTGCAGAGATGTGAAGAAACTAATCTTGTCTTGAATTTGGAAAAGTGCCACTTTATGGTTAATGAAGGTATTGTCTTAGGGCACAAAGTTTCTGAAAGAGGTATTGAAGTTGATAAAGCCAAGGTTGATGCTATTGAAAAGATGCCATGTCCCAAGGACATCAAAGGTATAAGAAGTTTCCTTGGTCACGCCGGATTTTACAGGAGGTTCATTAAGGACTTCTCAAAAATTTCTCGGCCTCTGACTAATTTATTGCAAAAAGATATACCATTTGTCTTTGATGATGATTCTGTAGAAGCATTTGAAATACTTAAGAAAGCATTAGTCACTGCACCTATTGTTCAGCCACCTGATTGGAACCTACCCTTTGAAATTATGTGTCATGCCGGTGATTATGCTGTAGGTGCTGTTCTAGGGCAAAGAGTTGATAAGAAATTAAATGTTATAAATTATGCTAGTAAGACTCTAGACAATCCTCAAAGAAATTATGCTACTACTGAAAAGGAGCTTTTAGCAGTTGTATTTGCTTGTGATAAGTTCAGATCTTATATTGTTGATTCTAAAGTAACTATTCAAACTGATCATGCTGCTATTAAATATCTTATGGAAAAGAAAGATGGCAAGCCTAGAATTATTAGATGGGTTCTCTTGCTACAAGAATTTGATTTGCATATTGTTGATAAAAAGGGAGCTGAGAACCCCGTTGCAGACAACTTGTCTAGGTTGGAAAATATTCTTGATGACCCACTACCTATGAATCATAGCTTTCCTGATGAACAATTAAATGTTATAAGTACTTCTCGTAGTACTCTATGGTATGCTGATTATGCTAATTATATTGTTGCTAAGTTTATACTACCTAGCTTCACATACCAACAAAAGAAAAAGTTCTTCTATGATTTGAGACATCACTTTTGGGATGACCCACATCTTTGTAAAGAAGGAGTAGATGGTGTTATTAGACATTGTGTACCTGAGCATGAACAAGAACAGATCCTACACAAGTGCCATTCCGAGTCTTATGGAGGATACCACGCTGGAGATAGAACTGCACATAAGGTATTGCAATCTGGTTTTTATTGGCCTACTCGCTTCAAGGATGCCCGTAAGTTTGTCTTATCTTGTGATGAATTTCAAAGAATTGGTAATATTAGTAGATGTCAAGAAATGCCTATGAATTATTCTCTTGTTATTGAACCATTTGATGTTTGGGGCTTTGATTATATGGGACCTTTTCTTGCCTCTAATGGATAGACACATATTCTAGTTGCCGTTGATTACGTTACTAAGTGGGTAGAAGCTATTCCAACTAGTATTGTTGATCCTAACACTTCTATTAAAATGCTTAAAGGAGCTATTTTTTCGAGGTTTGGAGTCCCTAGATATTTAATGACTGATGGTGGTTCACACTTTATTCATGGTGTATTCCGTAAAATGCTTGCTAAATACGATGTTAATCATAGAATTGCATCTCCTTATCACCCACAGTCTAGTGGTCAAGTAGAGTTGACCAATATAGAGCTCAAATTAATTTTGCAAAAGACTGTTAATATGTCTAGAAAGAATTGGTCCAAGAAACTTGATGATGTATTATGGGCTTATAGAACTGCATACAAAAATCCTATGGGTATATCTCCGTATAAAATGGTTTATGGAAAAGCATGTCACTTACCTCTAGAACTAGAACATAAGGCATATTGGGCTATTAAAGAGCTCAACTATGATTTTAATCTTGCCGGTGAGAAGAGGTTATTTGATATTAGCTCACTTGATGAATGGAGAACCCAAGCTTATGAAAATGCCAAGTTGTTTAAAGAAAAAGTTAAAAGATGGCATGACAAAAGGATACAAAAGCGTGAGTTTAATGTAGGTGATTATGTATTGCTATACAACTCTCGTTTAAGATTTTTTGCAGGAAAGCTTCTCTCTAAATGGGAAGGCCCCTATGTTATCGAAGAGGCTATCGTTCCGGTGCCATAAGGATCAACAACTTCGAGGGCACAAATCCGAAGGTGGTAAATGGTCAAAGAATTAAACATTATATCTCAGGTAATCCCATAAATGTTGAAACCAATATTATTGAAACCGTAATCCGACTCCAAAACAATTTTTAAGGCAATATTTCTCCATTTTGGAATATTTAGAAAAATAGAAAAACAAGTAGCAGTCCGGGAAGGACACGAGGGCCCCACGAGGGTGGTGGGCGCGCCCCCCTACCTCGTGTGCTTTCCGGACATCGTTTTGTTGCATGTTACGTATTTTGGTCGGTAAAAATTCATTATATAATCTCCCGGTGGTTTTGACTCCCGTATCACGCAAAAATCTCATGTCTTTGTTTCGAGCTATTTTTCTGACAGATGTAGATTATCATGACGTCCCCAAGTGCTTCCAAGGACAAGTTCTTCGAGAAGGTCATCAACCCTTACCTCGCGGAGGTGTTGCGACACCCTCAAACCATTGAGATGCGGGATGGGTTGTTGCACATCCGCGATGTTGAGGGACCAAAGGGAACCGGAAGCATGGAGACGAGGCTCGAAGCAATGGAGCAACAAATTTTGAAGTGCGAGGGGATGGTGGAGCGTGGAATCAACGCTAGCCACACGATGCTCGCGGAGTTCACTAACAACTACAAGCCTGATGCCAAGAACACCGAGGAGGCCATCTTCAAACTATATGAGAAGATCGAGCACCTCCAAGCCCAAATCTACGACCTGCAAAACCAAAACTGTGAGTATGAATATAGATTCAAAAGAATGAGTTTGGCTGCATATTCGAGGATTCCGGAGACTCGATCATCCTTCTATGATGGTGAACCTATGCCTTGGAAGATGGATGACAAGCTTGCATCATCAACAACACCTCCACCTTCTTCACCGACAAAGGAAACATAATCACATGGGTATGGGCACTCCCCTTGGCAACTGCCAAGCTTGGGGGAGTTGCCCCGGTGTCGTATCACAATCACAACTCCTATCTTTACCGTTTTTATTAGTTCGATCCTATTAGTAGTATCTTGATCTAGTAGAATAAAGATGGCATCATCTAGTTTTGAGTTTTGCTTTATGATCTCTCTATGTAATTGAGTTAGTGAGCTATATATAATAAAGATTAGTGCTGAGTCAAGGGCTTGATTATTTTTCCATGATCTTGGGTGAATAAAAGAAAGAGAAAAAGAATAAAAAAGAAACAAAGAGTTCATATTGATCTTATTGAAAGTAATGACTTCACATAGAAAGAGTATGATGACTAAAAGCTATTGGGAGTTGGCAGACATAACATTGGTCATTGTTGCAATTAACAGGAAGTAATAAGGAAAGAGAGGTTTCACATATAGATATATTATCATTGACATCTTTTATGATTGGGAGCACTCATTAAAATATGACATGCTAAAGAGTTGATGTTGGACAAGGAAGACAACGTAATGAGTTATGTCTTTCTTATATCTGAGATAAAGTATGTTGTCATGGATCCTCTAACTTGTTGAGCTTGCCTTTCCCCCTCATGCTAGCCAAATTGTCAGCACTATGTACAAATACTACTTGTGCTTCCAAAATTGCTAAACCAGTTTTGCCATCAGAGTCCACCATATCTACCTATGGATTGAGTAGAATCCTTCAAGTAAGTTGTCATCGGTGCAAAGCAATAAAAATTTCTCTAAATATGTATGATTGATTGGTGTGGGAGAAATAAGCTTTATACGATCTTGTGATGTGGAAGTAATAAAAGCGATGGACTGCATAATAAAGGTTCATATCACTAGCGGCAATATAAAGTGACGTTCTTTCGCATTGAGATTTTATGCATCCAACCATAAAAGCGCATGGCAACCTCTGCTTCCCTCTGCGAAGGGCCTATCCTTCATTATTATCTCCTACCTGATGCAAGATTCATGGTGATCTTCACCTTTTCTTTTTCATTTTATCCTTTGGCAAGCTTAGCATGTTGGAAAGAACATGATATATATATCTAATTGGATGTAGGGGAGCATGAACCATTATTGTTGACATTACCCTTGAGGTAAAAGGTTGTGGGGCAAAACTATAAGCCCCTATCTTTCTCTGTGTCCGTTTAAAACTCCGTAACCACAAGTATCGTGTGAGTGTTAGCAATTATGGAGGACTAAATGATAGTTGAGTATATGGACTTGATTTTTAGCTCTGACACAGACTCTTTCCAATGTTATGATAAATTGCAATTGCTTCCATGACTGAGATTATAGTTTGTTGGAGCCCAATAAGGTTTATGATTTATACTTTTGCATTGTGAATAGATCATCACTTGAAATAAGTAATCATATGACAAAATCTATATATTTTGCTGTTATGAGAATAATCATGATGCCTTCATGTCCGTATTTTATTTTTATCGACGCCTCTACCTCTAAACATGAGGACATATTTATTGTTATCGGCTTTTTGCTTGAGGACAAGCGAGCTCTAAGCTTGGGGGAGTTGATATGTCCATTTTGCATCATGCTTTTATATCAATATTTATTCCATTATGGACTGTTATTTCACTTTATGTCACAATACTTATGGCTATTCTCTCTTATTTTACAAGGTTTACGTAAGGAGGGAGAATGCCGGCAGCTGGAATTCTGGGCTGGAAAAGGAGCAAATATTAGAGACCTATTCTACGAAACTCCAAAAGTCCTGAAACTCCATGGAACGTCTTAAAATAAATAAAGAAAAATCCTCGCCACAGATGAAGGCCAGGGGGCCCACACCCTGCTCACGAGGGTGGGGGCACCCCCCCTAAGGCGCGCCACCTACCTCGTGGGCCTCCTGGTGGCTCTCCAACGCCCATCTTCTCCTATATGAAGTCTTTCGATGAGAAAAAAATAAGAAGGAACTTTTCGGGATGAGACTCCGCCGCCACGAGGCGGAACCTTGGCGGATCCAATCTAGAGCTCCGGCAGAGCTGTTCTGCAAGGGATACTTCCCTCCGGGAGGGGGAAATCATCACCATCGTCATCACCAATGCTCCTCTCATCGGGAGAGGGTAATATCCATCAACATCTTCACCAGCACCATCTCACCTCCAAACCCTAGTTCATCTCTTGTATCCAATTCTTGTCTCAAAGTCCGGGATTGGTGCTAGTAGGTTGCTAGTAGTGTTGATTAATCCTTATAGTTGATGCTAGTTGGTTTAATTGGTGGAAGATCATATATTCAGATCCTATATGCATATTATTACCCCTCTGATTATGAACATGAATATGCTTCGTGAGTAATTACGTTCGTTCCTGAGGACAAAGGAGAAGTCTTGCTATGAGTAGTCATGTGAATTTGGTATTCGTTTGATATTTTGATAAGATGTATGTTTGTCTAGCCTCTAGTGGTGTTATGTGAACGTCGACTACATAACACTTCACCATTATTTGGGCCTAGAGGAAGGCATTGGGAAGTAATAAGTAGATGATGGGTTGCTAGAGTGACAGAAGCTTAAACTCTAGTTTATGTGTTGCTTCGTAAGGGGCTGATTTGGATCCATATGTTTCATGCTATGGTTAGGTTTACCTTAATACTTTTGTTGTAGTTGCGGATGCTTGCAATAGAGGTTAATAATAAATGGGATGCTTGTTCAAGTAAGAACAACACCCAAGCACCGGTCCACCCACATATCAAATTATCAAAGTATCGAACGCGAATCATATGAACGTGATGAAAACTAGCTTGACGATATTCCCATGTGTCCTCGGGAGTGCTTTTACTATTATAAGAGTTTGTTCCGGCTTGTCCTTTGCTACAAATGAATTGGGACATCTTGCTGCACTTTATTTACTTTTGTTACTTGTTGCTAGTTACAATTTATCCTATCACAAAACTATCTGTTATCACTTATTTCAGTACTTGCAGAGAATACCTTGCTGAAAACCGCTTAACATTTCCTTCTACTCCTCATTGGGTTCGACACTCTTACTTATTGAAATGACTACGATAGATCCCCTGTACTTGTGGGTCATCACTCGCACATATCTTGCAACTGATGCTTTGCATTGCTTCTACTTTGTTGAACTGCCATTAGCTTAGTTTACACATCGTGTATGTGAATATGCCCTGCCTATCCATTTTCAGTACATATTCCATCTATCATCATACCATATTTATCCATTCAAATCCTATTCTTGTGTATCAGACGTTCAAATGGAAGAGGGTGATTGCTAATCATGGAGGAGCACAAGCAAAGTATTTGGAAAAGGTAGTGGCACCTGATAAATAAATTGCCCATTAGGTTTAGTTGCAATATTACCTGACCCACAAAATGTCGGATTTCTGGTTCCGTCAGACCCTTAAGGTTCGAACACTGGGGTGCACGCGGAAATCACGTCCTCTACCTCCCCGTCTCGCAAAGATCTAAACTACTAATGAATCACACAAGAGACACAAGGTTTATACTGGTTCGGGCCACCATTGCGGTGTAATACCCTACTCCAGTGTGTGGTGGATGGATTGCCTCTTGGGGCTGATGGTGATGAGCAATACAAGGAAGAACAGCCTCGCGAGGGTCTGTTCTTGGCCGGGGCGACGAACTGCTGGGAGGAGTTCCGTCGCCTCCTCTCTCTCTCTCTCTCTCTCTCTCTCTTACTTACTCTCTCTGCTTGCTAGCCAGATCCACACGCCGAACTGAACCTCGAACCTCCCAACCGAACGAACCGATCGAACCCCTTGCAATGTGGGTGACCGGCCCCTATTTATAGGCGAAGGCCCTGGGACTCTTCCCAAAAATTGAGTGGGAAGGGCGCCAACAATGGCGGGCTAATTTGAAGGGGGACAACAAGTACTCTTATCCTGACTAAAGTTGGTCTTCACCTGCGAAAGACTCTGCGATGAAGCCGTGCTGGGCTCCATGGTGACCTCCGTCTCGTAGTCCGCTTGGTCCTGGTCTTGTTGCACCGAAATGGCAACCTTTGCCTGATGCCTCGGTACTCCGCGGTTGCACTTGCCCCCTTTGCACCAAAGAGGAAAGAAGGACAATGCACGCGCTGGCGCCCGCCTGGCACCCTTGATCGTCATGGCTTGCGTCACGGGCACCTCGCGAGGTACCCCGCCTTGATATCTCCGTCTCCTCGCGAGCCAGCCTGAGGAGGCTGCGCCTGAGGATGGGCCGTGTCGTCCGCCTCGCGAGGCTTGGCGCCTCGCGAGGGTCTCGAGTCTTGTGCTGATGAAGATGGGCCATGTTGGGCCCCCATTTGAGCCACGCCGCAGGCCGCAGGCAGGCAAGTCTGGGGACCCCCGTTCCCAGAACGCCGACAGTAGCCCCCGGGCCCGAGGCGCGCATGGGCTTGGCCGTGCCGAGAGGCGAAAGGGCAAGGGCGAAGCGCCGCGGGCCCTAACAGCCTACGGCCTTGGGCACCGCGTGCGGTTGATGGGACGTGGGTGGCACTATTCCCCCCACGCCCCCTTATTCTGCGCCCTGTCAGGCGGACTTGTGGTTGCACACAGCCGCTCCCCTCCTTGTTGCTCGAGCGTCCCCTGCTCTTCCTTCCTTCGCACGCTGGCTCCCGCCTCCAATCCAATCTCAAATCTTCCCCCCTCCTTCCCATCACCATGACTCCAACGAGGAAAGAGAGAGAGGAGAAATCCACGCCTCCGTCTTGTGTGCCACCATCGGCGGCGCCCGCCATCCGCCAGTCGACCGTACTCAACCAAGAGTGCCTGGGCAGGGACAGCTTGGCCCTGGCATCCATCTTCAATGAGTGCGGGAGGACGACGGCCTAGCCCGTGTCCCACTTCTCCATCAACAGGATAGCAACCGAGGTTCCGTGTTTCACCGACGCCTTGTGGGCGGGTCTGGTTCCCCCCTTCTCTGATTTCTTCAACACCGTGCTCTCCCATTACCAGATCCACTTGATGCATCTAAGTCCTGACTCCATCACCCTTCTTTCGGTCTTCGCCTTCGTTTGCGAAGCCATAGTGGGCATGCCTCCTTCGGTTTCCTTGCTACGCCACTTCTTCTCACTGCGTCTGGTTGACCCTTCCCAACGCTGGGCATGCGTGAGCTTTGCTGCCGAGCCTGCGACCGAGGCCTCTGGGATTGACTTCAGACTCCCCCATCCCGCGGTTGGGTTCCGCGAGCGGTGGTTGTACGTGGACGCAGGGGTACCCAGCCCCCTACTATCGGAGCCGACCTCGCCTGATGTCCCCAATTCGGGTTGGGGCCAGGAGACACTCAAGAGCCCCCGGCTCGTCTTTGTCTGGAGCCGCTTCACGCTCCTGAGGAAGTTTGGCGTTACAGCGCCCAAAGTGGTGAAGGAGTTTCTGTTGTGCCGCATCGCTCCCCTGCAGCGCCACTTTCGACGAATGTGGGCCTTCCGTGGGCGCAAGGATAACATGAGGCTCCAGGAGGAGGACCTGGCTCCGGCGGTGCTGAAGTCGACGCTCCTGACCCTAGCCGGCGACCTTACCCCGGCAACGTCCGGCAGGGAGGGGCTTTGTTGTATCTCTGCCAGAGCAGGGCCGACTTCATGAAGCAGATGCCTGTCTTCGATGAATGGGGACTGCGCCCGGCCAGCCTCCAGGGACCTCGCGAGAACCCGATGGTGGTGACTGCCAAGGCGGCTCCTCCTCAAGTGGCAGAGCAGGGAGGCAGGAGGCGCCTGAGGCCGAGGGTGCCCCTGATGAGGTGGCAGCGCCTGGTGGCGCTCGCGAGGGGACAGCTCCTGAGGCCCGTGCCGCTACGGCTGAAGGTGGCAACCAGCCGCTCCCGGCGCCCAGGGCTGAGGCCTTGGTGGCACCAGTCGCGTCTTCTGGCGAGGCAATGGAAGGCTGGCGCCTGGCAGGCACCCCTGACGCGGACCGCTCTGACGCTCCGTCTTCTTGGCAGGATGATCCTTGCGCTCTTCTCTTGGGCCACTTCCGCGTGGACTTTGAGGCCCTCCGGAGGAAAAGGAGGCCCTAGGTGATGCCTTCCCTTGTCGCGCGCTGAAGCGCAGGAAGTACTTCACTACCGATGAGTAAGTCCTTTTTCTCTCTGGCTCCTGATCCCCTTGTTGCTTCCGCTGATCCTTGTTCTGTAGGCCCCTCCCGATGGAGCTCGCAGAGGCCGCCGAGGTGCCGCCTCCCTTAGCTTCGTCCCCTCTACCGTTTTCAAATGCTCCGAGCAGCTCTGCCCTGGTGGTGAGGGCGTCTGAAGGGGCGGACCATCCCGGGGCGCACTGCGGCCCGTCGTTCCCCGCGATTTTCCTTCATGGGCCCTCTCGGGGAATAGCCAGCCTGCCATGGGCTTCCCATCTGGTCGGGGACCGCAACTGCTGAGGCGCCTCCTGCACCCCTCGTCTGGAGGCGGGCTGGCCCTAGGCCAGGCTTCTGGCGCGACGCGCCCGGCCATCGCAAGGGCGCCAGCCCCCAGCCCCCCGCCCGGGTGAGGAACAATGATTCGTGGCCCCCTGCGCTTGCTTGGTGCGGATGATGGTGTGGAAGATGTGCTTGAGCGCGCCCGGGAGCACCGCGCCCGCCGCCAAGGGTTCCTTCGAAGAGCGGCCGACGCGGTGAACTTGCTTGGGGAGGAGCTCGCTGACGAAGACGCGCGCCTGGAGGCCGAGGGCCTGCGCCTGGCTGCAGGGAGGCGCGAGCTAGAGGCCGCCATCGCCCTCGCGCGCCGTCAGCGGGATCTTGACGACGAAGAGGCGAAGGCGTCGCTGGAGGCCTCTCGAGTGGCCCGATCCCAGGCCGCTGAGGAGGCCCGGAGAGCTGACCGATGGCGAGCGGCAGTGGAGGAGTGGGCTCGCGAGCTCCTGGCCCGGTGCCACTCACTCGAGGAGCAAGCGGAGCTGCGCGAGCTAGCCCTTGCGTCAATGCGGGTGGCCTCCGGCGACCCAGCTGAGCTCCAGAGGCGCGAAGAAGTGTTGACGCTGGAAGTCGATGAACGCACGCGCGAGTACGAGCGGCTGGAGATGAGGGAGCGCCTGGTGACGCAGGCGGAAGACGATGTTGCTGCGCGGGAAGCGCGTGTCCTGCAGGAGGTTTGTCGTCGGGTGGTGACGGCATGCCATGGCCTCGAGCGAGAGTTCGAGGGGAAGCTGGGGATGATCTGGGTCGAAGCCGAGGGCAGAACCGCAGCCCTGAGGGCCCAACGCGATGAGGTGACGCGGCTGGTCGACGCCTCCCGGGCCGCCCTCGAGGCAGCACAAAAGGAGCTGGCTGCCTCCCAGGCCGAGGTGCTCCGTCTTCGCGAGCGGATGGAAGAGTTCGAGGCCGTTGGGTGCCAGAATGCCGACGAAATACACCAGCGGCGGGTCCTGGAGCACGCGCACGGCCCCATGCTCACCACGCTCAGGGTGAGGGCTAACGCAGCCTTGGGCAACATCTGTGAGGCAGCCGTCGGCGAGCCGCACACGATCAACTATGCCAGCAACCTATAGTTCTTCACCGCCGTGGTAACGCAGCTGGAGGCTTGGTCGGTCAGGGCCGACAGGTTGGTGGAGGAGAGGAGCCGCGCCCTGCTTGGGCCAGCCGTTTCCCGCGTCTTCAGCCATCTCCGGAACATGGATCCCCACTTTGACTTTGACGCCGCCATCGCCCCAGTTCCCCAGGCTGTCCGAGGCGACCTGGCGGAATGGGTGGAGAACAACGTGGATGCTCTCGTCCGGGCCTTCGCTTCGGATGACGACGACATGGTCGTGGCTGCCGATGAAGGCGGTGTGGTGGATGGCCTCGACGCCGCTGGTAAGGGCGCGGACGACGAGGGTGCATTCAGTGATGCCAGCGACAGTTTGGGGGCGCCCCCGAGGTTGCGTTGGGGGATTTGTCAGACTGACCATGTACTTCTCCTGTCTTTTACCCTGCATGAATAGAACTCAGGTGTTTGGCCTGACGGTCGTGAGAGCATTTTGGGAGGGGACGCCCTCATATAAAAACTTGTGTCCAGCGTATCAGTAGTAGTCAAATTGCGTGCGTGCCTAATGGTGGGCTGGTTTACCTTTGCCCCACACTGGCCCCGAGGCGGCCTGCAGGAGGGCGCGACGCCTTGGGTGCTCTCTAGTTGGGTCCCAGGATGTGAGATCGTTGCTGGTGAAAAACTTCACAGGCATTGGCCTTCTTCACAGGCTCCGGGCCTTCTCCTGAGCGTAATGACTTCACAGGCACTCGCCTTGCTTCAAAGGCTCTGGGCCTTTTCCTTAGCGCGAGGGCTTCACAGGCACTCGCCTTGCTTCACAGGCTCTGGGCCTTTTCCTTAGCGCGAGGGCTTCTCAGGCACTCGCCTTGCTTCACAGGCTCAAGGCCTTTTCCTTAGCGCGAGGGTTTCTCAGGCACTCGCCTTGCTTCACAGGCTCTGGGCCTTTTCCTTAGCGCGAGGGCCTCACAGGCACTCGCCTTGCTTCACAGGCTCTGGGCCTTTTCCTTAGCGCGAGGGCTTCACAGGCACTCGCCTTGCTTCACAGGCTCTGGGCCTTTTCCTTAGCGCGAGGGCTTCTCAGGCCCTCGCCTTGCTTCACAGGCTCTGGGCCTTTTCCTTAGAGCGAGGGTTTCACAGGCACTCACCTTGCTTCACAGGCTCTGGGCCTTTTCCTTAGCGCGAGGGCTTCACAGGCACTCGCCTTGCTTCACAGGCTCTGGGCCTTTTCAGTCAGGGAAACCTCCGCAGGCACCCGAAAAATCCTCCCGAGGGGGAGCAACAGCGACAGTCTGGGTTGTGCACGAGCCAAGCCTCATCCGACTCGCGAGGGGCTCGCGAGGGGAGGCAGCTGTGACGAAGCGGTAACCAGAACACGAGAAATGGCTCGAGCGAGAATAAGCACCCCTTCCCCGAACACACGCAAATCTCAAATTTGAATCCAACTTAAATCCAGCGGGGGAAAGCAACAGCCAAAGGGAAAGGCAACGAAATGCAGACAAAAAGCCTCGTCCGGCACCTAATCTAGTATTGGACATCTTCTCACCAGCGTGGAGCTAAGTGCTGTCCACTGGGCGTGGGAGGGAGCCCCAGGGCCTGAGGCCGGCACCCCTGAGTCTCCGGGGCGTGGACAGCCCCACTGATTATTACGTGAGAGTATCACGGGGCGGCGAGCTTCACAGGCACTGGGCCTTCTTCACACGTACCGGCCTTGCTTCATATCGCCAGACGAGGGCCCTGCCTTGCGCCACACTCTAGTGCCATCAGCAACGATCGGAACCCAGGACGCCGCCCGATGGGGTGGAGCGGTTGCCAGCGATTCCCCCGACGACCACGGGTCCCCTGCCAGGGGCAGGCCCTGAGGCACCTCTCCAGCAGAGGGCCTACCTCCTGAGAACGCCTTGCTCCGAACGCCACCGTGGTGATGTAGGATCTCGACCCCTCTCCCGCAGCACCCTGCGCCCTCCTCCCGAGGGGTAGGAGACTGTGGGAGCGGGGCAGCTGCTTACCACGGCGACCTGCACCTCCTGCGATCCATGGTTAGCATATACCTGCCCCTGAAGAGTTAGTGGTGCCCGACAGTCATTGCCTCCAGCGTGGCCAGCGGGTTCGTCCATGGGCTCCTGGAAGGGCTCGGCTTCCACTGCCTCGTCCCCCAGCTCGGGCCGAGGAGCGAGCCTTGCCTGCTCTCGCGAGGGTGTCCTTGGTCCAGCATGAGGGGCATGTATTCCTCCGTCGCCGTCACCTCGAATGCCACGCCGTGATGCCCCGCATGCCACGCGGTCCCGCCTGCCGTGCCTACTGCGGGGTGGCAGCGCGGCAGCCCTCCGGGGCCGCGGGTCGCGCCGAGTCCTTCTTCGCGGGCCGGGGGCGGAGGCAGCGCCGCCGCCGGCCCGGTGCTGACGGCTTCGCTGGCGTCGGAGTAGCCTTGGAGTCCACGGGCGCGCGCGGAGCCCCCGCGCGGGCCGCCCTGGGCTTGAGATGGGAGCTGGGTGGAGAAGGGGGTGAGCCCCCGAGGCGGCGAAGCCCAGGAGCTCCGCCACCCGCTCCAGCAGCACGTCATGGCCGCCCTCCAGCTGTCTGCACCGCAGCAGCTCCCGGGCCACCGTGAGCGCGGCCCTTGAATACGCCTGCTCTCGGCCGGTGTACGGTGTCCTGGTTGCGGCGTGATTGGAGGCCCTTGCCGCCGACCGCGCTTGCCGCGGTGTGAGGGTCGCGGAAGCCTGTCCGCGTCGCCCGTGGGCCGCAGCGCTCTGCGGGCCGCGAGCTGCCTGGGGCACGGGGCCGCCCGAGGCGGGCGGCTCCGCGTAGGTGGGCCACGCCGCCCATGGACCTTGGTTGCCCGCCTGGTCGCCGGACATGGTGATGACGATGCGATGGGAGGCGGAGCGGAGCGGTGGAAGACAGATTCTGGCGCACCCCTACCTGGCGTGCCAAATGTCGGATTTTGGGTTCCGGCAGACCCTTAAGGTTTGAACACTGGGGTGCGAGCGGAAATCATGTCCTCTACCTCCCCGTCTCGCAAAGATCTAAACTACTAATGAATCACACAAGAGACACAAGGTTTATACTGGTTTGGGCCACCACTGCGGTGTAATACCCTACTCCAGTGTGTGGTGGATGGATTGCCTCTTGGGGCTGATGGTGATGAGCAATACAAGGAAGAACAGCCTCGCGAGGGTCTGTTCTTGGCCGGGGCGACGAACTGCTGGGAGGAGTTCCGTCGCCTCCTCTCTCTCTCTCTCTCTCTCTCTTACTTACTCTCTCTAATTGCTAGCCGGATCCATACGCCGAACCGAACCTCGAACCCCCCAACCGAACGAACCGATCGAACCCCTTGCAATGTGGGTGACCGGCCCCTATTTATAGGCGAAGGCCCTGGGCCTCTTCCCAAAAATTGAGCGGGAAGGGCGCCAACAATGGCGGGCTAATTTGAAGGGGGACATCAAGTCCTCTTATCCTGACTAAAGTTGGTCTTCGCCTGCGAATGACTCTACGATGACGCCATGCTGGGCTCCATGGTGACCTTCTCTCGTAGTCCGCTTGGTCCTGGTCTTGTTGCACCGAAATGGCAACCTTTGCCTGATGCCTCGGTACTCCGCGGCTGCGCTTGCCCCCTTTGCACCAAAGAGGAAAGAAGGACGTTGCACGCACTGGCGCCCGCCTGGCACCCTCGATCGTCATGGCTTGCGTCATGGGCACCTCGCGAGGTACCCCGCCTTGATATCTCCGTCTCCTCGCGAGCCAGCCTGAGGAGGCTGCGCCTGAGGATGCGCCATGTCGTCCGCCTCGCGAGGCTTGGCCCCTCGGGAGGGTCTCGAGTCTTGTGCTGATGAAGATGGGCCATGTTGGGCCCCCATTTGAGCCACACTGCAGGCTACAGGCAGGCAAGTCTGGGGAACCCCGTTCCCAGAACGCCGACACAAAATACCCCAACTCTAGCAGACTCTAGCCCTACTACACTGTTCATTTCTGATGCCCCAACTTAGCAGACCCCAACTGTAGCAAACAGTATGATTATGCCAGTTGACATAGCACCGGCTGTATGACGCAAAACCACCATTCCAGCAAAGAGTACACCAAATCCAATTGCCAAATCCCTTTTCGAACCAGAGAGAGCCCCAATCGCACCAAATAGGACCCCTGTTCCATTTCTTCCTAGTTTAGAAGACGAAGCTTATGTTGTTGTCAGGAACTTTGTGCGCATCTTTCGTTGATGGAAAGATTATACCGTAGACACAGAAAAATTTCCAGTCTTCCTTCGCAACTTACGCGTAAGTAATGTACTAATGTTATTCATGGTCATTACTGCATATGTTTCTGCTGACAGAAGACACAAGATTTCATTCTTTTAAATACGCGAGGCAAAAACTGGATTGTGATGATGAGCAAGGGTTGGTTGCGCTTTTCAAGCACTCGTTGATGAAGTATCGTTCCTACCTGAGGCAAGCGCACTTCGATGGCAAGCCCCTGAACGTAATTTCTGTAAAGTCTCCGGTGCTACATTTATCCGATGGTGACTAGAATAATCTTGTTACACATTGGTCTCGGCTGCAGCGTAATGTACTGTCTATGATATCACATCACAATTTGAACTACATTTCTGCATTTTCATTAATGTCTCACTTATACAAAAACTGTTAGCAGAAGAACATTCGTTCTCAAGGGACCATAGAATCTTGCAACTATACTGCACACTGCATTGCTCTAGTGAGTACCTCTTGTCCTGTATGAGCATATTTACTTTCATAGCTGTTTGATTATGTAGCATCACTGCACATGTTAGCCTCGTAATCGTCCATTTGGTGGACATTATAAGATCCGTATGGACTCTTACATAAATTTAGAATCAACCCAATGCTTTTGAAGAGGTTTAGCTCTGCAGTTCTCTTGTAAGGACTGAACATGGTCTATCACTGTACTTACATTAACAGCTACTCCCTCCGTCCCATAATATAAGAACGTTTTGTACAGTACACAAGTTTTCAAAACACTCTTTTTTTTGACCATGAAGACTTGTGTACTATACAAAACGTTTATGCAGATTGATGCTACACAATCAACTACCAATGCCTGGAAGTACAAGCGCTACAGGACAAAATGTACTACCAAGAGCAATGGGCTACACTTCTGCACTGACATTGTCTGTGTATTGTACTTGTTGGTAAGATTAAATATAGATCTGATCTTTTTTAGGAAATGGTGGGCGAGGAAGATAAGATGCAGAATGCTACAAAATGAACCAATCCCTCTGCATATTATCTTCATTATCCTCTATCCCTTCCTGTATTATCATATCTATAATTACTCTCTACAAAATGTAGAGTACAGGCAATGCTTATGAAGAAGATTCTGTGCTGAAATTCTTGAGTTATCCTTCCCTTGCCATGGAGAAGGGCATTATAAAGCCAGTGTTAACTGTTAATGTAAGTCAGTCCTTCTAAAGCTTTTATCCTCAACTGCTGTTTAAGTTGCTCATACTCCCTATCATTTCACTGCTGTTTAGTTTGTTGTTTGTACCAAAATGCATGTTTGTAAGAACCGTAAGTTCTAAGTTTTACTTGTAAAACCAAATTCCTTATTCATACCATGCACATTACTTAATACTCCCTATATGTATGCTTGTTTTTGTGGATCTATAATCCAGTGTGTGGTGAAGCAGCCCACGTTTGCACCTTGTCATCTCCTGTTTTATCTTTACTGATGTGGCTGATGATATGAATGACATGCCATGCACATTATCCAAAATAGATACAATAATTTTCTTTGCCCTTCATCTATGCTTGTTATGTTGACATGGTAATCCAGTATTGTGGTGAAGCTCCCCGCATTATGAACAATGCCAAATTATGCTATTGATATTTTGAACATACTCTTTATTTTCTAATTTGAAATTGGATAGAATTGATAGAACAATTATCATCTTTGCTTATACATGTGCAAAAGATGTCATCTCTCTGCTTTGTTTTAGGGTGATATGCCTGATGGCATGCACACGTCGGCTGAAGGCTGTGAGACAAACCCAACATATATTGCAGCAAAGAAGGCAAAACAACTTGAAGATAGAGAGACAATCCCAAAGTCTTGTCTTGATGGAGTGTTCAAGTTACTTGAGACTAACAGTTAGACATGCTCACAGAATTCGTTGTCTGAATCAGTTCGACTTCTTTAGTCCCAAGTTCTAGCAGAAAGGCATTCTGCAACTCAACTTCAAATTGAAGTCCTATCTCTAAGAAAGATTGCGGAGAACACCAATGAGAACCTCATCGCTAAAAAGCTACACCTGAAAACTATGACCGACATGCTAGGCCGGTCTCACAACCTTGCTCAGCAGCTTACGCAGCAGTTCCCCCGCAAGGCTAACCTTTCTTGAACTGTCTTGGAAGTGGTCTTGGTTCAGTATTATTTTGTTACACTGCAATGGTGCCCAGTTTTTGTAATCTGCTTCTTCGTTGTGCTTTATGATCACTGGTGGCAAACTTCGATGCCCAGTGGATGTAATATACCTTAAATCCTTTATTGTGTAGTGTAGGTTTATTCTTAGTTACTATGTCATAATTTCTTTATTGTATAGAGTAGGTTTGTTCTTAATTCCTACTAGTTACGCAGCAGCCCGAAATGAACCCCGGCCCATGATTGTGCGAATCAAATCACGGGCTTTTAACAGGCCAAAATTGTCTGGGTCCTTGTTTGGCCCAATAAGATATCGGCTACAAGCAGGCTGGATGCAAACCGGGTCGTAGTTTGGCCCAACTATATGATGGGCTACTAACAAGCCGAAATTAATATAGGACTGAAATGTTAAACGGGCCCTTAACAGGCCAAAACTAATATCAGGCCGAATTACCAAGTGGGCCTTTAGCAAATGGGCCCAAAAAGCATAGTGTCTAGTTGACGGGCCGAATCAGATATGGGCCATAATTGAGCCCAAAGCCTCTTAAAGGGCCGGACCTGATCTGGGCCGTAATTTGGCCTAGAACGTTGTAGGCTTTTAACGGGTCAGATCTCATATGGGCCACTATTAGGCCCGTAGCGTGGCAGGCCATTAATGGACCGAATCAAATATGGGCCGGCATTTGGCCCAAAACATGGCAGCCAGTTAATGGGCCGGACTACTAGGGTCCTCAAAATCTTGTGGGCCTACAGCTCGGCTGGCCCACTAATGTCGGGGAAATCTCGTGGGCCTTTAGCTGGGCTAGCCCATTATGACCCGCAAGAATCTTGTGGGCCTTTACCTGGGCCGGCCCATTATGGCCCGCAAAATCTTATGGGTCTTTAGCTGGGCCAGCCCATTATGGTCCGCAAAATCTCGTGGGCCTTTAGCTGGGCCACCCCATTATGGTTCACAAAATCTTGTGGGCCTTTAGTTGGGCCGGCCCATTTAAACTTGTTGGGCCGTGCCACGTGTCGATGTATCATAGGCGCCTTCTGTCCAGTGAGTGGATGACATCTGTCCCGACGATGAGCCGACATGTGTTTCCTCTAGCCAATGATGATTTTACACATGGAAAATCCCCATTGGTCAGGGCTGTTAACGGGTTATCGGATCCAAAACCCGACCCGATAGCTTAACGGCATTCCTTTCTGGTGGATGCCACGTGTCGGTCACCCTTGACGAAAGCACTTCTGTGACGCACGATTTATCGTCATGGAAGTGGACACTTCCATCATGATAATTTTGGTAATGTCATGGAACACTTCTACGACAGCACAGGTATGACTATCTTGATTCTGTCATAAATTTGTCATGGATGTACATGCATGACAAAAAAACGACCTACTGTGACAAAGTATTATCACGGAAGGGTATTTTTTGTAGTGACTCTGCTTGCTGGCCGCCCACCACCTTCGGTTTGACATTGAAGGTTTTCAGCCATAGGGCGAAGTGCGGCCTGATGCGGAGGAAGGCCTCGCACACGACGATAAACGCCGAGATGTTGAGGATGAAATTGGGGGCCAGATCATGAAAATCCAGCCTATAGTAGAGCATAAGCCCACAGACAAACGGGTGGAGGGGAAATCCCAGTCCGCAGATGAAATGGGTAACAAAAACTACCCTCTCATGGGGTTCGGGCATTGGGACGAACTACCCCGCATTTGGCAGCCGGTGCGCGATATTCGCGGCCAGGTATCCGGCTTCCCGTAACTTTTTGATGTTCTCCTCCGTGACGGAGGAGACCATTGACTTGCCTCCTGCTCCGGACATGCTTGGAGCGGTTTGAGAAGAAGAACGCGAGCTTGGGCGCTAGAGCTCGAGTGTGCGGGAATGGGTAAGCGAGGAGGAAGAAGGCATGGGTGAAAAAAGTAAATCTTTGTCCCTTTACAAGGGCGGAAGAGGCGATGTGTCTCCCCACTTTCCTCGCAAAACCGCTTATTCCCCAGGTGCCATAATTGATGGCGCGCTTGGGTTACCCACGTCCGTATTGATGAGAATCCCGTGATAAGGGGGACACGATCTCTGCTTTGACAAGACGTGTCAAGAAAACCGCCTCGCGTTATGTGCGGAGCTGGATGAGAAAAACGGTTCGAATAATGACCGGGCTATGGCATGAAGTCATGTTGTCAAAACATGTCAGCAGATTAGATTTGTGGAAATATTATTCTCTCTACGGTGGTATGTGGAACTTATTTTGCAGGGTCGGACACTATCCTTGTATTCAAACTTTCCCATGGTGTATTCGGAGGAGGAACCCGCCTTGCAATGCCGAAGACAACACTGCACGCTGGACTCATCGTCATAGAAGCCTGGTTCAGGGGCTACTGAGGGAGTCCTGGAGTAGGGGGTCTCCGGACAGCCAGACTATATCCGTTGGGCGGATTGTTGGACTATGAAGATACGAGATTGAAGACTTCGTCCCGTGTCCGGATGGGACTCTACTTGGCGTGGAAGGCAAGTTAGGCAATACGGATATGTATATCTCCTCCTTTGTAACAGACCTTGTGTAACCTAGCCCCCTCCGGTGTCTATATAAACGGGAGGGTTTTAGTCCATAGGACAACATACAATCATACCATAGGCTAGCTTCTAGGGTTTAGCCTCTTTGATCTCGTGGTAGATCAACTTTTGTACGAATCATATCATCAAGAACAATCAAGCAAGATGTAGGGTATTACCTCCATCAAGAGGGCCCGAACTTGGGTAAACATCGTGTCCCCTGCCTCATGTTACCATCCACCTTAGACGCACAGTTCGGGACCCTGCTACCTCTTGAGCACTACGTTGGTTATCCCTGAAGAGGAAGAGATGATGCAGCAAAGTAGCGTAAGTATTTCCCTCAGTTTTTGAGAACCAAGGTATCAATCCAGTAGAAGCCTACGCACGAGTCCCTCGCACCTGCACAAAACAAATAAATCCTCACAACCAACGCAAATAGGGGTTGTATGTCCCTATAAGGCCACTTACGAGAGTGAGATCTGATAGATATGATAACATAATATTTTTGGTATTTTTATGATAAAGATGCAAAGTAAAATAAAGGAAAAGTAAATAGCAAAGGAAATAACTAATTAGTAGGAGATTAATATGATAAAGATAGACCCAGGGGCCATAGATTTCACTACTGGCTTCTCTCGAGAGCATAAGTATTCTACGGTCGGTGAACAGATTACTGTTGAGCAATTGACAGAATTGAGCATAATTATGAGAATATCTAGGTATGATCATGTATATAGGCATCACGTCCGAGACAAGTAGACCATCTCCTTCCTGGATCTACTACTATTACTCCACTCATATACCGCTATCTAGCATGCATCTAGAGTATTAAGTTAAAAACAGAGTAACACCTTAAGCAAGATGACATGATGTAGAGGGATGGACTCATGCAATATGAAGAAAACGCCATCTTTTTATCCTCGATGGCAACAATACAATATGTGCCTTGCTGCCCCTATTGTCACTCCGAAAGGACACCGCAAGATTGAACCCAAAGCTAAGCACTTCTCCCATTGCAAGAAAGGTCAATCTAGTAGGCCAAACCAAACTGATAATTTGAAGAGACTTGCAAAGATAATCAATCATACATAAAAGAATTCATAGAAGATTCAAATATTATTCATAGATAGACTTGATCATAAACCCACAATTCATCGGTCTCAACAAACACACCGCAAAAAGAAGATTACATCGAATAGTTCTGCACAACAGAGGGGGAGAACATTGTATTGAGATTCAGAAAGACACAAGAAGCCATCTAGCTACTAACTATGGACTCGTAGGTCTGAGGTAAACTACTCACACTTCATTGGAGGTCTATGGTGTTGATGTAGAAGCCCTCCGTGATCGATTGCCCCTCCGGCGGAGCTCCGGAACAGGCCCCAATACGGGATCTCGTGGATACAGAGAGTTGCGGCGGTGGAATTACGTTTTTGGCTCCGTTTGATATTCCTTTTCTTGAAAACCCTAAAATAGGCAAAAAAAACAACAATTCTGGGCTGGGCCTCCGGTTAATAGGCTAGTACCAAAAATAATATAAAAGTGGATAATAAAGCCCAATAATGTCCAAAACAGTAGATAATATAGCATGGAGCAATCAAAAATTATAGATACGTTGGAGACGTATCAAGCATCCCCAAGCTTAATTCTTGCTCGTCCTCGAGTAGGTAAATGATAAAAACAGATTTTTTAATGCGGAAGTGCTACTTGGCATAATTTTAACGTAATTCTTCTTAATTGTGGTATGAATATTCAGATCCAAAACATTCAAGACAAAAGTTCATATTGACATAAAAATAATAATACTTCAAGCATACTAATAAAGCAATTATGTCTTCTCTACAAAATCATATAGTCTGGCTATGCTCTATCTTCACCACACAAAATATTTAAATCATGCACAACCCTGATGACAAGCCAAGCAATTGTTTCATACTTTTGACATTCTCAAAACTTTTTCAATCTTCACGCAATACATGAGCGTGAGCCATGGATATAGCAATATAGGTGGAATAGAGTGGTGGTTGTGGAGAAGACAAAAAGGGAGAAGATAGTCTCACATCAACCAGGCGTATCAACGGGCTATGGAGATGCCCATCAATAGATATCAATGTGAGTGAGTAGGGATTGCCATGCAACGAATGCACTAGAGCTATAAGTATATGAAAGCTCAAAAGGAAACTAAGTGGGTGTGCATCCAACTTGCTTGGTCATGAAGACCTAGGGCAATTTGAGGAAGCCCATCATTGGAATATACAAGCCAAGTTCTATAATGTAGCGACCCGACCTCAGATGGTCAAGTCTTTGTGCTTCAGTGCCATCCCTGGATCGGTAATGCTGACACACACATTACTCGAGGATTTATAAGAGAGTAGCAATCACACACTTATTACATCGAAAAGTCTCCAAAGAGAACTTATTACAATAATATGTCTTAAGTCCATCTAATGCGATAACAGCAGAAGGCTTGGAAGATCAGGTGAGTCCATCAACTCAAACGGCATAGCTGAGCTGCACGGCAACGACCTAACGAACCTTACTCCTCATCTGAAAAGTCTGCAACATAATACGTTGCATCCCGAAAACGGGTCAGCACATGGAATATGCTAGCAATGTAACACAGTAGAGCAGAAACAGAACAATGCTATCACTACATGCATATATGGCTGGTGGAAAGCTCTATGGTTACAGTTTTTGCGAAAAGCCAATTTTTTCCTACAACAAAGGAATAGATTTTTATTTAACTATCATGGTGGTTGAAACATCATTGAGAAGGTACCCCCAACTCAATCCCAATTAAAGTGATTAACAACCCAACAATATTAATTAAACATGGTGAGATACATGTGATAACCCAAGTACTAGATACTCAAGAATTGTCCATAATCGGGGACACGGCTAACCATGATTAGATTTTACACTCTGCAGAGGCTTGCACACTTTTCCCCACAAGACTTGATCGCCTCCATTGGATTTCTCGCACTACAGGGTGTTTGAGAAATGGATGACCAAAACACAGTCTTTCAGAAACATTAACTCTCTACTCCGGGTAGACCATACCAAACCTACAAAACCCACTACCTGTTGATCTACCTCTTCAAGAGCTTCACGTGACTTACTCAACTATGCTAGAGCCAATAATAGCTTGTGGCTGCACACGGAAGTTTCTAGAATGAATCATCTCAGTTCCCTTTGAGCCTGGGTGGCGGTCCATAGGAAGATCACACAGATACCCCGGGATTTCCAAAAAAATATAGACAACACTGGGTTCCCCAGGTGCCTCAATCCACCCAGTTGTTTGATTAAGTTGCCACTTTAAGTAGAACCATTAATTAACAATCTCACAACTATCACGAATTTCACTCCAACCCAAACCACGTCTACGAGAATAGCATAGCAATGTAAGCAATACGTAGAAGTAACTCCCAAGGGTTTGAATATAACAGGGAAATAGGTTCTACCTCAGCAACTAGTTCCCAACCCACAAGTTAATGGCATCCTAATCATGCAATGTTTGAGGATTGGAACTAATGCATAAAAACTGGGTAATAATGGGATATGATCAAGGTGTTACTTGCCTTGCTGACGATCCGCGAATCTTAGAGACTCGTAGTAGCACGCTTCGCACTCCGGGAATTCTATCGCAAGCAAACAATAACATACATAAGTAACAAGAAATGATGCACAACCAAAAACTCAAATAAGAGAGTTTGACCAGAAAGTTCAACTTAAGAACTCCTGTACGCAAAAAGAATCAAACCAAACGGAGCAACGAAACTCAAACGGCGAAAGAAAGAAGCTTCGTTTACTAATCTGAAACTAGGTCAAATTTTACAGTAGCAAAAACTTGTTTGAGTTGGTTAAACGGAAAGAGGTTTTCGAGACGAAACTCCAGGTGCTTGAATCGCCTGATTCCGATAAACGAGCGAAAAGAAAAACAGAAACTAAGATCGGATAAGAAATCACGATCACAAGAATCACGGGATAAATCCGATAAAAGAAAACTGACGAACGGACTAACGAACGAGCGTTCGTTAGCTGTATCTAACGGGCGAAGAACCGTTTGTTAAAACGTACGTTCGGATGAACGTACGCTAACTAGAAGAACCGAGAAAAACCGGTGAATCCAAAAAAACGGATCTAGGGTTTCTAAATAGAAACCGAACGGTCTTTATAAAAAAACCGACGGCGGGGCGCGGCGGCTACCTTCGGCGGGAAGGCCCGGCGAGGCGAGGCAGCGGCGGGGCGGCGGCGGCGGTGGCGGCGGCGGCTAGGCGGCGCGGGCGGCGGTGGTGGTGGTGTGGTGTTGGGGCGGGGTGGCGGCGTATATAAAGGGCGGCTTGGAGAAGGGGGCAAGGCGCGGCGGCGGAGAGGAGTCCGGCTCGGACTCCTAGTCTGAGTTGGCGACGGCGGCAGCGCGCGGAGGCGGCGGTGCGGCCTGGCGCGGCTGCGGGGCTTGGCGGCGCCGGAATTTTACTATTTTTTAAATAATTTCGCCGACTGAAATAAAATCTTAAAAAAAATCTAAAAATGCCAAAATAAATTTTCAGCGTCTAAATAAAATATTTAGGACGAGTTGATCATTTCTTGGCCCTAAAATGCAATTTTGAAAACATGCAATTTTTCTAATGCAAATGAAATCCGAATAAAACCAAATAAAATCCAATAAATGATTTTAATATTTTTCCTGTGATATTTCAATTATTTTGGAGAAGTCATATTATATCCACTCATTTGATTTAAAATGAAATATTACTCGGAGAGAGAAAATTATTAAAATCAAAATCCTCGTTTCATTATTTGATAAAAGTCAAATATGAAAATCGGAAAATCCCCAACTCTCTCCCTGAGTCCTTGACTTGCTTAGGATTTCAAGGATTGCGGAACGGAAATGCAATAAATCGTGATATGCATGGATGATCTATGTATAACATTCCAAATTGAAAATGGGATGTTACAAACCTACCCCCCTTAAGATGAATCTCGCCCTCGAGATTCGGGTTGGCTATAAAATAGGTATAGGTGGTCCTTGCGGAGATCATCCTCTCGTTCCCAGGTGGCTTCATCCTCGGTATGATGGCTCCACTGAACTTTGCAAAACTTGATAACCTTACTGGGGGTAACTCTGCTGGCAAACTCAAGAATCTTAACTGGCTTCTCCTCGTAAGTTAAATCATTGTACAACTGAATCGCCTCCAAGGGTACCGTATCTTTTAATGGTATATCAGCCATCTCAGCATGACACTTCTTCAGCTGTGAAACGTGGAACACATCGTGGACTCCTGACAATCTCTAAGGTAACTCCAACTTTTAGGCAACTTCTCCCATCCGTTCCAAAATGCGATACGGTCCAACAAATCTCGGGGCTAACTTTCCTTGAACTCCAAAATGTTTCAATCCTCGCAAGGGTGATACTCGCAGATATGCTCTGTCTCCAATTTCGTAGGTTACCTCCTTGCGTTTTGAGTCTGCATAACTCTTCTGCCTGGAATGAGCAATCTTCAGCCGGTCTCGGATCAATTTTACCTTTTCCTCAGATTCTTTAATCATGTCTAGTCCAAACAACTGTCGGTCTCCTACCTCATCCCACATCAACGGTGTTCTGCACCTGCGTCCATACAGGGCTTTAAACGGTGCCATCTTCGAACTGGCTTGGTAGCTATTGTTGTATGAGAACTCTGCATATGGCAAATTGTCATCCCAACTAGATCCATAATCTAGCGCACAGGCTCCCAACATGTCCTCCAAAATTTGACTGACTCTCTCAGTCTGTCCGTCTGTCTACGGGTGAAACGCTGTACTAAACTCCAATCTCGTTCCCAAAGTATGGTGTAACTGATGCCAAAACTTTTAAGTAAACTGTGTTCCTCGATCTGATATGATGGTCCTCGGAACTCCATGCACACATATGATCCTCGACATATAGATCTTAGCCAACTTTGCACTTGTATAGGTGGTTTACACTGGGATGAAGTGGGCTACTTTAGTCAAACGATCAACTACTACCCATATGGAATCATATCCTGCTTTAGTCCTGGGTAATCCGGTGATAAAGTCTATGCCAAGTATATCCCACTTCCATTCGGGTATCGGCATAGGTTGTAACAGTCCTGCTGGCTTCTGATGTTCTACCTTAACTCTCTGACATACATCACATACGGCTACATACTCGGCAATATCCTTCTTCATACCAGTCCACCAGAAACGTTCCTTCAAATCCCAATACATCTTGGTGTTTCCGGGGTGTATCGAGTATGGTGAGTCATGGGCCTCTTATAGTATTAACTTCCTGATCTCCTGGTAATTGGGCACATAAACTCGGTCCTCAAACCATAGGCTATCGTGCTCATCTTCACGAAAACCTTTGGCCTTTCCCTTGACCATCTTCTCCTTTATCTCGGCAATCTCTTTGTCATCCTTCTGAGCTTCCCGAATTTTGTCCAGCAATGTCGACTGGACCTCCATTGTTACAATAAATCCTCTAGGAACAATCTCCAATCGAAGTTCCATGATGTCCTCTGCTAATTCCTTCGGCAGTCCTTTACTTTCAAGGATATTAGCATAACTCTTCCGAATCAATGCGTCTGCTACAACATTGGCCTTTCCTAGATGATAGTGTGGCTTCATGTCATAATCCTTTATAAGCTCCAACCATCTCCTCTTCCTAAGGTTCAGCTCCTTCTGGGTGAAGATGTACTTCAAGCTCTTGTGATCCGTGTACACATCACAATGGTTTCCAATAAGGTAATGTCTCCAAGTCTTCAACGCATGCACTACGGCTGCTAGCTCCAAATCATGCATGGCATAATTTAACTCATGAGGTTTTAGTTGTCGTCAGGCATACGAAACAACTCTTCTGTCCTGCATAAGCACACATCCAATTCCTAAGCAAGAGGCGTCGCAATACACTTGGAACTCCTTATGTATATCTGGCAGTACTAGCACTGGGGCTGTAGTCAAATGTTTCTTCAACTCCTGGAAACTGGCTTCACATTCTTCTGTCCATTTAAACTTGGTATCCTTCTTCAATAGTTCAGTCATTGGTTTTGCAATCTTGGAAAAATTCTCAATGAATCTCCGGTAGTATCCTGCGAGACCGAGAAAACTGCGGATCTCGCTAACTGATGTGGGTGCCAACCACTTAGTGACTGACTGAATTTTGTTGGGGTCTACTGCTATACCTTCTCCCCATATAACAAGTCCAAGGAATCCACTTCCTTCAGCCAAAAGTCGCATTTGCTAAACTTAGCATACAACTAGTGTTCCGTGAGCTTCCCGAGAACTAAACGCAAATGCTCTTTGTGCTCCTCCTCGTTCTTCGAATATACCATGATATCATCAATAAACACCACAACAAACTTGTCCAAATACTCCATGAACACCTTGTTCATCATGCTCATGAAATAGGAAGGGGCCTTAGTCAGTTCAAACTACATGACCGTGTACTCATATAATCCATATCGCGTTGTGAACGCCGTCTTTGGTATGTCCTTCTCTCGTATCTTCAACTGATGATACCCTGATCGTAAATCGATCTTTGAGAACACTTTAGCTCCTTGCAACTGATCAAACAGATCGTTGATCATCGGCAGTGGGTACTTGTTCTTTATCGTCACTTCATTCAAGGGTCGATAATCAACAACCATCCTTAGGGATTTATCTTTCTTCTCAAACAAAAGTACTGGGGCTCCCCAAGGTGATGAACTTCTTCGGATATATCATTTCTCCAATAACTCCTTGATCTGTTTCTTAATTTCCTCCACATCATTCGCGGGCATCCGGTAGGGTCTCTTGGATATTGGTCCTGTTCTTGGAAATAGCTCTATCAAAAACTCAATATCTCTGTCCAGTGGCATGCCTGGTAACTCCTCTGGGAAAACATCCGGGTAATCCTTTACTACCGGCACTTCCTCCTGAACAACTCCCGTAAGGGCATTCACTTGGCTCCTTTTAGGCACATGCGTAGACACATACTTAATCCTTTTTCCCTCCGGGGTGGTGAGATAAATCGACTTACTCGCACAGTTAATGCTTCCTCCATACTTTGACATCTAGTCCATACCCAATATCACATCCAATCCTTGCGACTCCAAGATAATTAGGTCGGACGGAAACACATGTGTGCCAATGGTTATGGGTATCTGGTCACACCATCGGCTAGCCATATATTCTGCTCCGGGTGAACTCACTAAAAGAGGGGTCCTAAGGGTTTGGGTGGGTAGTCTAAACTTATCCACGAATCCCCTTGATATGTATGAATGCGATGAACCAGTATCGAAAAGAACAAGAGCGGTAAATGACTTAACCAAAAACTTACCTATTACCGCGTCCGGCTGCTCTTCAACCTCCTCCACGTTAAGTGGTTCACTTGTCCCTTGTTGAATGGATTGGGCTTCTTCCCAGCGCTTCCATTTCCGTTTCCATTCCTTCCTTCAGTGCAATCATTGGCATAGTGCCCTGTCTTCCCGCATTTAAAACAGGTAACCTGACTTAAGTCTCTTTTGGCGGGAGTGGATGGGTTGGAGCGGTTCTGATTGTTGTTAGTTCCGTTCCCATTCTTAGCACCACTGTGGTTATGTGATCCTCCTCCAGTGTGGTTGTCACCTCCATGGTTATGAACAAGTCCTCCCGAGTTCGGGGTTAGGCGAGGCTTCTGCTGAGCTCCTGAGTTATACTTCCCTTGTCCATACTTTCTCTTGCGGCTCTCAATCTGCTGTTGTTTCCCTTCAATCATAACGGCCTTATCTACCAACTCCTGGTAGTTGTTCAAGGTTGCTACCATCAACTCCAGGCTCATCTCATCATTGAACCCTTCCATAAACTTCTCCTGCTTCGCGGCATCTGTGGCCACATCATCAGGGGCATAGCGCGATAACTTGCTAAACTCATCCACGTACTGAGCCACAGTACGGTTCCCCTGGCATAGGTTGCGAAACTCCCGCTTCTTCATCTGCATAGCTCCAGTGGAGACATGGGCTGTGCGGAAAGCTTGCTGAAACTGGTCCCAAGTGACATTGGCTATAGGAAAAGTGGTTGTGTAATTCTCCCACCATGAGGCTGCTGGTCCATCCACTTGATCTGCGGCAAAGCTTACCTTCTCAGCATCTATGCAACCTGCGGTGTCCAACTCCCTTCCAATTCGGCGTAGCCAATCATCAGCAACTATAGGCTCGGTGCTACTGGAAAACACAGGCGGCTGTAACCTTAGAAAACGGGCTAGGTTGTCCATTGGCGGTGGGTTGTTGTTGTTGTTGTTGCCCTGGTTCTGAACTAGCAATTGCATCAAGGCATTCTGTTGCTGGATCAACTGGGTGAGCTCTGGTGGGAAAGCAAAACCGGTGTCACGTCTCGGAGGCATCTGATGGGTTTAGATGGAAGAGATTAGAATAGAAAAGGGGTCTAATGAGAAAACACTACCCATATGCACAGGAGACAAACACAATCATTTCACTCAATCAATCAAGGAAGGGCATACAAATGGTCTAGAACTATGGTAAAAGTGCTCACTACTACTATATACATGGGGAAAATACTACTAATAGTTGGTGGTCATCTAGAAATTTTGATCGATGGAAAACTCCATGATGTCTGCTCCAACTTCGTCTTCAAAGTCATCATCACTAGGGTCGGAGTCGGTGTCGTCGATGATGATGTAGTCCTCGGGGCGTATTTCCTTGGGTTTTTCTTCTTCTTCTATTGGTGATGGTCCTCCCATGAATACTCCTATCTTCTTGACTAAGTTGTCATTCTTCTCCAGTTGTGTCTTGATTTCCTCCCCATATCCATCGCGGGTAAACTTGAGTTCTTCCTCCAGTTCGATGATCCTAGACTTTGCCTTCTTCAAGTCCATCATGTTCGCACACATCTGGTTCTCCTGGCGTCAAATGTGCTGGTTTAACTCCTGGATGAAAGCTGCAATGGATCTATCCTTCTTAGTTCTGATTACTTCCCATTGCTCATCTCGGCGCCCACATATTTGGTAAATATTGTCTTTAAGCTCCCTGTTGTAAACTTCTCCAATGCATCCCATGGTGATGTGACCTGCCACACTCTTTCCTAAACTCCAGGTTGGTGCGTCGAAGGAAAATTCTATGGGTTTAGAGGTTGGTGAGAATGTCCTTCCTGGAACTTGTACTTGAATCATCCAACGCTCTTCTTCTGGTAAAGTGGCGTTGTATGTCCCGGTGAACCTTGGTATTCCAATATTCAAGTACCTAGTGACTTCCTTCAAGTGGTGTCCAAAAGGTGTGTCTTCATCCGGTTGCGCAAACTTGTTCTTCTTCTCCGTCATCCTAAAGAGTAGAAAATGGAGAGGAGTCAGAAGTGAGTAGAGAAATGCGACCTAGGGTTTATCTTAGTGGTTGTGTCCTACACTCAGCATGTGCTCTGATACCATCTTGTAGCGACCCGACCTCAGATGGTCAAGTCTCTGTGCTTCAGTGTCATCCCTGGATCGGTAATGTTGACACACATAGTACTCGAGGATTTATAACAGAGTAGCAATCACACACTTATTACATCGAAAAGTCTCCAAAGAGAACTTAATATGGCTTAAGGCCATCTAATGCGGTAACAGCGGAAGGCTTGGAAGATAAGGTGAGTCCATCAACTCCAACGGCATAGCTGAGCTGCATGGCAACGACCTAACGAACCTTACTCCTCGTCTGAAAAGTCTGCAACATAATACGTTGCAGCCCAAAAACGGGCCAGCACGTGGAATATGCTGGCAATGTAACACAGTAGAGTAGAAACAGAATAATGCTATCACTACATGCATATATGGCTGGTGGAAAGCTCTATGGTTATAGTTTTTGCGAAAAGCCAATTTTTCCCTACAACAAAGGAATAGATTTCTATTTAACTATGTCACAGCCTTAGAATTGGTTGTAACTAGTTGCACAAGCATTCATGCATCATGTATATATTTATGAAAGTTGAATTGGGGAAAGTGGAAAGCCTCACAAATCATTTCTAAAAATTGCTTCAAATAAACCCAAGAAAATGTGCATGTTCATTTCTGGAAATATTGGCAAGAGGTAAAATTCAAACCAATATTTTTGGAATCACAGAAATATTTATTTGGGTCTTTGAATTAAGTCAATACTTATTTGAATTGGAGCTACTAATTCCTATAAAATATTTGGTACCTCCAAATATTCTGAAACTTGGTGAGGGCCTCTGGTTTAAATCAGATAGTGCCCATAAAAGTTTGTATATTTTTATAAAGTGATTTAGTATTTAAACTAAGTCAAAACATACTACAGAATAATAGAAAACAAAATTAAAACAGAAAGCGGAGAGAGAGAGAAAGCAAACCTGGCGGCCCAGTTGTGGCCCAGCACTGTTGGCCCAGCCCACCTCCTTCCCTTGTCTTCTTCCACCTGCTGCCAGGAAGACACTGGGCGTGCGCTCGCCGCCCGCGCGCCACCTCCACCCTGCATGGCTGCCCCCTCGTCGCTCTGGCCCTCCCTCGCGACGCCACGCAGCCCCTGACCTCTCTCGCACTCTCCCTCGCCCTCATCCCCTCCTCTGTCTCTCTCTCACGCGCACGGCCGAACGCCACCATCGCCGCCGCCTGCAGTTGCCGTGGCCAGAGCCACCTCCTCGCCCTTCGCCTGAGCCCAGAGCTCCGCCACGACCTCTTCTTCGTCCCCATCCAGCTACACCGTCGTCGATTGACCGTCACCAGCGCGTCCCCTAGCTCTTCGATGATTCCATTGGATGCGCTGTGAGCTTCCCGTCGCTTCCCCCTAACCCCGTGGCATTTTTCTCATCATAGCCGCCTAGCCACCAGAGCCGAGAGCTCCGTGCCGCCGGCCATGGTGCCGCCGTGGCCAGAGCCCGAACCAGCCGCCCCCGCACGCGTCATCGTTCTCCCCACCTCTACAGGAGCCCATAGCCACCACCAGCTCCTCCTCCCGTACACCACAATGCCGTCCCGGCCAACTCCGTGCGGGCGCTGCCGCGGATGTGCTCGTCGCCGTCAGCTCCGGCGACTATGCGACCAACCAGTGGCATCGTTGGACGCGGCGCATCCCAGGGTCCCGTAGAATCCACCCGCGCGACGAATGGTCGCCGGAACGGAGATTCCGGCGTGCCTCCGCCGTCGGTTGAGGTCGCCGGCGGCCTAACCCCGGCCGGCTGATGTGTCAAATTAGGCTAAAACTAATTAGTCACTAACTACCCTCCCTAGTCACTGACATGTGGGCCCATGCCCCACTTACACTTTTAGTTAGGATTAAATTAGCACTAATAGTCTCTGTTAATTAGCCTAGTCACTGACTAGTGGGTCCCAGCCGTCAGGTTTGTCTCTGGGCGACTCAGTTGACGTGCTGACGTCATAGTGACGTAGTGCTGATGCCATAACTCATTTTCTGGATTTATTATAATGCAGAAAATTCCAGAAAATAGTTAAAACTTCTAAAATTCATAGTAAATCAACCATAGCTCTAAATAAAATAAATTATATATGAAAAATTATCAAAAAAATATGAAGAATCTGTTTATGCCATGATCATGCATGTTGAACAAGTTAACCTCACTGAATGGGACAAATGATGATTAGGGATATTTATGAAATAACATTTGGAGTTGGAATTTGATCTTGTTTGAGTTCCACTTCAATTAAATTGGCTAGATATTGCATTAGGTCAATTCAGTACGTTAATATGTCATATCATTCATTCTCTTATGCATTGCATTAATTGAATGCTATTATGTTCCCTTGCCGGTAATTCTCCCCTCTCAGTAGACGTGTTTCGGCGATATGATCGATGACACTGATGAAGAGCTATACTATCTTCAGAAGTGCCAGGCAAGCAAAAACCCCTTTCGATACAATCCCACTCTCTCGCTCATGCTCTCTTTTACTGCATTAGGACAACAAGGATTCATCTGTTACTTGCTGCGGTAGTTGAACCCCTTATCCTCTGCATGACCTGTCATTGCCACAGTAAATAGATGAAACCCACTAGCATGAGTAGGAGTTGTTTGAGCCCTGATGTGCCTACTCATTCATGCTTGTTTGTCATGCCTACTATTGCATAGAATTATGTCAGGTCTGATTCATCGGGGATGAATCGGAGGTGTGTGAACATGTCCTACTGTTGAGAGCTAAGTGTGTGAACATGATTTGGTAAAGGTATCGATGAGAGGCCATGTAGGAGTACATGGTGGGTTGTTTCATTGAAGTCGTCCTTAGGAACTGAGTTTTGTGTTTGTGATCCATGAAATAGCTACTACCACACATTGGGCCCTGAGATATGACCCCGCTCGACTTACTGACCCCCCTCGTCCTCTGTCCAGGAGTTGCATCTAGTTTCCGGTGTTTATAGGATATGTGTTGGCGGCCGTGCGTAGCGCTGACCCTAGGGGTGGGCTATGATGCGGTAGATACACCGTGGCACGGT
This sequence comes from Triticum monococcum, assembly GCA_034509565.1. Taxonomy (NCBI): domain Eukaryota; kingdom Viridiplantae; phylum Streptophyta; class Magnoliopsida; order Poales; family Poaceae; genus Triticum; species Triticum monococcum. The sequence continues at coordinate 637,256,673 of CM067847.1, read as the reverse complement.
GTATCGGGCGCCCGTTTGGTGTCTTGGGAACCCTGCACACATCGTATGGGGCTGTGAGCGAAACTCCGGCCGGATCTCCTCGCGGATGGAACCCGAATAGGCGATAAACCTGGACTAGAGACTTGTGCGGTTAGTCAGGTCGTGGTGTACACCCAGCTTTCGCTTGAAGTCTGCCGAGCACATGTCGTGTGCAGACGCTAAGTGGTGGAAATATGTGTGACGAAGTACACCCCCATAGGGTATAAAACTATTCGAATAGCTGCGTCCGCGGTAAAGGACTTCTGGGTTGCCTATAACAGTTCATAGACAAGTGAAAGTGGATACTCTAGAACTCGCAAGATAAGTGCGAGTGCTATGGATGGCCTTCTCGTAGGGAGACGGGAGCGGATCCATAGTGGTGTATTGAATGGTGAATATGTGGACTCGTGTGCACCACCTCAAAAGAGTTGCTTGCAGTCGTAGTTCAGGTTAGCCACTGAGTCAAAGCTGGCTTGCTGCAGTTAAACTCCACCACACCCCCTTGTTTGTACCGATGCATATGTAGCTAGTTCTGATGTAAGTCTTGCTGAGTACTTTTGTGCTCACGTTTGCTTAATTTATGTTTTGAAGAAAGACTTCAGTCTTGCTAGTAGTATCGCGTGGACTTTGACATTTAGCTTGATACCTCAGCTACGATCTTGTGCCCTCGGCATGATCTGGTAGATAGTCAGTCTTCTCAGCCTCTTTCATTTGTAGATGTCTGTACTCAGACATGTTAAGCTTCCGCATGTGCTTTGATTTGTTTGCTATGATTGTTGTTAGGTCATGAGACCCATGTTTGTAATATCTCACTCCTCGGAGCCTAACTAATAAATACTTGGGTCGTAGAGTTATGTTGTGATGCCATGTGGTATTTACACATATCGAGCATATTGTGTGTATGATTGAAATGCTTGGTATGTGTGGGAACCGACAATCTAGTTGTTTATCCTTGGTAGCCTCTCTTATGGGGAAATGTAGTCTAGTGCTTCCATGAGCCATAGTAGTCCGCTACAGCCCGGTTCACCGGAGTCCTGCTAGCCCAGCACGACTGCTCAGGGCACTTGACTGGCCGGCATGTGTTTCACATCGTCCCTGTGACTGTCCCCTCGGGGAAATGTCACGCGGTGACATCCGGAGTCCTTCCTAGACTGCTACAGCCCGGGTTCCCGGAGTGCTGTTAGCCCAGTGCTACAGCCCGAATTCACTCGCTGATGACCGACATGTTCGATGTGATTCATGTATGCCTGTCCCCATACGTCTGTGCCGCTTTGGGTTCACGACTAGTGTGACACTCCAAAAATTTTGATTTGGTTTTCATCAAAAACTTTATTGGATTCTAAAGGAGGGCCTTTAAAAATTTCTTTTTCAGAACACCCTTCCTCTTTAAAAACTTCCTTTCACCTTTGGCAAGGATTTCCTTTCCATTTCAAATTCTGGTGTTAAAATTTTGGAAGCTTTTCTTCTGGTTGTTTCCCTCTCAAACTTATTTATTTTTCATTTAAAAAGAAACCCTAGGGGTTTTGGGACTTCTTTCTTTTGAAACCACCCATGATTTTGTTTGTCACGGGTGGTGAAACCACTCCAAAACCTCCCCTCCCTCTTGGAACAACCTAAGTTTTCTGTCCCAACTAAACCAAACAAGTTTTGTATTTTATTTCAAACATTTTTCATCTCAAATCATTTTTGTCAATTATGTGGAGTCTGAGCCATTTACAAAGCAAGTACCTTATTTCCTTTGAGTTTTGATCTCAAACCAACTCCTCTGGATTGTCCAGAGCAATGAGTAGCCACTCCACCAAAAATCAGCTCTAGGAAAAATCCCTAGAGACCTGTATCATTCTGTCGAACACCTTGCATACACTGTATTTTGCACTTTCAGTAATTCAGTAAAGTTCAGAGTTCAGTGTCGTTTTCTCCTCGCCCGTTTCAGTCACGCATGGACAGTGCACTTGGCACGATCCTCGCCACCTCTCCCTCTTGTCTGGAGTGCCGCACGCGCGCTTGGCACCTTCCGGGCGTCGGTGGCGCCCGGGGCCCGCCTGCGCCGGCGTGTCCCGCGGCGGCCGATCCATCGTAACGGCCGACCGGAAGCAAAACGGCGGCGCAACGCCGTTCGGCGCCGCCCAACTCTCCCTGGCTCTCCGCGTGGCACATGCATGCCAGCGCAGCCCCGCTGCCCAATCACCGTGGCCCGGCAAGCACAAAACGCGCTCCCTGCCGCCGTCGTGCCGCATGGCCGTTCCGTTGGAGCCGGCCGTAAAACTCCCCTCCCGTGCTGAGCTGGACCCGGGAATGGAACCTCTACTCCACCTAGACGATGCCTAAACCCCTAATCCCACTGCCCAACCCCGGCGCCGCCATAATCGCTCGCCGGACATATCCCGTACGCGGCAACCGCCTCGGGCCGGCTATATATAGCACCCCCAGGTTCCCTCTCGCCCCTGCACACCTCCACTACCTCTCTGGACCCCGACCAACAACTAGAAGAGCCTCGAGGGGCCCTTCTTCCTCGACTCCGGCCGCCTCGTTCCGCCTCGGCCTCCACCTCGATTCGCTCCGGTGAGGCCGTCCCCGGCGCCCAAACTTCATCAGTAGTTTCCTCGAGCACCCAGTAATCTAACCCAAGCATCAATTTGACCTTTGCAGCTTCCCCCCGGCGAGGTCCATCTCCACCCGAGCCGTCGTCCGCCAGAGCAAGGCTCGCCGTCGACGTGTTACTCACCGGCGACCACCACCACCCCCAACCGACGCGGAAGAACGTCCTGAGCAAGGAGGTACCCTCCGATCCCCTTGCCTCGCCGTGGATCGCCGCCGGCGACCACCGCGGCTCTCGGGCTCCGTCGAGCTCAGCCGCTCGTTTTGAATTTTTAAACCTGACGGGTGGGACCTGCCCGTCAGCCTCTCAGTCTCTTTCTAAACGAACCATTTCTGAAAGCGTATTCTTCCAAATGTGTTTTCCTCCTGGGCTGGCGTATACTCTGCCGAAGCGTTTTCAGTTTTTATGAGCTAGCCCCTGGAAATATTCTGTTTCATTACAGATGAGTCCCTGGACTGAAACCCTTATAACTTTTAAACAGAAAAGTATTTTTGATTGATTCTTTTTCTATTCTCTTTGAAATTTTGTCTAGTTTTTTATCATATTTATTTGGAAAATTTTTGGAATACTTTTTGTGCACTTCTTGGTATTTACGATAGCGCCTATATTTTCTGTATACCGTAGATACCGAAGGAGGTGACGGATCCGCGAACTTCACCGAGCTAGGCTCCGACTACTCTGAACCAGGCAAGCATGTTTGAAATTTTGATATGATGAGTGTCTTGGCATGTTTTGCATTTAGTTAGTTTCATGGCATGTTGATGAGCATACCCATGATCGTTATTTTCATGCATGATCAAGGTAAGTGAGCTCGATGATCCATAAGTGGATGGATGTGAGTATGAAAGGCCATGGGTTGGCATGAGGATCGGTAAGATGGCAGTGTTGTAGCATGCCAGTCTTATGCCAGACTATTTGACTGCAGTGTCAAATCGTATCGGTCCAGTTCCTCCCTTTTCCTTCCTCGTACTACCACATGTTTTCCGCAAGGAATATGGCTTAGTAAGTTGCAAACCGCTTTCCTAGTACACACCAAAAGGAGAGGCCGGGATGATGGTTCCATGGCCCTGGATTAAAGCCAGTCATCCGGTCAGGGGGCATGGGTGTTTCCGGTTGGGACCGAGAGGGGGGCACCCCTTAGAGCGCGCGTATATAAATTTGATCCCATGCTATTCGAGATTGTGATCTCCCCGTCTCAAAGTTTTTCTTGGACGATGTCTAGGGTTAGTCCTGGCATCGAGAGATAGGATGGGTGTGTACTGGATTGCTGTGTTTACTTCCGAAATACCGTAAACGGAACTAGTCCTTCGAGACTACGGAAATCCGTTAGCTGTGGGAAATTTTTGTACAAACTCTGCAGAGTCATAAATCTCCCAATCATCTTATCCATATCCAAATTTTGAGCTGACTTATCCTGACAAGTGCCAGTTTTTGGTGACAGATACTCTGGTGAATCTCGTGAGCACTAATCCCGGTTAAATGTTTAATCCTGTGGATGGACTAACCCATTTATTATCATGACCTGAATATTTATTATGAATATTATTTACTTGTGGATTGAAGCCCTTTCTGTGATGTCGCCTAGACGTCCGACTGTGGCATTTCTTTTAAAGCCCTTTCTGTGATGTCGCCTAGACGTCCGACTGTGGCATTTCTTTTAAAGCCCTTTCTGTGATGTCGCCTAGACGTCCGATTGTGGCATTTCTTTTAAAGCCCTTTCTGTGATGTCGCCTAGACGTCCAACTGTGGCATTTCTTTTAAAGCCCTTTCTGTGATGTCGCCTAGACGTCCGAATGTGGCATTTCTTTTAAAGCCCTTTCTGTGATGTCGCCTAGACGTCCGACTGTGGCATTTCTTTTAAAGCCATTTCTGTGATGTCGCCTAGATGTCCGACTGTGGCATTTCTTTTAAAGCCCTTTCTGTGATGTCGCCTGGACGTCCGACTGTGGCATTTCTTTTAAAGCCCTTTCTGTGATGTCGCCTGGACGTCCGACTGTGGCATTTCTTTTAAAGCCCTTTATGTGGTGTCGCTAAGACGCCCGACTGTGGCATAATTTTCTATTATTATTTGTTCACCCTTCAAGGCGTCGCTTCAGACACCCGATCGGTTCTCATTTATATTTGGTAGGGATTTCAGGCGGACTACCGCCGTCTCCCTCGTACTTATTTCGCTATGCAAATTTTTAACTGTGCATTGGAAAAGTTATTCATGACGCATTCATGCATGCATTTGTTATATCTTATGTCCGAACTGTCTTGCGAGTACTTTCAAAGTACTCACTGGCTTGTTGATTTGGCCAGATGCTTACGATGGTGATCTCATGGATGAAGGGTTCGATAGCGAGTCCGACGCCTAGAGGAATCCCAGTCAGTCCCGTGCGACCCTGGTCTTGGTCACTGTTTTATACCCGCTTCCGCAAGCCGAATAAATTTTATCGAGCCTCACCTCGACGCTCGATGAGATGCCAGTTTGAGAGTCGTGTTACCACACTTCCCACTGTGTGATTCCACCACCACTATTTCCTCGAGTCAGTAGTATGCCACCACACCATTGTGTTATATCCGCCATTATGTATAATTATTGGCGCGCTTGTAATAATTTGTTGAGCAGCCCTAGCTCAACCCTGTAATATATTCTATGCTATTGGCTTATTGTATGAAGTATTTGTCTACCAGTAAGGAGGATTTTCTCTCATAGTGGACTCAAAGATTGGTTTCTCAATAAATATTTTTATTGGAAAACCGGTCGTGACAAGCTTGGTACCAGAGCTAGGCTGACTGTAGGAAGCCACTAGGTGCGATCGCTAATCGGTTATTAGCATGATAGAGCCGATTTAATTTTTGTTGCAATTGTAGTCATTTTCTGACAGTCAGCATAAATTTATGATCTGACCATTCAGGATTTTTGCCTACTTTTGTAGATGGCCGACAACAACTGCGAGTCTTAGACCTTCGCCAACGTACCCGATTGGTTCGTCAAGCTTCTCTCCTTCATCGTTCAGGCCACGATGGGGCCATCCGTGCGCCCAGTCTTCACACTCCGCCAGCACAGAGTCAACGACGGTCTGACCATGCACCAGGCCACGGTGCAGTTCAAGGGAGGGCGTGGTGAGCTACGCCGCTACCTATTCGTGGGAAGAGCCATGCCTACGGAGAGGCATGCTATGCAGATGGCAGCCCGTGAGGCGATAGCCCGCCTCAGGGATGTCCTCCCCGCGATGAAGACTCGTCGCTACCGTTATCTTCCTTGCCATGTGCCCTACACCTGCCACTACACATTCTCCTGCCCCAGAGGAGAACGAGACGAGGCTTTTGAGATGCTTATTGAGTATCTCCGAGCTCTGGAGGCAGCCTTCGACAACCTGGTGGACGACTTCGTAGCTGCCCGCATGGACTCAGTTCATGGATGTGCCGCCAACAGGAGGGAGCTCCTGCTCACCGCACCGCCACTGACTTTTGTCTCGTCTTCAGCATCGCATGCACCTACTCGTCACCTGCCTACCACCGGAGGGTTCACCCAAGCCTTTGCGCCCACTCCAGCGCGCACTGCACCACCCGCTGTGCCAACTCCTATTCGTGTTGCTCTGCCCCTGGCACCCGTTCCATCTACCCGACATGGCTCTTCACGTCTGGAGCCTATTAGTGAGGAGGAGGTCGAGTCCCCAGCCTCACTGTGCCTCACGCTTGGCAGGGCCAAGGAGATCATCGACATTTCCGGCTGAGTGCGTTTGCCCGTCATGCGATGTACCGCTTTGTAAGATATGTTGTGAGAAGTAGCTTGTTTGCGCATCATGTAGAACTGGAGGAGTGATCTAGCCTAAATAACATGTCAGGATTATGTACGCATATCCTGAGTGATGTACTGTATAATTATCGCCCGCGTGTAAGATATGTAATGAGCAGTCCTTCTCCGTGCGCAAATCAATTTGTTTTCTTAAGTGATCTTGGACTTTTAAATTAATTGCCATCCTTGTGCATTTTTATTTTTGAAGTTGTTTTTGACGACCATCTTCATTTTCCTTATGAATTTTACAAAATATATCCCCAGAGTGAAAAATGTCTCGTCCTTGGACTCGCTCCATGCTTACTCCGCCAGAGGAAAATTTGGACACTCAACCAGGCAACAATTTCACGCAAGGGCAGTCGAGTCAACAGGGCAGTAAAACGGCACTTTCCCAAATGTGCCGCCTTTACGAACAGAGTTAGCAACAACACTGTGAAATGATGAATCAAGTCATCAACATGGGAAATTACCATGGACAGTATCAGCAGCATTCCAAGTTATCCGAGCTACAGAAGACGCGTCCCCAGACATTTTCTCATACTGACAAGCCTCTTGAAGCCGAGGACTGGCTTCGGGATATGGAGAGGAAATTAATTATTGCAAAATTGTCACACCCTAGCTAGATCATGCATTAGAGTGTGCATCATGTTTACCTTCATCAGAAAATTGAAATGGGGAAAGCAGAACCCCCAGCACCCCCCCCTTGAAATCAACTAGGGTTTACTAAAAATAAATTCAATGAACCTGAAATGCCCTTCAAAAAAGTTCACCCTCTTTGCCTTGGGCTAGAACCTTTGGGAAATTAGGTGCACATTTTTCTAGGTCAACAGAAGGTCACTGATTTAATTCATAAATATTTGAATTTGGGCATTTAAATGCTATTAAATAATTCAAGTGCTCAAATAATTCTGAAAGTAATTGTTTGCTGATAGGAATAATTCCAATAGGGCTCACAAATATTTTCAGGATTTTAGAAAGTGCCTAGGTATTTTAATTAAAGCCCTAAAGCTACAGAATAATAGAAAAGAAAACAAAATAAAAAAAGGGGGGAGAAGAACCATACCTGGCGCCACCCACCAGGCCCACCTGCCGGCCCAGCCCAGCTGCCGCGCCAGCGAGCAGCTTGGCTTCGCCAGGCAGGCAGGCAGGTGCTCGACGGCAGCACCCGCGCGCGCCACGCAGCAGGCTGCCGTCCTGCTTCCTCCCCTCGCCGCCTCGACCCCCTGGACTGGCTCCACGTCGCCGTCTCGACCCCCTGGACACGCTCACTCGCCCCCTGCCTCTCTCTCTCGCTCCCCTCCGCCATGGCCGACGCTGCTGAGCTCGCGCCACCGTGAAAACCCCGTCCACCGACGTCCCCGTGCTACACCACCATGTCCATCCTCTCCGCCGTCGTCAACTCCTTCGAGCAGCCAAGCCCCGAGCGCTCACACGCTCTGCAACGACTCCTTCGACCTCGTCTTCACCGAGCCTCGCCGGAGATCCCCTTCGCCGTCGCCACCGCACCAGCTCGTCCCCGACCGCGCCGTCTAGCTCTACGAGACCGCCGTGAGCTCAGCTACCTCCCCATCCTCTCCGTTTGCTTCCTCGTGCACCGTAGCAACTGCACGAAGCTCACCCGCACACACCGCCGCGGAGCTCGTTGCCGACGTGGCTCCGGCCAAATTCTAGCCATGCCACCCTGTTCGAACACTTCACCGCATCACCAGGAACTCAACGCACTACTCCACGCACCTCGCCGTGCCTCACAGCCACGGGTTCACTTTCGCCCGACTCTGGCGACCGCCAAAGTCGTCGCCGGCGACGTCTCCGGCCACCCCGAGCTCAACCACCACCACCAAGAGCTGCGGCTCGTTCCCAGGAGCTTGTAGATGCTCTCCGCGCACCAAATGGTGCCCCGTGGGCGATTTCCGCAGCGCGCCACCGCGTCTGGCCTCGCTGGCGGCTAAACGCCGGCAGGCTTTGACCCACTGACCGGGGAGGTTTTGACCTGCTGACGTGGGTTGACTTCCCCCCCACTCTCTCACTGACATGCGGGCCCCGCACGGCTAATTACCCTGTTAGTGCTAACTATATAGATTAGTTAATTAGTATAGTCACTGACTAGTGGGCCCCGCCTTTTAATTAGGCTAACTAAGCGCGGTTAGTGCACAGAGACACTGACCACGGGGCCCCACCAGTCAGGTTTGACCTGGCTGGCGCCTTTGACTTGAGACGTCATGCTGACGCAAGGCTGACGCAGTAACTCTTTTCTGGATTTAATTTTATATAGAAAATTCCAGAAAATTGCCTAAACTTCAAAAATTCATAGAAATTCAACCATAACTCCAAATGAGACAAATTATATATGAAAAATTATCAGAAAAATCCAAGCTATCCATTGGTACTGGTTTCATGCATGTCAGAACAAGATAAACCTGCTGTTTATGCAATATAAGGTGATGCACTAATATGATCATGACAAATGAGCTAACACTTGAACCATTGGTTCAAATAAGCAATTACCCTTCTGTTTTAGCTTGCACTAGGCCAAGATACATCCATATTGCCATGTCATAGCATGCATCATATTGCTGCATATCGTCATGTGTTGATTGTGTTCCGATGTGTTCTTCGTGGTAGGTTCTGCCTCCGAGGATATTCACGAGTATCCAACTGAAGGGCAGTATCCCGTTACCACTCCATCAGGCAAGCAACAATTGATCATTCCTATACAAACCCATGTTCTCGCTCCTGCTCTTGTTTACTGCATTAAGACAACACGATTCAAACTGCTGTGTGCTACGGTAGTTGAACCCTTATCCTCTGCATGACCTGTCATTGCCACAGTAACTAGATGAAACCCACTAGCATGTGTAGGAGTTGATTGAGCCATGTTTTGTGATTCCTACCTTGCTATGCCTGCTATGCTTAGAGTTGTGTCAGGTCTGGTTCATCTGGGTGATGGGGTAGAGTGAAATGCTTGTGTCAGTAATATGTGGGATGTGTTGAACATGTTTTGGTAAAGGTATCGATGAGAGGCCATGTAGGAGTACATGGTGGGTTGTTTCATTGAGGCCGTCCATAAGAACTGAGATCTGTATGTGTGATTTAAGATGCAGTTACTACCGTACATTGGGCCTAAAACAAATGGACCCTCTCGGCTTCTTAGCCACCCTAGTAATCTGTCCAGGAGTTGCAAATAGTTTCTGGTGTTTGTAGGATATGTGTTGGTGGTCGTGTGTAGCGCTGACCCTAGGGGTGGGCTATGTTGCGGTAGATACACCATGGCACGGTGTACCGAGTCACCCGTTTGGTGTCTCGGGAACCCTGTTCACATCGTTCGGGGCCGTATGTGGAAGCCTCGGCCGGACTCCCTGCGGATGGAACCTGGATAGGCGATAACCTGGACTAGGGGCTTAGGTGTTTAGGTAGGCCGTGGCCGACACCCTCGCTGGGCTTCCGCTTGAAGGTTGCCGAGTACATGTCGTGTAGACGGCGGTAAGCGGTGAAAGCGTCTATGACGAAGTACAGCCCTGCAGGGTATAAAACTATTCGAATAGCCGCGTCCGTGGTAAAGGACTACTTGGTTGCCTATACAGTTCATAGACAAGTTAATGGATACTACTAAAAGACTCAAGATAAGTGTGAGTACCGAGGATGGCCCTCTCGCAGGATACGAGGGAGGATCCACGGTGGAGTATTGTGATGGTGAGTAGTGGACTCGTGTGCGAAAACTATTTTCCCAAAAGGTTCCGTAGGATAGCTTAGCCAAGAGTCAAAGCTGGCTTGCTACATAAACACCACCACCTTCTTGAGAATGAGCAGGTATAGTAGGTTCTGATGTAAGACTTGCTGAGTACCTTTGTACTCATGTTTGCTTATTTATTGTTTTCAGACGACAACACTGCCCCCTCCGATGGGTTTTACGTAGACCTTGACATCGACGAGTGACTAGCCACCCAGGTGGTGATCCAGGCCATGGAGGGCCTATGTAGATAGACAGGCTTCGAGAAGCCTTCTTTCTTTCTAGAGTCTGTACTCAGACTAGTTGCTTCCGCATGTGCTTGTATGACTGTATGACTTGAGTGTCGGGTCATGTGACCCCTCTCTGTATGAATATGTTATGTATGGCTCCCTGGAGCCTTTAAATAAAGTACTTGAGTTGTAGAGTTTTGTTGTGATGCCATGTTGTATGTACTCATATCGGGCATATTGTGTGTATGATTGAAATGCTTGGTATGAGTGGGATCCGACAATCTAGTTATTTGTCCTTCGCAGCCTTTCTTAAGGGGAAATGTAGTCTAGTGTTCCTCGAGCCATAGTAGTCCGCTACAGCCCGGTTCACCGGAGTCCTGCTAGCCCAACACTACTGTTCAGGACACTTGACTGGCCGGCATGTGTTTCACTTCGTCCCTATGTCTGTCCCTTCGGGGAAATGTCACGCGGTGATCTCCGGAGTCCTGTCTAGCCTGCTACAGCCTGGGATCCCCGGAGTCCTGTTAGCCCAGTGCTACAGCCCGGAATCACTCGTTGATGACCGACATGTTCGATGTGATTCATGTTTGCCTGTCTCCATAGGTCTGTGCCGCTTTGGGTTCACGACTAGCCATGTCGGCCCGGGTTCTCGGTCATATGGATGCTAGCGACATTGTCATATACGCGAGCCAAAAGGCGCAAACGGTCCCAGGCCATGGTAAGGCGACACCCGTGGGATACCGTGCGTGAGGCCGCAAAGTGATATGAGGTGTTACCAGCTAGATCGATGTGGCTTAGAATCGGGGTCCTGACAGCATTGGCATCAGAACCGGACTGCCTGTAGGTTCGTTGAGCCAAACTGGTCGATGTCGAGTCTAGAAATGCTTTAGTTTTATGTAAGGGAATTGATTGTGGGAGGGAACGTAAGGTTCTTTTACTCCTTTACCCTATGCTTCTGATCTGAGTCATTCTCTTCTCATTCAACGTGGGTTAAGGACTAGGCTCTCTTCTTCTATCAGGTTCACGTGTTACTAATCCGTAGTAGTTTATAGAATTATTGCTACGAGTTCTAGTCCAGTTTCTACTATTTTAGTACGTTGCTATTTGAATCAGAACCTTGATATGATGCTGTTGAGCGGTATTGTGAACTGTTGTGGATGTCTCAAATCTTTTTCTGAGCATTTACAGCCGTTATGCTGTCCAATTTTCCCTAGGAATTCTGATGTCTTTTTCTTGTGGTTGTGCTTTCAGATGGCCAACCGTTATCAAAATCAAGTGGTTCGCCTGACCAGGTGCCTCGACGTGCCCGGTCATACTGCTATGTTAGTTCGGGTCATGATCGAGACAGGATATCGTTGGTATCCTGAATACACTGTTGAAGAGCAGTTCCGCGACTTTAATCAAAGCCAGTATTTCTGCACCATCAGGATATTTCCTTCCTATCCTGGATCTACCGAGCCCCTTCACTGTTCCTATGGACTCGGAGTTACCGTTGAGATGGCTGTGCAGGATGCTGCCTACTCCATGATGACCATCTTGCAAGTCCGGACTGGCCTGCTTTGGAACACTGACTTCCGTTACATGCTAGCCTCACTTCCGGGAGCGCAAGGGTATCTTCAGGCTATCCATGCTGACTCCACTCAGGAGGACTCATTAACTCGTACCACCGCTGAGATGCTCGAAGATAAGGACCGAGAGAATCGGGCCTTGAGGCTGGAGCTTTTTAATACTCGTGCTGATCATTGGGCCACATTGACTCGGTTTGCACCTGCGGTGCAAGCTGGATGTATGGATACCAGGGATCTGTATCCTGTGAGATCAGCTCTGCCAGACATGGTGGATTGGCGTGATGTGGGAGGCATCACCCCACCCCGTGGTCCCCGCAGGCCACCGTTTGTTGGTCCAAGACCTCATCCTAGCCCCTATGGTCCACAGGCTCCTCAGGAACGTCTGTTTCCGGATGATCACGTTGAACTTCCAGGCTATGGAGGCGACTTCTATGAGGACTACTACGGAGCTATCTGAGTTAGTAGTAGTACCACTAGTATTGTAGTAGTTGTATCCCCACTGTCCTGCGTGACTTGTGGAATACGACTTGGTGTGTAATCGATTCCGGAGGTGTAGACAAATAATGTATAGGGACTCGGAATGCCTCCGATGAGATGTAACGTCTACCTTCATAGTTGTACTGTAGCATGGGCTTGTACTAAACTATGTATGACGAGTATGACCGTTGGTGTATATATGGCAGTTTTATATTACCATGGCATACGAATGAGCATCTCTGCATTCCGTGTTATCCTTTACATTCTGCACTTCCTTGTTAAGTTTGAGCCATCCTTTTTTAACCGTTGTCTTGTTTCCTCCTAGGATGGTCAACACCCGCGGCAACCTTGCTGTCCCGGAGCGGGGGGAAGCCAGTGCAGCTAGAGGTGAAAATTTGCCTCACCCACCTTCTCTGGCCGAAGTGATGCTGGAGGCAGAAAGAAACAAGCGTGAGACCAACCGCCTGCTGGAGCGGATTGAGCAGAACACTGCACGCCACCCATGAAATGACTTGGTGTGAATCAACGACTTTATCAAGCTGTACCCACCAAAGTTTAACCATTCCGTCGAGCCCCTCGACGCGGATGATTGGCTTCGCAGCATCACCCACAAGCTACGTTCTGCCAACGTAGCCGAAGTCGACAAGGTTACCTATGCTGCCTATCATCTCGAGGGCCCCGCTAGCCATTGGTGGGAAAACTACGAAGCTATGTGCCCGGTCGGTCAAATCACTACCTAGGCTGAGTTCAGCGAGGCTTTCCGTGAGCATCACATTCCGGAAGGTCTCATGGATCGCAAGAGGGAGGAGTTCTGCAACTTCACCCAAGGAAGGCTGACTGTGGATGCATATAGTCGAGAGTTTGGGAACCTGGCACGCTATGCTCCTGAAGAGGTTTCTACTGACGCCAAGAAGCAGGCAAGGTTCCGCAAGGGACTTAGCCCTGAGCTTCGCCGCGATCTCTGTCTGCACGAGTGCACATCCTTTCAGAAGTTGGTCAATAAAGCTATCAGTGCTGAGACAGGCCAGACTGATTATGACGCTTCACGCAAGCACTCCCGTGATTTTGGGTCTTCATCCGGCTCTGGAGCTCAGAAGCGCCGGGTGTGGATTCCAAGCACCGCACTGCCACCCAGATTCACCCCGAGGCCATCCTTTCAGGCGCCTCGTCCCAACCAGCAATTTGCACCGCCCAACCCTATGGTGGCCCCGCTGCTAATGTTGCTCCACGCCCCACTGTGGTAACATGCTTCAAGTGTGGAGAACCGGGTCACTATAGTCGAGAGTGTCCCCAGAACAACCCCAATCAAGCTGGAAAGTCCGTTGGCCGTGGTAAGCCCGTGGGAAAGACTTTCTACGCCAAGCCGGCCACCACTGCACGTGGCCATGTCAATTGTGTTTCAGCCGAAGAGGCTCATGAGGATCCCAACGTCGTCCTTGGTACGCTCCTTGTTAACTGCCATCCGGCATCTGTTCTTTTCGATACTGGAGCATCTCATTCATTCATATCCGAGAATTATGCTCGGTTGCATAACACGACATTCTGTGGCATGCCCACTTCCATGGTAATTCAAACTCCGGGTTCCAAATGGCAAACTTCTAGGGTAAGCCATGGGAACGAAATTCTTGTCGATAGGTTTGTCTTCCTTGCATCTTTAATAGCTCTCAAGTCCTCCGACATAAACATCATCTTGGGTATGGACTGGATGTCGGCTCATTATGCCAAGATCGATTGTGCCACTAGAACCGTTCAACTTACTCACCCCTCGGGCAAGACAGTTAATGTCTTAACTCGAGTGGCCAAGCGCCAACTTTACTCCCTCAATGCCAACCCTCTTCTAGACCTTGAGGACGTTCCGGTAGTCCGAGACTTCCCGGATGTGTTTCCGGAAGAACTGCCAGGTGTTCCACCTGACAAGGCTGTCGAGTTTGTGATAGACCCTGTTCCAGGAACCGTTCCAATTGCTAGAAGACCCTACAAGATGGCGCCCTTAGAACTAACCGAGCTTAAGAACCAACTCGATGAGTCCTTGAACAAGGGGTTCATCCGTCCTAGCTCCTCTCCTTGGGCTTGCCCCGTCCTCTTAGTCAAGAAGAAGGATGGAACGGATCGAATGGTTGTGGATTACCGACCTGTCAATCTGGTCACCATCAAGAACAAATACCCGCTTCCCAGGATCAACGACCTGTATGACCAGCTCGCTGGATCCTCAGTCTTCTCCAAGATGGATTTGAGGTTGGGCTACCATCAAATCAAAATCAGAAACGGGGACATTCCCAAAACAGCCTTTGTTACTCGTTATGGCCAATACGAGTACACCGTCATGTCCTTCGGTTTAACCAATGCCCCGGCCACCTTCTCCCGGTTAATGAACTCGGTTTTCATGGAGTACTTGGACAAATTCGTCGTAGTATACCTCGATGACATACTCATCTACTCCAAGAATGAAGAGGAACATGCCGAGCATCTATGGCTGGTATTGATGAAACTTCGAGAGCATCGCCTTTATGCCAAATTCTCCAAGTGTGAATTTTGGTTGTCAGAAGTGACCTATCTAGGCCATGTAATCTCTGGTAAGGGTATTGCTGTCAATCCCGAGCGAGTTCAAGCCGTCCTTGATTGCACTCCACCTGAAACGGTCAAGCAAGTTCGGAGTTTCCTTGGCCTAGCGAGCTATTGCCGCCGCTTCATCGAGAATTTCTCCAAGGTTGCTAAACCTCTAACTGAACTCCTCAGGAAAGATAAAAAGTTCGAGTGGACTCCACAGTGCGAGTTCAGTTTTCAGGAACTAAAAAGACGCCTGACATCTGCTCCCGTACTGGTACCACCAGATTTCTCCAAGGACTTTATTATCTATTGCGACGCCTCGCGACAAGGACTAGGTTGCATACTCATGCAAGATCGTCAGGTAACTGCCTATGCTTCACAGCAATTACACCCACATGAGGAAAATTATCCCACACATGATCTAGAGCTTGCAGCTGTAGTCCATGCACTCAAAACCTGGCGACATTACCTTCTCGGTAATCGTTGCGAGATCTTCACCGATCACCAAAGCTTGAAATATATCTTCAGCCAACCAGATTTGAATCTCAGGCAAAGACGTTGGGTCGAGTTGATCTCGGATTACGACTTAGGAATAACTTACACCCCTGGCAAAGCCAATGTCATGGCTGATGCACTAAGTCGTAAGTCCTACTGTAACAATCTGATGTTACAACAAAGTCAACCACTTCTCCATGAGGAATTTCGCAAGCTTAATCTTCACATTGTTCCTCAAGGATTCCTATCCACCCTGGTGGCGGAACCTACCCTTACGGATCAGGTCATCAAGGCACAGAAGATAGATCCGGGAATTTCCCGTATCAAGAGAAACGTTAAGAAAGGAGTCGTGAATTGTTTCTCCATTGATGATCAAGGTGTCGTATACTTTGGGAATCGCCTAGTGGTTCCAAAGGCGCGAAACCTGAGTCGACTGATCCTTAAGGAAGCTCATGAATCCCCTCTCACCATTCATCCCGGTAGTACTAAAATGTATCAAGACCTACGCCAGAGGTTTTGGTGGACTAGGATGAAGAGAGAAATCGCTCAATACATTGCTAATTGCGATGTTTGTCGTCGTGTTAAAGCAGAGCATCAACGGCCTGCTGGCACCCTTCAACCTTTGGCTATTCCTGAATGGAAATGGGACAAAATCAGTATGGATTTCATCACTGGGTTTCCCAGGACCAAGAGAGGAAATAATGCCATCTTCGTTGTGATCGACCGACTTTCCAAAGTAGCCCATTTTCTACCTGTTCATGAGAGTATCACCGCTAGCCAGCTAGCTGACTTATACATCTCCCGAATAGTGTCTCTTCATGGTGTCCCATTGGAAATTAACTCAGACCGTGGAAGTCTCTTCACCTCTCGATTTTGGGAAAGTTTCCAAAATGCTATGGGAACACATCTGTCCTTTAGCACCGCCTTCCATCCTCAATCAAGTGGTCAAGTAGAGCGAGTCAATCAAATTATGGAAGATATGCTCCGAGCTTCTGTTATCTCGTTCGGAATGGGTTGGGAGAAATGCCTTCCATTCGCGGAGTTTGCTTATAACAATAGTTATCAAGCTAGTTTGGGCAAAGCTCCCTTCGAAGTTCTCTATGCACGAAAATGTCGAACGCCTCTTAACTGGTTAGAAACCGGGGAAAGACAACTCTTTGGCCCGGATATGATTCAGGAAGCAGAAGAGCAGGTTCGCGTTATTTGTGAGAAATTGAAAACAGCCCAATCTCGCCAAAAGAGTCAATATGATCGTAAACATAAGCCTATGACATTTGAAATTGACGAGAAGGCTTACCTTCGGGTTACCCCGTTAAAGGGAACCCATCGCTTCGGTATCAAAGGCAAATTGGCTCCTCGTTACATTGGACCCTTTCGCATTCTTGCCAAACGAGGAGAAGTTGCCTACCAATTGGAACTACCTCCGCATCTTTCCAGAGTTCACGATGTCTTCCACGTTTCACAACTCAGGCGTTGCTTCACGGATCCTATCCGTGGAGTGGACCACGAAATGCTTGATTTACAAGATAACCTTTCTTATCGAGAATACCCCGTTCGTATCCTTGATCAAGCCGAGCGTACCACTCGACGTCATAATATCAAGTTTCTCAAGGTTCAATGGTCACACCATTCCGAGGAAGAAGCCACTTGGGAAAGGGATGATCGTCTTCGACTCGAGTACCCCACCTTCTTTCCAGATGATCCTAAATCTCGGGACGAGATTCCATTGAGTGGGGGTGAGTTCTCACACCCTAGCTAGATCATGCATTAGAGTGTGCATCATGTTTACCTTCATCAGAAAATTGAAATGGGGAAAGAAGAACCCCCAGCACCCCCCCTGAAATCAACTAGGGTTTACTAAAAATAAATTCAATGAACGTGAAATGCCCTTCAAAAATGTTCACCCTCTTTGCCTTGGGCTAGAACCTTTGGGAAAATAGGTGCACATTTTTCTAGGTCAACAGAAGGTCACTGATTTAATTCATAAATATTTGAATTTGGGCATTTAAATGCTATTAAATAATTCAAGTGCTCAAATAATTCTGAAAGTAATTGTTTGCTGTTAGGAATAATTCCAATAGGGCTCACAAATATTTTCAGGATTTTAGAAAGTGCCTAGGTATTTTAATTAAAGCCCTAAAGCTATAGAATAATCGAAAAGAAAACAAAATAAAAAAAGGGGAGAAGAACCTTACCTGGCGCCACCCACCAGGCCCACCTGCCGGCCTAGCCCAGCTGGCGCGCCAACGAGCAGCTTGGCTTCGCCAGGCAGGCAGGCAGGTGCTCGACGGCAGCACCCGCGCACGCCACGCAGCAGGCTGCCGTCCTACTTCCTCCCCTCGCCGCCTCGACCCCTTGGACTGGCTCCATGTCGCCGTCTCGACCCCCTGGACACGCTCACTCGCCCCCCGCCTCTCTCTCTCGCTCCCCTCCGCCATGGCCGACGCTGCTGAGCTCGCGCCACCGTGAAAACCCCATCCACCAACGTCCCCGTGCTGCACCACCGTGTCCATCCTCTCCGCTGTCGTCAACTCCTTCGAGCAGCCAAGCCCCGAGAGCTCACACGCTCTGCAACGACTCCTTCAACCTCGTCTTCACCGAGCCTCGCCGGAGATCCCCTTCGCCGTCGCCGCCGCACCAGCTCATCCCCGACCACGCCGTCTAGCTCTACGAGACCGCCGTGAGCTCAGCTACCTCCCCAACCTCTCCGTTTGCTTCCTCGTGCACCGTAGCAACTGCACGAAGCTCACCCGCACACACCGCCGCGGAGCTCGTCGCCGACGTGGCTCCGGCCAAATTCTGGCCACGCCACCCTGTTCGAACACTTCACCGCATCACCAGGAACTCAACGCACTACTCCACGCACCTCGCCGTGCCTCACAGCCATGGGTTCACTTTCGCCCGACTCCGGCGACCGCCAAAGTCGTCGCCGGCGACGTCTCCGGCCACCCCGAGCTCAACCACCACCACCAAGAGCTGCGGCTCGTTCCCAGGAGCTCGTAGATGCTCTCCGCGCACCAAATGGTGCCCCGTGGGCGATTTCCGCAGCGCGCCACCGCGTCTGGCCTCGCCGGCGGCTAAACGCCGGCAGGCTTTGACCCACTGACCGGGGAGGTTTGACCTGCTGACGTGGGTTGACTTCCCCCCTCTCTCACTGACATGCGGGCCCCGCCCGGCTAATTACCTTGTTAGTGCTAACTAAATAGATTAGTTAATTAGTATAGTCACTGACTAGTGGGCCCCTCCTGTTAATTAGGCTAACTAAGCGCGGTTAGTGCACAGAGACACTGACGAGGGGGCCCCACCAGTCAGGTTTGACCTGGCTGGCGCCTTTGACTTGCTGACGTCATGCTGACGCAAGGCTGATGCAGTAACTCTTTTCTGGATTTAATTTTATATAGAAAATTCCAGAAAATTGCCTAAACTTCAAAAATTCATAGAAATTCAACCATAACTCCAAATGAGACAAATTATATATGAAAAATTATCAGAAAATTCCAAGCTATCCATTGGTACTGGTTTCATGCAAGTCAGAACAAGTTAAACCTTCTGTTTATGCAATATAAGGTGATGCACTAATATGATCATGACAAATGAGCTAACACTTGAACCTTTGGTTCAAATAAGCAATTACCCTTCTGTTTTAGCTTGCATTAGGCCAAGATACATCCATATTGCCATGTCATAGCATGCATCATATTGCTGCATATCGTCATGTGTTGATTGTGTTCCGATGTGTTCTTCGTGGTAGGTTCTGCCTCCGAGGATATTCACGAGTATCCAACTGAAGGGCAGTATCCCGTTACCACTCCATCAGGCAAGCAACCATTGATCATTCCGATACAAACCCATGTTCTCGCTCTTGCTCTTGTTTACTGCATTAAGACAACATGATTCAAACTGCTGTGTGCTACGGTAGTTGAACCCTTATCCTCTGCATGACCTGTCATTGCCACAGTAACTAGATGAAACCCACTAGCATGTGTAGGAGTTGATTGAGCCATGTTTTGTGATTCCTACCTTGCTATGCCTGCTATGCTTAGAGTTGTGTCAGGTCTGGTTCATCTGGGTGATGTGCTAGAGTGAAATGCTTGTGTCAGTAATATGTGGGATGTGTTGAACATGTTTTGGTAAAGGTATCGATGAGAGGCCATGTAGGAGTACATGGTGGGTTGTTTCATTGAGGCCGTCCATAAGAACTGAGATCTGTATGTGTGATTTAAGATGCAGTTACTACCGTACATTGGGCCCGAAACAAATGGACCCTCTGGGCTTCTTAGCCACCCTAGTATTCTGTCCAGGAGTTGCAAATAGTTTCTGGTGTTTGTAGGATATGTGTTGGCGGCCGTGCGTAGTGCTGACCCTAGGGGTGGGCTATGTTGCGGTAGATACACCGTGGCACGGTGTACCGAGTCACCCATTTGGTGTCTCGGGAACCCTGTTCACATCGTTCGGGGCCGTATGTGGAAACCTCGGCCGGACTCCCTGCGGATGGAACCTGGATAGGCGATAACCTGGACTAGGGGCTTAGGTGTTTAGGTAGGCCGTGGCCGACACCCTCGCTGGGCTTCCGCTTGAAGGTTGCCGAGTACATGTCGTGTAGACGGCGGTAAGCGGTGAAAGCGTGTATGACGAAGTACACCCCTGCAGGGTATAAAACTATTCGAATAGCCGCGTCCGCGGTAAAGGACTACTTGGTTGCCTATACAGTTCATAGACAAGTTAATGGATACTACTAAAAGACTCAAGATAAGTGTGAGTACCGAGGATGGCCCTCTTGCAGGATACGAGGGAGGATCCACGGTGGAGTATTGTGATGGTGAGTAGTGGACTCGTGTGCGAAAACTAATTTGCTAAAAGGTTCCGTAGGATAGCTTAGCCAAGAGTCAAAGCTGGCTTGCTGCATAAACCCCACCACCTTCTTGAGAATGAGCATGTATAGTAGGTTCTGATGTAAGACTTGCTGAGTACCTTTGTACTCATGTTTGCTTATTTATTGTTTTCAGACGACAACACCGCCCCCTCCGATGGGTTTTACGTAGACCTTGACGTCAACGAGTGAATAGCTACCCAGGTGGTGATCCAGGCCATGGAGGGCCTATGTAGATAGACAGGCTTCAAGAAGCCTTCTTTCTTTCTAGAGTCTGTACTCAGACTAGTTGCTTCCGCATGTGCTTGTATGACTGTATGACTTGAGTGTCGGGTCATGTGACCCCTATCTGTATGGCTCCCTGGAGCCTTTAAATAAAGTACTTGAGTTGTAGAGTTTTGTTGTGATGCCATGTTGTATGTACTCATATCGGGCATATTGTGTGTATGATTTAAATGCTTGGTATGAGTGGGATCCGACAATCTAGTTATTTGTCCTTCGCAGCCTTTCTTATGGGGAAATGTAGTCTAGTGTTCCTCGAGCCATAGTAGTCCGCTACAGCCCGGTTCACCGGAGTCCTCCTAGCCCAGCACTACTGTTCAGGACACTTGACTGGCCGGCATGTGTTTCACTTCGTCCCTATGTCTGTCCCTTCGGGGAAATGTCACGCGGTGATCTCCGGGGTCCTGTCTAGCCTGCTACAGCCCGGGATCCTCGGAGTCCTGTTAGCCCAGTGCTACAGCCCGGAATCACTCGTTGATGACCGACATGTTCGATGTGATTCATGTATGCCTGTCTCCATAGGTCTGTGCCGCTTTGGGTTCACGACTAGCCATGTCGGCCCAGGTTCTCGGTCATATGGATGCTAGCGACAATGTCATATACGCGAGCCAAAAGACGCAAACGGTCCCGGGCCATGGTAAGGCGACACCCGTGGGATACCGTGCGTGAGGCCGCAAAGTGATATGAGGTGTTACCGTCTAGATCGATGTGGCTTAGAATCGGGGTCCTGACAAAAATGTTCAGATCCCGAGAAGGTGTTGTATGCTCCGCACTATCTCACAGGAGCAGCCGCATCTTGGTGGGAGAATTTTCTGCACATGCATCCAAACGAAGGTGACATAACCTGGGATGATTTCAAGGAAGGTTTCCGCGGTGCACACATTCCTAAGAGTATTATGAAAATCCAAAAGGGAGAGTTCGATGACCTCAAACAAAGGAACTTGACAGTGGCAGATTAGAACAGTCAATTTACACTATTGTCTCGCTACGCTAATGAAGAGCGTATGACTGAAAGCAAGAAGATGGAGAAATTCCTTGACGGTCTAGCGCCCGCGCTTAAATGCCAACTGGTCGTGCACACTTTTTCTGATTTTAAGATACTAGTGGACAAAGCCATTACTCTGGAAAATGAGAGACGCAGTCTGGAAGATATCTGCAAGCAAAAAAGGGACCAGACCAACCATGCTCGCAATCCCCGAAGCAAGACATATTTTCAAAAGGGTGGGACACACAAATTCCCATCAAATGTCTCACGCCAAATCAAGAATTTTCATGCAAGGGACAAGGAGTTCATATATCGCCCCGGCGTTACTTGTTACGCCTGTGGAGAAGAAGGGCACTATGCCAAGCAGTGTCCCAAGCCTAGAAACTCAACCCCAAAGCCAAACAACGGCGGTAATAATTCAGCACCCAAGCGAAACAATTTTAATCCCAGCAACAACCACAGGAAGGGTCATCTGAACCACGTAACCAAAGAGGAGGCACAAAACGCTCCGGATATCGTACTCGGTATGTTTCCTGTCAACACAATACCCGCAACGGTTTTGTTTGATTCTGGAGCTTCTCACTCTTTCATTTCGAAAAGTTTTTCTTTGCAAAATAATTTTTCGATGCTTCCTTTGGAGAAATCCATGATCATCAAATCCCCTGGGATTCAGCAAGTTACTCAGAATTACTGTCAGAATGTGGTCATTGAGTTTGAAGGATTGGAGTTTCACGCAAATCTTATTGTGTTGGAAAACAAAGGACTGGATGTCATCCTAGGGATGGACTGGTTAACCACCAATAAAGGTTTTATTGACTGTTTCAACCGGACCGTAATCCTCACACACCACCATGGGAAGACAATAAGAGTGTCAGCCAAGGAAGGAAAAATACCCCGGCAACCAAGATTGAATAAGGTAGACATTTCTGAGCTAAACAAGGTTGCAGTGGTATGTGAATTTCCAGATGTATTCCCTGAATAATTACCAGGCATGCCACCAGATCGAGAGATAGAGTTCTGCATTGAGCTCGCACCAGGAACCACCCCCATCTACAAGAAACCATACCGAATGGCACCATCCGAGTTGGTTGAATTGAAGAAACAAATAAAAGAATTGCTAGACAAAGGATATATTCGAGCCAGCTCCTCACCTTGGGGATCACCAATTTTATTTGCCAAAAATAAGGATGGAACACTGAGATTGTGTATTGACTATCGAGCACTCAACATGGTCACAATTAAGAACAAATACCCGATGCCAAGGATAAACGATTTGTTTGATCAACTTGCTCAGGCCAAGGTATTTTCAAAAATTGACTTAAGATATGGATACCATCAATTAAAGGTGCGAACGGAAGATATCCCAAAAACAGCCTTCACTTCCAGATATGGGCTGTATGCGTTCACAGTAATGCCATTTGGATTAACAAATTCCCCTGCATATTTTGTTCACCTCATGAACAAAGTATTTATGAAATATATGGACAAGTTCGTCGTGGTATTCATCGACGATATTCTGGTATACTCCAAAACACCAGAAGAGCACGCAGAACATCTCAGGATTGTGCTAGGAGAACTCAGGAAACACCAATTGTATGCCAAGTTCAGCAAGTGCGAATTTTGGCTAAGACAAGTAGGCTTTCTAGGCCACGTGCTAACCCAAGACGGTATCGCAGTGGACCCAAAGAAAGTCAAGGCCATACTTGGCTGGAAGTCGCAAGCAAGCGTAACAGATATACGTAGTTTCTTGGGAATAGCAGGATATTACCGCAGATTCATTGAAGGATTTTCCACCATAGCCAAGCCTATGACGCAGTTACTCAAGAAGGACAAGAAGTTTGAATGGACAGAAGCCTGCGAAAAGAGTTTCCAAGAGCTAAAGCGAAAATTAACAACAGCACCAGTATTAATTGTGCCAGACATACACAAGAATTTTGAAGTGTTTTGTGACGCGACCAGAAAGGGTCTCGGATGCGTGTTGATGCAGGAAGGCAAGGTTGTCGCCTATGCTTCAAGGCAACTTCGCAACCATGAGGAAAATTATCCCACTCATAACTTAGAAATGGCTGCGGTCATTCATGCACTCAAGGAATGGAGGCATTTCTTACTTGGGAACCGATGTGAAATATATACAGATCACAAAAGTCTCAAATATATTTTCACGCAGCCAGAACTAAATTTACGACAAAGACGATGGTTGTAATTGGTAAAGGATTATGATGTTGGTATCCATTATCTTCCAGGAAAAGCAAATGTAGTGGCCGATGCTCTCAGTCGGAACCCCAACTCCGACGAAAGCTCTCTACAAAGCTTGAGGCCCGAATTCCAACAAGAATTTGCCAAGCTCAATTTTTTCATAGTAGCAGAAGGCACCATATCAAACCTGGAAATACAACCCGACCTTGTGGAGGAAATTAAAAGAGCTCAGCCCGGCCACCCCAGCATTGAAGGCATCAAAAGAAAGGTGAGTATGGGCAAGGCCTCGGAGTTCGTCATGGACGATGGAGGAATATTGTGGTACGGAGAAAGAATATGCGTGCCAAACATAGAAGACCTAAAACAGAAAATCCTAGCTGAAGCCCACACCGCATCGTACTCGATTCACCCCGGAGGGACCAAGATGTATAAAGATATTCAGGAAAGATTTTGGTGGCAAGGTATGAAGAGGGACATAGCCACCTTCATTGCATGTTGCGACTCGTGTCAACGCATAAAAGCTGAGCATCAGAGACCGGCCGGACTACTGCAACCAAACAAAATACCTGAGTGGAAATGGGATGAAATAGGGATGGATTTCATTGTCGGACTACCTCGGTCATAGCATGGGAATGATGCCATCTGGGTCATCACTGACAAGTTAACCAAGGTGGCACATTTCATTCCAGTAATGACAACCTACAACACTCAGCGGCTTGCCAGGATTTATCTCACCAGCATAGTTTGTCTACATGGAGTCCCGAAGACTATAATATCCGACAGAGGCACTCAATTTGTCTCAAGATTTTGGGAGCATTTACAACAGGCTCTGGGAACTCAACTAGCCTTCAGCACCGCATACCACCCACATACCAGATTTTAGAAGACATGCTGAGAGCATGTGTCCTCACATATGGAACCAGTTGGGAAGAAAGCCTGCCATACGCCGAATTCGCGTACAACAATAACTACCAGGCCAGCCTGCAAATGGCACCATTTGAGGCTTTATACGGACGGAGATGTCGTACCCCGTTGAATTGGTCAGAGACCGGAGACAGCCGCATCTTTGGACCAGACATGCTCAGAGAAGCCGAGGAAAAATTCAAGCTAATCAGAGACCGACTTAAGACCGCTCAAAGTCGACAGAAGAGTTATTATGATCAGAAACATCGTAGGGTCAGCTTCGAGCCCGGTGAGTTCGTATACCTGAAAGTATCTCCTATGAGAGGATTGCAACGATTCAAGATTGAAGGTTAGCTAGCACCAAGATTCATTGGACCATTCTGTATAATGGCGCGAAGAGGCACGGTAGCCTACCAGCTAGACTTACCCAAGGAATTATCCGATGTCCACGACGTGTTCCACGTCTCGCAATTGAGGAAGTGCGTGAGCAACCCAGAGAAACAAGTATCCCATGAGAGCATTGACGTGCAGCCAGACCTCACTTATCGGGAATGTCCAGTAAGAATATTAGAGGAGTCTGAAAGGAAAACCCAACAGAAGACCATAAAATTCTTTAGAGTCCAGTGGAGCAATCACACCGACAGTGAAGCTACTTGGGAAAGAGAGGATTTTCTTCGGACAGAGCATCCACACTTATTTATGGATCAGCTGAAATCTCGGGGACGAGATTTTTCCTAAGGGGGTAGGTGTTGTGACACTCCAAAATTTTTGATTTGGTTTTCATCAAAAACTTTATTGGATTCTAAAGGAGGGCCTTTAAATATTTCTTTTTCAGAAAACCCTTCCTCTTTAAAAACTTCCTTTCACCTTTGGCAAGGATTTCCTTTCCATTTCAAATTCTGGTGATAAAATTTTGGAAGCTTTTCTTCTAGTTGTTTCCCTCCCAAACTTATTTATTTTTCATTTAAAAAGAAACCCTAGGGGTTTGGGGACTTCTTTCTTTTGAAACCACCCATGATTTTGTTTGTCACAGGTGGTGAAACCACTCCAAAACCACACCTCCCTCTTGGAACAACCTAAGTTCTCTGTCCCAACTAAACCAAACAAGTTTCGTGTTTTATTTCAAACATTTTTCATCTCAAATCATTTTTGTCAATTATGTGGAGTCTGAGCCATTTACAAAGCAAGTACCTTATTTCCTTTGAGTTTTGATCTCAAACCAACTCCTCTGGATTGTCCTTAGCATCCACAACTCAGAACCATCTTGATCCACTCTCCTTCTTTTCAAATTTTTCAAATTTCAGCCTCTACAAGTTTGGACCAGATTTGCCAAATTTGGTGAAATTCATATCTACACTTACCCCAAAAATTCTACAAAAATTCAGGCAGCCTACTGGAGCAATGAGTAGCCACTCCACCAAAAATCAGCTCTAGGAAAAATCCCTAGAGACCTGTATCATTCTGTCGAACACCTTGCATACACTATATTTTGCACTTTCAGTAATTCAGTAAAGTTCAGAGTTCAGTGTCGTTTTCTCCTCGCCCGTTTCAGTCACGCTCGGACAGTGCACTTGGCACGATCCTCGCCGCCTCTCCCTCTTGTCTGGAGTGCCGCACGCGCGCTTGGCACCTTCCGGGCGTCGGTGGCGCCTGGGCCGGCCTGCGCCGGCGTGTCCCGCGGCGGCCGATCCACCGTAACGGCCGACCGGAAGCAAAACGGCGGCGTAACGCCATTCGGCGCCGCCCAACTCTCCCTGGCTCTCCGCGTGGCACATGCATGCCAGCGCAGCCCCACTGCACAGTCACCGTGGCCCGGCAAGCACAGAACGCGCTCCCTGCCACCGTCGTGCCGCACGGCCGTTCCGTTGGAGCCGGCCGTAAAACCCCCCTCCCGTGCTGAGCTGGACCCGGGAATGGAACCTCTACTCCACCTAGACGATGCCTAAACCCCTAATCCCACTGCCCAACCCCGGCGCCGCCGTAATCGCTCGCCGGACATATCCCGTAGGCGGCAACCGCCTCAGGCCGGCTATATATAGCACCCCCAGGTTTCCTCTCGCCCCCGCACACCTCCGCTACCTCTCTAGACCCCGCCAACAACTAGAAGAGCCTCGAGGGGCCCTTCTTCCTCGACTCCGGCCGCCTCGTTCCGCCTCGGCCTCCACCTCGATTCGCTCCGGTGAGGCCGTCCCCGGCGCCTAAACTTCATCAGTAGTTTCCTCGAGCACCCAGTAAGCTAACCCAAGCATCAATTTGACCTTCACAGCTTCCCCCCAGCGAGGTCCATCTTCACCCGAGCCGTCGTTCGCCGGAGCAAGGCTCGCCGTCGACGTGGTACTCGCTGGCGACCACCACCACCCCCAACCGACGCGAAAGGACGTCCTGAGCAAGGAGGTACCCTCCGATCCCCTTGCCTCGCCGTGGATCGCCGCCGGCGACCACCGTGGCTCTCGGGCTCCGTCGAGCTCAGCCGCCCGTTTTGAATTTTTAAACCTGACGGGTGGGACCTGCCCATCAGCCTCTCAGTCTCTTTCTAAACGAACCGTTTCTGAAAGCGTATTCTGCCAAATGCGTTTTCCTCCTGGGCTGGCGTATACTCTGCCGAAGTGTTTTCAATTTTTACGAGCTAGCCCCTGGAAATATTCTGTTTCATTACAGATGAGTCCCTGGACTAAAACCCTTATAACTTTTAAACAGAAAAGTATTTTTGATTGATTCTTTTTCTGTTCTCTTTGAAATTTTGTCTAGTTTTTTATCAGATTTATTTGGAAAATTTTTGGAATACTTTTTGTGCACTTCTTGGTATTTACGATAGCGCCTATATTTTTTCTGTATACCGTAGATACCGAAGGAGGTGACGGAGCCGCGAACTTCACCGAGCTAGGCTCCGACTACTCTGAACCAGGCAAGCATGTTTGAACTTTTGATATGATGAGTGTCTTGGCATGTTTTGCATTTAGTTAGTTTCATGGCATGTTGATGAGCATACCCATGAATGTTATTTTCATGCATGATCAAGGTAAGTGAGCTCGATGATCCATAAGTGGATGGATGTGAGTATGAAAGGCCATGGGTTGGCATGAGGATGGGTAAGATGGCAGTGTTGTAGCATGACAGTCTTATGCCGGACTATTTGACTGCAGTGTCAAATCGTATCGGTCCAGTTCCTCCCTTTTCCTTCCTCGTACTACCACATGTTTTCCGCAAGGAATATGGCTTAGTAAGTTGCAAACCGCTTTCCTGGTACACACCAAAAGGAGAGGCCGGGATGATGCTTCCATGGCCCTGGATTAAAGCCAGTCATCCGGTCAGGGGGCATGGGTGTTTCCGGTTGGGACCAAGAGGGGGGCACCCCTTAGAGCGCGCGTATATAAATTTGATCCCATGCTATTCAAGATTGTGATCTCCCTGTCTCAAAGTTTTTCTTGGATGATGTCTAGGGTGAGTCCTGGCATCGAGAGATAGGATGGGTGTGTACTGGATTGCTGTGTTTACTTCCGAAATACCGTAAACGGAACTAGTCCTTCGAGACTACGGAAATCAGTTAGTTGTGGGAAATTTTTGTACAAACTCTGCAGAGTCATAAATCTCCCAATCATCTTATCCATATCCAAATTTTGCGCTGACTTATCCTGAAAAGTGCCAGTTTTTGGTGATAGATACTCTGGTGATTCTCGTGAGCACTAAGCCCGGATAATGTTTAATCCTGTGGATGGACTAACCCGTTTATTATCATGACCTGAATATTTATTATGAATATTATTTACTAGTGGATTGAAGCCCTTTCTGTGATGTCGCCTAGACGTCCGACTATGGCATTTCTTTTAAAGCCCTTTCTGTGATGTCGCCTAGACGTCCGACTGTGGCATTTCTTTTAAAGCCCTTTCTGTGATGTCGCCTAGATGTCCGACTGTGGCATTTCTTTTAAATCCCTTTCTGTGATGTCGCCTAGACGTCCGACTCTGGCATTTCTTTTAAAGCCCTTTCTGTGATGTCGCCTAGACGTCCGACTGTGGCATTTCTTTTAAAGCCCTTTCGGTGATGTCTCCTAGACGTCCGACTGTGGCATTTCTTTTAAAGCCCTTTCTGTGATGTCGCCTAGACGTCCGACTGTGGCATTTCTTTTAAAGCCCTTTCTCTGATGTCGCCTAGACGTCCGACTATGGCATTTCTTTTAAAGCCCTTTCTGTGATGTCGCCTAGACGTCCGACTGTGGCATTTCTTTTAAAGCCCTTTTTGTGATGTCGCCTAGACGTCCGACTGTGGCATTTCTTTTAAAGCCCTTTCTGTGATGTCGCCTAGACGTCCGACTGTGGCATTTCTTTTAAAGCCCTTTCTGTGATGTCGCCTAGACGTCCGACTGTGGCATTTCTTTTAAAGCCCTTTATGTGGTGTCGCTAAGACACCCGACTGTGGCATAATTTTCTGTTATTATTTTTCCACCCTTCGAGGCATCGCTTCAGACACCCGATCGGTTCTCATTTATATTTGGTTGGGATTTCAGGCGGACTACCGCCATCTCCCTCGTAGTTATTTCGCTATGCAAATTTTTAACTATGCATTGGAAAGTTATTCATGACGCATTCATGCATGCATTTGTTATATCTTACGTCTGAACTGTCTTGCGAGTACTTTCAAAGTACTCACTGGCTTGTTGATTTGGCCAGATGCTGACGAAGGTGATCTCATGGATGAAGAGTTCGATAGCGAGTCCGACGCCTAGAGGAATCCCAGTCAGTCCCGTGCGACCCTGGTCTTGGTCACTGTTTTATACCCGCTGCCGCAACCCGAATAAATTTTATCGAGCCTCACCTCGACGGTCGATGAGATGCCAGTTTGAGAGTCGTGTTACCACACTTCCCACTGTGTGATTCCACCACCACTATTTCCTCAAGTTAGTAGTATGCCACCACACCATTGTGTTATATCCGCCACTATGTATAATTATTGGCGCGCTTGTAATAATTTGTTGAGCAGCCCTAGCTCAACCCTGTAATATATTCTGTGCTACTGGCTTATTGTATCAATTATTTGTCTACCAGTAAGGAGGATTTTCTCTCATACTGGACTCAAAGATTGGTTTCTCAATAAATATTTTTATTGGAAAACCGGTCGTGACAACTAGCCATGTTGGCCTGGGTTCGTTGTCATATGGATGCTAGCGACACTATCATATACGTGAGCCAAAAGGCGCAAACGGTCCCGGGCCATGGTAAGGCGACACCCGTAGGGATACCATGCGTGAGGCTGCAATGTGATATGAGGTGTTACCGGCTAGATCGATGTGACATGGAATCGGGGTCCTGACAGCGTTGGTATCAGAGCCTGACTGCCTGTAGGATTACCAAGCCAAACCGGTCGAAGTTGTGTCTAGAAATGCTTTAGTTATGTAAGGGAATTGATTGTGGAAGGGAATGTAAGGCTCTTTTTACTCCTTTACCTTATGGCCTTCTGATCTGAGTCAACCTCTTCTTTTCTACGGAGTTAAGAACTAGGCTTCTCTTCTCTCTCTCAGGATGTCGTGTTACTAAACCGTAGTTGCCTAGGATTGTTGAGTTTAAGCCTCAGTTCAGTTCCTACTACTTCCATATGGTCATAGCTGGCCTCAAAACCTTGATTTTGTGATGTTGAGTGGTTATGCCACCATTTTTGCAGGTTGTGTCAAATCTTTTGAGCAAATTACAGCCGTTATGCTGTCCGAGTCATCCTAGGTTTCTAACCAGTTTGATGCATTTGCAAATCTCTTCATCCTGTTTCCGATGTTCTTTGGGCCAGATTAAGCACACTAATCGGTCTGTTGAGGTACTCCATTGCCTCGACATATATGTTGGAGCTAGTATTATGGCCCTAGGCATTCTAGCGAACCACCCACTAATCTAGCCATTCTCTATATCCCCTGTGTGATAATTCTGGCCACTTTTCTTAAAAGCATCGAGTGATGTTATTTAGTATGTAGGTATTCTATTCCTGGGTTTTGAACCCGAGATTCACCCTACTTCATGTTGTTAGTATTTGCTAGTTCCCTTAAGATATTTGTAACCTTTTGATAGTCCTCGAGGTCTGTGGTATATCATTCTTCCAATACCATGAGCCAATATGGCAGAAGTTTGTTGGATCAAAAGATCACAATCAGAGTACTCTTGAGGAGTTCTCGATTCATAATTGTGACTCTGCCAGTCCTACCTCTCTGCATGGGTTATCCGGAAGAAACATGTTAAACTTGGTTCGACATACTAATCTATGCATCCACAACTCAGAAAGTTATATGTTCCTTGAGTTGACCCTCCTCAGCTGTATTCCGACCTAGTCTATCAATAGATAGTCAGGAATAGTTGTGCATTCGTGCTCATTGATGCCAATTATTCTTGTGGTCCGTAAAGCCATTCTATTCTGGAGTGACTAGGAGAAACAAACTCCAGCACCTCATCCATGTCTTGAATTGGTCAAAGTAGTTGTATTCCACAGATCAAAATGCCAATCCAGCCTTTGTTCTGCTCTACCTCGGAGTATTACCCCCCTTTATGTGGGGATTGCCATGAGAATTGCAGCACCTCTTATGAATTCTTGATGAGGTGATACATCTCGCCATCATTATCCATTCCTCGGTTCCGTGTTGTTTTAACCGAAATGCCAACAAGTGAATTGTGATGTGTGAAATCAATACTCCGAGCAACTCGTTGCTTGGTAGTAAATGGACAATATTCCCATTCTTAG
This sequence comes from Triticum monococcum, assembly GCA_034509565.1. Classification (NCBI taxonomy): domain Eukaryota; kingdom Viridiplantae; phylum Streptophyta; class Magnoliopsida; order Poales; family Poaceae; genus Triticum; species Triticum monococcum. Next base: position 637,225,278 of record CM067847.1, on the reverse strand, counting down.
CGTGTTGGTTATTGAATCATCATTCTAAGATAGATTGTGCTACCTAGCCCTTATTTCTGGTGCACTCTTCGATCAATGAGTTAGGGTTATTCAATCCCTTGCTTATTCGATCATATCGTCTTGCTCTAAAAAGCAAGATTGTTCTTGAGCTTAGTAACATATCGGTGGTTCGTGATTTTCCGAATATCTTTTCGGAAGTATTACCAGGCTATTCCTTGATCGCTATGTTGAGTTCGTGATCATGTTGGTTTTCTCTAAACCATCCATTCTCCAAGAATATGTGTTGGATACCCCGACCTAGTTGGTTAAGCTAAACAACAACTTGGAGAGTTGGAAGATGAAAGCTTGTCCGACTTAGTTCATCACTAAGGGATATCCTTGAGTGTGTGTGTGTGTGTGTGTTGAAGAAAGATGATATCCTCATCAACTGATCCCCGTGATCAGCTGTTGGATCTATTGCCTTGTCAAAACTTTGACTTGAGTATGGGCTATTGTCAAGTCAAATCAGAACCAACGATGTTCGTAATGTTGTCTTACTCGTGGTTGATCCCTCGAGCATACACCATTACATCCTTTGGTCTGACCAATGCTATCACCGTGTTCACGTGATGGTGGAAGTCCAATGATATGGAAATTTCGATGAGTTGCTGTTGAGCCCATCAGCAGCATTTTGTCTCCCCATGATTCATGTTGAACATCAACCTAGTGTTGGAAACTTGTATATAATGCCTTCGTGTCCCATTCATGAAGCATATGTTCGATGAAAGAAGTGACCTTCCCCGGTTCACGTGCATTTGGTGTAAGTTGCGACCGTGAGTTCGAGAAAGGTTGTTTTTGTTTCCTGTGGTACCATCCCAAGTCAGCTATGCATGTGCGAATGTATTCTATGGTTTGGTAGATTAATTACCTCCACTCCATATGTATTCCCTAGCACACCAACCAACTGATTGAATTGTTCAACGAAAAGGAGTTGTTGTGCGAATACTAGTTCATGCACAAAGACTTCGATATCCTCAATGATGGTTCCCCACCTGAACTCGGTAGTGTTTTGTTGTAAGACTTATACATGGTCATGCTTGTCTTGGACAACGTGTTCACATATATGTAGCAGAACCATCTCATGTTTTGGAGTTTACTATCGTAGTTCAATTCCCGAGAATCTCGCAACATCATCTCGTCGATTTGTGTTGCAAACTTTCTTTCCGAACATGTTGTCTGAAATATCCCATTACCAACCAGATCTGAATCTCAGGCAGATATGATGGTTGGAGTTATTCCAAGATTTATGATGTAGGTCCTGACAAGGTTGATGTTCTGGCCGACACACCTAGCCGGAAGATCTATCGTTGTAGTATCTTGATTGAGCTATTTGACCATCTTCTCCATGAGGATTTAGTGCAACTTATTCTAGAAGTTGTTACTCAGGGGTCGTTGTGCTCTCGGTTTCCTCAATTATGCTAAACCATCCAAATAGTGGAATCACTCTCTACTATTGAGTTTATCCCCAGTTACTAAAATCATTCCCAACATTTGCATTTTGTTCCCAGCTTGCACCGCCGTTGTGCCATTCTATCGTGGACTACCTTCTCGGTAATTCCTGGTGAGGATCACCTTCAACAGCGGTACTACCATGGGTCCCATCCATTTCCGATGATAAGCAAAATCATCCATTGCGTTGTCTTCAACAAGGTAGTCCACGTCATCCATTCTAGTCGATATATGCCATTCTTTCGAACCTCCTCGAATGATCATTTGTGATTGCCTTAGGCCGGCATAAAGAGTTTCAATGATCATTATATCAAAAGTAATTCTTTTTGCCACTTAAGGGAATAGCTCTATGAGTCACCCTCCCTGAGGTGCCCCGTTAGGTAATCATAGTAATTTATCTCCTCGCTGCTTTGACTCTCACTCAGCATCTCACCTAAGCGTGGGATTGTTGCCTACCAATTTAGACCTTCGTCGTATGTCCCTCTACATCCCTCTTGATACGTGTTTTGTGTCTCAGTTCGCGAGATATTTCTATGTCTCATTCTGTGAGTTAAGACTGAGCTGCTCGATCTTTGAGAAGATCGATCCTTCTAGAGTTTCTTTTCCCTCTCGTTGTCATGTTGGTAGGAGTTCCTGGAGCAAGACTTCGAGACAATGAAGGTGATCAAATAAACATTCTTATGGAGTGCACCCAGGATCGCGAAGATTGTGTTGGTCTTGTGTCCTTTTTGTCTTCTCACCTCACGTCCTGAATCTCGGGACGAGATTCCTGTTTAGTGGGGGTGAGTTGTCACGGCCCTAGAATTAGTTGTACCTAGTTGCACAAGCGTTCATGCATCATGTATATATTTATGAAAGTTGAATTGGGGAAAGTGGAAAGCCTCAGAAATCATTTCTAACAAAAAATGATCAACATTAAAAATTGCTTCAAATAAACCCAAGAAAATGTTCCTGTTCATTTCTGGAAATATTGGCAAGAGGTAAAATTCAAACCAAAATTTTTGGAATCATAGAAATATTTATTTGGGTCTTTGAATTAAGTCAACACTTATTTGAATTGGAGCTACTAATTCCTATCAAATATTAGGTAGCTCCAAATATTCTGAAACTTGGTGAGGGCCTCTGGTTTAAATCAGATAGTGCCCATAAAAGTTTGCAGAATTTTATAAAGTGATTTAGTATTTAAACTAAGTCAAAACATACTACAGAATAATAGAAAACAAAATTAAAACAGAAAGCAGAGAGAGAGAGAGAGAGAGAGAAAGCAAACCTGGCGGCCCAGCTGTGGCCCAGCAGTATTGGCCCAGCCCACCTCCTTCCCTTGTCTTCTTCCACCTGCTGCCAGGAGGACGCCGGGCGTGTGCTCGCCGCGCGCGCGCCACCTCCACCCTGCCTGGCTGCCCCCTCGTTGCTCTGGCCCTCCCTCACGATGCCATGCAGCCCCCGACCTCTCTCGCACTGTAACGCCCCAGATATTACTTTCCCAATTTGTACTCCAACTCTTGCCGTTTCCGGCATTAAGTTATATTTATTCCTCGAGTTCGGGTCTTTGTCTCCGTGTGTTGTTTTCATTTTCGTGCATCTCATATCATGTCATCACGTGCATTGCATTTGCATACATGTTCATCTCATGGATTCGAGCATTTTCCCCGTTGTCCGTTTTGCATTCCGGCGCTTCGTTCTCCTCCGGTGGCCATTTCTAGCTTTCTTTTGTGTGTGGGGATTAAAAATTTCCGGATTGGACCGAGACTTGCCATGCGGCCTTGGTTTACTACCGGTAGACCGCCTGTCAAGTTTCGGGTCATTTGGACTTCGTTTGATACCCCAACAGTTAACTGAGGGACCGAAAAGGCCTCGTGTGTGTTGCAGCCCAACACCCCTCCAATTTGGCCCAAAACCCACCAAACTCTGTCCCATTGTCTCGGTCGTTCGATCACGATTGCGTGGCCGAAAACCGCACCTCATTTGGACACTCCTAGCTCCCACTATGCCTATATAAAGACCCCCCTCCGAAATTCTTCTTCTTCCTCCCCCCCGAAACCCTAGAACACCTCGCGCCGGCCGGACACGTCCATCCCCGGCCGGACAAAGTCGCGCCGCCGCCCCGCACCAGTGGCATAACGCCACGTGGCGCCGCCGCCCGCCCCACCGCGCGGCCCGGCGAGCCCGCCGCGGGCCCTCCTTGCCCGATCCCTTCGCCGCCAGGCCCTCGCCTCTCGCCGCCTCCTTCCCCGAGGCCGGTGGCCGCGCCCCTGCGGCGCCGGCGCCAGAGCTCACCGCGCCGCCGCAGCTCCACTCCGCCGGCCGCCGCCCCGCATCTCCGCCGCCTCGCCACTGCCGCCCGGGCGCCGCGCCGCCCCGCTCCGCCGCCTCCGCGCCTCGCCGCCGGCCGGATCTTGCCGCGGGAGGGCCGGATCGGCCGCCGTCTGCCTCGTCTCAGGCGAGCTCGCCGCCACCTCGATCCGCGTGCCGGCCGGATCCAGATCTGGAACTACCTCGGGTTGACTTTTTCCCTCCTAACCCTAACTCCTGATGCATTCTTTGTCTGCTCTTACCTTTGCATCCATGGCTCCGTTTTGGACATATGATAAATCAAAATCTTCGTCTCGACGAGTACATCATTTCATTCCATTGCATCTTTTGCATTTGAGGTCATCTTGAAGCCCAAAATGCTGGTAGAAGGAGGCATCGTGAGTTAAATTGCAGGTCCTTTAGCTCAACATTGACTTTTGTCATTTTTGCCATGATTATTGTGTGCATGATATGCCTGTGCCCCTTGGGATGAATTTTTAAGCATTTTGTCTTCTTTCCAGAGGTGCCACCCATGCATTTTTAGGATGTGTGTGGTGTCTTGTGCAAGCTTGCAAAGAGGGGTACCTGAGATTGCTGATTTCAGGGACTTGGTGATTTTCACTAAGTCTGGGATGTTTTAGTTCATGATGCTATATGTCCAGCTTGTTTCCTAGTGATCCGTGCTTCTTTTGAGGATGATCATTAAGAGCGATTTGTTATGCTTGTTGTGCTTTATCCATACATGTCTTTACTTGTTATGTTGGAGCACCCTAGGTTGACTCAAACGAGCTCAACTTTTGCATCGTTGTCAATTTGGGCAGATCGTCAACTCTTTTGCGATTTTGCCGGTGCCATTGCTAGTGATCCGTGCATGCTATGCCGTTGTTCTTGCCATGTCTAGCTAGCATTTTGTGCCTTCTTTATGGATATATGCTTGCCTTGCCATGACTTGCACCGTAGTGAGTGCATCGAGCTCGTTTACATGCCTCCGTGAGTTATAATTTCAGCATGTCTCAGTTTTCACTAAGTCTGAAAACTGATTGTGTTTCATCTATGTTCGTGTGCTCGGTAGAGTATTTTGTGAACCCTTTTGGCCCCAGGTCATTTTGGGTGTTTTGTTAAGCTTGTTGAGTATCTCCATTCCATGCTCTTACTTGTCATGTTCAGGTTATGTTTCATGTTGTTTTGCTGCTCCGAAGAGAGCATCGTGGTCTGAAATTCCAGACTAGCTAAGTCTGAAATCTGTTTTGCTTATTCAGTTTTGCCATGCTTGTTTGAACCCCTTAATGGATTAATTTGCCTATGGCTCAGTCCTAGTGATATGTTAAGCATATTGTGTACATCCCTGCCATGCATTTTGTTTTCATGTTTGGTGGCTGTAGCATGTTCATTTCGTTGCATCTAGGAGCCTACTTGCTGTATATCGCAGATCGGTTCGTTTCCTAAAACGCTTGCCATTTCCAAACCGTAGCTCCGATTCCTATGATCATTATATCGTTTTCAGGGGATTTCTTCCCCTCTATCCAGTGGCATACTTGCTTTTCCAAGTTGAGGCCAGGTTCATGCATTTCCTGTCACGTCTTGCATTTTGCATCCCGCATCGCATCCCGCATAGCATACCATCTTTGCATCTTATTGGTTGCCCTTGCATGTGGTTGATTGTATCCTTGTTGCTTGTTTGTGTTGTTGGGTAGAGCCGGGAGACGAGTTCGATAACGAGGAGCCCGTTGAGTTTGCTTTTGAGGATCCAGTCAACTCTGACAACTGTGCAGGCAAGATGATCATACCCTCGAAATCACTACTATCTTTGCTATGCTAGTTTGCTCGCTCTTTTGCTTTGCCAATGCTATGATGCCTACCACTTGCTTGTCAGCCTCCCAATTGCCATGATTGAGCCTCTAACCCACCGTTGTCCTAGCAAACCGTTGACTGTCTATGTTACCGCTTTGCTCAGCCCCATCTTATAGCGTTGCTAGTTGCAGGTGAAGATTGGAGCCGTTCCTTGTTGGAACATTTATTTACTTGTTGGGATATCATTATATTGATATGTTATCTTAATTCATCTATATACTTGGTAAAGGGTGGAAGGCTCGGCCTCTCGCTTAGTGTTTTGTTCCACTCTTGCCGCCCTAGTTTCCATCATATCGGTGTTATGTTCCCGGATTGTTGCGTCCCTTACGGGGTTGGGCTATAATGGGAACCCCTTGATAGTTCGCCTTGATTAAAGCTTTTCCAGCAATGCCCAACATTGGTTTTACCATTTGCCACCTACCCTCTTTTCCCTTGGGTTTCCGGAGCCCGAGGGTCATCTTTATTTTAGCCCCCCACGGGCCAGTGCTCCTCTGAGTGTTGGTCCGGAACGTCAGCCGCCGGTGGCCACCAGGGGCAACTCTGGGCTGGCCTACCGGAAGTTTGGACAATCTGAGTGTGCCCTGAGAAAGAGATATGTGCAGCTCCTATTGGGATTTGTCGGCACATTTGGGCGGTGTTGCTGGACTAGTTTTGACCTGTCGAATCATCTTGTTGTACCGAGATACCGAGTCTGTTCGGTGTGTCTTGGGTGGAGGTATATTCCTTCGTTGACCGTGAGAGCTTGTTATGGGCTAAGATGGGACCCCCCTGCAGGGATTTATCTTTCGAAAGCCGTGCCCGCGGTTATGGGCAGATGGGAATTTGTTAATGTCCGGTTGTAGATAACTTGAACCTTAATTAATTAAAATGAATCAACTGAGTGTGTTGCCGTGATGGCCTCTTCTCGGCGGAGTCTGGGAAGTGGACACGGTGTTGGAGTTATGTTTGCGCAGGTTGCTCTCTAGTTTCTCTCTCGTGCTTTGCCTCCTCTTCTCGCTCTCTTTTGCGAATAAGTTAGCCACCATATATGCTAGTCGCTTGCGGCAGCTCCACTTACATTACCCCTTTCCTACCTATTAAGCTTAAATGGTCTTGATCGCGAGGGTGCGAGATTGCTGAGTCCCTGTGGCTCACAGATTACTGTTACACCAGTTGCAGGGACAGATGAAACAGGTCCAGATGGCACGCTCGAGCTCAAGTGGGAGTACGACGAGGACTCTCAGCATTACTATGTGTCTTTTCCTGATGATCAGTAGTGGTGCCTATTCGGGGTTAGATTCAGGGCCTTGTCGCATGTTGGGGGTCTTTTCTATTTTGGCGCCGTAGTCGGGCCATGAGTGATTTGTATGATGGATGTTATTTATGTACTTTGATGTGACGTGGCGAGTGTAAGCCAACTGTGCTATTCCCCTTTATATTATTTATGTACATGGGATGTGTAATGATTTCCCGACTTGCGACATATGCCTTCAATGCGATTATGCCTCTAAGTCGTGCCTCGACACGTGGGAGATATAGTCGCATCGAGCCTTCCCCGACCTTAGGAGCCCCCATTGCTTGATCGTTTTTAGCAGCCGAGTTGTGTCTAGAAAAAGGTTTTGAGTCCTTTAGGAATTATATATCGGAGAGCTTAGGAATTCTTTTTACTTCCCAGTCTCCTCATCGCTCTGGTAAGGCATCCTGACGTAGAGTTTTGACTCTTCTCTTCTCAAATTTCACTAAACTTTTTTTTAGGATCACACGAGTATCTTGGATTTGTTCCGATGGCTTATGATGAGAATACTGTCTTGGTGCCTCCTATCAGGGGTTTAGTGGAAGTGTCCCGGGGAGTTGAGATCTGAGGTGTTGTCATCATAATTTTATCGTTGCAATTCTGGTATACTTGAGATATGTGCGCGACATCGAAAATCTCCTTTATGCAGTTCGTTGGTGAGATAACCTCGACGCCACCCAGTACTGGGGCGGGAGTTCGGGAGTATCGCCATAACTTGTATAACGGATGCTTTTCGAAGGTTGAGGTAGTTGGTTTCTGAAGGTTTCTTCGTTATGTGTTGAAGGATGGATACAGCTGGATGTAGGATTTGCTAGCTTGGGTGAGATATTATGCTTCCCCTGTATCCCCAACACCTGATTGCATAACCGGAAAGTTTCGGGAGTTTCATAGGTGGGAATTCAAGTAGCTCTTAGGATATCTTTCCAACAAATGTGTGATATGAAATTGGAGTTCGACGTCTAGTGGTTCGCCTATTCACGGTCAATTTTACAGTGGTCTCGTTGTGTCTTAAAGAGTCCTTGGCTATGCTGACTCGAGGACGCTTCGTATGTCATGTGCACTGCCTTGTACATGATGGTGCTGTACGGTCGAGCCCGTGTGTGTCCCACCATGAAAACTTCGGGCGAAATTTCTATCATATGTTTGTTCTGGCTTATTCCGCAAGCCAACCATTGGTTTTATTTTCAGTTGTGGTATTCGAGTTGCTTCGATGTCATATGTTGATTCCATCCCTCGTTGATGTACCCATTCTACCTGATTCTTCGTGGCTTCGCAATTTAGGAATATGTGACCACTTCAAGAGAAGTGCATTCGTTCATTTTGTTCGGATGTGAAGACTTTATGTTGCAATCTTCATTCCGTTGGATTCAGCTTCAATATTTATCTATTTGTGTGCTAATGGTGGTCAACCTCTTTCGAATGGCTCCTCCAACGCGCACGACTCCGAACCCTGATCCGCCACCACCTCCACCGCCTCCGGAGGCTTGGCAAACTGTGATGGCCGCTACTAATGCAAATACACAGTTGATCATGCAAATCCTCCAAGAGCGGAATCAAGGCAGTCAAGGGAATCAAGGCAACAATCAGAACCATTATGCTACTCTGAACCAGTTCCTCGCAAATGGTCCAAAGACGTTCAGCAACTGTGTTGAGGCTACCGATGCTGATGATTGGTTAGTCGATCTGGGCAAGAATTTTGAATGCAGCAACGTCAGGCCTAAAGATTTCGTCAAGTTCGCTTCTTTCCAGCTCAAAGATCAGGCCGCAGAGTGGTTCCAGCAGTACCAGGATCCCAGAGGTGGACGTTTGATCGCTTGGGATGATTTCCGTCGTGATTTCCGAGCTCATCACATTCCTCAGAGTGTGACTGAAAGCAAACGTGAGGAATTCCGCAATCTGAAGCAAGGCTCTTTGTCTGTCTATGACTACAACAAGTTGTTCCAGAAGCTCGCCCATTTTGCCAAGCAGGACGTTCCTGATGAGAAGAGAATGATCTATCAGTTCAGGGGTGGTCTCCATGAAGAAATTCAGCTCGCTCTTGTCCTCTTTGAGCCGTTGAGATACGATGAGTTCTACAACATGGCACTGAAGCAAGAGGTTGCTCAGTTAAGGTGTGATGCTTCCAGGAAGCGTGTCAGAGACACTACGCCTTCTTCATCTACTCAAGTGGCCAAGCAGCAGAAGTATTGGCTTCCTCCTCCTCCGTTTCCTCAGCCGTATTAGCAGAAGAGCAAAGGTGGCAGTGGTTCATCCCACCCACCCAACCCAGGCTTTCAGAACAAGACTTCGTCTCAAGCTCCAAGATCGAGTGCCCCGTACCACTGTCCGCTTTCTGAGGTCATGTGCAACAAGTGCCAACAGAAGGGTCACTACGCCAACAAGTGTTTCAACCAGAGGCGTCTTCCTCCTCCTCCTCTTGTCAGATCGGCAAGTACAGCTGTGGTCAAGCATAATCCCAAGCACGCCAAGGTCAATATGGTGAATGCAGCTCAGGCAGAGGATTCTTCGGATGTCATCATGGGTAACTTTCCAGTTAATTCTATTCCTGCAAGAGTTCTTTTTGACACTGGTGCATCGCATTGTTTCATGTCAAGATCTTTTGTTTCCAAGCATGATTTTGTTTCAAATATGTTGGGTAAACCTATGGGAGTGGTTTCTCCAGCTATGTCTATGAGGGCTACTTCAATGGTCCCGGATATTTGTATCATGTTGGGCGATTTCAAGTTCTTGGCTTCTCCTAAGGTTCTTGGTGATTCTGATATCGATCTTATTCTCGGGATGGACTGGCTCTCTAAGCATAAAGCTCAGCTTGATTGTGCAGCCAGGCAGATTCAACTGACTCATTCGTCTGAGGATGTCATTGTCTTTGCTGCTCGGGATAATACCATCCGGTTGTTTTCTCTCAATGAGAAGGGTGAATTGGATGCTATTTCGCACATTTCGGTTGTTTGTGATTATCAAGACGTCTTCCCAGAAGAACTCCCAGGAATGCCTCCGCACCGGCCGGTTGAATTTGTTATTGAACTTGAGCCCGATACGGAACCTGTGTGCAAACGTCCCTACAAGCTCGGCCCCAATGAGTTGAAGGAGTTGAAGAAACAACTCGATGTTCAAGAGAGAATGGGTCTCATTCGGCCTAGTACTTCTCCGTGGGGTTGTGGTGTTCTTCTTGTGAGGAAGAAGGATGGAACGGACCGACTTTGTCTTGATTACCGTCCATTGAACAAGAAGACCATCAAGAACAAATACCCACTTCCCAACATTAATGAGCTGTTTGAACAACTCAAGGGTGCCCAAGTATTCTCCAAGCTTGACCTTCGTATGGGTTATCATCAGATTCGCATTCGTGAGCAAGATATTCCCAAGACGGCATTCAGAACAAGCTATGGGTCATATGAATACACTGTCATGTCTTTTGGCCTCGCCAATGCTCCTCCGACGTTCTCTCGCATGATGAACTTCATCTTCAACCCCTACACCAATGACTTCATTTTGGTCTATCTCGACGACATTCTGGTTTTCTCGAAGAACAAGGAAGATCATGCCAAGCACTTGCGTTTGGTTCTTGACAAGCTCAGGGAACATCAGTTCAACGCCAAGTTCTCTAAGTGTGAATTTTGGCTCGATGAGGTGCTTTATCTTGGCCATATTATCTCTGCCAAGGGCATTTCTGTGGATCCTGAGAAGGTGTCTACAATTGTTAATTGGGAACCTCCTCAGAACGTGAAGCAACTCCGTAGCTTCCTCGGTCTCGCAAGCTACTGCCGAAGATTCGTTGAAAAGTTTTCCAAGATCGCGAAGCCTCTCTCTAATCTTCTCCAGAAGCACGTCAAGTACGTTTGGTCTCCGGAGTGTGATACTGCTTTCAACTCTTTGAAAGAGAAATTGATCACTGCTCCTGTTCTGACTCCGCCCGATGAAACCAAGCCGTACGAGGTCTTTTTTGATGCCTCTCTCCAAGGTCTCGGTGCTGTACTGATGCAAGAGAAGAAAGTTGTTGCTTACACCTCTCGCCAGTTGAAGCCTAATGAGAAGAACTACCCCACTCATGATCTCGAGTTGGCGGCAGTTGTGCACGCCTTGTTGACTTGGAGACATCTTCTATTGGGAAGAAAAGTGGACATTTTCACTGATCACAAGAGTCTCAAGTACATCTTCACACAGCCTAATCTCAACCTCAGGAAAACTCGATGGGTCGAAATGATTCAAGAGTACAATCTGAGTATCGAGTATACTCCAGGAAAGGCCAATGTGGTTGCTGACGCTTTGAGCAGAAAAGCATATTGCAATAGTTTGTTTCTGAAGCCTTATCAACCCGAGCTTTGTGAAGCTTTCCGCAAACTTAATCTGCAAATTGTTCCTCAAGGTTTCCTCGCCAACCTTCAAGTCTCTCCTACCTTGGAAGACCAGATTCGCCAAGCCCAGCTTCTCGATGCTATGGTGAAAAAGGTGAAGATTGGTGTTGCAAAGAGTCAGTCCAAGTACAAGTGCTACCGACTTGATGACAAGGACAGTCTCTTCTTCGAGGATCGAATTGTTGTGCCCAAAGGTGAACTTCGTAAGGTAATCATGAACGAGGCTCACAACTCTCTCCTCTCCATCCACCCTGGTAGCACGAAGATGTATCAGGATCTGAAGCAAACTTATTGGTGGACTCGAATGAAGCGCGAGATCGCTCAATTCGTGAATGAATGTGATGTCTGCAGAAGAGTGAAGGCAGAACACCAAAGGCCAGCAGGTCTCCGACAACCTCTTGCCATTCTAGAATGGAAGTTTGACCACATTGAAATGGACTTCGTGACTGGGTTTCCAAAGTCCAAGCGTGGCAATGATGCTATATTCGTTTTCATCGACAAGCTCACCAAAGTGGCTCACTTCCTACCTATCAAAGAGTCAATCACTGTAGCTCAATTGGCGGAGCTCTATACCTCTCGAATTGTCTCTCTGCACGGCATTCCTCAAGTGATATCTTCAGACCGTGGCCGCATCTTTACCTCCAAGTTTTGGGATTCTTTTCAGAAGGCCATGGGCACCAACATCCGCTTCAGCACTGCTTTCCATCCTCAAACAAGCGGTCAAGTCGAGCGTGTCAACCAGATTCTTGAAGATATGCTCAGGGCTTGTGTTATCTCCTTCGGCATGAAGTGGGAGGATTGTCTTCCTTATGCTGAATTCTCGTACAACAACAGTTTTCAAGCAAGTTCGGGCAAGGCCCCATTTGAAATTCTGTATGGTAGGAAGTGCCGTACACCTCTCAACTGGTCTGAAACCGGTGAACGTCAGCTGCTGGGTAATGACCTAATCACAGAGGCAGAAGAAATGTGCAACGTCATTCGTGATAACCTCAAAGCAGCCCAATCCCGCCAGAAGAGCTACTATGATAGTAAGCACCGTGATTTGGCTTTCGAGATCGGAGATCATGTCTACCTCCGCGTCTCTCCTATGAAAGGGACTCGTCGCTTCGGTATCAAAGGGAAGCTTGCCCCCAGATACGTCGGGCCTTTCAAGATTGTCAGCAAGAGAGGCGACCTCGCCTATCAACTCGAGCTTCCTGCAAACTTTGCCAATGTTCATGATGTGTTCCATGTCTCCCAACTCCGAAAGTGCTTCAAGACGCCTGAACGCACCGTAAACTTCGAGGAAATTGAGATCCAAGAAGATCTCTCCTATCGTGAGGATCGAGTTGCAATCCTTGAAGAGACTGAACGCAGAACTCGCAACAAGTTAATCAAATTTCTCAAAGTCAAGTGGTCACACCATTCCGACCGTGAAGCTACCTGGGAACGCGAGGATCACCTCCGTTCTGAGTACCCGGAGTTCTTTCAGTCCTAGATCTCGGGAAGAGATATTTTCGTAGTGGTGGAGTGTTGTAACGCCGCAGATATTACTTTCCCAATTTGTACCCCAACTCTTGCCATTTCCGGCATTAAGTTATATTTATTCCTCGGGTTCGGGTCTTTGTCTCCGTGTGTTGTTTTTGTTTTCGTGCATCTCATATCATGTCATCACATGCATTGCATTTGCATACATGTTCATCTCATGCATTCGAGCATTTTCCCCGTTGTCCGTTTTGCATTCCGGCGCTTCGTTCTCCTCTGGTGGCCATTTCTAGCTTTCTTTCGTGTGTGGGGATTAAACATTTCCAGATTGGACCAAGACTTTCCATGCGGCCTTGGTTTACTACCGGTAGACCGCCTGTAAAGTTTCGGGTCATTTGGACTTCGTTGGATACCCCAACGGTTAACCGAGGGACCAAAAAGGCCTCGTGTGTGTTGCAGCCAAACACCCCTCCAATTTGGCCCAAAACCCACCAAACTCTGCTCCATCGTCTCGGTCGTTCGATCACGGTCGCGTGGCCAAAAACTGCACCTCATTTGGACACTCCTAGCTCCCTCTATGCCTATATAAAGACCCCCCTCCGAAATTCTTCTTCTTCCTCCCCCCGGAAACCCTAGAACACCTCGCGCCGGCCGGACACGTCCGTCCCTGGCCGGACAAAGTCGCGCCGCCGCCCTGCACCAGTGGCGTAACGCCACGTGGCGCCGCCCGCCCCACCGCGCGGCCCGGCGAGCCCGCCGCGGGCCCTCCCGGCCCGATCCCTTCGCCGCCAGGCCCTCGCCTGCCGCTGCCTCCTTCCCCGAGGCCGGTGGCCGCGCCCCGCGATGCCGGCGCCGGAGCTCGCCGCGCCGCCGCAGCTCCACTCCGCCGGCCGCTGCCCCGCATCTCCGCCGCCTCACCACTGCCGCCCGGGCGCCGCGCCGCCCCGCTCCGCCGCCTCCCCGCCTAGCCGCCGGCCAGATCCGGCCGCGGGATCGTCCGCCGTCGACCCCGACCACCGCCGTCTGCCTCGGCTACGGCGAGCCCGCTGCCACCTCGATCCGCGTGCCGGCCGGATCCAGATCTGGAACTACCTCGGGTTGACTTTTTCCCTCCAAACCCTAACTCCTGATGCATTCTTTGTCTGCTCTTACCTTTGCATCCGTGGCTCCGTTTTGGACATATGATATATCAAAATCTTCGTCTCGACAAGTACATCATTTCATTCCATTACATCTTTTGCATTTGAGGTCATCTTGATGCCCAAAATGCTGGTAGAAGGAGGCATCGTGAGTTAAATTGCAGATCCGTTAGCTCAACATTGACTTTTGTCATTTTTGCCATGATTATTGTGGGCATGATATGCATGTGCCCCTTTGGGATGAATTGTTAAGCATTTTGTCTTCTTTCCAGAGGTGCCACCCATGCATTTTTAGGATGTGCATGGTGTCTTGTGCAAGCTTGCAAAGAGGGGTACCTGAGATTGCTGATTTCAGGGACTTAAGTGATTTTCACAAAGTCTGGGATGTTTTAGTTCATGGTGCTATATGTCCAGCTTGTTTCCTAGTGATCCGTGCCTCTTTTGAGGATGATCAGTACGAGCGATTTGTTATGCTTGTTGTGCTTTATCCATCCATGTCTTTACTTGTTAAGTTGGAGCAACCTAGGTTGACTCAAACGAGCTCAACTTTTGCATCATTATCAATTTGGGCAGATCGTCAACTCTTTTGCGATTTTGCCGGTGCCATTGCTAGTGATCCGTGCATGCTATGCCGTTGTTCTTGCCATGTCCAGCTAGCATTTTGTGCCTTATTTATGGATATATGCTTGTCTTGACATGAATTGCACCGTAGTGAGTGCATCGAGCTCGTTTACATGCCTCCGTGAGTTATAATTTCAGCATGTCTCAGTTTTCACTAAGTCTGAAAACTGATTGTGTTTCATCTATGTTCTTGTGCTCGGTAGAATATTTTGTGAACCCTTTTTGCCCCAGGTCATTTTGGGTGTTTCGTTAAGCTTGTTGAGTAGCTCCATTCCATGCCCTTACTTGTCATGTTCAGGTTATGTTTCATGTTGTTTTGCTGCTCCGAAGAGAGCATCGTGGTCGGAAATTCCAGACTAGCTAAGTCTGAAATCTGTTTTGCTTATTCAGTTTTGCCATGCTTGTTTGAACCCCTTAATGGATGAATTTGACTAAGGCTCACTCCTAGTGATTTGTTAAGCATCTTGTGTACATCCCTGCCATGCATTTTTTTTTCATGTTTGGTGGCTGTAGCATGTTCATTTCGTTGCATCTAGGAGCCTACTTGCTGTATATCGCAGATCGGTTCGTTTCCTAAAACGCTTGCCATTTCCAAACCGTAGCTCCGATTCCTATGATCATTATATTGTTTTCAGGGGATTTCTTCCCCTCTATCCAGTGGAACACTTGGTTTTCCAAGTTGAGGCCAGGTTCATGCATTTCCTGTCACGTCTTGCATTTTGCATCCCGCATCGCATCCCGCATAGCATACCATCTTTGCATCTTATTGGTTGCCCTTGCACGTGGTTGATTGTATCCTTGTTGCTTGTTTGTGTTGTTGGGTAGAGCCGGGAGACGAGTTCGCTAACGAGGAGCCCGTTAAGTTTGCTTTTGAGGATCCAGTCAACTTTGACAACTGTGCACGCAAGATGATCATACCCTCGAAATCACTACTATCTTTGCTATGCTAGTTTGCTCGCTCTTTTGCTTTGCCAATGCTACGATGCCTACCACTTGCTTGTCAGCCTCCCAATTACCATGATTGAGCCTCTAACCCACCTTTGTCCTAGCAAACCGTTGATTGGCTATGTTACCGCTTTGCTCAGCCCCTTCTTATACCGTTGCTAGTTGCAGGTGAAGATTGGAGCCGTTCCTTGTTGGAAAATTTATTTACTTGTTGGGATATCATTATATTGCTATGTTATCTTAATTCATCTATATACTTGGTAAAGGGTGGAAGGCTCGGCCTCTCGCCTAGTGTTTTGTTCCACTCTTGCCGCCCTAGTTTCCGTCATATCGGTGTTATGTTCCCGGATTGTTGCGTCCCTTACGCGGTTGGGCTATAATGGGAACCCCTTGATAGTTCGCCTTGAATAAAGCTTTTCCAGCAATGCCCAACATTGGTTTTACCATTTGCCACCTACCCTCTTTTCCCTTGGGTTTCCGGAGCCGGAGGGTCATCTTTATTTTAGCCCCCCACGGGCCAGTGCTCCTCTGAGTGTTGGTCCGGAACGTCAGCCGCCAGTGGCCACCAGGGGCAACTCTGGGCTGGCCTACCGGAAGTTTGGACAATCTGAGTGTGCCCTGAGAAAGAGATATGTGCAGCTCCTATCGGGATTTGTCGGCACATTCGGGCGGTGTTGCTGGACTAGTTTTGACCTGTCGAATCATCTTGTTGTACCGAGATACCGAGTCTGATCGGTGTGTCTTGGGTGGAGGTCTATTCCTTCGTTGACCGTGAGAGCTTGTTATGGGCTAAGTTGGGACCCCCCTGCAGGGATTGATCTTTCGAAAGCCGTGCCCGCGGTTATGGGCAGATGGGAATTTGTTAATGTCCGGTTGTAGATAACTTGAACCTTAATTAATTAAAATGAATCAACTGAGTGTGTTGCCGTGATGGCCTCTTCTCGGCGGAATCCGGGAAGTGGACACGGTGTTGGAGTTATGTTTGTGCAGGTTGCTCTCTAGTTTCTCGCTCGTGCTTTGCCTCCTCTTCTCGCTCTCTTTGGCGAATAAGTTAGCCACCATATATGCTAGTCACTTGCAGCAGCTCCACTTACATTACCCCTTTCCTACCTATTAAGCTTAAATAGTCTTGATCGCGAGGGTGCGAGATTGCTGAGTCCCTGTGGCTCACAGATTACTGTTACACCAGTTGTAGGGACAGATGAAACAGCTCCAGATGGCGCGCTCGAGCTCAAGTGGGAGTACGACAAGGACTCTCAGCGTTACTATGTGTCTTTTCCTGATGATCAGTAGTGGTGCCTATTCGGGGTTAGATTCAGGGCCTTGTCGCATGTTGGGGGTCTTTCCTATTTTGGCGCCGTAGTCGGGCCATGAGTGATTTGTATGATGGATGTTATTTATGTACTTTGATGTGACGTGGTGAGTGTAAGCTAACTATGCTATTCCCCTTTATATTATTTATGTACATGGGATGTGTAATGATTTCCCGACTTGCGACATATGCCTTCAATGCGATTATGCCTCTAAGTCGTGCCTCGACACATGGGAGATATAGTCGCATTGAGGGTGTTACACGCACTCTCCCTCGCCCTCATCCCCTCCTCTGTCTCTCTCTCTCTCATGCGCACGGCCGAACGCCACCATCGCCGCCGCCTGCAGTTGCCATGGCCAGAGCCACCTCCTCGCCCCCCGCCTGAGCCTAGAGCTCTGCCACGACCTCTTCTACGTCCCCATCTAGCTACACATCGCCGGATGCCCCGTGACGCCACCCTGGAGCTCATCTTCAACCTCCTGCACCGAGCGCCGCCGTCGTCGATTCCCCGTCACCAGCGCGTCCCCGAGCTCTCCAACAATTCCATTGGATGCGCTGTGAGCTTCCCATCGCTTCCCCCCTAACCCCGTGGCATTTTTCTCATCGTAGCCACCTAGCCACCGGAGCCGGGAGCTCCGTGCCGCCGGCCATGGTGCCGCCGTGGCCAGAGCCCGAACCAGCCGCTCCCGCACGCGTCATCGTTCTCCCCACCTCTGCAGGAGCCCGTAGCCACCACCAGCTCCTCCTCCCGTACACCACAACGCCATTCCGGCCAACTCCGTGCGGGCACCGCCGCGGATGTGGTCGTCGCCGTCAGCTTCGGCGACTACGCGACCAACCAGTGGCACCGTTGGACGTGGCGCATCCCCAGGGTCCCGTAGAATCCACCCGCGCGAGGAATGGTTGCCGGAACAGAGATTCCGGTGTGCCTCCGCCGTCGGTTGAGGTCGCCGGCGGCCTATCCCCGGCCGGCTGACATGTAAAATTAGGCTAAAACTAATAGTCACTAACTACCCTCCCTAGTCACTGACATGTGGGCCCATGCCCCACTGACACTTTTAGTTAGGATCAAATTAGCACTAACAGTCTCTATTAATTAGCCTAGTCACTGACCAGTGGGTCCCAGCCGTCAGGTTTGACTCTGGGCGATTCAGTTGACCTGCTGACGTCACAGTGACGTAGTGCTGATGCCATAACTCATTTTCTGGATTAATTATAAGTCGGAAAATTCCAGAAAATAGTTAAAACTTCTAAATTTCATAGTAAATCAACCATAGGTCCAAATCAAATAAATTATATATGAAAAATTATTAGAAAAATATGATGAATCTGTTTATGCCATGGTCATGCATGTTTGAACAAGGTAACATCACTGAATAGGACAAATGATGATTAGCGAAATTTATGAAATAACATTTGGAGTTGGAATTTGATCTTGTTTGAGTTCCACTTCAATCAAATTGGCTAGATATTGCATTAGGTCAATTCAGTACGTCAATATGTCATATCATTCATTCGCTTGTGCATTGCATTAATTGAATGTTGTTATGTTCCCTTGCCGGTAATTTTCCCTTCTTAGTAGACGTGTTTCGGTGATATGATCGATGACACCGATGAAGAGTTATACTATCTTCAGAAGTGTCAGGCAAGCAAAAACCCCTTGCTCATTCTGATACAATCCCACTCTCTCGCTCCTACTCTCTTTTAGTACATTAGGACAACAAGGATTCATCTGTTACTTGCTGCGGTAGTTGAACCCCTTATCCTCTGCATGACCTGTCATTGCCATAGTAAATAGATTAAACCCACTAGCATGAGTAGGAGTTGTTTGAGCCCTAATGTGCCTACTCATTCATGCTTGTTTGTCATGCCTGCTATTGCATAGAATTGTGTCAGGTCTGATTCATCGGGGATGAATCGGAGGTGTGTGAACATGTCCTACTATTGAGAGCTAAGTGTGTGAACATGATTTGGTAAAGGTATCGATGAGAGGCCATGTAGGAGTACATGGTGGGTTGTTTCATTGAAGCCGTCCTTAGGAACTGAGTTCTGTGTTTGTGATCCATGAAACAGCTACTACCACACATTGGGCCCTGAGATATGACCCCGCTCGACTTACTGACCCCCCTCGTCCTCTGTCCAGGAGTTGCATCTAGTTTCCGGTGTTTATAGGATATGTGTTGGCGGCCGTGCGTAGCGCTGACCCTAGGGGTGGGCTATGATGCGATAGATACACCGTGGCACGGTGTATCGGGTGCCCGTTTGGTGTCTTGGGAACCCTGCACACATCGTATGGGGCTGTGAGCGAAACTCCGGCCGGATCTCCTCACGGATGGAACCCGAATAGGCGATAAACCTGGACTAGAGACTTGTGCGGTTAGTCAGGTCGTGGTCTACACTCACATCGGCTTTCGCTTGATGTCTGGCGAGCACATGTCGTGTGCAGACGCTAAGTGGTGGAAATATGTGTGACGAAGTACACCCCCGTAGGGTATAAAACTATTCGAATAGCCGCGTCCGCGCTAAAGGACTTCTGGGTTGCCTATAACAGTTCATAGACAAGTGAAAGTGGATACTCTAAAACTCGCAAATAAGTGCGAGTGCTATGGATGGCCTTCTCGTAGGGAGACGGGAGCGGATCCATAGTGGTGTATTGAATGGTGAATATGTGGACTCGTGTGCGCCACCTCAAAAGAGTTGCTTGCAGTCGTAGTTCAGGTTAGCCACTGAGTCAAAGCTGGCTTGCTGCAGTTAAACTCCACCACACCCCCTTGTTGATACCGATGCATATGTAGCTAGTTCTGATGTAAGTCTTGCTGAGTACTTTTGTACTCACTGTCGGTGTTAAAACCGACGGATCTCGGGTAGGGGGTCCCGAACTGTGCGTCTAGGCCGGATGGTAACAGGAGGCAGGGAACACGATGTTTTACCCAGGTTCAGGCCCTCTTGATGGAGGTAAAACCCTACGTCCTGCTTGATTAATATTGATGATATGGGTAGTACTAGAGTAGATCTACCACGAGATCAAGGAGGCTAAACCCTAGAAGCTATCCTATGGTATGATTGTTGTATATGGAGTTGATGTCCTACGGACCACAACCCTCCGGTTTATAGACACCGGATAGGGTTAGGGTTAGACAAAGTCGGTTACAATGGTAGGAGATCTTGAATATCCGCATCGCCAAGCTTGCCTTCCACGCCAAGGAAAGTCCCATCCGGACACGGGACGATGTCTTCAATCTTGTATCTTCATAGCCAGGAGTCCGGCTGAAGGTATAGTCCGGCTACCCGAACACCCCCTAATCCAGGACTCCCTCAGTAGCCCCTGAACCAGGCTTCAATGACGACGAGTCCGGCACGCAAATTGTCTTCGGCATTGCAAGGCAGGTTCCTCCTCCAAGTCCTTCATAGAAGATTGTAAACACCAAGAGTAGTGTCCCGCTCTGCAAAATAAGCTTCCACGTATTGCCATAGAGAGAATAATATTAACACAAATCAAATCTGCTGACGTATTCCGCAGTGCGTCATCACACTACGGCCATGTCCTTTACTCGAATCGTTTTTACTTTTCCACCTCAGCACGTTTTGCGAGGCGGTTTCCATGGCACGTCTTGGCAAAGCAGAGATCGTGTACCCCCCTTTCACGGGATTCTCATCAATACGGACGTAGGTAACCCAACCGCGCCACTTATCACGGTTTTACTAGGCTGGCGGGGACGCACAACCGCATCCGCCCATATAAGGGGATAAGGATCCACCTTTTTACCTACGCCTTCTTCCTCCTTTGCCTATCCATCTCCTGCGCACTCGAGCTCCAGCGCCCAAGCATGCACTTCCCACCTCAACCTTCTCCAGCAATGTCCGGAGCGGGAGGAAAGTTGATGGTCTCCTCCGCCACGGAGGGCCAAGTCAAGAAGCTAAGGAAGGCCGGATACCTGTCCAAGGACATCGAGCACCGGCTTCCCGAAAAGGGGCAGCTTCTCCCCACCCCATGGCCCCATGAGAGGGTAGTATTTCTTCCCCACTTCCTCTGCGGACTGGGTTTTCCACTTCACCCATTTGTCCGAGGGCTCATGTTCTAATATGGCCTGGATTTCCACGATCTGGCCCCGAACTTCATCCTCAACATCTCGGCGTTTATCGTCGTGTGCGAGGCTTTTCTCCGCGTCAGCCCTCATTTCGGCCTCTGGCTCAAGACCTTCAACGTCAAGCCCAATGTGGTGCGCGGCAGCCAGGCGGAGTGCGGAGGTGCCATGGCGGGCAAGATGGCCAACGTCCTATGGTTCGAGGGCTCTTTTGTGGAGACCCTAAAGGGATGGCAATCCGGGTGGTTTTACATCACCGAGCCGCGCGATCCGAAATGGACCGCAGCCCCCGAGTTCCGATCCGGACCCCCCACGCGGCTTATGTCCTGGAAAGAGACGGGCCTGTCGTGGGGTGATGAAAAAGAGGTGACCGGATTGCAAACATGCATCCAGTCCCTGGTGAACAAGCCAACCCGGCTTGTTAATGTAATCCAGGTTATGCTTGTCCGCCGGATCCTCCCATGCCAACAACGGGATTTTAATCTGTGGGAGTTCGACCCGGCGCAGCATCAAACCCTCAGCAGGCTCTTTGACACGACGTACGAAGATGCCTGGAAGATGCTATTCAAGGGCGCCGAGGCTCCCGCATCCGCTTTCGAGGACCGCGGATATAGCTCGCAACGTCACGCTAGCGAGGTAAGCCATCTACACCTTTTACAGGATGTTATGCTTTTTTGATAGTTTGACTCTATGCGGGATCTAAACTCCCTTACCTTTGACAGGCTTGGCGGGCGATATCCGGACCGATTAACTGTCCGGCTCCGCTGCCCGAAGACCCAGCCCCAGCTCTGCTAGTGAAGCTGCTGGTTCCAGCGCCTTATGTGGTGCCGGAGAAGAAGGCCAAGAAGAAGAAGACCACAGGGACTCGAAAGAGTGCCCGCAATGTGGTGGTGTCGGACTCGTCATGTGACGAGTCCGAGATGCCCTCCTCCCATGAGAACGAGGAGGAGTAAGAAGAAAACTCCCCCCCCCAGCGGAGGGAGAAGAGAAGAGGAAGGCCGCCCCATCGGGGGAGGCCAAGGGGTCTAGGAAAAGGAAGACCCCTCCGCCGGACTATGCCCCCGATGCCGAAGAGGGCAAAGAGGAGTGGCCAAACAGGGCCAAGCGTCCGGCGAAATAGTAAATTCGGATATCAGAGTAACTCATGATGTTCCTTTGTTGCACAGCTTTCCCTAATGTCGAATGTAATTATGCAGTCCGCCCCGGGCCGAATTCGACGAATAGTCGGGCGGCTCCCTAGACTCATCGGACGTGAACTCAGTTCCGCCTGCTGTCTCCCCCGCACTACAGACGACACCGAAGTGGCGTCGTGACAAGCTCCGGGGCAGGAGGAGGTGGTCCCGGAGGATCCGCAAGGCAACCTCCCGGACTCCAGGAGTGAAGGGGATAAGGCTCCCCAGGGCTCCAAGTCCGGCTTTGTGCCGGACACCGCGTCGGAATCTTCCACAGTTCCGGACCGCGGTAGGCGAACTCCTTCCAAGAGGAGCAAGCCTTCTGAGCCGGCGGCCTCCGTCCAACCGGAGGTGCCGGACAATCTGCTGGAGGTGCTTGATGACGCCTCCATCGACGAGGGGCACTGTACTATTATGAGTACGGTGATCCAGAAGGTTCAGTCCGCCAAGAGCGGACTAACTGAAGCTTGCGCTAGCCTTCTAACAGGCTTCGAGGTAAGTAAAAATATGTAAAAATATTACCGCATAGACAGTAGCCCGTGATGTTCTGTTTGGCGTTCGGAAAGAAAAGCCGAATAGAGGATCTATTAAATTTCGCAGGAGTCAAAAAAAGAGTCAATATGCGTATGCAGGCTTCGCTGCTATCCACCGCCGCACTGACTGCGGAGGTGGGTGTCCTGAAGCAGGACCTCGAGCGGACCGAGCAAGAGCTCGGCCTTGCCAAGCGGCAGCTCGAGGAGAAAGAAGGTAAGAAATACCTTACAGAAAAAGTGTCTATATAAAGGCGTGATTGCAAAAAGAATAACAGGATTGTACTGCTTATTGTAGGGGCCACGACTGAGGTGGCGACCCTTAAGCAGGCGCTGTCTGAGGCCGAAAAGAAAACGGCCGCGGAGCGCACCGAGCGAGACAGACTTGGGGCTCAGGTCAGCAAGGTGCAGCAAGAGCTTCAGGCTCTCATGAAAAAACATGAGAGTTTGGAGCTTGAGTCAGAGGCGCAAGCATCCGAGCTCGCGACGGCCCTAGAGGCTGCCAAGTCTGCCCAGGCCGAAGCCCAAAAGGCCCTCCAAGAGTTGGAGGGACTGAGGAAGATAGCAGCGGGTAAGGCATTCTTTATGCAAAGCAGAAATATAAAAGTGAACTACTTGTTACTTACCAGGATCCAAGCTCTCCAGGGGCATTTGCAGATCTTCCCCACAGCGTATCCGACGCCGCCGCATTCTACTAAGCTGAAGAGGGTAGCTCGACGGAGAAGGTGTTCTGGTCTCAGTATTCTGAGGCCGGACACCCAGTGCCCTTGAGCAACTAGCTGAAACAGCTAGTCGAGCTCCACAAGGCGGCCGAACAGGCCATGAAGGGCTTGCCTGGGAGCTATTTCGGCCTGGTGCGGTGGCTGGTGGAGGCCTGTCCGAGGCTCGAGGTCATCAAGCGCTCTGTCTGCATCGAAGGTGCCCGTCGGGCCCTTGCCCATGCAAAGGTGCACTGGGGTAAGCTGGACAGTGAGAAGCTAGTGAAGGATGGGCCGCCACCGAGGAAGGAGCATCGCAAGACCAAGAACTACTACAAGGATGTTCTTGCAGGTGCCCGCCTTGTGGCGGATGAATGTACCAAGGATGTGATTTTTGAATGAACTCGCTCGTGTTTATCCTGTGCGCTGAAAACTTGTTCATATGCGCTAAGAAATGCTTATTGAATTTAAAATATTACTTTCTGTGCGGCTGTTTATCAAAAATTGAGAGATGGCCAGTCGTCGGCTTCTGCCTCCATGCCACTAGTGCTGGGGTGTTCGGGATAAACCTGAGCGCTCTTTTTTCCCATAGTTGGGTCCTTCGAGGGAGGCGCTCAGCACAACGAACCAGGCAATCGGACTATAATGCTTGAACACTCTCACTTAGCCATAGAACTCTATAATTTTAAATTTCGGCGAAGCCATAGTTCGGAAGACCGAGTTCGGGGCGCTATCCACACCTTGGCCAGACAAAGCCAGCTCCTCGCTCGAAGCGGCATAAGCCTTTAGGGACTCGAAAAACCTCTCGAACAGCGACCGGTCTCTCGCCACATCATGACAGTCAGTTTTAGCTTTCTCCACTTAGGTGCTTAACCCAGCTGAACCGGGGCACAATCGCAGTGGTTCTCCTAGTGCTACCTTAGCCGATATAGCGGAACGTAAGGCACCAAAACATAGGAGCCGGGCAAACCCAACTATTGGCCCAAATCATGATTCGGAGCCGATGCATATAGTGCTATAAGTTTGGGGTGCCACACTTGTGAAAGTGTACGGACTTCTCACACCGTTATGTGGGGTACTGAAGCCCCTGGCGTGTTTGCCGTACCATGGTGTACGGGTGCAATCATGTCATTTAATAAACATATATGTGAAAAGAAGATAATGCAAAAAAAAGACAGAAAGCTATGCATTGTTTATAGAGAGGCTATTTATCAAAGCCGAACGATACAAATAGTGCGGTAAGCAAAAGATATTGGACTATTTAGTATGTACTGACTAGGGGCAGGCCGCCGAATTGTATTTAAAACAGGTATACCGCTCGTAACAGAGACCACCTGGGAGTTCCATAATGCGGCATGGCTTGTCTGCCTCCCTGGAGCTTGCATCGTTTGTGCGGCAGTCGAATTGCCGAACAGGTCGTCCGAAGTATGGAGTCCTGAAAGTAAGAAAGGATTAAAAAAAGAATCTGGCAGCCCCTAGTACTTTTTAAGCCGTATTTTGGGCATGCCATTATTGTGCCCCTTCCCCTATGCCCATGGTATTTCAAGGGCGTAGTTATGTACGCAAGGTACTGGTTTTGCTATATCGCGAGAGCTGGGGTTGGGGCCGCATTGCTACGCTTGCTCAGAGTGTGCCAGGCGGTCCTGCTGTGGGTTACTCTAGGCGCGCTTGGCAGTGTCTGGATTTTTAACGGCCAGACTAGAGAATTGCCTAAGAAGGCTACTTTGTACTTCCGCTGCGACAGTCGCCATGTGCTCCTCCGTACGGAGGGAGCGTTTGGTGTTTCCGTTGACCGTGATTACTCCTCGAGGGCCTGGCATCTTGAGCTTGAGATATGCGTAGTGCGGCACCGCATTTAACTTTGCGAATGCGGTTCGTCCGAGTAGGGCGTGATAGCCACTGGGAAACGGGACTATATCGAAGATTAACTCTTTGCTTCGGAAATTGTCCGGGGATCCGAAGACCACGTCAAGTGTTACTGAGCCTGTACAGTTGGCTTCCACACTTGGTATAACGCCTTTAAAGGTTATTTTTGTGGGCTTAATCCTTGAGGGATCTATGTCCATTTTCTGCACTGTATCCTGATAAAGCAGGTTCAGGCTACTACCGCCGTCCATGAGGACTCTTGTGAGATGAAATCCGTCGATGATTGGGTCGAGAACCAATGCGGCGAAGTCACCATGACGGATGCTAGTGGGATGGTCCCTTCGATCAAAAGTGATCGGGCAGGAGGACCATGGGTTCAACTTTGGGGTGACTGGCTCCATCGCGTATACGTCCCGTAGCGCACGCTTCCGCTCCCTCTTGGGAATGTGGGTTGCGTATATCATGTTCACCGTCCGCACTTGTGGGGGAAAGCCCTTCTGTCCATTGTTGTTCGGCGGCTTGGGCTCCTCCTCGTCGTCGTTGTGCAGCCCCTTGTCTTTGTTTTCGGCTCTTAACTTGCCTGCCTGCTTGAACACCCAATAATCCATGTTAGTGTGATTGGCTGGCCTTTCGGGGGTGCCATGTATCTGGCACAAGTGGTCGAGTATTCGGTCCAAACTGGACGAGCCCTAAGTATTCTTTTTTATGGCTTTTTCCGCTGACCGGATTTATAGCCTTCGAATCCGGCATTGACTGCCGTGTCTTCATTGTTGTCGCTGTTAACGCGGCATTTTTGCTTATTCCAATGTGTCTTGCCACTTTTGTCCTTGGTATCCGAGTTACCAGGGTTCCTTGATAAGTTGTTACTGCGAGCGAGCCAGCTGTCTTCTCCCGCGCAAAAGCGGGTCATGAGTGTCGTGAGGGCTGCCATAGATTTCGGCTTTTCCTGTCCCAGATACTGGGCAAGCCATTCGTCATGGATGTTATGCTTGAAGGCTGCTAGGGCCTCTGCGTCCGGACAATCGACTATCTGGTTTTTCTTTGTTAGGAACCGTGTCCAGAATTGTCTGGCCGATTCCTCTGGCTGCTGAATTATGTGGCTTAAGTCGTCGTCATCCGGTGGTCGCACATAAGTGCCCTGGAAGTGTTCGAGGAATGCGGCTTCCAGGTCCTCCCAAAAACCGGCTGAGTCTGCTGGCAAGCTGTTAAGCCAATGCTAGGCCGGTCCTTTAAGTTTGAGCGGGAGGTATTTGATGGCGTGTAGATCATCGCCGCGTGCCATGTGGATGTGCAAGAGATAATCCTCGATCCATACCGCCGGATCTGTTGTGCCATCGTATGATTCGATATTTACGGGTTTGAAACCCTCTGGGATTTTATGATCCATTACTTCATTCATGAAGCATAGCGGGTGTGCGGCGCCTCTTTACTGGGCTATATCACGACGCAGCTCGGAAGAGCTATGTCTGTTGTGTTCGGCCCGGCCGAATTTGTTGTATCCGGAGTGAAGATCATCGTCACGTGCCATAGGGCGCCTGCACGATCCGTAGATCGATCTTGTTTGTCTTGCCTTATCCTCCAGTACGTCTCACACGTCTGGCGCATTTTCCCGTGCCTTAGTTGAGCGGCGTCTGGGCATGGCTTGGGTGGAGGACCGAGAGGCCTCTCTATCGCGGCCGCGAGGTGGCCGGTCTTCCATGTCATGCGCTGGTGATGTAGGTGCTTCCTCCTCTGATCGGGGTAGCGGCCTGCGCTTTGGGTAACCCTTGGAGGGGCGTTCGAGTTCATACTCTTCGGCCGCAAGGACTTCAGTCCATCTGTCAGCTAGCAAATCTTGGGCAGCTCTAAGCTGTTGCTGCTTTTTCTTGAGGCTTCTTGCCGTGGCTAAAAACCTGTGTTTGAAACGCTCTTGTTCAGCGGGGTCTGATGGTATGACGAATTCGTCGTCATCGAGGCTTGCCTCGTCTTCAGAGGGAGGCGTATAGTTATCATCCTCGACCTCTCGGTCTGCCGCTCTCTCATGAGGGCTGGCTTCTCCATCTTCGTGTGCCGAATCTTGCTGAGGTGCGTGTTCTTCGGTGCTATCCGGGGTAGTATTATCTCCCGTGCCGGAATCACCGTTTTTTGCTTTGGCGGGATTTAGAGCGGCGCCGCTGACGCCGGCGCTTTGGCTGTTTCTTGGGGGTGTCATCCCCCACTGTTCCATCGCCATCTCCATCTTTTGGAGTATCCACCATATATATGTCATATGACGAGGTGGCCTTCTAGCGCCCTACAGGTGCTGGTTCCTGTTCGTCTCCTACATCGTCGTCCATACCGTCGATGTCTTCGGAGCCGAAGTCAAGCATGTCGGTTAAATCGTCGACAGTGGCTACAAAGTGGGTGGTGGGTGGGCTTTGAATCTCTTCATCGTCCGTATCCCACCCTCGCTGACCGTAATCCGGCCAGGGCTCTCCTGATAAAGAGAGAGACTTAAGAGAATTCAGGATGTCGCCAAAAGGCGAGTGCTCAAAGATGTCTGCGGCGGTGAACTCCATTATCGGCGCCCAATCAGATTCGATTGGCAGGCGCGCAGGGGGTTCGGAGTCCGGGGAGGAGTCCGGATCCTCGGAGTAACGGGTCATGCAGAGTGCGGGGCTAGCGTTCGGCTCGATCGCCTTTGAGATCGCAGCCCCCAAGGTGGCATTCAACCGCTCGTCCTCGATTGGCGCAATAGGCTCCGAGTTAGGGGTCGGAACCGATGCGTGTGCGGCCTCCAGGACACTGTCCGGAGGCAGAGCTAGATCATGCCCCTTGAGATACTGCGGCGCGCTTGGCCGTGGCTCGAACCCGTCGAAGATCAAGTCTCCGCGGATGTCAGCCATGTAGTTTAAGCTTCCAAACCTGACTCGATGGCCAGGGGCGTAGCTTTCGATCTGCTCCAGGTGGCCAAGCGAATTGGCCCGCAGAGCGAAGCCACCGAAGACGAAGATCTGTCCGGGGAGAAAAGTCTCAGCCTGGACCGCATCGTTGTTGATGGTCAAAGGAGCCATCGGGCCTAAAGGCGACGACATAGAGGAACTCTCAATGAAAGCACCAATGTCGGTGTCAAAACCGGCGGATCTCGGGTACGGGGTCCCAAACTGTGCGTCTAGGCCGGATGGTAACAGAAGGCAGGGAACACGATGTTTTACCCAGGTTCGGGCCCTCTTGATGGAGGTAAAACCCTACGTCCTGCTTGATTAATATTGATGATATGGGTAGTACAAGAGTAGATCTACCACGAGATCAAGGAGGCTAAACCCTAGAAGCTAGCCTATGGTATGATTGTTGTATATGGAGTTGATGTGCTACGGACTACAACCCTCCGGTTTATATAGACACCGGATAGGGTTAGGGTTACACAGACTCAGTTACAATGGTAGGAGATCTTGAATATCCGCATCGCCAAGCTTTCCTTCCATGCCAAGGAAAGTCCCATCCGGACACGGGACGAAGTCTTCAATCTTGTATCTTCATAGCCCAGGAGTCCGGCTGAAGGTATAGTCCGGCTACCCAAACACCCCCTAATCCATGACTCCCTCACTCACGTTTGCTTAATTTATGTTTTGCAGAGAGACTTTAGTCTCACTAGTAGTATCGCGTGGACTTTGATGTTTAGCTTGATACCTCAGTTACGATCTTGTGCCCTCGGCAAGATCTGGTAGATAGTCAGGCTTCTCAGCTTTTTTCATTTGTAGATGTCTGTACTCATACATGTTAAGCTTCCGCATGTACTTTGATTTGTTTGCTATGATTGTTGGGTCATGAGACCCATGTTTGTAATATCTCACTCCTCGGAGCCTAATGAATAAATACTTGAGTCGTAGAGTTATGTTGTGATGCCATGTTGTATTTACACATATCGAGCATATTGTGTGTATGATTGAAATGCTTGGTATGTGTGGGATCCGACAATCTAGTTGTTTATCCTTGGTAGCCTCTCTTATGGGGAAATATAGTCTAGTGCTTCCATGAGCCATAGTAGTCCGCTACAGCCCGGTTCACCGGAGTCCAGCTAGCCCAGCACTACTGCTCAGGGCACTTGACTGGCCGGCATGTGTTTCACATCGTCCTTGTGTCTATCCCTTCGGGGAAATGTCACGCGGTGACATCCGGTGTCCTGCCTAGCCTGCTACAGCCCGGGTTTCCGGAGTCCTGTTAGCCCAGTGCTACAACCCGGATTCACTCGCTAATGACCGACATGCTCGATGTGATTCATGTATGCATGTCCCCATACGTCTGTGCCGCTTTGGGTTCACGACTAGCCATGTCGGCCCGGGTTCTCTGTCATATGGATGCTAGCGACACTATCATATATGTGAGCCAAAAGGCGCAAACGGTCCCGGGCCATGGTAAGGTGACACCCGTAGGGATACCGTGCGTGAGGCCGCAATTGGATATGAGGTGTTACCGGCTAGATTGATGTGACTTGGAATCGGGGTCCTGACAAACTATCATGGTGGTTGAAACATCATTGATAAGGTACCCCCAACTCAATCACAATTAAAGTGATTGACAACCCAACAATATTAATTAAACATGGGGAGATACGTGTGATAACCCAAGTACTAGATACTCAAGAATTGTCCATACCCGGGGACAAGGCTAACCATGATTAGATTGTACACTCTTCAGAGGTCTGCACAATTTTCCCCACAAGACTCGATCGCCTTCGTTGGATTTCTCGCACTACAGGGTGTTTGAAAAACGGATGACCGAGACACAATCTTTCAGAAACGTTAACTCTCTACTACGGGTAGACCATACCAAACCTACAAAACCCACTACCTGCTGATCTACCTCTTCAAGAGCTTCACAAGACTTACTCAACTATGCTAGAGCCCATGATAGCTTGTGGCTGCACACGGAAGTTTCTAGCATGAATCATCTAAGTTCCCTTTGAGCCTAGGTGGCGGTCTATAAGAAGATCACACGGATACCCCGGGATTTCCAAAAGAATACAGACAACACTGGGTTCCCCAGGTGCCTCAATCCACATAGTTGTTTGATTAAGTTACCACCTTAAGTTGAACCATTAATTAACAATCTCACAGCTGTCATGAATTTCACTCAAACCCAAACCACGTCTACGAGCATAGCATAGCAATGTAAGCAATATGTAGAAGTAACTCCCAAGGGTTTGAATATAACAGGGCAATAGGTTCTACCTCAGCAACTACTTCCCGACCCACAAGTTAATGACATCCTAATCATGCAATGTTTGAGGATTGGAACTAATGTGTAAAAACTGGGTAATAATGGGATATGATCAAAGTGTTACTTGCCTTGCTGACGATCCACGAATCCTAGAGACTCGTAGTAACACGCTTCGCACTTCGGGAATTGTATCGAAAGCAAACAATAACATACATAAGTAACAAGCAATGATGCAAAAGCAAAAACTTAAATACGAGAGTTTGACCAGAAAGTTGAACTTAAGAACTCCGGTCCGCAAAAAGAATCAAACCAAACGGAGCAACGAAACTCAAACGGCGAAAGAAAGAAGCTCCGTTTACTAATGTGAAACTATGTAAAAATTTACAGTAACAAAAACTTGTTTGAGTTGGTTAAACGGAAAGAAGGGTTCGAGACGAAACTCCAGGCGCTTGAATCGCCTGATTCCGATAAACGAGCGAAAAGATAAACAAAAACTAAGATCGGATCACAAATCGCGATTAGAAGAATCGCGGAATAAATCCGATAAAAGAAAACTGACGAACGGACTAA
Organism: Triticum monococcum; assembly: GCA_034509565.1. NCBI lineage: Eukaryota > Viridiplantae > Streptophyta > Magnoliopsida > Poales > Poaceae > Triticum > Triticum monococcum. Next base: position 637,194,439 of record CM067847.1, on the reverse strand, counting down.
CGAACGAGCGTTCGTTAGCTGTATCTAACGGGCGAAGAACCGTTCGTTAAAATGAATGTTCGGACGAACGCCCGCTAACTAGAAGAACCGAGAATAACCGGCAAATCCAAAAAATGGATCTAGGGTTTCTAAAAAGAAACCGAACAGTCTTTATAAAAAAACCAGCGGCGGGGCGCGGCGGCTACCTTCGGCGGGAAGGCCCGGCGAGGCGAGGCAGCGGCGGTGCTCGGCGGCGGCGGCTTGGCGGCGGGGCTTGGCGGCGCGGGTGGCAAGGCTTGGCGGCGCAGGCGGCGGGGCTTGGCAGCGCGGGGGGAGGTGTTGGTGGTGTGGTGTTGGGGCGGGGTGGCGGCGTATATAAAGGGCGGGGCGGGGCGGCATGGAGGAGGGGGCAAGGCGGGGCGGCGTGGAGGAGGGGGCAAGGCGGGGCGGCGTGGAGGAGGGGGCAAGGCGCGCCGGCCGGACACGTCCGTCCCCGGCCGGACAAAGTCGCGCCGCCGCCCTGCACCAGTGGCGTAACGCCACGTGGCGCCGCCCGCCCCACCGCGCGGCCCGGCGAGCCCGCCGCGGGCCCTCCCGGCCCGATCCCTTCGCCGCCAGGCCCTCGCCTGCCGCTGCCTCCTTCCCCGAGGCCGGTGGCCGCGCCCCGCGATGCCGGCGCCGGAGCTCGCCGCACCGCCGCAGCTCCACTCCGCCGGCCGCTGCCCCGCATCTCCGCCGCCTCACCACTGCCGCCCGGGCGCCGCGCCGCCCCGCTCCGCCGCCTCCCCGCCTAGCCGCCGGCCAGATCCGGCCGCGGGATCGTCCGCCGTCGACCCCGACTACCGCCGTCTGCCTCGGCTACGGCGAGCCCGCTACCACCTCGATCGGCGTGCCGGCCGGATCCAGATCTGGAACTACCTCGGGTTGACTTTTTCCCTCAAAACCCTAACTCCTGATGCATTCTTTGTCTGCTCTTACCTTTGCATCCGTGGCTCCGTTTTGGACATATGATATATCAAAATCTTCGTCTCGACAAGTACATCATTTCATTCCATTACATCTTTTGCATTTGAGGTCATCTTGATGCCCAAAATGCTGGTAGAAGGAGGCATCGTGAGTTAAATTGCAGATCCGTTAGCTCAACATTGACTTTTGTCATTTTTGCCATGATTATTGTGGGCATGATATGCCTGTGCCCCTTTGGGATGAATTGTTAAGCATTTTGTCTTCTTTCCAGAGGTGCCACCCATGCATTTTTAGGATGTGCGTGGTGTCTTGTGCAAGCTTGCAAAGAGGGGTACCTGAGATTGCTGATTTCAGGGAATTAAGTGATTTTCACAAAGTCTGGGATGTTTTAGTTGATGATGCTATATGTCCAGCTTGTTTCCTAGTGATCCGTGCCTCTTTTGAGGATGATCAGTAAGAGTGATTTGTTATGCTTGTTGTGATTTATCCATCCATGTCTTTACTTGTTAATTTGGAGCAACCTAGGTTGACTCAAACGAGCTCAACTTTTGCATCATTATCAATTTGGGCAGATCGTCAACTCTTTTGCGATTTTGCCGGTGCCATTGCTAGTGATCCGTGCATGCTATGCCGTTGTTCTTGCCATGTACAGCTAGCATTTTATGCTTGTCTTGACATGAATTGCATCGTAGTGAGTGCATCGAGCTCGTTTACATGCCTCCGTGAGTTATAATTTCAGCATGTCTCAGTTTTCACTAAGTCTGAAAACTGATTGTGTTTCATCTATGTTCTTGTGCTCGGTAGAATATTTTGTGAACCCTTTTGGCCCCAGGTCATTTTGGGTGTTTCGTTAAGCTTGTTGAGTAGCTCCATTCCATGCTCTTACTTGTCATGTTCAGGTTATTTTTCATGTTGTTTTGCTGCTCCGAAGAGAGCATCGTGGTCTGAAATTCCAGACTAGCTAAGTCTGAAATCTGTTTTGCTTATTCAGTTTTGCCATGCTTGTTTGAACCCCTTAATGGATGAATTTGACTATGGCTCAATCCTAGTGATTTGTTAAGCATCTTGTGTACATCCCTGCCATGCATTTTGTTTTCATGTTTGGTGGCTGTAGCATGTTCATTTCGTTGCATCTAGGAGCCTACTTGCTGTATATCGCAGATCGGTTCGTTTCCTAAAACGCTTGCCATTTCCAAACCGTAGCTCCGATTCCTATGATCATTATATCGTTTTCAGGGGATTTCTTCCCCTCTATCCAGTGGCACACTTGGTTTTCCAAGTTGAGGCCAGGTTCATGCATTTCCTGTCACGTCTTGCATTTTGCATCCCGCATCGCATCCCGCATAGCATACCATCTTTGCATCTTATTGGTTGCCCTTGCACGTGGTTGATTGTATCCTTGTTGCTTGTTTGTGTTGTTGGGTAGAGCCGGGAGACGAGTTCGCTAACGAGGAGCCCGTTAAGTTTGCTTTTGAGGATCCAGTCAACTTTGACAACTGTGCACGCAAGATGATCATACCCTCGAAATCACTACTATCTTTGCTATGCTAGTTTGCTCGCTCTTTTGCTTTGCCAATGCTACGATGCCTACCACTTGCTTGTCAGCCTCCCAATTACCATGATTGAGCCTCTAACCCACCTTTGTCCTAGCAAACCGTTGATTGGCTATGTTACCGCTTTGCTCAGCCCCTTCTTATAGCGTTGCTAGTTGCAGGTGAAGATTGGAGCCGTTCCTTGTTGGAACATTTATTTACTTGTTGGGATATCATTATATTGCTATGTTATCTTAATTCATCTATATACTTGGTAAAGGGTGGAAGGCTCGGCCTCTCGCCTAGTGTTTTGTTCCACTCTTGCCGCCCTAGTTTCCGTCATATCGGTGTTATGTTCCCGGATTGTTGCGTCCCTTACGCGGTTGGGCTATAATGGGAACCCCTTGATAGTTCGCCTTGAATAAAGCTTTTCCAGCAATGCCCAACATTGGTTTTACCATTTGCCACCTACCCTCTTTTCCCTTGGGTTTCCGGAGCCGGAGGGTCATCTTTATTTTAGCCCCCCACGGGCCAGTGCTCCTCTGAGTGTTGGTCCGGAACGTCAGCCGCCAGTGGCCACCAGGGGCAACTCCGGGCTGGCCTACCGGAAGTTTGGACAATCTGAGTGTGCCCTGAGAAAGAGATATGTGCAGCTCCTATCAGGATTTGTCTGCACATTCGGGCGGTGTTGCTGGACTAGTTTTGACCTGTCGAATCATCTTGTTGTACCGAGATACCGAGTCTGATCGGTGTGTCTTGGGTGGAGGTCTATTCCTTCGTTGACCGTGAGAGCTTGTTATGGGCTAAGTTGGGACCCCCCTGCAGGGATTGATCTTTCGAAAGCCGTGCCCGCGGTTATGGGCAGATGGGAATTTGTTAATGTCCGGTTGTAGATAACTTGAACCTTAATTAATTAAAATGAATCAACTGAGTGTGTTGCCGTTATGGCCTCTTCTCGGCGGAGTCCGGGAAGTGGACACGGTGTTGGAGTTATGTTTGCGCAGGTTGCTCTCTAGTTTCTCGCTCGTGCTTTGCCTCCTCTTCTCGCTCTCTTTGGCGAATAAGTTAGCCACCATATATGCTAGTCGCTTGCAGCAGCTCCACTTACATTACCCCTTTCCTACCTATTAAGCTTAAATAGTCTTGATCGCGAGGGTGCGAGATTGCTGAGTCCCTGTGGCTCACAGATTACTGTTACACCAGTTGTAGGGACAGATGAAACAGCTCCAGATGGCGCGCTCGAGCTCAAGTGGGAGTACGACAAGGACTCTCAGCGTTACTATGTGTCTTTTCCTGATGATCAGTAGTGGTGCCTATTCGGGGTTAGATTCAGAGCCTTGTCGCATGTTGGGGGTCTTTTCTATTTTGGCGCCGTAGTCGGGCCATGAGTGATTTGTATGATGGATGTTATTTATGTACTTTGATGTGACGTGGTGAGTGTAAGCCAACTATGCTATTCCCCTTTATATTATTTATGTACATGGGATGTGTAATGATTTCCCGACTTGCGACATATGCCTTCAATGCGATTATGCCTCTAAGTCGTGCCTCGACACATGGGAGATATAGTCGCATTGAGGGTGTTACACGCACTCTCCCTCGCCCTCATCCCCTCCTCTGTCTCTCTCTCTCATGCGCACGGCCGAACGCCACCATCGCCGCCGCCTGCAGTTGCCATGGCCAGAGCCACCTCCTCGCCCCCCGCCTGAGCCTAGAGCTCTGCCACGACCTCTTCTACGTCCCCATCTAGCTACACATCGCCGGATGCCCCGTGACGCCACCCTGGAGCTCATCTTCAACCTCCTGCACCGAGCGTCGCTGTCGTCGATTCCCCGTCACCAGCGCGTCCCCGAGCTCTCCAACAATTCCATTGGATGCGCTGTGAGCTTCCCATCGCTTCCCCCCTAACCCCGTGGCATTTTTCTCATCGTAGCCACCTAGCCACCGGAGCCGGGAGCTCCGTGCCGCCGGCCATGGTGCCGCCGTGGCCAGAGCCCGAACCAGCCGCTCCCGTACGCGTCATCGTTCTCCCCACCTCTGCAGGAGCCCGTAGCCACCACCAGCTCCTCCTCCCGTACACCACAACGCCATTCCGGCCAACTCCGTGCGGGCGCCGCCGCGGATGTGGTCGTCGCCGTCAGCTTCGGCGACTACGCGACCAACCAGTGGCACCGTTGGACGTGGCGCATCCCCAGGGTCCCGTAGAATCCACCCGCGCGAGGAATGGTTGCCGGAACAGAGATTCCGGTGTGCCTCCGCCGTCGGTTGAGGTCGCCGGCGGCCTAACCCCGGCCGGCTGACATGTCAAATTAGGCTAAAACTAATAGTCACTAACTACCCTCCCTAGTCACTGACATGTGGGCCCATGCCCCACTGACACTTTTAGTTAGGATCAAATTAGCACTAACAGTCTCTATTAATTAGCCTAGTCACTGACCAGTGGGTCCCAGCCGTCAGGTTTGACTCTGGGCGATTCAGTTGACCTGCTGACGTCACAGTGACGTAGTGCTGATGCCATAACTCATTTTCCGGATTAATTATAAGTCGGAAAATTCCAGAAAATAGTTAAAACTTCTAAATTTCATAGTAAATCAACCATAGGTCCAAATCAAATAAATTATATATGAAAAATTATTAGAAAAATATGATGAATCTGTTTATGCCATGGTCATGCATGTTTGAACAAGGTAACATCACTGAATAGGACAAATGATGATTAGCGAAATTTATGAAATAACATTTGGAGTTGGAATTTGATCTTGTTTGAGTTCCACTTCAATCAAATTGGCTAGATATTGCATTAGGTCAATTCAGTACGTCAATATGTCATATCATTCATTCGCTTGTGCATTGCATTAATTGAATGTTGTTATGTTCCCTTGCCGGTAATTTTCCCTTCTTAGTAGACGTGTTTCGGTGATATGATCGATGACACCGATGAAGAGTTATACTATCTTCAGAAGTGTCAGGCAAGCAAAAACCCCTTGCTCATTCTGATACAATCCCACTCTCTCGCTCCTACTCTCTTTTAGTACATTAGGACAACAAGGATTCATCTGTTACTTGCTGCGGTAGTTGAACCCCTTATCCTCTGCATGACCTGTCATTGCCATAGTAAATAGATTAAACCCACTAGCATGAGTAGGAGTTGTTTGAGCCCTAATGTGCCTACTCATTCATGCTTGTTTGTCATGCCTGCTATTGCATAGAATTGTGTCAGGTCTGATTCATCGGGGATGAATCGGAGGTGTGTGAACATGTCCTACTATTGAGAGCTAAGTGTGTGAACATGATTTGGTAAAGGTATCGATGAGAGGCCATGTAGGAGTACATGGTGGGTTGTTTCATTGAAGCCATCCGTAGGAACTGAGTTCTGTGTTTGTGATCCATGAAACAGCTACTACCACACATTGGGCCCTGAGATATGACCCCGCTCGACTTACTGACCCCCCTCGTCCTCTGTCCAGGAGTTGCATCTAGTTTCCGGTGTTTATAGGATATGTGTTGGCGGCCGTGCGTAGCGCTGACCCTAGGGGTGGGCTATGATGCGATAGATACACCGTGGCACGGTGTATCGGGTGCCCGTTTGGTGTCTTGGGAACCCTGCACACATCGTATGGGGCTGTGAGCGAAACTCCGGCCGGATCTCCTCACGGATGGAACCCGAATAGGCGATAAACCTGGACTAGAGACTTGTGCGGTTAGTCAGGTCGTGGTCTACACCCACATCGGCTTTCGCTTGAAGTCTGGCGAGCACATGTCGTGTGCAGACGCTAAGTGGTGGAAATATGTGTGACGAAGTACACCCCCGTAGGGTATAAAACTATTCGAATAGCCGCGTCCGCGCTAAAGGACTTCTGGGTTGCCTATAACAGTTCATAGACAAGTGAAAGTGGATACTCTAAAACTCGCAAATAAGTGCGAGTGCTATGGATGGCCTTCTCGTAGGGAGACGGGAGCGGATCCATAGTGGTGTATTGAATGGTGAATATGTGGACTCGTGTGCGCCACCTCAAAAGAGTTGCTTGCAGTCGTAGTTCAGGTTAGCCACTGAGTCAAAGCTGGCTTGCTGCAGTTAAACTCCACCACACCCCCTTGTTGATACCGATGCATATGTAGCTAGTTCTGATGTAAGTCTTGCTGAGTACTTTTGTACTCACTGTCGGTGTTAAAACCGACGGATCTCGGGTAGGGGGTCCCGAACTGTGCGTCTAGGCCGGATGGTAACAGGAGGCAGGGAACACGATGTTTTACCCAGGTTCAGGCCCTCTTGATGGAGGTAAAACCCTACGTCCTGCTTGATTAATATTGATGATATGGGTAGTACTAGAGTAGATCTACCACGAGATCAAGGAGGCTAAACCCTAGAAGCTATCCTATGGTATGATTGTTGTATATGGAGTTGATGTCCTACGGACCACAACCCTCCGGTTTATAGACACCGGATAGGGTTAGGGTTAGACAAAGTCGGTTACAATGGTAGGAGATCTTGAATATCCGCATCGCCAAGCTTGCCTTCCATGCCAAGGAAAGTCCCATCCGGACACGGGATGATGTCTTCAATCTTGTATCTTCATAGCCAAAAGTCCGGCTGAAGGTATAGTCCGGCTACCCGAACACCCCCTAATCCAGGACTCCCTCAGTAGCCCCTGAACCAGGCTTCAATGACGACGAGTCCGGCACGCAAATTGTCTTCGGCATTGCAAGGCAGGTTCCTCCTCCAAGTCCTTCATAGAATATTGTAAACACCAAGAGTAGTGTCCCGCTCTGCAAAATAAGCTTCCACGTATTGCCATAGAGAGAATAATATTAACACAAATCAAATCTGCTGACGTATTCCGCAGTGCGTCATCACACTACGGCCAAGTCCTTTACTCGAATCGTTTTTACTTTTCCACCTCAGCACGTTTTGCGAGGCGGTTTCCATGGCACGTCTTGTCAAAGCAGAGATCGTGTACCCCCCTTTCACGGGATTCTCATCAATACGGACGTAGGTAACCCAACCGCGCCACTTATCACGATTTTACTAGGCTGGCGGGGACGCACAACCGCATCCGCCCATATAAGGGGATAAGGATCCACCTTTTTACCTACGCCTTCTTCCTCCTTTGCCTATCCATCTCCTGCGCACTCGAGCTCCAGCGCCCAAGCATGCACTTCCCACCTCAACCTTCTCCAGCAATGTCCGGAGCGGGAGGAAAGTTGATGGTCTCCTCCGCCACGGAGGGCCAAGTCAAGAAGCTAAGGAAGGCCGGATACCTGTCCAAGGACATCGAGCACCGGCTTCCCGAAAAGGGGCAGCTTCTCCCCACCCCATGGCCCCATGAGAGGGTAGTATTTCTTCCCCACTTCCTCTGCGGACTGGGTTTTCCACTTCACCCATTTGTCCGAGGGCTCATGTTCTAATATGGCCTGGATTTCCACGATCTGGCCCCGAACTTCATCCTCAACATCTCGGCGTTTATCGTCGTGTGCGAGGCTTTTCTCCGCGTCAGCCCTCATTTCGGCCTCTGGCTCAAGACCTTCAACGTCAAGCCCAATGTGGTGCGCGGCAGCCAGGCGGAGTGCGGAGGTGCCATGGCGGGCAAGATGGCCAACGTCCTATGGTTCGAGGGCTCTTTTGTGGAGACCCTAAAGGGATGGCAATCCGGGTGGTTTTACATCACCGAGCCGCGCGATCCGAAATGGACCGCAGCCCCCGAGTTCCGATCCGGACCCCCCACGCGGCTTATGTCCTGGAAAGAGACGGGCCTGTCGTGGGGTGATGAAAAAGAGGTGACCGGATTGCAAACATGCATCCAGTCCCTGGTGAACAAGCCAATCCGGCTTGTTAATGTAATCCAGGTTATGCTTGTCCGCCGGATCCACCCATGCCAACAACGGGATTTTAATCTGTGGGAGTTCGACCCGGCGCAGCATCAAACCCTCAGCAGGCTCTTTGACACGACGTACGAAGATGCCTGGAAGATGCTATTCAAGGGCGCCGAGGCTCCCGCATCCTCTTTCGAGGACCGCGGATACAGCTCGCAACGTCACGCTAGCGAGGTAAGCCATCTACACCTTTTACAGGATGTTATGCTTTTTTGATAGTTTGACTCTATGCGGGATCTAAACTCCCTTACCTTTGACAGGCTTGGCGGGCGATATCCGGACCGATTAACTGTCCGGCTCCGCTGCCCGAAGACCCAGCCCCAGCTCTGCTAGTGAAGCTGCTGGTTCCAGCGCCTTATGTGGTGCCGGAGAAGAAGGCCAAGAAGAAGAAGACCACAGGGACTCGAAAGAGTGCCCGCAATGTGGTGGTGTCGGACTCGTCATGTGACGAGTCCGAGATGCCCTCCTCCCATGAGAACGAGGAGGAGTAAGAAGAAAACTCCCCCCCCCCCAGCGGAGGGAGAAGAGAAGAGGAAGGCCGCCCCATCGGGGGAGGCCAAGGGGTCTAGGAAAAGGAAGACCCCTCCGCCGGACTATGCCCCCGACGCCGAAGAGGGCAAAGAGGAGTGGCCAAACAGGGCCAAGCGTCCGGCGAAATAGTAAGTTCGGATATCAGAGTAACTCATGATGTTCCTTTGTTGCACAGCTTTCCCTAATGTCGAATGTAATTATGCAGTCCGCCCCGGGCCGAATTCGACGAATAGTCGGGCGGCTCCCTAGACTCATCGGACGTGAACTCAGTTCCGCCCGCTGTCTCCCCCGCACTACAGACGACGCCGAAGTGGCGTCGTGACAAGCTCCGGGGCAGGAGGAGGTGGTCCCGGAGGATCCGCAAGGCAACCTCCCGGACTCCAGGAGTGAAGGGGATAAGGCTCCCCAGGGCTCCAAGTCCGGCTTTGTGCCGGACACCGCGTCGGAATCTTCCACAGTTCCGGACCGCGGTAGGCGAACTCCTTCCAAGAGGAGCAAGCCTTCTGAGCCGGCGGCCTCCGTCCAACCGGAGGTGCCGGACAATCTGCTGGAGGTGCTTGATGACGCCTCCATCGACGAGGGGCACTGTACTATTATGAGTACGGTGATCCAGAAGGTTCAGTCCGCCAAGAGCGGACTAACTGAAGCTTGCGCTAGCCTTCTAACAGGCTTCGAGGTAAGTAAAAATATGTAAAAATATTACCGCATAGACAGTAGCCCGTGATGTTCTGTTTGGCGTTCGGAAAGAAAAGCCGAATAGAGGATCTATTAAATTTCGCAGGAGTCAAAAAAAGAGTCAATATGCGTATGCAGGCTTCGCTGCTATCCACCGCCGCACTGACTGCGGAGGTGGGTGTCCTGAAGCAGGACCTCGAGCGGACCGAGCAAGAGCTCGGCCTTGCCAAGCGGCAGCTCGAGGAGAAAGAAGGTAAGAAATACCTTACAGAAAAAGTGTCTATATAAAGGCGTGATTGCAAAAAGAATAACAGGATTGTACTGCTTATTGTAGGGGCCACGACTGAGGTGGCGACCCTTAAGCAGGCGCTGTCTGAGGCCGAAAAGAAAACGGCCGCGGAGCGCACCGAGCGAGACAGACCTGGGGCTCAGGTCAGCAAGGTGCAGCAAGAGCTTCAGGCTCTCATGAAAAAACATGAGAGTTTGGAGCTTGAGTCAGAGGCGCAAGCATCCGAGCTCGCGACGGCCCTAGAGGCTGCCAAGTCTGCCCAGGCCGAAGCCCAAAAGGCCCTCCAAGAGTTGGAGGGACTGAGGAAGATAGCAGCGGGTAAGGCATTCTTTATGCAAAGCAGAAATATAAAAGTGAACTACTTGTTACTTACCAGGATCCAAGCTCTCCAGGGGCATTTGCAGATCTTCCCCGCAGCGTATCCGACGCCGCCGCATTCTACTAAGCTGAAGAGGGTAGCTCAACGGAGAAGGTGTTCTGGTCTCAGTATTCTGAGGCCGGACACCCAGTGCCCTTGAGCAACTAGCTGAAACAGCTGGTCGAGCTCCACAAGGCGGCCGAACAGGCCATGAAGGGCTTGCCTGGGAGCTATTTCGGCCTGGTGCGGTGGCTGGTGGAGGCCTGTCCGAGGCTCGAGGTCATCAAGCGCTCTGTCTGCATTGAAGGTGCCCGTCGGGCCCTTGCCCGTGCAAAGGTGCACTGGGGTAAGCTGGACAGTGAGAAGCTAGTGAAGGATGGGCCGCCACCGAGGAAGGAGCATCGCAAGCCCAAGAACTACTACAAGGATGTTCTTGCAGGTGCCCGCCTTGTGGCGGATGAATGTACCAAGGATGTGATTTTTGAATGAACTCGCTCGTGTTTATCCTGTGCGCTGAAAACTTGTTCATATGCGCTAAGAAATGCTTATTGAATTTAAAATATTACTTTCTGTGCGGCTGTTTATCAAAAATTGAGAGATGGCCAGTCGTCGGCTTCTGCCTCCATGCCACTAGTGCTGGGGTGTTCGGGATAAACCTGAGCGCTCTTTTTTCCCATAGTTGGGTCCTTCGAGGGAGGCGCTCAGCACAACGAACCAGGCAATCGGACTATAATGCTTGAACACTCTCACTTAGCCATAGAACTCTATAATTTTAAATTTCGGCGAAGCCATAGTTCGGAAGACCGAGTTCGGGGCGCTATCCACACCTTGGCCAGACAAAGCCAGCTCCTCGCTCGAAGCGGCATAAGCCTTTAGGGACTCGAAAAACCTCTCGAACAGCGACCGGTCTCTCGCCACATCATGACAGTCAGTTTTAGCTTTCTCCACTTAGGTGCTTAACCCAGCTGAACCGGGGCACAATCGCAGTGGTTCTCCTAGTGCTACCTTAGCCGATATAGCGGAACGTAAGGCACCAAAACATAGGAGCCGGGCAAACACAACTATTGGCCCAAATCATGATTCGGAGCCGATGCATATAGTGCTATAAGTTTGGGGTGCCACACTTGTGAAAGTGTACGGACTTCTCACACCGTTATGAGGGGTACTGAAGCCCCTGGCGTGTTTGCCGTACCATGGTGTACGGGTGCAATCATGTCATTTAATAAACATATATGTGAAAAGAAGATAATGCAAAAAAAAAGACAGAAAGCTATGCATTGTTTATAGAGAGGCTATTTATCAAAGCCGAACGATACAAATAGTGCGGTAAGCAAAAGATATTGGACTATTTAGTATGTACTGACTAGGGGCAGGCCGCCGAATTGTATTTAAAACAGGTATACCGCTCGTAACAGAGACCACCTGGGAGTTCCATAATGCGGCATGGCTTGTCTGCCTCCCTGGAGCTTGCATCGTTTGTGCGGCAGTCGAATTGCCGAACAGGTCGTCCGAAGTATGGAGTCCTGAAAGTAAGAAAGGATTAAAAAAGAATCTGGCAGCCCCTAGTACTTTTTAAGCCGTATTTTGGGCATGCCATTATTGTGCCCCTTCCCCTATGCCCATGGTATTTCAAGGGCGTAGTTATGTACGCAAGGTACTGGTTTTGCTATATCGCGAGAGCTGGGGTTGGGGCCGCATTGCTACGCTTGCTCAGAGTGTGCCAGGCGGTCCTGCTGTGGGTTACTCTAGGCGCGCTTGGCAGTGTCTGGATTTTTAACGGCCAGACTAGAGAATTGCCTAAGAAGGCTACTTTGTACTTCCGCTGCGACAGTCGCCGTGTGCTCCTCCGTACGGAGGGAGCGTTTGGTGTTTCCGTTGACCGTGATTACTCCTCGAGGGCCTGGCATCTTGAGCTTGAGATATGCGTAGTGCGGCACCGCATTTAACTTTGCGAATGCGGTTCGTCCGAGCAGGGCGTGATAGCCACTGGGAAACGGGACTATATCGAAGATTAACTCTGTGCTTCGGAAATTGTCCGGGGATCCGAAGACCACGTCAAGTGTTACTGAGCCTGTACAGTTGGCTTCCACACTTGGTATAACGCCTTTAAAGGTTATTTTTGTGGGCTTAATCCTTGAGGGATCTATGTCCATTTTCTGCACTGTATCCTGATAAAGCAGGTTCAGGCTACTACCGCCGTCCATGAGGACTCTTGTGAGATGAAATCCGTCGATGATTGGGTCGAGAACCAATGCGGCGAAGTCACCATGACGGATGCTAGTGGGATGGTCCCTTCGATCAAAAGTGATCGGGCAGGAGGACCATGGGTTCAACTTTGGGGTGACTGGCTCCATCGCGTATACGTCCCGTAGCGCATGCTTCCGCTCCCTCTTGGGAATGTGGGTTGCGTATATCATGTTCACCGTCCGCACTTGTGGGGGAAAGCCCTTCTGTCCATTGTTGTTCGGCGGCTTGGGCTCCTCCTCGTCGTCGTTGTGCAGCCCCTTGTCTTTGTTTTCGGCTCTTAACTTGCCTGCCTGCTTGAACACCCAATAATCCATGTTAGTGTGATTGGCTGGCCTTTCGGGGGTGCCATGTATCTGGCACAAGTGGTCGAGTATTCGGTCCAAACTGGACGAGCCCTAAGTATTCTTTTTAATGGCTTTTTCCGCTGACCGGATTTATAGCCTTCGAATCCGGCATTGACTGCCGTGTCTTCATTGTTGTCGCTGTTAACGCGGCATTTTTGCTTATTCCAATGTGTCTTGCCACTTTTGTCCTTGGTATCCGAGTTACCAGGGTTCCTTGATAAGTTGTTACTGCGAGCTAGCACTTTTGTCCTTGGTATCCGAGTTACCAGGGTTCCTTGATAAGTTGTTACTGCGAGCTAGCCAGCTGTCTTCTCCCGCGCAAAAGCGGGTCATGAGTGTCGTGAGGGCTGCCATAGATTTCGGCTTTTCCTGTCCCAGATACTGGGCAAGCCATTCGTCACGGATGTTATGCTTGAAGGCTGCTAGGGCCTCTGCGTCCGGACAATCGACTATCTGGTTTTTCTTTGTTAGGAACCGTGTCCAGAATTGTCTGGCCGATTCCTCTGGCTGCTGAATTATGTGGCTTAAGTCGTCGTCATCCGGTGGTCGCACATAAGTGCCCTGGAAGTGTTCGAGGAATGCGGCTTCCAGGTCCTCCCAAAAACCGGTTGAGTCTGCTGGCAAGCTGTTAAGCCAATGCTAGGCCGGTCCTTTAAGTTTGAGCGGGAGGTATTTGATGGCGTGTAGATCATCGCCGCGTGCCATGTGGATGTGCAAGAGATAATCCTCGATCCATACCGCCGGATCTGTTGTGCCATCGTATGATTCGATATTTACGGGTTTGAAACCCTCTGGGATTTTATGATCCATTACTTCATTCATGAAGCATAGCGGGTGTGCGGCGCCTCTTTACTGGGCTATATCACGACGCAGCTCGGAAGAGCTATGTCTGTTGTGTTCGGCCCGGCCGAATTTGTTGTATCCGGAGTGAAGATCATCGTCACGTGCCATAGGGCGCCTGCACGATCCGTAGATCGATCTTGTTTGTCTTGCCTTATCCTCCAGTACGTCTCACACGTCTGGCGCATTTTCCCGTGCCTTAGTTGAGCGGCGTCTGGGCATGGCTTGGGTGGAGGACCGAGAGGCCTCTCTATCGCGGCCGCGAGGTGGCCGGTCTTCCATGTCATGCGCTGGTGATGTAGGTGCTTCCTCCTCTGATCGGGGTAGCGGCCTGCGCTTTGGGTATCTCTTGGAGGGGCGTTCGAGTTCATACTCTTCGGCCGCAAGGACTTCAGTCCATCTGTCAGCTAGCAAATCTTGGGCAGCTCTAAGCTGTTGCTGCTTTTTCTTGAGGCTTCTTGCCGTGGCTAAAAACCTGTGTTTGAAACGCTCTTGTTCAGCGGGGTCTGATGGTATGACGAATTCGTCGTCATCGAGGCTTGCCTCGTCTTCAGAGGGAGGCGTATAGTTATCATCCTCGACCTCTCGGTCTGCCGCTCTCTCATGAGGGCTGGCTTCTCCATCTTCGTGTGCCGAATCTTGCTGAGGTGGGTGTTCTTCGGTGCTATCCGGGGTAGTATTATCTCCCATGCCGGAATCACCGTTTTTTGCTTTGGCGGGATTTAGAGCGGCGCCGCTGACGCCGGCGCTTTGGCTGTTTCTTGGGGGTGTCATCCCCCACTGTTCCATCGCCATCTCCATCTTTTGGAGTATCCACCATATATATGTCATATGACGAGGTGGCCTTCTAGCGCCCTACAGGTGCTGGTTCCTGTTCGTCTCCTACATCGTCGTCCATACCGTCGATGTCTTCGGAGCCGAAGTCAAGCATGTCGGTTAAATCGTCGATAGTGGCTACAAAGTGGGTGGTGGGTGGGCTTTGAATCTCTTCATCGTCCGTATCCCACCCTCGCTGACCGTAATCCGGCCAGGGCTCTCCTGATAAAGAGAGAGACTTAAGAGAATTCAGGATGTCGCCAAAAGGCGAGTGCTCAAAGATGTCTGCGGCGGTGAACTCCATTATCGGCGCCCAATCAGATTCGATTGGCAGGCGCGCAGGGGGTTCGGAGTCCGGGGAGGAGTCCGGATCCTCGGAGTAACGGGTCATGCAGAGTGCGGGGCTAGCGTTCGGCTCGATCGCCTTTGAGATTGCAGCCCCCGAGGTGGCGTTCAACCTCTCATCCTCGATTGGCGCAATAGGCTCCGAGTTAGGGGTCGGAACCGATGCGTGTGCGGCCTCCAGGACACTGTCCGGAGGCAGAGCTAGATCATGCCCCTCGAGATACTGCGGCGCGCTTGGCCGTGGCTCGAACCCGTCGAAGATCAAGTCTCCGCGGATGTCAGCCGTGTAGTTTAAGCTTCCAAACCTGACTCGATGGCCAGGGGCGTAGCTTTCGATCTGCTCCAGGTGGCCAAGCGAATTGGCCCGCAGAGCGAAGCCACCGAAGACGAAGATCTGTCCGGGGAGAAAAGTCTCAGCCTGGACCGCATCGTTGTTGATGGTCAAAGGAGCCATCGGGCCTAAAGGCGACGACATAGAGGAACTCTCAATGAAAGCACCAATGTCGGTGTCAAAACCGGCGGATCTCGGGTACGGGGTCCCAAACTGTGCGTCTAGGCCGGATGGTAACAGAAGGCAGGGAACACGATGTTTTACCCAGGTTCGGGCCCTCTTGATGGAGGTAAAACCCTACGTCCTGCTTGATTAATATTGATGATATGGGTAGTACAAGAGTAGATCTACCACGAGATCAAGGAGGCTAAACCCTAGAAGCTAGCCTATGGTATGATTGTTGTATATGGAGTTGATGTGCTACGGACTACAACCCTCCGGTTTATATAGACACCGGATAGGGTTAGGGTTACACAGACTCAGTTACAATGGTAGGAGATCTTGAATATCCGCATCGCCAAGCTTTCCTTCCATGCCAAGGAAAGTCCCATCCGGACACGGGACGAAGTCTTCGATCTTGTATCTTCATAGCCCAGGAGTCCGGCTGAAGGTATAGTCCGGCTACCCAAACACCCCCTAATCCATGACTCCCTCACTCACGTTTGCTTAATTTATGTTTTGCAGAGAGACTTTAGTCTCACTAGTAGTATCGCGTGGACTTTGATGTTTAGCTTGATACCTCAGTTACGATCTTGTGCCCTCGGCAAGATCTGGTAGATAGTCAGGCTTCTCAGCTTTTTTCATTTGTAGATGTCTGTACTCATACATGTTAAGCTTCCGCATGTACTTTGATTTGTTTGCTATGATTGTTGGGTCATGAGACCCATGTTTGTAATATCTCACTCCTCGGAGCCTAATGAATAAATACTTGAGTCGTAGAGTTATGTTGTGATGCCATGTTGTATTTACACATATCGAGCATATTGTGTGTATGATTGAAATGCTTGGTATGTGTGGGATCCGACAATCTAGTTGTTTATCCTTGGTAGCCTCTCTTATGGGGAAATATAGTCTAGTGCTTCCATGAGCCATAGTAGTCCGCTACAGCCCGGTTCACCGGAGTCCAGCTAGCCCAGCACTACTGCTCAGGGCACTTGACTGGCCGGCATGTGTTTCACATCGTCCTTATGTCTATCCCTTCGGGGAAATGTCACGCGGTGACATCCGGCGTCCTGCCTAGCCTGCTACAGCCCGGGTTTCCGGAGTCCTGTTAGCCCAGTGCTACAACCCGGATTCACTCGCTAATGACCGACATGCTCGATGTGATTCATGTATGCATGTCCCCATACGTCTGTGCCGCTTTGGGTTCACGACTAGCCACGTCGGCCCGGGTTCTCTGTCATATGGATGCTAGCGACACTATCATATATGTGAGCCAAAAGGCGCAAACGGTCCCGGGCCATGGTAAGGTGACACCCGTAGGGATACCGTGCGTGAGGCCGCAATTGGATATGAGGTGTTACCGGCTAGATCGATGTGACTTGGAATCAGGGTCCTGACAAACTATCATGGTGGTTGAAACATCATTGATAAGGTAAGCCCAACTCAATCGCAATTAAAGTGATTGACAACCCAACAATATTAATTAAACATGGGGAGATACGTGTGATAACCCAAGTACTAGATACTCAAGAATTTTCCATACCCGGGGACAAGGCTAACCATGATTAGATTGTACACTCTTCAGAGGTCTGCACAATTTTCCCCACAAGACTCGATCGCCTTCGTTGGATTTCTCGCACTACAGGGTGTTTGAAAAACGGATGACCGAGACACAATCTTTCAGAAACGTTAACTCTCTACTACGGGTAGACCATACCAAACCTACAAAACCCACTACCTGCTGATCTACCTCTTCAAGAGCTTCACAAGACTTACTCAACTATGCTAGAGCCCATGATAGCTTGTGGCTGCACACGGAAGTTTCTAGCATGAATCATCTAAGTTCCCTTTGAGCCTAGGTGGCGGTCTATAAGAAGATCACACGGATACCCCGGGATTTCCAAAAGAATACAGACAACACTGGGTTCCCCAGGTGCCTCAATCCACATAGTTGTTTGATTAAGTTACCACCTTAAGTTGAACCATTAATTAACAATCTCACAGCTGTCATGAATTTCACTCAAACCCAAACCACGTCTACGAGCATAGCATAGCAATGTAAGCAATATGTAGAAGTAACTCCCAAGGGTTTGAATATAACAGGGCAATAGGTTCTACCTCAGCAACTACTTCCCAACCCACAAGTTAATGACATCCTAATCATGCAATGTTTGAGGATTGGAACTAATGTGTAAAAACTGGGTAATAATGGGATATGATCAAAGTGTTACTTGCCTTGCTGACGATCCACGAATCCTAGAGACTCGTAGTAACACGCTTCGCTCTTCGGGAATTGTATCGAAAGCAAACAATAACATACATAAGTAACAAGCAATGATGCAAAAGCAAAAACTTAAATACGAGAGTTTGACCAGAAAGTTGAACTTAAGAACTCCGGTCCGCAAAAAGAATCAAACCAAACGGAGCAACGAAACTCAAACGGCGAAAGAAAGAAGCTCCGTTTACTAATGTGAAACTATGTCAAAATTTACAGTAACAAAAACTTGTTTGAGTTGGTTAAACGGAAAGAAGGTTTCGAGACGAAACTCCAGGCGCTTGAATCGCCTGATTCCGATAAACGAGCGAAAAGATAAACAAAAACTAAGATCGGATCACAAATCGCGATTAGAAGAATCGCGGAATAAATCCGATAAAAAAAAACTGACGAACGGACTAACGAACGAGCGTTCGTTAGCTGTATCTAACGGGCGAAGAACCGTTCGTTAAAATGAACGTTCGGACGAACGCCCGCTAACTAGAAGAACCGAGAATAACCGGCAAATCCAAAAAATGGATCTAGGGTTTCTAAAAAGAAACCGAACAGTCTTTATAAAAAAACCAGCGGCGGGGCGCGGCGGCTACCTTCGGCGGGAAGGCCCGGCGAGGCGAGGCAGCGGCGGCGCTCGGTGGCGGCGGCTTGGCGGCGGGGCTTGGCGGCGCGGGTGGCAAGGCTTGGCGGCGCAGGCGGCGGGGCTTGGCAGCGCGGGGGGAGGTGGTGGTGGTGTGGTGTTGGGGCGGGGTGGCGGCGTATATAAAGGGCGGGGCGGGGCGGCATGGAGGAGGGGGCAAGGCGGGGCGGCGTGGAGGAGGGGGCAAGGCGGGGCGGCGTGGAGGAGGGGGCAAGGCGCGGCGGCGGAGAGGAGTCCGGCTCGGACTCCTAGTCCGAGTCGGCGGCAGCGGTAGCGCGCGAAGGTGGCTGCGCGACCTGGCGCGGCTGCGGGGCTTGGCGGTGCGGGAACTTTTTTTTAAATAATTTCGCCGACCGAAATGAAATCCTAAAAAAATTAAAAATCTAAAAATGCCAAAATAAATTTTCACCGTCTAAATGAAATATTTAGGACGAGTTTGTCAGGACCCCGATTCCAAGTCACATCGATCTAGCCGGTAACACCTCATATCACTTTGCGGCCTGACGCACGGTATCCCACGGGTGTCGCCTTACCATGGCCCAGGACCGTTTGCGCCTTTTGGCTCACGTATATGATAGTGTCGCTAGCATCCATATGACAGAGAACCCGGGCCGACATGGCTAGTCGTGAACCCAAAGCGGCACGGACCTTTGGAGACAGGCATACATGAATCACATCGAGCATGTCGGTCATCAGCGAGTGATTCCGGGCTATAGCACTGGGCTAACTGGACTCCGGGGAACCCGGGCTGTAGCAGGCTAGGCAGGACTCCAGAAATCACTGCGTGACATTTCCCCGAAGGGACAAACATCGGAACGAAGTGAATCACATGCCGGCCTGTCAAGTGTCCTGAGCAGTAGTGATGGGCTAGCAGGACTCTGGTGAACCGGGCTGTAGCGGACTACTATGGCTCGAGGAACACTAGACTACATTTCCCCATAAGAAAGGCTGCCAAGGATAAACAACTAGATTGTCGGATCCCACTCATACCAAGCATTTCAATCATACACACAATATGCCCGATATGAGTACATACAACATGGCATCACAACAATACTCTACAAATCAAGTACTTTATTTAAAGGCTCCAGAGAGCCATACATAACATGTTCATACAGATAGGGGTCACATGACCCGACACTCAGGTCATACAATCATACAAGCACATGCGGAAGCAACTAGTCTGAGTATAGACTCTAGAAAGAAAGAAGGCTTCTCGAAGCCTGTCTATCTACATAAGGCCCTCCATGGCCAGGATCACCACCTGGGTGGCTAGTCACTCGTCGATGTCAAGGTCTACATAGAACCCATCTAGTCAAACATGAGTACAAAGGTACTCAGCAAGTCTTACAACAGGACCTACTATACATGCTCATTCTCAAGAAGATGGTGGGGTTAATGCAGCAAGCCAGCTTTGACTCTTGGCTAAACTATCCTACGGAACTTCTCTAGTAAAATAGTTTTCGCACACGAGTCCACTACTCACCAACACAATACTCCACCGGGGATCTTGCCTCGTCATCCTACGAGAGGGCCAACCTCGGTACTCACATTTATCTTGAGTCTTTTAGTAGTATCCATTTACTTGTCTATGAACTGTATAGGCAACCAAGTAGTCCTTTACCGCGGACGCGGCTATTCGAATAGTTTTATACCCTGCAGGGGTGTACTTCGTCATACACGCTTTCACCACTTACCGCCGTCTACACGACATGTACTCGGCAACCTTCAAGTGGAAACCCAGCAAGGGTGTCAGCCACGGCCTACCTAAACACCTAAGTCTCTAGTCCAGGTTTATCGCCTATCCAGGTTCCATCCGCAGGGAGTCCGGCCGAGGTTTCCACATACGGCCCCGAACGATGTGAACAGGGTTCCCGAGACACCAAACGGGTGACTCGGTACACCGCGCCACAGTGTATCTACCGCAACATAGCCCACCCCTAGGGTCAGCGCTACGCACGGCCGCCAACACATAACCTACAAGCACCAGAAACTATTTGCAACTCCTGGACAGAGTACTAGGGTGATTAAGAAGCCGAGAGGGTCCATTGGTTTCGGGCCCAATGTACGGTAGTAACTTCATCTTAGATCACACATACAGATCTCAGTTCTTATGGACGGTCTCAATGAAACAACCCACCATGTACTCCTACATGGCCTCTCATCGATACCTTTACCAAAACATGTTCAACACATCCCTCACATTACCGGCATAAGCATTTCACTCTAGCCCATCACCCAGATGAACCAGCCCTGACACAACTCTAAGCATAGCAGGCATAGCAAGGTAGGAATCACGTACATGGCTCAATCAACTCCTACACATGCTAGTGGGTTTCATCTAGTTACTATGGCAATGACAGGTCATGCAGAGGATAAGGGTTCAACTAACGTAGCACACAGCAGTTTGAATCACATTGTCTTAATGCAGTAAACAAGAGCAGAAGTGAGAACATGGGTTTGTATCGGAATGATCAATGGGTTTCTTGCCTGACGGAGTGGTAGTGGGATACTGCCCTTCAGTTGGATACTCGTGAATATCCTCGGAGGCAGAACCTACCACGAAGAACACATCGGAACACAATCAACACATGACGATATGCAACAATATGATGCATGCTATGACATGGCAATATGAATGTTTCTTGGCCTAATGCAACCTATAACAGAAAGGGATGAACTCATTTGAATCAAAGATTCAAATATTAGCTCATTAAACATGGCCTTAATAGTGCATTTCCTTATTCTGCTTAAACAGCAAGGTACACTTGTTTTTTCATGCATGAAACCATTACAGATGGATAGATTGAATTTTTCTGACAACTTTTCATATGTAAATTATTTCATTTGGAGTTATGGTTGAATTTCTATGAATTTTTGAAGTTTGAACTATTTTCTGGAATTTCCTGAATAAAAATAATTCCAGAAATTCAATTACTGCGTCAGCATTGCGTCATGCTGACCTCAGCAGGTCAAAGGCGCCAGCCCAGGTCAAACCTGACTGGTGGGCCCCTTCTGTCAGCCTCTCAGTTAATTAGCAGAATTAGATTAACACTAATTAGCTGTCAGTGGGGCCTGCGCCCACATGTCAGTGACTGATTTAATTAAAATTAATTAAAACTAAACCTAAATTAGTTAACAGACCGGCCCCACCTGTCATAGACTCAGGGGGGGGGTCTACCTAGGCCCACCTAGGGGTCAAACTGGGTCAACTCGCCGGCGGCTCGATGCCGGCGAGGCCCGAGACGGCGGCGCGGCTCGGAAGACGCCCTCCGGCGACCAAATCGACGGCGGAGACCACCCGTGCGAAGCCCAGGCTCTAGCGCATCCAATGGAGCAAGTGTGAGGAGCTGGGGTGGAGCGAGATCGCCGGAATCGAGCTCGTGGCGGCGGCCGGAGTTCGGGCGAGGTCGGTTTCGACGCTACGGTGCACGGGAGGAAGAGCTGGTGGTGGCTACGGGTTCGTGGTGCTGCACTGAGCACGGTGAGGCGCTCCATTGTGAGCTTGCATGGCTGTGGCCACGGCTGCGCCATGGCCGAAGGTCGGTGCTCTCGGGTGCAATGGAAACGGCGGCTACAGGGGCCAAACGAGCACGGGAGCCAGGGGAAGAGGAAGAGGAGCTCACAGCGGGGTCGGAGAGGGGGTCAGCGGGCTCGGGGACGGGCTGGAGAAGAGGTGCGGTCGCCGCCGATCTCGGATGCCCGAGGTTGAAGACGAGGGCGAAGGCGGCATTGTAGGGCTTCCGGTGAAGCGTGGCTCGGTGGGGAGGACGAGGGAGTCGAGGCGAAGCTGATGGGCTCGTCGGAGGGGCGAGGGAGTGGCTGTGGTGGCAACTACGGGGATCGGCGGTGAGGTCCGCGCTCGGTCATCGCAGGAGAGGATGAGGGAGACGAGGGGGAGAGTGAGAGAGGATGAGAAGGAGACGTGGGGGTCGCGTGGCGTCCTCTGGACATCTCCCGGCGTCGGCAGAAGCAGGAGGTGGCCGGCGCGTGGCCGGCGTGCGGCGAGCATGCGCCCCTGCCTCCTGGCGCGAGGTAGGGGGTGACTGGCCGAGCCAGTAGGTTGGGCCGAGCCAGGTAAGGCCCAGGTGGGCTTCTTTCTCCCCTTTTTTTTATTTAGTTTCTGTTTTCTATTTAACTGCAACTGTTTAGCTTTATTTAAAATACCAAAACATTTCCAAAATTCCTGAAAATAAATGTGGCCTCTGTTTAGATTATTTCCAACAGGAAACATTTACTCCCGGAATTATTTGAGCATTTAAATTATTTTATAGCATTTAAATGCCCAAATTCAAATACTTCTGATTTAATTCAATGACCTTCTATTGACCTAGAAAATTGTGCACCAATTTTGCCACAGGTTCTAACCTAAGGCAAAGAGGGTGAACATTTTAGAAGGGCATTTCAGGTTCATTGAAATTATTTTTAGTAAACCCTAGTTGATTTCATGATGCACACTCTAATGCATGGACTAGCTAGGGTGTGACAAAGTTGAACATTTCTTGGCCCTAAAATGCAATTTTGAAAACATGCAATTTTTCTAATGCAAATAAAGTCCGAATAAAACCAAATAAAATCCAATAAATGATTTTAATATTTTTCCTCTAATATTTCAATTATTTTGGAGAAGTCATATTATCTCCACTCATTTGATTTAATATGAAATATTACTCGGAGAGAAAAAATTTATTAAAATCAAAATCCTCGTTTCATTTTTTTATAAAAGTCAAATATGAAAACCGGAAAATCCCCAACTCTCTTTGTGGGTCCTTGAGTTGCTTAGGATTTCGAGGATTGCGGAACGGAAATGCAATAAATCATGATATGCATGGATGATCTATGTATAACCTTCCAAATTGAAAATTTGGGATGTTACATATAATGAAAGAGTCCAACTAGTATATGAAAGTAATAACATGAGACTCTCTACTATGAAGATCATGGTTCTACTTTGAAGCACAAGTGTGGTAAAAGGATAGTAACATTGTCCCTTCTCTCTTTTTCTCTCATTTCTTTAATTTTTTTATTTCGGCCCTTTTTCTTTTTTCTTTTTTTATGTCCTCTTTTCTTTCTCTTTTTTTATTTTTATTTTTCGTCTAGAGTCTCATCCCGACTCGTGGGGGAATCATAGTCCCCATCATCCTTTCCTCAATGGGACATGGCTCTAATAATGATGATCATCACACTTTTATTTTTCTTACAACTCAACAATTACAACTCGATACTTAGAACAAAATATGACTCTATGTGAATGCCTCCGGCGGTGTACCGGGATATGCAATGATGCATGAGTGACATGTATGAAAGAATTATGAATGGTGGCTTTGCCACAAATACGATGTCAACTACATGATCATGCTAAGCAATATGACAATGAAGAAGTGTGTCATAATAAACGGAACGGTGGAAAGTTGCATGGCAATATATCTCGGAATGGCTATGGAAATGCCATAATAGGTAGGTATGGTAGCTATTTTGAGGAAGGAATATGGTGGGTGTATGATACCGGCGAAAGGTGCGCGGTATTAGAGAGGCTAGCGAAGGTGGAAGGGTGAGAGTGCGTATAATCCTTGGACTCAACATTAGTCATAAAGAACTCATATACTTATTGCAAAAATCTATAAGTTATCAAAGCAAAGTATTATGTGCATGCTCCTAGGGGGATATATTGGTAGGAAAAAAACCATCGCTCGTCCCCGACCGCCACTCATAAGGAAGACAATCAATAAATAAATCATGCTCCGACTTCATCACCTAACGGTTCACCATACGTGCATGCTATGGTAATAACAAGCTTCAACACAAGTATTTCTCAAATTCACAACTACTCAACTAGCATGGCTTTAATATCACCATCTCCATATATCAGAACAATTATCAAGTATCAAACTTATCATAGTATTCAACACACTCATGAGAAAGTTTTATTAATAATCTTGTATACCAAGCATATTAGGATTTTAAGAAAATTACCATGCTATTTAATACTCTCAAAATAATCTAAGTGAAGCATGAGAGATCAATAGTTTCTATAAAACAAATCCACCACCGTGCTCTAAAAGATATAAGTGAAGCACTAGAGCAAAATTATATAACTCAAAAGATATAAGCGAAGCACATTGAGTATTCTAACAAATTCCAAATCATGTATGGCTCTCTCAAAACGTGTGTACATCAAGGATGATTTTGATAAACTGAAAAGCAAAGACTCAAATAATACAAGACGCTCCAAGCAAAACACATATCATGTGGTGAATAAAAATATAGCTCCAAGTAAAGTTACCGATAGAAGTAGACGAAAGAGGGGATGCCTTCCGGGGCATCTCCAAGCTTTGGCTTTTAGGTGTCGTTAGGTTATATTGGGGGTGCCATGGGCATCCCCAAGCTTATGCTCTTGCCACTCCTTGTTCCATAATCCATCAAATCTTTACCCAAAACATGAAAACTTCACAAGACAAAACTTAAAGTAGAAAATCTCGTGAGCTCCGTTAGCGAAACAAAACAAAATACCACTTAAAGGTACTGTAGTGAAATCATTCTTTATTTATATTGTTGTTATACCTACTCTATTCCAACTTCTCTATGGTTTATAAACTATTTTACTAGCGATAGATTAATCAAAATAAGAAAACAACACACGAAAAACAGAATCTGTAGCTACCGCAAGATCTGGAACCCCAAAAATTATAAAATAAATTGTTGGACATGGGGAATTTATTTATTAATAATCTTCAAAAATAATTGACTAAATAGCGCTCTCCAAATAAAAATGGCAGCAGTTCGAGTGAGCGCTAGAGTTTCTGACTTTATAGCAAGTTCAACAAGACTTTCCCCAAGTCTTCCCAACGGTTCTACTTGGCAAAAACACCAATTAAACACAAAAACACAACCAAAACAGAGGCTACATAAATTATTTATTACTAAAAAGGAGCAAATAGCAAGGAATAAAAATAAAATTGGGTTGCCCCCAACAAGCGCTATCGTTTAACGCCCCTAGCTAGGCATAACAAGCAAGGCTACATCTAGGTATTGCCATCTTTGGTAGGCAATCCATAAGTGGCTCTCTTAATAGATTCATAAGGTAATTTAATTTTCTTTCTAGGAAAGTGTTCCCTGCCTTTGCTTAATGGAAATTGGAATCTAATATTTCCTTCCTTCATATCAATAATTGCACCAATCGTTCTAAGGAAAGGTCTACCAAGAATAATAGGACATGAAGGATTGCTATCTATGTCAAGAAAATGAAATCTACAGGCACATAATTCCTATTTGTAACAATAAGAACTTATTCCCATAGGTTTCTTAATAGTGGAATCCGCAAGGTGCAAGTTTAGAGAGCAATCATCAAAATCACGGAAACCTAACAAATCACACAAAGTCTTTGGAATCGTGGAAACACTAGCACCCAAATCACATAAAGCATAGCATTCATGATCTTTAATTTTAATTTTAATATTTGGTTCCCACTCATCATAAAGTTTTCTAGGGATAGAAACTTCCAATTCAAGTTTTTCTTCATAAGATTGCATCAAGGCATCAACGATATGTTTAGTAAACGATTTATTTTGACTATAAGCATGAGGAGAATTTAGCACGGATTGCAACAAGGAAATACAATAAATAAAATAGCAATTTTCATAGTTAAGTTCCTTGAAATCCATAATAGTGGGTTTAGCAACATCTAGGGTTTTAATTTCTTCAATCCCACTTTTATCAAATTTAGCATCAAGATCAACAAATTCCGAATTCTTGGAACGCCTTCTAGGTAAAGGTGGATCATATTCAGTCCCATCATTATCAAGATTCATATTGCAAAACAAAGATTTAATAGGGGACACATCAATAACTTTTAGATCTCCATCTTTATTTTCATAGGAACTAGAAGAACACGCGCTTATAAAGGCATCTTTCTTAGCACGCATCCTAGCGGTTCTTTCTTTACACTCATCAATGGAAATTCTCATGGCTTTGAGAGACTCATTGATATGATGCTTAGGTGGAATATATCTAAGTTTCAAAGAATCAACATCAAGAGCAATTCTATCAACGTTCCTAGCCAAATCATCAACCTTAAGCAATTTTTCTTCAATCATAGCATTAAAATTCTTTTGCGACGTAATAAATTCTTTAATATTAGATTCAAAATCAGAGGGCATCTTATTATAATTTCCATAAGAATTGTTGTAGGAATTACTATAATTATTAGAGGGATTACTAGGATAAGGCCTAGGATTAAAATTTCCTCTATACACGTAGTTACCAAAATTGTTCCTACCAAAAAATTCACATACATAGATTCATTATTATTCTCAATCAAAGTAGACAAGGGCCTATCATTAGGATCAGAAGAAACACTCTTATTAGCAAATAATTTCATAAGTTCATCCATCTTTCCACTCAAAACAGTAATTTCTTCCATCGCATGCACCTTTTTATTAGTAGATCTTTCAGTATGCCATTCAGAATAATAAACCATAATATTATCTAGGAGTTTAGTACCTTCTCCTGAAGTGATTTCCATAAAAGTGCCTCCCGCGGCCGAATCTAAAAGATTTCTAGAAGCAAAATTCAATCCGGCATAAAAATTCTGAACAATCATCCACAAATTTAAACCATGAGTAGGGCAATTACGTATCATTAATTTCATTCTCTCCCAAGCTTATGCAACATGTTCATGATCAAGTTGCTTAAAATTCATAATATCGTTTCCAAGAGAGATGATGTTAGCGGGAGGAAAATACTTAGAGTTAAAAGCATCTTTGCACTTGTTCCATGAATCAATACTATTTTTAGGCAAAGGCGAAAACCTAGCTTTAGCACGATCTCTAAGCGAAAAAGGAAATAGCTTCAATTTAATAATATCATTATCCACATCTTTCTTCTTTTGCATGTCACACAAATCAACGAAGATATTTAGATGGGTAGCAGAATCTTCATTTGGAAGGCTGGAAAACGGATCTTTCATGACAAGATTCAGCAAAGCAATATTAATTTCACAAGATTTAGCATCGGTAAGAGGAGCAATCGAAGTGCTAATAAAATCATTGTTGTTGGTATTGGTGAAGTTACACAATTTAGTATTATCTTGAGCCGTCGTGACAAGCAAGCAAACTAACACACAAGCAAACAAAAAGCAAGCGGGCAAAAAGAGGCAAATGGGAAAGATGTTGGGGAACGTAGCAGAAATTCAAAAAAAATCTACGTGGCACCAAGATCTATTTATGGAGAGACCAGCAATGAGGGGAAGGAGAGTGCATCTACATAACCTTGTAGATCGCTAAGCGGAAGCGTTCAAGAGAACGGGGTTGATGGAGTCGTACTCGTCGTGATCCAAATCACCGATGATCCTAGTGCCGAACGGACGGCACCTCCGTGTTCAACACACGTACAGCCCGGTGACGTCTCCCATGCCTTGATTCAGCAAGGAGAGAGGGAGAGGTTGAAGAAGACTCCATCCAGCAGTAGCACGAAGGCGTGGTGGTGGTGGAGGAGCCTGGCAATCCTGCAGGGCTTCGCCAAGCACCGCGGGAGAGGAGGAAGGAGAGATGCAGGGCTGCGCCATGGAGAGATCAAATCGCGTATTGGGCAGCCCCTAGTCCTCACTATTTATAGGAGGAGGGGACGAGGGTGCGCCCCCTCTAGGGTTTCCACCCCTAGGGGGGCGCTAGCCCTAGATGGGAAAAGGGGGGGCGGCCAAGAGGGGAGAGGGGGGCGCCCCCCAGGGTGGGCCTTAGGGCCCATCTAAGCCTAGGGTTTCCCCTTCTCCTCCTTTGCTGCACCTTGGGCCTTGTGGGAGGCGCACAAGCCCACTCAAGGGCTGGTCCCTTACCACTCTTGGCACATGCAAGCCTCCGGGGCTGGTGGCCCCACTTGGTGGACCCCCGGCACTTTACCGATAAACCCTTAAACTTTTCTGGTGACCAAAACAGGACTTCCCATATATAAATCTTTACCTCCGGACCATTCCGGAACTCCTCGTGATGTCCGGGATCTCATCCGGGACTCTGAACAACATTCGGTAACCACATACAAACTTCCTTTATAACCCTAGCATCATTGAACCTTAAGTGTGTACACCCTACGGGTTCGGGAGGCATGCAGACATGACCGAGACGTTCTCCGGTCAATAACCAACAGCGGGATCTGGATACCCATGTTGGCTCCCATATGCTCCAGGATGATCTCATCGGATGAACCACGATGTCAAGGACTTAATCAATCCCGTATACAATTCCCTTTGTCTATCGGTACGATACTTGCCCGAGATTCGATCGTCGGTATCCCGATACCTTGTTCAATCTCGTTACCGGCAAGTCTCTTTACTCATTCCATAACACATCATCCCGTGATCAACTCCTTGGTCACATTGTGCACATTATGATGATGTCCTACCGAGTGGGCACAGAGATACCTCTCCGTCACACGGAGTGACAAATCCCAGTCTCGATTCGTGCCAACCCAACAGACACTTTCGGAGATACCCGTAGTGCACCTTTATAGCCACCCAGTTACGTTGTGACGTTTGGCACATCCAAAGTATTCCTACGATATCCGGGAGTTGCACAATCTCATGGTCTAAGGAAATGATACTTGACATTAAAAAAGCTTTAGCGAACGAACTACACGATCTTTGTGCTAGGCTTAGGATTGGGTCTTGTCCATCACATCATTCTCCTAATGATGTGATCCCGTTATCAACGACATCCAATGTCCATGGTTAGGAAACCGTAACCATCTATTGATCAACGAGCTAGTCAACTAGAGGCTTACTAGGGACATGGTGTTGTCTATGTATCCACACATGTATCTGAGTTTCCTATCAATAGAATTCTAGCATGGACAATAAACGATTATCATGAAGGAGGAAATATAATAATAATCAATTTATTATTGCCTCTAGGGCATATTTCCAACAGTCTCCCACTTGCACTAGAGTCAATAATGCATTTCACATCGATATGTGATTAACACTCAAGGTCACATCCCCATGTGACTAACACCCAAAGAGTTCTGGGTTTGATCATGTTATGCTTGTGAGAGATGTTATAGTCAACGGGTCTGAATCTTTCAGATCCGTGTGTACTTCGCAAATTTCTATGTCATCTTGTAGATACAACTACTACGCTATAATTGGAGCTATTCCAAATAATTGTTCTACTATATGAATCCAGATCACTACTCAGAATAATCTGGATTAGTGTCAAAGTTTGCATCGGTGTAACCCTTTATGACGAACTCTTTTACCACCTCCATAATCGAGAAAATTCCTTAGTCCACTAGTTACTAAGGATAACTTTGACCGCTGTCCTGTGATCCATTCTTGGATCACTCTTGTACCCCTTGACTGACTCATGGCAAGGCACACTTCAGGTGCGGTACATAGCATAGCATAATGTAAAGCCTACGTCTTAAGCATAGGGGACGACCTTCGTCCTTCCTCTTTCTTCTGCCATGGTCGAGCTTTAAGTCTTAACTTCATACCTTACAACTCAGGCAAGAACTCCTTCTTTGACTAATCCATCTTGAACACCTTCAAGATCATGTCAAGGTATGTGCTCATATGAAAGTACCATTAAGCGTTTTGATATATCCTTATAGATCTTGATGCTCAATGTTCAAGTAGCTTAATCTAGGTTTTCCATTGAAAAACACTTTCCAAATAACCCTATATGCTTTCCAGAAATTCTTCGTCATTTCTGATCAACAATATGTCAACAACATATACTCATCAGAAATTCTATAGTGCTCCCACTCACTTCTTTGGAAATACAAGTTTCTCATAAACTTTTGTATACACCCAAAATCTTTGATCATCAAATCAAAGCATACATTCCAACTCCGAGATGCTTACTCCAGTCCTTAGAAGAATTGCTGGAGCTTTGCATACTTGTTAGCATCTTTCAGGATTGACAAAATCTTCCGGTTGTAGCACATACAACCTTTCCTCAAGAGAATCATTGAGGAAACAATGTTTTGACATCCTATCTGCAAGATTTCATAAATAATGCAGTAATCGCTAATATAATTCCAACAGACTCTTAGCATCCCTACGAGTGAGAAAGTCTCACCGTAGTCAACTCCTTGAACTTGTCGGGAAACCTCTTAACGACAAGTCGAGCTTTCTTAATGGTGACATTTACCATCATTGTCTGTCTTCTTTTTAAAATCCATATGTACCTAACAGCCTTATGACCATCAAGTAGTTCTTCCAAAGTCTACACTTTGTTTTCAGATTTTATGGCCTCGAGCCATTTTGGAATCCAGGCCCACCATCGCTTCTCCATAGCTCGTAGGTTCATTGTTGTCTAACAACATGACTTCCAAGACAGGATTACGTACCACTCTGAAGTAGTACGCATCCTTGTCATCCTGCGAGGTTTGGCAGTGACTTGATCTGAAGTTTCATGATCACTATCATAAGCTTCCACTTCAATTGGTGTAGGTGCCACAGGAACAACTTCCTGTGCCCTGGCACACACTAGTTGAAGAGACGGTTCAATAACCTCATCAAGTCTCCACCATCCTCCCACTCAATTCTTTCGAGAGAAACTTTTCCTCGAGAAAGGACCCGATTCTATAAACAATCCCTTATTGCTTTCGGATCTGAGACAGGAGGTATACCCAACTGTTTTGGGTGTCCTATGAAGATGCATTTATCCGCTTTGGGTTCGAGCTTATCAGCCTGAAAATTTTCCACATAAGCGTCGCAGCCCCAAATTTTTAAGAAATGACAGCTTAGGTTTCTCTAAACCATAGTTCATACGGTGTCATCTCATCGGAATTACGTGGTGCCCTATTTAAAGTGAATGTGGTTTTCTCTAATGCCTAACCCATCAACTATCGTGGTAATTCGATAAGAGACATCATGGTATGCATCATATCCAATAGGGTGCAGTTATGATGTTCGAACACACCATCACACTATGGTGTTCCAGGCTGTCCTAGTTGTGAAACAATTTCCACAATGTCTTAATTCTGTGCCAAACTCGTAATTAAGATATTCATCTCTATGATCATATCATAGATATTTTAACCTCTTGTCACGACGATCTTTCAACTTCATTCTGAAATTACTTGAACCTTTCAATAATTCAGACTTGTGATTCATCAAGTAAATATACTCAATATCTACTCAAATCATCTGTGAAGTAAGAACATAACGATATCCACTACACGCCTCAGCACTCATTGGACTGCACACATCAAAATGTATTACTTCCAACAAGTTGCTTTCTAGTTCCACTTTACTGAAAACGAGGATTTCAGTCATCTTGCCCATGTGGTATGATTTGCATGTCTCAAGTGATTCAAAATCAAGTGAGTCCAAACGGTCCATTTGCATGCATATACACCAATAGACATGGTTCGCATGTCTCAAACTTTTCAAAATGAGTGAGCCCAAAGATCCATCAACATGGAGCTTCTTCATGCGTTTTATACCGATATGACTTACGTGGCAATGCCACAAGCAGGTGGTACTATCATTACTATCTTATATCTTTTGGCATGAACATGTGTATCACTACGAGCAAGATTCAATAAACCATTCATTTTAGGCGTAAGACCATTGAAGGTATTATTCAAATAAACAGAGTAACCAATATTCTCCTTAAATGAATAACCGTATCGCGATAGACATAATCCAATCATGTCTATGCTCAACGCAAACACCAATCTCGATTGTAGAGGGAGCGTACGATATTTGATCATATCAACATTGGAAACATTTCCAACACACATCGTCAGCTCACCTTTAGCTAGTCTCTGTTTATTCCGTAGCTTTTATTTCGAGTTACTAACACTTAGCAACCGAACCGGTATCTAATACCCTAGTGCTACTAGGAGTACTAGTAAAGTACACATCAACACAATGTATATCCAATATACTTCTATTGACCTAACCAGCCTTCTCATCTACCAAGTATCAAGGGTACTACTGCTCCAGTGGCTGTTCCTCTTATTACAGAAGCACTTAGTCTCGGGTTTGGGTTCAACCTTGGGTTTCTTCACTAGAGCAGCAGCTCATTTGCCGTTTCATGAAGTATCCCTTCTTGCCCTTGCCCTTCTTGAAACTAGTGGTTTCACCAACCATCAACAATTGATGCTCCTTCTTGATTTCTACTTTTGTGGTGTCAAACATCGCGAATATCTCAAGGATCATCATATATGTCCCTGATATATTATAGTTCATCACGAAGCTCTAGCAGCTTGGTGGTAATGACTTCGGAGAAACATCACTATCTCATCTGGAAGATCAACTCCCACTTGATTCAAATGATTGCTGTACTCAGACAATCTGAGCACAAGCTCAACAATTGAGATTTTCTCCCTTAGTTTGCAGGTTAAGAAAATCGTCGGAAGTCTTATACCTCTTCACGTGGGCACAAGCCTGAAATCCCAATTTCAGCCCTCGAAACATCTCATATGTTTCGCGACGTTTCAAAACGTCTTCGGTGCCTCAACTCTAAACCGTTCAACTGAACTATCACGTAGTTATCAAAATGTGTATGTCAGATGTTCGCAACATCCACAGACGACGTTCGAGGTTCAACACACTGAACGGTGCATTAAGGACATAAGCCTTCTATGAAGCAATGAGGACAATCCTCAGTTTACGGACCTAGTCCGCATAATTGCTACTATCATCTTTCAACTAAATTTTCTCTAGGAACATAACTAAACAGTAGAACTGAAGCGCGAGCTACGACATAATTTGCGAAGACCTTTTGACTATGTTCAGGATAATTAAGTTCATCTTATGAACTCCCACTCAGATAGACATCCCTCTAGTCATCTAAGTGATTACATGATCCGAGTCAACTAGGCCGTGTCCGATCATCACGTGAGACGGACTAGTCAACATCGGTAAACATCTTCATGTTGATCGTATCTACCATACGACTCATGCTCGACCTTTCGGTCTCTTGTGTTCCCAAGGCCATGTATGTACATGCTAGGCTCGTCAAGTTAACCTAAGTGTTTCGCATGTGTTCCCAGGCCATGTCTGTACATGCTAGGCTCATCAACACCCGTTGTATTCGAACGTAAGAATCTATCACACCCGATCATCACGTGGTGCTTCGAAACGACGAACTTTCGCAACGGTGCACAGTTAGGGGGAACACTTTCTTGAAATTTTAATGAGGGATCATCTTATTTACTACCGTCGTTCTAAGCAAATAAGATGTATAAACATGATAAACATCACATGCAATCAAATAGTGACATGATATGGCCAATAACGTATTGCTCCCTTTGATCTTCATCTTCGGGGCTCCATGATCATCATCGTCACCGGCATGACACCATGATCTCCATCATCATGATCTCCATCATCGTGTCTTCATGAAGTTGTCTCGCCAACTATTACTTCTACTACTACAGCTAACGGTTAGCAATAAAGTAAAGTAATTACATGACGTTTATGTTGACACGCAGGTCATAAATAAGTTAAGACAACTCCTATTGCTCCTGCCGGTTGTCATACTCATCGACATGCAATTCGTGATTCCTATTACAAGAACATGATCATCTCATACATCACATATATCATTCATCACATCCTTTGGCCTTATCACATCACATAGCATACCCTGCAAAAACAAGTTAGACGTCCTCTAATTGTTGTTTCATGTTTTACGTGGCTGGTATGGGTTTCTAGCAAGAACGTTTCTTACCTACGCAAAGACCACAACGTGATATGCCAATTACTATTTACCCTTCGTAAGGACCCTTTTCATCGAATCCGATCCGACTAAAGTGGGAGAGACAGACACCCGCCAGCCACCTTATGCAACTAGTGCATGTCAGTCGGTGGAACCGGTCTCACGTAAGCGTACGTGTAAGTGCATGTCAGTCGGTGGAACCGGTCCCACGATGCCGCTGAATCAAGATAAGACTAGTAATGGCAAGTAAATTGACAAAATCAACGCCCACAACTGCTTTGTGTTCTACTCGTGCATAGAATCTACGCAATAGACCTAGCTCATGATGCCACTGTTGGGGAACATAGCAGAAATTCAAAAAAAATTCTACGTGTCACCAAGATCTATCTATGGAGAGACCAGCAACGAGGGGAAGGAGAGTGCATCTACATACCCTTGTACATCGCTAAGCGGAAGCGTTCAAGAGAATGGGGTAGATGGAGTCGTACTCGTCGTAATCCAAATCACCGATGATCCTAGTGCCGAACGGACGGCACCTCCGTGTTCAACACACGTACAGCCCGGTGACGTCTCCCATGCCTTGATCTAGCAAGCAGAGAGGGAGAGGTTGAAGAAGACTCCATCCAGCAGCAGCACGACGGCGTGGTGGTGGTGGAGGAGCGTGGCAATCCTGCAGGGCTTCGCCAAGCACCGCGGGAGAGGAGGAAGGAGAGATGCAGGGCTGCGCCATGGAGAGATCAAATCGCGTATTGGGCAGCCCCTATGGCTCACTATTTATAGGAGGAGGGGAGGAGGGTGCGCCCCCTCTAGGGTTCCCACCCCTAGGGGGGCGGCAGCCCTAGATGGGAAAAGGGGGGGCGGCCAAGAGGGGAGAGGGGGGCGCCCCCCAGGGTGGGCATTAGGGCCCATCTAAGCCTAGGGTTTCCCCTTATCCTCCTTTTCTACGCCTTGGGCCTTGTGGGAGGCGCACCAGCCCACTCAAGGGCTGGTCCCTTACCACTCTTGGCCCATGCAAGCCTCCGGGGCTGGTGGACCCACTTGGTGGACCCCCGGGACCCTCCCGGTGGTCCCGGTACGTTACCGATAAACCCCGAAACTTTTCCGGTGACCAAAACAGGACTTTCCATATATAAATCTTTACCTCCGGACCATTCCGGAACTCCCCGTGATGTCCGGGATCTCATCCTGGACTCCGAACAACATTCGGTAACCACATACAAACTTCCTTTATAACCCTAGCGTCATCGAACCTTAAGTGTGTAGAACCTACGGGTTCAGGAGACATGCGGACATGACCGAGACGTTCTCCGGTCAATAACCAACAGTGGGATCTGGATACCCATGTTGGCTCCCATATGCTCCACGATGATCTCATCGGATGAACCACGATGTCAAGGACTTAATCAATCCCGTATACAATTCCCTTTGTCTATCAGTACGATACTTGCCCGAGATTCGATCGTCGGTATCCCGATACCTTGTTCAATCTCGTTACCGGCAAGTCTCTTTACTCGTTCTGTAACACATCATCCCGTGATCAACTCCTTGGTCACATTGTGCACATTATGATGATGTCCTACCGAGTGGGCCCAGAGATACCTCTCCGTCACACGGAGTGACAAATCCCAGTCTCGATTCGTGCCAACCCAACAGACACTTTCGGAGATACCCGTAGTGCACCTTTATAGCCACCCAGTTACGTTGTGACGTTTGGCACACCCAAATTATTCCTACGGTATCCGGGAGTTGCACAATCTCATGGTCTAAGGAAATGATACTTGACACTAAAAAGGCTTTAGCGAACGAACTACACGATCTTTGTGCTAGGCTTAGGATTGGGTCTTGTCCATCACATCATTCTCCTAATGATTAATCCCGTTATCAACGACATCCAATGTCCATGGTTAGGAAACCGTAACCATCTATTGATCAACGAGCTAGTCAACTAGAGGCTTACTAGGGACATGGTGTTGTCTATGTATCCACACATGTATCTGAGTTTCCTATCAATACAATTCTAGCATGGACAATAAACGATTATCATGAACAAGGAAATATAATAATAATCAATTTATTATTGCCTCTAGGGCATATTTCCAACAAAAGAGAGGGAGGATAGAGAGAGAGAGCGAATAAAACGGCAAGGGTGAAGTGGGCGCGAGGAAAACGAGAGGAAAATGGAAAATAATGTAATGCGGAAGATAATGGTATTTGATGGGTACTTGGTATGTTGACTTTTGCGTAGACCTTCCCGGCAACGGCGCCAGAAATCTTTCTTGCTACCTCTTGAACACTGTGTTGGTTTTCCATGAAGAGGAAGGGATGATGCAGCAAAGTAGCATGAGTATTTCCCTCAGTTTTTGAGAACCAGGGTATCAATTCAGTAGGAGGCTACGCGCGAGTCCCTCGCACCTGCACAAAACAAATAAATCCTTGCAACCAACGCAAATAGGAGTTGTCAGTCCCTATAAAGCCACTTACAAGAGTGAGATCTGATAGATATGATAAGATAATATTTTTGGTATTTTTATGATAAAGATGCAAAGAAAATAAAGGCAGAGTAAATAGCAAAGGAAATAACTAAGTAGTAGGAGATTAATATGATAAAGATAGACCCGGGGGCCATAGGTTTCACTAGTGGCTTCTCTCGAGAGCATAAGTATTCTATGGTGGGTGAACAAATTACTATTGAGAAATTGACAGAATTGAGCATAGTTATGAGAATATCTAGGTATAATCATGTATATAGGCATCACGTCCCAGACAAGTAGACCGACTCCTGCCTGCATCTACTACTATTACTCCACTCATCAACCCCTATCCAGCACGCATCTAGAGTATTAAGTTAAAAATAGAGTAACGACTTAAGCAAGGTGACATGATGTAGAGGGATAGACTCATGCACTATGAAGAAAACCCCATCTTGTTATCCTCGATGGCAACAATACAATACGTGCCTTACTGCCCCTACTGTCACTGGGAAAGGACCCCCCAAGATTGAACCCAAAGCTAAGCACTTCTCCCATTGCAAGAAAGATCAATCTAGTAGGCCAAACCAAGCTGATAATTCGAAGAGACTTGCAAAGATAACCAATCATACATAAAAGAATTCATAGAAGATTCAAATATTATTCATAGATAGACTTGATCATAAACCCACAATTCATCGGTCTCAACAAACACACAGCAAAAAGAAGATTACATCAAATAGTTCTCCACAAGAGAGGGGGAGAACATTGTATTGAGATCCAAAAAGAGAGAAGAAGCCATCTAGCTACTAACTATGGACCCGTAGGTCTGAGGTAAACTACTCACACTTCATCGGAGGGGCTATGGTGTTGATGTAGAAGCCCTCCGTGATCGATGCCCCCTCCGGCGGAGCTCCGGAATAGGCCCCAAGAAGGAATCTCGTGGATACAGAAAGTTGCGGCGGTGGAATTAGGTTTTTGGCTCCATTTGATATTCCTTTTCTTATAAACCCTAAAACTGGCAAAAAAAACAACAATTCTGGGTTGGGCCTCCGGTTAATAGGTTAGTCCCAAAAATAATATAAATGTGGATAATAAAGCCCAATAATGTCCAAAATAGTAGATAATATAGCATGGAGCAATCAAAAATTATAGATACGTTGGAGACATGTCAGACCCCCTCGCCGAGATCCGCCAGTTTTGACACCGACACCCATGCTAGACAAAATAAAGTTTGAACGCATGCGTGGGATGACCCCCCCCCCCCGGCCACCGCTGCCTCGAAGCTGGGAAACGGACATCGTACGTATTGAGCCAGGCTTGGAGTCGGGTACGGTGTTCGGTTTGTATTGTAGTTGGTGGCCCATCGAAGTTGTTGTAACACCCATGATGCGGCTATATCTCCCACGTGTCGGAGCACGACTTAGAGGCATAACCGCATTGCAGGCATGTCGCAAGAGGGGTAATCTTTGTACAACCCATGTATTGAACAAGATAGAGATAAAGAGTTGGCTTACAATCGCCACTTCACACAATACATAAATATAGCATTACATCATACATATACAAACAAGGTCCGACTACGGAACCAAAATAAAGACATCCCCAAATGCATAAGATCCCCGATCCCCCCAACTGGGCTCCACTACTCATCATCTAGAAAATAAACAAAGTAACGTCCCAAGTCCACATCGAACTCCCACTTGAGTTCAGTCGCATTCCTTGGAACGGTATCATCGACACCTGCATCTAGTTTTGGAAGTAAACTGTGAGTCACGGGGACTCAACAATCTCACACCCTCGCGATCAAGACTATTTAAGCTTATGGGAAGGAAAAGGTATTTGAGGTGGAGCTGCAGCAAGCACTAGCATATATGGTGGCTACCTTATGCAAATGAGAGCGAGAAAAAAGGGCAAAGCACGGTCGAGAAGCTACAAAGATCAAGAAGTGATCCTACAACTACTTACGTTCAAGCATAACACGAGACCGTGTTCTCTTCCCGGACTCCGCCGAAAAGAGACCATCACGGCTACACACGCAGTTGATTCATTTTAATTAAGTTAACTTTCAGGTTCTCTACAACCGGATATTAACAAACTCCCATCAGCCCATAACTGCGGGCATGACTTTCGAAAGTTCAAAACCCTGCAAGGGTGTCCCAACTTAGCCCATCACAAGCTCTCATGGTGAACAAAGGGTATTCCTTCTCCCAGGACGGCCCAATCAAACTCGGAATCCCGGTTACAAGACATTTCAACAATGGTAAAACGAAACAATCAAAGCCGCCCATTGTGCCGACAAATCCCGATAGGAGTCGCACGTATCTCGTTCTTAGGGCAACACCGGATGAGACTAGCGACGAGTAAAACCAACCCTCAAGTTTCCCCAATGTGGCCCCGCAGGCAGCTCGGTTCGGACCAACACTCAGAGGAGCACTGGCCTGAGGGGGGGGGGGTTAAAATAAAGATGACCCTTGAGACCACGGAACCCATGGGAAAAAGGCTAGGTGGAAAATGGTCAAACCAAGGTTGGGCCTTGCTGGAGGAGTTTTATTCAAGGCAAACTGTCAAGGGGTTCCCATTATAACCCAACCACGTAAGGAACACAAAATCAAGGAACATACCGGTATGACGGAAACTAGGAAGGCAAGAGTGGAACAAAACACCAGGCATAAGGCCGAGCCTTCCACCCTTTACCAATTATATAGGTGCGTTAAAGTAAACAAGATATAATAGTGATATCCCAACAATAATCATGTTCCAACAAGGAACAAACTCCAATCTTCACCAGCAACTAGCAATGCTATAAGAGGGGCTGAGCAAAGCAGTAACATAGCCAAACAATGGTTTGCTAGGACAAGGTGGGTTAGAGGTTTGACATGGAAATATGGGAGGCATGATATAGCAAGTGGTAGGTATCGCGGCATATGCATAGCAATAGAGCAAGCAACTAGCAAGCAAACATAGAAGTGATTTCGAGGGTATGGTCATCTTGCCTGCAAAGTTCTCCGAGTTGACATAAGCAAGATCCTCGTAAGCGTACTCAACGGGTTCCTCGATCACGTACTCGTCTCCCGGCTCTACCCAAAGCAAGAACACAAGCAAAGGGAACCGCAATCAACCACGGTGCAATGCGCAAGCAACATGATGCAAAACAAGGCATGATATGCGGGATGTACTATGCAATGCATATGTGTGCTCCGGAAGGAAAAGATTGAACCAGGCCTCAAGTTGGCAAACCAAGAGTGCCGCTGGAAAGATGAGTTGATTTCGGTCGAAATCGATATAAAGATCACCGGAACCGGATGCACGGTTTGCAAATGGCAAGCAAAACAATAATGGCACTATTCTACGATTAACAGCACGATGCCAGCTAGAATGCAACAAGAAACTAATCTACTGTACTCCAACATAGAAACAAAGCACATGTCAGTGATCCACTCAAGATGCTTGACAACAGATTAACACGGAGCTATGGCTAAATCACCCAATAGCAGGTTCAAACAAGCATGACAAAAGTGCGAAAGATATCAGGTTCTCCAACTGGCCATGGCATAAACACAGTTACGTAGGCATGTTTGCGAGCTCGATGCACTCATCACAAGGCATTGCATGACAAACTAAGCATACACCCAGCAAGAAGACATGTTCAAGAAGCTAACCATGGCAAGAACAAACTCATAGCATGCCTGGATCAACTACAACAACCTCGGCAAAATTGATTAACACGTACACAATCTGCCAGGAACATTTTATAGCAAAAGTAGAGCAAAATTGAGTCATGCTATGGTACTCCATAATTGCAAACAAAGACACAGATGGATAGAACATAACAATATATCAAAGTCATCCTTACTGAACATGCTCAAAAGAGGCATGGATCACTCTGTAGCAACATGCATACATGGCATAAAAATAACATAAGGGAAAATGACTTAGAAGAATTCTAAGTCCCTGAAATCAGCAACATCACGAGAGCTACTTTGCATGCTTGTGCTAGTCACCACATTGATCACCAAAATACATGGCATGCACCCCTGTAAAGATGACATGGCATATCCCAAAACACATGTAGGGCTCAAGTTCATAGGAGGCACACATTAATCATGGCAAAAATGACAAATGTCCATAATCTAATAAGAAACAGAAAACTAACATTTTATAGCACTCTTGCAACAGCATTTAGGCATCAAGATTGACTGAAACAGACATGGTGAAATGGAACAAAATGAAGAGGACAATAAGATGAACATTTCGGCATATTACACGCCCAAAACGGAGCTACAGATGCAAAGTTATTATGCGATGAACATGCCATAAAATTAACCAAAAAAAGGACTTAGGGAAATTCCGAAGTCAACCTAGGGTTTGTTCAAAACCAGATAAGCCGGCATGGACTCCGAGGTTCGCCAGATGTATCGCCAGAGTTGAAGGAGGGTGGCGACCGGAGCTTGGGACGAGGCTGAAGAAGGTCGGGGCGGCGTCCGGCGACGCAGGGCGTGGCGCAGCCGGCGCGGGAGGCGGCAGCCGAGGCTGGCGGCGGCACAGCGAGGCTGGGGCGGCGAGGAGCAGCGAGGTTCGGTCGGCGGCGAGACAGCGTGCGGCGGCCGGAGTCGGCGAGGAAGATCCGGTGCGGGGACGCGGCTTGGGGAGCCCGTGGGGCAGCGGCGCCCGAGCGCGGGCCAGGGAGGGCCCCTCCTGGGCCTGGTGGGCCGACGAAGTGGGTGCGAGGCGCTGGTGACTCACGAGGTGACACGTGGCGGCGGCGCGGCGAAGTTGGACATGTCCGGCCGTCTCGAACGTGTCCAGCGGCGGCGGGGGAAGAATTCTAGGGTTTGGACTACAGGAAATTCGGAGGGGAGCACCTATTTATAGATTCTGGGAGTTAGGAGAGTCCAAATGAGGTGCGGTTTTCGGCCACGCAATCATGATCGAACGGCCGAGAGGATGGATGGGGTTTGGATGGGTTTTGGGCCACTTTGGAGGGGTGTTGGGCTGCAACACACACGAGGCCTTTACGGTTCCTCTGATAACCGTTGGAGTATCAAACGAACTCCAATGGCACGAAACTTGACAGGCGGTCTACCGGTAATATACCAAGGCCTCTTGGCAAGTCTCCATCCAATCTGAGAATTTATAGCACCCGCACATGAAAAGAGGCAAAAGGGGACACGGGAGGACGTAGGAGTGCCGGAATGCAAAACGGACAACGGGGAAAATGCTCCGATGTATGAGACGAACACGTATGCAAATGCGATGCACATGATGACATGATATGAGATGTATGACATGGAAAAAATGCAAAACAAAGTCAAAACCCAACCACGAGGGAATATCATAACTTAGTGCCAAAAATGGCAAGAGTTGGAATACAAATATGGCAAGTTACATACGGGGCGTTACAACACTCCACCACTACAAAAGGATCTCGTCCCGAGCTCTAGGACTGGGAAAACACCGGATATTCGGAATGGAGGTGGTCCTCGCATTCCCAGGTGGCTTCACGGTCGGAATGATGAGACCACTTCACTTTCAGTAATTTGATAGACTTGTTGCGAGTGTTGCGCTCAGTTTCTTCAAGGATAGCAATGGGATGCTCATGATAAGATAGGTCTTCTTGGAGATCAATCTCCTCGAAGTTGATGGTGCGGTCAGGAGTCTTGAAACACTTGCGAAGCTGAGACATGTGAAACACGTCGTGCACATTTGCAAAGTTGGATGGAAGCTCAAGTTGGTAGGCGAGATTGCCTCTTTTGCCAATGATCTTGAAAGGACCCACGTATCTAGGCGCAAGCTTCCCTTTGATACCAAAGCGACGAGTACCTTTCATTGGAGAGACGCGGAGGTAGACATGGTCTTCGATGTCGAAAGCCAAGTCACGATGCTTGCTATCATAGTAACTCTTCTGGCGCGATTGCGCAGCTTTGAGATTTTCACGAATGACTTTGCACATTTCTTCAGCCTCTGTGATCAAGTCATTGCCAACAAGTTGGCGTTCACCAGTCTCTGACCAGTTAAGAGGAGTACAACACTTTCTCTCATATAGAATCTCGAATGGGGCCTTGCCCGAACTCGCTTGGAAGCTGTTGTTGTAGGAGAACTCGGCATATGGAAGACAATCTTCCCACTTCATACCTAAAGAAATGACACATGCCTTGAGCATATCTTCAAGAATTTGATTTACTCGCTTGACTTGGCCACTAGTTTGAGGATGAAAGGGTGTGCTAAACCGAATGTTGGTGCCCATGGCCTTCTGGAAGGAATCCAAAAACTTAGAGGTAAAGATGCTTCCATGATCTGAAGATATCAACTGTGGAATGCCATGCAAAGAGACGATCCTAGAGGTATATAGCTCTGCCAACTGAGCTGCTGTGATAGATTCTTTGATAGGAAGAATATGAGCCACTTTATTGAGCTTGTCGATGACAACGAAGATAGCATCATTGCCACGCTTGGACTTCAGAAATCCAGTCACGAAGTCCATCTCAATATGGTCAAACTTCCATTATGGAATGGCAAGAGGTTGGAGGAGACCAGCTGGTCACTGGTGTTCTGCTTTCACTCTTCTGCAGAGATCACATTCATTCACGAACTGAGCAATCTCGCGCTTCGTTTGAGTCCACCAATACGACTGCTTGAGGTCATGGTACATCTTTGTACTTCCAGGATGAATAGACAGGAGTGAATTGTGAGCCTCGTTCATAATGACTTTACGAAGCTCACCCTTAGGAACAAAAATGCGATCATCGAAAAAAAGAGTATCTTTGTCATCAAGGCGATAGCACTTGTACTTGGGTTGGCTCTAGTCAATCCCAATCTTCACCTTCTTCACCATGGCATCAAGAAGTTGAGCCCCATGAATCTGATCTTCCAAAATAGGAGAGACTTGGAGGTTGGCAAGGAATCCTTGAGGAACAACTTGGAGATTAAGTTTGCGGAAAGCTTCACAAAGATCTGGTTGGAAGGGCTTGAGAATCAAATTGTTGCAGTAAGCCTTCCTTCTCAAAGCGTCAGCAATGACATTGGCCTTGCCTGGAGTATATTCAATACTAGGATTATACTCTTGAATCATCTCGACCCAACGAGTCTGCCTGAGGTTGAGGTTGGGCTGAGTGAAGATGTACTTGAGACTCTTATGATCAGTGAAGATGTCCACTTTTCTTCCCAACAAGCGATGTCTCCATGTTGAAAGAGCATGGACAACTGCCGCCAACTCGAGGTCATGAGTGGGGTAGTTCTTTTCATTGGGCTTCAACTGGCGAGAGGTATAGGCGACAACATTCTTCTCTTGCATTAACACAACACCGAGACCTTGCAGGGAAGCATCACAGAAAACCTCAAATGGTTTGGATTCATTAGGAGGAGTCAGAACTGGAGCTCTGACTAACTTCTCTTTGAGGGTGTTGAAAGCTACGTCACATTCAGGTGTCCAGACATACTTCACATGCTTCTGGTGGAGGTCGGAAAGAGGCTTCGCGATCTTAGAGAAATTCTCAATGAACCTTCGACAATAGCTTGCGAGCCCAAGAAAGCTGCGGAGCTGCTTCACATTCTGAGGCGGTTCCCAATTCACAATTACAGACACCTTCTCAGGATTAATAGCTATGCCCTTGGTGGAGATGATATGCCCAAGGTTGAGACCTCATCGACCCAAAACTCGCACTTTGAAAACTTCGCATAGAACTGATGTTCTCTGAGTTTGTCCAGCACCAATCTCAAGTGCTTGGCATGATCCTCCTTGTTCTTGGAGAAGACCAAAATGTCATCGAGATAGACCAAAACGAAGTCAT
This sequence comes from Triticum monococcum, assembly GCA_034509565.1. Taxonomy (NCBI): domain Eukaryota; kingdom Viridiplantae; phylum Streptophyta; class Magnoliopsida; order Poales; family Poaceae; genus Triticum; species Triticum monococcum. The sequence continues at coordinate 637,150,321 of CM067847.1, read as the reverse complement.
TTGTGTATGTGTTGAAGATGAAGCTCATCATGCGATAAAATGTTGGTGGAGCGTTGACAAGGCCGAAAGACATGACAGTGTATTCATAAGAACCATAGCTTGTTTTGAACGTTGTCTTGGGGATGTCTTGTTCACGAATGCGAATCTGATGATAGCCCATACGGAGGTCATGCTTGGAGAATACTTGAGAACCTTTGAGTTGTTCGAAAATCTCGTTGATGTTGGGAAGTGGGTACTTGTTCTTTATGGTCGTCTTGTTCAATGGACGGTAGTTGACACAAAGTCGGTCTGTGCCATCGTTCTTCTTGACAAAAAGAACGCCACAACCCCAAGGAGAAGGACTTGGTTGGATGAGACCCATACACTCTTATATATCGAGTTGTTTCTTCAGCTCATTCAACTCTTCTGGTCCAAGCTTGTAAGGACATTTGCAAATAGGTTCCGTGCCAGGCTTGACATCAATGAAGAATTCAATTGGCCAGTGAGGAGGCATTCCTGGAAGCTCTTCTGGAAAGACGTCTTGATATTCACAAATGACTAGAATCTGAGAGATGGCATCCAACTCGCCCTTCTCATTCAGAGAAAACAGTCGAATGGTATCATCACGAGCGGCAAAGACGATCACATCCTCAGACGAGTGTGTCAAATTGAATCTGCATGGCAGCACAATCAAGCTGAGCCTTGTGCTTCGAAAGCGAGTCCATGCCGAGAATTAGATCAATATCCGAGTAACCAAGAACAATTGGAGAGGACAGAAACTTATAGTCTCCCAACATGATAGAAACATCCGGAACCATCATGCTAGAGCTCAAACGCTTAGCCGGAGAAACAACTTGCAATCCCTTAGGTAATGCCTTAGTGTCAAAGATGTGCTTCGATGCAAATGGAAATGACATGAAAGAATATGATCCACCAGAATCAAAAAGAACTTTTTCAGGAATATCGTTAACAGGAAGGTTACCCATGATCACTTCTCACGAGTCCTCTGCCTGAGCTGCGTTCATCATGTTGACCTTGACATGCTTGGGATTGTGCTTGACCACTGCATTGCTGGCAGATCTCATAGGAGGAGGAGGCGAAAGATTCCTCTGGTTGAAGCATTTTTTTGCATAGTGACCCTTCTGCTGACATTTGTCGCATGTGACCTCTGAGAGCGGCCCGTGATACGGAGCACTTGACCTTGGAGCATGAGATGAAGCTTTGTTCTGTAAGCCTGGGTTGGGTGGGTGGGAAGATCCATTGCCACCTTTGCTCTTCTGCTGATAAGGCTGACGGAACGAAGGAGGAGGCAACCAAGAACAATGTTCTCGTCACAAACCATCGGAACGATTCCAAGATACCCGCGTGATCCTAAAAAAATTAGTGAAATTTGAGAAGAGAAAAGTCAAAACCCTATGTCAGGATGCCTCACCAGAGCGACGAAGGGACTGAGGAGTAAAAAGAATCCTACTCTCCGATATATATCTTTACCTAAGAATAAAGCAAATTGGGTTTCCTTCGTCCGTCATGGCATTTTTCAGAAAAGTCCCTCTATTTCAAAGAATTCAACTCGCAGTCCTGTTTTAAGTTAAAACGAATCATTATTTTTGTATTTTACACAAGAGTCCCTATCTTTTCTTGAAATCAACCCGCCGTCCGGATTTAAGTCACACCCAAACCGTTATTTTATATTTTTCGGAATCCCCCCTGATGTTTTAGATAATTCAGTCCACGGATCATCTTTAAGTCAAACAAATGCTTTTTAAAATCATCCATATCTTTTAAACCGTAACTCCGATTTGAACATGTTATATATGAAATATGATTAGAAAAATATGTAGAATATGAATATGAGATTACTTTTACCTGTTAAATATTTTTAAATATTATTTTGGAATATATTTGAGTCAAACAAAATGTTTTCCTAAATTATCTCTATCTTTAAACCGTAACTTCGATTTTAACATATTATATATGAAATTTTATTAGAAAAATGTGTGGAATCTAAATATGATGTTAATTTCACTTGTTAAATGTTTTTAAATATTGTTATGGAAGAAAACTTATAATTTATAGCGCAAGATTCGTTTTTTCATACCGGCGGCAATCCGGATTGCAAATAAACATTGATAACTACACATGCATACCTCTGAAAAATGTCGCAGGGGAAAACAACAGATTTCTCATCATGAGAGTGAAAGAAAGCGAGGGAGAGAGAGGGAGGGAGAGGGAGAGGGAGGAGAGAGGGAGAGAGAGACGCCTTGGGATTAACCATATTCAACACATGTTTTTTGTTGTTTTGTGTGAACACTGAGGCCATCGCCGGCGAGGGTGAGAAGGAGGATAACTGGCAGCACAAATATGATGCCTCGCAAAAATAAAGGAGATGGACCTATTGTGGTCTTGAGTGATGGTCGTTTAGTTAAGAGTGTGTGTTATCTTTTCTGTCCCGTTGCAATGCACGGTCTCTTTTGCTAGTAATCCTAAAAGACTCAACAACGTCAGCGATTCAATCAAGTAGCGGGCTCCTAAGTCGGGGAAGGCTCTAATTACCAACTTGTAACACCCACGATGCGGCTATATCTCCCACGTGTCGGAGCACGACTTAGAGGCATAAGCGCGTTGCAGGCATGTCGCAAGACGGGTAATGTTTACACAACCCATGTAATGAACAAGATAGAGATAAAGAGTTGGCTTACAATCGCCACTTCACACAATACATAAATATAGCATTACATCATATAGATACAAACAAGGTCCGACTACGGAACCAAAATAAAGACAACCCCAAATGCATAAGATCCCCGATCGCCCCAACTGGGCTCCACTACTGATCGTCCGGAAAAGAAATGTAGTAACGTCCTGAGTCCTCATCGAACTCCCACTTGAGTCCAATCACATCCCCTGGAACGGTATCATCGGCACCTGCATCTGGTTTCGGAAGTAAACTGTGAGTCACAGGGGCTCAGCAATCTCACACCCTCGCGATCAAGACTATTTAAGCTTATGGGAAGGAAAATGTATGTGAGGTGGGGCTGCATCAAGCACTAGCATATATGGTGGCTACCTTACGCAAATGAGAGTGAGAAGCGAAGGCAAAGCACGGTCGAGAAGCTACAAAGATCAAGAAGTGATCCTAGAACTACTTACGTTCAAGCATAACACGACACCATGTTCTCTTCCCGGACTCCACCGAAAAGAGACCATCACGGCTACACGCGCAGTTGATTCATTTTAATTAAGTTAAGTTTCAGGTTCTCTACAACCGGATATTGACAAATTCCCATCTGCCCATAACCGCGGGCACGGCTTTCGAAAGTTCAAAACCCTGCAGGGGTGTCCCAACTTAGCCCATCACAAGCTCTCACGGTCAACGAAGGGTATTCCTTCTCCCAGGACGGCCCGATCAAACTCGGAATCCCGGTTACAAGACATTTCAACAATGGTAAAACGAGACAATCGAAGCCGCCCATTGTGCCGACAAATGCCGATAGGAGTCGCACGTATCTCGTTCTTAGGGCAACACCGGATGAGACTAGCTACGAGGAAAACCAACCCTCAAGTTTCCCCGATGTGGCCCCGCAGGCAGCTTGGTTCGGACCAACACTCAGAGGAGCACTGGCCTGAGGGGGGGGGTTAAAATAAAGATGACCCTTGAGTCCACGGAACCCATGGGAAAAAAGGCTAGGTGGCAAATGGTAAAACCAAGGTTGGGCCTTGCTGGAGGAGTTTTATTCAAGGCAAATTGTTAAGGGGTTCCCATTATAACCCAACCGCGTAAGGAACGCAAAATCAAGGAACATAACACCGGTATGACGGAAACTAGGGCGGCAAGAGTGGAACAAAACACCAGGCATAAGGCCGAGCCTTCCACCCTTTACCAAGTATATAGGTGCATTAAAGTAAACAAGATATAATAGTGATATCCCAACAATTATCATGTTCCAACAAGGAACAAACTCCAATCTTCACCTGCAACTAGCAAATAAGAGGGGCTGAGCAAAGCGGTAACATAGCCAAACAACGATTTGCTAGGACAAGGTGGGTTAGAGGTTTGACATGGCAATATGGGAGGCATGATATAGCAAGTGCTGGTTATCGCGGCATAGGCATAGCAATAGAGCGAGCAACTAGCAAGCAAAGATAGAAGTGACTTCGAGGGTATGGTCATCTTGCCTGCAAAGTTCTCCGAGTTGACGTAAGCTTGATCCTCGTAAGCATACTCAACGGGTTCCTTGTACGTACTCGTCTCCTGGCTGTACCCAAAGCAATAACACAAGCAAAGGGAACCACAATCAACCATGGTGCAATGCGCAAGCAACATGATGCAAAACAAGGCATGATATGCGGGATGTACTATGCAATGCATATGCGTGCTCCAGAAGGAAAAGGTTGAACCAGGCCTCAACTTGGCAAACCAAGAGTGCCGCTGGAAAGATGAGTTGATTTCGGTCGAAATCGATATAAAGATCACCGGAATCGGATGCAAGGTTTGCAAATGGCAAGCAAAACAATAATGTCACTATTCTACGATTAACAGCACGATGCCACCTAGAATGCAACAAGAAACTAATCTACTGGACTCCAACATCGCAACAAAGCACATGGGAGTGATCCACTCAAGATGCTTGACAAAATATGAACACTGAGCTACGGCTAAATCACCCAATAGCAGGTTCAAACAATCATGGAAAAAGTGCAAAAGATATCAGGTTCTCAGACTTAGTGAAAATAACATGTCAGGATGTAACATCAGGAAGCAATGTTTAGAGCAAGATAATAACATGGTACGTGAACATATCATGGCAATGCAAGGCATGGCATGAAACTACTCAAAGCATATAACAAAAGTCCTTTACTGACCATAAGCCAAAAAGGATCAGAAGATACAATGGCAACCATGTAAACATAGCAAGTTTCGTTAACAGGTTCAGACTTAGCAGAAAACTGGACATGGCATAAACAGAGTTACGTAGGCATGTTTGCGAGCTCTATGCACTCATCACAAGGCATTGCATGACAAACTAAGCATACAACAAGCAAGAAGACATGTTCAAGATGCTAACCATGGCAAGAACAAACTCATAGCATGCATGGATCAACTACAACAACCTCGACAAAATTGATTAACACGTACACAATCTGCCAGGAACATTTTATAGCAAAAGTAGAGCAAAATTGAGTCATGCTATGGTACTCCATAATTGCAAACAAAGACACAGATGGATAGAACATAACAATATATCAAAATCATACTTACTGAACATGCTCAAAATAGGCATGGATCACTCTGTAGCAACATGAATACATGGCATAAAAATAACATCAGGGAAAATGACTTTGAAGAATTCTAAGTCCCTGAAATCAGCAACATCACCAGAGCTACTTTGCATGCTTGTGCTAGTCACCACATTGATCACAAAAATACATGGCATACACCCCTATCAAGATGACATGGCATACCCCTAAACACATGTAGGGCTCAAGTTCATAGGAGGCACACATTAATCATGGCAAAAATGACAAATGTCCATAATCTGTTAAGAAACATAAAACAAACATTTTATCGCACTCTTTTAACAGCATTTTAGGCATCAAGATGGACTCAAACAAGCATGGTGCAATAGAAAAAATTGAAGAGGACAATCAGATGAACATTTCGGTATATTACACGCCTAAAACGGAGCTACGGATGCAAAGTTATGATGCGATGAACATGCCATAAAATTAACCAGAAAAAGGACTTGGGGAAATTCCGAAATCAACCTAGGGTTTGTTCAAAACCAGATCTGGCGGCACGGACTCCGAGGTTCGCCGGATGTATCGCCAGAGTTGAAGGAGGGTGGCGGCCGGAGCTTGGGACAAGGCTGGAGAATGTCGGGGCGGCGTCCGCCGACGCGGGGCGCGGCGCAGCCAGTGCGGGAGACTACGAGATGGCGCCCGGTGGCCGGAGTCGGCGAGGAAGATCCGGCGCGGGGACGCGGCACGGGGAGCCCGTGGGGTGGCGGCGCCCGAGCGCGGGCCGGGGAGGGCCCCGCCTGGGCCTGGCGGGGCGCTGGCAACTCACGAGGCGACACGTGGTGGCGGCGCGGCGAAGTTGGACATGTCCGGCCGTCTCGGACATGTCCGGCGGCGGCCGGGGAAGAATTCTAGGGTTTGGGCTGCGGGAAATTCGAAGGGGAGCACCTATTTATAGATTCTGGGAGTTAGGAGAGTCCAAATGAGGTGCGGTTTTCGGCCACGCGATCGTGATCGAACGGTCGAGAGGATGGAGGGGGTTTGGATGGGTGTTGGGCCACTTTGGAGGGGTGCTGGGCTGCAACACACACGAGGCCTTTACGGTTCCTCGGTTAACCGTTGGAGTATCAAACAAACTCCATATGGCACGAAACCTTATAGGCGGTCTGCCGGTAGTATACCAAGGCCACTCGGCAAGTCTCGATCCAATCTGAGAATGTTTAACACCCGCACACGAAAAGAGGCAAAAGGGGACACCGGAGGACGTAGGAGTGCCGGAATGCAAAACGGACAACGGGGAAAATGCTCAGATGTATGAGACGAACACGTATGCAAATAAGATGCACATGATTACATGATATGAGATGCATGACATGGAAAAAAATGCAAAATGAAGCCAAAACCCAACCACCAGGGAATATCATAACTTAGTGCTGAAATGGCAAGAGTTGGAATACAAATATGGCAAGTTACATACGGGGCGTTACGGTTGTGCATTTGGGATTTAAACACATCATACACCATCACACCCATACATATTTTCGGGCCGCATGCAGTATATACGGGGTATTCTGATCAACCATGTCTCCCTTGTATATATATCATCGCTTTGACCGATAATGAAGGGTATGTGTTGGCCATGAATGGATTCCACCTACTTTGTGTTAGGGCCGGTCACTGTCAAATGTCGGTCAACCAAAGCTCGAGCTCATGCATTGTTAGGATTTCCTCCCAGATGCTCGGATTGCTGGGTTCGACCTACATCAAACCATGTGTATCTCGTCCTTAACTACCTTGCCTTCATGGTTGTTGTCTCTATCGAGAGGTAAGCGCCATATCTAAATTGTATATTATTCTATATTGAAAACACACATCACGCAGTCCCAACGTACATCTTTTTGGCTGCATGCAAGAGGTGCTAGTTTTGTTGTCCCTCTTGTGAGATTTTTATGATGGTTCAATCTATTGGCCCAAGCGGCTTATCGACAACAACAACTGTCATTTGACCAAGCGATAGATTCATTGCTACGTCTTATGGTAGGTCGTGGCGACATGCATGTATCACCAAAGTATCGATCATTACGTGCATCCGCCCCGCTGACACGAAGTGGGAGGTGGTTGGCCAAGCATCCTAGCTAGGTATGACATTATGTCATTATGTATATCCTAGCTAGGTGGTTGTTAGGGTGCTTTCGGGTTTGTGAGGCAGGTGCCACCAAAGTTATGCATTGTGTATTTAAAGTTTCAAACAACCCCAATGTTCGTACAAATATTTGGCCACTTCGAGGTGGTTCTTGACTTCTTGCCCCTCTCATCGATCTTCAATGACGCGCCCAACCGTGGGCCCGTGGGGTCAAAGTTGTCCATTGGAATTTTGAACATCACAAACCACCCATTTAACCCATATTTATTTGGGCCACATGCTGGTGTGGCCGTCTTTTGACCCTCTCTAACGTTATTTTTTGCTGCAAAGACTCTAATGAGCCTCAACGAACATGGGGTATAATATCTTAACCGTGTGCCATACAAGTGCGATGTGAATCACCACGCCTGCGCAAGCGCAAGCAAATTAAGGTGGAGGTACTGGCTCAACTGTGTGCGATGCAAGTGCGCTGAAATCACCACAACCGTGCAAGCGCGAGCAAATTACGGTGGAGGTACTGGCTTAACCGTGTGCGATGCCAGTGCACTATAAAACCACCACATGTGCAAGGTAAAGGCGGGTAAGTTTATTTGGAAATTAGGACGAACCGTGTGCGATATACCAGTTAGCTAGAAATATAAAAAACAAACTACCCGCCTTGAGCGTTGCAAAAATCGGCGGATCCACGCCACTTTTCCTTATTGTCATACACGCTTATTGTTATTGCACCGTCCACGATCCTAGGCACTCCAGCCCCGCATCAATTCCTTTAACCAAATTTTAGTAGCGGCCATACTTGAATCGTTGCCCACACTCCTCCAGGACCGACCTTAATTACAGTAAAATTGCAGTAGCCGATGCATTTGAACTGTCGCCCTGCCTCGTCCACCACCATCCCCACCCACCATTACTATAATTTTCGGTAGCCGCAACGTACCCTCAAACACCACCCCCCCTCCACAGTGCCCCACCCGCCACCCCCTCCCCCCCCCCCTCGAACCCTAGCTCGCAGCGTCCGTCGGTGCCGCCGTCACCCCTGTCGGTCTGCCCGTTCCTCCTAGCTTAGATAATAAAGTTCAGATTACCTAGCGATTCACATACTGTCGCCCCACTCCCCTTGAGTTTTTAGTTGAGGCCTTCGGTGTCCCTCTCCACCAAATCCACATCCCCTGCTCCAGAATGTCGCAGCCTTAGCTCAACCACGTATCACGGGGAGCTCGATGAGCGTTCGGACAAGAAGAGGTTTATCATGGCCTTTCCGGCGGACATTGGCGAGGTGGCCGCCGTTCGCCCTGACCTGTCAATGTCGGAGCAACACGTCGCCATGGAAGTTGGCAAAGACGTTGACTACATTGCCATGCCGAAGGCTTCAAGTCAGCAGGATAGTGTATTACTGTATCTCAGGAAAGCAGGCTACGACATCAAGCTCATCCACACCGACGGCTTCACGCGGGCCATATCATAGGTTAAGTGGTCCATCCCCAACCCATCTGGTTCAACTGCCATCGATCTCTTCGACGGCCCTGCTGCTGATCTCCTCCGCCAAGCAGTAAAGATTTGCGAGCTTTATACACCATCGAGCCAATTTTCTCATTTCTGAAGGACACGTTCTACGGCAGCGGCTCGGGATCCTCAATTGCCAAGTCAAATCTCATCGACCACGACCACGACCACGAGGAGGGCACCCACAAAGGTTCTTCCAATGTGAAACAGCCCATATGTGACATTAGAGAGCACACCATGGGTCTATGCTCTTCCAACTGGAAGGATCACGTCCATGAAATGTGAGGCAACATTCTGTCAACAAATCTTACCTTTTCTAGCTTGCCAACCTGTACCCTTTGTTGTAGTAGCACTTGTCGTGTGGTGTGTTAACTATGTCGTGTTTAATTAGTTCAGTTATGCGAAAATATATTATTCAATAGGTCTATGTGATGTTTAAGTATGAATTGTCCGGTTCAGTTTCACGAATGGCTATATTTGGTTGTTTATAGTGAGTAGAGGCCTTGTTTATATGTATTTGGTTGTTAGGTTGGTTGGAGTGAGCATTTTCCAGTTATGGAGCAGATGCCTTGTTTATCTATATTTGGTTCTTAGTTTGGTTGCAGTGAGCATTTGTCAAGTTATCAAGCAGATGCCTTGTTTATCTGTATTTGGTTGTTAGGTTGCTTTTTTGAGCATTTGTCCAGTTATCAAGCAGATGCATTGTTTATGTGTATTTGGTTGTTAGGTTGCTTTTTTAGCATTTTTCCAGTTATCAAGCAGATGCCTTGTTTATCTTTATCTACTTGTTAGGTTGGATGTAGTGAGCATTTGTCTAGTTTTCAAGCATATGCACTGTTTATCTGTATTTGCTTGTTTGGTCATCGAGTGAGGAAACTAATAAGGATTATTAGCAAAAAGATACGAATGGTGGCAAGCAAATTATTTTTTTATGCTCTATCCAACACAATAGTGAGCTGTTGGATGGTAACTACAAACTCTGCAGCCTTCTCTTTTTACTTCCCATAACACTAGTAGAAAAACCGGGCAATAGCACCGGTTCGTAAGGGCCTGTAGTGCCGGTTATGGAACCGACACTATTATTTCGGCACTAAAGCCCCCCCCCCCCTTTAGTACCGGTTCAGCACGAACCAGCGCTAAAGTGCCACCACGTGGCGTGAGCTCGCAGCCTGGTACGGGGGACCTTTAGTACCGGTTGGTGTTACCAATCGGTACTAAAGGGTTTTTTTTGAATTTTTTTTTGAAAATTTTGGAAAAAAATTTGTTTTTTTTTTATTTTTCTGAATTATTTGATGATATAGTCTCTAATCACCTCTCTTAACTGCTCAAGTGTGGATCACTCATTCCAAATCATCTTACTTCCCGACCGGTCACCCATCCCTCTCACTACTCCAGCCCGAGCACGCTTAACTTCCAGGTTCTATTCTCCCTCGCTCCAAGTCTGCACTTGTTGTTTTCCTGACAATAGTAAGATGTCAATCCTATTAACCTTCAGGAATTTTGCTTGAGCATGAAGTGACACATTTCACTGTTTGAGTTTGAAACTATTGTTTTAAAAAACAATAATTATTTAGTAACACTAATATTTCTTGAATAATTAGTTTGACCATTGTTTGACCACAGTTTGACCATAGTTTGACCACAGTTTGACCAGATTTGACCAAAATTGAAATAACTAAAATAATTATTTACTAACACTAATATTCTAGAATAATTAGTTTGACCATTGTTTGACCACTGTTTGCCCACTGTTTGAATATTTTTCAATTTTTTCCACTCTAGATCTTAAAAGCCTAGTAACTTTTTTGCTATTAGGTTTTTGAGGATTTTAAAAATGTTTAGCGGGGTTCCTCCGGTGAAATTTGGATGTAACTTTTTTAGTAGATGATTTTTCATATAAAAAACTTTTTCATCCGAGTTAGTATGCAAAAGTTATGCCCATTTTTACAAATTTCAGAGAGATTTTGCAAATAAAGTCAAAATTCACATTTGCAAATTTTCCCAACAACTAGACCACATATCACATGAGAAACTAATTTTCTTTTATTTTTTTGACATTTCCATTATTTTCTTTTATTTTTTTAAAACTGAAAAGGCGATCCACAGGGGGGGGGATAGAGTTTGAAAATGGGACCTTTAGTACCGGTTCGTGGCACGAACCGGTACTATAGTTTAGACCCCTTTAGTACCGGTTCGTGCCACGAACCGGTACTAAAGGTTAGACCTTTAGTACCGGTTCGTGGCACGAATCGGTACTAAAGGTGATCGTGGGGCCCCGGCCTGACGCCAGCCTGCCACCACCTCTTTAGTACCGGTTCGTGCCACGAACCGGTACTAAAGGTTCAACACGAACCGGCATTAATGCAAATTCGTTCGAACCAGCACTAATGGTACCATTAGTGCCGGCTCAAATACAAACCGGCACTAATGTGCTTCACGTTTGACCCTTTTTCTACTAGTGTAATGAGTTGTTAGACAACAATGTCTGAATCTTTTTCGTTCCTAGTGGTTCCCGAAGAAGTTCACTCAAGGTTACCTCACAAAGTACATGATTAGTGGACACGCAATGAAGGTTAAAGTATTTCATGCAGACTACAATGAGCATTGAGAAGTCTTAAAGAAGACAGGGAAGGACGGACGGGCAGCCATCACAAGGGGTTATCCTAGAGTCGTGCACACATTACGCATGGAGGAGGGCACAATATGGGCATTTCGCTTCACCTTCTACAGCAACCAGAATGTCTTTCGCCTCTCTCTTTACAGTCTTTAGTACAACTATGGTTCATCATTCTTTACTTGGTGCTTCTGTAGTTCTTCAGTATATGTACCTGTGATCGAATTATAGATTCGTGGCTGAACCTATATTTGTAATAAACATGGTTGGATACAAAATAATTGATTGCCTACATTCAAATTCAAAACATGTGATTTTTAAATTAGGGATTAATTAGGGATTACACTGCATTGCGGAAGAGAAACATCTGCGATATACGTGGAGATCAGGAATGTTTCTAGGATCCACTACGTGTGCGATCAATCTCCACTGCACACATGACTTCTCTCAAAAACTGTTTGCGTTAGGCCACCTTGTGCAAATGTTTACCACATAAAAAGTGTGTGTGATGGACAGCCTTTGCCACACAGTTTCTTCTACGCACCATGTGTGATGCATTCTATAATGCAAACGATAAATTAATATCGTGTGCAATGGCAACGTTATCACAAATGATTTAATGGGAAAACTTGCGTGTGATGTACCTGTGAACGAAAACGTTTTCCTTGGAGTGACTGTGTGGGATGTACATACGAATGGAAACGTTTAGCGGGGACTGACTGTGTGGGATGTACTTGCGACCGGAAACAATTTCGCCGTATAATTGTATTTTTTAGCTCTACTGTACGTATTTCCGTATTTGAGCGATCGTCGGTCGCACACGACCTCATTTTGCCGAGAGTGTGTGCTAGGAGGGCATATCGCCGACGGTTTCTGGGTCATGTGGGAAGCACCCGCCTATCGCCCACACTCACTTGGCGATGGTTCCGAATGTCATCACGGAAAGGGATTAAAAACCGTTTGTTTAGGACCGACGCGCACCAGTGTTTGGACAGTTTTATGCATTAACTGAGTTTTCAATGCATTTATGTGCATAATTCAAATTTTAACTACATGCACATGCTCCAGTGCATATAAATTGGTTGATAAGTCAAATCTGTGTCTTCGGGTGCATGCTTAGGTGCCATGCAAGAAATGGTAATGAATTTCAAACACCAGGGCACCATTGATTGCCGGCAAAACATTGAGATACCTAGTTTTTAAATTCTAGTAAATCCAAAACTTCCGTGACGATTTTATGACAGAATCAAGCTAGTCATACCTGTGTTGTCGTAGAAGTGTTCCATGACATTACCAAAATTATCATCACAAAAGTGTCCACTTCCATGACGATAAATCGCGTGTCATAGAAGTGATTTCGTCAAGGGTGACCGACACGTGGCATCAACCAATGCGGGTCGCTGTTAAGCTATCGGGTCCGGTTTTGGATCTTATAACCCATTAACAGCTTGGACCAATGGCGATTTTCCATGTGTAAAATTCTTATTGGCCGGAGGAAACACGTGTTTGCTCAACAGTCGGACAAATGTCATCCACTCATTGGACAGGAGGCGCCTATGATACGTTAGCATGTGGCATGGCCCAACAGAGGCCCATTCTGGTGAAAAGGCCAGCCCAGCTAAAGGCCCAACATGTTTTTTCAGACACTAGTGGTCTAGCCCATTAATAGCCTGCCATGTTTTGGGTCAAATTGAGGCCCATACTAGATCAGGCCCGTTCACAACCTGTCGTCTTTTTGGCCAAATTACGGCCCATATCGGATCAAGCCCGTTAACAGGCCACTGTTCTTTTGGGCCCGTACAAATGCAGGTTTGTATTTTAGCCTGTTAAATGTGCGTTTACCAGTTCGGCCTGATAATAGTTTTGGCCTGCTAGCAGCCCATGGTACATCTAGGACGTTGTCGGCCCATTTAACTTTAGGCCATTTGACAGCCCATGCAGAAAACTGGGCTATTTCTTGTCCTAAGTAACTTTAGGCCTCTTAACAGCCCGTAGTCTTCATGGATAAATTCCAGCCCAACTGGCCTATCGGCCTGTTAATAACCCGTGTATCAGTTGGGCCTAATTACTGCCCGCATTGAATCTGGATTGCTTACAGCCCATCTGGTAATGGCCCATGACATGTTTAGGCCTATGGCCCGCGCAGATACCGGCCTTCTTAGAGCCCAAAATTTTATTGGGCCAAACAGGCCTGAAATATATTTTGGCCTGTTAACTGCTCGTCCTATTTGGGCCAAACATGGGCCTTAGGCAGTTTCGGCCAGTATTGGCCCGTGATTTTTTCGGCTCAACACTATCCCAATATAGGTTTTAGCGTGTTAAAAGCCCGTGGTATTCTCTAGCCCAGCTGGACAAAACTTTACTCGACCTGTTAAAGGCGGGAAACAACTATCGGTTTAGACCTGCTAATGGCCCAAGATGATTATAGGCCCATGTTTTGGCCCATATGAGTACAGGGCCATCCTAAAGACCGACAACACTGAGATCCACTAATCCTTCCAGCCTAAATTACAGCATACCGACCAAGAATAAACCTAGACAATACAACAAAGAAATTACTGCATATTACATCCCCTCAGCATCAAAGATCACCTCCAGCGGTAATAAAGGGCAACCAAATAGCAGATTACATAAACTGGGCAGGTCACCACCAGTGGAAGTTAACAGGCAGACAAAATAATAGACAGAACCGCCAGCACTTCAACAAAGTTAAAGAAAGGTTAGTCAGGCCAGGAGCTGCAGCACAAGCAGCTTAGGAACCTGATGAGACTGTGCTTCTTTGGTGCTCATATCCACCAACTTAAGTTGCACAGCATCAATGACGTCTTGTACTTACGGTTAATCTTACATAGAGATTGGAGTTCCAGTCGTATTTGAGCGGAAGCATGTATTTCTGCTTGAATTTTAGACTAAAGAAGTCGAATAGTTTCAGGCAGCGACTTCATCGAGCTTTTGTCACTGAGTAAGTTTGACACTACATCAAGATGTGACTTCATGGTTGTATGCAAACCCTCAATATGTGTTGCCTTCTCCTCTGGAATATGTGTTAGAGGGACAAACAATGGGTTCGTCTAACTATCATTGTGGCAGTTCTTCCTAGCAGTAGTGTTGTCACCCTGAAAGAGAAACAAGTAGGTAGATAACATGTTTTGCATGTATGAGCATCAGCGCTATCAATTCATCTCATTTCTTTGTCATAAATAAAGAGACACGTTTTAAAATAGCATTAACATAATAGGCATTGTTCATAGTTAAGACGGCAGGAAATGGCATTGTGCAGGAGCGGCCATGTAACATCCCAAAATTCTAAATTTTGGAATTTTATAATAAATAGATAGATTTGATTGACTGAAAGTGAGTGAAATTCGAAACTTTTTGAAAGTTCAATGAGAGGGAATAAAAGGACTTTCCCAAACTTTCATTTTTGCATTTATGCTCTCCGTGAATTCAAATACTTTTCATCACGAAACCCTGGAGAGAAGATGACATGACTTCTTCCATTATTTAAATGATGAGGGGTGTTGAAAATATTTGAATTTCATTGGAAAATATTTCCAATTCAGAAACTTTAAGCAACTCAATGATTTTCACGAGAGGAGATAAAATGACTTCTCCAAATTATGAAATATGAGTTGGGAGTTTCAAGGATCAAATTCAAAGTCCTTTTGAAATTATTTTCAATTTGGAATTGTTTGAGTTTTATTCAAATTATTTTTCTCCAAAAATAAAATATATGGAAAATAGGGTAACATGATTCCCTACATTAGAAAATTGGATAAAAATTAATTTGAAATCATTTTGGTATTTTTAAAATGATTTTTGTTGGATTCTATTAGACCAGTAGCACTCTTTGAATTATCTGATTTAGTGTGTATTTTATTTAATGCTAGAAAAATGTTCATGTCGTAGAAAATCTTTTTTTGAAAATTTTGATATATTATATGCCTATATAATATTTTTATTTATTTTTCTTTTATTATTTTTATTTGTCTGGAAATGTTTTTTTTAAATCCCCCGACTGGGCCGGCCTAGCCCAGCTCGCTGTCGCCCCGTCCCCATTCTCCCACGGGAGACCGACTCCCGCACGGGAGCGCCGCCGCCCGAGTCCGGCCGGACACCGCGTCCTCGTCCTGACCCTTCCCCACGCAAACCCCTCGCCCCTTCCATACAAGCTTGTGCCACCGCCGCCCGCTCTCTCCTCGCGCTACCGCCGCACTTCTCGTTCACCGCGCCACGGCTGCAACTCGCTGGAGCCGCCGCCTCGCCTGCTCCTGCCGCTGCTGCACCCGCAGCTGCCTCCCGCCGCTGCCGCCTTGCCTCACCGTCTGCAGCGCCGCCCGCGCCGCGCAGCCCCGTCGTCGGGTTCGCCGGAGCCGCGCCACCTTCGCCAGAGCCGTCGCCGCCAAACCGTAGCGGTCGTCTTCCTCGCCATCGAAAAAACTGCCCCAGGTTTTTTGACAAAAACCGCCTACGGTATGAACCGTCCCGGTTCCCCGTTTTTGTTTTATAAAACCGATTTCGTTTTTTTGTTTAGTTATTCAGAGAACATTTTCTGTTTAGGTAGATCTAGCAGATGATTTCGTTCGTTAGCGTTCTGTAACGAACGTTCGCTATCTATATTTTTTCTTTTTCTTTTAGTTATCTGCCAGGGACCTATTCGTGATAAATTTTCTTCACAGATTAGTCCCTAATCTTCAAACCCTCACATCTTTTTACTCGTTTGTCCAAATCCAACGAAACCAACGCCCACTTCTTCATTACGATCTCCTCTATCCAATAATCCAACTCAAACATGTTTTCAAAAAGTATAAAATTTGAATTAGATCAGATTTGTATTCAAACTTCGTTTTTTCATAACTTGAGTTTCGTAGCTCCGTTTGAGTTGATTCTTTTTGCAAATCGAAGCTCTTGACCTGAACTTTCTGATAAGGCCAAATTCACATAATTTTGGTACTGTTAGAAATTGTTTAATGTGCAAGAGTTATTTGCTTGGTTTTGATGTTTTCCGAATCGTCTTCTTTGATCTTTCTGGTCTTTTGAGTGATTGCTTATGTGTGGTTACTATTGCTTGATTACGATAGATTGACCGGAGTGTGACGAGTAGAGCTATCAAGATTTTTGAGTGTGAATCATCTTCATCAACATTGCAGGCAAGTTCACACTTTGATCATACCTCTTACAACACAGTTTTTATTGCATTAGATCAATCCTCAAACATTGCATGATTAGGATCTAATTAAATTGTGGGATGGGAATTAGTTGAGGTAGTACCTATTACCTGTTTATCATAAAACCCTTGGGAGTTACTATTACGTTATGCTTACATTGCCATGCTATGCTCGTAGACGTGGATTGGGTTTTGAGAGTATTCATGATAGATGTGAGATTGTTAATAAATGGTTTATTTAAGGTGGCAACTTAAACACACATCTAGGTGGATTGAGGTACCTGGTTATTCCAGGATTGCCTGTCTAGGTACTTGGGTAGACCAGGATTGCCTATTTTTTTATGGACCACCACCCAGGCTCAAAGGGATCATGAGATTATTCATACTAGAAACTTCCGTGTGCAGCCACAAGCTATTATGGGATCTAGCGTAGTTGATTAAGTCGTTTGAACTCTTACAGGGTAGACTAGAAGATGTAGGGGAAAGTAGGTGTAGCAGTCTATCGATCGTAAGGTGCTAGCGCTTCTGAAAGACTATGTCTCGGTCATCCGTCTTCTCAAACAACATGTAGTGCGAGAAACCAAACGGAGGCGATCGAGTCTTGTGGGGAAAAGTGCGCAAACCTCTGCAGAGTGTAAAAACTAATTATGATTAGTCATGTCCCCGATTATGGACATCTTGAGTATCTAGTTCTTGGATTATCATGTTGATCTCATCATGTTACTTTAAATTAAGTTTGTTGGGTTTAATAATGTTATTCAATTGGGATTGAGAATGCTGTCAACCATTCTCAATGTTCAGCAACCACCATGATAGTTGAATAAAATTTATTCCTTTGTAGTAGGGAAAAATTGGCTTTACGCAAAACCCTATAACCATAGAGCTTTTCCACCAGCCAAATATGCATGCAGTGATAGCCTTTATTCATCATTCTCTATGGTGTGGATTTGCCAGTACATTCAATGTACTGACCCTTTGTGGCTGCAACGTCTCATGTTGCAGGTTTATCTTACGACGAGTTAGTGATACGTTAGGGTTACGATTTCTACACTCAACTTTGTCGTTGGTGTTGATGGGAATCCACAACCTTGTTACTTCCGCTATTTTGGATTGAGGTAATAGTATTTACGTTACTTTATACATGTGATTTACCTCTGTTATAAATCCTCGAGTACTGTGTGTGTCAGCATACCGATCTCGGGATGACACTTAAGCATAGAGACTTGATTCATTCGGGTCGGGTCGCTACAAGATGGTAACAGAGAATATGTTGACTGTAGGACGTGACCCTAGAAACTGGCAAGCCCATAGCAAAGATTTTTCTCTACAACTTTCCCTTTCAAAAAGATCTTTTACCTCTCTTCTCTTCTGAGCTTATTCAAATATTCCCTTTTAGTGAGACCATATCCCTTTTACCTTTGGATCACTCGAAGATTCGACGGATGAGACCACTCCAAGAAGTACAAGATATCGGACAACCAAGACCATTCGGAATGAAGAGGATTTTACCATACATTATGATAATGGAAACTACAACAGTTGAAGACTCTGAAGACTAGGAGAATTTGAAGGCTCTGAAGAATCCCTAGATTTGTATGACCTAGGAAGGCTACCCTTATGGAACTTGACAGATTATGGAAGTTGTCAATGCCCGAGATCAAGGTGTATCGAAGAAAGACTGAAACAAGGAGCATGAGAACTCGAAGTTTTGTCAAAGAAAACCCTAAGGCAAGAGATATCAACTATGGAATGATAGCTCATGGGAATGGCAAGAGCAGAAACATAGTTATCCGTGATGTCATCGCCCGCTGATGCTATTGTCACCGTGCTGAGTTAAGGATGCTTTCTTCAGAATGGATTTGATGGAAGAAGGCTGATGGAGCACCTATCAGCAAAGGATGCAGTTTTAACCTTAGCCGGTGTATCACCAGGATCTGGAGTGTTACATCAAGAAGTTAAGATGGACCTACAAGAAGCAGTATTTTGAAAGGAAGCATTTCGTGAAGAACTCAGGAACCAAAAGCTGAAAGTAGCCAAGCTGGAGGAGCTACAACCTCGAGATACCGAGATTTGTTAGGAACTGAAGGACAG
This sequence comes from Triticum monococcum, assembly GCA_034509565.1. Lineage (NCBI taxonomy): Eukaryota > Viridiplantae > Streptophyta > Magnoliopsida > Poales > Poaceae > Triticum > Triticum monococcum. The sequence continues at coordinate 637,131,586 of CM067847.1, read as the reverse complement.
TAGGACCGTGGTTCATACCAAGGATGTTGAAAACCGGAAGTTTGGAATGCAACTCCATAAATATTAAAGGATGTCACGAGAGACTTCGCGTCAACAGAGTTGATCTGGCAAAAGAACTTGAGAAAGACAAGCATGATCGGAAGAATCCATCGAAGACATGAACAAGACTTGAAGAGTTTGGAAATTTTTAAGATTTATTGACCTTTAGAAGACCAAACCCCTGTTATATACCTAAGTTGGATGCGACGTTTGTGAGCTGTCATTTGTTTGATGTCTTTCCGACAGCCACAGATAAAATCTGTCTTTTCAAAAAATTTGTTTGTACTATGTGTATCCCTCTCTGTCTCTCTTATCTCACCCCAAACCCATGGACCCAATAGAGGATGAATGAAGATGAGCTTATATTTTCTACACTGATGAATCAATTGGAGACGGGACAATGGATTCAGAACATGGAGGATCACATGAAGAATAACCCTATAGTCGGAAAGGATATGACCCATCATGCTCTTCAGTGCTTTGAAAGAGGTGCTGCTACTTGGTGGAGGATGTACCAAACCATCAATGGATGGCAAGGAGTAACCACTTGGAGAGAATTAAAGTCGACTCTGCAAAGATCTCACCTTGTGTCCCAGAAGTTGAAGCCTTATGGAAAGGATATGAAGAAACCTTGTGCATGCAAGATTTGTGGAGAAATAGGACACACCCATAAAGAACACAAGGATGAATGCCCTAACTGTGAAGGAAGTCACCTAGTTGAAGAATGCCCAATTAGGCAGATTACTTGTTTCTTGTGTGAAGGGACTACCCGCTATCCTGCTCAGTGTCACATTTACCCCATGGTACAACGAACCATCCAGCAGAAGAAAGAAGTAATGAAAGGAGCCCTCATGGAAATTTTAGAAGAAGTTGTGATGAAGGCAGAGATGGAGGACACACCTAAAGAATACTCGAGTAAACCCTTCACCAAGTCTTGCTATTCATGGGGAGAAGAAGGACACATCTCCCAAAATTGTTTGAATGGGGATATAGTAGAATTCCCGACAGAGGAAGTAGAATATGACCCACAGGAAATAGAAGCCATGATTGGCATGGAAAGGTCCAGGAAGGGAAGCAGATTGGATTACAGGAAGGACCTGAGTCATATCACCTATTCCAGGTGCAAGGAGTCAGGGCACTACCTGAACAGTTGCCCAAAAAGGAAACCTCGATACTTGTGAGAAGTAATATGTTTTAGTTGTAATGGAGCAGGGCACTTTGCCAGAGAATGCCCCAAGGAGAAGGAAACTTGTGCTAGATAGTTGAGTTTGCAACAAAAGAAATGGAGTAGTAGAAGTGAGAACATTTTCTTTTATATTGAGGTGTTGAGTTGAGACATGTAATGGAAAAGCGAGAGATTGTAATCACTTGAGAATGAATAAAGTTAGCATCGTTGGTGCTGATATGGATTTTATGAGTTGTTACTCTATGAAGAAGAATTTTGGCCATTCTGAGGATATGAGAAATATGGTCTAGGGAAGATTTGTGCATTTTAAGGGTGGTAGTACCCTGTAAGAACCATTGACCCCTAGAAAAGATAAGGATACTCCAGTGAGTGGATTTCGAACAAAATGAATACGATTTTTGTCTCGATAAGTGTGATAACCCAAGAGTGTGTGGGATGAAGTTGGAGACCATCGGTTGCTTGGACAAAATGTGATCAAGGAGTCAGAAGAGAATGTTAAGTTGATTCGAGATAGACTGAATGTACCTCAGTCCAGGCCGAAGAGTTATGCAGACTTAAAAACGCAAGGAGGTAGTGTACGAAATTGGAGACAAAGCATGTCTTCATGTGTTCCCTCTGTGAGGAATTAAGCGCTTTGGAGTTAAGGGAAAATTAGCCTCGAGATTTGTAGGACCATACCGAGTTTTGGAGCGTATGGGAGAAGTGGCCAACAAGTTGGAGTCATCCAAAGGACTGTCAGGAGTTCATGATGTGTTTCACGTTTCTCAGTTGAAGAGTGCCATGTAGAGATGGCCAATATTTCCCTGTAAGGATGTTTGACCCTGGAAAGGATAATGATGTTCCACGAAGTAGAGTATGGACTTCATAAGTATAAGTTTTTATCTTGGTATGTAGGATATCCCACGAGGATGAAGAGATAAATTACTAATGGATATAAAGGAGGTATGATGTCGGAAGTATTGATCAATGGAAACTCCATGATGAGTCTGAGTAATCATGTCCTAGTTTGGTGCCAATAGAAGGAAGGAAGACATACAATTGGATGGATTTAAAAATACTAGGAAGTTGGAAGTTGGAATAATGACCAGTTGCCCGATGATAAGTTCAAGGACTACAAGGTGATGAGATGGGCCATAACCCACAGGCCCCAATACCTGCCAAGAGGCAAGCACATTTTGCTGAAGGAAAAACCCCGGAGGATGATACGGCGTTTATCGATAGACGAACTTATAGGAGTTTACGCAAAACCTGAGAGTTGTGAAGGAACGATAGATGTTTGTCTGGCTTGCAGAATCTATGGATATATCCGAACTTGGTTCGTCGACAAGAGAAATTCTGCAATGGTTGTGAGGATGACCGAGTGTTAGAATGCGAGATTCACTAAACCATATGCAGGGTAATGATTTGGGTGCGGGATGGATTGATCACCATACCGACTTACTCTTATTGTTCGCCTTGCTATCTGGGATGGTAAATCTGAGTGACTTACCTATAGTAGAGCACCGATGATCAAAACCTTGCTTAAAACTTAGAATGGTATAAGTATTTTCCCTGGTACAAGGCAGCTTTTGCGAACCGTAGGTTATACGGTGAGGCTCAACCAGACTCATTTCTTGCAGGAGAAACAATAAATTGTTGACCACCATGAGATATCGATTAGTTGTTTAGTACTGGCGCCAGACCCGTCAGGTAAGAAGACCTAGTCTCGGAATAACCTTACCAAGATGAAAGGACAAAATAATTGAGGAAAAGGTTATGCCATTACCGGAAGAGCCCAGAGAAAGGAATTATACTGAAGATCTGAGAAGACCAGCCCTGTGAAGAATAAGGATGGAGTATATGAGTATTGATGGGACCGTAACAATCTTTCTAAGGGTGGTATCACCCGAGACCCCGGAGACGATCGATGGATTTTGAGAAGACCCCGAACCTAACCTATTCCTTGCTAGCCTCTTCGAATCTCGAGGACGAGATTCCTTTTAAGGGTGGTAGGTTTGTAACATCCCAAAATTCTAAATTTTGGAATGTTATAATAAATAGATAGATTTGATTGACTGTTTGATTGATTGACTGAAAGTGAGTGAAATTTGAAACTTTTTGAAAGTTAAATGAGAGGGAATAAAAGGACTTTCCCAAACTTTCATTTTTGCATTTATGCTCTCCGTGAATTCAAATACTTTTCATCACGAAACCCCGGAGAGAAGATGACATGACTTCTTCCATTATTTAAATGATGAGGGGTGTTGAAAATATTTGAATTTCATTGGAAAATATTTCAAATTCAGAAACTTTAAGAAACTCAATGATTTTCATGAGAGGAGATCAAATGACTTCTCCAAATTATGAAATATGAGTTGGAAGTTTCAAGGATCAAATTCAAAGTCCTTTTGAAATTATTTTCAATTTGGAATTGTTTGAGTTTTATTCAAATTATTTTTCTCCAAAAATAAAATATATGGAAAATAGGGTAACATGATTCCCTACATTAGAAATTAATTTGAAATCATTTTGGTATTTTTAAAATGATTTTTGTTGGATTCTATTAGACTAGTAGCACTCTTTGAATTATCAGATTTTGTGTGTATATTATTTAATGCTAGAAAAATGTTCATGTCGTAGAAAATCTTTTTCTAAAAATTTTGATATATTATATGCCTATATAATATTTTTATTTATTTTGCTTTTATTATTTTTATTTGTCTGCAAATGTTTTTTTAAATAAAAAATCCCCCTACTGGGCCGGCCCAGCCCAGCTCGCCGTCGCCCCGTCCCCGATCTCCCGCGGGAGACCGACTCCCGCATGGGAACGCCGCCGCCGTAGTCCGGCCGAGCTCCTCGTCCTCCTCCTGCCCCTTCCCCACGAAAACCCCTCGCCCCCTGCATATAAGCTTGCGCCCCCGCCGCCCGCTCTCTCCTCGCGCCGCCGCCGCACTTCTCGTTCATCGCGCCGCGGCTGCATCTCGCCGGAGCCGCCGCCTCGCCTGCTCCTGCCGCTGCTCCGCCCGCCGCTGCCTCCCGCCGTCTGCAGCGCCGCCCGCGCCGCGCCGCCCCGTCGTCGGGTTCGCCGGAGCCGCGCCGCCTTCGCCGGAGCCGTCGCCGCCAAACCACAACGGTCGTCTTCCTCGCCGTCGAAAAAACCGCCCCGGGTTTTTTGACGAAAACCACCTACGGTATAAACCGTCCCGGTTCCCCGTTTTTGTTTTATAAAACCGGTTTCTTTTTTTTGTTTAGTTATTCAGAGAATGTTTTCTGTTTAGGTAGATCTAGGGAACGATTTCGTTCGTTAGCGTTCTGTAACGAACGTTCGCTATTTAGATTTTTTCTTTTTCTTTTATTTATCGGCCAGGGACCTATTCGTGATAAATTTTCTTCACAGATTAGTCCCTAATTTTCAAACCCTCACATCTTTTTACTCGTTTGTCCAAATCCAATGAAACCAATGCCCACTTCTTCGTTACGATCTCCTCTATCCAGTAATCAAACTCAAAGATGGTTTTGAAAAGTTTAAAATTTCAATTAGATCAGATTTGTATTCAAACTTCGTTTGTTCATAACTTGAGTTTCGTAGCTCCGTTTGAGTTGATTCTTTTTGCAAATCGAAGCTCTTGACCTGAACTTTCTAATAAGGCGAAATCACATAATTTTGGTACTATTAGAAATTGTTTTATGAGCAAGAGTTATTTGCTTGGTTTTGATGTTTTCCGAATCTTATTCTTCGATCTTTCTGGTCTTTTGAGTGATTGCTTATGTGTGGTTACTATTGCTTGATTACGATAGATTGACCGGAGTGTGACGAGGAGAGCTATCAAGATTTTTGAGTGTGAATCATCTTCATCAACATTGCAGGCAAGTTCACACTTTGATCATACCTCTTACTACCCAGTTTTTATTGCATTAGATCAATCCTCAAACATTGCATGATTAGGATCTAATTAAATTGTGGGATGGGAATTAGTTGAGGTAGTACCTATTACCTGTTATCATCAAACCCTTGGGAGTTACTATTACGTTATGCTTACATTGCCATGCTATGCTCGTAGACGTGTATTGGGTTTTGAGAGTATTCATGGCAGATGTGAGATTGTTAATAAATGGTTGACTTAAGGTGGCAACTTAAACACACATCTGGGTGGATTGAGGTACCTGGTTATTCCAGGATTGTCTGTCTAGGCACTTGGGTAGACCAGGATTTCCTGTTTTTTTATGGACCACCACCCAGGCTCAAAGGGATCATGAGATTATTTATACTAGAAACTTCCGTGTGCAGCCACAAGCTATTATGGGCTCTAGCGTAGTTGATTAAGTCGTGCGAACTCTTACAGGGTAGACTAGCAGATGTAGGGGAAAGTAGGTGTAACGGTCTATGCATCGTAAGGTGCTAGTGCTTCTGAAAGACTATGTCTCGGTCATCCGCCTTCTCAAACACCATGTAGTGCGAGAAACCAAACGGAGGCGATCGAGTCTTGTGGGGAAAAGTGCGCAAACCTCTGCAGAGTGTATAAACTAATCATGATTAGCCGTGTCCCCAATTATGGACATCTTGAGTATCTAGTTCTTGCGTTATCCTGTTGATCTCATCATGTTACTTTATATTAAGTTTGTTGGGTTTGATGATGTTATTTAATTGGGATTGAGAATGCTGTCAACCATTCTCAATGTTCAACAACCACCATGATAGTTGAATAAAATTTATTCCTTTGCAGTAGGGAAAAATTAGATTTACGCAAAACTCTATAACCGTAGAGCTTTTCCACCAGCCAAATATGCATGTAGTGATAGCCTTTATTCATCATTCACTATGGTGTGGATTTGCCAGTACATTCAATGTACTGACCCTTTGTGGCTGCAACGTCTCATGTTCCAGGTTTATCTTACGACGAGTAGGTGATACGTTACGGTTACGATTTCTACACTCAACTTTGCCATTAGCGTTGATGGGAATCCACAACCTTGTTACTTCCGCTATTTTGGATTGAGGTAATAGTATTTACGTTACTTTATACATGTGATTTACCTCTGTTATAAATCCTCGAGTACTGTGTGTGTCAGCATACCGATCTAGGGATGACACTTAAGCACAGAGACTTGATCCATTCGGGTCGGGTCGCTACAGGAGAGCATCACCAGACCACTGAATTACAGATCAAGAACATAAGCATAGAAGTAGTTCTTAACAATATATAAGCATGAATGGTGAGTGCTCGATCACTTTATACCATTTCAGATTGGTAAATAAAGAGACACGATTTAAATAACATTAATATAATATGACATCTTATATCTACTAATTGGAGGCACCATACGAGCCTCCATATTAACCATGGTGAAAATAGATTACTGTCCATCAGATCGTTTTACTATCTAATCCTGGCGGTTAGATGAATAGCCTGTGCCCTTGAGAAAAAAAGAATATCCTATGACGCCCTGCTCTTTTTCCACACATACGTATCTATGATGGACTCTTTCATGATTCACGTAAGAAATAAGAGGACGTAATCCACCAAAAAAACAATCTAATTGCCCCCTCTAACCTTCAGGTTTGACCTTCTTCCTCCATAATCTGCACAAATGGAATTTTAAATACTTGCATGGTTCATGTGCGATCTGGATGCACTTGAGTAGGTTTTGGAGAATAGAGAAATCATAACAATTCCGTGACAATTCAAAAGAATCTAATTAAGCAGCCTGCTAGGCTCCCTACTTGGCGTCCTCTTGACAGGAAAGACTGGATCCGACATGCGGATGGATTCAAGTCTGGTAGTTGCCAATGAGAGCAAATCCATTAGTTGAAAGTAATTCTCCGGCACTGATGCAACTCCGTCGCCCCCTCTGACCTTCACGTTTGACCTTCTTCCTCCATAATCAATCAATACCCACTGTCTAATATGGATGATACATGATGTTTTTTTTTCTGCCGGTGAGATACATGATGATGCACAGATAGAATTTTGAATACCTGGATGCTTCATGTGCGATATGGATGCCCTTGAGTAGTTTTTGGAGAATAGAGAAATCATAATAATTCTGTGCGAATTCAAAATAATCTAATTAAGAAGCCTGCTAGGCTCCCTACTTGGCGTCCTCACCCTTCTAACAAACCAGATGGCTCCTCTGTATTTATTCTAATGCTTCAGTAGTAGAATTTTCTTATTCTGCTAAGAAAGTCGGAGATATCTTACAAATTAACATGTTGGGAGCTATTAAGACATGCGTGCATGGATCACTTCAAGGGTTATCGCAATTTTGCTCGCAAGTATCTTCCTGGTAAGTATAACTACAGAAATTCTATTTGTTACCCTATCATAAAAAAATACTCCATCCATTTGCATGTACCTCAAATAGCACTTAGTATTTTGAATTCAGTTTAAAGTACTGAGTATTTTTTTAAGATTGACAAACTCCTCAAATAGCAAGATTTTAACTTTCTTCATGAGCCCAGGACTAATATGTTTTTTTCTACCACCCTGACCCAATCAGGACAATCCTTAGTTTAGAATTTCATTCAGACCAAAACTTGCTTCACTATTTTTCAAAGATACAAAACATGAGAAAATATTGTTACGACTTGAAGGCCAAGCTCTAAAAAATAGTGCTAATGGAATTGACCTTAGGAAATCATTGGCGACCAAGGGGTAATGCCATCAGCTCATTCAGATAAACATTGCTGGGTTGGGTTGATCTTACCTAGCTAGTAGCCCTAGCCCGTTGGACTCATTGGAATCAAAATATAGGTGTATACTTAGACAGTATATTGCATGCAGATTGAGTTCCCAAATAAGATGTGATTTTCAGTCACATTTTCTGTAGGTACGTTTATGAGTTGGTTCAACATTATGATTGCATACCAATGTTGTAAGTTCAGTCCAACTCTACACGAGTGCACATTCCATAAGTGTTGTGGTGAAATGTCATCCGCATTCAGTTTATAGAATCTTGCACGACAAACTATGGCTGGTGTTCTATACTATTCAATGAAAAAATTATGAACATATATCCTTGAAAATATCTAATATATTCTTTAGGCACAGATTGGTACAGATAAATCACACATTTGTATAGACAAGTCACATAAATTGGATTTAATTAGAATAATTTTGTTTCCGAAAGCATAGAAATCTTGAACCCTGTATCATCTTGTAGGTTCTGACCATACCAGGCATCTATTTTCGATCCATGGATTTATCCCATGATGGTTAATGGAGCAGAGAAGCATATGTGCTAACCACTTTTTGAAGCAGATCAGATGGCCGCCACTGCCGAAGAGGCTGCAGAGCAAACATATATACTATGGTGAACCAGTAGCCCAGCTGTTCACCTTCAACATTGCTCAGTTTTGTTGGCGGTCATCACTTTGTCTACTCAACAGGGAAGTAGTTTATTATCCTGAATTATGTTCCCATTTAACTCTTATACATTGTCCAAAACAGTTGTGCTAGCTCTGCAATTTTATAAGGCAGATCTGTGGCAAGTGCATTGCATGTGCAAGTAAACTGGGCTTCACTAATGTTGAGGTATTCCATCAATACACACTACTAGGAAAAGGCATACTAATGGCGCACCGGTTTTGCCTACTAATGGCGCACTACCGGTGCGCCATTAGTATCATGCCACTAGAATTTTTTAATAATGGCGCACCACTGGTGCGCCATTAGTATCTGGTATGCTAATGGCGCACCAGGCAGTGCGCCATTAGTATGTAACACCATGCGCCATTAGTATGCCTCTCGAGAGGCTATATGTAACCATCTGCTTTGTCATACTAATGGCGCACTCTGTCTTGATGCGCCATTAGTATCCTTTGGCATACTAATGGCACAGCTGGTGGTGATGCGCCATTAGTATGAATATTTGTTTTTTTACTTTTCTAATTTTTGCACGGGTTACAAAATATATTACTTGACAGAATATAGACAGTAGCACACAGCAACAGCAGATTCATCAAATACAATAGAAGATTAGTCTCCGAATACAATTCATCATATTAGTCTCTGAATTCAAAAGACCGAACAAAGATAAACATTACAAGTCTCGAGACCGCGAGTATCGAGTTTGTCAGAAGTAATACTAATCCTAACAAGTCCTACTAATCATCATCATACAACTTCTACTCGTTATTCATAACAAGTCATATGATCATCATCTTGATAGTCATTGAACCAACCCTACTTAATTGTTCTTAGCACATGATCATCAGTATTAGGCAGGACCTAAATACCGTATTTAAGCTAAAATAGCATAAAACAATGTAGACCCTGACTCTCCATTATGGAGAATGGAGAACATCCTATCTCCAATTCTTGCGCTTCGCTTCCTTTTGCTTCCAAGAAGCTCCTTACGACTGTCCATACATTTTTCCACCCTTTGATATTCATGTCTCCACTTCTTTTAGAAATCTCGTATGGACAGTTGAGATTCGTAGGACGACCTGGCTATATGTTCAAAACATTAAGACTACCTTTCTGATACATCATATGAGGCACACAATTCTCTGGGATTATCTGTTGAAAAACATAGTAATAACTTCATAGTTAGCAATGATGTACTAGTTTTAGAAGTATGCAAAAGATGCACGGATGTCGTAATAGTAAAAATCTTACCAGGGTATCTCCATGGTAGTTACCGTAGTTGAACACATGCACTAGTGGCACATATTTACCATAATGTTGAGGAGTTTGATTGTCGATAATGTAATTCTCAATGTCAGTACAAAATCTGACCAGATGATTTTTCTCCTTGTAAGTTATTAATTCGGAGCAATCGGTGTAGTGGGTTTTGTCTACCATCTCCCGCACATTCTTTGAACAATAAAAATAAGTTGTCAGTGGAAATAAGCTGTCAACTATTTTGAAATAAACAATATAAATTAGCTAATAACTATGTTTGAGAAACTCACATAGCGGTAGAACTGGAGGCGTATCAACAAGGACCCAAATGTCCATATTGTCTTGGTTGATGTCAGGATTACCAAGATCCATGGTGATAAGCATACCCTTATCAAAACCATACATCTTGCAAAATGCTTTCCAATTTTTGTAACCAAAATGGGTTACGCTCTCAGAATTATATAGATTTACTTCAAAGTCCACATCGTGATGAGTCCTTAGGTGAATTTTCTTTGTTTCAGAAATTTCATGGTCTTCAAAATCCATCCTCTCCAAGACATAGCGTCTTGCATGGCATGGGATAAGCTATACTCGAATTGTAAAAGATGAAAATTACACGTTGAAATATTTGAAGTCATGCTTAATTATGAAAATAACACTTGTCGTCGTTGTGTACCATTTCAACTTCGAAGGTCTCCTCGAGCTTAATGCTGAAGCGCCGATCGTCGTCCAGGTGAGGCAAGTCGCACAGACCTCGATCGTCGTGGCAATAGTCGCACTCCGCCGGGACACTTTTGTTGTCCGATGATGATGACGACATATCCTACGTTCATAATTCAAAACTACATCATTTAGGGTTTGTCGACACCGAGGCATCCTAAAAGCTAAACTTTTATCATTTAGGGTTTGTCGACGCTGAGGCACCCTAAAAGCCTAAGCTTTCATCATTTAGGTTCTTATCGACACCGACGCACCCTAAAAGCCAAGGTTTTATCATTTAGGTTTTGTCGATGTCGAGGCACCCTAAAAGCCTAAGCTTTCATCATTTAGGTTTTGTCGATGCCGAGGCACCCTAAAAGCCTAAGCATACATCATTTAGGTTCTCAATGACACCGAGGCACCCTATAGAAGCCAAGTTAAGTTCTCATCATTTAGGGTTTATCGATGCCGAGGCACCCTAGGTTGGGCCTAATCACTTGGCACTAATCACTTGGCTCTACTGCCACCTATGTTGTGTTTATCATCTAGGGTTTATCGATGCTAACGAGAATTCTAAGTTGGGCCTAATCACTTGGCTCTATTGCCACCTATGGTTTAATGTAGCAAGAATGGCGGGGCAGTTGATCCTACTTAACGAAGTACTAAGATACCCCGGCCAATGCATTAGTCGCAAGTACCCCATATGTCCTATTTTTAGCAAAGTCATGCTAAAATTCATGGAAATTTTCAGCATGACCTTTGCTGAAAATAGGACATATGGAGTACCCAAATTTGCCGGAACGGAAGTTAATCGACATTCCGGCAAAGTCAAGGGCCTCTCGGGGTACCTGCAAATTCATCACGACACAATGGTCGGAGACAAAACCCAGCCACCGACCATATGGTCCTCTGCTTTCATATGGACAAAAATCAGCTCAACTTATGTGAGCTTCCATTCCAGATCTAATAGGTCACCCAACAAAAAATCATCAATAGTTTAGCAAGTCTGTACAAACGCAGAAAGAATAGAAGGTCTGCTGCCTATTCAAACACAGAAACAAAACACTACTTGAAACTTGTACTACATTTGGACCATGGCAATTTACTTTCATGGAGCATGACAAATGTATTTTACAGACCACGGCATTGTTTTTACTATATGCACCATGGCAAATTTCATCTATAAACCATGGACAAATACATGATACAGTGCATTTTTCTTCAAAATGACAAATACTCGGTTAAAAATATGCAAATGATTTCCTAGGGGTTTTAGACATGCTATGTGTGTCTGAATACATGTGTGTCATAATCATGTGTCCAAGTCAGTCACAAGCACAAGCAGATCATGTGTATTTAAGTGTGCACTGAATCATGTGTTTACTTAATTTTAAACTTGCTAGCAATAAGCTTGCAGTACACTTTATAGTCAGATCAGGAGCCAGGCTCTAAAACTGGACTTTTAACTGACTTTTAAACTGAATTTTTACTTCAAAAGAAGAGTACCATGCCTGCTTAATTGAATTTTTAACATAATCTCTCTCTTGGCCTAGGAGTACTCAATTTCAATCTCTCTCTTGGCCTAGGAGCAAGTTTGAGCAGCACCAAATTTGTGCAGCCCCAAGTTTCTACATCTGTTGGTACAAAAATGTGCAGCCTCATGTTCATCTCTGACTTACTCTGTGCTGGTTATGCTACATAATCAAATCATCGATCCAAGAGCAGTATATTTGTGCTGTTTAGCTTTTTCTGGAAGGTTTTTCTTAGAGCCTACTTTACTTAAAATAGATGATTTTAAATATGAAGACAATAAGTGAACAACATTCTAGGCATGCGATTCCAATCACTTTTTTACTTTTCTTCCTCAAGCACATTCAGCCAACATTATCACATTTCTTGCAACACAACAAAAAACATCCACGAGCTACCCAAATACATGGATGCTGCCTCTACCACCTCGTAAAACAAAAATCAGACCTATTTAACTCACATATACATTCTAATTAGATCAGACATATGTTTCAACACAATAAACATAGTCGTGTACAATAAGAAGCAAATGTGTTACTGTTAGGGTTTGGTTTCACCTGAATAAAAACCATGCCAAAGAAACTAGCAGGTAAAAGTACAACATTGCTCGGAAATTTTTGCACTTTGCATATACAAGCTATATAGTCTGAAATCAAATGCATACAGCTGAGACAAGCATCGACCATAGCAGTTCATAGCCATGAACTTGTACAGAGGGGGAGAGAGGTGAGACAAGTGGTCACCTTGGTGACAGGGGATCGAAATCCAAACAAGTCGAACCCACAGCAGCAGCTTCTCTGTATCCTGTTGACCCAAGTCCTTCCTTCACACAACACAACAGCACAACACAGCTATAGATGAGAACGCGTCAGAGATTGGAGGAGATGAATAAGAAAATCAGCAAGAGACAAGGGGAAGAGGGATTCGTACCCTGTTTTCCTGCCGGACGGCAGGGAGGTCGCGGGCCTCCTCTCCTGCTGGACGTGGGGCCTCCTCTCCTGGTGGACGTGGGGCCTCCTCTCCTGGTGGACGTGGGGCTCCGAGGCTCCGGCGGCTCCGAGGCTCCAAATCTCCGGCGGTTTCTAGGGTTTCGAGGGGGGAGGCGGGGCTCGGGGGGGTGGGGGAGGTGGCGCTCGAGGGGGAGGAAGGGAGACGGAGGCGGCGGGGGTGCGTGGGCGGCTGCGGCGCAGTGGGTCGGGGCAGTGGCGGCGGCGGCGCGGTGGAGGTAGAGGGACGAATTAGTCGGGCGAGAGGGAGGGACGAAGTGTATGGATGGGGGAAGATTACTAATGGCGCACCCCCAGGCGGTGCGCCATTAGAATGTTTTTTCATAGCAATGGCGCACCAGCGGGACAGTGCGCCATAAATATATATATACTAATGGCGCACTTTTACATGGTGCGCCATTAGTAGTTTAAACTAGTAATGGCGCACTATGAGGCGGTGCGCCATTAGTAGTTTTGCAAGGAAAAGAATAAAAAAATTCAGTACTGGCGCACTCCCTATCTGGTGCGCCGTTACTAGTAATGGCGCACTTCGGTAGGATGCGCCATTAGTATGTATGTAAAAATGAAAAAAAAATTATCACTAGTGGCGCACCTATTTTCTGGTGCGCCATTAGTGTCTTCCACACTAATGGCGCATCACCAACTGGTGCGCCATTAGTATATAGTAGTGGCGCACTACTTCCCTGGTGCGCCATTAGTGTCAATCCTATCTATAGCCCTTTTCCTAGTAGTGACATATTACTTCAAGTCTTCAATAGAGAAATCATCGTTATGCAATATTGTGCCAATGCATTCGACAACCGGCATCGCTTTCTAGGATGCAAGCAGGTCCAACGATGGCTAAAGCAATGAGGTTTGATCGAGCGGCTTATATATCAAGAGGCAACCGAAGGTACCATCGGATTGGCTATATGAGGTGCAAGCAGCTCCTGTACAGTAGCGGGCATCAGCTACATCCAATATATGTATCCAGTATCCTGCTGCAAAGTAGTGGCCGGTGTGATGCAGGTTTAGTACATATATTACCTTTCCCGAGAGGAAGGTTTAGTCTACATAAGCGTACATGCCGAACGGCTTGATTACTATTCTGCACGCTCACAAAGTACGAATTTTTCTCATAGCTTTTTCACTAATAATACACTAAGTGAGTGTGTGTACTATATACGGTAGTTCGTTAGAGCACAGATTCACATGGTGTTCCTTGCAGGACGTGTCAAAAAATTGTCATATTAAACATATATTTGTTACAGATAGAAAATAGAAAATCATGGAAAACCTAATCAATCTTTCATACTTACGTTAATAATAGAAGTTCACATTACATGGCTACAAAAATAACTTTTTCTATTGACGGGACACCGTGCACTAAACCAAATAGCAAGCTCATAATTAAACAGAACATGATGGAACTGAAATGCTCTACTATGTTCCTAGCATCACACTTATGCATGGAGGTTCTACATGTTAATACTAATCTATGTTGGGTGATCACTGTCTCTACATATTCTAAGATGATACTCTGTCAGATTTCCGTGCCAAAAAGGAAAATCAGGCATTCCTTTTTTTAACACTACAGGGACTTATAGGTCACAAATAAATAGAACTTTGACCTAAATTTGTTGACCCAACAGGAATGTCTGTGCGATGTGACATAACTCATACACAGATAAGCCAACACAATAAAGTCCCTTTCATCCCTATGTAACCAAGAAAAAATGGTACTTGAATATTCAATGATAATCCATGAAAACGTGTTCACACTATTTATCAAAAAAATTAAAATTTTAATATATTTGCACACAGTAAATAGAAGAGCTAGCCTGTGCAGGTGCACGGGTTGATTGACTAGTTGTTCATAGTTGAGACATAGCAGGATATGACATTGTGCTGTTGTTGGTAGTCTCACCACACCATTGGATTATATATTAAGAATACAAGATACACATAGTGCTAAAGAAGATAATTTGCTATGTCTAGTTTAATTTCCATGGTATTCATAAGGAACTAGATTGTACAACTAAAGACTAAAATTGAGAAGGACAAACTTATGTTTATGTACTTCTACCTTATAAACTTTGAACAAGCAATTTGATGCAGACGATAAGAATAAACAGCATTTGCACTCATAGCTGTTCAAATATAAACAACAAAGTTTGAAGGCTCAAGGAGGACAAACTTATATTAGTAGTGAAGACAGGCTTTATAACGGCCTTGTCCATATTGATGGGGGGCAATTCAAGAAGTTTACCGCACACTCTTCTTGAAGAGTATTGCCTTTATTCTACATTTTGTTAAGATTAAATATAGATGTGAAAATATAGGAACAAATGGCGATTATTTAACTTAAGATGGAGAGTACAAATGTAAATACAACATACATGCAGAAGGCACTGGCAAGAGAAATGTGGAGCTAAACTTCTTCAGTAACATTTGTTTTATTCAATATTTTGGCAAGAGTAAATGTAGATCTGATGTGTAAAAAAATGGAGGACAAGGGAAAATAGGCTGCAAAGTGTACATGAAGAACTAGCTGACAAATATAAGAATAGTGATGAAGGACAACAGATACTTATAAGAACAATGCATAACTAAATTTCTTCGTAGGCATTGGGTTTATTCTACATTAATTTAAGCATCAATATAGATCTGATAATTTGGAGCGAACCGTGGATAAGCAAGCTATAACACAATGATGTCACATAATCCACCAAGTACGAATGTAAGGATAATGATAGGACAATAGGTACTCACAAGAGCAAAGCAGCGACCAGCATAGTTGCGATATCCTAGGTTTTGCGGCACTTGTTCTATCGCCAATGTACGTCGGGTGCTATGTGATTTCTCCGGCAGCACCACCTTTTTCAAGGACTTTGCTTATACTCCTTCAGGTTATGCAATCACCCTCTTCCTCTTGGATGTCTGAAACACAAGAACAACATTTGAATGGAAAAACATGGTATGACGACAAATGGAATAGGTGTTGATAATGGATGGGCATGGAATCTTCACATATATCATGAGTAAACTAAGCAGATGGCGGTGCAACGAAGCAAAAGAAATGCAAGACAGCTTATGCAAGATATGTGCAACCAATAAAACCTTGCCACATTAGAACAATCACCTTATTGGGTGAACAGGATAGGCCATCTGCCTTTGAGTGCTTGAGCTCAGAATAGTCATTAGGATTGTATTCTGAATACAAATCTATAGGTCGGGAGCATGTGGGTTTCATTGCATCCACAATGGACCTCAATCCCTTGATGCCAAGTTTGTTACCGATTGAAATGTTCCGCAATATTCTTCTAATGTGCGCATTCTTATATTCATTGTGATTACGTACAATATCTGTAAAGCATGAAAACATAAATAGTAGTGAGATTATCTTGGTAATGCAGAGGATATTGTAATATAATAGAGGCTCGCTCTAAACCCTTGTGTGTTATCACTGGATTCTGATGAGAGAGCCCATGTGTGCTATAATATGGTGAGTAGATTAATATAATCTGGCACAACTACACACAAAAATAAGCTCCCTGTTGGGGGCCCCAGATGTAAGGATAGTTGGCACACGATAGGTTCGTAATATACCATATAGTACCATATAGAAAGTATATTGCCAAACCACGATAACGAGAGCGCAGAACTAGTAGGCAGATCGTAGTGTAGATAATTGGGGTACACCATAACCACCATAAATAAATCGAGAAAGCGAAAGTGGATGGAAAACATAGGGTTTTGCCGCTACTAATATGCAGCCTATCGATCACCTACAGGCCAGCTCTATTCGTCTGAAGGCGCACAGTTGTTACTATCAGTTTAGTCTATCAAAGACCGCACGGCTCCCACCATTTCCGGAGTATTATGGCAGACGAACTCGAAGTGCGAAATCATTTAGCAGAACCGGCCCAATAGAGGTGTCGACTGCAGATGTCCCTACTCCCCTTCCTGACAAGGAACATATTGTGCTTACTAAAGAAGAACATAAGAGGAACATGTTAAAGAACAGAAGAGGAAGCATATTCTGCATGTCTACATGCAAGTCGCGTGACTTTTGTCATTTGGGTCAGTCAACCATTTCAGACGGTTGGTTGAAGATCCTATGTCTCCTACCCTTTCTTCTTCCTCGTATCTGATTCTTCCCATACAGAACACTACACAGGCCGCCGGCCGAATCACCGGCCCTAACCCCACCCCTGCCCTCCCCTAAACCGCCCCACCGCATGTGTTCCTCCGCCACTCCCACCCCCACCTCCATCGAGTTTTCTTCATTCAGCGAGGCCCCACCACCGCCCCCACAACCACCGTCCCCACCCGAGCCCCTTCCTTTGCAACGGCGAACTCCGGCGAGCTCTGAAAAAACGATTGGCCCAATTTTCAAATTTAGTCTATTGTCATTTAACAAGTGTGGAATATAAAAGGGGAAAACCATAAGCATTGCGAGTATAGTGTTGAGCGTGCCATGGTGGATCTGAAGGTGCAAACCAGACAAACACAACTTTGCAACCAATGTTTGCTTTCAAATAACAAGTAAGTGATGGACAAGAAATCAGAGTAAAGCAGTGGCGATATGTTATCTTGCTGTAGTAAATAAGTTGAGCAGATACGCATGAGTACCGCCTCTGGTGCGGTGATGTGTATGCATCTGCTGAGAATTTGACGGTGCTACGGTAGCGATGGCTGTCGGCGGCATGGAAGCAGATCTAGGAGGGTAGACGGTTGCGTTGGGGCGTGGTGGACGAGAAGGTGGTAGGAGCGGCGCCGGCAAGGTGGATGACGGCGGGGATGAAACGAGAGGACAGGATACAAGGATCCCAGTCCGAAGCCATGGATGAGAGAGGTCGATCTCTTGTAATGGACGACGGCATCGGGGTATCAGCTCTGGCATGGTGGAGGAGGACGGTGATGGATAGGGTGGCAGACGGAGGAGGCTGGGGTGGAGAGTGTGCTTTCACGCCCATGGAGTAAGAATGGGGAAATGGAGGGAGAGAGAAAGGGGGGAACCATGTCTTCAGGGCGCGCTTGTCTCAAATGCCAGGAAATTTACAAACTTAGCCCTTGTTTAAAATTTCCTACATTACAACAATATTAGTTGGTTGGGGATAGGACGGTCATCTCACATACACCGACTATTTGCGGATGAGACATTGTTTTTGGCGCCCACCTTGTATGAATCGGGGAGGGAGTCGATTTCGGCCGAGGAGACACTGTGTTTTGGCGCCCACCATGTATGAATCTGGGTGAGAGGCAGTTATGTCACGTTTGAGTGAAATTACAAACCTACCCCTATTGAAACCTATAGAAATCGAGCCGATAGGCTTTGCGTGTCAGGGATAGGCAGTAATTTCCATCTCGCAGATTTTGGTTTCGGGCGGTTACTACAAGTTTCCCCGCTTCGTTCATTTTTTTGCAGAGCAAGAGAGCATTTGTACCGTGCCAACTCAATTCAAATCCAGTTTGTATTCCATTTTTGTTCGGGTAGGATCCATTTGCGATTGGAATAAAATTCTATATACATCATTTTTCATATATACTTTCAAAAGCACAACACACTCTATACATAAATATGGTTTACAAATGGCATGATGTCAGATTAATAAGGTTGTATCCATCTTAATTTCGATTTCCAAATATTTGAAACCACTTTATGTTGAAATGCAATGTATGCATTCCTCGCTAACTGTCTCCAATTAATGTGTGTTTCATGTGGGTGTTTTTACTTCTCAAACATGTATAATGTGTTTCACACATGCAACATATAGTGTAATCCCGTTTAGACATTAATTGCATATAAATCATGCATTGCCTCAAATTAAAGAATCTATGGATCACTAACATCGATGAACTATACAACATTACACGTGTCCCCAAATTCAAATGAATATGCCGGTTTGATACACTAATTGCGTTATATTATTATCGATGTCGTGATCTCCAGTTTAAATATTTGAATCCCCTTTAATCCGGATATTCGTCTCATATAGCTAGCACTCATGCTTATATAGGAGTATCTCTCTAGACCTATACGTGTTGATCGTCTCTCGGGTATCTCTCGTGCTACGTGTTTGTCGAGAATTATCTTTTATCTTCGCAACACACTGACGGTACTCTCTCCGTTGACCTTCATCACTCTATCTCTCTCTAAGTATATGTCGCTCCCTGCTTTGTGTCTCTAACTATGATTCTCCATGTGAAATCTCTTTCTCTCACACAAACACAAACTTCGACTCCCGGGGACTCATTTCCCTCTACTATTCCCCTGTGTGCCACTCGCACACCCCCTCTCACACAGACATGTCTTTAATTCCTTAGATATGAGAAGCTACGACTCTTCCTCTTAAATATATCTTTCTCACACGGAAACACAAAATCTATCTCCCAGGGTCTCATATCTGTCCACCATTCTCATGTATGTCGCTCACACACACAGACACACACACACACACACACACACTCTCTCTCTCTCTCTCACTAGAGGTATCCTGCGTTCCCTCATATGTATCTCTCACTATCACTCTTGTTCTGAAATATCTTTCTCTCTTGTAGACAGAAAACTCCATATCTCGGGATCTCATTTCCCTTTAATATTTGTTTGTATGTGACTCACATGCACACTCTCTCTATCTCTCTCACATCCACACACATAACTCAGCCTTCTGATCCACTCGACACCTATCTCTAACACACACTAGCTAGAATCTTTATCTTTTTATTTATCTGTTTCTCCATCAACCTTATTTCTCGCCCTCACTCTTGCTTCCTATCACGCAGACTATATATATTTCTCTCTACATGCAGTCAAGTGCCCTCTTTTTTATCTTTCTCTCACACACACATAACTTCACCCTCTAAACCACCCGGCGGTCATCTCCAACACTCAAACTGGCCGATGTCCCTCTAGCTAGCATCTTTATCTCTGTATCTATCTGTAGTTTCTCTATCAACATTTCTTTCTCGCCCGAACTCTTGCTTCCTATCACCCACACTATATATGTCTCTCCATACATGCATTTATAGGTTGATCTCTTTTGCAGAATCGTTGTGTCTCGCTCCCTCTGCTCGCCATAGATGCATGCTCCAGCCCACGCCACTACTCTTAAAGGCAAAAACACATGCTCAATTATCGAGCCTTCTTCCCTGCACTCTCACATGCATGCATATTGTCATACCGATCTCTCCCATATCGTTGATCTTATGACTTATGTATTCTTTCTTTTATCTCGATCATGCTCGCGCGCGCACACACACATCCCACATATACATGTATACCTCTCGCACATGCACGTTCAAGGTCTCCTATGTCTCCATACATAGTTAATTACCCTCGACCCTAACGTCTGCATGGATGTGTAAAACACACACTAACACTTAACAATCTCCTTCTAGCTACCCCCCTCTCTCACTCTTCCCCTATATCCTCGAAACCAATAAAACCATCCCTTCGTTTAATTCCTGCCTACATGCACCATCGATATATAGTAGAATTCCTCGGTGTCTCTCAAAGAAACACCTTCTCTCGATGTCGACTCCACTCACGCGCACACGCCTTCTCTTCCCTCTCTATGGGTTTTTCTCTATCGCAGCCCCTAATTGGTTTCCTCTGTCATACACTATGATGAAGCCACGCACACTTAAATTACATCTGCCACCGAGGACCCCGCTTCACACACACACGCGCGCGCACCCACCCCCCCCCCCCACACACTAAGACTCCATCTCACACACACATGCTCTAGGCGGAGCATTTGTTCCTACCACCCTTCGTACAACCTTACCCGTATGATAAGCAATCACATTAATTTACTTGTATAACATGGAAAAATTCTACTTTACTTTAGTAGTTAGAAAACTTAATTATCATCTCTACTCTTATAGAAAAACGAGTTGGTGATGATGGTGTGCCTGCCATCTTGTAATATAGACCGTACGATCTATATCTGACGGATAGAAAGCAAACTATAACAATTTCACAAAAGATACCCACACCTCTCTCCACATTTACAAACAAGGCCTTGCCTCGTTCATCGTCCTTATCTCCCACAACCTCATTGCCGAGCAATTAAAAAAGGAAGTCTCTGGAACAATCTAGCATGGTGGCCGCCTGCCGCCTGCCGACGCCATCTATCCCCATGCCTCCGCCTAGTCCGACCACTACTCACCACCACACTCCACTCGTCCTCACCATATCTATCATCTTTCATTTTTTCAATGAAATTGTCGAGATACCAGTTTTCCGATAAAATTCTCGAGATATCATTAGTTTTTACACATGGGATTACTCCTGCATGGGTGAATCACAACAGGTGTTTTGTAAAAAATACATATTGATGTTCCGTGCAATGCACGAGCATCTTGCTAGTAATTATATAACGCAAATCATGAGCAGGAAGTGACATTGTTTTACACAACCATGTTCACATGGCCACGTAAATCACTAGCTAAAGTGTAATACCATTATACTTACATCCTGATGCAAAACGTTGAGTACATGTCCAAAGAGTTGAGTCACAGACATGCACTCTGTCTCTCAATTTCTCACACACACCAGTTATGTGACGCCCAGTTAAGCAGACACGTATGTTACAATTTGTGCACCCGCGGGTACACATGATGGTGCGCATTATTTAAGTCGGACGGTGAACCCAAATAGTAGCTGCATTCATTCCCCTCCCGACTCCTCTTCTCTGGTCGTCGTAGCCCGGTAGCCATGGCCTGGCCGAAGGTAATGATAGACGCCATACTCCAGTTGGAGCGGCGCTTTAATCTGGAAATTTTAGTGGTCATGCATGCATCTTTTTGTGCTAGCACTCATGTATAAGGGTTGATCGATCGCTTCCCGTGGACATGCATGGGTGGTGGAAGAGGAAGGAGAAGGGAAGCGGGCTGTGAAGTAACATTTTTTTACCAAATTTTCTTAGGAGACTGAGTGCAATAATTGAGTAGTTTTGCAAACTACCAGTACTACACCTGAAATGGTTCAAAACCAATACCACCACCACGCCCGCGTCTGACCGCCCTGGCCGACCCAACCCCCTCCCTTGTCGGTGCACGCTTCCCGCGTGAAACGGTCAGCATCGCACCGTAACGTGAGTGCCACATTAATGCCCGGCCAGAGCGGAGGCGACCTCTCACTGGCGCCGGCTTTGAAGCAACACGACGGCCGAGAGAGCTCCAATTCCCAGTGCACGCAACTACTCCGCATCGAGGGTGGCCATAGTTTGGATGAGTGTCCATCGTGGGGAGCCACACTATCTACGATGATATGGAATCCCATTGCCCACAGTTGTGGATCGTTCCATCTATGAGGAACGCGTGGGACTGGAACTACGAGACGGACATGTACCGAGGAGTGGACGTACGAACCTGAGTAATGTAGCGTACTAAGTGAAGTAGAAAGGCTAATAGGCATTTGTCTCTTACTACCACTAAATGTTGTACGTGCAATGCCTGGTGATGTTATGTAGTACGTGCCTAAGTACTCTACTACCACTATATTAATTGGAGGCACATATTAGGTTTTATATTCGTTTACATGTATGCCCCGAGACCTTCCAACTTGTCGTGTCTTTCTCTCCGGGTCGCACTTTGTATCGTTCATACCACTAGTACTACTACGTGTGGTCTCCGACCCAGAAGTGCAGACGCTCTACCACGTTGTTCATGTCCCACTCCTTTCGCTGACGTGTGGTTCATCCAGCACGTGCCGTGTTTGGCACTCCTTCGTCGTAATTGTTGAAACCCTAGCATTCATCCGAAATAAAAATAAATATAAATCAGTAGTGACACTATACCACGCGCTTTCGTTGCTCCTCAATATCGGAAAGAATACATCAGTTCGCTGACATGTGGAACGTCGACCATCCTAGTCCACTTGCCATGCCTGCATAACTCCAAGGGAGAGTCACCCCGGTCGTCGTGCTGCCGTAATTACTAATGAGCCGTCAAATCACAGGCCCAACATTTCCCACTGTGAAGTTGCTTCAACAAAGGAACCATCTTGACTTCTTTGAATTCAGCTTCTTGAAGAAAACTAATGTACCAACAGTACTGCTAGCTACAATAGTTATTCCCGTAGAGGCCTCCTTTGGTTCAAGATAGGAATTTTGTAGGAATATGAAAATCATAGGAAGTGAGATGACATGCATCTCAATTCCTATAGAGAAAGAGATGCCATTTGATGCATAGGATAGGAATTTTTCCATTGAGTCTAGGCTAATGTACCGGTAATTTGCTCTAAAAACTACAGTAGTAACTAGTACTGGTACATGCTCGTAATTAATTAAACAAATGTACGGGTGACACATACACACACACTAACTACTAGTACTACTAGTACTTCTCACATGCTGGCCAGACGCTGTCGTTCTCCTTCCCAGCTTGGTCGGCGACACCCCACCGTGCTTGGATCTCCGTCGACCTCTACGCAGCAGTGCGTGCATCCTCTTCTTTCTTATGGCGGCGGGCCTATCTTTTCTTGAGTATGAGTGCTTTCCTACTTTTCCGCTCCCACTATGCGGCTTTGGCCGCCTCTTGCTCTATCGCCCATTCAGCCTTGGCAGCTTCAAATTCCACCCACTTAGGTGTGAGGTCGCGAGGGGCGATGAACTCGGCACAGCGGGATGCCATCGCTTCCCTACCATTCCCTATGTGGTCGTGGGCGGCGAGGAACTCGGCGCGGCAGGATGCCATCGCTTCCTTACCGGTTAGTGTGTGGCGCGGTGGCATGAACGACGCTTGGTGACAACTCTGGGGTGGAGTGGCCGGACAACCGTATAGTGCATTGGTTTGTCAAGAGCTCAAGGACAGAAGACGAAGGAAATTTGGATTCCCCTTCAATCCTGGTCATTTAGTACCGAGTAAAATGCATTGCAGTCATCGAACTTGTCTTGATAGCTCACTTTGATCATTGTGTATGAGATATGGTGATTATACGGTCACTGGCTCAGCGTATAGCTCCGTATTTGTCTGGTTGACCAGTCAAACAGTCCGCATGCACCTCATTAGCTCGTATTCTTTATCTATCTATCTATGCGGGCCTACCTGTCAGTGGAGAAAGAAACAAAAACGAAAATTATGCGTGTGTGAGGAATCAAACCACGGACTTGTCGCTGCAACACACACTCCTCAGCCAAATGAAAATGAAATACTTTGCGTTAAATGTACAAAGGGTTTTTTATATTATACGTAATGCACACATTGGCGCACACCATCCATAGAGGCAAGTAGCATGTACGCATGAAGATAGCCAGCACTCACGCTCACACTGTCAAACCATGCTAAGGCATGCACGTCGCCCTCTCAATCAAAGTCCTGCTCATGGCGCAACACAAACGACGAGCCCATCACCTGCGCGCCTCGGCAGTGCCTGACATTACTGTTTAGACGTTTGCTGGAGGCCTCCGCGAACACCAAGCATGTATTCACCTGGCTCAACACCAACGGTCATACTCATGACTCCGCGCTTTGCTCATGCATATCGTCCATCACAATGACAATCTATAAAACAACCTAGCTAACGAGGGTACTATGGTATGGAGTATGTACTATCATGAGCAACTGATCATAGTGCCACTGCACACGAGCGTGTGTCTGATCGATTCGTCCATAATTTGTAAGTTATGCATGGTTGTGTGGTGTCTAATCATGGTCGTCGAAGGCTAACTAGCGACAAGAGCAGTCGCATGGATGCCTGGTTGTCAATATGTGCCGCATACACTTCAAGGCTCGTCATCCATGAGTTCACATTTTACCACCATGCCAGCGCGTGACCGCCCTGGCCTACCGAAACCCCTTCCATCGCTAGCGCATGCTTCCCGCCTGAAATGGTCACCGTCTCTCTAGAATGTCAATGCCACATTCACTGGACTTAACTACAGGTGCAGTCGGTGTGTCACTGACATGCAGGCCAGATGCCCGTTGGGCCCACTTGTCAGTGAACTAACGCACCTGTGATTATGTCACTGAAGCAGCGTCTGCATTCACGCCCAACGCGACCTCTCACAGGCGCCGGCATTTCAGCAGCGCGACGGCCAAGAGAACGCCACCCTCGTGGCATCCTGGTGCAAGGGACTATTCCGTGTTAACGACACCATGACCATCCTTCTGTCCGCCGCGCACATTAATGACACGCGGCTGTCGACGAACCTACTCCTGCGCCAGCCGTCCACCCGTCTGCCGCAGCGCATTGCCATTGGCCCGCTATAACTTGTGCCCCAGCTCCTAGCCATAGCCAAATACCCACACTCATTCTCCTCCGGTCCCTTGCTTCTGTCGACTCCACTCCAACCATGGCCTCCTAGCACTCCAAAGCTCTCTTGGACATACTGTCGCAGAAGTAGACGAAGGACATCGGTGCCTCCGCTCCGGGTGCGCTTGACAGCTCTCTTGGACGTACTGTCGCAGGAGCAGACGAAGGAGATCACCGGTTCACCCCGGCCACCCTCCGCCGCCATGAGCATGAAGCCGGCACGTGTGCGCGGGCATAGCCAGCAGCGAGGAAGAGTAGTACACGGTAGGTCGCCATCGCTCTGATCCTAGGAAGGCCTCCACTCCTGCACTCAGTCGATGCCAAAGCTTGGTGGGATAAACATCGGCGACCGATTAGCCACTTGATGGCAACGTGGAGTGGGAAAACTTCAGAACCTTGTGCTCCGGAGGAGGAGGTTATCGAGGCAGATGAGGAGGAGGCAAAGGCAATGGCCGGCTTTCTCGGGTTCATGGCCGGACATGGTGGTGAAATATGTAATGATTTTGTCCAGTTTATAGGAAAAGTTTTCGAAATGTAATGATTTTCATTCGGTTAATTTGAAATTTTCTTTTTTGCATGAATTTCGTCCGGTTAGTTCATATAGTTGTCGAAAGGTATGGGGGCAGCATTGGATGGCATCCATCAGTGTCCTTGGACAGATGCCGGTGTAAATTTGAGGGCCAGCACTGGAGATGCCCTAACTATCATGCTATAATCGTTAACAGTGTTCCAGTATTTCGCAGGGAATATTATCCCTCTATCAAAATTAGATCTGTCGTGTTTTGAACTCCTCCCACGTAAGAGTGTAAACTCTTGCTTACATAAAAATGGAGCAAGTCAATGGCACTGTAGCACGTCATATCCCTCAAACTAGCCTGCCTAACACGTGGGAAAGCACCGCCCTCGTCATTTTGTTCTGGATTTCTATCGACCGATCGCACGAAAATTTTACACTTTGCAAGTTCAAAAGGAAAATCCGGCACACTTACGACTCGGATGCTTCGCGTTCGCGTCGCACCCCCGACAGTCCGGCTCACACGCCACTCACCAGAGGGGACACGCGTTGTCTTGCATTTTCACTTACATGTGCGACTACAATTGAATAAGGGCCTCTTTGAATCATAGGATTTTAAAAACGTAGGAATAGGAAAAGTATAGGGTTGGAGTGGCATGCTCACTTGAATCCTATAGAAATAGTAATGAGTGTTTGATGGCATGGGAAAAACAGAGGAATTGTAAAAAGTGGTTGGACTGCATGTTAGATTTCCTATAAAATGTAGTACAAAAGACTCCATAGGGAAAAATCCAATGTGATTCAATCCTATGAATCAAAGGACCGACATAGGAAAAAATGATAAGGATTTTAATCCTCTAGAAATCCTATAAAATTCCTTTGAATCAAAGGACCCCTAAACGATCGATAGCCAAAATCTAATCGCTCGGCAGGCATCGGCTGAGAAGAGAGAGATGGGGGAGGGAGAAGAGATCGCCCTCCCACCACGCACGGACTCCATGAAATATATGGTGATGATGTGAGGTGGGCCAAGCGGGACTCCGGACCGCTTCCAAACCCGCTTCTGACCGCCCGGGCCCAACAGAACCACCCACCCCCACCCCACCACGTCCCCGCGCGCGCTCCCCCCTTAGACGCCAACTGCCCATATTCATATCAAGTAGTATCAGTAAAATTATGGGCTATAAGGGCATGTACAATGGTTTATAAGATAATCTTATCATAAGTCTTGCATTTAATCTAGAGATGACAAAAAAACATCTGTACAATAGATCATCTCTTACCCTTATCTTCAATAACTAGTTATTCCTAAAAACATGGTGAAACATATTGTGCTAAGAGATCATCTCTTGTCTTCTCTTAAATAAGAGAACACAAGCCTTTTATTACGATTTCTCTTTCCTCCACCTCATCATTTATCCTATGTGGAATCCCTACAATAGAACCATTGTACATGCCCTAAGCCCGCTTATGTGGAGGAGATAGAGGCATTGACAAAGTCAAGGAGTGGGATCTGCAGGAGCCCGTCTCTACACATTCTCCTAGGTATAAAAAACTAATTATAGAAAAAAGAGGCATAAAAAACAATTGTGTCTAAAAAAGAAAGTTAAAAAACATTTGAGAGGAAATAGATAGAGAGAATGTGAGAAGAAGTTGTAACCTTATAGCCAACCTTATAGTCGACACTATGGTAGTATTACATGAGGAAGGAGGGACTGGTGCACATGCCAAGTTCACTAGGCTGCCGTGTTTCACACTCCTCCATCGTAGCAGTGGAGACAATAGCTTTCATAAAAAATAAACAATGAATACTCGTTGCTCATCCACTACATCAATAAAAATAGTTTCATTCCCCGACATGTGGGACGTCGACCCTCATGGTCCACCTGCCATGCACAAAATTATCCTGGTCCACCCCGGTCGTAGCGCAGGCCCAACCTTTCCCACTTTAAGTTGGTCAGATGAAGGAACCATCATGACTTCGTTGAATTCCGCTTCTTAAAGAAAACTTATTGTACCCGCAGTACTGCTACCACACGCGAAGACTGGATGGCACTGTACCACGTCATATCACTGAAACCCACTAGCCCAAACAACCCCGCCTAGGATTTGTACTCCCTCTGTTTCAAAGTTAGTAGTACAAAGTTGAGTCATCTATTTTGGAGCAGAGGGAGTACGTCTCTGTACTGCTATGATTTTGTGTTGTACGTCTCTGTACCTTTGCTATGATTTTCCTACCCTATGAACCAAACAAAGCCTGAATGTATCTGTGTCAACTATTGTCTGATCGATCGCTAAGCCTACAATTTTAGGAGGTTGGGCTATTGGCCGATTGACGACGGATCAGTATAAGCGTACCATGAGCTCATAAGCCCCAACTTTTCTCTTAAGTGAGTGTTTTGCAAGTACTATAGCTCGCACAGTAGCTTGCCTACTAACACCAAGAATCATCAAACAAGCCCTGCTGATATGATAAACAGTTCAAACTTACATCTAAGCATGCCATATATTACATCA
The DNA here is from genome assembly GCA_034509565.1 of Triticum monococcum. Taxonomy (NCBI): domain Eukaryota; kingdom Viridiplantae; phylum Streptophyta; class Magnoliopsida; order Poales; family Poaceae; genus Triticum; species Triticum monococcum. The sequence continues at coordinate 637,103,247 of CM067847.1, read as the reverse complement.
AAAGCTGGTGAGGATACATCGGTTTCCACAACTCGGAGAGGGTTCACATGATTCACTAGCAAACAAAAGTAGCAAGTGCCTCCCACGCATGACAGTGCACTATCCCTAAGATGGTTTGATAACACGCATCATTCTGGTAATTAAACACAATGCAAACTACCCTCAACGACTAGCGCAAAAACTATTTCTAGTCATCGATCTCTCGGGCAATGACCATAGCACGGACAGTGGCATGGGAATCGATCTCTGGGGCGATGTCCACCGCGACATCGAAATCAATCTCTGGGGCGATGTCCACGGGATGGACAACGACATCGGAATCGATCTCTGGGGCGATGTCAACAGGACGGACCACGACATCGAAAACGATCTCTGGGGCGTTGTCCATAGGACGGGCCGCGACATCGGAATCATTAAGGACATCCATTGGCACCTGCACAACCCTAACATACTAGCAAGCACATTGCAAGTAATCAAAAATCACAACTATTGTAAGCCATTATTTGTTACCTTGTCCAGCTCACCGGGGATCCCGTCCCTCCGGGGGCCAGCTCATCGTCCTCGATGGGGGCCATCACCTTGCTAGGGGAATACTACTTCTCAACGGCGACTATCTCCGCCAACTCGGCCTTGAGCCTCGGATAGTTGGCCATTAGAGTTTCTAGGGTAGGCACGGTGGGGCCCTTGCTGTTCTTCCAACTTACCTTGAGGAGTTCGTCCGCCAATTTCGTCAACTCTTTGGACAGTGCTTGTTTCTTAGAGTTCTTCATCTCCATGGGTTGTCCCGCCAACATGGTCAACTCATTGGTCGGTGCTCACTTCCTGGAGAGTGATGTCTCCAGTGGGTTCTCCACCGGCAACTCTTTGCCTAGTGCTCTAGGATCAATCAATGAACTGACAAATAAAAAGCAATTGAAAGGAAACCACAATCGCAATGAAAACGGGAAAAGAATAGGCTGTGAGAATTGGTCGGTACTTCACAAAAAGAAGATTATTGGAATGAAAATATAGTAGCATCACTGATTCGCCCACATTTCTTTCATCGGTACAGAAGAAAAATGGCAGAAGTGAGTAGCCTGGAGTGAGGTTTTCTTCAAGAAAGGGGACAAAGGGCTTCAATGAGCATTCCAATGAAATGATGGTTGCTTCGTCCAGTCCAACTTTGAGGCCACTTTGAGGCCACTTTACCGCTGCTGGTAAAGGTGTGGGTTTTGTGATATGATGGGTCATGACGGCCACCCCGGGGTGACTGATGAGTCTCGACTATAGCACCTCGCTGTGATTTGGTGGATGGGACGCGGGCACGGATGCTTTGATGTCCCGCATGTAGATAGAGCAGCTAGTCATATAGGAGTACTCAATATTGTGTACTGCGACCAAGGTGGAGAGGAAAACGAGAGAACTACACATTTATTTACGGTATAGATTCACTTATTTTGCTCTAGTCCTACTCATTTAGGGTGTAGTCTAGTCACGAAACCTATAGAAAGGCAAATACTCCTTTCTGGTCTACAAGGCTATACTAGCAAGTAGTACTACAATAGTGGGCTCAAATAGCAATTTTGTCTCATGCAAGAGCCTATCTATATGCATGCTCAAAGCCCTTCTCGACCCACTTTTGGGTGTTTGGTAGGGTGTATGAATGGTGCACGAGTAACACTAGCTTAATACGAATACACTAGGAGCATGCATGAGAAGAGCATACATGAAGAGGGGTGCTGGGATGAGCATGCATGAAGATGCAACAACTATACTGAGATGAGAATGCAACCAAACACACTGTGGCAAGCATTCGCAACTGCCACGTTTGGGTTGCGCTTGGCTATTCGCCTCTTCGAGAAGACGAACAATGATGTTACTACTACTTCTACAGTATTGAATCCACTACTGCATGTCCATTCACCGTGTGCGGGAGGGATAGTTTGTTGTAGTACTCTATTAGACTAGTTGTAATGGGAGTACTATCATAGGTAGTACTCCCTCCGTTCCTAAATATTTGTCTTTCTAGATATTTCAACAAGTGACTAGATAGGGAGCAAATGAGTGAATCTACGCTGTAAAATATGTATATATACATCCCTATGTGGTAGTCCATCTGAAATATCTAAAAAGACAAATATTTAGTAATGGAGGGAGTATCATGCATGCCAACTAGGCAAATTTGATGAGGTGGCATACAAGTAAATGAAGAAAGAGAGGGTTGAGTATCATATCATGATACCATATCATATTAAATTTTCTGCTACTATGTGTAGTGCATGCTAATAAATGAAGTCATCGATGATTCTAACATATGATACTATGCACTACGGATGCATAGTATCATACACTAGTATCATATACATGATACTAGTATTCCATTACAACCAGCATAATCAAAAGCATGTCCTCGTCTGCGAGCCACCGCGTGCATGGGCGAGGGAGAAGGCGTGTAGTAGTAAAATCAAGCTTCTCTTCGTTGTACGAGTTGACGCGACACATCATAGCACTGGCCCCACATGGTTGTCTCTAAACTTGGCTGAAAGACCCGCAGTGTACAATACTCCATTTGCTGCAACCTCTAACATTTACCCCACCACAAATTAAAATTTATATTCCTATCTTGACCAGATGAGCGTGCAAACTACAATGACCAGGATGAAAGGTAGGTCCAGAAGATTGTTTCAATAAAAAAAGCATGGAGCCGACCCCAACGATTTTAAGCTTACAAGCACGGTACACGCCATCCTAGACTACTCTACACATGAAACTGCCACATGAGCGTCCGGGCTGCGCTTGGCTCTTCGCCTCTTAGGGAAGTCGAACAATGATGGAGTAGTACTGCAGTGGAGGAGTACTATAGTATGCTTCTAGCCATCTGACACCGATTGAACTGCTGCATGTCCACCACGTGCGGGAGGGAGAGCGTGTAGCGAACGCAAGCTCCTCCTAGTCCTGCCAGCCACCACACTCATGGGCGAGGGAGGGACGTAGCTTCATTGACTTACTGCTCCTGCCTTTGCGTGTATGATAGGTGGGCCCAATAGGTGGGTGGCCCACCTGTCATGCAGCCAAAGGCATGTGTGGTTAAGGCACCGGAGCTCAGTCCGCGAGGGAGAGGGCATTGTAGTAATCAAACTTCTCGGTCTTGTATGAGTTGACGCGACACATCAAAGAAGTGTAATCGATATATTTCAATAATTTGCATTTAACGATGCATTAATTACAACACATGCATGCATGCAGTGACTCTCCTTTTGATACTTGCATGTGTTGATTTAATGCACCTTACCAAATTTTGACTATAAATTTAACTAACCAAATGTTCATGCATGTCACGAAAAATTAAATAATTGAAAACTATGTTAAAATACAAATCAAACGATATAATTTTTGTTAACATGCACTAACATTTTGTTAGTTAAATCTTTGGTAAAAATTTAGCACCAATTACAAAGGGGCCCAATAAGTATTGTACTCTCACATTTTGTTTTGAGGATACTCCCACATAGAAAATATATATAATAATGCATGTTGGGGTAGCCCACGTTTCCTATAATTTTAGCCGTGGGCTTGTTCACAAATTATATGAGGGGGTGGTTTTCATTTAATGGAGGGTCTTGTACAAGACTTGACCGATACAAAGTGCGACCTGGAACACCATAACACCACTTGGAATGAGCGGGTACCTATCTCAAAAAACAATCAACAACTCAAAAAAAAAACGATGACCTGGCACGTACACAATTTTAAACAATTGTTTTGATGGAGTGAAAAAGGAAAACTATCCCACTACGTATGTATAGGCCGGAGCCTCCGCGCTTGCTTGCTAGGGTTGCTCTATTCACACACTCTCATCCTCTCCATATCTAAACAAGATAGCGGTGGCAACACTATCTTTCTCCCTTCAACAAACAATGTCTTTCTATCCTCACTGCTAGTTACAGATCCGAACGTATCGCCCTCCGCCGGTGAAGGGAGGAGGGGCAGCATTTAGGCCGTCGTCGACAGCGAGGGAGGAGACCCACTGCCGGCTGCACCATTATCTCTGGTCGAGCGCCGGCGTGGGAGGTTCCCCGAACCCTTCGTCATTGCCCTAGTGTGGGCGGATCGGGCCTCCATCCGCCCACCTATCCACATCCCGACGACCTTCAGGTATATCTTCCTTTAAAACCGCCCTAGCTCTACTTCCCCAGCTTGCTATGTCGCTGCATGTGCATCATTTTCTACCTCTCAGCCCCTCCTGATGGGATGGTCCAACCACACATATTTTTTGTTCTATGGTTAGAGGTAAAGCTACTTCATGGAGTCGAATCTTGTACTTGGTTCAAACAAGAAATAAAGTGGGGTGGGGGGATTTAGTGTGTACATTGGACTTGGTACAAACATGAAGGATAGGGGCTGAAAGTAGTACTGACTGGTCATCCAACCGGTCTCTTGGTCAAAAAGGGAAATATAGGGAAAACACTGTACATAGTGGTATGACCAGGACTAGATTTGCTATCCACACATAAGATGTCTGCATGCATCATATGATACGGAGGACGAGGGCACGCCGCCATTTCCAAAAAAACATAGGAGTAGATGGCTAGAGTGAACAAAAATGGGACCATCCTAGATATGTTTCTTGGATGTTTGTTTCTCGGGGCAACAAACTCTGAATCACCACTTTATGCCCCAGTTTGGGTACATGGTGCTAGACTGCTGGTGCACCCACTATCCCATGCCCTTATACCAAATATTTAGCTGTTCTTAATCTAATGCCCCTGGTAAAATGAAGCCATGCCACTGTTATAAGCCATGACAAGTTTAGCCAAATGTTTTTGCCTGTAATTGTTTGAGACTCTGACTGTTTCCTTTGTTGCTATTTATGCAAACAGGGATATCCATTTCACCTGGTTGCTGTTGTGACCTTTTAGTGTACTAAACAAAACACTTCTTAAAATAAGTGACTTTTGTCTTGTTTAACTAGAATGTTAGAATGGAATAGTTGGTTCATTTCAATGGAACTGCACAAAGGGAGATCTATGTTCCAATCCTCATCAACCATTTTGGCACCATAACCTTCCTTTAGGTAAGAAAGATATTTAATGGATGTGTTCGTCTCTATTTTGCGACTGCCATGAGAAAATAATGCTATTGTTTACTAGTACACTTGTACTCCCTCACTAACAAAACCAATTCCGAAATAAAAGGCCAATCATGTACTTCGTTTCACCAGCTGGTGAGGAGAAAGAGAAACAGAGCATGAAGAGGAAGAATAAGAAGAATAAAAAGTGACAAGGTGATCTTGCTGAAGCCGAGGCCTCAGTCGAGGCCATTCAAGGGCTACGGCAACGTCTACCTTACATGTGAGACGATCCTCCAGGGAGCCCTTCCACTTCTGCGTATTGTCCATGATGAATTTGATGCAACTGTTAGAGTAATATGCTAATGTCTTTCTATCCTTTCTCACTAATCTAATGAAGGTTTCACCTTGTTCCTACTTGTGCAAACAGGGATCATGTTGTTCCAATCATACAATTTAGTGGAACTACACAAGACAATACAATAAACTGTATTCCAGCCAGTGCTTTAACTCTGCTAGAAGTTCTTGATAATCTTTTGATATAATCTCAGCACTGGTAAACAAGAGTGATTCCAACCATACATTTGATGTGCACAAAAATATGTACTATTGAGTGATTCAAGTGAGTGCTTTATCATCTCTTCTCGAACTACATGAATATGCTTTTTTGCTCAGGTTGGTACCGGCCTAAGGCCTTCATCCATATTAGTTTGTTTTCATCTCTATTTGTATCGTGCTACTGTCATGAGAAACTCCTTTATCTTTGCACGTTAAAGTTTTGCAACCTATGATACATGGAAATGCTTTGAGTGTTGAGCTAATTGGCACTGATTAAATAAACTAATACCTCTCTTTAAGAAAGACTAATATGTTGCTAACTTTACCCATTAAGAAAATGAAGGTGCTTCTATTTGTTAGTGTATGTTTCATAAACTACTCCCACTATTATAGTGATCTCAATCTCTCAATATATGTGCCAACAGGGATGCTCAATTTTAGTTGAAATGCCCAAAAACTTTGGGTGCTTCATTGCATCGACAGCTTCCTTCCTTTCATGTGAGTCGCTAATTTGGGCTTGCTTCCTTCCTTTTTTGTCAGTTGCTTGGCTTATCTCTGCTTCCAGTCAAAGGAAATAGTAATTGATATGCTACCTCACACAGGTTGGTATTGGTCTTTATCCTGATTATTGTGTTTGTCATATGTGTTGGTAATTTGGTATTGTGCTACTATTTGCCGATTTCATAAAGGAGTAACTTGGAGCCTGAACTCGCCGGCAAATCATTACATTGGGTGATTTCAGTAGAACTGCACAAAAGGATCAGATGGACATGTACTTATGCTGCTGCTATGTACTCCAAAGTTCACTGAGACAAGCATCGATGTTGACAAGAAGAAGTGCCTATATTCATTCGAGTATCAACCAGCATCAACCAGTTGTCAAACTCCAAGTATTAGGAGAGTGAACGCCAAAAATATTGCTTGTTGCATAGCCCAGAAAAATGCAGTCCAGTCTTTGGTCCCAACTTGTGCATTTTGGTTATCGACACATATGGTACCGAACTATATGGCATGGAGTCTAAAGATTCCAGACAAGTTGGTTGATGCGTATATTCATCTGGCACTTAATCAGTCTGCACGCCAGGGATGCTCCATTTCAGTTGAACTGCACAAAAAATGTGGGTGGTTCATTTTCTCAACCGCCTCCTTTCTTGTCTGCAATGTAGAATTTTGGTGACCTACAAGACAAAGATGAGCCAGTAAACTTGTTGGATGAATGTAGTGGCCAAGTTGCTCAAACCTCCCTCGGCAAAGGCCACTATTTGAGGATAAAACTACAAGCAAAGTTCAGATTGTCTGTGCTACCTCTTATGTACTCGAAAGTTTACTCATACAAGCATTAATTTTAGCAAGAAGTACCTCCGAGTGAACACCATTTACCAGTCTGTACCCTAGGTAATTAAAGTTTGTCCATGGATGATATTGGCTGTGATCTCAATCATTTGGTTGCATAAACATACTGAACATGTGTATATGTGAATTTTTTTGTGAATTATCTATGAATATTATCATGTGATCTATCAATCATTTGGATGCATAGACATGCTGAACTTTTGTGTATATATATGAATCTTTTGAGTTGTTGATTGTGAATGTTGGCTATGAAAATGAATGTGTCCTGTGAACCTGAGTTTGATATGACTGTTTACCTATTCCGTTGTACTTATGTGTGAACTTGTTAGTATGTCTATTGTGGGATTTGTGACATGTGGGTGTCAATGGCACACCTTCTCCCCAAGAAGAATTGCACCTGCTTTGTTAGTGTAGCAACGGTGCATCAGCTCTTTTTAATATTTTTGCTCTGTTTGCCCCTCCCCCGCTCAACCCCTGCCGTAATGTTTTCGGCCTCAAAACAAGCATAGTATTGCGCTGTTTTTGGGCTTGATAAAAAATCGAGTGCTGGTTTCTATAGGTTGGCCCGCCCAGAAAATGGGCTGTTGGTCCACCACGGACTGGGAGGCTAAAAATACAAGTTGTATGATGCAGAGGGAAGTAAAAGAATGCCATCGAGAGCCATCCACTAAAGAAAAAAAATAGCTCTGATGTGCGTCTTTAGTCGCGCCGTTGGCCCCCTCTTTTTTCTAGAGGGCGATCAAGTATCAACTAGGCTAGGTATGCGTAGCCCACGACATACGGAGACAGTGGTTTCACCTTATTTTATGAGGTCGATACCGGCCTATGGGCCTCTCAGCGTAGGTTTTACTTTTTCTCAAAGTTCGGCAGCCCAATGTATTTTCTTAAAAAAATGCAGATCTCTGTTCTATTTATCTATATGTAAGAATAATAATGATGTCTCGAATTTATGTTTTCCCTTCTAACCACATTATATATATTTATATTATTACTATTACCGTATATTTTATAGAGACTTATATATACATTATAAAAACATCCCACCTGTTATTAACTTATAAAAGTAAATGTTTAACAGAAGTTGGCAAGGAAAATCCTGGTTGTTTTTGACTCACAGGTAGGAAAATCCTGGTGATTGCGTACAAAAGCTTGCGAAGATTTTAAGGACGAATGTAGTAATAACGCGCTCATTTTTATTTTCAGCAATAACTCGCTAATTTGTTAATTATATATATATAATGTGTCGCAGCGGTTTATTTTTTGATATTAATTGCTCCTTCTAACCTAACATTATATATAGAACGAGCCCAGCTAATTGGTGTATTTCAAGAAAGTGCAAATGGGCTGGTATTTCTAAGAAAATATTAAATGGGCCGCACTGACGTGAAATTAATTGTTCACCCAGCCCAGCAAATCGACTGTACATTCTAGAAAACATGGGTTAAATATATGCCACATTTTTGCAGGATAACATGTGGGCCAATAGGTCGATGCCTACACAGAGCGTTGTCCACTTGGTCAACAAATGATTATGACATCCACAACCATTGGATTTATATCCAACGGCCGGCATGCACCTTCAATCTCTTGTCTTCTTCCTCCAGCATCGCCGGGACCGCCTGGTCCGGCCTCCGGCGGCTTGCAGCTCTTCTTAGCACACATCGCTGCGAAGCACTACCCCACCGCTGGCCAGGCTATCCCTCCACCCCTCCACACCTCCTGTTATTCTCCACCGACTGCAGCCCCACGCCGCACCAGAACTAGTTATAACCCTTGTACTCCTCTCAATCTGTGACTCCACTGCCGTGTCTTCCCATCTCCAGGTCATTCCTGTCCGGGGCCTCGCCATCGTCCACCACCTCGCTGCCCTCGGCGCGGCGTAGTCAACAAACAAGAGTCATCGGAAGAGGATTGTACATGGAGAGCCTGACGGCTGGGACCCACAAGGTCCATGGTGGCACGCAAGGAAAGTTCCTCCATATTAAGCTGAAAAAATGTTCCCTCCCCCTGGTAGTTGGGACCCACTGGATGTATCTTCGAACGGAAGGAAGTCCCTCCTTGTTATGCGAAAAACATTATTCCTCCCATTGACAGCTGGGACCCGCCAGATTTGGTGGCTGACTTGTGGGCCTACTAAGAGGATGTGTACGCAGCTTTGTCAACTTAATCAACAAATGATTTTAGCAGTTGGACCATTGGATGTTAATATAACAGTCGTGCTCCTTCTTCAACAACTGTTCTTGCTCCTGTATCCCGTGGGTGGGAGTGCTACCGCGTACTCAAACCAGTCAAGTTTCCCACTCCTCTCCATCTGCGATTCCATTGTTGCGTCTTCCCCATCTCTAGGTCGTTCCAGTCTGGGTCCTCGCCGTCTTCTAGGAGTGGAATCCGAGCCAAGTCGAGCCAACTCCACTCGACTCGCTAAAGCTCGTTTCATTAACGAGCTAGCTCGACTCGAGGCATTACTATAACGAGCTCAAATCTAAGATCGCCTCGACTCGTATAACTCGTGAGGTGGCTTATTTAGCTTGTTAAGCTTATTAAAGATTTGAACATTAGAGCATCTCCAACAGTCGCGCCAAAAGGCGCACGCGGACGCGGTAAACTGGGGTTTTAGCTCATGCGGGACATTTTCGTGCGCTCCAGTGATGGTCGGAAACTAGCGCGCGGGGAAACGATTGCACACGGATGGGAAAAGGCGGCATCTCATGCACTACTTTTGGCGCACCGCTTCCGGCGCGCCTGTAAATTGCGGCGCTCGCCACACGGCTATCCACACAGCCACGCGCGCCTCCCCTGCTTGCTCGTTGCTTCCTCACTGCTCCAGCGCCACGCCACCGAGGCGCCACCATGCCACCGCGCTGTCAAGGAGCGTTGGGCTACCGCAGCGTCCGCCAGCGCCCCAACGACTGGTACTATGCCGAGATCCGGTCCCGCGACGTCCGGCTCGGCCTCGGTACCTTCGAGATTGCGCACAAGGCCGCCCGCGCATACGACGTGGCGGCATGGCGCCTAGGCAAGCCGCACCCGCAGATGAACTTCCAGGACGTCTACACGCGCCAGCAGGCGCAGAACGTCGCCCCTCCGCCTCGTCTTATCATGGACCAAGACCGTGCAGAGCACACTTGATGGTAGTGCCGCCTCCTCATCACCGAGGAGGATGAGTGAGGCATGGCGAAGTGGCGTCGGCGCCACCCGGAGGACGTCGCCAACGAGCAAGCCTACTGGGCGAAGAGGATGGCAAAGAACTACGCGGATCGGTTGGAGAGGCGTCGGCGGAAGGCCCTAGCGCTATCGCAATGTGATATCATTGAAAATGGTGGGCACTCGATCATTTCGGCTAATGATCCTCGTTGGGACAACATGTGGCTCGATACCTCAGACCAGACCAGCGAGGATGATGATGATGATGATGACGACGGCGACTGGGAGTAGGTTGTAGTTGCACTATCTAGTAGTTTTTATGTCCATACATCATAGTTTTGTCTATCTATGCTACGGAACTATGTAAAATATCTATGTATCGTTTTTATCTATTAATTTTATTATCTGATGTCTACTACACAACCTTCTTATAGACGTTCACTAGTAGAAAAAGGGTCAAACGTGAAGCACATTAGTGCCGGTTTGTATTTGAGCCGGCACTAATGTATACATTAGTGTCGGTTCCAACGACTAGCCGAGCCGCTTTCATTAGTACCAGTTCATGGCGAACCTTTAGCACCGGCTCGTGCCACGAACTGGTACTAATGAGAGTGGTGGCAGGATGTTGTCAGAATGGGGCCCCTCCAGCCCCTTTAGTACCGGTTCTTGGCACGAACCGGTACTAAAGATCGTCCTACATAGACCCTTCGTCCACCCGAGCTCGCTCTGTTCTTCCCCTTTCCCCTCTCCTCTTTGTTCTTCCCCTCTTCCTCTCGAGCTCATCACACATTTTGCCCAAAATTTGTCAAGATTTGAAGGCCCCCATCCATTCAAATGATCACAAAGGTTAGCAACTTTGTCCTTTCATCTCTCATTGCTAGATTAGCTCTTGCAATGCTTTATATAGTGATTAATTTGTGAGTTTAGTAATTTGGGAGGATATATATATATATGTGTGTGTGTGTGTGCTAGTATTTGATTTATATGCAATTTGAGGTCAAAAATAACACTTAGTTTGCATATGTAGGTGTGGTTTACTTAGTGCCTTCTAAATCTCCATCGTAGCCACCGTCGATCGCCCGCACCATCCCGTCACCGGCACCACCTTGTGGTGAGCCTCTTGTTCATGAAATTTTATATAAAAATTGATGTTTGTGTGATTTGGATATATAGTTACTCGTATAATTATCTTACCCGTACGTTGTTTGTTATACATATAGTGCCATGGTTTTGATATCCGTCCCCGTCGGCCCTAGTCCTTGTTATGATTCGGATGTGGTATGTATATTCTCTTTTAAAACTAGTTGAATTTTGTGTTTATGACAAATTATGCCCATGAAGTTGACATAGAAATTTTTTCTAGGAGGTATGTGAACCGGAAATTCCAACCGACCCTATTGTCGAGAGGTTAAATTTAGTTGAAAGAGAAAACGAGTACTTGAAAGAAAAGTTGAAAAGAATTGAGGGGGAGAAGATGGAATTGGAGTTGCATGTTGCCGATGTCGTTGATGATCACAAGATCAAGATGGAGAAAATGCGCTTGAAGATTAGAAAATATGCCATCGATAGTGAGGCTTGGTATCATTATGCTGTTGGATCCATTGTTACCTTAGTTGCGATCTTGATCGTATTTGTTGTTGCATTTAAATGCTTTAGCTAGAGAGTTATTTGTTTGTTGCATTTAAGTGTTGTATGAACTTTATGTATGAACTTGTATTAATTTGGTCTATTTGGTGTTGTGTAATGAAGATGAGCCGGCAATGGATGTACGATGACCGATGCTCTCCCCAGTTCGTTGAGGGCGTGCATACTTTTCTGCTTGCGGCTGAGGCAAACAATCGGGCGGATGGTTTTATGCCTTGTCCATGTGCTCGCTGTAAGAATGGTAACAATTACTCTATGTCAAGAACCATTCACGTCCACCTGTTTAAGTCCGGTTTCATGCCCATTATAATGTTTGGACCAAGCACGGAGAAAGAGGGGTTATGATGGAAGACAATGAAGAAGAAGAGGACGACGACAGCTATCCTGGCCATGGTTTCCCTGAATACGATGATACAACAATGGGGGAAGAAGCTGAGCCGGTAATGCGGGAAGAAGCTGAAGAAGAGGCATCAGATGAGCCCGTTGATGATCTAGGTCAGGCCATTGCCGATGCAAAGAGAAACTGCGCAAGTGATTTGGAGAAGAAGAAGTTGCAGCGCATGTTAGAGGATCACAAAAACTTGTTGTACCCGAATTGCATAGGTGACAAGAAAAAGCTGGGCACCACACTGGAATTGCTACAATGGAAGGCAGAGAATGGTGTATCTGACAAGGGATTTGGAAAGTTGCTGGTAATGATAAAGGATATGCTTCCAAAGGACAACGAATTGCCCGAGAGTACGTACGAAGCAAAGAAGGCTCTTTGCCCTCTAGGGTTAGAGGTGCAGAAGATACATGCATGCCCTAATGATTTCATCCTCTACCGCGGTGAGTACGAGGATTTGAACGCTTGCCCGGTATGTGGTGCATTGCGCTATAAGATCAGCCGCGATGACCCTGGTGATGTCGAGGGCCGGCGCCCCAGGAAGACGATTCCAGCCAAGGTGATGTGGTATGCTCCTATAATACCACGGTTGAAACGTTTGTTCCAAAACAAAGAGCATGCCAAGGCGATGCGATGGCATAGAGAAGACCGTAAGAAAGACGAGAAGTTGAGAGTACCCGCTGACGGGTCGCAGTGGAGAAAAATCGAAAGAAAGTATGGGAAGGAGTTTGCAGATGACGCAAGGAGCGTATGGTTTGGTCTAAGCGCAGATGGCATTAATCCTTTTTGGGAGCAGAGCAGCAACCATAGCACCTGGCCTGTGACTCTATGTTTGTATAACCTTCCTCCTTGGTTGTGCATGAAGCGGAAGTTCATTATGATGCCAGTGCTCATCCACGGCCCTAAGCAACCCGGCAACGACATTGATGTGTACCTAAGGCCATTAGTTGAAGAACTCTTACAACTGTGGAATGGAACAGGTGTACGTGCGTGGGATGAGCACATGGGGGTAGAATTTGACCTAAAGGCGTTGTTGTTCATGACCATCAATGATTGGCCTGCTCTCAGTAACCTTTCAGGACAGACAAACAAGGGATACCGCGCATGCACGCACTGTTTGGACGATACCGACAGTATATATTTGGCTAATAAGAATGTGTACCTGGGACATCGTCGATTTCTTCCGAGTAGGCATCCCGTAAGAAAGAAAGGCAAGCATTTCAAAGGTGAGGCGGATCACCAGACGAAGCCTCGCCACCGTACTGGTGCTGATGTACATGATATGGTCAAGGATTTGAAGGTGGTCTTTGGAAAGGGTCCTGGTGGACAACCTGTTCCGAATGACACTGACGGACACGCACCCATGTGGAAGAAGAAATCTATATTTGGGACCTGCCCTATTGGAAAGACCTCGAGGTTCGCTCCGCAATCGACGTGATGCACGTGACGAAGAATCTTTGTGTGACCCTGCTTGGCTTCTTGGGCGTGTATGGTAAGACAAAAGATACACCTGAGGCACGGGAGGACTAGCAACGTATGCACCGAAAAGACGGCATACATCAGGGTCATGCAAGCTACGCTCTTACCAAAGAAGAGAAGGAAATCTTCTTTGAATGGCTGCTCAGTATTAAGGTACCGTCTGGCTTCTCGTCGAATATAAAGGGAATAATAAACATGGTAGAGAAAAAGTTCCAGAACCTAAAGTCTCATGACTGCCACGTGATTATGACGCAACTGCTTCCGGTTGCATTGAGGGGGCTTCTACCGGAAAACGTTCGATTAGCCATTATGAAGCTATGTGCATTTTCAATGCAATCTCTCAGAAGGTAATCGATCCAGAAATCATACCAAGGTTACAGAATGATTTCGTGCAATGTCTTGTCAGTTTCGAGTTGGTGTTCCCACCATCCTTCTTCAACATCATGACGCACATCCTAGTTCACCTATGCAAAGAGATTAACGTTTTGGGTCCTATATTTCTACACAATATGTTCCCCTTTGAGAGGTTCATGGGAGTCTTAAAGAAATATGTTCATAACCGTGCTAGGCCAGAAGGAAGCATCTCGAAGGGCCGTCAAAATGAGGAGGTCATTGAGTTTTGTATTGACTTTATTCCTGACCTTAAGCCGATTGGTGTTCCTGAATCGCGGCATAAGGGCAGACTGGATGGAAAAGGCACGCTAGGAGGGGAACAAATAATATGTATGGACGGACATTCTCTCACTGAAGCACACTACACAGTTCTACAGAATTCCGCCTTGGTGGCTCCATATATGGATGAACACAAGAATTTGCTACGCTCCAAACACCCGGAGCGGTCTGATGACTGGATTACACATGAACAAACTAGGAGTTTCGCCAGCTGGTTGCAAGCACGTACCATGCATGACACCTCTATTGAAGATGACCTGTACTTGCTGTCCCAGTTACCATCTTCGAATATAATGACTTTTAAAGGGTACGAGATAAATGGTAATACATTTTACACGATCGCCCAAGATAAGAAGAGCACCAACCAAAACAATAGTGTCCGCTTTGATGCAGAAACCAAGACGGGAAAGGAAACATATTATGGTTATATACAGGACATATGGGAACTTGACTATCGACGTGGTTTGAAGGTCCCTTTGTTTCGGTGCAAATGGGTCAATATGACACGAGGCGGGGTAACGGAAGACCCGCAGTACGGAATGACAACAGTGGATCTCAACAATCTTGGGTATGCAGACGAACCATTCATCCTAGCCAATGATGTGGCACAGGTTTTCTATGTGAAGGACATGTCTACCAAGCCAAGAAAAAGAAAAGACAAGGAAGCGAATGCATCGTACGATGAGCCAAAGCGGCACATAGTTCTTTCTGGGAAGAGAAACATCGTGGGAGTGGATGACAAGACAGAAAAGTCAGAAGATTATGAAAATTTTGATGAAATTGCTCCATTCACAGTGAATATTGACCCGAGCATCCCGTTAAATGATGAAGATTTTCCATGGCTATGACGCAAAGGGACACATGCGAAGAAAAAGTTTCACACCCAAAGATCTGGGATGTGATCGGCTTAACTATCATCACTTTCTTCTGTGTTTCACACCCAGGAGGGAATCTCTGTAATAGTTAGGGTAGCTAGTTATGTGTTTTGGCATTTTAAACGCGAACAAATTTTATGTGCAAGCAAATTCTTTCATGCATTTACTGATTTTTTCAGCTAAATGACCCTGAAATTGGAAAGCATTTGAAATGAACTCAGAAAAGGATGAAAGTTGGCATGGTGCCATAATTTCACCCACATAGCATGTGCAAAAAAGTAGAGAGGGTTACCGCAAAAACTGGATGCACTTCGTGTACAAAATGGACAATATGTTTCGAAGTATCAGGGTTTCGGACGAAAACTCATCCGTTACAAAGGCATTTCATTTTTTAAATAACTTAAGCATTACCAAATTGAATATAATGATAAAACACACTAATATTAAACATAAGAAAAAAGAATCACTGGAAAATGTATTTTTAAAGTTAAGTTATTCACAAACTAGTGATTCACACAAATTTCAAATAATTCAAAATTTAAACTATTCAAATTTTAAAACTACCGACACTGACTGAAAGTTTCTAAAAACTATCAAAAATATTCACAAAGAAACTCTAAATACAGCAAAAAACAACTAAAAATAAATAAAACAAAATAAATAAAGAAGAAAAGAAAAAACTAAATGAAAAAAGCCCACCTACCGGGCCACTGCGGCCTACATACGACTAGAAACCCAACCTGTTGTTGGGCCAGGATGCAAGCCCGCAAGCCCAATAGGCCCCACAGGGTAGAGTAGCAGAGATAGGCCTAGAAGGCCTGCATTTTAGAGGAGCTCGAAGGAGCAGCCGCGGCAAGGTTTATAAACCAGTGCGGCTGCCCTTCGCTAGGCGAGGTGGGACTAAACTTTGCGCCCCTCGCCTGGCAGTGCACCCCCCTTTAGTACCGGTTCGTGGCACCAATCGGTACTAAAGGGGGGGCCTTTAGTACCGGTTGGAGCCTCCACCCGGTACTAAAGGGGGTCGCTTCCCGCCGCTTGGGCTAGACAAAACAGACCTTTAGTACCGGTTGGTGGCTCCAACCGGTACTAAAGGTGCCTTCTATATATACAACACTTCGAAAAATTTCATTCTCCCCCACTGTTTCTTCCCGATCGATCGACGCCGCCCCCGTCGCGCGCCGTTGCTGTCGCCGCCCCCATCCTCGTCGCCACCCTCGTCCCCGTCGCCGCCCCCGTCGCCGTCGCCGCCCTCGTCTGCGTCGCCGCCCCGGGCCCGTCCCCGTTCCCGTCGCGCCGTCCCCGCGTCGCCGCCCCGTCACGCCCTGGGCCGTCGCCTCGCTGTCGCCGTCGCCCCGCTGTGAGCTCTCCCCCTCTAACCCCTCTCCGATCCCTCGCCCCCAGTGGCCGCCGCCCCTCCCCGAGCCCATACACACACACTAGCATGGACACACACACACGCACATTTTTCTGTTTTTAGTTATAGAAATAGTTATAAAATAGTTAGAATTGATAGAAAATTTTCTATTTTTTAGTTATAAAAAAGTTAGAAATTTTCTGTTTTTTAGTTATAGAAATATTAGGAATGTTATACAAATGTTAGTTATATATATAGAAATATTATAATTTTTTTTCCTGTTTTTTAGTTATAGAAATATTAGAAATGTTATAGAAATGTTAGTTATATAGCATTGTTAGAAATGTTATAGGAATGTTAGTTATATAGAAATGTTAGAAATTTTAGTTATCAAAACCCAATCATTAAAAAAAATGTTACTTTTTGCGTGCATATAGCTGGTATTTGTTCTGGACGATGCCCGGCCCGCATCCTCGCTGGCGACCCGTCCGCGACGACGTCCGACTGACCCATGTCCGAGACTGGGCTCCGCCGGGCTGGCACTGGGAGGTGCTGCCTGGAGGGGCGCGCCGCTTGATGAGGATCTCGGCCCCGGGTCCCGTCGTTGACCCTGATCTCGTTTGGTGGCGTTCGCGTGGGCCAGTTTCGGTGCGGAGGGAGCCGGCCCCGCCGGAGGAGGTACGTCGCCGTGTCAGGGAGGAGGACAAGCACGTGCATCGCTACATGGTTGCATTAGAGGGCGACAGGTTCTCCAATACCTGGCAGTTTCTTCAGGGATCTCACTTCAGCTATGATCCTGTGAGGGTTCCTTCTCTTTAGGTGTCCACCGCCCGCGCCGAAGCAACCGCGAGTGTCCTAGATTCTTCTATAGTATTCGATGTTTATTAGCTACCTAGCCAGTGATCTACTCGATATATAATATTCGAGACGATGTATTCGAGATTATATATTATTCGAGACGATGTATTCGAGATTATATATTATTCGAGACGATGTATTCGAGATTATATCTATTATTCGAGACGATGTATTCGAGATTATATCTATTATTCGAGACGATGTATTCGAGATTATATCTATTATTCGAGATTATACTAAATTGTTTTATATTTCTTTTGGCATAGTTAAATAAAAGCTATGGCGGACAATACCGACAGAGAGAGAGAACAGACCATGTTCGATATCATACACGGGCCAGATGATGATCAGAATGAAGAAGATTTTGACGGCTCTTCTAAACAACACCGAAGAAGGTGATATGATATTCGATCGCGACGACCGAGAAGATGAAGTCGTGAACTACGACGAAGAACATGTTGATCCTGAAACAACAAACACCGGCGAGGTATATATATTTATATAAGCAGGAATCTGGTGATCATCGCATGTTTTAAATGAGTTGAAGATATATTAACGAGTCGATCTTTCTTCTTTCAGCCATCCGGATCGAGCAAATCTTCAGGAAAAAAGGACGAAACGAGGCCCGAACAAAAAGTTGAAGGAGGGCGTAAAGTACAATATCAAGGCATTCAAACCTAATGGCGAACCATTAGCGCCTAAGAAGATTGTGGACAAGTTCGTTCGTTAGTGCGGAGTTCTTGTGAAGGACCAACTCCCGATCTCCCTTCAAGAATGGAGAAAGCCAGCAAATCCACGTCCAGATGTTACTTTTGTCGACGAGAATAAAAAAAATTTGCTTTGGGATACTCTCATGGAACACTTCACCCTACCAGATCATTTCACAGAAGCAGATGTGCGGAAAGTCAAGAACGCTGCTTTTAGGAAGATGGCGGTTGCATTCAAGAACCACAAGAGAATGACGTGGGAGAAGTATGTCAAGGGAGGAAGGAAGACTCCAGTATTCAAGGGGATACTAGAGAATCAAAGTGCTCATTGCGACGATTTCGTGAAATTCAAGGATTCAGAATTAGCTAAGGAATGGTCGAGAATAAACAAGAAGAATGCCGAAAAAAAGGATAAGTTCCATAAGCTGGGGCCAGGTGGCTACGCGGTGGCAATGCCTAAGTGGGATAAGTCTGAGAAAGAGATGGAGGATGCAAGTGTCACTCCGGTTACTAAGAGATGGCCCCCCAGGTGCAAGACTTGGTTCTATGCGCATGGGGGGGAGTTGGACCCGAAGACAGGCAATGTTTCGACGAAGGCATGTCTGAACGGAGCCGACGATGCGCTACTTGTTGCAATAGAAGAGGCTCGATCGGGGGTGTTCCAGCCCAACAGAGAGAACGACGAGCTTACGCGTGCCCTGGGAAATCCTGAACACCCGAGAAGAACACGCGGCAAGGGCGCTATTCCGTGGTATGAGGGGTTTTCGGACTGGAACGCCGACTACAGAACCCGTGCGAGAAAGAAGATTGTGGAGGAGAAGAGGAGGAAGATGGAGGAGGAGCAGAGGAAGCGGGACTATGAATGCCTTCAAGGCCTAGAAGCAAGTCAAGCGGAATTGGCAGCTAAATTCCAGCGGCAGCAGGAGTAGATCGACTCACTTAGCCAGCAAAGGGGGTCTCAGCAGCTGCAGCAGCTAGCGGATGATCCAGCATTGGATACCACCGCCCCGTCCATGCCGAGAAGCAGCGTGGGTTCCGCCCCGGGCGACGCAGTAGTGCTGGATAGATACCCCGTGGATGACATCACGGAGAACACTAACTGCGAGCTACACTTCAAAATGAAGAACATATCCATGAAGGTGGCGAACGCCGTTGCTTTTTCAAATTCCCCCGAGGCAACCTTCCATTGCAACCCGATTCCAGCGGGCTATGCTCGTGTCTTGGTTGATGAGGTGGTGGACCCATATTCGGAGCTACAGCTTGACATTCCTAGAGGTGACGACGAGCACACATTGGGAGAGGCCATACATCGTGTCATCCTATGGAGAAAGGATTGCATCATCTTTCGAAGGCCACCGACACCGCGTCACCCGACTCCTCATCGAAGTCCGTCACCGAGTCAGCAGACTCCCGCTCCTCCAAGTCCACCAACGCGTGAGGCCACTCCTCCTCCTCCAAGTCCTGCAAAGTGTCAAGCCACTCCTCCTCCAAGTCCGACACAGCGTCAGACGTCCACTCCTCCTCCAAGTCCGGCACAACCTTAGGCCACTCCTTCTCCAAGTCCGGCACAGCTTCAGGCCACTCCTCCTCGTCCAACTCAGCCCCATCAGCCGTCTCCGCCGCCTCAGCAATCGCAGAAGAGACATCCCGGAGCTATGGTGCGTAGCGGTACGAGTCGAGGTGATAGTACATGAAGTACAGGCGGAGGCAAGCGATATAAATATGGTCCAAACCTCAGGACTCCTCTTCCTGTGAGGGCTTACGACAGGACCGAGGAGCAAACCAATGCCATAGTGCGGGCAGAAGTTGACGCCCATTTTGGACCGAAACCGCCACCGCCGCCAAGGGAGAGCGTGCCTGTGGAAGTAGTTGACCACTTCATTTGTATGGCTCAACCACCAGCTCCTAAGCCTGTTGACTCAAACTATGAGCGCCACATCAGGAAGTTACATCGACAACGTCTACAGAAGGAGGCGAGCTCGAGCTCGAGCAAACAACAAGAAGCTGTCAAAAAATGCGGGAAAACCGTTGCCCAGCTAGGAAAACAGGCGGCGCAATCGATCCCCCCGCTTGTTGTGTCGCCAACAACACGTTACAGTACGCGCGCCCAATATTATTGTGGCCAAACGGTTTACGTTCCCGAGGTGGGGGATGTGGTAATAACCCAGGAGCATAGAATGCAGGCTGAAGAACTCAAGATCACTGTTGGATAACTCCTCGAGATCGAGGGCATGCCTCCGATTAGAGAGGAGGAAATAAAACAGAAATTTGTCCGGGGCCAACCTTTGGTCGAGCCAGAAGATGTCAAGAAGCTCCCAACGAGAATGTATGAATTGCATCAATGGTACATGGACATTAGCAAGAGATCCGATCGAGAGTCCCTCATGGTGTATGTCAAGAACGATGATTACTACCATGAGAAAGTTGTGGCCGTTTAGTATTCTGAACTGTTTCAGTTATACAATCAATACACACTCGACAAATGTATCGTCAGTTGCTATTGTCTGTAAGTGATTTCTTTCTGTAATTTAAGTCTCAAGCTAGCTGTAGTGATCCTTTTGATCAATCATTACATGTAATTATCCTCACTATATTCTTTTCTGTGGTATTATGCAGGATGAAGATGTCTGAAATGAGAAAAGGTGGACGCTATGGCATTGGGTTCATTGACCCAAACACCGTTAATGAATACACATGGAAATTAGATGCATATTATGAAAAAGAGGTAGAGGACAGCATGCTAGAGTTCTTCAAGCGCCTCAAATACAATGAAGATATACTACTTCCTTACAACTTCGAGTGAGTCACACTTTCTTGTACTACAAATTCTCTGTTTTTGCCTACTAGCTAGCTACATGTTTTTGCTTACATATGCCCGCTTAATTAAGACATGCAAACATGTGTGCATGCAGATTTCATTGGATCTTGTGTATCATTAAAGTTGACGCCAGAACAGTTGAAATACTGGACTCGCTACTCAAAGCAAATACTGACTATAACATCTTGTTTGGGATAGTCAACAGGTAATTTCAATCATTATTAACAATATATCTCGGCCTATTTAGCTCGTCATTTCATGATATGAACTATTTATTAACCCCTTTATTCATTTTCTTCGTCGGCGGGCAGGGCTTGGGCAAGGTTCATCAGCGTCACTCCAGGCGAATGGAAACAAAAGCTGAAATGGTTTTGAGCCAAGGTAAGTAATTAAGTAGTACTAGCTAGCTAGCTAGCTGTCTTCACTTTAATTATCATGCTTGATTAATTATTATCTGATCAAATTAAATTCCATTCTTGTAATAAAGGCCTTGAAGCAGGCGCCGGGGACTGATCTGTGTGCATACTGCGTTTGCGAGAACATTCGCATGATGGAGTCCGAAAGGAGCAGATCTCAAAGACAGGAATGGGTACGTTTGTCAGAACAATATTCACAATTTTTACACCAATATCGATATCTAGTCACACAACTAATACACATGCATATTGATCTCCTTCTTAATAGTTCAAAGAGGTGCGAGACAAGCTCCTACCAACGGAGCGCGTAGAAGCACTTCAAGAGGAAATAGCGGGATTTTTGCTCGACCAGGTCATAAATCCGAAGGGAGAATACTATTACCCGCTACCGCCCCCATCGAAAAAGACATGAACCACTTCCAATTGTCATCGTGCTCCGAAGGCACCAATAAGGCTAATGCCACTGGCTCTGAAGGCAACATGCATATGTAGGAGAAATTGTATATAGCTATACATGTGTGTATGTGTGAATTAATATGGTGGTTTGTGAGACATGATTGATGATATATATGATTGGTTCTACTAGAAGTTCTATTTATATATATATATATGCATAACGTGTACAATGTGTAGTACCGTAAAATACCAACAAACGAAAAAGAATTAAAATGGAAAACACAAAATTAAATGAAAAAGAAATCATAAAACCAAAAACCCCCCAAACATTTTAGTACCGGTTGGTGTTACCAACCGGTACTAAAGGGCTCCGGCCCCCGGAGCTGGCTCGTGCCACGTGGTTGCCCTTTAGCACCGGTTCTTGCTGAACCGGTACTAAGGGGGGGGGGGCTTTAGTGCCGAAATTTTAGTGCCGGTTACCTAACTGGCACTAAAGGGCCTTACGAACCGGTGCTATTGCCTGGTTCTGCACTAGTGGTTGTTGGGCCTCCAAGTGCAGAGGTTTGTAGGACAGTAGAAAATTTTCGTCAAGTGGATGACCTAAGGTTTATCAATCCGTAGGAAGCGTAGGATGAAGATGGTCTCTCTCAAGCAACTCTGCAACCAAATAACAAAGAGTCTCTTGTGTCCCCAACACACCTAATACAATGGTAAATTGTATAGGTGCACTAGTTCGGCGAAGAGATGGTGATACAAGTGCAATATGGATGGTAGATAAAGGTATTTGTAATCTGAAATCATACAAACAGCAAGGTAACTAATGATAAAAGTGAGCGTAAACATTATTGCAATGCTAGGAAACAAGGCCTAGGGTTCATACTTTCGCTAGTGTAAGTTCCGTCAACAATACTAACATAATTGGATCACATAACTATCCCTCAACATGCAACAAAGAGTCACTCCAAAGTCACTAATAGCGGAGAACGAACGAAGAGATTATGGTAGGGTACGAAACCACCTCAAAGTTATTCTTTCCAATCAATCCGTTGGGCTATTCCTATAGGTGTCACAGACAGACCTAGAGTTCGTACTAGAATAACACCTTAAGACACAAATCAACCAAAACCCTAAAGTCACCTAGATACTCCAATGTCACCTCAAGTATCCGTGGGTATGATTATACGATATGCATCACACAATCTCAGATTCATCTATTCAACCAACACATAGAACCTCAAAGAGTTCCCCAAAGTTTCTACCGGAGAATCACGACGAAAACGTGTGCCAACCCATATGCATAGGTTCATGGGCGGAACCCGCAAGTTGATCACCAAAACATACATCAAGTGAATCTTTAAAGACTCAATCCGATAATATAACTTCAAAGGGGAAACTCAATCCATTACAAGAGAGTAGAGGGGGGAAGAAGCATCATAGGATCCAAATATAATAGCAAAGCTCATGATACATCAAGATCGTATCATCTCAAGAACACGAGAGAGAGAGAGAGAGAGAGATCAAACACATAGCTACTAGTACATACCCTCAGCCCCGAGGGAGAACTACTCTCTCCTCGTCATGGAGAGTGCCGGGATGATGAAGATGGCCATCGGAGAATGATTGCCCCCTCGAGCAGGGTGCCGGAACGGGTCTAGATTGGTTTTTCGTGGCTATGGAGGCTTCTAGCGGTGAAACTCCCGATCTATTGTGCTCACGGATGTTTTTAGGGTATATGGAGATATATAGGCGGAAGAAGTATGTCAGAGGGGCCACGAGGGGCTCACGAGGGTGGAGGGCGCGCCCAGGGGGTGGGCGCGCCCCCCTGCCTCATGACCTCCTCGCAGATCCCCCGATGTGCAATCCAAGTCTTCTGGGCTTCTTTCCTTCCAAAAATGAGTTCCGTGAAGTTTCAGGTCAATTGGACTCCGTTTGGTTTTCCTTTTCTTCGAAACCCTAAAACAGGGTAAAAACAGAAACTGGCACTGGGCTCTGGGTTAATAGGTTAGTCCCAAAAATGATATAAAAGTGTATAATAAAGCCCATAAACATTCAAAACAGTAAATAATATAGCATGGAGCAATGAAAAATTATAGATACGTTGGAGACAAAAGGCCTCGAGCAGGTAAATGATAAAAACAGAATTTTTGATGCGGAGTGCTACTTGGCATAATTTCAATGCGATTCTTCTTAATTGTGGTATGAATATTCAGATCCATAAGATTGAAGACAAAAGTTCATATTGACATAAAAATGATAATACTTCAAGCATACTAACTAAGCAATTTGTCTTCTCAAAATAACATGGCCAAAGAAAGTTCATCCCTACAAAATTATATAGTTTAGTCATGTTTCATTTTCGTCATACAAGAATGCTCTCATCATGCATAACCCTGATGACAAGCCAAGCAATTGTTTCATACTTTAGTAATCTCAAACCTATAAACTTTCACGCAATACATGAGCGCGAGCCATGGATATAGCACTATGGGTGGAATAGAATATAATGAGGGGGGTTATGTGGAGAAGACAAAAAGGAGAAAGTCTCACATCAACGAGGCTAATCAATGGGCTATGGAGATGCCCACCGATTGATGTTAATGCAAGGAGTAGGGATTGCCATGCAATGGATGCACTAGACCTATAAATGTATGAAAGCTCAACCAAAGAAACTAAGTGGGTGTGCATCCAACTTGCTTGCTCACGAAGACCTAGGGAACTTGAGGAGGCCCATTGTTGGAATATACAAGCCAAGTTCTATAATGAAAAATTCCCGCTAGTATATGAAAGTGACAAAACAAGAGACTCTCTACTATGAAGATCCTGGTGCTACTTTGAAGCATAAGTGTGGTAGAAGGATAGTAACATTGTCCCTTCTCTCTTTTTCTTTCATTTTTTGGGCCTTTTCTTTTTTTATGGCCTTTCTCTTTTTTGGGCCTTCTCTTTTTTATGGCCTTTCTCTTTTTTTTATTCCTCACTTGGGACAATGCTCTAATAATGATGATCATCACACTTCTATTTATTTACAACTCAATGATTACAATTTGATACTAGAACGAAGATGACTCTATATGAATGCCTCCGGCGGTGTACCGGGATATGCAATGAACCAAGAGTGACATGTATGAAAGAATTATGAACGGTGGCTTTGCCACAAATACTATGTCAACTACATGATCATGCTAAGGAATATGACAATGATGAATGTGTCATGATGGAAAGTTGCATGGCAATATATCTCGGAATGGCTATGGAAATGCCATAATAGGTAGGTATGGTGGTTGTTTTGAGGAAGATAAGGAGGTTTATGTGTGACAGAGTGTATCATATCACGGGGTTTGGATGCACCAGCGAAGTGTGCACCAACTCTCAATGTGAGAAAGGGCAATGCATGGTACCAAAGAGGCTAGCAAGGATGGAAGGGTGAGAGTGCGTATAATCCATGGACTCAACATTAGTCATAAAGAACTCACATACTTATTGCAAAAATCTACAAGTCATCAAAAACCTCAGCACTACGCACATGCTCCTAGGGGGATAGATTGGTAGGAAAAGACCATTGCTCGTCCCCGACCGCCACTCATAAGGAAGACAATCAAATAACACCTCACGTTTCAAATTTGTTACATAACGTTTACCATACGTGCATGCTACGGGACTTGCAAACTTCAACACAAGCATTTCTCAAATTCACAACTACTCAACTAGCACGACTTTGATATTATTACCTCCATATCTCAAAACAATGATCAAGCATCAAACTTATCTTAGTATTCAATACTCCATATGAAAGTTTTTACTATTCTTGGATGCCTAGCATATTAGGATTATCTAAGCAAATTACCATGCTATTTAAGACTCTCAATATAATCTAAGTGAAGCATCAGAGTTCATCTATTTGTTCAAAATAAAACTACCACCATGCTCTAAAAGATATAAGTGAAGCACTAGAGCATCGACAAACTACTCTAGAAGATATAAGTGAAGATCAATGAGTAGTTGAATAATTATGCAACTATGTGAAGACTCTCTAACATTTAGTAATTTCATATCTTGGTATGTTATTCAAACAGCAAGCAAAGCAAAATAAAATGAAATTATAAGAATGGCAAACATCATGTGAAGAAGCAAAAACTTAGGATCAACCGAAACTAACCGATAGTAGTTGAGGAAGAAAGGTTGGATGCCAACCGGCGCACCCTCAAGCTTAGATGCTTGAGACTTCTTGACATATTATCTTGGTGTGCCTTGGGCATCCCCAAGCTTGAGCTTTTGTATCTCCTTAATTCCTCTCATATCACGGTCTCCCTAAATCTCAAAAGCTTCATCCACACAAAACTCAACAAGGACTCGTGAGATAAGTTAGTATAAACCCTTGCAAAAACCTTATCATACTTTGCTATAGCAAATCACTAAAATTATTATTCAACATTACATACTAAATAATGACTCTACATATTTAATAGTCCTATCCTCAAATAGAATCATTAACGAAGCAAGCATATGCAAACAATGCAAACATAACAGCAATCTGCCTAAACAGGATAGTCTGTAAAGAATGCTGCAACATCCATACTTCCCTAGCTACGAAAATTATGAAATAAAATTCCCACTGTAGTAAATTTATCAGATCTTAATATGCAAAAGGTTTCAACATTTTATCACATTCTCACTTTTCTAGGGAAATATTGCAACAGCGGTAAACTTTCTGTTTTTAAACAGCAACATGTATACTTGTAACATAGGCATAGTAAAGGCTATCAATGCCACTTTTATTGAAATAAAAGATGCAAAACATTGTTCTAAATAACAGCAAGCAAATCCTAACAAAATAAATTGACGCTCCAAGCAAAACACTTATAAGTGAAGATCAATGAGTAGTCGAATAATTATGCAACTATGTGAAGACTCTCTAACATTTAAGAATTTCAGATCTTGGTATTTTTTATTCAAACAGCAAGCAAAACTAAATAAAATAAAATGACTCTCCAAGCAAAACACATATCATGTGGTAAATAAAAATATAGCTCCAAGTAAAGTTACCGATGAACGAAGACGAAAGAGGGGATGCCTTCCGGGGCATCCCCAAGCTTAGGCTCTTGGTTGTCCTTGAATATTACCTTGGGGTGCCTTGGGCATCCCCAAGCTTAAGCTCTTGCCACTCCTTATTCCATAGTCCATCGAATCCTTACCCAAAACTTCAAAACTTCACAACACAAAGCTTAACAGAAAACTTCATAAGCTCCATTAGTATCAGAAAATAAATCGCCACTACAAGGTACTGTAATGAACTCATTCTTTATTTATATTGATGTTAAACCTACTGTATTCCAACTTCTCTATGGTTTATAAACTCTTTTACTAGCCATAGATTCATCAAAATAAGCAAACAACACACGAAAAACAGAATCTGTCAAAAACAGAACAGTCTGTAGTAATCTGGATCAAACGTATACTTCTGGAACTCATAAAATTCTAAAATAAATTGCTGGACGTGAGGAATTTATATATTAATCATCTGCAAAAATAATTAACTAAATATCACTCTCCAAATAAAATTGGCAGCAATTCTTGTGAGCGCTAAAGTTTCTGTTTTTTACAGAATAATCAACAAGACTTTCCCCAAGTCTTCCCAAAGGTTCTACATGGCACAAACACCAACTAAAAGAATAAAATCACATCTAAACAGAGGCTAGATGAATTATTTATTACTAAACAGGAGCAAAAAGCAAGGAACAAAAATAAAATTGGGTTGCCTCCCAACAAGCGCTATCGTTTTACGCCCTAGCTAGGCATGATGATTTCAACGATGCTCACTTAAAAGATCAGAATTGAAACATAAAGAGAGCATCATGAAGAATATGACTAGCACATTTGAGTCTAACCCACTTCCTATGCATAGGGATTTTGTGAGCAAACAACTTATGGGAACAATAATCAACTGGCATAGGAAGGTAAAACAAGCATAACTTCAAAACTTTAAGCACATAGAGAGGAAACTTGATATTATTGCAAGTCCTACAAGCATATATTCCTCCCTCATTATAATTTTCAGTAGCATCATGAATGAACTCAACAATATAACTAGCATCTAAAGCATTCTTTTCATGATCTACAAGCATAGAAAGTTTACTAATCTCCACATAAGCAAAATTCTTCTCACGAATAATATTGGGAGCAAACTCAACAAAATAATTATCATGTGATTGAAAATTAAGATCAAGATGACAAGTTTCATGGTTATCATTATTCTTTAAAGCATACGTGTCATCACAATAATCATCATAGATAGGAGGCATGCTTTCATCATAATAAATTTGCTCATCAAAACTTGGGGGACAAAAAATATCATCTTCCACTACTGGAATAATGGAATTTGCCGTCTGCCAATTCTTTGTCGTCAGTTAGCGGACGGCAAAGAAGGTATTTGCCATCAGCTACCAAGAAGCTGACGACAAACAAAGCTGACGACAAACAAATGGCAGACGGCAAAGAAGGTCTTTGCCATCTGCCATTTCTTTGTCGTCCGCTGGCTGACGGCAAAGAGGAAGGTGACACCCACTAATGAAAAAACTAACAGATACTTTCTTTGCCGTCTGCTAGCAGACGGCAAAGAGCCCGAAAGCAGACGGCAAAGAAAATAACCTAACGTATCTAACGGCCGCCCCCGGCACACACCCACCCACGACCCACACAGCCTCGGGCCCTACCCACGATGCGCACACACCCAACCCACGCGCACACACACCCACGTTGGATCCCATCTCTCTCGTCTTCCTCGATCCCCTTTCTCCACCCCACGCCGGCGCCAGATTTCGGCGATCCCCGCCGTTCTCCACCGCCCAGCTCTCCTCCCCGAGGTCACCTCTCCCTGCTCACTATCTCCACTGACCGGTTTCTCTCCTCGCCCAGGAGAGTCCCGCCTCCTCGCCGCCAAGGCCGCCGCCGCCCGCCGCCTCGAGCGGCGCCGCCTCCTCCTCGAGCGTCGTGCCACAGACCTCGCCTCCCGCGCCCTCACCGCCCGGGCTGACATCCACACCACCCACGCGCGCCAGGATGCCTCTTCCTCCGGCGACCACGCCACCCAGCGCCACCAGGACGCCGCCGCACCACCACCGAGCTTCTAGCTCTCCCCGTCCCGATCGCCTCCTTCCTCCGGCAACCACGCCACCCAGCACCACCAGGATGCCGTCGCACCACCACCGAGCTTCCAGCTCTCCCCGTCCCAATCCCCTCCTCCGGCCGGCCGCTCCTCCCTCTCGTCGGTCAAAGGTGACATTTTTAGCAGCCGGGGTGCTCGATTCGTGGCGGCGGTGCTCGATTTGTGGGCGGCGGTGCTCGATTCGTGGGCGGCTATGCTCGATCCATGGGCAGCAGTGCTCAATCCGTGCTGGAGCAGCGGGAGGAGTAGGCCAGGGTGGAGATCGTGGTGCGGGAGCGGGAGCTCGATGACACGATGGCGGCGGCGGCGGGGCAGCTCCGGTCGTCCACGCTCCTCGTCAGCCTCCACGACAAGAGCTTCCTCTACAGGTAACTAAATAAATTCAGCTATCTGAACTCGCTGGGAGCTACCAGGCTATGAATTTGCTTCTGTTTTCGTGACTTTTTGTCAGACTGCCAAGCCCGTACGCTGGTGTGAGCTTCCTGGGCTGCCGGGTGCTCGCCGTCCGGCAGCAGACCACGGCGCGACACGGGGGCGGTGGAGGCCGAGCTCACCCAGCTCGAGACCATACGGTGGCAGTAGGAGACTGAGCACCATGTGGTGTGGGCACCGATTCAAAATCACTAGCGAGTCCTACTTCAACTGCAATGCAACGGTGAGCCTCACTTGCCATCCTCCCTCTCTTTTTCTTTTGTGAGAACTGCATTTCAGTTTGGAGTTTGCTCTGCTGTGTGTGTGAGAGAGAGGTACCATGGTGTCTAGCTTTAAGCTTACCTGTGATTTTGTTTCCACCTAAATCTGCTATATGAACACTTCCTTGTTGTTTGTATACACCATCGAGTCAAATTACCTAGCTTGTTTAAATATGTGCAAGACTAGTATGGTCAGGAAATTGGTACTCCAGGATAATAATCCAGTTAGTTTCATCTTCTCTTCATGTTAATTTACACGAGAGGACCCCTGTTGCTGCAATTCATCAATCCAATGACAAAAATAAACTTACTTTTGGTTTGCTTGTCTGAAATGAAATGAAGTAAACTAAAGTGCAACCCATCTTCACCTTTCCTTGCTTCCTTGTTTTGATTTGATTGTAAATAAATAAGATCATTTCATTTGGTTTGCTTGTGTTAGGGAGAAGAAGCAAGGAGTACAAGGAACACGCACTATGTCAACACAGTAAGTGATCCCATATTCCCATTGGATTGAGATACCTCTTTTTTTCTGACGACAACATGTTTTTGATCTTGCTGGCTGCAATAGCAGATGAGCGTCTTGAGCTGGTGCGGCGTTCGTGCGGGGCTGGTGCACGAGGGAGGAGCCAACTGCACTCGCCTCTTCTTCTTCCCCGGAGGGTGCAGGAGATATTCCTCGCCCACACTTAATTCAGTGAAAAGATTCAGTTAGTTGTACTCCTGTATCTCTGCATACTTAATTCAGTTTGGTTGCAGTAGTTTCTCTCTGATGGTAGTACTTGTATCTCTGCATACTTAATTCACTGAATTTGGTTGTAGTAGTTGATTCAAGTGAAAAGATTCAGTTAGTTTTCCAGTAGTTTTGCTGGAGTAATAAGGAAAAGTTGCAGTAGTTTGTCAATGTTAACCTCGACGTATCTGCAGTTTCAGTCACTACTTGCTACTCCTCCTTATAACTGCAGTTTAGTTGCTTCAGTCGCTGCTTATTTCTTCAGTAGCTAAATAAGTTCAGTTTAGTTTAGTTGAAGTGAGCCGCGTTTTTGCTGCGTATTTCATTTTGTGTAGTCGAACTACTCCATTTTGCTTTTATGTTGTTCAACTAAATGAATCTACACAAATCTAAATGGAGTAGTTCATACAAACCACTAGCTAGACCTTTACTTTCTCACATTACTAGTTCCAGTGTCACACCAGTCAGGCTTTTCTTACTAGCGCTATATTTAGAGGCATTTGTTCCTCTGCTTGAAGTCTTCTCATCTCCAGTAGCCATATAATCAATATATACTCCATCATGTTCATCCCTTAGCCCCATTTTCCCATTTGTATCGCTGCTTGAGTAGTTAAGCTGTCAATCTACTTTGCTACCAAAAAGTTGTATGAATGAGTAATGACTGAGTTCAGTTTTCATTCTCCATTGTTAAATAATGTACTGATCTGTAGGAGTATTCCAGATTTAGTGTAGGAGTAAAAATTAACTAAATCCTTTTCCAGATAATTAAAATTAACTGAATTCTTGCTTCTCACTCCTTTTTCTCTTCTCTTACATTAGGGGTGCTACCTCGCGGATGGAGGAGGAAGACGATCTGTTTTCAAACGAGGGGTATTTCTGTACTTTTGTGCGTTTTCACCTGGTCGGAGAGGAACTCCCAACGACAATTATTTCGGAACGGAGGGAGTACTTCTGATGTTTTCCATGAAAGTGACACGTGATCTTCCTTTGTTTTTCTTTTAGCTGATAGTATGATAACTGCTTGCTTGGCAGAAGTTATGGAGTAGGAGGATGAGCAGCAGCAGCAAATCAGCCTGATGATGACGGGGTGCGAAAGGCAATGGTGATCATGCTGATGGCATGAAGAAGGCTGATGACCACAACCTGGACCTTTTGGCATTTAGAGATGGCAAACACAGGCGGCGTGGAGACAACAACCTGGACCACCCACCTCCCTTGCCTTTTTAATTTTGGTTGTGGTGGTTGCATCACCGTCGCGGTCGCAAATCAGTATGTAGTGTGCTTGTGGAGTTGGGTCTGGACTGCAGTGTCCATCCAGTAGGTTAGGTGTTATTGCTGCTACATCCCATGGTGCTCACCTAAGTTTTGTGTTATGTGGAGGCCAACCTTTCTGATCTTATTTGTCGACACTTCTGTGATCTCGTCTTACTTTGTGATACAAGTTGTACAATATATATGTTTTTATGGATGATCTTGTGATGTTCCTTTTCTCCTGTGGTCTGTGTTAGATATTTGTGATATATGCATGGGCTATACATATGAATATGAATTGCTGAACATACTGTAAATCAATGACAAAGATGGCAAAGAAGGAGATTTGCCGTTCGTGTAGTGACGTCCAGCTAACATCATTCGACGGACGTCAAAGGCCGGACAAATTTTGCCGTCAGCGGCGGACGGCAAAGGCTGCCGTTAGCCACCTAACGGACTAACAGCATAATTATTGCCGTCTGCTTTCTTTGCCGTCAGCTGCTGATGGCAAAGGCCCCTTTGCCGTCAACCACCAAAAGCAGACGGCAAAGTAGCTCTTTACCGGACCTTTCTTTGCCGTCCACTTTTGCCGTCCGCGGCGGACGGCAAAGACCTTTGCCGTCCACCATTCATGCCTTTGCCGTCCGACGTGGCAGATGGCAAAGTAGCTGATTTCTGTAGTGTTCATCAAACATAGCTTCCCCAAGCTTGTGGCTTTGCATATCATTAGCATTATGGATATTCAAGGAATTCATACTAAAAACATGGCAATCATGCTCATCATTCAAATATGTAGTGCCAAACATTTTCTAGATTTCTTCTTCTAGCACTTGAGAACAAGTATCCTTTCCATCATACTCATGAAAGATATTAAAAAGGTGAAGCGTATGAGACAAACTCAATTCCATTTTTTATAGTTTTCTTTTATAAACTAAACTAGTGATAAAAAAAAAGAAACTAAAAGACTCAATTGCAAGATCTAAAGATATACCTTCAAACACTCACCTCCCCGGCAACGGCGCCATAAAAGAGCTTGATGTCTATTACACAACCTTCTTCTTGTATACGTTGTTGGGCCTCCAAGTGCAGAGGTTTGTAGGACAGTAGCAAATTTCCCACAAGTGGATGACCTAAGGTTTATCAATCCATAGGAGGCGTAGGATGAAGATGGCCCCTCTAAAGCAACCCTGCAACCAAATAACAAAGAGTCTCTTGTGTCCCCAACACACCCAATACAATGGTAAATTGTATAGGTGCACTAGTTCGGCGAAGAGATGGTGATACAAGTGCAATATGGATGGTAGACAAAGGTATTTGTAATCTGAAATTATAAAAACAGCAAGGTAACTAATGATAAAAGTGAGCGTAAACGGTATTGCAATGCTAGGAAACAAGGCCTAGGGTTCATACTTTCGCTAGTGTAAGTTCCCTCAACAATACTAACATAATTGGATCACATAACTATCCCTCAACATGCAACGAAGAGTCACTCCAAAGTCACTAATAGCGGAGAACGAACGAAGAGATTATGGTAGGGTACGAAACCACCTCAAAGTTATTCTTTCCTATCAATCCGTTGGGCTATTCCTATAGGTGTCACAAACAGCCCTAGAGTTCGTACTAGAATAACACCTTAAGACACAAATCAACCAAAACCCTAATGTCACCTAGATACTCCAATGTCACCTCAAGTATCCGTGGGTATGATTATATGATATGCATCACACAATCTCAGATTCATCTAATCAACCAACACATAGAACCTCAAAGAGTGCCCCAAAGTTTCTACCGGAGAATCACGACGAAAACGTGTGCCAACCCCTATGCATAGGTTCATGGGCGGAACCCGCAAGTTGATCACCAAAACATACATCAAGTGAATCACGTGATATCCCATTGTCACCACAGAAATCCATGGCAAGACATACATCAAGTGTTCTCAAATCTTTAAAGACTCAATCCAGTAATATAACTTCAAAGGGGAAACTCAATCCATTACAAGAGAGTAGAGGGGGGAAGAAACATCATAAGATCCAAATATAATAGCAAAGCTCGCGATACATCAAGAACGTATCATCTCAAGAACACGAGAGAGAGAGAGATCAAACACATAGCTACTGGTACATACCCTCAGCCCCGAGGGAGAACTACTCCCTCCTCATCATGGAGAGCGTTGGGATGATGAAGATGGCCACCGGAGAAGGATTGCCACCTCCGGCAGGGTGCCGGAACGGGTCTAGATTGGTTTTTGGTGGCTATGTAGGCTTCTGGTGGCGGAACTCCCGATCTATTGTGCTCACGGATGTTTTTAGGATATGTGGAGATATATAGGCGGAAGAAGTATGTCAGGGGGTGAGGGAGTCCTAGATTAGGGGGTGTTCGGTTAGCCAGACTATACCTTCAGCCGGACTCTAGGACTATGAAGATACAAGATTGAAGACTACGTCCCGTGTCCAGATGGGACTTTCCTTGGCGTGGAAGGCAAGCTTGGAGATGCGGATATTCAAGATGTCCTACCATTCTAACCGACTCTATGTAACCCGAACACTATCCGGTGTCTATATAAACCGGAGGGTTGTAGTCCGTAGGCAATAAACTCCATATACAACAATCATACCATAGGCTAGCTTCTAGGGTTTAGCCTCCTTGATCTCGTGGTAGATCTACTCTTGTACTACCCATATCATCAATATTAATCTAGCAGGACATAGGGTTTTACCACCATCGAGAGGGCCCGAACCTGGGTAAAACATCGTGTTCCCTGCCTCTTGTTACCATCCGGCCTAGACGCACAGTTCGGGACCCCCTACCCGAGATCCGCCGGTTTTGACACCGACATTGGTGCTTTCATTGAGAGTTCCTCTGTGTCGTCGCCTTTCGGCCCGAGGGCTCCTTCGATCATCAACAACGATACGGTCCAGGGTGAGACCTTTCTCCCTGGACAGATCTTCGTCTTCGGTGGCTTCACTCAGCGGGCCAACTCGCTTGGCCACCTGGAGCAGATCGAAAGCTACGCCCCTGGCCATCAAGTCTGGTTTGGAAACTTAAACTACACAGCTGACATCCGCGGAGACTTGATCTTCGACGGGTTCGAGCCACGGTCAAGCGCGCCGCACTACCTCGAGGGGCATGATCTAGCTTTAACTCCGGATAGTGCCATGGAGGCCGCACTCGCATCGGTTCCGATCCCTAACTCGGAGCCTATTGCGCCAATCGAGGACGAACGGTTGGACGTCACCTCGGGGGCTGCGATCTCAAAGGCGATCGAGCCGAATGCTAGCCCCGCACTCTGCATGACCCGTGACTCCGAGGATCCGAACTCCTCCCCGGACTCCGAACCCCCCGCGCCCCTGCCAATCAAATCCGATTGGGCGCCGATAATGGAGTTCACCGCCGCAGACATATTTCAGCACTCGCCTTTTGGTGACATCCTGAATTCTCTTAAGTCTCTCTCTTTATCAGGAGAGCCCTGGCCGGACTACGGTCAGCGAGGGTGGGATACGGACGATGAAGAAATTTTCAAAGCCCACCCACCACCCACTTGGTAGCCACTGTCGACAATTTAAACGACGTGCTCAACTTCGACTCCGGAGACATCGACAGCATGGATGACGATGCAGGAGATACCGATGAACCAACGCCCATAGGGCATTGGACAGCCACCTCATCTCACGATGTGTACATGGTGGATACCCCTAAAGGAAGCGGCAAGGAGGAAAAAGGGGACGGAACGGGAGTTCGACCCCCCAAAAAGCAATCAAAGCGTCGGCATAAACGCCGACCCAAGCCCCGCCTCGATAAAAACACAGCCATAGAGCAGGACGAGCCGGTAGACGACGAGCAGGCCTTAGAGCAATTGTCCGAATAGGGCAACACGGAGAGAGAAACCGAACATCCCTCCTCTGGCGAAAACGACATTCCGGACGACCTCACGCCGGATAAACCTATGGAGCAGAAGAATATCCACGAGAGGCTCGTTGCAACTGCACGCAGCTTAAAAAAGCAGAAGCGGAAGCTAAAAACAGCGGAAGATGCACTCTGGATCAAATGGAGCAAATTAATCAATACCGCAGATAAATACGGTGACAGTCGCCGCACTAAAAGCTATCTGAAAAGAAAGCTACTGCCTGAATTCGACAAAGAGGCCCTAGAGCCCTCGCACTCAAAAAATGAGAAAGCCACACGGTCGGATAGACGACCCCATAAAGCGGCAAGCGGCACCGCACTTAAATCGGCATGCGACCCACTTAAGGATTCGTACCATGGCCCAGTCAGGTCCATTTATGGGCCAAGAAAGCAAGCTCTCGTAAGCAATGCTATGAAGCCATCATCAGAATCCGACACACCCAAATACAGGGGCACTGCACACCCCCTATGTTTCACCGATGAGGTCCTGGACTATGAATTTCCAGAGGGATTCAAACCCGTAAACATAGAGGCATATGATGGAACAACAGACCCTGGAGTCTGGATCGAGGATTATATCCTCCACATACACATGGCTAGAGGAGATGATCTCCACGCCATAAAATATTTGCCCCTTAAGCTTAAAGGGCCAGCCCGGCATTGGCTTAAAAGCCTTCCTGAAAACACAATTGGAAGTTGGGAAGAGCTCGAGGATGCTTTCCGAGCAAATTTTCAAGGGACCTATGTCCGCCCTCCGGATGCAGACGATCTTAGTCACATAACGCAACAGCCCGGAGAATCAGCTCGGCAGTTCTGGAATAGATTCAACTAAAAAGAATCAGGTAGTCGACTGTCCGGACGCCAAAGCCTTAGCAGCTTTCAGGCACAACGTCCGAGACGAATGGCTCGCCAGACACCTCGGCCAATAAAAGCCAAGAACAATGGCCGCACTAACAAGCCTCATGACCTGCTTTTGTGCAGGGGAGGACAACTGGTTCGCAAGGTGCAGCCCCAGCGACCCAAGTACATCCGAAACTAGGGATGGAAACGGAAAACCGCGACGCAACAAGGACCATTGTTGGACTAAGGACAAAAGTCAGAAGAGCACGGCAGTCAATGCCGGATTCAAAGGCTCACGACAAAATCAGGCAAAATCGCCCCCAGGATAACAGGGACGATCCATCCAACCTAAATAAAATCCTGGACAGGATATGTCAGATACACGGTACTCCCGGGAAGCCTGCTAACCATACCCACAGAGACTGTTGGGTTTTCAAACAATCCGGAAGACTCAATGCCGAACACAAGGGGCTCGACACACCAAGCGAAGACGAGGACGAACCCCAAAAGCAGAGCACCAGGAAACAAAAGAACTTCCCATAAGAAGGAAAAACAGTGAACTCACTTCAGATAACAAAACGTGCGGCGCCCGTAAAGGTACGCACCACACGGCCCATCCCCAAAGGGTCCTGCCACTGGTTGTCAAAACCGATCATCTTCGATCAGCTAGATTATTCTAGAAATATCAAGAATGCAGGCTGGACTGCCTTGATACTCGATCCAATAATTGGCGGACTCCAGTTTTCAAATGTCCTAATGGACGGCGGCAGTGGAGTAAACCTGATATATCAGGATACAATCCAGCACATGGGGATAAACCCAACAAGAATCCGCCGCTGCAAAACCTCCTTTCAAGTGGTAATACCTGGTCCGGACACCCATTGTATGGGCTTTCTCCGGCTCGAAGTCATATTCGGCTCTGCCGATAACTTCCTTCGTGAAAAGCTGACCTTCCATATCGTCTCGTTCTCAAATCGCTATCAACCACTACTGGGACGCAAAGCTTTCGCTCGCTTTAACGCAATACCGCATTATGCATCTCTTACGCTTAAGATGCCCGGCCCATGAGGCATCATCTCTTTGAAGGGAAAGCACTAAAGTGCGCCTCCCCAAGCGGAGGACTGTCTGGCTGCTTTGACAGCCCCACAGCAAAATGGCCTCACCGGCCAAAATACTTCGAAATAGGTCATTCAAGACCATGAACACGGATAGACAAGTTCGGTGCAAAATCATCATTGATGCAGGCTTAGTGGCCATATATCCCCGCACTAGGGGCTCCATGCATATACAATAAGAGACAATAAAGCCCAATTTTATATATTTTACTTTATACTTTGTTTATTTTAAACTTTTTCGGCACGACCCGTTTTCAGCTCAGTTCCTCTCTTTTACAGATGAACGTCGTGCGGCGCCTGTCCAGGATACGGCACAACGGAGACACAGGCGCAGACGTGTAGTAGGGACCCATCCTAAAGGATTCTTTTTAGATTAAGACCCTGCGTAAACCTTTTTTACTATCTCTTGTTGCTATACATCCCCTGGTTTTTTCTGATATAACCAAGGAGGAGGCTGGCATCTTGGCATGTGGCCACGTCAGAATTTTTTGCACGTACCTGGACACTAGGGGCTTTTTTAGTAAAGAGTGTTGTTTCGCCCGCACTCATAAAGACCGAACACCTTAGGAAGTGTTCGGCGTCGCGAGTTTTGGCATTATATGCATCAGCTCCGAATCATGTCTTTGGTCAAATGTTGGGTTGCCCGTCTCCTGAGTTCGGCTACCTTACGTTCCGCTCTATCGGCTAAGGTAGCACTAGGAGAACTACTACGATTGTGCCCCGGTTCGGCTGGGCGAGCACCTCAGTAGAGAAAGCCGAAAACTACCTGTCATGATGTAGCGTGAGACTGGTCAACCACTCGATGACCTATCGGAATCTATCGGATTCCTCCGCTTTAACGAAGGGCCGCTTCCCGGTCAGGCACATACGCGCCCCGAACTCGGATGAGCGCAGTCGCCACAAAGGAGCTACTTAAATAGTCTCACTGTCAAGCTCCTATGGCTAAGTGAAAGTGTTAAAGCATTATAGTCCGGTTGCCTGGCCCGCTGCGCTATCACCTCCTTTGTAGGACCAAGACATTGGGTTAAGTGTGAAAATGCATCTTCTGCGAGCACCCCCGCATTATGTGCATGGGGGCTGAAGCCCACGACTGCCATCTTTCAAATTTTATAGATTAAAATAGCCGCACAGGAGGTGTTCCCAATACTTGAAGGCACAAGTATAAAAAGGCCACTACAGTTTATCAAAATATTACTTTATAATTACATATGCTATCATAACATAGCATCTTTCGAGCACTGCGTCTCTATTACACGAGCGCCTTCAAGGACTTCCTGATAATAGTGCTCGGAGGGTACTCGGCTTTTGTCCGAATATCAGGACGCAACAACGATGGTCTCCATCTCTGCCCAGTATGTCTTAACACGGGCAAGAGCCATCCTTGCGCCCTCTATGCATGCTGACCTCTTCATTGCATTTATACGCGGCACCACGTCAAGGAATTGCTGCACCAAGCTGAAATAACTCTTCGGCTCTGATCTCCCCGGCCACAGATGACCCATGACGTACTTCATGGCGAGTCCGGTCAACCTATTCAGTTCGGCCCATTGAGACAAACGACCGTCCACTGCTAGTGGACGTTCTGGATTGTGAAACTGCGACCAGAAAAGCTTTTCCACTTCGCGATCTTTCTGATCTTGAAAGTGTTCGGTCGCATCAGCAGCACTCGCTGCCAAATCCAGATAAGTATCCTCCACACTCCACATCCGGTCCAACGGAGCAAACTTCGGATCGCAAAATTTCCTTCGCAGCATGAAGGGCTTTCCAGCCGCAATCTGCTCGGCCTAACGCAGCTCCTCCTTCGCAGCTCTCATCGCGGAGCGCGCGTCCTTGGCGTTGGCAACGGCCTTCTCTAAGACCGTCTATTTCGCCTGATCTTCTTTCTCAAGAAGTCTGCAATGGTCTGCAGCGCTTTTTAACTTTTTGGCCATCTCGGCCATCTCTTCCTTGCTTCGGGAATGAGCAGCCTGTTCGGCTCTCAGCTCTTCAAGGGCTTTCTTAGCAGCCGCATCACTTTCTCTGGCTTGTTCTTTAGCTCGGGCAAGTTCTTCCCTAAGATTCTCCACGGCGGCCGCACCATCTTCGTCAAGCACACACATCATAAGACACAGGCATAAAATTGTTCTTAACTAATGTCGCCCGAGGAATTACATACCTTGAGCCTCATCAAGCCCCTTGTTGACAAGCGCGATGTCGGCATCTGCCACGTCCAGTTGCCGCTTTAGTCCGGCAAAATCATCAGTTCGGCTCGATTCCGGACACCATGCCTCCTACATTCAAAGGCGACATCTTAGACCTAGGATTATGATCCTCCCCGTGCCATCATTTCTTGATGACGCGCAGAGTCTCAGGGGCTACTATCTACACAGGGCGCATCTTATTCATGCGCAATTGACAAAAGTGTACATTATCTAATGTACCTCGAAACCCATCAGTAAACTTTTGACGGCCTCATGCAATCCGCTGTCGGCGGATGAAATCCTTTCAATCACCGCGCCCATCAATGCACGGTGCTCCTCTGAGATAGAAGCTCTCCCCAGCAGAATCTTTAGCTCCTCCGGCCGAGCACCAGATGGTGCCAGGCTCGTGCCATGACCTTTTTCGAAGGACGGACGCGGAGAACCTCGGGGGGCCGCATAGCCACCTTCCGCCCCTGCCGGATTCGGAGAAACCCTCTGGGACAACACTTCAGGGTCGCCCGCCTCGCTAGGCGGCACGGCAGGGGGAGGCGTCCCGCTCTCCATCATCTCCGGAAGGAGATCCCCCAAAGACGAGCTCTGCTGAGAAGGGCTGAGGTCCGAGCTACAAGGTAAAGGTTTGGTTAATCTTCTCAGATATAAATCAAGGATTTCCCTCATCCCTCAAAAGGAAAATCTTTCTCCACTTACGGCTCGCTGGAGGACTGATCCCCTTGAGGGCCTAGTCCGGCTGAGGAACTCCCCGGCGTCGGACCCTCTGACAAGGATTTTCTCCCCCGCTTCGAGGCCATGGTTTCCGGGTCGTCAGAGACGGCTCTCTTCTTCCCCTTAGGAGAAGAATTGTCGGTTCCTCCCTTCGGAGCAGCCTCCTTCAAGGAGGCCATAGCTTCCTTGTCCTCCCCCTCCAAAGGCATTATCTCCAGCATCCTAGCCAGCACAGGATCCGGCCTGGTTTCAGGAAGGGGAGCCGGACACCTGATCAGCTTTGCGTTCGCTATCCACTCCTATTTAAAAGGACGACTCTTTTAGGGGCAAGTTTATGACAATTATACGGATAGAAGGTCCGGGCACGAGGTTGCTTACTTGAGTATCCGGGCGATTGCGGCTTAGGCCTGCATCCTCGGTTAAATCCGGACACATCTCTTGTGATCCGAAGAACAGTTCATACATCTCCGCGGGCGTTGCGCCCATAAAGTTCTAGAGAGCTCGCGGTCCCTCTGGATTAAACTCCCACAGGCGAAGGGGGCGACGTTTGCCGGGAAATATTCGGCAAATTAGCATGACCTGCGTCACCTTGACCAGGCTGAGGTCTCCTTCCAAGAGATCTTTAATGCCGCCCTGTAACAAGGGCACGTCTTTGGGGAAACCCCAATCTAACCCTCTGTTGACCCATGACGTTAGCCGTGGTGGGGGACCCGAGCGAAAGGCAGGAGGCGCCACCCATTTGGTACTCCGGGGAGCGGTGATATAAAACCACTCTCATTGCCACAAGCTTAGCTCCTCTTGAAAAGAGCCCTCGGGCCATGGAGCATCAGCATTTTTGCTTATAACAGCGCCTCCGCACTCTGCGTGCCGTCCCTCGATCATCTTCGGCTCCACTTTGAAGGTCTTGAGCCATAGTCAAAAGTGAGGGGTAACATGGAGGAACGCTTCGCATACAACGATAAACGAGGAGATATGGAGGATGGACTCCGGTGCTAAGTCGTGGAATTCCAGCCCATAATAAAACAGCAGTCCCCTCACAAAGGGATCCATTGGGAAGCCTAACCCCCGAAGGAAGTGAGACATGAATACCACGGTCTCACCGGGCTGGGGACTGGGGATGACTTGCCCTTGAGTAGGAAACCTATGCCAAATTTCGCCGGTCAAGAACTTAGCCTCTCTCAACTT
Source organism: Triticum monococcum (assembly GCA_034509565.1). Taxonomy (NCBI): domain Eukaryota; kingdom Viridiplantae; phylum Streptophyta; class Magnoliopsida; order Poales; family Poaceae; genus Triticum; species Triticum monococcum. The sequence goes on along the minus strand of CM067847.1, from coordinate 637,061,760 downwards.
TAGCACGTCCTCCTCCATGACGGAGGAGAGCATCCATCGGCCTTGGGGGTCGGAACCGAACATTGTCGAACGTCCGAGGCGCCCGGAATCTGGAGCCTAGAGTGTTGAAACTCGAGGCGACGGGCGAACCTATTTTGGGATTGGAGAAAGGAAGTAAGGCCCTGGTCTCTTTATAAGAGGTTGAATACCAGGAGCCCTCCCCGTAACCGCTCGGGACTCGTCTTTAATCGAGGAAACATGCTAACGGGCACGATTGGGTAACCCACGTCCGTATTGATGAGAATCCCGTAAAGGGGGGACACGATCTCTGCTTCGACAAGACGTGCCAAGGAAACCGCCTCGCAAAACACGCTGAGGTGGAAAAGTGAAAACAATTTGAGTAAAGGACTTGGCCGTAGTGATGATGCACTGCGGAATACGTCAGCAGATTTGATTTGTGTTAATATTATTCTCTCTATGGCAATATGTGGAAGCTTATTTTGCAGAGCCGGACACTACTCTTGGTGTTTACAATCTTGTATGAAGGACTTGGAGGAGGAACCCGCCTTGCAATACCGAAGACAATTTGCGCGCTGGACTCGTCGTCATTGCAGCCTGATTCAAGGGCTACTGAGGGAGTCCTGGATTAGGGGGTGTTTGGGTAGCCGGACTATACCTTCAGCCGGACTCTAGGACTATGAAGATACAAGATTGAAGACTACGTCCCGTGTTCGGATGGGACTTTCCTTGGTGTGGAAGGCAAGCTTGGCGATGCGGATATTCAGGATCTCCTATCATTGTAACCGACTCTATGTAACCCTAACCCTATCAGGTGTCTATATAAACCAGAGGGTTGTAGTCCGTAGGAAATAAACTCCATATACAACAATCATACCATAGGCTAGCTTCTAGGGTTTAGCCTCCTTGATCTCGTGGTAGATCTACTCTTGTACTACCCATATCAAAAATATTAATCAAGCAGGACGTAGGGTTTTACCTCCATCGAGAGGGCCCGAACCTGGGTAAAACATCGTGTTACCTGCCTCCTGTTACCATCTGGCCTAGACGCACAGTTCGGGACCCCCTACCCGAGATCCGCCGGTTTTGACACCGACAGGGGGGCCACAAGGTGCTCACGAGGGTGGAGGGCGCGCCAGGGGGGTGGGCGCGCCCCCTGCCTCATGACCTCCTCGCAGATCCCCCAACGTGCACTCCAAGTCTTCCGGGCTTCTTTCCTTCCAAAAATGAGTTCCGTGAAGTTTCAAGTCAATTGGACTCCGTTTGGTTTTCCTTTTCTTCAAAACCCTAAAAAAGGGTAAAAACAGAAACTGGCACTGGGCTCTAGGTTAATAGGTTAGTCCCAAAAATGATATAAAAGTGTATAATAAAGCCCATAAGCATGCAAACAGTAAATAATATAGCATGGAGCAATAAAAGAATTATAGATACATTGGAGACGTATGAGTATCGTTTTTATTTTATACGCAATGTTCGGGCGATAGCGCACGCTGCATTTTAGCGTGGCTGCTAGAGCTATGCGCGCGCTAAATTTTAGCGTAGCTGCTGGAGCCAGCGCTGCCCGCCGCACTTTTCCAGGCGATGGGCACGCTGCAACCTACTTTTTAGCATGTCGCGGGTTGGGCGGCTATTGGAGATGCTCTTAGACATTACAAATACGATGTAAAGATTAACTGAGACTTTAGCATGTGCATATGTGGTCATGTATGTGTGAGTCTCCTGGGTGGCTCAGCCTTGAGCGGCTGGGCCTTGTGTTGGGATGCAAGGTGTTTAGTGGCTATATTTTACTACCCCTAAAAACATTGATTTTTTTACCGAGCTTAATGAGTTACACGAGTACTCGTGAGGTCAGCTCGCTTAACTTGGTATGTAAACGATCTTAAACTAAAGCTCGACTCGGCTCGTTATTCCTCGACTTCGAGTCAACTCAAGCCGAGTCACGAGCTACTCGTTCAGCTCACGAGCTTCAAGCTTTTTTTCCAGCCATACCGTCGTCCATCGGCCTTGGTGCACTCGACACGGTGTGGTCAACATGGTCAAAAAACGAGAGTCATCGGAAGATGACTGTACATGAGAGGCTGACAGTGGGAACGCACGACACCAATGGATGCATGCATGCAACTACATCCTTTTTACCCTGAAAAATAATGTTTTCTGCCCCTGACTGCCGGGACCCACTAGCTACATGTTCGCATGCAAGGAAGAGCATCCATATTCCGGGCAAAAAAATTGATTTGCCCCCTGACTATTGGGACCCACCAGCTACATCTTCGCACGCAAGGAAGTGCCTGATAGTTGGGACGCACCTGGTCGAAGCGTATGTAGCATTGTCATTCTGTTCACGAACGTGCACATACATACTAGTCGATGTAGAGGCGTGCACGTGTCGTAGTAGAGGCATGCTCGTACCATGTACATGTACATACAATGACCAGGGTGCAAGAAAGTAAATACGACCACGTACGTAAATAGGGGCGGGGTCTCGAACGCCTACTAGCGCATATATATAGAGATGGCGGCACCAAGGTCCTGTTCATCGGGCAGCGAACCGGCTGGGTCGGAACGTAGAAACAACGTCCTATTCATCAGGAGGCAACCGACTGGGTCAGAATATGTCGTGTTCATTGGGAGCCAACCGGCTTGGACGGAACAGCCGATGGAAACGAGACCTGGCGTACCGTAGAACGGAGGAAACGGTCTTGTGTTCGACCGGCCACGGTCGAAACGGGGTCCTGATCATCGGGAGGGGTCGGGCGTACCACAAAACGGAGGAAACGGACCTCCTACGGTGGAAATGGGGTCCTGTTGATCGGGAGGGGTGTGTCGTACCACAAAACAGAGGAAACGGACTTGTGTTGGAGCGCTACGATCAAAACGGGGGTCCTGTTCATTGGAAGGGGTGTGGCGTACCGCAAAACAGGACTCCACGGGATACAGTTCATCTCCACCGCCGACTGCCTCCACAGGCTACTGTTCATCCACCCCTCGACCTCCTCCAGCCTCCACCTATGACTATTCATCCAAGGGCTCCTGTTCATCCAGCCTCCACCGCGCGCTCCTCCACCGGCTGCTGTTCAACCAGCCCACTCTACGGGGTCCTATTCAACCACCCCTCCACAGGCTACTATTCAACCAGCCCTCCACGGGGTCCTGTTCATCCAGCACTCCACGGGGTCCTGTTCATCCACCCCCCAACCAGCTCGATCAATCGGGGTCCTGTTCATCCACTGGCAACGGCCTCTACTACCACGGGTTCCTATTAATCCAACCCCCACTGGGAATTGTTCATCCAGACCCCCCAACAACGCTCACTATTCATCCATAGGCAGCATCAATCGGCTTCAGTTAGCAGCAGTAGCGAAGGAATCACTCGGGTTCAGTTAACATCAAGGGATCGATTGCTCGGGTTCAGTAACGTAGCAAGCACAATCGCTCGGGTTTAGTTAGAGCCCAACGCCTCGCTCGGGTTTAGTTAGAGCGCAACTCCTCACACACAAGCGCGTACGAACGAGAGGAACGCGCAACGCTCGGCCCCCGACCACCCACCGTGACCGGGAACTCCTCGATATTTTCCTCGCCCTCGCTTCTACCATGGTTTTTTCCATCATGGATGCCCCAAAGAATGTCATGCAACTGCGTCTCCGGCCCACCCAGGACGAAAAGCCCATTTTTTTCATGATTTTTTGTCATAGGAGTAGGACCCCACCACATCTATGATGATACCAGGTTTTGTCACAATTATCGTCATAGAAGTGTCATAAGTATGACAAAAAAAATTCGTTCGGCCCAAAATGTCAAGGATGTGTCTTTTTTTGTAGTGTAAGCATTTCTCCTTTCGATTCATCTCTACTAGTTTTCTTAGTGAATTTTTCATCCAATCCAACCTCTTGTGAAGAAGGCTACATGTTTCTAGATTGTAATCAAATGCCCATGTTTATCATGCCAGATCAAAGATGGCATGTTGGTGCATTTTACAAATCCTGCAAACCAAATGGGCGTGTAGGAGTGTTCAAAACTGCATGTAGGAACTAACACGTTCTCTTCTTTTGCAGATAATAATAGGGCCAGAGGTGGATAATGACGACAATCACATCGAATGCCTGGATCTGCATCTCTCAAATATTACTTACCGATGGTCCTTACCAGAGATTACACTCGCCAGGTTCTTTCTTGCCAGAGCAAAGGTGCTGAGGGCACTTAGGTTGAACATGCATTTAATTAGGAAAGATCAATGGTATGATTATCAGAGCTGGCAAGTACTGCGGAATGGAAGGGCCTCCAAAAATGCCAAACTTCGTATAGGAAGTGCATATGGCAAAGCAATTGGAAGTCATTGTTGAAGGAAATATGCCCTAGAGGCAATAATAAAGTTATTATTTATTTCCTTATATCATGATAAATATTTATTATTCATGGTAGAATTGTATTAACCGGAAACATAATACATGTGTGAATACATAGACAAACAGAGTGTCACTAGTATGCCTCTACTTGACTAGCTCGTTAATCAAAGATGGTTATGTTTCCTAACCATGGACAAAGAGTTGTTATTTGATTAATGGGATCACATCATTAGATGAATGATCTGATTGACATGACCCATTCCATTAGCTTAGCACCCGATCGTTTAGTATGTTGCTATTGCTTTCTTCATGACTTATACATGTTCCTATGACTATGAGATTATGCAACTCCCGTTTACCGAAGGAACACTTTGGGTACTACCAAACGTCACAACGTAACTGGGTGATTATAAAGGAGTACTACAGGTGTCCCCAAAGGTAGATGTTGGGTTGGCGTATTTAGAGATTAGGATTTGTCACTCCGATTGTCGGAGAGGTATCTCTGGGCCCTCTCGATAATGCACATCACTTAAAGCCTTGCAAGCATTGCAACTAATGAGTTAGTTGCGGGATGTTGTATTACGGAACGAGTAAAGAGACTTGCCGGTAACGAGATTGAACTAGGTATTGGATACCGACGATCGAATCTCGGGCAAGTAACATACCGATGACAAAGGGAACAACGTATGTACCGAAGGAGTTCGGAGTCCCGAATGAGATCGAGCACATGACGAGGAGTCTCGAAATGGTCGAGACGTAAAGATCGATATATTGGACGACTATATTCGGACATCGGAAAGGTTCCGAGTGATTCGGGTATTTTTCGGAGTACCGGGTAGTTACGGGAGAAGTAATGGCCTTGATGGGCTTTAGTGGGAAGAGGAAAAAGGCTGCTGCGCCCCCCCCCCTCCCCTCTAGTCCGAATTGGACTAGGGAAAAGGGGCCGGCCACCTTTCCTACTCCTCCACTTCCTTCTCCCTTCCTCCCCTCTTGGTGGACTCCTACTAGGACTTGGAGTCCTAGTAGGACTCCACACCTGGCGCGCCTCTCCTAGGGCCGGCCTCCTCCTCCCTTGCTCCTTTATATACGGGGGCAGGGGGCACCCCATAGACACACAAGTTGATCCACGTGATCGTTCCTTAGCCGTGTGCGGTGCCCCCTGCCACCATATTCCACCTCGGTCATATTGTAGCGGTGCTTAGGCGAAGCCCTGCGACAGTAGAACATCAAGATCGTCACCACGCCGTCGTGCTGACGGAACTCCTCCCCGAAGCTTTGCTGTATCGGAGCCCGGGGATCGTCATCGAGCTGTACGTGTGCCAACAACTCGGAGGTGCCGGAGTAACGGTGCTTGGATCGGTCGGATCGGGAAGAAGACGTACGACGACTTCCTCTATGTTGTGTCAACGCTTCCGTTGTGATCTACAAGGGTACGTAGATCAGACTCTCCCCCTCGTTGCTATGCATCACCATGATCTTGCGTGTGCGTAGGAAAATTTTGAAATTACTACGTTATCAAACAGTGGCATCCGAGCCTAGGTTTTATGGTTTGATGTTATATGCACGAGTAGAACACAAGTGAGTTGTGGGCGATATAAGTCATACTGCCTACCAGCATGTCATACTTTGGTTCGGCGGTACTGTTGGATGAAGCGGCCCGGACCGACATTACGCGTACGCTTACGCGAGACTGGTTTCCCCGACGTGCTTTGCACATAGGTGACTTGCGGGTGACTGTTTCTCCAACTTTAGTTGAGCCGAGTATGGCTACGCCCGGTCCTTGCGAAGGTTAAAACGGAGTCTATTTGACAAACTATCGTTGTGGTTTTGATGCGTAGGTGAGATTGGTTCTTGCTTAAGCCCGTAGCAGCCACGTAAAAAACTTGCAACAACAAAGTAGAGGACGTCTAACTTGTTTTTGCAGGGCATGTTGTGATGTGATATGGTCAAGGCATGATGCTAAATTTTATTGTATGAGATGATCATGTTTTGTAACCGAGTTATCGGCAACTAGCAGGAGCCATATGGTTGTCGCTTTATTGTATGCAATGCAATCGCGATGTAATGCTTTACTTTATTACTAAGCGGTAGTGATAGTCGTGGAAGCATAAAATTGGCGAGACAACAACGATGCTACGATGGAGATCAAGGTGTCGTGCCGGTGATGATGGTGATCATGACGGTGCTTCGGAGATGGAGATCACAAGCACAAGATGATGATGGCCATATCATATCACTTATATTGATTGCATGTGATGTTTATCCTTTTATGCATCTTATCTTGCTTTGATTGACGGTAGCATTATAAGATGATCTCTCACTAAATTATCAAGAAGTGTTCTCCCTGAGTATGCACCGTTGCCAAAGTTCGTCGTGCCCAGACACCACGTGATGATCGGGTGTGATAAGCTCTACGTCCATCTACAGCGGGTGCAAGCCAGTTTTGCACACGCAGAATACTCAGGTTAAACTTGACGAGCCTAGCATATGCAGATATGGCCTCGGAACACGGAGACCGAAAGGTCGAGCGTGAATCATATAGTAGATATGATCAACATAACGATGTTCACCATTGAAAACTACTCCATCTCACGTGATGATCGGTTATGGTTTAGTTGATTTGGATCACGTGATCACTTAGAGGATTAGAGGGATGTCTATCTAAGTGGGAGTTCTTAAGTAATATGATTAAACTGAACTTAAATTTATCATGAACTTAGTCCTGGTAGTATTTTGCAAATTATGTTGTAGATCAATAGCTCGCGTTGTTGCTTCCCTGTGTTTATTTTTGATATGTTCCTAGAGAAAATTGTGTTGAAAGATGTTAGTAGAAATGATGCGGATTGGATCCGTGATCTGAGGTTTATCCTCATTGCTGCACAGAAGAATTATGTCCTTGATGCACCGCTAGGTGACAGACCTATTGCAGGAGCAGATGCAGACGTTATGAACGTTTGGCTAGCTCAATATGATAACTACTTAATAGTTTAGTGCACCATGCTTAATGGCTTAGAATCGGGACTTCAAAGACGTTTTGAACGTCATGGACCATATGAGATGTTCCAGGAGTTGAAGTTAATATTTCAAGCAAATACCCGAGTTGAGAGATATGAAGTCTCCAACAAGTTCTATAGCTAAAAGATGGAGGAGAATCGCTCAACTAGTGAGCATGTGCTCAGATTGTCTGGGTACTACAATCGCTTGAATCCAGTGGGAGTTAATCTTCCAGATAAGATAGTGATTGACAGAATTCTCTAGTCACCATCACCAAGTTAGTAGAACTTCGTGATGAACTATAATATGCAAGGGATAACGGAAACAACTTCCAAGCTCTTCGTGATGCTGAAATCAACGAAGGTAGAAATCAAGAAAAACATCAAGTGTTGATGGTTGACAAGAACACTAGTTTCAAGAAAAGGGCAAAGGGAAGAAGGGGAACTTCAAGAAGAACGGCAAGCAAGTTGCTGCTCAAGTGAAGAAGTCCAAGTCTGGACCTAAGCCTGAGACTAAGTGCTTCTACTGCAAAGGGACTGGTCACTGGAAGCGGAACTACCCCAAGTGATTGGCGGATAAGAAGGATGGCAAGATGAACATAAGTATATTTGATATACATGTTATTGATGTGTACTTTACTAGTGTTTATAGCAAACCCTCAGTATTTGATACTAGTTCAGTTGCTAAGATTAGTAACTCGAAACGGGAGTTGCAGAATACACAGAGACTAGTTAGGGGTGAAGTGACGATGAGTGTTGGAAGTGGTTCCAAGATTGATATGATCATCATCGCACACTCCCTATAATTTCGGGATTAGTGTTGAACCTAAATAAGTGTTATTTGGTGTTTGCGTTGAGCATGAATATGATTTGATCATGTTTATTGCAATACGGTTATTCATTAAAGTCAGAGAATAATTGTTGTTCTGTTTACATGAATAAAACCTTCCATGGTCATACACCCAATGAAACAAGTTCGTTGGATCTCGATCGTAGTGATACACATATTCATAATATTGAAACCAAAAGATGCAAAGTTAATAATGATAGTGCAACTTATTTGTGGCACTGCCGTTTAGGTCATATTGGTGTAAAGCGCATGAAGAAACTCCATGCTGATGGGATTTTGGAATCACTTGATTATGAATCACTTGATGCTTGCGAACCATGCCTTATGGGCAAGATGACTAAAACGCCATTCTCCAGAACAATGAAGCAAGCAAAAGATTTGTTGGAAATCATACATACTGATGTATGTGGTCCGATGAATATTAAAGGCTTACAGCAGGTATCATTATTTTCTGACCTTCACAAGATGATTTGAGCAGATATGGGGATATCTACTTGATGAAACATAAGTCTGAAACATTTGAACAGTTCAAAGAATTTCAGAGTGAAGTGGAAAATCATTGTGACAAGAAAATAAAAGTTTCTACGATATGATCGCAGAGGTGAAATATTTGAGTTACGAGTTTGGTCTTCAGTTAAAACAATGTGAAATAGTTTCACTACGCACGCCACCTGGAACACCACAGCATAATGGTGTGTCCGAACGTCATAACCGTACTTTATTGGATACAGTGCAATCTATGATGTTTCTTACCGATTTACCACTATCGTTTTTGGGGTCATGCATTAGAGACAGCTGCATTCACGTTAAAAAGGGGCACCATCTATATCCGTCGAGACGACGCCTTATGAACTATGGTTTGGCAAGAAACCAAAGTTGTCGTTTCTTGAAGCTTGGGGTTGCGATGCTTATGAGAAAAAGTTTCATCCTGATAAGCCCAAACCCAAATCGGAGAAATATGTCTTCATAGGATACCCAAAGGAGACTGTTGGGTACACCTTCTATCACGGATCCTAAGGCAAGACATTCGTTGCTTATAATGGATCCTTTCTAGAGAAGGAGTTTCTCTTGAAAGAAGTGAGTGGGAGGAAAGTAGAACTTGATAAGGTAATTGTACCTTCTCACTTATTGGAAAGTAGTTCATCACAGAAATCTGTTCTTGTGACTACTACACCAATTAGTGAGGAAGCTAATGATGATGATCATGTAACTTCAGATCAAGTTACTACCGAATCTCGTAGGTAAACCAGAGTGAGATCCGCACTAGAGTGGTACGGTAACCCTGTTCTGGAGGTCATGTTACTTGACCATGATGAACCTACGAACTATGAGGAAGCGATGATGAGCCCAGATTCCGTGAAATGGTTTGAGGCCATGAAATCTGAGATATGATCCATGTATGAGAACAAAGTTTGGACTTTGGTTGACTTGCCCGATGATCGGCAAGCAATTGAGAATAAATGGATCTTCAAGAGAAAGACGGACGCTGATAGTAGTGTTACTATCTACAAAGCTAGAATTGTCGCAAAAGGTTTTCGACAAGTTCAAGGTGTTGACTACGATGAGAGCTCCTCACTCGTATCTATGCTTGAGTCTGTTCAAATCATGTTAGTAATTGCCGCATTTTATGAAATCTGGCAAATGGATAAACAAAACTGCATTCCTTAATGGATTTATTAAAGAAGAGTTGTATATGATGCAACCAGAAGGTTTTGTCAATCCGAAAGGTGCTAACAAAATGTGCAAGCTCCAGCGATCCATCTGTGGACTGGTGCAAACATCTCGGAGTTGGAATATACGCTTTGATGAGTTGATCAAAGCATATGGTTTTATACAGACTTGCGGTGAAGCCTGTATTTACAAGAAAGTGAGTGGGAGCACTACAGCATTACTGATAAGTATATGTGAATGACATATTGTTGATCGGAAATAATCTGTAAAGCATAAAGGAGTGTTTCAAAGGAGTTTTTCAAAGAAAGACTTCGGTGAAGCTGCTTACATATTGAGCTCCAAGATCTATAGAGATAGATCAAGATGCTTGATAAGTTTTTTCAATGAGTACATACCTTGACAAGATTTTGAAGTAGTTCAAAATGGAGCAGTCAAAGAAAGAGTTCTTGCCCGTATTACAAGGTGTGAAGTTGAGTAAGACTCAAAGCCCGACCACGGCAGAAGATAGAAAGAGAATGAAAGTCATTCCCTATGCCTTGGCCATAGGTTCTATAAAGTATGTCATGCTGTATACCAGATCTATTGTATACCCTGCATTGATTTGGCAAGGGAGTACAATAGTGATCTAGGAGTAGATCACTGGACAGCGGTCAGAATTATCCTTAGTGAAATAAGGATATGTTTCTCGATTATGGACGTGACAAAAAGGTTCGTCGTAAAGGGTTATGTTAATGCAAGTTTTTGACACTGATCCAGATGAATCTAAAGTCTCAATCTGGATACATATTGAAAGTGGGAGCAATTAGCTAGAGTAGCTCCGTGTAGAGCATTGTAGACATAGAACTTGCAAAATACTTACGGATCTGAATGTGACAGACCCGTTGACTAAAATTATCTCACAAGCAAAACATGATCACACCTTAGTACTCTTTGGGTGTTAATCACATAGATATGTGAACTAGATTACAGACTCTAGTAAACCCTTTGAGTGTTGGTCACATGACGATGTGAACTATGGGTGTTAATCACATGGTGATGTGAACTATTGCTGTTAAATCACATGGCGATGTGAACTAGATTATTGACTCTAGTGCAAGTGGGAGACTGAAGGAAATATGCCCTAGAGGCAATAATAAAGTTATTATTTATTTCCTTATATCATGATAAATATTTATTATTCATGCTAGAATTGTATTAACCGGAAACATAATACATGTGTGAATACATAGACAAACAGAGTGTCACTAGTATGCCTCTACTTGACTAGCTCGTTAATCAAAGATGGTTATGTTTCCTAACCATGGACAAAGAGTTGTTATTTGATTAATGGGATCACATCATTAGATGAATGATCTGATTGACATGACCCATTCCATTAGCTTAGCACCCGATCGTTTAGTATGTTGCTATTGCTTTCTTCATGACTTATACATGTTCCTATGACTATGAGATTATGCAACTCCCGTTACCGGAGGAACACTCTGGGTACTACCAAACGTCACAACGTAACTGGGTGATTATAAAGGAGTACTACAGGTGTCCCCAAAGGTAGATGTTGGGTTGGCGTATTTCGAGATTAGGATTTGTCACTCCGATTGTCGGAGAGGTATCTCTGGGCCCTCTCGATAATGCACATCACTTAAAGCCTTGCAAGCATTGCAACTAATGAGTTAGTTGCGGGATGTTGTATTACGGAACGAGTAAAGAGACTTGCCGGTAACGAGATTGAACTAGGTATTGGATACCAACGATCGAATCTCGGGCAAGTAACATACCGATGACAAAGGGAACAACGTATGTTGTTATGCGGTCTGACCGATAAAGATTTTCGTAGAATATGTAGGAGCCAATATGGGCATCCAGGTCCCACTATTGGTTATTGACCGGAGACGTGTCTCGGTCATGTCTACATTGTTCTCGAACCGTAGGGTCCACACGCTTAAGGTTTCGATGACAGTTGTATTATGAGTTGATGAGTTTTGATGTACCGAAGGAGTTCGGAGTCCCGAATGAGATCGGACACATGACGAGGAGTCTCGAAATGGTCGAGACGTAAAGATCGATATATTGGACGACTATATTCGGACATCGGAAAGGTTCCGAGTGATTCGGGTATTTTTCGGAGTACCGGGTAGTTACGGGAGAAGTAATGGGCCTTGATGGGCTTTAGTGGGAAGAGGAAAAAGGCTGCTGCGCCCCCCTCCCCTCTAGTCCGAATTGGACTAGGGAAAAGGGGGCCGGCCACCTTTCCTACTCCTCCACTTCCTTCTCCCTTCCTCCCCTCTTGGTGGACTCCTAATAGGACTTGGAGTCTTAGTAGGACTCCACACCTGGCGTGCCTCTCCTAGGGCCGGCCTCCTCCTCCCTTGCTCCTTTATATATGGGGGCAGGGGGCACCCCATAGACACACAAGTTGATCCAGGTGATCGTTCCTTAGCCGTGTGCGGTGCCCCCTGCTACCATATTCCACCTCGGTCATATTGTAGCGGTGCTTAAGCGAAGCCCTGCGACAGTAGAACATCAAGATCGTCACCACGCCGTCGTGCTGACGGAACTCCTCCCCGAAGCTTTGCTGTATCGGAGCCCGGGGATCGTCATTGAGCTGTACGTGTGCCAAGAACTCGGAGGTGCCGGAGTAACGGTGCTTGGATCGGTTAGATCGGGAAGAAGACGTACGACTACTTCCTCTACGTTGTGTCAACGCTTCCGTTGTGATCTACAAGGGTACGTAGATCAGACTCTCCCCCTCGTTGCTATGCATCACCATGATCTTGCGTGTGCATAGGAAAATTTTGAAATTACTACGTTATCCAACAATTGTTTCAAACCCATACATGACTTTTCAGCGGCTGATCCCTTTTCTAAAATGACGCGGTTTGCAATGTTTGAATTTGGGCGTTGTAATCTTTGAATTTGAACCTTGCGATATTTATGGTATTTTTTATATTGAACTATTTCTGTTCTCTTGTCTCAACGCAAACAGTTCATCCGAGTGAACCGCATGTCGAATAGCACACACACCTTGATCTGGCTGACTGTTTCTTTTGTGTTTCCTAATCACAAACAGTTCATCCGAGTGAACTATATGATGTATATCACACACACCTTGATCTGGCTGACCGTTTCTTTTATGTTGCCTAATCACAAACAGTTCATCCGAGTGAACCGTATGTTGTACATCGCACACACCTTCACCTGGCTGCCCGTTTCTTTTGTTCCTCCTCATCGAAAATGGTTAATTTAACTGAATCGTATACTCTGAATCACACACACAACTAAAATATGAACAGTGTTTGATGTATCCTCCATCGCAAACATTTTGCACCTTTTTTGACGGTTTGTTTACACCATCGTTTGCGATTATTGCATCACACACAGATTCGTCGAAGGGTCTCTGATCATAGTGTCGCGTTAGTAGCATCCTGTAGTAGTGGATGTTCATTTTCTATGGCAATTGCAAAGTCTGGAGCATATTCAATCCTACCATATCCTATAGACTTGGCGGTTGATAGACAGATAATAATGAAGAGAATGGTGTTTGGATTACCTCATAGCGTTCCTTCATCAAATTGACTAAACCGGCCTCAAAATCACGGCTGGTACATAAACGGTTCAAATAACCAGAATGGATTTCTTGTGCATCAAACTAGGCATAGCTCTCTAAGTCTACCTTCCACTTGCCTTTATCATTAGCAGAAGTTTCTTCCTTGGTGCTGTGTTTGGATAAGACAGTGGGGTTACCTAGTGTTGTGTAACCAAATCCGGTGATGACGATGTCGTCATTCTTCTCTTCAGCAGGTTTAACTGGGCTTGGCGGCTTAGTAATGGCCGGCTCGACATCCATCTGATCTATGGTGACTTCATTTTCTTCTGGCAGCGGGTCATCGATAGTGGCCTCAGCAGTTGGATGAAAGGCTTCTGGTAATTGTTTTTCCAGCTCAGAAGGGTTGGAGTCTTTTGCTAGCTTGTTCAGTTTTGCCTTCTTGCTAGGCTTAGCCATACCACTGAAAATCAAAGAACACAAGGATGTTAGCATATTGATCAGGCATGAAGTTTGAATGATTGAATATACCCATACCTAGGCACAGTCTTGAAAGTTGGGATTTGAGTTCCCATTGAGTCGCCAGAGGAGGAATGAGATGTTCCCTGATAATTTGAATCAGACAGATTAAGAGGTTGATGAACAAGATCCGCCTTAGGATAATCTAAGTCGGAAAGTTTTGAAACCTCTAGTCGACGTTTGCAAGGCGCTAGGGTGTTCAATAAGCCGGAGGATAAAATTTCACCGATGCTATGCCGAGTTGTGCGGTGAGCTTCATGTTGCTGTTTCTTCAAAAGAAATTTGGGATCTAAGTGAGCTAACGGGTGAGAAAATCTTAGTTTCTGGCTTGCTTGTCAGGTTTTCTGTGTTGGCAAAGGGTCTGCGCCGGAGGAAAGGATAATTACCTCTTCATCATCTGCACAGCTGGCCTCCGCATCATCCCGTTAATAGTCATTGTCAATGAGATGTATGAAAATGAGCCAAGGGAATCAACTTATACCTCCGACTCATCATCATCATCCTTACCATCCAAATTGAATAATTCGACAACATTGGATTTCTTCTTGGTAGGCCTTTTGGTAGCCTTACTCCTTGTCAGTGTTTTCTTTGGCTTCTTTGGCAACTTCTTGGTCTGGAAGGGTGAGACGTCATATAAACATTGGATGAGTATGAAGGCAGTACAAATAAAACTATGAGTCAAGGATGATCTTGATTCAAAAACTTACAGCTAGTGTCTTATTCAGGACGCAGAAAGGACTCAATCCGACTTCACTACAATCTTCCAAGCTCTCATTCAGCAGGGTCTTTTTCATATTATTGAAGTCTTCCTTAGTCATTTCAGTCTGGCAGTGGCGCCGAGGATCTGTTAGCACGTCGATATACTCACACATTAAACTGGGCCGGCGGCTTAAAGGCAAGATTCTCCAAGTGACCCAGCACCGAACTAGATCAATTCTGGTTAAACCATTGGCCATCACGGCCTGGATCTTTGCAAATACAAGCACATATTTCTTTCGTGTTGCTGTGCTGATACGGTCCGGAAGATGATGTCTGCTACTAAGCCTGCTGGCGTGATAACCAGTTAGGGGATTTCTCCCTCCAGCGAAGTATCTTGAAAATAAAACCAAGTCTGGTTCCAGTCCTTGGGGTGACTGGGAAGATTAGCAGCTAGGAAGATGGCCTCTTTCCGGCGCTGTATAGATATGCCGCCTACTGCCAGGCTAGGTCCATCTGTGAATTCATTATGCCGGTTCAACTAGTAGAACTCTCTGAATAGTTCTACGGCGGGCTCCTGTTGAAGGTACACCTCGCAGAACATTTGGAAATTGCAGATGTTTGAAACAGAATTTGCTCCGATATCTTGTGGATGGATCTTGAAGAAATGCAGCACATCTCGGAAGAATCTTGAGCCAGGAGGACTAAAACTCCGGTCCATATGGTCCATCAAAACCACCACTTCACCATCTTTGGGCTCAAGGTGAGTTTCATTACCCGGAACACTCCAATGGATGGCTTCTTTTTTGGCTAAGACGACAGTCTGAACATATTCTTTCAAGTCTTCTTCCGTGACTCGGGAAATGACCCAGTCGCAGGCGATGACAGTCTTGACAATCTTGAGAAACAAGGTCTTATGAGAAAGAAACGTTACCGGCTTAAGATCATGTTATTAACCCGGACCATTGATTCAAAGATAAAATTCTATAAACAATTAACAGGTTAAGCCGGGGGATGAACCTTTGAAATACATGCGGCTTAAATGGGGACTAATGGTACCTACCGGATTGAGGAATCTACTGTTAAGACGGACAAAGTTTAAAACTCAAGATGTATCTTGTAGAATCAAATTATGAGAAAGAAAGCATGATTAAACCGGAGAAGCAATGCAAGTTATGAAGCATATGGTGGATCATAGTATAAGTCGCCTTGGCAGTTTTTTGGTGTTTCAGTTCTATCAAATGAAAATTCTTCTAAGTGGTGGGCAAACATGTTTCGCAAGTTAAAACTATAATTTTGGTTCTATAGCAGTTCAGAAAAACAGTAAAATTAAACCTAAGGAGGCGACAGCGGAAGGCTGTGATGCTCTGATGAGGTTTTCTATGGAAAGGTGCTACTTTGACGATATAAACGAATGATAAACTACTACCGCATAAAGGTTATGTCTTATTTAGATTGAACGCTGCTCGAAGTTGAAGAACATGAAGAACAACAAGAACGCTGATGAACTACACAAACCCTAGCACAAATCTGAGCCTTGGATAAGGAGATACTTACAGATGCGGTGGAGCAGCGGCGACGCGCCGGAGTTTCCTGGTCTGATTAGGTCGATGAAGTGGCCTGAGTTTGTGCAACATCGGAGATCGTGGTGGGGGAGCTCGGGCGGCAGAGGAGACGCGATAGGAAGACGAAGGAGGAAGCAAGGGGAAAATGATAAAGAGCCCTGTCCCTATTTATGAGGGAGTGGATATAAGGCATGCGTGGGAATCGAGGAGGTCAAAATCATCATGTGGCTATGTGGATGCCTCGATTTTTGGGATGTTTATTAAGATAAGGATCAGTTAAGATGTTTTGAGCCTCGTGTGAAGTTAATGCGAAATGACGTCATGGCGGGTTACAGCAAGATTTATCAGACAAGTGTTGCAATATTTTGAGAAGTTAGACATTGAAGATTGACACGAACAACTTCAAATCAACCGAAGACCTAATGTTGGGGACATAACTATTGGGTATGAACCGCCCAGGAGGGGCCGGGTCATACCACTGGCGGTTTATCAGTAAAGATGGTGCATCATACAATCCCGTTGACGACCCAAGATCCAGAGGCGACTTGAGGCCCAAGGGGAAGAACCGCCATTTGTTTAACTTGTATTGTAGGGCAACTTTAATTAGTCACCAAGCCAGATACGTTGCGTATGAGCCGACCGGGACTCCGTGAGCCGCCGGGAAACAACCTGTGTATATAAAGGGACGACCCAGCTGCGGTTTAGGGGCAAGAAACAAGAGATCAAGAACTAGGTCAAGCGTATTCGCTCCCTGGTAATCGAAACCCAAGCAATACAATCCCAAGAATCCCTACTACGGTTGCCGGGGCACAGGGTTGCGAGGAGAGCAGGGCTAGTAGACAGCACAAGGATTGTTTACCCATGTTCGGGCCACAGGGATGCGTAAAACCCTACTCCTGCTTTGGTGGGTGTATTTCTGAGAGTTCTTGAGCTCTCGAACTAGCTGTGGTCAGCGTGTGGTTCGAAAGAGACGAATCCCCCTCCTCGTCGCCTCGGGCCTCCTTTTATAGGAAAAAGGGGTTGCCATAGTGGCACACAGGAGGTGCAAAGGTCTATGGTGGCACGAGGTTATCCCTCGTATTACAGGACAAGGTGCATTTAATGCATCGCTTAGGTGTCCTCTTGCTTTATCAGGGACGGGGGCGAGGCACGTCCCATCCGTCGCCGGTCCTCCTCGCTTCGACACACGCATCGGCCAGGGACGCGTGCGGTGCCATATAGGCAGGTGATGTCTAATACACAACCTTCTTCATGTAGACGTTGTTGGGCCTCCAAGTGCAGAGGATTGTAGGACAGTAGCAAATTTCCCTCAAGTGGATGACCTAAGGTTTATCAATCCGTAGTAGGCGTAGGATGAAGATGGTCTCTCTCAGGCAACCCTGCAACCAAATAACAAAGAGTCTCTTGTGTCCCCAACACACCCAATACATTGGTAAATTGTATAGGTGCACTAGTTTGGCGAAGAGATGGTGCTACAAGTGGTATATGGATGGTACATAAAGGTTTTTGTAATCTGAAAATATAAAAACAGCAAGGTAACTAATGATAAAAGTGAGCACAAACGGTATTGCAATGCGTTGAAACAAGGACTAGGGTTCATACTTTCACTAGTGCAAGTTCTATCAATAATAATAACATAATTGGATCACATAACTATCCCTCAACATGCAACAAAGAGTCACTCCAAAGTTACTAATAGCGAAGTACAAACATAGAGATTATGGTAGGGTACGAAACCACCTCAAAGTTATCCTTTCTGATCGATCTATTCAAGAGTCCGTAGTAAAATAACATGAAGCTATTCTTTCCGTTCAATCTATCATAGAGTTCGTACTAGAATAACACCTTAAGACACAAATCAACCAAAACCCTAATGTCAACTAGATACTCCAATGTCACCTCAAGTATCCGTGGGTATGATTATACGATATGCATCACACAATCTCAGATTCATCTATTCAAACCAACACAAAGTACTTCAAAGAGTGCCCCAAAGATTCTACCGGAGAGTCAAGACGAAAACATGTGCCAACCCCTATTCATAGGTTCATGGGCGGAACCCACAAGTTGATCACCAAAACATACATCAAGTGGATCAATACAATACCCCATTGTCACCACCGGTATCCCACACAAGACATACATCAAGTGTTCTCAAATCCTTAAAGACTCAATTCGATAAGATAACTTCACAGGGAAAACTCAATCCATTAGAAGAGAGTAGAGGGGGAGAAACATCATAAGATCCAACTATAATAGCAAAGCTCGCGATACATCAAGATCGTATCACCTCAAGAACACGAGAGAGAGAGAGAGATCAAACAAATAGCTACTGGTACATACCCTCAGCCCCGAGGGAGAACTACTCCCTCGTCGTCATGGAGAGCAACGGGATGATGATGTTGGCCACCGGAGAAGGATTCCCCCCCCCCTCCGGCAGGGTGCCCGAACGGGTCTAGATTGGTTTTCGGTGGCTACGGAGGCTTCTGGCGGCGGAACTCCCGATCTATCCTGCTCCCTGATATTTTTAGTGTATATGGAGATATATAGGTGGAAGATATACGTCAGGGGGGCCACGAGGGGCCCACGAGGGTGGAGGGCGCGCGCCCCTACCTCGTGGCCTCCTCGAAGCTTCCCTTACATGCACTTCAAGTCTTCTGGGCTTCTTTCCTTCCAAAAAGGAGTTCCGTGAAGTTTCAGGTCAATTGTTCTCCGTTTGATTTTCCTTTTCTTCAAAACCCTAAAACAAGGTAAAAACGGAAACTGGCACTGGCCTGTGGGTTAATTGGTTAGTCCCAAAAATGATATAAATGTGTATAATAAAGCCCATAAACATCCAAAACATTAGATAATATAGCATGTTTCTAGATTTTAATTCTTCTTAATTGTGGCCTCTAGGTTAATAGGCTACATGTTTCTAGATTGTAATTCTTCTTAATTGTTGCATGAATATTCAGATCCGAAAGATTCAAGATAAAAGTTCATATTGACATAGAAATAATAATACTTCAAGCATACTAACTAAGCAATCATGTCTTCTCAAAATAACATGGCCAAAGAAAGTTATGCCTACAAAATCATATAGTCTGGCTATGCTCCATCTTCACCACGCAAAATATATAAATCATGCACAACCCCAATGACAAGCCAAGCAATTGTTTCATACTTTTGATGTTCTCAAACTTTTTCAATCTTCCCGCAATACATGAGCGTGAGCCATGGACATAGCACTATAGGTGGAATAGAATGGTGGTTGTGGAGAAGACAAAAAGGAGAAGATAGTCTCACATCAACTAGGCGTATCAACGGGCTATGGAGATGCCCATCAATAGATATCAATGTGAGTGAGTAGGGATTGCCATGCAATGGATGCACTAGAGCTATAAATGTAAGAAAGCTCAACCAAAGAAACTAGTGGGTGTGCATCGAACTCGCTAGCTCACGAAGACCTAGGACATTTTGAGGAAGCCCATCATTGGAATATACAAGCCAAGTTCTATAATGAAAGATTCCCACTAGTATATGAAAGTGACGACATAGGAGACTCTCTATCATGAAGATCATGGTGCTACTTTGAAGCACAAGTGTGGTAAAAGGATAGTAGCATTGTCCCTTCTCTCTTTTTCTTTCATATTTTTTTGGGCCTTTTCTCTTTTTTATGGCCTCTTTTCTCTTTTGTTTATTTGGGCTTCTTTGGCCTCTTTTATTATTATTTTTATTTTCGTCCGGAGTCTCATCCCGACTTGTGGGGGAATCATAGTCTCCATCATCCTTTCCTCACTGGGACAATGCTCTAATAATGATGATCATCACACTTTTATTTACTTACAACTCAAGAATTACAACTCGATACTTAGAACAAGATATGACTCTATATGAATGCCTCCGGCGGTGTACCGGGATGTGCAATGACTCACGAGTGACATCTATGAATGAATTATGAACGGTGGCTTTGCCACAAATATGATGTCAAGTACATGATCATGCATAGCAATATACAATGATGGAGCGTGTCATAATAAACGGAATGGTGGAAAGTTGCATGGCAATATATCTCGGAATGGCTATGGAAATGCCATGATAGGTAGGTATGGTGGCTGTTTTGAGGAAGGTATATGGTGGGTTTATCATACCAGCGAAAGGTGCACGGTATGAGAGAGGCTGGCAATGGTGGAAGGGTGAGAGGGCGTATAATCCATGGACTCAACATTAGTCATAAAGAACTCACATACTTATTGCAAAAATCTATTAGTTATCGAATCAAATTACTATGAGCATGATCCTAGGGGGATAGATTGGTAGGAAAAGACCATCTCTCGTCCCCGACCGCCACTCATAAGGAAGAGAATCAATAAATAAATCATGCTCCAACTTCATCACATAACGGTTCACCATACGTGCATGCTACGGGAATCACAAACTTCAACACAAGTATTTCTCAAATTCACAACTACTCAACTAGCATGACTTTAATATCACCATCTCCATATCTCAAAACAATTATCAAGTTTGAAACTTCTCATAGTATTCAACACACTCATTAGAGAATTTTTATTATTAATCTTGCATACCAAGCATATTAGGATTTTAAGCAAATTACCATGCTATTAACACTCTCAAAATAATATAAGTGAAGCATGAGAGTTCATCTATTTCTTGCCATCGTACTCTAAAAGATATAAGTGAAGTACTAGAGCAAAAAACAAACTACTCCGAAAGATATAAGTGAATATTAATGAGTAGTCGAATAATTATGCAACCATGTGAAGACTCTCTAACATTTAATAATTTCAGATCTTGGTATTTTATTCAAACAGCAAGCAAAACTATATAAAATAAAATGACGCTCCAAGCAAAACACATATCATGTGGCGAATAAAAATATAGCTCCAAGTAAAGTTACCGATGACCGAAGACGAAAGAGGGGATGCCTTCCAGGGCATCCCCAAGCTTAGGTTCTTGGTTGTCCTTGAATATTCCCTTGGGGTGCCTTGGGCATCCCCAAGCTTAGGCTCTTTCCACTCCTTATTCCATAGTCCATCGAATCCTTACCCAAAACTTGAAAACTTCACAACACAAAACTTAAAGTAGACAATCTCGTGAGCTCCGTTAGCGAAAGAGAATAAAAGACCACTCCAAGGTACTGTAATGAACTCATTCTTTATTTATATTGGTGTTATACCTACTGTATTCCAACTTCTCTATGGTTTATAAACTATTTTACTAGCCATAGATTCATCAAAATAAGCAAACAACACACGAAAAACAGAATCTGTCAAAAACAGAACAGTCTGTAGTAATCTATAGCTAGCGCAAGATCTGGAACCCCAAAAATTATAAAATAAATTGATGGACCTGAGGAATTTATATATTAATTATCTTGAAAAAGAATTAACTAAATATCACTCCCCAAATAAAACATACAGCAGTTCTTGTGAGCGCTAAAGTTTCTGTTTTTTACAGCAAGATCAAAAAGACTTTCCCCAAGTCTTCCCAAAGGTTCTACTTGGCACAAACAGTAATTAAAAGCATAAAACCATATCTAAACAGAGGCTAGATAAATTATTTATCACTAAACAGGAGCAAAAAGCAAGGAACAACAATAATATTGGGTTGCCTCCCAACAAGCGCTATCGTTTAACGCCTCTAGCTAGGCATGCTGATTTGAATGATGCTCACATAAAAGATACGAATTGAAACATAAAGAGAGCATCATGAGGAATATGACTAGCACATTTAAGTCTAACCCACCTCACATGCATAGGGATTTTGTGAGCAAATAACTTATGGGAACAATAATCAACTAGCATAGGAAGGCAAAAAAAAAGCATAACTTCAAAACTTTAAGCACATAGAGAGGAAACTTGATATTATTGCAATTCCTACAAGCATATATTCCTACCTCGTAATAATTTCAGTAGCATCATGAATGAATTCAACAATGTAACCAGCACCTAAAGCATTATTTTCATGATCTACAAGCATAGAAATTTTATTACTCTCCACATAAGCAAATTTCTTCTCATGAATAGTAGTGGGAGCAAACTCAACAAAATAACTATCATGTGAGGCATAATCCAATTGAAAACTAAAATCATGATGACAAGTTTCATGGATATCATTATTCCTTATAGCAGACAAGTCATCACAATAATCATCATAGATAGCAACTGTGTTCTCATAATCAATTGGAACCTCTTCCGAGATAGTGAAATCATTACTAAATAAAGTCATGACCTATCCAAATCCACTTTCATCATTGTAATAATCATAAATAGGAGGCATTCTTTCATCATAATAAATTTGCTCATCAAAACTTGGGGGACAAAAAATATCTTCTTCATCAAACATAGCTTCCCCAAGCTTGTGGCTTTTCATATCATTAGCATCATGGATATTCAAGGAATTCATACTAACAACATTGCAATCATGCTCATCATTCAAATATTTAGTGCCAAACATTCTAATGCATTCTTCCTCTAGCACTTGAGCACAATTATCGGAATCCTTATTTTCATGATAGATATTAAAAAGATGAAGCATATGAGGTACCCTTAGTTCCATTTTTTGTAGTTTTATTTTATAAACTAAACTAGTGATAAAACAAGAAACAAAAAGATTCAATTGCAAGATCTAAAGATATACCTTCAAGCGCTAACCTCCATGGCAACGGCGCCAGAAAAGAGCTTGATGTCTACTACACAACCTTCTTCATGTAGACGTTGTTGGGCCTCCAAGTGCAGAGATTTGTAGGATAGTAGCAAATTTCCCTCAAGTGGATGATCTAAGGTTTATCAATCCGTAGGAGGCGTAGGATGAAGATGGTCTCTCTCAAGCAGCCCTGCAACCAAATAACAAAGAGTCTCTTGTGTCCCCAACACACCCAATACAATGGTAAATTGTATAGGTGCACTAGTTCGGCGAAGAGATGGTGATACAAGTGGTATATGGATGGTAGACAAAGGTTTTTGTAATCTGAAAATACAAAAACAGCAAGGTAACTAATGATAAAAGTTAGCACAAACGGTATTGCAATGCATTGAAACAAGTCCTAGGGTTCATACTTTCACTAGTGCAAGTTCTCTCAACAATAATAACATAATTGGATCACATAACTATCCCTCAACATGCAACAAAGAGTCACTCCAAAGTTACTAATAGCGGAGAACAAACGAAGAGATTATGGTAGGGTACGAAACCACCTCAAAGTTATCCTTTATGATCGATTTATTCAAGAGTCCGTAGTGAAATAACATGAAGCTATTCTTTCCGTTCAATCTATCATAGAGTTCATACTAGAATAACACCTTAAGACACAAATCAACCAAAACCCTAATGTCACCTAGATACTCCAATGTCACCTCAAGTGTCCGTGGGTATGATTATACGATATGCATCACACAATCTCAGATTCATCTATTCAAACCAACACAAAGTACTTCAAAGAGTGCCCCAAAGATTCTACCGGAGAGTCAAGACGAAAACGTGTGCCAACCCCTATGCATAGGTTCATGGGCGGAACCCGCAAGTTGATCACAAAAACATACATCAAGTGGATCAATAGAATACCCCCTTGTCACCACGAGTATCCCATGCAAGACATACTCAATTGTTCTCAAATCCTTAAAGACTCAATCCGATAAGATAACTTCAAAGGGAAAACTCTATCCATTACAAGAGAGGAGAGGGGGAGAAACATCATACGATCCAACTATAATAGCAAAGCTCACGATACATCAAGATCGTATAACCTCAGGAACACGGGAGAGAGAGATCAAACACATAGCTACTGGTACATACCCTCGGCCCCGAGGGAGAACTACTCTCTCCTCGTCATGGAGAGCACCGGGATGATGAAGATGGCCACCGGAGAAGGATTCCCCCCCTCCGGCAGGGTGCCGGAAGGGTTCAAGATTGGTTTTTGGTGGCTACGGAGGCTTCTGGCGGCTGAACTCCCGATCTATCGTGCTCCTTGATGTTTTTAGGGTATATGGAGATATATAGTCGCAAGAAGTACGTCAGGGGGTCCACGAGGGGCCCACGAGGGTGGAGGGCGTGCCCTAGGGGGGTGGGCGCACCCCCTACCTCGTGGCCTCCTCGAAGATTCCCTTACGTGCACTTCAAGTCTTCTGGGCTTCTTTCCTTCCAAAAATGAGTTCCGTGAAGTTTCAGGTCAATTGGACTCTGTTTGCTTTTCCTTTTCTTCGAAACCCTACAACAAGGTAAAAACAAAAACTGGCATTGGGCTCTGGGTTAAAAGGTTAGTCCCAAAAATGATATAAAAGTGTATAAAAAAGCCCATAAACATCCAAAACAGTAGATAATATAACATGGAGCAATCAAAAATTATAGATATGTTGGAGATGTATGAGCAGGAGGCAGCTGAGTTGGCGCGGTGATGGAACCTTCACGAAGATTTGCATGCCGCCACACAGGCGCTTGATGAGTTGGCCTAGGAGCTGCATGTTGCCACGCAGGTGCCCGCCCAGCTAGTTGGGCTAGCACCTGCATGTGAACGGCGGTGCACGCTTGGTTGACGTGGGCTCGGCGGTGGCCTTGCTGGTGTCTTTGGCGACGGCCTTGCCGGGTGGCCCAGCAAGGGTCTCGCCGTGGCGTGTTGTCGTCCCCGGCAAGGATCTTGCCGGGGGTCTGGTGGCCTTCCTTGGCAAGGATCTTGCCGAGAATCGTCGTCTTCTAATCTGATCTTGAATATGTCTTCACAAAGATCTGCATGCCACCACAGAGGTGCTTTCTCGAGCCCTGGCCCCACGCTGATGATGGCACTGGGGGCCATGGGCTCAAGGGTGGCTCGCTCTGTTGGTGTGGGACGAGTTGTCCCGGCAGGAATCTTGCCGGGGCCGCTGAGGCCACCCGGCAACGGTCTTGCCGGGGGAACTTGCTTCGTCCCTCTGTTCTTTGTGGTCTTGGCCTTGGCGTTGCTTTGATTGTCTTGGGCTTCGATCTTATCTTGGCTCACCTCCCTCGTTCTGCTTGGTGTGGCCGTGGGCGCGGCTCTGACTGCCCGTGCACAGGAAAAGGGGTACAAAGATGCGCCCCTATTTTTGTACACTGACAGGAGCCCCCGGGCCTGGGCCACACATAAGCGCGACGCGTTGTTGGGCTAGGCCCAAAACGGTGCGCGGGCAGGTGGGGCGGTTTTTACCGTGGTAAGATTCTTCGTGTGCTCCGCCTCCCACGACCCGCGTGCGTGGCGCAGCTTGGAGGGGTCTGCATGACGTGGGTGGCATGCGTGGGACGGTTTCCACACGCATGCGTCACGTCGCAGTAAATGGCAGCGTGCCTCCCGGCTTCCCCATAAAAAGGGATAACCGCGGGTGCATTGTTCCTTCTACCCTCCGCGCAACCCCAATCTCGGAAACCTTCGTATGCCTTCCTCTTCTTCCTTAAGCTTCGTCCCCGCTTGACGTCATTGCGCTCCTGCCACCCTCTGTCCTGCCCTCCTCCCCAGTCGCCATGGCACCAAAATCCACCAAGGGCAAGGGAGTGGCCAAGGACGCCGGAGCCACGGAGCTGCCGGAGAATGTGCTGGCGGTGCAGCGGACGTAGTCCGCCTTCTTCCCCTCGATGGTCGACCTGTTCGAGCTTCGGGACTCCTTCAGGCCCCTGTGGGGACTGAAGACGGGGGGAGAGAATTTGGGGCTTCCGGCCACGCGCGTCATCCCTGCCAACTGCGCCGAGGCTACCCCAAATCGTTACCCCTTTTTGTTGATTATTTTTCTTGCGGGCTCTGTCCTCCCTTCTCCGATTTCTTCAGCGACATCATGCTCACCTTCGGCTTCCACCTCCTGGATTTTACTCCGAATGCGGTGGCGTGCATGGCCCTTTTCGCGCACCTCTGTGAAGGCCTTGCCGGGGTGCACCCCAACACGGCGCTCTTCCGCCATTACTTCTTCCCATGGATCCAAACGAGAGGTGCCATCTCGGGGTGCATCGTCTGGATACCAAAATCCAAGGGAGCGTACCCGGACGACGCCATGAAGGAGAGGTGGGAAGAATCGCGGGGCCGGTGGTGCTGGATCGAAGAGAAGGACCCGCCGACATTCCGTAGAGTTCGCCGGGCGTCGCCGGTTCGTAGAAGCGATTGGAGCGACGTCGACACCAACGATGAAAAGCTCTCGGTCGCCACCACCAGGATTCTCCGGCTTACCTAGGTCGGGATCTCCCTTGAGATGATCGGGGCAGCCTTCATCCATCGCCGGCTCTTCATGAACCCTGCCGACATCATGCGGCTCCACCCTGGCCTCGACCACAACTTCACAGTGATGGCGCATGCCCATTTCTGCCAGCGGATCTTCCAGCTTGACGTGGGCCGCGACGGCGAGGTCGAGCGGACCGGCAAGGTTGCGAGGGCCGCCAAGAAGGCCGGCAAGGTCCTCAAGGGGCCTCTATTCAAGCTGCCGATGGGGGTGGTCCCGTTGTGCAACAACTCGCGTCGGTCTGAGATCATCGCCATGATGCCAGACTGCAACGCGCACGGCCCCGTCCCGAGATGGAAGGAGCCGGAGGACGCTGCAGTGCAGCAGTTCTTCGACACCCTGCATGAGTTGTATGTCAACGCCGACGTCGAGTGGCTGCTTGTCTAGGACACCTCCCAGGCGGAGCTGGACTACATCGCCACCAGGGCGAGGGAGGTGCAACTTGCCAGGGAGGCCGGCAATGCCGGCGGAGTGGTGGACAAGGCCGCAACGGCCGCGGAGGAGGAGGAGCTCGCCCGGTGGGCGATGGCCGCCGGGGGAGCCAGCAGCGCCGGCACCGAGGCTCCTTTGGTTGAAGATGTGACCGGCGGGTCATTCGAGGAGGAGGCCGAGATCGCAGAGCCAACGCCACCTACGGGGGGGGGGGCGAGTCCTGCGGCGGGCCAGTTCCGGCGAGCCGGTCTGACCAGGCAGGGCTGCAGGGTCACAACTGACCTTGGAGGAGCCCGGGCGCCATACGAGGGTCGCGGCGGCAAAGAAGCCGGCGAAGGCCACGGTGAAGAAGAAGACAGCTGCCCCTTCTTCGTCCGCGTGTGCCTAGACACCACCTACTTCTCCTCCTCCGGCGAATGTTGATATGGAGGTTACTTTTGATTATGGATCCCTCAGCCCGAGGAGGAAGAGGAAGACAGCATAGGAGGAGGCGGACGACGAGTAAGTATTTGGTAACTTTTTGTTATCTCTGCCTCCTCAATCTGCATTGCTTGTCTTGACTTGTTTTCATCTTTGCAGGGACGGGGAGACGCTGGCCCAGAGAGCGAAGAGGGCCATGGTCTCGGCGGGTGGCCAGCCCCCAGCTGGTACTTTGTGGGCGCCATTGGTGGTGTTGAGCAGCCCGGACAGTAGCCCCCGGCAGAGCCCCCAGCATAAGTTCATCACTCTTCTCCCGTCGACATGTATCAGGGGCACGACACATTGGTGCTGACCTTGTCCGGTACGCAGGAGGAGAGCAGCAGTAGGAGGAGCCAGAGAGGGCTACTCCCAACACACCGCCCCCATCAACCACGCCGCCCCGGGGGGCGTCCCCGACAAGGGTGCCAGGCACCGGGCCCACGCACATGGAGGAGGAAGAGAACTTGGGCGCCGGTGGCTTTGCCTCGAAGCCAAATATTGGCGGGAGGGGGCTTCTATTTTCCAGCCGGGTACTGGCATAGGTAAGTCGTTTACCGTTCGTCCCTGCTTCCCCCTTTTTTTGGCTCCTGGTCCTGGCCTTGCCTCACCCCTTCTTTGGCGCCAGATTCCTCGTCAGTGCACCCAAAGGACGTGGACGACCTCATTGAGGGCGTCGCCAATGCCGCCAAGGCGGACGCCGAGAGGATCGCAGACGAGGCGGCCGCCAAAGACGTTGCCGAGGACGCCACTGAGGGACCCACCGGGGAGGCCGACAAGGCTGCCGCTGAGGAGGCCGGCAAGGTTGCCGCTGAGGAGGCCGACAAGGGGCCTGCCGGGGAAGCCGGCGGACCATTGCCGAGCAGGAGGAGGCTGGTGACCAGCCTTCCTCCTCTGCTGCTTCCGTCTCCGGCAAGTACCTGAGGGTGAGTGATGATTTGTTCGTCCACCTTCCAGGCGCGTCGAGCACCAGGACATGTGTTGAGGGAGAGGTGTTCGACGACGAGGTGCTTGCCGCTGCCGGGTTTGATGTCGTTGACGAGCCGATCATTAGCGGCGACGGCTCGCAGGAAGAGGGCTCCTCCACGCCATGGGCGCCAGCTTCCGGAAGCTCCTAGCGCTCCACCGTGCCCGCCTGGACAAGGCTAAGTCCAGGACAGCGGTGGTGGAGAGGGCGGAGGTGGACCTCCAGAAGCACGTTGCTGAGGCGAATGACTAGTTCTGCGAGGCCCACAAGGAGATCAAGGCGGCCCAGGGTGAGCAGACCAAGCGCGACGTGGAGCTAACCATGAAGCTCGCCGACATCGAGAAAGCTCAGGAGGCAGCGAAGAACTTGGCCGAGGCCGCCGAAGCCGCTCAGACTCAGTGCGAGGCTGCACGGAACTCCCAGGAGGAGGACCTCGCTACACGCGAGGAGAAGCTTGCCGCCATGCTTCGCGGCAAGGATGCAGAGGTGGAGAAGCTTGTCTTGAAGCGGACCAGTGAGCTAGAGCAGAGGCAAAGGAGGCACTCAATGCCCAGGCTTAGGTTAACGCCGGCAAGGTGGAGGAACTGGAGGCAGAGCGCCACAGGCTGCAGGAGCAGTCCCTGAAGCTGTCCCAGGAGAAGGACATGCTCAACAGTGCCGTGACAGAGGCGTAGGGCATGGCCGTCAGCAAGGCTAGGGTGCTCTCCAAGGCCAACAACTCCATCAAAGACCTGAAGCTGAAGCTGGAGGGTCACGAGAAGGTGCTGCCGGGGGCCACAACCCGAGAGGGGACCCTGGCAAAGGAGCCGGAGGCTGAGAAGCTGTTGTGGAAGAAAGAGGTCATCAACTTCGCGGACCACGTGGAGGGCGAGAACCGTTGGCTCGATCGCCTTGCCACCATCGCCAACCAGGCCGCCGTGCAGCTGGCCATCATGGGGATGCCGGACGTGAGGTATGTCCCGGAGAGGGGCGTGAGCACCAATTGCAGCCTGACCATGTTCTTCGAGAAGGTCGTCGGCGCTCTGGAGCGGCTCCAGGCCAACCGGGCGGCCTCACTGGCTGACGAGTCCCGGAGGTTTTGCTAGGGTGCCATGACCAAGGTTCTCACCAAGGTGGCGCACTGGTACTCCGACCTCGACTTCGATGCCGCGCTGGACAGCTTGCCGGAGGGAACCGACCTTGCGCCACTCAGGGAGTGCATCGAGCCGATCATCAGCCGAGTCGGCGGAATTCAGAGGGTGGAGGGCTGGCACCGGGATTAGGCATCCCGTTTTTTATCACCGCTGCAGGTTCACAACCAAGACAATTGCTATCTCTAGTTAGAACTGCAGCAACAATTTGATGTAACATAACTCTGCAGCACTTTTTAGTATCATGCATGTTATTTTCCTGTTCTATTTTTCCTTGTATGTCCACCCTACGTAACTAGGTAGGCTTGCCGGCGCGTAAACCTAGGGCGGAGTCGTGGGGACAGATCCCCATTGGCTTGCCGAGTTTTCTTGCTGCCGGGCAAACCATCTTACCGCCCTTAGCGTGGCCGCCCGAATTGTCGAGTTTGACTCGAGTCAGAGTCAGGAGCGTTGCCAGGTGAGGAAGGCTACACCTCCACTCTCGACGTGGCAGCTTTGAGCTGTTGAGTGGACTCGAAACAGAACAAAGGCGTTGCCAATCACGGGGGGCCCCTTGCGTGCAGGTTTCCCATACATAGGCTAGATCTCCGAGGATGATAACCTTAAGTGTAAGAGGAAATAATCCAAGGCTCTGAATGACTTAGCTTTTCTGTCGCCGAGACGGCGTCCTTCCTCTAGCCGCCTTCTTCTCAGAAACTGAAAGCGATGAAGAACCGCTAGGCAAACTACCAGACCAGATTCTCACAATTGCACCCCCCTACCTGGTGCACCCAAGATGTCGGTGTGGAATGACACCTATGGGATCACAAGAATCCATACTACGGTTGTCGGGGCGCAGGGTTGTGAGGACAGTAGGGCTAGTAGACAGTACAAGGATCGTTTACCCAGGTTCGGGCCGCGGGGATGCGTAAAACCCTAGTCCTGCTTTGGTGGGTGTATTTCTGAGAGTTCTTGAGCTCTCGAAGTAGTTGTGGTCAGCGTGTGGTTCGAAAGAGCCGAATCCCCCTCCTCATTGCCTCGGGCCTCCTTTTATAGGAAAAAGGGGTTGCCACTATGGCACACAGGAGGTGGAAAGGTCTACAGTGGCACGAGGTTATTCCTCGTATTACAGGACAAGGTGCATTTAATGCATCGCTTAGGTGTCCTCTTGCTTTATCGGGGATGGGGGCAAGGCCCGTCCCGTCCGTCACCGCTCCTCCTCGCTTCGACACGCGCCTCGGCCAGGGATGCATGCAGTGCCATGTAGGCAGGCAGGCAGCTGAGTTGGCGTGGTGATGGAACCTTCACGAAGATCTGCATGCCGCCACGAAGGCGCTTGATGAGTTGGCCTGGGAGCTGCATGTTGCCACGCAGGTGCCCCCCCCAGCTGGTTGGCCTGGCAGCTGCATGTGAACGGTGGAGGAAGCTCGGTTGATGTGGGCTTGGCGGTGGCCTTGCCGGCGTCTTTGGTGAGGGCCTTGCCAGGTGGCCCGGCAAGGGTCTTGCCGTGGCGTGTTGTCGTCCCCGGCAAGGATCTTGCCGGCGGTCTGGTGGCCTTCCTTGGCAAGGATCTTGCCGAGAATTGCCGCCTTCTAATCTGATCTTGTATATGTCTTAACAAATATCTACATGCCACCACAGAGGTGCCTTCCCGAGCCCTGGCCCCACGCTGATGATGGCACTTGGGGCAGTGGGCTCAAGGGTGGCTCGCTCTGTTGGTGTGGGGTGAGCTTTCCCAGCAAGAGTCTTGCCGGGGCCGCTGAGGCCACCCGGCAAGGGTCTTGCCGGGGGAACTTGCTTCGTCCCTCTGCTCTTTGTTGTCTTGGCCTTGGCGTTGCTTTGATTGTCTTGGGCTTCGATCTTACATTCGCTCACCTCCCTCATTCTGCTTGGTGTGGCCGTGGGTGCGGCTCTGACTGCCCGTGCAGAGGAAAAGGGGTACAAGGATGTGCCCCTATTTTTGTACACCGACACAAACTGTAGTAGGCCTTGTAACCTCCACCGCGAGTGGACGAACCAGTATAAACCCTCTGTGTCCTTTGTCTCGATTGACCCCTTTAAGCTAACCTAGTTGCGATGGCTCCACGACTAAGTCCTTCCGCGAGGAAATCTGCCGTGAAAATTCCACAATAATGACCCATAAGTATAGGGGATAAATCATAGTCCTTTCGATAAGTAAGAGTGTCGAACCCAATGAGGAGCGAAATGAAATGACAAGTGGTTTTCAGCAAGGTAATTTCTGCGAGCACTGAAATTGTCGGTAACATGTAGTTTGATAGCAAGATAATCTGTAAGGAGCAAGTAAAGGTAACGGTAAATAAACTGTAGCAAGGTATCCCAATCTTTTTGTGGCAAAGGACAGGCCAAAACGGTCTCTTATAATAAGCAAAGTGTTCTTGAGGGCACACGGGAATTTCATCTAGTCACATTCATCATGTTGGTTTGATTCGTGTTCGCTACTTTAATAATTTGATATGTGGGTGGACCAGTGCTTCGGTGTTGTTCTTACTTGAACAAACCTCCTACTTATGATTAATGCCCTCGTAAGCATCCGCAACTACGAGAAAAAGTATTAAGATAAAATCTAACCATAGCATTAAACTTTTAGATCCAAATTGGTCCCTTACAAAGGAGCGCATAAACTAGAGTTTAACATTTTGTCACTCTAGCAACCCATCATCTAATAACTACTCCAAAATGCATTCCCTTATTCCCAAATATGCTAAAGTTTCATGTAGTCACCGTTCACATGACACCACTAAGGGAATCACAACATACATACCATCAAAATATCAAACACACATCAAGTTCACATGATTATTTGCAACAAGATTTCTCCCATGACCTCAAGAACAAAAGAAACTACTCATAAATGATAATCCTACTCAAGATCAGAAGGGTATCAAATAGCATAATGGATCTGAACATATAATCTTCCACCAAATAAACCATATAGTAATCAACTACAAGATGTAATCAACACTACTAGTCACTCACACGTACCAATCTGAGGTTCCGGTACAAAGATTCGACACAAGAGATGAACTAGGATATGAGAGGAGATTGTGATGTTGAAGATGTTGATGAAGATTGGCCTCCCAAAGATGAGAGGGTTATTGGTGATGACGATGGCGATGATTTCCCCCTCCGGGAGGGAAGTTCCCCTGGTAGAATCGCTCCACTAGAGGGCAAAAGTAATCCTGCCCAAGTTCCGCCTCGAGACAGCGGTGCTCCATTCTGAAAGTCCTCTCCTCATTTTTTCTAGGTCAAAATGACTTATATACTAGAAGATGGGCACCGAAGGGGGCCGTGCTGAGCGCAACCCACCAGGGCACGCCTAGGGGGCCTGGCGCACCCTATTGTCTTGTGCTCACCAGGTGGGGCCCCTCTGGTGGTTATTTGACCCAGTATTTTTTATATTCCAAAACAATTCTCTGTAAATTTTTAGCTCATTTGGAGATGCGCAAAATTGGTAACTTTGACATAGCTTTTTCCGGTCCAGAATTCCAACTGTCGGCATTCTCCCTCTTTGTGTAAGCCTTGCATATTATGAGAGAAAAGGAATTAGAATTACTCCATAAAGGATAATTATGCATGAAAACACTATAAATAATAGTAGGAAAACATGATGCAATATGGACGTATCAGAGATCTATTTGATGTAATGACTTTTTGCAGTGTGTTTGTTGGGATCCAATGAATTGTGAGTTTATGATCAGTTCTATCCATGAATATTATTTCAGTCTTCTTTGATCTCTTATATGCATGATTATTATAGCCTCGTATTTCTTCTCCAAAATGTTGGTTTGGTTTGGCCAACTAGATAGATTTTTTTTTGCAATGGGAAGAGGTCCTTTGTGATGGGTTCGATCTTGCGGTGTCTTCACCCAATGATAGAAGGGATAGCGATGCATGGATGTATCATTCCTATTATGGATAAAAGATGGGGTCTATTCCTACATGAATAGATCTTGTCCACATCATGCCATCGTTCTTATTGCATTACTCCGTTTCTCCATGAACTTAATACACTAGATACATGCTGGATAGCGGTGGATGTGTGGAGTAATAGTAGTAGATGCAGGCAGAAGTCAATCTACTAGTCTTGTATGTGATGCCTATATATATACATGATCATTGCCTTATATCGTCATAATTATTTGCTCTTTTATCAATTGCCCAACCATAATATTTTACCCACCAACTGCTATTTTCTTGAGAGAAGCCACTAGTGAAATCTATGGCCCCCGGGTCTATTTTCTGCCATATTGTTTTCAAATCTATAATTCCAAAAACCCAAAAATACCTTGCTGGAATTTTTCTTTATTTATTTTATTTTGCGTTTTCTCTAGATCTATTTATCCAATCTCATACAGTTTAATCTATCTTAATACTGAGGAGGGATAAACAACCCCTCTAGCGCGTTGGGTTGCAAGTATTTGTTATTTGTGTGCAGGTACTATTTACACAGTGTTGCTTGGTTCTCCTACTAGATTGATGACCTTGGTTTCATAACTGAGGGAAATACTTACTGTTCCTGTGCTGCATCATCCTCTCCTCTTCCGGGAAATACCAACGCAGATACAAGCAATCAGGAATTCTGGTGCCGTTGCGGGGAGACATAATCAACATCTATCAGGTACCCAATCACAAATCTCATCTCCTTGCAACTTACATTATTTGCCATTTGCTTCTCTTTTTCATTCCCCCCACTTCTAAAAACGTTTTCAGAAACACAAAGAAATATTTTCCTTTTTATTTGTCTTCTTTCTGTTTGCCTATTCGTTCTTTTGTTGTCTTTGCTTGTGTGCCATGTGTCTTCTATTTTCTTGCATCTTTGCTTGTGTGCCACATATCTTCCATTTTCTTGCATATTTGCTTGCCAAAAATGTATTGTTATGGATCCTCATCCACTTGCTAATCTTTTTAAAAGATCTAATTGTGATGAACCAATTGCTAGTGAGTTGAGTGCACTAGAGTATCTTTATGAAGTTTTGCTTGAAATTCGTGAATCTAAAAGTTGTGATGAAGTGTTAACAGAAGAAATTTATAAAGTGGTTCACGATAGATCCTTCGATGAAAAGCCTAATTACAATGATGTTATTATCAATTATATTAATGTCAATTGTGTTAATAATTCGCCAAACCCAATCTTGGGGATGCTAATTTTTCTATGCCCACTACTTACTGTAATTATCACGATTGGGGTGATGCTTCTTATGATCTTGAAAATTTATTTAAGCCTCATGATGAATATGATATTGATAATAATGCTTGGAATAATATTGAAAGTGGGCTTGGAAGAGCATCAACTTTAAGTAAAAATAATCCCACACATTTAGAGAGTGTTCAATCTTGTGAAATTTTTGATAAAGGTGGGTTCAAAAAGTCATGACTTTATTTGAAGATAATCCCACTATTTTGGAAGAGTGTCAACTTTGCATGCATGTGGATAATGAAGAGAATATTTTATGTGATAGTTATATTTTTGAATTTGATTATGATCCTACATGTAATTACAATGAGAGAGGAAAATATTGTTGTAGAAATGTTTATTCCTCTCCTATGCATATGCTCGATGATTCTTGTTTTGTAATTTGTTTGCTTCTAAAATTCCGATGCATAGGAAGTATGTTAGACTAAAATTTGTTTGTCACATGTATTATGATGCTCTCTTTGTGTTTCAATTACTATCTTTCATGTGAGCATCAATAAAATCTCCAGCCTATCTCGATGGCTATAAAGAAAGAGCTTCCTGGGAGGCAACACAACGAATAAGATATTTTTTCTATTTTTATTATATTTTTGTGTGTTCACACAATTATGTTACTGTTATGATAGTGTTTTTATGTTTTATGTAGTGTTTGTGCCAAGTAAAGCCTTTAGGATCATGTTGGGTGATAGTTTATTTTATCTTGTTGAAAAATAGAAAATTTTCTGCCCAGTAGCAGAATTGTTAATAATCACATATGTGTGATAAAATTCTGAATTTTTTACACGAGATTTCCTATGTTGTCCTAATTTTTCAGAATTTTTGGAGTTACAGAAGAATGGACAAAGTCCAGATTACTATAGACTATTCTGTTTTTGATAGTTCTATTTTTGTTGCATTGTGTGCTTATTTTGATGAATCTATGGATTGTATCGGAGGGTATAAGCCATGGTAAAGTTAGAATACATAGGTATAACACAATAATAAAACATGAATGGCTTTGCAACAGTACTTAAAGTGATGATTTTGTTGGGTTTTTTGTGATTGAAGTTGTCAAGTTTTGGGTGAGATCACGATGGATGAAGGAATAAGGAGTGAAAAGAGCCTAATATTGGGATGCCCATGGCACCCCAAGGTAATATTCAAGGAGAACAAAGCAACTAAGCTTGGTATGCCCCGGAAGGCATCCCCACTTTCTTCTAACAACCATCAGTAATTTTACTTGTAGCTATATTTTTATTTGTCACATATCATGAGTTTTGCTTGTAGCGTCTTGTATTATATGCGCCTTTTCTTTCTTGGCTTTTTATTTTGTCACAATAATCCTTGCTGGACACACCTATTTGAGAAACTCATAATGATGCTATGATTTGTTAGAATTGCTCTATGTGCTTCACTTAAATATTAAGATATAAAATTGCTCTTCACTTATATCTTCACTTATATCTTTTTGAGCATGGTAGTGCTTTAATTTTTGAAGAAATGCTCACATGCTTTACTTATATTAATTTGAGAGTTAGTAAATTTTTGGAGACATTCTCCCATGGTTCATTTATATTATTTTGAGAGATGTTGAAAATTATTTATGCTCATGTTCTTCACTTAAATTTGTTTGAGAGCTTGTTATAAGAAATGGTGATATATGAAATTAGTCCCAAAGTGATAGATATGCAAGAGGGATATAACAAAAACTTTGATGAAGATCATTGGACATTATAAACTTGATTCCTTGTAATAGTTTTGAGATATGATGATAGTGACATGTGAGTCATGTTGGTGAGTAATTTTGCTTTAGTAAGAATAGTGGTGTTAAGGTTTGTGATTTTCTATGCAAGCACGAAAGTCAATAGTTATGCAATGAAATTACATCCTACTTGTGGTGCATTATTCGGTGTTAGTTATGCTTAATGCTTGTATATGAGAAGTTTCGTTTCTTGGTTGGTTGCTTCTCAATCTATTTGCTAGCCTTTCCTTGTACTAAGTAGGAATACTACTTGTGCATCCAAAATTGTTAAACCAAGTTGTGCCATATGAGTCCATCATATATACATATATGCAGTATTTCCATGTCGTTCCAAGTAAATTTGTATGTGCCAACTCTAATTTTAAAAATAAACTTCCTTTTTTTGTGCCCGTACCGCTCATGAAGTGGCAGGGGGTGGCCAATATTTTCCATGCTACATGTGTTATTCTCGAGATGAGGATTCATTCACTTGACATTGCACAAGAGTGTGGCGGTAATAGGGATGCCCCACCCCGAAATGAAAAAGAAATTTACTTTATGTTATCAAATAATAAATTCCTTGGAAGGTGTTGGTATGGAAGGCGCCTGTGGATACAGCTAGCCATGGATTGTGAAAGAATGGTGCAAAAAGGAATAGACTTTATTTTATGTTTGGGAACTATTCATCCAAACCCCCCAACAACGCTCACTATTCATCCAGAGGCAGCATCGATCGGCTTCAGTTAGCAGCAATAGCGAAGGAATCACTTGGGTTCAGTTAACAGCAAGGGATCGATTGCTCGGGTTCAGTAACGTAGCAAGTACAATCACTCGGGTTCAGTTAGAGCCCAACGCCTCGCTCGGGTTCAGTTAGAGCGCAACTCCTCACACACACACGCGTACGTACGAGAGGAACGCGCATCGCTCGGCCCCCGACCACCCACCGTAACCAGGAACTCCTTGATATTTTCCTCGCCCTCACTTCTACCATGGTTTTTTCCATCATGGATGCCCCAAAGAATGTCATGCAGCTGCGTCTCCGGCCCGACCAGGACGAAAAGCCCATTTTTTGTCATGACTTTTTGTCATAGAAGTAGGACCCCACCACATCTATGATGATACTGGGTTTTGTCACAATTATCGTCATAGAAGTGTCATAAGTATGACAGAAAAAAATTCGTTCGGCCCAAAATGTCAAGGATGTGTCTTTTTTTGTAGTGTAAGCATTTCTCCCTTGGATTCATCTATACTAGTTTTCTTAGTGAATTTTTCATCCAATCCAACCTCTTGTGAAGAAGGCTACATGTTTCTAGATTGTAATCAAATGCCCATGTTAATCATGCCAGATCGAAGATGGCATGTTGGTGCATTTTAGAAATCTTGCAAACCAAATGGGCGTGTAGGAGTGTTCAAGACTGCATGTAGGCACTAACACGTTCTCTTCTTTTGCAGATAATAATAGGGCCAGAGGTGGATAATGAAGACAATCACATCGAATGCCTGGATCTGCATCTCTCAAATATTACTTACCGAGGGACCTTACCAGAGATTACACTCGCCAGGTTCATTCTTAGCAGAGCAAAGGTGCTGAGGTCACTAAGGTTGAACATGCATTTAATTAGGAAAGATCAATGGTATGATTATCAGAGCCGGCAAGTACTGTGGAATGGAAGGGCCTCCAAAAATGCCAAACTTCTTATAGGAAGAGCATATGGCAAAGCAATTGGAAGTCATTGTGTCAAACCCATACATGACTTGTCAGCGGCTGAACCCTTTTCTGAAATAACGCGGTATGCAATGTTTGAATTTGGGCATTGTAATCTTTGAATTTGAACCTTGCAATATTTATGGTATTTGTTATATTGAAATGTTTCTGTTCTCTTGTCTCAACGCAAACAGTTCATCCGAGTGAACGGCATGTCGTATATCACACACACCTTGATCTGGATGGCCGTTTCTTTTGTGTTTCCTAATCACAAACAGTTAATCCGAGTGAACTATATGATGTATATCGCACACACCTTGATCTGGCTGACCGTTTCTTTTGTGTTGCCTAATCACAAACAGTTCATCCGAGTGAACCGTATGTTGTACATCGCACACACCTTCATCTGGCTACCCGTTTCTTTTGTTCCTCCTCATCAAAAATGGTTAATTTAACTGAATCATATGCTCTGAATCGCACACGCAACTAAAATATGAACTGTGTTTGATGTATCCTCCATCGCAAATGTTTTGCACCTTTTTTGATGGTTTGTTTACACCATCGTTTGCGATTATTGCATCGCACACAGATTCGTCGAAGGGTCTCTGGTCGTAGTGTCGCGCTAGTAGCATCCTGTAGTAGTGGATGTTCATTTCTCTACGACAATTGCAAAGTCTGGAGCATATTCAATCCTACCATATCCTATAGACTTGGCGGTTGATAGACAGATAATAATGAAGAGAATGGTGATTGGATTACCTCATAGCGTTCCTTCATCAAATTGACTAATCCAGCCTCAAAATCACGGCTGGTACATAAACGATTCAAATAACCGGAATGGATTTCTTGAGCATCAAACTGCGCATAGCTCTCTAAGTCTACCTTCCAATTGCCTTCATCATCAGCAGAAGTTTCTTCCTTAGTGCTGTGTTTGGATAAGATAGTGGGGTTACCCGGTGTTGTGTAACCAAATCCGGTGACGACGACGTCATCATTCTTCTCTTCAGCAGGTTTAACTGGGCTTGGCGGGTTAGTAATGGCCGGCTCGACATCCATATGATCTATGGTGACTTCATTTTCTTCTGGCAGCGATTCATCGATAGTGGCCTCAGCAGTTGGATGACAGGCTTCTGGTAATTGTTTTTCTGGCTCAGAATGGTTGGAGTCTTTAGCTAGCTTGCTCAGTTTTGCCTTCTTGCTAGGCTTAGCCATACCACTGAAAATCAAATAACACAAAGGTGATAGCATATTGATCAGGCATGAAGTTTGAATGATTGAATATACCCATACCTAGGCACAGTCTTGAAAGTTGGGATTTGACTTCCAGTTGAGTCGCCAGAGGAGGAATGAGATGTTCCCTAATAATTTGAATCAGACGGACTAAGAGGTTGATGAACAAGATCCGCCTTAGGATAATCTAAGTCAGAAAGTTTTGAAACCTCTGGTCGACGTTTGCGAGGCGTTGGGGTGTTCAATAAGCCGGAAGATAAAATTTCACCGCCGCTGTGCCGAGTTGTGTAGCGAGCTTCATGTTGTTGTTTCTTCAAAAGAAATTTGGGATCTAAGTGAGCTAACGGGTGAGAAAATCTTAGTTTCTGGCTTGCTTGTCAGGT
The DNA here is from genome assembly GCA_034509565.1 of Triticum monococcum. Lineage (NCBI taxonomy): Eukaryota > Viridiplantae > Streptophyta > Magnoliopsida > Poales > Poaceae > Triticum > Triticum monococcum. The sequence continues at coordinate 637,022,151 of CM067847.1, read as the reverse complement.
TTTCTGTGTTGGCAAAGGGTCTGCGCCGGAGGAAAGGATAATTACCTCTTCATCATCTGCACGGCTGGCCTCCGCATCATCCTAATAATAGTCATTGTCAATAAGATGTATGAAAATGAGCCAAGGGAATCAAGTTCGAATAATTCAAATTGGTGTTCTTCTTGGTAGCCTTACTCTTTGTCAGGGTTTTCTTTGGCTTCTCTCGCAACTTCTTGGTCTGGAAGGGTGAGACGTCATGTAAACATTGGATGAGTATGAAGGCAGTACAAATAAAACTATGAGTCAAGGATGATCTTGATTCGAAAACTTACAGCCAGTGGCTTATTCAGGACGCAGAAAGGACTCATTCCGACTTCACTACAATCTTCCAAGCTCTCATTCAGCAGGATCTTTGTCATATTATTGAAGTCTTCCTCAGTCATTTCAGTCTGGCAGTGGCGTCAAGGATCTGTTAGCACGTCGATATAATCACACATTAAACTAGGCCAGTGGCTTAAAGTCAAGATTCTCTAGGTGACCCAGCACCGAACTAGATCAATTCTGGTTAAACCATTGGCCATCAAGGCCTGGATCTTTGCAAATACAAGCACATATTTCGTTCGTGTTGCTGTGCGGATACGGTCCGGAAGATGATGTCTGCTACTAAGCCAGCTGGCATGTTAACCAGTCAGGGGATTTCTCCCTCCTACGAAGTATCTTGACAATAAAACCAAGTCTGGTTCCAGTCCTTGGGGTAACTAGGAAGATTAGTAGTTGGGAAGATGGCCTCTTTCCGGCGCTGTATAGATATGCCGCCTAGTGCCAGGCTAGGTCCATCTGTGAATTCATTATGCTGGTTCAACTAGTAGAACTCTCTGAATAGTTCTACGACGGGCTCCTGTTGAAGGTACACCTTGCAGAACACTTGGAAATTGCAGATGTTTGAAATAGAATTTGGTCTGATATCTTGTGGATGGAGCTTGAAGAAATGCAGCACAACTCAGAAGAATCTTGAGCCGGGAGGACTAAAACTCTGGTCCATATGATCCATAAAAACCACCATTTCACCATCTTTGGGCTCAGGGCGAGTTTCATTACCCGGAACACTCCAATGGATGGCTTCTTTTTTGGCTAAGACGACAGTCTGAACATATTCTTTCAAGTCTTCTTTCGTGACTCGGGAAATGACCCAGTCGCAGGCGATGACAGTCTTGACAGTCTTGAGAAACAAGGGCCTATGAGAAAGAAACGTTACCGGCTTAAGATGATGTTATTAAGCCGGACCATTGATTCAAACATAAATTGCTATAAACAATTAACATGTTAAGCCGGGGGATGAACCTTTGAAATACATGCGTCTTAAATGGGGACTAATGGTACCTACCAGATTGAGGAATCTACTGTTAAGACGGACAAAGTTTAAAACTCAAGATGTATCTTGTAGAATCAAATTATGAGAAAGAAAGCATGAATAAACCGGAGAAGCAATGCAAGTTATGAAGCATATGGTGGATCATAGTATAAGCCGCCTTGGCAGTTTTTTGGTGTTTCAGCTCTATCAAATGAAAATTCTGCTAAGTGGTGGGCAAACATGTTTCGCAAGTTAAAACTATAATTTTGGATCTATGGCAGTTCAGAAAAACAGTAAAATTAAACCTAAGCAGGCGACAGCGGAAGGCTGTGATGCTTTGATGAGGTTTTCTATGGAAAGGTGCTACTTTGATGATATAAACGAATGCTAAACTACTACCGCACAAAGATTATGTCTTATTTAGATTGAACGCTGCTCAAAGTTGAAGAACATGAAGAACAACAAGAACGCTGATGAACTACTCAAACCCTAGCACAAATCTGAGGCTTGGGTAAGGAGATACTTACAGATGCGGTGGAGCAGCGGTGACACGCCGGAGTTTTCTGGTCTGATCAGGTCGATGCAGTGGCCTGAGTTTGTGCAGGGTCGGAGATCGTGGTGGCGGGGCTCGGGCGGCAGAGGAGACGCGATAGGAAGACGAAGGGGGAAGCAAGGGGAAAATGATAAAGAGCCCTGTCCCTATTTATGAGGGAGTCGATACAAGGCATGCATGGGAATCGAGGAGGTCAAAATCATCATGTGGCTATATGGACGCCTCGATTTTTGGGATGTTTATGAAGATAAGGATCGGTTAAGTTGTTCTGAGCCTTGTGTGAAGTTAATGCGAAATGACATCATGGCGGTTTAAGAAAATTCTGTGAGCTGACGTCATGGCGGGTTACATCAAGATTTATCAAACAAGTGATGCAATATTTTGACAAGTTAGACATTGAAGATTGACATGAACAACTTCAAATCAACCGAAGGCCTAATGTTGGGGACATAACTATTGGGTATGAACCGCCCAGGAGGGGTCGGGTCATACCACTGGCGGTTTATCAGTAAAGATGGCGGATCATACAATCCCGTTGATGACCCAAGAATCAGAGGCGACTTGAGGCCCAAGGGGATGAACCTCCATAAGTGTAACTTGTATTGTAGGGCAAGTTTAATTAGTCACCGAGTCGGATACGTTGTGTATGAGCCGGCCGGGACGCCGTAAGCCGCCGGGCGTCAACCTGTGTATATAAAGGGACGACCTGATGGCGGTTTAGGGGATAGAAACAAGAGATCGAGAACTAGGTCAAGCGTATTCGCTCCCTGGTAATCGAAACCCAAGCAATACAATCCCAATCTATCGGTGTGGAACGACACCAATGGGATCACAAGAATCCCTACTACGGTTGCCGGGGCACAGGGTTTCGAGGAGAGCAGGGCTAGTAGATAGCACAAGGATCGTTTACCCAGGTTCGGGCCGCGTGGATGCGTAAAACCCTAGTCCTGCTTTGGTGGGTGTATTTCTGAGAGTTCTTGAGCTCTCGAACTAGCTGAGGTCAGCGTGTGGTTCGAAAGAGACGAATCCCCCTCCTCGTCTCCTAGGGCCTCCTTTTATAGGAAAAAGGGGTTGCCACAGTGGCACACAAGAGGAGCAAAGGTCTACGGTGGCATGAGGTTATCCATCGTATTACAGGACAAGGTGCATATCATGCATCACTTAGGTGTCCTCTTTCTTCATTGGGGACGGGGGCGAGGCACGTCCCATCCGTCGCCGCTCCTCCTCGCTTTGACACGCGCATCGGCCAGGGATGCGTGCGGTGCCATGTAGGCAGGTGATGTCTACTACACAACCTTCTTCATGTAGACGTTGTTGGGCCTCCAAGTGCAGAGGTTTGTAGGACAGTAGCAAATTTCCCTCAAGTGGATGACCTAAGGTTTATCAATCCGTAGGAGGCGTAGGATGAAGATGGTCTCTCCAAGCAACCCTGCAATCAAATAACAAAGAGTCTCTTGTGTCCCCAACACACCCAATACAATGGTAAATCGTATAGGTGCACTAGTTCAGCGAAGAGATGGTGATAAAAGTGGTATATGGATGGTAGATAAAGGTTTTTGTAATCTGAAAAATATAAAAACAGCAAGGTAACTAATGATCAAAGTGAGCACAAACGGTATTGCAATGCATTGAAACAAGGCCTAGGGTTCATACTTTCACTAGTGCAAGTTCTCTCAACAATAATAACATAATTGGATCACATAACTATCCCTCAACATGCAACAAAGAGTCACTCCAAAGTTACTAATAGCGAAGAACAAACGAAGAGATTATGGTAGGGTACGAAACCACCTCAAAGTTATCCTTTCTTATCGATCTATTCAAGAGTCCGTAGTAAAATAACATGAAGCTATTCTTTTTGTTCAATCTATCATAGAGTTTGTACTCTTATAACACCTTAAGACACAAATCAACCAAAACCCTAATGTCACCTAGATACTCCAATGTCACCTCAAGTATCCGTGGGTATGATTATACGATATGCATCACACAATCTCAGATTCATCTATTCAAACCAACACAAAGTACTTCAAAGAGTGCCCCAAAGATTCTACCGGAGAGTCAAGACGAAAACGTGAGCCAACCGCTATGCGTAGTTTCATGGGTGGAAACCGCAAGTTGATCACCAAAACATACATCAAGTGGATCAATAGAATACCCCATTGTCACCACGGGTATCCCACGCAAGACATACATCAAGTGTTCTCAAATCCTTAAAGACTCAATCCGATAAGATAACTTCAAAGGAAAAACTCAATCCATTACAAGAGAGTAGAGGGGGAGAAACATCATAAGAACCAACTATAATAGCAAAGCTCACGATACATCAAGATCGGATCACCTCAAGAACACGAGAGGGAGATAGATCAAACACATAGCTACTGGTACATACCCTCAGCCCTGAGGGAGAACTACTCCCTCGTCGTCATGGAGAGCACCGGGATGATGAAGATGGCCACCGGAGAAGGATTCCCCCCTCCGGTAGGGTGCCGAAACGGGTCTAGATTGGTTTTCGGTGGCTGCGGAGGCTTTTGGCGGAGGAACTCCCGATCTATCGTGCTCCCTGAAATTTTTAAGGTATATGGAGATATATAGGTGGAAGAAATACGTCAGGGGGCCACGAGGGGCCCACGAGGGTGGAGGTCGCGCCCCCCTACCCCGTGGCCTCCTCGAAGCTTCCCTTACATGCACTTCTAGTCTTCTGGGCTTCTTTCCTTCCAAAAATGAGTTCCCTGAAGTTTCAGGTCAACTGTTCACCGTTTGATTTTCCTTTTCTTCGAAACCCTAAAACAAGGTAAAAAGAGAAACTGGCACTGGGCTCTGGGTTAATAGGTTAGTCCCAAAAATGATATAAAAGTGTATAATAAAGCCCACAAACATCCAAAACATTAGATAATATAGCATGGAGCAATCAAAAATTATAGATACGTTGTAGACGTATCAGCATCCCCAAGCTTAATTCCTGCTCATCCTTGAGTAGGTAAATGATAAAAACAGAATTTTTGATGCGGAGTGTTACTTGGCATAATTTCAATGTAATTCTTCTTAATTGTGGCATGAATATTCAGATCCGGAAGATTCAAGATAAAAGTTCATATTGACATAGAAATAATAATACTTCAAGCATATTAACTAAGCAATCATGTCTTCTCAGAATAACATGGCCAAAGAAAGTTATCCCGACAAAATCATATAGTCTGGCTATTCTCCATCTTCACCACACAAAATATATAAATCATGCACAACCCCGATGACAAGCCAAGCAATTGTTTCATGCTTTTGATGTTCTCAAACTTGTTCAATCTTCACGCAATACATGAGCGTGAGCCATGGACATAGCACTATAGGTGACGTAGAATGGTGGTTGTGGAGAAGACAAAAAGGAGAAGATAGTCTCACATCAACTAGGCGTATCAATGGGCTATGGAGATGCCCATCAATAGATATCAATGTGAGTGAGTAGGGATTGCATGCAACGGATGCCCTAGAGCTATAAATGTAAGAAAGCTCAACCAAATAAACTAGTGGGTGTGCATCCAACTCTCTTGCTCACGAAGACCTAGGGCATTTTGAGGAAGCCCATCATTGGAATATACAAGCCAAGTCCTATACTGAAAGATTCCCACTATTATATGAAAGTGACAACATAGGAGACTCTCTATCATGAAGATCATGGTGCTACTTTGAAGCACCAGTGTGGTAAAAGGATGGTAGCATTGTCCCTTCTCTCTTTTTCTCTCATATTTTTTGGGCCTTTACTCTTTTTTATGGCCAATTCTCTTTTTTTATTTGGGCTTCTTTGGCCTCTTTTATTATTATTTTTATTTACGTCTGGAGTCTCATCCCGACTTGTGGGCGAATCATAGTCTCCATCATCCTTTCCTCACTGGGACAATGCTCTAATAATGATGATGATCACACTTTTATTTACTTACAACTCAAGATTACAACTCGATACTTAGAACAAGATATGACTCTATATGAATGCCTCCGACTGTGTACCAGGATGTGCAATGACTCATGAGTGACATGTATGAATGAATTATGAACGGTGGCTTTGCCACAAATACGATGTCAACTACATGATCATGCATAGCAATATGACAATGATGGAGCGTGTCATAATAAATGGAATGGGGGAAAGTTGCATGGCAATATATCTCGGAATGGCTATGGAAATGCCATGATAGGTAGGTATGGTGGCTGTTTTGAGGAAGGTATATGTTGGGTTTATGATACCAGCGAAAGGTGTGCGCAATGAGAGAGGCAAGAAATGGTGGAGGGGTGAGAGTGCGTATAATCCATGGACTCAACATTAGTCATAAAGAACTCACATACTTATTGCAAAAATATATTAGTTATCAAATCAAAGTACTATGCGCATGCTCCTAGGGGGATAGATTGGTAGGAAAAGACCATCGCTCGTCCCCGACCGCCACTCATAAGGAAGAGAATCAATAAATAAATCATGCTCCGACTTCATCACATAACGGTTCACCATATGTGCATGCTATGGGAATCACAAACTTCAACACAAGTATTTCTCAAATTCACAACTACTCAACTAGCATGACTTTAATATCACCATCTCCATATCTCAAAACAATTATCAAGTATCAAACTTCTCATAGTATTCAACACACTCATAAGAGAATTTTTATTATTAATCTTGCATACCAAGCATATCAGGATTTTAAGAAAATTACCATGCTATTAAGACTCTCAAAATAATATAAGTGAAGCATGAGAGTTCATCTATTTCTTGCCATCTTGCTCTAAAAGATATAAGTGAAGTACTAGAGCAAAAAACAAACTACTCCAAAAGATATAAGTGAAGATTAATGAGTAGTCGAATAATTATGCTAAATGTGAAGACTCTCTAACATTTAATAATTTCAGATCTTGGTATTTTATTCAAACAGCAAGCAAAACTAAATAAAATAAAACGACGCTCCAAGCAAAACACATATCATGTGGCGAATAAAAATATAGCTCCAAGTAAAGTTACCGATGAATGAAGACGAAAGAGGGGATGCCTTCCGGGGCATCCCCAAGCTTAGGCTCTTGGTTGTCCTTGAATATTCCATTGGGGTGCCTTGGGAATCCCCAAGCTTAGGCTCTTGCCACTCCTTATTCCATAGTCCATTGAATCCTTACCCAAAACTTGAAAACTTCACAACACAAAACTTAAAGTAGAAAATCTCGTGAGCTCCGTTAGCGAAAGAGAATAAAAGACCACTTCAAGGTACTGTAATGAACTCATTATTTATTTATATTGGTGTTATATCTACTGTATTCCAACTTCTCTATGGTTTATAAACTATTTTACTAGCCATAGATTCATCAAAATAAGCAAACAACACACGAAAAACAGAATCTGTCAAAAACAGAACAGTCTGTAGTAATCTGTAGCTAGCGCAAGATCTAGAAGCCCAAAAATTCTAAAATAAATTTATTGACCTGAGGAATTTATCTATTAATCATCTTGAAAAAGAATTAACAAAATATCACTCTCCAAATAAAAAATACAATAGTTCTCGTGAGCGCTAAAGTTTCTGTTTTTTACAGCAAGATCAAAAAGACATTCCCCAAGTCTTCCCAAAGGTTCTACTTGGCACAAACAGAAATTAAAAGTATACAACCACATATAAACAGAGGCTAGATAAATTATTTATTACTAAACAGGATCATAAATCAAGGAACAAAAATAAAGTTGCGTTGCCTCCCAGCAAGCGCTATCGTTTAACGACTCTAGCTAGCCATGATGATTTCAATGATGCTCACATAAAAGATAAGAATTGAAACCTAAAGAGAGCATCATGAGGAATATGACTAGAACATTTAAGTCTAACCCACTTCCTATGCATAGGGATTTTGTGATCAAACAACTTATGGGAACAATAATCAACTAGCATAGGAAGGCAAAACAAGCATAACTTCAAAACTTTAAGCACATAGAGAGGAAACTTGATATTATTGCAATTCCTACAAGCATATATTCCTCCCTCGTAATAATTTCAGTAGCATCATGAATGAATTCAACAATATAACCAGCACCTAAAGCATTATTTTCAAGATCTACAGGCATAGAAATTTTATTACTCTCCACATAGGCAAATTTCTTCTCATGAATACTAGTGGGAGAAAACTCAACAAAATAACTATCATGTGAGGCATAATCCAATTGAAAACTAAAATAATGATGACAAGTTTCATGGATATCATTATTCTTTATAGCATACAAGTCATCACAATAATCATCATGGATAGCAACTGTGTTCTCATAATCAATTGGAACCTCTTCCGAGATAGTGGAATCATTACTTAATAAAGTAATGACCTCTCCAAATCCACTTTCATCATTATAATAATCATAAATAGGAGGCATTATTTCATCATAATAAATTTGCTCATCAAAACTTGGGGGACAAAAAATATCATCTTCATCAAACATAGCTTCCCCAAGCTTGTGGCTTTGCATATCATTAGCATCATGGATATTCAAGGAATTCATACTAACAATATTGCAATCATGCTCATCATTCAAATATTTAGTGCCAAACATTCTAATGCATTCTTCCTCTAGCACTTGAGCACAATTATCGGAATCCTTATTTTCATGATAGATATTAAAAAGATGAAGCATATGAGGTACCCTTAGTTCCATATTTTGTAGTTTTATTTTATAAACTAAACTAGTACTAAAACAAAAAACAAAAAGATTCGACTGCAAGATCTAAAGATATACCTTCAAGCGCTAACCTCCACGGCAACGGCGCCAGAAAAGAGCTTGATGTCTACTACACAACCTTCTTCATGTAGACGTTGTTGGGCCTCCCAGTGCAGAGGTTTGTAGGACAGTAGCAAATTTCCCTCAAGTGGATGACCTAAGGTTTATCAATCCGTAGGAGGCGTAGGATGAAGATGGTCTCTCTCAAGCAACCCTGCAACCAAATAACAAAGAGTCTCTTGTGTCCCCAACACACCCAATACAATGGTAAATTGAATAGGTGCACTAGTTCGGCAAAGAGATGGTGATACAAGTGGTATATGGATGGTAGATAAAGGTTTTTGTAATCTGAAAATATAAAATTAGCAAGGTAACTAATGATAAAAGTGAGCAAAAACGGTATTGCAATGCCTTGAAACAATTCTTAGGGTTCATACTTTCACTAGTGCAAGTTCTCTCAACAATAATAACATAATTGGATCACATAACTATCCCTCAACATGCAACAAAGAGTCACTCCAAACTTACTAATAGCGGAGAACAAACGAAGAGATTATGGTAGGGTACGAAACCACCTCAAAGTTATCCTTTCTGATCGATCTATTCAAGAGTCCGTAGTAAAATAACATGAAGCTATTCTTACCGTTCAATCCATCATAGAGTTCGTACTAGAATAACACCTTAAGACACGAATCAACCAAAACCCTAATGTCACCTAGATACTCCAATGTCACCTCAATTATCCGTGGGTATGATTATACAATATGCATCACACAATCTCAGATTCATCTATTCAAACCAACACAAAGTACTTCAAAGAGTGCCCCAAAGATTCTACCGGAGAAGGATTCCCCCCCTCCGGCAGGGTGCCAGAACGGGTCTAGATTGGTTTTCGGTGGCTACGGAGGCTTCTGGCGGCGGAACTCCCGATCTATCGTGCTCCCTGATGTTTTTAGGGTATATGGAGATATATAGGCGGAAGAAGTACGTAAGGGGGGCCACGAGGGGCCCATGAGGGTGGAGGGCGCGCCTCCCTACCTCGTGGCCTCCTCGAAGCTTCCCTTACGTGCACTTCAAGTCTTCTGGGCTTCTTTCCATCCAAAAATGAGTTCCGTGAAGTTTCAGCTCAATTAGACTCCGTTTGCTTTTCCTTTTCTTCGAAACCCTACAACAAGGTAAAAACAGAAACTAGCATTGGGCTATGGGTTAATAGGTTAGTCCCAAAAATGATATAAAAGTGTATAATAAAGCCCATAAACATCCAAAACAGTAGATAATATAGCATGGGGTAATAAAAAATTATAGATACATTGGAGACGTATCAGCAGGCAGGCAGCTGAGTTGGCGAGGTGATGCAACCTTCACGAGGATCTGCATGCCGCCACGCAGGCGCTTGATGAGTTGGCCTGGGAGCTGCATGTTGCCACGCAGGTACCCGCCCAGCTGGTTGGGCTGGCAGCTGCGTGTGAATGGCGGTGCAAGCTTGGTTGACGTGGGCTTGGCGGTGGCCTTGCCGGCGTCTTTGGCGAGGGCCTTGCCGGGTGGCCCGGCAAGGGTCTCGCCCTGACGTGTTGTCGTCCCCGGCAAGGATCTTGCCGGGGGTCTGGTGGCCTTCCTCAGCAAGGATCTTGCCGAGAATCGTCGTCTTCTAATCTGATCTTGAATATGTCTTCACAAAGATCTGCATGCCACCATAGAGGTGCCTTCCCGAGCCCTCGCCCCGCGCTGATGATGGCACTGGGGGCCGTGGGCTCAAGGGTGGCTCGCTCTGTTGGTGTGGGATGAGCTGTCCCGACAGGAGTCTTGCCGGGGCCGCTGAGGCCACCCGGCAAGGGTCTCGCCCGGGGAACTTGCTTCGTCCTTCTGTTCTTTGTGGTCTTGGCCTTGGCGTTGCTTTCATTATCTTGGGCTTCGATCTTATCTTGGCTCAGCTCCCTCGTTCTGCTTGGTGTAGCCATGGGCGCGGCTCTGACTGCCCGTGCACAGGAAAAGGGGTACAAAGATGCGCCCTTATTTTTGTACACTGACAGGAGCCCCCGGGCATGGGCCACACATAAGTGCGACGCATTGTTGGGCTAGGCCCAAAACGGTTCACGGGCAGGTGGGGCGGTTTTTACCGTGGTAAGATTCATCAAGTGCTCCGCCTCCCAAGACCCGCGCGCGTGGCGCGGCATGGAGGGGTGTGCGTGACGTGGGTGGCATGCGTGGGACGGTTTCCACATGCATGCGTCACATCATAGTAAATGGCAGTGCGCCTCGTGGCTTCCCCATAAAAAGGGATAACCGCGGGTGCACTATTCCTTTTACGCTCCACGCAACCCCAATCTCGGAAACCTCCGTATGGCTTCCTCTTCTTCCTTAAGCTTCATCCCCGCTTGCCGTCATTGCGCTTCCGCCACCCTCTGTCCTGCCCTACACCCTAGTCGCCATGGCGCCAAAATCCACCAAGGGCAAGGGAGTGGCCAAGGACGCCGGAGCCGCGGAACTGCCGGAGAGTGCGCCGGCGGTGCAGCGGACGCAGTCCGCCTTCTTCCCCTCGACGGTCAACCTGTTCGAGCTTCGGGACTCCTTCACGCCCTGTGGGGAGTGAAGACGGGGGGAGAGAATTCGGGGCTTCTGGCCACGCGCGTCATCCATGCTAACTGCGCCAAGGCTGCCCCAAATCGGTACCCCTTCTTTGTTGATTTTTTTTCTTGCGGGCTCTGTCCTCCCTTCTCCGATTTCTTCAGCGACATCATGCTCACCTTCGGCTTTCACCTCCTGGATTTTACTCCGAATGTGGTGGCTTTGCGGGGGTGCATCCCAACATGGCGCTCTTTCGCCATTACTTCTTCCCTCGGATCCAAACGGGAGGTGCCATCTTGGGGTGCATCGTCTGGATCCCAAAATCCAAGGGAAGAATGGCGGGGCCGGTGGTGCTGGATCGAAGAGGAGGACCCGCCGGTGTTCCGCAGAGTTCGCCGGGCGCCGCCGGTTCGTAGAAGCGATTGGAGCGATGTCGACGCCGACAACGGAAAGCTCACGGTCTCCACCACCAGGATTCTCCGGCTTACCCAGGCCAGGCTCTCCCTTTAGATGATCAGGGCGGCCTTCATCCATTATCAGATCGCTCCTCTGCATAACAAGGGGAGGCCAACCTGGCTCTTCACGAACCCCGCCGACATCATGCGGCTTCGCCCTGGCCTCGACCACAACTTCACAGTGATGGCGCACGCCCATTTCTGCCACCGGATCTTCCAGCTTGATGTGGGCCGCGACGGCGAGGTCGAGCGGACCAGCAAGGTTGCGAGGGCCGCCGCGAAGGCCGGCAAGGTCCTCAAGGGGCCTCTGTTGAAGCTGCCGACAGGGGTGGTCCCGTTGTGCAACAACTCGCATTGGTCTGAGATCATCGCCATGGTGCCGGACTGCAACGCGCACAGCCCCTTCCCGAGATGGAAGGAGCCGAAGGACGCTGAAGTGCAGCAGTTCTTCGACACCCTGCACGAGTTGTATGTCAACACCGACATTGAGCAGCTGCTTATCCAGGAAACCTCCCAGGCGGAGCTGGACTTCATCGCCACCAGGGCGAGGGAGGCGCAACTTGCCAGGGAGGCCGGCAACGCCGACGGAGTGGAGGACAAGGCCGCAACGGCCGCGGAGGAGGAGTAGCTCGCCCGGTGGGTGATGGCCGTCGGGGGAGCCAGCAACGCCGGCACCGAGGCTCCTTTGGTTGAAGATGTGACCGACGGGTCGTCGTCGGTGGAGGCCGAGATCGCACAGCCGACACCACCTATGGGGAGGAGGTGAGTCCTGCGGCGGGCCAGTTCCGGCAAGCCGGTCAGGCCCGGCAGGGCTGCGCGGTCATAGATGACCTTGGAGGAGCCCGGGCGCCATACGAGGGCCGCGGCGGCAAAGAAGCCGATGAAGGCCGCGGTGAAGAAGAAGACAGCCGCCACTTGTTTGTCCGCGCATGCCCAGACACCACCTCCTTCTCCTCCTCAGGCGAATGTTGATATGGAGGTTACTTTTGATTATGGATCCCTCATCCCGAGGAGGAAGAGGAAGACAGCACAGGAGGAGGCCGACGACGAGTAAGACAGCAGAGGAGGAGCCGGACGACATGTATCAGGGGCACGACACATTGGTGCTGACCTTGTCAGGTATGCAGGAGGAGAGCAGTAGCAGGAGCCACAGAGGGCTACTCCCAACACGCCGCCCCCATCAACCACGCCGTCCCGGGGGGCGTCCCCGGCAAGGGCGCCAGGCACCGGGCCCACGCATATGGAGGAGGAGGAGAACTTGGGCGCCGTCGGCTTTGCCTCGAAGCCAAATGTTGGCGGGGAGGGGGCTTCTGTTTCCCAGCCAGGTACTGGCAGAGGTAAGTCATTTGCCGTTCGTCCCTGCTTCCCCCTTTTTTGGCTCCTGGTCCTGGCCTTGCCTCACCCCCTTCTTCGGCGCCCTGATTCCACCTCGGTGAACCCAAAGGACGTGGACGCCCTCATTGAGGGCGTCGCCAATGCTGCCGAGGCAGACGCCGAGAGGATCACAGTCGAGGAGGCCGCCAAAGACATTGCCGAGGATGCCGCCGAGGGACCCACCGGGGAGGCCGACAAGGCTGCCGCCGAGGAGGCCGGCAAGGAGCCTTCTAGGAAGCCGGCAGGACCTTTGCCAAGCAGGAGGAGGCTGGTGACCAGCCTTCCTCCTCTGCTACTTCCGGCTCCAGCAAGTACCTAAGGGTGAGTGACGATTTCTTCGTCCACCTTCTAGGCGCGTCGAGCACCAGGACATCCATTGAGGGAGAGGTGTTCGACGACGAGGTGCTTGCCGCTGCCGGGTTTGAAGTCGTCGACGAGCCGATCGTTGGCGGTGACGGCTCGCAGGAAGAGAGGCTCCTCCATGCCATGGGCGCCAGCTTTCGGAAGCTCCAGGCGCTCCACCGTGCCCGCCTGGACAAGGCTAAGTCCAGGACAGCGGTGGTGGAGAGGGCGGAGGCGGACCTCCAGAAGCGCGTTGCTGAGGCGTAGGACTGGTTCCACGAGGCCCACAAGGAGATCAAGGAAGCCCCGGGTGAGCAGGCCAAGCGCGACGTGGAGCTCACCATGAAGCTCGCCGATGTCGAGAAAGCTCAGGAGGCAGCGAAGAACTTGGCCGAGGCTGCGGGAAGCCGCTCGGACCCATCGCGAGGCCGCGCTGAACTCCCAGGAGGAGGACCTCGCTACGTGCGAGGAGAAGCTTACCGCCATGCTTCCCGGCAAGGATGCAGAGGTGGAGAAGCTTGTCTTGCAGCGGACCAGCGAGCTGGAGCAGAGGCACAAGGAGGCACTCAATGCCCAGGCCGAGGTTAACGCCGGCAAGGTGGAGGAGCTGGAGGCAGAGCGCGACAGGCTGAAGGAGCAGGCCCTGAAGCTGTCCAAGGAGAAGGACACGCTCAACAGTGTCGTGACAGAGGCGCAGGGCATGGCCGTCAGCAAGGCTGGGGAGCTCTTCGAGGCCAACAAGTCCATCAAAGACCTCAAGCTGAAGCTGGAGGGTCTCGAGAAGGTGCTGTCAGAGGCCACATCCTGAGAGGGGACCCTGGCCAAGGAGCTGGAGGCTGAGAAACTGTTGCGGAAGAAAGAGGGCCTCAACTTCCCGGACCACGTGGAGGGCGAGAACTGTTGGCTCGATCACCTTGCCACCGTTGCCAACCAGGCCGCCGCGCAGCTGGCCATCATTGGGATGTCGGACGTGAGGTATGTCCCGAAGAGGGGCGTCAGGGCCAATTGCAGCCTGACCATGTTCTTTGAGAAGGTCGTCGGCGCTCAGGAGCGGCTCCACGCCAACCAGACGGCCTCACTGGCCGATGAGTCCCGAAGGTTTTGCCAGGGTGCCATGACCAAGGTTCTCACCAAGGTGGCGCATTGGTACCCCGACCTCGACTTCGACGCCGCGTTGGAGAGCTTGCCGGAGGGAACCGACCTCGCGCCACTCAGGGAGTGCATCGAGCCCATCATCAGCCGTGTCGGCGGAATTCAGAGGGTGGAGGGCTAGCGCCGGGATTAGGGATCCCGTTTTTTTATTGCCGCTGTAGGTTCACAACCAAGACAATTGCTATCTCTAGTTAGAACCGCAGCAACAATTTGATGTAACATAACTCTGCAACACTTTTTAGTATCATTCATGTTATTTTCCTGTTCCTTTTTTCCTTGTATGTCCACCCTACGTAACTAGGTAGGCTTGCCGGCGCGTAAACCCAGGGCGGAGTCGTGGGGACAGATCCCCATTGGCCTGCCGGGTGTGCTTGCTGCCCGGCAAACCACCTTACCGCCCTTAGCGCGGCCGCCTGAACTGTCGAGTTTGACTCGAGTCAGAGTCAGGAGCGTTGCCAGGTGCAGAAGGCTACCCCGCCACTCTCGACGCGGCAGCTTTGAGCTGTTGAGCAGACTCGAAACAGAACAAAGGCGCTGCCAATCGCGGGGGGCCCCTTGCGTGCAGGTTTCCCATACATAGGCCAGATCTCCCAGGATGATAACCTTAAGTGTAAGAGGAAATAATCCAAGGCTCTGAATGACTTAGCTTTTCTGTCGCCGAGACGGCGTCGTTACTCCAACCGCCTTCTTCTCATAAACTGAAAGCGATGAAGAACCGCTAGGCTAACTACCAGACCAGATTCTCACAATTGCGCCCCCCTACCTGGCGCGCCAAAGATGTCGGTGTGGAACGACACCTATGGGATCACAAGAATCCCTACTACGGTTGTCGGGGCGTAGGGTTGCGAGGAGAGCAGGGCTAGTAGATAGTACAAGGATCGTTTACCCAGGTTCGGGCCGCGGGGATGCGTAAAAACCTAGTCCTGCTTTGGTGGGTGTATTTATGAGAGTTCTTGAGTTCTCGAAGTAGCTGTGGTGAGCGTGTGGTTCGAAAGAGCCGAACCCCCCTCCTCGTTGCCTCAGGCCTCCTTTTATAGGAAAAAGGGGTTGCCACAGTGGCACACAGGAGGTGGAAAGGTCTACAGTGGCACGAGGTTATCCCTCGTATTACAGGACAAGGTGCATTTAATGCATCGCTTAGGTGTCCTCTTGCTTTATCGGGGACGAGGGCGAGGCCCGTCCCGTCCGTCGCCGCTCCTCCTCGCTTCGACACGTGCCTCGGCCAGGGATGCATGCGGTACCATGTAGGTAGGCAGGCAGCTGAGTTGGCGTGGTGATGTGTTGACACACGAACATGTCACGTGTACCCTCGACGACGGGGGTGATGCACCGCAGCTCACGTCGAAGGAGTCCCGACCGACAGCGCGATACGCAAGACAGTCGATGGGCTCTTTTGCTGACCCGAAAACCCCACACCCCCAGGAGGGACCCCGTCAGGGAGCGCGGCGGCTATGGGCTGCCCTAGGTCGATTCGCTCGCCCCTAGAGCCTCGGGATTCACAGCTCTCAAACACGAAGAACAGCGAAGAACGAGATAGAAAAAACGGTGGAGAGATAAAACGTAGATGAAAAAGTAGTATATTGATTTATTGGATTGTGTGTTGTTCAATCGGCCATCACCCCCAACATATATAAGAGGCGGCTGGACTTCCCGTACAAGTAAAGGATTCGTCTAGGCTTTCCTTACAAGAAAAATTACATCAATTCACGTCCTAGAGTCCTAATTCTATTCCAACTCGGATTCAGTCTGAATCTTGCCCAAACTCTGTCTTCCTTCTTGCGCGGGCCGCCGGGCTTGCATATGATCTCTGATCAAGACGGCCCAAATATCAAACTGGTGTTGATCACTCTTTCAAATAAGGCCATCTTGAATACTTTTCGAGGTCATCTTTATCTTCAAGTCGGACTTGGTCTTGCGGTAGACTGGATTATCCGAGTCTCGTAGTGAGTTTGTAAGCCATATAATATCTCTGATGATGACGACTCCAAAATCAAAGTTACCTCTTGATGATATGCACAACTTCTGTATTGAACACTTCTTCATCCGAGGTCATCTTGATAAACTTTCAAGCATATGTTCAATTTCACTCGGATCCGAGCTCATCCACTCGGATTAGAGTCATTCACTTGGATTGTTCGACTGGACTTTTCACTCGGATGTTTAGAGTTTTTCACTCGGAATACAATTTTCACTCGGAATATCTTCACCTGGAGGACAATGTCACTCGGATGACCATAATTCCACTCGGATGACTATATTTTCACTCGACCGGTAAATTTTCACTCGACCGTAAACTTTCACTCGGACGGTAAACTTTTCACTCGGAATATTTTCACCTGGAGGACAATTTCACTCGGATGACCATATTTCCACTCGGATGACTATATTTTCACTCGACCGGTAAATTTTCACTCGACCGTAAACTTTCACTCGGACGGTAAACTTTTCACTCGGATTTTCCGACTGAAAACATAGCTTGATCTTGATTTGTCTCTCCAGGCCTCATACGACCTTGGATTGAGATGAATTATATACGAAAATCGATCGGCTCGACGAGACGAAACTTTTCTGTGTTGAAGGTTTTCCGATTCAAGGCCGTCTTGAGGGCCGAATTGCTCACGCATTGCATCAGACACTCATCAACATCTGTCTTGTGTCAAGCGTAATATTTTGGTCTCTGGCCTGTCCAGACCGTATTGACTATAACTTTTGCATACGAACTCGGATTGAGATAATTTATATATGAAAATCAATCACCTCGACGAGACGAAGACAAATCCTTTAGAGCGCTCCTTCATCTGAGGTCATATTGAGGGCGTAATTGGCCGAAAAGCACTCAGAACATTGAATTTTGTCACTCGGAGTACAGCTTCGGCCACTGAGATGAGGTCGAATGGCGATAGCCTAAACACCAAAGTTGTTCCACTCGACGATATGAAACTTTCTCATGCTGAAAACCCTTTCACTCTGTATCTTGCCGAAATCAGGTGTCAACATGATGGAACCTTCACGAAGATCTGCATGCCGCCATGCAGGCGCTTGATGAGTTGGCCTGGGAGCTGCATGTTGCCACGCAGGTGCCCGCCCAGCTGGTTGGGCTGTCAGCTGCATGTGAACAGTGGTGGAAGCTCGGTTGACGTGGGCTTGGCGCTGGCCTTGCCGGCGTCTTTGGCGAGGGCCTTGCCGGGTGGCCCGGCAAGGGTCTTGCCGTGGCGTGTTGTCGTCCCCGGCAAGGATCTTGCCGAGGATTGTCGTCTTCTAATCTGATCTTGAATATGTCTTCACAAATATCTGCATGCCACCACAGAGGTGCCATCCCGAGTCCTCGCCCCACACTGATGATGGCACTAGGGGCAGTGGGCTCAACGGTGGCTCGCTCCGTTGGTGTGGGGCGAGCTGTCCCACCAAGAGACTTGCCGAGGCCGCTGAGGCCACCCGACACGGGTCTTGCCCGGGAAACTTGCTTCGTCCCTCTGCTCTTTGTGGTCTTGGCCTTGGCGTTGCTTTGATTGTCTTGGGCTTCGATCTTACCTTGGCTCACCTCCCTCGTTCTGCTTGGTGTGGTCGTGGGTGCGGCTCTGACTGCCCATGCATAGGAAAAGGGGTACCAAGATGCGCCCCTATTTTTGTACACCGCACAAACTGGAGTAGGCCTTGTTACCTCCACCGTGAGTGGACGAACCAGTATAAACCCTCTGTGTCCTTTGTCTCAATTAACCCCTTTAAGCTAACCTAGTTGCGATGGCTCCACGACTAAGTCCTTCCGCGAGGAAATCTACCGTGAAAATTCCACAACAATGACCCATAAGTATAGGGGATAAATCATAGTCCTATCAATAAGTAAGAGTGTCGAACCCAACTAGGAGCGAAAGGAAATGTCAAGTGGTTTTCAGCAAGCTAATTTCTGCGAGCATTGAAATTGTCGGTAACGGGTAGTTTGATAGCAAGATAATCTGTAACGAATAAGTAATGGTAACGGTAAATAAACTATAGCAAGGTATCCCAACCCTTTTGTGGCAAAGGACAGGCCAAAACGGTCTCTTATAATAAGCAAAGTGTTCTTGAGGGCACACGTGAATTTCATCTAGTCACCTTCATCATGTTGGTTTGATCTGTGTTCGCTACTTTGATAATTTGATAGGTGGGTGGACCGGTGCTTCGGTTTTGTTCTTACTTGAACAAGCCTCCTACTTATGATTAATGCCCTCGCAAGCATCCGCAACTACGAGAAAAGTATTAAGATCCAAATCGGTCCCTTACGAAGGAGCACATAAACTAGAGTTTAAGATTTTGTCACTCTAGCAACCCATCATCTAATAACTACTCCAAAATGCATTCCCTTAGGCCCAAATATGATGAAGTTTCATGTAGTCGATGTTCACATGACACCACTAAGGGAATCACAACATACATATCACCAAAATATCAAACACACATCAAGTTCACATGATTATTTGCAACAAGATTTCTCCCATGACCTCAAGAACAAAAGCAACTACTCATAAATGATAATCCTACTCAAGATCAGAAGGGTATCAAATAACATAATGGATCTGAACATATAATCTTCCACCAAATAAACCATATAGTAATCAACTACAAGATGTAATCAACACTACTAGTCACCCACAGGTACCAATCTGAGGTTCCGGTACAAAGATTCAACACAAGAGATGAACTAGGGTTTGAGAGGAGATTGTGATGTTGAAGATGTTGATGAAGATTGGCCTCCCAAAGATGAGAGGGTTGTTGGTGATGATGATGGCGATGATTTCCCCCTCCGGGAGGGAAGTTCCCCCGGCGGAGTCGCTCTACCAGAGGGCAAAAGTAATCCTGCCCAAGTTCCAC
This sequence comes from Triticum monococcum, assembly GCA_034509565.1. Lineage (NCBI taxonomy): Eukaryota > Viridiplantae > Streptophyta > Magnoliopsida > Poales > Poaceae > Triticum > Triticum monococcum. Next base: position 637,002,802 of record CM067847.1, on the reverse strand, counting down.
CTCGAGACAGCGGCACTCCATCCTGAAAGTCCTATCCTCATTTTTTCTAGGTCAAAATGACTTATATACCAGAAGATGGGCACCGAAGGGGGCTGTGCTGAGCACAACCCACCAGGGCACGCCTAGGTGGCCTGGCGCGCCCTAATGTCTTGTGCTCACTAGGTGGGGCCCCTCCGGTGGTGATTTTCCCCAGTATTTTTTATATTCCAAAGCAATTCTCCATAAATTTTTAGCTCATTCGGAGATGTGCAAAATTGGTAACTTTAACATAGCTTTTTCCGGTCCAGAATTCCAGCTGTCGGCATTCTCCCTCTTTGTGTAAACCTTGCATATTATGAGAGAAAAGGAATTAGAATTACTCCATAAAGCATTATTATGCATGAAAACATTATAAATAATAGTAGGAAACCATGATGCAATATGGACGTATCAGAGATCTATTTGATGTAATGACTTTTTGTAGTGTGTTTGTTGGGATCCGATGAATTATGAGTTTATGATCAGTTCTATCCGTGAATATTATATGAGTCTTCTTTGATCTCTTATATGCATGATTATTAAAACATCGTATTTCTTCTCCAAAACGTTGGTTTGGTTTGGCCAACTAGATACATTTTTTTGCAATGGGAAGAGGTGCTTTGTGATGGGTTCGATCTTGCGGTGTCCTCACCCAATGATAGAAGGGATAGCGATGCATGGATGTATCTTGCGGTGTCCTCACCCAATGATAAAAGGTGGGGTCTATTCCTACATGAATAGATCTTGTCCACATCATGTCATCGTTCTTATTGCATTACTCCGTTTCTCCATGAACTTAATACACTAGATACATGCTGGATAGCGGTGGATGTGTGGAGTAATAGTAGTAGATGTAGGCAGGAGTCAATCTACTAGTCTTGGACGTGATGCCTATATATATACATGATCATTGCCTTATATCGTCATAATTATTTTCTCTTTTATCAATTGCCCAACCATAATATTTTACCGACCAAATGCTATTTTCTTGAGAGAAGCCACTAGTGAAATCTATGGCCCCCGGGTCTATTTTTTGCCATATTGTTTTCAAATCTATAATTCCAAAAACCCAAAAATACCTTACTGGAATTTTTCTTTATTTATTTTATTTTGTGTTTTCTCTAGATCTATTTATCCAATCTCATACAGTTTAATCTATCTTAATACCAAGGAGGGATTGACAACCCCTCTAACGCGTTGGGTTGCAAGTATTTGTTATTTGTGTGCAAATACTATTTACATAGTGTTGCTTGGTTCTCCTAATACATTGATGACCTTGGTTTCATAACTGAGGGAAATACTTACTGTTGATGTGCTACATCATCCTCTCCTCTTCCGGGAAATACCAATGCAGATACAAGCAATCAGGAAGAATTTATGGCGCCGTTGCAGGGAGACATAATCAACATCTATCAGGTACCCAGTCACAAATCTCATCTCCTTGCAACTTACATTATTTGCCATTTGCTTCTCTTTTTCGTTCCCCCCACTTCTAAAAACGTTTTCAGAAACACAGAGAAATATTTTCCTTTTTATTTGTCTTCTTTCTGTTTGCCTATTTGTTCTTTTGCTGTCTTTGCTTGTGTGCCACATGTCTTCTATTTTCTTGCATCTTTTCTTGTGTGCCACATGTCTACTATTTTCTTGCATCTTTGCTTGCCAAAAATCTATTGTTATGGATCCTCATCCACTTGCTAATCTTTTTAAAAGATCTAATTTTGATGAACCAATTGCTAGTGAGTTGAGTGCACTAGAGTATCTTTATGCAGTTTTGCTTGAAATTCGTGAATCTAAAAGTTGTGATGAAGTGTTAACAGAAGAAATTTATAAAGTGGTTCACGGTAGATCCTTCGATGAAAAGCCTAATTACAATGATGTTATTATCAATTATATTAATGTCAATTGTGTTAATAATTCGCCAAACCCCAATCTTGGGGATGCTTATTTTGCTATGCCCACTACTTATTGTAATGATCACGATTGGGGTGATGCATCTTATGATGTTGAAAATTTACTTAAGCCTCTTGATGACTATGATATTGATAATAATGCTTGGAATAATATTGAAAGTGGGCTTGGAAGAGCATCAACTTTAAGTAAAAATAATCCCACACATTTAGAGAGTGTTCAATCTTGTGAAATTTTCGACAAAAGTGGGTTCAAAATGTCATGACTTTATTTGAAGATAATCCCACTATTTTGGAAGAGTGTCAACTTTGCATGCATGTGGATAATGAAGAGAATATTTTATGTGATAGTTATATTTTTGAATTTGATTATGATCCTACATGTAATTATAATCAGAGAGGAAAATATTGTTGTATAAATGTTTATTCCTCTCCTATGCATATGCTCAATGATTCTTGTTTTGGTAATTTGTTTGCTTCTAGAATTCCGATGCATAGGAAGTTTGTTAGACTAAGATTTGTTTGTCACATGTATTATGATGCTCTCTTTGTGTTTCAATTACTATCTTTCATGTGAGCATCAATAAAACTCAAGCCTATCTCGATGGCTATAAAGAAAGAGCTGCCTAGGAGGCAACACAATGAATAAGATATTTTTCTATTTTTATTATATTTTTGTGTGTTCACGCAATTATGTTCTGTTATGATAGTGTTTTTATGTTTTATGTAGTGTTTGTGCCAAGTAAAGCCTTTAGGATCATGTTGGGTGATAGTTTATTTTATCTTGTTGAAAAATAGTAAATTTTCTGCCAAGTAGCAGAATTGTTAATAATCACAGATGTGTGATAAAATTCTGAATTTTTTACACGGGCTTTCCTATGTTGTCCTAATTTTTCAGAATTTTTGGAGTTACAGAAGAATGGACAAAGTCCAGATTAATACAGACTATTCTGTTTTTGATAGATTCTATTTTTGTTGCATTGTGTGCTTATTTTGATGAATCTATGGATTGTATTGGAGGGTATAAGACATGGTAAAGTGAGAATACAATAGGTATAATGCAATAATAAAACATAAATGGCTTTGCAATAGTACTTAAAGTGATGATTTGCTTTATTATAATAACGGATCTCATGAAGGTTTTGTTGGGTTTTTTGTCATTGAAGTTTTCAAGTTTTGGGTGAGATCACGATGGATGAAGGAATAAGGAGTGAAAAGAGCCTAATCTTGGGATGCCCATGGCACCCAAGGTAATATTCAAGGAGAACAAAGCAACTAAGCTTGGTATGCCCCGCAAGGCATCCCCACTTTCTTCTAACAACCATCGGTAATTTTGCTTGGAGCTATATTTTTATTTGTCACCTATCATGAGTTTTGCTTGCAGCGTCTTGTATTATATGAGCCTTTGCTTGCTTTGCTTTTTAGTTTGTCACAATCATCCTTGCTGAACACACCTATTTGAGAAACTCATAATGATGTTATGATTTGTTAGAATTGCTCTATGTGCTTCACTTAAATATTAAGATATAAAATTGCTCTTCACTTATATCTTTTTGAGCATGGTGGTGCTTTAATTTTTGAAGAAATGCTCACATGCTTCACTTATATTAATTTGAGAGTTAGTAAATTTTTGGAGACATTCTCTCATGGTTCATTTATATTATTTTGAGAGATGTTGAAAATTATTTATGCTCATGTTCTTCACTTAAATTTATTTGAGAGCTTGTTATAAGAAATGGTGATATATGAAATTAGTCCCAAAGTGATAGATATCCAAGGGGGATATAATAAAAACATTCGTGAAGATCATTGGACATTATAAACTTGATTCTTTGTAATAGTTTCGAGATATGATTATAGTGACATGTGAGTCATGTTGGTGAGTTATTATTCTTTAGTAAGAATATTGGTGTTAAGGTTTGTGATTTTCTATGCGAGCACGAAAGTCAATAGTTATGCAATGAAATTACATCCTACTTGTGGTGCATTATTCGGTGTTAGTTATGCTTAATGCTTGTTTATGAGAAGTTTCGTTTCTTGGTTGGTTGCTTCTCAATCTATTTGCTAGCCTTTCCTTGTACTAAGTAGGAATACTACTTGTGCATCCAAAATCCTTAAACCAAGTTGTGCCATATGAGTCCATCATATGTACATATATGCAGTATTTCCATGTCGTTCCAAGTAAATTTGTATGTGCCAACTCCAATTTTAAAAATGAACTTCCTTTTTGTGTGCCCGTACCGCTCATGAAGTGGCAGGGGGTGGCCAATATTTTTCCATGCTACATGTGTTATTCTCGAGATGAGTATTCATTCACTTTTCATTGCACAAGAGTGTGGCGGTAATAGGGATACCCGGTCCCGAAATGAAAAAGAAATTTACTTTATGTTATCAAATAATATATTCCTTGGAAGGTGTTGGTATGGAAGGCGCCCGTGGATACAGCTAGCCATGGATTGTGAAAGAATGGTGCAAAAAGGAATAGACTTTATTTTATGTTTGGGAACCGCATATGATTTATCTAGCATAGAAAGTATTGGGAACTACTCGGTCGTTTTCGTTGACGGGAAAAGCATGCCTCTCAAAATATTTTATCTCTCAATTTAAGCATTGAGCTCTAGCACCTCTACAAATCTCTACTTCCCTCTAGCAAGGGCTTATCTATTTTACTTTATGCTATTTTTATTTTTATTTGAGTCTCCATCTTCTCTTATAAAGCACCAACGAGGGAGCACTATGATCATACTCGTGCATTGGATGTTGCTAATATTCGAGTGTGTTTCATGAATGGATCAATGATTGAGCAGGATGGGCTAGGGATAACTTTCTTTAGTGTTGATATTTTGAAAGACATGGTTGCTTGTCGATATGCTTGACTATTGAAATCTTCACGTCAAATATAGACTATTGCTTTAAGTCATCTAAAAGTCAAATGTCCATGCTACAAAAGAAAAGAATATGTGATGAACTTGTTAGGAAACATTCCAACATATCAATAATTTATGATTGTTACATGTTGTTATATTATCATTCTTGGATGTTTTACATTCATTTTATAGCAACTTTATATCCTTTTTTGGGACTAACCTAATGGCATAGTGTCTAGTGCAAGTTGTTGTTTTTTGCTTGTTTTTTACTTCGCAGAATATCCATATCAAAAGGAGTCCAAACGTAGCGAAACTTTTTGGAGATTTTTTTCTGCCCAGAAGACACCTTGGGAGCCAAGGAAGTGCACGAGGGAAGGCCCGTGGGCCCCACCACCGACCTGGGCGCGTCAGAGGCCCCTGGCGCACCCTAATGGGTGTTGGGGCCCACAAAGGTCCTTTCCATCGGTACATCTCCAATGTATCTATAATTTTTTATTGTTCCATGTTGTAATATTATCATTCTTGGATGCTTTACAATCATTTTATAGCAGCTTCATATCATTTTTTGGGACTAACCTATTAACATAGTGCCCAGTGCCAGTTGTTGTTTTTTTTATTGTTTTTTACTTCACATAATATCAGTACCAAACGGAGTCCAAATGTAGCAAAACTTTTTGGAGAATTTCTTTTGACCAGAAGACATCTAGTGGGCCAAAGAAGTACCGAAGGGGAGCCCTGAGGGGGGCACAACCCACCAGGGCTTGCCTGGAGGCCCAGGCGCGCCTAGATGGGTTGTGCCCACCTCGGTGGCTTCCTGAACTGACTCTTTGTCATATAAATACCAAAATACTCAGAAAAACCCTAGGCGAGTCGACGAAACACAATTCCAGTAGCCGCAATTTCTAGAACCACGAGATCCAATCTAGACACCATCACGGAGGGGTTCATCATCCACATTGGTGCCTCTCTGATGATGCGTGAGTAGTTCACCATAGACCTACGGGTTCATAGGCAGTAGCTAGATGGTGTCGGGGTAAATAGCCACGGGTAGCCCAGCCGGCTTCCCCTGGCCCCTCAGAAAAAATTATGAGCCCGTCCGGCTCATAAGAAGACTCAAGACTTAGGCCGGCTCCCCCCTAGCCGGCTAACTTCCTAGCCGGCTTGGGGGGCGGCCCGCTCTTTCTACCCCCGCAAAGAAAACTATGGAGGACCGGCTACGACCTGGCCGGCTGCGGCAAGGCCGGCTATGGCACGGCCGGCTATCGCAGGGCCGGCTCCGATAAAGCAGTCAACGCCGTACCCGCGATGTACGCGTCCACTTTGCGATGATGAAGCGGGGCGTGGCTACAGTGGAGCCTGCCACCCCCAAAACCCGGAGCACGCCTGGTACAGCGCGTCGTGCGGGCAACTGTGGCCCGCCCGGCACGGCACTGTAGCCTCGGCGGCTCTGACGCCGTCCACGACGGGCCGCCAGTGTGGCCCCCGAGGCGGTGGGCCCCTTCGGGCAGAGAGATGCCGAAGGCGGCCACGCCTCCTCTCAAGCCGGCAAGACAGAGGCCCATTAAGAAGACAAGGTGAGGCGGGGCTACAGTAATCGCCCGCCAGGGCGGCGTTACTGTAGCCACGCTTACCCCGACCAAGCCTGCGCCAACAAACACGGAGCAACAGTAACCGGCCGCCGACAAGGCCCTGTCCGGTGGGGCCGGCCTGTCGTCCCAGGAGCCGGCAGTCGGCGGGACCCACCGGCCGGCGGGCCCCAGAAGCCGGCGGAGAAGCCGGCGAGCATAGTCACAGACAGCTGGGCCTCGCGCCCAGTCGGATTACCATTGTACCCCCGGGGGGTAGGCCTATATAAACCCCCCGGTGCACCCATGCAAAGGGTCTAACTCTTGTTCTAGACATAGACACTTACGAGGAGAAGAGGCAGGCTGTGCTAAGCCCTTCTTCCTCCTTCCATCCCAAACAGCTCAAGGAGCATTATAGCCACCTGTGAACTTAGTAACCATGCGGAGACCCCGCAGAGCAGCAGTAGGGGTGTTATCTCCCCTGAGAGCCCTGAAGCTGGGTAAGATTCGCTGGCGTGCATGTCTACGCCTCATCCCGTTTCCAGGCACCGGCGACGTTCTTTTGGCCCCCTCAATGATAAGCCACCCATTGGCATATGTCGATCCTACCACCCGACATTTGGCGCCCACCGTGGGGCCAGGTGCACCGTCGTCCGGAGACCTGTTCTGGACGGGAACCCTTTTCCTTCCTCGCGAGCGCAGCCAGCCTGGCTCGCCCGATGGCGCTTGCCGCGACGCGCTGCATGGCATCACTGATGCCTGCGCGGCTAGCGGCCTCGCCAGCCTCTTCGACAAGGCCCGCATCTCCGACGAGCTCGCCTCCGATGCGGGCACAGATCACCTCGCCAACCTCCTCAGCCAGCTCCACGTCTCCAGCGAGCCCGCTGCGGACTTGGAGTCGGTTGGCTCCACCGACCCGATGCCCGTCGACTCCGACGCGGCATCCTACGACACCTTCCCCACCAATGTCACGGTCTACAACGATCCGCTCCCTCCGGCTGGCGATTGCGATTCCGACGCCCCCGAGGTGATGGTTATCGGCCTTGACGGCCCGACCGACGAGGGCGCCCGCGACTCCCCGCGCGCGGCAGCCCAAGACTTGTCCGTCCCCCTTCCGGCTGACGCCAGCGACGAAATTCTGGAGGCACGCCGCCTCGCCCTCCTCGCGGAGGGCCGGCGGCTGGCCTCCGTAAGACGCCTCACTGAGGCCTACCAGCGCGAAGCTGATCGCGCCGCCTTCGGCACGCCGGCTCCGGCTGGCCCTAGCCGGGCCGGCGCTGTCAGGCAATGCGGCGCCGTCATCGCCGACGCGCTCGGCGTGGATCGCCCGGTCTACGCCACCCCGCTCGAGAATCTGCGTGCCGCCCAGGCGGCCGTAGACGAGCTAGACGGCTTGGAAGCCGAAGATCTCCCCCATATGACGCGGCGCATCCAGCAGCTAATCGATGCGGCCGCACGACGGCACGAGGCCGACGCCTGCGCGGGAAGCCCTCCCCCGCGCCGCGAGCACGGCGCGACCTCCCGGTCGCCAACTACCAGCTACACCCGCGCGCGGCGCGAGAAAGAGCCGGCTGCCAGCCGAAGCCGGACCCAAGTCTCCATCGAGCGAGACGCGGACGGCCGCCCTCGAGCCATGGAATGGCGGGGCACCCCGCCTCCGCCTCGAACTCGCGGAGAAAGATATCCTACCCCGCCTCCCGTGGCTCACCCGACTCTCAGCGGCCGGCTTGGTCGCCGGGAGGGAATCGGCGAAAACGACGCCCGCCACCGGTCGACCGCCTTGCTTCGGCCCCCGCATCCGCGATGAGCCCTTCCCCAAAGGGTTCTCGCTCCCAAGAGACACGCCTAAGTACAATGGCTCGGTGAAGCCGGAAGACTGGCTGACCGACTACTCCACGGCCGTCAGCATCGCCAATGGCAACCGGCGCGTTGCCGTAAAGTACGTGCCCCTCATGCTGCAGGGCACGCCGCGGACTTGGCTTAACAGCCTTAAGCCACTCAGCATCAACAGCTGGGTGGACTTCACTGAGGCCTTCATTTGCAACTTCACCAGCACCTACAAGCGGGCTCCCAAGCCCAGACAGCTCTCCCTGTGCGTACAGGGCCCAGCCGAGTCCACTCGCGACTACCTGACGCGTTGGGCCGAGCTCCGCAACTCCTGTGAGGGGGTGCACGAGGTGCAAGTCATCGAATACTTCACCGCCGGGTGCCGAGAGGGCACCCTCCTCAAGCACAAGCTTCTCTGTGATGAGCCGACTACCCTCGACGAGCTCCTAAACATCGCCGACAAGTACGCCACCGCCGACTCCTCGATGAAGACCGAGCTCTGGGTGGATGCATCCGGAAAGGTACTCAATCCGGCGCCCAAACCGCCGGCTGGAGACGGCGGCCGATGCCAACACCAGAACGATCAAAAACGCAAGGGCCCTACGCTGCCTCCCGCCAGTCGGCAGGTGGCCACGGTCGAGGACGCGCCGCCTGAAGGGCGGCCCGCGCCCAAGAAGCCTAAGGGCGGTCGGCCGGCTTGGCAGCCGGCCTTCTCCTACGAGCAAACCCTTGATGCCCCGTGCAAATTCCATAGCGGCGCGAAGCCGTCCAACCACACGACCCGCAAATGCAACTGGCTAGCCCGAATCTCGAAGGGCGAAGGGCTCACGCCGACTCCGCCTGCCGGCCCGCCGCCGCCGGCTCCGCCGCCCAAAGCTGCCCGGCCCGCGGTCGGTGCCGTGCAGGACGAGTTCCCCGACGAGCAAGTGTCTTATGTCATCTTCACGAGCCAGCCCGAAGACCGGCGCGGCAAGCGCCGAGAGCAACAGGAGGTCAACATGGCCGCTACCAGCCCAGCCGGCCACATGCACTGGTCGGAGAAACCCATCAGCTGGAGCCGGGCCGACCACCCAGAGGTGATGCCCTGCCCCGGCTCCTACGCATTGGTCCTGGAGGCCACCCTCGCTATGGATACGCGCGCCGCACGGTTCTCCCGCGTGCTGATCAACGGCGGAAGCAGCATCAACATCCTGTACCGTGACACAATGGAGAAGCTGGGCGTCAAGGCCAAGCAACTTGCGCCGACTCGAACGGTGTTCCACGGCATCGTACCCGGACTGTCCTGCGCCCCCATCGGCAAGCTCAAGATCGATGTACTCTTTGGGGGCAAGGATCATTTCCGCCGGGAAGCAATCTGGTTCGAGGTGGTGGACCTGGATAGCCCTTATCATGCCTTGCTTGGCCGCCCCGCCTTGGCCAAGTTCATGGCGGTCCCCCACTATGCTTACCTCAAGATGAAGATACCGAGCTCTAAGGGTGTCATCACCATCGCCGGCGACTACAGGAAGTCCGCCGACTGCGCCGCGGCCAGCAGCCGGCTGGCCGAATCCCTCGTGATCGCGGCCGAGAGGAAGACGCTGGACCGGGTCGTGGCCCTGGCCAGCAAGCAGCTAAACCAACCCACCGACTCCAAGGAGTATGATGCCCAAGGATCTTTCCAGCCGGCCAAGGAGACCAAGAAGATACGGCTCGACCCCGAGCACCCCGAGAGGTTCGCCGTCATTGGGGCGAGCCTAGATAGCAAATAGGAAGGCGAGCTCGCCGATTTCCTCCGTGAGAATCGGGATATCTTTGCATGGTCCCCCAGGGACATGCCGGGTGTTCCGAAGGATTTCGCCGAGCACATCGATCTTGAGCTTCATCATGGAAGAGAAGAGAAGAGAAGGATCGTAGGGGAGGAGATAGCCCGACTCCTTGCAGCTGGCTTCATCATGGAAGTTTTCTTCCCTGAATGGCTCGCGAACCCGGTTCTCGTGCTGAAGAAGAATAACAAGTGGCGCATGTGTATAGATTACACGAGCCTCAACAAAGCCTGCCCAAAAGATCCCTTCGCTCTGCCCAGGATCGATCAAGTAATAGACTCCACAGCCGGATGCGAGCTGTTGAGCTTTTTGGATGCCTACTCGGGATACAACCAGATCAAGCTGAACCCGGATGACCAACTGAAGACCGCCTTCATCACGCCGTTTGGGGCCTTCTGCTACCTGACCACGACGTTCGGCTTGAGGAATGCCGGCGCCACGTTTCAGCGTTGCATGCAGAAGTGCCTCCTCACGCAGCTCGGCAAGAATGCCCACGTTTACGTGGATGATGTCGTGGTGAAGACGGAGAAGCGTGGCACTCTGCTGGAAGACTTGAAGGAGACATTCGAGAACCTGCGCCGGTTCCGAATCAAGCTCAACCCAGAGAAATGCGTGTTCGGAGTGCCAGCCGGCCAGCTCCTAGGCTTCCTGGTCTCTGAACGCGGCATAGAGTGCAACCCTGTGAAGATGAAAGGCATCGAGAGGATGGCGGTCCCAACCAAGCTCAGAGAGATTCAGAAGTTCACCAGGTGCCTGGCCTCTCTTAACCGCTTCATCAGTCGGCTCGGAGAAAAGGCTCTCCCCCTCTACCGCCTCATGAAGAAGAGCACTCACTTTGAGTGGAACGACCAGGCCGACCAAGCTTTCCACGAGCTGAAGAAAATGCTGTCCACGCCGCCTGTCTTGGCGGCACCGACTGAGAAGGAGCCCATGCTCCTATATATTGCCGCCACCAGCCGGGTGGTCAGCACCGTCATTGTGGTCGAATGCCCCGAAGAAGGCCGAGCCCAGCCGGTCCAGAGACCAGTCTATTACCTGAGCGAGGTGCTGTCCACCTCGAAACAAAATTACCCGCACTATCAGAAGATGTGCTATGGCGTGTACTTCGCCGCCAAGAAGTTGAAGCCGTACTTTCAAGAGCATCCCATCACGGTCGTATGCACTGCCCCGCTTGCCGACATCATAGGCAGCCGGGATGCATCCGGCCGGGTGGCCAAATGGGCCATCGAGCTGGCCCCCTACACCATCTTCTACCAACCCCGCACCGCCATCAAGACGCAAGCGTTGGCCGACTTCCTCGTCGACTGGGCCGAGACCCAGTACTTACCGCCGGTGCCCGACTCCACCCATTGGCGCATGCACTTTGACGGATCAAAGATGCGCACCGGCTTGGGGGCCGGCGTCGTCCTTACTTCTCCAAAGGGCGACAAGCTGAAATACACGCTGCAGATCCACTTCGCCGCCTCCAGCAACGTCGCCGAGTATGAGGCACTCATACACGGGCTCCGGCTGGCCAAGGAGCTTGGTATTCGCCGGATCCTGTGCTATGGCGACTCGGATTTGGTGGTACAGCAGTCTTCTGGCGATTGGGACGCCAAGGACGCGAACATGGCGAGCTACCGTTTCCTAGTACAGCAAATCAGCAGATACTTCGACGGATGTGAGTTCCTTCACGTGCCGCGGGCCGACAACGAGCCAGCTGACGCCCTGGCCCGAATAGGTTCCACGTGGCAAGCAATACCAGCCGGCGTCGCCCTGCGGCGCCTCCTCAAGCCTTCAAACAAGCCGTCTCCGGAGTCCGACTCCATTTTCGTGCCGCCTAACCCCGAGGGGGCCGGGTCTGGCTCGAAGAATCAAGCAGCCGGCCCGGAGACTTCAATATTCGGCTCGGGAACTGCCGCACTCGGCCCGGGGGCTGCTGTAGCCGGCCCGGGGACTTCTTCAGCACAGGAAGCGGCGGCCGACCCCAGCGCTGCACCGCCCAACCCACCCACCCTGGTGGCTCTGGCAACATTGGTGGCTGAGGAGGTCGCCGCCCCATCATGGGCCCAAGCCATCCGCAACTTTCTGGTGAACCATGACCTGCCGGCTGACAAAAATGAAGCAAGACAAGTCCAGCGCCGGGCTAGAGCATACACAATCGTCAACAGAGAGCTTGTGAAGCGCAGCGCCACCGGAGTCTTGCAGCAATGCGTCGAGCAGGAGAAAGGCATCGCGATCCTCAGGGATATACACCAAGGAGAATGCGGCCATCACGCCGCATCAAGATCACTGGTCGCCAAAGCCTTCCGCCACGGTTTCTTCTGGCCGACTGCTTTGGACGACGCCAAAGAGCTAGTCAAACACTGCAAAGGCTGCCAGCTTTTCAGCTCGCAGCAACAAACGCCGGCTTCGGCACTCAAGACCATTCGCATCACCTGGCCCTTTGCCGTCTGGGGGTTGGATATGGTGGGCCCATTCAAGACGGCGCGCGGCGGCATGACACATTTGCTCGTCGCCATTGACAAATTCACCAAGTGGATCGAGGCGAAGCCGATCAAGAAGCTGAATGGGCTGACTGAAGTGACATTCATTGCAGATATAACAACCCGGTACGGCGTACCGCACAGCATCATCACCGACAACGGCACGAACTTTGCCAAAGGTGCCCTAGCACACTTCTGCGCTGCGCAAGGTATCCGGCTGGACCTTGCGTCAGTTTCCCACCCACAGTCAAATGGCCAGCTGGAGCGGGCAAATGGCCTCATTCTGTCCGGCATCAAGCCTCGACTGGTCGTACCCCTGGAGCGTTCAGCCGGCTGCTGGCTCGATGAGCTGCCGGCTGTCCTATGGAGTCTGCGCACTACTCCCAACAGATCAACCGGCTTCACTCCCTTCTTCCTTGTATATGGTGCCGAGGCGGTCATCCCAACAGACATCGAGTTCGACTCGCCTCGGGTAACCATGTACACGGAAGCGGAAGCCAAAGAAGCACAAGAAGACGGCGTCGACCTGCTGGAAGAGGCCCGGCTTTTAGCCCTCAGCCGGTCCACTATCTACCAGCAGGGTCTGCGCCGCTACCATAGCCGGAGGGTCTGCCCAAGATCCTTCCAGGAGGGCGACCTTGTGCTCCGGCTGATCCAGCGGACAGCTGGCCAGCACAAGCTCGCAGCCCCCTGGGAAGGCCCCTTCATCATCAGCAGAGCCTTGGGCAACGACGCCTACTACCTCATCGACGCGCAGAAGCCAAAGGCACGCAAGAGAGACGACTCCGGCAAGGAGTCGGAGCAACCGTGGAACGCAAATCTCCTTCGAAAGTTTTACAGTTAAAGCGCAGTATGTGTCATGCCCACTTTTGTATTTAGTATGATACAGTAGGCTCCCTGAGAAAGACTCGGGGACTGCCACCCGTTGTTTTATGAATGAATGTTATCATGCGTATGATATTATCTTCTCATTTATTTTGTCCGGTACCGGGTCCGACGAGTCGGCCCGGGGACTGGCCGACTAGAGTTATATCAAGAACCTTACCCGCAGTCAGACAAGTAATGTGTCGACACCCAGGCTTGGCTCTTGCCGAAATCGCAGCTCGAAGAACCGACTACCCGACTGGCAAGAGCCACCAGCCGGAAAGGGTGCGTAGATGAAAAACGGCTAGGGACCAAACAGGCTCGCATATATAACAAAAGCCGGCTTGCTGCCTCCTGCCGACCGACTACCAGAGTAGCCGGCCGGCCGGCTTACATTCAGTCTACTTCAAATCCAAGAAAACTCAAGTACTTGCCTTCCCAAAGAGGGAAGGCGGCATAGGAAAGAGCCTAAGGACAAAAAGTACACTCGGATGAACGCCAACACATGCACATATTAATATATTACACAAAAAGCCTCCAGAGAGGTCGACATTCAACATTGTTCGATACACCCCCAGTGGGTGGAATTGCAGAAACTTAAATTTATCCAAAAAGAAAGACAGGGACGAAACGAAAGGCAGTTCAAGCCGGCGGGGCCGCAGACGAGCTGGATTAGGCGGCGGAGGTAGTCGCGCCGGCTGAAGGAGCGGCCGACTGGCGAACCTCGGCTTGATCGTCGTCTCCGGCAGAGGGCGCGCTCCTGCGTGGCTCGTTGCTAGAGGCACGGTCGGCTGGGGGACGGTCGGCCGCCCCACCAGTCGGCTCGGCGTCTTCGCTGTCCTCTTCCTCGTCGTCCTCGCCCTCGTCGCTAGAGGCGATCTCTTCCGCCGAGTCCTCGCCGTCCACCGGGTCCAGCCCGAACCATTCCTCCGGCTGGGCGGCGCCATCGTCGTTAAGCTCCGGCGCGAAGACGCTGGTGTCGGTGCACTCGACGATCATCGAGGCGCGTTGCGCGATCGCCGGCCGCACCTCCTCCAGCTCGGCGTCGGCTTCCGACCGCCACGTCCGCAGCTGGTCCAGGCTTAGCCCCGGGTACCACACGCGGACGAACTCCAGCGCGCGCCCGGCTCCAAGACGGGCCGCGGACGCCTTCCAGGCCTCGAAGCGGCCGACTGCGACCTCGAGCCAGTCGGCCGTCCGGCTTGGGGTCCGGGGAATTGCCTGGCCGGGCCAGAGCGCGGCCAGCATCGTCGCCCCGGCGCGTTGGAGTCGGCAGAGCAACCGGTGGGCCGGCTGCAGCCGCGCCTGGACGGCGATAAGCTCCTCCGACAATGTCCGGTTCGCATCCGGCGGAATCACGACCCCGGCTTGACGGCGCTCCTCACGGTAGGCTTCGATGGCTTGGGCGGCAAGGACAGACTGGCCGGGGAAGTACTCTGCGCAAGATAGCAAACACAAGTCAAAACAAAACCATAGGCGGCCGGCGATTGGAAGAAGAGCAAGGAAGACAGCCTACCGTCGATAAGATCCTCGACCCGGCCGAAGCCTTCTTCCAGTGCCCGGCGCGTCTTGGCCCAGCTCGCCTCCCTGGCCCCGAACTCCGCCCTCAGCGTAGCCTCGTCATCCTGCGCCTTTTGCAGGGCCGCCTTGTGGCTCTTCTCCTGGTCGGCCAGTTTCGTTGCCAGGCGGTCGCGCTCTTGAGCCAGATCAGCGTACTCGGCGTCCTTGGCACGAAGAGCGGCCTGCACCACTCCGAGTTCCCTCCGCAAGTCGGCGTTGGCCTCTGCACGAGCAAGAAATAAAGAGAAAAATCAGCAAAGGGAAAGTCGTCAAGAAAGATCCGACCCGACTGCGCTGCAGTCAGCCCGGATCTCGGGGACTACACCTAGTGGGTGCGCTGTCGCGCCCTCACGAGAAGTTAACATTGACAAGACACTTACGCCGGCTGCTGGCGAGGTCTTCGGTCCTCCGGCTTAGCTCCCGAGCCTGGGAGTTGAAGGCGGCCGTGCGAGAGTTGGGATAATCCTGAAGATCAGAAAAAAAACAGTCAACATAGTCGTCTAGTAAGATCCGACCCGACTGCGCTGCAGTCGGCCCGGATCTCGGGGACTACACCCAGTGGGTGCGCTAGCGCGCCCCCACGGAAAAAATTCAAAGGACCAGAGCGGTCAAGGAGTGAAGACTTACCCGGATTGCAGACCGCGTCGACAGAAACTCCTGAGTGAATTGCCTCAGGAGGCCGGCCTGTGCCTGCAGCCGGCTCCGAACCTCTTGGGCCGCGACGTTCAGCTCGCCGCTCCCTCTGCTGGGAGTCCACCCGGACGTGGCGGAGCTGGCCGCCTCCAGGGCGTCTGCCGTCCGCTCGGCTCCCGTGGCTCGGCGCGTGTCCGGCGGGGCCGTGCCCCCTCCGGCGGGCCGGCCCGCCGCCGGCTCGATCTCAAGGCCGGCTCCGGCCTCGGGTGTAGCCCGGGCCGGCTCCTCCGGCACCGCCGACAATCGGCCGCCTTCGCCTGCTCCGGCTGGCGCTGCTGGCGACGTCCTCTCAGCGGATCCCTCGACGACCTCGCCCCTCTGCACCGGCGGCTGCTCGGGGATAATCTCCTCCGCCGTGGGCAGAGGGACGTCCAGATCCAAGGTCTGGAGGGGGATGGCGAACAGCGGAGTCTGGCTGTGCGCGCTTTCCACCTCCGCATCCATGGCCGCCCGCTCCGATGGAGCCTCGGCCGCCGCGCTCGCTCGCCCTGGCGCCATTTGGGCGGCCTCTCGCTCCGCCGTCGCCCGCTCGGCCGCCTCCCTCTCTCGGCGCGCCTCGCGTGCGTTGCGCTGCGTGGCTGCATCAAGTTCGGCGCGGGGGTCCACTCGGCGGGACCCTGAAGAGCCGGCGCTCGGCCCGACCACGGAGCCGGCTGGGCCTCTCTCGAGGGAGAGCGGCGCCCTGCTCGGGAAATCAGAAAACATTCAAGGAAAGAAAACTTCAGAATAACAAGCATGCAGGCGGCTACTAGACTTACGCTCAAACTGACGGGGGCTTCTTCACCGCCTTCCGAAAGCGGGCCGCCTTCGCCGCCGCCTCCTCGCGCTTCGTGGCCGCGGCGGAGGCCTTCGGTTTCTTCGGCCGTCTTCCGAAGAGCGGGAGCGCGGCCCGGCGTTTTCCCTTCCCGCCGCCGGCAGTCAGCGCGGCGGACGAGCTCGCGCCGCGGCAGTCGGTTGCCGGCTGGCGGCGCGGGAGTTCTCCGGCTTCAAAGTCGTCTGGCCAGTCGTCGAAGCTGGCCGAGAGCCCGGTGCCGCCTAGCTCGGCGGCACCCCCCGTGGCGGCGTCCTCCATGGCGACGGTGGAGAGATCCGGGTCGTCGGGGTCATCCACCGTGCGGTCCGGGGCGTACTCCCGGTCGACTCCGGCTGCCCCGGCTGGCAGCGGGAGGAGAGGATTCTGATAAAGGAAAAGAGAAAAATGGTCGCCTGGTCAGAGGCCGGCTATCCCAAGCGGGCAGATGACGAGAGGAAAAGCTTACCATAGGCGGAGGCTGGCCGCGGGAGTACGGCGCCTTGCCGAATTGCCACTCGTCGGTGAGCTTCAAGTTGGCGACGTAGTTCGCCATCAGAGCCACCTCGGCGTGCGGCATCGCCCAGGTACTCAGCCGGCAGGGATCGAACCGGCCGCTCATCTGGCACATCATGTGCGGCCGACTTTGGAGAGGCAAGATCCGGCGCTCGACGAAGGCGGTTACCAAGTCGGACGCAAGCAGACCCTCCGACTGGATCATCACCCGAAGCCGGGAGATGGAAGCGTTCCCCGCTGGAGACAGGGACTTCGACCGGTAGCCCCAGGTCTGCCGCTTCCCAGTCGGCGGGCCGGCTACGTAAGCCGACAGATTGACGTAGTCGCCGTGCCGGGCGACGTTCTTGACGTAGAAGTAAGACTTCTGCCACAGCTTGACCGACTGGATCAGAGGAATGTGGGGGAAGGGGTTGTCGTCGCAGGCCCTCTTCATGGCGATGAAGGCGCCGCAGGGAGCCGGCACGCCGGCGGAGATGGTGCCGAGCTTGTTCTGGAACAGTTCCGCCCAGAGCTCCAACGTCGGCAGCACCCCCAAGTACCCTTCGCAGAGCGTGACGAAGGCCGAGAGTTGGAGCACCGCGTTGGGCGTGACGTGGTGCGGTTGAAGATTGTAGAACTCGAGAAATGATCGCATGAAACTGCTCGCCGGGAAGCCGAAGCCCCGGAGGAAGTGCGTGCGGAAGACGACGCGCTCGCCTTCCTCCGGCGCCGGCGAGACCTCCTTCGCAGGCGCCAGGCGCACCTGCACGAGGTCGGCTGCGGGCAGACGCCGGGTCTGGCGGAGGAACTCGATGTGCTCGTCGTGGATGTTGGACCCGTCCCACGAGCTCGACAAGGCCAGCGACATGGCGACGTGGGAGGGCTACGGCGCGAAGCTGCGTCGAGCAAGAAGAAGAGCAGGAAGAAGAAGAGTAGGGGGGATGGGGAGCGGGGGAGCGAACAGGCCCGTGCCTCTCCCCCTCCCCTCCTACTTGTAGGCGCGTGCGCCGGAGACGAGGAGGCGCGGCGTGGGGGATCGTGGGGATCGATCGTGCCCATCTCCCCCGCGCTCACGTTAATTACGCGCCTTGATGACGCGGGGTAACGGCCGCGGGGAGGCGAGCAGCCCCCTCGGGCCACAGAAGATCTGCGCCCGGGCCGAGGCCAGGGAGTGGCGGGCCCGGGCCTGCGGCGGCGTCCCGTCGCGCGCGTGCGACGGCAAGATTTCCCCGCCACGTGGCTTGTCGTGGGGCCCGCGGCCGGCCCGCGGATCAACCACGGTCGCCCTAATAAAGAAAAGCGTTCTGAAGCCCGCTGCAACGACGCAGTCGGCTCCTCACGGTATGAAGCCGGCCTAGCTTCCCGTCCTTCCGTCTGCCATGAAGCTCGCCCGCCTTCGCGGACTACTGTCAGGGTAAATAGCCACGGGTAGCCCAGCCGGCTTCCCCTGGCCCCTCAGAAAAAATTATGAGCCCGTCCGGCTCATAAGAAGACTCAAGACTTAGGCCGGCTCCCCCCTAGCCGGCTAACTTCCTAGCCGGCTTGGGGGGCTGCCCGCTCTTTCTACCCCCGCAAAGAAAACTATGGAGGGCCGGCTACGACATGGCCGGCTGCGGCAAGGCCGGCTATGGCACGGCCGGCTATCGCAGGGCCGGCTCCGATAAAGCAGTCAACACCGTACCCGTGATGTACGCGTCCACTCTGCGATGATGAAGCGGGGCGTGGCTACAGCGGAGCCTGCCACCCCCAAAACCCGGAGCACGCCTGGTACAGCGCGTCGTGCGGGCAACTGTGGCCTGCCCGGCGCGGCACTGTAGCCTCGGCGGCTCTGACGCCGTCCACGACGGGCCGCCAGTGTGGCCCCCGAGGTGGTGGGCCCCTTCGGGCAGAGAGATGTCGAAGGCGGCCACGCCTCCTCTCAAGCCGGCAAGACAGAGGGCCGGCTTCGCGCAGCCGGCCTGCCGCCTTCCCCGAAGGAGACACCCATTAAGAAGACAAGGTGCGGCGGGGCTACAGTAATCGCCCGCCAGGGCAGCGTTACTGTAGCCACGCTTACCCCGACCAAGCCTGCGCCAACAAACACGGAGCAACAGTAACCGGCCGCCGACAAGGCCCTGGCCGGTGGGGCCGGCCTGTCGTCCCAGGAGCCGGCAGTCGGCGGGACCCACCAGCCGGCGGGCCCCAGAAGCCGACGGAGAAGCGGCGAGCATAGTCACAGACAGCTGGGCCTCGTGCCCAGTCGGATTACCATTGTACCCCCGGGGGGTAGGCCTATATAAACCCCCCGGTGCACCCATGCAAAGGGTCGAACTCTTGTTCTAGACATAGACACTTACGAGGAGAAGAGGCAGGCTGTGCTAAGCCCTTCTTCCTCCTTCCATCCCAAACAACTCAAGGAGCATTGTAGCCACCTGTGAACTTAGTAACCATGCGGAGACCCCGCTGAGCAGCAGTAGGGGTGTTATCTCCACGGAGAGCCCTGAAGCTGGGTAAGATTCTCCGGCGTGCATGTCTACGCCTCATCCCGTTTCCAGGCACCGGCGACGTTCTTTTGGCCCCCACAATGATAAGCCACCCGTTGGCATATGTCGATCCTACCACCCGACAGATGGCTTCCTCTCTCTCTTTTGATTCTCAATACAATGGTCTCTTGGAGATCTATTTGATGTAACTCTTTTTGCGGTGTGTTTGTTGGGATCCGATGAAGTTTGAGTTTATGAATATATCCATTAATATTATTTAAGTCTTATTTTGATCTCCTATATGCATGATTATTTATAGCCTTGTATTTCTTCTTTGAATATTTGGTTTAGTTAGGCCAACTAGATCAATTTTTTGCCATGGGAAGAGATGCTTTGTGATGGGTTTGATCTTGTGGTGTTCTTTCCAAGCGACAGAAGGGGCAACAAGACATGCATGTATCATTGCTATTAAGGATAACAAGATGGGCTCTATTCCAACATGAATAGTTCTTGTCTACATCATGTCATCGTTCTTATTGCATTACTCCATTTCTCCATGAACTTAATACACTAGATGCAAGCTGGATAGCGGTCGATGTGTGGAGTAATAGTAGTAGATGCAGGAAGGAGTCGGTCTACTAATCTTGGACGTGATGCCTATATATTGATCGGTGCCTTGGATATCGTGATAACTATTCGATTTTCTATCAATTGCAAAACAGTAATTTGTTTACCCATCGTGTGTTATTTCTTGAGAGAAGCCACTAGTGAAATCTACGGCCCCGGGGTCTATTCTTTATCATATTTGCTTTCCGATCTAAGGTTCCATGGGAGTTGTAGGACGAAGATGGTCTCTCTCAAACAACCCAGTAACCAAATATTAAAAAGTCTCTTGTGTCCCCAACACACCAAATACAATGGTAAATTTTATAGGTGCACTAGTTCGGTGAAGAGATGGTGATACAAGTGTAGAAATGATAGTAGATGTTGATTTTTTTAATAGAAAAAAAATAAAAAACAGCAAGGTAACAAGTAAAAAAGTGAGCACAAATGGTATTGCAATGCTTGAAAATGAGGCCTAGGGTACGTACTTTCGCTAGTATAATCTCTCAACAATGCTAATATAATTGGATCATATAACCATCCCTCAATGTGCGATGAAGAATCACTCCAAAGTTCTTATCTAGCGGAGAACATAAGACGAAATTATTTGTAGGGTACGAAACCACCTCCAAGTTATCCTTTCCGATCGATCTATCCAAGAGTGCATACTAAAATATCACCAAGTTATCCTTTCCAATCGATCTATCTAAGAGTTCATACTAAAATAACACCATATCATATGCATCAACCAAGTCTAATGTCACGTAGATACTCCATTGTCACCACAAGTATCCATGAGTTAATTATACGATACGCATGAAACAGTTTTAGATTCATAATACTCAATCGAACACACAGAACATCAAAGAGTGCCCCAAGATTTCTACAGGAGAAACAAAGACGAGAATGTGCATCAACCCCTATGCATAGATTACCCCAATGTCACCTCGGCAATTCACGAGTTGAGTGCCAAAACACATATCATGTGAGTCAATATGATACCCCGTTGTCACCACGGGTATTCATAGCAAGAAATACATCAATTGTTCTAAAATCCATAAAAGTAATCAATCTGATAAGAACGAAATCTCAAAGGGAAAACTCAATTTATCACAACAAGACAGAGAGGAGAAACGACCATATGATCCAACTATATTAACAAATCTCGTGATACAAACAGATCATGCCAACTCAAGAACACGAGAGAGAGAGAGAGAGAAAGAGAAAGAGAGAGAGAGAGAGAGAGAGAGAGAGGGAGAGGGAGAGCTTAAACACAAATATAGCTACGGGTACAAACCCTTGGCGCCGAGGGTGGACTACTGCCTCATCATCATGGTGGCCACCGGGATGATGAAGATGGCCACTGGTGACAATTTCCCCCTCCGGCAGGGTGCCAGAACAAGGTCTAGATTGGTTTTTCTTGCCTACAGAGGCTTGCGGTGGCGGAACTTGTGATCTAGGGTTATTTCTGGGGGTTTATGTATTGATAGAACTTTTTGGCCTCAGTTTCACGAGAAGATGGGCCTCGAGGTGACCACAACCCACGAGCACACGGGCAAGGCCCGTGGCGCGCCCTGGTGGGTTGTGCTCACCTCCTTCACCTTCTGGTCCTCCCACGAAGCTTCTAGTGCCTCTTTTGTTCCAAAATATTGTCAAAAAGTTTCGTTGCATTTGGAGAACTTTTATTTCTACACAAAAAACAACACCACGATAGTTCTTCTCAATACAGCGTCAGTCTGGGTTAGTTCCGTTCAAATCATACCAAAACCATATAAAATCATTGTAAACATGTCATGAATACTTCATAAATTGTAGATACGTTGGAGATGTATCAACATCCCCAAGCTTAATTCCTACTCGTCATCCAGTAGGTAAATGATAAAAGAAAATAATTTATGAAGTGTGAATGCTAGCATAGTGCATAAGTTCGATCAATGATAATTTCAATCACTTTTCCTAGCATTATAACAACAACTCTTTCTCATAAAACTCATCATGATAAAGTAACAATTGAAAACGGAATTTTTGTTGTGGAATGCTACCTATCATATTCATCATATAATCATTCTTTTGTAGCATGGACATTTGGACTTGAATGATTCAAATCAATAGTCTATAGTTTGACATGAGGACATCAATACACAAGCATATCAACAAGAAACCATGTCTTTCAAAATATCAACACTAAAGAAAGTTACCCCTAGCCCATCATGCTCAATCATTGATCCATTCGCAAAACACACTCAAATTGTAGCTACATCCAATGCACAAGTATGATCATAGTGCTCCCTAGTTGGTGCTTTATAAGAGAAGATGGGTACTCAAATAAAAATAAAAATTGCATAAAGTAAATAGATAGGCCCTTCGCAGAGGGAAGCAGAGATTTGTAGAGGTGCGAGAGCTCAAAGCTTAAATTGAAATAAAAATATTTTTGGAGGCATACTTTTCCCTTCAACGAACACAACTGAGTAATTCCCAACACTTTCCATGCTAGATATATCATAGGTGGTTTCCAAACAAAAAAATTATTCCTTTTTCCACGATACTTTCACACACCATGACTAGTCATATCCATGGGTGCCGTCCATACCAACACTTTCCATGGAATTTATTATTTTACAACATAAAGTAAATTTATTTTTCATTTCGGGACTGGGCATCCCTATTACGGCAATACTCTCATGCAATGACAAGTGAATAAACACTTATCTTGAGAATAATACATCTAGCATGGAAAATATTGGCCACCCCCTACCGCTTCATGAGCGGTATGAGCACACAAAAAGTAAATTCATTTAGAAAATTAAAGATGGCACATACAAATTTACTTGGAACGACGCGGAAATACCACATATAGGTAGGTATGGTGGACTCATATGGAAAAACAAGGTTTAAGGATTTTGGATGCACAAGTAGTATTCCCACTTAGTTCAAATGGAGGCTTGCAAATAGATTGAGAAGCAACCAACCAAGAAACGAAACTTCACATAAATGAGCATTGAGCATAACTAACATCGAATAATACACTGTAAGTAGGATGTAATTTCATTGCATAACTATTGACTTTCGTGCTTCCATAGAGAGTCACAAACCTTAACACCGATATTCCTACTAAATCACAATTACTCACCAACATGACTCACATATTATTATCTTCTTATCGCAAAAATGTTGCAAGGAATCAAACTTATGTGAAGAAGCAAAAACTTAGGCTCAAACGATACTAACAGATAATTGTTGATGAAGAAAGGTGGGATGCCTACTGGAGCATCCCCAAGCTTGGATGCCTACCGGAGCATCCCTATGCTTAGATGCTTGAGACTTCTTGAGATAATATCTTGCAATGCCTTGGGAATCCCCAATATTGAGATTTTGTGTCTCCTTAATTCCTTTTATATCTCGGTTTCCCCAAATCTTAAAAAAATCAACCACACAAAACTCAACAAGAACTTGTGAGACAAGTTAGTATAAAACAATGTAATAACCTTATCATTCGCTACTATAGAAAATGCTTAAAATTATTATTTAGCATTGCGTACTAAATTCCTCTGCATATTTAATAGTCCTATCCCCAAATAGAATAATTAAACAAGCAAACATATGCAAACAATAAAACATAACAACATTCTTCCAAAACAGGACAGTCTGTAAAGAATGCAAGAACATTCATACTTATCTAACTGAAAAAGTCCGAAAAATTACCACCCTGTATAAAATTTATCATGGCTTATTGTGCATAAAATTACAATATTTTATCACATTCTGATTTTTCTCAAGAATTCACGCACTAGCGTGCAACTTTCTATTTTCAAAAAGCCACATATAGACATGCAAAATAAGCATTGTAAAGGCTATACTTGACATTTTTTTGGAAATAAATGATGCAAAACATTATATAAATAACATCAAGCAAATCCTAACAAAATAAAATGATGCTCCAAGCAAAACACGTATCATGTGATGAATAAAAATATAGCGCCAAGTAAGGTTACAGATAATGTTGGAGACGAAAGAGGGGATGCCTTCCGGGGCATCCCCAATATTAGTTGCTTGGATCTTCCTTGAATATTACCTTGGGGTGCCTTGGGAATCCCCAATCTTAGGATATTTCCACTCCTTATTCTCCTCATATCAATATCTCACCCAAAACTTGAAAACTTCAATCACACAAAACTTAACGGAACTTCATGAGACAGGTTAGTATGATAAAGCAAATAATTCACTTTGGTACTGTCAAAAACACGATACATAATTGTTCTGACACAATGCATACTGTACCTTATCATTTCCACAATTTATATTGAGCAATATTAGCCATAGAAACTAGAAAACTAGCAAACTATGCATTGGAAACAGAATCTACCAAAAACATAACAGTTTGTGATGATCTGAACATTGACCATACTTCTGTTACTCCAAAAATTCAGAAAAATTAGGACAATGTAGTAAATTTGTATATTAATCATCTGTAAAAAATCAAGAATTTATCACGTTTCAGCACAGCAGATCAATTATGTTACTCAGCGCAAAAGTTTCTATTTTTTGTACAGAATCAAATCAACTATCATCCACTCTATCCCAAAGATTTTACTTGGAACTGTATTGAAACAAAAGCTACAAAGCAAGATTACTACGGTAGCTTAATCATGTGAACACACAAATACAGTAGGTGTAAATATTGGGTTCTCTCCCAACAAGCGTTTTTATGCCTTTTAAGCTAGGCATGATGATTTCAATGATGCTCACATAGAAGTAAAGAATTAAAACGTAAAGAGAGCATCATTAATCACATGTTCCTCTCTCATAATAATTTTCAGTAGCATCATGAATGGATTCATCAATATAACTATCACACAAAGCATTCCTTTCCTAATCCACAAGCATAACATTTTATACTCTCCGCATAAGCAAT
Source organism: Triticum monococcum (assembly GCA_034509565.1). Classification (NCBI taxonomy): domain Eukaryota; kingdom Viridiplantae; phylum Streptophyta; class Magnoliopsida; order Poales; family Poaceae; genus Triticum; species Triticum monococcum. The sequence continues at coordinate 636,977,972 of CM067847.1, read as the reverse complement.
TTTATTCTCATTCATAATAGTGGGAGTATCATATGAAACTCGAATACTATAAATCGTTTCCACATTAAAAGAGTAATGTTCAGTAAAAGGATATTCAAAATTATGACAATAATTGTCACTACCTTTTATAACATAAGTATCATCACAATAATCATCATAAGTAGCAACTTTGTTATCATCATAGTTAATTGAAACCTCTTCCGAAACAGTGGAATCATTACTAAATAAAGTCATGACTACTACAAATCCACTTTTATCATTATAATAAGATTCAACACCCTTCAAATTAGTGGGATAAATATTATCTAAAGTTTACACTCTTCCAAACCCACTTTCATAAATATTGCAATCATCATAAATAGGAGGCATGCAATCATCATAGCAAATTTCATCATTCAAAGTAGGGGGACTAAAGATATCACCTTCATTAAGCATAGCATCCCCAAGCTTGTGGCTTGGCATATCATAAGCATAATCACTCTCATCATTAATAGTATGAATAGCACCAATATTATAAAAAAAATATTATCATCATAATTTCCCAAGTTGGTGCCAAAAAGATTTTCAAGATTATAAGAAGTATCATTATCTTCACAATCATAGTCATCACAACACGCAATTGGCATAACAAAATCATCATCAGGTGTATCATCTTCCACAATTATTTTTTATTCATTCTCATGAGGAACAAGAATAATAGGAGAAAATCATTTGGGAGGGATACCTTTTTACCTCTACACTTTCTTATTTTCTTCTTCACCACATCATGTGTGGGTTTAATTATTTTTCCAACATTCTTATTGATGAGATTGGTTGAATAGGGAGCTCCATCTCGTCATCTATTTAATCATAAGAGACAATAGGAGGTAAAGTAGAAATATTTACTCTTCCATTAGTATTCCTTTTATATTCTATTGGTTTTCCTGTATTTCTATATTTGGCAATATAAGCATTTTCATTGCAATTTACCATGCAAAACATATGGATTTCTTACAAATTAGTTTCGGCATGGTCTGTGAATATGAATGCTTCAAACCAACCATTTTTATGTGACAATTCTTCACACCCCAAAAATAAACAAAGTTCATCATAAAGTTCAAGTTGATCAAGTTATTGCAATATTTGGACATGATTCGATCATTTAAAAGCATGCGTTGGAAAATTAAGGTGACCAAGTTTATTGCAAAGTTCATAAGTAATGGGATAAAGAGAACATAATTTTGTAGCAAATTCATTTATCAGTTTGAGAAAAAAATTGGTTCTATCATGTTTATCTTTCTTACAAAATATATAATCCCTATAAGGCATGTCTACACAAAGTCTTTCCACTCCACAAAAATTGACATGATTATAAGAAACATTTTTGTCACGACTAGTGCAATCATAATTAGCATTTTGGATATTCATAGAATTCATAATAATAGCATTGCAATCATGCTCATCATTTATGCCAAACATTTTATTGAATTCTTCTTCTATTAATTAAGCACAATTTTCCTTTCCATCAATTTCAAGAAAGACATTATAAAGCCGAATAATATGAGGCCACCTCAATTCCTCTTTTTATTTTTCTTTTACAAACCAAACTAGTGATAAAACAAGAAACTAAAAGATTCAATTGCAAGATCTAATGATATACCTTTCAAGCACTCACCTCCCCAGCAACGATGCCAGAAAAGAGCTTGATGTCTACTACGCAAATTTATTCTTGTAGACTCATGTTCGGCCTCCAAGCATGGAGTTTTGTAGGACAGTAGCAATTTTCCCTCAAGTGGATGACCTAAGGTTTATCAGTCCGTGGGAGGTGTAGTATGAATATGGTCTCTCTTATACAACCCTGCAACCAAATAGTAAAAAGTCTCTTGTGTCCCCAACACACCAAATACAATGGTAAATTGTATAGGTGCACTAGTTAGGCGAAGAGATGCTGATACAAGTGTAGTAATGATAGTAGATATTGATTTTTGTAATAGGAACAATAAAAAACAGCAAGGTAGCAAGTGAAAAGAGTGAGCAATAACGGTATTGTAATGCTTGAAAATGAGGCCTAGGGTCCGTACTTTCGCTAGTCCAATCTTTCTACAATGCTAATATAATTGGATCATATAACAATCCCTAAACGTGCGATGAAGAATCACTCCAAAGTTCTTATCTAGCGGAGAACATAAGACGAAATTGTTTGTAGGGTACGAAAACACCTGGAAGTTATCCTTTCTGGTCGACCTATCCAAGAGATCGTACAAAAATAACACCAAGTTATCTGTTCTGATCGATCTATCTAAGAGTTTGTACTAAAATAACACCATATGATACGCATAAACCAACTCTAATGACACCTAGATACTCCAATTTTACCACAAGTATCCATGAGTTAATTATACGATATGCATCAAACAATTTCAGATTCATAATACTCCATCCAACACACAAAACTTCAAAGAGTTCCCCAAGATTTCTACCAAAGAAACAAAGACGAGAATATGAATAAACCCCTATGCATAGATTACCCCAATGTCACCTCGGGAATCCACGAGTTGAGTGCCAAAACACATATCAAGTGAACCAATATGATACCCCATTGTCACCACGGGTATTCATATCAAGACATACATCAAGTGTTTTCAAATCCATTAAAGTATTCTATCTGATAAGAACGAAACCTCAACGGGAAAACTCAATTCATCACAAGACGATAGAGAGGGGGAAACACCAAATGATCCAACTATATTAATGAATCTCGCGATACAACAAGATCGTCCCAACTCAAGAACACGAGAGAGAGAGAGAGAGATTAAACACATCAGCCCCGAGGGGTTTATGCATATAGCCCTCAGCCCCGAGGGTGGACTACTCCCTCCACATCTTGGTGGCCGCCAGGATGATGAAGATGGCCACCGGTGATAATTTCTCCCTATGGGAGGGTGCCAGAACAGGATCTAGATTGGTTTTTCATGGCTACAGAGGTTTGCGGTGGCGGAACTTCTGATCTAGCGTTATTTCTGGGGGTTTCTGTATTTATAGGATTTTTTAGCATCAGTTTCACGCGAAGATGTGCCTCGAGGTGGCCACAACCAACCAGCACATAGGCAAGGCACCTAGCGCGCCCTCCTGGGTTGTGCTCACCTCCTTCACCTTCCGGTCCTCCCACTAAGGTTCTAGTGCCTCTTTTGTTCCAAAAAATGGTCAAAAAGTTTTGTTGCATTTGGAGAACTTTTATTTCTGCACACAAAAAAACAACACCAGGATAGTTCTGTTGAAAACAGCATCAGTCCGGGTTAGTTCCATTCAAATCATACAAAAACCATATAAAATTGTTGTAAACATGGCATGAATACTTCATAAATTAAAGATACGTTGGAGACATATCAAGATGTATAGCTCCAAACAATGTAGCCCCCAAGAGGCGGTTTAGCTATTCTCATCAATCTGGAACTTGAACTATTTATAGAGTCAACGACTATAGCCCCCAAAGGCGGGGGTACTATTAATAGTGAGTCGGGTCTTCAGAGAAAATAGTTTACAATGACAATGCGTTAGCCCCCAAGTGTCGCGGTGCATGCTTGTAGTTACATGGGACTTTTCATAGTAAATGTAATCTTGATTTGAATAACATAACCCCCAAGTGTCAGGTCGTGTGCCTGTGGTGACTCCGGACTTTTCCTTCCATTTAGGGTAAAATATCCACTGTTCCCCCCAAGGACCGGGTTGTATTGCCTACAGTAGCTTGGGACTTCTGAATCTTAGGTACAGTCTTGCAGATCAATGTTCAATTTGTTGCTAAATCCGTCAAGAGTGCTCCCTTGCATAACACTTCATATTTCATTACTTTAATAAAGCTGGCCGCCATGATCTTTGCCATGATATCCTTGCTTGATTTTTTGTTCTTCTTTGTAGCATTACAATAATCCAATTTGCGAATTGACACTGGTAACTTGTTATACCATGCTCCTTACTCTAAGCCGACGTTTTGGATTCAAAAAGAATAGTCATCTCTCTGAGCCGAGTTTCAAAACCACAATCATTTAATATTGGTTGTGTTAAACCATGATGAAGACCTGGCCATTTTAGCTATCAAAGATTTATTTGTTCCTATAGAGTTACATTGTAACCCGTTTGAAGGCCGGCTCCTGCGATAGAGGAAATTTATATATATATATATATATATATATATATATATATATTAAACACTATTCTGATCATGGGATCAGAATAATATTCTGATCACAACCTGAACTTCCATTGGAACGCGCCTGAACTTCCCTCTCTACGAACCTGACCATCGGGCTATCTTCACAACCGTGGCTTCCCCCGCGAATTATTCCGGACGGTAGTGTTGTCTGGGATGTGACTGTAATCCAGATACTCATACCTACATCTAAATGCTCGTTTTGATTCATAATTTTGCATTTTGGTGGATTCACTCTCGGGGCGGATGAACTTGTGTCTGTTTATAAGTTTAATGCATTCACTGGATGTTCTAGAACCTCCAACATGATGGGAATTTGGTGTAAGTACGAGTTTCCTGGACAATTTGTCATTAATTTCAACGGATTTGATTTCGGGCTCTGTGTTCTTCGTCCGCGGGAGTGGTTCCGCGGCTTCAGTGGATTTGTTATTTTTATTTGAATATAGAAGGTGGATGTGATTGCAGTAGTGAGATTGGACCGTTCATGCGTTGTTAATTTGAGCTGGCGGGCCAATACACCCCTGAAATCGGGCGATTGGATCTCGTGTCGGCCCGTGCTAGTTTCGGTTCTTCAATGACACAGCTTGCTTGATTTACCGTTTTGATGTCAGGGCGCAATAGGATATCGTTCGAGGTCGCGGACTGAGAAGGCGTAGTCACCCAAGTGATTAAATGTGAAAACCAAATTCGATAATGCGTATTTTTCAGTGATTCTACTGTGTATGTTACAGATTGGACTTCTGCACCTTTTCTGCTTGAACTTCCCTTGTTTTAATTCATGTTTTTTGGGTGATGCTGCAATACGATCTATTCAGTTGGTGTTGTTATAAAAATTTTGTGTTTGTTTTTTTAGTTTTTCAGAGTACTCATATACGTAAATGTGGAGTTGGCCCATAGATACACAAATCATCCTTTTTACATTTATTCTTTCTTCGATACTAGTTTTCTGGTTCATACACATTCTGTGGTAGTAGTTGGACTTCTATGGTACCAGTGATTGAACTTCCTGATTTTGACATTGCAAGGTGGTGCAACATCGCGCTCTATTTTTTCTCTTTTTTTGTTATTTTTTTGTAATTTCCAATTTTCTAATTTGAGTTTTAGTTTGTTCCATGGCAACTATGGGATTATTCCCAAATATGGATGCATACCTTACATATTTTTTTTGTAACATGTTTGCATACTTCAAACAGTGGTAGAACTTCAGTATGTGTTTAACGTAAACTTACAAGATTTTTTCTTCTGTTTAATTTGTCTTTCAACATGTTCATTTGATGTTTTTTCAAAACACCGAACTTCTGTGTTTTTACAACTTGAACTTACCTTTATTTGATTAGTTAACTTATGCCTTGTGCATTTTGTTTCTTAGACACAAAACATTATTATTCCTAAGGTGCTTCTTTCTTGGTTTTTTATGTCACAACAAAAAATTTCATGAATGCAGGACCATCTTTTTTACATTGATATTCCAGGACAGATTACATTCCAGAAATCAAAAACCCTTACTAGATTTCTTCTGCAATTTGTTGTATCTAGTGTGTAAGTGTGGGGCTGGATCATAGGCACATGCATCTATTTTCCCTAAGTCTATGTTTCGGTATAGTTTTTTGATCATCCACTATCTTCAGTAGGATCTGGACTTCTTTTTTATTAATGGTTGAACTTCTGGTTTTCGAGATTGCACTCCTCATTTTGCAAGGTGAAGGTGCATAATGCTCTATATTTTCGTTGTTTGGTTTTCTTTGTAATTTTAATTCTCCAGATGTTTTTTTAGACTTTTGTCTCATGAGCAATCATGGGATTAGCCCAAGTATGGGCCGAGACAGGAACGAGCCGGAGCAGGCGACGACGCGGCGTGCCGCGTCGTCACATGCGGAGGCGAGTCCGTCATATCCGTGACCCCACTATCTATCTTAGGTTTTTTAGGGTTTAGGGTGCGTGCGGTGGGGGTCGAAACAGAATAACCGCATTGCGTCCTATCAAATCCTAGCGCCCAGCAATGCGGTAGAGCGAGGCCGAGCAGGGTGGGATGGGGGGTTGGGACCCCCTCCCCTCCCCTTGTGAGGCCGAGACAGGAACGAGCTGGAGCAGGCCGCGTCGTCGCATGCGAAGGCGAGTCCGTCACATCCATGACCCCACTATCTATCTTAGGGTTTTTAGGGTTTAGGGTGCATGCGGTGGGGGTGGAAACAGAATAACTGCATTGCGTCCTGTCAAATCCTAGCGCGCAGCAATGTGATAACGCGAGGCCGAGCAGGGGGGGAGGGGGGAGGGACCCCCCCTCCTTCCTCCCCCTGCGAGGCCGAGAAAGGAACGAGCCGGAGCAGGTGACAACACGGCGTGCCGCGTCATCGCATGCGGAGGCGAGTTTGTCACATCCGTGACCCCACTATCTATCTTAGGGTTTTTAGGGTTAGATATGAACTTCATCTGTTTTTGTACTTGAACTTCTTATTTTTATTTCTTTAGGGTTTATTTATTCTAATTCATTTACTTCTTTTATTAGAGTACTTGAACTTCCGTTCGTTATTTTTTGAACTTCTTTTTTCTTATTTTTTAGAGGCATATTTATGTATGTATGTTTCTTCCTTTAGTAGTGTATTTGCCATCTTTTTTTGGTTTTGAGGATATCAGTTGTGCTGTTTTGTGATCTTATCTCATTATAATAGATGCATTCAAATGGTGCATTTATTTATCTACACATGTATTTACTATTTTAGCTGTTGGGGGTAAAACTGTAAATTCAGTGGCTCTGCAATTCCCACGAGAGAGATGCATTAAGTGAGTATCTCCCATCGCCACCATCTGTCAGAAAACCCCTCTCCCCCTCCCCGTGTCGCTTGCACTCTCCCCCCTCGCCATCGCTCCGCTGTCTTCCTCGCCTCCAACTCCACCCGATTTCTCCGACCCAGTCCCCTACCCTCGTGCTGGAGTAACCGGCGCACACCCCCGCTCATATTTCTCCCCCATGCCCCGCTCTCTCTCGCCCGGCCCGCTTTCTTCTGCTCTGAAGCGAGGGCGGCAACTGCGTGCACGGTTGCAAGGTGCGCGTGGCGTCGTGGGGAGTGGAAGAAACCGGCGTGGATTCGTGCGTGCGGTGGTCGTCTGGAGAGGTACAAGTGCTGCCCCCTCCTAATGCTTGCTTCTAGTTTTGCCAGATCTATCGAGTCCGCCTCATGTGTGCTCTCACGTCCGTGTCCTGCCCCCTTCTTCTGATGGTTTGGTGGGAGATTAGAGAGGGTTCTTGTGCGTGTGGTGGTTGGATTCCATTCCCCCATGGTCAGATTTGTCTATGAGATATGAAACCGGATGAAACCCTATTTTATCTGTTCAGATATAAGTGGATTTCATTTCCCCTTTGGTGATTTCAGCATTCAGATGCATATAAGAGAGGGTGTGGTGTGATAGTTGATGGCAAATCTGATGTATATAATTGTCTTAGTATTGTTGATTTCGAAGTCTAGATTGTGTCTGTCACATGCTGTTTAGTTTATGGATTCTTTTTTGTTTGTGCTTGCCTATATGTGCTACTGTTTATGTTTTCATACTTGTTGATATGTTCTAGTTGTTTCATCCTAGGGTTTCATTTAGTTGTTTTTTGTATTTGTTGTATTATTTTCTACCTGCTAACTATATGCAATCAATCCCCTGTTTTTAGCAGGTTGTTCTAGTGTTTGGAGTTGCATTCATGAAGGCGGTTGTGTTGTCATGGCTTCAAAACCTTCTCCGGGTATCTTAATGTAGTTGTATCTCGTATTTTAAATAGCATTATTCTCATATATATCTGCCCATATCTTCACTTAGTATTCATGTTGGACTGCCATTCTTAATAGTGTGAACTTCTAGGAATGGTTATGTGTATGATTTTTACCATTAGTTTGAGTTAGTAGAGTGTTTGCTTACTTTGTAGTTGATGATTTTGCAGGTGAAACTTTGTCACCAAGTGTTGTTGGACTTCCTAGATGTTTCATTTTTGTAGTGTATATCTTTTTTTTGTTATCATGTTGATGGTATTAATATTTAGGTTGCCTGTGAAATACTGTTTGTGGTCATGCTACATCATTTTTATGTGCTACTTGCTTGGGTCACATAGTTGAACTTCTAGTTTTAATTTGTTTGATTGTAATGAAATTTGGTTGAACTTTTGTTATGCACATTTTGTTTTACTTCTTTGTTATGTATCATTGAACTTCTGGACATTCATGATATATGTAGTAGCCCCTCTGGTGTAGATTGTTTACTGCTTTGTTAGGTATTGTTGAACTTCTGGGTATTGTACGTTGTTGTAAAAGTAGAAGTTCCTTTGGTGTAGGATTGCTGATTAGAACTCAGCTGCCTGTTTACTTGCATTTTTGTAGTTGGTGATGAGTTGAATAGTTCTGAAAAAATGCCTGCGATCAAGATGGAGCTTCAGAGGTTAATACTGATGCTCCAATATCTGATGCGGCTAAATCACCCATTATCCCTTTGACTGTGATTGCCGAGGTTGCTTCGAGCCTTGAGAATTTTTCAAGCCTCGAGGATCTTGCTTCTGCAGCTCTTTTCATTTTAATGTTTTGAGCCATGCTTTTTTAGCTTGGTCATGTCGTTTTTTGTTTTTGTTCCTGACTTTTTTATTGTTTGCTTCAATTTTTTGTGTCCTTTGCAGATGTGTCCACAGAGGAGGAAGCTATGAACACCATCAATGATGTTTTATCTGAGTTGGGTTTATCAGAAATCCCTGCTGCTGCTGAGGAGGGGGCTTCGTCAGTCAAAGGTTGTGATTTCATTCCGGATCCTTTGTGCTCTCTTCAGATGTTAGAGACGCAGTCGCAGTCTGTTGATGGCAATGAACCTGTCATGCAACCCGAGGATTTGCCTCTTCAGCTTCTCCTGGAGGACCAACGTAAGAGGAAGAAGCAAGAAGATTTTGACAAGAAGAGGGCGGCCCGCCTTGAGAAAGGTTCTGATTTTCCTAGATCTGTTCATGCGGCTGAGCTCAGTGTTGAGGAAGACGTTCCGTGTGGCAGTGATGGCACGGTTGTCCCTGTTAAGAAGAAAATCAAGAAGACTTCTGCGAGGAAGCTAGTAGTTGGTGAAGTTACTCCTCGGAGGAGCCCACATGTTTCAAGGCCTGCAGAAGTTGTTGAAGATGAATGGTTAGGCCTTGGTGGTACGCCACGCCGTAGTCCTCATGTGCTTGCCACTGCCGCGCCTACACCTTCACCGCTTGGTGCTGGTGCATCTGGTAAGGGGAAGAAATGCGGCGTGAAGCGCAAGGTTCCACTTGCAAAGGTCAACAAGGGTGTGAAGAAGCGTTCTCATGTTAATCCAGATGACAAGGATGATGTTGATTTCAATGCTGATGATGAGGGCGACGATGATGATGATGCCGCTAATCAGGTATGAATGTCTCATGTTTACTGTTTTTAGTGCATTTGTCGCTATTGTTGTAGTTTTATTGTTTTTAGCACTGCCTTGGCATACATAGCTGACCTTCTGCTCCATATAGATGAATAAATTAGTCGACGTGCTTTGCTTTTATGGTATTTCTACCTTTGTGTACATAGTTGGACTTCTGGGTATATACATGAAGAAATTAGCTTAACTTGTTGGTATACATGTTTAATCACTGCCTTTGTGTATATGGTTGAACTTCTGCTTTTTAAATTTCCAACATTTTTGAATGCATGTTAAGTTGTGTTCACACATGGTTGCACTACCTATGTATACATAGTTGGACTTCTGATATACATGTTTGATTACTGCCTTGGTATGGATGGTTGAACTTCTGCTTTGTAAATTTCCAACAATTTGAAATCATGTTAACTTCTGGTCATACATGGTTGTACTGCCTATGTAGGCATAGTTGGACTTCTGATATACATGCTTGATTACTGCCCTGGTTTACTTGGTTGAACTTCTGCTTTGTAAGTTTCCAATAATTTGAAAGCATGTTAACTTCTGGTCATACATGGTTGTACTGCCTATGTATACATAGTTGTATTTCTCAGATGTAGTGCGTATGTAGTCATTAGTGGAATTTTGGTGAAGGTTGTGTATCTCATTGTTCTTCCTTTTTTTCCTTGTCGATGTATGTTTTTTTTCAGTATCAGCTTGTGCAGCGGCCCGAGATGAGCAAGAGAGGAGGCAAAGCACCCGAAGAAATTGGCCAAGGAGGAGGTGAGGCGAAACGTTTTAACAAGAGGGTTCGCCGCTCACTTGAAGAGGTCAAGACGTGTGCGGAAATGCTACAACATAGGCACAAGACGAGGGTTATCAATGCTGGTTTTGGTTGTGTGTTTGACTTGAAGGTTGATTCCAAAATTTCTCGTCCTTTGATGGGCCACATCTACACGAGGATTGACCCTTCAACCATGATTTTGGACATGGGTGAGGTGAACAAGGTTATACGAATTACAAGTGATGCTATGCACCATCTCTTTGGGTTCCCTCAAGGTAATCGTACGCATTAGGCCCTCGAATGATGGTTTCGATGATGCTTTTATGAGGTTGAAGGGCAAGCTTGGGTATGCTAGGAGTGACGATATCAAGACAAAGGATTTGCGGAATATCCTCGTTCAACTTGTGAAGGATGAGACGAAGGATGATCTTGCTCTGCACGTGTTTTACCTTATTGTTTTCATGAAGGTGGTTATCCCTGGAACGTCTACACGAGTGTCCAAGGGGGCAACAATGCCCGAGAACCTTGTGTTTGAGGACATGGCAGACATGGACTACTGTCAGTTGGTTGTTGACGATATTCGGAGTGCTGTTGTTAGGTATTAGCAAGGTACTAGCAGAGGAAAAGCTGTCACAGGCTATGCCATCGCGCCGCTTCTTATGTATCTGGACTACCTTATCATTGGCAAGACGCCTAATATTGACTTTAGGACCCCTCGCATCAATTTCATGGATCAGTCCAAGCTTCTTGAGCTTGTTGCGGCTGACTTGGTCACGAAGGGTGATGATGACCTAGCTAACTTGGTGTTTGGGAGACTGCCTGTGAGTGTTTCTATGCATTATTCTTTCTTGTGTAGTTTAACTTGAACTTCTGGTATTGTCTTGTATATTTTTCCCATGTTCCTTCATTTGTTTTCTGACGCACTGACTTTTGTTTTTGTATGCAGTGGAAGACATAGGCTGAGGTTGTGTTCTTTAGGGTTATTGAACGTCCTGTTCTAACTATGCCTCGTTCTACCTGGCTAGGGAGTGGAACTTCCCCAAGATTTCAATTCTCCCAGGATGTTAATACCGGTGCCCCCCTGTAGATCCAAGAGGTTATTCTGCCCGTGTGAGTGCTGCAGGTGGCATTTCTTCTGAGAATTTGTTTGAAGCTGCCAATGTTTCTCTGGCTAGGATTGACAGTCTTCTTGAAACTGTTTGTGGGCAGTTGGCTCATGTTCCTTCAACTCTTGAGCGTCTTAGTCGCATTCATGGTATTCTTCCTCCCGGACATGGATTTGATGGTGAGTCTTCGAAGGGGGTCTTATCTATTGAAGATAAATTTCTTGAAGAGCTTCGTCAGAGCATTTCCCACCTCCGGACTAGCGTTGGGCTGTTCAAGGAAATGCATGATGCTCGTTCCAAGCCTTTTGAAGATGAGGCAAGTGTTGTTGTGAGACAGATTCAGAGGCAGGATTCTGTTCGTTCAGGTCATGAAGGAGGCCACGTGGAGCGTACCAAAGAGGTTTGTTTATGTTGGCTTTTGATATTTCTTTGCAGTAATGTTTAATGTTAGCTTTCAGTTATTACTGTTTGTAGTCATAGGCGACCGTTATTGATTTCATGTGTCGTAAACCGTTTCTTTTTAGCACTAGTGTTCCTATGTGACCTTGTCTGTTTATATAACCTGAAACTTCAACTCCTACAGCACCTGAACTTCCATGACTGGCCCTTTTTTGTTCCCTTCTGTATCTTAGAGTAGTTTGATATCTGACCTGCTATTTTTACTGTATTTGGACTTCCATTATATGTCAGCTGTGATAGCTGACCTTCTCTCATTATGCAATGTGAACTTCTGTTGACTAGGTATTTGTTTTCTACATGATTTTTTTTGTAGGCTGTTAAAGATGATGCTAGGGTTGAGGAGGATGTTTTACCTGCGCATGAAGTTGCTCCTGTGCATGAGGCTGCCCCTGTGCATGAACCTGCTCCCGCTAGTGGTGTAATAGTTGATGAGGTTCATGGCAGTGAAAAAAAGGTACCATTTTTTCTTGTCCATTTGTCTTGTTGCCCCTGAGACGGACTTGCTGCCCCTGTGCATGAGGTTCAGTCAGCCCTTTGTAATGACTTTCTGTTTCTTTTTGCAGCAGCAGAATGATGATGTTAGTGTTCCTCCAGAGAAGGTTGCAGACATGTCCGTCTCAGGCACCGGCTGCTCCGACGGGGTGGTCCTGACTGAACCTCAGTCGTCCATTGGCGCTGAGGTTTCTGATGCTGAGCAGGGCAAGACAACAGGAGACATCATTTTGGAGAAAGATCATGTTGAGTCTGCTGTTGAAACTGGTGGTAGTGCTGCTTCAAACCCGGAGAAGTCTCCTGCAACAGAGCCATCAGTTGATGTTGATGTTGTACAGGCACAACCAAATGTTTTTCTTGTTTCAGATTCTCCAGTTGCTCCAGCTGCTACTAGTGTCCTTCCCGACGACGCTACACCGTCTACTGGAGACGACGATGAAGATACCAAAAGCGATAGCTATGGAGAGGAGGTTGATCATTCCAGTGCTGTCACTGGTGTAGGCAAGGATCCATGAAGAGAGGAGCATGCTTCTCTATTCTTTCCCCATCCCCTTTGCTCTTTGTTGTTTGGTTTAGTCCATGATATCCCCTGTGAACTGCCTGTGTGGTCTAAGTTGAACTTCTGGTTTTGTTGTTTGTCGTGTGGGTTGTAAAGAATGTTAAGTGAACCTGTTTTCTATGTGGGTGGAGGTTTGTAATGCATGGGTTGTGATGTCTATGATGTTGTGGTTTTATCTTTTCTGATGTAGCAGCTAAGATGTGCTTATGTTTTGAATGTTTGTGCTTGAATGTTGGTCTTAATTGAAACTGTCGTGAATCTATGTGCTTTGGAGTGTTGCTGTTAATTGCTATTTCCTTTTTGGTGAGCAGATAGCGACCTTGCTGTCATTCGAAAGAAGGTTGATGACTTTTATTACAGTGTAACTAGGCTTAGGAATGATCGTTCCAAGAGGTGAGTGCAGCTGCTCAATATTTACATCATCCACGTACCCCCTGTGAACTGCCTGTGGTTTCATACCTGAACTTCTCAACTTTATGTACCTGAACTTATTTATTTTTACTTCTCTGGTGCTGAACTTCTGGCCTCTTTTGTACTGTACTGCCTGTTGTGATATAGCTAAACTTCTGTGCTAACATGTGTTATGAACTTCCTGAGTTCCTGCTGCTAAACTTGTTTTACTTTCTATTTGCTTGTTTTAGAGAAATGATTATGTTCCAAAACAAGGAGTGTGAAGCTTCTGTTCAAGAAGTTGCAATATCTTTTGGTCCTCGCGGAATGCTTACATCTAATGTGGCTGAGTGTGCACTCCACTGTCTACGTGCGAAGTACCAGGGATCGGATAAACTCATCCTGCCGTATTGGGTTTGTGTAAGTCAACCATATAGTTATTTCTTTTCTGTTTTGTTCTTTATCATTTTAGTTAAAACTTGTTTGTCTCATTTTTGTATTTTTTCATATGTTGGTGTTGTCTGCAATATTTTAGGACAAGATTTTCAGAGGTCAATTTGATTCGCGTGTGAGGAAGTACTTCATGGCAAGTGGTCCAGATAGCATGGATGCACATGATTTGCTATGCAATATCTTGTTCTTTGCCTCTGTATTAGTTTTGCAGTACGATCCACTGTGTTAATATTTGTTTTATTTTTCTTTTGTACCGTTCTGACATTAATTCTCAGTTTTTAATGATTCATGTGTTTATGATGCTTCAGGTTGTTTTCCCTACTTTTGACCCGCCTGAAATTCCTGCTTCCATGGGTGGTGACGGTCATTGGGTGTCGATATTTCTTGACCTAAAGAATTCAAGGTTCCAGCTTCTCGATTCCTACTATGGACCAGGAGATGAATGTGCGGTACGCCAGTTTCGGCGGATGACCGACAACATCAAGAGGCTTTGGAAGGATGCCAGCAACGACAGGGAGACACCCTTCAGTCATATTACCATCAACAATTTCCCTCTGGATTGGATTGATGTCCCCAGTAGCAAAACAAGTATGAGTTCCAATTTTTCTCTTTATCACATCTGTTTAACTGTAGTTGTACTTAAGCTGCGACGTGTTTAATTCGTTGGCTTTCTTTTTCTGTTCTAACACTATTCTTTTACTTCATTTGATGGCAGTATCGACTGCGGATTCTTCGTGCTTACGAATGTTAATTCGTATCACAACGGGGTTCTTGCAAATTATTCCCATGAGAATATCGGGGATATTAGGAAGACGTGGATGTACTCAATCGCTTCTTCTAACCTGTTTGAGATAGACTTCTAAGCTTCGTTTGGCTACTACACATGTAAGTATTTGGAACTTGGACTGCTTACCTGCACTGCATCTTTTATTCTACCTGAACTTCGTATTTTTCTGTGAAACTTGGACTTCTGCTTGAGATCTGGCTGGGCTGCTGGTTTCGGAAGGAGAGGAGCATTTGCTTTGTACATGAACTTCATTTCTATCTTTTTTAATTTTGCTTGTGTGTTTTGTTTTAGTAATTTATGTCCTTCCATTGCTTAAATGGACATGAGCATTTTCTTTTCTAATTGAACTTCAAAGATGATGCCTTTCTATGGTTTTGTTAGCTGTGCTTGAATGATTTCCAGTTCATCGGTTTATCTTGAACTATGCCTCTGGTTGTGCCTGAACTTCATTTAGTTTTTTACTCCAACTAATTTTTTTTGAACCCTGAAACAGTAGGAGAGGCTCCTACTGCAATTAAATTAAAGAATCAGCAACTGTACATGGTTTGTATGTTACAAGGCCATCCCACTTTGTGGGTGGGGAGGGGGGGAGGGTGAAGAGCTAAATTAAATTACAAAGTAGCTAAGTAAGAAAGCAAAAAGGGTTTATTCTTATCTTTATTAGTTGGACTGCACATTGTGATTTTCCTGAACTTCAGTTGTATTTTAATGGTGATATTTTCTCTTCCTTTTTTCTTTGACAGCAGATCCGTTGGAGTTGACCGATTACCACTACTCATTCCTCGGGTCACAGGAATATCAGCCTAAGGAGGAACCGATCAGTACAGCTCCGATAGAAGATGATAGACCTCGGACCCTCATTCCTTCCAAGTTGGGGAAGCAGGCTGGTGGTATTCGTGGTACTCCAAAAACCCCTTGCTACAGGAAGGCTGATGCAGTCGAAGCAGCCGAAGCAGAAGTGATTTCGTCCGATGATGATTTTGAGAAGATTGCTTACCCGAAGACTGCTAAATGTGCTGCTGGTACGGTTGTTGGTAGAGGTGGGAAGAATGCTATCATCACCAGGAGGAACCCGGCAGTTGAGTCTAGGAACATAACTTCCTCCAAGAGAGCAGCAAGATTGCCTTTGATGTGGCGTTCTCCTGTCGCTCCCCTAAAAAAATACTGTTACCCTCATCTATCCGTGGCCCGGAAGTTGAAATAGTATGTGATGAGTAAAGACAGTCTGGAGAAGTATTCTGCATGATTTTTCTTTTTCTTTAACTTTATTAATGCCAGAGATGCTACTCTGTGTCTGAAACTTCTGTTATTGTATAGTGGGTGGGCTTCTCTTAATTTCTCCCTTGCCTTGGAGTTATAGTGTCTGAACTTCTGTTGTTGTATTATCTGAACTGCCGTTGTTGTAGTATCTGAACTTCTGTTTTATGTCTCCTCTTTGCCTTTTGAGTTATAGTGTCTGAACGTCTCTTTGTTGTTGTATCTAAACTTCTAATATATTTTTTACCATCCTTTTGTATTCTGCGGGACAAGCTACTTCATGTTTACCATCCATGCAAATGTGATTGACATCACAGGACGTGTCCTTTATACGCTTTTTGGTGAAGGACAACAGATGGAAGGAGACATAATGGATTATCTCTTAAATTTGTGGAAGGATAAGCCGGAGACCTCTAAGATATTCACGAATGATGATAAGGTTGTACTTAGTCCCTACTTCATACAGGTTTTAGTTCTGTGCACACCTATCTCCTTCTTTTTGCCATAGTTTTGTTGTAGTGGAATTTGGGAGGTGTTTTAATTGCGTTTTTGTGAATGCACAATACTGCCTGGAGTATGATTTCTTTGGTGCAACAGTTCCAAAGTTTGATACAAAAAAATCTGCTAGTCTCCTCCCAATGTTTGTTCTCAAGGAAGAAGACCTTCTTAACGCAAAACTGGTTAGTTTTTCATAACTCTTGCCTTTTTTAGTTTCATGTGCTTCCTTTTGCTGATTTTGTCAGGAAGTTTTTGTTCATGCCGGTTCTTCAGTACATATGCTTTTATAGTTTATGTTAACCGGTCCTTTCATTCTTGGCAGGTTTTCTTGATTCTATTCAAGCCAATTGGCACAATGGCACACTACATTCGTGGGAGCATTGACATCCTTGATTCACTTCCTTACGATAATATGAAAACATCGCGATCGAGTTTCCACGGGGACTGGCAAAATATCGTGAGTGTTTCTTAGTCTGAACCTCCTTTCACATTCTCTTGTTTGACACGAAGTTTATTATGCCTTGTGTTGACAAAATATGTTGTTGTCTCTGTTTTGGTAATATGCTTGAACTGACTATCATTTAGAAGTTGAACTTCTGCTATTTTGTTTAGGTGGATCTTATGCAAGTGTCGCTTTTTATGTACCTGAACTTAACTATTTTGGTTAATATGTTTTTGACTTTATCTAATTTTTTTATTTCCGGCAGATCAAGAGATTTGTTGGGTTGCTCGAGGAGGTGTACGACAAGGCTGCGTACAAGGCGAGAAACAGCCTAACTGGGTGACTATTGCGGCGACATTCATCGATGTTCCGAAGAAGATGAGTAATGATTGTGGTTTCTTGGCCGTGAAGTTCAGCTCCTCGTATGATGGCGATGAGATTATTGAAGATTTTGGTGATGTGGAAGTATGTTCTGTCTTTGTTCTTGTCTCATCATCCTTTGATTTTTCTTGTGTGTTTTTGCTGAGACGATCCTGCTCTGGTTTTAGATATCCGTTACTAAACCATCGTTTCACCTTTCTTTGTTTTGCAAGCTGCTGCAGATGACTGGAAGGTTGAGTTCATGCACACTCTGATTTTTAGCGACAAGAATGAAGTCATGCGTTTAGAGCTCCCTAAAGAGATCCAGTCCTTTGGCCCATGAATTCGAAGCATTAGTTTCATTGTAGATTTGATTTAGTACAGATTTTTAGGTTTGATAATGATTGGAACAATTCCATAAAGATTTGGTTGTAAGAGTGTTTTAGTGATTTGTCTATCTATAGGTGCAGCACTATTACTTATG
The DNA here is from genome assembly GCA_034509565.1 of Triticum monococcum. Taxonomy (NCBI): domain Eukaryota; kingdom Viridiplantae; phylum Streptophyta; class Magnoliopsida; order Poales; family Poaceae; genus Triticum; species Triticum monococcum. The sequence goes on along the minus strand of CM067847.1, from coordinate 636,960,336 downwards.
ATATTGTGGAAAAATGTATTTGCTGTGAAGAATGATTTGGCTTTGTGAATTTTAATGTACTGCGTCATTTTTCAGTATCCATGTGTTGAATGTTTTTGCCCCAATAGATGTACCTGAACTTCTGCCTCTGTTTTGGTTGAACTGCTTGATTTTTTTGTGTTGTTTATTTTTGGGCCCCCAACATATATGATCGTAGACTTGAACTTCTTCTTTGAGATGTGGATGGGCTGCTGGTTTCAGATGGAGAGGATATTTTGTGTTGTGTAATGTATTGGTAATTTACAACCTAACCAATATGTATGCTTATGCGTAGAATATATATTTGTTTTTGTGTTTTTTCAAGTGCGAATGTATTTCATATGTAACTTCATGTAGAAATATTGTTGATGTTTCTTTATCTTTTGTCGGCATTGTACATGAACTTTTGCACGTATCCAAGAAGAACTTCACATTTGAACGCGTTGTCTTAGGCTTGCTAACCTTAGTTTATGCGGTGAAACTTTATTTTTTAAGCATATTTTTTTCCTACATCGATTTTACATACCAGAACTTCTTCTGTAAGCTGACCTGAACTTCAAAACTGTCTGATTATTTGCTGGTTGCTCTTTTACGGAATACAACACGAGCAGCTCCTGCCATAACATACCAGAACTTGTGCAGTAATATTACTTGAACTTCACAATGTATGTTTTTCATGTTTGTTCTTGCTTGCAGTTTCATGCAATACATCACCAACACATCACTTCCTGCCATAACATACCAGAAGTTCTACAGTAATATTACTTGAACTTCATAGTGTATGTTTTTTCAATTTATTACTTCTCGCACTTTCATGCAATACAACACCAGCACATCACTTCCTCTCATAACATACCAGGACTTCACAGTGTATATTACCAGGGGATGACATAATGTTCTGTACATTGACATGACATAAGTTTGCATTGTGTTAATTGACCTATTCTAACTGTTCATGAGCCTTACACTCCTCCTAGGCTTTGGTGGTAGAGGGTTTTGCTTGACATGTACCTCTTCCTCTTCGTCGTCCTCTTCCTCTTCATCGTCGTCTTCCTCTTCATCATCGCATTCCACTTCCTCTTCCTATTCATCTTCCTCTTCTTCGACGGTGTCTTCATCTTTGTCTTCCTCTTCATATTGCACCACTTTATTGTTGTTGGCTCTTGGTCTTGCTTTCTGTTTCTTCTCTGGCATTTTGCTTGTCTTTTCTGCATCTGCGCGCTTCGGGCATGTTCTTGCATTATGTGGTTCATACTCCTTGCGTATGCTACAAAGTCTGCTGCTTGCTTACTTTGGGTGTGGTCCCTTCTTTTGTTCCATAACTTTGGGCTGCTGTTTTTGAGATTTGGGTTGCTTGACCTCCTCAGCATTATTTCTTTCCAAGAGTGTTGGACAGGTCAGCTTGTTGTGTCCCGCAACCTGGTTGCACACACTGCATTTCCTGTGTCCAAGTGGCACTCCGTTCTCATCGAGCACGACGACTCTTCCTGCAGGTGGTGCCTTTATTTGAGCTCTCTTGTCACTTTTCTTTGCTGCAGTAATTTTCTTCCTACCCTTTGTTTCAGAATACAGCGGCAATTTCATCATCTCTTGTTGTCGCTGCTCCATTGATTGACCATCACCCTGCTTGCATTGGTTGGCTTCAGCGGCGGCGTTGAGCATTTCAGCTGCATAATAATGAAGCTCATCTTCAATTTCAGCGTCCTCTTCATCCATCCTTTCATCAGCATCCGCTTGATTTGCTGAATGTATAGCATCAAGCTCTTCCACAAGCTTCTTGAGAACATAGTAGGCTCTCTCATATCGCTGGTCACATCTCATCGCTTTCTTGTTAACCATCAAATTCAGCTACAACAAGATGTCTTGCTTCGATAGCCTTGAGCTGCCATCCAATACGGTTGTGTTGTAGTCCCTTGTATCAAAGGTTGGTTGTGATCTTGCAGTCTTTGTGTACCATTTGAGGACATACATGTTTGGAAATTTGTCAAGCTTGAGGTAGTCCAGTATGTTCATGATGTGAAGGCAGAACAGGCCTGCATTTTTGTGATGAATGTAGAATACATAGTTTGTGAGCCAGCAATGAGTTTCATAATTTTTGATACGATACTACTAGTCTAGATATTTAATGAGTTTGTTTTTTTGCTCACTTGTGTGTGCCAGAGCTTGCATTCACACTCGTATATTTCATTCTCTGGGTCAGCTACAACCTGGAATTCATGCTTTGACCTGGAAAATCTTTCTTCATCATCATGGCCAGGCTTGTTGTGGTAGTACACAAGGTACTTAGTGGGCCTAGCAAACTTGTGTAGGTTCTGGGTCCCCTTGACAAACCATTTCTTTAGCACGTGGTTCATGCTCTCGCTTTGTTGTGTGGAAGTCATTCTAGCACAGAAAATGTTCTTGTAATATGCAGAAATCCACATCTTCCTATCACTCCGGAGCTGCATCATCATCTGGTTGTTCTCCAGGTTGTAGTTGTGCACGAGTTTAGCCCAGGCAGCTTCAAACTCCGTTGGCATCAGCGGCCAATTTAAAATAGTTGTGAACTCCTCTTTGAATGTTTTATACTTTTTGTACAGAAACGCAAGGTATTCCCTGTACTTCTTCATGATGTGCCAATGGCATAGCTTGTGGACGGTGTTTGGAAATTATTATGGTATAGCTTTCGCCATCGATGGGCATTGGTCTGCATGAATTAAAAAAATGAAACTTGATTTCTTTTTTTGTATTGATGGTGAACTTATGTTGTACAAGTACTTGAACTACACATCTTGGCAGTATGGTATCTAAGAATGTCACATGTTTTGTTTTCTTTACAGCAGTGTTGCTGAACTTCTGTGGTACCAGTGCTTGAACTTTATAGTTAGTAGTAGGACATACTAGTAGTGTCGCAATCAAAAAATTTCTTAAAGCATTGTTGTTGAACTTCTATGGTAGCAGTGCTTGAACTTCACGTAAATAACTATATTTTTCTGAACATGCTACATATATTTATATTACAATTTTGTCCTTGAACTTCTATGATTCATGTATTTGAACTTCACATTCATAACTAATTTTTTTCTAAGCATGTGACAAATAATTTTGCTTTCTTTGAACTGCTAGTTGGACTTCTGTGCTAACAGTGGTTGAACTGCATTCTTTACATTATTTTAAGACAAAACCAATGTACCCAACACAGACCCATAGACTGAAAAGATGATGAAACTTGAAGAGTTTTTTTTGAACTCACCTGTTAGAATGCAAGTTGGGTGCTTGTTGTTCATGCACGGTAGAAATGTATCGAATAGCCACTTGAATGACTTTGCATCTTCATCTCTTATCAGGGCAACAACAAATATCGTTGACTGCAAGTGATGGTTTGTTCCAACAAACACTCCCAGGGGCATATGAAATCTGTTGGTCTTGTAAGTTGTGTCGAATGTTATGCAATCTCCAAAGTCTTGATAGGCTCCTCGGCAGCTTGCATTGGACCAGAAAATGTTTTTAATTGACTTGTCCTTGTCCACTTGGATGTCATAGAAAAACTCATCATTTATTGCCTTCATGTCTTTGAAGAATGAAACAAGTTTCAACACATCATCCAAATCATCTTTCCTTGCATTCATGGCTTTCCTGCAAATCACATGCAAACATGAATTTGTTTATTTTTTTTGCTAGCAAAGGGTTGTGAGCTAGGATGCTATTTTACATTGCAGTATGTGTGTGTTTGAATACTTACTGGTTTAGCAAGTCTCGTCCGGTTATGCTTAGGAAGTAGCTTCCATCTTCATTTTCAGATAGCATGGTCATGATTGTTGTGTGCTTGACATCATGGTACTATAGGAGCTTTACGTACTCCAAAATAGTGGGGTCATAATTCTTTTGTGAGTGCAGAAATACCAGTGTGTCATTAGTTTGCATGAGCTGGTGATTATGATTGTACTCAATGTCCACTGCCACGCATGTGTCATCCTCCTGCACCTTCACCCTCATTCTTGCATTGCATCCCGTCCTCTGCGATGTTTTGTTTCGCTTCCTGTTGGCCTCTGAAACAGAAGATGTGTGTATCTCTTGGAAGGCGCAAACAAAATACTTGTGGTTGTCATTTCCTCCCGTCTTCCTGATTCCAAAACCAGCGTGTCTGGTGTATCTGTTATAAAATTGCCTTGCTTTCTCTACATCTTTGAATCACATCTTTAGTCTTGGTATTAGATAATCTGGTAGATCCGGCATCTGCAGAAACAAAAAAAATAATCCAAACAACACATTAAAATGCAGCTTATGAACTTTTTATCCTGGAGGGAGCAGAAATTTTGCAGATAATACAAGATGCGTATATAAATATTTTTTGTTTCACTTACGTGCGTGTATGATCGCAACTCCACCGGTGTTGGCTGCTGTCCCTCTGGGATGAGGCATGGCGGAGTAATCATAGCAGGATGCAGTAGTGGATCACGAGGAGGAAGGAGGGACGAAGATGGCCTCTCTCTTGTTTGCGTCCTTTTTGCTTGAGGTGGTTCTGGAGGTATTGCGATCCTGGTCTTGGTTTGCTCTTTTGTTTTGTGAAGAAATCCATCTACCTTATGCCCCGTGCAATTCTGACTTGTAGCAGCAGCAGGATCCAACGGTGGTAGTGTGCAGAGCACTCTCCTCTGTGTGTGTCTTGCTGTTCGATTTGTCCTGGGATCCGGTTTAGTTGCTTCGCTTTGGCATTGATGAGGCACATTAGGATAACCTCCAGAGTTACACGCAGGACTTGAGCTAACCCCCTCCTCCATCGGCGTGGTTGGGAGTGTGCTGGTGGATACAAAGAATCCATGGGGGATTTCCGGTGTCACCTAATTAGGTGGAGGCGCAAACTTGTGCGGATAGGGCTGTGACCCAGCGTCTTGTAAGTATCCGTGTGTTTAGGGTGTCATCCATTTTTGGTCTGGAGCAGGTTGGTAATGTTGTTGGTGCGTTTGAGGTGTGACCCATTGAGGGGGTGGTGCAATGCATACAGGCTTTGGATTGTGTACTTGCTGATAGGAACTTCTAAGCTTCTTCATGTGTCTCTCGTCTTGCTGACATAAAAGAAAAAAATGTCTATTAGCACACAAGTTATATCTGCCTATACCTTTGTAACTGAACTTAGCATTATTCACAGCCTGAACTTCTTATATAAAAGTGGTCAGAGCCATCACACTATGCACTGAGCTGAGCATCTGCCAATACCTTTGTACTTGAACTGAGCACCCCTTCACAGAATGAACTTCACATCCTGTTTTTTATTCTACAATATTTGATTACTTATATGTACCTGAACTGAGCACTGTCCACAACCTGAACTTCTTGTTTTGCAAAGGGGAAATACTGTCTACAGTTAAAAAACCTGAACCTTCATGAGTTTGAATGGTTGTACTGATAGTGCACACCAACCTGAACTTCATGTCATATCACATGCATGTTCTATTTTCCTTTTATTTTTTTGCACAGAACCAGATACATACCAACCTGAACTCTAGCACACTTACTAGTTGAACTTCACATGGCTTTTCCACATGTGAACGTGAAGGCAGGAAGATTTATAGTGTTTGTAGCCTGGACTGAGGCTCACACACTACCAGAACTTCACATGGTTGTAAGCAAATAACAAACCAAAGGAAGGAAGAAGTTCAACCATACCCTGGCTAGAAGTTCGGCAAACATTTTTCCAGCAGTTGATAGACCACCTTGAGAAAAATTCATCGTGGAGGTAGGAGAGGAACCGCATGGCAATCCATGTCTTGCAGGGGGCGCGAACTTCATCTGCACAAAGCTAGAAGGTCAGAGAAGGCAAATTGAAGAAGAAGGCAAGATCAGGGAGGAAATTCATATACCGGTCTTAGATTTGAAGGTGTCGCCGATGCAACCTCTGCCGCCGAGCTGCTGCCTTGGGTGCGATGTTCGCCGTATGTTGCGCCTTGGCCGTCATGAGCACTGCCAAGCTGTCTGGTGGTGACGATGGACCGAGGATGAGGCTTCTGGAAGTCCATGGCGGTCGTTCGTCGCAGAAATCCGGCGGCTTCGCCGGCTCCAGGTGACGCGGTCTCCCTCGCACCGGCGTCCGCTGTTGCTCGCTCGCCCGCGCCGACGGTCGAGCAGGAGGTGGAGTCGGAGGGGGCGGAGCTCGATCCGGTCGGCCAGGATCTGGAGAAGGAAGGGAGGCGCTGGATCCGGCAGATTTTCGGCGGCGAATCACGGCAGAGATCGATGGGAGGAGCGGCGAGGAGGGGGGTTGGGGAGGGGCGGCTCGATCGGGATCGGGGTCCAGGTGGGATTCTGTCGAGCCGGGCCGGCAGTCCAGGGAAGTTCGGGAACCTGTCTTCGGGCCCTATATAGGGCTGCTATGATCCAAATAACTATTCTAATACTGGGATTAGAATAGTGTTGTCCTATATATATATACTTTTACAAGATAATGAATTGTTTTTATAACAAATCATATGATGTAAAATAAATATGACCCAAGTTTGAATAAACATGGAAAAATGTCGGCTTTCGAGGCAAGTTATTGGTCCTTCATGTTGAAGCCGGCTTGATAGACATTAGTATTGTAACAAAGGCCATATAGGTGTCAGAGTAATTGACTTAACAAATTTTATAACTGCAAATGGTTAACCTGCCCAATAGACCGACTCCTGCAACACAAATGAATATAGATATGCATTGTATGATGATGCAATGTATGGTGATGTATGTGTGTGGCAATAGAGTATAAAAATACTGGCTTTCGAGGCTCGACATAAGATTAGATTTTGAGGCCAAAGTCTTGGTTTCGCTTCCTGTGGAAGCAGGCTTGTAGGCTCATTTTGGTTTATCCTTGCTTTCTGAAAGCCGACACTCATGTGACTTAAGGCGGTGTTTTAACCTTGACAAGTTCAGGGCAATTTTGATTGACTTATCAAGAGTACAACAGGTAACCTTTTTGGAGTAGAATCAACCTAACAAGCAGGTTGTCGGGGGGATGAACACCATGCAGGGAACGGAACCCGGATCCTTTTCTAAAACAACGGGGGCCAGCAGCGCCCCTCAAGCCGGCTCACGCTTGGCTGGGTCACCCCACCCGACCAAGGCCCCCCGACCCGGCCCCAACGGCCGGCGCAAAGCAGCCGAACCCGGCGCACCAAGACGTCTTCAAAAAGCCAGCTTCCCCTTGGCATGTTTTCCAACCCGGCCATGGGTCAGCTCCCATCCCATCCTGGCCGTACAATGGCACGAGTCTTCAATCAAGTGATGAGCAAGGCAATAGTGCCCCTCCATGCGTCTGGTCAGCCGAGGCGTGGCAATAGTGCCGCACCTACCCGCTGACCAGGGCCGGCGTGGTTACAGTGTACCCCTCGTCAGTGCTGATGCCAGCAAGCAGTGATCTGACGGAGCACAACTGTAGCAGACTCAACCCGGCCACTCCTTGATGATCAACAAGACGACAAACAGTGCCCCTACACCAGGCGGGTCCCTCGCCCAGAGAACCCGACGAGCCCTGTCACCCGGCGGGTCCCAGCACCGGCTTCCTGAATGATGACAACCTGGCCCCACGGCCTTGTAACATTACCATTGTACCCCTAGGGGGTTGACCTATAAAACCCCCTAGGAGGGCTCCATGCACGGGGGTGAAGAGATCCAATCAGTAGAACACACACACGAAGAGAGGACAGCCTAAGCCTTGGCATGCCTTCTTCCCGCCTCGATACAGCTCAAGGAGCAGCCCTGTACAGTCAGATATAAACCACACTCGGCAGAACTAGGGGAGTTATCTCTCTGGGGAGCCCCGAAACTGGGTATGTCTTGCGTCCCGCGCTCTCTCATGCCGACCTCGCCTCTGGAGCCCACCAGTGCCCTCGAGCCTCCTCCTCTCTTTAGCCATCCCTTGGCATCTGTCGTGCACCCACCACGACACAGGTTTAACCAAGTTTCATAATGGCATATGCCGGGTCAAGAGGGATGTTAGTAGCTAAACTCGATGAGTTGGAAGTCCCAAAATGATCATATGATCATGGAAAAGCTCAGCATAGGATATACATGAGATAATGCTACTATTGCAAAACATCCGGGGTGCAGATAAGCCGGCTTTATTCCACTGATCATAATATGATGAGCCAATAAGGCAGGATACCTATGTTTAGACTGTGCGTCATGGCAACCAGTCTTCTTTGGAAACCTATAATTTTTTGCCAATATGGCATGGTACCTATGCTTGAAATACGCATCATGGCAACTAGTCCTCTTTGGAGACCTTTAATTTTTCGCCAAAAAGGCAGGATACACTACTGCAGGATGGTCCAAACGCGACTGTCCGATCAGAGACCCTTCGACGAAACTGTGTGTGATGCATTAATCACAAACGGTGATGTAAAATAGCCGCAAAAAATGATACGGAACGTCTGCATTGGCGGAGACATCAAACATGATCCAGATTTTAGTTGTGTGTGTGATGCATGGCATATAGATAATCTAGAAGAACTATTTATGATGAGCCATAACAACAAAAATGGGCAGCCATATCAAGGTCTGTGCGATATACGGCATACAGTTCACTTGGATGAACTGTTTGTGATTAGGGAACGCAACAGAAACGGTCAGCGAGAGGTGTGTGCAATATATGACATACATTTCATTCAAATGAATTGTTTTCGATTATACAATGTTAGAAGGGATAGAGAGGGATTGGTGGAATAGTTTGTTGTATTGCTTGAGCCTCATGAGTATATATATAGGAGTACATGACCATCTTGGAGTACAAGTCAAGGTATAATAATATCCTATGCAATCCTATCGTTCCTAATAATCAATATACTCAACATCCCCCCGCAGTCACAATGGTAGCGACGCAGATAGTGAGACTGGAGAAGAATCCAAAGGCAAGCCGATGGACACCCCCCCCCCATAGTCGTAACGGTCAATGCCTCACGGAAGTCGTGGCTGCAGTGGAAATCGATGAGGTTGCTCAAGCAAGGCGATAGCCCTTTGTGCCGTTTGTCGAGGTAGTCAAGAGCGTAGGGTGGTGTAGCCATGCGAACAACGCCATGATCGATGTCGAGTCGGAGTAGCCAGTGTCGAGGATGTCACTGTGGAGTCGCCGAGTTAGTCATGGGCGCAGTTGTGTCGGAGTAGTGGTGCATCGGGAATAAGACGTTGTTAATGATGCCGCGCGCTGGGTTTGCAAAGCCAGGAGACACATCCTGGACGAAGGCTTGCATCGGTGTTGCCAACAACGAACATGTGTAGACGGACGATGACGAAGTTGACGAAGCGCCGGCCAGGCTTGCCATGCCCGGGGACACATTATGGATGAAGGCACCCATCAGTGTTGCCAGGACCAGGCATGCATAGATGAGGGACCTACACGAGCTATACGCCATGTCGAGCAGTCGGAGGGCCAGCAGAGAAGAAGACTCGACGAAGGTTGTGGCGCCAATAGGCATGGGGGTCGATGTCACCAATGGTGGTCAGAGTAGACGAAGTTGTCAGAGTAGATGAGGGTGACGCTGGCAATGGGCTGGTGCCGGACGAAGATGAACGGGGTGGACCATTGGGGTAGTGGCGGCCGAAGAAGAGCGGCGACAGCGGCCTGACGGCGATGGCTTGGTAAGGAGCATGACGGCTATGCTCCAAGTAGGCGAGGAACCTGCCAGCTTTACAAAGACGGGTGCATACGATAGCATTCCCGCGCCTTGGGAGGCGGCACATACCACGAGAGGTCGACGCATGGAGATGGCGGTGGACCGCGAGCCGCGGCTCTATGCCCCGAAGGGCCGACGCAGCGATGGTGGGCAGGTCATGGCGATGGTGGAAGACCTTGGGGTGGTTGCGGGGACCAGGGGCCGTGGTGCTACAGCCCAAAGGGGCGATGCAGCGGCTAAGCATAGGACGGTGCAACCACGGGTGAGGGAGTCCTAGATTTGGGGGTCCTCGGACAGCCGGACTATATACTTTGGCCGGAACGTTGGACTATGAAGATACAATATTGAAGGCTTCATCTCGTGTCCGGGCTGGACTCTCCTTTGCGTGGAAGGCAATCTTGGCAATTCGGATATGTAGATCTCCTCCCTTGTAACCGACTCTGTGTAACCCTAGCCCCCTCCGGTGTCTATATAAACCGGGGGTTTAGTCCGTAGGACAACAACAATCATAATCATAGGCTAGCTTCTAGGGTTTAGCCTCTACGATCTCGTGGTAGATCAACTCTTGTAATACTCATATTATCTAGATCAATCAGGCAGGAAGTAGGGTATTACCTACATCGAGAGGGCCCGAACCTAGGTAAACATTGTGTCCCCCGCCTCCCGTTACCATCAGCCTTAGACGCATAGTTCGGGACCCCCTACCCGAGATCCGCCGGTTTTGACACCAACATTGGTGCTTTCATTGAGAGTTCCACTATGCCATCACGATAAATGCTTGATGGCTCCTTCGATCATTGGCAACGATGTGATCCAGGGTGAGGTTTTTCTCCTCGGACAGATCTTCGTATTCGGTGGCTTCGTACAGCGGGCCAACTCGCTTGGCCATTTGGAGCAGATCGAGAGCTATGCCCCTGGCCATCAGGTCAGGTTTGGAAGCTTGAACTATACTGCTGACATCCACGGAGACTTGATCTTCGACGGATTCGAGCCCATGTCAGGTGCACCGCACAGTCACGACGAGCATGACTTAGCTCTGCCTTCGGACGGTGTTCGGGACATCACACATGTGGCTACTCCTGCCCTCAATCCGGAGCAGATCGTGCCGTTCGAGGACGGGTGGATAGACCCAGCCACGGAGACCGCACACTTAGTGGCAATAGAGCCGAATACTGACTTCACCTCCTATGAGGCCTGTGTTACCGGACGACCCTTGGATTCGTCCCCGGCAACAGGCTCCGAACCGCCAGCATCTGTGTCTATCCAATCTGATTGGGCACTGATCATGGAGTTTACCTCCACAGATATTTTTCAGCACTCGCCCTTGGGCGATGTGCTAGACTCATTAAGGTCTCTCTCCTTGTCAGGAGATCCTCGGCCGAACTATGTCTGGCTCGAGTGGGAAGCGGACGACGAAGGAATTTGTTCCCCACCCACCACCCACTTAATAGCCACTGTCGACGACTAAATTGACGTGCTTGATTTCGACTCCGAAGACATCGACGGTATGGATGACGATGCAGGAGAAGAACAGGAACCACCGCCCACAAGGCGCTAGACAGCCACCTCATCATACAATATATATATATATGGTGGACACCCCCAAAGAAATCTATGACAATAAGGCAACAGAGGATAATCCCCTCGTGAAGCAATCTAAGCACCGGTGTCATCGACGGAGAATCAGGGGATGACAACTACATGCCCCTCTCCGAAGACGAAGCGAGCCTCGGTGATGAAGAATTCATCGTTCCTGAGGATCCCGTCGAGCAGGAGCGCTTCAAGCGTCGGCTTATATCCATAGCAAAAAGCCTGAAGAAAGCAGCAGCAGCTTCAAGCTAATCAAGATCTACTAGCGGATAGATGGACCGAGGTCCTGGCAGCCGAGGAACACGAATTCGAGCACCCAACCAAAAGTTACCCAAAGCGCAGGTTGCTGATACGTCTCCAACGTATCTATAATTTATGAAGTATTCATGTTATTATATTATCAACCTTGGATGTTTTATATGCATTTATATGCTATTTTATATGATTTTTGGGACTAACCTATTCACCTACTGCCCAGTGCCAGTTTTGGTTCTTTCCTTGTTTTTGAGTTTTACAGAAAAGAAATATCAAACGGAGTCCAGTTGATGTGCCAATTTTGACGATTTTTATGGACCAAAAGAAGACCCCGGAGTAAAGGAGTTGGGCCAGGAGAGTCCCGGGGCGTCCACAAGGGTGGGGGCGTGCCCCCCCCCCATAGGCGTGTGGTTCTGCCTCGCGGACAACTCGGGCACCTCCTTGACTTGAGACCGACGCCAAAAATTCCTGTAAATACAGAAACCTCGGAAAATTAACCTAGATCGGGAGTTCTGCCGCCAGAAGCCTCCGTAGCCATCGAAAACCAATCTAGGCCCTCTCTGGCACCCTGCCGGAGGGGGCCGTCATCACCGGAAGGCATGGAGGAGGATACTGGAGGGGCCACCATCACGATGAAGGCCATGGACCAGAGGGAGAACCTCTCCCCATCTAGGGGGGAGGCCATGGAGGAGGAAGCACAAGGGGGGAACCTCTCCTCCTCTCTCTCGATGGCACCGGAGTTCCATTGGGAGGGGAATCATCGCCCCGGTGATCGTCTTCATCAACATCACCATCATCATCATCACCCTCATCTCTTTTATGCGGTCCACTCTCCCGCACCCCGCTGTAATCCCTACTTGAACATGGTGCTTTATGCCACATATTATGATCCAGTGATGTGTTGCCATCCTATGATGTTTTGTGTAGATATCCTTTGTCTTTGGGTTGATTAACGATCTAGATTGGTATGAGTTGTATGTTTTACTTTGATGCTGTCCTATGGTGCCCTCCGTGTCGCGCAAGCGTGAGGGGTTCCCGCTATAGGGTGTTGCAATACGTTCACGATTCGCTTATAGTGGGTTGGTGAGTGACTAAAACACAAACCCGAGTAAAGGGGTTGTTGCGTATGGGAATAAAGAGGACTTGATGCTTTAATGCTATGGTTGGGTTTTACCTTAATGATCTTTAGTAGTTCCGGATGCTTGCTAGAGTTCCAATCATAAGTGCAAATGATCCAAGTAGAGAAAGTATGTTAGCTTATGCCTCTCCCTCATATCAAACTACAATAGTGATTACCGGTCTTGTTAACGATTGCCTAGGACAATTCCACACTCGCTATTTATAATATTTAGTAATATATTCTAACTTCATGATAATAGCACCTACTTTTATATTTTAGCTCTCCGATATCATACAAAGTTATCCTCTTCATACCCACAACCTAGTTTTATTTCTCGTTGCTAGCTGGAAGCAAACGTGTGGTGTACGTAGAGTCGTATTAGTGGCAGATAGGGCTTGAGAGAATATTGATCGTACCTTTAGCTCCTTGTGGGTTCGACACTCTATACTTATCACTTCCACCTTTGGAAATTGCTACGATGATTCGTTGCACTTTGGGATTATCAGTTGCCACCCCAACTCGAGGAGGAAGCATTAAAGCCTACACTACCAGCGTATGATGCGGCTGACCGGCCACCTCATCACCGAGATAAAGCGGCATATCAGCCCGAAGTCCATCCCGCACCCCGTCGCCAGTCAAACAAAAACACCAAGGCCCGGTGTTGGTGTCAAAACCGGCGGATCTCGGGTAGGGGGTCCTGAACTGTGCGTCTAAGGCGGATGGTAACTGGAGGCAGGGGACACAATGTTTTACCCAGGTTCGGGCCCTCTTGATGGAGGTAAAACCATACGTCATGCTGGATTAATATTGATGATATGGGTAGTACAAGAGTAGATCTACCATGAGATCGGAGAGGCTAAACCCTAGAAGCTAGCCTATGGTATGATTGTATGTTGTCGTACGGACTAAAACCATCCGGTTTATATAGACACCGGAGAGGTTAGGGTTACACAAGGTCGGTTACAAAGGAGGAGATACACATATCCTTATTTCCTAGCTTGCCTTCCACGCCAAGTAGAGTCCCATCCGTACACGAGACGAAGTCTTCAATCTTGTATCTTCATAGTCTAACAGTTCGGCCAATGGTAATAGTCCGGCTAGCTGGAGACCCCCTAATCGAGGACTCCCACACCCGGGGCTACACGCAGGACCTGCGAGACGTATTGGAAAACAAAGTAGGACATAGAAGATCGATCTACGGATCATGGGGGTGTGCCCCATCGTGTGACGACGACCATCACGCCGGATATACTAAAAGCAAATCTGACCAGGCCGAATACAACAGACAAGACTCGTAGGAACTGCGCCGTGATATAGCCCGGCACAGAGGCGTCGCACACCACCTATGCTTCACCGATGAAGTAATGGATCATGAATTGCCAGAAGGGTTTAAACCCGTAAACATTGAATCATATGATGGTACAATAGACCCCACGGTATGGATTGAAGATTTCCTCCTCCATATCCACATGGCCTGGGGTAACGATTTACATGCCATCAAGTACACCCCACTAAAACTCAAAGGACCGGCTCGGCATTGGCTGAATAGCCTGCTGGCAAACTCCATTGGCAGTCGGGAGAACTTGGAAGACGTATTCCTTGACAACTTCCACGGCACTTATGTGTGACCATCGGATGCTGATGACTTGAGTCACATAACTCAACATCCCGAGGAGTCAGCTAGGAAATTCTGGACTCGGTTCCTAACTAAAAAGAGCAAAATTGTCGACTGTCCAGATGCCGAGGCCTTAGAGGCATTTAAACATAACATCTGTGATGAGTGGCTCGCCCGACACCTCGACCAAGAGAAGCCGAAGTCCATGGCAGCCCTCACGGCACTCATGACCCGCTTTTGTGCGGGTGAGGACAGCTGGCTGGCTTGAAGCAACAACACATCTAAAAATCCGGGCAATTTAGATGCCAGAGATAGCAATGGCAAGCCACATCGCAACAAACACAAGCGCCTCAACAACGGTGATAACACCGAAGACACGGCAGTCAATGCCTAATTCAGTGGCTCTAGATCCGGTCAGCAGAAAAGGCCGTTCAAAAGAAGCAATCCGGGCATGTCTAGTTTGGACTGCATACTCGATTGCTTGTGCCAAATTCACGGCACCCCCGATAAACTAGCCAACCACACCAACAGAGAATGATGGGTGTTCAAACAGGCCGGCAAGTAGAATGGCGAAAACAAGGAAAAGGGACTGCATAGCAACGACGAGGAGGAGCCCTGGCTGCCGAACACAGGAGGATGGAAGAAATTTCCTCCCCAAGTGGAAACAGTGAACATGATATACGCAACCCATATTCCCAAGAGGGAACGGAAGCGTAAACTAAGGGACGTCTATGCGATGGAGCCAGTCGCCCCAAAGTTCAACCCATGGTCTTCTTGTCTGATCACTTTTGATCATAGGGACCACCCTACCAGTATCCGTCATGGCAGTTCTGCCGCATTGGTCCTTGACCCCGTCATCGATGGATTTCACCTCACTCGAGTCTTTGTGGACGGTGGCAGCAACCTGAACCTGCTCTGTCAGGATACAGTGCGCGAAATGGGTATCGACCCCTTAAGGATCAAACCCACAAAAACCACCTTTAAAGGTGTCATACCAGGTGTAGAGGCCTGTTGCACTGGCTCAATCACACTGGAAGTGGTCTTCAGATCCCGGACAACTTCCGAAGCGAGGAGTTGATCTTCGATATCGTCCCCCTCCGCAGTGGCAATCACGCACTACTTGGATGAATAGCATTCGCCAGATTCAATGTGGTACCACATTTTGCGTACCTCAAGCTCAAAATGCCAGGACCTCATGGTGTTATAACAGCTAATGGAAACACAGAATGCTCGCTCCGTACGGAGGAGCACAATGTGGCCCTCGCAGCAGAAGTACAAAGCAGCCTTCTAAGGCAAACCACCAATTCGGCGATAAAACCCCCGGACACCTTCAAGTGAATCCGGAGTACCCTACAACAGGACCGCCCTACACGTTCTGTGCTCGCCTAGCAATCCGGCCTCCGTCCTAGTCCCAGTAAAGCGGCAAAATCTGCGCTGCGCGTCCATAATTACGCACTCCAGATACCATGGGCATAGGCGGAGGCACGACTATGGCACGGGCCACAATGCGGCTGAACCGCTTTAGGACCCGTATATCTTTACCATTTTCTTCCTTTCAGGGCCCTATTCTTTGAAGGCCCTCTCCGATACCCTGATTATCGGACTCATCACGGGAAGGAAATGCCAAGGAAGCAAGAAGCTTTGACATACAAGGGAATCCCCAGGTGGTCTCTGATAACGATCGCTATACCTGTTTTACATACCCACACAGAGCCCACCATTCAATAGGACATGTCAAATAGTCCTATTTTTTCTTATTGCACTACTTGTATACATACACTTTGACATATCATTTAAGTAAAAAACACAGTGTTAGCTTATTATTGCATTTCTTCATCTTTTTTCCCTGTCTGCTTATTTAGGACAAATTGCACCCGTACATTCCGGTACATCCAGTACGCTAGGGGCTTCAGTGTACCCCATAACACGGCAAGAAAATTCCGAACACTTTGGACAGTGCAGCACCCCGAACTTATAGCATTATATGCATCAGCTCCGAATCATGTCTTGGGTCAATAGTTGGGTGATACGTCTCCAACGTATCTACAATTTTTGATTGTTCCATGCTATTATATTATTTGTCTTGGATGTTTATGGGCTTTATTATGCACTTTTATTTTATTTTTGGGACTAACCTATTAACCTAGAGCCCAGTGCCAGTTCTATTTTTTCCTTGTTTTACAGTATCGCAGAAAAGGAAAATCAAACGGAGTCCAATTGACCTGAAACTTCACGAAACTTATTTCGGAACGGAAGCAATCCAGAAGACTTGGGGTGTACGTAAGGGAAGCAACGAGGAAGGCACGAGGCAGGGGGCGCGCCCTCCACCCTCATTGGCCCCTCGTGGCCCCCCTAACGTACTTCTTCCTCCTATATATACCAATATACCATAAAGCCATCGGGGAGCACAATAGATTGGGAGTTCCACTGCCAGAAGCCTCCATAGCCACCGAAAGCCAAACTAGACCTGTTCCGGCACCCTGCCAGAGGGGGGGGGGGAAGCCCTCTCCGGTGGCCATCTTCATCATCCCGGCGCTCTCCATGACGAGGATGGACTAGTTCTCCCTCGGTGCTGAGGGTATGTACCAATAGCTATGTGTTTGATCTCTCTCTCTCTCTCTTGTGTTCTTATGGTGGTACGATCTTGCTATATCGCGAGCTTTGCTATTATAGTTGGATCTTATGATGTTTCTCCCCCCCTCTACTCTCGTTTAATGGATTGAGTTTTTCCTTTGAACTTATCTTATCGGATTGACTCTTTAAGGATTTGAGAACACTTGATGTATATCTTGTGTGGGATACCCATGGTGACAATGGGGTATTCTATTGATCCACTTGATGTATGTTTTGGTGATCAACTTGCGGGTTCCGCCCATGAACCTATGCATAGGGGTTGGCACACGTTTTCGTCTTAACTCTCTGGTAGAAACTTTGGGGCACTCTTTGAAGTACTTTGTGTTGGTTTGAATAGATGAATCTGAGATTGTGTGATGCATATCTTATAATCATACCCACGGATACTTGAGGTGGCATTGGAGTATCTAGGTGACATTAGGGTTTTGGTTGATTTGTGTCTTAAGGTGTTATTCTAGTACGAACTATAGGGCTGTTTGTGACACTTATAGGAATAGCCCAATGGATTTATCAGAAAGAATAAGTTTGAGGTGGTTTCATACCCTACCATAATCTCTTCGTTTGTTCTGCGCTATTAGTGACTTTGGAGTGACTCTTTGTTGCATGTTGAGGGATAGTTATGTGATCCAATTATGTTATTATTGTTGAGAGAACTTGCACTAGTGAAAGTATGAACCCTAGGCCTTGTTTCCTAACATTGCAATGTCGTTTACGCTCACTTTTATCATTAGTTACCTTGTTGTTTTTATATTTTCGGATTTCAAAAACCATTATCTACTATCCATATTGCACTTGTATCACCATCTCTTCGCCGAACTAGTGCAGGGTGTGTTGGGGCCACAAGAGACTCTTTGTTATTTGGTTGCAGGGTTTTTTGAGAGAGACCATCTTCATCCTACGCCTCCTACGGATTGATTAACCTTAGGGCATCCACTTGAGGGAAATTTGCTACTGTCCTACAAACCTCTGCACTTGGAGGCCCAACAACGTCTACAAGAAGAAGGTTGTGTAGTAGACATCAAGCTCTTTTCTGGCGCCGTTGCCGGAGAGGTTAGCGCTTGAAGGTATATCTTCAGATCTTGCAATCTAATATTTTTGTTTCTTGTTTTAGCACTAGTTTAGTTTATAAAGAAAACTACAAAAAATGGAATTTTGTTTGCCTCATACACTTATTCTTTTTAATATCTTTCGTGAGTATGATGTAAAGGAAAATTGTGGCAAAGTGTTAGATGAAGAATGCTTTAAAATGTTTGGCACCAAATCTTTGAATGATGAGCATGATTGCAATGTTGTTAGTATGAACTCCATGAATATCCATAGTACTAATGATGATTGCACTAGTTATGATGAAAATGTCTCCTATAAACATGTAAAATTTTGTGGAGTGCATTGGGTTTGCAAGTACACACCAAATAGGGAAGATAGATATTGCAAGAGGCATAAGCACCTAGAAACGAAATAGTTGCAAGAAAGGCTCAAAGTTTGTGCATAAAATTTAAATTTTCTTAGCCGTACTTGTGAAGTTTGCAGTGAACATGATCATTTCAGTACCCAATGCAAATTGTTTCATGATCGTATCTTGTCCAAAAATTGTGATGACTTGATTTCCCTTGCACATCATAACGAACTTAGTTTTCTCTTGGGTTATGAATAAATGAAACTTATAACTAAGGTTATTCTAGAATTTGCGCTTGATAGAGTTCTTCATTTTGATCTAGAGGAAATTTATATGTATTGTGCGGTGAATTGTATTGAAAATCCTGATGTTGCCAATTACATAAAGAAAAGAAAACAAATAGAAGATGAAGAGAATACTAATGAAAGGGAAGATACTTCCCAATATCCTCCTATTATTTCTTATGATGAATCAGGTAACGAGGAGGAGCCTTCTATTCAACCAATCTCATTAATAAGGAGCTCCAAAAAGAGGATTGAACCCACACATGATGTGGTGAAGAAGAAGAAATGAAAATGAATCAAATATAATTGTGGAATATGATGCACTTGATGATGATCTCGTTCTGCCTATTTCTTGTTGTGATGATTATGATTGGGAAGATAATGATACTTATTATGATCTTGAAAATCTTTTTGGCACTTGCTTGGAAGAATATGATAATTGCTATACTATTGGTGCTATCCACAATATTAATGATGATAGTGATTATTCTTATGATATGAAATGGCCCAAGCTTGGGGATGCTATGTTTGAAGAAGATGATGTTTTTGAGAATATATTTGCTGAAATTAATGTTTCTCCCAAGCTTGGGGATGCTATGTCTAATGAAGATGATATTTTTAGCCTCTCAAGTTTTGATATGCAAATTTATGATGATGATAGCATGGCTCCTACTTATGATAATTATTAAAGCAGATTTGGAGAGGTCATGACTTTATTTAGTGATGATTCCACTATCTTGGAAAAGGCTTCAATCGATTATGATTAGAACAAAGTTGCTACTTATGATAATTGTGATGATACATATGCTATAAAAAGTAGTGATGATTGTATTTATAAAACTTGTCATGATTATGATTACCCCTTTTCTGAACATTACTCTTTTAATGTGGAAACAATTTATAGTATTCAAGTCTCTTATGATACTCCCACTATTCCGAATGAGAAGAATTTTCCTTATGTGGAGAGTAGTAAATTTTCTATGCTTGTAGATCATGAAAAGAATGCTTTAGGTTCTGTTTATATTGTTGAATTTATTCATGATGCTACTGAAAATTATTATGAGGGATGGAAATATGCTTGTAGGAATTGCAATAATATCAAGTTTCCTCTCTATGTGCTTAAAATTTTGGAGTTTTGATTGCTTTACCTTCCTATGCAAGTTGATTCTTGTTCCCATAAGTTGTTTGCTCACAAAATCCCTATGCATAGGAAGTGGTTAGGCTTAAATGTGCTATTCATAATCTTTATGATGCTCTCTTTATGTTACAACTCTTATCTTTTATTTGAGCATCATTGAAATCATCGTGCCTAGCTAAGGGCGTTAAATAATAGCGCTTGTTGGGAGGCAACCCAATTTTATTTTCGTTCCTTGCTTTTTGCTCCTGTTTAGTAATAAATAATTTATCTAGCCTAGGTTTTGTTTGTGTTTTTTGTGTTTAATTAGTGTTTGTGCCAAGTAGAACCGTTGGGAAGATTTGGGGAAAGTCTTTTTGATCTTGCTATAAAAAACAGAAACTTTAGCACTCATGAGAATTGCTGCCATTTTTTATTGGAGAGTTCTATTTAGTTAATTATTTTTGCAGATGATTAATAGATAAATTCCTCACGTCCAACAATTTATTTTAGAATTTTTGTGGTTCCAGAAGTGTGCGTTAGTTACATATTACTACAGACTGTTCTGTTTTTGACAGATTCTGTTTTTGTGTGTTGTTTGGTTATTTTAATGAATATATGGCTAGCAAAAGAGTTGATAAACCATAGAGAAGTTGGAATACAGTAGATTTAACACCAATATAAATAAATAATGAGTTCATTACAGTAACTTGAAGTGGTGTTTTGTTTTCTTTCGCTAACGGAGCTCACGAGATTTTCTACTTTAAGTTTTGTGTTGTGAAGTTTTCAAGTTTTGGGTAAAGATTCGATGGACTATGGAACAATGAGCGACAAGAGCCTAATGTTGGGGATGCCCAAGGCACCCCAATGTCATATTCAAAGGAAAACCAAGAGCCTAAGCTTGGGGATGCCCCGGAAGGCATCCCATCTTTCGTCTTCGTTCATCGGTAACTTTACTTGGAGCTATATTTTTATTCACCACATGATATGTGTTTCTCGGAGCGTCATTTTCTTTTCTTTAGTTTTGCTTGCTGTTTGAATAAAAGACCAAGATCTTAAATTATTAAATGTTAGAGAGTCTTCATATAGTTGCATAATTGTTCGACTAGTCAATGATCTTCACTTATATCTTTCGGAGTAGTTTGTCATTTGCTCTAGTGCTTCACTTATATCTTTTTAGAGAACGGTGGTGGTTTTATTTTGTAGAAATAGATGAACTCTCATCCTTAACTTATATTATCTTGAGAGTCTTTAGACCAGCATGGTAATTTGCTTTGCTTATGAAATTAGTCCTCATATGATAGGCATCCAAGAGGGATATAATAAAAACTTCCGTATAAGTGCATTGAATACTAAGAGAAGTTTGATACTTGATGATTGTTTTGAGATATGGAGATAGTGATATCAAAGTTGTGCTAGTTGGGTAGTTGTGAATTTGAGAAACACTTGTGTTAAAGTTTTCAAGTCCCTTAGCATGCACGTATGGTAAACATTATGTAACAAATTTGAAACATGAGGTGTTATTTGATTATCTTCCTTATGAGTGGCAGTCGGGGACGAGCGATGGTCTTGTCCTACCAATCTATCCCCCTAGGAGCATGTGCGTAATGCTTGGTTTTTTATGACTTGTAGATATTTTCAATAAGTATGTGAGTTCTTTATGACTAATGTTGAGTCCATGGATTATATGCACTCTTACCCTTCCATCATTGCTAGCCTCTTCGGTACCATGCATTGCCCTTTCTCACATTGAGAGTTGGTGCAAACTTTGCCGGTGCATCCAAACCCCGTGATATGATACGCTCTATCACACATAAACCTGCTTATATCTTCCTCAAAACAGCTACCATACCTACCTATTATGGCATTTCCATAGCCATTCCGAGATATATTGCCATGCAACTTTCCACCGTTCCGTTTATTATGACACGCATCATCATTGTCATATTGCTTTGCATGATCATGTAGTTCACATCGTATTTGTGGCCAAGCCACCGTTCATAATTTTTCATACATGTCACTCTTGATTCATCACAATCCTCGTACACCGCCGGAGGCATTCATATAGAGTCATATCTTGTTCTAGTATCGAGTTGTAATCTTTGAGTTGTAAATAAATAGAAGTGTGATGATCATCATTAATAGATCATTGTCCCAAAAAAAGAGAAAGGCCATATAAAAAAGGGAAGGTCCAAAAAAAGAAGAGAAAGGCAAGATAAAAAAAAGAAGGGGAAGGCCCAAAAAAAGAGAAAATAAAAAGGGGCAATGTTACTATCCTTTTTCCACACTTGTGCTTCAAAGTAGCACCATGATCTTTATGATAGAGAGTCTATTGTTTTATCACTTTCATTTACTAGTGGGAATTTTTCATTATAGAACTTGGCTTGTATATTCCAACAATGGGCTTCCACAAATGCCCTAGGTCTTCGTGAGCAAGCAAGTTGGATGCACTCCCACTTAGTTTATTTTGTTGAGCTTTTATTTATTTATAGCTCTAGTGCATCCGTTGCATGTCAACCCCTACTCCTTCCGTTAACATCAATTGATGGGCATCTCCATAGCTCATTGATTAGCCTCGTCTATGTGAGACTTTCTCAATTTTTTGTCTTCTCCACATAACCCCCATCATTATATTCTATTCCACCCATAGTGCTATATCCATGGCTCACGCTCATGTATGGCGTGAAGGTTGAAAAAGTTTGAGATTACTAAAGTATGAATCAATTGCTTGGCTTGTCATCGGGGTTGTGCATGATGAGAGCATTCTTGTGTGACAAAAATGGAGCATGACTAAACTATATGATTTTGTAGGGATGAACTTTCTTTGGCCATGTTATTTTGAGAAGACATGATTGCTTAGTTAGTATGCTTGAAGTATTATTGTTTTTATGTCAATATTAAACTTTTGTCTTGAATCTTATGTATCTGAATATTCTTGCCACAATAGAGAATTACATGGATAAATATGTTAGGTAACATTCCACATCAAAAATTCTGTTTTTATCATTTACCTACTCGAGGACGAGCAGGAATTAAGATTGGGGATGCTGATACGTCTCCAACGTATCTATAATTTTTGATTGTTCCATGCTATTATATTATCTGTTTTGGATGTTTATGGGCTTTATAATGCACTTTATATTATTTTTGGGACTAACCTATTAACCCAGAGCCCAGTGCTAGTTTCTGTTTTTTCCTTGTTTTAGAGTATCGCAGAAAAGGAAAATCAAACGGAGTCCAATTGACCTGAAACTTCACAGAACTTATTTTTGGAACGGAAGCAATCCAGAAGACTTGGGGTGTACATAAGGGAAGCAACGAGGAAGGCATGAGGCAGGGGGGTGCGCCCCCCTGGACATAGGCGGAGGCACGGCTATGGCACGGCCCACAATGCGGCTCAACCGCTTCAGGACCCGTATATCTTTACCATTTTCTTCCTTTCAGGACCCTATTCTCTGAAGGCCCTCTCCGATACCCTGATTATCGGACCCATCACGGGAAGGAAACGCCAAGGAAGCAAGAAGCTTTGATGTACAAGGGAATCCCCAGGTAGTCTCTGATAACGATCACTGTACCTGTTTTACATACCCACACGCAGCCTGCCCTTGGATAGGACATGTCAAATAGACCTATTTTTGCTTATTGCACTACTTGTATACATACGCTTTCACATATCATTTAAATAACAATACACAGTGTTAGGTTATTATTGCATTTCTTCATCCTTTTTCCCTGTCTTCTTATTTATGACAAATTGCACCCGTACAACCGGTACGTCCAATGCGCCAGGGGCTTCAGTGTTCCCCATAACACGGCAAGAAAGGTCCAAACACTTTCGACAGTGCGGCATCCCGAACTTATAGCATTATATGCATCAGCTCCGAATCATGTCTTGGGTCAATAGTTGGGTGATACGTCTCCAACGTATCTATAATTTTTTATTGTTCCATGCTATTATATTATCTGTTTTGGATGTTTATGGGCTTTATTATGCAATTTTATATTATTTTTGTTAATAACCTATTAACCCAGAGCCCAGTGCCAGTTTCTGTTTTTCCTTGTTTTAGAGTATCGCAGAAAAGGAAAATCAAACGTAGTCCAATTGACCTGAAACTTCACGGAACTTATTTTTGGAACGGAAGCAATCCAGAAGACTTGGGGTGTACTTAAGGGAAGCAACGAGGAAGGCACGAGGCAGGGGCGCGCCCACCCCCTGGGCGCGCCCTCCACCCTCGTGGGCCCCTCGTGGCCCCCCTGACATACTTCTTCCTCCTATATATAACAATATACCCTAAAACTATCGGGGAGCACAATAGATTGGGAGTTCCGCCGCCAGAAGCCTCCATAGCCACCGAAACCCAATCTAGACCCGTTCCGGCACCCTGCCGGAGGGGAGGAATCCCTCTCCGGTGGCCATCTTCATCATCTCGGTGCTCTCCATGACGAGGAGGGAGTAGTTCTCCCTCGGGGCTGAGGGTATGTACCAGTAGCTATGCGTTTGATCTCTCTCTCTCTCTCTCGTGTTCTTGAGGTGGTACGATCTTGATGTATCGCGAGCTTTGCTATTATAGTTGGATCTTATGATGTTTCTCCCCCTCTACTCTCCTGTAATGGATTGAGTTTTCCCTTTGAAGTTATCTTATCAAATTGATTTTTTAAGGATTTGAGAACACTTGATGTATGTCTTGCGTGGGATACCCGTGCTGACAATGGGGTATTCTATTGATCCACTTGACGTATGGTTTGGTGATCAACTTGCGGGTTCTGTGTGATGGCCTAGCTTATTAGGGATGATAGACTACTTATATCAATAAGGAATTCCTTTTTTCCAGGAGCCCATTCGGACAGAACTCCTAAGTTAAGCGTGCTCTGCTTGGAGTAGTGTCAGGATGGGTGACCGACCGGGAAGTTGCTCCCGGGAGCGCACGAGTGAGGACAAAGTGCGCAAAAAAGACTAGTATTGATCTGTGGGGCCGGTCTAGATCCCGCCAGGAGTAACGACCACCGACGGGTGTGTCTGGGGCGTTACAAGTTGGTAATCAGAGCCATCCCCGACTTAGGAGCCCCCTGCTTGATCGAACCGCTGACGTTGTTGAGTCTAGAACAAAATGTTTTGAGTCTTAGGATTATATATATTGGAGAGTAGGAATTCTTTTTACTCCTCAGTCCCTTCATCGCTCTGGTGAGGCCTCCTGACGTAGAAGTTTTGACTTCCCTCTCCTCAAATTTCACGAAAAAATTAGGATCACGCGGGTATCTTGGAATAGTTCCGATAGTCTTGTGACGAGTACATTGTTATTGATGCCTCCTGACATTTAGGGGTTGTGGCAGTGTCCCGGGGATTTGAGCTCCGAGGTGTTGTCGTCCCAATTTTATCATTGCAGTTCTAGAATACCTGAGTTTCGCCGACATCGAAAATCTCTTTTATGCAGTTGTTGGTGAGATAACCTCGACGCCACCCAGTACTAGGGCGGGAGTTCGGGAGTATTGCCATAACTCATATAATGGATGCTTTTCTAAGGTTGAGGTACACGATTTCCGAAGGTTTCTTGGTTATGTTTTGAAGGATGGATACAGCTGGATGTAGGAATTGTTAGTTTGGGTGAGATATTATGCTTCCCCTGTATCCCCAACACCTGATTGCAGAACCAGAAAGTTTCGGGAGTTTATAAATGGGAATTCAAATATCACGTAGGATATCTTTCCAACAGACGCATGATACGATATGGGGTCGATCATATGTTTGTTTCTGGTGTGCTCTCATATTTCTATGAGAGCATTAATCCTTTTTTATCATCAAGGTGATCATCTCAATTCTATTTCCAACCGGTGTGCTTCTCTTCAAGTGGATCCGATAATTTCTGCATTAAGATCAATGCTAGGTTTTCTCAACGGTATCCATTCCATCTGCCCAAGTTTCCTTTGTTTTCCCACACTCCCACCCTTGTTTCTTCAAGGACTCAGATTTCTTAATCAAGTATCTATTTTATGGATGTGAAGACTCTCCATTCTTTTCCGTTAATGTTCTTATCCGGTGATTCTCAGGAAGATACTAACGGAGTTGCATGTTCATCTTTATTCGTTTTCTTTTCTTCTCCGGTGGATTCAATTCAAGCTTTCGATGTTGACCATATCCTTTCCTCGTTTCACAATGCTTTCTCATGCTGGTGCACATCTTTACCATCCACTTCTCGCCACCCATTTTTTCTGGAGTACTGAAGATATCTCAGAAGGCTCGTCTTTTCTTTCAAGATTCGTTCAACCTATCTCGAGGTTGTTATCTCATTCAAGTCATTTAATTCAACCAGTGCAATCTCTCTTTTAAATCACTCAACGATGTTTCCTTTTGAGTGGGCCCTAACCCACAGGTCTTTTCCCAGGATCTTACCTGACTCTTCTAAATTTTCTGGAGTTACTCTTAAATTCTTTTCAAAGTTTGACGTAAGAATGAATTGTCATCAGTCAAATGTCTTTCTCCAAGATCTTTCAAATTCTTTTCATCGTTGGTTCAACCTTTCTATTTTTCATTCCGGAGTGCCTCAACAATTTATGGTGGTGTTTCTCATCATCATTCTCAACATTTGAAGACCGAAGAAGAGTTTTTCCTCCAAATCTTATCCGTTCTCTCAAATATTTATGGTTCTAGCTTGTTGCCACCCTCTCATAATTATTTTTGATTGTGAAAATTCTTTTCACCCATTTGGAGGAATTCGGGAGTCTTTTTAGTTTGATTCTCCGGAGCCCGTCATCTCAGAATTATTCATTCCAGCTTTCAGTTGTCGTTCTCAAATCCTACCGGTGCATCATCCAAATATTCTCTAATCAAGCATCTTCGTTCATTTGCTAATTCTTCCCGATGTTTCGCTATCTTTTCCTTGATCGTTCTTAATTCTTATGGTGGTTTGTTCAAGATTCCTCTTCCTATGTTCGCATATAAATTCATTCGTTCTTTCCAATCCTACCGGTGGATCATTGAAGACCTTTCTCAAATTTGCGCCATATCTATCCTAATCCTTTCTATGAGAATAAGTAGTATGCCAAATCCGTTGCTTGTCATCAATTTAAATTGGTGAAGGATAAGCATAATGTAATTTGTATTCTTGTTTCATCGAGTAAATTCAATTCCTTATTCTAGACGCTCACAAAATTCTCAGTTTCAATTGTTTCATCTTTTCTTTTCCCGGAGTTCCCAGCTCTCTCAATTATATCGCCGCGAAGATCCATCTAAATCATTGCAAGGATTCACCTTGTGTTTTCAACTTCTCTTTCCTTTCGTTTGATCATTCTTTTATTACCGGCGTTCTTCATGGAGGCTCTACATGGTGGTTCATTAGGATTCTTTTCATTCTTAAATTGTTCTTCAAGATTTCTCTCGAAGTTATGATCTGCCAAGCTATACTCTAAAATAAACATGGTGTTCAACACATGTCTTTAGGGAAAGTTTTAGGTGAAATAAGTTTCTCGTCTCCTTGTTGATATCAATCTAATCTATTGTTTCCATTTTTGGCAGAATTTCACCTCCTAATTTTGAGATGTTTTCCATAAGCGCACTACAAGCTTATCATTTCGTTGTTGATAATCCAACAACCCCGTTCAATCCTTCTTTTAAGGATGCTCTCTCAAATTCATTTAGGGTGGAACATGTTGTTTTCTTCTCCGTTTTGTTATTCCATTCTTACATTTGTTCCGGAGGCATTTTGATGTTACTCTCTTCAACCCATCATCTCATTTTGTAAATATCATGCTCTTTTCCTTGCTTATCCATTTAGCAGGAGTGGTGTGTCCTATGCTCAAGTTCTTTTCATCTTATAAAGTCTTTCATCTCTTCTCAGTCGGAGTGCTTTCCTTATTATCTCATTCTTATTCCTTCTCTAGCATGTTTTGACCGGAGTGGTTTCAATGTCTATCTTGTCACTTAAGCTCGTATTTTTCGCCATATTTCAGGTTCCTTGTCCAACAGAGTAATTTCATTTCATTCATCTCCATTGTATTCTTTCTTTTAATTTGTTCAACCTCTCAACGTTCGTGGTTTCACTCGTTTGTCCAAGAAGCAACTTTGTTTTACCTCTTCCTCTTCTGTTTCTCCCCGATGCCATCCTAGATGTCAGGACGAGATCCTCTCGTAGTGGTGGAGTGTTGTGACGCCCCAAGACTGACATTCCAGAAGACTTCCATATTGTCGTGGCCTCCGTGTGTTTCTTTTGTTTGCTCTTTTTATTTTTTGTGCATTGCATCATGTCATTTCATTTCTTTTAAAACTCAACTAAATAAATCATATGGATCTTTGGTCCATTTAAATCGAGGGATATTCACAATGGTGATTTCTCTTTAGAACATACACTCCCAATATTATTATGGAGCTATTATAAAATATTCCATTTATTTGGAATTCACCATAACACACTTGCAAATTATCCCAATGCCTTTGTTGTCTTAATTCTTGGACTCCAACCTTGCCATATATTCTTTCATCATATTCCGGAGCTCCACCAAAAGTTCGAACATTTTTGGACCTTCCTTTGACCAAGTCCTAGTTCAAACCCATTTGAATTAAATTCAAATGAGTTTGAATT
Source organism: Triticum monococcum (assembly GCA_034509565.1). Classification (NCBI taxonomy): domain Eukaryota; kingdom Viridiplantae; phylum Streptophyta; class Magnoliopsida; order Poales; family Poaceae; genus Triticum; species Triticum monococcum. Next base: position 636,932,114 of record CM067847.1, on the reverse strand, counting down.
CATATCGTTCGATCTTGCCACTTCTAATTTTCTCGGACCAAGCATATTTTTGTTAGTCCAAGAAAATTAACCACATGCCCTAATTCTTCTTCTAACCTTCTCTTGTCTTCTTTCCTTTCTTCTAGTTCTCTGTTAATGAAAAGAGAAAGGAGGAAGAGAAGGCCCAGCCGCCACTTGTATCCAGCCGGACCAAATTGGCCCAAGGCACAGGCCACCGCAGCCTTCCTAAAGCCCAGTCAGTGCCCACCGGCTCTAACCCTAGCGAACCTCTTCCCCTAGCCCATCTCTCCCTCGATCCCCATCTCCCTCCCACAACGCCGCCAACCTCCCTCTTCCTCTCGCTCCTCCCTCCTCTCGCACCTTCCCTCACCTCTCAGCGCGACCAGGAGGGGTTCCCGATCCCCGTCCTGAGCTCCTCCAATGAGCATCGCCTGACTTCCCCAGTCGTGCGCCCCTGCTCCCTTCTCGTCCTCGCTGTTGGTTCCGCCCGTGCCAGATCATGTGAGCACCCCGCGACCACTTCGCTGCCACGCCTCCTAGTCTACCGCCGCCGGCGCCCTGCAGCTCCCGCCGTCCTTCTCCCTCTACAGCGCCGGCCCACGACTAGCCTCCTCCGCGCCAAGTCCAGGGGCTCATCACCTCCAGCGCCTCTACATGTCCATGCCCCCTGCCCCGCCTCTGCTTCGTTCGAGCAGGGAGGAGGACGCGCCTCCGCTCGTCCAAATCGTCCAGCGCCGAGCCCCTGCCTCCCCTACAACCCAACCGCTCACCTTCGTCGCGTCCTTCCTGCACCTCCACACGCCGTCTGCGAGCGTCGGGAGCACCCTCATGCGATGACCAGAAGTGCGCCAAGTCGATGCCTCTTTGCAGCTGTGATGTCTTGCGTGGACGCATTCAAAAACGGATATGGAACCTCAAGCGCAAAGTACCGTGAGTCCGAAGATCTTGGATGCACCAAGTCCCTCTACGACAAGTTCCTCTCAGAACGTGTACGCCTACAACCGGTGTGCATTTTCTTTGTCTAGTCCGACTACGACAAACGACTACACAGCGAGACGCCAAGTACCACTACACCCGGAGCCCTCGGATTCGTCAAGTTCGTCTACGAACCTTGAACATCGACCGCCAACATGTACAACTACCGTCTCCATGGGTTTTGTCAAGTTCCTCACCACGACTATGAACGTCTAGGAAGCATGTATGACTACCGTTGCTCAAAAATCGTGGATCACAAGCGTTGTGAACGAATACCGTCGACCCTCGAAGACCCCGTGGACGTAAAGTTCCTCGTTGTGACCCCGAACACCTACGAAGTGTGTACAACAACGAAGCGAGAACGGCTACTTCCACTACGAATGTCCCGAGAACGTCTACTTCCCATACACCGCATCTGTCGGGTGGATGGACCCCGGGCAGGCAATGGAACCCGGATCCTCTTAAAAAACAACAGGGTTGGCACTGCCCCTCAATATCGGCATGCGCTTGGCCGGGTCGCTCGACTCGGCCAAGCCCTGCAAGCCGGCCAGACTAGCCGACCCGACAAGACACGTCGACTTAGCCCCAACAACTAGCGTAAGACAGCCGAACCCAGCACGACCGAAGCCTCCTCAACAAGCCAGTGCCACCTGTGGCGTGCTACGCAATCCAGCCGCGGGTCAACTCCCGTCCCATCCAGGCCGTACGATGGGACGAGTCCTCAATTAACGATGACCGAGGTAACAGTGCCCCGCCCATGCCTCTGGTCAGCAGGAACGTGGCAACAGTGCCCCTCACCTACCCGCTGACCAGGGTTGGCATGGCTACAGTGCCCCCGCCTTCATCGCTGACGACAGCAAGCGGCAACCTGACGGAGAACACTGTACACGACTTGACTAGGCCACGCCCTGGCGGTCGACAAGATGGTGCACAGTCCCCCTAGGCATGCGGGGCCCAGTGGGAGCCAACCCGGGTTCCCGGACACCGACAATACGGACCCACCGACTTGTAACATTACCACTGTACCCCTGGGGGGTGACGTATAAAACCCCCAGGAGCCCTCATGCATGAAAACAGAGGGAAGAGAACTCATTCCATCACACACACCTAGTGAGCAACACCCGAGGAGAGGGAACTGCCTAAGCCTTGGCCAGCTGCCTTCCTCCTCCATAAAGCTCTAGGAGCAACATTGTACTATCAATCATACAACAACACTTAGCAGGACTAGGGGTATTATCTCTCCAGGGAGCCCCGAACCTGGGTATGTCCGGCGTCCCGCGCCAGCTCATGCCAACCTCACCTCTGGAGTCCACCAGCGCCCTCGAGACTCCTCCTCTCTTTAGCCAACCCTTGGCATCTGTCGTGCGCCCACCACGATAGTTGGCGCCTACCGTGGGGCAGCTCGAGGAGCTGGCCGGGAACATGCTTCAGACGGGGCCCTTCTCCTACACCAACGAGTGTGTCGCGCTGGCGGACCACGTCGTCAGCGCGCTTGTCGCCTCCTTCGCCGCGCTGCGCATCTCCGATGCGTTCGCGGCTGACGAGTACCCCAGCAAGGTGCTCAGCTACTCTGACTCTCCCCTCTCCCTCGGCGGCGGCATTCCCGCCGGGGCAATGGACGTCCATGTGGAGGTCTTCGTCACCGGCGACGGCGCCTCCTCCTTGTCGAGCAAGACGAGGAAGCCGCCGAAGCCAGAGCCGCGGCGGATCGGATCGAGCCGTCCGATCCGTTGTGCGCCGTGATGCAGAGCCTTCGCATCCCCATCGGCACCGACGTCGCCGCCACCAACGTCGCTGAGGCCCGAACCCAGCTCGAGGAAAGGCGCCAGCACATGCTGGACCTGTCCGAGACACTCGCCGCCACCCAGCGTCGCCTGGACGCCACACAGCTGGAGCGCGATGCCGCCTACGGATTCACGCCCGCCGCGGCGGACCCAAGCCGGGTCACCGATGTGCGCGCGCGGGGAGGAGCAATCGGCTGGGCCCTTGGCGCCGTACCAACCGTCTACGAAACCCCAACGAAGAACATGCGCGCTGCCCAGGCAGATGCAGCCGGCCTGGACCAGCTCGCGGGTGATGAACTGAAGGAGCTCATCGGGCGGATGCGCGAACTCCTCCACACTGCCAACATCCAACAGGACCGCATCAACTAGCTCGCCAAGCCAGTGGGATCCGGCTACGCCCGCCTTGGCGGGTCCGGCGAACTTCTGCACGCCACTTTCTCGCCACCCAGCGAGGCGCACTCCGGCCCAGCTCGGACTCAGCGCGACCCGGCCGCTACAGCCGCCGATTGATTGGGCGACGAGCCCGTCCTAGAGATCCAGCACGGGCCCGGCCAGCATGGCTGGAGTCCGGCTCCAACCAACCCAGCCCACCGTGGCCTGGCCGCAAGTCGACTCGGCCCGCGCGCCATCGACGACGCCGACGCTCGCCACCGCCTCGATCGGCTCACTCACTCCCTAGAGATGGAGGAGAGTGGCGCTATTGGGCCGGCGTGCTTCAGCCCCCACATCCGGGAGGAGCCCTTCCCAAAGGATTCATGCTCCCCCGCGACAGCCCCAAGTACAATAGGATGGTGAAGCCAGAAGACTGGCTCACCGACTACACCGCAGCCATTGGCATCACCAGTGCCAATCGTCGTCTCGCCGTGCGCTACGCACCGCTCATGCTCCAAGGGTCGGCCCGCACGTGGTTGAACAGCCTGCCAATGGGCAGCATCAACACATGGGTGGACTTTGAGGAAGCCTTCATCCGCAACTTCACGGGGACCTACAAGCGACCTGGCCGCCCTAGCCAGCTCACCATGTGCGTGCAGGGGCCTGCGGAGACCGGTCGTGAGTACCTCGCACGCTGGACCGAGCTCCGGAATAGCTGCGAGGGCGTCCATGAAGTCCAGGTGATCCTGTACTTCGTCAACGGGAGCGGAGACAGCACACTCCTCTAGCACAAGCTCTTACGCTCTAAACCGGCCACCATGGTCGCGCTCATGGTGACGGCGGACAAGTACGCCAACTTTGACTCCGCCATGACGATCCAGGTGGCGCTGGATGAAGCCGGCAAGACGAAGCCGGTTCCCCCTCTGAAGCCGGCCAGCGAAAGCAGCCGGCAGCAGCATCACCAGAACAACAAGCGCAAGGCCGACCAGCCAGCGATGCATCACGACAACCAGCTCGTCACGGCCACCGAGCCCGCGACGGACCCGATGGTGAAGCGCCAGCAAACCGGCAAGACAGTATGGCAATCCTCCATGAGCTTCGAGCAGATGCTCGACGCCCCATGCAAGCACCACAGCAATGCAAAACCCTCCACACACACGCTCCGACAGTGCGCCATCACCAAGTGCATCATGAGGGGCGACGTCCCGCCCCCTCCGGCTCCGGTTCCAGGCGCAGGACAGCCGCCTCCGCCTCCACCGCCGCCTCCAGCTGGCGGCGTGATGTGCAACGATGCCTACTCGGACCAGAACACGGCCTACGTCGTCTTCACCAGCCTCGGTGACGACAAGCAGAGCGAGCGCCTCCTTCGGCAGGAGGTGAACACCGACGTCCCGACCAAGCTGGAGTTAATGCATTGGTCAGATCGCCCGATCACCTGGACCCGGGAGGAACACTCGGTAGTCATACCGAGCCCGGGTGGTTAAGCCGTCGTCCTCAACCCCACCATCGTCGCGCGGCGCACATGCAACTTCTCTTGAGTCCTCACCGATGGCGGCAGCAGCATCAACATCCTCTACCGCAACACGATGATCAAGCTCGTCCTCAAGGCCGAGGACCTGAAACCGACCCAGACGATCTGACACGACATCGTTCCCGGCCTCTCCTGCTCCCGCATTGGCCGGGTCCGGCTAGACGTCTTGTTCGGTGACAGCAGCCACTTCCGGCGCGAACCAATCTGGTTCGAAGTGGTGGACCTGTCCAGCGCGTATCACGCATTGCTGGGCCGGCCCGCGCTCGCCAAGTTCATGGCGGTTCCCCACTACGCGTACCTGAAGATGAAGATTCCGGGTCCCAAGGGCCTCATCACCATAATCGGCATTACCGCAAGTCCCTGGAGTGCGCTCGAGACGGTGCCAAGTTGGCCGAGTCACTGGTCATTGCCGAGGAGCGGCGCTAGCTCGACCGGATCGTCGCCCTGGCAGGCGAGGCCTCCGCCGCGTGGATCCCGACCTTAGACCTGGCCGACGAGGCCGCCTTCAAGCCCTCCAAGGAGAACAAGAGAGTGAAGCTCAACCCAGAAGACCCCAGCTGCACCAAGTACGTCGTTGTAGGCGCCCGCCTCAACAGCAAATAGGAAGGAGAGCTCGTCGACTTCCTCCGTGAGAATCGGGATATCTTCGCATGGACCCCCAAGGACATGCCCGGTATCCCGAGGAAGTACGCCGAGAACAAACTTCATGTTCACAAGGACGCCAAGCCCGTCCGTCAACCCCTAAGACGATTTTCCGAAGAAAAGAGAAGGACCATTGGTGAAGAGGTCGCCAAGCTTTTAGCGGCCGGCTTCATAAAGGAAGTGTTTCACCCCGAGTGGCTGGCCAATCCAGTCCTCGTCCTGACGAAGAACAAGACATGGCACATGTTTATCGACTACACTAGCCTCAACAAGGCCTGTCTCAAGGATCTATTCGCCCTCCCGTGGATCGACCAAGTCATTGACTCGACCGCCGGGTGTGAGCTCCTGTCCTTCCTGGACGCTTACTCCGGCTACCACCAGATCAAGATGGACCCGGCTGACGCCCTTAAGACGTCCTTCATCACGTCCTTTGTGGCGTATTGCTACATCACCATGTTGTTCGGCTTGAAGAACGCCAGCACCACCTTCCAGTGCTGCCTGTAGAAATGCCTGCTGCCGCAAGTCACGTGTACGTGGACGACATCGTGGTGAAGACCAAGCAGCACCTCACGCTCCTCGATGATTTGAAGGAAACGTTCGCCAACCTCCGCGAATACAAGGTCAAGCTTAACCCGGAAAAATGCGTCATCGGCGTCCCAGCTGGAAAGCTACTCGGCTTCCTCATCTCGGAACACGGCATTGAGGTGAACTCGGAGAAGATCAAGACATCGAGTGCATGCGCAAGCCGGCTTGGCTGTGCAATGTCCAGAAGTTCACTGGATGCTTGGCCTTGGTCAGCCGATTTCTAAGACGGCTGGGCGAGAGGGCGCTACCCCTGTACCAGCTGATGAAGAAGACGAGCCCATCCGAACGGAACGGCATGGTAGACGAGGCCTTCCAAGACCTCAAGGTCATGCTCTCCACCGCACCAGTCCTGGTCGCGCCAACCGACAAGGAGCCGCTGCTGCTCTACATAGCCGCAACCTCAAGATCCAAGCTATCCAGCGCCCAGTCTACTACTTGAGCGAGGCGCTCTCCATCTCCAAGCAGAACTACCCGCACTACCAGAAGATGTGTTACGGCGTGTACCTCACCGCCAAGAAGCTGAAGCAGTATTTCCAAGAGCACGTTGTCACAGTGATCAGCGCGGCGCCTATCAGGGAAATTATCGGGTGCCTGGATGCCTCTGGCCGGGTTGCCAAGTTAGCGATCTAGCTAGCCGGCCACACCATTCTCTACGAGCCCCGCACCATGATCAAGTCTCAAGCACTGGATGACTTGCTCGTCGACTAGACCGAGACCCAGTACTTGCCGCCGCCCCCCGACTCGACGCATTGGCGCATGCAATTTGATGGATCCCAGATGCGGCTCGGCTTGGGGGCCGGCATCGTACTGTCATCCCCAAAGGGCGACCAACTCCGCAACGCGCTCCAAATCCACTTCGCCGCCTCCAACAACGTCACCGATTACGAAGCCCTTGTGCACGGCCTCCAGCTTGCCAAGGAACTCGACATCCGGCGCATCCTGTGCTACGGTGACTCGGACCTGGTGGTGCAGCAATGCTCCGGCGAATGGGACGCCCACGACCCCAACATGGCAAGCTACCGCTTCCACGTCCAGAAGCTGTCCAGATCTTTCGAGGGCTGCGAGTTCCTCCACGTCCCACATGCGGAGAACGAAGCAGCCAACACGCTCGCCAATATCATCTCGTCACGGCATGCCATCCCGTACGCCGTCTCCCTCAAGCACCTGCGCAAGCCGTCTGTCAAGCCATCGCCGGACTTCGAGTCCATCCATGTTCCAGACGACCCGGCCGCACCTCAACCCGGCCCGGAGACTGCCGAACTCGGCCCGGGGACTGCTGAACCCGGCCCGGGGGCTGCTTAGCTCGACCCGACCAACATCGTCCCAGACCCGGCCATCGCCACACCCGACCCGGGGGCTGCTCAACCCTGCTCGGGGGCTGCCGGCTCGGAACCCACCCTGGTGGTCGTCTTTGCCATGGTAACGGCTCCATCTTGGGCCCTCCCGATATCAGAATTTTTGGAGAATGGGGTTCTCCCCATAGACGAGACCGAAGCCCGGCAAGTGCAACGCCGGGCATCCGCCTACAGCATCATCAACAACGAGCTCGTAAAGCGCATCTCCACCGGCGTGTTCCAGCGCTGCGTCGAGCAGGAATGGGGCATCGACATCCTCCGCGACATACATTAGGCAAGTGCGGGCACCACACCGCATCACAATACCTGGTGGACAAGGCATTCCGCCACGGTTTCTACTGGCACACGGCCCTCCAACATGCCGAGTCGCTCGTCCTCAAGTGTGAGGGATGCCAGCGCTTCAGCAAACGCAGCCACCAGCCGGCGTCAACACTCCGCACCATACCGATCGCCTGGCCCTTCGCGGTCTGGGGACTCGACATGGTGGGACCCTTAAAAACCGCTCGAGGCGGCATGACGCACTTGCTGGTGGCAGGTGAAAAATTCACCAAGTGGATCGAGGCAAGACCAATCAAGAAACTGGATTGGCCAACAGTTGTCCGGTTCATCAAGGACATAGCGGTGCGCTACGCCATGCCAAACAACAACATCACCGATAACGGCACCAACATCGCCAAGGGCGTGCTCGAACAATACTGCTCCGTCTCCGGCATCAGTCTCAACCTGGCCTCTGTTGCGCAACCGCAGTCCAATGGGCAGGTCGAGCGGGCCACTCATTCGCTCACCCGGCAGCTGTCTTGACGAGTTGCCAGCCATTCTTTGGAGTCTACGCACCACGCCAAATCGGTCGACCGTGTTCACCCCCTTCTTCCTCGTCTATGGAGCCGAAGCCGTCATCCCGACCGACGTCGAGTTCGACTCGCTGCACGTCGCGATATACACCGAAGTTGAAGCCAAAGAAGCCCACGAAGTTGGCATCGACCTGCTTGAAGAGGCACACCTCCTGGCACTCAGTCGCTCGGCCATCTACCAGCAAGGCCTCAGGCACTACCACAGCAAGAAGATAAAGCCCCTCGCATTCCGCGAGTGAGACCTCGTCCTCCGACTCGTCCAAGAGCAGGCAGGCCAGCACAACCTGTCCCCTCCATGGGAGGGCCCGTTCATCGTGAGAAGGGCCTTGCGCGACTACAACGCCTACTACCTCATCGACACACGCAAATCACGGAAGCGTGGCCATGGAACGCGGAACTCCTCCGTCCATTTTACAGTTAGCCGCACGAGCGTATGTATCGTCTCCTTTTGTAAACGCATGAAACCATGGGGTCCCCGAACAAGACTCGGGGGCTGCCGTTTGTCGACCAATTTATTGTGTCCTATTTTCTTGCATCACTATGCCACTGAACCCGGCCACCAGTCCAACTCGCTCGACCCGGGGGCTGGCCAGCTCGGTCGCCACCCCGCCGCCTTACTTGGTGATTCCTGATAAAGTTAGGACGCCGCGGTCCCCCACTTTGCCCTAAAGCCACAGATCCATCTTTGGTTGTGGGCTGGCAAGCACAACGACCCAATGATCCTTTACGCTTCATACACTAAGTCAAAGGCTTCTGGGTCGATCAACCCGGCTAACCATTCATCAAATGAATAGCCGCACGACCGGCTGCTCGCCAACCGGCCCAGTGCGTGTTTCTCTCACGCTCAACGTTTTGAGGGACCCAAGTCCTATGCGCTCCTCTCAAAGAACCGAACTCCTTGTCACGGACCGGAGCCTCGGCCGTCTGACTCGCGGGGGGAGGTTTGAGAAAGGAAAAACGAATGAAATCTCTCCAAAAAACGGAAGGCAAAAAGAAAAAGCACCCACCACATCTACACAAGTATTTAAGAAAAGGCCCGCTGCCCGAGTTCATTACACCCTAAAATCCCCAGTGGGTGGGTGGACCTGCTATTTAACAAATTATTACACGAAGTGTCTCAAGCATCTCCAGCGCCGCGTCGAGACGTCGATGGCTCTCCCGTGGCGGCCTCCGGATCCGGCGAGGTGCCGGTGTCCTCCTCAGCACCCGTGTTGCGGTAGATGCCCGTCTCCTTCGAGCTCCCCTCCGGATCATGGAGGAGCAAGCTGTTGTCTTCACCGTCCACGTCCCTGCCGTCTTTCGTTCGCTCCAGATGGAACTTGTCGTGGAAGGCGAACTCGGCGATGCAGCTGGCCTGGGAGGCGATCGCAAGTGCTGCTCCGAACCGGCCTGCTGGCCCATCAACGCGTCCAGCTACCACTACTAGGAAAACACATATAGATAGAAGTTTACCAGTAGCGTTTGTTTCTAACCCCATGCTACGAGTAGTTACTAGTAGCGCTGGCTATAAAGAGCGGTATTGGTATCAGTTAGCAGCAGCGCTTGTTACACAGCACCACGCTACTGCTAAGTGTAATACACCACACACCCGGGTCAAAAAATAGCAGCAGCGCCTGTCATCCAACCTGCGCTACAGCTAGTGGGCCTAGCAGTAGCGCTGGCCCATTTCCCGCGCTGTTGTTAAGCCCACTACCCCCCCCCCCCCCCGCGCCCCCCGTCCCGGTCGGCCTCATTTATCTCTCACTCACACTCCCACACTCCAGCCCTCTCGATCGCCCACGCGCCACCGTCGACTCCCGCACTGCCGTCCCCCGCGCCGGCCCTTCTCCCTACGTAGGCCGCCCTCACCCTCGCCAGCCTCCTCCCCGCCGGCCGCCCAGCAACCCCGCGTCGGCCTCCCTCCTCCGCCCGCCGCCCCGGCCCCCGCGCCGGCCCTCCTCCACCGGGAGGTACTCCTCCCTCCTTCCTCCTCCTCCCTCCCACCCTAGTTATAGTTATTAGAGTAGTTATTTTGAATTCTGTAGTTGAAAAAATATAGGTTATTAGAATAATTAAGTTATGCATGATCGAACCCTTGCTTGGACAGATTAGGTATGAACGCTAGTTAATTCGTATCAACCCTGGGTTTTTAAATTTAGCTAGATTTTAAAGTTAGGACAGAAATTTAGCTAGGTTTTTAATTAGGTGTAGTTAATTGAATTTAGGTGTTTTAAGTGTATTTAAAAGAGTTTTAGGTGTTTTAGTTGTTTTAGGTGTAGTTAACAGAATTTTAGGTGTTTTAGGTGTTTTAGGTGTAGTTAACAAAATTCTAGGTATTTTTTTAGTTAAAGCAATTGTTGTTATTTTTTTTAGTTAAAGCAATTTTTCCTGTTATATGCAAATTTGCAGTGGACATGTCATATTTTTCCGAGTGGCCTATCTTTTGCCAGAAATGTCAATTCATTTACGTTCTAGCAAATTTCAGGCGCTCGATATGTCCTGTTTATAGCAAAGGTCATGCCAAATTTTGCTTATTGTGTTTATTAATTTTGTTTTCATAATTAAGCACTTTGTTCTCGCCGTCGACGATGACTATCCCGCATCCTCGTCGTCTACTCGGCGGAGGACTCCTGGTTGAGCCGAGGGGCCATGTCCGGGACTGGGCTTCGCCGGGCTGGTACTGGGTTGTGCTACCTTCAGGTGAGCGCAGCTTAGTGAGGAGCCAGCCTGTCGTCGACCCGGAGCTTCTTTGGTGGCGGTCATGTGGGCCTGCATCGGTGGAGAGGCTTGAGTCCCCCGCACAGGTGGTACAACATCGTGTCATGGAGGAGAACGTGCACGTCCAACGCTACTTGGTTGCGTTGGTGAACGGCCGGTTCTCCAATACCTGGCAGATTCTTTGGGGATCTCACCGGAGCTATGATCCGGTGATGGTTCCTTCTCTTTGGGTGTCCATCGCGGCCCACTGAACCTAGATGAGCTATTATTCGAGATGTATTAGTGATATGATATGATGATCTTTGCTACAAACTACTATATATGTATTCGATGATGGATTATTAATTACCTATTAGTTATTTTCTTATTTAATGCAAAAGATGAGCGTGGTTTGTGCTACAAACTACTATATATGTATTCATGATGGATTATATGATGATCTTTGCTACAAAGTACTACCAACTACAAATTTTAGGTGTTTTAGTTGTTATATGATGATCTTTGCTACAAACTACTATATATGTATTCGATGATGGATTATTAATTACCTATTAGGAAATGTCTGACGACGAAAGGGAATTCGCTATGTGCGAGTACTGCGAAAATAAGCGCGGTCTGTGCGACAGACCTCACTTGGTAGAAGGTCGGCGCTTCAGCATCAAGCTCCAAGAGACCTTCGATGTTGAAACAGTGCGCAATGACCACAAGTGTTTTTGTTATTCTTTGCATGACTTCTCTGCTTCTTCAACGTGTAATTTCTGTCTTTTATAATTTGACTAGCTTATCCTATGCCATGCAAGACGCTATGTCTTGGAGAAGATGGGTTTTGAAGATCATGAAAGAATGGAGACAAAGATAATTCAACTAAGGACCCATCATCGTTATGATTTTGCTGTAAGTCTATACAATTCTTTGAACTCATACAATTTTGGTTGCCTGAATTGGGAAGCCCTTTGCAAGGCGTATGATTTTCATGAGGGTATGCTTCTCACCTTCGATCTTGGTGATCCTGACATCGACGAAAATGATATGACCATTTGGGTCCTTGTTGACACGCTTCCAGTTCTACCACTGTGTGAGTTGATTAAACATATTTACTAAGTAATTTATACTGTTTATTTCAAAATATTTGACAGTTTATTTCCATTGACAGCTTATTTTCATTCTTCAAAAAATGTACGGAAAATGCTAGACAGAACCTACTACTACAATGATGAAGCACAATTAACTTATAAGGAGCAAGATGGTCTTATCGCATTTTTTTTACAGATATTGAGAATTACAATAGCTATTATCAAACTCCTCCACATTATGGTCAATACGTGCCACTAGTGCATGTGTTGAACTACGGTAACATCAATGGAGATATCATGGTAAGATTTTCAACTATTACGACATCCGTGCAGCTTTTGTATAAATTCTTCTAAAACTAAACTATATTGCTAACTACAAAGTTATTACTATGTTTTTGAACAGAAAATCCCGATGGATTGTGTGCCTCATCTGATGTTGACGAGAGGTCGCGTTAATGTTATGACCTTACGGCCACCACGGCCAGGTCAGCCGTAGTATCCACATCACTCCTGTCCATACCGGATTTCTAAAAGAGAGGAAGCCATGATAATAGATGATTTCAAAAAATGTTTGAACCATCATAGAGAGCTACTTGGAAGCAACATTGTGCGTAGGCCAAGACTTGGACACAAGATGATCTCCGTTCTTTATTATGGAGAGTCAATTTTCCTTAATGCAGCGTTAATGCCTATCTTGTTTTATGATATTTTACCTAAGAGAGAGTAGAGTAGGTCCTATGAGAGGAGTAGGTCGTAGCTAGAATGTGTTATTATGTGCTACAATGTGTTAGAGTTGATGATGGTGATGAGGAGTTGTGATTATGACTAGTGACCAACTTGTTATATGATGTCTCATTGACGAACATTGTTTGATGGTGATGACAAGTGGTAATGAATATGCTATCTAAACAGAAATAGTTCATGATGAGTTGTTATCGTATAAAAGATATATCTGTTCAAACATGTACAACACCAAAATGCAAAAAAAACATAAATGTTAGCAGTAACGCGGGCCTGAAAACGCGCTACTAGTACTTGAACTTACCAGTAGCGCTAGCCTAAAAACATGCTACCGCTACAAAATAGCTGTAGCGTCGTAGCAGTGGCGCTCGTGCCTGCGCTACTAGTAGCTCAAAAACCAGCACTACTGGTAAGCATTTTCCTGGTAGTGTGCAGGTCCGGATGCCAGGACAGCGCGAACCGGAGCGCCAATTCAGCACCAGCACGAATGGCGGAGACACGCCACTCGCCAAGCCGGTCCGACCCCATCTGCAACCAACACGCCAGGTGCGAGAAGTTGCTCGGTTGGACGGAGCCCGACCATAGGGCCGCCGTCATTACGGTGCCGACCTGGGACAGCCGCCCCAGCTATGTTCCCAGGACCTGCAGGCGGGCCTCAGCGGTGGTGACGATCTCCGGGAAGGTCTAGGCCACCCGCGGATCCGTCCCGGACCCAATGATGTCGGTCGGGTCGCGCTGATGGCAAACGGCTTCCTCCGCCAGCCGCTGCGTCTCCGGGAAGGCCCGTGCCGCAAAGGAAGAAGCAAGTTAGAAGAAGAACGACAAGGAAGAAAGGCCGGATCCCGACCCAGAAAACGACAAGAAAAAGCACTTACTGGAGAAGGACTCTTCCAGGTGCTGCGCTTCAAGCAACGTACCACGCCGCTCCCGTTCGATGGCGCGATGGTGCTCCTTGAGCGCCTTCTCCAGATCGGCCGCCTTGGCAAGGGCCGCCTTCAGCTCGGCGTCCTTGTCTTCGATCGCCTTCTCCGCCCCCTCGTGGTGATGGGCCTCATCCTGACAGGCCCCCTCAGCCGTTGTGACCTGCTCCCGCAGTCAATCCACCTCGGCCTGGAGCCGGCCCTTGTTGTCGGCCAGCTGGCTGCGCTGCTGGTCCGCCTCCACCAGGGCCTGTTGCACCTGTGCCACCTTGGCGGCTTCTGCCTTAAGGTGCTCCACCTTGGCCTCGAGGCAGCTCTTGTGACCCGCCAGCTGCTCATGCAGCTGGTTGGCCTCGTGAAGAGACCGCCGAGCCGCGGCGCCTCCGCCCTCGCCTGCGCCGCCTCGACGCCAAGACGGCCGGTGTCGGTAACAAGCCGGTCGTAGTGATGACCGGCCCGGAGCAGACGAGACCGCCAGGACACCTCAGCTGCGAAGGACTCAGCAGAAGAAAAAGCAAGACTTAAGATATGGCCCAACTATTACACAGTTGGCCCGAATCTCGGGGGCTACACCCAGTGGGTGCGCTAGCGCGCCCCCACTAGAATAGAGCACAAGAATACCTGTGGCGACGCGGAGCTCCCCCTCCTTGGCGGCAAGCCTCTCCATGAGCTCCCGGCGCTTGCCCAGGAGATGATTGTAGGCAGCAACCCGGAAGGCGTCAAGACGCTGAAGAAAGGAAAAGTCAGAACAAGGCCAACACTTAGTTGGCACGAACCTCGGGGGCTACACCTAGTGGATGCGCTGGCGCGCCCCCACAAAGAAGAAATCACAAGAAAACTTAACAGAACGTCGCGCTCCAGGTCGCGCGTCCGCTCCACCTCGGCCTGGGCGAAGGCCTTGAGTTGTTTTGTCCAGCCTCGTAGGCGGCGACTGAAGGCATCTAGCGCCGCCTCCTCCTGGGTCTGTGGCCCGAAGACAACGGCGCCCCCGCCCCGCGCCGGCTGCGGCACGGCTGCTCGGCGCCCTCCTTGCCAGGGCACCAAGGCATAACCCCCGCTGGCCGCTCACGATGCGGCCAGCACCTCCTCCAAAGCCCCTCCCGGCACCGATGACGACCCGGACGCCGGGACACCCTACATCGCCGTCTCTGGCCCAACTGCCGGGACGGCCTCCGGCACCGCCGCCTGCGGTGCCTCCTCCAAAACCAGCGACGCCTCCGAGACCGCCATCTGTGGCGTCTCTTCCAAGACGGCGCCGCCTCCACTACCATCAGCCCCCACTCACCCGACCACGTCGGCCCGCGGTGGGGAATCATCCGCCACCTCCATGATCGCCCGGTCGGGGATCACCACTGCAGCTTGGCCTCCACGGCTGCGCCCCCTCGCTAGCGACGGCTCAAAGACCGTCGCCGCCACCACCGTGCCCTCCGGCATCTCGCGCCAGGCCGGCTCCGTGTCGCCTCGCGCCCATGCCGCCGCCGGGTTGGTCCAAGCTCGGACCGACGCCGCCTTCAGCTCCACCTCAGCCCGGGTCCTGTCCTGCCAGGCCATGGTTTCGGCCTCGTTCGGATCCAGGCCGAGGTCCGAGTCGGCCTATTCCTCCACCTCGGCCTAGTCGGCGAGGTCGGATCGGCTCCTGCGAAACTCAGCCCCATTAGCGGGCGCGGCTTCTGCTGCCACCCTTACCAGCGTGATTGGTGACCTGAAGAAGAAGACAGAATGAGCGGAAAAAAACAAGACGAGCTCAAGAAAAGAAAAGATGAACGCAAACAAGAAATAAAGCTTACCCTCCAAGACCGGGACCGGGGTTGGCCCCCCATGCCCGCCACCGCGCTTCCTCTTGGCCGTCCTCCCGGCCCCGGCCTGGTCCGCCGTGCGCTTCCGGGCCTGGGGTCGCGGCGCGACGCTGTCTTTCCCATGCGGGTGGCTCAGCGCCACCCCATGCGAGGACCCGGCTCTGCCTGCGTCGCCGCCTCCCCCACCCACCACCGCTACACCAACAACTGGTGTCAGCACCGACTGTTCCGTGTCGCGGTCAGCAACTCAAGACACATGAAGAAAAACATGAGACTTACCCGCGCGACGCCCAGCGCCGGTGTCTGACTCGGCCTCCTCCTCCCCGCCACGAGCCGCGGGCTCCTTTGGCGCCACCGGTGCCGTCGGTGTCAAAACCGGCGGATCTCGGATAGGGGGTCCCGAACTGTGCGTCTAAGGCGGATGGTAATAGGAAGTAGGGGACACGATGTTTACCCAGGTTCAGGCCCAGTTGATGGAGGTAGTACCCTATGTCCTGCTTGATTGTTCTTGATGATATGAGTATTACAAGAGTTGATCCACCACGAGATCGTAGAGGCTAAACCCTAGAAGCTAGCCTATGGTATGATAGTATGTGTTGTCCTATGGACTAAACCCTCCGGTTTATATAGACATCGGAGTGGGCTAGGGTTACACAGAGTCAGTAACAAGGGAGGAGATCTTCATATCCATATCGCCTAGCTTGCCTTCCACGCCAAGGAGAGTCCCATCCGGACATGGGACGAAGTCTTCAATCTTGTATCTTCATAGTCCAATAGTCCGGCCAAGGGATATGGTCCGGCTGTCCGCAGACCCCCTAACCCAGGACTCCCTTAGAATACTACATAGCAAGGCGGGTTCCTCCTCCAAATACTACATAGAATATTTTGAACACCAAAATAGTGTCCGGCTCTGCAAAACAAGTTCCACATACTACCGCAGAGAGAATAATATTTGCACAAATATAATATGCTGACGCGTTCTAACAGCACGATGTTATGGCATGGCTCGGTCATTATTCAAACCGTTTTTCTCAACCAGCACCGCACATAACATGGGGCGATTTTCTCGACACGTCTTGTCAAAGCAAAGATCGTGTCCCCCTTATTATGGGATTCTCATCAATACGGACGTGGGTAATCCAACTGCGCCATCAATTACGGCGCATGGGGAATAAGCGGTTTTACCAGGCAAGTGGGGAGACGCTTCGCCTCTTCCGCCCTTATAAAGGGACAAGGGTTAACTCTTTTCACCCACGCCTTCTTCCTCCTTGGTTACCCATTCCCGCACACTCGAGCTCTAGCGCCCAAGCTCGCGTTCTTCTTCTCAAACCACTACAAGCATGTCCGGAGCAGGAGGCAAGTGGATGGTCTCCTCCGTCATGGAGGAGAACATCAAAAAGTTACGGGAAGCCGGATATCTGGCTGCGTATATCGCGCACTGGCTGCCAGATGTGGGGTAGATCATCCAAACGCCCGAACCCCATGAGAGGGTAGTTTTTCTTACCATTTTGTCCGCGGACTGGGATTTCCCCTCCACCATTTGTCCGCGGGCTCATGTTCTACTACGGGCTGGATTTTCATGATCTGGCCCCCAGTTTCATCCTTAACATCTCGGCGTTTATCGTCGTGTGGGAGGCCTTCCTCTGCATCAGGCCCCACTTTGGCCTATGGCTGAAACCCTTCAATGTTAAACCGAAGGTGGTGGGTGGCCAGCAAGTAGAGTGCGGAGGCGCCATGGTGGGCAAGATGCCTAACGTCACCTGGCTCGAGGGCACCTATGTGGATACCATAAAGGGGTGGGAATTGGGGTGGTTCTACATCACCGAGCCGCGCGACTCCAACTGGGTGGCGGCCCCCAAATTTCGATCTGGAATCCCCACATGGCTCACCTCCTAGAAAGAGAAGGGCCTGTCCTGGGTTCTTCGTAGAGTTGACCGGACTCCAGACCTGCATCCGGAACATGATGAGCAAGAAAATCAAGCTCGTCAACATGGTCCAAGTCATGCTCTTCCGCCGAATCCTCCCGTGTCAACGACGACATTCGATTTGTGGGAGTTCGACTCGGCCAAGCACCAGACACTGCGAGTGCTCTATGACACGACGCACGTGGACATCTAGAGGGTGCTATTCAAGGGCGCCAAGATTCCTCCTTCCCTCACCGATGACCGCGGACTCAGCGCAAACTGCCGTGCCAATCCGGTAAGTTTTTAAATCTCTTAGGGTATTTATTTGCCCTGGTTTAGTCATATGAAGGATCTAAGCTTCTATGCCATTAACAGGACTGGATAAAGATAGTGGAGCAGCTTGATTGCCCAGCCCCCCTGCCCGAAGATTTTGCGGGCGCTCTCCTAACGTAGATGCTGACTCCGGCTCCTTACGAGGTGCCAGTGAAGACGACCAAGAAGAAGGCCACGGGGACCCGAAAGCGTCTCCTGCGCAAGGTTGTATCGGACTCATCGTCCGATGACTCTGACGCGCACTCCTCCCACGAAGATGAGGAGGAGGAAGAGGAAAGTTCTCCCCCCAGCTGGGGGAGACAAGAAAAGGAAAGCTGACCCAACCGGGGAGGCCGAAGGGTCCAAGAAGGGCAAGACCCTCCCTCCCGATTGCTACCCAGGGTCAAGCCCCTAGCGAAGTCATAAGTATCCGTACACCATAGTTATTCATCGTATGTTGTACTGCACTGCTTCTTCTCATGCCGAACATGATTATGCAGTCCGCCCCGAGCTCATCTCGACGTAACTTCGTCGAGCGGTTCATTGGACTCGTCGGATATGAACAGCGGTTCTCTTCCGACTGCCTCCACTCCATACCATGCGGACAACGTCGAGGTGTTGTCTCAACAGGCACCAGGCCAAGGGGAGGCAGTCCTAGGGGCGCCTCGAGGCAACCTTCCGGACCTTGAGCGCAAACGGAGCCGTACTCCCATGGGCTCTAGGTTCGGCCCCCAGCCGAATACTTCACCGGAATCTTCTGTGGTTCCGGACTCCGGCGGGCGACCCCCTATTAAGGGGGGCAAGCCGCCCGTGCCGGTGTCCTCTATCTATCCAGAGGCAATGCACAACTTGCTGGAAGTGCTTCGCAGCGCTTCCATCGACGAAGAGCACAACACTATCATGAGTGCGGTGATCGAGAAAGTTCAGTCCGCCAAGAACGGACTGACCGAAGCTTGCGCTAGCCTCCTAACAGGCTTTGAGGTACGCAATGAAGATATAGGAAAATATGCCTGCATGGATACTAGCCCCTGATGCTTTGTTCGGCATTCGGAAAGAAAGGTCAAATAGAGGATCAAATGATAACTCAGGAGCCTAATCTGAAAATTATGTATGTGTATGTGCAGGCTTCACTACTGGCCGCTGCCGCATGTACTGCGGAGGTCTCTGCGCTGAAGCAGGACCTGGAGCGGTCCGAGGATGAGCTCGGCCTTACCAAGAGGCAGCTCGAGGAGAGCAAAGGTAAGCAATACCCTTGTCTATATATTTAAAAAGAAGTTCGGGTGTAAAGTAATAGGATGATCATGGATTTGCCAGGGGCCACGACCGAAGTGGCAACCCTGAGGAAGGCGCTGTCCGAGGCCAAAGACAAAGCGGCCAAGGAGCACATTGAACGGGAGAAGCAAGAAGCCCGAGTAGTCGAGGTGCAGCAAGAGCTCGAGGCTCTCGCCAGAAAGCATGAGTCCTTGGAGCTTGACTCTAAGACACAAGAGTCCGAGCTCGCACAGGCGCTTGAAAGCGTCCGGAGCACCAAGGCCGAAGCACACAAGGCCCTCCAGGAGATTGATGCGGTGAAGAAGATAGCAGCGGGTAAGGCATTGATTATGCAAAGCAAGCACGTGAAGCAGACTTTCCTTTTTCTTACCCGAGTTCGGAGCTCTCCAGGAGCGTTTGCAGATCTTCCCCATAGTGTACTGGATGCCACGGAGTTTTACCGAGCTGAGGAGGGGAGCTCGATGGAGAAGTTGTTCTAGTCTCAGTATACTGGGACCGAGCACCCTGTGCCCTTAAGCGACCAGGTGAAGCAGTTGGTCGAGCTTCACAAGGCGGCCGAACAAGCCATAATGGGCCTTATAGTCCTGATGTGGCCTGGCGAGGCCCTGTCTGGCAGCTAGTTCGGTCTAGTAAGGCGGCTAATCGACGTCTGCCCACGGCTTGAAGTAATAAAGCGGTCCATCCGCATCGAGGGTGCGCGCAGGGCTTTTGCCTGGGCGAAGGTGCACTGGGCGAAGCTAGATGCCGTGAAGCTGGTGAAGGAGGGGCCGCCGAAGGGCAAGGAGCATCGCTGCCCCAAGATGTACTATGAGAGTGTCCTGAAGGGTTCCCTTCTTGTGGCGGATGAGTGTGCCAAGGATGTAATTTTTTAATGAACATGCTCATGTGATCCTGTAATATGAAACGCGTTCATTTGCGCCATGCGACGTTTTTTTAATTTAAAATATTACCTTCTGTGCGGCCGTTTATAAAATCTTAGAGTTGGCCAGTCATTGGCTTTGGCCCCCATGTAACTAGTACTGGGGTGTTCGAGCTAAACCTAAGCACTCTTTACCCCAATTTTGGGTCCTTCAAGAGAGGTGTTCAGTACAACGAACTAGGCAATCAGGCTATTATGCTTTATCACTCTCACCTAGCCATAGAAGTCTATAATTTTAAATTTTGGCAAAGACCCTGGTATTCGGAAGGCCGAATTTGGGGCACTATACACGCCTAAGCCGGACAAGGTCGACTCCTCGCCCGAAGCGAAAAAAGTATTTAAGGACTTGAGACCTCTCGAACAGCGACCAGTCTCTCGCCTCACCATGATAGTCAGTTTTCGGCTTTTCTCTATTAAGGTGCTCATCCGGAAGAACCGGGACACAATCGCAGTAGTTCTCCCACTGCTACCTTAGATGATATAGCGGAACGTAAGGTACCAAAGCATGGGAGCCGGGTAAACCCTACTATTGACCTAAGACATGATTCGGAGCTGATGCATATAATGCTATAAATTCGGGGTGCCGCACTGTCGAAAGTGTTCGGACTTCTCGCGCCGTATTATGGGGTAAACGAAAGCCCCTGGCGTATTGGCCGTACCCGAATTGACGGGTGCAGATTCTCGTAAATGGACATAAAGGAAGAAAAAAGAGAATGAATAATGCAATAATAGACTAATGCTATGCATTGTTATTTGAATAATACGTCGAAGCGTACTGGTACAGGTAGTGCAATAAGCAGAAAGTAGGACTATTCGAAATGTCCTATCCAAGGGCAAGTTGCGTATAGAAAGCGGGTATTATTATTATTAGAGACCACCTGGGGGTTCCCGTGCACATCTTAGCTTCTTGCCGCCTTGGTTGTTCCTTCCCATAATGTGTCCGACAATCATACTGCCGGAAGCGGTTTCCAGAGAGTTAGGCCCTGAAAGAGGAAAGAAATGATAAAGATATACAGCCCCGAGGGCGGTTAAGCCGCATTGCGGGACGTGCCCTGATCGTGCCCCCACCTATGTCCATGGTATTTCCAGTGCGTAATTATGTACGCACAACACGGATTTTGTCGCTTGACTGGGACTGGGACAGGGGATGAATTGCTTGGCGAGCTCTGAACGTGCCAGGCGATCCTGTTGCAGTTTACTCCAGACATGCTTGAAGGTGTGCGGGGGCTGTATCGTTGAATTATTGGTTTGCCTTGAAAGGCTGCTTTGTGCTTCTGCTGTGAGGGCTGTAGTGTACTCTTCCATGCGGAGCGAGCATTCCGTGTTTCCATTCACTGTTATGAGCCCCCCCCCCCCTGAGCTCCTGGGATCTTGAGCTTGATGTATGCGTAATGCGGTACTACATTGAATTTTGCAAATGTAGTTCGTTCGAGCAACATGATAGCCACTGCGAAACGGGATGATGTCGAAGATTAACTCCTCGCTTCGGAAGTTGTCCCGTGATCCGAAGACTACATCCAGTGTGATTGAGCCCGTGCAATGGGCCTCTACACCTGGGATGACGCCCTTAAAGGTGGTTTTTGTGGGTTTGATCCTCAAGGGATCGATACCCATTTTTTGCACTGTATCCTGATAGAGCAGGTTCAGGCTGCTGCCGCCATCCATAAGGACTCGAGTGAGATGAAATCCGTCGATGATGGGGTCTAGGACCAGTGCGGCGGAACTGCCATGACGGATACTACTGGGGTGATCCCTGCGATCAAAGGTGATCGGGCAAGCAGACCATGGGTTGAACTTTGGGGCGACGGGCTCCATCGCATAGACGTCCCTTAGTGCACGCTTCCGCTCCCTCTTGGGAATGTGGGTTGCGTATATCATGTTCACCGTCTGTGGGGGAACCCCTTTTGTCCTCCCATGTTCGGCGGCCGGGGCTTCTCCTCGTCATCACTATGCAGCCCCTTGTCCTTGTTTTCGGCATTTAAATTGCCCGCCTGCTTGAACACCCAGCATTCTCTGTTGGTGTGATTGGCTGGCTTGTCAAGGGTGCCGTGGATTTGACAAGAGCGATCCAGTATGCGATCCAAACTGGACGGAGCCTTAGTACTTCTTTTAAATGGCTTTTTCCGCTGACCGGGTCTAGAGCCGCTGAATCCGGCATTGACTGCCGCAATAATGACAGTAAATGCCGGATTCAGTTACGACGTTGTCTGCCGTTGGCATCTATGGTATCCGAAGCGCCCGGATTCCTGGATGTGTTATTGATGCGAGCCAACTAGCTATCCTTGCCCGCGCAAAAGCGGGTCATGAGTGTCGTGAGGGCTGCCATAGACTTCGGCTTCTCCTGGCCAAGGTGGCGGGCAAGCCATTCGTCACGGATGTTGTGCTTGAATGCCGCGAGGGCCTCTGCGTCCGGACAGATGACAATTTGGTTTTTCTTAGTCAGGAACCTAGTCCAGAATTGTCTGGCCGATTCCCCTGGCTGCTGAGTTATATGGCTCAAGTCATCGGCATCCGGTGGTCGCACATAAGTGCCCTGGAAGTTGTCAAGGAATGTGTCTTCCAGATCCTCCCAATTGCCGACGAAGTCTGTTGGCAAGCTATTCAGCCATTGCCGAGCTGGTCCTTTGAGTTTTAGTGGGAGGTACTTGATGGCGTGTAGATCATATCACCGCGAGCCATGTGGATGTGAAGGAGGAAATCCTCAGTCCATACGGTCGGATCTGTTGTACCATCATATGATTCGATATTTACGGGTTTGAAACCCTCCGGGAATTCGTGATCCATAACTTCATCAGTGAAGCATAGGGGGTGTGCGGTGCCTTTGTGCCGGGCTATATCCCGACGCAGTTCATATGAGTCTTGTCTACTGTATTCGGCCCAGCCAGATTTGTTTTTGGCGTATCCGGCACGACGATCATCATCCCGTGTTGGCGCGCGTGCCCGTGACCCGTATATTGACCTTGCAAGTTTTTCCTTACTTTCCAATACGTCTTGCAAGTCCCGTGTGTTGCCCCGAGCCTTGGTATTTTGGATTGAGTGGCGGCGGGGTGCAGGCTGAACTTCAGGCTGAAACGCCTCTTTGGGTCGACCAAGTAGTGGCCTGTCAGCCGCATCGTACACTGGTGCATGGAGTTTCAATGCTTCCTCCTCGAGGTGCGGTAGCAACCTGCGTTCTGGGTAACTCTTGGAGGGGCGCTCGTGTTCATATTCCTCGGCCGCAAGGACTTCGTTCGATCTGTCTGCTAACAAGTCTAAATCAGCTTGAAGCGCTCATGTTGGACGGGGTCCTCAGGCACGATAAATTCTTCATCGCTGAGACTCGCCTCGTCTTCGGAGAGAGGCATGTAATTATCCTCCTCTGGTTCTCCATCTGCTGCCTGCTCTGGAGGGCTGGCTTGTTCATCCTCTGGCTCTACATCGTGATGGAGGGGATTGTGATTGTCTTCGGCACTATCCGGAGTGTTATTATCTCCTGTGCCGGTATCACTACTTTTGCTGTGGCGGCACTTAGAGCGGCGTCGCTGACGTCGCCGATTGGGTTGCTTCTTGGAGGGGTCATCCTCCGCCGTCTCATCGTCATTACCTTCTTTAGGGATGTCCACCATATATATGTCGTATGATGATGTAGCGGTCCAGCGCCCTATTGGCGGTGGTTCCTGCTCGTCTCCTGCATAGTCGTCCATACCGTCGATGTCTTCGGAGTCGAAGTCGAGCATGTCAGTTAAATCATCGACAGTGGCTACTAAGTGGGTGGTGGGTGGGTAGCGAATTTCTTCGTCGTCCACATCCCATTCTAGCCGGACATAGTTCGGCCAAGGTTCTCCTGACAGGGAGAGGGACCTTAATGAATTTAGCACATCGCCGAAGGGCGACTGCTGAAAGATATCCGCAGAGGTGAACTCCATGATTGGCCCCCAGTCGGATTCGACGGGCACGAATGTAAGCGGCTCGGAGTCCGTGGCCGGAGGTGAATCAGTGGTTCGGCCATACGGCTCTCGTAAAGGGTGAAGTCAGTATTCGGCTCCATCGCTTGTGAGAGTGCAGCCTCCATGGCGAGGTCTATCCCTCCGTCCTTGGATGGCGCGATTTGCTCCGGATTGACGGCCGAAGGAGTTCCAAATGCGATATCCCAAACACAGTCCGACGGCAGAGTTATGTCGTGCTCGTCGTGACTGTGTGGCACACCTGACACGGGCTCGAATCCGTCGAAGATCAAGTCTCCACGGATGTCGGCAGTGTAGTTTAAGTTTCCGAATCTGACCTGATGGCCAGGGGCATAGCTCTCGACCTGCTCGAGTTGGCCAAGCGAATTGGCCCGCAGTGCGAAGCCGCCGAATACAAAGATCTGTCCAGGGAGGAAAACCTAACCCTGGACCGCATCGCTACCGATGATCGAAGGATCCATCAAGCCTTATGGTGACGACATAGTGGAACTCTCAATGAAAGCACCAAGAATGTCGGTGTCAAAACCGGCGGATCTCGGGCAGGGGGTCCCGTACTGTGTGTCTAAGACAGATGGTAATAGGAAGCAGGGGACACGATGTATACCCAGGTTTAGGCCTTCTTGATGGAGGTAATACCCTACGTCCTGCCTGATTGTTCTTGATGATATGAGTATTACAAGAGTTGATCTACCACGAGATCATAGAGGCTAAACCCTAGAAGCTAGCCTATGGTATGATTGTATATGTTGTCCTACGGACTAAACCCTCTGGTTCATATAGACACCGGAGGGGGCTAGGGTTACACAGAGTCAGTTACAAGGGAGGAGATCTTCATATCCGTATTGCCTAGCTTGCCTTCCACGCCAAGGAGAGTCCCATCCGGAAACGGGACGAAGTCTTCAATCTTGTATCTTCATAGTCCAATAGTCCGGCCAAAGGATATAGTCCGGCTGTCCGGAGACCCCCTAATCCAGGACTCCCTCAGGGAGCTCGATGAATATCTAAGTCATTGTTTTGTGTCTTTTTCGGATGATCACTAGTGGATCCCTGTTGGGACGATCGGGGACCTAGCATCTGGGGTTGTCTTCTTTTATTTTGGTTCCATAGTCGGACCTTTGATTGTATTCTGGTTGATGTATGAATAATTTATGTACTGTGTGAAGTGGCGATTGTAAGCCAACTCTTTACCCCTTTCTTATTCAGTAAATGGGATGTGTGAAGATTACCCCTCTTGCGACAAGCCTACCATGCGGCTATAGCCGCATTGTGGGTGTTACAAGTTGGTATCAGAGCTTGCCCTCACGGTTACACGGTGCGCGGTCATGTTGTTCATGAAGTTTGTGACCCGTCGTGGCACATGGTATGGTACATGTACCAGACTAGATGCATACACGTATGTGCCAAGAGGGAACGTACATGTGGCCCGACGAGGACATCGGTTCCTCTGAGTGGGGGTGTATGTGACGGCCTGGCTTATTAGGGATGACAGACTACTCATATCAATAAGGAATTCCTTCTTTTCCGGGAGCCCATTCGGACAAAACTCCTAAGTTAAGCGTGCTCAGCTTGGAGTAGTGTCAGGATGGGTGACCGACCAGGAAGTTGCTCCCGGGTGCGCACGAGTGAGGACAAAGTGCGCAGAAAAGACTAGTATTGATCTGTGGGGCCAGTCTAGATCCCGCCAGGAGTAACAACCACCGCCGGGTGTGACCGGGGCGTTACATTCCACCCATGAACCTATGCATAGGGGTTGGCACACGTTTTTGTCTTGACTCGCCGGTAGAAACTTTGGGGCACTCTTTGAAGTACTTTGTGTTGGTTTGCATAGATGAATCTGAGATTGTGTGATGCATATCGTATAATCATACCCACGGATACTTGAGGTGACATTGGGGTATCTAGGTGACATTAGGGTTTTGGTTGATTTGTGTCTTAAGGTGTTATTCTAGTACGAACTCTAGGGCTGTTTGTGACACTTATAGGAATAGCCCAATGGATTGATCGGAAAGAATAACTTTGAGGTCGTTTCATACCCTACCATAATCTCTTCGTTTGTTCTCCACTATTAGTGACTTTGGAGTGACCCTTTGCTGCATTTTGAGGGATAGTTATGTGATCCAATTATGTTATTATTGTTGAGAGAACTTGCACTAGTGAAAGTATGAACCCTAGGCATTACAATAACGTTTACGCTCACTTTTATCATTAGTTACCTTGCTATTTTTATATTTTCATATTACAAAAACCATTATCTACTATCCATATTGCACTTGTATCACTGTCTCTTCGCCGAACTAGTGCACCTATACAATTTACCATTGTATTGGGTGTGTTGGGGACAGAAGAGACTCTTTGTTATTTGGTTGCAGGGTTGTTTGAGAGAGGCCATCTTCATCCTACGCCTCCTACGGATTGACAAACCTTAGGTCAACCACTTGAGGGAAATTTGCTACTGTCCTACAAACCTTTGCACATGGATGCCCAACAACGTCTACAAGAAGGTTGTGTAGTTGACATCATTGGGTTTGCCTGGCTCCCATGTTTTGGTACCTTACATTCTGCTATATCGGCTAAGGTAGCACTGTAGAACTACTGCAATTGTGTCCCGGTTGTTCCGAACGAACACCTCAGTAGAGAAAGCCGAAAACTGACTATCATGATGTGGTGAGAGCTGGTCGCTGTTTGAGAGGTCTCAAATCCTTCAAGATTTTTTCCGATTCGGGCAGGGAATCGTCCTATGTATATAGCGCCCCAAGTTCGGCCTTCCGAATACTAGGGGCTTCGCCCAAATTTAAAATTGTAGACTTCTATGGCTAAGTGAGAGTGATAAAGCTGTATAGTCCGATTGCCTTATTCGCTGCGCTAAACACCTCCTTAAAGGACCAATTTTTTTTGGATAAAGAGTGTTTAAGATTTATCCCGAACACCTCAGTACTAGTTACATGGGGGCAGAAGCCGACGACTGGCTAACTCTCGGATTTTATAAACGGCCGCATAGAAGGTAATATTTTAAATCGACAAGCGTTATATAGCGCACATGAACTCGTTTTCGTAGTACAGGATCACATGAGTACATTCATTCAAATATTACATCCTTAGCACATTCCTCCGCCACAAGGCGGGCATCCTTCAGGACACTATCTTAATACTTTTTGGGGTGGCGATGCTCCTTGCCCTCCGGTGGCCCCTCCTTCACCAGCTTTTCAGCGTCCATCTTCGCCTAGTGCACTTCCGCACGGGCAAAGGCCCTGCATGAACTTTCAATGCAGACGGACCGCTTTATGACTTCAAGCCGTGGGTAGGCATTCAGAAGCCGCTTTACCAGGCCGAAGTAGCTGCCAGGCAGGGGCTCGCCAGGCCACATCCGGACTATGAGACCCTTCATGGCAAGTTCGGCCGCCTTGTGAAGCTCGACCAGTTGCTTCAGCAGGTCGCTCAAGGGCACTGGATGTTTGGTCCCAGTATATTGAGACCAGAACAACTTTTCCGTCGAGCTCCCTTCCTTGTCCCCGTAGAACTCCGCGACATCCGATACACTGTTGGGTAGATCTGCGAACACTCCTGGAGAGCTCCGAATTCGGGGTAGTAAAAGGAAAGTTTCCTTCACATGCTTGCTTTGCATAATTAATGCCTTACCCGCCGCTATCTTATTGACTGCCTGAATCTCCTGGAGGGCCTTTTGTGCTTCGGCCTTGGCATTTTGTGTGTTCTCAAGGGCCTTCGCAAGCTCGGACCCCTGCGTCTTAGAGTCACGCTCCAAGGACTCGTATTTTTTGACGTAATCCTGGAGCTCTTGCTGAACCTCGCCGACTCGGGCCTCTTGGTTCTCCCGCTCGATGCGCTCCTGGGCCGCTCTGTATTCGTCCTTGGACAGCGCCTTCTTTAGGACCGCCACTTCGGTCGTGGCCCCTAGCAAAATTCATGATGACCCCATGATTTAGTAACCACTTTCTTTTTTTCTTCTTTATCAATATACAGATGGGGTATCACTTACCTTTGTTCCCTTCCAGCTGCCTCTTTGTAAGGCCGAGCTCCTCCTCGGACCGCTCAAGATCCCGCTTCAGTTCGGAGACCTCCGCAGTAGGAGCGGCAGCAGCCAGCAGCAAAGCTTGCTTATCCACATAGACATATTCTGATTAGACTCATGTGATTCTTATTTGATACTCTGTTCGGCCTTTCTTTGCGAACACCAAACAGAGCATTAGGGGCTACTGTCTATATTGTGATATTTTCTCATAATTTGATTACTAACCTCAAAGCCTACTAGGAGGCTAGCACAGGGTTCGGTCAGTCTGCTTTTGGCGGACCGAACCTTCTCGACCACCGCACTCATGATAGTGCGGTGCTCTTCGTCAATGGAAGTGTCGCGAAGCGCTTCCAGCAAGTTGTCCGACGCCTCTGGATGGACAAAGGCCATCGGCACAGAAGGCTCGCCCCCCGTAGCGAGGGGTCGCCTGACAAAATCTAGAACCACTGGAGGCTCTGCCGCAGTATCTAGTTGGGGGCCAAACTTGCTGCTGCTCCTGACATTAGAGCCCACGGGAGTCTTTCCCCCCATGCACCCAGTCGGTGCCCTTTGAGACAACACCTCGATGTCGTCCGTAGGCCGGGGGGAGGTGGCTGTCAGGAGTGAATCGCTGTTCATCGCTGACTGGCCCAAAGACTCATCCGAAGAGGATATGTCGATATGGAATTTGGATGGACTGCATGATCATGGTTGACATGATAAGAAGTAATAAAACAAAACATACCAGAACTATTATAGTATCCGAATACTTATGACTTCGCCAGGGGCTTGTCCCTAGGCAACCACTCCTCGTCACTGTAAGCGGCTGTTGTGGAGCAGTCCGGAAGGAGGGTCCTTCCCTTCTTGGACCCTTCGGCCTCCCCAGATAGGGCAACCTTCCTTTTCTTGTCTCCCCCGGCTAGGGGGGGAGAACTTTCCTCTTCCTCCTCCTAGTTTTCGTGGGAGGAGTGCGCCTCGGTGTTTTTGGAGGATGGGTCAGATATAACCTTATGCCGGAGACCTTTTCTGGTCCCTGCGGCCTTCTTCTTCGGCGCTTCATAGGGCGCCGGAACCAGCATCTCCATTAACAGAGCCATTGCTAGATCTTCGGGCAGTGGGCCGGACAATCGATCTGCTCCGCTGTCGCTACCCAGTCCTGGTAAAATGGCATGGAGGCTCAGATCCCTCACGTGATTATACTAGGGAAAGGAACATCTTATGAGATATAAAGAGCTTACCGGATTGGCAGGTAGCATCGCGCTAAGTCCGCGATCCTCGGTAAGGGGAGGAGGTACCTCGGCGGCCTTGAACAGCACCCTCCAGACGTCTGGGTGCACCCTCCAGACTGTGTGTCTAAGACAGATGGTAATAGGAAGCAGGGGACACGATGTATACCCAGGTTTAGGCCCTCTTGATGGAGGTAATACCCTACGTCCTGCCTGATTGTTCTTGATGATATGAGTATTACAAGAGTTGATCTACCACGAGATCATAGAGGCTAAACCCTAGAAGCTAGCCTATGGTATGATTGTATATGTTGTCCTACGGACTAAACCCTCTGGTTCATATAGACACCGGAGGGGGCAAGGGTTACACAGAGTCAGTTACAAGGGAGGAGATCTTCATATCCGTATTGCCTAGCTTGCCTTCCACGCCAAGGAGAGTCCCATCCGGAAATGGGACGAAGTCTTCAATCTTGTATCTTCATAGTCCAATAGTCCGGCCAAAGGATATAGTCCGGCTGTCCGGAGACCCCCTAATCCAGGACTCCCTCAGGGAGCTCGATGAATATCTAAGTCATTGTTTTGTGTCTTTTTCGGATGATCACTAGTGGATCCCTGTTGGGACGATCGGGGACCTAGCATCTGGGGTTGTCTTCTTTTATTTTGGTTCCATAGTCGGACCTTTGATTGTATTCTGGTTGATGTATGAATAATTTATGTACTGTGTGAAGTGGCGATTGTAAGCAAACTCTTTACCCCTTTCTTATTCAGTAAATGGGATGTGTGAAGATTACCCCTCTTGCGACAAGCCTACCATGCGGCTATAGCCGCATTGTGGGTGTTACAAGTTGGTATCAGAGCTGTCCCTCACGGTTACACGGTGCGCGGTCATGTTGTTCATGAAGTTTGTGACCCGTCATGGCACATGGTATGGTACATGTACCAGACTAGATGCATACACGTATGTGCCAAGAGGGAACGTACATGTGGCCCGACGAGGACATCGGTTCCTCTGAGTGGGGGTGTATGTGACGGACTGGCTTATTAGGGATGATAGACTACTCATATCAATAAGGAATTCCTTCTTTTCCGGGAGCCCATTCGGACAAAACTCCTAAGTTAAGCGTGCTCAGCTTGGAGTAGTGTCAGGATGGGTGACCGACCAGGAAGTTGCTCCCGGGTGCGCACGAGTGAGGACAAAGTGCGCAGAAAAGACTAGTATTGATCTGTGGGGCCAGTCTAGATCCCGCCAGGAGTAACAACCACCGCCGGGTGTGACCGGGGCGTTACATTCCACCCATGAACCTATGCATAGGGGTTGGCACACGTTTTTGTCTTGACTCGCCGGTAGAAACTTTGGGGCACTCTTTGAAGTACTTTGTGTTGGTTTGCATAGATGAATCTGAGATTGTGTGATGCATATCGTATAATCATACCCACGGATACTTGAGGTGACATTGGGGTATCTAGGTGACATTAGGGTTTTGGTTGATTTGTGTCTTAAGGTGTTATTCTAGTATGAACTCTAGGGCTGTTTGTGACACTTATAGGAATAGCCCAATGGATTGATCGGAAAGAATAACTTTGAGGTCGTTTCGTACCCTACCATAATCTCTTCGTTTGTTCTCCACTATTAGTGACTTTGGAGTGACCCTTTGCTGCATTTTGAGGGATAGTTATGTGATCCAATTATGTTATTATTGTTGAGAGAACTTGCACTAGTGAAAGTATGAACCCTAGGCATTACAATAACGTTTACGCTCACTTTTATCATTAGTTACCTTGCTATTTTTATATTTTCATATTACAAAAACCATTATCTACTATCCATATTGCACTTGTATCACTGTCTCTTCGCCGAACTAGTGCACATATACAATTTACCATTGTATTGGGTGTGTTGGGGACAGAAGAGACTCTTTGTTATTTGGTTGCAGGGTTGTTTGAGAGAGGCCATCTTCATCCTACGCCTCCTACGGATTGACAAACCTTAGGTCATCCACTTGAGGGAAATTTGCTACTGTCCTACAAACCTTTGCACATGGATGCCCAACAACGTCTACAAGAAGGTTGTGTAGTTGACATCATTGGGTTTGCCTGGCTCCCATGTTTTGGTACCTTACATTCTGCTATATCGGCTAAGGTAGCACTGGTAGAACTACTGCAATTGTGTCCCGGTTGTTCCGAACGAACACCTCAGTAGAGAAAGCCGAAAACTGACTATCATGATGTGGTGAGAGCTGGTCGCTGTTTGAGAGGTCTCAAATCCTTCAAGATTTTTTCCGATTCGGGCAGGGAATCGTCCTATGTATATAGCGCCCCAAGTTCGGCCTTCCGAATACTAGGGGCTTCGCCCAAATTTAAAATTGTAGACTTCTATGGCTAAGTGAGAGTGATAAAGCTGTATAGTCCGATTGCCTTATTCGCTGCGCTAAACACCTCCTTAAAGGACCAAATTTTTTTTGGATAAAGAGTGTTTAAGATTTATCCCGAACACCTCAGTACTAGTTACATGGGGGCAGAAGCCGACGACTGGCTAACTCTCGGATTTTATAAACGGCCGCATAGAAGGTAATATTTTAAATCGACAAGCGTTATATAGCGCACATGAACTCGTTTTCGTAGTACAGGATCACATGAGTACATTCATTCAAATATTACATCCTTAGCACATTCCTCCGCCACAAGGCGGGCATCCTTCAGGACACTATCTTAATACTTTTTGGGGTGGCGATGCTCCTTGCCCTCCGGTGGCCCCTCCTTCACCAGCTTTTCAGCGTCCATCTTCGCCTAGTGCACTTCCGCACGGGCAAAGGCCCTGCATGAACTTTCAATGCAGACGGACCGCTTTATGACTTCAAGCCGTGGGTAGGCATTCAGAAGCCGCTTTACCAGGCCGAAGTAGCTGCCAGGCAGGGGCTCGCCAGGCCACATCCGGACTATGAGACCCTTCATGGCAAGTTCGGCCGCCTTGTGAAGCTCGACCAGTTGCTTCAGCAGGTCGCTCAAGGGCACTGGATGTTTGGTCCCAGTATATTGAGACCAGAACAACTTTTCCGTCGAGCTCCCTTCCTCGTCCCCGTAGAACTCCGCGGCATCCGATACGCTGTTGGGTAGATCTGCGAACACTCCTGGAGAGCTCCGAATTCGGGGTAGTAAAAGGAAAGTTTCCTTCACATGCTTGCTTTGCATAATTAATGCCTTACCCGCCGCTATCTTATTGACTGCCTGAATCTCCTGGAGGGCCTTTTGTGCTTCGGCCTTGGCATTTTGTGTGTTCTCAAGGGCCTTCGCAAGCTCGGACCCCTGCGTCTTAGAGTCACGCTCCAAGGACTCGTATTTTTTGACGTAATCCTGGAGCTCTTGCTGAACCTCGCCGACTCGGGCCTCTTGCTTCTCCCGCTCGATGCGCTCCTGGGCCGCTCTGTATTCGTCCTTGGACAGCGCCTTCTTTAGGACCGCCACTTCGGTCGTGGCCCCTAGCAAAATTCATGATGACCCCATGATTTAGTAACCACTTTCTTTTTTTCTTCTTTATCAATATACAGATGGGGTATCACTTACCTTTGTTCCCTTCCAGCTGCCTCTTGGTAAGGTCGAGCTCCTCCTCGGACCGCTCAAGATCCCGCTTCAGTTCGGAGACCTCCGCAGTAGGAGCGGCAGCAGCCAGCAGCAAAGCTTGCTTATCCACATAGACATATTCTGATTAGACTCATGTGATTCTTATTTGATACTCTGTTCGGCCTTTCTTTGCGAACACCAAACAGAGCATTAGGGGCTACTGTCTATACTGTGATATTTTCTCATAATTTGATTACTAACCTCAAAGCCTACTCGGAGGCTAGCACAGGGTTCGGTCAGTCTGCTTTTGGCGGACCGAACGTTCTCGACCACCGCACTCATGATAGTGCGGTGCTCTTCGTCAATGGAAGTGTCGCGAAGCGCTTCCAGCAAGTTGTCCGACGCCTCTGGATGGACAAAGGCCATCGGCACAGAAGGCTCGCCCCCCGTAGCGAGGGGTCGCCTGACAAAATCTAGAACCACTGGAGGCTCTGCCGCAGTATCTAGTTGGGGGCCAAACTTGCTGCTGCTCCTGACATTAGAGCCCACGGGAGTCTTGCCCCCCATGCACCCAGTCGGTGCCCTTTGAGACAACACCTCGATGTCGTCCGTAGGCCGGGGGGAGGTGGCTGTCAGGAGTGAATCGCTGTTCATCGCTGACTGGCCCAAAGACTCATCCGAAGAGGATATGTCGATATGGAATTTGGATGGTCTGCATGATCATGGTTGACATGATAAGAAGTAATAAAACAAAACATACCAGAACTATTATAGTATCCGGATACTTATGACTTCGCCAGGGGCTTGTCCCTAGGCAACCACTCCTCGTCACTGTAAGCGGCTGTTGTGGAGCAGTCCGGAAGGAGGGTCCTTCCCTTCTTGGACCCTTCGGCCTCCCCAGATAGGGCAACCTTCCTTTTCTTGTCTCCCCCGGCTAGGGGGGGAGAACTTTCCTCTTCCTCCTCCTAGTTTTCGTGGGAGGAGTGCGCCTCGGTGTTTTTGGAGGATGGGTCAGATATAACCTTATGCCGGAGACCTTTTCTGGTCCCTGCGGCCTTCTTCTTGGCCTTCTTCTTCGGCGCTTCATAGGGCGCCGGAACCAGCATCTCCATTAACAGAGCCATTGCTAGATCTTCGGGCAGTGGGCCGGACAATCGATCTGCTCCGCTGTCGCTACCCAGTCCTGGTAAAATGGCATGGAGGCTCAGATCCCTCACGTGATTATACTAGGGAAAGGAACATCTTATGAGATATAAAGAGCTTACCGGATTGGCAGGTAGCATCGCGCTAAGTCCGC
The DNA here is from genome assembly GCA_034509565.1 of Triticum monococcum. Taxonomy (NCBI): domain Eukaryota; kingdom Viridiplantae; phylum Streptophyta; class Magnoliopsida; order Poales; family Poaceae; genus Triticum; species Triticum monococcum. Next base: position 636,898,354 of record CM067847.1, on the reverse strand, counting down.
GATCCTCGGTAAGGGGAGGAGGTACCTCGGCGGCCTTGAACAGCACCCTCCAGACGTCTTTGTGCGTCATGTCAAAAAGCTGTCGCAGCGTCTAGTGCTTGGCTGAGTCGAACTCCCACATATTGAATGCCCGTCTTTGACACGAAAGGATCCGGCATAAGACAATGACCTGGACCACGTTAACAAGCTTGATTTTCTTGCTTATCATATTTTTCACACAGTTCTGAAGTCCGGTCAGCTCAACCGATGAGCCCCAGGATAGGCCCTTCTCTTTCCAGGAGGTGAGCCGCATGGGGATGCCGGATCGAAATTCTGGGGCCGCCACCCAGTCGGTGTCGCACGGCTCGCTGATGTAGAACCACCTCGGTTGCCACCCCTTCACGGTCTCCATAGAGGAGCCTTCGAGCCAGGTGACGTTGGGAATTTTGCCCACCATGGCACCTCCGCACTCCGCTTGCTGGCCGACCACCACCTTCGGTTTCACGTTGAAGGTCTTCAGCCACATGCTGAAGTGGGGCTTGATGTGGAGGAAGGCCTCGCACACGACGATAAATGCCGAGATGTTGAGGATAAAATTGGGGGCCAGATCATGGAATTCTAGCCCGTAGTAGAACATGAGCCCGTGGACAAACGGGTGGAGGGGAAATACTAGCCCGCAGACGGAGTGGGTGAGGAATACAACCCTCTCATGGGGTGCTGGAGTAGGGACGATCTACCTCGCGTCTGGGAGCCGGTGCATGATGTCTGTGGCCAGGTATCCGGCTTACCGAAGCTTTGTAATGTAACGGAGGAGACCATCCACTTGCCTCCCGCTCCGGACATGTTTGGAATGGCTTTGCAGAGAAAATGAGAACTTGGGCGCTGGAGCTCGAGTGCGCGAGAATGGTTGGGCAGGGGAAGAAGAAGGCGTGGGTGAAAAAGAGGAGTCCTTGTACCTTTATAAAGGCAGTAGAAACTGTGCGACTCCCTACTTGCCCCATAAAATCGCTAATTCCCCAAGCGCCGCAATTGATGGCATGGTTGGGTTACCCATATCCGTATTGATTAGAATCCCGTGATAAGGGGGACACGATCTCTACTTCGACAAGACGTGCCAATAAAACCGCCTCGCAACATGTGCAGTTGCTAGCAGGGGAAAAGAGTTCATAATGACCGGGCCACGGCAGGACGTCACGTTATGAAAGGTTGTCAGCAGATTAGATTTGTGCAATAATATACTCTCTACGATGGTATGTGGAATTTTTTTTGCAGAGCCAGACACGATCCTTGTGTTCAAAATTTTCTATGGAGTATTCTGAGGAGGAACCCGCCTTGCAATGTCGAAGGCAATCTGCGTGCTGGACTCATCGTCATTGAAGCCTGGTTCACGGGCTACTGAGGAAGTCCTAGATTAGGGGGTCCTCGGACAGCCGGACTATATACTTTGGCCGGACTATTGGACTATGAACATACAAGATTGAAGACTTTGTCCCGTGTCCGTGTGGGACTCTCCTTTGCATGGAAGGTAAGCTTGGCAATGCAGATATGTAGATCTCCTCCCTTGTAACCGACTCCGTGTAACCCTAGCCCCCTCCGGTGTCTATATAAAGCGGAGGGTTTAGTCCTTAGGAAAACAACAATCATAATCATAGGCTAGCTTCTAGGGTTTAGCCTCTACGATCTCGTGGTAGATCAACTCTTGTAATACTCATATCATCAAGCTCACTCAAGCAGGAAGTAGGGTATTACCTCCATCGAGAGGGCCCGAACCTGGGTAAACATTGTGTCCCCCGCCTCCTGTTACCATCAGCCTTAGACGCATAGTTCGGGACCCCCTACCCGAGATCCGCCGGTTTTGACACCGACAACGGGGACGGCCTCGGGGTAGCGACGGGGATGGTGTTTCGGCGACTGTGATAGGCCGCCGCATGGCGTGAGGCAGCGGAGATGAGCAAGTTGATGCAACCACAAGGAGAACCATAGGCTGGTGGCGTTGAGGCCCGACGGGGCGACGCTGCGGCAGCCTGTTGCTCGATCGGTGGAGGAGCGTGCTGAACCCGGGCACAATCTTCACGGGACATATGAAGGCACGTGCAACCGATGGGCTAGGTTGGTTATTGTCGGCGTTCTAGGAATGGGGGTCCCCAGACTTGCCTGCATGCAGCCGGCGGCGTGGCTCAGGTGGGGGCCCAGCGCGGCCCATCTTCATCAACGCAAGCTCAAGACCCTCGCGAGGGGCCAAGCCTCGCGGGGCGGACAACAGGAAGCTTCCTCGGAGGCAGCCTCATCAGGCAGGCTCGCGAGGAGGCGGAGAGATCAATGCAAGGGTACCTCGCAAGGAAATCGTGACGCAAGCCATGACGATCGAGACCAGGCGGGCGCCGGCCTGCGCAGTGTCCTTGTTTCCCCTTTGGTGCAAAGGGGGCAAGCACAGGCCAAGGCATCATGCAAAGGTTGCCATTCCGGTGCAACAATACCCAGAGTAGCAGAGTGGCAGGACGGAGGTCACTGTGGAGCCCAAGACGGCGTCATCACAAGTGCTTTTGGCAGCCGAAGACCACCTTTGGTCAGGATAACTTGTACTATATGTTCCCCTTCAAAATGGCCAAGTGTTGGCACCCTTCCCACTCATTATTTGGGGATAGGCCCAGGGCCTCTATAAATGGAGCTAGCCACCACAGAGTAGAGGGGCGACACCCAAGAGAGAGATCTGGTAGAACCCTAGCAGAGAAAGATAAAACCCAGTAGAAACTAAGTAGAACACACCGCACCAGCTCAAGAACAGCCCTCGCGAGGCTGTTCTTCCCTTGTACTGTCCATCATTAGCCCGAGAGGCAATCCACCACACCACACACTGGAGTAGGGTATTACACCCCAACGGTGGGCCGAACCAGTATAAACCTCATGTCTCTTGTGTTGTTCATCATTTTCATCTTAGTTCGCACGAGAGGAGCGGACGTAGATCGGTAGAGGAGACATCTCCGCGCGCACCCAATGTTCGAACCTCAAGGGTCTGCCGGAACCCGAAATCCGACATTTGGCACGCCAGGTAGGGCTGTGCCGGAATCTTTGTTCCGCTATTCACGTGTGATGTTCCGTCATGTCCATGGCTGATGCTCGCCGGGCTCGCGCCGAGCACCGGGCTGCTCTCACCACTCGCATCGCCCAGACGGCGCCCGTCGGTGGCCCCCCACGTCGTTCCCCGTTGCCTACCGCCAACGCCGCCACCAGCCCGGCAAGGAATGAGCAGCAGGCCTCGTCCCAGCATCCTTCGGTGCGGCGGGATGGCCGCACCGCCAACCCATCGCTGACTCCAGCTGGCTCGTCGTCCCACGCCCGTCGCGCACCCATGGATGCTCACGCCTCATTGCTCTTGCCGCGGGAGCTCCTGCACTATCGCCCCGTCGACGACCTCTACGAGGACTGGGTCGTCCGCATCACCGAGCTCGTCAGTGCCATAGGGGGCTCCCCCTTGCGGTCCCTCTCGCTGCTTCGCCCTCCATCCCGTGCAGGGGGCGAGGATCAGGAGGCGCCTCCACCGCCTCATCCCGAAGAAGGTGCCTTGGCTCCAAACCGCGCAGCCCCAGGGAGGGACCCTCCACGTCTGGCGCCTGCGTAGCAAGAAGGGAGCAGCCAAGAGATCCCACGTCCCCGGGAAGGTGCTCATGCACTCCCAGCACCAGCACGCCAAGATCGCACCCCAGCGCCGCCATGACGAGACCCCACGCTGCTCCTAGTGGCGGCGCGTGGTGACCCGCAAGAACAAGTCCAGCACCAGCAAAGGGCGCCGGTGGCCACAGTGGCCTACCTCGCCTTCACCCCCGAGCTGCGCGGCGTCACATGGCCAGGGAAGTTCAAGCCTGACCTCCCTCCCCGCTACGATGGCACAGCGGACACCGCGGAGTTCCTGCAGCTCTACAAGCTGGGCATCATAGCCGCCAACGGAGATGAAAAGGTCATGGCGGATTGGTTCCCCATGGCGCTCAAGGACGGCGCCCGCACCTGGCTCCTGAACCTAGCTCCTGGCACGATCTCCTCCTGGAGCGAGATGTGCACCCGCTTCATCGCCAACTTCCAGGGCACTCGCGACCGGCCCCTGGCTGTGAGCGACCTGCACCGCATCAAGCAACAGCCAGGAGAAACCCTGCAGAAGTACATCCAGCGCTTCAACTACGGTCGCCTCAAGATCCCCAAGGTAACTGAAGAAGCTTGTAACGCCCCACATGTAACCTCCCCCAATTGTACTGCGACTCATGTCGTTTCCGGCATTAAGTTATATGTAATTCTCGGGTTCGGGTCTTTGTCTCCGTGTGTTGTTTAGTTTTTTGTGCATCTCATATCATGTCATCACGTGCATCGCATTTGCATACATGTTCATCTCATGCATTCGAGCTTTTTCCCCGTTGTCCGTTTTGCATTCCGGCGCTTCGTTCTCCTCCGGTGGCCATTTCTAGCTTTCTTTCGTGTGTGGGGATTAAACATTTCCGGATTGGACCGAGACTTGCCATGCGGCCTTGGTTTACTACCGGTAGACCGCCTGTCAAGTTTCGGGTCATTTGGACTTCGTTTGATACTCCAACGGTTAACCGAGGGACCGAAAAGGCCTCGTGTGTGTGCAGCCCAACACCCCTCCAATTTGACCCAAAACCCACCAAACTCAGCTCCATCGTCTCGGTCGTTCGATCACGATCGTGTGGGCGAAAACCGCACCTCATTTGGACTCTCCTAGCTCCCTCTATGCCTATTTAAACACCCCCCATTTCAGATCTCGTCTTCCTCCCCGTCCTCCTCCAAAAAAAAACTCAGATCCAATCGCCCCGCCGCCGACGGACGTGTCCGGATCGGACCGGACAACGTCCACCCCGCCGCCGCCTACCCACTCGCGCGCCGCCACGTGGACTCGGGTCCACTTCGCCGCCGCCGGCCCGGGAGGCCCAGGAGGGGCCCCCGAGGCCCATCGCCGCCCGGGTGCGGGCGCCGCCCGGGTCCGCCCCGCACCGCCGCCCGCGACGCCGTCTTCGCCGGCCGGCGCCGCCACACCGCGCGCCGCCCCGCCGTGCGCCGCTTGCCGCCCAGGCCGCTCCGCCCCGCCGTTCCACGCCGGTGGCCGCCGACCTCGCCCACTGCGGTGCCCCGGCGGCCGCCGCCCCTCGCCGGCTCCGGTGGCCGCGCCACCACCACGCCTCCCCACGCGGCCCTGCCTCTCCTTCGGCTCCGGTAGCCACTCCGGCGAACCTCGGTTCGCGCGCCGCTACAGGAACCGCCGGATCCCAGATCCAGATCCGATTCGGGTTGACTTTGCATCCCCTAACCCTAATTTTCTTGCTACTTTGACCGCTCATATCTCCTCATCCGTAGCTCCATTTTGGGCGTGTGATATGTCAAAATCTTCGTCTCGACGAGTACATCATTTCATTCCATTGCATCATTTGCATTTGAGGTCATCTTGTTGCCCAAAATGCTGTTGGAAGGAGGCATGTTCAGTTAAATTGCAGATCCGTTAGTTCAACATGCACTTTTGTCATTTTTGCCATATTAAATCCGTGCATGATATGCCTGTGCCCCTTTGGGTTGAATTGTTAAGCATGTTGTTTTCTTTCCAGAGGTACCTTCCATGTATTTTTAGGATGTGTGTGTTGTCTTGTGCAAGCTTGCGAAGAGGGCTACCTGAGATTACCGATTTCAGGGACTTTGTGGTTTTCACTAAGTCTGAGCCGTTTTAGTTCACGATGCTATATGTCCGGCTTGATTCCTAGTGATCCGTGCCTCTTTTGAGGATGATCAATGAGAGTGATTTGTTATGCTTGTTGTGCTTAATCCATCCATGTCTTTACTTGTTATGTTGGAGCACCCTAGGTTGACTCAATCGAGCTCAACTTTTGGATAGTTGCTGTTTTGCTTAATCCATCCGTGAACTCTTTTGCGATTTTGCCGGAGTGATTGCTAGTGATCCATGCATGCTATGACATTGTTCTTGCCATGTCTAGCTAGCATTTTGTGCCTTATTAATGGATATATGCTTGCCTTGCTATGACTTGCAAGGTAGTGAGAGCATCGAGCTCGTTTTCATGCCTCCGTGAGTTATATTTCAACATGTCCCAGTTTTCACTAAGTCTGAAAACTGATTGTGTTTCTTCGATATTCGTGTGCTCGGTAGAGTATTTTGTGAACCCTTTTCGCCCCAGGTCATTTTGGGTGTTTTGTTAAGCTTGTTGAGTAGCTCCATGCCATGCTCTTACTTGCCATGTTCAGGTTTTCCTTCATGTTGTTTTGCTACTCCGAAGAGAGCATCGTGGCCTGAAATTTCAGACTAGCGTTAATTTCGCTAAGTCTGAAATCTGTTTTGCTTATTCAGTTTTGCCATGCTTGTTTGAAGCCCTTGATGGATGAATTTGCCTATGCCTAAGTCATGATGATTTGTTAAGATTGATGAGTACATCACTATCATGCAATTTGTTTTCATGTTGGGTGGCTGTAGCATGTTCATTTTGTTGCATTTAGGAGCCTACTTGCTGTAAATCGCAGATCGGTTCGTTTAGTAAAACGCTTGCCATTTCTAAACCGTAGCTCCGATTGCCATGATCTTTATATCGTTTTCAGGGGATTTCTTCCCCTCTATCCAGTGGCACACTTGGTTTTCCATGTTGAGGCCATGTTCATGCATTTCCTGTTACATGTTGCATTCTTGCATCCCGCATCGCACCCCGCATAGCATATCATCTTTGCATCTTATTGATTGCCTTTGCACGTGGTTGATTGTTTCCTTGTTGCTTGTTTGTGTTGTTGGGTAGAGTCGGGAGACGAGTTCGCTAACGAGGAGCCCGTTGAGTTTGCTTTTGAGGATCCAGTCAATTCTGACAACTGTGCAGGCAAGATGATCACACCCTTGAAATCACTACTATCTTTGCTATGCTAGTTTGCTCGCTTTTTTGCCTTGCCAATGCTACGATGCCTACCACTTGCTTGTCAGCCTCCCAATTGCCATGATTGAGCCTCTAACCCACCTTTGTCCTAGCAAACCATTGATTGGCTATGTTACCGCTTTGCTCAAGCCCCTTCTTATAGCGTTGCTAGTTCCAGGTGAAGATTGGAGCCGTTCCTTGTTGGAACATTTATTTACTTGTTGGGATATCATTATATTGCTATGTTATCTTTATTCATCTATATACTTTGTAAAGGGTGGAAGGCTCGGCCTCTCGCCTAGTGTTTTGTTCCTCTCTTGCCGCCCTAGTTTCTGTCATATCGGTGTTATGTTCCCGGATTGTTGCGTCCCTTACGCGGTTGGGCTATATGGAAACCCCTTGATAGTTCGCCTTGATTAAAGCTTTTCCAGCAATGCCCAACATTGGTTTTACCATTTGCCACCTACCCTTTTCTTTCCCTTGGGTTTCCGGAGCCCGAGGGTCATCTTATTTTAACCCCCCCGGGCCAGTGCTCCTCTGAGTGTTGGTCCAACTGTCAGCTGCCGGTGGCCACCAGGGGCAACTCTGGGCTGGCCTACCCGTACCTAGGACAATCTGAGTGTGCCCTGAGAAAGAGATATGTGCAGCTCCTATCAGGATTTGTCGGCGCATTCGGGCGGTGTTGCTGGACTAGTTTTGACCTGTCGAATCATCTTGTTGTACCGGGATACCGAGTCTGATCGGTGGGTCCTGGGTGGAGGTCTATTCCTTCGTTGTCCGTGAAGCTTGTTATGGGCTAAGTTGGGACCCCCCTGCAGGGATTGATCTTTCGAAAGCCGTGCCCGCGGTTATGGGCAGATGGGAATTTGTTAATGTCCGGTTGTAGACAACTTGAACTTAATTAATTAAAATGAATCAACTGCGTGTGTTGCCATGTTGGCCTCTTCTCGGCGGAGTCCGGGAAGTGGACACGGCGTTGGAGTTATGTTTGCGTAGTCTGCTCTTTTAGTTTTCCGCTCGTGCTTTGCCTTCTCTTCTCGCTCTCTTTTGCGAATAAGTTAGCCACCATATATGCTAGTCGGTTGCTGCAGCTCCACTCACATTACCCTCTTCCTTACCTATTTAGCTTAAATAGTCTTGATCGCGAGGGTGCGAGATTGCTGAGTCCTTGTGGCTCACAGATTACTATATCACCAGATGCAGGGACCGATGATACTCCTCCGGATGGCGCGTTCGAGCTAAAGTGGGAGTACGACGAGGACTCTCAGCGATACTATGTTTCTTTTCCGGATGATCAGTAGTGGTGCCTACTCGGGGTTCGATTCAGGGATTAGTCGCATGTTGAGGGTCTTTCTATTTTGGCGCCGTAGTCGGGCCATGAGTGTTTGTACGATGGATGCTATTTATGTACCTTGATGTGACGTGGCGAGTGTAAGCCAACTATTATTATTATTCCCCCTTTATATTATATATGTACATGGGTTGTGTGAAGATTGCCTCACTTGCGACATATGCCTTCAATATGATTATGCCTCTAAGTCGTGCCTCGACACGTGGGAGATATAGTCGCATCGAGGGTGTTACAAGTTGGTAATCAGAGCCTTCCCCGACCTTAGGAGCCCCATTGCTTGATCGTTTCTAGCAGCCGAGTTGTGTCTAGAAAAATGTTTTGAGTCCTTAGGAATTATATATCGGAGAGCTTATGAATTCTTTTTACTTCCTAGTCTCCTCATCGCTCTAGTAAGGCATCCTGACGTAGAGTTTTGACTCTTCTCTTCTCAAATTTCACAAAAAAAAATTTAGGATCACGCGAGTATCTTAGTTTTGTTCCGACGGCTTATGATGAGAATACTGTCTTGGTGCCTCCTGTCAGGGGTTTAGTGGAAGTGTCCCGGGGAGTTGAGCTCTGAGGTGTTGTCATCATAATTCTATCGTTGCAATTCTGGTATACTTGAGATATGTGCGCGACATCGAAAATCTCCTTTATGCAGTTCGTTGGTGAGATAACCTCGATGCCACCCAGTACTGGGGCGGGAGTTCGGGAGTATCGCCAGAACTTGTATAACGGATGCTTTTCGAAGGTTGAGATAGATGGTTTCCGAAGGTTTCTTGGTTATGTGTTGAAGGATGGATGCAGCTGGATGTAGGATTTGCTAGCTTGGGTGAGATATTATGCTTCCCCTGTATCCTCAACACCTGATTTCATAACCGGAAAGTTTCGGGAATTCCATAGGTGGGAATTCAAGTAGCCTTAGGATATCTTTCCAACAGATGTGTGATATGAAATTGGGGTTCGACGTCTAGTGGTTCGCCTATTCACGGTCGATTTTACAGTGGCCTCGTTGTGTCTTAAAGAGTCCTTGGCTATGCTAACTCGGGGACGCTTCGTATGTCATGTGCACTGCCTTGTACATGATGGTGCTGTACGGTCGAGCCCGTGTAGGTCCTACCACGAACACTTCGGACGAAATTTCTATCATGTGTTTGTTCCGGCTTATTCCACAAGCCAACCCTTGGTTTTATTTCGAGTTGTGGTATTCGTTCTTCTTCGACGTCATATGTTGATTCCATTCCTCATTTATGTACCTCTTCTACCTGATTCGTCGTGGCTTCGCAATTTAGATATATGTGACCACTTCAAGAGAAGTGCATTCATTCATTTTTGTTCGGATGTGAAGACTTATGTTGCAATTTTTCATTTCGTTGGATTCACCTTCTATATTTGTCTATTTGTGTGCTAATGGTGGTCAACCTCTTCAGGATGGCTCCTCCAATGCGCACGACTCCAAACCCAGATCCTCCGCCACCTCCGCCTCCTCCGGAAGCATGGCAGGCCGTGATGGCTGCTACTAATGCAAATACTCAGCTGATCATGCAAATCATCCAAGAGCGGAATCAAAGCAGTCAAGCGAATCAAGGCAACAACCAGAACCAGTTTGCAACTCTGAATCAGTTCCTCGCAAATGGTCCAAAGACGTCTAGTAACTGCGTTGAGGCTACCGATGCTGATGATTGGTTAGTCGATCTAGGCAAGCATTTTCAATGTAGCAACGTCAGACCTGAAGATTTCGTCAAGTTCGCGTCTTTCCAGCTCAAGGATCAGGCCGCAGAGTGGTTTCAGCAGTACCGGGATTCCAGAGGTGGACGTTTGATCACTTGGGATGATTTCCGTCGTGATTTTCGCGCTCATCACATTCCTCAAAGTGTGACTGAAAGCAAACGTGAAGAATTCCGCAATCTGAAGCAAGGCTCTTTGTCTGTCTATGACTACAACAAGTTGTTCCAGAAGCTCGCCCGTTTTGCCAAGCAGGATGTTCCTGATGAGAAGAGCATGATCTATCAGTTCAGGGGTGGTCTTCGTGAAGAAATTCAGCTCGCTCTTGTCCTCTTCGAGCCGCTGAGATACGATGAGTTCTACAACATGGCACTGAAGCAAGAGGCTGCTCAGCTCAGGTGTGGTGCTTCCAGGAAGCGAGCCAGAGACACTACGTCTTCGTCCTCTACTCAAGTGGCCAAGCAGCAGAAGTATTGGCTTCCTCCTCCTCCGTTCCGTCAGCCGTATCAGCAGAAGAGCACAGCTGGCAGTGGTTCCTCCCACCCACCCAACCCGGCCTTTCAGAACAAGACTTCGTCTCAAGCTCCAAGATCGAGTGCTCCGTACCACCGTCCGCTCTCAGAGGTCACGTGCAACAAGTGCCAACAGAAGGGTCACTACGCCAACAAGTGTTTCAACCAGAGGCGTCTTCCTCATCCTCCTCCTGTCAGATCGGCAAGTACAGCTGTGGTCAAGCATAACCCCAAGTCCGCCAAGGTCAACTTGATGAACGCAGCTCAGGCAGAGGATTCGTCAGATGTGATCATGGGTAACCTTCCTGTTAATGATATTCCTGCCAAAGTTCTTTTTGACACGGGTGCTTCGCATTGTTTCATTTCAAGGCCATTTACTTCTAGGCATGAATTGGTTTCACAAGTTCTGCCTAGCCCTTTAGCGGTTGTTTCTCCCGGTAAGCGTATGCAGGCTAACTCCATTGTTCCGGATGTTACAATTACTTTGGGTGATCATATGTTTCTGGCTTCTCCAACGGTCCTTGGTGATTCTGATATTGACCTCATTCTTGGGATGGACTGGCTCTCTAAACACAAAGCTCACCTCGATTGTGCAGCCAGGCAGATTCAACTGACTCATTCTTCCGAAGATGTCATTGTCTTTGCTGCTCGGGATAATACCATCCGGTTATTCTCTCTCAATGAAAAGGGTGAATTGGATGCTATTTCGCAGATTCCGGTTTTTTGTGAGTATCAAGATGTCTTCCCTGAAGAACTCCCAGGCATGCCTCCAAACCGGCCCGTTGAATTCGTTATTGAACTTGAGCCCGGTACGGAACCGGTGTGCAAACGGCCTTACAAGCTCGGCCCCGAAGAGCTGAAAGAGTTGAAGAAAGAGCTCGATGTGCAAGAAAGAATGGGTCTCATTCGGCCTAGTACTTCTCCGTGGGGTTGTGGTGTTCTTTTTGTGAAGAAGAAGGATGGAACGGACCGACTTTGTGTTGATTATCGTCCATTGAACAAGAAGACCATCAAGAACAAGTATCCACTTCCCAACATTAATGAGCTATTCGAGCAACTCAAGGGTGCCCAAGTATTCTCCAAGCTTGATCTCCGTATGGGTTATCATCAAATTCGCAATCGTGAACAAGATATTCCAAAGACGGCGTTCAGAACAAGCTATGGGTCATATGAATACACCGTTATGTCTTTTGGCCTCGCTAATGCTCCTCCGACGTTCTCTCGCATGATGAACTTCATCTTCAACCCCTACACCAACGACTTTGTTTTGGTCTATCTTGATGATATCCTGGTTTTCTCGAAGAACAAGGAAGATCATGCCAAACACTTGCGTTTGGTTCTTGACAAGCTAAGGGAACATCAATTCTGCGCCAAGTTCTCCAAGTGTGAGTTTTGGCTCGATGAGGTTCTTTATCTTGGGCATATTATCTCTGCCAAGGGCATTTCCGTGGATCCTGAGAAGGTGTCTGCAATCGTTAATTGGGAACCTCCTCAGAATGTGAAGCAACTCCGTAGCTTCCTCGGTTTTGCAAGTTATTGCCGAAGATTCGTTGAAAACTTCTCCAAGATCGCGAAGCCTCTCTCAAATCTTCTTCAGAAGCACGTCAAGTACGTTTGGTCTCCGGAGTGTGATGTTGCTTTCAATGCTTTGAAAGAGAAATTGGTCACTGCTCCAGTTCTAACTCCGCCTGATGAAGCCAAGCCGTACGAGGTCTTTTGTGATGCCTCTCTCCAAGGTCTCGGTGCAGTACTGATGCAAGAGAAGAAAGTTGTTGCTTATACCTCTCGCCAGTTGAAGCCAAATGAGAAGAACTACCCCACTCATGATCTCGAGTTGGCGGCAGTTGTGCACGCATTGTTGACTTGGAGACATCTTCTCTTGGGAAGGAAAGTGGACATTTTCACTGATCACAAGAGTCTCAAGTACATCTTCACTCAGCCTAATCTCAACCTCAGGCAGACTCGATGGGTCGAAATGATTCAAGAGTACAATCCGAGTATTGAGTATACTCCAGGCAAGGCTAATGTGATTGCTGACGCTTTGAGTAGGAAAGCATATTGCAACAGTCTGATTCTCAAGCCTTATCAACCCGAGCTTTGTGAGGCTTTCCGCAAACTTAATCTGCAAGTTGTTCCTCAAGGTTTCCTTGCCAACCTTCAAGTTTCTCCTACCTTGGAAGACCAGATTCGCCAAGCCTAGCTTCTTGATGCTATGGTGAAAAAGGTGAAGATTGGTATTGCAAAGAGTCAGTCCAAGTACAAGTGCTACCGACTTGATGACAAGGACACCCTCTTCTTCGAGGATCGAATCGTTGTGCCCAAAGGTGAACTTCGTAAGGTGATCATGAATGAGGCTCACAACTCTCTCCTCTCCATCCACCCTGGGAGCACAAAGATGTATCAAGACCTGAAGCAAACTTATTGGTGGACTCGAATGAAGCGCGAGATCGCTCAATTCGTGAATGAATGTGATGTCTGCAGAAGAGTGAAAGCAGAACACCAAAGGCCAGCAGGTCTCCTCCAACCTCTCGCCATTCCAGAATGGAAGTTTGACCACATTGAAATGGACATCGTGACTGGGTTTCCTAAGTCCAAGTGAGGCAATGATGCTATATTCGTTGTCATCGACAAGCTGACCAAAGTGGCTCATTTCTTGCCTATCAAAGAGTCAATCACTGCAGCTCAATTGGCGGAGCTCTACACCTCTCGCATTGTCTCTCTGCACGGTATTCCTCAAGTGATATCTTCAGACCGTGGCAGCATCTTTACCTCCAAGTTTTGGGATTCTTTTCAGAAGGCCATGGGCACCAACATTCGCTTCAGCACTGCTTTCCACCCTCAAACAAGCGGTCAAGTCGAGCGTGTCAACCAGATTCTTGAAGATATGCTCAGGGCTTGTGTTATCTCCTTCGGCATGAAGTGGGAGGATTGCCTTCCTTATGCTGAATTCTCGTACAACAACAGTTTCCAAGCAAGTTCCGGCAAGGCCCCGTTTGAAATTCTGTATGGTAGGAAGTGCCGTACACCTCTCAACTGGTCTGAAACCGGTGAACGTCAGCTGCTGGGTAATGACCTGATCACAGAAGCGGAAGAAATGTGCAAGGTCATTCGTGATAACCTCAAAGCAGCCCAGTCTCGTCAGAAGAGCTACTACAACAGCAAGCACCGTGATTTGGCTTTCGAGATCGGAGATCATGTCTACCTCCACGTCTCTCCTATGAAAGGGACTCGTCACTTCGGTATCAAAGGGAAGCTTGCCCCCAGATACGTCGGGCCTTTCAAGATCGTCAGCAAGAGAGGCGACCTCGCCTATCAACTCGAGCTTCCTGCAACCTTTGCCAATGTTCATGATGTGTTCCATGTCTCGCAACTCCGTAAGTGCTTCAAGACGTCTGAGCGCACCGTCAACTTCGAGGACATTGAGCTCCAAGAAGATCTCTCCTACCGTGAGCACCCAGTTGCAATCCTTGAAGAGACTGAACGCAAAACTCGCAACAAGTCAATCAAGTTTCTCAAAGTTAAGTGGTCACACCATTCCGACCGTGAAGCTACCTGGGAACGCGAGGATCACCTCCGTTCTGAGTACCCGGAGTTCTTTCAGTCCTAGATCTCGGGACGAGATCTTTTCGTAGTGGTGGAGTGTTGTAACGCCCCACATGTAACCTCCCCCAATTGTACTCCGACTCATGCCGTTTCCGGCATTAAGTTATATGTAATTCTCGGGTTCGGGTCTTTGTCTCCGTGTGTTGTTTAGTTTTTCGTGCATCTCATATCATTTCATCACGTGCATCGCATTTGTATACATGTTCATCTCATGCATTCTAGCTTTTTCCCCGTTGTCCGTTTTGCATTCCGGCGCTTCGTTCTCCTCCGGTGGCCATTTCTAGCTTTCTTTCGTGTGCGGGGATTAAACATTTCTGGATTGGACCGAGACTTGCCATGCGGCCTTGGTTTACTACCAGTAGACCGCCTGTCAAGTTTCGGGTCATTTGGACTTCGTTTGATACTCCAACGGTTAACCGAGGGACCGAAAAGGCCTCGTGTGTGTGCAGCCCAACACCCCTCCAATTTGACCCAAAACCCACCAAACTCAGCTCCATCGTCTCGGTCGTTCGATTACGATCGTGTGGGCGAAAACTGCACCTCATTTGGACTCTCCTAGCTCCCTCTATGCCTATTTAAACACCCCCCATTTTAGATCTCGTCTTCCTCCCCGTCCTCCAAAAAAAAAACTCAGATCCAATCGCCCCGCCGCCGACGGACGTGTCCGGATCGGACCGGACAACGTCCGCCCCGCCGCCGCCTACCCACTAGCGCGCCACCACGTGGACTCGGGTCCACTTCGCCGCCGCCGGCCCGGGAGGCCCAGGAGGGGCCCCCGAGGCCCATCGCTGCCCGGGTGCAGGCGCCGCCCGGGGCCGCCCCGCACTGCCGCCCGCCGCGCCGTATTCGCCGGCCGGCGCCGCCACACCGCGCGCCGCCCCGCCGTGCGCCGCTCGCCGCCCAGGCCGCTCCGCCCCGCCGTTCCACGCCGGTGGCTGCCGACCTCGCCCACCGCGGTGCCCCGGCCGCCGCCGCCCCTCGCCGACTCCGATGGCCGCGCCACCACAGCGCCTCCCCACGCGGCCCCGCCTCTCCTTCGGCTCCGGTAGCCACTTCGGCGAACCTCGGTTCGCGCGCCGCTACAGTAACCGCCGGATCCCAGATCCAGATCCGATTCGGGTTGACTTTGCATCCCCTAACCCTAATTTTCTTGCTACTTTGACCGCTCATATCTCCTCATCCGTAGCTCCGTTTTGGGCTAATGATATGTCAAAATCTTCGTCTCGACGAGTAAATCATTTCATTCCATTGCATCATTTGCAGTTGAGGTCATCTTGTTGCCCAAAATTCTGTTGGAAGGAGGCATGTTGAGTTAAATTGCAGATCCGTTAGTTCAACATGCACTTTTGTCATTTTTGCCATATTAAATCCGTGCATGATATGCCTGTGCTCCTTTGGGATGAATTGTTCAGCATGTTGTTTTCTTTCTAGAGGTGCCTTCCATGTATTTTTAGGATGTGTGTGTTGTCTTGTGCAAACTTGCGAAAGGGCTACCTGAGATTACCGATTTCAGGGACTTAGTGATTTTCACTAAGTCTGAGCCGTTTTAGTTCACGATGCTATATGTCCGGCTTGATTCCTAGTGATCCGTGCCTCTTTTGAGGATGATCAATAAGAGTGATTTGTTATGCTTGTTGTGCTTAATCCATCCATGTCTTTACTTGTTATGTTGGAGCACCCTAGGTTGACTCAATCGAGCTCAACTTTTGGATAGTTGCTTTTTTGGGAAGATCGTGAACTCTTTTGCGATTTTGCCGGAGTGATTGCTAGTGATCCATGCATGCTATGCCATTGTTCTTGCCATGTCTAGCTAGAATTTTGTGCCTTCTTAATGTATATATGCTTGCCTTGCTATGACTTGCAACGTAGTGAGAGCATCGAGCTCGTTTTCATGCCTCCGTGAGTTGTATTTCAGCATGTCCCAGTTTTCACTAAGTCTGAAAACTGATTGTGTTTCTTCGATGTTCGTGTGCTCGGTAGAGTATTTTGTGAGCCCTTTTGGCCCCAGGTAATTTTGGGTGTTTTGTTAAGCTTGTTGAGTAGCTCCATGCCATGCTCTTACTTTCCATGTTCAGGTTTTCCTTCATGTTTTGCTGCTCCGAAGAGAGCATCGTGGCCTGAAATTTCAGACTAGCGTTAATTTCGCTAAGTCCGAAATCTGTTTTGCTTATTCAGTTTTGCCATGCTTGTTTTAAGCCCTTAATTGATGAATTTGCCTATGCCTCAGTCATGATGATTTGTTAAGATTGATGAGTACATCACTGCCATGCAATTTGTTTTCATGTTGGGTGGCTGTAGCATGTTCATTTTGTTGCATTTAGGAGCCTACTTGCTGTAAATCGCAGATCGGTTCGTTTAGTAAAACGCTTGCCATTTCTAAACCGTAGCTCCGATTGCCATGATCTTTATAACGTTTTCAGGGGATTTCTTCCCCTCTATCTAGTGGCACACTTGGTTTTCCAAGTTGAGGCCAGGTTCATGCATTTCCTGTTACATGTTGCATTCTTGCATCCCGCGTCGCACCCCGCATAGCATATCATCTTTGCATCTTATTGATTGCCTTTGCACATGGTTGATTGTATCCTTGTTGCTTGTTTGTGTTGTTGGGTAGAGCCGGGAGACGAGTTCACTAACGAGGAGCCCGTTGAGTTTGCTTTTGAGGATCCAGTCAATTCTGACAACTGTGCAGGCAAGATGATCACACCCTTGAAATCACTACTATCTTTGCTATGCTAGTTTGCTCGCTCTTTTGCTTTGCCAATGCTACGATGCCTACCACTTGCTTGTCAGCCTCCCAATTGCCATGATTGAGCCTCTAACCCACCTTTTTCCTAGCAAACCATTGATTGGCTATGTTACCGCTTTGCTCAAGCCCCTTCTTATAGCGTTGCTAGTTGCAGGTGAAGATTGGAGCCGTTCCTTGTTGGAACATTTATTTACTTGTTGGGATATCATTATATTGCTATGTTATCTTTATTCATCTATATACTTGGTAAAGGGTGGAAGGCTCGGCCTCTCGCCTAGTGTTTTGTTCCACTCTTGCCGCCCTACTTTCTGTCATATCGGTGTTATGTTCCCGGATTGTTGCGTCCCTTACGCGGTTGGGCTATATGGGAACCCCTTGATAGTTCGCCTTGATTAAAGCTTTTCCAGCAATGCCCAACATTGGTTTTACCATTTGCCACCTACCCTTTTCTTTCCCTTGGTTTTCCGGAGCCCGAGGGTCATCTTATTTTAACCCCCCCGGGCCAGTGCTCCTCTGAGTGTTGGTCCAACTGTCAGCTGCCGGTGGCCACCAGGGGCAACTCTGGGCTGGCCTACCCGTACCTAGGACAATCTGAGTGTGCCCTGAGAAAGAGATATGTGCAGCTCCTATCAGGATTTGTCGGCGCATTCGGGCGGTGTTGCTGGACTAGTTTTGACCTGTCGAATCATCTTGTTGTACCGGGATACCGAGTCTGATCGGTGGGTCCTGGGTGGAGGTCTATTCCTTCGTTGGTCGTGAGAGCTTGTTATGGGCTAATTTGGGACCCCCCTGCAGGGATTGATCTTTCGAAAGCCGTGCCCGCGGTTATGGGCAGATGGGAATTTGTTAATGTCCGGTTGTAGACAACTTGAACTTAATTAATTAAAATGAATCAACTGCGTGTGTTGCCGTGATGGCCTCTTCTCGGCGGAGTCCGGGAAGTGGACACGGTGTTGGAGTTATGTTTGCGTAGTCTGCTCTTTTAGTTTTCTGCTCGTGCTTTGCCTTCTCTTCTCGCTCTCTTTTGCGAATAAGTTAGCCATCATATATGCTAGTCGCTTGCTGCAGCTCCACTCACATTACCCTCTTCCTTACCTATTTAGCTTAAATAGTCTTGATCGCGAGGGTGCGAGATTGCTGAGTCCTTGTGGCTCACAGATTACTATATCACCAGATGCAGGGACCGATGATACTCCTCCGGATGGCGCGTTCGAGCTAAAGTGGGAGTACGACGAGGACTCTCAGCGATACTATGTTTCTTTTCCGGATGATCAGTAGTGGTGCCTACTCGGCGTTCGATTCAGGGATTAGTCGCATGTTGGGGGGTCTTTCTATTTTGGCGCCGTAGTCGGGCCATGAGTGTTTGTATGATGGATGCTATTTATGTACCTTGATGTGACGTGGCGAGTGTAAGCCAACTATTATTATTATTCCCCCTTTATATTATATATGTACATGGGTTGTGTGAAGATTGCCTCACTTGCGACATATGCCTTCAATGCGATTATGCCTCTAAGTCGTGCCTCGACACGTGGGAGATATAGTCGCATCGAGGGTGTTACAAAGCTATCATCTCAGCCTTCTCCGACGGCATGCGCGACGTCAAGATGAAGGAAGAGCTAGCAATCCATGAGGACTTGTGCGCATCCCTGGAGTTGTTCAACTTGGCTGAGGAGGGGCGCCTCTCCCTCCTCGAGCTCCCGGCAGCCGACCCGAAAGAAAAGAAGCTCAAGGCCAAAGACGTGCAGCGCAAGGGGGCTGCCGTGCTAGCAGCGGAACCAGACACCAAGCGAGGCAGGGATCAGCCTAAGTCATCCAAGGGCGGACGGTACTGCGTGTACCACAACCTCCACACCCACAACACCAATGAATGTCAAGAGCTCAGTGCTGTGCGAGATGGGCGAATCGGCCGATGCCCAGAGCGCAACGAAAGGGGCTATGGCCGAGGAGGAGGAAGAGGTGGCGGACGATGGGAAGACTGTGGCCTTCGCCAGGGATGGCGTGACCGCCCTCGCGAGGACCGTTGGCAGGACCAGCCTCGCGAGGGAGGCTGGAGGGACGAGCCTCGGGAGGGCCACCCGCACGGCAACGCAGGCCTCCCTCCTCTGCCGCCTCCACCTAGGAGGAACGAAGACCAACACCAAGATGATGGGGCTGGGGGCTTCCAAGAGCCGCGTGCAATCGCTTGCATCTTGGGTGGCGCCCAGGCCCAGCCTCACAGCGCATCTTCAAGCAGTTTGCTCACGAGGTGAATGCGGTCCGTCCCAAGCTTGAGGCCATGCGCCCTCTCAGGTGTTCTTCGTGCGCGATCACATTCAGTTCCGCAGACCAGCTCAAGTGTGCGTCAACGGATGGAGTCCTCCCGAGGCTTTGCTTCCCAGTCATCAGCAATGTGCAGGTCACCAGGACCCTCATCGATGGTGGGGCAGGACTCAATGTCCTGTCCGTCGAGACGTTCGACAATCTCCAAGTGCCATACAACCAGCTTCAGCCGACCAAGCCTTTCTCAGGAGTCACCGATGGTTCCACTGTTCCAATTGGGCAGGTTCGCCTTCCAGTCACCATCGGGCAACGCAACAACTACCGCACCGAGCTCATCGACTTCGACGTCGCTCACATCCGCCTGCCGTACAACGCCATCCTTAGGTACCCAGCCCTAGCCAAGTTTATGGCAGTGACTCACCATGGTTAAAATGTCCTCAAGATGCCAGGAAGCGGTGGAGTCATCACCGTACCTTGTGAAGAAAGGGAAGCAGTGTGCTCGCTTGAGCGTGCGTTCCAAGCTGCAGCAATCGAAGACCCAGATCACGGGAGCGCGAGGCCTCCCGAGTTAACCCTCAAGAAGAAGAAGACCTCACCTAGCCTGAGCCACAAGGACGCAGGCACCTCCAGAGGTATCACGTCAGGATTCGCGCCCGATCAGGCAGCGCCGCCCTCTCACGCATAGGAAGGCGTGCCCGGCGCCCTCCTCAGGCAGGGCTCGGGGGCTCTCTCTTGGAGAGCCGCTAACCTTGCCAAGGTCGTAGGGGAGGTGCTCGGGCACCACTTGGAGGGGTTCTTTCAAGCACGCTTCCCTCAAAATGGTACAAGTGAAAGGAGACCAAACCCTCAGGAGTTCATCGCAAGGAACACCCATGAGCTACAAGAGTCCAGAGTCATGCGCGGCAGCCGCCACATACCTACAGACATAACGCTGTTAGGAGGCTTCTTCGCCGAACTCCTTTAAAAAATTCGTTCAAGCACTTACTAAAAATGCCGCGCCAAAGCCATTTATTCTCCTTCACGGAGTCCGCAAGCTGGGCTCGGACATCCTTCAGTTTCACGCCCAGCCGGATATTGGTGTCTTGGAGATCGTTTTTCTCCTGCCTGGCTCACGTCAGCACACGCTCACCAGAATTTTGATGTCGATCATCACGTGCCGTATCCGCCTCCACGGCCTTCGGATTCACTCCGGGGCCACCTGCAACATCTATTGTTAGGTGTGCATACATGTCACATACTACCCAGTACCCATATTCTTTGCAATAGACAAAAGAGATACCAGGGGGGCCCTTTTTGGACTCCTTCAATGCGGCAAAAGCAGCTTCCAGCTGGGCCTTGCACTCGTCCAGCTCTTGAGACAATTGGGAATTCTTCTCCGTAAGAACCTGCACAAATAATGATCCTTAAATCAGTTGCGTCAACTGTTTCATGTCTCAGGGGCTACTGATACATATAATCGTCAGATTTGCTTACCCGTATATCCCTTACATACTGGTCCGTGGCTCTGGCTAGACCATTTTGAGCAACACGGATGTACGTGTCTCCGGAATTGAAGGCATCAAATGCCTCTGGCGAGAAACAAGCGTCACCGAGTACGGCCCGGCGACGCCTGTGATTCATGGCGCTCTCCACTTCTGAATTTGTAGCGGATAGTCCATCCGCATCCGGCGTCCGCCCCATGTTGGCTTCCGCCTCTATGTCCGGCCCTGGAGCCCGACTGGTGGAGGCGTGATTGGCAGCCTCTCCGGATATAGTCTGGCAAGCGTTTTTTCTATTAAAGAAACATGGACGTCGTTACATTTTGAGAAAGACGACAACCATGGAGCAAGGTATTGTGTCAGACCTCTGCGCCGGCGTCTCCGTCCTGACCGCCTTCCTTTTTGGCCTACCCGGCTTCGGTGCCTCTTGTTGACGAGTTGCTGCGGGTTCGGCACGACGTCCTGAATGCCTTCCCTATAAAACACCATATGTGTACGGTAGGTGAAGTGTCTAAAAGGGGATCCTATTTTTGGAGCTGGGATTTTGGTTTTTCTTACGTGCGATGCAGGGAGCAGTCCGGGATAGTCGGCCGTTATGGCCCGCATGGCGTCATCGCAGCTCAATTGATAGAATTGCCTATCTATCAGCTCCACAAATATGTCCGGATCCTCTTCGAGTCCGGGACAGAGGGCCCGGCCAGGGTCCTCTGGTTGTGGAGATGGGCTGTTGACCTCCCTTACAACTTTTCGCAATTCCTGCCGTAAAATGGCAAGGTGAGTACCTACGACGAAGAATGCGGGAAGAATGGGAGTAAAGAGTTATAACTCACCCATCTTGGAGGGTTGTACATGGAGAATCCATCCCGTGGCTTGATATGGATGAACTCCTCTTCCTCTCCCTTGAACAACTTAGACAGAATTTTTGCTAAAGCAGCAGCGGAGTCCGGTCCCTTACGCCCGCAACGGGTGGCATCATCTTCCCCGTTAAAACACCACAGGGGGTGCCCTCGATATTGAAGTGGCCGCACTCCCCGCATTATGCATATTGACATAACCTCAATTATTGTCAAACCTGATTGAGCCAGCGCTTTAATCCAGTTCACCAGGTAAAGGGCTTCTCCGTTGTCTTCCTCCTGGGGGCTCCATGGGCACCAGCTTCGGCGTTTCTTCAGAGGAGCATTGTTGAACTCAAGAAGTCCCCGCCGAACAGGGTCTGGAAGGGGGATGTCCTCCATATAAAACCACTCTGAAGGCCAGTCTTCAGACGTTTTCGTCGGAGTGCCGGATAGGTATCCGATCTCGGCGATGCGCCATATTTCCGCTCCGCCCACCTGATAAAGTGACCCCTTCTGTGTGTGGGGCACAAGGCAAAATAACCTCTTCCATAGCTCGAAATGAGCCTCGCAGCCCAGAATCAGCTCACAAAGGGCAACATAACCGACAATGTGTAGTATGGAAGCAAGGGTGAAAGTATGCAGTTGGAGGCCATAGAACTCCAAGAGCCCGCGGAGGAATGGATGAATTGGAAATCCGAGTCCCCTTAGTAAGTAAGGGATGAGGCATACCTGCTCCCCCATAAAGGGGCCAGGGAAGTTCTCCGCTTGCTCCCTGCCATTATAAGTGGCGAGCCCGGCTCGGACGGGGACCATATACGCTAGAGGGAGAAATCCCTGAGTCTGCAGCTCTACTAATCGACTGTGCGGGACGGAACACCTCTCCCAATCACCGGGCTTAGGGCTACGGGGGCGGGAGGAGGAGCTGCGATGGTCGGCCATGTTGGAATGGATTTTTTTTCGAGCGCGCTCCGATGGATTCTTGCCGTGGGAGGATGGTGTGGATTGGATCTAAGAATCCCCATCCCTTTAATAGACAATTTATTTCCCTGGCTAGGGGGGCGAATGTAAAAACGCCCTGGCTCCTCGCATTCGCTCGAGGCGTGGAAGATGGCCCTTATTGGGCACAGAAGCCAAGAAGTCCAACATTTATGAGAGCCGGACACTACTTAACATATATTCAAGATTTGGAGAGGAACCTTCCTTGCAATGCCAAAGACGATACTGCGCGGGACTCATCGTCATTGAAGCCTGGTTCAGGGGCTACTGAGGGAGTCCTGGATTAGGGGGTCTCCGGACAGCCGGACTATATCCTTTGGCTGGACTGTTGGATTATGAAGATACAAGATTGAAGACTTCATCTCGTGTTTGGATGGGACTCTCCTTAGTGTGGAAGGAAAGCTAGGCTATACGGATATGTATATCTCCTCCTTTGTAACTGACCTTGTGTAACCCTAGGCCCCTTCGGTGTCTATAAACCAGAGGGTTTTAGTCCGTAGGACAACATACAATCATACCATAGGCTAGCTTTTAGGGTTTAGCCTCTTTCATCTCATGGTATATCAACTCTTGTAATACTCATATCATCAAGAACAATCAAGCAGGACGTAGGGTATTACCTCCATCAAGAGGGCCCGAACCTGGGTAAACATCGTGTCCCCTGCCTCCTGTTACCATCCGCCTTAGAGGCACAGTTCGGGACCCCCTACCCGAGATCCGCCGGTTTTGACACCGACACTAAGCACTTCTCCCATTGCAAGAAAGATCAATCTAGTTGGCCAAACCAAACTGATAATTCGAAGAGACTTGCAAAGATAAACCAATCATACATAAAAGAATTCAGAGAAGATTCAAATATTGTTTATAGATAAACTTGATCATAAACCCACAATTCATCGGATCTCGACAAACACACCGCAAAACAAGATTACATCGAATATATCTCCAAGAGAATCGAGGAGAACTTTGTATTGAGATCCAAAGAGAGAGAAGAAGCCATCTAGCTAATAACTATGGACCCGAAGGTCTGAAGTAAACTACTCACACATCACCGGAGAGGCCAGGGAGTTGATGTAGAGGCCCTTCGTGATCAATGCCCCCTCCAGCGGAGCTCCAGAAAAGGCCCCAAGATGGGATCTCTCGGTTACAGAAGGTTGCGGCGGTGGAATTAGGTTTTCATGGTGCTCCTGGATGTTTCGGGGGTACGTGGACTTATATAGGAGGAAGAAGTAGGTCGGTGGAGCAACGAGGGGCCCATAAGGGTGGACGGCACGCCTAGGGGGGTAGGCGCGCCCCCTTGCTCGTGGCCTCCTCGATTGTTTCTTGACGCCCACTCCAAGTTTCTTGGATCATGTTTGTTGATAAAATCACATACCCGAAGGTTTCACTCCGTTTGGACTCCGTTTGATATTCCTTTTCGGTGAAACTCTAAAATAGGGAAAAAACAGCAATTTGGGCTGGGCCTCCGGTTAGTAGGTTAGTCCCAAAAATGATATAGAAGTGTAAAATAAAGCCCATTAACATCCAAAACAGATAATATAATAGTATGGAACAATCAAAAAATTTAGATACATTGGAGACGTATCAGTAGTGGACATAGCAAAACTAGCATCCCCAAGCTTAGGGTTTTGCATATCATTAACACAATTGACATTAATAGAATTTTTAATAATATCATTGCAATCATGCTTTTCATTCAAGGAGCTATCGTGAATCACTTCATAAATTTCTTCTTTCAACTGTTCATCACAATTTTCAGATTCATGAATTTCAAGAAAAACCTCATAAAGATAATCTAGTGCACTCAACTCACTAGCAATTGGTTCATCATAATTGGATCTCTTAAAAATATTAGCAAGTGGATGAGGATCCATAAACTCTTTGCTTATAATTTTCAATAAACACACAATTATACCGAGCAAACGAGCAAACAAACCAAGTAAGACATAAGGGCAAAAAAAAGACGAACGAAATAAGGAAGTAAAAGGGCAAATATTTTCGAAAATCATTTTAGAAGTGGGGGAGAGGAAAATGAGAGGCAAATGGCGAATAATATAATGAAAGAGATGATAGTTTATGATGGGTACTTGGTAGTCTTGACTTGGCCTAGATCTCCTTGGCAACGGCACCACAAATTATTCCTGCTACTTCTTGAGCTTGCGTTGGTTTTTCCCTTAAATAGGAAAGGGTGATGCAGCAAAGTAGAGATAAGTATTTCCCTCAGTTTGAGAACCAAGGTATCAATCCAGTAGGAGAAGAACACACAAATCACCAATACATGCATAAACAATCAATCACTTGCACCCAACGCGATAAAGGGTTGTCAATCCCTTCACGGTCACTTGAAAAGGTGTGATCTGATAGAGATGGATAAATAAAACTAAACAAAATATAAAATATTTTTGAGTTTTTGGTTGTATAGATTTGAAAGTAAAGATTGCAAAATAGTGGATCAAAAACTAATATCATGCAAAATAGACCCCGGGGCCATAGGTTTCACTAGAGGCTTCTCTCTTGAAGGTAAATAATATGGTGGGTGAACAAATTACTATCGAGCAATTGATAGAAAAGTGCAAAGTTATGACGGTATCCAAGGCAATATTATTTAATATAGGCATCACGTCCGTGTAAAGTAAACCAACTCATACCTGCATCTATTGTATTAAGTTCATGAAGAACAGAGTAACACTTTAAGAAAGATGACATGATGTAGAGGAATAAACTCAAGCAATATGAAGTAAACCCCATATTTTTATACTCGATGGCAACAATACAATACGTGCCTCACTACCCCTAATTTGTCACTGGGTGAGGACACCGCAAGATTGAACCCGAAGCTAAGCACTTCTCCCGTTGCAAGAAAAACCAATCTAGTTGGCCAAACTAAACTGATATTTCGAAGAGAATTACAAAGATATCAAATCATGCATATAAGAATTCAGAGGCGATTCAAATCATATTTATAGATAATCTGATCATAAATCTACAATTCATCGGATCTCGACAAACACACCACAAAAGAAGATTACATCGGATAGATCTCCAAGAGCATCGAGGAGAACATGGTATTGAGAATCAAAGAGAGAGAAGAAGCCATCTAGCTACTAGCTATGGACCAAAAGGTCTGGAGTGAACTACTCACGCTTCATCGGAAGGGCAATAGAGTTGATGTACATGTCCTCCGTGATCGAATCCCCCTCTGACAGGATGGCGAAAAACACCCCAAAATGGGATCTCACGGGAACAGAAGGTTGCGGAAGTGGAAAAGTGTTTTTGTGGATGCTTCTGGAGGTTCGGGAATATATGTGAATATATAGGAGGCAGAACTAGATCAGGGGAGTCCCAGGGGGCACAAGGTATGGGGGCTCGCCCTACCCCCTAGACGCGCCCTCCACCCTTGTGGCCGCCTCGTGGCTCTTCTAACTTGATCTCCAAGTCTCCTGGGTGTCTTCTGGTCCAAGAAAAAACATCGTGAAGTTTTTGTTCTGCTTGGTATGCCTTCTCCATGAACCTAAAAAAACAAGGAAAATAGAAACTGGAACTGGGCTCTAGGTTAATAGGTTAGTCCCAAAAATAATATAAAATAGCATATAAATCCATATAAAACATCCAAAACAGATAATATAATAGCATGGAACAATAAAAAATTATAGCTATATTGAAGACGTATCAGTCCTGGTCAGAGTAGGGCGGTTATAGCCGGTGTAGATCGACGGGGCGAGCCGGCGCGCGAACGGAGGATGTGATGGGCCACCGCATTGCACGAGGCCGCCGGGTCTGGGCGTTGGGCGGGCAGACGCGCAGACGATGGTCGTTAGGGGCCGCATGTTGCGCAAGGCCGCTAGGTCGGTGAAGAGGCCGGCCGGTCGCACCAGTGTTGGAGTAGAGGCGCACGGTGGGTCGACAGTGACGGCGGGCAATGCAAACCGATTTTAGATCAGAAAACCAATAAGAAACCACCGATTGATACGTCTCCAATGTATCTATAATTTATGAAGTATTCATTCCATGTTTACAACATTTTTTATGATTTTGGTATGATTTGATTAGAACTAACCCGGACTGACGTTGTTTTCAGCAGAACTACTGTGGTGTCATTTTTTGTGCAGAAATAAAAGTTCCCAGAATGGGCTGAAAATTGATGGTGATTTTTTATGGACCAAAAGAGACCCCTGAAGTACAAGAGTTGGGCCAAAAGAGTCCCGAGGAAACGACAAGGTTGGAGGGCGCGCCCACCCCCCTAGGGCATGCCCCCTGTCTTGCCGCTGCCTCGTGGACCCCCTTACGTGAGACCGACGCCAAAAATTCCTACAAATTAATACCAAAACCCCCAGAAAGAAACCTAGATTGGGAGTATCGCCTCCACAAGCCTCTGTAGCCATGAAAAAACAACTGGGGGTATGTTCCGGCACCCTGTCGGACGGGGGGGACCATCACTGGTGGCCATCTTCATCATCCCGGCGGTCTCAATGACGAGGAGAGAGTAGTTCACCGTCGAGGCTGAGGGTATGTACCAGTAGCTATGTGTTTGATCTCTCTCTCTCTCTCGTGTTCTTGATTTGGCATGATCTTGATATACCGTCAGCTTTGTAAATATAGTTGAATCATATAGTGTTTCTCCCTCTCTACCTTCTTGTGATGAATTGATTTTTACCTTTGAGGTTTTCACTATTATTGGATTGAATACTTTTATGGATTTGAGAACACTTAATGTATATCGTGCGTAGGATACCCATTGTGACAATGGGGTGTTCTATTGATTCACCTGATGTATGTTTTGGCACTCAACTCGCGGATTCCCGATGTGACATTGGTGTAATCTATGCATAGGGTTCCATGCACGTTTTTGTCCTTGTTTCTCCGATAGAAATCTAGGGGCACTCTTTGAGGTTCTTTGTGTTGGATTGAATATCATGAATCTAAAGTTGTTTGATGCATATTGTATAATTAACCCACGGATACTTGTGGTGACATTAGAGTATCTAGGTGACATTAGGGTTGATTGTTGTGTGTCATATGGTGTTATTTTACTATGAACTATAGGGTTGTTTGTGACATTTATAGGAATAGCTCAATGGATTGATCGGAAAGAATAAAGTTGATGTGGTTTCATACCCTACAAGCAATTTCATCTTATGTTCTCCGCGATAGGAACTTTGGAGTGACTTCTGTCGCACGTTGAGGGATTTCCATATGATTTAATTATGCTATCATTGCTGAGAGAACTTGCACTAGTGAAAGTATGAACCCTAGGCCCTGTTTCGATGCATTACAATACCGTTTTTGCTCACTCTTGTTACTTGTTACCTTGCTTTTTATATTTCCAGATTACAAAAACATATATCTACCATCCATATTACACTTGTATCACCATCTCTTCGCCGAACTAGTGCACCTATACAATTTACCATTGTATTGGGTGTGTTGGAGATACAAGAGACACTTTGTTATTTGGTTGCAGGGTTGTTTGAGAGAGACCATCTTCATCCTACGCCTCCCACGGATTGATAAACTTAGGTCATCCACTTGAGGGAAATTTGCTACTGTCCTACAAAACTCTGCGCTTGGAGGCCCAACACGAATCAACAAGAAGAAGGTTGCGTAGTCGACATCAAGCTCTTTTCTAGCGCCGTTGCCTGGGAGGTAAGTTCTTCAAGGTATATCTTTAGATATTGCAATCAAATCTTTTAGTTTATTGTTTTATCACTAGTTTAGTCTATAAAAGAAAACTACAAAAATGGATTTGAGGTTGCCTCATATGCTTCATCTTTTTAATGTCTTTCGTGAAAATTATGGAAAGGAAAATTAAGCTCAAGTGTTAGAAGAAGAAGTCTATAAAATGTTTCGCATGAAATTTTTGTATGATGAGCATGATTGCAATGTTGTTAGTATGAATTCCTTGAATATCTATGATGCTAATGATATGCAAAGCCACAAGCTTGGGGATGCAATGTTTGATGAAGATGATATTTTTTGTCCCCCAAGTTTTTATGAGCAAATTTATTATGATGATAGCACCCCTCCTATTTATGATGCTTATATTGATGAAAGTGGATTTGGAGAGGTCATGACTTTATTTAGTGATGATTCCACTATTTCGGAAGAGGTTTCAATTGATTATGAGAACAAAGTTGCTATCTATGATGATTCTTGTGATGACAGGTATGCTATAAGGAATAACGATAACCATCTAACTTTTCATCATGATTTTAATTTTGAATTGGATTATGCCTTAGATGATAGTTATTTTGTTGACTTTGCTCCCACTATTATGAATGAGAAGAATTTTGCTTACGTGGTGAGTAGTAAATTTTTTGTGCTTATGCATCATGAAAAGAATGGTTTATGTGATAGTTATATCGTTGAATTAATTCATGATGCTCCTGAAAATTATTATGAGAGAGGAACATATGCTTCTACATATTGCAATAATATCAAGTTTCCTCTCTATGTGTTGAAAATATTGAAGTTATGCTCGTTTTACCTTCATATGCTTGTTGATTCTTGCTCCCATAAATTGTTTGCTCACAAAATCCCTATGCATACGAAGTGGGTTAGGCTTAAATTTGCTAGTCATATGCTTCATGATGCTCTCTTTGTGTTTCAATTCTTATCTTTTATGTGAGCACCATTGAAATCATCATGCCTAGCTAGAAAGGCGTTAAAGAAAAGTGATTGTTGGGAGACAACCCAATATTTACCCCTAGGCTACTGTAGTAATCATGTTTTATAGATTTTGTTTCAATAAAGTGCCAAGTAAGACCTTTGGGATGGTCTATGGTGATAGTTGGTTTGATCTTGCTGAAAAACAGAAATTTTTGCGCCTAGATTTTTTACAGAAGCGTGATAAAGTAATGATTATTTTTGCGAAAAATTAATATTTAAATTTCCCATATTGTCCTAATTTTTCAGAATTTTTGGAGTAGCAGAAGTATGGCTGTTGTCAGATCATTATAGATTGTTCTGTTTTTGACAGATTCTGTTTCCAATGCATAGTTTGCACGTTTTAGTGTTTCCATAGCTTATATTAAGTGATATAAATTGTGGAAATGATAAGTTGCAATAGGCATTGTGTCATAACAATTGTGACTCTTGTCTTTGATAGTACCCAAGTGAATGATTTGCCTTATTATACTAACGCATCTCACAAAGTTCCGTTAAGTTTTATGTGATTGAAGTTTTCAAGTTTTTGGTAAGATATCGATATGAGGAGAATAAGGAGTGTCAAAACCCTAAGCTTGGGGATGCCAAAAGCACCCCAAGGTGATATTAAAGGAATACCCAAGCAACTAAGCTTGGGGATGCACCAGAAGGCATCCCTTCCTTCGTCTTCAACATTATCGGTAACCTTACCTGGAGCTATATTTTTATTCGTCACATGGTATGTGTTTTTCATGGAGCTTCATTTTATTTTGTTTAGATTTTCTTGCTGTTATTTAGAATAATGTTTTGCATCTTTTAGTTCAATAAAAGGTCAACTATAGCCCTTACCATGCTTATTTTGCAAGTCTATAGGTTGCTGTTTTGAAAACAGAAATTTTCTATTATTGTGTGAATTATTATGGAAAGTCAGAACGTGATAAAATCTTGAAATTTTTACACAATGAGTAAAAACAAATTATCTACAGTGTGGTAATCTTTCAGAATTTTGTGAGTTAGGGAAGTATGATTCCTCTTGCATTCTTTACAGACTATTTTGTTTAGACAGATTGCTGTTATGTTTGCATATGTTTGCTTGTTTAATGATTCTATTTGAGGATAAGAGTATTAAATATGCAGAGGCATTTAGTATGCAATTTCAAAAAATAATTTTAGTGATTTTCTACAGTAGAGAATGCTAAAGTTTTGTGTTGATTTATACTAACTTATCTCAAGAGTTCTTGTTGAGTTTCGTGTGGATGAAGTTTTTAAGATTTAGGGAAACCATGATATAAAAGGAATTAAGGAGACACAAGAGCTCAAGCTTGGGGATACCCTAGGCATCCCAAAATAGTTTTACAATAGGTCTCAATCATCTAAGGTTGGGGATGCCCCGGTTGGCATCCCACCTTTCTTCTTCAACAATGATCGGTCAGTTTTAGTTGAGCCTAAGTTTTTGCTTCTTCACATTGGTTGTGCTATACTGGGAATGTCATTTATTTTGCTTTGCTTGTTGTTTGAATAAAATATTAAGATCTTAAATTCTTAAATGAGAGAGAGTCCTCACATAGCTAAATAATTTATTTGACTACTAATTGATCTTCACTTATATCTTTTTGGAGTAGTTTGTCATTTACTCTCGTGCTTCACTTATATCCTATGAGTAAATGGTTGATTGAATTGAATATCATTGATCTGAAATTATATATGTTTCATATGATTATCCCATGGGAAGTAATGACTTCACATATAAGAAGTAGAGGTGGTAAATTTATTGAAATTTGGCAAACATAGTATTGGTCACTTGAACAATTCATGAAAGAATATTGAAGGAAGAGAGATTTCACATATAAATATATTATCTTGACATCTTCTATAATTGTGAGCCCCATTAAATATTTTCAAACTTGAGGAAATTAGTTGAAGTTGGACAACAAAGACAACGTAATGAGTTATGCTTGGGTATATTTGTATAGAAGTTATATTGTGATGGATCCTCCAACATGTGGTGCTTGCTATTTAGAATCTTTTGCTAGCCAAAAAATTTGTACTAAGCGGGAATACTGCTTATGCATCCAAAATCCTTGAACCAAGTTCCTTCCATGAGTGTCCACCATATCTACCTATATGCGATATTTACCTGCCGTTCCAAGTAAATTTGCATGTGCCAAACTCTAAAGCTTCAAATAATAATCTGTTTTATATGCCCGAATCGCTCATGTAGCAACTAGGGGTTGTTAGTATCTTCCATGCTAGGTGGGTTATTCTCATGATGAGTTTCTATTCACTTGTTATTCACGAGAGAATGGCTGGTAATTGGGATGCCCGGTCCTATGATCAGAAGATCAAAAACAAAACTTAAAATAATCAAACAAAACACCCCCGGGACTGTTGTTGGTATGGACAGTACCCATTGTTTCGGATCAGCCGTGGAGTGTGATTGTTGGTGGAGGGGGAGTAAAAACTCTACCATTCTATTTGGGAACCTCCTATAATGTGGCTAGCATGGAAGATAGTGAGAACTCTTAGTCGTTACATTGACAATGAAAGCATACTTCTAAAAATTATATTCATCTCCGTTTCAAAAGCTTCGAGCTCTCGCGCCTCTACAAATCTCTGCTTCCCTCTGCGAAGGGCCTATCTTTTACTTTTATGCAAGAGTTAGTAGTATTCCTTCTCATTCCAACCTTCTCTTTAGTTGGCAAGCATCATGTGATGAGGAAATATCTAAGCATATGTGGCCATTCAAATATATTTGATAATGAATTATTATTGTTGACAATTATCTATATGATAAATAAGTTGGGAGGCGAAACACTAAGCCCCTATCTTTCTCTCGATGGATGCTATTTCATCTAAAAATATGCTTGGAGTGGTATAAATCATGGAAGACTATATGATAGTTGAGTATGTGGGATTTGCTAAATCAAAGCTCTTACATAGTCCCTTGCTGAAAGTAAGATGAATTGCAATTGTTTGGTGACTGAGAACATAGTTTGCTATTTTTCAAGAAACTTTATGGTCTATACTTTAACATGTGAATAGCTTGTTACTTGATCATGAAAAGTTTAATGAGATGAGCTATTGTTTATGATATATAATGATGCTAGAAAAAAGTGACTGGAATTATCATTGATCAAACTTGTGCACTTGCTAGCATTCACACTTCATAAATTATTTCTTTTATCATTTAACTACTCGAGGACAAGCAGCAATTAAGCTTGGGGATGCTGACACGTCTCCAAAGTATCTATAATTTATGAAGTATTCGTGCCATGTTTACAACATTTTTTATGAGTTTGGTATGACTTGATTAGAACTAACCTGGACTGGCGCTATTTTCAACAGAACTACCGTGGTGTCGTTTTTTGTGCAGAAATACAAGTTCTCGGAATGGGCTGAAAATTTACGGTGATTTTTTATGCACCAAAAGAGACCCCCGAAGCACAAGAGTTGGGCGAGAAGAGTCCCTAGGCAATGACAAGGGTGGAGGGTGCGCCCACCCCCTAGGGCGCGCCCCCATGTCTTGTTGTCGCCTCATGGACCACATTGACGTGAGACCGACGCCAAAAATTCCTATAAATACCAACACCCCAGAAAGAAACCTAGATCGGGAATTCCGCCGCCGCAAGCCTCTATAGCCATGAAAAACCAATCGGGAGTCCGTCCTGGCACCCTGCCGGACGGGGAAACCATCACTGGTGGCCATCTTCATCATCCCGGCGGTCTCCATCACGAGGAGGGAGTAGTTCACCCTCGGGGCTGAGGGTATGTACCAGTAGCTATGTGTTTGATCTCTCTCTCTCTCTCTCAGGTTGTTGATTTGGCACGATCTTGATGTACCGCGAGCTTTGTTACTATAGTTGAATCGTATGGTGTTTTTCCCTCTCTACCTTCTTGTGATGAATGAGTTTTACCTTTGAGGTTTCCACTATTATTGGATTGAATACTTTTATAGATTTGAGAACACTTGATGTATGTCTTGCTTGGAATACCCGTGGTGCCAGTTGGGTGTTCTATGGATTCACTTGATGTATGTTTTGGCACTCAACTCAAGGATTCCCGAGGTGACATTGGGGTCATCTATGCATAGGGGTTGATGCACGTTTTTGTCCTTGTTTCTCTAGTAGAAATCTTGGGGCACTCTTTGAGGTTCTTTGTATTGGATTGAATATTATGAATCTGAAGTTGTTTGATGCATATCGTACAATTGACCCACGGATACTTGTGGTGACATTGGAGTATCTATGTGACATTAGGGTTGATTGATGTGTGTCATATGGCGTTATTTTACTACGAACTCTAGGGATGTTTGTGACATTTATAGGAATATCTCAATGGATTGATCGGAAAAAATAACTTTGAGGTGGTTTCGTACCCTACAAGCAATTTCATCTTATGTTCTTCGTGATAGGAACTTTGGAGTGACTTTTGTCGTACGTTGAGGGATTGCCATATGATTTCATTATGTTATCATTGTTGAGAGATTTTGCGCTAGTGAAGGTATGAACCCTAGGCCTTGTTTCCAAGCATTGCAATACCGTTTGTGCTCTCTTTTGTTACTTGTTACCTTGCTGTTTTTATATTTTCATATTACAAAAACCTATATCTACCATCCATATTACACTTGTATCACCATCTCTTCGCCGAACAAGTGCACCTATACAATTTACCATTGTATTGGGTGTGTTGGGGACACAAGAGACACTTTGTTACTTGGTTGCAGGGTTGTTTGAGAGAGACCATCTTCATCCTACACCTCCCTCGGATTGATAAACCTTAGGCCATCCACTTGAGGGAAATTTTCTACTGTCCTACCAAACACTACGCTTGGAGGCCCAACACTAGTCTACAAGAAGAAGGTTGCACAGTAGACATCGCCGATCAAGATGACCGGCGGGAGAGAGAAAACCCCGGAGCAAGGGCTTGGGAAAAATACTTTCTAGGGTAGCCGGTCAACCTGACCAGCGGACGAACCTTAGGTACAGGCGGCGCAGCCCCGACGGTGGTCATGGAGGCCGACCGCCCCAGGGGAGGCGCGTTGGGCGGAAGTAGTGGGCGACGGCTAGGGTTGGATCGATTAGGCTGATACCATGTTAGAAGGGATAGAGAGGGATTGGTGGAATAGTTCATTGTATTGCTTGAGCCTCATCAGAATATATATAGGAGTACATGACCATCTTGTAGTACAAGGCAAGGTAGAATAATATCCTATGCTATCTTTTCTAATAATCAATATACTCAACAAGCAACATAACAGAAACGGTTTGTAACGCCCTCGATGCGACTATATCTCCCACGTGTCGAAGCATGACTTAGAGGCATAACCGCATTGAAAGCAATGTCGCAAGTGAGGTAATCTTCACACAACCCATGTAATACATAAGGGAAAAGGATACATAGTTGGCTTACAATCGCCACTTCACACAATACAAGAATAGCATTACAACATCCAAATACAATCGAGGTCCGACTACGGAACCAAAATAAAAGAAGACTACCCCAAAAGCTACACAGATCCCTGATCGACCCCAACTGGGCTCCACTACTGATCAACTAGAAGGAAACAACACAAAGGACATGATCTTCATCGAGCTCCTCCTTGAGCTTGGTTGCGTCATCCGCACGGTTGAACGGCACCTGCAAGCTGGTTTTGGAAGTATCTATGAGTCATGGGGACTCAGCAATCTCACACCCTCGCGATCAAGACTATTTAAGCTTATGGGTAAGGTAAAGGTATGAGGTGGAGCTGCAGCAAGCGACAAGCATATATGGTGGCTAACATACGCAAATGAGAGTGAGAAGAGAAGGCAAAAGCATGGTCGAACAATTATGATCAAGAAGTGATCCTAGAACAACCTATGTCAAGCATTACTCCAACACCGCGTTCACTTCCCGGACTCCGCCGAGAAGAGCCCATCACGGTTACACATGCAGTTGATGTATTTTAATTAAGGTCAACTTCAGGTTTTCTACAACCGGTCATTATCAAATTCCCATCTGCCCATAACCGTAGGCACGGCTTTCGAAAGTTCAAATCCCTGCAGGGGTGTCCCAACTTAGCCCATCACAAGCTCTCACGGTCAATGAAGGATATTCCTTCTAGCGGGAAGACCCGATCAGTCTTGGAATCCCGGTTACAAGACATTTCGACAATGGTAAAACAAGACCAGCAAAGCCACCCAGATGTGCCGACAAATCCCGATAGGAGCTGCTCATATCTCGTTCTCAGGGCGCACCGGATGAGCAAGACGTCGGGTAAGCCAGCCCAGAGTTGCCCCTGGTAGCCTTGGATTTCGCTCAGTTTGGACCAACACTTAGAGAAGCACTGGCCCGGGGGGTTAAAATAAGATGACCCTTGAGCCGGCCGACTCAAGGGAAAGAAAAAGGCTAGGTGGCAAATGGTAAAACCAATGTTGGGCCTTGCTGGAGGAGTTTTATTCAAGGCGAACTGTCAAAGGGTTCCCATTATAACCGAACCGCGTAAAGAACGCAAAATCCAGGAACATAACACCGATATGACGGAAACTAGGGCGGAAAGAGTGGAACAAAACACCAGGCATAAAGCCGAGCCTTCCACCCTTTACCAAGTATATAGATGCATTAATTCAATGAGAGATATTGTGATATCCCAACAAGTAAACATGTTCCAACAAGGAACAACATCTCCATGTTCCAACACGGAACAAACTTCAATCTTCACCTGCACCTAACAACGCTATAAGAGGGGCTGAGCAAAGCGGTAACATAGCCAAACAACGGTTTGTTAGGATAAGGTGGGTTAGAGACTTGGTTCAACAATATGGGAGGCATGATAAGCAAGTGGTAGGTATCGTAGCATAGGCATAGCAAAAGAGCGAGCAACTAGCAAGCAAAGATAGAAGTGATTTCGAGGGTATGGTCATCTTGCCTGAAATCCCGCAAGGAAGAAGAACGAGCCCATGAAGAAGACAAACGGACGTAGTCGAACGGGTCCTCACAAACGCGACGTTATCGGACCCAACCCGAAGAATCAACACCAGAAAGAAGCACACAACATAGTAAACAACCAACACATAAACATGGCATGATGCACAACCAAGTATGATGCATGTCCGGTTTTATGAGGAATGGCATGGCAAAGTGCACAAACAATCCTACAAATTAAGTGGAGCACATTATGCAACGGAGTTGCATATTGAAGAAAACACCACATGACTTATTTAGTTCTCTCTCATTTATGTGCCCAACAAGATTAAATGTTGTTAGCATGCCAAGAGGTGACGCATGATTAAACTATCTAATCTAGGCAAGTTTAAATGAGGCCGGAACAACAAAACAACAAGTCCGGAAACTCCTCATATGCATATATTAGGTTTGGTACTGTTCTGCCCTAAACATAATTTTAGAGTTATTAAACATGCAAAGTAAAGCCACCATGTTAAACTAGGCATTTTTCCACCCCATTTACATATAAAGTTTGTTACAAACCGAGTTACGGTTAAATAGTTATGAATTAAATCATTTTAGCATGGCGTAAGATCAAATTAAAGCAAACATCATTTTAAGCATTTCAAACATGGATGAAAGTAGGAAATTATGAAACTACGCAAAATTCTAAGAAACTTTCATATTAAGTTTGCTTTAATCCGATGCACGGTTGTGGAATTATTAAATGCATGGTCCACAAGGGCTTTTCTATAAAACTGTTTTACACTGGATAATTGGACAAATTCGCAGCTAGGAAAAAAATACTATGGGCCGAATCTGACTAGGCCAACTATGTGCAGGGGCAACCGGAAGATGGTCTTCCTCACGTTGGGCCTGGCAAAGGCAAGGGGGGTGCTGGGCCGATGGATCTGGCAGCCCAGCTTGACCAGGAGAGGGTCAACGCGCAACGACCCGCATACGGCAACAGTTGTCTCGTCTCATCCCGCACGAAGCAGAGGTACGGCGAGGCGGGTCTTAAGCGGCCGGAGGCAAGAAACGGCAGCGCGGCGACGAGATCCTGCAATCCACGGGAGAGAGAACCATGAGAGGAGGAGGAGAAACAAAATGGGGAGAAGGAAGGAGAGGGAAGCCAGGCACTGGCCTGGATCGGGGCGACGCTGCGGGGTGGAGCAGTGGCTTGCAGGGGCTCCGGGCAGGCGAAGCCCATCCCGCTCGAGGGTTCTGCGATGGCTGCCGCAGGCCGAGGAGGCCAAGGGGAGCCCCTCGATCGGGCTTCGGGCGAGCACGGGGATGGAGGTGAGGGGGCCGGCCTGGAGCTGCTTATGCGGTGGCACACGACGGGGAGGAAGACAGGGAGCGCCACGAGGAGGGACTTGGCACGGAAGGGGAGGCATCTCCCATTGATGGTCATGGCGGCAGTCCTCAATTCCTGATCCTGACGAAGAGAAGCAGACGCGGGCTCCAATCCATGGCGGGGACGGTTGGCGTCGGGCAGAGGAGGCACCCGAGGCCTTGAGCGAGGCGACGAGGAGAAAATTGCGCCGGGAGGCTCCTGTTGCTGGTGGCAGGGAAGATCGAGGAGGAGGTGGAGGCTCTGGTTGGTTCGCTGGTGAAATCGAGGAAAGAAAAGAGGCGGCGACTGGGTGGCACTGAGATTGAGGAGAAAGTGGGCAGCGGCGCTAGGGTAGGATCCCTAGAAATTAGGGGTTTGGTCTCGGTTTAGACTAGTATATATAGCGGGTAGGTTAGGCTAGGGGCTATGTCGTCCCTCCGATCGCAATCGGACGATCGCGAATAAAATATGCTAGAAAGACCAATTAACAAAACGTAGACGTTTTGTAGATGTTTGGTGATGATCTGGACAAAACGGTGACGACTGCCCGGGTCGGGTCTCGGACAGTTTTCGGACGTGCACGTGAGGTGTTCGATGCACTGTGCAGAGATGGTTTCGGGGCCTGGCGGTTGTCAGCGAACTATGTAGAAAGCTTTGGGCTGAGAGAAGAGGAGAGAGAGAGAGACCCAGCGATTGTTTCCGGAGACCGAAAACGTCTGACGTTAGACCGGCTATATTGCCACTATAGTTATTTGTTGAGGTGTCAAACGGACTCTAAATGTGATGAAACTTGGCAGGCGACCTACTAACAACAAAACAACACCGCACGCCAACTTTCATCCCATTCCGAGAACATTTTCCGGCCACTTCTAAAATAATATTCGGACGTGCCGCGGGTGCGTGCTCGTGTGTCTGGACTCAGAACGCACAACGGACGGAACTGGGGAACCCGGACGAATGCAAGTTTTGAAAAAACATGATGATGCAATGCACATGATGACATGACAAGATGCAACATGCAAGCGAATGACATGGCAACGACAGCGAATAATTGGAGGACACCTGGCACAATGGTCTCGGGGCGTCACAACACTCCAGCACTATGAGAGGATCTCGTCCCGAGATCTAGGATGGCACCAGAGGGAAACAGAAGAGGAAGAGAAAAGGTAAAACTAATTTGCTTCTTTGACAAACGAGTGAAACCAAGGAACCTTGCGAGGTTGAACAAATTTGAGAAAGAACACAACGAAGGTGAATAAGGTCGAAAACGCTCCTTTAGAAAAGAGTAACAAAGAACATTGCGAAAAACCTTGAGGTTGAAGGGCAAGATAAATATTGAAACCACTCCGGTTGAAACAAGACAGAAAAAGATTAAGAATGATATAATTTGGGCAGCATTCCGACTAAAAAGAAATGGAATTGAATAAGAACTTGGTAAGATGAAAAGATACTTGATGAAATCACAACATACATCCTCCGGAACTATTGAATGCATGGAACAAAGGGTAAGAAAGATCTCACACAGCCTCCGGTTGAGAAGATATGCAAGGCTTGATAAGGCGAAAAGAACTAGAAGAGATGACACCACGCTCCGGTTAGATGGATAAGCACAGGAAAAAACATGATCTTTGATGAAATGAGATGATGGTTGAAGAAAGCAATATCACAAAGCCTCCGGAATGAAAGAATAGAAGTTGGATCGTCGCAACAAAAGAACGGAGAAGAAAACAACATCTTCTACCTCCGATGAGCTTGAACAACATCTTAAAGAGAAGGGTCGCGCGAAGTTATTGGAAAACCAACAACGAAAAGAGTAAACTTGATATGGTCTTATGGGATACATCTCAAATTATGAGGTGACAACCTGCCACTCACGGGAAGAAGAATTGGACTGATATGAACGAGGAGGCGAGAAACTTATTCGCCGGAAGGGTAAATGAAGAACTTCTTTCATTTATGAGCACCATAAATAGCAACAATCCTTAGGGAAGGCTTTAGGT
Source organism: Triticum monococcum (assembly GCA_034509565.1). Lineage (NCBI taxonomy): Eukaryota > Viridiplantae > Streptophyta > Magnoliopsida > Poales > Poaceae > Triticum > Triticum monococcum. The sequence goes on along the minus strand of CM067847.1, from coordinate 636,859,083 downwards.
GAACTACAACCCAAGATAACTCCAACGAAGAGATTGATGGATTTAAAATACCTCATTCTTAACAACATGTGAATCATGAAACATGAACTCAAATTATCAAGAATGACACAATGCCAACTCAAATGTTAAAAGAGAAACAATTGCACTCCGGATTTCCAGATGAAGAAAAACTTGATCTCCTTTGAAAAGAATCTCGTTGATTACTTCGAGAAGGAATTAAATCCTTGCTGAACCACCATGTTGAGCCTCCATGAAGAACTCCGGTAATAAAAGTGTGATCAAAAAGGAAGTGAAGGATGAAAAGAATAAGATTGAAGCCTTGCAATGATTCAGATGGATCTTCATGACGAGAAAATTGAGAGAGCTTGGAATTGCGGGAAGAGAAGATGAAACAATTGAAACCAAGAATTTTGATGAGGCTCCGGAATAAGGAATTGAATTTAGTCAACGAAACAAGAATAAGAATTGCATTATGCTTATCCTTCAACAATTAAATTGATGACAATCAATGGTTTGGCATATTCCTTATTCTCGTAGAGAAAATTAAGAGATATATAACATAAACTTGGGAATGTCTTCAATGAACCACCTGTAGGATAGAAATAACAAATAAATTGATATGATTAACGAAAGAAGAGAATCTTGAATGAACCACCGTAAGTATTGAAAATGAACAATGAAAAAATATAAAGAAACACCGGAAAGAATTAGCAAATGAACGAAAAAGCTTGAAGGGATTTAGATACATGAGAAGGAAGAGATCAAGAACTGATTAGAGGATATTTGATCGATGCACCGGTAAGATATGGAGAATGTGAGCTGCCAACTGTAATGAATAATATTTGAAAAGATGGCCTTCGGAGGAAAGAAATGGAAAACAACTCAAGAAATGCTCCGGATGGGTGAAAAGAATTCTCACGATCAAAACAATTATGAGAGGATGGCCTCGAATTAGAACCATGAATCTCTGAGAGAACGGATAAGATATAGAGGTCAAACTCTTCTTCGGTCTTCAAATGTTGAGAATGACGATGAGAAACACCACCATGAATTGTTGAGGCACTCCGGAATGAAGAACGGAAAGGTTGAGCCAACGATGAAAAGAATTTGGAAAATCTTGGAGAAAGACAATTGACTGATGTCAATTCATTCTTATGTCAAACTTTGAAATGTATTTGAAAAACTCCGGGAAAATAAGAAGAGTCAGGTAAGATCCTGGGAAAAAACCTGTGGGTTAGGGCCCACTCAAAAGAAACACCGTTGGAATGATTTAGAAGATAGATTGCGCCGGTTGAAATAAATGCCTTGAATGAGGTAACATCCTCGAAAGATCTTGAATGAATGTAGAGTGGAAACACGAATCTTCGGGATATCTTGAGCACTCCGGAACAATTGAATAGCGAGAAGTGGATGATTACGAGGTGCACCGACATGAGAAAGCATTGGAAACGAGGGGAAAGGGATATGATCAAGACCAAAAGCTTTAATTGGTTCCACTAGAGAAGAAAAAAGAACGAAGAATGATGAGCTAGTAGAACATATTCATGGAAACCACTGGGTAAGAACATTGACGGAAAAAGGAATGGAGAGACTTCACAATAATAAAAGGATACTTGATTAAGAAATTCAAGTCCTCGAAGAAAAAGGGTGGGAGGGCGGGAAAACAAAGGCAGCTTGGGACGAATGAAATGAACACCGTTGAGAGGACTTGAGTTGATCTTGCGGATGTTGACAAAGATTGGATCCACTTGAAGAGAAACACACCGGTTAAAAAGGATTGACAAAACAATCTCGATGATCAAGAGGGATTAGTATTCACATAGGAATATGAGAACACCACTTAGACAAGGGATGTAATCAACATTTGACTTCGAAGCAACTCGAATACCACAACTCAAAACAAAACAAAGCATTGGCTTGCAGAATAAGCCAGAACAAACATATGATAGAGATTTCGTCCGAAGTTTTCATGGTGGGGCCTACACAGGCTCGATCGTACAACACCATCATGTACAAGGCAGTGCACATGACATACGAAGCGTCCCCGAGTCACCATAGCCAAGGACTCTTTAAGACACAACGAGACCACTGTAAAACCAACCGTGAATAGGCGGACCACTAGACGTCGAACCCCAATTTCATATCATACATCTGTCGGAAAAATTTCCTAAGAGCTACTTGAATTCCCACCTATGAAACTCCCGAACCTTTCCGGTTATGCAATCAGGTGTTGGGGATACAGGGGAAGCCTAATATCTCACCCAAAACTAACAAATCCTACATCCGGCTGTATCCATCCTTCAACACATAACCAAGAAACCTTCGAAAATCGTTTACCTCAACCTTCGGAAAGCATCCGTTATACGAGTTATGGCAATACTCCCAAACTCCCGCCCCAGTACTGGGTGGCGTCGAGGTTATCTCACCAACAACTACATAAAAGAGATTTTCGATGTCGGCAAAACTAAACTCAGGTATTCCAGAACTGCAACGATAAAATTGTGATGACAACACCTCGGAGCTCAACTCCCCAGGACACTGCCACAACCCCTAAATGTCAGGAGGAACCAAGAACAATGTTCTCGTCACAAAAACATCGGAACGATTCAAAGATACCCGTGTGATCCTAATTTTTTTAGTGAAATTTGAGAAGAGAAGAGTCAAAACTCTACGTCAGGATGCCTCACCAGAGCGATGAAGGGACTGAGGAGTAAAAAGAAGTCCTAACTCTCTGGTATATATAATTCCTAAATGACTCAAAACATTTCTAGACTCAATAACGCCAGCGAATCGATCAAGCAGGGGGCTCCTAAGGTCGGGGAAGGCTCTGATTACCAACTTGTAACGCCCTCGATGCGGCTATATCTCCCACGTGTCGAAGCATGACTTAGAGGCATAACCACATTGAAAGCAATGTCGCAAGTGAGGTAATCTTCACACAACCCATGTAATACATAAGGGAAAAGGATACATAGTTGGCTTACAATCGCCACTTCACACAATACAAGAATAGCATTACAACATCCAAATACAATCAAGGTCCAACTACGGAACCAAAATAAAAGAAGACTACCCCAAAAGCTACACAGATCCCCGATCGACCCAGCTAGGCTCCACTACTGATCAACTAGAACGAAACAACACAAAGGACAAGATCTTCATTGAGCTCCTCCTTGAGCTTGGTTGTGTCATCCGCACGGTTCAACAGCACCTCCAAGCTGGTTTTGGAAGTATCCGTGAGTCACGGGGACTCAGCAATCTCACACCCTCGCGATCAAGACTATTTAAGCTTATGGGTAAGGTAAAGGTATGAGGTGGAGCTGCAGCAAGCGACTAGCATATATGGTGGCTAACATACGCAAATGAGAGCGAGAAGAGAAGGCAAAAGCACGCTCGAACAACTATGATCAAGAAGTGATGCTAGAACAACCTACGTCAAGCATTACTCCAACACCGTGTTCACTTCCCGGACTCCGCCGAGAATAGACCATCACGGTTACATACGTGGTTGATGTATTTTAATTAAGGCCAACTTCAGGTTTTCTACAACCAGACATTGACAAATTCCCATCTGCCCATAACCGCGGGCACGGCTTTCGAAAGTTCAAATCCCTGCAGGGTGTCCCAACTTAGCTCATCACAAGCTCTCATGGTCAACGAAGGATATTCCTTCTAGCGGGAAGACCCGATCAGGCTCGGAATCCCGGTTACAAGACATTTCAACAATGGTAAGACAAGACCAGCAAAGCCACCCAGATGTGCCGACAAATCCCGATAGGAGCTTCACATATCTCATTCTCAGGGCACACCGGATGAGCAAGACGTCGGGTAAGTGTGATGCTCGGATAATCAAGCTACAGTAAATCTCTACTAATGGTGCCACATCACCTCGGTTACTGTTGACAAACTCGAGTTAGTTCGAAACTGATTCAAATTCAATTTCGAAATCAAGCGAACAATAAAAGTTTTCAAATATTAAAACTAAAATGTTCGAAGTGAACCAAATAATGCATAGGTAATTATGGTGGAGAAACCACACTTTTATGAAATGTTTAAATAATCTAAAATAAATGAAACAGTAGCAAAACCGATATTTAAATGCTTTTATAAATAAATAAAATACTAAACTAAATTGTTTTGGGGTAAAACCTTTTTGTTGTAGGGGATTTTAATGTATTACTAAATTAGGGATTATTTTAGTATTAGTTAAAAACTAAATGAAAAAGAAACTAGAAATAAAACAGAAAAGGGGAAAAACAAAATTAACAAAAAAAGAAAGAGAAAAGCCCCACCCCCCCCCCCCCCCCGCTGGGCCAAGTGGCCCAGCTGGCCTCTACCGGCCCAACCGGCCGGCCCACCCCGCACCCATAAACCGTCCCCCCACTCCCCCACTCTCCACCGACAACCCACTCCCCCCCCCCACGCCACTCTCTCCCTCCCCCCGATCTGGATCGAGATCGGGGGCGCGGACCTGGCGACCACGCCGCCCTGACGCCCGCCGTTGTCCCCCGCCGCGTCGATGCCCGCCGTCCCCGACGCCGCGCTTCTCTGCCCGATTCTGCTGGATCGGGAGGGGGGCCGCCCCAACAACGCCGCCCCGTGCTCGGCTTCCACCTCGGGCCGCCACACGCCGCCACCGACTCCGGCCACCACGAGCCTCCCCGCGCCCACTGCCAGTGCCCTACCCCACCCGATGTGAGCCGCGCCCCTCCCCTCTTCCCCTCGCCCCATGCTCGTTCCCTCCGCCGCTCGCCGCTCCCGACTGCCCCGACGAGCTCCGTCGCGTCGCGCCCGCCGCTGCCACGCTCCTCCCAGGGCCGCGCCGACCTGCTCCTCCCCGTCACCGCTCGCTTCCCCGCCGGCGCCCGTGCCCTGGAAGCCCGCATCACGCCCCGCCTCGCCTCGCTGCACCACTGCTGCTGCTGCTGCTCAACATCGCCAACGCTCGCCTTTGCCTTGCGGTCGAGCACGCCCCCGCCCCGTACCCTATGCGCTCCAGGGCCATCCGTGCCCGCACGCCCCCTGCTCCTAGACGCTACGCCGCGGCCCACATCCTGCTACTGCGCCTGCAGGTGCTCCGTGCGGCACCCGCCCTTGCATCGCCTCGCCTTCGCCCCGCTCCGCCCGCACGCCTCTGCCTCCAGTCCCGCAGGCCACCGCAGCACCGGCGACCAACTCCGGCACCCCGTCGCGCCACGGCGACCGTCGCCCGCGTGCCCGGGTCCGCCCCATCGGGCGCCTGGCGCTGCACGCCTGTAACCGCACAGCCCGCTAACCCACTAAGGCCTCTGGGCCATTGACATGTGGGCCCAGCGCCAGAACGTTTTAATAAAAAAATATATAACAATAAAATGATAAATATAATTAATTAATTAATTAATTAAGGAATTAATTAAGTTAATTAATTATAATTAGATTAACCTAATAACTAATTAAACTAATTAACTACTGTTAATTAACATAACTAATCTGTTAACTACACTAATTAACCTGATTATTTAGCTAACAGACAATGACATGTGGGTCCCACTGGACCCACCTGTCTGTTTGACTGGTCAACTGACCAGTTGACCTGCTGACATCACTTTGATGTCATGCTGACGTCATCATTCACTGTTTTGGATAATGTTGGAATAAAATAAATGATTAAAATCAGAAAATGATTTAAATGTTTAGAAAATCATATCTTTTATTCCGTAACTCGGATGAAAATACTTTATACATGAAAGTTGCTCGGAACGACGAGACAATTCCGGATTCGCAACCCGTTCGTCCACCACACCTCCCTAACCTATCGAACTCGCAACTTTCCCCCTCCGGTCCTCTGCCCGAAAACGCAAAACACTGGGGATACTTTCCCGGATGTCATCCCCCTTCACCGGTATCACCTACTACCGCGTTAGGGCACCTCTAACGCCGTTACTTGTCATGTCATGCATCACTATGCATATGCTTGCTTAAATATTTATTGTTTCTCCCCCCTCTTCTCTCAATAGACACCGAGGCCGACGCCGCTGCTACCCAGTACGACTACGGAGTTGACGACCCCTCTCTCTTGCCAGAGCAACCAGGCAAGCCCCCCCCTTTGATCACCAGATACCGCCTACTCTTCTCTATACTGCTTGCATTAGAGTAGTGTAGCATGTTGCTGCTTCCCGTTAATCCTATACTGATGCATAGCCTGTCCTTGCTACTACTATTGTTACCTTTACCTGCAAACCTAATGCTTAGTATAGGATGCTAGCTTATCATCAGTGGCCCTACATTCTTGTCCGTCTGCCATGCTATACTATCGGGCCGTGATCACTCGGGAGGTGATCACGGGTATATACTATATACTTTATACATGATACATGTGGTGACTAAAGACGGGTAGGCTCGTAGGAGCACCCGCGAGTGGATCTTTGAGGCGGAGCGACAGGGCAGGTTCCGACCACCTAGGAGAGAGGTGGGCCTGGCCCTGTTCGGCGTTCGCGGACACTTAACACGCTTAACGAGATCTGGGTATTTGATCTGAGTCTGGCCATTTGGTCTATACGCACTAACCATCTACGCGGGAGTAGTTATGGGTATCCCGGCGTCGTGGTATCAGCTGAAGCCTTCGTGACGTCAGCGACTGAGTGGCGCGCGCCGCATTGGATCGTAAGCTTGCGCTTGTATTAAGGGGGCTAGATCTGCTTCCGGCCGCGTTCGCAACATGCACGTGTGCAAAGGGCGGTGGGCCCAGACCCCTGCGCCGTAGGATTTAGACCGGCGTGCTGACCTCTCTGTTGTGCCTAGGTAGGGCTGCGACGTGTTGATCTTCCGAGGCCGGGCATGACCCAGGAAAGTGTGTCCGGACAAATGGGATCGAGCGTGTTGGGGTATGTGGTGCACCCCTGCAGGGAAGTTTATCTATTCGAATAGTCGTGTCCCTCGGTAAAAGGACGACCCGGAGTTGTACTTTGACCTTATGACAACTAGAACCGGATACTTAATAAAACACACCCTTCCAAGTGCCAGATACAACCGGTGATCACTCTCTCACAGGGCGACGAGGGGAGGATCATCGGTTAGGATTATGCTATGCGGTGCTACTTGGAGGACTTCAGTCTACTCTCTTCTACATGCTGCAAGACGGAGGCTGCCAGAAGCGTAGTCTTCGATAGGATTAGTTATCCCCCTCTTATTCTGGCATTCTGCAGTTCAGTCCACATATGATACCCTTATTCCATTTGATACCCATTCATATGTAGTATAGCTCCTTTCTTGCGAGTACTTTGGATGAGTACTCACGGTTGCTTTCTCCCCCTTTTCCCCCTTTCCCTTCTTTCTGGTTGTCGCAACTAGATGTTGGAGTCCAGGAGCCAGATGCCACCGTCGATGACGACTCCTACTACACCGGAGGTGCCTACTACTACGTGCTGCCCGCTGACGACGACCAGGAGTAGTTAGGAGGATCCCAGGCAAGAGGCCTGCGCCTCTTTCGATCTGTATCCCAGTTTGTGCTAGCCTTCTTAAGGCAAACTTGCTTAACTTATGTCTGTACTCAGATATTGTTGCTTCCGCTGACTCGTCTATGATCGAGCTCTTGTATTCTAGCCTTCGAGGCCCCTGGCTTGTAATATGATGCTTGTATGACTTATTTTATTTGTAGAGTTGTGTTGTGATATCTTCCCGTGAGTCCCTGATCTTGATTGTACAAGTTTGCGTGTATGATTAGTGTACGATTAAATCGGGGGCGTCACAGTAAGCCAGCCCAGAGTTGGCCCTGGTAGCGTGGGACATCGCTCAATTTGGACCAACACTTAGAGAAGCACTGGCCCGGGGGGGTTAAAATAAGATGACCCTTGAGCCGGCCAACTCAAGGGAAAGAAAAAGGCTTGGTGGCAAATGGTAAAACCAATGTTGGGCCTTGCTGGAGGAGTTTTATTCAAGGCGAACTGTCAAGGGGTTCCCATTATAACCCAACCGCGTAAGGAACGCCAATTCCGAGAACATAACACCGATATGACGGAAACTAGGGCGGCAAGAGTGGAACAAAACACCAGGCATAAGGCCGTGCCTTCCACCCTTTACCAAGTATATAGATGCATTAATTAAATAAGAGATATTGTGATATCCCAATAAGTAAACATGTTCTAACAAGGAACAACATCTCCATGTTCCAACACAGAACAAACTTCAATCTTCACCTGCAACTAACAACGCTATAAGAGGGGCTGAGCAAAGCGGTAACATAGCCAAACAATGGTTTGCTAGGATAAGGTGGGTTAGAGGCTTGGTTCAACAATATGGGAGGCATGATAAGCAAGTGGTAGGTATCGCAGCATAGGCATAGCAAAAGAGCGAGCTACTTGAAAGCAAAGATAGAAGTGATTTCGAGGGTATAGTCATCTTGCCTGAAATCCCGCAAGGAAGAAGAACGAGTCTGTGAAGAAGACAAACGGACGTAGTCGAACAGGTCCTCACAAACGCGACATTATGGGACCCAACCCGAAGAAGCAACAGCGGAAATAAGCACACAACATAGTAAACAACCAACACATAAACATGGCATGATGCACAACCAAGTACGATGCATGTCCGGTTTAATGACGCATGGCATGGCAAAGTGCACAAACAATCCTACAAATTAAGTGGAGCACATTATGCAACGGAGTTGCATATTGAAGAAAACTCCACATGACTTATTTAGTTCTCTCTTGTTTATGTGCCCAACAAGGTTAAATCTTGTTAGCATGGCAAGAGGCGACACATGATGAAACCATCTAATCTAGGCAAGTTTAAATGAGCTAGGAACAACAAACAACAAGTCCAGAAACTCCTCATATGCAAATATTAGGTTTGGTACTGTTCTGCCCTAAACATAATTTTAGAGTTATTAAACATGCAAAGTAAAGCCACCATGTTAAACTAGGCATTTTTCCACCCCATTTACATATAAAGTTTCTTACAAACCGAGTTATGGTTAAATAGTTATGAATTAAATCATTTTAGCATGGCATAGGAGAAAACTAAAGCAAACATCATTTTAAGCATTTCAAACATGGATGATAGTGGCAAATTATGAAACTACGCAAAATTCTAAGCAACTTTCATATTAAGTTTGCTTTAATCCGATGCACGGTTGTGGAATTATTAAATGCATGATCCACAAGGGCTTTTCAGTAAAACTGTTTTACATTGGATAATTGGACAAATTCGCAGGCAGGAAAAAAAATACTATGGGCCGAATCTGACTAGGCCAACTATACGCAGGGGCAACCGGAAGATGGACTTCCTCACATTGGGCCTGGCAAAGGCAAGGGGGGGTTGTTGGGCCGATGGATCTGGCAGCCCAGCTCGACCAGGAGAGGGTCAACGCACAACGACCCGCGTACGGCAGCGGTCGTCTCGTCTCATCCCGCACGAAGTAGAGGTACGGCGAGGCGGGTCTTGAGCGGCTGAAGGCCGGAAACAGCAGCGCGGCGACGGGATCCTGTAATCCACGGGAGAGAGAACCATGAGAGGAGGAGGAGAAAAAAAATGGGGATAAGGAAGGAGAGGGAAGCCAGGCACTGGCCTGGATCGGGGCGACGCTTCGAGGGCCAAATACGAGGACTGCGGGGCGGAGCAGTGGCTTGCGGGGGCTCTGAGCAGGCGAAGCCCCTCCCGCTCGACGGGATGCGGTGGCTGCCGCAGGATGAGGAGGCCAAGGGGAGCCCCTCGCTCGGGCGTCGGGCAAGCATGGGGATGGAGGTGAGGGGGCCGGCCTGGAGCTGCTTCTGCGGTGGTGCTCGACGGGGAGGAAGGCAGGGAGCGGCGCGAGGAGGGACTTGGCACTGGATGCGGCTTGGAGCAGATCGAGCGAGAGCAAGGAAGGGGAGGCATCTCCCATCGATGGTCATGGGGGCAGTCCTCGATTCCTGATCCTGACGAAGAGAAGCAGAGGCGGGCTCCAATCCATGGCGGGGATGGTTGGCGTCGGGCAGAGGAGGCACCCGAGGCCTTGAGCGAGGCGATGAGGAGAAAACTGCGCCAGAAGGCTCCTGTCGCTGGTGGCAGGGAAGATCGAGGAGGAGGTGGAGGCTCTGGTTGGTTTGCTGGTGAAATCGAGGAAGGAAAAGAGGCGGCGACTGGGTGGTGCTGAGATTGAGGAGAAGGTGGGCGACGGTGCTAGGGTAGGATCCCTAGAAATTAGGTGTTTGGTCTCGGTTTAGACTAGTATATATAGCGGGTAGGTTAGGCTAGGGGCTATCTCGTCCCTCCGATCGCAATCGGATGATCGCGAATAAAATATGTTAGAAAGACCAATTAACAAAACAGAGACGTTTTGTAGATGTTTGGGGATGATCCGGACACAACGGTGACGACTGCCCGGGTCGGGTCCGGGACAGTTTTCAGACGCACACGTGAGTGGTTCGATGCACTATGCAGAGAGGGTTTCGGGGCCTGGCGGTTGTCAGCGAACTGTGCAGAAAGCTTTGGGCTGGAGAAGAGGAGAGAGGGAGACCCGACGACTGTTTCCGGAGACCGAAAACGTCCGACGTTAGACCGGCTATATTGCCACTATAGTTATCCGTTGGGGCGTCAAACAGACTCCGAATGCGAAGAAACTTGGCAGGTGGCCTACTAACAACAAAACAACACCACACGCCAACTTTCATCCCATTCCGAGAACATTTTCCGGCCACTTCTAAAATAATATTCGGACGTGTCACGGGCGCGTGCAAGTGTGTCTGGACTCAGAACGGACAACAGACGGAACTGGGGAACCCGGACGGATGCAAGTTTTGAAAAAACATGATGATGCAATGCACATGATGACATGACAAGATGCAACGCGCAAGCGAATGACATGGCAACGACGGCGAATAACTGGAGGACACCTGGCGCAATTGTCTCGGGGCGTCACACGGTTCAACTTAACAGGATGTGTGTGATATGCGGCGTACAGTTCACATAGATGAACTGTTTTCCATGAGCCAAAATAACACAAACGATTCATGTAAACAAGATGTGTGTGATACATGGCAACCAACCCACTCGGATGAACTATTTGCGACGACAAAATATAACATAGACGGTTACTAGATATAATTCGTGTGCAATTCTGTGTGTAGAAAAAACTTTGGAAAATTAAAACTAGTTGCTTGCGATGTCTAGGAGTATCACACATGATGCGTGTCCGAGTACTCGTGTGCGATGATTAGTGTAACACATAAGACGTAACACCACATACGGTTATCGGGTTGTGTGCTCCACTTAGTCTTCCCGCGCTCCGCATGGGTGAATTGTAAAATCCTCAATCCCCTAGCTAGCTGCTAGCTCTAAATAACCATAGCAATAGCCGCCGACGGCGACTCGCTACAGACCCACTTGCTAGCTAGTTACCCACACATACTAGCATACCCCCAACGACCGATGACAGGATGGACTTGCGTGATGGGAACGGGCGCCGGAGATCATAGTTTAGGTTAATTAATTATACCTCTAGAGCTGGATGGTTCCGGCTCTAGAGGTATAATTAATTAACATAATCTAAGATCAAATAACTAAAGCTTCCCCAATATGATTGTACGCCGGCCCAACTGCTAGCAGCGCGCGCAGAGGGATGCAACATGGGTGTGCCTTGACGCCTAAACGGTGAGCACATCGCACACAGGGATGCTAGAGCGGAGCAAACCACAGACGCCTCAATGGCGAGCAAAATGCATGGACGGGCGCGAGCAGAGCGTGTCATGATGGCCTCAACCACGAGCAGAGTGCACGGGGGGCCGCAAGCAAAGCACGCCTGAATGGCGAGCAACCGCACCTGCATATTGCAATTCTGGTCAACCTCCTGGCACCGCGTGGGAGGTGCGACGGCCCATCCATCGGACACGATGGTGATATCTGGATCGTGTGTGATAATGGGCCGATACATGCACGTCCGAGAACATATGCCCACCTACGCCATCTCAGAACCGTTCCGGGCTTCAAGCCCAGAACCATCAACAAATTTTCAGCTTGTTTCTCGTCACATTCCAGATTACCATGCAACAAATAATTGCAAACCTGTTCACACTGATGAAACCTAAACGTGTTCTGATATGTCTCCAACATATCTATAATTTTTGCTTGTTCCATGCTACTATATTATCAATCTTGGATGTTTTATATTCATTTTATAGCAACCTTATATCATTTTATGGGACTAACTGCTGCTTCTTGAGCTTGCATTGGTTTTTCCCTTGAAGAGGAAAGGTGATGTGGCAAATTAGAGATAAGTATTTCCCTCAGTTTGAGAACCAAGGTATCAATCTAGTAGGAGACAACACACAAGTCATCGAATACCTACACAAATAGACAAACAACTTGCACCCAACGCGATAAAGGGGTTGTCAATCCCTTCACGGTAACTTCCAAAAAGTGAGATCTGATATAGATAGATAAACGGTAAAGTAAATATTTTTGGTATTTTTGGTTTATAGATCAAAAAGTAAAGGATTACAGAAAGAATAAATCAGAAACTAATATTGTATATCGGAAACTTATATGATGGAAAATAGACCCGGGAGCCATAGTTTTCACTAGAGGCTTCTATCAAGATAGCAAATAATACGGTGGGTGAACAAATTACTGCCGAGCAATTGATAGAAAAGCGCAAAGTTATGACGATATCTCAGGCAATGATCATGAATATAGGCATCACGTCTGTGTCAAGTAGACCGAAACGATTCAGCATCTACAACTATTACTCTACGCATAGACCGCCACACAAAGAACGGAGTAACACATTAAGTAAGATGACATGTTGTAGAGGAATTAACTCAAGCAATATGATGAAAACCCCATATTTTTATCCTTGATGGCAAGAATACAATACGTGCCTTGCTGCCCCTACTATCAGTGGGAAAGGACACCGCAAGATTGAACCCAAAGCTAAGCACTTCTCCCATTGCAATAAAAACCAATCTAGTTGGCCAAACCAAATCGATAGTTCGAAGAGAATTACAAAGATATCAAATCATGCATAAAATTATTCAGAGAAGATTCAAATAATATTCATAGATTAGTTCATCGTAAATCCACAATTCATCGGATCTCGGCAAACACACCGCAAAAATGTATTACATCGAATAGATCTCTAAGAACATCGAGGAGAACATGGTCTTGAGAATCAAAGAGAAAGAAGAAACCATCTAGATACTAGCCATGGACCTGTAGGTCTGAAATAAACTACTGACGCTTCATCGGAAGAGCAATAGAGTTGACGTAGAAGCCCTCCGTGATCGAATCCCCCTCCGGCAGGACGCCGAAAAAGGCCCCTAGATGGGATCTCACGGCTACAGAAGGTTGCGGTGGTGGAAAAGTGTTTTCTTGGATGCCCCTGTTGGTTTGGGGATATATGGGTATATATAGGCGAAAGAATTAGGTCAGCAGGTGCACGAGGGGCCCACAAGGGTGGGGGCATGCCCTACCCCCTCGGCGCACCCTCCATCCTTATGGCCGCCTCGTGGCTCCTACGACTTCATCTCCAAGTCTCCTGGTTGTGTTCTGGTCCAAGAAAAATCATCGCGAATGTTTTATTCTGTTTGGACTCCGTTTGGTATTCCTTTTCTGCGAAACTCAAAAAGAAGGAAAAAAAGGAACTAGCACTGGTCTCTAGGTTAATAGGTTAGTCCAAAATATAATATAAAATAGCATATAAATGCATATAAAACGTCCAAAACAAATAATATAATAGCATCGAACAATCGAAAATTATAGATACATTGGAGACGTATCAAGCATCCCCAAGATTAATTCCTGCTCGTCCTCAAGTAGGTAAATGATAAAAACAGAATTTTTTATGTGGAATGCTACCTAACATCTTTGTCCATGTAATACTTTTTTATTCTGGCATGAATGTTTAGATCCCTATGATTAAAAACAAACGTTTAATATTTACATAAAACCAATAATACTTCAAGCATACTAACAAGGCAATTGTTTCTTCCCAAAATAACATGACTAAAGAAAGCTTATCCCTAAAAAACCATATAGTATGTCTATGCTCCATCTTCATCACACAAAACTTTCAAATCATGCACAACCCCGATGACAAGACAAGCAATTGTTTCATACTTTTTATGTTCTCAAACTTTCTCAACTTTCACGCAATACATGAGCGTGAGCCATGGACATAGCACTATAGGTGGAATAAAAGGTGGTTGTGGAGAAGACAAAAAGAAGGAGATAGTCTCACAAACTAGGCGTATCAACGGGATACGGAGATGCCCATAAATAGATATCAATGAGAGTAAGTAGGGATTGCCATGCAACGGATGCACTAGAGCTATAAATTTATGAAAACTCAAAAAGAAACTAAGTGGGTGTGCATCCAACTCTCTTGCTCACGAAGACCTAGGGAAATTTGAGGAACCCCATCATTGGAATATACAAACCAAGTAAAATTCCCACTAGTATATGAAAGTGATAACATAGGAGACTCTCTATCATGAAGATCATGGTGCTACTTTGAAGCTCAAATCTGGAAAAAGATAGTAACATTGCCTCTTCTCTATTTTCTCTCATTTTTTATTTGGGCCTTCTCTCATTTTTTTTGCCTCTTTTTTTTCGTCCGGAGTCTCATACCGACTTGTGGGGGAATCATAGTCTACATCATCCTTTCCTCACATGGGACAATGCTCTAACAATAAAATTGTCACACTTTTATTTACTTGCAACTCGATACTTAGAACAAAATATGACTCTATATGAATGCCTCTGGCGGCGTACCGGGATGTGCAATGAATCATGATTGACATGTATGAAAGAATTATGAACGGTGGCTTTTCCACAAATACAATGTCACCTACATGATCATGCAAAGCAATATGACAATGATGGAATGTGTCATAACAAACAGAATGGTGGAAAGTTGCCTGGCAATGTATCTCAGAATGGCTATGGAAATGCCATAATAAATAGGTATGGTGGCTGTTTTGAGGAAGGTATGTGGTGGGTTTATGGTACCGTCGAAAGTTGTGCGGCACAAGAGAGGCTAGCAATGGTGGAAGGGTGAGAGTGCGTATAATCCATGGACTCAACATTAGTCATAATGAACTCACATACTTATTGCAAAAATCTATTAGTAATCAAAACGAATTACTACGCGGATGCTCCTAGGGGGGTAGATTGGTAGGAAAATACACTAAAAAAAGACACATCCATGACATTTTGGGCCGAACGAAATTTTTTCTGTCATACTTATGACACTGCTATGACGATAATTGTGAAAAAACCTGGTATCACCATAGATGTGGTGGGGTCCTACTTCTGTGACAAAAAATAATGATAGAAAATGGGCTTTTCATCCTGGGCGGGCCGGAGACGCAGCTGCATGATATTCTTTGGGCCGTTCATGACGGAAAAAAACGTGGTAGAAGTGATGGCAAGGAAAATATCGGGGAGTCCCCTGTTACGGTGGGTGGTCGGAGGCCGAGCGATGCGCATTTCTCTCATACGTACGCGTGTGTGTGCGAGGCATTGGGCTCTAACTGAACCCGAGCGATTGCACTGCAGGCTACGCGTTACTGAACCCAAGCGATTGATCGATGGCTGTTAACTGAACCCGACCGAGCGATTCCTTCACTACTGCTGCTAACTGAAGCCGATTGATGCAGCCTCTGGATGAACAGTGAGCATTGCGTGGGGGGTGGATGAACAGTTCCCTGTGGGGGTGGATGAACAGGACCACGTGGTGTTGCCTCTGGATGAACAGTACCCCGATCGATCGAACTGGTTGGGGCTGGATGAACAGGACCCTGTGGAGGGCAGGATGAACAGGACCACCCCGTGGAGGGCAGGAAGAACAGTAGACGGTGGAGGGCAGGATGAACAGTAGCCCGTGGAGGGGTGGTTGAATAGGACGTCATGGAGAGGGCTGGTTGAACAGTAGTCGGTGAAGAGCGGTGGAGGTTGGATGAACAGGAGCCCGTGGATGAACAGTCGCAGGTGGAGGCTGGAGGAGGTCGACGGTGGATGAACAATAGCCCGTGGAGGCTGGAGGGGGTCGATGGTGGAGATGAACAATATCCCGTGGAGTCCCATTTTGCGATATGCCACACCCATCCCGATGAATAGGACCCCTGTTTCGACCGTAGCGCTCCAACACAAGTTTGTTTCCTCCGTTTTGCGGTACGCCACACCCCTCCCGATCAACAGGACCCCCGTTTCGACGGTAGGAGGTCCGTTTCCTCCGTTTTGCGGTACGCCAGACCCCTGCCGATGAATAGGATCCTGTTTCGAACGTGGTCGATCGAACACAAGGCCGTTTCCTCCGTTCTACAGTACGCCAGGCCTTGTTTCCATCGGCGGTTCCGTCCAAGCCCTCCCGATGAACACGATGACGCATTCTGTTTCGACCCAGCCGGATGGCTCCCCATGAACACGATGACGACGTTGTTTCTCCATTCCTACCTAACCATGTACACGAGCCCTGCCGTACGTACGCGTGAGTAGGCGTTCAAGACCCTGCCAGTATGTACGTACCTGGCCGAATTTACTTTCTTGCACCCTAGCTGCTGTACGTACGTGCACATGCTACGTGCGCGCCTCTACTACGACACGTGCGCACCTCTACATCCACCAATATGTACGTACACGTTCGCGACCAGAATGACAATGCTACGTACGCTTCGACCAGGTGGGTCCCGACTGTCAGGCAGTTCCTTGCGTGCGAAGATGTAGCTGGTGGGTCCCAGCAGTCAGGGGGGTGAATCGTTTTTTTTCCCGGACGCACTTCCTTGCATGCAAAGATGTAGCTGGTGGGTCCCAGCAGTCAGGGGGGCGAATCATTTTTTTGCCCGGACGCACTTACTTGCATGCAAAGATGTAGCTGGTGGGTCCCACCAGTCAGGGTGAGGTCTCCGCGGCAGCACAGCCGGCCACGAGAGGCAGGAGCATGTGGCACGACCGGCGCTGCTTTGGTCGGCTGGAACAGGAAGACTGGAGGTTGAAGAAGTACTACGACCGTTGGATGGACATCCTCCGGTCACTCGAGCTAGAATCGTTCATATTTACTAAGTTGACAAAGCACTCTGTCCCGTCAACTTAGTAGGCCCACAAGTCAGCCACCCACCAAGGTGGGTCCTAACTAGCAGGGGGAGTATTCATTTTTTGAGCGTAATAAGGAGGCACTTCCGGTGGGTCCAAGCTGACAGCGGGGGGAACGTTTTTTCACGAAATATGGTGACCCGTCCGATGGGTCCCAGCAGTCAGAGGGGACGTTTTTTTCGCAAAATACGGTGGCACGTCCGGTGGGTCCCTGTTGTTAGGTGGAGGAATCATTATTTTTTGCGTAATAAGGAGGCACTTTCTTCCTCCGGCTATGGACCCAGCTGTCAGCCTCTCCACGTACAGTACACTTCCGATGGAAGTCGTTCCTTGACCACGTTGACCACGCCGCATTCCGTTGCATGCATGCGTCCATGGGCGTGGTGCGTCCCCACTGTCAGCCTCTCACGTACAGTCATGTTCCGATGACTCTCGGTTGTTGACCACACCGTGTCGACCGCACCAAAGGCGGATGGACGACGGCAAGGCCCCATACTGGAACGGCCCGGAGATGGGGACGACGGGGTAGTGGAGTCGCAAATAGAGAGGAGTGGGAAACTTGACTGGTTCAGGTGCGTGGTAGCACAGCCGCAGTGCCGCCCACGGGAGACAGGAGCAAGAACAGAGGTTGAAGAAGGAGCACGGTTGTTGGATTAACATCCAACGGTCCAGCTGTTAGAGTCATTTGTTGATTAAGTTGACAAAGCCATGGGTACACATCCGCTTAGTAGGCCCACAATTCAGCCACCAAATCTAACGGGTCCTAGCTGTCAACGGGAGGAATAAATTTTTTCGCATAACAAGGAGGCACTTCCTTCCGTGCGAAGATACAGCCGGTGGGTCCCAGCTGTCAGGTGGAGGAAACTTTTTTTCAGCTTAATAAGGAGGAACTTTCCTTGCGTGCGACCATGGACCTTGTGAGTCCCAGCCGTAAGGCTCTCCACGTATAGTCCTCTTCCGATGACTCTCGTTTGTTGACCACGCCGCACCGAGAGCAGTGAGGCGGTGGACGATGGCGAGGCCCCGAACGGGAACGACTCGGAGATGGGAAGACGCGGCAGTGGAGTCGCAAATTGAGTGGAGGAGAAGGGTTATAACTGGTTCTGCTGCGGCGTGGGGCTGCAGTCGGTGGAGAATAACAGGAGGTGCGGAGGGGTGGAGGGATAACCTGGCCGGTGGTGGGGTAGCGCTTCGCAGTGATGCATGCTAAGCATAGCCGCTAGTCGCCGGAGGCCGGACCAGGCAGTCCCGGCGACGCTGGAGGAAGAAGACGAGAGATTGAAGGTGCATGCAGACCAAGTTGACAACGCCCTGCGTAGGCTTCGACTTATTGGCCCACATGTCAGCCTGCAAAAATGTGGCACATATTTAACCCATGTTTTCTAGAATGTACAGTCCATTTGCTGGGCTGGGTGAACAAATAATTTCGCGTCAATGCGGCCCATTTATATTATCTAAGAAATCCCAGCCCATTTGCACTTCCTTCAAATACACGAATTAGCTGGGCTTGTTATATATATAATGTTATGTTAGAAGGAGCAATTAATATCAAAACTAAACCGGAGAAGCACATTTTTTATATACATAATTAACAAATTAGTGAGTTATTGCTCAAAATAAAAATGAGCGCGTTATTATTACATTGGTCCTTAAAATCTTCGCAAGCTTTTGTACGCAATCACAAGGATTTTCCTTGCCTGTGAGTCAAAAACAACCAGGATTTTCCTTGCCAACTTCTGTTGAACATTTACTTTTACAAGTTAATAACACGTGGGATGTTTTTATAATTTATATATAAGTCTCCATAAAATATATGATAATAGTAATAATATAAATATATATAATGTGGTTAAAAAATACATTGGGCTGCCAATCTTTAAGAAAAAGCCCATAGGCCGGTATGGACCTCAAAAATAAGTTGAAACCACTGTCACCCATATGTCGTGGGCTACGCATGTTAAAATACCAAACCTAGGCCTAGCTGATACTTGTTCGCCCTCTGGAATAAAATGATACTAGATCCCCGAGCGAACTGGATTATAGAGGGGGCCGGCGGCACGATTGAAGAAGCACATCAGGAGAGATTTTTTTCTTCAGTGGATGGCTCTCGATGGCATTTCTTTACTTCCCTATGCACCATACAACTTGTATTTTTAGCCTCCCAATCTGTGGTGGACCAGCAGCCCATTTGCTGGGCGGGCCAACCTACAGAAACTAGCACTCGATTTTTCATCAAGCCCCAAAAACAATGCAGTACTATGTTTGTTTTGAGGCCGAAAACATTACTGCAGGGGTTGAGCAGAAGAGGGGGCAAGACAGAGCAAAAAGATTAAAACGAGCTGATGCGTCATTGCTACCCTAACAAAGCAGCTGCAATTCTTCACGGGAAGAAGGTGTGCCCCTTGACACCCACACGTCACATACCCCACAGTTGGCATACTAAAAAGTTCACACACAAGCACAACAGAAAAGGTAAACACTCGTATCACACTCAGGTTCACAGCACACGTTCATATTCATAGCCAACATTCACTATCAACAACTCAAAAGATTCATATATACACAAGTTCAGCGTGTCTATGGATCCAAATGATTGATAGATCACACAATAATATTCATAGATAATTCACAAAAAGATTCAGATATACACATGTTCAGTATGTTTATGCATCCAAATGATTGAGATCATAGCCAATATGATCCATCGACGAACTTTAATTACCTAGCGTACAGACTGGTAAATGGTGTTCAATCAGAGGTACTTATTGCTAAAATTAATGCTCGTATGAGTAAACTTTCGAGTACATAAGAGGCAGCACAGACAGTCTGAACTTTGCTTGTAGGTTTATCCTCAAATAGTGGCCTCGTGCCGAGGGAGGTTTGAGCAACTTGGCCACTACATTCATCCAACTAGTTTACTGGCTCATCTTGGTCCTGTAGCTCGCCAAAATTCTACATTGCAGACTGGTAAATGGTGTTCAGTTGGAGATACTTCTTGCTAAAATTAATGCTTCTATGAGTAAACTTTCGAGTACATAAGAGGCAGCACAGACAATCTGAACTTTGCTTGTAGGTTTATCCTCAAATAGTGGCCTCATGCCGAGGGAGGTTTGAGCAACTTGGCCACTACTTTCATCCAACTAGTTTACTGGCTCATCTTGGTCCTGTAGCTCGCCAAAATTCTACATTGTAGACTGGTAAATGGTGTTCAGTCAGAGTTACTTCTTGCTAAAATTAATGCTTCTACGAGTAAACTTTCGAGTACATAAGAGGCAGCACAGACAATCTGAACTTTGCTTGCAGGTTTATCCTCAAATAGTGGCCTCGTGCCGAGGGAGGTTTGAGCAACTTGGCAACTACTTTCATCCAACTAGTTTACTGGCTCATCTTGGTCCTTTATCTCACCAAAATTCTACATTGCAGATGAGAAAGGAGGCGGTTGAGAAAATGAACCACCCAAATTTTTTGTGCAGTTCAACTGAAATGGAGCATCTCTGGCGTGCAAACTGATTAAGTGCCAGATGAATATACACGTCAACCAACTTGTCTAGAGTCTTTAGACTCCATGCCATACATTTCGCTACCATATGTGCAGATAACCAAAAGGCACAAGTTGGGACCAAAGACTGGAATGTGTTTTTCTGGGCTATGCGCCAACCAATATTTTTGGCGTTCACTCTCCTAACACTTGGAGTTTGACAATTGGTTGACACCGGTTGATACTCGAATGAATATAGGCACTTCTTCTTGTCAACATCGATGCTTGTCTGAGTGAACTTTGGAGTACATAGCAGCAGCATAAGTACCTGTCCATCTGATCTTTTTGTGCAGTTCTACTGAAATCACCCGATGTAATGATTTGCTTGCGAGTTCAGGCTCCAAGTTACTCCTTTTTGAAATCGACAAACAGTAGCACAATACAAAATTACCAATACATATGACAAGCACAATAATCAGGATAAAGACCAGTACCAACCTGTGTGAGGTAGCATATCAATTACTCTTTCCTTTGACTGGAAGCCGAGATAAGCCAAGCGACTGATAGCAAAGGAAGAATGCAAGCCGAGATTAGCGACTAACAGGAAAGGAAGGAATCTATCGAGGCAATGAAGCACCCAAAGTTTTTGTGTAGTTCCACCAAAATTGAGCATCCCTGTTGGCACATATATTGAGAGAGTGAGATTACTGTAATAGCGGGACTAGTTGATGAAACATACATTAACAAATAGAAGCACCCTCATTATCTTGATGAAACATTCCCTCCCTGCTCCACCACATGATTCACCTCATAGACGAACATACACACGTACATGATATAGCATAGGGTTCTACGAAAGATTTGTTTAACTCCGACAGGAAAATTAGGTAGCAGTAAATTAGTGGTACTTAAGTACTCCTAATTAATTAAGTGAGACAACAGAAGTGGAAGGGCTCCCTAGAGGATCGTCTCACATGTAAGGTAGTCGTTGCCGGAGCCTTTGAATGGCCTCGACTGAGGCCTCTGGCTTCAGCAAGATCGCCTTGGCACTGTTTACTCTTATTCTTCTTCCTCTTCATGTTCTGTTTCTCAGTTTCCTCACCAGTTGGTGAAACCAAGTACATGATTGGCCTTCTATTTCAGAATTGGTTTTGTCAGTGAGGGAGTACAAGTGTACTAGTAAAAAATAGCATTATTTTCTCATGGCAGTCGCAAAATAGAGATGAACACAAGCATTAAATATCTTCTTACCTAAAGGAAGGTTATCCTGCCAATATGGATGATCAGGATTGGAACACAGATCTCCCTTTGTGCAGTTCCACCAAAATGAACCAACTGTTCCATTCTGACATTCTAGTTAAACAGCACAAAAGTTACTTCTTTTAAGAAGAGTTTTGTGCAGTGCACCAAAAGGTCACAACAGCAACCAGGTGAAATGGATATCCCTGTTTGCACAAAAAGCTACAGAGGAAATAGTCAGAGTCTCAAACAATTACAGGCAAAAACATTTGGCTAAACTTGTCATGGCTTATAACAGTGGCATGGCTATTTTTACTAGGGGCATTAGATTAAGAACAGCTAAATATTTGGTATAAGGGCATGGGACAGTGGGTGCACTAGCAGTCCAGCAACATGTACCTAAACAGGGGCATAAAGTGGTGATTCATAGTTTATTGCCCCGAGAAACAAACATCCAAGAAACATATATGGGTTGGTCCCATTTTTGTTCACTCTAGCCACCTACTCCTATGTGTGGATAGCAAATCTTGTCCTGGTCATTCCACTGTGTACATCGTCACCCTTATATTTCCCTTTTCGACCAAGAGACCGGTTGGATGACCAGTCTGTACTACTTTCACCCCTTCCCTTCCTGTTTGTACCATGTCCGATGTACTACATACTAAATTCCCCCACCCCACTTTATTTCTTGTTTGAACCAAGTACAAGATTCGACTCCATGAAGTAGCTATACCTCAAAAAATAGAAGAAGAAAAATAGGCGACGTTGGACCATCCGATCGAGAGAGCTGAGAGGTAGAAAATGATGCACATGCATCGATGTAGCGAGCTGGGGAAGTAGAGCTAAGGCGGTTTCGAAGGAAGATATACCTGAAGGTCGTCAGGATGTGGATAGGTGGGTGGCGGGAGGCCGGATCCTCCCACACTAGGGCAACGATGAAGGGATCAGAGGACCTCTCGCGCCGGCGCTCGGCCAGAGATAATGGTGCGGCCGGCAGTGGGTCTCCTCCCTCGCTGTTGATGATGGCCTAAACGCTGCCCCTCCCCCCCCTTCACCGGCGGAGGGGGATACGTCCGGATCAGTAACCAGCAGTGAGGATAGAACGACAGTGTTTTTTGAAGGGAGAAAGGCAGTGTTACCACCCCTATCTTGTTTAGATCTGGAGAGGATGAGGGTGTGTGAATAGAGCAACCCTAGCAAGCAAGCGCGGAGGCTCCGGCCTATATATACGTAGTGGGGTACTTTTCCTTTTTCACTCCATCAAAACAATCATTTAAAATTATGTACTACATGTCAGGTCGCCGTTTTTTTAGTTGTTGATTGTTTTTTGAGATAGCTACCCGCTTGTTCCGAGTGGTGTTATGGTGTGCCAGGTCGCACTTTGTATCATTCAAGTCTGGTACAAGTCCCTCCATTAAATGAACAACCACCCCCTCGTAAAAATTGTGAACAAGCCCACGTCTAAAATTATCGGAAACGTGGTTTGCCCCAACATGCATTATTATTTATACTTCCTACTCCCTCCGTTCCTAAATATAAGTCTTTTTTATTAGCCACACCTAAGATAAGAAGTTTTTTTATTAGCAGTGAACCCCACATGTCATAGACACAAAAAGTGTGGCAAGATTCCCTTAGGCAAGCCAAAGTATGTCTAACAATTGGAGCAAGTCAAGTTAGGCAAGTGTGGCAAGTGTGGGAAAAATAATGTGGCAACATAAGACAAACATAGTCACAATCCAAACAGCCCTAATTTTTTGTGACATGCATGGAAATTTGGTTAGTTAAATTTATAGTCAAAATTTGGCAAGGTGCATCAAATCAACACATGCAAGTATCAAAAGGGAAGTCATGGCATGCATGCATGCGTTGTACTCCCTCCGTTTCCAAATATAAGTCTTTTTGAAGATTGCAACAAGTGACTACACACGAAGCAAAATATGTCTACATACATCTGTATGTAGTAGTCCATTTGAAATGTGTAAAACGACTTATATCGAGTGTAGTGCTTTGATGTGTCGCGTCAACTCGTACAAGACCGAGAAGTTCGCTTACTACAATGCCCTCTCCCTCGCGGACTGAGCTCCGGTGCCTTAACTGCACCTGCCTTTGGCTGCATGACAGGTGGGGAAACTACCTGTTGGGCCCACCTGTCATGGACGCAAGGGTAGGAGCAGTAAGTCAATGAAGCTGCGTCCCTCCCTCGTGCATGAGCGTGGTGGCTAGCAGGACTAGTAAGAGCTTTCGCTACATGCTTCTTGACGGCGGCGTACTTGCGGATGTAGTCGTTGACCATCATGTCGTCCATGCAAGAGGCGAAGCCGCCTTCGGCGAGGGCTACGACGCCGGCGGTCGCCAGCACCGTCTAGAAACACTGCGCGGTGCGGTGCCGCAGGCCGGCGCCTTGGATGATTTGGCACAGCCGACTGCCGCTCGCGACCATCGCCTCCATAGGTGCTTCTGGCTCCTGGTCGCTTGGTCTTGGATTGGAGTGAGCAGTATTGTGCAGAGGCTAAGGAGTAGATGGATTGGAGTGGTGGGGCGCGTTTATATGAGAATCTAAACTCTCTTGCATTCACATCGTGCTGGCTCTATTCTTCTTCTCCAATTAATTCGCTCTGCATGTAGAGTAATTTGAGGATGCATCATTGACCGTTCAATGTCTCGGGAACCGCTACCCTCTCCCTCCTTGGCATTCAAGCACCTATGGAGGCGAGGCGACTGCCGCTTGCATTTATCGCGTGTCAGGAGACGTTCCCGTCGATGACGAGGTGCCTATGGTGACTTTGTAAATTTCAAGATGATAGTACTAGTATACTCAATATTGTGCACCGCGACCAAGGCCAAGAAGAAAATGAGAGAACTACATATTTATTTATGGTGTAGATTCACTCATTTTGCTCCATATGTACTCCGTCTCGGTGCAGTCTAGTCACGTGTTGAAATATCTAGAAAGGAAAATACTCCTTTCTGGTTTACAGGGCTATACTAGCAAGTAGTACTACAATACTGGGCTCACATAGCAATTTTGTCTCATGCAAGAGCCTGGCTATATGCGTGCTCCAAGATTCGCAACTGCCACGTTCGGAAAATTTATATATTGAGCGCAATGAGCGTATTATGAAGTCCACTGACCGTATTTTTACAAATATATAGTGACAGACAGTGTATTTATCTCGTTTGAAATTAAGCCATATTAACCGGAGAGGAGGCAGTATGGACTAGCATTACTTTGATGTGTCCCGTCAACTTGCCGAACAAGGAGAAGCTTGTAGGACGGGAGAAGCTTGCGCGTAGTGGCTCGTAGGACAAGGAGAAACTTTTGACTAATGCAAGTTGTCCTTCGCTCAGGCGGTGGATGTGCAACAGTTAATTCGGTGTCAGATTGCCAGAAGCATACACTATACTAGTAGTACTATTATTGTTGCACTTCCCGAAGAGGCGAACAGCCAAGCGCAAAGTTTACTAGTACTAGTACTACTACTATAGTCTATAGAGGTAGTAGTAGGAACCGGATGGAGGAGCGTCTGCACTCTTATTATATTTTTAAAATGTGACAAAACAATCTTCAACACATTTGGTTCTCTTCGAGGGTTCTCACTTGTGATAATGGAAGTTGATTGCATGGAACACTCGCCACAATTCTTGCTTAATTATGACTCATATCATGTTACAAATAGGAGCGCTCGGTACTATTTCCTCTTTTTTTGTTATTCAGCATGTAAACATGTCAGCAAACCTTGCACCGCATCTTTGTGCGAACCGTGCTTGATGCACTTTGAATGTGGCCGAGAGCTGGCTTGATGAAACACCTCGCTTCCTACTTCTTTTTTTGTGGGGTACCTCGCTTCCTAGTGACCAGTGTCTTGACTGGTCGTCCTAAGAATGCTTATATATGGATAAAGCTCTCTCATTTGCCCGCAAAAAAGATTAAGCCATATTAACCGGAAAGGAGGGAGTATGGACTAGCACTACTTGTTGGTGTGTCCCGTCAACTCGCAGAATGAGGAGAAGCTTGCACGACAAGGTGAAGCTCGCTTACGCCTTTTGACTAATGCAACGTACCCTCGCCCAGGCGGTGGACATGCATTAGTTCATTCGGTATCAGATTGCCAGAGGCATACACTATAGTACCGAACATGCGGAGTACCATCATTGTTTGACTTCACAAAGAGGCGAAGAGCCAAGCGCAAGGTTTAGTAGTACGAGTAGTACTACTACTAGAACTGCATGGTGGAGCCTCTGTACACTTATTTTTCTTAATCTCCGATAAAGTACACATTTATTCCGGAGAAGGGCGAGAAACGGCAGCCCAACATGTAATGATGACATCGATCAACCATGCTGGAATACATATTGGCTTCCGTGCGAGCCCGTCTGTGTGTTATCGCTCCTCGTCTCTCTCAAGGAACGACGGGTTGGCCATTTTGCCGTCAATTGAGATCGGTTTGCTCACACTTCGGTCCCACATGTCAGTGATATGCCAAGAGGAGGTGCGTTGACCTATTGGCCATACGCGTACTTGGTTTTGCACCTTCATACTACTCCTCCCTCCATCATAGTTTACATGGCGCGCTTCATTATGATGCATTTCTCTCAATGCATTTCCACCACCAGAGTGACTTTAGACGCGTTTGGTTTAATGCTCAATTAATTAGGGCGTGGTAATCACAATTTTCTCTTGATGTAGTACTACGGAGTTGAGTACATGCATGCATGTGTGTACCCGGGGTGGAAGCACTGCATGCATGTGTGTATGCATTATTTCCTCTAGTAATAGACGTCGTGCTATAACTACCAATGCTATTTTTCAGGCCGATCGCTAGTCGCCTTGGTCCCAGAGATTTTCTGTTTTTCTGAAGCGCGCTCTATAAACAGTGACGGATGGAGTAGTATGAGCGGATTCAAAGAAGAGCGAATTGATGGTTGCTTCTTCCGAGCAACTTACAGTGGGAAAGGTGGGGCTTATGATTTGACTGCACATTACTCACTATTAATGCGGCGCAGCGACCGGTCTGAGTCTCCCATGCGGCTGTGCACTACCCCCTCGGTTCTTAAATATACTCCGAAGTATTTGTATTTCTAGAGATTTCATCGAGTGACTACTCAAATATTTGTCTTTTTAGAGATTCAAATGTACTAGTACATACGGATGTATATAGACATATTTTAGAGTGTAGATTCACTCATTTTGCTCCGTATGTAGTCACTTGTTGAAATCTCTAGAAAGACAAATATTTAGGAATGGAGGGAGTACACATACAAAGCAACATGAGTGAATCTACACTCTAAAATATGCCCATTTAAAATTTGTAAAAGGCAAATATTGTTGATGACAGTTGCAACGACAAAAAAGAAGCTCCACCGTGTACCCGCGCGGGTGTGGCTGGGCACGAAGCATGAGTATGTGTGCACGGTGCACCTATTCTCTTCTTGTATACGTACACCACCTACGTGGGGTTGTGTGAGAAAGATACAGACGTAGAGAGATATAGTGTGTGGGTTCGTGAGAGTTTTTTTAGGGGATGGGGGGTCAATCAAAAAATGTAACATATGCAATGTGTGTGAAATAGAGTCCTGGATATATCATATATATAGAGGGGCGATCCACGAGAAGAGAGTGGAGGTAACATCGACTTGAGGTGTCCATAGAATCGAAGAGAGGGATGAATGTGTGTGTGTGCGCGCGCGCGGTCGATAAAGAGTGCCATCGAATTTGTGTGTGCCCACGTCAAAGATATAGAGTGGCTGGCCTACTAGAACGAGAGAGGGGAGAGGTGCGGTTTGTCTCTGTGGCATGGATACCTACCTACAGCGCTCGACCATCGGCGTGTGGTGGGGGGAGGCCTAATTAACTATAGAGGTACAATGGCTGGTATATGTGTGGAGGAGGAGAGAGGCCTACCTCATGTATTAAGGGAGATCGATCTACCACATGTATTAAGGGAGATCGATCAGCATCCATGCATATGTGTAGGAGAGCAATAAGGTTGGGTGAGAGACGAAGCTAGAGTGTTGGAGGGGGTGGTAGTGGATTTGCTTCTAACAAATGGTGGGATAGGCTTGCTAGACAACCGAAGGGCACGCCTGCAATATCAATAAGAGAGGGGATGGCTGCCTGTCTGTGCACGTGTGTGTGAGAGACGGGTCAGGAGGCATGTACGAATGATGAGGGGGGAATGTATGGCTGTGGTAAGCACACATAACTACATAGGAAGATCAATCGTCCTTTGTCATAGAAAGGACAGACATAACTTGTGAGGTACGCCGATCGATGGGGCGAATAATTAAAGTCGGCTTAGGTATATGTTGGGAGATCGATCAATATACATGCATGTGTGTGTTAGAAGCAAATGAGGCACGGGGAGAAGGATAGAGAGAGAGGGATGCATCTAGGAGGTGGTGCGAGAGTCATACTATATCAAGGGGAAGGAGTGTGCGAGTACGAGATCGATGAAAAGAGTGGTGGGAGTGAGGCATGGACGGTGATAAGAGAAGAGTGGAAGCTTGTGTTTGTGCTAGGCACACCTAGCTAGAGAGGCATATTGATCGATGTGTGCCGTAAAGAAGGAGCTGGGGGGCCTACACACACCGTGGGTGAACGACCTAAAGTGAAAATACGAATTTGCGCAATGGAGCAAGAGAATGCTGAGGGAGGGTGAGAGGGATGTGGGCGTCTGCATGCACGAGAGAAAGTTAGCGCTAGTAGCTACAAAGATAAGAGGATTGTGTGGGTGTAAAAGACGAATAGAGATCATACTTCATTATAAAAAGTGAATTCAGATATTTGAAGAATTTATCATAGTGTTTTAAGCCGACGCATGTGTGAATATATATAACGGTGATACACATGGTGTGGTTATGAACATGTTATACTACATATAATATATTTTATCTCTACTCTTATAAAAAACGGAGTTGTTGATGATGGTGCCATCCTGCAATATAGGCCATCCGAAGGAAACTATGGAAATTTTGAAAAAAGATACCCACACCCCTCTCCATATTTGCAAATTAGGCCTCCCCTTGATAATGTTGATGTTCTGTGGAACGCATGGGCATCTTGCTAGTACTACGTATAACATATAGAACATTGATCATAATTTGGGATAATTTGTGGCTTTTGCAGCTCAGGTCTAAATACTTGTCATAATGTACGGGGCAGGGCGCTATACTATGTGTGATAATCACGGTGTACATGTATGGAACATGGTTTAGATTATGAATATATAGTTAGTACATCAAATGTACTATTATTCGGAATCAACATCAAGTGTATTCAAAAAATAGAATTCGAGTTCATGTAGTACAAATAGTTTATATCTATCTCTATAGTAATCATGTGGTGTGTTATTAAGGTAATACACGAATGATGGTTGAAGTTGGCAACAATCATGATTGTAAATTCTTATTGAAATAGAGAAACGAATTCAAATTCAATTCGAATTGCAGCGGTAGTATAGGCATTTGGAATGCACTAAAATGTTGGTATGAGTAGGTTACATGCATTATACCGCAAGCGAAAAAAATTAATTGGACATAACATGGATTCATACTACCGAATAGCATTTAATTGCACTAAATTGTTGGTATGATTATCTTTAAATAGAATTTTTATAGTAAAACGGGCAAGACTCTCTCTTTGTGTGGTGTGAATAGATTTATTTTTTTCATTTTCTTTTTGGCTGAGGGAAGTGCAAATTGATTTGGTACGTACAAGTACAATATTACACGTTAGGCTTGTCAAAACCGGCGCCTTGTTATATCCTGAAAATTCAGATATCGTGCTCCCAAAACTGGCGCCTTCAAAACCCGCGCCTTACTATCCAGAAATTACAACGCGCGCGAAAACTGCCTCCAGCTGCCAAATCCCGACACGCGAAATCCCCCTTCTAACCCTGAGCCGAAAGGGCCGCTAGTTCAAATCGGTGGGGGTGCTTTTGTAACACACCCTACATTTTGGACAAGCGCGTCCCTAAGTCTTGGTTCACCCCCTCCCATCGCCTCCTTTTCGCCATTCAAAATCCCAGGCCGCCATAACCTCTCCTCTCCAGCCGTGAAACCCCACCCTCCTCCGTTCGCCACCTCACCGCTGCCCAGCCGGAGCCTCTTCCCCGATGACGTCGTCCACCGCAACAGCTCGACGTCCCTCGTCCACCTCCCTGGATGAGGATCCGTCATCCATCTCGTCGTCCCGCCGGTTCAGCCGCCCCATCCTCCAACTCCAAGGAGCTGCTCCGACGATCACCTCGTCTATCGCGGCTGCTCCATCCCCACAGTGCCGCCCTAACCTGCTCCACCAGAACCGCAGCATCCTCACCGACTCCTCGGACGAAGCCGAGGCCTACTCGGCGCCACCAAAGAGGTTGCACACTCATCACATCACACCTTCTCCTTAGCTCGACCTCCTGGTGCCGACAGTGCTCCATCCCGCACCCCGATGGAGGGCTACCTTGAAGCCGGCGTCGTGGGCGACATCTCCATGGTGGCTCTCCCTAGTGTGAGGCCCCTTCGGCGGCAGCGTCCATACCAACTGGATCTGCTGCTGCTGCTCTGGCTCTCGCTCGCGCTGCTGCTGCTGCTGCTCCGGCTCTCGGTCGATCACTCGCTCGCCCAGCTGCTGCTGCTCTGTCTCTCGCTCGCGTTGCTTCTACTGCTCTGACTCTCGCTCGATTGCTCAGCTGTTGCTGCTGCTCTCCCCCTTGCTCGTGTTGTTACGGCTGCACTCCCCTCGCTCGTGCTGCTTCTCTGCTCCGATTTGGCTACACTTCAGTCGACTGAATCGACTTTTGGGTCAGTCGATTTTCAAGGGGTGGGGGGGCTTGCCGGAGAGGTACCCCACTATCTATCTTAGGGTTCAGGGTGGGGGCAGGGGGCCTATAGGGCTAGCCGGGGCAGCGGCGGACCGACGGTGGGGAGTTGTTTCGGGGCGGCGAGGCGACGCTGAGGCCGGCGGCGAGGCCGGTGGTGGCTGGTGGCTCAGGGAGTGCAGGTTGAAGATGAACTGTAGGCCCTCCCTAAACTACATGTAAAGTGCCTCTCTGCTACCATTGCGTTCAGTTTCGACAGTAACATTCAGATTCCACAGTAAATTTCAGTTTCTACAGTTAAGTTCAGAGTCAACAGTTTTTACCTCATCTGTTGTAGTCAGGTGGTTTTTGGTGATGTAAATTTTACATCTATTTCACATCATCTATTGGAGATGCTATTAGAATCCCACTTGAGATTGACGATGTCTGTCTTGTGCTGCTTCGGCCTTGATGTCTTACGGCTCACCGGGGCTGCTCCAACGACAGAACGATCCATCACAACAGAGCAGTGCCCTGGACACCGTCTAAAGATTCCTCGGATCTTCCTCCACACCTTCGACAGCCAGCTCTACCTCAACTGCTTCAGCGACCAACCCAATGATGCTGAGGTTGACACGGCCACGGCAAAGAGGTTGTACACTTGTTGCATCACTTATTACTATACATTCATGTCGATCCATTAGGGTTATTTTGGTTCGACGGAAAAACATAGCAATAGGGAATTTTCCAATGGCACTCTACTATTCAATTATTCATGCACTTTGTTGAAAGGAATGACGCAAAACATCCAGCTGGACCTACTTTTCAAAATCCTATGCATGAAAACAAGACCAAGTGCATTAGTGGAAGAATAACAATCTAATTGTACACGCTTTCATATGGTTTTACTTTATTTTGGCCATGTTTCTTTGCATTCCTCTGCTCTTCCAATTCCTGTAAAGCAAACACCCAAGTTGACAGAAATCCTGTGTATACAAATGCTCTATTTACCATGTGCATTCCTATCCTATTCTGGTGCTTTTACTATCCCTGTGTTTTTAGAATCATGCAAAACAAATGAGCCCTTACAGAATTACTTCAGTTACAGGTAGGTGTCGAAGGGAACTTTGTGTGGTTTGTCCTGCTCCTGTCGCGACATCGTCCACCTCACCTGAGCTTCTGCATCGACAGAAACATCCACCAAACCGGACATCACGACTCATGACCATCTTCCGCCACCTCAGATCTCCTTCCCTGCCGCCGGCACCCACCGCAATGGCATCACCATCATCGACTCAGCAGATGAACCTGAGGAGTACAAGGGTCCACAAGAGAGGTCGCACTCTTTTGATTCTGCTTATGTTATGCATTGCTTAAAATTACCTGCTACTTTATCATCCTGTTCACCTCTTGGACTCCAAGTCAGGTCCAAATTAATGTTCAAACTTGAGTTCTAAATTAGTTGTGGGGCACATATCAAGGAAGCAATGAATAGTATCTCTATCTAATATCTGGTTCACCTAGGGTATGCCTATGTTGTTCATCTTGGGTGGGAAACAAATTGTAAAGCAATCATCATCTGTCTTTTTTATTAAATTAAAGCAATCATCAGCTTGCTATCATTACTTTTGGATCCATCCACTGGTTGTTACCATCACTCTAAATTTCTGCATGCTCTCCTTACATAATCTCTCCATATTTTCTCGTATGCATGTCAGATATTGTACACAGTCATGCTGAACATGTAGAGAAAAAGAGAAGAGTTTTGCATGGCAATACAATGTTATGCAGACATAGCTCCATGGTGGGTTCAATGGCAAACCCTCCCCACCTCTCTCCAGATTGTAATCCAGAGGAAGATATCTATTCTGAGGCGGATTCAGACGTCGCTGACCACTCCTATTTATCCCCCAAGGTGTTTGCTCTACCTTGGCATGATGATGTTAGTCATATCATGCATATCTTGCCTCGTAGTATATATATATATATATATATATATATATATATATATATATATATATATATATATATATGCCTGTTGCTTAGTTTAGACATGTTCTGTAATGCCACCTGTTTAGTTTCTATATCATATATGGAAATTGTGCAGTCTCATGTCTTTTAGCCAGCCATAATATACGTGAAATGTGCAATGCCGTCCTGTTTAACCAAACATCATATATTTGAATGATATCTTGCCCATACTTTTCTTCATTAATTTTCCATTTGTCAACAATGTTTGTACATTAAACTACTCTTCTTGCGAATCAGCCTTTTGGGTGGGAGATTGAAAAATCTGGAGTGAAAACAAGGCCTTCAGAGCAGATAGTGCTACCTGTCGAAGCAGATCTCTTGTTGGGTCCCGATAGCTCCTCGTAGATGGATTCAGAGACAGATGACCAGTCCTATTCCCCCACCGAGGTGTATGCTCTAACTTGGCACGGTTATACTGCTCATATCATGCATATGGTGTCTTGCATTGCATAGATTAGACATCATATACACAATATTCAACACCATGTTCTTAGTTCAGACATCATATCTAATGCCCTCTGTTTAGCATATAAATCACATATGTGAATTAAATGATGCGATCCTGATTACTTAGATAACATGTAGGTGAATTATGTCATGCGATCCTGTTTAGTTATTCATCATATCTTTGAATTATGTTATGCTATGCTATCTAGTTTAGATAGACATCATATATGTGAAATTATGTGATGCTATCCATTTTAGTTAAACAATATACATGTCAACTATTTAATGACCCCTTTTTTCCACACTATCTATTGCATATGTCTATCATACAATGTTTGTACATTCAACTATGTTTCCTGTTTATCAGCCATTTTAATTGGAGCGGGTGATGCCAGCATCTAGCGTACTAAAAACACGACCTTCAAATAAAACAGTGCTACCTCTTGGTGGATATAGCACCCCGGTTGTACATGCACGAGAACCAGCCCTACCACACATAACCCAAACTCTCGCAGATTGTACCCTACTGCGATGGACAGAGAACCAGCTTCACCCAATCTAACCCCCACCCCAGCAGATAGTAACCCAGTTCCTGTTGACACGACACCATCTCCACCATAGAGCTCTCAAACAAGAACAGTTAGTAAGGCAGCTCCAATGCCCAAAGGGCCAGTACTACCACGGCGAACCCTAACTCCACCAGTTAGTACGCCTATTCCTGTGGAGGAAGCACAACCAGCTAGTTGTAGTTTAGCATCTATCGCATTTGATGTTGTTAAATCGTATGTGCGTATCTTCCCATCTTGGAAATATTATACTGAAGATGAAGGAAAATGCCAGTTGCAGGTGTTTGTCCAGGAGTTATGTGTAAGTAATGTTATTGATGGCAATTACTTTGCTTTGTCCCGTACATCCTACCTCCATGATGGTTATAATACAAAAAATCGCATTTTTCTCTATAGAGAAGGACCGATTTGGAAACTCAGGATGAGGTAACCTGTGTTAATACCTCTTCTATCTTCAAGAATGCTTGGTGGTAGTATCGGAATTACCTGAAGTAAACGTACTTCACCGGCAAAGAAACTCATCAAATTCCATTTACGTTCTCCTGAGACACATTTACTGGACGATGACTGGGAACGCCTTGTTCTGTACTGGTCCCGAACCAAGAATGTGGTAAGGTCTATGAGCTCATTTTCTATTTTTAAGTACTATATTCTTGTGTCTTACTGTACTCTGTTCATATAGAACAAGTGCCTAAACCTGAAGAACAATTGTTTTAATTTAAGATTCCATTGCTATCATAGTTCAAAAAAGCGCTAGGCGTTAATTCTGTGTTTTGCCACCGCTTGTGCTTTACTGACCAAAGTGCATGCTTATGCGCAGTTATGCATAGATTAAGCGTAGTTATGCGCAATGCGTTTCGCCAATGCCTAGAGCATAGGCGCGCTTAAGAGCTCGCTTAGGCACATCAGGTATGTTCACGCATGTTTCTTTAACAGGCTTTCTCTTATCAATAGCTTTGTTGATTTCAATTTCAATTTGTGTATACAATTGACTTCTCATATCATGCACATTACTAGCACCATAACAGAGCCAATAGTGTTGTTGTACATGTATACCCCTGGTACCCATCTGAAATCATGTTGTGCCGTGTAGTCTCCCATGCTTTGTATTCTTTCACTGCTGCTTTGTCTTGAACTAATATGATTTGAACCATGTCTCTATTTTGATTTGGCAAGACATTGAAGTGACCATAGGACATAGATATATGTTTGTTTGATGCTTTTATTATGTACTAGTACTTGGCAATAGAAGACCTGGTAGTTTAATCCTGTCCACCTTACTAATGAACTGGTTCATCGAAATGAGTTTCATATACTAGTACATGCTAAATTGTTATGTGTCTGCTTGTTTCTTATTTTAAAATGCTGACAGAATATTAGGGAAGAGTGCCTTATTAAGCAGTGGTAAAGGAAGTAATGCAGATAAGGTTCAGGATAGTGACACATCCTTCCTGGTCTCCATCAAAGATGATAAAACTGTTAAGGAAGACTATCTCGAAGACAGTGAGACAACCCGAAAGTCCTGTCTTGGTTTAGTGTTGGAGTTACTGGCCACTACCGCTTGCACAAGCTATTCAAACTCATTGTCTGAATTAGTTTGGTTTCTTGAGTCTCAACTAAAAGCTGAAAGACATCGATTAGCTATGCTGCGACAAGAAACAGAAGGACTGCGGAAGTCCCTGCAGCATTCAGATGCATACTTTCTGGTGCAACAGCAAGCGTTGGAGGATTTTAGCGCCAAACAGGACAAAGCTAATAAGCTTTCTAAGCTTATTGCTAGCATGGTGGATACCATGTTTCTTGAGCTCTTCTGAAGTTGTTTCAGTTATGCTCTTATTTTTCTGCCACGTTTATTTGCACTGGTGTCCAATTTTGACGGCCAGTGTATGTAATATGCTGCTTTGTTCCCTATATTTGCACTGGTGGCGAACCTTGATGCCCAGTGGATGTAATATGTGTAATAGTGATAATAGGCTTGCGTTAATTGCTTGCTTATTTATTTCCTTATTGTCTTGTTTAGTTGTTTGCTTGTAGTCACTTCAGTTCTTTTTCTGTATTTTTCTAGTGGCCACAATAACCTATCTTTGGAAGCTAGGCCAGAATAATCATGGCAACACACGAACTGTTGTAACCATGGGCCTCCTATGGGCCGTATGATCCATGGGACTTCTACGGGCCGTAGGATGCATTGGCCTTCCATACGGCCCGTAGGATCCATGGGCCTTCTACGGGCCGTACGTTTCATGGGCCTTTTACGGGCCGTAGAATCCATGGGCCTTCTATGAGGCGTATCATCATTTCGCCAATCATGGGCCGTACTATTCATGGACAATAACGGGCCGTTAATAATCCGTATTTGATAACTCTATGAAAACAGCCCAATGGGTTTTTTTGACATGAAAACGGCCCAACGTATTACCGGGCCACAAACGGGCCGACTCTAACCACGGGCTGAATTTGGCCCACAAGCAGAAAATGACAGTAACGGGCCGTACATAAACGAATGTGGAAATGAGCCCAAGAATAAATGGGCCCCGAGAAGGCCGAAAGATAACATGGGCTGGAAACGGCCCAACGGAATAACAGGCCGTTAATGGGTATAAAGTGATACACTGTTCATTACGGACCAGTTTCACCACGTGACGTTAATGGATATAAAGTGATACACTGTTCATTATGGGCCAGTTTTACCACGGGCTGTTAATGGGCCGAGAGTAATAAGGGCCTCATATGGGCCGAAAGACGTCATGGGCCATACATGGGCCAGAAGTTAAAACAGGCTGGAATTATATTGGAGAGCCCACATGACGCTACTAGGCCTAATTCGGATAGGACGTAAACGGGCCCTGGGTTAGCGGGGGCTGTAAATGGGCTATATGCGAACAGGCCGTTCACAGGCTTGCCGTGGGCCGGCCGGCCACCTTTTGACCAAGTCAAACAGCTCGGAATTTCACATGAATGGGCCTCTGTTGGGCCGTGCCACATGTCGATGTATCATAGGCGCTTTGGGTCCAATGAGTGGATGGCATCTGTCCCAACGTTGAGCTGACACGTGTTTCCTCCAGCCAATGATGATTTTACACGTGGAAAATCCCCATTGGTCGGGGATGTTAATGGGTTATCGGATCCAAAACCGGACCCGATAGCTTAACAGCGTTCCGTTACGGTGGATGCCACGTGTCGGTCACCCTTGACGAAAGCACTTCTGTGACGCGCGATTTATCATCATGGAAGTGGACACTTCCGTGATGATAATTTTGGTAATGTCATGGAACACTTCTACGATAGCACAGGTATGACTATCTTGATTCTATCATAAATTTGTCATGGATGTACATGCATGACAGAAAACGTGACCTACTGTGACAAACACGTATCATCACGGAAGTGTATTTTTTTGTAGTGATACCATCACTCATCCCCGACTGCCACTCATAAGGAAGATAATCAATGAATAAATCATGCTCCGACATCATCATCACCTAACGGTTCACCATACGTGCATGCTACGGGACTCACAAACCTTAACACGAGTATTTATCAAATTCACAAT
Source organism: Triticum monococcum (assembly GCA_034509565.1). NCBI lineage: Eukaryota > Viridiplantae > Streptophyta > Magnoliopsida > Poales > Poaceae > Triticum > Triticum monococcum. The sequence goes on along the minus strand of CM067847.1, from coordinate 636,821,940 downwards.
TACTCTCTAGCATGACTATAATATCACCATAATTATATCCCAAACAATCATAAGGAGTCAAACTTCTCATAGTATTCCATGCACTTATATGAAAGTTTTTATTATATAACTCTTGGATGCCTATCATATTAGGACTAAATTTATAACCAAAGCAAATTACCATGAGAGTTCAACAATTTCTATAAAATAAAACCACCGCCGTTCTCTAAAAAGATATAAGTGAAGCACTAGAGAAAAATTGCCTAGGTCAAAAGATGTAAGTGAAGCACATAGAGTATTTTAATAAATCACGATTCATGCTTGTCTCTATCAAAAGGTGTGTACAACAAGGATGATTGTGCAAAACTTAAAATAAAAGACGTAAATCATACAAGACGCTCCACGCAAAACACATATCATGTGGTGAATAAAAATATAGCCTCGAGTAAAGTTACCAATAGACGAAGACGAAAGAGGGGATGCCTTCTGGGGCATCCCCAAGCTTAGGTCTTGTTTGTCCTTGAATATTACCTTGGGGTGCCTTGGGCATCCCCAAGCTTAGGCTCTTGTAACTCCTTATTCCATAGTCCATCAAATCCTTACCCAAAACTTGAAAACTTCACAACACAAAACTCAACAGAAAATCTCATAAGCTCCGTTAGTACAAGAAAATAAATCACCACTTTTGGTACTATTGTGAACTCATTCTTTATTTATATTGGTGTAATGTCTATTGTATTCCAACTTTTCCATGGTTCATACCCCCCGATACTACCCATATATTCATCAAAATAAGCAAACAACACAAAGAAAACAGAATCTGTCAAAAAAAGAACAGTTGTTAGCAATTTGTAACTCTCGAATACTTCTGTAACTCCAAAAATTATGAAAAAATAGCACTTCCTAAGAAATTTGTTTATTAATCTTATTCAAAAAGAATCAGTATTTTATCGTGGTTCTGTTACAAATGAAAATTAATCTCCTGGGCGCAAAAGTTTTTGTGTTTCAGCAAGATCAAATCAACTATCATCGTAAGCTATCCCATAGGTCTTACTTGGCACAAACACTAATTAAAACACAAAAACAAAATCTAACCATAGCCTATATATGCAAAACATAACCTAAAAAGCAAGAACAAAATTAAAATTGGGTTGCCTCCTAACAAGAGCTATTGTTTAACGCCCTTAGCTAGGCTTTAAAATACGAATGGATCTAGCTATTGTCATCTTTGGTATGCAATCCATAAGTGGCTCTCATAATTGATTCATATGGAAATTTAATTTTCTTTCTTGGAAAATATTCCATGCCCTTCCTTAACAGAAATTGAAATCTAATATTTTCTTCTTTCATAGCAATAATTGCTTAGAAATTGAAATTGAAATTGACAGACTCATTAATATCATGCTTGGGTGGAATAGATCTCAGTTTCAAAGAATCAACATCAAGAGAAATTATATCCATGTTCCTAGCCAAATCATAAATCTTAGGCTCTTTTTCTTCAATCAAAGCAATGAAATTATTTTGCAAACTCATGAATTCTTTAACACTATTCTCAAAATCAGAAGGAATTTTATTATAATTTCCATAAGATTGTGGTAGGAATTACCATAATTATTAGAGGAATTACTACGGGACAACCTAGGATTAAAATTACCTCTATATGCATTATTACCAAAATTGTTCATATCAACAAAATTCACATCCATAGATACATTATTATTTTCAATCAAGGTAGACAAAGGCATATCATTGGATCAATATAAGCACTCTTACTAGCAAACAATTTCATAAGCTCGCCATCTTTCCACTCAAAACATTAATCTCTTCAATTGCATGCACTTTTTTACTAGTAGAACAGTACTTCAGGATGCTGCTAACGCGACACTACGATCAGAGACCCTTCGAGGAAATAGTGTGTGATGCAATAATCGCAAATGGCAGTGTAAAAAACCTGTCAAAAGGTGCAAAATGTTTGTGATGGGGGATGCATCAAGCACGGTTCAGATTTTAGTTGCGTGTGCGATGCAGGGCATACGGTTCAGTTCAATTAACTGTTTGCGTTGAGGAGGAACAAAAGAAACAGGCAGCCAGATAAAGGTGTGTGCGATATATAGCATACGGGTCACTCGGATGAACTGTTTGTGATTAGGAAACACAAAACAAACAGTCAGGCAGATCAAGGTGTGTGCGATATATGGCATGCGGTTCACTCAAATGAACTGTTTGTGTTGAGACAATAGAACAGAAACGGTTCAATATAAAAAGATGTGTGTGATACGTAGCAAACAGGTCTGTAATTAGAAATGTGTGCGAATACCGATAATAACACAGACGGTTGCTGCTAATAAGGCGTGTGTGTTGTGCGATGGGATTGCATACAGAACAACAACATTATATGGACACTTACATAGGTGGCTACTACAACCATGGCATTTGCACACACCAAAGTAAACTATTACATGCATAATTACATAGGTGGCTACTACACACATGGCATTTCCACACACCAATAAAGTAAACTATATATTACATGCATGATTAACTAGCATAAACGATCATCTAATCACCATCTACTTCTTGTGACACTTGATGTGCTTGTGGCTTGTTCCAGGCTCGTCGATTTGGGTAACAAGGCACTTCCTCATGTCAACGATCCTCTTGTGCATATTGTAGCATGTGTACACGCTCTTGGCCACGAACCTGGGGTGAGGGCCATCCAGTTGCCACGTCCAGGCCCTGTGACAGGATAGGGGACTTGTTCTCTAGGGATCTTGCTTCATCTTTTCGTAGTAGGGGTCAATGATGGCCCAGGCGAGTCCGACTAGGGAGTCCTTCGTGCTGCCCCAGACCCTGTAGTGGTCACGGATTTCGACAAGGTTCTTGCAGGCCAAGCCCGTAACACTGAGCGCTTTTACATCGTCGGTGGTTTCCACCGTGATGAACTTGTAGTTAGTGCTGTTGACAAACATGTTGAAACAGTCGCAAGGCTCTGTGGCCATGCAGTAGTGGTAGATGAGGACATGATGGCACACGCACAACTGGGTGACAGCAACTTTCTGATCTATGGCGGGACAATCGGCGGTGTACTGGAGGTCGATGCCGACCACCTTGTACTTGTATCGAGCAAGCAACTTCTCAACGTTGTTGATGTAGTCGTCCACCACGGCCAGGTCGATGGTGTACACCACTGAGAGATCTGTCGGCGTTCTGGGAACGGGGGTCCCCAGGCTTGCCTGCCTGCGGCCTGCGGCGTGGCTCAAAGGAGGCCCAACATGGCCCATCTTCATCAACACAAGACTCAAGACCCTCGCGGGGGGCCAAGCCTCGCGAGACGGACGACACGGCGCATCCTCAGGCGCAACCTCCTCAGGTTGGCTCACGAGGAGACGGAGATATCAAGGCGGGGTGCCTCGCGAGGTGCCCATGACGCGAGCCATGACGATCGAGGATGCCGGGCGGACGCCAGCGCGCGCAGCATCCTTCTTTCCTCTTTGGTGCAAAGGGGGCAAGCGCAGCCGCGGAGTACCGAGGCATCAGGCAAAGGTTGCCATTTTGGTGCAACAAGACCAGGACCAAGCGGACTACGAGACGGAGGTCACCATGGAGCCCAGCACGGCGTCACCGCAGAGTCTTTCGCAGGCGAAGACCAACTTTAGTCAGGATAAGAGTACTTGTTGTCCCCCTTCAAATTAGCCCGCCATTGTTGGCTCCCTTTCCGCTCGATATTTGGGAAGAGGACCAGGGCCCCTATAAATAGGGACGGCTACCCACGTAGCAAAGGGTTCGGCATGTGGATCTGACTAGCAAATAGAGAGAGCAAGTGAGAGAGAAGAGAGAAGGTGACTGAACTCCTCCCAGCAGTTCATCACCCCAGCCATGAACAGACCCTCGCGAGGCTGTTCTTCCTTGTACTGTCCATCATCACCAGCCCCAGGAGGCAATCCATCCACCACACACTGGAGTAGGGTATTACACCACAATGGTGACCCGAACCAGTATAAATCTTGTGTCCCTTGTGCAGTTCCTTTAGTAGTTTAGATCTTTGTGAGACGGGGAGGTAGAGGGCGTGATTTCCGCGCGCACCCCAGTGTTCGAACCTTAAGGGTCTGCCGGAACCCGTGAATCCGACATTTGGCGCGCCAGGTAGGGGTGCGCAGGAATCCGTCCTCCACCGCTCCGCCCTCCTCCGGCCGCCGCATCCATGTGCGGCGCCAGTCGGGCTCGCGCCGCCCCGGCGGCTCTCGCCGATGGGCGTTCTCGTCGTCCCCCGCCGCCCGCCGTCAACACCACCACCGGCTCGGCGGGAAACGAGCTGCAAGCACCACGCCAGCATCCACCTACGCGACAGAGTAACTGCACCGCAGCACCGATGCCCCCGGTCGTTGCGGCCCTCCTGGGCGGCTCGCAGGCGCCACCCACAAGTCACCATGTCAAGCCTTTTGCCCGCCGGGTTAGCACCGCTTCCGCACGGCAGGGGGCTCCCCCAGACTGGGCGGCGCGCGAGGTCGATCTGCCTTCAGCTCGGAGGACCACCCCACCAGCCCTGTCGGCTCAGGCGCGCTCCCCTTGTTGTGCACCCCCACCATCTGCCAGGTGGCCATCACCAGAACCCTCATCAATGGCGGCATGGGCCTCAGCGTGCTTTCGATCGAGACTTTCAACCTCTTCTGCATACCCCAGGAGCGGTGCGACCCAGCCGATCTTTCTCGGGCGTCAGAGGCGGATCATCCGACTCCCTGGGACAGATCCGGCTCCCGGTAACCTACGACAACTTCCGCACGGAGACGGTCGACTTCGACATCGCCCCCGTCGGCCTCCCTTACAACGCCATCCTCGGCTACCCGGCACTGGCCCAGTTCATGGCCGCCACACACCCGGCGTACAACCTCATGAAGATGCCCGGGAGCAACGGTACCGTCACCGTGCGCGGGGACACCAGGGACGCCCTGCGAGTACTCAAGCTCGCCTTCAAGACAGCGGCATCGGCACGGCCCGTCAACACGGAGACCCCTGAGCCCAAGGGGGCTGCGCCCGCCAAGAAGCAGTTGTCACCCAGGACAAGGCAGAGACCAAGCAGATACTCGTCGACGAGGACGGGTCCTCCAGTGCCACTTTCACCATAGGCGCCAACCTTGAGCCTGAGCAGGAGGGGGCCTTGGTCAAGTTCTTGCATGCAAACAAGAAGGTATTTGCTTGGGAGCCCGACCAGCTGGTGGGGATCCCCAGGAGTGTCATCGAGCATCACCTCAACGTGTGCCCAAATGTGCGCCCCGTGAAGCAGAAGGCCAGGCGGTAGTCCGTGGTAAAGCAGGCCTTCATTGTTCAAGAGACCCGCAAGCTAGAAGCCACTGGGGTCATTCGCGAGGTCCGATACCCGGATTGGTTGGCCAACCCTGTTGTTGTGCCCAAGAAAGGGGGAAGGAGCATATGTGTGTCGACTTCACCAACCTTAACAAGGCATGCCCGCAAGATCCGTTTCCGCTTCCCGCATCGACCAGATCGTCCATTCCACTGCGGAGTGCGACCTGCTATGCTTCCTGGCTACCTTTCAGCGGGGTATACTGCTATACATGCATGCCGTTCGGGCTGCGCAACGTGGGAGCTACCTTTCAGCGGCTGATGCACATCACCTTGGGCCCGCAACTCGGAAAGAATGTCGAGGCCTACGTAGATGACATTGTAGTAAAGTCTCGGGAGGCCAAGACCCTGATACAGGACCTGGAGGAGACCTTCGCGAGCCTCGACGCAGTAAACCTGTAGCTCAACCCGGAGAAATGTGTGTTTGGCGTCCCCTCGGGCAAGCTTTTGGGGTTCCTCGTGTCCCATCATGGCATCGAGGCCAACCCCGAGAAGGTCAAGGCGGTCGAGGACATGAGCCCGCCGAAGACCCTCAGAGAGATGCAGAAGCTTACTGGGCGCGTGACCGCGCTAGAGCGCTTCATCTCCAAATTGGGAGAGTGAACGCTGCCTTTCTTTCAGCTGATGAAGAAGAAGGGGCCCTTTGAATGGACTGAAGAGGCAGATAAGGCGTTTCAAGATCTCAAGAGGTATCTGACTAGTCCCCCAGTCATGGTGGCTCCGGGCCCTCAAGAGCCCCTGCTCCTTTACCTCGCCGCCACTCCTTACTCCGCCAGCGTAGCCCTGGTGGTGGTTAGGGAGGAGCGCCAGGTTAAGACCGCAGCGGCAGCTCGAGGCAAGGCAAAACGGGAACAAGGAGAGCTTGCGGAAGCCACGACCGCAGTGGAGGAGGGGCAGCTGCCGAAGAATGTACCAGAGGCGGGAGAGGCCGCACGCCTGGATGGATCGCCTCCCGAGGTCACTTCATCTTGTGAGGCGCCCTCACCTCCCGAGGGCGTCGCGACCGCAGATGCTCTCAGCCTTGTTGAGCACCTGGTCTACTTTGTTAGCACAGTGTTACGGGACGCGAGGGCATGGTACCCAATGCCTCAAAAGCTCCTCCTCGCGCTACTGGTAGCCTCACGCAAGCTGCGTCACTACTTCCAGGGTCATCCAATCAAAGTCGTCTCATTGTACCCCCTGGAGAGAGTGCTCAGGAGCCCTAACTCAGCCGGAAGGGTTGCCGAGTGGAACATAGAGCCGTAGGCGTTTCAGCTCGAGTTCAGCACAACCAGGGTCATCAAATGGGCAGCATTGGCGGATTTCGTGGCGGAATGGGCGGAGGCGCCAGGCCTCAGGGACAATGAGGATCGGTCCCTCTCTCCGGGGAGTGAGGCGCCGGCAGGCTGGGTCATGTACTTCGATGGGGAGTTCTCCAGGCACGGCGCGGGGGCTGGTGCGGTGCTGGTATCACCCACTCTGGACAAGCTCTACTATGTTGTACAGCTCTATTTCCACCAGGGTGAAAAGGTCTCCAACAGCATAGCAGAATATGAGGGACTGATAGCCGGGTTGAAGGCCGCGGTAGCCCTGGGAATAAAACGCCTCACCGTCAAGGGCGACTCGCAGCTCCTAGTCAACTTCTCCAACAAGGTGTATGAGCCGAAGGACGAGCATATGGAGGCCTACCTAGCGGAGGTCCGCAGGATGGAAAAGCAGTTCTGGGGGCTGTAACTGCAGCATGTGCGTCGTCGCACCAATCAGGAGTCCGACGATATCGCCAAGCGCGCGTCCAGGCGGTTGCCCCAGGAGCTTCGCGTTTTCAAGGAGCGGCTCTTCAAGCCCTCAGCTCTGCCGTCACTGTCAAACACAGCTCAGCCCTTGGAGGAGCTCCCCCAGCCACCTGCCTCGGGAGCTCCGACCTATGGCCCGGCCTCAGGATCGCGCCTGCTCCTAGCGATGGAACCTCAGGAGGGTTGTTGGGTCATAGAGCTCCGTAGCTACCTGGCGCAAGGGACCTTGCCGGAGAGGGAGGAGGAAGCGGAGCGAGTGGCGCGGCAGGCCACGGCATACTGCATCACAGATGGAGAACTCTACCGAAAGCGACCAAACGATGTACTTCTGCGTTGCATCTCCAGGGAACAAGGAAAGGAACTACTAGAGGACATACACGGCGGAGACTGCAGGCACCACTCATCATCACGGACCCTCGTCGGCAAGGCATTCCCTAGCGGTTTCTATTGGCCCACCACGCTCAACGACGCAATCGAATTGGTAAAGGCTTGCGAAGCCTGCCAGTTCCCTGCCAAGAAGATCCATCAGCCAACAGGAGGCTTGCAGACTATCCCCCTTTCGTGGCCATTCACGGTCTGGGGGCTGGACATTTTGGGCCTGTTTCCTCGGGCGCCAGGGGGCTATCGCTACCTCTACGTTGCCGTGGACAAATTCACCCAGTGGGCTGAAGTGGAGGCTGTCCGCGCCATCCCTGCGGGTTCCGCGGTCAAGTTCATCAAGGGCATCGTAAGCCGGTTCGGGGTGCCGAACCGCATCATCACGGACAACGGTTCGCAGTTCACCAGTAACCTCTTCAAAACATACTGTGCTAACCTTGGAACGCAGATATGCTACGCCTCAGTGGCGCACCCCCGAAGCAACGGCCAGGCCGAGCGAGCCAACGCGGAGGTCCTGAGGGGCCTCAAGACCAGGACGTTCAAGAAGAAGCTGGAGGCCTGTGGCAAAGGATGGTACGACGAGCTGCAGTCCGTGCTATGGTCCATCCGCACCACCGCGACCAAACAAACTGGGGAGACCCCATTCTTCCTGGTCTACAGAGCGGAAGCAGTCCTCCTCACGAGGTCAGACGTCGCTCCGCGCGGGTCCTGGCGTTCGACGAGGCGCAGCAGGACGCCATGCACGGGATGGACCTCGTGCTGGGGGAGGAACGTCGCCGGGAGGCCGCGCTGCGAGCGGTGAGGTATCGGCAGGCGCTGCGGCGATATCACTTCCGCAACATCCGCCCCAGGACTCTCGAGGTAGGAGACCTCGTGCTTAGGCGGGTTCTCTCCAGGGAGGGGTTGCACAAGCTCTCTCCCATGTGGGAGGGCCCGTTCAAGGTTGTTCATGTTTCCAGGCCCGGCTCCGCGCGCTTGGAGGCTCAGGAGGGAGTGCCGGTCCAGAATGCATGGAACATCCAGCACCTTCGGAGGTTCTACCCCTGAAAAGGCCCGGAGCCTGTGAAGCAAGGCGACTGCCTGTGAAGCTATCGCGTTTTGGAAAGGCCCGGAGCCTGTGAAGCAAGGTGAGTGCCTATGAAGCTATCAAATTTTGGAAAGGCCCAGAGCCTGTGAAGCAAGGCGAGTGCCTATGAAGCAATCGCGTTTTGGAAAGGCCCGGAGCCTGTGAAGCAAGGCCAATGCCTGTGAAGCTCGCCGCCCCGTGGCACTCTCATGTAATAATGAGTGGGGCTGTACACGCCTCGGAGTCTCAGGAGCGCCGGCCTCAGGTCCTGGGGCTCCCTCCCACGCCCAGTGGCAGCACTTAGCTCCGCACTGGCGAGAAGACGTCGAAGACTAGATTAGGTGCCGGACGCGGCTTTTTCATTTGCTTTCCGCAGTTGACGTGTTAACTTGCATTTGAAGTCTTATTAAAGTTATCGTTGTTGCTGATTTGTGGTTCGTCGATTTTTGCTCCTTGCTTTGGTTTCTCTCACAAACAACCTCGCGAGGGGTGGTACTCAAACACCCTCGCGAGTGTGTCTGCTCTAGCCGCTGGAACGTTTCATGACCCGGGCACGTTGCAAGAGCACCCCTCTAGTCCGTGTCCCTCGGGCACCGCGACGCACACACAGGGCCTGGGTCAGTCGCCCCCCCCCCCGGCAGGGGCCAAAACTATCTACGCACAGGCGTGTGGTTAAGAGGCGCAAAAATAAGATCAAGGTAATGGCTAAAACGGCGATAATTCCCAACACGCCCCAGCAGGGCTCCATGCAGCTGTTTTGTCTTACACGGGAAACAAAAGGAAAAGGAAAGGATGAGCCTGGCGCGGCCCTCCTTACACTGGCCCGCGGAGGCGACATGGGCTGCCCCCGGGCCTCAGGCGGACTCCCTCTCGCGCTTCACCAGAGCACGGCGGCGGGCGGACGAACCACCACCTCCCAAGCAAGCTCGACGGCGTGGGGGAGGGCTGCTGCCGCCGCTGGAGGAGTCGCTTGAGGAAGAGTTGATGAAGCTTGGGGAGTCGCGAACGCCGCCATCCGCGCGGGCGCTATCTCCTCCATCACCATCAGAGCGGGGCCCCCGGACGCGGTCGTCGTCCTCAGGGCAACACCCCGCGCGGCGACCATCTTCCCCAAACACCCTCACATAGAGGGTGGCGTCGCCGTCGAACCTGAAGTGCATAGTACACCGGCGCTCCAGGCCGCGAGCGCGGGCGAACGCCTGCCAGCCACAAGTTAAGGCCAAGCCCCCGCTGGCGGAGACCTCCAGCGCGACCCATGAGGACCTGCTGCAGCAGCCCTCCGCCTGGAGCCAGAGGCCGCCAGGAGCGCCGGCCGGGAGTTCACCAAGGAGGAACCGAGGGAGTGGGAGCTGGGCGCTGGTCGGCTCCGCCGACCAGACCACGAACTCCGGTAGCGCCTGCACAGCGTGAAAGCGTGGCCTGGGGGAGCGCGCAACCCAGGCACGTCCCTCGGCCACGGCGGCTCGTCCGCCGCCGCGCTGGGAGCCGTAACCATGACCGCCAAACGCTACCAGGGCGGGCACCCGGTGCTTTCGAGGGCGCCCATGACCGCGCTTGGGCAGGGGAGAGGCAGGACCACCCTGAAGGGCCTTCCACTTCTCCGCAGCCGAGTACCTCCTCGATGGAGCCATCACACCAAGACGAAGCAAGAACTGGGGGCAGAGGAGAAAGCAAAGAGAGATGGACTGGAAGGGCACGCGTCGTACCGTACTTATAGCCGGCGAAGGCCAACCGCCGGCCTCCACGATCACAGGTAATGATGACATGATTTGCCTGCAGGGACTTGTCCAACTAACGCGATCACCGAGGCGTCATGGGGAAGTGGAGTTGCCCACGTCCCGTCAACCGCCACGCGGCGCCCAAGGCCGCAGGCTGTTAGGGCCCGCGGCGCTTCGCCCTTGCCCTTTCGCCTCTCGGCACGGCCAAGCCCATGCGCGCCTTGGGCCCGGGGGCTACTTTCGGCGTTCTGGGAACGGGGGTCCCCAGACTTGCCAGCCTGCGGCGTGGCTCAAAGGAGGCCCAACATGGCCCATCTTCATCAACACAAGACTCAAGACCCTCGCGAGGGGCCATGCCTCGCGAGGCGGATGACACGGCGCATCCTCAGGCACAACCTCCTCAGGTTGGCTGACGAGGAGACGGAGATATCAAGGCGGGGTGCCTCGCAAGGTGCCCATGACACAAGCCATGATGATCGAGGATGCCAGGCGGGCGCCAGAGCGCGCAGCGTCCTTCTTTCCTCTTTGGTGCAAAGGGGGCAAGCGCAGCCGCGGAGTACCGAGGCACCAGGCAAAGGTTGCCATTTCGGTGCAACGAGACCAGGACCAAGCGGACTACGAGACGGTGGTCACCATGGAGCCCAGCACGGCGTCACCGCAGAGTCTTTCGCAGGCGAAGACCAACTTTAGTCAGGATAAGAGTACTTGCTGTCCCCCTTCAAATTAGCCCGCCATTGTTGGCTCCCTTCCCGTTCGATATTTGGGAAGAGGACCAGGGCCCCTATAAATAGGGACGGCCACCCACATAGCAAAGGGGTCGGCATGTGGCTAACTAGCAAGTAGAGAGAGCAAGTGAGAGAGAGAGAGAAGGTGACTGAACTCCTCCCAGCAGTTCATCACCCCAGCCAAGAACAGACCCTCGCGAGGTTGTTCTTCCTTGTACTGTCCATCATCACCAGCCCCAGGAGGCAATCAATCCACCACACACTGGAGTAGGGTATTACACCACAATGGTGGCCCGAACAAGTATAAATCTTGTGTCCCTTGTGCAGTTCCTTTAGTAGTTTAGATCTTTGTGAGTCGGGGAGGTAGAGGGCGTGATTTCCGCACGCACCCCAGTGTTTGAACCTTAAGGGTCTGCCGGAACCCGTGAATCCGACAAGATCCGTCTCCCTCGCGTGGGTCTCCACTCTATGCTCACCGAACTCCATTGGAGCACCGCTAGACACCCCTCTCTATGTGTCATCGTGGGTGTGCTTGTTGTGTTATGGGGCGTGATCGAAAGGTTGAAGAGAATAAGGTTATAATGGCCGCGAGAATTAAAGGGGAAGCCAGACGACCAGGAATATCGGCAGGTGATAATCCCCAAGTGCAGGGAATCATCATAGCAATTCCCAATGGTGGAAGTGATAATTATGGAGTGTCGAACCCACAAGGAGCTAAAGGTAAGATCAATATTCTCTCAAGTCCTATCTGCCGTTGATACGACTCTACGTACACCCAACATTTGCTTCCAACTAGAAACAAGAGATAAAACTACGTTGTGGGTATGAAGAGGATAAATTTGCATGGTATTGGAGAGATAAAATATAAAAGTAGGGGTTGTTATCGTAAAGTTAGACTATATTACTAAATGTTATAAATAGCGAGTGTGGAATAATGATGGGTCGGTGTGCAGAATTATCCTAGTTAATCGTTAACAAGACCGTCTTTGCAAATTCATATGAGGGAGAGGCATAAGCTAATATCTCTTCTTGGATCATATTCACTTATAATTGGAACTCTAGCAAGCATCCGAAACTACTAAAGATCATTAAGGTAAAACTCAACCATAGCATTAAAGCATCAAGTCCCCTTTATCCCATATGCAACAACCCCCTTACTCGGGTTTATGCTTATGTCACTCAAGCAACCCCCTATAAGTGAATCATGAACGCATTGCAACACCCTTCAGAGGGAACCCCTCACGCTTGCATGACACGGAGGGCACAATAGGACAGCACCAAAATAAAACATACAACTCATACCTATCTAGATCATCAATCAACCCAAAGACAAAGGATATCTACTCAAAACATCATAGGATGGGAACACATCATTGGATCATAATATGTGGCATAAAGCACCATGTTCAAGTAGGGATTACAGTGGGGTGCGGGGCAGTGGACCGCGTAAAAGATATGAGGATGGTGATGTTGATGAAGACGATCACCGCGGCGATGATTCCCCTCCCGATGGCACTCCGGCGCCACCGAGAGAGAGAGGAGGAGAGGTTCTACCCCTTGTGCTTCCTCCTCCACGGCCTCCCCTTGGATGGGGAGAGGTTCTCCCTCTGGATCTTGGCCTTCATGGCGATGATGGCCCCTCCAAGATCCCCCTCCATAGCCTCTGGTGATGATGGCCCCCTTCGGCAGGGTGCCAGAGAGGGCCTAGATTGATTTCTCATGGCTACAGAGGCTGCGGCGGCGGAACTTCCGATCTAGGTTATTTTCAGGAGGTTTGAGTATTTATAGGAGAGGTTGGCGGCGATAACAAGTCAGGGGGCCCCACGGGAAGTCCATGAGGCACAGGGGCGCGCCCTAGGGGGGTGGGCGCGCGCTCCACCCTCGTGGGGACGATGGTCCTCCCCTCTGATAACTCTTCGTTCCAGTACTTTTTATATTTTCTATAAAAATTCTGTGTTGATTTTCATCGCATTCCAAGAACTTTTATTTCCGCACAAAAACAACACCACGGTAGTTCTGCTGAATACAACATTAGTCTGGGTTAGTTCTAATCAAATCATACCAAAATCATATAAAACTATTGTAAACATGGCATGAATACTTCATAAATTATATATACGTTTGAGACATATAAGCATCCCCAAGCTTAATTCCTGTTCGTCCTTGAGTAGGTAAAGGATAAAAGAAATAATTTATGAAGTGTGAATGCTAGCAAGTGCATAAGTTTGTTCAATGATAGTTCCAATCACTTTTTCTAGCATCATTATATAACATAACCGTAGCTCAACTCATGAAACTTCTCATGATCAAGTAACAAGCTATTCACATGTTAAAGTATAGATCGTAAACTTTCTTGAAAACTAACAAACCGTGCTCTTATTCATCAAACAATTGCAATTCATTTTATTTCGGGAAGGGTCTACGTAAGAGCTTTGATTCAGCAAACTCCACATACTCAACTATCATTTAATCTTTCACAATTGCTAACACTCACTTGATATTTATGGGTTCAAAGTTTTAATCGAACACATAGAAAGATAGGGGCTTATAGTTTCCCAACCCAACCTTTTATCTCAAGGGTAATGTAAACAATAATACTTTATGAAAACCTACATCCAAGTGGATATATATATCCGGATCGCTCCAACACAAAGTGCTTGCCAAAGGAAAAGGTGTAAAAAGGAAAGGTGAAAATCACCATGACTCTTGTATAAGCGTAGAAGATAAAAGTAAAAGATAGGCCCTTCGCGGAGGGAAGCAGAGGTTGTCATGCGCTTTTATGGTTGGATGCACAAAATCTTAATGCAAAAAACGTCACTTTATATTGCCGCTCGTGATAAAGACCTTTGTTATGCAGTCCGTCGCTTTTATTTCTTCCCTATCACAAGTTCGTATAAAGCTTATTTTCTTCGCACTAATAGATCATACATATTTAAAGAGCAATTTTTTATTGCATGCACCGATGACAACTTACTTGAAGGATCTTACTCAATCCATAGATAGGTATGATGGACTCTCATGGCAAAACTAGGTTAAGGAATATTTGGAATTACAAGTAGTATCTCTACTTGGTGCAAAGAATTTGTCTAGCATGAGGGGGAAAGGCAAACTCAACATGTTGGATGATCCAAGACAATATAACGTTTCGGATATAGGAAAACATAACCCATTAAGTTGTCTTCCTTGTCCAACATCAACTTTTTAGCATGTCATATTTTAATGAGTGCTCACAATCACAAAAGATGTCCAAGATAGTATATTTATATGTGAAATCTCTCTTCCTTAAATATTCTTTCATGAATTGCTCAAGTGACCAATTCTGCGTTTGCTAACTTTCAATAAGTTTACTACCTATACTTATTATGTGTGAAGTCATTACTCCCCATGTTATAAGCATATGAAACGTATATAAATTCAGATTTGTGATATTCAATTCATTCAACCATTTACTCATAGGATATACGTGAAGCATGTGAGTAAATGACAAACTACTCCAGACAGATATAAGTGAAGAACACTGAGTAGTCAAATAATTAACTAGCCATGGGAGGATTCTTTTTCATTCAAGATTTCATATCAAATGATTTTATTCAAACAGCAAGTAAAATTGAAAATATGCTCCAAGTAAAACACATATCATGTGACGAATAAAAATATAGCTCCGAGTAAGGTATACCGATTGTTTTGAAGACGAAACAGGGGATGGCTTCCGGGATATCCCCAAGCTTAGGCACTTGAGTCTTCCTTGAATATTACTTTGGGGTGCCTTGGGCATCCCCAAGCTTAGGGTCTTTCCACTCCATATTCTCCTCATATCGATATCTCACCCAAAGCTTGAAAACTTCAATCACACAAAACATAACGGAACTTCGTGAGATAGGTTAGTATGATAAAGAGTAAACCATTCACTTTCGTACTATAAAATACAAGGTTCATAATTGTTCTCACACAATGCCTACTGTACCATATCATTTAAACAATTTATATTGAGAAATATAAGCCATCAAAACTAGAAAACAAGCAAACTATGCAATGATATCAGAATCTATCAGAAACAGAACAGTCTGTGATGATCAGAACAGCAACCATAGTTCTGCTACTCCAAAAATTATGAAATAAATTGGTGGACGTGAGGAATTTGTCTAATAAACTTTTCAAAATAGAATCAACTCAAATGCACTCTTCTGTAAAAAAATGACAGATAATCTCGTGAGCGCAAAGTTTCTGTTTTTTACAACAAGATCACATTAACTTTCACCCAAGTCTTCCCAAAGGTCTTACTTGGAACTTTATTAAAACAAAAGCTATAATACATGATTACTACAGTAGATTAATCATGTGAACACACAAAAACATTAAGGGTAAATATTGGGTTGTCTCCCAACAACCGCTTTTCTTTAATGCATTTTAGCTAGGCATGATGATTTCAATGATGCTCACATAAAAGATAAGAATTAAACATAAAGAGAGCAGCATGAAGAATATGACTAGCACATTTAAACCTAACCCACTTCTATTCCTAGGGATTTTTTGAGCACACAATTTATAGGAACAAGGATCACCTAGCATAGGAAGTCAAAACTAGGATAACTTCAAAAATTTAAGCACATAGAGAGGAAACTTGATATTATTGCAACTCCTACAAACATACATGCCTCCCTCATAATAATTTTCAGTGGCATCATGAATGAATTCAACAATATAACCATCACATAAAGCATGCTTGTCATGATCTACAAGCATAGAAATTTTTCTACTCTCCACATAAGCAAAATTCTTCTCATTCGGAATAATGGGAGCAAACTCAACAGAATAACGGTCATGCGAGGCATAATCCAATTGAATATTAAAATCATGAATTTCAGCTGGTCAATACACTACATGGTTCAGTTCAGCATTCTAGCTGAGAACACAATTATAATTGGTTATTCTAGAATGAGATAACCTAACCCTGGATGGTGGCAACAAGAAAAAACCATAGTGAACTCAAGAAAATTTAAGCCTGTCAGGAGGACCTTTGCTCAGAAAAGCCTTTGCTTGATTTTTCCTGATTTGTAAACCTTCTCACAACTTTGTCTTTTGATGTGAACTAGTATATTTTTGTTATGTTCTATGAATCATTGAGATGTATAAAATTGCTTAACTTATGCTTTTCAAGTTTTTTATGAAGCCGAGTTTAATGTGAGTGTTCCACATGAACGCTAGACTAGCGTGTGAACGTTTGTTCATTATGGCCTCAGTTAACTGCATGAACCACTGTAACAAGATACGTAGTTGCTTATATGTCAGACATCAGATTATTGATTGTTAGTTGGTCGATAGCCTAGTGTTGAAGCGAGCTGAACGAATGTGCTGTGTTTTGCACAACTGCTTACAAGTGGGGTAGCACCAACAGTGTTTACAAGTACTTATGTATACGTCAACGCACAGTTCTCAAACCAGTACTCTATTTCATCAAACACACACTGCTCGTATGATAAACCGTGACTAATTATGTCTTACCATGCCATATTCATGAAAAAAAACTAGTGAGGACACATCTATTTCGGCAATAATTACGATGGTTCTCACATGATTCATGGGCACACAAAAGTAGCAGCAGTTCCCATAAACGGATTAAAATAGAGTACTAGCCCTAGAGGGCTTGATAATAGGCAAGGTTCGGATAATCAGACACAATCCAAACTACTATCAAACACTAGCTGGGGCAACTATTTCATGCCTTGATCTAATTTGGGTTGGACACAAGACGGACCTTGCCATGTACATCATCGAGGACATCCGGCAGCAGCTCAATCCTGTGAACCTTCATGAAAATAACCTTGTGGCCTTGCCACTCATAAACTTGTTTGTGGAGGCATGCCATGTCATCTTCCTGTGTAAGCTTGACAAGAACAGTATGCGTCACAAACGAAGATGTAGCTTTGAACTTCTTGTGCTTCCGTACACCCTGGACAACTCGCCTGACAACAGTGAGGCTGGAATACAACTCGACATCGGTATAAGCACAAACGGCTTCCAGGATCCAACAGCCTCATAGCGAGTGACATTTACAACCACACAATCCTTGTCAGCTTCAGGGCTCTAATTGAAACATAAACAAATTCTGAATTACTTTCCAGTATAAGAAACACAAGCTATTTAAACCACTACGTATAGCATGGCATCGAAGCTAATAGAATTTTGCATTATTCATCACCACATACATAGATGAAAAACCACAATCAAGATTGGCAAAGAAGAAAATCACCTTGGGCAGCTCAGCAGGGGGGCACATCCTCGAAGGCGGCAAACTGCTCCTGCAGGGCCACGGGGGCTGTAACCTCAAACGGGGCATTGACCATCTCAGTAGTGGCCGTGAGCGTATCTAGGGTCGGCTCGGTGGTTGCCTCCATCTTCTTGGATCTCTCTCTCTCTCTCATGGGGATCAGCCTCCCGCGTCTACTCCAATATCGGCAGATCTTTGCCTGGTTCTCCTTGGTCGATCATGAAACTGACGAATACTAGGAGACCACTCAAAGGAAAACACAATCGCAATGACAATGAAACAAAAAAGAGAGTGAGGATCAGTTGCTGCTTTGCAAAAGTTCTTTTTTTCTATGCACGAAAATATACCAACATCACGGATCCACTTACCTTCCCTTCGTTGGGAGAGAAGAACAATGTCAGATGCGAGTGTTGGCTTTCTTGAAGAAGGTGAGGGAGAAGGGGATTCAGCGAAGAGTGAAATGATGGTTGCTTCGTCCGTCAAACTTAGACTGCGGGGAGGTGGGGTTTTGTGATACGACGGCTCGTTACTGCCGCGCTATGACCGGGGTGACTCTTCGCCTGCATACTGCCTTCTAATTTGGTGGGTGGCATTTGGGCCTGCGCGCTGCATGGCCCACATGTTAGTGAACAAAAGTAAAATGGCATTCAGTAGAGGGAGACATTTCAATGACCTAGGAGGAGCCAGAAGCGGTAGTGTATCCACTATACTAGTAGTAATTGTTTTTCTTGGTAGCTGTAGAGTGCCTCCACTATACTAGTGGTAATTGTTTCTCTGGGCCCAAGATAAAACAGCCCATCCACCCTAGTAAATAATAAAATCAATTCAAAAACCCATATATTTACTTAATGAGAGGCGCTACCCACACGCAGCACACCCCCCCAAAGAAACTTGGGTGCTCTTCTTCCTCCTCACTCCCACCCACCTCACGTCAGCTCACTCCACTCGTACCCCCAAATTCCTCACCTCACTCCTATAAAAAAACCAGCTCCCCTTCTTCCTCACTACTACAGAAAACCCCAGTTCCCCTTCTTCTTCACTCCACTATAACTAGGCTCGTGATTCATTACTCTACACAAATCCTTGAGCGCGAGGCGACGCCCACGAGGAAAATGGAGTCGGCTGACCCCGGCGCCAAGAAGATGAGGCTCCCGCCAGCGGCGACGGCTGTTGTAGATCCCGCACCTGGCAGCGCGGGGAGAAGCGGCGATCCCGTCCCCACCAGATCCGAGGAACCCATAGAATCTCGGGTGGACCGCATCAGCGATCTCCCGGATGCCTTCCTTGGAGAGATCATCTCGCTTCTCCCCACCAAGGATTGCTACCGCACCCAAGTTCTCTCAATTTGGTGGCGCCCTCTATGGCGCGACATCCCCCTTAATCTTGACTGTCGTCAGCTATCTCTCTTCAATGATTTTGAAATCCCCAGAGCCATCATTTGCTCTCACCAGGGCTCTGTTCAAAGCCTCTGCATCTCGTCATGCTACCTAAGCCAGCATACCATGCCCTGTACAGTGGACGCCTGGCTGAAATCCCCTGAATTCACAGAACTACAGCTGCTTGAGTTCTACTATTCCCCTGGAAATCACCTACCAGATACAGAATGCCGTGTACTTGTGCCCTTAGCACTGATGTCCACCTTGTGGTTTTCCTCCTCTCTCCACACCGCCACCTTTGTGTTGTGCTACCTACCAGAAAATCTGGTACTAAACCTTCGACTCCCATTTCTCAAGAAACATTCACTTGTATGGGTTCGTATATCGGAGGCCTCATTGCACAGCATCATCCACTCTAGTTGCCCTGCCTTGGAGTGCTTGGTGCTTGTTTTCATAGTTAGAATCGGCCGTCTCCAAATAAAGTCGCCTAACCTTGTAAGAGTTGGAATTTCTTTTGACAGAAGGCAGCTCATCATCCAAGATGCCCCTTCACTGCAAAGGTTGATCCTTGATTCTAGTTGTTCACCGTCACAAATAACCGTCCTCTCTGCGCCTAAACCGAAGACCTTGGGTGTAATACATGATCTCTGTTCTCATTTCAAGATGGTGTTTGGCTCCACAGTTCTTCAGGTACTTTATATTATCTTCTACACTTGTAACCATAAGCTGCATTTTAAATTTCTATCCATAAGTTATATATCATCTTGGACTACACATTTTGTACTAATATTATGTTCTATGCTCAATGAAGAGTTTCTCCATGGATAGCCTATCAATGGTGCTGGATTCTATCAAGATCTTCTATATCCAAATGAATAGTTTTGAGCTGAACAAGATTATTAGCTTGCTGCACTGCTTTCCATGTATGAAGAAGTTGTATATAAAGGTGATAATTTCACGCACCTTGGAAGCCTGCATATAGTGTACTATAATTAATCGTTCAGCTATTGCTCTTTCGACACACTTTTTTTAGACCTTAATTGTTTCCTATCTTCATGTCTATTTAGGCAACAGGACGGGGTAAGAAAGTTATAACCAATTGGTGGATTCATAAGCACCAGGATTTTCTAACTTCTCATGACATTCGATTGAAGACAATAACGCTAGAACGATATGTAGCCAACCATGCAAACACTAGATTTGTCACATTCTTCCTACTAAATGCGAGGTTACTATTGTCCATCAGGCTTAAGTTTATCAGCAGCATGGTTTTGATGGACGGGTATGTCGAAGAGAAAAAATAGGAGTTTCAGGTGGGCAAAAGAGCTTCTGAACGTGTCGGGCTTCTATTTACAACATGTTGTGGTCATAATCTAGTAAATTTTACGACCCAGGATGTTCATTATATGGACCTGACCGATCCATTTGACTGTGACTGCTAAAAGCAGTGCTGGAGTTAGATGTTGTTGCCCTTTTCAACCTGGGTTTTGTCTAAACCTGATGAACAATTAACCCTTGTGCTTTTGTACAGTTTGTAAGCTGGAGTTAGATGTTCTTGCCCTTTTCAACTCGGCTGTGACTGTCATATTTTCTTTGAAACAAGGCAAATGGCTTGCCATTCTTTAATTTAGAGTGAAATGTTGCAATAGATCCCAATCAAGGGAAATAACATCACTCTTGCCAGCTGCTTGAGATCACTGTGCATTATAGAAGCCAAGTGATTAGCCCCCACCAGCACCCACAAACTTATTTTGAACTAACACACCAAATGGGCTATAAATTGTCATAGGAAAGGCTGCACGACCATGAAAGATATGGATTCTGGCATTTGGGACCCATGAGGAAATAGCCTATCCAAGGTGGTGTTGACTTACTAGCTAGTCAACAAATGATTCTGCCTACCAGCCGTTGGATTGACATCCAACATCTGTCGTGTATCTTCTATCTCCTGTCTTCTTCCTCTAGCCACCCAAAGCAAACCACCCCGTCGGCTCCGCCTGCTCCCGCCTCCCATGGCTAGCTGCGCCTCTCCCGCCCTACCGTACCCTCCAACGTTGGCCAGTCCCTCCCTCTATTCCCCCACACGTCATGTTATTCTTCGTGACGGCAACCCCAACACGCACCTGCACCCGAACCAGTCAACCCTCGTACTCCCCTCCGCCTGCAACTGGACCGGTGCACCTTCCATGGCTCCTGTTCGTTCCGTCCGAGGCCTCGCCGTCGTCCTCCGCCTTGGTTTGCTCGCCGTGCGTGGTGCGCCGCCCTCTTGTGTTGTCAACGTCGTCAACAACTGAGAGGAACAAGGAGATGACTATATGTGGAGAGGATGATAATAGGGACCCACCAGCGTCATGGCAGTACGCAAGCAAGTGCCTCGTTATTACAAGCCCACAAAATGGTTCTTCCTAATGGTTGGACATCTGGGGCTCACGCCATTGTCAACGTAGTCAATAAACGAGATAATTACGCAACGAGCGGCTGACACCAGGGACCCAGCAGGTCGCGCAGTTGTTATCTACTTTTTTAGGAACACGCAGTTGTTATTTATACTAGTTTTAGCGACGGATCAGGGTAACAACGGGGTTGTGCGGGGGCTATGGCCCGTCTAGCCAGGGTTTTATTTTTGTTTACCACATCATGAGTCCACTTGTTTTTTTTCTTGCTGAAATGGTTGGCCTAGTTCAATTTTTTAAACGAAATACCCAAACGAGGCCTACTTGCTTTATCAGCCCTGCTGGGCTGCAAATCTTTCAAGACGAGGAGAGTTTCATTTTGTTTGCCCAGAAATGGGTTGTTCATTTTTAAAACACATCCAACCGGGAATTAGTTTTAATTCTTTTTCATTACAAGATTTTAAATTCCATTGATTTTTATGCGTGCACAATTATTTGGATTTTATATTTATATAAATTATTTTTCAAAATAGTTTGAATGTGACTCGATATTTCGGGATTAAAAATAGTTGACGGCATCGAAATATGCAAAATTTCGTATAATTTTTAACCGTGGCCACAATATGGGGTGTAATGCTAACAAAAAGAAGATGGGCCCCAAAAAATTTCTTAAGAATTAGCAAATGGGCTGTAAATTATTAGAAATAATGGCAGATGGGATGTATGCTGTCTTCCACATATTTGAGGCTGACTTGTGCGCCTACTACAGGTTGACGCGTATGCTTTCCTAAAAAAAGGTTGACACACAGACAACGCCGTGTCAACTTAGTCAACCCACGAGAGCAATGACTGCTGGATGTCCATCCAACGACCGTCGTGCTTCTTCAATCTCTGCTCTTCCTGCTCCAGCCGCTCAAACAAGCGCCGGTGGGATTGCCTACTCCTTCCTCCCGTGGTCAGTTGTGTTGCCATGCAGGCCTCACCACCCCACTGTACTCCCATCACTGGCCTAGCCATCCCTCTACTCACCTACACCTGCTATTATTCTCCGGCGACAGCAGACTAACCAGTAAACCCTCGTACTCTCCTCCGTGTGGGAAACAACTGCCGAGTCTTCCCTGGCTCCATGCTGTTCCCTTGCTAGGCCTCGCCGTCGTCCACCTCCCTGGTGCTCTCCGCGCGGCATAGTCAACATGGTCATTGAACGACATTCATCAGAAGTGGACTATACGTGGAGAGGCTGATAGCTGGGTCCACGACAGCACGCAATGAAATGCCTCCTTATTATGTGCAAAATAATGATTCCTCCACCTGACGGCTAGGACCCACCGAAAGGGCCTCTGTATTTCGTGAAAAAATATTCCCCCCACTGACATGTCGGACCCACCAGCTATATCTTCACACGCAAGGAAGTGCCTCCTTATTACGCACTAAAAAATGAATACCCCCTGGTAGCTGGGACCCACCATAGTGGGAGGCTGACTTGTGGGCCTACTAAATTGACGGGGACGGAGGGCTTTGTCAACTTAGTCAATAGTGAACGATTCTAGCTCCAATGACCGTAGGATGTCCATCCAACGTTCGTAGTGCTTCTTCAACCTCTGGTCTTCTTGCTCCAGCCGCCCAAACCAGCGCCGGTCGTGCTGCATGCTCCTGCCTCTTGTGGCCGGTTGAGATGTCGTGAGGCCCCACCACCCCCTACTACTCCCACCGCTGGCCAGGCCATCCCTCTACTCACCCACACCCCCTGTTATTCTACGGCGACGGCAGCCTCACACCACAGCCGAACCAGTGAACCCTCGTACCCCTCTCCGCGTGGGCTTCCACCGCCGCGTCTTCCCCGGCCCCGCGTCATCCCCTTCCTAGGCATCACTGTCGTCCACCGCCTTGGTGCTCTCGGCACGGTGTGGTCAACATGGTCAACAAACGACATCCATCGGAAGTGGACTGTACATGGAGAGGCTAACAGCTGCGTCCATGGCCGCACGCAAGGAAATGCCTCCTTATTATGCGCAAAATAATGATTCCTCCACCTGATAGCTCGGACCCACCAGAAGGGCCTCTGTACTTCGCGAAAAAATGTTCCCCCGCTGACTGCTCAGACCCACCAGCTATATCTTCGCACACAAGGAAGTGCCTCTTTATTACGCACAAAAAAATGAATACTCCCCTTGCTAGCTGGGACCCACCATAGTGGGAGGCTGACTTGTGGGCCTACTAAGTTGACGCGGATGGAGGGCTTTGTCAACTTAGTCAATACGAATGATTCTAGCTCCGGTGACCGTACGATGTCCATCCAACGGCCGTAGTGCTTCTTCAACCTCTGGTCTTCTTGCTCCAGCCGCACAAACCAGCGTCGGTCATGCCGCCTACTCCTGCCTCCCTGATATGTCTCCAACATATCTATAATTTTTGATTTCTCCATGCTATATTATCTACTGTTTTGGACTATATTGGGCTTTATTTTCCACTTTTATATTATTTTTGGGACTAACGTATTAACCGGAGGCCCAGCCCAGAATTGCTGTTTTTTGCCTATTTCGGTGTTTCGGATAAACGGAATATCAAACGGAGTCCAAACGGAATAAAATCTTCGGGAACGTGATTTTCTCACCGAACGTGATCCCGGAGACTTGGACCCTGCTCCAAGGAACAAAAGAGGCGATCGCGAGGGTGGGGGCGCCCCCCCCCTAGGGCGCGCCCCCTGCCTCGTGGGCCCCTCGTTGCTCCTCCGGCATACTTCTTCCTCCTATATATACACATGTACCCCCAAACGATCAGAACAGGAGCCAAAAACCTAATTCCACCACAGCAACTTTCTGTATCCACGAGATCCCATCTCGGGGCCTGTTCCGGAGCTCCACCGGAAGAGGGCTATCATCATGGAGGGCTTTTACATCATCATAGCCTCTCCGATGAAGTGTGAGTAGTTTACCTCAGACCATCGGGTCCATAGTTAGTACCTAGATGGCTTCTTCTCTCTCTTTGAATCTCAATACAAAGTTCTCCCCCTCTCTTGTGGAGATTTATTCGATGTCATCTTCTTTTTGCGGTGTGTTTGTTGAGACCGATGAATTGTGGGTTTATGATCAAGTCTATCTATGAATAATATTAGAATCTTCTCTGAATTCTTTTATGTATGATTGGTTATCTTTGCAACTCTCTTCGAATTATCCGTTTCGTTTGGCCAACTAGATTGGTAGTTCTTGCCATGGGAGAAGTGCTTAGCTTTGGGTTCGATCTTGCGGTGCCCTTACCCAGTGACAGAAGGGGCGGCAAGGCACGTATTGTATCATTGCCATCGAGGATAACAAGATGGAGTTTATTTCATATTGCATGAATTTATCTCTCTACATCATGCCATCTTGCTTAAGACGTTACTCTGTTTTTAACTTAATACTCTAGATGCATGTTGGATAGTGGTCGATGAGTGGAGTAATAGTAGTAGATGCAGAATTGTTTCGATCTACTTGTCACGGACGTGATGCCTATATACATGAGCATGCCTAGATATTCTCATAACTATGCTTAATTCTGTCAATTGCTCAACAGTAAGTTGTTCACCCACCGAAGAATACTTATGCTCTTGAGAGAAGCCACAAGTGAAACCTATGGCCCCCTAGTCTATTCTCATCATATCAATCTCCATTACTTTAATCTTGCTTTCCTTTTTTACTTTGCTTTTAGTTTTTACTTTGCATCTTTACACCAAAAATACCAAAAAATATTATATCTATCATATCTCACTCTCGTAAGTGACTGTGAAGGGCTTGACAACCCCTAATCGCGTTGGTTGCGAGTAGCTATCGCTTTGTGCAGGTACGAGGGACTTGAGCGTGGGCTCCTACTGGATTGATACCTTGGTTCTCAAAAACTGAGGGAAATACTTACGCTACTCTGCTGCATCATCCTTCCTCTTCAGGGAAAACCAACGCAAGCTCAAGATATAGCAAGAAGGATTTCTGGCGCCGTTGCCGGGGAGTCTACGCAAAAAGTCAACATACCAAGTACCCCTCACAATCCCTATCTCTCGCATTACATTATTTGCCATTTTCCTCTTGTTTTCCTCTCCCCCCAATTCACCCTCGTCGTTTTATTCGCCCTCTCTCCCTATCCTCCCTCTCTATTTGCCTCTTTTTGCTCGTTCGCTCTTGTTTGCTTGCCGTCATGACTAGTCTCATATCTTCTCCGTTGTCTCCCGAGAGTGAAGTTCTAAATTTTAAACAAAGGGAGGGAGAAAATCTAAAAGATGCTTGGTATAGAATTTGCAATTCTCAAAATAGATCTACCAGGAAGCAACCTACCTTAGTTCTTCTCCGCAATTTTTATGTAGGTGTTAATCCTTGGTATAGATATATCCTCGATACCATTACCGGAGGGAATTTCTTGGGTAGCCATACTTTTGATTCTTATAATGCTATGCTAAATTTATTTGGCTCACCACCTCTTTTGGTTAATGGAACCACATTAACTTTTGAGCATGTTATGCATAGACTTGAAATTATCAAAAGTAAAGTTGCGACTGTTGAATCAATTGAAAATCTAGATAGAAAGATCCACCATAAAATTACTCAATATGGATCTAAGGTAGGAATGACTTTGAAAAATATTAAGGAAAAGGAACCCATAGTTATAATGAGAGAATGAACTTAGATTCTACGAGAATTGATAAACTTGAGGGTATCATTACAAATTTTGGAACCGCTTTTTCTTTAGTAAAGAATACTCCAAGTCCTCCTACTAAGAATTTCCAAGCTTATGTATGTTCCTAAAAATAAGGGTGAATCATCTAGTAAGGAAACTGCAGATCTTAAATCTATAAGTGTTCATCCTGATCTTTTTGCTATCATTAAGGAACCATTTATTACAAATGAATTTTTCGATCTTGTGGCTAAAAGTTTGATAGTTAATAAAAAGCAATAAATTCCTAAATATGGTAGATGCCTAATTGAAGAATTGCCTACCAAAGATGGCAATACCTAGATATATCCTCGCTTTTATGCCTAGCTAGGGGCGTTAAACGATAGCGCTTGTTGGGAGGCAACCCAATTTTATTTTTATTCCTTGAATTTTGCTCCTGTTTAGTAATAAATAAATTATTTAGCCTCTGTTTTTGTTGTGTCTTTTTGTGTTTAATTAGTGTTTGTGCCAAGTAGAACCGGAAGACTTGGGGAAAGTCTTGTTGAACTTGCTGTAAAAAACAGAAACTTTAGCGCTCACGAGAACTGCTGTAATTTTTATTTGAAGAGTTATATTTAGTTAATTATTTTTGCATATGATTAATAGATAAATTCTTCACGTCCAGAAATTTATTTTAGAATTTTTGGGGTTCCAGATCTTGCGCTAGCTATAAATTACTACAGACTGTTCTGTTTTTGACAGATTCTGTTTTTCGTGTGTTGTATGCTTATTTTGATGAATCTATGGCTAGTAAAATAGTTTATAATCCATAGATAAGTTGGAATACAGTAGGTTTAACACCAACATAAATAAATAATGAGTTCATTACAGTACCTTTAAGTGGTCTTTTCTTTTCTTTCGCTAACGGAGCTCACGAGTTTTCTATTTTGAGTTTTGTGTTGTGAAGTTTTCATGTTTTGGGTGAATTCTTTTGATGGATCATGGAACAAGGAGTGGCAAGAGCCTAAGCTTGGGGATGCCCATGGCACCCCCAATATAATCCAAGGACACCAAAAAGTCAAAGCTTGGGGATGCCCCAGAAGGTATCCCCTCTTTCGTCCACTTCCATCGGTAATTTACTTGGAACTATATTTTTATTCACCAACATGATATGTGTTTTGCTTGGAGCATCTTGTATTATTTGTGTCTTTGTGTATTAGTATTCCACAATCATCCTTGCTGTACACACCTTTTGAGAGAGCCTTACATGAATTAAAATTTTATAGAATACTCTATGTGCTTCACTTATATCTTTTGAGCTAAGTAGTTTTGCTCTATGTGCTTCACTTATATCTTTTGAGCGTAGTAGTTTTGCTGTATGTGCTTCACTTATATCTTTTAAGCGTTATAATTTTGCTCTGTGTGCTTCACTTAGATCTTTTAGAGCATGGTGGTGGATTCGTTTTAAAGAAACTATTGGTCTCTCATGCTTCACTTAAATTATTTTGAGAGTCTCTTAATAGCATGGTAATTTGCTTAATAATAATATGCTTGGTATTCAAGATTTGTGAAACTTTCTTTTGAGTGTGTTGAGTACTAAGAAAATATTGAAGCATGATAATTGTTTTGAGATATGGAGGTGATAATATTAAAGTCATGCTAGTTGAGTAGTTGTGAATTTAAAGAATACTTGTGTTAAAGTTTGTGATTCCCGTAGCATGCACGTATGGTGAAACGTTATGTGATGAAGACGGAGCATGATTTATTTATTGATTGTCTTCCTTATGAGTGGCGGTCGGGGACGAGCGATGGTCTTTTCCTACCAATCTATCCCCCTAGGAGCATGCGCGTAATATTTTGCTTTGATAACTTCTAGATTTTTTCAATAAGTATATGAGTTCTTTATGACTAATGTTGAGTCCATGGATTATACGCACTCTCACCCTTCCACCTTTGCTAGCCTCTCTAATACCACGCACCTTTCGCCGGTATCATACACCTACCATATACCTTCCTCAAAACAGCCACCATACCTACCTATTATGGCATTTCCATAGCCATTCTGAGATATATTACCATGCAACTTTCCACCGTTCCGTTCATGACACATTTATCAATGTCATATTGCATATCCCGGTACACCGCCGTATGCATTCACATAGAGTCATATTTTGTTCTAAGTATCGAGTTGTAATTGTTGAGTTATAAGAAAAATAAAAGTGTGATGATCATCTTTATTAGAGCATTGTCCCAGTGAGGAAAGAATGATGGAGACTATGATTCCCCCATAAGTCGGGATGAGACTCCGGGCGAAAAAAATAAATAAAAAAAGAGGCCAAAGAAGCCCAAATAAAAAGAGGCCATAAAAAGATAGAAAAGGTCCAAATAAAAAAATAATGAGAGAAAAAGAGAGAAGGGACAATGTTACTATCCCTTTACCACACTTGTGCTTCAAAGTAGCACCATGATCTTCATAGTAGAGAGTCTCTCATGTTATCACTTTCATATACTAGTGGGAATTTTTCATTATAGAACTTGGCTTGTATATTCCAATGATGGGCTTCCTCAAAAATTACCCTAGGTCTTCATCAGCAAGCAAGTTGGATGCACACCCACTTAGTTTCTTTTTGAGCTTTCATATACTTATAGCTCTAGTGCATCCGTTGCATGGCAATCCCTACTCACTCACATTGATATCTATTGATGGGCATCTCCATAGCCCGTTGATATGCCTAGTTGATGTGTGACCATCTTCTCCTTTTTGTCTTCTCCACAACCACCATTCTATTCCACCTATAGTGCTATATCCATGGCTCATGCTCATGTATTGCGTGAAGATTGATAAAGTTTTGAAAAAGTTTGAGTATGAAACAATTGTTTGGCTTGTCATCGAGGTTGTGCATGATTTAAATACTTTTTGTGGTGAAGATTGAGCATACACAAACTATATGATTTTGTAGGGATAACTTTCTTTCGCCATGTTATTTTGAGAAGACATAATTGCTTTATTAGTATGCTTGAAGTATTATTATTTTTATGTCAATATAAACTTTTGTATTGAATCTTTCTAATCTGAATATTCATACCACAATTAAGAAGATTTACATTGAAATTATGCCAAGTAGCACTCCACATCAAAAATTCTCTTTTTATCATTTACCTACTCGAGGACGAGCAGGAATTAAGCTTGGGGATGCCTGATACTTCTCCAACGTATCTATAATTTTTGATTGCTCCATGCTATATTATCTACTGTTTTGGACTATATTGGGCTTTATTTTCCACTTTTATATTATTTTTGGGACTAACCTATTAACTGGAGGCCCATCCCAGAATTGCTGTTTTTTGCCTATTTCACTATTTCGGATAAACAGAATATCAAACGGAGTCCAAACGGAATAAAATCTTCGGGAACGTGATTTTCTCACTGAACGTGATCCCGGAGACTTGGACCCTGCTCCAAGGAACAAAAGAGGCGGTCACGAGGGTAGGGGAGCGCCCCCCCCTAGGGCGCGCCCCCTGCCTCGTGGGCCCCTCGTTGCTCCTCCGGCGTACTTCTTCCTCCTATATATACACACGTACCCCCAAACGATCGGAACAGGAGCCAAAAACCTAATTCCACCGATGCAACTTTCTGTATCCACGAGATCCCATCTCGGGGCATGTTCCGGAGCTTCGCCGGAAGAGGGCCGTCATCATGGAGGGCTTCTACATCATCATAGCCTCTCCGATGAAGTGTGAGTAGTTTACCTCAGACCATCGGGTCCATAGTTAGTAGCTAGATGGCTTCTTCTCTCCCTTTGAATCTCAATACAAATTTCTCCCCCTCTCTTGTGGAGATCTATTTGATGTAATCTTCTTTTTGCGGTGTGTTTGTTGAGACCGATGAATTGTGGGTTTATGATCAAGTCTATCTATGAATAATATTTGAATCTTCTCTGAATTCTTTTATGTATGATTGGTTATCTTTGCAAGTCTCTTCGAATTGTCCGTTTGGTTTGGCCAACTAGATTGGTAGTTCTTGCCATGGGAGAAGTGCTTAGCTTTGGGTTCGATCTTGCGGTGTCCTTACCCAGTGACAGAAGGGGCGGCAAGGCACGTATTGTATCATTGCCATAGAGGATATCAAGATGGGGTTTATTTCATATTGCATGAATTTATCTCTCTACATCATGTCATCTTGCTTAAGGTGTTACTCTGTTTTTAACTTAATACTCTAGATGCATGCTGGATAACGGTCGATGAGTGGAGCAATAGTAGTAGATGCAGAATCGTTTCGATCTACTTGTCACGGACGTTATGCCTATATACATGACCATGCCTAGATATTCTCATAACTATGCTCAATTCTGTCAATTGCTCAACAGTAATTTGTTCACCCACCATAGAATACATATGCTCTTGAGAGAAGCCACTAGTGAAACCTATGGCCCCCAAGTCTATTCTCATCATATCAATCTCCATTACTTTAATCTTGCTTTGCTTTTTACTTTGCTTTTACTTTTTACTTTGCATCTTTATACCAAAAATACCAAAAATATTATATCTATCAGATCTCACTCTCGTAAGTGACCGTGAAGGGCTTGACAACCCCTAATCGCGTTGGTTGCGAGTAGCTATCACTTTGTGCAGGTACGAGGGACTTGAGTGTGGGCTCCTACTGGATTGATACCTTGGTTCTCAAAAACTGAGGGAAATACTTACGCCACTCTGCTGCATCATCCCTTCCTCTTCGGGGAAAACCAACGCAAGCTCAAGACGTAGCACTCCCATGGCCGGCTGTGCTGCCGTGGAGGCCTCACCGCCCACTACTACTCCCATTGCTGGCTAGGCCCTACGGTGACGTCAGCCTCACACCGCAGCCGAACCAGTGAACCCTCGTACTCCTCTTCGTGTGGGCATCCACTGCCGCGTCTTCCCCGGCTCCGCTTCGTCCCCATCCTAGGCCTCGCCGTCGTCCACCGCCCTAGTGCTCTTGGCGCAGCGTGGTCAACATGGTCAAGGAACGACATCCATCAGAAGAGTACTATATGTGTAGAGGTTGACAGCTGGGTCCACGGCCGCAGCAAGAAGTGACTCCTTATTATGCGCAAAATAATGATTCCTCCACCTGATAGTAGGTACCCATTGGACGGGCCACCGTATTTCATGAAAAAAAAGTTTCCCCCCTGACTGCTGGGACCCACCAGCTACATCTTCACACGCAAGGAAGTGCCTGACAGTGAGGACCCACCTGGTCGAAGCATATGTAGTGTTGTCATTCTGGTCACGAACGTGTATGTACATACGATCGGTCGGTCTGCAAGCTGGAGCGATGAACTGTGGCCGTGTAAGGAAGGGCACCTGTCATAGTATAGGCGCGCACGTGTCATAGTAGAGGCGCGCACGTAGCATGTCACATAGTCTTGGTAATATCATGTACACGTACGTACAGCCAGGGTGCAAGAAAGTAAATACAGCCACGTAAGTACATACAGGCGTGGTCTCGAACGCCTACTCGCGCATACGTACGGCCAGCACTCGTGCACATGGCTGGGTCGGAAGGGAGAAACTGCATCATCATGTTCATCGGCAGCCAACCGACTTGGATGGAACAACAGATCGAAACAAGGCCTGGCATCCCGTGGAACGAGGGAAACGGGCTTGTGTTCGGCTGGCCACGGTCGAAACGGGATCTTGTTCATCGGGAGGGGTCTGGCATACTGCAAAACGGAGGAAACGTACTTTTCTTGCACCTCCTATGGTTGAAACGGGGTCATGTTGATCGGGAGGGGTGTGGCGTACTGCAAAACGGAGGAAACGGACTTGTGTTGGAGTGCTACGATCGAAACGGGGGTCCTGTTCATCGGGAGTGGTGTGGCGTTGTCGGAGTAAATAGCCATGGGTAGCCTAGTCGGCTTCCCCTGGCCCCTCAGAAAAAATTACGAGCCCGTCCGGCTCTCAAAGAAGACTCAATACCTGGGGCCGCCTTCCCCCTTGCCGGCTATCTTCCCGGCCGGCTTCGGGGGCGGCCCGCCCTTTAGCCTCATGAAGAAAGTTGTGGGAGGGCCGACTGCGAGAGGCCGGCTATAGCAAGGCCGACTCCAAGAGGCCGGCTCCCATAAAGCGGTCAAGGCCGTACCCGCAAAGTACGCGTCCACCCCGCGATGATGAAGCAGGGCGTGGCTACAGTGGAGCCTGCCACCCCCAAAACCCGGAGCACGCCTGGTACAGTGCGCCGTACGGGTAGCAACGACCCGTCCGGCGCGGTCCTGCTGCCACGGCGGCCCCGATGCCGTCCACGATGGGCCACCAGCGTGGCCCCCGAGGCGGTGGGCCCCTTCGGGCAGAGAGACGCCGAAGGCGGCCGCACCTCTTCCCAAGTCGGCCTGATGGAGAGCCGGCCCCCCATAGCCGGCTCGCCATCTTCCTCGAGGGAGACGCCCATTCAGGAGACAAGATGCGGCGGGGCTACAGTAATCGCCCGCCAGGGCGGCGGTACTGTAGCCACGCTTACCCCGACCGAGCCTGCGTCAACAGCACGGAGCAACAGTAACCAGCCCCCGACCAGGCCCTGGCCTGTGGGGCCTGCCTAGCGACCAAGGAGCCGGCGGGACCCACCAGTCGGCGGGCCGCAGTAGCCGGCGCAGAAGCCGGCAAGCACAGTCACAGACAGCTGTGCCCCGCGCCCAGCTGGATCACCATTGTACCCCCAGGGGGTAGGCCTATATAAACCCCCCGGTGCACCCATGCAAAGGGTTGGACTCTCAAGTTAGACCTAGACACCATACAAGGAGAGGAAGCAAGCTAGCTGAGCCCCTCTTCCTCCTTCCACCCAAAACAGCTCGAGGAGCATCGTGTAGCTACTTGTTCATTTAGTAACCATGCGGAGACCCCGCAGAGCAGCAGTAGGGGTGTCATCTCCCCGGAGAGCCCTGAAGCTGGGTAAGATTCGCCGGCGTGCATGTCTTCGCCTTATCCTGTTTCCAGGCACCGGCGATATTTTATTGGCTCCCATAATGATAAGCCACCCGTTGGCATATGTCGCACCTACCACCCGACATTTGGCGCCCACCATGGGGCCAGGTGCACCGTCATTCGTGGACCTGTTCTGGACGGGAACCCTTTTCCTCCCCCGCGAGCGTAGCCAGCCCGGCTCGCCCGATGGCGCTTGCCGCGACGCGCTGCATGGCGTCACCAACATCTGCGCGGCGAGCAGCCTCGCCGACCTCTTCGACAAGGCCCGCATCTCTGACGAGCTTGCCTCCGATGCGGGCACCGACCACCTCGCCAACCTCCTCAGCCAGCTCCACGTCTCCAGCGAGCCCGCTGCGGATTTGGAGTCGGTTGGCTCCACTGACCCGATGCCCGTCGACTCCGACACGGCATCCTACGACACCTTCCCCACCAACATCACTATCTACAACGACCCGCTCCCTCCGGCCAGCGATCGCGATACTGCCGCTGCTGAGGGGATGGTTATCGGCCACGACGGCCCGACTGACGAGGGCGCCCGCGATGCCCCGCGGGCGGCGGCCCACGACTTGTCCGCCCCCCTTCCGGCTGACGCCAACGACGAAGTACTGGAGGCGCGCCACCTCGCCCTCCTTGCGGAGGGTCGGCGGCTGGCCTCCGTAAAACGCCTCACTGAGGCCTACCAGCGTGAAGCTGACCGCGCCGCCTTCGGCACGCCGGCTCCGGCTGGCCCAAGCCGGGCTAGTGCTGTCAGGCAACGCGGCGCCATCATCGCTGACACGCTTGGAGTAGATCGCCCGGTCTACGCCAGTCCGCTCGAGAACCTGCGCGCCGCCCACGCGGCCGTAGACGAGCTGGACGGCTTGGAAGCCGAAGACCTCCCCCAGATGACGTGGCGTATACAGCAACTAATTGATGCGGACGCTCTGCGGCACGAAGCCGACACCTGCGCGGGGAGCCCTCCCTCGCGCCGCGACCACGGCGCGACTTCCCGATCACCGACTACGAGCAACACCCGCGTGCGGCGCGAGAAAGAGCCGGCTTCCAGCCGAAGCCGAACCCAAATCTCCATCAAGCGAGACGCGGACGGCCGCCCCCGGGCCATGGAATGGCGGGGCACCCCGCCTCCGCCTCGAGCTCGTGGAGAGAGATACCCCACCCTGCCTCCAGTGGCGCACCCGACTCTCAGCGGCCGGCTTGGTCGCCGCGAAGGAGTCGGCGAAAACGACGCCCGCCACCGGATCGACCGCCTGGCCAGATCCCTGGCGCTGGAAGAAGAAGACGATGTCGGCCCGCCTTGCTTTGGCCCCCGCATCCCCGACGAGCCCTTCCCCAAAGGGTTCTCGCTCCCAAGAGACACGCCCAAGTACAACGGCTCGGTGAAGCCGGAAGACTGGCTGACCGACTACTCCACCGCCGTCAGCATCACCAATGGCAACCGGCGCATTTCCATGAAGTACGTGCCCCTCATGCTGCAAGGCACGGCACAGACTTGGCTTAACAGCCTCAAGCCTCTCAGCATCAACAGCTGGGTAGATTTCACTGAAGCCTTCGTTCGCAACTTCACCAGCACCTACAAGCGGGCTCCCAAGCCCAGACAGCTCTCCTTGTGCATACAGGGCCCAGCCGAGTCCACTCGCGACTACCTCACGCGTTGGGCCGAGCTCCGCAACTCCTGCGAAGGGGTGCATAAGGTGCAAGCCATCAAATACTTCACTGCCGGGTGCTGGGAGGGCACCCTCCTCAAGCACAAGCTTCTTTGCGACGAGCCGACTACCCTCGACGAGCTCCCGAACATCGCCGACAAGTACGCCACCGCCGACTCCTCGATGAAGACCGAGCTCCGGGTGGACGCGACCGGGAAAGTGCTCAATCCGGTGCCCCAAGCACCGGCTGGAGATGCCGGCCGACGCCAACACCAGAATGATCAGAAGTGCAAAGGCCCTGCGCCGCCTCCCGCTACCCGACAGGTGGCCACGGTCGAAGATGCGCCGCCTGAGGGGCGGCCCGCGCCCAAGAAGCCCAAGGGCGGCCGGCCGGCTTGGCTGCCGGCCTTCTCCTACGAGCAAACCCTTGACGCCCCGTGCAAGTTCCATAGCGGCGCGAAGCCGTCCAACCATACGACCCGAAAGTGTAACTGGCTCGCCCGAATCTCCAAGGGCGAAGGGCTCACGCCGGCTCCGCCTGCCGGCCCGCCGCCTCCGGCTCCGCCGCCCAAGGCCGCTCGGCCCGCGGTCGACGCCGTGCAGGAAGAGTTCCCCGATGAGCAGGCATCTTACGTTGTCTTTACGAGCCAGCCCAAAGACCGGCGCAGCAAGCGCCGAGAGCAACAAGAAGTCAATGTGGCCACCGCCAACCCAGCCGGCCACATGCATTGGTCAGAGAAATCCATCAGCTGGAGCCGGGCCGACCACCCAGAGGTGATGCCGTCCCCCGGCTCCTACACTTTGGTCCTGGAGGCCACCCTTGCAATGGACGCGTGCCGCGCGCTTCTCCCGTGTGCTGATCGATGGTGGAAGCAGCATCAACATCCTGTACCGCGACACCATGGAGAAGCTGGGTGTCAAGGCAAAACAGCTTGCGCCGACTCGAACGGTGTTTCACGGCATCGTACCCGGTTTGTCCTGCGCCCCCATCGGCAAGATCAAGATCGATGTACTCTTTGGGGGCAAGGATCATTTCAGCCGGGAAGCAATCTGGTTCGAGGTGGTGGACCTGGAGAGCCCTTACCACGCCTTGCTTGGCCGACCTGCCTTGGCCAAGTTCATGGCGGTCCCCCACTACGCATACCTCAAGATGAAGATACCAAGCTCCAAGGGCATCATCACCATCACCGGCGACTACAAGAAGTCCGCCGACTGTGCGGCGGCCAGCAGTCGGCTGGCTGAATCCCTCGTGATTGCCGAAGAAAAGAAGACGCTGGACAGGGTCGTGGCCCTGGCCAACAAGCAGCTAAACCAGCCCGCTGACTCCAAGGAGTACGACGCCCAAGGATCTTTCCAGCCGGCCAAGGAGACCAAAAAAATACAGCTCGACCCCGAGCACCCCGAGAGGTTTGCCGTCATTGGGGCGAGCCTAGACAGCAAATAGGAAGGCGAGCTCATCGATTTCCTCCGTGAGAATCGGGATATCTTTGCGTGGTCCCCCAAGGACATGTCGGGTGTTCCGAAGTATTTCGCCGAGCACAAATTACATGTGCGAGAGGACGCCAAACCAATCTAGCAGCCTCTCTGCCGACTGTCAGAGGAGAAGAGAAGGATCGTAGGGGAGGAGATAGCCCGGCTTCTTGCAGCCGGCTTCATCATGGAAGTTTTCTTCCCCGAGTGGCTCGCGAACCCGGTTCTCGTGCTGAAAAAGAATAACAAGTGGAGCATGTGTATAGATTACACAAGCCTCAACAAAGCATGCCCAAAAGATCCCTTCGCCCTGCCCAGAATTGACCAAGTGATAGACTCCACAGCCGGATGCGAGCTGTTGAGCTTTTTGGATGCTTATTCAGGATACCACCAGATAAAACTGAACCCGGATGACCGACTGAAGACCGCCTTCATCACGCCGTTTGGAGCCTTCTGCTACCTGACCATGACGTTCGGCTTGAGGAATGCCGACGCCACTTTTTAGCGTTGCATGCAGAAGTGCCTCCTCACGCAGCTCGGCAAAAATGCCCACGTCTACGTGGATGATATCGTGGTGAAAATGGAGAAGCGCGGCACTCTGCTGGAAGACCTGAAGGAGACATTCGAGAACCTGCGTCGGTTCCGAATCAGGCTCAACCCCGAGAAATGCGTGTTCGGAGTGCCAGCCGGCCAGCTCCTAGGCTTTCTGGTCTCCGAACGCGGCATCGAGTGCAACCCTGTGAAGATCAAGGCCATCGAGAGGACGGCGGTCCCAACCAAGCTTCGAGAGATCCAGAAGTTCACCGGGTGCCTGGCCTCTCTGAACGCTTCATCAGCCGGCTTGGAGAGAAAGCTCTCCCTCTCTATCGCCTCATGAAGAAGAGCACTCACTTCGAGTGGAATGACCAGGCCGACCAAGCTTTCCACGAGCTCAAGAAAATGCTGGCCACGCCGCCTGTCTTGGCGGCGCCGACTGAGAAAGAGCCCATGCTCCTTTATATTGCCGCCACTAGCCGGGTGGTCAGCACCGTCATTGTAGTCCAACGCCCCAAAGAAGGCCGAGCCCAGCCGGTCCAGAGGCTGGTTTATTACCTGAGCGAGGTGCTGTCCGCCTCGAAACAGAACTACCCGCACTACCAGAAGATGTGCTATGGCGTGTACTTCACCGCCAAGAAGCTGAAGCCGTACTTTCAAGAACATCCTATCACGGTCGTATGCACTGCCCCGCTGGCCGAGATCATAGGCAGCCGGGATGCATCCGGCCAGGTGGCTAAGTGGGCCATCGAGCTGGCCCCTTACACGATCTTCTACCAACCCCGCACCGCCATCAAGTCGCAAGCACTGGCCGACTTCCTCGTCGACTGGGCTGAGACCCAGTACTTACCGCCAGCTCCCGACTCCACCCATTGGCGCATGCACTTTGACGGATCCAAGATGCGCACCGGCTTGGGAGCCGGCGTCGTCCTTACCTCTCCTAAGGGCGACAAGCTCAGATACACGCTGCAGATCCACTTCGCCGCCTCCAACAATGTAGCCGAGTACGAAGCGCTCATACACGGGCTCCGGCTTGCCAAGGAACTCGGCATCCGCCGGATCCTGTGCTATGGCGACTCGGGCTTGGTGGTTCAGCAATCATCTGGCGACTGGGACGCCAAGGACGCAAACATGACAAGCTACCGCTTCCTAGTGCAGCAAATCAGTGGATACTTCGATGGATGTGAATTCCTCAATGTACCGTGAGCCGACAACAAGCCAGCAGATGCTCTGGCCCAAATAGGCTCCACGCGGCAAGCAATACCAACCGGCGTCGCCCTACAACGCCTCCTCAGGCCGTCCATCAAGCCGTCTCCGGAATCCGACTCCATCTTCGTGCCGCCTAACCCCGATGGGGCCGGGTCCGGCTCGAAGATATAACAACCCGGTACAGCGTACCACACAGCATCATCACCGACAACGACACGAATTTTGCCAAAGGTGCTTTGGCACGGTTCTGCGCTGCACAAGGTATCCGGCTGGACCTTGCGTTCGTCGCACACCCGTAGTCAAACGGCCAAGTGGAGCGAGCAAATGGCCTCATCCTGTCCGGCATCAAGCCCCGACTGGTCGTACCTCTGGAGCGATCAGCCGGCTGTTGGCTCAATGAGCTGCCGGCTGTCCTATGGAGTCTGCGTACTACCCCAAACAGATCAACCGGCTTCACTCCTTTCTTCCTTGTATATGGTGCCGAGGCAGTCATCCCAACAGACATCGAGTTCGACGCGCCTCGGGTAACCATGTACACGGAAGCGGAAGCCAAAGAAGCAAGAGAAGACGGCGTCGACCTGCTGGAAGAAGGCCGGCTGTTAGCCCTCAGTTGGTCCGCCATCTACCAGCAGGGTTTGTGCCGCTACCACAGCCGGAAGGTCAGACCAAGATCCTTCCAGGAGGGCGACCTTGTGCTCCGGCTGATGCAGCGAACAGCCGGCCAGCACAAGCTCGCAACCCCCTGGGAAGGTCCCTTCGTCGTCAGCAGAGCTCTAGGCAACGATTCCTACTACCTTATCGACGCGCAGAAGCCGAAGGCACGCAAGAGAGACGACTCCGGCAAGGAGTCGGAACGACCGTGGAATGCCAATCTTCTTCGGAAATTTTACAGTTAAAATGCAGTATGTATCACGTCCACTTTTGTATTAAGTACGAAACAATAGGCTCCCCGAGGAGGACTCGGGGACTGCCATCTTTTATTTTATGAATGAAAGTTATCATGCGTATGGTATCGCCTGTTCATTTATTCTGTCCGGCACCGGGTTCGACGAGTCGGCCCGGGGACTAGCCGACTGAAGTTATATTAGGAGCCCTACTCGCGGTCAGACAAATAATGTGCTGACACCCAGGCGTGGCTCTTGCCAAAATCGCAGTTCGAAGAACCGACTGCCCGGCTGGCAAGAGTCATAAGCCGGAAAGGGCGCACACACGAAAAACGGCTAGGGACTAACGGGCTTATATAACAAAATCCGGCTTGCCGCCTCCCGCCGACTGACTACCAGAGTAGCCGGCCGGCCGGCTTACATTCAGTCTGCTTCAAATCCAAGAAAGCTCGAGTACTTGCCTTCCCAAAGAGGGAAGGCGGCAAAGGAAAAAGCCTAAGGATAAAAAAGTGCACTTCAATGGAAGCCAACACATGCATACAATAATATTTACACAAAGGACCTCCAGAGAGGTCAGCATCCAACATTGTTCGATACACCCCCAGTGGGTGGAATTGCGGAAACTTAAAAATTGTTCGGAAAAGCAAAAGCAGGAACAACAGGGACGGCAGATCAAGCCGGCGGGGCCGCTGACGAGCCGGGCTGGGTGGTGGAGGCGGTCGTGCGGGCTGAAGGAGCGGCCGGCTGGCCAACTTCGGCCTGATCACCACCTCCGGCAGAGGGCGTGCTCCCGCGC
Source organism: Triticum monococcum (assembly GCA_034509565.1). Taxonomy (NCBI): domain Eukaryota; kingdom Viridiplantae; phylum Streptophyta; class Magnoliopsida; order Poales; family Poaceae; genus Triticum; species Triticum monococcum. The sequence goes on along the minus strand of CM067847.1, from coordinate 636,782,794 downwards.
GGCTTGTTGCTGGAGGCACGGTCGGCTTGAGGGCGGTCGGTCGTCTCACCAGCCGGCTCGGCGTCTCCGCCGTCTTCTTCCTCGTCATCCTCTCCCTCGTCGCTGGAGGAGATCTCCTCGGCCGAGTCCTCGCCTTCCACCGGGTTCAGCCCGAACCACTCCTCCGGCTGGGCGACGCCGTCATCACTGAGTTCCGGCGCGAAGACGTTGGTGTCGGTGTACTCGGCGATCGTCAAGGCGCGCTGCGCGATCGCCGGCCGCACCTCCTCCAGCTCCGCGTCGGCCTCCAACCGCCAAGTCCGCAGCTGGTCCAGGCTTAGCCCTGGGTACCACGCGCGGACGAACTCCAACGCACGACCAGCTCCGAGACGGGCGGCTGACACCTTCCAAGCCTCGATGCGGCCAACTGCGACTTCTAGCCAGTCGGCGGTCCGACTTGGGGTGCGGGGAATCATCTGGCCGGGCCAGAGCGCGGCCAGCACCTGCGCCCCGGCACGTTGGAGCCGGCGGAGCATCCGATGGGCCGGCTGCAGTCGCGCTTGGACGGCAATGAGCTGCTCTGACAGCGTTCGATTTGCATCCGGTGGAATGACAACTCCAGCCTGATGGCGCGCCTCGCGATGGGCCTCGATGGCTTGGGTGGCGAGGACGGAGTGGCCGGGAAAGTAATCTGCGCAAAGCAACAAGCACAAGTCAGAATAAAACCCCAGGCGGCCGGCGGATGGAGAAGGGTAAGAAAGGCGGCTTACCATCAATCAGATCTTCGATTCGGCCGAAACCTTCCTCCAGCGCCTGGCGCGCCTCGGCCCAGCTCGCCGCCTTGGTCTCGAACTCCGCCTTCAGGGCAGCCTCGCCGTCCTGCGCCTTCTACAGGGCCGCCTTATGGCTTTCCTCCTGGTCGGCCAGTTTCTTGACCAGGCGGTCGCGCTCCTGAACCAAGTCGGCATACTCGGCGTCCCTGGCACGAAGAGCGGTCTGCACTTCGCCGAGCTCCCTCCGCAAGTCGGCATTGGCCCCTACACGAGCAAGAGACAAAGAGAAAGGTCAATAAGGGAAAGGTCACCAAGAAAGATCCGACCCGACTACGCTGCAGTCGGCCCGGATCTCGGGGACTACACCCAGTGGGTGTGCTGTCGCGCCCCCACGAGAGACAGATAAGAGCAATATACTTATGCCGGCTGCTGGCCAGGTCTTCGGTCCTCCGGCTCAGCTCCCGAGCCTGGGAGTTGAAGGCGGCGGCACGAGAGTTGTGATAATCCTAAAGATCAGACAGAAAACAGAGTTAAGATAGTCGTCGGGAAAGATCCGACCCGACTGCGCTGCAGTCGGCCCGGATCTCGGGGACTACACCCAGTGGGTGCGCTGGCGCGCCCCCACGGAAAAAAATCAGAGGATCAGAGCGGTCGACAAGTAAAAAACTTACCCGGATTGTGGACGGCGTCGACAGAAACTCCTGAGTAAATTGCTGTAGGAGGGCGGCCTGAGCCTGCAGCCGGCTCTGAACCCCTTGGGCCGCCACGTTCAGCTCGCCACTTCCTCCGCTGGGAGTCCACCCGGACGTGGCGGAACTAGCCGCCTCCAAGGCTTCTGTCGTCTGGTTCGCACCCGCGGCTTGGCGCGTGTCCGGCGGGGCCGTGCTCCCACCGGCGCGCTGGCTCGCCGCCAGCTGAATTTCAAGACCGGCTACAGCCTCGGGTGCGGCCCGGGCCGGCTCCTCCGGCACCGCCGACGACTGGCCGCCTTCGCCCGCTCCGGCTGGCGCTGCCGGCGGCGTCCTCTCCGCGAGGACCTCGAAGAGCTCATCCCTCTACGCCGGCGGCTGATCGGGGGTGATCTCCTCCGCCGTGGGCAGCGGGATGTCCGGGTCCACGGTGTGGAGGGGGATGGCGAGCAGCGGAGGCCGGCTATGCATGCCCTCCGCCTCCGTCTCCGCGGTCGCCCGCTCCAATGGAGCCTCGGCTGCCGCATCCGCTCGCTCCGTCGCCGCCCGGGCGGCCTCCCGCCCCGCCGCTTCCCTCTCTTCTCGCGCCTCACGGGCGTTCCGCTCTGTGGCTTCTACAAGATCGACGCGGGGGTCCACGCGGCGGGGCCCTGAAGATCCAGCACCCGGCCCAACCACAGAGCCGCCTGGGCCTCGCTCAAGGGAAAGCGGCGCCCTGCTCAGAAATCAGAGAAGGGTTAGAACAAAAGAAGACAATAAAAAACAAGCACGCAAGCGGCCAAAGGGCTTACGAGGAGACCGCTGGAGGTTGCTTCACCGCCTTCCGGAAGCGGGTCGCCTTCGCCGCCGCTTCGTCTCGCTTCGTTGCCGCGGCGGAGGCCCTCATCTTTTTCGGCCGGCTGCCGAAGAGAGGAAGCACGGCCCGGCGTTTCGACTTTCCACCACCGGCAGCCGGCGCGGCGGACGAGCCCGCGCTGTGATGATCGCTTGCCGGCTGGTGGCGCGGGATCTCTTCGGCGTCGGCGTCGTCCGGCCAGTCGTCAAAACTGGCCGAGAGCCCTGTGCCTCCGGGCTCGGCGACGTCCCCCGTGGCGGCGTCCTCGATGGCGGCCGCCCCCAAATCCGGGTCGTCGATGTCGTCTACCGTATGGTCTGGGGCATACTGGCGTTCGACTCCTGCCGCCCCGGCTGGTGGCGGAAGAAGAGGGTTCTGATAAAAAAAGAGAAAGGAGAAGAGCCGCCCGGTCAGAAGCCAGCCGGTGCAAGCCGACTGATGACAGAAAGAAGGACTTACCATAGGCGGAGAATGGGCGCGGGAGTACGGCGCCTTGCCGAATTGCCAGTCGTCGGTGAGCTTGAGGTTGGCGATGTAGTTCACCATGAGCGCTACCTCGGCATGGGGCATGTCCCATGTGCTCAGCCGGCAAGGGTCGAAGCGGCCGCTCATCTGGCATAGCATGTGGGGCCGGCTCTGAAGGGGAAGAATCCGGCGCTCGACGAAGGCGGCCACCAGGTCGGCTCCGCGCAGGCCTTCCGACTGGATCATTACCCGAAGCCGGGCGATGGAGGCGTTCCCGGCCGGAGATAAGGACTTGGACCAGAAGCCCCAAGACGGCTGCCTCCCAGCCGGCGGGCCGGCTACGTAAGCCGGCAGGTTAACGTAGTCTCCTTGCGAGGCGACGTTCTTGACATAGAAATATGATTTCTTCCAGAGTTTGACCGATTGGATTAAAGGGATGTGCAGGAAGGGGTTGTTCTCGCTTGACCACTTCATCGCGATGAAGGCCCCGCAGGGGGCGGGCACGCCGGCGGTGACGGTGCCGAGCTTGTTTTGGAAGAGCTCCGCCCAAAGCTCCAGCATGGGCAGCACTCCCAAGAAGCCTTCGCAGAGAGAGACGAAGGCCGACAGCAGCATCACCGCGTTGGGCGTGAGGTGATGCGGCAGGAGACGCTAGAAGTCGAGGAAGGAGCGCATGAACCCGCTCGCCGGGAAGCCGAAGCCCCGCAAGAAGTGCGTGGGAAGACGACGCGCTCGCCTTCCTCTGGCGCCGGCGAGATTTCCGCCTCCGGCGCCAGACGAGCCTGCACGAGGTTGGCGGCGGGCAGGCGTCGGGTCCGGCGGAGAAACTCTATGTGATCTTCGTGGACGTTCGACCCGTCCCATGAGCTCGACAGCGCCATGGACATGGCGGCATGGGCGGGCTGTGACGGGAGGCTGCGTCGGGCGCGGAGGAAGAAGAAAGGAAAGGAGAACAAGGAGGGACGGGGAGCGGGGGAGCGAGCAAGCCTTTGTCTCTCCCCCTCCCCCTCCTACTTGTAGGCTCGTGCGCCGGAGCCGAGGAGGCGCGGCGTGGGGGATCGTGGGGATCGATCGTGCCCATCTCCCCCACGCCCCACGTTAATTGCGCGCATTGAAGACACGAAGAAACGGCCGCGGGGAGGCGAGCAGTCCCCTCGGGCCACAGAAGATCTGCGCCCGAGCCGAGGCCAAGGAGTGGCGGGCCCGGGCCTGCGGCGGCGTCCCGTCGCGCGCGTGCGACGGCAGGACTTCTCTGCCACGTGGCCCTTCGTGCGGCCCGCGGCCAGCCCGCGGGTCAACCACGGTCATATTAATAAGCAAGAAAGTTCTCCGAAGTCGGCCTACGACAGCAGGGTCGGCTCCTCAGGGAGTGAAGCTGGCCGGGCTTCTCGTCCCTCCGTCCGCCGTGAAGCTCGCCCAGCTTCGGGGACTACTGTCGGAGTAAATAGCCATGGGTAGCCTAGCCGGCTTCCCCTGGCCCCTCAGAAAAAATTACGAGCCCGTCCGGCTCTCAAAGAAGACTCAAGACCTGGGGCCGCCTCCCCCCTTGCCGGCTATCTTCCCAGCCGGCTTCGGGGGCGGCCCGCCCTTTACCCTCATGAAGAAAGTCGTGGGAGGGCCGACTGCGAGAGGCCGGCTACAGCAAGGCCGACTCCAAGAGGCCGGCTCCCATAAAGTGGTCAAGGCCGTACCCGCAAAGTACGCGTCCACCCCGCGATGATGAAGCAGGGCGTGGCTACAGCAGAGCCTGCCACCCCCAAAACCCGGAGCACGCCTGGTATAGTGCGCCGTACAGGTAGCCATGATCCGTCCGGCGCGGCCCTGCTGCCACGGCGGTCCCGACGCCGTCCACGACGGGCCACCAGCGTGGCCCCCGAGGCGGTGGGCCCCTTCGGGTAGAGAGACGCCGAAGGCGGCCGCACCTCCTCCCAAGTCGGCCTGATGGAGAGCCGGCCCCCCATAGCCGGCTCGCCATCTTCCTCGAGGGAGACGCCCATTAAGGAGACAAGATGCGGTGGGGCTACAGTAATCGCCCGCCAGGGCGGCAGTACTGTAGCCACGCTTACCCCGACCGAGCCTGTGTCAACAGCACGGAGCAACAGTAACCAGCCCCCGACCAGGCCCTGGCCTGTGTGGCCTGCCTGTCGACCAAGGAGCCGGCAGCCAGCGGGACCCACCAGTCAGCGGGCCGCAGTAGCCGGCGCAGAAGCCGGCAAGCACAGTCACAGATAGCTAGGCCCCGCGCCCAGCTGGATCACCATTGTACCCCCGGGGGGTAGGCCTATATAAACCCCCCGGTGCACCCATGCAAAGGGTTGGACTCTCAAGTTAGACCTAGACACCATACAAGGAGAGGAAGCAAGCTAGCTGAGCCCCTCTTCCTCCTTCCACCTAAAACAGCTCGAGGAGCATTGTGTAGCTACTTGTTCATTTAGTAACCATGCGGAGACCCCGCAGAGCAGCAGTAGGGGTGTCATCTCCCCGGAGAGCCCTAAAGCTGGGTAAGATTCGCCGGCGTGCATGTCTTCGCCTTATCCCGTTTCCAGGCACCGGCGATGTTTTATTGGCTCCCACAATGATAAGCCACCCGTTGGCATATGTCACACCTACCACCCGACAGGCGTACCACAAAAAGGGACTCCACGGGATACTGTTCATCTCCACCGTCGATTGCCTCCACACACTACTGTTCATCCATCGTCAACCTCCTCCAGCCTCCACCTGCGACTGTTCATCCACGGGCTCCTGTAAATCCAACCTCCACCGCTCCTCCACTGGCTACTGTTCAACCAGCCCTCTCCATGACGTCCTATTCAACCACCCCTCCACGGGCTACTGTTCATCCAGCCCTCCACCGGCTACTGTACAACCAGCCCTCCACGGGGTCCTGTTCATCCACCCCCAACCGGCTCGATCGATCGGGGTCATGTTCATCCAGCGGCAACGGCCTCTACTACCACGGGGTCCTCTTCATCCACCCCCCCCCCACCGGGAACTGTTCATCCACCCCCCCCCCCCCCCCCCAACAACACTCACTGTTCATCAAGAGGCAGCATCGATCGGCTTCTGTTAGTAGCAGTAGCGAAGGAATCACTCGGGTTCAGTTAACAGCAAGGGATCGATCGGGGTTCAGTAACGTAGCTAGTGCAATCGCTCGGGTTCAGTTAGAGCCCAATGCCTCGCTCGGGTTCAGTTAGAGCACAAAACCTCGCACACACGCGCGTACGTGCATGAGAGAAACGCGCAAACCTCCATGCATCGCTCGACCCCAACCACCCACCATAACCGGGAACTCCCCGATATTTTCCTCGCCCTCGCTTCTACCATGGTTTTTTCCATCATGCACAGCCCAAAGAATGTCAAGCAACTACGTCTCCAGCCTGCCCAGGACGAAAAGCCCATTTTCTTTCATGATTTTTTGTCAAAGAAGTAGGAGCCCACCACATCTATGATGATACCGGGTTTTGTCACAACTATCGTCATAGAAGTGTCATAAGCATGACAGGAAAAAATTTGTTCAGCCCAAAATGTCACGGATGTGTCTTTTTTTGTAGTGCTAGGTGCTGGATCAAGGATCCACATCACACTTCAAAATTTGAACTGAAAGCACATGAGGTTTTATGCTTGGCTACAGAAAGGATTCGCACTCGTATAGAGTCTTCAACCTCTTTCACTATAAACAGATTGAAACTTTGGATGTGCGGTTCGATGAGACTAATGGCTCACAAAGAGAGCACCTTCCAAATGTGCTAGATGAAGATTCACCAAGTGAATCCATCAAGCTAATGGGTACTGAAGAAATCATACCTACCGAGGAACAGGCTGAAGAAGAAATCATCATTTCTGGACCTAACCAGCATGAAGACAATGCTCAGCCTGAAGCCAATGCTCAAGATGAAGACAATCATCAGCAAGGGCAAAATCTTCGTCCAGCACATCCTCGGGTTGCAAATGAAGTCCAGATTGAGAAGATAATCGATAGTATCAATGCACCTGGTCCACTCACTCGTTCAAGAGCAACATAGATAGAAAACTTCTGTGAGCACTTTGCATTTGTCTCTATATCCAAACCCAAGAAAGTTGATAAAGCCTTCAAGGAACCTAAATGGATTCAAGATATGCAAGAAGAGCTTCAATAGTTTGAGCTGAATAATGGATGGGAGCTAGTAAACCGTCCTGATCATCATAAGCACAATATCATTGGCACAAAATGGATCTATCACAACAAACAAGATGAGCATGGTCAAGTTGTCAGAAACAAAGCTCGTCTCGCTGCTCAAGGTTACACACAAGTCGAAGGAATTGACTTTGATGAAACCTTTTCTCCTGTGGCTAGGCTTGAAGCCATTCGTATACTGTTAGCCTATGCCAACCACAACAACATTCATCTATATCAAATGGATGTAAACAGTGCCTTCCTCAATGGCAAAATTGCAGAAGAAGTGTATGTCGCACAACCACCTGGTTTTGAAGACCCAAAGCGTCCTGACATGGTGTACAAGCTCAACAAGGTATCGTATGGCCTCAAACAAGCACCTCGCGCTTGCTGTGACACAATCAAAGACTTCCTAAAGAGCAAAGGCTTCAAACCTGGTGTGACGCCCCCGATTCAATCGTACACTAATCATACACACAAATGTGTACGATCAAGATCAGGGACTCATGGGAAGATATTGCAACACAACTCTAGACACAAATTAAAATAATGCATGCTTTATATTACAAGCCACGGGCCTCGAAGGCTCGAATACAAATGCTCGAAGACACAAGAGTCAGCGGAAGCAACAATATTTGAGTACAGACATAAGTTTAACAAGTTTACCTTAAGAAGGATAGCACAAAAGTAGCAATGATCGAAAAGTCAAGGCCTCCTGCCTGGGACCTCCTAACTACTCCTCGAAGTCGAACTCCACGTAGAATCATCCTCGGGATCCTCTGGCTCCTGGAATCCATCATATGATCGCAATAACCGGGAAAGGGGAAAATAAGTAGCAAAGCAATCGTGAGTACTCATCCAAAGTACTTGCAAGCAAGGATCTACACTACATATGCAATGGTATCAATGAAATGGGTAGTATCTGTGGACTAAACTGCAGAATGCCAGAATAAGAGGGGTATAGCTAGTCCTATCGAAGACTAGCTTCTGGCAGCCTCCATCTTGAAGTAGTACAAGAGAGTAGATGGTAAGTTAACCAAGTATCATCACATAGCATAATCCTACCCGTCCTCTCCTTGTCGCCCTGTGAGAGATCGATCACCGGGTTGTATTTGGCACTTGAAAGGGTGTGTTTTATTTGAAGGAAATATGCCCTAGAGGCAATAATAAAGTTATTATTTATTTCCTTATATCATGATAAAGGTTTATTATTCATGCTAGAATTATATTAACCGGAAACATAATACATGTGTGAATACATAGACAAACAAAGTGTCACTAGTATGCCTCTACTTGACTAGCTCGTTAGTCAAAGATGGTTATGTTTCCTAACCATGGAAAAAGAGTTTTCATTTGATTAAACGGGATCACATCATTAGTTGAATGATCTGATTGACATGACCCATTCCATTAGCTTAGCACCCGATCATTTAGTATGTTGCTATTGCTTTCTTCATGACTTATACATGTTCCTATGACTATGAGATTATGTAACTCCCATGTGCCGGAGGAACACTTTGTGTGCTACCAAACGTCACAACGTAACTGGGTGATTATAAAGGTGCTCTACAGGTGTCTCCAAAGGTACATGTTGGGTTGACGTATTTCGAGATTAGGATTTGTCACTCCGATCATCGGAGAGGTATCTCTGGGCCCTCTCGGTAATGCACATCACTTAAGCCTTGCAAGCAATGCAACTAATGAGTTAGTTGCGAGATGATGTATTACGGAATGAGTAAAGAGACTTGTCGGTAACGAGATTGAACTAGGTATTGGATACCGACGATCGAATCTCGGGCAAGTAACATACCGATGACAAAGGGAACAACGTATGTTGTTATGCGGTCTGACCGATAAAGATCTTCGTAGAATATGTAGGAGCCAATATGGGCATCCAGGTCCCGCTATTGGTTATTGACTGGAGACATGTCTCGGTCATGTCTACATTGTTCTCGAACCCGTAGGGTCCGCACGCTTAAGGTTTTGATGACAGTTATATTATGAGTTTATACGTTTTGATGTACCGAAGGTTGTTCGGAGTCCCGGATGTGATCACGGACATGACGAGGAGTCTCGAAATAGTCGAGACATAAAGATTGATATATTGGAAGCCTATGTTTGGATATCGGAAGTGTTCCGGGTGAAATCGGGATTTTACCGGAGTAACGGGAGGTTACCGGAACCCCCCGGGAGCTATATGGGCCTTAGTGGGCCTTAGTGGAAGAAGAGGAGAGGCGGCCAGGGCTGGGCCGCGCGCCCCTCCCCCCTTGTCCAAATAGGACAAGGAGAGAGGGGGTCAGCGCCCCCCTCCTTTCTCTCTCTCTCTTTTCCACCTCGCGAATCCTATTCCAACTAGGATTGGGGGAGAAGTCCTACTCCCGGAGGGAGTAGGACTCCTCCTGGCGCGCCCTATGATGGCCGGCCGGCCTACCCCCCTTGAACTTTTATATACGGAGGCAGGGGCACCCCAGAGGGACACAAGTTGATCCACGTGATCATATTCTTAGCCGTGTGCGGCGCCCCCTGCCACCATAGTCCTCGATAATATTGTAGCGGAGCTTAGGCGAAGCCCTGCGACAGTAGTACATCAAGATCGTCACCACGCCGTCGTGCTGACGGAACTCTTCCCCGACACTTTGCTGGATTGGAGTCCGGGGATCGTCATCGAGCTGAACGTGTGCTAGAACTCGGAGGTGCCGTAGTTTCGGTGCTTGATCGGTCGGGCCGTGGAGACGTACGACTACATCAACCAAACGCTTCCGTTGTCGATCTACAAGGGTACGTAGATCACACTCTCCCCTCTCGTTGCTATGCATCACCATGATCTTGCGTGTGCGTAGGAACTTTTTTGAAATTACTACGTTCCCCAACAGTGGCATCCGAGCCTAGGTTTTATGTGTTGATATTATATGCACGAGTAGAACACAAGTGAGTTGTGGGCGATATAAGTCATACTGCTTACCAGCATGTCATACTTCGGTTCGGCAGTATTGTTGGATGAAGCGGCCCAGACCGACATTACGCGTACGCTTACGCGAGACCGGTTGTCCCGACGTGCTTTGCAAATAGGTGGCTTGAAGGTGACAGTTTCTCCAACTTTAGTTGAACTGAGTGTGGCTACGCCCGGTCCTTGCGAAGGTTAAAACAGCACCAACTTGTCAAACTATCGTTGTGGTTTTGATGCGTAGGTAAGATGGGTTCTTTCTTAAGCCCGTAGCACCCACGTAAAACTTGCAACAACAAAGTAGAGGACGTCTAACTTGTTTTTGCAGGGCATGTTGTGATGTGATATGGTCAAGACATGATGCTGAATTTTATTGTATGAGATGATCATGTTTTGTAACCGAGTTATCGACAACTGGCAGGAGCCATATGGTTGTCGCTTTATTATATGCAATGCAATCGCGCTATAATGCTTTACTTTATCACTAAGCGGTAGCGATAGTCGTGGAAGCATAAGATTGGCGAGACGACAACGATGCTACGATGGAGATCAAGGTGTCGCGCCGGTGACGATGGTGATCATGACGGTGCTCCGGAGATAGAGATCACAGGCATAAGATGATGATGGCCATATCATATCACTTATATTGATTGCATGTGATGTTTATCTTTTATGCATCTTATCTTGCTTTGATTGACGGTAGCATTATAAGATGATCTCTCACTAAATTATCAAGAAGTGTTCTCCCTGAGTATGCACCGTTGCGAAAGTTCTTCGTGCTGAGACACCACGTGATGATCGGGTGTGATAGGCTCTACGTTCAAATACAACGGGTGCAAAACAGTTGCACACGCGGAATACTCATGTTATACTTGACGAGCCAAGCATATACAGATACGGCCTCGGAACACGGAGACCGAAAGGTCGAGCGTGAATCATATAGTAGATATGATCAACATAGTGATGTTCACCAATGAAACTACTCCATCTCACGTGATGATCGGACATGGTTTAGTTGATTTGGATCACGTGATCACTTAGAGGATTAGAGGGATGTCTATCTAAGTCGGAGTTCTTTAAGTAATTTGATTAATTGAACTTAAATTTATCATGAACTTAGTACCTGATAGTATCTTGCCTATGTATGTTTGATTGTAGATAGATGGCCCGTGCTGTTGTTCCGTTGAATTTTAATGCGTTCCTTGAGAAAGCAAAGTTGAAATATGATGGTAGCAATTACACGGACTGGGTCCGTAACTTTAGGATTATCCTCATTGTTGCACAGAAGAATTACGTCTTGGAAGCACCGCTGGGTGCCAGGCCTGCTGCAGGAGCAACACCAGATGTTATGAACGTCTGGCAGAGCAAAGCTGATGACTACTCGATAGTTCAGTGTGCCATGTTTTATGGCTTAGAATCGGGACTTCAACGACGTTTTGAATGTCATGGAGCATATGAGATGTTCCAGGAGTTGAAGTTAATATTTCAAGCAAATGCCCGGATTGAGAGATATGAAGTCTCCAATAAGTTCTATAGCTGCAAGATGGAGGAGAACAGTTCTGTCAGTGAGCATATACTCAAAATGTCTGGGTATAATAATCACTTGATTCATATGGGAGTTAATCTTCCAGATGATTGCGTCATTGATAGAATTCTCCAATCACTGCCACCAAGCTACAAGAGCTTCGTGATGAACTATAATATGCAAGGGATGAATAAGACTATTCCCGAGCTCTTCGCAATGCTGAAAGCTGCGGAGGTAGAAATCAAAAAGGAGCATCAAGTGTTGATGGTCAGCAAGACCACTAGTTTCAAGAAAAAGGGCAAAGGGAAGAAGAAGGGGAACTTCAAGAAGAACAGCAAGCAAGTTGCTGCTCAAGAGAAGAAACCCAAGTCTGGACCTAAGCCTGAAACTGAGTGCTTTTACTACAAGCAGACTGGTCACTGGAAGCGGAACTGCCCCAAGTATTTGGCGGATAAGAAGGATGGCAAGGTGAACATAGGTATATGTGATATACATGTTATTGACATGTACCTTACTAATGCTCGCAGTAGCACCTGGGTATTGGATACTGGTTCTATTGCTAATATTTGCAACTCGAAACAGGGACTACGGATTAAGCGAAGATTGGCTAAGGACGAGGTGACAATGCGCGTGGGAAACGGTTCCAAAGTCGATGTGATCGCAGTCGGCACGCTACCTCTACATCTACCTCTGGGATTAATATTAGACCTAAATAATTGTTATTTGGTGCCAGCGTTAAGCATGAACATTATATCTGGATCTTGTTTGATGCGAGACGGTTATTCATTTAAATCAGAGAATAATGGTTGTTCTATTTATATGAGTAATATCTTTTATGGTCATGCACCCTTGAAGTGTGGTCTATTCTTGTTGAATCTCGATAGTAGAGACACACATATTCATAATGTTGAAGCCAAAAGATGCAGAGTTGATAATGATGGTGCAACTTATTTGTGGCACTACCGTTTAGGTCATATCGGTGTAAAGCGCATGAAGAAACTCCATACCGATGGACTTTTGGAACCACTTGATTATGAATCACTTGGTACTTGCGAACCGTGCCTCATGGGCAAGATGACTAAAACACCGTTCTCCGGTACTATGGAGAGAGCAACAGATTTGTTGGAAATCATGCATACAGATGTATGTGGTCTGATGAATATTGAGGCTCGTGGCGGATATCGTTATTTTCTCACCTTCACAGATGACTTAAGCAGATATGGGTATATCTACTTAATGAAACATAAGTCTGAAACATTTTACAAGTTCAAAGAATTTCAGAGTGAAGTTGAAAATCATCGTAACAAGAAAATAAAGTTTCTACGATCTGATCATGGAGGAGAATATTTGAGTTATGAGTTTGGTGTACATTTGAAACAATGCGGAATAGTTTTGCAACTGACGCCACCCGGAACACCACAATGTAATGGTGTGTCCAAACGTCGTAATCGTACTTTACTAGATATGGTGCGATCTATGATGTCTCTTACTGATTTACCGCTATCGTTTTGGGGTTATGCTTTAGAGATGGCCGCATTCACGTTAAATAGGGCACCATCAAAATCCGTTGAGACGACGCCTTATGAACTATGGTTTGGCAAGAAACCAAAGTTGTCGTTTCTGAAAGTTTGGGGCTGCGATGCTTATGTGAAAAAGCTTCAACCTGATAAGCTCGAACCCAAATCGGCGAAATGTGTCTTCACAGGATATCCAAAGGAAACTATTGGATACACCTTCTATCACAGATCCGAAGGCAAGACTTTTGTTGCTAAATTCGGAAACTTTCTGGAGAAGGAGTTTCTCTCGAAAGATGTGAGTGGAAGGAAAGTAGAACTTGATGAGGTAACTGTACCTGCTCCCTTATTGGAAAGTAGTACATCACAGAAAACTGTTTCTGCGACACATACACCAATTAGTGAGGAACCTAATGATAATGATCATGAAACTTCAGGACACGATACTACTGAACCTCGTAGATCAACCAGAGTGTGATCCGCGCCAGAGTGGTACGGTAATCCTGTTCTGGAAATCATGCTGCTAGATCATGATGAACCTACGAACTATGAAGAAGCAATGGTGAGCCCAGATTCCGCAAAATGGCTTGAAGCCATGAAATCTGAGATGGGATCCATGTATGAGAACAAAGTATGGAATTTGGTTGACTTGCCCGATGATCAGCAAGCAATTGAGAATAAATGGATCTTCAAGAAGAAGACTGGCGCTGACGGTAATATTACTGTCTACAAAGCTCGACTTGTCGCAAAAGGTTTTCGACAAGTTCAAGGGGTTGACTACGATGAGACCTTCTCACCCGTAGCGATGCTTAAGCCTGTCCGAATCATGTTAGCAATTGCCGCATTTTATGATTATGAAATTTGGCAGATGGATGTCAAAATTGCATTCCTGAATGGATTTTTGGAAGAAGAGTTGTATATGATGCAACCGGAAGGTTTTGTCGATCCGAAGGGAGCTAATAAAGTGTGCAAGCTCCAGCGATCCATTTATGGACTGGTGCAAGCCTCTCAGAGTTGGAATAAACGCTTTGATAGTGTGATCAAAGCATTTGGTTTTATATAGACTTTTGGAGAAGCCTGTATTTACAACAAAGTGAGTGGGAGCTCTGTAGCATTTCTAATATTATATGTGGATGACATATTACTGATTGGAAATGATATAGAATTTCTGGATAGCATAAAAGGATACTTGAATAAGAGTTTTTCGATGAAAGACCTCGGTGAAGCTGCTTACATATTAGGCATAAAGATCTATAGAGATAGATCAAGACGCTTAATTGGACTTTCACAAAGCACATACCTTGACAAGATTTTGAAGAAGTTCAAAATGGATCAAGCAAAGAAAGGGTTCTTGCCTGTATTACAAGGTGTAAAGTTGAGTCAGACTCAATGCCCAACTGCTGCAAAAGATAGAGAGAAAATGAAAGATGTTCCCAATGCTTCAGCCATAGGCTCTATCATGTATGCAATGTTGTGTACCATACCTGATGTGTGCCTTGCTATAAGTTCAGCAGGGAGGTACCAAAGTAATCCAGGAGTGGATCACTGGACAGTGGTCAAGAACATCCTGAAATACCTGAAAAGGACTAAGGATATGTTTCTCGTATATAGAGGTGACAAAGAGCTCATCGTAAACGGTTACATTAATGCAAGCTTTGACACTGATCTGGACGATTATAAATCGCAAACCGGATACGTGTTTACATTAAATGGTGGAGCTGTCAGTTGGTGCAGTTCTAAACAAAGCGTCGTGGCGGGATCTACATGTGAAGCGGAGTACATAGCTGCTTCGGAAGCAGCAAACGAAGGAGTCTGGATGAAGGAGTTCATATCCGATCTAGGTGTCATACCTAGTGCATCGGGTCCAATGAAAATCTTTTGTGACAATACTGGTGCAATTGCATTGGCAAAGGAATCCAGATTTCACAAGAGAACCAAACACATCAAGAGACGCTTCAATTCCATCCGGGATCTAGTCCAGGTGGGAGACATAGAGATTTGCAAGATACATACGGAGCTGAATGTAGCAGACCCATTGACTAAGCCTCTTCCACGAGCAAAACATGATCAGCACCAAAGCTCCATGGGTGTTAGAATCATTACTGTGTAAATCTAGATTATTGACTCTAGTGCAAGTGGGAGACTGAAGGAAATATGCCCTAGAGGCAATAATAAAGTTATTATTTATTTCCTTATATCATGATAAAGGTTTATTATTCATGCTAGAATTGTATTAACTGGAAACATAATACATGTGTGAATACATAGACAAACAGAGTGTCACTAGTATGCCTCTACTTGACTAGCTCGTTAATCAAAGATGGTTATTTTTCCTAACCATGGACAAAGAGTTGTCATTTGATTAAACGGGATCACATCATTAGTTGAATGATCTGATTGACATGACCCATTCCATTAGCTTAGCACGCAATCGTTTAGTATATTGCTATTGCTTTCTTCATGACTTATACATGTTCCTATGACTATGAGATTATGTAACTCCCGTGTGCCGGAGGAACACTTTGTGTGCTACCAAACGTCACAACGTAACTGGGTGATTATAAAGGTGCTCTAAAGGTGTCTCCAAAGGTACATGTTGGGTTGACATATTTCGAGATTAGGATTTGTCACTCCGATCGTCGGAGAGGTATCTCTGGGCCCTCTCGGTAATGCACATCACTTAAGCCTTGCAAGCAATGCAACTAATGAGTTAGTTGTGAGATGATGTATTACGGAACGAGTAAAGGGACTTGCTGGTAACGAGATTGAACTAGGTATTGGATACCGACGATCGAATCTCGGGCAATTAACATATCGATGACAAAGGGAACAACGTATGTTGTTATGCGGTCTGACCGATAAAGATCTTCGTAGAATTTGTAGAAGCCAATATGGGCATCCAGGTCCCGCTATTGGTTATTGACCGGAGACATGTCTCGGTCATGTCTACATTGTTCTCGAACCCGTAGGGTCCGCACGCTTAAGGTTTCGATGACAGTTATATTATGTGTTTATACGTTTTGATGTACCGAAGGTTGTTCGGAGTCCCGAATGTGATCACGGACATGACGAGGAGTCCCGAAATGGTCGAGACATAAAGTTTGATATATTGGAAGCCTATGTTTGGATATTGGAAGTGTTCCAGGTGAAATCGGGATTTTACCGGAGTACCGGGAGGTTACCGGAACCCCCCAGGAGCTATATGGGCCTTAGTGGGCCTTAGTGGAAGAAGAGGAGTGGCGGCCAGGGCTGGGCCACGCGCCCCTCCCCCCTGGTCTGAATAGGACAAGGAGAGAGGGGGCCGGCGCCCCCCTCCTTTCTCTCTCTCTCTCTTTTCCACCTCGTGAATCCTATTCCAACTAGGATTGGGGGAGAAGTCCTACTCCCGGAGGGAGTAGGAATCCTCCTGGCGCGCCGTATGATGGCCGGCCGGCCTCCCCCCTTGAACCTTTATATACGGAGGCAGGGGCACCCCAGAGGGACACAAGTTGATCCACGTGATCATATTCTTAGCAGTGTGCGGCGCCCCCTGCCACCATAGTCCTCGATAATATTGTAGCAGAGCTTAGGCGAAGCCCTGCGACAGTAGTACATCAAGATCATCACCACGCCATCGTGCTGACGGAACTCTTCCCCGACACTTTGCTGGATCGGAGTCCGGGGATCGTCATTGAGCTGAACGTGTGCTAGAACTTGGAGGTGCCGTAGTTTCGGTGCTTGATCGGTCGGGCCGTGGAGACGTACGACTACATCAACCAAACGCTTCCGTTGTCGATCTACAAGGTACTTAGATCACACTCTCCCCTCTCGTTGCTATGCATCACCATGATCTTGCGTGTGCGTAGGAAATTTTTTGGAATTACTATGTTCCCCAACATTATTAAGTACCTAGTTCTAGTTATCATAAGGTCAAGGTATAACCCTAGTTCGACCTTTTACTGAGGGACACAACTATTCGAATAGATAAACTTCCCTGTAGGGGTGCACCACATTTCCCAACACGCTCGATCCCCCTTGGACGGACACACTTTCCTCAGTCATGCCCGGCCTCGGAAGATCAACATGCTGCAACCCCACCTAGGCACAACAGAGATGTCAGCACGCCGGTCTAAATCCTATGCATGCAGGGGTCTGGGCCCATCGCCCATTGCACACCTGAATGTTGTGAACGCGGCCGATAAGCAGACCTAGCCTCCTTAATTTAAGAGCAGGCATTCCAGTCCAATCCGGCGCGCGCCGCTCAGTCACTGACGTCAAGAAGGCTTCGGCTGATACCACGACGTCGAGTGCCCATAACTGTTCCCGCGTAGTTGGTTAGTGCGTATAGGCCAGTGTCTAGACTCAAATCAAATACCAGGATCTCGTTAAGCATGTTAATTGATGTAACCACGGACACCGACCAGGGCCAGGCCCACCTCTCTCCCAGGTGGTCTCAACCTGCCCTGTCGCTCTACCACAAAGTAACAGTCAGGGGCCGTCGAGAACCCAGGCCCACCACTACTGGGATGGAACCACCTGTCCTTTCAGCCCCCACACCGGAATCACTCGCGGGGACTCTACGAGCCCACCCAACTTTAGTCACCGCATGTATCATGTATAAGATATATAGTATAAACCCGTGGTCACCTTCCTAGTGATCACGGACCGATAGTATAGCATGGGAGACGGACAAGAATGTAGGGCCACTTATGATAAACTAGCATTCTATACTAAGCATTTAGGATTGCAGGTAAGGTATCAACAACTGTAGCAACAATGACAGGCTATGCAACAGAATAGGATTAACCGAAAGCAGTATCATGCTACACTACTCTAATGCAAGCAGTAGAGAGAAGGAATAGGCGATATCGGGTTGATCAAGAGGGGCTTGCCTGGTTGCTCTAGCAAGGAGGGGTCGTCAACACCCTAGTCGAACTGGGGGTCACCGGCAGTCTCGGGGTCTACCGGAAAGAAGTAACAATGGGGGAACACAATAAATAATAGAGCAATCAAAGCATCAATAAGCATAACACGGCAATACACGGTGCTAAGGGTGACCTAACACAGAACTAGGTGATACTAGCGAAGGGGGGAAACATCCGGGAAAGTATTCCCAGTGTTTGATGTTTTCAAACAGTCAAACCGGAGGTGGAAGGTTGCATGTTCACTATGCTAGGGGCGTGTGGCAGACGAACGGACCGCGTATTCGGATTCGTCTCATTTTTCTGATCAACTTTCATGTACAAAGAATTTCATCCGAGGTACGGTATATTTTTCGATTAATTTCAAAGTTTTAAATCATTTTCTGAATTTATGGAATTATTCAATTAGAATTTTAATCCCTAAATACTTTTGTTACTACAGTATTGTCTAGTCTATGTGTATGACCAGTGGGGTCCAAGGGGCTGAGTCAGCATGTACGGTCAGCAATTGACCAGTCAATGTTGACTGGTCAACAGGGTCAGTGGGTCCCACATGTCATTCACCGCATCAGTCTAGTCTGCAAATTGACTGGTCAAACTAGTCAACAGTACACATGGGACCCGCTTGTCAGTGTCTCGTGTTTTAATTAGGGGGTTGTTTTTAATGGTGGGTCCAAGATGTGAGCGACACATTTTAGTTAACACAGCTTAGTCCATTTTAATTAACTGGCAAGGTGGGACCCAGAGGTTAGTAGTTCATTAGCGGGTACATTAGTCGTTAACGATGGTCCTGACGCACGGGGTCCACCTGGCGGTGACCCACCTATGTTCCAGCGTGGTTGCGCGCTAGCTACGACTGCCGAAATGGCTGCGGGGCTCGGGTTTGGGTCGTCGGCGACCAAAATGGGCGGCGGAGTGGTGCATTCGAATGAGGGTAGCGCCGCGAGTTGTTTGGCACAAATAGGAGCTGCTAGAGTGGCCGGAGTTGACGGGAGCATCAACGGCAATGGCGGCCGAAACCAGTAGCTCGATGGAATCGACCATAGGGGGCACGGTACAAAGAGCGGCATGAGCAGTGGCCGACAACGGGCTTCTGTAGGCGGGCGCAGGCAACCACGCAAGGAGCAGGAAGGACTAAAGTGGGGTGAGGCCAGCGCGCGGCAGTAGGACCTGGCTACAGCGGGTGACCAAGGCCATGGTAGGGGCGCGTGCACGCGGCGGCAAGGCGTGTAGGGGATGTAGGGTGTGGCCAGCGCGGAGGTGAGCAGCAACGATAGCGGGCACAGCTACGACGATGCACAGGGGCGATTGAGGATGAGGGGGAGAGGAGGTCCGGCCTCACTCGCGGCGTAGTGGAACGGGGCGACGAGGCTTGAGGACGACGGCCCGAGGAGGAGGACAGAGACGACGACGCCGACGGGGTCAGTGCTGGAGCGGTTGTGGAGGAGGCGACGGCGGCGGGGCGTCGAAGGGTGCGGTCGGGGGAGAGGGGACGGGGGCGCGAGGACGAGGATGAGGGCGGGGGGGGCGGTGAGGCAGCTTCGGGCGATGGGGTCGACCCGATCCGATCTGGATCGGGGGGAAGGGAGAGACAAGGGAGTGGGGCAGTGGGGGAGTGGGGCGACGGGGATTAGGGTTTGGGGACGTGGGGGTATGGAGAGTGCGGGGTGGTTGGGCCGGTTGGGTTGGCCGGTTGGGTTGGCCGGCTGGGCCAAGGCCCAGTTGGGCCATGGGTGTTCTTTTTTTGTTCTTTCCTTTTTATTTATATTTCTTTTCTGTTTTTCCCTTATTGAGAGTTGGGCCAAGTGAATGTGATCGGACCCTAACCCCTTCTGTGCTTCTTCCTCAAATTCTTTCTGTCTATTAATATGCATTATGTTGACACGTGTCGAATTTCTTCACTGTGTCCTTGTCATCTAAAGATACAGAGGCACACATTTAAAACTGTTTTTAATGCCTTATCTCTTTTACCTAAAAACTGGAGAAGCTGGAACGACCACCCGACAAACCAGGCACGCGTGGGAACATGGCTCAACTCTCAATAAGTTGCATGCACGCCACGTGTCCACTAGATGTGAACTACCAGGGGCACCTGCATAATTGCGTTGCACAGCCCTTCACCTTATAAATACTCCACTCAGGCGGTCATTATCTCCTCTCCCTCGTCGCCATCTCGCTCAAACCCTAGCACCACCGCTAGCTCCAGTCGACGCCGGAGACGAAGCCCTTAGCTGCCACGACCTCTTCGATGTCGTCTTCACACTAGCCACGGACCTCATCTTCTCTGCTGCCACCATAAGTGCCTTCCGCCGCCAAGTTAGGGCGCGGGAGATTGGACTGCTTGGCCTCCGTTCCGCCTCATCTAGCGGTTCTTCATGCGGTAAATAATCTCACTTTTTACCGCTTTTTTGATCTGTTGAATCCGTCCTCTTCACCCAAAAGTGGTTTCAAAACTTCCAAATCTGGATCTTTCTGTTTCTGCATCTCATAACTTGCAAGTATATTCACTTATGCCTCACAATTAGTTAGATTCCTCACTTTTACTTATTCATGGATTCGTACAAATCTGGAACCAACTCACTTCAAATAAGTGAATGTCTTCAAACTGATTTATCTTCAAAATCTTCTGCGAATGCATATGACCTCTTCCCCTTCCCTCGCATCTCTAATGCTGTCATAGGTACATGTCTGTGGGAGAATCCCTTGGTTCTCATAGTCTGCATTCATTTGCAGAATTCTTACATCATCACATTGAATCTCCTGAAGCTAGTACTTGTCTGACCAGTCGTCGGAAGCCACTCACTGTGTTGAAGCCTTTCAGTCTGAATATAATGGCAACTGACAAATCTGCAAGGAAAGGTGGCAAGCAACGTCGTGGAAATATTGCTCTGGATCTACCCCCAGATCTGTATGAACTATACAGGTCTGATCCAGAAGAGAAGTACAATCAGCGCAAGTCTAGAATCCAATGGATCGGACGATATTGGGCTGAGGAATGGTTCAAATTTCACTTCGTAACTCCTGAGTATGCGGAGAAAAAAGATATCAAACGCTCGTGGGGTGAAATTCTTTACAGGAAACTGCAACCTCAGATGAAGCTTGAAAACATTGCTCAAGGCTTTTATCCTTGCATGGTCCGAGGACCTCAGCCTAACGATGCCGACCCATCATCTCTTTGATGGTGTCGTGATGATGATCTGTTCAAGCGCAACTATAAGTTTGCAAAGGAGTCTGCTGCTAAGAACAAAAAGGCATTCTGACTCAACTTCAACCCTGGTCCTTCTGCTCCAAGGCCTGATAGCACTCGTGAAGCCAATCCAACCATCATCAGCCCCTTCAATGGCTTCGATGGGCTTCCCTCCCATGTTGCAGCTCAAAGGGCCACAGTTGATCAATCTGTTGATGATGCAGACTCTGAGGATGCTCCTGAGCCCCCTAAGCACAAGAAGACAAAAGCTTCCAAGCACTCTGCTACTCCAAAAGCTTCTACTGTGAAGCCATTGAAATCTGCACCTCCTGAATCTAGTGTGCAGCCTGAAGATCAATCTCGTGTGTTTGAGAAGACTAAGAAGCCCAAGAAGATTTCTGGGACCATACTCCTTTTGCCATTCTGCGCAATGAGGAAAACACTATTGATCTGTCAAGCGATGAAGATCTCGCAGATGATGCTTTGGAGATGTTGATCAAGAGCAAACCAGAGGCTAAGATCTTCTAAGATCTGCCTCTGTTTGATGCTAATATACTCAATAACTTAATTGATGAATGGTTTGAAGACCAAAGCATCAACATTGATGATCTACAGCTGCCCGTGGATATCAGTGTCACGTTCAAGGAGCCATAGCAAACGAGCTTGCCATTGCTTAGAAAATTGTTGAGCTGAAGAACAATATCGACTATGAGAAGACTCAGTTCAAGAAGCACATGGCTAAGCTCGGTGTTACTGATGTGCAAAACTTCAAGCAAATGATGATTGACCTCAAGGCCCAGTTCAACAAGAAGTGTGAAGAAGCCAAAGGCTCCTGTGAGCGCATGAAGTATTATGAACAGAAGTGTGTGCAAGGACACAATGAGGCTGAAAAGGGAAAGGCACTTGAGCGTCTTGGCATCGACCCCAAGCTCGCTGCCAAGAAGAAGAAGAACAAGTCTATTGAAGATGAACCAGAAGCTTCAAGGCAGGACCGACCAAGCATAGTCTTCCCTGCCAGCATGACTGGCTCGAAGCCAGAGGTCCCCTCAGTAGCTTTCAAGCAAAAGAAGACAAGGCAAGCTGAGGCTGAAGCCAGGAAGAGGAAACACCAAGACACCTCTGATGCTGCTCCCTCCAAGAAAAAGTTGAAGACAAAGGCTTCAAAGTCTTCACGCAGAGAGTGTACTGCTGCCCAAGAGCCCCTGAATGTTGAACCCATCTCAGTTGCACTTCCCGCATCCACCAACTGCGAGCGTCATCTTGTTATCCATGAGCCTGCTCCCACATAGGCTCCCAAAACTGAAGAGATTCCATCTGCTGACTCCTCTGCAGCTGAAGACATTGGTCATGAGGACCGTCTTGAAGATGATGAAGTCCTTCCTCAGCTCGAGCCCCAACCGGTATCATCGCCTACTCCCATGAGCAGTGAACTCATAAGCATTGGCGGTCCCATGACGCCCATTGCTCAAGATGAATTTCGGGAAGAGCAACACCCAAACACCCCCCTGCATGAAGTTATTCCCTGTACTCCACCAGCTCAAGTCACCACTCCGGTGCTTGATGATGATTACATGGAACAGACCACTCCCTCACCAAAGGCATCACCCGCATTAGCAGGCTTCGCAAAGGCCCTAGGCCCCAGGTATCCATGTCGAGCATTGCTGAAGAGGATGTGCAACACACCAGCTTAGAAGCACGTCAAGTGCTCCCTGTAGCCATCCCTTCCGAGTCTGCTCATGAGTCTGAAGCCAAAGCAGTTGAAGACGTTCCGGCTGCATCAACCGATGAAGATAAAGAAGTTAGAAGCCAGAGTCCAATGTGAGCCAGATGCTTAGTATGATGAAGTCTTTGCCCCATGACACGGAATACCCCAAGGAGTTCTTTGTTAAGGACCTCGAGTACCTGCCAGCATAGTATATCACATTCTAAGGCGTACTTTGTGGCCTGTCAAAGGCAACTCTCCTTGTGCCAAACTCGAAGGTGCCATGAAGACATTGGTGAGGGAGTCCTGGAATAAGGGGTCCTCGGGCGTCCGGCCTGTTAGCCATGGGTCGGACTGATGGGCTGTGAAGATACGAAGACCGAAGACTGCACTCGTGTCCGGATGGGACTCTCCTTGGCGTGGAAGGCAAGCTTGGTGACCGGATATGTAGATTCCTTTCTTTGTACCCTACCTTGTGTAACCCTAGATCCTCCCTGTGTCTATATAAACCGGAGGACTTAGTCCGGATAGGAGATACTCATTATCATAGCCATACAAGCGAGACCTCTAGGGTTTAGCCATTACGATCTTGGGGTAGATCAACTCTTGTAATACTCATATTCATAGATATCAATCAAGAAGGATGTAGGGTATTACCTCCATAGAGAGGGCCCGAACCTGGGTAAACATCGTGTCCCTTGTCTCCTGTTACCATTGACCTTAGACGCACAGTTCGAGACCCCCTACCCAAGATCCGCCGGTTTTGACACCGACACTGGTGCTTTCATCGAGAGTTCCATTATGCCATCGTCGAAAGGGTTGATGGCTCGACTTATCATCAAGGAAAATATCACCTCCGGACGAGCTCTGGCCTCAGGCCAAACCCTTCGGCTGGGCGGTTTTACCATGATCGCCCGCTCAGCCTTTGAGCCGACGAGAATGACCTCGCGAGTCACCAAAAATCGCCTCTACGTTGATTCTGAATACTCCAAACGGATGGATCCAATGGAGTTGTCGTCTTTGAACAAACTCCTAGATCGCATTGCTGCCTTGGGGGTCGCTACAGACTATGATCGGATTGGGCTTAAACCCGACCAGAGAGAGATTAACTCTCCTCCGATCACCCACCAGATAGCAGTAGTCGAGGATCAAGATAACCCTTCCTGTATATTGAGTATGAACTATGTTCGGATCTCCGACCTCGAGAAGCCAGACACCTATCGGCCGAAAGACACGCCTTGGCCTTCGAGCATAGAGTCGGGCGACAAGCGTCGAAAATCGGAAGACGGAAAAACCTCAGACTCCGGATCATCGATCGGGTCAGGGTTCAGATCCAATTCCACCCACCCACCCAGACATAAGCGCTCTTATGAGCATAAAACAGCAGTCTCAGGAAACGGTCCACCACTTCTAGGCCAGATTCCTTCTTGTCAAAAACAAGATTAAAAATTACCGCGATGAGGAAGCTATCTCAGTGTTCCGCAACAATTGCAGGGACGAAGGAATCCTCAACGCCATCAATCGCTATCGCATCCTACACTTCACTGAGTTGGCAACTATCGTACAGAAGTACAGTGCAATGGAAAGCACCTGGAAAACTCAAACAGCTCGTTCGGAATCACCAGTCCCCACTCAACCCCTTATTCAGGCAAAAAGGGCGCATCCATGCAACACGCCCGGTTCAATAGTAAAGAAATACAAGTCCAGTATGGGGCGCGGAACCGTTCTGGAAGGATGGCTCGATAGGCCATCCAAAATACACGCAACACCGGATAACATACCAACACATAGCCTTAGAGCATGTTGGATACTCCGGCAAGTGGCCAAGAGCGGCGAGCCCAGAACAACACCCCAGAGGACAAAGACCCCAAAGTACTAACGGTCTTCGAGACATTTGCCTCAAACAATAGGCGCAAAAGAGCACTACGCGGACTCGCCGAAGTCTGTCAAATAGCAGCGAGAAACCCTTGGAACGACACGGCTATAACTTTTAATGTCGGCGATGAACCAAAATACAGGACAGTCCGAGCACCAGCCACCTTGGTCCTCAGTCCAATCGTGGACGGCTTTCGGCTCACCAAGGTCCTCATGGACGGCGGCAGCGGACTAAACCTCATCTACGAAGATACACTCCACAAAATGGAAATAGACAGGAGCCGCATTGAGCAAAGCAGCACGACCTTCCGAGGAATTATTCCCAGTCGGGAGGCGCGGCGTGCGGGAAAAATAACACTCGACGTGGTATTCGGTACGCCGGAGAATTATCGATCCGAAGAAATAACCTTCCAAGTGGCCCCTTTCAACAGTGGATATCACGCCCTCTTAGGGCGAGTTGCATTTACGCGCTTCCAAGTGGTACCCCATTATGGATACATGGAGCTTAAGATGCATGGGCCCAATGGTATAATCACTCTAGCTAGTGATCCGGACATAGCACTCCACGCTGAGAATAAAACCGCATCCTTGGACCTTGAGGCGTTATCTGAAGCCCTCACGGCTAAAGAATTAACCGCGCTGCGCTCTACGGTGGACAGGGATGATGTGGTCCTAGACAAACGACCCAAATCCACCTCCTTCAAACCAGCAGAAGAAATGGTCAAATTCCAAGTCCATCCAACGGACCCCAAGAAGACAGCATCCATTGGAGCACAATTAGACCCAACGGTCAACGCCACGCAATGAGAGTTCATGTGCGATAATTGGGATATATTCGCCTGGCACCCTTCTGATATGCCAAGAATCCCATGCGAGTTGGCCGAACACAGCCTCAATATATTAAAGGGATACAAACCGGTCAAGCAAACACTTCGGCGCTTTTCCGAACCTAAAAGTCAAGCTATGGGGGATGAGCTAGCCAAGCTAATTGAAGCCGGATTCATCAGAGAAATAAAACATCCGGACTGGCTGGCAAACCTGGTGATGGTACCAAAGAAGGACAAATCTTGGCGGTTGTGCGTCGATTTTGAAGACCTCAATAAGGCTTGCCCTAAGGATCCCTTCCACCTTCTCCGCATTGATCAGATCATTGGTGCTACCGCAGGACACGACTCACTGTGTTTTCTTGATGCATATTCTGGATACCATCAAATCAAAATGAAGGAGTCCGATCAAGCTGTAACAGCATTCATTGCCCCATATGGGCCATTCTGCTTCAACACCATGCCCTTCGGGCTCAAGAACGCTGGCGCCACATACCAACACATGATTCAAACATGCCTGGAGAAACAGATCGGCAAGACAGTTGAAGCTTATGTGGACGACATCGTCATAAAAACTAGGCGCGTCAAAACATTAATAGACGATTTACGTCTCACATTCGATAACCTCCGCGCGTATGACATTAAGCTTAATCCTGAAAAGTGTATTTTTGGCATCCCTGCCGGAAAACTGTTGGGCTTCATCGTTTCCAACAGAGGAATTGAAGAAAATCCAACCAATCCGAGCTCTGTCACAATTGGCTATGCCAACAGACCTTAAACAAGTCCAAAAGCTCGCGGGTTGCGTGGCAGCTCTAAGCCTTCTACGGCGAACCGATCACTTCGAGTGGACTGATGCAGCAACAACCGGGCTAGAGGAAATAAAAACCCTTCTTGCGAGCAACCCAATCCTGGCCGCGCCAAACGGTAGCGAACCGATGTTGTTATACATATCGGCAACACATCAGGTGGTGAGCGTCGCGCTCATCATCGAACGAGAACAGGACGGACACAAATTCCGCTTCAGAAGCCAGTATACTACGTATCCACTTTCCTTACACCATGCAAGTACCGGTACCCCCATTATCAAAATATAGCATACGCGGTCTTCATGGCATCTCGAAAGCTCCGCCACTACTTCCAGGAGTGTTCGATCACGGTGGCTTCCGAAGTACCACTCAACGACATTATAAACAACCGCGATGCCACGGGCCGGATCGCCAAATGGGCCATTGAGCTCCTTCCATTTGATATTACATACAAACCACGTCGAGCTATTAAATCCCAAGTACCGGCTGACTTCGTCGCTGAATCGACAGAGGCCGAACTCCCTAAAGAGTACGACGTATATTCCAATTGGGTTATGTATTTCGATGGCTCCAAAATGCTGGCAGGGCTAGGGCGGGCGTCATCTTAACGTCACCAACTTGTCTTTCAGTGCGTAGTCCAAATACTATACATAGACTCCAACAATGCAGCCGAATATGAGGCCTTATTGCATGGTCTCCGGATGGGTGTCTCCATGGGCATACAATGCCTAGAAGTGCGCGAGGACTCAAACCTTGCAATATCTCAAATAAATGGAGACTTCGACGCCAAAGATGGCAGCTTACCGTAATGTCATCATAAAAATGTCGGCCCGGTTCGAGGGGCTCGAGTTCCATCATGTGGCTCAAGAAAGCAACCAGGAGGCGAATGTCCTTGCTCGTATCGGTGCTAAGGAAGACCCCGTTCCACCCAATATCTTTCTAGAAAGGCTTTTTAAGCCATCCATGGTGTGGCAGGGGGAAAACGGCAACACTAGTCCGGATCCGAACATAACCCCAAATTCCGACAACACCGACATCATCGGAGGCTCAGCCACCACAATAACACCGTCGACGCATCTCATCATGGCAGTCATTGCTCCATGGACCGAACCCTTCCTGGCCAACCTTATCAAGAAGGAGCTTCCGGAGGACCAAAATGAGGCCTGCTGCATCATCCGGCGATCAAAGGCCTACAAGGTTCATGATGGAGAGCTCTACAGGAAAAGCGCTATCGGAGTTCTTCAACGATGTATCTCCAAGGAAGAGGGGAAACTCTTGGCTGAAATTCACGCTGGACTCGGCGGTCACCACGCCGCAGCTCGGGCCCTTGTTAGCCTTCCGTACAGGGTTTTATTGGCCGACGGCCCAAGCAGATGCACATGACCTTGTCCAACGCTGTGTCGGATGCCAACGAAAGCCATATGCCCCCCACTACCTTACAAACAATCCCCATCACTTGGCCTTTTGCGGTCTAGGGACTCAATATGGTCAGACCCCTTAAAGGAGGAAGGCATGAGAGAAAGTATCTGCTGGTCATGGTGGATAAATTCACTAAGTGGATAGAGGCCAAACCAGTCAAAACGGCCGAAGCGGGGCTAGTAATAGATTTCATATCCGGCGTGGTACACCGTTATGGTGTCCCGCACAGCATAATCACCGATAATGGCTCTAATTTCATAGCCGATGAAGTGAAAACCTGGTGTGCTAATCTAGGCATTAAGCTCGATTACGCCTCGGTCTATCACTCGTAGAAAAACGGTCAAGTCGAACGGGCTAATGGTCTTATTATGAGTGGCATCAAACCTAGACTAGTGCGGTCTTTGAAAGAATCAGACAAGCACTGGGTGGAGGAACTTGACTCCGTACTCTGGGGACTGCGGACCATGCCCAACCGCACTACTGGATATACACCTTTCTTCATGGTGTATGGTGCAGAAGCAGTGTTACCCTGCGATATTATTCATGACTCACCTCGGGTGCGCATGTACGAAGAGAGAGAAGCCGAGCTTGATCGGCAAGACAGCCTAGATGCCTTGGAGGAGGAGTGCGACGTTGCAAAATCATGTTCCGCATTTTATCAACAACAGGCTCACAGGTATCAAAGCAGAGAAGTGCGGGCCAAGACATATAACGTTGGTGAACTTGTTCTACGCCTGCCGAAGAAGAAAAAGGACAAACTCAAGCCCAAGTGGGAGGGTCCCTTCATCATTGACGAAGTTCTCACCGAAGGAATGTACCGCCTCGTGATGCATCAGACAATCACCTGGAGCCGAGCCCCTAGAATGCGGCCAGACTACGATGATTTTATGCCTAGAGCTGAACTCTGTGTTCGTCTCCTCCCTCCTGTTATTAACATTATTTTTTCTCTCTTTTCGTTTTTTATCTTTTTTTTCGTTTTGCTCTTTAGCCTTACGGTTTTAATACGGATAGACCATCCTTACCTAATGCGTACATCTCTACATATGTACATTCATTATACGTAGGAGCTTCTCATACAGAAGCTTGCTATTATTCTTCGAGCATCAAGCTCACTACATATGCCTTTTTTCATATGTACCTTTTCTTTGCCATTATATGCATCGATATGACTTAAGTTTTGGCCAAGCTAGGTTGCCTGGCTCCTGTGCTTATGCCCTACCTTCCCGTTAGTTTGGCTAGGGCATAAAGGGAGCACCTCTGTGATTGTTACTGCCAGGTCATCCAGATGTGTACCTCAGACTGGGTCAAGCCGAAAGCTAGCATTCTTAAGGGAATATTCGGTCGGTGAATTAAAGACGTTTCCGCGTTCACTCATTATGAAACCCCAGATGTTACTTACTCTACAATTTTTTCAATCACAGTTCAGACATGCACATTAAACGCATGCACACCCAGGGAAAGGAACCCTTAATGGAACTATTCTCTCTGGAAGATGTTTCTTACATAATGTAATATAACATAACTAGACGGATACACAATTTCTGTTCAAGCAACTATGACTGATGTCTACTACACAACCTTCTTCTTGTAGACGTTGTTGGGCCTCCAAGTTCAGAGGTTTGTAGGACAATAGCAAATTTCCCTCAAGTGGATGACCTAAGGTTTATCAATCCGTAGGAGGCGTAGGATGAAGATGGTCTCTCTCAAGCAACCCTGCAACCAAATAACAAAGAGTCTCTTGTGTCCCCAACACACCCAATACAATGGTAAATTGTATATGTGCACTAGTTCGGCGAAGAGATGCTGATACAAGTGGTATATGGATGGTAGATAAAGGTTTTTGTAATCTGAAAATATAAAAACAGCAAGGTAACTAATGATAAAAGTGAGCACAAACGGTATTGCAATGCTAGGAAACAAGGCCTAGGGTTCATACTTTCACTAGTGCAAGTCCTCTCAACAATAATAACATAATTGGATCATATAACTATCCCTCAACATGCAACAAAGAGTCACTCCAAAGTCACTAATAGCAGAGAACAAACAAAGAGATTATGGTAGGGTACGAAACCACCTCAAAGTTATCCTTTCTGATCGATCTATTCAAGAGTCTGTAGTAAAATAACATGAAGCTATTCTTTCCGTTCAATCTATCATAGAGTTCGTACTAGAATAACACCTTAAGACACAAATCAACCAAAACCCTAGTGTCACCTAGATACTCCAATGTCACCTTAAGTATCCGTGGGTATAATTATATGATATGCATCACACAATCTCAGATTCATCTATTCAACCAACACAAAGTACTTCAAAGAGTGCCCCAAAGTTTCTACCGGAGAGTCAAGATGAAAACGTGTGTCAACCCCTATGCATAGGTTCATGGGCGGAACCCACATGTTGATCGCCAAAACATACATCAAGTGGATCACGTGATATCCCATTTTCACCACAGATAAGCACGACAAGACATACATCAAGTGTTCTCAAATCCTTAAAGACTCAATCCGATAAGATAACTTCAAAGGGAAAACTCAATCCATTACAAGAGAGTAGAGGGGGAGAAACATCATAAGGTCCAACTATAATAGCAAAGCTCGCGGTACATCAAGATCGTACCACCTCAAGAACACGAGAGAGAGAGAGAGAGAGAGAGAGAGAGAGATCAAACACATAGCTACTGGTACATACCCTGAGCCCCGAGGGAGAACTACTCCCTCCTCGTAATGGAGAGCACCGGGATGATGAAGATGGCCACCAGAGAGGGATTCCCCCTCCTGCAGGGTGCCAGAACGGGTCTAGATTGGTTTTCGGTGGCTACGGAGGCTTCTGGAGATGGAACTCCCGATCTATTATGCTCCCCGATGTTTTTAGGGTATATGGGTATATATGGGAGGAAGAAGTACGTCGGTTGACCTCCGGGCTGTCCACGAGGTAGGGGGCACGTCCAGGGGTGGGCGCGCCCCCCACCCTCGTTGGCAGCCCAGGACTCTCTTGGTCCATCTTCGATACTCCGTGGGCTTCTTCTGGTCCAAAAATAAGTTCCGTGAAGTTTCAGGTCAATTGGACTCCGTTTGATTTTCCTTTTCTGCGATACTCTAAAAAAATGAAAAAACAGAAACTGGCACTAGGCTCTGGGTTAATAGTTTAGTCCCAAAAATAATATAAAAGTGTATAATAAAGCCCATAAACATCCAAAACAGATAATATAATAGCATGGAACAATCAAAAATTATAGATACGTTGGAGACGTATCAGCATCCCCAAGCTTAATTCCTGCTCGTCCTTGAGTAGGTAAATGATAAAAACGGAATTTTTGATGTGGAATGCTACCTAACATATTTATCCATTTAATTCTCTTTATTGTGGCAAGAATATTCAGATCCATAAGATTCAAGAAAAAAAGTTTAATATTGACATAAAAATAATAATACTTCAAGCATACTAACCAAGCAATTATGTCTTCTCAAAATAACATGGCCAAAGAAAGCTATCCCTACACAATCATATAGTCTGGCTATGCTCCATCTTCACCACACAACGTATTTAAATCATGCACAACCCGGGTGACAAGCCAAGCCATTGCTTCATACTTTTTATGTTCTCAAACTTTTTCAATCTTCATGCAATACATGAGCGTGAGCCATGGATATAGCACTATATGTGGAATAGAAGGGTGGTTGTGGAGAAGAAAAAAGGGAGAAGATAGTCTCACATCAACTAGGCATATCAACGGGCTATGGAGATGCCCATCAATAGATATCAATGTGAGTGAGTAGGGATTGCCGTGCAACGGATGCACTAGAGCTATAAATGTATGAAAGCTCAACAAAAGAAACTATGTGGGTGTGCATCCAACTTGCTTGCTCACGAAGACCTAGGGCACTTGAGAAGGCCCATTGTTGGAATATACAAGCCAAGTTCTATAATGAAAAATTCCCACTAGTATATGAAAGTGACAAAACAAGAGACTCTCTATCATAAAGAGCATGGTGCTACTTTGAAGCACAAGTGTGGAAAAAGGATAGTAGCATTGCCCCTTTTTATTTTCTTTTTCCCCTTTTTTTATTCTTTTTTTGGGCCTTCCTTTTTTATTTTGCCTTTCTCTTTTATTTGGACAATGCTCTATTATTGATGATCATCACACTTCTATTTATTTACAACTCACTGATTACAACTCAATAATTAGAACAAAATATGACTCTATGTGAATGCCTCCGGCGGTGTACCGGGATGTGCAATGAATCAAGAGTGACATGTATGGAAGAATTATGAATGGTGGCTTTGCCACAAATACGATCTCAACTACATGATCATGCAAAGCAATATGACAATGATGGAGCGTGTCATAATAAACAGAACAGTGGAACTTGCATGGCAATTTATCTCGGAATGGCTATGGAAATGCCATAATAGGTAGGTATGGTGGTTCTTTTGAGGAAGGTATATGGTGGATTGAAGGTACCGGCGAAAGTTGCATGGTACTAGAGAGGCTAGCAATGGTGGAAGGGTGAGAGTGTGTATAATCCATGGACTCAACATTAGTCATAAAGAACTCACATACTTATTGGAAAAATCTATTAGTTATCAAAACAAAGTACTACGCGCATGCTCCTAGGGGGATAGATTGGTAGGAAAAGACCACCGCTCGTCCCCGACCGCCACTCATAGCGAAGACAATCAATAAATAAATCATGCTCCGACTTCTTCACATAACGGTTCACCATACGTGCATGCTACGGGAATCACAAACTTCAACACAAGTATTTCTCAAATTCACAACTACTCAACTAGCATGACTCTAATATCACCATCTCCATATCTCAAAACAATTATCAAGTATCAACCTTCTCATAGTATTCAATGCACTTTATATGAAAGTTTTTATTATATCCCTCTTGGATGCCCATCATATTAGGACTAAATTCATAACCAAAGCAAACTACCATGCTGTTTAGAGACTCTAAAAATGATATAAGTGAAGCCTGAGAGTTCATCTATTTCTTCAAAATAAAACCACTGTCGTGCTCTCAAAAGATATAAGTGAAGCACTAGAGCAAATGACAAACTACTCCGAAAGATATAAGTGAAGATCAATGAGTAGTCGAATAATTATGCAACTATGTGAAGACTCTCTAACATTTAAGAATTTCAGATCTTGTTATTTTTATTCAAAAAGCAAGCAAAACTAAATAAAATAAAATGACTCTCCAAGCAAAACACATATCATGTGGTAAATAAAAATATAGCTCCAAGTAAAGTTACCGATGAACGAAGATGAAAGAGGGGATGCCTTCCAGGGCATCCCCAAGCTTAGGCTCTTGGTTGTCCTTGAATATTACCTTGGGTTGCCTTGGGAATCCTCAATCTTAGGCTCTTGCCACTCCTTATTCCATAGTCCATCGAATCTTTACCCAGAACTTGAAAACTTCACAACACAAAAACTTAAGAGAAAACACATGAGCTCCGTTAGAGAAAGAAAACAATACACCACTTCAAGGTACTCTAATGAACTCATTCTTTATTTATATTAGTGTTAAACCTATTTTATTCCAACTTCTATATGGTTTATAAGCTATTTTACTAGCCATAGATTCATCAAAATAAGCAAACAACACACGAAAAACAGAATCTGTCAAAAACAGAACAGTCTGTAGTAATCTGTAGCTAAAGCAAACTTCTGGAACCCCAAAAATTCTAAAATAAATTGCTGGACGTGAGGAATTTATCTGTTAATCATCTGCAAAAATAATTGACTAAATAATACTATCCAAATAAAATGGCAGCAATTCTCGTGAGCGCTAAATTTTATGTTTTTTACAGCAAGATCAAAAAGACTTTCCCCAAGTCTTCCCACGGTTCTACTTGGTACAAACACTAATTAAAACATAAAAACTCAATAATAACAGAGGCTAGCTAAATTATTTATTGCTAAACAGTAGAAAAAATCAAGGAACAAAAATAAAATTGGGTTGCCTCCCAACAAGCGCTATCGTTTAACGCCCCTAGCTAGGCATGATGATTTCAATGATGCTCACATAAAGGATAAGAATTGAAACATAAAGAGGGCATCATGAAGAGTATGACTAGAACATTTAAGTCTAACCCACTTCCTATGCATAGGGATTTTGTGAGCAAACAACTTATGGGAAAAATAACCAACTAGCATAGGAGGGCAAAACAAGCATAACTTCAAAACTTTAAGCACATAGAGAGGAAACTTGATATTATTGCAATTCCTACAAGCATAAGTTCTCCCTCATAATAATTTTCAGTAGCATCATGAATGAATTTAACAATATAACCAGCACCTAAAGCATTCTTTTCATGACCCACAAGCATAGAAAATTTACTACTCTCCACATAAGCAAGATTCTTCTCATTCGGAATTGTGGGAGTATCATAAGAAACTCAGATACTATAAATTGTTTCCACATTAAAAGAGTAATGTTCAGAAAAAGGGTAATCATAATCATGAAAAGTTTTATAAATATAATCATCACTAATTTTTATAGCATATGTATCATCACAATAATTATCATAAGTAGCAACTTTGTTCTCATCATAATCGATTGAAACCTCTTCCAAGATAGTGGAATCATCACTAAATAAAGTCATGACCTCTCCAAATCCACTTTCATCAATATAATCATCATAAATAGGAGGCATGCTTTCATCATAATAAATTTGCTCATCAAAACTTGGGGGACAAAAAATATCATCTTCATCAAACATAGCTTCCCCAAGCTTGTGGCTTTGCATATCATTAGCATCATAGATATTCAAGGAATTAATACTAACAACATTGCAATCATGATCATCATTCAAATATTTAATGCCAAACATTTTAATGCATTCTTCTTCTAACACTTCGGCACAATTTTCCTTTCCATCATACTCACGGAAGATATTAAAAAGATGAAGCATATGAGGCAAACTCAATTCCATATTTTTTGTAGTTTTCTTTTATAAACTAAACTACTGCTAAAACAAGAAACAAAAAGATTTGATTGCAAGATCTAAAGATATACCTTCAAGCGCTAACCTCCCCGGCAATGGCGCCAGAAAAGAGCTTGATGTCTACTACACAACCTTCTTCTTGTAGACGTTGTTGGGCTTCCAAGTGCAGAGGTTTGTAGGACAGTAGAAAATTTCCCTCAAGTGGATGACCTAAGGTTTATCAATCCGTAGGAGGCGTAGGATGAAGATGGTCTCTCTCAAGCAACCCTGAAACCAAATAACAAAGAGTCTCTTGTGTCCCCAACACACCCAATACAATGGTAAATTGTATAGGTGCACTAGTTCGGTGAAGAGAGGGTGTTTTTGTAATCCGAAAATATAAAAACAGCGAGGTAACTAATGATAAAAGTGAGCACAAACGGTATTGCAATGCTAGGAAACAAGGCCTAGGGTTCATACTTTCACTAGTGCAAGTCCTCTCAACAATAATAACATAATTGGATCATATAACTATCCCTCAACATGCAACAAAGAGTCACTCGAAAGTCACTAATAGCGGAGAACAAACGAAGAGATTATGGCAGGGTACGAAACCACCTCAAAGTTATCCTTTCTGATCGATCTATTCAAGAGTTCGTAGTAAAATAACATGAAGCTATTATTTCCGTTCAATCTATCATAGAGTTCTTACTAGAATAACACCTTAAGACACAAATCAACCAAAACCCTAATGTCACCTAGATACTCTAATATCACCTCATGTATCCGTGGGTATGATTATACGATATGCATCACACAATCTCAGATTCATCTATTCAACCAACACAAAGTACTTCAAAGAGTTCCCCAAAGTTTCTACCGGAGAGTCAAGACAAAAACGTGTGCCAACCCCTATGCCTAGGTTCATGGGCGGAACCCGCAAGTTGATCACCTAAACATGCATCAAGTGGATCACGTGATATCCCATTGTCACCACATATAAGCACGACAAGACATACATCAAGTGTTCTCAAATCCTTAAAGACTCAATCCGATAAGATAACTTCAAAGGGAAAACTCAATCCATTACAAGAGAGTATAGGGGGAGAAACATCATAAGGTCCAACTATAATAGCAAAGCTCGCGATACATTAAGATCGTACCACCTCAGGAACACGAGAGAGAGAGAGAGAGAGAGAGATCAAACACATAGCTACTGGTACATACCCTCAGCCCTGAGGGAGAACTGCTCCCTCCTCGTCATGGAGAGCACCGGAATGATGAATATGGCCACCGAAGAGGGATTCCCCCTCCGGCAGGGTGCCGAAACGGGTCTAGATTGGCTTTTGGTGGCTACGGAGGCTTCTGGCGGTGGAACTCCTGATCTATTATGATCCCCGATGTTTTTAGGGTATATGGGTTTATATGGGAGGAAGAAGTGCGTCGGTGGACCTCTGGGCTGTCCACGAGGCCGGGGGCGCGCCCCCCACCCTCGTGGGCAGCCCGGGTGAGGGAGTCCTGGATTAGGGGCTCTCTGGACAACCGGACTATATCCTTTGGCCGGACTGTTGGACTATGAAGATACAATATTGAAGACTTCGTCTCGTGTCCGGATGGGACTCTACTTCGCGTGGAAGGCAAGTGTCACAGCCCCAGTTCAGCCCTTGCTTGACTTTGCTTGTTCATCATGCCATCATGTTTAAATTCCAAAGAAACTTGAAATGGGGATTGCCTAAACCCCTAGCATCAAAGGAAGTCACTAGGTTCAACTAAAATATTTTCAGTAAATCCAAATGGCTTTCAAAAATGTTCAACATTTATGGAAAATGCTGTAAACAGTAACCAGAGGTGATGCACATTTTCCATGACATATTTGGGCTCTGAATTAAATCATACTCTATTTGCATTTGGGCATTTAAAAGCTATAGAATATTATAAATGCTCAAATAATCATAAACTAAAATGTTTAGTGTTGGATATATTATAAACAGTAGCCATGATTAGTTTCATGATTTTTGGAAATGTCTTAGCATTTTAATTAAGTCAAACAACTGCAGAAAAAATAGAGAACAAAAACTTACCTGGGCCAACTCACCTATGCAGCCACCTGGCGGCCCAAGTAGCCGGCCCAGCCCACCTAGCCCCTCCCCTGTCGTCTTCCTCCCCGCGCCAATAGGCAGCGCGCTTGGCCGAGGCACGCCGGCACGCACCCGGCCACCTCCTGCTTCCTGCCGCTTCCCCCTCATCGCCCTGGGCCTCCCTCGCGACGCCACGCAATCCCGACACCTCTCTCACTCTCTCAAGCGCTTTTCCCCCTCCTCTACTCTCTTCCCGAACGGAGGCCGTCGCCGCCGCTCGCCGTTCCTACGGCCACCGGCCACCCCTCGCCATGTCGCTGAGCTCAGGAGCTCCGCCTCGACCCCCTCTCCCTCCCCATCGAGCCACGCCCCTCTGGAAGCCCTGCAGCGTCGTTCCCAACCTCGTCTTCAACCTCTGACCGCCGGCGGACTCATCGGGGATTCGCGAGCTCCAGCCTCTCCCCGGCCTCGTCGTCGCCTCTGCTGGATCCGCCGTGAGCTTCTATGCCGCCTCACCCTCTTCTTTGCCTTGTTTGCGCCCTCTAACCGCCTCCTGCACCAGAGCCGAGACGCTCCGCCACAAGAGCTCGTCGCCGGCGTTGCTCCGGCGACCATTAGGTTGCGCCAATGTGCCAAACACGCCCGCCGCACCGCGTACTGCCTTGCTCGCGCTTTAGTTCGCGCTTTTGCCCGCTGCAGCCGCGCCCCCGAGCTCGGCCGAACTCCAGCCGCCGCTGCCGTTGTCGCCGCCATCGTTCCGGGCCATCTCCGGCGAAGCTGAGAGCACCACTCGACGCGCGCGACCTCCAGCTACTCATATATGGGCTCCGCCGTTGATTTGGTCGCCGGAGGAAGTTTTCCGAGCCTCGCCGCCATGTGTGGCCTCGCCGGCGTCGAGTCGCCGGCAGGTTTGACCAGTTCGACCCGAGGTTTGACCTCCCTAGGGTCAACACATGTGGGCCCCGCCCCTGACTAGATTAATTTAGGACTAATTACCCCCCCCCCCTGCTGACTCTGACAGTGGGCCCAGTGGCTATTAGTTTGATTAGTAAGATTTAATTAATCCTGTTAGTTAATTGTGTCACTGATGTGTCAACCCCACTGGTCAGGTTTGACCTGGACCTGGCGTGTTGACTTGCTGATGTCACACTGATGTCATGCCGACGCAATAATCTATTTTCTGGATTTAATTTAATTTAGGAAATTCCAGAAAATGCCCAAAAACTTCTGAAATTCATAGAAATTAAACTGTAACTCCAAATGAAATAAGTTATATATGAAAAATTATCAGAAAAATTCAAGGAATATTTTTATGGCATTTGCATGCATGTTTGAACAACCTAGGGTTACTGTACAGGGAAATTTGCATAATTGACATTTAAATAAGCACATATGGAGTTTGAATTTGAACCCTTGGTTCAAACCAACTTCATTTAATATGATTTCTAGTTGCATTAGCTCAATTAACAACATATTGCCATGACATTATCATGCATCATAATTGTTGCATTGCATTGATTGTGTTCCTCTTTGTTTGCCGGTATTTGTCCCCTCTCGATAGACGTGGTTCCGACGATGAGTTCGATGACACCGATGAAGAACTATACTATCTTCAGAAGTGCCAGGCAAGCAAAAACCCCTTGTTCATTCTGATACAATCCCACTCTCTCGCTCCTACTCTATTTTACTGCATTAGGAGAACAACGGTTCAACTATTACATGTTGCGGTAGTTGAATCCCTTTCCTCCGCATGACCTGTCATTGCCACAGTAAATAGATGAAACCCACTAGCATGAGTAGGAGTTGTTTGAGCCCTGATGTGCCTACTCATTCATGCTTGTTTGTCATGCCTGCTATTGCATAGAGTTGTGTCGGGTCTGATTCATCGGGAATGAATTCGAATGGTGATGAACATGTCCTACTGTGTGTGAGCTAAGTGTGTGAACACGATTTGGTAAAGGTAGCGGTGAGAGGCCATGTAGGAGTACATGGTGGGTTGTCTCATTGAAACCGTTCTTAGGAACTGAGTTCTGTGTCTGTGATCCATGAACAGCTACTACCACTCATTGGGATCCTTAATTAACCCTCTCGGCTTCTTAATCACCCTAGTCCTCTGTCCAGGAGTTGCAACTAGTTTCTGGTGTTTGTAGGATATGTGTTGGCGGCCGTGCATAACGCTGACCCCAGGGGTGGGCTATGTTGCGGTAGATACACCGTGGCCGGGCATGCCGAGCGCCCGTTTGGTGTCTCGGAACCCTGTACACATCATTCGGGGCCGTGTGTGGAAACGTCGGCCGGACTCCCTGCGGATGGAACCTGGAT
This sequence comes from Triticum monococcum, assembly GCA_034509565.1. Lineage (NCBI taxonomy): Eukaryota > Viridiplantae > Streptophyta > Magnoliopsida > Poales > Poaceae > Triticum > Triticum monococcum. The sequence continues at coordinate 636,743,861 of CM067847.1, read as the reverse complement.
AGGCGATAAACCTAGACTAGAGACTTGAGTGTTTAGGTAGGCCGTGGCCGACACCCTCGTTGGGCTTCCGCTTGAAGGTTGCCGAGTACATGTCGTGTAAACGACGGTAAGTGGTGGGAGCGTGTGTGAAGAAGTACACCCCTGCAGGGTTATCATTATCTATTCGAATAGCCGGATTCCTCGGATATGGAAACTTGGACCCCTTGCATAGTTCATAGACAAGTGAAAGTGGATACTCTAAAACTCGCAAGATAAGCGTGAGTGCTATGGATGGCGTTCTCGTAGGGAGGCGGGAGCGAATCCATAGTGGTTTATTGATATGGTGAATATGTGGACTCGTGTGCGCCACCTCAAAAGAGTTGCTTGCAGTCGTAGTTCAGGTTAGCCACTGAGTCAAAGCTGGCTTCCTGCAGTTAAACTCCACCACCCCCTTGTTGATACCGATGCATATGTAGTTAGTTCTGATGTAAGTCTTGCTAAGTACATTTGTACTCACGTTTGCTTAATTTATGTTTTTGCAGAGAGACTTCAGTCTCGCTGGTAGTTCCGTGTGGACTTCGATGTTTAGCTTGATACCTCAGCTACGATCTTGTGCCCTCAGCAGGATGTGGTAGATAGTCAGGCTTCTCAGCCTTCTTCATTTGTAGTTGTCTGTACTCAGACAAGTTAAGCTTCCGCATGTGCTTTGATTTGTAAGCTATGATTGTTGGGTCATGAGACCCATGTTTGTAATATCTCGCTCCTCAGAGCCTAATGAATAAATACTTGAGTCGTAGAGTTATGTTGTGATGCCATGTTGTATTTACACATATCGAGCATATTGTGTGTATGATTGAAATGCTTGGTATGTGTGGGATCTGACAATCTAGTTGTTTATCCTTGGCAGCCTCTCTTATGGGGAAATGTAGTCTAGTGCTTCCATGAGCCATAGTAGTCCGCTACAGCCCGGTTTACCGGAGTCCTGTTAGCCCAGTACTACTGCTCAGGACACCTGACTGGCCGGCATGTGTTTCACTTCGTTCCTGTTTCTGTCCCTACGGGGAAATGCCACGCGGTGACATCTGGAGTCCTGCCTAGCCTGCTACAGCCCGGGTTCCCGGAGTCCTGTTAGCCCAGTGCTACAGCCCGGATTCACACGGTGCTGACCAACATGCTCGATGTGATTCATGTATGCCTGTCCCCATAGGTTAGTGCCACTTTGGGTTCACAACTAACCATGTCGGACCGGGTTCTCTGTCATATGGATGCTAGTGACACTATCATATACGTGAGCCAAAAGGCGCAAACGGTCCTGGCCATGGTAAGGAGACACCCATGGGAATACCGTGCGTGAGGCCACAAAGTGATATGAGGTGTTACCGGCTAGATCGATGTGACTTGGAATCGGGGTCCTGACAGTAAGCTAGGCAATACAGATATGTATATCTCCTCCTTTGTAACCGACCTTGTGTAACCCCTGGCCCCTCTGGTGTCTATATAAACCTGAGGGTTTTAGTCCGTAGGACATCATACAATCATACCATAGGCTAGCTTCTAGGGTTTAGCCTCTCCGATCTCGTGGTAGATCAACTCTTGTAATTCTCATATCATCAAGAATAAATCAAGCAGGACGTAGGGTTTTACCTCCATCAAGAGGGCCCGAACCTGGGTAAAGCATCGTGTTCCCTGCCTCCTGTTACCATCCGCCATAGATGCACAGTTCGGGACCCCCTACCCGAGATCCGCCGGTTTTGACACCAACATTGGTGCTTTCAATTGAGAGTTCCTATGTGTCCAGGGTGAGACTTTTCTCCCCGGACAGATCTTTGTGTTCGGCGGCTTCGCACTGCGGGCCAACTCGCTTGGCCATCTAGAGCAGATCGAAAGTTACGCCCCTGGCTGACAGGTCAGGTTTGGAAGCTTAAACTACATGGATGATATCCGTAGAGACATGATCTTCGATGGATTCGAGCCCCTGCCTTATGCGCCGCACGGTCACGATGAGTACGATTTAGCTCTACCATCGGACAGTGTTCGAGGAATCGCATCGGTAGCCGCTCCGACCCTCAATTTAGAGCCAGTTGCGCCATCCGTGGACGGGTGGATAGACCCCGCCACGGAGGCCATATCCTCTGCGGCGATCGAGCCAAATATTGACCTTACCCTTCACGAGAGCTGTGTTGCCAAACTGTCGGATCCTTCTCTGGCCACGGACTACGAACCGCCTGCGCCCGTTCCTTTCGAACTCGATTGGGCGCCGATCATGGAGTTTACCTCCATGGATATTTTTCAGCACTCGCCCTTTGGCAACATACTGAACTCATTAAGGTCTCTCTCCTTGTCAGGAGAGTCCTGGCCGAACTACGTCCGGCAGGATTGGGATGCGGATGACGAAGAAATTCGCCGCCCACCCACCACCCATTTAGTAGCCACTATCGATGACTTAAGCGACATGCTCGACTTCGACTTCGACTCCGAAGACATCGACGCAATGGACGACTATGCCGGACGCGAAGAGGAACCACTGCCCACAGGGCACTGGACACCCACTTCATCACATGACGTATACATGGTGGACACACCTAAAGAAAATAACGACGAGGAATGGAAGGACGCAGCGAACGGTTGTTCCCTTGAGAAGCAGTCAAAGCGGCGGCGTAAACGCCGCTCCAAATCCCGCCTCAGCAGAAATAACGATCACATAGACCCAGCATTAGAGCAGGGTGGACCATTGCCCGACCACGGCAACACAGAAATTCAAGCCGAACAACCCAACCACGTCGAAGATAACAGTCCGGGCGACATCACACCGGATAGGCGCCAGGAGCAACATAATGCCCACCAAAGGCTTGTTGCCACGGCGAGGAGTCTGAAAAAACAGAAGCAAAGGCTCAAGGCTACACAAGACACACTCAAAATCAAATGGAGTGAAGTACTCAACACTGCAGCGAAATACGGCAGTAATCGCCACACCAAGAGCTATCCGAAGCGAAAGTTGCTACCTGAATTTGATGAGGAGGCCTTAGATCCTCCACAATTAAAAAATAAAACGGCCATCCGGTCGGATAGACGACCTCGTAGCCAACATAAAGCGGCAATCGACGCCGCACATAAACCAGTACGCGATCCGCGTAAGGGCTCGCATCAAAAGGACGGCGCAACCAGATCCATCTATGGACCACGCAGGCACGCTCCAACATACAATGCAACACAACAAACATCCGAACACCATGGTACACCCAAATACAGGGGTGCCGCACACCCTCTATGTTTCACCGACGAGGTGCTGGATCATGAATTTCCAGAGGGATTCAAACCCGTAACCATAGAGGCATACAACGGAACAACAGACCCTGGGGTCTGGATTGAGGACTTCATCCTTCATATCCATATGGCTCGAGGAGATGATCTCCACGCCATCAAGTACTTACCCCTCAAGCTCAAAGGGCCAGCTTGGCACTGGCTTAAAAGCCTCCCCGAAAACTCCATCGGAAGCTGGGAAGAGCTCGAAGACGCCTTTCGGGTAAATTTTCAAGGGACATCTGTCCGACGACCGGATGCAGACGATTTAAGTCATATAACTCAACAACCCGGTGAGTCAGCCCGAAAACTTTAGAACAGGTTCCTCACTAAAAAGAACCAAATAATTGACTGTCCGGACGCCGAAGCCTTAGCAGCCTTCAAGCATAGCGTTCGAGACAAATGGAATGCCAGACACCTCGGTCAAGAAAAGTCGAGAACAATGGCAGCATTAACAAGCCTCATGACCCGTTTTTGCGCGGGCAGGGATAGCTGGTTAGCCCGATGCAGCACCACCGACCCAAGTACATCCGAAGTCGGGGATGGAAATGGGAAATCACGACGCAGCAAGAATAAGCGCCAGAATAAAGAAGACAGCCCGAAGAGCACGGCGGTAAACGCCAGATTTAGAAGCTCTCGGGCAGGGTAGCAGAAGCCGCCCTCCAAAGGCAACAGAGACGAATTGTCCAGCCTAAACAAAATTTTGGACCAAATATGTCAGATCCATAGCACCCCTGATAAACCTGCAAATCATACCCACAGAGAATGTTGGGTCTTCAAACAGTTCGGCAAGCTCAATGCCGAACACAAGGGGCAGGATACACCAAGTGAAGACGAGGACGAGCCTCGCAAGCAAAGCACAGGGGAACAGAAGAAATTCTGACCAGAAGTTAAAACAGTCAACCTGTTACACGTGATAAAAGGGAGAGATAAAGCGGCACCTTTAGAGGAACGTATCCCAACCGATCACCTTCGACCATCGGGATTACTCGGCAAGTATCCCGCGTGCAAGATGGGCTTCCTTGGTATTAGATCCAATAATTGATGGATACCACTTCACTCGAGTCCTGAAGGACGGCGGCAGCAGTTTGAATATGATATATCGGGACACAGTCCGCAAAATGGGGATAGACCCAACAAAAATTTGTCGCAGCAATGCTACCTTTAAAGGAGTACGCCAGGCCCGGAGGCTCACTGCAGGGGCTCCCTGCTACTAGAGGTTATATTCGGCTTTCCCGACAGCTTCCGCAGCGAAAATTTAACTTTCCACGTCGCTCCGTTCCAAAGTGGCTATCAAGCACTACTCAGACGCGAAGCTTTCGCTCGCTTTAACGCAATACCACATTACGCTTCCCTCAAGCTCAAGATGCCCGGTCCACGCGGCACCATTACAGTAAATGGAAATATTGAGCGCTCCTTGCGCGCCGAAGACGGTGCGGCCGCCTTGGCCGTCGAACACTAAATGGCCTCACCAACTCAAGCATTTGACAGGTCATTAAGACCATGGACACGGTTGGACGAGTCCGGCCCAGCTATATGTTATTAATACATGTTTGATGGCTATACCCCTATTACAATACAAGGGGCTCAACGCGCGCGCAAAAGTGGCAATAAGACTCACCTTTACTCATTTTCAACTATATATTATTTCTTTAGTATAACTTAACTTTTGCACGGCATCTTTTCAATTAAGTTCCTCTCTTTTTCAGATGACCATCGTGCTACGCCTGTCCAGGATACGGCACAACGGAGACATAGGCGTAGACGTGCAGCAGGGACCCGTTCCAAGGATTCTTTGTAGATTAAGACCCTGTGTAAACCTTTTTTACTGTCTCTTGTTGATCTACATCCCTCGGATTCTCATTACAACCGAGAAGGATGCTGACGTCTTGGCATGTGGCCACGCCAGAATAATGCACGTACTTGGACACCAGGGGCTTATTACAAAGGGTACTGTTTATACCCGGTTTACACCATAAAGATCGAATACCTCAGGGAGTGTTTGGTGTCGCGAGTTTGGCCTTCTATGCATCAGCTCCGAATCATGTCTTTGGTCAAATGTTGGGTTTGCCCGGCTCCTATGTTTTGCTGCCTTACGTTCCGCTCTATCGGCTAAGGCGGCACCAGGAGAACTACCGCGATTGTGCCCTGGTTCATCCGGACAAGCACCTCAGTAGAGAAAGCCGAAAACTTACTGTCATGATATAGCATGAGACTAGTCAACCACTCGATGACCTATTGGAATCTTCAGGATTCCTCCGCATTAACGAAGGTCCATTTCCCGGCCAGGCATGTACGCACCCCGACTCCGGACGAGTGCGGAGCCACCAGGGGCTATATAGTAGCCCCACTATCAAACTCCTATGGCTAAGTGAAAGTGTTAAAGCATTATAGTCCGGTTGCCTAGTTCGCTACGCTATCACCTCCTTATTAGGACCGAGATGTTGGATTAAGTGTGAATACGCGTCTTCTGCGAACACCCCCGCATTATATGCGTGGGGGCTGAAGCCGATGACTACAATCTTTCAGGGTATATACATGTATACATAAACGGCCGCACAGGAGGCATCACAATACTTTCGGGAAAAGTATAAATACAGCCTTGATAAATTCAATAAAACATTGTTTTTACAATGGGAATACATGTCACTCAAACATAACATTCTTCGAGCACTGGGCCTCTATCCTACGAGCGCCCTCAAGAACTTCTTCAAAATAGTGCTCGACAGCCACTCGGCCTTTGGCCGAACCATGCGCCGCGATAGTGGTGGCATTCATCTACACCCAGTATGTTTTGACACGGGCAAGGGCCATCCGCGAGCCTTCTATGCACCCCGACCTCTTCATTGCACTAATGCGTGGCACTGCACCAAGGAACTACTGCACCAAGCTAAAATACATGTTCGGCTTTAGCCTTTCCGGCCACACATGATCCACGACAGACCTCATGGCGAGTCCGGACAATCTATTGAGCTCGGCCCATTCGGCAAGCTGATCAGTCAACAGAAGCGGACGCTCTGGAACGTTAAATTGCGACCATAACAGCTTGTCCACTTCACGATCTGTCTGATCTCGGAAGTACTCGGCCACATCGACAGCGCTCAACGCTAAGTCCAGATAGGCATCGGTCAAACTCCACAGCCGATCAAGAGGGGCATACCGTGGATCGCCGAACTTCCTCCGCAGCATAAAGGGCTTCCCAGCCACATTGTCCCCGGCTTCACGCAATTCCTCCTTCCTCGCTCTCATTGCAGAGCGGGTGTCTTTGGTCGCTATTGTGGCCTTTTCAAGCTCTGTAGCCTTCGCCTAGTTTTCTTCTTTAAGAAACCGGCACCGGTCGGCAGTGTCTTTTAACTTCATAGCCATTTTGGCAATTTTCTCTTTGCTCTCGCTATGCGCAGCCTTCTCGGCTTTCAACTCTTCGGCTGCCTTCAAAGCATCCGCATTACTACTCCTTGCTTGCTCCTTGGCACGGCCAAGCTCCGCCCGCAGGGCCTCCACGGTGGCAGCTCCATCTGCAGTCACAACATATTAAAGATACTGGCATCACGCTGCTCTTACTATGTGACATTCATTATAAATATCACCTACCCTATGCCTCGTCAAGCCGCTTGTTATCAAGCTCGATGTTGGCATCCGCCGCATCTAGTTGCCGCTTTACTTCGGCAACCTCATAAGTCCGGCTAGCCACCGAAGCTCCAGCCACCTACACATAAAGGTGGACTGGTTGTTACCTGGGATTACGATCCTCTGATCCACACCGTTCTCGACGACAACCAGAGTCTCGGGGGCTACTATCTACATAGGGCACACCTAAAAATGTGTGATACCATCACAAATGTATACTATTTCACGTACCTCAAAGCCCGTCAGTAGACTCATAAAGGCTTCATGCAACCCGTTTTCGGCGGACGAAATCCTTTCAATCACCATACACATTAATGTACGGTGCTCTTCTGAGATAGTTGCTTGCTCTAGCAGACCCTTCAGTACATCCAACCGCATACCAGATGGTGCCATACTCTTTTGATTGCTCTCTTCAAGAGCCGGATGCTGAGGGCTTCGGGTGACCATGGGATTATCTTCTGGCCTTGCCGGATCCGGAGAAACTCTCCGTGATGACACTTCAGGGTCGCCCGCTTCTTGAGCCAGGGAGTCCGGGGGAGGCATTTCGCTCTCCATCATCTTCGGAAGAAGATCCCCCGAAGACAAGCTCTGCTGAGAAGGGCTCAGATCCAAACTACAAGATAGATGCTTCGGTTATTTTCCTCAGAAGTAAGGTAGTACATATTTACCACTAAATACTTTGTGATTACTTACAGCTCGTTAGAGGGCTGATCCCCGCACGGACTTTGTGCAGCAAGAGCACCCTCCGAGGCGGGACCCTCTGGTGGAGTTTTCTTCTCCTGTTTGGAAACCTTGGTTTCCGGATCATCAGAGGTAGTCCTCTTCCTTCCCCGGGGCGAGGGAATATCAGATTCCTTCCCTTGGCTATCCTCCCTCACAGAGGCGCTCGTTCCCTCGGTTGGAACAGGTAGCGGGGGAAGCCCGCTTTGGCCCTCTCTATTCCCCCCTTCATCTTCCTTTGAGGGCACCGGGCAAGGTGCTGGCTCGAGCATCTTTTCCAGCACCGGGTTGTCCAAGCCTTCGGGAAGGGGAGCCGAACACCGGATCATCTTCGCCTTTGTTATCCAGTCCTGGTCAAAGAGCGATCCTTCAGAATGATATCATGATAAAAGAAAGACAGTGTGTTCAGCTAGAGGATTACTTACTTGGGCCGCGGTGCGGTTGCTGCTCAGGCCCACGTCCTCGGAGGTGTCCGGACACTCTATTTGGGGTTTGAAGAACAACTTGTACATATCCTTGTGCGTCAGGCCGAGGAAATTCTGAATAGCGCGCGGCCCTTCTAGGTTGAATTCCCATAAACGAAGGGGTCGGCATTTGCAAGGCTGGACATGACGAACTAGCATGACTTGCACTACCATAACCAAACTAAAATCACCCTCGAAGAGATCCCGGATGCGGCTCTACAGTATGGGCACATCCTTGGCTGGACCCCAGCTCAGCCCCCTGCTGATCCATGACATTAGTTGTGGTGGAGGGCCCGAGCGAAAGGCGGGGGAAGCTACCCACTTGGCACTTCTGGGAGCGGTGATGTAGAACCACTCCCGTTGCCATAATCCGGACACCTCTAGAAAGGAACCTTTTGGCCACGGAGCTCTGGCAATCTTTCTTATTAATGCACCCCCACACGTGCATACTGCCCTTCGACCGTCTTCGGCTTCACATCAAAGGTCTTGAGCCACAGGCCGAAGTGAGGGGTAATGCGGAGGAAGGCCTCACATATGACAATAAATGTCGAGATGTAAAGAAAGGAATCCGGGGCTAGATCGTGGAAATCAAGCCCGTAATAGAACATCAAACCCCTTACGAAGGGATCCAGAGTGAGGCCTAGTCCTCGGAGGAAGTGGGAGATGAACATGACGTCTTCATTGGGTTCAGGAGTAGGGACGACCTGCCCTTGGGCGGGCAGCCGATGTGAGACTTCGGTGGTCAGGTATCTTGCCTCCCTCAACTTCTTGATATCCTCTTCCGTGACAGAGGAGGGCATCCACCGGCCCTGGAGGCTGGATCCGGACATGATTGAAGATCCGAAGCACCTGACCTAGGCTTTAGGTGTTAGAACTCGAGGCGGGGGAAGGATTCGATTGAGCATGGGAGGAAAAAAGTAAAAGCCTTGACCCTTTATAAAGAGGGTGAATATCAAGCGTCCTCCTTGTGGCCGTTTGGGACTTACCTAAAATCTACGAGTCCTAGGCGTGGTTGGGTTACCCACGACTGTATTGATGAGAATCATGTAATAAGGGAGACACGATCCCTGCTTTGACAAGACATGTCAAGAAACTACCTCACGCTATGTGCGGGCTGGTTAAGGAAAAACGGTTCAAATAATCATCGGGCCATGGCATAATGTCATGTTGCCAAAACGTGTCAGCAGATTAGATTTGTCAAAATATTATTCTCTCTACGGTGGTATGTGGAACTTATTTTGTAGGGTCGGACACTATCCTTGTATTCAAATTCTTCCGTGGTGTGTTTGGAGGAGGAACCCGCCTTGCAATGTCGAAGACAACACTGCGTGCCGGACTCATCGTCATTGAAGCCTGGTTCAGGGTCTACTGAGGGAGTCCTGTATTAGGGGGTCTCTGGATAGCCGGACTGTTGGACTATGAAGATACAAGATTGAAGACTTCGTCTCGTGTTCGGATGGGACTCTACTTGGCGTGGAAGGCAAGCTAGGCAATACGGATATGTATATCTCCTCCTTTGTAACCGACCTTGTGTAACCCTAGCCCCCTCTGGTGTCTATATAAACCTGAGGGTTTTAGTCCGTAGGACAACATACAATCATACCATAGGCTAGCTTCTAGGGTTTAGCCTCTCTGATCTTGTGGTAGATCAACTCTTGTAATACTCATATCATCAAGAATAAATCAAGCGGGACGTAGGGTTTTACCTCCATCAAGAGGGCCCGAACCTGGGTAAAACATCGTGGTCCCTGCCTCCTATTACCATCCGCCTTAGAGGCATAGTTCCGGACCTCCTACCCCAGATCCGCCGGTTTTGGCACCGGCACCGGGACTCTCCTGGTTCATCTCCGATACTCCGTGGGCTTCTTCTGGTCCAAAAATAAGTTCCATGAAGTTTCAGGTCAATTGGACTCCGTTTGATTTTCCTTTTCTGCGATACTCTAAAAGAAGGGAAAAAACAGAAACTGGCACTGGGCTTTGGGTTAATAGGTTAGTCCCAAAAATAATATAAAAGTGTATAATAAAGCCCATAAACATCCAAAATAGATAATATAATAGCATGGAACAATCAAAAATTATAGATACGTTGGAGACGTATCAATGACCCCTACGCATGGTTCCCATGCATACCCCAATATATTCTACCGTTGGGGTATTCGGAAACACTCCGCACCTTCGGGTCCAGAGGTCGAAGCGAAAAGGTCGGCCATGACAATTGTCTTTATTATCCAGGTAGAAGGAAAGTACATAGTCACTCAAGACTCAAAGACTTCCTCCTCTATACCATCCAATAGGCGGTCTAACTTACAATCCTGTCGGGAATATCTAGTGGCCACCTCCACTTAGTCATATACTGAACTAACGGGAATTTCTTCCCCATTCGACCATAACGGTCCAACCCGGGCCATGTGATTCTTATCCATCTTGGTATAGCACATTTTTACCATGGCCTAGGCCTCTCGCACACCCTCTTGGCAAGCCGATATCTTCCATAGTCGGATACGCCACCGCGCTCCCTTGAAGAGCCCTACTAGCTTCTCCATACTCCCTGGAGGGGAGTCGGATGGCCATACAGCCTTGGCTACACTCTGCATTGCCTGTCGGGCTTGCTCGTGCAACTGCGACAGCCCTTGCAGAAGATCACTTGATGATCCGGACACCCCCTCTTCGGGGCGGCCCGTCAATACACCTGCAATCACATCTATATCAGCTACTGTTACAAGATAAATGTGGACACATACTGAATATGCTGCCCCACAGTTTTTTGTTCTCCTTCACGGAGTCAGCTAGCTGAGCTCGCACATCTTTCAGTTCTTCGCCCAGTTTGGTGTTCGAATCCTAGAGCTTCTTTTTCTCCTGAACGACTTTTCTTAACACACGCTCGCCCGCTGCTAGCAGTTTTTGGCTCTGTGTTCTTCGCATAGAGCGGCGTCCAGCTGCTCTAGCAGTTGGTCCAACGATCCAATACAAAGATAAGCAACCAAATTAGCATTATTAGTCTACAATTATGATTTCTCGATGGAGGAAAACATTGCCGGGGGATGCCTTCTTGGATTTCTCCAGTTCGGCATTGGCAGTAGACAGCTGGCTCCGACACTTTTCTAGTTCCTGAGTTAATAGGGTGTTCTTCTCCGTAAGCACCTGGTTGTACATTGATCCTTAAATCAGTTGTTTCAACTACTTTAAGTCTCAGGGGCTACTGGCATATGGTTATCATAGTCAGATAAAACAAACTTACCTGCACATCTTTTAAATGCTGTTTTGTGGCTCTGTTAAGCCCATCTCGAGCAGCTCGGATATATGCATTGGCCAAGCTAAAGGCGTTAAATGACTCTTCTGAAAAGCCAGGGTCTTGTAAAACGGCCCTGCGGCACCGACGATTCATGGCGCTCTCCACTTCCGAGTTGGTGATGGATACATCATCCGAGTCCTCGGCTGGAGGACAATCCGGCATCACACCCGCATCAGCCCCCGTCTTCACGGCAGGATTTAAATCCTGGCTGCGGGAAGTATGACCGGCCGGACCCTCGGATATAGTCCGGCACACCTTTTTCCTGATACAGGGCAAACGAAAAGGTCACAGTTGGATGTGACTGCCAAGGTGCATACTTGCAAATTCATACCTCTTTGATGAAGGCTCAGTCGTATCTTTGTTTGCCTTCCTCTTAGAAGGCTTGCCTGGTATGGGGGACGCTCTCTTCGGAGATGCTCCTAGAGCAGCATGGCCTGCCGAACGCTTCCCCTTCTAAGCACAGGACAGTGCGGTGGGTAAGGAGGAATGAGAAAACTCTTTTGGATAAGGTGTCTTCGGATTACTTACATGTGAAGCAGGAAGGAGGCCGGGGTAATCAGCAATAATGGGTACATATGTATCGTTGTAGCTCATCTGATAGAATATTCCATCCTCAAGCTCCACAAATATGTCCGGATCTTCCTCATGTCCGGGGTCAAGATCCCGGTTGAGGGGCAGGGTCATGGATCCCCTCGACAGCCTTTCGCCATTCCTATTATGAACAGATAAGATGATGCATGTCTAGAATAATTCAGGGACAAGAGTAAAATAGTGAAGCCGAACCTTACCCAACTAGGAGGATTATACATGGAAAATCCGTCTCGATATTGGAGACGGGTGAACTCCTCCTTCTCCCCTTTATACAGCTCGGCTAGTATTTTGGCCAGGGCGGTGGGGGTCTTCGGGCCCTTCCAACCATAGCATGAGGCATCGTCTTCCCCTTTATAATGCCACATGGGCAGCCCTCTGTATTGGAGTGGTTGGACCCCCCGCGTTAAAGAGATCGCCATTACCTCGACTATTGACAATCCGGACTGGGCAAGCGCCTTCATCTTGCTCGGCAGCAGGCTGACCTCCGCACTATCCTCTTCCTTGAGGCTCCGAGGACGCCAGCTATGGCGTTTCTTTAGTGGAGCATTTGAAAACTCGGGGAGGCCCATGCGGACGAGGTCGGGTAGAGCGACGTCGTCGATATAGAACCATTCGGAAGGCCACTCTTCAAGAGCTTTCTTCGGCATGCCAGACAGATATCCGGTCCCAACGATGCGACACACTTCGGCTCCTCCCACTTCAAAAATTGACCCACCTTGATTGCGAGGGACGAGGCAGAACAATCTTCTCCACAAATCGAAATGGGCCTCGCAACCCAGGAATAGTTCGCATAAAGCGACATAACCTGCAATGTGCAGGATGGAGGTCGGGGTAAAATTATGCAGCTGGAGGCCATAGTACTCCAGAAGCCCTCGGAGGAATGGGTGAATTGGAAATCCCACGCCCCTCAGCAGATAGGGGATGAAGCACACTCGTTCCCCCGTAGAGGGATTAGGGAAATCCTCTGCCTGGGTTTTGCCGTTGAAAGAGGCCAATCCTGCACGAACAGGGACCAGATCTGCAGGACGGAGAAATCCCTGCATTTGCAGCTTCACCAATTGGTTGTGGGACACGGAGCACCTCTCCCACTCGCCTCTCTCCAGGTTGGAACGGGAAGAGGAGATGGGAATGTTGGCCATGTTGGAATGGTTTTGCCTGGCAGTATCTGAGGATTTTCTTAGTGTGGTGTCGAAAGGATCTGAGATCCAATCTCTTTAAATAGACACTCTTTCTTGTAGGGCTAGGGTGTTATTTGCAAAAAATACCCTGACCATCCACATTCACCCGACACGTAGAGGACAAAGTCATAAATGCACAGAAGCCGAGGGGTGCGGCATGGAATTGAAAGCCGAACACATTACTTGGAAGACGTCGGAGGAGGAACCCGCCTTGCAATGCCGAAGACAGTCTGCGCGCCGAACACCTCGTCATTGAAGCCTGGTTCGGGGGCTACTGAGGGAGTCCTAGACTAAGGGGTCCTCAGGCGTCCGGCTTGTTAGCCATGGGCCGGACTAATGGGCTGTGAAGATACGAAGACTGAAGACTGCACTCGTGACCGGATGGGACTCTCCTTGGCATGGAAGGCAAGCTTGGTGACCAAATATGTAGATTCCTTTCTTTGTAACTGACCTTGTGTAACCCTAGATCCTCCTGGTGTCTATATAAACTGGAGGACTTAGTCCAGATAGGAGATACTCGTTATCATAGCCATACAAGCTAGACCTCTAGGGTTTAGCCATTATGGTCTCGAGGTAGATCAACTCTCATAATACTCATATTCATCAATATCAATCAAGCAGGACGTATGGTATTACCTCCATAGAGAGGGCCCGAACCTGGGTAAACATCGTGTCCCTTGTCTCCTATTACCATCGACCTTAGACACACAGTTCGGGACCCCCTACCCGAGACCGCCGGTTTTGACACCGACAATTGGTCTTCTATATCATCAATGGCATCAGGTTTAATACACAAGATTTCTTCATCCATCAACTTGCTGCCTCTGAAATTTATCTCTTTGGTTTGAAGTTCTATGCACCATGGGTCATGCGTCTGATCAAGCTTGATTCAACAATCAACTATCAACCTTCAGCACACAACCATGTTGTATCTTTCCTGATGTTGATATGTCCTATGAAGCCATCTACCCCGAGCCTGCCAAGAAGCCACTCCACCTGTACAATGTTGAACATCAAAGCTACACTCAGCCTATTGAAGGTCTTCTTGTGCCAAATTCTGCGGCTCCTGCTTGTCCTCTTGCTGGCAACTTGCGTCTGCCACATCATGCCAACACTGAAGCCACAACCAGTACAATTGCTCAAAGGCCTTAGAAGCATCCCCATGTCCTCAATGACCAAGAGCTTCTTGTATCCCCACATCAGAAATAGGATAGGCATTGATACTCTCAAACGTATCTATAATTTTTTATTGTTCCATGCTATTATATTATCTGTTTTGGATGTTTAATGGGATTTAATATACCTTTTTATATTATTTTTGGGACTAACCTACTAACCAAAGGCCCAGTGCAAATTCATGTTTTTCTTGCCTATTTCAATGTTTCGTAGGAAAGGAATATCAAACGGAATCCAAACAGAATGAAACCTTCGAGAGAGTTATTTTTGGAACAAACGTGATCCAGGAGACTTGGAGTGGACGTCAAGAAAGAAGCAAGGAGGCCACGAGGCAGGAGGGCGTGCCCAGGGGATAGGCGCGTCCCCCACCCTCGTGGGCCCCTCGCAGCTCCACCGACCTACTTCTTCCTCCTATATATACCCATATACCCTGAAAACATCTAGGAGCACCACGAAACCCTATTTCCACCGCCGCAACCTTCTGTACTTGTGAGATCCATCTTGGGGCCTTTTTCGGTGCTCCGCCGGAGGGGGAATCGATCACGGAGGGCTTCTACATCAACACCATAGCCTCTCCGATGATGTGTGAGTAGTTTACCATAGACCTTCGGGTCCATAGTTATTAGCTAGATGGCTTCTTCTCTCTCTTTGGATCTCAATACAAAGTTCTCCTCGATTCTCTTGGAGATCTATTCGATGTAATTCTTTTTGTGGTGTGTTTGTCGAAATCCGATGAATTGTGGGTTTATGATCAAGATTATCTATGAACAATATTTGATTCTTCTCTGAAATCTTTTATGCATGATTTAATATCTTTGCAAGTCTCTTCGAATTATCAGTTTGGTTTGGCCTACTAGATTGATCTTTCTTGCAATGGGAGAAGTGCTTAGATTTGGGTTCAATCTTGCAGTGTCCTTTCCCAGTGACAGCAGGGGCAGCAAGGCACGTATTGTATTGTTGCCATCGAGAGAAAAAAGATGGGTTTTATGTCATATTGATTGAGTTTATCCCTCTACATCACGTCATCTTACCTAATGCGTTACTCTGTTCTTATGAACTTAATACTCTAGATGCATGCTGGATAGCGGTCGATGTGTGGAGTAATAGTAGTAGATGCAGAATTGTTTCGGTCTACTTGTTGCGGACGTGATGCCTATATACATGATCATGCCTAGATATTCTCATAAGTATGAGATTTTCTATCAATTGCTCGACAGTAATTTGTTCACCCACCGTAGAATTTTCTATCTTGCGAGAAGCCACTAGTGAAACCTATGGCCCCCTGGTCAATTTTCCATTATATTATTCTCCCGTCAACAAGCCATTTCTGTCACTATTTATTTTGCAATCTTTATTTTCCAATCTACACAACAAAAATGCCAAAAATATTTATCTTATTATCTCTATCAGATCTCACTTTCGTAAGTGACCATGAAGGGATTGACAACCCCTTTATCGCGTTGGTCGCGAGGTTCTTGTTTGTTTGTGTAGGTACGAGGGACTTGCATGTAATATCCTACTGGATTGATACCTTGGTTCTCAAAAACTGAGGGAAATACTTACGCTACTTTGCTGCATCACCCTTTCCTCTTCAAGGGAAAACCAACACATGCTCAAGAGGTAGCAGGCATCATGACTGGCTGAAGCACCAAATGTCTGTCTTCTGGTCCTGGAAGAGCCTTACACTACTCTGTTCTGAAGATGATCTTCGCGAAGATGGCTTCACAGAGAAATTCAAGTTTGACTCCAGGCCACCACAATCTGCAAGTTGGCGTCCTACACCTTCCATTGAAGATTCTGAGTATTCATCTTCGGCTGCAACTGTTGTTGCAAGAGTCATCGATGAAGCAGACGACGCCACTTCACCAGCTATGGCTTCACTGCACCACGACTCGGTGATACATCCATTTTGCATCATGCTTTTATATCGATATTTATTGCATTACAGATTGTTATTACACATTATGGCCTAGTACTTATGCCTATTATCTCTTATATTACAAGGTTTACATGAAGAGGGAGAATGCCGGCAGCTAGAATTCTGGGCTGGAAAAGGAGCAAATATTAGAGACCTATTTTGCACACCTCCAAAAGTCCTGAAACTTCACGGAAGTCATTTTTGGAATTAACAAAAAATACTGAGTGAAGAAAGTACCAGAGGGGGCCCACACCCTGGCCACGAGGGTGGGGGCGCGCCCTACCCCCCTGGGCGCGCCCCCTGCCTCATGGGCCCCCTGATGGCCCTCAGATGCCCATCTTTGGCTATATGGAGTCTTTGAACGAGAGAAAAATCATAAGCAAGCTTTCGGGAAGAAACTCCGCCACCATGATGCGGAACCTTGACGGAACCAATCTAGGACTCCGGCAGAGTTGTTCTGCCAAGGAAACTTCCCTCCGGGAGGGGGAAATCATCACCATCGTCATCACCAATGATCCTTTCATCGGGAAGGGGTCAATCTCCATCAACATATTCACCAGCACCATCTTATCTCAAACCCTAGTTCATCTCTTGTATCCAATCTTTGTATCCAAACCTCAGATTGGTACCTGTGGGTTGCTAGTAGTGTTGATTACTCCTTGTGGATGATGCTAGTTGGTTTACTTGGTGGAAGATCATATGTTCAGATCCATTATGCATATTAATACCCCTCTGATTATGAAGATGAATATGCTTTGTGAGTAGTTACGTTTGTTCCTGAGGACATGGGAGAAGTCTTGCTATAAGTAGTCATGTGAATTTGGTATTCGTTCGATATTTTGATGAGATGTATGTTGTCATCCCTCTAGTGGTGTCATGTGAATGTCGACTACATGACACTTCACCATTGTTTGGGCCTAGAGGGAGGCATTGGGAAGTAATAAGTAGATGATGGGTTGCTATAATGACAGAAGCTTAAACCCTAGTTTATGAGTTGCTTCGTAAGGGGCTGATTTGGATCCATATGTTTAATGCTATGGTTAGGTTTACCTTAATACTTCTTTTGTAGTTTTGGATGCTTGCAATAGGGGTTAATCATAAGTTGGATGCTTGTCCAAGTAATGGCAGTACCCAAGCACCGGTCCACCCACATATCAAATTATCAAAGTACCAAACCCGAATCATATGAACGTGATGAAAACTAGCTTGACGATAATTCCCATGTGTCCTCGGGAGCGCTTTCCTTCATATAAGAATTTATCCAGGCATGTCCTTTGCTACAAAAAGGATTGGGCCATCTTGCTGCACCTTATTTACTTTTATTACTTGCTTCTCATTAAAAATTACCTTATCACAAAACTATCTGTTACCGATAATTTCGGTGCTTTTAGAGAATACCTTCCTGAAAACTACTTATCATTTCCTTCTGCTCCTCGTTGGATTCGACACTCTTTCTAATCGAAAAGGCTATGATAGATCCCCTACACTTGTGGGTCATCAAGATTCTTTTCTGGCACCGTTGTCGGGGAGTGAAGCGCCTTTGGTAGGTGGAATTTGGTAAGGAAAATTTTATATAGTGTGCTGAAATTTACTGTCACTTGTTACTATGGAACATAATCCTTTGAGGGGCTTGTTCGGGGTATCTTCACCCCGACCAGTAGAGCAAAGAGTTGCTCCTCAACCTACTGAACCAATTGAAAATGTTTACTTTGAAATTCCTTCGGGTATGATAGAGAAACTGCTAGCTAATCCTTTTACAGGAGATGGAACATTGCATTCCGATTTACACTTAATCTATGTGGATGAAGTTTGTGGATTATTTAAGCTTGTAGGTATGCCCGATGATGCTATCAAGAATAACGCCTTACCTTTATATTTGAAGGGAGAGGCATTGACATGGTATAGGCTATGTGATGATATGGGATCATGGGACTACAAGCGATTGAAATTGGAATTTTATCAGAAGTTTTATCCTATGCATCTTGTTCATCGTGATTGTAATTATATATATAATTTTTGGCCTCGCGAAGGAGAAAGCATCGCTCAAGCTTGGGGGAGGCTTAAGTCAATGTTATATTCATGCCCCAATCATGAGCTCTCAAAAGAAATGATTATTCAAAAAAAATATGATCGGCTTTCTCTCAGTAATCGCTCCATGCTCGATACTTCTTGTACTAGATCTTTTATGATGAAGACTATTGAATTCAAATGGGATTTATTGGAAAGAATTAAACGCAATTCTGAAGATTGGGACCTCGACAAAGGTAAGGAGTCAGGTATAACACCTAAGTTTGATTGTGGTAAATCTTTTATGTATACCGATGTTTTCCGTGAATTTATCATAAATATGGAGTTGACTCTGAGATAGTAGCTTATTTCTGTGAATCCTTAGCTACTCATGTTGATCTCCCTAAGGAGAAGTGGTTTAAATATAATCCTCCCATTGAAGTAAAATTAGTTGCACCTATTAAAGTTGAAGAAAAGACTATCACTTATAATGATCCTGTTGTTCCTACTACTTATATTGAGAAACCACCTTTCCCTGTTAGAATAGAGGATCATGCTAAAGCTTCAACTATGGTTAACAAAAGTAATGTTAAGACACCTAAACCCCCTGAGCAAATTAAATTTGAACCTAAAATTGCTATGGTTAAAGATCTCTTGGCCGATAATATTGATGGGCATGTTGTTTACTTCTGCAATGAAGCTGCTAGAATTGCTAGACCTGATGCTAAAAATAAACATAGACCTGTTGTAGGCATGCCTGTTATTTTTGTTAAAATAGGAGATAATTGCCATCATGGCTTATGTGATATGGGTGCTAGTGCAAATGCAATACCTCATTCCTTATACCAAGAAATTATGCATGATATTGCACCTGCTGAGATAGAAGAGATTGATGTTACAATTAAGCTTGCCAATAGAGATACTATTTCACCAATTGGGATTATTAGAGATGTTGAAGTCTTGTGTGGGAAAGTTAAATACCCTGCTGATTTTCTTATTCCCGGTTCCCCACAAGATGACTTTTGTCCCATTATATTTGGTAGACCCTTCTTGAATACTATTAATGCTAAGATAGACTGCAATAAGGATATTGTTTTTGTTGGTTTAGGGGATATGTCTCATGAGTTTAATTTTGCTAAATTTCACAGACAACCCCATGATAAAGAATTGCCTAGTAAAGATGAAATTATTGGTCTTGCTTCTATTTCCATGCCTCCTGCTGATCCTTTAGAACAATATTTGCTAGACAATGAAAACGATATGTTTATGAATGAAAGGAAGGAAATAGATGAAGTATTCTTTAAACAGGGACCTATTCTGAAACACAACTTGCCTGTTGAAATCCAAGGGGATCCTCCTCCACCCAAGGGTGATCCCGTGTTTGAGCTTAAACCTTTACCTGATACTCTTAAATATGCTTATGTTGATGAGAAAAGGATATATCTTGTTATTTTTAGTGATAACCTTTCAGAGCATGAAGAAGAGAAATTTGTCGGTGTTCTGGGAACGGGGGTCCCGAGACTTGCCTGCCTGCTGCCCACGGCGTGGCTTTGCTAGCAAGCATGTACGTCCCATCTTCATTAACAAGGAATCAAGACCCTCGCGAGGGGCCAATCCTCGAGGGGCGGACGACACAAGACCTCCTCAGGAGCGGCCTCGCCATGCCAGCACATGAGGGGCGGAGAGTTCAAGGTTGGGCAAACCTCATGAGGTTTCTGTGACGTAAGCCATGACGATCGAGACCAGGCGGGCGCCAGCGCGCGCAGCGTCCTTGTTTCCTCTTTGGTGCTAAGGGGGCAAGCGCAGGCTCGAAGTACCGAGGCATCAAGCAAAGGTTTTGTCGGGTGGTAGGTGCGACATATGCCAACGGGTGGCTTATCATTGTGGGAGCTAGTAAAACGTCGCCGGTGCCTGGAAACGGGATGAGGCGAAGACATGCACGCCGGCGAATCTTACCCAGCTTCGGGGCTCTCCGTGGAGATAACACCCCTACTGCTGCTCTGCGGGGTCTCCGCATGATCACTAGATGAACAAGTAGCTACACGATGCTCCTGGAGCTGTTTGGTGAGAGGAGGAAGAAGGGCATGGCTCGCTTGCTTCTTCTCCTTGTGTGGTGTCTAGAACTAGCTGGGATCAACCCTTTGCATGGGTGCCCCGGGGGGTTTATATAGGCCTACCCCCTGGGGGTATAATGGTAATCCGACTAGGCGCGGGGCCCAGCCGTCTGTGACTGCGCTCGCCGGCTTCTGCGCCGACTGCTGGGGCCTGCCGGCTGGAGGGTCCCGCCGGCTGGTTACTGTTGCTCAATCCGGGTGACGAGGGCGTCGTCGAGGTAGGCGTGGCTACAGTGCCGCCATCCGGCAGGTGATCACTATAGCCTCACCGCGTCTTCTCCCCTTAAGGGGGGGGGCGTTTGGCCGGCTATGGAGAGCCGGCTTTGTCTTGGGCTGACTGGGGGATGCACGACCGCCTTCGGGCGTCTCTCTGCCCGAAGGGGCCCACCGCCCGTGGGCCGTACTGGTAGTCCATCGTGGATGACATCAGGGTCAACATGGCAACAGTGTCGCGCCGTACGGGTCATGGCCACCCATACGGCGCACTGTGCCAGTCGTGCTTCTGGATTCGGGGGTGGAAGGCTTCACTGTACCCATGCCCGGTCACATCACTGTTAAGGGGATGCAAACTTTGAGGGTACGGTCTTGATCACTTTGTGGGAGCCGGCTTCCTGGAGTCGGCCTTCTCGCGGCCGGCTTCTCGAAGCCGGCCCTCCCGTGGTTTTCTTCACGAGGGCCAAAGTCGGGCTGCCTTACGATAGCCGGCCTGGGAGACAGCCGGCAAGGGGAAGGCGGCCCACGTCCTGGATCCTTGTGAGCCGGATGGGCTCGTAATTTTTTCAGAAGGGCCAGGGGAAGCCGGCTGGGCTACCCATGGCTATTTACTCCGACAGTAGTCCCCGAAGCTGATCGAGCTTCGAGGCTGGTAAAGGGACGAGAAGCTGGGTCAGCTTCCTATCCTGAGGGGCCGGCTTTGATGATGTGCGCTGTCTTCGGGGAGCTCCGCCTCTCGTGGGCGGGAACGCGGTCGACCCGTGAGCTAACCGCGGGCTTTCCCGCGCGCCACGTGGCAGCGAAACCCTGCCAGCGCACGCGCGCGATGAGACGCCGTTGCAGGCCCGGGCCCGCCACTTCCTAGGCCTCGGCCCGAGCACGGATCTTCTGCGGCCCACGCGGACCGCTCACCTTCCCGCGGCAATTTTATTACACCATTAGGGCGCAATAATCGTGGGACATGGGGGAGTGGGCACAGTTGATCCCCACGTTCCCCCACGTCGCGCCTCCTCGGCTCCACTTTGTTGTATATAAGTAGGGGAGGAGGGGGAGCGGCAGAGGCTTCGCACGCTCTCCCTCGCTCTGCCCCCTTTCGCCTTCATTCTCCTTCTTCTCGTTGCCGCAGCCACCCACTGCCGCACCGTTCCGCCGCCGCATCGCCTCGCTTCCATGGCGCTGTCGAGCTCACGGGATGGCTCCAACATCCAAGAGGACCACGCCGAGTTCCTCTGCCAGACGTGATGCCTGCCCGGCGAGAGATTCGTGCGGGTCCGTCAAGCGCCGGAGAACGAGGTTTCGCCGGCACCAGAGGAGGGTGAGCGGGTTGTCTTCCGCTCGCACTGCCTGCGCGCCTTCGGCCTTCCGGCGAGCAGGTTTCTCCGTTCCTTCCTCGAGTTCTACAACCTTTAGCTGCATCACCTCACGCCCAATACGGTGATGCTGCTGTCGGCCTTCGTCACCCTCTGCGAAGGTTTCCTTGGGGTCCTCCCCACGCTTGAGCTCTGGGGGGGAATTCTTCTAGAGCAAACTCGGCACCGTCGTCGCGGGCGTGCCCGCCCACTGCGGGGCTTATATCGCCATGAGGCGGTCGGGCGAGAACAACCCGTTCCCGCCCATCCCGCTGATCCAGTCGATGAAGATCTGGCAGAAGTCGTACTTCTACGTGAAGAACGTCGCTCAACAAGGCGACTACGTCAACCTGCCGGCTTACGTAGCCGGCCCGCCAGCTGGAAGGAAACTCTCGTGGAGCTTCCGGGCCCGGTCATTGTCTCAGGCCGGGAACACAGCCATCTCCCGGCTTCCGGTGATGATCCAGTCGGAAGGCCTGACCGGAGCCGACTTGGTGGCCGCCTTCGTGGAGCGCCGGGTACTTCCTCTTCAAAGCCGGCCTCACATGATTTGTCAGATGAGCGGCCGCTTCGACCCATATCGGCTGAGCACCAGGGAAATGCCTCATGCTGAAGTGTCGTACATGGTGAATTACATCTCCAACTGCAAGCTCGCCGAGGACTGGCGATACGGCAAGGCGCTGTATTCTCGCGCCAACCCTCCGCCCATGGTAGGTTTTTCCTTCTTTTCTCCTGTTGGTGGCCGGCCTTATGATAGCCGGCTTTTGATTAGTTGGTTCTCCCCTAGCAGAACCCTCTCCTTCCGCCTACGACCGGAGCCGCAGGGGTAGAGCGCCAGCTTGTCCCCGACCGTGCGGTGGAGGACGCTGACGACACGGACTTGTGAGCAGCCGCCATGGAAGACGCCATCATGGGGGAAAGCGACGAGCCTGGAGGCGCGGGGCTCACGGTCGGCTTCGAAGACTAGCCGGATGATGCCGAGGTCGAAGCCGCCCCGCATCGCCAGCCGGCGCCTGATCACCAAGGCGCGAGCTCGTCCGCCGCGTCGGCTGCTGGCAGCCAGAACCGCCAGGCCGTGTCGATCCTCTTCGGCAGCCGGCCAAAGAAGTCCAAGGCTTCCACGGCGGCGACCAAGCAAGATGAGGCGGCCGCGAAGGCGGCCCGCTTCCGCAAGGCGGTGAAGCAGCCGCAGGCGATCTCAGCGTAAGTCGTCGAATGCTTGGACGCATATTTTTTGTTGTTATTTTCGGTCGAAAAACTCTTCTAAACCTTTCTTTGCTCGTCGGACAAGGCGCCGCTTTCCCTTGAGCGGGGTCCGGGCGGCTCCATAGTCGGGCCGACTGGAGGGTCTTCAAACTCCCGCCGCGTGGACCCCCGCGCCGACCTCAGGGAGGCCACGGAGCAGAACGCTCGTGAGGCGCGGGAGGAGCGGGAGGCGGAGGAGCGAAGGGCCGCCCAGGCGGCGAAGAAGCGGGCCGACGCAGCAGCCAAGGCCAGGGCGGAGGCGGCAGCCGCAGAGACGGAGGCGGAGGCTTCGCACAACCAGCCTCTGCTGCTCGCCATTCCCCTCCACGCCGTGGCCCCCAACATCCCAGTGCCCCCGTCGGAGGAAGTCGACCAAGGGCTGCTGGCGATGGAGAGGAGGGAGGTCCACGTGGCCTCCGTGGAAGGAACGCTGCAGACGGCGCCGACTAGAGCTGTCCAAGGCCGCCAATCCATCATGGCGCCAGAGCAGCCGGCCGGCGGAGAACCGGCAGCAGGAGCCGGCCTTGAGGTGCAGCCGGCAACGCGCCGGCGAGCGGGGGGAAGCGCCGCCGCGCCGGAGCCGCACCGAGTTACGGGTGCCGGCCAAACGGCGGAGGCCTTGGAGGCGGCCAGCACCGCCACGTCCAAGTGGACTCCCAGCGGGGGGATGGGCGAGCTGAACATGGCGGCCCAAGAGGTTCAGAATCGGCTTCAGGCCCAGGCTGCCTCGCTGCAGCAGTACACCCAAGAATTCCTAGCGACACGGGCCATCATCCGGGTGAGTCTTCCAGCCTTGTTTGTTTTGTTTTCTTGATTTCTTCCATGGGGGCGCGTCAGCGCACCCACTGGGTGTAGTCCCCGAGTTCCGAGTCGGCTGCTGCACAGGCGGCTCGGAACTTACTAGGCCCTGACAACCATCTTATACCCGCCTCCTGCCTGTCCTTTCAGGAGTATCACAACCTCCGTGCTGCCGCCTTCAACTCCCAGGCTCAGGAGCTGGGCCGGAGAACCGAAGACCTGGTCAACAGCCGGAGTGCGTCCTTGTCTTTGTTCATCTCCTGTGGGGGCGCGTCAGCGCACCCACTGGGTGTAGTCCCTGAGATTCAGGCCGACTGCTGAGCAGTCGGGTCGGATCTTCCCTGACGACTTCTTCCTCATTGGTTTTTCTTTTGTCTTTCGTGCTTGCAGGGGCCAATGCTGACTTGAGGGGGCAACTCAGCGAGGCGCAGGCCGCCTTTCGCATCAAGGAAACCGAACACACCGCCTTGGTCCTGGAGCGTGACCGCCTGGCCAATAAGCTGGCTGGCCAGGAGGAGAGCCACAAGGCGGCCCTGAAGAAAGCGCAGGATAGCAAAGCCGCCTTGAAGGCCGAGTTTGAGACTGAGGCGGCAGGCTGGGCTGAGACCAGGCAAGCGCTGGATGAAGGCTTCGGCCGTATTGAGGACTTAATCGACGGTAAGCCGCCTTCCTTGCTCCTTGCCTGGCCCTTGCCGCTTGATTTTTTTTCTGACTTGTGCTGCTTTTTTTCTTTGTGCAGACTACTTCCCCGGCTACTCCGCCTTCGCCGCCCAAGCCATCGAGGCCCATCGCGAAGCGCGTCGTCAGGCGGGGCCCGAGATCGCGCCGGACGCGAATCGGACGCTTGAGGAGCAGCTCTTGGCGGTCCAAGCGTGGCTGCAGCCAGCTCATCGTATGCTCCGCCGCCTCCAGCGCGCCGGGGCGCAGGTGCTGGCCGCCCTCTGGCCCGGCGAGGCGATTCCCTGCACCCCGAGCCGGACAGCCGACTGGCTGGAGGTTGCGGTTGGCCGCTTCGAGGCCTGGAAGGCGTCGGCGGCCCGGCTTGGAGCTGGGCGGGCGTTGGAGTTCATCCGGGCTTGGTATCCGGGGCTGAACCTGGACCAACTGCGCACCTGGCGGCTGGAGGCCGACGCAGAGCTGGAGGAGGTGCGGCCGGCTATTGCTCAGCGCGCTTCGACGATCGCCGAGTGCACCGACATCAGCGTCTTTGCACCTGAGATAAATGATGACGGTGTTGCCCAGCCGGAGGAGTGGTTCGGGCTGAACCTAGCGGCGGGCGAGGACTCGGCAGAGGAGATCGCCTCCAGCGACGAAGGTGAAGATGATGAAGAAGGGGAAGGCGAAGACATCGAGCCGGCCGGTGGAACGGCCGACCAGCCTCAGCCTGACCGTGCCTCCAGCAACGAGGCGCGCACAAGCGCGCCCTCTGCGGGAGGCGGTGATCAAGCCGAGGTTCGCCAGCCGGCCACCTCTCCAGCCGGCGCAGCCGTCTCCACCGACCAGCCCGGCTCGTCGGTCGCTCCACCGGCTTAATCCGTCGTCCTTGTTGTTTCCTGTTTGTTGCCTTCTGAACAATTTTGTTAAGCTTTCGCAGTTCCACCCACTGCGGGTGTATCCAAACTATGTTGAATGCTGGCCTCTTTGAGGTCTTTTATGTAAATATTATCGTGTGTATGTTTGGTTTCCCTTCACGTGTGCTTTTTATCCTTAGGCTTTTTCCTTTGCCGCCTTCCCCTTTTGGGGAGGTAAGTACTCGAGCTTTCTTGGATTGAAGTGAAGTAAATGGAAGTCGGCCGGCCGGCTACTCTGGTAGTCGGTCGGCGGTAGGAGGCAAACCGGCTTTCATTATATTAGTCCGTTAGTCCCTAGCCATTTTTCATGTGGGCATCCTTTCCTGCTTTTAACTCTCACCAGTCGTACAGCCGGTTCTTCGAACTGCGACTTTCGGTCAAGAGAAAGCTTGGGTGCCAGCACGCTACTTGTCTGACTGCGGGTAGGACTTCTAATATAACTCTATGCGGCCAGTCCCCGGGCCGACTAGTCGAACCCGGTGCCGGACGAAGAAAAAGTGAAAGTAATGACAAGGTCATAAGCATGATGTTCGTCATTCATCTATAAAAGATGGCAGTCCCCGAGCTCTCCTCGGGGGCCTATTGTCTCGTACTTAGTACAAAAGTTAGCGTGATACATACTGCATTTCAACTGTAAAATCTTCGGAGGAGGTTGGCGTTCCATGGTCGTTCCGACTCCTTGCCGGAGTCGTCTCTCTTGCATGCCTTGGGCTTCTGTGCGTCGATTAGGTAGTAGGAGTCGGTGCCTAGAGCTCTGCTGATGACGAAGGGGCCTTCCCAAGGGGCCGAGAGCTTGTGCTGGCCGGCTGTTCGCTGGATCAGCCAGAGCACAAGGTCGCCCTCTTGAAAGGATCTTGGCCTGACCTTTCGGCTGTGGTAGTGGCGCAAACCCTGCTGGTAGATGGCAAACCGGCTGAGGGCTAACAGCCGGCCCTCTTCTAGCAGGTCGACGCCGTCTTCTCATGCTTCCTTGGCCTCCGCCTCCGTGTACATGGTTACCCGAGGCGAGTCGAACTCGATGTCAGTTGGGATGACCGCCTTGGCACCATATATGAGGAAGAAAGGAGTGAAGCCGGTTGACTTGTTTGGAGTAGTGCGCAGACTCCAGAGGACAGCCGGCAGCTCATCGAGCCAACAGTCGGTTGAACGCTCAAGTGGTACGACGAGTCGGGGCTTGATGCCGGAAAGGATGAGGCCATTGGCTCGCTCAACCTGGCCGTTTGACTGCAGGTGGGTGACGGACGCTAAGTCCAGCCGGATACCTTGCGTTGCGCAGAAACGTGCCAAGGCTCCCTTGGAAAAATTCGTGCCATTGTCGATGATGATGCTATGTGGCACGCCGTACCGATTCCTTATATCTGCAATGAATGTCATAGCAGTCGGCCCATTCAGCTTCTTGATCGGTTTTGCCTCAATCCACTTGGTGAATTTGCCCACGACGATGAGCAAATGTGTCATGCCGCCGCGCGCCGTCTTGAATGGGCCCACCATGTCCGGTCCCCAAACGGCAAAGGGCCAAGTTAGGGGAATGGTCTTGAGTGCTGAAGCCGGCATGTGTGGCTTGGAGCTGAAGAGTTGGCACCCTTTGCAATGTTTAACCAACTCTTTGGCGTCATCCAAAGCAGTCGGCCAAAAGAATCCATGGCGGAAGGCCTTGGCGACGAGTGATCTTGAGGCCGCATGGTGGCCGCATTCTCCTTGGTGGATGTCTCTGAGGATTGCGATGCCTTTCTCTTGCTCGACGCATCGCTGGAGGACTCCAGTGACACTGCGCTTGACAAGTTCTCTGTTGATGATTGTGTATGCTCCGGCTCGGCGTTGTACTTGTCTTGCTTCTGTCTCATCAGCCGGCAGATCTTGGTTTATTAGGAAGTTGAGGATGGACTGAGCCCATGATGGAGCTGCGACTTCTTCTATTGCCAGTGTGGCTACTGCGACCAGGGCGGGCGGGCTGGGTGGTGAAATGCTGGAGTCGGCCGCCGGCTGTTGTGTTGGTGCAGTCCTCGAGCCGACTACCACAGTCCCCGAGCCGGGTGTGGCAGTCCCTGGGTCGGGCGTAACTGCGGGAGTCCCCGAGCCGGCTACTGAAGTCCCCGGGTCCCCTGCTTGGTTCTTTGAGCCGGAGCTGGCCGCGTCGGGGTCAGGCGGCACGAAGATGGAGTCGCACTCTGGAGACGGCTTGAGGAGGCGCTGTAGAGAGACACCGGTTGGTATTGCTTGCCGAGTGGAGCCTATTCGAGCCAGGGCATCGGACGGCTCGTTGTCGGCTCGCGATACGTGGAGGAACTCGCATCCTTCGAAGTACCCACTGATTTGCTGAACAAGGAAATGGTAGCTTGCCATGTTTGCGTCCTTGGCGTCCCAATCGCCAGATGATTGCTGGACCACCAAGTCCGAGTCGCCATAACATAGGATCCGGTGAATGCCCGAGTTCTTTGGCAAGCCGGAGCCCGTGTATGAGCGCCTCGTACTCGGCTACATTGTTGGAAGCGGCAAAGTGAATCTGCAGCGTGTATCTGAGCTTGTCGCCCTTGGGAGAGGTGAGGACGATGCCGGCTCCCAAGACGGTGCGCATCTTGGACCCGTCGAAGTGCATGCGCCAATGAGTGGAGTCAGGAGCCGGTGGCAGGTACTGGGTCTCGGCCCAATCGACGAGGAAGTTGGCCAGTGCTTGGGACTTGATGGCGGTGCGGGGCTGGTTGAAGATCGTGTAGGGGGCCAGCTCGATGGCCCATTTCGCCACCCGGCCGGATGCATCCCGGCTGCCTATGATCTCGGCCAGCGGGGCGGTGCATACGACCGTGATGGGATGCTCTTGAAAGTAGGGCTTCAACTTCTTGGCGGTGAAGTACACGCCATAACACATCTTTTGGTAGTGCGGGTAATTCTGCTTCGAGGCGGACAGTACCTCGCTCAGATAGTACACCGGCCTCTGGACCGGCTGGGCTCGGCCCTCTTCTGGTCGTTGGACTACGATGACGGTGCTGACCACCCGGCTGGTTGCGGCAATGTAGAGGAACATGGGCTCTTTCTCAGTCGGTGCCACCAGGACGGGCGGCATGGCCAGCGTCTTCTTCAGCTCGTGAAAAGCATGGTCGGCTTGGTCATCCCACTCGAAGTGAGTGGTCTTCTTCATGAGGCGGTAGAGGGGGAGAGCTTTTTCTCCGAGCCGGCTGATGAAGCGGTTCAGGGAAACCAAGCATCCAGTGAACTTCTGGACGTCCCGCACCTTGGTGGGGATCGCCATTCTCTCAATGGCCTTGATCTTTACCGGGTTGCATTCGATGTCGCGTTCAGAGACTAGGAAGCCTAGGAGCTGACCGGCTGGCACTCTGAACACGCATTTCTCGAGATTGAGCTTGATTTGAAATCGGCGCAGGTTCTCAAATGTTTCTTTGAGGTCTTCCAGCAAGGTGCCGCGCTTCTCCGTCTTCACCACAATGTCTTCTACGTAGACGTGAGCATTTCTGCCAAGTTGCTTGAGGAGGCACTTCTGCATGCAACGCTGAAAAGTGGCACCGGCATTTCTCAAGCCGAATGTCATAGTCAGGTAGCAGAAGGCTCCGAAGGGCGTGATGAAGGCGGTCTTCAGGCGGTCAGCCGAATCTAACTTTATCTGGTGGTAGCCTGAGTAAGCATCCAAGAAACTCAACAGCTCGCATCCGGCCACGGAGTCTATCACTTGGTCAATCCTTGGCAAGGCAAAGGGATCCTTAGGGTAGGCCTTGTTGAGGCTCGTGTAGTCTATGCACATGCGCCACTTGTTGTTCTTCTTTACCACAAGGACCGGGTTGGCAAGCCATTCTGGAAAGAAAACTTCCATAATGAAGCCGGCTGCCAGAAGCCGGGCTATCTCTTCTCCTACAATCCTTCTTTTTTCTTCCGACAGTCGGTGGAGGGGTTGTTTGACTGGTTTTGCGTCTTCTTGGACGTGTAGTTTGTGCTCGGCGAATTCCTTTGGAACACCCGGC
Source organism: Triticum monococcum (assembly GCA_034509565.1). NCBI lineage: Eukaryota > Viridiplantae > Streptophyta > Magnoliopsida > Poales > Poaceae > Triticum > Triticum monococcum. The sequence goes on along the minus strand of CM067847.1, from coordinate 636,714,348 downwards.
ATGTCCTTGGGGGACCATGCGAAGATATCCCGATTCTCACAGAGGAAATCGGCGAGCTCGCCTTCCTATTTGCTATTCAGGCCTGCCCTGATGACGGCAAACCTCTCGGGGTGCTCGGGGTCAAGAGGTATCTTCTTCGTCTCTTTGGCCGGCTGGAAAGATCCTTGGGCATCATACTCCTTGGGGTCGGGGGACAGGACCGGCTGCTTGCCGGCCATGGCCACGACCCGGTCCAACACCTTCTTCTCTTCGGCAATCACAAGGGACTCGGCCAGCCGGCTGCTAGCGGCAACGCACTCGGAGGACTTCTTGTAATCGCCGGCTATGGTGATGATGCCCTTGGTGCTCGGCATCTTCATCTTGAGGTATGCATAGTGGGGAACCGCCATGAACCTAGCCAAGGCAGGTCGGCCAAGCAACGCATGGTAGGGGCTCTCCAGGTCCACCACTTCAAACCAGATCACTTCCCGACGGAAATGCTCCTTGTCCCCAAAGAGTACATCAATCTTGATCTTGCCAATGGGGGCGCAGGATAAGCCGGGTATGATGCCATGGAACACTGTCCGAGTAGGCATGAGTTGCTTCGTCTTGACATTCAGCTTCTCCAGGGTGTCACGGTAGAAGATGTTGATGCTGCTCCCGTCGTCTATCAACACACGGGAGAAGCGGGCGGCGCGTCTGTCCGTTGCAAGGGTGGCATCCAGAGCCAACGCATAAGAGCCGGGAGATGGCATCACCTCTGGGTGGTCGGCCCGGCTCCAGCTGATAGGTTTTTCTGACCAATGCATACACTAGGCGGGGCTGGCAGCGACCATGCTGACTTCTTGGTGCTCTCGGCGTTTGCCGCGCCGGTCTTCGGGCTGGCTTGTAAAGACGATATAGGCTGCATGCTCGTCGGGGAACTCATCATGCACGGCTCCGACTGCGGGCCGAGCGGCAGGCGGCGGTGGAGCTGGAGGCGGCAGGCCGGCAGGTGGAGGCGGTGCGAGCCCTTCGCCTTTGGAGATTCGGGTGAGCCAATGGCACTTCCGGGTTGTGTGGTTGGACGGCTTCGGACCGCTGTGGAATTTGCACAGGGCGTCGAGAGTTTGCTCGTAGGAGAAGGCCGACTGCCAAGCCGGCCAGCCGCCCTTGTGTTTCTTGGGCGCGGGCCGCCCTTCGGGCGGCTCGTCTTCGACTGTGGCCACCTGCCGACTGGCGGAAGGCGGCGCGGGGCCCTTGCGCTTGTGATCGTTCGGGTGTGGGCGTCGGCCGGACTCCCCGGCCGGCGTCTTGGGCGCCGGGTTGAGTAACTTCCCGGACGCGTCTTCCTGGAGCTCAGTCTTCATCGAGGAGTCGGCGGTGGCATACTTGTCCGCTATGTCCAGAAGCTCGTCGAGGGTAGTCGGCTCGTCGCAAAGAAGCTTGTGCTTGAGGAGGGTGCCTTCTCGGCACCTGGCGGTGAAGTATTCTATGGCCTGCACCTCGTGCACCCCCTCGCAAGAGTTGCGGAGCTCGGCCCAACGCGTGAGGTAGTCGCGAGTAGACTCGGCGGGGCCTTGTACACACAAGGAGAGCTGGCTGGGCTTGGGAGCCCGCTTGTAGGTACTGGTGAAGTTGCGGACGAAAGCTTCCGTGAAATCTAGCCAGCTGTTGATGCTGAAGGGCTTGAGGCTGTTGAGCCAGGTCCGCGCCGTGCCTTGCAGCATGAGGGGCACGTACTTCACGGCAACGCGCCTGTTGCCGTTGGCTATGCTAACCGCCGTGGAGTAGCCGATCAACCAATCTTCCGGCTTCACGGAGCCGTTGTACTTGGGCGTGTCTCTCGGAAGCGAGAACCCTTTGGGGAAAGGCTTGTTGGGGAACGTAGTAATTTCAAAAAAAATCCTACGCACAAGCAAGATCATGGTGATGCATAGCAATGAGATGGGAGAGTGTTGTCTACGTACCCTCGTAGACCAAAGCGGAAGCGTTGACGCAACATAGAGGAAGTAGTCGTACGTCTTCCCGGTCTAACCGATCCAAGCACCGTTACTCCGGCACCTCCGAGTTCTTGGCACACGTTCAGCTCGATGACACTCCCCGGGCTCCGATCCAGCAAAGCTTCGGGGAGGAGTTCCGTCAGCACGACGGCGTGGTGACGATCTTGATGTTCAACCGTCGCAGGGCTTTGCCTAAGCACTGCTACAATATGACCGAGGTGTAATATCGTGGAGGGGGGCACCGCACACGGCTAAGGAACGATCACGAAGATCAACTTGTGTGTCTATCGGGTGCCCCCTGCCCCCGTATATAAAGGAGTGGAGGAGGGGAGGGCCGGCCCTCTCTATGGCGCGCCCTAGGGGAGTCCTACTCCCACCGGGAGTAGGATTCCCCCTTTCCTAGTCCAACTAGGAGTCCTTCCATGTAGTAGGAGTAGGAGACAAGGAAGGGGAAGGGAGAAGTGAAGGAAGGAGGGGGCGCAGCCCCTCCCCCTAGTCCAATTCGGACTAGGCCTTGGGGGGGCGCGCGGCCTGCCCTAGGCAGCCCCTCTCTCTTTCCCGTATGGCCCAATAAGGCCCAATACTTCTCCCCCCGTATTCCCGTAACTCCCCGGTACTCCGAAAAATACCCGAATCACTCGGAACCTTTCCGATGTCCGAATATAGTCGTCCAATATGTCGATCTTTATGTCTCGACCATTTCGAGACTCCTCATCATGTCCCCGATCTCATCCGGGACTCCGAACTCCTTCGGTACATCAAAACTCATAAACTCATAATATAACTGTCATCGAAACCTTAAGCGTGCAGACCCTACGGTTCGAGAACAATGTAGACATGACCGAGACACGTCTCCAATCAATAACCAATAGCGGGACCTGGATGCCCATTGGCTCCTACATATTCTACGAAGATCTTTATTGGTCAGAATGCATAACAACATATGTTGTTCCCTTTGTCATCGGTATGTTACTTGCCTGAGATTCGATCGTCGGTATCCAATACCTAGTTCAATCTCGTTACCGGCAAGTCTCTTTACTCGTTCCGTAATACATCATCCCGCAACTAACTCATTAGTTGCAATTCTTGCAAGGCTTAAGTGATGTGCATTACCGAGAGGGCCCAGAGATACCTCTCCGACATTCGAGGTGGCAAATCCTAATCTCGAAATACGCCAACCCAACATGTACCTTTGGAGACACCTGTAGAGCTCCTTTATAATCACCCAGTTATGTTGTGATGTTTGGTAGCACACAAAGTGTTCCTCCGGCAAACGGGAGTTGCATAATCTCATAGTCATAGGAACATGTATAAGTCATGAAGAAAGCAATAGCAACATACTAAACGATCGGGTGCTAAGCTAATGGAATGGGTCATGTCAATCAGATCATTCAACTAATGATGTGATCCCGTTAATCAAATAACAACTCTTTGTCCATGGTTAGGAAACATAACCATCTTTGATTTACGAGCTAGTCAAGTAGAGGCATACTAGTGACACTCTGTTTGTCTATGTATTCACACATGTATTATGTTTCCGGTTAATACAATTCTAGCATGAATAATAAACATTTATCATGATATAAGGAAATAAATAATAACTTTATTATTGCCTCTAGGGCATATTTCCTTCAGTCTCCCACTTGCACTAGAGTCAATAATCTAGATCACATCGTCATGTGATTTAACATCAATAGTTCACATGTTTATGTGATTGGTTCACATCTCCATGTGACTAACACCCAAAGGGTTTACTATATTCAATAATCTAGTTCACATCGCTATGTGATTAAGACCCAAAAAGTGATCATGTTTTGCTTGTGAGAGAAGTTTAGTCAACGGGTCTGCCATATTCAGATCCGCATGTATTTTGCAAATTTCTATGTCAACAATGCTCTGCATGGAGCTACTCTAGCTAACTCCCACTTTCTATATGTATCCAGATTGAGAATTAGAGTCATCTGGATCAGTGTCAAAAATTGCATCGACGTAACCCTTTATGACGAACCTTTTGTCACCTCCGTAATCGAGAAACCTATCGTTATTCTAGTAAGGATAATTTTGACCGTTGTCCATTGATCTACTCTTAGATCACTATTGTACTCCCTCTCTTAACACAGTGTATGGTATACAATAGATCTGGTACACAGCATGGCATACTTTATAGAACCTATGACTGAGGCATAGGGAATGACTTTCATTCTCTTTCTATCTTCTGCCATGGTCGGGCTTTGAGTCTTACTCAACTTCACACCTTGTAACACAGGCAAGAAACTTTTTCTTTGACTGTTCCATTTTGAACTACTTCAAAATCTTGTCAAGGTATTTATTCATTGAAAAAACTTATCAAGCGTCTTGATCTATCTCTATTGATCTTGATACTCAATATGTAAGCAGCTTCACCGAGGTCTTTCTTTGAAAAACTCCTTTCAAATACTCCTTTATGCTTTGCAGAATAATTCTACATTATTTCCGATCAACAATATGTCATTCACATATACTTATCAGAAATGTTGTAGTGCTCCCACTCACTTTCTTGTAAATACAGGCTTCACCGCAAGTCTGTATAAAACTATATGCTTTGATCAACTTATCAAAGCGTATATTCCAACTCCGAGATGCTTGCACCAGTCCATAAATGGATCGTTGGAGCTTGCATATTTTGTTAGCACCTTTAGGATTGACAAAACCATCTTGTTGCATCACATACAACTCTTCTTTAATAAATCCATTAAGGAATGCAGTTTTGTTTATCCATTTGCCAGATTTCCTAAAATGCGGCAATTGCTAACATGATTCGGACAGACTTAAGCATAGATACGAGTGAGAAACTCTCATCGTAGTCAACACCTTGAACTTGTCGAAAACCTTTTGCGACAATTCTAGCTTTGTAGAAAGTAACACTACTATCAGCGTCCGTCTTCCTCTTGAAGATCCATTTATTATCAATGGCTTGCCAATCCTCGGGCAAGTCCACCAAAGTCCACACTTTGTTCTCATACATGGATCCTATCTCAGATTTCATGGCCACAAGCCATTTATCGGAATCTGGGCTCACCATCGCTTCCTCATAGTTCGTAGGTTCGTCATGGTCAAGTAACATGTCCTCCAGAATAGGATTACCGTACCACTATGGTGCGGATCTCACTCTAGTTTACCTACGAGATTCGGTAGTAACATGATCTGAAGTTACATGATCATCATCATTAGCTTCCTCACTAATTGGTGTAGTAGTCACAGGAACAGATTTCTGTGATGAACTATTTTCCAATAAGGGAGAAGGTACAATTACCTTATCAAGTTTTCTACTTTCCTCCCACTCACTTCTTTTGAGAGAAACTCCTTCTCTAGAAAGGATCCATTCTTAGCAACGAATGTCTTGCCTTCGGATCTGTGATAGAAGGTGTACCCAACTGTCTCCTTTGGGTATCCTATGAAGACATATTTCTCCGATTTGAGTTTGAGCTTATCGAGATGAAACTTTTTCACATAAGCATCGCAACTCCAAACTTTAAGAAACGACAGCTTAGGTTTCTTGCCAAACCATAGTTCACACGGTGTCGTCTCAACGGATTTAGATGGTGCCCTATTTAACGTGAATGCAGCTGTCTCTAATGCATAACCCCAAAACGATAGAGGTAGATCGGTAAGAGACATCATAGATCGCACTATATCTAATAAAGTACGGTTATGACGTTCGGACACACCATTACACTATGGTGTTCCAGGTGGCGAGAGTAGTGAAACTATTTCACATTGTTTTAATTGAAGGCCAAACTCGTAACTCAAATATTTTACCTCTGCGATCATATCGTAGAAACTTTTATTTTCTTGTCACGATGATTTTCCACTTCACTCTGAAATTCTTTGAACTGTTCAGATGTTTCAGACTTATGTTTCATCAAGTAGATATACTCATATCTGCTCGAATCATCTGTGAAGATTAGAAAATAATGATACTTGTCGCGAGCCTCAATATTCATCGGACCACATACATCAGTATGTATGATTTCCAACAAATCTATTGTTCGCTCCATTGTTCCGAAGAACAGAGTCTTAGTCATCTTGTCCATGAGGCATGGTTCGCAAGCATCAACTGATTCATAATCAAGTGATTCCAAAAGCCCATCAGCATGGAGTTTCTTCATGCGCTTTACACCAATATGACCTAAACGGCAGTGGCACAAATAAGTTGCACTATCATTATTAACTTTGCATATTTTGGTTTCAATATTATGATTATGTGTATCAATACGATCGAGATCCAACGAACTATTTTCATTGGGTGTGTAACCCTATAAGGTTTTATTCATGTAAACAGAACAACAATTTATTCTCTTACTTAAATGAATAACCGTATTACAATAAACATGATCAAATCATATTCATGCTCAACACAAACACCAAATAACACTTATTTAGGTTCAACACTAATCCCGAAATTATAGGGAGTGTGCGATGATGATCATATCAATCTTGGAACCACTTCCAACACACATCATCACTTCACCCTTAACTAGTCTTTGTTTATTCTGCAACTCCCGTTTCGAGTTACTAATCTCAGCAACTGAACTAGTATCAAATACTGAGGGGTTGCTATAAACACTAGTAAAGTACACATCAATAACATGTATATCAAATATAATTATGTTCACTTTGCCATCCTTCTTATCCGCCAATCACTTGGGGTAGTTCCGCTTCCAGTGACCAGTCCCTTTGCAGTAGAAGCACTTAGTCTCAGGCTTAGGACCAGACTTGGGCTTCTTCACATGAGAAACAACTTGCTTGCTGTTTTTCGTGAAGTTCCCCTTCTTCCCATTGCCCTTTTCTTGAAACTAGTGGTCTTGTCAACCATCAACACTTGATGTTTTTCTTGATTTCTACCTTCATCGATTTCATCATCATGAAAAGCTCGGGAGTCGTTTTCGTCATCCCTTGCATACTATAGTTCATCACGAAGTTCTACTAACTTGGTGATGGTGACTAGAGAATTCTGCCAATCACTATCTTATCTGGAAAATTAACTCCCACTTGATTCAAGCAATTGTAGTACCCAGACAATCTGAGCACATGCTCACTAGTTGAGCGATTCTCCTCCATCTTTTAGCTATAGAACTTGTTGGAGACTTCATATCTCTCAACTCGGGTATTTGCTTGAAATATTAACTTCAACTCCTGGAACATCTCATATGGTCCATGACGTTCAAAACGTCTTTGAAGTCCCGATTCTAAGCCGTTAAGCATGGTGCACTAAACTATCAAGTAGTCATCATATTTAGCTAGCCAAACGTTCATAACGTCAGCATCTGCTCCTGCAATAGGTCTGTCACCTAGCGGTGCATCAAGGACATAATTCCTTTGTGCAGCAACGAGGATAAACCTCAGATCACGGATCCAATCCGCATCATTGCTACTAACATCTTTCAACACAATTTTCTCTAGGAACATATCAAAATAAACACAGGGAAGCAACAACGCGAGCTATTGATCTACAACATAATTTGCAAAATACTACCAGGACTAAGTTCATGATATATTTAAGTTCAATTAATCATATTACTTAAGAACTCCCACTTAGATAGACATCCCTCTAATCCTCTAAGTGATCACGTGATCCAAATCAACTAAACCATGTCCGATCATCACGTGAGATGGAGCAGTTTCATTGGTGAACATCACTATGTTGATCATATCTACTATATGATTCACGCTCGACCTTTCGGTCTCCGTGTTCCGAGGCCATATCTATATATGCTTGGCTCGTCAAGTATAACCTGAGTATTCCGCATGTGCAACTGTTTTGCACCCGTTGTATTTGAACGTAGAGCCTATCACACCCGATCATCACGTGGTGTCTCAGCACGAAGAACTTTCACAACGGTGCATACTCAGGGAGAACACTTCCTGATAATTAGTGAGAGATCATCTTAAAATGCTACTGTCAAACTAAGCAAAATAAGATGTATAAAAGATAAACATCACATGCAATCATAATATGTGACATGATATGGACATCATCATCTTGTGCCTTTGATCTCCATCTCCAAAGTACTGTCATGATCTATATTGTCACCGGCATGACACCATGATCTCCATCATCTTGATCTATATCAATGTGTCGTCACGTGGTCGTCTCGCCAACAATTGCTCTTGCAACTATTGCTATCGCATAGCGATAAAGTAAAGCAATTATTGGACGCTTGCATCTTATGCAATAGAGAGACAACCATAAGGATTTTGCCAGTTGCTGATAACTTCAACAAAACATGATCATCTCATACAACAACTTATATCTCATCACGTCTTGACCATATCACATCACAACATGCCCTGCAAAAAAAAGTTAGATGTCCTCTACTTTATTGTTGCAAGTTTTACGTGGCTGCTACGGGCTTAGCAAGAACCGTTCTTACCTACGCATCAAAAACCACAACGACAGTTTGTCAAGTTGGTGCTGTTTTAACCTTCGCAAGGACCGGGCGTAGCCACACTCGGTTCAACTAAAGTTGGAGAAACTGACACCCGCCAGCCACCTGTGTGCAAAGCACGTCGGTAGAACCAGTCTCGCGTAAGCGTACGCATAATGTCGGTCTGGGCCGCTTCATCCAACAATACCGCCGAACCAAAGTATGACATGCTGGTAAGCAGTATGACTTATATCGCCCACAACTCACTTGTTTTCTACTCGTGCATATTACATCAACGCATAAAACCTAGGCTCGGATGCCACTGTTGGGGAACGTAGTAATTTAAAAAAAAATCCTACGCACACCCAAGATCATGGTGATGCATAGCAACAAGATGGGAGAGTGTTGTCTACGTACCCTCGTAGACCAAAGCGGAAGCGTTAACGCAACATAGAGGAAGTAGTCGTACGTCTTCCTAGTCTAACCGATCCAAGCACCGTTACTCCGGCACCTCCGAGTTCTTGGCACACGTTCAGCTCGATGACACCCCCCGGGCTCCGATCCAGCAAAGCTTCGGGGAGGGGTTCCGTCAGCACGACGGCATGGTGACGATCTTGATGTTCAACCGCCGCAGGGCTTCGCCTAAGCACTGCTACAATATGACCGAGGTGTAATATCGTGGAGGGGAGCACCGCACACGGCTAAGGAACGATCACGAAGATCAACTTGTGTGTCTATGGGGTGCCCCCTGCCCCCATATATAAAGGAGTGGAGGAGGGGAGGGCCGGCCCTCTCTATGGCGCGCCCTAGGGGAGTCCTACTCCCACCGGGAGTAGGATTCCCCCTTTCCTAGTCCAACTAGGAGTCCTTCCATGTAGTAGGAGTTGGAGACAAGGAAGGGGAAGGGAGAAGGGAAGGAAGGAGGGGGCGCAGCCCCTCCTCCTAGTCCAATTCAGACTAGGCCTTGGGGGGGCGCGCGGCCTGCCCTAGGCAGCCCCTCTCTCTTTCCCGTATGGCCCAATAAGGCCCAATACTTCTCCCCCCGTATTCCCGTAACTTCTCGGTACTCCGAAAAATACCCGAATCACTCGGAACCTTTCCGATGTCCGAATATAGTCGTCCAATATATCGATCTTTACGTCTTGACCATTTCGAGACTCCTCGTCATGTCCCCGATCTCATCCAGGACTCCAAACTCCTTCGGTACATCAAAACTCATAAACTCATAATATAACTGTCATTGAAACCTCAAGCGTGCGGACCCTACGGTTCGAGAACAATGTAGACATGACCGAGACACGTCTCCGGTCAATAACCAATAGCGGGACCTGGATGCCCATATTGGGTCCAACATATTCTACGAAGATCTTTATCGGTCAGACCGCATAACAACATACGTTGTTCCCTTTGTCATCGGTATGTTACTTGCCTGAGATTCGATCGTCGGTATCCAATACCTAGTTCAATCTCGTTACCGGCAAGTCTCTTTACTCGTTCCGTAATACATCATCCCGCAACTAACTCATTAGTTGCAATGCTTGCAAGGCTTAAGTGATGTGCATTACCGAGAGGGCCTAGAGATACCTCTCCGACATTCGAGGTGACAAATCCTAATCTCGAAATACGCCAACCCAACATGTACCTTTGGAGACACTTGTAGAGCTCCTTTATAATCACCCAGTTACGTTGTGATGTTTGGTAGCACACAAAGTGTTCCTCCGGTAACGGGAGTTGCATAATCTCATAGTCATAGGAACATGTATAAGTCATGAAGAAAGCAATAGCAACATACTAAACGATCGGGTGCTAAGCTAATGGAATGGGTCATGTCAATCAGATCATTCAACTAATGATGTGATCTCGTTAATCAAATAACAACTCTTTGTCCATGGTTAGGAAACATAACCATCTTTGATTAACGAGCTAGTAAAGTAGAGGCATACTAGTGACACTCTGTTTGTCTATGTATTCACACATGTATTATGTTTCCGGTTAATACAATTCTAGCATGAATAATAAACATTTATCATGACATAAGGAAATAAATAGTAACTTTATTATTGCCTCTAGGGCATATTTCCTTCTAGGCTCATCGCGGATGCGGGGGCCAAAACAAGGCGGACCGACATCGTCTTCTTCTTCCAGCGCCAGGGATCGCGCCAGGCGGTCGATCCGATGGCGGGCGTCGTTCTCGCCGACTCCTTCACGGCGACCTAGTCGGCCACTGAGAGTCAGATGCGCCACAGGCGGCGGGGTGGGATATCTCTCTCCATGGGGCCGAGGCGGAGGCGGGTTGCCCCGCCACTCCACGGCCCGGGGATGGCCTTCTGCGTCTCGCTCGATGGAGATTCGGGTCCAGCTTCGGCTGGCAGCCGGCTCTTTCTCGCGCCGTGCGTGGGTGTTGCCCGTAGTCGGCGTCCGGGATGTCGCGCCGTGATCTAGGCGCGGAGGAGGGCTTTCCGCGCGGGCGTCGGCTTCGTGCCGCCGCGCAGCCGCATCGATTAGCTGCTGGATGCGTCTGGCCATGTGGGGAAGTTCTTCGGCCCCCAATCCGTCTAGCTCGTCTACGGTCGCCTGGGCGGCACGCGGATTCTCGAGTGGAGTGGCATAGACTGGGCGGTCGACCCCCAGCGTGTCGGCGATGATAGCGTTGCGCTGCCTGACAACACCGGCCCGGCTAGGCCCGCCTGGAGCCGGCGTGCCAAAAGCGACGCGGTCGGCTTCGCGCTGATGGGCTTCAGTGAGGCGTCTTATGGAGGCTAGCCTCCGGCCCTCCGCGAGGAGAGCGAGGCGGCGCGCCTCCAATGCTTCGTCGTCAGCATCAGCCGGGAACGGGATGGACAAGTCGTGGACCACCGCGTGCGAGGCGTCATGGGCGCTCTCGTCAGCAGCACCGCCATGGCCGATGACCATCACCTCGGTGGTGACAGCGTCGCAGCCATCGGTCCCGAGAAGCGGGTCATTGTAGATCGTGACATTGGTGGGGAAGGTGTCGAGCGAGGCCGTGTCGGAGTCGACAGGCATCGGGTCGGTGGAGCCAACCGACTCCATGTCCACAGCAGGCTCGCCGGAGACATGGAGCTGGCCGAGGAGGTTGACGAGGTGGTCGGTGCCCGCATCGGAGGCAAGCTCGTCAGAGATGAGGGTCTTGTCGAGGAGATCGGCGAGGTTGCTCGCCGCGCAGATGTTGGTGACGCCTTGCAGCGCGTCGTGGCAAGCGCCATCAGGCGTGCCGGGCTGGCTATGCTCGCTGGGGAGGAAGAGGGTTCCCGTCTAGAACAGGTCTCCGGACAACGGTGCACCTGGCCCCACGGTGGGCGCCAAATGTTGGGTGGTAGGTGCGACATATGCCAACGGGTGGCTTATCATTGTGGGAGCCAGTAAAACATCGCCGGTGCCTGGAAACGGGATGAGGCGAAGACATGCACGCCGGCGAATCTTACCCAGCTTCGGGGCTCTCCGTGGAGATAACACCCCTACTGTTGCTCTGCGGGGTCTCCACATGATCACTAGATGAACAAGTAGCTACACGATGCTCCTAGAGCTGTTTGGTGAGAGGAGGAAGAAGGGCACGGCTCGCTTGCTTCTTCTCCTTGTGTGGTGTCTAGAACTAGCTGGGATCAACCCTTTGCATGGGTGCCCCGGGGGGTTTATATAGGCCTACCCCCGGGGGTACAATAGTAATCCGACTAGGTGCAGGGCCCAGCCGTGTGTGACTGCGCTCGCCGGCTTCTGCGCCGACTGCTGGGGCCCGCCGGCTGGTGGGTCCCACCGGCTGGTTACTGTTGCTCAATCCTGGTGACGAGGGCGTCGTCGAGGTAGGCGTGGCTACAGTGCCGCCGTCCGGCAGGTGATCACTGTAGCCTCACCGCGTCTTGTCTCCTTAAGGGGGTGTCTAGCCGGCTATGGAGAGCCGGCTTTGTCTTGGGCCGACTGGGGGACGCACGGCCGCCTCCGGGCGTCTCTCTGCCCGAAGGGGCCCACCGCCCGTGGGCCGTACTGGTAGTCCATCGTGGATGACATGAGGGTCAACATGGCAACAGTGCCGCGCCGGACGGGTTATGGCCACCCGTACGGCGCACTGTGCCAGTCGTGCTTCTGGATTCGGGGGTGGCAGCCTTCACTGTAGCCACGCCCGGTCACATTGCCGTTAAGGGGATGCAAACTTTGAGGGTATGGTCTTGATCACTTTGTGGGATCTGGCTTCCTGGAGTCGGCCTTCTCGCGGCTGGCTTCTCGAAGCTGGCCCTCCCGTGGTTTTCTTCACGAGGGCCAAAGTCGGGCCGCCTTACGATAGCCGGCCTGGGAGACAGCCGGCAAGGGGAAGGCGGCCCACGTCCTGGATCCTTGTGAGCCGGATGGGCTCGTAATTTTTTCAGAAGGGCCAGGGGAAGCCGGCTGGGCTACCCATGGCTATTTACTCCGACAGGTTTCCATATTGGTGCAACGAGACCAAGACCAGAAGGACGGCAAGACGGAGGTCGCCATGGAGCCCAGGATCACGTCACCGCCAGAACCTTTGGCAAGCGAAGACCACCTTTTGTCAGGATAGCTTGTACTGGTTGTCCCCTTTCAAATTGGCCGTTGTTGGCTCCCTTTCCGCTCAATATTTGGGGAGAGGACTAGGGCCTCTATAAATAGAACTAGCCACCACCATAGGAGGGGGATCATCAAGATCATCCTCAGCCACACAAGTGCACCAAGCACAAGAAACACCTCAACCTGAGGAGGCTGTTCGTCCCCTTGTACTGTTCATCCTCAGCCCAAGAGGCAATCCACCACCCCACACTGGAGTAGGGTATTACACCACAACGGTGGCCCGAACCAGTATAAATCTTGTGTCCTTTGTGTTACGAGTTCGTCGAGTTAGTTCCTGAGATCTAGGCTAAGTTAGGACGCGGATTGATAGGGGGGAGATCTTCACACGCACCCTAGTGTTAGAACCTTAAGGGTTTTACCGGAACCCGTGATCCGACATTTAGCGCGCCAGGTAGGGGTGCACCAAAGCTTCCCTTCCATCGCTTCATCGTCTCCATGGCGGACGCGCGTCGCGCCCGTGCCGAGCGCCGGGCTACCCTCGCCACCCACGTTGTTCAGATGGCCCCTGTCGGCGGGCCACCCCGTCGCTCTCCGCCGCCTACCACCAAGGCCGCCACCGGCTCGGCGGGGAAGGAGCAGCAAGCATCCTCACTGCACCCCTCGGTGCGACAGGACGGCCGCATCGCCACTCCAATGCTCACTCCCGCTGGTTCGTCGTCTCACGCTCATCACGTTCCCACGGACGCACGGGCCACGCTCCTCATGGCGCACGAGCTCCTGCGCTATCGCCCAGTCGACAACCTCTACGAGGACTGGCTTGACCGCATCGCCGAGCTTGTCTGTGCCGCAGGGGGCTCCCTTGCGCCGTCCCACTCTCTGCCTCGCCATCCGCCAGCCACGGGCGATGCCGCTCATGAAGCACCTCCACCACCTCTGCCCCAAGACGGCACCCTAGCGCCAAGGCACGTGGCCCCGCGGCGCGACCCACCGCGTCCAGCGCCCGTGCGTGAAGAAAGAAGCTGACAAGAAGTCCCTCGACCGCAGGTGAATGCTCTGCCACTCCTCGATCTGCCGCGCTAGGATCGTTTGCTACGGCATGGCCCTGCACCACTGGCTATAGCGGCGTGCGGGCGCCAAGGCCAAGCTCCACCTCCAAGACGGGCCCCGGTGAGCTGCGTAGCGTCGGCTGGCCGGGCAAGTTCAAGACAAATCGGCCTCCTCGCTACGACGGCACCCCTGAACCCGCAGAGTTCCTACAGCTCTACGAGCTGAGCATCGAGGCGCCCAACGGCGATGAGAAAGTCATGGCGAACTAGTTTCCCATGGCTCTCAAGGATGGCCCCCACTCCTGGCTCATGAACGTGCCTCCAGGCTCAGTTTCCTCCTGGGACGCGATGCCCAACCGCTTCATCGCCAACTTCCAGGGAAATCGTGACCCCCCCCCCCCCCCCGGTCGCAGGTGACCTGCGTCGCATCAAGCAACAACCAGGAGAGACCCTGGAAAAGTACATTCAGCGCTTCAACAGCGCACGCATCAAAATCCCCAAGGTGACCGACGAGGCCATCATCTCAGTGTTCTCCGACGGTGTCCGGGACGTCAAGATGAAGGACGAGCTCGCCATCCATGAAGAGCTATGCACGACCCTGGAGCTGTTCAACATCGCAACCAAGTGTGCAAGAGCTTAGGAGGGGCGCCTCTCCCTCCTCAAGCTCCCTGCTGCAGACCTAGAGGAGAAAAAGACCAAGGCGAAGGACATGAAGCGCAAGGGAGCAGCCATGCTCGCGGCGGAGCCAGACACCAAGCGCGGCAGAGACCAGCCTGAGTCATCCTAGGGCAGCCGATCGTTCTGCGCCTTCCATAACCTGCGTACCCACAACACCAGCGACTGTCAAGAGCTTAGAGCCATTCGAGAAGGACGCTTCGGTCGACGCCCCGAGCGTAGCGACCGGGGCTACGACCGAGGAGGAGGATGTGGTGGCAGACGCTGGGACGACTGTGGCCCGTGCCAAGACTTGCACGACCAGCCACGTGAGGACCGCTGGTAGGATCAGCCTCGCAAGGGAGCCTGGAGGGGCCAGCCTCGTGAGGCTCGTCCTCAAGGCAACGCAGGCCTTCCTCCATTACCACCACCACCCAGAAGGAATGACGACCACCGTCAAGACGAGGGGGTTGGGGGCCTCCAGGAGCCGTGCGCTATCGCCTGCATCTTGGGCGGAGCTCAAGCCCAAGCCTCATAGCGTATCTTCAAACAGTTTGCCCGTGAAGTGAATGCAGTTCTCCCCAAGCTCGAGGCCACACGCCCACTCAGATGGTCCAGGTGCCCCATCACGTTCAATTCGGTAGATCAGCTCAAGTGCGCGGCCACTGCTGGCGTCCTCCCAATGCTCTGTTCACCAGTCATCAGCAACATGCAAGTTACCAAGACCCTCATCGACGGTGGCGCAGGGTGCAATGTCCTGTCCGTCGACACGTTCGACAACCTCCAAGTGCCATATGACCAGCTTCTGCCTACCAAGCCTTTATCAAGAGTGACCGACGGCTCTACTACCCCAATCGGGCAGGTCCGCCTCCCCGTTACCTTCGGAGAACGCAACAACTACCGCACCGAACTCATCGACTTTGACGTCGCCTACATCCACCTGCCATACAACGCCATCCTCGGGTATCCAGCCCTAGCCAAGTTAACGGCGGTGACCCATCACGGCTACAATGCCCTCAAGATGCCGGGAAGTGGCGGAATCATCACAGTCCCGTGCGAAGAAAGAGACGTGGTGTGCTCCCTCGAGCGTGCCTTCCAAGCTGCAGCAATTGACGACCCCGACAGTTAGGGCGAGCGCCCTCATGAGGCCACCCCCAAGAAGAAGAAGCAGCTGCGTCATGCAGGGCCTCAGGAAAGCGGCGCCTCGTCAGGATCGGCGTCCGCGCCTGGGGCGCCTCCCTCCACCGCATAGGGAAGTGCGCCCAGCGCCCCTCTCGGGCAGGGCTCAGGGGCTCTCTTCTAGAGGGCCTCAGACTTTGCCAGCAACACGAGGGACGCACTTGGGCACAACTTGGAGGCGTGCTTCATGGCACGTTTCCCTCAAGAGAACACAGGGCAAGGAGTGCCCACCGCTCAGGAGTTCATCACCAAGACCACTCAGGAACTGCAAGACGCGAGGGCCATGCGCTGCAGCCGCCGCTCACCAGGCGCAGCTCCCTATCCAGGCTAGGATGCCGGGCTGCGCGTCTCCATTGACGTCCCAGGGCTTAATCGGGCCACCTCTCAGGAGCTTCTCTGGCCTTCGCGCATGGGACGCTGCGAGGCCCACCTCATAGTTACGTTCGCATGCCCTTCGGTCTGCCGAGCATGGCGGCTACCTATCAGCGCAACCTGCGGAGCATCCTAGCGGCTCAGGAGGCCAGGCACCATGCAGTGCTGATGGAGATGAAGACGGTCCTCGAGGAACCCCCTGGGCCCCCAGGGCCTCCCGAGACTCAGGGCCCCAGTGGCTCATGAGGGGCAGCCCACTCGCCGCACACCTTCAGCTACCCCAACTCTCCTTCGTCAACAGAACCAGGTGACATTTTCCACAGTTCATTCAGCTGGGAGCGCCCCCAGGGTTGCATCATTCCCAGGTCACATGGGTCCGTCCCTGTGGCATGTATCTTTCCATTTATGCCTTTAGCATACCTTGTTGGGGGCGCCCCTTGGGCTGCATCATCCCCAAGCCGCTTGCGCCGGACCCGGTGGCATACATCTTCCCTGCATTTACATGTGCTAGGTTTCTTTCCATGCTTAATCTATCTATGACTATCGCCTGCTTGATTGTCACCCACCATGGGAGCCGTGCGCCGGCCGACTTTCTTCAGGACCCTTCGTGTTGTCTAACCATTTCGCAGGACCAAGACAGCAAACAAGAACCAAGACCAGGCGCAACCCGCCTTGAGGTAGGGCCTCGTGAGTCCCGCGCTGGCTCACGAGCGCACAGATACACCTCGTCTAGCCCTGCCGTGCAAGCCACATGTCAGGGCGGGGCTGTACACGCCCCGGGGGCTCTCCGCAACAGGGATTCCCCACTCACGCACCAGAAGCAGATAAGTGATCACCACGGCGATTGGTGCCCTTCCTTGTGCTAGCTTGCAGGTACTTCATGAGGGCCATATCAGGCGGTACCACGGACTCTCTCTCCTCATGCGATTCGCTTGCCCGTTAAAAGGGGGGCTCCTGAGCATTGCGCCTCAGGAGCTCTTACCGGCTCTCCAGCCCTCACCCCCTGGCCTTGACCACGGCACGCGACCTGGCATACCAACGGCGGCTGAGCTCGCTCGAGGGCCAGGACCTGAGGACACAAAGCACCGAGAAGGACATGGAGGGGAGGGGAGGCCCGCACGGGCCAGACCTAGCCACACTACAGCGACTGGTGAGCGAGTCCGGCATGACCCGAGGAGCAGACCCCAGACAACCAAAGATAAGTTCTCGCTCTGGATCCACCAGTCGCTTGCGGCACAAGACCCTTGCTCACTCCCTTCGCTGCCCTGCTGCGGCAACGTTTTCTTCCTTTCCCATTGTAAGACAGCTGCTTGCGTGCTAAGGGGGGCCTCCTGAGCATCGCGCCTCAGGGGCTCTTACTGGACCTCGGGCCGCTCACCTCCTGGCCTTGACCACGGCACGCGACCTGGCATACCAGTGACGGCTGCAGCCTGCCTGGGGACCGAGACCTGTCAGCGTAGAGCACCAAGCTGCCGCAGGATTGGAAAGGGGAGGCCGAGCCTCGGCAGGATATGCGCACACAAATCTTCATAACGGGGGCTATATTGACAAAAGGCATTACAGATGCTTTACACACCCCCACGGGGTCCGTTTCTTGATTCCTCGCAGGGAACAAAAGGGAAGGAGTTCCTAGGGGTTCTATCTATGTGCACCAGTTGTCGCCGACGCCATCATCAACAGTGGGCCATGTGAGGACGGTGCCAACCCCATCCAGATCAGCGGTGACGGCGGCTAGACGCCGCGGCCCTACTCCAGGCTCGGCGGGAGCTCAGGGGCACGTAACTGTCATCGCTCGTCTCTGGAGACTCCAAGAGCTCAGGAGAGTCGCTGGACCACCAGGAGTCGCCGTTGTCGCTGTAGGAGCTGCAGCCGAGACCAGTGGCGGGCCCCGCACCCGCCGCAATGTCACTTGGCGACCTCCTTCAGAGCAGCACTCCAGGCGGCGGCCTTCCTCGTCGAAGACCTTGAAGAACAGCATGGAGCTGTCGTCGTACTCGAAGTGGATTGCGAGGGCGCCCTCCTCGCGGCAGACTCGGGCAATCTCACCCCAGCCTCGGGTCATGAAGATCTTCCCGGAGGCAACGTTCCCAATCTCTGCTCCAGTCGCTAGGGCGTCACAGTCGGCATGCTGCAGCCAAGGTTTGCGAAGGCCCCTCGGCGGCGAAGAACGGCGGGAGGCATATCCAAGTGCTTTGGGGCATCGCCGCCCACAGCACGAACTCACGTGAAGAGTCCGCGACATGGACCTCTGGGGCGACGGCGTGCGCCTCTGCAGCACGGCGACCATGCCTGGCGCGGGCGGCGCTGCTCACTGCTCCTCCCTCTGGAATCGTCAGCGTGAGCGTACAAGGGCAGCGGGTACCCAGGAGGTGGCCTCTCATACCAAGGCCTCGACACCACCGGCCTCACGACCACCTCGCGGCGATGGGACCTCCTTTTCTTCGGCGGGAGCAGCTCGGGCACGTCGAGGGGAGCCTTGCCTTTCTCTGCGGCCGAGAACCTCCGGATCGGCGCCATGTCTACACAAGGAAGAAGAAGAAGCAGGAGAGGCAGAGGAAAGATGGGCGACAGGGGCTCTGCCCCCCTCCCATTTATACCAGGAGAAGGCCAACCAGCACCCCCCACGATCACAGGTAATGATGGTTTTCCTTGCATGTCGCAGGGACTTGTCACGTCTGGCAGTTGCCAACGCAGCATGGGGAAGTGGAGACGCCCACGTCCAATCAACCGCAACGCATCAACCGAGGCCGCAGGCTATCGGGGCCCGCGGCGCTTCGCACTTGACCCTTGGCTTCGCCTCGAAGCCAAGCCCGAGCGCGCCTTGGGCTGGGGGGATACTGTCGGCGGTCTGGGAACAGGGATCCCCAGACTTGCCTGCCAGCGGCCCACGGCGTGGCTTTGCTAGCAGGCATGTACGGCCCATCTTCATCAACAAGGAATCAAGACCCTTGCGAGGGGCCAAGCCTCACGGGGTGGATGACACAAGACCTCCTCAGGAGCGGCCTCGCCATGCCGGCTCATGAGGGGCGGAGAGTTCAAGGTCGGGCAAACCTCATGAGGTTTCCATGACATAAGCCACGACGATCGAGACCAGGCGGGCGCCAGGCGGGCGCCAGCGCGTGCAGCGTCCTTGTTTCCTCTTTGGTGCTAAGGGGGCAAGCGCAGGCTCGATGTACCGAGGCATCAAGCAAAGGTTTCCATATTGGTGCAACGAGACCAAGAGTAGGACAGCGAGACGGAGGTCACCATGGAGCCCAGGATGGCGTCACCGCCAAAACCTTTGGCAGGCGAAGACCCACCTTTTGTCAGGATAGCTTGTACTGGCTGTCCCCTTTCAAATTGGCCATTGTTGGCTCCCTTCTCTCTCAATATTTTGGGAGAGGACCAGGGCCTCTATAAATAGAACTAGCCACCACCATAGGAGGGGATCATCAAGATCATCCTCAGCCACACAAGTGCGCCAAGCACATGAAGACCTCAACCTGAGGAGGCTGTTCTTCCCCTTGTACTGTTCGTCCTTAGCCCAAGAGGCAATCCACCACCACACTGGAGTAGGGTATTACACCACAACGGTGGCCCAAAACAGTATAAATCTTGTGTCCTTTGTGTTATGAGTTCGTCGAGTTAGTTCGTGAGATCTAGGCCAAGTTAGGATGTGGATTGATAGGGGGAGATCTTCACGCGCACCCCAGTGTTTGAACCTTAAGGGTTCTGCCGGAACCCGTGATCCGACAAAATTATTGAAAACTCTGAAGAAGCATCGTGCTGCTACTGGATATACTCTTGATGATCTTAAGGGCATTAGTCCCACTCTATGTCAACATAAAATAAATTTGGAGAAAGACGCCAAACCAGTCATTGGTCACCAACGGCGGCTAAATCCTAAGATGAAAGAACTGGTAAGAAAGGAAATATTAAAGCTCCTTGAAGCAGGTATAATTTATCTTGTTGCAAATAGTCAGTGGGTAAGCCATGTCCATTGTGTCCCTAAGAAGGGAGGTATTACTGTCATTCCTAATGATAAACATGAATTGATTCCGCAAAGAATTATTACAGGTTATAGGATGGTGATTTATTTCCGCAAATTAAATAAAGCTACTACAAAATATCATTACCCTTTGCCTTTCATTGATCAAATGCTAGAAAGATTATCCAAACATACACATTTTTGCTTTCTAGATGGTTACTCGGGTTTCTCTCAAACACCTGTGTCAGCTGACGGTCAAGAAAAGACTACTTTTACTTGCCCTTTCGGTACCTTTGCTTATAGACGTATGCCTTTTGGTTTATGTAATGCACCTGCTACCTTTCAAATATGCATGATGGCTATATTCTCTGACTTTTGTGAAAAGATTTGTGAAGTTTTCATGGATGATTTCTCTATTTATGGATCCTCTTTTGATGATTGCTTGAGCAACCTTGCGAGTTTTGCAGAGATGTGAAGATACTAACCTTGTCTTGAATTGGGATAAGTGACACTTTATGGTTAATGAAGATATTGTCTTGGGGCATAAAATTTTTGAAAGAGGTATTGAAGTTGACAAAGCTAAAGTTGATGCTATTGAAAAGATGTCGTGTCCCAAGGACATCAAAGGTATAAGAAGTTTCCTTGGTCATGCCGGTTTTTATAGGAGGTTCATTAAGGACTTCTCAAAAATTTCTCGGCGTCTGACTAACCTATTACAAAAAGATATTCCTTTTGCCTTTGATGATGATTGTGTAGAAGCATTTGAAATACTGAAGAAAGCCTTGATTTCTGCACTTATTGTTCAGCCTCCTGATTGGAATTTACCCTTTGAAATCATGTGTGATGCTAGTGACTATGCTGTAGGTGATGTTCTAGGACAAAGAGTTGATAAAAAATTAAATGTTATTCAATATGCTAGTAAAACTCTAGACAATGCCCAGAGAAATTATGCTACTACTGAAAAGGAATTCTTAGCAGTTGTATTTGCATGTGATAAGTTCAGACCTTATATTGTTGATTCTAAAGTAACTATTCACACTGATCATGCTGCTATTAAATATCTTATGGACAAGAAAGATGCTAAACCTAGACTTATTAGATGGGTTCTCCTGCTACAAGAATTTGATTTTGCATATTATTGTTAGAAAGGGAGCTGAGAATCCCGTTGCAGACAACTTGTCTAGGTTAGAGAATGTTCTTGATGACCCACTACCTATTGATGATAGCTTTCCTGGTGAACAATTAGCGGTCATAAATGCTTCTCATGCTGCTCCATGGTATGTTGATTATGCTAATTACATTGTTGCTAAATTTATACCACCTAGTTTCACATACCAGCAAAAGAAAAAAGTTCTTCTATGATTTAAGACATTACTTCTGGGATGACCCACATCTTTACAAAGGAGTAGATGGTGTTATTAGATGTTGTATACCTGAGCATGAGCAGGAACAGATCCTACATAAGTGTCACTCTCAGGCTTATGGAGGACACCATGCTGGAGATAGAACTGCACACAAGGTATTGCAATCCGGTTTTTATTGGCCTACTCTATTCAAGGATGCCCGTAAGTTTGTCTTGTCTTGTGATGCATGTCAAAGAATTGGTAATATTAGTAGACGTCAAGAAATGCCTATGAATTATTCACTTGTTATTGAACCATTTGATGTTTGGGGCTTTGATTATATGGGACCTTTTCCTTCCCCTAATGGGTATACACATATTTTAGTTGATGTTGATTACGTTACTAAGTGGGTAGAAGCTATTCCAACTGGTAGTGCTGATCATAACACCTCTATTAAGATGCTTAAAGAAGTTATTTTTCCGAGGTTTGGAGTCCCTGGATACTTAATGACTAATGGTGGTTCACATTTTATTCATGGAGCCTTTCGTAAAATGCTTGCTAAGTATGATGTTAATCATATAATTGCATCTCCTTATCACCCACAGTCTAGTGGCCAGGTAGAACATAGCAATAGAAAGCCTAAATTAATTTTGCAATAGACTGTTAATAGATCTAGAAAGAATTTGTCTGAGAAACTTGATGATGCATTATGGGCCTATAGAACTGCATATAAAAATCCTACGGGTATGTCTCCATATAAAATGGTTTATGGTAAAGCATGTCACTTACCTCTTGAATTAAAACATAAGGCATATTGGGCTATTAAAGAGCTCAACTATGACTTCGAACTTGCTGGTGAGAAGAGGCTTTTTGACATTAGCTCACTTGATGAAAGGAGAACCCAGGCTTATGAAAATGCCAAGATGTTTAAAGAAAAAGTAAAAAATGGCATGATAAAAGGATACAAAAACGTGAGTTCAATGTAGGTGATTATGTATTGTTATACAACTCTCGTTTAAGATTTTATGCAGGCAAACTTCTCTCTAAATGGGAAGGTCCTTACGTTATCGAGGAGGTCTATCGTTCTGGTGCCATAAAAATCAACAATTTCGAAGGCACAAATCCGAAGGTGGTGAACGGTCAAAGAATATAACATTATATCTCAGGTAATCCCGTAAATGTTGAAACTAATATTATTAAAATCGTAACCCCAGAGGAATACATAAGGGACAATTTCCGGAATGTTTCAGACTCCAAAAAGGAATAGGTACATGGTACGATAAGTAAACCGACTCCAAAACAGTTCTAATGGCAATTTTTCTCCGTTTTGGAATATTTGAGAAAATAGGAAAATAAGAAGCAGACCGGAAAGGACACAAGGCCTCCAGGAGGGTGGAGGGCGCGCCCTACCCCCTGGGCGCACCCCCCTGCCTCATGGGCACCTCGTGTGCCCTCCGGACTCTGTTTTCTTGCACGATACTTCTTTTGGTCGGTTAAAAATCATTATATAATCTCCCGAAGGATTTGACCACTGTATCATGAGAATATCCCCTGTTTTTGTTTCGAGTTGTTTTTGCTGCATATTTAGAGCAAGATATCTTCTCAAGAGTCAGTCGGGGAGAGTCGAGTGTCTCATCCGACACCGGGGACAAGAGCAAATAGGAATGCTGACCACTTTGGGCCATCAACTGAGGAAGAGATGGAGGCCGATTTGAAAAGGATAGATGCCATGGAGGAGGATGAAGAAGTTACTTCCCGTTTCTGAGCAGGATTCAATATGGGGGAGCTACAGAGCTCGGCTATTCCAAACTCGATCATCCCTTCCAATGTTAGATTTCTTTCTTATGAAAATATGAAAAAGAGTGTTACTTGTTCTCCCGCAGCTATGCAACATCCTTGGGTGAAGGGAGCTTTAGCCGTCATGGGCAAGCTCCGTAAGGAAATAATGGACCTCAAGCAGCAAGTCAATAAGCTCGAAGAAGAGAATCGTATATTGAGGGGCATCATCGCCAAGAATATCACATCACCACCCCCGAAGAAGGAGATATAAACAAATGGGTATGGGCACTCCCATTGGCAACTGCCAAGCTTGGGGGAGTGCCCCGGTATCGTATCACCATCACTTTTATTTTTACTGCTTTTCTTAGTTCGATCCTTTTGATAATATCTTGATCTAGTAGAATAAAGTTTTAGTATGATCTAGTTTTTAGTTTTGCTTGATGATACTTCTATGTAATCGAGTCCGTGAACTATATATAATAAAGAGTAGTGTTGAGTCAAGGGCTTGATTATTTTTCTATGATCTTGAGGGAATAAAATTAAAGAGAAGAAATAAAAAGAAATAAGGATATCATATGGATCTTATGGAGAGTAATGAGCTCACATATAAAGAGTATGATGAGTAAAAGTTGTTGAGAGTTGACAAACATAGTTTTGGTCATCGTTGCAATTAGTAGGAAGTAATAAAGAAAGAGAGGTTTTCACATATAAATATACTATCTTGGACATCTTTTATAATTTTGAGCACTCATTAAAATATGGCATGCTAAAGAGTTAACGTTGGACAAGGAAGACAACGTAATGGGTTATGTTTTCTTACATCTGAGATAAATTATATTGTCATGGATCATCCAACAAGTTGAGCTTGCCTTTCCCTCTCATGCTAGCCAATTTCTTTGCACCAAGTAGAGATACTACTTGTGCTTCCAAATATCCCTAAACCCGTTTTTGCCATGAGAGTCCACCATACCTACCTATGGATTGAGTAAGATCCTTCAAGTAAGTTGTCATCGGTGCATGCAATAAAAATTGCTCTCTAAATATGTATGATCTATTAATGCGGAGAAAATAAGCTTTATACGATCTTGTGATGTGGAAGAAATAAAAGCGACGGACTGCATAATAATGGTCCATATCACAAGTGGCAATATAAAGTGACGTTCTTTTGCATTAAGATTTTTTGCATCCAACCATAAAAGTGCATGACAACCTCTGCTTCCCTCTGCGAAGGGCCTATCTTTTATTCTTGTCTTATACTTCATGCAAAGAGTCATGGTGATATTCACCTTTCCTTTTTACATTTTACCCTTTGGCAAGCACAATGTGTTGGAAAGATCCTGATATATATAGCTAATTGGATGTGATTTTTCATGGACTATTATTGTTGACATTGTTGGGGAACGCGGTAATTTCAAAAAATTTCCTACGCACACGCAAGATTATGGTGATGCATAGCAACGAGAGGGGAGAGTATTGTCTACGTACCCTTCGTAGACCGCAACGGAAGCGTTGATGCAACGTAGAGGAAGTAGTCGTACGTCTTCCTGATCTGACCGATCCAAGCACCGTTACTCCGGCACCTCCGAGTTCTTAGCACACGTACAGCTCGATGACGCTCCCCGGGCTCCGATCCAGCAAAGCTTCGGGGATGAGTTCCGTCTGCACAACGGCGTGGTGACGATGATGATGTTCTACCGACGCAGGGCTTCGCCTAAGCACTACAACGATATGATCGAGGTGGAATATGGTGGCAGGGGGCACCGCACACGGCTAAGGAATGATCACGTGGATCAACTTGTGTGTCTAGAGGTGCCCCCCTGCCCCCGTATATAAAGGATCCAAGGGGGTGCGGCCGGCCCTATGGTGGCGCGCAGGAGGAGTCCTACTCCTACCGGGAGTAGGACTCCCCCCCCCCAATCCTTGTCCAACTAGGAGAGGTGGAGGGAGAATAGGAAAGGGGGGGCGCCGCCCCTCCCTCCTTGTCCAATTCGGACTAGGGGGAGAGGGGGCGCGCGGCCTGCCCTGGCAGCCCCATGAGGCCCATTAACCCCCCGGGGGGTTCCGGTAACCCCTCGATGCTCCGGTTTTATCCGATACTTCTCCGGAACCCTTCCGGTGTCCGAATATAGTCATCCAATATATCAATCTTTATGTCTCGACCATTTCGAGACTCCTCGTCATGTCCGTGATCATATCCGGGACTCCGAACTAACTTCGGTACATCAAAATGCATAAACTCATAATAACTGTCATCGTAATGTTAAGCGTGCGGACCCTACGGTTCGAGAACAATGTAGACATGACTGAGACAAATCTCCGGTCAATAACCAATAGCGGGACCTGGATGCCCATATTGGCTCCTACATATTCTATGAAGATCTTTATCGGCCAAACCGCATAACAACATACGTTGTTCCCTTTGTCATCGGTATGTTACTTGCCCGAGATTCGATCGTCGGTATCCAATACCTAGTTCAATCTCGTTACCAGCAAGTCTCTTTACTCGTTCTGTAATACATCATCCCGCAACTAACTCATTAGTTGCAACGCTTGCAAGGCTTATGTGATGTGCATTACCGAGAGGGCCCAGAGATACCTCTCCGACAATCGGAGTGACAAATCCTAATCTCGAAATACGCCAACCCAACATCTACCTTTGGAGACACCTATAGAGCTCCTTTATAATCACCCAGTTACGTTGTGACGTTTGGTAGCACACAAAGTGTTCCTCCGGTAAACGGGAGTTGCATAATCTCATAGTCATAGGAACATGTATAAGTCATGAAGAAAGCAATAGCAACATACTAAACGATCGGGTGCTAAGCTAATGGAATGGGTCATGTCAATCAGATCATTCAACTAATGATGTGACCTCGTTAATCAAATAACAACACTTTGTTCATGGTTAGGAAACATAACCATCTTTGATTAACGAGCTAGTCAAGTAGAGGCATACTAGTGACACTAAGTTTGTCAATGTATTCACACATGTATTATGTTTCCGGTTAATACAATTATAGCATGAATAATAAAAATTTATCATGATATAAGGAAATAAATAATAACTTTATTATTGCCTCTAGGGCATATTTCCTTCAGTCTCCCACTTGCACTAGAGTCAATAATCTAGATTACACAGTAATGATTCTAACACCCATGGAGCCTTGGTGTTGATCATGTTTTGCTCATGGAAGAGGCTTAGTCAACGGGTCTGCAACATTCAGATCCGTATGTATCTTGCAAATCTCTATGTCTCCCACCTGGACTAGATCCCGGATGGAATTGAAGCGTCTCTTGATGTGCTTGGTTCTCTTGTGAAATCTGGATTCCTTTGCCAAGGCAATTGCACCAGTATTGTCACAAAAGATTTTCATTGGACCCTATGCACTAGGTATAACACCTAGATCGGATATGAACTCCTTCATCCAGACTCCTTCGTTCGCTGCTTCTGAAGCAGCTTTGTTTAGAACTGCACCAATTGGCAGCTCCACCGTTTAATGTAAACACGTATCCGGTTTGCGATTTAGAATCGTCCGGATCAGTGTCAAAGCTTGCATCAATGTAACCTTTTACGGTGAGCTCTTTGTCACATCCATATACAAGAAACATATCCTTAGTCCTTTTCAGGTATTTCAGGATGTTCTTGACCGCTGTCCAGTGATCCACTCCTGGATTACTTTGGTACCTCCCTGCTAAGCTTATAGCAAGGCACACATCAGGTCTGGTACACAACATTGCATACATGATAGAGCCTATGGCTGAAGCATAGGGAACATCTTTCATTTTCTCTCTATCTTCTGCAGTGGTCGGGCATTGAGTCTGACTCAACTTCACACCTTGTAACACAGGCAAGAACCCTTTCTTCGCCTGATCCATTTTGAAATTTTTCAAAATCTTGTCAAGGTATGTGCTTTGTGAAAGTCCAATTAAGCGTCTTGATCTATCTCTATAGATCTTTATGCCTAATATGTAAGCAGCTTCACTGAGGTCTTTCATTGAAAAACTCTTATTCAAGTATCCCTTTATGCTATCTAGAAATTCTATATCATTTCCGATCAGTAATATGTCATCCACATATAATATCAGAAATGCTAGAGAGCTCCCACTCACTTTCTTGTAAATACAGGCTTCTCCGAAAGTCTGTATAAAACCAAATGCTTTGATCACACTATCAAAGCGTTTATTCCAACTCCGAGAGGCCTGCACCAGTCCATAAATAGATCGCTGGAGCTTGCACACTTTGTTAGCTCCCTTTGGATCAACAAAACCTTCCGGTTGCATCATATACAACTCTTCTTCCAGAAATCCATTCAGGAATGCAATTTTGACATCCATCTGCCAAATTTCATAATCACAAAATGCGGCAATTGCTAACATGATTCTGACAGACTTAAGCATCGCTATGGGTGAGAAGGTCTCATCGTAGTCAACCCCTTGAACTTGTCGAAAACCTTTTGCGACAAGTCGAGCTTTGTAGACAGTAATATTACCGTCTGCGTCAGTCTCCTTCTTGAAGATCCATTTATTCTCAATTGCTTGCCGATCATCGGGCAAGTCAACCAAAGTCCATACTTTGTTCTCATACATGGATCCTATCTCAGATTTCATGGCTTCAAGCCATTTTGCGGAATCTGGGCTCACCATCGCTTCTTCATAGTTTGTAGGTTCATCATGATCTAGTAGCATGACTTCCAGAACTGGATTACCGTACCACTCTGGCGCGGATCTCACTCTGGTTAATCTACGAGGTTTAGTAGTATCTTGTTCCGAAGTTTCATGATCATTATCATTAACTTCCTCACTTATTGGTGTAGCTGTCGCAGAAACAGTTTTCTGTGATGTACCACTTTCCAACAAGGGAGCAGGTATAGTTACCTCGTCAAGTTCTACTTTCCTCCCACTCACTTCTTTCGAGAGAAACTCCTTCTCCAGAAAGTTTCCGAATTTAGCAACAAAAGTCTTGCCTTCGGATTTGTGATAGAAGGTGTATCCAATAGTCTCCTTTGGATATCCTATGACGACACATTTCTCCGATTTGGGTTCGAGCTTATCAGGTTGAAGCTTTTTCACATAAGCATCGCAGCCCCAAACTTTCAGAAACGACAACTTTGGTTTCTTGCCAAACCACAGTTCATAAGGCGTCGTCTCAACGGATTTTGATGGTGCCCTATTTAACGCGAATGCGGCCGTCTCTAGAGCGTATGCCCAAAACGATAGCGGTAAAATAGTAAGAGACATCATAGATCGCACCATATCTAGTAAAGTACGATTACGACATTCCGACACACCATTACGCTGTGGTGTTCCGGGTGGCGTGAGTTGTGAAACTATTCCACAATTTTTCAAATGTACACCAAACTCGTAACTCAAATATTCTCCTCCATGATCAGATCGTAGAAACTTTATTTTCTTGTTACGATGATTTTCAACTTCACTCCGAAATTCTTTGAACTTTTCAAACATTTCAGACTTATGTTTCATTAAGTAGATATACCCATATCTACTTAAGTAATCTGTGAAGGTGAGAAAATCACGATATCCGCCACGAGCCTCAACATTCATCGGACCACATACATCTGTATGTATGATTTCCAACAAATCTGTTGCTCTCTCCATAGTACCGGAGAACGGTGTTTTAGTCATCTTGTCCATGAGGCACGGTTCACAAGTACCAAGTGATTCATAATCAACTGGTTCCAAAAGTCCATTAGTATGGAGTTTCTTCATGCGCTTTACACCGATATGACCTAAACGGCAGTGCCACAAATAAGTTGCACTATCATTATCAACTCTGCATCTTTTGGCTTCTACATTATGAATATGTGTATCACTACTATCGAGATTCAACAAGAATAGACCACTCTTCAAGGGTGCATGACCATAAAAGATATTACTCATATAAATAGAACAACCATTATTCTCTGATTTAAATGAATAACCGTCTCGCATTAAACAAGATCCAGATATAATGTTCATGCTCAACGCTAGCACCAAATAACAATTATTCAGGTCTAATACTAATCCCGAAGGTAGATGTAGAGGTAGCGTGCCGACTGCGATCACATCGACTTTGGAACCGTTTCCCACGCGCATCGTCACCTTGCCCTTAGCCAATCTTCACTTAATCCGTAGTCCCTGTTTCGAGTTGCAAATATTAGCAACAGAACCAGTATCAAATACCCAGGTGCTACTGCGAGCATTAGTAAGGTACACATCAATAACATGTATATCACATATACCTTTGTTCACCTTGCCATCCTTCTTATCTGCCAAATACTTGGGGCAGTTCCGCTTCTAGTGACCAGTCTGCTTGCAGTAGAAGCACTCAGTTTCAGGCTTAGGTCCAGACTTGGGTTTCTTCTCTTGAGCAGCAACTTGCTTGCCATTCTTCTTGAAGTTCCCCTTCTTCTTCCCTTTGCCCTTTTTCTTGAAACAAGTGGTCTTGTTGACCATCAACACTTGATGCTCCTTTTTGATTTCTACCTCCGCAGCTTTCAGCATTGCGAAGAGCTCGGGAATAGTCTTGTTCATCCCTTGCATATTATAGTTCATCACGAAGCTCTTGTAGCTTGGTGGCAGTGATTGGAGAATTCTGTCAATGACGCAATCATCTTGTAACATCCCAAATTTTCAATTTGGAATGTTATACATTAGATCATCATGCATATCATATTTCTTGCATTTTGTCGATCCTAGAAATTTCACGCAACTCAAGGACCCTCGGAGAAAGTTGGAGATTTCGTCATTTTCATATTTGAGTTTTCTCAAATTTTGAAAAGAGGATCATTTGATTTATTTATTTCATCTTCAATTATTTTTCCGACATCAAAATATGAGAGAGGGAAATAATATGACTTTTCCCAAAATTCAGGAAAAAGAAGATTTAATAAATAAATACACTTTTTGTTTTCCGGTGTTTATTTGCATTTTATTCGGATAGGGAAAATGTGTGTTTTCAAAATTTGCATCTAGGTCCCGAGAAAAGTTCATTTTGTTCGACTCATTTTTAGGAGTCGGGGAAAATTTACTTTGGGAATTTTTGGAGTTCGTTTAGATCTTCTTTTCCTTGTTTTTCTGCGCGCGAAACCTTTTAAAAAAATCCACGTCGCGCCGCCTGGGCCAAGGCCCAGCCGCAGGCCTGGCCGGCCATCGCGCGCACGCCGCGCGGCCAGCGCCGCCGAAGCCGAGTCCGATTCGGACTCTAGGCCCCCCTCCTCTTTCTTGCCCCCTTCCCCAAGTTTTCTCCCCCCCCCCCCCTCCCCTCTTTAAATACCCCACACACCCCCCCCCCCCTCTCCCCACACCAAGCCGCGCCGCCCCCCACCTCGCGCCCCAAGCCCCGCCGCCCCTAGCGCCGCCGCCGCCGGACCCCCTCGCCGGAGCCTCGTCGGAGGTAGCCGCTCCGCGCCTCTCTTTTTCCCCTCGGTTCGGTTTTTCTTATAAACCATTCCGCTTTTTCTTTTCTTTCGTTTGTTTCGGTTTTATTTTCCGATACCCTAGATCGGTTTTTCGTTTGTTTTCCGGTTTAGTTGTTTAGAGACCGTTCGCCGGACCGTTTGTCCTAACGAACGTGACCACCGGTTATTCTAGGTTAACGAACGCCCGTTCGTTTAACCATTCTTCTTTTTCTTTTCGTCGGATTTATTCCGCGATCGCGATTTCCGATCCGATCTTCGTTCTAGTCTATCTTCTCGCTCGTTTATCGGAATCAGGTGATTCAAGCGCCTGGAGTTTCGTTTCGAAACCGCCGTTCCGACTAATCAACTTAAATAAGTTTTTGCTACTGTAAAATTTGACCTAGTTTCAACTTGCTAGAACCGAGTTGTTTTCTTCCGCCGTTTGTTTTCCGTTGCTTTGTTCGGTTCGTTCTTTCTTTGCAACCGGAGTTCTTAAGTTGAACTATCTGGTTCGATCTCTTGTTCGAGTTTTACCTGTGCATTAGATGAGTACTTATTGTATGCTTGTTGTTTGTCTATGATAGATTACCCGGATTGCGCCGCCTCTTACTTCGAATCTCTAAGACTCGCGGATCATCAGCAAGGCAAGTAACACTTTGATCATACCTTTTCTACAACCCAGTTTTATTGCATTAGATCAACCCTCACACATTGAATGATTAGGATCTAATTAAATTGTGGGATGGGAAGTAGATGAGGTAGTACCTATTACCTGTTTATTATGAAACCTTGGGAGTTACTTCTACGTTTGCTTATTATGCCATGCTATGCTAGTAGACGTGGATTGGGTGAGTGATATCCATGACAGATGTGAGATTGGTAATTTTAATGGTTTATCTAAGGTGGCAACTTAAACACACATCTGGGTGGATTGAGGCACCTGGTTTCTATCAGGACTTTCCTGTTTTCTTTTGGACCGCCACCCAGGCTCAAAGGGATCATAAGATCTTTCATGCTAGAAACTTCCGTGTGCAGCCACAAGCCAATATGGGCTCTGGCATAGTTGATTAAGTCGTGCGAACTCTTACAGGGTAGACTAGCAGATGTAGGGAAAGTAGGTGTACCGGTCTATCCATCGTAAGGTACTAGCGCTTCTGAAAGACTGTGTCTTGGTCATCCGTTTCTCAAACACCGTGTAGTGCGAGAAACCCAACGGAGGCGATCGAGTCTTGTGGGGAAAAGTGCGCAAACCTCTGCAGAGTGTAATAAACTAATCATGATTAGCCGTGTCCCCGGTTATGGACATCCTAAGTATCTAGTACTTGAATATCATGTGAATCTCATCATGTTACTTCTAATTAATATTGTTGGGTTTTAATTGTTCACTTAATTAGGATCGGAATGCTGTCAACCATTCTCGATGTTCAACCACCATGATAGTTAAATAAATTCATTCCTTTGTAGTAGGGAAAAACTGGCTTTACGCAAAACAGTAACCATAGAGCTTTTCACCAGCCAAATATGCTTATAGTATAGCTGTTACATTCCATTACTCTCTATGTGTTACCTTGCCAGCATATTCTATGTGCTGACCCGTTTTCGGGCTGCAACTTTCATGTTGCAGACATTTCAGACGACGAGTAAGGTGCTTTTAGGTCGTGGTTCTATATTCAGTGATGCCGTTGGAGTTGATGGACCCATTTATCTTCCAAGTCTTCCGCTGTTGTCGATATTAGATGGCCTTAAGCCATATTTATTGTAATAAGTTCTCTTTTGAGACACCGATGTAATAAGTGTGTGATTGCTACTCTGCTATAAATCCTTCGAAGTACTGTGTGGTGTCAGCATTACTGATCCAGGGATGACACCGGTGTTGGGGAACGTAGTAATTTCGAAAATTTTCCTACGCACACGCAAGATCATGGTGATGCATAGCAACGAAGGGGAGAGTATTGTCTACGTACCAACGCAGACCGACTGCGGAAGCGATCTCACAACGTAGAGGAAGTAGTCGTACGTCTTCTTCCCGATCCGACCGATCCAAGCACCGTTACTCCGGCACCTCCGAGTTCTTAGCACACGTTCAGCTCGATGACGATCCTCGGGCTCTGATCCAGCAAAGCGTCGAGGAAGAGTTCTGTCAGCACAACAGCCTGGTGACGATCTTGATGTACTACCGACGCAGGGCTTCGCCTAAGCTCTACAACGATATGATCGAGGTGGAATTTGGTGGCAGGGGGCACCGCACACGGCTAAGGAACGATCAACAATGATCAACTTATGTGTCTATGGGGTGCCCCCTGCCCCTGTATATAAAGGATGGAGGAGGAGGAGGCCGGCCAAGGCATAGGGTGCAGCCAGGATGGGAGTCCTACTAGGACTCCAAGTCCTAGTAGGAGTCCACCAAAAGGGGAGGAAGGGAGAAGGAATAGGAGGAGAAGGAGAGGTGGCCGGCCCCCTTTTCCCTAGTCCAATTCGGACCAAAGGGGAGAGGGGGCGCAGCAGCCTTTTCCTCTTCCCACTAAAGCCCATCAAGGCCCATTACTCTTCCCCGTATTCCCGTAACTCCCCTGTACCTCCGAAAATACCCGAATCACTCGGAACCTTTCCGATGTCCGAATATAGTCGTCCAATATATCGATCTTTACGTCTCGATCATTTCGAGACTCCTCGTCATGTCCCCGATCTCATCCGGGACTCCGAACTCCTTCGGTACATCAAAACTCATAAACTCATAATATAACTGTCATCGAAACCTTAAGCGTGCGGACCCTACGGTTCGAGAACAATGTAGACATGACCGAGACACGTCTCCGGTCAATAACCAATAGCGGGACCTGGATGCCCATATTGGCTCCTACATATTCTACGAAGATCTTTATCGGTCAGACCGCATACCAACATACGTTGTTCCCTTTGTCATCGGTATGTTACTTGCCCGAGATTCGATCGTCGGTATCCAATACCTAGTTCAATCTCGTTACCGGCAAGTCTCTTTACTCGTTCCGTAATACATCATCTCACAACTAACATATTAGTTGCAGTGCTTGCAAGGCTTATGTGATGTGCATTACCGAGAGGGCCCAGAGATACCTCTCCGACATTCGGAGTGACAAATCCCAATCTCGAAATACGCCAACCCAACATCTACCTTTGGAGGCACCTGTAGTACTCCTTTATAATCACCCAGTTACGTTGTGACGTTTGGTAGTACCCAAAGTGTTCCTCCGGTAAACGGGAGTTGCATAATCTCATAGTTATAGGAACATGTATAAGTCATGAAGAAAGCAATAGCAACATACTAAACGATTGGGTGCTAAGCTAATGGAATGGGTCATGTCAATCAGATCATTCAACTAATGATGTGACCTCGTTAATCAAATAACAACTCTTTGTTCATGGTTAGGAAACATAACCATCTTTGATTAACGAGCTAGTCAAGTAGAGGCATACTAGTGACACTCTGTTTGTCTATGTATTCACACATGTATTATGTTTCCAGTTAATACAATTCTAGCATGAATAATAAACATTTATCATGATATAAGGAAATAAATAATAACTTTATTATTGCCTCTAGGGCATATTTCCTTCAGTCTCCCACTTGCACTAGAGTCAATAATCTAGATCACATCACCATGTGATTAACATCGATAGTTCACATCATCATG
This sequence comes from Triticum monococcum, assembly GCA_034509565.1. Lineage (NCBI taxonomy): Eukaryota > Viridiplantae > Streptophyta > Magnoliopsida > Poales > Poaceae > Triticum > Triticum monococcum. The sequence continues at coordinate 636,680,033 of CM067847.1, read as the reverse complement.
TGATTAACACCCATATTTCACATCGCCATGTGACCAATACCCAAAGGGTTTACTAGATTCAGTAATCTAGTTCACATCGCTATGTGATTAACACCCAAAGAGTACTAAGGTGTGATCATGTTTTGCTTGTGAGAGAATCTTAGTCAACGGGTCTGCCACATTCAGATCCACATGTATTTTGCAAATTTCTATGTCAACAATGCTCTGCATGGAGCTACTCTAGCTAATTGCTCCCACTTTCAATATGTATCTAGACCGAGACTTAGAGTCATCTAGATTAGTGTCAAAACTTGCATCGGCGTAACCCTTTACGACGAGCCTTTTGTCATATCCATAATCGAGAAACATATCCTTATTTCACTAAGGATAATTCTGACCGTTGTCCAGTGATCTACTCCTAGATCACTATTGTACTCCCTTGCCAAATCAGTGTAGGGTATACAATAGATCTGGTACACAGCATGGCATATTTTATAGAACCTATGGCTGAGGCATAGGGAATGACTTTCATTCTCTTTCTATCTTCTGCCGTGGTCGGGCTTTGAGTCTTACTCAACTTCACACCTTGTACTACAGGCAAGAACTCTTTCTTTGACTGCTCCATTTTTGAACTACTTCAAAATCTTGTCAAGGTATGTACTCATTGAAAAAAAACTTATCAAGCGTCTTGATCTATCTCTATAGATCTTGGAGCTCAATATGTAAGCAGCTTCACCGAAGTCTTTCTTTGAAAAACTCCTGTCAAACACTCCTTTATGCTTTACAGAATAATTCTACATTATTTCCGATCAACAATTCACATATACTTTATCAGAAATGCTGTAGTGCTCCCACTCACTTTCTTGTAAATACAGGCTTCACCGCAAGTCTGTATAAAACTATATGCTTTGATCAACTCATCAAAGCATATATTCCAACTCCGAGATGCTTGCACCAGTCCATAGATGGATCACTGGAGCTTGCACATTTTGTTAGCACCTTTAGGATTGACAAAACTTACTGGTTGCATCATATACAACTCTTCTTTAAGAAATCCATTAAGGAATGCAGTTTTGTTTATCCATTTGCCAGATTTCATAAAATGCGGCAATTGCTAACATGATTCGGACAGATTTAAGCATAGATACGAGTGAGAAACTCTCACCGTAGTCAACACTTTGAACTTGTCGAAAACCTTTTTGCAACAATTCTAGCTTTGTAGATAGTAACACTACTATCAACGTCCGTCTTCCTCTTGAAGATCCATTTATTCTCAATTGCTTGCCGATCATCGGGCAAGTCAACCAAAGTCCAAACTTTGTTCTCATACATGGATCATATCTCAGATTTCATGGCCTCAAACCATTTTGCGGAATCTGGGCTCATCATCGCTTCCTCATAGTTCGTAGGTTCGTCATGGTCAAGTAACATGACCTCCAGAATAGGATTACCGTACCACTCTGGTGCGGATCTCACTCTGGTTTACCTATAAGATTCGGTAGTAACTTGATCTGAAGTTACATGATCATCATCATTAGCTTCCTCACTAATTGGTGTAGTAGTCACAAGAACAGTTTTTGTGATGAACTACTTTCCAATAAGGTAGAAGGTACAATTACCTTATCAAGTTTTCTACTTTCCTCCCACTCACTTCTTTCGAGAGAAACTCCTTCTCTAGAAAGTTTCCGAATTTAGCAACAAAAGTCTTGCCTTCGGATCTGTGATAGGAGGTGTACCCAACAGTAACTTTTGGGTATCCTATGAAGACACACTTTTCTAATTTGGGTTTGAGCTTATCAGGACGAAACTTTTTCACATAAGCATCACAACCCCAAACTTTTAAGAAACGACAACTTTGGTTTCTTGCTAAACCATAGTTTATATAGTGTCGTCTTAACGGATTTAGATGGTGCCCTATTTAACGTAAATGCAGCTGTCTCTAATGCATAACCCCAAAACGATAGTGGTAAATCGGCAAGAGACATCATAGATTGCACCATATCTAATAAAGTACGGTTATGACGTTCGGACACACCATTACATTGTGGTGTTCCAGATGGCGTGAGTAGTGAAACTATTTCACATTGTTTTTAACTGAAGACCAAACTCGTAACTCAAATATTTGTCTCCGCGATCAGATCGTAGAAACTTTATTTTCTTGTCACGATGATTTTTCACTTCACTCTGAAATTCTTTGAACTTTTCAAATGTTTCAGACTTATGTTTCATCAAGTAGATATACTCATATCTGCTCAAATCATCTGTGAAGATCAGAAAATAATGATACCTGTCGCGAGCCTCAATATTCATCGGACCACATACATCAGTATGTATGATTTTCAACAAATCTGTTGCTCGCTCCATTGTTCCGGAGAACGGTGTTTTAGTCATCTTGCCCAAAAGGCATGGTTCGCAAGCATCAAGTGATTCATAATCAAGTGATTCCGAAAGCCCATCAGCATGGAGTTTCTTCATGCGCTTTATACCAATATGACCTAAACGGCAGTGCCACAAATAAGTTGCACTATCATTATTAACTTTGCGTCTTTTGGTTTCAATATTATGGATATGTGTATCACTACGATCGAGATCCAATGAACTTGTTTCATTGGGTGTATCACCATCGAAGGTTTTATTCATGTAAACAGAACAGCAATTATTCTGTGACTTTAATGAATAACCGTGTTGCAATGAATATGATCAAATCATATTCATGCTCAACGCAAAAACCAAATAACACTTATTTAAGTTCAACACTAATCCCGAAAGTATAGGGGAGTGTGCGATGATGATCATATCAATCTTGGAACTACTTCCAACACACATCGTCACTTCACCCTTAACTAGTCTCTGTTTATTCTGCAACTCCTGTTTCGAGTTACTACTCTTAGCAACTGAACCAATATCAAATACTGAGGGGTTGCTATAAACACTAGTAAAGTACACATCAATAACATGTATATCAAATATAATTATGTTCACTTTGCCATCCTTCTTATCCGCCAATCACTTGGGGTAGTTCCGCTTCCAATGACCAGTCCCTTTGCAGTAGAATCACTTAGTCTCAGGCTTAGGATCAGACTTGGGCTTCTTCACTTGAGCAGCAACTTGCTTGCCGTTCTTCTTGAAGTTCCCCTTCTTCCCTTTGCCCTTTTCTTGAAACTAGTGGTCTTGTCAACCATCAACACTTGATGTTTTTCTTGATTTCTACCTTCGTTGATTTCAGCATCACGAAGAGCTTGGGAGTTGTTTCCGTTATCCCTTGCATATTATAGTTCATCACGAAGTTCTACTAACTTAGTGATGATGACTAGAGAATTCTGTCAATCACTATCTTATCTGGAAGATTAACTCCCACTTGATTCAAGCGATTGTAGTACCCGGACAATCTGAGCACATGCTCACTAGTTGAGCGATTCTCCTCCATCTTTTAGCTATAGAACTTGCTGGAGACTTCATGTCTCTCAACTCGGGTATTTGCTTGAAATATTAACTTCAACTCCTGGAACATCTCATATGGTCCATGACGTTCAAAACGTCTTTGAAGTCCCGATTCTAAGCCGTTAAGCATGGTGCACTAAACTATCAAGTAGTCATCATATTGAGCTAGCCAAACATTCATAACGTCTGCATCTGCTCCTGCAATAGGTCTGTCACCTAGCGGTGCATCAAGGACATAATTCTTCTGTGCAACAATGAGGATAAACCTCAGATCACGGATCCAATCCGCATCATTGCTACTAACATCTTTCAACACAATTTTCTCTAGGAACATATCAAAATAAACACAGGGAAGCAACAACGCGAGCTATTGATCTACAACATGATTTGCAAAATACTACCAGGACTAAGTTCATGATAAATTTAAGTTCAATTTAATCATATTACTTAAGAACTCCCACTTAGATAGACATCCCTCTAATCCTCTAAGTGATCACGTGATCCAAATCAACTAAACCATAACCGATCATCACGTGAGATGGAGTAGTTTTCAATGGTGAACATCGTTATGTTGATCATATCTACTATATGATTCACGCTCGACCTTTCGGTCTCCGTGTTCCGAGGCCATATCTGCATATGCTAGGCTCGTCAAGTTTAACCTGAGTATTCTGCGTGTGCAGAACTGGCTTGCACCCGTTGTAGATGGACGTAGAGCTTATCACACCCGATCATCACGTGGTGTTTGGGCACGACGAACTTTGGCAACGGTGCATACTCAGGGAGAACACTTCTTGATAATTTAGTGAGAGATCATCTTATAATGCTACCGTCAATCAAAGCAAGATAAGATGCATAAAAAGGATAAACATCACATGCAATCAATATAAGTGATATGATATGGCCATCATCATCTTGTGCTTGTGATCTGCATCTCCGAAGCACCATCATGATCACCATCGTCACCGGCGCGACACCTTGATCTCCATCGTAGCATCGTTGTCGTCTCGCCAATCTTATGCTTGCACGACTATCACTACCGCTTAGTAATAAAGTAAAGCATTACATCGCGATTGCATTGCATACAATAAAGCGACAACCATATGGCTCCTGCCAGTTGCCGATAACTCGGTTACAAAACATGATCATCTCATACAATAAAATTTAGCATCATGCCTTGACCATATCACATCACAACATGCCCTGCAAAAACAAGTTAGACGTCCTCTACTTTGTTGTTGCAAGTTTTACGTGGCTGCTACGGGCTTAAGTAAGAACTCATCTCACCTACGCATCAAAACCACAACGATAGTTTGTCAAATAGACTCCGTTTTAACCTTCTCAAGGACCGGGCGTAGCCACACTTGGTTCAACTAAAGTTGGAGAGACAGTCTTCCGCAAGCCATCTATGTGCAAAGCACGTCGAGGGAACCGGTCTCGCGTAAGAGTACGCGTAAGGTTGGTCCGGATCGTCTCGTCCAACAATACCGCCGAACCAAAGTATGACATGCTGGTAAGCAGTATGACTTGTATCGCCCACAACTCACTTGTGTTCTACTCGTGCAAATAACATCAAACCATAAAACCTAGGCTCGGATGCCACTGTTGGGGAACGTAGTAATTTCGAAAATTTTCCTACGCACACGCAAGATCATGGTGATGCATAGCAACGAGGGGGAGAGTATTGTCTACGTACCAACGCAGACCGACTGCGGAAGCGATCTCACAACGTAGAGGAAGTAGTCGTACGTCTTCTTCCCGATCCGACCGATCCAGGCACCGTTACTTCGGCACCTCCGAGTTCTTAGCACACATTCAGCTCGATGACGATCCTCAGGCTCTGATCCAGCAAAGCGTCGAGGAAGAGTTCTGTCAGCACAACGGCGTGGTGACGATCTTGATGTACTACCGACGCAGGGCTTCGCCTAAGCTCTACAACGATATGATCGAGGTGGAATTTGGTGGCAGGGGGCACCGCACACGGCTAAGGAACGATCAACAATGATCAACTTATGTGTCTATGGGGTGCCCCTGCCCCTGTATATAAAGGATGGAGGAGGAGGAGGCCGGCCAAGGCATAGGGTGCGGCCAGGATGGGAGTCCTACTAGGACTCCAAGTCCTAGTAGGAGTCCACCAAATGGGGAGGAAGGAAGAAGGAATAGGAGGAGAAGGAGAGGTGGCCGGCCCCCTTTTCCCTAGTCCAATTCGGACCAAAGGGGAGAGGGGGCGCAGCAGCCTTTTCCTCTTCCCACTAAAGCCCATCAAGGCCCATTACTCTTCCCCGTATTCCCGTAACTCCCCGGTACCTCCGAAAATACCCGAATCACTCGGAACCTTTCCGATGTCCGAATATAGTCGTCCAATATATCGATCTTTACGTCTCGATCATTTCGAGACTCCTCGTCATGTCCCCGATCTCATCCGGGACTCCGAACTCCTTCGGTACATCAAAACTCATAAACTCATAATATAACTGTCATCGAAACCTTAAGCGTGCGGACCCTACGGTTCGAGAACAATGTAGACATGACCGAGACACGTCTCCGGTCAATAACCAATAGCGGGACCTGGATGCCCATATTGGCTCCTACATATTCTACAAAGATCTTTATCGGTCAGACCGCATAACAACATACGTTGTTCCCTTTGTCATCGGTATGTTACTTGCCCGAGATTCGATCGTCGGTATCCAATACCTAGTTCAATCTCGTTACCGGCAAGTCTCTTTACTCGTTCCGTAATACATCATCTCACAACTAACATATTAGTTGCAGTGCTTGCAAGGCTTATGTGATGTGCATTACCGAGAGGGCCCAGAGATACCTCTCCGACATTCGGAGTGACAAATCCCAATCTCGAAATACGCCAACCCAGCATCTACCTTTGGAGACACCTGTAGTACTCCTTTATAATCACCCAGTTACGTTGTGACGTTTGGTAGTACCCAAAGTGTTCCTCCGGTAAACGGGAGTTGCATAATCTCATAGTTATAGGAACATGTATAAGTCATGAAGAAAGCAATAGCAACATACTAAACGATCGGGTGCTAAGCTAATGGAATGGGTCATGTCAATCAGATCATTCAACTAATGATGTGACCTCGTTAATCAAATAACAACTCTTTGTTCATGGTTAGGAAACATAACCATCTTTGATTAACGAGCTAGTCAAGTAGAGGCATACTAGTGACACTCTGTTTGTCTATGTATTCACACATGTATTATGTTTCCGGTTAATACAATTCTAGCATGAATAATAAACATTTATCATGATATAAGGAAATAAATAATAACTTTATTATTGCCTCTAGGGCATATTTCCTTCAACCGGAGCACAGAGACTTGATCCATTCGGGTCGGGTTGCTACAAAGATGGTATCAGAGCACACGCTAACTGTAGGACACGACCACTAAGTTAAAGCCATAGATCACTATTCTCTCCTCATTTTCTAACTCCTCATCTTTTCTACTCTTTTAGGATGAAGGACGCGAAGATTAAGTACGCTCAACCGGATGAAGGCGCACCTTTTGGATTTCACTTAAAGGAAGTCACCAAGTACCTAAACATTGGATTACCAAGTTTCACGGGAACCTTCAACGCCACTCTACCTGAAGAGGAGCGCTGGAAGATTCAAGCTCACATTCCAGGAAGGACATTCGCGCCAACCACGAAGCCCATAGATAGTGTTTTCAATGCACCAACCTGGAATCTGGGAAAGAGCATGGCAGCCCATATCACCATAGGACGCATTGGAGAAGTTTATCAAGAAGACCTCAAGGACACTATCTTCCAGATTTGCGGACGCCGAGATGAACAATGGGAGCTAGTCAGCACCAAGAAGGATAGATCCATTGCAGCTTTCATCCAGGAGTTAAACCAGCACATTCGACGCCACGAGAACCAGATGTGCAATGATATGATAGAGTTGAAGAATGCGAAGGCAAGGATCATCGAGCTAGAAGGAGAACTGAAGGCTACACGCAAGGACTACATGGACGAGATCGTAGCTCTAGCAAGACACAACGGCGATCTTAAGCAAGAGATTGAAGAACTCAAGAGGGAGTTAGCATCCAGGAAGGAAGACATGTACGTCGCATGTCCGGACAATTACATCATCCTCGATGACACCGATTCGGATCCAAGTGAACCCGACTTTGAAGACGAAGCTGGAGCGGACATCATGGAGTCTTCCACCGGTTCAAATTTTTAGATGACCACCAAATATTAGTAGTATTTCCCCCATGTATACACTATAGTTCGAGCACTTTTGCGATAGTTCTAGACCGTTGTATGCCCTTGTTTGAATTGAATGAAGTGATTTTGTGTGCTTTTTCTCATGTGCATTGGGGTAGTGTTTTCTCTTTTAGACCTCAATCTATTCTTAAATCTCGTCTTTTCTAAACCCTCAGATGCCTCCGAGACGTGACAATGGATTTCCACCGGAGCTCACTCAGTTGATCCAGCAGCAGAATCAATTGATGCAGATGTTAGTTCAGAATCAGCAAAACAACAACAACAATCCCCCACCACCACCGCCACCTGTTGACCACTTAGCCCGTTTCCTTAGGCTAAATCCGCCGGTGTTTTCCAGTAGCACTGAGCCGATAGTAGCAGACGATTGGCTCCGCAAGATAGGAAGGGAGTTGACCACTGCAGGATGCACAGATGGTGAGAAAGTGAAGTTTGCCGCACATCAGCTTGACGGACCCGCGGCAGCATGGTGGGAGAATTTCACAGCCACCTTCCCAGTTGACACTGTCACATGGGATCAGTTTCAGCAAGCTTTCCGCACTGCACATGTTTCAGCAGGAGCTATGGCCATGAAGAAGCGTGAGTTTCGCAACTTACGCCAAGGAGGAAGGGCAGTTGGCCACTATGTTGACGACTTCAGCAAGTTAGCACGTTATGCCCCAGATGACGTTGCTACAGATGCAACTAAGCAGGAGAAGTTTCTGGAAGGACTGGATGATGAGTTGAGTATGCAATTGATGGTAGCAAGTTTCAACAACTACCAGGAGTTGGTAGATCGTGCCATCATGATTGAAGGGAAGCAACAGCAGATTGAGAACCGCAAGAGGAAGTATGGACAGGGGAAGTATAACTCTGGAGCCCAGCAGAAGCCCCGTTTTACCCCTAAATCGGGATTTCAGTTTCAGCATACCCATGGAGGACGTAGTTCGCACAACCACAATGGCCACAAGAATGGTAATGGGAATGGAGGAAGCAACGGCCAGAACCGGACCACCCCATCAACCCCAGCCAAGAGAGATCTGAGTCAAGTCACCTGTTTCAAGTGTTCCAAGACCGGACATTATGCCAATGAATGTCCTGAAGGCCAGAATGGAAATGGCAATGGAAGCTCAGGGAAGAAGCCAAACCCTTTCAATAGGGGACAGGTGAACCACGTTAACGTGGAGGAGGTTGAAGATCAGCCCGGTGCAGTAATCGGTAAGTTTTTGGTTAAGTCATTTACCGCACTCATTCTTTTCGATACTGGTGCATCACATTCATACATATCAAGGGGATTTGTGGAAACATATAGCCTGCCCACTAGGATTCTTAAAACGCCTATGCTAGTAAGCTCGCCAGGAGCAGAATACATGGCCAGTCAAGGATGCTTTCAAGTGCCATTAAGCATAGGAAGGCATGTTTTCCCAACAGATTTAATTATTCTGGAATCCCAGGGTCTGGATGTAATTCTCGGTATGGATTGGCTGTCGATGTATGGAGGAAACATCGATTGTGCTAGTAAGACAATTTTTCTCACAATGCCAGAAGGAAGAAGGATCAAGTATGTATCCCGGCATGTGCCAAATAGGACACAAGTAAATTGCCTAACAGGAGTTGTGCAGGAAGAAGTACCAGTGGTAAAGGATTTTCCTGATGTATTTCCAGAAGAGTTGCCAGGCATGCCACCGGATAGAGACATTGAGTTTTTGATTGAGTTATTGCCAGGTACAGGCCCAATATCGAAGCGACCATACAGGATGCCAGCAAAGGATTTGGTAGAAATTAAGAATCAGATTAAGGAGTTACTGGAGAAAGGTTACATACGCCCAAGTTCTTCGCCTTGGGGATCACCCGTACTTCTAGTGGAGAAGAAGGATGGATCATTACGGATGGCTGTTGATTACCGTGGATTAAATGAAGTAACCATCAAGAACAAGTACCCCCTGCCAATGATTAATGATCTGTTTGATCGTTTGCAAGGAGATAAAGTGTTTTCCAAGATCGATTTGCGATCAGGGTACCACCAGTTGAAGATCCGAGAACAAGATATTCTGAAGACAGCATTCACCACAAGATATGGACTGCATGAGTATACCGTTATGTCATTTGGATTGACTAACGCGTCTGCCTATTTTATGAACCTGATGAACAAAGTGTTTATGGAGTTTTTGGATAAGTTCGTCGTAGTGTTCATTGATGATATCCTGGTTTATTCCAAGAATGAAGAAGAGCATAAGGAACATTTGCGTTTGGTTTTGGAGAAACTAAGGGAACATTAGTTATATGCCAAATTTAGCAAATGTGAGTTTTGGTTGAAGGAAGTAGGATTCCTCGGACACGTTATATCCGGAGAAGGGATAGCAGTTGACCCCACAAAGGTTGAGACCGTAACTGAATGGGAAGCACCAACGATAGTTGGAGAGATCCGGAGTTTTCTTGGACTCGCAGGATACTACCAGAGATTCATTGAGAACTTTTCAAAGATTGCGAAGCCTATGACGGAGTTGTTGAAGAAGGATACCAAGTTCAATTGGACTGAGGAGTGTGAGGCTAGTTTCCAGGAGTTGAAGAAATGATTGGTTACCTCACCCGTGTTGATTTTGCCAGATCATACCAAGGATTATGAGGTGTATTGCGACGCTTCATGTCGAGGACTTGGAGCAGTGCTTATGCAGGAAGGGAGAGTTGTTTCGTATGCTTCGCGACAACTGAAGCATCATGAGTTGAATTATGCTACGCATGATTTGGAGTTAGCAGCCATAGTGCATGCATTGAAGACATGGAGACATTTACTCATTGGAAATCATTGTGAGGTGTACACGGATCACAAGAGTTTGAAGTACATTTTCACGCAGAAGGAGTTGAATCTCAGACAAAGGAGATGGTTGGAGCTCATCAAAGATTATGATATGAGATTACATTACCATCCAGGAAAAGCTAATGTAGTAGCTGACGCATTGAGCCATAAGAGCCATGTCAATATGTTAATAACGGAAGAAATACCCCGGGAGTTATTAGACAACCTTCGTGAACTAAGTTTAGAGATAGTTCCGAAAGGCTATGTGGCAGCGTTGGAGATTCAGTCAACATTGATGGATAAAATCAAAGAGGCTCAGAAATCTGACAAGGAGATTGCTTCTATAAAGGAGAAACTAAGCAAAGGAAAAGCAAAGGGATTTCGTGAGGATGAGCACGATACCCTATGGTTTGAGGACCGTGTTTATGTGCCAAATGACCCGGAGATCAGGAAGTTGATTCTACAAGAGGCACATGATTCACCATATTCGATTCACCCAGGAAATACCAAGATGTATTTGGATTTAAAGGAAACATTCTGGTGGACCGGAATGAAGAAGGATATTGCAGCATATGTAGCAGTTTGTGATGTGTGTCATAGAGTGAAGGCAGAACATCAGAAGCCAGCCGGATTGTTACAACCATTGCCGATACCTGAATGGAAATGGGATAAGATAGGCATGGATTTTATCACAGGACTACCCAGGACGAAAGCAGGATATGACTCGATATGGGTAGTAGTTGATCGTTTGACGAAGGTAGCACATTTCATTCCAGTCAAGACCACTTACACCAGTGCTAAGTTGGCAAAGATATACATGACTAGGATCATTTGTTTGCATGGAGTTCCAAGGAGTATCGTATCAGACAGAGGAACCCAATTTACCTCAAAGTTTTGGAATCAGTTGCATGAAACTTTGGGAACCAGGCTAGAGTTCAGTACCGCTTTTCATCCGCAGACAGATGGACAGACCGAGAGAGTCAATCAGATTTTGGAAGATATGTTGAGAGCTTGTGCACTAGATTATGGATCTAGTTGGGACGATAACTTGCCGTATGCGGAGTTTTCTTATAACAACAGTTACCAAACCAGTTTGAAGATGGCACCTTTCGAAGCTTTATACGGAAGGAGGTGCAGGACACCGTTGTCATGGGACGAAGTTGGAGACCGTCAATTCTTTGGACCAAATTTGATTAAGGAGTCTGAACGGAAAGTTAAGTTGATACGCGATAGGCTCAAGGTAGCCCAGTCCAGGCAGAAGAGCTACGCAGATTCTAAATGCGAGGAGACAGTTTACGAAACCGGAGACAGAGTGTATCTCCGAGTATCCCCACTACGAGGAGTTAAGCGCTTTGGAGTTAAGGGAAAATTAGCACCGCGTTTCGTTGGACCATATAAGATCTTGCAACGTATGGGAGAAGTCGCTTATAAGTTGGAATTACCAGAGGGACTGTCAGGAGTTCATGATGTATTCCATGTTTCTCAGCTGAAGAAATGTCACGCCGAGATGGCGGAGGTACCTCTAAGAGATACAGTGCCGCTTGAAGCGATTCAGTTGAAGGACGACTTAACGTATGAAGAGAAACCAGTCAAGATCCTCCATTATGCCAGCAGAGTTACCCGCAGCAAGGTTATCAAGTTTTGCAAAGTTCAGTGGAACCACCACTCAGAGGATGAAGCCACCTGGGAGAGAGAAGAAGATTTGCTCAAGGACCACCCTCACCTATTTTCTAGCCAACCCGAATCTCGAGGGAGAGATTCATCTTAAGGGGGGTAGGTTTGTAACATCCCAAATTTTCAATTTGGAATGTTATACATTAGATCATCATGCATATCATATTTCTTGCATTTTGTCGATCCTAGAAATTTCACGCAACTCAAGGACCCTCGGAGAGAGTTGGAGATTTCGTCATTTTCATATTTGAGTTTTCTCAAATTTTGAAAAGAGGATCATTTGATTTATTTATTTCATCTTCAATTATTTTTCCGACATCAAAATATGAGAGAGGGAAATAATATGACTTTTCCCAAAATTCAGGACAAAGAAGATTTAATAAATAAATACACTTTTTGTTTTCCGGTGTTTATTTGCATTTTATTCGGATAGGGAAAATGCGTGTTTTCAAAATTTGCATCTAGGTCCTGAGAAAAGTTCATTTTGTTTGACTCATTTTTAGGAGTCGGGGAAAATTTACTTTGGGAATTTTTGGAGTTCGTTTAGATTTTCTTTTCCTTGTTTTTCTGCGCGTGAAACCTTTTAAAAAAATCCGCGTCGCGCCGCCTGGGCCAAGGCCCAGCCGCAGGCCAGGCCGGCCATCGCGCGCGCACCGCGCGGCCAGCGCCGCCGAAGCCGAGTCCGATTTGGACTCTAGGCCCCCCCCCCCCTCCTCTTTCTTGCCCCCTCCCCCAAGTTTTCTCCCCCCCCTCCCCTCTTTAAATACCCCACACCCCCTCCCCCCTCTCCCCACACCAAGCCGCGCCGCCCCCCACCCCGCGCCCCAAGCCCCGCCGCCCCTAGCGCCGCCGCCGCCGCCGGACCCCCTCGCCGGAGCCTCGCCGGAGGTAGCCGCTCCGCGCCTCTCTTTTTCCCCCCAGTTCGGTTTTTCTTATAAACCGTTCTGGTTTTTCTTTTCTTTCGTTTGTTTCGGTTTTCTTTTCCGAAACCCTAGATCGGTTTTTCGTTTGTTTTCCGGTTTAGTTGTTTAGAGACCGTTCGCAGGACCGTTCGTCCTAACGAACGTGACCACCAGTTATTCTAGGTTAACGAACGTCCGTTCGTTTAACCGTTCTTCTTTTTCTTTTCGTCGGATTTATTCCGCGATCGCGATTTCTGATCCGATCTTCGTTCTAGTCTATCTTCTTGCTCGTTTATCGGAATCAGGTGACTCAAGCGCCTGGAGTTTCGTTTCGAAACCGCCGTTCCGACTAATCAACTTAAATAAGTTTTTTCTACTGTAAAATTTGACCTAGTTTCAACTTGCTAGAACCGAGTTGTTTTCTTCCGCCGTTTGTTTTCCGTTGCTTTGTTCGGTTCGTTCTTTCTTTGCAACCGGAGTTCTTAAGTTGAACTATCTGGTTCGATCTCTTGTTCGAGTTTTACCTGTGCATTAGATGAGTACTTATTGTATGCTTGTTGTTTGTCTGCGATAGATTAGCCGGATTGCGCCGCCTGTTACTTCGAATCTCTAGGACTCGCGGATCATCAGCAAGGCAAGTAACACTTTGATCATACCATTTCTACAACCCAGTTTTATTGCATTAGATCAACCCTCACACATTGCATGATTAGGATCTAATTAAATTGTGGGATGGGAAGTAGATGAGGTAGTACCTATTACCTGTTTATTATGAACCCTTGGGAGTTACTTCTACGTTTGCTTATTATGCCATGCTATGCTAGTAGACGTGGATTGGGTGGGTGATATCCATGACAGATGTGAGATTGATAATTTTAATGGTTTATCTAAGGTGGCAACTTAAACACACATCTGGGTGGATTGAGGCACCTGGTTTCTATCAGGACTTTCCTGTTTTCTTTTGGACCGCCACCCAGGCTCAAAGGGATCATAAGATCTTTCATGCTAGAAACTTCCGTGTGCAGCCACAAGCCAATATGGGCTCTGGCATAGTTTATTAAGTCATGCGAACTCTTACAGGGTAGACTAGCAGATGTAGGGGAAAGTAGGTGTACCGGTCTATCCATCGTAAGGTGCTAGCGCTTCTGAAAGACTGTGTCTCGGTCATCCGTTTCTCAAACACCGTGTAGTGCGAGAAACCCAACGGAGGCGATCGAGTCTTGTGGGGAAAAGTGCGCAAACCTCTGCAGAGTGTAATAAACTAATCATGATTAGCCGTGTCCCGGGTTATGGACATCCTGAGTATCTAGTACTTGAATATCATGTGAATCTCATCATGTTACTTCTAATTAATATTGTTGGGTTTCAATTGTTCACTTAATTGGGATCGGAATGCTGTCAACCATTCTCGATGTTCAACCACCATGATAGTTAAATAAATTCATTCCTTTGTAGTAGGGAAAAACTGGCTTTACGCAAAACAGTAACCATAGAGCTTTTCACCAGCCAAATATGCATATAGTATAGCTGTTACATTCCATTACTCTCTATGTGTTACCTTGCCAGCATATTCCATGTGCTGACCCGTTTTTGGGCTGCAACTTTCATGTTGCAGACATTTCAGACGACGAGTAAGGTGCTTTTAGGTCGTGGTTCTATACTCAGTGATGCCGTTGGAGTTGATGGACCCATTTATCTTCCAAGTCTTCCGCTGTTATCGATATTAGATGGCCTTAAGCCATATTTATTGTAATAAGTTCTCTTTTGAGACATCGATGTAATAAGTGTGTGATTGCTACTCTGCTATAAATCCTTCGAAGTACTGTGTGGTGTCAGCATTACTGATCCAGGGATGACACCGGAGCACAGAGACTTGATCCATTCGGGTCGGGTCGCTACACATCTGGAAGATTAACTCCCATCTGAATCAAGTGATTATTATACCCAGACATTTTGAGTATATGCTCACTGACAGAACTGTTCTCCTCCATCTTGCAGCTATAGAACTTATTGGAGACTTCATATCTCTCAATCCGGGCATTTGCTTGAAATATTAACTTCAACTCCTGGAACATCTCATATCCTCCATGACGTTCAAAACGTCGTTGAAGTCCCGATTCTAAGCCGTAAAGCATGGCACACTGAACTATTGAGTAGTCATCAGCTTTGCTCTACCAGACGTTCATAACATCTGGTGTTGCTCCAGCAGCAGGCCTGGCACCCAGCGGTGCTTCCAGGACGTAATTCTTCTGTGCAGCAATGAGGATAATCCTCAAGTTACGGACCCAGTCCGTGTAATTGCTACCATCATCTTTCAACTTTGCTTTCTCAAGGAACGCATTAAAATTCAACGGAACAACAGCACGAGCCATCTATCTACAATCAAACATAAACAAGAAAGATACTATTAGGTACTAAGTTCATGATAAATTTAAGTTCAATTAATCAAATTACTTAAGAACTCCCACTTAGATAGACATCCCTCTAATCCTCTAAGTGATCACGTGATCCAAATCAACTAAACCATGTCCGATCATCACGTGAGATGGAGTAGTTTCATTGGTGAACATCACTATGTTGATCATATCTACTATATGATTCACGCTCGACCTTTCGGTCTCCGTGTTCCGACGCCATATCTGTATATGCTTGGCTCGTCAAGTATAACCTGAATATTCCGCGTGTGCAACTGTTTTGCACCCATTGTATTTGAACGTAGAGCCTATCACACCCGATCATCACGTGGTGTCTCAGCACGAAGAATTTTCGCAACGGTGCATACTCAAGGAGAACACTTCTTGATAATTTAGTGAGAGATCATCTTATAATGCTACCGTCAATCAAAGCAAGATAAGATGCATAAAAGATAAACATCACATGCAATCAATATAAGTGATATGATATGGCCATCATCATCTTGTGCCTGTGATCTCCATCTCCGAAGCACCGTCATGATCACCATCGTCACCGGCGCGACACCTTGATCTCCATCGTAGCATCGTTGTCGTCTCGCCAATCTTATGCTTCCATGACTATCGCTACCGCTTAGTGATAAAGTAAAGCATTACATCACGATTGCATTGCATACAATAAAGCGACAACCATATGGCTCCTGCCAGTTGCCGATAACTCGGTTACAAAACATGATCATCTCATACAATAAAATTTAGCATCATGTCTTGGCCATATCACATCACAACATGCCCTGCAAAAACAAGTTAGACGTCCTCTACTTTGTTGTTGCAAGTTTTACGTGGCTGCTACGGGCTTAAGTAAGAACCAATCTCACCTACGCATCAAAACCACAACGATAGTTTGTCAATTTGACTCCGTTTTAACCTTCGCAAGGACCGGGCGTAGCCACACTTGGTTCAACTAAAGTTGGAGAAACAGTCACCCGCAAGCCACCTTTGTGCAAAGCACGTCGGGAGAACCGGTCTCGCGTAAGCGTACGCGTAATGTCGGTCCGGGCCACTTCATCCAACAATACCGCCGAACCAAAGTATGACATGCTGGTAGGCAGTATGACTTATATCGCCCACAACTCACTTGTGTTCTACTCGTGCATATAACATCAAACCATAAAACCTAGGCTCGGATGCCACTGTTGGGGAACGCAGTAATTTCAAAAAAATTCCTACGCACACGCAAGATCATGGTGATGCATAGCAACGAGAGGGGAGAGTATTGTCTACGTACCCTTCGTAGACCGCAACGGAAGCGTTGATGCAACGTAGAGGAAGTAGTCGTACGTCTTCCCGATCCGACCGATCCAAGCACCGTTACTCCGGCACCTCCGAGTTCTTAGCACACGTACAGCTCGATGACGCTCCCCGGGCTCCGAACCAACAAAGCTTCGGGGATGAGTTCCGTCTGCACAACGGCGTGGTGACGATGATGTTGTTCTACCGACGCAGGGCTTCGCCTAAGCACTACAACGATATGATCGAGGTGGAATATGGTGGCAGGGGGCACCGCACACGGCTAAGGAACAATCACGTGGATCAACTTGTGTGTCTAGAGGTGCCCCCCTGCCCCCATATATAAAGGATCCAAGGGGGGTGCGGCCGGCCCTATGGTGGCGCGCAGGAGGAGTCCTACTCCTATCGGGAGTAGGACTCCCCCCCCCCCCCCAATCCTTGTCCAACTAGGAGAGGTGGAGGGAGAATAGGAAAGGGGGGGCGCCGCCCCTCCCTCCTTGTCCAATTCGGACTAGGGGGAGAGGGGGCGCGCAGCCTGCCCTGGCAGCCCCTTCCTCTTCTCCACATTAGGCCCATGAGGCCCATTAACCCCCCGGGGGGTTCCGGTAACCCCCCGGTGCTCCGGTTTTATCCGATACTTCTCCAAAACCCTTCCGGTGTCCGAATATAGTCATCCAATATATCAATCTTTATGTCTCGACCATTTCGAGACTCCTCGTCATGTCTGTGATCATATCCGGGACTCCGAACTAACTTCGGTACATCAAAATGCATAAACTCATAAGAACTGTCATCGTAACGTTAAGCGTGCGGACCCTACGGTTCGAGAATAATGTACACATGACTGAGACAAATCTCCGGTCAATAACCAATAGCAGGACCTGGATGCCCATATTGGCTCCTACATATTCTACGAAGATCTTTATCGGTCAGACCGCATAACAACATACGTTGTTCCCTTTGTCATCGGTATGTTACTTGCCCGAGATTCGATCGTCGGTATCCAATACCTAGTTCAATCTCGTTACCGGCAAGTCTCTTTACTCGTTCTGTAATACATCATCCCGCAACTAACTCATTAGTTGCAATGCTTGCAAGGCTTATGTGATGTGCATTACCGAGAGGGCCCAGAGATACCTCTCCGACAATCGGAGTGACAAATCCTAATCTCGAAATACGCCAACCCAACATCTACCTTTGGAGACACCTATAGAGCTCCTTTATAATCACCCAGTTACGTTGTGACGTTTGGTAGCACACAAAGTGTTCCTCCGGTAAATGGGAGTTGCATAATCTCATAGTCATAGGAACATGTATAAGTCATGAAGAAAGCAATAGCAACATACTAAACGATCGGGTGCTAAACTAATGGAATGGGTCATGTCAATCAGATCATTCAACTAATGATGTGACCTCGTTAATCAAATAACAACACTTTGTTCATGGTTAGGAAACATAACCATCTTTGATTAACGAGCTAGTCAAGTAGAGGCATACTAGTGACACTAAGTTTGTCTATGTATTCACACATGTATTATGTTTCCGGTTAATACAATTCTAGCATGAATAATAAATATTTATCATGATATAAGGAAATAAATAATAACTTTATTATTGCCTCTAGGGCATATTTCCTTCAGACATTACCCTTGAGGTAAAACGTTATGAGGCAAAACTATAAGCCCCTATCTTTCTCTGTGTCCGATTAAAACTTCATACCCATAAATATTGCTTGAGTATTAGCAACTGTGAAAGACTAAATGATAGTTTAGTATGTGGACTTGCTGAAAAGCTCTTATATTGACTCTTTCCTATGTTATGATAAATTGCAATTGCCTCAATGACTGAGATTAGAGTTTGTTGGTTCTCAATGAAGTTTATGATTCATACTTGAAATTGTGGTTGAATTGTTACTTTAGCATAAGGGATCATATGACAATATATATATATGTATATATATATATGTGTGTGTGTGTTGTTGTTATAAGAATGATCATGATACCCTCATGTCCATATTTTATTTTATCGACACCTCTATCTCTAAACATGCGGACATATTTTTTGATTTCGGCTTTCGCTTGAGGACAAGCGATGTCTAATCTTGGAGGAGTTGATACGTCCATTTTGCATCATGCTTTTATATCGATATTTACTGCATTATGGGTTGTATTACACATTATGGCACAATACTTACGCCTATTCTCTCTTATTTTATAAGGTTTACATGAAGAGGGAGAATGCCGGTAGCTGGAATTCTGGGCTGGAAAAGGAGCAAATATTAGAGACCTATTCTGCACAGCTCCAAAAGTCCTGAAACTTCACGGAAGTCATTTTTGGAATTAATAAAAAATACTGAGTGAAGAAAGTACCAGACGGGCCCACACCCTCGCCACGAGGGTGGGGGCGCGCCCCCCTGCCTCGTGGGCCCCCTAGTGGCCCTCTGATGCCCATCTTTGGGTATATGTAGTCTTTCGTCGAGAAAAAAATCATAAGCAAGCTTTCGGGAAGAAACTCCGCCGCCACGAGGCGGAACCAATCTAGGGCTCCGGTAGAGCTGTTCTGCCGGGGAAACTTCCCTCCGAGAGGGGGAAATCATCACCATCGTCATCACCAATGATCATCTCAGCGGGAGGGGGTCAATCTCCATCAACGTCTTCACCAGCACCATCTTATCTCAAACCCTAGTTCATCTCTTGTATCCAATCTTTGTATCCAAACCTCAGATTGGTACATGTGGGTTGCTAGTAGTGTTGATTACTCCTTGTAGTTGATGCTAGTTGGTTTACTTGGTGGAAGGTCATATGTTCAGATCCATTATGCATATTAATACCCCTCTGATTATGAACATGAATATGCTTTGTGAGTAGTTACGTTTGTTCCTGAGGACATGGAAGAAGTCTTGCTATAAGTAGTCATGTGAATTTGGTATTCGTTTGATATTTTGATGAGATGTATGTTGTCATCCCTATAGTGGTGTCATGTGAACGTCGGCCACATGACACTTCACCATTGTTTGGGCCTAGAGGGAGGCATTGGGAAGTAATAAGTAGATGATGGGTTGCTAGAGTGACAGAAGCTTAAACCCTAGTTTATGAGTTGCTTCTTTAGGGGCTGATTTGGATCCATATGTTTCATGCTATGGTTAGGTTTACCTTAATACTTCTTTTGTAGTTGTGGATGCTTGCAATAGGGGTTAATCATAAGTGGGATGCTTGTCCAAGTAAGGGCAGTACCCAAGCACCGGTCCACCCACATATCAAATTATCAAAGTACCGAACGCGAATCATATGAACGTGATGAAAACTAGCTTGACGATAATTCCCATGTGTCCTTGGGAGCGCTTTCCTTCATATAAGAGTTTGTCCAGGCTTGTCCTTTTCTACAAAAAGGATTGGGCCATCTTGTTGCACCTTATTTACTTTTATTACTTGCTTCTCGTTACAAATTACCTTATCACAAAACTATCTGTTACCGATAATTTCAGTGCTTGCAGAGAATACCTTACTGAAAACTTCTTATCATTTCATTCTGCTCCTCGTTGGATTTGACACTCTTACTTATCGAAAAGGCTTCGATAGATCCCCTACACTTGTGGGTCATCACTCTGCACCAGGCTCGTTTGCACCGCCCAACACCAACGTCGACCATACTGCTCCAACATCTTCTCCAACTAGGATCGAGTAGATACTCTATGTCTTCAAACCTTTTTGGTCATACTGACAAAAGGGGGAGAAGCATATGAGTTGATAATCTTCAAGCGGGTCCATATGGGGTGGTTGCCTAATTTTTGCTCAGTTCTTACAACTCTCACTTTTGAAACTATTTTGCTCTTGAGTTGTAACACTTAAACTTGATGGTCGTCTGCTACTTTTGCTGCTACTTTGTGATAAGATGATAAATCCCGCATGAAGTCATTCTGCAGACGCCCATTTCTCATTATGCATTTCATTATCTTCACTATTCTTATATATGCATGATGAATTGTCTTCATGTGTTGAAGAGGATCTCCACAAAGTAAAACATGTCATGTGCATTTGCATTCAAAAGCAAACTACTTATATGCACATCTTCAGGGGGAGCCTTTTACAACTTATGAAGACAATGCCTATGATCCTTAACTTTCACATACTTTTATCCCCATTGAAAACCACAACCAGTTTGTCATCAATCACCAAAAAGGGGGAGATTGTAAGTGCATGTACTGCCACCCCTAGTTGGTTTTGGAGTATTGATGACAAACTTGGTTGAGGGACTAATGTGTTTGTGAGAATTGCAGGATAACATAGGTAGTAGTCCATCATTGATTTGGTTTACCTACCAGAGATGACCCCAAAAATGTATGAAGACATTGAAGACAATGGTGGTTTGTGAAGACATTCACGACGAAGAATGACATGTGAAGACATTCACTTGAAGATTATGGAGTGCGAAGACATAGTTGGTTCGCAGTTTCCTTTTCTTTCTCAAAGGCTTCGGAGGTGGGTTGCTCTCAAACGACAAAAGCCGTGCACTAACTCTGAGTGGTCCCCACCCTCATGGGCCCCTAGCAGCTCCACCAAACACCCAGAGCCAAAGAGTTTTAGGCATCACTGAAGTTTTTTTATACGTCTCCAACGTATCTACTTTTTCTCACGCTTTTCCTCTTGTTTTTGACTCTAATTTGCATGATTTGAATGAAACTAACCCCAGACAGATGTTGTTTTCAGCAGAACGACCACGGTGTTGTTTTTGTGCAGAAATAAAAATTCTCGGAATGGAACGAAACTTTTTGACGATTTTTTATACCAATAATACGAATTTCTGGAGCCAAGACCCATCGGAGAGGGGCCCCTAGGTGGGCACAACCCACCAGGGCGTGCCCCCCTCTCCTGGCGCTCCCAGGTGGGTTCTACCCACCTGGTGGCCCCACTGATGACCCCCCTAATACTATACAATCACATTGTTCCAGAAAAAAATCAGGGAGAAAGAATTATCACGATCCACGAGACAGAGCCGCCGCCAAGCCCTGTTCTTCCTTGAGAGGGCAGATCTGGAGTCTGTTTGGGGCTCCGAAGAGGGGGATCTTCGTTCTTCGTCATCACCAACCCTTCTCCATCTCTAATTCCATGATGCTCCCCACCGGGAGTGAGTAATTCCTTCGTAAGCTCGCTGGTCGGTGAGGAGTTGGATGAGATTCATCATGTAATCAAGTTAGTTTTGTTAGGGCTTGATCCCTAGTATCCACTATGTTCTTAGATTGATGTTGCTATGACTTTGCCATGCTTAATGCTTGTCACTTTGGGCCCGAGTGCCATGGTTTCAGATCTGAACCGCTTATGAATTCATCATTATATCCATGTTCTAGATCCGATCTTGCAAGTTATAGTCACCTACTATGTGTTATGATCCAGCAACCCCGGAGTGACAACAACCGGGCCCACTCCCGGTGATGACCGTAGTTTGAGGAGTTCATGTATTCACTATGTGTTAATGCTTTTTTTTTGGTTCTCTATTAAAAGGATGCCTTAATATCGCTTAGTTTCCAATATGGACCCCACTGCCATGGGAGGGTAGGACAAAAGATGTCATGCAAGCTCTTTTAATAAAGCACGTATGACTATTTATGAAATACATGCCTACATTATATCGATGAACTGGAGCTAGTGTCGTATCTCCCTAGGTTATAATTGTCACATGATGAATATCATCCAACAAGTCACCGATCCAGTGCCTACGAATTTATCCTTGTTGATCTTGCCGCATTACTATTGATATCATCAGGGTTACACTTGCTACAAACTACTACTATCACTGTTACTGTTACCGTTGCTGCTACTACTATCAAAACTATCAAACTACTTTGCTACTGATCACTTTGCTGCAGATAATTAATCTCCAGGTGTGGTTGAATTGAAAACTCAGCTGCTAAAACCTTCAAGTATTCTTTGGCTCCCCTTGTGTTGAATCTATAAATTTGGGTTGAATACTCTACCCTCGAAAACTATTGCGATCCCCTATACTTGTGGGTTATCAAGACCTTTTTCTGGCGCCGTTGCCGGGGAGCATAGCTATATTTGTTGAGTTACTTGGGATTATTATCATATTATCACTATGAAGAATCTAAAGGATCCAAAGACTAAGATTTATCCCTCTAAGACGAGGGGAGGTAATTAAGAAATGCCATCCAGTTTTGTTCTAGATTCACCTTCTGTTATGAGTAAACTTGCAACACCACCATATGTTATTAATCCTGATATGTCGCAAGTTATTGATGATGCTACTTCTGCTATGAATGATGCTTACGATGATGCTAGTACCTTGCTTGATAATGATGATGTGCCACTTTGTGAATTTCTTGATAGACAAATTGCTAGACTTATACAACATGATGTTGTTGAATCTGGTGATGAGCTTGAAACTGAAACTCCTGAAACACTTGCTAGAACTAGCCTTCCTAGATATGAATTACCTAAGATACCGGAAGGTTATGTTATGAGTGAAGAAGCAACTAGAGATATTCTTACTTGTAATGATAGAGATGATCTAGAGAAATTACTACACAAGTATAAAGAAAAATCTATGAATGCTAGAATGAAATGTGATCCTAAGTTTGCTACTTCACCTATCTATATTGATGATAAGGATTATGAATTCTCTGTCAACCCAGAGCTAATTACTCTGGTTGAATCTGATCCTTTCCATGGTTATGAAACTGAAACTATTGTGGCACATCTTACTAAGTTGAATGACATAGCCACCCTTTTTACACATGATGAGAAAACTCAGTATTACTTTATTCTCAAATTATTTCCTTTCTCATTAAAGGGTGATGCTAAAGCTTGGTACAATACCCTTGCTCCTGGTTGTGTGCATAGTCCCCAGGATATGGTTTATTACTTCTCTGAAAAATATTTTCCTGCTCATATGAAACAAGCTACCTTTCAGGAAATATTTAACTTTGTGCAAACTAAAGAAGAGATTCTCCCACAAGCTTGGGGGAGGCTTTGCCAGTTACTTAATGCTTTGCTTGATCATCCTCTTAAGAAAAATAAAATACTTGATATCTTCTATAATGGACTAACCGATGCTTCTAGGGACTTCCTAGATAGTTGTGTTGGTTGTGTTTTCAGGGAACGAACTATTGCTCAAGCTGAAGAATTATTGAATAACATATTTAAAAATTATGATGATTGGACTATTCCTGAACCACCGCCTAAACCCACTCCGAAGAAGAGGGGTATATTATATGTCAGTCCTGAAGATATGCAAGAGGCAAAGAAATCTATGAAGGAAAAAGGTATTAAAGCTGAGGATGTTAAAAATGTACCTCCTATTGAAGAAATGCATGGGCTTAATACACCACCAATGCCTAAGGTGGTAGAAGTAAATTCTCTTATGAAGTTCAATGATAATGATAATCCTCACAATATGCATCCTAGTCAATGCCTTTATGAGTTTGAAAACTACATTAGGAAACAAGATCACTTCAATGCAAATATTATGAAACAAGTGAAATATAATTTTGATATGATAGCTTTCTTGAGTGACTTGTTATTTAGAATATCAAATGATGTTAGAGGTGTTGGAAAACATGCTTCTATGGTTCAAACTCAATTAGAACAAGTTGCTAAATCTCAAAGAGAATTGCTTGATGAAATGAATCATAATATGCATGACTTTACTGTTAGAGTTGCAACTAGAGGAGGTAAAATGACTCGGGAACCACTTTATCCTGAGGGACACCCTAAAAGAATTGAACAAGATTCACAAAGAAACAACACTAGTGCACCTAGTCCTTCTAGGAAGAAAAAGAAAAAGAAAAATGATAGGACTTTGCACACTTCTAGTCAACCTGAAATAAAAAAAACCTCCTGATAATAATAATAAAGCTTCTATCTCTGATGCTGAAACTCAATCTGGTAATGAACACTCACCTAATGATAATGAAAAAGATAATGATGAGGTTCATGAAGACTCTCAACCAACCAATGATAAAGAACCAGATAGTGATGTTGAGATAGAACCACCTGTTGATCTTGATAACCCACAACCTAAAAATAAAAGATGTGACAAAAGAGACTTTGTTGCTAGAAAACACGATAAAGAAAGAGAACTGTGGGTTCAAAAACCTATCCCTTTTCCACCCAAGTCAACTAAAAAGAATGATGATGAAGAATTTGAATGCTTTGCTGAAATGATGAGGCCAATCTTTTTATGTACTCGCTTGACTGATATCTTGAAAATGCCTCCTTATGCAAAGTATATGAAAGACATCATCACTAATAAGAGAAAAATACCGAAAGCTGAAATCTCCACTATGCTCGATAATTATAATTTTGAAGATGGTGTACCTAAAAAACTTGGAGATCCAGGTATACCAACTATACCTTGATCCATCAAAAAGAATTATGTGAAAACTGCTTTGTGTGATTTAGGAGCTGGTGTTAGTGTTATGCCTTTCTCTTTATATAAAAGACTTGACTTGAATAAACTCACACCTACTGAAATTTCTTTGCAAATGGCTGACAAATCAACTGCCATACCTATCAGTATATGTGAGGATGTGCCCGTTGTTGTTGCTAATGTTACTATTTTGACTGACTTTGTTATACTTGAGATGCCCGAGGACGACAACATGTCGATTATCCTTGGTAGACCCTTCTTGAATACTGTAGGGGCTGTTATTGATTGCAATAAAAGCAATATCACTTTTCATATTAATGGCAATGAGCATATGGTGCACTTTCCAAAGAAACAATTTCAAGTGAATGGTATTAATGTTATTGAAAAATCTCTGACAATCACTATTGGAAGTTTTCAAATACCTCTACCTACTGCCAAAAAGAAATATGAAATGCTTATTGTTGGGGAAATGCATATCCCCATTGAGGTAACTTAGTGATTTACGAAAGTTCTTCGGTTTCATGCTAATCGAAAGTGGTTGTTAATAAGACTTGATCAACCTTATTAATGAATCATTTGAACGGTATGAAGTTGATGAATTTAGTAAGCACTACTTTCTATCCCTACTTTTTATTCTCTGTTTTTATTAGTTAAATAAAATAAAATGCCATGTTTTGTTTGTTTTCTGAATTTCCCGTGCAATAAAAAAATGACCCAAAAATAAAAGTTCTTAGAATGCCCTGAAAATTTTATATGATTTTTTCCTGAATATTTAAGAATTTTTGGTGCAAAAATAACTAGAGGGGGTGCACCAGGTGGGCACAACCCACCTGGGCGCGCCAGCACCCCCTGGCACGCCCTGGGGGTTGTGGTCCCCACGTGGGCCCCTCACTTATCTCTTTAGTCCACATTGTCACCTACCTCCAGAAAAAAAATCACTATTGCTCTCTCTCTCTCCCGTGTTCTTGCTCATTTTGCTGCCATTTTCGATCTCTTTGCTCGAAGCTCCATTTCCAAAACTGTTTCGGGAGATTGTTGCTTGGTATGTGACTCCACCATCTATCCAATTAGTTTTTGTTTTTGTGGTTTATACTTTGAATAATTAGCTACTCTTGGTGCTGCTGTAGATGTGCCTTCATGTTGAATTCTTAGTGTTCTAAGTAGTTTGAATGCTTGCTATGGCCTCTATGTATCCCTATGAGTAGTTGCTATTAGTATTGTGAAGTTTTGTTGGAAAAAATTTGTGCACTAAAAATTCAGATTTTTGTTCATAGGAAAAATTGTACGCGGATATGATGGACCTGTTTGAAGAAGTTCCTCGAGGAGACGATCCTCGAGGGCATCCTCTAGTGACAACTCTGCTCGTCGGTCTTACGTTGAACCAAGTGAAAGTTCCACGTGAGATGCAGCCACCAAAACATGCTTATGGCCTTGCGATGAGTATATGATGTAGGTGGGCATCAAGGAGGAATTTGAGCAATATGTTCACAATGTCGGTCTCGGTCCCTACCTCTCAGATAAGTGTGAACAGCGCCATCTTCTCACTGAATCATGCATGTGTCAAAGGATTTAAATATTTCCTGCATGAGTCTAGGGTGTTGTTTATGCTTTATGATGAACCATTTACTATTCCACTAGAAATTTTTTCTTACCATTGCAAACTTCCATTTTGGGGTTCGCTTGATGAGCCAGCAAAGGCTGAGTATGATACCTTCTTGACTAGCCTTTGTTACGGTGAAAATAGAGGAGTGAGGCAAGGAAGAATAAAGAGCATTCACTTTCCCGCAATTCAGTACCTTGCATTATTTAACGGGAAATGCATAGTAGGCAAGCAAGACTGTAGCATACTTTGTTCGCCAGACTTGAGCCTCATTCACACCGCTCTCACTGGTGAAAGGAATTATAACCTTGGAGCGATTGTTGCACATAGACTTCAGCATAATGCCAAAAGTGGCTGGTTGTATGGTGGAATTTATGCCACACGTTTGGCACAAGGACTGGGTGTTTCACCTTTGCCCTTTGACCCTATCCTACCCACTCGATATTTAGATTTTGATGCCTTAAAGGAGCATAAGATTCTCAAGGGAAGGGTTGATAGCTTCACTTATAATTTTTTGTTTAACCAATCACATGTTGTGGACACATATTTGCCTGCGCCTGCTCTCTTTGATTTTCACAGCAAGGAAAGATATTTTGTTCTTGAGAGCGAGGCCCGAGCTCACAATGCATCAGTGTTGGCGGCACAGCGTGCTGAGGCCTCCGCACCGAGAGCCTCTGTGAGCTACCACGCCGACTACTACCCTCCAGGCTACTGATTCACTACCAAGTTAGGCCAAAAGCCTAAGCTTGGGGGAGTATGTGTCTCTCACCGACATTACATTCATGTCCACTTATTTCCTTTGTCGGTGTTCACACTTTTTCATTGTATCATCCATGCTTAGATTTATTTTTCTTGCTTTCTTCTTGTGTGTTTGAAAAACTTTAGAAAAACCAAAAAAATAGTTGTAGTAATTTACCAGAGCTAATTACTCCCTGCATCACCTTGAGCTTCTCCGCAAGCTCGGCAACGCCCTCTGGCAGGGGGACGGACGGCCACAAGGCCTGGGCAACACCCTGCATCACCTGCCGAACTTGTTCATGCAGATGTGACAGCTCGGACAGAAGATCACCCGTAGACCCGGGCATTTCCTCCGCGGGACGACCCGTCAGCATACCTATAGACATAACGCTGTTAGTCGGCTTCTTCGCCGAACTCCTTTAAAAGGATTCGTTCAAGCACTTACTGAAAATGCCGCGCCGAAGCCGCTTATTCTCCTTCTCGAAGTCTGCAAGCTGGCCCCGAACGTCTTTTAGTTCCACGCTCAGCTTAATATTGGCATCTTGGAGATTGTTTTTCTCCCGCCTAACCTCAGTCAGCACGCGTTTGCCAGCCTCTAGCTGTCGCATAACATGCTGGTCCTCCGGATTCTCTCTGGATTCATCTGCAACATCTGTTGTTAGATCTGCAGCCATGCCGCACATTATATGGTAACCATCATTCTTTAAAGTAAATGTTACCAGCAGGTGACTTTTTTGGTTCCTACAATGCGGCCACAGCAGCCCGCAGTTGGGTCTTGCATTCCTCCAGCTCCTATGACAGCCTAGTATTCTTCTCTGTAAGAACCTGCATAATAAAGATGATCCTTAAATCAGTTCTGCTAACTGTTTCAAGTCTCAGGGGCTACTGATACATATAAATCGTTAGATTTACTCACCCGTACATCCTTTACATACTGATCCGTGGCTCTGGCTAGACCATCTTGAGCAGCACGGAGGTACGCCTCTCCAGAATTGAAGGCGTCAAACGCCTCTGGTGAGAAACAAGCGTCACGGAGTACGGCCCAGCGGCACCTATGATTCATGGCGCTTTCCACTTCTGAGTTTGTAGCGGATAATCTATCTACATCCTCTGTAGGGGGATTATCCGGCGCCTGCCCCATATCGGCTTCTGCCTCCATGTCCGGCCCTGGCGTCCGACTGGTGGAAGCGTGATTGGCAACATCGCCGGACATATTCCGGCGAGCGTTTTTTCTGTTAAAGAAACACGGGCGTCATTACATTTCGAGAAAGACGACAACCACGGAGCAGGGTTTGTTATACCTTTGCGCCGGCGTCTCCGTCCTGATCGCCTTCCTTTTTGGCCTACCCGGCCTCGGTGCCTCCTATTGGCGCATTGCCGTGGGTTCGGCAGGGCGTCCCGAATGCCTTCCCTGTAAAATGCCATGTGTGTATGGTGGGTGAAGTGTCTAAAAGGGGATCCTAGTTTTGGAGTTAGGATTTTTGGTTTTTCTTACGTGCGATGCAGGGAGCAGTCCGGGATAGTCGGCCGTAATGGCCACCATGGCATCGTCACAGCTTAACTGATAGAACTGCCGGTCTATCAGCTCCACGGATATAACCGAATCTTCTTTGAGTCCGGAGTCAAGGGCCCGGTCAGGGTCCTCTGGTTGTGGAGAAGGGCTGCTGACCTCCTTTATGGCTTTTTGCAGTTCCTGCCGCAAAGTGGCAAGGTGAATACTTACGACAAAGAATGCGGGAAAAATGGGAGCAGGGAGATATAACTTACCCAGCTTGGAGGATTGTACATGGAGAACCCATCCCGTGGCTTGATGCGGGTGAACTCCTCTTCCTCACCCTTGAACAATTCGAACAGAATTTTCGCTAAAGCGGCAGCATTGTCCGGACCCTTACGCCCACAACGGGTGGCGTCATCCGCCCCGTTATAACACCACAAGGGGTGCCCATGATATTGAAGTGGCTGCACTCCCCGCATTATGCAAACCGACATAACTTCGATTATTGTCAATCCTGATTGAGCCAGAGCTTTGATCCGGTTCATCAGATAGAGGACTTCTCTGTTGTCTTCCACCTGGGGGCTCCGTGGGTGCCAACGTCGGCGTTTCTTCAGAGGGGCATTGTTGAACTCGGGAAGACCCTGCCGAACAGGGCCTGGAAGGGGAACGTCCTCCATATAAAACCATTCTGAAGGCCAGTCTTCGGGCGACTTCTTCGGAGTACGGGACAGGCATCCGGTATCGGCGATGCGCCATATTTCGGCTCCGCCCACTTGATAAAGTGACCCCCTCTGTGTGCGAGGGACAAGGCAAAATAGCCTTTTCCACAGCTCAAAGTGAGCCTCGCAGCCAAGGAACAACTCGCAGAGAGCCACATAGCCGGTGATATGTAGGATGGAGGCGGGGGTAAAATTGTGTAATTGGAGGTTGTAGAACTCCAGGAGCCCGCGGAGGAATGGATGAATTGGAAATCCGAGTCCCCTTAATAGATAGGGAACAAGGCAGACCCATTCCCCCATAGAGGGACAGGGAAAGCTCTCTGCTTGCTCCCCGCCATTATAGGTGGCGAGCCCAGCTCGAACGGGCACCATGTACGCCGGAGGGAGAAATCCCTTAGTCTGCAGTTTGACTAAACGACTGTGCGGGACTGAACACCTCTCGCAATCGCCGGGCTTAGGGCTTCCAAGGCGGGAGGAGTTGCGGAGGTTGACCATGCTGGAATGGACCTTTTCGGAACATGCTCTAATGGACTCTCGCTGGGGGAAGATGGTATGGATTGGATCTAAGGATCCCCATCCCTTTAATAGACAATTTATTTATCTGGCTAGGGGGGCGAATGTAAAAACGCCCTGGCACCTCGTATTCATTCGACGCATGGGAGAAAGCCTTTATTGGGCACAGAAGCCAAGAGGTCCAAACATTTATGGGACCAGACACTGCTTTACAGACATTCGAAAGATGGAGAAGAACCTGCCTTGCAATGACGAAGACAATATTGCGCGCCGGACTCGTCGTCATTGAAGCCTGGTTCGGGGGCTGCTGAGGGAGTCCTGGATTAGGGGGTATCCGGACAGCCGGATTATATCCTTTGGTCAGACTGTTGGACTATGAAGATACAAGATTGAAGACTTCGCCCCGTGTCCGGATGGGACTCTACTTGGCGTGGAAGGCAAGCTAGGCAATGCGGATATGTATATCTCCTCCTTTGTAACTGACCTTGTGTAACCCTAGCCCCCTCCGGTGTCTATATAAACCGGAGGGTTTTAGTCCGTAGGACAACATACAATCATACCATAGGCTAGCTCCTAGGGTTTAGCCTCTCTGATCTCGTGGTAGATCTACTCTTGTACTACCCATATCATCAATATTAATCAAGCAGGACGTAGGGTTTTACCTCCATCAAGAGGGCCCGAACCTGGGTAAAACATCATGTTCCCTGCCTCCTATTACCATTCGCCTTAGACGCACAGTTCGGGACCCCCTACCCGAGATCCGCCGATTTTGACACCAGCACCCCCCCTCCACAATCCTCCGCCAACCTCCCCCTCCCCCCCCCTCGAACCCTAGCTCGCTGTCAGCGCTGGCACCGCCAACCCCTGCCAGTCTGCCCGTGCCTCCTAGCTTAGATAATAAAGTTTAGGTTACCCAGCGATTCACATACCGTCACCCCCCTGAGTTTTTAGATGAGGCCTGCGGTGTCCCTCCCCACCAGATCCACATCCCCTTCTCCAGAGAGTCATAGCCTAAGCCTGACCACGTATCCCGGGGAGCCCGGCGAGTGTTCGTCCAAAAAGAGGTTTATCATGGCCTCTCAGGCGGACATTGGCGAGGTGGCCACCATTCTTCCTGACCTGTCGATCCCAGGGCAACACCTCGTCACGGAAGCCGACAAGGACGTTGACTATGTTTCCATGCCGAAGGCTTCACGCCATCGGGCTAGCGTAATACAGGGTCTCAAGAAAGCTGGATACAACATCAAGCTCGTCGATAGTGGTGGATTCACGCGGGCCATGTCACGGGTTAAGTGGTCCATCCCTAACCCCTCTGGCTCAACTGTCGTCGATATCTTCAAAGGCCCTGCTGCTGATCTCCTCTGCCACGCGGTCAAGGATTTGCAATCCTTGTACGCCATCGAGCCCATTTTGTCATTTTTGAAGGACACGTTCTACGACGGCGGCCTGGGGTCCTCAATTGCCAAGTCAGATCTCATCGACCACGACACGAGGAGGGAACCCACGAAGGTTCTTCCAAGGTGAAACAACCCATCTGCGACATCAGAGAGCGCACCATGGGTCTGTGCTCTTCCAACTAGAAGGATCTCGTCCATGACAAGTGAGACAACATCCTATGAGCAAATCTTACTTTTTCTAGCTAGCCAACCCCCACTCTTTGTTGTAGTAGCTTTTTTGATGCGGTATTTTAACTATGCCGTGTTTAATTATTTTAGTTATGCAAAAATGTAATGTTCAATAGGGCTATGTGATGTTTAAGTATGAATTGTCCACTTCAGTTTCACAAATGGCTATATTTGGTTGTTTATAGTGAGTAGATGCCTTGCTTAACTTTATTTGGTTGTTAGGTTGGTTGCAGTGAGCATTTGTCCAGTTATCAAGCAGATGCCTTGTTTATCTGTATTTGGTTGTTAGGTTGGTTGCAGGGAGCATTTGTCCAGTTTTCAAGCAGATGCATTGTTTATCTGTATTTGCTTGTTACATTGGTTGCAGTGAACCCCTGTCCAGTTTTCAATGGCTATATTTGGTTGTTATACTGACCATTTATGCCTTGTTTATTTCAGTCATTCACAATGTGATGTTCATTATGTGCAAGTCGGAACTGTGCAGCTCGATTTCATCAATACTAGTTGGAATGGCTATATTTGGTTCCAGTTATGCCTGGTCTAGTTAACACATGCCATTTGTTTCAGTATTACACATTTATCCAGTGTGATATTTAAGCATGAGCTACGCTCTATTCATTTTCAACAATACCAGTTTGAATTGCAATATTTAGTGGCTGTTAAGCCCGTTGTAGGCAACCTGCCCTTCCATTTTATATCTGCTTTAACAGCATGTTGAAACCAACACATCCAAGCTATCATTTGGAGACGATATTTTTTACCTTGGCTATATTTGTTTGATGTTAAGGTTGTTGTACTTATCATGCATTTCCACTACTTATGCAGGACAACAACGGGAGTGGCCAGCATTTTTCGCTGGGGTTAGTTTCATCCCTCGGCTTGTACCCCCCCCCCCCCCCCCCCCCCGCCGTTCCTTAATATAGTGCATGTAGATCCAGGCCTGGGCATTTTTTAGCTTCTAATACTGACTTTTTGCTTGTAGGTACATATGTCCTTGGCCAAGATCCATGCGTCGACCATTTTTGCGTATGGGACAATGAGATATTCATGAACCAACATCAAGTGAGCAAACTGATAAGGATTATTAACAAAAAGATACGAACGGTGGCCATCAAATTATTTGTTTACGCTCTATCCAACACAACAGTGAGATGTAGGATGGTAACTACAAACTCTGTGGCCTTCTCTTTTTACTGCCCATAATGAGTTCTAGACAACAATGTCTAAATCTTTTTTGTTTGTAGTGGTTCCCAAAGCAGTTTACTCAAGTTTACCTCGCAAAGTACATGATTGGTGGATACGTGATGAAGGTTAAAGTATTTCATCGAGACTACAAATGAGCATCGAAAAGTCCTAATGAAGACAGTGAAGGATGGGGCGGGCAGTCATCACAAGGGATTGGCCTAGAGTTATGCACGCATTATGCATGTAGGAGGGCACAATATGGGCATTCCGCTTCACCTCCTCCAACAACCAGAATGTCTTTCACCTGTCTCTTTACAATCTTTAGTACAATTGTGGTTCATCTTGCTTTAGTTGATGCTTCTGTAGTTCTTCAGTATATGTACATGTGCATCGAATTATGCATTCGTGCTTGAACCTATATTGTAATAAACATGGTTCGATATGAAATAAGTGATTGCCTACTTTCAAATTTATAATCTATGATTTTTAAATGCAGAGATTAAATTAGCGATAAATTAGGTTCTGTAGGCCAGTACACTACACACGGTTTGCGAAAGTCAAACGTCTGCGATAAACATGGAGATCAGAGACGTTTCTCAGATCTACTACGTGTGCGATGAATCTCTACTGCACACACAATCAGCCAAGAAAAAATGTGTGAGATTAACAACAACAGCGCACACAGTTCCTTATTATTAAATGTTTGCGAAACACACCTTATCACACACACTTTACAGTTATGGACTGTTTATGATGTCATGTGCATCGTAAATGTTTGCTCATAGAAAAACGCTTGTGATAGGCCCTCATCCGACGCGGGTACGATGAATGAATCGTATGGAATATATTCAAGCTTCGCATATAGTTTTATAGGGAAAACTGTATGCACTCTTATGTCGAACCGCATACAGTCAAGAAAAAGTAAATGTGTGATTGTCTGCTTATCATACATGTTTTATAATAGTGAACTGGTTGTGATGGGGCACGCATCGTAAACCTATTATCATGGAAGAGCGACTGCGATGGCAATGCAAGCACAAACAAATAGTAAGGATGGAGCATTTAGGATATGCGAGATATCACAGACTGTTGTCTGAAGACTCGCGTTTGGGATACATGCCGGCAACGCATACGCTTAGTTATGCAAAACGTATGCATTGCTACTCCCTATCCCCAATGATTTCTTGGTCATGTGGGAAGGACCCCCCCCCCCCCCCCCCCCACATCGCCCACACTCACTAGGTGACGGTTAAAAATGTCGTTGCGGAAAGAGGTTAAAACGTTTGTATAGCAGCTCGTTGTACCAGTGAGTGTTCCTCTTATATTTGGTAGTAAAACTTTATGTTGTATTTTAGAATAAAAATATCCACAATTCCTCTAAAATCAACATTTTGGATATTTTTTGTTAGTCGCTTGTCCCCCCTCTCAAACACACATCCTTGATCCTTCAGCAACTCGTTGTTTTCTTCTAACCATACCATGGGAAATTTTGCCATCCTGATGGGGGAACTGATCACATGCTTTTACCGTGGTGTTGGAATGGTAGTTGTGAAATTTACTTTGAAAAAGATCATACATCATGTCCCTTCAATAAACAAGTGTATTGTCAGTCGTTCGTTGTTTAATTTTGCATTAAAATCCATGTAATAAACGAGGGCCTAAATGGGCATATACCCAAAGTGGATGTTATCATGAGAAATTAAAGTACTCCCTCCGTTTCTATTTGGGCATATACCGAAAGTGGATATATATATATATATATATATATATATATATATATATTATATATCGGCTTTGGTCCCTCAACATGAGTATCAAACAATCCCTACAACTTTGATCATCTGCATCGGTTAGGTTGATGACATGTCAGTGTTTTTTACACATGGCAACACGACCTGTTGAAAACAATCCGAAAAGGAAGTAAGCCTATCTTACTTGGTTGGGGGAGTGGGTGTGCAATCTCACCACCCATGTTCAAGTCCTCATGTGCGCGAACTTGAGTCCCTATTTGTACTTCCTCGGTTTCTTTTTACTCCCCATATAAGATTTGGTCAAAGTCAAATTACATAAAGTTTGACCAAATTTATATAAAAAATATAAATATCTACAATAACTAAACTATATAGTATGAAAATACATTTCATGGTGCATCTGCTAGTATTGATTTCATATTGTGAATGTTTATATTTTTTAATGTAAAGTTAGTCAAATTCTACAAAGCTTGATTTTGACCAAACCTTATATGCGGACTAAAAAGAAACGGAGGGAGTACTTTAGATATCTCCATTAATTTTTGAGGAATCAACAAACGAATACAAAGAAATTAAAACAAACAAAAGACAAATCAAAACTAGAGAAAATATAAATTATATAAAAATACTCTATTTGGTAAAGAAATATAAGAGCGTATAGATCACTACTTTAATGATCCAAACACTCCTATAGTGATCTCTACGCTCTTATATTTCTTTTACAGAGGGAGTAGTTTATAAGCATTCATGAGAATCCGGAATTATTCAGGAGTAATCTCTAACTTCCAGGTTTACCAAATATTTATGTTTTGTTTCTGAATTTCCTATCTTTAACTATAAAACTCTCATCTTCTCCCTAAGTTGTTTGGAATTTTTCATTTGAAATCTCTATGTCGTTTTCATTTATTTCTGTTTATGAAATTTTCAATTTTGTTTTGTTGACTGTGCTACTACGAGTGAAAAACCATTACCCTCTTCAATTTGGGGGAGGGGCCTAATTTGTCCTGTTCGAAAAGTCGGGGTGTATACTTTTCTCTATCATTATAGGTTTACATATACATGTCGAATGACTAAGTAATTACTCCTTTCATATATGTTTTTTTAGCAAAATAGGGGCATCCCTCTCAGATTTTCATATGAATTAAAGAAACCATATGGTCTGTTTACAAACTACTACCAAACGCCCAAACTAGACCAAAAACTAACATGAACCGGCAGTTCTAAAAGCAAGGCTAGCCACTTCGGAACCTCCTCCCTTAGTTAATAAAAATGACAAATATTTTGCCTCGTTTCAAAATAAATAAATACAACAAGCTAGCAAATTAGCATGGCCAGAAGGGCTCCACCAGTTCTGGCCTGCATGCACCTCCTAGCTCTGATCCTACATGCACCCACAGCTGCATCCATGGACGACCATAGCCACTTTTGTTGGTTAAGCTAGAGTGTAGCCTGATTAGCTTAGCTAGCTAGGTAGGTCTCTGCTCTTTCCCTAGGGGGTCCCTATCAGCTCTTGGCAATACAGTGCGCGCCTCATGCACGATGCTGATCACAAACTCAACCCAAGTCCTTTCGTGCTATAGCTGCTAGCCGGTGCGCGGAGACCAAAGAACGAGAGCGTATGCACGCGGTGTTCTGCCTAATGAAAAGACGCAAAGCTTTTACATGCTCTCGAAAAGAAATACGCGGGTATACACGCTGGTACTTACTAGTACTGCGCTTCTACTAAAAAAGAGCGATCGAAATTTGAAACCAATGCATGCTACTGTACTACTTCCTCCGTCCCAAATTACTCATCGCAGAAATAGATGTATCTAGAACTAAAATATATCTAAATACATTCATACTTGCGACAAGTAATTCGGAACGGAAAAAGTATGTACTATCATAGTATTAAAAAGCATCTTACATTTTGGGACTACTCTTGCTGTTGTGCAGAAGTACTAATTCCAATGGAAAACATATGGACATCGTTGTGTTCTAATCGCGTGTTGCTGTGGATTTCAGTTTGTTTTCTTTGTTTTTTGAATTGAAGTGTTCCTTCAGAGTTAATGTACTGACATCTTTGTGGTCATATGATAAAGTTCTATGGTTTTATCGGACTATTAGTGATAGGCCAAATAATCAAGATTTGGCTTGTTGATTACAACATGCATGGTTGATCTAGAGGTTAATTTGTGTTGAGCTTGTAGTTGTACACCTAAGTGCCAATAATCTCAATGACAATGTGGACGAGAACATTTATGTGCTGCCCAATTACAAAAGAGCGGTTTGGTCGAAACCATATATTCTGCAGGTACTACAGAATATCAGCGCATATATTCACTTGCTGCTTTTTGAGTGAATTAATCATGACGTAATTCACATCTCTTCCTTTGGACTCAGATAATTAACATGAAGGGCACACATAGGATATCTGCATATCACTGTGTCTGTATGTAGGCCAAATTCCAAACTCCATATTTGAAATTCTTTTCAATATTACCGCTTATTCTAAAACAACTATAATTGTGTAATATTTTCCTGGCTTTAAATTGACAATGGTGGATACATTTTTTATTATTTTCATATCATGTAGATTCGCTTTATAAGCTGGTCAAAGCATAAATCGGTTTTCCTCGAGAGCACCAAGTAAAGGACCCCGTGTGATAAGAAGCTTGCCTAACTTTTCTTTGTTAGTGCACATATGGGACAGTGTCACAGTGCTCTACATGCAACAAACAACAAAGAGGCATCATGGGTCATTCAGCCAATGTAAAAGGAGAAGAGAATATTGTCCACTTTATTTATCCCCATTTCATGTGATGAGAATTATTACATATGCAGCATATTTGTGGTTGATGTCTTCCTCATGATGAGAGATTTGCGGTGTGACATTCTAAGGAACTCTTGATGCCCAGTTATTTAGCTATCTAGTGACTGGGATAGCCCTTATAATTCCCTTTTCTTTTCATTATCATTATTCCTCCTCCAAGATATAAATGCTCATCTTTTGTATTGAATATTTTCCTCCAAGGTACTATAAGTCTTATTTTTTTAGGAGGCAAAAGATTTGACTCATCCATTAATTAAGAGAAGAGAGAGACACTGGCATAAAGTATTGTAAGTTACTGAGACTCCTTATGTCAGTGTGGTGGATTCTCACAAATTTGTTTGGTCAAATCAATTTAGTTTAGGTATATACAATTGGGTGTTTGGTTGTTAAAATGCACACAAATATGAGAACCAAGTTTTTCCTTGGATGGTCAGTGGAGTTAGTTGTACCCTTTGTATATTATACAGGATTGGCTCTTGCCTTCATTTTATTCTTTGATTTTCTCCACGATCTTCTTTATTTTTCTCCTTTGCTTTCGGATGACCCATGCAAATATTACATGTAAATACTACTCCCTCTGTAAAGTGATGTAAGACGTTTTTGCAGTTACATTAATGTACAAAGGTAGTACTTGTTAATACATGTTAATGAAGGATTAGCAGGTGACTCATGCATATCTTTAGTAACGGATCGCAAAGTGACTTGTGCATGTCTTCAGTGAAAAGATCAGTGTTCCCAGCAAAAAAAAAAGAGTACTAGGCGAATTATTCATATCTTTTATTTAGCGGATGATTTATGCATATATCCAAAATCATTAAGTATGCAGGCTTGGTCTTTTTTACTACTCCCTCCGATGCATATTACTTGTCGCAACTTTAGTAAAACTTTGTACTAAAGTTGTAGTAAAGCTGCGAAAAGTACTATATTCACTAGTAGATCTTCAGAAAAAATGATAATTCTGTCAATTTTCAAGCTATGCAAGCACTGCTTTTGGTGTACGGCTTGTATTTGGTGGGTTTCAAAAAGAACAGGCACAAAATACCTTTGTTTCCACATCGAAGCGTGCAAGTCGATGCGAGGGCCAGATCATTGGATAACTATTTTTTTGAACTTTAACTTAATTACCAGACACATCAATCCACACTTTTCACTAGTTTCTACATACATAGAAGTAATGTGGCGACGTGGAATGGCCTAGGCTGACTTGACAGGTCTTACACACATGACTAACCATTAGGTACATGTGCACAGACACAGCGGGAGAGGAAGAGAAAGAGAAACCACACTGGGGCAACCAACGTCTACTAGAATGTTTACCTGATCCCTGGAAAACCCAAGCTGGTTACTGTGGAACTCAAGCATTCCAAACCAACGTGCCCAGAGAAATACGGACACCTTGTGGCTCCATGGAACTTGCACCAGGAAAAAATGTCTGCCATGAAAGCAAGAAATTGAAGGCTAGAGCTAAAGCATTTGCATAAATAGTATATATTTTTGTGTCATGCATGCTGTTGGGTGCAGAAAGGATTAAAAGGAGGCCCTTAAAATTTGACGTTGACAGTGATGTGGGTGAGGCCCCAATAATTGAGTACTCGGCCGTGGCTGGCCCTTTGGCCGCCCTCGAGCCCTGTGCAACACACGAGTTGACTCTTCTTTTACTCCCTTTCACTCATTTCAGTCCCTTTCTGTCCCCATCCCCAAACCACATGAATGTGCCTTGTACGTATCTACTCCGCCTCCATGTGCGCGTATGCATGTCTCTACCGCTTTCTCATATGCAAAGGCATCCATGGCAGGAAGGAGGAGAAAGTAAAAGCTAGGGAGAGAGAGAGAGTGTGTGTGTGTGAGAGAGAGAAGAGAAGAGAGAGATGATGATGATGATGGTGATGATGCATGGAGGGAGACGATGCCATAATGCCCAAATCCCCATGCTTAACTAACTCGTTCTCGCCTTTGGGGTCTGGGGGAGACCTGGGGTGAGAGGATGGTGCATGCCTAGAGAGGTGTGCCATTTGGTTCTTGAATGAATGACACACTTTGGCTAGCTAGTGTAGTGTGCTTGCTATGCTCTGGAGATGCCGCGTGCGGGTGCAGTGCAGGCCTCCCAAAATCAACCAGTGATTATTATTCCACGGTATACGGCTTGTTTGAAAGGCGCCTTATAGCCAAGTACTCCCTCTGTAAACTAATATAAAAGTGTTTAGATCATTAAAGTAGTGATCTAAACGCTTTTATATTAGTTTACGGAGGGAGTACTATCTAATACAAAAGTTCGTTGGTCATCAAATTATACGTACACACAAATCATTTTCAACTTTGAAGCTGCTAGTTCTTGTACTTGCATGTTTGATTCCGAGATGGAAGCTGCTCATTGATTAATTTGTGCTAAGTAGCCCAGACTTATAAAAGGTTGCTGATCTATATATATGGTCAGTTCAGTACGGCGATCGGTGACCCGGCGCAGAGACTTGAATTAAGACCTAACACATCGCATCACGTACCTGCGAAATGAAGCTGACAACACGTACTTGCACGAGTGAGCCTACATAGCCAAACCATCATGAAAGGACAGAAACTAGACAAAGACCAAGTAAATCCTTACTAGTAACTAGCAGGAAACTCTGAACCATCCAGCCTCTAATGAACCAATAATACTTTTTGCCAGGAATATCTGTCAGACAGTGCTATACATAACACATCTTGATGCATGCATGTATATATTTATTATCTGAAAGTATGGTATATTGTATGTGTACTGACCGGCCGGCTGGTTGCGCTACTGTAGCGTAACAGTAGATTTCTCCAACCCCAAGCCGATAGCTGGAAGCAAAGCAAACTGCCCGGTTTTCTACAAGCAAATAGATGCAATAGGGATACCCCTTGTCGCTTGACAAGAAAGCGCAATAGAAGCTGGACGTGATAGCCGGGCGGGCCAACCGTCACATGCATCAGCATGCATGCATGCCCTCCTCTCCCCTTTCTCTAGTCTCGCTTCACCTCTCAACTCAACACCTCCCCTACCACCTCTGCAGTAGGAGTAGTGGTATTCCTCTACGTACGCATACACCAAACCAATGCTACAAAAACCCCATCACGATCCCTCCCTGAGGTGTCCGTCCAGTGACACAACATGTGAAAATTCAATGCATTTGACCGTGTGAAAACAACGGTTTATAATGTATGAACATCCCAGAATGATTATATAAAAGAGCAAGAGCTTCATCACTTTCATACGTACAGTGCACTGTACACGCGTCTGTATCTTATCATGCACGTACCACTCCTGCATCCCACGCAGAAATAAATACGGCGAGGTGGTTTTATTCAAAGCCCGCACCTACCAGCGTGCATGCAAAGAGACCGGGCAAAGAAGAAAAACAAAACTTACTTGTCCAGTTCTGCATCGGCGCCATGGATTCCATTTGTAGCAACCCCGCCTGCCTCCACTGGGCCAGCAGTCGCGCGGGGTCGTAGGCCGGCCTCCGTAGCTCCTTGTGATCGCTGAAAGATATGCTCCAAGACGTAGTATAAAATATTTCGCCCTAGGTCGCGGCATGCAGTACGACACCCCGCACGCATCGGCGTCCGCCCCCCTACCGATCCATCCAGTCCCCTCCTCTGACATCTGCCCCTAGCAGTACGGTACACCGCATGCAAAGCCAACTATAATAAACAAGAAAGGAATTACTGTGGATAACAATGTCCGGGTGTTTGCTCGCAATTGCAAGCCTTTATTGGGGAGTTAGCAGCGGCAGCAGCACATGTCTCAAGATCACTAGGCAGAGTATGTTAACCAAGGCTATCATCACCCCCCGTCCTAGCGCTAGAGACACCAACACCTGCCGTGTTGGGTCTAAAAAGGGGTCATTAGGGGGCGGGCAGGGCCCATCGTCGCCCCTTTCCAAATGGTGCCGATCATGTGGTGCTTGGCGCCACCAGCGATAGTGGTGCTTAGTTAGTTAGAGTATGTACGTCCTAATTGATTGCCTGCCCGCCTCTCGTGCATGCATGCCACAGCGACAGTGCGACACTTAATTACCGTCCTTTGCATGGACGATGTATACAGTGGACACATGAGACTTTGCTCCATTTGCTTATGCGATGATGGTCCAAATTAAGCTTTCTCGGGGCAGTAGAAGTACAACTACAACTACAAGGAGGTGTTCATGCCGGGCCTTGGCACCCCTGTGCATGACCATGTAGCAACCACCCAGCAGGAGCATGCGATGCATCGTGATCGAGCGGTACGCCTACAGCGTTACAGCTGTGGGTACTGGAGCGGGTGTCCTCCGGTCCGGCGCGGCACGGTGCATATCAAATCATTTGACCATGTAGTACGTACCCTCGCAAACAGTTAGCCACAATCAGCCAGCCCACGGTAAAATCTGCGTGTGTAGGATATGCTTATGGTATCATCGTTCATCAGCACAGTGATGTGCTGCGCTGCTCGAAGCAAAGTAAAAGAGGCCGGCAAAAGCTAGGCTGTGGTGTGCTAGACGTGGACTGTGGAGTTTGGTCGAGGGGATTCTGATTCGTGAATCATGCGCCCACACACACGCACGGCCACACCAATCCAACGGGGTGGCAGCAGCTGCACAGCACGCGTCTACCCGATGAACAGTGCGACGCACGTCGCCGCCACCCCCCCCCCCCCCCCCCCCCCCCCCCCCCCGCGGCACCGGCATGTGCGGTGTCCGCACGGCCGCACGCACGGCGCTGCGTTGCGTTGCGTCGACCGATCCATCGACGGATGGATCGATCAATCACGACGGCCCCTTTGCTTTGCTTTGCTTTGCGGTTGGCTCCACAGGCGCCGCGTCAATCGACGCAACAGCTGCACGCACCAGCCAGTAGCAGCGCCGCACCGTCCGCATCTGCATGCATGAATGCGTGATGGAACCCCCGGCCGGCCCAGGGCCACGGGGACAGGCTCGCGCACACGTGCGCACGCCCAGAGGGCTCCTGTAGCCGCGGCCCGGCCGTGTCGATTGATCCTCCTTCCTTCCTTGCCCTGCAGCCTTCTTCTTCTTCTTCCCTTCTCCCCACTCTGAACCATGCAGCTGGTTGCAGTGCCTGAATGTTATCTGCAGTGCCCAACTGTTGATGGTTTTTGTCTGTCGGGCTCAGGAAGCAGCATCAGCCGAGTAAATTGCGCATGCACACATAACGAAATGGAGCAAGAAAGGTTGTGACCATACGGCCAAGCCGGCGACCAGGTCCATTACACTGTTCTCAGCTTATTAAACATGTTCAGACACTTCCGACTAGAGGAATCTAGCTGTCGAACCTATCTGTGACAAAGCTACAACCTGTGAGCGTAGAGAATGTGCCACTACTAATTACTGAATTTTTTAAAAGAAACAGAGGTCCAAGACGCTTCCAAGATGTGTTAGGCACACTAGAAACAGTTAACAGTAATACGCAGATAAGAGCAGTGTCCGGCTTGTCTGGCCTGCTTGGCGCCTATTGTGCAATCTGCAATGCTAAAACAGACAGAAATTCTACTGGGACACAAGACACGGCAACATACTTGCACTAAGGATGATAGCAACTTGTTGACACTACCATGCTTGCAGTAAGGATAATGTTCGTCCAGGTTTTTTCAGAAGTTTAGCGGATGTCCACGTAGTGTACCTGATGCAACTGGAAGTGTTTCAGGGCAACAACTGCAATGGGTTAGGTTTACCTGCTCTGGAGTTTTCGTTCTTTCTCCAATTCCTGGTACTGTGGAATGAACAAGTCCAAAGTGTCTTTAATGATAAGCTCGCGAAACCGACACTATAGCAAATTACAGGTTATTAAGTACTGAAAATGATCTTAGCAATGTTCAAAGAAGTTCTTTTTCCTGAAAATGGTCCACAGAAGGCAGAACAGAACAACTGAATCGCAAGGAACAGTAGTGAATAGTTTCAGGGAGAAATAGCAGCACAGAACATACTATAACACTGTGATACCACCCTCATGATCAGGTCGATGCAACTGGTATCTGTTTTGCTTAAAGGAACGAATGTAAGCGCCTATTGCCATTCTGCCAATAATCCAAGCCCAACAATATGGCAACATTACTTTCGAGTAAAATACAGTGTTTTTACAGGAAGGTACTAGATATACCGGATACGGCCAAATAAAAGATTTAAAATCCATGAAAAAGAATTCAGTACAGCAATAGACAGATCAATGTTGATAAACCAAGTCTCAGCGCTTTCACGGTTCCTCTCATTTAGCAATTTTCTGCTGTTGATTCGCCAATTCCTTGCAGTTGCAGGTTGAACTTCTGTATTTGTCTGAGATTAGCAGAATTGTGTTTCTTGAGAGTTCACAAAAAAACTAGCATCTCCCTCTCAAACTTCATGTACGGCCTCACCGATAAAAGAGAGAAACATAAAAAAACCAGTGAATGATTTTTTCTCTTTGTTGAGGGAAGAAACGTCGAGCTGGAAGGATGCTGGACAAGCTATCTGACGATCTCATCGTCCCACAAACTGAACCAAAACTGATAAGCGCTGTTTTGTGCACACGTTTTTCTTGTCATGTCTTTGACTATAAGATAGAAATGAACGCTGTATGCCTTATGTCTTTGACTATAAGGCAGGGGATAGGCGGGCGGATAGAACAGACCTCGGCTGGGACGCCTTCTCCTCTCCTCTGCAGCTCTGCTACGTGGGGATCCCACTCCATATCTCTGGCGAGGCGAAGATGAAGGGCCGCGACGGCGGCGACGCCGGCGTGGGCAGCGGATCAGCGCGGCAGCGATGGCATGGTTGGGGTTTTTTTTTCGAGACAAAGGCATGGTTGGGTTTTGGAGAGGGGAGCGACTAT
This sequence comes from Triticum monococcum, assembly GCA_034509565.1. Lineage (NCBI taxonomy): Eukaryota > Viridiplantae > Streptophyta > Magnoliopsida > Poales > Poaceae > Triticum > Triticum monococcum. Next base: position 636,635,669 of record CM067847.1, on the reverse strand, counting down.
GTATCGCTTACAGCAATGTAGCAGCTCCAATCGATAGTGGGCCAGCCCAGTAACAGGTTTCATCATTTCTCCACTCAGTTTCGTCTTTTCTCTCGTTTTCAAATTTTCATTTCCCATCTTTTCATTTTCTTTGTAATTTCCAAAAAAACTAAAAACTCAAATAGTCCACAAAAAAAATACTTAGTTTAGAAAAATAAAGTTGTCCAATGCTAAAAAATGCCTTTCCTGTGTTCAAAACACCTTCGTCCAATATTAAAAAATTGTAACAAAAAATGTTCACATGTTTCGAAAGAAATGTACGTGGTATATAAAAATATGCTAGTTGTTTATTAAAACAATTCTAAATGCGTATAAAAAGTGTTATTGATGTATACGACAAACATACTATGTGTATGAGACAAAGTAGACATTAAAGCATATATTAAAAATATATTAATCATGTATTTAAAATATGTTCCTGATGTATCAAAAATCGTACAGCACATAAAAAATAGACATCAAAACATATATCTGAAAAAATGTTAATTATGAATTTGAAAAATATTAAAAATGTACAAGAAAAATGTTTATTTAGTATATGAAAAATGTACAATCTGTATGAAAAAGACTAGACATCAGAACATGCAACTGAAAAACTGTTAATCTAGTATCTGAAATTCTTAAATGAGCATAAAAATGTCCCTACTGTATACAAAAATGTAGAATCTATATGAAAAAAAAAGACCTCAAAACAATGTTTAAAAAAAGTATTTTTTTAAATGATCCTGATCCATACGGGAAATGTACAATGTGTATGATAAAAAGGTAAAAATTAAAATAAAACCGAAAATAAACAAAGAAAAATAAAGAGAAAAGGAAAACAGGAAAACCGAAGAAACCAATGCAATGCAAAACAGTGGAACATGGTGGAAAGACAAAAAAAAAGAAACAAATAAAAGTGAAGCAAAAAAACAAAGAAAAAAAGAAAAGCCAAAAAGCTGGTAAAAAACAAAAACAAAATCGAAGAAAGAAAAGGAAAGAAACACAACGACAAGACCGGGCCGAACGTGCGACGAACGCATGACCAAGAACACTCTAGTGGGCCGGCCCAAATGCGCGAGCACTCCGGGCGAGGGAAGCTACCATTTCGCTGTAAGCGAGATATAGCCCCCACGTTTGGAGAGGAGATCGTGCGAAACAGAAGTGAAGAGGACGAAGAACGTTTTTGCCCGACTAGTAAGTTTGCACGTGCAACGCACGTCTCAACTACATCGAATAATTGTCTAATTTTACATGTTTTCATCACTGCAAATGTTTTACTACCAATAATAGCGTTTGTTGGGCTAAAAAAACTAAATCACATGGACAAATGAATGTGCAAATGAGTATACGTAATATATGTAGCTACCACCCACTAATAATTTTTAGTTATTTATGTGGCCGTATCATTCACATTGCTTCTACCCTTATCTCATGGTTACATTCAAAATGATTTTTAATTACAAGTCCCCTCCTCTGTTTTTTTCCTAACTTCATGAATGTACTTTCAGAGATTTTGTAGTATAAGTCATCCAATGGGAATAGATGAACATCCGAATCAAAACATCTCGCTGATCTAAATGAAGTTGAAATTAGAGCGGAACGACATTGAAGTCCAAACATTGCATTCCCAAATGAAGTTACAATAATGATAAAATAGGTTTAAGCAATATAATATGTCATCCAAAAGGAGGAACGACTATAAACACAATAGTATGGAAATATTTGATACACCACAATGCTTCTTTATTTCACTGAAACAAGCGACAAAGCACGGAAAAAAGATGAAGGCTTTAGAAGTTGTTGTCTTCCTCGCTATACTTCAACAACATTTGTAGTGAATGTTGATTCCAAACAAAAAGCTGAAAAGGGGCACAGTAATTCTAGTTACTCACATAACTTCATGTATCTATCATATATTTTTCATGTGTATGGTGATGAACTTCCATAACACATAATAATAAAGAGGAAGACTATTGAGAGCGGCGATTTGGTGCCCGGGCTCAGATGAGCCCGGGCATGAACAGTGTCGCGATTTGAAAAAGAAAAAAGTTCAAAAAAATCCAATTTTTTGTGATGCAGGACGATCCTGTGCGTGAAGTCCATGCAAAATTTTGTGAAGTTTGGAATTTGAGGAGCTCGTGGCAAAAAAGATAAATTTCATATGTCGGAGAAACTTTTGAAAATCGCATTGCTCGCGCCTAATTTTGTTGTTGTTTTTTTTTGCCACGAGCTCCTCAAATGTCCAAACTTCACAAAAATTGGCATGGAGCTCATGCACAGGAGCATCTTGCACCCAAAAAAAATTGTAAATTTTTTGAACTTTTTTTATGTTTCAAATCAAGGCACTGTTCACCAGGCTCATCTGAGCCCGAGCTCTGGGTTGAATTATCGCTAACCAATAATCAATAAAAAAGAGTGATGAAACAACAAGGTATAATATGAGCTTTGTGTTGGTTAGTTCCTACAGCTAGGTGAAAGCAACACTCCATCCAACTAACTCAACAAATGAGTGTCCTCCAAATCCCAAAGCTTACATGTGTGGTGCATCTATTGATGAAAACGTTACCTGTACAGCCACTCCTCAGTCTAAACAACAAGCCAGGGATAAGCGGCACAATGGATCTTCTAAAATGTCACAGATCCAATCTTTGACAGACACATCCTTAGAACACTCTTTGGCACCACCCGTCAAAATCCCTGATACGTCCGTTATAATCAATGAGCCTATGGCATCTTAGCAGCCCTATGACCATAAATCAAGAGAAAAACTCTGTGGTTAACAGTATGACATGAACGAGTAGCAATTGTTGTTCTAGTTAACCTGCAAGGTACGTTGAGCCAGTAAAATAGGTCCCATAATCAAACTTTATGGATTTGGCCCAGTTACCATATTAGAATGGAATGGAATGGAATGTGCTCTTTGTCTGGCACTGCTCTAAGCCTTACTGGCATGCTGCTACTCGGCTCACTGTGATAAAAAAATTGCGAGCAAAATCAGAAGTACAAGTATCCTGTTAGATAGAAATGAAATTTTTTTTCATTTTTGCAAGAGAGAAAATATAACCTTGATGATAGCGGCCATGCACATATTAAGCAAGTATTCCGAATTTCAGATAAAGTATCCGGCACGTGTAATGTGCTATGTCAGATGACAGGTAATGTCTTCTCACATGAAATTCAAGTTGCATCATCCAAGCAACAAGTATATTAGGCAAATTGTGTTGGGGAACGTAGTAATTTCAAAAAATTTCCTACGCACACACAAGATCATGGTGATGCATAGCAACGAGAGGGGAGAGTGTTGTCTACGTACCAACGCAGACCGACTGCGGAAGCGATCACACAACGTGGAGGAAGTAGCCGTACGTCTTCTTCCGATCTGACCGATCCAAGCACCGTTACTCCGGCACCTCCGAGTTCTTAGCACACGTTCCGCTCGATGACGATCCTCGGGCTCCGATCCAGCAAAGCATCGAGGAAGAGTTCCGTCAGCACGACGGCGTGGTGACGATCTTGATGAACTACAGCAGCAGGGCTTCGCCTAAACCCTGCTACAGTATTATCGAGGAATATGGTAGCAGGGGGCACCGCGCACGGCTAAGGAATAGATCACGTGGATCAACTTGTGTGTCTATAGGGTGCCCCCTGCCCTCGTATATAAAGGAGCAAGGGGAGGAGGCGGCCGGCCAAGGTGTGGCGCGCCAAGGGGAGTCCTACTCCCACCGGGAGTAGGACTCCTAGTTGGACTAGGAGAGAAGGGGGAGAATAGGACGAAGAGAGGAAGGAAAGGGGGGGCGCCGACCCCCTTCCCTTGTCCTATTCGGACTAGGAAGGGGAGGGGCGCGCGGCCACCTCTTGCCTCCTCTCCTCTTCTCCCTTAAGGCCCATGTTGGCCCAATAACCCCACGGGGGGTTTCGGTAACCCCCCCCCCCCCCCCCCGGTACTCCGGTAAAATCCCGATTTCACCCGGAACACTTCCGATGTCCAAACATAGGCTTCTAATATATCAATCTTTACGTCTCGACCATTTCGAGACTCCTCGTCATGTCCTTGATCACATCCGGGACTCCGAACAACCTTCGGTACATCAAAATGCATAAACTCATAATAACTGTCATCGTAACGTTAAGCGTGCGGACCCTACGGTTCGAGAACAATGTAGACATGACCGAGACACGTCTCCGGTCAATAACCAATAGCGGGACCTGGATGCCCATATTGGCTCCTACATATTCTACGAAGATCTTTATCGGTCAGACCACATAACAACATACGTTGTTCCCTTTGTCATCGGTATGTTACTTGCCCGAGATTCGATCGTCGGTATCCAATACCTAGTTCAATCTCGTTACTGGCAAGTCTCTTTACTCGTTCTGTAATACATCATCTCACAACTAACATCTTAGTTATAATGCTTGCAAGGCTTATGTGATGTGCATTACCGAGAGGGCCCAGAGATACCTCTCCGACACTCGGAGTGACAAACCCTAATCTTGAAATACGCCAACCCAACATCTACCATTGGAGACACCTGTAGTACTCCTTTATAATCACCCAGTTACGTTGTGACGTTTGGTAGTACCCAAAGTGTTCCTCCGGTAAACGGGAGTTGCATAATCTCATAGTTATAGGAACATGTATAAGTCATGAAGAAAGCAATAGCAACATACTAAACGATCGGGTGCTAAGCTAATGGAATGGGTCATGTCAATCAGATCATTCAACTAATGATGTGACCTCGTTAATCAAATAACAACTCTTTGTTCATGGATAGGAAACATAACCATCTTTGATTAACGAGCTAGTCAAGTAGAGGCATACTAGTGACACTCTGTTTGTCTATGTATTCACACATGTATTATGTTTCCGGTTAATACAATTCTAGCATGAATAATAAAAATTTATCATGATATAAGGAAATAAATAATAACTTTATTATTGCCTCTAGGGCATATTTCCTTCAGTCTCCCACTTGCACTAGAGTCAATAATCTAGATTACACAGTAATGATTCTAACACCCATGGAGCCTTGGTGCTGATCATGTTTTGCTCGTGGAAGAGGCTTAGTCAACGGGTCTGCAACATTCAGATCCGTATGTATCTTGCAAATCTCTATGTCTCCCACCTGGACTAGATCCCGGATGGAGTTGAAGCGTCTCTTGATGTGTTTGGTCCTTTTGTGAAATCTGGATTCCTTTGCCAAAGCAATTGCACCAGTATTGTCACAAAAGATTTTCATTGGACCCGATGCACTAGGTATGACACCTAGATCGGATATGAACTCCTTCATCAAGACTCCTTCGTTCGCTGCTTCCGAAGCAGCTATGTACTCCGCTTCACATGTAGATCCCGCTACGACGCTTTGTTTAGAACTGCACCAACTGACAGCTCCACCGTTTAAAGTAAACACGTATCCGGTTTGCGATTTAGAATCGTCCGGATCAGTGTCAAAGCTTGCATCAACGTAACCTCTTACGGTGAGCTCTTTGTCACCTCCATATACGAGAAACATATCCTTAGTCCTTTTCAGGTATTTCAGGATGTTCTTGACCGCTGTCCAGTGATCCACTCCTGGATTACTTTGGTACCTCCCTGCTAAACTTATAGCAAGGCACACATCAAGTCTGGTACACAGCATTGCATACATGATAGAGCCTATGGCTGAAGCATAGGGAACATCTTTCATTTTCTCTCTATCTTCTGCAGTGGTCGGGCATTGAGTCTGACTCAACTTCACACCTTGTAACACAGGCAAGAACCCTTTCTTTGCTTGATCCATTTTGAACTTCTTCAAAATCTTGTCAAGGTATGTGCTTTGTGAAAGTCCAATTAAGCGTCTTGATCTATCTCTATAGATCTTTATGCCTAATATGTAAGCAGCTTCCCCGAGGTCTTTCATCGAAAAACTTTTATTCAAGTATCCCTTTATGCTATCCAGAAATTCTATATCATTTCTAATCAGCAATATGTCATCCACATATAATATCAGAAATGCTACAGAGCTCCCACTCACTTTCTTGTAAATACAGGCTTCTCCAAAAGTCTGTATAAAGCCAAATGCTTTGATCACACTATCAAAGCGTTTATTCCAACTCCGAGATGCTTGCACCAGTCCATAAATGGATCGCTGGAGTTTGCATACTTTGTTAGCTCCCTTTGGATCGACAAAACCTTCTGGTTGCATCATATACAACTCTTTTTCCAGAAATCCATTCAGGAATGCAGTTTTGACATCCATCTGCCATATTTCATAATCATAAAATGCGGCAATTGCTAACATGATTCTGACGGACTTAAGCTTCGCTACGGGTGAGAAGGTCTCATCGTAGTCAACCCCTTGAACTTGTCGAAAACCTTTTGCGACAAGTCGAGCTTTATAGACAGTAATATTACCGTCAGCGTCAGTCTTTTTCTTGAAGATCCATTTATTCTCAATTGCTTGCCGACCATCGGGCAAGTCAACCAAAGTCCATACTTTGTTCTCATACATGGATCCCATCTCAGATTTCATGGCCTCAAGCCACTTTGCGGAATCTGGGCTCACCATCGCTTCTTCATAGTTCGTAGGTTCATCATGATCTAGTAGCATGACTTCCAGAATTGGATTACCGTACCACTCTGGTGCGGATCTTACTCTGGTTGATCTACGTGGTTCAGTAGTATCTTGTCCTGAAGTTTCATGATCATCATCATTAGCTTCCTCACTAATTGGTATAGGTGTTGCAGAAATAGTTTTCTGTGATGTACTACTTTCCTATAAGGGAGCAGGTACAGTTACCTCGTCAAGTTCTACTTTCCTCCCACTCACTTCTTTCGAGAGAAACTCCTTCTCTAGAAAGTTTCCGAACTTAGCAACAAAAGTCTTGCCTTCGGATCTGTGATAGAAGGTGTATCCAATAGTTTCCTTTGGATATCCTATGAAGACACATTTCTCCGATTTGGGGTCGAGCTTATCAGGTTGAAGCTTTTTCACATAAGCATCGCAGCCCCAAACCTTAAGAAACGACAACTTTGGTTTCTTGCCAAACCATAGTTCATAAGGCGTCGTCTCAACGGATTTTGATGGTGCCCTATTTAACGTGAATGCGGCCGTCTCTAAAGCATAACCCCAAAACGATAGCGGTAAATCAGTAAGAGACATCATAGATCGCACCATATCTAGTGAAGTACGATTATGACGTTCGGACACACCATTACGCTGTGGTGTTCCGGGTGGCGTGAGTTGCGAAACTATTCCACAATTTTTCAAATGTACACCAAACTCGTAACTCAAATATTCTCCTCCACGATCAGTGAAGGAAATATGCCCTAGAGGCAATAATAAAGTTATTATTTATTTCCTTATATCATGATAAATGTTTATTATTCATGCTAGAATTGTATTAACCGGAAACATAATACATGTGTGAATACATAGACCAACAGAGTGTCACTAGTATGCCTCTACTTGACTAGCTCGTTAATCAAAGATGGTTATGTTTCCTAACCATGAACAAAGGGTTGTTATTTGATTAACGAGGTCACATCATTAGTTGAATGATCTGATTGACATGACCCATTCCATTAGCTTAGCACCCGATCGTTTAGTATGTTGCTATTGCTTTCTTCATGACTTATACATGTTCCTATAACTATGAGATTATGCAACTCCCGTTTACCGGAGGAACACTTTGGGTACTACCAAACATCACAACGTAACTGGGTGATTATAAAGGAGTACTACAGGTGTCTCCAATGGTGGATGTTGGGTTGGCGTATTTCGAGATTAGGGTTTGTCACTCCGATTGTCGGAGAGGTATCTCTGGGCCCTCTCGGTAATACACATCACATAAGCCTTGCAAGCATAATAACTAAGATGTTAGTTATGAGATGATGTATTACGGAACGAGTAAAGAGACTTACCAGTAACGAGATTGAACTAGGTATTGGATACCGACGATCAAATCTCGGGCAAGTAACATACCGATGACAAAGGGAACAACGTATGTTGTTATGCGGTCTGACCGATAAAGATCTTCGTAGAATATGTAGGAACCAATATGGGCATCCAGGTCCCGCTATTGGTTATTGATTGGAGACATGTCTCGGTCATGTCTACATTGTTCTCGAACCGTAGGGTCCGCACGCTTAACGTTACGATGACAGTTATTATGAGTTTATGCATTTTGATGTACCGAAGGTTGTTCGGAGTCCCAGATGAGATCACGGACATGACGAGGAGTCTCGAAATGGTCGAGACGTAAAGATTGATATATTGGAAGCCTATGTTTGGACATCGGAAGTGTTCCGGATGAAATCGGGATTTTACCGGAATACCGGGAGGGTTACCGGAACCCCCCGGGAGGCAAATGGGCCTATTGGGCCTTAGTGGAAAAGTGAAAAGGGGCTGCCCACAAGGGCTGCGCGCCTCCCCCCCTTCCCTAGTCCTATTAGTACTACGAGAAGGGGCCGGCCCCCCTCTCTTCTCTCTTCTCTTTGGAGAGTCCTATTAGGAATAGGATTGGGGGGGGGGGGGGTCCTACTCCCGGTAGGAGTAGGACTCCTCCTGCGCCTCTCTCTCCCTAGCCGGCCGAACCCCTCCCCCTGCTCCTTTATATACGGGGGCAGGGGGCACCCCATAGACACACAAGTTGATCATTGTTGATCGTTCCTTAGCCGTGTGCGGTGCCCCCTGCCACCAAATTCCACCTCGGTCATATCGTTGTAGAGCTTAGGCGAAGCCCTGCGTCGGTAGTACATCAAGATCGTCATCACGCCGTCGTGCTGACGGAACTCTTCCTCGACGCTTTGCTGGATCGGAGCCCGAGGATCGTCATCGAGCTGAACGTGTGCTAAGAACTCGGAGGTGCCGGAGTAACGGTGCTTGGATCGGTCGGATCGGGAAGAAGACGTACGACTACTTCCTCTACGTTGTGAGATTGCTTCCGCAGTCGGTCTGCGTTGGTACATAGACAATACTCTCTCCCTCGTTGCTATGCATCACCATGATCTTGCGTGTGCGTAGGAAAATTTTCGAAATTACTACGTTCCCCAACAGTGATATTAGAGCCAGGTTCTATGGTTTGATGTTATTTGCACGAGTAGAACACAAGTGAGTTGTGGGCGATACAAGTCATACTGCCTACCAGCATGTCATACTTTGGTTCGGCGGTATTGTTGGACGAGACAATCCGGACCAACCTTACGCGTACTCTTACGCGAGACCGGGTCCCTCGACGTGCTATGCACACAGATGGCTTGCGGAAGAATGTCTCTCCAACTTTAGTTGAACCAAGTGTGGCTACGCCCGGTCCTTGAGAAGGTTAAAACGGAGTCTATTTGACAAACTATCATTGTGGTTTTGATGCGTAGGTGAGATGAGTTCTTACTTAAGCCCGTAGCAGCCACGTAAAACTTGCAACAACAAAGTAGAGGACGTCTAACTTGTTTTTGCAGGGCATGTTGTGATGTGATATGGTCAAGGCATGATGCTAAATTTTATTGTATGAGATGATCATGTTTTGTAACCGAGTTATCGGCAACTGGCAGGAGCCATATGGTTGTCGCTTTATTGTATGCAATGCAATCGCGATGTAATGCTTTACTTTATTACTAAGCGGTAGTGATAGTCGTGGAAGCATAAGATTGGCGAGACGACAACGATGCTACGATGGAGATCAAGGTGTCGTGCCGGTGACGATGGTGATCATGACGGTGCTTCGGAGATGGAGATCACAAGCACAAGATGATGATGGCCATATCATATCACTTATATTGATTGCATGTGATGTTTATCCTTTTATGCATCTTATCTTGCTTTGATTGACGGTAGCATTATAAGATGATCTCTCACTAAATTATCAAGAAGTGTTCTCCCTGAGTATGCACCGTTGCCAAAGTTCGTCGTGCCAGACACCACGTGATGATCGGGTGTGATAAGCTCTACGTCCATCTACAACGGGTGCAAGCCAGTTTTGCACACGCAGAATACTCGGGTTAAACTTGACGAGCCTAGCATATGCAGATATGGCCTCGGAACACAGAGACCAAAAGGTCAAGCGTGAATCATATAGTAGATATGATCAACATGACGATGTTCACCATTGAAAACTACTCCATCTCACGTGATGATCGGTTATGGTTTAGTTGATTTGGATCATGTGATCACTTAGAGGATTAGAGGGATGTCTATCTAAGTGGGAGTTCCTAAGTAATTTGATTAACTGAACTTAAACTTATCATGAACTTAGTACCTGATAGTATCTTGCTTGTTTATGTTGATTGTAGATAGATGGCTCGTGCTGTTGTTCCGTTGAATTTTAATGCGTTCCTTGAGAAAGCAAAGTTGAAAGATGATGGTAGCAATTACATGGACTGGGTCTGTAACCTGAGGATTATCCTCATTGCTGCACAGAAGAATTACGTCCTGGAAGCACCGCTGGGTGCCAGGCCTGCTGCTGGAGCAACACCAGATGTTATGAACGTCTGGCAGAGCAAAGCTGATGACTACTCGATAGTTCAGTGTGCCATGCTTTACGGCTTAGAATCGGGACTTCAACGACGTTTTGAACGTCATGGAGCATATGAGATGTTCCAGGAGTTGAAGTTAATATTTCAAGCAAATGCCCGAATTGAGAGATATGAAGTCTCCAATAAGTTCTATAGCTGCAAGATGGAGGAGAACAGTTCTGTCAGTGAGCATATACTCAAAATGTTTGGGTATAATAATCACTTGATTCAGATGGGAGTTGATCTTCCAGATGATTGCGTCATTGACAGAATTCTCCAATCACTGCCACCAAGCTACAAGAGCTTCGTGATGAACTATAATATGCAAGGGATGAACAAGACTATTCCCGAGCTCTTCGCAATGCTGAAAGCTGCGGAGGTAGAAATCAAGAAAGAGCATCAAGTGTTGATGGTTAACAAAACCACTGGTTTCAAGAAAAAGGGCAAAGGGAAGAAGAAGGGGAACTTCAAGAAGAACAGCAAGCTAGTTGCTGCTCAGGAGAAGAAACCCAAGTCTGGACCTAAGCCTGAAACTGAGTGCTTCTACTGCAAGCAGACTGGTCACTGGAAGCGGAACTGCCCCAAGTATTTGGCGGATAAGAAGGATGGCAAGGTGAACAAAGGTATATGTGATATACATGTTATTGATGTGTACCTTACTAGAGCTCGCAGTAGCACCTGGGTATTTGATACTGGTTCTGTTGCTAATATTTGCAACTCGAAACAAGGACTACAGAATAAGCAGACGCTAGCAAAGGACGAGGTGACGATGTGCTTGGGAAATGGTTCCAAAGTCGATGTGATCGCGGTCGGCACGCTACCTCTACATCTTCCTTCGGGATTAATATTAGACCTAAATAATTGTTATTTGGTGCCAGCGTTGAGCATGAACATTATATCTGGATCTTGTTTGATGCGAGACGGTTATTCATTTAAATCAGAGAATAATGGTTGTTCTATTTATATGAGTAATATCTTTTATGGTCATGCACCTTTGAAGAGTGGTCTATTCTTGTTGAATCTCGATAGTAGTGATACACATATTCATAATGTAGAATCCAAAAGATGCAGAGTTGATAATGATAGTGCAACTTATTTGTGGCACTGCCGTTTAGGTCATATCGGTGTAAAGCGCATGAAGAAACTCCATACCGATGGGCTTTTGGAACCACTTGATTATGAATCACTTGGTACTTGCGAACCGTGCCTCATAGGCAAGATGACCAAAACAGCGTTCTCCGGTACTATGGAGAGAGCAACAGATTTATTGGAATCATACATACCGATGTATGTGGTCCGATGAATATTGAGGCTCGTGGCGGATATCGTTATTTTCTCACCTTCACAGATGATTTAAGCAGATATGGGTATATCTACTTAATGAAACATAAGTCTGAAACATTTGAAAAGTTCAAGGAATTTCAGAGTGAAGTTGAAAATCATCGTAACAAGAAAATAAAGTTTCTACGATCTGATTGTGGAGGAGAATATTTGAGTTACGAGTTTGGTATACATTTGAAAAATTGTGGAATAGTTTCGCAACTCACGCCACCCGGAACACCACAGCGTAATGGTGTGTCCAAACGTCGTAATCGTACTTTACCGGATATGGTGCGATCTATGATGTCTCTTACTGATTTACCGCTATCGTTTTGGGGTTATGCTTTAGAGACGGCCGCATTCACGTTAAATAGGGCACCATCAAAATCCGTTGAGATGACGCCTTATGAACTATGGTTTGGCAAGAAACCAAAGTTGTCGTTTCTTAAAGTTTGGGGTTGCGATGCTTATGTGAAAAAGCCTCAACCTGATAAGCTCGAACCCAAAGCGGAGAAATGTGTCTTCATAGGATACCCAAAGGAAACTGTTGGGTATACCTTCTATCACAGATCCGAAGGCAAGACATTCGTTGCTAAGAATGGATCATTTCTAGAGAAGGAGTTTCTCTCGAAAGAAGTGAGTGGGAGGAAAGTAGAACTTGACGAGGTAACTGTACCTGCTCCCTTATTGGAAAATAGTACATCACAAAAAACTGTTTCTGCGACACCTATATCAATTAGTGAGGAAGCTAATGATGATGATCATGAAACTTCAGGGCAAGATACTACTGAACCACGTAGATCAACCAGAGTGAGATCCGCACCAGAGTGGTACGGTAATCCAGTTCTGGAAGTCATGCTACTAGATCATGATGAACCTACAAACTATGAAGAAGCGATGGTGAGCCCAGATTCCGCAAAGTCGCTTAAGGCCATGAAATCTGAGATGGGATCCATGTATGAGAACAAAGTATGGACTTTGGTTGACTTGTCCGATGATCGGCAAGCAATTGAGAATAAATGGATCTTCAAGAAAAAGACTGACGCTGACGGTAATATTACTGTCTATAAAGCTCGACTTGTCGCAAAAGGTTTTCGACAAGTTCAAGGGGTTGACTACGATGAGACCTTCTCACCCGTAGCGATGCTTAAATCCGTCAGAATCATGTTAGCAATTGTCGCATTTTATGATTATGAAATATGGCAGATGGATGTCAAAACTGCATTCCTGAATGGATTTCTAGAAGAAGAGTTGTATATGATGCAACCAGAAGGTTTTGTCGATCCAAAGGGAGCTAACAATGTATGCAAACTCCAGCTATCCATTTATGGACTGGTGCAAGCATCTCGGAGTTGGAATAAACGCTTTGATAGTGTGATCAAAGCATTTGGCTTTATACAGACTTTTGGAGAAGCCTGTGTTTACAAGAAAGTGAGTGGGAGCTCTGTAGCATTTCTGATATTATATGTGGATGACATATTGCTGATTGGAAATGATATAGAATTTCTGGATAGCATAAAGGGATACTTGAATAAAAGTTTTTCGATGAAAGACCTCGGGGAAGCTGCTTACATATTAGGCATAAAGATCTATAGAGATAGATCAAGACGCTTAATTGGACTTTCACAAAGCACATACCTTGACATGATTTTGAAGAAGTTCAAAATGGATCAAGCAAAGAAAGGGTTCTTGCCTGTGTTACAAGGTGTGAAGTTGAGTCAGACTCAATGCCCGACCACTGCAGAAGATAGAGAGAAAATGAAAGATGTTCCCTATGCTTCAGCCATAGGCTCTATCATGTATGCAATGCTGTGTACCAGACCTGATGTGTGCCTTGCAATAAGTTTAGCAGGGAGGTACCAAAGTAATCCAGGAGTGGATCACTGGACAGCGGTCAAGAACATCCTGAAATACCTGAAGAGGACTAAGGATATGTTTCTCGTATATGGAGGTGACAAAGAGCTCACCGTAAGAGGTTACGTTGATGCAAGCTTTGACACTGATCCGGACGATTCTAAATCGCAAACCGGATACGTGTTTACTTTAAACGGTGGAGTTGTCAGTTGGTGCAGTTCTAAACAAAGCATCGTAGCGGGATCTACATGTGAAGCGGAGTACATAGCTGCTTCGGAAGCAGCGAACGAAGGATTCTGGATGAAGGAGTTCATATCCGATCTAGGTGTCATACCTAGTGCATCGGGTCCAATGAAAATCTTTTGTGACAATACTGGTGCAATTGCTTTGGCAAAGGAATCCAGATTTCACAAAAGGACCAAACACATCAAGAGACGCTTCAACTCCATCCGGGATTTAGTCCAGGTGGGAGACATAGAGATTTGTAAGATACATACGGATCAGAATGTTGCAGACCCGTTGACTAAGCCTCTTCCACGAGCAAAACATGATCAGCACCAAGGCTCCATGGGTGTTAGAATCATTACTGTGTAATCTAGATTATTGACTCTAGTGCAAGTGGGAGACTGAAGGAAATATGCCCTAGAGGCAATAATAAAGTTATTATTTATTTCCTTATATCATGATAAATGTTTATTATTCATGCTAGAATTGTATTAACCGGAAACATAATACATGTGTGAATACATAGACCAACAGAGTGTCACTAGTATGCCTCTACTTGACTAGCTCGTTAATCTAAGATGGTTATGTTTCCTAACCATGAACAAAGGGTTGTTATTTGATTAACGAGGTCACATCATTAGTTGAATGATCTGACTGACATGACCCATTCCATTAGCTTAGCACCCGATCGTTTAGTATGTTGCTATTGCTTTCTTCATGACTTATACATGTTCCTATAACTATGAGATTATGCAACTCCCGTTTACCGGAGGAACACTTTGGGTACTACCAAACGTCACAACGTAACTGGGTGATTATAAAGGAGTACTACAGGTGTCTCCAATGGTGGATGTTGGGTTGGCGTATTTCGAGATTAGGGTTTGTCACTCCGATTGTCGGAGAGGTATCTCTGGGCCCTCTCGGTAATACACATCACATAAGCCTTGCAAGCATAATAACTAAGATGTTAGTTATGAGATGATGTATTACGAAACGAGTAAAGAGACTTACCAGTAACGAGATTGAACTAGGTATTGGATACCGACGATCGAATCTCGGGCAAGTAACATACCGATGACAAAGGGAACAACGTATGTTGTTATGCGGTCTGACCGATAAAGATCTTCGTAGAATATGTAGGAACCAATATGGGCATCCAGGTCCCGCTATTGGTTATTGACCGGAGACATGTCTCGGTCATGTCTACATTGTTCTCGAACCGTAGGGTCCGCACGCTTAACGTTACGATGACAGTTATTATGAGTTTATGCATTTTGATGTACCGAAGGTTGTTCAGAGTCCCGGATGAGATCACGGACATGACGAGGAGTCTCGAAATGGTCGAGACGTAAATATTGATATATTGGAAGCCTATGTTTGGACATCGGAAGTGTTCCGGATGAAATCGGGATTTTACCGGAATACCGGGAGGGTTACCGGAACCCCCCGGGAGGCAAATGGGCCTATTGGGCCTTAGTGGAAAAGTGAAAAGGGGCTGCCCACAAGGGCTGCGCGCCTCCCCCCCTTCCCTAGTCCTATTAGGACTACGAGAAGGGGCCGGCCCCCTCTCTTCTCTCTTCTCTTTGGAGAGTCCTATTAGGAATAGGATTGGGGGGGGAGTCCTACTCTCGGTAGGAGTAGGACTCCTCCTGGGCCTCTCTCTCCCAAGCCGGCCGAACCCCTCCCCCTGCTCCTTTGTATACGGGGGCAGGGGGCACCCCATAGACACACAAGTTGATCATTGTTGATCGTTCCTTAGCCGTGTGCGGTGCCCCCTGCCACCAAATTCCACCTCGGTCATATCGTTGTAGAGCTTAGGCGAAGCCCTGCGTCGGTAGTACATCAAGATCGTCATCACGCCGTCGTGCTGATGGAATTCTTCCTCGACGCTTTGCTGGATCGGAGCCCGAGGATCGTCATCGAGCTGAACGTGTGCTAAGAACTCGGAGGTGCCGGAGTAACGGTGCTTGGATCGGTCGAATCGGGAGGAAGACGTACGACTACTTCCTCTATGTTGTGAGATCGCTTCCGCAGTCGGTCTGCGTTGGTACGTAGACAATACTCTCCCCCTCGTTGCTATGCATCACCATGATCTTGCGTGTGCGTAGGAAAATTTTTGAAATTACTACGTTCCCCAACAATCAGATCGTAGAAACTTTATTTTCTTGTTACGATGATTTTCAACTTCACTCTGAAATTCCTTGAACTTTTCAAATGTTTCAGACTTATGTTTCATTAAGTAGATATACCCATATCTGCTTAAATCATCTGTGAAGGTGAGAAAATAACGATATCCGCCATGAGCTTCAATATTCATCGGACCACATACATCGGTATGTATGATCTCCAATAAATCTGTTGCTCTCTTCATAGTACCGGAGAACGGTGTTTTAGTCATCTTGCCTATGAGGCACGGTTCGCAAGTACCAAGTGATTCATAATCAAGTGGTTCCAAAAGCCCATCAGTATGGAGTTTCTTCATGCGCTTTACACCGATATGACCTAAACGGCAGTGCCACAAATAAGTTGCACTATCATTATCAAATCTGCATCTTTTGGCTTCTACATTATGAATATGTGTATCACTACTATCGAGATTCAACAAGAATAGACCACTCTTCAAAGGTGCATGACCATAAAAGATATTACTCATATAAATAGAACAACCATTATTCTCAGATTTAAATGAGTAACCGTCTCGCATTAAACAAGATCCAGATATAATGTTCATGCTCAACGCTGGCACCAAATAACAATTATTTAGGTCTAATATTAATCCCGAAGGTAGATGTAGAGGTAGCGTGCCGACCGCGATCACATCGACTTTGGAACCGTTTCCCACGCGCATCGTCACCTCGTCCTTTGCTAGCGTCCGCTTATTCTGTAGTCCCTGTTTCGAGTTGCAAATATTAGCAACAGAACCAGTATCAAATACCCAGGTGCTACTGCGAGCTCTAGTAAGGTACACATCAATAACATGTATATCACATATACCTTTGTTCACCTTGCCATCCTTCTTATCCACCAAATACTTGGGGCAGTTCCGCTTCCAGTGACTAGTCTGCTTGCAGTAGAAGCACTCAGTTTCAGGCTTAGGTCCAGACTTGGGTTTCTTCTCCTGAGCAGCAACTTGCTTGCTGTTCTTCTTGAAGTTCCCCTTCTTCTTCCCTTTGCCCTTCTTCTTGAAACTAGTGGTCTTGTTTACCATCAACACTTGATGCTCCTTCTTGATTTCTACCTCCGCAGCTTTCAGCATTGCGAAGACCTCGGGAATAGTCTTGTTCATCCCTTGCATATTATAGTTCATCACGAAGCTCCTGTAGCTTGGTGGCAGTGATTGGAGAATTCTGTCAATGACGCAATCATCTGGAAGATTAACTCCCATCTGAATCAAGTGACTATTATACCCAGACATTTTGAGTATATGCTCACTGACAGAACTGTTCTCCTCCATCTTGCAGCTATAGAACTTATTGGAGACTTCATATCTCTCAATTCGGGCATTTGCTTGAAATATCAACTTCAACTCCTGGAACATCTCATATGCTCCATGATGTTCAAAACGTCGTTGAAGTCCCGATTCTAAGCCATAAAGCATGGCACACTGAACTATCGAGTAGTCATCAGCTTTGCTCTGCCAGACGTTCATAACATCTGGCGTTGCTCCAGCAGCAGGCCTGGCACCCAGCGGTGCTTCCAGGACGTAATTCTTCTGTGCAGCAATGAGGATAATCCTCAAGTTACGGACCCAGTCTGTGTAATTGCCAGCATCATCTTTCAACTTTGCTTTCTCAAGGAACGCATTAAAATTCAACGGAACAACAGCACGAGCCATCTATCTACAATCAACATAAACAAGCAAGATACTATCAGGTACTAAGTTCATGATAAGTTTAAGTTCAGTTAATCAAATTACTTAAGAACTCCCACTTAGATAGACATCCCTCTAATCCTCTAAGTGATCACATGATCCAAATCAACTAAACCATAACCGATCATCACGTGAGATGGAGTAGTTTTCAATGGTGAACATCGTTATGTTGATCATATCTACTATATGATTCACGCTCGACCTTTCGGTCTCCGTGTTCCGAGGCCATATCTGTATATGCTTGGCTCGTCAAGTATAACCTGAGTATTCTGCGTGTGCAACTGTTTTGCACCCATTGTATTTGGACGTAGAGCTTATCACACCCGATCATCACGTGGTGTCTGGGCACGACGAACTTTGGCAACGGTGCATACTCAGGGAGAACACTTATTGATAATTTAGTGAGAGATCATCTTATAATGCTACCGTCAATCAAAGCAAGATAAGATGCATAAAAGATAAACATCACATGCAATCAATATAAGTGATATGATATGGCCTTCATCTTGTGCTTGTGATCTCCATCTCCGAAGCACCGTCATGATCACCATCGTCACCGGCGCGACACCTTGATCTCCATCGTAGCATCGTTGTCGTCTCGCCAATCTTATGCTTCCACGACTATCACTACCGCTTAGTAATAAAGTAAAGCATTACATCGCGATTGCATTGCATACAATAAAGCGACAACCATATGGCTCCTGCCAGTTGCCGATAACTCGGTTACAAAACATGATCATCTCATACAATAAAATTTAGCATCATGCCTTGACCATATCACATCACAACATGCCCTGCAAAAACAAGTTAGACGTCCTCTACTTTGTTGTTGCAAGTTTTACGTGGCTGCTACGGGCTTTAAGCAAGAACTCATCTCACCTACGCATCAAAACCACAACGATAGTTCGTCAAATAGACTCCGTTTTAACCTTCTCAAGGACCGGGCGTAGCCACACTCGGTTCAACTAAAGTTGGAGAGACAGTCGCCCGCAAGCCATCTATGTGCAAAGCACGTCGAGGGAACCGGTCTCGCGTAAGCGTACGCGTAAGGTTGGTCCGGGTCGTCTCGTCCAACAATACCGCCGAACCAAAGTATGACATGCTGGTAGGCAGTATGACTTGTATCGCCCACAACTCACTTGTGTTCTACTCGTGCAAATAACATCAAACCATAAAACCTAGGATCGGATGCCACTGTTGGGGAACGTAGTAATTTCAAAAAAATTCCTACGCACACACAAGATCATGGTGATGCATAGCAACGAGAGGGGAGAGTGTTGTCTACGTACCAACGCAGACCGACTGCGGAAGCGATCACACAACGTGGAGGAAGTAGTCGTACGTCTTCTTCCGATCCGACCGATCCAAGCACCGTTACTCTGGCACCTCCGAGTTCTTAGCACATGTTCCGCTCGATGACGATCCTCGGGCTCCGATCCAGCAAAGCGTCAAGGAAGAGTTCCGTCAGCACGACGGCGTGGTGACGATCTTGATGAACTACAGCAGCAGGGCTTCGCCTAAACTCTGCTACAGTATTATCGAGGAATATGGTGGCAGGGGGCACCGCACACGGCTAAGGAATAGATCACGTGGATCAACTTGTGTGTCTATGGGGTGCCCCCTGCCCCCGTATATAAAGGAGCAAGGGGAGGAGGCGGCCGGCCAAGGTGTGGCGCGCCAAGGGGAGTCCTACTCCCACCGGGAGTAGGACTCCTAGTTGGACTAGGAGAGAAGGGGGAGAATAGGAGGAAGAGAGGAAGGAAAGGGGGGGCGCCGGCCCCCTTCCCTTGTCCTATTCGGACTAGGAAGGGGAGGGGCGCGCGGACACCTCTTGCCTCCTCTCCTCTTCTCCCTTAAGGCCCATGTTGGCCCAATAACCCCTCGGGGGGTTCCGGTAACCCCCCCGGTACTCCGGTAAAATGCCGATTTCACCCGGAACAATTCCAATGTCCAAATATAGGCTTCCAATATATCAATCTTTATGTCTCGACCATTTTGAGACTCCTCGTCATGTCCGTGATCACATCCGGGACTCCGAACTAACTTCGGTACATCAAAATGCATAAACTTATAATTACTGTCATCGTAACATTAAGCGTGCGGACCCTACGGTTCGAGAACAATGCAGACATGACCGAGACACGTCTCCGGTCAATAACCAATAGCGGGACCTGGATGCCCATATTGGCTCCTACATATTCTACGAAGATCTTTATCGGTCAGACCGCATAACAACATACGTTGTTCCCTTTGTCATCGGTATGTTACTTGCCCGAGATTCGATCATCGGTATCCAATACCTAGTTCAATCTCGTTACTGGCAAGTCTCTTTACTTGTTCCGTGATACATCATCTAACAACTAACATATTAGTTGCAGTGCTTGCAAGGCTTATGTGATGTGCATTACCGAGAGGGCCCAGAGATACCTCTCCGACACTCGGAGTGACAAACCCTAATCTCGAAATACGCCAACCCAACATCTACCATTGGAGACACCTGTAGTACTCCTTTATAATCACCCAGTTACGTTGTGACGTTTGGTAGTACCCAAAGTGTTCCTCCGGTAAACGGGAGTTGCATAATCTCATAGTTATAGGAACATGTATAAGTCATGAAGAAAGCAATAGCAACATACTAAACGATCGGGTGCTAAGCTAATGGAATGGGTCATGTCAATCAGATCATTCAACTAATGATGTGACCTCGTTAATCAAATAACAACTCTTTGTTCATGGTTAGGAAACATAACCATCTTTGATTAACGAGCTAGTCAAGTAGAGGCATACTAGTGATACTCTGTTTGTCTATGTATTCACACATGTATTATGTTTCCAGTTAATACAATTCTAGCATGAATAATAAACATTTATCATGATATAAGGAAATAAATAATAACTTTATTATTGCCTCTAGGGCATATTTCCTTCAAATGGTGTTGTAAGACAGCCTAACACAATAACCTTAGGAAGCAGTGGCCACAACGTAGCAGCCACTACCAAAGTTGTTCATACCACCTTATCCTGCCCACTGCGGTTCCCTACAATTCATGCCTCTGCTATCAACCATCGGCCATGCCGTGCACACCTGAATGAAGATTAAACCATCAACCCGTCATGCCGTGTCTTTGAAAAGTGTTGCATTCAACGGAAATCAGCAAGGGGGTAAAAACCTGATTCAGAGATACAAGCGGACCCGAAGAATGAAATTAACAACACATTTTAATTGGCTGGCGGATGTGGACCCCACATCCCCGAAAGCGGCAGCCACAACATGAGCCCGCTCGCATGGCCCCAAAGGTAGGCTCAATCTAGACGAATGGGGTTACTGATCTATTGCTCAGCGGCGTGACTGGCCGTGAAAAGGAGCCACGAAGTTGCAAATAGGTAGTTCTTTATGAGTAGTGCAGTAAGGTTCAGTATTCTTTCTAGTGCTTATTAGAGTGCTAGTTTAAAGTTGCATAAATAAATCATGTGTTATTTTCGTAAGACTTGCTTCAGCATAAACAGAGTACTAGAGTGCAGTATTTGGTCCAGCTGCAATCTACTCGTAAGATTTTGCCCGCAAATAGAGTGCTAGAGTGCAGTGTTATTGTCATGTTACCCAAAGAGAGGGGGAGACAGATAAGAAGAGACTAAATCCCTAGGGATTGGGTGGCTCCTATGGTCTTTGTTCTGCTTCGGTTGGGCGACTGCAATGGTATCCTGAGCAGAGGTTGGAGGTCGCTGATGAAGCTATGTACCTAGGGTAGGGTCATGGACCTGTCCCAACTGCCCTACTCAAGGACATCTCTAGAAGAAATCACCTTTCAATCGATTTGGAGGTGTTCCACTCGACAGACTCGAAGACACTCGACCAAGAAGCAATCACTCGACCAAGATCCAACCACTCGACGGCCAGGAGACCTAACGCCCGACCTTAATGTATTTAAAACCCTGCACAACTGAGGGCCGGAGGGGTCCGATGAACTCTATATAAGCCACCCCCCTCCCCAGTGTAAAGGGTTCGCACCCCTGTAATTCATACACGCATAATCCAGTCGACCGCCTCCGGGCTCCGAGACGTAGGGCTATTACTTCCTCCGAGAAGGGCCTGAACTCATAAACCTTGTGTGCATAAAACTACTCCATAGCTAAGATCTTGCCTCTCCATACCTACCCCCCTACATTATTGTTAGACTTAGAACCACGACAGTTGGCGCCCACCGTGGGGCAGGTGTTTTAGCGATTTGTTGGAGGAGTTGCGATCTTTTCCTATCCAAATCATCATGGTTTCTGGCGGAGTTTTGGTGGAGGGCCGCGAGATCCGTCTCGGCGCGCTCACGTTCATCGCCGACGACTCCGCTTGGCTTCAGGAGGCTCCGCTCAACATGGACGCACTCCTTGTCCGTGTGGCAACGCACTTTCGCGCGTGCGTCCGCGGCGTCCTCTTGCAGCAACCGTCGACCCGTTATCGGTCGGTTCCTGTGTTGTCCTCCCTCCCTGTTTCCCACCGGCGCAAGTGCTCCGGTCGGTCGAGACTTCAGCGGTGGGTAAGACACGCGGTGGCACGCCAGTGGGCCACCCCTCAAGTCGCGGCAATCGAGCCCGACGAATCCCTCTACGGCTTGTTCGACCTATCGACTGGCTCCGCAGAGACCGCATCCGAATGCGACAGCAGTGATCCGGCGGTGGAGGTTCTGATGGTCGATGGACCGCCCAGTCCTCCCGGTGTTCCCCGCACCGACGGAGGCGTGGGTGGAGGCGACCCGTCGCGTCCCCATGAGGAATATCTCCCTGAGCCTCTCACATCGCTGCAGAGAGAAGAACTTCGCCGCCGGAACATGGATGCACTGCACACTCCTATCGTTGGAGAAACCCCCGAGGCTCGTGCCTTGGAGGACGCGCGCCTGGCAAACTTGGCCGAGTGCACTCGACTAGAGAACCTCCAGCGAGCACTCGACGAGCATGCGCGACAACGGGTTCCAGAATCCAGTCGATGTCAGCTCTTTCCGCCCCCGCAGGTATATCGAACTCCGATTCAGAATTTAGTAGCTGCAGCCCGTATAGCAGAGTCGATTCAACCTTCCCAGTCGGAGGCTGGCAGAGGCTTGCTGCAGATCAGAGCGTTACTCTGGGCAGCAGGAGACCAGAATTCCGTTGTTTCTTAGTCGCGGAACAGGATTCATAGCAGATCCATTGCTGCAGACACAGTCCAGTCGGCTCATAGCCCAAGATCGCCCCCGAGGCGTGAGGGGCGTGGGGACCGGCGTAATCAGTACGGGAACCGTGAGCAGTATGATCACCGATTCGATCGTGACGGTCGACGTCGAGTGCCCACCCCTCCCCCGAGGAGCGGGTCGTATGTGCCTCGACAGCAGGATGACAGGCGCCCTCGTAGTGGTGGGCGAAAGATTCCAGTCGACCCCAAGGAACCAGGCTTTGATGCGAGATCCATTTTCGTTCAAGGTTTGGTCGACAGGAACAGAGCTCACCGAGAAGGTCATGACAGAGATGCACCTATCAGCAGCAGAGTACATGTTTCGGGGCCAGAGTGCTTTAGTAGAGCCATCAGGGCCGCTATGATTCCTCCCAACTTCAGGTTGGCGACTGGAGTCAGTAAGTTCACTGGTGAGTCCAAGCCCGATACTTGGCTTGAAGACTACTGAGTGGCCGTCCAGATTGGCGGTGGCAATGATGAAGTGGCCATGAAGCACCTGCCTCTCATGTTGGAGGGCTCGGCCAGAGCATGGCTGAATCAGTTAGCACCCATCAGCATTTACACTTGGGAAGATCTCGCCCGAGTGTTTGTCACCACATTTGAAGGAACATGCAAGCGACCGGCAGGGCTGACGGAACTGCGGTCTTGCATGCAGAAGCCGAATGAAACTTTGAGGGATTACATCCAGAGATGGATCATGTTACATCACACGGTAGAGAATGTGCCTGACCACCAAGCAGTCTGTGCCTTCAAAGAAGGCGTCAAGTATAGAGAACTGAATCTGAAATTCGGTCGAACCGCAGACATGTCTCTGAATCGGATGATGGAGATTTCCACCAAGTACGCCAATGGTGAAGATGAGGATCGACTCAGGAGTGGCAAGCTCAAGTCAGTCGCTCAAGAAACCGGAGGAGGAAATTCCAATCGGAAACAGAAGCGGAAAGCCGAGCCAGCTGCTCCTGGGGAAGCCTTGGCTGTAACTCAAGGAAAGTTTAAGGGGAAACCCAAAGGACCTTGGAACCCCAAGAAAGTTAAAGACCAAGATGGAAATGATGTGTTGGATTTGCCATGTCACATCCACACCAAGAAAGATGAAGAGGGTAAGTTCATTTACCCGAAACATACCACTCGACAGTGTCGGCTCTTGATCTAGCAGTTCCAGGGCAAGCAACCCAAAGATAAGAAAAAGGAGTCGGACAAAGTTGAGGACAAGGAAGGCAGTGATGATGGATACCCCCAGGTCAATTCCACCCTGATGATTTTTGCTGATGTTGAAAGCAAAAGTCGACTGAAAGTTACCAACCGTGAGGTGAATATGGTTGCTCCGGCAACACCCAGTTATCTGAAGTGGTCTCAGACTGCCATCACATTCGACCAGTCCAATCACCCAACGCACATTGCCACCCCTATGAGGGAAGCTTTGGTGGTCGACCCAGTTGTTGAAGGCACTCGACTGACCAAAGTCTTGATGGATGGTGGCAGTGGTTTGAACATACTGTATGCTGAGACGTTGAAAGGGATGGGCATGCCGATGTCCAGACTCAGTACCAGCAACATGAGTTTCCATGGAGTCATTCCTGGAAAGAAGGCTGAGTCACTCGGCCAGATTGCTCTTGATGTGGTTTTCGGTGATTCCAAGAATTACCGCAAAGAAAAGTTGACGTTCGAAGTTGCAGATTTCTAGAGTGCTTATCACGCTATTTTGGGCAGGCCGGCTTATGCACGCTTCATGGCTCGACCATGTTATGTGTATCTCAAATTGAAGATGCCTGGTCCCAAAGGTGTGATCACTGTTACGGGCAATCGGAAGAAAGCAAAAGAGTGTTTTCAGAAAGGTTCAAAGATCACTGATGCTCAGATGGCAGTGGTGGAGCTGCAAGAATACCAGAAGACTGCAGACCCGAGTGATTTGTTGCGAGCCAAGAAGCCCGCTACAGAATCAGCTTTTCAGTCGTCTGGCGAAACGAAGCCAGCTCACATTCACCCGACCGATCCCAGTGCTACTCCGACTCATATCTCAATAACACTCGGCTCCAAATAGGAAGAAGCGCTCATCCAGTTCCTCCGTGAGAACTGGGACATTTTCACATGGAAGCCTTCTGACATGCCGGGTGTTCCCAGGGGGCTGGCTGAGCACTGCCTACGAGTCGACTCAAAAGTAAAACCTGTCAAAGAACATCTCTGATGGTCCGCCGTCCAGAAGAGAAAGGCTATTGGTGAGGAGGTGGCTCGGCTCTTAGCAGCAGAGTTCATCCGAGAGATCTACCACTCTGAGTGGCTTGCCAACGTTGTCATGGTCCTGAAGAAGGACAAGTCACTTCGCATGTGCATTGACTTTAAACATATCAATCGGGCCTACCCGAAAGATCATTTTCCTCTCCCCCGCATCGACCAGATAGTCGACTCGACTGCGGGATGTGAGCGACTGTCTTTTTTAGACGCCTATTCCGGGTACCATCAAATCCGTCTGTATGGACGTGACGAGATCAAAAGAACTTTCATCACTCCATTCGGGTGCTTCTGTTATGTTACCATGCCGTTCGGCCTCAAGAATGCCGGAGCCACATTCATGAGGATGATTCAGAAGTGTTTGCTCACTCAAATCAGTCGAAATGTGGAAGCATACATGGATGATATTTTGGTCAAGTCATGGAAGGGTTCCGACCTGCTGACTGACCTTGCTGAAACCTTTGCCAACCTCAGGAGGTATGATATCAACCTTAATCCATCAAAGTGCACATTCAGAGTTCCCAGCGGAAAACTACTCGGTTTTCTCATTTCCGAACGGGTAATCGACGCCAATCCAGAAAAAGTCGGTACTATACTCCGAATGAAAATTCCTATGCGAGTGCACGATGTCCAGAAGCTTACTGGTTGCTTGGCCGCTTTAAGTCGATTCATCTTTCATCTCGGTGAAAAGGCATTGCCTCTTTACTGATTGGTGAAGAAGTCCAACAAGTTCGAGTGGACTCCTGAAGCTGGTGCAGCGTTTGCAGAGCTCAAAGCTCTGCTCTCCACCCAGCCGGTGCTTGCTGCCCCAATCAACAAAGAGCCTTTGCTGCTTTACATCGCAGCCACGGGACAAGTCGTCAGTACGGTACTTACGGTCGAGTGGGAAGAAGAAGGAAAAGCCTTCAAAGTTCAGCGCCCAGTATATTATATTTCTGAAGTTTTGACCCCGTCGAAGCAAAGATATCCTCATTATCAGAAGCTTGTATATGGGATTTATATGACCACAAAGAAGGTTGCTCACTACTTCTCTGATCATTCCATTACAGTCGTCAGCGACGCTCCATTGTCAGAGATCCTGCATAACAGAGATGCAACTGGTCGAGTGGCAAAATGGGCGATTGAACTCCTTCCTCTAGATATCAATGTCGGTGTCAAAACCGGCGGATCTCGGGTAGGGGGTCCCGAACTGTGCGTCTAGGCCGGATGGTAACAGGAGGCAAGGGACACGAAGTTTTACCTAGGTTCGGGCCCTCTCGATGGAGGTAAAACCCTACGTCCTGCTTGATTAATATTGATGATATGGATAGTACAAGAGTAGATCTACCACGAGATCGGAGAGGCTAAACCCTAGAAGCTAGCCTATGGTATGATTGTTGTTGTGTATGTTGTCCTACGGACTAAAACCCTCTGGTTTATATAGACACCGGAGAGGGTTAGGGTTACACAAAGTCGGTTACAATGGTAGGAGATCTGCATATCCGTATCGCCAAGCTTGCCTTCCACGCCAAGGAAAGTCCCTTCCGGACACGGGACGAAGTCTTCAATCTTGTATCTTCATAGTCCAGGAGTCCGGCTGAAGGTATAGTCCGGCCATCCGGACACCCCCTAATCCAGGACTCCCTCAGTAGCCCCTGAACCAGGCTTCAATGACGACGAGTCCGGCGCACAGATTGTCTTCAACATTGCAAGGCGGGTTCCTCCTCCAAGTACTTCATAGAAGATTTTGAACACAAAGATAGTGTCCGGCTCTGCAAAATAAGTTTCCACATATTGCCATAGAGAGAATAATATTTACACAAATCTAATCTGCTGACGTATTCCGTAGTGTGACACACCACGGCCAAGCCTTTATCCGAGTCGTTTCATTATCCCACCTCAGCGCGTCATGCGAGGCGGTTTCCTTGGCACGTCTTGTTAAAGCAGAGATCGTGCCCCCTTATTCTGGAATTCTCATCAATACGGGCGTGGGTAACCCAACCGCGCCATTGATTACGGCGCTTGGAGATAAGCGAGTTTTACCAGGCTGGTGGGGACACGTAGTTGCGTCCACCCATATAAGGGGATAAGGATCCACCTTTTCACCTACGTCTTCTTCTTCCCTTGCTTATCCATTCTCGCGCACTCGAGCTCCAGCACCCAAGTCCGCACTCCCCACCTCAACCTTCTCCAGCCATGTCTGGAGCGGGAGGCAAGTGGATGGTCTCCTCCGTCGCGGAGGGACACATCAAAAAACTGAGGAAGGTCGGATACTTGTCTAACGACATTGTGTACCGGCTTCTCGAAAAGGGGCGGCTCATCCCCACCCCTAGGCCCCATGAGAGGGTGGTGTTCCTCCCCCATTTCCTCCGCGGACTGGGCTTCCCTCTTCACCCATTTGTCCGGGGGCTCATGTTCTACTATGGCCTGGATTTCCACGATTTGGCCCCGAACTTTGTCCTCAACATCTCGGCGTTTATCGTCGTGTGCGAGGCTTTCCTCCGCATCCACCCCCATTTTGGCCTATGGCTCAAGACTTTCAATGTCAAGCCGAAGGTGGTGCGCGGCAACCAGGCGGAGTGCGGAGGTGCCATGGTGGGCAAGATGGCCAACGTCTTATGGCTCGAGGGCTCCTTTGTGGAGACCCTGAAGGGGTGGCAATCGGGGTGGTTTTACATCACCGAGCCGCGCAACCCCGAATGGGTTGCAGCCCCCGAGTTTCTATCCGGACCCCCTACGCGGCTCACCTCCTGGAAGGAGACGGGCCTGTCGTGGGGTAAAAAGGAGAGCTGACCGGACTCCAAACATGCGTCCAAACCCTGGTGGACAAGAAGCTCAAACTTGTCAACGTAGACCAGGTTATGCTCATCTGCCTGATCCTTCCGTGTCAACAACGGGCTTTCAACCTATGGGAGTTCGACCCGGTGCGGCACCAAACTCTGAGCAGGCTCTTCGACACGACGTACGAAGATGCCTGGAAGGTGCTTTTCAAGGGCGCTGAGGCCCCCGCATCCGCTACCGAGGATTGCGGATTCAGTACGCAGTGTCATGCTCATGCGGTAAGCTGTTTTTTCCTTTTATAGGGTATCAATTTTTCATAGTTTGACTCCATGCGGGATCTAAGCTCCCTTACCTTTGACAGGATTGGCAGGTGACGTCCGGACAGATCAACTGTCCCGCTCCTTTGCCCGAAGGCCCAATGGACGCTCACTTGGCGAAGCTGCTGGTTCCGGCACCCTATGTGGTGTCGGAGAAGAAGGCCGTGAAAAAGGCCACGGGGACTCGAAAGAGTGCCCGGCGCCAGGAGGTGTCGGATCCATCATCCGACGGTTCCGAGGCGCATTCCTCCCGTGAAGACGAGGAGGAAGAAGAAGAGACCTCTCCCCCTCTAGCGGGAGGAGAGAAGAAAAGGAAGGCCGCCCTCTCTGGGGAGGCCGGAGGGTCCAAGAAGGGGAAAACCCTTCCTCCGGACTACTCCACCGACGCCGACGACGGCGGAGAGGAGTGGCCGCCCAGGGCCAAGCCCCTGGCAAAATCGTAAGTATCCGGATACCAGAGTAATTCATAGTATTCATTTATTGCACAGCTTTCCCTTACGTCGAATATGTTTATGCAGCCCACGCAAAGACCGGCTCGACGCGTCGTCGAGCGGCTCACTGGACTCGTCGGATGTGAACTCGCTTCCGACGGCTTCCTCCCCCCGCCCTATGGACGACACCGAAGTGTTATCCCAACAGGTTTCAAGCCGGGAGGAGGTGGTCCTGGGGGCGCGGCAAGGCGACCTCCCGGACTCCAGGAGTAAAGGGGATGAAACCCCCCAGGGCTCCAAGTCCGGCTCTAGGACGGACACCGCTTCGGAACCTTCAAAGGTTCCAGAGTCCGGCAGGGGACCTCCTTCCAAGAGGAGCAAGCCCACCGTGCCGGTGACCCCCGTCCAACCGGAGGCGCCGGACAATCTGTTGGAGGCGCTCCAAGGCGCCTCCATCGACGAGGAGCACCGCACCATTTTGAGTGCGGTGGTCCAGAAGGTTCAGTCCGCCAAGAGCAGACTGACTGAAGCTTGTACTAGCCTTTTAACAGGCTTTGAGGTAAGTAAAGAATGTGTAAATAATATTACCGCATAGACGGTAGCCCATGATGCTCTGTTTCGCGTTCGGGAAGAAAAGCTGAATAGAGGATCAAATAAAATTCGCAGGAGTCTAACAAAAAGGAGTCAATATGCGTATGCAGGCTTCTCTGCTTGCGTCCGCCGCACTGACTACGGAAGTGGACACGCTAAAGCAGAACCTCGAGCGGTCCGAGCAAGAGCTCGGGCGTGCCAAGAAGCAGCTCGAGGACAATGAAGGTAAGAAATACCTTGTTTAAATATATATATAAAAAGGTGCAATTGCAAAAAATGACAGGATTATCGTGGCTATTGTAGGGGCCACGTCTGAGGTGGCGACCCTTAAGAAAGCGTTGGTCGAGGCCGAGAAGAGGGCGGCCATGGAGTGCACCGAGTGGGAGAAGTATGAGGCCGAGGTTGGCAAGGTGCGGCAAGAGCTCCAGGCTCTCATGGAAAAACATGAGAGTTTGGAGCTTGACTCAAAGACGCGAGCGTCCAAGATCGCGGTGGCTATTAAAAATGCCAAGTCTGCCAAGGCCGAATCCCAGAAGACCCTCCAAGAGTTGGATGAGGTGAAGAAGATAGCGGCGGGTAAGGCATTCTTTATGCAAAGCAAACACATAAACGTGAGTTACTTGTTACTTACCCGAATCCGGAGCTCTCCAGGAGCGTTCCCCGGAGTGTGTCCGATGCCACCGCATTCTATCGAGCCGAGGAGGGCAGCTCGACAGAGAAGGTGTTCTGGTCTCAGTATGCTGAGGCTGGACACCCCGTGCCCCTGAGCGACCAGCTGAAGCAACTGCTCGAGCTCCACAAGGCGGCCGAACAGGCCATGAAGGGCCTCATAGTTCAGCTGTGGCCTGGAGAGGCTCTGCCTGGGAGCTATTTCGGGCTGGTGCGGCGGCTGGTGGAGGCCTGTCCAAGGCTCGAAGTCATCAAGCGCTCCGTCTGCATTGAAGGTGCCCGTAGGGCCCTTGCCCGTGCTAAGGTGCACTGGGGCAAGCTGGATGCTGAGAAGCTTGTGAAGGACGAGCCACCGCTGGGGAAAGAGCATCGCAAGCCCGAGAATTATTATAAGGATGTTCTGAAGGGTGCCTGCCTTGTGGCGGATGAATGTTCTAGGGATGTAATTTTTGAGTGAAACTTGCTCATTTTGTCCTGCGCGCTGAAAACTTGTTCATATGCGCTAAGCAATGCTGTTGGAATTTAAAATATTACCTTCTGTGCGGCTGTTTATCAATTCTGAGAGATGGCAAGTCGTTGGCTTCTGCCCCCGTGCCGCTAGTGCTGGGGTGTTCGGGGATAAACCTGATCGCTATTTTTCCCATGTTTGGGTCCTTCGAGGGCGGCGCTCAGCCCAACGAACAAGGCAATCGGACTATAATGCGTGAACACTCTCACTTAGCCATAGAATTCTATAATTTTAAATTTCGGCGAAGCCCCTGGTATTCAGAAGATCGAGTTCGGGGCGCTATCCACGTCTTGGCCGGACAGAGCCGGCTCCTTACTCTAAGCGGCATAAGTCGTTAGGGACTCAAAAAACCTCTCGAACAGCGACCAGCTCTCGCTTCATCATGACAGTCAGTTTTAGCTTTCTCCACTGAGGTGCTCGACCCAGCTCAACTGGGGCACAATCGCAGTGGTTCTCCTAGTGCTACCTTAGCCGATATAGCGGAACGTAAGGCACCAAAACATAGGAGCCGGGCAAACCCAACTATTGACCCAAGACATGATTCGGAGCCGATGCATATAATGCTATAAGTTCGGGGTGCCGCACTTGTTAAAGTGTTCGAACTTCTCACACCATATTGAGGAGTACTAAAGCCCCTGGCGTATTTAGGCCGTACCAAAGTGTACGGGTGCAATATGTCGTTAAGGAACATATATACATATAAAAAAAGAGTAATGCAAAAATAGAGAAAAGCTATGCACTGTTTATTAAAAAGGGCTGCGATCAAAGAAGAACGATACAAATAATGCGATAAGCAAAAGGTTGGACTATGTAACATGTCCGTTCCAGGGGCAAGCTGCGGAATAGTATGCGAAACAGGTATACTGCTCGTGATAGAGACCACCTGGGAGTTCCGTAATGCGGTGTGGCTTGTCTGCTTCCCTGGTTCTTGCATCGTTTGTGTGGCAATTGAACTGCCGAACAGGCCTTCCGAAGAGTGGAGACCTGAAAGTAAGAGAAAATTAAAAAAATGGCAGCCCCTGGTGCGGTTTAAGCCGTGTTTCGGGCGTGCCGTGATGGTGCCCCTCCCCCTGTACCCATGGTATTTCTAGAGCATAGTTATGTACGCGAAGTACTGGTGTCGCATTTTTGTGAGGGCTGGGGTTGGGGCCGCATTGCTACGCCTGCTCGGGTCGTGCCAGGCGGTCTTGTTGTAGGTTACTCCGCGCGCGCTTGACGGTGTCCGGTCGTTTAATGGCCGGACTGGAGAACTGCCTGGAAAGGCTGCTTTGTACTTCTGCTGCAAGGGCCGCCGTGTGATCCTCCGTTCGGAGGGAGCGTTCGGTGTTTCCATTGACCGTAATTACTCCTTGAGGGCCTGGCATTTTGAGCTTAAGGTATGCGTAGTGCGGTACCGCATTGAACTTGGCGAATGCGGTTCGCCCGAGCAGTGCGTGATAGCCACTGCGGAATGGGACTATGTCGAAGATTAACTCCTCGCTTCGGAAATTATCCAGAGATCCGAAGACCACTTCAAGTGTGACTGAGCCTGTACAATTGGCCTCTACACCTAGTATTACGCCTTTAAAGGTCGTTTTGGTGGGCTTAATCCTCGAGGGATCTATGCCCATTTTCCGCACTGTATCCTGGTAAAGCAGGTTCAGGCTGCTGCCGCCGTCCATAAGGACTCTAGTGAGATGAAATCCATCAATAATTGGGTCGAGAACCAATGCGGCAAATCCGCCATGACGGATTCTAGTGGGATGGTCCCTTCGATCAAAGGTGATCGGGCAGGAGGACCATGGGTTGAACTTTGGGCGTCTGGCTCAACCGCGTATACGTCCCTTAATGTGCGCTTCCGCTCCCTTTTGGGGACGTGGGTTGCGTATATCATGTTCACCATCCGCACTTGTGGGGGAAAACCCTTCTGTCCACTGTTGTTCGGCGGCCGAGGCTCCTCGTCGTCATCGCTATGCAGCCCCTTGTTTTCATTTTCGGTGTTTAACTTGCCTGCCTGCTTGAACACCCAACAATCCCCGTTAGTGTGATTGGCCGGCTTTTCGGGGGTGCCATGTATCTGGCACAAGTGGTCGAGTATTCGGTCCAAACTGGACGGGCCCCTAGGATTCCTTTTGAATGGTTTTTTCCGCTGACCGGATTTAGAGCCTCTGAATCCGGCATTAACTATCGTATCCTCAGCATTGTCGCCGTTAATGCGGCGCTTCTGCTTGTTGCGACGCGACCTGCCACTACTGTCCCTGGTATCTGAATTACCATGGTTCTTGGTCATATTGTTGCTACGAGCAAGCCAGCTGTCTTCTCCCGCGCAAAAGCGGGTCATGAGTGTCGTGAGTGCTGCCATAGACTTCGGCTTTTCCTGTCCAAGGTGCCGGCCAAGCCACTCGTCACGGATATTGTGCTTGAAGGCTGCTAGGGCCTCAGCGTCCGGACAGTCGACTATTTGATTTTTCTTTGTTAGGAACCGTGTCCAGAATTGCCTGGCTGATTCCTCTAGCTGCTGAATTACGTGACTTAGGTCATCGGCGTCTGGGGGTCGCACATAAGTGCCCTGGAAATTGTCGAGGAATGCGGCTTCCAGGTCCTCCCAACAACTGATTGATCCTGTTAGCAAGCTGTTAAGCCAATGCCGAGCTGGTCCTTTAAGCTTGAGTGGGAGGTATTTGATGGCATGGAAATCATCGCCGCGGGCCATGTGGATATGAAGGAGATAATCCTCGATCCATACCACAGGATCTGTTGTGCCATCATATGATTCGATATTTACGGGTTTGAAACCCTCGGGGATTTGATGATCCATTATTTCGTCTGTGAAGCATAGTGGGTGTGCGGCGCCTCTGTACTGGGCTATATCACGACGTAGCTCCAATGAGCTTTGTCTACTATGTTCGGCCCTACCGAATTTGTGGCTGGCGTGACGGTTACCGTCTTGAGCCGTGGGGCGCCCACGCGATCCATAGATCGATCTTGTTTGCCTTGCCTTGTCCTCCAACATATCTCGTAAGTCCGGCGCATATTCCCGTGCCTTGGTACGGGGTGCGGCTTGAGTGGAGGGCCGAGAGGCCTCTTTATCGCGGCCGCGAGGTGGCTGGTTGGCCGCATCAAGTGCTTCCTCCTCTAATCGGGGTAGCAACCTGCGCTTTGGGTAGCTCTTGGAGGGGCGTTCGAGTTTATGCTCTTCGGCCGCAAGGACTTCAGTCCATATGTCGACTAGCAAATCTTGATCAGCTCTAAGTTGTTGCAGTTTTTTCTTGAGGCTTCTTGTCGTGGCCATAAGCCTGCATTGAAAACGCTCTTGCTCGAGGGGATCCTCTGGCATGACGAATTCGTCATCGTCGAGTCTTGCCTCGTCTTCGGAGGGAGGCATATAATTATCGTCCTCGACCTCTCTGTCTGCCGCTCTCTCATGAGGGTTGGTTTCTCCATCCTCCTGTGCTAAATCTTGTTGGAGGGGGTTTTCTTCGGCACTTTTCGGAGTATTATTATCTCCCGTGCTGGAATCACCGTATTTGTTTTGGCGGGATTTTGAGCGGCGCCGTTGACGCCGGCGCTTAGGCTGTTTCTTGGAGGGGTCATCCTCCGCTGTTCCATCGCCATCTCCTTCTTTTGGGGTGTCCACCATGTATATGTCATATGACGAGGTGGCTTTCCAGGGCCTGATAGGCGCTGGTTCTTCATCGTATCCTTCATCGGCGTCCATACCGTCGATGTCTTCGGAGTCGAAGTCGAGCATGTCGGTTAAGTCGTCGACAGTGGCTAAAAAGTGGGTGGTGGGTGGGCTTTGAATTTCTTCATCGTCCGAATCCCAACCTTGCTGACCATAGTCCGGCCAGGGCTCTCCTGATAAAGAGAGAGACTTCAGTGTCTTCAGAATATCGCCAAAAGGCGAGTGCTGAAAGATGTCCGCGGCAGTAAACTGCATAATCGGCGCCCAATCGGATTCGATCGGCAGGGCGCGGAGGGTTCGGAGTCCGGCTCGATTGCCGTTGGGATCGCAGCCCCCGAGGCGGCGTCCAACCACCAATCCTCGATTAGCGCGGTTGGCTCCGAATTAAGGGTCGAAGCCGATGCGGGCGTGGCCTCCAGGGCACTGTTCGGTGGCAGAGCTAGATCATGCTCGTCGTGACAGTGTGGCACGCTCGGCAGTGGCTCGAATCCGTCGAAGATCAAGTCCCCGCGGATGTCAGCCGTGTAGTTTAAACTTCCAAAGCTGACCTGACGGCCAGGGGCATAGCTTTCGATCTGCTCCAGATGGCCAAGTGAATTGGCCCGCAGTGCGAAGCCGCCAAAGACGAAGATCTGTCCGGGGAGGAAGGTCTCACCCTGGACTGCATCGCCATTGATGATCGTAGGAGCCATCAAGCCTGACAGCGACAACACAGAGGAACTCTCAATGAAAGCACCAATGTCGGTGTCAAAACCGGTGGATCTCGGGTAGGGGGTCCCGAACTATGCGTCTAGGCCGGATGGTAATAGGAGGCAAGGGACACGAAGTTTTACCTAGGTTCGGGCCCTCTCGATGGAGGTAAAACCCTACGTCCTGCTTGATTAATATTGATGATATGGGTAGTACAAGAGTAGATCTACCACGAGATCGGAGAGGCTAAACCCTAGAAGCTAGCCTATGGTATGATTGTTGTTGTGTATGTTGTCCTACGGACTAAAACCCTCCGGTTTATATAGACACTGGAGAGGGTTAGGGTTACACAAAGTCGGTTACAATGGTAGGATATCTGCATATCCGTATCGCCAAGCTTGCCTTCCACGCCAAGGAAAGTCCCTTCCGGACACGGGACGAAGTCTTCAATCTTGTATCTTCATAGTCCAGGAGTCTGGCTGAAGGTATAGTCCGGCCATCTGGACACCCCCTAATCCAGGACTCCCTCAATCAAGTTTGAGGCAAAGAAAGCTATCAAGTCCCAGACAATAGCAGATTTTGTCGCCAAGTGCATTGAACAGCAACTGCCGACTCAGGTTCACTCGGAGCATTGGACCATGTTCTTCGACGGTTCCAAAATGCTGAATGGTTCCGGTGCCGGGGTGGTATTGGTCTCCCCCCGAGGAGATAAGCTCAGATATGTTCTTCAAATCCACTTTGATTCCTCCAATAACGAGGCAGAATATGAAGCACTTTTATATGGGCTGCGCATGGCCATTTCACTCGGCGTCCGTCACCTCATGGTCTATGGCGACTCAGATTTGGTGGTTAATCAGGTGATGAAGGAGTGGGACGTCAGAAGTCCAGCCATGACTGGTTATTGCAATGCAGTGAGAAAGCTGGAGAAGAAATTCGAGGGGTTAGAACTTCATCACATACCCGACTGAAAAATCAAGCAGCTGATGATTTGGCAAAAATAGGTTCCAAAAGAGAAGCCATTCCCAGAAATGATAGGTCCATGACTATACCAAATACCAGTGTAGTTGTCGATCCTATTGTTGTCGAGGTTGTGCCAAAATATGCAGCTTATACACCAACGTATTTGTCCATTACTTACAATAATGCAGAAGATTTACTACCAAGTACTACAGACCATGTTACTGCTTTGCAATGTTTAGGCGTGAGAAAGACCATGAACCATGCACTAGGTATGCAGAACATGTCTAACAATGCATGCATTCGTACTGATGACCAAGCAGTCGTTGATGTGCGAGCAGATATAAAACAAGTTCAGCTGCCACCAATTTTCGGTTGGAGTCCAGATGGTGTTCACTTTGAATATTTATCTATATTGTCATGGACACCAGAACAGGACCAGTTCGTGTATGGGAAGGAGTCCAATAAAGCTACAGGTCAAGCTCACCTATCCAATTTTGCATGCTACGTAAGGATTAAAACTACTAGGAGTAGATCCTTTCTATTTTTATTTCTGCCACGCAAGGAAAAGATCAACAAAAGGACTACATGTATTTGGGAGTTTTTAAGCCTAAGAGATGTCGGGTGCGGCCCTCCTGATTGCACAAGTCGGGAGCGCTTGTACCAAAATTACTAGGCCAAGTATCTTTAATGAGAGTCCAGATTTGTTTAGGAGTTACTTTATTTTTCTTTTGGGCGTGTACGAGGTCAAGGTTTGGTCGGCTACTATAAAAAGCCATGATACGAGGCATTGTACGGCAAGTTATTTTTATATGAAATAGACACGATGTGTTTTTCAGGGTAGACACCCGTATCAAGTTTTGGAGGGATCTTTAGAAAACCTCTGTGTTGCGATTTCTCTTCGTGGAAATTGTTTTGTGCATGAGTACCTTCATCGAGATTGGTTTTCTCGTGCTGGGCCGCAAGGTTCAAACCCTCTACTTCGTGTACATCGCGTGCGCGGGCGAGAGGTTGCTGCTATTGGTGGTGGAGTGTCGTGAAAGGTCGGGCCACAACAACGGATCGGATCTCGCCACGGGGTTCGGTCCTCATTAGTGTTGGGGAACGTAGCAGAAATTCAAAATTTTCCTATGTATCACCAAGATCTATCTATGGAGAAACCAGCAACGAGGGGAAGGAGAGTGCATCTACATACCCTTGTAGATCGCTAAGCGGAAGCATTCAAGAGAGTGGGGTTGAAGGAGTTGTACTCGTCGTGATCCAAATCACCGGAGATCCTAGTGCCGAACGGACGGCACCTCCGTTCAACACACGTACAGCCCGGTGACGTCTCCCATGCCTTGATCTAGCAAGGAGAGAGGGAGAGGTTGAGGAAGACTCAATCCAGCAGCAGCACAACGGCGTGGTGGTGGTGGAGGAGCGAGGAGAAAGAGAGGGATAGGGCTGCGCCAAGAAAGAGAGGAACTCATGTGCATTGGGCAGCCCAAACCTCAACTATATATAGGGGGAGGGGAGGGGCTGCGCCCCCACCTAGGTTTCCACCCCTAGGGGTGGCGGCCAGCCCTAGATCCCATCTAGGGGGGCGGCCAAGGGGGGAGAGAGGGGGCGCACCACTAGGTGGGCCTTAGGCCCATCTGAGCCTTGGGTTTGCCCCCTTCCACTCTCCGTTGCGCCTTGGGCCTTGGTGGGTGGGCGCACCAGCCCACCTGGGGCTGGTCCCCTCCCACACTTGGCCCATGCAGCCCTCCGGGGCTGGTTGCCCCACTTGGTGGACCCCCGGGACCCTCCCGGTGGTCCCGGTACGTTACCGATAAAACCCGAAACTTTTCCGGTGACCAAAATAGGACTTCCCATATATAAATCTTTACATCCGGACCATTCAGGAACTCCTCGTGACGTCCAGGATATCATCCGGGACTCCGAACAACATTCGGTAACCACATACAAACTTCCTTTATAACCCTAGCGTCATCGAACCTTAAGTGTGTAGACCCTACGGGTTCGGGAGACATGCAGACATGACCGAGATGACTCTCCGGTCAATAACCAACAGTGGGATCTGGATACCCATGTTGGCTCCCACATGTTCCACGATGATCTCATCGGATGAACCATGATGTCAAGGACTTAATCAATCCCGTATACAATTCCCTTTGTCTAGCGGTACGATACTTGCCCGAGATTCGATCGTCGGTATCCCGATACCTTGTTCAATCTCGTTACTGGCAAGTCTCTTTACTCGTTCCGTAACACATCATCCCATGATCAACTCCTTGGTCACATTGTGCACATTATGATGATGTCTTACCGAGTGGGCCCAGAGATACCTCTCCGTTTACACGGGGTGACAAATCCCATTCTCGATTCGTGCCAACCCAACAGACATTTTCGGAGATACCTGTAGTACCTTTATAGCCACCCAGTTACGTCGTGACGTTTGACACACCCAAAGCACTCCTACGGTATCTGGGAGTTGCACAATCTCATGGTCTAAGGAAATGATACTTGACATTAGAAAAGCTTTAGCATACGAACTACATGATCTTGTGCTAGGCTTAGGATTGGGTCTTGTCCATCACATCATTCTCCTAATGATGTGATCCCATTATCAACGACATCCAATGTCCATGGTCAGGAAACCATAACCATCTATTGATCAATGAGCCAGTCAACTAGAGGCTTACTAGGGACATGGTGTTGTCTATGTATCCACACATGTATCTGAGTTTCCTATCAATACAATTCTAGCATGGATAATAAACGATTATCATGAACAAGGAAATATAATAATAATCAATTTATTATTGCCTCTAGGGCATATTTCCAACAGTCTCCCACTTGCACTAGAGTCAATAATCCAGTTCACATCGATATGTGATTAACACTCAAGGTCACATCCCCATGTGACTAACACCCAAGAGTTCTGGGTTTGATCATGTTATGCTTGTGAGAGAGGTTTCAGTCAACGGGTCTGCAGCATTCAGATCAGTATGTACTTTGCAAATTTCTATGTCATCTTGTAGATGCAACTACTACGCTACATTTGGAGCCATTTCAAATAACTATTCTACTTGGAGCTATTCTAAATTGTTGCTCCATTATACGTATCCGGTATCTCTACTCAGAGCTATCTGGATAGGTGTTAAGCTTGCATCGACGTAACTCTTTATGTCGAACTCTTTATCACCTCCATAACCAAGAAACATATCCTTATTCCTCTAAGGATAATTTAGACCGCTATCTAGTGATCTACTCCTAGATCACCTTTGTACCCTCTTGCCAAATATGCGGCAAGGCACACATCAGGTGTGGTACTCAGCATGGCATACCGTATGGAGCCTATGACAAAAGCATAGGGGACGACCTTCGTCCTTCCTCTTTCTTCTGCTGTGGTCGAGCTTTAAGTCTTAACTTCATACCTTACAACTCAGGCAAGAACTCCTTCTTTGACTGATCCATCTTGAACACCTTCAAGATCATGTCAAGGTATGTGCTCATTTGAAAGTACCATTAAGCGTTTTGATCTATCCATATAGATCTTGATGCTCAATGTTCAAGTAGCTTAATCCAGGCTTTCCATTGAAAAACACTTTCCAAATAACCCAATATGCTTTCCAGAAATTCTACGTCATTTCTGATATACACTCATCAGAAATTCTATAGTGCTCCCACTCACTTCTTTGGAAATACAAGTTTCTCATATACTTTGTATACACCCAAAAACTTTGATCATCTCATCAAAGCATACATTCCAACTCCGAGATGCTTACTCCAGTCCTTAGAAGGATTGCTGGAGCTTTGCATACTTGTTAGCATCTTTCAGGGTTGACAAAACCTTCCGGTTGTATCACATACAACCTTTCCTCAAGAAAATCATTGAGGAAACAATGGTTTTTGACATCCTATCTGCAAGATTTCATAAATAATGCAGTAATCGCTAATATAATTCCAACAGACTCTTAGCATCGCTACGAGTAAGAAAGTCTCATCGTAGTCAACTCCTTGAACTTGTCGGAAAACATCTTAATGACAAGTCGAGATTTCTTAATGGTGACACTTACCATCATTGTCCGTCTTCCTTTTAAAATCCATATGTACCTAACAGCCTTACGACCATCAAGTAGTTCTTCCAAAGTCTACACTTTGTTTTCATATATGGATCCTCTCTCGGATTATATGGCTTCGAGCCATTTTGGAATCCAGGACCACCATCGCTTCTCCATAGCTCGTAGGTTCATTGTTGTCTTGCAACATGACTTCCAAGACAGGATTACGTACCACTCTGAAGTAGTACGCTTCCTTGTCATCCCACGAGGTTTGGTAGTGACTTGATCTGAAGTTTCATGATCACTATCATAAGCTTCCACTTCAATTGGTGTAGGTGCCACAGGATCAACTCCCTGTGCCCTGCCACACACTAGTTGAAGAGACGGTTCAATAACCTCATCAAGTCTCCACCATCCTCCCACTCAATTCTTTCGAGAGAAACTTTTTCTCGAGAAAGGACCCGATTCTTGAAACAATCCCTTATTGCTTTCGGATCTGAGACAGGAGGTATACCCAACTGTTTTGGGTGTCCTATGAAGATCCATTTATCCGCTTTGGGTTCGAGCTTATCAGCCTGAAACTTTTTCACATAAGCGTCGCAGCCCCAAACTTTTAAGAAATGATAGCTTAGGTTTCTCTAACCCATAGTTCATACGGTGTCATCTCATCGGAATTACATGGTGCCCTATTTAAAGTGAATGTGGTTGTCTCTAATGCCTAACCCATAAACTATCGTGGTAATTCGATAAGAGACATCATGGTGTGCATCATATCCAATAGGGTGCAGTTATGATGTTCAGACACACCATCACACTATGGTGTTCCAGGCTGTATTAGTTGTGAAACAATTTCCTCAATGTCTTAATTCTGTGCCAAACTCGTAATGCAGATATTCATCTCTATGATCATATTATAGATATTTTATCCTCTTGTCACGACGATCTTTCAACTTCACCCTGAAATTACTTGAACCTTTCAATAATTCAGACTCGTGATTCATCAAGTAAATATACTCAACATCTACTCAAATCATCTGTGAAGTAAGAACATAACGATATCCACTACACGCCTCAGCACTCATTGGACTGCACACATCAAAATGTATTACTTCCAACAAGTTGCTTTCTAGTTCCATTTTACTGAAAACGAGGCTTTCAGTCATCTTGCCCATGTGGTATGATTTGCATGTCTCAAGTGATTCAAAATCAAGTGAGTCCAAACGGTCCATTTGCATGGAGTTTCTTCATGCATATACACCAATAGACATGGTTCGCATGTCTCAAACTTTTCAAAACAAGTGAGCCCAAAGATCCATCAACATGGAGCTTCTTCATGCGTTTTATACCGATACGACTTACGTGGCAGTGCCACAAGTAGGTGGTACTATCATTACTATCTTATATCTTTTGGCATGAACATGTGTATCACTACGATCGAGATTCAATAAACCATTCATTTAGGTGCAAGACCATTGAAGGTATTATTCAAATAAACAGAGTAACTATTATTCTCCTTAAATGAATAACCGTATTGCGATAGACATAATCCAATCATGTCTATGCTCAACTCAAACACCAATCTCGATGGTAGAGGGAGCGTGCGATGCTTGATCACATCAAGCTTGGAAAAACTTCCAACACATATTGCCAGCTCACCTTTAGCTAGTCTTCGTTTACTCCACAGCT
Organism: Triticum monococcum; assembly: GCA_034509565.1. NCBI lineage: Eukaryota > Viridiplantae > Streptophyta > Magnoliopsida > Poales > Poaceae > Triticum > Triticum monococcum. The sequence continues at coordinate 636,594,144 of CM067847.1, read as the reverse complement.
TTTTATTTCGAGTTTACTAACACTTAGCAACCGAACCGGTATCTAATACCATGGTGCTACTGGGAGTACTAGTAAAGTACACATTAACACAATGTATATCCAATATACTTCTATCGACTTTGCCAGCCTTCTCATCTACCAAGTATCTAGGGTAATTCTGCTCCAGTGGCTATTCCTCTTCTTACAGAAGCACTTAGTCTCGGGTTTGGGTTCAACCTTGGGTTTCTTCACTAGAGCAGTAGCTGAATTGCCGTTTCATGAAGTATCCCTTCTTGCCCTTGCCCTTCTTGAAACTAGTGGTTTCACCAACCATCAACAATTGATGCTCCTTCTTGATTTCTACTTTTGTGGTGTCAAACATCGCGAATATCTCAAGGATCATCATATATGTCCCTGATATATTATAGTTCATCACGAAGCTCTAGCAGCTTGGTGGTAATGACTTCGGAGAAACATCACTATCTCATCTGGAAGATCAACTCCCACTCGATTCAAATGATTGTTGTACTCAGACAATCTGAGCACAAGCTCAACAATTGAGCTTTTCTCCCTTAGTTTGCAGGCTAAGAAAATCGTCGGAGGTCTTATACCTCTTGACGTGGGCACGAGCCTAAAATCCCAATTTCAGCCCTCGAAACATCTCATATGTTTCGCGACGTTTCAAAACGTCTTCGGTGCCTCAACTCTAAACCATTTAACTGAACTATCACGTAGTTATCAAAACGTGTATGCCAGATGTTCGCAACATCTACAGATGATGTTCGAGGTTCAGCACACTGAGCGGTGCATTAAGGACATAAGCCTTCTATGAAGCAATGAGGTATATCCTCAGTTTACGGACCTAGTCCGCATAATTGCTACTATCAACTTTCAACTAAATTTTCTCTAGGAACATATCTAAACAGTAGAACTAAAGTGCGAGCTACGACATAATTTGCGAAGACCTTTTGACTATGTTCAGGATAAACAAGTTCATCTTATGAACTCCCACTCAGATAGACATTCCTCTAGTCATCTAAGTGATTACATGATCCGAGTCAACTAGGCCATGTCCGATCATCACGTGAGACGGACTAGTCAACATCGGTGAACATCTTCATGTTGATCGTATCTTCTATACGACTCATGCTCGACCTTTCGGTCTCTTGTGTTCCGAGGCCATGTCTATACATGCTAGGCTCGTCAAGTCAACCTAAGTGTTTTGCATGTGTTCCGAGGCCATGTCTGTACATGCTAGGCTCGTCAACACCCGTTGTATTCTAACGTAAGAATCTATCACACCCGATCATCATGTGGTGCTTCGAAACGACGAACTTTCGCAACGGTGCACTGTTAGGGGGAACACTTTCTTGAAATTTTAATGAGGGATCATCTTATTTACTACCGTCGTTCTAAGAAAATAAGATGTATAAACATGATAAACATCACATGCAATCAAATAGTGACATGATATGGCCATCATCACTTTACTCCTTTTGATCTCCATCTTCGGGGCTCCATGATCATCATCGTCACCGGCATGACACCATGATCTCCATCATCATGATCTCCATCATCGTGTCTTCATGAAGTTGTCTCGCCAACTATTACTTCTACTACTATAGCTAATGGTTAGCAATAAAGTAAAGTAATTACATGGCGTTGTTCAATGACACGCATGTCATACAATAAATAAAAACAACTCCTATGGCTCCTGCCGGTTGTCATACTCATCGACATGCAAGTCGTGATTCCTATTACAAGAACATGATCAATCTCATACATCACATATCATTCATCACATTCTTCTTGGCCATATCACATCACATAGCATACCCTGCAAAAACAAGTTAGACGTCCTCTAATTGTTGTTTGCATGTTTTACGTGGCTGCTATGGGTTTCTAGCAAGAACATTTCTTACCTACGCAAAAACCACAACGTGATATGCCAATTGCTATTTACCCTTCATAAGGACCCTTTTCATCGAATCCGATCCGACTAAAGTGGGAGAGACAGACACCCGCTAGCCACCTTATGCAACTAGTGCATGTCAGTCGGTGGAACTAGTCTCACGTAACAGTACGTGTAAGGTCGGTCCGGGCCGCTTCATCCCACAATGCCGCCGAATCAAGATTGGACTAGTAACGGTAAGCATATTGAACAAAATCAACGCCCACAACTACTTTGTGTTCTACTCGTCCATAGAATCTACGCAAAAGACCTAGCTCATGATGCCACTGTTGGGGAACGTAGCAAAAATTCAAAATTTTCCTACATATCACCAAGATCTATCTATGGAAAAACCAGCAACTAGGGGAAGGAGAGTGCATCTACATACCCTTGTAGATCGCTAAGCGGAAGCGTTCAAGAGAACGGGGTTGAAGGAGTCGTACTCGCCGTGATCCAAATCACCGGAGATCCTAGTGCCGAACGGAAGGCACCTCCGCGTTCAAGATAACAGCCCGGTGACGTCTCCCATGCCTTGATCCAGCAAGGAGAGAGGGAGAGGTTGAGGAAGACTCCATCCAGCAGCAGCATAACGGCGTGGTGGTGGTGGAGGAGCGTGGTGATCCAGCTGGGCTTCGCCAAGCACTACGAGAGACGAGGAGAAAGAGAGGGATACGGCTGCGCCAAGAAAGAGAGGAACTCAAGTGCATTGGGCAGCCCAAACCTCAACTATATATAGGGGGAGGGGAGGGGCTGCGCCCCCACCTAGGTTTCCACCCCTAGGGGTGGCGGCCAGCCCTAGATGAAGGAAATATGGCCTAGAGGCAATAATAAAGTTATTATTTATTTCCTTATATCATGATAAATGTTTATTATTCATGCTAGAATTGTATTAACCGGAAACATAATACATGTGTGAATACATAGACCAACAGAGTGTCACTAGTATGCCTCTACTTGACTAGCTCGTTAATCAAAGATGGTTATGTTTCCTAACCATGAACAAAGAGTTGTTATTTGATTAACGAGGTCACATCATTAGTAGAATGATCTGATTGACATGACCCATTCCATTAGCTTAGCACCCGATCGTTTAGTATGTTGCTATTGCTTTCTTCATGACTTATACATGTTCCTATAACTATGAGATTATGCAACTCCCGTTTACCGGAGGAACACTTTGGGTACTACCAAACGTCACAACGTAACTGGGTGATTATAAAGGAGTACTGCAGGTGTCTCCAATGGTAGATGTTAGGTTGGCGTATTTCGAGATTAGGGTTTGTCACTCCGATTGTCGGAGAGGTATCTCTGGGCCCTCTCGGTAATGCACATCACATAAGCCTTGCAAGCACTGCAACTAATATGTTAGTTGTGAGATGATGTATTACGGAACGAGTAAAGAGACTTGCCGGTAACGAGATTGAACTAGGTATTGGATACCGACGATCGAATCTCGGGCAAGTAACATACCGATGACAAAGGGAACAACGTATGTTGTTATGCGGTCTGACCGATAAAGATCTTCGTAGAATATGTAGGAGCCAATATGGGCATCCAGGTCCCGCTATTGGTTATTGACCGGAGACGTATCTCGGTCATGTCTACATTGTTCTCGAACCGTAGGGTCCGCACGCTTAACGTTACGATGACAGTTATTATGAGTTTATGCATTCTGATGTACCGAAGGTTGTTCGGAGTCCCGGATGAGATCACGGACATGACGAGGAGTCTCGAAATGGTCGAGACGTAAGGATTGATATATTGGAAGCCTATGTTTGGACATAGGAAGTGTTCCGGGTGAAAGCGGGATTTTACCGGAATACCGGGAGGGTTACCGGAACCCCCCGGGAGACTAATGGGCCTATTGGGCCTTAGTGGAAAAAGAGAAAAGGGGCAGCCCATAGCTGGCCGGCGCCCCCCTTTCCCCAAGTCCTAGTAGGACTAGGAGAAGGGGCCGGCCCCCCCTCTTTCTCCTTTCCCCCCGAGAGTCCTAATTGGAATAGGATTGGAGGGGGGAGTCCTACTCCCGGTGGGAGTAGGACTCCCTTGCGCCTCCCTCTCCCTGGCCGGCCGGCTCCCCCTCCTCCAACCTTTATATACGGGGGTAGGGGACACCCCAAGACACACAAGTTGATCCTTGAGATCGTTCCTTAGCCGTGTGCGGTGCCCCCTGCCACCAAATTCCACCTCGATCATACTGTTACAGTGCTTAGGCGAAGCCCTGCGTCGGTAGTACATCAAGATCGTCATCACGCCGTCGTGCTGACGGAACTCTTCCTCGACGCTTTGCTGGATCGGAGCCCGAGGAACGTCATCGAGCTGAACGTGTGCTAAGAACTCGGAGGTGCCGGAGTAACGGTGCTTGGATCGGTCGGATCGGGAAGAAGACGTACGACTACTTCCTCTATGTTGTGTGATCGCTTCCGCAGTCGGTCTGCGTTGGTACGTAGACAACACTCTCCCCTCTCGTTGCTGTTCATCACCATGATCTTGCGTGTGCGTAGGAAAATTTTCGAAATTACTGCGTTCCCCAACAGTGGCATCCGAGCCTAGGTTTTATGGTTTGATGTTATTTGCACGAGTAGAACACAAGTGAGTTGTGGGCGATACAAGTCATACTGCCTACCAGCATGTCATACTTTGGTTCGGCGGTATTGTTGGGTGAGACGATCCGGACCAACCTTACGCGTACTCTTACGCGAGACCGGTTCCCTCGACGTGCTTTGCACATAGATGGCTTGCGGAAGACTGTCTCTCCAACTTTAGTTGAACCGACTGTGACTACGCCCGGTCCTTGAGAAGGTTAAAACGGAGTCTATTTGACGAACTATCGTTGTGGTTTTGATGCGTAGGTGAGATGAGTTCTTACTTAAGCCCGTAGCAGCCACGTAAAACTTGCAACAACAAAGTAGAGGACGTCTAACTTGTTTTTGCAGGGCTTGTTGTGATGTGATATGGTCAAGGCATGATGCTGATTTTATTGTATGAGATGATCATGTTTTGTAACCGAGTTATCGGCAACTGGTAGGAGCCATATGGTTGTCGCTTTATTGTATGCAATGCAATCGCGATGTAATGCTTTACTTTATTACTAAACGGTAGTGATAGTCGTGGAAGCATAAGATTGGCGAGACGACAACGATGCTACGATGGAGATCAAGGTGTCGCGCCGGTGACGATGGTGATCATGACGGTGCTTCGGAGATGGAGATCACAAGCACAAGATGATGATAGCCATATCATATCACTTATATTGATTGCATGTGATGTTTATCCCTTTTATGCATCTTATCTTGCTTTGATTGACGGTAGCACTAAAAATTATCAAGAAGTGTTCTCCCTGAGTATGCACCGTTGCCAAAGTTCGTCGTGCCCAGACACCACGTGATGATCGGGTGTGATAAGCTCTACGTCCAAATACAACGGGTGCAAAACAGTTGCACACGTAGAATACTCAGGTTATACTTGACGAGCCAAGCATATACAGATATGGCCTCGAAACACGGAGACCGAAAGGTCGAGCGTGAATCATATAGTAGATATGATCAACATAACGATGTTCACCATTGAAAACTACTCCATCTCACGTGATGATCGGTTATGGTTTAGTTGATTTGGATCACGTGATCACTTAGAAGATTAGAGGGATGTCTATCTAAGTGGGAGTTCCTAAGTAATTTGATTAACTGAACTTAAACTTATCATGAACTTAGTACCTGATAGTATCTTGCTTGTTTATGTTGATTGTAGATAGATGGCTCGTGCTATTGTTCCGTTGAATTTTAATGCGTTCCTTGAGAAAGCAAAGTTGAAAAATGATGCTAGCAATTACACGGACTGGGTCCGTAACCTGAGGATCATCCTCATTGCTGCACAGAAGAATTACGTCCTGGAAGCACCGCTGGGTGACAGGCCTGCTGCTGGAGCAACGCCAGATGTTATGAACGTCTGGCAGAGCAAAGCTGATGACTACTCGATAGTTCAGTGTGCCATGCTTTACGGCTTAGAATCGGGACTTCAACGACGTTTTGAACGTCATGGAGCATATGAGATGTTCCAGGAGTTGAAGTTAATATTTCAAGCAAATGCCCGAATTGAGAGATATGAAGTCTCCAATAAGTTCTATAGCTGCAAGATGGAGGAGAACAGTTCTGTCAGTGAGCATATACTAAAAATGTCTGGGTATAATAATCACTTGATTCAGATGGGAGTTAATCTTCCAGATGACTGCGTCATTGACAGAATTCTCCAATCACTGCCACCAAGCTACAAGAGCTTCGTGATGAACTATAATATGCAAGGGATGAACAAGACTATTCCCGAGCTCTTCGCAATGCTGAAAGCTGCGGAGGTAGAAATCAAGAAGGAGCATCAAGTGTTGATGGTTAGCAAAACCACTAGTTTCAAGAAAAGGGCAAAGGGAAGAAGAAGGGAAACTTCAAGAAGAACAGCAAGCAAGTTGCTGCTCAGGAGAAGAAACCCAAGTCTGGACCTAAGCCTGAAACTGAGTGCTTCTACTGCAAGCAGACTGGTCACTGGAAGCGGAACTGCCCCAAGTATTTGGCGGATAAGAAGGATGGCAAAGTGAGCAAAGGTATATGTGATATACATGTTATTGATGTGTACCTTACTAGAGCTCGCAGTAGCACCTGGGTATTTGATACTGGTTCTGTTGCTAATATTTGCAACTCGAAACAGGGACTACGGAATAAGCGGACGCTAGCAAAGGACGAGGTGACGATGCGCGTGGGAAACGGTTCCAAAGTCGATGTGATCGCGGTCGGCACGCTACCTCTACATCTACCTTCGGGATTAATATTAGACCTAAATAATTGTTATTTGGTGCCAGCGTTGAGCATGAACATTATATCTGGATCTTGTTTAATGCGAGACGGTTATTCATTTAAATCAGAGAATAATGGTTGTTCTATTTATATGAGTAATATCTTTTATGGTCATGCACCTTTGAAAAGTGGTCTATTCTTGTTGAATCTCGAAGATAGTGATACACATATTCATAATGTAGAAGCCAAAAGATGCAAAGTTAATAATGATAGTGCAACTTATTTGTGGCACTACCGTTTAGGTCATATCGGTGTAAAGCGCATGAAGAAACTCCATACTGATGGGCTTTTGGAACCACTTGATTATGAATCACTTGGTACTTGCGAACCGTGCCTCATAGGCAAGATGACTAAAACACCGTTCTCCGGTACTATGGAGAGAGCAACAGATTTATTGGAAATCATACATACCGATGTATGTGGTCCGATGAATATTGAGGCTCGTGGCGGATATCGTTATTTTCTCACCTTCACAGATGATTTAAGCAGATATGGGTATATCTACTTAATGAAACATAAGTCTGAAACATTTGAAAAGTTCAAAGAATTTCAGAGTGAGGTTGAAAATCATCGTAACAAGAAAATAAAGTTTCTACGATCTGATCGTGGAGGAGAATATTTGAGTTACGAGTTTGGTGTACATTTGTAAAATTGTGGAATAGTTTCGCAACTCACGCCACCTGGAACACCACAACGTAATGGTGTGTCCGAACGTCGTAATCGTACTTTACTAGATATGGTGCGATCTATGATGTCTCTTACTGATTTACCGCTATCATTTTGGGGTTATGCTTTAGAGACGGCCGCATTCACGTTAAACAGGGCACCATCAAAATCCGTTGAGACGACACCTTATGAACTATGGTTTGGCAAGAAACCAAAGTTGTCGTTTCTTAAAGTTTGGGGCTGCGATGCTTATGTGAAAAAGCTTCAACCTGATAAGCTCGAACCCAAATCGGAGAAATGTGTCTTCATAGGATATCCAAAGGAAACTATTGGATACACCTTCTATCAGAGATCCGAAGGCAAGACTTTTGTTGCTAAATTCGGAAACTTTCTAGAGAAGGAGTTTCTCTCGAAAGAAGTGAGTGGGAGGAAAGTAGAACTTGACGAGGTAACTGTACCTGCTCCCTTATTGGAAAGTAGTACATCACAGAAAAATGTTTCTGTGACACCTACACCAGTTAGTGAGGAAGCTAATGATGATGATCATGAAACTTCAGAACAAGACACTACTGAACCTCGTAGATCAACCAGAGTAAGATCCGCGCCAGAGTGGTACGGTAATCCTGTTCTGGAAGTCATGCTACTAGATCATGATGATCCTACGAACTATGAAGAAGCGATGGTGAGCCCAGATTCCGCAAAGTGGCTTGAAGCCATGAAATCTGAGATATGATCCATGTATGAGAACAAAGTATGGACTTTGGTTGACTTGCCCGATGATCGGCAAGCCATAGAAAATAAATGGATCTTCAAGAGGAAGACGGACGCTGATAGTAGTGTTACTATCTACAAAGCTAGAATTGTCGCAAAATGTTTTCGACAAGTTCAAGGTGTTGACTACGATGAGATTTTCTCACTCGTATCTATGCTTAAAGTCTGTCCGAATCATGTTAGCAATTGCCGCATTTTATGAAATCTGGCAAATGGATAAACAAAACTGCATTCCTTAATGGATTTGCTAAAGAAGAGTTGTATACGATGCAACTAGAAGGTTTTGTGAATCCGAAAAGTGCTAACAAAATGTGCAAGCTCCAGCGATCCATCTATGGACTGGTGCAAGCATCTCGGAGTTGGAATATACGCTTTGATAAGTTGATCAAAGCATATAGTTTTATACAGACTTGCGGTGAAGCCTGTATTTACGAGAAAGTGAGTGGGAGCACTACAGCATTTCTGATAAGTATATGTGAATGACATATTGTTGATCAGAAATAATGTAGAATTATTCTGTAAAGCATAAAAGGAGTTTTTCAAAGAAAGACTTTGGTAAAGCTGCTTACATATTGAGCTTCAAGATCTATAGAGATAGATCAAGACGCTTGATAAGTTTTTCAATAAGTACATACCTTGACAAGATTTTGAAGTAGTTCAAAATGGAACAGTCAAAGAAAAAGTTTCTTGCCTGTGTTACAAGGTGTGAAGTTGAGTAATGACTCAAAGCCCGACCACGGCAGAAGATAGAAAGAGAATGAAAGTCATTCCCTATGCCTCATTCATAGGTTCTATAAAGTATGCCATGCTGTGCACCAGATCTATTATATACCCTGCACTGATTTGGCAAGGGAGTACAATAGTGATCTAGGAGTAGATCACTGGACAGCGGTCAGAATTATCCCTAGTAAAATAAGGATATGTTTCTCGATTATGGACGTGACAAAAAGGGTTCGTCGTAAAGGGTTACGTCGATGCAAGTTTTTGACACTGATCCAGATGAATCTAAAGTCTCAATCTGGATACATATTGAAAGTGGGAGCAATTAGCTAGAGTAGCTCCGTGTAGAGCATTGTAGACATAGAACTTGCAAAATACTTACAGATCTGAATGTGACAGACCCGTTGACTAAAATTATCTCACAAGCAAAACATGATCACACCTTAGTACTCTTTGGGTGTTAATCACATAGATATGTGAACTAGATTACTGACTCTAGTAAACCCTTTGAGTGTTGGTCACATGACGATGTGAACTATGGGTGTTAATCACATGGTGATGTGAACTATTGCTGTTAAATCACATGGCGATGTGAACTAGATTATTGACTCTAGTGCAAGTGGGAGACTGAAGGAAATATGCCCTAGAGGCAATAATAAAGTTATTATTTATTTCCTTATATCATGATAAATGTTTATTATTCATGCTAGAATTGTATTAACCGGAAACATAATACATGTGTGAATACATAGACCAACAGAGTGTCACTAGTATGCCTCTACTTGACTAGCTCGTTAATCAAAGATGGTTATGTTTCCTAACCATGAACAAAGAGTTGTTATTTGATTAACGAGGTCACATCATTAGTAGAATGATCTGATTGACATGACCCATTCCATTAGCTTAGCACCCGATCGTTTAGTATGTTGCTATTGCTTTCTTCATGACTTATGCATGTTCCTATAACTATGAGATTATGCAACTCCCGTTTACCGGAGGAACACTTTGGGTACTACCAAACGTCACAACGTAACTGGGTGATTATAAAGGAGTACTACAGGTGTCTCCAATGGTAGATGTTGGGTTGGCGTATTTCGAGATTAGGGTTTGTCACTCCGATTGTCGGAGAGGTATCTCTGGGCCCTCTCGGTAATGCACATCACATAAGCCTTGCAAGCACTGCAACTAATATGTTAGTTGTGAGATGATGTATTACGGAACGAGTAAAGAGACTTGCCGGTAACGAGATTGAACTAGGTATTGGATACCGACGATCGAATCTCGGGCAAGTAACATACTGATGACAAAGGGAACAACGTATGTTGTTATGCGATCTGACCGATAAAGATCTTCGTAGAATATGTAGGAGCCAATATGGGCATCCAGGTCCCGCTATTGGTTATTGACCGGAGACGTATCTCGGTCATGTCTACATTGTTCTCGAACCGTAGGGTCCGCACGCTTAACGTTACGATGACAGTTATTATGAGTTTATGCATTCTGATGTACCGAAGGTTGTTCGGAGTCCCGGATGAGATCACGGACATGACGAGGAGTCTCGAAATGGTCGAGACGTAAGGATTGATATATTGGAAGCCTATGTTTGGACATAGGAAGTGTTCCGGGTGAAATCGGGATTTTACCGGAATACCGGGAGGGTTACCGGAACCCCCCGGGAGACTAATGGGCCTATTGGGCCTTAGTGGAAAAAGAGAAAAGGGGCAGCCCATAGCTGGCCGGCGCCCCCCTTTCCCCAAGTCCTAGTAGGACTAGGAGAAGGGGCCGGCCCCCCCTCTTTCTCCTTTCCCCCCGAGAGTCCTAATTGGAATAGGATTGGAGGGGGGAGTCCTACTCCCGGTGGGAGTAGGACTCCCCTGCGCCTCCCTCTCCCTGGCCGGCCGGCTCCCCCTCCTCCAACCTTTATATACGGGGGCAGGGGACACCCCAAGACACACAAGTTGATCCTTGAGATCGTTCCTTAGCCGTGTGCTGTGCCCCCTGCCACCAAATTCCACCTCGATCATACCGTTACAGTGCTTAGGCGAAGCCCTGCGTCGGTAGTACATCAAGATCGTCATCACGCCGTCATGCTGACGGAACTCTTCCTCGACGCTTTGCTGGATCGGAGCCCGAGGAACGTCATCGAGCTGAACGTGTGCTAAGAACTCGGAGGTGCCGGAGTAACGGTGCTTGGATCGATCGGATCGGGAAGAAGACGTACGACTACTTCCTCTACGTTGTGTGATCGCTTCCGCAGTCGGTCTGCGTTGGTACGTAGACAACACTCTCCCCTCTCGTTGCTGTGCATCACCATGATCTTGCGTGTGCGTAGGAAAATTTTCGAAATTACTGCGTTCCCCAACACTAGATCCCATCTAGGGGGGCGGCCAAGGGGGGAGAGAGGGGGGCGCACCACTAGGTGGGCCTTAGGCCCATCTGAGCCTAGGGTTTGCCCCCTTCCACTCTCCGTTGCGCCTTGGGCCTTGGTGGGGGGGCGCACCAGCCCACCTGGGGCTGGTCCCCTCCCACACTTGGCCCATGCAGCCCTCCGGGGCTGGTTGCCCCACTTGGTGGACCCCCGGGACCCTCCCGATGGTCCCGGTACGTTACCGATAAAACCCGAAACTTTTCCGGTGACCAAAACAGGACTTCCCATATATAAATCTTTACCTCCGGACCATTCCGGAACTCCTCGTGATGTCCGGGATCTCATCCGGGACTCCGAACAACATTCGGTAACCACATACAAACTTCCTTTATAACCCTAGCGTCATCGAACCTTAAGTGTGTAGACCCTACGGGTTCGGGAGACATGTAGACATGACCGAGATGACTCTCCGGTCAATAACCAACAGCGGGATCTGGATACCCATGTTGGCTCCCACATGTTCCACGATGATCTCATTGGATGAACCACGATGTCAAGGACTTAATCAATCCCGTATACAATTCCCTTTGTCTAGCGGTACGATACTTGCCCGAGATTCGATCGTCGGTATCCCGATACCTTGTTCAATCTCGTTACTGTCAAGTCTCTTTACTCGTTCCGTAACACATCATCCCGTGATCAAATCCTTGGTCACATTGTGCACATTATGATGATGTCTTACCGAGTGGGCCCAGAGATACCTCTCCGTTTACACGGAGTGACAAATCCCATTCTCGATTCGTGCCAACCCAACAGACACTTTCGGAGATACCTGTAGTGTACCTTTATAGCCACCCAGTTACGTTGTGACGTTTGGCACACCCAAAGCACTCCTACGGTATCCGGGAGTTGCACAATCTCATGGTCTAAGGAAATGATACTTGACATTAGAAAGGCTTTAGCATACGAACTACATGATCTTGTGCTAGGCTTAGGATTGGGTCTTGTCCATCACATCATTCTCCTAATGATGTGATCCCGTTATCAACGACATCCAATGTCCATGGTCAGGAAACCGTAACCATCTATTGATCAACGAGCCAGTCAACTAGAGGCTTACTAGGGACATGGTGTTGTCTATGTATCCACACATGTATCTGAGTTTCCTATCAATACAATTCTAGCATGGATAATAAAAGATTATCATGAACAAGGAAATATAATAATAATCAATTTATTATTGCCTCTAGGGCATATTTCCAACAATCAGGTGGTATCAGAGCAACAGGTTGTTCACGACACTATGGAGAAGATGGCAAGTGCATCGTCATTCAGTAAGTTAAGCTATGGATTTCAGTTGGAGGAGGAAGGCCGCTAGGCCGGGCTTTTTCACACTTGGGTGGTGGTGAGAGAGAGATCATGTCCCATGATGATCGATCACATGAATTTGATCAACGCTGCAAGCATCGAGATGGTGGAGAAGCTGAAGCTATCAATGACACCACATCCACAACCATACTGTTTTCATTAGGGTCATGAAGAGCTAACTGTCACACACCAAACCAAGGTACCGTTTTTGTTGGGAAATTTTTTTGCGATGTTTTGTGTGACGTGATTCCGGTCTCCTTGGTGTCATGTCATCTATTGTTGGGAGAGCCGTGGTACAAGGAGCACCATGCTACATATGACCATGTTGCAAATATGTATCACGTCAAGCGAGATAAGAAGTTTGACCTTGTGTCCATGGACGAGGATCATTTTATTTCTTGGAGGAAAGATCATCTTGAGAAGATAAAAGAGCAAAAAGAAGAAGAAAAGAAGAAGGTTGAAGCTACTGGAATTTGTACGGCCGTCGTTCAGTCCGTAGATAAAAGTATTGCTGAAAAGACTGGTTTGAAACCGAGGACGGTTTTGTTTCAAGGAGGAGAGGATGATAGGTCCATGACTATACCAAATACCAGTGTAGTTGTCGATCCTATTGTTGTCGAGGTTGTGCCAAAATATGCAGCTTATACACCAACGTATTTGTCCATTACTTACAATGATGCAGAAGATTTACTACCAAGTACTACAGACCATGTTACTGTTTTGCAATGTTTAGGCGTGAGAAAGACCATGAACCATGCACTAGGTATGCAGAACATGTCTAACAATGCATGCATTCGTACTGATGACCAAGCAGTCGTTGATGTGCGAGCAGATATAAAACAAGTTCAGCTGCCACCAATTTTCGGTTGGAGTCCAGATGGTGTTCACTTTGAATATTTATCTATATTGTCATGGACACCGGAACAGGACCAGTTCGTGTATGGGAAGGAGTCCAATAAAGCTACAGGTCAAGCTCACCTATCCAATTTTGCATGCTACGTAAGGATTAAAACTACTAGGAGTAGATCCTTTTTGTTTTTATTTCTGCCACGCAAGGAAAAGATCAACAAAAGGACTACATGTGTTTGGGAGTTTTTAAGCCTAAGAGATGTCGGGTGGGGCCCTCCTGATTGCACAAGTCGGGAGCGCTTGTACCAAAATTACTAGGCCAAGTATCTTTAATGAGAGTCCAGATTTGTTTAGGAGTTACTTTATTTTTCTTTTGTGCGTGTACGAGGTCAAGGTTTGGTCGGCTACTATATAAAGCCATGATACGAGGCATTGTACGGCAGGTTATTTTTATATGAAATAGACACGATGTGTTTTTCAGGTGTAACATCCCAAATTTTCAATTTGGAATGTTATACACTAGATCATCATGCATATCATTTTTTTCTTGCATTTTGGTCGATCCTAGAAATTTCACGCAACTCAAGGACCCTCGGAGAGAGTTGGAGATTTCGTTATTTTCATATTTGAGTTTTTCTCAAATTTTGAAGAAAGAATCATTCGATTTGTCGGAGTTTATTTGCCTTTTATTTGGATAGGGAAAAATGCGTGTTTTCAAAAATTGCATTCTAGGTCCTGAGAAAAGTTCATTTTGTTCGACTCATTTTTAGGAGTCGGGGAAAATTTACTTTAGAAGTTTTGGAGTTCGTTTAGTTTTCTTTTCTTTTGTTTTTCTGCGCGCGTAACCGTTTTAAAAAAAATCCGCAGCGCGCCTGGGCCAAGGCCCAAGCCGCCGGCCAGGCCGGCCATCTCCCGCGCCGCGCGCGCCCTGCGCAGGGCCAGCGCCGCCGCCGCCCTAGAGTCCTAGTAGGACTCCGTTTCGTTTTTTTTTCTTTCCTCTCCTCTTCTTTTTCTTGCCCCCACCCCCAAGTCTCCTCTCCCCCTCACCTATATAAATACCAACACCCCCCTCCCCCTCTAAACCCCACACCAAGCCCCAAGCCCCTCACCCCGCACCGCGCCGCCCTTGTGCCCCGCCGTCGCCGCCCTTGTGCCGCCGCCGCCCTTGCTCGCCGCCGCCGCCGCCGCCCAACCCTGCCGCCGCCGGAGCCTCGCCGAGGTTGCGCCGCGTCTCTTTTTCTCCCCTCGGTTCGTTTTTTCTTATAAACCGTTCCGGTTCTTTTCTTCTCTTCCGATTCGTTTTCTTTCGTTCTTTGTTTCGGTTTTCTTTTCTCGAAACCCTAGATCAGATTCGTTTTCTTTTCCGGTTTAGTTGCCTAGAGACCGTTCGTCCTAACGAACATGATCATCGGATTGTTCTAGGTTAACGAACGTCCGTTCGTTTAACCGTTCTTCTTTTTTCTTTTCGTCGGATTTATTCCGCGATCGCGATCTCAGATCCGATCTTCGTTCTAGTTTATCTTCTCGCTCGTTTATCGGAATCAGGTGATTCAAGCGCCTAGAGTTTCGTTTCGAAACCGCCGTTCTGACTAATCAACTTTAACTAAGTTTTTGCTACTGTAAAATTTGACCTAGTTTCAACTTGCTAGAACCGAGTTGTTTTTCTTCCGCCGTTTGTTTTCGGTTTCTTTGTTCGGTTCTTTCTCTCTTTGCAACCGGAGTTCTTAAGTTGAACTTTCTGGTTCGATCTCTTGTTCGAGTTTTACCTGTGCATTAGATGACTACTTATTGTATGCTTGTTGTTTGTCCGCGATAGATTACCCGGATTGCGCCGCCTGTTACTTCGAATCCTAGGACTCGCGGATCATCAGCAAGGCAAGTAACACTTTGATCATACCTTTTCTACAACCCAGTTTTATTGCATTAGATCCATCCTCACACATTGCATGATTAGGATCTAATTAAATTGTGGGATGGGAGGTAGATGAGGTAGTACCTATTACCTGTTTATTATGAAACCTTTGGGAGTTACTTCTACGTTTGCTCATTATGCCATGCTATGCTAGTAGACGTGGATTGGGTGAGTGATATCCATGACAGATGTGAGATTGATAATTTTAATGGTTTATCTAAGGTGGTAACTTAAACACACATCTGGGTGGATTGAGGCACCTGATGTCTATCAGGACTTGCCCGTTTTTTTTGGACCGCCACCCAGGCTCAAAGGGATCATAAGATCTTTCATGCTAAATACTTCCGTGTGCAGGCACAAGCCATTATGGGCTCTGGCATAGTTGACTAAGTCGTGCGAACTCTTACAGGGTAGACTAGCAGATGTAGGGGAAAGTAGGTGTACCGGTCTATCCATCATAAGGTGCTAGCGCTTCTGAAAGACTGTGTCTCGGTCATCCGTTTCTCAAACACCAGTAGTGCGAGAAATCCAACGGAGGCGATCGAGTCTTGTGGGGAAAAGTGCGCAAACCTCTGCAGAGTGTAATAAACTAATCATGATTAGCCGTGTCCCCGGTTATGGACAATCTTGAGTATCTAGTACTTGAATATCATGTGAATCTCATCATGTTACTTCTAATTAATATTGTTGGGTTTAATTGTACTTTTAATTGGGATTGAGAATGTTGTCAACCATTCTCAATGTTTAACAACCACCATGATAGTTAAATAAATTTATTCCTTTGCAGTAGGGAAAAACTGGCTTTACGCAAAACAGTAACCATAGAGCTTTCCACCAGCCAAATATGCATATAGTATAGTTGTTTCATTCCATCATTCTCTATGTGTTACCTTGCCAGCATATTCCATGTGCTGACCCATTTCGGGCTGCAACGTTAATGTTGCAGACTTTTCAAATGACGATTAAGGTGCTTTTAGGTCGTGGTTCTATACTCAGTGATGCCGTTGGAGTTGATGGCCCATTTATCTTCCAAGTCTTCCGCTGTTATCGATGTTAAATGGCCATATTATTGTAATAAGTTCTCTTTTGAGACATCGATGTAATAAGTGTGTGATTGCCACTCTGCTATAAATCCTTCGAAGTACTGTGTGGTGTCAGCATTACTGATCCAGGGATGACACCGGAGCACAGTAGACTTGATCCATTCAGGTCGGGTCGCTACATTAGGGTAGACACCCGTATCAAGTTTTGGAGGGATCTTTAGAAAACCTCTGTGTTGCGATTTCTCTTCGTGGAAATTGTTTTGCGCGTGAGCACCTTCGTCGAGATTGGTTTTCTCGTGCTGGGCCGCAAGGTTCAAACCCTCTACTTCGTGTACATCGCGTGCGCGGGCGAGAGGTTGCTGCTATTGGTGGTGGAGTGTCGTGAAAGGTCGGGCCACAACAACGTATCGGATCTCGCCACGGGGTTCGGTCCACATCAAGCAATGTGTTTTTGGAACACATCCACACACACCATCAGTTCAGGAGGATCCCTTCACTGAAGAGGCCCCACAGCCAAAAAGTGCCACGGATCCGACTGAAGTTGAAGTTCCAGCTGTGGTCGACCTGATCATGGAAGTCTTGGTCATCACTCCCGACTGGACAATATCGTACATCGTGTACATCCTAACGAAAGAACTCCCAGAGGACGAAGAAGAGGCTCGACAGATCGTCCGTCGATCCAAGGCCTTTATAGTCATAAAGGGACAGTTGTATAGAGAAAGCGCGACTGGAGTCAGTCAGAAGTGTATAACACCGGAAGAAGGTCAGATGATCCTTGATGATATCCACTCGGGGACCTGTGGTCATCATGCGTCCTCTCGGACCATTGTGGCTAAAGCATACCGAGCGGGATTCTACTGGCCAAGAGCGAATGAAATGGCGAAAGAGATAGTCGACAAGTGTGAAGGATGTCAGTTTTACTCCAATATGTCGCACAAGCCTGCGTCAGCCCTGAAAACCATTCCACTCGTCTGGCCCTTCGCTGTTTGGGGACTGGACATGGTTGGACCACTGAGAACGGAAAGGAGCGGCTTCACTCATGTGCTAGTAGCAGTCGACAAGTTACTAAATGGATTGAAGCTAAGCCTATCAAGAATCTTGATGCTTGCACTGCTATCAGTTTCATCAGAGAGTTGATATTCAGATATGGAGTTCTGCATAGCATCATCACTGACAATGGGTCAAACTTCGATTTCGACAAATTTAGAGCCTTTTGCGCCTCTCAGGGCACACGAGTCGACTACGCTTCGGTCGCTCACCCCTAGTCGAATGGACAAGCGGAAAGAGCAAATGGCTTAATTCTCAAAGGACTAAAACCTCGATTGATGCACGATCTCAAGCACGCAGCAGGTGCATGGGTCGACGAGCTTCCATCAGTTCTTTGGGGATTGAGGACAACCCCGAACCGATTGACCGGGAGAACCCCATTCTTTCTGGTCTACGGAGCCGAAGCAGTTTTGCCGAGTGACCTGCTTCACAACGCACCCCGAGTCAAGCTCTACTCTAAAGATGAAGCGGAACAAGCCCGGCAGGACGCAGTCGACCTCCTGGAAGAAGAAAGAGAAATGGCCATGATCCGATCGACCATCTATCAGCAAGACTTGCGTCGATTCCATGCCAGAAATGTGAAGAGTCGAGCCTTCCAAGAAGGAGACTTGGTCCTCCGAGTGGATCAACAGAAACCACACAAACTCGCTCCTACTTGGGAAGGTCCCTTCATAGTCACCAGAGTCCTCCACAACGGAGCGTATCACCTTTACAATGTTGATCGCCAGATTGATGAGCCACGAGCCTGGAATGCAGAGCTGCTCCGCCCCTTTTATACTTGAATTCTCACTCGGATGAGATGTAATAAGAGAAACTCCTGTAGTTTATTTATCAAAGACAAGAGCATTATAATTTTCCCAGTGATTGTTGTTGTTTTTGTTTGTGGAAGAAATCCCCCAGCGGGTGGCTTAGCTGCAAATCCGTTTTGCCTAAGTTTGTAAAAGAAAAATCCTACCGAATGGAGAGCGACCCTCCCACTCGGGGGCTTAGCTGCAGTCCAGTACTCGCCTAAGTATTTGAAAATCCTACCGGGTGGTGAGCCAGCCTCCCACTCGGGGGCTTAGCTGCAGTCCAGTACTCGCCTAAGTATTTGAAAAATCCTACCAAGTGGAGAGCGACCCTCCCACTCGGGGGCTTAGCTGCAGTCCAGTACTCGCCTAAGTATTTGAAAAATCCTACCGAGTGGTGAGCGACCCTCCCACTCGGGGGCTTAGCTGCAGTCCAGTACTCGCCTAAGTATTTAAAAATCCTACCGAGTGGAGAGCGACCCTCCCACTCGGGGGCTTAGCTGCAGTCCACTACTCGCCTAAGTATTTGAAAATCCTACCGAGTGGTGAGCGACCCTCCCACTCGGGGGCTTAGCTGCAGTCCAGTACTCGCCTAAGTATTTGAAAAATCCTACCGAGTGGTGAGCGACCCTCCCACTCGGGGGCTTAGCTGCAGTCCAGTACTCGCCTAAGTATTTGAAAATCCTACCGAGTGGTGAGCGACCCTCCCACTCGGGGGCTTAGCTGCACTCTAGTACTCGCCTAAGTATTTGAAAATCCTACCGAGTGGTGAGCGACCCTCCCACTCGGGGGCTTAGCTGCAGTCCAGTACTCGCCTAAGTATTTGAAAATCCTACCAAGTGGTGAGCCAGCCTCCCACTCAGGGGCTTAGCTGCAGTCCGGTACTCGCCTAAGTACGAAACACATCTCAATCCACAAGGACGACGAGGTGCAGGTCGACTGCCACGTTCTCCTTGGGAGCTCCGCCACAAATACAAAGTGTGCTCCATCTCAATCCACAAGGACGACGAGGTGCAGGTCGACTGCCACCTCCTCCTTGGGAGCTTCGCCACAAATACAACATGCGCTCCATCATACTCCGCAAGGACGACGAGGTGCAGGTCGACTGCCACCTTCTCCTTGGGAGCTTCGCCACAAATACAACATGCGCTCCATCCCACTCCGCAAGGACGACGAGGTGCAGGTCGACTGCCACCTTCTCCTTGGGAGCTTCGCCACAAATACAACGTGCGATCCATCTCAATCCACAAGGACGACGAGGTGCAGGTCGACTGCCACCTTCTCCTTGGGAGCTTCGCCAAAAATACAACGTGCGCTCCATCCCACTCCGCAAGGACGACGAGGTGCAGGTCGACTGCCACCTTCTCCTTGGGAGCTTCGCCACAAATACAACATGCGCTCCATCCCACTCCGCAAGGACGATGAGGTGCAGGTCGACTGCCACCTTCTCCTTGGGAGCTTCGCCACAAATACAACGTGCGCTCCATCGCTGATCCGCAAGGACGACGAGGTGCAGGTCGACTGCTACCTTCTCCTTCGGAGCTGCGCCACAAATACGAAAGTTGTCTCGAGTGAAGAACGAGTTCCACTTGACGGAGGATTCATGAAGATATTCAACGATAAACCAACTTCAGATAAATCCTAAAGGTTCCGGACCATAGATCGAAGTGCTCAGGCATTCAGCCCGAGAGAGTTTAACAGTTACAAAAACCACTCGGCATTCCGAGGCAAATTTAAGGTGGGGCATAAAAGGTTGTTTACTCCGCAGGAGGAGGAATGGCAGGCTCGACGAACTCGTCTAGGTTGACGCCGTCGGCGATCCGAGTGGCTGCAGCGATGAAAGTCTCCATAAAAGATCGGAAGTCATGCTTCTGGGTGTTGGCGACCTTGATTGCTGCCAGCTTATCTTGTCGCACCTCCTTGCAGTGGACACGAACCAAAGACAGAGCCACATCAGCACCACACCGGGCAGAAGATTTCTTCCACTCCTGCACTCGGTCAGGGATCTCGTTAAGTCGAGTCATCAGGGACTCAAGATCATTCTGGAGCGTGGCCTCTGGCCAAAGTGCCGTGTCGATCCGTGACGTGGCGACCTTCAGTCGAGCCAAGTAGTCCACAACACCGTCGATGCGGGATTCCAGTCGGAGCAGATTCATGGCAGTTTCATCTTTCACGGGAGAATTGATTGGGTCCAAACCTGGCTCAGTCCGCCCAGTCTCCTCCTTGAAGTTCTGGCAAAACTCTGCATTCACGATCCAAGGATAAGTCAATTTCCGTATGCTGAGTCGACAAGAAACATCGGTCGGAACAAAATGTGTACCTTCAAGCTTGATGAACAACTTCTTGGCAAGGCTCCTCAGATAGCTCTCCAGATCGTCCCTCCTGCGAGCGATGCCTTCCATCTTCTCGTACAGGTTGAGATTGTCCTTCTTCAAGCGCGTGCACTCCTTGTTGGCTTCGTTCAGAGCAGATTTCATCTTGGTGTTCTCTTCTTCCAACTGGCCGACCGAAGCCAGTTTCTGTTCAGCCAGAGCGGTTCTGTCGTCAGCTTCCTTTTGAGCAGCAGCCAAATCCTGATCCTTCTTCGCTAGAGCTTCTCTCAGTTTTTCTGCAAAGAAATGGTGCTTGATTCAAAAAGAGCAGAAGGGTACTCAAGCCTAAGACAAACCAGTCGACAAGCTCATCTTACCATTGGCGTCGTCCTTGGCCTTTTGCAGCTCTGTCTTGGCCAATTCCAAGTCAAGGTTCAGTTGGATCTGCTGTTTCTCCAAGTCAGCAAAGCGAGCTCCAAGATCACAAGATTTCTGCAATCAGGGAGGAGAAGTTATTTTACAGTGAAAAACAACAAAGACAATAAATACTAAGACTACGGTCGACTGCCCGCAGTCCACCATAGTCTCGGGGACTGCACCCAGTGGGTGCACTTTGCGTGCCCCCACCGGTTATGATCCCACTCGACCGGCCCGCCAGAGTCGAGTGCAGGGAGTAAAAAAAGGAGAGAAAGAAGAACTCAGACCATAGAACTCAGACCACAGTCGACTGCCAGCAGTCGACCGCGGTCTCGGGGACTACACCCAGTGGGTGCACTTGGCGTGCCCCCACCGGTTCTGATCCCACTCGCCCAGACCGAGTAGAAGAGACAAACTACCAGTTCGGTTTACACTCGACGCGGCCAGAGCACATCGAGCGAAAGAATCAAAATACAAAGACTACAGTCGACTGTCAGCAGTCCACCGTAGTCTCAGGGACTACACCTAGTGGGTGCACTCAGCGTGCCCCCACTAGTTCAAAAATTCAATCGACGCACCCAGTGGGTGTACAGATGCAAAGATTTTCAGAAAGAGAGTCTTCAGATAGCATATCCTAACAGAACAAGCGGTGACCAACTAACCTGAACGTTGCTTTGGAGAGCCGAGCTGGCGTCGTAGGCGGCCTAACTGGCGTCCCGCATCGTCTTCATCTTCTCCATCGTAATGCCTGCCTGGCGTATGGCTTCCTTGGCAGCATTCACTTCGTCCTCTGGGACATGATGGGTCGCAAAAACTGAAGGTGGGTCGACAGGGGCCTGAGCAGTCGACGAAGAAGGCAAGGCACTCGACAATGGCACGCCGAAGGTAACAGAACCCCGATTGGCGTCACCAGCGTCCTGAACGACTGGTTCCGCCCTCGGCGTCAACTGTGGCACCTTGCTTGCAGGAGCTTGCCTATTTTTCCTCGTCAAAGGCCTCTCGGGCTCTTCATCGTCATCATCGGGGAGGTCAATAATGTTAGGAGCTGTTCAAAGTTCAATCCCCAAAATCACATCACCCAATGGTACATATTGCAGTTGAGTCGACCAAATAAAGACAGAATGGCAGAAATCATACCCAGATTGGAAGTGACCGCATCCTCCATTACCTCATCCTCGTCCCTGTAAGCTAAGGTCCCGGAAGTAGCAGCGCTGCCAGTTCCAAAGTTCATCTGGTTAAATCAAGAAAAAACAAACAGCACGGGGCGTCGAGTGAATACAAAGGGAGACACTCACGTAGAAGCGACGGGGATGTCAATCTTAATCTTCGGCAACGCCTTCCGAGGTTTCGGCTCTGCAACTTTGGGATGCTTTGACGCTTTTTCAGTTGGGGTTGGTGAAGAGATCCGAGGATGCTTTGAAGACTGACCAGCCTGAGCAATCGCCTTTTCACGGGCGCTCGGTCATTCTTGGTCAAGCTTGGATCGCCTCTCCCTGTGAGGAGGCGACTCGACTTCTTCTTCATCACTTGAGTCGTCACTTTCTTCGTCCCCTTCACCATTAGAATACCATTCGCCACTGTCGCCGCCGCTCGCCTCTCCTTCCAGGTCTTGCTCTTGCTCTCCGTTGGGCATTGAATACATTTCGATAAGAGCCTGAAAGAAAGCAGGAAGAATAGAGTCAGTCGACGCAGTATAGGCAGCTGCGCGAGTGAATTCAGATTACAATCAAAGCTCAGAATCGGACCTTCTCTGGTACATGAGACTGGTCGAATGGAGGAACTCTCCTGGCTCCCCTGGGGTTGTCCTTGTTTCCGGTCATGCCCGACAGCCACTTCTCCAATGTGTCGTCATCGACCTCCTCCGGGTGAATCCGAGTGGAGTCATCAAGACCCGAATACATCCACATTAGATGGTCTCGGGCTTGAAGAGGCTGGATGCGCCGCTGAAGGAAAACCTCCAAGAGATCCATACCGGTGACCCCATCACGGATAAGCTGGACCACTCGTTCGACCAGCACCCTAACCTGCGCCTTCTCCTCCGGGACCACCCTCAAAGAGGAGGGTTTCCTCACTTGGTCCATGGTAAAAGGAGGGAGGCCAGTCGACTGCCCTGGCGTCAGCTGGTCTTTGCAGTAAAACCAGGTCGACTGCCATCCACGAACCGAGTCGGGAAGAATCATGGCTGGAAAGGAACTTTTCCCTCTCATCTGAACACCAAGACCCCCACACATCTGAATCACTTGTGTTCTCTCGTCATTCGGATTGGCCTTTTTCACCATCTAAGAACGACAGGTGAAAATGTGCTTGAAAAGACCCCAGCGAGGCCGACAACCCAAGAAATTCTCGCACAAAGACACGAAAGCAGTGAGATACATGATTGTGTTGGGAGTGAAGTGGCGGAGTTGTGCCCCAAAGAAATTCAGAAATCCCCGAAAGAAAGGGTGAGGAGGCAAGGAAAATCCACGGTCGACGTGGGTGGCAAGGAGAACACGCTCACCCTCCCGAGGTTGCGGCTCGGATTCCTTCCCCGGAAGCCGTGCCGATCCATGGGGGATCAGCCCTCCTTCGGCTAGGTCGTCGAGGTCTTCTTGGTGGATCGCCGAGCGGATCCAGTCACCCTGGATCCAGCCCTTCGGCAGGCCAGCTCGCGAGGAAGATCCACCCCGACTGGTCGCCTTCCCCTTCACCTTTGCCATCGCCTTCTTCGCTCGCTCCAGAGCCGCCGTCTTCTCCTTCCCCATCGTCGCCGGCGAGACGCGTATGGAGCGGCGGCGCTGGGGCGAGAGCGAGCGCGACGAAGAAGCCTGAAGAGGAGAAGAGGAAATGGGAACACATTGTTCAAGAAACCTCGGTCCGACGCCTTATATGAGGTCGCTTCCGAGTGGCTGACTGGTAGGCCCGGGCGGTCCTGTCAAATCCCGTAACAATCGCGCGCGCGATACGTGGCGAAAAAGGTGGCGCTGAGATCGAGGCGGCTCCACCCTATCCCATCCGATTACTGTGGCCTCCCCCGTCCCGCGCGCTTCCCAAAATTCGAATCCCGCTAAAACTGCGGGCAGCAGAACAACTTGTCAGACGAAAGATCTCCTCCACGCCGTCACTCGGAGCCTTTCAAGTAAAGAAACTCACTCGACAAAAAACTAAGAATGGATCAAGGTGACTGAAAAGGAAGTTGCTGTCGTCACTCAGGTTCATTGATCCGAAACAAGATATGCTCATGGCATGAAAAATGAGTCGGAGAAGTTCTCAACTCCTTCCCCACTCAAACCTCGATCCATTCGGGGGCTAATGATGAAGCTATGTACCTAGGGTAGGGTCATGGACCTGTCCCAACTGCCCTACTCAAGGACATCTCTAGAAGAAATCACCTTTCAATCGACTTGGAGGTGTTCCACTCGACAGACTCGAAGACACTCGACCAAGAAGCAATCACTCGACCAAGATCCAACCACTCGACGGCCAGGAGACCTAAAGGCACTCCGCACGCTAACGGTCGGTTATTAAGTAGCTTTTATGGTCATCATAGCACTTTATTAGGGGCGTTACCAGTAACGCCCGACCTTAATGTATTTAAAACCCTGCACAACTGAGGGCCGGAGGGGTCCGATGAACTCTATATAAGCCACCCCCCTCCTCAGTGTAAAGGGTTCGCACCCCTGTAATTCATACACGCATAATCCAGTCGACCGCCGCCGGGCCCCGAGACGTAGGGTTATTACTTCCTCCGAGAAGGGCCTGAACTCGTAAACCTCGTGTGCTTACAACTACTCCATAGCTAAGATCTTGCCTCTCCATACCTACCCCCTACATTTGTTGGGAAACGTAGTAATTTCGAAAATTTTCCTACGCACACGCAAGATCATGGTGATGCATAGCAACGAGGGGGAGAGTGTTGTCTACGTACCAACGCAGACCGACTGCGGAAGCGATCACACAACATAGAGGAAGTAGTCGTACGTCTTCTTCCCGATCCAACCGATCCAAGCATCGTTACTCCGGCACCTCCGAGTTCTTAGCACACGTTCAGCTCGATGACGATCCTCGGGCTCCGATCCAGCAAAGCGTCGAGGAAGAGTTCCGTCAGCACAACGGCGTGGTGACGATCTTGATGTACTACCGACGCAGGGCTTCGCCTAAGCTCTACAACGATATGACCGAGGTGGAATTTGGTGGCAGGGGCACCGCACACGGCTAAGGAACGATCAACAATGATCAACTTGTGTGTCTATGGGATGCCCCCTGCCCCCGTATATAAAGGAGCAAGGGGAGGGGTTCGGCCGGCCAAGGAGAGGGCGCGGGAGGAGTCCTACTCCTACCGGGAGTAGGACTCCCCCCCCCCTCAATCCTATTCCAACTAGGACTCCCAAGGGGGAAAGGAGAGAGAGGGGGGCCGTCCCCTTCTCCTAGTCCTAATAGGACTTGGGGAAGGGGGGGGCGCGGCCAGCTATGGGCTGCCCCTTTTCTCTTTTCCACTAAGGCCCAATAGGCCCATTTGCCTCCCGGGGGTTCCGGTAACCCTCCCGGTATTCCGGTAAAATCCCGATTTCACCCGGAATACTTCCGATGTCCAAACATAGGCTTCCAATATATCAATCTTTACGTCTCGACCATTTCGAGACTCCTCGTCATGTCTGTGATCACATCCGGGACTCCGAACAACCTTCGGTACATCAAAATGCATAAACTCATAATAACTGTCATCGTAACGTTAAGCGTGCGGACCCTACGGTTCGAGAACAATGTAGACATGACCAAGACACGTCTCCGGTCAATAACCAATAGCGGGACCTGGATGCCCATATTGGCTCCTACATATTCTACGAAGATCTTTATCGGTCAGACCGCATAACAACATACGTTGTTCCCTTTGTCATCGGTATGCTACTTGCCCGAGATTCGATCGTCGGTATCCAATACCTAGTTCAATCTCGTTACTGGCAAGTCTCTTTACTCGTTCCGTAATACATCATCTCATAACTAACATCTTAGTTATTATGCTTGCAAGGCTTATGTGATGTGTATTACTGAGAGGGCCCAGAGATACCTCTCCGACAATCGGAGTGACAAACCCTAATCTCGAAATACGCCAACCCAACATCCACCATTGGAGACACCTGTAGTACTCCTTTATAATCACCCAGTTACGTTGTGACGTTTGGTAGTACCCAAAGTGTTCCTCCGGTAAACGGGAGTTGCATAATCTCATAGTTATAGGAACATGTATAAGTCATGAAGAAAGCAATAGCAACATACTAAACGATCGGGTGCTAAGCTAATGGAATGGGTCATGTCAATCAGATCATTCAACTAATGATGTGACCTCGTTAATCAAATAACAACTCTTTGTTCATGGTTAGGAAACATAACCATCTTTGATTAACGAGCTAGTCAAGTAGAGGCATACTAGTGACACTCTGTTGGTCTATGTATTCACACATGTATTATGTTTCCGTTAATACAATTCTAGCATGAATAATAAACATTTATCATGATATAAGGAAATAAATAATAACTTTATTATTGCCTCTAGGGCATATTTCCTTCAGTCTCCCACTTGCACTAGAGTCAATAATCTAGATTACACAGTAATGATTCTAACACCCATGGAGCCTTGGTGCTGATCATGTTTTGCTCGTGGAAGAGGCTTAGTCAACGGGTCTGCAACATTCAGATCCGTATGTATCTTGCAAATCTCTATGTCTCCCACCTGGACTAAATCTCGGATGGAGTTGAAGCGTCTCTTGATGTGTTTGGTCTTTTTGTGAAATCTGGATTCCTTTGCCAAAGCAATTGCACCAGTATTGTCACAAAAGATTTTCATTGGACCTGATGCACTAGGTATGACACCTAGATCGGATATGAACTCCTTCATCCAGACTCCTTCGTTTGCTGCTTCCGAAGTAGCTATGTACTCCACTTCACATGTAGATCCCGCTACGACGCTTTGTTTAGAACTGCACCAACTGACAGCTCCACCATTTAAAGTAAACACGTATCCGGTTTGCGGTTTAGAATCGTCCGGATCAGTGTCAAAGCTTGCATCAACGTAACCTCTTACGGTGAGCTCTTTGTCACCTCCATATACGAGAAACATATCCCTAGTCCTTTTCAGGTATTTCAGGATGTTCTTGACCGCTGTCCAGTGATCCACTCCTGGATTACTTTGGTACCTCCCTGCTAAACTTATAGCAAGGCACACATCAGGTCTGGTACACAGCATTGCATACATGATAGAGCCTATGGCTGAAGCATAGGGAACATCTTTCATTTTCTCTCTATCTTCTGCAGTGGTCGGGCATTGAGTCTGACTCAACTTCACACCTTGTAACACAGGTAAGAACCCTTTCTTCGCTTGATCCATTTTGAACTTCTTCAAAATCTTGTCAAGGTATGTGCTTTGTGAAAGTCCAATTAAGCGTCTTGATCTATCTCTATAGATCTTTATGCCTAATATGTAAGCAGCTTCCCCGAGGTCTTTCATCGAAAAACTTTTATTCAAGTATCCCTTTATGCTATCCAGAAATTCTATATCATTTCCAATCAGCAATATGTCATCCACATATAATATCGGAAATGCTACAGAGCTCCCACTCACTTTCTTGTAAATACAGGCTTCTCCAAAAGTCTGTATAAATCCAAATGCTTTGATCACACTATCAAAGCGTTTATTCCAACTCCGAGATGCTTGCACCAGTCCATAAATGGATCGCTGGAGTTTGCATACTTTGTTAGCTCCCTTTGGATCGACAAAACCTTCTGGTTGCATCATATACAACTCTTCTTCCAGAAATCCATTCAGGAATGCAGTTTTGACATCCATTTGCCATATTTCATAATCATAAAATGCGGCAATCGCTAACATGATTCTGACGGACTTAAGCATCGCTACGGGTGAGAAGGTCTCATCGTAGTCAACCCCTTGAACTTGTCGAAAACTTTTTGCGACAAGTCGAGCTTTATAGACAGTAATATTACCGTCAGCGTCGGTCTTTTTCTTGAAGATCCATTTATTCTCAATTGCTTGCCGATCATCGGGCAAGTCAACCAAAGTCCATACTTTGTTCTCATACATGGATCCCATCTCAGATTTCATGGCCTCAAGCCACTTTGCGGAATCTGGGCTCACCATCGCTTCTTCATAGTTCGTAGGTTCATCATGATCTAGTAGCATGACTTCCAGAACTGGATTACCGTACCACTCTGGTGCGGATCTCACTCTGGTTGATCTACGTGGTTCAGTAGTATCTTGTCCTGAAGCTTCATGATCATCATCATTAGCTTCCTCACTAATTGGTATAGGTGTCGCAGAAACAGTTTTCTATGATGTACTATTTTCCAATAAGGGAGCAGGTACAGTTACCTCGTCAAGTTCTACTTTCCTCCCACTCACTTCTTTCGAGAGAAACTCCTTCTCCAGAAATGATCCATTCTTAGCAACGAATGTCTTGCCTTCGGATCTGTGATAGAAGGTATACCCAACAGTTTCCTTTGGGTATCCTATGAAGACACATTTCTCCGCTTTGGGTTCGAGCTTATCGGGTTGAAGCTTTTTCAAATAAGCGTCGCAGCCCCAAACTTTAAGAAACGACAACTTTGGTTTCTTGCCAAACCATAGTTCATAAGGCGTCGTCTCAACGGATTTTGATGGTACCCTATTTAACGTGAATGCGGCCGTCTCTAAAGCATAACCCCAAAACGATAGCGGTAAATCAGTAAGAGACATCATAGATCGTACCATATCTAGTAAAGTACGATTACGACGTTCGGACACACCGTTACACTGTGGTGTTCCGGGTGGCGTGAGTTGCGAAACTATTCCACAATTTTTCAAATGTACACCAAACTCGTAACTCAAATATTCTCCTCCACGATCAGATCGTAGAAACTTTATTTTCTTGTTACGATGATTTTCAACTTCACTCTGAAATTCCTTGAACTTTTCAAATGTTTCAGACTTATGTTTCATTAAGTAGATATACCCATATCTGCTTAAATCATCTGTGAAGGTGAGAAAATAACGATATCCGCCACGAGCCTCAATATTCATCGGACCACATACATCGGTATGTATGATTTCCAATAAATCTGTTGCTCTCTCCATAGTACCGGAGAACGGTGTTTTGGTCATCTTGCCTATGAGGCACGGTTCGCAAGTACCAAGTGATTCATAACCAAGTGGTTCCAAAAGCCCATCAGTATGGAGTTTCTTCATGCGCTTTATACCGATATGACCTAAACGGCAGTGCCACAAATAAGTTGCACTATCATTATCAACTCTGCATCTTTTGGCTTCTACATTATGAATATGTGTATCACTACTATCGAGATTCAACAAGAATAGACCACTCTTCAAAGGTGCATGACCATAAAAGATATTACTCATATAAATAGAACAACCATTATTCTCTGATTTAAATGAATAACCGTCTCGCATTAAACAAGATCCAGATATAATGTTCATGCTCAACGCTGGCACCAAATAACAATTATTTAGGTCTAATATTAATCCCGAAGGTAGATGTAGAGGTAGCGTGCCGACCGCGATCACATCGACTTTGGAACCGTTTCCCACGCGCATCGTCACCTCGTCCTTTGCTAGTGTCCGCTTATTCCGTAGTCCCTGTTTCGAGTTGCAAATATTAGCAACAGAACCAGTATCAAATACCCAGGTGCTACTGCGAGCTCTAGTAAGGTACACATCAATAACATGTATATCACATATACCTTTGTTCACCTTGCCATCCTTCTTATCCGCCAAATACTTGGGGCGGTTCCGCTTCCAGTGACCAGTCTGCTTGCAGTAGAAGCACTCAGTTTCAGGCTTAGGTCCAGACTTGGGTTTCTTCTCCTGAGCAGCAACTTGCTTGCTGTTCTTCTTGAAGTTTCCCTTCTTCTTCCCTTTGCCCTTTTTCTTGAAACTAGTGGTTTTGCTAACCATCAACACTTGATGCTCCTTCTTGATTTCTACCTCCGCAGCTTTCAGCATTGCGAAGAGCTCGGGAATAGTCTTGTTCATCCCTTGCATATTATAGTTCATCACGAAGCTCTTGTAGCTTGGTGGCAGTGATTGGAGAATTCTGTCAATGACGCAATCATCTGGAAGATTAACTCCCATCTGAATCAAGTGATTATTATACCCAGACATTTTGGGTATATGCTCACTGACAGAACTGTTCTCCTCCATCTTGCAGCTATAGAACTTATTGGAGACTTCATATCTCTCAATTCGGGCATTTGCTTGAAATATTAACTTCAACTCCTGGAACATCTCATATGCTCCATGACGTTCAAAACATCGTTGAAGTCCCGATTCTAAGCCGTAAAGCATGGCACACTGAACTATCGAGTAGTCATCAGCTTTGCTTTGCCAGACGTTCATAACATCTGGTGTTGCTCCAGCAGCAGGCCTGGCACCCAGCGGTGCTTCCAGGACGTAATTCTTCTGTGCAGCAATGAGGATAATCCTCAGGTTACGGACCCAGTCCGTGTAATTGCTACCATCATCTTTCAACTTTGCTTTCTCAAGGAACGCATTAAAATTCAACGGTACAACAGCACGAGCCATCTATCTACAATCAACATAAACAAGCAAGATACTATCAGGTACTAAGTTCATGATAAGTTTAAGTTCAGTTAATCAAATTACTTAGGAACTCCCACTTAGATAGACATCCCTCTAATCCTCTAAGTGATCACGTGATCCAAATCAACTAAACCATAACCGATCATCACGTGAGATGGAGTAGTTTTCAATGGTGAACATCGTCATGTTGATCATATCTACTATATGATTCACGCTCGACCTTTTGGTCTCTGTGTTCCGAGGCCATATCTGCATGTGCTAGGCTCGTCAAGTTTAACCTGAGTATTCTGCGTGTGCAAAACTGGCTTGCACCCGTTGTAGATGGACGTAGAGCTTATCACACCCGATCATCACGTGGTGTCTGGGCACGACGAACTTTGGCAACGGTGCATACTCAGGGAGAACACTTCTTGATAATTTAGTGAGAGATCATCTTATAATGCTACCGTCAATCAAAGCAAGATAAGATGCATAAAAAGATAAACATCACATGCAATCAATATAAGTGATATGATATGGCCATCATCATCTTGTGCTTGTGATCTCCATCTCCGAAGCACCGTCATGATCACCATCGTCACCGGCGCGACACCTTGATCTCCGTCGTAGCATCGTTGTCGTCTCGCCAATCTTATGCTTCCACGACTATTGCTACCGCTTAGTGATAAAGTAAAGCATTACATCGCGATTGCATTGCATACAATAAAGCGACAACCATAAGGCTCCTGCCAGTTGCCGATAACTCGGTTACAAAACATGATCATCTCATACAATAAAATTTAGCATCATGTCTTGACCATATCACATCACAACATGCCCTGCAAAAACAAGTTAGACGTCCTCTACTTTGTTATTGCATGTTTTACATGGCTGCTACGGGCTTAAGCAAGAACTCATCTCACCTACGCATCAAAACCACAACGATAGTTTGTCAAATAGACTCCGTTTTAACCTTCTCAAGGACCGGGCGTAGCCACACTCGGTTCAACTAAAGTTGGATAGACAGTCGCCCGCAAGCCATCTATGTGCAAAGCACGTCGAGGGAACCGGTCTCGCGTAAGCGTACGCGTAAGGTTGGTCCGGGTCGTCTCGTCCAACAATACCACCGAACCAAAGTGTGACATGCTGGTAGGCAGTATGACTTGTATCGCCCACAACTCACTTGTGTTCTACTCGTGCAAATAACATCAAACCATAAAACCTAGGCTCGGATACCATTGTTGGGAAACGTAGTAATTTCGAAAATTTTCCTACGCACACGCAAGATCATGGTGATGCATAGCAACGAGGGGGAGAGTGTTGTCTACGTACCAACGCAGACCGACTGCGGAAGCGATCACACAACATAGAGGAAGTAGTCGTACGTCTTCTTCCCGATCCAACCGATCCAAGCACCGTTACTCCGGCACCTCCGAGTTCTTAGCACACGTTCAGCTCGATGACGATCCTCGGGCTCCGATCCAGCAAAGCGTCGAGGAAGAGTTCCGTCAGCACGACGGCGTGGTGACGATCTTGATGTACTACCGACGCAGGGCTTCGCCTAAGCTCTACAACGATATGACCGAGGTGGAATTTGGTGGCAGGGGGCACCGCACACGGCTAAGGAACGATCAACAATGATCAACTTGTGTGTCTATGGGATGCCCCCTGCCCCCGTATATAAAGGAGCAAGGGGAGGGGTTCGGCCGACCAAGGAGAGGGCACGGGAGGAGTCCTACTCCTACCGGGAGTAGGACTCCCCCCCTCAATCCTATTCCAACTAGGACTCCCAAGGGGGAAAGGAGAGAGAGGGGGGCCGGCCCCTTCTCCTAGTCCTAATAGGACTTGGGGAAGGGGGGGCGCGCGGCCAGCTATGGGCTGCCCCTTTTCTCTTTTCCACTAAGGCCCAATAGGCCCATTTGCCTCCCGGGGGGTTCCGGTAACCCTCCCGGTATTCCGGTAAAATCCCGATTTCACCCGGAATACTTCCGATGTCCAAACATAGGCTTCCAATATATCAATCTTTACGTCTCGACCATTTCGAGACTCCTCGTCATGTCCGTGATCACATCCGGGACTCCGAACAACCTTCGGTACATCAAAATGCATAAACTCATAATAACTGTCATCGTAACGTTAAGCGTGCGGACCCTACGGTTCGAGAACAATGTAGACATGACCGAGACACGTCTCCGGTCAATAACCAATAGCGGGACCTGGATGCCCATATTGGCTCCTACATATTCTACGAAGATCTTTATCGGTCAGACCGCATAACAACATACGTTGTTCCCTTTGTCATCGGTATGCTACTTGCCCGAGATTCGATCGTCGGTATCCAATACCTAGTTCAATCTCGTTACTGGCAAGTCTCTTTACTCGTTCCGTAATACATCATCTCTTAACTAACATCTTAGTTATTATGCTTGCAAGGCTTATGTGATGTGTATTACCAAGAGGGCCCAGAGATACCTCTCCGACAATCGGAGTGACAAACCCTAATCTCGAAATACGCCAACCCAACATCCACCATTGGAGACACCTGTAGTACTCCTTTATAATCACCCAGTTACGTTGTGACGTTTGGTAGTACCCAAAGTGTTCCTCCGGTAAACGGGAGTTGCATAATCTCATAGTTATAGGAACATGTATAAGTCATGAAGAAAGCAATAGCAACATACTAAACGATCGGGTGCTAAGCTAATGGAATGGGTCATGTCAATCAGATCATTCAACTAATGATGTGACCTCGTTAATCAAATAACAACTCTTTGTTCATGGTTAGGAAACATAACCATCTTTGATTAACGAGCTAGTCAAGTAGAGGCATACTAGTGACACTCTGTTGGTCTATGTATTCACACATGTATTATGTTTCCGGTTAATACAATTCTAGCATGAATAATAAACATTTATCATGATATAAGGAAATAAATAATAACTTTATTATTGCCTCTAGGGCATATTTCCTTCAACATTATTGTCAGACTTAGAACCACGACAGTCGCCGCAGGAGACGAAAGACGAACAGGGGAGACAGAGAGAGCCGCGGCTGTCGGGGCTTGAGCTGCAAGACTGGATGGAGAGTAGGGGAAGGAGGAGGAGAGTTACCTGAGGGAAGTCCTTTGTCCTCGTCGGACTTGTTGCTGGCGGCACCGCGTCCGTCCGCTCGTGCACCGTCGTGTGTGCCCGGAGGAAGCCGCAGGTCCTCGCGCATCCCCCGCCGTGACTCGCGTGCATGGTGGCGGCAGGTGACTCGCGGATCCCGAGATTATAGGATGTGCCCGTGATTTGTTTCCTATGTGCCCGTGATTTGTTTCCTAATTGGCCAGCGTGGGATTTTTGTGTTTTCCTCCGCGGTGGAGTATGGTCAGTCAAAGTAAATTGCTAAATGTACACATATAGCAGATTAGGTTAAGGCTAGCTGTTGATTGAGTTCAGTGGATCTAATCAGGCGGCGGTAATGGGTCCGTGTACAATTTGTAGGGTGCGTTTAAAGAAGACAATGTTTGGTCTTTTATAAATAGTGTAGAAGTTGTAGATTAGTGGATCTAATCAGACGATGATAATGGGTCCGTGTATGATTTATAAGGTGCGTTTAAAGAAGATAATATTTGATCTTTTATAAATAGTGTAGATGTAGATGTAGATAGAAAAGCTCGCCTGCTAGCGGGCTGGGCGGAGCGAGCATACCGAGAGGAATGGTTTTATGGCATGTACGCTAAGTGTTGATTCATGTTCAATGTGTTGAATTTTGCTCCAAAAAAAGTTCAATGTGTTGCGTTCTCTATAAACCATTTTCCGTGACGATATTAGTAGCCTTGACACTTCGTTAAAAATAAAAAACTCCTATGTTTTGTAACACACATGTTTGAATGTTCTATTCTCGCTCAATTTTGAAGCTTTTTGGAGTGCCTATTCTTTTTACACAAAAATATACATAGGGAAAACACTCAAGAATGTTTGTCTAAAAAAATTAAAAAAAAAACTTTACTCTTAAAACTAATCGGTTCACCCAGGTGAAAATGCACTTAGAAGCATAATGACACATTCGGAGAGGCTCCCTGTTAGACTCGCCAGGTGTGAATTAATCATTAAAGACGTATTTGGTAGTTTGCATTAAGCTCAGCCAGACCGCTGGATGCATTTTTTCATCTATTTGCTTGCACGAGTTTCATCTGCATCTTGCTCCGCACAAAACTTAATGCACTTTTAAGCTTAGCCCTGGAGGAAAGATCAAATCTCCCGTTTCTAGCGAGCCAGACCCGAGCGATGGGTTGGGTGGCTCTGTGATGCGAGCTAGGTGGGTTTGCACGTGTTCTGTTCCACTCACCTTCTTTAATCCACATAACATAATCATGTCTAATTTACACAGTGGTGTTTCAATTCGGAATAGGCTCTACACGGAAAATATGCGCATCGACATTGTGATTCCATTCAGGCGATCAGTTCCTAATTTTGTGGACTGAAAATCTTCAAATTTGTGTTCATGTTTAGTGCTTTTTTAGACAATTCTCAACAAATTCTTCGCACACAGTGGACCGTTTGAAGTTTCCTTTCATTACTAGCCTCATCTCGCTGTTTCATACGACTTCACTGTTGTACGTTTTCTGTTTCAACGGGCATAGACGAATAGATTCACATCTCCTACTGCATTGCACTAATGTGCTCATGCGTGCGTGTTATGAGCCGATAGCAATTGAAGTTTTCTTACACGGCTAGCTTTATCTTGTTTTTCACACGACTTGCGTGTTGTAAGTTTTTCTATTTTCAACTATCATAGACGAGTAGAACTACTAGACTGCAGTAATATGTTCAAGTGTGCACGCTATGAACCGATAAATTTGGGCAAAATCTTTGCACAGAGTAGATCGCTTGAAATTATGTTTCACCACTAGCTTCACCTTGCTATTTCACACGGGGAAATGTCAAGTGCTCCCATCCTTGGGGTGCTTCCCATGCTCCAACATCAAAAAATCAGTTTCAAATGTTTCAAAAATTCTGGAAAAAAATCTGAATGTTCACAAGGAATGTTACTACAACCTCTAAAAATTTCAGGTTCAAACTGAAAATGTACACTGAGAAAGAAAAAAGACAAATTCAGATGTGAATAGTGTCAAATGTTGCTTTTGTCTTTTTATGGCACTACTAGTAAGTGTGCACGTGCAACGCATGTCTATTTGAACTAATAAGTGTGCACACGCAATACGCATCTATTTGGATTAACATATTATACTAAACTTAATACAAGATAATTTATTCATAAATTTGAAATTTTCCTATAAAGTACACGATCTCTTATTTCCAACTCGTACAAATAATTTGAAATATCGTTTCTTCTTAATCAACATGTCTTCTGTATTAAAAGACCACCCACTTTTATCAATGTATAAAATTCAAAATTATTTAGAAGATTCATCATGATTCTTCATATGCACACATTTATGCAAGTATAGTCACACATGAAAATGTCACTTAGGACAAGCTAAGGAACCGTTTCAGTGCCAACAAATTCTAGTCAAGAATTACACAAGATCGTCATGAACATATACGGAGAGAAGTGACCTCTCTTTCTTCGAGATTGATCGAACAACAAGTTTTTGTATATATCTAGCCGACACTACTACATATATACAGTATAACATCTCTTATAATCCCTAACATCTAAAATCGATTTCAACTTCCATATGGCATTCTTCGTCTTTATGTATGACATGGTCAAGAAAAAATCCCGCCAATTCCTCTTGAATTGCTCGTATGCGATCATGTGGTATGAGTTCATTCCGCATCTGTCACATCTAATTTAAAGAAGAGGGTCAATGCATATATATGAAAGAAACTCAACACGATTGATGGTAATAAAATAAAATTGTGAATATTGTTTATGTACTAAATGATATGAAATTTACCATGACCACAAAATATCCTACATTCATCATCATCATAACCAACATGCAGTTTTTGCTTCTCTTGTATGTAGTCCAAGTTTTCTATCAAGAAAACATGTTAACTCAACTGTAGATAAGAATGGTATGAAAATGCTCATGTAAAATTACAATTGCCATGTATCTGCTGGACAAACAAATACACTTATGCAAACTTCAGGGTTTTTTAGTAAAACTTATGCGAACTTTAGTTTTTTTCATTAAAACTTATGCAAACTTCTGGGTTTTTTCAGTGAAACGTAATTTCATGACTGCAAGTAAGGTCTTGGTTCAGCGAATTTGTCTGTGAGTTCACTATGTAGTCATGAGTTGGCCATGTAATAACCGGTAGTCAGTACTTAAAAAAACAGGGATGTCTGTTGCAGGTACATGAAAATCAGTGAAAAGATAAAGAAAGAAAGAAAGAAGGCGAACGTCGTCTCTGTGTGTGCTCCAACGCTCCTCTGTTTCTCATTACCTCATCTCTAGTTCCTGTACTTCTAGATGTGTCATCACCGGCGAGGTAGCGATGACAGTAAAAAAACAACACTCGATACTTACTTGATTAATGCGTGTGTGTGGTGCGTTCGCGTGAAGGCGAGCGTCTCCGTCGTTTAGGCCTGCGAGCGGCCGCGGCGATCGTGTCCTCTCACTAGCTGGGCGGCATTGTCGACGCAGGTGAGTCAGTCGTCCAGCTTTGAGGTGGCGGCCTCCACGCACCGGGATTAGCTTTGGACGACGTCGTCCATGCGCGAGTACTGGACAAGCATGTCCAACGGAGCAGCACGCGTCAGAACTGAGGGAGTCGGTGGTGGCTTCGGGCGAGTGAGATGGGGTCGTGATTAGCTTCACCTGCTGCACAGTGGCCAAGACCTGCACCGCCCTGGGGACGATGATGGTTGGCGACCAGGCGAATCTACATGCATGGTTGTGGGGGCAGATTTTTTTGGCCCGCTTATACTGGTCCAAGATACTAAGCGTTGCCCCCACTTGAAGGACCTCGGCGGTGGGTGGTTGTCAGCGTGGGTGTTGTGGATGGAGCTGAAGTCGACGCGAATGCCGATGGTTCCCGAAGAGCATGCCCAGGATGTGGACGAAGTCGTTGCAGTTAGTAGAAGTGTGTTCGGAGGAAGCCGCAGCTCCTCCTCGCGTGTCTCCCATTGTGGCTCGCGTGGGTGGTGCGCTAGTGACGGCTGGCGATTCGCGATCACGATTCCCTGATAGGAGACGATAGGATGCGCTCGCGATTAGTTTCCTAATAATTAGATGCGTTCGTGATTAGTTATCTAATAGGATGCAGCCATGATTAGTTTCCCAATAATTAGATGCGTCCGTGATTAATTTCCTAATATGATGGCTCGTAATTATTTTCCTAATAATAGGATGCACGCGTGATTTTTTTTCTTCTAATAATAGGATGGGTTTGTGATTAGTTTCCTAATAATTAGATGTGCTCGTGATTAGTTTCTTAATAGGATGTGTCCGTGATTATAGTTTCCTAATTGACCAGGCATAGACTTTCATATTTTCCTCCGCGGTGGAGTACGGTCAGTCAATGTAAATTGCTAAGTGCACACAGAGAACAGATTCGGTTAAGGCTAGCCGTTAGATTGAGTTTAGTAGGACTAATCATGCGATGGTAATGTATCCGTGTATATTTTGTGAGGTGCACTTAGAAAAGATAATGTTTGCTCTTTTATAAGTAGTATAGATTCATGCTAGATTTCACATTTTTCTTCTTCTTAATGTTTATTTAGAGTTTGGACCTGAAATTTGTAGGAGTTGTAGTCACATTCCAAGTGAACATTCATGGTTTTTTCAAAAAAAAAACATTTAGAATTGATTATTTTTTAAAAGTTAGAGCATGGGAGCACCCCAAGGATAGGAGCACCTGATATTTTCCCTATTTCACATGGCTTACGTGTTGTACATTTTGTGTTTCGACGATCATAAGTGAGTAGAACTACATCTCCCTCTAGATTGCACTAACATGTTCATATGTGCATGTTACGAACCGGTGAATTTTGGCAAAATCTTCGCACACGCTCGACCGGTTGAAGTTTTCTTTCACCACTAGTTTCATTTTGTTGTTTCATACGACTTTCGTGTTTTACGTTTTTTGTTTCGCCGGTCGTAGACGAGTAGAACAACGTCTCCCTACTCACTGCACATACGTGTCACACATGGACGTCAGTCTCCTGGAAAATAATTTGCACCCATTTGATTTTGTGGCCGTTGGATGAGCACCCGAGGGCTGCCAAGCCGGCCTTTCTCTTCTTTTTTAACACATGTTTTCATGTGAGGTAAGTTCACCACATGGATAAGGGGTGAGGTTAATAATTCGCGTGCACGTAATCAGACATCAAACACGTTGCATCTGGAGAGAAAATACTTTATTACTTCCTCCGTAAACTAATATAAAAGTGTTTAGAAACACACTTATATTTCTTTACAAAGAGAATATTAAACAACCATGTGCATGTTTCTTCTTATTAAGATTGGGGAGAATGCAACAAAGCAATGTTGTGTAAAACATGGTTTTTAGTCTGTATTCACTCAACCAGACACAACTAACTCACAAATGCGAATACACCAAAATGATGTAGACGCGAATATACCAGAATGATGCAGACTACCAAACACACCCTCAAGATCCCGAAAAAGAGGTCTGTCGTCAGTACTGTATACGGATCTTGGGATGGCATTATGCCTATTGCCCTCCTATTCAAGCATGGACCAGATCGGGGTATTTTGGTAGGCCGTTGCTGAATCCACCCGTTCATTCATTCCAAGCGTGCCGTCCAGCAAGCAAAACGTCGGATGGTCACGTGGTTAGGTGTGACCCTCCACGCAGCAAAAACGGCCAGGAGGTCTTAAACGCGGCAAATCCCTCGCGACGAAGCAAACCACACGCGAGGAGGCCCGAAACGGAAATCAAGCCTCCTTTTCTCCTGGCTTGGCATGCACGCAACTCGGACGGCCGGATCCGACGCCCCCGGGGCCATCCGACGGCCGGGGCTCGCAGAAAGGAACGTCGGTTCGTGCAAAAAGGCTCCAGCCAGACGTGCGGCGAGTCGTGCAACGACTCCTCCAAGCAAGCGAGCGCGTGCCGTTGCTTCCATGCTAAGTTTCTTTCCGTGCGCTAAGCTTCGATCACCAATTCACCATGGTACATAACCAGTTTTTTTAAGGTTTGTTTCATCTGCTACCAAACTAAACCCTTAAAAACTGCTCGGCTTCGATGTTATCATCGGATGACAGTGCAGGCCTAGCTGTGGAGACAGATGGACACAGGAGCCGTTGGTTTGTTTGTTACAACTTGCAACCGTCTGTACATAAAATCCAAAACCCAATACTCCCGGCAGCACTTTATTAATTGCAAAATGGCACGGGGATCGAGTCAGAAGGCACCAGAACAGCAGAGAAGAGGACAAGGATCCCATTACGGCAAACCCCGGGGACCAGATCGAGTAAACTGCCACCGCTCGATTAGTCGGTAATGATCCCCCATAGAGATTCCCCTAGTTTAGGAAACTTTGCTAATACCCCCCTGGATCCTCCCTCGCCTCGCCTCGCCCGCTCTTCCCACCTCATCGGCCAACCCAGCCAGACCAGGCCCAGGCGGGCGCCCCACTGTCTCTCCTCTCCTCCTCGGTATTCTATTCCTCTCCCGATTTCGCCTCGCCATTCCTCCCTCCAATCCGCCCGGCGACGCCGCGCGCGCGCACGCGGGGTCCGACTCCTACGGCGCCGGCGACAACCCGGTGCTAGGGCTCCGGTGGCCTAGGCCCTGCCCCGGGCGATCGCGGGGGGAGATCCATGTCCGCGGACACGCCCCCGCTCCCGCCGCCCGCGCCGCCGCTCGGCGCGCTGGATCCCGAGCCGGAGCCCGCGCAGCCGCTCGAGCCCCCCGAGGTGATGCACAAGACGAGGGCCGTTGACTTCCTCGGCCGCCGCACCCCCATCGTCTACCAGAACGACAACGGGCCCTGCCCGCTCCTCGCCATCTGTGAGAGCCCCCCTCCCCTCCCCTCGCCTCTCCTCCCCCGCTCGGGTCGACCCGCCGTTTTGGTGGATTCCGCGCGCGGCGCGGGCTGGTTTTGCTCCCGATTTCACCTGCGTGGGTTTTGGCGCGCCCGTTTTTTGTGCTGC
The DNA here is from genome assembly GCA_034509565.1 of Triticum monococcum. Lineage (NCBI taxonomy): Eukaryota > Viridiplantae > Streptophyta > Magnoliopsida > Poales > Poaceae > Triticum > Triticum monococcum. The sequence continues at coordinate 636,553,471 of CM067847.1, read as the reverse complement.
AGGTAACGTGCTGCTGCTGAAGAACGTGATCAGCCTGAACCCGGATGCGGGCGAGGTGTCGCAGCAGAAGCTGCTGTCCCTCGTCGCCGACCGCCTCATTGACTCCAACAGCAGTGCGCAGGTTCGGCCAGCTGATCAGCATTCCCGCCGCTAATAAGTTTGTGGCCGTTTGCGATGTTCATTTCTGAAAATAGGGTTGGGTTGTGACTCGCAGGGCAGGGACGAGGAGTACGCCCGCAACTGGGAGCACAACATCTCAGACGCGATAGACCTTCTACCGCGCCTCACGACTGGCATCGATGTGAATGTCATGTTCAGAAAGTGCGTTTGATGTTTCCAGATTGATGTTTTATGGGTGCCCCTGGGTGTGTGTGTGTGTGTATGTATGGCATTTAGTCTGTTGTTCTGAGGTGCATTTATGTCAACGTTGCAGGGTTGATGACTTTGAGTTCACCCCAGAGCGCGCCATATTTGATCTTCTGGATATTCCATTATACCATGGATGGATAGTCGATCCTCAGGTATTACTTATCCCTATGACATATTAGGTTTACATGTTGCTTTCCTGCAATGACAAAACACACTACGAATTGGCTGTTACATGACCAACAAGTAACCTTTGATTTTGCTTGGTATTTATTGAGATTGGTATAGCCTGTCTCACCTAACTTGCATACAACAGCCCTAATACTTTAGGTGAAATGTAAATTTTTGACACATGAATGGCCAGGTTCATAAACGTGAGAAATCAGTATTTGTATGCCCGTGAACTTGATTAAAGGATTCAATGCTATCTTGCATATGGTCTTGGTACTTTTTCCATCCATGTTTATGTTTTTCAATTTTGGTAATCACACTATTGCATAGATGATGAATGATGTAGAATATACGCATATGGGGAATACTTAAAATATATGTGTATAAAACATTGACCGCTGTAGAGTGTGCAATGTCTTTGCTTCCGAAGGCATTATGCATGTGCAAGAGTGCAAGACTATACCATCTTTAAAATTTGGGTCTCCCTGAGTTCTGAGCCCTGTCAGCAATATTTACTACATATTCATTCTTAGGAGATATTTTTATTGTGATTGTTTGTGTGACTTTATTCGGTCTCTGAAGTCTGTTTGCTTGCAATTGCATGCCCTTTATCTGTAGTGCAGAGGAGTTCCCTGCTTTTAGTAGCATTGGGATGTTCATGTGACATTAGTTTTCTTTCTTTTGACCTCTTGGTATTGGTAAAACGTACCACATTTTGTACGTTAGGTTGCTACCAACTGTATTCCAGTCTGTAGCCTAAACCATCGGTCATAATTATGGCTATTCTGTTGAGATGAATTGTCAACTGAGGGAACCGATTCTCTTACTCCGATGCCCCTCACTTTCACTCTTTGTGTTTCAATTGTCACTTGAGTTGCTTCTGCAAAAGGTTATGCTTGCATACGGACATTATATTTAAATTCCAGTGTAGGTTTGGTAGACTTATTTTTTGTACTAAAAAACTCAATAATTGATGACCTGTTTATGTTGTGCAATGCAATTCCCCGAACGAAGACGCATGACTAACACGGTTTCTGACTGTATGTATGTGAATGCTAGATGTGCTCTTGTTCAACATCCATGTCTGCTTAAATGTGTCACGTGACTCATGACTACAAAGTAGATACAGCATCACTTTATTAGCTGTGCCTATAACATCACTGACATGCTAATACTGCTTCATATCAATTTCTAGGATACTGACACTGCTAGTGCCATTGGATCAAAGTCATACAATGCTCTTGCTTCTGGGCTTGCTGAATATAAGTCAGAGAAACCAGCAGAAGAGGATAAACATGTTGCAGAGGAAGAAACTGTTGATTTTGCTGCCGCAACAGCAGCAGCATTAGGGGTTCCGTCACCTACTGTTTCTCTAGGGAAATCATTTGATGAAAGTACACTCTCAGATTCAGCTGAACTGCAAATGAGACGAGGTGACCGTGAGGAAGACGAGGAACTAAGGAGAGTCCTTAGTCTATCCAAAGCTGAAAGCACGAATGTTGTTGATGGATCTGTTTCCTTCAGCACTTCGCAGAGTCATTCATCCTCCAATATAGAGGATACACCACGTAGTGAGAGCTTTGTATTAGAGGCACCTGAGGTGGTAGGACTGTCAAATAAAGAGGAAGGTAGTCATGATTCTACATTACAGAACACAAATTCTGATGCTAATGTTAGTGAAGTTGCGTCTTCAGAATCTGAACAAGCTTTGACCTCTAAAGAAACAGAGGAAGATGGGAAAAGGGATGCGTTAGTAGCGCACCTTGATATACCTGTTCAATCTTCAGAATCTACTGTTGCCTGCCCTTCTCATGAATCTTCTGTTCTCGATGGCGAAGCTTCTGCTCCTGCTCCTGCTCCTGATCTCGCTGAAGCTAGTAAAGAAACCTGCAGAGAACATTCTACTATGCAAATTCATGACACTCAGTCTTCTGATACTGCCCCTCAGGTTTCTGATACTGAGAACAGCTGTGACTCGGCAACTGTAACTAGTCAAGCTACTCCGATGGGTGCTACACCTCAGGCTTATGATACTGCCCCTCAGGTTTCTGATACTGAGAACAGCTGTGACTCAGCAACTGTAACTAGTCAAGCTACTCCTATGGGTGCTATACCTGAGCAGGATGAGAAAGTTGCTTCTCTAGACACTGCTGTGCTTGCCTCTTCAAGCATTCAGGGGAATGAGCCAATCTATCAAGGAGAAGAGCACGTACTTGGCAGTGGAAACATGGCATTTCAAACTGAGGAGCCAGTGTATGAGGGTGAGGTGGTTCTTGCTGAGCAGGCTGACAAGATCGCGGAAAGTAGTCAATGCTTGGAAAATGGAGCTGCAGATCATCAATGTGAGATATTTTCCAGTTACCAGTTGTGCAATTGGGTCATGAATATCTATTCACAATATTTATCTTCACACTCCTTTGTTTGTTTGCAGGGGACCTGATTGATAATTTTCTACAGAGCACTGCTAACCAGCTGACTGTCTATGGGTACATATCCGTTCATAGGTTTAAGCGCATGGATTTCTCTTGTTCATAATTAATGTGGCAAAATTTTCATCATTACAGTTTGTTTTGTCTACAAGAGGGTCTCAAGGAAAGAGAGCTTTGTGTCTTCTTCCGCAATAACCACTTCAATAGTATGTTCAAGGTATGATAATTAATTAAGTCAGACTATTTAATTACTGTAATAAGCTATTAAGCTTGCTGTCTTTGTTTTCTCCATGCTTTTTGTGCAGTATAACGGAAGTCTATATCTCTTAGCAACTGATCAGGGTTTTTTCAGCCAAACTGATTTGGTATGGCAAAAGTTGGATGAGGTATGTAATAGCCCTCTCCACCAACACTTCTATTCACTTGAAATGGAAGTTACTGATTTGTTTTGTTCTCAACTGGCAATCATTAGGTGAATGGAGATGGGGTTTTTGTCACTAGTAACTTCACGCCATTTACGGCTGAAAGTCCCAGAAATGATTCATGGAATCAACAGCAGGCCATGACGACTACTGCTGTATGTGCAACATCAATAAATTTTTGTGATTGTCATTGGGTTCTATTACCTCCGTCCCGAATTAGTTGACTCGGATTTGTCTAGACTCGTTTTAGTGTTAGATACATCTGTATCTAGACAAATCTAAGGGAGTATAAGATTATATAATCCATTGTCTATTCTATGTGCAGGACTATATTGCTCAATTTGACAATTCCACTCTGCCGAACTCATCTGGAGAGTATGCCCCTCCTACTCTTTTTTTTTGCCAAGTTCTATGTTGGCCGAAAAGCAAATCTTATCCAAGTTACTATTGCATAACGTTTTAACCTTTGCAACCATGTTAATATCTGTATTGTCAGATATGATGTGATATTATGATGCCAGTTGAAGCTATGTACAGTAGTATTTTCCCACTCTGCTGTTCTTAGTTATGCCTTTGCTGTTCTTGGCTCTGTTCTGCACTTCTGCTTGTTTTAGGTTTGCAATCCAGTCTGTTCTACCGAGTGTTGTGGCTATTTCCCGTTCTAGTTCCTTGCCTGGTTGATGAGTTTGTTGGGGATCTTGAATTTTGTATTGAACTTCTCATTTCATGCTTGGCTGAATGACCGATATGGAGAGTAGGTTTTATGTAGAGTATACACATGACATGCTGTAAAAATGTTAAAAGGTTTATCTAGACATCTGGTTGCAAGGCGGCGGTAAAGCTGTTGTCTTGTGACCATGAGTCTTGTGACCATGAGGTCACGGGTTTGAGTCCTGGGAACGGCCTCTTGCAGAAATGTAGGGAAAGACTGCGTACACAAGACCCTGCACAAGCAGGAGCTACATGCACCGGGCTGTCCTTTTTTTATCTATACATCTGGTTACTTAAAATACTGCCGGCAATCATAGTTTTAGATGCATTATCAGTATGGTATGATGGATCTCTGATGCAAAGAGATGGTTGTAGGCTTGTAGCACCTATGTGGTCTAGGTTAACCCGTTTAACAGGCTAGCATGATATTAGCCTGACTAGGAAAATGTGTATGAATTATCCTGTTCAACAAGATAGCATGACATTTAGCCTGATTAGGAAAATGTGCGCGTGTTAGCCCATTTAACAGGTTAAGACTGACTAGGGAAATGTGTAGTGATAAAGAAAATTGCACAATGCATGTTTGCAGGCAATAGTAGAACCCTCAAGTATACTTGTATTTGCACGTGCACATTCCCAAGGCCTAACCTGTGCGCATGGTTTTCTTTTATATTGGCAGCTCGGATTTAGAGCTAGCTATCGCACTTCAACAACAAGAGTTTGGGCAGCAACCTCAACGACAGGAGCCTCCACCACAACAGCAGCAGCCTCAGCAACAACAGCAGCAACAGACGCAAACACACCAGACACCCAATCAATCATCAGGCCGGCCAGGACTTGTTGTTGGCCCAAGGGTATGTTTCCTTTGGCTTGATGCATGTTGCTAATATAGCGAACGTTTAATCATCATGGCCAGTAAACATCTACTCCTCTGTTCATTATTATAAGACGTTTTGGATATTTCAATATTGGACTACATATGGATTGAAATGAGTTAACAAACACACTAAAACACGTTTATATACATCCGATTCAGAAAAAAGTTACAACATCTTATAATAGTGAACGGAGGGAGTAATTATCACGCATTGCCTGCTACAGTTATTATATTCTTTATGTCCTGACAACTGTCATCCCATTAATCCCATAGTTAAAGGTCAAATGTGGGAGATTTGTGAACCTGTATATACCATGTTGCAAAATTCAACAAGTACATGCTATAGTTTTGACCTAGTACTTTCATTTTATTTGAGTGAAACATGACCACAACCCAGCGTGTTTGGTTTGGGGTAATTAGATCTAGGGAATGGGAATTGAAGGGGTACGAGACTTCAAATCTATTGTTTGGTTGGGGGATTGGGAATTCAGAAGGGAATAGGCATGGGACTTTAGACTCCAACTCCCACCGTTTTATTAACAGGGGAGGGGGTGGGAATCACTTTTGTACTGAAGTTATTTTAATGTCAACTTGTGAACCATCTATGTTGTTGCTACAATGTCAAAAACTACCTATTTTCCATATTTTACATGAAATTAATATATTGCACAGAACCAGTAATTATCCATTTAGTCATGGATCCTAAATAGTAAATTCCTCTGTAGTCCTTGCACTGAAATTTATCATTCCTGGTGTTTTTAACAATTCTTATGGTATCAATGATTCACAATCGCTTAGTAACCAGGGGCGGCCTATCTTTGTCCTGGCCTACTTTACACATTTTATATCCTATATGTAATTCTTATGCAGCCGGTTCATCCTTTCACTTGTCTGAATCACTTGTGGTTTCAATTCTGCAGCAGAGGTCAAATGTCCCACCGCCTGCAAGAACCGAGTCGAAGAAAGAGAAGTGCATTGTAATGTAAAGATATTCCAGGAACAGAACAGGAGAAAGGAAAAAAGAGACAAGAAGCACCATACATATACTGTAAAAAAAATCTTCTTGTCTCGTGCCACGGCACGGCAGACTAATATTTTTAGCCAGCCTCCTTGAAGCCGTTTCTTGTTTTTAGCTCTCTTCATTTCTCCTTTGTTTTCTCTTGTGTAAATACCCTCTCGGAAAGCCATAAAACGTGAAAACAGAGGTGCTGTCGATGTGTTGACCCTGCAATGTGATTGATCAAACTCAACTCATCGTCCACAAAAAACCGTCTTGCCTACTGAGTAAATTCGACTCATCGTCTTGGAAACGCTGCAATGTGATGACGTGTGACTTGTTTTCTCACACTTATCTCAGTTATAAGTGTTATGATCGTGCAGTACTAAAGATATAAACGTGCAAGGGAAAGTCAGAATTATCTTCCCAAAAACTTCTAGTTGATGTTACAGGTGCTTTCTATGTGCACATCCAATTCAACAACCATATGCAGAATCCATTGTGCCACAACACTCCTATCTACACATATCCCTTCGAAGAACAAATGGAACAAAATTGCCGCACTGTACTGGTTAGCCAGTTTGAGATGCACAAAGCGGCAGAGGTATAAGCTGTTTTGATCTGTCTCGACTAAACGGACAGTGGAGTGGCGCAATAACCCCTGTACACAAAGGAGGGGTTGTAACTCTATCAACCATCAAACTGAGGTGTTACAGCTCCATCAACCATCAAACTATCTCAATGTAAACTTCCCCGTTGATCCGGCCAGCGAAGAGGGCGATCATGAAAGGGAACCTCGCAAGGCATGCCACAAAGTCATCCCTGCTGATTTTGTCGTTGTCATCAATGTCAAACGTCTCAAACAGCTTCAGCATCTGGAATTGGAAAACAGACAGGGTGAGTCGAGTCGGCACACTAATGTTGCATCCAAGTGGACCTGAAGGTGGAAAACTCACCCCATCGTCTGCTGGAGGAAGCATGCCCGACCGCAGGGCGTCGGCTAGCTGTGCAAGGGATATGTCGGAGGTCCCAGGGGCCTTGCATTTCTCGAAGGCAGTTTCGCACACTCCCTCAAACAATGGCTGCTTCCTGAGGTGTGCACACCCGACCAGGAACTGTGTACATCAGGTAGTACCATGGTAGCATGTTAGGAAAACATACAGCAAATAGCCTACGACGATACAGGATAAACATATGGCCATATATGTAGAACCATATGCCAGCTGCGAGATAAGACTGCGTTTCAAGTCCATACCTGTCGGAATGTGATGGATTCCTTATTTTCAAAATCGAAGTAGTGAAATATCTGAAACAATTATGCGAGTTCAGCAAAGATGATAGTTTCAAGTAACTTTTCTGTCAATTTTGCTTTAAGGAAATTAAACTTGATGGTATTTGCAGGGAGGAGAGTGTTAGTACCTTCTTGCATAGAGGACTGCAATATAGGCCAAAAAGAGCCCAAAAATCTTGTGCTTTAACACGTCCACTGCAAGAATTGGTTAATTGTATTTATCACTACACTGCAGAATGACATAACATAATAGGCATATCTACATATAAACAGAGAACCAAAATAATATTGCATCCTTTAAGCAAGCAATACTTAATGACGAAACTTTTACAATCTTCTATAAGGTAATCCAATAGTTGTCACTTAAGGGATGAAGGACTTACTCACTGTCTGGATTCATAGCCAAAAAGTGCTCCAAGAGTTCCATTGCTTCTGCTGTGCTTACACCATACACCTGAAAACAGATGTAAAAAGAAAATCAGATACTACTACAGAGCTGAAAGCAGTATGCACAATACTTCGGAAAGAGCCAACATGTGAAATAAAAAGCTGCGTGGATCATGGAAAAAAAATCAACTACATACAAGTCTACAACTATCATTCATCTATCCTCACAGAGAAGAAAAATGTCTCATTATAGTGAAGCAAGACATACCTCTAGATGCACAAAGAAGCAAACTAAAAGGCAAATGAAATCAACGTTGTAACATAACATTTTGTTCAATAATAGCACAACTTCACAATCTTATGATGTTTCTTTGATAGGTTTGTTCACCAAGTTCTACATACAGTGTAACTTAAGAAAGACTTACTTCTTTTACCCAGGCCATTTCCACCATATAACTTGAGCAGTTGGCCTGCAAACAGAAACTCAGCTTATTAGAGTCAAATTCCTACTTCCTACTCAAGTGAACGCATGCCCATCTCCAGTTACAGCCATTTGAAATTCTGCAAGATTCCATATGGTAAGTGTTAAGCTTCATGCACTAGCCAACACAACCAAAAGTCCGTACTGATGGAAAGGACTAGTGCAATCCACATATATTGTAACACCCCCTCTCACGGGGAAGACAAGTCAACACGTGCAACCGGAAGAGAGCGACGGCGCGCGAAACTCACGTATGACTCAAGAGGCCTATACATGGACACAAAGGGGGGCAACAGCAATTTTTAGATAAATTGCGCAAACCAGGACTTGAACTCAAGACCTTAGCTCTGATACCATGTTGAACTTCATGCACTAGCCAACACAACCAAAAGTCCGAACTGATGGAAAGGGCTAGTGCAATCCACATATACCGTAACAGTAAGGACTCCAAAAAACAAAGGTCAAAGCTGGCACATGAATTTAGAATATAGAGACAGTGTTGTAGGTGGCCTGTTACCTTTCCAGCTTCTTCTGCTCTTGATGCAATCATTGAATCAGCGTATGAATAAGAAGTCGGTAAAACATTAAGGGCATGTGCCATAGCATAGCTGGTCTGTAGAATAAAAATATTATGACCACATTGCTACAGAAACCATAGGTGTTGAAAGGACGATTCATTTGAGTTACAGTATTACATTCTCTGCAAAATGAAGGGCGTTCTCTTGCTTGATCTCAGGGGGGTAGACAATAGGGAGGTACTCTACCTGTAAAATCAATTATTCATATAAGGAATGAGCATATTGTGTGAGGAATTGCTGCCAATAAACATGACAGATAGTGGCTGAGGTGTGCAAGAAATGCAGACCTCCATGAAGTTGTGAAACTGGGTGAACATCTTGAACATGAGTGCTATTAGTGATATGTTTCCCCTGAAACACAATAACAATTATGACAGGGAACAGCGCAAAAACAAAACAAAAGAAGAATGTATAATCTTAGAGAAACTAACCAGGATTGATCAAAGTGCACATGGGGGTAACGAACAACAACTGGTTGAACAGGGTAGCCAGGTATGAATGCTCCATGTTGGAATGAAATCAGGAATCTCCCATTTGTTGTAGTGCCTTCAGGGAACAACAGGACACGCGGAAAGCTATTGCCAGCTGCCTTTCTCTGAAAGCACATCCTAAAATGTACCATATGAACACAATAACTAATAGACAATCAAGTTGTTTGTCTTATGTTATAGTATGAGTTGCATGGAATCAACTTTTAAAATCAGTTACGCCGTGCACTTTAGATGACAAAAGTAGGAAGTGCAGAACAACTATGGGTCAAAGGCCTGATGGGAAGCATCCTAACCTTTATTTCATTCACAGCTGACTTCCTTGAAGCTGGCGAGAATCTATCAACGTATATAACCTGTAAGATAGGTATAAATTGTCATAAAGTTTGACACTTGAAAGGAACTTGCAAATTGAGATGCTTCAAGAGGAGAATGTAAAGGCACATGCCTGCATTGCTCTTATGATTGTTCCAACAAATGGTATGGCATCATGGGAATCCGATGAAACAATGGTTGGGAACAATTCATAGAAGAAGTATATGGGATCTATGTATGATACATGATTGGAAACGACTATAGGTGCAAGCTCTCTAGGCGCAGGCCTTCCTTTTCGGGTGATCCAGTGATACCTGAGAGTACAAACGAGTGGCCAATAAATATCAGACAGTATTCAATAGCATTATAAGATGAAAAAATATGATAAGTATGCGGTCAAAACCAGAAACCCTCCAGTAAGTATAAACAAGCAGTAGAGCACATCGTACAGATGATTTTTCGCCAGTTAGCTTTTCATTTTATTTCAGGGAAGGTTGGTAAGCAAGGTTCCTCCCCAGTCACCACTTTGATGTCGTTTTAAAAACATTCAATGAATTGTATCGAAAACGTTCAACTGAGCAATTGCCAGTTGTGTAAAGCATAAGGTCGTACACCCCACAAGCAGAACCCATGAACTGTGCTTCCAGCATGGACATCATCATCATTTGAATTGTCTATACATTATTCCCATTTGAATTATCCACAGTCACACACATTACGGACCACCTGGTCCATGCCCCCAATTAACAAGGATGTAACCAAATTATCGGGAGTAATTTTGTTGAAATAATTGTCCTCTTCTAATTCTTGGGTATAGCTCTCTCTCTCCCCTTGGGTATTAACAAGGATGTAACCAGCAATGTTGTGATCTACAAACCCAAGCAAAAGCTAACCAGAGGGAGAAGGACCGTGCAAGAATCAGTTTCCAACCTACGGTGAACTATGATATTAACCAGACGGGCCCTCCCGTTCCTGTCGGTCAGCCGTATTAAGTGCATGTCGTAACAAACAAAGTCACCCGCACGGTCCTTCACCTTCCGAGCTGATACGGCGTCGGCGTCGCCCCCACCAAACAAAATCGCTGCCCAGTGCCCACACACGTGCCGCAGCGCAAATCCCCCCAAATTCTGCAAACCAACCAAACATCTCCCGATCGCGTCAGCCATCTGCGGCAGCTTCGGCATGTGTCGCCTCGCGGCCGAAACCTAATCATCTAGTGAAAAAATTCGAAGCTTCCCAGCGGCTCATCGATCGAGCGCCAAATGTTCAGATCAGATCGAAACCCAATCCGAGCAGAGCTGCTGCTGCTGCTGCTAACAGCGCTTGCTGAGGCAGAGGTATATACTGACCCGAAGGAGAAGAGGATGCAGCGCGCGGAGAGTCGGGTGACCCACATGAGCCGGCGGCGCCAGGCCGGCATGGGGCCGGCGCCCTCCCGCGGGCGCTCCCGCGAGTCGGTCCAGCCGCGCAGCGCCACCCACGTGGCGGCGTACCCGATCGCGATGGCCAGCCCGAAGAGCACGAGCCGCGCCGCCGCGACCGGCGCGAGCAGCAGCGTCCTGGCCCACCCGTACGGGCCGCCCAGCCACGGCGTCCTGTTGCGGAACGGGTCGGCGGGGGACGGGCCCGGCGGCCGCGGCGGGCGGCTGTCCTCCGAGAGGAACGCGAACGGGTCGCCGCCGTCGCACACCGAGGCGGCGGCGCAGAGGTCGTCGTCGCCGTCGTGGCCCCGCGCGTGGCCGTTGGCGGCGCGGGTGGGCGTGGTGGGCGTGATGGAGTCGGAGAGGAGGGGCGTGGCGAGGGAGGAGGCGGGGGTAGGGCCATGATTTCGAGAGGCCATGGCTGGGGCGGCGGGGGGGAGGCCGGTGGGGACAGCGACGGCGGGAGGAAGCGGGAGGCTGGAAAAGGAGCAATGGAGGAGCCGAATTATGGCTTATATGAAAAGCAAATAGCGAAGCGGAGGGAGGGAGGAGGAGATGATCGTTTTTGTGGTCGTGGGGCTCGTGGCCTCGTGGGTTCCTTCTATTTTGTTTTTGCGTTCTGGCACTTTCAGATATTGCTTTTCATGGATCGCCCCGGGTCAGAGAATGGTCCGAGATCCTTTTTCAGATAAAAACTATAGAAAACTGAAAATATAAAATAAAATTTGACGCAAGTAAAATTTGCAAGTAGGGGGGGGGGGGGTGCAAAACCTGAAAAACGGCAGGAGTATTTGGTTTGATAAAAATTGGGGAAATGCAAACAAGTATGGTCTCGTGAGAGATTCAAATTCCCAACAAAAAATCAATAAGAATTTGGTATCACAATTTTTTAATCCAAATCACTGCCATAGAAAAATAATATAAATATAGTTCTAAGGAAGAAACTTATGAATCTTATACTCTAGAGAGGGCCTTCACCTTTTGTCATTTTTTAATAAAAACATCTACATCTCGGTCGATTGAGAATTAGCCAACCCCAAGTTGAATTTACAAATTTATCCATAGATGCCTAAATTAATGTTCACTTTCTTGAACGAGTTTGTTCGTCTAGTACACAAAATATATTATTGTTTCGCCAGTTGATTTTTTAACATAAAGAGGCGCAAGCGCTTATATATACACGCGCATACACTCACCTCTACGAACGCACAAACACACACCCTATCCCTATGAACACCTTTGACAAACTGAGCCGGCGTATTATCTTGGGATTTATGAAGTCGCGCCTCGTCGTTGACAGGAACGTCTCCTCTCACTGAAAACGCATCGCCGAAAATCCTGCAATAAATCCAGGAATAATGCGAGCATCAGGATTTTAACCCTAATAGACTGAGAATACCACTGTTCCTCTAACCATTCAACCACAGGCTGGTTCACATCTCGCTAGTTGATTTTACTAATATGTTAACACGGTTTTTAAAAAGCCCCCCTTGTTGTACTATACCCGACGGCAAGATAGTACAACAAGCAAATAGCGAAGCGGATGAAGGGGGAGGAGACAGTCATTTTTGTGGTCATGAGGCCCTTGGCCTATTCGGTTCGGTTTATTTCTTCTTTTTCTTGCATTCTGACACTTTCAGATCCTGTTTTTTCCTGTATTGCCCCCGGTCAGAGAATGGTCGGCGCTCTTTCTCAAAAAATACTATAGACAATGAACATATAAAATAAAATTTTGACGCAAGTAAAAAGTGCAAAACCTGAAAATGGTAGGAGTATTTATTTTCATAAACATAGGGGAAATGCCAAAAAAAGATGGTCCCGTGAGAGATTGAAATTCCCAACAAAAAACCAACAAGAATTTGGTTTCGCATAAAAATCTTGTACTCTAGAGAGGACCTTCACCTTCTGTCATTTCTTAAATGAAGACATATACGTCTTGGGCGATTTGGGAATCAACCAACCCCAAGTTCAGTTTACAAATCTATCCATATATGCCTAAACTGATGTTCACTTAATTATAAGAATTTATTCATCATGTACACAAAATGTATTATTATCTCCCCGGTTGATTATACTAAAATGTTCGTACTGTTTTTTTAAGTTCACCTTGTTGTACTTTAGACTGGTAAGCTATAAAAGGAAAACACCTTGTTGTGTTACTTTTTTCTTGAAGTTTAGCAAAAAAAGATCTTACACAGGTTGATGATCTTTAGTGTCAAGTAAGAACGAAAAAAATCTTGAGCGGTTGTAAATTAGCAAAAACATTTTTGTAATCTATCTATGTGCTTCTGATTGCATTTTTTCTGCATGCAATAGTTAATTTTAATTAATGGCATATTTGGTAACTTTTATTTAGTACGGTAGCCCATGATTTACCTGTCCATATTACCGCGGTTGTGCAAATAAGCATTTACCAAAAAAATCATGCTCATAATTTACTTGCCAAATAAATATTTGATTTGTAAACCCTTATTGCCTTACCAAAAAATAAGTTTGTATTTGGTAATTAATTAAATATGGGGTAGCTAAAGTGTTTTTAGGTAAAACAGATGAAAAAAACTCATAGATATGAGGGGCGAAACAAAATGGAGAGAAAAGGGGAATGTACTTAAGATTGTACTAAAGAAGCAGTGGACGACAGAATGTTATGCTTGCTAAAAAGGAATTTAGATAAGTTTTGTTTGATGCTCGAACAAGGTGGGGTAGTGGGAAAATAGGTGTTGTAGAGGATGTTGAACTTCCACAAAAACCTCCTCCGCCTCAAGCTCTGAACGCCACTTCTATAGTACTCATTCAAAAAAAAACAAAGAAATTATATGATTTCAGGCCCATCAGCTCATGTAATGTAATCTATAAAGTGATCTCCAAGTGTCTTGTCTAGTGATTAGACCAAGGCATGTACTGGATGATCTTATCTCCCAAGAGCAAAGTGTCTTTGTTCCAGGTGGTTTGATCACTGATAATGCCCTTGTTGCCTTTGAGTGCAATCATTACATAAAGCAAGAGCTTCTATGCATACAAGTTGGATTTATCTGTGGCTTATGATAGTGTATTAGGGTGGATTGGGGTTTCTTGGAACAAGTGATGCAAAAGGTTGGGTTTCTCTCATCGACGGATTAACTGGATTATGACATGTGTCACATCGACGAGGTTTCTGTTAAATTAATGGGGCCCTCTTTGGATTCATTTGCATCAACACATCGGCTTCGGCAAGGGGGGCCCTTATCACCCTTTCTATTTCTTGTTTGCCGCTGATGGATTCTCTGTTATTCTTATGCATGGCATGAATTCCAATAATATCATGGTAAAAATCCGTCGGAGGGCGCCAAAAATCTCACACTTACTGTTTTTGTGGATGACACTATGTTGTTTTTTGAGGCTTCTCATGATGAAGCTACGAACATAAAAAGCGATCTTGATTTATATGGACTGGCTACTAGACAATGCCTGAATTATAACAAATGTTCCATCTTATTTGGTATCTTGCTGGAAACCAATTTATGATGGCTCTTATGCATACCCAGTTCCTATGTAGGAGCAAGTGTGGGCTGTTTTAAGTATTACTAGCTCTTGTTTTGAGGGGATTATCAATTAGTCACACAAGCCTTGCCTATGTATGATATGGGAGTTTTCAAACCACCCTTCTCGGTGTGTGATGATTTGACTAGGACAACCAGGAACTTTTATTGGGGATCGAAGAAGGGGTGGTGAAAGGTCCATTGGAAAGCATTGAATCACCTTCCTCAGACACACCGTTTTTCTAGTAATGTGTCATCTTCCTTGCTTGCGATTAGTCATGGCATTGATATGCTAAAGAAGGACTTGCATGGTGTGTTTGTAACATAAGAGCCATCCGGATGTGGCGTGATAATTGGATTCCAAGACCGGATTCATATAAACTAGTAACAATGCAAGGGAGGTGCAAAATTCGATATGTTTCGGAGCTCCTGAATGATAATGTTTCCTGGAGCCTTGATCTATTGATAAATTACTTCCTACCTTGTGATGTTCAAGAGATCTTAAGAATAAGAGCATTGCCGAGGTTGGAAGAAGATACACTTGCATGGGGCTTGGAAAGTATGGTATTTTCTCAGTTAAAAGCCCCTACAACTTGGCTCTCATATGAAGCCTCCCGTGAACATGCAGTTGTGTCAAGTTTGGTGCCTAGTGGGCAATGGTCTTACTGGAGACCAATTTGGTCCCGTGGCGTTCCTCCTACCCTCTGGAATTTTGCGGGCGTGTTGTTATAAACTCACCACCGACTTGGGAAAACAAACACAAGAGCGGCCTTGAGGTTACTGCTATTTGCCCGTTGTGTGGAACAGATCCTGAAGATAATTTTCATGCACTCTGCAGATGCTCTCTAGCAAAGGAGCTATGGAACACAATGTCTGATGTGTGTAAAATCCATTTGTTGGATGATGTTTGGAACACAACGAAGGAGTGGCTATGCCTGAAGTTGACGATATGGATATGTTGACATGACCGAAATGAAATTGTGCACGATAAGGTTCCTCCCCCATGTAAGTCTCGAAGGGATTCTTGTGTAGCTACCTTTATTCCATTTTAGGCATCTTGCAAGACCCTCTAGCAGACCCTGACAAAGGAAAAGTAGTAGTCTCATGTGATCATCTAGTAGATGTACATGAGATACCAATGAAAGCTTTTCTTCTTGTGTGGAGTCCTCCAGCCACTGGATGGGTGAAGATGAACTTTGATGGTTCGTTTGCATCAAACAGGAGTGCTGGTGCAGGCATCATTCTCCACGACAATCAGGGGTGGTATTATCTTGTCATCGTGCAGAGAACTTCCTTGCCGAGTGGAAGTGGAACTGCGTGCTTGTATGGAGGGACTATAACTTGCTCTCATGAGAAGCTAATGACTTGTTGCTACCGAGGTCGACTCTTTGGAAATTGTGAAAATGGTTCAAGGCAGCGGCACGAATAGATCGATTTACTTCCTCTTGGTGAAAGAAATCCAAAGCTTGATGGGTCTTGGGGAAACTTGTAGTGCTCAAGTAGAGAGTAGGACTATGACTTGGCAGGGCTCCCCCTCCCTCCCAAGTGTGCTTCGACTCGCTCCACTACTTGTAGTCGTCGCTAGATGGTCTACGGACCTAGATGTAATTTGTATTTTTGGTGTTCTTTGTACTACCTTGATAGTTAATGAATAGATCGCAAGTTTTTCCTAACAAAACACCACTTTGGTTGAGTCATACAACAAGTGTTCTCTCACGCAAAAACCAAAAAATAAATAAATTCTTGTGGGTTGTTTCTTCACGCGTACGCAGAGATGGAGCCTGTCGTGATTTACCATCACTTTGGGTAGCAAAGTCAAAAGATGGATACTATCAGGAACCCACGGCCCGCATTCGTTGAGTCGACCCCCGCGGGACCCGACGCCCGCTGCCCCGCTCGCAGACATGTGGTCCAAATGGCGCACTCCAGTTCGGACAGGTACAGCCGACCACGCAACCAGCGTACGTACTCCCGTATACATTTTGTTTTTAAAAAATGTTCGTGGCATCACGTGGCCGTTTTTCTTTTCTTTTCTTTTCTCTACCGTCAAAAAGGAAAACTCTCCAACTCAAAAGAAAAAAAAATATCTTTCTCCGGGTCCTGGGACTAGACTGGAGAGCTGGTACGCAACGACGACAAGCACCCCAAAACGTGCCCCGCGAGGCTGCCGCGGAACGACGAGTCCACGTCAAATAGTCTCTCACGCTTTTTTTAGCCTGTCTGACGTCAAGGAAAAGAGAAGAAGCCTGTCTGGTGTCTACTTGGTCCTACGCAGTGGACCGTTTAAATCCGCGGTTGCCGACGGAGCTTAAAATCTCCCGGTCGGTGAAGCCAAAGTGTTTCCCTCCTTGACTCCATCAATCTCCACTTTGTGTAGCCCATAAAAACTCTTTTTTTTGAATAAACTCTTTTTAAGGTTAGAATAAACTCTTCTTTTTGTCGTCATGCTACGTATGATCGTGACCGAAATAAATCCGCACGTTACAGTGTGCACGTACACGGTACACCACAAACAATGAGTTTGCGATACAAAACACGAGAAAATCACCAAAATAAAGAGAAAGTGCAGCTATTAAAAGATAGTATGAAAAGTGGTTTTTTTCTCTCGAATATGCACGAGTGTGCATATCATATATTAAAAAAGTTAAGGCAAAAAGTGCCTCCACCATAATTTACATGGTTATCAGTACAAGCTAATCCTCACCACTCACCCACCTCTCTACCCTACGGAAGAAGGGAGTTACATTCCCTTTTAGTAACCCAACCGATAGCCAAACTAAGCCCTCACTACAAAACTGTGTTAGCAACAGGAAGACCGACGGGCGCGCCCCTCAAAAACTATTGCATTCATATGCTTCCACAACTCCCACCACATAAGTGCAAAGATGGTGCGTAGGTCCTTTGTACTCACATTGTTCGATCCACGCTTGTCGATGGCCCACTCCACCAGCGAGTCCTGTGTAGTGGGGATCCAAGTCGATGAGTCTAGCGCCGCACAGATGGCCGCCCAGATTGTTCTAGTGAAGACACACGTGAGCATAAGATGATTGATCATTTCCTCCTCTTGATCATAGAAAGGCCATGCGACTTGATGCGGTAGGCCTCTCCATGCAAGACGGTCCGACGTCCAGCATCTGTCTTTCATGGCCAACCAAGTAAAAAATCGGCATTGCAATGGAGCACGCAATTTCCATGTCAAGCCTGCCGTTGGGATTACCTCTCTTCCCCAAAATCTAGCCGCATACGCTAATTTCACCGAGAACTGGCCATTTGCCTCCCATGACCACTTAATCTCATCATGCACATCATCCTCAGCTGGCTCCCACGTACCAACCACCTGCCAGAGCGTGAGGAATTCGTGCAGAGTATCTAGGCCAAAGCTTGGGGCGAAATCCATAGCCCAAGTTCCACTCTCCATGGCCGAGCAAACCAATCTCGTCCTCCGTACTCTAGGGGGAACCAAGTCATACACACGCAGTGCAATCTCCTGGACTCTCCGGCCATCTAACCATCTGTCTTCCCAAAAAAGTGTTGTGTGACCCGACCGCGCTATACTCCTCATAGTTGTCTGGCACAGAAGCCTTGCATCATCCGCGACTTTTATTCGAAATTCACTCCACGGTCTTGTCTCATCCGTCTTTTGTAGCCACGGCCAACGAGCCTGCATGGCAACGTTTATCCAGCGTAGATTCGGTAGCCCCAAGCCACCTGCCCACTTGGGTGAGCAAACCATGTCCCATGCAACCGCACAGTTGCCACCATTTGCTTCCGCTCTCCTACGCCACAAGAAACCTCGACAGATCTTGTTCATAGCCGCGATAGTTTTCATCGGGAGATCTAGCGCCAACATAGCGTGGATTGGCATGGTGCAAAGCATGGAGTGAACCAATGTTAGCCGGTCACTCTTTGGCATTAGTGCTGCCTTCCACTTTGGAAGTCTATTGGCCATATGATCCACCAAGTACTGAAGTTGCGTTGCAGATTGCTTCCTTAACGATAGCTGTAGCCCAAGGTACTTGATCGGGAGCGATCCCAAGGGACACTCGAGCTCGCTACAGGCCATAGATATCTCATCCTCAGAGCACCTGATAGGTAGGGCTGCAGACTTGCGTAAGTTTATTCTCAGCTTGGCTGCCTCTCCAAACAGCTCAAATAAGCACTTGCAGACTTGAAGATCGAGCGGATTAGGCTTGACGAACAATACTACGTCATCCACAAAAATGGACAAACGCTTCCTCATCCCTTCTCGCGCTAGTGGTGACAGAATGCCTCGACTCATAGCCACCTCGAACATCTTTTGTAGGGGCTCCATAGTTAGGATGAATAACATTGGTGAGATGGGGTCACCCTGCCGCAGCCCTTTGCAGTTGTAGATCATGTCACCCGGGTCACCATTGACCATGATCTTAGTTGTTGATGTTGCAAGGATCCCACATATCCATGATCTCCACCTCGGTCCAAAGCCCATGTGTTGCAACACCTCAAGAAGGAACGGCCACTTTACCGAGTCAAAGGCTTTTGAGATGCCAAGCTTGAGCAGAACAGATGAGCTCTTCAGAGCGTGCAGTCTCTGCGCCATGCTCTGCACAAACATGAAGTTATCATGCAAAGATCTGCCTTTCACAAACGCGCTCTGGTGATTACCAACTAGCTTGGGCAGCTCCTCCACCAATCTACAAGCGAGCACTTTCTCAAATATCTTGATAGCCCCGTGCACAAGGGTTATTGACCGAAAGTCCCCCACCTCCAGTGCTCCTTCCTTCTTCGGCAAAAGGGAGACAAGAGATTTGTTGATGGCGGCTAAACCCCTCATGTCTCCTTTATAGAAACAATCCATTGCCTTCATGAAGTCCTCCTTAATAATGCACCAACATGTTGCATAGAACCTGCCGGTAAACCCGTCCGATCCCGGGGCCTTGTCTAGTGGCATGTTCTTGATTACCTTCTCCACTTCATCAGCTGTAAACGGTTGCTCTAGATGCAATAAGTCAAGGTGCGGTAGCCCAAGAATACCCGGGTTGATAGTATGATTCCTAGGCTCCGAGGTGCCAATTGCCGCACCAAAGTATGCATCAACTACCGACGCAACTTCCTCCTGCCCAACATATAGGTTTCCGTTATGATTCACCACTCGTATGGCATTCTTCCACTGCCGGTGGCTGGCCTGTTGATGAAAGAGTCTAGTGTTGCCGTCCTCTTCGCGTAATTGTAGTAACCGAGACCTTTGCCTTGCAATAGTCCTCTCCAAGGAACTCAATACAAGCAGCTTCCTCTTCAGGCACTTCCTCAGCTCCCGCTCAGCATCAGATAGGGCTCTTCCTTCCATGGCTGTGTCAAGCTGCTTGATAACATCGAGAGAAATAGCTATTTGCAGCTTCACGTTCCCGATCCACCTGTCACTCCACCTTTGGAGACTCACCGCAGTAGCTTTTAGCTTGCTTTGTAGCGTGAGATAATCATTTGAAGCCTCCGGTGTTGAGCT
Organism: Triticum monococcum; assembly: GCA_034509565.1. NCBI lineage: Eukaryota > Viridiplantae > Streptophyta > Magnoliopsida > Poales > Poaceae > Triticum > Triticum monococcum. The sequence continues at coordinate 636,533,537 of CM067847.1, read as the reverse complement.
CCGAGCAAGTTTAACCACATCCATAAACCCTTCCGCTCTAGTCCAAAATGACTCAAACTTGAACCGGCTTTTCGTATTGATACAAACATTCATGTCAAGCACCAACGGACAGTGGTCGGAAATCGCCGTACCCAAGGCCCATAGAAAGCAGGTTGGGTACGCCAGATCCCACTCATTCGACACGAACGCGTGATCGATTTTCTCCAAGGTGGCAACTCTCCTTTCATTCGACCACGTGTATCTTCTTCCATTCAAGTATATCTCCTTCAGTTCGAGGGAGTTGAGCTTAGAACAAAACCTTCCCAACATCCTGCGATTGATCATGGCATTATTCTTGTCCTCCTCACAAGCAATGAGGTTGAAATCCCCGGCCATAAGCCAAGGCCCAACGTGCAAGTCTCTAATATCCACCAAGTCCTGAAGAAACTCCACCTTGTCAGACTCCTCGTGCGGGCCATACACACACGTGAGCCACCAAGGTTGCTCATCCTCTGGACATTTGGCTAGCGCCGTTAGTGTATGATTGGTAAAGTGCGGGTTAGAGAGTTGAACCAAACTGGCATCCCAGGCCACCAAAATCCCTCCGCGCGTTCCCAACGCAGGCTAGTAGAAAAACTTCTCAAATTTAGCACCGAGGCATTATCGTACAACATTAACAAATACATCATGCAACTTTGTCTCTTGAAGACACACTATGGCCGAGCTGGCTGCCGTGACCACCTGGTAAACCGTGTTCCGCCGGGCAGGTGCGTTTAGCCCGCGAACATTCCACACTAACATCCTCAAGGGTTGAGTATTCATGACAATGTCCTACCAAGCCACCGGCATGGCCCTCGACACATTCCGGCCCCCTCTAGGGGCACCTGCATGAAAAGTGGTTACCTCCCTAAGCTTAGGAGTAAATATGGGTTAGACACTTTTATGTGAGGCGCAAATGACATCTCCTTTAATAGACATGGACCTTGGTTCAATGTTTTTTTCTTGATATGGTCCGGGTGCTGCCTTCCGATAGAACCTGCTTGAACAAAACAAAAAAGAAAACAAAATATTTTTGTACGTTTGGAGTTTTCTTTATATTTTTAGCACAAAGGGTTAGCTCACAAGTGATGAAAATATTTGCCTCATTGAGATTGGTTCATCTACCTAAGCACTGTGCTTAAGGCGGTAAACTAAGTCCAAGAGTGGTCTACTCTTATATTTGAATAAAATATACATGAAAGAAAACACAATTGTGTAGCTCCTAGGTGCCTAATTAAAAAGAGACATCACACTTAAGGCGAGAAGCTAAACAACTTCTATTTAAGCGAGGTTTAAGGTGAAAAACATTTCCGGACACTATAGTTGAAACATGTCGAATCAAAGAACCAAGCGGCATGTGCGGGTCATTGTACGATTGACACCATACCGTACACGTATCTACATAAGGTCCAAAGTCCCTACAAAAATAACACACACACAAAAAAGAATCGACACGGCATACGAATGGGCCCAACCGAGAAAATAAAAGAAAAGAAAACATAGATCACTACAAAAAAAAATAATTGGTTAAGGAGCTTCAAAGATAATTAATAAAAAATAGAAAGCAAACGAGGTTAGGAAATATCCGTCGATGGCAGACGTAAAAAGCAAATCAAACGAGGGTATTTTTAGCCTGATGCGAGCATTGACGTATTTTTTTTTTTAAAACAATCCCATATATTAATCAGCTTTAAAAGTTCTTATAATCGTTCATTACAAAATACACCACGTAGGGCAGAACACTGTAATAAAAAAGACCGTCCGACTTATTGTCAAAACTAAACTTGGCAATCTCATGCGCCGCCATGTTTGCCTGGCAATTGATCTTGACGATCTTGAAATTATTTGCAAGCTTCATAATGCTTCTTGCTTCCCTCTTGCGATCAACAAAAGGGGACCTGTCAAGAAAATCATTTGCAAGAAGGGAGACCGCAAAAGAGCTACCATATTCTACAGTAATGGTTTATTGAGACTGATACCGACATAGAGCCCGGCAAGGCACACACGAACCTCCTCTTCATCTACACACGTGCACGATCCAATAAAATCTCAAGAAGAAAGGATGACTTGGCCCGTATGATCCCTAGCAATAACCCCCACGCTGGCAGCGCTCATGCTCTCCACAAAGATGGCGTCAACGCTAATCTTAAAGACCTCGGACGAAGGAGGCTGCCAAGTCCCTCGATTCCTTTCTGAAATATCGACGACCTCTTGAACATCCACTACCCTCTTACCTTTCTTGCTCAAATCCGACTGTTTGTTGGAATGACAGGAAGTGTAAGATGTCTAGCTTTCCAGAAACAAAGCAGCAGAACAGACAGATTCCCTCCCTTTATGAAAAATAAGATCATTCCTTAAGTGCCAACCTCTCTAGAAAATGAATAAAAGTTGCTCACAGACAAGAGAATTCAGCTGATCCAGAAGAACAAGGAGCCAATCGGGACCTGAGAATTTAAAGATCTTTTCTTCTGGAATATTCCACACATCCCTCATAGCAAAACGAAGAGCACGAGCCTTCAGACAAATCACAAGAGCATGATAAATATTTTAGTCCTCAGTGCCACAGATAGAGCAGATAGCACAGTCAGTTTGGTGGTGAGAAACTCTGTTTACCTGAACCGCCAAACTATTTGAAGCCGCTCGCCAGGCAAAAATCCTGATCTTTTGTGGGGCATTCGCCTTCCAATAATATCCCAAAGCCGTCTTTCCCCATCCACAGCACCACTGGATTGGCCCAGATATTCCTTGTGATCCTTAAGATTCATCGCCAGTTTGTACGCGCTTCGAACAGAAAACAACCCATTCTTTTCAAAGTGCCACACAACAAAATCACCATCCCTCGAAGACTGAATACGCATCTTTAGGATCTACTCAGCATCATGAGGATAGAAAACACTGTTGGGGAACGCAATATTTCAAAAAAAAAATCCTACAATCACGCAAGATCTATCTAGGAGATGCATAGCAACGAGAGGGGAGAGTGTGTCTATGTACCCTCGTAGACCGATAGCGGAAGCGTTTAGTAACGCGGTTGATGTAGTCAAACCTCTTCGTGATCCAACCGATCCAAGCACCGAACGTACGGCACCTTCGTGTTCAGCACACGTTCAACACGATGACGTCCCTCGAGCTCTTGATCCAGTTGATGACGAGGCAGAGTTCCGTCAGCACGACGGCATAGCGACGGTGATGATGAAGTTACCGGCGCAGGGCTTCGCCTAAGCACTACGACGATATGACCGAGGTGTGTAACTGTGGAGGGGGGCACTGTCGGTGTCAAAATCGGTAGATCTCAGGTAGGGGGTCCCGAACTGTGCGTCTAAGGATCGAAGGTAACAGGAGTCAGGGGACACGATGTTTTACCCAGGTTCGGGCCCTCTTGATAGAGGTAATACCCTACGTCCTGCTTGATTGACTTTGATGAGTATAGGGGTTACAAGAGTTGATCTACCACGAGATCATAATGGCTAAACCCTAGATGTCTAGCCTATATGATTATGATTGCCTCTACGGACTAAACCCTCCGGTTTATATAGACACCGGGGGGGGGGGGGGGCTAGGGTTTGTACAGAGTCGGTTTATAGAGAAAGGAATCTTCATATCCGTACGCTAAGCTTTCCTTCCACGCCAAGGAGAGTCCCATCTGGACACCAGGAAAGTCTTCCATCTTGTATCTTCACGACCCATTAGTTCGGTCCATGTTGCATAGCCCGGACACCCAAGGACCCCGTAATCCAGGACTCCCTCAGTAGCCCTCGAACTAGTCTTCAACGACGACGTGTCCGGCGCGCAAATTGTCTTCGGCATTGCAAGGCGGGTTCCTCGTCCGCTGATCTCCAAGCGTCTGAACCAAAGGACTGTATTCGGATTTACATCTTCGGTCCTCGGTCTTCGGCTTTACATTAAATGTTATATCCTTTGTCTTCTGCGCCATCGCCGCTCCAGCTTCCACATGTCAGACGAATACGAAGGGTCCAAGCATTTTTACACATAACACCCGGGCCGTGTAAGGAAAGCATCTATTTAAGGAGATTGAATCTCAGATGCCATTCAACACCAGGCGGAAAATCCTTAGAGCTTGTCACAAGAAACCACGCAAACATGGCCAGCGCTCCTAGTTCTTCTTCCCGCCCCCACGGTCCGCAAAAAGGTGATTGGGAGAGCTATTCTGTATCCCACACCCAGCTGACCAAGCTCCAGATGCAGGGATATCTCCCCTTGCAGATCTAGTCCCCGTTCGGGCGGGATTAACCTCTTTTACTAGCAAAGCCTTGGCGAAAAATTTCCCCAATCCTTCAGAAGGGGAGCGAGTGTGCTTCGTTTCCTTCTTATTAAGAGGCGTCAGATTTCCAATCCATCCTTTCCTTCGAGGTCTCGTGGAGTACTATGGCATCCAACTACACAACCTTACGTCAGACTATTTTGCACATCGCGGGTTTCGTCGCTCTTTGCGAGCTGTTCTTAGGCTGTGAGGCCCATTTTGAATTATGGAGGAAGCTTTTCTGCCTTGTCCCTCGCTCCCAAAAGGGATCCATATTCTAGGTGGGCGGCGCCAAAGTGTGGCGCATAGCCGGGACAGGATACCTATCCGGCACTCCAAAGAAGGCATCCGACGAGTGGCCCTCGGAGTGGTTTTATATTGAAGATGTCGTACTATCTGACCCAATCTGACGAGGCCTACCCGCATTTTCTAATGCTTCGTTAAAGAAGCGCCACATCTAGCGCCCCCGAAGCCTCGAGGAGGAAGATAGTGTGGAGGTTCACATGCTACTGGACAAGATAAAGACACTCGCCCAATCCGTATTGTCAATTATTGAGGTAATGACGATTTCAATAACGCGGGGAGTTCAGCCACTCCAATCCAAAGGACTCCCCATGTGGCACTACAACGGAGAAGACGACGCATCACGATGCAGACGTAAGGGTCCGGACAACTTCGCTGCCTTGGCTGCCATGCTGGCTTATCTTTTTAAGGGGTAGAAAGACGAATTCACTCGCCTTAAGTGCCGAGATGGCTTTTCCATGTACAATCCTCCCAGCTGGGTAAGCCTTCGCTCAGTAATTTTACTTAGTACTCCTCCTGAGTCATACCTAGCTGAACTTAACCCCACCATTTCTTGACAGGAATGGAGGAAAGTTGTCGCGGAGATCTATAGCCCCGCCCTGCAGCCGGAGGACCATAATCGGGACCTGGATCCCGAATACGAAGAGGATCCGGATATATCCGTAGAGCTCAAAGAGGGGGTTTTCTATCAAGCGAGTTATGATGGCACGAAAGTGGCCACTATAGCCGATTACCCCGGCCTTCTCCCGTCCTCCCACGTAAGTACCCTGAAGATGTCTCCTCAAAAAGGGTTTTCCCACTGCGCTTCACCCAATGCAATGTCTTGTGTTTTTTAAAAAGGGGCGGCGCTCATCTCGCCACGCCGCATCAGGATCGTCCCTTAAGAAGGGTACGCCGACACAAGGCGGATCTTCAAAAAGAAAGGCGGATGACGATTCTTCCAAGCTCCGACCTTCATCAAAAAGGTACAACTTTTGATACGCCCTGCAGCAAACATGCCGAACTGACATTTTTCTCCTCCCCATATTCCAGGAAGAGCACTCACCGGACTATATCCGGAGACCTCGCCGGACATACGCCCATCAATCCGACCCCGGACCCTGCCCCTAGGGTGAGAGTTGATATGGGTGCCATGCCGGATTGTTCCTCTCTGATGATTTGGATAATGTATCCGTTACCAACTCCGGGGTGGAGAGTGCCATGAACCATCGGCGCTGGAGGGCAGCTATGCACGATCCTAATTTTACTGAAGAGGCATTCAATGCCTTCAGTTCAGCGGATGCATATATCCGAGCTGCTCGAGATGGGCTTGCTGGGGCCACTCGCCAGCTTTCAAAGGATATGCGGGTAAGACCATTTTGTGTAGATTAAATAGCCATATACCAGTAGCCCCCGAGACTTGAAAATAGTTGAAGCAACTGATTTTAAGGATCGATGTATAACCAGATACTTACGGAGAAGAACAACATGCTTTCTCAGGAGTTGGAGCAGTGTCAGACCCAGCCGACTGTTGTTACTGCCGAACTGGAAAAGTCCAAGAAAGCACCGACTAGTAATGTTTCCTTTTGTCCAAAAAATAATCATGTTCCAGTCATGTTTATGCAAATGAACACCATTGTGTTTTATAATGGCAGGATCGGTGGCGCATCTGGAAGAGAAACTGAAAGCCGCGCAGGCGGACAAAGAACATGCCGAAAGGCAAGAGGCCACTGGTCATCGTGTACTGACACGGACCAGGGACGAGAAGAACAAGCTGCAGGACACAAACACCCAGCTCAGCGAGGAGCTGAAAGACGTGTGAGCCCAACTAGCGGACGCCTTGAAGGAGAACAAAAAGCTGAGAGGCGGCATATTCAGTATGCCTTTAACTTATTGTCCCTATAGTTCACTGATGCGAATCCTAACAAGTTTATGTCTGTAGGTGTGTTGACTGGGCGGCCCGAAGAAGAGGTGTACGGATTTCAGGGCGACCTGCTACAAGAGCTGTCCAAGGTGCATGAGCGAGCACGGAAGGCAATGAGGAACATTGCTAAGGCTTTATGGCCAGCCGATTCTCCTCCAGGAAGTATGGAGGACCTCATGAATTTATTCATGGGAGGTCGGCGCCGTTTTGGGCTATGGAAGATATCGGCATGCCGAGAAGGTGCTCGGGAAGCCTGGGCCATGATAAAAACACAGTACACCGGACTTGATCCCAATCATATGGCCCGGGTCGGACCTCGAGGATCCGACGGACAGGAAATTCCGGTCAGCCTGGTGTACAACCAAGTGAAGGTGGCCGCCAAGTTCTCCCAACAAGATTGTAAACTAGACAGCCTGTTAGAGGGTCTAGAGGAAGAAGAAGTTTTTGAGTCTAAGTCGCAATGTACTTTTGTCAACAAACTTGTCTCCAGCCGAATTTGTAAAACTTGTCTCCAAAAACCCTAGGTTAGGAGTGTTTTCGAATACTATACCATAGGTAAACATCAAAGTATGTTCGGAAACTAGGCATTCCGTTCATCGTTGCTTGAACAGACAAGTTGTATTCAGGGAGTTATATTATATTACATTGGATTGTAAGAAACATCTTCCTGAGAGAATAGTTTCGTTAAGGGTTCCTTTCCCTGGGCTAGTATGCAATTCTTTGTGCATACCGAAGCTATGACGCTAAGAAATCACAGTACGCGTTTATACTCTAGGGTTTGGTAGTGCCACGAGGGTAGTTTGTCTTTTTCTCACCGACCAATCATTCTCTTAAGAACGCTAGCTTTCAGCTTCACCCGTCTGAGGTACATGTCTGGATGACCCGGCTGTAACAACCGCAGAGGTGCTCCCTTTATGCCCTAGCCGAACAAACGGGAATGTAGGGCATAAGCACAGGAGCCAGGCAACCCAGCTTGGCAAAAACTTAAGTCATAAAGGTGCATATAATGGTGAAGAAAGGACATATATGGATAGATGACACATATATACGGTGAGCTTGATGCTCGAAAAATAATAACAAGAATAAGCTTCTTGTGAGAAGAAGCCCCCGGGTATTGTGGGGTATGTACATTTGAGGATGTCTACCCTTCAGGTGTGTGGTTTAGCCGAACACGAGCTAGAATTCATATAGAAACGAGGCAAAAGGGGGAAAATTATAAAAGGGGGAAAAGAGAGAACGAGAAAAAGTTATATGTGCGAACTTAGACGTAGAATCTTCGGAGCCTTGCAGCATTCCATGGGTTTGGCTCCAAGCGATTGTACGAAGCATTGCGAAGACGATAGACTCCTCCAGTGAGAACTTCATCTATAATGATGGGACCTTCCCATTTGGGCTTGATCTTGTCCTTTTTCTTTTCTGGTAGGCATAAAACTAGTTCACTGACATTGTAGGTCTTTGCCCGTACTTCTCTGCTTTGGTATCGCCGAGCCTGCTATTGATAGAATGCGGAACGAGCCTTCGCGACATCGCGCTCCTCCTCCAGGCCGTCCAGCCGATCGAGCTCGGCTTCTCTCTCTTCATACATGCGCACTCGAGGTGAGTAAGGAATAATGTCGCAAGGCAAGACTGCCTCCGCACCGTACACCATGAAAAAGGGTGTATATCAGGTCGTGCGATTGGGCGTGGTCCACAGCCCCTAGAGTACGGAATCGAGTTCCTCGACCCAGTGTTTGTCTGATTCTTGCGGAGATTGTACTAATCTGGGTTTAATGCCGCTCATTATCATGCCATTAGCCCATTCGACCAAACCGTTTGTTTGAGGGTGGTATACGGAGGCGTAATCAAGCTTGATGCCAAGTTGGCGCACCAAGTTTTCACCTCGTCGGCTGTAAAGTTAGAGCCGTTGTTAGTACTAATACTGTGCGGGACACCGTAACGGTGTACAGTGCCGGATATGAAGTCTATCACCGGTTCGGCTTCGGCCGTTTTAACTGGTTTGGCTTCTATCCACTTAGTGAACTTGTTGACCATTACCAACAAGTATTTCTTCTTATGGCTTCCCCCTTTAAGAGGTCCGACCATATCAAGCCCTTAGATCGCAAAGGGCCAAGTAATGGGGATTGTTCGGAGAGCAGTAGGCGACATATGGCTTTGGTTAGCGAAAAGTGTTGGAAATATGCCCTAGAGGCAATAATAAATTGATTATTATTATATTTCCTTGTTCATGATAATCATTTATTATCCATGCTAGAATTGTATTGATAGGAAACTCAGATACATGTGTGGATACATAGACAACACCATGTCCCTAGTAAGCCTCTAGTTGACTAGCTCGTTGATCAATAGATGGTTACGGTTTCCTGACCATGGACATTGGATGTTATTGATAACGGGATCACATCATTAGGAGAATGATGTGATGGACAAGACCCAATCCTAAGCCTAGCACAAGATCATGTAGTTCGTATGCTAAAGCTTTTCTAATGTCAAGTATCATTTCCTTAGACCATGAGATTGTGCAACTCTCGGATACCGTACGAAGTGCTTTGGGTGTGCCAAACGTCACAACGTAACTGGGTGGCTATAAAGGTACACTACAGGTATCTCCGAAAGTGTCTGTTGGGTTGGCACGAATCGAGATTGGGATTTGTCACTCCGTGTAAACGGAGAGGTATCTCTGGGCCCACTCGGTAGGACATCATCATAATGTGCACAATGTGATCAAGGAGTTGATCACGGGATGATGTGTTATGGAATGAGTAAAGAGACTTGCCGGTAACGAGATTGAACAAGGTATCGGGATACCGATGATCGAATCTCGGGCAAGTATCGTACCGCTAGACAAAGGAAATTGTATACGGGATTGATTAAGTCCATGACATCGTGGTTCATCCGATGAGATCATCGTGGAGCATGTGGGAGCCAACATGGGTATCCAGATCCCGCTGTTGGTTATTGACCGGAGAACGTCTCGGTCATGTCTGCATGGTTCTCGAACCCGTAGGGTCTACACACTTAAGGTTCGATGACGCTAGGGTTATAAAGGAAGTTTGTATGTGGTTACCGAATGTTGTTCGGAGTCCCGGATGAGATCCCGGACATCACGAGGAGTTCTGGAATGGTCCAGAGGTAAAGATTTATATATGGGAAGTCCTGTTTTGGTCACCGGAAAAGTTTCGGGTTTTATCGGTAACGTACCGGGACCACCGGGAGGGTCCCGGGGGTCCACCAAGTGGGGCCACAAGCCCTGGAGGGCTGCATGGGCCAAGTGTGGGAGGGGACCAGCCCCAGGTGGGCTGGTGCGCCCCCCACCAAGGCCCAAGGCGCAAGGAAGAGGGGAAGGGGGCAAACCCTAGGGCAGATGGGCCCTAAGGCCCACCCTGGTGCGCCTCCCCCTCTCCCCTCCCCTTGGCCGCCCCTAGATGGGATCTAGGGGGCTGCCGCCACCCCTAGGGAGGGAACCCTAGGTGGGGGCGCAGCCCCTCCCCTTCCCCTATATATAGTTGAGGTTTGGGCTGCCCAATACACATGAGTTCCTCTCTTTCTTGGCGCAGCCCTATCCCTCTCTTTCTCCTCGTCTCCCGTAGTGCTTGGCGAAGCCCTGCTGGATCACCACGCTCCTCCACCACCACCATGCCGTTGTGCTGCTGCTGGATGGAGTCTTCATCAACCTCTCCCTCTCTCCTTGCTGGATCAAGGCATGGGAGACGTCACCGGGCTGTACGTGTGTTGAACGCGGAGGTGCCGTCCGTTCGGCGCTAGGATCTCCGGTGATTTGGATCACGACGAGTACGACTCCTTCAACCCCGTTCTCTTGAACGCTTCCGCTTAGCGATCTATAAGGGCATGTAGATGCACTCTCCTTCCCCTCGTTGCTGGTTTCTCCATAGATAGATCTTGGTGACACGTAGGAAAATTTTGAATTTTTGCTACGTTCCCCAACAGTGGCATCATGAGCCAGGTTTATTGCGTAGATTCTATGTACGAGTAGAACACAAAGTAGTTGTGGGCGTTGATTTTGTTCAATATGCTTACCGTTACTAGTCCAATCTTGATTCGGCGGCATTGTGGGATGAAGCGGCCCGGACCGACCTTACACGTACTCTTACGTGAGACTGGTTCCACCGACTGACATGCACTAGTTGCATAAGGTGGCTAGCGGGTGTCTGTCTCTCCCACTTTAGTCAGATCGGATTCGATGAAAAGGGTCCTTATGAAGGGTAAATAGCAATTGGCATATCACGTTGTGGTTTTTGCGTAGGTAAGAAACGTTCTTGCTAGAAACCCATAGCAGCCACGTAAAACATGCAAACAACAATTAGAGGACGTCTAACTTGTTTTTGGAGGGTATGCTATGTGATGTGATATGGCCAAGAAGAATGTGATGAATGATATGTGATGTATGAGATTGATCATGTTCTTGTAATAGGAATCACGACTTGCATGTCGATGAGTATGACAACCGGCAGGAGCCATAGGAGTTGTCTTTATTTATTGTATGACCTGCGTGTCATTGAACAACACCATGTAATTACTTTACTTTATTGCTAACCGGTAGCCATAGTAGTAGAAGTAATAAGTTGGCGAGACAACTTCATGGAGACACAATGATGGAGATCATGATGATGGAGATCATGGTGTCATGCCGGTTACGATGATGATCACGGAGCCCCGAAGATGGAGATCAAAAGGAGCAATATGATATTGGCCATATCATGTCACTATTTGATTGCATGTGATGTTTATCATGTTTATACATCTTATTTGCTTAGAACGACGGTAGTAAATAAGATGATCCCTCATTAAAATTTCAAGAAAGTGTCCCCCCTAACTATGCACCATTGTGAAAGTTCATCGTTTCGAAGCACCACGTGATGATCGGGTGTGATATATTCTTACGTTCACATACAACGGGTGTAAGCCAGATTTACACACGCGAAACACTTAGGTTGACTTGACGAGCCTAGCATGTACAGACATGGCCTCGGAACACAAGAGACCGAAAGGTCGAGCATGAGTCGTATGGTAGATACGATCAACATGAAGATGTTCACCGATGATGACTAGTCCGTCTCACGTGATGATCGGACACGGCCTAGTTGACTCGGATCATGTAATCACTTAGATGACTAGAGGGATGTCTATCTGAGTGGGAGTTCATAAGATGAACTTGATTATCCTGAACATAGTCAAAAAGGTCTTCACAAATTATGTCGTAGCTCACGCTTTAGTTCTACTGTTTAGATATGTTCCTAGAGAAAATTTAGTTGAAAGTTCATAGTAGCAATTATGCAGACAGTAAAAGGCTTATGTCCTTAATGCACCGCTCAGTGTGCTGAACCTTGAACGTGGTCTGTGGATGTTGCGAACATCTGACATACACATTTTGATAACTACGTGATAGTTCAGTTAAACGGTTTAGAGTTGAGGCACCGAAGACGTTTTAAATCATCGCGAAACATATGAGATGTTTCGAGGGCTGAAATTGGAATTTCAGCCTCGTGCCCACGTCAAGAGGTATAAGACCTCCGACGATTTTCTTAGCCTGCAAACTAAGGGAGAAAAGCTCAATTGTTGAGCTTGTGCTCAGATTGTCTGAGTATAACAATCATTTGAATCAAGTGGGAGTTGATCTTCCAGATGAGATAGCGATGTTTCTCCGAAGTCATTACCACCAAGCTGCTAGAGCTTCGTGATGAACTATGATATATCAGGGACATATATGATGATCCGTGAGATATTCGCGATGTTTGACACCACAAAAGTAGAAATCAAGAAGGAGCATCAATTGTTGATGGTTGGTGAAACCACTAGTTTCAAGAAGGGCAAGGGCAAGAAGGGATACTTCATGAAACGGCAATTCAGCTGCTGCTCTAGTGAAGAAACCCAAGGTTGAACCCAAACCCGAGACTAAGTGCTTCTATAATAAGAGGAACAACCACTGGAGCAGAATTACCCTGGATACTTGGTAGATGAGAAGGCTGGCAAGGTCGATAGAAGTATATTGGATATACATTGTGTTAATGTGTACTTTACTAGTACTCCTAGTAGCACCATGGTATTAGATACCGGTTCGGTTGCTAAGTGTTAGTAAACTCGAAATAAAAGACTACGGAATAAACGGAGACTAGCTAAAAGGTGAGATGACGATATGTGTTGGAAGTATTTCCAGGGTTGATCAAATATCGTACGCTCCCTCTACCATCGAGATTGGTATTAAAACCTAAATAATTGTTATTTGGTGTTTGCGTTGAGCATAGACATGATTGGATTATGTCTATCGCAATACGGTTATTCGTTTAAGGAGAATAATGGTTACTCTGTTTATTTGAATAATACCATCCCGATCGTAGTGATACACATTTTCATGCCAAAGATATAAGATAAGTAATGATAGTACCACCTACTTGTGGCACTGCCACGTAAGTCATATCGGTATAAAACGCATGAAGAAGCTCCATGTTGATGGATCTTTGGGCTCACTCGTTCTTTAAAAGTTTGAGACATGCGAACCATGTCTATTGGTGTATATGCATGAAGAAACTCCATGCAAATGGACCGTTTGGACTCACTTGATTTTGAATCACTTGAGACATGCAAATCATACCACATGGGCAAGATGACCGAAAGCCTCGTTTTCAGTAAAATGGAACTAGAAAGCAACTTGTTGGAAGTAATACATTTTGATGTGTGCAGTCCAATGAGTGCTGAGGCATGTAGTGGATATCGTTATGTTCTTACTTCACAGATGATTTGAGTAGATGTTGAGTATATTTACTTGATGAATCACGAGTCTGAATTATTGAAAGGTTCAAGTAATTTCAGGGTGAAGTTGAAAGATCGTCGTGACAAGAGGATAAAATATCTATGATATGATCATAGAGATGAATATCTGAATTACGAGTTTGGCACAGAATTAAGACATTGTGGAAATTGTTTCACAACTAATACAGCCTGGAACACCATAGTGTGATGGTGTGTCCGAACATCATAACTGCACCCTATTGGATATGATGCATACCATGATGTCTCTTATCGAATTACCACGATAGTTTATGGGTTAGGCATTAGAGACAACCACATTTACTTTAAATAGGGCACCACGTAGTTCCGATGAAATGACACCATATGAACTATGCTTTAGAGAAACCTAAGCTGTCATTTCTTAAAAGTTTGGGGCTGCGACGCTTATGTGAAAAAGTTTCAGGCTGATAAGCTCGAACCCAAAGCAGATAAATGCATCTTCATAGGACACCCAAAACAGTTGGGTATACCTCCTGTCTCAGATTCGAAAGCAATAAGGGATTGTTTCTAGAATCGGTTCCTTTCTCGAGGAAAAGTTTCTCTTGAAAGAATTGAGTGGGAGACTTGATGAGGTTATTGAACCGTCTCTTCAACTAGTGTGTGGCAGGGCACAGGGAGTTGTTCCTGTGGCACCTACACCAATTGAAGTGGAAGCTTATGATAGTGATCATGAAACTTCAGATCAAGTCACTACCAAACATCGTGGGATGATAAGGATGCGTACTACTTCAGAATGGTACATAATCCTGTCTTGGAAGTCATGTTGCTAGACAACAATGAACCTACGAGCTATGGAGAAGCGATGGTGGGCCTGGATTCCAAAATGGCTCGAGGCCATATAATCCGAGAGAGGATCCATATATGAAAACAAACTATAGACTTTGGCGGAATGGCTCGATGGTCGTAAGGCTATTGAGTACAGATGGATTTTTAAAAGGAAGATGGACAATGATGGCAAGTATCACCATTAAGAAAGCTCGACTTGTCGTTAAGATGTTTTCCGACAAGTTCAAGGAGTTGACTACGATGAGACTTTCTCTCTCGTAGCGATGCTAAGAGTCTGTTGGAATTATATTAGCAATTACTGCATTATTTATGAAATCTTGCAGATAGGATGTCAAAACATTGTTTCCTCGACGATTTTTTGAGGAAAGGTTGTATGTGATACAACCGGAAGGTTTTGTCAATCCTGAAAGATGCTAACAAGTATGCAAAGCTCCAGCAATCCTTCTAATGACTGGAGTAAGCATCTCGGAGTTGGAATGTATGCTTTGATGAGATGATCAAAGTTTTGGGTGTATACAAAGTTTATGAGAAACTTGTATTTCCAAAGAAGTGAGTGGGAGCACTATAGAATTTTTGATGAGTATATGTTGTTAACATATTGTTGATCGGAAATGATGTAGAATTTCTGGAAAGCATGCAGAGTTATTTGAAAAGTGTTTTTCAATGGAAAGCCTGGATTAAGCTACTTGAACATTGAGCATCAAGATCTATAAGGATAGATCAAAACGCTTAATGGTACTTTCAAATGAGCACATACCTTGACATGATCTTGAAGGTGTTCAAGATGGATCAGTCAAAGAAGGAGTTCTTGCCTGAGTTGTAAGGTATGAAGTTAAGACTTAAAGCTCGACCACGGCAGAAGAAAGAGGAAGGACGAAGGTCGTCCCCTATGCTTTTGTCATAGGCTCTCTACAGTATGCTATGCCGTGTGCCGCACCTGAAGTGTGCCTTGCCATGAGTCAGTCAAGGGGTACAAGAGTGATCCAAGAATGGATCACAGGACAGCGGTCAAAGTTATCCTTAGTAACTAGTGGACTAAGGAATTTTCTCGATTATGGAGGTGGTAAAAGAGTTCGTCGTAAAGGGTTACGCTGATGCAAACTTTGACACTAATCTAGATTATTCTGAGTAGTAGACTGGATTCATATAGTAGAACAGTTATTTGGAATAGCTCCAAATAGAACGTGGTAGCTGCATCTAGGAGATGACATAGAGATTGTAAAGCACACACGGATCTAAAAGATTCAGACCCGTTGACTATAACATCTCTCACAAGCATAACATGATCAAACCCAGAACTCATCGAGTGTTAATCACATGGTAATGTGAACTAGATTATTGACTCTAGTGAACTCTTTGGGTGTTAGTCACATGGGGATGTGACCTTGAGTGTTTATGACATATCGATGTGAACTGGATTATTGACTCTAGTGCAAGTGGGAGACTGTTGGAAATATGCCCTAGAGGCAATAATAAATTGATTATTATTATATTTCCTTGTTCATGATAATCGTTTATTATCCATGCTAGAATTGTATTGATAGGAAACTCAGATACATGTGTGGATACATAGACAACACCATGTCCCTAGTAAGCCTCTAGTTGACTAGCTCGTTGATCAATAGATGGTTACGGTTTCCTGACCATGGACATTGGATGCCATTGATGACGGGATCACATCATTAGGAGAATGATGTGATGGACAAGACCCAATCCTAAGCCTAGCACAAGATCATGTAGTTCGTATGCTAAAGCTTTTCTAATGTCAAGTATCATTTCCTTAGACCATGAGATTGTGCAACTCCCGGATACCATAGGAAGTGCTTTGG
The DNA here is from genome assembly GCA_034509565.1 of Triticum monococcum. Taxonomy (NCBI): domain Eukaryota; kingdom Viridiplantae; phylum Streptophyta; class Magnoliopsida; order Poales; family Poaceae; genus Triticum; species Triticum monococcum. Next base: position 636,517,633 of record CM067847.1, on the reverse strand, counting down.
GTGTGCCAAACGTCACAACGTAACTAGGTGGCTATAAAGGTACACTACAGGTATCTCCGAAAGTGTCTGTTGGGTTGGCACGAATCGAGACTGGGATTTGTCACTCCGTGTAAACGGAGAGGTATCTCTGGGCCCACTCGGTAGGACATCATCATAATGTGCACAATGTGATCAAGGAGTTGATCACAGGATGATGTGTTACGGAACAAGTAAAGAGACTTGCCGGTAATGAGATTGAACAAGGTATCGGGATACCGACGATCGAATCTCGGGCAAGTATCGTACCGCTAGACAAAGGGAATTGTATACAGGATTGATTAAGTCCATGACATCGTGGTTCATCCGATGAGATCATCGTGGAGCATGTGGGAGCCAACATGGGTATCCAGATCCCGCTGTTGGTTATTGACCGGAGAACGTCTCGGTCATGTCTGCATGGTTCCCGAACCCGTAGGGTCTACACACTTAAGGTTCGATGACGCTAGGGTTATAAAGAAAGTTTGTATGTGGTTACCGATTGTTGTTTGGAGTCCCGGATGAGATCCCGGGCGTCACGAGGAGTTCCGGAATGGTCCGGAGGTAAAGATTTATATATGGGAAGTCCTGTTTTGGTCACCGGAAAAGTTTCGGGTTTAATCTGTAATGTACCGGGACCACCGGGAGGGTCCCGGGGGTCCACCAAGTGGGGCCATAAGCCCCGGAGGGCTGCATGGGCCAAGTGTGGGAGGGGACCAGCCCCAGGTGGGCTGGTGCGCCCCCCACCAAGGCCCAAGGCGCAAGGAAGAGGGGAAGGGGGCAAACCCTAGGGCACATGGGCCCTAAGGCCCACCCTGGTGCGCCTCCCCCTCTCCCCTCCCCTTGGCCGCCCCTAGATGGGATCTAGGGGGCTGCCGCCACCCCTAGGGAGGGAACCCTAGGTGGGGGCGGAGCCCCTCCCCTTCCCCTATATATAGTTGAGGTTTGGGCTGCCCAATACACATGAGTTCCTCTCTTTCTTGGCGTAGCCCTATCCCTCTCTTTCTCCTCGTCTCTCGTAGTGCTTGGCGAAGCCCTGCTGGATCACCACGCTCCTCCACCACCACCACGCCGTTGTGCTGCTGCTGGATGGAGTCTTCCTCAACCTCTCCCTCTCTCCTTGCTGGATCAAGGCATGGGAGACGTCACCGGGCTGTACGTGTGTGGAATGCGGAGGTGCCGTCCATTCGGCGCTAGGATCTCCGGTGATTTGGATCACGACGAGTACGACTCCTTCAACCCCGTTCTCTTGAACGCTTCCGCTTAGCGATCTACAAGGGTATGTAGATGCACTCTCCTTCCCCTCGTTGCTGGTTTCTCCAGGGATTGATCTTGGTGACACGTAGGAAAATTTTGAATTTCTGCTACGTTCCCCAACAAAAAGATGGCATCCGATGCAACGCTGCACGAGGTCTTGTGCATCTGCCCGGGCTGTGGGCCAAAAGAAACCCATGCGGAAGGCTTTACTTACAAGGGCCCGAGCTACGACATGATGGCCGACAAGACCAGCGTGTATTTCAGCCAAGAGCTGTTGTCCCTCGTCTTCGGAGATACATCGTTGAAGGACCCCGGTAGTGCTTTTCTTTTATAGTTCTCCTTCATGAACTTAGTAGGCTTTCGAATGTCGAACGATGTGACGGGCCTCAGTCTGATCCTCAGGGATCTCATTCCTAGTGAGGTAGGCAAGGAAAGGCTCGGTCCATGGGGCAATTATAGCCATAATTTCGTGGGCTGATGGTGTTTTTCGGTGCCTGAGCCCCCGATGATATCGGGATTGTGTTCGGAATCGGGGGGGTATGATCGGCTCCGGGTCGGTGCTCCCATTCTCGTCCTGCCACACCACGGATGGCTTGAAGAGCCTTTCCACAAAGGTGTTAGGTGGGACGGCGTCGCGTTTAGCGCCCATGCGAGCAAGGATGTCCGTGACTTTATTACTCTCTAGAGCCACGTGATGAAACTCGAGACCCTCGAACCGAGCTGATATTTGGAGTACGGCATTGTGGTAAGGCGCCATCTTCAGATATTTTGCATCAAAGTCTCCGTTTATTTGGGATATTGCAAGGTTGGAATCCCCGCGCACCTCAAGGCGTTGTATGTCCATGGAGACAACCATCCGGAGGCCATGCAATAGGGCCTCGGATTTGTCTGCATTGTTAGAGTCTGTATACAGTATTTGAAGCACGTAACAAACTTTGTCTCCTGTGGGGGATGTCAAGACGACACCAGCCCCCAGTCCGGCTAACATTTTAGAGCCGTCAAAGTGCATCACCCAATTGGAATACGTGCCATACTCTTTAGGGAGTTCGGCCTCTGTCCATTTGGCAATGAAGTCAGCCAACACCTGAGATTTAATGGCTCGGTGTGGTTTGTATGTTTTTTCAAACGGTAGGAGCTCGATGGCCCATTTGGCAATCTTGCCGGTGACATCCCGGTTGTTTATAATACCATTGAGTGGTACTTCGGAAGCCACTGTGATTGAGCACTCTTGAAAGTAGTGCCGTAGCTTGCGGGATGCCATAAAGACCGCATATGCTATCTTTTGATAATGCGGGTATCGGGATTTGCATGGTGTAAGCACCGTCGATACATAATATACTGGTTTTTGGAGTGGGAATTTATGTCCCTCCTCTTCTCGTTCGACGACGAGCACTGCACTCACCACATGGTGAGTTACTGATATGTAAAGCAGCATTGGTTCGCCGACATTTGGCGCGGACAGGATGGGGTTGCTTGCTAGCAAAGTTTTTATTTCCTCTAGTCCGGCAGTTGCTGCGTCTGTCCACGCAAAGTGGTCGGTGCGTCAGAGCAGGCGTTACAGTGGTAGTGCCTTTTCTCCTAGTCTGGAGATAAAACGGCTCAAGGCTGCCACACACACAACTAATTTTTGGACCTGTTTGAGGTCGGTTGGTGTTGCCAATTGTGACAGGGCTCGAATTTTGGCTGGGTTTGCTCTAATTCCTTATGGGAGACAATAAACCCGAGCAGTTTGCTGGCGGGAACACCGAAAATGCACTTTTCCGGATTGAGCCTTATGTCATATGTTCGGAGGTTGTCGAATGTGAGGCGTAAGTCGTCCACCAATGATTCAACATGCTTTGTTTTGATGACTACGTCATCTACATATGCCTCCACAGTCTTGCCGATTTGCTTTTCCAGGCATGTTTGAATCATGCGCTGGTAAGTGGCGCTGGCATTCTTGAGCCCAAAAGGCATAGTGTTGAAGCAGAAAGGCCCATACGGGGTGATGAATGCCGTTGTGGTTTGGTCGGATTCCTGCATCTTGATTTGATGGTATCCGGAGTATGTGTCGAGGAAGCACAGGGAATTGAGTCCCGCTGTCGCGTCGATAATCTGGTCGATGCGAGGTAGTGGGAAGAGGTCTTTAGGGCAGGCCTTGTTAAGGTCTTTGAAATCGACACATAGGCGCTAGGATTTATCCTTCTTTGGTACCATGACCAAGTTCGCTAGCTAGTCCGGATGTTTGATTTCTCTGATGAACCCGACTTCGAGTAGCTTGGCTAGCTCCTCCCCCATAGCCTGTCGTTTGGGTTCGAAAAATCACCGGAGTGTTTGCTTGACCGGCTTGTATCCCTTTAGTATGTTGAGACTATGTTCGGCCAGCGCGCGTGGGATTCCTGGCATATCCGAGGGGTGCCAGGCGAAGATATCCCAGTTTTCACGCAAGAACGCGCGTAATGTGACATCGACCATCGGGTCCAGCTGTGCCCCAATGGAGGCTGTTTGCTTGGGGTCCATCGGGTGGACTTGGAATTTGACTATCTCAGCCGTTGGCTTGAAAGAGGTGGATTTGGACCTTATCAAGGATTACGTCGTCCCTATCCACTGTGGAACGTGAAGGAAATATGCCCTAGAGGCAATAATAAAGTTATTATTTATTTCCTTATATCATGATAAATATTTATTATTCATGCTAGAATTGTATTAACCGGAAACATAATACATGTGTGAATACATAGACGAATAGAGTGTCACTAGTATGCCTCTACTTGACTAGCTCGTTAATCAAAGATGGTTATGTTTCCTAACCATGGACAAAGAGTTGTTATCTGATTAATGGGATCACATCATTAGATGAATGATCTGATTGACATGACCCATTCCATTAGCTTAGCACCCGATCGTTTAGTATGTTGCTATTGCTTTCTTCATGACTTATACATGTTCCTATGACTATGAGATTATGCAACTCCCATTTACCGGAGGAACACTTTGGGTGCTACCAAACATCACAACATAACTGGGTGATTATAAAGGAGTACTACAGGTGTCTCCAAAGGTAGATGTTGGGTTGGCGTATTTCGAGATTAGGATTTGTCACTCCGATTGTCGGAGAGGTATCTCTGGGCCCTCTCGGTAATGCACATCACTTAAGCCTTGCAAGCATTGCAACTAATGAGTTAGTTGCGGGATGATGTATTACGGAACGAGTAAAGAGACTTGCCGGTAACGAGATTGAACTAGGTATTGGATACCGACGATCGAATCTCGGGCAAGTAACATACCGATGACAAAGGGAACAACGTATGTTGTTATGCGGTCTGACCGATAAAGATCTTCGTAGAATATGTAGGAGCCAATATGGGCATCCAGGTCCCGCTATTGGTTATTGACCGGAGACGTGTCTCGGTCATGTCTACATTGTTCTCGAACCGTAGGGTCCGCACGCTTAATGTTATGATGATAATTATTATGAGTTTATGCATTTTGATGTACCAAAGTTTGTTCGGAGTCCCGAATGTGATCATGGACATGACGAGGAGTCTCGAAATGGTCGAGACATAAATATTGATATATTGTAAGCCTATGTTTGGACATCGGAAGTGTTCCGGGTGAAATCGAGAATTTTACCGGAGTACCGGGAGGTTACCGGAAACCCCCGGGAACCAAATGGGCCTTATTGGGCCTTAGTGGAAAGGTGAAAGGGGCAGCCCAAGGAGGGCTGCGCGCCTCCCCCCTCCCCTAGTCCTATTAGGACTAGGAGAGGTGGCCGGCCCCCTTCTCCCTCTCTCTCTCTCTCTCTCTCTCTCTCTCTCTCTCTCTCTCTCTCTCGAGGAGTCCTATTAGGAATAGGATTGGGGGGGAGAGTCCTACTCCCGGCAGGAGTAGGACTCCTCCTGCGCCCTCCTCTCCTTGGCCGGCCAGCCCTCCCCCTGGCAACCTTTATATATGGGGGTAGGGGGCACCTCTAGACACACAAGTTGATCATTGAGATCGTTCCTTAGCCGTGTGCGGTGCCCCCTGCCACGAAATTCCACCTCGATCATACTGTTGTAGTGCTTAGGCAAAGCCCTGCGTCGGTAGTACATCAAGATCGTGACCACGCCGTCGTGCTGACGGAACTCTTCCTCGACGCTTTGCTGGATCGGAGCCCGAGGATCGTCATCGAGCTGAACATGTGCTAAGAACTCGGAGGTGCCGGAGTAACGGTGCTTGGATCGGTCGGATCAGGAAGAAGACGTATGACTACTTCCTCTACGTTGTGTCAACGCTTCCGTTGCGATCTACAAGGGTACGTAGATCAGACTCTCCCCCTCGTTGCTATGCATCACCATGATCTTGCGTGTGCGTAGGAATTTTTTTGAAATTACTACGTTCACCAACAGTGGCATCCGAGCCTAGGTTTTATGGTTTGATGTTATTTGCACGAGTAGAACACAAGTGAGTTGTGGGCGATACAAGTCATACTGCCTACCAGCATGTCACACTTTGGTTCGGCGGTATTGTTGGACGAGACGACCCGGACCAACCTTACGCGTACGCTTACGCGAGACCGGTTCCCTCGACGTGCTTTGCACATAGATGGCTTGCGGGCGACTGTCTATCCAACTTTAGTTGAACCGAGTGTGGCTACGCCCGGTCCTTGAGAAGGTTAAAACGGAGTCTATTTGACAAACTATCGTTGTGGTTTTGATGCGTAGGTGAGATGAGTTCTTGCTTAAGCCCGTAGCAGCCATGTAAAACATGCAATAACAAAGTAGAGGACGTCTAACTTGTTTTTGCAGGGCATGTTGTGATGTGATATGGTCAAGACATGATGCTAAATTTTATTGTATGAGATGATCATGTTTTGTAACCGAGTTATCGGCAACTGGCAGGAGCCATATGGTTGTCGCTTTATTGTATGCAATGCAATCGAGATGTAATGCTTTACTTTATCACTAAGCGGTAGCGATAGTCGTGGAAGCATAAGATTGGCGAGACGACAACGATGCTACGACGGAGATCAAGGTGTCGCGCCGGTGACGATGGTGATCATGACGGTGCTTCGGAGATGGAGATCACAAGCACAAGATGATGATGGCCATATCATATCACTTATATTGATTGCATGTGATGTTTATCTTTTTATGCATCTTATCTTGCTTTGATTGACGGTAGCATTATAAGATGATCTCTCACTAAATTATCAAGAAGTGTTCTCCCTGAGTATGCACCGTTGCCAAAGTTCGTCGTGCCCAGACACCACGTGATGATCGGGTGTGATAAGCTCTACGTCCATCTACAACGGGTGCAAGCCAGTTTTGCACATGCAGAATACTCAGGTTAAACTTGACGAGCCTAGCATATGCAGATATGGCCTCGGAACACGGAGACCGAAAGGTCGAGCGTGAATCATATAGTAGATATGATCAACATAACGATGTTCACCATTGAAAACTACTCACGTGATGATCGGTTATGGTTTAGTTGATTTGGATCACGTGATCACTTAGAGGATTAGAGGGATGTCTATCTAAGTGGGAGTTCTTAAGTAATATGATTAAATTGAACTTAAATTTATCATGAACTTAGTCCTGGTAGTATTTTGCAAATTATGTTGTAGATCAATAGCTCGCGTTGTTGCTTCCCTGTGTTTATTTTTGATATGTTCCTAGAGAAAATTGTGTTGAAAGATGTTAGTAGCAATGATGCGGATTGGATCCGTGATCTGAGGTTTATCCTCATTGCTGCACAGAGGAATTATGTCCTTGATGCACCGCTAGGTGACAGACCTATTGCAGGAGCAGATGCAGACGTTATGAACGTTTGGCTAGCTCAATATGATGACTACTTGATAGTTTAGTACACCATGCTTAATGGCTTAGAATCGGGACTTCAAAGACGTTTTGAACGTCATGGACCATATAAGATGTTCCAGGAGTTGAAGTTAATATTTGAAGCAAATACCCGAGTTGAGAGATATGAAGTCTCCAACAAGTTCTATAGCTAAAAGATGGAGGAGAATCGCTCAACTAGTGAGCATGTGCTCAGATTGTCTGGGTACTACAATCGCTTGAATCAAGTGGGAGTTAATCTTCCAGATAAGATAGTGATTGACAGAATTCTCTAGTCACCATCACCAAGTTAGTAGAACTTCGTGATGAACTATAATATGCAAGGGATAACGGAAACAACTCCCAAGCTCTTCGTGATGCTGAAATCAACGAAGGTAGAAATCAAGAAAAACATCAAGTGTTGATGGTTGACAAGACCACTAGTTTCAAGAAAAGGGCAAAGGGAAGAAGGGGAACTTCAAGAAGAACGACAAGCAAGTTGCTGCTCAAGTGAAGAAGCCCAAGTCTGATCCTAAGCCTGAGACTAAGTGCTTCTACTGCAAAGGGACTGGTCACTGGAAGCGGAACTACCCCAAGTATTTGGCGGATAAGAAGGATGGCAAAGTGAACAAAAGTATATTTGATATACATGTTATTGATGTGTGCTTTACTAGTGTTTATAGCAACCCCTCCGTATTTGATATTGGTTCAGTTGCTAAGAGTAGTAACTCGAAACAGGAGTTGCAGAATAAACAGAGACTAGTTAAGGGTGAAGTGACGATATGTGTTGGAAGTAGTTCCAAGATTGATATGATCATCATCGCACACTCCCCTATACTTTTGGGATTAGTGTTGAACTTAAATAAGTGTTATTTAGTTTTTGCGTTGAGCATGAATATGATTTGATCATGTTTATTGCAATACGGTTATTCATTAAAATCAGAGAATAATTGTTGTTCTGTTTACATGAATAAAACCTTCGATGGTTATACACCCAATGAAACAAGTTCGTTGGATCTCGATCATAGTGATACACATATTCATAATATTGAAACCAAAAGATGCAAAGTTAATAATGATAGTGCAACTTATTTGTGGCACTGCCGTTTAGGTCATATTGGTATAAAGCGCATGAAGAAACTCCATGCTGATGGGCTTTCGGAATCACTTGATTATGAATCACTTGATGATTGCGAAACATGCCTTTTGGGCAAGATGACTAAAACGCCATTCTCCAGAACAATGGAGCAAGCAACAGATTTGTTGGAAATCATACATACTGATGTATGTGGTCCGATGAATATTTAAGGCTTGCAGCGGGTATCATTATTTTCTGACCTTCACAGATGATTTGAGCAGATATGGGTATATCTACTTAATGAAATAGAAGTCTGATACATTGAAAAGTTCATATAATTTCAGAGTGAAGTGGAAAATCATCGTAACAAGAAAATAAAGTTTCTACGATCTGATCGTGGAAAAGAGTATTTGAGTTACGAGTTTGGTCTTTAGTTAAAACAATGTGAAATAGTTTCACTACTCACGCCACCTGGAACACCACAGCATAATGGTGTGTCCGAACGTCATAACCGTACTTTATTGGATATAGTGCAATCTATGATGTTTCTTACCGATTTACCACTATCGTTTTTGGGGTCATGCATTAGAGACAGCTACATTCACGTTAAAAAAAGGGGGCACCATCTATATCCGTCGAGACGACGCCTTATGAACTATGGTTTGGCAAGAAACCAAAGTTGTCGTTTCTTGAAGTTTGGGGTTGCGATGCTTATGAGAAAAAGTTTCATCCTGATAAGCTCAAACCCAAATCGGAGAAATATGTCTTCATAGGATACCCAAAGGAGACTGTTGGGTACACCTTCTATCACAGATCCTAAGGCAAGACATTCGTTGCTTATAATGGATCCTTTCTAGAGAAGGAGTTTCTCTTGAAAGAAGTAAGTGGGAGGAAAGTAGAAAACTTGATAAGGTAATTGTACCTTCTACCTTATTGGAAAGTAGTTCATCACAAAAATCTGTTCTTGTGACTACTACACCAATTAGTGAGGAAGCTAATGATGATGATCATGTAACTTCAGATCAAGTTACTACCGAATCTCGTAGGTAAACCAGAGTGAGATCCGCACCAGAGTGGTACGGTAATCCTGTTCTGGAGGTCATGTTACTTGACCATGACGAACCTACGAACTATGAGGAAGCGATGATGAGCCCAGATTCCGCGAAATGGTTTGAGGCCACGAAATCTGAGATATGATCCATGTATGAGAACAAAGTTTGGACTTTGGTTGACTTGCCCGATGATCGGCAAGCAATTGAGAATAAATGGATCTTTAAGAGGAAGACGGACGCTGATAGTAGTGTTACTATCTACAAAGCTAGAATTGTCGCAAAAGGTTTTCGACAAGTTCAAGGTGTTGACTACGATGAGAGCTTCTCACTCGTATCTATGCTTGAGTCTGTCCGAATCATGTTAGTAATTGCCGCATTTTATGAAATCTGGCAAATGGATAAACAAAACTACATTCCTTAATGGATTTATTAAAGAAGAGTTGTATATGATGGAACAGAAGGTTTTGTCAATCCGAAAGGTGCTAACAAAATGTGCAAGCTCCAGTGATCCATCTGTGGACTGGTGCAAGCATCTCGGAGTTGGAATATACGCTTTGATGAGTTGATCAAAGCATATAGTTTTATACAGACTTGCGGTGAAGCCTGTATTTACAAGAAAGTGAGTGGGAGCACTACAACATTTCTGATAAGTATATGTGAATGACATATTGTTGATCGGAAATAATGTAGAATTATTCTGTAAAGCATAAAGGAGTGTTTGAAAGGAGTTTTTCAAAGAAAGACTTCGGTGAAGCTGCTTACATATTGAGCTTCAAGATCTATAGAGATAGATCAAGACGCTTGATAAGTTTTTTCAATGAGTACCTACCTTGACAAGATTTTGAAGTAGTTCAAAATGGAGCAGTCAAAGAAAGAGTTCTTGCCTGTATTATGAGGTGTGAAGTTGAGTAAGACTCAAAGCCCGACCACGGCAGAAGATAGAAAGAGAATGAAAGTCATTCCCTATGCCTTGGCCATAGGTTCTGTAAAGTATGTCATGCTGTATACCAGATCTATTGTATACCCTGCACTGATTTGGCAAGGGAGTACAATAGTGATCTAGGAGTAGGTCACTGGACAACGGTCAGAATTATCCTTAGTGAAATAAGGATATGTTTCTCGATTATGGACGTGATAAAAAGGTTCGTCGTAAAGGGTTACGCCGATGCAAGTTTTGACACTAATCTAGATGACTCTAAGTCTCGGTCTAGATACATATTGAAAGTGGGAGCAATTAGCTAGAGTAGCTCCATGCAGAGCATTGTTGACATAGGAATTTGCAAAATACATGTGGATCTGAATGTGGCAGACCCATTGACTAAGATTCTCTCACAAGCAAAACATGATCACACCTTAGTACTCTTTGGGTGTTAATCACATAGCGATGTGAACTAGATTACTGAATCTAGTAAACCCTTTGGGTGTTGGTCACATGGCGATGTGAACTATGGGTGTTAATCACATGATGATGTGAACTATTGATGTTAATCACATGGTGATGTGATCTAGATTATTGACTCTAGTGCAAGTGGGAGACTGAAGGAAATATGCCCTAGAGGCAATAATAAAGTTATTATTTATTTCCTTATATCATGATAAATATTTATTATTCATGCTAGAATTGTATTAACCGGAAACATAATACATGTGTGAATACATAGACAAACAGAGTGTCACTAGTATGCCTCTACTTGACTAGCTCGTTAATCAAAGATGGTTATGATTCCTAACCATGGACAAAGTGTTGTTATTTGATTAATGGGATCACATCATTAGATGAATGATCTGATTGACATGACCCATTCCATTAGCTTAGCACCCGATCGTTTAGTATGTTGCTATTGCTTTCTTCATGACTTATACATGTTCCTATGACTATGAGATTATGCAACTCCCGTTTACCGAAGGAACACTTTGGGTGCTACCAAACGTGACAACGTAACTGGGTGATTATAAAGGAGTACTACAGGTGTCTCCAAAGGTAGATGTTGGGTTGGCGTATTTCGAGATTAGGATTTGTCACTCCGATTGTCGGAGAGGTATCTCTGGGCCCTCTCGGTAATGCACATCACTTAAGCCTTGCAAGCATTGCAACTAATGAGTTAGTTGCGGGATGATGTATTACGGAACAAGTAAAGAGACTTGCCGGTAACGAGATTGAACTAGGTATTGGATACCGACGATCGAATCTCGGGCAAGTAACATACCGATGACAAAGGGAACAACGTATGTTGTTATGCGGTCTGACCGATAAAGATCTTCATAGAATATGTAGGAGCCAATATGGGCATCCAGGTCCCGCTATTGGTTATTGACCGGAGACGTGTCTCGGTCATGTCTACATTGTTCTCGAACCGTAGGGTCCGCACGCTTAACGTTACGATGACAGTTATTATGAGTTTATGCATTTTGATGTACCGAAGGTTGTTCGGAGTCCCGAATGTGATCACGGACATGACGAGGAGTCTCGAAATGGTCGAGACATAAAGATTGATATATTGGAAGCCTATGTTTGGACATCGGAAGTGTTCCAGGTGAAATCGGGAATTTTACCGGAGTACCGGGAGGTTACCGGAACCCCCCGGGAACCAAATGGGCCTTATTGGGCCTTAGTGGAAAGGTGAAAGGGGCAGCCCAAGGAGGGCTGCGTGCCTCCCCCTCCCCTAGTCCTATTAGGACTAGGAGAGGTGGCCGGCCCCCTTCTCCCTCTCTCTCTCTCTCGAGGAGTCCTATTAGGAATAGGATTGGGGGGGAGAGTCCTACTCCCGGTAGGAGTAGGACTCCTCCTGCGCCCTCCTCTCCTTGGCTGGCCAGCCCTCCCCCTGGCAACCTTTATATACGGGGGCAGGGGGCACCTCTAGACACACAAGTTGATCATTGAGATCGTTCCTTAGCCGTGTGCGGTGCCCCTGCCACCAAATTCCACCTCGATCATACCGTTGTAGTGCTTAGGCGAAGCCCTACGTCGGTAGTACATCAAGATCGTCACCACGCTGTCATGCTGACAGAACTCTTCCTCGATGCTTTGCTGGATCGGAGCCCGAGGATCGTCATCGAGCTGAACGTGTGCTAAGAACCCGGAGGTGCCGGAGTAACGGTGCTTGGATCGGTCGGATCGGGAAGAAGATGTACGACTACTTCCTCTACGTTGTGTCAACGCTTCCGTTGCGATATACAAGGGTACGTAGATCAGACTCTCCCCCTCGTTGCTATGCATCACCATGATCTTGCGTGTGCGTAGGAATTTTTTTTGAAATTACTACGTTCACCAACAGAACGCAGTGTGGTGAGTTCCTCGGCCGCTAGGGCTTCGGATAGTGCCTTAAGGGCTAGGGATGCAATTTTATTTTTAGCTTGGAGTGCTATGTCCGGATCGCTGGAAATAGTGATAACACCATTGGGCCCGGGCATTTTGAGCTTCATATACCCGTAATGAGGTATAGCCTGAAAGCGTGTGAACGCGTCTCGCCCTAATAGGGCATAATATCCGCTGTTGAAAGGAGCCACCTGGAAGATTATCTCTTCGGACATATAGTTTTCTGGTGTGCCGAATACCACATCCAGCTTAATTTTCCCCGAGCATCTTGCTTCCCTGCTGGGAATGATTCCTCTAAAGGATGTGTTGCTCTGCTCGATGCGACTCGTGTCCATTTGCATTTTATTGAGCGTGTCCTCATAGATGAGGTTCAGTTCGTCACCATCCATTAGCACTTTAGTGAGCCAAAAACCATCCACAATTGGGTTGTGGACTAGAGCAGCTGGTGCTCGGACTGAGGGGGATCTTGGTTCATCATCGACATTGAAAGTAATTGCCATATCGTTCCAAGGGTTTATTGCTGCTACATGGTAGACCTCGGCAAGGTCGCGAAGCACCCGTTTGCACCGATTATTTGATGAGAAGGCCTCAAAGACTGTGAGTACTTCGGGATCGTGTTCCAAAAAGTACTTTTCTGGTGTAGTGCTGGTGAGGATACCCTCGCCGCTCTTGGCCACCTGCTGAAGTATCCAACATGCCCATAGGTTGTGCGTTGGTTTGGTATCTGGCATCATGTGTATTTGACAAGGCCTGTTGAGCCATTCTTCGAAGACAGTTTTGTGTCCCGTAAAGGGCTTGAATTTCTTGTCCATGGGATGATGATTAGGTGCCCCGCGAGGGTGAACCATTTTTGCCCATCCGGGAGATGGCTTAAAGGCCTGCAGTTCCCAGTGGGCTGTTTGGGTTTTCCAGGCGCTTTCCATTGCGCAATACTTCTGTACTATGTGTGCCAAATCTGCAAAGTGAAAGATATGACAACGATTGAGGGCATTAAGGATTCCCTCGTCCGTATAGTTGTTGCGAAATACTGAAATTGCGTCGTCGTCGTAGCAGTCTTTTACCTTGTTTTTAACAAGGAGGAATCTAGCCCAAAAGTGATGGTCTGTCTCCCGAGGCTGCCGCCGCACATACATTAGGTCGCATATGTCCGAAGGGCCAGAGTTTCTTGGAAAATATTGCTTGTGGTGGGTGGGCGGGTTCGAATTTGCACCCTGACCCATCATGGAATCCGGAGTTTGAAGAGTTTCTGGGGTTACCGGCCCAGGCTTCGGAGTGTCCGGGGAATTCTCAGGCTTAACGTCCGATCTTGCGTTCGGAGGACAGGGTGTGTCCTCTCGATGGCAGGTATCCAGTTCTCTGGGTTCGGAAATCCGAACATAGTTGGTTCTCAATGTAAGAGAGGAGTTATTGCAGCCTATTCCTCCACAACCGCTAGCTGATGGGTGATCGACGGATATTTAATTTCTCTCTGATCGGGTTTGAGCCCGATCCGATCATAGTCAGTTCAGACTCCCAGGGCGGCGATGCGATCTAGCAGCTCGTTCAAAGACGATAGATCTGCCGGATCCATCTTGTCAGAATATTCGAGGCTGATACGAAGGGGATTTTCGGCGACTTGGGGGGTTGCCTTTGGCTTAATGGCTGGACGGGCACCCATAGTGAAGTCACCGAGCTGGAGGGTTTGCCCTAAAATTAGGGCTCCTTGGGAAGTGATACTGACATTGATGACAAGGTGAGCCATCGGTCCTTCCGTTGACGCCACAGAGGAACTCTCAATGAAATCACCACTCTCGGTGTAAAACCGGCAGATCTCGGATAGGGGGTCCCAAACGGTGCCTCTCGGACAGGGGACACGATGTTTTACCCAGGTTCAGGCCCTCTTGATAGAGGTAATATCCTACATCCTGCTTGATTGACTTTGATGAGTATAGGCATTACAAGAGTTGATCTACCACGAGATCATAATGGCTAAACCCTAGATGTCTAGCCTATATGATTATGATTGCCTCTACGGACTAAACCCTCTGGTTTATATAGACACCGAAGGGGGCTAGGGTTTGTACAGAGTCGGTTTACAGGGAAAGGAATCTTCATATCCGTATGCTAAGCTTGCCTTCCACGCCAAGGAGAGTCCCATCCGGACACATGGAAAGTCTTCCGTCTTGTATCTTCACGGCCCATTAGTCCGGCACATATTGCATAGCCCGGACGCCCAAGGACCCCGTAATTCAGGACTCCCTTAGGCACTGCACATGGCTAAGAGAAGACTTGGTGTGCCTTTGGGGTGCCCCCTCCCACATATATAAAGGAGGGGGCACGGCTAGGGAGGAGGCGCGCCAGGTGTGGGGAGTCCTACTAGGACTCCCTAGTCCTAGTAGGATTCCCTCTCCTTTTTTCCTTTTCCGGAATAGCAAAAAGGGGGAAAGAGAGGAGTAAGAGAGGGAAGGGGGAGGGCACCGCCCCCACTCCTTGTCCAATTCGGACTGGCAAGGGGAGGGGGTGCCACCTCCTGGCCGTCCCTCTCTCTTCTCCACTAAGGCCCATGTTGGCCCATTAACTTCCGGGGGGGGGGGGTCCGATAACCCCCGGTACCCCGAAACTTCCCGAAACCATTCCGGTGTCCGAATGCAACCTTCCAATATATGAATCTTTACCTCTCGACCATTTCGAGACTCCTCGTCATGTCCGTGATCTCATCTGGGACTCTGAACAATGTTTGGTCATCAAATCACATAACTCATAATACAAATCGCTGTCGAACGTTAAGCATGCGGACCCTACGTGTTCGACAACTATGTAGACATGACCGAGACACATCTCTGGTCAATAACCAATAGCAGAACCTGCATGGTCATATTGGCTCCTACATATTCTACGAAGATCTTCATCGGTCAAACCGCATAACAACATATGTTGTTCCCTTTGTCATCAATATGTTACTTGCCCGAGATCCGATCATCGTTATCATCATACCTAGTTCAATCTCGTTATCGGTAAGTCTCTTTACTCATTCCATAATGCATCATCCTGCAACTAACTCATTAGTCACATTGCTTGCAAGGCTTATAGTGATGAGCATTACCGAGAGGGCCCAGAGATACCTCTCCGGTACACAGAGTGAAAAATCCTAATCTCGATCTATGCCAACTCAACAAACACCATCGGAGACACCTGTAGAGCATCTTTATATTCACCCAGTTACGTTGTGACATTTGATAGCACACAAGGTGTTCCTCCGGTATTCAGGAGTTGCATAATCTCATAGTCAAAGGAACATGTAAAGTCATGAAGAAAGCAATAGCAATAAAACTAAATGATCATAATGCTAAGCTAACGGATGGGTCTTGTCCATAACATCATTCTCTAATGATGTGATCCCGTTCATCAAATGACAACACATGTCTATGGTCAGGAAACTTAACCATCTTTGATTAACAAGCTAGTCTAGTAGAGGCATACTAGGGACACTCTGTTTGTCTATGTATTCACACATGTACTAAGTTTCCGGCTAATACAATTCTAGCATGAATAATAAACATTTTATCATGATATAAGGAAATATAAATAACAACTTTATTTTTGCCTCTAGGGCATATTTCCTTCAGTCTCCCACTTGCACTAGAGTCAATAATCTAGATTACATAGTAATGATTCTAACACCCATGGAGTCTTGGTGCTGATCATGTTTTGCTCGTGAGAGAGGCTTAGTCAATGGGTCTGCAACATTCGGATTCGTATGTATCTTGCAAATCTCTATGTCGACCTCCTTGACTTGATCGCGGATGGAATTGAAGCGTCTCTTGATGTGTTTGGTTCTCTTGTGAAATCTGGATTCCTTTGCCAAGGCAATTGCTCCAGTATTATCACAAAAGATTTTCATTGGACCCGATGCACTTGGTATTACACCTAGATCGGATATGAACTCCTTCATCTAGATTCCTTCATTTGCTGCTTCGGAAGCAGCTATGTACTCCGCTTCACACGTAGATCCCGCCACGACGCTCTGCTCGGAACTGCACCAACTGACAGCTCCACCATTCAATATAAATACGTATCCGGTTTGTGACTTAGAGTCATCCGGATCAGTGTCAAAGCTTGCATCGACGTAATCGTTTACGGTGAGCTCTTTGTCACCTCCATAAACGAGAAACATATCCTTAGTCCTTTTCAGGTATTTCAGGATGTTCTTGACCGCTGTCCAGTGATCCACTCCTGGATTACTTTGGCACCTCCCTGCTAAACTTATAACAAGGCACACATCAGGTCTGGTACATAGTATTGCATACATGATAGAACCTATGGCTGAGGCATAGGGAATGACTTCCATTTTCTCTCTATCTTCTGCTGTGGTCGGGCATTGAGCCTGACTCAATTTCACACCTTGTAACACAGGCAAGAACCCTTTCTTTGACTAATCCATTTTGAACTTCTTCAAAACTTTATCAAGGTATGTGCTTTGTGAAAGTCCAGTTAAGCGTCTTGATCTATCTCTATAGATTTTGATGCCCAATATATAAGCAGCTTCACCGAGGTCTTTCATTGAAAAATTCTTATTCAAGTATCCTTTTATGCTATCCAGAAATTCTGTATTATTTCCAATCAACAATATGTCATCCACATATAATATTAGAAATGCTACAGAGCTCCCACTCATTTTCTTGTAAATACAGGCTTCTCCAAAAGTCTGTATAAAACCATATGCTTTGATCACACTATCAAAGCGTATATTCCAACTCCGAGAGGCTTGCACTAGTCCATAAATGGATCGCTGGAGCTTGCACACTTTGTTAGCACCTTTAGGATCGACAAGACCTTCTGGTTGCATCATATACAACTCTTCTTTAAGATATCCATTAAGGAATGCAGTTTTGACATCCATTTGCCAAATTTCATAATCATAAAATGCGGCAATTGCTAACATGATTCAGATAGACTTAAGCATCGCTACAGGTGAGAAAGTCTCATCATAGTCAACTCCTTGAACTTGTCGAAAAACTTTTGCAACAAGTCGAGCTTTGTAGACAGTAACATTACCATCAGCGCCAGCCTTCTTCTTGAAGATCCATTTATTCTCTATTGCTTGCCTATCATCGGGCAAGTCAACCAAAGTCCATACTTTGTTCTCATACATGGATCCCATCTCAGGTTTCATGGCCTCAAGCCATTTTGCAGAATCTGGGCTCATCATCGCTTCCTCATAGTTCGTAGGTTTGTCATGGTCAAGTAACATGACCTCTAGAACAGGATTACCGTACCACTCTAGTGTGGATCGCACTCTGGTTGACCTACGAGGTTCAGTAGTAACTTGATCTGAAGTTTCATGATCATCATCATTAGCTTCCTCACTAATTGGTGTAGGGATCACTGGAACTGATTTCTATGATGAACTACTTTCCAATAAGGGAGCAGGTACAATTACCTCACCAAGTTCTAGTTTCCTCCCACTCACTTCTTTCGAGAGAAACTCCTTCCTTAGAAAGGATCCATTCTTAGCAACGAATATCTTGCCTTTGGATCTGTGATAGAAGGTGTACCCAATAGTCTCCTTTGGATATCCTATGAAGACACATTTCTCCGATTTGGGTTCGAGCTTATCAGGTAGAAGCTTTTTCACATAAGCATCGCAGCCCCAAACTTTATGAAACGACATCTTAGGTTTCTTGCCAAACCATAGTTCATATGGTGTCGTCTCAACGGATTTAGATGGTGCCCTATTTAACATGAATGCAGCTGTCTCTAAAGCATAACCCCAAAATGGTAGTGGTAAATCAGTAAGAGGCATCATAGATCGCACCATATCTAATAAAGTACGATTACGATGTTCGGACACACCATTACGCTATGGTGTTCCAGGTGGCGTGAGTTGCAAAACTATTCCACACTGTTTCAAATGAAGACCAAACTCATAAATCAAATATTCATCTCCACGATCAGATCGTAGAAACTTTATTTTCTTGTTACGATGATTTTCTACTTCACTCTAAAATTCTTTGAACTTTTCAAATGTTTCAGACTTATGTTTCATCAAGTAGATATACCCATATCTGCTCAAATCATCTGTGAAGGTTAGAAAATAACGATACCCGCTGCGAGGCTCAACACTCATCAGACCGCATACATCAGTATGTATTATTTCCAATAAATCAGTTGTTCACTCCATTGTTCCGGAGAACGGAGTCTTAGTCATATTACCCATGAGGCTTGGTTTGCAAGCATCAAGTGATTCCAAAAGTCCATCAGCAAGGAGTTTCTTCATGCACTTTACACCAATATGACCTAAATGGCAGTGCCACAAATAAGTTGCACTATCATTATTAACCTTGCATCTTTTGGCTTCAATATTATGAATATGTGTATCACTACAATCGAGATTCAACAAAAATAGACCACTCATGATGGGTGCATTACCATAAAAGATATTACTCATATAAATAGAACAACCATTATTCTTTGATTTAAATGAATAACCGTCTTGCATCAAACAAGATCCAGATATAATGTTCATGCTCAACATTGGCACCAAATAACAATTATTTAGGTATAAAACTAATCCCGACGGTAGATGTAGAGGTAGTGTTCTGACGGCGATCACATCGACTTTGGAACCATTTCCCACGCGCATCGTCACCTCATCCTTAGCCAATCTTCACTTAATCCGTAGCCCCTGTTTGGAGTTGCAAATATGAGCAACAAAATCAGTATCAAATACCCAGGTGCTACTACGAGCATTAGTAAGGTACACATCAATAACATGTATATCAAATATACCTTTCACTATGCCATCCTTCTTATCCGCCAAATACTTGGGGCAGTCCCTTTGCAGTAGAAGCACTCAGTCTCAGGCTTAGGTCCACACTTGGATTTCTTTTTTTGAGCAGCAACTTGCTTGCTGTTCTTCTTGAAGTTCCCCTTATTCCCTTTTCCTTTTTTGAAACTAGTGGTCTTGTTAACCATCAACACTTGATGCTCCTTCTTGATTTCTACCTCCGCAGCCTTTAGCATCGCGAAGAGCTCGGGAATTGTCTTATCCATCCCTTGCATAGTATAGTTCATCACTAAGCTTTTGTAGCTTGGTGGTAGTGATTGAAGAACTAAGTATCAGGTAAATAGTATCAGGTACTAAGTTCATGATAATTAAAGTTCAATTAATTATAACAACATAGACATGCAAATAGTATTAGGTACTAAGTTCATGATAATTAAAGTTCAATTAATCATATTACTTAAGAACTCCCACTTAGATAGACATCCCTCTAGTCATCTAAATGATCACGTGAGATGGAGTAGTTTTCAATGGTGAATATCACTATGTTGATCATATCTACTATATGATTCACGTTCGACCTTTCGGTCTTAGTGTTCCGAGGCCATATCTGCATATGCTAGGCTCGTCAAGTTTAACCCGAGTATTCTGCACGTGCAAAACTGGCTTGCACCCGTTGTATGTGAACGTAGAGCTTATCACACCTGATCATCATGTGGTGTCTCGGCACGACGAACTGTAGCAACGATGCATACTCAGGGAGAACACTTGTACCTTGAAATTTAGTGAGGGATCATCTTATAATGCTACCGCCGTACTAAGCAAAATAAGATGCATAAAGGATAAACATCACATGCAATCAAAATATGTGACTTGATATGGCCATCATAATCTTGTGCCTTTGATCTCCATCTCCAAAGCACCGTCATGATCTCCATCGTCACTGGCTTGACACCTTGATCTCCATCGTAGCGTTGTTGTCGTCTCGCCAACTATTGCTTCTACGACTATCACTACCACTTAGTGATAAAGTAAATCAATTACACGACGATTGCATTTCATACAATAAAGCGACAACCATAAGGCTCCTGCCAGTTGCCGATAACTTTTACAAATCATGATCATCTCATACAACAATTTATATCTCATCACGTCTTGACCATATCACATCACAACATGCCCTGCAAAAACAAGTTAGACGTCCTCCACTTTGTTGTTGCAAGTTTTACGTGACTGCTACGGGCTTCTAGCAAGAACTGTTCTTACATACGTATCAAAACCACAACGATTTTTTGTCAAGTGTGCTGTTTTAACCTTCAACAAGGACCGGGCGTAGTCAAACTCAATTGAACTAAAGTTGGAGAAACAGACACCCGCCAGCCACTTGTGTGCAAAGCACGTCGGTAGAACCAGTCTCATGAACGGTCAAGTAATGTTGGTCCAGACCGCTTCATCCAACAATATCGCCGAATCAAAGTAAGACGTTGCTGCTAAGCAGTATGACTATTATCGCCCACAACTCTTTGTGTTCTACTCATGCATATAACATCTACGCATAGACCTGGCTCTGATGCCACTGTTGGCGAACATAGTATTTCAAAAAATTTCCTAGGATCATGCAAGATCTATCTAGGAGATGCATAGCAACAAGATGGGAGAGTGTGTCCATGTACCCTTGTAGACCAAAAGCGGAAGCGTTTAGTAACGCGGTTGATGTAGTCGAACGTATTTGCGATCCAAGCACTGAACGTACGTCACCTCCGTGTTCAGCACACGTTCAGCATGATGACGTCCCTCGAGCTCTTGATCCAGTTGAGGATGAGGGAGAGTTCCGTTAGCACAACAGCATGTCGACGGTGATGATGAAGTTACCGATGCAGGGCTTCGCCTAAGCACTACGACGATACGAACGAGGTGTGTAACTGTGGAGGGGGGCACCGCACACGGCTAAGAGAAGACTTGGTGTGCCTTTGGGGTGGCCCCATCCCACGTATATAAAGGAGGGGGGAGGCGCACCAGGTGTGGGGAGTCCTACTAGGACTCCCTAGTCCTAGTAGGATTAACTCTCCTTTTTCCTTTTCCAGAATAGAAAAAAGGGGGAAAGAGAGAAGGAGTAGGAGAGGGAGGGGGGGGGGGCGCCGCCCCCACCCCTTGTCCAATTTGGAATTGCAAGGGGCGCGCGCGCCACATCCTGGCCGGCCCTCTCTCTTCTCCACTAAGGCCCATGTTGGCCCATTAACTTCCGGTGGGGGGGGGGGTTTGATAACCCCGGGTACTCCGAAACTTCCCGAAACCATTCCGGTGTCCTAATGCAACATTCCAATATATGAACCTTTACCTATCGACCATTTCGAGACTCCTCGTCATGTACGTGATCTCATCCGGGACTCCGAACAATCTTCGGTCATCAAATCACATAACTCATAATACAAATCGTCATCGAACGTTAAGCGTGCGGACCCTACGGGTTTGAGAACTATGTAGACATGACCGAGACACATCTCCGTTCAATAACCAATAGCGGAACCTGGATTCTCATATTGGCTCCTACATATTCTATGAAGATCTTTATCGGTCAAACCGCATAACAACATATGTTGTTCCCTTTGTCATCGGTATGTCACTTGCCCGATATTCAATTGTCGGTATCATCATAACCAATTCAGTCTCATTACTGACAAGTCTCTTTACTCGTTCCGTAATGCATCATCCTGCAACTAACTCCTTAGTCACATTGCTTGCAAGGCTTATAGTGATGAGCATTATCGAGAGGGCCCAGAGATACCTCTCTGATACTCGGAGTGATAAATCCTAATCTTGATCTATGCCAACTCAACAAACACCATCGAAGACACCTGTAGAGCATCTTTATAATCACCCAGTTACATTATGGTGTTTGATAGCACACAAGGTCTTCCTCCGGTATTCGGGAGTTGCATAATCTCATAGTGAGAGGAACATGTATAAGTCATGAAGAAAGCAATAGCAATAAAACTAAACGATCATAATTCTAAGCTAAAGGATGGGTCTTCTCCATCACATCATTCTCTAATGATGTGACCCCGTTCATCAAATGACAACACATGTCTATGGTCAGGAAACTTAACCATCTTTGATTAACGAGCTAGTCTAGTAGAGGCAAACCAGGGACACTCTGTTTGTCTATGTATTCACACATGTACTAAGTTTCCGGTTAATACAATTCTAGCATGAATAATAAAAATTTAACATGATATAAGGAAATATAAATAACAACTTTATTATTTCCTCTAGGGCATATTTCCTTCAAATGTGTTTTATCAAATTCTGATCCCAGTTTCTCGAGCTACTCAAGAATAAATCAGACACCCATTTAATCCTTGTTCTACTCTTCCTTTCCAAAATTTTAAGGCCGGATTTCCTAGGCAACCAATTATCTCTCCAAATATTAATATTTGTTCCATCGACCACTCTCCAAATAACACCTTGTTTAAGCAAATCCAAACCATGCATAATACCTTGCCATGTAACCGATGTCGACTGCAGAAACACATTGTCCAGTTGATGTCCATGGGGATAATACTTGGCCTTCAACACCCTTGCAACTAACGACTCTGGGAACACCAAAATCCGCCAAGCCTGCTTTGCAAGGAGAGCTTGATTAAACAATCTAAGATTGCAAAAATCCATACCGCCCTCTCCTTTTGGTCTGGTTAGTTTATCCCAAGTGAGACAGTGTGTTTTCCTTCTATTTTCTTCATCCCCCACCAGAAATTCCTAATAAGTTGCACTAGCTCTTCAAAAATTGATTCTGGAAATTTAAATATACCCATTGCATACACCGGGAGAGCCTGGATTACCGATTTAATCTGAATTTCCTTCGCCCCGCTTGATGCATATTTTTCAATCTAGTATGAGAGTATTTTTAGCGCTTTATCTTTGGTATACTGGAATATTCTAGCCTTCATTCTTCCTTCAGGCACTAGTAATCCAAGATATTTATCCTCAAAACCCTCTTCAGTAATTTTAAGGACTACCATGATTGACACTTGATCTTCTAACATGCAATTCTTCCCAAACAGAGTTGAACACTTATCTGGACTTAATAACTGCCCAGTACCCTCCTCATAGACTGTCAAAATATTTTTAATGGTTAATTCTTGATCCAAGGACCCCTTAAAAAATAGAAGGCTATCATCAGCAAACAACAAATGAGATATACCTGGGCCATTTTTGCTTAAGTGGAAATCCTTATGAACTCCTTTATCACAGGCATCCTGAAGTAACAATGAGAGGGCCTCCGCCACAAACAGGAACAAGTACGGTGACAATGGATCCCCTTGCCTGAGCCTTCTGGATGGAACAAAGGAATCCAGACGTCGTCCCTTAAAACGCACCGAGAATTTTACGGAGGTAACACATGTTGTAATCCAATTTACCCACACAGGTGCAAAACCACAAGCCCTCGACATACTCTCCAAAAACTTCCAATCCACTCAATCATAATCTTTTGCAAGATCTAACTTATAAGCACAATAAGCACCCTTATTATCCTATAACATGCTTAGGGAGTGCATACATTTGAAGGCTATAAGTGCATTATCAGAAATTAACCTGCCTGGGATAAAAGCACTTTGAGTAGGAGAGATCATACCATCCAGTAGTGGCCTTATCCTATTAACAAGGCATTTGGAAATAATCTTGTAAATGGCATTACACAGACTGATAGGCTGAAAATTTGTTATGGATTGAGGATTCTTCACCTTCGCAATAAGAACAATAGTTGTATCATTAATCCAGTCTGGCATAATTCCAGTGATAGAAAGTTGTTGGATTGCCCGAACAATATCCTCCTTTATTAAACCCAAATTCATCTGAAAAATTCTTGCTGGGAAACCATCCGGCCCTGGAGCTTTCAAAGGCCCAATTTGGAATAGGGCATCACTGATTTCTTGTGCAGAGAAAGGTTTACGAAGATCAATGTTCATGTCATCATTAATCAAAGGCTTCAGGAGTGGAATAATATGGGAAGGATTAACACCAACCTCACAAGAATAAAGTTGCTGAAAAAATGCATTAGTTATACCCTTAACTTCCTCCATATGATCCGAGAGAGACCCATCACTTCTCTTAAGAGAAGAAATATTATTTTTCTTGGCTCTCCACAACGCTTTCCTGTGAAAGAACTTAGTATTGCGATCTCCCCACTTTATCTTGTCGATGCATGATCTTTGCTTCCACATGATGTCCTCCTTTAGGAGAAGCTCATTCATCTCCGTATAAATTTTCTTCCTCTCTTCCACTGCTGCATGATCATTTCTCTTAAACAAAACATTTAATCTTTTACGAGCCCGGTCCAACTTTTTTGGAAGATACCCAATACGAGTCTGACTCCAACCATGCAGAGATTTCATAAGATTATCCAATTTGTTTGCCACACCCTTCAAATCTCGCACATAGGAATTTTTATTCCATGAACAATTAACTTGGTCATCCAAAGCCAATCCTTCTCTTTCCCAATAGGATTCATATCTCAAGTGCTTATTAACTTGAACAGAAGGTGAATTACGGGACAATTGAATAAGAAGAGGGCAGTGGTCTGACCTTGAGCTTAAAATGTGGGAGACCTTGCACTTTGGAAATAAGGACGTCCATTGGGGGCACGCAACTGCACGATCCAGAGGTACCTTCACATTCCTACACTACTGCAGGTTGCTGCTAACGTGACACTATGATCAGAGACCCTTCGACGAAATTGTGTGCGATGCAATAATCGCAAACGGTGGTGTAAAATAACCATCAAAAAAGGTGCAAAACATTTGCGATGATAGATGCATCAAACACGGTTAAAATTTTAGTTGCATGTGCGATGCAGGGCATACGGTTCAGTTCAATTAGCTGTTTGCGATGTGGTAGAACAAAAGAAACGGGCAGTCAGATGAAGGCGTGTGCGATATACAGCTTACGGTTCACTCGGATGAACTGTTTGTGATTAGGCACCACAACAGAGATGGTTAGCCAGATCAAGGTGTGTGTGATATACGACATACGGTTCACTCGGATAATCTGTTTTCGATTAGGCAACGTAACAGAAACGGTTCAACCAGATCAAGGTGTGTGCAATGGAGGGCATACAGTTCATTCCGATAAACTATTTGTGTTGAGCCAAGAGAACAAAAACGTTTCACATAAACAAGATGTGTGTAATACGCGGCAAACATCCAATTACATAGGTGGCTAATACACACATGACATTTCCACACACCAAAGTAAACTATTACATGCATAATTAACTAGGATAAACGATTATCTGATTATCATCTACTTCTTGTGCTAGCTCGATATTCCTTCTATGCTAAGTTTCCATTAATTGATGGCATTTTATGAACACGCCACTGTTTCCCGCCATTTCCTCACCGGTTTCACGCCACCCAATGATATTGTGCATAAACTGCCGGCGCGCGACGCACGGAGGCAACAAGCGCAGCCTATAGCACATCCACCTTTTCCAAGCATGCCAACCCACCAAAGCGCCGCCTCTGCCATCAACCTCGTCGACGAGGAAAACGAGCAGGCGCCACGGACTGTCGAGGCCGAGGCGCTCCCCGGCAACGCGATGGACGACGCCGTGATGCGCGTCATCGCCAGGGTTGAGCAGACCCTAGGCGCATGGCGTTTCAGCGCCATAGATCAAGATATGCATGTCAGCGCTGACAGGCTGCAGCTCACCACACAACATGATCGATGGCGTGCCACAGAGCAAGCTAGGCGCGTTCGGGCTGATAGGCTGCGGGCGAGACCGTTGGAGCGCCGCAGAGAGAGAGAGAGAGAGGCGCGGCACACTGCACAGCAAGAGCGGATCCATCGGCGCTTTCCTGCTGCCGACAGGGCGTCGCAACTAGGTACACGTCCCATTAGTACCCCCATTACTTGCCAGGAGTGGGCAGAGGCCCTCTGCGCCATACTTGCACCAGACGCCCGCCGTGCCGTTCGCCTTGTCCGCGGCCCGCTCGATGCCAACGCGCCGGTTGGTAGGCTCAACCGCCTCCTTGGCCTAGGTGTCCACCTTGGCGCAGTAGAGGAACATGGCCGTCGCATCCTCGAGCTGGTGATCTCCGATGAAATAGCCAACTTGGAGCTTGAGATCGCGCTTCAGATGTACCGCGAGTGTGTCGACCACTTGGACGAACGCCTGCATGAGTTTAGGCAGAGCTAAGAGCTACCGTAGGCAAGGGCTGCTGGTCCTGGTCTCATGGACTCGTTTTATTTTGTTGAGTCGTTTCGACGTGGATAGCTATGTATTCACAGCAATCATAGTATTGCTCTGTTTCAATGTGTGTACTCCGTTTTTCGTTCTTATATGTTCTGTTTCAATGTGTGTATATACGCTTTCCATTATGTATATGTGGATGATAACAGCTAGATTCAAATTAGTATATAAAAACAGATAGAAAATGGAATTCATAATATATATATATATATATAAATTGTTCATTAGTTCATCACATATATATCATCACATATACGTGATGATACTTAACTACTTGGTACAATGCATAAAATTGAAAACGGACAATACTAAAACTAATAATCCCTCCCGAGACCAGTATTCCGGCAGCCCCTCGCCAGCAGCTCCCTGGTGCGCCGCATCTTCCCAGTGCGGAGGCAGTACTCTGCCTCCTCTTCCTCACAACGCTTGACTTACCGATCTGCCTCTTGCTGGCGGACGCGCGCGAACGATCTTGCCATTTTGTTGGGTGCCCACCAAAGCTCCTCGTCGGTGGCACGCTGGAGCTTATCAACCCACCTCCACGTAGCGACGAGGCTCCCAACGCCTATGACCTTCCTCGCGAAGTACCCGTCTTCATACACCTCCTCCGCACAACGACGCGCCCGCCCCCCAAAGCTTCGTCGCCTCCTTTTTCCAGGAAGCATCACGGGCTTCACAGGCCGCCTGGTACCTGGCTTCCTCCTCCACCATCTCCTTCTTGAATGCCACTTGCCTGGCTTTCTCAGCTGGCGATAGCGACTTCCACAGACAAAGATTGTACTAGTCCCAAAACCAATCCAAAGTTGGGGGGTCCGGCGCAACCTCGTCCGGCGGTGCGTAGGGGTCCTCGTTGCTGCTATTCGAGTGAGCGTCCTCGGGGGGCAGCGACTCCTCGTCGGTGCGTGGGCAGACCGGCGGCGCCATGGCAGAGATTTGAGAGAGAGAGAGAGGGCGAGCGAGGGGAGGATGTAGATGAGAATGCAGGCGGGACGGCGTGAGCAAGGTAGTATTTATTGGCGGCCGGAATCTAGATCGACGGGAACATTACACACGCCGGTCGCTGGAATTTATGAGTACTGTAGTTTGAATTACACATGATTCTCACAGCAAAATCCATGTGTGAACATAATAGCTGACGGTTTCCAATACAAAACCATGTCTGATTAATGATCCCCGCCACTCACCTATCAAACCTCAATCCGCGAGATAGAGTGCCAATTGTGTGAGGGACGGTTGTCTTGCCAAATCCTTACATTTTCTTTTTTGAACATTAGATATATACATCATTTGTTGATTTTTAACTCGCACACAAGTATACAAAAATATGATTTTTCAAACCGTTATGGTTACCCGTTGCATCTAGATGCAGTTCAAACTTGAATTACAGTCATTAAATGGCTAGAAAATCAGTTAAATGTCTTTAAAAGGTAAAATGACCCCTGAAATTTTCTAAATTTTCACATGACAGTTGTATCAGTGCATGTTAAATGTAGAAAAAAAATTGAAGGCCGTAAGAGGAAGCTATCTCCCGTTCGTCATCAAACATGTATTGTTCCCTCTCGGAACCACAAGCCTTCTAGTGAGTTGCTCCTGTTTGTGAGGGGGTGTGTGTCCAAACTTTCGTCAAACTGGCCAATTTTTTAAACACATCGTCTTGGTGGCATGACATTACATCAAGCAAGGCTTCATGGTTTTCTGATCATTTTTTAATTTTTTGGAATTAAAATGCCATGGCACCCCATGCATGTGCCCATGCCGTTAGACCAATATCTTTGAAAATTCCTTCTAATTTACTGCACATGGAATTAACTCGCACTCAAGTATACAAATATGATTTTTCAAACTGTTATGGTTAAGCGTTGCATGTAGATGTAGTTCAAATTTGAATTACGGTCATTAAATGGCTAGAAAATCACTTAAATGTCTTAAAAGGTCAAATGACCCCTGAAATTTTCCAAAATTTGACATGACAGTTGTATTAATACTACAAATTTTGTCATACATTTTAAACACCATGCGTTACCACTTTACTCCAAATTCGTCTTTGACAGCTAATAAAAAATATCTACAACATCACACACAGTTGTTTTCTAGGAACCGTTTGCGATGAAAATATCTGGGTCTATTTAAGTCTTCCTCCTTCAGCTTCGCCGGCTCGTCTGCTCCAGTGCTGGCAACCCCCGAATCAACGAATCCCGATCCCCATTCCCGCACCCCCTTCTTGCAAAGATGACGCCATGGGAATGCTTCGTGAAGGCCCGTATGATGGTCGCGTCCCCTCGAGAGCCGCCACCTACGCCGAGAGCGCGGCCGCCTACACCGGGAGTGCCGCCACATCCTGATATGTCTCCAACGTATCTATAATTTATGAAGTATTCATGCTGTTACTTTACCATTCTTGGGTGTTTTACAATCATTTTATAGCAACTTTATATCATTTTTTGGGACTAACCTATTGACCTAGTGCCCAGTGCCAGTTGCTGTTTTTTGCTTGTTTTTTACATCACAAGAAATCAATATCAAACGGAGTCCAAACACTGCGAAACTTTACAGAGATTTTTTTGGACCAGAAGGAACCCAATGGGCCAGAGCTGCACCTGGGGGGCTGCCCCGAGAGGGCACAACCCACCTGGGCGTGCCCCTGGTGCGCCTAGGTGGCTTGTGCCCACCTCGGTGGCCTCCCACACCCCCTCTTTGCACTATAAATTCCGAAACCCTTCGGGGTTAACCTAGATCAGAAGTTCCGCCTCCGTAGGGCTCCGTAGCCACCAAAAACCAATCTAGACCCGTTCCGGCACCCTGCTGGAGGGTGGAATCATCTCTGGTGGCCATCTTCATCATCCCAACGGCCACCACGATGAGGAGGGAGTAGTCCACCCTCGGGGCTGAGGGTTTGTACCAGTAACTATGTGATAAATCTCTCTCTCTCTCTCTCTCTCTCGTGATCTACATCATGGGCTTTGTTAATATAGTCGGATCATATGATGTTTCTCCCCTCTATACTCCTGTTGTGATGAATAGAGTCTTTACCCTTTGAAGTTTTGTCTTGTCGGATTGAATATTCAGAGATGAGCACACATGATATATGTCTTGCGGTATGAATACTTGAGGTGACAATTGGGGTATTGATACATCTCCAACGTATCTATAATTTTTGATTGTTCCATGCTGTTATATTATCAATCTTGGATGTTTTATAATCATTTATATCATTTTTTGGTACTAACCTATTGACATAGTGCCAAGTGCCAGTTAATATTTTTTTCGTGTTTTTTACATTGCAGAAAATCAATATAAAATGGATTCCAAATGCCATGAAACTTTACGTAGATTTTTTATGGACCAGAAGGAACATGTTGGGCCCTAGTTGCACCTGGGGGGAGTCCCGAGGAGGGGATAACCCACCAGGGTGCGCCAGGAGGCCCAGGCACGCCCTGGTGGGTTGTGCCCATCTCGGGTGCCCACTGGACCGCCTCTTTGCTCTATAAATACCCCAAAAATACCAAAACCCTAGGGGAGCCGACGGAATATTCATCCAGCCGCCGCTGAGTCCAGAACCACCAGATCCAATCTAAACACCATCTCGGATGGGGTTCACCACCTCCATTGGTGCCTCTCCGATGATGCGGGAGTAGTTCTTTGCAGACCTTCGGGTCCGTAGTTAGTAGCTAGATGGCTTCATCTCTTTCTCTTGATTCTTAATATAATGGTCTCTTGGAGATCCATATGATGTAACTCTTTTTGCGGTGTGTTTGTTGGGATCCAATGAACTTGAGTTTATGATCAGTCATATCTTTTTATATCCATGAAAGTTATTTGAGTTTCTTTGATCTCTTATATGCATGATCTCTTATAGCATCGTATTTCTTCTCCGATATTTGGGTTTTGTTTGGCCAACTTGATCTATTTATCTTGCAATGGGAAGAGGTGCCCGGTAGTGGGTTCGATCTTACAGTGCTTGATCCTAGTGAAAGAAAGGGAACCGACACGTATGTATCGTTGCTTCTAAGGATAAAAAGACAGGATCTATATCTACGCAATAGATAAATGGATCTTTTCTACATCATGTCATCGTTCTTATTGCATTACTTCATTTTTCCATGAACTTAATACACTAGATGCGTGCTGGATAGCGGTCGAGATGTGGGGAGTAATAGTAGTAGATGCAGGCAGGAGTCGGTCTACTAATCTTGGACGTGATGCCTATGTAATGATCATTGCTTGGATATTGTCATAATTATTTGAGGTTCTATCAATTGCCCAACAGTAATTTGTTTACCCACCATTTGCTATCTTTTCTCAAGAGAAGCCACTAGTGAAACCTACGACCCCCGGGTCTTCTTCCTCATATATTTGCTTGCGATCTACTTTTCCTTTGCATTTTTATTCAACCAAAAATACAAAAATACTTCGCTGTACTTTATTTTATTTGTGGTCTATTATTTCAATCTACTACAATTTTCTGGCATCCTTACCTAAAAGGGATTGACAACTAAGGGAGTCCTGGATTAGGGGGTCCCCAGGCGTCCGGGCTATGTAACATGGGTCGGACTGGTGGGCCGTGAAGATACAAGATAGAAGGCTTCCCCCATGTCCGGATGGGACTCTCCTTGGCGTGGAAGGCAAGCTTGGCGTTCGTATATGAAGATTCCTTTCTCTATAAACCGACTCTGTACAACCCTAGGCCCCTCCGGTGTCTATATAAACCGGAGGGTTTAGTCCGTAGAGGCAATCATAATCATACATGCTAGACATCTAGGGTTTAGCCATTACGATCTCGAGGTATATCAACTCTTGTAACCCCTATGCTCATCAAAGTCAATCAAGCAGGAAGTATGGTATTACCTCCATTAAGAGGGCCCAAACCTGGGTAAACATTGTGTCCCCTACCTCCTGTTACATTCGATCCTTAGACGCACAGTTTGGGAGCCCCTACTCGAGATCTGTCGGTTTTGACACCGACATTGGTGCTTTCATTGAAAGTTCCTCTATGCTGTCGGCAGAAGGTTCGATGGCTCGTTCGATCATCCACAATGATGCTGTTTCGGGGGAGGTTTTTCCCCTGGGGCCAGATTTTCGTATTCGGCGGCTTTGCACTGCATGCCAACTCAATTGGCCACCTCGAGCAGATTGACAGCTACGCCTTTGGTCATTAGATCAGTTTCGGGAACCTAAACTATGTCGTCGATATCCGAGGAGATTTGATCTTTGAAGGGTTCATGACCTCGATCACCGCTCTGGCCTTAGATCCGGAGTAGGCTGTCAGGTCCAAAGACGGGATTTTAGAGCCCACCGAACTCTCTGCAATTACGGAACTTGTTACCGGAGACCCGAAGGGGGCGGCGTCATCGGCAAAACCGAAGACGAACCGAACTCCCTTTGTCTCCACTGAAGCGCCGGACACTCCACCGGACTCTAAGTCCGAATTCCGAGGTCCATGTCAAGCAGTCGTCCCCAGGAGGCTCCAACTCCAGACAGCCCCACGGACTCCGTTTCTCTGTCCAACCCTCGCCTTTAAACGAGGCTCTGGACTTAAAGCGATCACTCACCATGACGGAAGGATCACTTCCAAACTACGCCCAACCCGGACTATGGGCTGAGAGCGGGGAATTTTACGTTCCACCCACCACCCAGTTCATAGCCACTATCGAAGATCTAACTGACATGCTGGACTATGCCTCCGAAGACATCGACGGTATGGACGATGATGCCGGAGACGAACAAGGCCAAGACCCTCCGTTTACCAGACGCTGGACGACCACCTCCATGTACGAAGTGTACATGGTGGATACACCCAAAGAGGATGAAGACGATGGCAAAAAGGATCCAGTTGAGGACTAGTCTGCCGAAGCACCTCCAAAACATTAACGTCTGCGGTGCCGCTCAAAATTGCGTCGCCAAAAAGACAGCAATACAGGCACCGAAGACAATAACACTCCAGAGAACGCCGAAGACCCCGAAGCCCCTGTCGAGCCAACATCCCAACATGATGATTGTGAGGATGGGCAAGTTAACCCCGACGATCCTATGGGGAACGAGGGCTCGGAGGACAGTAATTACCTATCGATCTCTGAAGAGGATGTGAGCCTCGGCGGCGAAGATTTCATCATGCCGGAGGAACCCCTCGAACAAGAGTGCTTTAAACGCTGGTTAATCGCCACTGCAAGAAGCCTAGAAAAGAAGCAGCAGGAGGAGCTGATCAGGATCTACTCAATGACAGATGGACTAATGTCCTGGCTGCCGAGGAATACAGCCTCGAACGCCTAACTAAGAGTTACCCAAAGCGCAAGCTACTGCCTCAATTTGATGACGAGGCCCTTGAGCCCATACTGCCAAAGCGTAAAACTGCCGACGAGCCCGACTAACCGCCACGTGGATGGGACAGACCGGCTACTCATGCCGACCACCAGCCCGTGCCACCTTGCCATCGAGGCAAGGAGGTAACGGCACCGGGCTATACCTACGACTTACGCAAGGACCTTGACAATAGAGTCGGCCTGACAAGATCAATCTATGGATCGAGGGGGCGTGCTCCGACGTGCGAAGATGGCCATCAGACCTAGTGAGACAGACACAACCTTGCTCGGGCCGATAATCGCATAAGGCCTTCATCCAAACTACACCGCGACGTCGCCTAGTACAGAGGCGTCGCACACCCCCTATGCTTCACCGACGAAGTAATGGAACATCAGTTCCCAGAAGGGTTTAAACCCGTCAACATTGAATCATACGATGGTACGACAGATCCCACAGTCTGGATTGAAGATTTTCTTCTCCACATTCACATGGCTCGCGGTGACAATCTACACGCCATCAAATATCTCCCCTTGAAAGTTAAGGGACCAACACGACACTGGTTAAATAGCCTCCCAGAAAATTCTATTGGCAGCTGGGAAGATTTGGAAGATGCATTTAGAGATAACTTCCAAGGTACCTATGTACACCCCCGGACGCCGATGACCTTAGTCACATAGTCCAGCAACCCAGAGAGTCAGCCCGAAAACTCTGGACAAGGTTCTTAAATTAAAAGAATCAAATCGTTGACTGTTCGGATGTCGAAGCCCTAGCGGCCTTTAAACACATCATCCATGACGAATGGCTCGCCCGACACCTCGGCCAAGAGAAGCCAAAGTCCATTGCAGCCCTTACAGCACTCATGACCCGCTTTTGCGCGGGAGAGGATAGCTGGTTAGCCCGTAGCAACAATGGTACCCGCAACTCAGGTACTTCTGAAACCAAAAACGACAGCGGCAGGACCCGACGCAACAAACACAAGCGTCGAAGTAACAATGATAATACCGAAGACACGGCGGTCAACGTCAGATTCAATGGCTCCAAATCCGGTCAACGGAAGAAGCCATTCGAAAGAAATAAAGACGGTTCATCTAGCCTGGACCGAATACTCGACCGGCCTTGCCAGATTCATGGCACCCCCGACAAGCCGGCCAACCATACCAACAGAAGCCGTTGGGTCTTTAAACATGCTGGTAAGCTACACATCGGACATAAGGAGAAGGGGTCGCCCAGTGAGGATGATGACGAGGAGCCTCACCTACCGAACACCGGGGGACAGAAGAAATTCCCCCTGAGGTCAAAACGGTGAATATGATATATGCTACTCACATCCCCAAGGGGGAGCGCAGGCGCGCTCTAAGGGACGTCTATGCGATAGAGCCAGTCGCCCCAAAATTTAATCCATGGTCAGCCTGTCTGATCACTTTCGATCGTAGAGACCATCCGAATAGTATCCATCATGGAGGCTTGGCCGCGCTGGTAATCGACCCAATTATCAATGTATTCCACCTTACGCGGGTCCTCATGGACGGCAGCAGCAGCCTTAACTTGCTCTATCAGGACACTATCCATAAAATGGGTATTGATTCGTCAAGAATTAAACCCACTAAAACTACCTTTAAAGGAGTAATACCTGGTGTAGAGGCCCGTTGCACGTGCTCAATCACGTTGGAAGTCGTCTTCGGTTCGCCGGACAACTTCCAAAGCAAGGACTTGACCTTCGATGCCGTCCCCTTCCGTAGCGGCTATCATGCACTACTCGAACGAACCACGTTCACTCGCTTCAATGCGATCCTGCACTATGCCTATGTCTAACTCAAGATGCCCGAACCACGCGGTGTTATAACAGTCAATGGAAACACGAAGCGCTCCCTCCATACTGAGGAACACACCGCGGCCCTTGCAGCGGAAGTACATGGCAGCCTTATCAAGCCAAATACTACATCGACAGTCAAGGCCCCGGACAGTGTTAAACACGTCCGGACCACCCTGTAGAGCGACAGTCCAGCTCGTCCAGAGCTCGATTAGCAGTTCGGCCTCCATCTCAGCCCCAACCAAATGTGGCACATGTGCCACGCGTACATAACTACGCACTAAAGATACCTTGGGCAAAGATGGAGGCATATTAAAGATAAACTCCACAATACGGCTCGACCCTATCTAGACCCTCATATTCTTTTTTTCTCTCTTATTTTTATATTTTCAGGTTCCTTACAACCCACGTCAACTTTTCATGGTACCAAGGGCCCCTTTTCCAGGCCCCTTGTAAAAACCTGATCGTTGATCCTCTTGAAGGATTATACATCAAGGAGTAAAGCAACATAGATGTGCAGAAGAGTATCTAAAGGATCTTTAAAGATCACATCTTCCTTTTTCCGAACCTGTTCACAGCTTTCCCTTGAGCTAGGAATGTGAAATAGCCTCAATGCTTATTGAGGGAGCCCTGGTGTCGGTGTCAAAACCGGCGGATCTCGGGTAGGGGGTCCCGAACTATGCGTCTAAGGCGGATGGTAACAGGAGGCAGGGGACACGATGTTTTACCCAGGTTCGGGCCCTCTTCATGGAGGTAAAACCCTACGTCCTGCTTGATTAATATTGATGATATGGGTAGTACAAGAGTAGATCTACCACGAGATCGGAGAGGCTAAACCCTAGAAGCTAGCCTATGGTATGATTGTATGTTATTGTTGTGTCCTACGGACTAAAACCCTCCGGTTTATATAGACACCGGAGAGGGTTAGGGTTACACAAGGTCGGTTTCTAATAACCCACAAGTATAGGGGATCGCAACAGTTTTCGATAAGTAAGAGTGTCGAACCCAACGAGGAGCTAAAGGTAGAACAAATATTCCCTCAAGTTCTATCGACCACCGATACAACTCTACGCACGCTTGACGTTCGCTTTACCTAGAACAAGTATGAAACTAGAAGTACTTTGTAGGTGTTGTTGGATAGGTTTGCAAGATAATAAAGAGTACGTAAATAAAAAGTAGGGGCTGTTTAGATAAAGAAACAATGAAGTAAATATAGCAAGTGTGGAAAAGTGGTGGTAGGAGTTGCGAAATTGCCCCTAAGCAATTGACTACTTTACTAGACCGATAGGACAACAAAAATCTACTCAGACATCATAGGATGGCAACACATCATCGGATAATAATATGAAGCATAAAGCACCATGTTCAAGTAGAGGGTACAGCGGGTTGTGGGAGAGTGGACCGCTGTAGATAGAGGGGGAAGGTGATGGAGATGTTGGTGAAGATGGCGGAGGTGTTGGTGTAGATCGCAGTGATGATGATGGCCCCCGGTGGCACTCCGGTGCCACCAGAAGCAAGGGGGAGAGAGCCCCCTCCTTCTTCTTCTTCCTTGACCTCCTCCCTAGATGAGAGAAGGGTTTCCCCTCTGGTCCATGGCCTCCATGACCTCCCCGAGATTGGATCTGTCTCTCTCTGTTTCTGCGTTATCAAATTCTTCCCTTTCACCGTTTCTTATATTCCTGGAGATCCGTAACTCCGATTGGGCTGAAATTTTGACACGACCTCTATCCGGAAATTAGTTTTCTTGCGGCGAAAGAAGGGCATCAACTGCCTTACGGGGTGGCCACAAGGGTCAGGGGCGCGCCTGCCTCCCCAGGGCGCGCCCTACCTCGTGGGCCCCTCGAGCATCGTCTCGCGTGGATTCTTCTTCCCAAAAATCATATATATTCCAAAAAAAATCTCGGTCAGTTTTTATTCCGTTTGGACTCCGTTTGATATGGATATTCTGCGAAACAAAAAACATGCAACAAACAGGAACTGGCACTGGGCACTGGATCAATATGTTAGTCCCAAAAATAGTATAAAAAGTTGTCAAAAGTATATGAAAGTTGAATAATATTGGCGTGGAACAATAAAAATTTATAGATACGACGGAGACGTATCAGCATCCCCAAGCTTAATTCCTGCTCGTCCTCGAGTAGGTAAATGATAAAAAGAATAATTTTTGATGTGGAATGCTACCTAGCATAATCTTGATCATATGTCTAATCATGGCATGAATATTAAGATACGAGTGATTCAAAGCAACAGTCTATCATTTGACATAAAAACAATAATACTTCAAGCCTACTAATAATGCAATCATGTCTTTTCAAAATAACATGGCCAAAGAAAGTTATCCCTACAAAATCATATAGTCTGGCTATGCTCCATCTTCACCACACAAAATATTCACATCATGCACAACCCCGATGACAAGCCAAGCAATTGCTTCATACTTTTGACGTTCTCAAACCTTTTCAACTTTCACGCAATACATGAGCATGAGCCATGGACACAGCACTATAGGTGGAATAGAATATGATGATGGAGAAGACAAAAAGGAGAAGATAGTCTCACATCAACTAGGCGTATCAACGGGCTACGGAGATGCCCATCAATAGATATCAATGTGGGTGAGTAGGGATTGCCATGCAACGGATGCACTAGAGCTATAAGTGTATGAAAGCTCCAACTAAAACTAAGTGGGTGTGCATCCAACTTGCTTGCTCATGAAGACCTCGGGCATTTGAGGAAGCCCAACGTTGGAATATACAAGCCAAGTTCTATAATGAAAATTCCCACTAGTATATGAAAGTGATAACTCAAGAGACTCTCTATATGAAGAACATGGTGCTACTTTGAAGCACAAGTGTGGTAAAAGGATAGTAACATTGCCCCTTCTATCTTTTTCTCTCATTTTGTTTTTGTTTTTTTGGGCCTTTTTTATATTTTTTCATCCGGATTCTCATCCCGACTTGTGGGGGAATCATAGTCTCCATCACCCCTTCCTCATTGGGGCAATGTCCTAATAATGATGATCATCACACTTTTATTTACTTACAACTCAATATCTAGAACAAAGATATGACTCTATATGAATGCCTCCAGCGGTGTACCGGGATGTGCAATGATCTAGCGTAGCAATGACATCAAAAAATGGACAAGCCATGAAAACATCATGCTAGCTATCTTACGATCATGCAAACCAATATGACAATAAATGCTCAAGTCATGTATATGATGATGATGGAAGTTGCATGGCAATATATCTCGAAATGGCTATGGAAAAGCCATGATAGGTAGATATGGTGGCTGTTTTGAGGAAGATATATGGTGGGTTTATGGTACCGGCGAAAGTTGCGCGGTACTAGAGAGGCTAGCAATGATGGAAGGGTGAGAGTGCATATAATCCATGGACTCAACATTAGTCATAAAGAACTCACATACTTATTGCAAAAATCTATTAGTCATCGAAACAAAGTACTACGCGCATGCTCCTAGGGGGATAGATTGGTAGGAAAAGACCATCGCTCGTCCCCGACCGCCACTCATAAGGAAGACAATCAATAAACACCTCATGCTCCGACTTTGTTACATAACGGTTCACCATACGTGCATGCTACGGGACTTGCAAACCTCAACACAAGTATTTCTCAATTTCACAATTACTCGACTAGCATGATTCTAATATCACCGCCTTTTCGCAAAACTATTGCAAGGAACCAAACATATCGTATTCAGCGATCTACAAGTTTATGTAGGATTTTATGACTAACCATGTGAATGACCAGTTCCTGTCATCTCTCTAAATAGATATAAGTGAAGCACGAGAGTTTAATTCTTTCGACAAAAGATATGCCCGTGCTCTAACAAATATAAGTGAAGCAAAAGAGCATTCTACAAATGGCGGTTGTCTAAGTGAAGAGAAACAAGCAATACAAACTTCAAATGATATAAGTGAAGCACATGAAGCATTCTATAAAGCCATACTCAAAAGATAAAGTGAAGTGCAATGAGCATTCTATAAATCAACCAAGGACTATCTCATACCAGCATGGTGCATAAAAATAAAAAGAAAAACCTAAATGCAAAAGAAGCTCCAAGAGTTGCACATATCGCATGAACGAAACGAATCCGAAAACATACCGATATTTGTTGAAGAAAGAGGGGATGCCTCCCCAGCACCCCCAAGCTTAGACGCTTGAGTCTCCTTGAATATTTACTTGGGGTGCCTCGGGCATCCCCAACCTTGAGCTCTTGCCTCTCTTCCTTCTTCTCACATCAAGACCTTCTCAATCATCGAACACTTCATCCACACAAAACTTCAACAGAAAACTCGGTAAGATCCGTTAGTATAATAAAGCAAATCACTACTCTAAGTACTGTTGCAAACCAATTCATATTTTGTTTTTTCATTGTGTTTACTGTAATATAACTTTTCCATGGCTTAATCCACTGATATAAATTGTTAGTTTCATCAAAACAAGCAAACTATGCATCAAAAACAGAATCTGTCTAAAACAGAACATTATGTAATAATCGGAACATTCACCATACTTCTGATACTTGAAAAATTCTACCAAAATTAGGAAAAAAAACTTTGTATAGGAAGACAGTGCAAAAAGAATCAGAACCATTTGACGTTCCAGCTAAAAATGTAAAATCGCGCACTACACCCAAAGTTTCTGTCCTGCACCGTACAAACCATCAAGCAAATGTAAACATCCTAAAGGCAAATCTTGGCACATTATTTTACAATGGAATTGTACAAGGGGATAATTATTTTTATTGAAAAGTGTCTGTAATCAAGATTCACAAAGTTTCCATGAGCATGAACAAAGTTCAAGGCTAGCTCCCACTTCAACAATGCTTGTCTTTCTCACTTTCGCTTTCCTTTTTGAAAAAGTTTTGGGTTCCCCTCTTTATTTTTGTTGTTTTTAAACTATATAAAATCACTCAACAGAAATAAATGACTCTCTAAAACTTCTGGGTTGTCTCCGCGGCAGTACTTTCTTTAAAGCCATTAAGCTAGG
The DNA here is from genome assembly GCA_034509565.1 of Triticum monococcum. Lineage (NCBI taxonomy): Eukaryota > Viridiplantae > Streptophyta > Magnoliopsida > Poales > Poaceae > Triticum > Triticum monococcum. The sequence continues at coordinate 636,477,983 of CM067847.1, read as the reverse complement.
CATATAGTGCTCAAGTAATGGATCCACCCGGATCCCAAGGTATATCAAAGCCAATTTTAATTAACAATGATTTGTAATTTAGTGGTGAGCACAAGGTAAGATATATCATATAACAACGAAGTTTAACTCTCTTCCTATGCATCGGCATGTCATAAAAGAACAATTCAGGCACACAAAGTAAAGGCCAATACATAGTATAAACAATTTCTTGCAATTTTATCGTATTGGAAACAAAGAGAGGTGGAGATATAGTTCCTCTCTCATCATAATTTCAAGTAGGAGCAGCAAGCACATGCACATTATATTCATCAAAATCATCATGTGCAACGGTAAAAAGCAACCCATCAATATAATCCTTAATAAGGGCAAACTTCTCCGATATAGTGTAGTCGGGAGAATTCAAAAAGATAATAGGACTATCATGTGTGGGTGCAATAGCAACAATTTCATGTTTAACATAAGGAACTATAGCAAGTTCATCTCCATAAGCATAATTCATATTGGCATCTTGGCCACAAGCATAGCAAGCATCATCAAAAAGGGATATTTCAAGAGAATCAACGGGATCATAACAATCATCATAGCAATCATCCTTCGGTAAGCACGAAGGGGAATTAAACAATGTATGAGTTGAAGAGTTACTCTCATTAGAAGGTGGGCACGGGTAGCTAATCCACTCTTCCTCCTTTTGTTCTTCGCTCTCTTCCTCGTCTTTTTCATCCAATGAGCTCACAGTTTCATCAATTTCTTCTTCCATAGACTCCTGCAAAATATTAGTCTCTTCTTGGACAATAGAGTATTCCTCAATATATGGTTTAACATAAGCATTAGAAGAATAATTATCAATGCAATATTTAAGTATGGCAAAATTTTCAGATTGGTAAAGAGTAGCATCATACTTTTCAATCAAAGAAGCAATTTCATAAGCACCCTTAAAAGCAACAAATTCTTCAATTTGTTGAACATCATAGTAACTATAAACACCCTTAGCATACGAAGATATGATTCCATTATCAATAAACTCACATTGGTAGGGAAGGTGTTTCTTAGGGTTTTCAGAACAACAAGTAAAATCATATATATAACATAAATTCCAAGCATAGCATTGCAAACGATGAATTTGATCCAATAAACGTTTCCCTCTTTCAGATATACGGTGTCGCACATAACAAGCATGCTCATCTAAAGATTTGCCCTCAACTAAGCTAGTTGAGGTTTCAGCACGAGCACATAGGGATCAAAGATGATCCAAGTAATAAGCTTCAGCAGTGTGATAGATTTTGAGTGGTTCTTCAACCATTGGTTCAGTAGGTACAACTAATTTTTTTTGGTATTTTGTGTTTCCTACCCATAACTAAAGATAGAAAACAACTAAGAACAGCAAATAAAAATTACTTAGTGATAAAGCAAAGAAGCACACACGAGAATATTCACCCCACGCTATTGCTCCCCGGCAACGGCGCCAGAAAAAGGTCTTGATAACCCACAAGTATAGGGGATCGCAACAGTTTTCGATAAGTAAGAGTGTCGAACCCAACGAGGAGCTAAAGGTAGAACAAATATTCCCTCAAGTTCTATCGACCACCGATACAACTCTACGCACGCTTGACGTTCGCTTTACCTAGAACAAGTATGAAACTAGAAGTACTTTGTAGGTGTTGTTGGATAGGTTTGCAAGATAATAAAGAGTACGTAAATAAAAAGTAGGGGCTGTTTAGATAAAGAAACAATAAATTAAATATAGCGAGTGTGGAAAAGTGGTGGTAGGAGTTGCGAAATTGCCCCTAAGCAATTGACTACTTTACTAGACTGATAGGACAACACAAATCTACTCAGACATCATAGGATGGCAACACATCATTGGATAATAATATGAAGCATAAAGCACCATGTTCAAGTAGAGGGTACAACAGGTTGTGGGAGAGTGGACCGCTGTAGATAGAGGGGGGAAGGTGATGGAGATGTTGGTGAAGATGGCGGAGGTGTTGGTGTAGATCGCGGTGATGATGATGGCACCCGGTGGCACTCCGGTGCCACCGGAAGCAAGGGGGAGAGAGCCCCCTCCTTCTTCTTCTTCCTTGACCTCCTCCCTAGATGGGAGAAGGGTTTCCCCTCTGGTCCATGGCCTCCATGGCACGGGAGGGGCGAGAGCCCCTCCGAGATCGGATCTGTCTCTCTGTCTCTCTCTGTTTCTGCGTTATCAAATTCTTCCCTTTCACCGTTTCTTATATTCCCGGAGATCCGTAACTCCGATTGGGCTGAAATTTTGACATGATCTCTATCCGGAAATTAGCTTTGTTGCGGCGAAACAAGGGCATCAACTGCCTTACGAGGTGGCCACGTGGGTCAGGGCGTGCCCCCCTACCTCGTGGCCCCCTCGAGCATCGTCTCGCGTGGATTCTTCTTCCCAAAAATCATATATATTCCAAAAAAAATCTCCGTCAGTTTTTATTCCGTTTGCACTCCTTTTGATATGGATATTCCGCGAAACAAAAAACATGCAACAAACAGGAACTAGCACTGGGCACTGGATCAATATGTCAGTCCCGAAAATAGTATAAAAAGTTGCCCAAGGTATATGAAATTTGAATAATATTGGCATGGAACAATCAAAAATTATAGATACGACGGAGACGTATCAGTTACAAAGGAGGAGATATCCATATCCGTACTGCCTAGCTTGCCTTCCACGCCAAGGAGAGTCCCATCCGGACACGAGACGAAGTCTTCAATCTTGTATCTTCATAGTCTAACAGTCCGGCCAAAGGATATAGTCCATCTATCCGGAGATCCCCTAATCCAGGACTCCCTCAGTAGCCCCTGAACCAGGCTTCAATGACGATGAGTTCGGCGCGCAGTATTGTCTTCGGCATTGCAGGGCGGGTTCCTCCTCTGAATACACCATGGAAAAATTTGAATACAAGGATAGTGTCCGACCCTGCAAAATAAGTTCCACATACCACCATAGAGAGAATAATATTTCCACAAATCCAATTTTCTGACTTGTTTTGGCAGCACGACATTATGTCATGGCCCGGTGATTACTCGAACCGTTTCCTTCAACTAGCCCCGCACATAACGCAAGGCAGTTTTTTGACACGTCTTGTCAAAGCAGAGATCGTGTCCCCTTATCACGGGATTCTCATCAATACGGGTGTGGGTAACCCAACCGCGCCATCGATTACGGCGCTTGGGGGATAAGTGAGTTTTAACCGGCTAGTGGGGACGCTTAGTTTTGTCTGCCCATATAAAGGGATAAGGATTCACATTTTCATCCATGCCTTCTTTCTCCTTTGCTCATCCATTTTCGCACACTCGAGCTCCAGCGCCCAAGTCCGCACTTACCACCTCAACCTTCTCGAACCATGTCCGGAGCGGGAGGCAGGTGGATGGTCTCCTCCATCACGAAGGGACACATCAAGAAGTTGAGGAGAGCCGGATACCTGCCCGACGACATCGCGCACCAGCTCCCAGATGAGGGGCAGCTCATCCCCACCCCCAGGCCCCATGAGAGGGTAGTGTTCCTTACCCATTTCCTCCGCGGACTGGGATTTCCTCTCCACCCATTCGTCCGGGGGCTCATGTTCTACTACGGCCTGGATTTCCATGATCTGGCCCCGAACTTCATCCTCAACATGTTGGCGTTTATCATCGTGTGCGAGGCCTTCCTCCGCATCAAGCCCCACTTCGGCTTATGGCTGAAGACCATCAATGTCAAGCCGAAGGTAGTGGGCGGCCGCTAGGTGGAGTGTGGAGGCGCCATGGTGGGCAAGATGCCCAACATTACATGGCTCGAGGGCTCCTTCGTGGAGACCATAAAGGGGTGGCAATCGGGGTGGTTCTACATGACCGAGCCGCGTGACCCTGCATGGGCAGCGGCCCCCGAGTTCCGATCTGGCATCCCCTATGCGCCTCACCTCCTGGAAAGAGAAGGGCCTGTCCTGGGGTAGTTCGGGAGAGCTGACCGGACTCCAAACATGTATTCAAAACATGGTGAACAAGAAGCTCAAACTTGTCAACGTAGTCCAGGTCATGCTCATCCGCCGGATCCTCCCGTGTCTACAACGGGCCTTCAACTTGTGGGAGTTCGACCCGACCCAACACCAAACTCTGAATAGGCTCTTCGATACAACACACGAGGATGCCTGGAAGGTGCTATTCAAGGGCGCCGAGGTTCCTCCTCCTACTACCGAGGATCGCGGATTCTGCACGATGCGCCAAGCCAGTGCGGTAAGCTGTTTTACCTCTTACATGATACTTGTTTTTCATAGTTTGACTCTATGAGGGATCTAAGCTCCCGTTCCTTTGACAGGACTGGCGGGAAACGACCGGACAGATCAACTGTCCGGCTCCCTTGCCCGAAGGCCCAGTAAACACTCTCCTGACAGAGATGCTGACTCCGGCTCCTTACAAGGTGCCAGAGAAGGCCAAGGGAACCCGAAAGAGTTCCCGACGCCAGGTGTTATCGGACTCATCATCCGATGACTCTGCGGCACACTCCTCCCCCGAAGACGAGGAGGAAGAGGAAGATGCTCCCCCTTCAGTTGGGGGAGACAAGAAAAGGAAGGCCGCCCCAACCGGGGGGGGGGGGGCGAAGGGTCCAAGAAGGGAAGGACTCTCCTTCCGGACAGTTCCACCACCGCTGCTGAAGGCGAAGACGAGTGGCTTCTCAGGGCCAAGCCCCTAGCGAAGTCGTAAGTATTCGGATACCAGAGTAACTCATAGAATTCCTTTGTCGCACTGCTTGCCCTAACGTCGAATATGATTATGCAGGCTGCCACGAGCCCATATCGATGTATCGTCGGACGGCTCCCTGGGCTCGTCGGATATGGATAGCGATCCAGTTCTGACCGCCACCTCCCCTTGCCCTGCGGACGACGCTGAGGTATGGTCTCAAGAGGCACCGGGTCGAGGGGAGACAATCCCGGAGGCGCCCCAAGGCGACCTTCCGGACTCCTGAGGGCTCCGAGTTCGGCCCTTAGCCGAACACCGCGCCGGAACCTCCAGTGGTTCCGGACTCGGGCAGGCGGCCTCCTTCCAAGAGGGGCAAGACGCCTGTGCCGGTGACCTCTGTCCATCCAGAGGCGCTGGACAATCTGCTGGGAGCGCTTCACCGTGCTTCCATCGACGAGGAGCACCGTACTATTATGAGTGTGGTGGTCCAGAAGGTTTAGTCCGCCAAAAGCGGATTGACTGAAGCCTGTGCCAGCCTTCTAACAGGCTTTGAGGTAAGTGTTTTGAAATATAGGAAAAATATTACCGCATAGACAATAGCCCCTGATGCTCTGTTCGGTGTTCGAAAAGAAAAGCCGAATAGAGGATCAAATAATACCGCAGGAGTCTAACATAAGTATGTCTATATGCGTATGCAGGCTTCGCTGCTAGCCTCAGCCGCACTAACTGCGGAGGTCGCCACACTGAAGCAGTACCTCGAGGGGTCCAAGAAAGAGCTCGGCCTTTCCAAGAGGCAGCTCGAGGAGAACAAGGGTAAGTAATACCCTATATATAGATATGTATATATAAAAGAAGACGCGATTGCAAAATGACAGGATCATCTTATATTTGCCAGGGGCCACGACCGAGGTGGCGTCCCTGAAGCAAGCGCTATCCGAGGCCGAAGACAAAGCGGCCAAGGAGCGCACGGAGCGGGAAAGGCAAGAGGCATGGGTGGGCGATGTGCTGCAAGAGCTCCAGGCTCTCGTGACGAAGCACGAGGCGTTGGAGCTTGACTCGAAGACGCGAGAGTCTGAGCTTGCCGCGGCCCTCGAGAGCATGAAGAGTGCCAAGGCCGAGGCCCAAAAGGCCCTCCAGGAGATTGACGTGATGAAGAAAATAGCGGCGGGTAAGGTTCTATATGCAAAGCAAGCATGTGAAAGTAAATTACCTATTACTTACCCGGATCCAGAGCTCTCCAGGAGCATTCGCAGATTTGCCCCGCAGCGTGTCGGATGCCACATAGTTTTACCAGGCGAGGAGGGAAGCTCAACAGAGAAGCTATTCTGGTCTCAGTATACTGGGACCAAACACCCGGTGCCTATGAGCGACCAGCTGAAGCAGCTGGTCGAGCTACACAAGGCGGCCGAACAGGCCATGAAGGGCTTTATAGTCCGGCTGTGGCCTGGCGATGCCCTTCCGAACAGCTACTTCGGCTTGGTGAGGCAGCTTGTGGATGCCTACCCACGGCTGGAAGTCGTCAAGTGGTCCGCCTGCATCGAAGGTGCTCGCCGGGCTTTCGCCCGTGTGAAGGTGCAATGGGCCAAGCTAGACGCCGTGAAGCTGATCAAGGAAGGACCGCCAGAGGGCAAGGAGAATCACACCCCCGAAATTTATTATGAGGGTGTCCTGAAGGGTGCCCGTCTTGTAGTGGACAAATGTTCAAAGGATGTAATATTTGAGTAAACTTGCTCGTGTGATCCTGTATGATGAAAACTTGTTTCATATGCGCTATGCAACGCTTATTTGAATTTAAAATATTACCTTCTGTTTGGCTGTTTATCCAATCTGAGAGATGGCTAGTCCTCGGCTTCTGCCCCCATGCCACGAGTGCTGGGGTGTTTGGGATAAACCTGAGCACTCTTGTTCCCATTTTTGGGTCCTTCGAGGGAGGTGTTCAGCACAGCGAACAAGGCAACCGGACTAATAATGCTTTATCACTCTCACTTAGCCATAAAATTCTATAATTTTAAATTTCGGCGAAGCCCCTGGTATTCGGAAGGCCGAATTAGGGGCGCGATACACGCCTATAAGCCGGACAGGACCGGCTCCTCACTCTAAGCGGCATAAGTCTTTAGGGACTCGAAACCTCGCCGAACAGCGACCAGTCTCTCGCCTTATCATGACAGTCAGTTTTAGCTTTCTCTACTGAGGTGCTTAGCCCAGCAGAACCGGGGCACAATCGCAGTAGTTCTCCTAGCGCTACCTTAGCCTATAGAGCGGAACGTAAGGTACCAAAACATAGGAGCCGGGCAAACCCAACATTTGACCAAAGACATGATTCGGAGCTGATGCATATAATGCTATAAGTTCGGGGTGCCGCACTTGTAAAAGTGTTCGTGTTGGGGAACGTAGTAATTTTAAAAATTTCCTATGCACACTCAAGATCATGGTGATGCATAGCAACGAGAGGGAAGAGTGTTGTCTACGTACCCTCGTAGACTGAAAGCGGAAGTGTTAGCACAACGTGGTTGATGTAGTCGTACGTCTTCACGATCCGACCGATCAAGTACCGAACGCACGGCACCTCCAAGTTCTGCACACGTTCAACTCGATGACGTCCCTCAAACTCTGATCCAGCCGACCTTTGAGGGAGAGTTCCGTCAGCATGATGGCATGGTGACGATGATGATGTTCTACCGATGCAGGGCTTCACCTAAGCACCGCTATGATATGACCGAGGTGGATTATGGTGGAGAGGGGCACCGCACACGGCTAAGAGATCAAGAGATCAATTTTTGTGTCTTTGGGGTGCCCCCTGCCCCCATATATAAAGGAGTGGGGGAGGGGGAGGGCCGGCCCTCTCTATGACGCGCCCTAGGGGAGTCCTACTCCCACCGGGAGTAGGATTCCCCCTTTCCTAGTAGAACTAGGAGCCCTTCCAAGTAGTAGGAGTAGGAGGGAAGGAAAGGGAAGGGAAAAGGAGAAGGAAGGAAGGGGGCGCCCCCCTCCCTAGTCCAATTCGGACCAGCCCATGGGGAGGGGTGCGGCCACCCTTTGAGGCCTTTCTCTCCTTTCCCGTATGGCCCATTAAGGCCCAATACAAATTCCCATAACTCCCAGGTACTACCGAAAATACCCGAATCACTCAGAACCTTTCTGATGTCTGAATATAGTCGTCCAATATATGGATCTTTACGTCTCGACCATTTAGAGACTCCTCGTCATGTCCCTGATCTCATCCGGGATTCCGAACTCCTTCGGTACATCAAAAGACACAAACTCATAATATAACCGTCATCGAACTTTAAGCGTGCGGACCCTACGGGTTCGAGAACCATGTAGACATGACCGAGACACGTCTCCGGTCAATAACCAATAGCGGAACCTGGATGCTCATATTTGCTCCTACATATTCTATGAAGATCTTTATCGGTCAAACCGCATAACAACATACGTTGTTCCCTTTGTCATCGGTATGTTATTTGCCCGAGATTTGATCGTCGGTATCTCAATACCTAGTTTAATCTCATTACCGGCAAGTCTCTTTACTCGTTCCGTAATACATCATCCTGCAACTAACTCATTAGTTGCAATGCTTGCAAGGCTTTAAATGATGTGCATTACTGAGAGGGCCCAGAGAAACCTCTTTGACAATCGGAGTGACAAATCCTAATCTTGAAATACGCCAACCCAACAAGTACCTTTGGAGACACCTGTAGAGCACCTTTATAATCACCCAGTTATGTTGTGACGTTTGGTAGCACACAAAGTGTTCCTCTGGTAAACGGGAGTTGCATAATCTCATAGTCATAGGAACATGTATAAGTCATGAAGAAAGCAATAGCAACAAACTAAATTATCAAGTGCTATGCTAACGGAATGGGTCAAGTCAATCACATCATTCTCTAATGATGTGACCCCGTTAATCAAATGACAACTCATGTCTATGGCTAGGAAACTTAACCATCTTTGATTCAATGAGGTAGTCAAGTAGAGGCATACTAGTGACACTCTGTTTGTCTATGTATTCACACATGTATTATGTTTCCGGTTAATACAATTCTAGCATGAATAATAAACATTTATCATGAAATAAGGAAATAAATAATAACTTTATTATTGCCTCTAGGGCATATTTCCTTCAGTCTCCCACTTGCACCAGAGTCAATAATCTAGTTCACATCGCCATGTGATTTAACATCAATAGTTCACATCACCATGTGATTAATACATAGTTCACATCTTCATGTGACCAACACCCAAAGGGTTTACTAGATTCAATAATCTAGTTCACATCGCTATGTGATTAACGCCCAAAGAGTACTAAGGTGTGGTCATGTTTTGCTTGTGAGAGAAGTTTAGTCAACGGGTCTGCCACATTCAGATTCGTAAGTATTTTGCAAATTTCTATGTCAACAATGCTCTGCACTAAGGTACTCTAGCTAATTGCTCCCACTTTCAATATGTATCCAGATTGAGACTTTGAGTCATCTGGATCTGTGTCAAAACTTGCATCGATGTAACCTTTTACGACGAACCTTTTGTCACCTTCATAATCGAGAAACACATCCTTATTCCACTAAGGATAATTTTGACCAATGTCCAGTGATCTACTCCTAGATCACTATTGTACTCCCTTGCCAAACTCAGGGCATGGTATACAATAGGTCTGGTACATAGCATGGCATACTTTATAGAACCTATGGCTGAGGCATAGGGAATGACTTTCATTCTCTCTCTATCTTCAGCCGTGGTCGGGTTTTGAGTCTTACTCAACTTCACACCTTTGTAACACAGGCAAGAACTCCTTCTTTGACTGTTCCATTTTGAACTACTTCAAAATCTTGTCAAGGTATGTACTCATTGAAAAACTTATCAAGCGTCTTGATCTATCTCTATAGATCTTGATGCTCAATATGTAAGCAGCTTCACCGAGGTCTTTCTTTGGAAAACTCCTTTCAAACATTCCTTTATGCTTTGCAGAATAAATCTACATTATCTCCGATCAACAATATGTCATACACATATACTTATCAGAAATGCTGTAGTGCTCCCACTCACTTTCTTGTAAATACAGGCTTCACCGCAAGTCTGTATAAAACTATATGCTTTGATCAACTTATCAAAGCGTTTATTCCAACTCCGAGAGGCTTGCACCAGTCCATAAATGGATCGCTGGAGCTTGCACACTTTGTTAGCTCCCTTTGGATCGACAAAACCTTCCGATTGCATCATATACAACTCTTCTTCCAGAAATCCATTCAGGAATGCAGTTTTGACATCCATCTGCCAAATTTCATAATCATAAAAAGCGACAATTGCTAAGATGATTCGGACAGACTTAAGCATAGATACGAGTGAGAAACTCTCATCATAGTCAACACCTTGAACTCGTCGAAAACCTTTTTGCGACAATTCTAGCTTTGTAGATGGCAACACTACTATCAGCGTCCGTCTTCCTCTTCAAGATCCACTTAATCTCAATGGCTCGCCGATCATTGGGCAAGTCAATCAAAGTCCATACTTTACTCTCATACATGGATCTCATCTCACATTTCATGGACTCAAGCCATTTCGCGGAATCTGGGCTCATCATCGCCTCCTCATAGTTCGTAGGTTCATCATGGTCAAGTAACATGACCTCCAGAATAGGATTACTGTACCACTCTGGTGCGGATCTCACTCTGGTTTACCTACGAGGTTCGGTAGTAACTTGATCTGAAGTTACATGATCATCATCATTAGCTTCCTCACTAATTGGTGTAGTAGTCACAAGAACAGATTTCTGTGATGAACTACTTTCCAATAAGGGAGCAGGTACAGTTACCTCATCAAGTTCTACTTTCCTCCCACTCACTTCTTTCGAGAGAAACTCCTTCTCTAGAAAGGATCCATTCTCAGCAATGAATAACTTGCCTTCGGATCTGTGATAGAAGGTGTACCCAACATTTTCTTTTGGGTATCCTATGAAGATTTACTTCTCCGATTTTGGTTCGAGCTTATCATGTTGAAACTTTTTCACATAAGCATTGCCGTCCCAAACTTTAAGAAACGTCATCTTAGGTTTCTCGCCAAACCACAGTTCATACGGTGTCGTCTCAACGGATTTAGATGGTGCCCTATTTAACGTGAATGTAGCTGTCTCTAATGCATAACCCCAAAACGATAGTGGTAATCGGTAAGAGACATCATAGATCGCACCATATCTAATAAAGCACGGTTACGACGTTCGGACACACCATTACACTATGGTGTTCCAGGTGGCGTGAGTAGTGAAACTATTTCACATTGTTTTAACTGAAGGCCAAACTCGTAACTCAAATATTTTACTTCTGCGATCATATCGTAGAAACTTTTATTTTGTTACGATGATTCTCCACTTCACTCTGAAATTCTTTGAACTTTTCAAATGTTTCAGACTTGTGTTTCATCAAGTAGATATACTCATATCTGCTCAAATCATCTATGAAGATTAGAAAATAATGATACCTGCCGCGAGCTTCAATATTCATCGGACCACATACATCAGTATGCATGATTTCCAACAAGTCTTTTGCTTGCTGCATTGTTCCGGAGAACGGAGTCTTAGTCATCTTGCCCATGAGGCATGGTTCGCAAGCATCAACTGATTCATAATCAAGTGATTCCAATAGTCCATCAACATGGAGTTTCTTCATGCGCTTTACACCAATATGACCTAAATGGCAATGCCACAAATAAGTTGCACTATCATTATTAACTTTGCATCTTTTGGTTTCAGTATTATGAATATGTGTATCACTACGATCGAGATCCAATGAACCATTTTCATTGGGTGTGTAACCATATATGTAAACAGAATAACCATTTATTCTCTTACTTAAATGAATAACCGTATTGCAATAAACATGATCAAATCATATTCATGCTCAATGCAAACACCAAATAACACTTATTTAGGTTCAACACTAATCCCGAAAGTATAGGGAGTGTGCGATGATGATCATATCAATCTTTGAACCACTTCCAACACACATCGTCACTTCACCCTTAACTAGTCTCTGTTCATTCTACAACTCCTGTTTCGAGTTACTACTCTTAGCAACTGAACCAGTATCAAATACCGGGGGGTTGCTACGAACACTAGTAAAATACTCATCAATAATCCGTATATCAAATATACCTTTGTTCACTTTGCCATCCTTCTTATCCGCCAAATACTTGGGGCAGTTCCGCTTCCAGTGACCAGTTCCTTTCCAGTAGAAGCACTTAGTCTCAAGCTTAGGACCAGACTTGGGCTTCTTCACTTGAGCAGCAACTTGCTTGCCATTCTTCTTGAAGTTCCCCTTCTTCCCTTTGCCCTTTTCTTGAAACTAGTTGTCTTGTCTACCATCAACACTTGATATTTTTCTTGATTCTACCTTCGTTGATTTCAGCATTACGAAGAGCTTGGGAATCATTTCTGTTATTCCTTGCATATCATAGTTCATCACGAAGTTCTACTAACTTGGTGATGGTGACTAGAGAATTCTGTCAATCACTATCTTATTTGGAAGATTAACTCCCACTTGATTCAAGCGATTGTAGTACCCAGACAATCTGAGCACATGCTCACTGCTTGAGCTATTCTCCTCCATCTTTTAGCTATAGAACTTGTTGGAGACTTCATATCTCTCAACTCGGGTATTTGCTTGAATATTAACTTCAACTCCTGGAACATCTCATATGGTCCATGACGTTCAAAACGTCTTTGAAGTCCCGATCTAAGCCATTTAAACATGGCGCACTAAACTATCAAGTAGTCATCATATTGAGCCAGCCAAACGTTCATAACGTCTGCATCTGCTCCTGCAATAGGTCTGTCATCTAGCGGTGCATTAAGGACATAATTCTTCTGTGCAGCAATGAGGATAATCCTCAGATCACGGATCCAATCCGCATCATTGCTACTAACATCTTTCAACTTAATTTTCTCTAGGAACATATCAAAAATAAAACAGGGGAGCTAAACGCGAGCTATTGATCTACAACATAGATATGCTAATACTACCAGGACTAAGTTCATGATAAATTAAAGTTCAATTAATCATATTACTTAAGAACTCCCACTTAGACAAACATCCCTCTAATCTTCTAAGTGATCACGTGATCCATATCAACTAAACCATGTCCGATCATCACGTGAGATGGAGTAGTTTCAATGGGGAACATCACTATGTTGATCATATCTGAAGGAAATATGCCCTAGAGGCAATAATAAAGTTATTATTTATTTCCTTATATCATGATAAATGTTTATTATTCATGCTAGAATTGTATTAACCGGAAACATAATACATGTGTGAATACATAGACAAACAGAGTGTCACTAGTATGCCTCTACTTGACTAGTTCGTTAATCAAAGATGGTTATGTTTCCTAACCATGAACAAAGAGTTGTTATTTGATTAATAAGGTCACATCATAAGTTGAATGATCTGATTGACATGACCCATTCCATTAGCTTAACACCCGATCGTTTAGTATGTTGCTATTTGCTTTCTTAATGACTTATACATGTTCCTATAACTATGAGATTATGCAACTCCCGTTTACCGGAGGAACACTTTGGGTACTACCAAACGTCACAACATAACTGGGTGATTATAAAGGAGTACTACAGGTGTCTCCAATGGTAGATGTTGAGTTGGCGTATTTCGAGATTAGGGTTTGTCACTCCGAGTGTCGGAGAGGTATCTCTGGGCCCTCTCGGTAATACACATCACATAAGCCTTGCAAGCATTATAACTAAGATGTTAGTTGTGAGATGATGTATTACGGAACGAGTAATGAGACTTGCCAGTAACGAGATTGAACTAGGTATTGGATACCGACGATCGAATCTCGGGCAAGTAACATACCGATGACAAAGGGAACAACGTATGTTGTTATGTGGTCTGACCGATAAAGATCTTCATAGAATATGTAGGAGCCAATATGGGCATCCAGGTCCCGCTATTGGTTATTGACCGGAGACGTGTCTCGGTCATGTCTACATTGTTCTCGAACCGTAGGGTCCGCACGCTTAACGTTACGATGACAGTTATTATGAGTTTATGCATTTTGATGTACCGAAGGTTGTTCGGAGTCCCGGATGTGATCACGGACATGACGAGGAGTCTCAAAATGGTCGAGACATAAAGATTGATATATTGGAAGCCTATGTTTGGACATCGGAAGTGTTCCGGGTGAAATCGGGATTTTACCGGATTACCGGGAGGGTTACCGAAACCCCCCGGGAGCCAAATGGGCCAACATGGGCCTTGGGAGAAAGGTGAAAGGGCTGCCCCATGGGCTGCGCGCCTCCCCCCTTCCCCTAGTCCTATTAGGACTAGGGAAGGTGGCCGGCCAACCCCTCTCTCTTTCCCACTTGAGAAAACCTAGTTGGACTAGGATTGGAGGGGGGAGTCCTACTCCCGGTAGGAGTAGGACTCCTCCTGCGCCTCCCTTGCTTGGCCGGCCAGCCCTCCCCCTCTCATCCTTTATATACGGGGGCAGGGGGCACCTCTAGACACACAAGTTGATCCTTGAGATCGTTCCTTAGCCGTGTGCGGTGCCCCATGCCACCAAATTCCACCTCGATCATACCGTTGTATTGCTTAGGCGAAGCCCTGCGTCGGTAGTACATCAAGATCGTCACCATGCCGTCGTGCTGACAGAACTCTTCCTTGATGCTTTGCTGGATCGGAGCCCGAGGATCGTCATCGAGCTGAACGTGTGCTAAGAACTCGGAGGTGCCGGAGTAACGGTGCTTGGATCGGTCGGATCGGGAAGACGTACGGCTACTTCCTCTACGTTGTGTGAACGCTTCCGCAGTCGGTCTGCGTTGGTACGTAGACAACACTCTCCCCTCTCGTTGCTATGCATCACCATGATCTTGCGTGTGCGTAGGAATTTTTTTGAAATTACTACGTTCCCCAACAGTGGCATCCGAGCCTAGGTTTTATGGTTTGATGTACACAAGTGAGTTGTGGGCGATACAAGTCATACTGCCTACCAGCATGTCATACTTTGGTTCGGTGGTATTGTTGGACGAGACGACCCGGACCAACCTTACGCGTACGCTTACGCGAGACCGGTTCCCTTGACGTGCTTTGCACATAGATGGCTTGCGGGTGACTGTCTCTCCAACTTTAGTTGAACCGAGTGTGGCTACGCCCGGTCCTTGAGAAGGTTAAAACGGAGTCTATTTGACAAACTATCGTTGTGGTTTTGATGCGTAGGTGAGATGAGTTCTTGCTTAAGCCCGTAGCAGCCACGTAAAACTTGCAACAACAAAGTAGAGGACGTCTAACTTGTTTTTGCAGGGCATGTTGTGATGTGATATGGTCAAGGCATGATGCTGATTTTATTGTATGAGATGATCATGTTTTGTAACCAAGTTATCGGCAACTGGCAGGAGCCATATGGTTGTCACTTTATTGTATGCAATGCAATCGCGATGTAATGCTTTACTTTATTACTAAGCGGTAGTGATAGTCGTGGAAGCATAAGATTGGCGAGACGACAACGATGCTACGATGGAGATCAAGGTGTCGCGCCGGTGACGATGGTGATCATGACGGTGCTTCGGAGATGGAGATCACAAGCACAAGATGATGATGGCCATATCATATCACTTATATTGATTGCATGTGATGTTTATCTTTTATGCATCTTATCTTGCTTTGATTGAAGGTAGCATTATAAGATGATCTCTCACTAAATTATCAAGAAGTGTTCTCCCTGAGTATTGACCGTTGCCAAAGTTCGTCGTGCCCAGACACCACGTGATGATCGGGTGTGATAAGCTCTACGTCCATCTACAACGGGTGCAAGCCAGTTTTGCACACGCAGAATACTCAGGTTAAACTTGACGAGCCTAGCATATGCAGATATGGCCTCGGAACACAGAGACCGAAAGGTCAAGCGTGAATCATATAGTAGATATGATCAACATGACGATGTTCACCATTGTAAACTACTCCATCTCACGTGATGATCGGTTATGGTTTAGTTGATTTGGATCACGTGATCACTAGAGGATTAGAGGGATGTCTATCTAAGTGGGAGTTCCTAAGTAATTTGATTAACTGAACTTAAACTTATCATGAACTTAGTACCTGATAGTATCTTGCTTGTTTATGTTGATTGTAGATAGACGGCTCGTGCTGTTGTTCCGTTGAATTTTAATGCGTTCCTTGAGAAAGCAAAGTTGAAAGATGATGGTAGCAATTACACGGACTGGGTCCGTAACCTGAGGATTATCCTCATTGCTGCACAGAAGAATTACGTCCTGGAAGCACCGCTGGGTGCCAGGCCTGCTGCTGGAGCAACGCCAGATGTTATGAACGTCTGGCAGAGCAAAGCTGATGACTACTCGATAGTTCAGTGTGCCATGCTTTACGGCTTAGAATCGGGACTTCAACGATGTTTTGAACATCATGGAGCATATGAGATGTTCCAAGAGTTGAAGCTAATATTTCAAGCAAATTCCCGAATTGAGAGATATGAAGTCTCCAATAAGTTCTATAGCTGCAAGATGGAGGAGAACAGTTCTGTCAGTGAGCATATACTCAAAATGTCTGGGTATAATAATCACTTGATTCAGATGGAGTTAATCTTCCAGATGATTGCGTCATTGACAGAATTCTCCAATCACTGCCACCAAGCTACAAGAGCTTCGTGATGAACTATAATATGCAAGGGATGAACAAGACTATTCCCGAGCTCTTCGCAATGCTGAAAGCTGCAGAGGTAGAAATCAAGAAGGAGCATCAAGTGTTGATGGTCAACAAGACCACTAGTTTCAAGAAAAAGGGCAAAGGGAAGAAGAAGGGGAACTTCAAGAAGAATAGCAAGCAAGTTGCTGCTCAGGAGAAGAAACCTAAGTCTGGACCTAAGCCTGAAACTGAGTGCTTCTACTGCAAGCAGACTGGTCACTGGAAGCGGAACTGCCCCAAGTATTTGGCGGATAAGAAGGATGGCAAGGTGAACAAAGGTATATGTGATATACATGTTATTGATGTGTACCTTACTAGAGCTCGCAGTAGCACCTGGGTATTTGATACTGGTTCTGTTGCTAATATTTGCAACTCGAAACAGGGACTACGGAATAAGCGGACGCTAGCAAAGGACGAGGTGACGATGCGCGTGGGAAACGGTTCCAAAGTCGATGTGATCGCGGTCGGCACGCTACCTCTACATCTACCTTCGGGATTAATATTAGACCTAAATAATTGTTATTTGGTGCCAGCGTTGAGCATGAACATTATATCTGGATCTTGTTTAATGCGAGACGGTTATTCATTTAAATCAGAGAATAATGGTTGTTCTATTTATATGAGTAATATCTTTTATGGTCATGCACCTTTGAAGAGTGGTCTATTCTTGTTGAATCTCGATAGTAGTGATACAGATATTCATAATGTAGAAGCCAAAAGATGCAGAGTTGATAATGATAGTGCAACTTATTTGTGGCACTGCCGTTTAGGTCATATCGGTGTAAAGCGCATGAAGAAACTCCATACTGATGGGCTTTTGGAACCACTTGATTATGAATCACTTGGTACTTGCGAACCGTGCCTCATAGGCAAGATGACTAAAACACCGTTCTCCGGTACTATGGAGAGAGCAACAGATTTATTGGAAATCATACATACCGATGTATGTGGTCCGATGAATATTGAGGCTCGTGGCGGATATCGTTATTTTCTCACCTTCACAGATGATTTAAGCAGATATGGGTATATCTACTTAATGAAACATAAATCTGAAACATTTGAAAAGTTCAAGGAATTTCAGAGTGAAGTTGAAAATCATCGTAACAAGAAAATAAAGTTTCTACGATCTGATCGTGGAGGAGAATATTTGAGTTACGAGTTTGGTGTAAATTTGAAAAATTGTGGAATAGTTTCGCAACTCACGCCACCCGGAACACCACAGCGTAATGGTGTGTCCGAACGTCGTAATCGTACTTTACTAGATATGGTGCGATCTATGATTTCTCTTACTGATTTTCCGCTATCGTTTTGGGGTTATGCTTTAGAGACGGCCGCATTCACGTTAAATAGGGCACCATCAAAATCCGTTGAGACGACGCCTTATGAACTATGGTTTGGCAAGAAACCAAAGTTGTCGTTTCTTAAAGTTTGGGGCTGCGATGCTTATGTGAAAAAGCTTCAACCTGATAAGCTCGAACCCAAAGCGGAGAAATGTGTCTTCATAGGATACCCAAAGGAGACTGTTGGGTATACCTTCTATCACAGATCCGAAGGCAAGACATTCGTTGCTAAGAATGGATCATTTCTAGAGAAGGAGTTTCTCTCGAAAGAAGTGAGTGGGAGGAAAGTAGAACTTGACGAGGTAACTGTACCTGCTCCCTTATTGGAAAATAGTACATCACAAATAACTGTTTCTGCGACACCTATACCAATTAGTGAGGGAGCTAATGATGATGATCATGAAACTTCAGGACAAGATACTACTGAACCACGTAGATCAACTAGAGTGAGATCCGCACCAGAGTGGTACGGCAATCCAATTCTGGAAGTCATGCTACTAGATCATGATGAACCTACAAACTATGAAGAAGCGATGGTGAGCCCAGATTCCGCAAAGTGGCTTGAGGCCATGAAATCTGAGATGGGATACATGTATGAGAACAAAGTATGGACTTTGGTTGACTTGCCCGATGATCGGCAAGCAATTGAGAATAAATGGATCTTCAAGAAAAAGACTGACATTGACGGTAATATTACTGTCTATAAAGCTCGACTTGTCGCAAAAGGTTTTCGACAAGTTCAAGGGGTTGACTACGATGAGACCTTCTCACCCGTAGCGATGCTTAAGTCCGTCAGAATCATGTTAGCAATTGCCGCATTTTATGATTATGAAATATGGCAGATGGATGTCAAAACTGCATTCCTGAATGGATTTTTGGAAGAAGAGTTGTATATGATGCAACCAGAAGGTTTTGTCGATCCAAAGGGAGCTAACAAAGTATGCAAACTCCAGCGATCCATTTATGGACTGGTGCAAGCATCTCGGAGTTGGAATAAACGCTTTGATAGTGTGATAAAAGCATTTGGCTTTATACAGACTTTTGGAGAAGCCTGTATTTACAAGAAAGTGAGTGGGAGCTCTGTAGCATTTCTGATATTATATGTGGATGACATATTGCTGATTGGAAATGATATAGAATTTCTGGATAGCATAAAGGGATACTTGAATAAAAGTTTTTCGATGAAAGACCTCGGGGAAGTTGCTTACATATTAGGCATAAAGATCTATAGAGATAGATCAAGATGCTTAATTGGACTTTCACAAAGCACATACCTTGACAAGATTTTGAAGAAGTTCAAAATGGATCAAGCAAAGAAAGGGTTCTTGCCTGTGTTACAAGGTGTGAAGTTGAGCCAGACTCAATGCCCGACCACTGCAGAAGATAGAGAGAAAATGAAAGATGTTCCCTATGCTTCAGCCATAGGCTCTATCATGTATGCAATGCTGTGTACCAGACCTGATGTGTGCCTTGCTATAAGTTTAGCAGGGAGGTACCAAAGTAATCCAGGAGTGGATCACTGGACAGCGGTCAAGAACATCCTGAAATACCTGAAAAGGACTAGGGATATGTTTCTCGTAGATGGAGGTGACAAAGAGCTCACCGTAAGAGGTTACGTTGATGCAAGCTTTGACACTGATCCGGACGATTCTAAATCGCGAACCGGATACGTGTTTACTTTAAACGGTGGAGCTGTCAGTTGGTGCAGTTCGAAACAAAGCGTCATAGCGGGATCTACATGTGAAGCGGAGTACATAGCTGCTTCGGAAGCAGCGAACGAAGGAGTCTGGATAAAGGAGTTCATATCCGATCTAGGTGTCATACCTAGTGCATCGGGTCCAATGAAAATCTTTTGTGACAATACTGGTGCAATTGCTTTGGCAAAGGAATCCAGATTTCACAAAAGGACCAAACACATCAAGAGACGCTTCAACTCCATCCGGGATCTAGTCCAGGTGGGAGACATAGAGATTTGCAAGATGCATACGGATCTGAATGTTGCAGACCCGTTGACTAAGCCTCTTCCACGAGCAAAACATGATCAGCACCAAGGCTCCATGGGTGTTAGAATCATTACTGTGTAATCTAGATTATTGACTCTAGTGCAAGTGGGAGACTGAAGGAAATATGCCCTAGAGGCAATAATAAAGTTATTATTTATTTCCTTATATCATGATAAATGTTTATTATTCATGCTAGAATTGTATTAACCGGAAACATAATACATGTGTGAATACATAGACAAACAGAGTGTCACTAGTATGCCTCTACTTGACTAGCTCGTTAATCAAAGATGGTTATGTTTCCTAACAATGAACAAAGAGTTGTTATTTGATTAACGAGGTCACATCATTAGTTGAATGATCTGATTGACATGACCCATTCCATTAGCTTAACACCCGATCGTTTAGTATGTTGCTATTTGCTTTCTTCATGACTTATACATGTTCCTATAACTATGAGATTATGCAACTCCCGTTTACCGGAGGAACACTTTGGGTGCTACCAAACGTCACAACGTAACTGGGTGATTATAAAGGAGTACTACAGGTGTCTCCAATGGTAGATGTTGGGTTGGCGTATTTCGAGATTAGGGTTTGTCACTCCGAGTGTCGGAGAGGTATCTCTGGGCCCTCTCGGTAATACACATCACATAAGCCTTGCAAGCATTATAACTAAGATGTTAGTTGTGAGATGATGTATTACGGAACGAGTAAAGAGACTTGCCAGTAACGAGATTGAACTAGGTATTGGATACCGACGATCGAATCTCGGGCAAGTAACATACCGATGACAAAGGGAACAACGTATGTTGTTATGCGGTCTGACCGATAAAGATCTTCATAGAATATGTAGGAGCCAATATGGGCATCCAGGTCCCGCTATTGGTTATTGACCGGAGACGTGTCTCGGTCATGTCTACATTGTTCTCGAACCGTAGGGTCCGCACGCTTAACGTTACGATGACAGTTATTATGAGTTTATGCATTTTGATGTACCGAAGGTTGTTCAGAGTCCCGGATGTGATCACGGACATGACGAGGAGTCTCGAAATGGTCGAGACATAAAGATTGATATATTGGAAGCCTATGTTTGGACATCGGAAGTGTTCCGGGTGAAATCGGGATTTTACCGGATTACCGGGAGGGTTAACGGAACCCCCCGGGAGCCAAATGGGCCAACATGGGCCTTGGGAGAAAGGTGAAAGGGCTGCCCCATGGGCTGCGCGCCTCCCCCTTCCCCTAGTCCTATTAGGACTAGGGAAGGTGGCCGCCCAACCCCTCTCTCTTTCCCACTTGAGAAAACATAGTTGTACTAGGATTGGAGGGGGGAGTCCTACTCCCGGTAGGAGTAGGACTCCTCCTGCGCCTCCCTTGCTTGGCCGGCCAGCCCTCCCCCTCTCATCCTTTATATACGGGGGCAGGGGGCACCTCTAGACACACAAGTTGATCCTTGAGATCGTTCCTTAGCCGTGTGCGGTGCCCCCTGCCACCATATTCCACCTCGATCATACCGTTGTAGTGCTTAGGCGAAGCCCTGCGTCGGTAGTACATCAAGATCGTCACCACGCCGTCGTGCTGACAGAACTCTTCCTCGACGCTTTGCTGGATCGGAGCCCGAGGATCGTCATCGAGCTGAACGTGTGCTAAGAACTCGGAGGTGCCGGAGTAACGGTGCTTGGATCGGTCGGATCGGGAAGACATACGACTACTTCCTCTATGTTGTGTGATCGCTTCCGCAGTCGGTCTGCGTTGGTACGTAGACAACACTCTCCCCTCTCGTTGCTATGCATCACCATGATCTTGCGTGTGCGTAGGAAATTTTTTGAAATTACTACGTTCCCCAACAATATCTACTATATGATTCACGCTCGACCTTTTGGTCTCCGTGTTCCGAGGCCATATCTGTTATATGCTAGGCTCGTCAAGTTTAACCTGCGTATTCCGCGTGTGCAACTATTTTGCACCCGTTGTATTTGAACGTAGAGCCTATCACACCCGATCATCACGTGGTGTCTCAGCACGAAGAACTTTCGCAACGGTGCATACTCAGGGAGAACACTTGTACCTTGATAATTAGTGAGAGATCATCTTATAAAGCTACCGTCGAACTAAGCAAAATAAGATGTATAAAAGATAAACATGACATGCAATCAAAATATGTGACATGATATGGCCATCATCATCTTGTGCCTTTGATCTCTATCTCCAAAGCATCATCATGATCTCCATCGTCACCGGCATGGCACCATGATCTCCATCATCTTGATCTATATCAATGTGTCGTCACATGGTCGTCTCGCCAACACTTGCTCTTGCAACTATTGCTATTGCATAGCGATAAAGCAAAGCAATTATTTGGCGCTTGCATCTTAGGCAATAGAGAGATAACCATAAGGCTTTTGCTAGTTGCCGATAACTTCAACAAAACATGATCATCTCATACAACAACTTATATCTCATCACGTCTTGACCATATCACATCACAACATGCCCTGCAAAAACAAGTTAGACGTCCTCTACTTTGTAGTTTCAAGTTTTATGTGGCTGCTACGGGCTGAGCAAGAACCGTTCTTACCTACGCATAAAAACCACAATGATAGTTTGTCAAGTTGGTGCTGTTTTAACCTTCGCAAGGACCGGGAAGAGCCACACTCGGTTCAACTAAAGTTGGAGAAACTGACACCCGCTAGTCACCTGTGTGCATAGCACGGCGGTAAAACCAGTCTCGTGTAAGCGTACGCGTGATGTCGGTCCGGGCCACTTCATCCAACAATACCGCCGAACCAAAGTGTGACATGCTGGTAAGTAGTATGACTTATATCGCCCACAACTCACTTGTGTTCTACTCGTGCATATGACATCTACGCATAAAACTAGGCTCGGATGCCACTGTTGGGGAACGTAGTAATTTCAAAAATTTCCTACGCACACTCAAGATCATGGTGATGCATAGCAGCGAGAGGGGAGAGTGTTGTCTACGTACCCTCGTAGACCGAAAGCGAAAGTGTTAGCACAACGCGGTTGATGTAGTCGTACATCTTCACGATCCGACCGATCAAGTACCGAACGCACGACACCTCCGAGTTCTGCACACGTTCAACTCGATGACGTCCCTCGAACTCCGATCCAGCCGAGCTTTGAGGGAGAGTTCCGTCAGCACGACGGCGTGGTGATGATGATGATGTTCTACCGATGCAGGGCTTCACCTAAGCACCGCTACGATATGACCGAGGTGGATTATGGTGGAGAGGGGCACCACACACGGCTAAGAGATCAAGAGATCAATTGTTGTGTCTTTGGGGTGCCCCCTGCTCCCGTATATAAAGGAGTGGAGGAGGGGGAGAGCCGGCCCTCTCTACGGCGCGCCCTAGGGGAGTCCTACTCCCACCGGGAGTAGGATTCCCCCTTTCCTAGTATAACTAGGAGCCCTTCCAAGTAGTAGGAGTAGGAGGGAAGGAAAGGGAAGGGAAAAGGAGAAGGAAGGAAGGGGGCGCCCCCCTCCCTAGTCCAATTTGGACCAGCCCATGGGGAGGGGTGCGGCCACCCTTTGAGGCCTTTCTCTCCTTTCCCGTATGGCCCATTAAGGCCCAATACGAATTCCCGTAACTCCCCGGTACTCCCGAAAATACCCGAATCACTCGGAACCTTTCCGATGTCCGAATATAGTCGTCCAATATATCGATCTTTACGTCTCGACCATTTCGAGACTCCTCATTATGTCCCCGATCTCATCCGGGATTCCTAAATCCTTCGGTACATCAAAACACATAAACTCATAATATAACCGTCGTCGAACTTTAAGCGTGCGGACCCTACGGGTTCGAGAACTATGTAGACATGACCGAGACACGTCTCCGGTCAATAACCAATAGAGGAACCTAGATGATCATATTGGCTCCTACATATTCTACGAAGATCTTTATCGGTCAAACCGCGTAACAACATACGTTGTTCCCTTTGTCATCGGTATGTTATTTGCCCGAGATTCGATCATCGGTATCTCAGTACCTAGTTGAATCTCGTTACCGGCAAGTCTCTTTACTCGTTCCATAATACATCATCCCGCAACTACCTCATTAGTTGCAATGCTTGCAAGGCTTTAAGTGATGTGCATTACCGAGAGGGCCCAGAGATACCTCTCTGACAATCGGAGTGACAAATCCTAATCTCGAAATACGCCAACCCAACAAGTACCTTTGGAGACACCTGTAGAGCACCTTTATAATCACCCAGTTACGTTGTGATGTTTGGTAGCACACAAAGTGTTCCTCCGGTAAACGGGAGTTGCATAATCTCATAGTCATAGGAACATGTATAAGTCATGAAGAAAGCAATAGCAACAAACTAAATGATCAAGTGCTATGCTAACGGAATGGGTCAAGTCAATCACATTATTCTCTAATGATGTGACCCCGTTAATCAAATGATAACTCATGTCTATGGCTAGGAAACTTAACCATCTTTGATTCAACGAGGTAGTCAAGTAGAGGCATACAAGTGACACTCTGCTTGTCTATGTATTCACACATGTATTATGTTTCCGGTTAATACAATTCTAGCATGAATAATAAACATTTATCATGAAATAAGGATATAAATAATAACTTTATTATTGCCTCTAGGGCATATTTCCTTCAGTTCGGACTTCTCACACCGCATTGTGGGGTACTTAAGCCCCTGGTGTATTGGCCGTACCAAAGTGTACAGTTGCAAGGCGTCATTAAGGAACACACACACACACACACACACATATATATATATATATGTAAAAGAAGAATGCAATAATAGTCTTAATGCTATGCATTGTTTATTCAAATGGATGCGTTAAAGCAGAATGATACAGATAGTGCGATAAGCAAAAAGTAGGACTATGTCCCTTCCAAGGGCAAGCTGAGGAATAGTATTAAAGCAAATATTTCACTCGTTATCGTAATCCACCTGGGAGTTCCGTGGTGTGATGTAGCTTTTTGCCTCCTTGGTTGCTGCATCATGTGTTCGGCAATTATGCTGCCGGACAGGGTTTCCAGAGATTAAAGTCCTGAAAGAGAAAAATAACAAAGTGGGAAGCCCCTAGTGCAGTTTAAGTCGCGTATCGGGGCGTGCCGTAGTTGTGCGCGTGGCACGAGTTTCACCGTGTGGCTGGGACTGGGGCGGGGGCCGCATTGCTACGCGAGCTTAGATCATGCCAGGCGGTCTAGTTGCTGATTATTCCGAGCGCGCTTGAAGGTGTCCGGGTCTTGAAACGCCGAACTGGTGGATTGCCTTGAGAGGCTGCTTTGCACTTCTGCTGCGAGGGCCGCAGCGTGTTCCTCCGTACGGAGAGAGCGCTATGTGTTTCCATTAACTGTGATGACCCCCTGATGTCCTGGCATCTTGAGCTTGAGGTATGCATAATGCGGTACCGCATTGAATCTCGCAAATGCGGTTCGCCCGAGTAGTGCATGATAGCCACTGTGGAACGGGACTATATCGAAGATTAATTCTTCGCTTCGGAAGTTATCCGGGGATCCGAAGACCACTTCCAGTGTAATTGAACCTGTGCAATGGGCCTCTACAACTGGAATGACGCCTTTAAAGGTCGTTTTTGTGGGTTTGATCCTTGAGGGGTCTATACCCATTTTGCGCACTGTCCCCTGATAAAGCAGGTTCAGGCTGCTGCCTCCATCCATAAGGACTCGAGTGAGGTGAAATCCGTCAATGATTGGGTCCAGGACTAGTGTGGCAAATCCGCCATGACGGATACTAGTGGGGTGGTTCATGCGATCGAAGGTGATCGGACAGGAGGACCATGGGTTGAACTTTGGGGCGACTGGCTCCAATGCATATATGTCCCTGAGCGCACGCTTCCGCTCCCTCTTGGGGATGTGGGTTGCGTATATCATGTTCAACGTCCGCACTTGTGGGGGGAACCTCTTCTGTCCTCCGGTGTTCGGCTGCCGGGGCTCTTCCTCGTCATTGCTATGTGGCCCCTTATCTCTGTTTTCGGCAATTAACTTGCCGGCCTGCTTGAATACCCAACAATCCTTATTGGTGTGGTTGGTTGGCTTGTCGGGGGTGCCGTGTATTTGACACGAGCGATCGAGTATGCGGTCCAAACTGGACGAGCCCGGAGTGCATCTTTTAAATGTTTTTTCCGCTGACCGGGTTTAGAGCCTTTGAATCCGGCATTGACTGCCGTATCCTCGGTATTGTCGCTGTTAATGTGGTGCTTATGATTATTTCAACGTGACCTATCATTGCCGTTCTTGGTATCCGAAGTACCACGGTTCTTTGATATGTTATTACTGCGAGCCAGCCAGCTATCTTCTCCCGCACCGAAGCGGGTCATGAGTGTCGTGAGGGCTGCCATAGATCTCGGCTTTTCCTGACCAAGGTGCCAGGCTAGCCACTCGTCGCGGATGTTGTGTTTGAAAGCTGCTAGGGCCTCTGCATCCGGACAGTCGACCATTTGATTTTTCTTTGTTAGGAACCGAGTCCAGAATTGCCTGGCCGATTCTTCTGGTTGCTGAATTATGTGGCTCAAGTCATCGGAATCTGTTGGTCGCACATAAGTGCCCTGAAAGCTGTCGAGGAATGCGGCCTCCAGATCTTCCCAACAGCTAATGGACTCTGCTGGCAAGCTGTTAAGCCAATGCCGCGCTGGTCCTTTGAGCTTTAGTGGGAGGTATTTGATGGCGTGTAAGTCATCACCGCAGGCCATGTGGATGTGGAGGAGGAAATCCTCGATCCATACCGCAGGATCTGTTGTGCCGTCGTATGATTCTATATTTACGTGTTTGAAACCCTCTGGGATTTCATGATCCATGACTTCTTCTGTGAAGCATAAGGGGTGTGCGGCGCCTCTGTATTGGGCTATATTGCGACGTAGCTCGAAAGGGTCTTGCCCGCTATGTTCGGCCCGGCCGGATTTACTTTTACTGTATCCGGCATGACGTTTATCGTCTCGCATAGTGGCGCGCCCTCGTGATCCATAGATCGATCTTGCATGCTTTGCTTTGTCCTCCAATACGTTTAGCAGGTCTGGCGTATTTCCCCATGCCTTTTTATTTGAATGATGTCGGGGTGCAGGCTGAGTTTTTGGCTGGAATGCCTCTCTATCGCGGCCACGAGGTGGTCGATCAGCCACGTCATACGCTTCTTCCTCCAGTCAGGGTAGCAACCTGCATTTTGGGTAACTCTTGGAGGGGCGTTCGAGTTTATATTCCTCGGCCGCGAGGACTTCAGTCCATCTGTCAGCTAGCAGATCTTGATTAGCTTGAAGCTGCTGCTGCTTATTCTTAAGGCTATTTGCCGTGGCCATAAGCCGGCGCTTGAAGCGCTCTTGTTCGACGGGATCCTCTGGCACGACGAATTCGGCATCGTCGAGGCTTGCCTCGTCTTCGGAGGGGGGCATGTAATTATCATCCTCCGCCTCTCCATCTGCCGCTCTCTCTGGAGGGCTGGCTCCTCCATCCTCCTGCTCTAAATCTTGCTGGAGGGGATTGTTGCTATCTTCGGCACTATCCGGAGTGTTATTATCTCCTGTGCCGGTATCAACACTTTTTCTTTGGCGGGACTTAGAGCGGCGCCGCTCACGTCGGCGCTTGGGTTGCTTCTTGGAGGGGTCATCCTCTGCTGTCTCGTCACCATTGCCTTCTTTGGGTGTGTCCACCATGTATATATCATATGATGAGGTGGCTATCCAGTGCCCTGTGGGTAGTGGTTCCTCTTTGTCTCCTGCATCGTCGTCCATACCGTCGATATCTTCGGAGTCGAAGTCGAGCATGTCTGTTAAGTCATCGACAGTGGCTACTAAGTGGGTGGTGGGTGGGCCGCGAATTTCTTCGTCGTCCGCATCCCAATCCTGCCAGACATAGTTTGGCCAGGATCCTCCTGACAAGGAGAGAGACCTTAATGAGTTCAGTATGTCGCCAAAGGGCGAGTGCTGAAAAATATCCGCGGAGGTAAACTCCATGATCGGCGCCCAATCGGATTCGCTAGGAACGGGCACAAGCGGTTCGGAGTCCGTGGCCGGAGAAGGATTCGACAGTTTGACAACACGGCTCTTGAGCAGGGTAAGGTCGATGTTCGGCTCGATCGCCGATGAGGGTAAGGCCTCCGTGGCGGGGTCCATCCACCCGTCCATGGAAGGCGCAACTGGCTCTGAATTGAGGGTCGGAGCGGCTGCCGGTGCGATCTCCTGAACACTGTCTGATGGTAGAGCTAAATCGCACTCATCGTGACCGTGTGACGCACAAGGCAGAGGCTCGAATCCATCGAAGATCAAGTCTCCATGGATATCGGCCGTGTAGTTTAAGCTTCCAAACCTGCCCTGGTGGCCAGGGGCGTAACTTTCGATCTGCTCTAGATGGCCAAGTGAGTTGGCCCGCAATGCGAAGCTGCCAAACACAAAGATCTGTCCGGGGAGAAAAGTCTCACCCTGGACTGCATCGCTATCGATGATTGTAGGAGCCATCAAGCCTAATGGCGACGAGACAGAGGAACTCTCAATGAAAGCACCAATGTCGGTGTCAAAACTGGCGGATCTTGGGTAGGGGGTCCCGAACTGTGCGTCTAAGGCGGATGGTAACAGGAGGCAGGGGACACGATGTTTTACCCAGGTTGGGGCCCTCTTGATGGAGGTAAAACCCTATGTCCTGCTTGATTAATATTGATGATATGGGTAGTACAAGAGTAGATCTACCACGAGATCGGAGAGGCTAAACCCTAGAAGCTAGCCTATGGTATGATTGTATGTTATTGTTGTGTCCTACGGACTAAAACCCTCCGGTTTATATAGACACCAGAGAGGGTTAGGGTTACACAAGGTCGGTTACAAAGGAGGAGATATCCATATCCGTACTGCCTAGCTTGCCTTCCACGCCAAGGAGAGTCCCATCTGGACATGAGACGAAGTCTTCAATCTTGTATCTTCATAGTGTAACAGTCTGGCCAAAGGATATAGTCCGTCTGTCCGGAGACCCCCTAATCCAGGACTCCCTCACCTAGACTAAGGGGTCCTCGGGCGTCCGGCCTGTTATCCATGGGCCGAACTGATGGGCTGTGAAGACATGAAGGCCGAAGACTGTACCCATGTCCGGATTGGACTCTCCTTGGCGTGGAAGGCAACCTTGGCGACCGACTATGAAGATTCCTTCTCATGTAACCGACTCTATGTAACCTAGATTTCCCCTTGGTGTCTATATAAATCGGAGGGGTTAGTCCAGAAAGGATATACTCATTACCATAGTCATATAGGCCAGGCTTCTAGGGTTTAGCCATTATGATCTCGTGGTAGATCAACTCTTGTAACACTCATATTCATCAAGATCAATCAAGCAGGACGCAGGGTATTACCTCCATAGAGAGGACCCGAACCTGGGTAAACATCGTGTCCCCTGTCCCCTGTTACCATCGATCCTAGACGCACAGTTCGGGACCCCCTACCAGAGATCCGCCGGTTTTGACACCGACATTGGTGCTTTCATTGAGAGTTCCACTGTACCATCGACGAAAGGCTCGATGGCTCGCCTTGTCCTTAAAGACAACATCATCTCCGGGGAGCTCTGACCCCGGGCCAAACCCTCCGGTTGGGCGGCTTTACTATGATCGCCCGTTCGGCCATTGAGCCGATGATGACCTCCCGGGCCATCGAAAACCCCCTTCGCATCAACTCCGAGCACTCCAAGCAGATGGATCCGATAGAGTTTTCATCTTTGAACGAACTCCTAGATCGCATCGCCGCTTTGGGAATAGCCGTAGACTACGATCGGATCGGGCCTAAAACCGATCAAGGAGAAATCGAAACCCTACCGGTCACCCACCAGATTGCGGTAGTCGTGGAGCAGGACGGCGAGTCTTCTTCTATACTGAAGACGGACTATGTCCAGGCCGCCGATCAGGAAGAGCCGGATACCCACCGGCGAAAGGATGTGACCAGCCATCTGAACATAGCATCGGACGATGGTCCTAAACAATCAGAAGATATTCCGAAAACCGGATTGTTAAGCCCGAAAGGTCGTCAGACTCCGGATAATCGGTCAGGTCAGGGTTCGGATTTAATTCCACCCACCCACCTGGATATAGACGCTCTCATGAGCATAAAACATCAGTCTCAGGAAACGGTCCGCCACTTTTGGGCCAGATTCCTCCTTGTCAAGGACAAGGTAAAAGATTGCCGTGACGAGGACGCAATATCAGCGTTCTGCAGTAATTGCGCAGACAAAGGAATCCTCAATGCCATCAATCGCCGCCGCATACTGAAATTCGCTGACTTAGCAACCATCGTACAAAAGTACAGCGCAATGGAGAGCACCTAGAAAACTCAGGCAGCTCGTTAGGAACCGTCTGTTCCAACTCAACTCCCCTACAAGCGAAAAGGGCGCACCCTCGCGGAACACCCAGTCCAACAGTCAAGAAACACAAAACCGCTATGCGGTGCGACACCGTTCTGGTGGGGTGGCTCGATGGCCCATGCAAAATACATACAACACCCGATACCGTGGCAACCCACAATCTTAGAGCATGTTGGATACTATGACAGGTAGCCAAGAGCGGTGAGGACATCCTTATCAAGGACGACCCAGAACGGCATCCCCCAGGGGACAATCACTCAAGAGTATTGACGGTCTTTGAGACATTCGCTTCAAACAACAAGCGCAAAAGGGCGTTTCGCGAGCTCACCAAAGTCTGCCAAATTGCTGTGATAAACCCCTAGAACGACACGACTATAACATTCAACACCGGTGACGAACCAAAGTACAGAACAATACGAGCGCCAGCTGCATTAGTCCTCAGTCCCATCATGGACGGGTTTCGACTTACCGAGGTCCTCATGGACGGCGGCAGCAGACTAAACCTCATTTATGAGGACACACTCCATAAAATGAAAATAGACAGGAGCCGCATCATGCAAAGTGACACAACCTTCCGAGGAATTATTCCCAGTCGGGAGGCGCGGTGCACGGGCAAAATCACACTTGACGTAGTATTCGGCACGCCGAAGAACTATCGGTCCGAAGAAATAACTTTCCAAGTGGCCCCTTTCAGGAGCGGATATCACGCCCTGTTGGGGCGGGATGCTTTTACACGCTTTTAGGCCATACCCCATTACGGGTATATGAAACTCAAAATGCCCGGACCAGATGGTATAATCACTCTCGTCAGTGATCCGGACATAGCACTCCGCCCTGAAAACAAAACCGCATCCCTGGCCCTGGAGGAGCTATCCGAAGCCCTCGCGGCCGACGAATTAACCATAGTATGCTCCACGGTGGACAGGGACGACGTGATCCTCGACAAACGCACTAAATCCATATCCTTCAAACCAGCAAAAGAAATAGTGAAATTGCAGGTCCACCCAACGGACCCCAAGAAGACAACATTTATCGGAGCTCAGTTGAACCCAACAGTTGACACTGCACTACGAGAATTCCTGCGCGAAAACTGGGACATATTTTCCTGGCACCCTTTAGATATGCCAGGGATCCCACGCGAGCTGGCTGAACATAGCCTCAATATATTAAAGGGATTTAAACCGGTCAAGCAATCACTGTGGCGCTTTTCCGAACCCAAGCGACAAGCCACGGGGGAGGAGCTGGCCAAACTCATCGAGGACGGATTCATTAGAGAAATCAAACACCCGGACTGGTTGGCAAACCTGGTGATGGTACCAAAGAAGGACAAATCCTGGCGCCTGTGCGTCGATTTTAAATACCTCAACAAGGCTTGCCCTAAGGATCCCTTCCCCTCCCCCGCATTGATCAAATCATCGACGCCACCGCATGACATGACTCACTGTGTTTTCTCGACGCATATTCCGGATACCATCAAATCAAAATGAAGGAGTCCGATCAAGCCACAACAGCATTTATCACCCCATATGGGCCATTCTGCTTCAACACCATGCCCTTTGGGCTCAAGAACGCCGGCGCCACATACCAACGCATGATTCAAACATGCCTGGAGAAACAGATCGGCAAAACAATAGAAGCTTACATCGATGACGTCGTCATCAAAACCAGGCACGTCGAAACACTAATAGATGACTTACGTCTTACATTCGACAACCTCCGGGAGTATGACATTAAGCTCAACCCGGAAAAGTGTGTCTTCGGCGTCCCCGCCGGAAAACTGTTGGGCTTCATTGTTTCCAATAGAGGAATTGAAGCAAACCTAGCCAATATCCGAGCTTTGTCACAATTGGCTAAGCCAACAGACCTCAAACAAGTTCAAAAGCTTGCGGGCTGCATAGCAGCTCTAAGCCACTTTTATCTCCAAATTGGGAGAAAAGGCACTGCCACTCTATCGCCCTACGGCGAACCGACCACTTCGAGTGGACGGACGCGACAACAGCCGTACTGGAGGAAATAAAAACCCTTCTTGCGAGCAATCCAATCCTGGCCGCACCAAACGCCGGCGAACCAATGTTATTATACATATCGGCAACACACCAGGTGGTGAGCGCCGTACTCGTCGTTGAACGAGAACAGGACGGACATAAATTCCCGCTTCAGAAGCCAGTATACTACGTATCTACTGTCCTTACACCATGCAAATCCCGGTACCCTCATTATCAAAAAATAGCATATGCGGTCTTCACGGCATCCCGAAAGCTCCGCCACTACTTCCAGGAGTGTTCGATCACGGTGGCCTCCGAAGTACCACTCAATGACATCATAAAGAACCGTGATGCTATGGGCCGGCTTGCCAAATGGGACATTGAACTCCTCCCATTTGACATTACATATAAACCACGTCGAGCTAACAAATCCCAAGTACTGGCTGACTTCCTCGCCGAATGGACAGAGGCCGAACTCCCTAAAGAGCACGGCACATACTCCAATTGGGTCATGTACTTTGACGGCTCCAAAATGCTGGCAGGGTTAGGAGTGGGCGTCGTTTTAACGTCCCATACTGGAGACATTGTCCAGTACGTTCTCCAAATACTATACACAGACTCCAATAATGCAGGCAAATACGAGGCCTTATTACATAGTCTTCGGATGGCTGTTTCCATGGGCATACAACGCCTAGAAGTACGCGGGGACTCCAACCTTGCAATATCTCAAATAAACGGAGATTTCGACGCTAAATATCCGAAGATGGGAGCGTATCGTAACACAGTCATAAAAATGTCGGCCCGGTTTGAGGGACTTGAGTTCCATCATGTGGCTCGAGAAAGTAATCAAGCGGCGGATGTTCTTGCTTGTATCGACGCTAAGCGCGACCCCGTCCCACCTAATATTTTCCTAGAAAGGCTCTTTAAACCATCCGTGGTGTGGCAGGGGAAAACGGCAATACTAGTCTGGAACCAAACATAATCCAAGATCCCGGAAACACCGACGTCGTCGGGGGCTCAGCCATCGATATAACACCGTCGGCGCATCTGATCATGGAAGTCTTTGCCCCATGGACCGAACCCTTCTTGGCCTACCTCAACAGGAAAGAGCTTCCTGACGACTAGAATGAGGCCCGCTGCATTGTCTGGCGTTCAAAGGTCTAGAAGGTTCATGATGGAGAGCTCTACAAGAAAAGTGCCACTGGAGTCCTTCAACGATATATATCCAAGGAAGAGGGGTGGCAGCTCTTGGCTGAAATTCATGTCAGACTCGGCGGTCACCACGCCGCAGCTCGGGCCCTTATTAGCAAGGCCTTCCTTACAGGGTTCTATTGGCCGACAGCCCGAGCAGATGCACAAGACCTTGTCCAATGTTGCATCGGATGCCAACTCTTTGCCAATCAAAGCCATATGCCCCCGACCGCCTTACAAACAATCCCCATCACTTGGCCCTTTGCGGTCTGGGGACTCGACATGGTTGGACCCCTTAAAGGGGGAAGCCATAAGAAAAAATATCTGCTGGTTATGGTGGACAAATTCACTAAGTGGATAGAGGCTAAGCCGGTTAAAACGGCTGAGTCCGGCCTGGTGATAGACTTCATATCCGGTGTTGTGCACCGTTATGTTGTCCCACATAGCATCATCACTGACAACGGCTCCAATTTCAAAGCCGACGAGGTAAAAACCTGGTGTACTAATCTGGGTATTAAACTCGATTACGCCTCTGTCTACCACCCACAAACCAACGGTCAAGTCAAACGAGCCAACGGTCTTATTATGAGAGGCATCAAGCCCACACTAGTGCGGTCTTTGAAAGAATCAGACAAGCACTGGGTTGAGGAGCTCGACTCCATACTCTGGGGGCTGCGGACCACGCCCAACCGCACTACTGGATACACACCTTTCTTCATGGTGTATGGCGCAGAGGCCGTATTGCCCTGCGATATTATTCATGACTCACCTCGAGTGCGTATGTACAAAGAGAGAGAAGCCGAGCTTGATAGGCAGGATGGCCTAGATGCCCTGGAGGAGGAACGCGATGTCACAAAAGCCCGTTCAGCATTTTACCAACAGCAGGCTCGAAGATATCAAAGCAGAGAAGTACGGGCCAAGACTTACAACGTTGGCGAACTCGTTCTACGCCTGCTGGAGAAGAAAAAGGACAAACTCAAGCCCAAATGGGAGGGTCCCTTCATAATTGACGAAGTTCTCACCGGAGGAGCATACCGTCTTCGCGATGCATCAGACAATCGCCTCGAGCCGAACCCCTGGAACACGGCCAGACTCCGGAGATTCTATGCCTAGCGCCAAACCCCTTGTTCGTCTCCTCCTCCCCTGTAGTTTCCATTATTTTTTCTCTCTTTTCTGATTATTTTCTTCTTTCTTGCTTTAACGCTTTGGTACGGCTAGACTGCACACCATCGACACATACATCTCTAAATATGTATGTCACTCGTACCCGGGGGCTTCTCGGACAGAAGTTCTTGTCATTCCTTGAGCATTAAGCTCCTCACATATGAGTTTTTCCATATGTACCTTTTCTTTGCCACTATATGCATCGATATGACTTAAGTTTTGGCTAAGCTGGGTTGCCTGGCTCCTGTGCATGCCCTACGTTCCCGTTAGTTCGGCTAGGGCATAAAGGGAGCACCTCTACGATTGTTACTGCCGGGTCATCCAGATGTGTACCTCAGACTGGGTGAAGCCGAAAGCTAGTGTTCTTAAGGGAATATTCGGTCGGTGAATTGAAGATGTTTTCTAAACTCACTCCATTGTGCACCTCCAAAAGTTATACAAACTATGATGCTTGCATCACAATTTGGACATGTACATTAAATGCATGCACACCCAGGGAAAGGAACCCTTAACAGAACTATTCTCTTTGGAAGATGTTTCTTACGATATCAATGTAATATAACATAGCTAGCCAGATATAACTTGTCTGTTCAAGAAACTATGACCCCTACGCCTAGTTTTCCAGGCATACCCCGGCCTATTCGGCCGTGCCGGTATTCGGAAACACTCCACACCTTCGGGTCCGGAGGTTGAAGCGAAAAGGTCTGCCATGACAAATGATATACAATTCAGCTAGATGAGGAAAGTACACAGTCACTTGGACTCGAACACCTCTTCCTCTACACCTTCCAATAGGCAGTCTAACTTACAATCCTGTTGGGAATATTTGGCGGCCACCTCTACTGTGTCATATACTATACTAACGGGAATTGCTTCCCCATTCGGCCCTACGGTCCGACACGAGCCATGTGATTAGGATCCAGCTTGGTATACCGCGTCTTCACCTTGGCCCAGGCCTCTCGCGCACCCTATCAGTAGGCAGATATCTTCCACAGTCGGATACGCCGCCGTGCTCCCTTGAACAACTCTACCAACTTCTCCATGCTTCCTGGAGGGGAGTCAGATGGCCATAAAGCCTTGGCTACACTCCGCATAGCCTGCCGAGCTTGCCCGTGCAACTGCGACAGCCCTTGCAGAAGATCATTTGATGATCCGGATACTTCCTCTTTGGGGAGGTTCGTCAATACACCTACAATTACAGCTATATCAGCTACTGCTACCTCCAAACTGTTATAAGATAAAAGCGGCCACGTACTGAATATGTCGCCTCGCAGTTTCTTGTTCTCCTTCACAGAGTAGGCTAGATGTGCTCGCACATCTTTCAGTTCTTTGCCCAGTTTGGTGTTCGAATCCTGGAGTTTCTTTTTCTCTTCAACGACTTTTTTCAATACACGCTCGCCCGCAGCTAGTAGCTTTTTGGCTCCGTGTTATTCACTTTGAGTGGCGTCTAGCTGCTCTCATATTTGGTATAACGACCCAACACAATGATTAGAACCCAGATTCACACTATCGTTGTATCATTATGAATTTTTGATAGAGGAAAATATTACCGGGAGATGCCTTGTATTTCTCTAGTTCGGCATTGGCAGCAAGCAGCTAGAACTGACACTTTTCTAGTTCCCGAGCTAGCCGGGTATTCTTCTCCATAAGCACCCAGTTATGCATTGGTCCTTAAATCAGTTGTTTCAACTCCTTTAAGTCTCGGGGGCTACTGGCATATGGTTATCATAGTCAGACAAAGCGAACTTACCTGCACATCTTTCAAATGTTGCTTTGTGGCCCTTTTAATCCCATCTCGAGCAGCCCAGATGTATGCATCGCCTGAGTTGAAGGCATTAAACGACTCTTCTGAAAAGCCAGGGTCTTGCAAAATGGCCCGGCGGCGCCGATGATTCATAGCACTCACCACTTCTGAGTTGGTGACGAATACATCATCCGAGTCCTCGGCAGGAGGATAGTCCGGCGTCGCCCCTGCATCAGCCCCCGTCTTCTCGGTAGGATTTGAATCCTGGCTGTGGGAAGTATGACCGCTCGAACAGGAACTAGATCTGCGGGGGGAAGAAATCCTTGCGTCTGCAGCTTCGTCAATTGACTGTGGGACACTGAACACCTCTCCCATTGGCCTTTCTCTGGGCCAGAACGGGTGGAGGAGCTGGGGGCGCTAGCCATGCTAGAATGGTTTCTCCTAAGCAGTTTCCGGGGATTTCCTCTGCGTGGTGCCGAATGGATCTAGGATCCAATCTCTTTAATAGGTGATCTTCCTTTTATGGACGTTGTGTTATCGGCAAAAATACCCTGACCTTCCACCTTCGCCTGACACGTGGGAGGCGAAGTTATTTAACACGCAGAAGCCGAGGGGGCGACATTGAACCGATGGTCGAATACACCACTTGGAGATCATTAAAGGAGGAACCCGCCTTGCAATGCCGAAGACAATTTGTGTGCCGAACACCTCGCTATTGAAGACTGGTTCCGGGGCTACTGAGGGAGCCCTGGACTAAGGGGTCCTCAGGGCATCCAGCCTGTTATCCATGGGCCGGACTGATGGGATGTGAAGACATGAAGGCCGAAGACTATACCCGTGTCCGGATTGGACTCTCCTTGGCGTGGAAGGCAAGCTTGGCAACCGACTATGAAGATTCCTTCTTATGTAACGGACTCTATGTAACCCTAGATTCCCCCCGGTGTCTATATAAACCGAAGGGGTTAGTCCAGAAAGGATATACTCATTACCATAGTCATACAGGCTAGGCTTCTAGGGTTTAGGCATTACGATCTCGTGGTAGATCAACTCTTGTAACACTCATATTCATCAAGATCAATCAAGCAGGACGTATGGTATTACCTCCATAGAGAGGGCCCGAACCTGGGTAAACATCGTGTCCCCCGTCCCCTATTACCATCGATCCTAGACGCATAGTTCGGGACCCCCTACCCGAGATTCGCCGGTTTTTACACCAACACTTATCGCATTATTTGTACAAATACGTTTTGATGTACCAATCAGACTATAATGGAAGCAGTTTTTTCACCCAACCTATTCGGCATTGGCTTATCTACTAATCTGTATTCCCTCTTTTTCCGATTTTCATGTACACCTCGGTACGACTTAAATCGCCAGGGGCTCCTTCCAGCCACGTACATTTCTTAAAATAAAAGTCTGAACACCTTTTTAGTACAATTCAGTGTCCCGATTATAACATTATATGCATCGGCTCCGAATCATCTCTTTGGTCAATAGTTGAGTTGCCCGGATCCTATGTTTACTACCTTACGTTCCGCTCGTTCGGCTATGGTAGTAAAGGGAGAACTTCTACGATTGTGTTCTGGTTAAGCCGGCTAAACACCTCAGTAGACAAAGCTGAAAACTGACTGTCATGATGCGATGAGAGCCGGTCAGCTATTCGGTGACTAAGTATAAATCTCTTGCAATTTTTTCCGCACTACGCGAAGGACCGGTCTTCACCCGGTCAGGCGTCTACAACATCCAAGTTCGGATAGTTGAATAAATAAAAGGGCCTGTGCCTATAATCTCATTGTCAAACTCCCATGGCTAAGTGAGAGCGATAAAGCCACATAGTCTGATTTCCTAGTTCGCCGCACTAACACCTCCTTCAAGGACCACGCTGTTGGGTCAAGTGTGTCTAGGTGCTATTCCGAACACCCCGGTATTACCTACTTGGGGGCTGAAGCCGACGACTGGCCAACTCTCATATACCATAAATGGCCGCACAGGAGAAAGAGAATTAAAGATAAAACAGGCAACATATTATACATAAGCCTTGTTTCACAATACAGAGTTCGGGCAGCACGGATACATTCATTCGAAAATAATGTCCTTCGAACACTGGCCCTCTACAATACGGGAACCTTCCAAGACTTCATCAAAATACCGCTCCGGCGTGCGGTGCTCCTTGCCTGTAGGCGGTCCCTCGGTCGCTAGCTTGATGGCATTCATCTTTGCCCACTGCACCTTGACATGGGCGAAGGCCATCCGGGCAGCTTCGATACAGACCGACCACTTTATGACATCCAAATGGGGGCAGGCACTGACTAGCCGCTTCATGAGCCCGAAATAGCTGCTGGGTATAGGTTTGGTGGGCCAGAGACGAATTATAATATCCTTCATAGCTAATTCGGCCACCCTATGCAGCTCGGTCAACTGTTTCAGCTGATCACTGAGGGGGCACCGGATGCTCAGGTGCAAGGTACCGCGACCAGAACAACTTCTCCGTCGAGCTCCCCTCTTCGGCTCAGAAGAACTCCGTAGCGTCAGCAATACTCCGGGGCAGATCTGCAAACGCTCCTGGAGAACTCCAAACCCGGGCCAGTAAGAGGTACCTTCTGCTCACAAATTTGCTCTACATATTAAAGGCCTTACCCGCCGCGATCTGCTTGGCCTCTTGGATCACCCGGCAGGCGCCTTGGACTTCATCCCGGGCCTCCAACACGCTTTGGAGGGCCTTAGCAAGTTCGGCATCTTGATCCATAATCTTGCGCTCCAAGGACTCACATTTGCTTATGGCATCCCGGAGCTCTTGCTGAACCTCCTCCACCCTTGATTCATGCTTTTGGCGGGTGGCTCGTTCCTCCTCCACCTCCTTCTTGGCTTCGGCCAACACATTCTTGAGGGTCTCGACCTCAGACGCATCAAATCTAAGCATAATTACACAACTCAGCAAGATAACAAAACAACAAGTCATATCATTTCAGATGTGAACATGTATCACATACCTTGCTTCTCCTCCAACTGTTTGTTGGTGCGGATGAGCTCTTCATCGGCCCGCTCCAGCTTCTGCTTTATTTCGGATACTTTGGCGGTATGAGCGATTGCCACTAACATTCAAGTCTGTTTGTTCAAATAGACATGTATGATCATCTCCTACAAAATATTCGATCCTTTGTTTGGTCTTTCTTCATGAACACCGAACAGAGTCTCAGGGGCTACTGACTATACACAACCATCCTTTTTATATAGCTAAAAAGTACTACATCACATACCTTAAAGCCTGTTAGAAGGTTGGTGTAGGCTTCGTTCAATCCATTTTTAGCGGACCGAACCCTTTCCACTATCATACCCATCAGGGTACGATGCTCTTCCACAATAAAAGTGCTCTAAAGTGCTTCCACTAGATTGTCCGGCGCGTCCGGATTGACAGAGGTCGCCGGTGGAGTTGATGCACCCCCTTCCTTCAAAGGAGGTCGTTCACCTGATCTCGGAGCTGTGTGGGTCTCTAGAATGACATTCGGTTGGGGGCCGGAGTGGGCTTGGGCCTCGTCGTCAGGCTCCATGGGGGTCGGTTCACCCAAGTTCTCGGCAGCAGAGGTATTACCCTCTGGCGCCACCTTGATGGATTCCCGCACCTCTCCATGGCCTGGAAGGGTCTCTTGGGACAATACTTCGGTGTTGTCCATAGCAATGGGTGGGGAGGCCAGCGGAGGTGACTCGCTCTCCATGATGTTCGAGCCCAACGAATTCCCAAAAGACGATGATCGCCGGGGGAGATCGCGGGCCAGACTACAATACGTGATTCTGTGTGTTAGGATCACAAGGCATAAATCCAGATATATACATTATCCTTAAATACTTACGACTTAGCCGAAGGTTTCGGCCTGGGGTTCCATTCGGGGATGGCTTCGACGTCCGATTCTGAATCATCTGAAAGGGAGTGTTTCCCCTTCTTGGACGCCTCCGCCTCTAGATCCGCGTAAGCCCCCCTTTTGTTCTTTCCCCCCTTAGGGGGAGAATTATTCTCCTCTTCCTCCTCGTCTTCATCATGGGAGGAGAGAGTTCCAGTATCTTCTGGTGTTATGTCTGAAGTACGTACCTTTGCGGCGAAGGCCACTTCGGACCTCCTTGCCTTTCTTCTTGGCCTTCTTTTCCGACGGCTGGTACGGCGTCGGAACCAGCATCTTCATTAGAAGAGGAATAGCTGGGTCTTCGGGCAGGGGAGCCAGACACCTGATCTGCTCTGCCTTCTTCGTCTAGCCCTGGGGAACAATGGGAAGATTTAAACTTACTCCTTGGATCTACAAATCAAGGATATGATTAGAAATATGAAAAACTTACAAGAGTGTCTAGATGAGCGCAGTTGTGGCCGAGGTCTTCAGCCATGGGCGACCACGTCTTTTGGGTCTTAAAAAGCAGCTTCCATATATCTTCGTGCTTCGTGCTGAAGAACCGCTGCAGGGTCTGGGGACTTGACGGATCAAACTCCCACACATGGAGAGTCCGGCGTTGGCAGGGGAGAATCCGGCGAAACAGCATCACCTGGAACACGCTGGCAAGGCTAGTGTTCTTCTCCACCATGCTCTTGATACGCTTTTGCAGCGTCACCACCTCGTCGGATGACGCCCAATCCATGCCTTTTTTTGAGCCATGATGTGAGACGCATTGGTGGACCGGTTTTGAACTCAGGAGTGGTAGCCCATGTGGCGCCACCAGGTTCTGTAACGTAGAACCACTCCTGTTGCCACCCCTTCACGGTCTTCACAAAGTCCCCTGGGGCCAGGTGACGTCAGGGAGCTTGCTCACCATGGTGCCACCGCACTCTGCATGTTGACCCTCGACCACTTTCGGCTTCACATTGAAGACCTTCAGCCATAGGCCGAAGTGGGGGGGGGTGCAGAGGAATGCCTCGCACACGACGATGAACGCCGAGATGTTGAGGAATGAATTAGGGGTAGATCGTGGAAATCTAGCTCGTAATAGAACATGAGTCCGCGGACGAAAGAGTGGAGAGGAAACCCTAGCCCGCGAAGAAAGTGGGGGATGAATACTACCCTCTCATTGGGCTCCGGTGTGGGTATAATCTACTTTTTGGCAGGGAGTCGATGGGCGATTTCTTTGGCTAAATACCCTGCTTCCCATAGTTCCTTGATGTTCTCCTCCGTGACGGAGGAGGCCATCCACTTTCCTTGCACTCCAGGTCCGGACATGGTCGGAGTATTAGTTGGGATGGAAGGGGTTGAAGCCGGGGCGCTAGAGCTCGAGGACAGATGGGCTGAGGACGAAGAAGGCGTGGGGTGAAAAGGTGGATCCTTATCTTCTTATAAAGGCAGTGAATGTCGAACATCCCCCCACGAGCCTTAAAACTCGCCTATTCCCCAGGAGTCATGCAAGCGGCATGATTGGATTACCCAAATCCGTATTGATGAGAATCCCGTAATAAAGGGACATGATCTTTACTTTGACAAGACGTGT
Source organism: Triticum monococcum (assembly GCA_034509565.1). Lineage (NCBI taxonomy): Eukaryota > Viridiplantae > Streptophyta > Magnoliopsida > Poales > Poaceae > Triticum > Triticum monococcum. The sequence goes on along the minus strand of CM067847.1, from coordinate 636,436,386 downwards.
GAATGAATACCATGTCTTGGAACACGAAGCGGGAGGCTGAAAACGGTTTGAAATAATAATAAGGCCGGAACTCAATGACTCACCAAAAAAGTTGTCAGAGGACATGACCTATTTTTGTTTAAGTATTTTGCCCTTCGCAGTTCAGGGTTGTAACTATTGTACAGAGCCGGATATAGCTCTTTTGATCAGCTACTTTGTAGTATTCGGAGGAGGAACCCGCCTTGCAATGCCGAAGACAATCTATGCGCTGGATATATCGTCATTGAAGCCTGGTTCAGGGGCTACTGAGGGAGTCCTGGATTAGGGGGTCTCTGGGCATCCGGGCTATGTGACATCGGCCGAACTGGTGGGCCATGAAGATACGAGATAGAAGGCTTCCCCCGTGTCCGGCTGGGACTCTCCTTGGCGTGGAAGGCAAGCTTGGCATCCGGATATGAAGATTCCTTTCTCTGTAAACCGACTTTGTACAACCCTAGGCCCCTACGTTGTCTATATAAACTGGAGGGTTTAGTCCATAGAGGCAATCATAATCATACAGGCTAGACATCTAGGGTTTAGCCATTACGATCTCGAGGTAGATCAACTCTTGTAACCGCTATACTCATCAAAGTCAATCAAGCAGGAAGTAGGGTACTACCTCCATTAAGAGGGCCCGAACCTTGGTAAACATTGTGTCCCCTGCCTCCTGTTACCTTCGATCCTTAGACGCACAGTTCGGGACCCCCTACCCAAGATCTGCCGGTTTTGACACCGACAACAACCCCTTTAACACGTCAGGTTGCGAGGTGTGGTTATATGTGTCCAGGTGTTGTTTACGTTGTGTTGCTTGTTTCTCCTACTGGTTCGATAACCTTGATTTCTTCATTGAGAGAAATACCTACCGTCGCTGTGCTGCATCATCCTGTCCTCTTCGGGGAAATACCGACGTAGTCCTAGCAGACATGAGCTTTTCTGGCACTATAGTCAGAGAGCAATCAGGTATCTTATTGATTCACTTGATATATGTTATGGCATTCAACTCACGGATTCCCGCGGTGATATTGGGGTAATCTATGTGTAGGGGTTGATGCACGTTTTTATTATCTTTTCTCTGACGGAAACTTTGGGGTCTCTTTATAGTTCTTTGTGTGGATTGAGTATTATGAATATGAACTTGCTTTGGTGTTATCTTAGTACGGACTCTAGGATAGATCGAACGGAGAAAATAGCTTTGTGTTATTTTAGTACGGACTCTTGAATAGATCGAACAGAAAGAATAGCTTTGGGGTGGTTTAGTACCCTACAAACAATTCCAATCTTTTGTTGTCCACTAATAGGAACTCGGGGGTGATTCTTCATTACACTTTGAGGGATAATCATATGATCCAACTATGTTAGCATTGTTGAGAGGTTGCACTAGCGAAAGTACGGACCCTAGGCCTTGTTTTTAAGCATTGCAATACCATTTTTGTGCCCATTTACTATTTGCTACCTTGCTGTTCTTATTTATTCATATAATAAAAATATATTTCTACATTCAATATTACACTTTTATCATGATCTCTTTGCCGAACTAGTGCACCTATACAATTTTCCATTGTATTGGGTGTTTTGGGGACACAAGAGATTTATTGTATTTGGTTGCAGGGTCATTTGAGAGAGACCATCTTCATCCTACACCTCCCATGGATTGATAAACCTTAGGTCATCCACTCGAGGGAAAATTGCTACTGCCTTACAGAACTCTACGCTTGGAAGCCCAACACGAGTCTACAAGAATAAAGTTGCGTAATAGACATCACATCCGCATTGAGCGCGGCCGCTTCCCCGAGAGGGCGTCTACGACAGCTGCAGCAGCCGAGACGGCTGCAGCTTCTGCTGCGACGGCGGCTGCAAACGCCGAGAGTGCTCGAGGTGCCGTTCGTGCCATCGATGTCGCCCTGGCCCAGGTTGAGGCCATCCACGACAAGATCGAGGATGCACACGCCAAGATATTCCTGTTGGGGAACGTAGGAATTCAAAACAATTCCTGTGATCATGCAAGATCTAACTAGGAGATGCATAGCAACGACAGGGAGAGTGTGTCCACATACCCTTGTAGACCGAAAGCGGAAGCGTTTAGTAACGCGGTTGATGTAGTCGAACGTCTTTGCGACCCAACCGATCCATGTACCGAACGTACGGCACCTCCGTGTTCAGCACACGTACAACACGATGACGTCGCATGAGTTCTTGATCCAGTTGAGGACGAGGGAGAGTTCCGTCAGCACGACGGCATGGTGGCGGTAATGATGAAGTTATGGTTGCAGGGCTTCACCTAAGCACTACGACAATATGACCGAGGTGCTGAACTGTGGAAGGGGGCACCGCACACGGCCAAGAGATTGTCTGTTGTGCTATTGGGTGCCCCCTCGCCACGTATATAAAGGAGGGAGGGAGAGAGGAGGCCGGCCAGGAGGGGCACACCAAGGGGGGAGTCCTACTTGGACTCCTAGTCCAAGTAGGATTCGCCCCCCTTTCCTTTCTTCCACTAGAGGGAAAGGGAGGAGGGGAGAAGGAGAAGGAAGGAGGGGGCCGCACCCCCACCCTTTGTCCAATTTGGTTTGGGCAGGGGGGAGGCATGCGCCACCTCGTGGCCCTTCTTCCGTCTCTCCACTAAAGCCCACTAAGGCCCATTAACTTCCCCGGGGGGGTTCCGGTAACCTCCCAGTACTCCGAAAAAAATGCCCGAACTACTCGGAAACATTCTGATGTCCAAATGCAACCTTCCAATATATGAATCTTTACCTCTCGACCAATTCAAGACTCCTCATCACGTCCGTGATCTCATCAGGGACTCCGAACAAACTTCGGTCATCAAATCAAATAACTCATAATACAAATTGCCATCGAATGTTAAGCGTGCGGACCCTACGGGTTCGAGAACTATGTAGACATGACCGAGACACATCTCAGGTCAATAACCAATAGCAGAACCTGGATGCTCATATTGACTCCTACATATTCTATGAAGATCTTTATCGTTCAAACTGCATAAAAACATACGTTATTCCCTTGGTCATCGGTATGTTTCTTGCCCGAGATTTGATGGTCGGTATCATCATACCTAGTTCAATCTCATTACCGGCAAGTCTCTTTACTCGTTCTGTAATGCATCATCCCGTAACTAACTCTTTAGTCACATTGCTTGCAAGGCTTATAGTGATGTGCATTACCGAGAGGGTCCAGAGATACCTCTTCGATACATGGAGTGAAAAATCGTAATCTCGATCTATGCCAACTCAACAAACACCATCGGAGACACCTGTAGAGCATCTTTATAATCACCCAGTTACGTTGTGACGTTTGATAGAACACAAGGTGTTCCTCCGGTATTCGGGAGTTGCATAATCTCATAGTCAAAGGAACATGTATAAGTCATGAAGAAAGCAATAGCAATAAAACTAAATGATCATTATGCTAAGCTAATAGATGGGTCTTGTCCATCACATCATTCTCTAATGACGTTATTCCGTTCATCAAATGACAACACATGTCTATGGCCAGGAAACTTAACCATCTTTGATTAATGAGCTAGTCAAGTAGAGGCATACTAGGGACACTTTGTTTGTCTATGTATTCACACATGTACCAAGTTTCCGGTTAATACAATTCTAGCATGAATAATAAACATTTATCATGATATAAGGAAATATAAATAACAACTTTATTATTGCCTCTAGGGCATATTTCCTTCAGTCTCCCACTTGCACTAGAGTCAATAATCTAGTTCACATCGTCATGTGATTTAGCACCAATAGTTCACATCTTTATATGATTAGTTCACATCGCCATGTGATTAACACCCAAAGGGTTTTTACTAGAGTCAATAATATAGTTCACATCGCTATGTGATTAACACCCAAAGAGTACTAAGGTGTAATCATGTTTTGCTTGTGAGAGAAGCTTAGTCAATGGGTCTGTCACATTCAGAGCCGTATGTATTTTGCAAATTTTCTATGTCTACAATTCTCTGCATGGAGCTACTCTGGATAATTTCTCCCACTTTCAATATGTATCCATATTGAGACTCAGAGTCATCCGGATTAGTGTAAAAGCTTGCATCAATGTAACTCTTTATGACGAACTCTTTATCACCTCCATAACCGAGAAATATCTCCTTAGTATTCTAAGGATAATTTTGACCGTTGTCCAGTGATCCACTCCTGGATCAATATCATACCCCCTTGCCAAACTCATGGCAAGGTACACAATAGGTTTGGTACACAACATAGCATACTTTATAGAACCTATGGATGAGGCATTGGGAATGACTTTCATTCTCTTTCTATTTTCTGCCGTGGTCGTGTTTTGAGTCTTACTCAACTTTACATCTCGCAATACAGGCAAGAACTCCTTCTTTGATTGTTTCATTTTGAACTACTTCAAAATGTTGTCAAGGTATGTACTTATTGAAAAATCTTATCAAGCGTCTTGATCTATCTCTATAGATCTTGATGCCCAATATGTAAGTAGCTTCACCGAGGTCTTTCTTTGAAAAACTCCTTTCAAAGACTCCTTTATGCTTTCCAAAAAATTCTACATCATTTCCGATCAACAATATGTCATTCACATATACTTATCAGAAAGGCTGTAGTGCTCCCACTCACTTTCTTGTAAATACAGGCTTCACCGTAAGTCTGTATAAAACTATATGTTTTGATCAACTCATCAAAGCGTATATTCCAACTCTGAGATGCTTGCACCAGTCCATAGATGGATCGCTGGAGCTTGCACATTTGGTTAGCACCTTTAGGATTGACAAAACCTTCTAGTTGCATCATATACAACTCTTCTTTAATAAATCCATTAAGGAATGCAATTTTGACATCCATTTGTCAGATTTCACAAAATGCGGCAATTGCTAACATGATTCGGACAGACTTTAAGCATCGATACGAGTGAGAAAATCTCATCGTAGTCAAAACCTTGAACTTGTCAAAAACCATTTTTGACAAGTCGAGCTTTGTAGATAGTAACACTACTGTCAGCGTCCGTCTTCCTCTTGAAGATCCATTTATTCACAATGGCTTGCCGATCATCGGGCAAGTCCACCAAAGTCCACACTTTGTTCTCATACATGGATTGTATCTCAAATTTCATGGCCTCAGGCCATCTGTCGAAATCTGGGCTCATCATTGCTTCCTCATAGTTCGTAGGTTCATCATGGTCTAGTAACATGACTTCCAGAACAGGATTACCGTACCACGCTGGTGCGGATCATACTCTGGTTGACCTATGATGTTCGATAGTAACTTGATCTGAAGTTTCATGAACATCGTCATTAACTTCCTCACTAATTGGTGTAGGCATCACTGGAACTGATTTCTGTGATGAACCATTTTACAATTTAGAGAAGGTACAACTACCTCATCAAGTTCTACTTTCCTCCCACTCACTTCTTTCGAGAGAAACTCCTTCTCTAGAAAGGATCCATTCTTAGCAACGAATATATTGCCTTCGGATATGTGATAGACAGTCTCCTTTGGGTATCCTATGAAGAAACATTTCTCCGATTTGGGTTCGAGCTTATCAGGTTGAAGCTTTTTCACATAAGCATCGCAGCCCCAAACTTTAAGAAATGACAGCTTAGGTTTCTTGCCAAACCATAGTTCATATGGTGTTGTCTCAACGGATTTAGATGGTGCCCTATTTAACATGGATGCAGCTGTCTCTAATGCATAACCCCAAAACGATAGTGGTAAATCGGTAAGAGACATCATAGATCGCACCATATCCAATATAGTACGGTTACGACGTTCGGACACACCGTTACGATGTGCTGTTCAAGGTGGCGTGAGTTGTGAAACTATTCCACATTGTTTCAAATGAAGGCCAAATCTCGTAACTCAAATATTCGTCTGTGCAATCAGATCGCAGAAACTTTATTTTCTTGTTACGATGATTCTCGACTTCACTCTGAAATTCTTTGAACTTTTCAAATTGATTCATACTTGTGTTTCGTTAAGTAGATATACCTATATCTACTCAAATCAACTGTGAAGGTTAGAAAATAACGATACCTGCCACGAGCCTCAACACTCATCAGACCGCATACATCGGTATGTATTATTTCCAATAAGTCAGTGGTTTGCTCCATTGTTCCGGAGAACGGAGTTTTAGTCATCTTGCCCATGAGGCATGGTTCACAAGTATCAAATGATTCATAATGAAGTGATTCCAAAAGCCCATCTGCATGGAGTTTCTTCATGCACTTTACACCAATATGATCAAAACGACAGTGGCACAAATATGTTACACTATCATTATCAACTTAGCATCTTTGGCATCAATATTATGAATATGTGTATCACTATGATTGAGATTCAATAAACCATTTACCTTGGGTGTATGACCATAGAAGGTTTTATTCATGTAAACAGAACAACATTTATTCTCTGACTTTAACGAATAACCGTATCACAATAAACATGATCCAATCATATTCATGCTCAACGCAAACACCAAATAACATTTATTTAGGACCAACACTAATCCCGAAGATTGAGGGAGTGTGCGATGGTGATCTTATCAACCTTGGAATCACTTCCAACACACATGGTCACCTCGCCCTTAACTAGTCTCTATTCATTTTGCAACTCCTGTTTCGAGTTACTAATCTTAGCAACTGAACCGATATCAAATACCCTGCGGTTACTATGAACACTAGTAAAGTACACATCAATAACATGTATATCAAATATACCTTTCACTTTGCCATCCTCCTTATCCGCCAAGTATTTGGGGTAGTTCCGGTTCCAGTGACCATTCCCTTTGCAGTAGAAGCACTCAGTTTTAGGCTTCGGTCTAGCTTTGGGTTTCTTCACGGGAGTGGCAACTTGCTTGCCATTCTTTCTTGAAGTTCCCTTTCTTTTCCTTTGCCCATTTTCTTGAAACTAGTGGTCTTGTTAACCATCAACACTTGATGCTCTTTCTTGATTTCTGCCTTCGTCGATTTTCGCATCGCGAAGAGCTCGTGAATCGTTTTCGTCACCCCTTGCATATTATAGTTCATCGCGAAGTTCCAGTAACTTGGTGATAGTGACTAGAGAACTCTATCAATCACTATCTTATCTGTAAGATTAACTCCCACTTGATTCAAGCGATTGTAGTACTCAGACATTCTAAGCATATGCTCATGGGTTGTGCTATTTTCCTCCGTCTTGTAGGCAAAGTACTTGTCAGAGGTCTCATACCTCTCGACTCAGGCATGAGTCTGAAATACCAACTTCAGCTCTTGGAACGTCTTATATGCTCTATGGCGTTCAAAACGTTTTTGAAGTCCCGGTTAGAAGCCGTAAAGCATGGCGCACTAAACTATCAAGTAGTCTTCATACCGAGCATGCTAAACGTTCATAACGTCTACATCTGCTCAGGCAATAGGTCCGTCACCTAGTGGTGCATCAAGGACATAATTCTTCTGTGCAGCAATGAGGATAATCCTCAGATCACGGATCCAGTCCGCATCATTGCTGCTATGATCTTTCAACTTATTTTTCTCTAGGAACATATCAAAAATAAATGGGGAGGTATAACGTGAGCTATTGATCTACAATATAATTTGGAAATACTATCAGGACTAAGTTCATGATAAATTAAAGTTCAATTAATCATATTACTTTAGAACTCCCACTTAGATAGACATCCCTCTAGTCATCTAAATGATCACATCATCCATGTCAACTAAACCATGTCCGATCATCACGTGAGATGGGGTAGTTTTCAATGGTGAACATCTCTATGTTGATCATATCTACTATATGATTTACGTTCGACCTTTCGGTCTCAATGTCCCAAGGCCATATCTGCATATGCTAGGCTCGTCAAGTTTAACCCGAGTATTCCACATGTGCAAAACTAGCTTGCACCCGTTGTATGTGAACGTAGAGCTTATCACACCCGATCATCATGTGGTGTCTCAGCACGATGAACTGTAGCAACGGTCCATACTCAGGGTGAACAGTTATACTTTGAAATTTAGTGAGGGATCATCTTATAATGCTACCACCGTACTAAGCAAAATAAGATGCATAAAGGGTAAACATCACATGCAATCAAAATAAGTGGCATGATATGGCCATCATTATCTTGTGCCTTTGATCTCCATCTCCAAAGCATCGTCATGATCTCCATCTCCACCGGCATGACACCATGATCTCCATCATCTTGATCTCTATCAACGTGTCGTCACATGGTCGTCTCGCCAACTATTGCTATCGCATAGCGATAAAGTAAAGCAATTATATGGCGCTTGTATCTTATGCAATAAAGAGACAACCATAAGGATCCTGCCAGTTGCCGATAACTTTAACAAAACATGATCATCTCATGCAACAATTTATATCTCATCACGTCTTAACCATATCACATCACAACATGCCCTGCAAAAACAAGTTAGACGTCCTCTACTTTGTTGTTGCAAGCTTTACGTGGCTGCTACGGGCTTCTAGCAAGAACCGTTCTTACCTACGCATCAAAACCACAACGATTTTTCTTCAAGTGTGATGTTTTAACCTTCAACAAGGACCGTTCGTACTCAAACTTGATTCAACTAAAGTTGGAGAAACAGACACCCGCCAGCCACCTGTGTGCGAAGCACGTCGGTAGAACCAGTCTCATGAACGCAGTCATGTAATATCGGTCCGGGCCGCTTCATTTAACAATATCGCCGAATCAAAGTAAGACATTGGTTGTCGGTGTCAAAACTGACAGATCTTGGGTAGGGGGCCCCGAACTGTGCGTCTAAGGATCAAAGGTAACAGGAGGCAGGGGACAAGATGTTTACCTAGGTTTGGGCCCTCTTAATGGAGGTAATACCCTACTTCCTGCTTGATTGATTTTGATGAGTATAGGGGTTACAAGAGTTGATCTACCTCGAGATCGTAATGGCTAAACCCTAGATGTCTAGCATGTATGATTATGATTGGCTCTACAAACTAAACCCTCCGGTTTATATAGACACCGGAGGGGGCTAGGATTGTACAAGGTCGGTTTACAGAGGAAGGAAAATACACATCCGGATGTCAAGTTTGCCATCCACGCAAAGAAGATTCCTATCCAGACACGGGGGAAGGTCCTTGATCTTGTATCTTCATGTCCCATTAGTCCGGCCCACATTACATTGCCCGGACGCCCGAGGACCCCCTAGTCCAGGACTCCCTCAGGAGCCCCTGAACCAAGCTTCAATGATGACGCGTTCGGCGCGCAGATTGTCTTCGACATTGCAAGGTGGGTTCCTCCATTCCAAAGCAAAAAAGAATTGTATTTGACTCCTCAACGATGACGCATCATCCGGCATTTATATCTTTGGTTCTATTAGGTGGGCCCTCCATGATAATCCGGGTAGCTCCGGCTTTACTTTAAACATTGTGTCCTTTGGCTTCTGCGCCACCGTCGCCTCGGCTTTCACGTGTCAGATGAATATGAAGGGTCCAAGTACTTTTACAGAAAACAACCTGACGATGTATGGAAGGCGTCTATTTAAAGAGATTGAATCTCAAATGCCATTCCAAACCAGGTGGAAAAATCTTTAGAGCTGGCCATAGAAATCTGCGCAAACATGGCTGGCGCTCCCAGTTCTTCCTCACGCCCTCACACCCCTCAAAAAGGTGATTGGGAGAACTGTTTGGTCTCCCAGGCCCAGCTGACCAAGCTCCACATACAGGGATATCTTCCTCACGCGGACCTGGTTCCAGTTCGGGCGGGATTAACTTCCATAAATGGCGAAGCTTAGGCAGAAAATTTGCCCAATCCTTCCGAAGGGGAGCGAGTGTGCTTCTTCTCCTTCCTTTTAAGAGGCATTGGATTCCCAATCCACCCTTTCCTCCAAGGTCCCCTGGAGTACTACGGCCTCCAGTGGCACAATCTCACGTCGGACTCCATCCTGCACATCACGGGCTTCGTGGCTCTTTGCGAGCGGTTCTTAGGCCGCGAGGCCCATTTCGAATTATGGAGGAAACTTTTCTGCCTCATCCGCCGCTCCCAAAAGGGATCTATATTCGGGGTGGGTGGTGCCGAAGTATGGCATATAGCCGAAACAGGATACCTGTCTGGCACTCCGAAGAAGGAATCCGAAGAGTGGCCCTCAAAGTGGTCTTATATTGAAGACTGTCGGTGTCAAAACCGGCGGATCTCGGGTAGGGGGACCCGAACTGTGCATCTAGGGTCGATGGTAACAGGAGACAGGGGACATGATGTTTACCCAGGTTCGGGCACCCTTGATGGAGGTAATACCCTACGTCCTACTTGATTGATCTTGATGAGTATGAGAATTACAAGAGTTGATCTACCACGAGATCGTTGTGGCAAAACCCTAGAAGTCTTGCCCGTATGATTGTGATCGCCTCTATGGACAAAACCCTCCGGTTTATATAGACACCGGGGGGCCTAGGGTTGTACAGGGTCGGTTTACAAAGGAAGGAATTTACATATCCGAACGCCAAGCTTACCATCCACGCAAAGGAGAATCCCATCTGGACACGGGACGAAGTCTTCTGTCTTGTATCTTCATAGCCCATCAGTCCGGCCCATGTTACATAGCCCAGACGCCCGAGGACCCCTTAATCCAGGACTCCCTCAGTAGCCCCTGAACCGGGCTTCAATGACGATGTGTCCGGCGCACAGATTATCTTCAGCATTGCAAGGCGGGTTCCTCCTCCGAGTATTCCAACACAACCTTCGAACACAGAAAACGTGTCCGGTTCTGCAAAATGATTATCACGCACATACGCAGATAGTATACTATTTTACGAGTCCAATCCACTGACAACTTTTGTAGTGTGACATCACATCACTGCCCGATCATTATTTTGAACCGCTTTTTAGCCTCCCGCTCCATGTTTCAAGATGCGGTTTTATTGGCATGTCTTGTCAAAGCAGAGATCGTGTCCCCTTATTGCGGGATTCTCATAAATATGGGCATGGGTAATCCAAATCGCGCCGTCTGCACGGCCCTTGGGAATATGCGAGTGGGGAGGTGCTTGATATTCGCAGCCTTTATAAAGGGATAAGGATTTCACCTTTTCACCCACGCCTTCTCTGCCCATCCATTCTCGAGCTCCAACACCCAAGCTTCCATCCTTTCCACCCCAAAAAATCACTCCAGCCATGTCCAGATCTGGAGTGCAGGCAAGTGGTTGGTTTCCTCCGTCAAGGAGAAGGACATCACCAAGCTCCGGGAGGCCGGGTACTTAGCCAAGGAAATTGCCCATCGGCTTCCAGCAACGGGGCAGATCATCCCCATCCTGAAGCCCCATGAGAGGGTGGTATACATCCCCCACTTCATCCGCGGATTGGGATTCCCTCTCCACCCATTCGTCCACGGACTCATGTTCTACTACGGGCTGGATTTCCATGATCTGGCCCCCAACTCCTTCCTCAATATCTCGGCATTTATTGTCGTGTGCGAGGCCTTCCTCCACATCCCACCCCACTTCGGATTATGGTTAAAGATCTTCAATGTGAAGCCGAAGGTGGTGGGTGGTCAACACGCAGAGTGCGGAGGCGTTATGGTGAGCAAGATGCCCAATGTCACATGGTCCAAAGGTACCTTCATGGAGACTGTAAAAAGGTGGCAACAACAGTAGTTATACGTCATAGAGCCTCGCGACACCACCTGGGCCGTGACTCCCGAATTCCAGTCCGGAGCCCCGGTGTGGCTCACCTCCTGGCTAGAGAAGGGCCTGGACTGTTCTTCGTCGGACGAGCTGATAGCGCTCCAGACGCGCATAAGGAGCATGGTAAACAAGAACATCAAGCTTGTCAATGTGATCCAGCTGATGGTTGTTCGTCGGATCCTTCCGTGCCAAAGCCAGACTTGCCATTTGTGGGAGTTTGATCTGGCCGAGCACCAGACCTTGCAACAGTTCTTTGGTACTATGCAAGAAGACATCTGGAAGGTGCTCTTTAAGGTCAACGAGACGTGGCCAGCGACGACCGAGGACCACGAGCACGGCCTGGCCCATCCCGCCAGTTCAGTAGGTTATTTGTATTTCAAGGTGTATCCTTTACTTGTATACTCAGGGAAGACGCCTAAGTTTCCCCATTTATTTTTTCAGGGCTGAACAAAGAAGGCGGAGCAGGTCCACTGTCCGGCTCCGCTGCCCGAAAACCCAGCAATCCCTCTTCTGACGAAGATGCTGGTTCCGGCGGCCTACCAAGTATCGGAGAAGAAGGCCAAGGAGACCAGGAGTCGTCTCCGCCGTAAGGGCACTTCGAACGTGACGTCCGAAGATGCCGAGACCCACTCCTCCCACACCGAGGACGACGACGACGAGGAGGAAAGCAACTCTCCCCTGGAGGGGGGAGGAAGAAAAGGGAGGCCTACATGCATTTGGAGGCAGAGGCGTCCAAGAAGGGAAGGTCTCCCCTGCGGACAACTCCGCGTGGGACATCGATAGCAGCTCCGAGTGGCGCCCCAGGGATAAGCCCCTGGCCGAATCGTAAGTACTCAAAGACACACACACACATATCCAACTCCTTTACTTCATGGTTTTAACATGTTGAATTATGCGCTGGAGTCCGGCTCGTTCCAACCTGCAATGATCCTCATCTTCGGGGAATTTGCTGGATCCGAAGGTGCTGGACAGTGGGTCCCTTCGGGTGGCCTCTTCTCCCAAGGCCATGGATAACACCGAGGTGTTGTCCTGAAGGACCTCCCTGGCCAGGGAGAGACGCAGGAGGCCATCAGAGTGGCACCAGAGGGTGAATCCTCGGCCGCTGGACACATGGGGGAGCAAATCCCCATGGAGACTGGCGATGGGGGCCATATAGTATACGGCCCCCAGCCGAACACAATTCCGGAGACCTATCCGGCTCAGGAATCTGGCAAAGCAGCCTCCTTCGAAAGAAGGAGGTGCACCGATCCCACTGGTGACCTCTGTCCATCCAGAGGCACCGGATACTCTACCGGAAGCGCTGCGAAGTGCTTCCATTGTTGAGGAACACCGTACCCTCATGGGTACAGTGGTTGAGAGGATTCAGTCCGCAAAGAGCGGACTGACCGAAGCTTGCACAAGCCTTCTAACTGGCTTTTAGGTATGAAAACACAATTTATGCAAAAGGAATGCCATATTATAGACAGTAGCCCCTGAGATACTGTCCGGTGTTCGAAAAGAAAAGCCGGATATAGGATCAAATAATTTTCACAGGAGACTACCCATATGTGTCTATATGAATAAGCAGGCGTCTTTGCTGGCTGCAACCTCTCATGCTACTGAGGTCTCCGGACTGAAGCAGAGTCTGGAGCGGACCGAGGAAGAGCTCGGTCGTGTGAAAAAACAGCTGGAGGACCATCAAGGTATGCAATGACCTTGTATAGGTTCAGAAAAGATGAATGATTTGTGTTGACCATAGTGCCATGATATTTTGTAGGAGCGGCGACCGAGGCGGAGACCCTCAAGAAGGCGCTGGCCGAAGCCCAGGAGAGAGCGGCAAAGGAACAAGCCACTCGTGAGAAACATGAGGCCAGAGTTGGTGAGGTCCAACAAGAGCTCCAGGATACCATGAAGAAATGCGAGTTCTTGGAGCGCAATATTGTGGATCAAGAGTCCGAACTTGCCAAGGCCCGCCAAAGCACACACGATGCCCGGGTTGAAGCCTAGGGCACCCTCCAGGAAATCTAGGAGGCCAGAAAAATCGCGGTGGGTAAGGCCTTTATTATGCAGAGCAAGTATGGGAAGAAAAGGTTCCTCTTACTGACCCAGATTTGGAGTTCTCCAGGGGCATTTGCAGATCTGCCACGCAGCACTGCCGATGCTGCGGAACTCTTCCGAGCCGAAGAGGGGAGCTCAATGGAGAAGCTATTCTGGTCGCAATACCTTGCGCCAGAGCATCTGGTTCCCTTTAGAGATCAGCTAAAACAGCTGACCGAACTGCATAGGATGGCCGAACTGGCCATGAAGGACTTGATAATCCGTCTATGGCCTGCCGACACCATACCCAGCAGCTACTTCGGGCTCGTGAAGTGGTTGGTCGATGCCTGCCCTCGGCTTGATGCAATCAAGCGGTCGGTCTGCATTTAAGGTGCGCGGATGGCCTTCGCCCGTGTCAAGGTGCTATGGGCGAAGATGGATGCTGTGAAGCTTGCCACTGAGGGACTGCCCGCGGGCAAGGAGCACCGCACGCCCGAGCGGTATTTTGATGATGTCCTGAAGGGATATCGCATTGTAGAGGGCTAGTGTTCAAAATATATTATCTTTGAATGAAGTCATTCATGTTATCCCTTCCTGTATTGTGAAACAAAGTTTTGTGTAATATAATGTTTGTTGTTTGAAAATTTTACCTCATGCGCGGCTGTTTTGTTAAATCTGAGAGTTGGCCAGTCGTCGGCTTCAGCCCCCACGTAGGTAGTACGGGGGTGTTCGGGATGGAATCTAAACATAATTGATCCAAGAGTTTGGTCCTTGAAGGAGGTGTTTTGCGCAACGAACCAGGCAATCGGAGTATGTGGCTTTATTACTCTCACTTAGCCATAGGAGTTTGACAATAGAAAAGCAGGCGCAACCCCTAGTTAGAATTTAATCCGGACTAGGGTGTTGTAAACACCTGACTGATTAAAGGCCGATTCGTCGCATAATGCGGAAAAAATCGCAAAAGATTTTTAACCTCCGAATAGCTGACCAGCTCTCGCCATATCATGACAGTCAGTTTTCGGCTTTCTCTACTGAGGTGTTTGCTCGGATAAACGAGAAACACAATCATAGTAGTTCTCCCTTTACTACCCTAGCCGATAGGACAGAACGTAAGGTAGCAATCACAGGAGCCGGGGAACCCAACTATTGACCAAAGACATGATTCGGAGCCATATAATGCTAAAATTTGGGGGGGCAAACTATACTGTAAAAAGTGTTCGGACTTTGTTGCCATAGTATGGATCACAATGAAGCCCCTGGCAAATTAAAGTGTACCAAAGTGTACGGGTGCAATCGATAAGAATAGCGAAATAAACTGAAGTAGTAAGCTAGTGCCACGTAGGTTGGGCCACAAACTGTTTCCATTGTAATTTTATAAATACGTCAAAGCGTATTTGTACAAATAGTGCGATAAGCAACAGGGCTATTTAACATGCCAAGACCAAGGGGGAGCTGCGTGCGGGTCCTGAAAATAGGTAGAATGCTCGTCAAGAAGAACATATAGAGATTCCCCCACACGTATGTACTACTTGCTGCCTTGGTATATCGATCCTCCGAAAGGACCAGTGATCATGCCGTCGGGAGGGGCCTGTGAAAGAAAAGACTAAAAATAGTAAAAAGGAAAAGGAAAAGTATGTGTGGGAGCCGTATGATGTTCCACAATCAAGTTACGCCTCCGTCTATGCCCATGGTATTTTGAGTGCATAGTTATGTACGCGCGGTACGTACGCCGCCATTTGGTCGGGACTGAGACGGAGGTCGAATTGCTAGTCGAGCTCCTGACGGACTGGACTGTCCTACTGCAGCGTAGCCTCTCGTTTGACAGTGTCCGGGAGCTTGGCCGCCGAATTAAGGTTCTGCTTGATAAGGCCGCTCTGTACTTCTACTGCTAGGGCCGCGGTGTGCTCCTCAGTACGGAGGGAGTGCTCCGTGTTTCCATTGACTGTTATGACACCGCGTGGTCCAGGCATCTTAAGTTTGAGATAAGCATAGTGTGGCACCGCATTGAATCGAGCAAGTGCAGTTCGTCCAAGCAGTGCGTGACAGCCACTGCGGAAGGGGACGATGTGGAAGATCAATTCTTCGCTTCAAAAGTTGTCAGGGGATCCAAAGACAACTTCCAATGTGATTGAACTCGTGCAGCGGGCCTCTACACATGGTATTCCTCCTTTAAAGGTAGTTTTTGTGGGCTTGATCCTTGATGGATCGATGCCCATTATGCGGTATGTATCCTAATAGAGCAGGTTGAGGCTGTTGCCGCCGTCCATGAGGACTCGCGTGAGGTGGAATCCATCAATAATTGGGTCAAGGAGCAGTGTTGCTGAATCGCCATGATGGATACTGGTCGGATCCCTGCGATCGAAAGTGATCGGGCAGGACAAGCATGGTTGAATTTTGGGGCGACTGGCTCTATCGCATAGACGTCCCTGAGCGCACGTTTGCGCTCCCTCTTGGGGATATGGGTAACGTATATCATGTTCACCGTTTTAACTTGGGGGGAAACTTCTTTTGTCCCCCCATGTTCGACATACGGGGCTCCTCGTCTTCATTCTCACTTTGCGACCCCTTCTCCTTGTCTTCGCATTTAATGTGCCGGCCTGTTTGAAGACCCAACAACTCCGATGGGTATGATTGGGTGGTTTATCAGGGGTGTCATGGATCTGACATGGACAATCGAGTATGCGTGTAACATCCCAAATTTTCAATTTGGAATGTTATACACTAGATCATCATGCATATCATATTTTCTTGCATTTTGCTGATCCTAGAAATTTCACGCAACTCAAGGACCCTCGGAGAGAGTTGGAGATTTTGTTATTTTCATATTTGAATCCTTCTCAAATTTTGAAGAAAGGATCTTTGGTTTTGTCGGAGTTTTATTTGCCTTTTATTTGGATAGGGAAAAATGCGCGTTTTCAAAATTTGCATTTTAGGCCCGGAGAAAAGTTCATTTTGTTCGACTCATTTTTAGGAGTCGGGGAAAATTTACTTTAGAAGTTTTGGAGTTCGTTTAGATCTCTTTTCTGTTTTTTTCTGCGCGTGAAACCGTTTAAAAAACAAAAACAAAAAAAAGCCGCAGCGCCTTGGGCCAAGGCCCAAGCCAAGCCACTGGCCAGGGCCAAGTCCCTCCCCTCGCGCGCGCGCGCCCAGGCAGGGAGCCGCCGCCTAGGAGTCCTTCTAGGACTCCGTTTGCATTTTTTTGGGACTCTTTTCCTTTTCCTTTTCCTACTCTATTTCTTGTTCCCTCCCCCAAGTAATCTCTCCTCTCCCCTCTTTATATACCCCAACACCCCCTCTAATCCCACATCAAACCCCAAGCCTCCACCGCGCCCCCAACCCCCGCCGCCCTAGTGCCGCGCCGCCCTTTCCCCGCGCCGCCCTGCGTCACCACCGCCGCCGCCCTTGTGCCGCCGCCGCCGCTCCTTGCCCACGCCGCCGCCGCCCTTGCTCGCCGCCGCCGGAGCCCCGTTCGCCGGAGACCTCGCCGGAGGTACCACGCCGCGTCTCTCTTTCTTTTCCACGGATCGGTTTTCTTCTAAATCTTTCCGATTCTTTTCTTCTCTTCCGATTCGTCTTCTAGATCGGTTCTTCGTTTTGATTTCTTTTCTCGAAACCCTAGATCAGATTCGTTCACTTTTCCGATTTAGTTGCCTAGCGACCATTCGCCGGACCGTTTGTCCTAACGAACGTGATCACCGGATTATCCTAGGTTAACGAACGTCCGTTCATTTAACTGTTCTTCTTTTTCTTTTCGCCGGATTTATTCCGCGATCGCGATCTCAGATCCGATCTTCTTTCTAGTCTATTTTCTCGCTCGTTTATCGGAATCAGGTGATTCAAGCGCCTGGAGTTTCGTTTCGAAACTGCCATTCTGACTAATCAACTTTAACTAAGTTTTTGCTATGGTAAAATTTGACCTAGTTTCAACTTGCTAGAACCGAGTTGTTTTCCGCCGTTTGTTTTCGGTTTCTTTGTTCGGTTCTTTCTTTCTTTGCAACCGGAGTTCTTAAGTTGAACTTTCTGGTTCGATCTCTTGTTCGAGTTTTACCTGTGCATTAGATGAGTACTTATTGTATGCTTGTTGTTTGTCTGGGATAGATTACCCGGATTGCGCCACCTGTTACTTCGAATCTCTAGGACTCGCGGATCATCAGCAAGGCAAGTAACACTTTGATCATACCTTTTCTACAACCCAGTTTTATTGCATTAGATCCATCCTCACACATTGCATGATTAGGATCTAATTAAATTGTGGGATGGGAAGTAGATGAGGTAGTACCTATTACCTGTTACTATGAAACCTTTGGGAGTTACTTCTACGTTTGCTTATTATGCCATGCTATGCTAGTAGACGTGGATTGGGTGAGTGATATCCATGACAGATGTGAGATTGATAATTTTAATGGCTTATCTAAGGTGGCAACTTAAACACACATCTGGGTAGATTGAGGCACCTGATGTCTATCAGGACTTGCCTGTTTTATTTTGGACCGCCACCCAGGCTCAAAGGGATCATAAGATCTTTCATGTTAAATACTTACGTGTGTAGCCACAAGCCAATATGGGTCTGGCATAGTTGACTAAGTCGTGCGAACTCTTATAGGGGTAGACTAGCAGATGTAGGGGATGTAGGTGGTACGGTCTACTCCATCGTAAGGTGCTAGCGCTTCTGAAAGACTGTGTCTCGGTCATCCGTTTCTCAAACACCAGTAGTGCGAGAAATCCAACGGAGGCGATCGAGTCTTGTGGGGAAAAGTGCACAAACCTCTGCAGAGTGTAACAAACTAATGATGATTAGCCGTGTCCCCGGTTATGGACATCTTGAGTATCTAGTACTTGAATATCATGTGAATCTCACCATGTTACTTCTAATTAATATTGTTGGGTTTTTAATGATTACTTTTAATTGGGATTGAGAATGCTGTCAACCATTCTCAATGTTTAACAACCACCATGATAGTTAAATAAATTTATTCCTTTGCAGTAGGGAAAAATTGGCTTTACGCAAAACAGTAACCATAGAGCTTTCCACCAGCCAAATATGCATATAGTATAGCTATTTCATTCCATTATTCTCTATGTGTTACCTTGCCAGCATATTCCATGTGCTGACCCGTTTCGGGCTGCAACGTTAATGTTGCAGACTTTTCAGACGACGATTAAGGAGCTTTTAGGTTGTGGTTCTATACTCAGTGATGCCGTTGGAGTTGATGGACCCATTTATCTTCCAAGTCTTCCGCTGTTATCGATATTAGATGGCCTTAAGCCATATTATTGTAATAAGTTCTCTTCAGAGACATCGATGTAATAAGTGTGTGATTGCCACTCTGCTATAAATCCTTTGATGTACTGTGTGGTCTCAGCATTACTGATCCAGGGATGACACCGGAGCACAGTAGACTTGATCCATTCGGGTCGGGTCACTACAGAGATGGTATCAGAGCACACGCTGACTGTAGGACATGACCACTAAGTCAAAGCCATAGATCACTATTCTCTCCTCATTTTCTAACTCCTCATCTTTTCTACTCTTTAGGATGAAGGACGCGAAGATTAAGTACGCTCAACCGGATGAAGGCACACCTTTTGGATTTCACTTGAAGGAAGTCACCAAGTACCTAAACATTGGAGTACCAAGTTTCACGGGAACCTTCAACGCCACTTCGCCTGAAGAGGAGCGCTGGAAGATTCAAGCTCACGTTCCGGGATGGACATTCGCGCCAATCACGAAGCCAATAGATAGTGTTTTCAATGCACCAACTTGGAGTCTAGGAAGGAGCATGGCAGCCCATATCACCATGGGACGCATTGGAGAAGTATATCAAGAAGACCTCAAGGACACTATCTACCAGATTTGCGGACGCCGAGATGAACAATGGGAGTTAGTCACCACCAAGAAGGATAGATCCATTGCAGCATTCATCCAGGAGTTAAACTAGCACATTCGACGCCACGAGAACCAGATGTGCAATGATATGATAGAATTGAAGAATGCGAAAGCAAGGATCATCGATCTAGAAGGAGAACTGAAGGCTACACGCAAGGACTACATGGACGAGATCGTAGCTCTAGCAAGACACAACGTCGATCTTAAACAAGAGATTGAAGAACTCAAGAGGGAGTTAGCATCCAGGAAGGAAGACATGTACGTTGCATGTCCAGATAATTACATCATCATCGATGACACCGATTCGGATCCAAGTGAACCCGAATTTGAAGACGAAGCTGGAGCGGACATCATGGAGTCTTCCACCGGTTAAAATTTCTAGATGACCACCAAATATTAGTAGTATCCCCCCCCATGTAAACACTATAGTTCGAGCACTTTTGCGATAGCTAGATCGATTGTAAGCCCTTGTTTGAATGAATGAAGTGATTTTGTGTGAATTTGCTCATGTGCATTGGGGTAGTGTTTTCTCTTTAGACCTCATTCTATTCTTATATCTCTTCTTTTCTAAACCCTCAGATGCCTCTGAGACGTGACCTCGAATTTACCATTAAGGATTGGTAACTATGTTTTTCCCTCAGACCTAATAGTACTGGAATCTCAAGGATTGGATGTGATATTAGGCATGGATTGGTTATCAAAGTATGAAGGGAATATTGAATGCGCTAGTAAGTCAATTTTGCTTACCACACCAGAAGGAAGAAGGATCAAGTATGTATCCCGGCATGTGCCAAATAGGACACAAGTAAATTGCCTAACAGGAGTTGTGCAGGAGGAAGTACCAGTGGTAAAGGATTTTCCTGATGTATTTCCTGAAGATTTGCCAGGCATGCCACCGGATAGAGACATTGAGTTTTTGATTGAGTTATTGCCAGGTACATGCCCAATATCACAGAGACCGTACCGAATGCCTGCAAAGGATTTGGTAGAAATTAAGAATCAGATTAAGGAGTTATTGGAGAAAGGTTACATTTGCCCAAGTTCTTCGCCTTGGGGATCACCCGTACTTCTAGTGGAGAAGAAGGATGGGTCATTAAGGATGGTTGTTGATTACCGTGGATTGAATGAAGTAACCATCAAGAACAAGTACCCACTGCCAATGATAAATGATCTGTTTGATCGTTTGCAAGGAGCTAAAGTGTTTTCCAAGATCGATTTGCGATTAGGGTACCACCAGTTGAAGATTCGAGAGCAGGACATACCTAAGACAACTTTTACCACAAGATATGGACTGTATGAGTATAACGTTATGTCATTTGGATTGACTAACGCACCTGCCTATTTTATGAACATGATGAACAAAGTGTTTATGGAATTTTTGGATAAGTTCGTCGTAGTGTTCATTGATGATATCCTGGTTTATTCAAAGAATGAAGAAGAGCATAAGGAACATTTGCGTTTGGTTTTGGAGAAACTAAGGGAACATCAGTTATATGCCAAATTTAGCAAATGTGAGTTTTGGTTGAAGGAAGTAGGATTCCTCGGACACGTTATATCCGGAGAAGGGATAGCAGTTGACCCCGCAAAGGTTGAGACCGTAACCAAATGGGAAGCACCAACGACAGTTGGAGAGATCCGGAGTTTCCTTGGACTCGCAGGATACTATCGGAGATTCATTGAGAACTTTTCAAAGATTGCAAAGCCTATGACGGAGTTGTTGAAGAAGGATACCAAGTTCAATTGGACTGAGGAGTGTGAGGCTAGTTTCAGGAGTTGAAGAAACGATTGGTTACCTCACCAGTGTTGATTTTGCCAGATCAGACCAAGGATTATGAGGTATATTGCGACGCTTCACGTCGAGGACTTGGAGCAGTGCTTATGCAGGAAGGGAGAGTTGTTTCGTATGCATCGCGACAACTGAAGCCTCATGAGTTGAATTATGCTACGCATGATTTGGAGTTAGCAGCCGTAGTGCATGCATTGAAGACATGGAGACATTTCCTCATTGGAAATCATTGTGAGGGTACACGGATCACAAGAGTTTTAAGTACATTTTCACGCAAAAGGAGTTGAATCTCAGACAAAGGAGATGGTTGGAGCTCATCAAGGATTATGATATGAGATTGCATTACCATCCCGGAAAGGCTAATGTAGTAGCAGACGCATTGAGCCGTAAGAGCCATGTCAATACGTTAATGACGGGAGGTATACCCAAGGAGTTAGCAGAAAACCTTCGTGGACTAAGTTTAGAGATAGTCCCAAAAGGCTATGTAACAGCATTGGAGATTCAGTCAACATTGATGGATAAAATCAGAGAAGCTCAGAAATCTGACAACGAGATGGCTTCGATAAAGGAGAAACTAAGCAAAGGAAAAAAGCAAAGGGATTTCATGAGGATGAGCACGATACCCTATCGTTTGAGGACCGTGTTTATGTGCCAAATGACCCGGAGATCAGGAAGTTGATTCTACAAGAGGCACATGATTCACCATATTCGATTCACCCAGGAAATACCAAGATGTATTTGGATTTGAAGAGACATTCTGGTGGACCGGAATGAAGAAGGATATTGCCGCTTATGTAGCAGTTTGTGACGTATGTCATAGAGTGAAGGCAGAACATCAGAAGCCAGCCGGATTGTTACAACCATTGCCGATACCCGAATGGAAGTGGGATAAGATAGGCATGGATTTTATCACAGGACTACCGAGGACGAAAGCAGGATATGACTCGATACGGGTAGTAGTTGATCGTTTGACGAAGGTAGCACATTTCATTCCAGTTAAGACCACTTACACCAGTGCTAAGTTGGCAAAGATATACATGACTAGGATCATTTGTTTGCATGGAGTTCCAAGGAGTATTGTATCAGATAGAGGAACCCAATTTACCTCAAAGTTTTGGAATCAGTTGCATGAAACTTTGGGAACCAGGCTAGAGTTCAGCACCGCTTTTCATCCGCAGACAGATGGACAAACCGAGAGAGTCAATTAGATTTTGGAAGATATGCTGAGAGCTTGTGCACTACATTATGGATCTAGTTGGGACGATAACTTGCCGTATGCGGAGTTTTCTTATAACAACAGTTACCAGACCTTTCGAAGCTTTGTACGCAAGGAGGTGCAGGACACCGTTGTCATGGGACGAAGTTGGAGACCGTCAGTTCTTTAGACCAGATTTGATTAAGGAGTCTGAACAGAAGGTGAAGTTGATTCGCGATAGGCTCAAGGTAGCCCAGTCCAGGCAAAAGAGCTACGCAGATTCTAAACGCAAGGAGACAGTTTAAGAAACCGGAGACAGGGTGTATCTCCGAGTATCCCCACTACGAGTTAAGCGCTTTGGAGTTAAGGGAAAGTTAGCACCGCATTTCGTTGGACCATATAAGATCTTGCAACGTATGGGAGAAGTCGCGTATAAGTTAGAATTACCAGAGGGACTGTCAGGAGTTCATGATGTATTCCATGTTTCTCAGCTGAAGAAATGTCATGCCGAGATGGCGGACGTACCGTTAAGAGATACAGTGCCGCTAGAAGCAATTCAGTTGAAAGACGACCTAACGTATGAACAGAAACCAGTCAAGATTCTCGAGTTTGCCAGCAGAGTTACCCGCAGCAAGGTTATCATGTTTTGCAAAGTTCAGTGGAACCACCACTCAGAGGATGAAGCCACCTGGGAGACAGAAGAAGATTTGCTCAAGGACCACCCTCACCTATTTTGTAGCCAACCCGAATCTCGAGGGCGAGATTCATCTTAAGGGGGGTAGGTTTGTAACATCCCAAATTTTCAATTTGGAATGTTATACACTAGATCATCATGCATATCATATTTTCTTGCATTTTGCCGATCCTAGAAATTTCACACAACTCAAGGACCCTCGGAGAGAGTTGGAGATTTCGTTATTTTCATATTTGAGTCCTTCTCAAATTTTGAAGAAAGGATCTTTGGTTTTGTCGGAGTTTTATTTGCCTTTTCTTTGGATAGGGAAAAATGCGCGTTTTCAAAATTTGCATTTTAGGCCCGGAGAAAAGTTCATTTTGTTCGACTCATTTTTAGGAGTCGGGGAAAATTTACTTTAGAAGTTTTGGAGTTCGTTTAGATCTCTTTTCTGTATTTTTCTGCACGCGAAACCGTTTAAAAAAAAGCTGCAGCGCCTTGGGCCAAGGCCCAAGCCAAGCCGCCGGCCAGGGCCAAGTCCCTCCCCTCGCGCGCGCGCCTAGGCAGGGAGCCACCGCCTAGGACTCCTTCTAGGACTCCGTTTGCGTTTTTTTGGGACTCTTTTCCTTTTCCTTTTCCTACTCTATTTCTGGTTCCCTCCCCCAAGTAATCTCTCCTCTCCCCTCTTTATATACCCCAACACCCCCCTCTAATCCCACATCAAACCCCAAGCCTCCACCGCGCCGCCAACCCGCGCCGCGCCCTTAGCCGCCGCCACCCTAGTGCCGCGCCGCCCTTGCCCCGCGCCGCCCTGTGTCTCCACCGCCGCCGCCCTTGTGCCGCCGCCGCCCTGCGTCACCGCCGCCGCCGCCCCTTGCCCACACCGCCGCCGCCCTTGCTCGCTGCCGCCGGAGCCCCATTCGCCGGAGACCTCACCGAAGGTACCGCGCCGCGTCTCTCTTTCTTTTCCTCGGATCGGTTTTCTTCTAAATCTTTCCGATTCTTTTCTTCTCTTCCGATTCGTTTTCTAGATCGGTTCTTCGTTTCGATTTCTTTTCTCGAAACCCTAGATCGGATTCGTTCTCTTTTCCGATTTAGTTGCCTAGTGACCATTCGCCGGACCGTTCGTCCTAACGAATGTGATCACCGGATTATCCTAGGTTAAAGAATGTCCGTTCGTTTAACCGTTCTTCTTTTTCTTTTCGCCGGATTTATTCCGCGATCGCGATCTCAGATCCGATCTTCTTTCTAGTCTATTTTCTCGCTCGTTTATCGGAATCAGGTGATTCAAGCGCCTGGAGTTTCGTTTCGAAACCGCCGTTCCGACTAATCAACTTTAACTAAGTTTTTGCTACGGTAAAATTTGACCTAGTTTCAACTTGCTAGAACCGAGTTGTTTTCCGCCGTTTGTTTTTAGTTTCTTTGTTCGGTTCTTTCTTTCTTTGCAACCGGAGTTCTTAAGTTGAACTTTCTGGTTCGATCTCTTGTTCGAGTTTTACCTGTGCATTAGATGAGTACTTATTGTATGCTTGTTGTTTGTCTGCGATAGATTACCCGGATTGCGCCGCCTGTTACTTCGAATCTCTAGGACTCGCGGATCATCAGCAAGGAAAGTAACACTTTGATCATACCTTTTCTACAACCCGGTTTTATTGCATTAGATCCATCCTCACACATTGCATGATTAGGATCTAATTAAATTGTGGGATGGGAAGTAGATGAGGTAGTACCTATTACCTGTTACTATGAAACCTTTGGGAGTTACTTCTACGTTTGCTTATTATGCCATGCTATGCTAATAGACGTGGATTGGGTGAGTGATATCCATGACAGATGTGAGATTGATAATTTTAATGGCTTATCTAAGGTGGCAACTTAAACACACATCTGGGTGGATTGAGGCACCTGATGTCTATCAGGACTTGCCTGTTTTATTTTGGACCGCCACCCAGGCTCAAAGGGATCATAAGATCTTTCATGCTAAATACTTGCGTGTGCAGCCACAAACCAATATGGGCTCTGGCATAGTTGACTAAGTCGTGCGAACTCTTATAGGGGTAGACTAGCAGATGTAGGGGATGTAGGTGGTACGTTCTACTCCATCGTAAGGTGCTAGCGCTTCTGAAAGACTGTGTCTCGGTCATCCGTTTCTCAAACACCGGTAGTGTGAGAAATCCAACATAGGCGATCGAGTCTTGTGGGGAAAAGTGCGCAAACCTCTGCAGAGTGTAACAAACTAATGATGATTAGCCGTGTCCCCGGTTATGGACATCTTGAGTATCTAGTACTTGAATATCATGTGAATCTCATCATGTTACTTCTAATTAATATTGTTGGGTTTTTAATGATTACTTTTAATTGGGATTGAGAATGCTGTCAACCATTCTCAATGTTTAACAACCACCATGATAGTTAAATAAATTTATTCCTTTGCAGTAGGGAAAAATTGGCTTTACGCAAAACAGTAACCATAGAGCTTTCCACCAGCCAAATATGCATATAGTATAGCTGTTTCATTCCATTATTCTCTATGTGTTA
Source organism: Triticum monococcum (assembly GCA_034509565.1). Classification (NCBI taxonomy): domain Eukaryota; kingdom Viridiplantae; phylum Streptophyta; class Magnoliopsida; order Poales; family Poaceae; genus Triticum; species Triticum monococcum. The sequence continues at coordinate 636,410,658 of CM067847.1, read as the reverse complement.
CCTTGCCAGCATATTCCATGTGCTGACCCGTTTCGGGCTGCAACGTTAATGTTGTAGACTTTTCAGACGATGATTAAGGAGCTTTTAGGTCGTGGTTCTATACTCAGTGATGCCGTTGGAGTTGATGGACCCATTTATCTTCCAAGTCTTCCGATGTTATCGATATTAGATGGCCTTAAGCCATATTATTGTAATAAGTTCTCTTCGGAGACATCGATGTAATAAGTGTGTGATTGCCACTCTGCTATAAATCCTTCGATGTACTGTGTGGTGTCAGCATTACTGATCCAGGGATGACACCGGAGCACAGTAGACTTGATCCATTCGGGTCGGGTCGCCACAATGCGGTCCAGGCTGGAAGAGCCTGAATTGTTCCTTTTATATGGCTTCTTCCACTGACCGGACTTGGCGCCACTGAATCCGACATTGACCGCCGTGTCATCAGTATTATCACCATTGTTTCAACGCTTATGCTTGTTGCGTCGGGGCTTGCCGTTGCTATTGTTAGCTTCGGAGGTGCCATGTTCGCTTGCATTATGATTGCTACGGGCTAGCCAACTATCTTCGCCCGCACAAAAGAGGGTCATAAGTGCCGTGAGGGCCGCCATGGACTTTGGCTTTTTTGGCCGAGGTGCCAGGTGAGCCATTCGTCGCAGATGCTGTGCTTAAAGGCCACTAGGGCTTCGGCATCCGGGCAGTCGACGATCTGGTTCTTTTTAGTTAAGAACCTTGTCCGGAATTTCCTGGCTGACTCTCTGGGCTGTTGAACTATGTGACTTAAGTCGCCCGCGTCCGGGGGTCATACGTATGTGCCTTGGAAGTTGTCACAGAAGGCATCTTCCAAGTCCTCCCAGCTGCCAATGGAGTTTTCAGGCAGGCTGTTCAACCAGTGCCGAGCTGGTCCCTTGAGTTTTAGCTGGAGGTATTTGATGGCATGAAGATCATCACCGCGGGCCATATGAATATAGAGAAGAAAGTCATCAATCCATGCAGCGAGATCTGTTGTTCCATCATATGATTCGATATTTGCGGGTTTAAACCCTTCTAGAAATTCATGCTCCATTACTTCATCAGTGAAGCAGAGGGGGTGTGCGGCGCCTCTATATCGGGCCAGGTCGCGACGTAGTTCAGATGGAGTCTGTCTGCGGCTTTCGGCCCGGGCGTGATTATGCTTGTCATGTTTAGCCTGATAGTCGTCGTCGTGCGTCGAGGCACGCCCCCGCGATCCATAGATCGACCTGGCCGGACCTGCTCTATTATTCAGGTGTTGCCACAGGTCATATGTGTATCCCCGAGCCGTTGTGTCTCTACCTTTACTGCGAGATAGTATGGGCCGGTGATCAGCTTGAGTTGCCATTTTGTCCCAACCACATGGTGGTCGGTCAGCCGCATTACGTGTTGCTGGTACGGGCTCAAGTGCCTCGTCATCGAATTGAGGTAGCAGTTTACGCTTCGGGTACCTTTTGGTTGGGCACACGAGGTTGTATTCGTCGGCTGCCAGGACATTAGTCCATCTATCGTTGAGTAGATCTTGATCAGCTTGAAGTTGCTGTTGTTTCTTTTTCAGACTCCTTGGAGTGGCTATTAACCGTTTCTTAAAGCGCTCCTGCTCGAGAGGTTCCTCATGCACGATAAAGTCTTCGTCGCCGAGGCTCACCTCATCCTCGGAGAGTGGAAGGTATTTACTGTCCTTCGAGTCTTCGTTTGCAGCCTTTTCATCAAGGCTAACTTGCCCATCCTCCCGATCGTCTTGTTCAAAGTTTTGCTCGACGGGGTTTTCTTGGTCTTCGGCATAGTCCGGAGTGTTGTTGTCTCTCGTGCCGGTATTTTTGTCTTTGTTGCGGCGTGATTTAGAGCGACGCCGTCGGTGTTTTGGTTGTATCTAGAGAGGTTTATCCTCTACTGGATTTTTCTTGTTATCGCTATCACTCTCCTTGGGTGTATCCACCATGTACACATCATACGAAGAGGTGGCCGTCCAGCATCTAGTAAATGGTGGGTTTTGGGCCTGCTCTTCTCCGGCATCGTCGTCCATACCGTCGATGTCTTCGAAGCCGTAATCGAGCATGTCAGTTAAGTCCTTGATAGTGGCGATGAAGTGGGTGGTGGGTGGGATGTAAAATTCCCCGTTCTCAGCCCCTAGTCCGGGCTAGGCGTAGTTCGGACGTTGCTCCTTCGAAATGACGAGGGATCGCATCAAGTCCAGAGCCTCTTTTAAAGGTGAGGTTTGGCGAGGGAGAAGAGAATCCATGGAGTACGGTGGGAAGAGGATTCCTCGGCCGAGCTCACACGATGCTGACTCCGGGAGTTTGGAACCAGTGTCCGGGGAAGAGTCCGGCATTGTGATGGTTGCCAGCGACACTGCTTCCTCCGGCTCTCCCGTACTGGGCTTAGTGGCCACAGATAGTCCAACGGGTTTAGAAATCTCGTCTTCGAACCTGGCGACGCGCTCCGGCTCTAAGGCCAGAGCAGAAGTTGGGGTCGTGAATCCTTGGAAGATCATGTCTCCTCGGATGTCAGCGACATAATCCAAGTTTCCAAAACTAATCTGGTGACCTGGGGCGTAGCTATCGATGTGCTCCAGATGGCAAGCGAGTTGGCCCACAATGTGAAGCCGCCGAACACAAAGATCTGACCGGGGAGGAAAACCTCCCCCGGGGTAGCGTTGTTGTAGATGATTGATGGAGCCATCGGACCTTCTAGTGATGACGCATCGGAACTCTCAATGAAAGCACCAATGCCGGTGTCAAAACCGGCGGATCTCGGGTAGGGGGTCCCGAACTGTGCGTCTAGGGTCGATGGTAATAGGAGACAGGGGATGCGATGTTTACCCAGGTTCGGGCCCTCTTGATGGAGGTAATACCCTACATAATGCTTGATTCATCTTGATGAGTATGAGAATTACGAGAGTTGATCTATCACGAGATCGTTGTGGCTAAACCCTAGAAGTCCAGCCTATATGATTGTGATTGCCTCTACGGACTAAACCCTCCAGTTTATATAGACACCGGAGGTGCCTAGGGTTGTACATAGTCGGTTTACAAAGGAAGGAATCTACATATCGGAACGCCAAGCTTGCCATCCATGCAAAGGAGAGTCCCATCGGGACACGGGAGGAAGTCTTCTGTCTTGTATCTTCATAGTCCGCCAGTCCAGCCCATGTTACATAGCCCGGACGCCCGAGGACCCCTTAATCCAGGACTCCCTCAGCAGGATCGTCAGATCAGCTAGAAGAGAGACTGAAGGCTGCGCATGCAGATAAACAACATGCCGAAAAGCAAGAGGCTGCTGGTTAGCGTATACTAACACGGACCAGGGATGAGAAGAACAAGCTACAAGATGCCAACATCAAGCAGGCCGAGGAGCTGAAGGACATACGAGCCCAACTGGCGGATGACTTGAAAGAGAACAGAAAACTGAAAGGCGGCATATTTAGTATGCTTTTTAACCTCATTTCCATATAGTCCCCTAATGGGAAATTTACAAGTTTGTTTCTATAGGTGTGCTAACCGGGCGGCCGGAAGGGGAGGTGTTCGGATTTCAAGGTGATCTGCTACAAGAGATGTCCAAAGTGCATGAGCGAGCCCGGAAGGCAATAAGGAACATTGCTAAGGCTTTATGGCCGTCCGATTCTCCTCCAGGAAGTATGGAGGAACTTGTGAATTTATTCAAGGGAGCCTGTCACCGCTTTGGACTATGGAAGATATCAGCATGCCGAGAAGGCACATGAGAGGCCTGGGCCATGGTAAAAACACGGTAGACCGGACTGGATCCCAATCATATGGCTCGGGTCGGGCCTCGAGCACCAGATGGACAGGAAATTCCTATTAGCTTGCTATATGGCCAAGAAAAGATAGCTGCCATGTTTTCACAATAGGATTGTAAGCTAGACGACCTATTAGATGGCCTAGAGGAGGAGGAAGTTTTCGAGTCCAAGTAGTAATGTACTTTTATCGACAAACGTATCTCCAGCCGAATTATAAAATGATTGTCATGGCAGACCTTTCGCTTTAACCTCATAAATATAAAGTTTGGAGTGTTTCTGAATATTGTACTGATGGTAAACACTGAAGTATGATCGGAAACTAGGCAGTCCGGTCATAGTTTCTTGAACAGACAAGTTGTATTTGAGGAGTTATGTTATATTATATTTGATCGTAATAAACATCTTCCAGAGAGAATAGTTCCGTTAAGGGTTCCTCTGAAGGAAATATGCCCTAGAGGCAATAATAAAGTTTTTATTTATATTTCCTTATATCATGATAAATGTTTATTATTCATGCTAGAATTGTATTAACAGGAAACTTAGTGAATGTGTGAATCATAGACAAACAGAGTGTCCCTAGTATGCCTCTACTTGACTAGCTCGTTAATCAAAGATGGTTAAGTTTCCTAGCCATGGACATATGTTGTCATTTGATGAACGGGATCACATCACTAGAGAATGATTTGATGGACAAGACACATCTGTTAGCTTAGCACTATGATCGTTTAGTTTATTGCCATTGCTTTCTTCACAACTTATACATGTTCCTATGACTATGAGATTATGCAACTCCCGAATACCGGAGGAACACCTTGTGTGCTATCAAACATCACAACATAACTGGGTGATTATAAAGATGCTCTACAGGTGTCTCCGATGGTGTTTGTTGAGTTGGCATAGATCAAGATTAGAATTTGTCAATCCATGTATCGAAGAGGTATCTGTGGGCCCTCCCGGAAATGCACATCACTATAAGCCTTGCAAGCAATGAGATTGCTGAGTTAATTGCGGGATGATGCATTACGGAACGTGTAAAGAGACTTGCCTGTAACGAGATTGAACTAGGTATGATGATACCGATGATCGAATCTCGGGAAAGTAACATACCAATGACAAAGGGAACAACGTATGTTGTTGTGCGGTTTGACTGATAAAGATCTTCGTAGAATATGTAGGAACCAATATGAGCATCCAGGTTCCGCTGTGGGTTATTGACCAGAGATGAGTCTCAGTCATGTCTACATAGTTCTCGAACCCGTAGGGTCCGCACGCTAAACATTCGATGACAATATGTATTGTGAGTTATGTGATTTGATGTACCGAAGGTTGTTCGGAGTCCCGGATGTGATCATGGACATGACTAGGAGTCTCGAAATCGCTGAGACATAAAGATTGATATATTGGAAGGTTATGTTTGAACATCGGAAAGGTTTCGGATAGGTTCAGACATTTTCCGGAGTATCGGGGGGTTACTAGAACCCCCCCCCCCGGGGGGGGGGGGGGTTAATGGGCCTTCATGGGCCTTAGTGGAAGAGAGGAGGAGGCGGCCAGGTGGAGGCGCCCCCAAGCCCAATCCGAATTGGGGGGGGCTTTCCTTCTCCCCATCTTCCTCTTTCCTTCCCCTCCTAGTTAGACTAGGAAAGGGGGGAACCTACTCCTAGTAGGAGTAGGATTCCCCCCCCCCTTGGGGCGCGCCCCATGAGGCCGGCCAGCCCCCTCCTCCCCTCCTTTATATACGGGTGAGGGGGGCACCCCATAGACACACAAGTTGATTTCTTAGCCGTGTACGGTGCCCCCTCCACAGATTTCCACCTCGGTCATATTTGTCGTAGTGCTTAGGCAAAGCCCTACATCGGTAACTTCATCATCACCGTCACCACGCCGTCATGCTGACGAAACTCTCCCTGGGCCTTAGCTGGATCTAGAACTCGAGGGACATCACTGAGCTGAACATGTGCAGATCGCGGAGGTGTCGTGTGTTCGGTACTTGATCGGTTGGATCGCGAAGACGTTCGACTACATCTACCGCGTTATTTAACGCTTCTGCTTTGGATCTATGAGGGTATGTGAACACTCTCCCCGCTCGTTGCTATGTTTCTCCTAGATAGATCTTGCGTGCTCGTAGGAATTTTTTTGAAATACTATGTTCCCCAACAGTGGCATCCGAGACAGGTCTATGCGTAGATGTAATATGCACGAGTAGAACACAAAGGAGTTTTGGGCGTGGGTATATACATATTGCTTGCCGTCACTAGTTATTTCTTGATTTGGTGGTATTGTTGGATGAAGCGGCCCGGACCGACATTACATGACCGCGTTCATGAGACTGGTTCTACCGACGTGCTTTGCACACAGGTGGTTGGCGGTTGTCTATTTCTCCAACTTTAGTTGTATCGGATTTAATGAACAGGGTTCTTTCTGAAGATCAAAAGGCAATCACTACACCACGTTGTGGTTTTTATGCCGTTGGTAAGAACGGTTCTTGCTAAGCCCGTAGCAGCCACGCAAAACTTTCAACAACAAAGTAGAGGACGTATAACTTGTTTTCGCAGGGCATGTTGTGATGTGATATGGTTAAGACATGATAATATATAACTTGTTGTATGAGATGATCATGTTTTGTAACAGTTATCGGCAACTGGCGGGAGCCATATGGTTGTCGCTTTATTGTATGAAATGCAATCACCATGTAATAGTTTTACTTTATCACTAAGCAGTAGCGATAGTCGTAGAAGCAATAGTTGGCGAGACGACAACGATGCTTCGATGGTGATCAAGGTGTCAAGCCGGTGACGATGGTGATCATGACAGTGCTTTGGAGATGGAAATCAAAGTCACAACATGATGATGGCCATATCATATCACTTATTTGAGTGCATGTGATGTTTATCCTTTATGCATCTTATTTTGCTTAGTACGGCAGTAGCATTATAAGATGATCTCTCACAAAATTTCAAGGTACAAGTGTTCTCCCTAAGTATGCACCATTGCTACAGTTCGTCATGCCGAGACACCATGTGATGATCGGGTGTGATAAGCTCTACATTCAGATGCAATGGGTGCAAGCCAGTTTTGCACACACAATATACTTGGGTCAAACTTGACGAGCCTAGCATATGCAGATATGGCCTCGGAACACTGAGACCGAAAGGTCGAGCGTGAATCATATAGTAGATATGATCAACATAGTGATGTTCACCATTGAAAACTACTCCATCTCACGTGATGATCGGGCATGGTTTAGTTGATATGGATCACGTGATCACTTAGATGATTAGAGGGATGTCTATCTAAGTGGGAGTTCTTAAATAATATGAGTAATTGAACTTTAATTTATCATGAACTTAGTACCTGATAGTATTTTGCATGTCTATGTTGTTGTAGATAAATGGCCCGTGCTGTTTTTCTGTTGAATTTTAATGTGTTCCTAGAGAAAGCTAAGTTGGAAGATGATGGTAGCAACTACACGGACTGGGTCCATAACTTGAGGATTATCCTCATTGCTACACAGAGGAGTTACGTACTGGAAGCACCGCTAGGTGCCAAACCCGCTACAGGAGCAACACCAGATGTTATGAATGTCTGGCAGAGCAAAGCTGATGACTACTCGATAGTTCAGTGTGCCGTGCTTTACGGCTTAGAATCAGGACTTCAACGACGTTTTGAACGTCATGGAGCATATGAGATGTTCCAGTAGTTGAAGTTAATATTTCAAGGAAATGCCCGGATTGAGAGATATGAAGTCTCCAATAACTTCTACAATTGCAAGATGGAGGAGAATAGTTCTGTCAGTGAACATATACTCAGAATGTCTGGGTACCACAACCACTTGACTCAACTGAGAGTTAATCTTCCTGATGATAGTGTCATTGACAGAGTTCTTCAATCACTTCCACCAAGCTACAAAATCTTCGTGGCGAACTATATTATGTAAGGGATGGATAAGACAATTGCCGAGCTCTTCGCAATGCTAAAGGCTGCGGAGGTAGAAATCAAGAAGGAGCATCAAGTGTTGATGGTAAACAAGACCACTAGTTTCAAGAAAAAGGGAAAAGGGAAGAAGGGTAACTTCAAGAAGAACGACAAGCAAGTTGCTGCTCAAATGAAGAAGCGCAAGTCTGGACCTAAGCCAGAGGCTGAGTGCTTCTACTGCAAAGGGACTGGTCACTCGAAGCGGAACTGCCCCAAGTATTTGGCGGATAAGAAGGATGGCAAAGTGAAAGGTATATTTGATATACATGTTATTTATGTGTACCTTACTAATGCTCACAGTAGCGCCTGGGTATTTGATACTAGTTCTGTTGCTAATATTTGCAACTCGAAACAGGGGCTACAGATTAAGCAAAGATTGGCTAAGGACGAGGTGACGATGCGCATGGGAAATGGTTCCAAAGTCGATGTGTTCGCCGTCGGCATGCTACCTCTACATCTACCTTCGGGATTAGTATTAGACTTGAATAATTGTTATTTGGTGCCAGCGTTAAGCATGAACATTATATCTGGATCTTGTTTGATGCGAGACGGTTATTCATTTAAATCAGAGAATAATGATTGTTCTATTTATATGAGTAATATCTTTTATGGTCATGCACCCTTCATGAGTGGTCTATTTTTATTGAATCTCGATAGTAGTGATATACATATTCATAGTATTGAAGCCAAAAGATATAAGTTTAATAATGATAGTGCCACTTATTTGTGGCACTACCGTTTAGGTCATATTGGTGTAAAGCGCATGAAGCAAATCCATGCTGATGGGCTTGGAATCACTTGATGCATGCGAACCATGCCTCATGGGCAAGATGACTAAGACTCCGTTATCCGAAACAATGGAACGAGCAACAGACTTATTGGAAGTAATACATACTGATGTATGCGGTCCAATGAGTGTTGATGCTCGTGGCGGGTATCTTTATTTTCTAACCTTCACAGATGATTTAAGCAGATATGGGTATGTCTACTTAATGAGACATAAGTCTGAAACATTTGAAAAGTTCAAAGAATTTCAGAGTGAAGTGGAAAATCATCGTAACAAATTAAGTTTCTACAATCTGATCGTGGAGGTGAATATTTGAGTTATGAGTTTGGTCTTCATTTGAAACAATGCGGAATAGTTTCGCAACTCACGCCACCTGGAACCCCACAGCGTAATGGTGTGTCCGAATGTAGTAACCACACTTTATTAGATATGGTGTGATATGTGATGTCTCTTACTGATTTACCGCTATCATTTTGGGGTTGTGCTTTAGAGACGACTGAATTCACGTTAAATAGGGCACCATCTAAATCCGTTGATATGACACCATATGAACTGTGGTTTGGCAAGAAATCCAAGTTGTCGTTTCTTAAAGTTTGGGGCTGCGACGCTTATGTGAAAAAACTTCAACCCGATAAGATCAAACCCAAATCGGAGAAATGTGTCTTCATAGAATACCCAAAGGAGGATGTTGGGTAAACCTTCTATCATAGATCCGAAGGAAAGATATTCATTGCTAAGAATGGATCCTTTCTAGACAAGGAGTTTCTCTTGAAAGAAGTGAGTGAGAGGAAAGTAGAACTTGATGAGGTAACTGTACCTTCTCCCTTATTGGAAAGTAGTTCATCACAGAAATCAGTTCCAGTGATTCCTACACCAATTAGTGAGGAAGCTAATGATGATGATCATGAAACTTCTGATCAAGTTACTACCGAACCTCGTAGGTCAACCAGAGTAAGATCCACACCAGAGTGCTACGGTAATCCTGGAAGTCATGGTACTTGACCATGACAAACCTACGAACTATGAGGAGGCAATGATGAGCCCAGATTTCGCGAAATGGCTTGAGGCCATGAAATCTGAGATGAGATCCATGTATGAGAACAAAGTGTGGACTTTGGTTGACTTGCCCGATTATCGGCAAGCCATAGAGAATAAATGGATCTTCAAGAAGAAGACTAACGTTGACGGTAATATTACTGTCTATAAAGTTGGACTTGTTGTGAAAGGTTTTCAAAAAGTTCCAGGAGTTGACTACGATGAGACCTTCTCACCCGTAGCGATACTTAAGTCGGTCCGAATCATGTTAGCAATTGTTGTGTTTTATGATTATGAAATTTGGCAAATGGATGTCAAAATTGCATTCCTCAATGGATATCTTAAAGAAGAGTTGTATATGATGCAACCGGAAGGTTTTGTCGATCCAAAAGGTGCTAACAAAGTGTGCAAGCTCCAGCGATCCATTTATGGACTGGTGCAAGCATCTCGAAGTTGGAATATACGCTTTGATAGTGTGATCAAAGCATATGGTTTTATACAGACTTTTGGAGAAGCCTGTATTTACAAGAAAGTGAGTGGGAGCTCTGTAGCATTTCTGATATTATATGTAGATGACATATTGTTGATCGGAAATGATACTGAATTTCTAAATAGCATAAAAGGATACTTGAATAAGAATTTTTCAATGAAAGACCTCGATGAAGCTACTTATATATTGGGCATCAAGATATATAGAGATAGGTCAAGACGCTTAATTGGACTTTCACAAAGCACATACCTTGATAAAGTTTTGAAGAAGTTCAAAATGGATCAAGCAAAGAAAGGGTTCTTGCCTGTGTTACAAGGTGTGAAGTTGACTCAGACTCAATGCCCGACCACTGCAGGAGATAGAGAGAAAATGAAAGTCATTCCCTATGCCTCAGCCATAGGTTCTATCATGTATGCAGTGCTGTGTACCAGACCTGATGTGTGCCTTGCTATCAGTTCAGCATGGAGGTACCAAAGTAATCCAGGAGTGGATCACTGGACAGCGGTCAAGAACATCCTAAAATACCTGAAAATGACTAAGGATATGTTTCTTCTTTATGGAGGTGACAAAGAGCTCGTCGTAAACGGTTACGTCGTGCAAGCTTTGACACTGATCCAGATGACTCTAAGTCACAAACCGGATACATATTTTTATTGAATGGTGGAGCTGTCAGTTGGTGCAGTTCTAAGCAGAGCATCATGGCGGGATCTACGTGTGAAGCGGAATACATAGCTGCTTCGGAAGCAGCAAATGAAGGAGTTTGGATGAAGGAGTTCATATCCGTTCTAGGTGTAATACCTAGTGCATCAGGTCCAATGAAAATCTTTTGTGACAATACCAGTGCAATTGCCTTGGCAAAGGAATCCAAATTTCACAAGAGAACCAAGCACATCAAGAGATGCTTCAATTCCATCCGCGATCAAGTCAAGGAGGGAGACATAGAGATTTGCAAGATACATACGGATATGAATATTGCAGACCCGTTGACTAAGCCTCTCTCACTAGCAAAACATGATCAACACCATGACTCCATGGGTGTTAGAATCATTACTGTGTAATCTAGATTATTGACTCTAGTGCAAGTGGGACACTAAAGGAAATATGCCCTAGAGGCAATAATAAAATTGTTATTTATATTTCCTTATATCATGATAAATTTTTATTATTCATGCTAGAGTTGTATTAACCGGAAACTTAGTGCATGTGTGAATACATAGACAAACAGAGTGTCCCTAGTATGCCTCTACTTGACTAGCTCGTTAATCAAAGATGGTTAAGTTTCCTAGCCATGGACATGTGTTGTCATTTGATGAACGGGATCACATCATTAGAGCATAATGTGATGGACAAGACCCATCCGTTAGCTTAGCACTATGATCGTTTAGTTTATTGCTATTGCTTTCTTCATAACTTATACATGTTCCTATGACTATGAGATTATGCAACTCCCGAATACCAGAGGAACACCTTGTGTGCCAAACGTCACAACGTAATTGGGTGATTATAAAGATGCTCTACAGGTGTCTCGGATGGTGTTTGTTGAGTTGGCATAGATCGAGATTAGGATTTTTCACTCCGTGTATCGGAGAGGTATCTCTGGGCCCTCTCGGTAATGCACATCACTATAAGCTTTACAAGCAATGTGACTAATGAGTTAGTTGCGGGATGATGCATTACAGAATGAGTAAAGACACTTGCCGATAACGAGATTGAACTAGGTATGATGATACCGACGATCGCATCTTGGGCAAGTAACATACTGATGACAATGGGAACAACGTATGTTGTTGTGCGGTTTGACCAATAAAGGTCTTCGTAAAATATGTAGGAACCAATACGATCATCTAGGTTCCGCTATTGGTTATTGACCGGAGGTGAGTCTCGGTCATGTCTACATAGTTCTCGAACCCATAGGGTCCGCTCGCTTAACGTTCGATGATGATATGTATTGTGAGTTGTGTGATTTGATATACCGAAGGTTGTCCGGAGTCCCGGATGTGATCACGGACATGACGAGGAGTCTCGAAATGGTCGAGACATAGAGATTGGTAAATTGGAAGGTTATGTTTGAACACCGGAAAGTTTTCAGATTGGTTCGGGCATTTTCCAGAGTACGGGGGGGGGGGGTTACCGAAACCCCCCGGGGGTTAATGGGCCTGCATGGTCCTTAGTGGAAGAGAGGAGGAGGCAGCCAGGTGGAGGCGCGCGCCCCCCAAGCCCAATCCGAATTGGGGGGGGCTTTCCTTCTCTCCCTCTTCCTCTTTCCTTCCCCTCCTAGCTGGACTAGGAAAGGGGGGAACCTACTCCTAGTAGGAGTAGGATTCCCCCCCTTAGGGCGCGCCCCATGAGGCCGGCCGGCCCCCTCCTTCCCTCCTTTATATACGGGGGAGGGGGCACCCCATAGACACACAAGTTGATTTCCTAGCCGTGTGCGGTGCTCCCCTCCACAGATTTCCACCTCGGGCATATTCTCGTAGTGCGTAGGTGATGCTCTGCATCGGTAACTTCATCATCACCATCACCACACCGTCGTGCTAACGAAACTCTCCCGCGGCCTCAGCTGGATCTAGAGTTCGAGGGACGCCACTGAGCTGAACGTGGGAGATCTCGGAGGTGCCGTGTGTTCGGTACTTGATCGGTTGGATCGCGAAAATGTTTGACTACATTAACCGCGTTCTTAATGCTTCCGCTTTCGGTCTATGAGGGTACATGGACACACTCTCCTCGCTCGTTGCTATGCTTCTCCTAGATAGATCTTGCGTGATCGTGGGAAATTTTTGAAATACAACGTTCCCCAACATCCGTTCCCTGGGCCAGCATGCGTTGTTGTGCATGCCTGAGTTGTGATACTAAAAATCACAGTATACATTGTATTTTTGGGGGCTTATATCGCAACGATGGCAGTTCATATTTTGTTCGCCGACCTATTATTCCCTTAAGTACACTAGCCTTCGGCTTCACCCATCTGAGGTACATGTCCGGATGAACCGGCTATAACAATCGCAGGGGTGCTCCCTTTATGCCCTAGACGAACAATCGGGAACGTAGGGCATAAGCACAAGAGCCAGGCAACCCAGCTTGGCAAAATCTTAAGTCATAAAGGTGCATATAATGGCGAAGGAAAGACATATATGAGAAGACGACCCATATATACGGTGAGCTTTATGCTCGAAAATAATAATAAGCTTCTGTGACAAGAAGGCTCCAGGTATTGGGGGGTATGTACATTTAAGGATGTATACCCCTTAAGTGTGCGGTTTATCCGAACACGGGCTAGAAGTCGCATAAAAACGAAAAGAAGAAAGAGAAAAAAGAGAAACATGGGACGAACAATGAGTACGGACTTAGGCGTAGAATCTTCGGAGTTTGGCAGTGTTCCATGGGTTCGGCTCTAAGTAATTGTTCGATGCATTATGAAGGCGATAGGCTCCTCCAGTGAGAACTTCATCTATAATGAAGGGTCCCTACCATTTGGGCTTGACCTTGTCCTTTTTCTTCTCTCATAGGCATAGAACGAGTTCACTGACATTATAAGTCTTGGCCCGCACCTCTCTGCTTTGGTATCTTCAAGCTTGTTGTTGGTAGAATGCTGAGCGAGCTTTTGCAACATCGCGCTCCTTCTCCAAGCCATCTAAGTCATCTTGCCGATCGAGCTCGGCCTCCCTCTCTTCTTGCATGCGTACTCGAGGTGAGTCGTGAATAATATCGTAGGGCAAGACGGCCTCTGCGCCATACACCATAAAGAATGGTGTGTATCCAGTCGTCCGATTGGGCGTGGTCTGCAGCCCCCAGAGTACGGAGTCAAGCTCCTCAACCCAGTGTTTATCTGACTCCTTTAAGGATTGCACTAGTATGGGTTTAATGCCGCTCATTATCAGGCCATTAGCCCATTCGACTTGACCATTTGTTTGAGGGTGGTAGACGGAGCCATAATCGAGCTTGATGCCTAGATTAGCACACCAAGTTTTTACTTCGTCGGTTGTGAAGTTAGAGCCATTATCGGCGATGATGCTGTGTGGGACACCATAACGGTGTACGACACCGGATATGAAATCTATCGCTGGTCCAACTTCGGCCATTTTAACTGGTTTGGCCTCTATCCACTTAGTGAATTTATCTACCATGACCAGAAGGTATTTTTTTTATTATGGCTTCCTCCTTTAAGGGGTTCGACCATGTCAAGCCCCCAGACCGCAAAAGGCCAAGTAATGGAGAATGTTTGTAGGGCGGTAGGCGGCATATGGCTTTGATTGGCAAAAAGATGGCATCCTACACAATGTTGGACAAGGTCTTGTGCATCTGCTCGGGATGTAGGCCAGACAAAACCGATACAGAAGGCCTTAATTACAAGGGCCTGAGCTGCGGCATGATGGCCACCAAGACCAGCATGGATTTTGGCCAAGAGTTGTCGCCCCTCTTCTTCGGAGATACATCTTTGAAGGACTCTGGTAGTACTTTTCTTGTAGAGCTTTCCTTCATGAACCATGTAAGATTTTGAGCCTCGAATGATGCACCGAGACTCATTCTGGTCCTCAGGACGCTCTCGCCTATAAGGTAGGCCATGAAGGGTTTGGTCCATGGGGCGATGACTGCCATGATTACATGGGCCAATGGTGTTATTTCGGTGGCCGAGCCCCCGATGATATCGGAATTATGTTCGGAATCTAGGGGTATGATCGGGTCTGGACTGGTGTTGCTGCTCTCGTCCTGCCATACCATGGATGGCTTGAAGAGCCTCTCCACAAAGGTATTGGGTGGGAAGGGGTCGCGCTTAGCGCCCATGCGAACAAGGATGTCCATTGCTTGATTACTCTCTCGGGCCACGTGATGAAACTCGAGACCCTCAAACCGAGCTGATATTTTAAGTACGGCGTTGCGGTAAGCCGACATCTTCGGATCTTTGGCATCAAATTCTCTGTTTATTTGGGATATTGCAAGGTTTGAATCCCCGCGCACCTCGAGGCGTTGTATGCCCATAGAGACGGCCATCTGAAGACCATGCAATACGGCCTCATATTCGACTATGTTATTTGAGTTTGTGTACAGTATTTGGAGCACATAACGGACTGTGTCTCCTGTGGGGGATGTCAGGACGACACCGGCCCCAAGTCTGGCTAGCATTTTAGACCCGTCGAAGTGCATCACCCAGTTGGAATATGTGTCGTACTCTTTAGGAAGTTCGGCCTCTATTCATTCGGCGACGAAGTCAGCCAACACCTGAGATTTAATGGCTCGGTGTGGCTTATATGTTATTTCAAACGGTAAGAGCTCAATGTCCCATTTGGCAATCCGACCGGTGGCATCCAGGTTGTTTATTATATCATTAGGTGGTACTTTGGAAGCCACCATGATCGAACACTCTTGAAAGTAGTGCCGCAGCTTCCCGGATGCCATGAAGACCGCATACGCTATCTTTTGATAATGTGGGTAATGGGATTTGCATGGTGTGAGGACCGTTGATACATAGTATACTGGTTTTTGAAGTGGGAATTTATGTCCCTCTTCTTCTTGTTCGACGACGAGCACCGCACTCACCACCTAGTGTGTTGCGGATATGCACAGTAGCATGGGTCACCAACGTTTCAAGCGACCAGGATTGGGTTGCTTGCTAATAAAGCTTTTATTTCTTCCAGTCCGGCTGTTGCAGCATCCATCCACGCAAAGTGGTCGGTGCATCGGAGCAGGCGATACAGTACCAGTGCATCTGGAGATAAAGCGGCTCAAAGCTGGCATGCACCCGGCTAGTTTTTGGACCTGCTTGAGGTCTGTTGGTGTAGCCAACTGCAACAGGGCTCAGATTTTGGCTGGTTTGCTTGAATTCCCTTATTGGAAACAATGAACCGAAGCACTTTTCCGGCGGGAACGCCAAAAACGCACTTTTCCGGATTGAGTCGTATGTCATATCTTCGGAGGTTGTCGAATGTAAGGCGTAAGTCGTTCACCAATGATTCTACACGCTTAGTTTTGATGACTACATCATCTACATATGCCTCAACTATCTTGGCAATTCTCTTTTCCAGGCACGTTTGAATCATGTGTTGGTATGCGGCACCGCGTTTTTGAGCCTGAAGGGCATAGTGTTGAAGCAGAAGGGCCCGTATGGGGTGATGAATGACGTTGCGGCTTGGTCAGATTCCTTCATTTTGATTTGATGTTATCCGGAGTATGCGTCGAGGAAGCACAGTGTGTCGTGTCCTGCGGTTGCATCAATAATATGGTCGATGCGAGGTAGTGGGAAGGGATCCTTAGGGCAAGCTTTATTAAGGTCCTTGAAGTCGACACACAAGCGCCAAGATTTATCCTTCTTCGGCACCATGACTAGGTTTGATAGCCAGTCCGGATGTTTGATTTCTCTAATAAACCCGGCTTCGAGTAGCTTGGCTAGCTCCTCCCACATGGCATGTCGTTTGTGTTTGGAAAATCGCCGCAATGTTTGCTTGACTGGTTTGTATCCCTTCAATATATTGAGACTATGTTCAGCGAGCGTGCGTGGGATTCCTGGCATATCCGAGGGGTGCCAGGCAAAGATGTTTCAATTCTCACGCAAGAACACGCGCAATGCGGCGTCGACCGTTGGATCCAGATGTGCCCCAATGGAAGCTGTCTTCTCGGGGTCCGTCGGGTGAACTTGAAATTTGACTACCTCGTCTGCTGGCTTGAAAGAAGTGGATTTAGGCCTTTTATCAAGAATTACGTCGTCTCTATCCACTGTGGAACACAGAGCGGTGAGCTCCTCATCCGCTAGGGCTTCGGACAGTGCCTCGAGGGCCAAGGATGAGGTTTTGTTTTCAGTGCGGAGTGCTATGTCCGGATCACTGGCGATAGTGATAACACCGTTGGGCTGGGACATTTTGAGCTTCATGTACCCGTAATGAGGTACGGCTTGAAAGCTTGTGAGTGTGTCTCGCCCTAACAGGACATGATATCCATTGTTGAAAGGGGCCACCTGGAAGATTATCTCTTTGGACCTATAGTTCTCTGGCGTGCCGAATACTACGTCGAGTTTAATTTTACCCAAGCATCTTGCTTCCCGACTAGGGATAATTCCTCGAAAGGTTGTATTACTTTGCTCAATGCAACTCCTGTCCATTTGTATTTTATTGAGCGTGTCTTTGTAGATGAGGTTCATTCCACTGCCGCTGTCCATGAGCACTTTAGTGAGGTGGAAGCCGTCTACAATTGGGTTTAGAACCAAAGCGGCTGGTGCTCGGACTGATCGGGCCCTTGGCTCGTCCTTGGCATTGAAGGTTATCACCATATCATTCCAAGGGTTTATTGCGGCTATGTGATTGACTTCGGCGAGGTCGCGGAGTGCCCTTTTACGCCGGTTGTTTGAATAAAAGGTCTCAAAGACCGTAAACACACTGAGGTTGTTATCCTCAGGGGAATGCCTTGCTGGAGTAGTATTGGTGAGAATAGCCTCCGCGCTTTTAGCCACATGCTTATCCAACATGCCCGAAGGCTATGAGTTGGTTCAGAATTTGGCATCGCGTGTATCTGACAGGGCTTGTCGAGCCATTCATCAAGGACGGTTTTGTGTCCCGATAAGGGCTTTATTTTTCTTTCTGTGAAGTAATGATCAGGTGCCCCGTAAGGGTGCATCCTTTTGGTCTGGCCGGTGGGTGGCTTAAAGGTCGGTGGTTCCCACTGAGCTATCTGTGTTTTCCAAGCGCTTTCCATTGCACAATACTTCCGTACTATGTGTGCCAAATCTGCAAAGTGCAGTATCTGGCATCAATTGAGGGCATTGAGGATCCCCTCGTCTGTATAGTTGCGGCAAAAGACTGATACCGCATCATTGTCGCAGCAATCTTTGATCTTGTTTTTAACAAGTAGAAATCTAGCCCAAAAGTGGTCGACTATTTCCTGAGGTTGCTGTCATATATACATTAAATCACATATCTCTGGGGGACTGGAATTGCTTGGAAAGTATTGATTGTGGTGGGTGGGTGGGCTTAAATCCAAACCTTGACCCATTGTGGAATCCGGATTTTGAAAATTTTCTGAGGTCATTGGCCCAAGATCCGGAGTGTCCTGGGGCTTTTTAGACTCAGCACCAGATTCTATGTTCAGAGGACAGATGATCTCTTCTTGAAGATGAGTGTCCGACACGTAGGGCTTGGGGATCCGAACATAGTTTGTTTTCAGTATAGAGGAGCGGTATCCTCAACTTGTTCTTCCACGACAGTCATCAGGTGGGTGACAGGTGGAGACCTGATTTCCTTCTGATCGGGTTTAAGCCCAATTAGATCGTAATCTGTTGCGACCCACAGGGCGACAATGCGATCTAGCAGTCCGTTTAAAGATGAGACAAATGCCGGATCCATCTTATCAATGCTTTTGGGGTTGATGCAGATATGTTTTTTGGCAATCCGAGGGACCACCTTGGGCTTAATGGCCGGGCAGGCGCCTATGGTGAAATTACCAATCTGGAGGGTTTGCCCAGGAACTACGGCTCCTCCAGAGGTGATTTTATCGTTGACGATGACGCGAGCCATCGATCCTTCTATAGACAACATGGAGAAACTCTCAATGAAAGCACGAATGCCGGTGTCAAAACCGGCAGATCTCGGGCAGGGGGTCCCAAACTGTGCGTCTAAGGATCGAAGGTAACAGGAGGTAGGGGACATGATGTTTACCCAGGTTCGGGCCCTCTTAATGGAGGTAATACCTTACTTCCTGCTTGATTGACTTTGATGAGTATAGGGGTTACAAGAGTTGATCTAGCTCTAGCCTGTATGATTATGATTGCCTCTACAAACTAAAGCCTCTGGTTTATATAGACACTGGAGGGGGCTAGGATTGTACAAGGTCGGTTTATAGAGGAAGGAAACTACACATCCGGACGTCAAGCTTGCCATTCATGCAAACAAGAGTCCTATCCGGACACGGGGGAAGGTCCTCGATCTTGTATCTCCACGGCCCATCATTCTGGCCCACATTACATAGCCCGGACGCCCGAGGACCCCCTAGTCCAGTACTCCCTCATTGGTGGTAAGCAGCATGACTATTATCGCCCACAACTCATTATTTTCTACTCGTGCATATATCATCTATGCATAGACCTGCCTTGGATGCCACTGTTGGGGAACATAGTAATTCAAAAAAAATCCTAAGATCAAGCAAGATCTAACTAGGAGATGCATAGCAACAAGAGGGGAGAGTGTGTCCATGTACCCTCGTAGACCGAAAGTGGAAGCGTTTAATAACGCGGTTGACGTAGTCGAACGTCTTCACGATCCAATCGATCCAAGTACCGAACGTACGGCACCTCCGTATTCAGCACACGTTCAGCACGATGATGTCCCTCGATCTCTCTTGATCTAGTTGAGGACGAGGGAGAGTTCTGTCAGCACGACGGCGTGGTGACGGTGATGATGAAGTTACTGGTGCAGGGCTTCACCTAAGCACTGCGACGATATGACCGAGGTGTTGAACTGTGGAAGGGGGCACCACACACGGCTAAGAGATTGTCTGTTGTGCTATTGGGGTGCCCCCTGGCCACATATATAAAGGAGGGAGGGAGAGAGGAGGCCGGCTAGGAGGGGCGCACCAAGGTGGGGAGTCCTACTTGGACTCCTAGTCCAAGTAGGATTCCCTAGCCCTTGTCCAATTCGGTTTGAGAAGGGGGGAGGCACGCCACCTCGTGGCCGTTCTTCCCTCTCTCCACTAAAGCCCACCTAGGCCCATTAATTTCCCCGGGGGGTTCCGGTAACCTCCAGGTACTCCGGAAAAATGCACGAACTACTCGGAACCATTCCGATGTCCAAATGCAACCTTCCAATATATGAATATTTACCTCTCGATCATTTAGAGATTCCTTGTCACGTCTGTGATCTCATCCGGGACTCCAAACAAACTTCGGTCATCAAATCACATAACTCATAATACAAATCGTCATCAAACGTTAAGCGTGCGGACCCTACAGGTTTGAGAACTATGTAGACATGACCGAGACACATCTCTGGTCTATAACCAATAGCGGAACCTAGATGCTCATATTGGCTCCTACATATTCTACGAAGATCTTTATCGGTTAAACTGCATAACAACATATGTTATCCCTTTATCATCGGTATGTTACTTGCCTAAGATTCTACCGCCGGTATCATCATACCTAGTTCAATCTCGTTACCGGCAAGTCTCTTCACTTGTTCCGTTGCATCATCCCGTAACTATCTCTTTAGTCACATTGCTTGCGAGGCTTATAGTGATGTGCATTACCGAGAGGGCCCAGAGATACCTCTCTGATACACGGAGTGACAAATCCTAATCTCGATCTATGCCAACTCAACAAACACCATCCGAGACACCTGTAGAGTGCTACCTCTTGAGCACTGCGTTGGTTTTTCCCCGAAGAGGAAGGGATGATGCGGCAGAGCAGCGTAAGTATTTCCCTCAGTTTTGAGAACCAAGGTATCAATCCAGTAGGAGGCTACGCGCGAGTCCCTCGTACCTGCACAAAACAAATAAATCCTCGCAACCAACGCGATAAGGGGTTGTCAATCCCTACATAGCCACTTACAAGAGTGAGATCTGATAGATATGATAATATAATATTTTTGGTATTTTTATGATAAAGATGCAAAGTAAAATAAAAGCAAAATAAAAAGCAAAGGAAATTATTAAGTAATGGAAGATTAATATGATGAAGATAGACCCGGGGCCATAGGTTTCACTAGTGGCTTCTCTCAAGAGCATAAGTATTCTACGGTGGGTGAACGAATTACTGTTCAGAAATTGACAGAATTCAGCATAGTTATGAGAATATCTAGGTATGATCATGTGTATAGGCATCACGTCCGAGACAAGTAGACCGACTCCTGCCTACATCTACTACTATTACTCCACTCATCGACCTCTATCCAGCATGCATCTAGAGTATTAAGTTAATGAAAACAGAGTAACGCCTTAAGCAAGATGACATGATGTAGAGGGATAAACTCATGCAATGTGATGAAAACCCCATCTTGTTATCCTTGATGGCAACAATACAATACGTGCCTTGCTGCCCCTACTGTCACTGGGAAAGGACACCGCAAGATTGCACCCAAAGCTAAGCACTTCTCCCATTGCAAGAAAGATCAAACTAGTAGGCCAAACCAAACTGATAATTCGAAGAGACTTGCAAAGATAACCAATCATACATAACAAAATTCAGAGAAGATTCAAATATTGTTCATAGATAGACTTGATCATAAACCCACAATTCATTGGTCTCAACAAACACACCGCAAAAAGAAGATTACATCGAATAGTTCTCCACAAGAGAGGGGGAGAACATTGTATTGAGATCCAAAAAGAGAGAAGAAGCCATCTAGCTAATAACTATGGACCCGTAGGCCTGAGGTGAACTAATCACACTTCATTGGAGGGGCTATGGTGATGATGTAGAAGCCCTCCGTGATCGATGCCCCCTCCGGCGGAGCTCCGGAACAGGCCCCAATATGGGATCTCGTGGATACAGAAAGTTGCGGTGGTGCAATTAGGGTTTTGGCTCCGTATCTGATCGTTTGGGGATACGTAGGTATATATAGGAGGAAGGAGTACGTCGGTGGAACAACAGGGGGCCCACGAGGGTGGAGGGCGCGCCTGGGGAGGGGGGTAGGCGCGCCCCCTACCTCGTGGCCTCCTCCTTTGTGTCTTGACGTAGGGTCCAAGTCTCCTGGATCATGTTCGGTGAGAAAATCACGTTCCCGAAGGTTTCATTCCGTTTGGACTCCGTTTGATATTCCTTTTCTTCGAAACCCTAAAATAGGCAAAAAAAAACCGCAATTCTGGGCTGGGCCTCCGGTTAATAGGTTAGTCCCAAAAATAATATAAAAGTGGATAATAAAGCCCAATAATGTCCAAAACAGTGGATAATATAGCATGGAGCAATCAAAAATTATAGATACGTTGGAGACGTATCAAGCATCCCAGGCTTAATTCCTGCTGGTCCTCGAGTAGGTAAATGATAAAACAGAATTTTTGATGCAGAGTGCTACTTGGCATAATTTTAATGTAATTCTTCTTAATTGTGGTATGAATATTCAGATCCGAAAGATTCAAGACAAAAGTTCATATTGACATAAAAATAATAATACTTCAAGCATACTAACAAAGCAATTATGTCTTCTCAAAATAACATGGCCAAGAAAGTTCATCCCTACAAAATCATATAGTTTAGTCATGCTCCATTTTCGTCACACAAGAATGCTCTCATCATGCACAACCCCGATGACAAGCCAAGAAATTGTTTCATACCTTAGCAATCTCAAACCTATAAACTTTCATGCAATATATGAGCACGAGCCATGGACATAGCACTATGGGTGGAATAGAATATGATGATGGGGGTTATGTGGAGAAGACAAAAAGGGAGAAAGTCTCACATCAACGAGGCTAATCAATGGGCTATGCAGATGCCCACCGATTGATGTTAATGCAAGGAGTAGGGATTGCCATGCAACAGATGCACTAGAGCTATAAATGTATGAAAGCTCAACAAAAGAAACTAAGTGCGTGTGCATCCAACTAGCTTGCTCATTAAGACCTAGGGCACTTGAGGAGGCCCATTGTTGGAATATACAAGCCAAGTTCTATAATGAAAATTTCCCACTAGTATATGAAAGTGACAAAACAAGAGACTCTCTATCATGAAGGTTATGGTGCTACTTTGAAGCGCAAGTGTGGCAAAGGATAGTAGCATTGTCCCTTCTCTCTTTTTCTCTCATTTTTTTTATTTAGGCCTTTCCCCTTTTTTATATGGTCTTTATTTATTTATTTCCTCACTTGGGACAATGCTCTAGAAAATGATGATCATCACACTTCTATTTATTTACAACTCAATGATTACAACTCGATGCTAGAACAAAAGATGACTCTATATGAATGCCTCCGGCGGTGTGCCGGGATATGCAATGAACCAAGAGTGACATGTATGAAATAATTATGAACGGTGGCTTTGCCACAAATACTATGTCAACTACATGATCATGCTAAGCAATATGACAATGATGAATGTGTCATGATAACCGGAATGGTGGAAAGTTGCATGGCAATATATCTCGGAATGGCTATGGAAATGCCATAATAGGTAGGTATGGTGTCTGTTTTGAGGAAGATATAAGGAGGTTTATGTGTGAAAGAGCGTATCATATCACGGGGTTTGGATGCACCGGCGAAGTTTGCACCAACTCTCAATGTGAGAAAGGGCAACGCACGGTACCGAAGAGGCTAGCAATGATGGAAGGGTGTGAGTGCGTATAATCCATGGACTCAAAATTAGTCATAAAGAACTCACATACTTATTGCAAAAATCTACAAGTCATCAAAAACCTCGGCACTACGCGCATGCTCCTAGGGGGATAGATTGGTAGGAAAAGACCATTGCTCGTCCCCGACCGTCACTCATAAGGAAGACAATCAAATAACACCTCATGTTTCAAATTTGTTACATAATGTTTACCATACGTGCATGCTACGGGACTTGCAAACTTCAACACAAGAACTTCTCAAATTCACAACTACTCAACTAGCACGACTTTGATATTATTACCTCCATATCTCAAAACAATCATCAAGCATCAAACATCTCTTAGTATTCAAAACCTTCCTAGGAAAAAAATTACTAATCTTGAATACCTAGCATATTAGGATTATTTAAGAAAATTACCATTCTATTTAAGACTCTGAAAATAATCATGAGAGATCAATAGTTTCTATAAAACAAATCCACCACCGTGCTCTAAAAGATATAAGTGAAGTACTAGAGCAAAACTATATAACTCAAAAGATATAAGCGAAGCACATAGAGTATTCTAACAAATTCCAAATCATGTATGGCTCTCTCAAAAGGTGTGTAAAGCAAGTATGATTGTGGTAAACTAACAAATAAAGTCTCAAATAATACAAGACGCTCCAAGCAAAACACATATCATGTGGTGAATAAAAATATAGCTCCAAGTAAAGTTCCGGGGCATCCCCAAGCTTTGGCTTTTAGGTGTCCTTAGATTATCTTGGGGGTGCCATGGGCATACCCAAGCTTAGGCTCTTGCCACTCCTTGTTCCATAATCCATCAAATCTTTACCCAAAACTTGAAAACTTCACAACACAAACCTTAAAGTAGAAAATCTCGTGAGGTCCGTTAGCGAAAGAAAACAAAAGACCACTTCAAGGTACTGTAATGAATTCATTCTTTATTTATATTGGTGTTAAACTTACTGTATTCCAACTTCTCTGTGGTTTATAAACTATTTTACTAGCCATAGATTCACCAAAATAAGCAAACAACACACGGAAAACAGAATCTGTCAAAAACAGAACAGTCTGTAGTATTCTGTGGCTAGTGCAAGATCTGGAACTCCAAAATTCTAAAATAAATTTCTGGACGTGAGTAATTTATCTATTAATCATCTGAAAAAATAATTAACTAAATAGCACTTCCCAAATAGAAATGGCAGCAGTTATCGTGAGCGCTAAAGTTTTTGTTTTTTACAGCAACATTAACAAGACTTTCCCTAAGTCTTCCCAACGGTTCTACTTGGCACAAACACTAATTAAACACAAAAAACACAACCTAAACAGAGGCTAGATAAATTATTTATTACTAAACAGGATCAAAAAGCAAGGAATAAAAATAAAATTGGGTTGCCTCTCAACAAGCGCTATCGTTTAACGCCCCTAGCTAGGCATACGATTTCAACGATGCTCACATGAAAGACAAGAATTGAATCACAAAGAGAGCATCATAAAACACGTGACAAACACATCTAAGTCTAACATACTTCCTATGCATAGGCATCTTATATGAAAAGAAATTAGCAAGGCAAGCAAAAACTAGCATATGCAAGGAAGCGGAAAGAAACAATAGCAATCTCAACATAACG
Organism: Triticum monococcum; assembly: GCA_034509565.1. Classification (NCBI taxonomy): domain Eukaryota; kingdom Viridiplantae; phylum Streptophyta; class Magnoliopsida; order Poales; family Poaceae; genus Triticum; species Triticum monococcum. The sequence continues at coordinate 636,385,737 of CM067847.1, read as the reverse complement.
AGAGGTAATTTAGTAACATGAAAATTTCTACCACCATCTTTAAACCCACTTTCAATGTTATAGCAAACACTATTATCAATCTCATATTCATCATGGGGCTTAAATAAATTTTCAATATCATAAGAAGAATCACCCCAATCATGATCATTGCAATAAGTAGTAGACATAGCAAAACTAGCATCCCCAAGCTTAGGGTTTTGCATATTATTAGCACAATTGATAGCAATAGAATTTATGATAACATCATTGCAATCATGCTTTTCATCGAAGGAACTACCAAGTATGGGTGCAATAGCAATGATCTCATGTTTAACATAAGGAACTATAGCAAATTCATCTTCACAAATATTGGCATCATGGCCACAAGAATGGCAAGCATCATGTTCATCAAGGGATATTTCAATCAAATCATGGGAATCATCATTATCTATATATTCATGCATACTATTATTTTCTTCCAAAGCAACGGTCATTCTCTCAATAAATTCTTTGACATAGACATTATGAGCATAGTTTTCATAGCAATATTTAAGTATGTCAAAAATTTCAGATTCGTAGAGAGTAGTAGCATACTTTTCAATCAAAGAAGCAACTTCATAAGCACCCTTAAAAGCAACAAATTCTTCAGTTTGTTCGATATCATAGTAACTATAAACACCCTTTGCATAAGAAGATAAGATTTCATTATCATTAAACTCACATAGGTAGGGGAGGTGTTTTTTAGGGTTCTTAGAGCAACAAGTAAAATCATGAATTTCACAAAGATTCCAAGAATAACACAACAATTTGTTTATTTGATTCCATAAGAGTTTCCCTTTTTCAGACAAACGGTGACGCACAAAATGAGCATGCTCATATAAAGACTTCCCATCAACTAGGCCAGTTGGGGTTTCAGCACGAGCGCATAAGGATCGAAGATGATCTAAGTAGAACACTTTAAGTGGATCCATATCAATAGATTTTTAGCAAGCAAAGATGCAAGCAAATAGAAGGCACATCGAAACACAAACAAGGATACATACGAGAAGAAGGCAAATAGAGAAAGAGAGGGAGGATAGAAAGAGAGAGGGCGAATAAAACGGCAAGAGTGAAGTGGGGGAGAGGAAAACGAGAGGCAAATGGCAAATAATGTAATGCGGGAGATAGGGATTGTGATGGGTACTTGGTTTATTGACTTTTGCGTAGACTCCCCGGCAACGGCGCCAGAAATCCTTCTTGCTACCTCTTGAGCACTGTGTTGGTTTTTCCCCGAAGAGGAAGGGATGATGCAGCAGAGTAGCGTAAGTATTTCCCTCAGTTTTGAGAACCAAGGTATCAATCCAGTAGGAGGCTACACGCGAGTCCCTCGTACCTGCACAAAACAAATAAATCCTCGCAACCAACGCGATAAGGGGTTGTCAATCCCTACACGACCACTTACAAGAGTGAGATCTGATAGATATGATAATATAATATTTTTGGTACTTTTATGATAAAGATGCAAAGTAAAATAAAAGCAAAGTAAAAAGCAAAGGAAATTACTAAGTATTGGAAGATTAATATGATGAAGATAGACCCGAGGGATATACGTTTCACTAGTGGATTCTCTCAAGAGCATAAGTATTCTATGGTGGGTGAACGAATTAATGTTGAGCAATTGACAGAATTGAGCATAGTTATGAGAATATCTAGGTATGATCATGTATATAGGCATCACGTCCGAGACAAGTAGACCGACTCCTGCCTGCATCTACTACTATTACTCCACTCATCGACTGCTATCTAGCATGCATCTAGAGTATTAAGTTAATGAAAACAGAGTAACGCCTTAAACAAGATGACATGATGTAGAGGGATAAACTCAGGCAATATGATGAAAACCCCATCTTGTTATCCTCGATGGCAACAATACAATACGTGCCTTGCTGCCCCTACTGTCACTGGGAATGGACACCGCAAGATTGAACCCAAAGCTAAGCACTTCTCCCATTGCAAGAAAGATCGATCTAGTAGGCCAAACCAAACTGATAATTCGAAGAGACTTGCAAAGATAACCAATCATACATAAAAGAATTCAGAGAAGATTCAAATATTGTTCATAGATAGACTTTATCATAAACCCACAATTCATCGGTCTCAACAAACACACCGCAAAAACAAGATTACATCGAATAGTTCTCCACAAGAGAGGGGGAGAACATTGTATTGAGATCCAAAAAGAGAGAAGAAGCCATCTAGCTAATAACTATGGACTCGTAGGTCTAAGGTGAACTACTCACACTTCATCGGAGGGGCTATGGTGACGATGTAGAAGCCCTCCGTGATCGATGCCCCCGTCGGCGGAGCTCCAGAACAGGCCCCAAGATGGGATCTCGTGGATACAGAAAGTTGCGGCGGTGGAATTAGGGTTTTGGATCCGTATCTGATCGTTTGAGGATACGTAGGTATATATAGGAGGAAGGAGTATGTCGGTGGAGTAACAGGGGGGCCACGAGGGTGGAGGGCGTGCCCCTTACCTCATGGCCTCCTCCTTTGTGTCTTGATGTAGGGTCCAAGTCTCCTGGATCATGTTCGGTGAGAAAATCATGTTCCCGAAGGTTTCATTCCATTTGGACTCCGTTTGATATTCCTTTTCTTTGAAACCCTAAAATAGGCAAAAAAAACAGCAATTCTGGGCTGGGCCTCCGGTTAATAGGTTAGTCCCAAAAATAATATAAAAGTGGATAATAAAGCCCAATAATGTCCAAAACAGTAGATAATATTGCATGGAGCAATCAAAAATTATAGATACGTTGGAGATGTATCATAGAGCATCTTTATAATCACCCAGTTACGTTGTGACGTTTGATAGCACACAAGGTGTTCCTTCGGTATTCGGGAGTTGCATAATCTCATAGTCAAAGGAACATGTATAAGTCATGAAGAAAGCAATAGCAATAAAACTAAATGATCATTACGCTAAGCTAATGGATGGGTCTTGTCCATCACATCATTCTCTAATGATGTGATCCCATTCATCAAATGACAACACATGTCTATGGCCAGGAAACTTAACCATCTTGATTAACGAGCTAGTCAAGAAGAGGCATACTTGGGACACTCTGTTTGTCTATGTATTCACACATGTACCAAGTTCCCGGTTAATACAATTCTAGCATGAATAATAAACATTTATCATGCTATAAGGAAATAAAAATAACAACATTATTTTTGCCTCTACGGCATATTTCCTTCAATTCTAGGCCACCTCGGACTCCAGCATGCAACCCACGTCCGAAAAGGCGGCGGTGGCCATGGAGCACCTGCTTCCTCATGAGGTCGCCGAGCGGGAGCTGGAGATGCAGGAGGCGGTAGAGATCGAGGAGCGATAGGAGGAGGAGTTGCGCGTGGCCAAGGTCGAGGTAGAGAAGAGTCTGTCTATCGAGGAATCGGCGGTGGAGTACCAACGCGAGCTCTGGCGCAGCCACTACTACGAGTACTACAACCTTGAGGGTGGCGCTGAGGATGAGGACAAGGACGCGGTCGATGTTAGTAGGGGGGACGCGGAGTCCACCAACGGCGGCATGTCGCCAGGACAAGTCATCGACGTCTCACCTCACACCGGTGATGCATAGGCCGGCGTGGTGGCGGATTTGTTAAAACTATGCGTACTTAGTCTTTGTTTTTAATGTTGGTCTTTTGTTAGAGCAATGTTTAGGTCAACTGGCTTGTTTAATTACTAAAATTGCTCGATTCAGTAAGTGTGGTCTGTCTGCTGTACGCTCTTTTGTGTGCCCAAATTAGCAAGCGATGTTAAATTGTGCAATGACGTACCCAGGGAAATTTCCACCAAAATTTGAATTATCAAACTTATCCCATGCGCGTAAAGCATAAGAATCGTTTACGATGCACACAATTGTTCAAAGTGAATGGTCCGGTGGCACCGCGCACAAAGTTTCCCTCCATATTTCCAAAATTTTGGCCTGCCCCCACACCCCCTCCCCCCTTCCCCGCCCCCTTTTCTCCCTGACCACAAGTCACATTTCCCCTATTTCCTCCTTCCTTCCTTCCTTCCTAAGCTATTGCTACTTCCCCGCTCTCGCCGTCTCGCATCCTACCACCGGGGTCGCCATGGTCTTCTTCAAAGACCTCTCCAGCGGTTCCTCCTCCGGCGACGACTCCTTCATCACCCGGGTATGCCTCTCTTCTTTCTCTCTCAAGCTATGACTTGGAATGAAGGATTTTTACCCGATAGTTGATTTGAGTCAGTTCTTCCTCTTGTAGCTCCCTAGGACCATCCGTGGCAATGAATGGAGCAGGGTGGCTAAAGATCTATCTGCTCGTTGTCACCATCAATATCCATGCATGAAGCTAGTTGCGTTTGAATCTGTGGATAGTGGGAGGAAGTTTCTGGCATGTGCAGAGAAGGTTGGACCCTCTTTCGTTGTTAGAAATCATTTGTTAGATGTGATCCAAACAGTGTCATGGTCCCAACCCATTCATACCACACCTTCAACCAAACGCATCCTAAGATAGTGTCATAGTTTGTACCTAGTATCTAAAATTGTTGCCATCAAATCAGCAGTGCCATTAGAAAATTATTTGGCACCGCTTCAGCAGTTTGTGCAGCCAACTTTGGTCCACACATCCGAGCAACCAAGCAGTAAAATACTAAATCTTTATGGCACGAAGAAACTGGGCAACGGAGCAACTAGGTGCTCCGGAGTCTGGGTCCCTGATTTTTTTTTCGCTGCATCAGCTCGCCAGTGCAGGGCACCGGTGTGAGATGTAGCAATAGTTGTCTTTACACCAGTTTTGGCATACATAGTGGATGGCCTTAGTGCTATTAGTTCTATGTTACTAAAATTATGCATGTACACACCTGTTAATATCAATTTGCTGTCATCCAAACATTGTCGCTATGTTGTTGCAGTTATATTTACCTTCCTCATAAAATGTTCAATTTGTTATTTATTGTACATGAGTAAGAACTTGTAGCATTGTTGTAGTTAATTATAGCTTCCGATGTTCCAGAATTTGGTTGTTGTCTCAGTAGCAATTAATTCATTTGCACATTGATCTTTTTGAGAAGATATGTCATAATTAGCATGTTTCTTTAGTTTTTCAAAATAAGCATTGGTGATTTTCTATGTTGCTATAAAGCCATTTCCCCTAAAATTGTTACTGATCTAGTTTCAAATATTATAGGATGAACAAAAGTGTTCTTACTTGGAGTGGGTTGATCAAGAGTGGCCACAGTCTTTGAAGATGTGCCTAGCGAAGCTCGGTAGCATGTATGAGGAAGAGAATAGAGAAAGTGTTGTCAACGCTGAAGAATATTTGAAGATGCGAGATAAAAAGAGGAAGGTTGTAACGCCCCAGACACACCCGCCGGTGGTCGTTACTCCTGGCGGGATCTAGACTGGCCCCATAGATCAATACTAGTCTTTTCTGCACACTTTGTCCTCACTCGTGCGCACCCGGGATCAACTTCCTGGTCGGTCACCCATCCTGAAACTACTCCAAGATGAGCACGCTTAACTTTGGAGTTCTGTCTGAGTGGGATCCCGAAAAAGAAGGAATTCCTTATTGATATGAGTGTCTATCATCCCAAATAAGCCAGGCTATCACATACACCCCCACTCAGAGGAACCGACGTCCTCGTCGGGCCACAGGAACGTTCCCTCTTGGCACATACGTCTATGCATCCAGTCCAGTACATGTGCCATTCCGTGTGCCACGACGGGTCACAAATGTCATGAACAACATGACTGCGCACCTGTCCACAAAGATCCGTGTAACCGCGAGGGTCGGCTCCGATACCAACTTGTAACGCCCCAGACACACCCGCCAATGGTCGTTACTCCTGGCAGGATCTAGACTGGCCCCATAGATCAATACTAGTCTTTTCTGTGCACTTTGTCCTCACTCGTGCGCACCTGGGATCAACTTCCTGGTTGGTCACCCATCCTGAAACTACTCCAAGCTGAGCACACTTAACTTTGGAGTTCTGTCTGAATGGGCTCCCGAAAAAGAAGGAATTCCTTATTGATATGAGTAGTATATTATCCCTAATAAGCCAGGCTATCACAAAGGTGGAGAATGAGCTCAGATTTTTTTTAAATCAGACTTAGCTAAGATGGTGTTGGCGAAGGAGGAGGCACTTTCCTAGTTGGCCAGTGCAAAACAGGTTCTTACTGAACTGAAAGCAGAGGTGGATAAGATGAGCCTGGATGATCTCGATTAGGGAAATGAATATATCGTTCTAATATTGTTCTTATGAAGTTGAACTAGCTATATGTTGTACTATGCTGTTTTCATGTAGCTATCGTACTGTGATGTTAAAATATATTTATATGCCTGATATGAAATTGGCAAACAGCTGTTTGATATGAAATGTGAATTTGCGTAATACTGGAATTATTATTTGTTGAGTTGACCGGCAGCCCCTTGGCAATTTTCATGGCTCCTGGCCGGTTGCTTCCTTTTCTACAGCACCACCCTCTCCCTCTTCTCCTACATATTCCCTCCTATTTCCTTCTACCTCCTGCCCACCATCGACTTCTCCAGTTACATGAATGGTAGATCCATCTAGGCCTATTACAACTTCAACTCTCTCTACACACACACGCTTACAAGACGGACTCATTTCCTCCCCACTCTTATACTCTACACTCTCTCTGCTAGTACTACTCATGTTTATAATCAAGTTTTGGTCATCGGACATGTTGCGCTTGCTCCCAACGGTGCTCTTGAGTATGGTCGCGAAAGCAGTTGTTGTGTTCCTCCAATGTCCAACGTCATGTGTAATGCCCCGACCAAACCCACTGGTTTCTCGCTGTTGCGCCTGGATTAGACTGGCTTCACATATCAATATTAGTCTTTTCTTCGTACTTTTTCTTCACTCGTGCACATCTGGGACTAACTTCTCAATCGGTCATCCATCCTTAAACTGCTCCAAACTAAACACATTCAACTTTGAGGTTCCTTTCAGACTCCCAAAAAGAAGGCGCACATTGTTGATATTGGTAGTCTATCATTCCTATTAAGTCAGGGTCTCACATTGTGTTTTGGTACGAGCGTTGGTATGAGCACGAGCGCTCGTACCAGATACTGCCTATGGTACAGGCACGGTTATGATCGCGAACGGTCATACCACACCACTTCTTTCGTTCTAGACATATATTCCTTACAGCTTGGACTTGATACGATCGTGGGTATGACGATGAGTGGTCGTGCCACACTCTATTGGAAAAGTCAATGCCTAGGAGGTGCTTAGGCACACTTAGCCGAATCTCTAGGCACGACAAGCAAGAAATGGTCCACTCAAATGAGAAACCATACCTTATTGCACAAACATGCCAAAGGGGTCATACTCCAATGGCATTAGTTGGTAGTTTACTCAGTTACATGCTTAAAATCAATATAGGTACACATCACTACAAAAAATACACTTCCGTGATGATACGTGTTTGTCATAGTAGGTCATGTTTTCTGTCATGCATGTACATCCATGACAATTTTATGACAGAACCAAGATAGTCATACATGTGCTGTCATAGAAGTGTTCCATGACATTACCAAAATTATCATCACGGAAGTGTCCACTTCCATGACGATAAATCGTGCGTCATAGAAGTGCTTTCATCAAGGGTAACCGACACTTGGCATCGACCAACGGGTCGCCGTTAAGCTATCGGGCCCGGTTTTGGATCCGATAACCCGTTAACAGCCCAGACCAATGGGGATTTTCCACGTGTAAAATTCTCATTGGCCGGAGGAAACACGAGTTGGCTCACCGTTGGGACAAATGTCATCCACTCATTGGACAGGAGGCGCATATGATACGTCGACACGTGACACAGCCCAAGAGAGGCCCATTCTGGTGAAAAGGTCGGCCCAGCTAAAGGCCCACCATGTTTTTTCAGACACCAGTGGGCTGGCCCATTAACAGCCAGCCATGTTTTGGGTCGAATTGTGGACCATACCAGACCAGGCCCGTTCACGGCCTGGCATGTTTTGGGCCAAATTACGGCCCATATTGGATCAGGACCGTTAACAGGCCACTGTTCTTTTGGGCCCATTCTAAGACAGGTTTGTATTTTAGCCTGTTAAATGCTCGTTTACCAGCTCGGCCCGATAATAGTTTCGGCCTGTTAGCGGCCCATGGTGCATCTGGGACATTGTCGGCTCGGTTTAACTTTAGGCCATTTAACGGCCCATGCAAAAACTGGGCTATTTCTTGTCCGAAGTAAATTTAGGCCTCTTAACGGCTCGTTGTCTTCGTGGATAAATTTCAGCCCAACTGGCCTATCGGCCTGTTAATGGCCCGTGTAAAGTTGGGCCTAATTACAGCCCGCGTTGAATCCGTCCTGCTTACGGCCCATCCGATAATGGCCTGTGACACTTTTAGGCCTATGCCCCGCGTAGATACTGGCCTGCTTAAAGCCCATAATTTTATTGGGCCAAATAGGCCCGAGATATATTTTGGCTTGTTAACTGCTCGTCCTATTTGGGCCAAACATGGGCCTTAGGCAGTTTCAGCCTGTATTGGCCCGTGAATTTTTTGGCTCAACACTAGCCCAATCTAAGTTTTAGCGTGTTAAAAGCCCATGGTATTCTCTGGCCCAGCTAGCCAGAACTTTACTCGGCCTGTTAAATGTGGGGAGTAACTATAGGTTTAGACCTACTAATGGCCCAAGATAATTATAGGCCCACGTTTTGTCCCATATGACTAATGGGCCGGCCTGAAGAACCTTCCGGCCTAAATTATAGCATATTGACCAAGAATAAACCTAGACTATACAACAAAGAAATTACAGCATATTACATCCCCTCGGCATCAAAGTTCGCTGCCGGTGATAATAAAGGGCAACCAGACAGCAGATTACATAAACTGGGTAGGTCGCCACTAGTACAAGTTAACAGGCGGACAAAATAATACACAGAACCGACAGCACTTCAACACAGTTCAAGAAAGGTTAGCCTAGCCCAGGAGCTGCAGAGCAAGCAGCTTAGCAACCTGATGAGACTGTGCTTCTTTGGCGCTCATATCCACCAACTTAAGCTGCATAGCATCAATAAACGTCCTGTACTTACAGTTAATCTTGCATAGAGATTGGAGTTCCAGTCGTATTTGAGTGGAAGCATGTATTTCTGCTTGAATTGCAGACTGAAGAAGTCGAACAGATTCAGGCGGCGACTTCATCGAGCTTGTGTCACTGAGTAAGTTTGACACTACATCAAGATGTGACTTCGTGGTTGTATACCTACTCTCAATATGTGTTGCCTTCTCCTATGGAATATGTGTTAGAGGGACAAACAATGGGTTCGTCTCACTATCATTGTGGCAGTTCTTCCTAGCAGTAGTCTTGTCACCCTAAAAGAGAAACAAGTAGGTAGATAACAAGTTTTGCACATATAAGCATCAGCGCTATCAATTCATCTCATTTCTTGGTCAAAAATAAAGAGACACGGTTTAAAATAACATTAACATAATAGGCATTGTTCATAGTTAAGACTACAGGAAATGGCATTGTGCAGGAGCGGCCAGCTTCACCAGACCAATGGATTACAGATCAAGAACACAAGCATAGATGTAGTTCTAAACAACGTCTAAGCATGAATGGTGAGTGTACTGTCAATTTATACCATTTCAGATTGGTAAATAAAGAGACATGATTTAAATAACATTAATATAATATGGCATTGTTCATAGTTGAGACATAGCAGGATATGACATTGTGCTGTTGTTGGTAGTCTCACCACACCACTGGATTACAGATCAAGAACACAAGCATACACATAGTGCTAAAGAAGATAACTTGCTATGTTTAGTTTAATTTACATGGTACAAATAAGGAACTAGATTATACAACTAGACTGAAATTGAGAAGGACAAACTTATGTTTATGTACTTCTACTTTATAAACTTTGAACAAGCAATTTGATCTAGACGGCAAAAATAAACAGCATTTGCACTCATAGCTATCCAAATATACACAACAAAGTTTGAAGGCTCGAGGAGGACAAACTTACATTAGTAGTGAAGATAGGGCCTATAAAGGCCTTGTCCATATTGATGGGGGGTGATTCAAGAAGTTTACCGTCCACTCTTCTTCAAGAGTATTGCCTTTGTTCTACATTTTGTTAAGAGTAAATATAGATGTGAAAATATAGGAACAAATGGTGATTATTTAACTTAAGATGCAGAGTACAAATGTAAATACAGCATACAGGCAGAAGGCACTGACAAGATCAATGCGGAGCTAAACTTCTTCAGTAACATTGGTTTTATTCAATATTTTGGCAAAAGTAAATGTAGATCTAATGTGTAGAAAATTGGAGGACAAGGGAAAATAAGCTACAAAGTGTACATGAAGAACTAGCTGACAAATATAAGTACAGTGATGAAGGACAACAGATACTTACAACAACAATGTAGAACTAAATTTCTTCATAGGCATTGGGTTTATTCTACATGAATTTAAGCATTAATATAGATCTGATAATTTGGAGCGAACAGTGGATAAGCAAGCTATAATGCACAATGATGGCACATAATCCACCAGGTATGAATGTAAGGACAATGATAGGACAATAGGTACTCACAAGAGCAAAGCGGCGACCAGCATAGTTGCGACATCCTAGGTTTTGCGGCACTGGTTCTATCGCCAATATACGTCGAGTGCTATGTAATTTCTCCGGTAGCTCCACCTTTTTCAAGGACTTTGCCTGTACTCCTTCAGGTTCTGCAATCACCCTCTTCCTTTTGGATGTCTGAAACACAAGAACAACATTTGAATGAAAAATCATGGCATGACGACAAATGGAATAGGTGTTGATAATGGATGGGCGTGGCATCTTCACATATATCATGATTAAACTAAGCAGATGGTGGTGCAACAAAGCAAACGAAATGCAAGACACCTTATGCAAGAGATGTGCAACCAACAAAAACCTTGCCAAATTAGAACATGCACCTTATTGGGTGAATAGGATAGGACATCTGCCTTTGACTCCTTGAGCTCGGAATAGTCATTAGGATCATATTCTGAATACGAATCTATAGGTCGGGAGCATGTGGGTTGTGACATCCCAAATTTCCAATTTGGAATGTTATACATAGGTCATCATATGCATATCATATTTTATTTGCATTTTGCTTTGCGATCCTCAAAATTCTAAGAAACTCAAGGACCCATGGAGAGAGTTGGGGATTTTACAGTTTTCATATTTGAATTTTCTCAAATATCAAAACAAGGATCATTTTGGGTTTTAATTATTTTTCTCTCCAAAAATATTTCATATTAAAAATATATGAGAGGAGATAATATGACTTCTCCAAAATAAATGAAATATTACAAAAAATGTTAAAATCAAATAAATAATTTTATCTCGATTTTATTGTTATTTTATTTGAATTAGAAAAATATGCATTTTTTCAAAAATTGCACTTAGGCCAAGAAAATGTTCACTAAGTTCTAAATATTCTATTTAGGCGGTGAAAATTTGTTTTGGCATTTTTAGATTTTATTTTTATTTATTTAGGATTTTTTTTTCTTGGTGGAATCTTAAAAAAAACTCTTCGCCCCACTGGGCTGAAGGCCCAGCCGAGCCGGGCCACAGCCCACCTCCCCGTCGCCTTCCTCCCGAGCGGGACGAATCCCGCCGCCGCACGCCATCGAGGGAGTCCGAGCCGGACTTCCCTCGCTGCCCCCTGCCGCACGTCGCCCCCCTCGGGCCTTTAAAACGCACTGCCCCCGCCGCCTCCACCCCACCCCGAGCCCGCAGCCCCGCTGCCACAGTCGCCGAGCCGCCGCCCGCCGCTGCAGCCCGCGCCGCCGTCCACCCCTCGTTGCCCCTGGCATGCCGCCGCTCGCCACCGCCGCCCACAGCCGCCCGACGCCGTCCCCGCCGCCATTGACCCGTTTGACCGGTCGGTTTTTCTTGGTTAAACCCCGGTTTTTTAGTTATCCAGTTTAATTTCTTAAATCGGTTTTCGTTGGGTTTTTTTTAGCGGGCGTTTCTTTGTTTTAACGAACGTTGTTTGCTGGTTAGGTTCAGACAGCGAACGTTCGTTCGTTAGTATTTTCTTTTTATTTTATTTTTGGCCAGGGACCTATCCACGATTATTTTTATCGTAGATTAGCCCCTAAACTTCAAACACTCGCCATTTCTAAACCGTTTGTCCAAATCGAGTGGAACCAACGCCAAAATCTTCGTCTCGAGCCCCTCTTTCTGTTTAATCAACTTGAACAAGGTTTTTGAAAATTTAAAATTTGGTTTCAAGCAGATTTGAATTTGAGGTTCTTTTGACCGTAGTTTCAGTTCCGTAGTTCCGATTCGATTGATTCTTTTCACAGACCAAATCTCTTCAGTTGAACTTTCAGATTTGATCTTCTTATTTGAGTTTTACCTGTGCATCTTTGCTAGATTGCTTATGTTTGTTTGCGATAGAATTCCCGGAATGCGAAGCATGCTACTACGAGTCTCTAGGGTTTGCAGATCGCCAGCAAGGCAAGTAACACATTCATCATACTCTTTTCATACCCAGTTTTTATGCATTAGTTTCACATCTCAATCATTGCCTGAGTAGTATCTCTTAACATGTGGGTTTGGGAAGTAGATGTTGAGGTAGAACCTATTGCCCTTTTATTATCAAACCCTTGGGAGTTACTTCTACGTTATGCTTATATTGTCATGCTATGCTAGTACACGTGGATTGGGTTTTAGTCTATCCATGACAGATGTGAGATTGTTAATTAATGGTTTGCTTAAGGTGGCGACTTAAATACACATCTGGGTGCATTGGTTGCGGGCACCTGGAGAATCCAGTGTTGTCCTAGGATATCCCGGAGTACCCGTGTGATCATCCTATGGTTCGCCACCCAGGCTCAAAGGGATCATAAGGTTATTCATGCTAGAAACTTCCGTGTTCATCCACAAGCTATTATGGGATCTAGCATAGTTGAGTATGTTGCATGACCTCTTTCAGTGGTGGGCTAGCAGATGTAGGGGAAAGTAGGTGTAACTGTCCACCCAGCGTAAAGAGTTAATGTTTCTGAAAGACTGTGTCTCGGTCATCCGATTCTCAAACACCATGTAGTGCAAGAAAACCAATGGAGGAGATCGAGTCTTGTGGGGAAAAGTGTGCAAACCTCTCCAGAGTGTACAAACTAATCATGGTTAGCCGTGTCCCCGATTATGGACATATTGAGTATCTGGTTCTTGGATTATCATGTTGATCTCATCACTCTAAATTAAATTTGTTGGGTTATTAATACTGCTTAATTGGGATTCAGTTGGGGGAACCTTATCAATGTTTAACAACTACCATGATAGTTAAACAAATTATATTCCTTTGTTGTAGGGGAAAATTGACTTTTTGCAAAACATTGTAACCATAGAGCCTCCACCAGCCATATATGCATGTAGTGATAGCATTTATTATGTTCATTGCTCTACTGTGTTACATTGCCAGCATATTCCATGTGCTGACCCGTTTTGGGCTGCAACATATCATGTTGCAGACTTTTCGGACAAAGAGTAAGGTGCGCTAGGTCGTTGTCGTGCACTCAGCTATGTCATTGGAGTTGATGGACTCATTTTACCTTCCAAGCCTTCCACTGTTATCTTATTTAGATGGCCTTAAGCCATATTTATTATATTAAGTTCTCTCTTGAGACTATCGATGTAATAAGTTTGTGATTGCTACTTTGTTATAAATCCCTCGAGTACTGTGTGTGTCAGCATTACCGATCCAGGGATGACACTTATGCATAGAGATTTGACCGTCTGAGGTCGGATCGCTACAAGATGGTATCAGAGCACACGTTGAATGTAGGACACGACCACTAAGATGAGCCATACATCACTCTTCTCTACTCATTTCTGACTCCTCCCCATTTTTCTACTCTATAGGATGGCGGACTCAAGGAACAATTTTGCACAACCGGATGAAGACACACCCTTTGGACGATAGTTGAAGGAAGTCACTAGGTACCTGAACATCGGAATACCCAGCTTTACCGGGACCTACACCGCCACTTTACCAGAGGAGGAGCGATGGATGATTCGAGTTCAAGTTCTAGGAAAGACATTCACACCAGTCACTGAGCCCATCGAGTTTTCCTTTCATGTTCCAACCTGGAGTCTAGGTAAGAGCATGGCAGCCCACATCGCCATGGGACGCATCGGCGAAGTTTACCACAAGAATCTTAAAGACACCATCTACCAGATATGTGGGCGCCGGGATGAGCAATGAGAGATGATCAGCACCAGGAGGGACAGGTCCATTGCAGCCTTCATCCAGGAGTTAAACCAGCACATTCGTTGACAGGAGAACCAGATGTGTGCAAGCATGATAGATCTGAAGAAGGTGATGATCCGGAACATGGAACTAGAAGAGGAACTCAAGTCTACACGCGACAGATACGAGGATGAAATCGCAATACTAGTGGAGAAGAATGACGACCTGACGAGGAAGCTAGGCGTATTCATGGGAGACCCCACGCCAGGAGGAGATGACGACCATCCTGATGACATTTGTTCTGAAGACTACATCATCATCGACAACACCGACTCTGACACCGACAATAGTGATGATGACTATGAAGACGAAGCTGGAGCGGATATCGTGGAGTTTTCCACCGATCAAAATTTCTAGTAGACCACCACATTATCAGTAGTATTCCCCCCATGTATATAATAGTAGTCCGAGCACTGTAATGATAGTTAGATCGATTGTATGCCCTTGCTTGAATTGATTTTGGTGTGATATGAACCACGTGAACGTGGAGGAGGTTGAAGAGCAGCCTGATGCAGTTATCGGTAAGTTTTTGGTTAAGTCATTTACTGTTCTCGTTCTTTTTGATACTGGTGCATCGCATTCATACATTTCAAGGGGATTTGTGGATAAGTATAAGTTGTCCACCAAAGTTCTTAGGACACCTATGTTAGTAAGATCGCTAGGAGCGGAGTATATGGCAAGCCAAGGATGTTTTCAGATGCCATTGACCATAGGTAGGCATGTGTCACGGGGATTGGATGTGATACTAGGCATGGATTGGCTATCGATGTATGGGGGAAACATTGATTGCGCAAGTAAGTCAGTTTTACTCACTACACCGGAGGGGAAAAGGATCAACTATGTATCCAGGCATGCACCAAGGAGAACCCAAGTAAATTCCCTCTCAGGAGTTGTTTGGGAGGAAGTACGTGTAGTAAAGGATTATCCGGATGTATTTCCGGAGGAACTACCAGGCATGTCGTCGAATCGAGACATTGAGTTTTTAATAGAGCTATTGCCAGGCACCGGACAAAGGTCAAAGAGACCATATCGGATGCCTGCAAATGATCTGGAGGAGATTAAGAAACAGATTAAGGAGTTATTGGAGAAAGGTTACATCCACCAAAGTACGTCACCATGGGGAGCCCCAGTGCTCTTGGTTGAGAAGGAAGATAAGTCTTTGAGAATGGTTGTTGATTATTGTGCCTTGAATGAAGTGACAATCAAGAACAAGTACCCACTGATAACCCACAAGTATAGGGGATCGCAACAGTTTTCGAGGGTAGAGTATTCAACCCAAATTTATTGATTTGACACAAGGGGAGCCAAAGAATATTCTCAAGTATTAGCAGTTGAGTTGTCAATTCAACTACACCTAGAAACTTAATATCTGCAGCAAATTTTTTAGTAGCAAAATAATATGATAGTAGTGGTAACGATAGCAAAAGTAATATTTTTGGTTTTATAGTGATTGTAACAATAGCAACGGAAAAGTAAATAAGCAAAGAACAATATATGAAAAGCTCGTAGGCATTGGATCGGTGATGGAGAATTATGTCGGATGCGATCGATCATGCAACAGTTATAACATAGGGTGACACAAAACTAGCTCCAGTTCATCAATGTAATGTAGGCATGTATTCCGAATATAGTCATACGTCCTTATGGAAAAGAACTTGCATGAAATCTTTTGTCCTATCCTCCCATGGCAGTGGGGTCCTATTGGAAACTAAGGGATATTAAGGCCTCCTATTAATAGAGTACCGGACCAAAGCATTAACACATAGTGAATACATGAACTCCACAAACTACGGTCATCACCGGTAAGTATCCCGATTATTGTCACTTCGGGGTTAACGGATCATAACACATAATAGGTGACTATAGACTTGCAAGATAGGATCAAGACCTCACATATATTCATGAAAACATAATAGGTTCAAATCTGAAATCATGGCACTCGGGCCCTAGTGACAAGCATTAAGCATAGCAAAGTCATAGCAACATCAATCTCAGAACATAGTGGATACTAGGGATCAAACCCTAACAAAACTAACTCGATTACATGATAAATCTCATCCAACCCATCACCGTCCAGCAAGCCTAGGATGGAATTACTCACACATGGCGGTGACCATCATGAAATTGGTGATGGAGGAAGGTTGATGATGACGATGGCAACGGATTCCCCTCTCCGGGGCCCCGAACAGACTCCAGATCAGCCCTCCCGAGAGAGTTTAGGGCTTGGCGGTAGCTCCGTATCGTAAAACGCGATGAATCCTTCTCCCTGATTTTTTTCTCCCCGAACACAAATATATGGAGTTGGAGTTGAGGTCGGTGGAGCATCAGGGGGCCCACGAGGCAGGGGGCGCGCCGAGGGGGGAGGCGCTCCCCCCACCCTCGTGGACAGGGTGTGGGCCCCCTGACGTGGATTCTTCTTCCAGTATTTTTATATATTCCAAAAATAATCTCCATTGATTTTCAGGTCATTCTGAGAACTTTTATTTCTGCACAAAAATAACACCATGCAATTCTGCTGAAAACAGCGTTAGTCCGGGTTATTTCCATTCAAATCATGCAAGTTAGAGTCCAAAACAAGGGCAAAAGTGTATGGAAAAGTAGATACGACGAAGACGTATCAACTCCCCCAAGCTTAAACCTTTGCTTGTCCTCAAGCAATTCAGTTGATAAACTGAAAGTGATAAATAAAAACTTTTACAAACTCTGTTTGCTCTTGTTTTTGTAAATATGTAAAGCCAGCATTCAGGTTTTCAGCAAACATTATGACCTAACCATATTCACCATAATGTTTAGGTCTCATGTTTACTCATATCAATGTCATAATCAACTAGTGAGCAATAATAATAAATCACGGATGACAACACTTTCTCAAAATAATCATAATATGATATAACAAGATGGTATCTCACTAGCCCTTTCTGAGACTGCAAAACATAAATGCAGAGCACCTTTAAACATCAAGGACTGACTAGACATTGTAATTCATGGTAAAATAGATCCAGTCAAGTTATACTCAATGTAAACTAACAGTAATGGATGCAAATGATTGCGGTGCTCTCCAACTGGTGATTTTTAATAAGAGGATGATGACTCAACATAAAAGTAAATGGATAAGCCCTTCGCAGAGGGAAGCGGGGATTTGTAGAGGTGCCAGAGCTCGATTTTGAAATAGAGATGAATAATATTTGAGCGGTATACTTTTATTGTCAACATAACAACCGAGAGATCTCGATATCTTCCATGCTACACACATTATAGGTGGTTCCCAAGCAGAATGGTAAAGTTTATACTCCCCCACCACCAACAAGCATCAATCCATGGCTTGCCCGAAACAACGGGTGCCTCCAACTAACAATAATCCTGGGGGAGTTTTGTTTGCAACTATTTTGATTTGATTTGAGCATGGGACTGGGCATCCCAGTGACCAGTCATCTTCTCGTGAATGAGGAGCGAAGTCCACTCCTCTTGAGAATAACCTGCCTAGCATGGAGGATACAGACAGCCCTAGTTGATACATGAGCTATTCGAGCATACAAAACAGAATGTTTGTTTGAAGGTTTAGAGTTTGGCACATACAAATTTACTTGGAACAGCAGGTAGATACCGTATATAGGTAGGTACGGTGGACTCATATGGAATAACTTTGGGGTTTATGGAATTGGATGCACAAGCAGTATTCCCGCTTAGTACAAGTGAAGGCTAGAAAAAGACTGGGAAGCGATCAGCTAGAGAGCGACAACAGTCATGAACATGCATTAAAATTAATCAACACCGAATGCAAGCATGAGTAGGATATAATGCACCATGAACATAAATATCATAGAGGCTATGTTGCTTTTGTTTCAACTACATGCGTGAACATGTGCCAAGTCAAGCCACTTGAATCGTTCAAATGAGGATACCACCCTATCATACCACATCACAACCATTTTAATAGCATGTTGGCACGCAAGGTAAACCATTATAAACTCCTAGCTAAATAAGCATGGCATAAGCAACTACAATCTCTAATTGTCATTGCAAACATGTTTCTTTCATAATAGGCTGAATTAGGAATGATGGACTAATCATATTTACAAAAACAAGAGAGGTCGAGTTCATACCAGCTTTTCTCATCTCAATTAGTTCATCAAATAATCATCATTATTGCCTTTCACTTGCACAACCGAACGGTGTAGATAATAATAATTGTGCACGTGCATTGGACTAAGCTGGAATCTGCAAGCATTCAATTCAAGGGAGACGACAAGGTAATATGGGCTCTTTGTTAGATCAACAATAATGCATATGAGAGCCACTCAACATTTTCATCATGGTCTTCTCCTCTTGACCCCCAAAGGAAAGAAAAGAAACAAAACTATTTACACAGGAAAGCTCCCAACAAGCAAAAGAAGAACGAGAAATCTTTTTGGGTTTTCTTTTAATTACTACTACTACAGGCATGAAAAGTAAACTAGCTAAAAGCTACAACTAAATATAATTTTTTGGTTTTTATTAAGGTTTTTTCAAAGACACAAGAAGAAAGCTTAAAAAGAAATTAAACTAGCATGGATGATACAATGAAAAAGTATGAGCACTGACAACTGGCATGAGTGTGTGAACATGAATGTAATGTCGGTGATAAATACGTACTCCCCCAAGCTTAGGCTCTTGGCCTAAGTTGGTCTATGCCCATGGATCAAAACTGTAGTTGGGGTTGTACTGAGGAGGGTCCTCAGATTGCCACTGGCTGGCGATCTCCTCCGGATTCCACTGATAAACGGACTGACGGTGAGGGTCAGATGGTGGCTCCGGCTCTGGAGCTGACGTCTGGCTCCGGTAGGCATGAATATCCTCCAGCGGAACAAGGTATATCCCTGAAAATATGTTAAACAAAGAGGGTGTAGGCAAGGTAATAAACTCACAATATTTTTTGTTAAATATCAATTTATATTTGAGCATCTTATTTTTATCCTTAACAATAAACTCATGTGATATCATACTCTTATAACCTAAATCAATAGGAGGCATCAACTTTTCCTCTTTCTCATAATGCCTAATAGGTATGTTGAAGTGTGCAGCAAGGCGCGAGGCAAAGATGCCTCCGAGGACGGGGCCCTTTGTATGGTTCAGATTTAACCGCCTAGCAACAATAGCGCCTAAGCTGAAAGTAGTGTCATGAAACAAGGCATGGCGCAAAATAGCAATTCCAGGAGCACTAAGGTTCCCATAGTTCCTGCGACCAATTAAGCATCTACTAGCAAATATTGCGAAGTAACATAGAACAGGAAAATGTATGCTAGTGATTCTCGCATTGAAAACTTTCCTCGTTTCCCCTACAGCAATCATATCAATAAATCCCTCCACATCATTACAATGTGGTTCCTCTATGCTTCCCTCAAAGGGTATCAAACAGACCCGGCAAAAATCATAAAGTGACATCTCCTTATCCTCATCATATAAATAAAATTCCACCGAAGGTGGTGATCTCCTAGCATGGAAATGAAAATTTTGCACAAAGATATTGGTGAGTAAGAGATACTGGTCACGCTGGTCGTGGAGGAAGGCGGTGAGGCATGCATTCTCATCCAATTGATAAAAATCTTCATAAATCCCGGACTCTTTCAAGAACTCATCACAAGGCCATTCACATGGCCGAACCTTCGCAGTATCAGGGAGATTATACTTGGGCTTCTTGTTCTCTTCACTTTGCTTATCCTTCGAGCTTTGGCTCGATGAGCCCCTCAAAAATCTTTTCATCTTTTTCTGAAATTTTTAGTAACTTAAAATAGAAGTGAACCATACTCAACAAAATTGATAGCAACTACTCCTAAAAGTGCCTAGAGGCCATATCATGCATTAAAACTACTTTTGACCACATAAATTTGACATGCAAGCTCAAGAATGGGTTCACCTAAGCAACAACAATTTGCAATAAATAAAGCACTAGAGCAAAAACTAATTGGACCATTGGAGGAGTCACATACCAAAGAACAATCCCCTAAAGCAGTTTTGTGAATGGAGCTTCGAGCAAGGAGATCGAAAATGGCAGCAAGATGAGCAAGAACTCAGATTTGAGCTGGCTAGTGATTTTTTATGGAGCAAGACGAAGTGTGTGGGTGCAAGAATAAGTTGAGGGGACCCACGTGGGGTCCACGAGGCAGGGGGCGCAACCAGGGGGTGGGCGCGCCCTCCACCCTCGTGGGCACGTGGCTGCTCCCCCTGCTATGTTCTCAGTGCTAGATATTCTCAAATATTCTAGAAAAAATCATATTTAATTTCAGGGCATTTGGAGAACTTTTATTTTTGGGGTATTTTTTATTGCATGGATAATTCAGAAAACAGATAGAAAATACTATTTTTGCTTTATTTAATATAAATAACATAAAGTAAAAAGAGGGTACAAAGAGTTGTGCTTTCTAACTTCATCCATATCATGCTCATCAAAAGGAATCCACTAACAAGGTTGATCAGGTCTTGTTAACAAACTCATTTCGAATAACATGGAACCGGAGAAATTTCAAATAACACTAGGTTACCTCAACGGGGATATGCACATCCCCAACAATAAGAATATCATATTTCTTCTTGACAGTAGGAAGAGGAAATTCAAAACCTCCAATAGTGATTGTTGAAATTTTTTCAATAGAATTTATACTGTGGACTTCAGGTTGTTTCCTCAAAAAGTGTACTGTATGCTCATTACCATTAACATGAAAAGTGACATTGCCTTTGTTGCAATCAATAACAGCCCCTGCAGTATTCAAAAAGGGTCTACCAAGGATAATCGGCATAATATCGTCCTCGGGAATATCAAGAATAACAAAGTCCGTTAAAATAGTAACATTTGCAACCACAACGGCACATCCTTGCAAATATCGATAGGTATAGCGGTTGATTTATCATCCATTTGCAAGGATATTTCAGTAGGTGTCAACTTATTCAAATCACGTCTACAATATAAAGAGAGAGGCATAACACTAATGCCGGCTCCAAGATCACATAAAGCAGTTTTAACATAATTTCTTTTAATGGAGCATGGTATAGTTGGTACTCCGGAATCTCTTCTTAGGTATTCCACCTTTGAAACTATAATTAGCAAGCATGGTGGAAATTTCAGCTTCCGGTATCTTTCTTTTATTTGTAACAATTTCTTTCATGTACTTAGCATAAGGATTCATTTTAAGCATATCAGTCAAACGCATACGCAAAAATATAGGTCTAATCATTTTAGCAAAGCGCTCAAAATCCTCATCATCCTTTTTCTTGGATGGTTTAGGAGGAAAAGGCTTGGGTTTCTGAACCCATGGCTCTCTTTCTTTATCGTGCTTCCTAGCAACAAAGTCTCTCTTATCATAACATTGATTCTTTGATTGTGGGTTATCAAGATCAACAGCAGGTTCAATTTCTACATCATTATCATTGCTAGGTTGAGCATCAATATGAACATCATCATTAACATTATCACTAGGTTCATGTTCATTACCAGATTGTGTTTCAGCACCAGAAATAGAAATATCATTGGGATTCTCGGGTGTGTCTACAACAGGTTCACTAGAAGCATGCAAAGTCCTATCATTTTTCTTTTTCTTCCTTTTAGAAGAACTAGGTGCATCAACATTAGTTCTCTGAGAATCTTGCTGAATTCCCTTAGGATGTCCCTCGGGATACAAAGGTTCCTTAGTCATTTTACCACCTCTAGTCATAACTCTAACAGCATTATCATTCTTCTTATTATTTAATTCATTGAGAAAATCATTCTGAGCTTTAAGTACTTGTTCTACTTGAATGGTAACCATAGAAGCATGTTTACTAATATGTATAAGTTCACCTTTAACTCTAGACATATAATCAGTCAAGTGTTCAAGCATATCAGCATTGTGTTTCAATTGTCTGCCAACATAACCATTGAAATTTTATTGTTTAACCATAAAGTCATCAAACTCATTCAAGCATTGGCTAGCATACTTAGTAAATGGAATTTCGCATTTATCAAATCTATAGACAGAATTTACCTTTACTAACTATGTCGGGTTATCAAGACCATGTATTTCTTCAATAGGTGGTAAATTCTTAACATCTTCAGCTTTAATACCTTTTTCTTTCATTGATTTCGTTGCCTCTTGCATATCTTCAGGACTAAGAAATAGAATACCCCTTTTATTCGGAGTTGGCTTAGGAGTTGGTTCAGGAAGTGTCCAATTATTTTCATTAGTCGGCATATTATTCAATAGCAATTCAGCTTGATCAACAGTAATTTCCCTGAAAACACAACCAGCACAACTATCAAGGTGGTCTCTGGAAGCATCGGTTAGTCCATTATAAAAGATATCAAGTATTTCATTGTTCTTGAGAGCATGATCAGGCAAAGCATTAAGTAATCAGAGAAGCATCCCCCAACCTTGTGGGAGACTCTCTTCTTCAATTTGCACAAAATTATATATTTCCCTTAAAGCAGCTTGTTTCTTATGAGCGGGGAAATATTTAGCATAGAAGTAATAAATCATATCCTGGGGACTATGCACACAACCAGGATCAAGAGAATTAAACCATGTTTTAGCATCACCCTTTAATGAGAACAAAAACAACTTAAGGATAAAGTAATAGCGAGTTTTCTCATCATTAGTGAACAGGGTGGCTATATCGTTTAATTTAGTAAGATGTGCCACAACAGTTTTAGATTCATAGCCATAAAAAGGATCAGATTCAACCAAAGTAATTAACTCAGGATCGACAGAGAAATCATAATCCTTATTAGTAATAAAGATAGGTGAAGTGGCAAAAGTAGGGCCATATTTCATTCTAGCATTCAAAGACATTTCATTAAGCTTAGCTAATAATTTCTTAAGATCAGATCTATCATTTCAAGCTAAGAAGTCTCTAGCAGTTTCTTCATCCATAACATAACCCTCGGGAACAACAGGCAATTCATATCTAGGGGGGAATCTTCATCATCACTTTCATCAATATTATCATTTTCAATAATTTCATTCTCTCTAGCCCTAGCAAGTTGTTCGTCAAGAAATTCACCAAGTGGCACAGTAGTATCAAGCATAGAAGTAGTTTCATCATAAGTATCATGCAAAGCAGAAGTGGCATCATCAATAACATGCGACATATTAGAATGAATAGAAGGTGTAGGCATCGCAAGTTTACTCAAAACAGAAGGTGAATCAAGTGCAGAGCTAGATGGCAGTTCCTTACCTCCCCTCGTAGTTGAGGGGAAAATCTTAGTTCTTTGATCTTTCAAGTTCTTCATAGTGAACTGCAGATATAAATCCCAAGTTAATCAAAGAATAGAGCTATGCTCCCCGGCAACGGCGCCAGAAAATAGTCTTGATAACCCACAAGTATAGGGGATCGCAACAGTTTTCGAGGGTAGAGTATTCAACCCAAATTTATTGATTCGACACAAGGGGGGCCAAAGAATATTCTCAAGTATTAGCAGTTGAGTTGTCAATTCAACCACACCTGGAAACTTAATATCTGCAGCAAAGTGTTTAGTAGCAAAGTAATATGATAGTAGTGTTAACGGTAGCAAAAGGAATATTTTTGGTTTTATAGTGATTGTAACAGTAGCAACGGAAAAGTAAATAAGCAAAGAACAATATATGAAAAGCTCGTAGGCATTGGATCGGTGATGGAGAATAATGTCGGATGCGATCGATCATGCAACCGTTATAACATAGGGTGACACAGAACTAGCTCCAGTTCATCAATGTAATGTAGGCATGTATTCCGAATATAGTCATATGTGATTACGGAAAAGAACTTGCATGACATCTTTTGTCCTCCCCTCCCGTGGCAGCAGGGTCCTATTGGAAACTAAGGGATATTAAGGCCTCCTTTTAATAGAGTACCGGACCAAAGCATTAACACATAGTGAATATATGAACTCCTCAAACTACGATCATCACCGGTAAGTATCCCGATTATTGTCACTTCGGGGTTAACGGATCATAACACATAATAGGTGACTATAGACTAGCAAGATAGGATCAAGAACTCACATATATTCATGAAAACATAATAGGTTCAGATCTGAAATCATGGCACTCGAGCCCTGCTACCTCTTGAGCACTGTGTTGGTTTTCCCTTGAAGAGGAAAGGGTGATGTAGTAAAGCAGCATAAGTATTTCCCTCAGTTTTTGAGAACCAAGTTATCAATCTAGTAGGAGATCATGCTCAAGTCCCACGCACCTACACAAACAAATAAGAACCTCGCAACCAACACGATAAAGGAGTTGTCAAGCCCTTCTCGGTCACTTACGAGAGTGAGATCTGATAGATATGATAAGATAATATTTTATTTTTATGATAAAGAGAAATAAAGATGCAAAGTAAAATAAAAGGCAAAGGAAATAACTAAGTATTGGAAGATTAATATGATGGAAGATATACCCGGGGGCCATAGGTTTCACTAGTGGCTTCTCTCAAGAGTATAAGTATTACTGTGAGTAAACGAATTACTATCGAGCAATTGATAGAATTGAGCATAGTTATGAGAATATCTAGGTATGATCATGTATATAGGCATCACGTCCGAGACAAGTAGACCGAAACGATTGTGCATCTACTACTATTACTCCACACATCGACCGCTATCTAGCATGCATCTAGAGTATTAAGAAAGAACAGAGTAATGCTTTAAGGAAGATGACATGATGTAGAGGGATAAACTCATGCAATATGATATAAACCCCATCTTTTTATCCTCAATGGCAACAATACAATACGTATCGGTTCCCTTTCTGTCACTGGGACCGAACACCGCAAGATTGAACCCAAAGCTAAGCACTTCTCCCATTGCAAGAAAGATCAATCTAGTAGGCCAAACCAAACTGATAATTCGAAGAGACTTGCAAAGATAAACCAAACATACATAAAAGAATTCAGATGAGAATCAAATATTTTTCATAGATAATTTGGATCATAAACCCACAATTCATCGGATCTTGACAAACACACCGCAAAAGAAGATTACATCAATAGATCTCCAAGAAAATCAAGGAGAACTTTGTATTGAAATCCAAAGAGAGAGAAGAAGCCATCTAGCTAATAACTATGGACCCGAAGGTCAGAAGTAAACTACTCACACATCATCGGAGAGGCCATGGAGTTGATGTAGAGGCCCTCCGTGATCAATGCCCCCTCCGGTGGAGCTCCGGAAAAGGCTCCGAGATGGGATCTCTTGAGTACAGAAGGTTGCGGCAGTGGAATTAGGTTTTCGTGGTGCTCCTGGATATTTGGGGGGTACGTGGATGTATATAGGAGGAAGAAGTACGTCGGTGGAGCAACGGATGGCCCACGAGGGTGGAGGGCGCGCCCCCTGCCTCGTGCCTTCCTCCCTTGTTTCTTGATGGCCACTCCAAGTCTCCTGGATCACGTTTGTTGAGAAAATCATGTTGCCGAAGGTTTCATTCCGTTTGGACTCCGTTTCATATTCCTTTTCTTCGAAACCCTAAAACAGGCAAAAAAACAGCAATTTGGGTTGGGCCTCCGATTAGTAGGTTAGTCCCAAAAATGATATAAAAGTGTAAAATAAAGCCCATTAACATCCAAAATAGATAATATAATAGCATGGATCAATCAAAAAGTATAGATACGTTGGAGACGTATCAAGCACCCCCAAGCTTAATTCCTGCTCGTCCTCGAGTAGGTAAATGATAAAAGAAGAATTTTTGATGTGGAAGGCTTTCTAACATATTTGTCAATGTAATTTTTCTTTATTGTGGCATGAATATTCAGATCCATAAGATTCAAGATAAAAGTTTAATATTGACATAAACATAATAATACTTCAAGCATACTTACTAAGCAATTATGTCTTCTCAAAATAACATGGCCAAAGAAAGTTATCCCTACAAAATCATATAGTCTGGTGCTACCTCTTCTAGCACTGCGTTGGTTTTCCCCGAAGAGGAAGGGATGATGCAGCAAAGTAGCGTAAGTATTTCCCTCAGTTTTTGAGAACCAAGGTATCAATCCAGTAGGAGGCTACGCGTGAGTCCCTCGTACCTGCACAAAACAAATAAATCCTCACAACCAACGCAAATAGGGGTTGTCAATCCCTATAGGGCCACTTACGAGAGTGAGATCTGATAGATATGATAAGATAATATTTTTGGTATTTTTATGATAAAGATGCAAAGTAAAATAAAGGCAAACTAAATAGCAAAGTAAATAACTAAGTAGTAGGAGATTGATATGATAACGATAGACCCGGGGGCCATAGGTTTCACTAGTGGCTTCTCTCGAGAGCATAAGTATTCTACGGTGGGTGAACAAATTACTGTTGAGCAATTGACAGAATTGACCATAGTTATGAGAATATCTAGGTATGATCATGTATATAGGCATCACGTCCGAGACAAGTAGACTGACTCCTGCCTGCATCTACTACTATTACTCCACTTATCGACCGCTATCCAGCATGCATCTAGAGTATTAAGTTAAAAACAGAGTAATGCCTTAAGCAAGATGACATGATGTAGAGGGATAGACTCATGCAATATGAAGAAAACCCCATCTTGTTATCCTCGATGGCAACAATACAATACGTGCCTTGCTGCCCTTACTGTCACCGGGAAAGGACACCGCAAGATTGAACCCAAAGCTAAGCACTTCTCCCATTGCAAGAAAGATCAATCTAGTAGGCCAAACCAAATTGATAATTCAAAGAGACTTGCAAAGATAACCAATCATACATAAAAGAATTCAGAGAAGATTCAAATATTATTCATAGATAGACTTGATCAAAAACCCACAATTCATCGATCTCAACAACACACCGCAAAAAGAAGATTACATCGAATAGACCTCCATAAGAGAGGGGGGGACATTGTATTGAGATCCAAAAAGAGAGAAGAAGCCATCTAGCTACTAACTATGGACCCGTAGGTCTTAGGTAAACTACTCACACTTCATCGGAGAGGCTATGGTGTTGGTGTAGAAGCCCTCCGTGATCGATGCCCCGTCCGGCGGAGCTCCGGAACAGACCCCAAGATGGGATCTCGTGGATATAGAAAGTTACGGCGGTGGAATTAGGGTTTTGGCTCCGTATCTGATCGTTTGGGGGTACGTGGGTATATATAGGAGGAACAAGTACGTCGGTGCAGCAACAGGGGGGCCACGAGGGTGGAGGGCGTGCCTGGGAGGGTAGGCACGCCGCCCTACCTCGTGGCCTCCTGTTACGTGTCTTGACGTAGGGTCCAAGTCTCCTGAGTTGTATTCGATGAGAAAATCACGTTCCCGAAGGTTTCATTCCGTTTGGACTCCATTTGATATTCCTTTTCTTCGAAACCCTAAAACAGGCAAAAAAACAGCAATTCTGGGTTGGGCCTTCGGTTAATAGGTTAGTCCCAAAAATAATATAAAAGTGGATAATAAAGCCCAATAATGTCCAAAATAGTAGATAATATAGCATGGAGCAATTAAAAATTATAGATACGTTGGAGACGTATCAAGCATCCCCAAGCTTAATTCCTACTCGTCCTCGAGTAGGTAAATGGTAAAAATAGAATTTTTGATGCGGAGTGCTACTTGGCATAATTTTAATGTAATTCTTCCTAATTGTGGTATGAATATTCAGATCCGAAAAATTCAAGACAAAAGTTCATATTGACATAAAAACGATAATACTTCAAGCATCATAACAAAGCAATTATGCCTTCTCAAAATAACATGGCTAAAGAAAGTTATCCCTACAAAATCATATAGTCTGGCTATGCTCTATCTTCACCACACAAAATATTTAAATCATGCACAACCCCGATGACAAGCCAAGCAATTGTTTCATACTTTTGACATTCTCAAAACTTTTTCAATCTTCACGCAATACATGAGCGTGAGCCATGGATATAGCACTATAGGTGGAATAGAGTGGTGGTTGTGGAGAAGACAAAAAGGAGAAGATAGTCTCACATCAACTAGGCGTATTAACGGGCTATGAAGATGCCCATCAATAGATATCAATGTGAGTGAGTAGGGATTGCCATGCAACGGATGCACTAGAGCTATAAGTATATGAAAGCTCAAAAAGAAACTAAGTGGGTGTGCATCCAACTTGCTTGCTCATGAAGACCTAGGGCATTTTGAGGAAGCCCATCATTGGAATATACAAGCCAAGTTCTATAATGAAAAATTTCCACTAGTATATGAAAGTGATAACATGAGAGACTCTCTACTATGAAGATCATGGTGCTACTTTGAAGCACAAGTGTGGTAAAAGGATAGTAACATTGTCCCTTCTCTCTTTTTCTCTCATTTTTCTCTTTTTTTTATTTGGGCCTTTTCTCTTTTTTTATGGCCTCTTTTCTTTCTCCTTTTTTTATTTGGGCTTCTTTGGCCTCTTTTATTTATTTTTCATCCGGAGTCTCATCCCGACTTGTGGGGGAATCATAGTCTACATCATCCTTTCCTCACTGGGACAATGCTCTAATAATGATGATCATCACACTTTTATTTTTCTTACAACTCAACAATTACAACTCGATACTTAGAACAAAATATGACTATATGAATGCCTCCGGCGGTGTACCGGGATGTGCAATATGACAATGATGGAGTGTGTCATAAACGGAACGGTGGAAAGTTGCATGGAAATATATCTCGGAATGGCTATGGAAATGCCATAATAGGTAGGTATGGTGGCTGTTTTGAGGAAGGTATATGGTGGGTGTATGATACCAGCGAAAGGTGCGCGGTATTAGAGAGGCTAGCAAAGGTGGAAGGTTGAGAGTGCGTATAATCCATGGACTCAACATTAGTCATAAAGAACTCATATACTTATTGCAAAAATCTACAAGTTATCAAAGCAAAGTATTACGCGCATGCTCCTAGGGGGATAGCTTGGTAGGAAAAGTCCATCGCTCGTCCCCGACCGCCACTCATAAGGAAGGCAATCAAAAAATAAATCATGCTCCAACTTCATCACATAAAGGTTCACCATACGTGCAAGCTACGGGAATCACAAGCTTCAACACAAGTATTTCTCAAATTCACAACTACTCAATTAGCATGACTTTAATATCACCATCTCTATATCTCAAAACAATTATCAAGTATCAAACTTCTCATAGTATTCAACACACTCATAAGAGAGTTTTATTATTAATCTTGCATGCCAAGCATATTAGGATTTTAAGCAAATTATCATGCTATTAAGACTCTCAAAATAATCTAAGTGAAGAATGAGAGATCAATAGTTTCTATAAAACAAATCCACCACCGTGCTCTAAAATATATAAGTGAAGCACTAGAACAAAATTATATAACTCAAAAGATATAAGCGAAGCACATAGAGTATTCTAACAAATTCCAAATCATGTATGGCTCTCTCAAAAGGTGTGTACAGAAAGGATGATTGTGGTAAACTAACAAGCAAAGACTCAAATAATACAAGACGCTCCAAGCAAAACACATATCATGTGGAAAATAAAAATATAGCTCCAAGTAAAGTTACCGATAGAAGTAGACGAAAGAGGGGATGCCTTCCGGGGCATCCCTAAGCTTTGGCTTTTAGGTATCCTTAGATTATCTTGGGGGTGCCATGGGCATCCCCAAGCTTAGGCCTTTTCCACTCCTTGTTCCATAATCCATCAAATCTTTAACCAAAACTTGAAAACTTCACAACACAAAATTTAAAGTAGAAAATCTCATGAGCTCCGTTAGCGAAAGAAAACAAAAGACCACTTCAAGGTATTGTAATGAACTCATTATTTATTTATATGGGTGTTATACCTACTGTATTCCAACTTCTCTATGGTTTATAAACTATTTTACTAGCCATAGATTCATCAAAATAAGCAAACAACACACGAAAAACAGAATCTGTCAAAAACATAACAGTCTGTAGTAATCTGTAGCTAGCGCAAGATATGGAACCCCAAAAATTCTAAAATAAATTTCTGGACGTGAGGAATTTATCTATTAATCATCTGAAAAAATAATTAACTAAATAGCACTATCCAAATAAAAATGACAGCAGTTCTCGTGAGCGCTAAAGTTTCTGTTTTTTACAGCAAGTTCAACAAGACTTTACCCAAGTCTTCCCAACGGTTCTACTTGGCACAAACAATAATTAAACACAAAAAACACAACAAAAACAGAGGCTAGATAATTTATTTATTACTAAACAGGAGCAAAAAGCAAGGAATAAAAATAAAATTGGGTTGCCTCCCAACAAGCGCTATCGTTTAACGCCCCTAGCTAGGCATAACAAGCAAGAATAGATCTAGGTATTGCCATCTTTGGTAGGCAATCCATAAGTGGCTCTCATAATAGATTCATAAGGTAATTTAATTTTCTTTCTAGGAAAGTGTTCCATGCCTTTTCTTAATGGAAATTGGAATCTAATATTTCCCTCCTTCATATCAATAATTGCACCAATCGTTCTAAGGAAAGGTCTACCAAGAATAATAGGACATGAAGGATTGCAATCTATGTCAAGAACAATAAAATATATGGGCACATAATTCCTATTTGCAACAATAAGAACATCATTAATTATTCCCATAGGTGTCTTAATAGTGGAATCCGCAAGGTTTAAGTTTAGAGAGCAATCATCAAAATAACGGAAACCTAACAAATCACACAAAGTCTTTGGAATCGTGGAAACACTAGCACCCAAATCACATAAAGCATAGCATTCATGATCTTTAATTTTAATTTTAATAGTTGGTTCCCACTCATCATAAAGTTTTCTAGTGATAGAAACTTCCAATTCAAGTTTTTCATCATAAGATTGCATCAAGGCATCAACGATATATTTAGTAAACGCTTTATTTTGACTATAAGTGTGAGGAGGATTTAGCACGGATTGCAACAAGGAAATATAATCAATCAAAGAGCAATTTTCATAGTTAAATTCCTTGAAATCCATAATAGTGGGTTTAGCAACATCTAGGGTTTTAATTTCTTCAATCCCACTTTTATCAAATTTAGCATCAAGATCAAAAGATTCTGTAATCTGATCGTTTGGGGGTACGTGGGTATATATAGGAGGAAGAAGTACGTCGGTGGAGCAACAGGGGGCCCACGAGGGTGGAGGGCGCGCCTGGGAGGGTAGGCGCGCCCCCCTACCTCGTGGCCTCCTGTTACGTGCCTTGACGTAGGTCCAAGTCTCCTGAGTTGTATTCGATGAGAAAATCACGTTCCCGAAGGTTTCATTCCGTTTGGACTCTGTTTGATATTCCTTTTCTTCGAAACCCTAAAACAGGCAAAAAACAGCAATTCTGGGCTGGGCCTCCGGTTAATAGGTTAGTCCCAAAAATAATATAAAAGTGGATAATAAAGCCCAATAATGTCCAAAACAGTAGATAATATAGCATGGAGCAATCAAAAATTATAGATACGTTGGAGACGTATCATCTGGCTATGCTCTATCTTCACCAGACAAAATATTAAAATCATGCACAACCCTGATGACAAGCCAAGCAATTGTTTCATACTTTTGATGTTCTCAAACTTTTTCAATCTTCACGCAATATATGAGCGTGATCCATGGATATAGCACAGTGGTGGAATAGAATGGTGGTTGTGGAGAAGACAAAAAGGGAGAAGATAGCCTCACATCGACTAGGCGTATCAACGGGCTATGGAGAGGCCCATCAATAGATATCAATGTGAGTGAGTAGGGATTGCCATGCAACGGATGCACTAGAGCTATAAGTATATGAAAGCTCAATAAAAGAAACTAAGTGGGTGTGCATCCAACTTGCTTGCTCAAGAAGACCTAGGGCATGTTGAGGAAGCCCATCACTGGAATATACAAGCCAAGTTCTATAATGAAAAATTCCCACTAGTATATGAAAGTGATATCATAGGAGACTCTCTATATGAAGAACATGGTGCTACTTTGAAGCACAAGTGTGGAAAAAGGATAGTAACATTGTCCCTTCTCTATTTTTCTCTCATTTTTTTATTTGGGCCTTTTTCTTTTTTTGGCCTCTTTTTTTCGTCCGGAGTCTCATCCCGACTTGTGGGGGAATGATAGTCTCCATCATCCTTTCCTCACTGGGACAATGCTCTAATAATGATGATCATCACACTTTATTTACTTACAACCCAAGAATTACAACTCAATACTTAGAACAAAATATGACTCTATGTGAATGCCTCCGGCGGTGTACCGGGATGTGCAATGATGCATGAGTGACATGTATGAAAGAATTATGAAAGGTGGCTTTGCCACAAATACGATGTCAACTACATGATCATGCAAGCAATATGACAATGATGAAGCGTGTCATAATAACAAAACGGTGGAAAATTGCATGGCAATATATCTCGGAATGGCTATGGAAATGCCATAATAGGTAGGTAGGGTGGCTGTTTTGAGGAAGGTATATGGTGGGTTTATGGTACCGGCAAAAGTTGTGCGATACTAGAGAGGCTAGCAATGGTGGAAGGGTGAGAGTGCGTATAATCCATGGACTCAACAATAGTCATAAATAAATCACATACTTATTGCAAAAATCTACAGGTTATCAAAGCAAAGTATTACGTGCATGCTCCTAGGGGGATAGATTGGTAGGAAAAGACCATCGCTCGTCCCCGACCGCCACTCATAAGGAAGACAATCAATAAATAAATCATGCTCCGACTTCATCACATAACGGTTCACCATACGTGCATGCTACGGGAATCACAAACTTCAACACAAGTATTTCTCAAATTCACAACTACTCAACTAGCATGACTCTAATATCACCATGTCCATATCTCAAAACGATTATCAAGTATCAAACTTCTCATAGTATTCAATGCACTTATATGAAAGTTTTTATTATTGCCATGTTGTTCTAAAGGACTCTCAAAATAATATAAGTGAAGCATGAGAGAACAATAGTTTCTATAAAACAATTCCACCACCGTGCTCTAAAAGATATAAGTGAAGCACTAGAGCAAAAACTATGTAGCTCAAAAGATATAAGTGAAGCACATAGAGTATTCTAATAAATTCCAAATCATGTGAGTCTCTCTCAAAAGGTGTGTACAGCAAGTATGATTGTGGTAAACTAAAAACAAAGACTCAAATCATACAAGGCGCTCCAAGCAAAACACATATCATGTGGTGAATAAAAATATAGCTCCAAGTAAAGTTACCGATAGACGAAGACGAAAGAGGGGATGCCTTCTGAGGCATCCCCAAGCTTAGGATTTTTGGTGTCCTTAAATTTTACCTTGGGGTGCCATGGGAATCCCCAAGCTCAGGCTCTTGCCACTCTTTTTTCCATAATCTATTAAATCTTTACCGAAAACTTGAAAACTTCACAACACAAAACTCAAAATAGAAAATCTCATGAGCTCCGTTATGAAAGAAAACAAAACACCACTTCAAGGTACTGTAATGAAATCATTCTTTATTTATATTGGTGTTAAACCTAATGTATTCCAACTTCTCTATGGTTTATAAACTCTTTTACTAGCCATAGATTCATCAAAATAAACAAACAACACAAGAAAAACAGAATCTGTCAAAAACAGAAGAGTCTGTAGTAATCTGTAGCTAACGCAAGTTATGGAACCCCAAAAATTCTAAAATAAATTTCTGGACGTGAGGAATTTATCTATTAATTATCTTAAAAAATAATTAACTGAATATCACCTTCCAAATAAAAATGGCAGCGATTCTCGTGAGCGCTAAAGTTTCTGTTTTTTACAGCAAGATCAAAAAGACTTTCCCCAAGTCTTCCCAATGGTTCTACTTGGCACAAACACTAATTAAACAGAAAAAACACAACCAAAACAGAGGCTATGTAAATTATTTATTACTAAACAGGATAAAAAATCAAGGAATAAAAATAAAATTGGGTTGCCTCCCAACAAGCGCTATCGTTTAACGCCCCTAGCTAGGCATAAAAGCGAAGATAGATCTAGGTGTTGCCATCTTTGGTAGGCAATCCATAAGTGGCTCTCATAATACATTCATAAGGTAATTTAATTTTATTTCTAGGGAAGTGTTCTATGCCTTTATTAATGGTAATTAGAATCTAATATTCCCTTCCTTCATATCAATAATTGCACCAATCGTTCTAAGGAAATGTCTACCAAGAATAATAGGACATGAAGGATTGCAATCTATATCAAGAACAATGAAATATACGGGCACATAGTTCCTATTTGCAACAATAAGAACATCATTAATTCTTCCCATAGGTTTCTTAATAGTGGAATCCGCAAGGTGCAAGTTTAAAGAACAATCATCAAAATCACGGAAACCTAGCAAATCACACAAAGTTTTTGGAATCGTGGAAATACTAGCACCCAAATCACACAAAGCATAACACTCATGATCTTTAATTTTAATTTTTATTGTAGGTTCCCACTCATCATAAAGTTTTCTAGGGATAGAAACTTCCAACTCAAGTTTTTCTTCATAAGATTGCATCAAAGCATCAAAGATATGTTTAGTAAAAGCTTTATTTTGACTATAAGCATGAGGAGAATTTAGCACGGATTGCAACAAGGAAATACAATCTATCAAAGAGCAATTATCATAATTAAATTCCTTGAAATCCAAAATAGTGGGTTTATTGATATTTAAAGTTTTGACCTCTTCAATCCCACTTTTAACAATCTTAGCATCAAGATCTAAAGACTCCGAATTTTTGGAACGCCTTCTAGGTAAAGGTGGCTCATCTTTAGCCCCATCATCATAAAGATTCATATTGCAAAACAAAAATTTAATAGGAGACACATCAATAACTTTTAGATCTTCATCCTTATTTTCATGAAAACTAGAAGAACACGCTTTTATAAAGCAATCTTTCTTAGAACGCATCCTAGCGGTTCTTTCTTTGCACTCATCAATGGAAATTCTCATGGCTTTGAGAGACTCATTGATATCATGCTTATGTGGAATAGATCTAAGTTTCAAGAATCAACATCAAGAGAAATTCTATCAACGTTCCTAGCCAACTCATCAATCTTAAGCAATTTTTCTTCAATCAAAGCATTGTAACTCTTTTGCGAAGTGATAAATTCTTTAATATTAGATTCAAAATCAGAGGGCATCTTACTATAATTTCCATATGAATTTTTGTAGGAATTACCATAATTATTAGAGGAATTACTAGGAAACGACCTAGAATTAAAATTACCTCTATACGTGTTATTACCAAAATTGTTCCTACCAACAAAATTCACATCCATAGATTCATTATTATTCTCAATCAAGGTAGACAAAGGCATATCATTAGGATCAGTAGGAGCACTCTTATTAGCAAACAATTTCATAAGTTCATCCATCTTTCCACTCAAAACATTAATCTCTTCAATTGCATGCACTTTTTTATTAGTAGATCTTTCGGTGTGCCATTGAGAATAACTAACCATAATATTATCTAGGAGTTTGGTAGATTCTCCTAAAGTGATTTCCATAAAAGTGCCTCCCGCGGCCGAATCTAAAAGATTTCTAGAAGCAAAATTCAACCCGGCATAAAAGTTTTGTATAATCATCCAAAGATTCAAACCATGTGATGGGCAATTACATATCATTGATTTCATCCTCTCCCAAGATTGTGCAACATGTTCATGATCAAGTTGCTTAAAATTCATAATATCATTTCTAAGAGAGATGATCTTAGCGGGAGGAAAATACTTAGAGACAAAAGCATCTTTGCACTTATTCCATGAACCAATACTATTTTTAGGCAAAGACGAAAAACAAGCTTTAGCACGATCTCTAAGCGAAAACGGAAATAGCTTCAATTTAACAATATCAATATCCACATCTTTCTTCTTTTGCATATCACACAAATCAACAAAGTTGTTTAGATGGGTAGCGGCATCTTCACTAGGAAGGCCAGAAAACGGATCTTTCATGACAAGATTCAGCAAAGCAGTTGTCGGTGTTCTGGGAACGGGGGTCCCCAGACTTGCCTACCTGCGGCCTGCGGCGTGGCTCAAAGGAGGCCCAGCACGGCCCATCTTCATCAACACAAGACTCAAGACCCTCGCGAGGGGCCAAGCCTCGCGGGGCGGACGACACGGCGCATCCTCAGGCGCAGCCTCCTCAGGCTGGCTCGCGAGGAGGCGGAGAGATCAAGGCCGGGTACCTCGTGAGGTGCCCATGACGCAAGCCATGACGATCGAGGGTGCCAGGCGGGCGCCAGCGCGCGCAGCGTCCTTCTTTCCTCTTTGGTGCAAAGGGGGCAAGCGCAGCCGCGGAGTACCGAGGCATCAGGCAAAGGTTGCCATTTCGGTGCAACGAGACCAAGACCAGGCGGACTATGAGACGGAGGTCACCATGGAGCCCAGCACGGCGTCACCACAGAGCCTTTGGCAGGCGAAGACCAACTTTAGTCAGGATAAGTGTACTAGATGTTCCCCTTCAAATTGGCCAATTGTTGGCGCCCTTCCCGCTCAATATTTGGGAAGAGGCCCAGGGCCTTTGCCTATAAATAGGACCAGCCACCCGCATAGCAAGGGGGGTTCGTTCGTTTGGTTGGCAAGCAGAGAGAGTAAGTGAGAGAGAGAGAAGGGTGACTGAACTCCTCCAAGCAGTTCATCACCCCAGCCAAGAACAGACCCTCGCGAGGCTGTTCTTCCTTGTACTGTTTATCATCACCAGCCCCAGAAGGCAATCCACCAACCACACACTAGAGTAGGGTAATACACCACAACGGTGGCCCGAACCAGTATAAACCTTGTGTCTCTTGTGCAGTTCTTTCAATAGTTTAGATCTTTGTGAGACGGGGAGGTAGAAGGCGTAATCTCCGCGCGCACCCCAGTGTTCGAACCTTAAGGGTCTGCCGGAACCCGTGATCCGACAGCAGTATTGATTTCACAAGATTCAGCATCGGTAAGAGGAGCAATCAGAGTGCTAATAAAATCATTATTGTTGGTATTGGCAAAGTCACACAATTTAGTATTATCTTGAGCCATCGTGACAAGCAAGCAAACAAGAAACGGGCAAAAGAGGCAAATAGAAAAAGAGAAGGGGAACGGAAAGAGAGGAAGAGAGGGCGAATAAAACGGCAAGGGTGAAACGGGGGAGAGGAAAAGGATAGGCAAATGGCAAATAATATAATGCGAGGGATAAGAGTTTGTGATGGGTACTTGGTATATTTTGACTTGGTAATGGTGCCAGAAATGACTCGTTGTGGGAGTAAAATCTTGACTTGACTTGGCGTGAATGTCCCCGGCAACGGCGCCAGCAATCCTTCTTGCTACCTCTTGAGCACTACGTTGGTTTTCCCTTGAAGAGGAAAGGGTGATGCAGTAAAGTAGCACAAGTATTTCCCTCGGTTTTTGAGAACCAAGGTATCAATCCAGTAGGAGATCACGCTCAAGTCCCACGCACCTACACAAACAAATAAGAACCTCGCAACCAACGCAATAAAGGGGTTGTCAAGCCCTTCTCGGTCACTTACGAGAGTGATTCTGATAGATATGATAAGATAATATTTTTGGTATTTTTATGATAAAGAGAAATAAAGATGCAAAGTAAAATAAAAGTCAAAGGAAATAACTAAGTATTGGAAGATTAATATGATGGAAGATAGACTCGGGGGCCATAAGTTTCACTAGTGGCTTCTCTCAAGAGCATAAGTATTACGGTGGGTAAACGAATTACTATCGAGCAATTGATAGAATTGAGCATAGTTATGAGAATATCTAGGTATGATCATGTATATAGGCATCACGTCCGAGACAAATAGACCGAAACGATTCTGCATCTACTACTATTACTCCACACATCGACCGCTATCCAGCATGCATCTAGAGTATTAAGTTCAAAAGAACAGAGTAATGCTTTAAGGAAGATGACATGATGTAGAGGGATAAACTCATGCAATATGATATAAACCCCATCTTTTTATCCTCGATGGCAACAATACAATACGTATCGGTTCCCTTTCTGTCACTGGGATCGAACACCGCAAGATTGAACCCAAAGCTAAGCACTTCTCCCATTGCAAGAAAGATCGATCTAGTAGGCCAAACCAAACTGATAATTCGAAGAGACTTGCAAAGATAAACCAATCATACATAAAAGAATTCAGAGGAGAATCAAATATTGTTCATATATAATTTGGATCATAAACCCACAATTCATCGGATCTCGACAAACACACCGCAAAAGAAGATTACATCGAATAGATCTCCAAGAAAACCGAGGAGAACTTTGTATTGAAATCCAAAGAGAGAGAAGAAGCCATCTAGCTAATAACTATGGACCCGAAGGTCTGAAGTAAAATACTCACACATCATCAGAGAGGCCATGGAGTTGATGTAGAGGCCCTCCGTGATCAATGCCCCCTCCGGTGGAGCTCCGGAAAATGCCCCGAGATGGGATCTCTCGAGTACAGAAGGTCGCGGCGGTGGAATTAGGTTTTCATGGTGCTCCTGGATGTTTTGGGGTACGTGGATATATATAGGAGGAATAAGTACGTCGGTGGAGCAACGGAGGGCCCACGAGGGTGGAGGGCGCGCCCAGGGAGGTAGGCACGTGCCCCTTGCCTCGTGCCTTCGTCCCTTGTTTCTTGACGGCTACTCCAAGTCTCCTGGATCACGTTTGTTGAGAAAATCATGTTCCTAAAGGTTTCGTTCCGTTTGGACTCTGTTTGATATTCCTTTTCTTCGAAACCCTAAAATAGGCAAAAAAACAGCAATTTGGGCTGGGCCTCCGTTTAGTAGGTTAGTCCCAAAAATGATATAAAAGTATAAAATAAAGCCCACTAACATCCAAAATAGATAATATAATAGCATGGAGCAATCAAAAATTATAGATATGTTGGAGACATATCAGGCCCTAGTGACAAGCATTAAGCATAGCAAAGTCATAGCAACATCAATCTCAGAACATAGTGGATACTAGGGATCAAACCCTAACAAAACTAACTCGATTACATGATAAATCTCATCCAACCCATCACCATCCAGCAAGCCTACGATGGAATTACTCACGGACGGCGGTGAGCATCGTGAAATTGGTGATGGAGGAAGGTTGATGATAACGATGGCAACGGATTCCCCTCTCCGGAGCCCCGAACGGACTCCAGATCAGCCCTCCCGAGAGAGTTTAGGGCTTGGCGGCGGCTCCGTATCGTAAAACACAATGAATCCTTCTCCCTGATTTTTTTATCCCCGAACACGAATATATGGAGTTGGAGTTGAGGTCGGTGGAGCGTCAGGGGGCCCACGAGGCCGGGGGCGCCCCCCCCCCCCCCCCCCCCACCCTCGTGGACAGGGTGTGGGCCCCCTAACGTGGATTCTTCTTCCAGTATTTTTTTATATATTACAAAAATAATCTCCGTTGATTTTCAGGTCATTCTGAGAACTTTTATTTCTGCACAAAAATAACACCATGGCATTTCTGCTGAAAACAGCATGAGTCCGGGTTAGTTCCATTCAAATCCTGCAAGTTAGAGTCCAAAACAAGGGCAAAAGTGTTTGGAAAAGTAGATACGACGGAGATGTATCACCCACTACCGATGATCAATGATTTGTTTGACCAGCTGCAAGGAGCTAAAGTATTCCCCAAGATTGTTCTACGATCAGCATACCACCAGCTGAAGATTCGAGAACAGGATATACCTAAGACAGCTGTCACTACAAGGTACGGGCTATATGATTATGTCATTTGGATTGACTAATGCCCCTGCCTATTTCATGAGTATGATGAATAAGGTGTTCATGGAGTTCTTGGATAAGTTTGTTGTGGTGTTCATTGATGATACCTTGGTATACTCGAAGAATGAAGGGGAACACAAGGAGCATTTGCGTTTAGTTCTCGGGAAGCTCAGGGAACATCAGTTATATGCCAAGTTCGGCAAATGCGAGTTTTGGTTGAAGGAACTTGGATTTATTGGACATGTTATATCAGGAGAAGGTATAGCAATAGACCCTACCAAGGTTCAGTCTGTCACTGATTGGCTGGCACCCACCTCAGTAGGAGAGATCCGCAGTTTTCTTGGACTCGCGGGATACTACCGGAGATTCATTGAGAATTTCTCTAAGATTGCGAAGCCCATGCCGGAGTTGTTGAAGAAGGACACCAAATTTAAATGGACAGATGAATGTGAGGCAAGTTTCTAGGAGTTGACAAAACATTTGGTTACAGCCCCAATGCTGATTCTGCCGGATATACACAAGGATTTCCAAGTGTATTGCGACGCTTCTCGTTTAGGACTTGGAGGGGTACTTATGCAAGATGGAAGAGTTGTTTCATATGCCTCACGACAGCTTCGACCATGTGAGTTGAATTATGCCACGCATGATTTGGAGTTAGCAGCCGTAGTGCATGCACTCAAGACCTGGAGACATTTTCTTATTGGAAATCGTTGTGATGTGTACACGGATCATAAGAGTTTGAAGTACATTTTCACATAGAAGGAGCTGAATCTCGGGAAAAGGAGATGGTTGGAGCTTATAAAGGATTATGATATGAAGCTGCACTATCATCCAGGCAAGGCCAGTGTCGTAGCAGATGCTTTGAGCCGGAAGAGTTATGCCAATACCCTCGTAAGCGGAGGATTGCCAAAGGAGTTAGCCGAAGATCTCAGGGAGCTTCGTTTGGAGATAGTCCCTAGAGGTTTTGTTGCAGCATTGGAAGTACAGTCAACACTATTCCAAAGATTCGAGAAGCTCAGAAGGATGACAAAGAGATTGCCGAGATAAAGGAGAGGATGAGTAAAGGAAAAGCCAAAGGTTTTCGTGAGGATGAGCATGACACCTTGTGGTTTGAGGACCGTGTTTATGTGCCCAATAATGCATAGATCAGGAAATTGATACTTCAGGAAGCGACTCGCCATATTCGATACACCCTGGAAACACCAAGATGTATTTGGATTTGAAGGAGCGTTTCTGGTGGACTGGTATGAAGAAGGATATTGCCGAGTATGTAGTCGTATGTGACGTATGTCAGAGAGTGAAGGCAGAACATCAGAAGCCACCAGGATTACTGCAACATATGCCGATACCCGAATGGAAGTGGGACAAGCTTGGCATGGATTTTATCACCGGATTACCCAGGACCCGATCGGGATATGATTCTATTTGGGTAGTAGTGGATCGTCTGACCAAAGTAGCTCACTTTATCCTAGTGAAGACCACCTATACAAGTGCGAAGTTGGCAAGATATATATGACCAGGATCGTATGTCTGCATGGAGTTCCGAGGACCATCATATCATATAGAGGGACCCGGTTTACTTCGAAGTTTTGGCACCAGCTGCACCAGACTTTGGGAACCATACTAGAGTTTAGTACAGTCTTTCATCCGCAGACCGATGGACAGACCAAGAGCGTCAATCAGATTCTGGAGGACATGTTGAGAGCTTGTGCGCTAGATTATGGATCTAGTTGGGATGATAGTTTGCCTTACGCGGAGTTCTCATACAACAACAGCTACCAAGCCAGTTTGAAGATGGCACCCTTCGAAGCCTTGTATGGAAGGAGGTGTAGGACACTGTTAATGTGGGATGAAGTTGGAGACTGTCAGTTGTTTGGACCGGATTTGATTAAAGAGTCCGAAGAGAAGGTTAAGTTAATTCGAGATAGACTGAAGGTAGCTCAGTCCGGGCAGAAGAGTTATGCAGACTCAAAACGCAATGACGTAGTCTATGAAATCGGAGACAGCATATCTTCGTGTGTCACATCTGCGAGGAGTTAAACGATTTGGAGTTAAGGGAAATTTAGCCCTGAGATTTGTAGGACCATACCGAGTCTTGGAGCGTATGGGAGAGGTGGCCTACAAGTTGGAGTTACCCGAAGGACTGTCAGGAGTTCATGATGTGTTTCACATTTCCCAGTTGAAGAAGTGTCATGCTGAGATGTCCGATATTCCTCTAAGAGATACAGTGCCCCTGGAAGCAATTCAGTTGGATAATGATCTGACCTATGAGGAGAAACCGGTCAAGATTCTCGAGTTTGCCAGCCGAGTCACACGCAGCAAGGTTATCAAGTTTTGCGAAGTTCAGTGAAGCCACCATACCGAGGATGAAGCCACCTGGGAACGAGAGGAAGATCTACGCAAAGACCACCCACACCTATTTTCTAGCCAACCCGAATCTCGAGAGCGAGATTCATCTTAAGGGGGGTAGGTTTGTGACATCCCAAATTTCCAATTTGGAATGTTATACATAGGTCATCATATGCATATCATATTTTATTTGCATTTTGCTTTGCGATTCTCAAAATTCTAAGCAACTCAAGGACCCACGGAGAGAGTTGGGGATTTTACCGTTTTCATATTTGAATTTTCTCAAATATCAAAACAAGGATCATTTTGGGTTTTAATTATTTTTCTCTCCAAAAATATTTCATATTAAAAATATATGAGGAGATACATGACTTCTCCAAAATAAATGAAACATTGGAGGAAAAATGTTAAAATCAAATAAATAATTTTATCTGGATTTTATTGTTATTTTATTTGCATTAGAAAAATATGCATTTTTCAAAAATTGCATTTAGGCCAAGAAAATGTTCACTAAGTTCTAAATATTCTATTTAGGCGGTGAAAATTTGTTTTGGCATTTTTCGATTTTATTTAGGATTTTTTTTCTCGGCGGAATCTTTAAGAAAAAAACTATTCGCCCGACTAGGCCGAATGCCCAGCCGAGCCGGGCCACAGCCCACCTCCCCGCTACCTTCCTCCCGAGCGGGAGGAATCCCGCCGCCGCACGCCGTCAAGGAAGTCCGAGCCGGACTCCCCTCGCTGCCCCCTGCCGCACGTCGCCCCCTCGGGCCTTTAAAAGGCGCCGCCCCCAACGCCTCCACCCCACCCCGAGCTCGCAGCCCCGCCGCCGTCCGCCCATCGCTGCCCCTGCCGCGCCGCACCGCCGCCGCCCGCAGCCGCGCCCCGTCGCCCCGTAGCCGACCGACGTCGTCCCTGCCGCCATTGACCCGTTTGACCGGTTGGTTTTTCTCGGTTAAACCCTGGTTTTTTAGTTTTCCGATTTAATTTCTTAGATCGGTTTTCATCGGGTTTTTTAGCGGACGTTCGTTCGTTTGTTCATTTTAACGAATGTTGTTCGCCGGTTAGGTTCGAACAGTGAACGTTCATTCGTTAGTCTTTTCTTTTTATTTTATTTTCGGCCAGGGACCTATCCGTGATTATTTTTATCGCAGATTAGCCCATGTACTTCAAACCCTCACCGTTTCTAAACCATTTGTCCAAATCCAGTGAAACCAACGCCAAAATCTTCGTATTGAGCCCCTCTTTCTGTTTAATCAACTTGAACAAGGTTTTTGACAATTTAAAATTTGGTTTCAAGAACATTTGAATTTGAGGTTCTTTTGACCGTAGTTTCAGTTCCGTAGTT
This sequence comes from Triticum monococcum, assembly GCA_034509565.1. NCBI lineage: Eukaryota > Viridiplantae > Streptophyta > Magnoliopsida > Poales > Poaceae > Triticum > Triticum monococcum. The sequence goes on along the minus strand of CM067847.1, from coordinate 636,342,214 downwards.
CCGATTCGATTGATTCTTTTCACAGATCAAATCTCTTTATTTGAACTTTCAGATTTGGTCTTCTTATTTGAGTTTTACCTGTGCATCTTTGCTTGATTGCTTATGTATGCTATTGTTTGTTTGCGATAGAATTCCCGGAGTGCGAAGCGTGCTACTACGAGTCTCTAGGGTTTGCAGATCGTCAGCAAGGCAAGTAACACATTCATCATACTCTTTTCATACCCGGTTTTTATGCATTAGTTTCACACCTCAATCATTGCATGAGTAGGATCTCTTAACATGTGGGTTTGGGAAGTAGATGATGGGGTAGAACCTATTGCCCTTTTATTATCAAACCCTTGGGAGTTACTTCTACGTTATGCTTATATTGCCATGCTATGCTAGTAGACGTGGATTGGGTTTGAGTGTATCCATGACAGATGTGAGATTGTTAATTAATGGTTTACTTAAGGTGGCTACTTAAATACACATCTGGGTGGATTGGTTGCGGGCACCTGGAGAATCCAGTGTTGTCCTAGGATATCCCGGAGTACCCGTGTGATCATCCTATGGTTCGCCACCCAGGCTCAAAGGGATCATGAAATTATTCATGATGCCACAAGCTATTATGGGCTCTAGCATAGTTGAGTATGTTGCATGACCTCTTTCAGTGGTGGGCTAGCAGATGTAGGGGAAAGTAGGTGTAATTGTCCACCCAGAGTAAAGAGTTAATGTTTCTGAAAGATTGTGTCTCGATCATCCGATTCTCAAACACCATGTAGTGCGAGATAACCAACGGAGGAGATCGAGTCTTGTGGGGAAAAGTGTGCAAACCTCTACAAAGTGTACAAACTAATCATGGTTAGCCGTGTCCCCGGTTATGGACATCTTGAGTATCTGGTTCTTGGATTATCATGTTGATCTCATCACTCTAAATTAAAAAATTTGGGTTATTAATACTGCTTGATTGGGATTGAGTTGGAGGAACCTTCTCAATGTTTAACAACTACCATGATAGTTAAACAAATTATATTCCTTTGTTGTAGGGAAAAATTGGCTTTTCGCAAAACATTATAACCATAGAGCCTCCACCAGCCATATATGCATGTAGTGATAGCATTTATTCTGTTCATTGCTCTACTATGTTACATTGCCAGCATATTCCATGTGCTGACCCGTTTCGGGTTACAACATATCATGTTGCAGACTTTTCAGACAAAGAGTAAGGTGCGCTAGGTCGTTGTCGTGCACTCAGCTATGCCGTTGGAGTTGATGGACTCATTTTACCTTCCAAGCCTTCTGTTGTTATCTTATTTAGATGGCCTTAAGCCATATTTATTGTAGTAAGTTCTCTCTTGAGACTATCGATGTAATAAGTGTGTGATTGCTACTCTATTATAAATCCCTCGAGTATTGTGTGTGTCAGCATTACCGATCCAGGGATGACACTTATGCACAGAGATTTGACCGTCTGAGGTCGGATCGCTACATGGGTTTCATTGCATCCACAATGGACCTCAATCCATTGATGCCAAGTTTGTTACCCATTGAACTGTTCCGCAATATTCTTCTGATGTGTGCATTCTTATATTCATTGTGATTACATACAATATCTGTAAAGCATGAAAACATAAATAGTAGTGAGATTATCTTTGTAATGCAGAGGATATTGTAATATAATAGAGGCTCCCTGTAAACCCTTGTGTGTTATCACTGGATTCTGATGAGAGAGCCCATGTGTGTTGTAATATGGTGAGTAGATTAATATAATCTGGCACAACTACACAAAAAATAGGCTCACTGTTGGGGGCCCCAGATGTAAGGATAGTTGGCAGATGATAGGTTCATAATGTACTGTATAGAAAGTTTATTGCCAAACCATGATAACGAGAGCGCAGAGCCAGTAGGCAGATCGTAGTGTAGATAATAGGGGTACACCATAACCACCATAAATAAACCGGGAAAGTGGAACTGGCTAGAAAACATAGGGTTTTACCGCTACTAATATGCAGCCTATCGATCACCTATAGGCCAGCTCTATTCATCTGAAGGCGCACAGCTGTTACTATCAGTTTAGTCTATCAAAGACCATGCGGCTCCCACCATTTCCGGGGTATTATGGCAGAACAACTCGAAGTGCGAAATCATTTAGCAGAACCGACCCAATAGAGCTGTCGACTTCAGATGTCCCTGCTCCCCTTCCTGACAAGGAACATACTGTTCTTACTAAAGAAGAATAGAAGAGGAACATGTTAAAGAACAGAAGAGGAAGCATATTATTGAGATTCCCCTTCTTTCTATACAATGTTGGTTGCCCACCCATGCTGAATCAGAGCGCCCAAAGAAATGCAATTCCATGATGTCTCTCTATATGTGGCCACAAGCATTTGGAAACTCAATTGGGAGCATTAGCTAACCAATTAAATGTGTGTCTGTTAGCTAATGTCAGTATCATATCACAATTCGTATTTGAAGAAGTAAGCTTTGGACTTATGATTAGTGTGTTGTTTAGCTTCAAGAGTGGACTACTGCTAGTGCACCACAAAGCATCTACACAGATCATAGTGTAGATATAATGGGAAAATCGTAAGCATCAGGAGTAAAATCAGCAAAGTGGAACTTGCTGGAATATATGTGCTAGTATTGCCGGTACGGCTAGAAAGGCTTCGGATACCAGCTCTCTTCAACTGAAGGTGTGGTACTGTTAATATCAGTGTAACTCTCAAGGCGACACAGCTCCCCGCATTTCCTTGCTAATTTATAGAATTCAAGTGGGCAGGCCACTACAATTCCTATTCCTATGTTACAAAATCCTACAAATCAAAGAGGCCCGAAGAGTTCAAAGTGTCCATCACAACCGACCGTATAGACCTCTACACTGCAAATGTCCCTGCTCATCTTCACTACATGGAACGTACTATACTAATATCATACTCCCTCCGTTCCAAAATATAAGTCTTTGTAGAGATTTCCACTATGGATCACATATAGATGTATATAGATACATTTTAGAGTGTAGATTCACTCATTTTGCTCCATATGTAGTCCATGGTGGAATCTATACAAAGACTTGTATTTAGGAACTGAGAGAGTACTTATTAAAGAAGAACGGAAGAGGAACATGCTAAAGAAGAGCAAGCAAATTTTGGATAATAAAATGTTCGTTGCGCAGTGCCCACACATGATGAACCAGGGCGCATTAAGAATGCAACTCCCTGCTGTCTCTCTATATGTGGTGCACGTGCTTTTCGAAAGTAAAGTAAGAACATTAGCTGACCAATTAAACATTATCTGTTTTAGTAATATCAGCATCACATCAGATTCGTATTTGAGCAACAAGTTTGGAATTATGAGTTGCACATTGTTTAGCTTGATGGATTCAGGAGCAATGCTAAGCAGCTACGATGATGGTACTGAATATAAAGGCATGTCTGCATGCAAGTCACGTGACTTTTGTCATATGGGTCAGTCGACCATTTCAGGCTGTTGGATGAAGATCCTACGTCTCCTATGTTGAATCATGTACGTGTGTATGTTTGTCTGTGGAGGTGAATCATGTGGTGGAGCAGGGAGGGAATCTTAGTAGTGTCATGACATAATAGTGCTATTGTTTTGCATGTCAATTTATTACCATTGGTTCAATGAGGCAATGTTTTGCGTATTGTCCATCATGAATTTGATGCTACTGTTAGAGTAATATGCTAATGTCTTTCTATCCTTTCTCACTAAGCTAATGAAGGTTTCACCTTGTTTCTACTTGTGCAAACAGGGATCATGTTGTGACAGTCATACATTTTAGTGGAACTACACAAGACGATACAATGAACTGTATCCCAGCCAGTGCTTTAACTCTGCTGGAAGTTCTTGATAATCATTCGATATAACCTCAGCACTGGTAAACAAGAGTGATTTCAACCATACATTTGAAGTGCACAAAAATATATACTATTGAGTGATTCTAGTGAGTGCTTTATCATCTCTTCTGGGACTACATGAATAAGCTTTTTTGCTCAGGTTGGTACCGGCCTAAGGCCTTCATCCATATTAGTTTGATGTCATCTCTATTTGTATCGTGCTACTGTCATGAGAAACTCCTTTATCTTTGCGCGTTAAAGTTTTGCAACCTACGATACATGGCAATGCTTTGAGTGTTGAGCTAATTGGCACTGATTAAATAAACTAATACCTCTCTTAAAGCAAGACTAATATATTGCTAACTTTACCCATTAAGATAATGAGGGTGTGATTGCTCTCTAACTATAGCGCCAGAAAAGCTCTGTCTGCTAGGACGTTGGTATTTCCCCAAAGAGGAAAGGATGATGCAGCATAGCGACGGTAGCTATTTCCCTCAGTGAAGAAACCAAGGTTATCGAACCAGTAGGAGAATCAAGCAACACAACGTAAACAACACCTGCACACAAATAACAACACCTCGCAACCCGACATGTTAAAGGGGTTGTCAATCCCTTTCGGGTAACGATGCCAGAGATTTGTAGTAGATTGAAATAATAGGTCACAAATAAAATAAAGTGCAGCAAAGTATTTTTGTAATTTTGGTTTAATATATCTGAATAAAAAATGCAAAGGAAAAGTAGATCGCAAGCAAATATATGAGGAAGAAGACCCGGGGGTCGTAGGTTTCACTAGTGGCTTCTCTCGAGAAAGATAGCAAATGGTGGGTAAACAAATTACTATTGGGCAATTGATAGAGTCTCAAATAATTATGACGATATCCAGGCAATGATCATTACATAGGCATCCCGTCCAAGATTAGTAGACTGACTCCTACCTGCATCTACTACTATTACTCCTCACATCGACCGCTATCCAGCATGCATCTAGTGTATTAAGTTCATGGAAAAAATGGAGTAATGCAATAAGAACGATGACATGATGTAGATAAGATCCGTTTATCTATTGCGTAGATATAAATCCCATCTTTTATCCTTAGTAGCAACGATACATACGTGTCGGTTCCCTTCCTGTCACTGGGATCAAGCACTGTAAGATCAAACCCACTACCGGGCACCTCTTCCCATTGCAAGATAAATAGATCAAGTAGGCCAAACAAAATCCAAATATCGGAGAAGAAATACGAGGCTATAAGAGATCAAAGAAACTCAAATAACTTTCATGGATATAAAAATATATGACTGATTATAAACTCAAAGTTCATTAGATCCCAACAAACACACCGCAAAAAGAGTTACATCATATGGATCTCCAAGAAACCATTGTACTGAGAATCAAGAGAGAGAAAGATGAGGCCATCTAGCTACTAACTACGGACCCGGAGGTCTACAAAGAACTACTCACGCATCATCGGAGAGGCACCAATGGAGGTGGTGAGCCCCATCTGAGATGGTGTCTAGATTGGATCTGGTAGTTCTGGACTCTACGGCGGCTGGATGAATACTTCGTCGACTCTCCTAGGGTTTCTGGAATATTGGGGTATTTATAGAGCAAAGAGGCAGTCTGAGGGCACCCGAGGTGGGCACCCCTAGGGTTTTACGTCTTACTGCGGAGTGGAAGTCTGTTCATGAGACTGTACCTCGACAAAAAGAGCGGAATATCCAGGAGCGATGGAAGAAGCCAAAGGAAGGATGGGTTAAGGCTAATGTTGACCGCACCATGTCAAAACATAATGATTCAGGGGGGGGAGAGCTGTTCTTAGGGACAACCATGGCAGGTTCTTGGCGGGTTCTTGCTTTTTTTCCTTCAACTCATGACGCGGAGGCGGCGAAGCTGTTGGCGTGTCGCCGGGCTCTTATCCTGGTTAGAGAACTTAATATTCAGAAGGTAATACTAGAGACGGACTCCCAGTCGGCGCTGAGCAAGATAAAAAATGAGCAACGGGACTTCTTTGTTCATGGACAACTAGTTCAAGATGTAAAAGTGTTACTTAGTTCCTTTCTTGAGTCTAGGGTTGCATGGGTGCGAAGTTCGGCTAATAAAGTCGCACACGTATTAGCTAGAAAAGGTTGTACGAAATCGTTATGTAAAACTCGGCTCCATGTATCTCCGGAGTGTGTTAGCTCAGAGCTTGCATCGGATGGAGCCTTAACACTGAATAAAGTAGCAACGTTCCCCTAAAAAAATAGAATCATGGAAAGGCTAGAGATGTATTTGGTTTTAGTCCTCGCATGGTAGGGGAATCCTGACGTCCTAGCTTCGACTAGTAGATAGATAGGGTTTTGTTCCTCACATGACGGTGCTCGGACAACGCTTCTTCTTCAAGTCAGTGTTCCTGGGACCGATCCTTCTTAATTTCGTCTGTGGGGACGGATTAGACGAAGCTTTGGCGTAGATTCCTTCCAGCTCCTCGGGGGGCGACGAGGTTAGGGTTTTTTTTTGCCTTATGTACCAACGGCAAGGTTTGGTGCCAGGTTTTTTTTTGCCTTACGACGACAGCGAAGCGGCGACGACTCGTTCTGGCAACAGTGATCGTTCGATGGTTCATGTACCATGATGTGTTTTTTATTATATTTGAGGTGCTTTGTATTTCCGGTAGTGAATCTTTATAATAGATATAACCTTTTAAAAATATCATTAGAAGAGAAGGGAAGACTAGAGGTGCTCCAAGGATTAGCTCAAATTCGAACGCCATGCTCCAGTTTTCAATTCTCTAGCAGATCACAACACCGGATTTTTCTTTTTTCCTTTTTGACTTCAGATCACATCGCCGCTTCATCCCGGATGCGGCTGCAATTAAAAAACGGAAATGGATTACGTTTTCACACACACTACTCGCTGGGCCGAAAGAGCGTATCGTTTGCGTCGTCCGACTCAAATCTGCAGGCGGCATGTGCGCACATGGCCCGATGGCCGCCGCCACCGCCGGCACGGGATATCCCGCTCACGTCGCGTCAGCCTGGATCGGGATCGGATCCACTCCGCGTCCTGGCGAGACGAGATGCAGATCCTCGCGAAATCACAGCTGCGATCCCAAGATCCAATACTTGTATAGTACTGCTTTGAGAATGAAAAAAAAATGCATCGTCGTCACCTGCTGCGGCCCTCACCGGTCACCGCCGACGAGGTATCGACGCGGCGAGCACGTGGTTCCTCCGACAGAAACGACTGCAGACGGTTCGTTTGGTCGTGTGAGGCGCCGTCGTGTGATCAGCACGGATGTTCTGTAATCATGGCCACGCACGCGGACACAGGTTGGCGCCTGCGCTTTGCAACCACATACACGTTCCGACTTTCGAGAGGGCGCCACATACACAATGGTGCAGGCAGCACTCAGAGTAACTCTAACTTCAATGGAACAACCCATTTTGTCAGTGGCTGTCGTTTGGGTCGGCGCGGATAGAAAAGGCGGTCCAACACGCCAACCCAAACAGACGCGCGTCCGTTTTTCGTTTACGGGTGACCTATTTTCGGTCATTTTTTAGCCTGATTTGCGTCGGTGCAGACACGCGACGAACGCGCACGCGGTCGCCTACTCCTGTCTCCGGGCCCGCTGGTCTGTGGCATATTGGCCTCCCTCCCTCCGGCCAACAAGCAACCCTCGCCCCCCGCCTTCTTCGTCATCGACGTCGCCGCCCATTTTTGCGGCGACTCTTTCAGCTGTCGCCGCCTCCACATCCGTCCAGCAACGCCGCCCCTGCCCCTAGTCGTCCGCCGCCGCCGGAAAGCAAACTAGTTCCCACCACCGGTTTCCTCACCGCACAGCTGCCCCGCGACCAAGAAGACGCCTCGCCGACCCCGCCACATACGACCGACACGCTCGTCGGACGCCGTCACACTCGTTGGACGCCGGCAGGGCAGCTAGCTGGTCTGTGGGCGTCGCGTCTCCCCTCGCCGGCCATCTCCTTCTTCGACGCTCGCAAGTTGTTCGACAGTTTGTCAAGGTACGAAAATGGACTCCGCCGACGAGTTCTTTTTCCACAATTTCATTTGCGACTCCGACGATTCGTCGTCCGACGACGAGGAGGAGATATTGACTGCCGTGTTGGTCCATCACCACCTCAACAACCAGCGGCCGTTGTTCCGTGGCTCCATTCCGGGCCACCTTCCGGCGTTGAATCGTAACCGAGAGAGCGGTCATTTCCTTCTCTGGAAGGACTACTTTGATACAACAAACCCATTGTTCAAACATCACAAATTCCACTGCCGGTTCCGTATGAGTAGGCATGTTTTCAACCGTATTAGAGAGGGAGTGGTCGGCTATGATGACTACTTCGAGTGCAAAGAGGATGTCGTCGGCAAGATTGGTTTCTCCTCTTATCGGAAATGCATTGCCGCCATCCGAATGCTTGCATACGGAGTGCCCGGTGATCTCATTGCGAGTACGTCTGTATGAGCGAGTCTACATGCCTAGAGTCCCTGTATAAGTTCTGCAAGGCTGTGATTGCTGTGTTTGGCCCTGAGTACTTGAGAGAGCCGACAGCTACAGATACAACCCGTTTGTTGGCGATGAATGCTAGCAGGGGCTTCCAGGGGATGCTTGGCAGCATAGACTGCATGCACTGGGAGTGGAAGAACTGCCCTTCTGCTTGGCAAGGGCAGTATAAGGGACATGTCACGGCTTGCACTGTCATGCTAGAGGCCGTGGCGTCTCAAGATCTCTGGATCTGGCACTCTTTCTTTGGCATGGCTAGATCACACAATGATATTAACGTGCTTCAGCGCTCACCGGTGTTTGCTAGGCTTGCCGAAGTCAACAACCCACCGGTGAACTTTACTGTCAACGGGCACAACTACGACAAAGGGTACTATTTGGGTGACGGTATCTATCCTCAGTGGATCACTATTGTAAAGACAATACCCAACCCTGTTGGAGAGAAAAAGGAAAAGATTTGCCCAAGAGCAAGAGAGTGCTAGAAAGGATGTCGAGCGTGTCTTTGGTGTTTTGCAATATCGATGGGGCATCGTTCGGTATCCTGCTAATACTTGGAGCACGTAGAAACTATGGGATGTGATGACTGCTTGTGTGATCATGCACAATATGATCGTAGAAGACGAGCGCCCGGAACGTCTGTACGATCAAGGCTTTCAGTTTCAGGGTGAGAATGTTGTGCCTGAGCATGAAGTAGCGGCAACATTTGAGCAGTTCACTCAGTTTCATGAAGACATGCGTGATTGGGAAACTCACGTAAAACTGCAAAATGATATGGTTGAGCATATGTGGACTCATGTTGGCAACCAATAGATATATCTTCTTTTATTCGTTTGTAAAACTATGTGAAACATTTTTATTTTTATTTGGCCTATAACTATACTATTTATTTAGGTGGCCTATTTTGTTTGTTAAATTTTCATTTCACAATATGTTGAATGCAATGCAAAATTGGACGGTCAGCCGGCGACGTCTGCACATATAGGTCAGCGCGTTGGGCGCGCTGCCAACCTATATGAAAAACAGGGCGAACGTCGAGCGGGCAACCGATTCAAACGAACAAAAAGCGGACGAAATCGCCGTCCATTTAGATCGACCCGGTGAAGTTGCTCTCATTCCCTATAATAGTGTCGTCAGCTAAGTCCCTTTCTGCCGCGGAGAGCACGCACGCACTGTTGGCCGAACCCCATGGCGTGGGCAGATCAACGTCAAACTGGTGACGGAGCTCGGGAGCAGCCGCAGATTTCTGACGCAAAGTGCCCGGATTGCCAAATGGAGAGTCTCGAAGGCCAACCAAGCATTTGCCTGTCTTTTTCCTCGACGGGATGTTTGTTCGCTGGAATTTACGGTTGGCCGGAGGAGGAGCGTGGCTGCAGCAGAAACGAACGAAACCATTAATCGGAGATTTTTAGTTCGGCACAACTCCTAGCACCGATGTTCCGTGGCCATGGCTTATGCAGGGAGTTTGCGCTTTGAAAGGGCCGCCAATGATCAAACTTGCCCACGATCTTAGGACTGTACCTTCTTCAATCCGCACGGGACGATACCCTAGTCGATGGATCCAAACTGATCAGAGTCAGATCCGCTGCCCCGTCATGCCGGATGTGAGCTTGGGTGGTGGAGTGGAGGAGAGTGAAGTGAATTGGCTAGAGTTTGGTCCAGAAAACGGATTGAGACGAATATATGTAGGATCGAGTGGGCCAAAGCTGATCAGGACCGACGTGGCGGACGAGTCCGATCATGTTCGGGCCTCCCCATATCCGACCTATATTTGGACTAGATATAAGGGGTGCCGGTCAATCCGATCGTTTGAGGCCAGTTTGATGCGCCGTGACCATGACTTATGGAGGGAGTTTGCGCTTTGGAGGGCCGCCAACGATCAAACTTGCCCACGATCTTAACGCTGAAGATGGAATGACACTTTATTCATGTGTTTTACTACAACGTGTCTTACAAATCATAGGAATTAAAGAGGGCCTAAAAGGAAAAGGTTGAAAGGGGAGGGGGTCATCGTGGAGTTTTTCGGCCTTCTCCACTCTCGAGGTTGCCTTCAGGCGAAATCCTAAGGCCATGATTCCATGGACGAACGACATCGTTGTCCCTGTGTTACTTCCCTTCATGGGGAGTCATCTTGACGACTCCTTCCTACACGCATTTTCAAGGCTCAGCGTGCATGGCATCGCAGTTGGCATTGCGACTCATGTGGTAAGGATGTTGGTGGCAAGATGAATTGGGTTGTGTGTTCCCCGTGGTCAACCATCTGACCTGTCCTTCGGTATGCCCTCCTGTCTTTTTGCTATGTAGCAATGAAGTCGAGTTCGCGCAAGAGGTGTCTCGCTGACAATGATGCCCTACGAAAGGCAGGCCCGACGATTGGCGATGTTCGGTGGCTACATTTGGAGCTGCCATTACCAGATGGGCTTCTTTCTCCTAGAAACTCGACACCATAGTCAGAGCTCCCTAGTTATTGACACCTTTGGTTGTTTGTTTTGCATAAGCCGACTGGCATGTCGAGTGTCGCTGCGATGATTCTTGTTTGTGTTGGGGAACGTTGCAGAAAACAAAAAAATTTCTACGGTTTCACCAAGATCCATCTATGAGTTCATCTAGCAACGAGTGATCGGATGCATCTACATACCTTTGTAGATCGCGAGCGGAAGCGTTCACTAGAACGTGGATGACGGAGTCGTACTCGTCGTGATTCAAATTACCGATGACCAAGTGTCGAACGGACGGCACCTCCGCGTTCAACACACGTACGGAGCGGATGACGTCTCCTCCTTTTTGATCCAGCAAGGGGAGAGGAGAGGTTGAGGAAGATGGCTCCAGCAGCAGCACGACGGCGTGGTGGTAATGGAGCTGAAGTACTCCGGCAGGGCTTCGCCAAGCTCTATGGAGGAGGAGGAGGTGTTGGAGAGGGAGAGGGAGGCACCAAAGGCGTGGTATGAGAGGCCCTCCTTCCCTCACTATATATAGGGAGCCAAGGGGGGGCGCCGGCCCTAGGAGATCCAATCTCCTAGGGGGGCGGCGGCCAAGGGAGGAGTCCCTCCCCCCCCCCAAGGCACCTAGGGGGTGCCTTCCCCCTTTGGGACTCTTCCCTTCTTGAACCCTAGGCGCATGGGTCTCTTGGGGCTGGTGCCCTTGGCCCATGTAGGCGCACCCCCTACAGCCCATGTGGCCCTCCGGGGCAGGTGGCCCCACCCGGTGGACCCCCGGAACCCTTCCGGTGGTCCCGGTACAATATCGGTGACCCCGAAACTTGTCCCGATGGCCGAAATAGCACTTCCTATATATAATTCTTTACCTCCGGGCCATTCCGGAACTCCTCGTGACGTCCGGGATCTCATCCGGGACTCCGAACAACATTCGGGTTACTGCATATACATATCCCTACAACCCTAGCGCCACTGAACCTTAAGTGTGTAGACCCTACGGGTTCGGGAGAGATGTAGACATGACCGAGACGATTCTCCGGTCAATAACCAACAGCGGGATCTAGATACCCATGTTGGCTCCCACATGCTCCCCGATGATCTCATCGGATGAACCACGATGTCGAGGATTCAAGCAACCCCGTATACAATTCCCTTTGTCAATCGATATGTTACTTGCCCGAGATTCGATCGTCGGCATCCCAATACCTTGTTCAATCTCGTTACCGGCAAGTCACTTTACTCGTACCGTAATGCATGATCCCGTGACCAGACACTTGGTCACTTTGAGCTCATAATGATGATGCATTACCGAGTGGGCCCAGTGATACCTCTCCGTCATACGGAGTGACAAATCCCAGTCTTGATCCGTGTCAACCCAACAGACACTTTCGGAGATACCCGTAGTATACCTTTATGGTCACCCAGTTACGTTGTGACGTTTGGTACACCCAAAGCACTCCTGCGGTATTCGGGAGTTACACGATCTCATGGTCTAAGGAAAGGATACTTGACATTGGAAAAACTCTAGCAAACGAACTATACGATCTTAATGCTATGTTTAAGATTGGGTCTTGTCCGTCACATCATTCTCCTAATGATGTGATCTCGTTATCAATGACATCCAATGTCCATAGTCAGGAAACCATGACTATCTGTTGATTAACGAGCTAGTCAACTAGAGGCTTACTAGGGACATGTTGGTGTCTATTATTCACACATGTATTACGATTTCCGGATAACACAATTATAGCATGAATAAAGACAATTATCATGAACAAGGAAATATAATAATAATGCTTTTATTATTGCCTCTAGGGCATATTTCCAACAGTCTCCCACTTGCACTAGAGTCAATAATCTAGTTACATTGCGATGAATCGAACACCCATGGAATTCTGGTGTTGATCATGTTTTGCTCTAGGGAGAGGTTTAGTCAATGGATCTGCTACATTCAGGTCCGTATGTACTTTACAAATATCTATGTCTCCATCTTGAACATTTTCATGAATGGAGTTGAAGCGACGCTTGATGTGCCTGGTCTTCTTGTGAAACCTGGGCTCCTTGGCAAGTGCAATAGCTCCAGTGTTGTCACAGAAGAGTTTGATTGGCCCCGACGCATTGGGTATGACTCCGAGGTCGGTGATGAACTCCTTCACCCAAATTGCTTCATGTGTTGCCTCCGAGGCTGCCATGTACTCCGCTTCACATGTAGATCCCGCCACGACGCTCTGCTTGCAACTGCACCAGCTTACTGCCCCACCATTCAAAATATACACGTATCCGGTTTGTGACTTAGAGTCATCCAGATCTGTGTCGAAGCTAGCGTCGACGTAACCCTTTACGGCGAGCTCTTCGTCACCTCCATATACGAGAAACATTTCCTTAGTCCTTTTCAGGTACTTTAGGATATTCTTGACCGCTGTCCAGTGTTCCTTGCCGGGATTACTTTGGTACCTTCCTACCAAACTTACGGCAAGGTTTACATCAGGTCTGGTACACAGCATGGCATACATAATAGAACATATGGCTGAGGCATAGGGGATGACACTCATCTCTTCTATATCTTCTGCCGTGGTCGGACATTGAGCTAAGCTCAATTTCACACCTTGCAGCACAGGCAAGAACCCCTTCTTAGACTGATCCATATTGAACTTCTTCAATATCTTATCAAGGTATGTGCTTTGTGAAAGACCTATGAGGCGCCTTGATCTATCTCTATAGATCTTGATGCCTAATATATAAGCAGCTTCTCCAAGGTCCTTCATTGAAGAACTCTTATTCAAGTAGGCCTTAATGCTGTCCAAGAGTTCTATATCATTTCCCATCAAAAGTATGTCATCTACATATAATATGAGAAATGCTACAGAGCTCCCACTCACTTTCTTGTAAACGCAGGCTTCTCCATAAGTCTGTGTAAACCCAAACGCTTTGATCATCTCATTAAAGCGAATCTTCCAACTCCGAGATGCTTGCACCAGCCCATAAATCGAGCGTTGGAGCATGCACACCTTGTCAGCATTCTTAGGCTCGACAAAACCTTCCGGCTGCATCATATACAATTCTTCCTTAAGGAAACCATTAAGGAATGCCGTTTTGACGTCCATTTGCCATATCTCATAATCATAGTATGCGGCAATTGCTAACATGATTCGGACGGACTTCAGCTTTGCTACGGGTGAGAAAGTCTCATCGTAGTCAACCCTTTGAACTTGTCGATAACCCTTAGCGACAAGCCGAGCTTTATGGATGGTCACATTACCATCCGCGTCTGTCTTCTTCTTAAAGATCCATTTATTTTCTATGGCTCGCCGATCATCGAGCAAGTCAGTCAAAGTCCATACTTCGCTTTCATACATGGATCCTATCTCGGATTTCATGGCTTCTAGCCATTTGTCGGAATCTGGGCCCGCCATCGCTTCTTCATAGTTCGAAGGTTCACCGTTGTCTAACAACATGATTTCCAAGACAGGGTTGTCGTACCACTCTGGTGCAGAACGTGTCCTTGTGGACCTACGAAGTTCAGTAGCAACTTGATCTGAAGTTTCATGATCATCATCATTTACTTCCTCTCTAGTCGGTGCAGGCACCTCAGGAACATTTTCTTGAGTTGCGCCATTTTCCGGTTCAAGAGGTAACACTTCATCAAGTTCTACTTTCCTCCTACTTACTTCTTTCGAGAGAAACTCCTTCTCTAGAAAGGATCCATTCTTGGCAACAAAGATCTTGCCTTCGGATCTGAGGTAGAAGGTATACCCAATAGTTTCTTTAGGGTATCCTATGAAGACGCATTTTTCCGACTTGGGTTCGAGCTTTTCAGGTTGAAGTTTCTTGACATAAGCATCGCATCCCCAAACTTTTAGAACCGACAGCTTAGGTTTCTTCCCAAACCATAATTCATACGGTGTCGTCTCAACGGATTTCGACGTGGCCCTATTTAAAGTGAATGCGGCAGTCTCTAAAGCATGGCCCCAAAAAAATAGCGGTAAATCAGTAAGAGACATCATAGACCGCACCATATCTAATAGAGTGCGATTACGATGTTCGGACACACCGTTACGCTAAGGTGTTCCAGGCGGCGTGAGTTGTGAAACTATTCCACATTTCCTTAAGTGTGTGCCAAATTCATGACTCAAGTATTCTCCTCCACGATCTGATCGCAAAAACTTGATTTTTCTGTCATGTTGATTCTCAACCTCACTCTGAAATTCCTTGAACTTTTCAAAGGTTTCAGACTTGTGTTTCATTAAGTAGACATACCCATATCTACTCAAGTCATCAGTGAGGGTGAGAACATAGCGATAGCCACCGCGAGCCTCAACACTCATTGGACCGCACACATCAGTATGTATGATTTCCAACAAGTTGGTTGCTCGCTCCATTGTTCCTGAGAACGGAGTCTTGGTCATTTTACCCATGAGGCATGGTTCGCACGTGTCAAATGATTCATAATCAAGAGACTCTAAAAGTCCATCTGCATGGAGCTTCTTCATGCGTTTGACACCTATGTGACCAAGGCGGCAGTGCCACAAATATGTGGGACTATCATTATCAACCTTACATCTTTTGGTATTCACACTATGAACATGTGTAGCATTACGCTCGAGATTCATTAAGAATAAACCATTCACCATGGGAGCATGACCATAAAACATATCTCTCATATAAATAGAACAACCATTATTCTCGGATTTAAATGAGTAGCCATCTTGAATTAAACGAGATCCCGATACAATGTTCATGCTCAAAGCTGGCACTAAATAACAATTATTGAGGTTTAAAACTAATCCCGTAGGTAAATGTAGAGGTAGCGTGCCGACGGCAATCACATTGACCTTGGAACCATTCCCGACGCGCATCGTCACCTCGTCCTTCGCCAGTCTCCGCTTATTCCGCAGCTCCTGCTTTGAGTTACAAATGTGAGCAACTGCACCGGTATCGAATACCCAGGAGCTACTACGAATACTGGTAAGGTACACATCTATTACATGTATATCACATATACCTTTTGTTTTGCCGGCCTCCTTGTCCGCTAAGTATTTGGGGCAGTTCCGCTTCCAGTGACCATTTCCCTTGCAATAAAAGCACTCAGTCTCAGGCTTGGGTCCATTCTTTGGCTTCTTCCCGGCAGCTTGCTTACCGGGCGCGGCAACTCCCTTGCCGTCCTTCTTGAAGTTCTTTTTACCCTTGCCCTTCTTGAACTTAGTGGTTTTATTGACCATCAACACTTGATGTTCCTTCTTGACTTCTACCTCTGCTGATTTCAGCATTGCAAATACCTCAGGAATGGTCTTTTCCATCCCCTGCATATTGAAGTTCATCACAAAGCTCTTGTAGCTTGGTGGAAGCGACTGGAGGATTCTGTCAATGACCGCATCATCCGGGAGATTAACTCCTAGCTGAGTCAAGCGGTTATGCAACCCAGACATAGTGAGTATGTGCTCACTGACAGAACTATTTTTCTCCATCTTACAGCTGAAGAACTTGTCGGAGACCTCATATCTCTCGACCCGGGCATGAGCTTGGAAAACCATTTTCAGCTCTTCGAACATCTCATATGCTCCATGTCTCTCAAAACGCTTTTGGAGCCCCGGCTCTAAGCTGTAAAGCATGCCGCACTGAACGAGGGAGTAGTCATTAGCACGTGTCTGCCAAGCGTTCATAATGTCTTGGTTCTATGGGACGGGTGGGTCACCTAGCGGTGCTAGTAAGACATAATCTTTCTTGGCAGCTATAAGGATGATCCTCAGGTTCCGGACCCAGTCCGTGTAGTTGCTGCCATCGTCTTTCAGCTTGGTTTTCTCTAGGAACGCGTTGAAGTTGAGGACTACGTTGGCCATTTGATCTACAAGACATATTGTAAATATTTTAGACTAAGTTCATGATAATTAAGTTCATCTAATCAAATTATACAATGAACTCCCACTTAGATAGACATCCCTCTTCTAGTCATCTAAGTATAACATGATCCGAGTTAACTAGGCCGTGTCCGATCATCACGTGAGACGGACTAATCAACGTCGGTGAACATCTTCATGTTGATCGTATCTTCTATACGACTCATGCTCGACCTTTCGGTCTTCTGTGTTCCGAGGCCATGTCTGTACATGCTAGGCTCGTCAAGTCAACCTAAGTGTTTTGCATGTGCAAATCTGTCTTACACCCGTTGTATGTGAACGTCGGAATCTAACACCCGATCATCACGTGGTGCTTTGAAACAACGAACTGTCGCAACGATGCACAGTTAGGGGAAACACTTTCTTGAAATTATTATGAGGGATCATCTTATTTACTACCGTCGTTCTAAATAAACAAGATGCAAAACATGATAAACATCACATGCAATCAAATAATAATAGTGACATGACATGGCCAATATCACATAGCTCCTTTGATCTCCATCTTGGGGCTCCATGATCATCTTGTCACCGGCTTGACACCATGATCTCCATCATCATGATCTCCATCATCGTGTCTCCATGAAGTTGCTCGCCAACTATTACTTCTACTACTATGGCTAACGCGTTTAGCAATAAAGTAAAGTAATTTACATGGCGTTTCTCAATGATACGCGGGTCATACAAAAAATAAAGACAACTCCTATGGCTCCTGTCGGTTGTCATACTCATCGACATGCAAGTCGTGATTCCTATTACAATAGCATGAACATCTCATACATCACATATATATCATTCATCATTCATCACAACTTTGGCCATATCATATCACAAAGCACTTGCTGCAAAAACAAGTTAGACGTCCTCTAATTGTTGTTGCAAGTTTTTTTACGTGGCTGAAATAGGGTTCTAGCAAGAACGTTTTCTTACCTACGTGAAAGCCACATCGTGATTTGTCAACTTCTATTTACCCTTCATAAGGACCCTTTTCATCGAATCCGCTCCAACTAAAGTGGGAGAGTCAGACACCCGCCAGCCACCTTATGCAACTAGTGTATGTCAGTCGGTGGAACCGGTCTCACGTAAGCGTACGTGTAAGGTTGGTCCGGGCCGCTTCATCCCACAATACCGCTGAAGCAAGATGAGACTAGTAGCGGCAAGAAAGTTGACAACATCTACGCCCACAACAAATTGTGTTCTACTCGCGCAAGAAGAACTACGCATAAACCTGGCTCTGATACCACTGTTGGGGAACGTTGCAGAAAACAAAAAATTTCCTATGGTTTCACCAAGATCCATATATGAGTTCATCTAGCAACGAGTGATCGGATGCATCTACATACCTTTGTAGATCGCGAGCGGAAGCATTCACTAGAACGTGGATGACGGAGTCGTACTCGTCGTGATTCAAATCACCGATGACCAAGTGCCGAACGGACGGCACCTCCGCGTTCAACACACGTACGGAGCGGATGACATCTCCTCCTTCTTGATCCAGCAAGGGGAGAGGAGAGGTTGAGGAAGATGGCTCCAGCAGCAGCACGACGGCGTGGTGGTGATGGAGCTGCAGTACTCCGGCAGGGCTTCGCCAAGCTCTATGGAGGAGGAGGAGGTGTTGGAGAGGGAGAGGGAGGCACCAAAGGCATGGTATGAGAGGCCCTCCTTCCCTCACTATGTATAGGGAGCCAAGGGGAGGGCGCCGGCCCTAGGAGATCCAATCTCCTAGGGGGGCGGCGGCCAAGGGAGGAGTCCCTCCCCCCCAAGGCACCTAGGGGGTGCCTTCCCCCTTTGGGACTCTTCCCTTCTTGAACCCTAGGCGCATGGGCCTCTTGGGGCTGGTGCCCTTGGCCCATGTAGGCCAAGGCGCACCCCCTACAGCCCATGTGGCCCTCCGGGGCAGGTGGCCCCACCCGGTGGACCCCGGAACCCTTCCGGTGGTCCCGGTACAATACTGGTGACCCCGAAACTTGTCCCGATGGCCGAAATAGCACTTCCTATATATAATTCTTTACCTCCGAACCATTCTGGAACTCCTCGTGACGTCCGGGATCTCATCCGGGACTCCGAACAACATTCGGGTTACTGCATATACATATCCCTACAACCCTAGCGTCACCGAACCTTAAGTGTGTAGACCCTACGGGTTCGGGAGACATGTAGACATGACCGAGACGACTCTCCGGTCAATAACCAATAGCGGGATCTAGATACCCATGTTGGCTCCCACATGCTCCTCGATGATCTCATCGGATGAACCACGATGTCGAGGATTCAAGCAACCCCGTATACAATTCCCTTTGTCAATCGATATGTTACTTGCCCGAGATTCGATCGTTGGCATCCCAATACCTTGTTCAATCTCGTTACCGGCAAGTCACTTTACTCGTACCGTAATGCATGATCCCGTGACCAGACACTTGGTCACTTTGAGCTCATAATGATGATGCATTACCGAGTGGGCCCAGTGATACCTCTCCGTCATACGGAGTGACAAATCCCAGTCTTGATCCGTGTCAACCCAACAGACACTTTCGGAGATACCCGTAGTATACCTTTATGGTCACCCAGTTACGTTGTGACGTTTGGTACACCCAAAGCACTCCTACGGTATCCGGGAGTTACACGATCTCATGGTCTAAGGAAAGGATACTTGACATTGGAAAAACTCTAGCAAACGAACTATACTATCTTAATGCTATGTTTAAGATTGGGTCTTGTCCATCACATCATTCTCCTAATGATGTGATCTCGTTATCAATGACATCCAATGTCCATAGTCAGGAAAACATGACTATCTGTTGATTAACGAGCTAGTCAACTAGAGGCTTACTAGGGACATGTTGGTGTCTATTATTCACACATGTATTACGATTTCCGGATAACACAATTATAGCATGAATAAAGACAATTATCATGAACAATGAAATATAATAATAATGCTTTTATTATTGCCTCTAGGGCATATTTCCAACAGTTTGGTCTTCCATGGTGAAGTCAAAGTCACTTGCTCGAGGAGAAGTGTTGACTATGACAATTTGACAACATCTCTGTTTGATGGTGTGCGTGTCGGTCTTTGTGGATAGCCAAGTTCGGCGGTGCGTTGTGTCTTGTGGGCATGTCGTACCATTTTTTCCTATATTCTACTTTCTCCGTTCGGAAATACTTGTCATCAAAATGGATACAAGGGGATGTATCTAGACGTATTTTAGTTCTAGATACATCATTTTTTGTTCATTCTGATAACAAGTATTTTTAGACGGAGGGAATATTTAATTATTCAGACAACTCTTTTTTTATTAATTAATAGATTGAACCCTAAAGGCTTCTTTTTTTCAAACTATCAATTGCAATTTTCTGGATAGGCACGACCCGAGGGCATGACAAATCTAGCAAGTTGGTGGATGTATGAGGAAGAAACTTCGACATATCACAACTTGAATGTATTTTTTTTAATTTATGTAGAGTGTTCTGGTAAGGACTTGTACCACTGAATATATGACCTTTAGAGAATCTACAGCTGGGCCGCCCAAACCGTTCCCAAGCGCCCGGACGGATGGCCCGGTCACTGACCCGTCATGAAAAACTAACCTAGACGGCGCCTTAAACCATCCTCAAATGTTCGGGCCGTTGGGTACCCCTCATATCTAGGCCAAATATGGGGCGAATATGAGGCGGACCGGGCGCGTCCGCCACGTCGGTTTAGCCCAGCCTGGTCACCCATGCCGCACAAATATCCCCATCCGGAAAACCCTGACATCGGTCAATCTGAACTCCACTTCACTCCCCTCTCCATCCACTCCACTTTCAAACCTCTGCCATCTGATCCGATGGCCGGCAACGGAAGCAGTCGTGGCTCCGGTGCATAATTCAATGGCTCGAGCATCGATGTGGAGGTGACCCTCCGCATTACCTTGAGGAGGTCGCTGCTCGAGCAAGGCGCCCCCTGCAGCGGCGGATCTTCTTCCACAACACCCATTGCCCATCGACGCAGCGCCGGTGACGTCGCCGACCCTTCTCGCCTGGTGTGAAGCTTCGGCAGCTCTGCTTCACTCTTTCAGGTACGCCGCCCACCTTCACCACCCTTTGGTCCAGAAGTGGTACCCGGCCACCGTTGGGTCCTAGTGCCCGCACCGGGGCCGGTGCGCACGAGGACGCCTGAGTCCGAGGCACGTGCAGCCCCGTGCGAGCGGCAGCGAGTGAGGGAGAGAGCAACGGGCAGTGAAGCGTTGTCCGCGCGCCAGTCACACGCGAGCGCGCTGGTCGATCCGAAGGCCGCGCTCCTCGCGCCGTTCCTCCGCCGCTCTCTCACAACGACTGAGACACATGCGCGGCGCCTCCACCGCAAGAATGCCAAGACGCTCCGACTCGCCATCGAGTGTTGATCATGTGTTTTACGTAGCGTTGCATGGCTTTGAGGTTTTGGATATGAGAGATGCCGGTATGAAAGCGAAAATATGTGGTGTGTTCAATCAATGCCCGCGGACGCGTCCGGGAGGCCTGGATTTTCTATGTGTAGTTGTAGTTGCTCTTAGACTCTTAAAAAAAGTTCCGGTTGGCCCCATCCGTCAGAAAGAGATGGACAAACATATGAATTATTATTGCAGGTGATAATACTACGTTCACTCCAAACTACATACAAACCACACTACTATATTAAGGCCTTTTTTGGTTCATAGGATAGGATTATCATAGGAATAGGAATCTTGTAAGAAATGAGATGACATGTATCTCAAATCCTATAAGTAGGAATAGAAACAAGATGTCATTTAATTGACATCAAAGGAATTTTTTCATTAAGTCTAGGCTCTTTTTTATTTTTCTATGAAATATGAAGGATAGGAACCAATCCTATATAGGAATAGGAATCCATTCCTATGAACGAGAGGGCTCTAAAGGAAAAAAATTCTTTAAAAATCCTATCCTCTAGAATTCCTATGAAATTTCTTTAAACCAAAATCAAAGGAGGCCTAAAATTGTACGCGCGTGGTAAAGGAAATGGAAACGCAAAACATGACAACAAACTAGCTGCTTGTCCGTCCCATCCACGCACCAATAATGATATACAATACATATCGCCGTATATTCACAGCCAAAAGCTCCTCACGCTACATCAACTTTTTCTTTTGAGAAGAAACACGCTATCTGGAGCAACTAGCGGCGGTTTATCTAATGCGTCGTTCGTCGTGCCAATTCAGATAGCTGTGATTGGTTGACTAGAACGATTCACCTCCTATCCCGGATGTCCAAATGGAGAGGGCAGAGTGTTTTGAACGTCAACAACGCATAGAAACAAGAAGGCTTAACGTGCTTGACTGGAGAGATGGAAATGGCCGCCTTGTGGCTCCCGTTTCCCAACGTCAGAATGTTGGTGGACGAAGGCACGAGGGCCACGAGGACACCGGGCCCTATTTTTAAATCGATTTGGCAGTCCCTCGCCGACAGAATGTTCAGAGAAATTCAGTAGCTGCAACATAAGGGCATCAACAAATTTGCTCCCGCGTCCGTGGATCGGTTGGGAGGCGGTCATCCAACACTATCATGTATATGTCTGTGGTAAAAGGTAATTTAAAATGCAAATTTAGTCTGATCCACACAGCACGCCGGATTACATCAACGCCGAATCGCATGCCCGATTACAGTCAAAAAGAGGCAAGTATGGTTAGTTTTTACATGGCCGAATCCAAAAAAAACATCAGTCCGGCAGTCCCTGCAATTTTCTGCCCTGCCGGACCGACACCCAACGGTCTGCTCCTATATCAAGGTGTCGTTGCCGCCACGTAGGCAACCTCCGTGTCTGCCTCTGCGTCCGCCTTCGCCTCGTCCTCATCGGCTGCCGCTACCAACTGATTTTTCTGCCCTTTCAACATCTCGTAGCGGACGGATTGCACAGATCATTATTGCATCGACATCCAAAGAGTCCAGATTCAAAGTCAACACCTTGGCGTCATCCGCATTGGCGGTGATCTTCAACTTCTTTTCCTCCAGCGCGGTCTTCCTCTCTTCGATCATGATCCTTCTCTCTTCAAGCTTGAGCTTCTTGTCCATCGCCTCCATCAACAATGTGAACCTCTCCGCCTTTTCTCCTCCTTGAGGTCCGAGCACTTCACACATGCCTCCTCCTTCTTTGACAAGATGTCCTCGAACCTCTCCGCCAGCATGGCCGCCGCACCTTCTCGCTTCGCCCTCTCCTCCTCCCACTTCTTCCCCTATAAAAAATTTCTCACCTTCTTCGGCGGTTCTTGGGGTGGGTCAGTAGTGTCACCGGTTTCTTCCTCGGTGGCTTGGGCGACAGTTTTGGCTATGAAAAGGTTCTACTTGGGTTGCCCATTCAATTTCAAACAACAATGCATGACGGTGAAGTTTTTCTTCTCCCACTTCTTGTACACCAAACAAGCACGAGAAGGCTACAAAGTGAAACAATGTCAACAATGCATATCCGGCTAGCAACGAACAAAATTAAGCATGTCCGGCTAGTGAGCAACAAAACTAAGCATGTCCGGCTAGTGAACAACAAAACTAAGCATGTCCGGCTAGTGAGCAACAAACTAAGCATGCCAGGCTAGTGAGCAACAAAAATAAGCATGTTCGGCTAGTGATCAACTTACTTGATTGGTGATTTGTGCACCGCTAGGCCACCGTGCGATGAGATGCTTCAAGTGCCCGCAATACTTGGACATGGCCTCTTGGATGGAGTACCATCGATTGTTGAGGGACTTTGATTCACGGTTGTGGATGACCGTGTCGAAGTACGGGGCGAAATGCTTGTGTTCGTGTAACCAAATGTAAATGTTGTTCTAAAATGTTGTGCCCTTTTGCTACATGCCATGGATCAGATCGAGGCTAGTGGCCAACCATGCATAGCACAACGGCTCATCCTCCTACATGTTGAAGCTTTCTCATCTACCCTTCTTCTTTGGATCGCCGACTCTATCGTTCGGATCATCGTCCTCGCCATCCTCCCCTTCATGGTGTTGCTGTTCGACAGCCTTGTGCTACTCTTGTTGTGTGCCCACACCGGTCCAGGTGTAGGACTACTGTGTGCACGTCTGTCTGTAGGACTGCTGCTGCTGGTAGTTTTTGGACTGGGTCGGATCAGAGTCTTCCACCTGCCCGTCCTCATAGCCACATCCTCCTCCTTTGCCTCCGTCATGGATGATGTCGAGCATCTCCCTGCCGGGGTCCTCGTACGCCGGATCCCCTGCTCTAGGCATTGGCGCGAACAGCGTGCATGCACCCATTTGTTCTCCACATGCTGTCCACGCCCGGACGAGTTGCGACGAAGAATACTCGGAGAAGAGCGGCACCTTCCCAGCGGGGTTCTGAGCTGCTTGGCGGCGTAGAAATAGAGAGGTTTGAAAGGCCTCGGCCCCGGCGCCGTCTGTACTGTGGGCGCGCCCGTCTGGGTACCGCGCCCTCCGGCACGAGCACCACGTCCACCGCCACCACCACATTCACCGGCGTCCATTCGCTTCTTGAGGTTCTCCTCCTTTGCGGCCTTCGCCTTCACGCGACGAGTTTGCCACGTAGACGAGCTGATTTTCCAGGTGAGCGTGATGCTCGGATCATCCGGCACCGCCGTCATCTCCATCTCCGACAGCCTGGTTCCATGCGTCGGCGACGAAAGGAAGAAGAGGGTGGGAGAAAAGGATGGGAATTAGGTGAAGAGCGGCGGGGGATGGAAGACGAGAGTGGAGGATTTTGGCGCGGAAACAGTGCAGGTTGCTACAAAAAGCGCGGGCTCCGCTTTCCTTTTGGGTGGGCCAGGAGGGTCAGAGCGCGACGTTTAGCGTGTCCGAAGACTCCAAACTCCCGCACCCCCTCCCCCATTTGGTTCTGATTTGCGGGAAAATCATGGTCCGGACTGCGCCACGGACTGATATAGGACCGCGTTGGATGCCTTCCGCGGTCCGGACAACACGATCCAGACATATGCCGGCAGTTTGACAGTCGTCGTTGGAGATGCCCTAAGCAGTTGCAGATTCTTCTGTTATGTTATGTAGGAGTAGGCAGAGCGAGTCATGTTTGTTTCAGCTTTGATTGGATTTATTATCTATGGACTCGCTTGAAGTACACTTTGAGACGTTTTAGACAATTGCATTGGAAATGGCCTGGATGCTAACAGATTCAGCTTCACTGGCAATGCTGATTTGATATAACTATTTGTTTCAGAGACTCAGGTTCGCTGGCAAAGGTGTATCTGGTCTCGAAGCTCAAACTAAACAGACCAGAGCGCGGAAGAAACATTTGACATCCCTGCGGTACAGAGATAGAGAGTGACTAACTGTGCGGGTTGCAAAGAGAGCCGTGGTACTATGAACACTACAGAGCAGAGCGCAAGAAACATAGTGGAGTATTACATGATATCGCAAGCCGATGAAGTGATAAAAATAAATTAACCAAACACAACATGACAACAGCACATATTAATTCCTACTGTGCACCGGCGACGGCGGCCGGGGCGGCCTCGCCGCGGGCCTCCTCCTCGTCGACCCATGACCAGTAGTGCCGCTTCACGGTGATGGCCGCGCCGCCGCCGTCGTGGCCCTCGCCCTCGCCGGCCTCCTCCGTGTCGAACTCGCCCTCCTCCGGGACGCCCTCCACGAGCTCCGCGTCCACCGCGTGCAGCACGTACCTGGCGGGGAGTCCCGGGTACGAGACGGACTCCCGCTCCTCCACGCGCGGCTCCGGGGCCGCCCCCAGGATCCGGACGCGGGCGCGCTCGCCGAGCTCCTCGAAGATGGCGCGGGCCGCGGCGGCCTCGGGCGTCTCCCCGGGGCGCATCTTCTCGGAGAGCGGCCGCGCGGCCCGGCGGCGGAGCGTGCCATCGGAGAGCAGCTGGCGGGTCTCCACGAGGAGCGCGCCCCGGCGGTTGCGGATGCGCACGGTGGCGACGTGGACGGCGCGCACGACGAGGGCCGGCGGGGAGGAGGCCGCGGGCAGCAGCGTGCAGTCGCCGCAGGAGAGCTCCAGGAAGAGGTTGAGCAGGTTCTTGGTCCCCGGCGCGGATCCCCAGGAGGCGAGCGCCGGGCCCGGGAGGCGCGGCCGGAGGTACGCCGCGAGCGAGTCCAGCGTTGGGAAGGCCAGCGGCCGCGGCGGCGACGGCGGCCGCATCTGGTGCCCGTCGTCGATTTGGGGGCGGACGAGTTTCTTTCTCCTCCAGATGAGAATTCCTCCGGTGGGTTGCGTTGCCGGAACGGAAGCATGGCGCTCGGGCTTAGGGAATGCTGCTAGGCGTGGGCTCGGTTACATGGGCTAGTGGAGGCCCATACAAGAAAACAGCAACCCAGCACGAGCCGGATACGGAAGCGGAAGCCCAGCAGGAATCGGTGGAATCGATCACAAAACAGAAGGAAGCTTGTCTCAAAAAAAAAAAACAGAAGGAAGCAATCGAGGTCTCTTGTCCCCAATCGCCACCGGAATTTCTAGACGCGTCCAAAATCCTCCCGGCGGCTGGGCTTCTCGCCGTCCGTCGCCGCCGGGCGACGCGTGCACGGCCGCTGTCGCCGAGGCCCGCACGGGCACCGAGGCTCTCCTCTCCTCTCCAGACAGGGCTTGCCTTCGCGGCTGGACGATGGATTTGGGGACGGAGAATCGCCTTGCGGCGTTGCTCCTCGAGGAGGCCCGGAGGCTGCGGATGCAGGCGGAGAAGGAAGGGGTGCACGCCTATCTGCAGAAACCTAACGTGAGGCACCGCCCCAACTCGCGGTTCCTTGCCGCCACCGTTCTTGGCGTTCAGCAAGGTCGGTTGGCTTCTCCTTGCTTTTGTTCGATGTTAATATGATTCATTGGTATCTGTTGGTTATGCTCAGTGCCCAGCTAATATGATTTACTAACTAAAAGCAGTTATATTGCAAATGACATGTCTTAGTAAAAAAAATTGCTAGTGCTCATATCCAAAAACTTTCATTTGAAACAAGATACTACTTTGTTGAGAATTGCCGTTAGAAATCCAGTTTGGAACTTTCTCGTCGAAATAAAATTTCTCTGTTTGTCTGCAGCAAATCAAGTTGTGGAGGTTAATGAGATGTGGCGTGCCAGGGAGAAGGAAATGGAGCTGGAATCAAAGATGAAAGCCAGAACCAGTGGTCGAATTGACTCGAGATCCCTGAAACGGAAGAACGACTCAAGAGACCAGAGCCCTGTCTCTAAGATCCAGCGAGACAGACCATATGGTGCTGGTGCATCATCTTCGTCGAGGGATTCACATAGCAGTTCTTATTCGGGCCGGGAGGATGGGCTAGGCGATGATGAAATCGAAGAGTTTCTTCGATCAAGGTCAGTTACAGTATCCGTAAACAACACAGGAGAAATTAAATAGTGAGAGAAAATCCGATATTAATTGAAGATCTGATCTTTCTGATATTATTTGTACTTTCCATGATCATAGTCTTACAATGTTCTCATTGTACTAAGAAATGTGGTTAGCCTATACATTTGTGTCTGCATATGCATAGGCCATCTATCTGCTCCAATTTTCACTAAACACACAATTTTTTTGTTAGGGTGAAGCGCGGACGAGGAGCCATTGGTTCTAGAATGGATGAGCCCGGTCCATACCTCAAGCCTCCATGCGGTAGGCAAGACAATTCAGCAAGTCCGGACGCAGGAGTGAAAGAAGACCGGAAGCGCCGAGTTTATGGTCCAGAGAAGCCACTATTTTTGAGATCTAAATCCTCAGACGAGGAGCCATCCACCTCGAAGCACAAGCACATAAAACAAGAAAAGAACAATAGCAGCAACCGAGAGAGAAAGAAGGACAACAAGAGGTCCAAACATCACCACCGTGAACATAAAAGCCGAAGTAGGGAGTGATGGCTGATGATTAATCGGAATGTGGAGAAAAGGTTCACCCTTTGCCGCTAATTTGTGACCTGTTGAAATTATTGTATCAAATAAAACATGTCTCTTTTGAAGTGAATAGAAGGTCTTTTCTCTCATTGGTTTTTGGCCCTAGACTTCTACTTGGTGATTTGCGCTAGTTATGTGTTTGCAATTATGATGTGTTTTCGAAGTAGACATGCTCTGTTATGTTTTTCATTGTTCCGTCTCTCCCTTCTAAACAATCTACCCTTCGTTCTCATTTAATGACAATTGTAACCTAGATAGGCATACAGAATGGGATGCGTAGGCCATGTACAAAGGCACATGCAGTAAAATTTACGGAACGAAGTGACAACCAGATAGTTATGTTTATTGAGACGATACAGTTTTTTTTTTACATAACAGTTCATACTCATTGGTATCTCTTACTACGCCATGATCATCCACCAGATGAAACTAAAGCCTACAAATGAAGATGCGGCGATCAAGCTCAGGGGATGCGTGGTTCCTCCACTTGCCGTTGGCTTGGCAACTGCAGAAGAACAGAAGGGTGGGTTACTGGCAGTAGAAATTCAGTTAAGTTTCCTTTCAGAAGAGAGGTTCAGGCTACCAATTGAAAGAACATCTCTGCCATCATTATGTTGGTTTCATGTGTACATTTTCCCGGTGTTTTAAGGCAGTAATTTTTAAAGTTATTCTAGCGAGACTAGAAATTTGTAAGTTTCTCTACTTCTGATCATCCTAGACAGCACTAAGATTGTTGTCTGAACTCAAATTACCTGTAGAAGCAGCAGTTCCCGTGGATGCTGAAGAAGCAGCTGTGCTACCTGCAGTGCCAGCATCTGCAAAAGAGAGTTAAAATCAGCATTGCTCAGCACGCCGTTGTACAAATCAACCTAATTATGGCATGATTGGTCGTATCAGTTGAGATAAGATCAGATCAGATCATCAATGAAGAGATCTTGCGTATGCACAACTGCAGCGGAAGATGATTGTGGTTCTGGTCTGACGAAGATCCAAACTTTGACACCCATTTCTCTACCCTCAGCTCTTCTGCAACCGGCAGATTACCTTTTTGCATGCTGTTAACTACAGTAGTACTACTGCAAAGTACAGATTGATGGTAAAGATTTTTAAGAGAGACAAATGGCTGGCTCAGGTCAGGTGCATGAAACGACAAATTTTCGAGTAAGGAAACAACCCAGCTTGATCTGATCCAAGTACTACTGTTTCTGACAAACAAATAATTAAGTTTCAGATCAGCTTGGACGTACGTGCGTGCCGCGCTAGGCGCTAAACCAACCATCGACCCTGTCGGCAATGATAATGATGATGATGATTGACGAGAGCTCGGAAAGCGGGCGAACTTACCGGCGCCGGCGCTGTACTTGGCGCAGGTGGACGCGTCGGTGGTGACGCCGCAGCGCTTGGCGAGGAGCACCCCCTGTTCCGGCGCCACGCCGAACGCCTGCAGCGCGGCCCTGTTCATGAGGATGGCGCACATGCACGCCGCCTGCGTGGCCGCCGCCTCCTTGAGCGGGTCGCAGCACGACTCCGGCGGCGTGTCGGTGGTGTTCAGGTAGCCCGCGCACGTCACGAGCTTCGACGCGCACGACGGCACCGCGCCGCCGGCGTCCGCGGGCGTCGTCGTCCCCTGCGCCGACGAGGGCGCGGCGGCCATGCAGCAGGCGACGGCCACGGCGATGGCGATGGCCACCGCCTGTGGCAGAAGGCGCGCGCCGACACCGCTCCGCATCCTGCGCGCGAGAGCGAGGCTAGCTGCTGCGAGAGTGAACTAGTGTGAGTGCGTGCGAGCGAGCAAGGTGGTATGGTACTATATTCTTCGGCAGTTCAGCTGCTGCATGGATCTAGTCTAGTTCTAGTCTAGCATGTGTGCCTGCAGGGTGGTTGGTGCCTGGCTGGCGACGTGTACGTACGTGGGCTGGAATCTTCCTACGCTATGGCCGATCCAGTTCGGGAGAGGTGGTGGGCACGACAGGAGTCGTGTGGTATTGAGCATCATAACAAAATCACAATCCGCATTTTGGCATCAGTAGCTTAGTGATATAGTGCTATGATTTTCAACAAATACACTCTCTCCGTCCCAAGACACTTATTTTGGAACGGATGGAGTAGGAGATAAGGGCATCTTCAACGGAGACCCGTCAAACTCTCGCATGTGGTGTCAGGACAACTTTTGTTTGCTTTTGCAATCCAATGAAGATCTCAATCGCGAAATTGTTTGGACATCCTAATTTCGGTATTTTAGAGACAAAAACTCATGAGAGTTTTGTCATTCTTTCTCTCCTTTCAACCGAACACTAAACCACAATTATCATACCACAAATTTACCGACGGGTGGGGGTACAACCGCTGGGAGTCGAAAACAGGACTTTGAGTTGCATGCCTAGGAGGGCCATATTTACGATCAAACTTAAGTATTCATGCGTCCTTTAAATTATAAAATTTCAAATAGTTTGACTTTTTTGCCGGTATTTACTTTTCTCGACGGGTATCGAGAAATGTGGTAATCGCGCGGTATCTCTTCCAGTAACCAAAACCCTTGATCTTGGCTTTGCCACAAATGATAGACCTAGTTCTGCAATCTTGTAGAAGCCCCGGTCGTCATGTGTGAACTCAGTGTTTCTATTCCGGAAGATGACGACAAGCACCTCCAATACCCTCGTGAGCAGGTTGCCCCTCGGCACCCTATGTTGAATTTTTTATGCGCCCTCCTATGTTGATAAAGCATCGTGTTGGCAAAGAAATGTGCTATGGAAGCGCCCATGGGCCAACGTCAGCATGCCGAACGCGGTCGCCAAGCCGTGGGCCTGTTTAACATTTTTCAAGTACTTGATTAATATTTTTAGAAACCTATATTTTTATGTCTACTTTTTTCATACACATTATACATTTTTTGTATACATCATGAACATTTTTTACATACATAATTAACAATTTTAAAACACATAATTATTTATGTCAACTTTTCCATCACATTATACATTTTTTGTATACATCAGAAACATTTTGTATATACATGTTTAACATATTTCAAAGACATAATTAATAATTTTGCTACATATGTCTACCTTCTCCTAAACACACTGTACAATTTCGTTACATTAGAAACATTTGGCAAATGTGAGATTAACATTTTTCAAATTTATGTGTAAAGTGATTTCTATAATATATATATATATATATATATATATATATATATATATATATATATATATTAGAAACATCCTGGGTGATGAAATATTTTATGTTATGTAAAATTACAAACGTAAAAACTTAGTGTAAAATACACATAAAGTGCAAACTTTCTTGTCTTATGACCTATATTTTTATTTTCTTATGCCAAATTTTACATGATGAATCTATAGGGATGTAACTATTTAAATTGCAAACGTAATTTAATTACGAAATAATCGTAAGATTACCTCGGGTGAAGAATAATTTATTCTGCATCCTGGGTGATGAATAGTAACACAATATATATATATATATATATACATATATAAAGTGATTTCTATATATAATATTTTGAAATATAAGCAAAATAAAAAATAAAGCAAGAAACGAAATAAAAAATGTGAAAAGAACGCCGAAGGTTTGTGGTCCGTGCTGGCCCAGCCCATTCTGGCAGCTGTTTGAAGCGAAATGTGCCATTGTCTCCACGGGGTCACCACCAGAAAAATGTTGATCATGTATTAAAAAATGAATAAAATTGTCGATTATGTATACAAAAAATGTTAATCTAGCATTTAAAAAATGTTGAACAATTATGTTAATCAAGCATTTGGAAAATGTTGAGTGTGTATAGAAAAAAAATGTTGACCATGTGTTAAAAGAATGTTAGTATTGCATTTAGAAAATGATGTGCATAGAAAAAATCTTGGCCATGTGATAGAAAATGTTAATCTACTGTTGAAAAAATGTTAGTCAAGCATTTGAAAGGTTTAAAAAGTGTGTGTAGGGAAAATGCTGACCATGTATTCAAACATGTTAATCTTGTATCTGAAAAATGTTAATCAAGCATTTGAATTTTTTTAAAGTGTATAGAAAATATGTTGACCATGTATTAAGAAATGTTAACTTTGTAATAGAAAGATGTTAAACATGCATTTAGAAAAATCTTGTTGACATATACAAAAAGTATAGAATGAAAACAAAAGAAGGGAAGAAAACAAACAAATAAAAAGACACAAAAGAAACTAAAATAAACCAAAGAAAAAGGAAAATAAGAAATATAACAAAAGAGAAAAATGCAGAAATAATGAAAACAAAACAAAAAACCGGAGAAGAAAAAAGAAAGAAACAAAATAAAATAAAACAAAAAAGCATTGAAAACCAAGAAAGTAACAAAAAACCGAAGAATGAAACAAGAAAAATATGTAATAAAGGAAAAAGATAAAAAAATGGACGAAACAAAAATAATAACAAAAAAATCGGAGAAAATAAATAAAAAAAGAAAAAAAGAAATGGGGAAAGAAAAAACCCAGAGAAAACCAAATAAAAATGAAGACAGAAAAGAAAGAAAAACCCGAGTAAAAACAGGAGAAAAAGAAAATGGACGGGCGTGAAAAACTGGCTCGCTTTCCTTCTTCTAGTAGTTCACGACCACATATTGTTCACGAAGAAGATGTTGGCGTAGTGGCTAGCAGTTCCTCGAAGGAACAAGCAGGCCTAGGATCGATTCATCCCAAGCGCCTCAAAAAATGTGTAAATGGGCCGGCCCGTAACAACCACGACGGAAAAAACTCAACGCGAGATTTCCTCTCGACTCGCTTAAGGCGAGAAATAGTCGTTGCGCTTATATAGAGTATAAACAGTACCAGACGCATTGTGCAGATCTCTACTCTTAATGTCTCAACTAGTAGAGTGCCTGTGCATTGCTACGGGCTTTTGAAATAGTTTGCAAGAGTTACATGTTAACTTTCTAAAGGCTCGCCCCGCCGTAGATCCAGACCCCCGCCATTGATTCCACCTCGCCTAGGCTGCCGCCTGCCGCCGCGCTGCCCCATCGCGTTCGCCTCTGCTCCGACCGCCTCCGCCCCGCCCCGACCCCGCCCGCCTCCTCTCCAGTCGCCTCCGCCTCCGGTCCATCCTTCGCCCGGCTTCGCTCCGTCCGCCTCCTCTCCTGTCCGTCCACCGCCCTGCTCCGTCCGCCTCCGCCCCGCGCCGCACGTCGCCGCCCCGCTCCCTGCTCCCCGCTCGGCCGCCGCCCGCTCCCTGATGGCGCTGAAGAAGACGCCGAAGGGCAAGTCCGGTTTCTTCGGCATGAGGGCGAAGCCCTCCGGGAACTTCGGACTGGAGTTCTCCGACGCCGGGCAGCGTTGGTGGCTCGGCACGTATCCCACCGCCGATGAGGCCGCGCGTGCCTACGGCGTGGCGGTGTTGCATGCCAGACGACCGAAGATAGACCTAAACTTCCCGGAGGTCGAGTCCCAGGCGGTGGCGGAGTGGCTCGTGCCGCAGGGCATCCGGATGGGGGGATGCCGGCTAAGAAGACAAAGAAGAGACCGACGGTTGTTGTCGCTCCCGACAAGAGCGACGAGGCGGCGGTGGCTTGGTTTGCGCGATTTGCAATTTGCTGCAAAGCCATCTCTAATGAAATGCTATTTGCTTCATTTTTTAAATAGGAAAATTATTCTGATCAGCCAGCCATAACTCAACAGACCAATCTCTAGTAGAATGCCCGTGCGTTGCTACGGGCACATGTCGAATGCTTGTGCATTGCCATAGAATAATAACAATAAATATTATAAGCATGGTGGCATCTTCTCTCCATCATACAGCGACAAATAGAAACTCTATTCCACTTCTTTCCTTCTCGGCAATCTTCGTGTCTTTAACCAGTCGTATCCCTCGCCACCAAATATATACCATCCATGATTAAGTAGTACAAGGTACACAAAGCTTACAATGGCTTAGACTTGTAATGCACATCTTAATTTTAGCAATAATAACATCATCGATGCAACCTTCAATAATAAGTTGATTGTAAATAGAAAAAGTCTGGTTTATCTTAAGTCAATACTTCTTTTACAATGCCATGAACCTGGTGTCAGTAGAAAACTCTAAAACACCCAATGCAATGGGAAGAAAAAATCGAATATATCATTTTTTTAAAGAAAAAGATCTCATTAAGATCAAGTATTCACCTCTCTTCAATTCATACGTGATTGCCTCCGAACAACAAACTTACACAGGGATATTGATCAAAATACGATTGTATTTCACGTGCATGAGTGTAGTGCGTTGGTTGTGAGTGCTTGACTCAAATAATATACTCCCTCCTTTCCATATTATTTGTCTTCAATTTGTCTACATACAGATGTATCTAACCTGACTACAAACTTCAGAAGGAGCTCGCATGGATGACCCAACCACTAATAAGATTACATCACAAAAAACGATATAACTGTGGAGAGGAAGCACGGAGCCACAAAGCAACAATGAATAGTCGAGCACAACACCGAGGACATGACAGTTTCGATTTTGCATACGGGCTTCATAGGAGAAGGTTGCAAGCCACGCAACGACGTAGTTCAACGCAACATTCGGGGAGCACCGCTTACTGAAAACTGTCCTCATAGTCATCGTTGCCGCAGTGGCCTCGCCGCCCACAGCTCGGACTTCTTTGTGACAGTCAGAAACCAGCAAAGGCACACCCATGGGTGCACCGGACCTTCGACGCTAGAAGGACAAGACGCAACCCCGCTCTGCTTGCCACCATTCTCGTTCAGGTGAGTGTACTAATTGTATATACATGAGATATTCACATGTACGCCAGAAATCCACTATCATAAATAAAACACTTAGTCTACAAATAGACATTAGATAAAAAAGAAGCAAAATGTATCGCGGGCTTATTAATGTTTTGGCGAAAGAAGAACAGAACAATTTACATATGTACAACAACTTTCGCATCACAAACCTAAGGCACCTGAGGAGATATGGATGACAACAGCAGAGTGTGACAGTAATCCACTAATCACTGCTATCATCCAGTACAGAAATAAATCTTGAATCTGCACAAACAATTGATGTCATGAAGTGCAAAAACTAAAGCTTGAAGCTTTGCAAAATATCAACTGATTTAGAGAACTAATTCGGTAGATTTAAAACAATTATATGGGACAATATTCAGGAGACACAGTTATCCATTCGATTAAACAATCACGCAAACAGGGAAGAAAATACTCATATCCAGAGATCGGCTTCTCTCAACATTGAGATTTAAATGAATGAGAACCCTTAAATCTATGTCTGTATTTGCTTGTATTTTCAGAGATGTGCCCGCAAACTTGTTTAGTCATCAATTCAACAGATATGCATTTCCATTGTAAAATTATTCCTTGCAGGGTACACCTGTGCAACTAACAAGTATTTCTAAACACCCGCAAAAAAAACAAGTATTTCTATAAAACAAATATTACCATCTTATTACTAACAGCCACATCAATGGCCGAGTTACAGAGCACAAGGGAGGAAGAGTGGTAGGAGAAGGAAACCAAGAGATTTATCGAGCCGGCGAGGAAGAAGCTAGAAAGGATCGCCAACCACCAGCTGGTAAGCTGGCCATGAAATTTATATGCATAGCAGGAAGATGACCATAACATATTGGGAGAAAAAAGTACATAGACATTTCCAACATTTACTGGAAGAAAAATATACTTCAGAACATACTCTAAAACAATGTCTAGAATTATGTATAATATCATTGATTGTGTTTTTTCTTACCCTCCTAAGGTAAATAACAGATTCGTCGCGGTGCTCGATTATAACAAATACATGCTAGGTGATATATTATGCAAACAAAATGTAGTACATGGCATCATCTGTACAAACAAATACATGCTAGGTAACAGATTTTTGTTTTGTTTTGCATGATGAGTGGATTACTGCCACATCCGGTTTGAAGCATACAGTTTCAGGTTTGTATATACGTGAACCTCAGCTGAATATGTCCCTATATACGTGAACCTGGTGTAGAATTTTGAATGTCCCTATATATGTGGCCCCGGCGTAGGATTATCAAACGCCTGTAAACATACATATGCAGGATTTTGATTGCCTCGAATCTCTCTACTCCTTAGGTCGTCCCTTCTAAATGACAAGCAAAGCTAGTTACAGATATGAGAATAAGATAGGGTCCAAGTAAATTTAATGTTCCCATTTCGGACTCTCAAAATGCACAGGTCCAATAAGATAAAACTATTGATCTAACCTAACAAAGCGTGAGGGGAAGAAAAGATAAATTTCAGAGTACCTAAGTTTTTTTTCACTATGAGTAGAGGAGCGAGGCGTTGGACCTGTGCAACGCAAAGGGCATATGCAATCTTACTAAGTTGATGAAGGAGTCTTATAGGTATTCCTTTTGGAGCTTCACACAGAACTCAAAGTCTTTGTCATCCAGAAGTACTATAAATATCATTTGTCAAAGGAGTAACACGGATGATCAATGAAATGAGAAATGAAATCAGCATGAAATATTACCATATATAGATCAATGTTCCCATCCTTACTCACACTAAAATGAACGAATCCCTGACTGCGGCTGTGAAGAGGGTGGATGTTGGCTTTTACTGGCCAATTTCAAAGTCATAGGCAGAAGAATTTCGATGAACCACTAAACGATCAATGTAAATTTGGACCTAAAATAAAGAAACAAAGTATTTAACCCACTTTCTTTCATTTCCCAATGGGCTATCATCAGATAAGGACAATAAAGACAGCAATTTAAATATGGTATAGGCAACAATGACTATGGAAAATAAATAGCATGGACACGTTTTACTCTATACATAAATATCCACACTTTAGTGAAAAAGGTAGACACACTAAGCTGATCCATGTGCGACCAAACTAAGAAAGAGAAAAAAATATCCAAATGGATTTCAGCAAACATATCTGATTAAAGCTAACCGTTTCCACTGTTTATTTTAACAAAAAAAAATAGCTCTCTACATCCCTCTATATTGTCTTGTTATATATCTACCAAATGGAGCAAAATGTTATCCTAAATAACTTACAGACATCAATTTGTGCTTCAAAAACTAATGTGAATTTAGTTACTAAAAATTTATAACCTACTCATATAACATGAGATCAAGGTTCGGCATCAAGTGGTTGCTGTACCTGCAGAATGTTGTGATTTTTTGAGTCCGACTGCTACTCTCGTACAGTATCAAATATACAGAATAACCTGGCCAATTGCAGTGAATTGTTGAGATGCTATAGAGAATATCCAAGCCAATAGTGATTAAACAACAACATAAGAAAAGAGCATGAGCGAACCAAGAACATCAACTGGATGGCTTAAATTATCAAATAGATCAATCAAAACTACTGATCGAGCAGCTATGCTGAGAAGATGTTGAGCGTGGAGCACCCTGATGCTTCTGCCACCGAGCATGCACTCCGGTCCTGCACGTATATCCACCATGTAGAAACACATACAAAGGACTGTTAATTTCTACTGTCGCCAGCAGACTGATTGCAAGGAAGGCGGGGTTGACCTTGTAAAGGACTGAAGATCTTTCGGCCTTGTTGAAGCCAGCATGAAGGGCAAGGAGAGAAGGGCATACCTCGGTGGTCATCGCCGCATCCTCAGCTACAATCTACCTGCAATTCGTCGAGAGGGTGTCGGAGATGCTGCTGCAAACTGGAGCATAAGAAGAAAAAAAGCAATGCCATCCTTAGGATCAAACTGGAGCTCCTCTACATCCTCTAGACCTGGAGCGCAAACACAATTTTAATCATTTGAGCAACTCATATCAGCAGGCATATAATGATGGATTAGTGCCCACTCACCTTTGCCAGTGCAGTTTCTGATTAAACTATTTGGATGGAACATTCCAGACTCTCATCTGCTAAGAGAAAAAACTCATATGTCAGCATTGACATTGTGCTACGTCTGAGGGCATCCAATATATGGATCAACAGCCAAAATAAAGAAAACGAGCATGAATCGAGGGGATGAGATGAGTCAAAGTGGTATTTGCAATCAACAAGACATAGTGTAGACTAATCAAGTCTCTTCTCTATGCACCTCTATTGGGTCTGCAAAAAATGAAGAGCAATCTTGTGCCTTTATATAAGTTCATATTACATAGGAAAAACTATCACATGAGAACAATCCCATAAATACAAGACATCCGTGTTGTATATGAGGATTTGACATGTAGGCATTTCCTTTTTGTTCCTAGTAGACATGACAGAAAAAAAATCAGCTTCCAAAACTTCTTTCAAGCAAACTTTGGACTTTAAACCAAATACCAAATCTTATTTATTTATAAAGAATATGTATTAGATGCAATGCTTTATAGTATTAGCTTAAATCATTGGAAGCATCAGCAAGTCCTTTTGCTACAGCTTTCATATCCTTCATCATGCACCTTGTAGATTGAACTTTTTCAGCCAAGAGGCTTCAAATGTCTACAAAACTATTTAAGCACAGGTAGTGCACTATAAGGCGAAACTATTAGCATAGATAGTGTGCTATAAGGCAAAACTATTAGCACAGTGTATTAAGTGGATATATCTGGCCATCCAGAACCATCTATGTGATCAATCGTTCGGAAAAACTACCAAAAGTATGCAAAAGAAAGCACGTTATATTCAGTAAACACCGGAAACTGTATTCTTAAGTAAACGAATTTTAAGAAATCCATAAGCCCAAAAACACAGCGGATTAGGATCAGATCAGAAATGCTTTGAGCTGTAGGACATCCCCTAATGCCCAAGAGAGGTGACAACAAAAATCTAAGCTATGCCATAAGTACAGGGAAGGAAGCTTTTATTAGACAAAGTTGTATTCCCTCCGTCCCAAATTAAGTGTCTCAACTCTAATATAACTTTATATTAAAGTTAGTACAAAGTTGAGACACTTATTTTTGGACAGAGGGAGTAGTAAGCAAGCACCGGAAAGTTTCTAAGATGTGTGCAGCCTGCGGAATATACACTGTGCGCATATAAAAGGTAGTACTTTGACATGTATTGGAGTAGACATGCAATTTAAAAGCTAATAATTTGTCATGAGCTCCTCTACATAACTTGTAACATGGCTCATATTAGCTTGAAAACCCAAAAGATACTGGCAACAGTATGTGTAAAAGAACTATGCTTGTCCAAGACCAACAGCAATAGAAGTGCTACTCCACTGGACAAACAAGCGACAGTCCAACTTAAAAATATCATAGTAATACCGACACTTGATTTCTCGCCTTGAATTGAAGAATTACTATGGACAATAAATAAAAGGGTTGAATGACCATCAGCATTGTGCAAAAAGAGAACATTTCAGGCAGATGGGGAAGAGTGCCCAAACCTCCACCAAGCAGTTACTTCTGTAGCTACAATTCTTTCTCTTGTTTCAGGAAGAAGAGTGTAGCGATCCCTCACGAATCCTTCAAATCCAGACTGAGATAGATAGTGATGAGAATTCAGTATTTATTACTTGCACCTGAAGCCTATTTCCGTAATACTAAAGTAAAACAGTTCCGCTTCAGGTAAAACTAATTAAATTATTTTGCTTATGTGACACTACATCTAACAAAGTTCCTGCCTGCTGACATGTTGCATTCGATCCCAAAAAGAATGAATACATGACATATTGACATAGCTGTAGCATGCCCATTCCTATTTCAATGGTCTTCTACAAGGACCGTCTCATATCCCATCAACCATGGAAAAACTTCTGGTAAGGCTACAGATGCCTTCGTACTTAATGATCTCCTATAAATCCCTATCATATTAGAACTCAAGCAGAGTTGGAGAAATATGCAGAGTCCAGAATTTAGCAGGAACTACAAGGTCCGTTTCTTTGGGAATGGTGGCAAAAGGACCAAGACAAGTTAGTGAAAGAAACACCTGAGTTGTCTTTAGCAGGGAGTATCCTTGTATCCCAGAATTTATAAGCAGGCTTCCAGACTTCTTCACGGTGACCTCTGTGGTGTGCTTTTCAGAACCAAGTTTGAATCCTGAAAAGAAGTCCATTGTATAAGTAATTAGATAACTCTGAAATGATTCATCAGGGAGGGACTTTTTCCTTTACCATGACATTTTGCAATATACCAATGTGAATATTTACCACAGTAAATGTAAGAAAGTTATTTGTCAAAACAAAAACAAAATTAGCAAATAATTGAGAAGAAACAGTCTGCTCAATTATCATAATCCTCCTTTTTGACTATCAGTGGATCTACCAGGAATATAAGTTTTAAGGAGAAAATAGAAGACATACAGGAATATAAGTTATTTGTCAGCACTAAAATCAACCCATTAGAATAGTGGAGCAGAGTAGACCAGGGAGGGAACCGGTGGCTTACCAGATTGCCGGAGTGGAAGGAGAACCCCCCCCCCCCCCCCCCCCGCCCCCGCGCGCACGCACACAACATGTAGCCGGCTCTGTCGTGGACCTGCGTGTGTGAGGAAACCTCGCCAGGGAATCACAAATCGAAACCGCATCAGCGAACCATGACCGGCACACGAAGAATCACAAGATACATATATCACTAACATTAATTGGCTACTGACTAAATCATAACACACGCAAAAAAACAGTTGTATACAGCATAAGGCCAAACAAATCATCATGTGAATCTCATCCTTGACATATGTACAGCAGAGGCCTTGATGTGTCAAGAACCCTTGACACATCTAAAGTTGCAAACACTTTGATGCGAATCTCATCATTCTATCGTCAAGTAAATAGCTGCAAACAATCTGATCCGTGAAGAAGAGTTTTTTACAAAATATGGCACATACAAGAATCCTTGTAGGAATCACTGATATGGACAAGATCAGAGCTAATTTAGCACTTGAGGGCCTATAAAACTGAAACATGTTTCTCTGATGCCTTTTTTAGGTGATAGAAACAAGAAAAGGCATTGCAAGTACAGTAGAGCAGAGCAAGGCAGAGGAGGGAACCGGTGGCTTACCATCTTGCCGGAGTAGAAGAAGAACAGGGGCAAAACTGTCGCAAGCAGCAGGCATCACAATTTGCATGTGTGAATGACAGACATGAACTCGTGCAGCCGTACCCGCAGACGTAACCGGCACACAAAGAATCGCAAGATACATATCTCAATAACCTTGCTTGGCTGCTCTCTAAATCATAAATAAAACACAGAAAATTTGAGTGTGAGTCTCACGTCGCATTTGTTCAGAGCTGACTTTTTTAGGTTATAAAAAAATCATTGAAAAACTGAAAGTCGTACAAGAACAGTGGAGCAGAGTAGAGCAGGTAGGGAACCGGTGGCTTACCAGATTGCCAGAGTGGAAGAAGAATCCCCCCGCACGCACCACACGCAGCCGGCTCTGTCGTGCACCTGCGTGTGTGAGGGAACCTCGTCAGGGAATCACAAATCTAAACCGCATCAGGGAACCATGACCGGCACACGAAGAAAGAATCACAAGATACATATTATCACTGACGTTGATTGGCTACTGACTAAATCATAAAACACAAAAAGTAATTCAGTTGTATACAGTACAGCATAAGGCCCAAACAAAACAAATTAGCATCTATGAAATCAGTATCGGCAGTAGAAAATGACGCATGTGTGGCATCAATGCCTACAGCGTTGTTTACATCATGTCACTCATCTCGTGCAGTGCACCACGACCCGCCGATGTGTCGTCCCGTGCCTCCTTCCTGCCTCGGCACTACGCTGCCGCCATGCCGACTCCCATGTGTTGCCTGGATCTGACCGACATGGGCCCCAAGTGGCAACCTGGCCTCATCCGCGCTCGGATCCGGCCGCTGACTTCCCTAAGACTGTGTTCGGTTCACAGGGATTTGAAAGGGTTTGGCAGGGATTAAATCCCATACAAGTCAAATTCCCCCCAAATCCCCTCCAATCCCCTGGGGCAGGGTGGAACCGAACAAAGCTTAATGTGCGCCCCTCCCCCCCTACAGAAACGCATGCCGCCACTTCACCTCGAGCACTCACGGCCAACTCCAAGCCCTTCGTCGCAAGCTTCGTGTTGGATCCGAGAGAGCTGCTGCAGCGGCGGCGGCCTCGCGCGGAGGAACGCAACGCAAAGGTCCGGCGCGGAGGACTGCATGGCGGCCGGCTGCCAGAAGAGCACGGGCGCTG
Source organism: Triticum monococcum (assembly GCA_034509565.1). NCBI lineage: Eukaryota > Viridiplantae > Streptophyta > Magnoliopsida > Poales > Poaceae > Triticum > Triticum monococcum. Next base: position 636,300,627 of record CM067847.1, on the reverse strand, counting down.
GTGGCGATCAGATGCGAAGCGGTGGGGGCGTGGGCGATCGATGGGAAGGGGATCGTGGAGTCGAGCTGGATGTGGGGCGGCGGCCGCGGCTGGAGGTGGGCGCGACGGCCGCGGCTGGAGGTGGCGGGGGCGGCAGCGACGGGCGGCGGCGTTTGAGGGAGGGAGATGGGGGAGGGGATCGGCGGCGGCTGCGAGGGGATTGAGCGACGTAGGAACGAATGAAGGCGGCGGCTCGTGCGGGCAAGTGCATAATTTCGTAGGTTAACCGTGTTTGTTCGGCGCGGTTTAAAATGGACGTAGTTGTATCTTGACGTCTTTTTTATCGGTTGGAAGGTAAGATGCAGGGGAACGATGGAAAGCGGGAGGTGGGATGAAGTACCAAAAAAACCCAAGGGAAGTGGGACGAAAATTGACCGGCGGAGACTACCAACTGCTTCATTAGGAGTAGAGATTGGTAGGTTGTTTCGGATTTTATTTTTGTCTCATCATTTTCGTCCGGTTTTTTTCGTCCTTAATCCCACCTTCCGCATCCCACCGATTCCCCACCTTCACCTTCGTCCGGTTTAATTTCATTGGTTATTTTTCGTCGAGTTATTTTCTCTCCTCTCTGTCTCCCACCGATTTTTTTATCGTTGAGCCGGCACCCACGAGACGCTCCTCTCCTCCCTCTCCTATGCGCTCGATCCCCTCTCACGCCTAGGTTCGTAGAGGTTGCGCCGCCACCGCTCGGCTCGGCCTCCTCCTTCCCTTCCCTCCCCCCACCTCCAGCCACACCCGTCCGACCACCTGCCGGATCCCGCGCCGCCACGCCCTGCATCGCTCCGGTCTTTTCCCACAACTCACGCATCGCAACGGCGCTCGCGCCCGCGCGGTCTCCTCCATGACCTCTCTCCCTTGCGGCGGCGGCACACATGACTCATCCGACGGCGAGCTCCATAGGTCAACGCATCCTCTCTTCTCTCCCATGGAAGTCCCATCCCTCTCACATCTCTCTCTGTCTGCGAGCGGTGGCGGCCGGCTGCGCGAGAGGTCGATCTGGTCACGCCTTCCCACCATCAACCGCGCTGCGTCGCTATCGGAGGGGCACCCTGCCGCTGTCGGGGACTCGCCGTCATTGAAGCACGCTACCACGCCACCGCTCTTCTGTCTCTCCCTGCTCGCCTCCCGCGGCCAAGGAGCGCCCCAACCTCGCCATGTCGCTCGTGTGGCTCCCATGGTGCCGCCCCGCATATCTCCTTGCTGAGTGCCGCAGGTCATGATGGCCGCCGATTTGATCTGCACAACCATTCAATCCTCGGAACTCCCGATCGACGGCAACTCGACCGGGGTCTGGGGGTGAGAAGACTTCGACAATCCAGATGAGGAAGATCACGTCGTGGACGATTGCCTCAGCCCTCAGGGTCCTTTGTTGTCACGGCACGGTTGACCCTGTGCTGCAGGCCGGCGAGGTCGTTGAACTTGCCGAAGGCATCACCAAGCTTCTATCTCTAGGTTAGATTCGGGCACCTGTAATCTATGTACATCATATTACTCATGGTTAGTTCGGTTGTGCCATTCGTTTTGATTACTGTATGCCAGAATACCTAGCTTAATTAGAGCTCACAACCGCAGTAATCATCCATTTATGCTGCTCAAACAGTTTCTCATGTGCTCTCTAATTTAGTGCACACACATTTTGACTGAGTGGCGGAGATATAGAGAAATTGTTTGATTTTGGTGCAACATGACTCTGATGATTATTTTTTGTTACCTTTCCTATTTAGATCTGCACCAATCCTTGTCAGAAAATTGAGAAGTCATGGCATAGTCAAATCTGAACAAGCCGTGTGGAACTTCGCCATGAGTCTGCGCATAAATTTGGGAATGGATGGATGGCACTCCGAAGAAGTCAGAGAATATTTTCAACGCGCAACAGGACAAGAGAAAAGAAGAGAAGCAAAGAGAGGTGGGTTATCGCTCCTACATTGCTTACATGAACATCTTGATTTTTTTAGAAAGAAGGCATAGACCCTACATTAAATTAATGACACCCTGAAAAATAGAAAAGGCAAAAGAAACACGATACAAGGTGCATGGTGCTGTAGGATCAGCTTACAAGACATGAAACAAACCATGCAATATAAAAATATAACAGAGTGGATTTTCTACTCCCAGATGCACCTACACCATTCATGAACAGTAAATTCAAAAGAAAATGAAAAACAAAATCGAAAAAATATGAAATTTTGAGACATGAAACTAGATCAAAAGTTTTAGCATCTTGCAAATTTTTCACCACGAAATAACATTCGTGGTGAAAAATGAGGCGTAAGTAGATTCACTCATTTTGGTTCGTAAGTAGTTCATATTGAAATCTATATAAAGACTTCTATTTAGGAACGGAGGGAGTACAAAAGAAACGCCTCTTGATCGTCGAAGTCCTCAGCCACGAAGCGAAACACCAATGAGGCGTAAGTAGATGATGAACACATAGCAAGCACTGCGCAGGAGTGAGATCACGTCAAGCAATATTGATTTGTTTGATTTGATGAATATTCTACCATTTGAAATAAATCTGAATGTTATTGTTTATTATTCTTATGGAGTGTTTGGCAGTGTGAGCATGAAGAGTACCTTATCCGTTCAGCGGGGTGCTCCAACTTTTGATGCTGGCGAAGCTTTTGCAATGATGGCTGCATCCTCCATCATTTGTTAGTCTCCGTTGGAGGTTTAATTAAACTGAAGTAAATATGCTAGATTCTTTTGTCAAATGAAAACTTGACTGTCTATTTTGCTTGTCAGGACCAAGATCTCTAGCTATCAATGAAATTTTCAGAGTAGTTTTTGTTGCCTTTGTGTAACCCTGATAGCAGCTTCTTGAAAGGTTCAGATGTGTGGCAAAGGATTTCAATTTTCATGTTTACACAAAGGAAACTCAAGGAAGGTTCAGATTTCTCATGCTTGGTTCTGTGCTCTCAGGGTTACATAGACAAAAATGCCTCCTATTTACACAAAGGCAACTCGAGGAAGGTCCAGATTTCTCATGACTGCTTCTTCGGCATTTCATGCCTGTACCATCTTATTAGAAAATGTAGTTTGTTTTATAGCTGATTATGCTTGATGCTTTTATTGATTACTAAATGCTCAGTTCTGGCTCATAAACTACATGGCAAAAGCTAATTCCGATGGGTCTGATGCAAATAATTTTCATCTCTGGACATGCTTTTAGTTGATTATTTAATCCTTTTATAAGAATCTATTTAGCTTTGTATTGTTGCAGTTTCATTATATATCCACTTACCAATGCATCTAAAGATTCAACAATGTAGAATCCAGCACCAGTCTTGGGACTACAAATTGTTTCTTCATTCCTCCGTGTTGCACTGTAGGTGATAAGGGGTCGAGGTCGTATGTTCGTCGTGTCATCAATACACATCACTTTCCTTTTCCTTTTCCCTTTTTCTGTTCTTGCATTTATTTCTTCTTCGCGCACCTCTCTGCCTACTGCTTTAATATGGTTCTGATTGGTGCCCTGCATATTCCAAGATATATGGATTTTGGTCGAGGCAGTCATCACATAAGTAAAATGCTATCAACCTCTCAATTTCTGAATGGATTTGTTAAATTGCCTTTCTCTTGTTGGATCACATACCTGATTTGTTTGTTGTCCTTGAAGCAAATACCATGACATGAGCTTGAAGAATTCAAAGATACAGAAGGTTGACAGAAAGAGGATACACTGATTTCAGCTGCGGACACTGAGCTGAGTCTCTCCCTAGCAGGTAACTCACCTTTCAACATATTCATTGCAGAAGCAGAAACAACGGGATACATGACCTGAATACTTGCATTCTGACATGTTTTTGCCCGTGCCTCAAATAGGAATGATGTCCATGCTGTTAACCTCTACAAGTTACCCACACTTCAGATAACCCAAGGTCTGGAACCCCAACAATTTTAGTACGTAGCAAATGTAACTTCTTCTCTAACAAAAATAATAATGAGAGGCATGTTACAGTTAGTTTTACCCTGAGAATTGATCATCATTCATGCAGATGTGTGCTTTGCAAATCGACTGATGTTTTTTGTCTTCTGTGAATAGATGTTGAATGCTAATATAAATCTGCTATATGTCTCAGCAAAAATGTGGACTTCATAATTTGTCTTTCATTGGTGCATAGTTCAATTTTGTCTTCCTAATTTATACAGTATCAGCTCATATGCCGATTTATCTCATAAATAAGTATTCACTCTTACAGCACCACCATGCATGTTTTCTACACTTCTGCAGCAGTCCATCTTTCAATTTTGATTTGCATAACCATGCATATATAGTGTATTGAAGCAGCAAATGGCATTTACCATGCTGCTAAAATAAGCATCAAAATTGAAGAGTGTATTGTACCAGTGGGAGAAGTTAATGTTCCACGGAATTGCTAATCCCGTCTCGAAGGTTTAATGTTTGTTATTGACCTAAGAGAAAATGGGTTCTGCATCTCTGATGTGATGTATTTCTAACAAACAGTGGCAAAATGCACGGGTAATTACTCTTATATAGTTTGATGCTTGAAAAGTTGTAGAGTCGGCGCCTCTCTTTGAAGTGTACATGATGTAATAAGAACAAAAAATAAAGAAGCATCTTGAGTACCATGCCCAGATACAGTGTTAATGCCCACAGCTCTATTTTGTTCCATTAGAAAATACAATTATATTTTGTTACATTCAGGTAATGTTATATCATGCACGTGTGTTACATGTGTATCTCTCTACTTTGTGCTCCAGATTTGTTTCCCTACAATATGGCAGATTAATGTATATTCTTCTGAAGTCATAGTACATTCATGGTATGTATATATGTTTGTATGCTGCCAAACTGAGTCCGGTAGGCAGCGGCTGATTTTTCATTTGCTATCTTTATATTTTTCAAAGCAATTTGATCTCTTATCTTGCACCTGTGATGAACCTACAATCTAGAGCACAAGGAAACTATAGATAATTTGTTCTATTGCCTCTGTGAACTTGATATATATACATGTATTGTTCGTGGCAACGCACGGGCACTCTACTATAGATAGAGAGACAGAGGAGGATCAGACTGATTGGTCACTGACTGCTATTTCTGATAATGTCTGCAGTGTAGGTTGATCAGACTGTGCATACACACACATACACCCTTATAGTCGGAGGATCCACGGAGAGCGATGGAGGTGAGGGCGAGGCGGCGCCAGCCCGTCCGGGATGCGCACCAAGGCAGTCAGGGTGGAGCCAGAGCTGCCACCGACGACCAAGAGGCATGAGCCAGGGACGAGGGCGGCGGTGGTGTACTACCTCTGCCGCAACCACCACCTAGAGCACCCACACTTCATGGAGGTGACCGTCGCCTCCCCACAAGGCCTCTACCTGCGAGGTTAGTTAGTAAGCTGCAACTGGTGCCTGATCAGTAGTTTATTGTAGGATGATGACTTAGCATGAATGATTGCAATTTTTTCAGATGTGATTGGCCGGCTGGACGCCCTGAGAGGGAAGGGCATGGTGGCCAAGTATTCCTGGTCCTGCAAGAGGTACGTACATACATATACCTATCAATCTCGAGACCTGTCTGTTATCCGACAAATATTGTGTTTATTCATAAGGCAATGATGCAATGCAGGAGCTACAAGACTGGATTCGTGTGGCACGTATCTGTCTGTGGATGATCTGCTGCTGCTCACGCAAGGAACAGAGTACGTTCTCAAGGGCTCCGAGCTCCCATTCGACCAGTCAAAGCCTCTGCCAATGCCAGGTATGAATCATGAGCAACTGTAATTTGTTCCTTTTTCGAACTGCTACTTAATCATATCCTACTGTTTCAGATCATCAGCAGAATAATGCAGTATGTGCAAAGGTTCAGCCCTGCAAGCCGGCTCGACAACAAGAGTCACCTCGTTCTCCTGGATCATCAAACCAAGGGTGGACTTCCAAGTCTCCGTCTCCTACTCCTACAACTTACCCTACAGTTCCAGTCATCAAAGAGGAAGTACCGCCACCACCAACAACAACAGCTCGTGCTTCTGTTGTTCCAGCCATCAAAGAGCACGCGGTGCCACTGCGACTTCCCCAGCTGATCTCGCCGTCAACACCATCTGCCTCCACCATTGGAGAATGAAAGACACAAACTTTTGAATTAGACCAATTGTTTGATCGATCATTTTTGTTCTTTTGAAAACTATGTATGGTCAATTTTAGTATTCTGATGTGATTGAAGAATATAGGAGGGACAAAGAGATGTGCTATTGCCAGGACAGTTATGACTCTCCATTCAGGTATTTAGTTATGATTCTCCCATGGTCGTGCTTCTCCTGTTCACCTGGAAGTTTATTGATGGGAGGGAAGCCACTTCTGCTTTGATGATTTCTTGGAAGTTCAGGTTAAAACACTTTTGCTCTTAAAGTCTGTTTATCAATTCTTTGGATAACCTATATTGGTTTTGATTTTCATACAGCTAGGTGAATTTACAATCAGTATATACAAGTCAGGTTGTGTTGCGAGAGAATTTCATTCCCTAGAATCATTGTCATTGTTGTTGCCTACAAGGTACTTGAAGAAAATGCCCGAGACATATTTTAAGGAGTTTAATTCAGCACTAAGGCTATTATTACAACGATGGAATCTTTGTTGTGGTAGTTATGTCTCCAAATGTGTCGATCCCTATCGGCTTACTGAAGTAAACTTATTTATTTTTTCGGTGTCGATTTCTATTGGCTTACTGACAGCTTATTTATTCTTTTCGAATTTTAATTCCTTGATCTTTGCCTCTGCCCATATCCATATCACACAGAAGGTGCTCAGTGCAATGCATCATGCAGTGATTCCATGATAGCTAGGAATTAGGAAGTGCCCATCATCTGTATGTTTCTACAATTTTCCTGCTTGTTGGAACATGCTTGATGTACTTACACATTAACAAAAATGATCTGTAACATTCATGAAAATATTTCGGTTCGGTCCTCTACTTTTTTACTGTTTATTTACTCATGAAGATAGCAGATGTCCCTTTTTTTAAATATAGTTATCTGTGCTTCCAGTTGGTAGAGATCAAAGTATTAACTCGCCGATGTAGGGAAAAAGATCTCTTTTATACAGTGGATACATGGTGAGCCTTTTGAAATTGTTTTGTAGAATAATGCCCATATAAGGTCTGGTCTTTTGGGTATATAATCCTATCTTGAGATGAGCATTGGCAGCTCACATAAGTATACAGCAGTATACAGTAGTATATTTGACAGATGATGATGATCATTGGCAGCTCACATAAGTATACAGTAGCATATTTGACAGATGGGCATTGGCAACTCTTCTAAATCTGTGTTTACCATTTAACAATAAACTATGTAATTTATTCAATAGACTCACTTTAGTTGCCATGCTAACTGAAAATCTATATGTCAAATGATGCGACTGTCAAGTGGAAGTTACTTATATTTTCTTCCGTCACCTGAGAAGTTTCTTTTTAGCAAGCTTGTTTAAGTGCAGCCGAAGTGTACTCTATTTTTTAGATGATCTCCATGTTTTCTATTGAGATCAGAGAGCAGCTGAAGTAGTGATGGGACTCTACCATTTTTAGGTTCTGAAGGCAGAGCTTCTTACAGAGTTATTCACATTTGTCAGTTCTGTGAGTAGAAGAAATCTTGATAGCTTGTTGCTTCTGCTCAGTGTGCTTGGTGCATAAATTGATTGCTTGTGGCAAATGTTGTTTAGTGTCCTATTTCATGGTACCTGCGGCTGCTATATATTTGGAGATTTTTTTGCCGGTATTTCGAGTGCTAGGAGAGTTTCTAAACTACTGTCACGGCATCATAGATAGGATAGTGAACCAATGTGACATATTTTTAACATTTCTTGTGAGATTCTTTGCAGCAAATTGCATGAGCGAGCGGTCCATTAGTATCGCGTGAAAGAGAGAGGGCGCCATGGCGAAGATGAGGTGAGCGTTATCCGGTTTTAAAGGAGAAGGCCCCAGCGAGAAATGTCCTGCTAAGACGGGAACTGAGCGGTAAGGCAGGAAAGGGAAGTGTGCATCGTGGGATGGGGTTTTTGTGTTGGGACCACATGTTGGGATAACATATGGGTTGGATTTGGGGGCATCCGGAGTATCCAGACAGTTAAATTTTGGGGAGCTCACTTAATGTCCTAACATGCTGGGACGTATGAGAGAGAAATAAGATTTGACCTTGGATATGACCATTTGTGTGATTTATTTGTATGGATTGTAGCCCGTAGTAGCGCACGTGTGTTCTACTGCCGGGAGCGACAACAACCGCCGGTCTTTTCTTGGCCCTCTTAGTTGGCATCTCCTCCATTCGGATGCCCTGCGACACGAGCCACTCCACCACCGCCTGGGACTCGCCTCCGGGAAGTTTAGGTCCATCTTGGCCGTCCGGCACGCCACACCGCCACGTCGTAGGCACGCGCGGCCTCATTGGCGGTGGGATACGTGCCAAGCCACCAACGCTGCCCGGCGTCGGAGAACTTCAGTCCGAAATTCCCGGAGGGCTTCGCCCTCATGCCGAAGAAACCGGACTTGCCCTTCGGCGTCTTCTTCGGCGCCATCGGGGAGCGGGCGGCGGCCGAGCGGAGAGCGAGGCGGCGACATGCGGCGTTGGGCGGAGGCGGTCGGAGCGGGGTGGCAGCATGCGGCGCGGGGCGGAGGTGGACGGAGCGGGGTGGCGGACGGACCAGAGAGGAGGCGGATGGAGCGGGCCCAGGCGGAGGATGGACCGGAGGCGGAGGCGGCCGAAGAGGAGGCGGGCAGGGTCGGAGCGGGGCGGAGGCGGCCGGAGCGGAGGCGAACGCGATGGGGCAGCGCGGCGGCAGGCGGCAGCCTAGGCGGGTTGGAATCAATGGCGGGGGTCTGGATCTACGGCGGGGCAAGGCCTTAAAAAGTTAACATGTAACTCTTGCAAACTATTTCAAGAGCGCGTGGCAACGCACGGGCACTCTACTAGTTATTTAAACGGACCAGCTCATATAGTCTCTTCCAACCAGTTTTGGGTTCCTTCAAGAAACTGCTCTTCAAAGTTGAAAATAGGACTGCAATAGAGATAAATCATATCCTAGGGTCATATGCTAGTTGCCCGGGTCAAGTAATCAATACAGAGAAATCTACCATAATGTTTAGCAAGAATACCTAGCATCAGCAGAAGAATATGATCATGTCAGCATTGCATATTACAAGGGAGGGAAGAACAGAGAAGTATTTAGGGCTGCTAGTGTACATGGAAGATCAAAAGAAAAAGCATTTGCCTACCTCAAAGACAAAATTTGGAGGAAAATTTAGGGATGGGAAGAAAAATGCTCTCAACGGCAGGTAAAAAGATTCTAATAAAGGCCGTAGCCCCAACAGTTCCGGTCTTTGCAATGGCATGTTTTGATCTGACCAAAACTTTATGTAACCAAATTAGTGAAATGATCTGCAGATTCTGGTGAAACAATATGGACAAAGAACATAAAATCCATTGGGTTAGTCGGGACTCGGGAACATATGATGCTACCAAAGAAGGATGGAGCGCTAGGTTTCAGATATCTCCATGTGTTTAATAAAGCCATGTTGGCGAGGCAAGCATGGAGGTTAGCAAATGCGCCCAACTCTCTTTGCGCTAGAGTTCTATCTGCTAAATACTACCCATCAGGTCAGTTATTAGAGCAGTGCCAAAGGATGGCATGTCTTATTCATAGAGAAGCGTCCTTAATTGAGTTGAACTGCTAAGAGAAGGAGTAATTCGGAGAATAAGCAATGGTGAGAAGGTGAACATATGGAACAATCCATGGATCCCACGAGGTCAGAGTAGAACACTAGCTATTCCCCAAAGAAGGAATGCTATCCTCCACAAAGTCTCGGACCTAATTAACCCAGTAGACGGTGACTGGGATGAGGACCTAATAAAAGAAACGTTTAATGAGGAAGACGAAGAGGAAATTCTGCAAATACCAATCAGCGAAGGCAACGAGGACCGGCTTGCATGGCACTTTGATAAAAGGGGTTTATTCTCTGTGAAATCAGCTTATCGAGTGGCCATTGAAACAGATGCAAGGAAGTCTATCCACGGTATTGCCTCTGCATCTGGCACAACAGCTGACCACTTACCTTTTGAGTGGGAGAAAATATGGAGGCTTCCGCTACCGGCAAAAATCTTGCACTTTTTATAGAGAATGGCGAGAAACGGTCTGCTCTGAGACAAAAACTAATTCATGGAGAAGTTAAAGCAGAACCATGGTGTCCAGTATGTTTACGTACTCATGAGGATGGAGGGTACACCTTCTTCAAATGCAAACAGGTGAAGCACATCCGGAGAGCGGCTCAGATGGAGGATATAAGGAAAAATCTTAGCGTTTGTTGTAGTCCGAAAGATGTGCTCATTTAAATTTTTAAGCTTGATCAGAGAAAGAGTGCAACAACAAGTATTCTTATGTGGCTTTGGTAGCATGAGAGAAATAAAGCTAATAAAGAGGAGGCTATAAGAAGTACTCCCTTCGTTTCTAAATATTTGTCTTTTTAGAGATTTCAAATGGACTATCACATATGAATGTATATAGACATATTTTAGAGTATAAATTCACTCATTTTGCTTCATATATAGTCACTTGTTGAAATCTCTATAAAGGCAAATATTTAGGAACGGAGGGCGTACAATTGAAATTCTAGAATCCCTGGAAATTCATGATAGAGAATTCGACGAGTTTTGCAAGAGGAAATTTACTAAAACTAGTAAAACGCTCGTGCGTTGCTACGGGCTACGATTCACATAAATGAATCAACGAAACGATTAGGTCGTCTCCAAGGTTGAAGTTCCCTTTTCCCGCATACGACCTAATGTGTAGGATATCAAACAAGCTTCCAGCAGGCTCCTCAAAATCCTACCATCTGGACAGTCCGTGTCCGGACTATCTACCATATTGTCTCCAGCACTCGGTCCTAAAAAAAACTCACCCCACAACATACCCTTCCCTTTTCCCGTCGAACCCTCCCCTTCCCGCTTGGTTTTCCGCCATAACAAGACATTTCTCCCGAAGCTCACTCCTTTAAAATCAGATGGCGCCCACCTCATCGTCACCATGACACCCTCTGTCCTTCACATCATACTTCCGTACAGACAGCCAAGGTGGAGTCCCCCGCCAACCGCCCCGCTCTCCGCCTTGATCCCCTCCCATAGTGTTCATGTCGATCCACCGACTTGATCCCCTCCCCTAGTGTTCATGTTGATCCACCGCCGCTATAAGGGGGACGAGGTGTGCGCCAAAGTAATATTCATCATATGAGATGGTACCATACTTTATAAGTTTGAATGTGTCGAGAGTTAGGTTTAAAGTTGTCGAAGACAGTTTTCCATTAGTTATCTTGATATAAATAGAGATCATTGATCACGCTTTTAAAAATTCTAAGCATTTGCATTGATCACAAATAACAAACCACATAAAACAGATGATTATATGTGTGAACCTCATGTATTTTCAGGACAATGTTGCAAATTGCAAGTGAATATCTTTTCTCCCCAAGAGAATTTACATACATGCTTAGTAAGGCAACATCAATGTTTGATTCTACAACATTAGATGCGAAGACTGCATTCATACATTTTGAAGGCAATATTATTTCAAACTAAACAGATGCATGTTGGTTAGATTATTTTACCCTGAAGATTAATTCATTAATATCATGTTGTAGACCATCCATCACTTTGTTTTGCCCGCAATTTTAGTATGTACAAGTACACCATCCACATAATCAACAAGATACACTTGCACAGAACAGAACAAAGAAGACAAGTTGGGAGTTGAACATCTCAAACTAATAAGGATCTTGTATCTATTTTCTAAAATGATTCCTTTATAGGTAAATTTTATTGGGACAAGATTTTGTGGAAGTTTTTTTCTAACTTAATCAAACCCTTCAGCAGCTGTTGCGGTTCTTATACTTCTAACTGAATGAAGGTCATCCAACTTACATCAGAAAAATGGGATGACGAAAAGACAAATTTGGTACCAAAATATTTGGAATTTTCTCGAAATAAATGTTCTTGAGAACCATGAAACTGTGGCTTGATGGGTCCCTAAATTTAAGGAGCTCTTGCGGTGTGCACCACCAAACCAAGGCATATGACTTGCTGATAATAAAATTTAATCAGTACTAAGCATACGGTATTCTGGCAGCACAATGCTATTGGTTAGTGCCAGAAAAGTTGCATATAGGAATGAAAATAATAACTCCTTGTCACCCTATGTGTACCACTATCAGTCTGTTCATATTACCATTATTTTTCACAGTACAAGTCTATCAACACCAATTAAGTGTTTAGTACCAAATCTGCCCTCCTAAACAAGAAGGACGACTCCAAGCTCGTAATCTTGTAGTGGGTCATGTATTTGGATTATAAATCTACGAAAAAAATCAACCTGTAAATATGAACAATGTTTTGGGTCGATCTATTTCTTAAGAAGACAATAAATAAAATCTACCAACATGTTATGAGAAACCCGACGATGCACTGCCTTCAAAAAAGAGTAATCAAATTAGCACAAATGAGGAAGACGGATAGCACAGACAACGACCACGACACGATGCATCACCTTGAAATATCTTGTTCATTTAGAAGTGGACGTGCCAGATCTACACTGGTCACTAGGTATAGCTAATTAGTGAAATAATCTTCAGAAATCATACCTGGATCAAGGGACAACAGCCGCTTGTACTGCAGCAAGACATCAAGTTCAACATGGTCGTGCTTGGATGCTCTCCTGTCTCCCTCAAAATATGTTTATCGTGAAGGATAACATGGTTGAGAACGTCACAGGATGTTGTGATGAGCTTTGCTCGATATATCTTAGTGAAGATCCTGCGGGCAAAAGGAAAGCAAGTTATCATATGAGGCCTGCAACTAATAGAATGAGAAAATAAATCTAGCAAACCTAATTGGATACTATGTGCAAAAATTAACAAATTTGCTAGCCAAAGCCTCCACAAACATATCTGATGACCTATAGAAAAACATAATTCAGTAGTACTCGTGTGTGTGTGTGTGTGTGTTTTGTATTTTGTTATCGTCATAGGTAAAACTACCATAATCAAATCCTTAAAACAATCTGACATCCACATTCGCATGCATTATTTTTCAAGACAATGTTACTGAGCATCTTGTTAATTCAGGGCAGAAAGAAGTAAATCATATCAGGCGTGTTCTCACTCAAAGCTTCAGACCGCACAACTCATACAGATTGCAAGGAGGTAGCAAAGTAGCTATGACAATGAAGAGCAGATGCGGGGAATATACAACAGCTTTTCCCCAAAAATCTAGACGTGTCACTTCAATTGCATGGATGGTTAACCTGCATGATTATATCACCAAAAAACCTCCCACGTACAGATGGGCCAATATGCCAGATTGGTACATCAGTTTAACATGAAGTTGTTGCACTGGGGTACAACTATATATTGGTTGTGAGGCCACCCATTCATGTTGAATGATAATATTCAAACAATTAAGATCATGCACAGATGCATTACCGACAAGGTTAGTAAAATTCGGAATGATCCAGCATAAACGTAATTTTCATGAACATGCTTAGAAAATGATTATCATGATATATACACCTATTTGCTCTAAAAAAACTTAAACCAAATGTGTCGTGGCACAAAAATGTCATAGTACGCTCCCAAAAATATTTATACATGGACACAACAAGCTCTAATCAGAAATAACAAAACAAATGTCATCTGACAAAATATAACTATAATATATAATGCAAACTGTATCAAAACAAATGCATCACAAAGTACATACTTATTATCCTAACCATGAGACATCATAATTAGAAGCACCAAGAAAAGGGAAATTTTCACCTTTGCATGTATGTCAAGTGTGTAGTGCAGACTGCTGTGTGTTTCTGTCTCCTCAACCACACATTTCTGAAGTCTGAACAAATTCTTCTGTATTTCTCCATACCATGAGATATTATATTTAGCGGCGTCCCTGGCGATCCCAGATCGAGGCCGCTGGTGGGAGGAGAGAGAATGTTTTTTTCCTTTGCGATTCTGAAAAAATTTCTGAAGTCTGCTGTGTGTTTCTGTCTCCTCAACCACACATTTCTGAAGTCTGAACAAATTCTTCTGTATTTCTCCATACCATGAGATATTATATTTAGCGGCATCCCTGGCGATCCCAGATCGAGGCCGCTGGTGGGAGGAGAGAGAATGTTTTTTTCCTTTGCGATTCTGAAAACCGGTGGACGAAGCTGTGGGAGCGGGATGTGACGAAACAAAACCGACGAAAAAAACCGGACAAAAAAAACCATGGGAGGTGGGACGAAAAATAACCCGGAACAGAGACTACCAACTGAGATATTATATTTAATGGTATGTTAATCACTAAATACCCAGTATTAGACCATCTTGATAATTTGAAGTAACAGTGAGCAACTCCATACCTATTCGTTAATGTAGAGATGAACAATTGATTCAAGCAGACAACATAGAGTTCTTCCTTTAATTCAGATCGCCTCCTATATTAAAAATGAACTATAGATCAAAAAATATGTAAGCTTGCTTGGCGAAGTAGCATGAAGATGAGATGATTCCACATTATTCTTAGAGATTCATGCATACCATACGTGAGCAGACCAAGAAGATTGGGACATGTCTTTATCTACACAAAGTGAAAAATATAGTTGGAAGTGAATGATAAAAAGAGTTGGGCGTGAGTAAGGCTAGATGGTGTATCTACACAAAGAAAACTTACTTAAACGCCTAATTGTACATTCAATTTTGTTAAATAAAAAAAGGTGTAAATAACAGAAGCTTTACCTATTAGCACAATGTTTGCAATTGAATTAACAAATGGTACTGAAAAACAGATAATTTGAGTTCGGCCTGCAGCTCCAACCACTTCAATCCCTGGAAAGCCATCTAAACCTAATACTATTGGCTTATGGGTTCCTGCAATGTATAAACAAAAACACTTTGACGAAGATCGGCAAAAGATAAATCACATTTAACATTTTGTAGCAAAGAAGCGACATAGGCATTGGAGCCATCATTGTTTGTCAAATTAGCTAAGAACTATATCAATTATAACACATAACTAAACTCAAAGTACGATAAAAAAAATCCCAGACTAAATTTGAAACTGTACCTTATAAAATACTCCCTCCGTTCGGAAATACTTGTCTTAGAATCGGTAGAAGATGGATGTATCTATAACTAAAATAAGTCTAGATACAGTTATTTTTAAGACAAGTATTTCCGGACGGAGGGAGTAGTTAAAGATATCATTTGATAATCTTAAAAGAAAAGGCGGTTCGAAAGTAAAATCAAGGTATGAACAAAATATCGGACTAAATGTGAAAGGTCACCTTACATTTTATGGCTGAAAGGGGAGAAAAGTATCAGCAAATGATTTTGCAATTCAAAAGAAATCAACACAAAGATTACATAAAAGCTGAAACTGAACCTACTGGTCCACGCCAAGAGTTAACGGCTGGATCGACCTCTCCCAGCCAACAACATTGTGACCGCGCACTTGAACAAGACATGGCATAGCCACCTTACCGACTCGATTGCGTATATGGGCACCATCAGAACGACGCCGACGAGGAACTTCTGCTCCTGGAAAAGAAGAAAC
Source organism: Triticum monococcum (assembly GCA_034509565.1). NCBI lineage: Eukaryota > Viridiplantae > Streptophyta > Magnoliopsida > Poales > Poaceae > Triticum > Triticum monococcum. The sequence goes on along the minus strand of CM067847.1, from coordinate 636,284,998 downwards.
GCAGCAGCGGTGAGTCCAAACACGAACACAGCTCCAGCAACAATTTACCCTGCTGTATAGAAAATAAGAAATTCAACACCGACTGATGATAACAAGCAACCGACCTCTGGGTTCTTGTAGGCCGAAGGTGGTTCAAGAGCAAGTAGATGGACAGCGAGAGTGATATGGCGACGAAGAGCCCCGAGATTATCATGGCCCAAACTGGCAGCGAGTAGCTCTGGAGCACCAGTAGCAATTTGTCGGCCAATTCCATTGCCATTGCCATCGCGCCTGTCTGTCCCGCCACTTGGTTGTACTCAAGCTGATGCCCCCTCCTCTCTTGCGCCGCGGGCACATTCGCGATCAGGATTCACTGTTCCAGGTTGCGGTTCATATAGCATCATGGTCAGGAATTGGACCTTCCAAATGGAAAATTCCCAGTGATGCACAGCCCCCTGGCTGATACTGAAGTCGTTTTGGCGAGACCAAAAATGCAGAGTGGCGTGCCCTGTTTCTGTCCCTTCCTCCGCCTAATAATACTCGGCGGGATTCAGTCACCTGCAAGCACAAAATTAAATGGCGTTTACATGAGGCAGCAAGTGCTCCATCGGATCGGAAGGGAAGGGCCAGCAATGGCGCAATTTCGACTGGTGGGAAATAAATAAATAAACATGCTAGGAGCTCGTAATTGAAGAAGACGAAGCAGAGCCACCCTCTTCGTATTTTTTAATCAACTTCAAATAATTAATTGTGTTACCATTGGATTACATTTTCTTCAGGCGCCTTGGATAGTCTATTTCATTGGCAACCAACCTGAAACTATGCAGAACTAAAATCTAATGAATTTCATCATCGAACCCCAACACAGAATCTGCTCAAGCTTGGACCGGCCATCCTGCTGCTCCTTTTTGGCTTTTGAACCACACGACATGTAGATACAGATTGACACCATTAATACGCATTCAGGTGCCATGTGAGATACCTCACACAATTGATCAAACAACCATCGGCAGCTTTGCATGTCGCCAAAGAACTGGATCTTGGTAGTAAGGCAATCATATATGTTAGAAACCCAAAAGTAAAGAGATTAGACTATTCTAAGGGAGGGCGATATCTAAGAAGATGGAGAACCTGATGATGGAGGATCAGGGCATCTGAGGGAGGCTTGACCTAGACGACGGTGAAGATTTAAGATGTAGTACCCGATCTCGGCCGCCTCCGCAAGTGTCGCTCCTCATCTGTCTTCCCGCTTGGCAGCTTCTCGGCAAGCATCTTTCTCCTCTATGCACTCGTCCCTGCTCTCTTACTCCTCTCGCCCCCTCGGCATGTCAGGAGCGCGAGATGAGGTGGTAGCGCGGCGGGCAGGTAGAGGGAGGAGCCGCCGCCGCCGCCGAGAACCACATAGCATGACGGTTGTAAATTCCTGGTCAACATACAGTTTCCTATAGCCCAATTCTGAACGCGAGCCATATAGGAGTACAGTTCAGACACATTTACAGTTTAGAGGCAAATTAAACGGCAGAGGCACGCACCTCCATCATCGACGGCGTCCACATCGACCCCTAGCTCCTCGACCAGGTACCTGCACACCCGTGGCCTTCCCTTCCCGGCAGCGAAGTGCGGCGCCACGAGACCTTGGTCCTTGGCCGCCTCCACGACCTCCCTGGGACGGCCCCTGCCCTGATCCAGATCTCTCACCAGCCCTGCGACGGGACGAACGGGAGAGTCAGTGCCTCCCAGATCCAAACAAAACCCGCCCGGAATCGCCCACGTACTCTTGAAGAGGCGGAGGTCGCCGCGGCTCGCCGCGTGGAGGAGCGGAAGCGATCCGTCGGCTGGCGGAGGGGGCGGGCTAGGGTTTGGAGGGGCGGCGCGGCGCTTGGCTGAGGTGGCGGCGGGGTGACACCGCGCCATGGCGACCAGCGGTGGCGAGGTGGCGCCGTGGGATCCGCGGCGGCGACGACAGCGTCCCTGGCGATCCCAGATCGAGGCCGCTGGTGGGAGGAGAGAGAACTTTTTTCCTTTGCGATTCTGAAAACCGGTGGACGAAGGTGTGGGAGCGGGATGTGACGAAACAAAACCGACGAAAAAAAGCCGACGAAAAAAAAACCAATGGAGGTGGGACGAAAAAAAACCCGGAACTACCTGGGAGGTGCGAGGGAGTACGAAAATAAACCGTCTCGGCTGAGCGGGAGGTGGGAGCAAGTACCAAAGAAGTACCAAAAAGGACCAGGTGAGGTGGGACGAAAATAAAACCCGGAACGCGACCTACCAACTGAGACATTAGAAGTTTAGATAACGACCAAGGATAGTTGTTGGAAACCGCCCGAGAAAAATTATCTAAAGTCAATATAAACGGAGCCTTCACAAAGGAGACAAAGAAGGAAGGATGGGGTTTCATCATCAGAAACTCTGAAAGAGGAGTAGAAGCAACAGGGGCACGGAGGTTGTCAAGACTCTCTGAGGCAATTCAAGCAGAAACAATTGCCATGTTATATGCCGCGGAGAGAGCAAGTGAGCTGGGATGCAGGAATGTAATATATGCATGTGGTTGTCAGATGTACCAAGCTACCAAGCTTTGTAACTGAAGCGGCTGCCAGCGATTTTGTTGGCCCGTATGTGTAACGGAATATAGTTTCCTTTCAAATAAAGAAGGTTCCCCTGTTTTCTAGGGTGATTTCTTCTCTTATTTTTTAAGGACGGGTTTCCTTTGGTATTTTACCTTTTTCCTTTTCTTTTTTTGGTTTTCTAATTCATGTTTTTTCAAATTCGTGATTTTCCCCTAGTTTTTGAACTTGTTCCAAATGTGCAAATAGTTTTGCAAATTCATGCACTTTTTGTCAGATTCCTGAACTTCTCTCAAATTCATGATCTGCTTTCAATTTTCTGGAATTTTTTAAATTTGCAATTTTTTATCAAATTCGTAACTTTTCAATTCATGATTTTTTTGAATTTGTGAACTTTTGCTGGTAACAAACTTTTCTCAAAACCGTAACTTTTTCCAAATTTGTAAACTTTTTAGAATTCATGAACTTACAAGAATTTTAGCAGGGGCCTTGACTCGAACTCCCCCGCCGGCATGCCGCAAACTACAGTTGGTAACCGGTCGAGCTAGCCACTCTTCTTAGCCAAATCATAGCGCAAATGCTTAACTAATACGTAGCAAACAAGGCGGAGCCCTCGCGTGAACAAAATTTCTTCAGAAATGCGAATTTATTTTCAAAATTCAAAAAATTCTAAAACACAAACAATTTTTAAAAAAGTGAAAACATGAAAACATGAACAATTTTTTTATATAGTCTGAACAAAATTTTAATGTACATTGAACATTTATGTAATATACGCCGAACAATTTGTAAGAACACATTGAGCAATCTCTTAATATACGACGAACAAGTTTTCAAAATACACAATGAACATTTTTTAGTATACATTGAACAGTCCCTTAATATATGATGAACAAGTTTTCAAAATACACAGTGAACATTTTGTAGTATATGTTGAACAATCTCTTAATATACGATGAACAAGTTTTCAAAATACACAATGAACATTTTGTAGTATATGTTGAACAATCTCTTAATATACGATGAACAAGTTTAAAATACAAGATGAACAATTTCTTAATATACAACAAACATTTTTTTAATATGCGGAGGACCTTTTATATACTACAAAATGAAAAAGAGAGAAAAGAAACAGCAAAAAAAGCAGAGAAAAGGAAAAAATGAAATAAAAAATAGAATAAAACATGGTTAAAAAAACGAAAAACCGTTTCAGGGAATCTTCTAGAAGGTACCCTAAACAGGCCAGGAACGTTCCAGAAGGTTCCAAAACCGGAACCTTTCCCCAAAGATACCGCAACGAAGAAACAGGAGGGGAGCGAATGCTGGGCCGGCCCAAGTGGGAGCGACAGGTTGCTCGCTCTGAGCGAAGCTGCGAAGATTTTTTTCTAAAAAAAAAGCTGCGAAGATTTGACGCTAACGAGCGTCATATAGGAATCACCCGTTCCTATGGTTGGAACTTTGTGCGCCCGTTATAGTGCATTCTGCAACTTGGCGCACAATCCCTCCGTTGTGGGCCAGCCCACTTACTTTTTTCTTTATGTTTTAAACCCAAAAAAACATGCGCGTGACATTATTCGAACCGTGCACCATTCGGTTCAGTACGAAAAGCACTAAACAACTTGGTAGCCGGACCGGTTGTGCTAGTTTACTTGTTTTATTCTTTTATATGCAACGCTTAAAAAGCAGTTATTTCCTGTTTCTTTTTCTTTTTTTTCTTAAATGCGCATAAAAATCAAATTCATGAACTTATTGTTTCAACTTTGTGAACATTTTCTTCAAAATCGATGAACTTTTTCCAATTTACGAAAATTTTCAATTTTTGTGAACATTTTTGAAATTGATGATTTTTTAAAAAAATCAATGAACTTTTTTAAAAAGCAGTATTTTTTCCAAATCAATGATTTTTTTTAAGTTTGATTAAATTTTTCCAAATTTGTGTCTTTTTTTTCAAAATTGATGAACTTTTTTCCAAAATCGATGTACGTTTTCTCCAATGCATGAAACTTTTTTATAAAATCCTTAAACCTTATTTGATTTCACAAATTGTTTCATAAATAATAAAAAATTCACAATTTTTTCTACCACATCAACAACACAAAAACGAAAAAGAAACTAGCGAACAACCAACAAGGACTAGCGGGAGGCAAGTTGTGTTGCTGAGTCGAGCCCGCTCGGGCGCGTATGAGCACCGGCGCTACTTCCACGCGGAAGGTAGCGCCTTAGGCCTCTCCCAGTGCTCCACCGTGTACGGGTGCTAAGGATGTCACATAAGCCAAAAAATGATGTGGTAAAGCTATTAAAGAGGAGAGAGAGCATTATGATGACCTCAGGAGGAAACGGTTCTAAGCACGTGAACCTATGCAAAGTACCTACTGACCAATGCATGAAGGAGTTTTATTGATAAAGAATTAACTAAACCAAGCTTAGCAACAAAAACTAAGCACCCATGCATTGGGGACATTAGTTGCCAAGACAATTGATGCAGTTAGCACCTCACCTTAGCACCAATGCATTGGAGGAGCCCTCCACGAGACGATCGAGCCGTCACTCGTGAATGGCCGGTGGCCCACATAGCCATGCACAAGTGCCAGTTATTGGGTCCCTAGTGCAGTAGTGCTTAAGGGTTTAGGGAGGAGGCCTCAGGGTCACCACAGTTGTCAAGCTAGTTAGTCCTAATCGGTGGCACACACAACTGGTTCTTGGTGGCACCAAACACCATTAAATGAGCGTCACATAGAATACGCCATCTGCCATAGTGTGGCAGCCTCCCATTTGCCGAGCTGCAAGGCAAACTAGTCGTAGCCTTCAATGGCTTGCCATGAGGGCTTCAGGATGCCGCAGAGCGTGAGGAAAACGAGGATGAAGAGGTTGAACATGACAAGAGTGTGTCATCTGAGAGATCATAATAGGCCATGGTGGTTTCATTTTTTATGAGATGTCGATGAGATAAGTTGAATTTCAATAATTTTGATGAACACCAAAATATTACTATCCACACAGTTTGAGTTGGGTTTACGGTCCTAATTTTTGCTATGGACCCCTTAGCGGGCGAACGTTTGTCGGGAGGGGTGACATTTGCGAACCATTTCGCTAGCAGTTTTATTTGTGAGAGATGATAGTAGAGCGACATGATAGTTTCTGTCAGAAGAGAGATCTCGTCTCAAAACTAGAACTGCCATAAAAAAAGGTTCTTTGCCATCCTCTTCGAAGCGTCAGCCAGAATAAGATTTCCGTTTTGCTCTTCACACCTTAGAAAGAATAGGCATCGGTATCCTATATACCCATACCAGCACGCAGCTTTTTTATCTTTACTTTCCCCTTTCTGCCACGAATACCACGCAGCGCTTTATCGAGCGCATGGCATAGCATATGGTGCGCCATCCAGGAAAGAAAAGCAGCGACTTTTAGCCTAGGAGCAGAAAGGAAGACAAAGAAGGTAGCCAAAATAAAGGAAGACGAGCTTTGTTTACAGAGGATTAGAGCAGGATCACTGAAAGACAGCGAGAAAGGAGGAGAAAAATGAAAAGCTTCATCGACTCTGCGACACTGGCTACGGCTACTACCACTACTGCTACAGATCAAAGAAAAACCTTCTAGCATAAAGCTCCTAAAGCCGCCATCATGGCGAGCCCTACCACCAGCGGCGCCATACCGGGCCGAGCCAAAGCGGCTCCGCCCACGTCCTGCAAAAGATGAACCAAAATGTCAAAGAGTGAACAGGAAAATCGGAACGGTGAGTGAAATGTGGGAGCAGATCAATGGAGGTTGACGGAGCATGAAAAGAAGCAAAAGGGAGTTGGAGGAAAAGCACAGGACGTGGGCCGTGGAACCGGCGGCACTACGCACCTGCCGCTTGACGCCGGGCGCGGGCATGGGCAGGATGGTGGCCGTGTCCCTCACGCCGCGCGGAACTGGCACGGCGGGGCTGCTCTCGATGACCGGCGCCCCGCTCCCGGAGTCCGGCGCCGGCGCGTAGGACGGGGCTGGCGCGAGCGCCGGGCCAGCAGACCACGGTGCCAGCGCCGGTGCGTGCGCGCCACCACGGGCCCGCCTCTCCTCGCCCCGGCCCCGCTTCCACCGCTCCGTCGGCAGCCTCGGCCTCATCCCGTCGTCGTCGTCGGCGCCGGTCACCGGAGGCGGCGCAGAGAGCGGTGACTGCACCGGCGAGGGGTCCGGCACGATGAAGCTCAACGGCACCTTCTCCTCATGCAGCTGCGCACCCCATTGCCGCAAGTAAACGCAGTGTTATATTCATGTACGTGACGTGAAGACATCGATAATTCGATGCTACAACTAAGCTGTACACACGCACGTACCTTGAATGCTTGCGACGGGTGCAGGAGCATGGAGCAGAGCAGCAACGCGAGCAAGGAGGAGGAGGAGTAGCATTGCACGGTGGAAGCTCCCATCTCTTCCTTCCACAGCGCTTGGCCTACTCCTCGTTGCTTGTGCAGTTGCGCTTGTGCTGCCGCTTGGTTCTGGAGCTCGAACAAGTAGCCGTGGCGCGACAGCGAATGGTGGGAGTAAATACGGAGCGAGGAGGCACCGCACCGCGCCGCGCCGCACATGGTGATGGTGGTGCCTGGCGCACTGACCTGCAGTGCAGTGCAGGCAATGGCACAAAGCATAAAGCCCAAAGCCCAAACTGGTAGGCGAGTAAAGCCTGTAACAAACGAACAAATTACCAAAGCACGGACGCCTGGCTTTCGACGGCCTTTTCAGCGTGATGATGGGAGAAAAGGTTATGTTAATCGATCGGCGCCTAGATTCGCGATTAATCTGTAGCTAATCGTTCGCACGCACCCGGTGACACGGACGAGCAGAAGGTGGCGGAACAGGGACTGACTGGGAGTGTGCAGCAGCGGCGGCAGCCGAGCGTGGGAAGGCAACGCAGTGGGGTTTTACCTTTTGGTCGCGGCTTTTTGCTCGGTGTTTCGAATCCGGGCGGGATGATTCCGACGAGCGCGCGTGGAGTTCGAGGCGCTTTCCGGGCCCGATAATTGTGACATGAATGGCTGGCACGCGCACCACCACCGTCGTCAACTCTCCTCGCCGCCGCTGTCCCGGTCACCAACGACGGTGGGCGGGGTCCGGCTGGGGTTTCGCGTTTTTAACCGCTTCTTGGTGTCCTTGCGATGCAATGCGCCCGAGAGAGCCCCGCAGCGGTGGCTGTGGCGGTGGCGGCATGCGATGCTGCTGCTGCTCGCCTGCCATCGCGCATGATCGATCTTTTTGGATCGACAGCGTTATCCGTTAGGAAGCGTGCGTTGCACATCGTCCTAACAAGAAGCGAACGCGCGAAAGGCGCTCTATCATGGCCTCATGATGCGTCCGAGTATACTTGCATAGCTGCGAATCCACTTACAATGAAACGAATCATTGCAGCGCACTCTTGGTGGATTTGGTCTAGAGACGAACAGAGTTATCAGTGATTGGATGATTAAAGAGCAAAAATAAGTAGTAGTGGAACAGCAGCTACTCTTATTAGTTACTACTTCCTTGGTATGAGTTTATTAGTCTTCAAATTTTGAGCATAGATTTTATTTGTAAAATAGTATATGTGGTATTTTTTGCTTACATGTATTGTTGAATTTGTATTTGAAAGAAGTTTCAATTGTATTATTTTTGCTTACATATACTGGTGAATTTATATTTGAAAGAAGTTTCAATTGTGTTATTTTTGCTTACCTATAACTCATATTTTACACAAATGCATGGTCAAATTTTGCCTCAAAAAACGAGGAGCCTAATATACGAGGGGGGGGGGGGGGGTACTTTTTTCACTTTCTCTATTTCTTTCTTTTTCTTATTTAATGTTTTCACCTGTGGCTATGGCTAGTTACACTGATGCATACTAGTGTACGATACTACCTGCACAATGCATATCATATTTTGTATCATAGCGACCTCATTTATTGTGATGCATGCCTCATATTTCCTTTGTCCGCGAATAAGTGTACTTTGGCAATTAAACTTTATTCACAAAAGAGTGTACTTTTATCTTTTCAGTGCATTTTAAAGTAGAAAAAATCTTCTCTCGCGTCACACGGTAATCACGACCAATAAGGCTGGCCATAGTGGTGGTATCTTAGCCGGTATCATGCACTCGGGAATAGCAAACACGCTGATGAATAGAAAATTAAGGAAGGGAGAGAAGGTTAGAGTAACATAGGTAGATACCGTATCATAATTAATGATGTGCTACTTTGTGTCATGGATGGCCATAAACAGATGGCCTCATTGCTTTCTACATACACTTAGCTCATTGGGGTGAGGTAATTAGAGCAACTCCGACGCGCAGACGCAAACAGACGCGCGGTTTGTCTGTTTGGGTCGGCTGGGCGCTCGCTGTCCGCATGTGTCCGACCGATGCGCCCAACCGGCCGACGCATTTTTTGTTAGCATACAAAGCAAATCTACATTAAAAAAGGCCAGCGGCCACAGCTCATGACGGCGGCCATGCCAGCCTCCAAAAAATAACACACTATTCATTGTCGGCACACATGCCAACGGCCGACACAGTTGCCAGCACACAAAAAAGGCGGTAGTTCAATCACGCCATACATCTCGGCCGTGGTCCTACCGGCACACTTGTCGGAATACAGAAAGGATGGCCATCTTCGTCATAGATCAATCATCAAGCTTGAGCATCTCTTTTTTTGCATCTTAGCGAACCAAGGCCTCCTTCTCGAGGACACCATGCTCAAGTCCACCGTCATGATCTTCACCTCCTTCATCATGCAAGCGAGCGCCACTTATTTTGCTTTGATCTTGGCTTTGGTCGGCTCTATCTCGAGCTTCTCCGCTTGCATGTCCACCTCCATTTCTAGCTTCTTCACGTGCATTTCTGCCTCCATCTCAAACTTCTTCGCTTGCATTTCCGACTCCATCTCGAGCTTCTTCCTTTGTATCTCGATGTAGGCCTTCAATTTCTCTGCTTTATCTTTGCGGCGCCTCTCCTCTCTTGTTTCCTTTTGGGTAATCATGCCTTGCAAAGTTTTGCAAGGCAAATGCCACTGTATCATGCTTCTTCTCCTTCTTGGACTTGGTCTTTCCCCACGACCGCTTCTCTACCTCACCATGGTCCTCGGCGTCTTCCGACCCTCTATTCTTCTTGTGGGCCGCATATTACTCCTTGAACTTCTTGTCGTCTTTTATGAGCATCCAACAATGGGCGAGGGTGAATGGCTTGTTTCCATGCTGGGCCTTGAATGCTTCCAAAGCTTGGAATTCCTACATCGAGGACACGAATGTATATTTATATGCGCAATCAACATGCAAGCATCAAACAACGGAAACGAGAATGAAGATGGAGGAATTGTATACCATGTCTTTGGTGCCGAGGCCACTCAAGGGACAACCATCGATGCTCTCAAGGCTGGCACAAAACTTGTTGCACCCTTGTTGTATGAGCCCCCGACGCATCAAGATGGACACCCAACCACGCTTGCTCTCAAGCATGTACGGAGGGAACTTCTTGCATTCATGGAATTAGCGATGAACTCTCAACCAAAAGGTTGACCCTTTTTGCTCTGCGACCATCTTGAGATCTTGTTCAATATCTCTCTAACGTTCACAAATTAGTTTTGTCCTCATCCTTTGTGTATGGCTTCGTCCAAATGCTTTGGCGCTTCTTTCTTTGCACATTGGATTGGTTTGTGAGTAATGAGTGATATTTTTACACCCATTCACCTCTGTTTAAACATAGATATTCATTTAAAAAGAGATATCTGCTCCGATATTGCCACTAATGACTAATGAATGCAAAGATTCCACAAATCCTCTCTTTGATGTGTTTCCAAAAGAAATGAGCCAGAAAGGGAAGAAATCATGTGTGGAAATGGAAAGGAAGGAAAATGGAGAAAGAAGGAATCAACAGGAGGTATTTCTGTGAAGACAACACAAACTAGGCGGCTCGTATGAGCTCACGTATGGCATGGAAACCGAGGCAGATCGTCTATCTGGACAACTTTTACAACGGGGGCCCCATCGAAATGTCAACAAGAGAGTGTCGACAGAAGCCAGAACATCATCTTGTTCTTCATCCACAAACCATACCCGCTGCCTTTTGAAGGAAATATGCCCTAGAGGCAATAATAAAGCTATTATTTATTTCCTTATATCATGATAAATGTTTATTATTCATGCTAGAATTGTATTAACCGGAAACATAATACATGTGTGAATACATAGACAAACGGATTGTCACTAGTATGCCTCTACTTGACTAGCTCGTTGATTAAAGATGGTTATGTTTCCTAACCATAGACATGAGTTGTCATTTGATTAACAGGGTCACATCATTAGGAGAATGATGTGATTGACATGAACCATTCTGTTAGCTTAGCACCTGACCGTTTAAGTATGTTGCTATTGCTTTCTTCATGACTTATACATGTTCCTATGACTATGAGATTATGCAACCCCCGTTTACCAGAGGAACACTTTGTGTGCTACCAAATGTCACAACATAACTGGGTGATTATAAAGATGCTCTACAGGTGTCTCCGAAGGTACTTGTTGGGTTGGCGTATTTCGAGATTAGGATTTGTCACTCCAATTGTCGGAGAGGTATCTCTGGGCCCTCTCGGTAATGCACATCACTTAAGCCTTGCAAGCATTGCAACTAATGAGTTAGTTGCAGGATGATGTATTACAGAACGAGTAAAGAGACTTGTCGGTAACGAGATTGAACTAGGTATTTAGATACTAACGATTGAATCTCGGGCAAGTAACATACCGATGACAAAGGGAACAACTTATGTTGTTATGCGGTTTGACCGATAAAGATCTTTGTAGAATATGTAGGAGCCAATATGAGCATCCAGGTTCCGCTATTGGCTATTGACCGGAGACGTGTCTCGGTCATGTCTACATAGTTCTCGAACCCGTAGGGTCCGCACGCTTAACGTTACGATGACAGTTATATTATGAGTTTATATGTTTTGATGTACCGAAGGTTGTTCGGAGTCCCGGATGTGATCACGGACATGACGAGGAGTGTCAAAATGGTCGAGACATGAAGATTGATATATTGGAAGCCTATGTTTGGATATCGGAAGTGTTCCGGGTGAAATCGGGATTTTACCGGAGTATCGGGAGGTTACCGGAACCCCCCGGGAGGTTACCGGAACCCCCCGGGAGGTAAATGGGCCTTAGTGGGCCTTTACAGAGAAGAGGAGAGGCGGCCAGGGCTGGGCCGCGTGCCCCTCCCCCCTAGTCCGAATAGGACCAGGAGAGGGGGGCGGCGCCCCCTTTCCTTCTCTCCCTCCTCTTTCCCCCTCCCGGATCCTATTCCAACTAGAAAAAGGGGGGGGGGAGTCCTACACCCGGTGGGAGTAGGACTCCTCCTGGCGCGCCCTCTCCCTGGCCGGCCACACCCCCCTTGCTCCTTTATATACGGGGGCAGGGGCACCCCATAGACACAACAATTGATCAAGTTGATCTTTTAGCCGTGTGCGGTGCCCCCCTCCACCATAGTCCACCTCGATATTACTGTAGCGGTGCTTAGGCGAAGCCCTGCGTCGGTAGAACATCAACATCGTCACCACGCCGTCGTGCTGACGAAACTCTCCCTCAACACTCGGCAACGTCATCGGGCTGAACGTGTGCTGAACTCGGAGGTGCCGTACGTTCGGTAATTGATCGGTCGGATTGTGAAGACGTACGACTACATCAACCGCGTTGTGCTAACGCTTCCGCTTTCGGTATATGAGGGTACATGGACAACACTCTCCCCTCTCGTTGCTATGCATCACCATGATCTTGCGTGTGCGTAGGAATTTTTTTAAAATTACTACATTCCCCAACAGTGGTATCAGAGCCAGGTTTTATGCGTAGATGTCATATGCACGAGTGGAACACAAATGAGTTTTGGGCGATTTAAGTCATACTGCTTACCAGCATGTCATACTTTGGTTCAGCGGTATTGTTGGATGAAGCGGCCCGGACCGACATTATGCATACGCTTACGCAAGACTAGTTCTACCGACGTGCTTTGCACACAGGTGGCTGGCGGGTGTCAGTTTCTCCAACTTTAGTTGAACTAGTGTGGCTACGCCCGGTCCTTGCGAAGGTTAAAACAACACCAACTTGACAAACTATCGTTGTGGTTTTGATGCGTAGGTAAGAACGGTTCTTGCTAAGCCGAGTAGTAGCCACGTAAAACTTGCAACAACAAAGTAGAGGACGTCTAACTTATTTTTGCAGGGCATGTTGTGATGTGATATGGTCAAGACATGATGCTAAATTTTATTGTATGAGATGATCATGTTTTGTAACCGAGTTATCGGCAACTGGCAGGAGCCATATGGTTGTCGCTTTATTGTATGCCATGCAATCGCCCTGTAATGCTTTACTTTATCATAAGCGGTAGCGATAGTCGTGGAAGTGTAAGTTTGGCAAGACGACAACGATGCTACAATGGAGATCAAGGTGTCGCGCCGGTGATGATGGTGATCATGACGGTGCTTCGGAGATGGAGATCACAAGCACAAGATGATGATGGCCATATCATATCACTTATATTGATTGCATGTGATGTTTATCTTTTATGCATCTTATCTTGCTTTGATTGACGGTAGCATTATAAGATGATCTCTCACTAAATTTCAAAATAAAAAGTGTTCTCCCTGAGTATGCACCGTTGCCAAAGTTCGTCGTGCCCAGACACCACGTGATGATCGGGTGTGATAAGCTCTACGTCCATCTACAACGGGTGCAAGCCAGTTTTGCACACACAGAATACTCAGGTTAAGCTTGACGAGCCTAGCATATGCAGATATGGCCTCGGAACACTGAGACCAAAAGGTCGAGCGTGAATCATATAGTAGATATGATCAACATAGTGATGTCCACCATTGAAAACTACTCCATTTCATGTGATGATCGGTTATGGTTTAGTTGATTTGGATCACGTGATCACTTAGAAGATTAGAGGGATGTCTTTCTAAGTGGGAGTTCTTAAGTAATATGATTAATTGAACTTAAATTTATCATGAACTTAGTACCTGATAGTATCTTGCTTGTCTATGGTTGATTGTAGATAGATGGCTCGTGCCGTTGTTCCGTTGAATTTTAATGCGTTCCTTGAGAAAGCAAAGTTGAAAGCTGATGGTAGCAATTACACGGATTGGGTCCGTAACTTGAGGATTATCCTCATTGCTGCCCAGAAGAATTACGTCATGGAAGCACCGCTAAGTGCCAGGCCTGCTGCTGATGCAACTGACGACGTTAAGAACGTCTGGCAGAGCAAAGCTGATGACTACTCGATAGTTCAATGTGCATGCTTTACGGCTTAGAACCGGGACTTCAACGACGTTTTGAACGTCATGGAGCATATGAGATGTTCCAGGAGTTGAAGTTAATATTTCAAAAAAATGCCCGGATTGAGAGATATGAAGTCTCCAATAAGTTCTATAGCTACAAGATGGAGGAGAATAGTTCTGTCAGTGAGCATATACTCAAGATGTCTGGGTACTGCAATCACTTGATTCAACTGGGAGTTAATCTTCCAGATGATAGCGTCATTGACAGAATTCTCCAATCACTTCCACCAAGCTATAAGAGCTTCGTGATGAACTATAATATGCAAGGGATGGATAAGACAATTCCCGAGCTCTTCGCAATGCTAAAAGCTGCGGAGGTAGAAAACAAGAAGGAGCATCAAGTGTTGATGGTCAGTAAGACCACCAGTTTTAAGAAGGGCAAAGGGAAGAAGAAGGGGAACTTCAAGAAGAACAGCAAGCAAGTTGCTGCTCAGGAGAAGAAACCAAGTCTGGACCTAAGCCTGAGACTGAGTGCTTCTACTGCAAGCAGACTGGTCACTGGAAGCGGAACTGCCCCAAGTATTTGGCGGATAAGAAGGATGGCAAGGTGAACAAAGGTATATGTGATATACATGTTATTGATGTGTACCTTACTAGAGCTCGCAGTAGCACCTGGGTATTTGATACTGGTTCTATTGCTAATATTTGCAACTCGAAACAAGGAGTACGGATTAAGCGAACACTGGCAAAGGACGAGGTGACGATGCGCGTGGGAAATGGTTCCAAAGTCGATGTGATCGTGGTCGGCACGCTACCTCTACATCTACCTTCAGGATTAGTATTAGACCTAAATAATTGTTATTTGGTGCCAGCGTTGAGCATGAACATTATATTTGGATCTTGTTTGACGCGAGACGGCTATTCATTTAAATCAGAGAATAATGGTTGTTCTATTTATATGAGTAATATCTTTTATGGTCATGCACCCTTGAAGAGTGGTCTATTTTTGATGAATCTCGATAGTAGTGATACACATATTCATAATGTTGAAGCCAAAAGATGCAGAGTTGATAATGATAGTGCAACTTATTTGTGGCACTGCCGTTTAGGTCATATCGGTGTAAAGTGCATGAAGAAACTCCATACTGATGGACTTTTAGAACCACTTGATTATGAATCACTTGGTACTTGTGAACCGTGCCTCATGGGCAAGATGACTAAAACGCCGTTCTCCGGTACTATGGAGAGAGCAACAGATTTGTTGGAAATCATACATACAGATGTATGTGGTCCGATGAATGTTGAGGCTCGTGGCGGATATCGTTATTTTCTCACCTTCACAGATGATTTAAGCAGATATGGGTATATCTACTTAATGAAGCATAAGTCTGAAACATTTGAAAAGTTCAAAGAATTTCAGAGTGAAGTTGAAAATCATCGTAACAAGAAAATAAAGTTTCTACGATCTGATCGTGGAGGAGAATATTTGAGTTACGAGTTTGTTTTACATTTGAAACAATGCAAAATAGTTTCGCAACTCACGCCACCCGGAACACCACAGCGTAATGGTGTGTCCGAACGTCGTAATCGTACTTTACTAGATATGGTGCGATCTATGATGTCTCTTACAGATTTACCGCTATCATTTTGGGGTTATGCTTTAGAGACAGCCGCATTGACATTAAATAGGGCACCATCGAAATCCGTCGAGACGATGCCTTATGAACTGTGGTTTGGCAAGAAACCAAATTTATCGTTTCTAAAAGTTTGGGGCTGCGATGCTTATGTGAAAAAGCTTCAACCTGATAAGCTCGAACCCAAATCGGAGAAATGTGTCTTCATAGGATACCCAAAGGAGACTGTTGGGTACACCTTCTATTACAGATCCAAAGGCAAGACATTCGTTCCTAAGAATGGATCCTTTCTAGAGGAGTTTCTCTCAAAAGAAGTGAGTGGGAGGAAAGTAGAACTTGATGAGGTAACTATTCCTGCTCCTCTATTGGAAAGTAGTTCATCACAGAAACTGGTTTCTGTGACGCCTACACCAATTAGTGAGGAAGTTAATGGTGATGATCATGAAACTTCAGATCAAGTAGCTGTTGAACCTCGTAGCTCAACCAGAGTAAGATCCGCACTAGAGTGGTACGGTAATCCTGTTCTGGAAGTCATGCTACTAGATCATGATGAACCTATGAACTATGAAGAAGCGATGGTGAGCCCGGATTCCGCAAAATGGCTTGAGGCCATGAAATCTGAGATGGGATCCATGTATGAGAACAAAGTGTGGACTTTGGTTGACTTGCGAGATGATCGGCAAGCAATTGAGAATAAAGAGTAAAATGCATCACAAGTCCTAAAACTATCATAGGTGTGTCAGTTTAGTCCCATAACTTTCAAACTGCACTTTTGGGTCCTAAAACTATCGGAAGTATGTCAGTTTAGTCCTATAACTTCGAAATTGCACTTTTGGGTCGTAAAACTATTGGAGGTGTGTCATTTTTAGTCCCATAACTTCAAAATTGCAGTTTTGGGTCTCAAAACTATGTATGTTTGTTCATCTGAGGTCCGAATCTTGCATGGCCACCATCCATGGTGCATTTTTTCAAATGAGCCCTTTGTATGTGTTTATATCCCCCAAAGTGGTACATACACTTCCACGTTGCAGTGTGTCCTGCAACCTGCATGCCCACCACCTGCATGGCCATGAGCTGCACGGTAGCCTCCCTGAGAGGTTTGGCGTGACCGTCGGGGAGACCCCGAGCTAGTCGGCATGAAGGACGACATCCCTCTCCCTCGGCGAGGCCGCCGGGGAGATCCCGAGCCAATTGGCACGGAGTACGCCATCCCACCTCTCTCTCTCTCTCTCTCTGTTTGATGATATCATCGTTGCCCCAACACCCTTGCCGTAGAGTTGGCCGTGCAGACTGTTGTTTGGGCACGAGCATGGTCATAGGTGGTGAGCTATCGGGCGACACAGAGGTCGTCGAGAGTGACACAACCCTAGCAGTAGCCATAGGTGGGTAGCAATTGGACGTTGTACGACATGTCGTTCTGCTGCTGTTGGGGGAGGCTGAGATGACCGGTCTACTCTCCTCGCTGGAGCTCAAACTATCATTCCACTGATGGCCTCTGTACCGTCGCCTCTGAGCATTCTGTGCGTGGGAGAAGACGAGCGCGTGAGAATGAGGCGAGATAATGCTCTAGTTTTTTTTTGCATATTTACCTGATGGGCCCATTGGGTCAGGTCAACATGGCTACAATCCAAGCATTTTCAAGTGACTCGTTGGTGGGTCAATGCTAACCATGCAAGCTTAGGACCTAAGAGGAAGAAACTTACATAGTTTTGGGACCCACAACTATTGTTTCAAAGTTATAGGACTAAACTGACACACCTCTGATAGTTTTAGGACCCAAAAGTGCAGTTTCAAAGTTATAGGACTAAAGTGACACACCTCTGATAGTTTTAGTACCCAAAAGTGCAGTTTCAAAGTTATAGGACTAAAGTGACACACCTCCGATAGTTTTAGGACTTATGATGCATTTTACTCGAGAATAAATGGATCTTCAAGAAGAAGACTGACGCTGACGGTAATGTTACTGTCTACAAAGCGCGACTTGTTGCGAAAGGTTTTCGACAAGTTCAAGGGATTGACTACGATGAGACTTTCTCACCCGTAGCGATGCTTAAGTCTGTCCGAATCATGTTAGCAATTGCCGCATTTTATGATTATGAAATTTGGCAAATGGATGTCAAAACTGCATTCCTAAATGGATTTCTGGAAGAAGAGTTGTATATGATGCAACCGGAAGGTTTTGTCGATCCAAAGGGAGCTAACAAAGTGTGCAAGCTCCAGCGATCCATTTATGGACTGGTGCAAGCCTCTTGGAGTTGGAATAAACGCTTTGATAGTGTGATCAAAGCATTTGGTTTTATACAGACTTCTAGAGAAGCCTGTATTTACAAGAAAGTGAGTGGGAGCTCTATAACATTTCTAATATTATATGTGGATGACATATTGTTGATTGGAAATGATATAGAATTTCTGGATAGCATAAAGGGATACTTGAATAAGAGTTTTTCAATGAAAGACCTCGGTGAAGCTGCTTACATATTGGGCATCAAGATCTATAGAGATAGATCAAGACGCTTAATTGGACTTTCACAAAGCACATACCTTGACAAAGTTTTGAAGAAGTTCAAAATGGATCAAACAAAGAAATGGTTCTTGCCTGTGTTACAAGGTGTGAAATTGAGTAAGACTCAATGCCCGACCACTGCAGAAGATAGAGAGAAAATGAAAGATGTTCCCTATGCTTCAGCCATAGGCTCTATCATGTATGCAATGCTGTGTACCAGACCTGATGTGTGCCTTGATATAAGTCTAGCATGGAGGTACCAAAGTAATCCAGGAGTGGATCACTGGATAGTGGTCAAGAACATCCTAAAGTACCTGAAAACTACTAAGGATATGTTTCTCGTTTATGGAGGTGACAAAGAGCTCATCGTAAATGGTTACGTTGATGCAAGATATGACACTGATCCGGACGATTCTAAATCGCAAACCGAATACGTGTTTACATTGAACGGTGGAGCTGTCAGTTGGTGCAGTTCTAAACAAAGCGTTGTGGCGGGATCTACATGTGAAGCGGAGTACTGTAGCGACCCGACCCGAATGGATCAAGTCTACTATGCTCCGGTGTCATCCCTGGATCAGTAATGCTGACACCACACAGTACTTCGAAGGATTTATAGCAGAGTAGCAATCACACACTTATTACATCGATGTCTCAAAAGAGAACTTATTACAATAAATATGGCTTAAGGCCATCTAATATCGATAACAGCGGAAGACTTGGAAGATAAATGGGTCCATCAACTCCAACGGCATCACTGAGTATAGAACCACAACCTAAAAGCACCTTACTCGTCGTCTGAAAAGTCTGCAACATTTAAAGTTGCAGCCCGAAACAGGTCAGCACATGGAATATGCTGGCAATGTAACACATAGAGAGTAATGGAATGTAACAGCTATTCTATATGCATATTTGGCTGGTGGAAAGCTCTATGGTTACTGTTTTGCGTAAAGCTAGTTTTTCCCTACTGCAAAGGAATGAATTTATTTAACTATCATGGTGGTTGAACATCGAGAATGGTTGACAGCATTCCGATCCCAATTGAGTGAATAATTAGAACCCAACAATATTAATTAGAAGTAACATGATGAGATTCACATGATATTCAAGTACTAGATACTCAAGATGTCCATAACCGGGGACACGACTAATCATGATTAGTTTATTACACTCTGCAGAGGTTTGCACACTTTTCCCCACAAGACTCGATCGCCTCCGTTGGATTTCTCGCACTACAAAGTGTTTGAGAAACGGATGACCGAGACACAGTCTTTCAGAAGCACTAGCACCTTACGATGGATAGACCGGTACACCTACTTTCCCCTACAACTGCTAGTCTACCCTGTAAGAGTTCGCACGACTTAGTCAACTATGCCAGAGCCCATAATGGCTTGTGGCTGCACACGTAAGTTTCTAGCATGAAAGATCTTATGATCCCTTTGAGCCTGGGTGGCGGTCCAAAAGAAAACAGGCAAGTCCTGATAGACATCAGGTTCCTCAATCCACCCAGATGTGTGTTTAAGTTGCCACCTTAGATAAACCATTAAAATTATCAATCTCACATCTGTCATGGATATCACTCACCCAATCCACGTCTACTAGCATAGCATGGCATAATAAGCAAACGTAGAAGTAACTCCCAAAAGGTTTCATAATAAATAGGTAATAGGTACTACCTCATCTACTTCCCATCCCACAATTTAATTAGATCCTAATCATGCAAGGTGTGAGGATTGATCTAATGCAATAAAACTGGGTTGTAGAAAAGGTATGATCAAAGTGTTACTTGCCTTGCTGATGATCCACGAGTCCTAAAGATTCGAAGTAACAGGCGGCGCAATCCGGGTAATCTATCGCAGACAAACAACAAGCATACAATAAGTACTCATCTAATGCATAGGTAAAACTCGAACAAGAGATCAAACCAGAAAGTTCAACTTAAGAACTCTGGTTGCAAAGAAAGAAAGAACCGAACAAAGCAACGGAAAACAAACGGCGGAAGAAAACAACTCGGTTCTAGCAGTTGAAACTAGGTCAAATTTTACAGTAGCAAAACTTATTTAAGTTGATTAGTCGGAACGGCGGTTTCGAAACGAAACTCCAGGCGCTTGAATCGCCTGATTCCGATAAACGAGCGAGAAGATAAACTAGAACGAAGATCGGATCTGAGATCGCGATCGCGGAATAAATCTGACAAAAAGAAAAAGAAGAACGGTTAAATGAATGGACGTTCGTTAACCGGGAATAACCGGTGATCACGTTCGTTAGGACGAACGGTCCGGCGAACGGTCTCAGCAAAACGGAAAACCGATCTAGGGTTTCGGAAAAGAAAACCGAAACAAAGAACCAAAAGAAAAACCGGAAGAAAAGAAAAGAACCAGAACGGTTTTCTGAAAAAAAACCGAACCGAGGAAAAGAGGCGCGGCGTGGCTACCTCCGGCGAGGTTCCGGCGAACGGCGGGGTTGCAAGGGCGGCGGCGGCGCTAGGGGCGGCGGCGACGGCGGCGTAGGCGGCGGCAGTAGGTGAGGGGCGTGGGGTGGTGGCGCGGTTTGGTGTGGGGGGAAAAAGGGGGGGGGGTGTGGGGGTATTTAAAGAGGGGAGGGGAGAGGGATTGCTTGGGGGAGGGGGCAAGAAAGAGGGGGGAGGAGAGGAGTCCTACTAGGACTCCACTTGGGGCGGCGGCGGCGCTGCGCAGGCGCGCGCGCGCGGGAGCCTGTCCGGCCGGCTGCTGGGCCTTGGCCCAAGCGGCGCTGCGGATTTTTTTAAACGGTTACGCGCGCGGAAAAAGACAGAAAATAAAATCTAAATGAACTCCAAAATTCCCAAAGTAAATTTTTCCCGACTCCTAAAAATGAGTCGAACAAAATGAACTTTTCTCAGGACCTAGATGCAAATTTTGAAAATGCGCATTTTTCCCTATCCAAATAAAATGCAAAAGAACACCGGCAAATCCAATGATCCTCTTTTCAAAATTTGAGAAAGCTCAAATATGAAAATGACGAAATCTCCAACTCTCTCCGAGGGTCCTTGAGTTGCGTGAAATTTCTAGGATCGACCAAAATGCAAGAAATATGATATGCATGATGATCTAGTGTATAACATTCCAAATTGAAAATTTGGGATGTTACAAACCTACCCCCTTAAGATGAATCTCGCCCTCGAGATTCGGGTTGTCTAGAAAATAGGTGAGGGTGGTCCTTGAGCAAATCTTCTTCTCTCTCCGAGGTGGCTTCATCCTCTGAGTGGTGGTTCCACTAAACTTTGCAAAACTTGATAACCTTGCTGCGGGTAACTCTGCTGGCATGATCGAGAATCTTGACTGGTTTCTCCTCATACGTTAAGTCGTCCTTCAACTGAATCGCTTCAAGCGGCACTGTATCCCTTAGTGGTACCTCCGCCATCTCGGCGTGACATTTCTTCAGCTGAGAAACATGGAATACGTCATGAACTCCTGACAGTCCTTCTGGTAGTTCCAACTTATAAGCGACTTCTCCCATACGTTGCAAGATCTTATATGGTCCAACGAAATGCGGTGCTAATTTTCCCTTAACTCCAAAGCATTTAACTCCTCGAAGTGGGGATACTCGGAGATACACCCTGTCTCCGGTTTCGTAAACTGTCTCCTTGCGTTTAGAGTCTGCATAGCTCTTCTGCCTGGACTGGGCTACCTTGAGCCTATCGCGAATCAACTTAACTTTCCGTTCAGACTCCTTAATCAAATCTGGTCCAAAGAACTGACGGTCTCCAACTTCGTCCCATGACAACGGTGTCCTGCACCTCCTTCCGTATAAAGCTTCGAAAGGTGCCATCTTCAAACTGGTTTGGTAACTGTTGTTATAGGAAAACTCCGCATATGGCAAGTTATCGTCCCAACTAGATCCATAATCTAGTGCACAAGCTCTCAACATATCTTCCAAAATCTGATTGACTCTCTCAGTTTGTCCATCTGTGTGCGGATGAAAAGAGGTGCTGAACTCTAGCTTGGTTCCCAAAGTTTCATGCAACTGATTCCAAAACTTTGAGGTAAATTGGGTTCCTCTGTCTGATACAATACTCCTCGGAACTCCATGCAAACAAATGATCCTAGTCATGTATATCTTTGCCAACTTAGCACTGGTGTAAGTGGTCTTAACTGGAATGAAATGTGCTACCTTCGTCAAACGATCAACTACTACCCATATCGAGTCATATCCTGCCTTCGTCCTGGGTAGTCCTGTGATAAAATCCATGCCTATCTTATCCCACTTCCATTCGGGTATCGGCAATGGTTGTAACAATCCGGCTGGCTTCTGATGCTCTGCCTTTACTCTATGACATACGTCACAAACTGCTACATGTGCTGCAATATCCTTCTTCATTCCGATCCACCAGAATGTTTCCTTCAAATCCAAATACATCTTGGTATTTCCTGGGTGAATCGAATATGGTGAATCATGTGCCTCTTGTAGAATCAACTTCCTGATCTCCGGGTCATTTGGCACATAAACACGGTCCTCAAACCATAGGGTATCGTGCTCATCCTCACGAAATCCCTTTGCTTTTCCTTCACTCATTTTCTTCTTTATAGAAGCAATCTCCTTGTCAGATTTCTGAGCTTCTCTGATTTTATCCATCAATGTTGACTGAATCTCCAATGCTGCCACATAGCCTTTCGGAACTATCTCTAAACTTAGTTCACAAAGGTTTTCTGCTAACTCCTTGGGTATTTCTCCCGTTATTAATGTATTGACATGGCTCTTGCGGCTTAATGCATCAGCTACTACATTAGCTTTTCCAGGATGGTAATGCAATCTCATATCATAATCCTTGATGAGCTCCAGCCATCTCCTTTGTCTGAGATTCAACTCCTTCTGTGTGAAAATGTACTTCAAACTCTTGTGATCCGTGTACACCTCACAATGATTTCCAATGAGGAAATGTCTCCATGTCTTCAATGCATGCACTACGGCTGCTAACTCCAAGTCATGCGTGGCATAATTCAATTCGTGAGGCTTCAGTTGTCGTGAAGCATACGAAACAACTCTACCCTCCTGCATAAGCACTGCTCCAAGTCCTCGACGTGAAGCGTCGCAATATACCTCATAATTCTTGGTCTGATCTGGCAAAATCAACACTGGTGAGGTAACCAATCGTTTCTTCAACTCCTGGAAACTAGCCTCACACTCCTCAGTCCAATTGAACTTGGTATCCTTCTTCAACAACTCCGTCATAGGCTTTGCAGTCTTTGAAAAGTTCTCAATGAATCTCCGGTAGTATCCTGCGAGTCCAAGAAAACTCCGGATCTCTCCAACTGTCATTGGTGCTTCCCATTCGGTTACGGTCTCAACCTTTGTGGGGTCAACTGCTATCCCTTCTCCGGATATAACGTGTCCGAGGAATCCTACTTCTTTCAACCAAAACTCACATTTGCTAAATTTGGCATATAACTGATGTTCCCTTAGTTTCTCCAATACCAAACGCAAATGTTCCTTATGCTCTTCTTCATTCCTTGAATAAACCAGGATATCATCAATGAACACTACGGCGAACTTATCCAAAAACTCCATAAACACTTTGTTCATCAGGTTCATAAAATAGGCAGGTGCGTTAGTCAATCCAAATGACATAACGGTATACTCATACAGTCCATATCTTGTGGTGAATGCTGTCTTAGGAATGTCCTGCTCTCGAATCTTCAACTGGTGGTACCCTGATCGCAAATCGATCTTGGAAAACACTTTAGCTCTTTGCAAACGATCAAACAGATCATTAATCATTGGCAGTGGGTACTTGTTCTTGATGGTTACTTCATTTAATCCACGGGAATCAACAACCATCCGTAATGATCCATCCTTCTTCTCCACTAGAAGTACGGGTGATCCCCAAGGCGAAGAACTTGGGCGTATGTAACCTTTCTCCAGTAACTCCTTAATCTGATTCTTAATTTCTACCAAATCCTTTGCAGGCATCCTATATGGTCTCTTTGATATTGGGCCTGTACCTGGCAATAACTCAATCAAAAACTCAATGTCTCTATCCGGTGGCATGCCTGGCAATTCCTCTAGAAATACATCAGGAAAATCCTTTACCACTGGTACTTCTTCCTGCACAACTCCTGTTAGGCAGTTTACTTGTGTCCTATTTGGCACATGCCGGGATACATACTTGATCCTTCTTCCTTCTGGCGTTGTGAGCAAAATTGACTTACTAGCACAATCGATGTTTCCTCCATACATCGACAGCCAATCCATACCGAGAATTACATCCAGACCTTGGGATTCCAGAATAATTAAATCTGTTGGGAAAACATGCCTTCCTATGCTTAATGGCACTTGAAAGCATCCTTGACTGGCCATGTATTCTGCTCCTGGCGAGCTTACTAGCATAGGTGTTTTAAGAATCCTAGTGGGCAGGCTATATTTTTCCACAAATCCCCTTGATATGTATGAATGTGATGCACCAGTATCGAAAAGAACGAGTGCGGTAAATGACTTAACCAAAAACTTACCGATTACTGCATCAGGCTGATCTTCAACCTCCTCCACGTTAACGTGGTTCACCTGTCCCCTATTGAAAGGGTTCGGCTTCTTCCCTGAGCTTCCATTGCCATTTCCATTCTAGCCTTCAGGGCATTCATTAGCATAATGTCCGGTCTTGGAACACTTGAAACAGGTGACTTGACTCAGATCTCTCTTGGCTGGGGTTGATGGGGTGGTACGGTTCTGGCCGTTGCTTCCTCCATTCCCATTACCATTCTTGTGTCCATTGTGGTTGTGCGAACTACCTCCTCCATGGGTATGCTGAAACTGAAATCCTGATTTAGGGGTAAAACGGGGCTTCTGCTGGGCTCCAGAGTTATACTTCCCCTGTCCATACTTCCTCTTGCGGTTCTCAATCTGCTGTTGCTTCCCTTCAATCATGATGGCACGATCTACCAACTCCTGGTAGTTGTTGAAACTTGCTACCATCAACTGCATACTTAACTCATCATTCAGTCCTTCCAGGAACTTCTCCTGCTTGGTTGCATCCGTAGCAACGTCATCTGGGGCATAACGTGCTAACTTGCTGAAGTCGTCAACGTACTGGCCAACTGTCCTTCCTCCTTGGCGTAAGTTGCAAAACTCACGCTTCTTCATGGCCATAGCTCCTGCTGAAACATGGGCAGTGCGGAAAGCTTGCTGAAACTGATCCCATGTGACGGTGTCAACTGGGAAGGTGGCTGTGAAATTCTCCCACCATGCTGCCGCGGGTCCGTCGAGCTGATGTGCGGCAAACTTCACTTTCTCACCATCTGTGCATCCTGCAGTGGTCAACTCCCTTCCTATCTTGCGGAGCCAATCGTCTGCTACTATCGGCTCGGTGCTACTAGAAAACACTGGTGGATTTAGCCTAAGGAAACGGGCTAAGTGGTCAACAGGTGGCGGCGGTGGTGGTGGGTTGTTGTTGTTGTTGTTCTGCTGATTCTGAACTAACATCTGCATCAATTGATTCTGCTGCTGGATCAACTGAGTGAGCTCCGGTGGAAATCCATTGTCACGTCTCGGAGGCATCTGAGGGTTTAGAAAAGATGAGATATAAGAATAGAGAGAGGTCTAAAGAGAAAACACTACCCCAATGCACATGAGCAAATGCACACAAAATCACTTCATTCAATTCAAACAAGGGCTTACAATCGATCTAGCTATCGCAAAAGTGCTCGAACTATAATGTATACATGGGGGGATACTACTAGTATTTGGTGGTCATCTAGAAATTTGAACCGGTGAAAGACTCCATGATGTCCGCTCCAGCTTCGTCTTCAAAGTCGGGTTCACTTGGATCCGAATCGGTGTCGTCGATGATGATGTAGTTGTTCGGACATGCGACGTACATGTCTTCCTTCCTGGATGCTAACTCCATCTTGAGTTCTTCAATCTCTTGCTTAAGATCGCCATTGTGTCTTGCTAGAGCTACGATCTCGTCCATGTAGTCCTTGCGTGTAGCCTTCAGTTCTCCTTCTAGCTCGATGATCCTTGCCTTCGCATTCTTCAACTCTATCATATCATTGCACATTTGGTTCTCGTGGCGTCGAATATGCTGGTTTAACTCCCGGATAAATGATGCAATGGATCTATCCTTCTTGGTGCTGACTAACTCCCATTGTTCATCTCGGCGTCCGCAAATCTGGTAGATAGTGTCCTTGAGGTCTTCTTGATAAACTTCTCCAATGCGTCCTATGGTGATATGGGCTGCCATGCTCTTTCCCCGACTCCAGGTTGGTGCATTGAAAACACTATCTATGGGCTTCATGATTGGCGCGAATGTCCTTCCCGGAACGTGAGCTTGAATCTTCCAGCGCTCCTCTTCAGGTAGAGTGGCGTTGAAGGTTCCTGTGAAACTTGGTAATCCAATGTTTAGGTACTTGGTGACTTCCTTCAAGTGAAATCCAAAAGGTGTGCCTTCATCCGGTTGAGCGTACTTAATCTTCGCGTCCTTCATCCTAAAGAGTAGAAAAGATGAGGAGTTAGAAAATGAGGAGAGAATAGTGATCTATGGCTTTAACTTAGTGGTCGTGTCCTACAGTTAGCGTGTGTTCTGATACCATCTCTGTAGCGACCCGACCCGAATGGATCAAGTCTACTATGCTCCGGTGTCATCCCTGGATCAGTAATGCTGACACCACACAGTACTTTGAAGGATTTATAGCAGAGTAGCAATCACACACTTATTACATCGATGTCTCAAAAGAGAACTTATTACAATAAATATGGCTTAAGGCCATCTAATATCGATAACAGCGGAAGACTTGGAAGATAAATGGGTCCATCAACTCCAACGGCATCACTGAGTATAGAACCACGACCTAAAAGCACCTTACTCGTCGTCTGAAAAGTCTGCAACATTTAAAGTTGCAGCCCGAAATGGGTCAGCACATGGAATATGCTGGCAATGTAACACATAGAGAGTAATGGAATGTAACAACTATTCTATATGCATATTTGGCTGGTGGAAAGCTCTATGGTTACTGTTTTGCGTAAAGCCAGTTTTTCCCTACTGCAAAGGAACGAATTTATTTAACTATCATGGTGGTTGAACATCGAGAATGGTTGACAGCATTCTGATCCCAATTGAGTGAATAATTAGAACCCAACAATATTAATTAGAAGTAACATGATGAGATTCACATGATATTCAAGTACTAGATACTCAAGATGTCCATAATCGGGGACACGGCTAATCATGATTAGTTTATTACACTCTGCAGAGGTTTGCGCACTTTTCCCCACAAGACTCGATCGCCTCCGTTGGATTTCTCGCACTACAAAGTGTTTGAGAAACGGATGACCGAGACACAGTCTTTCAGAAGCACTAGCACCTTACAATGGATAGACCGGTACACCTACTTTCCCCTACATCTGCTAGTCTACCCTGTAAGAGTTCGCACGACTTAGTCAACTATGCCAGAGCCCATAATGGCTTGTGGCTGCACACGTAAGTTTCTAGCATGAAAAATCTTATGATCCCTTTGAGCCTGGGTGGCGGTCCAAAAGAAAACAGGCAAGTCCTGATAGACATCAGGTGCCTCAATCCACCCAGATGTGTGTTTAAGTTGCCACCTTAGATAAACCATTAAAATTATCAATCTCACATCTGTCATGGATATCACTCACCCAATCCACGTCTACTAGCATAGCATGGCATAATAAGCAAACGTAGAAGTAACTCCCAAAGGTTTCATAATAAACAGGTAATAGGTACTACCTCATCTACTTCCCATCCCACAATTTAATTATATCCTAATCATGCAAGGTGTGAGGATTGATCTAATGCAATAAAACTGGGTTGTAGAAAAGGTATGATCAAAGTGTTACTTGCCTTGCTGATGATCCACTTGTCCTAAAGATTCGAAGTAACAGGCGGCGCAATCCGGGTAATCTATCGCAGACAAACAACAAGCATACAATAAGTACTCATCTAATGCACAGGTAAAACTCGAACAAGAGATCAAACCAGAAAGTTCAACTTAAGAACTCCGGTTGCAAAGAAAGAAAGAACCGAACAAAGCAACGGAAAACAAACGGCGGAAGAAAACAACTCGGTTCTAGCAGTTGAAACTAGGTCAAATTTTACAGTAGCAAAACTTATTTAAGTTGATTAGTCGGAACGGCGGTTTTGAAACGAAACTCCAGGCGCTTGAATCGCCTGATTTCGATAAACGAGCGAGAAGATAAACTAGAACGAAGATCGGATCTGAGATCGCGATCGCGGAATAAATCCGACGAAAAGAAAAAGAAGAACGGTTAAACGAACGGACGTTCGTTAACCGGGAATAACCGGTGATCACGTTCGTTAGGACGAACGGTCCGGCAAACGGTCTCAGCAAAACGGAAAACCGATCTAGGGTTTCGGAAAAGAAAACCGAAACAAAGAACCAAAAGAAAAACCGGAAGAAAAGAAAAGAACCGGAACGGTTTTCTGAAAAAAAACCGAACCGAGGAAAAGAGGCGCGGCGTGGCTACCTCTGGCTAGGTTCCGGCGAACGGCGGGGTTGCAAGGGCGGCGGCGGCGCTAGGGGCGGCGGCGACGGCGGTGCTAGGTGAGGGGCGCGGGGTGGTGGCGCGGTTTGGTGTGGGGGAAAAAAGGGGGGGGGGGTGTGGGGGTATTTAAAGAGGGGAGGGGAGAGGGATAGCTTGGGGGAGGGGGCAAGAAAGAGGGGGGAGGAGAGGAGTCCTACTAGGACTCCACTTGGGGCGGCGGCGGCACTGCGCAGGCGCGCGCGCGCGGGAGCCTGGCCGGCCGGCTGCTGGGCCTTGGCCCAAGCGGCGCTGCGGATTTTTTTAAACGGTTACGCGCGCAGAAAAACACAGAAAAGAAAATCTAAACGAACTCCAAAATTCCCAAAGTAAATTTTTCCCGACTCCTAAAAATGAGTCGAATAAAATGAACTTTTCTCGGGACCTAGATGCAAATTTTGAAAACATGCATTTTTTCCCTATCCAAATAAAATGCAAAAGAACACCGGCAAATCCAATGATCCTCTTTTCAAAATTTGAGAAAGCTCAAATATGAAAATGACAAAATCTCCAACTCTCTCCGAGGGTCCTTGAGTTGCGTGAAATTTCTAGGATCGACCAAAATGCAAGAAATATGATATGCATGATGATCTAGTGTATAACATTCCAAATTGACAATTTGGGATGTTACAAGTACATAGCTGCTTCGGAAGCAGCAAATGAAGGAGTTCATATCTGATCTAGGTGTCATACCTAGTGCATCGGGCCCAATGAAAATCTTTTGTGACAATACTGGTGCAATTGCCTTGGCAAAGGAACCCAGATTTCACAAGAGAACCAAGCACATCAAGAGATGCTTCAATTCCATTCGGGATTTAGTCCAGGTGCGAGACATAGAAATTTGCAAGATACATACGGATTTGAATGTTGCAGACCCGTTGACTAAGCCTCTTCCACGAGCAAAACATGATCAGCACCAAGGCTCCATGGGTGTTAGAATCATTATTGTGTAATCTAGATTATTGACTCTAGTGCAAGTGGGAGACTGAAGGAAATATGCCCTAGAGGCAATAATAAAGTTATTATTTATTTCCTTATATCATGATAAATGTTTATTATTCATGCTAATTGTATTAACCGGAAACATAATACTTGTGTGAATACATAGACAAACAGAGTGTCACTAGTATGCCTCTACTTGACCAGCTCGTTGTTCAAAGATGGTTAAGTTTCCTAACCAAAGACATGACTTGTCATTTGATTAACGGGATCACATCATTAGGAGAATGATGTGATTGACTTGACCCATTCCGTTAGCTTACCACTTGATCGTTTAGTTTGTTGCTATTGCTTTCTTCATGACTTATACATGTTCCTATGACTATGAGATTATGCAACTCCCGTTTGCCAGAGGAACACTTTGTGTGCCACCAAACGTCACAACGTAACTGGGTGATATAAAGGTGCTCTACAGGTGTCTCCGAAGGTACTTGTTGGGTTGGCGTATTTCGAGATTAGGATTTGTCACTTCGATTGTCGGAGAGGTATCTCTGGGCCCACTCGGTAATGCACATCACTATAAGCCTTGCAAGCATTGCAACTAATGAGTTAGTTGCGGGATGATGTATTACAGAATGAGTAAAGGGACTTGCCGGTAACGAGATTGAACTAGGTATTGAGATACCGACGATGGAATCTCGGGCAAGTAACATACCGATGACAAAGGGAACAACGTATGTTGTTATGCGATCTGACCGATAAAGATCTTCATAGAATATGTAGGAGCCAATATGGGCATCCAGGTCCCGCTATTGGGTATTGACCAGAGAGGTGTCTCGATCATGTCTACATAGTTCTCGAACCCGTAAGGTCCGCACGCTTAACGTTCGTTGACGATATAGTACTATGAGTTATGTATGTTGGTGACCGAATGTTGTTCGGAGTTCGGGATAAGATCACAGACATGACGAGGAACTCCGGAATGGTCCGGAGATAAAGATTGATATATGGGATAATAGTGTTTGGACTCCAGAAGGGTTCCGGAATTCACCGGAAGGGGTTCTTTATGTTTCCCGAAATGTTTGGGTATGAGAACACTTTATTTGG
The DNA here is from genome assembly GCA_034509565.1 of Triticum monococcum. NCBI lineage: Eukaryota > Viridiplantae > Streptophyta > Magnoliopsida > Poales > Poaceae > Triticum > Triticum monococcum. The sequence continues at coordinate 636,254,472 of CM067847.1, read as the reverse complement.
GCCAAAGGGGAAAGCCCATAAGGTTTTCGGAAAACGCAAAAGGAAGTTTTGCGGAGTCCAGGGGTCAGACGCCAGGGTCCCTGGCGTCTGGGTCCAGACGCCGGGAACCCCGGCGTCTGGCCCAGGAGTCCGAGAAGGACTCTTGCCTTTCGGGTGAAACCGACTTTTTGGAGGCTTTTACTCCAAGTTTCGACCCCAAGGCTCAACATATAAATAGAGGGGTAGGGCTAGCACCCAAGACACATCAAGAAACACCAAGCCGTGTGCCGGCAACCCCGTCCCCTCTAGTTTATCCTCTGTCATAGTTTTCGTAGTGCTTAGGCGAAGCCCCGCGAAGATTGTTCTTCACCAACACAGTCACCACGCCGCCGTGCTTCCGAAACTCATCTACTACTTCACCCCTCTTGCTGGATCGAGAAGGCGAGGACGCCACCGAGCCGAACGTGTGCAGAACTCGGAGGTGCCGTGCTTTTCGTACTTGGATCTGTCGGATCGTGAAGAGGTACGACTACATCAACCGCGTTGATATAACACTTCCACGAACGTTCGACGAGGGTATGTAGACAACACTCTCCCCTCTCGTTGCTATGCATCACCATGATCCTGCGTATGCGTAGGATTTTTTTTGAAATTACTACGTTCCCCAACAGTGGTATCAGAGCCAGGTTTTATGCGTAGATGTCATATGCACGAGTGGAACACAAGTGAGTTGTGGGCGATATAAGTCATACTGCTTGCCAGCATGTCATACTTTGGTTCGGCGGTATTGTTGGATGAAGCGGCCCGGACCGACATTATGCGTACGCTTACGCGAGACTAGTTCTACCGACGTGCTTTATACACAGTTGGCTGGCGGGTGTCAGTTTCTCCAACTTTAGTTGAACCGAGTGTGGCTACGCCCGGTCCTTGCGAAGGTTAAAACTACACCAATCTGACAAACTATCGTTGTGGTTTTGATGCGTAGGTAAGAACGGTTCTTGCTAAGCCCAGTAGCAGCCACGTAAAACTTGCAACAACAAAGTAGAGGACGTCTAACTTGTTTTTGCAGGGCATGTTGTGATGTGATATGGTCAAGACATGATGCTAAATTTTATTGTATGAGATGATCATGTTTTGTAACCGATTTATCAGCAATTGGCAGGAGCCATATGGTTGTCGCTTTATTGTATGCAACGCAATCGCCCTATAATGCTTTACTTTATCACTAAGCGGCAGTGATAGTAGTAGAAACATAAGATTGGCGAGACGACAACGATGCTACGATGGAGATCAAGGTGTCGTGCCGGTGACGATGGTAATCATGACGGTGCTTCAGAGATGGAGATCACAAGCACAAGATGATGATGGCCATATCATATCACTTATATTGATTGCATGTGATGTTTATCTTTTATGCGTCTTATCTTGCTTTGATTGACGGTAGCATTATAAGATGATCTCTGACTAAATTTCAAGATAAAAGTGTTCTCCCTGAGTATGCACCATTGCCAAAGTTCGTCGTGCCCAGACACCACGTGATGATCGGGTGTGATAAGCTCTACGTCCATCTACAACGGGTGCAAGCCAGTTTTGCACACGCAGAATACTGAGGTTAAACTTGACGAGCCTAGCATATGCAGATATGGCCTCGGAACACTGAGACCGAAAGGTCAAGCGTGAATCATATAGTAGATATGATCAACATAGTGATGTTCACCATTGAAAGCTACTCCATTTCATGTGATGATCGGTTATGGTTTAGTTGATATGGATCATGTGGTCACTTAGAGGATTAGAGGGATGTCTATCTAAGTGGGAGTTCTTAAGTAATATGATTAATTGAACTTAAATTTATCATGAACTTAGTACCTGATAGTATCTTGCTTGTCTATGTTGATTGTAGATAGATGGCCTGTGCTGTTGTTCCGTTGAATTTTAATGCGTTCCTTGAGAAAGCAAAGTTGAAAGATGATGGTAGCAATTACACAGACTAGGTCCGTAACTTGAGGATTATCCTCATTGCTGCACAGAAGAATTACGTCCTGGAAGCACCGCTAGGTGCCAAACCTCGTGCAGGAGCAACACCAGATGTTATGAACGTCTGGTAGAGCAAAGCTGATGACTACTCGATAGTTCAATGTGCCATGCTTTATGGCTTAGAACCGGGACTTTAACGATGTTTTGAACGTCATGGAGCATATGAGATGTTCCAGGAATTGAAGTTAATATTTTAAAAGAATGCCCGGATTGAGAGATATGAAGTCTCCAATAAGTTCTACAACTGCAAGATGGAGGAGAATAGTTCTGTCAGTGAGCATATACTCAAGATGTCTGGGTACTGCAATCACTTGATCCAACTGGGAGTTAATCTTCCGGATGATAGCGTCATTGACAGAATTCTTCTATCACTGCCACCAAGCTACAAGAGCTTCGTGATGAACTATAACAAGCAAGGGATGGATAAGACGATTCCCGATCTCTTCGCAATGCTAAAGGCTGCGAAGGTAGAAATCAAGAAGGAGCATCAAGTGTTGATGGTCAATAAGACCACCAGTTTCAAGAAAAAAGGGCAAATGGAAGAAGAACAGCAAGCAAGTTGCTGCTCAAGGGAACAAACCCAAGTCTGGACCTAAGCCTGAGACTGAGTGCTTCTACTACAAGCAGCCTGGTCACTGGAAGCGGAACTGCCCCAAGTATTTGGCGGATAAGAAGGATGGCAAGGTGAACAAAGGTATATGTGATATACATGTTATTGATGTGTACCTTACCAGAGCTCACAGTAGCACCTGGGTATTTGATACTGGTTCTGTTGCTAATATTTGCAACTCGAAATAGGGACTACGGATTAAGCGAACACTTGCCAAGGACGAGGTGACAATGCGCGTGGGAAATGGTTCCAAAGTCGATGTGATCGCCGTCAGTACGCTACCTCTACATCTACCTTCGGGATTAGTATTAGACCTAAATAATTGTTATTTGGTGCCAGCGTTGAGCATGAACATTATATCTGGATCTTGTTTGATGCGAGACGGTTATTCATTTAAATCAGAGAATAATGGTTGTTCTATTTATATGAGTAATATCTTTTATGGTCATGCACCCTTGAAGAGTGGTCTATTTTTGATGAATCTCGATAGTTGTGATACACATATTCATAATGTTGAAGCCAAAAGATGCAAAGTTGATAATGATAGTGCAACTTATTTCTGGCACTGCCGTTTAGGTCATATCGGTGTAAAGCGCATGAAGAAACTCCATACTGATGGACTTTTAGAACCACTTGGTTATGAATCACTTGGTACTTGTGAACCGTGCCTCATGGGCAAGATGACTAAAACGCCGTTCTCCGGTACTATGGAGAGAGCAACAGATTTGTTGGAAATCATACATACAGATGTATGTGGTCCGATGAATGTTGAGGCTCGTGGCGGATATCGTTATTTTCTCACCCTGACAGATGATTTAAGCAGATATGGGTATATCTACTTAATGAAGCATAAGTCTGAAACATTTGAAAAGTTCAAAGAATTTCAGAGTGAAGTTGAAAATCATCGTAACAAGAAAATAAAGTTTCTACGATCTGATCGTGGAGGAGAATATTTGAGTTACGAGTTTGGTTTACATTTGAAATAATGTGAAATAGTTTCGCAACTCACGCCACCCGGAAGACCACAGCGTAATGGTGTGTCCGAACGTTGTAATCGTACTTTACTAGATATGGTGCGATCTATGATGTTTCTTACAGATTTACCGCTATCATTTTGGGGTTATGCTTTAGAGACAGCCGCATTGACATTAAATAGGGCACCATCGAAATCCATCGGTAGAACATCAACATCGTCGGTAGAACATCAACATCGTCACCACGCCGTCGTGCTGACGAAACTCTCCCTCAACACTCGACAACGTCATCGGGCTGAACGTGTGCTGAACTCGGAGGTGCCGTACGTTCGGTACTTGATCGGTCGGATCATGAAGACGTACGACTACATCAACCGCGTTGTGCTAACTCTTCCGCTTTCGGTATATGAGGGTACATGGACAACACACTCCCCTCTCATTGCTATGTATCACCATGATCTTGCGTGTGCGTAGAAATTTTTTTAAAATTACTACATTCCCCAACAGTGGTATCAGAGCCAGGTTTTATGCGTAGATGTCATATGCATGAGTGGAACACAAGTGAGTTTTGGGCGATTTAAGTCATACTGCTTACCAGCATGTCATACTTTGGTTCAGCGATATTGTTGGATGAAGCGGCCCGGACCGACATTATGCGTACGCTTACGCAAGACTAGTTCTACCGACGTGCTTTGCACACAGGTGGCTGGCGGGTGTCAGTTTCTCCAACTTTAGTTGAACCAGTGTGGCTACGCCTGGTCCTTGCGAAGGTTAAAACAGCACCAACTTGACAAACTATCGTTGTGGTTTTGATGCGTAGGTAAGAACGGTTCTTGCTAAGCCGAGTAGCAGCCACGTAAAACTTGCGACAACAAAGTAGAGGACGTCTAACTTGTTTTTGCAGGGCATGTTGTGATGTGATATGGTCAAGACATGATGCTAAATTTTATTGTATGAGATGATCATGTTTTGTAACCGAGTTATCGGCAACTGGCAGGAGCCATATGGTTGTCGCTTTATTGTATGCCATGCAATCGCCGTGTAATGCTTTACTTTATCATAAGCGGTAGCGATAGTCGTGGAAGCGTAAGTTTGGCAAGATGACAACGATGCTACAATGGAGATCAAGGTGTCGCGCCGGTGATGATGGTGATCATGACGGTGCTTCGGAGATGGAGATCACAAGCACAAGATGATGATGGCCATATCATATCACTTATATTGATTGCATGTGATCTTTATCTTTTATGCATCTTATCTTGCTTTGATTGACGGTAGCATTATAAGATGATCTCTCACTAAATTTCAAAATAAAAAGTGTTCTCCTTGAGTATGCACCGTTGCCAAAGTTCGTCGTGCCCAGACACCACGTGATGATCAGGTGTGATAAGCTCTACGTCCATCTACAACGGGTGCAAGCCAGTTTTGCACACACAAAATACTCAGGTTAAGCTTGACAAGCCTAGCATATGCAGATATGGCCTCGGAACACTGAGACCGAAAGGTCGAGTGTGAATCATATAGTAGATATGATCAACATAGTGATGTCCACCATTGAAAACTACTCCATTTCATGTGATGATCGGTTATGGTTTAGTTGATTTGGATCACGTGATCACTTAGAAGATTAGAGGGATGTCTTTCTAAGTGGGAGTTCTTAAGTAATATGATTAATTGAACTTAAATTTATCATGAACTTAGTACCTGATAGTATCTTGCTTGTCTATGGTTGATTGTAGATAGATGGCTCGTGCCGTTGTTCCGTTGAATTTTAATGCGTTCCTTGAGAAAGCAAAGTTGAAAGATGATGGTAGCAATTACACGGATTGGGTCTGTAACTTGAGGATTATCCTCATTGCTGCCCAGAAGAATTACGTCATGGAAGCACCGCTAAGTGCCAGGCCTGCTGCTGATGCAACTGACGACGTTAAGAACGTCTGGCAGAGCGAAGCTGATGACTACTCGATAGTTCAATGTGCATGCTTTACGGCTTAGAACCGGGACTTCAACGATGTTTTGAACGTCATGGAGCATATGAGATGTTCCAGGAGTTGAAGTTAATATTTGAAAAAAATGCCCGGATTGAGAGATATGAAGTCTCCAATAAGTTCTATAGCTACAAGATGGAGGAGAATAGTTCTGTCAGTGAGCATATACTCAAGATGTCTGGGTACTGCAATCACTTGATTCAACTGGGAGTTAATCTTCCAGATGATAGCGTCATTGACAAAATTCTCCAATCACTTCCACCAAGGTACAAGAGCTTCGTGATGAACTATAATATGCAAGGGATGGATAAGACAATTCTCGAGCTCTTCGCAATGCTAAAAGCTGCGGAGGTAGAAAACAAGAAGGAGCATCAAGTGTTCATGGTCAGTAAGACCACCAGTTTTAAGAAGGGCAAAGGGAAGAAGAAGGGGAACTTCAAGAAGAACAGCAAGCAAGTTGCTGCTCAGGAGAAGAAACCCAAGTCTGGACCTAAGCCTGAGACTGAGTGCTTCTACTGCTAGCAGACTGGTCACTAGAAGCGGAACTGCCCCAAGTATTTGGCGGATAAGAAGGATGGCATGGTGAACAAAGGTATATGTGATATACATGTTATTGATGTGTACCTTACTAGAGCTTGCAATAGCACCTGGGTATTTGATACTGGTTCTGTTGCTAATATTTGCAACTCGAAACAAGGAGTACGGATTAAGCGAACACTGGCAAAGGACGAGGTGATGATGCGCGTGGGAAATGGTTCCAAAGTCGATGTGATCGTGGTCGGCACGCTACCTCTACATCTACCTTCAGGATTAGTATTAGACCTAAATAATTGTTATTTGGTGCCAGCGTTCAGCATGAACATTATATTTGGATCTTGTTTGACGCGAGACGGCTATTCATTTAAATCAGAGAATAATGGTTGTTCTATTTATATGAGTAATATCTTTTATGGTCATGCACCCTTGAAGAGTGGTCTATTTTTGATGAATCTCGATAGTAGTGATACACATATTCATAATGTTGAAGCCAAAAGATGCAGAGTTGATAATGATAGTGCAACTTATTTGTGGCACTGCCGTTTAGGTCATATCGTTGTAAAGCGCATGAAGAAACTCCATACTGATGGACTTTTGGAACCACTTGATTATGAATCAATTGGTACTTGCGAACTGTGCCTCTTGGGCAAGATGACTAAAACACCGTTCTCCGGTACTATGGAGAGAGCAACAGATTTGTTGGAAATCATACATACAGATGTATGTGGTCCAATGAATATTGAAGCTCATGGTGGATATCATTATTTTCTCACCTCCACAGATGATTTGAGCAGATATGGGTATATCTACTTAATGAAACATAAGTCTGAAACATTTGAAAAGTTCAAAGAATTTCAGAGTGAAGTAAATCATCGTAACAAGAAAATAAAGTTTCTACGATTAGATCGTGGAGGAGAATATTTGGGTTACGAGTTTGGTCTATATTTGAAACAATGCGGAATAGTTTCGCAACTCACGCCACCCGGAACACCACAGCGTAATGGTGTGTCCGAATGTTGTAATTGTACTTTACTAGATATGGTGCGATCTATGATGTCTCTTACTGATTTACGGCTATTGTTTTGGGGTTATGCTTTAGAGACGGCTGCATTCACGTTAAATAGGGCACCATCAAAATCCGTTGAGACGACACCTTATGAACTGTGGTTTGGAAGAAACCAAAGTTGTCGTTTCTTAAAGTTTGGGGCTGCGATGCTTATGTGAAAAAGCTTCAACGTGATAAGCTCGAACCCAAATCGGAGAAATGTGTCTTCATAGGATACCCAAAGGAGACTGTTGGGTACACCTTCTATCACAGATCCGAAGGCAAGACATTCATTGCTAAGAATGGATCCCTTCTAGAGAAGGAATTTCTCTCGAAAGAAGTGAGTGAGAGGAAAGTAGAACTTGATGAGGTAACTGTACCTGCTCCCTTATTGGAAAGTAGTTCATCACAGAAACCGGTTCCTGTGACGCCTACACCAATTAGTTTGGAAGTTAATGATGATCATGGAACTTCAAATCAAGTTGTTATTGAACCTCGTAGGTCAAACAGAGTAACATCTGCACCAGAGTGGTACGGTAATCCTGTTCTGGAGGTTATGTTACTAGACCATGACGAACCTACGAACTATGAAGAAGCGATGGTGAGCCCAGATTCCGCAAAATGGCTTGAGGCCATGAAATCTGAGATGGGATCCATGTATGAGAACAAAGTGTGGACTTTGATTGACTTGCCCATTGATCGGCAAGCCATTGAAAATAAATGGATCTTCAAGAAGAAGACTGACGCTGACGGTAATGTTACTGTCTATGAAGCTCGACTTGTTGCAAAAGTTTTTTGACAAGTTCAAGGGATTGACTACGATGAGACTTTCTCACCCGTAGCGATGCTTAAGTCTGTCCGAATCATGTTAGCAATTGCCGCATTTTATGATTATGAAATTTGGCAAATGGATGTCAAAACTGCATTCCTGAATGGATTTCTGGAAGAAGAGTTGTATATGATGCAACCGGAAGGTTTTGTCGATCCAAAGGGAGCTAACAAAGTGTGCAAGCTCTAGAGATCCATTTATGGACTGGTGCAAGCCTCTCGGAGTTGGAATAAATGCTTTGATAGTGTGATCAAAGCATTTGGTTTTGTACAGACTTTTGGAGAACCCTGTATTTACAAGAAAGTGAGTGGGAGCTCTGTAGCATTTCTGATATTATATGTGGACGACATATTGTTGATTGGAAATGATATAGAATTTCTGGATAGCATAAAGGGATACTTGAATAAGAGTTTTTCAATGAAAGACCTCGGTGAAGCTGCTTATATATTGGGATCAAGATCTATAGAGATAGATCAAGATGCTTAATTGGACTTTCACAAAGCACATACCTTGACAAAGTTTTGAAGAAGTTCAAAGTGGATCAAGCAAAGAAAGATTTCTTGCGTGTGTTACAAGGTGTGAAGTTGAGTAAGACTTAATGCCCGACCACTGCAGAAGATAGAGAGAATATGAAAGATGTTCCCTATGCTTCAGCCATAGGCTCTATCATGTATGCAATGCTGTGTACCAGGCCTGATGTGTGCCTTGCTATAAGTTTAGTAGGGAGGTGCCAAAGTAATCCAGGAGGCGATCACTAGATAGCAGTCAAGAACATCCTGAAATACCTGAAAAGGACTAAGGATATGTTTCTCGTTTATGGAGGTGACAAAGAGCTAGTCGTAAATGGTTACGTCGATGCAAGCTTTGATACTAATCTGGACAGTTCTAAATCGCAAACCGGATACGTATTTATATTGAACGGTGGAGCTGCCAGTTGGTGCAGTTCTAAACAAAGCGTCGTGGCGGGATCTACGTGTGAAGCGGAGTACATAGCTGCTTCGGAAGGAGCAAATGAAGGAGTCTGGATGAAGGAGTTCATATCCGATCTAGGTGTCATACCTAGTGCATCGGGTCCAATGAAAATATTTTGTGACAATACTGGTGCAATTGCCTTGGCGAAGGAATCTAGATTTCACAAGAGAACCAAGCACATCAAGAGATGCTTCAATTCCATCCAGGATCTAGTCCAGTTGGGAGACATAGAAATTTGCAAGATACATACGGATCTGAATGTTGCAGACCCATTGACTAAGCCTCTTCCACTAGCAAAACATGATTAACACCAAGGCTCCATGGGTGTTAGAATCATTACTGTGTAATCTAGATTATTGACTCCAGTGCAAGTGGGAGACTGAAGGAAATATGCCCTAGAGGTAATAATAAAGTTATTATTTATTTCCTTATATCATGATAAATGTTTATTATTCATGCTAGAATTGTATTAATCGAAAACATAATACTTGTGTGAATACATAGACAAACAGAGTGTCACTAGTATGCCTCTACTTGACTAGTTCGTTGATCAAAGATGGTTAAGTTTCCTAACCATAGACATGAGTTGTCATTTGATTAACGGGATCACATCATTAGGAGAATGATGTGATTGACTTGACCCATTCCGTTAGCTTAGCACTTGATCGTTTACTTTGTTGCTATTGCTTTCTTCATGACTTATACATGTTCCTATGACTATGAGATTATGCAACTCCCGTTACGGGAGGAAAACTTTGTGTGCCACCAAATGTCACAACGTAACTGGGTGATTATAAAGGTGCTCTACAGGTGTCTCCGAAGGTACTTGTTGGGTTGGCATATTTCGAGATTAGGATTCGTCACTCCGATTGTCGGAGAGGTATCTCTGGGCCCACTCGGTAATGCACATCACTATAAGACTTGCAAGCATTGCAAATAATGAGTTAGTTGTGGGATGATGTATTACAGAACGAGTAAAGAGACTTGCCGGTAACGAGATTGAACTAGGTATTGAGATGCCGACGATGGAATCTCGGGCTAGTAACATACCGATGACAAAGGGAACAACGTATGTTGTTATGCGGTCTGACCGATAAAGATCTTCGTAGAATATGTAGGAGCCAATATGGGCATCCAGGTCCTGCTATTGGTTATTGACCAGAGAGGTGTCTCGGTCATGTCTACATAGTTCTCGAACCCGTAGGGTCCGCACGCTTAACGTTCGTTGACGATATAGTACTATGAGTTATGTATGTTGGTGACTGAATGTTGTTTGGAGTTCCGGATAAGATCACGGACATGACGAGGAACTCCGGAATGGTCCGGAGATAAAGATTGATATATGGGATAATAGTGTTTGGACTCCGGAAGGGTTCCGGAATTTACTGGAAGGGGTTTCGGATATTTCCCGAAATGTTCGGGTACGAGAACACTTTATTTGGGCCAAAGGGGAAAGCCCACAAGGTTTTTGGAAAGCGCAAAAGGAAGTTTTTTGGAGTCCAGGGGCCAGACGCCGGGAACCCTGGCGTCTGGCCCTGGAGTCCGAGATGGACTCTTGCCTTTCGTGTGAAACCGACTTTGTGTAGGCTTTTACTCCAAGTTTCGAACCCAAGGCTCAACATATAAATAGAGGGGTAGGGATAGCACCCAAGACACATCAAGAAACACCAAGCCATGTGCCGGCAACCCCGTCCCCTCTAGTTTATCCTCCGTCATAGTTTTCGTAGTGCTTAGGCGAAGCCCTGCGGAGATTGTTCTTCACCAACACCGTCACCACGCCGTTGTGCTGCTGGAACTCATCTACTACTTCGCGCCTCTTGCTGGATTGAGAAGGCGAGGACGTCGCTGAGCCGAACGTGTGCAGAACTCGGAGGTGCCGTGCTTTCGGTACTTGGATCGGTCGGATCGTGAAGACCTACGACCACATCAACCGCGTTGATATAACGCTTCCGCGAACGTTCTACGAGGGTATGTAGACAACACTCTCCCCTCTCGTTGCTATGCATCACCATGATCCTGCATGTGTGTAGGATTTTTTTTTGAAATTACTACGTTCCCCAACAATATGGTCAAGACATGATGCTAAATTTTATTGTATGAGGTGATCATGTTTTCTAACACAGTTATCGACAACTGACAGGAGCCTTATGGTTGTCTGTTTATTGCATAAGATGCAAGCACCATATAATTGCTTTACTTTATCGCTATGCAATAGCAATAGTTGCAAGAGCAATAGTTGGCAAGACGACCATGTGATGACACGTTGATAGAGATCAAGATGATGGATATCATGGTGTCATGCCGGTGATGATAGAGATCATGACGGTACTTTGGAGATGGAGATCAAAGGCGCAAGATGATCATGGCCATATCATGTCACATATTTTGATTGCATGTGATGTTTATCCTTTATGCATCTTATTTTGCTTAGTTCGGTGGTAGCATTATAAGATGATCTCTCACTAAATTTCAAGGTATAAGTGTTCTCCCTGAGTATGCACCATTGCGACAGTTCATCGTGCCGAGACACCACGTGATGATTGGGTGTGATAAGCTCTACGTTCATATACAACGGGTGCAAGCCAGTTTTGCACACACAGAATACTCGGGTTAAACTTGACGAGCCTAGCATATGCAGATATGGCCTTAGAACACTGGAGACCGAAAGGTCGAGCGTGAATCATATAGTAGATATGATCAACATAGTGATGTTCACCATTAAAAACTACTCCATCTCACGTGATGATCGTACATGGTTTAGTTGATTTGTATCACATGATCATTTAGATGACTAGAGTGATGTCTATCTAAGTGGGAGTTCTTAAGTCATATGATTAATTGAACTTTAATTTATCATGAACTTAGTCCTGATAGTATTTGCATAACTATGTTGTAGATCAATAGCTCGCGATGTAGCTCCCCGTTTATTTTTGATATGTTCCTAGAGAAAAACTATGTTGAAAGATGATAGTAGCAATGATGCGGACTAGGTCCGTGATCTAAGGATTATCCTCATTTCTACCCAAAAGAATTATGTCCTTGATGCACCTCTAGGTGACGGACCTATTGCAGGAGCAGATAGAGACGTTATGAACATTTGGTAAAGCTCGATATGATGACTACTTGATAGTTTAGTGCACCATGCTTTACGGCTTAGAACCGGGACTTCAAAAACGTTTTGAACGCCAGAGAGCATATAAGATGTTCTAAGAGTTGGAATTGGTATTTCATACTCATGCCCGTGTCGAGAGGTAGAAGACCTCTGACAGTACTTTGCCTACAAGATGGAGGAGAATAGCTCAACTAGTGAGCATGTGCTCAGATTGTCTGGGTACTACAATTTTTTGAATCAAGTGGGAGTTAATCTTCCAGATCAGATAGTAATTGACAAAGTTCTCTAGTCACCATCACCAAGTTACTAGAACTTAGTGATGAACTATAATATGAAAGGGATAACGAAAGTAATTCCCATGCTCTTCGCGATGCTGAAATCGGCGAAGGTAGAAATCAAGAAATAGCATCAAGTGTCGATGGTTAACAAGACCACTAGTTTCAAGAAAAGGGCAAAGGGAAAGAAAGAGGAACTTCAAATAAGAATAGCAAGCAAGTTGCTGCTCCCATGAAGAAGCTCAAAGCTAGACCTAAGCCTGGAACTGAGTGCTTCTACTACAAAGGAAATGGTCAGTGGAAGTGGAACTGCCCTAGATACTTGGCGGATAAGAAGGATGGCAAAGTGAACAAAAGTATATATTTGATATACATGTTATTGATGTGTACTTTACTAGTGTTTATAACAACACCTCAGTATTTGATACTGGTTCAGTTACTAAGAGTAGTAACTCAAAACGGGAGTTGCAAAATAAACAGAGACTAGTTAAGGGCGAGGTGATGATGTGAGTTGGAAGTGATTCCAAGGATGATAAAATCACCATCGCACACTCCCTTTACCTTCGGGATTAGTGTTGAACCTAAAATAAATGTTATTTCGTGTTTGCATAGAGCATAATATGATTGGATCATCTTTATTGCAATACGGTTATTCATTTAAGTCAAGGATAATTGTTATTCTGTTTACATGAATAAAACCTCCTGAGGTCATATACCCAAGGTGAATGGTTTATTGAATCTCGATCATAGTAATACACATATTCATAATATTGAATCCAGAAGATGCAAAGTTAATAATGATAGTGCAACTTATATGTGGCACTGCCGTTTAGGTCATATTGGTGTAAAGCGCATGAAGAAACTCCATGCCTATGGGCTTTTGGAATCACTTGATTATGAATCATTTGATGCTTCCGAACCATGCCTCGTGGGAAAGATGACTGAAACTCCATTCTTCGGAACAATGGAGCAAGCAACTGACTTATTGGAAATAATACATACTGCTGTATGTGTCGGCATTCTGGGAACGGGGGTCCCCAGACTTGCCTGCCTGCGGCTTGCGGCGTGGCTCGAGTGGGGGCCCAACATGGCCCATCTTCACCAACACAAGACTCAGGACCCTCGCGAGGGGCCAAGCCTCGCGAGGCGGACGACGCGGCGCATCCTCAGGCGCAGCCTCCTCAGGCTGGCTCGCGAGGAGACGGAGATATCAAGGCGGGGTACCTCGCGAGGTGCCAGTGACGCAAGCCATGACGATCGAGGGTGCCAGGCGGGCGCCAGCGCGCGTAGCGTCCTTCTTTTCTCTTTGGTGCAAAGGGGGCAAGCGCAGCCGCGGAGTACCGAGGCATCAGGCAAAGGTTGCCATTTCGGTGCAACAAGACCAGGACCAAGTGGACTACAAGACGGAGGTCACCATGGAGCCCAGCACGGTGTCACCGCAGAGTCTTTCGCAAGCGAAGACCACCTTTAGTCAGGATAAGAGTACTTGCTGTCCCCCTTCAAATTAGCCTGCCATTGTTGGCTCCCTTCCCGCTCGATATTTGGGAAGAGGACCAGGGCCCCTATAAATAGGACCGGCCACCCACGTAGCAAGGGGTTCAGTCAGTTGGTAGGTCAATCAGTTCGTAGAAGGGGTCAGCTTTCTCTGGGCTCGGTTCGCAGAGTTAGTTGGTCCAGCTAGCAAGTAGAGAGAGAGAGAGAGAGGTGACAGAACTCCTCCCAGCAGTTCGTCACCCCAGCTAAGAACAGACCCTCGCGAGGTTGTTCTTCCTTGTATTGTCCACCATCATTAGCCCCAAGAGGCAATCCATCCACCACACACTGGAGTAGGGTATTACACCACAATGGTGGCCCGAACCAGTATAAATCTTGTGTCTCTTGTGTGATTCCTTCAGCAGTTTAGATCTTTGCGAGATGGGGAGGTTGAGGACGTGATTTCCGCGCGCACCCCAGTGTTCGAACCTTAAGGGTCTGCCGGAACCCGAAATCCGACATTTGGCGCGCCAGGTAGGGGTGCGCCGGCATCTGTCTTCCACCACTCCGCTCCGCCTCCCTTCGCATCGTCATCACCATGTCCGGCGACCAGGCGGGCAACCAAGGTCCATGGGCGGCGTGGCCCGCCTGCGCGGAGCCGCCTGCCTCAGGCGGCCCCGCGCCCCAGGCAGCTCGCGGCCCGCAGGGCGCTGCGGGCCGCGGGCGACGCGGACAGGCTTCCGCGACCCTCACACCATGGCAGGCGCGGTCGGCGGCAAGGGCCTCCAATCACGCCGCAACCACGACGCCGTACACCCACCGGGAGCAGGCGAATTCAAGGGCCGCGCTCACGGTGGCCCGGGAGCTGCTGCGGTGCAGACTGCTGGAGGGTGGCCACGACGTGCTGCTGGAGCGGGTGGCGGAGCTCCTGGGCTTCGCCGCCTCGGGGGCTCACCCCTTCTCCACCCAGCTCCCATCTCAAGCCCAGGGCGGCCCGTGCGGGGGCTCAGCGCGCGCCCGCGGACTCCAAGGCTACTCCGACGCCAGCGAAGCCGTCAGCACCGGACCGGCGGCGGCGCTGCCCCCACCCCCGGCCCGCGAAGAAGAGGGACTCGACGCGACCCACGGCCCCGGAGGGCTGCCGCGCTGCCACCCCGCAGTAGGCACGGCAGGCGGGACCGCGTGGCATGCGGGGCATCACGGCGTGGCATTCGGGACAACGGCGACGGAGGAATACCTGCCCCTCATGCTGGACCAAGGACACCCTCGCGAGAGCAGGCAAGGCTCGCTCCTCGGCCCGAGCTGGGGGGATGAGGCAGTGGAAGCTGAGCCCTTCCAGGAGCCCATGGACGAACCCGCTGGCCACGCAGGAGGCAACGACTATCGGGCACCGCTAACTCTTCAGGGGCAGGTATATGCTAACCATGGATCACAGGAGGTGCAGGTCGCTGTGGCAAGCAGCTGCCCCGCTCCCACAGTCTCCTACCCCTCGGGAGGAGGGCGCAGGGGGCTGCGGGAGAGGGGACGAGATCCTACATCACCACCGCGGCGTTCGGAGCAAGGCGTTCTCAGGAGGTAGGCCCTCTGCTGGGGAGGTGCCTCAGGGCCTGCCCCTGGCAGAGGACCCGTGGTCGTCGAGGGAACCGCTGGCGACCGCTCTACCCCATCGGGCGGCGTCCTGGGTTCCGGTCGTTGCTGATGGCACTAGAGTGTGGCGCAAGGAGGGGCCCTCGTCTGGCGATATGAAGCAAGGCCAGTACCTGTGAAGAAGGCCCAGTGCCTGTGAAGCTCGCCGCCCCGTGACACTCTCACGTAATAATGAGTGGGGCTGTACACACCCCGGAGTCTCAGGGGTGCCGGCCTCAGGCCCTGGGGCTCCCTCCCACGCCCAGTGGACAGCACTTAGCTCCGCGCTGGTGAGAAGACATCCAAGACTAGATTAGGTGCCGGACGCGGCTTTTTGTCTGCTTTTCGTTGCCTTTCCCTTTGGCTGTTGCTTTCCCCCGCTGGATTTAAGTTGGATTCGAATTTGAGATTTGCGTGTGTTCGGGGAAGGGGTGCTTATTCTTGCTCGAGCCGTTTCTCGCGTTCTGGTTACCGCTCTGTCATAGCTGCCTCCCCTCGCGAGCCCCTCGCGAGTCGGGTCAGGCCTGGCTCGTGCGCGACCCAGACTGCCGCTGTTACTCCCCCTCGGGAGGATTTTCGGGTGCCTGCGGAGGTTGTCCTGTTTAAAAAGGCCTAGAGCCTGTGAAGCAAGGCGAGTGCCTGTGAAGCCCTCGCGCTAAGGAAAAGGCCCAGAGCCTGTGAAGCAAGGCGAGTGCCTGTGAAGCCCTCGCGCCAAGGAAAAGGCCCAGAGCCTGTGAAGCAAGGCGAGTGCCTGTGAAGCCCTCGTGCTAAGGAAAAGGCCCAGAGCCTGTGAAGCAAGGCGAGTGCCTGTGGAGCCCTCGCGCTAAGGAAAAGGCCCAGAGCCTGTGAAGCAAGGCGAGTGCCTGTGAAGCCCTCGCGCTAAGGAAAAGGCCCAGAGCCTGTGAAGCAAGGCGAGTGCCTGTGAAGCCCTCGCGCTAAGGAAAAGGCCCAGAGCCTGTGAAGCAAGGCGAGTGCCTGTGAAGCCCTCGCGCTAAGGAAAAGGCCCAGAGCCTGTGAAGCAAGGCGAGTGCCTGTGAAACCCTCGCGCTAAGGAAAAGGCCCAGAGCCTATGAAGCAAGGCCAGTGCCTGTGAAGCCCTCGCGCTAAGGAAAAGGCCCAGAGCCTGTGAAGCAAGGCGAGTGCCTGTGAAGCCCTCGCGCTAAGGAAAAGGCCCAGAGCCTGTGAAGAAGGCGAATGCCTGTGAAGTCATTACGCTAAGGAGAAGGCCTAGAGCCTGTGAAGAAGGCCAATGCCTGTGAAGTTTTCCACCAGCAACAATCTCACATCCCGAGGACCCAACTAGAGAGCACCCAAGGAGTCGCGCCCTCTTGCAGACCGCCTCGGGGCCAGCGTGGGGCAAAGGTAAACCAGCCCACCGTCAGGCGCGCGCACAATTTGACTACTACTGATACGCTGGACACAAGTTTTTATATGAGGGGCTTCCCCTCCCAAAATGCTCTCATGACCGTCAGGCTAAACACCCGAGTTCTATTCATGCAGGGTAAAAGACAGGAGAAGTACATGGTCAGTCTGACAAATCCTCAAACGCATCCTCAGGGGCGCCTCCCGAGCTGTCGCTGGCATCACTGAATCCGCCCTCGTCGTCTGCGCCACCACCAGCGGCGTTGGGGCCATCCACCACGCCGCCTTCGTCGGCAGCCACGACCACATCATCGTCATCCGAAGTGAAGGCTCGGATGAGAGCGTCCACGTTGTTCTCCACCCATTCCGCCAGGTCGCCTCGGACGGCCTGGGGAACTGGGGCGATGGCGGCGTCAAAGTCGAAGTGGGGATCCATGTTCCGGAGATGGATGAAGACACGGGAAAAGGCACGCTCGAGCAGGGCGCGGCTCCTCTCCTCCACCAACCTGTCGGCCCTGACCGACCGAGCCTCCAGCTACGTTGCCACGGCGGTGAAGAACTGCAGGTTGCCGGCATAGTTGATCGTGTGCGGCTCACTGACGGCTGCCTCGCAGATGTTGCCCAAGGCTGTGTTGGCCCTCACCCTGAGCGTGGTGAGCATGGGACCATGCACGTGCTCCAGGACCCGCCGCTGGCGTATTTCGTCGGCATTCTGACGCTCAACGGCCTCGGCCTCTTCCATCTGCTGGCGAAGATGGAGCACCTCGGCCTGGGAGGCAGCCAGCTCCTTTTGCGCTGCCTCGAGGGCAGCCCGGGAGGCGTCGACCAGCCGTGTCGCCTCGTCGCGTTGGGCCCTCAGGGCTGCGGTTCTGCCCTCGGCTTCGGCCCGGATCATCCCCAGCTTCCCCTCGAACTCTCGCTCGAGGCCTTGGCGCATCGTCGCCACCCGACGACAAACCTCCTCCAGGACACGCGTTTCCCGCGCAGCGACATCGTCTTCCGCCTGCGTCACTAGGCGCTCCCTCGTCTCCAGCCGCTCGTACTCACGAGTGCGTTCATCGGCTTCCAGCGTCAACGCTTCTTCGCGCCTCTGGAGCTCTGCTGGGTCACCAGAGGCCACCCGCATCGACACAAGGGCCAGCTCGCGCAGCTCCGCTTGCTCCTCTAGTGAGTGGCACCGGGCCGGGAGCTCGCGAGCCCGCTCCTCCGCTGCCTCTCGCCATCGGTCAGCCCTCCGGGCCTCCTCGGCGGCCTGGGATCGGGCCGCTCGAGAGGCCTCTAGCGACGCCTTCGCCTCTTCGTCATCAAGATCCCGCTGACGGTGTGCGAGGGCGATGGCGGCCTCCAGCTCGCGCCTCCCTGCAGCCAGGCGCAGGCCCTCGGCCTCCAGGCGCGCGTCTTCGTCAGCGAGCTCCTCCCCAAGAAAGTTCACCGCGTCGGCCGCTCTTCGAAGGAACCCTTGGCGGCGGGCGCGCTCAAGCACATCTTCCACACCGTCATCCGCCCCAAGCAAGCGCCGGGGGCCAAGAATCATTGTTCCTCCTCCGGGCAGGGGGCTGGGGGCTGGCGCCCTCGCGATGGCCGGGCGCGTCGCGCCGGAAGCTCGGCCTAGGGCCAGCCCGTCTCCGGATGAGGGGCGCAGGAGGCGCCTCAGCCAGTCGCAGTCCCCGACCAGACGGGAAGCCCACGGCAGGCTGGCTATTCCTCAAGAGGGGCCATGAAGGAAGATCGCGGGGAACGGCGGGCCGCGGTGCACCTCGGGATGGTCCGCCCCTTTAGATGCCCTCACCACCAGGGCAGAGCTGCTCGGAGCATTTGAAGACAGTAGAGGAGGCAAAGCCAAGGGATGCGGCACCTCGGCGACTTCCGCGAGCTCAGTCGGGAGGGGCCTGCGGAACAAGGATCAGCGGAAGCAGCAAGGGGATCAGGAGCCAGAGAGAAGGAGGACTTACTCGTCAGTGGTGAAGTACTTCCTGCGCTTTAGCGCGCGACAAGAGAAGTCATCCCCTAGGGCCTCCCTCTTCCTCCGGAGGGCGTCAAAGTCCACGCGGAAGCGGCCCAAGAGAAGAGCGCAAGGATCATCCTGCCGCGAGGACGGAGCATCAGAGCGGTCCGCGTCAGGGGCGCCTGCCCGGCGCATGCCTTCCATTGCCCCGACGGAAGACGCGGCTGGGGCCTCCAAGGTCTCAGCCCCGGGCGCCGGGAGCGGCTGCTTGCCACCTTCAGCCGCAGCGGCATGGGCCTCGGGAGCTGTCCCCTCGCGAGCGCCACCCGGCGCTGCCACCTCATCAGGGGCACCCTCGGCCTCAGGCGCCTCCTGCCTCCCTGCTCCGCCACTTGAGGAGGAGCCGCCTTGATCGGTTGGAAGGGCAGTCACCACCATCGGGTTCTCGCGAGGTCCCTGGAGGCCGGCCGGGCGCAGTCCCCATTCATCGAAGATAGGCATCTGCTTCACGAAGTCGGCCCTGCTCTGGCAGAGGTACAACAAAGCCCCTCCTTGCCGGACGTTGCCGGGGTTGAGGTCGCCGGCTAGGGTCAGGAGCGTCGACTTCAGCACCGCCGGAGCCAGGTCCTCCTCCTGGAGCCTCATGTTATCCTCGCGCCCACGGAAGGCCCACATCCGGCGAAAGTGGAGCTGCAGGGGAGCGACGCGGCACAGCAGAAACTCCTTCACCACTTTGGGCGCTGTCACGCCAAGCTTCCTCAGGAGCGTGAAGTGGCTCCAGACGAAGACGAGCCGGGGGCTCTTGAGCGTCTCCTGGCCCCAACCCAAATTGGGGACAGCAGGCGAGGTCGGCTCCGATAGCAGGGGGCTGGGTACCCCTGCGTCCACATACAACCACCGCTCACGGAACCCAACCGTGGGCTGAGGGAGTTTGAAGTCAATCCCAGAGGCCTCGGTCGCAGACTCGGCAGCAAAGCTCACGCATGCCCAGCGTTGGGAAGGGTCGACAAGACGCAGTGAGAAGAAGTGGTGCAGCAAGGCAACCGAAGGAGGGATGCCCACCATGGCTTCGCAAACGAAGGCGAAGACCGAAAGAAGGGTGATGGACTCAGGACTCAGATGCATCAAGTGGATCTGATAATGGGAGAGCACGGCGTTGAAGAAATCAGAGAAGGGGGGAACCAAACCCGCCCAGAAGGCATCGGTGATACATTGAACCTCGGTTGCTATCCTGTTGATGGAGAAGTAGGACGCGGGCCAAGCCGTCGTCCTCCCGCATTCGTTGAAGATGGAGGCCAGGGCCAAGCTGTCCCTGCCTAGGCACTCTTGGTTGAGTACGGTCGACTGGCCGGCGGCGGGGGCCCCCGTTGGCGGCACATAAGACGGAGGCGCGGATTTCTCCTCTCTCTCTTTCCTCGTCGGAGTCATGGCGATGGGAAGGAGGGGGAAGATTTGAGATTGGATTGGAGGCGGGAGCCGGCGTGCGAAGGAAGGAAGGGCAGGAGACGTTCGAGCAACAAGAAGGGGAGCGGCTGTGTGCAACCACAAGTCCACCTGACAAGGCGCAGAATAAGGGGGCGTGGGGGGAACAGTGCCACCCATGTCCCATCAACCGCCACGCGGCGCCCAAGGCCGCAGGCTGTTAGGGCCCGCGACGCTTCGCCCTCGCCCTTTCGCCTCTCGGCACGGCCAAGCCCATGCGCGCCTTGGGCCCGGGGGCTACTGTCGGCGTTCTGGGAATGGGGGTCCCCAGACTTGCCTGCCTGCGGCCTGCGGTGTGGCTCGAGTGGGGGCCCAACATGGCCCATCTTCACCAACACAAGACTCAGGACCCTCGCGAGGGGCCAAGCCTCGCGAGGCGGACGACGCGGCGCATCCTCAGGCGCAGCCTCCTCAGGCTGGCTCGCGAGGAGACGGAGATATCAAGGCGGGGTACCTCGCGAGGTGCCAGTGACGCAAGCCATGACAATCGAGGGTGCCAGGCGGGCGCCAGCGCGCGCAGCGTCCTTCTTTCCTCTTTGGTGCAAAGGGAGCAAGCGCAGCCGTGGAGTACCGAGGCATCAGGCAAAGGTTGCCATTTCGGTGCAACAAGACCAGGACTAAGCGGACTACGAGACGGAGGTCACCATGGAGCCCAGCATGGCGTCACCGCAGAGTCTTTCGCAAGCGAAGACCACCTTTAGTCAGGATAAGAGTACTTGCCATCCCCCTTCAAATTAGCTCGCCATTGTTGGCTCCCTTCCCGCTCGATATTTGGGAAGAGGACCAGGGCCCCTATAAATAGGACCAGCCACCCACGTAGCAAGGGGTTCGGTCAGTTGGTAGGTCGATCAGTTCGTAGAAGGGGTCGGCTTTCTCTGGGCTCGGTTCGCAGAGTTAGTTGGTCCGGCTAGCAAGTAGAGAGAGAGAGAGAGGTGACAGAACTCCTCCCAGCAGTTCGTCACCCCAGCTAAGAACAGACCCTCGCGAGGTTGTTCTTCCTTGTATTGTCCACCATCATCAGCCCCAAGAGGCAATCCATCCACCACACACTGGAGTAGGGTATTACACCACAATGGTGGCCCGAACCAGTATAAATCTTGTGTCTCTTGTGTGATTCCTTCAGCAGTTTAGATCTTTGCGAGACGGGGAGGTTGAGGATGTGATTTCCGCGCGCACCCCAGTGTTCGAACCTTAAGGGTCTGCCGGAACCCGAAATCCGTCAGTATGCAATCCGATGAGTGTTGAGGCTCGCGGCGGGTATCATTATTTTCTGATCTTCACTTATGATTTGAGAAGATATGGGTATATATACTTGATGAAACGTAAGTCTGAAACATTTGAAAAGTTCAAAAAATTAAGAGTGAAGTGGAAAATCATGATAACAAGAAAATAAAGTTTCTGCGATCTGATCGTGGAGGAGAATATTTGAGTTACGAGTTTGGTCTTCATTTGAAACAATGCGGAATAGTTTCGCAAGTCACACCACCCGGAACACCACAGTGTAATGGTGTGTCTGAACGTCATAACCATACTTTATTAGATATGGCGCAATCTATGATGTCTCTTACTATTTATCACTATTGTTTTGGGGTTATGCATTAGAGAGAGCTGCATTCACGTTAAATAGGGCACCATCTAAATCCGTTGAGACGACACCATATGAACTGTGGTTTAGAAAGAAACATAAGCTGTTGTTTCTTAAAGTTTGGGGCTATGATTCTTATGTGAAAAAGTTTCAACCTGATAAGATCGAACCCAAATCGGAGAAATGTGTCTTCATAGGATACCCAAAATAAACTGTTTGGTACACCTTCTATCACAGATCTGAAGGCAAGATATTCGTTGCTAAGAATGGATCCTTTCTAGAGAAGAAGTTTCTGTTGAAAGAAGTGATTGGGAGGAATGTAAAACTTGATGAGGTAATTGTACCTTCTTCCGAATTGGAAAGTAATTCATCACAGAAATCAGTCCTAGTGATTCCTACACCAATCAGTGAGGAAGTTAATGATGATGATCATAAAACTTCAGACCAAGTTACTACCGAACCTCGTAGGTCAACCAGAATATGTTCCACACCAAAGTGGTACGGTAATCCTGTTCTGGAGGTCATGTTACTTGACCATGATGAACCTACAAACTATGAGGAAGCGATGATGAGCCCAGATTCCGTGAAATGGCTTGAAGCCATGAGATCTGAGATGAGATCCATGTATTAGAACAAAGTATGGACTTCGATTGACTTGCTCATTAATTGGTGAGCGATTAAGAATAAATGCATTTTCAAGAGGAAGACGGACACTGATAGTAGTGTTACTATCTACAAAGCTCGAATTGTCGCAAAAGGTTTTCGACAAGTTCAAAATGTTGACTATGATGCGATTTTCTCACTCGTAGCGATGCTTAAGTCTATCCGAATCATGTTAGCAATTGCCACATTTTATGAAATCTAGCAAATGGATGTCAAAACTGCATTCCTTAATGGATTTCTTAAAGAAGAGTTGTATATGATGCAACAAGAAGGTTTTGTCAATCCTAAAGGTGCTAACAAAGTGTGCAAGCTCCAACAATCTATCTATGGACTGGTGCAAGCGTCTCGGAGTTGGAATATATACCTTGATAAAGTGATCAAAGCATATGGTTTTATACAGACTTGCGGTGAAGCCTGTATTTACAAGAAAGTGAGTGGGAGCACTACAACATTTCTGATAAGTATATGTGAATGGCATATTGTTGATCGGAAATAATGTAGAATTTTCTGGAAAGCATAAAGGAGTGTTTAAATAGAGTTTTTCAAAGAAAGACCTCGATGAAGCTACTTACATATTGAGCATCAAGATCTATGGAGATAGATCAAGACGCTTGATATATTTTCAATGAGTACATACCTTGACAAGATCTTGAAGTAGTTCAAAATGGAAAAGTCAAAGAAGGAGTTCTTGCCTGTTTTGTAAGGTGTGAAGTTGAGTAAAGACTCAAAACCCGACCACGGCAGAAAATAGTAAGAGAATGAAAAGTCATTCCCTATGCCTCAGTCATAGGTTCTATAAAGTATGCTATGCTGTGTACCAGACCTATTGTGTACCTCACCATAAGTTTGACAAGAGGGTACAATAGTGATCCAGGAGTGGATCACTGGACAACGGTCAAAAATATCCTTAGTGGAATAAGGAAATGTTTCTCGATTATGGAGGTGACAAAGAGTTCTTCATAAAGAGTTACAGCGATGCAAGATTTGACACCGATCTAGATGACTCTAAGTCTCGATCTAGATACATATCGAAAGTGGGAGCAATTATCTAGAGTAGCTTCGTACAAAACATTGTAGACATAGAAAATTTGCAAAATACACGGCTCTGAATGTGGCAGACCCGTAGAGTAAATTTCTCTCATAAGAAAAACATGATCACTCTTTGGGTGTTAATCACATTGCGATGTGAACTAGATTATTGACTCTAGTAAACCCTTTGGGTATTAGTCACATGGAGATGTGAACTAATCACATAAAGATGTGAACTATTAGTGTTAAATCACATGACGATGTGAACTAGAGGCAATAATAAAGTTGTTATTTATATTTCCTTATATCATGATAAATGTTTATTATTCATGCTAGAATTGTATTAAAAGGAAACTTAGTACATGTAGACAAACAGAGTGTCCCTAGTATGCCTCTACTTGATTAGCTCATTAATCAAAGATGGTTAAGTTTCCTAGCTATGGACATGTGTTGTCATTTGATGAACGGGATCACATCATTAGAGAATGATGTGATGGACAAGACCCATCCGTTAGCTTAGCATAATGATCGTTCAGTTTTATTGCTACTGCTTTCTTCATAACTTATACATGTTCCTCTGACTATGAGATTATGAAACTCCCGAATAACGGAGGAACACCTTGTGTGCTATCAAACGTCACAGCGTAACTGGGTGATTATAAAGATGCTCTATAGGTGTCTCCGAAGGTGTTTGTTGGGTTGGCATAGATCGAGATTAGGATTTGTCACTCTGAGTATCAGAGAGGTATCTCTAGGCCCTCTCGGTAATGCACATCACTATAAGCCTTGCAAGCAATGTGACTAATGATTTAGTTACGGGATGATGCATTACAGAACAAGTAAAGAGACTTGCCGGTAACGATATTGAACTAGGTATTGAGATACCGACGATCGAATCTCGGGCAAGTGACATACCGATGATAAAGGGAACAACGTACGCTGTTATGCGGTTTGACCGATAAAGATCTTCTTAGAATATGTAGGAGCCAATATGAGCATCCAGGTTCCTCTATTGGTTATTGACCGGAGATGAGTC
This sequence comes from Triticum monococcum, assembly GCA_034509565.1. NCBI lineage: Eukaryota > Viridiplantae > Streptophyta > Magnoliopsida > Poales > Poaceae > Triticum > Triticum monococcum. The sequence goes on along the minus strand of CM067847.1, from coordinate 636,229,913 downwards.
TCGGTCATGTCTACATAGTTCTCGAACCCGTAGGGTCCGCACGCTTAACGTTCTGTGACGATTTGTATTATGAGTTATGTGATTTGATGACCGAAGTTTGTTCAGAGTCCCAGATGAGAGCGGGGACATGACGAGGAGTCTCGAAATGGTCGAGACGTAAAGATCGATATATTGGAAGGCTATATTCAGACATAGGAAAGATTCCGAGTGATTCGGGTATTTTTCGGAGTACCGGAGAATTACGGGAATTCGTATTTGGCCTTAATGGGCCATACGGGAAGGAGAGAAAGGCCTCAAGGGTGGCCGCGCCCCTTCCCCATGGGCTGGTCCGAATTGGACTAGGGAAAGGGGGCACCCCCTTCCTTCCTTCTCCTTCTCCCTTCCCTTTTTCCTATTCCATGAAGAGGTGGAATCCTACTAGGACTAGGGAGTCCTAGTAGGACTCCACACTTTGGGTGCGCCCTATGAGGGCCGGCCTCCTCCTCCCTCCATCCTTTATATACGTGGCCAGGGGGCACCCCATAGACACACAAGTTGGTCATTGATCTCTTAGCCGTGTGCGGTGCCCCCCTCCATCATAATCCACCTCGGTCATATCGTCGTAGTGCTTAGGCGAAGCCCTATTCTGGTAGCTTCATCATCACCGTCATCACGCCGTCGTGCTGACAAAGCTGTCCCTCGACACTCACCTGGATCGAGAGTTCGTAGGACGTCACCGAGCAGATGTGTGAAGATCGCGGAGGTGCCGTACTTTTGGTACCAGGATCGGTCGGACTGTGAAGACGTACGACTACATCAACCACGTTGTCATAACGCTTCCTCTTATGGTCTATGTGGGTACATGGGTAACACTCTTCCCCTCTCGTTGCTATGCATCACCATGATAGATCTTGCATGTGCGTAGGAAATTTTTGAAATTACTGCGTTCCCCAACATATCCTACCTAATATAAACATGCATTTCACGTACATTATTACTAGTTATATTAATTATCGAGGCAACCCCGAGCTACGATAGGGCCTGCAGTAGGACAACTAATTCTTTATGTAGGACGTGTGCCGGTCAAGATGTTATTTGGGCACACCCCCACTTTGATCCATAACAAGCACATTTCGATGGGTGACTTCTAGCGCACAAATTAAGATCATATTGGTCCCAACACAAATACATGGTTGTAAGGATTAAGACCTCATAGTCGTACCTCTTTTTATTATAAGTGTTTGAATCACTATTTGCTTGCTTGGTCCGGTCAAAAGCTGGAATTGACACTTTAACATAAGCTTGCTAGAGACCATCTCTTCAAGGGAATCTTTCTCTCGTGGGTTCGGTGACCTAGGGCTACCTCTGGGGAAATAGGTGCGTGATACACCTTTTTTATTCCAATACCGGATCAATAAAAGGAGGTATCAAGCCCTTTTTCTGGCGCCGTTGCCGGGGAGGAGTTTAGTGTTCCTAGTCTTTGTATTTAGAGTTTTTGTTAAAGTTAAGTTTCAGTTTTTGTTTTTACCTTTCTATTTTTAGTTTAAGTTTTATTTTTGTTGTTAGTCTTATCAGTTGAAAAACTAAAAAGATTACCATGGCTCGTAATCTAGGGAGTTTTGCTACTCCCAGCAATAACTTCATGCGTGAACCAATAGCACAACCTAAAGTTGCAACCGCTGAGTATGAGATCAAACTGAACTTAGTTTCCATGGTTTGACCAGACCAATTTGGAGGCTCTGCTTCTGAAGATGTCGATATCCACTTGCAGAATTTTACTAAATTGTGCAACATGACATGCATTAGAGATTATGACCCTGACACTTTAAAGTTGCATCTATTTCCCTTCTCTTTGATAGGAAAAAGCAAAGGCATGGCTTCTAGCTCTACCTAGAGGCGGTATTTCTTCTTGGGCTGATTGTTCCAGCAATGTTTTATGTAAGTTTTTTCCACCTGCAAAAATTATGCAATTACATTCTCAGATTACAGATTTCACACAGGAAAAACGTGAGCCACTAGCGCTTGTGTGGGATAGAATGGATGAAGCTATAAGGAACTATCCCACTCATGGAATGGAGGAATAGTTAATGCTTCATATGTTTTATAATGGCTTAAATAACATGCCAAAAACTATGCTTGATACAACTGTAGGAGGAATAATCATGTGAAAGCCCATAGATGATGGCAAGAAACTGCTTGATGATATGCAAGAGAACCATGACCAATGGCATGTTGAGAGAGCCACCACCAAGAGGGTGAATGCCATTGAAAAAATCATCACGGATTTGACAACCAAACTTGATGAACTTATCTCCATGGTGAAAGGTAAAGAAGAGGTAAACGTGAATGCCATCACTAGTGATGTGGTTTATTGATCGTAATTCCCAACTAGAAAAATAATGGTTATGCTCCTAGCCTTCCTTATGCTAGTAATGGAGTAGCATCAAATAATTTTAATGGAGATAATAGCAGCAATAGAAATACACTTGAAGAAACTCTTAAAAGTTTTATTGCTAGTCAAACAGAGTAGAATGAAAACTTCAAGAATATCTTGAAGAATCATGATAACTTACTTGGTCAATTGACCAGTATGGTTGTTGGACTAACAAATGACGTGCAGATATTTGAAGCACAAGTGGCTGAAATTGCAGAGAGCCAAACATTAATCTTAGCCAAGTTTGCAGGTAAACCGAAACCTAACCCGGTTAAAGATGTTAAGATGGTTAGAAGCAACAATGAGAAGACCAAAGAGCTAGACACAAGTGATACGTCTCCAACGTATCTATGATTTTTTATCGTTCCATGTTGTTATATTATAATTCTTGGATGTTTTACAATCATTTTATAATCATCTTATATCATTTTTTGGTACTAACCTATTGACATAGTGCCCAGTGCGAGTTGTTGTTTTCTACTTGTTTTTTACATCGCAGGAAATCAATATCAAACAGAGTCCAAATGCAACAAAACATTTTGTGGAATTTTTATTGACCAGAAGACACCCAATGGGCCAGAGAAGCACCTGGGGGTGCCCCAAGGGGGCACAACCTACCAGGGCGCGCCTGGGCCCCCAGGCGCGCCTAGGTGGGTTGTGCCCACTTCGGTGGCCTCCCGCACCGCCTCTTTGCTCTATAAATACCCCAATATTCCATAAACCCTAGGGGAGTCGACGAAAATCAATTCCAGCCGCTGCAAGTTCAAGAACCACCAGATCCAATCTAGACACCATCACGGAGGGGTTCATCATATTCACTGGTGCCTCTCCGATGATGCGTGAGTAGTTCATTGTAGACCTACGTGAAGGAAATATGCCCTAGAGGCAATAATAAAGTTGTTATTTATATTTCCTTATATCATGATAAATGTTTATTATTCATGCTAGAATTGTATTAACCGGAAACTTAGTACATGTGTGAATACATAGACAAACAAAGTGTCCCTACTATGCCTCTACTTGACTAGCTCGTTAATCAAATATGGTTAAGTTTCCTAGCCATGGACATGTGTTGTCATTTGATGAACGGGATCACATCATCAGAGATCTGATGGACAAGGCCCATCCGTTAGCTTAGCATAATGACCGTTCAGTTTTATTGTTACTGGTTTCTTCATGATTTATACATGTTCCTCTGACTATGAGATTATGTAACTCCCGAATACCGAAGGAACACCTTGTGTGCTATCAAACGTCACAACGTAACTGGGTGATTAAAAAGATGCTCTACAGGTGTATCCAATGGTGTTTGTTGAGTTGGTATAGATCGAGATTAGGATTTGTCACTCCGTCTATCGGAGAGGTATCTCTGGGCCCTCTCGTTAATGCACATGACTATAAGCCTTGCAAGCAATGTGACTAATGAGTTAGTTGCGGGATGATGCATTATGGAATGAGTAAAGAGACTTGTCGGTAACGAGATTGAACTAGGTATTGAGATACCGACGATCGAATCTCAGGCAAGTAACATACCGATGACAAAGGGAACAACGTATGTTATTATGCGGTTTGACCGATAAAGATCTTCGTAGAATATGTAGGAACCAATATGAGCATCTAGGTTCCGCTATTGGTTATTGACGGGAGATGAGTCTCGGTCATGTCTACATAGTCTCGAACGCATAGGGTCCGCACGCTTAATGTTCTGTGATGATTTGTATTATGAGTTATGTGATTTGATGACCAAAGTTTGTTCGGAGTCCCGAATGAGATCAGGGACATGACGAGGAGTCTAGAAATGGTCGAGACATAAAGATTGATATATTGGAAGGCTATATTCGGACACCGGAAAGGTTCCGAGTGATTCGGGTATTTTTCAGAGTACCGGAGAGTTACGGGAATTCGTATTGGGCCTTAATGGGCCATACGGGAAAGGAGATAAAAGGCTTAAGGGTGGTCGTGCCCCTTCCCCATGGACTGGTCCGAATTGGACTAGGGAAAGGGGGAGGCCCCTTCCTTCCTTCTCCTTCTCCCTTCCCTTTTTCCTATTCCATGTGGGAGGTGGAATCCTACTAGGGGAGTCCTTGTTGGACTCCACACTTTGGGCGCGCCCTATGAGGGCCGACCTCCTCCTTCCTCCATCCTTTATATACGTGGCCAGGGGCACCCCACAGACACAAGTTGATCATTGATCTCTTAGCCGTGTGCGGTGCCCCCCTCCACCATAATCCACCTCGGTCATATCGTAGCGGTGCTTAGGCGAAGCCCTGTTCTAGTAGCATCATCATCACCATCATCACGCCTACGTCCTGATGAAACTCTCCCTCGACATTCTGCTGGATCGTGAGTTCGTGGGACGTCACCGAGCCGAATGTGTGCAGATCGTGGAGGTGCTGTACTTTCAGTAGTAGGATCGGTCGATCGCGAAGATGTATGACTACATAAACCATGTTGTCATAACGCTTTTGCTTACGGTCTACAAGGGTACGTGGACAACACTCTCCCCTCTCGTTGCTATGCTTCACCATGATCTTGCGTGTGTGTAGGATTTTTTTTGAAATTACTGCGTTCCCTAACACTACGGGCTCGTAGTTAGTAGCTACATGGCTTCCTCTCTCTCTTTTGATTCTCAATACAATGGTCTCTTGGAGATCCATATGATGTAACTCTTTTTTGCGGTGTGTTTGTTGGGATCCGATGAACTTTGAGTTTATGATTAGATCTATCTTTTTATCCATGAAAGTTATTTGAGTCTTTTTTGATCTCTTATATGCATGATTGCTTATAGCCTCGTATTTATTCTCCGATATTTGGGTTTTGTTTGGCCAACTTGATCTATTTATGTTGCAATGGGAAGAGGTGCTTTGTGATGGGTTTGATCTTACGGTGCTTGATCCCAGTGACAGAAGGGGAAACGACACGTATGTATCGTTGCTACTAAGGATAAAAGATGGGATCTATATCTATGCAATAGATAAACGGATCTTGTCTACACCATGTCATTGTTCTTATTGCATTACTCCGTTTCTCCATGAACTTAATACAATAGATGTCTACTGGATAGTGGTCGATGTGTGGAGTAATAGTAGTAGATGCAGGCAAGAGTCGGTCTACTAATCTTGGATGTGACGCCTATATAATGATCATTGCCTGGATATTGTCATGATTATTTAAGGTTCTGTCAATTGCCCAACAGTAATTTGCTTACCCATTGTTTGCTATTTTTCTCGAGAGAAGCCACTAGTGAAATCTACGGCCCCCGGGTGTCTTATTTATTATATTTGCCTTCGCGATCTATTTTTATTTGATTTTATTTTCAGATCTATTAAACCAAAAATACAAAAATACCTTGCTACAATTTATTGTTATTTATTTTATCTTGCGTTCCCGCGAGATCTATTTATCCAATCTACTACAATTTTATCTATCTTTTTACCCGTGAGGGATTGACAACCCCTCTCTTACGTCGGGTTGCAAGTATTTGTTCTTTGTGTGTAGGAGCTGTTTATGTGGTGTTGCGTGGTTCTCCTACTGGTTCGATAACCTTGGTCTCATCACTGAGGAAATACCTACCATTGATGTGCTGCATCATCCCTTCCTCTTTGGGGAAATACCGACATAGTTCTAGCAAACATCAACAAGCCATGTACCAGAGTATAATTACACTGTTGCTGATTTTGTGAAGATGATATCAATGAAATATCCACTACTTGAGGTAACTAATAATGAATCACATAATGTCTTTGTTGAGCAAGTTGCAGCCAAGGTACGTGAACTTGGTGATGAAATAAAGAAGCTTTACAATAAGTTACCAGCTAAGCAAGAAGATGCTTTTGAACCTACTACAGAGGTTGAGATTAGATTGAATAAATTTAGTGTTTTATGTGATCTAGGGGCTAGTGTTTCAACTACCCCTAAATATGTTTATTATAGTCTCAGTCTAGGTCCTTATGCAACTAGTGAGATTATATTGAATATGGCTAATTCTACTTTTACCCAGGTAGCAGGCATTAAGCATGGAGTTATAGTTCAAATTAATGATTGCCTTGTCATGATTGATCTTGTGATAGTAGATATGCCTGAAGATCCTATTGCTCCTATAATTCTCGGTAGATCATTTCTAAGGACTATCAAAGCTATGATAAATGTGTTTGAGGGGAATGTGAGATTTGACTTACCAGCTAAAGATCCTTTATTGGGGAACGCAGTAATTTCAAAAATTTTCCTACGCACACGCAAGATCATGGTGATGCACAGCAACGAGAGGGGAGAGTGTTGTCTACGTACCAACGCAGACCGACTGCGGAAGCGATCACACAACATAGAGGAAGTAGTCGTACGTCTTCTTCCCGATCCGACCGATCCAAGCACCGTTACTCCGGCACCTCCGAGTTCTTAGCACACGTTCAGCTCGATGACGTTCCTCGGGCTCCGATCCAGCAAAGCGTCGAGGAAGAGTTCCGTCAACACGACGGCGTGATGACGATCTTGATGCACTACCGACGCAGGGCTTCGCCTAAGCACTACAACGGTACGATCGAGGTGGAATTTGGTGGCAGGGGGCACCGCACACGGCTAAGGAACGATCTCAAGGATCAAGTTGTGTGTCTTGGGGTGCCCCCTGCCCCCGTATATAAAGGTTGGAGGAGGGGGGCCGGCCGGCCAAGGGAGGGGAGGCGCAGGGGAGTCCTACTCCCACCGGGAGTAGGACTCCTCCCCCCAATCCTAATCCAATTAGGACTCCCGGGGGGGAAAAGAGAGAGAAGGGGGGCCGGCCCCTTATCCTATTCCTAATAGGACTTGGGGAAGGGGGGCGCCGGCCAGCTTGGGCCTTTTCCCTTTTTCTCTTTTTTCCACTAAGGCCCAATAGGCCCATTAGTCTCCCGGGGGGTTCCGGTAACCCTCCCGGTATTCCGGTAAAATCCCGATTTCACCCGGAACACTTCCGATGTCCAAACATAGGCTTCCAATATATCAATCTTTACGTCTCGACCATTTCGAGACTCCTCGTCATGTCCGTGATCTCATCCGGGACTCCGAACAACCTTCGGTACATCAAAATGCATAAACTCATAATAACTGTTATCGTAACGTTAAGCGTGCGGACCCTACGGTTCGAGAACAATGTAGACATGACCGAGACACGTCTCCGGTCAATAACCAATAGCGGGACCTGGATGCCCATATTGGCTCCTACATATTCTACGAAGATCTTTATCGGTCAGACCGCATAACAACATACGTTGTTCCCTTTGTCATCGGTATGTTACTTGCCCGAGATTCGATCGTCGGTATCCAATACCTAGTTCAATCTCGTTACCGGCAAGTCTCTTTACTCGTTCCGTAATACATCATCTCACAACTAACATATTAGTTGCAGTGCTTGCAAGGCTTATGTGATGTGCATTACTGAGAGGGCCCAGAGATACCTCTCCGACAATCGGAGTGACAAACCCTAATCTCGAAATACGCCAACCCAACATCTACCATTGGAGACACCTGTAGTACTCCTTTATAATCACCCAGTTACGTTGTGACGTTTGGTAGTACCCAAAGTGTTCCTCCGGTAAACGGGAGTTGCATAATCTCATAGTTATAGGAACATGTATAAGTCATGAAGAAAACAATAGCAACATACTAAACGATCGGGTGCTATGCTTATGGAATGGGTCATGTCAATCAGATCATTCTACTAATGATGTGACCTCGTTAATCAAATAACAACTCCTTGTTCATGGTTAGGAAACATAACCATCTTTGATTAACGAGCTAGTCAAGTAGAGGCATACTAGTGACATTCTGTTGGTCTATGTATTCACACATGTATTATGTTTCCGGTTAATACAATTCTAGCATGAATAATAAACTTTTATCATGATGTAAGGAAATAAATAATAACTTTATTATTGCCTCTAGGGCATATTTCCTTCATCCTTTTGTGAGGCATTACCCCAGGAAAAAGAAAATGAAGACCTATACCGGAGAAGGCATCATTGTGAATGCTAGAAGCTATGGTCTTAGTGTGTTTTCACCACCTTGATCACCACTACGGTCGAGCTAACCGACCGAAAACAAGCGCTTCATGGGAGGCAACCCATAAAGTAGAAAAGTAAGTTTTTATTTTTGTTTAAATAAAAGAGTGATTGAAGTTCTAGTTAAAGAAGTAAGTTTGGAAGAGTTGTTCTAACGAAGGCTTTGCTATGTGAAAGTTAGATTATATGTTGTATCGACATTTGGATGCCTGGAAATATGTCTATGTATTGTGTTGGAACTAACCCCGCAGGAGAACGAAGAAAAAGAAAAGTTCCGAAAGAAACAGATCAAAAGATGACCCTTAAAATGACCGCATCAGTCGTTTGGGCGGTCGTATGGTTTCCTGGAGGTTCCAACGCAAAACAACTAGAGACATTGGGGTGATCGACGGCATCCCATATGTGCGCACACGCTCGTTTGAGTGGTCATTTAAAACCTTCGAAGAAAACAGAAAGGAGTCTAGAGCATTTGACGATGTTCCATATGGGTGCATGCGCCCATCCGAGCGGTCTTATGACATCCTCAACCGGAAGAATAAATTACCAGCATTCGATGATGTTCCATGCGGTTGTCGCCACCCATTTCAGCGATCGTATGAGGTATGCACAGGCGCACAGGTAAGCTACCAAGGTAAACGACGGTGGTTCATTCAAGCACTTGCACTCGTATGGGCGGTTGCATGGACCCCTGGCAGCCACAATAAGCCTGAGGAAGGAGGTAAATCTCCCCCATCTCTCTCTCTTCTTCTCCTTCCTCGAAACCTCTTCAAACCCTAGCAAAACTTCACATGATCTCTCTACCCGCTCGATTTCAGTACAAATCCTTCTATGTGACTAGTCTACGGCATGTTTCTCCTCCGATCCCCAATTTATTTTTCACGAATCCATGTTCTACATGCCTGGCATTGCCATGACTAGGATATGTTCGATCCAAATTTAAATTTGACTTGGTTTTCGTTGATGTTTTTAGAGGAGTATGATGTTTGACTACCGTAGGATCAATATTTTTTAATTGTATTGGACTAAAAAAATGTTTTGTAGATGTTTACAAGGAGAACCACCCGTGTACGCTGTGCTTCGAGTTCATCCACCGCACTGCCACAACAAGTTTTCTCTCAGGGGATCGTTTTCACCAACCGTGAAGCAAAAATGAAATTCCAAATGCTCAGTACAAGGAAGATCAAAGCATCCAAGTGGGCTTGTGCGACAACACTCGCCAAGCTAGGTATTACTAATGATTTCAATTTGCTTTGCCATATTGCCGGGTTGCATCATTTTGTTTATCAGGGTTGTGAGACATATGAACGCATGACGCTTGAGTTTCTTATTACTCTCTCGCATAATGTTGGTTTGATGCCAAATACATATGAGGAGGAGCAGATCACTTTCCTTCTCTCAGACTAATACTTCGACATCACTTTTCAGGAGAGGTGTAATTACTTTGGCTTCCCCAACAACGATGAAGACATCCATTATGTTTATGAGTTCACTGATCCGCACCCAAGGTAATCCTTCAATGAGATGAGCATTCGTGGCTCAAGTGCCAGTTGTTGGGGATATAACTATTAGGTATGACCCACCCAGGAGGGGTCGGGTCATCCCTATGAAGACTCAACACAATGAAGCCCAAGGTCACATGGTGATTCATAGATAGGCTTAGTAGAGGGCCCAGACCTGAAGGCGGTTTAAGGCCCATAATTGTAAACTGCCATGTATGTAAACTTGTATTGTAAGGCATGTGAGAAAGGTCACCAAGACGGATATGTTGTATAATCCGGCCAAAACTCTGAGGGCCGCAGGGCGTCAACCCGTGTATCTAAGGGGACGACCTAGCGGCGGCTTAGGAAAAAAACAGATCGAGAGCCGGGTCAAGCGTATTCACTCCCTGCTCATTGAAACCCTAGCAATACCAACTACAAACTGGACTAGGCTTCTACCTTCATCGTAAGGGGCTGGACCAGTATAAACTCCTCGTGTCCTTTGTCCTGATTAACCCCTTTAAGCTAACCTCAACGTGATGGCTCCACGACTAAGTCCTCACACTAGGACATCTGCCGTGACAATTCCACGGTAGTTGGCGCCCACTTTGGGGCTACTGCATGATGGTTTCGAGTTCATAAAGGTCAACTTCGAAGGGATCAAGGGATACGTTGTGGGCCGGATGACCAAGAGTCGCCGCGGCAAGCTCTACATCAACGACGCAGGCTAGGGCCCCGAGGCCGGCTCAATTGAGTATGGGTACCGGGTCCCCTTCAACGGAATTCATGTCTTCATTGGCAAGGTCAGCGAACCGGGCCCTGAGCCGGACATCTGCACCGACATCATCAAGATGGCTCAGCATGCAAAACCCGCCCGGGTTTGGCCCACCATGAATCGTGCCTTCATGGGATGTATCCATGGAGAGGAACCTGAGGATAGATCGACATCTGGTGGTGAGACCATTGTTTATTCCGATGATGAGTCATCTACTGGTGAGACCGAATTATTGTATCAACTACAAGAGGGCTAGCTTGGGGGCTGTTGATACGTCCATTTTGCATCATGCTTTTATATCAATATTTATTGCATTATGGGCTGTTATTTCACATTATGTCACAATACTTATGGCTATTCTCTCTTATTTTACAAGGTTTACATAAGGAGGGAGAATGCCGGCAGTGGAATTCTGGGCTGGAAAAGGAGCAAATATTAGAGACCTATTCTGCACAACTCCAAAAGTCCTGAAACTCCACGGAACACCTTATGATAAATAATGAAAAATCCTCGCCAAAGATGAAGACCAGGGGGCCCACACCCTTCTCACAACGGTGGGGGGCGCCCCCAGGGCGCGCCCCCTACCTCGTGGGCCCCTTGGTGGCTCTCCGATGACCATCTTCTCCTATATGAAGTATTTCGTCGAGAAAAAAAATAAGAAGTAACCTTTCGTGACGAAACTCCGCCGCCACGAGGCGGAACCTTGGCGGATCCAATCTAGAGCTCCAGCAGAGCTGTTCTGCCGGGGAAACTTCCCTCCCGAAGGGGGAAATCATCGCCATCATCATCACCAACGCTCCTCTCATCGGGAGAGGGCAATCTCCATAAACTTCTTCATTAGCACAATCTCATATCAAAACCCTAGTTCTTCTCTTGTATCCAATTCTTGTCTCCAAGTCTGGGATTAGTGCTAGTAGGTTGCTAGTAGTGTTAATTACTCCTTGTAGTTGATGCTAGTTGGTTTAATTGGTGGAAGATCATATGTTCAGATCCTATATGCATATTAATACCCCTCTGATTATGAACATGTTTATGCTTTGTGAGTAGTTACGTTTGTTCCTGAGGACAAGGGAGAATTCTTGCTATTAGTAGTCATGTGAATTTGGCATTCGTTCGATATTTTGATGAGATGTATGTTGTCTAGCCTCTAGTGGTGTTATGTGAACGTTGACGACATAACACTTCACCATTATTTGGGCCTAGAGGAAGGCATTGGGAAGTAATAAGTAGATGATGGGTTGCTAGAGTGACAGAAGCTTAAACCCTAGTTTATGTGTTGCTTCGTAAGGGGCTGATTTGGATCCATATGTTTCATGCTATGGTTAGGTTTACCTTAATACTTTTGTTGTAGTTGCGGATCCTTGCAATAGAGGTTAATCATAAGTGAGATGCTTGTTCAAGTAAGAACATCACCCAAGCACCGGTCCATCCACATGTTAAATTATCAAAGTACCGAACGCGAATCATATGAACGTGATGAAAACTAGCTTGATGATATTCCCATGTGTCCTCGGGAGCGCTTTTCCTTATATAAGAGTTTGTCCAGGCTTGTCCTTTGCTACAAAAAGGATTGGGCCACCTTGCTGCACTTTATTTACTTTTGTTATTTGTTGCTCGTTACAAATTATCTCATCACAAAACTACCTGTTACCACTTATTTCAGTACTTGCAGAGAATACCTTGCTGAAAACCGTTTATCATTTCCTTTTGCTCCTCGTTGGGTTCGACACTCTTACTTATAGAAAGGACTATGATAGATCCCCTATACTTGTGGGTCATCAAGACTCTTTTCTAGCGCCATTGCCGGGGAGTGAAGCGCCTTTGGTAGGTGGAATTTGGTAAGGAAAAATTTATATAGTGTGCTGAAATTTACTGTCACTTGTTACTATGGAAAGTAATCCTCTGAGGGGCATGTTCGAGGTATCTTCACCCCGACCAGTAGAGCAAAGAGTTGCTCCTCAACCTACTGAACCTATTGAAAATGAAATTCCTTATGAGTATCCTTCGAGTATAATAGAAAAACTGCTAGCTAATCCTTTTACAGGAGATGGAACAAAGCATCCTGATGAACACCTAATATATGTGGATGACGTTTGTGGATTATTTAAGCTTGCAGGTATTCCCGATGATGTTGCTAAGAAGAAGCTCTTCCCTTTATCTTTGAAGGGAGACGCATTAACATGGTATAGGCTATGTGATGATATGGGATCATGGAACTATAGAAGATTGAAATTGGAATTTGATCAAAAGTATTACCAAATGCATCTTGTTCATCGTGATCGCAATTATATATATAATTTTTGGCCTCGTGAAGGAGAAAGCATCGCTCAAGCTTGGGGGAGGCTTAAATCAATGTTATATTCATGCCCCAATCATGAGCTTCCAAGAGAAACAATTATTCAAAAAATTTATGCTCGGCTTTTTGATAACAATCGCACCATGCTTGATACTTCTTGTGCTGGCTCTTTTATGATGAAGACTATTGAATTCAAATGGGATTTATTGGATAGAATTAAACACAACTCTGAAGATTGGGACCTCAACAATGGTAAGGAGTCAGGTATGACACCTAAGTTTGATTGTGTTAAATCTTTTATGGATACCGATATTTTCTGTAAGTTTAGCACCAAATATGGACTTGATTCTGAGATAGTAGCTTCTTTCTGTGAATATTTTGCTACTTATGTTGATCTCCCTAAGGAGAAGTGGTTTAAATATCATCCTCCCATAGAAGTAAAAGTAGCTGCACTTATTAACGTTGAAGAAAAGACTGTCACTTATAATGATCCTATTATTCCTACTTATTATGTTGAGAAACCACCTTTCCCTGTTAAGATAAAGGATCATGCTAAAGCTTCAACTGTGGTTTGTAAAAGCAATATTAAAACATATACACCTCCTGAGCAAGTTAAAGTTGAACGTAATATTGCTATTGTTAAAGAGCTCTTGTCTGATAATATTGATGGGCATGTTATTTAGTTCTGCGGTGAAACTGCTAGAATTGCTAAACCTTGTGCTAAAGATAAACATAGACCTGTGGTAGGCGTGCCTGTTATTTCTGTTAAAATAGGAGATCATTGTTATCATGGCTTATGTGATATGGGTGCTAGTGCTAGTGTTATACCTTATGACTTGTATAAAGAAATCAAGCATGAAATTGGACCTGCTGAGTTAGAAGATATTGATGTCACAATTAAACTTGCTAAGAGAGATACTATTTCAGCAATGGGAATTGTTAGAGATGTTGAAGTCTTGTGCGGGAAAACTAAATATCCTGCTGATTTTCTTGTTCTTAGTTCTCCACAAGATAGCTTTTGTCCCATTATATTTGGTAGACCCTTCTTGAATACAGTTAATGCTAGGATAGACTACGAAAAGAATGTTGTTACTATTGGCTTGGATGATATGACTCATGAGTTTAATTTCTCTAAATTTAGTAAACAACACCGCGAAGAAGAATTGCCTAGTAAGGATGAAACTATTGGTCTTGCTTCTATTGCCGTACCTCCTAATGATCCTTTAGAATAATATTTGCTAGACCATGAGAATGATATGTTTATGAATGAAAGAAGGGAAATAGATGAAGTATTCTTTAAACTAGAACCTATGCTAAAACACAATTTGCCTGTTGAAATCCTAGGGGATCCTCCTCCACCTAAGGGTGATCCCGTGTTTGAGCTTAAACCGTTGCCTGATAATCTTAAATATGCTTATCTTGATGAAAAGAAGATATATCTTGTTATTATTAGTGCTAACCTTTCAGAGCATGAAGAAGAAAGATTATTGAAAACTCTGAAGAAGCACCGTGTTGCTATTAGATATACTCTTGATGATCTTAAGGGCATTAGTCCCACTCTATGTCAACATAAAATAAATTTGGAAGCAGATGCCAAACCAGTTCGTGATCCTCAACGATGTTTGAATCCTGAAATGAAAGAAGTGGTAAGAAAAGAAATACTAAAGCTTCTAGAGGCAGGTATAATTTATCCCGTTGCTGATAGTCAGTGGGTAAGTCTTGTTCATTGTGTCCCTAAGAAGGGAGGTATTACTGTTGTTCCTAATGATAAAGATGAATTGATTCCACAAAGAATTATTACCGGTTATAGGATGGTAATTGATTTCCGCAAATTAAATAAGGTTACTAAGAAAGATCATTACCCCTTACCTTTTATCGATCAAATGCTAGAAAGATTATGCAAACATACACATTACTGCTTTCTAGATGGTTATTTTGGTTTCTCTCAAATACCTGTGTCGGCTAAAGATCAATCAAAGACTACTTTTACATGCCCTTTTGGTACTTTTTCTTATAGACGTATGCCTTTTGGTTTATGTAATGCACCTGCTACCTTTCAAAGATGCATGATGGCTATATTCTCTGACTTTTGTGAAAAGATTTGTGAGGTTTTCATGGACGAATTTTCCGTCTATGGATCTTCTTTTGATGATTGCTTGAGCAATCTTGATCGATTTTTGCAGAGATGTGAAGAAACTAATCTTGTCTTGAATTGGGAAAAGTGCCTCTTTATGGTTAATGAAAGTATTGTCTTGGGTCATAAAGTTTCTGAAAGAGGTATTGAAGTTGATAAAGCCAAGGTTGATGCTATTGAAAAGATGCCATGTCCCAAGGACATCAAAGGTATAAGAAGTTTCCTTGGTCACGCCGGATTTTATAGGAGGTTCATCAAGGACTTCTCAAAAATTTCTCGGCCTCTGACTAATTTATTACAAAAAGATATACCATTTGTCTTTGATGATGATTGTGTAGAAGCATTTGAAATACTTAAGAAAGCATTGATCTCTGCACCTATTGTTCAGCCACCTGATTGGAATTTACCATTTGAAATTATGTGTGATGCTAGTGATTATGCTGTAGGTGCTGTTCTAGGGCAAAGAGTTGATAAGAAATTAAACGTTATTCAATATTCTAGTAAAACCCTAGACAATGCTGAAATAAATTATGCTACTACTGAAAAAGAATTCTTAGCAGTTGTATTTGCTTGTGAAAAGTTCAGACCTTATATTGTTGATTCTAAAGTAACTATTCACACTGATCATGCTGCTATTGAATATCTTATGTAAAAGAAAGATGCTAAACCTAGACTTATTAGATGGGTTCTCTTGCTACAAGAATTTGACTTACATATTGTTGATAGAAAGGGAGCTGAGAACCCCGTTGCAGACAACTTGTCTAGTATAGAAAATGTGCTTGATGACCCACTACCTATTGATGATAGCTTTCCTGATGAGTAATTAAATGTCATAAATGCTGCTCATACTGCTCCATGGTATGCTGATTATGCCAATTACATTGTTGCCAAATTCATACCACCAAGTTTCACATACCAGCAAAAGAAAAAGTTCTTCTATGATTTGAGGCATTACTTTTGGGATGACCCACATCTTTATAAAGAAGGAGTAGATGGTGTTATTAGACGTTGTGTGCCTGAGCATGAACAGGAACAGATCCTACGCAAGTGTCACTCTGAAGCTTATGGAGGACACCATGTTGAAGATAGAACTGCACATAAGGTATTGCAATTTGGTTTTTATTGGCCTACTCTCTTCAAAGATGCCCGTAAGTTTGTCTTATCTTGTGATGAATGTCAAAAAAATGGTAATATTAGTAGACGTCAAGAAATGCCTATGAATTATTCACTTGTTATTGAACCATTTGATGTTTGGGGCATTGACTATATGGGACCTTTTCCTGCCTCTAATGGATATACACATATTTTAGTTGCTGTTGATTACGTTACTAAGTGGGCAGAAGCTATTCCAACTAGTACTGCTGATCATAACACCTCTATTAAAATGCTTAAAGAAGTTATTTTTCCAAGATTTGGAGTCCCTAGATATTTAATGTCTGATGGTGGTTCACACTTTATTCATGGTGCTTTCCGTAAAATGCTTGCTAAATATGATGTTAATCATAGAATTGCATCTCTTTATCATCCACAGTCTAGTGGTCAAGTAGGATTGAGTAATAGAGAGCTCAAATTAATTTTGCAAAAGGCTGTTAATAGATCTAGAAAGAATTGGTCCAAGAAACTTGATGATGCATTATGGGCCTATGGAACTGCATATAAAAATCCTATGGGTATGTCTCCGTATAAAATGGTTTATGGAAAAGCATCTCACTTACCGCTCGAACTAGAACACAAGGCATATTGGGCTATTAAAGAGATCAATTATGATTTTAAACTTGCCGGTGAGAAGAGGTTATTTGATATTAGCTCACTCGATGAATGGAGAACCCAAGCCTACAGAAATGCCAAGTTGTTTAAAGAAAAAGTTAAAAGATGGCATGATAAAAGGATACAAAAGCGTGAGTTTAATGTAGGTGATTATGTATTGCTATACAACTCTCGTTTAAGACTTTTTGCAGGAAACTTCTCTCTAAATGGGAAGGTCCTTACGTTATCGAGGAGGTCTATCATTCCGGTGCCATAAAAATCAACAACTTCGAAGGTACAAATCCAAAGGTGGTGAACGGTCAAAGAATCAAACATTATATCTCAGGTAATCCCATAAATGTTGAAACCAATGTTATTGAAACCGTAACCCCGGAGGAATACATAAGGGACACTTTTCGGAACGTTTCAGACTCCGAAAAGGAGTAGGTATGTGGTACGGTAAGTAAACCGACTCCAAAACAGTTTTAAGGCAATATTTCTCCGTTTTGGAATATTTAGAAAAATAGAAAAATAAGTAGCAGTCCGGGAAGGACACAAGGCCTCCACGAGGGTGGAGGGCGCGCCCCCCTACCTCGTGGGCACCTCGTGCGCTTTCCGGACTCCGTTTTCTTACAAGACACGTATTTTGGTCGGTAAAAATTCATTATATAATCTCCCGGGGGTTTTGACTCCCGTATCACGCAATTATCCTCTATTTGTGTTTCGAGTTGTTGTTGCTGCAGATTAGAGCAAGATGTCTTCGCAAGAGTCAGTCGGGGAGAGCCGGGTGTCTCATCTGGCACCGAGATCAGTGACAAACAACAATGTTGACCTCTTTGGGCCAGCTACGGAGGAAGAGATGGAGGCTGAATTGAAGAGGATAGATGCAATGGAAGAGGATCAAGAAGTCACTTCCCGCTTCCGAGCTGGATTCACAATGGGAGAACTGCAGAGCTCGGCTATTCCTTCCAAAGTTAGATTTCTTTCTTATGAGAATATGAAAAAGAGTGTCACTGGTTCTCCCATAGCTATGCAGCACCCTTGGGTGCAGGGAGCTTTGGCTGTTACAGGAAAACTCCGGAAGGAAATAATGGACCTCAAGCAGCAAGTCAATAAGCTCAAGGAGGAGAATCGTATCCTGAGGGGCATCATCGCCAAGAATATCACATCACCATCCCCGAAAAGAGAGACATAATCACATGGGTATGGGCACTCCCCTTGGCAACTGCCAAGCTTGGGGGAGTGCCCCGGTATCTTATCACCATCACTTTTATCTTTACCGTTTTTCTTAGTTCGATCGTTTTAGTAATATCTTGGTCTAGTAGAATAAAAGTTCTTAGTATGATCTAGTTGTGAGTTTTGCTTTATGATCCTTCTATGTAATCGAGTCCGTGAGCTATATATAATAAAGATTAGTATTGAGTCAATGGCTTGATTATTTTGCCATGATCCGAAGTGAATAAAAGAAAAGAGAAAGAAATAAAAAAGAAACAAAGAGATCATATGGATCTCACGGAGAGTAATGAGCTCACATAGAAAAGTATGATGAGTAAAAGTTGTTGAGAGTTGACAAGCATAGTTTTGGTCATCGTTGCAATTAATAGGAAGTAATAAAGAAAGAGAGGTCCTCACATATAGATATACTATCTTGGACATCTTTTATGATTGTGAGCACTCATTAAAATATGACATGCTAAAGAGTTGACATTGTACAAGGAAGACAACGTAATGGGTTATGTTTTCTTACATCTGAGATAAATTATATTGTCTTGGATCCTCCAACATGTTGAGCTTGCCTTTCCCCCTCATGCTAGCCAAATTCTCAGCACCAAGTAGTGATACTACTTGTGCTTCCAAATACCCTTAAACCATTTTTGCCATGAGAGTCCACGATACCTACCTATGGATTGAGTAAGATCCTTCAAGTAAGTTGTCATCGGTGCAAAGCAATAAAAATTGCTCTCTAAATATGTCTGATTGATTGGTGTGGGAGAAATAAGCTTTATACGATCTTGTGACGTGGAAGTAATAAAAGCGACGGACTGCATAATAAAGGTTCATATCACAAGGGGCAATATAAAGTGATGTTCTTTCGCATTAAGATTTTGTGCATCCAACCATAAAAGCGCGTGACAACCTGTGCTTCCCTCTGCGAAGGGCCTATCTTTTATCATTATCTTCTACCTTATGCAAGAGTCATGGTGATCTTCACCCTTCCTTTTTACATTTTACCCTTTGGCAAGCATAATATGTTGGAAAGATCCCGGTATATATGGCTAATTGGATGTGGGTTTTCATGAAATATTACTGTTGACATTACCCTTGAGGTAAAACGTTGGGAGGCAAGACTATAAGCCCCTATCTTTCTCTGTGTCCGATTAAAACTCCACACCCATAAGTATTGCGTGAGTGTCAGCAATTGTGAAAGATTATATGATAGTTGAGTATGTGGACTTGCTGAAATGCTTTTATACATTGACTCTTTCATATGTTATGATAAATTGCAATTGCTTCAATGACCGAGATTGTAGTTTGTTAGTTTTCAATGAAGTTTACGATTTATACTTGATATTGTGATTGAATTATTACTCTAGCATTAGAGATCATATGGCAAGAATTATATAAGTTGCTATTATAAGAATGATCATGATGCCCTCATGTCCGTATTCTATTTTTATCGACACCTTCATCTCTAAACATGTGGACATATTTTTCGATTTCGGCTTTTCGCTTGAGGACAAGCGAGGTCTAAGCTTGGGGGAGTTGATACGTCCATTTTGCATCATGCTTTTATATCAATATTTATTGCATTATGGGCTGTTATTTCATATTATATCACAATACCTATGGCTATTCTCTCTTATTTTACAAGGTTTACATAAGGAGGGAGAATGCCGGCAGCTGGAATTCTGGGCTGGAAAAGGAGAAAATATTAGAGACCTATTCTGCACAACTCCAAAAGTCCTGAAACTCCATGGAACACCTTATAATAAATAATGAAAAATCCTCGCCAAAGATGAAGACCAGGGGGGCCACACCCTTCTCACGACGGTGGGCGCGCCCCCCTTAGGGCGCGCCCCCTACCTCGTGGGCCCCCTGGTGGCTCTCCGATGACCATCTTCTCCTATATGAAGTCTTTCATCGAGAAAAAAAAATAAGAAGTATCCTTTCGGGACGAAACTCCGCCGCCACAAGGCGGAACCTTGGCGGATCCAATCTAGAGCTCCGGCAGAGCTGTTCTGCCGGGGAAACTTCCCTCCCGGAGGGGGAAATCATCGCCATCGTCATCACCAATGCTCCTCTCATCAGGAGAGGGCAATCTATCAACATCTTCATCAGCACCATCTCATCTCAAAACCCTAGTTCTTCTCTTGTATCCAAGTCTTGTCTCCATGTCCGGGATTGGTGCTAGTAGGTTGCTAGTAGTGTTAATTACTCCTTGTAGTTGATGCTAGTTGGTTTAATTGGTGGAAGATCATATGTTCAGATCCTATATGCATATTAATACCCCTCTGATTATGAACATGTTTATGCTTTGTGAGTAGTTACGTTTGTTCCTGAGGACAAGGGAGAAGTCTTGCTATTAGTAGTCATGTGAATTTGGCATTCGTTCAATATTTTGATGAGATGTATGTTGTCTAGCCTCTAGTGGTGTTATGTGAACGTCGACTACATAACACTTCACCATTATTTGGGCCTAGAGGAAGGCATTGGGAAGTAATAAGTAGATGATGGGTTGCTAGAGTGATAGAAGCTTAAACCCTAGTTTATGCGTTGCTTCGTAAGGGGCTGATTTGGATCCATATCTTTCATGCTATGGTTAGGTTTACCTTAATACTTTTGTTGTAGTTGCGGATGCTTGCAATAGAGGTTAATCATAAGTGGGATGCTTGTTCAAGTAAGAACAGCACCCAAGCACCGGTCCACCCACATGTCAAATTATCAAAGTACTGAACGCGAATCATATGAATGTGATGAAAACTAGCTTGACACTATTCCCATGTGTCCTCGGGAGCGCTTTTCCTTATATAAGAGTTTGTCCAGGCTTGTCCTTTGCTACAAAAAGGATTGGTCCACCTTGCTGCACTTTATTTACTTTTGTTATTTGTTGCTCATTACAAATTATCTCATCACAAAACTATCTGTTACCACTTATTTCAGTACTTGCAGAGAATACCTTGCTGAAAACCGTTTATCATTTCCTTCTGCTCCTCATTGGGTTTGACACTCTTACTTATCGAAAGGACTACGATAGATCCCCTATACTTGTGGGTCATCAGCTGTTCCGATGGTGACAGTATTCCGGACCCCTATGAGCCACCGAGTCGAGTTGCAATTTTCGTGGTCGGTACACAGCCCGTGTAGCACTCATCAACTATGGTGGAGCTAGTTTCCTGGTCAGGGGCGGCAGCGGCTACCGGGGTAGGAGGCCCTGAGCACCCGCTGGCTTAGGCTTTAACTGATTTGCTGGATAAATTGACGATTATGTTAACAATGGTGGTTAACCCGGCGGATCAAGATCAACATAACGCGGTGATCACAAGATTGCGCGATGAGATAGCACATGCTAAGGAGGAGCTAAATGCAGAAAGCGCTAAGATGGCTGAAGAATGGACTGCTTTGGACGCCCAGTCACAACGGGTTCAGGCGGAGTCTTACCGGCTCATGTTGGATCAGAATGCTTGAAACAATGTCATGAGGAGGAGGCATCAGACCCATCAGCCGTCAGTTTACGAAGCAAGAAATCTTTTGAACACGCCAGGAGCAGGAACCAGTAACCCGGAAGGGGTAAACCGGGTCGAAGCACCTGGGATGGGTACGCCGGTTCAACCGTGCGTGATGGACCCACCTCGTCAGAACAATAACCCGCCACAGCACGTGCCGACGCCACTGGGTCATTACTCCAACCCTTTGGATAACATGATTGCTGCAGCATCTCGATTGGCAGCCATCCCGGTTGAAGGTGAATCGCCAGCGGCGGTCAAGACATGAAGGGCTAGAGATCTTCTTCAAACATCGCTGGTTCAACAGCAGGCTTATTCTTACAGCCGCGATCGAGTTCATTCTACCCCTTGTCCGAGCCGGAGTTACAGAAGACATCTCGATGAGCCGGCTATATCAAGCAGTGGGCGGAACCGTAACCCGCCCTGTGGGCATGACCCGGCGGGTGGTGGTGCAAACGCTCAGGACATGGTGGATCAAGGTAGAGCTCATCGAGAGGCCGAGCTGGCGGCTCAGTATGTGGCTTGTCAACCAACTCCGGTTCGTCCGACCACCTCTGTGGAGCCAGGTGTAACCTTTAGAAACTTGGGCGTACCATTCTTGGTGCCGGATCTACGTAATGAGCGTCTGCCCAAAGATTTCAAAGGACCTTGCAAGGTGCCAAACTATACAGCTGAAAGTCCCGAGGCGTGGATTGAGAGTTATGAGATGGCCATGGAGTTGCTGGACGTCAGCGAGGCTGCGTGTGCTAAGTATTTTCCCCTGATGCTAGAAGGAACGGCCCACACCTGGTTGAAAGGGCTCCCTGCCAATTCCATCGGGTCATGGGCCAAGTTAAAAGCCCGGTTTATCCAGAACTTCAAAGATACGTGTAAACAACCCATGTCAATTGTGGATCTGGCTGCATGTGTTCAAGAAGAAGCTGAATCAACAACCCATTGGGTGTGCCGGGTCTCAACAATCTTGCACTCGTTGGACCGCATCAATGCCGACTCTGTTGTGTTAATGTTAGAGAACAATTGCCGCTTCACACCATTGAAGCAGAAACTAGGGCCGCTTAAATGCCACTGTAATGACATGAGGACGCTCATGATGGCTCTGGTTAAATATGCTAACTTTTATAGTACCAAAGACCCCGAGTCTGATGACGATAAGGCAGGGAAGGGAAAGAGGAGCAGCAACGCTAACGGGCAGCAGTATAACCCGAGAGGCAACGGTAAGCGCAAAGCTGATAATAGTTTTGACTTTGTGGCTAACACCAATGCATAGAATAATGGTCAGTGTCGTAAGGGTAAACCGCCCCCACAAGCCGGCGGATCCGGCATCAATCTTGAGCGTATGTTGAATCAGCCCTGCCCACGACATGGTACAAAAGAAAGACTATCCGGGCATCTATGGAAGGATTGTCACATCATGAAGGAGTACAAAAATTCAAATCTTTTCCATGACAGCCATGGGCTAGGTAGCGGTTCCGGGCCCGGCTCTCACGGTCCGGGTTATGGCGGTGGCGGTTCTAACTTTGGTTTCCAAGGAAATCAAGATAATCACAACAACCGGGGATGTTACAACCAGCAAAGTAATTAAGGGGTCAGTAACAGCAACAGTCTAGTTACCAGAGCAAATTGAAGCAGTTGAATAGTGGGCAATATCATGTGTTCACCACTAGCTTGTGTAAGCGTGACCAGAAGCTTCATAAGATATTAGTCAATGTTGTTGAAGTGGCAGTTCCTCGCTATCTACGTTGGTCTGAGCAGCCCATCGTGTGGAGTCGGGAAGATCATCCATCCCGGGTTGATAATCCGGGCCATTTGGCTTTGGTGGTTGCGCCACAGGTCGGAGGGTATAAGTTTACCAAAGTACTCATGGACGGAGGGAGAAGCATCAATATCCTTTGTTATGAAACTTTCCATCGGATGGGGTTGACTGATAAAAATCTTAAGCCGTCAAACACTATTTTCCATGGCGTGGTGCCTGGTAAGTCCGCATATCCAGTCGGTAAGACAGCTCTAGAAGTTGTTTTTGGAGATGATCATGACTCTAGGTCAGAAACGTTGACCTTTGAAGTGGTCAAGATCCACAGCCTATATCACGCTCTGTTTGGATGGCCGGCTTACACCAAGTTCATGGCGCGACCGTGTTATGTGTATCTACAGCTCAAGATGCCGGGTCGCAAAGGAACCATTACAGTGCATGGGAGCCGTAAGATAGCTCTGGAGTGTGAAGAGGGGGATGCGGCTTATGCTGAGTCAGTTTGTGCAATGGAGGAGTTGAAATTTTACAAGGACAATGTTGAGCCGGCAGATATGACATCTTTGAAAAAGCCAACCACAGAGCATGATCCGGTGTTAAGTTTAAGTTGGCAGATGATACCAAGATGGTTGATTTTGTTCCTGGCGACTCATACAAGCAACTCAACATCAGTGCTAATCTGGATCTGAAATAGGAAAGCATGCTCATCGAGTTCATCCATGAGAATCGGGACATCTTTGCATGGAAGCCTTCAGACATGCCGGGTGTACCGAGACAACTCGCTGAGCACACTCTTAATATTGATCAAAAGTTTAAGCCGGCCAAACAGTTTCTTCGCCGTTTTAATGAGGAGAGACGGAAGGCCATTGGAGAGGAAGTGGCCCGACTCTTGGCAGCTGGATTTATCATTGAAGTTTTCCATTCTGAGTGGTTGGCTAACCTGGTGCTGGTACTTAAGAAAAACGGCACTTGGCGTATGTGTGTGGACTACACGGATTTAAACAAGGCTTGTCCGGCTGATCCTTTTGCTCTCCCTCGTATTGATCAGATTATTGATGCTACGGCGGGTTGTGAGCATTTGAGTTTTTTGGATGCTTATTCTGGTTATCATCAGATCAAGATGGCAGTTAAGGACCAGGAGAAGACGGCTTTCATAACTCCCTTTGGAGCCTTCTGCTATGTGTCTATGCCTTTTGGGCTCAAGAGTGCATAGGCGACTTATCAGAGGTGTGTGCAAAATTGCCTTCATAACCAAATTAGGCGTAATGTTCATGCCTATGTGGATGATATTATGGTGAAATCCAGAGAGAAAGAGACACTGATAGATGATTTGAAGAAAACCTTTGATAATCTCCGAGTTTACAAGATGATGCTTAACCCGGCCAAGTGTGTTTTTGGTGTGCCGGCAGGCAAGCTCCTGGGTTTTTTGGTGTCTAACAGATGAATTGAAGCTAATCCGGAGAAGATCAAAGCTATCACCTCTCTGGCTAAGCCGGCATGTATCAATGATGTGCAACGTCTGGCGGGTCGTATTGCAGCGTTAAGCCGGTTCATAAGCCGGTTGGGGGATAAGGCTATCCCTCTGTATCAAATGATGAAAAAGATAGATTACTTTGTCTGGAGTGATGATGCTAATGCAGCGTTTGAGGATTTGAAGACACAGCTGGTTGAGCCGCCAGTACTCGCAGCCCCTATTGATAAGGAACCTTTTTGTGGTTATATGTGGCTGCTAATAGTCGGGTCGTCAGTGTTGCTATTGTGGTAGAAAGAAAGGAGGCAGGAAACGAGTATCCGATTCAAAGGCCGGTTTACTATATCAGTGAAGTGCTTATTGAGTCCAAGCAGCGGTCTCCACACTGGCAGAAGCTTGTATATGGGGTGTTCTTGGCCAGCCGGAAGCTTAAACATTATTTTCTGGGCCATTCCATCACCATGGTCAGCTCTGCTCCCTTGGGAGATATCATCCAAAACAGAGAAGCAACTTGCCGGGTCGCTAAGTGGGCCATTGAGCTTGGGCCTCACGGGGTAAAATATGTGCCTCTCACGGCCATCAAGTCTCAAGCACTGGTGGACTTCATCAATGATTGGACAGAGATGCAGATGCCTGAGGAAAAGCCGGTAACACATATTGGACTATTTACTTTGATGGGTCCAGGCAATTGGAGGGCTCGGGGCTGGAGTTATTCTTGCTTCCCCTCGAGGTGATAAATTTTGCTATGTTCTTCGTTTGATGTTTCCTTGTACTAACAATGCAGCTAAGTATGATGCCTTACTCCACGGTCTTTAGATGGCTAAGGAAATGAACTTAAGCCGGGTTAGATGCTTCGGCGACTCAGATTTGGTGGATCAACAAGTCTCCGGTACTTGGGATTCTAAGGATCCACTCATGGTGGCTTATCGGCGAGAGGTGGACGTTATTGCTGGTCACTTCAAAGGTTACCAAGTTGAGCACGTTGATCAGAGGAAAAATGAAGCGGCAGCCGCTTCAAGCCGGTTGGGCTCTCAACGTAAGCCGGTGCCGCCTAATGTCTTTCTTGACGTCTTGCATAACCCGTCGGTTAAGATTCCTACAGAGGAGGATTTTGCTATTCCTGACCCGGAGGCTCAGTTGGTGGCGGCTCTTCATGTAATTCCAGATTGGACAGTCCCTTACTTGGCCGATATGACCCAGGGCGAGTTACCTGAGGATGAAACCTTAGCCAGGTAGATAACCCGGTGGTTTAAGTCAATGACAATTGTCAATGGAGAATTACATCATCGCAGTGTCACGGGGGCATTCCAGCGTTGTGTTTCTCTAGAAGAGGGCTGTGAGATCTTACGAGAAATTCATGAAGGAGATTTTGGTCATCATGCCGGTTCAAAGTCCCTTGTGGCTAAAGCTTTCTGTCATGGGTTTTATTGGCTAACAGCTCATGCTGATGCAGAGGACCTCGTCAGCAGGTGTGATGGATGTCAGAAATTTGCACGTCGAGCCCATGTGTCGGCTCAAGAATTGAGGATGATTCCAATTACTTGGCCGTTCGCAGTTTGGGGGCTCGATGTGGTTGGGCCTTTCAAAAGATGCAAGGATAAGAAGACCCACCTTTTGGTGGCGGTTGATAATGCCACTAAGTGGGTAGAGGCAGAGCCGGTCAGTAAGTGTGATGCAGCAACGGCGGTTCAATTCATGAAGAAGGTGATCTTCTGTTTTGGCTTTCCACACAGCATTATAATAGATAATGGCACTAATATCTCTAAGGGTGCTATGGAAGAATTTTGTCAACATGAGCATATCTGGCTTGATGTATCATCAGTAGCTCACCCTCAATCCAACGGTCAAGATGAGAGAGCAAACCAAGAGATCTTGAAAGGAATCAAAGCCCGGCTATGGTTCCCATGCAGAGGACGCTGGGTTGTTGGGTGGAGGAGTTACCTTCCGTATTATGGAGCATCAATACCACCCCAAACAGATCTACGGGATACACACCTTTCTTCATGGTTTATGGAGCAGAGGAAGTTCTCCCTAGTGACATCCGTCATGACTCGCCTCGTGTGGCGGCTTATGTTGAAGCTGACAATGAAAGAGCACGACAAGAAGCACTTGATCTGTTGGATGAGGAGCGTGACATAGTAGCAGCTCGTTCAGCGATTTACCAGCAAGATCTGTGCCGTTATCATTGCCGTCGGGTTAAAACCAGAACTTTTCAAGAAGGCGACCTGGTGCTCCGGCTTATCCAAGATCAGGCTGATATGCACAAGTTATCCCCACCTTGGGAATGACCCTTTGTGGTTAGCAAGAATCTAAACAACGGGTCATATTACCTTATCGATGTTCGAGACCACAAGGACTCACGCACGTTGGAGGAGGAGACCCGCCGGCCCTGGAATATTGCTCAGCTTAGGCCATACTACACCTGAGCCACCGACTCATCCAATGTACATATTTTGACAATGCATATATTATGATCAAAAATAATAAAGCCGGCATCCCTGCTAAAGCAGGGCCTCTGTCATTTTTTCCTCTCTAAATTAATGAGTCTTCGGTTACATGGGGGCTTCTGCTTTATACAGCGAAGTTATAATTGCCCTTTGATCCAGCCTATTGGTCACATAAAAACGTGGGACCAAAGAGAGTCTGTTGCAAAAGCACGACTCAAACATGGGTACCTCTTGAGCACAACTCAAAATGTCACTTGGGGCCTCTTTTGTTCTATAGAACAAAGAGTTCATAACCTTGTAATAGGCTATAAAAGCCAGGCTTGGAAGCCAGGTGTATTCACCTAAAACCCCGGGTTATCTTGCCTGTATGCCAGATGCTTCTCCATCAGGTAATCCTGATTGACCCGCCGAACTCTTAACAGTCAATCTTTTAAACAAGACCCTGAACTCGTTAAGGTTAAAACGCGGTTTGTCATGAGAAGGCACGATTTTACGGATAGCAAGGAGAAGCTCAGGCTGAAAAGCCGCCTTCCTTGAAACTTGGATAAATCGGCCTGTGATGCACGATGCTGCCCTAACCCCGCGTACTCCTGATAAGTCTATCTTTAAATAAGAACTGAATTTATCCGGGTTAAAATGCCAATTGGGTCAATGAGGGCCGGCTCACGGAAAGCGCGTACCTTCCAGTGGCTAATGCTAGTTTCATTGAAGAAGATATTTTGGCTTGGCGGCCTATGAAAGCCTCGGATTTTTTCTGTTGTTTTGATTTGAATGTCTTTTTGAGATTTTTTTTCTTTTGTGACATAGTAATACATGGTTGGAAAATAATAAGTCTTATAATGCCTTCTGAGTCATATATGACATTAACCAGAGTTTATTAACCCGGCCTGGTCTTCGACTATAAGTCGCCAGTATAAATAAAGGTAAATATAGGGTGTTTATTAACCCGGTCCGGTTTTGTTCATAAGCCGGCAATCTCTGATAACTGCAAGCATCCAAAGTCTTGGGTTATCACCCTTACTACACTGGCTTGGTAAAATCAACAAGTGTGATCAAATGTCACAGGTATGCTATATTTTTTCATATATGATTAGAACTTCTTGCTATACATTATTTCTATTATGTTATCACTAACTCGTTGCATGCACGATGAGAAGTTTCTAAGGTAAATGAAGAGAATATGCTAATTCTCAAGAAAGAAGCAAACCTTGACGTCGGTTATTCGCTCAACTTAGGGGCAATACTTCTACTACACCTTGCCCATCAAGCAAATCATGCACAAGGAGATGTCATCTGTGGAGGGGTGATCACCATGTTGGCCAACTCCCTTGGTCTCAACTACAATCACCTTCCCCCCTTGTTGGTAACACCCTTGTTAACATTCGTGTTCTTACTAGCGCTTGAATGGTAGTGGTTAGCCATGGTCATCGTTGCATTAGAATTCCTGGAGTGGCACACCTGTCGCCCACTCATATGCCTAACCTTCTTTCCATAGAACATGGACAATTGCATTATGTTGCATAGGCAGGAGATGCAACTTTTTACCAAGAGGCCTAGAACCATAAGAAGTAGATGAAGAAGATCTCACCATCGAAGAAGAAGAGGAGTATCCCCAAGAGAAGTCACAACAAGGAGACTACACCACCTATGAAGACTTCTGCAGCTTCCAAGGTTCTATTGATGATAATAAGCAACCTCTCCACATCCCTTCGAGGCACATCCACCTACATGAACATGATCTTCTCCAACTGGAGCCAAGAGTCGGATCCTGACTATCGGTGTCAAAACCGGCGGATCTCGGGTAGGGGGTCCCGAACTGTGCGTCTAAGGCGGATGGTAACATGAGGCAGGGGACACGATGTTTACCCAGGTTCGGGCCCTCTTGATGGAGGTAATACCCTACGTCCTGCTTGATTGATCTTGATGATATGAGTATTACAAGAGTTGATCTACCATGAGATCATAGAGGCTAAACCCTAGAAGCTAGCCTATGGTATGATTGTTGTTGTCCTACGGACTAAACCCTCTGGTTTATATAGACACCGGAGGGGGCTAGGGTTACACAGAGTCGGTTACAAGGGAGGAGATCTACATATCCGTATTGCCAAGCTTGCCTTCCACACCAAGGAGAGTCCCATCTAGACACGGGACAAAGTCTTCAATCTTGTATCTTCATAGTCCAACAATCCGGCCAAAGGATATAGTCCGGTTGTCCGAAGACCCCCTAATCCAGGACTCCCTCAGTAGCCCCTGAACCAGGCTTCAATGATGATGAGTTCGGCGCACAGATTTGTCTTCGGCATTGCAAGGCGGGTTCCTCCTCCGAATATTCCATAGAAGATTTTGAACACAAGGATAGTGTCTGGCTCTGCAAAACAAGTTCCACATACCACCGCATAGAGAATACTATTTCCACAAATCTAATCTGCTGTCACGTTCGACAGCATGACATCATACCACGACCTGGTCATTATTCGTACCATTTTTCTCAACCAGCTACTGCACATATCGCGAGGTGGTTTCCTTGGCACGTCTTGTTGAAGCAGAGATCGTGTCCCCTTATCACGGGATTCTCATCAATACGGATGTGGGTAACCCAACCGCGCCATCAATTACGGCGCTTGGGGAATAAAAGGTTTTACCAGGTGAGTGGGGAGGCGCATCGCCTCTTCTGCCCTTATAAAGGGACAAGGATTCACTCTTTTCACCCACACCTTCTTCCCAATTCATTCCCTTCTCCTCAGGCTCCAGCGCCCAAGCGTTCACCTTCTTTGCCCACAAAAGGTCTTCCAAAGATGTCTGGATCCGGAGCATGAGGAAAATGGATGGCCTCTACCGTCCGAGAGAAGGATATCAAAAAGCTTCGAGAGGCCGGGTATCTGGCCAAGAAAATCAGCCACCGTCGCCCGATGGCGGGACAGATCGTCCCCACTCCGGAACACCACGAGAGGGTTGTATTCCTCCCTCACTTTGTCCGCGGGCTAGGGTTTCCCCTCCACCCATTCGTTCATGGCATTATGTATTATTATGGGATCGATCTTCACGATATGTCCCCTGATTCCTTCCTCAATATCTCGACATTCATTGTTGTGTGCGAGGCTTTTCTCCGCATTTCACCACACTTCGGTTTATGGCTAAAGGTTTCCAATGTGAAGCCCAAGGTGGTGGGCGGCGAGCACGCCGAGTGCGGGGGTGCTATGGTGAGCAAGATGCCCAACGTCATATGGCCAATGGGAACCTTTAATGATTCTGTCAAGGAGTGGCAACAGCGGTGGTTTTACATCACTGAGCCGTGCGACAAGGAATGGGCCGCCTCTCCCGAGTTTCGATCCGGTGCCCCTCTGCAGCTTACATCCTGGGTTAAGAAAGGCTTGGACTGGTCCTCATCCGACGAACTGTCGGTGCTCCAGACGCGCGTTAAATATATGGGAGATAAGAACATTGAACTTGTCAATGTAGTCGAGGTGATGTTGGTCCGCCGGATATTGGCCTATCAACACTGGACTTGCAATCTATGGGAATTCGATCCGGCCAGGCACCAAACCTTGTGAGGGTTCTTCGGCTCCTCGCACAAGGACATTTGGAAGGTGCTTTTCAAGTCCAGCAAATCATGGCTGGACTCCGCCGAGGACCGCGGGTACCAACTGTCCCGCCCTGCAAGTTCGGTGAGTTTATCAAACTTTTCTATCCGCGTGACCCAAAGGAAGCGCTTAACGCGTGTTTATTCAACTCTCCCAGGACTGGACGAAGAAGGCAGAGCGGATCCATTGTCCGGCCCCGCTGCCCGAAGACCCGACCATCCCACTTCTGACGAAGATGCTGGTCCCGGCGCCTTACAAGGTGCCGAAGAAGATGGCCAAGAAGGAGGCCAAAAAGACCCGGGGCGGCCTTTGTTGCCACGGCACTTAGGACACAATACCCGAAGGCTATGATGCCCGTTCCGCCTCCGAAGAGGACGGAAAGGAGGAGGAAGATGAATCCTCTGCGGGGGCAAGAAGGAATAGGACGGACTCCGCACCCTTGGAGGCCGAACTGCCCAAAAGAGGAAAGGCTTCTCTTCCGAAGGAGTCCACTGCCGCCGCCGACAGCGGCCCAGCATGGGATCCCAGGGCACAGCCCCTGGTAAACTTGTAAGTATATAAAATCCGAGTATGTTTAAGTGTCCGGACTCATCATGGCTTAGTATTTTAACCTAAGCATATATTTTTTGTAGTCCGGCGAGGTCCCATACCAAACAATCCTCATCAGAGGACCTGCTGAGCTCAAATGCTATGGAGAGTGGGACACCCCCAAAGGCCCCTTCGTCCAAATAGGTGCATAACATCGAGGCTTCGTCCCAAAAGGACCCCGGCCAAGGAGGAAAGGAAGAAACCGTGAAGGCGGCGCCTGGAGGTCAAACCGCAGGGGCCGGACACGTGGGGGAAAAGATTCCCACTGGGTCTGACGGTGGGGGCGATCCTGAGTTCGGCCCCCACCGGATGCAATTCCAGAGACCTATACGGCTCCAGAATCAAGAAGGCAGCCTCCTTCGGCTGGAGGGGGCATGCCTGTTCCGCTGGCGACCTATATCCATCCAGAAGTGTCGGATGCTTTGTTGGTGGCGTTACGAGACGCCTCCATCATTGACAAACACCGTGCCCTCATGGGTGCAGTGATTGAGAAGATTCAATCAACTAAGAGTGGACTAAACGAAGCCTGTATCAGCCTTATAAGAGGGTTTGAGGTTTGCTTTGTAAGTTGTCGAAGAGTGTCATAGTATAGATAGTAGCCCCTGATACACTGTTCGGTGAAAGAAAGAACCGGACAGGGGATCAAATTGATGATCGCAGGAAGACTCGTTGAATGATACCTGTAGATACCTGTAGCGGATGCTGCCTCTCGTACTGCGGAGATCTCCGGACTGAATCAAAGTCTGGAGCGGGCCATAGAAGAACTTGGCCAATTGAAAATGCAGTTGAGGGATAAACAAGGTATGCACAAGCATTGCGCACATTTATTGTGAAATAAATGTTCAGTATGAAATAAGCCGCATAATTTGTGCTAGGGGTTATGACCGAAGTCGAGGCCCTCAAAAGGGTTGTTGTCGGTGTCAAAACCGGCGGATCTCGAGTAGGGGGTCCCGAACTGTGCGTCCATGTCGGATGGTAACAAGAAGAAAGGGACACGAAATTTTACCCAGGTTCGGGCCCTCTCGATGGAGGTAAAACCCTACGTCCTGCTTGATTAATATTGATGATATGGGTAGTACAAGAGTAGATCTACCATGAGATCAGAGAGGCTAAACCCTAGAAGCTAGCCTATGGTATGATTGTTGTTCTGTATGTTGTCCTACGGACTAAAACCCTCCGGTTTATATAGACACCGGAGAGGGTTAGGGTTACATAGAGTCGGTTACAATGGTAGGAGATCTGTATATCCGTATCGCCAAGCTTGCCTTCCATGCCAAGGAAAGTCCCTTCCGGACACGGGACAAAGTCTTCAATCTTGTATCTTCATAGTCCAGGAGTCCGGCTGAAGGTATAGTCCGGCCATCCGGACACCCCCTAATCCAGGACTCCCTCACTAGCCCTTGAACCAGGCTTCAATGACGACAAGTCCGGCGCGCAGATTGTCTTCGGCATTGCAAGGCGGGTTCCTCCTCCAAATACTTCATAGAAGATTTTGAACACAAAGGTAGTGTACGGCTCTGCAAAATAAATTTCCACATATTGCCATAGAGAGAATAATATTTGCACAAATCTAATCTGCTGACGTATTCCGTAGTGTGACATCGCACCACGGCCAAGCCTTTATTCGAATTGTTTTATTATCCCACCTCAGCGTGTTATGCGAGGCGGTTTCCTTGGCACGTCTTCTTAAAGCAGAGATCGTGTCCCCTTATTCCGGGATTCACATCAATACGGGTGTGGGTAACCCAACCGCGCCATTGATTACGGCGCTTGGGAGATAAGCGAGTTTTACCAGGCTGGTGGGGACGCATAGTCGTGCCCACCCATATAAGGGTATAAGGATCCACCTTTTCACCTACGCCTTCTTCCTCCTTTGCCTATCCATTTTCGCGCACTCGAGCTCCAGCGCCCAAGTCCACACTCCCCACCTCATCCTTCTCCAGCCATGTCCAGAGCGGGAGGTAAGTGGATGGTCTCCTCCGTTGCAGAGGGACACATCAAAAGAGTAAGGAAGGCCGGATACTTGTCTAACGACATCGTGCACCGGCTTCCCGAAGAGGGGCAGCTCATCCCCACCCCTAGGCCCATGAGAGGGTGGTGTTCCTCCCCCATTTCCTCCGTGGACTGGGCTTCCCTCTCCACCCATTTGTCCAGGGGCTCATGTTCTACTATGGCCTGGATTTCCACGATCTGGCCCCGAACTTTGTCCTCAACATCTCAGTGTTTATCGTCGTGTGCGAGGCCTTCCTCCACATCCGCCCCCATTTCGGCCTGTGGCTCAAGACTTTCAATGTCAAGCCGAAGGTGGTGCGCGGTAACCAGGCGGAGTGCAGAGGCGCCATGGTGGGCAAGATGCCCAACGTCTTATGGCTCGAGGGCTCCTTTGTGGAGACGCTGAAGGGGTGGCAATCGGGGTGGTTTTACATCACCGAGCCGCGCGACCCTAAGTGGGTCGCAGCCCCCGAGTTCCAGTCCGGACCCCCAACATGGCTCACGTCCTGGAAAGAGACGGGCCTGTTGTGGGGTAAAAAAGGAGAGCTGACCGGACTCCAAACATGCATCCAAACCTTGGTGGACAAGCAGCTCAAGCTTGTCAATGTAGTCCAGGTTATGCTCATCCGCCGGATCCTCCCGTGTCAACAAAGGGCTTTCAACCTGTGGGAGTTCGACCCGGCGCAGCACCGAACTTTGAGCAGGCTCTTCGACACGACGTACGAAGATGCCTGGAAGGTGCTTTTCAAGGGTGCAGAGGCCCCCGCATCCGCTACCGAGGATCGCGGATTCAGCACGCAGCGTCACGCTCGCGCGGTAAGCTGTTTTTACCTTTTATAGGGTATTAGTTTTTCATAGTTTGACTCCATGCGGGATCTAAGCTCCCTTACCTTTGACAAGATTGGCAGGAGACGTCCGGACAGATCAACTGTCCAGCTCCTTTGCCCGAAGGCCCAGCGGACGCTCGCTTGGCGAAGCTGCTGGTTCTGGCACCCTATGTGGTGCTGGAGAAGAAGGCCAAGAAGAAGGCCAAGGGGACTCGAAAGAGTGCCCGATGCCCGGAGGTGTCGAATTCATCATCCGACGACTCCAAGACGCACTCCTCCCACGAAGACGAGGAGGAGGAAGAAGAGACCTCTCCCCCTCCAGCGGGGGAAGGGAAGAAAAGGAAGGCCGCCCCAACTGGGGAGGCCGAAGGGTCCAAGAAGGGGAGAACCCTTCCTCCGGACTACTCCACCAACGCCGACGATGGCGAAGAGGAGTGGCCGCCCAGGGCCAAGCCCCTGGCGAAATCGTAAGTATCCGGATACTGGACTAATTCATAGTATTCCTTTATTGCAAACCTTTCCCTTATGTCGAATATGATTATGCAGCCCACCCAAAGACCGGCTCGACGCGTCGTCGAGCGGTTCACTGGACTCGTCGGATGTGAATTCGCTTCCGACGGCTTCCTCCCCCCGTCCTACGGACGACGCCGAAGTGTTGTCCCAACAGGTTCCAAGCCGGGAGGAGGTGGTCCTGGAGGCGCCGCAAGGCGACCTCCCGGACTCCAGGAGTAAAGGGGATAAAACCCCCCAGGGCTCCAAGTCCGGCTCTAGGCCGGACACCGCTCCGGAACCTTCAAAGGTTCCAGAGTCCGGCGGGTGACCTCCTTCCAAGAGGAGCAAGCCCTTCGTGCCGGTGACCCCCATCCAACCGGAGGCGCAGGACAATCTGTTGGAGGCGCTCCAAGGCGCCTCCATCGACGAGGAGCACCGCACCATTATGAGTGCGGTGGTCGAGAAGGTTCATTCCGCCAAGAGCGGACTAACTGAAGCTTGTGCTAGCCTTTTAACAGGCTTTGAGGTAAGTAAAGAATGTGTAAATAATATTACCGCATAGACAGTAGCCCCTGATGCTCTATTTGGCGTTCGGGGAGAAAAGCCGAATAGAGGATCAAATAAAATTCGCAGGAGTCTAACAAAAAGGAGTCAATATGCATATGCAGGCTTCTTTGTTGGCGTCCTCCGCACTGACTGCGGAAGTGGACACGCTAAAGCAAAACCTCGAGCAGTCCGAGCAAGAGCTCGGGCGTGCCAAGAAGCAGCTCGAGGACGAGGAAGGTAAGAAATACCTTGTTTAAATATATATATATATAAGTGCAATTGCAAAAAATGACAGGATTATCGTGGCTATTGTAGGGGCCACGTCTAAGGTGGCGACCCTTAAGCAAGCGTTGCTCGAGGCCGAGAAGAGGGCGGCACGGAGTGCATCGAGCGGGACAAGTATGAGGCCGACGTTGGCAAGGTGCGGCAAGAGCTCTAGGCTCTCATGGAAAAAACATGAGAGTTTGGAGCTTGACTCAAAGACGCGAGCATCCGAGCTCGCGGTGGCTATTGAAAATGCCAAGTCTGCCGAGGCCGAATCCCAGAAGACCCTCCAGGAGTTGGATGAGGTGAAGACGATAGCGGCGGGTAAGGCATTTTGTATGCAAAGCAAACACATAAACGTGAGTTACTTGTTACTTACCCGAATCCGGAGCTCTCCAGGAGCAGTCGCAGATCTTCCCCGTAGTGTGTCTGATGCCGCCACATTCTATCGAGCCGAGGAGGGCAGCTCGACAGAGAAGGTGTTCTGGTCTCAGTATGCTGAGGCCGGACACCCCGTGCCCCTGAGCGACCAGCTGAAGCAACTGGTCGAGCTCCTCAAGGCGGCCGAACAGGCCATGAAGGGCCTCATAGTTCGGATGTGGCCTGGGAAGGCTCTGCCTAGGAGCTATTTTGGGCTGGTGCGGCGGCTGGTGGCGGCCTGTCCAAGGCTCGAAGTCATCAAGCGCTCCGTCTGCATTGAAGGTGCCCGTAGGGCCCTTGCCCGTGCTAAGGTGCACTGAGGCAAGCTGGATGCTGAGAAGCTTGTGAAGGACGGGCCACCGCCGGGGAAGGAGCATCGCAAGCCCGAAAATTATTATAAGGATGTTCTGAAGGGTGCCCGCCTTATGGCGGATGAATGTTCCACGGATGTAATTTTTGAGTAAAACTCGCTCATTTTGTCCTGTGCGCTGAAAACTTGTTCTTATGCGCCAAGCAATGCTGTTGGAATTTAAAATATTACCTTCTGTGCGGCTGTTTATCAATTCTGAGAGATGGCGAGTCGTCGGCTTCTGCCCCCGTGCCGCTAGTGCTGGGGTGTTCGGGGATAAACTTGAGCGCTCTTTTTCCCATGTTTGGGTCCTTCGAGGGAGGCGCTCAGCACAACGAACAAGGCAATCGGACTATAATGCTTGAACACTCTCACTTAGCCATAGAATTCTATAATTTTAAATTTCGGCGAAGCCCCTGATATTCGGAAGACCGAGTTCGGGGCGCTATCCACGCCTTGGCCGGACAGAGCCGACTCCTCGCTCTAAGCGGCATAAGTCTTTAGGGACTCGAAAAACCTCTCGAACAGCGACCAGCTCTCGCTTCATCATGACAGTCAGTTTTAGCTTTCTCTACTGAGGTGCTCGACCCAGCTCAACTGGGGCACAATCGCAGTAGTTCTCCTAGTGCTACCTTAGCCGATATAGCGGAACGTAAGGCACCAAAACATAGGAGCCGGGCAAACCCAACTATTTACCCAAGACATGATTCGGAGCCGATGCATATAATGCTATAAGTTCGGGGTGCCGCACTTGTTAAAGTGTTCGGACTTCTCACACCATATTGAGGGGTACTGAAGCCCCTGGCGTATTTTTGCCGTACCAAAGTGTACGGGTGCAACATGTCATTAAGGAACATATATTTGTAAAAAAAGAGTAATGCAAAAATAGACAAAAGCTATGCACTGCTTATTAAAAAGGGCTGCGATCAAAGCAGAACGATACAAATAATGCGATAAGCAAAAGGTTGGACTATTTAACATGTCCGCTCCAGGGGCAGGCTGCGAAATGGTATGCGAAACAGGTATATTGCTCGTGATAGAGACCACCTGGGAGTTCCGTAATGCGGCATGGCTTGTCTGCTTCCCTGGTCCTTGCATCGTTTGTGCGGCAGTTAAACAGCCGAACAGGCCTTCCAAAGAATGGAGTCCTAAAAGTAAGAGAAAATTAAAAAATCGGCAGCCCCTGGTGCGGTTTAAGCCATGTTTTGGGCGTGCCGTGATGGTGCCCCTCCCCCTGTACCCATGGTATTTCTAGAGCGTAGTTATGTACGCAAAGCACTGGTGTCACATGTTTGCGAGGGCTGGGGTTGGGGCCGCATTGCTACGCCTGCTCGGGACGTGCCAGGCGGTCTTGTTGTAGGATACTCCGGGCGCGCTTGACGGTGTTCGGACGTTTAATGGCCGGACTTTAGAACTGCCTGGAGAGGCTGCTTTGTACTTCCGCTGCAAGGGACGTCGTGTGCTCCTTCGTTCGGAGGGAGCGTTTGGTGTTTCCATTAACCGTAACTACTCCTCGAGGTCCCGGCATCTTGAGCTTAAGGTATGTGTAGTGCGGTACCGCATTGAACTTGGCAAATGCGGTTCGTCCGAGCAGTGCGTTATAGCCACTGCGGAATGGGACTATGTCGAAGATTAACTCCTCGCTTCGGAAATTATTCGAAGATCCGAAGACCACTTCAAGTATGACTGAGCTTGTACAGTTGGCCTCTACACCTGGTATTACGCCTTTAAAGGTCGTTTTGGTGGGCTTAATCCTCGAGGGATCTATGCCCATTTTCCGCACTGTATCCTGGTAAAGCAGGTTCAGGCTACTGCCGCCGTCCATAAGGACTCTAGTGAGATGAAATCCGTCGATAATTGGGTCTGTAACCAATGCGGCGAATCTGCCATGATGGGTACTAGTGGGATGGTCCCTTCGATCAAAGGTGATCGGGCAGGAGGACCATGGGTTGAACTTTGGGGCGACTGGCTCTATCGCGTATACGTCCCTTAACGCGCGCTTCCGCTCCCTCTTGGGGATGTGGGTTGCGTATATCATGTTCACCGTCCGCACTTGTGGGGGAAAACCCTTCTGTCCACTGTTGTTCGGCGGCCGGGGCTCTTCGTCGTCATCGCTATGCAGCCCCTTGTCTATATTTTCGGCATTTAACTTGCCTGCCTGCTTGAACACCCAACAATCCCTATTGGTGTGATTGGTCGGCTTTTTGGGGGTGCCATGTATCTGGCACAAGCGGTCGAGTATTCGGTCCAAACTGGACGGGCCCCTAGGATTTCTTTTGAATGGCTTTTTCCGCTGACCGGATTTATAGCCTCTAAATCTGGCATTAACTGCCGTATCCTCAGCATTGTCGTCGTTAGTGCGGCGCTTCTGCTTGTTGCGACGCAACCTGCCACTACTGTCCCTGGTATCCGAATTACCAGGGTTCTTGGTCATATTGTTGCTACGAGCAAGCCAGCTGTCTTCTCCCACGCAAAAGCGGGTCATGAGTGTCGTGAGTGCTGCCATAGATTTCGGCTTTTCCTGTCCAAGGTGCCGGGCAAGCCACTCGTCACAGATATTGTGCTTAAAGGCTGCTAGGGCCTCTGCGTCCGGACAGTCCACTATTTGATTTTTCTTTGTTAGGAACCGTGTCCAGAATTGCCTGGTCGATTGCTCGGACTCCTAAATTACGTGGCTTAGGTCATCGGCGTCTGGTGGTCGCACATAAGTGCCCTGGAAATTGTTGAGGAATGCGGCTTCTAGGTCCTCCCAACGACTGATTGATCCTTCTGGCAAGCTGTTAAGCCAATGTCGAGCCGGTCCTTTAAGCTAGAGTGGGAGGTATTTGATGGCGTGGAGATCGTCGCCGCGGGCCATGTGGATATGAAGGAGATAATCCTCGATCCATACCGCAGGATCTGTTGTGCCATCATATGATTTGATGTTTACGGGTTTGAAACCCTCGGGGATTTGATGATCCATTACTTCGTCTGTGAAGCATAGTGGGTGTGCGGCGCCTCTGTACTGGGCTATATCGCGACGTAGCTCCAACGAGCTTTGTCTACTATGTTCGGCCCTACCGGATTTGTGTCCGGCGTGACGGTTACCGTCTCGAGTCGCAGGGCGCCCACGTGATCCATAGATCGATCTTGTTTGCCTTGCCTTGTCCTCCAACATATCTTGCAGGTCTGGCGCATTTTCCCGTGCCTTAGTACGGGGTGCGGCTTGAGTGGAGGGCCGAGAGGCCTCTCTGTCACGGCCACGAGGTGGCCGGTCGGCCGTATCAAGTGCTGGTGATGTAGGTTTAAGTGCTTACTCCTCTAATCGGGATAGCAACCTGTGCTTTGGGTAGCTCTTGGAGGGGCGTTCGAGTTTATGCTCTTCGGCCGCAAGGACCTCAGTCCATCTATCGACTAGCAAATCTTGATCAGCTCTAAGCTGTTGCTGTTTTTTCTTGAGGCTTCTTGCCGTGGCCATAAGCCTGCGTTGAAAACGCTCTTGCTCGACGGGATCCTCTGGCATGATGAATTCGTCGTCGTCGAGGCTTGCCTCGTCTTCGGAGGGTGGCGTATAGTTATTGTCCTCGACCTCTCTGTCTGCCGCTCTCTCATGAGGGCTGGCTTCTCCATCCTCCTATGCTGAATCTTGCTGGAGGGGGTTTTCTTCGGCACTCTCCAGAGTATTATTATCTCCCGTGCTGGAATCGCCGTATTTGCTTTGGCGGGATTTTGAGCGGCGCCGCTGACGCCGACGCTTAGGATGTTTC
This sequence comes from Triticum monococcum, assembly GCA_034509565.1. Taxonomy (NCBI): domain Eukaryota; kingdom Viridiplantae; phylum Streptophyta; class Magnoliopsida; order Poales; family Poaceae; genus Triticum; species Triticum monococcum. The sequence goes on along the minus strand of CM067847.1, from coordinate 636,189,845 downwards.
TTGGAGGGGTCATCCTCCGCTGTTCCATCCCATCCCCTTCTTTTGGGGTGTCCACCATGTATATGTCATACGATGAGGTTGCTTTCCAGGGCCCAATAGGCGCTGGTTCTTCATTGTCTCCTGCATAGGCATCCATACCGTCGATGTCTTCAAAGTCAAAGTCTAGCATGTCGGTTAAAACGTCGACAGTGGCTACAAAGTGGGTGGTGGGTGGGCTTTGAATTTCTTCATCGTCTGTATCCCAACCTTGCTGACCGTAGTCCGGCCAGGGCTCTCCTGATAAAGAGAGAGACTTTAGTGTCTTCAGAATATCGCCGAAAGGCGAGTGCTGAAAGATGTCTGCGGCAGTAAACTCCATGATCGGCGCCCAATCGGATTCGATCGGCAGGGGCGCGGAGGGTTCGGAGTCCGGAGAGGAGTCCGGCTCCTTGGAGTCACGAGTCTCACGGAGTGCGAGGATGGTGTTTGGCTCGATCGCCGTTGGGATCGCAGCCCCCTAGGCGGCGTCCAACCACCCATCCTCGACCGGCGCAGTTGGCTCCGAATTAAGGGTCGAAGCCGATGCGGGTGCGGCCTCCAGGGCACTGTTCGGCGGCAGAGCTAGATCATGCTCGTCGTGACAGTGCGGCGCACTCGGTAGTGGCTCAAATCCGTCGAGGATTAAGTCCCCGCAGATGTTAGCCGTGTAGTTTAAACTTCCAAATCCGACCTGATGGCCAGGGGCATAGCTTTCGATCTGCTCCAGATGGCCAAGTGAATTGGCCCGCAGTGCGAAGCTGCCGAAGACGAAGATCTGTCTGGGGAGGAAGGTCTCACCCTGGACTGCATCGCCATTGATGATCGTAGGAGCCATCAAGCCTAACGGCAATGACACAGAGGAACTCTCAATGAAAGCACCAATGTCGGTGTCAAAACCGGTGGATCTCGGGTAGGGGGTCCCGAACTGTGCGTCTAGGCCGGATGGTAACAGGAGGCAAGGGACACGAAATTTTACCCAGGTTCGGGCCCTCTCGATGGAGGTAAAACCCTACGTCCTGCTTGATTAATATTGATGATATGGGTAGTACAAGAGTAGATCTACAACGAGATCGGAGAGGCTAAACCCTAGAAGCTAGCCTATGGTATGATTGTTGTTCTGTATGTTGTCCTACGGACTAAAACCCTCTGGTTTATATAGACACCGGAGAGGATTAGGGTTACATAGAGTCGGTTACAATGGTAGGAGATCTGTATATCTGTATCACCAAGCTTGCCTTCCACGCCAAGGAAAGTCCCTTCCGGACATGGGACGAAGTCTTCAATCTTGTATCTTCATAGTCCAGGAGTCCGGCTGAAGGTATAGTCCGGCCATCCGGACACCCCCTAATCCAGGACTCCCTTAGCCGTTGTCAAGGCCAAGGAAAAGGCGGCCACAGAGCGGACTCTTCGTGAGAAACACAAGGCCAGAGTTATTAAAGCTGAGCAGGAGCTGCAAGAGGCCGTAAGTAGATGCGAGACCTTGGAGCAGAGTTTAATAGAGAAAGAGTCCGAACTCACCAAGGCGCGTCAAGCCACGAGCGATGCCCAAGGGGAAACCCAAAGCACCCTGCAGGGGATCCAAGAGGCGAGAAAGATCACGGCGGGTAAGGTTTTTCCCATGTAAAGCAAGTATTTGAAGGGAAAACTATGTTTCTGATTGCGAATTCGGATTTCTCAGGTGTATTTGCCGAGCTACCTCACAACATATCAGATGCCGCCCAATTCTACCGAGCCAAAGAAAGGAACACCGCAGATAAGCTCTTTTGGTCGCAGTATTTGGCGCTGAATTATCCGGTGCCTTTTGCCGATCAACTGAAACAACTGATCGAACTGCATAAGGCGGCGGAACTAGCCATGAAAGATATGGTTATCCAGCTATGGCCTGCCGAGCCGATTCCAAGCAGCTACTTCGGGCTCGTGAGGTGGCTTGTAAGCACTTGCCCTCCACTTGACGTCATTAAGCGGTCGGTCTGTATAGAAGGAGCACGAATGGCCTTTGCCTGTGCAAAGGTGCACTGGGGAAGATGGATGCCAAGAAGCTGGTGACCGGAGAACTGCCAGAGGGGAAGGAGCATCGCAAGCCCGAATTATATTATAAGAGTGTCCTGAAAGGATCCTACCTTGCAGCGGAGCTATGCACCAAGGACATTATATTTCCATGAATGCCAATCATGTTGTCCTTGTTTGAACAAGGTCGTTTATATGTCGCCTATTATATAAAAGTTTACCCTCCCGTGCGGCCGTTTTTATGTTAAATCTGAGAGTTGGCTAGTCGTCGGCTTCTGCCCCCACGTCAGGAGTGCGGGGATGTTCGGGATAAACCTGAGCACTCTTTATCCCAGTTTTGGGTCCTCCGAAGGAGGTGCTCAGCACAACGAACCAGGCAATCGGACTATAGGGCTTTATCACTCTCACTTAGCCATAGGAGCTTTAGTATGGTCGGCGCAGCCCCTTGTGTTAGGAAGACCGTACTAGGGGCTCTATAAGTGCCTGATCAGAGAAAAAACCGATCCATCGCACGCTGCATTGGTTATGGCATTATGCGGGAGAAATCCTTAAAGATTTTGTAACCGCTCGAACAGCTGATCAGCTCTCGCCATATCATGAAAGTCAGTTTTCGGCTTTCTCTACTAAGGTGCTCATCCGGAAGAACCGGTACACAATCGCAGTAGTTCTCCTAGTGCTACCTTAGCCGATATAGCGGAATGTAAGGTACCAAAACATGGGAGCCGGGCAAACCCAACTATTGACCCAAGACATGATTCGGATTTGATGCATATAATGCTATTGGTTCGGGGTGCCAAACTTCTATGAAGGTCTTCGGACTTTTATTGCCGTGTTACGGGAAAAACGAAGCCCCTGGCATATTTAAGGCATATCGCTATGTACGTATGCCACTTGAAGAAGAAATGATTTCGATAAGAAATAATCAGCAGGTAAACGTCATATAAATCCACATGTTGTATTTGAATAATACGTCTATGCATATGGGTACAAGTAATGTGATAAAAAAGGGTTGTGGTAGCAGAACCTGCTGTGATCAAGGGGAAGAGGTTGAGTGCAGATCCGTAATATAGCTGGACGGTCACTGCGGGGAATGTCTAAGGATTCCCTAACGCGTTCAGGATGTCTCCGTGAAGTCCGTCCTAGTCGGTGCAAAGGTGAACCTGTGAAGGAAATATAAGAAATGTTTATGTGCCAGAGGGCGGTTGAACCGCTGAGTTTGGCCTATCATGGCCTTTGCCGGAGTGTTTAGTTGAGCTCTGGACGAGCCGGGGTATCCTCCCGCGAAGTAGTTCGGAGCCCCTTGACGGTGTCCGGGAGCCTGGACGTCGACTCGAGGTTCGGCTGCGAGGTGTTGCTCGTTGTTTCTGCTGCTAAGGCAGTGGTGTATTTGTTGGTCCCGAAGGAAGGTTCGGCCTTGCCATGAACCGTGATGACGCCGCATGGACCGGGCATCTTGAGCTTACGGTAGGCATAATGTGGCACTGCGTTGAATCGAGCGAACACGGTTCGCCCGAGCAGTGCTTCATAGTCACTGCGGAAAGGGGCGCTTTCGAAGATTAACTCTTCGATACGGTAATTTTTCGGTGATCCGAAGATTACCTCAAGGGCAATGGAGCCTGTACAGCTAACCTCCATACCTAGTATGATGCCTCTAAAAGTGGTTTTAGTGGGCTTGGTCGCTGAATGATTGACGCCCATCTTACGCACTGTGTCTTGGTAAAGCAGATTTAAACTGCTACCTCCGTCCATAAGGACTTGAGTGAGGTGGAACCCATCTACTATTGGGTCGAGGATTGCCCTGATTGGCGTTAACCGGACGATCCGTGCGGTTGAAGGTGACCGGCCCTAGTTTATATTGTGGGACGGCTAGTTCTGTTGAGTCGCCATCCCTAAGGGTGCATGTGGGGGTCCTGGATTAGGGGGTCTCCGGATAGCCGGACTGTTAGACTATGAATATACAAGATTGAAGACTTCGTCTCGTGTACGGATGAGACTCTACTTGGCGTGGAAGGCAAGCTAGGCAATACGTATATGGATATCTCCTCCTTTGTAACCGACCTTGTGTAACCCTAACCCTCTCCGGTGTCTATATAAACCGAAGGGTTTTAGTTCGTAGGACAACAATCAGAACGTACAATCATACCATAGGCTAGCTTCTAGGGTTTAGCCTCTCTGATCTCGTTGTAGATCTACTCTTGTAACACCCATATCATCAATATTAATCAAGCAGGACGTAGGGTTTTACCTCCATCAAGAGGACCCGAACCTGGGTAAAACTTCGTGTCCCTTGCCTCCTGTTACCATCCGGCCTAGACGCACAGTTCGGGACCCCCTACCCGAGATCCGCCGGTTTTGACACCGACATTGGTGCTTTCATTGAGAGTTCCTCTGTGTCGCCGCCGTTAGGCTTGATGGCTCCCACTATCATCGATAGCGATGCGGTCTAGGGTGAGACTTTTCTCCCCGAACAGATCTTCATATTCTGCGGCTTTGCACTGCGGGCTAATTCGCTTGGCCATCTGGAGCAGATTGAAAGCTACGCCCCTGGCCATCAGGTCAGATTTGGAAGTTTGAATTATACGGCCAATATCCGTGGGGACTTGATCTTCGACGTATTCGAGCCACAGCTGGGCGCGCCCCACTATCGCGATGGGTATGACCTAGCTCTACCGCCGAACAGTAACCCAGAAGCCGCGCCCGCATCAGCTCTGACCCTTAGTTTGGAGCCAACTGCGCCAATCGAGGACGGGTGGCTAGACACCGCCTCAGGGGCTGCAGTCTCGACGGCGATCGAGCCAAACACTAGCATAATCCTCCGCATAGCCCATGACTCCAAGGTGCCGAACTCTCTTCCGGACCCCGAACCATCCACGCCCCTGCCAATCGAATCCGAGTGGATGCCGATCATGGAATTCACTGCAGCAGATATCTTTCACCACTCACCCTTCAGCGACATTCTGAATTCACTAAGGTCTCTCTCTTTGTCAGGAGAGCCCTGGCCGGATTATGGCCAACAGGATTGGGATGCAGATGACGAAGAAATTCGACGCCCACCCACCACCCACTTTGTAGCCACTGTCGATGATTTAACCGACATGCTCGACTTCGACTCCGCAGACATTGATGGTATGGACAATGATGCGGGAGGGGAAGATGAACCACCGCCGATAGCGCTGGACGTCCACTTCATCATATGACGTATACATGGTGGACACACCAAAAGAAGACGACGACGAGGAACGGAAGGACGCACCGGAGGCTTGTTCCCTCGAGAAGCAGTCAAAGCGGTGGTGCAAGCGCCGCCCCAAATCCTGCCTCGCCAGAAATAATGATCACGCAGACCCAGCGTTGGAGCAGGGCCAACCACTGCCAGACCACGGCAATACGGAGAATCAAACCGAACAAACCAATTCTTTCAAAGATAATAGTCCGGACGACACAACGCCGGACAGGCACCTGGAGCAGCAGAATGCCCGTCAAAGTCTTGTTGCCACCGCGAGGAGTCTAAAAAAGCAGAAGCAAAGGCTCAAGGCTGCGCAGGACACACTCCAAATCAGATGGAGTAATGTACCCAACACAGCAGCGAAGTACGGCGACAATCGCCCCACCAGGAGCTACCCAAAGCGGAAGTTGCTACCTGAGTTCGATGAGGAGGCCTCAGACCCCTCACAACCAAAAATCAAAACAGCCACCTAGCCGGATAGATGACCTCACGGCCAACATAGAGCGGCAAACAATGCCACTCACAAGACAATACGCGATTCATGCGGGGGCTTGCATCAAAAGGACAGCGCAACCAGATCCATCTATGGACCACGCAAGAACGCCCCAGCATACGATATAACATCCGAACAACGCGATACACCCAGATACAGGGGTGCCGCACACCCCCTATGTTTCACCGACGAGGTGCTAGATCATGAATTTCCAGAGGGATTCAAACCTGTAAACATAGAAGCATACGACAGAACAACAGACCATGGGGTCTGGATCAAGGACTATATCCTCCACATCCATATGGCTCGAGGAGATGATCTCCACGCCATCAAGTACTTACCACTCAAACTCAAAGGGCTAGCCTGTCACTGGCTCAAAGGCCTCCTCGAAAACTCCATTGGAAGCTGGACAGAGCTCGAAGACGCTTTTCGGGCAAACTTTCAAGGGACTTATGTCCGACCTCCGGACGCGGTTGATTTGAGTCATATAACTCAACAGCCCGGAGAGTCAGCCCGAAAGCTTTGGAACATGTTTCTTACTAAAAAGAACCAAATTGTCGACTGTCCGGACACCGAAGCCTTGGCAGCATTTAAGCACAGTGTCCGTGACGAATGGCTTGCCTGACACCTCGGCCAAGAAAAGCCGAGAACGATGGCAGCATTAACAAGCCTCATGACCCGTTTTTGCATGGGTGAGGACAGCTGGCTAGCCAGATGCAGCACCAGCGACCCCAGTACATCCGAAGTTAGAGATGGAAACGGGAAATCATGGTGCAAAAGCAATAACAAACGCCGGAACAAAGGAGACAGCACGAAGAGCACGGCAGTAAACGCCGGATTCAAAAGCTCTCGGCCAGATCAGAAGCCGCCCTCTAAAGGCGCCAGAGACGAACTCTCCAGCCTGAATAAAATTCTGGACCAAATATGTCAGGTCCATAGCACCCCTGGCAAACCAGCCAATCATACCCACAGAGAATGTTGGGTCTTCAAGCAGTCCGGCAAGCTCAACGCCATACACAAGGGGGAGGATACACCAAGCGAAGATGAGGATGAGCCTCTCAAGGGAGACGCTAGGGAACAAAAGAAATTTCCACTAGAAGTCAAAACGGTAAACGTGTTACACGTGACCAATGGAAGAAACAAAACGACACTCCCAGAAAAATATGCCCGAAGGCCTATCACCGCGGAGTCCTGCCACTGGTCGTCTCAACCGATCACTTTCGACCATCGTGATTACTCAGCAAGTATCCGGCGTGCAAGATGGGCTGCCTTCGTATTATACCCAATAATTGACGGATACTGCCTCGCATGAGTCCTGATGGATGGTGGCAGCATTCTAAATCTAATATACTAGGATACAATCCGCGATATGGGGATAGACCCAACAAAAATTCGCCATAGCAATACTACCTTTAAAGGAGTAACGCCAGGCCCAGGGGCTCATTGCACGGGCTCCCTGCTACTAAAAGTTATATTCGGCTTCTTGGATAACTTCCGTAGCGAACATCTAACCTTCAACATCGCTCCGTTCCAAAGTGGCTATCAAGCACTACTCGGACGCGAAGCTTTCGCTCGCTTTAATGCAATACCACACTACGCTTCCCTCACACTCAAGATGCCCAGTTCACGTGGCATCATTATAGTGAACGGAAATATTAAGCGATTTCTGTGCGCCGAAGAGCGTGCGGCTGCCTTGACAGCCGCACACTAAAAATGGCCTCACCAACTAAAACATTTTTTGACTATTTACTGTGAAGCAAAAGCTCCACAGTCTTTTATTCAAATATATAAAAGAAGAGAGGTCCACCTATATACAAACTAAAAAATGCAGAATAGAGACTTACCTACTTACCTATGTTACAATATACAAATAAACCATATGCAGTAAACTAAGGAAGATTATTAACCCAAGCTAAGAAAGCAGGCTTAACACTCTCCCTCACTCTATGATACAACAAGTTGATGTCATGTACAAATTTTCCCCTCCACACCCCAAAAGAGGCCCTCTCGGATCTGAATATCTTGCCATTCCTAGTAGTCCAAATGCACCAAGCCGTCGTGAGCATGACCTCAAAGAAAAAAGGCTGATGAAAATTCTTCTTGGCGTGCAACAGGCAGGAGGTCACATCCTGACCTCTGGACCAATCAATCTGAAGATACGACCAGACCCATTGACTGAAGTTGCAATTGAAGAAGAGGTGGAACCTATCCTCATGGAGACTGGCAAGATAAAGGACACCGTTATTATCCTCCTAATCAGACCTCCAATGTCGCCGGAGAAGGATGTCGCGAGTGTTCAGACGATCAAGAAAGAGAAACCAGCCAAAAACCTTGATCTTCATCGTGCATGAGCTTCTCCAAAGCCAAACACAGGGTGTAATTGTCGGAAGGTGCGTGTGCATTATGGTGTAGAAGCTCTTAGCAAAGTAACCAGCCTTCGACGGCCAAGACCAGACATCAGGAACAATAGCATCTCTTTGCAGTATAGTGACCCAATGAAGAAGGTGCTCAAGTTCATAAGCTGCATTGCTAGAGAGTGGCAAGTGAAACATTGATGCCACATCCTCAATATCCAAGAAATCCATGGCTGAGATCTTATCATCCTTTACAAAGGAGAAAAGGTGAGGCAGACGGTCCCGAAGAGGTCTGTTAGAGTTGTTAACGATCCAGCTATTAGACCAGAACAAAATTGAATCACCCTGATTCAAAGTGGCCGAAGAGATTGCTCTGTAAGAATCAGCCAACTTGAAAACGTCCCTCCACCAGAAAGAGCCACACAGCACCGTGGCCTGAGGAACAACACCATCATAATAAGAGTTCCAGATAAGAGAGACCCACGGGATATCTTCCTTATTGAAAAACTTATGAAGATGCTTTATGAGTAAGGCTTGGTTCTGAAGATGTAAGTTAATAATGCCAAGACCACCCTTGTCCTTGGGCCTACAGACCAACTCCCATGCTGCAAGGGATTGTTTAGGTGTGTCTGAGTTGCCACGCCAGAGACACTGTCGTTGAATTCGTTCCAGTTGCTTAATTATGCCTATTGGGATGTCCAAAGTATAGAGAAAATATATAGGCATAGAGGATAGCACAGAGGTCAACAACTGGAGCCTGGATCCTTGATTCAACATGGCAGAACTAGCAGTAAGCCTTCTTTCCATCCTATCAACCAAAGGCATAAGATCAATAATCCTTGGCTTAGTAGTTCCCATGGGAAGACCTAAGTATGTGAAAGGAAGTGTCCCCAAAGAGCAGCCAAACACAGCCGCAAGCCTAACGGCCTCCTCATCGTCAACATTAAGGGGCACCATTGTGGATTTCTGAAAATTCACTTTGAGGCCAGTTGAAGCATAGAAAACATCCAACATTTCCTTGAGAGCAATAAGCTGGGAGTCCATTGCGGGCACTATTAAAATGGTATCGTCAGCATATTGGATGATTGGAAAATGTGGATCATGGGAGGGAATTGGCAGGTTGAGGATTCCATCAGCCAGCATTTTGTTGACAACTGATTGCAGAAGATCGGCAGCTATTACAAAGAGTAGAGGGGATAAAGGGTCCCCTTTCCTAACACCACATTTGCACTGAAATTGCTTGCCTGGCACTCCATTTAGCAAAACCGAAGAAGAGCCAGAAGATAGGATTTCCTTAACCCAAGCTAGCCATTTGACATCAAAACCCTTCTGCTGCAGGATTAACAAAATTGCTTGATGCTCTATCGTATCAAAAGCCTTAGCAAAGTCCAACTTTAAAATCAAAATAGGTCTCTTGGATTGTTTGCACTGGTGGATGTACTCAAAAGCCCACGCCAGGCAGTCTTGAATGGACCTGGACTTCAGGAATCCATACTGATTTTTGTGGATACATTTAAGGATCACCAACTGAAGCCTATTAGCAAGCAACTTAGTTAAGAACTTGAGACATGTGTTGGTCAAAGAGATGAGCCTGAAATCCCCTGGACTCTGAGGAGAAATCATTTTAGGAATGAGAGTTATCAGGGAGCCATTAATTCCCTCCAAGCTCAGGGAGCCAGCAGCAAATTGTTCAATCAACTTCAAAAAATCATTCTGAATAACAGGCCAGCATTTCTTAACAAAAAGTCCATTAAACCCATCAGGCCCAGGGGCCCTATCCGTAGGCAGTTCCTTCAAAACCTTATCAATTTCAGCTTGTGAAAAGGGCCTCGACAGATCATGCAAGCCATCTATGGGCTGGATGAGGTCAGCCAAACAGAAGCCCATCCGGATCCCTCTGGACTGGCCCATCCTAGATTTGAAAGAGTGCCAAAGGACTCCCGTCATTTGGTCATGATCATGAACAATAACTCCATCATCCGATACCAGACTAGCAATGCTGTTTTCCCGCATCCTCTCAGACGCCATAGCATGGAAAAATTTGGAGTTTTCCTCACCAACTTTGATGTAGCGAATCGTACAGCGCTGCTTCCAGTAAATATATTGCAACCGAAGCAACTCCTCATGATGCAGCTTACCTATCTTCCCGAAATTGAACTCGGGGACTGTGAGAGGCCTGCACTCCTCCAGAGTATCCAAACAGAGAATCACTTTTGAGCAATTTAGAATAACTTTCTTTATGGAAGAAAGATTGATATGCCATCTCTTTAGATCACTCCTAAGGCGCTTGAATTTCTTTGAAATAACCGCAGCTGCCGAGCCCACACAAGCTAAAGGAGCATTCCATGAGGCCGTGACACAGTCCATAAATCCAGGTAAATCCACCCAGTAGTTTTCAAACTGAAAGACTTTTGCTCTAGGGATGGTGGTGTCAATAGATACCAAGCACGGGATGTGATCAGAACCCGTACGAGCAAGCGGGTGAACGACTGTGTTAGGGTATAAGGAGATCCAAGAACTAGATGTGAAGAACCAGTCCAATTGTTCAAGGAGAGGCTGCTACTGCATATTAGACCAGGTATAAGCCCTACCCTTCAACGGCAATTCCAGTAAACCAAGATGGCCATCTCATTGAACAAAAAGATATCATTCACATCACCACCAGGTAAATTCCTGTTGTCCAAAGATCTGATGAAATTAAAATCCCCCAGTAACATCCAGTTAGTATCCACGGGTATTTGCAGATGATATAGCCAATGAGCAAAGTCATCACGCAAAGGGCCGTCACATGGGCCATACACAGAAACCAGATTCCAAACTTCAGAGTTATGAACTGAAGTAAAGGAAACCATGACAGCAAAACGCTGGATTTCTAGGAGACAACCAGTGAAAATAGCTGAATTCCAAACAACTAAGATACCCCTAGAGGCCCCATGCGAGGGAGCGAATGCAAAATTATCAAATCTGCACGAGCAAAATTGCCGGATGAACTTAATGTCAAAAGATTCACATTTTGTTTCTTGCAAACAGACAATGGAGCAGTTACTTTCCTCAATCTTAGCATGGACGTCTCATTGACGTTTCTCAGAGTTTAAACCACGCACATTCTAGCACAGAACTTTCCAATTATGAAAACGCGGATTATCCATAAAGAAACTCAAAGGGGTAATCAAACAACTCCACTGCATAATAGAGAAGATAACTGCCACCGGGTTCATACAGGTAGATAGATAATAGGTTCTCAGACACAGACCTAGCGCTGCCCACGAAATTAACATAAACTAGCCACCCCATAAGCTCACAAGGAACAGAGCAAAGTTCAGACTGCTGACACAAAAGCAAGGGCCGACGAACATATGAAACAAAGCAAAAAAGGAATGACACTGCATTCCCGCCCAATTGACGTCTACAAGCTTCACTTATCATCATGATCGGTGTGCTTGTCTTCGGCCTCAGGACTTGCCGTAAGCTTGTCCTCGGTGAGCTTCTCCGGTGAGATCCCCAGAGATTCTCCAATACGCTGCATGAAACTGATAGGTGTAGGTGGTGGAACTACCGTGCTGTGCTCCTCCGCCGCAGACGAATTCTCATCCTGAGAAACAGAGCCAAACCTAGGCTTCTTAGCACGAGGTCGCCGGAGGGGGGACGGCTTGTTGGGAATAGCAGAGGTAGGCTTAAAACCCTACTTCTTGGCGCAACTGCGGGTCATTCGCCTAGTAGAAAAATCCTCTGGAGAACGAACGAGCTTGGGTCCCTGACGACGGCCACGTTTATCACGACCTCGCAGGTCGTCACGACCTCGGACACGGTTAGACGAGTCCGGTGCAGCTATATGCAGTTTATACCGGATCAATGATCACACCGCTATTACAAATACAAGGGGCTCAACATGCGCAGACAAGTGGCAATTCTTACTCACCTTGAATTATACATGGTTTATTTAAAAACTATCTTTTTGCACGACAGCTTTTTTTACCTAAGCTCCTCTCTTTTATAGATAATCATCGTGCTACACCCGTCCAGGATACGGCACAATGGAGACACAGGCGCAGACGTGCAGCAGGGACCCGCTCCAAGGATTCTTTTTAGATTAAGACCCTGCGTAAACCTTTTTTACTGTCTCTTGTTGATACATATCCACTAAATTCTTAGCACAATTAAGAAGGATGCTGATGTCTTGGCATGTGGCCACGTCAGAATAATGCACGTACCTGGACACAAGGGGCTTCTTACAAGCGGCACTATTTCGGCCCGGTTTATACCATAAAGACCGAATACCTTAGGGAGTGTTTGGCGTCGCGAGTTCGGCCTTATATGCATTAGCTCCGAATCATTGTCTTTGGTAAAATGTTGGGTTTGCCCGGCTCCTGTGTTTTGGTGCCTTACGTTCCGCTTTTCCGGCTAAGGTAGCACCAGGAGAACTACTGCGATTGTGTCCTAGTTCATCCGGATGAGCGCCTCAGTAGAGAAAGCCGAAAACTGACTGTCATGATATAGCGTGAGACTGGTCAACCACTCGATGACCTATCAGAATGTTAGAATTCCTCCGCCTTAATGAAGGGCCGTTTTTCGGCCAGGCATATACGCACCCCGCAATCGAGAGAGTGCGGAGCCACCAGGGGCTATCTAGTAGCCCCACTGTCAAACTCCTATGGCTAAGTGAAAGTGTTAAAGCATTATAGTCTCGTTGCCTCGCTCGCTGCGCTATCACCTCCTTATCAGGACCAAGACGTTGGGTTAAGTGTGAACATGCGTTTTTTGCGAGCACCTCCGCATTATATGCGTGGGGGTTGAAGCCGACGGCTGCAATCTTTCAGGTTATGCAGATGTATACATAAACGGCCGTACAGGAGGCATCATACTACTTTCAAGAAAAAGTATAAACATAGCCTTATAAAAACTTCATAAAAGCATTATGTTTACAATGAGAATACATATCACTCAAACATAATATTTTTCGAGCACTGGGCCTCTATCAAACAAGCACCCTCGAGAACTTCCTCGAAATAGTGCTCGGCAGCCACACGGCCTATGACCGAACCCTGCGCCGCAACAGTGGTAGCATCCATCTTCGCCTAGTATGCTTTAACACGGGCAAGGGCCATCCGCGAGCCTTCTATGCACGCCGACCTCTTCATCGCATTAATGCACAACACCGCATCAAGGAACTGCTGCACTAAGCTGAAATAGTTGTTCGGCTTAGGCCCTTCTGGCCATAGCTGATCCACAACAGACCTCATGGCGAGTCCGGACAACCTATTCAGTTCGGCCCATTCGGCTAGCTGGTCAGTCAATGAAAGCGGACGCTCTGGAACGTGGAATTGCGTCCAGAACAGCTTGTCCACTTCACGATCTGTCTGACCTTGGAAGTACTTGGCCGCATTGGCAGCGCTCGCCGCCAAATCCATATACGCATCTGCTGAGCTCCACAGCCGATCCAGAGGGGCATACCGTGGATCTCCGAACTTCCTCCGTAACATGAAGGGTTTCCCAGCCGCAATATCCCCGGCTTCCTGTAGCTCCTCCTTCACTCTCATAGCAGAACGGGTGCCTTTGTCTGCCGCCGTAGCCTTCTCAAGGTCCATTGCCTTTGCTTGATTTTCTTTCTCAAGGACCCGGCAACGGTCGGCAATGTCTTTTAACTCTACGGCCATCTTGGCCATCTTCTCCTGGCTCCTGCAATGTGTGGCCTTCTCGGCTTTCAACTCTTCGGGTGCCTTCAAAGCAGCCGCATTACTAATCCTCGCTTGTTCCTTGGCTCGGGCAAGTTCCGCCCGCAAGGCTTCCACGGTGGCAGCTCCATCTACAGTCAAAACATATTAAAGATACTGGCATTATGCTGCTCTTACTATGTGGCGTTCACCAGATGATAACACTTACCCTGTGCCTCGTCAAGCCTCTTGTTAACAAGCTTGATGTCGGCGTCTGCCGCATCCAGTTGCCGTTTTAATTGGGCAAACTCATTAGCCCGGCTAGCCACCAGAGCTTCCACCACCTGCACATAGAGGCAGTCTGGTTATTGCCTGGGAATATGATCCTCTATTCGCCGCCGTTCTCGACGACAACCAGAGTCTCAGGGGCTACTATCTACACAGGGCACACCTAACATGTGCAGTACTATCACATATTATCTCACATACCTCAAAGCCTGTCAGTAGACTCATAAAGGCTTCATGTAATCCGCTTTCCGCGGACGAGATTCTCTCCATCACCGTACCCATCAACATACGGTGCTCTTCCGAGATGGCCGCTCGCCCCACCAACTCCCTCAGAATGTCCGACCGCACACCAGGAGGTGTCGGACTCTTTCGTATGCTCTCTTCGGGAGCCGGACACTGGGGACTTCTGGGGTCTATGTGACTATCTTCTGGCCTCATTGGATCTGAAGAGGCCCTCCGCGACGACACTTCGGGGTTGCCCGCTTCTGGAGCGGAGGAGTCCGGGGGAGGCGTTTCGCTCTCCAACATCTCCGGAAGAAGATCCCCCGAAGACGAACTCATTTGAGAGGGGTTGAGGCCCGAACTGCAAGATATATGCGGTGGTTGTTTTCTCAGAGGAAAAATATAGCATACTCTTACTATTAAAATATTTTGGATCACTTACGACTCGTTGGAGGGCTGGTCCCCTCGCGGACTTTGTGCGGCAAAAGCACCCCCCGAGGCAGGACCCTCTGTCGGAGACTTCTTCTCCTGTTTGGAGGCTTCGGCTTCCGGATCCTCGGAAGCAGTCCTTTTCCTACCCCGGTCGTCCTCCTTCGTGGAGACGCTCGTTCCCTCGGTCGGAGCGGGTAGCGATGGGGGCCCACGTTCGCCCGTATTATCCCCCTTGGTATCTTCCTTCAAGAGCTCCGAGCAAGGTGCGACCTTGAGCATCTTCTCCAATACCGGATTTTCCAAACCCTCAGGGAGGGGGCCAAACACCGAATCATCTTCGCCTTCATTAGCCAGTCTTGGTCAAAAGGCGAACTCTCAAATATAACCTCAAATAAAAGATAGTGTGTTCGGCTAGAGGATTTCTTACTTGTTCGTCGGCGCGGTTACTGCTCAGGCCCACGTCCTCGATGATATCCGGACATTCCACTTGAGGTCCGAAGAATGACTTGTACATCTCCTCGTGTGTCAGGCCGAGGAAACTTTGAATGGCACGTGGTCCCTCTGGGTTGAACTCCCACAGGTGCAGGGGCCGGTGTTTGCAAGGCTGGACTTGGCGAACCAGCATAACTTGTATCACCGCAACCAAATTGAAATCTCCCTCGAAGATATCTCAGATGCGGCTTTATAGTATAGGCACGTCCTTGGCTGGACCCCAGCTCAGACCCCTGCTAATCCATGACATCAGTTGTGGTGGGGGCCCGAGCAGAAAGCGGGGGCAGCCGCCCACTTGGCACTTCTGGGAGCCGTGACATAAAACCACTCCCGTTGCCATAATTCGGGTACCTCTGGAAAGGAACCTCTCGGCCATGGAGCTCCTGCCATCTTGCCTATTGATGCACCTCCGCACGTTGCTTGTTGCCCCTCGATCATCTTCAGCTTTACTTCAAAGGTCTTGAGCCACATGCCAAAGTGAGGGGTAACGCGGAGGAAGGCCTCACAACAACAATAAATGTCGTGATGTGGAGAAAGGAGTCCGGGGCTAGATCGTGGAAATCTAACCCGTAATAGAACATCAAGCCCCTAACGAAAGGATCCATAGTGAGGCCTAGACCTCGAAGGAAGTGGGAGACGAACACAATGTTCTCGTTGGGTTCGGGAGTAGGGACGACCTGCCCTTGAGCAGGTAGCCGATGCGAAACCTCGGCGGTCAAATATCTGGCCTCCCTCAACTTCTTAATGTCCTCTTTCGTAACGGAGGAGGGCGTCCATCGGCCTTGAAGGCTGGATCCGGACATGGTTGAAGATCCGGAGCACCTGACCTGGGCTTTGGGTGTTTGAACTCGAGGCGGGGGAAGGGTTTGATTGAGAACGGGAGGGAAAAAGCGAAAACCTTGTCCCCTTATAAAGAGGGTGAATA
Organism: Triticum monococcum; assembly: GCA_034509565.1. Taxonomy (NCBI): domain Eukaryota; kingdom Viridiplantae; phylum Streptophyta; class Magnoliopsida; order Poales; family Poaceae; genus Triticum; species Triticum monococcum. Next base: position 636,173,740 of record CM067847.1, on the reverse strand, counting down.
TCAAGCATCCTCTCTGTAGCCGGTTAGGACTTACCTATAATCTAGGAGTCCTAGACACGGTTGGGTTACCCACGAACCGCATTAATGAGAATCCCGTAATTAGGGGAACACGATCTCCGCTTCGGCAAGACGTGTCAAGAAACCGCCTCGCGTTATGTGTGGAGCTGGTTAAGAGAAACAATTCGAATAATCACCGGGCCAAGACATGACGTCATGCTGTCAAAACAAGCTAGCAAATTAGATCTGCAGAAAAATTATTCTCTCTACGGTGGAATGTGGAACTTATTTTGCAGGGTCGGACACTATCCTCATATTCAACTTCTTCTATAATGTATTCAGAGAAGGAACCCGCCTTGCAATGCCGAAGACAACTGCACGACGGACTCGTCATCATTGAAGCCTGGTTCAGGGGCTACTGTGGGAGTCCTGGATTAGGGGGGTCTCCGGATAGCCGGACTATCTCCATTGGCTGAACTGTTAGACGATGAAGATACATGATTGAAGACTTCGTCTCGTGTCCGGGTGAGACTCTACTTGGCGTGGAAGGCAAGCTAGGCAATACGTATATGGATATCTCCTCCTTTGTAACCGACCTTGTGTAAGCCTAACCCTCTCCGGTGTCTATATAAACCGAAGGGTTTTAGTCCGCAGGACAACAATCACAACATACAATCATACCACAGGCTAGCTTCTAGGGTTTAGCCTCTCTGATCTCGTGGTAGATCTACTTAACACCCATATCATCTATATTAATCAAGAAGGATGTAGGGTTTTACCTCCATCAAGAGGGCCCGAACCTGGGAAACTTCGTGTCCCTTGCCTCCTGTTACCATCCGGCCTAGACGCACAGTTCGGGACCCCCTACCCGAGATCCGCCGGTTTTGACACCGACAATGCATATCTGGTCCGAGTTGGCAATTTGGGTGGTATTTACCACATCCACCAATTGAATATGACGGGGGGGGGGGGGACTTTTGCCCTCCTGTGTTCGGTGATCTGGGCTCTTCGTCGCTATCGTTGCTTTGAGACCCCTCTTCTTTGGCGCCTGCCTTGCCGGCTTGTTTGAAGACCCAACATTCTTTGTTGGTATGGGTGGCTGGCATTTCTGGGGTGCCATGAATTTGGCATTAGCGATCGAGTATGCAGTCTAGACTGGATGGACCCAAATTTTTATTTTTGGGTGGCCCTTTCCGCTGACCGGACTTTGAGCCTCTTAACCCGGCATTAAATGCAATATTTTTGGCGTTTTCACCATATTTGCGGCGCTTGTGTTTGTTGCGTCATGGTTTGCCGTTGCTATCCCTGGCTTCTGATATGCCAGGTTTGCTTGCTGTATTGGTACTACGAGCCAACCAGCTATCTTCGCCCGCACAAAAGCGGGTCATAAGTGTCGTGAGGGATGCCATGGATTTTGGCTTCTCTTGGCCGAGGTGCCAGGCGGGCCATTCGTCACGGATATTATGCTTAAATGCCGCTAAGGCCTCTGCATTCGGACAGTCGACAATTTGGTTCTTCTTGGTTAGGAACCGGGTCCAGAATTTCCTAGCCGATTCCCCTGGCTGCTGAGTTATATGACTTAAATCGTCAGCGTCCGGCGGTCACACATAAGTGCCCTGGAAATTGTCCAGGAATGCCTCTGCCAGGTTCTCCCAACTTCCAATGGAGTTTGCCGGCAAGCTATTGAGCCAATGCCGAGCCGGCCCTTTGAGTTTTAGCGGGAGATACTTGATGCCATGTAGGTCATCCCCGCGGGACATGTGAATGTGGAGCAAGAAGTCTTCTATCCATACCGCGGGGTCTGTAGTACCACCATATGATTCGATGTTTATGGGTTTAAACCCTTCTAGGAATTTGTGATCCATTACTTCATAAGTGAAGCATAAGGGGTGTGCGGCACCTCTGTGCCGGGCTATATCGCGACGCGGTTCATACGAGTCTTGTCTGCCATGTCCGGCTCGGCCGGATTTGCTTTTAGTGTATCCGGCGTGACGATCATCATCGCGTGTTGGTGCGCGCCCCCATGATCTGTAGATCGATCTTGCATGTTTTGCCTTGTTTTCCAATACGTCTCGCAGGTCCCGCGTGTTGCCCCGGGCCTTGATATTTTTGTTTGATTGGCGGCGGGGTGCGGGCTGGACTTCGGGCTGAAATGCCTCTCTGTCTCGGCCACGAGGTGGCCCGTCAGCTGCATCGTACGCTGGTGATGTGGGTTTCAATGCTTCCTCCTTGAGGTGAGTTAGCAACCTTTGCTTTGGATAACTCTTGGTTGGGCGCTCGAGTTCGTATTCCTCGGCCGTAAGGACTTCGGTCCATCTGTCTGCTAGCAAATCTTGATCGGCTCTAAGCTGTTGTTGCTTTTTCTTCAAGCTATTTTTTGTGGATATAAGCCGACGCTTGAAGCACTCCTGCTTGACGGGATCCTCAGGCACGATAAATTCTTTGTCGCCGAGGCTCAACTCGTCTTCGGAGAGAGGCATGTAATTGTCCTCCTCCGATTCTCCATCTGATGCCTGCCCTCGAGGGCTAGCTTGTTCATCGTCCCGCTCTAAATCGTGCTGGAGGGGATTGTTGTCGTCTCCGGCACTATCCGGAGTGTTATTGTCTCTTGTGCCAGTATCACTACTTTTGCTATGGCGGGACTTAGAGCGGCGCCGCTGACGTCGGCGCTTGGGTTGCTTCTTGGAGGGGTCATCCTTCGCTGTCTCGTCACCATTGCCTTCTTTGGGGGTGTCCACCATGTATATATCATATGATGAGGTGGCGGTCCAGCGCCCTGTGGGCGGTGGTTCCCGTTCGTCTTCTGCATCGTCGTCCATACCGTCGATGTCGAGCATGTCGGTTAAATCGTTGACAGTGGCTACTAAGTGGGTCGTGGGTGGGCAGCAAATTTCTTCATCGTCCACATCCCATTCTAGCCGGACATAGTTCGGCCGAGGTTCTCCTGATAAGGAGTGAGGGAGTCCTGGATTAAGGGGTGTCTGGATAGCCAGACTATAACCTTTGGCCGGACTCTTGGACTATGAAGATACAAGATTGAAGACTTCGTCCCGTGTCCGGATGGGACTTTCCTTGGCGTGGAAGGCAAGCTTGGAAATACGGATATGTAGATCTCCTCCCATTGTAACCGACTCTGTGTAACCCTAGCCCTCTCCGGTGTCTATATAAACCGGAGGGTTTTAGTCCATAGAAAAAAGGACAATCATACCATAGGCTAGCTTCTAGGGTTTAGCCTCTTTGATCTCATGTTGGATATACTCTTGTACTACCCATATCATCAATATTAATCAAGCAGGAGTAGGGTTTTACCTCCATCGAGAGGGCCCAAACCTGGGTAAAAACATTGTGTCCCTTGTCTCCTGTTACCATCCGCCTAGACGCATAGTTCGGGACCCCCTAGCCGAGATCCGTCGGTTTTGACACCGACATTGGTGCTTTCATTGAGAGTTCCTATGTGTCGTCACCTTTAGGCCCGATGGCTCCTCCGATCAACAACAATGATGCGGTCCAGGGTGAGACCTTTCTCCCCGGACAGATCTTCGTGTTCGGCGGCTTTGCATTGCGGGCTAATTCGCTTGGCCATCTCGAGCAGATTGAAAGCTACGCCCCTGGCCGTCAGGTCAGATTTGGAAGTTTTAACTACATGGCTGACATCCGCGGAGACTTGATCTTCAACGGACCCGAGCCACAACCAAGCGCGCCGCACTGTCACGATGGGCATGACTTAGCTCTACCGCCGAACAGTGCCCTGGAGGCCGCGCCCGCAACAGCTCCGACCCTTAGATCGGAGCCAACTGCGTCGATCGAGGGCGTGTGGCTAGACACCGCCTCGGGGGCTGCAGTCTCAACGGCGATTGATCCGAACACCAGCTTTATCCTCTGCGAAGCCCGTGACTCCAAGGTGCCGGACCTTGCTCCGGACTCCGAACCCTCCGCGCCCCTGCCAATCGAATCCGATTGGGCGCCGACTATGGAATTCACCGCCGCAGATATCTTTCAGCACTCGCCCTTCGGCGACATTCTGAATTCACTAAGGTCTCTCTCTTTGTCAGGAGATCCCTCGCCGGATTATGGCCAACAGGATTGGGATGCGGACAACAAAGAAATTCGACGCCCACCCACCACCCACTTCATAGCCACTATCGATGATTTAACCGACATGCTTGACTTCGACTCCAAAGACATTGACGGCATGGACGACGATGTACGAGGCAAACAGGAACTAGCACCCACAGGGCACTGGACAACCACCACATCCTACGATGTATACATGGTGGACACACCCAAAAGAAACAACAAGGACAAACGGGAGGACGCAACGAAGGGTCGTTCCTCCAAAAAGCAGTCAAAGCGGCGGCGTAAGCGCCGCTAAAAGCCCCGCCTCGACAGAGACATCGGTCATACAGACCTAGCCCCAAAGCAGGGTGAGCCGGCGAACGATGAACATGGCATCGAGCAACCGTCCAAACAAGGCAACTTGGATAAACAAACCGCACAACCCGTCCCCGGCGAAGATAACAGTCCGGACGACCTCACGCCGGACAAGTTCCTGGAGCAGAAGAACCTCCACAAAAGGCTCGTCGCCACTGCGCGTAGCCTGAAAAGGCAGAAGCGGAAGCTCAAAACAGTGGAAGATGCACTCAGAATCAGGTGGAGCAAAGTACTCAACACCGCAGACAAATACGGTGACAGTCGCCACACAAAAAGCTACCCGAAGCGAAAGCTCCTGCCTGAATTTGATGAGGAGGCCTTAGAACCTCCGCAATCAACAAATAAGGAAGCCACCCAGTCGGATAAACGACCCCATGTCCAATATAGAGCAGCAAGAGGCACTGCACACAATCTAGCACGCGACCCACTCAAGGATTCGCATCAAAAAGATGGCCCGACCAGATCTATCTACGGGCCAAGAAAGCAAGCTTTAGTAAGCAATGCAACACAACAAACATCCGAACACTACGGCACACCCAAATGCAGGGGTGCTGCACACCCCCTATGTTTCACCGATGAGGTGCTGGACCATGAATTTCTAGCGAGATTCAAGCCCGTAAACATAGAGGCGTACGACGGAACGACAGACCCTAGAGTCTGGATTGAGGACTATATTCTCCATATCCATATGGCCAGAGGAGATGACCTCCATGCCATAAAATACTTACCCCTCAAGCTCAAAGGGCCAGCCCGGCAATGGCTTAAAGGCCTTCCGGAAAACACCATTGGAAGTTGGGAAGAGCTCAAGGATGCTTTTCGGGCAAATTTTCAAGGGACCTATGTCCGGCCTCCGGATGCAGACGATTTAAGTCATATAACTCAACAGCCCGGAAACTCTGGAATAGATTTCTTACTAAAAAGAACCAGATAGTCGACTGTCCGGACGCCGAAGCCTTAGCAGCTTTCAAACACAGCGTTTGAGACGAATGGCTCGCCAGACACCTCGGCCAAGAAAAGCCAAGAACAATGGCCGCATTAACAAGCCTCATGACCCGCTTTTGCGCGGGAGAGGACAGCTGGTTGGCAAGATGCAGCACCAGCGACCCAAGTACATCCGAAGTCAGGGACGGTAACGGGAAACCGCATCACAGGAAGGACCAGCGCCGGAATAAGGGAAACAGCCCGAAGAGCACAGCAGTTAACACTGGATTCAAAAGCTCTCGGCAGGGCCAGAAAAAGCTGCCCCTCAAGGATAACAGGGACGAGCTATCTAGCCTAAACAAAATCTTGGACAAAATATGTCAAATCCACAACACTCCCGGGAAGCCTGCAAACCATACCCACAGAGAATGTTGGGTCTTCAAGCAATCCGGCAAACTCAACGCCGAACACAAGGGGCTCGATACACCAAGTGAGGACGATGACGAACCCCACAAGCAGAGCACCGGGAAACAAAAGAATTCCCACAAGAAGTCAAAATAGTAAACTTACTTCACGTGACAAAAGGGAAAAACAAACTGGCGCCTATAGAGATACGCGCCATGCGGCCTATCACAAAGGAGTCTCGCCACTGGTTGTTAAAACCGATCACCTTCGACCATCAGGATTACTCCGGAAGTATCCGGAATGCAGGTTGGACCGCCTTGGTATTAGATCCGATAATCGATGGATTCCACTTTACACAAGTCCTGATGGACGGCGGCAGTGGTCTAAACCTGCTATATCAGGACACAGTCCGCAAAATGGGGATGGACCCAACAAAAATTCGCCATAGCAACACTTCCTTTAAAGGAGTAACGCCAGGCCCGGATGCCCATTGCACGGGTTCTCTCCTGCTAGAAGTAATGTTCGGTTCCCCGATAACTTCCGCCGCGAAAAGCTAACCTTCCACATCGCCCCATTTTCAAGTGGCTATCAAGCACTACTGGGACGCGAAGCTTTCACCCGCTTTAACGCAATACCGCATTATGCATCTCTCATGCTTAAGATGCCCGGCCCACGAGGCATCATCTCACTAAAGGGAAACATTGAATGTTCCTCGCGCGTAGAAGACTATACGGCTGCCTTGACAGCCACACATTAAAACAGCTTCACCAACAAAAGCATCTAACAGGTCATTAAGACCGCGGACACGGCTAGGCGAGTCCGGAGCAAACTTATAATTGATAAAGGTTTTTGTAGCCGTACACCCCTATACAAGGGGCTCCGCATATGTAAAATAAGCGACAATAAGGCTCAATTTTCCCCATCTTGAATTATACTTTGTTTACTTAGTACAACATATATTTTGCATGGCTATTCTTCTTTCAACTAAGTTCATCTCTTTTACAGATGAACACCGTGCTACACCCGTCCAGGACACGGCGCAACGGAGACACAGGCGCAGACGTGCAGCAGGGACCCGTCCCAAGGATTCTCTTTAGATTAAGACCCTGCGTAAACCTTTTTCACTGTCTCTTGTTGATGCACATCCCCCGGATTCACAGTATAACCGAGGAGGATGCTATCGTCTTGGCATGTGGCCACGTCAGAATTTCGCACGTACCTGGACACCAGGGGCTTATTATCATGGGCACTGCTCAGCCCGTTTTTATAAAGACCGAATACCTTAGGGAGTGTTCGGCGTCGCGAGTTTGGCCTTATATGCATCAACTCCGAATCATGTCTTTGGTCAAATGTTGGGTTTGCCCGGCTCCTGTGTTTTGCTGCCTTACATTCCGCTCTATCGGCTAAGGCAGCACCAGGAGAACTACTGCGATTGTGCCCCGGTTCAGCCAGGCGAGCACCTTAGTAGAGAAAGCCAAAAACTGACTGTCATGATATAGCGTGAGACTGGTCAACCACTCGATGACCTATCAGAGTCTTCGGGATTCCTCCGCATTAACGAAGGGCCGTTTCCCGGCCAGGCACACACGCGCCCCGAGTTCGGGCGAGCTCGGCGCCACCAGGGGCTATATAGTAGCCCCCTGTCAAACTCCTATGGCTAAGTGAAAGTGATAAAGCATTATAGTCCAATTGCCTAGTTCGTTGCGCTATCACCTCCTTCATGGACCAAGACGTTGGATCAAGTGTGAGAATGCGCCTTCTGCGAACACCCCCGCATTATATGCATGGGGGCTGAAGCCGACGACTGCCATCTTTCAGATTATATACACATATACCTCAACGGCCGCACAAGAGGCATTATAATACTTGCAGGCACAAGTATAAAAAGCTTTTACAATTCATCAAAATATTGTTTTACAATAATACAAGTTATTCGAACATAATATCCTTTGAGCACTGCGTCTCTATTAAACGAGCGCCTTGCAGAACTTCCTGAAAATAGTGCTCAGCAGGTATTCGGCCTCCGTCTGAATCTTGGGATGCAACAGCGGCGGCCTCCATCTCCGCCCAGTATGTCTTGACACGGGCAAGGGCCATCCGCGCACCCTCTATGCATGCTGACCTCTTCATCGCATTGATATGCGGCACGGCACCAAGGAACTGCTGCACCAAGTGAAAGTGCAACTATCCCTAGGTGGTTTCGGTAATTCATAACAACATATAGCTCATTGAGCTAATGCTATTCCAAGATGATTATTTCAGGAAAGCTCAATGATTGGCATGGCATGGATGTTGAAAGTGGATCCCTCAAAATGCTAAGGACAAAGGATTGGCTCAAGCTCAAAAGCTCAAGACTCTTCATTTTATATTTTAGTGATCCAAGATCACATTGAGTCTTTAGGAAAAGCCAATACTATCAAGGAGGGATGAGGTGTTGCTTAATGAGCCTCTTGCTTCATGTGCTTAGTGATATGCTCCAAAACCCTCAACTACTTTTCCATATCCACATTTGACCTAAACCCAAAGCCAAACTCGGTCCTACCGATTCTTTCAACCCGGCGCCACCGAGTTTCACTTGTCATAGCCATTGCCAAACCCTAGCAAATCGGTTCTACCGATAGGGATCTCGGTCTCACCGAGATGGGATTGCAAACTCTCTGTTTCCCTTTCGTAACTTTTCGGTATCACCGAAAGAGCGGATCGGTCCCACCGAGATTGCAATGTAAACTCTCTGTTTCCTTTTTGTAACTTTTCGGTCTCACCGAAAGAGCAAATCGGTCCCACCGAGTTTGCCTGACCAACTCTCTGGTTAGCTAATTACCAAAATCGGTCTCACCGAGATTACTTTATGCCCTAACCCTAACAAAATCGGTCCTACCAAGTTGCATGTCAGTCCCACCGAAAATCTCTAATGGTCACTAGGTTTACTATTTCGGTCTGACCGAGTTTGTTGATTCGGTCCCACCGAGATTGGTAAATTGTGTGTAACGGTTGGATTTTGTGTGGAGGCTATATATACCCCTCCACCTCCTCTTCACTCGTGGAGAGAGCCATCAGAACACATCTACACTTCCAACCCATATGTTCTGAGAGAGAACCACCTACTCATGTGTTGAGACCAAGATATTCCATTCCTACCATATGAATCTTGATCTCTAGCCTTCCCCAAGTTTCTTTCCACTCAAATCTTCTTTCCACCAAATTCAAATCCCGTGAGAGAGAGTTGAGTGTTGGGGAGACTGTCATTTGAAGCACAAGAGCAAGGAGTTCATCATCAACACACCATTTGCTACTTCTTGGAGAGTGGTGTCTCCTAGATTGGCTAGGTGTCACTTGGGAGGCTCCGACAAGATTGTGGAGTTGAACCAAGGAGTTTGTAAGGGCAAGGAGATCGCCTACTTCGTGAAGATCTACCGCTAGTGAGGCAAGTCCTTCATGGGCGATGGCCATGGTGGGATAGACAAGGTTGCTTCTTCGTGGACCCTTCGTGGGTGGAGCCCTCCGTGGACTCGCGCAACCGTTACCCTTCGTGGGTTGAAGTCTCCATCAACGTGGATGTAGGATAGCACCACCTATCCGAACCACGGGAAAAACATCCGTGTCTCCAATTGCGTTTGAATTCTCCAAACCCTTCCCTTTACATTCTTGCAAGTTGCATGCTTTACTTTCCCCTGCCAATATACTCTTTGCATGCTTGCTTGAATTGTGTGATGATTGCTTGACTTGTCCTAAAGTAGCTAAAATCTGCCAAGAACTAAAATTGGGAAAAGGTTAAGCTTTTATTTGGTCAAGTAGTCTAATCACCCCCCCTCTAGACATACTTTCGATCCTACAAGTGGTATCAGAGCTTTGGTCTCTATTTGCTTTGATTTCCATAGCTTTTGGTGGTCATAGCCTTGGTTTCACAACCTAGGAGAGTATGGCGTCTAGCGAGGGAAATTATCACCGTAGAGGTCCTTACTTTGATGGTACTAATTTTGCTAGTTGGAAGCATAAAATGAAAATGCATATTCTTGGACATAACCCCGCCGTTTGGGCTATTGTGTGTGTTGGTTTGCAAGGTGACTTCTTTGATGGGAAAGAACCAAACCGTGAAGCTACCGCGGATGAGTTGAAGATGTTGCAATACAATGCTCAAGCTTGTGACATTCTCTTCAACGGATTGTGCCCCGAAGAATTTAACAAAATCAGCCGTCTTGAGAATGCAAAGGAAATTTGGGACACTTTGATTGATATGCACGAAGGTACTGACTCCATCAAGGAATCCAAATTGGATGTACTTCAAAGTCAACTTGACAAGTTCAAAATGAAGGATGGTGAAGGTGTCACTGAAATGTACTCTAGGCTTGCTCTCATCACAAATGAGATTGCCGGCTTAGGGAGTGAAGAGATGACCGATAGATTCATCATCAAGAAGAGTCTAAGAGCCTTGGATGGAAAATATGATACCGTGTGCACATTGATCCAAATGATGCCCAATTACAAAGATCTCAAGCCAACGGAGGTAATTGGAAGAATTGTTGCTCATGAGATGTCACTTAAGGATAAAGAGGAACTTCACAACAAATCAAGTGGTGCCTACAAAGCCTCATGTGAAGCCCCTACATCATCAAGTGAGAAACAAAACTTCAATGAAGAATTGAGCTTAATGGTGAAGAACTTCAACAAGTTCTACAAGAGTAGAAGCAAAGATAGAAGCTCCAAGTCAAGGTCCTACAATGACAAAAGATCTTCTAGTCTAGAGCGAAACTGCTACAATTGTGGAAGACCCGGACACTATTCCAATGAGTGTACGGCTCCCTACAAGAGAAGAGAAGACTCTCCAAAAATAAGAAGCAAAAGAGAAGAATCACCACCAAGAGAGAGAAGGAGTAGAAATGATCGTTATGAACAAAGATACTCACGGAGAAGCAAGGATTCGGAAAGGAAGGAAAAATCATCAAGGAGCTACATAAAACGAAGACATCAAGCTCATGTTGGTGAATGGGTATCCGACTCCGACGACCACTCCGAGAGAAGTTATCACTCCGACTCCGAATATACTCAAGATGAAGGTGTTGCCGGTCTAGCACTTGTGACAAGCAACTCCTATGATATATTTGACTCACCAAATGAAGGAATTGGAAGATGCTTCATGACCAAAGGTCCTAAGGTAACACACCCCGAGTATGTTGATTTTAATAGTGATGAAGATGACTTGTTAGGTGATGATGATTTACTTGTTGACAACTCTAGTGATGAATACTATGATGAAACATCAATTAATCATGCTAATCAAGATAAAACGAATGACAATGATAAGGAGAAGATTGAGGCTCTAACTAAAGAACTAAACACTCTTAATTTAGCTCATGAAACTATCTTCGAAGATCATCGAGAACTTTTAAGAGCTCATGAGAAGTTACGCTTTGAAAAGCTCAATCTTGAGCAAGAGCATGAGTTTTTAAAGGCAATCAATGATGATCTCCGCAAGAAAAGTTCTTCTTACATTGCCAAGCGTTTACTCTTATCCACTTACATGCCTCAAGTCAAGTCTAGTAACAAGAACAAGAAAGATTCTACCTCTAGTAGTAACAATGATCATGCTAAATCCAATATTGTTGCTTCTAGTAGTTCTCTTGATTCCACTAATGATTCTCTTAGCCAAGTTACACTTGAGCAAGAAAATAGCTTATTGAAGGGAATTATAGAGAAAGGAGTGTACAAAAGCCTTGCCGGGAGTAAGCAATTCGAGGAAATTGTGCGCAAGCAAGGAATGCACCGGAAGAATCAAGGTGTTGGTTTTGAACGAAAGTTCAATGCCAATGGAGTTGAGTGGGAAGAAGATCAATACCCCAAGACAAAGTTTGTTCCTCAACAAGAGAAGTATGATACTTCCTTCAAGGGGACACAAGCTCAAGATGATCTTCCACCACAAGACTACAAGCAAAAAGGCAAGGACAAGCTTCAAGAGGAAATTGATACATTTGAAGAAGCTCCTAAGACCTTAGTCAAGTGGATTCCCAAGACCACTCCAAGTTCCACTTCATCAAGTATGACTACAACTCCAAGGATTCCCATCAAGATGGTGTGGATCCAAAAGAAGAAGAACTAGAGAGTTCTTGAGGGTGACTCCGCCAACATACTTCACTCTTATCATTTTGGCAAGAACAAGTGCAATCAACTTCCACATCTTGCACTAGTTCAAGGAGTCACAAACCCTCTTGTTGGTAAGACAAGGGACAAGGTAACCTAAAAGTATTCATGGACATTATCTTGTGTGTGCATCACTCTATGTCTATGGATATCCTTGTTTGTTCCTTGTGGGACTAACCCATGTAGGTATTGAAAGTGCAATTCACTCAAATGGATAGCTCCAAGTGATCTACATCAACATTGAGCATCCACATCTTCAACATCTACATGAAGTCATCATCGACAAAACCCAAGGTTAGTTCATCCCTCTTAGGGGGGATATCACATCTAGGGGGAGCTTTACTCTAAGACTTGAGCTAAAGCAACTCTAAAGATGTGAACACAACAATGCTTTATGTAAAAGTGGTAACCCCACTTGAGCTTCAACGATGAGTATGACCTATGATCAAGTGTTCTCACTTGACTCCTAACTCAATATACTCATATATAGATGACCTAGTCATCGCCAATTGCTTGATAGATGCTAGAATTGGTTGTGCATGCTTTGTCACATATTTCAATTGCCATTTTATTGTGTGAGCATGTTGGTTGCATATTTTACTCATTCGAGGACATCCACTTGTTGTTGTGATTGTTTGGTTTTATTTCCTTTTGCCAAGTGGATGGACAAGAATGCCTAAGAACCTCCTCTAGCTATCTATGCTTTTCACGTCTCAAACTCTATTCATGCTACATCACAAAATTTGATCAAGTCAGATTCGAACCACTCTGTGTGAGGAGCACTCGGAGTCCCCGATTCGTCATAGACTTAAACTTCCAAAACCTCTTTATGATTCTCGGTCTGACCGATATCCTACTTTCGGTCCTACCGAGATCATTAAGTTGATCTGAATTTTCGATCTCGGTGCAACCGATTTGAACCATTCGGTCACACCGAGTTGCAATAAATGTATACAGTTTTGCATCTCGGTGCCACCGAGTTGTTCCACTCGGTCACACTGACAGGGTCGGGCTATATATAGTCACGGGCAAAAATTTGGAAATTTCTCCGAACCCCTTCGCCCGCGCGATAGCTCGCTCTGCCAACGTGGTCTCCGGATCGTCTCCTCGCCTCCAGTCGCTGGTCTCCATCGCCGTCAACGGAATTCTACCCAGCCGTAGCGAGTCTCTGCCGAACTAGGGTATGGACTCGATCACAGTGCTATTCCCCATCCGATTCCTAGCACATTGTGTTCTTAATGATTCTTGCCACGATTGAAACACTCCTATCCAGTCAATGCGTTCGTAGATTAGTTTTGATTCGAAAATTTTAGGGTTAGGTTTCCGCCGAAACCATCTCGGACCCACCGAGTTGAAAAACTCGGTCCCACCGATTTGGCTCATGCCATTGCACAAGTAAGACTCGGTCTGACCGAGAATTACTAATCGGTGTGACCGATTTTGGAACTTTGTGAAACCCTAGCAGTCTCGGTGCCACCGAACTGTGACTCGGTCTGACCGAGTTCACTAGTTTAGGTTCCAAAAACTGCTTCGGTATCACCGAGTTTAAAAATCGGTAGATCCGAGATGATTTCTGTGGGAAACTAAAACTAAGATTTTGAGTCATTCTTTTGGAAAAATCTCTGCATTTTGTGATGCTCATCTATTCTACCTCATCTATAAACTCTTCACAAGGTCAGCAGTCAGCTTTTACATCATGTCAGATCAGAGTGACAGCCAGAATGTGTCAGAACAGCAAGTGCACATGAGTGAGGGCACTAGTCCCTCCAGTTCTTCTGATGAAGGCAGCAGGAGCACCCCAAGCAATTAAACAAAAGCTGCCACCAGACAAAGGAAGAAGAGAACCTCAGACTCAGAGGATGAGGACTATGTGGCAGAAGAGGAAGCTACTTCCAAGAAAGTAGTGCTCAAGAAGGAGTATGGCTCAGCTCAAGGCACAAAGCCAGGATTGAAAATCAAAAGGCCAGCAGGTAGGCAGCCTATGCCAAAGGCTAGAGCTTCAACTCAGATTCCTGAAAAGTCTACACCCATAGAGCCAGTTGCTGCTGAAGGAAAGAAAAGGAAGGAAAGGGTCAAGAAGACTGTAGCCAGAGTGCTTGGAAAGGCTTCCATCATGGAAGAAGAGGAAGAAGAAGAGGTTGCTGCACCAGCACCTAAGGCACCTAAGCTTATGGGTGATGCTATCAGGACAGGGGCTGCTGCATCAAAGCCCAAAGAAGCACCCAAAGCTGCCTCCAAGCCCAAGTCAGCACCCAAGAGGAATACAAGGAGCATACCTGCAACTGAAAAGAACAAGGCCCCAGTGCCTGAAGCTGCTGAAGAAGATGATGAAGAGCATGTTCTGAGAAAGCTCAAGCCCAAGATCCCAGACCACAATGATGCTCATCCTGTGGCTGAGGACATGAACCTCAGAAGAGACTCAGGGAGGAAGTTGAGAGAAGCAGACCCGTATGCTTCAAGGAGAAGAACTGCTGTTGATTACAGGTTTCACACCAAGGAACAAAAAGATTTCTATGAGACAGTGTTGCTTGATAAGAAGCCCATAGTTTGTGACATGAGATGGGTTGATTGGGAGTACATCAAGGACAATGAGGAACACTATCCTGGTGTGATTGACAGTTTTGGTGCTTGTGGAGTTGCAGACTTTGTTGGGCAGAAGCTCACAAAGTGGAACGAGGAACTCATTATGCAATTCTACTCCACAGCACACTTCTACCCAGATGGAAGGATCACATGGATGTCTGAAGGTACGAGGTACCAATCTACTGTTACTGAGTGGACACAGCTCATCAATGCCCCAGAGGAGCATGAGGATGACTTGGATATCTATGCCAAGAAGAAGATGGACCACAACTCTATGTCCAATATGTACAAGGAAATTCCAAATGAGGCACTTGATACTTTCAAGTTTGGGTCTGTGCATTATCTTCTGTCAGGGCTGCCAACCATTAATTGGATTTTGAGGCACACTCTGTTGCCCAAGTCAGGTGATCACAAGATGATCAGAGGCCATGCAATCAATTTGCTTCATGTATTTGATGTACCTCAAAAATTCAAGGTCATGAGACTCATAGTAGAGACTATCAAGAGACTGCAGCAGATCAGAAGAGGAGCTGTGGTTATGCCCCTCAGATTCAGGAGTTAATCAACTCAAAGATGGGCACAGGCATATACTTATTGGACAAGGAACACCTGCCCATCCATCCAGATTTTGAAGATAATCAAGTTGTGATGAATGAGAATGAACCATCATCAGCTCAAGCACAAGCACAGAAGGAGAAGGCAAGGAAGGAGAAAGCTGCCAAGATGCCAACTCAAGCGGAGGCATCTGAGTATTTCTTGAAGACCAAACAAGAGCAGCTTGGTTACTTGATTGCATCCACACTGAGGATTGAGCAAGGACTGGCCACCCTCACTCAGAATCAGCAGAGCTTAGAAAGAATCATGGAACAAAAGTTCTATGACCTAGATGTGAAGGTGACAGAAATTCAGTCTGCAGTGGAACAATTACAGGATGATATGCAGGAGAGGAAGGGCAAGACTACAACTGATGCATTTGCCAGAGTGCCACAAGCTCAGAGGTCGATTGTAGTGCCAGTTCCTGACACCAGAGCCACCACCTCAGCTCCAGCTATAGCACCAGCCCAACCAGCTCCAGCATCTACTTCAGCTTCAACTCCAACCACGTCTACAGAAGGCTTCGTCCTTGGAGTGATCCGGACTCCACCACCACCAGAAGATCAAGCCTGAGAGTCGATCTAGCACTATGCATTTTCTAGGAACTTTTTGGTAACTTGTTGCCAAAGGGGGAGAAAAATGTATAGATCATAGGCTTCAAGAGAGAGAGTGTTGCTTTTATTCTCTCTTGCTTTATTTGCTGGTTTTTCAAACTTTGTTTGCTTTTGAGTGCTTGAGATACTATGCCGTTATCTGTGAGACATTGATGATCATGTGTTTGATCATAAGCTACACTTAATGCTTGGTGAATGCTATTATCTTATCTATCTTATGTGATCATTCACTTTTCTTGGTGATGAGTGCATGTATTTCATTCTTATCATTTTAAGCGCTCCACCAAGATGTATGTGACATGGAAGAGTAACCCATGACTCTAACTCTTTGTGCATTTGCAGTCCAAAGCAAATTTTAAATATGCACAAATTTAGGGGGAGCTCTTACTTATCACACACTTCTCAAAGCGACGATATATTCCATTCTTATTATTATTTATCGAAGCTTTGATCTATATGTTGTCATCAATTACCAAAAAGGGGGAGATTGAACATGCAACTATCCCTAGGTGGTTTTGGTAATTCATAACAACATATAGCTCATTGAGCTAATGCTATTCCAAGATGATTATTTCAGGAAAGCTCAATGATTGGCATGGCATGGATGTTGAAAGTGGATCCCTCAAAATGCTAAGGACAAAGGATTGGCTCAAGCTCAAAAGCTCAAGACTCTTCATTTTATATTTTAGTGATCCAAGATCACATTGAGTCTTTAGGAAAAGCCAATACTATCAAGGAGGGATGAGGTGTTGCTTAATGAGCCTCTTGCTTCATGTGCTTAGTGATATGCTCCAAAACCCTCAACTACTTTTCCATATCCACATTTGACCTAAACCCAAAGCCAAACTCGGTCCTACCGATTCTTTCAATCCGGCGCCACCGAGTTTCACTTGTCATAGCCATTGCCAAACCCTAGCAAATCGGTTCTACCGATAGGGATCTCGGTCTCACCGAGATGGGATTGCAAACTCTCTGTTTCCCTTTCGTAACTTTTCGGTATCACCGAAAGAGCGGATCGGTCCCACCGAGATTGCAATGTAAACTCTCTATTTCCTTTTTGTAACTTTTCGGTCTCACCGAAAGAGCAAATCGGTCCCACCGAGTTTGCCTGACCAACTCTCTGGTTAGCTAATTACCAAAATCGGTCTCACCGAGTTTGTGTAATCGGTCTCACCGAGATTACGTTATGCCCTAACCCTAACAAAATCGGTCCTACCGAGTTGCATGTCAGTCCCACCGAAAATCTCTAACGGTCACTAGGTTTAGTATTTTGGTCTGACCGAGTTTGTTGATTCGGTCCCACCGAGATTGGTAAATTGTGTGTAACGGTTGGATTTTGTGTGGAGGCTATATATACCCCTCCACCTCCTCTTCACTCGTGGAGAGAGCCATCAGAACACATCTACACTTCCAACCCATATGTTCTGAGAGAGAACCACCTACTCATATGTTGAGACCAAGATATTCCATTCCTACCATATGAATCTTGATCTCCAGCCTTCCCCAAGTTGCTTTCCACTCAAATCTTCTTTCCACCAAATTCAAATCCTGTGAGAGAGAGTTGAGTGTTGGGGAGACTATCATTTGAAGCACAAGAGCAAGGAGTTCATCATCAACACACCATTTGTTACTTCTTGGAGAGTGGTGTCTCCTAGATTGGCTAGGTGTCACTTGGGAGCCTCCGACAAGATTGTGGAGTTGAACCAAGGAGTTTGTAAGGGCAAGGAGATCGCCTACTTCGTGAAGATCTACCGCTAGTGAGGAAAGTCCTTCATGGGCGATGGCCATGGTGGGATACACATGGTTGCTTCTTCGTGGACCCTTCGTGGGTGGAGCCCTCCATGGACTCGCGCAACCATTACCCTTCGTGGGTTGAAGTCTCCATCAACGTGGATGTAGGATAGCACCACCTATCCGAACCACGGGAAAAACATCCGTGTCTCCAATTGCATTTGAATTCTCCAAACCCTTCCCTTTACATTCTTGCAAGTTGCATGCTTTACTTTCCGCTGCCAATATACTCTTTGCATGCTTGCTTGAATTGTGTGATGATTGCTTGACTTGTCCTAAAGTAGCTAAAATCTGCCAAGAACTAAAATTGGGAAAAGGTTAAGTTTTTATTTGGTCAAGTAGTCTAATCACCCCCCCCCCCTCTAGACATACTTTCGATCCTACACCAAGCTAAAATAACTGTTCGGCTTTGGCCTTTCCGGCCACAGATGATTAACGACATCCTTCATGGCGAGTCCGGACAACCTATTCAGTTTGGCCCATTCGGCCAAATGATCGGTTAATGGAAGCGGACGCTCCGGATTGTTGAATTGTGTCCAGAAGAGCTTCTCCACTTCGCTATCTTTCTGATCTCGGAAATGTTCGACCGCATCAGCGGCACTCGCAGCTAAATCCAGATATGCGTCCGCCGAACTCCACATCTGGTCCAACAAAGCGTATTTAGGATCTCCGAACTTCATCCGCAGCATAAAGGGCTTTCCAGCCGTGATATCTCCGGCCTGACGCAGGTCCTCCTTCATCGCTCTCATCGCAGAACGAGCATCCTTGGCCGCTGTAGTGGCCTTCTCCAGGTCTGTCCGCCCCGCCCGATCTTCTTTTTCAAGAAGCTTGCAGCGGTCAGCAGCGTTCTTTAACTTCACAGCCATTTCGGCCATTTCCTTCTTGCTTCGGCAGTGAGCAGCCTGTTCGGCTTTCAGCTCTTCAATTGCCTTTACGGCAGCCGCATCACTTCTACTGGCTTGCTCCTTGGCTCGGGCAAGTTCCGCCCGAAGGTTCTCCATGGCAGCGGCCCCATCTGCATCAAGTGCACACGTTGTAAGATACTGGCATCAAGCTCCTCTTACCAGGTGTCTCCGGAGAAATTACATACCTTGTGCCTCGTCAAGCCGCTTGTTGACAAGCGCGATGTCGGCATCTGCCACGTCAAGTTGCCGCGTTAGCTTGGCAAATTCATCAGTCCGGCTGGCCACCGGACACTTCGCCACCTACATAGGAAGGCGGCAAAATTACACCTGGGACTATGATCCTCTACGTGTTGTCGTCTTCGACAACACACAGAGTCTCAGGGGCTACTATCTACACAGGGCGCATCTTATATGCGGAACTGTCAAAAGGTACATCACCTCGCGTACCTCAAAACCTGTCAGTAAACTCCTGACGGCCTCGTGCAACCCGCTTTCAGCGGACGAAATCCTTTCAATTACAATACCCATCAACGTATGGTGTTCCTCTGAGATAGACGCTCACCCTAACAGATCCTTCAGTTCATCCGACCGAGCACCAGGCGGTGCCGGACTCGTTCGATGGCCTTTTTCAAAGACCGGACACGGATGGCCTTGGGGGGCCATATGACTGCCTTCTGGCCCTGCCGGATTCAGAGAAACCCTCCGCGAAGATACCTCAGGATCGCCCGCCTCGTAAGGCGGTACGGCAGGGGGAGGCGTTCCGCTCTCCATCATCTCCCGAAGAAGATCCCCCGAAGATGAGCTCTGCTGAGAAGGGCTGAGATTCGAACTACAAGGTAAAATTTCGGTTATTTTCCTCAGAAATAAAACAAGGATTTCTCTCATTTTAAACCTTCCTTCTCTACTTACGGCTTGGTGGAGGGCTGATCCCCTTGAGGGCATAGTACGGCCGAGGCATCCCCCGGCACAGGACCCTCTGGCGAAGATTTCTTCCCCCGCTTTGAGACCATGGACTTCGGGTCTTCAGAGGCAGTCCTCTTCCTCCCCTGAGTAGAGGAATTTTCGATTCCTCCTTTCCAGACAGCCTCCTTCGGGGAGGCAGCAGCTTCTTTGTCCCCCCCCCCCCTTCGCTTTCTTCCGAAGGAACAATCTCCAGCATCCTGGTTAACACAGGATCCAGCGAGGTCTCGGGAAGGGGGGGCGGACACCTGATTAACTTTGCCTTCGCTACCCACTCCTGTTTCAAAGACACCTCTTTTAAGGGTGATGTTGTGATAAATGAACGGATGGTGTGTCCGGGCACAGGGCTACTTACTTGAGTATCCGGACGATTGCAGCTCAGACTTGCGTCCTCCGTAGAATCCGGACACACTACTTGTGGTCCGAAGAACAATTTGTACATCTCCACGGGCGTCATGCCAAGAAAATGTTGGAGAACTCGTGGTCCCTCTGGGTTGAACTCCCACAGGCGGAGGGGGCGACGTTTGCAGGGCAGAACTCGGCGAATTAACATAACCTGCGTCACCACGACCAGACTGATGTCTCTTTCTAGGAGATCTCGGATGCGGCCCTGCAATAGGGGCACGTCCTTTGCCGACCCCCAGTCCAGCCCCTTATTGACCCATGACGCCAGTCGTGGCGGGGGACCCGAGCGGAAAGCAGGCAGCGCCACCCACTTGGTGCTCCTGGGAGCTGTGATATAAAACCACTCTTGTTGCCATAAGCTGAACTCCTCTTGAAAAGAGCCCTCGGGCCATGGAGCGTCAGCATTCTTGCTTATAACAGTGCCTCCGCACTCTGCGTGATGTCCCTCAATCATCTTCGGCTCTACTTTAAAGGTCTTAAGCCACAGTCCAAAGTGAGGAGTAATACGGAGGAAGGCTTCGCACACGACAATGAACGATGAGATGTGAAGGATGGACTCCGGGGCTAAGTCGTGAAATTCCAGCCCATAATAAAACATGAGCCCCCTCACAAAGGGATCCGTCGCGAAGCCTAGCCCTCGGAGGAAGTGAGACACGAACACCACGCTCTCACCAGGCTTGGGAGTAGGAATAACCTGCCCGTGAGCAGACAGCCTATGCGAGATTTCGCCGGTCAAAAACCTGGCCTCTCTCAGCTTTAGCACGTCTTCCTCCGTGACGGAGGAAGGCGTCCATCGGCCTCGAAGGTCGGAGCCGGACATCGTCGAAGGTCCAAAGCGCCTGAAATCTAGGGCCTTGGGTGTTGGAACTCGAGGCGAAGGGCGAATTCGATTGAGATCAAAAGAAAGGAGTAAGGCCTTGGTCTCTTTATAAGAGGTTGAATACCAAGAGCCCTCCCTGTGACCGTTTGGGACTCGCCTTTGATCGAGGAGACACACCAACGGGCATGATTGGGTTACCCATGTCCGTATTGATGAGAATCCCGTAAATAAAGGGGACACGATCTCTGCTTCGACAAGACGTGCCAAGGAAACCGCCTCGCAAAATGCGTTGAGGTGGGACAGTAAAAACGGTTCAAATAAAGGCTTGGCTATGGCGTGATGACACGCTACAGAATACGTTAGCAGATTAGACTTGTGTAAATATTATTCTCTCTATGGCAGTATGTGGAACTTATTTTGCAGAGTCGGACACTATCCTTGTGTTCAAAATCTTCTATGAAATATTCGGAGGAGGAACCCGCCTTGCAATGCCGAAGACAATCTGCGCGCCGGACTCGTCGTCATTGAAGCCTGGTTCAGGGGCTACTGAGGGAGTCCTGGATTAAGGGGTGTCCGGATAGCCGGACTATAACCTTTGGCCGGACTCTTGGACTATGAAGATACAAGATTGAAGACTTTGTCCCGTGTCCGGATGGGACTTTCCTTGGCGTGGAAGGCAAGCTTGGCAATACGGATATGTAGATCTCCTCCCATTGTAACCGACTCTGTGTAACCCTAGCCCTCTCCGGTGTCTATATAAACCGGAGGGTTTTAATCCATAGAAAAAAGGACAATCATACCATAGGCTAGCTTCTAGGGTTTAGCCTCTTTGATCTCGTGGTGGATCTACTCTTGTACTACCCATATCATCAATATTAATCAAGCAGGAGTAGGGTTTTACCTCCATCGAGAGGGCCCGAACCTGGGTAAAAACATTGTGTCCCTTGTCTCCTGTTACCATCCGCCTAGACGCACAGTTCGGGACCCCCTACCCGAGATCCGCCGGTTTGACACCGACAAGGAGAGAGACCTTAATGAATTTAGCATGTCGCCGAAAGGCGAGTGCCAAAAGATATCCATGGAGGTGAACTCCATGATCGGCGCCCAATCGGATTCGATAGGCTTGGACGCAGGCGGCTCGGAGTCCGTGGCCGGAGACGAATCCAGTGGTTTGGCAACACGGCTCTCGTAAGGGGTGAAGTCAGTATCCGGCTCCATCGCCACTGAGAGTGCGGCCTCCATGGCGGGGTCTATCCCCCCATCCTCCGATGGCACAATTTGCTTCGGATTGAGGGCCGGAGTAGTTGCAGGTGTGATCTCCCGAACACTGTCCAACGGCAGAGTTACGTCATGCTCGTCGTGATTGTGCGGCGCACCTGACAAGGGCTCAAATCCGTTGAAGATCAAGTCTCCGCAGATGTCGGCAGTGTAGCTTAAGTTTCCGAACCTGACCTGATGGCCAGGGGCGTAGCTCTCGATCTGCTCCAGATGGCCAAGCGAGTTGGCCCGCAGTGCGAAGCCGCCGAATACGAAGATCTGTCCGGGGAGGAAAACCTCACCCTGGACCGCATCGTTACCGATGATCAAAGGAACCATCAAGCCTTACGGTGAAGGCACAGTGGAACTCTCAATGAAAGCACCAATGTCAGTGTCAAAACCGGCGGATCTCGGGTAGGGGGTCCCGAACTGTGCGTCTAAGGCAGATGGTAACGGGAGGCAGGGGACACGATGTTTATCCAGGTTCGGGCCCTCTTGGTGGAGGTAATACCCTACCTCCTGCTTGATTGATCTTGATGATATGAGTACTACAAGAGTTGATCTACCACGAGATCGTAGAGGCTAAACCCTAGAAGCTAGCCTATGGTATGATTGTTGTTGTCCTACAAACTAAACACTCCGGTTTATATAGACACCGAAGGGGGCTTGGGTTACACAGAGTCGGTTACAAGGGAGGAGATATACATATCTGTATTGCCAAGCTTGCCTTCCACGCCAAGGAGAGTCCCATCCGGACACGGGACGAAGTCTTCAATCTTGTATCTTCATAGTCCAACAGTCCGGCCAAAGGATATAGTCTGGCTGTCCGGAGACCCCCTAATCCAGGACTCCCTCACTGACCAACCACCATAATGATGCCGCTAGTTTGGGATTGCAAAAGCTTAGGCTTGGGGGAGGTCATCACCACTTCTACATCAAGATGTGGCAGTATTATTTGAACAAATTATAATGAGGTTGTACTTAAGCTTGAGTAGCTTCAAACACTCGTGTTGGTTTGGTCCAACACATAGCTTTTTTACTTGCTTTCATTTTTTCTTTTTGTTTTTGCCTTTTCGGATTTTTCGTTTGTAAGTTAGTTTTCAAAACCCCAAAAATCAAAAAAAAACATAATAAGCTTTGCTTTGCTCTTACTCTTTTTGCCCCTTGGAGTTCGTTTGCATTTTTGTTTTTAGATGAGTTGATCTATGCCGGACAACGAGGAATGCAAGAGTAAGGAAGAGAAGTGTGTAAATTCACAATCGTGAAGGTATGTCCTATGACTCCCGTCCTTTTCACTTGAAATACTTAGAGTAGATGTAGTGGTAGTATGTGTGATATGTGCAAATGGGAGTAAGTCTTGATAATTAAGACAAAGGTTTTGTTCTAGTAGCTGAAATAATTTTGTAGCCTTTGTTCCGTTTAGTCTAGTTAACCAAGAGTTGCGTGGGACTGTTTTTAAATGAAATGATCTTAAGTAGGAATAACCATGCACAAGAGAAAGTCTTCAAAGACTTTGGAGTTGAGAAAAATTGTAGAGAAAGTGATGTTTTAAATGCTCAGCCACACAATAATTTTAATAGACTTGATATTACTTGTGGATTAAATTATCTAGATGAACTTAGTTGAAGGGTGAATGAGATTATGCCAGAAAACTGTGTTGTATCTCTTACATGGTGCTTCAGCTTCTCGCTGGTGCCATGGCCCTGCTACTCTATGCACGTGTACGTGTGTAAATGTGGCTTCGTCACCCTTCTTGATGTTATTTTGAGGACTCCGCTAGCCATATAATGATCCACCAAGAGCGAAAGCTCGGATTTCGGCTATGAGTTTATTACCGTACGTAGTGGCAACACTATAAACGCATATTATTCAGCTTTCTATTGAATGAGCATGTATGTGGTAAACAAAGGGGGCTGGTCAAAAGGGCTCGAAAGAGACTAGTTCCCTGGGGCTCTCCGCGCATATTATCTTGCACGCCATCTTTTATGTGCTGGCCTCGCGTGACTAGTTCCCTGGGGCTCTCCGTGCCGTCTGATCTGCATGCCCGCCTTGCACCAGACATTTTTCCTCGGGGATCCATGACGGGTGGGCCACGGGCGCAGTTGGGGATACCCCTCTATGGGGTTTTTTATCGCGCCCATGAGCACCATTGCGCTGTTGGCCCACGCGCCTCGCATGGATGGGACATTCAACTGGTTGGAGAGGGCCATCCGGCCAGTGCCATGATGGCACACCAGTCGACATGTTTTCTTGCTTGTCTGAACGGCCATTGTCCTTCACCCTTTGCTGGGGTATTTCGTACACGTGGGCCGGATACGCCCATGTGGCCGACTCGAGGTGTGTGTGCCGCGTGTACGACCTTGACCTTCACGTGGGTGTGCATGTGTGTTTGCTAGGGGCTTTTCTGGATGGCCTTATTTGCATATGCGCGGATGGTGGATGGTGTCGGGGC
Source organism: Triticum monococcum (assembly GCA_034509565.1). Taxonomy (NCBI): domain Eukaryota; kingdom Viridiplantae; phylum Streptophyta; class Magnoliopsida; order Poales; family Poaceae; genus Triticum; species Triticum monococcum. The sequence continues at coordinate 636,149,470 of CM067847.1, read as the reverse complement.
GGGCGCGACGGCTAGTATGGGTGCTATTGATGAGCAATATTTTTGCACTCATTCCAGCATTGTTTAAACCGGATAATCCTGGAATATCCGAGAGAATCCCTCCGATATTGCCACTAATGACTAATGAATGAAAGAGATTGCGAAGTTATTTGTTTTCAATGTCTTTCCAAAGGAAATGGGCTCAAATATGGAAGGACATCATCACAACACACAAAAGAAAATATGAAGTTTGGTGGGGAAGGCAAATCAACTGGAGCCACAACAAGCTATCCAGAGCGCAAGACGACGCATAGTATGAATGTGCCCACTCATAGCAGCGGTTGTACCGCACGTCGTCGGCCCCAAGGCGTCCACCTAACCAACTCCTATAAAGGAGCCACACCAGAGTCTCAACATGAGAGCCACTATTAGAGAAACAGAGAATCAAAAGCCATCTTCCAACCCTAGCCACTGCCATTTCCCATCTCATATCCATAGACGCTTCCACATTCATCACTTCATCTATTCTCTCCAAGTTAGTCATACTTGTAATCGGTGCATCAAATCCAGCAACTATATATTGTAAGATGTCATCCAATCATTCATGTTTATATCATCTTTAATGGGTTCATCTTGCGATCCAATCCATATCTGTGAATAATTTGGCAAGGAAATGGGTTGAGGCAAGGCCTTGCAACCATGTAATTGTGCACGGGTCGTTAGAACGACTTTGTGTATTTGATGCTATTTGTATGTGTCCAATTGCAACAGAGTCTTCTTCTGTTTTCTTCTTGTTCTAAGGCCCTGCAGGGACCCAGGATCCCATAGATCGACCAAGGAGGAGGTAAGAAGTGAGGATGCGTGGAAGCTATTCTGAATAGAAGTGAGAGAAGGGGTTTGTAGGGTACCAGAAACAATTCCTTGGGAATAAATGAGGTGTAGTAATTAAACGCCAGCGCTCTTGTCTAAAGTAATTCTTAATAACCAAGGTAACCCCACGTGATGGTAAGAGCCATTGGTTGGATAACTGACTCTTAATGTAGGCCGTGACCAATCAAGACGTACTTTCGATACATCCCCCACTTCATCTCGCATCAAGCACATCATAACGGTTGTCTTCTAGAGCTATGCTTATTATCAAGATGAGACCCCATGCATAAATATAAGGTTGTGAGAGTAGAACCTCACACCCATGCCCATTTTAATATTATTATCTTTTTCTCAAAGGTTGTTAAAGGCCATGTTTTAAAAAACTGCAATTTAATTTGATAAAAATAACTTGTTTGACTCTCTTTCGTAGTGAATATCATATCATGTGTTCGATAACCCATGGTCACTCAATGGGGAAAAGGAGAACCTTCTGCTATCCAAACCGGATCACAAAGGGTATCAACTGTTGCCTGGGTTTTTTTCGCGTTTACTTGGATGCTAGGCGTTGGCAGTGCAGCCGAGCTGGCTCCCTGCATGTGTGGGTGGGTTTGTGAGGGGCGCCGCGTCCCGGGTGTGAAAGAGGTGCTTGCTCGGGCTTTCTGACCGCCAACCGCTGGCTTTCCCTAGCTAGTTGGTTGCTCCGTACTACCGGGTTACCTCACATTACAGTCGCACTGATTTCCCCTGCACATTGTTCTGCTTGTTGTTCGTGAGGTTTTTGGTCATTCGAGGTTGTTTTTAGCTAAGGTTGTCCGTTTGGTGGAGCGGTTGTAGCTGGTGTGCTGGATTGTTGCATAGTACTACGGCTGGCCGACTGGCTGAGATTGTTTTTACTCTAGTTCATTGGGTGGTTTTTACTCGGCAGAAGGAATAGGCTTTTTGACCTTATCTTCTCCATACGCGGTGGGCGGGCATGGGATGGGACATGTAACTTCCCTCTTCGCTCTCCATGATGTTGCGTCTATACCTTTAATTTTTTTTATGCAATGTAAAACCATGAGCGCATAATTAAAAAATGTTGATAGCATTCAAAAACAAACATGGTGATTTCAAAATGTTCAGTGTTTCGAAAAATATTCATGATTTGTTTTACCAAAAGTTATAACAATGTAAGAAAGTTTTTTTTTGACAATGTAAGAAAGTTGTTTGCACAGTTCAAAAAAAAATGTGTGTACCACTAAAAGAATATAGTGGCATTTAAAACAATTATTCACGTGTTTCCAAAATATATTCTTGACATTGAAGAAAATATGTGTACAATGTACAAAAATGTTCGTCTATTTTAAAGAACAATCACATTGTTCAAAAAAAATGTACATTACATTTTAGAAAATATCCGTGCATTTAAAAAAAAGTTATACAATGTAAGAAAAATGTTAGCATAGTTTTACAAAAATATTCTCTATCATTGGGAATAATGTTTCAATGTGTATTTAGTTTCTTAACATGTATTTCTTTTTTTAAATGTGTATTTGTAAAATACTAATCATGCACTTAAAAAATGTCAATACGTATCCAAAAAATATTGCAGTAGTATAAGAAAAATGTACAGGCTGTGTTGAGAAAAATAGACATGCATTAAAACACAAAAAATGAATTTTTAAAAAGAAAAAGGAAAATCAAATAAAAAAACAAAACATAGAAATAAATATATATAGAAAACGGAAAAATCAAAGAAAACCAAAGAGAAAATACAGAAAACTAAAAACTAAAAACCAAATGAAAGATTCTAAAATAGGACTGGACCGGTCCATAGTACCTTTCCAAAACCGCTTAGATGGGTCCGCTCACTAAGGCAAGCGTTCCTTTGAATAAAATTTGAATAAAGACAGGACTGAACGAACAAAAAATCTACTTGAAAAAATCAACAATGTCCGCTCACTAAGACAAGCGTATCTTTCCAGAGAGCATACATCGCGAAAGCAACTAGTTAATGAACGCTCCTTCGGGAGCCTCGCAACGATCAGCACTCAGCCATTTGTCACGTGTCACGTTCTGGACGCTTCTTTCGTATTTATTTATTTATTTTTCTGCACGTGTTTTCGGCTTTTTAAACGGTTTTTTCGACGTTTTGGTTTTCCTTAGCTTTTCAATCAAATTTTTATTTTTGAAAAAAAATTGCACGGAAAAACGCATTTTCTTTTTTTTTTCCTTTCATGAGAGTCACGGTTTTGCTTTCGCGAGAGTCACGGCCGTGCCTCTCGAAAACGGAAAAAAACGCGTTTTCTATTTTTTTCGCAAGAGTCACGGTTTTGCTTCCGTGAAAGGCACGGGTGTGCCGTCACAAGAGTCATGGCCGTGCCTCTCGAAAACGGAGAAAAAACGCGTTTTGTTTGTTTTTTCTTTCGCGACAGTCACGGTTTTGCTTCCGCGAGAAGCATGGTTGTGTTTTCGCGAGAGTCACGGCCGTGCCTCTCGGAAAGGGAAAAACGTGTTTTCTGTCTTTTTTCCTTTCGCGAGAGTCACGGTTTTTGCTTCCGCAAGAGTCATGGTTGTGCTTTCACAAGAGTCACGGCCGCGCCTCCTCGGAAACGGAAAAATATGTGTTTTCTTTTTTTTTCTTCTGCGAGAGTCACGGTTTTGCTTTCCGCGAGTGTAAAGGCTTATTTATCCCTACGGTGTTTTGGTGATTGATGACAATGCATTTGCGGACTAATCATGTGCTTTGAGTGCTTTCAGATATTCATCCTTCGGCACGGAACGATTATTTCCCCTCGGCGCTCTACTCAAGACGGTGTAGTCTATTCCGTGACTTTGTTGGTGGACTAAGTTTCGTAGTAGTCACCGTAGTATCAAGAGGGGGTCCGCTTCGGTATGGCTTGGGTGGAATCAACACGTACACGTTCTCTTCACACCCTCCGTTTCTTTCCGCACCTATGGGGCCTTTCTTTCCCTCCTTCCTCTGCTTGTCCAGGACCCAGCGGTAGTACCGCGGCCCACAGCGGTAGTGCGGCTGAGACTCCCTAAGCAGTAGTACTGCTCCCGGAGCGGTACTACCGCTCCCCGGAGCGGTAGTACCGCTGGGTGGCCTCAGCGGTAGTACCGCTGGGTGGCCTCAGCGGCAGTACCTCTGCGGTTCCGTGCTCCTACCGTCCTGTCACTGCGTCTGTAGCGGTAGTACCGCTCCTCGGAGCGGTAGTACCGCTTGCTGGGCTCAGCCGCAGTACCGTTGTGGCATGGTGCTCCTTCCGCTTCGATTCTTGCGCGCATTTTCTCGTGTCGGGTTTTGCGGTACTAGCTGCGGCAGTAGTGGCGGTAGTACTGCTTGAGAGCGGTAGTACCGCTCTGCCTCCGCGGTAGTACCGCCCTGGGCCCCTACCCCAGCCCTTCTCTTCTGGCGCGGTAGTACCGTTGAGGGGGAGCGGTAGTACCGCTTGAGGGCGGCAGTACCGCTCTGCCTCCGCGGCAGTACCGCCCTCTGCGGGGCTGAGTGGGGGGTAACGGTTGACTTGTTTCCCCCACTATAAAAGGGCTCCTTCTCCTCCCTCTTTGCCTTACCTCTTCCCCCAACCTTCATTATTGCCCAAGCACCATTTATTGCTCAAGCTCCATTGAATACCCCAAGCTTCCTTTTGCCCGATCTATCTCCCTAGCCAATCAAACTCGTTGATTTGCTCGGGAGTGGTTGAGAAGGCTCCGATCTACACTTCCACCAAGGGATTTTTGATTCCCCCATTCATCCTTAGCGGATCTTGTTACTCTTGGGTGTTTGAGCACCCTAGACGGTTGAGGTCGCCTCGGAGCCATATTCCATTGTGGTGAAGCTTCGTGGTCTTGTTGGGAGCCTCCGATTAAGTTGTGGAGTTTGCCCCAACCTTGTTTGTAAAGGTTCGGTCGCCGCCTTCAAGGGCACCAATAGTGGAATCACGGCATCTCGCATCGTGTGAGGGCGTGAGGAGAATACGGTGGCCCTAGTGGCTTCTTGGGGAGCATTGTGCCTCCACACCGCTCCAACGGAGACGTACTTCCCCTCAAAAGGAAGGAACTTCGGTAACACATCCTCGTCTTCACCGGATCCACTCTTGGTTATCTCTTACCTTTACTTGTGCAAGCTCTTTAGTGTTTATTCCCTTGCTTGCTTGTGTGCTTGTTGTTGTTGCATCATATAGGTTGCTCACCTAGTTGCACATCTAGACAACCTACTTTGATGCAAAGATTAATTTGGTAAAGAAAAGCTAAAAATTGGTAGTTGCCTATTCACCCCCCCCCCTCTAGTCAACCATATTGATCCTTTCAATTGGTATCAGAGCCTCGTCTCTTTATTAAGGACTTTACCGTCCAAAGAGTATGGTTGATACCGTAGACGGTGCGGAGGAACACTCCGGTGTGAATCCTATCTCGTCTACGGGCGATGGGGGAACTTCGGTCTCTCGTGAGGAGTTCAATGTAGCCTTGGAGACATTGAAAACCTCCATGACGACCGAAGTTGAAAGCATGTTTACTAAATTCCTTGAGGGGCTTAAACTATCCACCGCACCATTGAAAGTGGGGGATCCCGCCAACAAGGTGTCGGATGCTACCCCCGACAAGGGGGAAGCTAGTAGTGAAAAGGCTCCTTCTTTGAGTGGCAAGAATGGCACCGGCATTTTTGCCCACGTGGAACCACCACTTGTTTATGGTGGACCGGTTCCTTCTACTCATTTGAATCATGCCGGTCCTCCTCCTAAGATTGTGAAAAATGAGGACTTTGATTCTTGGGTTTACCGCTTTAAACGTCATTTAAATCATGTGAACACTAACCTTTGGAGAATCATTGAAGAAGGTTTTTACCCACATGATCCAAGCAACCTCACTCCTCGAGAAGCCGCGGACAATCAATTCAATGAGAATGCTCTCTTCATCATTCAAGATGCAATTCCACCCGAAGACCTACCTCATCTTCGCCCTTACTCCTTGGCCAAAGATGCATGGCATTGTGTCGTGTCTCTCTACTGGGGAAGCGCAAGCATTCAACGCTCCAACTATGAAGTGGTACAAGATGAGGCCGATGAGTTTGCAATGAAGGAAGATGAAGAGCCTCGTGAGCTTTTTCGGAGAGTCACCAAACTCGCGGTCTCACTACGAGATCACGGGAGCAAGGACACGGATGATAATTGGATCAAGCGCAAATTCCTCAAGGCAATGATGCCCTACCACAAGGCCATGTCCTCCGTCATCCGCCAAAGACCGGACTTCCACACTTTGACCTCAAGCGAGGTGTTGGATGAGTTTGTGGCCTTGAACATCTTGGACAAGACCGCCGACAATGCGGTGCTCCGGTCTCAACGGGCAAAGAAGCCCAACCTTGCTTTGAAGGCCAAGCTCGCCGTGGAAGAAGAAGAAGAGGAAGAAGAGGAGAGCAACCCCGAAGATACAAAGTATGCATATCATGAACACATGGCTCTTGCTTCAAGGCAATTTTGGAGCAAGAAAAACTCGAGGCCCAACTTTAGCAAAAACAACTCAAGTGGGACAAGGGGCAAGCAACGTGTGAGGACTTGCTACAATTGCGGCAATGTGAGTCATTTCGTTGCGGAATGCCTGTATGAGAAGAGGGAAGATAATGGTGGCAAACTCATCCGAAAGGACAAGGCCAAGTCGTTCCCCAACAAGAACAACTTCACCAAGAAGACTCCTCCCAAGGCCTTGGTTGTGCAAGAAGAATACAATGAGGATGATGACGATGATGAAGATGATGAGACGGTTGCCATGGCCTCCGTTGCCATTGCAACAACGTCACAAGTGTCTCTCTTTGACTCACCCAACGAGAGCACCAACGCCAAGTGCCTCATGGCTAAAGCCACCAACAAGGTAACCCCCAACATCAAAACTACCATCATTAATCATCCTTCCCCATTGGATTGCATGAATGAAGTTGAGGGAGCTAATGTGGAGGCTAACGAGTTTGAGGCCTTTATGGGTAAACTCAAGGGAAAATCCAAGAAGCACTTTGTTGCTCTATTGGAACAACTTGGTGAGGCCAATGACATGATCGAGGCTCATGAAGACACCATCTCGAAGATGGAAGGGCATAGTCGTGACTATGCCGATGAGATTTCGGATCTTTCCAATGCTCTTGAGGAAGAGCGTGGTCTTCGTTTGGCTCTTGAGGAGTCACACAACGTTGATCATGCTAAGTTAGAGAAAGATTATGATCATGTCCTAGTTGTGTCTCGTGTACTAAACTCCGAGAAGGCCAAACTCGGGGTTGATCTTGCTAGACTCAAAGAGGAGTTTGATATACTTGACAAGGCCCACAAGGCCTTGAAGGGTATTCACGCGAGTCTCAAGGAGTCTCATGATCAACTCCAAGTGAAGCTAACTAAGGAGAAAGCAACTTTTCCTCATATGGTTTTACTTGATAACGCAAATGCTACTAACCCGTGTTGTGAGCATATGCATCTTGTTGAGGAAAATGCTGATGGGGAACGCAGTAATTTCAAAAAAATTCCTACGCACACGCAAGATCATGGTGATGCACAGCAACGAGAGGGGAGAGTGTTGTCTACGTACCAACGCAGACCGACTGCGGAAGCGATCACACAACGTAGAGGAAGTAGTCGTACGTCTTCTTCCCGATCCGACCGATCCAAGCACCGTTACTCCGGCACCTCCGAGTTCTTAGCACACATTCAGCTCGATGACGTTCCTCGGGCTCCGATCCAGCAAAGCGTCGAGGAAGAGTTCCGTCAGCACGACGGCGTGGTGACGATCTTGATGTACTACCGACGCAGGGCTTCGCCTAAGCACTGCAACGGTATGATCGAGGTGGAATTTGGTGGCAGGGGGCACCGCACACGGCTAAGGAACGATCTCAAGGATCAACTTGTGTGTCTTGGGGTGTCCCCTGCCTCCGTATATAAAGGTTGGAGGGAGGGGGCTGGCCGGCCAAAGAGGTGTAGGCGCAGGAGGAGTCCTACTCCTACCGGGAGTAGGACTCCCCCCTCCAATCCTAGTCCAACTAGGAAACCTTCAAAGGGGAGAGAGAGAGAGGTGGCCGGCCCCTCTCCTAGTCCTAATAGGACTAGGGAGAGGGGGGAGGCGCAGCCCTATGTGGGCTGCCCTCTCACCTTTCCACTAAGGCCCATGTTGGCCCATTTGGCTCCCGGGGGGTTCCGGTAACCCTCCCGGTAATCCGGTAAAATCCCGATTTCACCCGGAACACTTCCGATGTCCAAACATAGGCTTCCAATATATCAATCTTTATGTCTCGACCATTTCGAGACTCCTCGTCATGTCCGTGTTCTCATCCGGGACTCCGAACAACCTTCGGTACATCAAAATGCATAAACTCATAATAATTGTCATCGTAACGTTAAGCGTGCGGACCCTACGGTTCGAGAACAATGTAGACATGACCGAGACACGTCTCCGGTCAATAACCAATAGCGGGGCCTGGATGCCCATATTGGCTCCTACATATTCTACGAAGATCTTTATCGGTCAGACCGCATAACAACATACGTTGTTCCCTTTGTCATCGGTATGTTACTTGCCCGAGATTCGATCGTCGGTATCCAATACCTAGTTCAATCTCGTTACTGGCAAGTCTCTTTACTCGTTCCGTAATACATCATCTCACAACTAACATCTTAGTTATAATGCTTGCAAGGCTTATGTGATGTGTATTACCGAGAGGGCCCAGAGATACCTCTCCGACAATCGGAGTGACAAACCCTAATCTCGAAATACGCCAACCCAACATCTACCATTGGAGACACCTGTAGTACTCCTTTATAATCACCCAGTTACGTTGTGACGTTTGGTAGTACCCAAAGTGTTCCTCCGGTAAACGGGAGTTGCATAATCTCATAGTTATAGGAACATGTATAAGTCATGAAGAAAGCAATAGCAACATACTAAACGATCGGGTGCTAAGCTTAATGGAATGGGTCATGTCAATCAGATCATTCTACTAATGATGTGACCTCGTTAATCAAATAACAACTTCTTGTTCATGGTTAGGAAACATAACCATCTTTGATTAACGAGCTAGTCAAGTAGAGGCATACTAGTGACATTCTGTTGGTCTATGTATTCACACATGTATTATGTTTCCGGTTAATACAATTCTAGCATGAATAATAAACTTTTATCATGATGTAAGGAAATAAATAATAACTTTATTATTGCCTCTAGGGCATATTTCCTTCAGTCTCCCACTTGCACTAGAGTCAATAATCTAGTTCACATCGCCATGTGATTTAACAGCAATAGTTCACATCACCATGTGATTAACACCCATGGTTCACATCGTCATGTGACCAACACTCAAAGGGTTTACTAGAGTCAATAATCTAGTTCACATCTCTATGTGATTAACACCCAAAGAGTACTAAGGTGTGATCATGTTTTCCTTGTGGGATAATTTTAGTCGACGGGTCTGTCACATTCAGATCCGTAAGTATTTTGCAAGTTCTATGTCTACAATGCTCCACACGGAGCTACTCTAGCTAATTGCTCCCACCTTCAATATGTATCCAGATTGAGACTTAGAATTATCTGGATCAGTGTCAAAAACTTGCATCGACGTAACCCTTTACGACGAACCTTTTTGTCACGTCCATAATCGGGAAACTTATCCTTATTTCACTAAGGATAATTCTGACCGCTGTCCAGTGATCTACTCCTAGATCACTATTGTACTCCCTTGCTAAATCAGTGCAGGGTATACAATAGATCTGGTACACAGTATGACATACTTTTATAGAACCTATGGCCAAGGCATAGGGAATGACTTTCATTCTCTTTCTATCTTCTGCCGTGGTCGGGCTTTGAGTCTTACTCAACTTCACACCTTATAGTACAGGCAAGAACTCTTTCTTTGACTGCTCCATTTTGAACTACTTCAAAATCTTTGTCAAGGCATGTACTCATTGAAAGAACTTATCAAGCGTCTTTGATCTATCTCTATAGATCTTGAAGCTCAATATGTAAGCAGCTTAATCGAAGTCTTTCTTTGAAAAACTCCTTTCAAACACTCCTTTTATGCTTTACAGAATAATTCTACATTATTTCCGATCAACAATATGTCATTCACATATACTTATCAGAAATGTTGTAGTGCTCCCACTCACTTTCTCGTAAATACAGGCTTCACCGCAAGTCTGTATAAAACTATATGCTTTGATCAACTCATCAAAGCGTATATTCCAACTCCGAGATGCTTGCACCAGTCCACAGATGGATCGCTGGTGCTTGCACATTTTGTTAGCACCTTTTGGATTGACAAAACCTTCTGGTTGCATCATATACAACTCTTCTTTAATAAATCCATTAGGGAATGCAGTTTTGTTTATCCGTTTGCCAGATTTCATAAAACGCGGCAATTACTAACATGATTCGGACAGACTTAAGCATAGATACGAGTGAGAAAATCTCATTGTAGTCAACACCTTGAACTTGTCGAAAACCTTTTGCGACAATTCTAGCTTTGTAGATAGTAACACTACTATCAGCGTCCGTCTTCCTCTTGAAGATCCATTTATTTTCTATGGCTTGCCGATCATCGGGCAAGTCAACCAAAGTCCATACTTTGTTCTCATACATGGATCATATCTCAGATTTCATGGCTTCAAGCCACTTTGCGGAATCTGGGCTCACCATCGCTTCTTCATAGTTCGTAGGTTCATCATGATCTAGTAGCATGACTTCCAGAACTGGATAACCGTACCACTCTGGTGCGGATTTCACTCTGGTTGATCTACGTGATTTGGTAGTAACTTGATCTGAAGTTACATGATCATCATCATTAGCTTCCTCACTAATTGGTGTAGTAGTCACAGGAACAGATTTCTGTGATGAACTACTTTCCAATAAGGGAGCAGGTACAGTTACCTCATCAAGTTCTACTTTCCTCCCACTCACTTCTTTCGAGAGAAACTCCTTCTCTAGAAAGTTTCCGAATTTAACAACAAAAGTCTTGCCTTCGGATCTGTGATAGAAGGTGTATCCAATAGTTTCCTTTGGATATCCTATGAAGACGCACTTCTCCGATTTGAGTTTTGAGCTTATCAGGATGAAACTTTTTCATATAAGCATCGCAACCCCAAACTTTAAGAAACGACAACTTTGGTTTCTCGCCAAACCATAGTTCATAAGGCGTCGTCTCGACGGATATAGATGGTGCCCCTTTTTTAACGTGAATGCAGCTGTCTCTAATGCATAACCCCAAAACGATAGTGGTAGATCGGTAAGATACATCATAGATTGCACTATATCCAATAAAGTACGGTTATGACGTTCGGACACACCATTATGCTGTGGTGTTCCATGTGGCATGATTTTGTGAAACTATTCCACATCGTTTTAATTGAAGACCAAACTCGTAACTCAAATATTTTACCTCTGCGATCATATCGTAGAAACTTTTATTTTCTTGTCACGATGATTTTCCACTTCACTCTGAAATTCTTTGAACTTTTCAAATGTTTCAGACTTATGTTTCATCAAGTAGATATACTCATATCTGCTCAAATCATCTGTGAAGATCAGAAAATAATGATACCTGTCGCGAGCCTCAATATTCATCGGACCACATACATCAGTATGTATGATTTCCAATAAATCTTTTCTCGCTCCATTGTTCCGGAGAACGGCGTTTTAGTCATCTTGCCCAAAAGGCATGGTTCGCAAGCATCAACTGATTCATAATCAAGTGATTCCAAAAGCCCATCAGCATGGAGTTTCTTCATGCGCTTTACACCAATATGACCTAAACGGTAGTGCCACAAATAAGTTGCACTATCATTATTAACTTTGCATCTTTTGGTTTCAATAATATGAATATGTGTATTATTAATATCGAGATCCAATGAACTATTTTCATTGGGTGTTTAACCATATTAGGTTTTATTCATGTAAACAGAACAACAATTTATTCTCTTAATTAAATGAATAACCGTATTACAATAAACATGATCAAATCATATTCATGTTCAACGCAAACACCAAATAACACTTATTTAGGTTCAACACTAATCCCGAAATTATAGGGAGTGTGCGATGATGATCATATCAATCTTGGAACCACTTCCAGCACACATCGTCACTTCACCCTTAACTAGTCTCTGTTTATTCTGCAACTCCCGTTTCGAGTTACTAATCTTAGCAACTGAACTAGTATCAAATACTGAGGGTTTGCTATAAACACTAGTAAAGTACACATCAATAACATGTATATCAAATATACTTATGTTCACTTTGCCATCCTTCTTATCCGCCAATCACTTGGGGTAGTTCCGCTTCCAGTGACCAGTCCCTTTGCAGTAGAAGCACTTAGTCTCAGGCCTAGGATCAGACTTGGGCTTTTTCACTTGAGCAGTAACTTGCTTGCCGTTCTTCTTGAAGTTCCCCTTCTTCCCTTTGCCCTTTTTCCTTGAAACTAGTGGTCTTGTCAACCATCAACACTTGATGTTTTTCTTGATTTCTACCTTCGTTGATTTCAGCATCACGAAGAGCTTGGGAGTTGTTTCTGTTATCCCTTGCATATTATAGTTCATCACGAAGTTCTACTAACTTTGGTGATGGTGGCTAGAGAATTCTGTCAATCACTATCTTATCTGGAAGATTAACTCCCACTTGATTCAAGCGATTGTAGTACCCAGACAATCTGAGCACATGCTCACTAGTTGAGCGATTCTCCTCCATCTTTTAGCTATAGAACTCGTTGGAGACTTCATATCTCTCAACTCGGGTATTTGCTTGAAATATTAACTTCAACTCCTGGAACATCTCATATGGTCCATGACGTTCAAAACGTCTTTGAAGTCCCGATTCTAAGCCATTAAGCATGGTGCACTAAACTATCAAGTAGTCATCATATTGAGCTAGCCAAACGTTCATAACGTCCGCATCTGCTCCTGCAATAGGTCTGTCACCTAGCGGTGCATCAAGGACATAATTCTTCTGTGCAGCAATGAGGATAAACCTCAGATCACGGATCCAATCCGCATCATTGCTACTAACATCTTTCAACACAATTTTCTCTAGGAACATATCAAAATAAACACAGGGAAGCAACAACACGAGCTATTGATCTACAACATAATTTGCAAAATACTACCAGGCCTAAGTTCATGATAAATTTAAGTTCAATTAATCAAATTACTTAGGAACTCCCACTTAGATAGACATCCCTCTAATCCTCTAAGTGATCACGTGATCCAAATCAACTAAACCATAACCGATCATCACGTGAGATGGAGTAGTTTTCAATGGTGAACATCGTTATGTTGATCATATCTACTATATGATTCACGCTCGACCTTTCGGTCTCCGTGTTCCGAGGCCATATCTGTATATGCTTGGCTCGTCAAGTATAACCTGAGTATTCCGCGTGTGCAACTGTTTTGCACCCGTTGTATTTGAACGTAGAGCCTATCACACCCGATCATCACGTGGTGTCTCAGCACGAAGAACTTTTGCAACGGTGCATACTCAGGGAGAACACTTCTTGATAATTTAGTGAGAGATCATCTTATAATGCCACCGTCAATCAAAGCAAGATAAGATGCATAAAAGGATAAACATCACATGCAATCAATATAAGTGATATGATATGGCCATCATCATCTTGTGCTTGTGATCTCCATCTCCGAAGCACCGTCATGATCACCATCGTCACCGGCGCGACACCTTGATCTCCATCGTAGCATAGTTGTCGTCTCGCCAATCTTATGCTTCCACGACTATCACTACCGCTTAGCAATAAAGTAAAGCATTACATCGCGATTGCATTGCATACAATAAAGCGACAACCATATGGCTCCTGCCAGTTGCCGATAACTCGGTTACAAAACATGATAATCTCATACAATAAAATCAGCATCATGCCTTGACCATATCACATCACAACATACCCTGCAAAAACAAGTTAGACGTCCTCTACTTTGTTGTTGCAAGTTTTACGTGGCTGCTACGGGCTTAAGTAAGAACTCATCTCACCTACGCATCAAAACCACAACGATAGTTCGTCAAATAGACTCCGTTTTAACCTTCTCAAGGACCGGGCGTAGTCACACTTGGTTCAACTAAAGTTGGAGAGACAGTCTTCCGCAAGCCATCTATGTGCAAAGCACGTCGAGGGAACCGGTCTCGCGTAAGAGTACGCGTAAGGTTGGTCCGGATCGTCTCAACCAACAATACCGCCGAACCAAAGTATGACATGCTGGTAGGCAGTATGACTTGTATCGCCCACAACTCACTTGTGTTCTACTCGTGCATATAACATCAATCCATAAAACCTAGGCTCGGATGCCACTGATGGGGAACGCAGTAATTTCAAAAAATTTCCTACGCACACGCAAGATCATGGTGATGCACAGCAACGAGAGGGGAGAGTGTTGTCTACGTACCAACGCAGACCGACTGCGGAAGCGATCACACAACGTAGAGGAAGTAGTCGTACGTCTTCTTCCCGATCCGACCGATCCAAGCACCGTTACTCCGGCACCTCCGAGTTCTTAGCACACATTCAGCTCGATGACGTTCCTCGGGCTCCGATCCAGCAAAGCGTCGAGGAAGAGTTCCGTCAGCACGACGGCGTGGTGACAATCTTGATGTACTACCGACGCAGGGCTTCGCCTAAGCACTGCAACGGTATGATCGAGGTGGAATTTGGTGGCAGGGGGCACCGCACACGGCTAAGGAACGATCTCAAGGATCAACTTGTGTGTCTTGGGGTGTCCCCTGCCTCCGTATATAAAGGTTGGAGGGAGGGGGGCTGGCCGGCCAAAGAGGTGTAGGCGCAGGAGGAGTCCTACTCCTACCGGGAGTAGGACTCCCCCCTCCAATCCTAGTCCAACTAGGAAACCTTCAAAGGGGAGAGAGAGAGGTGGCCGGCCCCTCTCCTAGTCCTAATAGGACTAGGGAGAGGGGGGAGGCGCAGCCCTATGTGGGCTGCCCTCTCACCTTTCCACTAAGGCCCATGTTGGCCCATTTGGCTCCCGGGGGGTTCCGGTAACCCTCCCGGTAATCCGGTAAAATCCCGATTTCACCCGGAACACTTCCGATGTCCAAACATAGGCTTCCAATATATCAATATTTATGTCTCGACCATTTCGAGACTCCTCGTCATGTCCGTGTTCTCATCCGGGACTCCGAACAACCTTCGGTACATCAAAATGCATAAACTCATAATAATTGTCATCGTAACGTTAAGCGTGCGGACCCTACGGTTCGAGAACAATGTAGACATGACCGAGACACGTCTCCGGTCAATAACCAATAGCGGGGCCTGGATGCCCATATTGGCTCCTACATATTCTACGAAGATCTTTATCGGTCAGACCGCATAACAACATACGTTGTTCCCTTTGTCATCGGTATGTTACTTGCCCGAGATTCGATCGTCGGTATCCAATACCTAGTTCAATCTCGTTACTGGCAAGTCTCTTTACTCGTTCCGTAATACATCATCTCACAACTAACATCTTAGTTATAATGCTTGCAAGGCTTATGTGATGTGTATTACCGAGAGGGCCCAGAGATACCTCTCCGACAATCGGAGTGACAAACCCTAATCTCGAAATACGCCAACCCAACATCTACCATTGGAGACACCTGTAGTACTCCTTTATAATCACCCAGTTACGTTGTGACGTTTGGTAGTACCCAAAGTGTTCCTCCGGTAAACGGGAGTTGCATAATCTCATAGTTATAGGAACATGTATAAGTCATGAAGAAAGCAATAGCAACATACTAAACGATCGGGTGCTAAGCTTAATGGAATGGGTCATGTCAATCAGATCATTCTACTAATGATGTGACCTCGTTAATCAAATAGCAACTTCTTGTTCATGGTTAGGAAACATAACCATCTTTGATTAACGAGCTAGTCAAGTAGAGGCATACTAGTGACATTCTGTTGGTCTATGTATTCACACATGTATTATGTTTCCGGTTAATACAATTCTAGCATGAATAATAAACTTTTATCATGATGTAAGGAAATAAATAATAACTTTATTATTGCCTCTAGGGCATATTTCCTTTAGTCTCCCACTTGCACTAGAGTCAATAATCTAGTTCACATCGCCATGTGATTTAACAGCAATAGTTCACATCACCATGTGATTAACACCCATGGTTCACATCGTCATGTGACCAACACTCAAAGGGTTTACTAGAGTCAATAATCTAGTTCACATCTCTATGTGATTAACACCCAAAGAGTACTAAGGTGTGATCATGTTTTGCTTGTGGGATAATTTTAGTCGACGGGTCTGTCACATTCAGATCCGTAAGTATTTTGCAAGTTCTATGTCTACAATGCTCCACACGGAGCTACTCTAGCTAATTGCTCCCACCTTCAATATGTATCCAGATTGAGACTTAGAATTATCTGGATCAGTGTCAAAAACTTGCATCGACGTAACCCTTTACGACGAACCTTTTTGTCACGTCCATAATCGAGAAACTTATCCTTATTTCACTAAGGATAATTCTGACCGCTGTCCAGTGATCTACTCCTAGATCACTATTGTACTCCCTTGCTAAATCAGTGCAGGGTATACAATAGATCTGGTACACAGTATGACATACTTTTATAGAACCTATGGCCAAGGCATAGGGAATGACTTTCATTCTCTTTCTATCTTCTGCCGTGGTCGGGCTTTGAGTCTTACTCAACTTCACACCTTATAGTACAGGCAAGAACTCTTTCTTTGACTGCTCCATTTTGAACTACTTCAAAATCTTTGTCAAGGCATGTACTCATTGAAAGAACTTATCAAGCGTCTTTGATCTATCTCTATAGATCTTGAAGCTCAATATGTAAGCAGCTTAATCGAAGTCTTTCTTTGAAAAACTCCTTTCAAACACTCCTTTTATGCTTTACAGAATAATTCTACATTATTTCCGATCAACAATATGTCATTCACATATACTTATCAGAAATGTTGTAGTGCTCCCACTCACTTTCTCGTAAATACAGGCTTCACCGCAAGTCTGTATAAAACTATATGCTTTGATCAACTCATCAAAGCGTATATTCCAACTCCGAGATGCTTGCACCAGTCCACAGATGGATCGCTGGTGCTTGCACATTTTGTTAGCACCTTTTGGATTGACAAAACCTTCTGGTTGCATCATATACAACTCTTCTTTAATAAATCCATTAGGGAATGCAGTTTTGTTTATCCGTTTGCCAGATTTCATAAAATGCGGCAATTACTAACATGATTCGGACAGACTTAAGCATAGATACGAGTGAGAAAATCTCATCGTAGTCAACACCTTGAACTTGTCGAAAACCTTTTGCGACAATTCTAGCTTTGTAGATAGTAACACTACTATCAGCGTCCGTCTTCCTCTTGAAGATCCATTTATTTTCTATGGCTTGCCGATCATCGGGCAAGTCAACCAAAGTCCATACTTTGTTCTCATACATGGATCATATCTCAGATTTCATGGCTTCAAGCCACTTTGCGGAATCTGGGCTCACCATCGCTTCTTCATAGTTCGTAGGTTCATCATGATCTAGTAGCATGACTTCCAGAACTGGATAACCGTACCACTCTGGTGCGGATTTCACTCTGGTTGATCTACGTGATTTGGTAGTAACTTGATCTGAAGTTACATGATCATCATCATTAGCTTCCTCACTAATTGGTGTAGTAGTCACAGGAACAGATTTCTGTGATGAACTACTTTCCAATAAGGGAGCAGGTACAGTTACCTCATCAAGTTCTACTTTCCTCCCACTCACTTCTTTCGAGAGAAACTCCTTCTCTAGAAAGTTTCCGAATTTAACAACAAAAGTCTTGCCTTCGGATCTGTGATAGAAGGTGTATCCAATAGTTTCCTTTGGATATCCTATGAAGACGCACTTCTCCGATTTGAGTTTTGAGCTTATCAGGATGAAACTTTTTCATATAAGCATCGCAACCCCAAACTTTAAGAAACGACAACTTTGGTTTCTCGCCAAACCATAGTTCATAAGGCGTCGTCTCGACGGATATAGATGGTGCCCCTTTTTTAACGTGAATGCAGCTGTCTCTAATGCATAACCCCAAAACGATAGTGGTAGATCGGTAAGATACATCATAGATTGCACTATATCCAATAAAGTACGGTTATGACGTTCGGACACACCATTATGCTGTGGTGTTCCATGTGGCATGATTTTGTGAAACTATTCCACATCGTTTTAATTGAAGACCAAACTCGTAACTCAAATATTTTACCTCTGCGATCATATCGTAGAAACTTTTATTTTCTTGTCACGATGATTTTCCACTTCACTCTGAAATTCTTTGAACTTTTCAAATGTTTCAGACTTATGTTTCATCAAGTAGATATACTCATATCTGCTCAAATCATCTATGAAGATCAGAAAATAATGATACCTGTCGCGAGCCTCAATATTCATCGGACCACATACATCAGTATGTATGATTTCCAATAAATCTTTTCTCGCTCCATTGTTCCGGAGAACGGCATTTTAGTCATCTTGCCCAAAAGGCATGGTTCGCAAGCATCAACTGATTCATAATCAAGTGATTCCAAAAGCCCATCAGCATGGAGTTTCTTCATGCGCTTTACACCAATATGACCTAAATGGTAGTGCCACAAATAAGTTGCACTATCATTATTAACTTTGCATCTTTTGGTTTCAATAATATGAATATGTGTATTATTAATATCGAGATCCAATGAACTATTTTCATTGGGTGTTTAACCATATTAGGTTTTATTCATGTAAACAGAACAACAATTTATTCTCTTACTTAAATGAATAACCATATTACAATAAACATGATCAAATCATATTCATGTTCAACGCAAACACCAAATAACACTTATTTAGGTTCAACACTAATCCCGAAATTATAGGGAGTGTGCGATGATGATCATATCAATCTTGGAACCACTTCCAGCACACATCGCCACTTCACCCTTAACTAGTCTCTGTTTATTCTGCAACTCCCGTTTCGAGTTACTAATCTTAGCAACTGAACTAGTATCAAATACTGAGGGTTTGCTATAAACACTAGTAAAGTACACATCAATAACATGTATATCAAATATACTTATGTTCACTTTGCCATCCTTCTTATCCGCCAATCACTTGGGGTAGTTCCGCTTCCAGTGACCAGTCCCTTTGCAGTAGAAGCACTTAGTCTCAGGCTTAGGATCAGACTTGGGCTTTTTCACTTGAGCAGCAACTTGCTTGCCGTTCTTCTTGAAGTTCCCCTTCTTCCCTTTGCCCTTTTTCCTTGAAACTAGTGGTCTTGTCAACCATCAACACTTGATGTTTTTCTTGATTTCTACCTTCGTTGATTTCAGCATCACGAAGAGCTTGGGAGTTGTTTCTGTTATCCCTTGCATATTATAGTTCATCACGAAGTTCTACTAACTTTGGTGATGGTGGCTAGAGAATTCTGTCAATCACTATCTTATCTGGAAGATTAACTCCCACTTGATTCAAGCGATTGTAGTACCCAGACAATCTGAGCACATGCTCACTAGTTGAGCGATTCTCCTCCATCTTTTAGCTATAGAACTTGTTGGAGACTTCATATCTCTCAACTCGGGTATTTGCTTGAAATATTAACTTCAACTCCTGGAACATCTCATATGGTCCATGACGTTCAAAACGTCTTTGAAGTCCCGATTCTAAGCCATTAAGCATGGTGCACTAAACTATCAAGTAGTCATCATATTGAGCTAGCCAAACGTTCATAACGTCCGCATCTGCTCCTGCAATAGGTCTGTCACCTAGCGGTGCATCAAGGACATAATTCTTCTGTGCAGCAATGAGGATAAACCTCAGATCACAGATCCAATCCGCATCATTGCTACTAACATCTTTCAACACAATTTTCTCTAGGAACATATCAAAATAAACACAGGGAAGCAACAACGCGAGCTATTGATCTACAACATAATTTGCAAAATACTACCAGGACTAAGTTCATGATAAATTTAAGTTCAATTAATCAAATTACTTAGGAACTCCCACTTAGATAGACATCCCTCTAATCCTCTAAGTAATCACGTGATCCAAATCAACTAAACCATAACCGATCATCACGTGAGATGGAGTAGTTTTCAATGGTGAACATCGTTATGTTGATCATATCTACTATATGATTCACGCTCGACCTTTCGGTCTCCGTGTTCCGAGGCCATATCTGTATATGCTTGGCTCGTCAAGTATAACCTGAGTATTCTGCGTGTGCAACTGTTTTGCACCCGTTGTATTTGAACGTAGAGCCTATCACACCCGATCATCACGTGGTGTCTCAGCACGAAGAACTTTTGCAATGGTGCATACTCAGGGAGAACACTTCTTGATAATTTAGTGAGAGATCATCTTATAATGCTACCGTCAATCAAAGCAAGATAAGATGCATAAAAGGATAAACATCACATGCAATCAATATAAGTGATATGATATGGCCATCATCATCTTGTGCTTGTGATCTCCATCTCCGAAGCACCGTCATGATCACCATCGTCACCGGCACGACACCTTGATCTCCATCGTAGCATCGTTGTCGTCTCGCCAATCTTATGCTTCCACGACTATCACTACCGCTTAGCAATAAAGTAAAGCATTACATCGCGATTGCATTGCATACAATAAAGCGACAACCATATGGCTCCTGCCAGTTGCCGATAACTCGGTTACAAAACATGATCATCTCATACAATAAAATCAGCATCATGCCTTGACCATATCACATCACAACATGCCCTGCAAAAACAAGTTAGACGTCCTCTACTTTGTTGTTGCAAGTTTTACGTGGCTGCTACGGGCTTAAGTAAGAACTCATCTCACCTACGCATCAAAACCACAACGATAGTTCGTCAAATAGACTCCGTTTTAACCTTCTCAAGGACCGGGCGTAGTCACACTTGGTTCAACTAAAGTTGGAGAGACAGTCTTCCGCAAGCCATCTATGTGCAAAGCACGTCGAGGGAACCGGTCTCGCGTAAGAGTACGCGTAAGGTTGGTCCGGATCGTCTCAACCAACAATACCGCCGAACCAAAGTATGACATGCTGGTAGGCAGTATGACTTGTATCGCCCACAACTCACTTGTGTTCTACTCGTGCATATAACATCAAACCATAAAACCTAGGCTCGGATGCCACTGATGGGGAACGCAGTAATTTCAAAAAATTTCCTACGCACACGCAAGATCATGATGATGCACAGCAACGAGAGGGGAGAGTGTTGTCTACGTACCAACGCAGACCGACTACGGAAGTGATCACACAACGTAGAGGAAGTAGTCGTACGTCTTCTTCCCGATCCGACCGATCCAAGCACCGTTACTCCGGCACCTCCGAGTTCTTAGCACACATTCAGCTCGATGACGTTCCTCGGGCTCCGATCCAGCAAAGCGTCGAGGAAGAGTTCCGTCGGCACGACGGCGTGGTGACGATCTTGATGTACTACCGACGCAGGGCTTCGCCTAAGCACTGCAACGGTATGATCGAGGTGGAATTTGGTGGCAGGGGGCACCGCACACGGCTTAGGAACGATCTCAAGGATCAACTTGTGTGTCTTGGGGTGTCCCCTGCCTCCGTATATAAAGGTTGGAGGGAGGGGGGCTGGCCGGCCAAAGAGGTGTAGGCGCAGGAGGAGTCCTACTCCTACCGGGAGTAGGACTCCCCCCTCCAATCCTAGTCCAACTAGGAAACCTTCAAAGGGGAGAGAGAGAGAGGTGGCCGGCCCCTCTCCTAGTCCTAATAGGACTAGGGAGAGGGGGGAGGCGCAGCCCTATGTGGGCTGCCCTCTCACCTTTCCACTAAGGCCCATGTTGGCCCATTTGGCTCCCGGGGGGTTCCGGTAACCCTCCCGGTAATCCGGTAAAATCCCGATTTCACCCGGAACACTTCCGATGTCCAAACATAGGCTTCCAATATATCAATCTTTACGTCTCGACCATTTCGAGACTCCTCGTCATGTCCGTGTTCTCATCCGGGACTCCGAACAACCTTCGGTACATCAAAATGCATAAACTCATAATAACTGTCATCGTAACATTAAGCGTGCGGACCCTACGGTTCGAGAACAATGTAGACATGACCGAGACACGTCTCCGGTCAATAACCAATAGCGGGACCTGGATGCCCATATTGGCTCCTACATATTCTACGAAGATCTTTATCGGTCAGACCGCATAACAACATACGTTGTTCCCTTTGTCATCGGTATGTTACTTGCCCGAGATTCGATCGTCGGTATCCAATACCTAGTTCAATCTCGTTACTGGCAAGTCTCTTTACTCGTTCCGTAATACATCATCTCACAACTAACATCTTAGTTATAATGCTTGCAAGGCTTATGTGATGTGTATTACCGAGAGGGCCCAGAGATACCTCTCCGACAATCGGAGTGACAAACCCTAATCTTGAAATACGCCAACCCAACATCTACCATTGGAGACACCTGTAGTACTCCTTTATAATCACCCAGTTACGTTGTGACGTTTGGTAGTACCCAAAGTGTTCCTCCGGTAAACGGGAGTTGCATAATCTCATAGTTATAGGAACATGTATAAGTCATGAAGAAAGCAATAGCAACATACTAAACGATCGGGTGCTAAGCTTAATGGAATGGGTCATGTCAATCAGATCATTCTACTAATGATGTGACCTCGTTAATCAAATAACAACTTCTTGTTCATGGTTAGGAAACATAACCATCTTTGATTAACGAGCTAGTCAAGTAGAGGCATACTAGTGACATTCTGTTGGTCTATGTATTCACACATGTATTATGTTTCCGGTTAATACAATTCTAGCATGAATAATAAACTTTTATCATGATGTAAGGAAATAAATAATAACTTTATTATTGCCTCTAGGGCATATTTCCTTCAAATGCATCGTTGAAGGCGCAACTTGAGAGAGGCCTTGTGACGTGCATACAAGGCAAGAAGAACCTCAATGATCTCTTGATCAACCAAAAGGGAGGTGTGGCGAAGGAAGGGGTTGGGTACGTCCCCAACTCCAAGAACAAGAAGAAGAATGACAAGACCAAACGACCTCCTCCCCTCATGCAAACTTTCGTGAGGGAGGGAGAGAGTGTTCCCATGGAGAAGAAGAAGAACAAAGTCAAGAAGGGCAATGTCACCTCACCCAACAAGTACGGCGATTTTAATCCTTCTTATGTGTTGTGCCGTGCTAGTGATGGGCATGTTTATGCCAAATTTGTTGGCTCTCTTCATGAGTACATTGAATGGTCTATTTGGGTTCCTAAGACCCTTGTTACTAACATCAAAGGACCCATTACAAAATGGGTACCTAAAATCAAGCATTGATCTCTTGTAGGTGTTTGCTTCCGGTGGTGGATCATGGTTGCTCGACAGCGGAGCTACAAATCATATGACCGGAAGCAAGGACTTGGTGGTGGACGTGCGCACGGTTCCATCTATGCCCACCAATGTCGAATGGGGTGACGCCTCATCTTCTAAGGTATTGGGACTTGGCAAGGTGGTCATCTCTCATGATCTCACGATCGAGAAGGTCATGCTTGTTGAGTCCCTTGCATACAATTTACTTTCCGTTCGTCAACTTGCAATCATGGGCTTTGCCACTTTCTTTGATATCGATACCGTGGCCCTCTTGTGGAGCAAGACTCTTAAAGTAGCCTTTGTTGGGCATGTCGAGAATGGTCTATATGTGATTAGATTTTTGGAGTGACCCACTAAGACCGCGACATGCCTAATGGCTAAAGTTGATGTGGGATGGCTTTGGCATCGCCGTTTAGCCCATGTCAATATGAGATCTTTGCAAAGTCTCCTAAAGGGGGACCATGTCCGTGGACTAACCAATGTTAGTTTTGCTAAAGATCGTGCTTGCAGTGCCTGTATCGAAGGAAAGCTACATGAGAAGGCTCACCCTCCCACGACTATCATTTATTCAAAAAGGCCTTTGGAGCTCCTTCACATGGATCTCTTTGGGCCTCCGTCCTTCGATAGTCTTGGAGGTAGAAAGTATTGCTTGGTGATTGTGGATGACTACTCAAGGTACACGTGGGTGTATTTCTTCAAGAGGAAGAGTGAGACCCAACAAACCGTCATTGACTTTGCAAATGAAGCACAACGTCAACACAATGCAAATATTTTGACGATAAGAAGTGACAACGGCACCGAGTTCAAGAACTACACCTTGGATGAATTTCTTAGTGACGAGGGAATCAAGCATCAATATTCCGCACCATACACCCCTCAACAAAACGGTGTTGCGGAGAGGAAGAACCGGACGTTGATGGATGCGGCAAGGACCATGATGGCGGAGTTCAAGTCTCCGTACAACTTTTGGGCCGAAGCCATCAACACTGCGTGTCATGCATCAAATCGGCTCTACCTCCGCAAGGGTTTGAACAAGACTCCTTATGAGATACTCACCGGTAACAAGCCCAACCTCAAGTACTTCCGGGTGTTCGGGTGTAAGTGCTTCATTCTCAAGAAGGGTGTTCGTTTGTCTAAATTTGAGGCTAGAGCTTATGAGGGCATATTTGTTGGTTATGCTACAAACTCTCATGCTTACCGTGTCCTCAATAAATCCACGGGACTTATTGAGGAGACGTGTAACATGGAGTTTGATGAAAATAACGGCTCCCAAGTGGAGCAAAGTGGCACTTGTGATGTAGGTGATGAAATTCCTCCTCAAGCCATAAGAAGAATGGGTGTTGGTTTCATCCTACCCACTGAGGAACCCCTTGTGGCCGAAGGAGAAGGACAATGCTCCACTCAAGTGGAGCCATCACCAACCCAAGGCCCACACGCTTCCGAAGAACAAAGTGATGGCCCTCAACCTCATGAACAAGACCAAGGGCAACATCATGCTCAAGACGGTGTTGACACACCAAGTGATGCCCAAGGTCAAGTACTCTCCCTCAAGCAAGTTCAAGACCAAGAACAAGCTCATGACGACACTCAAGATAATCAAGTAACCGCTCCTCAACTCACTGCCGAGGAGGAATTAGAGCGTCGCGCCGCCAAGGTTGCTTCCAAGCTCTCCACCAAAGACCATCTCATGACGAATGTGCTTGGAAGCTTAAGAAAGGGGGTAAGCACTCATAGACAATTAGCAAATTATTGTGAGCATCATGCGTTTGTCTCTTGTGTGGAACCCCACAAGGTTTACGAGGCGCTAGAAGATCCGGATTGGCTTAATGCCATGCATGAAGAACTCAACAACTTCGAGCGCAACAAAGTGTGGAGATTGGTGCCAAGGCCAACGGGGACCCACAATGTTATTGGAACCAAGTGGATATTCAAGAACAAGCAAGATGCCCATGGGATTATCATTCGCAACAAGGCTCGTTTGGTAGCACAAGGCTACTCCCAAGTCGAGGGTATCGACTACGGTGAAACCTTTGCTCCCGTTGCTCGTCTTGAATCCATTCGCATGTTGATTGCATATGCTTCTCATCATAACTTTAAGTTACATCAAATGGATGTGAAGAGTGCTTTTCTTAATGGTCCCATTAATGAATTGGTGTACGTCAAGCAACCCCCCGGGTTCGAGGATCCCTACTTTCCCGATCATGTGTATCAACTCGATAAGGCACTCTATGGCCTTAAACAAGCCCCACGTGCGTGGTATGATCACCTTACCGAGTTGTTACAAGACCGTGGGTTTGAAGTTGGGGTAATCGACCCCACTCTTTTTACTAAGAAGGTCAAAGGGGAGTTGTTTGTGTGCCAACTATATGTTGATGATATTATCTTTGGTTCTCCTAACAAAGCCTTCAATGAGGAATTTTCCGCTCTCGTGACCTCAAAGTTCGAGATGTCCTCCATGGGGGAGTTGAAGTTCTTTCTAGGGTTCGAAGTGAAGCAAAGAAGAGAAGGAACCTTCATCAATCAATCCAAATACACTCAAGACATGCTCAAGAGATTCAAGCTAAGTGACGTCAAGCCAGCTTCCACCCCAATGCCCACCAAGTGCCAACTTGACCTTGATCCAAATGGTAAAGTGGTGGATCAAAAGGTATATCGTTCCATGATTGGTTCCTTGCTTTACCTTTGTGCATCTAGACCGGACATCATGTTGAGTGTGGGAATTTGTGCACGGTTTCAAGCCGCACCTAAGGAAAGTCACTATGTGGCGGTCAAATGAATCTTTCGATATTTGGCTCATACCCCAAACTTTGGCCTATGGTACCCAAGAGGATCAAACTTCAAGCTTGTAGGGTTCTCGGATTCCGATTGGGCGGGAGACAAAGTGGATAGGAAGTCCACTTCCGGAGGATGCCAATTCCTTGGTTGCTCTTTGGTAAGTTGGTCTTCCAAAAAGCAAAGTTGTGTGTCTCTCTCGTCCACCGAAGCGGAGTATGTTGCGGCCGGTAGTTGTTGTGCACAACTCTTGTGGATGAGGCAAACTTTGAAGGATTACGGTGTCACTTGTGACAAAGTGCCTCTTTGGTGTGACAACAAAAGTGCCATCAAGATTTCTCTCAACCCGGTGCAACACTTCAAGACGAAGCATATTGAGATTCGGTATCACTTCATCCGGGATCACATCAGGCGAGGAGAGATCGAGCTCAACTATGTCAACACTCATGACAACCTTGCAGATATTTTCACGAAGCCCTTGGATGAAGCAAGATTTCGCGAGTTAAGGCATGAGCTAAATATCTTGATTCGAGCAATGTTGCTTGAACCCGTGCACACCCTACCTCACTCAATTTGTTGTCTAGTTTAGGTGTAGGCATGGACATAGGGGGAGTGTTGTTCTCTCAATGAACTCTCCCTCCCCCCATTATGCATAAATTGATCAAGTCTTTCACTTTTTGCCATTGTTGATGGCACGTGTGCTTAAAAGACGAGTTTTGGTCATGGGCCCAAGGTTAAAATCTTCGCGGCGCCATACCTCTTGACTCAAACATAGGTGGCTTCGGCCACCGCCCTCTCTTGGCCTCTTGCTGGTGTGCTTCTTTCCTTTTTTTTCTTCGTTGCGGTTTCTTTTTTTTTGAGCTAGGCCTTGTGATCTAGTTGTCGCCGTGTGCTGGGGCGGTACTACCGCTGCTGGCGAGCGGTACTACCGCTGGTAAGCGGTACTACCGCTCCCAGCGCGGTACTACCGCGGTGGGGCGGGGGCCAGGGGTTTTTATAGGGGCAGGGGAGGTTTCTTCCTCCCCATACCCATTCGCTCGCCCCCTCGTGCCTCTCTCTCTCTCCAGTACCGTTCCGGCGCGGAAGGGCTCCGGTGGATCTCCTCCTCCGGGGCATCCCTCTCCATTTCCTTCGGTGGAGTCGATCCCCACCTCGTCCTCTTGCCATGGATGCCGGTATTGCCCCCGTTCCTTCTCTCTTTTGGTCTTGTGTTTAGATCTTGTGCTTTAGGGGCAATGTTGGTTGCATATCTAGATTTTTGGCTAAATCTAGGCTTGAGTTGGTTGGAGTAGGCAACTAGATCATCGAGATTGATGTTTGGTAGGATTATGTTTGAATTTGGTAGGCCGGTAGTACCGGATCTGTCCACGGTAGTAGCAGGCCACTGTTTCACCGCCCCAAGCTTTGAAACTGTTGTGCATCCGCCTCAAGCCGTACTACCGCTCCCTCTAGAGCGGTACTACCGCTTGACCTCGCGCGGTACTACTGCTCCCTCTAGGGCGGTACTACCGCTCGGGGCGGTACTACCGCGGGTAGGGCATGGTACTACCGCTGCATGCCAACTTCCATCATTCTCCTATATTTCCTTTGATTTGTTTGTTGGCTTATGCTCGTCTCTTCTGTTTGTTTTGCGTCTTTTGTGTGTTTGGCTCCAGGTGATGACACTTCTGAGCAGCATGGTCGCCGTATCAACCCTGGACGTGCCACCTCCAAGCGTTACCGGACCTCAGAGCCTGCCGGTGTTTCTTCCAGCACTCAACCGCCTCCAGCGAATGTTTCAGCAAGTGTTCCTCCTCCTCCTCAGCACCAGAAGCGAGCCGCCAACAAGCCAAAAGGGAAGACTGTGACTGAGATGAACAACAAGGAGTTCTGGGAGAAGCGTCGTCGCAACCCCTATACGGTGGACCAAGAACCCACTTTGGTCAACCGCCCGTTCTGGAACCGTTTTCAGTTTGCCATCTATTTCGATGTGATCAAGGCCAAGAAGAATCTGTTTGTTGATGTTCGCTCTATTGACGTTGATGCCATGGAGAAGGATCCAGAGTACTTTGGGGAAGCCCTTCAGATGTGCACTCAGCTGAACATTCTTAGGATCATGCAGTTCAACAAGGATTTCGATGCGGATCTGTTGGCTCAGTTCTTTGCCACCGTTCACCTTGGAACAGATGGTGACCGGACCCTGACTTGGATGACCAATGGCAAGCTGCTTTCTGTCAAGTGGCGGGCGTTCATGGAGTTGCTTGATGTGGTGGATAACGGGCTTGAGACTCCAGTCGGTTTCCGTCCTCACCGCAATGTTACCTCCACCCATAAGCAAGCCCTTTGGCCCTACTGCACCGTCAAGATCCACCCTGTCACTGAGAAGAAGACCTACGAGCTGTGTCCATATCTGGACATTCTTCATCGCATTTTCCGTGAGACTCTCTTCCCTCGCATTGGGAATCTGGATCAGGTTCACTCCTACCTCGTGGACATGCTCCTTTTCTGTCAGCATGAGAAGGAAGCCAGCACTGGAGAGAGCCTGGATATCTCTCATGGCATGTGGTCTGAACTTGTCTCCGCCGTGTCTGAGCGCAAGTGTCCTATCTATGGTCCCTTCATCATGAGGCTCATTGAGAGGGCCTGGGCACAGACCTACCCCAGAGTGCTGCTAGAGACTGGAGATTTAGTTTCCCATGAGGTCATGCGTCTGAGGAAGAAGGACAACTGGTCTGCACCTCACACAGGGGGTCCTTCTACTGCTGCCACCGGGGGCCCGTCTGCCGCTGCAACTGCCATGGACACTGAGGGTGGGGATTCTCCTGCTGGCCATGATGAGGACCTTGGCCACTCCAGTGCAGAACCATCATGGGCCCAGAAACTCAAGCGCAAGATGAAGAAGCTCTTCTGTCTGGAGTCCCATGGTCAGTATATGACTCATGTGGCGGAGAAGAATGCCAGGTTGCGCCACAAGGAGCTCATGCGCCAACTGGGCGCCACAGTTGTCAGTGGATCCGAGGGACAGATCACTGAAGAGGAGGACTGGATACATCAGAACTGCCACTGGACCGACTCCGATGCCGAGCAGTTCTCTCCCCACGAGGCAGATGCAGAGATGTGATGATCACCTGGAGTCGTAGTGTCTCTCTTGACCTTTTTGGTGTCTCGCTGCCAAAGGGGGAGAGAGTGTAGGGATTTGATTTGCTCGTTTCGCTTCTTGTGTCGTGCTTTGCTTTTAGTCTTGTGCGTTTCCCTTGGTTTGGTTTGTTGTGAGACTTAAGTTCCCGTCATATGGTGTAAGACATATGCTACCTTAGCTATCTTATCTATGTTTATGCACCTCGGTATCTTATAGCTTGCTTATCCTATCATATATGTTGTTCTCATGTATCTTACTTAGGTTGTTTGGTCTCTAAAATATAGCGGGAGCTGTGATCCTAGTGTGTGTGCCCTTCAGTCCCTAGTACTCATCTAGTTTGCACACATCCAGGGGGAGCCTATCTATATTTTAGAGGCGTGAGCTCTCTTGCATTCTTTGTCATTACTCTTTTTGTGCAAATCCCGTATTGTCATCAATCCACCAAAAAGGGGGAGATTGTAAGGGCTTATTTATCCCTATGGTGTTTTGGTGATTGATGATAATGCATTTGCGGACTAATCATGTGCTTTGAGTGCTTTCAGATATTCATCCTTCGGCATGGAACGATTATTTCCCCTCGGCGCTCTACTCAAGACGGTGTAGTCAATTCCGTGACTTTGTTGGTGGACTAAGTTTCGTAGTTGTCACCGTACTATCAAGAGGGGGTCCGCTTCGGTATGGCTTGGGTGAAATCAACACGTACACGTTCTCTTCACACCCTCCGTTTCTTTCCGCACCTATGGGGCCTTTCTTTCCCTCCTTCCTCTGCTTGTCCAGGACCCAGCGGTAGTACCGCGGCCCACAGCGGTAGTGCGGTTGAGACTCCCTAAGCGGTAGTACCGCTCCCGGAGCGGTAGTACCGCTCCCCGGAGCGGTAGTACCGCTGGGTGGCCTCAGCGGCAGTACCTCTGCGGTTCCGTGCTCCTACCGTCCTGTCACTGCGTCTGTAGCGGTAGTACCGCTCCTCGGAGCGGTAGTACCGCTTGCTGGGCTCAGCCGCAGTACCGTTGTGGCATGGTGCTCCTTCCGCTTCGATTCTTGCGCGCATTTTCTCGTGTCGGGTTTTGCGGTACTAGCTGCGGCAGTAGTGGCGGTAGTACTGCTTGAGAGCGGTAGTACCGCTCTGCCTCCGCGGTAGTACCGCCCTGGGCCCGTGCCCCAGCCCTTCTCTTCTGGCGCGGTAGTACCGCTAAGGGGGAGCGGTAGTACCGCTTGAGGGCGGCAGTACCGCTCTGCCTCCGCGGCAGTACCGCCCTCTGCGGGGCTGAGTGGGGGGTAACGGTTGACTTGTTTCCCCCACTATAAAAGGGCTCCTTCTCCTCCCTCTTTGCCTTACCTCTTCCCCCAACCTTCATTATTGCCCAAGCACCATTTATTGCTCAAGCTCCATTGAATACCCCAAGCTTCCTTTTGCCCGATCTATCTCCCTAGCCAATCAAACTCGTTGATTTGCTCGGGAGTGGTTGAGAAGGCTCCGATCTACACTTCCACCAAGGGATTTTTGATTCCCCCATTCATCCTTAGCGGATCTTGTTACTCTTGGGTGTTTGAGCACCCTAGACGGTTGAGGTCGCCTCGGAGCCATATTCCATTGTGGTGAAGTTTCGTGGTCTTGTTGGGAGCCTCCGATTAAGTTGTGGAGTTTGCCCCAACCTTGTTTGTAAAGGTTCGGTCGCCGCCTTCAAGGGCACCAATAGTGGAATCACGGCATCTCGCATCGTGTGAGGGCGTGAGGAGAATACGGTGGCCCTAGTGGCTTCTTGGGGAGCATTGTGCCTCCACACCGCTCCAACGGAGACGTACTTCCCCTCAAAAGGAAGGAACTTCGGTAACACATCCTCGTCTTCACCGGATCCACTCTTGGTTATCTCTTACCTTTACTTGTGCAAGCTCTTTAGTGTTTATTCCCTTGCTTGCTTGTGTGCTTGTTGTTGTTGCATCATATAGGTTGCTCACCTAGTTGCACATCTAGACAACTTACTTTGATGCAAAGATTAATTTGGTAAAGAAAAGCTAAAAATTGGTAGTTGCCTATTCACCCCCCCCCCCCCTCTAGTCAACCATATCGATCCTTTCAGCGAGAGACACGGTTGTGATTTCATGAAAGGCACGGGCGTGCCTCTTTCAAAAAGGGAAAAAAACCATGCTCCCGGTTCGGTTTTTTCATCTGATTTTTTCCGTGAAAAAAAGATAGTCAAAATCTATCAACATGGGATCTGGTTTTGAAGATCTCGACGTAAGGAATCCAACGGTGAAAGCAATTCGAGATTTGGACGCACGGTTTGAGAGATAAAATGTTTTAAATAAACGGATCAATGAAAAAGGGAAAACTCCCAGGTTGCAACAAGTGACGCGCTGTATGCGTGCCACTTGTCACAATTACAAGCATTAGAGTGATCTTTGCAACGAGTATTTTTTAATCAGTAATTTCGATACATCGCGGATTAGTAGATCTGGCGCCCACTAAACACGTTAGCGGGCTGCAATCACAAAAGCCCATTCGTTCGTGCATTTCTTTCATTTTCGTTTATTCGTTCAGGCTGACCGTTTTTTTCGTTCAGGATCTTATTTTGTTTCCCTTAAACAGGATTTCTTTCGTTGATAGCCATTAAGAAATAAAATTTACAAAACAGTTCACCCATTTTGAAAAAAATCAACAATATTTGAAAAAGTTACAATTTGAATAAAATTCATCCATTAAAAAATCACAAATTTGAAAAATATCATAAATTTTGAAAAACGTTCACCGATTTTGAAAAACAATTCACGAACTTTTGTAGAAAATCATGAATTTTGGAAAAAGTTCGTCGATTTCGAAAAATGTTCATGACTTTGAAACAAGTTCACGCATATAAGAGTAAAAAGTTCTTCTTGTAACTGGAGAAAGAATAAAGCGGAGAAAAGAAGCATGTGGCAGAAGTGTTGCGATGTCCTAGTGTTTAGTGTGCTTGTCTCAGACCATAGAGGTCGCGAGTTATAGCCCTGACACCCTTTTTTATGTTTATTAAAAGAAAAAAGAGAGTAATGGACAACCAACTGGGAGGGGGTGTGCGCCGGTTGTCAAAAAAGTTACCAAAATGTTTGCAACTTTTGATTTTGCGAAATATTGGCTTGTAAAATATTGGCAATGCCAAATGTTGGTAGAAAACCAAGTAGCCCCTTTAACCAGCACTGAAGGTGTCAAATAGTGTTTGTTAAGTCCGAGTTCGCTAAAGATATACATCGCTCGTACCGAGACCTTTTTAGGGGTTTGTA
The DNA here is from genome assembly GCA_034509565.1 of Triticum monococcum. NCBI lineage: Eukaryota > Viridiplantae > Streptophyta > Magnoliopsida > Poales > Poaceae > Triticum > Triticum monococcum. Next base: position 636,117,125 of record CM067847.1, on the reverse strand, counting down.
CCGAAACCTATTACTTCTCGCCTCTAGCATTCACGCTTTAATGATGACCCAGAACTCAATTAGTTGCTCGGGACGCTCGCTCGGGTCATTAGTCTAGTCTACCTGTTTTTCTTCTTCTTTGTTGTCTAACTATCTGGACTGGTCCGATTTTATTGATTTTTTCTTTATTTTTTGTGTTCATTTCTTACGGTTTTCTTCGGTATGTTATTATTTTTAATATAGTTTCCTTTATGGTTTTTATTTTATCATTGTTTTGTATTTTGTGTTTTTATACACATTTAATATATTTTGGATTTGAATGTTTTTCTATTGCTCTTTATAGTTTCCTTTTTCGTTTTTTCTTTGGTTTACTTTGTTTCTTATTTTTCTTTTCCATTTTTCCACCACTACATCTAATTTTTTCTTTGGTTTTTCTATTGCTTTTTATGGTTACCTTTTTAATATATATTTAACTTTTTACATACATGGTTAACATTTTTTTAAATACGTATTTTTCAATATTTTTCTGAAGTCATGTGAAATATTTTTCAAAATACTTTGTTTATGTTTGAATGGAAATAAACATTTTTTTAACTAGGTGAACATTTTTTGACATTGCAAGCACACTATTTAGTAATGCCACTAACATAATGCGTGAACATTTCTAAATCTGTCACGTACCTTTGTTGAATGATATGAAATATTTTTTAAACTATGCAATCATTTTTTGTATATTGTATGAATATTTTTGTTAAATGGCAAGAACATTTTTTCAATGTATATTTTTTTATGTTGTCGAAAGGAAGTGAACCAGGCAGGTACGTTTCTTGGGCCAACCCATTTACCGCAGCATTGTGGGCGAGCTGGATTTACAGCTCGCAGTAAGCATTATATAGACGTGCCCGGCCGACTCACGTACGGGCGTGAAATAGCTCTCGCGGGTTGTTCACCCCTAGTAGTGCTAACTCATAAAGCCCCATGTCTAGGTCCACTGCAGGCAGAATTCGAAAGCACCCGGCACAGTTCGTCCCATATATGCTGTAGTGAGCGACGCCTGCAGGCGCGATTATGTTTGTCTCCGTGGCTCCTTTTGGCGCGTGGGTCGCCGTGGAACGACTGCGCGCGCACACACTCGGGCGCTGGAGTTTGTATGGGCCGGCCCATTTACGGCATGCACCCCAACTGGTTTTGGGATGCTTATGAGTTTTTCTATTTTTCTTCATTTTTTGTTTTGGTTTTTTCTATCCTTTCCCTTTCTTTTTTTATTTTTTCTTTTTGTTCCTTTTTTATGTTTCTAATCTTTTTTATTTTCTTCACTTTTTTCATTTCTATTCTCGTTTTTAAAATTTGCGAATTGTTTTTAAATTCATGGATACTTATTGTTTATTTTTTTCAATTGAGAATATCTTTCATATTCATGAACATTTTTTAAAACAGTGAACATATTTTGAAATCATGATCATTTTTTGAAATTATGTACTTCTTACTTTTTAGTTTTCACTTTTTTCCAATTTTTCTGTCAAATTCTCGAACATTTTTATGATCAACAATTCAAAAGAAATCAGCAAATTCATATTTTGTTTATCAGAATTTGAAAATGTTCAGCAAAATTCGAATTTTTTTCATGGAATTATAAAAATGTTCATAAAATTCCAAATTTATTAATTTATTATCAGAAAATGTTCAACGAATCCAAAATATGTCCATCCATTTTTTCAAAAAAATTTCTTTAATACTAATTTTGTACATGAACATTTTTTGAATTCGGTAGCATTTATCATTTCCGGAACATTTTTTCAAATCATGAACAATTTTTGAACTCATGAAAATATCGCAATTTGTAATTTTTTTAATCCCAATTATTTTTAAAAGGGAAAAAGTTAAAACCTAAAAAGGAAAAAAAAACAAAAAAAAACTGCCGTCCCTCTTTTACCGCCGCGCACATGATCGGGCCACGAGGGGCGGGGGGGAGCTGACGGTTCGCAGATAAATCCTATTGGCCGCTCACGGCCGCAAACTGCCGACGCTTCGCACAGTGCGAGCGACCGAGCCATGCTTTTGGGCCAGCCTAGTTATGTACATAGCTTAGGAACTGCCCACTCCGGTTTTGTGAAACTTCTAGAAGGTTTCATGAACGCTTTTATTTCCTTTTATTGGTTTTCCACCTTTTCCACTTTTCTGTTTCTTTTTCTTTTGTTTCGTTTTTGTTTTCTGTTTCTTTTTTATTTTTTCGTTTTTTCTTTCCTTTTCTTTTTTTCTCTTTTTTCAAAAAACATCGGAAATTTTAATTTTTGCTTGTGTTTTTAAAAAAATGTTCAGTTTTTTAAGAAATGTTATCAAAATTCAAAAATTGTTCTCATTACACTAAGTAGTTCAAAACATTCGAAATTCTGAAAATTTACAGGATTTCAATTTTTGTTCATATATTCAAAAAATGTTCGCGCTTCCAAATTTGTTCGGGATTTTTCAAAATTGTTCTTCGTTTCAAAATTTGTTCTCAAGATTCAAAAAATGTTCGTGCTTTAAAAAATTGTTCTTGCTTCCAAATTTGTTCGGGTTTTTTCAAAATTGTTCTCCGTTTCAAAAAAAATTTCAAGATTCAGAAAATGTTCTTGCTTTTAAAAATAGTTCGCGCTTGCAAATTTGTTTTCAAGGTTCAAAAATCGTTCGTGCTTTAAAAAATTGTTCACAAATTTAAAAAATGTCATGTTTGCGGAAATTTTTCAGGTTTTCAATTCTGTTCTGTTTTCGAAAAAAGTGTTCGCAAATTCGAAAAATGTTTTGGTATTTTTTCCCAAAAAGAATTTGTTCCTGAAATTTCAAAAATTATTTTGGATCAGCGCTGCCTTTTTGGTTTTTAAGGTCTTGCGCGGCCTTATCATCCGTGAATATTCGTAGCTCAAGTGGTATTGTTCCGTTGCCTTTTGTACGAGATCCTGTGTTTGATCCGCGGGTAGTGCGCTTATTTTCTATACCCCTATATAATGTGCAAATAACTTTGAAAGATGATCGTTGGATGAAGCCAACCCGACGGTGTAAATATGGCAAATCCGAGCACTACTGGCCGTTGGATATCATTTACATTCTACCAGATTTTGCCATATGTACAATCTAGAAGACTCCATGGTTGAACTTAAGCATAATACACAAAACTCAAAACACAAGCACTTTTCCTTTATTCTTGAATCTTCCGTATCATAATTGCCCAATTTATTGTTCTAGATTAATTGCCATTATTTGTTTTTTTACTTTATGCTTTACAATGCGCAATTTCATGAATCTTAAAATAGATTAGTCTTTTTTATAAAAACTAATTGATTTTGAATGAGATGAACTATAAGATTTAAACGAACATCTACATCATGCATATATGACTCAAAATTTGCATGCTTTAATGTGATATTTTTTCATAATTTCGTTGCCTAATCACATGCGTGCAATGCACGTGTATCTTACCAGTACCTATACTACGCGATCCCTGCCTGTCGCACTCTCTTCTTGCTGGCGCTGTAGGAGGTCCCGTTTGTATGTCTCTTTAAAACATTAGCTGGCTCTGTACCTTTTGTTAGGTTGCCATCATGATGATGTCATTTATTGTTTTGTTTTGTTTATATTTTAAATTTCGATTAAATTTCAAAAATAGGAACAACTTTTCGATAAATATATTCCAAAACCGAAGTTGAATTGAATCTTCATGATTTTTGAAAATATAAATGCAGTGTACAAAAATTAATGTTGTAGTTAAGAAAAATGTTATCGTTAAAAATGATGTTTACAACAAACAATATTCACGTGTTTCAAGAAATGTATGTGACATTATAAAACATGTTAATCATGCATTTAAAATTTTTTAAAGGTGTAAAAAAATGCCCGATGTATTCAACAAATGGTCAACATGCATTAAAAAGTGGAAATTAAAATAAATTGAAATAAATGTTAATTATGTATTACAAAAATGTTAAATGTGTATAAAAATGTTACTCATGTATGAAAAAGAAATGTAGAACATACTTGAAAAAATAAACATCAAAACATATATTTGAAAAAAAGTTAGTTATGTATTTGAAAAATGTTAAATGTATGTAAAAGGAATTATTTTGATGTATACAAAAAACGTGCAATGTGTATGAAAAAAAGTCGACATTAAATCATATATTTAAAAATATGTTAATCATATATTTAAAAAATGTTAAACATGTATAGAAAATGCCTGTGATGTATATGAAAAATGTACACTGTGCCTGTAACAAAGTAGACATGTGTTGAAAAAAAGAACAAAGAAAACTGAAAAAGGAAAATAAAAGTAGAAGTAAAATAGAAAAAAAGCCGAAGAACCCCCCCCCCCCCCCCCCTTTTTCTTCCTTTTTTTGATTCCTTATAATCTTTTTTTGCCCCCCCCCCCCCCAAAACATGCTACAACCGTGGAAAAACAGAAAAAACGTAAAGGGCGAGGATTACCAAATACTCATAAGAATATTTTCAAAATTTCCTCGATGAGGATTACCAATCATACCCCAATATGGAATTTTACAGACATCACAAAATTGTTCTAGGGACATGCTGATAGGCTGGTTATATCAATGAAAAGCGACTCAAGACTCAGAATGACCAGGTATGACTTTAAGTTTTGCACGAAGGCGTTAGTAAGGAAATGATACCGAGGGCCCTCATCTGCAAGGAAAGCGGCCGGACTTTCCCTTTCCGCAAATTGTTGAAACTCCAGTTTAGTACTTGCTCCATCCATGAATGTCTCACATAGCCATTGACGAGGTGGAACATCAGCCAGTCAAGGAACGTTGTAACCTGGTTCATGGTAGGCGGTCCTCGTGGTACTATAGCTTGAGGAAACCTTGGAGAATAGTTTCTTCATCCTTCCCATTTTTTGAATTTTTTCAACAACTGATAGCAACTACCCCACAAGCTTCTAGTGTCTAAAACATGCATCAAAACTATTTAGAACCAAATAAATTAGAAATGCAAGCTCATTTTCATGGTCACCTACAGTAGCAAAAGAAGCAAAGTATAGACCAATGGTGGAGTCACATACCAGGGAGCAATCCCTCCAAAAACTTTCGAAAATGGAGTTCCGAGTAAAGAGATCAAAAAATGTTTGCAAAATAGCACGAACACGAGTTGGGAGCTTGGGAGAAAAATTCTGGAGGAAGAAGAAGGCAGAGGCCACAAGAACTAAGTGAGTGGGTGCCTGTGGGCCCACATGGACACATCGCTCGACCAGGGGGTGGTCGTGCCACCAGCCCCTGTGGCTGCCTGATACACCCTTTGAGTTATTTTCAGTGCCCGTTTTTTTAATATTGAGAGAACAATTCGTATCGAATTTCCAGGGATTCAGAGAACTTTTATTTTGAACTTTTTTATTTAAAACTTAAAACCCGAGCAAAACTGGTTGTTCTAAAACATTTGAACTAGAAGAAACTAATCCAACCAGAGAACACGATAAATTTACAGAAAGTTGTGCTTACGAAATTCATCGATCATATGCTTTTCAAAAAGAATCCATTAACAAGGTTGATCAAGTCTTATTAACGAACTTTTTTGAGCGACATAAATTTCAAGAACTTTTGTAAAACATTATGTTACCTAAACTTGAATAGGCGTGGTTCCAATCATAATAGTTTGATATTTCTTTTCTGGAACTAGAAGAGAAAATTCGAAGTCTCCAATAGTAATAGTCATAATTTTTTCAATAGGATTGAGACTGTTTCCTTTATTTGGCTTTCTCGGGAAATAAACCGTATGCACTTTGCCACAAACATGAAAAGTGACTTTGCTTTTGTTACAGTCAATAACATCCCCTGTACTGTTAAGAAAAGGTTTACCAAGAATAACAGACATATTATCATCCTCATGCACATCAAGCATAACAAAGTTAGTTAAGATCATAACATTAGCAACCACAATAGGAACATCCCCACAGACACCCATAGGGATAGCAGTAGTCTTATCAGCCATTTGCAAAGATATTTCAGTGGGTATCACCTTATTCAAGTCAAGTATTTTATAGAGAGAAGGGCATAACATTAACACCTGCTCCCAAATCACACAAAGCAATTTTAATATATTTTTTCTTAATTGAGCAAGGTATAATAGGTATCCCCAGATCCCTTGTTTTCATGTATTATTCCCTTGAAAGAATATAACAAGCATAGTGGATATCTTAGCTTCAGGTATTTTTTTTATTAGTAACAATATCTTTCATGTACTTAGCATAAGGAGGCATCTTAATAACATCAGTCAAAGGAACTTATAGAAATAAAGGTCTAAGCAATTGAACAAACTGATTAAAATCTTCTTCATGTTTAGATTTTAGTGTCTTGCTAGGAAAGGGCACATGTTTTTGCACCCATAGTTCTCTCTCTACCATGTTTCCTAGCAACATAATCTCCTTTGTCATATCTTTTATGTCGAGGAGGTGGGCCATCAAGATCAACTTCAGGTTCTACTTTTACCTCCTTTTCAGGTTCATTATCATCATTATCAGCATTATTATCATCATTAGCATTATCATCATGATTAGGTTCGTGCTCTTTACCATCTTGGGTTTCAACATCTTAAATAGAAACATTATTAGGATTCTCAATGGGTTTTTCTATAAGAGGTTCACTAGAAGCATGCAAAGTTTTAGTTTTACTCTTCTTTTTTATTCTTCTTAGGTGAACTAGGTGCACTATCATTAACCATATGGGAATCTTGTTCAATGCTTTTAGGGTGACCTTCAGGATACAAAGGATCATGAGTAAATTTACCACCTCTAATACCTACTCCATAAGCATGTTTATTAATTATGTGGTTTAGGCATGTCCCTAAACAAATCTTGTTGTGATCTAGAAACTATTTCAAGCTGAGTATGAACCATAGGAAAGTTCTTAGATAAACCTTTAACATCATTAGAAATTCTTACTAGCACATCATTCAAATGTTCAAACAATAGCATTATGTTTCATATGGTCAATTATTTGTGTATTAAAATTATGTTGCTTAACAATAAAATTGTCAAATTCTTCTAATCATTGACTAGGAACTTGTTGTAAGGAATATCACATTCATCAAATTTTTGGAGGGAATGTACCTCTACTACATGATTTGGAGTGGGATGTTCATATAATTCTTCAATAGGAGGCAAATTCTTAACATCTTCAGCTTTAATACCTTTTACCTTCATATATTTGTTAGCTTCTTTCATATCTTCAGGACTGAGAAATAGAATAGATCTTTTTTTCGGAGTTGTTTAGGTGGTGGTTCGGTAAGTGTCCAATCATCAACATTATTCAGTAAGTTATTCACTAATTCCTGAGCTTGTTCGATTGTTCTTTCCCTGAAAACACAACCAACACAACTATCTAGGTAGTCGCTAGATTCAGTGGTTAGTCCATTATAAAAGATATCAAGAATTTCATTCTTTTTAATAGGATGATCTGGCAAAGCCCTAAGTAAGGTACAAAGTCTCCCCCAAGCTTGAGGCAGACATTCTTCCTCAATTTGTTTAAATTATAAATTTCCTTCAAGGCAGCTTGTTTCATATGTGTTGGGATTTTTCCCTAATAAAGTAGTAGATCATATCTTGTGGACTGCGCACACAAGCAGGAGCAAGATTATTAAACCACACTTTAGAATCACCCTCTAAAGAAAAAGGAAACAACTTAAGAATATAATAGTATTGAATCTTTTCGTCTTGAGCAAATAGGGTTGAAATATCATTTAGTTTAGTTAAGTGTGCAATAACCTTTTCAGATTCGTAATAATGAAAGGAATCAGATTCTACCAAAGTAATAAGTTCATGATCAACAGAGAATTCATAATCCTTATCATCTATAAAAATAGGAGAACTGGCAAAATTTAGAATCAAGTTTCATCATTTTATTCATGGCCTTTTATTTAAGAATAGCAATCAAGCCCTCTAAACCATCCTCACCATCACAAGCCATAAACTCTCTAGTAATCTCCTCATCAAACACATATAGGATTAGGCACATCAAATATCTTACTTCTAATAGGAGTAAATAGGTGTAGTAGGTGATTCATATTTTTTTAGTAATTTTAGTTTCTTTAGCTTTAGCAACGTGAGCATCTAATGATTCACCAAGTGGAATGATGGATCAAGCAAAGTAGGAGCATCATCACAAGTATCATCAATCGCAGAAGTAGTGCCTACTGTGTGTGACATATTAGCATGAAAAGTATGTGGTGGTGGTGTCACAAGTAGACTCAAAATAGAAGGTGAATCAAGAGTAGAGCTAGATGGAAGTTCCTTACCTCCCCTCTTCTTAAAGGGCATGATCTTATTTTCTGTAATCCTTGATATTTTCGTATAGCAGAGATAAATTGTAGCGGATAATTGACTGCCAAGTGAACTTAATAAATAGAGTTACGCTCCCAGGAAATGACGCCAAAAAATAGTCTTGATGACCCACAAGTATAGGGGATCGCAACAGTCTTCGAGGTTAGTATTTCAGCCCAAATTTATTGATGGGGCGGGCACAGAGTATTTATAACTCTTAGAAGTTGAGTTTTCGAGTCAACCACGCCTGTGAGATAACTTTCTTGTAGAAATTTATTAGTAGCACAGTAATATGATAGCAGTAGTGATAAGATATAGTAACAGTAGTAGAAATAGTAACAAGTTTGTAGCAATGCAGAACAGTAGTGAATTTAGTAGAAATAATAGCAGAAAAGCACATGCATGGGGTAGCGATGGGGTGTTTAGATGAGATTCAATAAGCAACTATCATAACCTAGAGCGATAACAAACTAGCTCCAAGTCATCAATCATATGTAGGCATGTATTCCGTACATAGTCATATGTGTTTACAATAAGAACTTGCAAAACATATATTGTCCTACCCTCCCATGGCAGCATGGTCCTAATGGAAACTAAGGGTAATTAATGCACTCCTTTTAATGGAGAACCGAAACAAAGCATTAACACATACTGAATACATGAACTCCTCAAGTTAAGGTCATTCCCATCCATATCCCAATAATTGTCACCTTGGGGGTCTAGGGTTCAAAACAATAACAGATGCATACAACTTACAGATATGACCAAGAACACAAATATATCCATGAAAATATAATATGCTCAGATCTGAAATCATGACACTCAGGCCCTAGTGGCAAGCACTAAGCATAGCAAATTCATAGCAACATCAACTTTAGAACATAGTGGATACTAGGGATCAAGGCCTAACTAATCTGACAATGATTACATAAGAAACCTCATCCAAATCCCATCTACCTTCATATGCCTACAGAAGATTACTCGCATGTATATGTGAGCATCATGAAATTATATGTGAGCACCGTCCTTGAGTTGGACCCGGCTGGTGAGACCTATGGATGGCTTGGTGGTCGTCGGTGGCTCGTGTGGCAGCAACTGTGTGGGTGTGCGAAGATGAGACTGTGATATTGTTGTAGTAGTCGTCTCTCTAGTGTGTTTGTTGGCTCATCATGGTATGTTTGCTGTGGGGCATGAGAGCTGCACGATGAGTCCGTTTAGCAGCTGACAGGCGATTGATAGCCCACCTTGATTATTCTTTGCAGCACCAACATTGCATAGTGATCCGTTGCTCATTTACTTTGGGATCCGATGTTCTCTTGCCGCTGACATGTATGTTATTCACTTAGCAAGAATCTTCATGTGGACACCTCTGCTTATATGATGTGTGCTTTGTTGGTGGTTGCTTGCGGAGAAGTCAGAGGCACTTGACCGGGAAGATGCGGGAACGACGACAACGAAGTTCAACGTCGCCAATGTTTCCTTCGCAATGGTGTGTGTGATTTATCTGTGTGCCTGATCAGAGGGATTTTTCTTCGAATTAACCAGGCAAATCTCTTCTTCATAATCAACCTTTAACTTTTTACAAGAAAATAAACTATAGCAAAAATTCATACTAACCATGTTCCTATTTTGAGCATGAAGCCATGAACTTAACAACAACATGTTTACGCTTAAAAGTGGCACAATCGTAAAGAGTAGCTTGAAGTTATATGAAGATGAAGTCAAAATTATGGTTGTAAGTCACCATTGGATGACCCTTTTTGAGAAGATCAAAATTGATATAAAGATGGTACAAAACGGAGCTCGGATGCAAAAAGTATGACAATTTCAGAGATGCCCGTATTGACATCAGATTATGAAATGGCATGAAACGTAATTAAGATGGTCTCTGAGGGAAAAAAGTTTCAACATGAAAGTTCTTTGTCTGATCGAAGGTGACGATTTTGATATAAAAATCATCTAATCCCAGGTCGTATGCAAAAGTTGTAGCCAAACCAGTGCAATGCTATAGAAACTACGAAGATGGTCGGACGCCCAAAACCTCCCGTTGCGACCGGACTATCCGGAAATTGAAACCAGACTGTTCGTTCTGGATCGTGAAACACATCAAAACCTTCTGCTGTGATCGGGCAGTCTGGTCTGGTCAAGCGGACAGTCCGGTTCGAATAGAAATCGTGCATCTCCACAGATCTTATGATTGCATGGGCGATTCGGCCCTCAAGATGGCCTTGAATAAAAAAACAATCAACAAGAAAGTTGTGCACCTCATCTAAATGGTTAAATATGCTTTTGGGATCATCTTCATCCAAGGTCATTTGTGGCCTCCGAGACCCAAAAATAGAATTGTTGTCTCAGACCTACCTGAATCCGAGTTTGGTTAATTTTGGAAAGATTTGGACGTTATTTGCAGTCCTTTTCTTGTACGGGAAGTCCTGTCGCCTCATAATTATATGAGAGGTGATGGCCGATTGAACAACACACAATCGCAAAACCCACCTACCTTTTACCCTAGTTTTACATCTCTTCCTTGTTCTTTCTCTCTCGCTCTTCGTTCGTTCTTCCTATTGAAGGGTTGCGATCCTCGAGGCTCTAAGGGTGAGCGAATCAACCTAAGGCAACCCATAGCCGCCGCACGTCTAGAGGTGATCCCTCCCGGATGTGTGGGGTCTTGGGTCCTCAAAACCACCCATAGGATTACTTGTGTACCGCACGTTTACACGGGTCTCCTTCGATGTGAGCTGCGGTACATCACCCCGGCGTCGAGGGTACGCGGTGACATGTTCGTGTGTGAACACAACGTTGAAAAAGATCCACATGAAGATATCGTAACCATTTTTGTATCCTCACTACTTACTTACTTATCACACGTATTGGATGTGAAACTTTTTTTGAGGGGTATCAGATGTGAAACTTAGAATAATAGATTGTTGTGTGCATTAACCGATGGAGAGACCAATAGATTTAAAAACAAATTTTGTTTCAAGATATAATAGATTGTTGTGCACCAATCGATGGAGAGACATGTAGGTTTCCCTTCTGAAAAAGAAAACACAAAGTTGTTTCAATATACAAAATCCATGTTAGGGAATCTCCAACATGGACCCTCAAACCAGCCGCACACGTCCAGACCGCGCGGTTCAGACTTGTTTTGCCATCCAAAGCGGGGCCTTGCAGGTGTCAGTACCACTGCCACGCATGTCGTGCGACAACCCTGACCCATCCAAAACCCTCTCCCGCGCTTTCTATCCGACGGACCCGCCACTTCCTACACCGCATTCATGCTGGCCTAGAGCACGCAGCGGCCAATTCATGCCCAGTGATGTGACTGGACGGAAGGACACCATAGAACAACGCGACCTCTCAGGCAACGCCGCTTCTTGAGAAACCAACTCCGGCCGATATGCCACATTGAAAGGGGGCTAACCATATGTTAGTTTTGCCTTGTCCATGGGTATTTAAGCCCATCTCCGGCGTCGTCCACAACGTACTCTCCACACCACCTCGCTCCACACCTCCGTCACTCCCCTCTTCCTTTACAAATCCGGCGATGGGCAAGTCTTGAGCCTCGACGCCGATGATACCAACATATCTATAATTTATGAAGTATTCATGCTATATTTACATTATTTTTATATGGTTTTGGTGCACTTTTATATTATTTCTATGGACTAACTTATTAATCCGGTGTGAGTTCATGTTTTTTTGCATGTTTTTGGTTTCGCAGGAAATCCATATCTAGGAAGGTCCAAACTGGATAAAATTTATGATGATTTTAATGGAAAATAAGAAACCCTAGAAGCTTCAGGAGATGACCAGAAGATGGATATGGGTCCTACAAGCCCAGGGGCGCGACCTACCCCTAGTGATGCTATCCAGGCTTGTGGGGCCCTGCAGCTTTGTTGGACCTAATTCCTAGCCTATAAATTTACATATATTACAAAACCCTCAGAGCGAGAACCAGAATAATTTTTTCGCCGCCACAAGGTCCTATTTGGTGAAGATCCAATCTGGAGGCCTTTTCCGGCACTCTGCAAGAGGGGAAAACCATCCACGGAGGCCTCTTCGTCAGACTTGCTACCTCCATGCTGATGTTTGAGTAGTTCATCCTCGGGGCCGAGGGTTTGTACCAGTAGCTATACATTTGATCTCACTCTCTCCCATATTCATGATGGATTCCTATCGTGATTGCATCATGAGCTTTATTAATAAAATTGAATTGTATGATGTTCATCTCTCTTTGTTCTTTTTGTGTTGAATTGAGTCTTGCTCTTTGAAGTTTCTTCATGTTGGATTGAATACTTTGGATTTGACATGAATTGATGCATGTCTAGTAATTAACTTGCGGATACCCGTGGTAACATTGGGGTAATGTTAGCATAAAGGTTGAATGATACGTATCATATGGTGTTGTTGTAGTACGATCTCTAGGGCTATGTGTGACACTCTGAGGGTGGTTCAATAGATTGATTGAAATATAACTTTGAGGTGGTTTGCTACCTACGAGATTTCATCCTACATTCTCCGATAGGAATAAAATTTGGAGTGATTCTTTGCTGAACTTTGAGGGATTATCATGTGATTTAATTATATTAATGATGTTGAGAGATTGCACCAGTGAAAGTATGAATCCTAGGCCTTATTTCCAAGCATTGAGACACCGTTTTATCTACTTTTGTTACTTGATAACTTGCTGTTTTTATTTATTTAGATTACAAAAACTTATTTCTACCATCCATACTACACTTGTATCACCATATGTTCACTGAACTCGTGCACCTATACAATTGACTACATATGGGGTGTGTTGGGGACACAAGAGATTTCTTGTATTTGATTGTAGGGTTGCTTGAGAGAGAACCACCATCATTCTACATCTCCCACGGATTGATAAACCTTAGGTCATCCACTTGAGGGAAATTTGCTATTGTCCTACAAAACTCTGTGCTTGGTGGCCCAACAAAGTCTACAAGAATAAAGTTGTGTAGTAGACATCAAGCAATTTTTTGGCACCATTGAGGGGGAGGTGCGTGCTTGAATGTATCTCTTTAGATCTTGCAGTTGAATATTTCTGTTTCTTTTTTATTCACTAGTTTGGTTTGTAAAAGAAAACTGCAAAAAAGGAAGTGCATTTATGTGTAATTTTGTATCGTTATAAAGTTTTTCTTGAAAATATGAATCTAAAACTTGTTATGAAGTGCTAAACGAACAATTTACCAAAACATTTGGTGTGGGTTTTTTTATAATAAGAATGATTGCAATGTTGTTAGTCTGCTTTCCATGAATGTTACTAAAGCTAATGATGATTGCACTAGTCATGATAAAATTTCTAAAGAAAAGGTTTCTTATAAGCATGCCAATTTTTGTGGAGAACATAGACCTTGTGAAAGAGTGCAATTTATGGATGATAAATTGTGTAAGAAGCATAGACATGACAAACTAAATTGCGGCTTTGGATATTAGATGATTCTGCTAAAGAATATGTTCTCTTCATCCCATTAGTTGTGAACTTTGCTATGAAGTAGTTCATCTTAATTTTCAATGCATGCATTTTCATGATCGAATCGTGGCAAAAAATTGTGATGACATGATCACCCTTGAACTTTGTAATGAACATAGTATATTTTAGACGCGTGAAGATTGACACATACAAATAATTGGTTTGAAGTATTTGTTCTCATTGAGGCAACTGAAATCCATCTAAGGGAAATCTATATGTTTTGTGTGGTAAATTGCAATGAGAATGCTTATATAGCCAATTATAGAAAGATGGGAACTCCAATTGAATATAAAAAGAATGTTGTTACTACTAATGGATGGGAAAAGATTTCCAAATTTCTCCTATTGCTTCTCATGATGAATCAGGTGATGAGGATGATCTTCTTTTCCAACCAATCTCTCCAAGAAGAAGCTCAAAAATTTACTTGACCCCACTTCCAAGGTGGTGAAGAAGAATAAAAATAAAAGAATGAGAAATAAAGATAGAAAGGCATCTCTCCAAAATGATGTCGCTCCTATATTTGTGACTTATGAGACAAAATCACAAATTGTGGAAGATGATACACTTGATAAAATATTTCTTTTTATTCTGGCACTATGTCTATAGGCACTATTGATGATGATTTTGTTATGCCTACGACTTACAGTGATGATTCTTATTGTGGAGATAACTTTGATACTTCTTATGATCATGAAAATCTTTTTGGCTCCAACTGGGAAAGTATGATGATAATTGTTATAATATTGGTGCTATTCATGCTATGGATGATGAGAGTGATTATTTAGAAGAAATTGCTATTGATATAGAGAGAAATAATCTTGGGGATGCTATGTTTGATGAAGATGATCTTTTTAGTCCTCCTACTTTTCATGAGAAAAATTACTATGATGAAAACATGCCTCCTATTTATGATTATTGCAATAATGATGAAAGTGGGTTTGGAAGAGTGTCAACTTTAGGTAGCAATGATCCCACTATTTTGGAGGGTGTTGAATCTTATTTAAATAACTATAAAAGTGGATTTGGATAGGTCATGGCTTTATTTAGTAATGATTCCACTACTTTAGAAGATGTTTTAATTGATTATGATGAGAACAAAGTTGCTACCTATGATGATTATTGTGATGATACTTATGCTATAGCTAATAGTGATAATTATTCTTGTGATAATTCTCATAATTATGAACATTCATCTACTGATTACTCTTTTAATGTGAAATTAATTTATAGTGTTCAAGTTTTATATGATACTCCCACTATTATGAATGAGAAGAAGTTTGCTTATATGGGGAGTAATAAAAATTCTATGCATATATGTCATGAAAAGAATGCTTTATGTGATAGTTATATGGTTGAATTTCTCATGATGCTACTGAAAATTATTATGAGAGAGGAATATATGCTTATAGATATTTCAACAACATCAAGTTTCCTCTCTTTATGTTGAAAGCTTTGAGGTCTTGTTTTGCCTTCCTATGCTAGTTAATTTGTGCTTCAACAAATTGCTTGTTTAAAACATCCCTATACATAGGAAGTGGGTTAGGCTTAAATGTGTTCACTATATGATTCATGATGGTCTATTTATGTTTCCATTCTTACCTTTATGTGAGCATCATTAAAATCATCATGCCTAGCTAAAAGGCCTTAAAGAAAAGCGCTTGTTAGGAAGCAACCCATTATTTATATTTTATGTTTTTGTGTGAGTACCTGATTAATGCTACTATAGTAATCATGTTTTTATATTTTATTTCAACAAAGTACCATGCTAAGCCTTTACCGTGCCCAGTTTGCAAGTTTATGAGTTGCTGTTTGAAAACAGAAAGTTTTCTGTAATGTCTTGAATATTCCTGGACAGTCAAAACATGAACAACTCTTGAAATTTTTAAATAGTAAACATATATGAGTTCTCTGTTACGTGGTAAGTTTTTAGAACTTTTTGAGTTAAATAAGTACGCTAATATGTTGCTCCTTTACAGACTTTTCTGTTTAGACATATTGTTGTTATAGTTGCATTGTTTGCTCATGTTTGCTTGTTTAATGTTTCTATTACTGGAGAGAGATGTTAAATATGTGCAGGCATTTAGTTTGCAATGTTTAATTATAATTTTTGTTATTTGCTACAGTATAGAATGTTAAGGTTTTGAGTTTATTTTATACTAACCTATCTGACGAGTTCTGTTGAGTTTTGTGTGAATGAAGTTTTCAAATTTTGGGTGAGATAGTGATATGAGGAGAACAAGGAGTGGCAAAATCCTAAGCTTGGGGATTTCCATGGCACCCTAAGGAAATATCTAAGGAATACTCAAGAAACTAAGCTTGGGGATAACCCGAATGGCATGCCCTCTTTCGTCTTCAAAACTATCGGTATGTCCCACTCGGAGCTATATTGTAATTGTTCACATGATATGTATTCTTGGAGTGTACTTTTGCTTTGTTTTGTTTTTGTTTTCTCTTTTATACAATTCTTAGATCTGAAATTTTTCTTGAGAGATTTTATACATAGCTACCTATTTGCTTAACTACACTTTGTTTTTTCACTCATATATTTTAGAGTAGTTTATTATTTACTCTTGTGCTTCACTTATATCCTTAGAGTGAATTTATGAATGAATTGAAATTTCATATGTGTTGTTGAACAGTTCATGAAAGCTTAATATAAGGAAGAGATATTTCACATGCAAATATACTATCTTGGACATCTTTTGTGATTGTGAACCCTCATAAAATATTTTCAGACTTGATCAAATAGTTGATATTGGACAAGAAAGACAACGTAATAAGTTATGCTTTTGTATATTTGCATAGAAGTCATATTGTCATGGACCCTCCAACATGTGGTGTTTGTTTATAATCTTTGCTAGCCAACACTTCTGCACCAAGTAGGAATACTACGTGTGCATCCAACATCCTTGAACCCAGTTTCTTCCACAAGGGTCCACTATACCTACCTATACATGGTACTTCTGTGCCATTCCAAGTAAATTTGCATGTGCTACCTCTAAACCATCAAATAATCTTATATTTTGTGTGCCCATACAACTCATGGAGCGGTCTGGGTAGTCAATATCTTCCATGCTAAATGTGTTTTACTCATGACGAGAGTTTATTCGCTTGTCAAATTTATGAGAGAAGCTCGTAACAGGGATGCCCAGTCCCAAACAAATAAAAATTATTATAAAGGACACTCCCACGAAAAATTTGAAAGTTGGTAGGCACTAGTGGATTCGGCTAGCCATGGTTTGTGTTAATATGGTGTAGCGGGAGTGTAAAAGCATGGGAACCGCTATTAATGTGTTTAGCATGGAAGATATTGGAAACCTTTATCGTTAATCCATTGACAGTAAAAGTACACCTCTCAAAATTAATTTATCTCTGTTTTAGCCGCTTGAGCTCTCGCACATGTTAATCTCCACTTCCCTCTGTGAAGGGCCTATTTTTTTATTCATGTTAGTTTTAGTTTTATGTTGAGTCAACTTATTATTCCAACCTCATTATTCTTTGTTTGGCAAACATCATACGGTGGGGAAAGATGCAGACACATATATCCAGTTGAATATATATATGAGCATGAGTTATTATTGTTGATGATTATCATGTGATATGTAAGTTGGGAGGTGAAACACTAGACCTGCATCTTCCTTTGTGTCCGATGAAAACAATTTGCTCTAAAAATATGCTTTGAGTGCCAGAAATCACTAGAAGACTATATGATAATTGCGCATGTGAAGTTTGCTAAACAAAAGCTTTTACATGGACTCTTCTGGAAAATAAGATGATGTAATTGTTTGATGACTGAAAGAGTTGATGTTTATGATATATAATGATGCTACAAAAAGTGATTATAATTATCATTGATCAAAATTATGCAATTCTAGCATTCACACTTCATAAACTATTTCTTTTATCATTTACCTACTCAAGGACGAGCAGAATTAAGCTTGGGCATGTTGATATTTTCCAACGTATCTATAATTTATGAAGTATTCATGCTATATTACATCATTTATATATTGTTTTGGTGCACATTTATATTATTTTTGTGGAATAAATTATTAATCCAGTGTCAGTTCCTGTTTTTTTGCATGTTTTTGGTTTCACAGGAAATCCATATTTAGGAAGGTCCAAACACGATGAAAATTTATGAAGATTTTTATGGAAAGTTGGAAACCCTGGAAGCTTCAGGAGAGGACACGAAGATGGATGTGGGGCCCACAAGCCCAGGGGGCTTGGCCTACCCCCTAGCCGCTCCATCGAGGCTTGTGGGGCCCGTGCAGCTCTATTTGACCTAATTCCTGGCCTATAAATTCACATGTATTCCAAAACCCTTGGAGCGAGAACAAGAATAATTTTCCTGCCACCGCAAGTTCTTGTTTCACAAAGATCCAATCCGGAGTCCTTTTTTGGTGCTCATCCGGAGGGGGAAGCCATCCACGGAGGCATCTTCATTAACCTTGCTGCCTCCATGGTGATGTGTGAGTAGTTCGTCCTTGGGTTGAGGGTTTGTACCAGTAGCTATGTGTTTGATCTCCCTCTCCCATGTTCTTGATGGATTCTGATCTTGATTGTATCATGAGCTTTATTAGTAAAGTTGTATCTTATGATGTTCATCTCCTTCTATTCTTTTTGTGCTGAATTGAGTCTTGCTCTTTAAAGTTTCTTTATGTTGGATTGAATACTTTGGATTTGAGATCACTTAATGCATGTCTAGTAATTAAATTGCGGGTACCCGTGGTGATATTGGAATAATCTTAGCATAAAGGTTGAACGATACATATCATATGGTGTTCTTGCACTACAGTCTCTAGGGCTATCTATGACACTTTGGGGGTGGTTCAATAGATTGATTGGAGACACGACTTTGAGGTGGTTTGGTACCTACGCAATTTCATCTTACTTTCTCCAATAGGAATATAAACTTTGGAGTGATTCCTTGTTGCACTTTGAGGGATTATCATGTGGTTTTATTATGTTAATGATGTTGAGAGATTGCAGTAGTGAAAGTATGAATCCTAGGCCTTATTTTTGAGACTCCATTTTTATCTACTTTTGTTACTTGCTACCTTGCTATTTATATTGATTCAGATTACAAAAACTTATTTCTACCATCCATACTACACTTGTATCCATACTACACTTGTATCATCATATTGGGTGTGTTGGGGACACAAGAGATTTCTTGTATTTGATTGCAGGGTTTTTTGAGAGATAACCATCTTCATCCTACACCTCACATGAATTGATAAACCTTAGGTCATCCACTCGAGGGAAATTTTCTACTGTCCAACAAAACTATGTGATTGGAGGCCCAACAAAGTCTACAAGAATAAAGTTGTGTAATAGACATCAAACGACAGGATGCAGCTTCGGATATGGCTGCGAAGGACCATGGCGACACTGCCCTCGCACTTCGAGGTCGTCTTGCTTGTCCACGGCTGGTGATACATCCACTTTGCATCATGTTTTCCTACTGTTATTTATAATGCTTTTATGCATAATAACACTTTATGGAGTAATTCTAATGCCTTTTGTCCCATAATATGCAAGGTTTACATAAAGAGGGAGAATACCGGTAGCCAGATTTCTGGACATGAAAAAGCTTTGTCAGAGATACCTATTCTGCACATCTCCAAATGAGTTGAAATTTTATGGAAAATTATTTTGGAATATATAATAAATATTGGAGAAAAGAACTACGGAGGGGGGCTGTCAGGTGCCCACAAGACACCAGGGCGCGCTAGGCCCCCCAGGCGCACCCTGGTGGGTGGTGGGCAGCCCATCCCACCTCGGGTGCCCATCTTCTGGTATATAATGTATTTTGACCCAGAAAAAAATAAAGAGAGGACTTTCGGGATGGAGCGCCGCCGTCTCGAGGCGGAACTTGGGCAGGAGCACTTTTGCCCACCGGCAGAGCGATTCCGCCGGGGGAACTCCCCTCCTGGAGGGAGAAATCGAAGCCATCATCATCACCAACAACCCTTTCATTTTTGGGAGGCCAATCTCCATCAACATCTTCAACAACACCATCTCATCTCAAACCGTAGTTCATCTCTTGTATTCAATCTTTGTATCGGAACCTTAGATTGGTACCTGTGAGTGACTAGTAGTGTTGATTACATCTTGTAGTTGATGCTATATGGTTTATTTGGTGAAAGATTATATGTTTAGATCCATTATGCTATTTAATACCCCTCTGATCTTGAGCATGAATATTATTTGTGAGTAGTTACCTTTGTTCTTGAGGTCACGGGAGAAGTCATGTTGCAAGTAATCATGTGAATTTGATATGTGTTCGATATTTTGATGATATGAATATTGTGATTCCCTTAATGGTGTTATGTGAATGCCGACTACATGACACTTCACCATCTTTGGTCCTAAGGGAATGCATTGTGGATTAGTTATTAGATGATGGGTTGCTAGAGTGACAGAAGCTTAAACCCTAGTTTATGCGCTATTCCGTAAGGGACTGATTTGGATCCATATGTTTAATGCTATGGTTAGAATTTATCTTAATACTTTTCTCATAGTTGCGGATGCTTGTGAGGGGGTTAATCATAAGTGGGAGGTTTGTTCAAGTAAGAGCATCACCCAAGCACCGGTTCACCCACATATCAAATTATCAAAGTAGCGAACATGAACCAAACCAACATGATGAAAGTGACTAGATCAAATTCCAGTGTGCCCTCAAGAACGCTTTGCTTATTATAAGAGATCATTTTGGCCTGTACTTTGCCACAAAAGGATTGGGCTACCTTGCTGCAGTTTATTTATTGTTCCCGTTACTTGCCCGTTACAAATTATCTTTCTATCAAACTACCTATTACCGACAATTTCAGTGCTTACAGAAATTACCTTGCTGAAAACCGCTTGTAATTTCCTTCTGCTCCTCGTTGGGTTCAACACTCTCACTTATCGAAAGAAATACTATTGGTACCCTATACTTGTGTGTCATCAGCTGGCTCCTACTCAGGTGGAGATCGTCATCTTGTCCAGTGACGAGGACGACCGGCGGCCGCAGTAGTAGCCGCCACCACAGACGCCCGTCCTCTTGCAGGACGCGGTGTATAGACTGACGGATATCAACTATGAGCAACAGATGGAGCTCATGCACCCTGGCTCTCTCCTTCACATCCATGTCCTAGCGGTGCCACCAGACACGCTCATCCACATCAAGTCGGATCCCACTTCCCCTCCCAGCTCCCTCCCGCGCAACCACGTCCAAATCGGATGTCGCATCCAAAAAGAACAGATCTTGCCACCGTCGCGTCAAGGAGGAGCGGCGCTCACCGCCGCTACACCATGCTGGTGGCGGCTTGCCCCATGAGATCACAATGAAGGGGCACAATCACATTGGTCACTACCTTGTCGGTGGCGACATCATCATCATCAAATCGTCCTCCCGGAGCGCCATTATGGCAGAGGAGTACACCGACAGGGAGCATCACCGGCTAGACATGCGCAACATTGCATGCTGGGACGAGTTCACAGACTCTGGCGTCCCACTACCACACATCTTCATGGACCCAGAACTGGCTATGGCCTGGGCCCTTGATCAGTCGAAGAGACGACAGAGGGAGAAAGCACTGCCTACGCCACCTCGATGAGGAGATGGTCAAGTACGGCTAGGAGTGGTATCTTCGTGAGTCCACCGCCATCGCCACCTCCACAAATGTTTGCCGCCCTCTCTCCCAACACACGTCCATGGTGGTCACGACCGTACTGCAAGGACACATGAGCTAGCTGAGAAGATCATCCATTTGCTATAGGTGGCGGCCGAGAAGCCCTACCACGACACCGCACCCTACCGCCGCCGGAAACCCGGTGACAATGACTCCGACAACGGCAATGACGATGGTGCCGACGGCCAGCCTGACATGGGCTATGAGGTCACCGTTAAGTTTATGCTAGTATAGTTTTTTTAGGTTTTTAGTTCACCGGACGAAATATCATCCGGTTTTATTTAAAAATTATCCAAGTTCCAATTAATGTCGTCTGGTTTGTTTAACTTTGCATCAAATTTGTTCACTTTCATTAAATTTCATTAGAAACGTACCCGGACATTTGCGGCTAGCTTTGGATGGATGGTTGATACGTCTCCAATGTATCGACTTTTCCAAACACGTTTTGGCTTGTTTTTGGACTCTCACTGGTACCGTATCGTTCTATACAAACAATTTTTAACCCCTTTCCGCGATGGCATTTGGAACCGTCACCTAGTGAGTGATGGTGATAGGGGGTCCTTCCCACACGACCCAGAAACCGTCGGGGATAGGCGAGCGGCTACTGACAATCACCATAGAAGAAATGTATGAGAAGCCGCCCCAGTCCCACACGTTACATCTCGACATTATGTTTCTTATCAGAGAGACATCCCAAATGATTGCACCGCTATAGTCGTGTGAAAAAGGTGGACATCAACATTTAATATACCGATATGTTTGTGATAGGTACATTATCGCGCACGGTTCAAGAATGTAAAATATGCGCGGTGCCTCTACTAACACCAACATGTCCATTTTCATAACTGTGTGCGATCAGTATTCCTATCACACATGCACACTGGTTTGAAGCGTTTGTCGTATTACCATGAACCACACACGCATATGAGATGGAACAGTGTGTGCGTCCATCAGGCATCGCCAACTTTTCACGTCAAAGAACTGTCTTTTCTATATTTTTCACGGCACGCGCTGTTTTCTTTCTAACCGTGTGCACATTATTTTATTCGCTCCTGTATAATTTTATTTTTCCGTGTAATTTATTATTCGAATTGGAAATTTTGAAATATGAAACATGCAATTCAAATTCTTAGCACAATGGTTCAACAACGAATCCATAAATAAAATTGCCAGTACAATATGTTCAGTAATTACAATTAACTATGATGAACCACAATATTTAGAGGCGGTAAAGGTGAAGAGACGAGTGTAAATCATTTTGACTGCCAATGCTGTTGAAGAAGCAGAATGCCCATAATGTGCCTTCCTACATGCCATAGGCACGAACAACTTTTGTCCAACCCTTGTGATGATCGCCCGCCCATCCTTCACTGCCTTCAGGAAGACTTCTAGAGCATTATCATGGTAGCATGAATTATATATTTTAACCTTAGTTGCCTCCACTCCGGTCATGTAGTTTGCAAGGTAATCATCAATAAATAGCTTCGGAAACCACTGAAAAGAGAAAAATATCAGATACAGAGGTCTAATAGAGTAACTTGTTGTGGGCAGGGGTGCCGGTGGGGAATGACACCTATGGGGTCACTGGGATCCCTTCTACGGTTGGCGGGCGCAGGGTTGTGCAAAGAGCGGGTCTGGCGGTCAGCACGCAAATTGTTTACCCAGGTTCGGGCCGCGGAGACGCGTAAAACCCTAGTCCTTCTTTGATGTATATTTGAGTGTTCTTGTGTTCTTGAACTAGCTGCGGTGTCTGTCTAGTCCAAAAGATCCGAATCCCCCTCCAGTATGCCTCGGGCCTCCTTTTATAGGAAAAGGGGTTGCCACAGTGGCACACAGGAGGTGGAAAGGTGTACAATGGCTGAGTCTATCCTCTGGCATCTTCGGACAAACGCATTTAATGCGCTACCGACGTGCCCCTCTTGCTTTATTGGGGACGACAAAGAAGCTCGTCCTAGCTGTCGCCGCCTCGCCTGGCTTCGATGCGCGTCGGAGCCGACGAGGCGTTGTAGCGCCATGTTGGCTAGCTGTTGGGCTGGCGCGGTGGTGGAGCCTTCACGAAGATCTGCATGGCTCCACACAGGTGCTTGCTGAGTTGGTGTGGAGGCCGTGCGCTGCCACGCAGATGCCTGCCCAGCTGGTCGAGCTGGCAGCTGCATGGGAGCGGCGGTAGAATCTTGGCAGGCGTGGGCCTGGCTATGGCTCCACAGGTGTCTTCGGCAATGCCTTGCCGGGGGCACGGCAAGGGTCTTGCCGTGGCACCGCGGTCATCCTCGGCAAGGATCTTGCCGGGGGTCTCGTGGATTTCCTTGGCAAGGATCTTGCCAAGGACCGTCGTCTTCTGGTTCTCATCCGATCTTGCATATTTATTATCTCTACAAAGATCGGCATGCCACCATGGAAGTGCCTCCCGATCCTTGGTTCCAATGTAGTTGATGGTGTTGGAAACCCTTGGGATCAAGGGTGGCGTGCTCTGCTGGCGTCAGGCAAGTTGCTCCGGCAAGGATCTTGTCGGAGCTGCAGAAGCCACCCCAGCAAGGATCTTGCCGGGGGATTCCACCTCGCCCTCCTGCTCTCTTTGCATCCTTGGTCTTGGCGTTGCTCTGGCTCTCTTGTGCTCCGGCATCCCTCCTCTGCCCTGTTTAGTGTGGCCGTGGGCGCGGCTCTGACTGCCCGTGCACAAGTAAAGGGGTGCAAAAGGAGAGCCCCTAATTTTGTACACCGGCAGGAGCCCCCGGGCCTGGGCCACACATAAGCGCGACGCGTTGTTGGGCTAGGCCCAGGACGGTGCGCGGGCAGGTGGGGCGGATTTTTACCGCAGTTACTTTTCCGTCCGCTGCGCTTCCCCACGACCTGCGTTGAACGCGCGACGTGGGGGGTCATGCGCGACGTGGGGGTCATGCGTGGGGCGGTTTCCGCACGCATGCGTCACATCATGGTAAAGAGTCGGCTTGCGCCTTCCCCATAAAAAGAGGAAAATGCAGAGGCGCGGCTCATTTACTGAGTGGGCTCGGGTCATGGTCTTCAAGGCGCCCGCGCCCCATGACCATGGGGCGGAGAACGGTCACCTCATCCGTCCCCTCGATTTCCGCTTGTCCGCCACGTGTCCCCCGTGCTCCGAAGATGGTAGGCCGTGGGTGCGGGCCTTGAATGATGAGGCAGGGAAACGGGCCGCTGCTGATTGGGGTAGCGGGTCGGCCTCGATTCCCTGCGCCCCCAATGGTCGGATTGGCTAAGTGGGGCGGCCGAGTCCCGACCCCGCCCCTTTATAAGAAGGGCGAGGGGGATGGCACCCCACAATCTTTCATCATCCCTCTCCTTCCACCTTGGTTCCGCTCTTTCATCTGCCATGGTGAGAGGGGGCGGCGGCCCTTCGACGGTGGCGGCGAGGGTCTCTGCTCGACAGCACATCCCTCCTTCCCAAGAGCTCGCGGCGGCGGAGCCGGCCATGAGAGGAAGGGGGAGGGGGCGAGGCCGAGGCCGGCGTGGTGCTCGGGGAAGAGGGGGACGGGGTGGCACACCGGCCTTGCCTCCACCAGCGATGCCTCCCCCAACGAAGGGCCATGTTGGGGACCAGCCTCATGAGTTCTTCATCGGGCTGCATCGGCCACCGCGCCGTCGCCTTTGTCTCCCTGCGCCATTCGCTCGGGAGATGGAGCTCGATCCGCCCCAAACCCCGAGGTTGCATATGAGGGGCTGCGGGAACGGCGACACGCGGGTCGATGTTGACTTTCCCGCCCCTCAGGTCATGTATATTCGCCGCGGATGGAAGACTTTTGCTTGTATCCATAGCCTGACGTTGGGGCTCGTTCTCTATTTCAAATTAATGAAGAATGGCCTGCTCTCCATCAAGGTCTTTGGAGACTCTGGAACTCGTCTGAAGTGCTGCGTAGAGAGCTCCTCCGACGATGAAGACTCCTCCTCAAGCGGGAGTGATGAGGAGGACAGTGACAACAACGACGAGAGTGTCGAGCGAGGGCACGTCGACCTCGTCTCCGACTGACCGCGTCGCCCCTCCCTCCGCCGTGCACCCTGCCGAGGGCCTTCCTCATCAAGCTCTCCATCAGCGTGTTCCCCGTCTCCTCCTTTTTGCCTACAGCTGCCGCACCTGGGAGGAAAAGGGCAAGAACAGGGGTCACGGGGCACTTATCTTTTCTAGTTTGTAAGCCTGCGGGCACTTGTTAAATTTAAAAATTTGTAATCCCCTTGCTCGTGTACCCATTCCGTATGAATTGTACTTGTTTGCAACGTATGAATGAAAGGAAGGGTGTTTGACGGGTTTCGCTTGCGTGTGGGCGAGGGCCGCACCGAGGAACGCTGATACGTCTCCAACGTATCTATAATTTTTGATTGCTCCATGCTATATTATCTACTGTTTTGAATGTTTATGGGCTTTATTATACACTTTTATATCATTTTTTGGGACTAACCTATTAACCTAGAGCCCAGTGCCAGTTTCTGTTTTTACCCTGTGTTAGGGTTTCAAAGAAAAGGAAAATCAAACGGAGTCCAATTGACCTGAAACTTCACGGAACTCATTTTTGGAAGGAAAGAAGCCCAGAAGACTTGGAGTGCATGTCAGGGGATCTGCGAGGAGGTCACAAGGCAGGGGGCGCGCCCTCCACCCTCGTGAGCCCCTCGTGCCCCTAACGTACTTCTTTCGCCTATATATCTCCATATACCCTAAAAACATCGGGGAGCACAATAGATCGGGAGTTCCGCCGCCAGAACCCTCTGTAGCCACCGAAAGCCAATCTAGACCCGTTCCGGCACCCTGCTGGAGGGGAATCCTTCTCTGGTGGCCATCTTCATCATCCCGGTGTTCTCCATGATGAGGAGGGAGTAGTTCTCCCTCGGGGTTGAGGGTATGTACAAGTAGCTATGTGTTTGATCTCTCTCTCTCTCTCGTGTTCTTGATTTGGCACGATCTTGATGTATCGCGAGCTTTTCTATTATATTTGGATCCTATGATGTTTCTCCCCCCTCTACTCTCTTGTAATGGATAGAGTTTCCCCTTTGAAGTTATCTTATCAGATTGAGTCTTTAAAGATTTGAGAACACTTGATGTATGTCTTGCCGTGGATATCTGTGGTGACAATGGGATATCACGTGATTCACTTGATGTATGTTTTGGTGATCAACTTGCGGGTTCCGCCCATGAACCTATGCATAGGGGTTGGCACACGTTTTTGTCGTGATTCTCCGATAGAAACTTTGGGGCACTCTTTGAGGTTCTATGTGTTGGTTGAATAGATGAATCTGAGATTGTGTGATGCATATCGTATAATCATACCCACGGATACTTGAGGTGACATTGGAGTATCTAGGTGACATTAGGGTTTTGGTTGATTTGTGTCTTAAGGTGTTATTCTAGTACGAACTCTAGGGCTGTTTGTGACACTTATAGGAATAGCCCAACGGATTGATTGGAAAGAATAACTTTGAGGTGGTTTCGTACCCTACCATAATCTCTTCGTTTGTTCTCCGCTATTAGTGACTTTGGAGTGACTCTTTGTTGCATGTTGAGGGATAGTTATGTGATCCAATTATGTTAGTATTGTTGAGGGAACTTACACTAGCGAAAGTATGAACCCTAGGCCTTATTTCCTATCATTGAAATACCGTTTACGCTCACTTTTATCATTAGTTACCTTGCTGTTTTTATATTTTCAGATTACAAATACCTTTATCTACCTTCCATATTGCACTTGTATCACCATCTCTTCGCCGAACTAGTGCACCTATACAATTTACCATTGTATTGGGTGTGTTGGGGGACACAAGAGACTCTTTGTTATTTGGTTGCAGGGTTGCTTGAGAGAGACCATCTTCATCCTACGCCTCCTACGGATTGATAAACCTTAGGCCATCCACTTGAGGGAAATTTGCTACAGTCCTACAAACCTCTGCACTTGGAGGCCCAACAACGTCTACAAGAAGAAGGTTGTGTAGTAGACATCAAGCTCTTTTTTGGCGCTGTTTCCGGGGAGGTGAGTGCTTGAGGGTATATCTTTAGATCTTGCAATCGAGTCTTTTTAGTTTCTTGTTTTATCACTAGTTTAGTTTATAAAAGAAAACTATAAAAAATGGAATTGAGTTTGTCTCATACGCCTCACCTTTTTAATATCTTTCGTGAGTATGATGGAAAGGATAATTGTGCTCAAGTGCTAGAAGAAGAAATCTATAAAATGCTTGGCACTAAATATTTGAATGATGAGCATGATTGCAATGTTGTTAGTATGAATTACTTGAATATCCATGATGCTAATGATATGCAAAGCCACAAGCTTGGGGAAGCTATGTTTGATGAAGATGATATTTTTTGTCCCCCAAGTTTTGATGAGAAAATTTATTATGATGAAAGCATGCCTCCTATTTATGATGATTATATTGATGAAAGTGGATTTGGAGAGGTCATGACTTTAATTTGTGATGAATCCACTATTCCGGAAGAGGTTCCAATTGATTATGAGAACAAAGTTGCTATCTATGATGATTATTGTGATGACTTGTATGCTATAAAGAATAATGATAACCATGAAAATTTTCATCATGATTTTATTTTTCAATTGGATTATGCCTCACATGATAATTATTTTGGTGAGTTTGCTCCCACTATTATTCATGAGAAGAATTTTGCTTGTGTGGAGAGTAGTAAATTTTCTATGCTGGTAGATCATGAAAAGAATGCTTTAGGTGCTGGTTATATTGTTTAATTCATTCATGATGCTACTGAAAATTATTATGAGGGAGGAATATATGCTTGTAGGAATTGCAATAATATCAAGTTTCCTCTCTATGTGCTTAAAACTTTCAAGTTATGCTTGTTTTGCCTTCCTATGCTAGTTGATTATTGTTCCCATAAGTTTTTTGCTCACAAAATCCCGATGCATAGGAAGAGGGTTAGACTTAAATGTGCTTGTCATATGCTTCATGATGCTCTCTTTATGTTTCAATTCTTATGTCTTATGTGAGCATCATTGAAATCATCATGCCTAGCTAGGGGCGTTAAACGATAGCGCTTGTTGGGAGGCAACCCAATTTTATTTTTGTTCATTGCTTTTTTTCCTGTTTAGTAATAAATAATTCATCTAGCCTCTGTTTAGATGTGGTTTTATGCTTTTAATTAGTGTCTGTGCCAAGTAGAACCTTTGGGAAGACTTGGGGGAAGTCTTGTTGAACTTGCTGTAAAAAACAGAAACTTTAGCGCTCACGAGAACTGCTGTCATTTTTATTTGGAGAGTGATATTTAGTTAATTATTTTTGCAGATGATTAATTGATAAATTCCTCAGGTCCAGCAATTTATTTGAGAATTGTATGAGTTCCAGAAGTATAAGTTTGATCCATATTACTACAGACTGTTCTGTTTTTGACAGATTCTGTTTTTCATGTGTTGTTTACTTATTTTGATGAATCTATGGCTAGTAAAATAGTTTATAAATCATAGAGAAGTTGGAATACAGTAGGTTTAACACCAATATAAATAAATAATGAGTTCATTACAGTACCTTGAAGTGGTTATTTATTTTCTTATACTAACGGAGCTTACGAGTTTTCTGTTAAGTTTTGTGTTGTGAAGTTTTCAAGTTTTGGGTAAGGATTCGATGGACTATGGAATAAGGAGTGGAAAGAGCCTAAGCTTGGGGATGCCCAAGGCACCCCAAGGTAATATTCAAGGATAGCCAAGAGCCTAAGCTTGGGGATGCCCCGGAAGGCATCCCCTCTTTCGTCTTCGTCCATCGGTAACTTTACTTGGAGCTATATTTTTATTCACCACATGATATGTGTTTTGCTTGGAGCATCAATTTATTTTGTTTTGCTTGCTGTTTTAATAAAATACCAAGATCTGAAAATCTTAAATGTTAGAGATTCTTCACATAGTTGCATAATTATTCGACTACTCAATGATCTTCACTTATATCTTTCGGGGTAGTTTGTCGTTTGCTCTAGTGCTTCACTTATATCTTTTTAGAGCATGGTGGTGGTATTATAGAAATAGATGAACTCTCATGCTTCACTTATATCATTTTGAGAGTTTTAAATATCATGGTAATTTTCTTAAATAATCCTAATATGCTAGGCATCCAAGAATAGTAAAAACTTTCATATAGAGTATTGAATACTAAGAGAAGTTTGATGCTTGATGATTGTTTTAAGATATGGAGATGGTGATATTAGAGTCATGCTAGTTGAGTAGTTGTGAATTTGAGAAATAATTGTGTTGAAGTTTGTGATTCCCGTAGCATGCACGTATGGTGAACCGTTATGTGATGAAGTCGGAGCATGATTTATTTATTGATTGTCTTCCTTATGAGTGGCGGTCGGGGACGAGCGATGGTCTTTTCCTACCAATCTATCCCCCTAGGAGCATGCGCGTAATACTTTGCTTTGATAACTTGTAGATTTTTGCAATAAGTATATGAGTTCTTTATGACTAATGTTGAGTCCATGGATTATACGCACTCTCACCCTTCCACCTTTGCTAGCCTCTCTAGTACCGCGCACCTTTCGCCGGTACCTTAAACCCACCATATACCTTCCTCAAAACAGCCACCATACCTACCTATTATGGCATTTCCATAGCCATTCCGAGATATAATGCCATGTAACTTTCCACCGTTCCGTTTATTATGACACGCTTCATCATTGTCATATTGCTTTGCATGATCATGTAGTTGACATCGTATTTGTGGCAAAGCCACCGTTCATAATTCTTTCATACATGTCACTCATGCATCATTGCACATCCCGGTACACTGCCGGAGGCATTCATATAGAGTCATATCTTGTTCTAAGTATCGATTTTTAATTCTTGAGTTGTAAGAAAAATAAAAGTGTGATTATCATCATTATTGGAGCATTGTCCCAGTGAGGAAAGGATGATGGAGACTATGATTCCCCCACAAGTCGGGATGAGACCCTGGACGAAAATAAATAAATAAAAGAGGCCAAAGAAGCCCAAATAAAAAGAAGAGAAAAGAGGCCATAAAAAAGAGAAAGGACCAAATAGAAAAATTAAAAAATGAGAGAAAAAGAGAGAAGGGGCAATGCTACTATCCTTTTACCACACTTGTGCTTCAAAGTAGCACCATGATCTTCATGATAGAGAGTCTCCTATGTTGTCACTTTCATATACTAGTGGGAATCTTTCATTATAGAACTTGGCTTGTATATTCCAATGATGGGCTTCCTCAAAATGTCGTAGGTCTTTGTGAGCAAGCAAGTTGGATGCACACCCACTAGTTTCTTTTATTGATCTTTCATATACTTATAGCTCTAGTGCATTCGTTGCATGGCAATCCCTACTCACTCACATTGATATCTATTGATGGGCATCTCCATAGCCCATTGATACGCCTAGTTGATGTGAGACTATCTTCTCCTTTTTTGTCTTCTCCACAACCACCATTCTATTCCACCTATAGTGCTATGTCCATGGCTCACGCTCATATATTGCGTGAAGATTGAAAAAGTTTGAGAACATCAAAAGTATGAAACAATTGCTTGGCTTGTCATCGGGGTTGTGCATGATTTAAATACTTTGTGTGGTGAAGATAGAGCATAGCCAGACTATATGATTTTGTAGGGATAACTTTCTTTGGCCATGTTATTTTGAAGAAACATAATTGCTTAGTTAGTATGCTTGAAGTATTATTATTTCTATGTAAATATGCACTTTTGTCTTGAATATTATGGATCTGAATATTCATACCACAATTAAGAAGAATTACACTGAAATTATGCCAAGTAGCACTCCGCATCAAAAATTCTGTTTTTATCATTTACCTACTCGAGGACGAGCAGGAATTAAGCTTGGGGATGCTGATACGTCTCCAACGTATCTATAATTTTTGATTTCTCCATGCTATATTATCTACCGTTTTGAATGTTTATGGGCTTTATTATACACTTTTATATCATTTTCGGGACTAACCTGTTAACCCAAAGCCCAGTGCCAGTTTTTGTTTTTACCCTGTTTTAGGGTTTCGAAGAAAAGGAAAATCAAACGGAGTCCAATTGACCTGAAACTTCACAGAACTCATTTTTGGAAGGAAAGAAGCCCAGAGGACTTGGAGTGCACGTCGGGGGATCTGCGAGGAGGACACGAGGCAGGGGGCGTGCCCACCGCCCTGGGCGCGCCCTCCACCCTCGTGAGCCCCTCGTGCCCCCCCTGACGTACTTCTTCCGCCTATATATATCTCCATATACCCTAAAAACATAGGGGAGCACAATAGATCGGGAGTTCCGCCGCTAGAAGTCTCCGTAGCCACCGAAAGCCAATCTAGACCCGTTCCGGCACCCTGCCGGAGGGGGAATCCTTCTCCGGTGGCCATCTTCATCATCCCGGTGTTCTCCATGATGAGGAGGGAGTAGTTCTCCCTCAGGGCTGAGGGTATGTACCAGTAGCTATGTGTTTGATCTCTCTCTCTCTCTCGTGTTCTTGATTTGGCACGATCTTGATGTATCGCGAGCTTTTCTATTATATTTGGATCCTATGATGTTTATTCCCCCCCTCTATTCTCTTGTAATGGATTGAGTTTCCCCTTTGAAGTTATCTTATCAGATTGAGTCTTTAAAGATTTGAGAACACTTGATGTATGTCTTGCCGTGGATATCTGTGGTGACAATGGGATATCACGTGATTCACTTGATGTATGTTTTGGTGATCAACTTGCGGGTTCCGCCCATGAACCTATGCATAGGGGTTGGCACACGTTTTCGTCGTGATTCTCCAATAGAAACTTTGGGGCACTCTTTGAGGTTCTATGTGTTGGTTGAATAGATGAATATGAGATTGTGTGATGCATATCGTATAATCATACCCACGTTTACTTGAGGTGACATTGGAGTATCTAGGTGACATTAGGGTTTTGGTTGATTTGTGTCTTAAGGTGTTATTCTAGTACGAACTCTAGGGCTGTTTGTGACACTTATAAGAATAGCCCAACAGATTGATTGGAAAGAATAACTTTGAGGTGGTTTCGTACCCTACCATAATCTCTTCGTTTGTTCTCTGCTATTAGTGACTTTGGAGTGACTCTTTGTTGCATGTTGAGGGATAGTTATGTGATCCAATTATGTTAGTATTGTTGAGGGAACTTACACTAGCGAAAGTATGAACCCTAGGCCTTATTTCCTATCATTGAAATACCGTTTACGCTCACTTTTATCATTAGTTACCTTGCTGTTTTTATATTTTCAGATTACAAATACCTTTATCTACCATCCATATTGCACTTGTATCACCATCTCTTCGCCGAACTAGTGCACCTATACAATTTACCATTGTATTGGGTGTGTTGGGGACACAAGAGACTCTTTCTTATTTGGTTGCAGGGTTGCTTGAGAGAGACCATCTTCGTCCTACGCCTCCTACGAATTGATAAACCTTAGGTCACCCACTTGAGGGAAATTTGCTACTGTCCTACAAACCTCTGCACTTGGAGGCCCAACAACGTCTACAAGAAGAAGGTTGTGTAGTAGACATCAAACACGTCCTCGTTATCTTAAGATAAACATGGTATCCCGGCAACAGGCCTTGCCGTCATCCTGCTCTATGGCCCGACTACACTCACGCTCTTGGTGGAGGTAGGGGCCTAGTAGGATTAGGCCTTTCGCTGGTTGTCTTCCCATCGCACTACAACCAAGTTCCGGTCCAAAATAGAGTTTTCAGACACGAGACGGAGGGGGCAAGATGGTACGAGAGCGAGTGGAGCCTTATACGTTCAAGGTTCATACGGGAGCACGGAGTGGGGGAGAAAAACTTATCTAACTTTGCAGCCCCCGGCAACCTTGGTTTGCCGGGGCCGGAGCACCGACTTGTTCTTTTTCTTCCCAATAGCTCAGCAAAAATATCCATGTACCCTGCGAACCAAAGAGGACGGAAAGGAACAGAGTGACGCACACTCGACCTGTATGCTAGGGGTTAGCCGCCGCTAAGCACTATCAACCCTAACCGAGGGAGAGACTCAACCTAGCATGCATGCTAAAACTTAGGGCGCCAGCGCTTCATTTATTTATGCTCAGGGTCTGCGCCTGGCTTTGTACAGAGGGTTACATGCCTTGCCGGCAAGGCTTGTACAAAAGATGGCTTGCCAGGGGGGGGGGCGGCAACCGCACCTCATGGGTACAACTTGCGAAGATGTTTGATGTTTCAGGAGTTGCTCACTGGAATAGCATCTTCGGTCTCCAGGCGGACTGCGCCAGGCCTGGTGACTCGTATTACCCGATAAGGGCCTTCCCACTTTGGTGTCAACTTGTTGGAATTCTTGGTCGATTGAACGTGCTGAAGAACAAGGTCGCCGTCCTCAAAGCTTCGGGCATGAACCTTGCAGCTATGGTAGCAGCGCAAGGCTTGCTGGTAGTGCGCTGCTCTCACAGCCGCCTGAAGACGATCTTCCTCAAGGAGTGTTGTGTCATCTTGCCGCAACTGCTCTTGCTCAAGCTCGTCATAAGAGAGCACTCGAGGTGACCCGTATGTGAGTTCGGTGGGGAGAACTGCTTCTGCCCCGTATACCAGGGCAAAGGGTGTCTGGCCGGTGGCTCGATTTGGTATCGTTCTGATTGACCAAAGAACCGCCGACAACTCATCAATCCAGCGCCTTCCGCTCTTGTGCAGCCTGTCAAAAGTCTTTGTCCTTAGGCCCCGCGGTACTTCAACATTTTCCCTCTCCGCATGGCCGTTGCTCCGTGGGTGTGCCATAGAAGCAAAACATACCTTGTTGCCGAGATCTTGGATGTATTGCATGAAGGTATGGCTTGTAAACTGCGTGCCGTTGTCGGTGATGACTCTGTTTGGCACACCAAAGAGGCAGACTAGCCCCTTGAAGAACTTGACGGCTGATTGCGCTATTACCTTCCTTACCGCTTCCACCTCCAGCAACTTTGTGAACTTGTCGATTGCAACGTACAAGTACTCAAAGCCCCCGACAGCATGGGGAAGGGGACCAGTATGTCAAGCCCCTAGACCAAAAATGGCCAGGAGAGAGGAATTGTTTGAAGGGCTTGAGCTGGTTGATGAAGCTTCTTCGAATGGAACTGACACGCCTCACACTTGGTTACTAGTGCCATTGCATCTTGGAGGGCAGTGGGCCAGAAAAAACCCTGCCGGAATGCCTTGCCGGCAAGGGCCCTCGACCCTATGTGGGAGCCACATATGCCTCTATGTATCTCTGCCAACAGCTCCAGTCCTTCCTCCTGGGGGATGCACTTCAATTTCACACTATTTGGTCTTTTTCTGTACAGGACGTCATCGACGAACTGATACATGGTAGACCGACGGGCTACTTTCTCTGCTTCTTCTTGTCCCTCAGGCAGTTCCCTGTTTGGAGGAACTGGACGGTATGCTATGCCCATGCCGGAGCCTGGGGCTCGACGACAAGGACCAAAGGCATTTCCTCTGCCATGGGAGTGTTTGTCTCTACAGCCAAGGCTTGAGGCCCCACTGGAGTCGGTTGCCCCATGGCAGGCTCAGCGTCCACAGCAATATCTTTGTTGGCGGCTCCTGGGAGCTTGGCGGGAAAGTACTTCCCGGGGACTGATTTTCTTCGCTTGTTCTACTCTGTTGATGGTTCAACGGATGGTTGAGTCAACCAAAGCACAAAAGTACCTGGTTCCATAGGTAGTTTGAAGGCGGCGCGTTTCGACAGGTAGTCGACGATGTTGTTCTCCACTCGGGGAACATGCTCCGCCTGTATACCGTCAAAACGCTCCTCCAGCTTCCTCACCTCATCTACATAGGCCTCCATCAACGGACTTTGATAATATTTGTTGACTTGTCTGACAACAAGCTGTGAATCACCCCTGACGATGAGCTTCTTGATCCCGAGGTCTGCCGCGATCCTGAGACCGGCAAGCAAACCCTCGTATTCAGCAATGTTGTTCGTGGACATCTCCCTGTGAAAAGTGCATATGGATTACATACTTGAGGTGCTCTCTGGTGGGTGCAACAAGCAGCACACCAGCACCGGCGCCTTGCAGCGAGAAAGCCCCGTCAAAGTACATAATCCAGTTGCGACTTGCCTCCTAGCCAGTGAGGGCGGTCTCCTGGATCTCTTTGTTAGGTGTTGAGGTCCACTCGGCAATGAACTCTGCCAAGACTCTGCTCTGGATTGTTGAAGTACTTTCGAACTTCAAACCAAAGCTTGACAGTTCCACGGCCCACTCCATAATCCTCCCGTTGCTTCTGGGTTATGCAATATCCGTCGCAATGGGAGGCAGGTGACGACGGTGATTTTGTGTGCTTGGAAGTAATGATGCAGCTTCCTCAAGGCCATAATGAGTCCGAAGAGCAATTTCTGTACACCGGAGTACCTTGACCTAGCCCCATGCCAGAGGGAGCTGACAAAGTAAATCGGGTGCTGCATCATTTTCTTCTTCTGCACCACTTCATTTGGTTGCGTAGGCCCTGTCCTACCAGCGTCAGGCTCTGCCGGGGGCCTTGCCTTGCCGGCATCAGGCCCTGCCGGGGGAGCTCTGGCTTGCCATCCGCCAGTCCTACTGTTGCCACTGCCTCTTCATCGACCTCTCTCTGCGCCACTAGCGCGGCACTGACCACTTGATTGGTTGCCGCCAGATACAGCAGCAATGGCTCTTGTGGTTTGGGCGCAACCAGTGTCGGTGTAGAGGAGATGTATTTCTTCAGATCCTGCAGCGCTGCTTCGGCCTCTGGGGTCCAATCCATTGGGCCCGCCTTTTTCAAGATTTTGAAAAAGGGAAGGGCGCGCTTAGCAGACTTGGAGATGAATCTGCTCATGGCGGCAACACAGCCAGTGAGCCGACGCACATCCTTGATCTGGTTGGGCACCTAAATCTGCTCAATAGCCTTGATCTTGTCTAGATTCGCCTCGATCCCACACTGTGACACAAAGAACCCGAGAAGTTTTCCGGACGGAACACCAAAGACACACTTCTCAGGGTTCAACTTGAGGTTGATCCTACACATATTCGCAAACGTCTCTTCCAAATCTTTTACAAGCATCGCCCTGTCCTTAGTTTTGACCACTATGTCATCCATATAAGCTTCCATATTTCTATGTAGCTAGGGCTCAAAACCAATCTAGACTGCCCTTGCAAACGTCGAGCCAGCACTCTTCAACCCGAAAGGCATCCGTAAAAAGCAATACATGCCACATGGGGTGATGAACGCTATCTTCTCTTCGTCTTCTCTTGTCATGAAGATCTGGTGGTACCCCGAGTAGGCATCAAGGAATGATAACAGATCACACCCGGCCATGGAGTCAACAATCTGGTCAATGCGCGGCAACAGGAAAGGGTCCTTGGGACAAGCCTTATTGATATCTGTGTAGGCAATACACAGCCTCCACTTCCCATTTGCCTTGCGCACCACCACCGGATTGGCCAACCACGTCGGATGGAGTACTCCTCTCACCAAGCATGCCGCTTCCAACTTCCTGATTTCCTCCATAATGAACTCCTGTCGTTCCAAAGCTTGCTTCCTGACCTTCTACTTGATGGGTCGCGCATGAGGACATACATCAAGATGGTGCTCAATCACCTCCCTGGGAATGTCGGGATGTCGGATGCTTGCCATGCAAACACGTCGACATTCGCCCGTAGAAAGGCGACGAGTGCGCTTTCCTATTTGCTGTCTAGGGTGGAGCTTATGGTGAAAGCCCCTCCCGTGCCATCCTCCCTAACGAACACCCTCTTGGTCTCTGGTGGCGCAGCTCTGGATCTCTTGCTCTTGCCGATGGAGCCCTATGGCACGTCCTCGACGGGAGCACAACACTACGAAGAGGTGCGCTTGCCGGAGTGGGTGCGAGAGGTCTTGCTGGTCTTCTTCCTTGCCGAGGCTCCAACAGCAGGAGCGAGTGCCTTGGCGGCAGTCGCTGCAACTGCTTCCTGGTAGAGTTGGTCGGCGCAGATCAACGCGTCTTTCTTGTCGGAGGGGACGGTGATGATGGTCATCGGCCCAGGCATCTTCAGCGTGTTGTAGGCGTAATGTGACGCCGCCCTGAACTTGGCTAGTGCCGGGCGGCCGAGGATCCCGTTGTAGGGCAAGGGGATCTCGGCTACATCGAAAACAATCCTCTCCGTCCAGTAGTTTAACTCGCCTCCAAACGTCACGAGCAGCGTGACCTTACCCTTCGGCTGACTCCTCCCCGGGTTGACCCCTTGAAACGTGCCCGTCTCTTCGAGGTCTCCATCAGTAATCTGCAGCCTTTTGACGAAAACGGGCGAGATCAAGTTAAGACCGGCCCCGCCGTCAACTAGCATCTTCATCACCATAAGGTTGCGTATCGTTGGCGAGAACAACAACAACAAACACCCGACCACAGTTGTGCGATCATGGTGGTCCTCGGTGTTAAAGATGATGGGCGTGCTGGACCACTTCAGTGGTTTCAGTGGTTTCTGAGCATCGAGTGATGGTTCCGCTGATGTGATCTCACGCGCCCACTGCTTGAGCTGGTGGTGAGAAATGTGTAGCGAGGCACCACCGTCGACGCACATGGCCTCCGTAGCCTTTTGAAACTCGTGCTCGCCGGACTCGTCATCTTCGTCATGATCATCATCTCCTTGCTTCTTGTCGTGGCCATGAGAGGGCCTCTCTTGCTGGTTATCCTTTCCGCGGCGACCCCCTTGGCTGCCACGCTTCTTGCCAGATCCCTCAGCACCATCTTGGACCTTCTCCTTGTCCCGCCTCTCATACTCAGCTTTTTTGCTTCTCAGCAAGCAGCTCGACTTGCCGGCAGTTCTGAAGGTCGTGGCCCTTGGTGCGGTGGATCTTGAAATATTGCTTGTCGGAGCCTCCTGGTTTGTCGGCAGCCGCCAAGGCCCGACAAGTACCACACCCGGCAATTTCCTTGCCGGGGTCGTCTGCCTTGGCCTTCTTGGCAGCGCCGGTGTCCTCGGATCCCTTGAAGACAAGCACGGTCTTGCCCTTGCGCTTCCTGTTGCGGTGCCAGCCCTTCTTCGTCGGGGTGGCTGTGTCTTCGTCTGTGGAGTCGGTTTCTGTGCCGGCGTCCTCGCCCGGGTACTTCCTCCCCTCTTCAGCTCGAGCGCACCTATCGGCAAGAACATAAAGTTCGGCCACATCTTTGACCTTGTTCATCGCCAGCTCTTCACGCATCTTGCGGTTGCGCACATTCTGATGGACCGCGCTGATCACGGCGGCAGGATGAACATCTGGGATGTTGTATTGCACCCGGCTAAACCTCTGTATGTACTTGCGCAGGGTTCCACCTTCATTCTGGGGGATGATGTGCAAATCACTTGCCTGGCCATGATCTTGGTGGCCTCCGCTAAAGGCGCCAATGAACTCATGGCACAAGTTCGACCAAGAAGAAATGGAATCTGCCGGCAAGTGCATCAACCATGACATGACATTGGGTTTGAGTGCCAACGGGAACTAATTGGCAAGCACCTTGTCGTCGCGGGCTCCAGCAGCTTGCATCGCGATGGTGTAGATGCTGAGGAACTCTGACAGGTGGGTCTTGCCGTTGTACTTCTCGCCAACGTCGGGCTTGAATGTGCGGCGGGAGGGCCACTAGAACTGCCGCAGCTCACTGGTAAAGGCTAGGCAACCCAGCTCGTAGGGTAGGCCGCCAGAGCCTCACGGTACTGGGTGGTCCATAGTGGGCCCCGCCCGCCGATCTGATTGGTGGCGTGCGTCGCGCCGGCGCTCGATGGTGGTTCGAGCGTCTTCATGGGCTCGCTCCCGAAGAACTTGGCGCGGATCGCGGTGGGTCCATGGGTCAGACGACGCTATGGAGATGTTATCACAAGCGTCATCACGGCGGACCGACACCCGCGGTGGCTGGCGTGGAGGAGGAGAGTGCATCGTAGTCGTAGCACCCCCGGTCCTTCCACCACTGGCATGCGGTGGCTCAACGGAGCGCCGGCCTGAGGGCCCCGCTGGTTGCGGCTAATATTTGTTGGCAACGCCAATGAGGCTCCGGATGGTGGCTCTCCACTCGTCGAGCTTTTCCGCAGCAGGAGGAAAGTCGAGGAGCAACTGCGCGCGCGCCAGATCTTCCGCTGGTGTGGGTGGCGGCGAAAACTGCGCGGACCATGACGCGCTCCGACTTCTAACCACGTTAGAAGGAGATCTATCACGGCCTGGCGGCCGTGCGCCATTTTTGCCAGCGTCTCGTCGTGCATGCTGGCCTTCTACGTCCCATGAATGATGCACAAGACTCTTCCCACGATAGCACCCAGGGTCACCAGCGTGGTGATGCTGCTCATCGCACGCAACCTGGGAGGAGCGCGTCACGGGCGCCGGTGTAGGTGCCTCGGAAGTCGCCGCCCCACCCCTGGAGGGCCTCACGATGCCTACGGGCAGCCTGGCTCCGTCTTTGGATTTGGTGGCGGTGGCCCGTCGTCTCGCGCACGAACGACGCCGCTCGCCAGGATTTGGCTGCCAGAGCGATGCGGGTGTTCGCGAGCCGTGCCTCGGCTTCCGTCCGCGACGGCCCCACCACTCACCCGCATTGGTACGGGCTGTTCGACCCCCGACGAACCGATCATTGTGATCGTCTTCTTCTTAGGAGCCATGGCGATGAAGAACCGCTGAACTAACTGCTAGACCAGATTTTCACAATTGCGCACCCCTACCTGGCGCGCCAGAGATGTCGGTGGGGAACGACACCTATGGGTCACTAGGATCCCTTCTATGGTTGGCGGGGCGCGGGGTTGTGAAAAGAGCCGGTCTGGCGGTCAGCATGCAAATCGTTTACCCAGGTTCGGGCCATGGAGACACGTAAAACCCTAGTCTTTCTTTGATGTATATTTGAGTGTTCTTGAACTAGCTGCGGTGTCTGTCTAGTCCAAAAGATCCGAATCCCCCTCCAGTACGCCTCGGGCCTCCTTTTATAGAAAAAGGGGTTGCGACAGTGGCACACAGGAGGTGGAAAGGTGTATAGTGGCTGAGTCTATCCTCTGGCATCGTCGTACAAACACATTTAATGCTCTGCCGACGTGCCCCTCTTGCTTTATTGGGGACGACAAAGAAGCTCGTCCCAGCTATCGCCGCCTCGCCTGGCTCCGACGCGCGTCCGAGCTGACGAGGCGTTGTAGCACCATGTTGGTTGGCTGCTGGGATGGCACAGTGGTGGAGCCTTCATGAAGATCTGCATGCCACCACGCAGGTGCTTGCTGAGTTGGTGTGGAGGCTGCATGCTACCACGCAGATGCCTACCCAGCTGGTCGAGCTGGCAGCTGCATGGGAGCGACGGTGAAATCTTGGCAGGCGTGGGCCTGGCTATGGCTCCACAGGTGTCTTCGGCAAGGGCCTTGCCTGGGGCCCGGTAAGGGTCTTGCCGCGGCACCGCGGTTGTCCTCGGCAAGGATCTTGCCGGGTGTCTCGTGAATTTCCTTGGCAAGGATCTTGCCAAGGACCGTCGTCTTCTGGTTCTCATCCGATCTTGCGTATTTATGATCTCTACAAAGATCTGCATGCCACCATGGAGGTGCCTCCCGAGCCTTGGTTCCAATGTAGTCGATGGTGTTGGAAACCCTTGGGTTCAAGGGTGGCGCGCTCTGCTGGCGTCAGGCAATTTGCTCCGGGAAGGATCTTGTCGGGGATGCGGAAGCCACCCCGGCAAGGGTCTTGCCATGGGAGTCCACCTCGCCCTCTTGCTCTCTTTGTGTCCCTGGTCTTGGCGTTGCTCTGGCTGTCCTGCGCTCCGGTATCCCTCCTCTGTCCTGCTCAGTGTGGCCGTGGGCGCGGCTCTGACTGCCCGTGCACAAGTAAAGGGGTGCAAAAGGAGGGGCCCTACTTTTGTACACCAACAATGGGCAAAAGTAAACACATTACTTACCATCCTAAAGTTCACTGTTGTCTTGGACAAAGTGTAAATAAAGAGCTTAATTCCCATCACCCATTTCTTTCCCCTAAAAATCTTTCTTAGTTTCCTCGCTTGACGCTTGTTCATGAATATCTCATTACCCCATATGCAAAAGGGATCGAAGCGTGGATCAGTACCACTCATATATGTACCTACAAGCAACCAGTAAATATTAGAAGCTAAACTCAGATTACACAAATCATGTAAAATACAACTACCTACATTCCTAAGTATAAGTATTTTTTGGAGATTTGAATTTGAACTACATACAAATGTACATAGAATTATAGATATAGTTTAGATTATAATCTAGACTCACTCATTTTGCTCCTTATGCAATCTATATTGGAATCTCTAAAAATACTTTATATTTAGGAACATATGGTGTATAAGACATGGGATGTAGCTAACCTCAACGGCAAACAATAGCATCGCCCATTGTAGCCCTGTGTAAATACATGGAAAGCCAATGTTAACTACAATAGGGTTAACATCCACCAAAAATAGCAAATGGTAATAAAACGGCAGCATCTGTAGTGATATCTTCATTGCGAAAGAGTAGGACGGTAGCAAAGGGACTAATTAAAAAGTGGATACAACTGTTAATTGCAATAGGCTTAACAACATCCTAAGTCATGTTTAGTAAGTTTGTAGCCATTGAAATACAACTGTTTAAAAATGGATACAGCTGTTAACTGCAACATGTTTAATATCCATTGAGACCGGTATTGATAAAAATGCAATTGGCAGAGTTAAACATCACAAGGCAGGTGATGCCAGAGCAGAGAATGGCCCATTTGTCTATAAAAAGGTAGGGAAAATAGCTAAAATATGTTAGGCATGTTTACTACAACTTGCTCAATACATTGACCGTACAAAACATAGCCATTAATTGCAACTGGTATTGATAAGATTGAACCGGTGAGTTTATACTTGTTAAGTCCTGAGAGATAGTTGCTGGGCACTTCATCTTGGCCAGAGCCCGCCCAAAGTCAGCGGTGGCGGAGGCGAGCTCTTCCTCCGGTCGAAGCGTGGATTAGTGTCGCCGACATGTGTACCTACAAGAAGCAAGTAAGTGTTAGAAGCCAAACTGTAATTGCACAAATGATGTAAAATATTGTAAGACATGGGATGCAGGTAACCTCGACGGCAAACAACAACATCACCCGTTATGGCCCTACGTAAGTACATGGAAAGGGATGTTAAGTACAACAGGATTAGCATCCACCAAAAATAGCAAATGGGCAACATCTCTAGTATATCTTCATTGCGAAGAGTAGCATGATAGCAAAGGGACAGATTAAAAAATGGATACAACTATTAATTGCAATAGGCCTAACAACATCCTAAGTCATGTTTTGTAAGTTTGTAGACATTGAAATACGACTGTTTAAAAATGGATTCAACAGTTAATTGCAACAAGCTTAATAGCCATTGAAACCGGTACTAATAAAAATGCAATTGGTAGAGTTAAACATCACAAGGCATGTGCTGCTAGAGCAGAGAATGACCCAGTTATCTATAAAAAGGTAGGGAAATTAGCTAAAACATGTTAGGAACGTTTACTACAACATGCTTAATACATCGACCGTACAAAACATAGCCATTAATTGCAACTGGTATTGGTAAGATTGAACTGGTGAGTACATACTTGGTAAGTCCTGAGAGGTAGTTGCTAGGGCACTTCATCTTGGCCAGAGCCCGCCCAAAGTCAGCCGTGGCAGAGGCGAGCTGTTCCTCTGGGTC
Organism: Triticum monococcum; assembly: GCA_034509565.1. Taxonomy (NCBI): domain Eukaryota; kingdom Viridiplantae; phylum Streptophyta; class Magnoliopsida; order Poales; family Poaceae; genus Triticum; species Triticum monococcum. Next base: position 636,074,122 of record CM067847.1, on the reverse strand, counting down.
GAAGCATGGATTAGTGCCACTGACATGTGTACCTACAAGCAACCAGTAAATGGTACAAGTTAAAATCCAATTGCACAAATGATGTGAAATATTGTAAGACATGGGATGCAGCTAACCTCGACGACAAACCACAACATCGGCTGTTATGACCCTGCATAAGTACATGGACATGCATGCTAAGTACAACACGGTTAGCATCCACCAAAAATAGCAAATGGGCAACATCTTTAGTGATATCCTGAGTCATGTATTGTAAGTTTGGTGCTGGTACTGGTGAAATTGAGATGGACAGTTAATACTTGAACATCACATAGTGTGCAATACTAAAATAAATAAGGCACGAACTTGCTTAATACATCAACCATACAAAAGATAGCCATTGCAAGTGGTATTGGTAAGATTTAGATGGCCAAATCATACTTGTTAAGTCCTAGTGGGTATTCGTTGGGGCACTTCATCTGGACCAGAGCATGCACCATGTCGGCAGTGGCAGAGGCAAGGTGTTCCTCCGGGTCAACGCGCACAGCGGCCATCGCGCCATGGACCGCCATCAGCTCCTCGACCTCCACATGATATGTGGCTGGGCTTGCACGACGATGCTCTGGAGGTAGGGGCGGTGGGGATTTGGAGGCATGATGATGTTTCGCAGGCGTCATTTAAGCAATCAGGCTAGGGCCGTGATAGAGATCGGTGCGTTACCTGACTGGATCCGAGCAGAACATAGATGTGGTCAACGTTGTGGTTGCGGCGGCGGCGGTTTGAGCTGCCGGTAGCGGGAGGCGGGCGGAGGGGGGAGATACTGAGGAAATTTGGTGGGCGGGGATGTGGTTGGAGGAATAAATTCTGAAATCGTGCGCCTAATGAGAACTTCACTGCAAAACTTGAAACTTGGGCGGGGGAAACACACAACACAGACGAAGCATGTAAAATACTCGTGTGCGTGAAAAGAGAAAATTTGCACATGCCGTCTCCAAAAAAATTTACACGTGTAGTTGATTTTTTTGGTCAATGGTACGCCTGGTTTATTAGGAAACATCACATAGGTAACTGACTTATGGATCATTAACGTAAAAAAGCGCACACGGGTACGCCATAGAAACCGTGTGTTTTGTGATCTTATAATAATTCTTATATCTATCAGCATCTCCAACCGCACCTAATTTTAAAAATCTCTTTCATTGTATCAGGATTATTCAATGTACATGAATGAGGCAAAGTGACACCCGATGAGCAATCATCGGTTTATGAAATGCAATCAAGTGTCAACCTGCCTCGCTCGTGTAGCCAGATTTGATCCTATGCAACAAGAGAGAAGCTTGCTGCCATCTGCCCGTGCAGCAATTTAAGTCGGTGTGCGGCCAACTCATGCAGTGAGGTGGGACTAAAAACCAGCTGTGGCGAGCTCTAGTCTCCTCCAGTGGCCGCGGGCGGACGTTTTGGTAGTATTTGGGGCCAGGGTGCGGCTACAAAACTTCAGTGAACACAAGCTAATCAACGCTCAAAGCCCTCAAAGGATGCGCTTACCGACATTGTACGTTAATAATAGATAGTAAAAAACTTAAAGTACTACTGGTAATTTGCTCTAAGACTATGGGCAACACACGCACTAACTACTTGTCACATGCTGCCATCAGGGCATGCTGGCCAGACACCGGCGTTCTCCTTCCCGGCCTTGTAGGCGGCAGCCCACCGTGCTTTGATCTCTGCCAAGCTCTTGTCAGCACAGCGTGCGGTCTCTTCTTTCTTGCGGCGGTAGGACTCTCTTATCTTGACTACTTTTTGCCTTTTTTGCTCATTCTGTGCGGCTTTGGCCACCTCTAGATCCATCGCCCATTCGTCCATGGCAGCCTCAAAGTCCGCCCACGTAACCGTGTGGCCGCCGGCGGCGATGAACTCGGTGCGGCGAGATGCCATCGCTTCCTTACCATGTGTGCGGGCACGGGCGGCGAGGAACGCGGCGCGATGGGATGCCATCGCTTCCTTACCAGTTACTGTGCACCGCCGTGCCATGAACGACGCTTGGAGAGAGCTCTGGGATGGAGGGGTCGGGCAGCCATATAATGCGGTGGTTTTTAAGAGTTCAAAGACAAACAACAAAGGAAATTTGGCTTCCCTTACAATTTTGCTCGTTCATTATCGCACACGGTTCATCTCCGTCGCCTCTGGAAATAGTTTGCGCTGAGCCTATTGTGTGTTGTGTTATGATTGGCCGGAACCCCAGCCACACGGATCGCGCCTGTGCACGTAGGATGCGCCATGATCGAACGGCAATCCACGTCCCTCACATCACACCCGTGCAGCTATAGCTGGACTGGATTTATATACGCTAAATGCCTAGAAAATGCACATAATCCCCTCAATATGGTAAATGACCCCGGAAAATGCCAAATTTGAACACGGTGATTTGCAGGGTGTATGTTCATCGTAGAAAAAAAACTCCAGGGAAAAGAAGAAAGAAAATTTGGATTCTCCTTCAATCTTGGTGATTTCCATCTCGAAAGCATGAAACCTCCTCAGTGATGGTTCGATTTATGAAGGGCGTGCGTGACGACATAAGACAAATCTTCTCAAATTTTTACCAGGACATGGTTAGGCCATACCATGGCACCATGCCAGGAATCATGTTTTTCAAGCATTTATTTCATTTTTCTATAGTTGAAAACCCAATAAACAAACGTTTGTGGTTGACTATTGCCACACATTTCATCAAAATATCTACCCATCCTTTGTAAAAGGCATGAGAATTTACTAAATGGCACGAGCATGGTTTTCCAGGCTGTCCTTATGCACCCTTTCATGCGCCGATTGTTTGATCTTGAATTATGTGCATTAATGCCTAGAAAATGCACATAATACCCCTAAATATGGTAAATGAACCCATAAAAGTGCCAAATTTGAACACGGTGATTTGCGGGGTGTATGTTCATCGTAGAAAAAACTCATGGACAAAATACAAAGGAAATTTGGATCCCCCTTCAATCTTGGTGATTTCCCCCTCCAAACCATGAAACTTCCCCGATGATTGTTCGATTTATGAAAGGCGTGCATGACGACATAAGGCAAGCATTCTCAAATTTTTACCAGGGCACGTGAGGCCATACCATGGCACCACGCCAGGCGTCATGTTTTACAAGCATGTATTTCATTTTTGTATAATTGTTAACCCACTAAACGTCACGTTTATGGTTGACTATTGCCACACATTTCCTTGAAATATCTACCCATTCCTTATAAAAGGCATGAGAATGTACTAAATAGCGCGAGCATGGTTTTCCAGACCATTCTTGTGCACCTTTTCATGCACCGATTGTTCGAATTTGAATTATGTGTATTAATGCCTAGAAAATGCAAATAATCCCCTAAATATGGTAAATGATCCCAGAAAAATGTCAAATTTGAACACATTGCATTTGAGGCAGTATGTTAATCATTGGAAAAAAACTGAATGACAAACTAGGACAAAAATTTGGATTCCCCTTCAATCTTGGTGATTTCCCTCTCGAAAGCATGGAACTTCCTCGGTGATGGTTCGATTTATGAAGGGCGTTGTCGGTGTCAAAACCGGCGGATCTCGGGTAGGGGGTCCCGAACTGTGCATCTAAGGCGGATGGTAACAGGAGGCAGGGGACACGATGTTTTACCCAGCTTTGGGCCCTCTTGATGGAGGTAATACCCTACGTCCTGCTTGATTGTTCTTGATAATATGAGTAGTACAAGAGTTGATCTACCACGAGATCAGAGAGGCTAAACCCTAGAAGCTAGCCTATGGTATGATTGTATGTTGTCCTACAGACTAAAACCCTCCGGTTTATATAGACACCGGAGGGGGCTAGGGTTACACAGAGTCGGTTACAAGGAAGGAGATCTACATATCCGTATTGCCAAGCTTGTCTTCCACGCCAAGGAAAGTCCTATCCGGACACGGGACAAAGTCTTCAATCTTGTATCTTCATAGTCCAACAGTCTAGCCAAAGGATATAATCCGGCTGTCCGGATACCCCCTAATCCAGGACTCCCTCAGTAGCCCCTGAACCAGGCTTCAATGATGATGAGTCCGGCGCGCAGATTGTCTTCGGCATTGCAAGGCGGGTTCCTCCTCCGAATACTTCATAGAAGATTTTGAACACGAGGATCGTGTTTGGATCTGCAAAACAAGTTCCACATACCAACGTAGAGAGAATAATATTTCCACAAATCTAATCTGCTGACGTACCCCATAGCGTGACATCACACCACAGCCAGGTCTTTATTCGAATCGTTTTTCATAACCAATCTCAGCGTGTTTCGCGAGGCGGTTTCCTTGGCATGTCTTGTCGAAGCAGAGATCGTGTCCCCTTTATTACGGGATTCTCATCAATACGGACGTGGGTAACCCAACCATGCCTATTGGTAGGAATCCTAGATCTTAGGCAAGTCCCAAACGGCTACGAGGAGGACGCTTGATATTCACCCTCTTTATAAAGGGGACAAAGATTTTTCTTTTTTCCCTCTCGTGCTCAATCAAATCCTTCCCCCGCATTGAGCTCTAACACCCAAAATGCAAGTTAGGTGCTTCGGACCTTCAACTATGTCCGGATCCAACCTTCAAGGTCAGTGGATGCTTTCCTCCATCACGGAGGAGGACATCAAGAAGTTGAGAGAGGCCAGATATCTGACCGCCGAAATTTCGCATCGGCTGCCTGCCCGAGAGCAGGCCGTCCCTACTCCCGAACCCAACAAGAGCGTCGTGTTCGTCTCCCACTTCCTCCGAGGACTAGGCCTCGCTCTGGATCCCTTTGTTAGGGGTCTTATGTTCTATTATGGGCTAGATTTTCACGATCTGGCCCCGGACTCCCTTCTTCACATCTCGACATTTATTGTCATATGTGAGGCCTTCCTCCGCATTACCCCTCACTTCGGCATGTGGCTCAAGACCTTCAATGTGAAGCCGAAGATGATCGAGGGGCAGCATGCAGCGTGCGGAGGCGCTTCAATAAGCAAAATCGTTGACGCTCCATGGCCTGAGGGTTGCCTCCCAGAGGTGTCCGGATTGTGGCAGCGGGACTGGTTCTACATCACAACTCCCCGAAGTGCCAAGTGGGTAGCTGCCCCCACCTTTCGCTCTGGCCCCCCACCGCAACTGATGTCATGGATCAGCAGGGGGCTGAGCTGGGGTCCAGCCAAGGACGTGCCAATACTACAAAGCCGTATCCGAGATCTCTTTGAGGGAGATTTCAGTCTGCTTATGGTAGTGCAAGTTATGCTAGTTCGTCAAGTCCATCCTTGTAAACGCCGGCCCCTTCGCATGTGGGAATTCAACCCGGAAGGACCACGAGCTATTCAACATTTCCTCGGCATGACGCACGAAGAGATGTACAAATTGTTCTTCGGACCACAAATAATGTGTCCTAACATCACTGAGGATGCAGGTCTGAGCTGCAATCGCCCGGATACCCAAGTAAGTAGCCCCGCATCCGAACACACTGTCCGTTTATTTATCGCAACATCGCCCTAAAAAATATGCTTTTTGACCAGGATTGGATAGCGAAGGCAAAGTTGATCAGTTGTCGGCCCCCCCTCCCTGAGACCTCACCAAATCCCGTGCTAACCAGGATGCTAGAGATCGTGCCTTATCAAGCGCCCTCAGGAGAAGATAAAGGGGGGAACAAGGAGGCTAGCGCCTCCGTGAAGGAGGTTAGCCGAGGAGGAGGGACTGAAACTTCCTCTCCCCAGAGAAGGAAGAGGACCGCCTCCGAGGACCCGGAGACAATGGTCTCCAAACGGGGGAAGAAATCTTCGACGGAGGGTCCTGCCCCGGTGGCTACCCCGGCCGCACTATGCCCTCAAGGGGATCAGCCCTCCACCGAGCTGTAAGTAAAAGGGTACTTAATAATAAAAATACCTCGCTTTACCTCCGAGGAAAATAACCGAAGCATTTATCTTGCAGTTCGGATCTTAGCCCTTCTCAACAGAGCTTGTCTTCAGGGGATCTACTTCCAGAGATGATGGAGAGCGAAACGCCTCCCCCTGCCATACCGCCTCATGAGGCGGGCGACCTCGAGGTGTCGTCGCGGAGAGTTTCTCCTGATCCGGCAAGTCCTGAAGGCAATCCTATGGCCACCCGAAGTCCTCAATATCCGGCTCTTGAAGAGAGCAATCGAAAGAGTCCGGCACCATCTGGTGTGCGGTCGGACGTATTGACGGATCTGCTAGAGCAAGCAGCTATCTTAGAAGAGCACCGCACGTTGATGGGTACAGTGATTGAAAGGATTTCGTCCGCCGAAAGGGGTTGCATGAAGCCTTTATGAGTCTACTGACGGGTTTTGGGGTACGTGAAATGATGTACATTTTTGACAGTACCGCACATTTTTAGATGTGCCCTGTGTAGATAGTAGCCCCTGAGACTCTGGTTGTCGTTAAAAACGGCGGCAAAAAGAGGATCATAGTCCCAGGTAATAACCAGACCGCCTTTATGTGCAGGTGGTTGAAGCTCCGGTGGCTAGCCGGACTGATGGGTTTGCCGAACTAAGGCGGCAACTGGATGCGGCAGATGCCGACATCATGCTTGTTAACAAGCGGCTTGACGAGGCACAGGGTAACTGATTTTTCTGGTGATTGTCACATAATAAGAGCAGCATGATGCCAGTATCTTTAATATGTTGTGACTGCAGATGGAGCTGCCACTGTGGAGACCCTTCGGGCGGAGCTTGCCAGGAGTAGCAATGCGGCCGCTTTAAAGGCGACCGAAGAGTTAAGGGCCGAACAGGCCGCGCATTGCGAGAGCAAAGAAAAAATAGCCAAGATGGCTGTAGAGTTAAAAGATGCTGCTGACCGTTGCCAGCTTCTTGAAGAAGAAAACCGGGCGAAGGCGACGGACCTGGAGAAGGCCCGGGTGGCTGCCAAGGAAGCCCGCTCCAAAATTAGAGCGACGAAGGAGGAGCTGCATCAAGCTGCGGATATTGTATCTGGGAAGCCCTTCTTGTTGCGGACTAAGTTCGGGGATCCAAAGTATGCACCTCCGGACCGGCTATGGAGTTCTACGGACGCCTACGTGGATTTGGCTGCAAGTGCTGCAGATGTGGCCGAGTACTTCAAGGATCGGGAAGATCACGAAGTGGAAAAACTGTTTTGGTCACAGATTCATGCTCCAGCTTGTCCGCTACTGTTGAATGAGCAAATGGCCGAGTGGGCCGAGCTCCATAGATTATCTGGACTTGCCATGAGGTCCATTGTGGATCATCTGTGGCCGGGGGGGGGAGGCAAGGCCAAATAGCTACTTTAGCTTAGTGCAACAATTCCTTGGTGCTGTGCCATGCATCGATGCTGTAAAGAGGTCGGCGTGCATAGAAGGCTCGCGGATGGCCCTTGCCCGTGTCAAAACATACTGGGCAGAGATGGATGCCATCACTATTGCGGCACAGGGTTCGGCCATAGGCCGAGTGGCTGCCGAGCACTACTTTGAAGTTCTTGAAGGCGCTCGTTCGATAGAGGCTCAGTGCTCGAAGAATATTATGTTTAAGTGACATGTATTACCATTGTAAAAACAATGTTTTATTGAGTTTATCAAGGCTGTATTTATACTTTTGCCCGAAAGTACTATGATGCCTCCTGTGCGGCCGTTTATGTATATATGTATATAACCTGAAAGATGGCAGTCGTCGGCTTCAGCCCCCACGCATATAATGCGGGGGTGCTCGCAGAAGACGCATGTTCACACTTGATCCAATGTCTTGGTCCATTAAGGAGGTGATAGCGTAGCGAACTAGGCAATCGGACTATAATGCTTTAACACTTTCACTTAGCCAGAGGAGTTTGACAGTGGGGCTACTATATAGCCCCTGGTGGCTCCGCGCTCATCCGAATTCGGGGCGCGTACATGCCTTGCCGGGAAACGACCCTTCGTTAAGGCGGAGGAATCCCGAAGATTCTGCTAGGTCATCGAGTGGTTGACCAGTCTCACGCTATATCATGACAGTCACTTTTCGGCTTTCTCTACTAAGGTGCTCGCCCGGATGAACCAGGGCACAATCACAGTAGTTCTCCTGGTGCCGCCCTAGCTGATAGAGCGGAACATAAGGCAGCAAAACACAGGAGCCGGGCAAACCCAACATTTGACCAAAGACATGATTCAGAGATGATGCATATAAGGCCAAACTCGCGATGCCGAACACTCCCTAAGGTATTCGGTCTTTATGATGTAAACCGGGCTAAATAGTGCCCTTTGTAATAAGCCCATGGTGTCCAGGTACGTGCAATATTCTGACGTGGCCACATGCGAATACGTCAGCATCCTTCTCAGTTGTACTGAGAATCTGGGGGATGTGTATCAACAAGAGACAATAAAAAAGGTTTACGTAGGGTGTTAATCTAAAAAGAATCCTTGGAACGGGTCCCTGCTGCACGTCTGCGCCTATGTCTTTGTTGTGCCGTATCCTGGACGGGTGTAGCACGATGGTCATCTGAAAAAGAGAGAAACTTAGTTGAAAAGTTGTCTAGCAAAAGGTAGGTTATACTAAATAAACCATGAACAGTTCAAGATGAGTAAAGTTGAGCCTAATTGCCACTTGTTTACGCGCGTTGAGCCCCTTGTATTGTTATAGGGGTATAGCCATCAAACCTGTATCAATTACATATAGCTGCACCGGACTTGTCTAACCGCGTCTGTGGTCTTAACGACCTGTCAGATGCTCTAGTTGGTGAGGCCGTTTAGTGTGCAGCTGCCAAGGCAGCCGCACGGCCTTCCGTGCGCAAGGAGCGCTCAATATTTCCATTTACTGTAATGATGCCACATGGACCGGGCATCTTAAGTATGAGAGAAGCGTAATGCGGTATTGTGTTAAAGTGAGCGAAAGTTTCGCGTTCGAGTAGTGCTTGATAGCCACTTTGGAACGGAGCGACGTGGAAGGTTAACTTTTTGCTGCGGAAGTTATCGGGAAAGCCGAATATAACCTCTAGTAGTAGGGAGCCTGTACAACGGGCTTCTGGGCCTGGCGTTACTCCTTTAAAGGTAGTATTGCTATGGCTGATTTTTGTTGGGTCTATCCCCATTTTGCGGACTGTGTCCTGATATATCAGGTTTAAACTACTGCCGCCGTCCATAAGGACTCGTGTGAAGTGGTATCCGTTAATTATCGGGTCTAACACCAAGGAAGCCCATCCTGCATGCCGGATACTTGCCGAGTAATCCTGATGGTCAAAGGTGATCGGTTTGGACGACCAGTGGCAGAACTCCATGGTGATAGTCCCTGGGGCATGTGTCTCTAGGAGTGCCACTTTGTTTCTCCCCTTCATCACGTGTAGCACGTTTACTGTTTTGACTTCTGGTGGGAATTTCTTCTGTTCCCCAATGCTTTTCTTGCGAGGCTCGTCCTCGTCTTTGCTTGGTGTATCCTACCCCTTGTGTTCGGCATTGAGCTTGCCGGACTGCTTGAAGACCCAACATTCTCTATGGGTATGATTTGCAGGTTTATCGGGGGTGCTGTGGATCTGACATATTTTGTCCAGAATCTTGTTTAGGCTGGACAGTTCGTCTCTGTTGCATTTGGAGGGCAGCTTTTGCTGACCTATCTGAGAGCTTCTGAATCCGGCGTTTACCGTCGTGCTCTTCAGGCTATCTTCTTTATTCCAGTGCTTGTTTTTGCTACGTCGTGGCTTCCCGTTTCCGTCCCTGACTTCGGATGTACTTGGGTCGCTGGTGCTGCATCGGGCTAACCAGCTGTCCTCGCCCGCGCAAAAGCGGGTCATGAGGCTTGTTAATGCTTCCATTGTTCTCGGCTTTTCTTGGCCGAGGTGTCTGGCAAGCCATTCGTCTCGAACGCCGTGCTTGACAGCTGCTAAGGCTTCGGCGTCCGGACAGTCGACTATTTGGTTCTTTTTAGTGAGAAACATGTTCCAAAGCTTTCGGGCTGACTCTCCTGGCTGTTGAGTTATATGACATAAATCGTCTGCATCCGGTGGTCGGACATAGGTCCCTTGAAAATTTGCCCGAAAAGCGTCTTCGAGCTCTTCCTAGCTTCCAATGGAGTTTTTGGGGAGGCTTTTAAGCCAGTGCCGAGCTGGCCCTTTGAGCTTGAGGGGTGAGTACTTGATGGCGTCGAGATCGTCTCCTCGAGCCATGTGGATATGGAGGATGTAGTCCTCAATCCAGACCCCAGGGTCTATCGTTCCGTCGTACGCCTCTATGTTTACGGGTTTGAATCCCTCTGGAAATTCATGGTCCAACACCTCATCAGTGAAGCATAGGGGGTGAGCGGCACCCCTATATTTGGGTGTACCGTGGTGTTTAGATTTTTGTTGTGTTGCATTGCGTGCTGGAGCGCGCTTGCTTGGCCCGTAGATAGATCTGGTTGCGCCGTCCTTTTGATGCGAGCCCTCACGTGGATCGCGTACTGGCTTGTGTGCGGCATCGTTTTCCGCTCTATGTTGGCCACAAGGTCGTCTATCTGACCGGATGGCTGTTTTGTTTTTTGATTGCGGGGGATCTAAGGCCTCCTCATCGAATTCAGGTAGCAGCTTTCGCTTCGGGTAGGTCTTTGTGTGGCGACTACCGCCATACTTTGCTGCAGTGTTGAGTACTTCACTCCATCTAATTCTGAGTGTGTCTTGTGCAGCCCTGAGCCTTTGCTTCTGCTTTCCAGACTCCTCATAGTGGCAACAAGCCTTTGATGGGTATTCTGTTGCTCCAGGTGCCTGTCCGGTGTGATGTCATCCGAACTGTTATCTTCGCCGGAGTCGGTTTGTTCGGTTTGATTCTCCGTGTTGCCGTGGTCGGACGATGGTTCAATGCCGTCTTTGTCGTCCGCTGGCTCACCCTGCTCTATCGCTGGGTCTATATGATCGTTGTTTCTGCCGAGGCGGGATTTGGAGCGGCGCTTACGCCGCCGCTTTGACTGCTTCTTGAGGGAACAATCCTTCACTGCGTCCTTTCGTTCCTCGTCGTCGTTTTCTTTGGGTGTGTCCACCATGTATACATCATATGATGAAGTGGGCGTCCAGTGCCCTGTGGGCAGTGGTTCCTGTTCGTCTCCTACATCGTCGTCCATACCGTTGATGTTTTCAGAGTCGAAGTCGAGCATGTCGGTCAAATCATCGACAGTGGCTACTAAGTGGGTGGTGGGTGGGCGGCGAATTTCTTCGTCATCCGCATCCCAATCCTGCCGGACATAGTTTGGCCAGGACTCTCCTAACAAGGAGAGAGACCTTAATGAGTTCAGTATGTCGCCGAAGGGCGAGTGCTGAAAGATATTCACGGAGGTGAACTCCATGATCGGCGCCCAGTCGGATTCGATAGGCACGGGTGCAGGCGGTTCGGAGTCCGTGGCTGGGGAAGAATCCTGCAGTTTGGCGTCACGACTCTCGTGAAGGGTAAGGTCGATACTCGGCTCGATCACCGATGAGAATGCGGCCTCCGTGGCAGGGTCTATCCACCCGTCCCTGGATGGCGCAATTGGCTCCGAATTGAGGGTCGGAGCGGTCGCCGGTGCGATCTCCCAAACACTGTCCGATGGTAGAGCTAAATCATGCTCATCATGACCATGCGGTGCACTCGGCAAGGGCTCAAATCCGTCGAAGATCAAGTCTCCGTGGATGTCGGCTATGTAGTTCAAGTTTCCAAATCTGACCTGATGGCCAGGGGCGTAGCTCTCAATCTGCTCCAGATGGCCAAGCGAGTTGGCCCGCAGTGGGAAGCCGCCGAATACAAAGATCCGTCCGGGGAGAAAAGTATCACCCTGGACTGCATCGCTATCGATGATTGAAGGAGCCATCAAGCCTAACGATGACGACACGGAGGAACTCTCAATGAAAGCACCAATGTCGGTGTCAAAACCTGCGGATCTCGGGTAGGGGGTCCCGAACTGTGCGTCTAAGGCGGATGGTAACAGGAGGCAGGGGACACGATGTTTTACCCGGGTTCAGGCCCTCTTGATGGAGGTAATACCCTACGTCCTTCTTGATTGTTCTTGATAATATGAGTAGTACAAGAGTTGATCTACCACGAGATCAGAGAGGCTAAACCCTAGAAGCTAGCCTATGGTATGATTGTATGTTGTCCTACGGACTAAAACCCTCCGGTTTATATAGACACCGGAGGGGGCTAGGGCTACACAGAGTCGGTTACAAGGAAGGAGATCTACATATCCGTATTGCCGAGCTTGTCTTCCACGCCAAGGAAAGTCCCATCTGGACACGGGACAAAGTCTTCAATCTTGTATCTTCATAGTCCAACAGTCCGGCCAAAGTATATAATCCGACTGTCCGGATACCCCCTAATCCAGGACTCCCTCAGGCATGCATGATGACATAAATCAAACCTTCTCAGCTTTTTCCAGGGCATGGTGAGGCCATACCATGGCACCATGCCAGGCATCATGTTTTTCAAGCACGTATTTCATTTTTCTATAGTTGATAACCTAGTAAATAATGCGTTTGTGGTTGACTATTGCCACACCTTCCCTTGAAATCTCTGCCCATTCCTTGTAAAAGGCTTGAGAATTTACTAAATACCATGAGTATGGTTTTCCAGACCGTTCTTATGCACCTTTTCATGCACCGATTGTTTGAATTTGAATTATGTAGATTAATGCCTAGAAAATGCACATAATCCCCTAATATGGTAAATGAGCCCAGAAAAATGCCAAATTTGAACATGTTGCATTCGAGGGGGTATGTTGATTGTAGAAAAAACTAAATGACAAGCTAGGAAGGAAATTTGGATTCCCGGGCACTTCAATCTTGTTGATTTCCCCCTCGAAACCATGAAATTTCCTCGGTGATGGTTCGATTTATGAACGGTGTGCATGACGACATAAGGCAAACATTCTCAATTTTTTACCAGGGCATGGTGAGGCCATACCATGGCACCACGCCAGGCATCATGTTTTCCAAGCATGTATTTCATTTTTGTATAGTTGTTACCCAGTAAATGACGCGTTTATGGTTGACTATTGCGACACATTTCCTTGAAATATCTGCCCATTCCTTGTAAAAGGCATGAGAATTTATTAAATAGCACGATCATGGTTTTCCAGACCGTGCTCGTGCACCTTTTTATGCACCGATTGTTTGAATTTGAATTATGATTAAGGCCTAGAAAATGCATATAATCCCCTAAATATTGTAAATGAACCCGGAAAAGTGCCAAATTTGAACATAGTGATTTGCACGGTTTATGTTCATCATAGAAGAAAAACTCATGGACAAAGGACAAAGGAAATTTGGATTCCCCTTCAATCTCGGTGATTTAATATCGCACACGATTCATCCACGTCGCCTCTGCGAACCATGTGTGTTCACCCACACATGCAAAAGGAAAAAAGAAAACCCTCGCCCACTTCGTGCCCATCCACTTACCGCGGACTCCTCCGCAACTCTCCACCTCATCAACTTCTATGGCGGGGGCCACGCTAAGCTCAACGACTATTGTCGGCGCGCATAGATCGCCCTCCAAACAACACGAGATTTTGCCCCTGCCGCTTTCTGCCGCCTATTTGCACCGACATTCTAGACTCTGGTCGATTGTGGTTTTCTATGGGATTAGGCCGGGGATTTTTCTCATGGAGAAGGTAATCAACTTAGCAAAATATTCACTCATCTCTTATCGCAGTCCGTCTTTCGCTGTTAATCAACCGTCGGAAATCGCCGTGGATTCATTTTTATTCTAGCTGATTCGTGGGTGTTCATTCATGTGTCCAAAGTTCGGGCAAGTGTGGTCGCGGCCAGTCGGGAACGAAGTTCTATCTCACCATTCCGGATGACTTCAGAGAGCGCTCGGTATGTTCAATCTCAACCTACCACGGTCAGCATGGCCTAAATTTGTGAACATATACCGTCTGTTGCTACATTTGGATAAAAGGTACGATGCCACGTGCATCCTATATGTCGAAGCCGATTTTCCCCCTATATTAGGCAAATATATGATGCATTGTTCATTCAGTTACTCTCATATTTGCATAAAATCTTTGTTACATTATCTATTTTTAATTATATACTTTCGTACTTTGCTTTCATCTATATATTGATATGTTCTATCAGTTACTCCCATATTTGCATCTTACTCTATTATTTCAATATATCTAATTTACGATCTTAATTTTCATTTCAAGCAGTACATCCCTTGCTTTGCAAGAACAGGAGTAGAGGGAAATCTTGGGCTTTACTTTGTTGATGACTCCATGGATGTCATATTGACAACGCAGCATGGATTTACAATGATGGTTAGCGTAGAACTTGATAAAGATGGTCACTCCTATTTTGATGCGGACCATTGGAGAAAAATTTCTAAGTTTTATGAACTAAAAGCTGGCAATAAAATTCTAGTGCATGCACCACAACCTGGTCTAATTAACATGGATGTTTACTTCCCCAATGTCATCAGTCGATCAAAGTTGGATCGAGGTTAGTGTCCTTTCAACTTTCTCCATGCTGCCATATTACTTAGCAAAATCGGGGTATTTGTTTTGACTAATTGATCACTATTTAAGCAACCAATTGTGATTTCTTTTTCTGACTCCGTTCCTAGGCAGTAACAAATTCTATTTACCAATTTGTGCGCACTATATATTCTTCTGCCATGTTTGAATAAATAATACCTTTCCACCTTTTAAGTAGGATGTGTTGGATGCATAGTGAACGATTTGTATGTTACTAAGCATACCAAATTTGATGGGAAGGACTTGAAGCATGGCATAAACTTTGTTGATAATCTGACAGAGATAGCACATCGTATGAAAGCTAGATTTTGGATGGGATTAATTATACCTATGGTGCACACATTGAACAAGACCAATTGTGTGCACAAAACACTGGTAAAAAGTCTTATTTTAATGTTGATGCTTATAAACTATATATATATATATATCATCAACGATATGTTAAAATTGGTTTTTATTCTACATTTCAACAGAAATTACCCGCTGTAGCAGTTTCTAGATCGATTTCCTTGCGTGGTCGAATTACACTTGTGCCTGCTAATAAGGCCAAAGTGATTGCAAGGTACTGCAATGGAACCATTCAAATTAACAAGTTCTCGCTTGTCGTGGCAATGTATCCACATTAGAAATTTGGAGACGCGGTTCTACTCATGCTCTACCAAGGCACATGAGGGCTCTTCCTTTTCATTGACGAGATGCCAAGTCGCCGTGATCAAGCTGCTTACAGCGGATAGTTGTGGTTGTTGGCCCTCAGCCTCTTAAAATGTGCTAGTTGTTACTATGTTAAGTATGTAGATATGAACCATATGGTTGTTGGCCCTTAGCTCTTAAAATGTGATAGTTTTTACTATGTTAAGTATGTAGATATGGACCATATGGTTGTCAAAACCGTGTTACGAAGATCCTCCTTTTATCGAATAGTGTAACCACTATATATATGTTACTCAAATGTTGTTAGACAAGTTCTTAAATTTTCATAGAAAGTATTAGTATCATACACAGTTTATTGAGTTTAAGCGTGTGCCCGATGTCCAGAAGGCATTTGCATATTAACTATCCATATTGCAAATTCACACACATGTTAACATAAGGAAACGTATGTGTAACTTACTAATCATCGCACACGAGTACTCGCAGACGCATCGTGTGCGATACTCCTAGCCACCGCAAGCAACTAGTTTGCACTTTTCAAAGTTTTTTGTACACACAGAATCACACACGAACTAACTGTAGTAACCATCTGTGTTGTAATTTCTCACCGCAAACAGTTCACCCGAGTCGGCTGTTTGTCGCGTATCACACACATCTTGTTTACATGAATCATTTGTGTCCTTTTGGCTCATCGCAAATAGTTCATCTATGTGAACTGTATGCCGCATATCACACACATCTTGTTTAGTTGAATCGTTTCTGTTGTGTTCCTAATCAAAAACAGTTCGTCCGAGTGAACCGTATGATGTATATCACACACACCTTGATCTGGCTAACCATTTCTATTGCACTCCCTAATAGCAAACAGTTCATCAGAGCAAACTATATGCCATATATCGCACACACATTGATATGGTTGCCCGTTTCTATTGTTCCGCCTCATCGCAAAAAGTTTGGATGGATCAACCGTGTGCCCTGCATCACACACGCAACTAAAATCAGAACCGTGTTTGATGGCTCCGCCATTGCAAACATTTTTCATCTTTTTTGACGGTTTTTACATCATTGTTTGTGATTAATGCATCGCACACAGTTTCGTCAAAGGGTCTCTGATCATAGTGTCGCGTTAGTAGCATCCTGCAGTAGTGTCTAATTTGCATGATTTAAATGAAACTCACCCGGACTGACGCTGCTTTCGGCAGAACTACTTTGGTGTTGTTTTCTTACAGAAATAAAAAGTTCCCGGAATCACATGAAATTTTATGGAGAATTATTTTGGAATATATAAAAAATATTGGCGCAAGAAGTTACCAGATGGGCCACCACAGAGCCACAAGCTCAGGTGGCGCCACCCTTAGGCATGCCACCTAATCTTGTGGGCCCCATGAGGCTCTGTTTGCCCTACCCCCAGGTCCATAAGTACCATCTTCCTGAGAAAAATCTGACAGAAAGTTTCATTGCATTTTATGACACAGAGCTGTTGCAACCTCCTATTCTTCATCGGGAGGGCCGATCTAGAGTTCGTTCGGGGCTCCAGAGAGGGGGATTCTTTGCTATGATCATCAACAACCCTTCTCCATCAAAAACCTCATGATGCTCACCTTCGGGAGTGAGAAATTTCATCGTAGGCATACTGGAGGTAGATCATGTAATCAAGTCAATTTGTTAGGGCTTGATAACTAGTATCCACTATGTTATGAGATTTATGTTGCTATGAATTTTCCAAGCTTAATGCTTGTTACTAGAGCCCGAGTGCCATGATTTTAGATCTGAACCCATTATGTTTTCATGAATATATTTGAGTTCATGATCCTATCTACAAGTTGTATGCACCTGTTATTGTTCTGAACCCCAAGGTGAAAATAATGGGGATACTCTCCGAGGATGATTGTGCTACCTCTTGAGCACTATGTTGGTTTTCCCTTGAAGAGGAAAGGGTGATGCAGCAAAGTAGCGTAAGTATTTCCCACAGTTTTTGAGAACCAAGGTATCAATCCAGTAGAAGACTACACGCAAGTCCCTTGTACCTACACAAACAAATAAGAACCTCGCAACCAACACGATAAAGGGGTTGTCAATCCCTTCACGGTGACTTATGAGAGTGAGATCTGATAGAGATAATAATAATAAGATAAATATTTTTGGTATTTTTATGATATAGATTGGGAATATAAAAATTGCAAAATAAACGGCGACAGAAATAGCTAGTTGACGAAAGATTAATATAATAGAGATTAGACCCGGGGCCATAGGTTTCACTAGTGGCTTCTCTCAAGATAACATAAGTATTACGGTGGGTGAACAAATTACTCTCGAGTAATTGATAGATAAGTGCATAATTATGAGAATATCTAGGCATGATCATGTATATAGGAATCACGTCCGCGACAAGTAGACCGAAACGATTCTGCATCTACTACTATTACTCCACACATCAACCGCTATCCAGCATGCATCTAGAGTATTAAGTCCATAAGAACAGAGTAACGCATTAAGCAAGATGACATGATGTAGAGGGATAAACTCAAGCAATATGATATAAACCCCATATTTTTATCCTCGACGGCAACAATACAATATGTGCCTTGCTGCCCCTGCTGTCACTGGGAAAGGACACCGCAAGATTGAACCCAAAGCTAAGCACTTCTTCCATTGCAAGAAATATCAATCTAGTAGGCCAAACCAAACTGATAATTCAAAGAGACTTGCAAAGATAACCAATCATACATAAAAGAATTCAGAGAAGAATCAAATATTGTTCATAGATAATCTTGATCATAAACCCACAATTCATCGGATCTCGACAAACACATTGCAAAAGGAGTTACATCGAATAGATCTCTAAGAAGATTGAGGAGAACTTTGTATTGAGATCCAAAGATAGAGAAGAAGCCATCTAGCTAATAACTATGGACCTGAAGGTTTGAGGTAAACTACTCACACATCATCGGAGAGGCTATGGTGTTGATGTAGAGGCCCTCCGTGATCGATCCCCCCTCCGGCGGAGCTCCGGAAAAGGCCCCAAGATGGGATCTCTTGGGTACAGAAGGTTGCGGCGGTGGAAATAGGGTTTCGTGGTGCTCCTGGATGTTTTCGGGGTATATGGGTATATATAGGAGGAAGAAGTAGGTCAGTGGAGCCATGAGGGGCCCACGAGGGTGGGGGCACGCCCAGGGGGGCAGGCGCGCCTCCCTGCCCCGTGGCCTCCTCGTTGATTTCTTGACGTCCACTCAAAGTCCCCCGGATCACGTTTGTTCCAAAATTAACTCTCCCGAAGGTTTCATTCCGTTTGGATTCCGTTTGATATTCCCTTTCTATGAAACACTGAAATAGGCAAAAAACAACAATTTGCACTGGGCCTTGGGTTAGTAGGTTAGTCCCAAAAATAATATAAAAGTGTATAAATAAGCCCATTAACATCCAAAACAGATAATACAATAGCATGGAACAATCAAAAAATATAGATATGTTGGAGACGTATCAAGCATCCCCAAGCTTAAATCTTGCTCGTCCTCATGTAGGTAAATGATAAAAACAGAATTTTTGATGTGGAATGCTACCTAGCATAATTCTCAATGTAATTTTCTTTATTGTGGCACGAATGTTCAGATCCGAAAGATTCAAGACAAAAGTTTAATATTGACATAAAATAATAATACTTCAAGCATACTAACTAAGCAATCATGTCTTCTCAAAATAACATGGCAAAAGAAAGGTCATCCCTACAAAATCATATAGTTTGGTCATGCTCCATTTTCGTCACACAAGGATGCTCTCATCATGCACAACCCCTATGACAAGCCAAGCAATTGTTTCATACTTTAGTAATCTCAACCTTTTTCAACTTTCACACAATACATGAGAGCCACGGATATAGCACTATGGGTGGAATAGAATAATGATAGGGGTTATGTGGAGAAGACAAAAAAGGACAAAGTCTCACATCAATGCGGCTAATCAACGGGCTAGGGAGATGCCCATCAATTGATGTCAATGCAAGGAGTAGGGATTGCCATGCAACGGATGCACTAGAGCTATAAATGTATGAAATCTCAACAAAAGAAACTAAGTGGGTGTGCATCCAACTTGCTTGCTCATGAACACCTAGGGCATTTGAGGAAGTCCATTGTTGGAATATACAAGCCAAGTTCTATAATGAAAATTTCCCACTAGTATATGAAAGTGACAAAACAAGAGACTCTCTATCATAAAGATCATGGTGCTACTTTGAAGCACAAGTGTGGAAAAAAGGATAGTAGCATTGCCCCTTTATATTTCTTTTTATTTATTTTTTTGGGCCTTTATTTTTTTCTTTATTTGACCTTTTTTGGGACAATGCTCTATTAATGATGATCATCACACTTCTATTTATTTACAACTCAATGATTACAACTCGATACTAGAACAAAATATGACTCTATATGAATGCCTCCGGCGGTGTACCGGGAAGTGCAATGAATCAAGAGTGACATGTATGATAAATTATGCATGGTGGCTTTGCCACAAATACGACGTCAACTACATGATCATGCAAAGCAATATGACAATGATGAAGCGTCTCATAAATGAAACGGTGGAAAGGTGCATGGCAATATATCTCGGAATGGCTATGGAAATGCCATAATAGGTAGGTATGGTGGCTGTTTTGAGGAAGATATAAGGAGGTTTATGTGTGATAGAGCGTATCATATCACGGGTTTTGGATGCATCGGCGAAGTTTGCACCAACTCTCAAGGTGAGAAAGGCAATGCACGGTACCGAAGAGGCTAGCAATGATGGAAGGTGAGAGTGCGTATAATCCATGGATTCAACATTAGTCATAAAGAGCTCACATACTTATTGCAAAAATCTACAAGTCATCAAAAACCAAGCACTACACGCATGCTCCTAGGGGGATAGATTGGTAGGAAAAGACCATCGCTCGTCCCCGACCGCCACTCATAAGGAGGACAATCAAATAACACCTCATGTTTCAAATTTGTTACACAACGGTTACCATGCGTGCATGCTACGGGACTTGCAAACTTCAACACAAGTATTTCTCAAATTCACAACTACTCAACTAGCACACCCTAATATCACCATCTTTATATCTTAAAACAATTATCAAGTATCAAACTTCTCCTAGTACTCAACGAACTTTTTATGATGGTTTTTATTATAACTATCTTGGATGCCTATCATATTAGGACTAATTTCATAACCAAAGCAAATTACCATGCTGTTCTAAAGGACTCTCAATATAATACCACCACCGTGCTCTAAAAAGATATAAGTGAAGCATTAGAGCAAAATTACCTAGCTCAAAAGATATAAGTGAAGCACATAGAGTATTCTAATAAATTCCAATTCATGTGTGTCTATCCCAAAAGGTGTGTACTGAAAGTATGATTGTGGTAAACTAAAAAGCAAAGACTCAAATCATACAAGATGCTCCAAGCAACACATATATCATGTGGTGAATAAAAATAAAGCCTCAAGTAAAGTTACCGATAGAAGAAGACGAAAGAGGGGATGCCTTCCGGGGCATCCCCAAGCTTAGGCTTTTGGTTGTCATTCAATTTTACATTGGGGTGCCTTGGGAATCCCCAAGCTTAGGCTCTTGCCACTCCTTATTCCACAATCCAACAAATCTTTACCCAAAACTTGAAAACTTCACAACACAAAACTTAAACAGAAAATCTCATTAACTCCATTAGTATAAGAAAACAAACCACCACTTAAGGTACTCTAATGAACTCATTCTTTATTTATTTTTGTGTGAAACCTACTGTATTAGAAATTCTCTATGGTTCATAACCTACGGTACTAGCCATAGATTCATCAAAGTAAGCAAACAACACACGAAAAACAGAATCTGTCAAAAACAGAACAGTCTATAGTAATCTGTAGGTTTCGGATACTAATGTAACCCCAAAAATTCTAAAATAAATTGCTGGACATGAGGAATTTTAATCATCTTCAAAAAGAATCAACCTAATAGCACTCTGCGGTAAAAAATGGCAGCAAATCTCGTGAGCGCTAAAGTTTATGTTTTTTACAGCAAGATCGCAAAGACTTTCCCCAAGTCTTCCCAAAGGTTCTACTTGGCACAAACACTAATTAAAAGCATAAAACCACATCTAAACAGAGGCTAGATGAATTATTTATTACTAAACAGAACCAAAAAGCAAGAAACAAAAATACAATTGGGTTGCCTCTCAACAAGCGCTATTGTTTAACGCCCCTAGCTAGGCATAAAAGCAAGGATAGATCTAGGTATTATCATCTTTGATTTTAATTTTCTTAGCGGAGTCATGCTCGAATCTGGGAGGTTCCTTACGTTTCCCTTCATATTCAGAAGTTTTTAGATCTAAAGAATCCAACCGCTTATTGCAAAGGGTAATTAACATATTCATGCGGTGAAGATTTCCGCTAACACTTTTGAGAGGTTCAAGAGATTTTTGTAAAATTTTCGTTACTTCGCAAATCTTCTCAAAAACTTGTATCTCTTCCTGGGTATTATGTGGCCCCTTTTGTGGAGGTAGTGTTCCCACTATTCCCTCTATGATTTCATGAGCAATACTGGGATTCGTTTCAATAATATTTCCTTTGGCAACACAATCCAAGAGTTGTCTATGGGACACATTTAGTCCAACATAAAAATTGTGAAGTAAAATTCTAAAATTCACCTCTAAGGTGCAATTACGATAAGACTCCATCATCCTAAACCAAGCATCTTTTAAATTTTCCCCTTGTCTTTGTCTGAAGTGAAGAACTTCAAACTTGGGAGACAAAGGGGCAGATAAGGGACTAGCCCTGACGGCACACAGGACACAAGGAATAAGCGAAAAGAGACAAACTAGAAAAGAGAAGGGGAACGAAAAAGAGGAGAGCAGAAAAGAGGGCGAATAAAATGGTAAGGGTGAAGTGGGGGAGAGGAAAACGAGAGGCAAATGGCAAATAATGTAATGCGAGGGATAAGAGTTTGTGATGGGTACTTGGTATGTCTTGCCTTGTGCGTAGATCTCCCCGGCAACGGCGCCAGAAATCCTTCTTGCTACCTCTTGAGCATTGCGTTGGTTTTCCCTTTAAGAGGAAAGGGTGATGCAAGAAAGTAGCGTAAGTATTTCCCTCAGTTTTTGAGAACCAAGGTATCAATCCAGTAGGAGACTACACGCAAGTCCCTCGTACCTACACAAACAAATAAGAACCTCGCAACCAACGCGATAAAGGGGTTGTCAATCCCTTCACGGTCACTTACGATAGTGAGATTTGATAGAGATAATAATAATAAGATAAATATTTTTGTTTTTTATGATATAGATTGGAATATAAAAATTGAAAAATAAACAGCGACAGAAATAGCTAGTAGACGGAAGATTAATATAATAGAGATTAGACCCAGGGCCATAGGTTTCACAAGTGGCTTCTCTCAAGATAGCATAAGTATTACAGTGGATGAACAAATTACTGTCGAGCATTTGATAGAAAAGTGCATAATTATGAGAATATCTAGGAATGATCATGTATATAGGCATCACGTCCGCGACAAGTAGACCGAAGCGATTATGCATCTACTACTATTACTCCACACATCGACTGCTATCCAGCATGCACCTAGAGTATTAAGTTCATAAGAACAAAGTAACGCGTTAAACAAGATGACATGATGTAGAGGGATAAACTCAAGCAATATGATATAAACCCCATATTTTTATCCTCGATGGCAACAATACAATGCGTGCCTTGCTGCCCCTGCTGTCACTGGGAAAGGACACCGCAAGATTGATCCCAAAGCTAAGCACTTCTCCCATTCCAAGAAAGATCAATCTAGTAGGCCAAACCAAACTGATAATTCGAAGAGACTTGCAAAGATAACCAATCATACATAAAAGAATTCAAAGAAGAATCAAATATAGTTCATAGATAATCTTGATCATAAACCCACAATTCATTGGATCTTAACAAACACACTGCACAAAGAGTTACATCAAATAGATCTCCAAGAAGATTGAGGAGAACTTTGTATTGAGATCCAAAGAGAGAGAAGAAGCCATCTAGCTAATAACTATGGACCCGAAGGTCTGAGGTAAACTACTCACACATCACCGGAGAGGCTATGGTGTTGATGTAGAAGCCCTTCATGATCGATTCCCCCTCCGGGGGAGCTCCGGAAAAGGCCCCAAGATGGGATCTCTTGGGTACAGAAGGTTGCGGTGGTGGAAATAGGGTTTCGTGATGCTCCTGGATGTTTTCGGGGTATATGGGTATATATAGGAGGAAGAAGTAGGTCGGTGGAGCCACGACGGGCCCATGAGGGTGGGGGGCAAGCCCAGGGGGCAGGCGTGCCTCCCTGCCTCGTGGTCTCCTCATTTATTTCTTAACGTCCACTCCAAGTCCCCTGGATCACGTTTGTTCCAATAAATAACTCTCCCGAAGGTTTCATTCCGTTTGGATTCCGTTTGATATTCCTTTTCTGCGAAACACTGAAATAGGCAAAAAAAACAACAATTTGCACTGGGCCTTGGGTTAGTAGGTTAGTCCCCAAAATCATATAAAAGTGTATATATAAGCCCAATAACATCCAAAACAGATAATATAATAGCATGGAACAATCAAAAATTATAGATACGTTGGAGACGTATCAGACTGTAATTTGAGGAGTTCATGTATTCACCATGTGTTAATGTTTTGGTCTGGTTCTCTATTAATGGAAGCGCCTTAATTACCCTTAGTTTCCATTAGGACCCCGCTGCCACGGGAGGGTAGGACAAAATATGTTATGCAAGTTCTTATTATAAAAATGTATGCCTATATACGGAATACATGCATACGTAAGATTGATGAATTGGAGCTATTGTGTATCGCTCTAGGTTGTGACTGTTACATGATGAATATCATCCAAATATCCATCGCTATTCCATGGCCTACGCTTTGCTCACATTGTCTTTGCTAAGTTACTACTGCTGCTGCTACTACTGTTACAATCACTACAAAACTATTACCGCTACCGTTACTATTATTATTACTACTATAACTGCTGCTATCAAAACTATCATTTTACTTTCCGACTAATACTTTGCTACAGAGAAACAACTTATCAGGTATGGTTGAATTTGACAACTCAACTGCTAAGGTTTATAAGTATTCTTAGGCTCCCCATGTGTCAAACCAATAAATTTGGGTGAAATACTACCCTCGAAGATTGTCGCGATCCCCTATAATTGTGGGCCATCAACGGTCCCGTAGCCGTGTCCATGGGCTGGTCACCCCTGGTCCGCAGCGGATGCAGTGTCCAGCTTGGGGGTCAACATAGGAGATGCCCTTGGATCACCAGTTACCTAGCTAGGTTCCGCGTTCGAGTTTTTGGGGTTGAATGTGCTCAGAGCATCTACAACCGGACCCCCCATATCTGCCCCAAATGCCCGTGCGGGTTGTCTGGTCACTATCTAGACGCAAAATTGTCACCCAATCGAACCTGGTAAATCCGGCTCCCAAATGCCCCGACTGACCGGGACTCCCCATATCTGAACCATGTCTGGGGTGGATATGGAGACGCCCGGATGCGCCCGCCACGTAGTACTGACTGCAAGGGACAAGTCCAATTCACATACCTCCACCCCCTCCTTGCAAGACCATCCGTCTTCCTCTTCCCTTTTCACCCTCGTCCGCCCAACTGCCATTGTAGTACCGCTGCCATTGTTGCTTTATCGTCGTCCCTAATCGACAGCTTCGCTAGAGAGGGCACCAACCACACGTCCATCGACTGTGCCACAACCGGTCAAGATCGCCACCACCGGACATCGCTCACTACGTACCACTTGAAGGAAATGTGCCCTAGAGGAAATAATAAATTTATTATGTATTTCCTTATATCATGATAAATGTTTATTATTCATGCTAGAATTGTCTTAACCGGAAACATAATACATGTGTGAATACATAGACAAA
This sequence comes from Triticum monococcum, assembly GCA_034509565.1. NCBI lineage: Eukaryota > Viridiplantae > Streptophyta > Magnoliopsida > Poales > Poaceae > Triticum > Triticum monococcum. Next base: position 636,049,130 of record CM067847.1, on the reverse strand, counting down.
CAAAGTGTCACTCGTATGCCTCTACTTGACTAGCTCGTTGATCAAAGATGGTTATGTTTCCTAACCATAGAGATGAGTTGTCATTTGATTAACGGGATCACATCATTAGGAGAATGATGTGATTGACTTGACCTATTCCGTTAGCATAGCACTTGATCGTTTAGTTTGTTGCTATTGCTTTCTTCATGACTTATACATGTTCCTATGACTATGAGATTATGCAACTCCCGTTTACCAGAGGGACACTTTGTGTTCTAACAAACGTCACAACGTAACTGGGTGATTATAAAGGTGCTCTACAGGTGTCTCCGAAGGTACTTGTTGGGTTGGCATATTTCGAGATTAGGATTTGTCACTCCGATTGTCGGAGAGGTATCTCTGGGCCCTCTCGGTAATGCACATCACTTAAGCCTTGCAAGCATTTCAACTAATGAGTTAGTTGTGGGATGATGTATTATGGAACGAGTAAAGAGACTTGCCGGTAACGAGATTGAACTAGGTATTGAGATACCGACGATCGAATCTCGGGCAAGTAACATACCGATGACAAAGGGAACAACGTATGTTGTTATGCGGTTTGACCGATAAAGACCTTTATAGAATATGTGGGAGCCAATATGAGCATCCAGGTTCCGCTACTGGTTATTGACCGGAGACGTGTCTCGGTCATGTCTACATTGTTCTCGAACCCGTAGGGTCCGCACGCTTAAGGTTTCAATGACAGTTATATTATGAGTTTATGAGTTTATGAGTTTTGATGTACCGAAGGAGTTCGGAGTCCCGGATGAGATCGGGGACATGACGAGGAGTCTCGAAATGGTCGAGACGTAAAGATCGATATATTGGACGACTATATTCGGACATCGGAAAGGTTCCGAGTGATTCGGGTATTTTTCGGAGTACCGGAGAGTTACAAGAATTCGCCGGGGAGTATATGGGCCTTCTTGGGCTATACGGGAATAGAGGAGAGAGGCCAAAAGGAAGGAGGTGCGCCCCCCCCCCCTCTGGTCCGAATTGGACAAGGGGTGCAGCCCCCTTTTCCTTGTTCCTCTCCCCCTCTTTCCTTCTCTCCTACTCCAACAAGGGAAGGAGGAGTCCTACTCCCAGTGGGAGTAGGACTCCCCCCTTGGCGCGCCCTCCTCCTAGGCCGGCCGCCTCCCCCTTGCTCCTTTATATACGGGGGCAGGGGCACCCCATACACACAACAGTTGATCATTGATTTCTTAGCCGTGTGCGGTGCCCCCCTCCACCATAGTCTTCGATAATATTGTAGTGGTGCTTAGGCGAAGCCCTGCGACAGTAGAACATCAAGATCGTCACCACGCCGTCGTGCTGACGGAACTCTTCCCCGACATTCTGCTGGATCGGAGTCCGGGGATCGTCATCCAGTTGAACGTGTGCTAGAACTTGGAGGTGCCGTAGTTTCGGTGCTTGATCGGTCAGGCCGTGAAGACGTATGACTACATCAACCGCGTTGTGCTAACGCTTCCGCTTTCGGTCTACGAGGGTACATGGACAACACTCTCCCCTATCGTTGCTATGCATCACCTTGATCTTGCGTGTGCGTAGGAATTTTTTTGAAATTACTACGTTCCCCAACAGTGGCATCCGAGCCTAGGATTTATGCGTTGATGTTGTGCATGATTAGAACACAAGTGAGTTGTTGTAGCGACCTGACCCGAATGGATCAAGTCTACTGTGCTCCGGTGTCATCCCTGGATCAGTATGCTAACACCACACAGTACATCGAAGGATTTATAGCAGAGTGGCAATCACACACTTATTACAACGATGTCTCAAAAGAGAACTTATTACATAAATATGGCTTAAGGCCATCTAAAATCGATAATAGCGGAAGACTTGGAAGATAAATGGGTCCATCAACTCCAACGGCATCACTGAGTATAGAACCACGACCTAAAAGCACCTTAATCGTCGTCTGAAAAGTCTGCAACATTAACGTTGCAGCCCGAAACGAGTCAGCACATGGAATATGCTGGCAAGGTAACACATAGAGAATAATGGAATGAAGCAGCTATACTACATGCATATTTGGCTGGTGGAAAGCTCTATGGTTACTGTTTTGCGTAAAGCCAATTTTTCCCTACTGCAAAGGAATAAATTTATTTAACTATCATGGTGGTTGTTAAACATTGAGAATGGTTGACAGCATTCTCAATCCCAATTAAAAGTAATCATTAAAACCCAACAATATTAATTAGAAGTAACATGATGAGATTCACATGATATTCAAGTACTAGATACTCAAGATTGTCCATAACCGGGGACACGGCTAATCATGATTAGTTTATTACACTCTGCAGAGGTTTGCACACTTTTCCCCACAAGACTCAATCGCCTCCGTTGGATTTCCCGCACTACTGGTGTTTGAGAAACGGATGACCGAGACATAGTCTTTCAGAAGCGCTAGCACCTTACGATGGAGTAGACCGTACCACCTACATCCCCTACATCTGCTAGTCTACCCCTATAAGAGTTCACACGACTTTGTCAACTATGCCAGAGCCCATATTGGCTTGTGGCTGCACACGTAAGTATTTAGCATGAAAGATCTTATGATCCCTTTGAGCCTGGGTGGCGGTCCAAAATAAAACAGGCAAGTCCTGATAGACATCAGGTGCCTCAGTCCACCCAGATGTGTGTTTAAGTTGTCACCTTAGATAAACCATTAAACTTATCAATCTCACATCTGTCATGGATATCACTCACCCAATCCACGTTGTAACGCCCTCGATGCGGCTATATCTCCCATGTGTCGAGGCACGACTTAGAGGCATAACCGCATTGAAAGCAATGTCGCAAGTTAGGAAATCATCACACATCCCATGTAATATAATATAAAAGGGGAGGTGCATAGTTGGCTTACACTCGCCACGTCACATGAAAGTACATAAATAACATCCATCATACAGAACACTCATGGCCCGACTACGGCGCCAAAATAGAAAAGAACCCAACAAGCGACATAGGTCCCGATCACCCCAACTGGGCACCCCTACTGATCATCAGGAAAAGACACATAGTAACGCTGAGAATCCTCGTCGTACTCCCACTTGAGCTCAAGCGCGCCATCTGGAGCTGTATCATCTGTCCCTGCATCTGGTGTAATAGTAATCTGTGAGCCACAGGGACTCAGCAATCTCGCACCCTCGCGATCAAGACTATTTAAGCTTAATAGGTAGGAAAGGGGTAATGTATAAGTGGAGCTGCAGCAAGCGACTAGCATATATGGTGGCTAGCTTATTCGCAAAAGAGAGCGAGAAGAGGAGGCAAAGCACGAGCGAGAAACTAGAGAGCAACCTGCGCAAACATAACTCCAACACCGTGTCCGCTTCCCGGACTCCGCCGAGAAGAGACCATCACGGTAACACACTCAGTTGATTCATTTTAATTAATTAAGGTTCAGGTTATCTACAACCGGACATTAACAAATTCCCATCTGCCCATAACCGCGGGCATGGCTTTCGAAAGATCAATCCCTGCAAGGGGTCCCAACTTAGCCCATAACAATCTCTCACGGTCAACGAAGGAATAGACCTCCACCCAAGACACACCGATCAGACTCGGTATCTCGGTACAACAAGATGATTCGACAGGTTAAAACAAGTCCAGCAACACCGCCCGAATGTGCCGACAAATCCCGATAGGAGCTGCACATATCTCTTTCTCAGGGCACACTCAGATTGTCCTAGGTACGGGTAGGCTAGCCCAGAGTTGCCCCTGGTGGCCACCGGCAGCTGACAGTTGGACCAACACTCAGAGGAGCACTGGCCCGGGGGGGAGGGGGGGTTAAAATAAGATGACCCTCGGGCTCCGGAAACCCAAGGGAAAAAGAGGCTAGGTGGCAAATGGTAAAACCAATGTTGGGCATTGCTGGAAAAGCTTTAATCAAGGCGAACTATCAAGGGGTTCCCATTATAGCCCAACCGCGTAAGGGACGCAACAATCCGGGAACATAACACCGATATGACGGAAACTAGGGCGGCAAGAGTGGAACAAAACACTAGGCGAGAGGCCGAGCCTTCCACCCTTTACCAAGTATATAGATGCATTAAGATAACATTGCAATATAATGATATCCCAACAAGTAAATAAAGGTTCCAACAAGGAACGGCTCCAATCGTCACCTGCAACTAACAACGCTATAAGAAGGGCTGAGCAAAGCGGTAACATAGCCAATCAACGGTTTGCTAGGACAATGGTGGGTTAGAGGTTCAACATGGCAATTGGGAGGCTGACAAGCAAGTGGTAGGCATCGTAGCATTGGCATAGCAAAAGAGCGAGCAAACTAGCATAGCAAAGATAGTAGTGATTTCGAGGGTATGATCATCTTGCCTCCACAGTTGTCAGAGTTGACTGGATCCTCAAAAGCAAACTCAACGGGCTCCTTGTTCGCGAACTCATCTCCCGGCTCTACCCAACAACACAAACAAGCAACAAGGATACAATCAACCACGTGCCAACTCAAGCCATAAGATGCAATGATGGTATGCTATGCGGGATGCGATGCGGGATGCAAAATGCAAGACGTGACAGGAAATGCATGAACCTGGCCTCAACTTGGAAAACCAAGTGTGCCACTGGATAGAGGGGATGAAATCGCTTGAAAACGATATAAAGATCATAGGAATCGGAGTTACGGTTTGGAAATGGCAAGCGTTTTAAGAAATGAACCGGTCTGCGATTTACAGCAAGTAGGCACCTAAATGGAACGAAATGAACATGCTACAACCACCAAACATGGCAACAAAAGACATGGCAGGGATGCCCACAAGATGCTTATCAAAACACTAGCACTGAGCCACGACCAAATTCATGTATTATGAGGTTCAAACAAGCATGGCAAAAACGCAAATGCATAACAGATTTCAGACTTAGTGAAATTAACACTAGTCTGAAATTTCAGACCACGATGCTCTCTTCGGAGCAGCAAAACAACATGATACACAACCTGATTATGATAAGTAAGAACATGGCATGGAGCTACTCAACAAGCTTATCAAAAGTCCCAAAGTGACCTGGGGCCAAAAGGGATCACAAAATATTCTAACAAGCACACGAACATAGCTCACGCACAATCAGTTTTCAGACTTAGTGAAAACTGAGACATGCTGAAATTTAACTCACGAAGGCACGTAAACGAGCTCGATGCACTCACTACGGTGCAAGTCATGGCAAGGCAAGCATATATCCATAAAGAAGGCACAAAATGCTAGCTAGACATGGCAAGAACAATGGCATAGCATGCACGGATCACTAACAATAGCATCAGCAAAATCGCAAACAAGTTGACAATCTGCCCAGATTTACCACGAAGCAAAAGTAGAGCTCGATTGGCCCAAGCTAGAGCACTCCACATATGCAAAAAAAGACATGGATGGATAGAGCATAACATGAATAACAAAAGTCCCTTACTGATCATCCTCAAAAGAGGCACGGATCACTAGGAAACAAGCTGAACATATGGCATCATGAACTAAAATATCCCAGACTTAGTGAAAATCACTAAGTCCCTGAAAACAGATCTACCAAGTGCCTCACTTTGCAAGTTTGCACAAGTCACCACACACATCCTAAAAATGCATGGATTGCACCTCTGGAAAGAAGACAAAATGCTTAACAATTCATCCCAAAGACTCACACGCATATCATGCACACAATAATCATGGCAAAAATGACAAAAGTCTAAGATGAACTAGCAGATCTGACAAATATCTTACGAAGCCTCCTTCTAACAGCATTTCGGGCATCAAGATGAACTCAAATGAAAATCATGCAATGGAATTAAATGATGTACATGTCGAGACGAACATTTTGATATACTATATGTCCAAAACGGAGCTACAGATGCGGAGATATCGTCGGTCAAAGTTAGCACACAAAATCAGGCGGGAGAGGGAAGAAAGTCAACCGGATCTAGGGTTTGTCCGGTTCCAGATCGGATCATAGTTCACGCACTGAAGCAGCGGCGGCCGAATCTTCACCGGAAATGGAGTGCGGCGGCCGGAGACGACGTGGAGGCCGGCGGAGCTCGCCGGACGGCGAGGTTGATGGCGGAGATGGAGGCGGCGGCCCCCGGGCGCGGCGACCGGACGTCGGCGCGGCGAGGAGCCCGTGCGGCGGTGCGGCAGCCGGAGTTGGCGCACGGGGCGGCTGGTGGCGCGGAGTTCGTCAGCGGCGGGGCCGTCCGGACTCTCCGGCGAAGAGGCGCCGTGCACGGGGACGAAAAGGAGGCGGGCGCGGGCGCGGGACTGGGCCGCGAGGGCCGGCGATGGGCTCGGGCGGGCCTCGGGCGGCGGCGGCGAACTGGGAATCGCCCGGGCCACGTGGCGCGATGCTATTGGCGCTGGGCGGCGGCGCGGTGCAGGTCGGACACGTCCGGCGCCGGCGAACATTGTCCGGCGCGCGGAGAGCGAAGATTTAGGGTTTCGGGGGAGGGAGAGATCCGAAAATGGAGGGGGGTATATATAGGCATAGAGGGAGCTAGGAGAGTCCACATGAGGTGCGGTTTTCGGCCACGCGATCGTGATCAAACGCTCTAGGACATGGAGCAGAGTTTGGTGAGTTTTGGGCCAAAATGGAGGGGTGTTGGGCTGCAACACACACGAGGCCTTTTCGGTCCCTCGGTTAACCGTTGGAGTATCAAACGAAGTCCAAATGGTACGAAACTTGACAGGCGGTCTACCGGTAGGAAACCAAGGCCGCATGGCAAGTCTCGGTCCAATCCAGAAATGTTTAAACCCCAAACACGAAAGAAAGCTACATTTGACCACCGGTGGGGAACGAAGCGTCGGAATGCAAAACGGACAACAGGGAAAATGCTCGAATGCATGAGATGAACATGTATGCAAATGCAATGCACATGATGACATGATATGAGATGCATGAAAACAAACACAACACACGGAGACAAAGATCCGAACCCGAGAAATAAATATAACTTAACGCCGGAAACGGCAAGAGTTGGAGTACAAATTGGGAAAGTTATATCTGGGGCATTGCACATGTCTACTAGCATAGCATGGCATAATAAGCAAACGTAGAAGTAACTCCCAAAGGTTTCATAATAAACAGGTAATAGGTACTACCTCATCTACTTCCCATCCCACAATTTAATTAGATCCTAATCATGCAATGTGTGAGGATGGATCTAATGCAATAAAACTGGGTTGTAGAAAAGGTATGATCAAAGTGTTACTTGCCTTGCTGATGATCCGCGAGTCCTAGAGATTCGAAGTAACAGGCGGCGCAATCCGGGTAATCTATCGCAGACAAACAACAAGCATACAATAAGTACTCATCTAATGCACAGGTAAAACTCGAACAAGAAATCGAACCAGATAGTTCAACTTAAGAACTCCGGTTGCAAAGAAAGAACGAACCGAACAAAGAAACCGAAAACAAACGGCGGAAGAAAACAACTCGGTTCTAGCAAGTTGAAACTAGGTCAAATTTTACCGTAGCAAAACTTAGTTAAAGTTGATTAGACGGAACGGCGGTTTCGAAATGAAACTCCAGGCGCTTGAATCACCTGATTCAGATAAACAAACGAGAAGATAAACTAGAACGAAGATCGGATCTGAGATCGCGATCGCGGAATAAATCCGACGAAAAGAAAAGAAGAACGGTTGAACGAACGGACGTTCGTTAACCGAGAAGAATCCGGTGATCACGTTCGTTAGGATGAACGGTCCGGCGAACGGTCATAAGACAACTAAATCGGAAAAGAGAACGAATCCGATCTAGGGTTTCGGAGAAGAAAACCGAACGAAAAACCAATCTAGAAAACCGGAACGGTTTAGAGAAGAAAATAATCGGAAAGAAAAACGAATCGGAAAAGAAGAATCGGAACGATTAGAAGAAAATGATCCGATGAAAAGAAGAGATGCGGCGCGGGGCTACCTCCGGCGAGGGGCAAGGTGCGGCGGCGGCGGTGACAAGGGGCGGCGGCGGCGGCTCCCTAGGGCGGCGGTGCGGTGACGCAGGGCGCGGGGTGAGGGGCGCGGTGGCAAGGTGCGGTGGCGGCGCGGCGTGGCCAAGGGCGTGGGGTGTGGCGCGGCTCTAGGCTTGGGGCTTGGGGCTTTGGTTTGATGATTTAGAGGGGGGGTGCTTGGGTATTTATATTGGGGAGGGGGAGGGTTTGCTTGGAGGAGGGATCAAGGAATAAGAGTAGGAATAGGAAAGATCTAAAAAAAACCGGAGTAGGACAAAGTCCTACTAGGACTCCAAAAGGCAGCGGCGGCGGCTCCTGGCCTGGGCGCTCGCGCGGCGCGGCGCTGGCCTCCTGGCCGGCCGGCTGGGCCTTTGGCCCAGGGGCGCGCGGGATTTTTTTTAAACGGTTCTGCGCTCGGAAAAACACAGAAAAACAATTCTACCAGGCTCCAAAACTCACAAAGTAAATTTTCCCCGACTCCTAAAAATGAGTCGAACAAAATGAACTTTTTCTCCGGGCCTAAAATGCAATTTTTTAAAACACGCATTTTTCCCTATCCAAACAAAAGGCAAACAAAACTCCTGCAAAACCAATGATCCTTTCTTCAAAATTTGAGGAGACTCAAATATGAAAATGACGAAATCTCCAACTCTCTCCAAGGGTCCTTGAGTTGCGTGAAATTTCTAGGATCAACCAATAGGCAAGAAAATATGATATGCATGATGATCTAGTGTATAACATTCCAAATTGAAAATTTGGGATGTTACAAACCTACCCCCCTTAAGATGAATCTCGCCCTCGAGATTCGGGTTGACTAGAAAATAGGTGAGGGTGGTCCTTGAGCAAATCTTCTTCTCTCTCCCAGGTGGCTTCATCCTCTGAGTGGTGTTTCCACTGAACTTTGCAGAACTTGATAACCTTACTACGGATAACTCTGCTAGCATAGTCGAGAATCTTGAATGGTTTCTCTTCATACGTTAAGTCATCCTTCAACTGAATTGCTTCAAGCGGCACTGTATCTCTTAACGGTACCTCCGCCATCGCGGCGTGACATTTCTTCAGCTGAGAAACATGGAATACATCATGAACTCCTGACAGTCCCTCTGGTAATTCCAACTTATACGCCACTTCTCCCATATGTTGCAAGATCTTATATGGTCCAACGAAACACGGTGCTAACTTTCCCTTAACTCCAAAGCGCTTAACTCCTCGAAGTGGGGATACTCGGAGATACACTCTGTCTCCGGTTTCGTAAACTGTCTCCTTGCATTAAGAATCTGCGTAGCTCTTCTGCCTGGTCTGGGCTACCTTGAGCCTATCGCGAATCAACTTAACTTTCCGTTCAGACTCCTTAATCAAATCTGGTCCAAAGAATTGATGGTCCCCAACTTCGTCCCATGACAATGGTGTCCTGCACCTCCTTCCGTATAAAGCTTCGAAAGGTGCCATCTTCAAACTGGTTTGGTAACTGTTGTTATAAGAAAACTCCGCATATGGCAAATTATCGTCCCAACTAGATCCATAATCTAGTGCACAAGCTCTCAGCATATCTTCCAAAATCTGGTTGACTCTCTCGGTCTGTCCATCTGTCTGCGGATGAAAAGCGGTGCTGAACTCTAGCCTGGTTCCCAATGTTTCATGCAACTGATTCCAAAACCTTGAGGTAAATTGGGTTCCTCTATTTGATACAATACTCCTTGGAACTCCATGAAAACAAATGATCCTAGTCATCTATATCTTTGCCAACTTAGCACTGGTGTAAGTGGTCTTAACTGGAATGAAATGTGCTACCTTCGTCAAACGATCAACTACTACCCATATCGAGTCATATCCTGCTTTCGTCCTGGGTAGTCCTGTGATAAAATCCATGCCTATCTTATCCCACTTCCATTCGGGTATCGGCAATGGTTGCAACAATCCGGCTGGCTTTTGATGTTCTGCCTTTACTCTGTGACATACGTCACAAACTCCTACATATGCTGCAATATCCTTCTTCATTCCGGTCCACCAGAATGTCTCCTTCAAATCCAAATACATCTTGGTATTTCCTGGGTGAATCGAATAGGGTGAATCATGTGCCTCTTGTAGAATCAACTTCCTGATCTCCGGGTCATTTGGCACATAAACGGTCTTCAAACCATAGGGTATCGTGCTCATCCTCACGAAATCCCTTTGCTTTTCCTTTGCTTAGTTTCTCCTTTATAGGAACAATTTCCTTGTCAGATTTCTGAGCTTCTCTGATTTTATCCATCAATGTTGACTGAATCTCCAATGCTGCTACATAACCTTTCGGAACTATCTCTAAACTTAGTTCACGAAGGTTTTCTGCTAACTCCTTGGGTATTTCTCCCGTCATTAACGTATTGACATGGCTCTTACGTCTCAATGTGTCAGCTACTACATTAGCTTTACCGGGATGGTATTGCAATCTCATATCATAATCCTTGATGAGCTCCAACCATCTCCTTTGTCTGAGATTCAACTCCTTCTGCGTGAAAATGTACTTCAAACTCTTGTGATCCGTGTACACCTCACAATGATTTCCGATGAGGAAATGTCTCCATGTCTTCAATGCATGCACTACGGCTGCTAACTCCAAATCATGTGTGGCATAATTCAACTCATGAGGCTTCAGTTGTCGTGAAGCATACGAAACGACTCTTCCTTCCTGCATAAGCACTGCTCCAAGTCCTTGACGTGAAGCGTCACAATACACCTCATAATCCTTGGTCTGATCTGGCAAAATCAATACTGGCGAGGTAACCAAACGTTTCTTCAACTCCTGGAAACTAGCCTCACACTCCTCAGTCCAATTGAACTTAGTATCCTTCTTCAACAACTCCGTCATTGGCTTCGCAATCTTTGAAAAGTTCTCAATGAATCTCCGGTAGTATCCTGCGAGTCCAAGAAAACTCCAAATCTCTCCAACTGTCGTTGGTGCTTCCCATTGGTTACAGTCTCAACCTTTGTGGGGTCAACTGCTATCCCTTCTCCGGATATAACCTGTCCGAGGAATCCTACTTCCTTAAACCAAAACTCACATTTGCTAAATTTGGCATATAACTGATGTTCCCTTAGCTTCTCCAAAACCAAACGCAAATGTTCCTTATGCTCTTCTTCATTCTTCGAATAAACTAGGATATCATCAATGAACACTACGACGAACTTATCCAAAAACTCCATAAACACTTTGTTCATCAGGTTCATAAAATAGGCAGGCGCGTTAGTCAATCCAAATGACATAACGGTATACTCATACAGTCCATATCTTGTGGTGAATGCTGTCTTAGGTATGTCCTGCTCTCGAATATTCAACTGGTGGTACCCTGATCGCAAATCGATCTTGGAAAACACTTTAGCTCCTTGCAAACGATCAAACAGATCATTGATCATTGGCAGTGGGTACTTGTTCTTGATGGTTACTTCATTCAATCCACGATAATCAACAACCATCTGTAATGATCCATCCTTCTTCTCCACTAGAAGTACGGGTGATCCCCAAGGCGAAGAACTTGGGCGAATGTAACCTTTCTCCAATAACTCCTTAATCTGATTCTTAATTTCTACCAAATCCTTTGCTGGCATCCGGTATGGTCTCTTTGATATTGGTCCAGTGCCTGGCAATAACTCAATCAAAAACTCAATGTCTCTATCCGGTGGCATGCCTGGCAACTCTTCTAGAAATACATCAGGAAAATCCTTTACCACTGGTACTTCTTCCTGCACCACTCCTGATAAAGAATTCACTTGATTCCTATTGGATCCATGTCGTGATACATACTTGATCCTTCTTCCTTCTGGTGTGGTAAGCAAAATTGACTTACTAGCGCATTCAATATTCCCTTCATACTTTGATAACCAATCCATGCCTAATATCACATCCAATCCTTGAGATTTCAGTACTATTAGGTCTGAGGGAAAAACATAGTTACCAATCCTTAATGGTAACCGATCACACCATCGTCTAGCCATAAACTCCGCTCCTGGTGAGCTTACTAACATGGGTGACCTAAGGACTTGGGTTGGCAGGTTATATTTATCCACAAATCCCCTTGATATGTATGAATGCGATGCACCGGTATCGAAAAGAACGAGTGCGGTAAATGACTTAACCAAAAAAACTTACCGATCACTGCATCAGGCTGATCTTCAACCTCCTCCACGCTAACGTGGTTCACCTGTCCCCTATTGAAAGGGTTCGGCTTCTTCCCTAAGCTTCCATTGCCATTTCCATTCTGGCCTTCAGGACATTCATTGGCATAATGTCCGGTCTTGGAACACTTGAAACAGGTGACTTGACTCAGGTCTCTCTTGGATGGGGTTGATGGGGTGGTCCGGTTCTAGCCGTTGCTTCCTCCATTCCCATTACCATTCTTGTGACCATTGTGGTTGTGCGAACTACTTCCTCCATGGGTATGCTGAAACTGAAATTCCGATTTAGGGGTAAAACGAGGCTTCTGTTGGGCTCCAGAGTTATACTTCCCCTATCCATACTTCCTCTTGCGGTTCTCAATCTACTGTTGCTACCCTTCGATCATGATGGCATGATCTACCAACTCCTGGTAGTTGCGGAAACTTGCTACCATCAACTACATACTTAACTCATCATTCAGTCCTTCCAGGAACTTCTCCTGCTTAGCCGCATCCGTAGCAACGTCATCTGGGGCATAACGTGCTAACTTGCTGAAGTCATCAACATACTGGCCAACTGTCCTTCCTCCTTGGCGTAAGTTGCGAAACTCATGCTTCTTCATGGCCATAGCTCCTGCTGAAACATGTGCAGTGCGGAAAGCTTGCTGAAACTGATCCCATGTGACAGTGTCAACTGGGAAAGTGGCTGTGAAATTCTCCCACCATGCTGCCGCGGGTCCGTCAAGCTGATGTGCGGCAAACTTCACTTTCTCACCATCCGTGCATCCTGCAGTGGTCAACTCCCTTCCTATCTTGTGGAGCCAATCGTCTTCTACTATCGGCTCAGTGCTACTAGAAAACACCGGCGGATTTAGCCTAAGGAAACGGGCTAAGTGGTCAACAGGGGGTGGTGGTGGTGGTGGGTTGTTGTTGTTGTTGTTCTGCTGATTCTGAACTAACATCTGCATCAATTGATTCTGCTGCTGGATCAATTGTGTGAGCTCCGGTGGAAATCCATTGTCACGTCTCGGAGGCATCTGAGGGTTTAGAAAAGACGAGAGATAAGAATAGAGTGAGGTCTAAAGAGAAAACACTACCCCAATGCACATGAGCAAATTCACACAAAATCACTTCATTTAATCAAACAAGGGCATACAATCGATCTAGCTATCGCAAAAGTGCTCGAACTATAGTGTTTACATGGGGGGAAATACTACTAATATTTGGTGGTCATCTAGAAATTTGAACCAGTGGAAGACTCCATGATGTCCGCTCCAGCTTCGTCTTCAAAGTCGGGTTCACTTGGATCCGAATCGGTGTCGTCGATGATGATGTAATTGTCCGGACATGCGACGTACATGTCTTCCTTCCTGGATGCTAACTCCCTCTTGAGTTCTTCAATCTCCTGCTTAAGATCGACGTTGGGTCTTGCTAGAGCTACTATCTCGTCCATGTAGTCCTTGCGTGTAGTCTTCAGTTCTCCTTCTAGCTCGATGATCCTTGTCTTCACATTCTTCATCTCCATCATATCATTGCACATCTGGTTCTCGTGGCGTCGAATGTGCTGGTTTAACTCCTGGATGAAAGCTACAATGGATCTATCCTTCTTGGTGCTGACTAACTCCCATTGTTCATCTCGGCGTCCGCAAATCTGGTAGATAGTGTCCTTGAGGTCTTCTTGATAAACTTCTCCAATGCGTCCTATGGTGATATGGGCTGCCATGCTCCTTCCTAGACTCCAAGTTGGTGCATTGAAAACACTATCTATGGGCTTCGTGATTGGCGCGAATGTCCTTCCCGGAACGTGAGCTTGAATCTTCCAGCGCTCCTCTTCAGATAAAGTGGCGTTGAAAGTCCCAGTGAAGCTTGGTAATCCAATGTTTAGGTACTTGGTGACTTCCTTCAAGTGAAATCCAAAAGGTGTGCCATCATCCTGTTGAGCGTACTTAATCTTTGCGTCCTTCATCCTAAAGAGTAGAAAAGATGAGGAGTTAGAAAATGAGGAGAGAATAGTGATCTATGGCTTTAACTTAGTGGTCGTGTCCTACAGTCAGCGTGTGCTCTGATACCATCTCTGTAGCGACCCGACCCGAATGGATCAAGTCTATTGTGCTTCGGTGTCATCCCTGGATCAGTAATGCTGACACCACACAGTACATCGAAGGATTTATAGCAGAGTGGCAATCACACACTTATTACAACAATGTCTCAAAAGAGAACTTATTACATAAATATGGCTTAAGGCCATCTAAAATCGATAACAGCGGAAGACTTGGAAGATAAATGGGTCCATCAACTCCAACGACATCAGTGAGTATAGAACCACGACCTAAAAGCACCTTAATCGTCGTTTGAAAAGTCTGCAACATTAACGTTGCAGCCCGAAACGGGTTAGCACATGGAATATGCTGGCAAGGTAACACATAGAGAATAATGGAATGAAGCAGCTATACTACATGCATATTTGGCTGGTGGAAAGCTCTGTGGTTACTGTTTTGCGTAAAGCCAATTTTTCCCTACTGCAAAGGAATAAATTTATTGAACTATCATGGTGGTTGTTAAACATTGAGAATGGTTGACAGCATTCTCAATCCCAATTAAAAGTAATCATTAAAACCCAACAATATTAATTAGAAGTAACATGATGAGATTCACATGATATTCAAGTACTAGATACTCAAGATTGTCCATAACCGGGGACACGGCTAATCATGATTAGTTTATTACACTCTGCAGAGGTTTGCACACTTTTCCCCACAAGACTCGATCGCCTCCGTTGGATTTCCCGCACTACTGGTGTTTGAGAAACGGATGACCGAGACATAGTCTTTCAGAAGCGCTAGCACCTTACGATGGAGTAGACCGTACCACCTACATCCCCTACATCTGCTAGTCTACCCCTATAAGAGTTCGCACGACTTAGTCAACTATGCCAGAGCCCATATTGGCTTGTGGTTGCACACGTAAGTATTTAGCATGAAAGATCTTATGATCCCTTTGAGCCTGGGTGGCGGTCCAAAATAAAATAGGCAACTCCTGATAGACATCAGGTGCCTCAATCCACCCAGATGTGTGTTTAAGTTGCCACCTTAGATAAACCATTAAACTTATCAATCTCACATCTGTCATGGATATCACTCACCCAATCCACGTCAACTAGCATAGCATGGCATAATAAGCAAACGTAGAAGTAACTCCCAAAGGTTTCATAATAAACAGGTAATAGGTACTACCTCATCTACTTCCCATCCCACAATTTAATTAGATCCTAATCATGCAATGTGTGAGGATGGATCTAATGCAATAAAACTGGGTTGTAGAAAAGGTATGATCAAAGTGTTACTTGCCTTGCTGATGATCCGCGAGTCCTAGAGATTCGAAGTAACAGGCGGCGCAATCCGGGTAATCTATCGCAGACAAACAACAAGCATACAATAAGTACTCATCTAATGCACAGGTAAAACTCGAACAAGAAATCGAACCAGATAGTTCAACTTAAGAACTCCGGTTGCAAAGAAAGAACGAACCGAACAAAGAAACCGAAAACAAACGGCGGAAGAAAACAACTCGGTTCTAGCAAGTTGAAACTAGGTCAAATTTTACCGTAGCAAAACTTAGTTAAAGTTGATTAGACAGAACGGCGGTTTCGAAACAAAACTCCAGGCGCTTGAATCACCTGATTCAGATAAACGAACGAGAAGATAAACTAGAACGAAGATCGGATCTGAGATCGCGATCGCGGAATAAATCCGACGAAAAGAAAAGAAAAACAGTTGAACGAACGGGCGTTCGTTAACCTAGAAGAATCCGGTGATCACGTTCGTTAGGACGAACGGTCCGGCAAACGGTCATAAGACAACTAAATCGGAAAAGAGAACGAATCTGATCTAGGGTTTCAGAGAAGAAAACCGAACGAAAAACCGATCTAGAAAACTGGAACTGTTTAGAGAAGAAAAGAATCGGAAATAAAACGAATCGGAAAAGAAGAATCGGAACGATTAGAAGAAAATGATCCGATGAAAAGAAGAGATGTGGTGCGGGGCTACCTCCGGCGAGGTCTCCGGCGAGGGGCAAGGTGCGGCGGCGGTGGTGACAAGGGGCGGCGGCGGCTCCCTAGGGCGGCGGCGCGGTGACGCGGAGCGCGGGGTGGGGGGCGCGGTGGCAAGGTGCGGCGGCGGCGCGGGCACAGGGCGGCGGCGCGGCGTGGGCAAGGGCGTGGGGTGTGGCGCGGCTCTAGGCTTGGGGCTTGGGGCTTTGGTTTGATGATTTAGAGGGGGGGGGGTGCTTGGGTATTTATATTGGGGAGGGGGAGGGTTTGCTTGGAGGAGGGATCAAGGAATAAGAGTAGGAATAGGAAAGATCTAGAAAATAACGGAGTAGGACAAAGTCCTACTAGGACTCCAAAAGGCAGCGGTGGCGGCTCCTGGCCTGGGCGCTCGCGCGGCGCGGCGCTGGCCTCCTGGCCGGCCGGCTGGGCCTTTGGCCCAGGGGCGCGCTGGATTTTTTTTAAACGGTTCTGCACTCGGAAAAACACAGAAAAACAATTCTACCGGGCTCCAAAACTCACCAAGTAAATTTTCCCCGACTCCTAAAAATGAGTCGAACAAAATGAACTTTTTCTCCGGGCCTAAAATGCAATTTTTGAAAACACGCATTTTTCCCTATCCAAACAAAAGGCAAACAAAACTCCTGCAAAACAAATGATCCTTTCTTCAAAATTTGAGGAGACTCAAATATGAAAATGATGAAATCTCCAACTCTCTCTGAGGGTCCTTGAGTTGCGTGAAATTTCTAGGATCAACCAAAAGGCAAGAAAATATGATATGCATGATGATCTAGTGTATAACATTCCAAATTGAAAATTTGGGATGTTACAGTTGTGGGCGATATAAGTCATACTGCTTACCAGCATGTCATACTTTGGTTCGGCGTTATTGTTGGATGAAGCGGCCCGGACCGACATTACGCGTACGCTTATGCGAGACTGGTTCTACCGACGTGCTTTGCACACAGGTGGCTGGCGGGTGTCAGTTTCTCCAACTTTAGTTGAACCAAGTGTGGCTACGCCCGGTCCTTGTGAAGGTTAAAGCACCAACTTGACAAACTATCGTTGTGGTTTTGATGCGTAGGTAAGAACGGTTCTTGCTTAAGCCTGTAGCAGCCACATAAAACTTGCATGAAAAAAGTAGAGGATGTCTAACTTGTTTTTGCAGGGCATGTTGTGATGTGATATGGTCAATACATGATGCTAAATTTTATTGTATGAGATGATCATGTTTTGTAACCGAGTTATCGGCAACTGGCAGGAGCCATATGGTTGTCGCTTTATTGTATGCAATGCAATTGCGCTGTAATGCTTTACTTTATCACTAAGCGGTGACGATGGTGATCATGACAGTGCTTCGGAGATGGAGATCACAGGCACAAGATGATAATGGCCATATCATATCACTTATATTGATTGCATGTGATGTTTATCATTTATGCATCTTATCTTGCTTTGATTGACGGTAGCATTATAAGATGATCTCTCACTAAATTTCAAGATAAAAGTGTTCTCGCTGAGTATGCACCGTTGCCAAAGTTCGTCGTGCCCAGACACCACGTGATGATCGGGTGTGATAAGCTCTACGTCCATCTACAATGGGTGCAAGCCAGTTTTTGCACATGCAGAATACTCAGGTTAAACTTGACAAGCCTAGCATATGCAGATATGGCCTCGGAACACTAAGACCGAAAGGTCGAGCGTGAATCATGTAGTAGATATGATCAACATATTGATGTTCACCATTGAAAGCTACTCCATTTCACGTGATGATCGGTTATGGTTTAGTTGATTTGGATCATGTGATCACTTAGAAGATTAGCGGGATGTCTTTCTAAGTGGGAGTTCTTAAGTAATATGATTAATTGAACTTCAATTTATCATGAACTTAGTCCTGATAGTATTTGCATATATGTTGTAGATCAATAGCTCGTGTTATTGCTTCCCTAGGTTTTATATGTGTTCCTAGAGAAAACTAAGTTGAAAGATGATAGTAGCAATGATGCAGACTGGGTCCGTGATCTAAGGTTTATCCTTATTGCTGCACAGAAGAATTATGTCCTTGATGCACCGCTAGGTGACTGACCTATTGCAGGAGCAGATGCAGACGTTATGAACATTTGGCTAGCTTAATATGATAACTACTTGATAGTTTAGTGCACAATGCCTAACAGCTTAGAATCGGGATTTCAAAGACGTTTTGAACGTCATGGACCATATGAGATGTTCTAGGAGTTGAAGTTAATATTTCAAGTAAATACCCGAGTTGAGAGATATGAAGTCTCCAACAAGTTCTATAGCTAAAAGATGGAGGAGAATAGCTCAAGCAGTGAGCATGTGCTCAGATTGTCTGGGTACTACAATCGCTTGAATCAAGTGGGAGTTAATCTTCCAGATAAAATAGTGATTGACACAATTCTCTAGTCACCATCACCAAGTTAGTAGAACTTCGTGATGAACTATAATATGCAAGGGATAACGAAAATGATTCCCAAGCTCTTCGTGATGCTGAAATTGACGAAGGTAGAAATCAAGAAAAGCATCAAGTGTTGATGGTAAAACCACTAGTTTCAAGTAAAGGGACAAAGGGAAGAAAGGGGAACTTCAAGAAGAACGGCAAACAAGTTGCTGCTCAAGTGAAAAAACCCAAGTCTGGACCTAAGCCTGAAACTGAGTGCTTCTACTGCAAAGGGACTGGTCACTGGAAGCAGAACTACCCCAAGTAATTGCCAGATAAGAAGGATGGCAAAGTGAACATAGGTATATTTGATATACATGTTATTGATGTGTACTTTACTAGTGTTTATAGCAACCCCTCGGTATTTGATACTGGTTCAGTTGCTAAGAGTAGTAACTCGAAATGGGAGTTGCAAAATAAACAGAGACTAGTTAAGGGTGAAGTGGTGATGTGTGTTGGAAGTGGTTCCAAGATTGAAATGATCATCATCGCACACTCCCTATACTTTCGGGATTAGTGTTGAACCTAAATAAATGTTATTTGGTGTTTGCGTTGAGCATAAATATGATTGGATCATATTTATTTCAATACGATTATTCATGTAAGTTAGAGAATAATTGTTGTTCTATTTACATGAATAAAACCTTCTATGGTCATACACCCAATGAAAATGGTTTGTTGGATCTCGATCGTGGTGATACACATTTTCATAATATTGAAGCCAAAAGATGCCAAGTTAATAATGATAGTGCAACTTATTTGTGGCACTGCCGTTTAGGTCATATTGGTGTAAAGCGCACGAAGAAAATCCATGCTGATGGGCTTTTGGAATCACTTGATTATGAATCAGTTGATGCTTGTGAACGATGCCTCATGGGCAAGATGACTAAGACTCCGTTCTCCGGAACAATGGAGCGAGCAACAGATTTGTTTGAAATCATACATACTAATGTATGTGGTTCGATGAATATTGAGGCTCGCGGCAGGTATCATAATTTTCTGATCTTCACATATGATTTGAGCAGATATGAGTATATCTACTTGATGAAACACAAGTCTGAAATATTTGAGAAGTTCAAAGAATTTCAGAGTGAAGTGGAGAATCATCGTAACAAAAAATAAAAGTTTCTACGATATGATCGCAGAAGTAAAATATTTGAGTTACGAGTTTAGCCTTCAGTTAAAACAATGTGACATAGTTTCACTACTCACGCCACCTGGAACACCATAGTGTAATGGTGTGTCCGAACGTCGTAACCGTGCTTTATTAGATATGCTGCGATCTATGATGTATCTTACCGATTACCACTATCGTTTTGGGGTTATGCATGAGAGACAGCTACATTCACGTTAAATAGGGCACCATCTAAATCAGTTGAGATGACACCATATGAACTGTGGTTTGGCGAGAAACCTAAGCTGTCATTTCTTAAACTTTGGGACTGCGATTCTTATGTGAAAAAGTTTCAACATGATAAGCTCAAACCCAAATCGGAGAAGTAAATCTTCATAGGATACCCAAAAAGAAAATGTTGGGTACACCTTCTATCACAAATCCGAAGGCAAGATATTCATTGCTGAGAATGGATCCTTTCTAGAGAAGGAGTTTCTCTCGAAAGAAGTGAGTGGGAGGAAAGTAGAACTTGATGAGGTAACTGTACCTGCTCCCTTATTGGAAAGTAGTTCATCATAGAAATCTATTCCTGTGACTACTACACCAATTAGTGAGGAAGCTAATGATGATGACCATGTAACTTCAGATCAAGTTACTACCGAACCTCGTAGGTAAACCAGAGTGAGATCCGCACCAGAGTGGTACAGTAATCCTGTTCTGGAGGTCATGTTACTTGACCATGACAAACCTACGAACTATGAGGAAGCGGAGATGAGCCCAGATTCCACGAAATGGCTTGAGGCCATGAAATCTGAGATGAGATCCATGTACGAGAGCAAAGTATGGACTTTGATTGACTTGCCCAATGATAGGCGAGCCATTGAGATTAAATGGATCTACAAGAGGAAGACAGACGCTGCTAGTAGTGTTACCATCTACAAAGCTAGAATTGTCACAAAAAGGTTTTCGACAAGTTCAAGGTGTTTACTACGATGAGAGTTTGTCACTCGTATCTATGCTTAAGTCTGTCCAAATCATGTTAGCAATTGCCGCATTTTATGAAATCTAGCAAATGGATAAACAAAATTGCATTCCTTAATGGATTTATTAAAGAAGAGTTGTATATGATGCAACTAGAAGGTTTTGTCAATCCTAAAGGTGCTAACAAAATATGCAAGCTCCAGCGATCCATCTATGGACTGGTGCAAGCATCTCATAGTTGGAATATACGCTTTGATAAGTTGATCAAAGCACATAGTTTTATACAGACTTGCGGTGAAGCCTGTATTTACAAGAAAGTGAGTGGGAGCACTACAGCATTTCTGATAAGTATATGTGTATGACATGTTATTGATCGGAGATAATGTAGATTCATTCTACAAAGCATAAAGGAATGTTTGAAAGGAGTTTTTCAAAAGAAATACATCGGTGAAGCTGCTTACATATTGAGCATCAAGATCTATAGAGATAGATCAAGACGCTTGATAAATGTTTTCAATGAGTACATACCTTGACAAGATTTTGAAGTAGTTCAAAATGGAACAGTCAAAGAAGGAGTTCTTGCCTGTGTTACAAAGGTGTGAAGTTGAGTAAGACTCAAAACCCGACCACGGCAGAAGATAGAGAGAAAATGAAAGTCATTCCCTATGCCTCAGCCGTTGGTTCTATAAAGTATGCCATGCTGTGTACCAGACCTATTGTATACCATGCCCTGAGTTTGGCAAGGGAGTACAATAGTGATCTAGGAGTAGATCACTGGACATTGGTCAAAATTATCCTTAGTGGAATAAGGATGTGTTTCTTGATTATGGAGGTGACAAAAGGTTCGTCGTAAAGGGTTACGTCGATGCAAGTTTTGACACTAATCCAGATGACTCAAAGTCTCAATCTGGATACATATTGAAAGTGGGAGCAATTAGCTAGAGTAGCTCCGAGCAGAGCATTGTTGGTATAGAAATTTGCAAAATACATATGGATCTGAATGTGGCAGACCCGTTGACTAAACATCCCTCACAAGCAAAACATGATCACACCTTAGTACTCTTTGGGTATTAATCACATAGTGATGTGAACTAGATTATTGACTCTAGTAAACCCTTTGGGTGTTGGTCACATGACGATGTGAACTATGAGTGTTAATCACATCTGTCGGATTTTGGGTTCCGGCAGACCCTTGAGGTTTGAACACTGGGGTGCGCGCGGAGATTTTGCCTTCTACCTACATGCACCCCTCCGCCTTGCTAAGATCTAAGCTATGGAAAGAACAACACAAGAGACACAGGGTTTATACTGGTTCGGGCCACCGTTGTGGTGTAATACCCTACTCCAGTGTGTGGTGTGGTGGATTGCCTCTTGGGCTGATGATGATGAACAATACAAGGAAGAACAGCCTCGCGAGGGTCTGTTCTTTGTTGGGCGATGAACTGCTGGGAGGAGTTCAATCACCCTTCTGTCTCTCTGGTTTCGATCCGATCCCCCCTACCCGGTGGGTGGCTGGTCCTATTTATATGCAAAGGCCCTGGGCCTCTTCCCAAATATTGAGCGAGAAGGGCGCCAACAATTGGCCATTTTGAAGGGGAACATCTGGTACACTTATCCTGACTAAAGTTGGTCCTCGCCTGCCAAAGACCCTGGTGGTGACGCTGGCTTGGGCCCCACAATGACTTCCTCCCTGCCGTTGGACTGGTCTTGGTCTCGTTGCACCAAAACGGGCGCCTTTGCTTGATGCTCCCGCCTGCGGTTGCTCCCTTTGCACCAAAGAGGAAAGGAGGACACTGCGCGGGCTGGCGCCCGCCTGGCGCCCTTGGTCGTCATGGCTTGCGTCACGGGCACCTCGTGAGGTACCCCGCCTTGATCTCTCCGCCTCCTCGCGAGCCAGCCTGATGAGGCCGTGCCTGAGGAAGCTCCGTGTCGTCCCCCCCCCCCCCCCCCGCGCGAGGCTTGGCCCCTCGCGAGGGTCTTGAGTCTGTGTTGATGAAGATGGGCCGTGCTAGGCCCCCCTTTGAGCCACACCACAAGCCGCAGGCAGGCAAGTCTGGGGACCCCCGTTCCCAGAACGCCGACAGTAGCCCCCGGGCCCAAGGCGCGCCCGTACTTGACCGTGCAGGGAGGCGAAAGGGTAAGCGCGAAGCGCCACGGGCCCTAATAGCCTGCGGCCTTGGGCGCCGTGTGGCGGTTGATTGGGCGTGGGCGTCTCCACTTCCCCATGGCGCCTCGGCAACTGCACGGATTGGCCAAGTCCCTACATGCAAAGCGGGTCATGATTACTTGCGATAGTGGGGGCCGACGGTTGGCCCTTGCCGGCTATAAGTACAGATCGGCGCGCGCCCTTCCGGTTCATCCCCCCTTGCTTCTCCTTCTTCTTCATGGCCCCGACGAGGAGGTTCTCGGTCGTAGAGAAGGGGAAGGCTCGTCGGGTAGAGCCTGCCTCTCCCCCGGCCAAGCGTGGCCGAGGGCGCCCTCGCAAACATCCTGTGGCCACCACGGTAGCTCCCCGCGGCCGCGGAGACGATTTCCAGCATGGTGACGGGCGGACTGCTGCGGCCGGGGGGCGCGCTTTGGTCGCGCGTCCCCCTAGGCCATGCTTTCGTGCTGCAGAGGTGCTGCCGGAGTTCGTTGTGTGGTCGGCGGAGCCGACTAGCACCCGCCTTCCACTTCCTCGCTTCCTCCTCGGCGAGCTCCCGGCCGGCGCCCCGGGCGGCCTCTGGCTCCAGGCTAACGGCTGCTGCAGCCGGGCCTCATGGGCTTCACTGGAGATCTCCGCAGCCGGGAGCCTGGCCTTGGCCCGCAGTTGACAGACGTTTGCCCGCGCGCGTGGCCTGAGCCATCGGTGCACCCTGCACTTCAAGTTTGACGGTGATGCCACCCTCTAGGTGAGGGTGTTTGGGGAAGATGGTCGCCGCGCAGGGTGCTACCATGAGGACGACGACCGCGGCCGGGAACCCAGCTCCGGCGATGATGCAGAGGACAGCGCTCGCGTGACTGGCGGCGCTCAGGATTCCCCAAGCTTCTTCGGTTCTTCTTCAGGCGGCGACTCTTCTAGCAGTGGCCGCGGTCAGCCTCCACGCCGTCGTATCTGCTCGGGAGGTGGTAGCGTGTCTGCCCGCCATCGCGCCTTGGTGAAGCACGAGAGGGAGTCTGCCTGAGCCCCGAAGGCAGCTCGAGTCTTCCCTGCAGGCCGGTGTGAGGCGGGCTGCGCCTGATTTGTTCTTTCTTTTCCCTTTTCCCGCGTAAAAAGACAGTGGTGTGGAGCCCTGCGGGGGCGTGTTTGGGTTATTGCTGTTAATCATCGTTTTGCTTCCGTTATCGTGCCTTCCGGCTACGTGCCCGCGCGTGGATAGTTCCCGGCCCCAGCCGAGGGGGGCGACCGACCCAGGCCACGTGTTCGTGTCGCGGTGCCCGTGGGGCACGGACTGGAGGGGTGCTCCTGTAATGGACCCAGGTCGCGAAACCTTTGAACGACTAGGACAGGAACACTCGCGAGGGCGCACGGCTGCCCCCCCCCCTCGCGAGGGCTTGCATAAGAGAAATCGAGGCAGGAGAGTGAAAAGTCGAAGAACCACAAGCCAAAGACGGCGATAGCTTCAATAAAACTTCGAATGAGAATGAACAAGCCAACTGCGGAAAGCAGATGAAAAAGCCGCGTTCGGCACCTAATCTAGTCTCCGACGTCTTCTCACCAGCGCGGAGCTAAGTGCTGCCACTGGGCGTGGCAGGGAGCCCTAGGGCCTGAGGCCGGCGCTCCTGAGACTCCGGGGCATGTACAGCCCCAACTCATTATTATGTGAGAGTGTCACGGGCGGCGAGCTTCACAGGCGTTGGCCTTCTTCACAGGCTCCGGGCCTTTTCCAAAACGCGACAGCTTCACAGGCATTCGCCTTCTTCACAGGCTCCAGGCCTTTTCCAAAACACGGCGGCTTCACAGGCATTCGCCTTCTTCACAGGCTCTGGGCCTTTTTAGGGGTAGAACCTCCGGAGGTGCTGGATGTTCCATGCGTTCTGGACCGGCACCCCCTCCTGAGTCTCCAAGCGCGCAAAGCCGGGCCTGGAAACATGAACAACCTTGAACGGGCCCTCCCACATGGGAGAGAGCTTGTGCAATCCCTCCCTGGAGAGAACCCGCCTGAGCACGAGGTCTCCTACCTCAAGAGTTCTGGGGCGGATGTTGCGCCAGTGATATCGTCGCAGTGCTTGTTGGTACCTCACCGCTCGCAGCGCGGCTTCTCGGCGATGTTCCTCCCCCAGCACGAGGTCCATCCCCCGCATGGCATCTTGTTGTGCCTCGACGAACGCCAGGACCCACGCGGAGCAACGTCTGACCTCGTGAGGGAGGACCGCTTCGGCTCCATAGACCAGGAAGAATGGGGTCTCTCCAGTCGGCTTGGTCGCGGTTGTGCGGATGGACCACAACACAGACTGAAGCTCGTCATACCAACCTCTGCCGCAGGCCTCCAGCTTCTTCTTGAATGTCCTGGTCTTGAGGCCCCTCAGGACCTCTGCGTTGGCTCGCTCGGCCTGGCCCTTGCTTCGGGGGTGCGCCACCGAAGCGTAGCATATCTGCGTTCCAAGGTTAGCACAATATGTTTTGAAAAGGTTACTGGTGAACTGTGAACCTGTGAACCGTTGTCCATGATGATGCGGTTCGGCACCTCGAACCGGCTCACGATGCCCCTGATGAACTTGACCGTGGAACCCACGGGGATGGTGCGGACAGCCTCTACTTCAGCCCACTTGGTGAACTTGTCCACGGCGACGTAGAGGTAGCGGTAGCCCCCTGGCGCCTGAGGAAACGGGCCCAGGATGTCCAGCCCCCAGACTGTGAATGGCCACGAAAGGGGTATAGTCTGTAGGCCTCCTGCCGGCTGATGGATCTGCTTGGCGTGGAACTGGCAGGCCTCACAAGCTTTCACTAGTTCGACGGCGTCATTGAGTGCGGTGGGCCAATAAAACCAACTGCGGAACGCCTTGCCGACGAGGGTCCGTGATGATGAATGATGTCCACAGTCTCCTCCGTGTATATCTTCCAGCAGTTCCTTTCCTTTCTCCCTGGAGATGCAGCGCAGGGATACACCGTTTGGTCGCTTCCGGTAGAGCTCTCCATCCTTGATGCAGTATGCCGTTGCCTGCCGTGCCACACGCTCCGCTTCCTCCTCCTTCTCCGGCAAGGTCCCTTGTGTTAAGTAACTCCGGAGCTCCGTGATCCAGCACCCCTCCTGACGTTCCATCGTCAAGAGCAGGCGTGCTCCTGAGGCCAGGCCACAGGCCGGGGCTCCTGAGGCAGGTGGCTGGGGGAGCTCCTCCCGAGGCTGAGCCGTGTTTGACAATGACGGCTGGGCTGCGGGCTTGAAGAGCCGCTCCTCAAAACTGCCAGGCTCCTGGGGTAACCGCCTGGACGCCCGTTTCGCGATGTCATTGTCAGCGTTCTAGGAACGGGGGTCCCCAGACTTGCCTGCCTGCGGCCTGCGGCGTGGCTCAAAAGGGGGCCCAGCGCCGCCCATCTTCACCAACACAAACCCAAGACCCTCGCGAGGGGACAAGCCTCGCGGGGCGGACAACGCGGAGCCTCCTCAGGCACGGCCTCATCAGGCTGGCTCACGAGGAGGTGGAGAGATCAAGGCAGGGTACCTCACGAGGTGCCATGATGCAAGCCATGACGACCAAGGGCGCCAGGCAGGTGCCAGCCCGCGAAGCGTCCTCCTTTCCTCTTTGGTTCAAAGGAGGCAAGCGCAGCCGCGGAGTATCGAGGCATCAGGCAAAGGTTGCCATTTCGGTGCAATGAGACCAAGACCAGGAGGACTACGAGACGGAGGTCATCGTGGAGCCCAAGACGGCGTCATCACCAGAGCTTTGCGCAGACGAAGACTACTTTTGTCAGGATAGCTGATACTTGTTGTCCTCCTTCAAATTAGCCCGCCATTGTTGGCTCCCTTCCCGCTCGATATTTGGAAAGAGGACCAGGGCCTCTAAAATAGGACCAGCCACCCACATAGCAAGGGGTCGGTTCTGTCTCTTCCGAGGGCTCGACAAGTAGAGAGGTTGTAAGCAGAGAGAGAGGGAGGGAGAGTGAAAGGTGGCTGTTCTTCCTTGTATTATTCATCATCATCAGCCCAAGAGGCAATCCACCACACCACACACTGGAGTAGGGTATTAAACCACAACGGTGGCCCGAACCAGTATAAACCCCGTGTCACTTGTGATGTTCTTCCCATAGTTTTGATCCTAGCAAGGCGGAGGAGTGCAGGTAGGTAGGAGGCGAAATCTCTGTGCGCACCCCAGTGTTTGAACCTCAGGGGTCTGCCGAAACCCGAAATCCGACATTGGGCGCGCGAGGTAGGGGGTGAGCCAGAATTCGTCTTCCACCACCCCGTTCTCCTCCGACCATCACGCTCATGTCTGATGCTCGTCAGGCCCGCGCGGAGCGCCGGGCCGCCCTCGCTTCCCATGTCGCCCAGGCAGCCCCTGTCGGCGGGCGTCCTCGCCGTTCCCCGCCACTTGCCATCAACGCCGCCACCGGCCCGGCGGGGGACGAGCAGCAAGCATCGTCTCAGCATCCGTCCGTGCGGCGAGACGGCCGCACCGCAACTCCCTCACTCGCCCCAGCTGGATCTTCGTCCCGCGCGCTTCGCGCGCCCATGGAGGCTCGGGCTGCACTCATCGCGGCAAACGAGCTCCTGCGCTACCGTCCTGCCGACAACGTCTACGAGGAATGGCTCGACCGCGTCGCCGAGCTCGTCCGCGCCGCAGGGGGCTCTCCTGCGCCGTCCCATCGTGCTACACCAACACCCCCTGTCGTCGCGGCCCTCCTGGGCGGCTCGCAGGCGCCGCCCACAAGTCACCATGTCAAGCCGTTCATCCGCCGGGTCAGCACCGCTTCCATGCGGCAGGGGGCTCCCCTGGATCGGGCGGCGCTCGAGACCGGCCCGACCTTCAAGTCGGAGGACCACCCCTCCAACTCGGCCTGCTCGGGCGCGCTCCCCCTGTTGTGCACCCCCACCATCTGCCAAGTGGCCGTCACCAGTACCCTCATTGATGGCGGTGCGGGCCTCAGTGTGCTCTCGATCGAGGCCTTCAACCTCCTCCGCATACCCCTGGAACGGCTGCAACCCAGCCGGCCCTTCTCAGGCGTTGGAGGCAAGTCGTCCAGCTCCTTGGGACAGATCCGGCTCCCAGTGAGCTTCGGCACCTACGACAACTTCTGCACGGAGCTGGTTGATTTCGACATCGCCCCCATTGGCCTCCCCTACAACGCCATCCTCGGCTACCCAGCACTGGCCCAATTCATGGCCGCGATGCACCCGACGTACAACCTCATGAAGATCCCCGGGAGCAGCGGTGTCCTCACTGTGCGCGGGGACACCGGGGACGCGCTGCGGGCGCTCAAGCTCGCCTTCAAGACGGAGGCGTCGGCACAGCCCGCCGATTTGGAGACCCCCGGGCCCAAGGGGGCTGCACCCGCCAAGAAGAAACAGTTGTTCACCCAAGACAAGACAGAAACCAAGCAGATACCCGTCGATGAGGATGGGTCCACCAACGCCACTTTCACCATAGGCGCCCACCTCAAACCCGAGCAGGAGAAGGCCCTGGTCGGGTTCCTGCGCGCAAACAAGAAGGTATTCGCTTGGGAGCCTGGCCAGTTGGCGGGGATCCCTCGGAGTGTAATCGAGCATCACCTCAATGTGTGCCCCAACGTGCGCCCTGTGAAGCAAAAGGCCAGGCGGCAGTCCATAGAAAAGCAGGCCTTCATTATCCAAGAAACCTGTAAATTAGAAGCCGCTGGGGTCATTCATGAGGTCCGATACCCGGATTGGTTGGCTAACCCTGTCGTTGTGCCAAAGAAGGGAGGGAAGGAGCGTATGTGTGTCGACTTCACCAACCTCAACAAAGCATGCCCGCAAGATCCGTTCCCGCTCCCCCGCATCGACCAGATCGTCGATTCCACTGCGGAATGCGACCTGTTATGCTTCTTGGATGCCTTCTCTGGGTATCACCAGATCAAGATGGCGGTAGAAGACATTGAGAAGACAGCCTTCCTAACCCCGTGTGGGGTGTACTGCTACACATGCATGCCACTCGGGCTGCGTAACGCAGGGGTAACCTTCCAGGGGCTGATGCACATTACCTTGGGCCCGCAGCTCAGGAAGAATGTTAAAGCTTACGTCAACGACATTGTGGTAAAATCTCGGGAGGCTGGGACCTTGATACAGGACTTGGAGGAAACCTTCGCGAGCCTGAACACAGTGAACCGACGGCTCAACCCAGAGAAGTGTGTGTTCGGAGTCCCCTCGGGCAAGCTCTTGGGTTTCCTCGTGTCCCACCGAGGCATCGAGGCTAACCCGAAGAAGGTCAAGGCGGTGGAAGACATGAGCCCACCAAAGACCCTCAGAGAAATGCAGAAGCTCACGGGGCGCGTGACCGCGCTAGGGCGCTTCATCTCCAAGTTGGGGGAACGAGCCCTACCCTTCTTCCAGCTAATGAAGAAAAAGGGGCCCTTCGAGTGGACTGAAGAGGCCGACAAGGCGTTCCAGGATCTCAAGAGATACCTAACCAGCCCACCGGTCATGGTGGCTCCGCGCCCTCAGGAGCCCCTGGTGCTTTACCTCGCCGCCACTCCCTACTTCGCCAGCGCAGCCTTGGTGGCAGTCAGAGAGGAGCGCCGAATCAAAACCACGGCAGCAGCCCGGGACAAGGCAGAACAGGGACAAGGAAGGCCTACAGAAACCACCACCACGGCTGAGGAGGATCAGCCAGCGCAGAGGGGCGCACCAGAGGCGGAAGAGGCCCCTCTTCCAGATGGCCAGTCTCAGGAGGGCTCATTCCCTCAAGAGGCGCCATGTTCTCCGAAAGGAGCCACCGGCACTGACGCACTCCACCTCGTTGAGCACCTAGTGTACTTCGTCAGCACAGTGCTGCGGGATGCAAGAGCATGGTACCCCATGCCTCAGAAACTCCTCCTCGCGCTACTGGTGGCTTCGCGCAAGCTGCGGCACTATTTTTAGGGTCACCCCATCAAGGTCGTCTTGTCATACCCCCTGGAGAGAGTGCTCAGGAGCCCTAATTCAGCTGTAAGGGTCGCCGAGTGGAACATAGAACTGCAAGCGTTTCAGCTCGAATTCAGCACGACCAGGGTCATCAAGGCAGCAGCGTTGGCGGATTTTGTGGTAGAGTGGACGGAGGCGCCAGGCCTCAAGGCCGATGAGGATCGGTCCCTATCCCCGGGAAGTGAGGCGCCAGAAGGCTAGGTCATGTACTTCGATGGGGCGTTCTCCAGGCATGGCGCTGGAGCTGAGGCGGTGCTTATATCGCCCACACAGGACAAGCTCTATTACGCCATGCAGCTCTGTTTCCAGCAAGGTGAAAAGGTCTCCAAGAACATAGCGAAGTATGAAGGTTTAATAGCGGGCTTGAAAGCCGCGGCTGCCCTGGGGGTGAAACGCCTCACCATCAAGGGCGATTCATAGGTCCTTGTCAATTTCTCCAACAAGGTGTACGAGCCGAGGGATGAGCACATGGAAGCCTACCTTGCGGAAGTCCGCAGGATGGAGAAGCAATTCCGGGGGTTGGAGTTGCAGCATGTGCCCCGTGGCACCAATCAGGAGGCCGACGACATCGCCAAACATGCATCCAGGCGGTTACCTCAGGAGCCTGGCATTTTCGAGGAGCGGCTCTTCAAGCCCTCAGCCCTGCCGTCATTATCAAACATGGCTCAGCCCCGGGAGGAGCTCCCCCAGCCACCTGCCTCAGGAGCTCCGACCTGTGGCCCGGCCTTAGGAGCATGCCTGCTCCTAACGATGGAACCTCAGGAGGGATGTTGGATCGCGGAGCTCCGGAGCTACTTAACACAAGGGACCCTACCGAAGAAGGAGGAGGAAGCGGAGCGAGTGGCATGCCAGGCCACGGCATACTGCATCAAAGACGGAGAGCTCTACCAGAAGCGACCAAACGATGTATCCCTACACTGCATCTCCAGGGAGCAAGGGAAGGAACTACTGGAAGATATACATGGCGGAGACTGCGGACATCATTCATCATCGCGGACGCTCGTCGGCAAGGTGTTCCGTAGTGGGTTTTATTGGCCCACCACGCTCAATGACGCCGTGGAACTAGTGAAAGCTTGTGAAGCCTGTCAGTTCCACGCCAAGCAGATCCATCAGCTAGCAGGAGGCTTGCATACTATCCTCCTCTCGTGTCCATTCGCAGTCTGGGGGCTGGACATCTTGGGCCCGTTTCCTCGGGCGCCAGGGGGCTACCGCTACCTTTACGTTGCCGTGGACAAGTTCACCAAGTGGGCTGAAGTAGAGGTTGTCCGCACCATTCCCGCGGGTTCCGCGATCAAGTTCATCAAGGGCATCGTGAGCCGGTTCGGGGTGTCGAATCGCATCATCACGGACAACGGTTCGCAGTTCACCAGTAACCTCTTCAAAACATACGGTGCTAACCTTGGAACGCAGATATCCTATGCCTCAGTGGCGCACCCCCGAAGCAACGGCCAGGCTGAGCGAGCCAACGTGGAGGTCCTGAGGAGCCTCAAGACCAGGACGTTCAAGAAGAAGCTGGAGGCCTTGGCAGAGGTTGGTACGACGAGCTTCAGTCCGTGCTGTGGTCCATCCGCACCACCGCGACCAAGCCGACTGGAGAGACCCTGTTCTTCCTGGTCTACGGAGCGGAAGCGGTCCTCCCTCACGAGGTCAAACGTTGCTCCGCGCGGGTCCTGGCGTTCGACGAGGCGCAGCAGGACACCATGGGGGGGATGGACCTCACGCTGGGGGAGGAACGTCGCCGAGAAGCCGCGCTGCGAGCGGCGAGGTACCAACAAGCACTGCGGGGATATCACTGCCGCAACATCCGTCCCAGGACTCTTGAGGTAGGAGACCTCGTGCTCAGGCGGGTTCTCTCCAGGGAGGGACTGCACAAGCTCTCTCCCATGTGGGAGGGCCCGTTCAAGGTTGTTCATGTTTCCAGGCCCGGCTCAGCGCGCTTGGAGACTCAGGAGGGAGTGCCGGTCCAGACTGCATGGAACATCCAGCACCTCCGGAGGTTCTACCCCTGAAAAGGCCCAGAGCCTGTGAAGCAAGGCGAGTGCCTGTGAAGCTATCGCATTTTGGAAAAGGCCTAGAGCCTGTGAAGCAAGGCGAGTGCCTGTGAAGCTATCGCATTTTGGAAAAGGCCCAGAGCCTGTGAAGCAAGGCGAGTGCCTGTGAAGCTATCGCGTTTTGGAAAAGGCCCAGAGCCTGTGAAGCAAGGTGAGTGCCTGTGAAGCTATCGCATTTTGGAAAAGGCCCAGAGCTTGTGAAGCAAGGCGAGTGCCTGTGAAGCTATCGCGTTTTGGAAAAGGCCCGGAGCCTGTGAAGAAGGCGAATGCCTGTGAAGCTATCGCATTTTGGAAAAGGCCCGGAGCCAGTGAAGCAAGGCGAGTGCCTGTGAAGCTATCGCGTTTTGGAAAAGGCCCGGAGCCTGTGAAGAAGGCAAATGCCTGTGAAGCTATCGTATTTTGGAAAAGCCCCGGAGCCTGTGAAGAAGGCCAATGCCTGTGAAGCTCGCCGCCCGTGACACTCTCACGTAATAATGAGTTGGGGCTGTACACGCCCCGGAGTCTCAGGAGCGCCGGCCTCAGGCCCTGGGGTTCCCTCCCACGCCCAGTGGCAGCACTTAGCTCTGCGCTGGTGAGAAGACATCGAAGACTAGATTAGGTGCCGGACGCGGCTTTTCATTTGCTTTACGCAGTTGGCTTGTTCCTTCTCATTCGAAGTTTTATTGATGTTGTTGCTGTCTTTGGCTCGAGGTTCTTCGACTTTTCACTCTCCTGCCTCGATTTATCTTGCGCAAGGCCTCGCGAGGGGGCAGTTGAGCGCCCTCGCGAGCGTTCCTATCCTAGTCAATCAAAGAGTTCGCGACCTGGGCGCCTTACAGGAGCACCCCTCCAGTCCATGCCCCACGGGCACCGCGACACAAACAAAGGGCCTAGGACGGTCGCCCCCCCCCACACGGCCGGGGCCGGGAACTATCCACGCTCGGGCACATAGCCGGAAGGTACGGTAACGAAAGCAAAACGATGATTAACAGCAATAACCCAAACACGCCCCCGCAGGGCTCCGCACTATTGTCTTTGTTACGCAGGAGAAAGGGAAAAGGAAGAACAAATCCGGCGCGGCTCGCCTCACACCGGCCCGAAGGGAAGGCCCGAGCTGCCTTCGGAGCTCAAGCGGACTCCCTCTCGCGCTTCACCAGGGCGCGACGGCGGGCGGACACGTTGCCACCCCCCAAGCAGATACGACGGCGTGGAGGCTGATCGCGGCCACCGCTAGAGGAGTCGCCGCCTGAAGAAGAACCGGAGAAGCTTGAGGAACCCCGAACGCCGCCAGCCGCGTGAGCGCTGCTTTCTCCATCATTTCCGGAGCTGGGTTCCCAGCTGCGGTCGTCACCCTCGGGGCAACACCCTGCGCGGCGACCATCTTCCCCAAACACCCTCACGTAGAGGGTGGCGTCGCCATCGAACTTGAAGTGTAGGGTGCACCGACGGCTCAGGCCATGCGCGCGGGCAAACGTTTGCCAACTGCGGGCCAGGGACAGGCTCCCGGCCGCGGAGACCTCCAGAGAGACCCATGAGGCCCGGCTGCAGCTGCCGTCGGCCTGGAGCCAGAGGCCGCCCGGGGCGCCGGCCGGGAGCTCGCCGAGGAGGAAGCGAGGAAGCGGAAGCCGGGTGCTAGCCGGCTCCGCCGACCACACGACGAACTCTAGCAGCACTTCAGCGGCACAAACGTGTGGCCTGGGGGGACGCGCAGCCGGAGTGCCCCGCCCGGCTGCAGCAATCCACCTGCCGATGTGCTGGAGATCGCCTCCACGGCCACGGGGAGCCACCGTGGTGGCCACATGATGCTTGCGAGGGCGCCCTCAGCCGCGCTTGGGTGGGGTAGAGGCGGGCTCAACCCGGCAAGCCTTCCCCTTCTCGGCGGCCGAGAACCTCCTCGACGGGGCCATGAAGAAAAAGGAGAAGCAAGGGGGGATGAACTGGAAGGGCGCGCGCCGGTCCATACTTATGGCTGGCGATGGCCAACCAACGGCCCCCACGATCGCAGGTAATTATGACCCGCTTTGCATGCAGGGACTTGTCCAATCCGTGCAGTTGCCGAGGCGCCATGGGGAAGTGGAGACACCCACGTCCAATCAACCGCCATGCGGCGCACAAGGCCGCAGGCTGTTAGGGTCCTCGGCGCTTCGCTCTTGCCCTTCCGCCTCCCTGCACGGCCAAGTCCGGGCGCGCCTTGGGCCCGGGGGCTACTATCGGCGTTCTAGGAATGGGGGTCCCCAGACTTGCCTGCCTGCGGCCTACGGCGTGGCTCAAAAGGGGGCCCAGCACGGCCCATCTTCACCAACACAAACCCAAGACCCTCGCGAGGGGCCAAGCCTCGCGGGGCGGACGATGCGGAGCCTCCTCAGGCATGGCCTCATCAGGCTGGCTCACGAGGAGGCGGAGAGATCAAGGCAGGGTACCTCACGAGGTGCCATGACGCAAGCCATGACGACCAAAGGCGCCAGGCGGGTGCCAGCCCGCGCAGCATCCTCCTTTCCTCTTTGGTGCAAAGGAGGCAAGCGCAGCCGCGGAGTACCGAGGCATCAGGCAAAGGTTGCCATTTCGGTGCAACGAGACCAAGACCAGGAGGACTACGAGACGGAGGTCACCATGGAGCCCAAGACGGCGTCATCACCAGAGCTTTCGCAGACGAAGACTAATTTTGTCAGGATAGCTTATACTTGCAGTCCCCCTTCAAATTAGCCCGCCATTGTTGGCTCCCTTCCCGCTCGATATTTGGGAAGAGGACCAGGGCCTCTGTAAATAGGACCAACCACCCACATAGCAAGGGGTCGGTTCGGTCTCTTCCGAGGGCTCGACAAGTAGAGAGGTTGTAAGCAGAGAGAGAGGGAGGGAGAGAGAAAGGTGGTTGAACTCCTCCCAGCAGTTCATCGCCTCAGCCAAGAACAGACCCTCGCGAGGCTGTTCTTCCTTGTATTGTTCATCATCATCAGCCCAGGAGGCAATCCACCACACCACACATTGGAGTAGGGTATTACACCACAACAGTGGCCCGAACCAGTATAAACCCTGTGTCACTTGTGCTGTTCTTCCCATAGTTTTGATCCTAGCAAGGCGGAGGGGTGCAGGTAGGTAGGAAGCGAAATCTCTGTGCGCAACCCAGTGTTCGAACCTCAAGGGTCTGCCGGAACCCGAAATCCGATAGTCGTCGGCGTCCTGATTGGTGCCACGGGGCACATGCTGCAGCTCCAACCCCCAGAACTGCTTCTCCATCCTGCAGACCTCCGCAAGATAGGCTTCCATGTGCTCATCTTTCGGCTCGTACACCTTGTTGAAGAAATTGACAAGGAGCTGCGAATCGCCCTTGATGGTGAGGCCTTTCACCCCCAGGGCAGCTGCGGCCTTCAAGCCCGCTATTAAACCTTCATACTCCGCTATGTTGTTGGAGACCTTTTCACCTTGCTGGAAACAGAGCTGCACAGCGTAGTAGAGCTTGTCTTGAGTGGGCGATATAAGCACCGCCCCAGCCCCAGCGCCATGCCTGGAAACACCCCATCGAAGTACATGACCCAGCCTTCTGGCACCTCGCTTCCCGGGGAGAGGGACCGATCCTCGTTGGCCTTGAGGCCTGGTGCCTCCGTCCATTCTGCCACAAAATCCGCCAATGCTGCTCCCTTGATGACTCTGGTCGTGCTGAATTCGAGCTGAAATGCTTGCAGTTCTATGTTCCACTCAGCGACCCTTCCAGCTGAGTTAGGGCTCCTGAGCACTCTCTCCAGGGGGTATGACGAGACGACCTTGATGGGGTGACCCTGAAAATAGTGCCGCAGCTTGCGCGAGGCCACCAGTAGCGCGAGGAGGAGCTTCTGAGGCATGGGGTACTGTGCCCTCGCGTCCCGCAACACCGTGCTGACGAAGTACACTGGGTGCTCAATGAGGTTGGGTGCGTCAGTGCTGGTGGCTCCCTTCGGAGACCATGGCGCCTCCTAAGACGATGATGCCTCCTGAGGCTGGCCACCTGGGGGAGGGGCCTCTCCCGCCTCCAGTGCACTCCTCTGCGGCGGCTGATCCTCCTCAGCCGCGGTGGTGGTTTCTGTTTGCCTTCCTTGTTCCTGTTTTGCCTTGTCCCAGGCTGCTGCTGTGGTTTTGATGCGACACTCCTCTCTAACCGCCACCAGGGCTGTGCTGGCGGAGTAGGGAGTGGCGGCGAGGTAAAGCACCAGGGGCTCCGAGGGCGCGGAGCCACCATGACCGATGGGCTGGTCAGGTATCTCTTGAGATCCTAGAACGCCTTGTCGGCCTCTTCAGTCCACTCAAAGGGCCCCTTTTTCTTCATTAGCTGGAAGAAAGGCAGTGCTCGCTCCCCCAACTTGGAGATGAAGCGCCCTAGCGCGGTCACACGCCCAGTGAGCTTCTGCATTTCTCTGAGGGTCTTTGGCAGGCTCATGTCCTCGACCGCCTTGACCTTTTCCGGGTTAGCCTCGATGCCTCAGTGGGACACGAGGAAACCCAAGAGCTTGCCCGAGGGGACTCCGAACACAAACTTCTCTGGGTTGAGCCGTAGGTTCACTGCGTTGAGGCTCATGAAAGTTCCTCCAGGTCTTGTATCAGGGTCCTGGCCTCCTGAGACTTTACCACAATGTCATCGACATAAGCCTCAACATTCTTCCCGAGCTGTGGGCCCAAGGTGATGTGCATCAGCCGCTGAAAGGTCGCCCCTGCGTTACGCAACCTGAATGGCATGCATGTGTAGCAGTACACCCCACACGGGGTTAGGAAGGCTGTTTTTTCGACGTCTTCTACCGCCATCTTGATCTGGTGATACCCAGAGAAGGCATCCAAGAAGCATAGCAGGTCGCATTCCGCGGTGGAATCGACGATCTGGTCGATGTGGGGGAGCGGGAACGGATCTTGCGGGCATGCCTTGTTGAGGTTGGTGAAGTCGACACACATGCGCTCCTTCCCTCCCTTCTTTGGCACAACGACAGGGTTGGCCAACCAATCCGGGTATCGGACCTCGCGAATGACCCCAGCGGCTTCTAATTTGCGGGTCTCTTGGACGATGAAGGCTTGCTTTTCTATGGACTGCCGCCTTGCCTTATGCTTCACAGGGCGCATGTTGGGGCACACGTTGAGGTGATGCTCGATTACACTCCTAGGGATCCCCACCAACTGGTCAGGCTCCCAAGTGAATACCTTCTTGTTCGCGCGCAGGAACCCGACCAGGGCCTCCTCCTGCTCGGGTTCGAGGTTGGCGCCTATGGTGAAAGTGGCGTTGGTGGACCCGTCCTCATCGACGGGTATCTGCTTGGTTTCTGCCTTGTCTAGGGTGAACAACTGTTTCTTCTTGGCGGGTGCAGCCCCCTTGGGCTCGGGGGTCTCCGAGTCGGCGGGCTGTGCCGACGCCGCCGTCTTGAAGGCGAGCTTGAGCACCCGCAACGCGTCTCCGGTGTCCCCGTGCAAGGTGAGGACATCGCTGCTCCCGGGCATCTTCATGAGGTTGTACGCCGGGTGCGTCACGGCCATGAACTGGGCCAGCGCTAGGTAGCCGAGGATGGCGTTGTAGGGGAGGCCGATGGGGGCGATGTCGAAGTCGACCAGCTCCGTGCGGAAGTTGTTGTAGGTGCCGAAGGTAACCGGGAGCCGGATCTGTTCCAAGGAGCTGGATGATCCGCCCCCAACGCCTGAGAAGGGCCGGCTGGGTTGCAGCCATTCCAGTGGTATGCAGAGGAGGTTGAAGGCCTCGACCGAGAGCACGCTGAGGCCCGCACCGCCATCGATGAGAGTTCTGGTGACGGCCACCTGGCAGATGGTGGGGGCGCACAGCATGGGGAGCGCACCCGAGCAGGCCGAGTTGGAGGGGTGGTCCTCCAAGCTGAATGTCAGGCCGGCCTTGGGCGCCGCCCGGTCCGGGAGAGCCCCCTGCCGCATGGAAGCGGCGCTGACCCGACGGATGAACGGCTTGACGTGGTGACTTGTAGGCGGCACCTGCGAGCCGCCCAGGAGGGCCGCGATGACCGGGGGTGTTGGTGTAGCGTGATGGGCGGGGAAGAGGCTGAGGGGCTCTTCCCAAGAGGCCACGGAGGCTGCCGGCAGGTGGAGCAGCCATGCGCGCGGAGCGCCGGTGAGGGCCATGGGGAGCCAGTTGGCCATGACCCTATCGTCACCTCCAGCTTCGAGGTTGGCCTCCTCGTACGCCAGCAAGAAGGCCAGCGGATCAGTCGCGCCGCCGTAGCGCAGCGGCGTCGTTGGCTTGAACTTGCCCGGCCACCATACTTGTTGCAGGGCTGTGGCCAGGGCTCGGAGCCCCCTGGCCCCCGTGCTGGCGCCGGCGGCTGGAGCGGGCGATGCGCTACTCATCGTGAGGCAGCTTGTGGCGGTGGCGGAAGGGAAAACTCCGGTACACCCCTACCTGGCGTGCCAAATGTCGGATTTCGGGTTCCGGCAGACCCTTGAGGTTCGAACACTAGGGTGCGCACAGAGATTTCGCCTTCTACCTACCTGCACCCCTCTTCCTCGCTATGATCTAAGCTATGGAAAGAACAACACAAGAGACACAGGGTTTATACTGGTTCGGGCCACCGTTGTGGTGTAATACCCTACTCTAGTGTGTGGTGTGGTGGATTGCCTCTTGGGCTGATGATGATGAACAATACAAGGAAGAACAGCCTCACGAGGGTCTGTTCTTGGCTGGGGCGATGAACTGTTGGGAGGAGTTCAATCACCCTTCTCTCTCTGGTTTCGATCCGATCCCCCCTACCCGGTGGGTGGCTGGTCCTATTTATATGCAAAGGCCCTGGGCCTCTTCCCAAATATTGAGCGGGAAGGGTGCCAACAATTGGCCATTTTGAAGGGGAACATCTGGTACACTTACCCTAACTAAAGTTGGTCCTCGCCTGCCAAAGACCCTGGTGGTGATGCTAGCTTGGGCCCCACAATGACTTCCTCCCTGCCGTTGAACTGGTCTTGGTCTCGTTGCACCAAAACGGGCACCGTTGCCTGATGCTCCCGCCTGCGCTTGCTCCCTTTGCACCAAAGAGGAAAGGAGGACACTGCGCGGGCTGGCGCCCGCCTGGCGCCCTTGGTCATCATGGCTTGCGTCACGGGCACCTCGTGAGGTACCCCGCCTTGATCTCTCCGCCTCCTCGCGAGCCAGCCTGATGAGGCCGTGCCTGAGGAAGCTCCGTGTCGTCCCCCACCCCCCCCCCCCCCCCCGCGAGGCTTGGCCCCTCGCGAGGGTCTAGAGTCTGTGTTGATGAAGATGGGCCGTGCTGGGCCCCCCTTTGAGCCACGCCACAGGCCGCAGGTAGGCAAGTATGGGGACCCCCGTTCCCAAAATGCCGACAACATCGTAATGTGAACTATTGATGTTAAATCACATGGCGATGTGAACTAGATTATTGACTCTAGTGCAAGTGGGAGACTGAAGGAAATATGCCCTAGAGGCAATAATAAATTTATTATCTATTTCCTTATATCATGATAAATGTTTATTCTTCATGCTAGAATTGTATTAACCGGAAACATAATACATGTGTGAATACATAGACAAACAAAGTGTCACTCGTATGCCTCTACTTGACTAGCTCATTGATCAAAGATGGTTATGTTTCCTAACCATAGACATGAGTTGTCATTTGATTAACGGGATCACATCATTAGGAGAATGATGTGATTGACTTGACCTATTCCGTTAGCATAGCACTTGATCGTTTAGTTTGTTGCTATTGCTTTCTTCATGACTTATACATGTTCCTATGATTATGAGATTATGCAACTCCCGTTTACCAGAGGAACACTTTGTGTGCTACCAAACGTCACAACGTAACTGGATGATTATAAAGGTGCTCTACAGGTGTGTCCGAAGGTACTTGTTGGGTTGGCGTATTTCGAGATTAGGATTTGTCACTCCGATTGTTGGAGAGGTATCTCTGGGCCCTCATGGTAATGCACATCACTTAAGACTTGCAAGAATTGCAACTAATGAGTTAGTTGCGGGATGATGTATTACGGAACGAGTAAAGAGACTTGCCGGTAACGAGATTGAACTAGGTATTGAGATATCGACGATCGAATCTCGGGCAAGTGACATACTGATGACAAAGGGAACAACATATGTTGTTATGCGGTTTGACCGATAAAGATCTTCGTAGAATATGTGGGAGCCAATATGAGCATCCAGGTTCCGCTATTGGTTATTGACCGGAGATGTGTCTCGGTCATGTCTACATTGATCTCGAACCCGTAGGGTCCGCACGCTTAAGGTTTCAATGACAGTTATATTATGAGTTTATGAGTTTTGATGTACCGAAGGAGTTTGGAGTCCCTGATGAGAT
Source organism: Triticum monococcum (assembly GCA_034509565.1). NCBI lineage: Eukaryota > Viridiplantae > Streptophyta > Magnoliopsida > Poales > Poaceae > Triticum > Triticum monococcum. The sequence continues at coordinate 636,009,064 of CM067847.1, read as the reverse complement.
CGGGAACATGACAAGGAGTCTCGAAATGGTCGAGACGTAAAGATCGATATATTGGACGACTATATTCGGACATCGGAAAGGTTCCGAGTGATTCGGGTATTTTTCGGAGTACCGGAGAGTTACGGGAATTCGCCGGGGAGTATATGGGCCTTATTGGGCCATACGGGAATAGAGGAGAGAGGCCAAAAGGAAGGAGCCCACCCCCTCTGGTCCGAATTGGACAAGGGGTGCAGCCCCCTTTTCCTTGTTCCTCTCCCCCTCTTTCCTTCTCTCTTACTCCAACAAGGGAAGGAGGAGTCCTACTCCCGGTGGGAGTAGGACTCCCCCCTTGGCGCGCCCTCCTCCTAGGTCGGCCGCCTCCCCCCTTGCTCCTTTATATACGGGGGCAGGGGGCACCCCATAGACACAACAGTTGATCATTGATCTCTTAGCCGTGTGCGGTGCCCCCCTCCACCATAGTCCTCGATAATATTGTAGTGGTGCTTAGGCGAAGCCCTGCGATAGTAGAACATCAAGATCGTCACCACGCCGTCATGCTGACGGAACTCTTCCCCGACATTCTACTGGATCGGAGTCCGGGGATCGTCATCGAGCTAAACGTGTGCTAGAACTCGGAGGTGCCGTAGTTTCGGTGCTTGATCGGTCGGGCCGTGAAGACGTACGACTACATCAACCGCATTGTGCTAACGCTTCCGCTTTCGGTCTACGAGGGTACGTGGACAAGACTCTCCCCTCTTGTTGCTATGCATCACCATGATCTTGCGTGTGCGTAGGAATTTTTTTGAAATTACTACGTTCCCCAACACCACTCCTCTAGATTTACACCTCGTGCTCAATGTGTTCAACGAAATGTCTAGCTGGCTTTTTATTCTTTTTGCCACTTGTAGATCACTGATAGATTCTTCATCGTCGTGGAATGATGGCTATGGAAACACTGACCTTGACGAATTCATATTCAATGACTTCATTGATTTGTTGGATTTGTATGACGAAGATACCTGAAATGATGATGGGATGACAAGGATGATGATGGGCATCCAAGAGGAGATGGAAAAGAAGAGGAGCACGTACTCAACTTCAAGGGTCCATAAAGGGCTCGCGAGTTGTTCCCCGAGATAGGATTTCCTTTGCACGGCTTCACGATTCCCTGAAGGTTTCTTTCGATGTAGCTTCCAGATGAGAATGTATTTGTTCTTGCGCGTTGCGAGTGCCTTGGAGAAGGCTGATGACAACTTTGAGCTGAGGAAGGATGGTTGCAGACAACTTTCTTTCTCTCCTCTATGGAAATGCATGACTGGCCTCAGGATGCTTGCTTACGGTAAGGCCGCAAATGCAATTGATACTGAGATTTGGATGGGAGATTCCACGGTCCTAAACACTATAGTGCAATTTGCACGCACTATGGTGAAGGAGTATGGACCAGAGTACCTAAGAGAGCCAACTGTGAAGACACATAAAAGGTTGGAGCAACAAGAGGATTCCCAGGTATGTTGGGTTCAGTTGATTGCATGCACTGACAATGGTAGAGTTGTCCAAAAGGTACCAAGATCACGTCAAAGCCACCATCATACTTGAAGGAGTGGCATTGAAGGACTTGTGGATATGGCATGCTTTCTTTCGAGCGCCTGATCCGTGCAATGACATCAATGTGCTCCAACCATCTCCTTTGTTCAAGAGACTTTGTAATGTGGAGAGGGCATTTGAAGTGCTCCAAGCTCGTTGGGGTATTATTCATGGAGCTGCAATGATGTGTGAAGCGGAGAAATTTTGGCAACTCATGATATGTTGCGTAATCTACATAATATGATTGTCGAGGATGAGTGTGAAGGGGCTGCCCACACATATGATTTTGAGATGTATGGAACAAGAGGCCGAGCATATTGACAACTTTCTGGAGATGCATCGACAACTACGAGATCAACAAGTTCATATGCAACTTCTCAATGATCTTGTGGAGCTTATGTGGATCCATGATGGAAATTAGTATACTTTTTTAATTTTTGTTATGCACTATGAAAAATATTTATGTTCGGACTGTGGTTTGGTTATGTATTCTTAAGTATGAATAATTTGTAGTTGTGTGCACCATGCATTGTTTAGCCGTGATGATCGGCATGCATGTATTTGATGTTTTGAAAATAGAGATTATGGGACTGGCTAAGAGGCCGGTAAAACAACTGCCTCAAGGGACCGCCTACTTTCCCCTTCCTCCCAGGTCGCTCACATGGGCGATACTGGAGGCGAAACGCTATCCCCGAGCACCTCCTCTTCGTGTAATGTCTGTCCTCTACCGCCGCCGTCGGCAGCAGTGGTGGTGGTACTTGGTTGACAAAGGCATTGGGCATGATGTGCCTCCTTTGTGCGGGGGAGAGCCGTCTCGAGGACGGCGCGATGGCTGGTGGATCTAGGTGCGGTGGCTTATGGCGGAGAGCGTGGGGAGAGGTGGAGCGCAGTCGCAAGGTGGTGCGGGGCGGCAGTCTTCTTCGAGCACCGAGGTGGGAGCCACAGGTCGCGGCGCCTTAGTCGATGTGAATCTAAACCAAAAGTGGTGGCCGAGATTTGGGGCGGTGGCCGGTGCGCGTAGTGAGCTTCTTGCTGGCGACAACGTGGCTTGAGGAAGGTGGCCCCTTTGGGGAGACGGTGGTCGCGCATCCGGGATCTTAGCCAGGGGCTAGAGCAGGGTCTTGCATAGGAGAGTGCCATGGTGGGTGCACGCATTCCCATGGGCGGCATGGCGCGCCTGATTCTTCCGTGAGGGGCCGGCTGGTGGTGTGCCCATGGTGCCGATGGATTTTGGTGGCACTGAAGATGAGGATGGATGGGAGCTGGAGAGGTGTTTCCTCGACCGTGCAGGTGTTGGATGGTGGGTAGAGTGCTGTAAGCCGTGCGAGGTGTCGGTGTCCCATGGTGGTTTAGTCACGATGGCGAGGTGCTACAGCAGTGGAGGTGTGACTCTCACAGTTTGGCCCAATCTGTTGATAGGGGTGGGAGATGTGCGATGGTTCGGATGAAAATCATGCTCATCTTCGGTCCCTCCTTGGAGCCATCGCCGAGGTGTGTCGGCATCTCCCCTTCTTTGATCGCATTGTGGTCTTCGTGCGAAAGCCTTGGTCCGTTGTAAGACTGGTGATGGCATCGGTGTGGCATCGTTACTCTATCGAGAGCATTGTAGGTGGAACATTGGCTTGGAGGTTCCGTCGGTGTTCTCTGGTGCTTGCCACTGTCCAAGTTGATCTTCGTAGGCGCTATGTATGTAGTCATCGGTGATTCCAAGACGATGGCTTTCCCGTGACCGACCGAGTCCTGCTATCCCCTCACTGTGTCCTTTTAAGCACCCAAGAGTGGGTAATGCATTGGCAACAAAAATTCGGATGGAGTTGTTGCTCTTCAGGGCAACCGACATTACGCGGCTAGATGATTTGCTTAGCGCAGGCCCTTTTGCATTGTGTTTGTAATTGTCACGGCGGGGTGTGGAGTTCCGGCTACACTTGTTATTTGTAGCAAGTCATGGTTTCTTATACTTGATTTCTGTCTTCTATAAAAATATGGTATTCCTAAGCGTACTCTAAAACATAAATATACACTATGATTGCAAATATGGCCATTTGATGTTCGGTCGATCAATGTCCGCATGCGCGTTTGAACGCATCTGCGGAATCGTATAGGGGAGGATTATGTAACTCTCAAGGGATTCATTTGGTTACCTGCATTAGGCCCAACCAGGCCTGCGGGGGCGGTTTTCAGCATGTTTACTTGCTCGGGTCACATCTAAAAGTTAACTCACACGGAACTTCAAGCACATCTGGGCTTACATCTAGAAGAACACTCAAATCGATCGTTTTTGTACATCCAGGCCCGAGCGGTGCAACCCTAGGCACGTGGGCGTGGGCGGCTGCACACGTGGGTGCGGTCTCAAGACGTCGCGTTGTTTCCTGAAGCATCATCATAAATTACCCCTCACCCCCTTCCTCATCGCTCTCTCCCCTCTTACCCACTCACACCGGTGGCGGCAACCACCGGAGCGACTGCAAGACGATCCAAGATGGCGGCGACCGCTGGAGTGACTGTAGAACCCATCAGAGCGCATCGACCATGACGGTAAGTCCTTGTTATGTCTCTAGATTAACTGCTTTGACTCGGAGTAGATTCGATTTGCTCACATGTTGGAGAGTTAGGGAGGGGATTGAACACATCGTGGGTGTGGTATTGGATTAGGTGTAACACTGACAAAGAACACTTGAATCCATCAATTTTTCGATTATGTTGGGGGTGGGGATTTGGGTACAAACTAGCAGCAACAACCTTGGAGTCGCGTCGAGCGACGGGGGGAGGGGGCGTAGCCATCTTCTTGTCTACCACCACCACATCACCCATATTCTTGTCCTCATCGTCTTCGTCAAGAACGATGGGTCTTGCCAGTTGCCTACCGCCAGCACCCTGGCCACCATCTGCACCGTGTCGCTGTCGTCCTCCGGTGACACAAACGTCCTTGTCCAGTAAGCCACATCATGCTAGTCTTGAGGCGCCTTGTAATCACTGTACTTGGCCCATCTTGCCCTCTGCCAGCATCGCCGGAGCTGTCTGATTCATGGCCCATCGTAGGATGTCCACTGACATTGCGCCCTTGGCTGGGTCAAGAATCAGTGTCTTCAGCTCATCCAGTGTAGCCTTCTTAGTCACAGCGTCGACCTCTTGTGCATGTCCTCGATGATGCTAAAGTTCAAGCACACTTCCATGGTATTCTTGAACTTCCTGAGGTCACTGAGCGAGCACCCGAGGAACAAGGCCCTCCATCCAATGCCCCAGGGGAAAGGGTTGGGGTTGGAGTTCATGGCGAGGGAGAGGTCGTGAAATAGAGAGGTGGTGAAACAGAGAGGATTTGAGTGCAGTCATGGGTTCATATAGGAGCGATAGGACAATATGAATGAATGCTGGCCTTTGAACTTCGTGTTGTTCATAATGCAGATGGACCACGGCTGTAGCGACCCGACCTCAGATGGTCAAGTCTCTGTGCTTCAGTGTCATCCCTGGATCGGTAATGCTGACACACACGGTACTCGAAGGATTTATAACAGAGTAGCAATCACACACTTATTACATCGAATGTCTCCGAAGAGAACTTATTACAAGAATATGGCTTAAGGCCATCTAATGCGATAACAGCGGAAGGCTCGAAAGATAAGGTGAGTCCATCAACTCCAACGACATAGCTGAGCTGCACGGCAACGACCTAACAAACCTTACTCCTCGTCTGAAAAGTCTACAACATAATACGTTGCAGCCCGAAAACGGGTCCGCACATGGAATATGCTGGCAATATAACACAGTAGAGCAGAAACGGAATAATGCTATCACTACATGCATATTTGGCTGGTGGAAAGCTCTATGGTTATAGTTTTGCGAAAAGCCAATTTTTTTCCTACAACAAAGGAATAGATTTTAATTTAACTATCATGGTGGTTGAAAAAAATATATTGAGAAGGTAACCCAACTCAATCCCAATTAAAGTGATTAACAACCCAACAGTATTAATTAAACATGGTGAGATACATGTGATAACCCAAGTACTAGATACTCAAGAATTGTCCATAACCGGGGACACGGCTAACCATGATTAGATTGTACACTTTGCAGAGGTTTGCGCACTTTTCCCCGAAAGACTCGATCGCCTCCATTGGATTTCTCGCACTACATGGTGTTTGAGAAACGGATGACCGAGACACGGTCTTTCGGGAACATTAACTCCCTACTCCGGGTAGACCATATCGAACCTACAAAAACCCACTACCTACTGATCTACCTCTTCAAGAGCTTCACGTAACTTACTCAACTATGCTAGAGCCCATAATAGCTTGTGGCTGCACACAGAAGTTTCTAGCATGAATCATCTCAGTTCCCTTTGAGCCTGGGTGGCGGTCCATAGGAAGATCACACGGGTACCCCGGGATTTCCAAAAAAACAGACAACACTGGGTTCCCCAGGTGCCTCAATCCACCCAGTTGTTTGATTAAGTTGCCACCTTAAGTTGAACCATTAATTAACAATCTCAGATCTGACATGAATTTCACTCAAACCCAAACCACGTCTACGAGCATAGCATAGCAATATAAGCAATATGTAGAAGTAACTCCCAAGGGTTTGAATATGACAGGGCAATAGGTTCTACCTCAGCAACTACTTCCCAACCCACAAGTTAATGATACCCTAATCATGCAATGTTTGAGGATTGGAACTAATGCATCAAAACTGGGTAATAATGGGATATGATCAAAGTGTTACTTGCCTTGCTGACGATCCGCGAATCCTAGAGACTCGTAGTAACACGCTTTGCACTCCGGGAATTCTATCGCAAGCAAACAATAACATGCATAATTAACAAGCAACGATGCACAAACAAAACTCAAATAAGAGAGGTTGACCAGAAAGTTCAACTTAAGAACTCTGGTACGCAAAAAGAATCAAATCAAACGGAGCAACGAAAGTCAAACGGCGAAAGAAAGAAGCTTCGTTTACTAATCTGAAACTAGGCCAAATTTTACAGTAACAAAACAGTTGATTAAACAGAAAGAGGGTTTCGAGACGAAACTCCAGGCGCTTGCATCGCCTGATTCTGATAAACGAGCGAGAAGAAAAACAGAAATTAAGATCGGATCCGAAATCGCGATCAGAAAAAAACGCGGAATAAAACCGAGAAAAAGAAAAACGACGAACAGATTAACGAATGAACGTTCGTTATCTGGATCTAAATGAAGAACACGTTCGTTAAAACGAACGAACGAGCGAACGGAGAAAAACCGATCTATTTAAAAAAACGAAAACTAGGGTTTCTAAAAAAACCCGAACGGTTCTTTTCTTTAGAAAAACCAGGGCGGTGCGGCAGCTACCTTGGCTCGGCTCCGGCTCGACTCCGATGCGGCGACGGGGCGGCGTGGGGTGGCGGGGCTGCGGCGGCGGCGGCGCGGGCGGCTGCAGGCGGCGGGGCGAGGGGCTGCGGGCGGCGGCGACTTGGGCTCCAGGGAGGCGGCGGCGGTATTTAAAGGGGAGGGGGGCGGCGGCTGCTTGGGGGAGGGGGCAAGGCAGCGGCGGCGGCGGGGAGTCAGGCTCGGACTTGGAGTCCGGGTCGACGGCGGCGCGCGCGCGTGAGGCGGTGGCGGCTCGGACCGGCCTGGCTCGGCTGGGCCTTAGGCCAGTCGGGCGCGAGATATTCATTTTTCCGTTTTTAAAATAATTCCGCCGACAGAAGAAAAATCCTAGAAAAATAAATAAAAATCTAAAAATGCCAAAACAAATTTTCGCCGTCTAAATAAAATATTTAGGACGAGTAGAACATTTTCTTGGCCCTAAAATGCAATTTTGAAAACGTGCAATTTTTCTAATGCAAATAAAATCCGAATAAAACCAAATAAAATCCAATAAATGATTTTAATATTTTTCCTCCAATATTTCAATTATTTCGGAGAAGTCATATTATCTCCACTCATTTGATTTAATATGAAATATTTCGGAGAGAAAAATTATTAAAATCAAAATCGTCGTTTCATTATTTGATAAAAATCAAATATGAAAACAGGAAAATCCCCAACTCTCTCCGTGGGTCCTTGAGTTGCTTAGGATTTATAGGATTACGGAATTGGAATGCAATAAATCATGATATTCATGGGTGATCTATGTATAATATTCCAAATTGAAATTTTGGGATGTTACAAACCTACCCCCCTTAGGATGAATCTCGCCCTCGAGATTCGGGTTGGCTAGAAAATAAGTATGGGTGGTCCTTGCGGAGATCATCCTCTCGTTCCCAGGTGGCCTCATCCTCGGTATGGTGGCTCCACTAAACCTTGCAAATCTTGATAACCTTACTGCGGGTGACTCTGCTGGCAAACTCAAGAATCTTAACTGGCTTCTCGTCGTAAGTCAAATCATTGTCCAACTGAATCGCTTCCAGGGGTATTGTATCTCTTAATGGTATATCAGCCATCTCAGCATGGCACTTCTTCAGCTGTGAAACGTGGAACACATCGTGGACTCCTGACAATCCCCCAGGTAACTCTAACTTGTAAGCAACTTCTCCCATCCGTTCCAAAATGCGATACGGTCCTACAAATCTCGAGGCTAACTTTCCTCTAACTCCAAAATGTTTCACTCCTCGCAAGGGCGATACTCACAGATATGCTTTGTCTCCAATTTCGTAAGTTACCTCCTTGCGTTTTGAGTCTGCATAACTCTTCTGCCTGGACTGAGCAATCTTCAGTCGGTCTCGGATCAATTTTACCTTCTCCTCAGATTCTTTAATCAGGTCTGGTCCAAACAATTGTCGGTCTCCTACCTCATCCCACATCAACGGTGTTCTACACCTGCGTCCATACAGGGCTTCAAACGGTGCCATCTTCAAACTGGCTTGGTAGCTATTGTTGTATGAGAACTCTGCATGCGGCAAATTGTCATCCCAGTAGATCCATAATCTAGCGCATAGGCTCTCAACATGTCCTCTAAAATTTGATTGACTCTCTCAGTTTGTCAGTCTGTCTGTGGGTGAAACGTTGTACTGAACTCCAATCTCGTTCCCAGAGTCTGGTGTAACTAATGCCAAAACTTTGAAGTAAGCTGTGTTCCTCGATCCGATACGATGGTCCTCGGAACTCCATGCAGACATACGATCCTGGACATGTAGATCTTGGCCAACTTTGCACTTGTATAGGTGGTTTTCACTAGGATGAAGTGAGGTACTTTGGTCAAACGATCAACTGCTACCCATATGGAATCATATCCTGCTTTAGTCCTGGGTAATCCGGTAATAAAGTCCATGCCAAGTCTATCCCACTTCCATTCGGGTATCGACATAGGCTGTAACAATCCTACTGGCTTCTGATGTTCTGCCTTAACTCTCTGACATACATCACATACAGCTTCATACTCGGCAATATCCTTCTTCATACCAGTCCACCAGAAACGTTCCTTCAGATCCAAATACATCTTGGTGTTTCCGGGGTGTATCGAGTATGGTGAGTCATGGGCCTCTTGAAGTATTAACTTCCTGATCTCCTGGTTGTTGGGCACATAAACTCGGTCCTCAAACCATAGGGTATCGTGCTCATCTTCACAAAGGCCAACGCCCATCTTCTCCTTTATCTCGGCAATCTCTTTATCATCTTTCTGAGCTTCCCTAATCTTGTCCAGCAATGTCGTATGAACCTCCATTGTGGCAATGAACCTTCTAGGTACAATCTCTAATCGAAGTTCCATGATGTCCTTTGCTAATTCCTTCGGCAGTCCTTTACTTTCAAGGATATTAGCATAACTCTTCTGACTCAATGTGTCTGCTACGACATTGGCCTTTCCTGGATGATAGTGTAGCTTCATGTCATAATCCTTTATAAGCTCCAACCATCTCCTTTGCCTAAGGTTCAGATCCTTCTGGGTGAAGATATACTTCAAACTCTTGTGATCCGTGTACACATCACAACGGTTTCCAATAAGGTAATGTCTCCAAGTCTTCAACGCATGCACTACGGCTGCTAGCTCCAAATCATGCGTAGCATAATTCAACTCATTAGGTTTTAGTTGTCGTGAGGCATACGAAACAACTCTTCCGTCCTGCATAAGCACACATCCAAGTCCTAAGCGAGAGGCGTCGCAATACACTTGGAACTCCTTATGTATATCTGGCAGTACTAGCACTGGGGCTGTAGTCAAACGTTTCTTCAACTCCTGGAAACTTGCTTCACAATCTTCTGTCCATTTAAACTTGGTATCCTTCTTCAATAGTTCAGTCATTGGTTTTGCAATCTTGGAAAAATTCTCAATGAATCTCCGGTAGTATACTGCGAGTCCAAGAAAACTACGGATCTCGCTAACTGAGGTGGGTGCCAACCATTCAGTGACTGACTAAACCTTGCTGGGGTCTACTGCTATACCTTCTCCTGATATGACATGTCCAAGGAATCCGACTTCCTTCAGCCAAAACTCGCATTTGCTAAACTTAGCATACAACTGGTGTTCCCTGAGCTTCTCGAGAACTAAACACAAATGCTCCTTGTGCTCCTCCTCGTTCTTTGAGTATACCATGATATCGTCAATAAACACCATAACAAACTTGTCCAAATACTCCATGAACACCTTGTTCATCATGCTCATGAAATAGGCAGGGGCGTTAGTCAGTCCAAATGACATGACCATGTACTCGTATAATCCATATCGCGTTGTGAACGCCATCTTTGGTATGTCCTTCTCTCGTATCTTCAACTGATGATACCCTGATCATAAATCGATCTTTGAGAACACTTTAGCTCCTTGCAACTGATCAAACAGATCGTTGATCATCGGTAGTGGGTACTTGTTCTTTATCGTCACTTCATTCAAGGCTCGATAATCAACAACCATCCTTAGGGATTTATCCTTCTTCTCAACCAAGAGTACTGGGGCTCCCCAAGGTGATGAACTTCTTCTGATGTATCCTTTCTCCAATAACTCCTTGATCTGTTTCTTAATTTCTTCCAGATCATTTGCGGGCATCCGATAGGGTCTCTTGGATATTGGTCCCGCACCTAGCAACAGCTCTATCAAAAACTCAATGTCTCTGTCCGGCGGCATGCCTGGTAACTCCTCTGGGAAAACATCCGGGTAATCCTTTACTACCGGTACTTCCTCCTGAACAACTCCCGTAAGGGCATTCACTTGGCTCCTTTTAGGCACATGCCTAGACACATACTTAATCCTTTTTCCCTCCGGGGTGGTGAGATAAATCGACTTACTCGCACAGTCAATGCTTCCTCCATACTTTGACATCCAGTCCATACCCAATATCACATCCAATCCTTGCGACTCCAAGATAATTAGGTCGGACGGGAACAGATGTGTGCCAATGGTTAAGGGTATCTGGTCACACCATCGCCTAGCCATATATTCTGCTCCGGGTGAACTCACTAAAAGAGGGGTCCTAAGGGTTTGGGTTGGTAGTTTAAACTTATCCACGAATCCCCTTGATATGTATGAATGTGATGCACCAGTATCAAAAAGAACAAGAGCGGTAAATGACTTAACCAAAAACTTACCTATTACCACGTCCGGCTGCTTTTCAACCTCCTCCACGTTAACGTGGTTCACTTGTTCTTTGTTGAATGAATTGGGCTTCTTCCCAGCGCTTCCATTTCCGTTTCCATTCCTTCCTTCGGGGCAATCATTGACATAATGCCCTGTCTTCCCGCACTTAAAACAGGTAACCTGACTTAAGTCTATTTTGGCGGGAGTGGACGGGTTGGGGCGGTTCTGATTGTTGTTAGCTCCATTCCCATTCCCATTCTTAGCACCACTGTGGTTATGTGATCTTCCTCCGGTGTGGTTGTGACCTCCATGGTTGTGAACAAGTCCTCCCGAGTTTGGGGTTAGGCGAGGCTTCTGCTGAGCTCCTGAGTTATACTTCCCTTGTCCATATTTTCTCTTGCGGCTCTCAATCTGCCGTTGTTTCCCTTCAATCATAAGAGCCTTATCTACCAACTCCTGGTAGTTGTTGAAGGTTGCTACCATCAACTGCATGCTCATCTCATCATTCGGCCCTTCCATAAACTTCTCCTGCTTCGAGGCATCGGTGGCCACATCATCACGGGCATAGCGTGATAACTTGCTAAACTCATCCACGTACTGAGCCACAGTACGGTTCCCCTGGCGTAGGTTGCGGAACTCCCGCTTCTTCATCTCCGTAGCTCTAGTTGAGACATGGGCGGTGCAGAAAGCTTGCTGAAACTGGTCCCAAGTGACATTGGCTACAGGAAAAGTGGCTGTGTAATTCTCCCACCATGAGGCTGTTGGTCCATCCAATTAATGTGCGGCAAAGCGCACCCTCTCAGCATCTGTGCAACCTGCGGTGGTCAACTCCCTTCCAATATGGCGTAGCCAATCATCACCAACTATAGGCTCGGTGCTACTGGAAAATACCGGCGGCTGTAACCTTTGAAAATGGGCTAGGTGTTCCACTGGCGGTGGGTTGTTGTTGTTGTTGTTGTTGTTGCCCTGGTTCTGAACTAACAATTGCATCAAGGCATTCTGCTGCTGGATCAACTGGGTGAGCTCCGGCGGGAAGGCAAAACCGGTGTCACGTCTCGGAGGCATCTGATGGGTTTAGATGGAAGAGATTTAGAATAGAAAAGGGGTCTAATGAGAAGGCACTACCCATATGCACATGAGACAAACACAATCATTTCACTCAATCAATCAAGCAAGGGCATACAAATAGTCTAGAACTATCGCAAAAGTGCTCACTGCTACTATATACATGGGGGAAATACTACTAATAGTTGGTGGTCATCTAGAAATTTTGATCGGTGGAAGACTCCATAATGTCTTCTGGAGCTTCGTCTTCAAAGTAATCATCACTAGGATCGGAATCGGTGTCGTCGAAGATGATGTAGTCCTCGGGGCGTATTTCCTTGGGTTCTTCTTCTTCTATTGGTGCTGGTCCTCCCATCCTAAAGAGTAGAGCATGGAGAGGAGTCAGAAATGTAGTCCTCGGGGCGTATTTCCTTGGTGTCTTCATCCGGTTGTGCAAACTTGTTCTTCATCTCCGCCATCCTAAAGAGTAGAAAATGGAGAGGAGTCAGAAATGAGAAGAGAGGTGTGACCTAGGGTTTATCTTAGTGGTCGTGTCCTACACTCAGCGTGTGCTCTGATACCATCTTGTAGCGACCCGACCTCAGATGGTCAAGTCTCTGTGCTTCAGTGTCATCCCTGGATCGGTAATGCTGACACACACGGTACTCGAAGGATTTATAACAGAGTAGCAATCACACACTTATTACATCGAATGTCTCCGAAGAGAACTTATTACACGAATATGGCTTAAGGCCATCTAATGCGATAACAGCGGAAGGCTCGGAAGATAAGGTGAGTCCATCAACTCCAACGACATAGCTGAGCTGCATGGCAACGACCTAACGAACCTTACTCCTCGTCTAAAAAGTCTGCAACATAATACGTTGCAGCCCGAAAACGGGTCAGCACATGGAATATGCTGGCAATATAACACAGTAAAGCAGAAACGGAATAATGCTATCACTACATGCATATTTGGCTGGTGGAAAGCTCTATGGTTATAGTTTTGCGAAAAGCCAATTTTTTTCCTACAACAAAGGAAGAGATTTTAATTTAACTATCATGGTGGTTGAAAAAATATATTGAGAAGGTAACCCCAACTCAATCCCAATTAAAGTGATTAACAACCCAACAGTATTAATTAAACATGGTGAGATACATGTGATAACCCAAGTACTAGATACTCAAGAATTGTCCATAACCGGGGACACGGCTAACCATGATTAGATTGTACACTCTGCAGAGGTTTGCGCACTTTTCCCCGAAAGACTCGATCGCCTCCATTGGATTTCTCGCACTACATGGTGTTTGAGAAACGGATGACCGAGACACGGTCTTTCGGGAACGTTAACTCTCTACTCCGGGTAGACCATATCGAACCTACAAAAACCCACTACCTACTGATCTACCTCTTCAAGAGCTTCACGTAACTTACTCAACTATGCTAGAGCCCATAATAGCTTGTGGCTGCACACAGAAGTTTCTAGCATGAATCATCTCAGTTCCCTTTGAGTCTGGGTGGCGGTCCATAGGAAGATCACACGGGTACCCTGGGATTTCCAAAAAAACAGACAACACTGGGTTCCCAATGTGCCTCAATCCACCCAGTTGTTTGATTAAGTTGCCACCTTAAGTTGAACCATTAATTAACAATCTCAGATCTGACATGAATTTCACTCAAACCTAAACCACGTCTACGAGCATAGCATAGCAATATAAGCAATACGTAGAAGTAACTCCCAAGGGTTTGAATATAACAGGGCAATAGGTTGTACCTCAGCAACTACTTCCCAACCCACAAGTTAATGATATCCTAATCATGCAATGTTTGAGGATTGGAACTAATGCATCAAAACTGGGTAATAATGGGATATGATCAAAGTGTTACCTGCCTTGCTGACGATCCACGAATCCTAGAGACACGTAGTAACACGCTTCGCACTCCGGGAATTCTATCGCAAGCAAACAATAACATGCATAATTAACAAGCAACGATGCACAAACAAAACTCAAATAAGAGAGGTTGACCAGAAAGTTCAACTTAAGAACTCCGGTACGCAAAAAGAATCAAATCAAATGGAGCAACGAAAGTCAAACGTCGAAAGAAAGAAGTTTCGTTTACTAATATGAAACTAGGCCAAATTTTACAGTAACAAAACTTGTTTGAGTTGATTAAACGGAAAGAGGGTTTCGAGACGAAACTCCAGGCGCTTGAATCGCCTGATTCCGATAAACGAGCGAGAAGAAAAACAGAAATTAAGATCGGATCCGAAATCGCGATCAGAAAAAAACGCGGAATAAAACCGAGAAAAAGAAAAACAACGAACAGATTAATGAACGAACGTTCGTTATCTGGATCTAAATGAAGAACGCGTTCGTTAAACGAACGAACGAGCGAACGCTCGCTAAATAAATAAACCAGAGAAAACCGATCTTTTTAAAAAATGAAAACTAGGGTTTCTAAAAAAACCTGAATGGTTCTTTTCTTTAGAAAACCGGGGCGGTGCGGCTGCCACCTTGGCTCGGCTCCGGCGGGGCTCCGGTGCGGCGGAGGGGGCAGCATGGGGTGGCGGGGCGGCGGCGGGAGGCGGCGGCGGCTCCTGGCGGCGGCGCGGGCGGCTGCAGGCGGCGGGGCGAGGGGCTGCTGGCGGCGGCGACTTGGGCTCCAGCGGGGCGGCGGCGGTATTTAAAGGGGAGGAGGCGGCGGCTGCTTGGGGGAGGGGGCAAGGCAGCGGCGGCGGCGGGGAATCCGGGTCGACGGCGGCGGCGCGCGCGCGCGAGGCGGTGGCGGCTCGGGCCAGCCTGGCTCGACTGGGCCTTAGGCCCAGTCGGACGCGAGATATTTTTTCTTTTTTTAAAATAATTTCGCCAACAGAAGAAAATTCCTAGAAAAATAAATAAAAATCTAAAAATGCCAAAACAAATTTTCATCGTCTAAATAAAATATTTAGGACGAGTTGAACATTTTCTTGGCCCTAAAATGCAATTTTGAAAACGTGCAATTTTTCTAATGCAAATAAAATCCGAATAAAACCAAATAAAATCCAATAAATGATTTTAATATTTTTCCTCCAATATTTCAATTATTTCGGAGAAGTCATATTATCTCCACTCATTTGATTTAATATGAAGTATTTCGGAGAGAAAAATTATTAAAATCAAAATCCTCATTTCATTATTTGATAAAAATCAAATAGGGAAATAGGAAAATCCCCAACTCTCTCCGTGGGTCCTTGAGTTGCTTAGGATTTCGAGGATTGCGGAACTGGAATGCAATAAATCATGATATGCATGGGTGATCTATGTATAATATTCCAAATTGAAAATTTGGGATGTTACAACGGCAAGGAGGTTGTGACACCATTGGAGAAGGGCAAGGAGGTCGTTCCACCATTGGTCAACATGCCGGTGCAGGATCACCCAAGCGCGAAGCGGAGGAACTATGGGCACTATCACGAGGAGTTAGGACCAACCCTCTTCTGCAAGGTTATCCTTGCTCCGAAGTTGGAGAGTCTGCCAATGCCTCTGGAGTTCATAAAGCACTTCCCCACTGTCCCTCTATAGTTCAAGCTCAAGACGAACACCGGCTACACATGGAGGGTCACGGTGAGGGTGGTCGACGGGAGGGTCACCCTTGATTAGGGTTGGGCGACCTTCGCCACCATTCACCAGATCATGATCGGGTACATGGTGACGTTCAAGTTGTTGACCCCAACACCATGAAGGTGATTGTCTTCAACGACGAGGGCATGGAGGTGGTCACCAAATGCAAGAAGCATGATGACACCTTCGCCGCGACCGACTAAATGAGCTCATGTTATGTTTAACTTCTATGTGTGGTTTAGACTTTGATGTGTGCTGCAGTTTCATTTAAGTACTTTGTTAAACTTCTATGCGTGGTTAAGACTATGATGTGTGCCTTGTTCTCTTGCTATAGTTTAGTTCTTACCTTTCAATGTGTGCCTCTGGTAACCTCACCGTACTGTGGAGAAGGTTACCACACAACTGTCCTGGATGTAACCAAACAACCGGATTTGTATTTTCCCTGAAACAAGTCAGCAACTAAACATCATGCCTTCTATTTCCGCAGATGCAAGCTAGAGGTGGTGCAGATAACCAATCAATATGCACATGTTAGTTTTTTGCCTGCATATGCTCAATCAGATCGAACTAGAACTATGAAAACTCCACCACTCGGTTAGTGGGTGGTGCAAGGAGATGGGTTTCGCAATCAAATACCTGCACACGCAGAGCCATGCAATCAATCAATTATATAATACTCCCTCAGTTGCATAATCTAACGTGTATATATTTTTTACAACGTCAATTTTTGCAAATTTAGGTCAAATTTAAGGAAAACTATTTACATGCACGTACCAAATATATAAAATATTAAACTACATCTTATGATAAATCTAATGATTATGTTTGAGATTGTAGATGTAAACATTTTTTTCATAAACTTGATCAAGTTTTGTGCGGTTTGACTTTTTAGAAAATCTATATGCACTTAACAGAGAGAAATACAATGTTGTTTCTGGCGTAGAGTGGCTTCAAACATCACATGCGCGGCAACGTGCCTGCGGTGGAGCAAGCAATGTGGACAATTTATTACTCCCTCCATTCCTTGATATAAAGTATATAGATTTTTAAGAAAAAAATCCAAAATATAAGGTGTATTACGTTGCACCACTTGTTTGGATAATTTTTTTAGGGATTTGATTACATTTCTTTATATCATGCAAGCTTCTCTATTTTTTCATGTCAATTAGTCAGGTGTAATCTCGCCCAAAACTTGTGAAATCCCCCCTCCCCCCCCCCCCCCCCCCTCCCACATGTGTTCTTTAATTTCCGTGACAAAAACTATACACCCTATATTTAAAAACGGAGGAAGTAACAATAATGCACGACGTGTATGCAGGCAGTATGCGCACGAAACAGAAAAGGGGAGAACCATCAGCCCCCATGATCGAACCAACGAACGATGCATGCATGCGCCACCTAGCTGATAGTTGCGCACTTGCGTACGTGAACGCACTCCGCATTGGTATTGGCGTGTCTTTTATTATTTGACCGGTCGAGAGATCTGGCCAAGGATAAGCCGTGGTGGCATGGAGCCTAACGATATGCGGCATCACGGTCCAAATGGCCGGAGGAGACCTGGAAAGGCAGGCAACTGGGCAAGTGTTACGTAAGTAGCAACCTAGCTGACGAGTGGATGGTCCGGCCAACACTGACCGTTGCACCCGAATGGAAGGCACCAGCTTGGAACAATGGGCAAGGAACGTTGACTGTTGCGTCAGTGCCCCATGAGTGCAACCAGACCAAAGGGCCGCCGTGGCGTCACGTGGCGTGGAGAGGAGATGCGTAGACGCTTGTATGTGTTCCTGCATTGAGATGTAGCCACTAGCCAGTCAGCAGTACCGGCCGATGGACCCCGAACCCCGATGCAGATACAGATGCAGATGCAGCGTTGCGTGGATGCTCGAATCATGGATGTTCAAACTTCAAAAGTAGCGCGACTTCAAACCTGGCGTGCCTCCCTCGATCATGCCTTCTTATCTGAAGTTGATGTGCACAAATTATAGTGGAGGCACGTAAAACATGTTTATTACTCTCTCGCAGAGAAAAACTGTTAATGAGGGTAAGGTTATTGAGCACGCGTACGCAGTCATGCATAGTCATGGCCTCTTGGGTGCCGGCTAGCAGGAGATCCACCCGGGAGAGGTAGAGGAACTTTGGATGGTGTTGTAGCGCTGGTCCCGGCGCAACGACGACATGAACGGTCCTGCGCGCGAGGGGGACGTGCGTGGATGGTGAAGTTTATGCAGCTTAAGCTTACACGCTAGCTCAACTTATCATGACTGGATTTAATACTCCCTCCTCTCCGAATTAATTGACGTGGCCTCTATACAACATTGTATAGAGGTTGTGGGCTGCGTCAATTAATTTGAATCCGAGAGAGTGCGTTATTTTTCTGGAATGAAGGAATCGTTGCTCACTGTATATGCAGTGGCTAGGGATGAATATGAGATACTACATCGGAGCAGATGAAAACGTTTGTTAGTTATACTCCAGGTGCGCTCAGGACCGGTAAAAAAACTCACCCATTAATCTCTGAGTATATAAATAAAAGCATCTCCAACAATAAAAAAACTCACCCATTAATCTCTTATCGGGACTTTCAATAACACTTTTCTGATTAGTGGGGATAGACCATGGGATGACAATGATAGGGTATGGGTGCGTACAACCCCCTTCTGCCCAAATTCATACCCATAGAAACCTTCTATACCATCCACAATAGTCGTCGACACAAATTGACACACATGCTCGTACCCATCGGGTATCCTATTCCCAATGGTATCCAGTAGGTACAGTATATAACATTTACTTTTTTAAAACATAAAGAAATATGTCTAAAACTGAAGTGATGATGCGCAAGCAGTCTAGCACATATGTGGCATCATACAGTGGGTGGGCTCTTGGAGGCGGCAAGGGAATACGAGCAATGGTTGGTGGAAGCCCGACGCCGTGGGAGAATGCGGTGGAAACTAAGGAACGATGGATCGAGAGTTGGACAAGAGTCTGGTTGTGATGAGTCAAGATTTTCATCGTTTCAAGGAGTCACATAGGATATAGGTGGAGTGGCGAGCTGGTCAATGTGGGCCTATAAGCTATGGCTGGTGGAATAAGGGATTTAGAGTTGGGCCATAAGAATTTGATGTTAACAGAGTGGTGATATGCCTCCGAATTGACATAATTTATGGTGTTCACACCATAAACGAGATTGTAGCCTCTATATTTGGAGGGTTATGGAGGTCCAGTATGATGCTCACTCCAAACCTATCCGCCAGGAGTAAAGTTTCAGCTTCTTCTTCCTTGTGCCACAACCGGGTTTGAAGCATCTTTCCGCATGTACAAGCACATCCGCGTTAACTAATCACCGGCGAGTGGAGCAATGTGACTATTAACCACCACACATTAATGGTGTGTCTGCTTACCGGTTTCCCGAGGTGGAAGTTCGGATAGTTGCCACGCGACATCGGTGCCCAGCTATAAAAGCCTGGCAATGACACGTCCAATCACCAAAGCTCTAGCCGCCGCCTCCCCTTCCTTTCCGCCGCCTCCCCTCCCATATATCCTGCACTCCCAGTGACAATGTTGTCGCACAAGAACACAACCTATATATTGGTTGAACTTGACGGCGGAGGAGAACCTCCCATCACAGACGTCGCGGAACCGCGGGGTGAACTCTCCCCATGATACGTCTCCGTCGTATCTATAATTTTTGATTGTTCCATGTCAATATTCTACAACTTTTATGTACTTTTGGCAACTTTTTATACTATTTTTGGGACTAACATATTGATCCAGTGCCCAGTGCCAATTCCTGTTTGTTGCATGTTTTTTGTTTCGCAGAATATCCATATCAAACGGAGTCCAAACGGGATAAAAACTGACGGAGATTTTTTTGGAATATATACGATTTCTGGGAAGAAAAATCCATGCGAGACGACGCCCGAGGGGGCCACGAGGCAGGGGGCGCGCCCCAGGGGGCAGGTGCGCCCCTGACCCTCGTGGCCACCCCGTAAGGCGGTTGATGCCCTTCTTTCGCCGCAAGAAAGCTAATATCCGGATAGAGATCATGTTAAATTTTTAGCCCAATCGGAGTTACAGATCTCTGGGAATATAAGAAACGGTGAAAGGGAAGGATCTGAGAATACAGAAACAGAGAGAGACAGAAAGACGGATCCAATCTCGGAGGGGCTCTCGCCCCTCCCACGCCATGGAGGCCATGGACCAGAGGGGAAACCCTTCTCCCATCTAGGGAGGAGGTCAAGGAAGAAGAAGAAGAAGAAGAAGAAGGAGGGGGGCTCTCTCCCCCTCGCTTCCGGTGGCACCGGAGTGCCACCGGGGGCCATCATCATCACCGCAATCTTCACGAACAACTTCACTGCCATCATCATGAACTCTTCCCCCCTCTATGAAGCGGTGTAACCCCTCTTTTACCCGCTGTAATCTCTATTTAAACATGGTGCTCAACTAGGGGTGGACTAACGAGCAGCTCGGCTCGTTAAGCTCGTGCTCGTTAAGGCTCGGCTCGTTAAGCTCGTTAAGATTAACGAGCAGAAAACCCTGCTCGGCTCGGCTCGTTTGAAGCTCGTTAAGCTCGTGAGCGCTCGTTAACAGATTATAATGTGTTACGATATGCGGGATGAATGTGTAGGTGTGGTTTTCAAGATGAAATATGGTGACTATAAAAAGAAATGCAGTAGTTTGTTGCCTCATATGTCGATTAGATTGAATAGATGGGCTATGGTTCTACAAAAGTTTGTCACGTAAGATAAGAATATGTGTTGTGTTGTTACTAATGAGCTTAACGAGCTACTCGTGAAACTCATTAGCTTGCTCGTTAAGCTCATTAACCTTAACAAGCTGAAATCAATGATTGGCTCTGTTCATTAAGAAGCGAGCTACGAGTTTAATGAGCCGAACTATCGAGCGCTCATTAAGCTCATGAGTTACGAGCTTTTGGTCCAGCCCTGGTGTGGCTTTAAGAAAGAATTAGTTTGATTGTTTACTAGTAGTAGAGATATATGACATTTCTTGAAGGTCTGAATACCACTCCAAATGCTCTGACAGGTGTAAGAGCTGCCCTTCTTTAAGCTGCACGTAAGGAGGTTGCCCTCTGGAAAATATTTTGCTCTTAATATTCTGGCACATAACGAATCTGGCTCACTCAAGAGCCTCCAACACTGCTTTGCGAGAAGGGTCAAATTAAAATAGTTTAGATCACAAAATCCCTTACCACCCCTCTTTTTAGGCACACACATTTTCCACCAAGCAAACCAATGCATGTGTTGTTTCAAGTCATCATCTCCCCACCAGTATTTAGACATAATTGTAGTAATCGCATTGCATACCTGCTTTGATAATTTAAACACGAACACGGCATGCGAGGGAATGGCCTGAATAACTGCCTTTAACAAGACCTTTTTTCCTCCATAGGATAATAGCTTTTCCTTCCATTCTCTGATCCTACTGAGCACTCTATGAGCTCAACGCTATATATTATTTCCCAATGATGTATGGCTATCCTATGATGTTTGAGTAGATCTGTTTTGTCCTATGGGTTATTTGATGATCGTGATTGGGTTGAGTTGCATGTTTTATTATTGGTGTTGTCCTATGGTACTCTTCGTGTCACGCAAGCGTGAGGGATTCCCGTTGTAGGGTGTTGCAATACGTTCATGATTCGCTTATAGTGGGTTGTGTGAGTGACTAAAACACAAACCCGAGTAAGGGGTTGTTGCGTATGGGATAAAGAGGACTTGATGCTTTAATGCTATGGTTGGGTTTTACCTTAATGATCTTTAGTAGTTGCGGATGCTTGCTAGAGTTCCAATCATAAGTGCATATGATCCAAGTAGAGAAAGTATGTTAGCTTATGCCTCTCCCTCATATGAAAATTGCAATAATGATTACCGGTCTAGTTATCGATTGCCTAGGGACAAATAACTTTCTCGTAACAAAAAGCTCTTTACTAAAACTAATTTAGTTGTGTCTTTATCTAAACAGACCCTACGTTTTATTTACGTAATCTTTATTATCTTGCAAACCTATCCAACAACACCTACAAAGTACTTCTAGTTTCATACTTGTTCTAGGTAAAGCGAACATCAAGCGCGCGTAGAGTTGTATCGGTGGTCGATAGAACTTGAGGGAATATTTGTTCTACCTTTAGCTCCTCGTTGGGTTCGACACTCTTACTTATCGAAAACTGTTGCGATCCCCTATACTTGTGGGTTATCAAGACCTTTTTCTGGCGCCGTTGCCGGGGAGCAATAGCGTGGGGTGAATATTCTCGTGTGTGTGCTTGTTTGCTTTATCACTAAGTAATTTTTATTTGCTGTTCTTAGTTGTTTTCTATCTTCAGTTATGGGTAGGAAACGCAAAATATTAAAAAAATAGTTGTACCTACTGAACCAATGGTTGAAGAACCACTCAAAATCTATCACACTCCTGAAGCTTTTTACTTGGATCATCTTCGATCCCTATGTGCTCGTGCTGAAACCCCAACTAGTTTAGTTGAGGGCAAATCTTTAGATGAGCATGCTTGTTATGTGCGACACCGTATATCTGAAAAAGGGAAACTTTTACTGGGTCAAATTCATCGTTTGCAATGCTATGCTTGGAATTTATGTGAAATATATGATTTTACTTGTTGTTCTGAAAACCCTAAGAAACACCTTCCCTATCAATGTGAGTTTAGTGATAATGGAATCAAATCTTCATATGCTAAAGGTGTTTATAGTTACTATGATGTTCAACAAATTGAAGAATTTGTTTCTTTTAAGGGTGCTTATGAAATTGCATCTTTGATTGAAAAGTATGATGCTACTCTTTACAAATCTGAATTTTTTTGCCATACTTAAATATTGCTATGATAATTATGCTTCTTATTCCTATGTTGAACCATATATGGAGGACTACTCCGATGTCCAAGAAGAGACTAATATTTTGTAGGAGTCTATGGAAGAAGAAATTGATGAAACTGTGAGCTCATTGGATGAAAAAGATGATGAGGAGAGCGAAGAACAAAAGGAGGAAGAGCGGATTAGCTACCCGTGCCCACCTTCTAATGAGAGTAACTCTTCAACTCATACATTGTTTAATTTCCCTTCGTGCTTACCGAAGGATGACTGCTATGATGACTGTTATCATCCTGTTGATTCTCTTGAAATATCCCTTTTTGATGATGCTTCCTATGCTTGTGGCCAAGATGCCAATATGAATTATGCTTATGGAGATGAAATTGCTATAGTTCCTTATGTTAAACATGAAATTGTTGCTATTGCACCCACGCATGATAGTCCTATTATCTTTTTGAATTCTCCCGACTACACTATATCGGAGAAGTTTGCACTTATTAAGGATTATATTGATGGGTTGCGTTTTACTATTACACATGATAATTTTGATGAATCTAATATGCATGTGCTTGCTGCTCCTACTTGCAGTTATTATGAGAGAGGAACTATATCTCCACCTCTTTATGTTTCCAATACGATAAAATGCAAGAAATTGTTTGTACTATGCATTGGCCTTTACTATGTGTGCATGAATTGTTTTTTTATGACATGCCGATGCATAGGAATAGAGTTAGACTTTGTTGTTGCATGATATATGTTACTTTGTGCTCACTACTAAATCACAAATCATTGTTAATTAAAATTGGTTTTGATATACCTTGGGATCCGGGTGGATTCACTACTTGAGCACTATATGCCTAGCTTAATGGCTTTAAAGAAAGCGCTGCCGGGGAGACAACCCGAAAGTTTTAGAGAGTCATTTATTTCTGTTGAGTGCTTTTATATAGTTTAAAAACAGCAAAAATAAAGAGGGGAACCCAAAACTTTTTCAAAAAGGAAAGTGAGAGAGAGAGAGAGAGAGAGAGAGAGAGAGAGAGAGAGAAGCATTGTTGAAGTGGGAGCTAGCCTTGAACTTTGTTCATGCTCACGGAAACTTTGTGAATCTTGATTACAGAAACTTTTCAACAAAAATAATTATCCCCTTGTACAATTCCTTTGTATTATAAAAATAATGTGCCAAGGTTTGCCTTTAGGATGTTTACAATGCTTGTTGGTTTGTGCAGTGCAGGACAGAAACTTTGGCTGTAGTGCGCGATTTTACATTTTTTACTGGAACGTCAAATGGTTCTGATTCTTTTTGAAATGTCTTTCTATACAAATTTTTTATTTTTCCTAATTTTGGCAGAATTTTTCAAGTATCAGTAGTATGGTGAATGTTCAGATTATTACAGACTATTCTGTTTTAGACAGATTCTATTTTTGATGCATAGTTTGCTTGTTTTGATGAAACCATCGATTTATATCAGTGGATTAAGCCATGGAAAAGTTATAATACAGTAGGCGCAATGCCAAAACAAAATATTAATTGGTTTGCAACAGTACTTAGAGTAGTGATTTGCTTTATTATACTAACGGATCTTACCGAGTTTTTTGTTGAAGTTTTGTGTGGATGAAGTGTTCGATGATCGAGAAGGTCTCAATGTGAGAAGAAGGAAGAGAGGCAAGAGATCTGTTGGAAATATGCCCTAGAGGAAATAATAAATTGATTATTATTATATTTCCTTGTTCATGATAATCGTTTATTATCCATGCTAGAATTGTATTGATAGGAAACTCAGATACATGTGTGGATACATAGACAACACCATGTCCCTGGTAAGCCTCTAGTTGACTGGCTCGTTGATCAATAGATGGTTACGGTTTCCTGACCATGGCATTGGATGTCGTTGATAATGGGATCACATCATTAGGAGAATGATGTGATGGACAAGACCCAATCCTAAGCCTAGCACAAGATCATGTAGTTCGTATGCTAAAGCTTTTCTAATGTCAAGTATCATTTCCTTAGACCATGAGATTGTGCAACTCCCGAATACCATAGGAGTGCTTTGGGTGTGTCAAACGTCACAACGTAACTGGGTGGCTATAAAGGTACACTACCGGTATCTCCGAAAGTGTCTGTTGGGTTGGCACGAATCGAGAATGGGATTTGTCACTCCGTGTAAACGGAGAGGTATCTCTGGGCCCACTCGATAAGACATCATCATAATGTGCACAATGTGACCAAGGAGTTGATCACGGGATGATGTGTTACGGAACAAGTAAAGAGACTTGCCAGTAACGAGATTGAACAAGGTATCGGGATACCGACGATCGAATCTCGGGCAAGTATCGTACCGCTAGACAAAGGGAATTGTATACGGGATTGATTAAGTCCTTGACATCGTGGTTCATTCGATGAGATCATCGTGGAACATGTGGGATCCAACATGGGTATCCAGATCCCGCTGTTGGTTATTGACCAGAGAGTCATCTCGGTCATGTCTGCATGTCTCCCGAACCCGTAGGGTCTACACACTTAAGGTTCGATGACGCTAGGGTTATAAAGGAAGTTTGTATGTGGTTACCGAATGTTGTTCGGAGTCCCGGATGAGATCCCGGACATGACGAGGAGTTCCGGAATGGTCCGGAGGTAAAGATTTATATATGGGAAGTCCTGTTTTGGTCACCGGAAAAGTTTCGGGTTTTATCGATAACGTACCGGGACCACCGGGAGGGTCCCGGGGGTCCACCAAGTGGGGCCACAAGCCCCGGAGGGCTGCATGGGCCAAGTGTGGGAGGGGACCAGCCCCAGGTGGGCTGGTGTGCCCCCCCCCCCCACCAAGGCCCAAGGCGCAAGGAAGAGGGGAATGGGGCAAACCCTAGGGCAGATGGGCCCTAAGGCCCACCCTGGTGCGCCTCCCCCTCTCCCCTCCCCTTGGCCGCCCCTAGATGGGATCTAGGGGGCTGCCGCCACCCCTAGGGAGGGAACCCTAGGTGGGGGCGCAGCCCCTCCCCTTTCCCTATATATAGTTGAGGTATGGGCTGCCCAATACACATGAGTTCCTCTCTTTCTTGGCGCAGCCCTATCCCTCTATTTCTCCTCATCTCTCGTAGTGCTTGGCGAAGCCCTGCTGGATCACTACGCTCCTCCACCACCACCACGCCATTGTGCTGCTGCTGGATGGAGTCTTCCTCAACCTCTCCCTCTCTCCTTGCTGGATCAAGGCATGGGAGACGTCACCGGGCTGTACGTGTGTTGAACGCGGAGGTGCCGTCCGTTCGGCACTAGGATCTCCGGTGATTTGGATCACGACGAGTACAACTCCTTCAACCCCGTTCTCTTGAACGCTTCCGCTTAGCGATCTACAAGGGTATGTAGATGCACTCTCCTTCCCCTCGTTGCTGGTTTCTCCATAGATAGATCTTGGTGATACGTAGGAAAATTTTGAATTTCTTCTACGTTCCCCAACAGTGGCATCATGAGCTAGGTCTATTGCATAGATTCTATGCACGAGTAGAACACAAAGTAGTTGTGGGCGTTGATTTTGTTCAATATGCTTACCGTTACTAGTCCAATCTTGATTCGGCGGCATTGTGGGATGAAGCGGCCCGGACCGACCTTACACGTACTCTTACGTGAGACTGGTTCCACCGACTGACATGCACTAGTTGCATAAGGTGGCTAGCGGGTGTCTGTCTCTCCCACTTTAGTCGGATCGGATTCGATGAAAAGGGTCCTTATGAAGGGTAAATAGCAATTGGTATATCATGTTGTGGTTTTTGCGTAGGTAAGAAACGTTCTTGCTAGAAACCCATAGCAGCCACGTAAAACATGCAAACAACAATTAGAGGACGTCTAACTTGTTTTTGCAGGGTATGCTATGTGATGTGATATGGCCAAGAAGAATGTGATGAATGATATGTGATGTATGAGATTGATCATGTTCTTGTAATAGGAATCACGACTTGCATGTCGATGAGTATGACAACCGGCAGGAGCCATAGGAGTTGTTTTTATTTATTGTATGATCTGCGTGTCATTGAACATCACCATGTAATTACTTTACTTTATTGCTAACCGTTAGCTGTAGTAGTAGAAGTAATAGTTGGCGAGACAACTTCATGAAGACACGATGATGGAGATCATGATGATGGAGATCATGATGATGGAGATCATGGTGTCATGCCGGTGACGATGATGATCATGGAGCCCCGAAGATGGAGATCAAAAGGAGCAAAGTGATGATGGCCATATCATGTCACTATTTGATTGCATGTGATGTTTATCATGTTTATACATCTTATTTGCTTAGAACGACGGTAGTAAATAAGATGATCCCTCATTAAAATTTCAAGAAAGTGTTCCCCCTAACTGTGCACCGTTGCGAAAGTTCGTCGTTTCGAAGCACCACATGATGATCGGGTGTGATAGATTCTTACGTTCGAATACAACGGGTGTTGACGAGCCTAGCATGTACAGACATGGCCTCGGAACACATGCAAAACACTTAGGTTGACTTGACGAGCCTAGCATGTACAGACATGGCCTTGGAACACATGCAAAACACTTAGGTTGACTTGACGAGCCTAGCATGTACAGACATGGCCTCGGAACACATGCAAAACACTTAGGTTGACTTGACGAGCCTAGCATGTACAGACATGGCCTCGGAACACAAGAGACCGAAAGGTCGAGCATGAGTCGTATAGAAGATACGATCAACATGAAGATGTTCACCGATGTTGACTAGTCCGTCTCACGTGATGATCGGACACGGCCTAGTTAACTCGGATCATGTAATCACTTAGATGACTAGAGGGATGTCTATCTGAGTGGGACTTCATATGATGAACTTGTTTATCCTGAACATAGTCAAAAGGTCTTCGCAAATTATGTCGTAGCTCGCGCTTTAGTTCTACTGTTTAGATATGTTCCTAGAGAAAATTTAGTTGAATGTTGATAGTAGCAATTATGCGGACTAGGTCCGTAAACTGAGGATTGTCCTCATTGCTTCGTAGAAGGCTTATGTCCTTAGTGCACCGCTCAGTGTGCTGAACCTCGAACGTCATCTGTAGATGTTGCGAACATCTGACATACACGTTTTGATAACTACGTGATAGTTCAGTTAAATGGTTTAGAGTTGAGGCACCGAAGAGTTTTGAAACGTCGCGAAACATATGAGATGTTTCGAGGGCTGAAATTGGGATTTCAGGCTCGTGCCCACATCAAGAGGTATAAGACCTCCGACGATTTTCTTAGCCTGCAAACTAAAGGAGAAAAGCTCAATTGTTGAGCTTGTGCTCAGATTGTCTGAGTACAACAATCATTTGAATCGAGTGGGAGTTGATCTTCCAGATGAGATAGTGATGTTTCTCCGAAGTCATTACCACCAAGCTGCTAGAGCTTCGTGATGAACTATAATATATCAGGGACATATATGATGATCCTTGAGATATTCGCGATGTTTGACACCACAAAAGTAGAAATCAAGAAGGAGCATCAATTGTTGATGGTTGGTGAAACCACTAGTTTCAAGAAGGGCAAGGGCAAGAAGGGATACTTCATGAAACGGCAATTCAGCTGCTACTCTAGTGAAGAAACCCAAGGTTGAACCCAAACCCGAGACTAAGTGCTTCTATAATAAGAGGAACAGCCACTGGAGCAGAATTACCCTAGATACTTGGTAGAAGAGAAGGCTGGCAAAGTCGATAGAAGTATATTGGATATACATTGTGTTAATGTGTACTTTACTTGTACTCCCAGTAGCACCATGGTATTAGATACTGGTTCGGTTGCTAAGTGTTAGTAAACTCGAAATAAAAGGCTGCGGAGTAAACGGAGACTAGCTAAAGGTGAGCTGGCAATATGTGTTGGAAGTTTTTCCAAGCTTGATGTGATCAAGCATCGCATGCTCCCTCTACCATCGAGATTGGTGTTTGCGTTGAGCATATACATGATTGGATTATGTCTATCGCAATACGGTTTTTCATTTAAGGAGAATAATGGTTACTATGTTTATTTGAATAATACCTTCAATGGTCTTGCACCTAAATGAATGGTTTATTGAATCTCGATCGTAGTGAACACATGTTCATGCCAAAAGATATAAGATAGTAATGATAGTACCACCTACTTGTGGCACTGCCACGTAAGTCGTATCGGTATAAAACGCATGAAGAAGCTCCATGTTGATGGATCTTTGGGCTCACTCGTTTTGAAAAGTTTGAGACATGCGAACCATGTCTATTGGTGTATATGCATGAAGAAACTCCATGCAAATGGACCGTTTGGACTCACTTGATTTTGAATCACTTGAGACATGCAAATCATACCACATGGGCAAGATGACTGAAAGCCTCGTTTTCAGTAAAATGGAACTAGAAAGCAACTTGTTGGAAGTAATACATTTTGTGTGCAGTCCAATGAGTGCTGAGGCGTGTAGTGGATATCGTTATGTTCTTACTTCACAGATGATTTGAGTAGATGTTGAGTATATTTACTTGATGAACCACGAGTCTGAATTATTGAAAGGTCCAAGTAATTTCAGGGTGAAATTGAAAGATCGTCGTGACAAGAGGATAAAATATCTATAATATGATCATAGAGATGAATATCTGAATTACGAGTTTGGCACAGAATTAAGACATTGAGGAAATTGTTTCACAACTAATACAGCCTGGAACACCATAGTGTGATGGTGTGTCCAAACATCATAACTGCACCCTATTGGATATGATGCATAACATGATGTCTGTTATCGAATTACCACGATAGTTTATGGGTTAGGCATTAGAGACAACCACATTCACTTTAAATAGGGCACCACGTAATTCCGATGAGATGACACCGTATGAACTGTGGTTTAGAGAAACCTAAGATGTCATTTCTTAAAAGTTTGGGGCTGCGACGCTTATGTGAAAAAGTTTCAGGCTGATAAGCTCGAACCCAAAGCGGATAAATGCATCTTCATAGGACACCCAAAACAGTTGGGTATACCTCCTGTCTCAGATCCGAAAGCAATAAGGGACTGTTTCAAGAATCGGGTCCTTTCTCGAGGAAAAGTTTCTCTTAAAAGAATTGAGTGGGAGGATGGTGGAGACTTGATGAGGTTATTGAACCATCTCTTCAACTAGTGTGTGGCAGGGCACAGGGAGTTGTTCCTGTGGCACCTACACCAATTGAAGTGGAAGCTTATGATAGTGATCATGAAACTTCAGATCAAGTCACTACCAAACCTCGTGGGATGACAAGGAAGCGTACTACTTCAGAGTGGTACGTAATCCTGTCTTGGAAGTCATGTTGCTAGAAAACAATGAACCTACGAGCTATGGAGAAGCGATGGTGGGCCTGGATTCCAAAATGGCTCGAAGCCATATAATCCGAGAGAGGATCCATATATGAAAGCAAAGTGTAGAATTTGGAAGAACTACTTGATGGTCGTAAGGTTGTTAGGTACATATGGATTTTAAAAGGAAGACGGACAATGATGGTAAGTATCACCATTAAGAAAGCTCGACTTGTCGTTAAGATGTTTTCCGACAAGTTCAAGGAGTTGACTACGATGAGACTTTCTCACTCGTAGCAATGCTAAGAGTCTGTTGGAATTATATTAGCGATTATTGCATTATTTATGAAATCTTGCAGATAGGATGTCAAAAACCATTGTTTCCTCGACGATTTTCTTGAGGAAAGGTTGTATGTGATACAACCGGAAGGTTTTGTCAACCCTGAAAGATGCTAACAAGTATGCAAAGCTCCAGCAATCCTTCTAAGGACTGGAGTAAGCATCTCGGGGTTGGAATGTATGCTTTGATGAGATGATCAAAGTTTTTGGGTGTATACAAAGTTTATGAGAAACTTGTATTTCCAAAGAAGTGAGGGGGAGCACTATAGAATTTCTGATGAGTGTATATCAGAAATGACGTAGAATTTCTAGAAAGCATATTGGGTTATTTGGAAAGTGTTTTTCAATGGAAAGCCTGGATTAAGCTACTTGAACATTGAGCATCAAGATCTATATGGATAGATCAAAATGCTTAATGGTACTTTCAAATGAGCACATACCTTGACATGATCTTGAAGGTGTTCAAGATGGATCAGTCAAAGAAGGAGTTCTTGCCTGAGTTGTAAGGTGTGAAGTTAAGACTTAAAGCTCGACCACGGCAGAAGAAAGAGGAAGGACAAAGGTCGTCCCCTATGCTTTTGTCATAGGCTCCATATGGTATGCCATGCTGAGTACCACACCTGATGTGTGCCTTGCCGCATATTTGGCAAGAGGGTACAAAGGTGATCTAGGAGTAGATCACTAGATAGCGGTCTAAATTATCCTTAGAGGAATAAGTATATGTTTCTCGGTTATGGAGGTGATAAAGAGTTCGACATAAAGAGTTACGTCAATGCAAGCTTAACACCTATCCGGATAGCTCTGAGTAGAGATACCGGATACGTATAATGGAGCAACAATTTAGAATAGCTCCAAGTAGAACAGTTATTTGAAATGGCTCCAAATGTAGCATAGTAGTTGCATCTACAAGATGACATAGAAATTTGCAAAGTACATACGGATCTAAATGCTGCAGACCCGTTGACTGAAACCTCTCTCACAAGCATAACATGATCAAACCCAGAACTCTTGGGTGTTAGTCACATGGGGATGTGCCCTTGAGTGTTAATCACATATCGATGTGAACTGGATTATTGACTCTAGTGCAAGTGGGAGACTGTTGGAAATATGCCCTAGAGGCAATAATAAATTGATTATTATTATATTTCCTTGTTCATGATAATCGTTTATTATCCATGCTAGAATTGTATTGATAGGAAACTCAGATACATGTGTGGATACATAGACAACACCATGTCCCTAGTAAGCCTCTAGTTGACTGGCTCGTTGATCAATAGATGGTTACGGTTTCCTGACCATGGACATTGGATGTCATTGATAACGGGATCACATCATTAGGAGAATGATGTGATGGACAAGACCCAATCCTAAGCCTAGCACAAGATCATGTAGTTCGTATGCTAAAGCTTTTCTAATGTCAAGTATCATTTCCTTAGACCATGAGATTGTGCAACTCCCGGATACCATAGGAGTGCTTTGGGTGTGTCAAACGTCACAAGGTAACTGGCTGGCTATAAAGGTACACTACAGGTATCTCCGAAAGTGTCTGTTGGGTTGGCACGAATCGAGAATGGGATTTGTCACTCCGTGTAAATGGAGAGGTATCTCTGGGCCCACTCGGTAAGACATCATCATAATGTGCACAATGTGACCAAGGAGTTGATCACGGTGTCGGGGGTGCTGATCCCACGGACACCTATGGGACCGCGGCGGACCGGGGCCCCTTTCGGTTCGGCAGGGGGGCGGAGAATGCACGAAGAGCAGATCGAGGCGAACGCACGAGCGACGCGATCGGTTTACCCAGGTTCGGGCCGCACGGATGCGTAAAACCCTACTTCTGCTTTGATTTGTATTGTGTTCTTGCTTGGGAGCGATGAATGCTACAGTACCCTTGGATGGCTAGTGAGACCGAGCGTCC
Source organism: Triticum monococcum (assembly GCA_034509565.1). Taxonomy (NCBI): domain Eukaryota; kingdom Viridiplantae; phylum Streptophyta; class Magnoliopsida; order Poales; family Poaceae; genus Triticum; species Triticum monococcum. Next base: position 635,977,019 of record CM067847.1, on the reverse strand, counting down.
GAATGATCGTCCCCCCTTTCCTGTTGCACATGGGCCTCCTTTTATATGTCAAAGGGGTCACCGACAAGTGGCAACAGAGATGAGGGTAAAAAGGTAAAAGAGGTGGTGGGTGGCACCACTGCTTACTACAGTTGTATCATACCTAACCCTGACGGCAGGGGACAAAGGCATTAAATGTCTGTCTGTGTCGCCTAGACGGTGCGGAAAGGGACCGTCAGGGGCGCCACCGTTTGCCACGATGGCTATCTTGTCAGCGCCTGCTTTCCACCGCATGCCCCTGGCTGCATAGCCTCCCGCCACATACGCCAGGAATGGTCCCAGAGCGACACGTTGGTGGGTGAGCTGGAGCGCGGGCTGCGGAGTAGTAGCTTGCCGCGGCAAGCGCCTTGCCGCGGATGTTGTCTTGTCGCGTCCGGGAGCTTGTCGCTCACCGGGTCTTGTCGCGTCCGGGAGCTTGTCGCTCACCGGGTCTTGCCGGGACGCGCAGCGCGTCGCAGCAAGCTTCTCGAGATGCCTTGGTTGGTCTTCCCGGCAAGCTCCTCTTGCCGGGGTTTTTGTGCTTCGAGTGGCCTTCCCGGCAAGCTCCTCTTGCCGGGGCCTTGCGTCTTGGCTCGAATACTTTGTTCTTGAACGGCTCCAAAGGAACCACGGAGGACCTTGGTGGTCACCCGGCAAGCCTTGCCGCGGGGTGCTGCAACTGCCCGTGCACAAGTTCGGGATACTAAGGTACCCCTACTTTAGTACACCGACAGGAGCCCCCGGGCCTGGGCCATACACGGTGCCGAGCGCTGTTGGGCCAGGCCCAAAACAGTGCACGGCCACGCACGGCCTGGGACACGCCGTATCTGACTCCGCATGCACCGCGCCCTCCCCGAGCGGCACGCGTCGAACGCGGCGTCGTGCGTGACGTGGGCGGCGTGCGCGGGGCTAAGCCCCGCGTGCATGCATCCCGTCGTGGTAGAGGGGACGGTTCGCCCCCCCCCCCCCCCCATAAACGGAGGGAGGCGTGGTTCATTTACTGGACGGGGCCAATGCGCGGTTTTCGAGGTGTCCACCTCCCCATGATCACGGGGTGGGGAGAGGTCGCCTCATCCGTCGCCTTGGTTCTGCACGCCTGCCACGCGGCTCCCATGCGCTTGGGGTCGCGGACGGTGGAGGCGGGAAACTGGGCCGTCGCGGGTCGAGGCAGCGGGTCGGCCCCAGCTCCCTGCTCTTCCCGTGTCTTGATTCACTGAGCGGGGCGGCCGAGCCCCCACCTCGCTCCTTTATAAAGAGCAGGAGGGGAGGACGAAAGCCTGCATTCTCTCATCTCCTCCTTCCTTCAGCTTCTGCTCCCCTTTCTCTCATTCGCCATGGAGAAAGGGAACCCTGGTCCTTCATCGGTGGCGGCGAGGGTCGCCGCCAGACAGCGCATCCCTCCCTCTCCTGCACCCGTGGTGGCAGAGCTAGCCGTAAGGGGAAGAGGGAGGGGGCGAGGTCATGGACGAGGTCGAGGACGAGGCCGAGGCGCTTGGGGAAGAGGTGGACGGGGCGGCGCGCTGGCTTCGCCTCCGTCGGCGGTTCCTCTTCCCACGGCGGTCCATATTTTGGATGACCCTTGCGAGTTCTTCGTCAGGCTGCGCCGGGCGCCTCATCGTCGCCTCCGGCTCCCAGCTCCGTTTGCGAGCGCGATGGAGTTGGACCCGCCCGAGACACTGAGACTGCACATGAGGGGTTGTGGGATCAGCGGCACGCGAGTCCGTGTTGAATTCCCAGCCCCTAATGTGATGTATCTTGGTCGAGGGTGGAAGACGTTCGCCCGTATCCACAGCCTGATGGGGGGGCTCACCCTCCATTTTAAGTTGATGGAGGGCGATCTCCTCTCCGTCAAGGTCTTCGGGTGCTTCGGCACTCGGGCAAGGTGCTGCGTGGACAGCTCCTCCGATAGCGAAGGCTCCTCCTCGAGCGAGAGTGACGAGGAGGGGAGCGACAGCGACGACGAGGGTAGCGGGCGGCAGGATGACGGGTCCGACTAGGTGTCGGGCGCCGCTCCGTGCGGCACCGGCGACCCCATCATCCGTGTCGCCGACTCCTTGAACTCCCCGGGGTCATCTCCTTGGGCGGCTGGCGTAGGGAGGCTGCGGAAGAGGAAGAGGGCTGGCGGCAAGGCCGTCAAGTCGGAGTACGAGGGCGTGGTGCCCTCAACAGCGTGCTGACGTCCTGCCGCCTCGTCTTCGAGCCCCGCTTCCGCCGCCGCCATCACCGTCCAGCCTTCGGATGGCCCCCGGGATGTTCTCTTGGTGTCTTCTGGCACCCGTAGCTCGCCTAGGCGCCCCTTTTGCCCTTTTCGCCTCCTTGATCTACCTCCTGAAGAGAGGGACAAGAAAGGGATTACGTGCATCTTATCTTTTTAATTTGTAAGCCTTCGGGCCTTAGTTGCATTTAAAACTTGTAATCCTCTCTTTCATGTTTTTCATCCTCTATGGACTGTACCTGAGTGGAATGTTTTTTAATGAAAAGGGGATGCTTGCCGGGTCATTTGTCTCGCGGGTAGAACCCACATCAAGGAGCAAATCCTTGGTATCTTTCAGATAGACACTTCTTATCCTGGCAACAGGCCCTGCCGTCTTCCCACGTCGCTCGACCTTTCTCACGCTTTTGACGGAGGCAGGGACGAGACGGGTGGGGGCCCCTCGTTTCATCCCTTTGCTGCCGCGACTACGACCAAACTTGGCCCCAGGAACAAGCCCCAGGGCCTAGAGTTAAGGGAGCACGGTAGTTTTCAGGAAGAAACGAGGTTTCGTATTCCCCAGTCCATAAGAGAATGCATGATGAGGGATGAAAGACTTATCTGAGATTGCAGCCCCCGGCAACTCTGGCTTGCCGTGGGTGAATCTTGGTACTTGCAGCCCCCGGCAACACTGGCTTGCCGGGGTCCAGATGCCGGTACGTCCTTCTTCTCCTTTTCGTCCTCAGGCGGTCCGGCAAGGATATGCGAGCCCTGCGAACCAAGGGAAACGAAAGAAAGGCAAAGGGACGCACACTCGACCTCTAAGCTAGGGGTTAGCCGCTGTTAAGCACTATCAACCCTAACCAAGGACGAGACTCGATCTAGCACGCATGCTATAACTCAGGGCGCCAGCGCTTCATTTACTTGTGCTCAGGGTCTGCGCCTGGCTTTGTACAAAGGATTACATGCAACAATGGCAAGACTTGTACAAAAGGGTGGTTGCCGGACAGGGTCCGACAACCGCGCCTTACGGGTAAAACTTACGAAGATGCTCAATATTCCAGGAGTTGCTCACCGGAATGCCATCTTCGGTCTCAAGGCGGACAGCGCCAGGCCTAGTGACTCGTTTCACCCGGTAAGGGCCTTCCCACTTCGGCGTCAACTTGTTGGAATTCTTGGCTGACTGAACGCGCCGAAGAACAAGGTCGCCTTCCTCGAGACTTCTGGCGTTAACTTTGCGGCTATGGTAGCGGCACAAAGCTTGCTGGTAGCGAGCGGCTCGCACAGCAGCCTGAAGATGGTCTTCCTCGAGGAGCAGCGCGTCATCTTGCCGCAGCTGCTCTTGCTCGAGCTCATCATAAGCGAGCACTCGAGGCGACCCGTATACGAGTTCCGTGGGGAGAACTGCCTCCGCTCCATAGACTAGAGCGAAGGGTGTCTGGCCAGTGGCTCGATTTGGCGTCGTTCTGATCGACCAAAGAACCACCGGCAGCTCCTCGATCCAGTTTCTTCCGCACTTGTGCAGCCTGTCGAAAGTTCTGGTCTTGAGCCCGCGCAGCACTTCAGCATTTGCCCTCTCTGCTTGACCGTTGCTTCTCGGGTGAGCAACAGAAGCGAAGCAGACCTTGGTGCCAAGATCTTGGACGTACTGCATGAAGGTGCGGCTCGTAAATTGCGTACCGTTGTCGGTGATTATCCTGTTAGGGATCCCGAAACGGCAAACAATCGACCTGAAGAACTTGACTGCTGACTGTGCTGTCACCTTCCTCACTGGTTCCACTTCCGGCCACTTTGTGAACTTGTTGATTGCAACGTACAAGTACTCAAAGCCCCTGACAGCTCGGGGAAAGGGACCGAGGATATCGAGCCCCCAGACCGAAAATGGCCAGGATAAAGGGATCGTCTGGAGAGCTTGAGCTGGCTGGTGTATCTGCTTGGAATGGAACTGGCACGCTTCACACTTGGTTACTTGTGCAGTTGCATCCTGGAGGGCTGTCGGCCAGAAGAAACCTTACCGGAATGCTTTTCCGACAAGAGCTCTTGCACCAATGTGGTGACCACATATGCATCCATGTATCTCTGCCAACAGCTTTTGTCCATCTTCCCGGGGAATGCACTTCAATTTCACACCGTTGAGTCTTCTTCTGCACAGTGTGTCATCGACAAACTGGTACATACTAGACTGCAGGGCTACTCTTTCCGCTTCTTCTTGTTCTTCGGGAAGTTCTCCTGTCTGAAGGAAACGGACAATCTGCTGCGCCCATGCTGGAGCCTGTGGCTCGACAACAAGGACTAAAGGCATATCTGCTGCTGCGGGAACATCCGCTTCTACGGCAAGAGCATGCGGCTCTGCCGGAGCTTGACGTTCCCCGGCAAGCTTGCCGGAGCAAAACTTGTCGGGAGTGTCTGCTTCAACGGAACAAACCCTGGGGCTTGCCGGAGCAGACTGCTCCTCAGCATTCTTGTTGTTGATCTTGGGGACCTTATTGGCGGCGGCTTCGGGAAGCTCTGCCGAAAAATAGTCGCCAGAAATCAACTTCCTCTTTTTGTTCTGTCCAATTGGTGTTACGGATGGCTGAGTCAGCTTGAGCACAAAAATCCCTGATTCCACACGTAATTTAAGTGCGGCGCACTTTGATAGGCCATCGGCAATGTCATTCTGAGCTCTTGGGACGTGCTCCATTTGCAGGCCGTCAAAGTGCTCTTCTAGCTTTCTCACTTCGTCAATGTAAGCTTCCATTAAGGGACTCTGGTAATTCTTGTTCACTTGGCGGACGACAAGCTGTGAGTCACCCCTGACTATGAGCTTCTTAATCCCAAGTTCTGCTGCGATCCTGAGACCGACAAGCAAGCCTTCATACTCTGCAGTGTTGTTTGTCGCTTGCTCCTTGGGAAAGTGCATCTAGACTATGTACTTGAGGTGCTCTCCGGTTGGTGCAATAAGTAGCACGCCAGCACCGGTGCCTTGCAGCGAGAAGACACCGTTAAAGTACATGAGCCACTCTTTGCTTGTTTCCTTGGCGGGGATGCTTGTCTCCGGAATTTCTTCATCTGGAGTTGGCGTCCATTCTGCTATGAACTCTGCCAATGCTCTGCTTTGGACTGTTGATGTACTCTCAAATTTGAGGCCAAAGCTTGACAGTTCCAGTGCCCACTCGACAATCCTGCCTGTTGCTTCTGGATTTTGCAATATCCTCTTCAGCGGAAAGCGAGTGACAACTGTGATTTCATGTGCTTGGAAGTAATGGCGCAGCTTTCTCGAGGCCATGAGAAGGCCTAAAAGCAACTTCTGCACACCACAGTACCTTGACCTAGCCCCCTGCAAAAGGGAACTGACAAAGTAAACTGGGCGCTGCACCATCTTCTTCTGTATCTCCTCTTGCATCTGCGCAGATCTATGCTTGTCGGGACCAGAGCTTGTCGGGGAAGCCCCCTGCTTGTCGCTGGATGTGCTTGCCACGGTTGCTGGCTCGTCATCTGCCTCCCTCTCCACTACTAACGCAGCACTAACCACTTGATTGGTTGCCGCTATGTACAGCAGCAACTTCTCTTGTGGCTTAGGTGCGACAAGTGTTGGAGTGGAGGACAGGTATCTCTTCAAGTCCTGCAGCGCAGCCTCCGCTTCCGGAGTCCATTTCATTGGACCCGCCTTTTTCAAAATTTTGAAAAACGGCAGGGCGCGCTCAGCAGACCGAGAAATAAACCTACTGAGAGCAGCCAGGCAACCGGCAAGCTTCCGTACATCCTTGACGCGTTTTGGTGCTTCGATCTGCTCAATGGCCTTGATCTTGTCGGGATTGGCTTCGATTCCCCGCTGAGACACAAAGAACCCGAGAAGCTTGCCGGAAGGGACTCCAAACACACACTTCTCGGGGTTGAGCTTGAGGTTGATCTTGCGCAGCACTTACCCCCGGTAAGCAATAACGAGCCTTAAAACTCCATATTGTCGTTTCGCCCTCTTTCTTTTTCACAGGGAAAAGGAGGTTCCCTCGCGCACAAGTTTGCCGGGGTGGGGGGGAGGGAGAAGATACAGTATGGATCAGGCGTTGTTCAAGAAGTTTTCGCCTTGCCGGGAAGCAAGTAACAAAAAAGATAAGTTGCCAAAGTCTGAGCAGTCAAATTTCCTTTAAATTTATAGAGTTATATTCCTTGAACGACCGTCCCTTGTATGGAAAACCTGTGCGCAGAGGAACCAACTCGTAGCTAGTTGCGCCCTTACTGTTGTTTCGAGTCTGCTCAACAACTTAAGTGATCTGCGACTAGCTCTGCGACAAGGTTTCTTGTCGGCCGCGGCACCGCCTGCAAGCTGCTGATGTTCCGCACTCAACGCTCGCGGCAAAGGTGCCCACGCCGGCAAGTTCCCTAAAAGCATAGGGTAAAAGCATACAGAGGAAAGAGTCAAGTAAAGGAAATAACATAGCAATTACTACCAAGGATAGAGTATATTACAAAATAACTTGTCGCATCTCTAACAGACTGTTTTTCATAACATGATCGATAGCGACAAGGAAAGAAGAAGATGGACGACCTAATCTACGTGGTCGCCTTCGACCCTCCTAATTCCGCTCACCGTGTCCATGATAGGTGCGACAAGGGCCTTGAGCTCTTCTACATAAGCATCTGGCGGCAAGCTTCGGAGGACGTTGGTGAGGCGGAGACCTGGGTTGCGGAAGGCCACCTTCATCAGCACCTTCTGGAGAGCTCCCGCGCAAATCTTGCACGACTCGTCGGCAAGCTGCTTTGGGATCTGCTCCCGGAGTCGCTGGAGCGCCATCGCCACGCCCTTGAAGAACAGAGTCAGCTTGGCGCTGGGTTGGAGATTCTCGTCGGAGGAGTACCCGAGATCCACCATCCCCAATTGCGCCAACTCCTTGTCGACGTCCGCGGCGACGTTCACCAGACCCTCCGTCTAGTTCTCCACGTTCTCCGACAAGGTCTTCTGGGCGGCAACAGCGTTCGCCAGCAGCACCTTGCCGGCCTCAACTTCTTCCTTCAAGGCCGCTTCCTGCTCCTTGGCGCCGTCCAGAGATTTGGTCAGAGCCGCCAGCTTTACTTCGAGATCAGCGTTGGAGTTCTTGGCGGCGTCCAGTTCCTTGCCCTTTTCGGCGAAAAGGGCCTGCAGCTCCGAGTAGCTGTTGGCGTCCTTATCACGCTCGAGCTTAAGCGCGGCAAGCTCGTCGCTGCTCGCCTTGAGGCTCGCCTCCAGCTGCACCACCTTCAGTTCCAGCTCAGTCTTGGCGGCCTCGGCAGCTGCGGCGGCGTCTTCGGCCTGCTTGACAGCTCCGCCAACTGCTCGCTCGCGCGCGGCAAGCTCCTCCTCGTGGCTGTCAAGGTGGACCTTCCGCTGCGTCAAGTCACCCTCCTGCGAAGACAGCTTCTCCGCGGCAAGGCATTGGCGCTCTTCGACGTCGGCCTTCTCGAGGAGGAAGGCCTGTTGCGCTTCGGCAAGATCTTCCGCTCCTTTGCCAGGGAGCGGAGAGTTTCTTGGTTGGCGCCCTGGAGCTCCTCTGCGCGCTTCTTGATATCAGCGCCGGCCTTCGCGACGAGCGCTTCGCGGGACTCTAGCTTGGCCTGCCGGGCGCGGTAGAGCGCCACTAGCTTCCGCAGTAGGCGCTCCTCTTCAGGTTCACCGCTGCTGCTGCTTGGCGCGTCGACCAACTTCAACCGGGCGGAGGCAAGCACCTCTCCGTCGAGCATCTCTCCCTCGACCGGCGCCCTGGAGCTTGACGCCCAGGGAAGGTTGATGAAGATGTCCTCGCCGGCCTTCAGGTAGATGCCAGGCTGGGGCTCATCGGAACCTGGCGCACCAAAGATGTCGGGGGTGCCGATCCCACGGACACCTATGGGACCGCGGCGGACCGGGGCCCCTTTTGGTTCGGCAGGGGGGCGGAGAATGCACGAAGAGCAGATCAAGGCGAACGCACGAGCGACGCGATCGGTTTACCCAGGTTCGGGCCGCACGGATGTGTAAAACCCTACTCCTGCTTTGATTTGTATTGTGTTCTTGCTCGGGAGCGATGAACACTACAGTACCCTTGGATGGCTAGTGAGACCGAGCGTCCGAATGATCGTCCCCCCTTTCCTGTTGCGCATGGGCCTCCTTTTATATGTCAAAGGGGTCACCAACAGGTGGCAACAGAGATGAGGGTAAAAAGGTAAAAGAGGTGGTGGGTGGCGCCACCGCTTACTACAGTTGTATCATACCTAACCCTGACGGCAGGGGACAAAGGCATTAAATGCCTGTCTATGTCGCCTAGACGGCGCGGAAAGGGACCATCAGGGGCGCCACCGTTTGCCACGATGGCTATCTTGTCAGCGCCTGCTTGCCACCGCATGCCCCTGGCTGCACAGCCTCCCGCCACGTACACCAGGAACGGTCCCAGAGCGACACGTTGGTGGGTGAGATGGAGCGCGGGCTGCGGAGTAGTAGCTTGCCGCGGCAAGCGCCTTGCCGCGGATGTTGTCTTGTCGCATCCGGGAGCTTGTCGCTCACCGGGTATTGTCGCGTCCGGGAGCTTGTCGCTCACCGGGTCTTGCCGGGACGCGCAGCGCATCGCAGCAAGCTTCTCGAGATGCCTTGGTTGGTCTTCCCGGCAAGCTCCTCTTGCCGGGGTCTTTGTGCTTCGAGTGGCCTTCCCGGCAAGCTCCTCTTGCCGGGGCCTTGCATCTTGGCTCGAATACTTTGTTCTTGAACGGCTCCAAAGGAACCACGGAGGACCTTGGCGGTCACCCGGCAAGCCTTGCCGCGGGGTGCTGCGACTGCCCGTGCACAAGTTCGGGATACTAAGGTACCCCTACTTTAGTACACCGACACATGGGATGATGTGTTACGGAACGAGTAAAGAGACTTGCTAGTAACGAGATTGAACAAGGTATCGGGATACCGACGATCGAATCTCGGGCAAGTATCGTACCGCTAGACAAAGGGAATTGTATACGGGATTGATTAAGTCCTTGACATCATGGTTCATTCGATCCAACATGGGGGAACATGTGGGATCCAACATGGGTATCCAGATCCCGCTGTTGGTTATTGACCAGAGAGTCATCTCGGTCATGTCTGCATGTCTCCCGAACCCGTAGGGTCTACACACTTAAGGTTCGATGACGCTAGGGTTATAAAGGAAGTTTGTATGTGGTTACCGAATGTTGTTCGGAGTCCCGGATGAGATCCCGAACATCACGAGGAGTTCCGGAATGGTCCGGAGGTAAAGATTTATATATGGGAAGTCTTGTTTTGGTCACCGGAAAAGTTTCGGGTTTTATCGATAACGTACCGGGACCACCGGCAGGGTCCCGGGGGTCCACCAAGTGGGGCCACAAGCCCCGGAGGGCTGCATGGGCCAAGTGTGGGAGGGGACCAGCCCCAGGTGGGCTGGTGCGCCCCCCCCCCCACCAAGGCCCAAGGCGCAAGGAAGAGGGGAATGGGGCAAACCCTAGGGCAGATGGGCCCTAAGGCCCACCCTGGTGCGCCTCCCCCTCTCCCCTCCCCTTGGCCGCCCCTAGATGGGATCTAGGGGGCTGCCGCCACCCCTAGGGAGGGAACCCTAGGTGGGGGCGCAGCCCCTCCCCTTCCCCTATATATAGTTGAGGTATGGGCTGCCCAATACACATGAGTTCCTCTCTTTCTTGGCGCAGCCCTATCCCTCTCTTTCTCCTCATCTCTCGTAGTGCTTGGCGAAGCCCTGCTGGATCACCACGCTCCTCCACCACCACCACGCCGTTGTACTGCTGCTGGATGGAGTCTTCCTCAACCTCTCCCTCTCTCCTTGCTGGATCAAGGCATGGGAGACGTCACCGGGCTGTACGTGTGTTGAATGCGGAGGTGCCGTCCGTTCCGCACTAGGATCTCCGGTGATTTGGATCACGACGAGTACGACTCCTTCAACCCCGTTCTCTTGAATGCTTCCGCTTAGCGATCTACAAGGGTATGTAGATGCACTCTCCTTCCCCTCGTTGCTGGTTTCTCCATAGATAGATCTTGGTGATACGTAGGAAAGTTTTGAATTTCTGCTACGTTCCCCAACAAGATCAATCTTGGGGATGCCCGAGGCACCCCAAGTAGATATTCAAGGAGACTCAAGCATCTAAGCTTGGGGATGCCATGGAAGGCATCCCCTCTTTCTTCAACAAGTATTGGTATGTTTTCGGATTCGTTTTGTTCATGTGATATGTGCAATCTTGGAGCGTCTTTTGCATTTAGTTTTCATTTTTATTTTATGCACCATGCTGGTATGAGATAGTCCTTGGTTGATTTATAGAATGCTCTATGTACTTCACTTATATCTTTTGAGTATGGCTTTATAGAATGCTTCATGTGCTTCACTTATATCATTTGAAGTTTGGATTGCCTGTTTCTCTTTACATAGAAAACTGCCATTTGTAGAATGCTCTTTTGCTTCACTTATACTTGTTAGAGCTTGGGCATATATTTTGTAGAAAGAATTAAACTCTCTTGCTTCACTTATATCTATTTAGAGAGATGACAGGAACCGGTCATTCACATGGTTAGTCATAAAATCCTACATAAAACTTGTAGATCACTGAATATGATATGTTTGATTCCTTGCAATAGTTTTGCGATATAAAGATGGTGATATTAGAGTCATGCTAGTGGGTAGTTTTGGATTGTAGACATACTTGTGTTGAGGTTTGTGATTCCCGTAGCATGCACGTATGGTGAACCATTATGTAACGAAGTCGGAGCATGATTTATTTATTGATTGTCTTCCTTATGAGTGGCGGTCGGGGACGAGCGATGGTCTTTTCCTACCAACCTATCCCCCTAGGAGCATGCACGTAGTACTTTATTTCGATGACTAATAGATTTTTGCAATAAGTATGTGAGTTCTTTATGACTAATGTTGAGTCCATGGATTATACGCACTCTCACCCTTCCACCATTGCTAGCCTCTCTAGTACCGCGCAACTTTCGCCGGTACCATAAAGCCACCATATACCTTCCTCAAAACAACCACCATACCTACCTATCATGGAATTTCCATAACCATTCCGAGATATATTGCCATGCAACTTCCATCATCATCATATACATGACTTGAGCATTCATTGTCATATTGCTTTGCATGATCGTAAGATAGCTAGCATGATGTTTTCATGGCTTGTCTATTTTTTGATGTCATTGCTACGCTAGATCATTGCACATCCTGGTACACTGCCGGAGGCATTCATATAGAGTCATATCTTTGTTCTAGTATCGAGTTGTAATATCGAGTTGTAAGTAAATAAAAGTGTGATGATCATCATTATTAGAGCATTGCCCCAGTGAGGAAAGGATGATGGAGACTATGATTCCCCCACAAGTCGGGATGAGACTCCGGACGAAAAAAATAAAAATAATAATAAAAGAAAGGCCAAAAAAAGAGAGAAGGCCCCAAAAAATGAGAGAAAAGGAGAGAAGGGGCAATGTTACTATCCTTTTACCACACTTGTGCTTCAAAGTAGCACCATGTTCTTCATATAGAGAGTCTCTTGAGTTATCACTTTCATATACCAGTGGGAATTTTCATTATAGAACTTGGCTTGTATATTCCGATGATGGGCTTCCTCAAACGCCCGAGGTCTTCATGAGCAAGCAAGTTGGATGCACACCCACTTAGTTTCAGTTTGAGCTTTCATACACTTATAGCTCTAGTGCATCCATTGCATGGCAATCCCTACTCACTCACATTGATATCTATTGATGGGCATCTCCATAGCCCGTTCATATGCCTTGTTGATGTGAGACTATCTTCTCCTTTTTGTCTTCTCCACAACCACCATTCTATTCCACATATAGTGTTATGTCCATGGCTCACGCTCATGTATTGCGTGAAAGTTGAAAAGGTTTGAGAACGTCAAAAGTATGAAACAATTGCTTGGCTTGTCATCGGGGTTGTGCATGATGTGAATATTTTGTGTGGTGAAGATGGAGCATAGCCAGACTATATGATTTTGTAGGGATAACTTTCTTTGGCCATGTTATTTTGAAAAGACATGATTGCTTTATTAGTAGGATTGAAGTATTATTGTTTTTATGTCAAATTATAGACTATTGCTTTGAATCACTCATGTCTTAATATTCATGCCATGATTAGATATGTGATCAAGATTATGCTAGGTAGCATTCCATATCAAAAAAAATTATCATTTACCTACTCGAAGACGAGCAGGAATTAAGCTTGGGGATGCTGATACGTCTCCGTTGTATCTATAATTTCTGATTGTTCCATGACAATATTCTACAACTTTTATATACTTTTGGCAACTTTTTATACTATTTTTGGGACTAACATATTGATCCAGTGCCCAGTGTCAGTTCCTGTTTGTTGCATGTTTTTTGTTTTGCAGAATATCCATATCAAATGGAGTCCAAATGGGATAAAAACTAAAGGATATTTTTTTGGAATATATATGATTTTTGGAAGAAAAATCCACACGAGACGATGCCCGAGAGGGCCACGAGGCAGGGGGGGCGCCCCTGACCCTCGTGGCCACCCCGTAAGGCGGTTGATGCCCTTCTTTCGCCGCAAGAAATCTAATATCCGGATAGATATTGTGTTAAAATTTCAGCCCAATCAGAGTTATGGATCTCTGGGAATATAAGAAATGGTGAAAGGGAAGAATCTGAGAACGCAGAAACAGAGAGAGACAGAGAGACAGATCCAATCTCGGAGGGGCTCTCGCCCCTCCCACGCCATGGAGGCTATGGACCAGAGGGGAAACCCTTCTCCCATCTAGGGAGGAGGTCAAGGAAGAAAAAGAAGGAGGGGGGCTCTCTCCCCCTCGCTTCCGGTGGCACCGGAGTGCCACCGGGGGCAATCATCATCACCGCAATCTTCACCAACAACTTCACCGCCATCATCACCAACTCTTCCCCCCTCTATGCAGCGGTGTAACCCCTCTTTTACCCGTTGTAATCTCTACTTAAAAATGGTGCTCAACGCTATATATTATTTCCCAATGATGTATGGCTATCCTATGATGTTTGAGTAGATCCGTTTTGTCCTATGGGTTATTTGATGATCGTGATTGATTTGAGTTGCATGTTTTATTATTGGTGTTGTCCTATGGTGCTCTCCATGTCACGCAAGCGTGAGGAATTCCCGCTATAGGGTGTTGCAATACATTCATGATTCACTTATAGTGGGTTGCGTGAGTGACTAAAACACAAACCCGAGTAAGGGGGTTGTTGCGTATGGGATAAAGAGGACTTGATGCTTTAATGCTATGGTTGGGTTTTACCTTAATGATCTTTAATAGTTGCGGATGCTTGCTAGATTTCCAATCATAAGCGCATATGATCCAAGTAGAGAAAGTATGTTAGCTTATGCCTCTCCCTCATATGAAAATTGAAATAATGATTACCGGTCTAGTTATCGATTGCCTAGGGACGAATAACTTTCTTGTAACAAAAAGCTCTTTACTAAAACTAATTTAGTTGTGTCTTTATCTGAAAAGCCCCTACTTTTTATTTACGTAATCTTTATTATCTTGCAAACCTATCCAACAACACCTACAAAGTACTTCTAGTTTCATACTTGTTCTAGGTAAAGCGACCATCAAGCGCGCGTAGAGTTGTATCGGTGGTCGATAGAACTTGAGGGAATATTTGTTCTGCCTTTAGCTCCTCGTTGGGTTTGACACTCTTACTTATCGAAAACTGTTGCGATCCCCTATACTTGTGGGTTATCACCCCGCAGCACACTAGCCGCAGTAGCAAACACATCCTCCTACCATGGTGGACAGCATAGGGGACATGGGGTCTCTTGTGGTCGTGGATGCGCAGAAGATGAAGCCTCCAGTGGTGGTGGATACGGGGAAGATGGAGCCTCAAGTGGCGGCGGCACAACGGGCGGGGTGGATCTAGCGCCTCTGGTGCCATGGCTCCGGTCACCAAGGATTGTCCCACTCAATATCGAGGAGTTGGAGCCAAAACCCAAGGACATAATCATGGTCGTGATGCAACTCTCCAACCTTGAAGTAGATGCGCCCCACCGAGAGGAGGAACACATTCTCAAGCGCTTTTGCCTCACTCGGACCGACAAAAAGGAGGTGGTGTAGCTCGCGATTGTTGCATGTTGCTCCGACCCATATGTCTACCTCGACGACTCATATGATGATGATGAGGAGGAGGAGGAGGAGGAGCGGGAGGACAATGACGACAAAGATGGGGAGAAGGATGACAACGCCAATAACGGATGTTATTATGCCATCAGACAAATATGGTGACTTTTATAAAGTACCTCTAACGACTCATCAGTGCTTACAAAACCCCCTTAACAAATTTTGCTTCATGGGCGAGGGATGGTGAAAGGACCGAGATAACGACTAGGGAGGGTGCATAGGTGTTTTGAAACTTTTACGGACTTTTCTTTATCCTAATGTGAAATTAAACTAAACGGATACTTTTCAAGGACAAATCCTAAATATTAAGGCTCAACTAAGTGCACCAACAATCTATGCTAAAAAAGATAGGCACTTAAAGAAACTAGCAAGCACAAACTATATCACACGATATGCAAATGTAGGAACAACTAAGCAATTCTAACTTGCACAAGATATATCAATACAAGCAAGTATGAATTGCGGAAAGTAAAGGGTGTGAGAATGAGATAACCACAAGTGAGTCGGGGACGCTGATTTATCCCAAATTTCACACTCGTGAGAGTGCTAATCTCCTTTAGAGTGGTGCCGAAGCCGAAGCTCCTGGGCACCACCAAGTGGCTCGCCATATTCTTCCTTTTAAGTCACCCGCAACGGATGAGCCTTGATTCACTCGGGGTTGGTCTTGAAGGCGGCCACCACACCTTTACAAACTTCTCTGTAGCACACCACAAGCAAGGAAGCTTCCGGAGGAACCTTGACTACCTAGGCCACTTCACACCCTTCCCCGGTGCACATGACAAACGGAAGCTTCTGGGGGAATTTCGACCACCTAGGCCTCTTCACAACCTTCTCAAAGATATCACCAAACCATCTAGGAGGCAAAGCCTCCAAGAGTAATAAACTCATGGGCACTCACTCGAACAAATCAACGTGGGGAGCTCAAACCAATGCAACAAATGCAATGCAAGGTTGCTACCTCTTGAGCATGCGTTGGTTTTCCCTTGAAGAGGAAAGGATGATGAAGCAAAGTAGCGTAAGTATTTCCCTCAGTTTTTGAGAACCAAGGTATCAATCCAGTAGAAGATAACATGCAAGTCACCTAGTACCTGCACAAACAATCAAGAACCTTGCAACCAATGCGATAAAAGGGGTTGTCAATCCCTTCACGGTCACTCGAAAAAGTGAGATCTGATAAAGATAATAAGATAAATATTTTTGGTATTTTTGTTGTATAGATTGGAAAGTAAAGATTACAAAATAGTAAACGAGATGCGATGTAAATAAAAAGAGATGCAATATAATAAGATAGAGACCCGGGGGCCATAGGTTTCACTAGTGGCTTCTCTCATGATAGCATGTATTACGGTGGGTGAACAAATTACTACCGAGCAATTGATAGAAGAGCGCATAGTTATGAGAATATCTAGGCAATGATTATGAATATAGGCCTCACATCCGTGTTAAGTAGACCGAAATGATTCTTCATCTACTACTGTTACTCCACACATCGACCGCTATCCAGCATGCATCTAGAGTATTAAGTTCATAAGAACAGAGTAACGCTTTAAGCAAGATGACATGATATAGAGGGATAAACTCAGGCAATATGATATAAGCCCCATCTTTTTATCCTCGATGGCAACAATACAATACGTGCCTTTCTGCCCCTACTGTCACTAGGAAAGGACACCACAAGATTGAACCCAAAGCTAAGCACTTCTCCCATTGCAAGAAAGATCAATCTAGTAGGCCAAACTAAACCGATAATTCGAAGAGACTTGCAAAGATATCAAATCATGCATATAAGAATTTAGAGAAGAACCAAATATTATTCATAGATAAACTTGATCATAAATCCACAATTCATCGGATCTCGGCAAACACACCGCAAAAAGTATTACATCGAATAGATCTCCTAGAACATCGAGGAGAACTTTGTATTGAGAACCAAAGAGAGAGAAGAAGCCATCTAGCTAATAACTATGGACCCGAAGGTCTGTGTTAAACTACTCACACATCATCGGAGAGGCTATGGTGTTGATGTAGAAGCCCTCCGTGATCGATTCCCCCTTCGGCAGATCATCGGAAAAGGCCCCAGATGGGATCTCATGGGTATGGAAGGTTGCGGCGGTGGAAAAGTGGTTTCATGGCTTTCCCTGATGTTTTTAGGGTATAAGAGTATATATATAGGCGAAAGAAGTACGTCAGTGGAGCTCTGTGGGGCCCACGAGGGTGGGGGCGCGCCTACCCCCCTAGGCGCGCCCTCCTATCTCGTGGACGCCTCACGGAGTTCCAGACTTCCACTCCAAGTCTCCTGGTTTGCGTTTGTTCCAAGAAAGATCCTCGCAAAGGTTTCGTTCCGTTTGATATTCCTTTTCTACGAAACACTAAAATAGGCAAAAAAACAGAAACTGGTACTGGGCCTCCGGTTAATAGGTTAGTCCCAAAAATAATATAAAAGAGCATATTAAAGCGCATTAAACATCCAAAACAGATAATATAATAGCATGGAACAATAAAAAATTATAGATACGTTGGAGACGTATCAAAGATCAAGCAACAAATGCTCAACACACACTCTCAATCTCACAAGATGCACTCACGAAAATAGGAGATTGAAGAGAGGGGATACAATGGATAGAATCAACAAATGACTCAAAGATCCATCCACAAATCCCCCTTCACGTAGAGGGGATATAGGGGTTTGGGAGAGGTGGTTTGTGGCTCAAACTGATGGTTAGAGAGAGAGAGAGAGAGAGAGAGAGTGTGTGTGTGTGTGTGTGAACAGCCCCCAAACCGAAGGGGGAGGACGGAGCCCTCAAATAGACAAACCCCAAAACTAGCCGCTAAGGCTCCAACGGGCAATTCATAGACACCCCATGCCCACGGGGTCCCATGCGCACGGGGTACCTAGAAATAGACAACAAGAGGAAACTGAAACATGCATACCTTTGGCATACGAACTCTGAATTCGGTGATCTTGGGCTTGTTTTAAAGCTATGGAAAATCCCAAGGTCTCCATATAGAGAACCACCCAAGATAAACAGGAAATAATGATGCAAATCATGCAAAGATTTGAGCTCTTTATATGTGACATGATCAAGCTACTCGCTCGAAAATCCCTCTTGATAGTACGGCTATCAAACCTATAATTCGGTCTCCCACCAAGCACCATGAGACCGGCAAAACTAGGAAAATATAGCCAAGTTATACCTTTGCCTTGCACATTCCACTTGAGCTTGTTTATGACATTAATGCTTGCCTCAAGTTGGAATCCTTTTCTTGTCCACAATCACTTGGTGAAGATAGTCGAATTGCTCCCCCATATTGCAATGAGGGAAGCCTTCACTTAAGCACATATTCACATGTACATAATCACAATGTGGATCGCAAGCTTCAAAGCATATAACCTCTGGCTTCTCATCTTGCACTTGGACTCCCCAAACTTGATGACAATCACCATTTGATGTCATCCTCACATAGGCTACTCGAAATATTTCTTTTGATGCAAGCCCATGAGAAACACCTAAACCGAATTGACATAGAAAATACATAGCATGGTTACTTCGGGAAATGCAATCCACAGTTACTTACCATACCACTAGATCACTTGATCCCAAGTGGTACAATGTTTGCCCTTTGTGAGTTGACCATCTAGATATAATCTTCGAGCTTCATCTTGGTCAACCAACATGTTTACTTCATGAACCAACTTGCTTTCTTGAAGGCCACAATGAACTCTTCATTTCCCTTCATTGCTTCAATAAGAGATCACCAAAGACTCTTTCATGAACATCTCAAGTTTCACTATGAATATCATATTGGTCATCATTTGGTCTTCTAAGAATTTCATCATAATCTCTTGAGAGGCACAATGAATTCTTCACTCTAGTTACTTGCTTCAAGACTTGATCAACTGAGACCTAACACACGAGCTTCCCATGATCTTGTCTTGAAGCCATAGCTTGAATTCTTCTCTTTGATTATTCTCTCAAGCTCTTGATTCTTATAAGCCTACATGTATCAATCTTTGAGATCGTCAAATGAACTCCACCTTCAACAGAATTGATTAGACATTAAAATCAATCTTGATGGCTTCAATAGAAATCCCCAAAGACCAGCTTGAAACCTCACTAGATATGGGACCTCGAGATTCAAAACCTAGGCCTTGTGTGCATGGGGGTTAGGGACCCCATGCATACTAGGGTTAGGAGGCCCGTGGGCATGGGATATCTAGAGACGGGTACCATGAGGACTGCTTTGGATGTTTTCATGGCATTCTTCACAAAACAACTCAATGCACTTCAAGCATCACTACGGAACATGTCTTCATATAAGATTCAATGCACTTGATGCTCCATAGGAATTGTCAATTAATACCAAAGCTTAGAGCAGATATATCTTCATATATATGGACTTCGCCCTTGATGCCATCTAATATCCTAGATGCACCACCTATGGAAAAAAACTTAAAATATATCTCACTGAAAACATTAGTCCATAGAGATTGTTATTAATTACCAAAACCACACTTATGGGCTACATGCCCTTTCAGATGGCCATGACAAATAAGGTGGGTGAAGGGATGGACAAGGTGGTGGTGACCTAGATGTGGCATCATGTGGCGGAGAAGTTGACCACGGGTGGCGGGGGGCAACAGTTTGACTGGTGGCGATAGCGTATATGTTGACGACGGGAGAGAAGAGTGTAGAAGGTGAGATGAGGAATGAATCTAATTATTTATACAGATGACAAATAGTCTGCCCCATAATTTACCAGTTACCTCGCAAACTTCTATTTTTTTAGCGAAAGCCAACATGACATCTTTGGGCATCTTCAATGCAAACCTTATACAGACACTCTATTTGTCTGCGGATGCATCCGGACGCATCCGCCGATAGTGATATAGGGATCTGCCATCCAACCATGCCCGCATACATTTCAAAGAAAATATGAAGAAACCAGATGAACTTCAACAAATAGGATGTTTTTCATTTAAACCGGGCAACATTCATTACATTTTGACATATTTCATTAAATAAAAGCGTCTAGACCCTAACCTAATCTAAATCTTGGCCGGCCCCCGTCCTCCACGTCCTTGTTGTTCCCTTCCATGTCCATGTACGATGGCCGTGAACCCTGTGAAGTGAATGTGAGGTCACCGGCGAGGAAGAGTATGGCATGGAATATGGACTGGCCCACATGGGACACAAGGCGTCGTTGTGTACCAAGCCCTACTCCTCTTCATAGTCCGTGACCTGGTTGTCTCCGGTGGAGGTGAGGTTGACTATGGATGTGGATGGGTCGATCTCATCGTCGTACCAATGCCAACGACCTGCACGTGACGGCGTTCCCGTTCGCGACTGCATGCGTGTCTGACTCTGCCACATGAGCACTACACACGGCCTCGTACAACACCTGCTGTTCCCGAGCCAAGTTGAGGTTCTCCATGGACATGGCCGCCACGGCCTCCACGCTCGTGAACTCATAGTAGATTTGGCCCTCCGCCAGCTGGGGATGCGCGAGGAGGGAGAGGTTGTACCGCTGCTCCTCCAGCGCATGGGAGAATGACGACACCGATTGCTGTGTCAGTTGCTCCCCCATCATGATAGCGTCAAAGTGCTTTGCTCCATGATCATTTCGTCATGGACCTGCGCGAGCAGGGGCTCTGGCTCATCGGAGGAGGACTACACCATCGTCGGGTTATCATCGAAGACCTGGGGAGAGCTCGCTGGCAAGCCGACCTGTACCCAATACACACTCATAGATCTGCCAGCCTTCCGCAAGGTGGACCACCTCGTTCTCCTGGTCCGTCGAGAGGCACTTCCACATCACCCTAGAGCTCGTAGTCATGGCAAAGGTGGTGCGAGGAGGAGTATTGGAAGCAGATGTGTTTTGTAGTGTGGATGATGTTGGGTGAGGCAGCGTTTAAATAGCGAGTGTCGGCAAGGCCAAGCGGTGGGTAGTGTCAGTGTGGGCGCAATAGTGGCTTTCTCAACCGTCACACATGTTTATTGTCGGCGGGCGGACAGAGGACCAACCGGCTTGAATACGGTAGATAGTCGTCCCGTCCCATTCCATCACGTCACTCTGACATTGAACATATGCCGAGACCGAGACGCGGTATAGGTGGCACTATCGGCCAACATGCAGCTTCAATGCTAGTTGCATTGAGAGGTCACATTCGCTTTGAGCCGGTATGAATGTGACGCTGGAGCTCTAGATTGATATGAATGTGTGACAACAGCTTTGCGCTGGAGAGGGTGCGGACATGTGAGTGGGTTTTCGATGGGTCCAGGGTGTCCGACACGTACGTGGCAATGGTTTGGACGGCCGCAAAGCCCCCTAGGTTACCTCCAGCTTACGGGAAAATGGACGTCTGGACCGGTTCGAAGACTGATGAAGTATCACGTTGAATGACAAAATGGGTCCGAACCGCTCAATCCGAACGGATGCGGGGGATTTGAGAGTCCGTGTGGAAGGTTCCCTTAGGGTATTTCTAACTGATCCCCTAAAATAGTGGAGTATCTGGTGGAGTAAACCCTTAGTGGAGTAAATTTACTCACTAAGTTTTGGCCCGACCTAGCCGATCCCCTACATATAACAGAGTAAATTTCTAAGCTTTCTAATTCTAGTGTAAATTGCAATTACATATCAGCACACGTATAGAAACTAAACATAAATTGGAATGTTCAAGCAAATCACGAATATAATTTACAAACCGAATTCAAAGTTTACAAACCTAATTATTCAAATTTAAACATGCCAAATGGTTCAAATGTAGCAAATAGCATGCGATAGAACAACTAGGACTCGCTAAGATCTTGTTGGAGCTGAGCATGAACTTGACGGTTCTCGATCTTGCGATGCTCCTGTTCGTATCATACTATGGCCCAACCAAAGTCCCGTTGGTGGTGTACTGAAAGTTCTCAACCATATCTCTCTTGTCTTCAATGATCATGTTATGCAATATGATGCAACAAGTCATGATCCGCCATAGAACCTTGAATCTCTAGTACTCGGCAAGGCCACGAACAATTGCAAAGCGCTTCTAAAGCACACCGAAGGCTCTCCCAACATCTTTCCTAGCAGCTTCTTGACATTGGGCAAAGTGAATGTTTTTGTTACCTTTTGGACGCGGAATTGTTTTGACCAAGGTGACCCATGGTGGATAGATGCCATCCGCAAGGTAGTAACCCATCGAGTAGTTGTGCCCTTGACCGAGTAGTTGCAACCAGGAGGTTCACCTTGAATAAGCATAGAAAATAGGGGTGATCTTGACAGCACATTCAAGTCATTGTGAGATCTAGGCAAACCAAAGAATCAATACCATATCCAACGATCCTTCGATGCAACTGCCTCAAGAATGATCATTGGATCGTTGCAATGGCCTTTGTACAAACCCTTCCACCCTGCAGGACAATAATTCTGTTTCCACTGCATACAGTCAAGTGATCCGAGCATCCCTGGCCATCCTCTTGCCTCACCCTTAGTCATCAGCCTCTGGGTGTCTTCCTTGGTTGGTGCTCTCAAGTACTCTGGGCTAAAGAGAGCGATCACTGCTTTAATGAACCTTCGAACAGCCTCCAAGATTGTGTCTTCACCAATACGGACATAGTCTTCGATTGCATCGGTCGAACACACATATGCCAAGACTCGAATAGCCGCAATGCACTTCATCAGAGGGCTTGCACTTATCTCTCCACATGCATTTCTGCGGAGGTTGAACCAGTCATCATATCTCTCAACGGCTTTTGCGGTGGTTAGAAAAAGAGTTGTGTGCATCTGAAAGCGCCGGCGAAAGTACTCCTCGGATAGGTTGGCTTTGGGTCAAAGTAGTCTCTCACGATCTTGGCATGACCCTCCACTCTATCACGGTTGATATGTATGTGGCCAAAGTGTGATCCTCTCCTCAGCCGCCGAACATCATCATTGAAAATCATGCCTAAAACGGTATCAAAGTCATAGTCGTCTTCTTCCTCTTCGGATGACGACGAATCCTCCAAGGCCATCTCCCTCAACCTGTTCACCTACAATTCAAACGGCTAGGTTCAATCCAAACGGCTCAGTGCACAAAGAAACAATAAAAAAACTCACCAAGGCAATTTGACGAACACTTGCGATGCGGTGGTGGTGCACCGACCGGCCGGTGTCTTTCTGACCAAACAGGATGACGACGACGAGAGGGAATGACCTGCAACGGTGTGCACTCAAGGTGAGATGCGGCAGCCGGCAGAAAAAGAAGAAGCAACGAAGCAATCGAACAAATTAACAATGGCAGCGGCGGCGTTTCACCTTGATTCCAACGACGGGGGGCGAACGGAATTGACATTGGGCAGAAGGGCGGCGGGGGCAGGGGAGGCAACGAGGTAGCGGCGGGGCCAGCGAGCTATCGCCGGGAGTCGCGCCGACAAATTTGCAGAGACTGGGGGGGGGGGGGGGGGGGGGGGACACGAGGAAGCGGTGCGGCTTTTACTCAGCCGCCACGCGTTTGAGAATATTTAAGGATGATGTTGGGGCTGGAGTAAAAAATTTACTTCCTTACAACGGGGATCGGCTAGGTGCTGGCTAGAATTTTTACTCCTCTAACCAATTATAAGGGATTGGTTAGAAATGCCCTCATCTAGCAAGCAAAGCTACTTGCACCAACTCGTTCTGTCAGTACGGCCGGTTCCAGACTTCCAGCACTTCTGCTCCCGGTCCAGACTCCAGAGAGAAGCGCCAGTCACTACAATGAGAGAGGCGCCAGTCACCAGTTGCCGAAGATCTTGGATCTTCTCAAGGCCATGTTGGGTCGGATGTGATCGAGTTGCCGCCAGACCGGGGTTCACAAATCACACGATGCCAATTGCCTGGCGCGCAATCGCCGATCAGTGCACCCTCGAGTTCGTCCCTGCCCCGAAGCGCAGTGCGGAGAGGGGCCGGACACCCGAAGAAAGACACGACGAAGCAACAGCCAGTGCGCACGGCTCCCGTCAGACTAATCAGCCGGCCCCAGGCTATATATATGACAGGATAGGAGCTGTGTGATGGACCGCTTAATTTGTGTTCCCTCCACTCACCGGGACCCCGAGCCGCCCCACTACCTGACGGCCACTTGTGCGGTGGTGCACGCCATGGCCGCCTCCGCTGCCACTTCTTCTCGCCGTGGCTTCCTTCGGCTGCTCGCCGCCGCCGCCGTCCTCGTGGCATTCGGGGTCGGGGCTGCCCGTGCTGCGGAGAGCTCGGATGATCGCGCGCTGCTGAGCGTGGCGTCCCTGTTCCCCGGCCCGGCTTGCCCCGCGACAGCAGGTTAATTCCCCGGTCGAGCTCATGATCGCCGCCCGTCAAGCTGGTCGTTTTTCTTCTCTCCGTCGTTCGTTGACTGCTGCGTCTAGCTAATTGAATCCGGCCATGGTTGAATCGCCTGTGTTGTTTCTATTTTTCGGCCTTGGTAATTTCACCTCTTCTTTTGACACCAACTAATAAATGCATACTGCAACGTACCTCGATATGTTGCTATTAGAATAGAATATATATTCCCTTCAGTCCTTTTTACTCTGCATAAAAAGGATCGAAGGGAGTATATTCTATCTAATAGCTTGCAGTATGCATTTATTAGTTGGTGTGATTTTGTCCCATCAAAAATAATCCGGACTTATAAAAACTGTTGAATAAAATCTTTCTAGTATTATTTCAAAAAATCAATTCTACCATGCCACGGAATATGGATCCACCGTCAACCGTTTGCTCTAGGGTTCATGCTATGTTTTATAAGTTTGATTGGTAATACCAAATTATTCTTTCTTAGGGAAAACAAATGTGCTCTTTTTTATAGGAAAAAACGAGTGAGCTCTTTTCTATGATACATGACGAAACCCTATGATATACTTTTTCTAGAAAAATGCAATGAGACATTATGCAACACATTGAAATGATATATTTTTTAATGATGGACGCTGGATCCATGCACAGAATATTGCATGCATGGCTTGATTTCATAATGTAAGACATTTTTTTGACTCTACAATAAGTTGTTTGCTGCAGAACAGCTGAAGTGAACAAAAATACTTCCTCCGTTTCAGTTTATAAATCTTGCGCGTATATTTAGGTTGTCAATTTTATCATCCCAATATGAACTATATAACACAAAAATTATAGCGTTTGAAAATAGAACATCTAAAGTTTATATTGGTATATTTTTTGTAATATATGACTTGTATTAGGTTGGTCAAATTGACGATCTAGAGGTACGCGCACGCCCTGTAAACTGGGAGAGAGGGAGTACTTGAGTTGTCTTTTACTTTTCTTTGACTGGTCGAACGTGACCAACTAGAGACCAAGTTGCTAGAGTGACACTCTGACCAAAACCCACCACCAGTACATATTTTCTGCAATTCCTGACAAGGATGGTTCGATTTCATTGATTACACCTGTAATTCGAATTTATCTTTACTATAAAGGGTTTAATTTCCATCCTGAGGAGTACTATACTGTATTATCTAGCCCAAGTAAAATCTGAATTTTCTGATCCAAGCCGAACATGCCCCTGAAAATGCAGAGCACGGACCCAGCGCTGCGGCGTCAGCGAGGATGAGGATCGTCCACCAGCACGGCCCATGCTCCCCTCTGGCCGATGCGCACGGCAAGCGGCCGGCCCACGACGAGATCCTCGTCGCCGACCAGAACCGCGTCGAGTCGATCCAGCGCCGGGTGTCGGCGACCACCGGCCGGGGCAAACTGACGAAGCGCGCTGCGCCTGTCCAGCCCGCGCCAAAGAAGAGCCCCAGGCACTCGGCGTCCTCCTCCACCCCGTCGCTCCCGGCGACGTCCGGCCGCGCGCTGAGCACGGGCAACTACGTGGTGACCGTCGGGATCGGCACGCCGGCGTCCAAGTACACGGTGGTGTTCGACACCGGCAGCGACACGACGTGGGTGCAGTGCCGCCCCTGCGTGGTCAAGTGCTACAGGCAGAAGGAGCCGCTCTTCGACCCGGCCAAGTCGTCCACCTACGCCAACGTCTCCTGCTCCGACCCCGCCTGCGACGACCTCGACAGCAACGGCTGCACCGGCGGCCACTGCCTCTACGCCGTCCAGTACGGCGACGGCTCCTACACCGTCGGCTTCTTCGCCCAGGACACCCTCACCATCGCCCACGACGCCATCAAGGTAGGCTACACGTGCGCCAATGCGTACGTCACGTGACACGGATCGAGCAATATTGACATGGCGTCGTGCGTGGACGTGCTGCAGGGGTTCCGGTTCGGGTGCGGGGAGAAGAACAGCGGGCTGTTCGGGAAGACGGCGGGGCTGATGGGGCTCGGCCGCGGGAAGACGTCGCTGACGGTGCAGGCCTACGACAAGTACGGCGGCGCGTTCGCCTACTGCCTCCCGGCGTCGTCGTCGGGGACGGGGTACCTGGACTTCGGCCCGGGGTCGGCGGGCAACAACGCGAGGCTGACGCCGATGCTGGCCGACAAGGGGCCGACGTTCTACTACGTGGGCATGACCGGCATCCGCGTGGGCGGGCAGCAGGTGCCCATCGCGGAGTCGGTGTTCTCCACGGCCGGGACGCTGGTGGACTCCGGCACGGTGATCACGCGGCTCCCGGCGACCGCGTATACCGCGCTGTCCAAGGTGTTCGCCACGGGCATGTCGGCGAGCGGGTACAAGACGGCGCCGGCGTACTCGATCCTGGACACCTGCTACGACTTCACGGGGCTGAGCGACGTGTCGCTGCCGACGGTGTCGCTGGTGTTCCAGGGCGGCGCGTGCCTGGACGTGGACGTGTCCGGGATCGTGTACGCCATCAGCCAGGCGCAGGTGTGCCTGGCGTTCGCGTCCAACGGCGACGACGAGAGCGTCGCCATCGTAGGGAACACGCAGCAGAAGACCTACGGCGTGCTCTACGACCTCGGCAGGAAGACCGTCGGCTTCGCCCCCGGATCCTGCTGATTGACAGGCTCGTGGCCATTATTCAATAACTAAGCTGTGTCCACCAAATGGTCAGTGGCTATACATAACTAGTTACATATATGTGAGAAATGCGTATACACTATACACCAACTGTAAGCGATGGAATTGGTACGCTTCGACACAAGTAAAGAAACAGAGAAGTGGTGACACATTGACGCTGTGTTCGTGATGTACAAGCAGATACACAAAGGGGATATTTGGTTGTCTCGGCTGCGTTGAATTCGTGGCCCGCACGCTTGTTAAAGCAGCCCTCGGCTTGGTTGAGAAGAACGGGTTGAATCGGCAGTTTCTTCACAGCCATACTCCAGCAGGCGCAACGTCGCATGAGGCCCCTCCCAACGCTTCACCTTGTACAGGTGTTAAGCCTTTCACGTAGGCAAAAAATATAATGTGCCAAGTTATTTAAGAGGAGAGAGATGGGTGTGGTGACCCCAGGAAGAACTAATGCTAAGCGCGTGAATCTAGGCAAAACATCTAAAAGAAGGGAGCCCATCAATACATGAAGAGCTTTAGTTGCTAAATCATTAAATGAAGCAACCTTAACAACCATAAGCTAAGCACCTATGCATTGGGAATATAGTTGCTAAGCTATTTAATGTGCTTAGCACCTCATCTAAGCACCCATGTATTGGCTCTAACAGGCTGCATGCGTTGGGAAGCGCAGGACTTTAACAGGCGCAACGTCGCATGAGGCTGCATGCGTTGGGAAGCGCGGGAGATTGGACGGTTCGGTGTTAACACCCTATTCCACTCCCCTTATCACTCAAACCCATGTTCTCCCACCATCCCTTCATTGCCATCGATGGCCTATACTGCTCCACTATTGTGCCTCCAAATCCTTGCACCCTACACTAGTGCTCACCTCCGGTGGCTTGCCAGTGTTGAGTCGAGGAGCTTCATACGCGAGGACTTGGAGAGGATGTTGAAGGCTACAACCCCCTTCCACACTTGGCCGCGCTCAACATGTATTGAGTCTCCGTCTAAGGCGGGCACCTCAAGTGTGACATGTGGGACTTCTATGGTCCGGGGACTTCTATGGTTCGGCGGGCACTTTTGTTGCCGATCCCGCTGTCGGTGTCAAAATCGGCAGATCTCGGGTAAGGGGTCCCGAACTGTGCGTCTAAGGATCGATGGTAACAGAAGACAAGGGACACGATGTTTTACCCAGGTTCGAGCCCTCTCGATGGAGGTAATACCCTACGTCCTGCTTGATTGACTTTGCTAAGTATAGGGGTTACAAGAGTTGATGTACCACGAGATCGTAATGGCTAAACCCTAATTGTCTAGCATGTATGATTATGATTGCCTCTACGGACTAAACCCTCCGGTTTATTTAGACACCGGAGGGGGCTAGGGTTGTACAGAGTCGGTTTACAGAGAAAGGAATATTCATATCCGCACGCTAAGCTTGCCTTCCACAGCAAGGAGAGTCCCATCTAGACACGGGAGGAAGTCTTCTGTCTTGTATCTTCACGGCCCATTAGTCCGGCCAATGTCATATAGTCCGGACGCCCGAGGACCCCTTAATCCAGGACTCCCTCAGTAGCCCCTGAACCAGGCTTCAATGACGAGGTGTCCGGCGCGCAGATTGTCCTCGGCATTACAAGGCGGGTTCCTCCTCCGAATACTTCAAAGTAGTCCTTGAACAGAGATCGTGTCCGGCTCTGCAAAAC
The DNA here is from genome assembly GCA_034509565.1 of Triticum monococcum. Classification (NCBI taxonomy): domain Eukaryota; kingdom Viridiplantae; phylum Streptophyta; class Magnoliopsida; order Poales; family Poaceae; genus Triticum; species Triticum monococcum. The sequence continues at coordinate 635,949,074 of CM067847.1, read as the reverse complement.
AGACTCCACATACAACCATAACAGGATATAACATTTAATAAGTCCCATCTACTAACGGCTTTCGAGGCGAGACATGACGTCCCCTGGCTGGTTATTATTTCGAACCGTCTTTCAATCTCTCGTTCCACCTTACGAGACACGGTATTTATTGGCACATCTTGTGAGAGCAGAGATCGTGCCCGTTTATCACGGGATCCCTATCGATATGGGCATGGGTAATCCAACCGTGCCGTTTGCACGATCCCTTGGGAATAGGCGAGCTTTAAGGCCTGTGGGGAGGCGTTCGATATTCATCGCCTTTATAAAGGGTTATAAACCCACCTTTCTCCCCCATGCCTACCTCTTCCTGAGCCTTTCCAGCCCCGAGCTCCAGCGCTCGGGTCTTGATTTCTTTCATTGCTACCAAGCCTTTCTAGTCATGTCCGAATCTAGCTCCCCAGGCAGGTGGACGGTCTCCTCGGTCACCAAGGAAGATATCGCGAAGCTCCGGGAGGCGAGGTACCTAACTGAGGAAATCCCCCACAGGCTTCCTACAAAGGAGTAGGTTATCCCCACACCAAGGCCCGGCGAGCGAGTTGTGTTCATCTCCCACTTCCTCCGTGGGCTAGGGTTCGCTCTCCACCCCTTTGTTCATGGCCTTATGTTATATTATGGGCTAGATTTTCACGACCTAGCTCCGGACTCCTTTCTCCACATCTCGGCGTTCATCATTATGTGTGAAGCCTTTCTCCACATCCCCCCGTACTTCGGCCTATGGCTCAAGACCTTCAGTGTGAGGCCGAAGATAACCGATGGGGAGTAGGCGGAGTGCAGCGACGCTATGGTGAGCAAGCTTGCCAGTACTGTCTGGCCAAAGGGCACTGTCGGTGTCAAAACCGGCGGATCTCGGGTAGGGGGTCCCGAACTGTGCGTCTAGGCCGGATGGTAACAGGAGGCGGGGAACACGATGTTTTACCCAGGTTCGGGCCCTCTCGATGGAGGTAAAACCCTACGTCCTGCTTGATTAATATTGATGATATGGGTAGTACAAGAGTAGATCTACCACGAGATCGAGGAGGCTAAACCCTAGAAGCTAGCCTATGGTATGATTGTTGTCTATGGAGTTGATTCTGATTGCCTACGGACTACAACCCTCCGGTTTATATAGACACCGAATAGGGTTAGGGTTACATAGAGTCGGTTACAATGGTAGGAGATCTTGAATATCCGCATCGCCAAGCTTGCCTTCCACGCCAAGGAAAGTCCCATCCGGACACGGGACGAAGTCTTCAATCGTGTATCTTCATAGTCCAGGAGTCCGGCTAAAGGTATAGTCCGGCTATCCGAACACCCCCTAATCCAGGACTCCCTCAGTAGCCCCCGAACCAGGCTTCAATGACGATGAGTCCGGCGCGTAGATTGTCTTCGGCATTGCAAGGCGGGTTCTCCTCCAAATTCCGTGTACCTGTTGAATAAAGTCCGGTTTCTTGTAAATGTTGCGCTCCTTGGCTTCTACGCTCAATAATGGCCGTCTTCCACGTGTCAAACGAATGCGAAAGGCCGGGGCGTTTTTACATCACACCCCTAGCCATATAAACGAGCCGCCTATTTAACTGGATGGGAATTCAGGTTCAAACCATATCTTCTCCTCTCCGCGAGTTATCATCAGAGCGCTTCCAGCAAAGGTCCATTCCAACATGTCCAGTCGTCGCAGCTCCTCCCCTCGCCCCTCCGGTCCCAAACCCGGGCACTGGGAGAGTTGCACCATCCCGCACAGTGAGTTAGTGTCGCTTCAGGCCAAGGGATTTCTTCCCCCGGCATACATGGTCCCAGTCCGAGCCGGTCTCGCCACCTACAATGGCGGAAAACAAGCGGAGAGCACCCCCAATCCTTCTAAAGGAGAGCGGGTGTGCCTCGTCCCTTATCTAATAAGGGGACTGGGATTTCCAATTCATCCATTTCTCCGCGGGCTTCTGAAGTTTTACGGTCTCCAGCTGCACAATCTCACGCCCGCCTTCGTATTACATATCGCGGGCTTCGTCGCCCTTTGCGAGCTATTTTTAGGCGTTGAGGCTCATTTCGTGCTGTGGAAGAGGTTATTCTGCCTGGTGCCCCGTTCTCAAGAGGGGTCTATCTATCAAGTGGGCGGAGCCGAAGTACGGCGCATCGCCGGGACCGGATACCTATCCGGGACCCCGAAGAAGGCGTCCGAGGACTGGCCTTCGGAATGGTTTTACATAGATGACGTCCCGCTACCGGACCCTATCCGAGTCAGTCTCCCTGAGTTCAACAATGCCCCATTGAAGAAACGCCTGAGCTGGCGTCCACAGAGCTCTCAGAGAGAAAGTGACAGAGACGTCCTTTACCTGATGAGCCGGATAAGACTGTTGGCTCATTCCGGACTAGCCATGATTGGAGTCATGGCCGTATGCATTATGCGGGGGTTGCAGCCGCTTCAATATAGAGGCCACCCCATGTGGGATTTCAACGGGGAGGATGACGCCACCCGTTGCGGTCGTAAGGGGCCGGCCTCAGCCGCCGCCTTAGTGAAGATCTTATCCTCTTTGTACAAGGGAGAAAAGGAGGAATTCCTCCGTGTCAATCCGCAGGCCGGATTCAGTATGTACGATCCTCCAAGTTGGCTAAGTGAACAATTGCGCTTGCCCGTTTGTTTTATACTCCCACGGTTAGATAGGTAGTCTAATGATTTCAATGCAGGAACTGCGACAGGAGGTCAAGGATATAAACAGCCGTCCTCCACAGCCCGAGGACCCAGAACGGTCCCTCAATCCGGACTCCGAAGAGGATCCAGACATATCGGTGGAGCTTATTGACAGGGTGTTCTATCAGCTAAGTAAGGACGATACCTTGGTGGCCATTACGACGGATTACCCAGGGTTAATCCCGGCCTCCCAGGTAAAGGAAACCGGATTCCATTCCCTTGAAAGAGATTCCATTCTCACGTATTCCGGTGTTTCTAACGACAACCGTGTTTTGCAGGGGAGATTTCCGGGGTAGGAGGCCGAACCTGCGGCGGCTAGCCAACGAGGGGCCGCAGGGCCCCGTGGGGCAAAAAGGAATGTAGTACGGACTAAGATGCCGGCGCAAAGGTATAGCGCACCCTCTATTTCCCTGGAGTTATTCTGTCAGGGCATATTAACATTTGTGCTATCTTCAGAATGAAGAGACCTCGCCGGACTACATCCGGAGAGGTTGCCAATCGCGCCTCCACCAGCCAGGCTCCAACGTCTGGCCAGGAAGCGGAGGCGAGCACAAGGCGCGCACCAGACGCTCCTCCGACAGAGGATGAGGACAGGCTGTCTACCACAAATTCTGAAGTGGAGAGTGCCATGAACCACAGGCGTCGCTGGACAGTTCTACGCGATGGTTGTTTCTCCCAAGAGGCTTTAGATGCCTTTAATTCGGGAGATGCGTACCTCCGTGCCGCTCAAAATGGTTTAGCTAGAGCCACGGAGCAGTATGTAAAAGACATACGGGTAAGAAAATTTTGGTTAAATATATATATATATATATATATATATATATATATATATATATATATATGCCAGTAGCCCCGAGACTTGAAGCAGTTAGAGAAACTGATTTAAGGATCATTTAATATGCAGGTTCTTGCAGAGAAGAATACCGTACTGTCCCAGGAGCTGGAAAAGTGCAAGGCCCAACTAGAGGCCGCACTAGCCGCAGCAGGGGAGCCCAAAGAGACCCCCTCAGGTAAGATACACTTTGAAAGATTAGTATTGTGCGGTGTGGATGCAAATCTAACAAATCATATTGCAGATGGCGCCGGACTCGATCCGGACAAGCAACAACTCTTACGCCGGCTAAAGGCCGGTGAGAGTGTGTTGACAAAGGTGAGGCGGGAGAAGAATGATCTTCAGGATGCCAACACCAAGCTGGACGTCGAACTTAAAGATGTTCGTGGCCAGCTGTCGGACTCCATGAAGGAGAATCAGCGGCTTCGATGCGGCATATTTAGTAAGTGCTTGAACGAACTTTGAAAAAAAATTCGGCGAGGAAGTCGATTAACAGAGTAATGTCTGTGGGTATGCTCACAGGTCGTCGTGCAGAGGAGATGCCTGGTTCTATGGGTGACCTTCTTCCCGAACTCTTGCAACTGCACGAGCGAATTCGGCAGGCGATGCGAGGTATTGCCCAAGCCTTATGGCCTGCCCACTCCGTGCCTGAGGGCCTTGGAGAGCTTGCGGAGAAGCTGAAGGGAGCTCGGCGGCGCTTCCGGTTGTGGAAGATATTGGCCTGCCGACAAGGCGCTAGGGAGGCCTGGGCCATGGTGAAGACCCGTTTTACGAAGTCTGACCCAAACCACATAGCCGAGGTCGGACCAGTGGGGCCTGACGAGAAGGAGATCCTTGTAAGCTTAGTATACGACCAAGTAGAGTTGGCCGCGAAGTATTCCCAGCAGGACTGTAAATTAGACAGCCTGTTAGATGGTATAGAAGAGGAATACAATCAGTCAGAATGACTGTGTAATTTTGAATTGACATGTGTAATGCCTTCTAGCCGGATTGTAGATCGTTTGTCGTTGCCGACCTTTTCGCTTCAACCTTGGGACCTGACGGTCCGGAGTGTGTTCGAATACCCTAACGGTTATATAAGAACCGGGGTATGCGTGGAGACCGGGCGTAGGGGTCATCAGTGCTTTATCAGACAAGTGCCCAACTAGTTATGTTATATTACATGGTTAGTGTCGTGGTTCTAACTCTGACAGTGATGTAGGGGGGTATGTATGGAGAGGCTAGATCTCAGCTATGGAGAAGTTGTAAACACACCAGGATGTACGAGTTCAGGCCCTTCGCGGAGGAAGTAACAGCCCTACGTCTCGGTGCCCGGAGGCGGTCGATTGGATTATGTGTGTATGAATTCCAGGGGTGCGAACCCCTGCTACTGAGGAGGGGGTGGCTTATATAGAGTTCGCCAGACCCCTCTGCCCTTAGTAATGCAGGGTTAAAATACATTAAGACTGGGTGTTACTGGTAACGTCCCTAATAAAGTGCTATGATGACCATAAAGACTACTTAATGGCCGACCATTTGCTTGCGGAGTGACTTTAGATCTCCTGTTAGTCGAGTGGTTGGCTTCGTGGTCGAGTGGTAGCTTCCTGGTCGAGTGTCTTGAATCCGTCGAGCGGGATACCTTCAAGTCGATTAAAAGGTGACTTCTTCTAGGGATGTCCTTGGGTAGGGCTCTTAGGACAGGTCCATGCCCCTACCCTAGGTACATAGCTTCATCATTAGCCCCCGAATGGATCGAGGTTCGAGTGGGGAAGGAGTTGGGGGTCCTTCCGTCCGGTCCTTAGTGTTATATGAATGTCTTGTACTAGATCAATCATCACGGATGACGTTGTCGACTTCTTTTGGTCACCTTGATCCATTCTTGGTCTCTCGCCGAGTGAATTTCCTTACTTGTGAAATACCGAGCGCCGGCACGAGCGGGATCTTCTGCTTGATGGGTTGTTCCGCAGCCCGCGGATTTCGCGGGATTTGAATTTCGGGAAGCGAGCGGGACGGGGGCGGCCGCAATAATCGGATGGGGTAGGATGGAAGCTTCTCGATCCCCGCGCCACCTTTTTCGCCACGTACCGCGCGTGCGCCTGTTGCGGGATTTGACGGGATCGCCTCGGCCTACCGGTCAGCCACTCGGAAGCGGCTCCTTATAAGTTGCCGGCTCGGGGCTCCCCAACAGTGTGCTCTCGCCTTTTCTCCTCCCCCCGCAAGGTCCTCTGCCACCTTCGCTCTCACCCTAGCGCCGTAGGTCCATTCGAGCCTCGCCGGCAACGATGGTGAAGGACAAGACGTTGGCTTTGGAGCGCGTGAAGAAGGCGGCGGTGCAGGGGAAGGGGAAGAAGTCCGCTCGGGGTGGATCTTCCTCGAGGACTGCTCTGCCCAGGGATTGGATCCAGGGCGACTGGATGCCCTCGGTGATTCGGCAGGAAGATCTTGTCGACATGGTCGAGGGGGGAGTCATTCCCCATGAAGCTGCGCGTCTCCCGGGGAGAGAAGTCGAACCCCAACCTCGTGATGGTGAGTGCGTCCTCCTCGCCACCCATATCGATCGCGGATTTTCTCTACCTCCTCATCCTTTTTTCCGGAGCTTTTTGAACTTCTTCGGAGCGCAGCTCCACCATTTCACTCCCAATTCCATCGTGTATCTTGCGGCTTTCGTTTCCTTGTGCGAAAGTTTCTTGGGTTGCCGCCCTCATTGGGGACTCTTTAAAAACATCTTCACTTGCCGTTCTCAATCGGTAAAGAAAGCCAAGTCGAGTGACGAACGGACGCAAGTGATCCAGCTGTGCGGGGGCCTGGCGATCCAGATGAGGGGAAAAAGTTCTTTTCCGTCTATCACTTTTCCCGAGTCGGTCCGTGGTTGGCAGTCGACCTGGTTTTACTACCAAAACCAGGTGACCCCAGGGCAGTCGACCGGTCTTCCCCCTTTCTCTCTGGACCGAGCTCAAAAACCCGCTTCTCTGAAAGTGCTGCCAGAGGAAAAGGCGCAAGTCAAGGTGCTGGTTGGTCGAGCGGTTCAGCTTGTCCGAGAGGGCGTGACGAGCATGGACTTGCTGGAGGTCTTTCTGCGGAGGCGCATCCAACAGCTTCAGGCTCGTGACCACCCTATGTGGCTGTACTCGGGTCTCGACGACACCACTCGGATTCACCCAGAGGAGGTCACTGACGAGATGCTGGAAGGGTGGATGTTGAGCATCACAGGGAACAAAGACAGCCCCCGAGGAGCTAGGAGGGTTCCCCCGCTTGACAGTACATACGACGTGGACCAGGTCTGTCCTTGTGTTCCCGACTGAGATCTTGCTTTCTTCATTTGCTCTCTTTGAATCAGTCGACTGACTTTCGACTTGTCTGCTGTTCTCCAGGCAACTATAGAGATGTACTCGTCACCCAATGGAGCACAGGAGCAGGCCGAAGAAGGGGAGGCGAGCAGAGGCGAAAGCGGAGACGAATAGGGGGAGTGGGAATCTGACGGCGAAGGAGAGGGAGACGACGACGTCGACTCCAGCGAAGAGGAGGAGGAGGAGAAGCTAAACCTCCCCGCTCGGAAAGGCGATCCAAGCTTACACACGACCCTGCGCGGGAACGTGGTAAGGCGACTGCTCCCGTTCGGCAGTCGTCGAAGCGCCCTCGGACCTCTTCTCCAGCGCCGACTAAAAAAGCTCCCAAGCACCCCCGCGCGGCGCCGTCTAAGCCACCCAAGGCTCTGCCCAAGATGAGGATGACTGTCCCCGCCATTTCTGGGTAATGATAGAACTTGTTCTCCTTTGTCGACCGTGGATGGATCCTTGGTCGATCCACTGAGCCGACTAACTGTCTTTCAAAATTTGCAGTGCTGCTACTTCTAAGATCTCCGCCAAGGACGATGATCAAGAGATGGAAGATGTTGTTACTTCCAATCCTGGTATGATTACTGATGTTCTGCCTTGAATCGACTGACGATTTCTTATAACTCTGGTCGATTGAATTTTTCTTGTAGCTCCTCCTCATGTTATTAACCTTCCTGACGACGAAGACGAAGCGCCGCTGAGAGTGAGGCGGAACAGGAAAGCGTCGGCTGGCGAGACTCCACAATCCACTCCGGCGCCTAAGGCCGTAGCTCGAGACAGTGGCGATACCACCTGGGCTTCTGTGACTTTCGCCGATCCTCTGACGAGTGTGCGGCCCTCGATGTCGACCGTAAATCCGCCTTCGCTCTTCGCCACACACCACGTCCCTGAGGACCAAGTGGGTGCAGCTAAGGAAGCTATACGCCAAGCAGGCATCATGATGGAGCAGGTCAAGGTGGTTCAAGAAGCCAGCCAAGCGGCTTATGACGCGAGTTCATCTCTTCAGAGTAACGTCCAGGTCAGTCGATTCACTGCTTGTTCTGTTAGGGTATGCTGTCTGAAGAGTCTCTTTTCCGAAGATCTTTAAATCTGTACACCCACTGGGTGTTTCTGTTAAGTTTTTTGGTCGAGTGGGGGCACGCTGAGTGCACCCACTGGGTGTAGTCCCCGAGACTACGGTGGACTGCTGGCAGTCGACTGTAGTCTTTATATTGTGTTGCTGTAGTTTTACTTCTTCACTCGGTCTGGCCAGGCCATGTCGAATGAAACTATATCCGGTCGACTGCAGGCAGTCGATTTTTTTTTTTCAAAACCAGTGGGGGCACACTGAGTGCACCCACTGGGTGTAGTCCCCGAGACTACTGTTGAATGTTTTTGATTCAGCTGTAGTCTTAGAAACGCCATCATTGTCTCTTGGTTACTCAGAAGCAACTTATCTTGGACCTCTGTCGACTGATTTTTGCAGAAATCCTATGAACTTGTGGCTCTCTACACTGAGTTGGAGAACAAACAGATCCAGCTCAACCTGGACTTGAAGCTCGCTCAACAGAACCTGCAGAAGGCGCGAGACGAAGCAAAAGGTATGGCTGGTGAGGTTTCTCATTCTTGACGAGTGACTTTCCTTTCTTGCCCGTTCTTGATGTTGAGTCCACTCGACATTCTGTAGATAAACTGGAGGAAGCTCTGAAGAAGAAGGATCAAGATCTTGCCGAAGCACAGAAGGAGGCCTTGAGAAAAACAAAGCTTGCAGAGGAGAAACTGGCTTCGGTCGGAACTCTTGAACAGGAGAACTCCAGACTGAAAACTGCTCTCGAGACAGCTAATCAAGAGGTCAGCCGACTGAAGAACGACAAGATGGTTCTGCACGACCAGGCGGGTGAGCTGGCGGGGAAGGTAAACGATCTGGAGGCTTATCTCGGTGGACTCGCCAAGAAGCTGTTCGTCATGCTCGAAGGTAATTACTCTGACCCGGCTATCTTGCAGTTACCAAGCCTGTGTAAGGCCACTGTCTTATTCTTGAATCGTGTTTGCAGAATTCTGCCAGAGCTTCGAAGAGGAAACCAGTCGAGTGGAGCCAGGCTTGGATCCCGCCAATTCTCTCGTGAAGGACGAGGCTGCTATGAACGTGCTCCGACTGGAGTCTCGTGTTACCAGCGTTGTTGACTATCTTGCTCGGCTGAAGGTTGCGATGTCGTGGATCGACACATCACTCTAGCCTAGAACGACGCTTCAGAATGACCTCGAGTCCCTGATGGTTCGACTGAATGAAGTCCCGGGTCGAGTGGCGGAATGGAAGAAATCTTTTGCTAGATGTGGTGCTGATGTCGCTCTGTCTCTGGTCCGCGTCCATTGCAAGGAGGCACGAGAAGAAAAGTTGGCCGCCATCCAAGTTGCCAATACCAGGAAGCACAGCTTTCAAGACTTCATGGAGACTTTCATCGCTGCTGCTACTCGTATTGCAGACGGGATTGACTTGGACGAGTTTGTCGCCCCTTCCAGTCCAGTATTCTCATTTTTATTTAATAGTCTCTTATTATTTTATTATTAAATATTAAATAAAGGATAGAGCTATTCTTTTTTCTAGAGACCTCCACTTGAGGAATGAAAAACTTTTATGCTTCGCTTTAAATTTGCCTCGGAATGCCAAGTGGATTTTGTAATCGTTAAACTCTGTCGAGCCGAGGGCTTGAGTACTTTGATCTGAGGTCTGGGACCTTTAGGCCTTATTTGAACTTGATTTCTCGTTGAATATCTTCATGGATTGATCCACCGAGTGGAACTTGATCTTCACTCGGAATAACCTTGTATTTGTGGTGTAACTCCGAAGGAGAAGGTAGCAGTCGATTTGCGCCTCGTCGTCCTTGTGGATTGGGTTGTGTTCCAAACTTAGGCGAGCGCTGGGCCGCAGCTAAGCCTCCGAGTGGGAGGTTTGCTCTCCACTCAGTAGGATTTTTTCAAACTTAGGCGAGCACTGGGCCGCGGCTAAGCCCCCGAGTGGGAGGTTTGCTCTCTACTCGGTAGGATTTTTTAAGCACTTAGGCGAGCACTGGGCTGTAGCTAAGCCCCCGAGTGGGAGGTTTGCTCTCCACTCGGTAGGATTTTTAAACACTTAGGCGAGCACTGGGCTGTAGCTAAGCCCCCGGGTGGGAGGTTTGCTCTCCACTCAGTAGGATTTTTAAACACTTAGGCGAGCACTGGGCTGCAGCTAAGCCCCCGAGTGGGAGGTTTGCTCTCCACTCGGTAGGATTTTTTAAGCACTTAGGAGAGCACTGGGCTGCAGCTAAGCCCCCGAGTGGGAGGTTTGCTCTCCACTCGGTAGGATTTTTAAACACTTAGGCGGACACTGGGCTGCAGCTAAGCCCCCGAATGGGAGGTTTGCTCTCCACTCGGTAGGGTTTTTAAACACTTAGGCGAGCACTGGGCTGCAGCTAAGACCCCGAGTGGGAGGTTTGCTCTCCACTCGATAGGGTTTTTAAACACTTGGGCGAGCACTGGGCTGCAGCTAAGACCCCGAGTGGGAGGTTTGCTCTCCACTCGGTAGGGTTTTTAAACACTTAGGCGAGCACCGGGCTGCAGCTAAGACCCCGAGTGGGAGGTTTGCTCTCCACTCGATAGGATTTTTAAACACTTAGGCGAGCACTGGGCTGCAGCTAAGCCCTCGAGTGGGAGTCTGGCTCACCACTCGGTAGGATTTTTTAACACTTAGGCGAGCACTGGGCTGCAGCTAAGCCCCCGGGTGGGAGGTTTGCTCTCCATTCGGTAGGATTTTTAAACACTTAGGCGAGCACTGGGCTGCAGCTAAGCCCCCCAGTGGGAGTCTGGCTCACCACTCGGTAGGATTTTTTAAGCACTAAGGCGAGCACTAGGCTGCAGCTAAGCCCCCGAGTGGGAGGTTTGCTCTCCACTCGGTAGGGTTTTTAAACACTTGGGCGAGCATGGAGCTGCAGCTAAGCCCCCGAGTGGGAGGTTTGCTCTCCACTCGGTAGGGTTTTTAAACACTTAGGTGAGCAATGGACTGCAGCTAAGCCCCCGAGTGGCAAGTTTGCTCTCCACTCGGTAGGATTTTTAAACACTTAGGCGAGCACTGGGCTGCAGCTAAGCCCCCGAGTGGGAGTCTGGCTCACCACTCGGTAGGATTTTTAAACACTTAGGTGAGCACTGGGCTGCAGCTAAGCCCCCGAGTGGGAGGTTTGCTCTCCACTCGGTAGGATTTTTTAAACACTTAGGCGGGCACTGGGCTGCAGCTAAGCCCCCGAGTGGGAGGTTTGCTCTCCACTCGGTAGGGTTTTTAAACACTTAGGCGAGCACTGGGCTGCAGCTAAGCCCCCGAGTGGAAGGTTTGCTCTCCACTCGGTAGGAATTTTAAACACTTAGGCGAGCACTGGGCTGCAGCTAAGCCCCCGAGTGGGAGTCTGGCTCACCACTCGGTAGGATTTTTTTCACAAACTTAGGCGAAACAGATTCGCAGCTAAGTCACCCACTGGGGGATTTCGTACGCAAACAAAAGTGACAGCAATTATTGGAACACTCTTGTCTTTGATAAAAATGAATTGCGGAAGTTTTTCTTATTACAACTTATCCGAGAGAGAACTCAAGTGTAAAAGGGGCGGAGCAGTTCCGCATTCCAAGCTCGCGGCTCATCGATCTGGCGATCAACATTGTAGAGGTGATACGCTCCATTGTGGAGGACTCTGGTGATGATGAAGGGGCCTTCCCAAGTAGGAGCAAGCTTGTGTGGTTTCTGTTGATCCACTCGGAGGACCAAATCTCCTTCTTGGAAGGCTTGATTCTTCACATTCCTGGCGTGGAATCGACACAAGTCTTGTTGATAAATGGTCGATCTGATCATGGCCATTTCCCTCTCTTCTTCTAAGAGGTCGACTGCGTCTTGCCGGGCTTGTTCTGCTTCATCTTCGGTGTAAAGCTCGACTCGTGGCGCATTGTGAAGTAGATCGCTCGGCAGTACTGCTTCGGCTTCGTAAACCAGAAAGAACGGAGTTCTTCCAGTCGACCGATTTGGGGTGGTCCTCAATCCCCACAGAACCGACGGAAGCTCGTCAACCCATGCGCCTGCTGCGTGCTTGAGATCACGCATCAGCCGGGGCTTTAGTCCTTTGAGAATCAGACCATTTGCCCTTTCAGCTTGTCCGTTCGACTGGGGATGGGCGACCGATGCGTAGTCGACTCGTGTGCCCTAAGAGGCGCAAAAAGCTCTGAACTTGTCCGAATCAAAGTTTGACCCATTGTCAGTGATGATGCTATGCAGGACTCCATATCTGAATGTTAACCCCCTGACGAAACTGATAGCAGTGCAAGCATCAAGATTCTTGATAGGTTTAGCTTCAATCCATTTGGTAAACTTGTCGTCTGCCACAAGCACATGTGTGAAACCGCTCCTGCCTGGTCTCAGTGGACCAACCATGTCCAGTCCCCAAACCGCAAAGGGCCAGACGAGTGGAATGGTCTTCAGGGCTGATGCAGGCTTGTGTGACATGTTGGAGTAGAACTGGCACCCTCCACACTTGTCGACTATCTCCTTTGCCATTTCATTTGCTCTTGGCCAGTAAAATCCCGCTTGGTATGCTTTAGCCACAATGGTCCGAGAAGACGCATGGTGACCACAGGTCCCCGAGTGGATATCATCAAGGATTATCTGACCTTCTTCTGGTGTTATGCACTTCTGACCGATTCCAGTCGCGCTTTCTCTATACAACTGTCCCTTTATGACTGTGAAGGCCTTGGATCGACGGACGATCTGTCGAGCCTCTTCCTCATCCTCCGGGAGTTCTTTCCTCAGGATATACGCGATGTACGGTATCGTCTAGTCAGGGGTGATTGCCAAGACTTCCATGATTAGGTCGACCACAGCAGGAACTTCGACTTCAGTCGGATCTGTGGCACTTTTCGGCTGTGGGGCTTCTTCTGTAAAAGGATCTTCTTGGACTGACGGTGAGTGGATGTGCTCCAGGAACACGTTGCTGGGAATGGCTTCTCTCTTGGAGCCTATCTTTGCCAAATCGTCACCCGCTTGATTTTTCAGTCGGGGGATGTGATGAAGCTCTAACCCCTCGAATTTCTTTTCTAACTTTCTCACTGCATTGCAATAACCAGTCATTGCCGGACTTCTGACGTCCCACTCCTTCATCACCTGATTAACCACCAAATCTGAGTCGCCATAGACCATGAGGCGACGGACGCCGAGTGAAATGGCCATGCTCAACCCATATAAAAGTGCTTCATATTCTGCTTCATTATTGGAGGAATCAAAGTGAATCTGGAGAACGTATCTGAGCTTATCTCCTCGGGGGGAGACTAATACTACCCCAGCACCGGAACCATTTAGCATCTTAGATCCATCGAAGAACATGGTCCAATGCTCCGAGTGAATTTGAGTCGGAAGTTGCTGTTCAATCCACTCGGCGACGAAATCTACGATTGCTTGGGACTTGATAGCCTTCTTTGCTTCAAATTTGATATCTAGGGGAAGGAGTTCAATCGCCCACTTTGCCACTCGACCAGTTGCATCTCTATTGTGCAGAATCTCTGACAGTGGGGCGTCGCTAATGACTGTAATGGAGTGGTCATAGAAGTAATGAGCAACCTTCTTCGTGGTCATATAAATCCCATATACAAGCTTCTGGTAATGAGGATATCTTTGTTTTGAAGGGGTCAAAACTTCAGACAGATAATATACTGGGCGCTGAACTCTGAAGGCCTTTCCTTCTTCTTCCCGCTCGACCATAAGTACTGTACTGACAACTTGTCCCGTGGCCGCAATGTTAAGCAGCAGAGGCTCTTTACTGATTGGGGCAGCAAGCACCGGCTGGGTGGAGAGCAGAGCTTTGAGCTCTGCAAATGCTGCATCAGCTTCTGGAGTCCACTCGAACTTGTCAGACTTCTTCATCAGTCGGTAAAGAGGCAACGCCTTTTCACCGAGACGAGAAATGAATCGACTTAGAGCGGCCAAGCAACCTGTAAGCTTCTGGACATCGTGCACACGCACAGGACGCTTCATCCGGAGTATGGCACCGACTTTTTCAGGATTGACGTCGATTCCCCGTTCGGAAACGAGAAAACCGAGTAACTTTCCACCTGGAACTCCGAATGTGCACTTTGATGGATTGAGCTTGATATCATACCTCCTGAGGTTTGCAAAGGTTTCAGCAAGGTCAGTCCGCAGGTCGGAACCTTTCCGTGACTTAACCACAATATCATCCATGTATGCCTCCGCATTCCGACTGATTTGGGTGAGTAAACACTTCTGAATCATCCTCATGAACGTGGCTCCGGCATTCTTGAGGCCGAATGGCATGGTGACATAACAGAAGCATCCGAATGGAGTGATGAAAGCTGTTTTGATCTCGTCGGGTCCATACAGACGGATCTGATGGTACCCGGAATAGGCGTCCAGAAAAGACAATCGCTCTCACCCCGCGGTCGAGTCGACTATTTGGTCGATGCGAGGGAGAGGAAAATGATCTTTCGGGCAGGCCCGATTGATATGTTTAAAATCAATGCACATGCGAAGTGACTTGTCCTTCTTAGGGACTATGACAACATTGGCGAGCCACTCGGAGTGGTAAATCTCTCGGATGAACTCCGTTGCTAAGAGCCGAGCCACCTCCTCGCCAATAGCTTTCCTCTTCTGGACGGCGGACCGTTGAAGATGTTCTTTCACAGGCTTAAATTTTGGGTCGACTCGTAGATGGTGCTCAGCCAGCTCCCTGGGAACTCCAGGCATGTCAGAGGGCTTCCATGCGAAGATGTCCCAGTTCTCACGGAGGAACTGGATGAGCGCTTCTTCCTATTTGGAGTCGAGCATCGTCGAGATGTGAGTCGGGGTAGCATTGGGGTCGGTCGGGTGAATGTGGGCTGGCTTTGTTTCACCGGACGACTGAAAAGTTGATTCTGAAGCAGGCTTCTTGGCTCGTAGCAATTCACTTGGATCGGCAGTCTTCTGGTACTCTTGCAGCTCGACCACTGCCATCTGAGCATCAGCGATCTTTGAACCTTTCTGAAAACACTCTTCTGCTTTCTTTCGATTGCCTGTAACAGTGATCACACCTCTGGGGCCAGGCATCTTCAGTTTGAGATACACATAACACGGTCGAGCCATGAAGCGCGCATAAGCTGGCCTGCCCAAAATGGCATGATAAGCACTTTGGAAGTCCACAACCTCGAATGTCAACTTTTCCTTGCGGTAATTCTTTGAATCACCGAAAACCACATCAAGAGCAATCTGGCCGAGTGATTCGGCTTTCTTCCCAGGAATGACTCCGTGGAAGCTCATGTTACTGGTATAGAGCCTGGACATCGGAATGCCCATCCCTTTCAATGTATCTGCATACAGTATGTTCAGGCCACTGCCACCATCCATCAGGACTTTGGTCAGTCGAGTGCCTTCGACAACTGGGTCGACCACCAAAGCTTGCATCCCAGGGGTGGCAATGTGCGTAGGGTGATTAGACTGGTCAAATGTGATGGCAGTCTGAGACCATTTCAGGTAACTGGGTGTTGCCGGAGCAACCATATTCACCTCATGGTTAATGACTTTCAGTCGACTTTTGCTTTCGACATCAGGAAAAATCATCAGGGTGGAATTGACTTGGGGGTATCCATCGTCACTATCTTCTTTGTCCTCAAATCTGTCTGACTCTTTTTCCTTGTCTTTTGACTGCTTGCCCTGAAACTGCTGGATCAGGAGCCGGCACTGTCGAGTGGTATGTTTTGGGTAAATAAGATTACCCTCTTCATCTTTCTTGGTGTGGATGTGACATGGCAGATCCAAAACATCATTTCCATCTTGATCCTTAACTTTCTTGGGGTTCCAGGGCCCCTTGGGTTTCCCTTGAATTTTCCCTGGGTTACGGCCAGGGCCTCCCCAGGGGTGGCTGGCTCGGCCTCCCGCTTCTGTTTCCGACTGGAATTTCCTCCGGCTTCTTGGGCGACTGCCTTGTGCTTGCCACTCCGGAGGCGATCTTCGTCTTCACCATTAGCGTATTTGGTGGCAATCTCCATCATCCGATTCAGAGACATCTCTCCAGTTCGACCGAACTTCAGATTCAATTCTCTGTACTTAACGCCTTCTTTAAAGGCACAAACTGCTTGATGATCTGGTACATTCTCAACTGTGTGATGCAATGTGATCCACCTATGGATGTAATCCCTCAGAGTTTCATTCGGTTTCTGCACGCAAGACCGCAATTCTGTAAGGCCTACAGGTCGCTTGCATGTTCCTTCAAAGGTTGTGACAAACACTCGGGAGAGGTCCTCCCAAGTGTAGATGCTGCTGGGCGCTAACTGATTCAGCCACGCTCTGGCTGAGCCCTCCAACATGAGAGGCAAATGCTTCATAGCTACCTCATAATTACCATCGCCAATCTGGACAGCCACTCGGTAATCTTCGAGCCAAGTGTCAGGCTTAGAATCACCGGTGAACTTGCTGACTCCAGTCGCCAACCTGAAGTTGGGAGGAATCACTGCGGCTCTGATGGCTCGACTGAAACACTCTGGCCCTGAAACATGTACTCTGCTGCTGGCAGGCGCATCTCTGTCGTGGCCTTCTCGGTGAGCTCGGTTCCTATCAAACAAACCCTGAACGAGGATGGATCTCGCATCAAAGCCTGGGTCTCTGGGGTCGACTGGAACCCTCCGCCCAACACTGTGAGGGCGTCTGTCATCCCGCTGCCGAGGCGCATATGACCCACTCCTCGGGGGAGGGGTTGGCACTCGACGCCGATCATCACGATCGAAGCGGTGATCATACTGCTCATTTCTTCTGTACTGATCATGCCAGTCTCCACGTCCCTCATGCCTCTGGGGTGATCTTGGGCTGTGAGCCGACTGGACTGTATCCGTTGCAAAGGATCGACTATGGATCCTATTCCGCGACTGAGAAACAGCGGAATTCTGGTTTCCCGCTGCCCGGAGCAACGCTCTGATTTGCAATAGGCCCCTGCCAGCCTCCGACTGGGAGGGCTGAATCGATTCTGCTATACGGGCCGCGGCTGCCAAATTCTAAACTGGGGTTCGATATACCTGCATAGGCGGGAAGAGCTGACGTTGACTGGACTCGGGAGCTCGCTGACGCGCTTGCTCCTCGAGTATTCGCTGGAGAATCTCCAGTCGAGTGCGCTCGGCCAAATTAGCCAAGCGCGCGTCCTCCCAGGCCCGGGCCTCGGGGGTTTCTCTGACGATAGGAGTGTGGAGTGCATCCATGTTCCAGCGGCGAAGCTCCTCTCGCTACAATGATGTGAGAGGTTCGGGGAGATACTCATCGTGGGGATGCGACGGGTCGCCTCCACCCGCGCCTCCATCGGCGCGAGGGAAACTGGGAGGACTGTGTGTTCCATCGACCGCCAGAACCTGAGCCGCTGGGTCGCTGCTGTCGCACTCGGATGCGGTCTCCGCGGAGCCAGTCGAACAGGCCGTAGAGGGATTCGTCGGGCTCGATTGCCGCGACTTGTGGGGCTGCCGACCGGCGAGCCACGGCATGCCTCACCCACCTCTGAAGTCTCGGCCGACCGGAGCACTTGCGCCGGGGGGAGACAGGGCGGGAAGATGACATGGGAGCCGACCGATACTGGGTCGACGGCTGCCGCAGGAGGACGCCACGAACACATGCGCGGAAGTGCGTCGCACCGCAGACGGGGAGCGCGTCGATGTCGAGTGGAGCCTCCTGAAGCCAAGCGGAGTCGTCGGCGATGAACGTGAGCGCGCCGAGACAGATCTCGCGGCCCTCCACCAAATCTCCGCACGAAAACATGATCAAAGGGATCGGAAAAATCGCAACTTCTCCAACTAGGCGCTAAGACTCCTGCCCCACGGTGGGCGCCAACTGTCGTGGTTCTAACTCTGACAGTGATGTAGGGGGTATGTATGGAGAGGCTAGATCTCAGCTATGGAGAAGTTGTGAACACACCAGGATGTACGAGTTCAGGCCCTTCACGGAGGAAGTAACAGCCCTACGTCTCGGTGCCCGGAGGCGGTCGATTGGATTATGTGTGTATGAATTCCAGGGGTGCGAACCCCTGCTACTGAGGAGGGGGGTGGCTTATATAGAGTTCGCCAGACCCCTCTGGCCCTCAGTAATGCAGGGTTAAAATACATTAAGACTGGGCATTACTGGTAACGTCCCTAATAAAGTGCTATGATGACCATAAAGACTACTTAATGGCCGACCGTTTGCTTGCGGAGTGACTTTAGATCTCCTGCCAGTCGAGTGGTGGCTTCGTGGTCGAGTGGTAGCTTCTTGGTCGAGTGTCTTGAATCCGTCGAGTGGGATACCTTCAAGTCGATTAAAAGGTGACTCCTTCCAGGGATGTCCTTGGGTAGGGCTCTTAGGACAGGTCCATGCCCCTACCCTAGGTACATAGCTTCATCAGTTAGTAAGAAACATCTTCCAGAGAGAATAGTTCCGTTAAGGGTTCCTTTCGCTGGGAGGCATGGCCTAAGGTGCATGTCCGGACAGCGTGAAGAGACGCAAAAAAAGCATCTGGGGGTGCATAAAATGAGTAAAAAGATCATCTTTTATTTCACCGACCAAATATTCCCTTAAGAACGCTAGCTTTCGGCTTCACCCAGTCTGAGGTACACATCCGGCTGACCCGGCAGTAACAATCGCAGAGGTGCTCCCTTTACCGCCTAGCCGAACAATAGGGAACGTAGGGGTAAGAACAGGAGCCAGGCAACCCAGCTTGGCCAAAACTTAAGTCATATCGATGCATATAATGGTGAAGAAAAAGGTACATGCGGAAGTTTGACGCATGTGTTGGGCGTGAAGCCCGCATAAATAAGCTTCTGTTAAAGAAGCCCCCAGGTTTAATGAGCGCGAGTGGCGTGTGACTATATGAGCCTTTAAGGGCTATAAAAGAAAAAATGGGAAGGAGAGAAATGTAAGACAGAAAAATTCAACAAGGAATGGACAGAGGAAGGAGACGAACACAGAGTCCGGCGCTAGGCATAGAATCTTCGGAGACGGGCGGCGTTCCATGTGTTCGGCTCGAGTCGGTTGTTCGACGCATCTCGCAGGCGGTATGCCCCACCGGTCAGGACTTGGTCGATTATGAATGGACCTTCCCACTTGGGCTTGAGTTTGTCCTTTTTCTTATCCGGCAGGCGTAGAACTAGTTTGCAAACATTGTAATTTTTGGCCCGTACTTCTCTGCTTTGATATCTTCGGGCCTGCTGTTGATAAAATGCGGAACGGGCTTTTGCCACGTCACGCTCCTCCTCCAAGGCGTCCAAGTTGTCCTTCCAATTGAGCTCGGCTTCTCTTTCTTCGTACATGCACACTCTAGGTGAGTCATGAATTATGTCGCAGGGCAGAACTGCTTCTGCGCCGTACACCATATAAAATGGTGTGTAACCGGTGGTGTGATTTGGCATGGTCCGCAGCCCCCATAGCACGGAGTCGAGCTCCTCTACCCAGTGCGTGTTAGATTCCTTGAGGGACCGCACTAGTATGGGTTTAATGCCGCTCATGATAAGACCATTTGCACGTTCGACCTGGCCGTTGGTTTGTGGGTGATAGACGGGAGCATAATCGAGCTTGATGCCCATGTTTTTGCACCAGAGTTTTACCTCGTCGGCGGTAAAGTTTGTACCGTTATCGGTTATGATGCTGTGGGGGACGCCATAACGGTGTAGAACCCATGATATGAAGTCTATCACCGGTCCGGATTCGGCCGTTTTAACAGGCTTGGCTTCTATCCATTTGGTGAACTTATCCACCATGACCAGTAAGTATTTTTTTCTTATGGGTTCCACCTTTAAGGGGTCCGACCATGTCAAGCCCCCAGAACGCAAAGGGCCAGGTGATGGGTATAGTTTGGAGTGCGGTGGGTGGCACATGGCTTTGGTTGGCAAAAAGTTGGCAACCAGCGCATCGTTGGACTAGGTCCTGAGCGTCTGCCCGGGCCGTCAGCCAATAAAAGCCTGTACGGAAAGCCTTGCTAACAAGGGACCGAGCAGCGGCATGGTGACCACCGAGTCCGGCGTGAATTTCAGCCAGAAGGTTCCGCCCTTCCTCTTCGGAGATGCACCTTTGAAGGACTCCGGTAGTGCTTTTCTTATAAAGCTCTCCCTCATGGACTCTGTAGGCTTTAGCTCGCCGCACTATGCCGCGGGCCTCGTTTTGTCCTCCGGGAGTTCCTGCCTAGTAAGGTAGGCTAGGAATGGTTCTATCCATGGGCGATAACCGCCATTATTACGTGGGCTGAAGGTGTAATTTCATTGGCAGAGCCTCCAATTGTGTCAGATTGTTCGGCGTCGAGTGGTGCGGCTCGGTTCGGGCTGTTGTTTGCGGGTTCCCCCTCCCATGCTACGAATGGCTTGAATAATCTTTCCAAAAAGATGTTAGGGGGGACTGCATCACGTTTTGCCCCGATGCGTGCTAGGACGTCCGCCGCTTGATTGTTTTCTTGGGCTATATGGTGAAACTCCAGCCCTTCGAACCGAGCTGACATTTTTAGGACGGCATTGCGGTAAGCTGCTATTTTTGGGTCCTTGGCGTCGAAGTCTCCATTTATTTGGGATATCGCGAGGTTTGAATCCCCGCGTACCTCTAGGCGCTGGATACCCATGGATACTGCTATCCGGAGGCCATGTAGGAGGGCCTCATATTCGGCTGCATTGTTGGAATCCGTGTACATGATCTGGAGCACATATTGGACTGTGTCACCTGTGGGGGACGTCAGGACGACGCCGGCCCCCAGTCCGGCCAACATTTTGGAGCCATCGAAATGCATAATCCAGTTTGAATATGTGTCGTACTCTTTAGGGAGCTCGGCCTCCGTCCATTCTGCGACGAAGTCGGCCAAAACTTGCGATTTAATAGCTCGCCGTGGCTTATAGGTTATATCAAACGGGAGAAGCTCGATGGCCCATTTTGCAATCCAGCCCATTGCATCGCAGTTGTTAATGATATCGTTGAGTGGTACTTCCGAGGCTACTGTTATGGAACACTCTTGAAAGTAGTGTCGTAGCTTCCGGGATGCCATGAATACCGCGTATGCAATCTTTTGATAATGCGGGTACCGAGATTTGCATGGAGTGAGGACAGTGGACACATAGTAGACTGGCCTTTGAAGGGGGAATTTGTGTACGTCCGTTTCCCGCTCGACAACGAGTACTGCACTGACAACTTGATGTGTTGCTGCAATGTACAATAACATTGGTTCGCCGGTGTTTGGCGCGGCCAGGACTGGGTTTGTTGCCAATATGGCTTTTATTTCATCAAGTCCGGCCGTGGCGGCATCCGTCCACTCGAAGTGTTCGGTGCGCCGAAGGAGGCGATAGAGGGGTAGTGCCTTTTCTCCCAAACGGGAGATGAAGCGGTTTAAAGCCGCCACGCATCCGGTTAATTTTTGTATTTGTTTAAGGTCCTTTGGGACATCCAATTGTGACAAAGCTCGGATCTTGGCTGGATTTGCTTCAATTCCTCTACCGGATACAATGAAGCCCAAGAGCTTTCCGGCTGGAACGCCGAAGACGCATTTTTCCGGGTTGAGCTTGATGTCATATTTTCAGAGGTTATCGAATGTAAGCCTCAAGTCGTCTACTAGAGATTCGACATGTCTTAATTTGACGACCACATCATCCACGTATGCCTCCACTGTTTTGCCGATCTGGTTTGCCAGACATGTCTGGATCATGCGCTGATATGTTGCGCCAGCATTTTTCAGCCCGAAGGGCATTGTGTTGAAGCAGAATGGGCCGTATGGTGTGATGAATGCTAACAGCAGCTTGGTCTGATTCTGCCATCTTGATTTGATGGTAACCGGAGTATGCGTCGAGGAAACACAATGAATCGTGTCCTGCGGTGGCATCGATAATTTGATCGATACGGGGGAGGGGGAAGGGATCCTTTGGGCAAGCCTTGTTAAGGTCTTTAAAATCGACACACAGGCGCCAGGATTTGTCCTTCTTTGGTACCATCACTAGGTTTGCTAGCTAGTCCAGATGTTTTATGTCTCTGATGAATCCGGCCTCCAATAGCTTGGCTAGCTCCTCTCCCATAGCCTGTCTCTTGGGTTCAGAAAAACGCCGAAGGGCTTGTTTGACAGGTTTAAATCCTTTCTGGATATTTAAGCTGTGTCCGGCCAGCCCGCGTGGGATCCTTGGCATGTCTGAAGGGTGCCAGGCGAAGATGTCCCAGTTCTCTCATAGGAACTCCCGCAATGCGGCGTCGACATCAGGGTTCAGTCGTGCCCCGATGGAAGCTGTTTTATTGGGGTGCATTGGATGGACCTGGAATTTGACTATTTCGTCAGCTGGCTTGAAGGATGTGGATTTGGATCTCTTGTCAAGTATCACATCATCCCTGTTAACCGTGGAGCGCAGCGCAGTCAGTTCCTCGGCCGCCAAGGCTTCGGATAGTGCCTCAAGGGCTAATGCGGCTCTCTTGTTTTCGGCGCGGAGTGCTATGCCTGGATCACTAGCTAGAGTGATGATTCCGTTCGGCCCGGGCATCTTAAGCTTCCTGTACCCGTAATGGGGTATTGCTTGGAAGATTGTGAATGCTTCCCGCCCTAGTAAAGCGTGATATCCGCTCTTAAACGGGGCCACCTGAAACATGACTTCTTCGGACCTGTAATTATCTGGCGTACCAAACACCACATCTAGTGTGATTTTTCCTGTGCAGCGCGCTTCCCGACTGGGGATTATTCCTCTAAAGGATGTGCTGCTTCGCTCGACGCGGTTCCAGTCTATTTCCATTTTTTAAGGGTTTCCTCATAAATGAGGTTCAGCCCGCTGCCTCCATCCATGAGCGCCTTGGTGAGGCAAAAGCCGTCCACTATGGGACTGAGGACCAATGCGGCTGGTGCTCGGGTTGTTCGGAATCTAGGTTCATCACTTGCGTTGAAGGTAATGGCAGTGTCGCTCCATGGATTTATTGTTGCAACTTGATAGACTTCGGCGAGGCTGTGGAGTGTTCTTTTTCGCACATTGTTTGATGCGAAAGTCTCGAAGACTGTGAGAACGATACTGGTGTCCTTGGGCTGGCTTTCTGCGGCCTCCGGAATTAAGAGGTCCTCGCCGATTTTGGCCACCTGCCGGAGTATCCAACATGCTCTAAGGATGTGAGTTGGTGTGGCATCCTCTGTACTGTGAATTCTACAGGGTCCATCAAGCCATCTTTCCAGTATGGTTCCATGCCCTATAGAGGGTTTTGGTTTTTTGGTGTTTATCCCGGGTGTCCTATGATGATGCACCCTCTCAGTTCGGACGGGATTACTATTCAAGGCCGGATTATCCCAAAATTTTATTTCGGTTTTCCAGGCGCTTTCCATTGCACAGTATTTTTGTACTATGGACGCCAAGTCAGCGAAGCATGTGATATCACGATGACTTACGGTGTTGAGGATTCCCTTGTCCGTGCAATTACTGCAGAAAATTGAGATTGCGTCTCCCTCACGGCAATCCTTTATCCTGTTCATAACCAGGAGGAATCTGGCCCAGTAATGATGTACTGTTTCCTCGGGCCTCTGCTTGATTCGGGAGAGATCGCTTATGATCGGGTGGGCGGGTGTCGTTGAATCTGAAACCTCACCCAATCCAAGATTCGGAAGCCGAAGAGTTTCCGAACTCTGAAGTTCAGATTCTTGGGTGTTGTCCAATGAATCTGGCCCGTTGCCTGATCCTAAGCTCAGGTCTTGAGTTACATCCTCCGCTCCGTGGGTATCCGGCTTTGAGGGGTCGGGAATTCGGACGTAGCTAGTCCTTAAAATAGATGAAGGGTCACCGCACTGCGCCTCTACCACGGCAACGTGGTGGGTGACTTGGGGAGAGTTAATTTCTCTTAGATCGGGTTTAAGCCCAACCTGGTCGTAATCCGTAGCGACCCCCAGGGCGGCGATGCGATCCAAGAGCTCATTTAGGGAAGAGAGCTCCATTGGATCTAGCTGTTCGGCGAGCTCCGAGCTGACGTGTAGGTTGCTTTTGATGACCCGAGAGGTCACCGTCGGCGCAACAGCCAAACAGGCGGTCATGAGGAAACCACCCAACCGGAGCGTTTGGCCGACAGCCAAGGCTCCCTTAGCAACGGCGCCGTCTTTAAAGACGGGAGGAGGCATCCTTCATGATTGCGACACCACAGAGGAATTCTCAATGAAAGCACCAATGTCGGTGTCAAAACCGGCGGATCTCGGGTAGGGGGTCCCGAACTGTGCGTCTAGGCCGGATGGTAACAAGAGGCAGGGAACACGATGTTTTACCCAGGTTCGGGCCCTCTCGATGGAGGTAAAACCCTATGTCCTGCTTGATTAATATTGATGATATGGGTAGTAAAAGAGTAGATCTACCACGAGATCGAGGAGGCTAAACCCTAGAAGCTAGCCTATGGTATGATTGTTGTCTATGGAGTTGATTCTGATTGCCTATAGACTACAACCCTCTGGTTTATATAGACACCGGATAGGATTAGGGTTACATAGAGTCGGTTACAATGGTAGGAGATCTTGAATATCCGCATCGCCAAGCTTGCCTTCCACGCCAAGGAAAGTCCCATACGGACACGGGATGAAGTCTTCAATCTTGTATCTTCATAGTCCAGCAGTCCGGTTGAAGGTATAGTCCGGCTATCTGAACACCCCCTAATCCAGGACTCCCTGAGGCACCTTCTCGGAAACCTCCGACTTATGGCAACGGGAGTGGTTTTACATCATAGAACCTCGCGGTACCAAATGGGCAGCCACACCTGCATTCCGATCTGGTCCTCCATTGCAACTTGCATCGTGGATTAATAAGGGGCTTGACTGGGGATCAACGGATGAAGTGCAGACGATACAAAGTCGTATCCAGAGCATCCTTGAAAAGGACACTAGCCTTATTAATGTGATCCAGGTGATGCTTGTCCGCCGGGTCCTCCTGTGTCAGCGACGACCTCTCCACATGTGGGAGTTCAACCCAGAAGGACCGCGGACCCTTCAGCAATTTTTTGACACGACGCACAGAGGGGTGCGGAAACTATTCTTGAAGGCTCGAAAGCAATGGTCGGACACATCCGAGGACACCGGCCTTGACTGCAATCATCCGAATACCCCGGTAAGTACCCAACTCCCGAACGCAATTCGGTTAATTATCCCATAGCGATGTACTGAGAAACCTATCTTCAACCAGGGCTGGATAAAGAAGGTGGAGCGGATCAGGTGTCCGGCTCCACTTCCCGAAGACTCAGCAGATCATGTGTTAATGAGGATGCTGGCTCCGGTGCTGTATCAAATGTCGGCGAGTGAGGACAAGAAGAAGAGCAAGAGGGCTGAAGATGGCCTCCGCTCTAAAGGTCTACTGGATGCTATATCTGGGGAGGATGAAGCTACCTCTTCCGAAGACAAAGGGGAAGAGGAAGAAAGGGATATCTCTTCCCCCCACGGGAAGAAAAGGACTACCCCCGAAGGCTTGGAGGTGGAGGCACCCAAGAGAGGGAAGATATCTCTATCAGATGGTTCAAGTTCGGAGGACGATGTTGACGCAGAGCTCCATTTTAGGGACAAGCCCTTTGCCGAATCATAAGTGAACAAGGATGCTCTAGACATATCCTGTTTTTGCAAGGGTAACATTTAAACCATATGTTCGCAGGCCGGCCCATTATCTACCTCCACAGTCCTCCTCATCGGGGGACTTGCTTCCGGAGATGATGGAAAGTGAGACGCCTCCACAAGCTTCACCGCCCCTAAGGGCGGACGACTTCGAGGTGTCGTCCCGGTGGATCTCCCCCAACCATCCGGCGGCACGGGGGACAGAGGAAATAGTGCCAGAAGGTGATATATCGACCGTCAGGGGCCCAGAGGAGGCAGCCCCCGCGGGGACCAACAATAAGGGCCCCGAACTATCCGTCTTACAGCCGGAGAGGACTCCAGGGTCGAATAAGCGTACCCTTTTGGAGGGGGTTTGCACTCCCACAGCAGCCTTCGGGAATTCGAAGGTGCCGGATACGCTGATGGGTACCTTGCAAAGTGCATTCATCACAAAGGAACATCGTACCTTGATGTGTACGGTAGTTGAGAGGATTCTGTCCGCGAGAAGCGGATTGAATGAAGCCTTCACAAGCCTGCTGAGAGGCTTCGAGGTACGCAATGTAATAACTGCTCTTTTCTTGCAAAAATGCACTTGTGTATAGATAGTAGCCCCTGAGACTCTGGTCAGCTTCCATAGGGAGGCGATCAGAGGATCGGAAAGGATTTGCTCAGGAAGTAACATGATGAATTTGAAAGCAGGCTGTGATGTCCAAGGTGACTGCCCAAGCCACGGAAATTGCAGATTTAAAGCAAAAACTTGAATTAGTTGCTGAAGATATTACCCATATTAATAGGCGGCTTGACGAGGCACAAGGTATGTTTTGGGACCGCCCGATTACGCATGTATAATAGTATGAGCACGAAGCTGAAAACTATACAATGTGATATGCGTGACTGTAGATGGTGCTACCGCGGTTGAGACCCTGCGAGCTGAGCTTGCCCAGGCCAAGGAGCAGGCCAGAGTGGGTAATGCGGCTGTCCAGAAGGCGGATGCTGATTTAAAGCTGAACAGGCCACTGGGCGCCCGTGCGAGGAGAGAATATTTGTCATGGAGCGAGAGCTATAGGATGCCACCAGCAAATGAAAATTACTCGAGGAGGGTAACAAAGCCAAGGCCGACGAACTCGAGAAGGCCATACATGAGGTAAGGGAGGCACGGTCCGAGTCTAGAGCGGCTCGGGAGGAGATCCGTCAAGCTGGGGAGATAGCGGCTGGTAAGCCCTTTCTTTTACAGACTAAATTCGGTGACCCAAAGTATGCTCTACTTAATCAAGTGTGGAGTTCTCCAGACGTGTTCTTGGACCTGCCGAAGAGTGTCTTCGATGCGGCGCAGTTCTTCCAAGCACGAGAAGGATGTTCTGCGGAGAAGCTTTTCTGGTCACAATTCAGCGTGCCACGGCGTCAGGCGTTGCTGAACGAACATATGGCACAATGGGCCGAGATCCATAAGATGTCCGGAGCTGCCATGAAGGACATCGTGGTCCGGCTATGGTCGGCTGAGCCCATTCCGAACAGTGCCGCGTATCGACGCCGTCAAGCGGTCAGTGTGCATAGAAGGTGCTCGGATGGCCTTTGCCCACGGTAAGGATGGCAATTTTATCCATGGACATGGATATCCATGGATATCCGACCCGAAAGTATAGGGTTTGGATATGCTTTTGTGTCCATGGGCGGCGCCCAAACCCGACCCGATTGTTCATGGGTAGGGCATGGATATAATCTTGTACCCATGGATATACCCAAACCCGACCCGATAGTATGACTTAATGGGAAAAAAATCTGCCATCCCTGCCCCACGTTCAAATGTCCCACGACAATTTTACACTTTTTTAATCTAAAACATGCATAAGAAATCACACAATCCCCATTGTAACTTTTATAAGTTGACAGTCAATCCCCTCTGTAACATACTCCAACACCCCTTCCCTTATTTTTATCTCCTTCTTAAATGACTCGTCATTCTCATCTATTAGAAAAACACTAAATGATCCTAGGTTGTTACTGGATGTTGATTTACCATAAGTGAAGCCTAGCTTGCCACGAGGTGAAGAATGAAAGAGTTTATGTTAATATTGTGTTAAGTTTTATTTATATGTCTCGAGAGGGCCCAATGGATATCCAGTGGATATGGATATCCATCGGATTTGGACATGGACACAATTTTTCACCCATGGGTTTTTTCATGGGCAGGCAAAGACTATCTTCATGGATATGGATATGGATTTGATATTGTTCAACCCGATCCAAACCGAACCTGTCGGTGTCAAAACCGGCGGATCTCGGGTAGGGGGTCCCGAACTGTGCGTCTAGGCTGGATGGTAACTGGAGGCAAGGGACACGAAGTTTTACCCAGGTTCGGGCCCTCTTGATGGAGGTAAAACCCTACATCCTGCTTGATTAGTATTGATGATATGGGTAGTACAAGAGTTGATCTACCACGAGATCAGAGAGGCTAAACCCTAGAAGCTAGCCTATGGTATGATTGTTGATGTGTATGTTGTCCTACGGACTAAAACCCTCCGGTTTATATAGGCACCGGATAGGGTTAGGGTTACATAGAGTCGGTTACAATGGTAGGAGATCTTCATATTCGTATTGCCAAGCTTGCCTTCCACGCCAAGGAAAAGTCCCTTCCGGACACGGGATGGAGTCTTCAATCTTGTATCTTCATTGTCCAGGAGTCCGGCTGAAGGTATAGTTCGGCTATCCGAACACCCCCTAATCCAGGACTCCCTCAGTAGCCCCTGAACCAGGCTTCAATGACGACGAGTCCGGCACACAAATTGTCTTTGGCATTGCAAGGCGGGTTCCTCCTCCAAGTACTTCATGGAAGGTAGTGTCCGGCTCTGCAAAATAAGTTTCCACATATTGCCACAGAGAGAATAATATTTACACCAATCCAATCTGCTGATGTATTCCATAGTATATCACACTACGGCCAAGCCTTTATTCGAACCGTTTTACTATCCCATCTCAGCGCGTTATGCGAGGCGGTTCCTTGGCACGTCTTGTTAAAGCAGAGATCGTGTCCCCTTATTTCGGGATTCTCATCAATACGGGCATGGGTAACCCAACCGCGCCTTTGATTACGACGCTTGGGAGATAAGCGAGTTTTTTCAGGCTGGTGGGGACATGTAGTTGCGTCCACCCATATAAGGGGATAAGGATCCACCTTTTCACCTACGCCTTCTTCCTCCTTCACCTATCCATTCTTGCGCACTCGAGCTCCATCGCCCAAGTCTGCACTCCTCACCCCAACCTTCTCCAGCCATGTCCGGAGCGGGAGGCAAGTGGATGGTCTGCTCCGTCACGGAGGGACATATCAAAAAGCTGAGGAAGGCCGGATACCTGTCTAACAACATCGCGTACCGGCTCCCCGAAAAGGGGCAGCTCATCCCCACCCCTAGGCCCCATGAGAGGGTAGTGTTCCTCCCCCATTTCCTTCGCAGACTGGGCTTCCCTCTCCACCCATTTGTACGGGGGCTCATGTTCTACTACGGCCTGGATTTCCACAATCTGGCCCCGAAGTTTGTCCTCAACATCTCGGCGTTTATCGTCGTGTGCGAGGCTTTCCTCCGCATCCGCCCCCATTTCGGCCTATGGCTCAAGACCTTCAACGTCAAGCCGAAGGTGGTGCGCAGCAACCAGGCGGAGTGCGGAGGAGCCATGGTGGGCAAGATGGCCAACGTCCTATGGCTCGATGACTCCTTCGTGGAGAGCCTAAAGGGGTGGCAATCGGGGTGGTTTTACATCACCGAGCCGTGCGACCCTAAGTGGGTCGCAGCCCCCGAGTTCTGGTCCAGACCTCCAACGTGGCTCATGTCCTGGAAAGAGACGGGCCTATCGTGGGGCAGCCAAAAGGAGGTGACCGGACTACAAACATGCATCCAATCCCTGGTGAACAAGCAGCTCGGGCTTGTCAATGTTGTCCAGGTTATGCTCATCCACTTGATCCTCCCGTGTCAACAACGGGCCTTCAACCTGTGGGAGTTCGATCCGGCGCGGCACCAAACCCTGAGCAGGCTCTTCGACATGACATACGAAGATGCCTGGAAGGTGCTTTTCAAAGGCGCCAAGGCTCCCGCATCCACTACCGAGGATCATGATTCAGCGCACAGCGCCACGCTAGCGCGGTGAGCTTTTTGTACTTTTTACAGGGCACTAGTTTTTCATAGTTTAACTCTGTGTGGGATCTAAGCTCCCTTACCTTTGACAGGATTGGCAGGCGAAGTTCGGACGGATCGACTGTCCAGCACCTTTGCCCGAAGACCCAACGGATGCCCACTTGGCGAAGCTGCCGGTTCCGGCACCCTATGTGGTGCCGGAGACGAAGGCCGCGAAAAAGGCCGCGGGGACTCGAAAGAGTACCCGGCGCCAGGAGGCGTCGGATCCATCATCTGACGGTTCTGAGGCGCATTCCTCCCGTGAAGACGAGGTGGAATAAGAAGAAACCCCTCCCCCTTCAGCGGGGGAAGGGAAGAAAAGGAAGGCCACCCCAACTGGGGAGGCCGAAGGGTCCAAGAAGGCGAGAACCCCTCCTCCGGACTACTCCACCAAGGCCGACGACGGTGAAGAGGAGTGGCCGCCCAGGGCCAAGCTGCTGGCAAAACCGTAAGTATCCGGATACCGGAATGATTTCATAGTATTCGTTTATTGTACAACTTTCCCTTATGTCGAATGTGTTTATGCAGCCCCCCAAAGACCGGCTCGACGCGTCATCGAGCAGCTCACTGGACTCGTCGGACATGAACTCGCTGCCGACGGCTTCCTCCCCCCACCCTACGGATGACACCGAAGTGTTGTCCCAGCAGGTTCCACTCCGGGAGGAGGTGGTCCTGAAGGCGCCGCAAGGCGACCTCCCAGACTCCAGGAGTAAAGGGGACGAAACCCCCCAGGGCTCCAAGTCCGGCCCTAGGCCGGACACCGCTCCGGAACCTTCAAAGGTTCCGGAGTCCGGCGGGGGACCTCCTTCCAAGAGGAGCAAGCCCACCGCGCCGGCGACCTCCGTCCAACCGGAGGCATCGGACAATCTGCTGGAGGCGCTCCAAGGCGCCTCCAACGACGAGGTCCAGAAGGTTCAGTCCGCCAAGAGCGGACTTACTGAAGCTTGTACAAGCCTTTTAACAGGCTTTGAGGTAAGTAAAGAATGTGTAAATAATATTACCACATAGACAGTAGCCCCTGATGCTCTGTTTGGCGTTCGGAAAGAAAAGCCAAATAGAGGATCAAATAAAAATCGCAGCAGTCTAAAAAGAGTCAATATGCGTGTGCAGGCTTCGCTGCTGGCGTCCGTCGCACTGACTGCGGAGGTGGACGTGCTAAAGCAGGACCTCGAGCGGTCCGAGCAAGAGCTCGGACGTGCCAAGAAGCAGCTCGAGGACAATGAAGGTAAGAAATACCTTGTTTAAATTAAATATATATATAAAGGTGCAATTGCAAAAATGACAGGATTAACGTGGCTATTGTAGGGGCCACGTCTGAGGTGGCGACCCTAAAGCAAGCGCTACTCTCGAGGCCGATAAGAGATCGGCCGCGGAGCGCACTGAGCGAGAAAAGTATGAGGTCGAGGTTGGCAAGGTGCGGCAAGAGCTCCAGGCTCTCATGGAAAAACATGAGAGTTTGGAGCGTGACTCAAGGACGCGAGCGTCTGAGCTCGCGGCGGCTACTGAAAGTGCCAAGTCTGCCAAGGACGAATCCCAGAAGACCCTCCAGGAGTTGGATGAGGTGAAGAAGATAGCGGTGGGTAAGGCATTATTTATGCAAAGTAAACACATAAGCGTGAGTTACTTGTTACTTACCCGAATCCGGAGTTCTCTAGGCGCGTTCGCAGATCTTCCCCTGAGTATATCTGATGCCGCCGCATTCTATCGAGCCGAGGAGGGAAGCTCGATGGAGGTGTTATGGTCTCAGTACGCTGAGGCCGGACACCCCGTGCCCCTGAGCAACCAGTTGAAGCGACTGGTCGAGCTCCACAAGGCGGCCGAACAGGCCATGAAGGGCCTCATAGATCGGCTTTGGCCTAGAGAGGCTCAGCCTGGGAGCTACTTCGGGCTGGTGCGGCGGCTGGTGGAGGCATGTCCAAGGCTCGAGGTCATCAAGCGCTCCGTCTGCATTGAAGGTGCCCGTAGGGCTCTTGCCCGTGCGAAGGTGCACTGGGGCAAGCTGGATGCTGAGAAGCTTGTGAAGGACGGGCCACCGCCGGGGAAAGAGCATCGCAAGCCCGAAAATTATTATAAGTATGTTCTGAAGGGTGCCCGCCTTGTGGCGGATGAATGTTCTATGGATGTAATCTTTGAGTAAAACTCGCTCGTTTTGTCCTGTGCGCTGAAAACTTGTTCATATGTGCTTAAGCAATGCGGTTTGAATTTAAAATATTACCTTCTGTGCGGCTGTTTATCAATTCTGAGAGATGGCGAGTCATCGGCTTCTGCCCCCGTGCCGCTAGTGCTGGGGTATTCGGGGATAAACCTGAGGGCTCTTTTTCCCATGTTTGGGTCCTTCGAGGGAGGCGCTCATCCCAACGAACAAGGCAATCGGACTATAATGCGTGAACACTCTCACTTAGCCATAGAATTCTATAATTTTAAATTTCGGCGAAGCCCCTGGTATTTCGAAGACCGAGTTTGGGGCACTATCCACGCCTTGGCCGGACAGAGCCGGCTCCTCGCCCTAAGCGGCATAAGTCTTTAAGGACTCGAAAAGACCTCTCGAACAGCGACCAACTCTCGCCTCATCATAACGGTCAGTTTTAGCTTTCTCCACTGAGGTGCTCGACCCAGCTCAACCGGGGCACAATCGCAGTGGTTCTCCTAGTGCTACCTTAGCCGATATAGCGGAACATAAGGCACCAAAACATAGGAGCCGGGCAAACCCAACTATTGACCCAAGACATGATTCGGAGCCGATGCATATAATGCTATAAGTTCGGGGTGCCGCACTTGTTAAAGTGTTCGGACTTCTCACACCATGTTGAGGGGTACTGAAGCCCCTGGCGTATTTTGGCCGTACCAAAGTGTACGGGTGCACCATGTCGTTTTAAGGAACATATATAAATAAAAAAAGTAATGCAAAAATAGACAAAAGCTATGCATTGTTTATTAAAGAGAGTTGCGATCAAAGCAGGATGATACAATTAATGCGATAAGCAAAAGATTGGACTATTTAACATGTCCGCTCCAGGGGCAAGCTGCGGAATAGTATGCGAAACAGGTATACTGCTTGTGATAGAGACCACCAGGGAGTTCCATAATGCGGCGTGGCTTGTCTGCTTCCCTGGTTCTTGCATCGTTTGTGCGGCAATTGAACTGCCGAACAGGCCTTCCGAAGAGTGGAGTCCTGAAAGTAAGAGAAAATTAAAAAATCGGCAGCCCCTGGTGTGGTTTAAGCCGTGTTTCGGGCGTGCCGTGATGGTGCCCCTCCCCCTGTGCCCATTGTATCTCTAGGGCGTAGTTATGTACGCGAAGTACTGGCATCGCCTTTTTGCGAGGGTTGGGGTTGGGGCCGCATTGCTACGCCTGCTCAGATCGTGCCAGGCGGTCTTGTTGTAGGTTACTCCGGGCGCGCTTGACAGTGTTCGGTCGTTTACTGGCCGGACTGGAGAACTGCCTGGAGAGGCTGCTTTGTACTTCCGCTGCAAGGGTCGCCGTGTGCTCCTCCGTTCGGAGGGAGCATTTGGTGTTTCCATTGACCGTAATTACTCCTCGAGGGCTTGGCATCTTGAGCTTAAGGTATGCGTAATGCGGTACCGCATTGAACTTGGCGAATGCGGTTCGCCCGAGTAGTGCGTGATAGCCACTGCGAAACGGGACTATGTCAAAGATTAACTCCTCGCTTTGGAAATTATCCGGAGATCCGAAGACCACTTCAAGTGTGACTGAGCCTGTACAGTTGGCCTCTACACCTGGTATTACGCCTTTAAAGGTCATTTTGGTGGGCTTAATCCTCGAGGGATCTATGCCCATTTTCCGTACTATATCCTGGTAAAGCAGGTTCAGGCTACTGCCGCCATCCATAAGGACTCTAGTGAGATGAAATCCGTCAATAATTGGGTCTAGAACCAATGCGGTGAAGCCATCGTGACGGGTGCTAGTGGGGTGGTCCCTTCGATCAAAGGTGATCGGGCAGGAGGACCATGGGTTGAACTTTGGGGCGACTGGCTCTATCGCGTATATGTCCCTTAATGCGCGCTTCCGCTCCCTATTGGGGATGTGGGTTGCGTATATCATGTTCACCGTCCGCACTTGTGGGGGAAAACCCTTCTATCCACTGTTGTTCGGCGGCCGGGGCTCCTCGTCATCATCGCTATGCAGCCCCTTGTCTTCGTTTTCGGCGTTTAACTTGCCTGCCTACTTGAACACCCAAGAATCCCCGTTGGTGTGATTGGCCGGCTTTTCGGGGGTGCCATGTATCTGGCATAAGTGGTCGAGTATTCGATCCAAACTGGACGGGCCCCTAGGATTCCTTTTAAATGGCTTCTTCCGCTGACCGGATTTAGAGCCTCTGAATCCGGCATTAACTGTCGTATCCTCAGCATTGTCACCATTAATGCGGCGCTTCTGCTTGTTGTGACGCGACCTGCCACTAATGTCCCTGGTGTCCGAACTACCAGGGTTCTTGGTTATATTGTTGCTACGAGCAAGCCAGCTGTCTTCTCCCGCGCAAAAGCGGGTCATGAGTGCCGTGAGTGCTGCCATAGATTTCGGCATTTCCTGTCCAAGGTGCCGGGCTAGCCACTCATCACGGATATTGTGCTTGAAGGCAGCTAGGGCCTTAGCGTCTGGACAGTTGACTATTTGATTTTTCTTTGTTAGGAACTGTGTCCAGAATTGCCTGGCCGATTCATCTGGCTGCTGAATTACGTGACTTAGGTCATCGGTGTCTGGGGGTCTCACATAAGTGCCCTGGAAATTGTCGAGGAATGCGGCTTCTAGGTCCTCCCAACAACTGATTGATCCTGTTGGCAAGCTGTTAAGCCAATGCCGAGCTGGTCCTTTAAGCTTGAGTGGGAGGTATTTGGTGGCGTTGAAATCATCGCTGCAGGCCATGTGGATATGAAGGAGATAATCCTCAATCCATACCGCAGGATCTGTTGTGCCATCATATGATTCGATGTTTATGGGTTTGAAACCCTCGGGGATTTGATGATCCATTATTTCGTCTATGAAGCAGAGTGGGTGTGTGGCGCCTCTGTACTGGGCTATATCATGACGTAGCTCCAGTGAGCCTTGTCTACTGTGTTCGGCCCTGCCGAATTTGTGGCCGGCGTGACGGATGCCGTCTCGAGCCGTGGGGCGCCCACGCGATCCGTAGATCGATCTTGTTTGTTTAGCCTTGTCCTCCAACATATCTCGTAAGTCCGGCGCATATTCCCGTGTCTTGGTACGGGGTGCGGCTTGAGTGGAGGGCCGAGAGGCCTCTCTGTCGCGGCCACGAGGTGGCCGGTCGGCCGCATCGAGTGCTTCCTCCTCTAATTGGGGTAGCAACCTGTGCTTTGGATAGCTCTTGGAGGGGCGTTCGAGCTTATGCTCTTCGGCCGCAAGGACTTCAGTCCATCTGTCGACTAGCAAATCTTGATCAGCCCTAAGTTGTTGCTGTTTTTCCTTGAGGCTTCTTGCCGTGGCCATAAGCCTGCCTTGAAAACGCTTTTTCTCGATGGGATCCTCTGGCACGACAAATTCGTCGTCGTCGAGGCTTGCCTCGTCTTCCGAGGGAGGCATATAATTATCGTCCTCGACCTCTCATTCTGTCACTCTCTCATGAGGGCTGGTTTCTCCATCCTCCTGTGCTAAATCTTGCTGGAGGGGGTTTTGTTCGGCGCTTTCCGGAGAATTATTATCTCCCGTGCTGGAATCGCCGTGTTTGTTTTGGCGGGATTTTGAGCGGCGCCGCTAACGCCGGCGCTTAGGCTGTTTCTTGGAGGGGTCATCCTCCGTTGTTCTGTCGCCATCTCCCTCTTTTGGGGTGTCCACCATGTATATGTCATACGACGAGGTGGCTTTCCAGGGCCTAATAGGCGCTGGTTCTTTATCATCTCCTTCATCGGCGTCCATATCGTCGATGTCTTCGGAGTCGAAGTGGAGCATGTCGGTTAAGTCATCGATAGTGGCTACAAAGTGGGTGGTGGGTGGGCTTTGAATTTCTTCATTGTCCGAATCCCAACCCCGCTGGCCGCAGTCCGGCCAGGGCTCTCCTGATAAAGAGAGAGACTTCAGTGTCTTCAGAATATCGCCAAAAGGCGAGTGCTGAAAGATGTCCGCGGCGGTAAACTCCATGATCGGTGCCCAATCGGATTCGATTGGCAGGGGCGCTGAGGGTTCGGAGTCCGGAGAGGAGTCCGGCTCCTTGGAGTCACGAGTCTCGCAGAGTACGGGGCTGGTGTTCGGCTCCATCGCCGTTGGGATCGCAGCCCCTGAGGCGACGCCCAACCGCCCATCCTCGATCGGCGCAGTTGGCTCCGAATTAGGGACCGGAGCCGATGCGGGTGCGGCCTCCAGGGCACTGTTCGGCGGTAGAGCTAAATCATGCTCGTCGGGACAGTGCGGCGCGCTCGGCAGTGGCTCGAATCCGTCGAAGATCAAGTTGTTGGGGAACGTAGCAGAAATTCAAAATTTTCCTACGTGTCACCAAGATCTATCTATGGAGAAACCAGCAACGAGGGAAAGGAGAGTGCATCTACATACCCTTGTAGATCGCTAAGCGGAAGTGTTCAAGAGAACGGGGTTGAAGGAGTCGTACACGTCGTGATCCAAATCACCGAAGATCCTAGTGCCGAACGGACGGCATCTCCGTGTTCAACACACGTACAGCCCGGTGACGTCTCCCACGCCTTGATCCAGCAAGGAGAGAGGGAGAGGTTGAGGAAGACTCCATCCAGCAGCAGCACAACGGCGTGGTGGTGGTGGAGGAGCGTGGTACTCCAACAGGGCTTCGCCAAGCACCGCAAGAGACGAGGAGGGAGATGTGTCACGGGAGGGAGAGGGAGGCGCCAGGGCTCTGGTTCGTCTGCCCTCCCTTACCCTCACTATATATAGGGCCAAGGGAGAGGGGGGGCGCAGCCTTGGCCCTTCCTCCAAGGAAGGGTGCGGCCAGGGAGGAGTCCATCCTCCCCAAGGCACCTAGGAGGTGCCTTCCCCTTTTAGGACTCTTCCTTTCCCTTATCTCTTGGCGCATGGGCCTCTTGGGGCTGATGCCCTTGGCCCATATAGGCCAAGGCGCACACCCCTACAGCCCATGTGGCCCCCGGGGCTGGTGGCCCCACTTGGTGGACCCCCGGGACCCTCCCGGTGGTCCCGGTACGTTACCGATAAACCCCGAAACTTTTCCGGTGACCAAAACAGGACTTCCCATATATAAATCTTTACCTCCGGACCATTCCGGAACTCCTCGTGACGTCCGGGATCTCATTCGGGACTCTGAACAACATCCGGTAACCACATACAAACTTCCTTTATAACCCTAGTGTCATCGAACCTTAAGTGTGTAGACCCTACGGGTTCGGGAACCATGCAGACATGACTGAGACGTTCTCCGGTCAATAACCAATAGCGGGATATGGATACCCATGTTGTTTCCCACATGTTCCATGATGATCTCATTGGATGAACCACGATGTCGAGGATTCGATCAATCCTGTATACAATTCCCTTTGTCTATCGGTACGATACTTGCCCGAGATTCGATCGTCGGTATCCCGATACCTTGTTCAATCTCGTTACCGGCAAGTCTCTTTACTCATTCCGTAACACATCATCCCGTGATCAACTCCTTGATCACATTGTGCACATTATGATGATGTCCTACCGAGTGGGCCCAGAGATACCTCTCCGTCACACGGAGTGACAAATCCCAGTCTCGATTCATGCCAACCCAACAGACACTTTCGAAGATACCCGTAGTGCACCTTTATAGTCACCCAGTTACGTTGTGACGTTTGGCACACCCAAAGCATTCCTACAGTATCCGGGAGTTGCACAATCTCATGGTCTAAGGAAATGATACTTGACATTAGAAAAGCTTTAGCATACGAACTACACGATCTTGTGCTATGCTTAGGATTGGGTCTTGTCCATCACATCATTCTCCTAATGATGTGATCCCGTTATCAACGAGATCCAATGTCCATGGTCAGGAAACCGTAACCATCTATTGATCAACGAGCTAGTCAACTAGAGGCTTACTAGGGACATGGTGTTGTCTATGTATCCACACATGTATCTGAGTTTCCTATCAATACAATTCTAGCATGGATAATAAACGATTATCATGAACAAGGAAATATAATAATAACCAATTTATTATTGCCTCTAGGGCATATTTCCAATAGTCTCCCACTTGCACTAGAGTCAATAATCTAGTTCACATCGCCATGTGATTAACACTCATAGGTCACATCGCCATGTGACCAACATCCAAAGAGTTTACTAGAGTCAATAATCTAGTTCACATCACTATGTGATTAACACTCAATGAGTTCTAGGTTTGATCATGTTGCTTGTGAGAGAGGTTTTAGTCAACAGGTCTGCAACATTCAGATCCGTATGTACTTCACAAATTTCTATGTCATCTTGTAGATGCAACTACTACGCTACATTTGGAGCCATTCCAAATAACTGTTCTACTACACGAATCCAGTTTACTACTCAGAATAATCTGGATTAGTGTCAAAGTTTGCATTGGCGTAACCCTTTACGACGAACTCTTTTACCACCTCCATAATCGAGAAAATTCCTTAGTCCACTAGTTACTAAGGATAACTTTGACTGTTGTCCTGTGATCCATTCTTGGATCACTCTTGTACCCCTTGACTGACTCATGGCAAGGCACACTTCAGGTGCGGTACACAGCATAGCATACTGTAGAGCCTATGTCTTAAGCATAGGGGACGACCTTCGTCCTTTCTCTCTATTCTGCCGTGGTCGAGCTTTAAGTCTTAACTTCATACCTTACAACTCAGGCAAGAACTCTTTCTTCGACTGATCCATCTTGAACACCTTCAAGATCATGTCAAGGTATGTGCTCATTTGAAAGTACCATTAAGCATTTTGATCTATCCTTATAGATCTTGATGCTCAATGTTCAATTAGCTTAATCCAGGCTTTCCATTGAAAAACACTTTCCAAATAACCCTATATGCTTTCCAGAAATTCTATGTCATTTCTGATCAACAATATGTCAACAACATATATTTATCAGAAATTCTATGGTGCTCCCACTCACTTCTTTGGAAATACAAGCTTCTCATAAACTTTGTATACACCCAAAATCTTTGATCATCATCAAAGTGTATATTCCAACTCTGAGATGCTTACTCCAGTCCTTAGAAGGATTGTTGGAGCTTTGCATACTTATTGGCATCTTTCAGGATTGACAAAACCTTCCGGTTGTATCACATACAACCTTTCCTCAAGAAAAACGTCGAGGAAACAATGTTTTGATGTCCTATCTGCAAGAATTCATAAATAATGCAGTAATTGCTAATATAATTCCAACAGACTCTTAGCATCGCTACGAGTGAGAAAGTCTCATCGTAGTCAACTCCTTGAACTTGTCAGAAAACATCTTAACGACAAGTCAAGCTTTCTTAATGGTGACACTTACCATCATTCTCCGTCTTCCTTTTTAAAATCCATCTGTACTCAACAGCCTTACGACCATCGAGCCGTTCTGCCAAAGTCTACACTTTGTTTT
Source organism: Triticum monococcum (assembly GCA_034509565.1). Taxonomy (NCBI): domain Eukaryota; kingdom Viridiplantae; phylum Streptophyta; class Magnoliopsida; order Poales; family Poaceae; genus Triticum; species Triticum monococcum. The sequence goes on along the minus strand of CM067847.1, from coordinate 635,910,023 downwards.
CATATATGGATCCTCTCTCGGATTATATGGCCTCGAGCCATTTTGGAATCCAGGCCCACCATTGCTTCTCCATAGCTCGTAAGTTCATTGTCGTCTAGCAACATGACTTCCAAGACAGGATTATGTACCACTCTGAAGTAGTACGCATCCTTGTCATCCTACGAGGTTTGGGAGTGACTTCATCCGAAGTCTCATGATCAATATCATAAGCTTCTACTTCAATTGGTGTAGGTGCCACAGGAACAACTCTTTGTGCCCTGCTATACACTAGTTGAAGTGATGGTTCAATAACCTCATCAAGTCTCCACCATCCTCTCACTCAATTCTTTCGAGAGAAACTTTTCCACGAGAAAGGACCCGATTCTAGAAACAATCCCTTATTGCTTTCGGATCTGAGACAGGAGGTATACCCAACTATTTTGGGTGTCCTATGAAGATGCATTTATCCGCTTTGGGTTCGAGCTTATCAGCCTGAAACTTTTTCACATAAGCAGCCCCAAACTTTTAAGAAATGACAGCTTAGGTTTCTCTAAACCATAGTTCATACGGTGCCATCTCATCGGAATTACGTGGTGCCCCTTTTAAAGTGAATGTGGTTGTCTCTAATGCATAACCCATAAACTATTGTGGTAATTCGATAAGAGACATCATGGTATGCATCATATCCAATAGGGTGCAGTTATGATGTTCGAACACACCATCACACTATGGTGTTCCAGGCTATATCAGTTGTGAACAATTTCCACAATGTCTTAATTCTGTGCCAAACTCGTAATTCAGATATTCATCTCTATGATCATATCATAGATATATTATCCTCTTGTCACGACGATCTTTCAACTTCACCCTGAAATTACTTGAACCTTTCAATAATTCAGACTCGTGATTCATCAAGTAAATATACTCAACATCTACTCAAATCATCTGTGAAGTAAGAACATAACGATATCCACTACATGCCTCAGCACTCATTGGACTGCACACATCAAAATGTATTACTTCCAGCAAGTTTCTTTCTAGTTCCATTTTACTGAAAAACAAGGCCTTCAGTCATCTTGCCCATGTGGTATGATTTGCATGTCTCAAGTGATTCAAAATCAAGTGAGTCCAAACGGTCCATTTGCATGGAGTTTCTTCATGCATATACACCAATAGACATGGTTCGCATGTCTCAAACTTTTCAAAACGAGTGAGCCCAAAGATCCATCAACATGGAGCTTCTTCATGCGTTCTATACCGATATGACTTATGTGGCAGTGCCACAAGTAGGTGGTACTATCATTACTATCTTATATCTTTTGGCATGAAAAAGTGTATCACTACGATCGAGATTCAATGAACCATTCATTTTAGGTGTAAGACCATTGAAGGTATTATTCAAATAAACAAAGTAACCATTATTCTCCTTAAATGAATAACCGTATTGCGATAGTCATAATCCAATCATGTCTATGCTCAACGCAAACACCAAATAACAATTATTTAGGTTTAACACCAATCTCGATGGTAGAGGGAGCGTGCGATGCTTGATCATATCAGCATTGGAAACACTTCCAACACATATCGTCGGCTCACCTTTAGCTAGTCTCCGTTTATTCCATAGCTTTTATTTCGAGTTACTAACACTTAGCAACCGAACCAGTATCTAATACCCTGGTGCTACTAGGATTACTAGTAAAGTACACATCAACACAATGTATATCCAATATACCTCTATCGACCTTGCCAGCCTTCTAATCTACCAAGTATCCGGGGTAATTCTGCTCCAGTGGTTGTTCCCCTTATTACAGAAGCACTTAGTCTCGGGTTTGGCTTCAACCTTGGGTTTCTTCACTAGAGCAGCAGCTGAATTGCCGTTTCATGAAGTATCCCTTCTTGCCCTTGCCCTTCTTGAAACTAGTGGTTTCACCAACCATCAACAATTGATGCTCCTTCTTGATTTCTACTTTTTGTGGTGTCAAACATCGCGAATATCTCAAGGATCATCATATATGTCCCTGATATATCATAGTTCATCACGAAGCTCTAGCAGCTTGGTGGTAATGACTTCGGAGAAACATCACCATCTCATCTGGAAGATCAACTCCCACTCGATTCAAATGATTGTTGTACTCAGACAATTTGAGCACAAGCTCAACAATTGAGTTTTTCTCCCTTAGTTTGCAGGCTAAGAAAATCGTCGGAGGTCTTATACCTCTTGACGTGGGCATGAGCCTGAAATCCCAATTTCAGCCCTCGAAACATCTCATATGTTCCGCGACATTTCGAAATCGTCTATGGTGCCTCAACTCTAAACCGTTTAACTGAACTATCACGTAGTTATCAAAACGTGTATGTTAGATGTTCACAACATCCACAGACGACGTTCGAGGTTCAGCACACTGAGCGGTGCATTAAGGAGATAAGCCTTCTATGAAGCAATGAGGATAATCCTCAGTTTACGGACCTAGTCCGCATAATTGCTACTATCAACTTTCAACTAAATTTTTCTCTTGGAACATATCTAAACAGTAGAACTGAAACGCGAGCTACGACATAATTTGCAAAATCCTTTTGACTATGTTCAGGATAAACAAGTTCATCTTATGAACTCCCACTCAGATAGACATCCCTCTAGTCATCTAAGTGACTACATGATCCGAGTCAACTAGGCCGTGTCCGATCATCACGTGAGACGGACTAGTCAACATCGGTGAACATCTTCATGTTGATCGTATCTACCATATGACTCATGCTCGACCTTTCGGTCTCTTGTGTTCCGAGGCCATGTATGTACATGCTAGGCTCGTCAAGTCAACCTAAGTGTTTTTGCATGTGTTCCGAGGCCATGTCTGTACATGCTAGGCTCGTCAACACCCGTTGAATTCGAACGCAAGAATCTATCACACCCGATCATCACGTGGTGCTTCAAAACAACGAACTTTCGTAACGGTGCACAGTTAGGGGGAACACTTTCTTGAAATTTTAATGAGGGATCATCTTATTTACTACCGTCGTTCTAAGCAAATAAGATGCATAAACATGATAAACATCACATGCAATCAAATAGTGACATGATATGGCCATCATCACTTTGCTCCTTTTGATCTCCATCTTCGGGGCTCCATGATTATCATTGTCACCGGCATGACACCATGATCTCCATCATCATGATCTCCATCATCGTGTCTTCATGAAGTTGTCTCGCCAACTATTACTTCTACTACTACAGCTAACGGTTAGCAATAAAGCAAAGTAATTACATGACGTTTATGTTGACACGCAGGTCATAAATAAATTAAGACATCTCCTATGGCTCCTGCCGGTTGTCATACTCATCAACATGCAAGTATTGATTCCTATTACAAGAACATGATCAATCTCATACATCACATATCATTCATCACATTCTTCATGGCCATATCACATCACAAAGCATACCCTGCAAAAACAAGTTAGACGCCCTCTAATTGTTGTTTGCATGTTTTACGTGGCTGCTATGGGTTTCTAGCAAGAACGTTTCTTACCTACGCAAAACCACAACGTGATATGCCAATTGCTATTTACCCTTCATAAGGACCCTTTTCATCGAATCCGATCCGACTAAAGTGGGAGAGACAGACACCCGCTAGCCACCTTATGCAACTAGTGCATGTCAGTCGGTGCAACCGGTCTCACGTAAGCGTACGTGTAAGGTTGGTCCGGGCCGCTTCATCCCACGATGCTGCCAAATCAAGATAAGACTAGTAACGGCAAGCAAATTGACAATATCGACGCCCACAACTACTTTGTGTTCTACTCGTGCATAGAATCTACGCAATAGACCTAGCTCATGATGCCACTGTTGAGGAACGTAGCAGAAATTCAAAATTTTCGTACGTGTCACCAAGATCTATCTATGGAGAGACCAGCAACGAGGGGAAGGAGAGTGCATCTACATACCCTTGTAGATCGCTAAGCGGAAGCGTTCAAGAGAACGGGGTTGAAGGAGTCGTACACGTCGTGATCCAAATCACCGAAGATCCTAGTGCCGAACGGACGGCACCTCCGTGTTCAAGACACGTACAGCCCGGTGACGTCTCCCATGCCTTGATCCAGCAAGGAGAGAGGAAGAGGTTGAGGAAGACTCCATCCAGCAGCAGCACAACGGCGTGGTGGTGGTGGAGGAGCGTGTTACTCCAGCAGGGCTTCGCCAAGCACCGCAAGAGACGAGGAGGGAGATGTGTCACGGGAGGGAGAGGGAGGCGCCAGGGCTCTGGTTCGGCTGCCCTCCCTTCCCCTCACTATATATAGGGCCAAGGGACAGGGGGGCACAGCCTTGGCCCTTCCTCCAAGGAAGGGTGCGGCAAGGGAGGAGTCCATCCTCCCCAAGGCACCTAGGAGGTGCCTTCCCCTTTTAGGACTCTTCCTTTCCCTTATCTCTTGGCGCATGGGCCTCTTGGGGCTGATGCCCTTGGCCCATATAGGCCAAGCCGCACACCCCTACAGCCCATGTGGCCCCCGGGGCTGGTGGCCCCACTTGGTGGACCCCCGGGACCCTCCCGGTGGTCCCGGTACGTTACCGATAAACCCCGAAACTTTTCCGGTGACCAAAACAGGACTTCCCATATATAAATCTTTACCTCCGGACCATTCCGGAACTCCTCGTGACATCCGGGATCTCATCCGGGACTCCGAACAACATCCGGTAACCACATACAAACTTCCTTTATAATCCTAGCGTCATCGAACCTTAAGTGTGTAGACCCTACGGGTTCGGGAACCATGCAGACATGACCGAGACGTTCTTCGGTCAATAACCAACAGCGGGATCTGGATACCCATGTTGGTTCCCACATGTTCCACGATGATCTCATCGGATGAACCACGATGTCGAGGATTCGATCAATCCCGTATACGATTCCCTTTGTCTATCGGTACGATACTTGCCCGAGATTCGATCGTCGGTATCCCGATACCTTGTTCAATCTCGTTACTGGCAAGTCTCTTTACTCATTCCGTAACACATCATCCCGTGATCAACTCCTTGATCACATTGTGCACATTATGATGATGTCCTACCGAGTGGGCCCAGAGATACCTCTCCGTCACACGGAGTGACAAATCCCAGTCTCGATTCGTGCCAACCCAACAGACACTTTCGGAGATACCCATAGTGCACCTTTATAGTCACCTAGTTACGTTGTTACGTTTGGCACACCCAAAGCATTCCTACAGTATCCGGGAGTTGCACAATCTCATGGTCTAAGGAAATGATACTTGACATTAGAAAAGCTTTAGCATACGAACTACACGATCTTGTGCTATGCTTAGGATTGGGTCTTGTCCATCACATCATTCTCCTAATGATGTGATCCCGTTTTTAACGACATCCAATGTCCATGGTCAGGAAACCGTAACCATCTATTGATCAACGAGCTAGTCAACTAGAGGCTTACTAGGGACATGGTGTTGTCTATGTATCCACACATGTATCTGAGTTTCCTATCAATACAATTCTAGCATGGATAATAAACGATTATCATGAACAAGGAAATATAATTATAACCAATTTACTATTGCCTCTAGGGCATATTTCCAACACAAGTCCCCACGGATGTCGGCCATGTAGTTTAAACTTCCGAATCTGACCTGATGGCCAGGGGTGTAGCTTTCGATCTGCTCCAGATGGCCAAGTGAATTGGCCCGCAGTGTGAAGCCGCCGAAGACGAAGATCTGTCCAGGGAGGAAGGTTTCACCCTGGACTGCATCGCTATCGATGATCGTAGGAGCCATCGAGCCTGACGGCGACGACACAGCGGAACTCTCAATGAAAGCACCAATGTCGGTGTCAAAACCGGCGGATCTCGGGTAGGGGGTCCCGAACTGTGCGTCTAGGCTGGATGGTAACAGGAGGCAAGGGACACGAAGTTTTACCCAGGTTCGGGCCCTCTCGATGGAGGTAAAACCCTACGTCCTGCTTGATTAATATTGATGATATGGGTAGTACAAGAGTTTATGTACCACGAGATCAGAGAGGCTAAACCCTAGAAGCTAGCCTATGGTATGATTGTTGATGTGTATGTTGTCCTACGGACTAAAACCCTCCGGTTTATATAGGCACCGGATAGGGTTAGGGTTACATAGAGTCGGTTACAATGGTAGGAGATCTTCATATCCATATCGCCAAGCTTGCCTTCCACGCCAAGGAAAAGTCCCTTCCGGACACGGGACGGAGTCTTCAATCTTGTATCTTCATAGTCCAGGAGTCCGGCTGAAGGTATAGTTCGGCTATCTGAACACCCCCTAATCCAGGACTCCCTGACAACCCATTGCCATCCTTTGCCCATGTCAAGATGTACTGGGCAAAGATGAAGGCCGCCGATGTTGTGGTTAAAGGTCTGCCCGACGGTAAGGACCACCGCACGCCGGAGCATTATTTGGACAATGTCCTAGAGGGCGCCCGTTTGATAGAGGGCCAGTGCTCGAAGGACATTATATTTGAATAGATGCACCGTAATTGTGAGAACAATATTATGATATATGAAGGTTGTGTTATATTCATTCCTTTTTCTGAAAGTTTTTCCCCCCCTGTGTGGCCGTTTTTTATAATCTGAAAGTTTTCCAGTCGTCGGCTTCAGCCCCCTCGCATATAATACGAGGGTGTTTGGATTAGCACCTGATCACTCTTGACCCAACGTCTTGGTCCGTAACGGAGGTGTCAGTGCGGCGAACTAGGCAATCGGACTATAGGGCTTTAACACTTTCACTTAGTCGTAGGAGTTTTATGGTGGGTCTACGATGTAGCCCTTGGTATGTACGCGGTGATCCGAATATGGTTGCGTTACATAGGTGACCGGGAAACGGTCCTTCATGTAATACGGAAAAATCGCTAACGATTGTAATGAATCGCCGAGTGTCTGACCAGCTCTTGCTGCATCATGACAGTCAGTTTTTGGCTTTCTCTACTGAGATGCTTAACCAGACGAACCAGAAACACAATCATAGTAGTTCTCCCTTTACTACCCTAGCCGATCAGACGGAACATAGGGTAGCAAGCACAGGAGACAGGCAACCCAACTATTGATCAAAGACATGATTCGGAGCCGATGCATATAATGCCGAACTCGGGATGCCGAATTGTGCTGAAAAGCTGTTCGGACTTTTGCTTGGCAACACATAGGTTACCTTTTAGAGCCCCTGGCAGTCTTATGCCGAGGTGTGTACATGGAACCACATAACAGATGGAATAAAAACGATACTAAATAAGAATTTTGGTTCACGGAAATCTGATTGATACGTCCAAACATAATCTTACAGAAGGTATCATAATCACCAAGGCTATTTTACATGCCGGGGGTCTAGGGCGAAGGAAAAAGCCCTATAAAGGTCTTTAAGCGAAGTTGTGGTCTTCCTGCTGCACGTCTGCGCCGCTTTTTGCCTAGATGAGAAAGATTTCTTTAAGTGAATGGTCTTCGGCCATGTATACGGAGCCAGGCTCAGAAAGAGTCCTTGTGGATCCGAAGAATGAGTAGGTGTTGATTCACCTGTGGTAAAAAAGGAAAGATGATTAAAGAAAGGGCAAGGCCGTATAGGGTCGAACCTTTGTATAGGCCTATCCGTATATTGCCTCCACCGATGCCCGAGATATTTTGAGTGCATAATTGTGCACACGTTGTATGAATTCCGCTAATGTACGTGGTGGTCGGTGGAGGCTAGGCTGCTAATTCAGCCCTGAAGTTGCCAGACTACCGATATGTAGGACTGATCGATCCTGTGTGGGGAAGTCCGATGGCTTGACAGCCGGGGGGTTGTGCGGCTTGATAGGGCCGCTTTGTACTTCGGCCGCGATGGCCGCTGTATGCTCCTTGGTGCAGGGGGGCACTCCCTGTTTCCATTGCTTGTAATGACGCCACGTGGACCAGGCATTTTGAGTTTCAAATAGTCATAATGCAGGACCGCATTGAAGTGGGCAAAAGCAGTTCGTCCGAGCAGTGCGTGATAGCTTCTATGGAAGTGGACGATGTTAAATATCAAGTCTTCACTTCAAAAGTTGTCCGACGAGCCGAAGACTACTCCTAGCATGATTGAGCCCGTACAGCGGGCCTCTATTCCAGGTATTACTCCTTTGAAGGTAGTTCTAGTGGGTGTGATTCTTGACGGATCAATACCCATTTTGCGGACAGTGTCCTGATAAAGTAGATTGAGACTGCTGCCGCCATCCATGAGGACTCTTGTAAGATGGAATCCGTTGATGATTGGATCGAGGACCAAAGCTGCCGAACCCCCGTGACAGATACTGGTTGGGTGGTCCTTTCGATCGATGGTGATTGGACAAGCCGAGCATGGGTTAAATTTGAGGGCGGCTGGCTCTCTGGCGTAGCCGTCCTGTAGTGTGCATTTGTGCTCCCTCTTGGGGATATGTGTGACATATATCGTATTCATTGTCTTTACTTCGGGGGGAAATTGCTTCTGTCCCCCTGTGTTCGGCTGACGGGGCTCTTGGTCATCGCCGTCACTTGGCGCCCCCTTTCCCTTGTGTTCGGCGTTAAGCTTGCTGGCTTGTTTGAAGACCCAACAATTTATGTTGGTGTGGTTGGCGGGTTTATTGGGGGTGCCATGAATCTGGCAAGGCCGATCAAGTATTCTATCTAGACTGGATGGGCCATCTCTGATTGCCTTGAATGGTTTTTTCCGTTGACCGGGTTTGGAGCCGCTGAATCCGGCATTAACCGCCGTGTCTTGCGTTCCTTCATTATTGTTTTGACGCTTGTGCTTGTCGCGTCGTGGCTTGCCATTGCCGTCCCTGGCTTTGGAGGTACCAGGGTTGCTGGTGCTATTGCTTCTGCGAGTGAGCTGGGTCATAAGTGTGGTGAGGGATGCCATGGACTTTGTCTTTTCTTGGCCGAGGTGTCGGGCGAGCCACTCGTCTCAGACGCTATGTTTGAAGGCCGCGAGGGCTTCTGTGTCCGGACAGTCCACAATATGGTTCTTTTTGATTAGGAACCTTGTCCAAAGCTGTAGGGCCGATTCCCCGGGTTGCTGGATTATGTGGCTAAGGTCATCGGTGTCCGGGGGCCGAACATAGGTACCCTAGAAGTTGTCTCTGAATGCATCCTCCAGGTCCTCCCAACTACCAATAGAATTTTCTGGTAGGTTGTTCAGCCAATGCCGTGCTGGTCCTTTGAGCTTTAGCGGGAGATATTTGATGGCATGGAGATCATCACCGTGAGCCATATGAATATGGAGAATGGAGTCCTCAATCCATACTGTGGGATCTGTTGTTCCATCATATGATTCGATATTCATGGGTTTAAACCCTTCTGGGAATTCATGTTCCATTACTTCGTCAGTGAAGCAGAGGGGGTGTGCGAAGCCTCTACAGCGGGCCACATTGCGACGTAGCTGGGATGAAGTCCATCTGCGGTTTTCGGCTCGGGCATGGTTATGGATGTTATGCCCGGCTAGATAGTCGTCTTTGCGCATCGAAGCACGTCCCCGTGATCCGTAGATCGATCTAGTCTGGCCCGCTTTGTTTTCCAAATTATGCCGCAGGTCGTAAGTATATTTCCGAGCTGTTGTGTCTCTACTTTTACGGAGAGGTGGAGCGGGCTGGTGTTCGGCCTCAATTACCGTTCTGCCCTGGCCACGTGGTGGTCGGTTAGGTCCGTCAGCCGCGTTATGTGCAGGCGGTATGGGCTTCGGCACCTCGTCGTCGAATTGGGGTAGCAGTTTATGTTGGGGAACATAGTAATTTAAAAAAAATCCTACACACACGCAAGATCATGGTGATGCACAGCAATGAGAGGGGAGAGTGTTGTCCACGTACCCCCGTAGAGCGAAAGTGGAAGCGTTAGCACAATGCGGTTGATGTAGTCATACGTCTTCACGATCCGACCAATCAAGTACCGAACGCACGGCACCTCCGAGTTCAACATACGTTCAGCCCGATGACGTCCCTCGAACTCCAATCCAGCCGAGTGTTGAGGGAGAGTTTCGTCAGCACGACGGCATGGTGGCAATGATGATGTTCTACCGACGTAGGGCTTCGCCTAAGCACCGCTACAGTATTATCGAGGTGGACTACGGTGGAGGGGGGCACCGCACATGGCTAAAAGATCAAACGATCAATTGTTGTGTCTCTAAGGTGCCCCCTTGCCCCCGTATATAAAGGAGCAAGGGGTTGCTGCCAGCCAGGAGAGAGGGCGCGCCAGGAGGAGTCCTACTCCTATCGGGAGTAGGACTCCCCCCTTTCCTAGTTGGATTAGGACTTGGGAGGGGGAAAGAGGAGGGAGAGAGGAAGGAAGGGGGGCCGCCGCCCCCCTCTCCTTGTCCTATTCGGACTAGGGGTGAGGGGCACGCGGCCCAGCCCTGGCCGCCTCTCCTCTTCTCTGTAAAGGCCCACTAAGGCCCATTAACCTCCCGGGGGTTCCGGTAACCTCCCGGTACTCCGGTAAAATCCCGACTTCACCCGGAACACTTCTAATATCCAAACACAGGCTTCCAATATATCAATCTTCATGTCTCGACCATTTTGAGACTCCTTGTCAAGTCCGTGATCACATCCGGGACTCCGAACAACCTTCGGTACATCAAAACATATAAACTCATAATATAACTGTCATCGAAATGTTAAGCGTGCGGACCCTACGGGTTCGAGAACTATGTAGACATGACCGAGACACGTCTCCGGTCAATAACCAATAGCGGAACCTGGATGCTCATATTGGCTCCCACATATTCTACGAAGATCTTTATCGGTCAGACTGCATAACAACATACGGTGTTCCCTTTGTCATCGGTATGTTACTTGCCCGAGATTCGATCGTCGGTATCTCAATACCTAGTTCAATCTCGTTACCGGCAAGTCTCTTTACTCGTTCCGTAATACATCATCCTGCAACTAACTCATTAGTTGCAATGCTTGCAAGGCTTAAGTGATGTGCATTACCGAGAGGGCCCAGAGATACCTCTCCGACAATCGGAGTGACAAATCCTAATCTCGAAATACGCCAACCCAACAAGTACCTTTGGAGACACTTGTAGAGCACCTTTATAATCAACCAATTACGTTGTGACGTTTGGTAGCACAGAAAGTGTTCCTCCGGTAAACGGGAGTTGCATAATCTCATAGTCATAGGAACATGTATAAGTCATGAAGAAAGCAATAGCAACATACTAAACAATCGTGTGCTAAGCTAACAGAATGGGTCATGTCAATCACATCATTCTCCTAATGATGTGATCCCGTTAATCAAATGACAAACCATCTCAATGGCTACGAAACTTAACCATCTTTGATTAACGAGCTAGTCAAGTAGAGGCATACTAGTGACACTATGTTTGTCTATGTATTCACACATGTATAATGTTTCCGGTTAATACAATTCTACCATGAATAATAAACATTTATCATGATATAAGGAAATAAGGAAATAAATAATAACTTTATTATTGCCTCTAGGGCATATTTTCTTCAGTCTCCCACTTGCACTAGAGTCAATAATCTAGATTACACAGTAATGATTCTAACACCCATGGAGCCTTGGTGTTGATCATGTTTTGCTCGTGGAAGAGGCTTAGTCAACGGGTCTGCAACATTCAGATCCGTATGTATGTTTCAAATTTCTATGTCTCCCACCTGGACTAGATCCCGGATGGAATTGAAGCGTCTCTTGATGTGCTTGCTTCTCTTGTGAAATCTGGATTCCTTCGCCAAGGCAATTGCACCGGTATTGTCACAAAAGATTTTCATTGGACCCGATGCACTAGGTATGACACCTAGATCGGATATGAACTCCTTCATCCAGACTCCTTCATTTGATGCTTCCGAAGCAGCTATGTACTCCGCTTCACACGTAGATTCCGCCACGACGCTTTGTTTAGAACTGCACCAACTGACAGCTCCACCGTTCAATGTAAACACGTATCCGGTTTGCGATTTAGAATCGTCCGGATCAGTGTCAAAGCTTGCATCAACATAACCATTTACGATGAGCTCTTTGTCACCTCCATAAACGAGAAACATATCCTTAGTCCTTTTCAGGTATTTCAGGATGTTCTTGACCGCTGTCCAGTGATCCACTCCTAGATTACTTTGGTACCTCCCTGCTAGACTTATAGCAAGGCACACATCATGTCTGGTACACATCATTGCATACATGATAGAGCCTATGGCTGAAGCATAGGGAACATCTTTCATTTTCTCTCTATCTTGTGCAGTGGTCGGGCATTGAGTCTTACTCAACTTCACACCTTGTAACACAGGCAAGAACCCTTTCTTTGCTTGATCCATTTTAAACTTCCTCAAAACTTTGTCAAGGTGTGTGCTTTGTGAAAGTCCGATTAAGCGTCTTGATCTATCTCTATGGATCTTGATGCCCAATATATAAGCAGCTTCACCGAGGTATTTCATTGAAAAACTCTTATTCAAGTATCCCTTTATGCTATCCAGAAATTCTATATCATTTCCAATCAACAATATGTCATCCACATATAATATTAGAAATGCTACAAAGCTCCCCTCAATTTCTTGTAAATATAGGCTTCTCCAAAAGTCTGTACAAAACCAAATGCTTTGATCACACTATCAAAGCGTTTATTCCGACTCCGAGAGGCTTGCACCAATCCATAAATGGATCGCTAGAGCTTGCACACTTTGTTAGCTCCCTTTGGATCAACAAAACCTTCCGGTTGCATCATATACAACTCTTCTTCCAGAAATCCATTCAGGAATGCAGGTTTGACATCCATTTGCCAACTTTCATAATCATAAAATGCGGCAATTGCTAACATGAGTCGGACAAACTTAAGCATCGCTATGGGTGAGAAGGTCTCATCGTAGTCAATCCCTTGAACTTGTCGAAAACCTTTCGCAACAAGTCGAGCTTTATAGACAGTAACATTACCATCAGCGTCAGTCTTCTTCTTGAAGATCCATTTATTCTCAATTGCTTGCTGATCACCGGGCAAGTCAACCAAAGTCCACACTTTGTTCTCATACATGGATCCCATCTCAGATTTCATGGCCTCAAGCCATTTTGCGGAATCTGGGCTCACCATCGCTTCTTCATAGTTCGTAGGTCCGTCATGGTCTAGTAACATAACTTCCAGAACAGGATTACCGTACCACTCTGGTGCGGATCTTACTCTGGTTGACCCACGAGGTTTAGTAACAACTTGATCTAAAGTTTCATCATCATCATCATTAACTTCCTCACTAATTGGTGTAGGTGTCGCAGAAACCGGTTTCTGCGATGAACTACTTTCCAACAAGGGAGCAGGTACAGTTACCTCATCAAGTTCTACTTTCCTCCCACTCACTTCTTTCGAGAGAAACTCCTTCTCTAGAAAAACTCTGAATTTAGCAACAAAAGGCTTGCCTTCGGATCTGTGATAGAAGGTTTACCCAACAGTCACCTTTGGGTATCCTATGAAGACACATTTCTCCGATTTGGGTTCGAGCTTATCAGGTTGAAGCTTTTTCACATAAGCATCGTGCTACGTCTTCAGCTCGCGTTGGTTTTCCCCGAAGAGGAAGGGATGATGTAGCAGAGTACCGTAAGTATTTCCCTCAGTTTTTGAGAACCAAGGTATCAATCCAGTAGGAGCCCACGCTCAAGTCCCTCGTACCTGCACAAAGCGATAGCTACTCGCAACCAATGCGATTAGGGGTTGTCAAGCCCTTCACGGTCACTTACAAGAGTGAGATCTGATAGATAAAATATTTTTGGTATTTTTGATATAAAGATGCAAAGTAAAAAGTAAAAGCACAGTAAATAGCAAAACAATATGAAAGTGATGGAGATTGATATGATGAGAATAGACCCGGGGGCCATAGGTTTCACTAGTGGCTTGTCTCAAGAGCATAAGTATTCTACTGTGGGTGAACAAATTACTGTTGAGCAATTGATAGAATTGTGCATAGTTATGAGAATATCTAGGCATTATCATGTATATAGGCATCACGTCCGTGACAAGTAGATCGAAACAATTCTGCATCTACTACTATTACTCCACTCATCGACTGCTATCCAGCATGCATCTAGAGTATTAAGTTAAAAACAGAGTAACGCCTTAAGCAAGATGACATGATGTAGAGAGATAAATTCATGCAATATGAAATAAACCCCATCTTGTTATCCTCGATGGCAACGATACAATACGTGCCTTGGTGCCCCTTCTGTCACTGGGTAAGGACACCGCAAGATCGAACCCAAAGCTAAGCACTTCTCCCATGGCAAGAACTACCAATCTAGTTGGCCAAACCAAACGGATAATTCGAAGAGACTTGCAAAGATTACCAATCATGCATAAAAGAATTCAGAGAAGATTCAAATATTATTCATAGATAGACTTGATCATAAACCCACAATTCATCGATCTCAACAAACACACCGCAAAAAGAAGATTACATTGATTAGATCTCCACAAGAGAGGGGGAGAACTTTGTATTGAGATTCAAAGAGAGAGAAGAAGCCATCTAGCTACTAGCTATGGACCCGAAGGTCTAAGGTAAACTACTCACACTTCATCGAAGGGGCTAGGATGATGTAGAAGCCCTCCGTGATGACGGCCCTCTTCCGGCGAAGCTCCGGAACAGGCCCCAAGATGGGATCTCGTGGATACAGAAAGTTGCGGCGGTGGAATTAGGTTTTTGGCTCCTGTTCTGATCGTTTGGGGGTACGTGTGTATATATAGGAGGAAGGAGTACGTCGGTGGAGCACCGAGGGGCCCACGAGGCAGGGGGCGCGCCCTAGGGGGGCGCCCCCACCCTCGTGACCACCTCTTTGATCCCTTGCAGTAGGGTCCAAGTCTCCTAGATCACGTTCGGTGAGAAAATCACGTTTCCGAAGATTTTATTCAGTTTGGACTCCGTTTGATATTCTGTTTATCCGAAACACTGAAATAGGCAAAAACAACAATTCTGGGCTGGGCCTCCGGTTAATAGGTTAGTCCCAAAAATAATATAAAAGTGGAAAATAAAGCCCAATATAGTCCAAAACAATAGATAATATAGCATGGAGCAATCAAAAATTATAGATACGTTGGAGACGTATCAGGCATCCCCAAGCTTAATTCCTGCTCGTCCTCGAGTACGTAAATGATAAAAAGAGAATTTTTGATGCGGAGTGCTACTTGGCATAATTTCAATGCAAATCTTCTTAATTGTGGTATGACTATTCAGATTAGAAAGATTCAAGACAAAAGTTTATATTGACATAGAAAATAATAATACTTCAAGCATACTAACAAAGCAATTATGTCTTCTCAAAATAACATGGCCAAAGAAAGTTATCCCTACAAAATCATATAGTCTAGCTATGCTCCATCTTCCCCACACAAAGTATTTAAATCATGCACAACCCCTATGACAAGCCAATCAATTGTTTCATACTCTAAATTTTTCAAAACTTTTTCAATCTTCACGCAATACATGAGCGTGAGCCATGGATATAGCACTATAGGTGGAATAGAATGGTGGTTGTGGAAAAGACAAAAAAGGAGAAGATAGTCTCACATCGACTAGGCGTATCAACGGGCTATGGAGATGCCCATCAATAGATATCAATGTGAGTGAGTAGGGATTGCCATGCAACGGATGCACTAGAGCTATAAATGTATGAAAGCTTAACAAAAGAAACTAGTGGATGTGCATCCAACTTGCTTGCTCACGAAGACCTAGGGCAATTTGAGGAAGCCCATCATTGGAATATACAAGCCAAGTTCTATAACATAAAATTCCCACTAGTATATGAAAGTGACAACATATGAGACTCTCTATATGAAGAACATGGTGCTACTTTGAAGCACAATATATGAGACTTGCTATATCATGGTGCTACTTTGAAGCACAAGTGTGGAAAAAAGGATAGTAGCATTGTCCCTTTTTATTTTTTATTTTTTTAGGCCTTCCTTTTTTTGGCCTTTTTTGGGACAATGCTCTATTGAATGATGATCATCACACTTCTATTTATTTACAACTCAATGATTACAACTCGATACTAAAACAAAGTATGACTCTATATGAATGCCTCCGGCGGTGTACCGGGATATGCAATGAATCACGAGTGACAAGTATGAAAGAATTATGAACGGTGGCTTTGCCACAAATACTATGTCAACTACATGATCATGCTCAGCAATATGACAATGATGGATGTGTCATGATGAACTAGATGGTGGAAAGTTGCATGGCAATATATCTCGGAATGGCTATGGAAATGCCATAATAGGTAGGTATGGTGGTTGTTTTGAGGAAGGTATATGGTAGGTGTATGATACCAGCGAAAGTTGAGCGGTATTAGAGAGGCTAGCAAGGGTGGAAGGGTGGGAGTGTGTATAATCCATGGACTCAACATTAGTCATAAAGAACTCATATACTTATTGCAAAAATTTAGAAGTTATCAAAGCAAAGCATTACGCGCATGCTCCTAGGGGGATAGATTGGTAGGAAAAGACCATCACTCGTCCCCGACCACCACTCATAAGGAAGACAATCAATAAATAAATCATGCTCCGACTTCATCACATAACGGTTCACCATACGTGCATGCTACGGGAATCACAAGCTTCAACACAAGTATTCTTTAAATTCACAACTACTCAACTAGCATGACTTTAATATTATCACCTCCATATCTCAAAACAATTATCATGCTTCAATCTTTTCTTAGTATTCAACACACTCAAAAGAAAGTTTCACAAATCTTGAATACCAAGCATATTATTATTAGGCAAATTACCATGCTATTAAGAGACTCTCAAATTAATTTAAGTGAAGCATGAGAGATCAATAGTTTCTTTAAAACGAATCCACCACCGTGCTCTAAAAGATCTAAGTGAAGCACATAGAGCAAAATTATCTAGCTCAAAAGGATATAAGTGAAGCACATAGAGCAAAATTATCTAGCTCAAAAGATATAAGTGAAGCACATAGAGCAAAATTATCTAGCTCAAAGGATATAAGTGAAGCACACAGAGCAAAATTATCTAGCTCAAAGGATATAAGTGAAGAACATAGAGTATTCTATCAAATTTTAATTCATGTATGGCTCTCTCAAAAGGTGTGTATATCAAGGATGATTGTGGCATACTAACAAACAAAGACACAAATAATACAAGACGCTCCAAGCAAAACACATATCATGTTGGTGAATAAAAATATAGGTCCAAGTAAATTACCGATGGAATTGGACGAAAGAGGGGATGCCTTCCGGGGCATCCCCAATCTTTGACTTTTTGGTGTCCTTGGATTATCTTGGGGGTGCCATGGGCATCCCCAAGCTTAGGCTCTTGCCACTCCTTGTTCCATGATCCATCAAAAGAATTCACCCAAAACTTGAAAACTTCACAACACAAAACTCAAAATAGAAAACTCAAAATAGAAAACTCATGAGCTCCATTAGCGAAAGAAAACAAAAGACCACTTCAAGGTACTATAATGAACTCATTCTTTATTTATATTGGTGTTAAACCTGCTGTATTCGAACTTCTCTATGGATTATAAACTATTTTACTAGCCATAGATTCATCGAAATAAGCAAACAACACACGAAAAACAGAATCTGTCAAAAACAAAATAGTCTGTAGTAATCTGTAGCTAGCGCAAGATCTGGAACCCCAAAAATTCTAAAATAAATTGCTGGACGTTAGGAATTTATCTATTAATCATCTTCAAAAGTAATTAACTAAATATCACTCTTAAAATAAAAATGACAGCAGTTCTCGTCAGCGCTAAAATTTCTGTTTTTTTACAGCAAGTTCAACAAGACTTTCCCCAAGTCTTCCCAACGGTTCTACTTGGCACAAACACTAATTAAACACAAAAAACACAACCAAAACAGAGGCTAAATAATTTATTTATTAATAAACAGGAGAAAAAAGCAAGGAATAAAAAATAAAATTGGGTTGCCTCCCAACAAGCGCTATCGTTTAACGCCCCTAGCTAGGCATAACGAGCAAGAATAGATCTAGGTATTGCCATCTTTGGTAGGCAATCCATAAGTGGCTCGCATGATAGTTTCATATGGTAATTTTATTTTATTTCTTGGAAAGTGTTCCATGCCCTTTTTTAATGTAAATTGAAATCTAATATTCCCTTCCTTCATATCAATAATCGCACCAACCGTTTTAAGGAAAGGTCTACCAAGAATAATAGGGCAAGAAGGATTGCAATCTATATTAAGAACAATGAAATCTATGGGCACATAATTCCTATTTGCAACAATAAGAACATCATTAATTATTCCCATGGGTTTCTCAATAGTGGAATCCGCAAGATGCAAGTTTAGAGAGCAATCATCAAAATTACGGAAATCTAGTAAATCACACAAAGTCTTGGGAATAGTAGGACACTAGCACCCAAATCACACAAAGCATAAAACTCATGATCTTCAATTTTAATTTTAATAGTTGGTTCCCACTCATCATAGAGTTTTCTAGGGATAGAAACTTTCAACTCAAGTTTTTCTTCATAAGATTGCATCAAGGCATCAACAATATGTTCGGTGAAGGCTTTATTTCGACTATAAGCATGTGGAGAATTTAGCACGGGTTGCAACAAGGAAATACAATCAATCGAAGAGCAATTTTCATAATTAAATTCCTTGAAATCCAATATAGTGGGTTTAGCAACATCTAGATTTTTATTTCTTTCAATCCCACTTTCATCAACTTCATCATTAAGATCTAAACACTCCGAATTTTTAGAACGCCTTCTAGGTAAAGGAAGATCATATTCAGTTTCATCAAGATTCATATTGCAAAATAAAGATTTAATTGGAGACACATCAATAAATTTTAGATCTTCATCTTGATTTTCATAGGAATTGGAAGAACACGCTTTAATAAAGGCATCTTTGGAAGCACGCATCCTAGCGGTTCTTTCCTTACACTCATCAATTGAAATTCTCATGGCTTTTAGAGACTCATTAATATCATGCTTAGGTGGAATAGATCTAAGTTTCAAAGCATCAACATCAAGAGCAATTCTATCAACGTTCCTAGCCAAATCATCAATCTTAAGCAATTTTTCTTCAATCATAGCATTAAAATTCTTTTGCGAAGAAATAAATTCTTTAATATTAGATTCAAAATCAGAGGGCATCTTATTATAATTTCCATAAGAGTTATTGTAGGAATTCCCATAATTATTAGAAGGATTACTAGGATATGGCCTAGGATTAAAATTCCCTCTATAAGCGTTGTTACCAAAATTATTCCTACCAACAAAATTCACATACATAGATTCATTATTATTCCCAATCAAAGTAGACAAAGGCATATCATTAGGATCAGAAGAAACACTCTTAGTAGCAAATAATTTCATAAGTTCATCCATCTTTCCACTCAACACATTAATTTCTTCTATCGCATGCACTTTTTTATTAGAAGTTCTTTCAGTATGCCATTGAGAATAATTAACCATAATATTATCTAGGAGTTTAGTAGCATCTCCTAAAGTGATTTCCATAAAAGTACCTCCCGCGGCCGAATCTAAAAGATTTCTAGAAGCAAAATTTAATCCGGCATAAAAATTTTGTATAATCATCCACAAATTCAAACCATGAGTAGGGCAATTATGTATCATTAATTTCATTCTCTCCCAAGCTTGTGCAACATGTTCATGATCAAGTTGTTTAAAGTTCATTATATCGTTTCTAAGAGAGATGATCTTAGAGGGAGGAAAATACTTAGAGATAAAAGCATCTTTGCATTTGTTCCATGAATCAATACTATTCTTAGGCAAAGACGAAAACCAAGCTTTAGCACGATCTCTAAGCGAAAAAGGAAATAGCTTCAATTTAACGACATCATTATTGACATCTTTTTTCTTTTGCATATCACATAAATCAACGAAGCTATTCAGATGAGTAGCGGCATCTTCACTAGGAAGGCCGGCGAATTGATCTTTCATAACAAGATTCAACAAAGCAGTATTAATTTCACAAGATTCAGCATCGGTAAGAGGAGCAATCGGAGTGCTAAGGAAATCATTATTATTGGTTTGGTGAAGTCACACAATTTGGTAGTATCTTGAGCCATCGCGACAAACAAGCAATCTAACACACGGGCAAACAAAAAGCAAGCAGACAAAAGAGGCAAACAGAGAGGGAGGATAGAGAGAGAGGGCGAATAAAACGGCAAGGGTGAATTGGGGGGAGATGAAAACGAGAGGCAAATGGCAAATAATGTAATGCGAGAGATAGGGATTGTGATGGGTACTCCCTCCGGTCCTTTTTACTCTGCATATTAGGTTTGTCCGAAGTAAATCCCATTCAACTTTGACCAAGTTTATATAAAAATTATAAACATTCACATAACAACACCAATATCTTTAGATTCATCTTGTAATATATTTTCATATTATATTTATTAGATATTATAGATGTTAATAATTTTTAATATAAATTTGGTCAAACTTAGCAAAGTTTGACTTTCAGCAAAACCAATGTGCAGAGTAAAAAGGACCGGAGGGGGTACTTGGTATGTTGACTTTTTGCGTAGACTCCCCGGCAACGGCGCCAGAAATCCTTCTTGCTACGTCTTGAGCTCGCGTTGGTTTTCCCCGAAGAGGAAGGGATGATGCAGCAGAGTAGCGTAAGTATTTCCCTCAGTTTTTTAGAACCAAGGTATCAATCTAGTAGGAGCCCACGCTCAAGTCCCTCGTACCTGCACAAAGCGATAGCTACTCGCAACCAACGCGATTAGGGGTTGTCAAGCCCTTCACGGTCACTTACGAGAGTGAGATCTAATAGATAAAATATTTTTGGTATTTTTGATATAAAGATGCAAAGTAAAAAGTAAAAGCAAAGTAAATAGCAAAACAATATGAAAGTGATGGAGATTGATATGATGAGAATAGACCCGGGGGCCATAGGTTTCACTAGTGGCTTGTCTCAAGAGCATAAGTATTCTACGGTGGGTGAACAAATTACTGTTGAGCAATTGATAGAAATGTGCATAGTTATGAGAATATCTAGGCATGATCATGTATATAGGCATCACATATGTGACAAGTAGATCAAAACGATTCTGCATCTACTACTATTACTCCACTCATCGACCGCTATCCAACATGCATCTAGAGTATTAAGTTAAAAACAGAGTAACGCCTTAAGCAAGATGACATGATGTAGAGAGATAAATTCATGCAATATGAAATAAACCCCATCTTGTTATCCTCGATGGCAACGATACAATACGTGCCTTGCTGCCCCTTCTGTCACTGGGTAAGGACACCGCAAGATCGAACCCAAAGCTAAGCACTTCTCCCATGGCAAGAACTGCCAATCTAGTTGGCCAAACCAAATGGATAATTCGAAGAGACTTGCAAAGATAACCAATCATGCATAAAAGAATTCAGAGAAGATTCAAATATTATTCCTAGATAGACTTGATCATAAACCCACAATTCATCGGTCTCAACAAACACACCGCAAAAAGAAGATTACATCGAATAGATCTCCACAAGAGAGGGGGAGAACTTTGTATTGAGATTCAAAGAGAGGGAAGAAGCCATCTAGGTACTAACTATGGACCCGAAGGTCTGAGGTAAACTACTCACACTTCATCGGAGGGGCTAGGATGATGTAGAAGCCCTCCGTGATGACGGCCGTCTTCTGGCGGAGCTCCGGAACAGGGCCCAAGATGGGATCTCATGGATACAGAAAGTTGCGGCGGTGGAATTAGGTTTTTGGCTCCTGTTCTAATCGTTTGGGGTACGTGTGTATATATAGGAGGAAGGAGTATGTCGGTGGAGCATTGAGGGGCCCACAAGGTAGCGGGCGCGCCCTAGGGGGGCGCCCCCCACCCTCGTGACCACGTCTTTGATCCCTTGCAGTAGGGTCCAAGTCTCCTGGATCACGTTCGGTGAGAAAATCACGTTTCCGAAGATTTTATTCCGTTTGGACTCCGTTTGATATTCTGTTTATCCGAAACACTGAAATAGGCAAAAAAAACAGCAATTCTGGGCTGGGCCTTCGGTTAATAGGTTAGTCCCAAAAATAATATAAAAGTGGAAAATAAAGCCCAATATAGTCCAAAACAGTAGATAATATAGCATGGAGCAATCAAAAATTATAGATACGTTGGAGACGTATCACATCGCAGCCCCAAACTTTCAGAAACGACAACTTTGGTTTCTTGCCAAACCACAGTTCATAAGGCGTCGTCTCAACGGATTTCGATGGTGCCCTATTTAACGTGAATGTGGTCATCTCTAAAGTATAACCCCAAAATGATAGCGGTAAATCAGTAAGAGATATCATAGATTGTACCATATCTAGTAAAGTATGATTACGACGTTCGGACACACCATTACGTTGTGGTGTTCCGGGTGGCGTGAGTTGCGAAACTATTCCGCATTGTCTCAAATGAATACCAAACCCGTAACTCAAATATTCTCCTCCATGATCACATCGTAGAAACTTTATTTTCTTGTTACGGTGATTTTCAACTTCACTCTGAAATTCTTTGAACTTTTCAAACGTTTCAGACTTATATTTCATTAAGTAGATATACCCATATCTGCTTAAATCATCTGTGAAGGTGAGAAAATAATGATATCCGCCACGAGCCTCAACATTCATCGGACCACATACATCTGTATGTATGATCTCCAACAAATGTGTTGCTCTCTCCATAGTACCGGAGAACGGCGTTTTAGTCATCTTGCCCATGAGGCACGGTTCGCAAGTACCAAGTGATTCATAATCAAGTGGTTCCAAAAGTCCATCAGTATGGAGTTTCTTCATGCGCTTTACACCGATATGACCTAAACGGAAGTGCCACAAATAAGTTGCACTATTATTATCAACTCTGCATCTTTTGGCCTCAATATTATGAATATGTGTATCACTACTATCGAGATTCAACAAAAATAGACCACTCTTCAAGGGTGCATGAACATAAAAGATATTACTCATATAAATAGAACAACCATTATTCTCCGATTTAAATGAATAACCGTCTCGCATTAAACAAGATCCAGATATAATGTTCATGCTCAACGCTGGCACCAAATAACAATTATTTAGGTCTAATACTAATCTCGAAGGTAGATGTAGAGGTAGCGTGTCGACTGCGATCACATCGACTTTGGAACCATTTCCCACGCGCATCGTCACCTCGTCCTTAGCAAATCTTCGCTTAATCCGTAGCCCCTGTTTCGAGTTGCAAATATTAGCAACAGAACTAGTATCAAATACTCAGGTGCTACTGCGAGCATTAGTAAGGTACACATCAATAACATGTATATCACATATACCTTTGTTCACCTTGCCATCCTTCTTATCCGACAAATACTTGGGGCAGTTCCGCTTCCAGTGACCAGTCTGCTTGCAGTAGAAGCACTTAGTCTCAGGCTTAGGTCCAGACTTGGGTTTCTTCTCCTAAGCAGCAACTTGCTTGTTGTTCTTCTTGAATTTCCCCTTCTTCTTCCCTTTGCCCTTTTTCTTGAAACTGGTGGTCTTATTGGCCATCAACACTTGATGCTCCTTCTTGATTTCTACCTCTGCAGCCTTTAGCATTGCGAAGAGCTCGGGAATTGTCTTATTGATACGTCTCCAACGTATCTATAATTTTTGATTGCTCCATGCTATATTATCTACTGTTTTCGACTATATTGGGCTTTATTTTCCACTTTTATACTATTTTTGGGACTAACCTATTAACCGGAGGCCCAGCCCAGAATTGTTGTTTTTTGCCTATTTCAGTGTTTCGGATAAAGAGAATATCAAACGGAGTCCAAACGGAATAAATCTTCGGAAACGTGATTTTCTCACCGAACGTGATCCAGGAGACTTGGACCCTACTGCAAGGGATCAAAGAGGTGGTCACGAGGGTGGGGGCGCCCCCCTAGGGCACGCCCCCTACCTCGTGGGCCCCTCGCTGCTCCACCGACGTACTCCTTCCTCCTATATATACACACGTACCCCCAAACAATCAGAACAGGAGCCAAAAACCTAATTCCACCGCCGCAACTTTCTGTATCCACGAGATCCCATCTTGGGGCCTGTTCCGGAGCTCCGCCGGAAGAGGGTCGTCATCACGGAGGGCTTCTACATCATCCTAGCCCCTCTGATGAAGTGTGAGTAGTTTACCTCAGACCTTCGGGTCCATAGCTAGTAGCTAGATGGCTTCTTCTCTCTCTTTGAATCTGAATACAAAGTTCTCCTCCTCTCTTGTGGAGATCTATTCGATGTAATCTTCTTTTTGCGGTGTGTTTGTTGAGACCGGTGAATTGTGGGTTTATGATCAAGTCTATCTATGAATAATATTTGAATCTTCTCTGAATTCTTTTATGCATGATTGGTTATCTTTGCAAGTCTCTTCGAATTATCCGTTTGGTTTGGCCAACTAGATTGGTAGTTCTTGCCATGGGAGAAGTGCTTAGCTTTGGGTTCGATCTTACGGTGTCCTTACCCAGTGACAGAAGGGGCAGCAAGGCACGTATTGTATCGTTGCCATCGAGGATAACAAGATGGGGTTTATTTCATATTGCATGAATTTATCTCTCTACATCATGTCATCTTGCTTAAGGCGTTACTCTGTTTTTAACTTAATACTCTAGATGCATGCTGGATAGCGGTCGATGAGTGGAGTAATAGTAGTAGATGCAGAATCGTTTCGATCTACTTGTCACGGACGTGATGCCTATATACATGATCATGCCTACATATTCTCATAATTATGCACAATTCTATCAATTGCTCAACAGTAATTTGTTCACCCACCGTAGAATACTTATGCTCTTGAGAGAAGCCACTAGTGAAACCTATGGCCCCCGGGTCTATTCTCATCATATCAATCTCCATCACTTTTATATTGGTTTGCTTTTTAATTTGCTTTTACTTTTTACTTTGCATCTTTATATCAAAAATACCAAAAATATTTTATCTATCAGATCTCACTCTCGTAAGTGACCGTGAAGGGCTTGACAACCCCTAATCGCGTTGGTTGCGAGTAGCTATCGCTTTGTGCAGGTACGAGGGACTTGAGCGTGGGCTCCTACTGGATTGATACCTTGGTTCTTAAAACTGAGGGAAATACTTATGCTACTCTGCTGCATCATCCCTTCCTCTTCGGGGAAAACCAACGCAAGCTCAAGAAGTGGCAAGAAGGATTTTTGGCGCCGTTGCCGGGGAGTCTACGCAAAAAGTCAATATACCAAGTACCCATCACAATCCCTATCTCTCGCATTACATTATTTGCCATTTGCCTCTCGTTTTCCTCTCCCCCCAATTCACCCTTGCCGTTTTATTCGCCCTCTCTCTCTATCCTCCCTCTCTGTTTTCCTTTTTGTTTGCTTGTCGCCATGGCGAGTCTCATATCTTCTCCGTTGTCTCCCGAGAGTGAAGTTCTAAATTTTAAACAAAGGGAGGGAGAAAATCTAAAAGATGCTTGGTATAGAATTTGCAATGCTCAAAATAGATCTACCAGGAAACAATCTACCTTCGTTCTTCTTTGCAATTTTTATGTAGGTGTTGATCCTTTGTATAGATATATCCTCGATACCATTACCAGAGGGAACTTCTTGGGTAGCCATACTTTTGATTCTTATAATGCTATGTTAGATTTATTTGGCTCAGCACCTCTTTTGGTTAATGGAACCATGTTAACTTTGGAGCATGTTATGCAAAGACTTGAAATTATTGAAAATAAAGTTGCTACTATTGAATCAATTGAAGATCTAGATAAAAGATCCACAATCAAATCACTCAATATGGATCTAAGGTAGGAATGACTTTGAAAAATATTAAGGAAAAGGAACCCATAGTTAATGAGAAGATGAGCTTAGATTCTACTAGAATTGATAAACTTGAGGGTATAATTACAAATTTGGGAACCGCTTTTTCTTCCGTAAAGAATACTCCTAGTCCTCCTACTAAAATTGCCAAGCTCATGTATGTTCCTAAAAATAAGGGTGAATCATCTAGCAAGGAAACTGCTGATCTTAAATCTATAAGTATTCATCCCAATCTTTTTGCTATCATTAAGGAACCATTTATTAAAAATGAATTTTCCGATCTTGTGACTAAAAGTTTGATAATTAATAAAAATAAAGAAATTCCTAAAGATGGTAGATGCCAAATTGAAGAATTGCCTACCAAAGATGGCAATACCTAGATCTATTCTTGCTCGTTATGCCTAGCTAGGGGCGTTAAACGATAGCGCTTGTTGGGAGGCAACCCAATTTTATTTTTATTCCTTGCTTTTTTCTCCTGTTTAGTAACAAAGAAATTATTTAACATCTTCTTTGGTTGTGTTTTTTGTGTTTAATTAGTGTTTGTGCCAAGTAGAACCGTTGGGAAGACTTGGGGAAAGTCTTGTTGAACTTGCTGTAAAAAACAGAAACTTTAGTGCTCACGAGAACTGCTGTAATTTTTATTTGAAGAGTGCTATTTAGTTACTTATTTTTGCAGATGATTAATAGATAAATTCCTCACGTCCAGAAAATTATTTTAGAATTTTTGGGGTTCCAGATCTTGCGCTAGCTACAGATTACTACAGACTGTTCTGTTTTTGACAGATTCTGTTTTTCGTGTGTTGTTTGCTTATTTTGATGAATCTATGGCTAGTAAAATAGTTTATAATCCATAGAGAAGTTGGAATACAGTCGGTTTAACACCAATATAAATAAATAATGAGTTCATTACAGTACCTTGAAGTGGTCTTTTGTTTTCTTTCGCTAACGGAGCTCACGAGTTTTCTATCTTGAGTTTTGTGTTGTGAAGTTTTCAAGTTTTGGGTGAATTCTTTTGATGGATAATGGAACAAGGAGTGGCAAGAGCCTAATCTTGGGGATGCCCATGGAACCCGCAAGATAATCCAAGGAGACCAAAAAGTCAAAGCTTGGGGATGCCCCGGAAGGCATCCCCTCTTTTCGTCCACTTCCATCGGTAATTTACTTGGAGCTATATTTTTATTCACCAACATGATATGTGTTTTGCTTGGAGCGTCTTGTATTATTTGTGTATTTGTTTGTTAGTATGCCACAATCATCCTTGCTGTACACACCTTTTGAGAGATCCATACATGAATTAAAATTTGATAGAATACTCTATGTGCTTCACTTATATCCCTTGGACTAGATAATTTTGCTCTATGTGCTTCACTTATATCTTTTGAGCTAGATAATTTTGCTATATGTGCTTCACTTATATCTTTTGAGCTGGATAATTTTGCTCTATGTGCTTCACTTATATCCTTTTGAGCTAGATAATTTTGCTCTATGTGCTTCACTTAGATCTTTTAGAGCACGATGGTGGATTCGTTTTAAAGAAACTATTGATCTCTCATGCTTCACTTAAATTAATTTGAGAGTCTCTTAATAGCATGGTAATTTGCCTAATAATAATATGCTTGGTATTCAAGATTTGTGAAACTTTCTTTTGAGTGTGTTGAATACTAAGAAAAGATTGAAGCATGATAATTGTTTTGAGATATGGAGGTGATAATATCAAAGTCATGCTAGTTGAGTAGTTGTGAATTTAAAGAATACTTGTGTTGCAGTTTGTGATTCCCGTAGCATGCACGTATGGTGAACCGTTATGTGATGAAGTCGGAGCATGATTTATTTATTGATTGTCTTCCTTATGAGTGGCGGTTGGGGACGAGCGATGGTCTTTTCCTACCAATCTATCCCCCTAGGAGCATGCGTGTAATACTTTGCTTTGATAACTTCTAAATTTTTGCAATAAGTATAGGAGTTCTTTATGACTAATGTTGAGTCCATGGATTACACACACTCCCACCCTTCCACCCTTGCTAGCCTCTCTAATACCGCGCAACTTTCGCCGGTATCATACACCTACCATATACCTTCCTCAAAACAGCCACCATACCTACCTATTATGGCATTTCCATAGTCATTCCGAGATATATTGCCATGCAACTTTCCACCATCTAGTTCATCTTGACATATCCATCATTGTCATATTGCTTAGCATGATCATGTAGTTGACATAGTATTTGTGGCAAAGCCCACCGTTCATAATTCTTTCATACTTGTCACTCGTGATTCATTGCATATCCCAGTACACCGCCGGAGGCATTCATATAGAGTCATACTTTGTTTTAGTATCGAGTTGTAATCATTGAGTTGTAAATAAATAGAAGTGTGATGATCATCATTCAGTAGAGCATTGTCCCAAAAAAGGCCAAAAAAGGAGAAGGCCCAAAAAAATAAAAAATAAAAAGGGGCAATGCTACTATCCTTTTTCCACACTTGTGCTTCAAAGTAGCACCATGATATAGCAAGTCTCATATATTGTGCTTCAAAGTAGCACCATGTTCTTCATATAGAGAGTCTCATATGTTGTCACTTTCATATACTAGTGGGAATTTTACGTTATAGAACTTGGCTTGTATATTCCAATGATGGGCTTCCTCAAATTGCCCTAGGTCTTCGTGAGCAAGCAAGTTGGATGCACACCCACTAGTTTCTTTTGTTGAGCTTTCATACATTTATAGCTCTAGTGCATCCGTTGCATGGCAATCCCTACTCACTCACATTGATATCTATTGATGGGCATCTCCATAGCCCGTTGATACGCCTAGTTGATGTGAGACTATCTCCATAGCCCAGAATTGTTGTTTTTTTGCCTATTTTAGTGTTTCGGATAAACAAAATATCAAACGGAGTCCAAACAGAATAAAACCTTCGGAAACGTGATTTTCTCACCGAACGTGATCCAGGAGACTTGGACCTTACTGCAAGGGATCAAAGAGGTGGTCACGAGGGTGGGGGCGCCCTCCCTAGGGCGTGCCCCTGCCTCGTGGGCCCCTCGGTGCTCCACCGATGTACTACTTCCTCCTATATATACACACGTACCCCCAAACGATCAGAACAGGAGCCAAAAACCTAATTCCACCGCCGCAACTTTCTGTATCCACGAGATCCCATCTTGGGCCTGTTCCGGAGCTCCGCTGGAAGAGGGTCGTCATCACGGAGGGCTTCTACATCATCCTAGCCCTCCGATGAAGTGTGAGTAGTTTACCTCAGACCTTCGGGTCCATAGCTAGTAGCTAGATGGCTTCTTCTCTCTCTTTGAATCCCAATACAAAGTTCTCCTCCTCTCTTGTGGAGATCTATTCGATGTAATCTTCTTTTTGCGGTGTGTTTGTTGAGACCGATGAATTGTGGGTTTATGATCAAGTCTATCTATGAATAATATTTGAATCTTCTCTGAATTCTTTTATGCATGATTGGTTATCTTTTCAATTCTCTTTGAATTATCCATTTGGTTTGGCCAACTAGATTGGTAGTTCTTGCCATGGGAGAAGTGCTTAGCTTTGGGTTCGATCTTGCGGTGTCCTTACCCAGTGACAGAAGGGGCAGCAAGGCACGTATTGTATCGTTGCCATCGAGGATAACAAGATGGGGTTTATTTCATATTGCATGAATTTATCTCTCTACATCATGTCATCTTGCTTAAGGCGTTACTCTGTTTTTAACTTAATACTCTAGATGCATGCTGGATAGCGGTCGATGAGTGGAGTAATAGTAGTAGATGCAGAATCGTTTCGATCTACTTGTCACGGACGTGATGCCTATATACATGATCATGCCTACATATTCTCATAATTATGCACAATTCTATCAATTGCTCAACAGTAATTTTTTCACCCACCGTAGAATACTTATGCTCTTGAGACAAGCCACTAGTGAAACCTATGGCCCTCGGGTCTATTCTCATCATATCAATCGCCATCACTTTCATATTGTTTTGCTATTTACTTTGCTTTTACTTTTTACTTTGCATCTTTATATCAAAAATACAAAAAATATTTTATCTATCAGATCTCACTCTCGTAAGTGACCGTGAAGGGCTTGACAACCCCTAATCGCATTGGTTGTGAGTAGCTATCGCTTTGTGCAGGTACGAGGGACTTGAGCGTGGGCTCCTACTAGATTGATACCTTGGTTCTCAAATACTGAGGGAAATACTTATGCTACCCTGCTGCATCATCCCTTCCTCTTCGGGGAAAACCAACGCAAGCTCAAGACGTAGCACTTATCCATCCCTTGCATATTATAGTTCATCACGAATCTCTTGTAGCTTGGTGGCAGTGATTGGAGAATTCTGTCAATGATGCTATCATCCGAAAGATTAACTCCTAGTTGAATCAAGTGATTGTAGTACCCAGACATCTTGAGTATATGCTCACTGACAGAACTATTCTCCTCCATCTTGCAGCTCTAGAACTTATTGGAGACTTCATATCTCTCAATCTGGGCATTTGCTTGAAATATTATAACTTCAGCTCTTGGAACATCTCATATGTTCCATGACGTTCAAAACGTCGTTGAAGTCCCGGTTCTAAGTCGTAAAGCATGGCACATTGAACTATTGAGTAGTCATCAGATTTGCTCTGCCAGACGTTCTTAACGTCGTAAGTTGCATCAGCAGCAGGCCTGGCACTCAGCGGTGCTTCCAAGACGTAATTCTTCTAAGCAGCAATGAGGATAATCCTCAAGTTACGGACCCATTCCGTGTAATTGCTACCATCATCTTTCAACTTTGCTTTCTCAAGGAACGCATTAAAATTCAACAGAACAACAGCACGGGCCATCTATCTACAATCAACATAGACAAGCAAGATACTATCAAGTACTAAGTTCATGATAAATTTAAGTTCAATTAATCATATTACTTAAGAACTCCCACTTAGATAAACATCCCTCTAATCCTCTAAGTGATCACATGATCCATATCAACTAAACCATGTCCGATCATCACGTGAGATGGAGTAGTTTCAACGGTGAACATCACTATGTTGATCATATCTACTATATGATTCACGCTCGACCTTTCGGTCTCCGTGCTCCGAGGCCATATCTGTTATATGCTAGGCTCGTCAAGTTTAACCTGAGTATTCCGCATGTGCAACTGTTTTGCACCCGTTGTATTTGAACGTAGAGCCTATCACACCCGATCATCATGTGGTGTCTCAACACGAAGAACTTTCGCAACGGTGCATACTCAGGGAGAACACTTATACTTTGATAATTTAGTAAGGGATCATCTTATAATGCTACCGTCAATCAAAGCAAGATAAGATGCATAAAAGATAAACATCACATGCAATCAATATAAGTGATATGATATGGCCATCATCATCTTGTGCTTGTGATCTCCATCTCCGAAGCACCGTCATGATCACCATCGTCACCGGCGCGACACCTTGATCTCCATCGTAGCATCGTTGTCGTCTCGCCAATCTTATGCTTCTACGACTATCGCTACCGCTTAGTGATAAAGTAAAGCATTACAGAGCGATTGCATTGCATACAATAAAGCGACAACCATATGGCTCCTGCCAGTTGCCGATAACTCGGTTACAAAACATGATCATCTCATACAATAAAATTTAGCATCATGTCTTGACCATATCACATCACAAGATGCCCTGCAAAAACAAGTTAGACGTCCTCTACTTTGTTGTTGCAAATTTTACGTGGCTGCTACGGACTTAGCAAGAACCGTTCTTACCTACGCATCAAAACCACAACGATAGTTTGTCAAGTTGGTGTTGTTTTAACCTTCTCAAGGACCGGGTGTAGCCACACTCGGTTCAACTAAAGTTGAAGAAACTGACACCCGCCAGCCACCTGTGTGCAAAGCACGTCAGTAGAACCAATCTCGCGTATGCGTAATGTCGGTCCGGGCCGCTTCATCCAACAATACCGCCGAACCAAAGTATGACATGCTGGTAAGTAGTATGACTTATATCGCCCACAACTCACTTGTGTTCTACTCGTGCATATGACATCTATGCATAAAACCTGGCTCTGATACCACTGTTGGGGAACGTAGTAATTTAAAAATTTCCTACGCACACGCAAGATCATGGTGATGCACATCAACGAGAGGGGAGAGTGTTGTCCACGTACCCTCGTAGACCGAAAGCGGATGCGTTAGCACAGCGCGGTTGATGTAGTCGTACATCTTCACGATCCGACCGATCAAGTACCGAATGCACGACACCTCCGAGTTCAGCACACGTTTAGCCCGATGACGTCCCTCGAACTCCGATCCAGCCGAGTGTTGAGGGAGAGTTTTATCATCACGACGGCATGGTGACGATGATGATGTTCTATCGACGCAGGGCTTCGCCTAAGCACCACTACAGTATTATCGAGGTGGACTATGCTGGAGGGGGGGTACCGCACACGGCTAAAAGATCAAACTGTCAGGACCCCGATTCCAAGCCACATTGATCTAGCCGGTAACAGCTCATATCACTTTGCGGCCTCACGCACGGTATCCAACGGGTGTCGCCTTACCATGGCCCAGGACCGTTTGCACCTTTTGGCTCACGTATATGATAGTGTCGCTAGCATCCATATGACCGAGAACCCGGGCCGACATGGCTAGTCGTGAACCCAAAGCGGCACAGACCTATGGAGACAGGCATACATGAATCACATCAAGCATGTCGGTCATCAGCGAGCGATTCCGGGCTGTAGCACTGGGCTAACAGGACTCCGGGGAACCCGGGCTATAGCAGGCTAGGCAGGACTCCGGAAGTCACCGCGTGACATTTCCCCAAAGGGACAGACATAGGAACGAAGTGAATCACATGCCGGCCAGTCAAGTGTCCAGAGTAGTAGTGCTGGGCTAGCAGGACTCCGGTGAACCGGGCTGTAGCGGACTACTATGGCTCGAGGAACACTAGACTACATTTCCACATAAGAAAGGCTGCCAAGGATAAACAACTAGATTGTCGGATCCCACTCATACCAAGCATTTCAATCATACACACAATATGCCCGATATGAGTACATACAACATGGCATCACAACAAAACTCTACAACTCAAGTACTTTATTTAAAGGCTCCAGAGAGCCATACATAATAAGTTCATACAGATAGGGGTCACATGACCCGACACTCAAGTCATACAATCATACAAGCACATGCGGAAGCAACCGGTCTGAGTATAGACACTAGAAAGAAAGAAGGCTTCTCGAAGCCTGTCTATCTACATAGGTCCCTCCATGGCCAGGATCACCACCTGGGTGGCTAGTCACTCGTCGACGTCAAGGTCTACGTAGAACCCATCGGAGGGGGCGGTGTTGTCGTCTGAAAACAGTAATTAAGCAAACATGAGTACAAAGGTACTCAGCAAGTCTTACATCAGAACCTAATATACATGCTCATTCTCAAGAAGGTGGTGGGGTTAATGCAGCAAGCCAGCTTTGACTCTTGGCTAAACTATCCTACGGAACTTCACTAGTAAAAATAGTTTTCGCACACGAGTCCACTACTCACCAACACAATACTCCACCGGGGATCCTCCCTCGTCATCCTACGAGAGGGCCATCCTCGGTACTCACACTTATCTTGAGTCTTTTAGTAGTATCCATTAACTTGTCTATGAACTGTATAGGCAACCAAGTAGTCCTTTTCCACGGACGCGGCTATTCGAATAGTTTTATACCCTA
The DNA here is from genome assembly GCA_034509565.1 of Triticum monococcum. Lineage (NCBI taxonomy): Eukaryota > Viridiplantae > Streptophyta > Magnoliopsida > Poales > Poaceae > Triticum > Triticum monococcum. The sequence continues at coordinate 635,876,611 of CM067847.1, read as the reverse complement.
CAGGGGTGTACTTCGTCATACATGCTTTCACCACTTACCGCCGTTTACACGACATGTACTCGGCAACCTTCAAGCGGAAGCCCAGCGAGGGTGTCGGCCACGGCCTACCTAAACACTTAAGTCTCTAGTCCAGGTTTATCGCCTATCCAGGTTCCATCCGCAGGGAGTCCGGCCGAGGTTTCCACATACAGCCCCGAATGATGTGAACAGGGTTCCCGAGGCACCAAACGGGTGACTCGGTACACCGTGCCACGGTGTATCTATCGCAACATAGCCCACCCCTAGGGTCAGCGCTACGCACGGCCGCCAACACATAACCTACAAGCACCAGAAACTATTTGCAACTCCTGGACAGAGTACTAGGGTGATTAAGAAGCCGAGAGGGTCCATTGGTTTTGGGCCCGATGTACGGTAGTAACTGCATCTTAAATCACACATACAGATCTCAGTTCTTATGGACGGCCTCAATGAAACAACCCACCATGTACTCCTACATGGCCTCTCATCGATACCTTTACCAAAACATGTTCAACACATCCCTCACATTACCGGCATAAGCATTTCACTCTAGCCCATCACCCAGATGAACCAGACCTGACACAACTCTAAGCATAGCAGGCATAGCAAGGTAGGAATCACATACATGGCTCAATCAACTCCTACACATGCTAGTGGGTTTCATCTAGTTACTGTGGCAATGACAGGTCATGCAGAGGATAAGGGTTCAACTACGGTAGCACACAACAGTTTGAATCGCGATGTCTTAATGCACTAAACAAGAGCAGAAGCGAGAACATGGGTTGTATCGGAATGATCAATGGTTGCTTGCCTGATGGAGTGGTAGTGGGATACTGCCCTTCAGTTGGATACTCGTGAATATCCTCGGAGGCAGAACCTACCATGAAGAACACATCGGAACACAATCAACACATGACGATATGCAACAATATGATGCATGCTATGACATGGCAATATGAATGTGTCTTGACCTAATGCAAGCTATAACAGAAAGGAATGTGCTTATTTGAATCAAAGATTCAATTATTAGCTTATTAAACATGGCTTTAATAGTGCATTTCCTTATTCTACTTAAACAGCAAGGTAAACTTGTTTTGTCATGCATGAAACCATTACAGATGGATAGATTGAATTTTTCTGATAATTTTTCATATATAAATTATTTCATTTGGAGTTACGGTTGAATTTCTATGATTTTTAGAAGTTTTAAACATTTTCTGGAATTTCCTGAATAAAAATAAATCCAGAAAATGCATTACTGCGTCAGCATTGCGTCATGCTGACCTCAGCAGGTCAAAGGCGCCAGCCCAGGTCAAACCTGACTGGTGGGCCCCTACTGTCAGCCTCTCAGCTAATTAACAAGATTAGATTAACACTAATTAGCTGTTAGTGGTGCCTGGGCCCACATGTCAGTGACTGATTAACTTAAAATTAGTTAAAATTAATCCTAGATTAGTTAGCAAACCGGCCCCACCTGTCATAGACTCAGGGGGGTCTACCTGGGCCCACCCAGGGGTCAAACTGGGTCAACTCGCCGGCGACTCGACACCGGCGAGGCCCGAGACGGCGGAGGCCTTCGGATTTGGTCCTCCGGTGACCAAATCGACAGCGGAGAAGTGCTACGCGTAGCTGGGAACGAGCCGCGGCGTTTGGTGGTGGTGGTTGGGCTCGGGGTGGCCGGAAACGACGCCGGCTACGACCTTGGCGGTCGCCGGAGTTTGGGCGTGGATGAATCCGATGCTACGGGGCACGGCAAGGCGCGGGGAGTGGTGCGTTAGGTTCCTGGGAGCGCGTGGAAGACGAAGGCGTGCTTGGACTCGAGCTTACGCGCCTGTGGCCATGGCGGCGACATGGCCGGCGGAGCCGAGCTCTCGGCCTCGATGGCAGAGGGGGTTGGAGGACGCGGACTAGCGCGGGGAGAAGGGCGGAGGAAAGATGGGCTCACCGGGAACTCGCGGAGCAGGCTAATGAGCTCGGGGAGGACTTGAGGTCGGCGAATCGACCGGAGTTGGCTCGGGTGCCCGAGGTTGAAGACGAGGGCGAAGACGGCGTTCGGCGGCGTTTGGAGTTGCGTGGGTCGGCGGAGAGGTCCAGGGCGACGAGGCGGAGCTGTTGGGCTCGTCGGAGGGGCGAGGGGGTGGCTCTGGTGGCATCTACGACAAACGGCGGCGAGGGACGCGCTCGGCCATCGCGGGAGAGGGAGAGGGAGACGAGGGGGAGAGTGAGAGAGGATGAGAGGGGGACGTGGGGGTCGCGTGGCGTCCTTAGGCGTCTCCCGGGCGTCGGCAGAAGCAGGAGGTGGCCGGCGCGTGGCGAGCACGCGCCCCTGCCTCCTGGCGCGAGGAGGATGACGACTGGCAGCCAGTCGACCTGGGCCGGGCCAGGTGGCTGGGCCAGCACAGGTAAGGCCCAGGTGGGCTTCTCCCTCTCCTTTTTTTCTAATTAGTTTCTGTTTTCTATTAAACTGTAACTGTTGGGCTTTATTTAAAATACTAAAACATTTCCAAAAATCCTGAAAATAATTGTGGGCCCTGTTTGGATTATTTCCAGCAGCAAACATTTATTTCTAGAATTATTTGAGCATTTAAATTATTTAATAGCATTTAAATGCCCAAATTCAAATACTTATGATTTAAATCAATGACCTTGTGTTGACCTAGAAAATTGTGCACCAATTTTGCCATAGGTTCTAACCCAAGACAAAGAGGGTGAACTTTTTAGAAGGGCATTTCAGGTTCATTGAAAATAATTTTAGTAAACCCTAGTTGTTTCCAGGGGGTGTTGGGGGTTTCTGCTTTCCCCATTTCAAATTTAAGAGAAATTTAAACATGATGCACACTCTAATGCTTGAACTAGCTAGGGTGTGACAACTCACCCCCACTCAAAAGAATCTCGTCCCGAGATTTAGGATCCTCTGGAAAGAAGGTGGGGTACTTGAGTCGAAGACGATCCTCCCTTTCCCAAGTGGCTTCTTGCTCGGTATGGTGTGACCATTGAACTTTGAAAAACTTGATATTCTGGCATCTAGTGGTACGCTCGGCTTGATCAAGGATACGAACGGGATATTCCCGATAAGAGAGGTTATCTTGTAGATCAAGCATTTCATGGTCCACTCCACGGATAGGATCCACGAAGCAACGCCTGAGTTGTGAAACGTGGAAGACATCATGAACTCTGGAAAGATGTGGAGGTAGTTCCAATTGGTAGGCAACTTCTCCTTGTTTGGCAAGAATGCGAAAGGGTCCAATGTAACGAGGAGCCAATTTGCCTTTGATACCAAAATGATGGGTTCCCTTTAGCGGAGTAACCCGAAGGTAAGCCTTCTCGTTGACCTCATAAGTCATAGGCTTATGTTTACGATCATATTGACTCTTTTGACGAGATTGGGCTGTTTTCAATTTCTCACAAATAACGCGAACCTGCTCTTCTGCTTCCTGAATCATATCCGGGCCAAAGAGTTGTCTTTTCCCGGTTTCTGACCAGTTAAGAGGCGTTCGACATTTTCGTCCATAGAGAACTTCGAAAGGAGCTTTGCCCAAGCTAGCTTGATAACTATTGTTATAAGCAAATTCCACGAATGGGAGGCATTTCTCCCAACTCATTCCGAACAAGATAACAGAAGCTCGGGGCATATCTTCCAGAATTTGATTGACTCGCTCTACTTGACCACTTGATTGAGGATGGAAGGCGGTACTAAAAGAGAGACGAGTTCCCATAGCATTTTGGAAACTTTCCCAAAATCGAGAGGTGAAGAGACTCCCACGGTCTAAGTTAATTTCCAATGGGACACCATGGAGAGACACTATTCGGGAGATGTATAAATCGGCTTGCTGGCTAGCAGTGATACTCTCACGAACAGGTAGGAAATGGGCTACTTTGGAAAGGCGGTCGATCACGACGAAGATGGCATTATTCCCTCTCTTGGTCCTGGGAAACCCAGTAATGAAATCCATACTGATTTTATCCCATTTCCATTCAGGAATAGCCAAAGGTTGAAGGGTGCCAGTAGGCCGTTGATGCTCTGCTTTAACACGACGAAAGACGTCGCAGCTAGCAATGTATTGAGCGATTTCTCTCTTCATCCTAGTCCACCAAAACCTCTGGCGTAGGTCTTGATACATTTTAGTACTACCGGGATGAATGGTGAGAGGGGATTCATGAGCTTCCTTAAGGATCAGCCGCCTCAGGTTTCGTGCCTTTGGAACCACTAGGCGATTCCCAAAGTATACGACACCTTGATCATCAATGGAGAAACAATTCGCGACTCCTTTCTTAATGTTTCTCTTAATACGGGAGATTCCCGGATCTACCTTCTGTGCCTTGATGATCTGATCCGTAAGGGTAGGTTTCGCCACCAGGGTGGATAGGAATCCTCGAGGAACAATGTGAAGATTAAGCTTACGGAATTCCTCATGGAGAAGTGGTTGACTTTGTTGTAACATCAGGTTGTTACAATAGGACTTACGGCTTAGCGCATCAGCCATGACATTGGCTTTGCCCGGGGTGTAAGTTATTCCTAAGTCGTAATCCGAGATCAACTCAACCCAACGTCTTTGCCTGAGATTCAAATCTGGTTGGGTGAAGATATATTTCAAACTTTGGTGATCGGTGAAGATCTCGCAACAATTACCGAGGAGGTAATGTCGCCAAGTTTTAAGTGCATGGACTACAGCTGCCAGCTCTAGATCATGTGTGGGATAATTTTCCTCATGTGGGTGTAATTGCCGTGAAGCATAGGCAATTACCTGACGATCTTGCATGAGTATGCAACCTAGTCCTTGTCGTGAAGCGTCGCAGTAGATAATAAAGTCCTTGGAGAAATCTGGTGGTACCAGTACGGGAGCAGATGTCAGGCGTCTTTTCAGTTCCTGAAAACTGAGCTCGCACTGTGGAGTCCACTCGAACTTTTTATCTTTCTTGAGGATTTCAGTTAGAGGTTTAGCAACCTTGGAGAAATTCTCGACGAAGCGGCGGCAATAGCTCGCTAAGCCCAGGAAACTCCGAACTTGCTTGACCGTCTCAGGTGGAGTTCAATCAAGGACGGCTTGAACTCGCTCGGGATTGACGGCAATACCCTTACCAGAGATTACATGGCCTAGATAGGTTACTTCTGGCAACCAAAATTTACACTTGGAGAATTTGGCATAAAGACAATGCTCTCGAAGTTTCATCAATACCAGCCTTAGATGTTCGGCATGTTCCTCTTCATTCTTGGAGTAGATGAGTATGTCATCGAGGTATACTACGACGAATTTATCCAAGTACTCCATGAAAACTGAGTTCATTAACCGGGAGAAGGTAGCCGGGGCATTGGTTAAACCGAAGGGCATAACAGTGTACTCGTATTGGCCATAACGAGTAACAAAGGCCGTTTTGGGAATGTCCCTGTTTCTGATTTTGATTTGATGGTACCCCAACCTCAAATCCATCTTGGAAAAGATTGAGGATCCAGCGAGCTGATCATACAGATCATTGATCCTGGGAAGCGGGTATTTGTTCTTGATGGTGACCAAGTTGACAGGTCGGTAATCCACAACCATTCGATCTGTTCCATCCTTCTTCTTGACAAAGAGGATGGGGCAAGCCCAAGGAGAGGAACTAGGACGGATGAAACCCTTTTTCAAGGACTCGTCGAGTTGGTTCTTAAGCTCGGCTAGTTCTAAGGGTGCCATCTTGTAGGGTCTTCTAGAAATTGGAACGGTTCCTGGAACAAGGTCTATCACAAACTCGACATCCCTATCAGGTGGAACACTTGGCAGTTCTTCTCGAAAGACATCTGGAAAGTCTCGGACTACTGGAACATCCTCAAGGTCTGGAAGGGGGTTGGCATTTAGAGATTAAAGTTGGCGCTTGGCCACTCGAGTTAAGACATTAACTGTCTTGCCCGATGGGTGAGTAAGTTGAACGGTTCTAGTGGCATAGTCAATCTTAGCATAATGAGCTGACATCCAGTCCATACCTAAGATGATGTTTATGTCCGAGGACTTGAGAGCTATTAAGGATGCAAGGAAGACAAGTCTATCGACAAGAATTTCGTTCCCATGGCTTACTCTAGAAGTTTGCCATTTGGAAACCGGAGTTTGAATTACCATGGAAGTGGGCATGTCACAGAATGTCGTGTTGTGCAATCGAGCATAGTTCTCGGATATGAATGAATGAGATGCTCTAGTATAGAAAAGAACAGATGCCGGATCGCACTTAACAAGGAGCGTACCAAGGACGACGTTGGGATCCTCATGAGCCTCCTCAGCTGAAACATAATTGACATGGCCACGTGCAGTGGTGGCCGGCTTGTGTCACGACCGGTTTTCCAATAAAAATATTTATTGAGAAACCAATCTTTTGAATCCAGTATGAGAGAAATCCTCCTCACTGGTAGACAAATACTTGATACAATAAGCCAGTAGCATAGAATATATTTTACAGGGTTGAGCTAGGGCTGCTCAACAAATTATTACAAGCGCGCCAATAATTATACATAATGGCGGATATAACACAATGGTGTGGTGGCATACTACTGACTCGAGGATAAAGCGATGGTGGAATAACACAGTGGGGAGTGTGGAAACACGACTCTTAAACTGGCATCTCATCGAGCGTCGAGGTGAGGCTCGATAAATTTATTCGGGTTGCGGAAGCGAATATAAAACAGTGACCAATTCCAGGGTTGCATGAGACTGACTGGGATTCCTCTAGGCGTCAGACTCGCTATCGAACTCTTCATCCATGAGATCGCCTTCGTCAGCATCTGGCCAAATCAACAAGCCAGTGAGTACTTTGAAAGTACTCGCAAGACAGTTCAGACGTAAGATATAACAAATGCATGCATGAATGCGTCATGATTAATCTTTCCAATGCACATTTAAAATTTTGCATAACGAAGTAAGTGCGAGGGAAACGGCGGTAGTCCGCCTGAAATCCCAACAAAATATAAATGAGAACCGATCGGGTGTCTGAAGCGACGCCTCGAAGGGTGAACAAATAATAACAGAAAGATCACGCCACAATCGGGCGTCTTAGCGACACCACATAAAGGGCTTTAAAAGAAATGCCACAGTCGGACGTCTGAGCGACATCACAAAAAGGGCTTTAAAAGAAATGCCACAGTCGGACATCTGAGCGACATCACAGAAAGGGCTTTAAAAGAAATGCCACAGTCGGACGTCTGAGCGACATCACAGAAAGGGCTTTAAAAGAAATGCCACAGTCGGACGTCTGAGCGACATCACAGAAAGGGCTTTAAAAGAAATGCCACAGTCGGACGTCTGAGCGACATCACAGAAAGGGCTTTAAAAGAAATGCCACAGTCGGACGTCTGAGCGACATCATAGAAAGGGCTTTAAAAGAAATGCCACAGTCGGACGTCTGGGCGACATCACAGAAAGGGCTTTAAAAGAAATGCCACAGTCGGACGTCTGAGCGACATCACAGAAAGGGCTTTAAAAGAAATGCCACAGTCGGACGTCTGGGCGACATCACAGAAAGGGCTTTAAAAGAAATGCCACAGTCGGACGTCTGAGCGACATCACAGAAAGGGCTTTAAAAGAAATGCCACAGTCGGACGTCTGAGCGACATCACAGAAAGGGCTTTAAAAGAAATGCCACAGTCGGACGTCTGGGCGACATCACAGAAAGGGCTTTAATCCACAAGTAAATAATACTCATAATAAATATTCAGTTCATGATAATAAACGGGTTAGTCCATCCACAGGAATAAACTTTTAACCGGGCTTAGTGCTCATGAGATTCACCGGAGTATCTGTCACCAAAAACTGGCACTTGTCAGAATAAGTCAGCGCAAAATTTGGATATGGATAAGATGATTTGGAGATTTATGACTCTACAGAGTTTGTACAAAAATTTCCCACAGCTAATGGATTTCCGTAGTCTCGAAGGACTAGTTCCGTTTATGGTATTTCGGAAGAAAACACGGCTAACCAGTACACACCCATCCTATCTCTCGATGCCAGGACTCACCCTAGACATCGTCCAAGAAAAACTTTTGATACGGGGAGATCAAAATCTCGAATAGCATGGGATCAAATTTATATACGCGCGCTCTAAGGGGTGCCCCCCTCTCGGTCCCAACCGGAAACACCCATGCCCCCTGACCGGATGACTGGCTTTAATCCAGGGCCATGGAACCATCATCCCGGCCTCTCCTTTTGGTGTGTACCAGGAAAGCGGTTTGCAACTTACTAATCCATATTCCTTGCGGAAAACATGTGGTAGTACAGGGAAGGAAAAGGGAGGAACTGGACCGATACGATTTGACACTGTAGTCAAATAGTCTGGCATAAGACTGGCATGCTACAACACTGCCATCTTACCCATCCTCATGCCAACACATGGCCATTCATACTCACATCCATCCACTTATGGATCATCGAGCTCACTTACCTCAACAATGCATGGAAATAACGTTCATCGGTGTGCTCATCAACATGCCATGAAACTAACTAAATGCAAAACATGCCAAGACACTCATCATATCAAAAGTTCGAACATGCTTGCCTGGTTCAGAGTAGTCGGAGCCTAGCTCGGTGAAGTTCGCGGCTCCGTCACCTCCTTCGGTATCTACGGTATACAGAAAATATAGGCGCTATCATAAATACCAAGAAGTGCACAAAAAGTATTCCAAAAAATTTTCAAATAAATCTGATAAAAAACTAGACAAAATTTCAAAGAGAACAGACAAAGAATCAATCAAAAATACTTTTTTGTTTAAAAGTTATAAAGGTTTTAGTCCAGGGACTCATCTGTAATGAAACAGAAAGTTTCCAGGGGCTAGCTCATAAAAACGGAAAATGCTTCGGTCTCGAATACGCCAGCCGAGAGAGGGAAACGCATTTTGCCCGAAGGCGTTTTCAGAAAACGAATCGTGTAAAAAGCACTGAGAGGCTGACTGACGTGTCCCACCTGTCAGGTTTGAAATTTAAAAAGGGGGCGGCAGAGCTCGACGGTGCCCGAGAGCCGCGATGGTCGCCGGCGGCGATCCACGGCGAGGTAGGGGGATCGGAGGGTACCTCCGTGTTCAGGGCGCCCTTCCGCGTCGGTTGGTGGTGGTGGTGGTCGCCGGCGAGTACCACGTCGACGACGAGCCTTGCTCCGGCGGATGGCGGCTCGGGTGGAGATGGATCTCGCCGGGGAGAGCTGCGAAGGTCAAATTGATGCTTGGGTTAGCTCACTGGGTGCTCGAGGAAGCTACTGACGAAGTTTGGGCGCTGGAGATGGCCTCACCGGAGTGAATCGAGGTGGAGGCCAAGGCGGAACGAGGCGGCCGGAGTCGAGGAAGAAGGGCCCCTCGAGGCTCTTCTAGTTGCTGGTCGGGGTCCAGCGAGGTAGTGGAGGTGTGCGGGGGCGAGAGGGAGCTTGGGGGCGCTATATATAGCCGGCCCGAGGCGGTTGCCGCGAACGGGATAAGTCCGGCGAGCGATTACGGCGGCGCTGTGGTTGGGCAGTGGGATTAGGGGCTTGGGCATCGTCTAGGTGGAGTAGTGGTTCCATTCCAGGGTCCAACTCAGCACGGGAGGGAGGTTTACGGCCTGTCCCAACGGAACGGCCGTGCGGCATGTCGGCGGCAGGGAGCGTGCCCTGCGCGTGCCAGGTCACGGCGACTGTGCTGCGGGGTTGCGCTGGCGTGCATGCGGCCACGCGGAGAGCCAGGGAGCGTTGGGCGGCGCCGAACGGCGTTGCGCCGTCGTTCTGCTTCCGGTCGGCCGTTACGGTGGATCGGCCGCCGCAAGACACGCCGGCGCAGGCGGGCCCGGGCGCCACCGACGCCAGGAAGGCGCCAAGTGCGCGTGCGGCGCTCCAGACAGGAGGAAGGGACGGCGAGGAACGTGCCAAGGGCACTGTCCACGCGTGACTGAAGCTGGCGAAGGGAAACGACACTGAACTCTGAACTTTACTGAATTACTGAAAGTGCAATATACAGTGTATGCAAGGTGTTCGACAGAATGATACTGCCTCTAGGGATTTTTCCTAGAGCTGATTTTTGGTGGAGTGGCTACTCATTGCTCCAGTAGGCTGCCTGAATTTTTGTAGAATTTTTGGGGAAGTGTAGATATGAATTTCACCAAATTTGGCAAATCTGGTCCAAACTTGCAGAGGCTGAAATTTGAAAAAAAAATTGAAAAGAAGGGGAGTGGATCAAGATGGTTCTGAGTTGTGGATGCTAAGGACAATCCAGAGGAGTTGGTTTGAGATCAAAACTCAAAGGAAATAAGGTACTTGCTTTGTAAATGCCTCAGGCTCCAAATAATTGACAGAAATGGTTTGAGAGGAAAAATAATTGAAATAAAATACAAAACTTGTTTGGATTAGTTGGGACAGAGAACTTAGGTTGTTCCAAGGAGGAGGGGAGGTTTTGGAGGGGTTTTACCACCTGTGATATGGTGAAATCATGGGTGGTTTCAAAAAGAAAGAAGTCCCAAAACTCCTAGGGTTTCTTTTTAAATGAAAATAAATAAGTTTGAGAGGGAAACAACCAGAAGAAAAGCTTCCAAAATTTCAACACCAAAATTAAAAAGGAAAGGAAATCCTTGCCAAAGGTGAAAGGAAGTTTTTTTTTGAGGGGAAGGATTTTCTGGAAAAGAAATTTTAAATGCCCTCTTTTAGAATCCAATAAAGTTTTTGATGAAAACCAAATCAAAATTTTTGGAGTGTCACAGCTTGGCGTAGAACGTTTTTCCCGCGGGCTTACCACGGCCAACGGACTTTCCAGTTTGATTGGGGTTGTTGTTCTGGGGACACTCTCGGCTATAGTGACCCAGCTCTCCACACTTAAAGCATGTCACCACATTGGGGCGTGGAGCAGCATTAGCAGAGGGGCCACCATAGGGCTTGGGCGGTGCAAATTGCTGGTTGGGACGAGGCGCCTCAAGGGATGGCATCGGAATGAACCTGGGTGGCAATGCCGTGCTTGGAATCCACACCCGGCGCTTCTGAGCTCCAGAGCCGGATGAAGAGCCAAAATCACGGGAGTGCTTGCATGAAGCGTCATAATCAGTCTGGCCTGTCTCAGCACTGATGGCTTTATTGACCAACTTCTGGAAGGAGGTGCACTCATGCAGACGAAGATCGCGGCGAAGCTCAGGGCTAAGTCCCTTGCGGAACCTTGCCTGCTTCTTAGCGTCAGTAGATACCTCTTCAGGGGCATAACGTGTCAGGTTCCCAAATTCACGACTATAAGCATCCACAGTCAGTCTTCCTTCGGTGAAGTTGCAGAACTCCTCCCTCTTGCGATCCATGAGACCTTCCGGAATGTGATGCTCACGGAAAGCCTCACTGAATTCAGCCCAAGTGGTGATTTGGCCGACCGGGCGCATAGCTTCGAAGTTTTCCCACCAAAGGCTAGCAGGGCCTTCGAGGTGATAGGCAGCATAGGTAACCTTGTCGGCTTCGGCTACGTTGGCAAAACGTAGCTTGTGGGTGATGCTGCGAAGCCAGTCATCCGTGTCGAGGGGCTCGACGGAATGGTTAAACTTTGGTGGGTACAGCTTGATAAAGTCATTGATTGACACCAAGTCATTTCGCGGGTGGCGTGCAGTGTTCTGCTCAATCCGCTCCAGCAGGAGGTTAGTATCATGCTTGTTTCTTTCCACCTCCAGCATTACTTCGGCCAGAGAAGGCGGGTGAGGCAGGTTTTCACCTCTAGCTGCACTGGCTTCCCCCTGCTCCGAGACAGCAGGGTTGCTGCGGGTGTTGACCATCCTAGGAGAAAACAAGACAACGGTTTAGACAAGGATGGTTCAAACTTAGCAAGGAAGTGTAGAATGTAATGGATAATGCGGAATGCAGAGATGTTCATCCGTATGTCATGGTAATATAAAACTGCCATATATATACCAACGGTCATACACATCATACATAGTTTAGTACAAGCCCAGGCTACAGTACAACTATGATGAAAGACGTTACATCTCATCGGAGGCATTCCAAGCTCCTATACATTATTTGTCTACACCTCCGGAATCGATTACACACAAAGTCATATTCCACAAGTCACACAGGACAGTGAAGATACAACTATTACAATACTAGTGGTACTACTACTAACTCAGACAGCTCTGTAATAGTCCTCATAGAAGTCACCTCCATAGCCTGGAAGTTCAACGTGACCATCCGGGAACAGACGGTCCTGAGGAGCCTGTGGACCATAAGGGCTAGGATGGGGTCTTGGACCAACAAACGGTGGCCTGCAGGGACCACGAGGTGGGGTGATGCCTCCCACATCGCGCCAATCCACCACGTCTGGCAGAGCTAATCTCACAGGATACAGATCCCTTGTATCCATACATCTAGCTTGCACCGCAGGTGCAAACCGAGTCAATGTGGCCCAATGATCAGCACGGGTATTAAAAAGCTCCAGCCTCAAGGCTCGATTCTCTCGGTCCTTATCTTCGAGCATCTCGGCAGTGGTACGAGTTAATGAATCCTCCTGAGTGGAGTCAGCATAGATGGCCTGAAGATACCCTTGCGCTCCCGGAAGTGAAGCTGGCATGTAACGGAAATCAGTGTTCCGAAGCAGGCCAGTCCGGACTCGCATGATGGTCATCATGGAATAGGCAGCATCCTGCACAGCCATCTCAACGGTAACCCCGAGTCCATAGGAACAGTGAAGGGGCTTGGTAGATCCAGGATAAGAAGGAAATATCCTGACGGTGCAGAAATACTGGCTTTGAATAAAGTCGCGGAATTGCTCTTCGACGGTGTATTCGGGATACCAACGGTAACCCGTCTCGATCATGACCCGGACTAACATAGCAGTATGACCGGGCATGTCGAGGCACCTGGTCAGGCGAACCACTTGGTTTTCACCATGGTTGGCCATCTGAAAGCACAACCACAATGCAAAGACATTAGAATTTCTAGGGAAAATTGGACAGCATAACGGCTGTAAATGCTCAGAAAAAGATTTGAGACATCCACAACAGTTCACAATACCGCTCAACAACATCATATCAAGGTTTTGGTTCAATTAGCAACATACTAGGAATAGTAGAAACTGAACTGGGACTTGTAACAATAATCCTATAAGCTACTACGGATTGGTAACACGTGAACCTGATAGAAGAAGAGAGCCTAGTCCTTAACCCACGTTGAATGAGAAGGGAATGACTCAGACAAGAGGCATAGGGTAAAGGAGTAAAAGAGCCTTACGTTCCCTCCCACAATCAATTCCCCTAGATATAACTAAAGCATTTCTAGACTCGACATCGACCAGTTTGGCTCAACGAACCTACAGGCAGTCTAGCTCTGATGCCAACGCTGTCAGGACCCCGATTCCAAGCCACATTGATCTAGCCGGTAACACCTCATATCACTTTGCGGCCTCACGCACGGTATCCAACGGGTGTCGCCTTACCATGGCCCGGGACCGTTTGCGCCTTTTGGCTCACGTATATGATAGTGTCGCTAGCATCCATATGACCGAGAACCCGGGCCGACATGGCTAGTCGTGAACCCAAAGCGGCACAGACCTATGGAGACAGGCATACATGAATCACATCGAGCATGTCGGTCATCAGCGAGCGATTCCGGGCTGTAGCACTGGGCTAACAGGACTCCGGGGAACCCGGGCTGTAGCAGGCTAGGCAGGACTCCGGAAGTCACCGCGTGACATTTCCCCGAAGGGACAGACATAGGAACGAAGTGAATCACATGCCGGCCAGTCAAGTGTCCAGAGTAGTAGTGCTGGGCTAGCAGGACTCCGGTGAACCGGGCTGTAGCGGACTACTATGGCTCGAGGAACACTAGACTACATTTCCCCATAAGAAAGGCTGCCAAGGATAAACAACTAGATTGTCGGATCCCACTCATACCAAGCATTTCAATCATACACACAATATGCCCGATATGAGTACATACAACATGGCATCACAACAAAACTCTACAACTCAAGTACTTTATTTAAAGGCTCCAGAGAGCCATACATAATAAGTTCATACAGATAGGGGTCACATGACCCGACACTCAAGTCATACAATCATACAAGCACATGCAGAAGCAACCGGTCTGAGTACAGACACTAGAAAGAAAGAAGGCTTCTCGAAGCCTGTCTATCTACATAGGGCCCTCCATGGCCAGGATCACCACCTGGGTGGCTAGTCACTCGTCGACGTCAAGGTCTACGTAGAACCCATCGGAGGGGGCGGTGTTGTCATCTAAAAACAGTAATTAAGCAAACATGAGTACAAAGGTACTCACCAAGTCTTACATCAGAACCTAATATACATGCTCATTCTCAAGAAGGTGGTGGGGTTAATGCAGCAAGCCAGCTTTGACTCTTGGCTAAACTATCCTACGGAACTTCACTAGTAAAAATAGTTTTCGCACACGAGTCCACTACTCACCAACACAATACTCCACCGGGGATCCTCCCTCGTCATCCTACGAGAGGGCCATCCTCGGTACTCACACTTATCTTGAGTCTTTTAGTAGTATCCATTAACTTGTCTATGAACTGTATAGGCAACCAAGTAGTCCTTTTCCACGGACGCGGCTATTCGAATAGTTTTATACCCTACAGGGGTGTACTTCGTCATACATGCTTTCACCACTTACCGCCGTTTACACGACATGTACTCGGCAACCTTCAAGCGGAAGCCCAGCGAGGGTGTCGGCCACGGCCTACCTAAACACTTAAGTCTCTAGTCCAGGTTTATCGCCTATCCAGGTTCCATCCGCAGGGAGTTCGGCCGAGGTTTCCACATACGGCCCCGAATGATGTGAACAGGGTTCCCGAGACACCAAACGGGTGACTCGGTACACCGTGCCACGGTGTATCTATCGCAACATAGCCCACCCCTAGGGTCAGCGCTACGCACGGCCGCCAACACATAACCTACAAGCACCAGAAACTATTTGCAACTCCTGGACAGAGTACTAGGGTGATTAAGAAGCCGAGAGGGTCCATTGGTTTTGGGCCCGATGTACGGTAGTAACTGCATCTTAAATCACACATACAGATCTCAGTTCTTATGGACGGCCTCAATGAAACAACCCACCATGTACTCCTACATGGCCTCTCATCGATACCTTTACCAAAACATGTTCAACACATCCCTCACATTACCGGCATAAGCATTTCACTCTAGCCCATCACCCAGATGAACCAGACCTGACACAACTCTAAGCATAGCAGGCATAGCAAGGTAGGAATCACATACATGGCTCAATCAACTCCTACACATGCTAGTGGGTTTCATCTAGTTACTGTGGCAATGACAGGTCATGCAGAGGATAAGGGTTCAACTACGGTAGCACACAACAGTTTGAATCGCGATGTCTTAATGCACTAAACAAGAGCAGAAGCGAGAACATGGGTTGTATCGGAATGATCAATGGTTGCTTGCCTGATGGAGTGGTAGTGGGATACTGCCCTTCAGTTGGATACTCGTGAATATCCTCGGAGGCAGAACCTACCATGAAGAACACATCGGAACACAATCAACACATGACGATATGCAACAATATGATGCATGCTATGACATAGCAATATGAATGTGTCTTGGCCTAATGCAAGCTATAACAGAAAGGAATGTGCTTATTTGAATCAAAGATTCAATTATTAGCTTATTAAACATGGCTTTAATAGTGCATTTCCTTATTCTACTTAAACAGCAAGGTAAACTTGTTTTGTCATGCATGAAACCATTACAGATGGATAGATTGAATTTTTCTGATAATTTTTCATATATAAATTATTTCATTTGGAGTTACGGTTGAATTTCTATGATTTTTAGAAGTTTTAAACATTTTCTGGAATTTCCTGAATAAAAATAAATCCAGAAAATGCATTACTGCGTCAGCATTGCGTCATGCTGACCTCAGCAGGTCAAAGGCGCCAGCCCAGGTCAAACCTGACTGGTGGGCCCCTACTGTCAGCCTCTCAGCTAATTAACAAGATTAGATTAACACTAATTAGCTGTTAGTGGTGCCTGGGCCCACATGTCAGTGACTGATTAACTTAAAATTAGTTAAAATTAATCCTAGATTAGTTAGCAAACCGGCCCCACCTATCATAGACTCAGGGGGGGTCTACCTGGGCCCACCCAGGGGTCAAACTGGGTCAACTCGCCGGCGAGGCCCGAGACGGCGGAGGCCTTCGGATTTGGTCCTCCGGTGACCAAATCGACAGCGGAGAAGTGCTACGCGTAGCTGGGAACGAGCCGCGGCGTTTGGTGGTGGTGGTTGGGCTCGGGGTGGCCGGAAACGACGCCGGCTACGACCTTGGCGGTCGCCGGAGTTCGGGCGTGGATGAATCCGACGCTACGGGGCACGGCGAGGCGCGGGGAGTGGTGCGTTAGGTTCCTGGGAGCGCGTGGAAGACGAAGGCGTGCTCGGACTCGAGCTTACGCGCCTGTGGCCACGGCGGCGACATGGCCGGCGGAGCCGAGCTCTCGGCCTCGATGGCAGAGGGGGTTGGAGGACGCGGACTAGCGCGGGGAGAAGGGCGGAGGAAAGATGGGCTCACCGGGAACTCACGGAGCAGGCTAATGAGCTCGGGGAGGACTTGAGGCCGGCGAATCGACCGGAGATGGCTCGGGTGCCCGAGGTTGAAGACGAGGGCGAAGATGGCGTTCAGCGGCGTTTGGAGTCGCGTGGGTCGGCGGAGAGGTCCAGGGCGACGAGGCGGAGCTGTTGGGCTCGTCGGAGGGGCGAGGGGGTGGCTCTGGTGGCGTCTACGGCAAACGGCGGCGAGGGACGCGCTCGGCCATCGCGGGAGAGGGAGAGTGAGAGAGGATGAGAGGGGGACGTGGGGGTCGCGTGGCGTCCTTAGGCGTCTCCCGGGCATCGGCAGAAGCAGGAGGTGGCCGGCGCGCGGCAAGCACGCGCCCCTGCCTCCTAGCGCGAGGAGGACGACGACTGGCAGCCAGTCGACCTGGGCCGGGCCAGGTGGCTGGGCCAGCACAGGTAAGGCCCAGGTGGGCTTCTCCCTCTCCTTTTTTTCTAATTAGTTTCTGTTTTCTATTAAACTGTAACTGTTGGGCTTTATTTAAAATACTAAAACATTTCCAAAAATCCTGAAAATAATTGTGGGCTCTGTTTGGACTATTTCCAACAGCAAACATTTATTTCCAGAATTATTTGATCATTTAAATTATTTAATAGCATTTAAATGCCCAAATTCAAATACTTATGATTTAAATCAATGACCTTCTGTTGACCTAGAAAATTGTGCACCAATTTTGCCAGAGGTTCTAACCCAAGACAAAGAGGGTGAACTTTTTAGAAGGGCATTTCAGGTTCATTGAAAATAATTTTAGTAAACCCTAGTTGTTTCCAGGGGGGTGTTGGGGGTTTCTGCTTTCCCCATTTCAAATTTAAGAGAAATTTAAACATGATGCACACTCTAATGCTTGAACTAGCTAGGGTGTGACACGGCTAAAAGATCAAACGATCAATTGTTGTGTCTCTAGGGTGCCCCCTTGCCCCCGTATATAAAGGAGCAAGGGGGGTGCGGCCGGCCAGGAGAGAGGGCGCGCCAGGAGGAGTCCTACTCCCACCGGGAGTAGGACTCCCCCTGAGGGAGTCCTGGATTAGGGGGTCTCCGGACAGCCGGACTATATCCTTTGGTCGGACTGTTGGACTATGAAGATACGAGATTGAAGACTTTGTCCCGTGTCCGGATGGGACTCTACTTGGCGTGGAAGGCAAGCTAGGCAATATGTATATGTATATCTCCTCCTTTGTAACTGACCTTGTGTAACCCTAGCCCCCTTCGGTGTCTATATAAACCGGAGGGTTTTAGTCCGTAGGACAAGATACAATCATACCATAGGCTAGCTTCTAGGATTTAGCCTCTCCGATCTCGTGGTAGATCAACTCTTGTACTACTCATATTGTCGAGAATAATCAAGCAGAATGTAGGGTTTTACCTCCATTAAGAGGGCCCGAACCTGGGTAAAACATCGTGTCCCCTGCCTCCTATTACCATCCGCCTTAGACGCACAGTTCGGGACCCCCTACCCGAGATTCGCCGATTTTGACACCGACATTGGTGCTTTCATTAAGAGTTCCTTTCTGTCATCACCGTTAGGCTTGATGGATCCTTCGATCATCGATAGCGATGCAGTCCAGGGTGAGACTTTTCTCCCGGGATAGGTCTTTGTATTCGGCGGCTTCGCACTATGGGCCAACTCGCTTGGCCATCTGGAGCAGATCGAGAGTTACGCCCCTGGCCACCAGGTCATGTTTGGAAGCTTAAACTACATGGCCGACATCCGCGGAGACTTGATCTTCGATGGATTCGAGCCCCGGCCAAGTGCGCCGCACGGTCACGATGAGCATGATTTAGCCCTACCATCGGACAGTGTTCAGGAGATCGCACCGGCAACCACTCCGACCCTCAATTCAGAGCCAATTGCGCCATCCATGGACGGGTGGATAGACCCCACCACGGAGGCCGTATTCTCAGCGGCGATCGAGCCGAATATCGACCTTACCCTTCATGGGAGCCGTGACGCCGAACTACCGGATTCTTCCCCGGCCACGGACTCCGAACCGCCTGCGCCCGTGCCTATCGAATCCAACTAGGCGCCGATCATGGAGTTCACCTTCGCGGATATCTTTCAGCACTCTCCCTTCGGCGACATACTGAACTCATTAAGGTCTCTCTCCCTGTCAGGAGAGTCCTGGCCGAACTATGTTCAACGGGATTGGGATGCGGATGACGGAGAAATTCGCTGCCCACCCACCACCCACTTAGTAGCCATTGTCGACGATTTGACCGACATGCTCGACTTCGACTCCGAAGACATCGACGGTATGGACGACGATGCAGGAGACAAACAGGAACCACTGCCCACAGGGCACTGGACGCCCACTTCATCATATGATGTATACATGGTGGACACACCCAAAGAAAATGACGACGAGGAACGGAAGGACGCAGCGAAGGGTTGTTCCCTCGAGAAGTAGTCAAAGCGGCGGCGAAAGCGTCACTCCAAATCCCGCCTCGGCAGAAACAACGATCATATAGACCCAGGAATAGAGCAGGGTGAACCATCGCCCGACCAGGGCAACACGGAGAATCAAACCGAACAACCTGACCCCGTCGAAGATAACAGTCCGGACGACATCACACCGGACAGGCACCCGGAGCAACAGAATGCCCATCAAAGGTTGGTTGCCACTGCGAGGAGTCTGAAAAAGCAGAAGCAAAGGCTCAGGGCTGCACAAGACACACTCAGAATCAAATGGAGTGAAGTACTCAACACTGCAACAAAGTACGGCGGTAATCACCACGCCAAGAGCTACCCGAAGCGAAAGTTGCTACCTGCATTCGATGAGGAGGCCTTAGATCCCCCGCAACCAAAAAACAAAGCAGCCATCCGGTCGGATAGACGACCTTGTGGCCAACATAGAGCGGCAAACGACGCCGCACATAAGCCAGTACGCGATCCACGCGAGGGCTCGCATCAAAAGGACAGCGCAACCAGATCCATATACGGGCCACGCAAGCGTGCTCCAACATGCAATGCAACACAACAAACATTCGAACACCACGGTACACTGAAATACAGGGGTGCCACACACCCCCTATGTTTCACCGATGAGGTGTTGGACCATGAATTTCCAAAGGGGTTCAAACCCGTAAACATAGAGGCGTGCGATGGAATGACAGACCCTGGGGTCTGGATTGAGGACTACATCCTCCATATCCACATGGCTCAAGGAGACGATCTCCACGCCATCAAGTACTTACCCCTCAAACTCAAAGGGCCAGCTCGGCACTGGCTTAAAAGCCTCCCCGAAAACTCCATTGGAAGCTGGGAAGAGCTCGAAGACGCCTTTCGGGCAAATTTTCAAGGGACCTATGTCCGACCACCGGATGCAGACGATTTAAGTCATATAACACAACAGCCTGGAGAGTCAGCCCGAAAGCTTTGGAACAGGTTCCTCACTAAAAAGAACCAAATAGTCGACTGTCCGGACGCCGAAGCCTTAGCAGCTTTCAAGCATAGCATTCGAGATGAATGGCTTGCCAGACACCTCGGCCAAGAAAAGCCGAGAACAATGGCAGCATTAACAAGCCTCATGACCCGCTTTTGCGCGGGCGAGGACAGCTGGTTAGCTCGATGCAGCACCAGCGACCCAAGTACATCCGAAGTCAGGGACGAATACGGGAAACCACGATGCAGCAAAAACAAGCACCGGAATAAAGAAGACAACCCGAAGAGCACGGTAGTAAACGCCGGATTCAGAAGCTCTCGGCCAGGTCAGCAAAAGCTGCCCTCCAAAGGCAATAGAGACGAACTGTCCAGCCTAAACAAGATTCTGGACAAAATATGTCAGATCCACAGCACCCCCGATAAACCTGCAGATCATACCCATAGAGAATGTTGGGTCTTCAAGCAGTCCGGCAAGCTCAACGCCGAACACAAGGGGCAGGATACACCAAGCGAGGACGAGGACGAGCCTCACAAGCAAAGCACTGGGGAACAAAAGAAATTACCACCAGAAGTTAAAACAGTAAACGTGTTACACGTGACAAAGGGGAGAAACAAAGCGGCACTCCTAGAGACATATGTCCCAGGTCCTATCACAGCGGAGTTCTGCCACTGGTCGTCCCAACCGATCACCTTCAACCATCGGGATTACTCGGCAAGTATCCGGCGTGCAGGATGGGCTGCCTTGGTGTTAGACCCGATAATTGACGGATACCACTTCACACGAGTCCTGATGGATGGCGGCAATAGTTTAAACCTGATATATCAGGACACGGTCCACAAAATGGGGATAGACCCAACAAAAATTAGCCATAGCGATACTACCTTTAAAGGAGTAGCGCCAGGCCCAGAATCCCATTGCACGGGCTCCCTGCTACTAGAGGTTATATTCGGCTTCCTCGATAATTTCCGCGGCAAAAATTTAACCTTCCACATTGCTCCGTTCCAAAGTGGCTATCAAGCACTACTCGGAAGCGAAGCTTTCGCTCGCTTTAACGCAATACCGCATTATGCTTCCCTCATGCTTAAGATGCCCAGTCCACGCGGCATCATTATAGTAAATGGAAATATTGAGGGCTCCTTGCGCGCAGAAGACCGTGCGGCTGCCTTGGCAGTCGCACACTAAACGGCCTCACCAACTAAAGCATCTGACAGGTCGTTAAGACCACGGACGCGGTTAGACGAGTCCGGCACAGCTATACGTAATTGATACAGGTTTGATGGCTATACCCCTATTACAATACAAGGGGCTCAACACGCGCAAAGAAGTGGCAATTAGGCTCAACTTTACTCATCTTGAATTGTACATAGTTTATTTAACCTACCTTTTTGCATGAAAACTTTTCAACTAAGTTCCTCTCTTTTCAGATGACCATCGTGAAAAACCTGTCCAGAATACGGCACAACGGAGACACAGGCGCAGACGTGCAGTAGGGACCCGTTCCAAGGATTCTTTTTAGATTAAGACCCTGCATAAACCTTTTTTACTGTCTCTTGTTGATACACATCCCTCGGATCCTTAGTACAATTGAGAAGGATGCTGACGTATTGGCATGTGGACACGTCAGAATATTGCACGTACCTGGACAACGGGGGCTTATTACAAAGGGCACTGTTTAGGACCGGTTTACATCATAAAGACTGAATACCTTCGTGGATTGTTCGGCGTCGTGAGTTTAGCCTTATATGCATCAGCTCTGAATCATGTCTTTGGTCAAATGTTGGGTTTTCCCGGCTCCTGTGTTTTGCTGCCTTACGTTCCACTCTATCGGCTAAGGCCGCACCAGGAGAACTACTGCGATTATGCCTTGGTTCATCCGGACGAGCACCTCAGTAGAGAAAGCCGAAAACTGACTGTCATGATATAGCGTGAGACTGGTCAACCACTTGATGACCTAGTGGAATCTTCGGGATTCCTCTGCTTTAACGAAGGGCCGTTTCCCGGCTAGGCATGTACGCACCCCGAATTCAGATGAGTGTGGAGCCACCAGGGGCTATATAGTAGCCCCACTGTCAAACTCCTCTGGCTAGTGAAAGTGTTAAAGCATTATAGTCCGGTTGCCTAGTTCACTGTGCTATCACCTCCTTAATGGACCAAGACGTTGGATCAAGTGTGAACATGCATTTTCTGCGAACACCCCCCGCATTATATGCGTCGGGGCTGAAGCCGATGACTGCAATCTTTCAGGTTATATACATATATACATAAACGGCCGCACAGGAGGCATCATAGCACTTTTGGACAAAAGTATAAATATTGCCTTGATAAATTCAATAAAACATTGTTTTTACAATGGGAATACATGTCACTCAAACATAATATTCTTCGAGCACTGAGCCTCTATTGAACAAGCGCCTTTAAGAACTTCTTCAAAGTAGTGCTCGGCAGCCACTCGGCCTATGGCCGAACCCTGTGCCACAACAGTGGTGGCATCCATCTCCGCCCAATATGTTTTGACATGGGCAAGGGCCATCCGCGAGCCTTCTATGCACGCCGACCTCTTCACATCATCGATGTGTGGCACAACGCCAAGGAATTGTTGCACTAAGCTAAAGTAGCTATTCGGCCTTGGCCCTCCTGGCCACAAATGATCCACAATGGAACTCATGGCCAGTCCGGATAATCTATGGAGCTCGGCCCAACCGGTCAATCGCTCATTCAGCAGCAGCGGACGGACTGGAGCATGAAACTGTGACTAGAACAGCTTCTCCACTTCGGGACCTTTCTGATCCTTGAAGTACTCGGCGGCATCAATAGCGCTGGCAGCCAAATCCATGTACGCGTCCGCAGAACTCCATAGCCGGTCCAGGGGAGCATACTTCGGATCTCCGAACTTAGTCCGCAACAAGAAAGGCTTCCCAGACACGATATCTGCAGCCTGATTCAGCTCCTCCTTCATCGCTCTAATTTTGGAACGGTCCTCCTTGGCAGCCACCTGGGCCTTCTCCAGGTCCGTCGCTTTCGCCCGGCTTTCCTCTTCAAGAAGCCGGTAACGGTCAGCAGCATCTTTTAACTCCACGGCCATCTTGGCAATTTTTTCTTTGCTCCCGCAATGTGCAGCCTGTTCGGCCCTTAACTCTTCGGCCGCCTTTAAAGCGGCTGCATTGCTACTCCTTGCTTGCTCCTTGGCTCGGGCAAGCTCCGCCCGAAGGGTCTCCACGATGGCAGCTCCATCTGCAGTCACAACATATTAAAGATACTGGCATCATGCTGCTCTTACTTTCTGACATTCACCAGAAAAATCACCTACCCTGTGCCTCATCAAGCCGCTTGTTAACAAGCACGATGTTGGCATCTGCCGCATCTAGTTGCCGCTTTAGTTCGGAAAACCCATCAGTCCGGCTAGCCACCGAAGCTTCAACCACCTGCACATAAAGGCGGTCTGGTTATCACCTGGGACTACGATCCTCTGTTCGCCGCCGTTCTCGACGACAACCAGAGTCTCAGGGGCTACTATCTACACAGGGCACACCTAAAAATGCGCGGTACTGTCAAAAATGCACATCATTTCACGTACCTCAAAACCCATCAGTAGACTCATAAAGGCTTCATGCAACCCCTTTCGGCGGACGAAATCCTTTCAATCACCGTACCCATCAACGTATGGTGCTCTTCTGAGATAGTCGCTCGCTCTAGCAGATCCCTCAGCACGTCCGACCGCATACCAGATGGTACCGGACTCTTTTGATTGCTCTCTTCAAGAGCCGGGTACTGGGGACTTCGGGTGGCCATAGGATTACCTTCTGGCCTTTCCGGATCAGGAGAAACCCTCCACTACGACACCTCGGGGTCGCCCGCCTTGTGAGGCAGTGTGGCAGGGGAGGCGTTTCGCTCTCCATCATCTCTGGAAGAAGATCCTTCGAAGACGAGCTTTGCTGAGAAGGGCTAAGATCCGAACTGCAAGATAAATGCTTTGGTTATTTTCCTCAGAAGTAAGGTAGGGTATCTTCCCTATTAAGTACTTTTTGATTACTTACAGCTCGTTAGAGGGCTGATCCCCGTACGGACATTGTGTGGCAAGAACACCCTCCGAGGCAGGACCCTCTGGCGGAGATTTCTTCTCCCGTTTGGAAACCTTGGTTTCCGGATCTTCAAATGTAGTCCTCTTCCTTCCCCGGGGAGAGAGAATGTCAGATTCTTCCCCTTGGTTATCCTCCCTCGCGGAGGCGCTCATTCCCTCGGTTGGAATAGGTAGCGATGGAGGCCCGCTTTCGCCCTCTTTATTCCCCCCTTCATCTTCCTTTGAGGGCACCAGGCAAGGTGCTGGCTCGAGCATCTTTTCCAGCACCGGATTGTCCAAGCCTTCAGGAAGGGGGGCCGAACACCTGATCATCTTCGCCTTTGTTATCCAGTCCTGGTCAAAGAGTGATTCTTCAGAATGATGTCATGATAAATAAAAGGACAGTGTGTTCGGCCATGGGATTACTTACTTGGGCAGCGGTGCGGTTGCTGCTCAAGCCCACATCCTTGGTAGTGTCCGGACACTCTATTTGGGGTCCGAAGAACGATTTGTACATCTCCTTGTGTGTCATGCCGAGGAAATTCTAAATAGTGCGCGGTCCTTCCAGGTTGAATTCCCACATGCGGAGGGGCCGGCTTTTGCAAGGCTAGACTCGACGGACCACCATAACTTGCATTGCCATAACCAGACTGAAATATCCCTCGAAGAGATCTCGGATACGGCTCTGCGGTATTGGCACATCCTTGGCTGGACCCCAGCTCAGCCCCCTGCTGATCCATGACATCAGTTGTGGTGGAGGGCCCGAGCGAAAGGTGGGGGTAGCTACCCACTTGGCACTTCGGGGAGCTGTGACGTAAAACCACTCTCGTTGCCACAATCCGGACACCTCTGGAAAGGAACCCTTTGGCCATGGAACATCAACAATTTTTCTTATTAGATCACCTTCGCATGCTGCGTACTGCCCCTCGACCATCTTTGGCTTCACATCGAAGGTCTTGAGCCACAAGCCGAAGTGAGGGGTAATGCGGAGGAAGGCCTCACACACGACAATAAATGACGAGATGTGAAGAAGGGAATCCGGGGCCAGATCGTGAAAATCCAGCACGTAATAGAACATGAGACCCCTAACAAAGGGATCCAGAGCAAGGCCTAGTCCTCGGAGGAAGTGGGAGACGAACACAACGCACTCGTTGGGTTCGGGAGTAGGGACGACCTGCCCTCGGGCAAGCAGCCTATGCGAAATTTCAGCGGTCAGATATCTGGCCTCCCACAACTTCTTGATATCCTCCTCCGTGACGGAGGAAGGCATCCACCAGCCTTGAAGGCTGGATCCAGACATGATTGAAGGTCCGAAGCACCTGACCTTGGCTTTGGGTGTTAGAACTCGAGGCGGGGGAACGATTCGATTGAGCACGGGAGGGAAAGAAGTAAAAGCCTTATCCCTTTATAAAGAGGGTGAATATCAAGCGTCCTCCTCGTGGCCGTTTGGGACTTGCCTAAAATCCAAGAGTCCTAGGCACGCTTGGGTTACCCACGCCCGTATTGATGAGAATCCCGTAATAAGGGGGACACGATCTCTGCTTTGACAAGACGTGTCAAGAAACCGCCTCGCGTTATGTGCGGGGCTGGTTAAAGAAAAACGGTTCGAATAATTACCGGGCCATGGCATGATGTCATGCTGCCAAAACGTGTCAGCAGATTAGATTTGTGGAAATATTATTCTCTCTATGGTGGTATCTAGAACTTATTTTGCAGGGTCGGACACTATCCTTGTATTCAAACTCTTCTGTGGTGTATTCGGAGGAGGAACCCGCCTTGCAATGCCGAAGACAACACTGTGCGCCGGACTCATCGTCATTGAAGCCTGGTTCAGGGGCTACTGAGGGAGTCCTAGATTAGGGGGTCTCCGGACAGCTGGACTATATCCTTTGGCTGGACCGTTGGACTATGAAGATACGAGATTGAAGACTTCGTCCCGTGTCCGGAGGGGACTCTACTTGGTGTGGAAGGCAAGCTAGGCAATACGGATATGTATATCTCCTCCTTTGTAGCCGACCTTGTGTAACCCTAGCCCCCTCCGGTGTCTATATAAACTGGAGGGTTTTAGTCCGTAGGACAACATACAATCATACCATAGGCTAGCTTCTAGGGATTAGCCTCTCCGATCTCGTGGTAGATCAACTCTTGTACTACTCATATTGTCAAGAATAATCAAGTAGGATGTAGGGTTTTACCTCCATTAAGAGGGCCCAAACCTAGGTAAAACATCTCGTCCCCTGCCTCTTGTTACCATCCGCCTTAGACGCACAGTTCGGGACCCCCTACCCGAGATCAGCCGGTTTTGACATCGACACCCCCCCTTTCCTAGTTGGATTAGGACTTGGGAGGGGGAAAGAGGAGGGAGAGAGGAAGGAAGGGGGAGCGCCACCCCCCTCTCCTTGTCCTATTCGGACTAGGGAGGAGGGGCGCGCGGCCCAGCCCTGGCCGCCTCTCCTCTTCTCCGTAAAGGCCCACTAAGGCCCATTAACCTCCCGGTACTACGGTAAAATCTCGATTTCACCCGGAACACTTCCGATATCCAAACATAGGCTTCCAATATATCAATCTTCATGTCTCGGCCATTTTGAGACTCCTCGTCATGTCCGTGATCACATCCGGGACTCCGAACAACCTTCGGTACATCAAAACATATAAACTCATAATATAACTGTCATCGAAACGTTAAGTGTGTGGACCCTACGGGTTCGAGAACTATATAGACATGACCGAGACACGTCTCCGGTCAATAACCAATAGTGGAACCTGGATGCTCATATTGGCTCCCACATATTCTACGAAGATCTTTATCGGTCAGACCGCATAACAACATGCGTTGTTCCCTTTGTCATCGGTATGTTACTTGCCCGAGATTCGATCGTCGGTATCTCAATACCTAGTTCAATCTCGTTACTGGCAAGTCCCTTTACTCGTTCCGTAATACATCATCCCGCAACTAACTCATTAGTTGCAATGCTTGCAAGGCTTAAGTGATGTGCATTACCAAGAGGGCCCAGAGATACCTCTCCGACAATCGGAGTGACAAATCCTAATCTCGAAATACGCCAACCCAACAAGTACCTTTGGAGACACCTGGAGAGCACCTTTATAATCACCCAGTTACGTTGTGACGTTTGGTAGCACACAAAGTGTTCCTCCTGTAAACGGGAGTTGCATAATCTCATAGTCATAGGAACATGTATAAGTCATGAAGAAAGCAATAGCAACATACTAAACGATCGTGTGCTAAGCTAACGGAATGGGTCATGTCAATCTCATCATTCTCCTAATGATGTGACCCCGTTAATCAAATGACAACCCATGTCAATGGCTAGGAAACTTAACCATCTTTGATTAACGAGCTAGTCAAGTAGAGGCATACTAGTGACACTCTGTTTGTCTATGTATTCACACATGTATTATGTTTCCGGTTAATACAATTCTAGCATGAATAATAAACATTTATCAAGATATAAGGAAATAAATAATAACTTTATTATTGCCTCTAGGGCATATTTCCTTCAGTTTACGCTTCGGGTAAGTCTTTGCTGGGCATTCGAGGCCGTACTCTTCGGCTGCCAAGACATTAGTCCATCTGTCGTTGAGCAGATCCTGGTCAGCTTGCAGCTGTTGTTGTTTCTTTTTTAGGCTTCTAGCTGTGGCTATTAGCTGGCGCTTGAAGCGCTCTTGCTCCAGGGGTTCCTCTGGGACGGTAAAATCTTCATCACTGAGGATTACGTCGTCTTCGGAGAGTGGTAGGTAGTTGCTGTCCTCCGAATCTTCGTTCCCTATTTGTTCGTCGGGATCAATTTGCTCGCCCTCGCGATCGTCCTGTTTGGATGTTGGCCCAGTGGGGGCTTCTTGGTCTTCGGCGTTCTCCGGAGTATCATTGTCTCCGGTGCCAGTATCGCCGTTATTGCCGCGACGCGATTTAGGGTGGCGTCGCTGACGTTGATGTTTTGGCGGTATCTCAGGAGGTTCACCCTCGACCTGGTTTTTATCGCCATTTGTAGGTGTTTCCACCATGTATACGTCGTACGAGGAGGTGGCCATCCAACGTCCGGTCACTGGCGGGTGTTGGGCCTTCTCCTCTCCGGCATCGTCGTCCATACCGTCGATGTCTCAATCGAGCATGTCGGTTAAGTCCTCGACAGTGGCTATGAAGTGGGTGGTGGGTGAGACGTAAAATTCCCCGCTCTCAGCCCCTAGTCCGGGCTGGGCGTAGTTCGGACGTCGCTCCTCTGTAATGATGAGGGTTCGCATTAAGTCCAGAGCCTCGCTTAAAGGCGAGGTTCGACTAGGGAGAAGAGAGTTCGTGGAGTGCGACGGGAGGGAAATTCCTTGGCCGAGCTCACATGCTGCTAACTCCGAGAACTCGGAGCAAGTGTTCGGAGAAGAGTCCGGCTTCATGATGATTGTCGGAGACGCTATTCTTTCAGTGTTGGGCTCTAAGGCCGCTGAGAGTCTGGCGGGTTCTAAACTCCCGTCTTCGGACCTGAAGAGACGCTCCAGATCTATGGCCAGAGCGGAGGTTGGGGTCGTGAACCCTTGGAAGACCAAATCTCCTCGGATATCAGCGACATAATCCAGATTTCCAAAACTAATTTGGTGACCTGGGGCGTAGCTGTCGATCTGCTCTAGATGGCCAATCGAGTTGGCCCGCGGGGCGAAGCCGCCGAACACGAAGATCTGGCCGGGGAGAAAGACCTCCCTCAGGCAGCATTGTTGTAGATGATTGATGGGGCCATCGAACCTACTGGCGACGACACAGCGGAACTCTCAGTGAAAGCACCAATGTCGGTGTCAAAACCGGTAGATCTCGGGTAGGGGGTCCCAAACTGTGCGTCTAAGGATTGATGGTAACAGGAGACAAGGGACACGATGTTTTAACCAGGTTTGGGCCCTCTCGATGGAGGTAATACCCTACGTCCTGCTTGATTGACTTTGATGAGTATATGGTTTACAAGAATTGATCCACCACGAGATCATAATGGCTAAACCCTAATTGTCTAGCATGTATGATTATGATTGCCTCTACGGACTAAACCCTCTGGTTTATATAGACACCGGAGGGGGCTAGGGTTGTACAGAGTCGGTTTACAGAGAAAGGAATATTCATATCTGCACGCTAAGCTTGCCTTCCACGCCAAGGAGAGTCTCATCCGGACACTGGAGGAAGTCTTTTGTCTTGTATCTTCACGGCCCATGTCATATAGTCCGGACGCCCGAGGACCCCTTAATCCAGGACTCCCTCACCCGCAAAATTTGTAGTTGCGGCGGCGGGAGGGATTTCGATGGCCCCTGCGGCGACCGCAATGCAAGCGGCGTCGCCTTCTTCTTCTTCGGCTCCGGTGGCACCAACTCCACCTTCAACAACCATTGTAAATACCTCAAACCGCATTCTTGCTTACATAGCTTTGTAGATTTGGACTTGGGATGGGTGGGGGATTGGATTGGTGGTAAGGATTTGTAGGCCTCTAAGCGATGCTTGTCGCTCCATCTCCGATGACAATTTTATTTTCCCGGTGAAGATACACGAGTTTTTTTAGATCTATAGATTCGATTCATTGTGGCAGGCAATGTGCATGTCAGTCCACAACTTTGGGCTGCCATCCATCGCCTAGCTTCCAAGACTTGCTCTCGGTTAACCGCTTGGTAGTTAAGCCCATAATGTCGGGGAGAAGGGAGGCAGTGGCGGTGCCTCTACACACCCATGATCGCCGACCCAAGTTGGGCCATGAGCTGAGAGAACAAATGCCATGCTTGTTCTGTGTCCAAATGGACATGGATGACATGGCAATGCTTGTCATTCCGACGGCTTTCCAAAAGCCTCTCAAGGAGTGGTTGAAGATCCCCGTTCCGCGTTGCATATCGGTGTCTGCCTGCGGGTGGTGTGACGAGTGAGTGCGGGTTGCCAAGATCGACACAAGTAGATACCCACAACATTGCAAGTTCAA
Organism: Triticum monococcum; assembly: GCA_034509565.1. Taxonomy (NCBI): domain Eukaryota; kingdom Viridiplantae; phylum Streptophyta; class Magnoliopsida; order Poales; family Poaceae; genus Triticum; species Triticum monococcum. Next base: position 635,846,680 of record CM067847.1, on the reverse strand, counting down.
CACACGGTCCCGGGCAGCGGGCACAACTTGTGACACGGTGATGTTCTCTCTTGCTCCGCACTCACTATCTCTTTTATCTTGACATGCATACATGTCACCTCATTAAAGACTCGTCATAACATGCATGAGATTTTTTTCCATTATTAGTTGGTCTCCACTATTTTTATTCATCTCAACATGCACACATCCCTACCTTACCACACATGTAACCTCATTAAAGGGTCCACTCAACATGCATGTGGATTTCTTTCTATTATATTATGCCACTTAATTCAACAAATATTTTTCAACTATATAATAATCAATTAAAATATATAGTATGTTTTTTAGTTTTACTTCATATATTATAAATTCAATTATTCATGTTTCATACAACCAAAATATGTTCAAATATGTTGCAACTGTTTCCGGCAATAATGTGCATGGTATCATCTAGTTAGTTCCCCCTCCGCAAACGCTCTTATATTTCTTTGCGGAGGAATGTCAGTTTTGCATGTGCGCATGCGGGGTGGGTGAGGTGTTAACTATTCATTGTAATTTTTTTGTCACGTTGGTGATTGTCGCCATCGTCTTCCCGCTTGCGCCCCGTTGACCTGCCCTCCAACACTGACTGACATCACCCATGACCAGCGTCTCTGCCGCCCCTCTTCTAATGCACTATCGCTCCCGCCGTTCCATTTTTACCCCTCCTTAAGATCATAAATGTGATTTAGCAAGTCTATTACTCATTGTCTTTTCCATGTCTATTTCAATATATTAGAAATCACTAGTTGTTTGGAATAATTTTGATCGGTCAAAGCCATTCAAAATATTTAACTGAATTTCATACTAAGTGGTTGTGAGAAAATACCTCCAGTGGCCAATGTACATATAATGTATTACTTGTGTTTCATTATGTCCTAACTCATCTATAATTTCATTCTGATACATGATAATTTGTGTTTGCATGTTTTTCATCAGACATTGTGTCACATATATTTAGTAAAAAGGGTTATGTGTATTTATTGTCAAAATGTGGATGTAATTGAAAACTCTGAAACAATCTTTCTCATTTTAATATGAATTATATGATGATTCATACTTCAAGGCTCGAAATGACATGCAAAATTATATGGTTGCATAGTGTTTTCCCGTATCAGCAATGTTGAATTGTAGGTAAGAAAACATGTAAAATTTAATAGAGAATACATGTACTTGTAAATATCGATATAATTGTCCTTATGCATGTTTCAATTATCACATTCAAACTTCTCTGCGCGGAGTTACAAGCCAGTGTAAATATACGAGTCGAGCCAGAGGAATCCAAACAGTTGCAACCCAACTCTAACCTAATGAATCATGCATTTACTCGGGCTAATCAAATCCAGTCTCGTAATAGCACACTAAATATCACAACATGTCCTCTTAATTTGGCAAATAAAACACTAATTGGGCATTGATCATGCAACTTGGTAATATCAAATCTTAGTAGATTTCCGCGTTAACATTGAAGGTACAATGATTTGCTTCGATTTCGTGCAATATGTCTTATCACATATAATGATGTTTTTATGATTTTCATGATTCAATGAAATTATTTGAATGTCCAAGGTATTCAGTAGCACCTTTTATGATTCAATACATTAGAAATTTCCTTGACAGGGATCCAAAACTGAATATGATAAATATAAAAATGTTTGCTTGCACGACGAACTACAGTAGCACCTCCTATAGATAAACCCACACAACATACGTATTTTGCTCTTGTGTTAGTAATCGTCGAAGTCTTGTTTGATTTTTTTATTGCTATAGAAAAGTCTTACCTTTTAGATTATTGGAAAGAACACATGGTTGCGTTGTGATAACCATGTGATTCTCCAAGGTAATTGTTTAGTTTATTGTTAGTAATAGATAATGTTGAGTTGGCCACAATAAATTCGACGAAAAGTTAGCAAGCAATGAACAAGGATGATAGATGCCAAACTTGCAACCTTTTTTTTGTTAAGACAAGACGTTTTCCCGTTACTTTCTCATGAATGGAAGTTAAATAAACAATGCAAAAATCAGGCATCCTAAAAAATAAAGAAGAAGGAGAAGAAGGAGAAAAAGAAGAAGAGAAGGTTAAAGTTCTTAACTTGTCTCTTTTTTTAACACCGGGAAGGGGCACAAAGGCCTGGATGCTTTTAGCGGTGGCATACAACATCAACACAAAAGACCTTACAAAAAAGTGGCAGTGACAAATAGGTACCGTAGTTTTACAAAGAAGACTCCAGATCAAAAAAAAACATGATCGATGGCAGGGAGGAATGATTTTTGCGGCCCTTCGGCTGAGAATGCGACAGGTTGTCAGAAGAATCCGGCCAGCCTACATGGGCGCCATGGCTCCTCCAAACCCACCGCCGGTGGTGCACATGATCCCCATCTTGAGCCTCCAGCTTAATGGCATAGTTTTTTTCTCTCTCTCATGTCATGTCACCTTATTACTGAACAACTGGGGGGATGAGAATGGAGCAGCGGCGGCCAAAGCAACACCTCACCATGGATCCAGCCAAAGAGTCCTGGCACAGGATTTCAACAGCTAGCCCTCTATGCACCTCCGCAGTTCTGCCGTCAACACGAGCTTGAGGGAGAGGAGCACTGGGCGCTCTGTTATTCACTGGAGAGAAGAGCACTAAAAATAAACCTACAACAGCTACCAACCAGACCTCTCCCCCGCTCATTGTCGACCACCATGGCCGCCGGCGATGGGAGGGAGAGAAGTTGGCCAAGGAGGTGGAAGAAGAGATCAGAAGTTGGGGCGCTGCAAAGGAGCCAGTCTCGGCACGAAACACCAGTCCAAAAAGTCCGAGTGAATCACTAACTCTTCTGAGACATTCTTAACTTGTCCGGTATGCATATGCCAACACATGGACACCACACCATCTGAAGGTGCAGGAAACATGGTCGCACCTCCCATTTTGTATGGATCATCGTGGTCATTTTGGCTATGGACCGCGATAAATGATATACTCCCTCTAAAAAATGTTTTAGTCACTACTTTAGTAATCTAAAACGTCTTATATTTGCTCACGAAGGAAATATCTCTAATACTTAGGCCTTCTTTGGTTTGGAGGGATTTCATAGGAATTTTAGGCCTCCTTTGGTTTAGAGAAATTTTATAGGAATTCTAGAGGATAGGATTTTTATAGGATTTTTTTCCTTTAGAGCCCTTTGGTTCATAGGAATTCCTACATAGGATTGGTTCCTATCCTCCACATTTCATAGGAAAATAAAAAAGAGCCTAGACTCAATGGAAAAATTCCTTTGGTGTCAACCAAATGACATCTTGTTTCCTATTCCTACTCATAGGATTTGAGATACATGTCATCTCATTTCCTACAAGATTCCTATTCCTATGATAATCCTATCATATGAACCAAAAGAGGCCTTATAGGATAGGATTCTTATAGGATTTTTTTTCCTTTAGAGCCCATTGGTTATAAGAATGGATTCCTATTCCTACATAGGATTTGTCCCTGACGTTCACATTTTATAAGAAAATAAACATGATCCTAGAATCAACAAAAAATTCCTATAAGATCCAAATGGCATCTATTTTTTCTATTTCTACTCATAGGATTTGAGATACATGTCATCCCTCATTCGGTTTTTCGATAAAGGGTGGATTTTATTGATTCATAACGTTGCATCAAGGAAATACAATCACGATGAACACACCCGACCTCTGCACAACTAGGATGCACACAGCCAGCACCAACGCACACACACAAAGAAAAAAGAAAAAACAACCTCTAAAAGTCTTGTTGAAGCGAACTCAGGCATGCAGTTGCAACCATCAACATCAACCACCACTGATCACAGTACCCAAACTGTGCGAAAAGTGCTTCAACAACGATGCCTTCAAGAAGGGAATAACATGTGAGTGTTGTCATCGCCAAATCCACCCACGGAGGCTAGATCTTGGGTTTTCACCCCGAAGAATAAGTCTGAGCAAACTCCACACAATGCATTCAACAAGTGTATGATGTAGAAACCACCATTGTCAAGTACAACCAGTGTAGGTGAAACCTAGACTTTTCACTTCGGAGCTCGAGACCATGTGCTCAAAAGCACCACCAATCTTCAGTCACCCTGTATTGCCCCCCTCCCTCTCTTTCAATGAAGAAGTCACCACTGCAAGCCATGTCGTCACACCTCAAGAACCTTACATGTTCACATCCTTAACATGGAGGATCACCACGCAAACAAGACATACCATGTATATGTAGAGCAGATCAGAGCAACACCGCTAGCATCAACAAGGTTATCAACGCTGCCAAGTACCCACTGTAGGGACCATCCAGCAGCCTCAAGTCTTCAACAATGGCATAGACCGCAGACATGAAGTTGTGTGAGCCGCCAAGAACCCATACAGGGCCATCCGGCATGCACATCCCGTCTTCACGAAGTCCACGGGTGATAGTTCTGGACATAGTGTTGAGCATTTAGGTAGTGGAACTAGCAGGGAAGCCTTGGGCCTGATCACCTGTCATCCGCCACCATATGTGACGCTCACATCATCTAACCGTCGCACGACTCATGTCCATTGTCATCACACGCAGAGCCAAGCATACATGGGCCACACGTGCGCCGATCTACCACAATCGCATACCTTGTGTCCGCCGCACATGTGTCACACTCGCCGCCACAGCAGGCCAAGCATCATCGCGGACAGAATCTGACAAGCCGCCGCTGCCTTTGACCGGCCACAAACATCACGATCATCCTGGGTCGAAGTTGCACTGTGGGGGCACCACGTGAATAGTGGGCAGGCCATAGATCGACCAGGCAGAGGCGTAGAGCATCCTGAGAACAACATCTGTCCAGCCGTAGGAGCCGCTCCCAGCTATCTGTACGGGCTGAAGCAGGAGCACGGGGGGCCTCATCTACAACGAGGTCGTAACCACCTCCAGCAGATTGTGAGCAGCAGCACTGACATCCGCAAGGCGACGCGTACGATCTGGCTGACCATATGGAGGGAACTAGATGGGAGGAGAGGGTAGGCGTCACAGGCAGGCACACCGCCACCGGCAAGCCGCCCGGGGAGGACATCGTGGGCGGTGGTAAGGAGGGCTGACGAACGTGGGGGTCAAGGTAGGTGCGATGGGGGTGCCTCTGGACTCGCCCGAGAGCGAGCTGGGAGGCTGCTAGGCTAGGGTTGTCCCTCATTCGGTTTGGAGGAACCAAAACACAGGATTTAAGAATACTACATGAAGTTGATAGGATGACATTTGCCATTCTAAGGAATTGCCTTGCCTTATTCCCAAAATGAGCTTTGAGTGGATGTGTAGATTCCTTCAAAATCATAGGAAATGAATAGTAATTCCTACGAAATTTCCGTACGCGTTTCCTGCAAACTGAATGTATGTATAGAAAATTTTCATCTGAAATCTTTGTTCTTATGTTTTTTTTTAAAAAAATCCTTCAGACTGAATGAGGGCCTACAAATTTTCTATTTATATGATTCCTATCCTATGAACCAAATAACGCCTCAAAGGAATTCAACCAAACCTATATCAGGACAAAAGGAAAAGCATATGCAGGGTTCCAAGTCCAACCGAATTTCCCCCCTTTTTTTTTATTCCGAACCCCCGCACTTTTCACCCCACACGCCGTTTTCTCTTCTCCCTGTCGTCCGCCTCCTCACTCCCCCCTTTGACTCCGCCCCTCCCCCACCTCTCTCTCTATCTCTGTCCTGGCGGCCGTCACCTCACGCGCGCCCCGCGGTTGCAGAAACCGGAAGCCTCGCCGCGAGAGCACGAGGCCGAGAGGAAGCAAGAACCCTAGCCCGGCGGGCAGCCCCAAGGTGAGGACGCCTCCGCGCCGCCATTGCCCCCTCCCTCCCGCGGCGCTTCTCTGGTTTCCTGTCGCCTCCGCGGCGATCTCCGCCCGAAATGGGCGCCCCTGGGGTTTCTTGGCGACTGGACTAGGGGTCAGGGGCGGTTTCTTGGTCCCGTGGGTGGTTTCTTTCTAGGGATTTTACTCCGGATTCCGTGGGGTTTGGGGAGGGTTTTGTCGGGTTTCTTGATTTTTTTTTCTTTCTTGCGCGGCGCTCGGTTTGGTCGTTTCAGCGATTTCGTTGTGGTCTCGCGCGTTCGTTTGCCTGTTTGCCACTCTGAAGGGTCAGATTGGATCTCTGGGTGCAAGAACTCGCCGGAAATTTTGGACCTTTTTTTGTTGGAATTTAGGAGCTTTAACGGAATCGGGTAATTTTGGCGCAGTCGGCTGTTGGAATAGCTCGTATGCCTAGAAATTCCAAGAAGGTCGTTATGGTTTTCTCGTTGCTGTTCTTTGTGGAGAATTGTTAAATCTAGTGCCAAATATTATCGCCAGATGGAATTTATTGTTCAGAATCTGAATGCTTCAAACATTATCTGAACATCCACAAATGTATGGTTGAAGCGACGCAAGGCATGCGTGGGTCAGCAGATGAATGTATCAGAATGGCCCATTCGGCTTATCACCATTTCTTGAAAGTCTGGGAAGGTCTGTGAGAGAATTCTTCTGGCAGAATTGTGTGCCATAGCCTGTATTGTGTAGTCTTGACCATCTATCTTTATGGATTCGAGTAGCTTATGTTTTGCAACTGCTATCAAAGTGATTCAGTCTGCTTTCAGAGTATCACAACAATACATTTCGTGGTATTTAGTTTGTACAACAGATTATTTGCTAATGGTCTAAAGTTGCATCAATGCCATGGAAATTCAGGCTCTAGTTTCATTGTTTTTCTTCTGGTTGGGTGTGAGACAGATGTAGCTTCATTGTTTGTGTAATGTGTGTAGCTTTTAGATTTTTATGGCGCTCGAAGTGAACATGCCTTGAACCATGATAGTTTCAGAGTTAAATTTGCCCTGAAATCTTGTATATGCACGGTCACCTATTGCCATCATTGCAGATTTTGACCTAAAATGGGAGTGGCCGGTCACAACGATCCTTTGTTAGGTGAAACCACATGTGGGTCTTTGCTGCAGCAACTACAGGTGCTTTGCCAACTCTCCCTCCCTCTAAGAATTATCATTTTTTTCCCTCGCACTTTTTGTCTTTGCATCAATAAGAGTGAACATATCATGTTTAAGCAGGAAGATACCAGGTTTTATTAGTAACTGGTTTGTGTTATTTCAGCTGATATGGGATGAGGTTGGTGAGAGCGATGATGATCGCGACAAGATGTTACTTCAGCTAGAGCAGGAATGCTTAGATGTTTACAGGAGAAAGGTTGATCAGGCTTCTAGTTCCAGGGCTCGTCTTCTTCAACAACTTGCCAACTCCAAATCCGAGCTTAACAGACTGCTTTCTTCACTGGGAGAACTGTCTATTTCTGGCATTATAGTTGTAAGTATCTGGGAATAGCCCCCCAACTCCCATCTCAACCTAGGTCCTTTATATATACACACTACCCAACTATACTTAGTTGATACTCTGTACTTAATAGTTTGTCATACATTTATTTTACTTCTGCATTTCTGCTAGAGTTTATCTTCGAGTATAACATCTCTTCCGCTAATATAGTACATATGTCCCCTTTCCCCTGATTTACAGCCTGACAAGACAACTGGTACAATCAAGGAGCAACTAGCAGCGACATCACCATTCTTGGAACAGCTCTGCAGGAAAAAAGAGAAGAGGGTGAAAGAGTTTGCTGATGTTCAACTCCAAATTCAAACAATACGTGGTGAAATTGCGGGTACTCTACAAGTTGGTGACCACTTGGAAATGCCCCATGTCAACGAGGATGATCTTTCAATGAAGAAATTAAATGAATTTCTTTTTGAACTACAAGCACTTCAAAAGGAAAAGGTTGGTACCGATTCCATAGTTGCTCTGCACAACTGGTTCTGTTCTGTTAATGTGCTAATAGTACAAACGTCAAAGCTTGCTGGAGCCTGAAGGCATTGTATGTTTGTGCAGTACACACATAATTTTGAATGTTTTATGTGTTTCTGAAATTCACTTCATATGCCAAATCTGCATAACTTCAGTAATCATTACCCCCTTGATATTGAAATCTAAACTGTGGCATTAGCACATAATCCTGTACCATATTAATGGCCAAAGAAATAGGCTACTGATATTGCTGATGACGGTCAGTGTAATGCCTTTTGTCTGGATTATCTAAAATGACCTGACTTGAAATGGCACTCTTAATTTCTTTTGTATTGCAGAGTGATAGGTTGCACAAGATTCTTGACTTTGTGAGCTCTGTGCACGATCTTTGTTCTGTCCTTGGGATGGATTTCTTGGCCACTGTTACTGAAGTTCATCCCAGCCTCAATGACTCTGTGGGTGCTCACTCCAAGAGTGTTAGTGATGAAACAATATCCAGGCTGTCTAAGATGGTGACCGAACTTAAAGAAGAGAAAGTTACGAGGCTTGGAAAGGTAAATTTGCAGTGAGCCTCTTGTTATTGCTTATCCTCTCTTTAGGTGTCTTCTATATCATTTCGTATGTGATCTTATTTCTGACTAAGTTCTATGCTCTCTTAGATTCAAGCTCTAGCCTCCCAGCTAACTGACCTTTGGAACTTAATGGATGCCACTGTGGAGGAACGGCAACTTTTTGATCATGTCACATGCAATATGTCCTCAACATTGGATAGAGTGACAGTTCCTGGAGCTTTGGCTCTTGATGTAATTGAGCAGGTTAAGACGTGTTTCTTCTCTCAGTGAGTTTGGCGTATTGATAAAGTAGTACCTTTGTTGTTCACCTGTGACCTGACATATTTTTTGCATTCTAAAGGCTGAACATGAAGTTGAAAGGCTGGATCAGCTGAAAGCTAGTAGGATGAAGGATATTGCATTCAAAAGGCAGACTGAACTTGAAGATATATATGCCCAGGCTCATATTGCAATAGACACTAGTGCTGCAAGAGATAGAATACTGTCTGTTATTGATTCTAGTATGTTCGAGCCATCAGAGCTACTGGTCGATATGGAGAACCAGATACTTAAAGCAAAAGAGGAGGCCTCGAGCAGAAAGGACATATTGGAGAAGGTTGACAGGTGGATGCTAGCATGCGAAGAAGAGAGCTGGCTTGAAGACTATAGCCAGGTATGCAAAATTTGTCATGTTACCTTTCTCTGGGTCCATTTTCATGCTTGAAAGGGAGGAGTGTGTTTCAGGCATATGGTGCTCCTTTCCACCAGCATCGTTCTTCCAATTCCATTCTCCATGAAGTTGAAACCATTTGCTTGGCTGTGGACTCCCACATTGATGTTCTCTTGTCGGCAGGATGATAACAGATACAGTGCAACTAGAGGCGCACATCTGAACCTCAAGCGTGCAGAAAAAGCTCGTGTTTTGGTTAATAAAATCCCAGGTATGTTCTGAAAATGGTTTCTTCCTGGGAATTGCATCACATTACCTTATGGCCGCTGGCTTAGGTCTCATTATATTACACACACTTGCATCATATGTGATGGGAGCGTGAGTGCTAGTCCTAACCTGACCTAACTTTTCATGCGTATCTTTACTGCAGCCATTGTTGACATGCTGGTGGCGAAGACCCAGGCTTGGGAACAAGAACACAACACAGCATTCACCTACGACGGTGTCGCACTTCTTGCGATGCTGGACGAATACAGAATCCTGAGACAGGAGAAGGAGGAAGAGAAGCGAAGAATGAGGGTTAGTATGCTTTTGTGCTGTTCCTTTTGTCCCGCCAATCATCACTGCGTCCCATGTTTTGCTCAACTGTTCTATCTGCTGTTCATTGCAGGACCAGAAGAAGATAAACGACCAGCTAGCCGCCGAGCAGGAGAAGCTGTTCGGGTCGAAGCCGAGCCCGGCCCGGCCCCAGTCTGCGAAGAAGCTGGCAGGCCCTCGGGCCAATGGCGGCGCTGTCAGCGGCACGCCGAACCGGAGGCTGTCGGTGCAGCAGCAGAACGGTGTGCGGTCGGCGAGCCGGGACGGGCGCAGGGAGAGCGTGAGGCCATCGGCGCCGGTGAACTACGTGGCCATCGCCAAGGACGACGCGGCTTCGCAAGCGTCTTCGAACTGACACCTGGCCTACCGGTGCCGGTGGGAGAAGTATAGCTGTGCAGTAGTCGGGAGATTATAGAGCTTAAGCTTAGCTTAGCTAGGTGGAGCGAGAGTTTAATGTGATGATAGTCATGGCGGGAATCGCCTCTGTAACTGGATGGATGGATGGATGTTGGTCTCGTGTTGTAGATCGAATGCAGCTGGTGCTATGAATAACTGACACTTTCACAAATGTTTCATCACCTGCGTGCGTACTTTATTTAGTGACCAACTTTTACACGACCGACTTGTCAGTCTTGCAGATCAACGCACTTAGATCAGCTCGAATCATCTAACACTTCAGCACCAAGCAACTGAAAAGTAAGAGAAATCATGGCGATACAAAGCGAACACAGCAATCAGGATCTGAAGAAGCCTATGTACATCATTCCATCGTCTCGGTTTCAGTAATCCGTCGGAGGCTGGCGGGGATCGTAGGCCACACACTCGGTCTCTACTTGATGATCCTTCTGCAGCTGCTTCTCCTCCCTCTGCCGCGCCTTCTTGCTCACCTTGTCAAACCAGAGCGTTTCGGAATCAGTACAGGACGACATTGCTGATGAGGCGTAAATCATGGCGGTGCCTCGAGGGGTTGGACAGGTTACCTTGTGGGATCTTGGTTGGAGCCGGTGGTCCGACGACGCGGCCGCCACCTTGCGGCGCGGCAGGTTCCTGGGCCCCCTGAGCCGGTTCTTGCCGGGCCTGTAGCAGCTGAGGCCGCTCCGGGCGCCGGCGCTGGAGCCGTCGAAGCTGATGGCGGACACGTCGTTGGAGCCGCAGCTCTCCTTCTCCTCGACGGCCACGTCCTGCCGCCTCCTCACCACCACCACCCGCCGCCCGGCCACCGCCGACCCGGCGTCCGTCGCGTTCTTGCTCGCGCTGTCGTCGGCGCCGGGCTCGGCCTGCCGCGTCGCCATCCACCGCTCCAGCCAGCTCCACCCCACGTTGAACTCCCCCTGCTCCGACCGCGACGACCGCTTCTTCGTGCCGCCGCTCCTCAGCTGCGGCGATCAAGACGAGTTCAGAAGAGAGAGACCCAAATGAAATGTACCTTGGCTCTGTTATCAGCGTGATGATGTGCGTGCGTACCTGCTGCGAGAAGGCGTAGGCGAGGGCCCGCTCGCGCCGCGTGGTGGCCTCCATCTTGCTCTGGATCCTCATCCTCAGCACGTTGGAGCTCAGCGTGCTGTCGTCCCACTCCTCCTGAAACATCACGTTTAATGATAAGCTCACTGTTCATTCAGGTGCCAAATTAAGCCGTAACACTGTTTTTCTTGACTAAAGCGATGCCATTGCGGTCAAGTCCCTGTGTGCTACAGTGACACAGTGTAGCAGCAGCGAAAGCTCTGCAGTACTACCTTGGCTCTGAAGACCTGGGGCCGCGGCTTCTGGCTCTGGCCCGCCCGGTGCTGCGCCGACACCGACGCGCCGTCGTCGCTCAGCCGGAGGTTGCTCAGGGACTCCCCTACCTGGACCTCCACCGACGCAGCGATGGTGGACGCCGAGGCAGCAGGGCTCTTGGGCGCTTCACCGTAGCAGCACTCTTGTCCGGAGCTTCTCCTCAGCTCCTCCTGCAGCAAGCGCCCCCTTGCCTGCAGCATATGGCAAACGCACCATGATCTTCATTCAGGAAACGTATAGCTAGCTAGACGCAGTCTGGGATCTGAATCAGGATTTTCATTGAGGAGACGCACCATGAACCTCCTGAACGCGGACTGGATGAGCGTCGCCGCCTCCTCCTCGGTGAACGGCTTCGTCGGCTCGCCGGGGCTCCACTGAACGCGCACTTGTTCAGCATGGCCGCGTGCGCGGCCGTTCACGTCGCGGCGACGCTGATCGGCTGCCCCCGGAGCTTGGGCGTCCTGCGTCATCGTGCAGGTCTCGAAGCTCCTGGCCGAGACCGTCCCGTCGTCGTCGTCCTCCCCGTCCTCGGCACCCGCTCCGTTCTCGTCGCCGCACAGGTACAGCTTCAGAGAGCCCCATCTCCTCTTGTGGTCGCCCGGGCTCCTTTCCTGCGAAGAAGAAGAATGTCAACATTGCGGCGGCAGACTTAACTCTCGAGCTGCCGTTGAGAATGCAATGCACGCACGCTGTGGCCGCCGCGTCCGCCGCCGGCCGACGAGGAGGAGCCGCAGGGGCTCTTGGAGAGGACTCTCCGGACAATGCCGCCGGCGAGGCCCATGGCTCAGCCCGGAACGTACAGAGCACCGTGCCAAGGCCTTGACGGAGCCGTGCGTGTGGCTAGCTGGGTGCCCTTATAGCGACGGCACCACCACCCGGCTAGCGGCCACGGACTCGCTGGACTCGCGCGGTACGGAGAGGAGCAGAGGGGTGAATCCAACCAAAACAGAGTCTGCGTGCGCGCGGATGGGATGAGATGCGATGCGGTTGCTTTGGTTCGGTGCAACTTTTGTCCGCGTAAAGGCGCGGGCGCGCGTCTGATTGGCGGATCCGCACACGCCGCGGTGGCCTTGATGATGACAGACAGGGAGAGGCGAGGCGGGCGAGGCCCCATGTGTTGGGCTTTCTTTTGGGTCTGGCAGAGGAGGAGAGGAGGCAGGCAAGGGGGGCTTTAGAGCTGGACCGGAGCGTCTTCTTCCACACTGCTCTCCCTCTCTTTTGGACATGTTCTAAAACGCTCTGATTCCCATTAACTTCAGGGGTTAGTGGTTAAGAGGCCGTGTTTCGCCATGGCTATCATCGCTTGGCATCCGGACAGTCACCGTCAGTCCATTCATTCATCATGAAGGGGTACAGGCTTCGACCTCCGGCTGCCGACCTCTTGCCTGGGTGGTTGCCGCCGTACGCAGTTCGGGTACAGTACATACATGGATCTGTCGGCAGGAGCTCACTTATATTAGCCTTCTGACGAATGAGGAAGTAAAGCAGATTAGCGGGGAAGAATGCCCGGAGATAAAGGCTCTGGACGTGCGCCCTTTTTCACTGGATCCTCACATGGCTTTGCTCGCCCTTGGCCTCATCCAACCTAATCTTTTGTTCTGTTTGGCCTTGCTTGCTCCAGGGTGCACCCATATTCCCTCCCCCTCTCTCCTACAGCCCTACTCTGAAGCTGTAGCATGCTGCAGATTTCTCATCATCATATCATACGATAAAAGCTCACAGAGCAGCAAGCACACTAGGTTCGGTACCCGCCTGCCTGTTGCCAGCAACCGGCAGAATCTCAGAGCCCGGACCTCAGCTCAAGTGAAGTCTCAACTCTGAACTGAAGCCTCGACCGTGGCCGACGCATGGATCCTGTGGCACCGGTCTTCATTTCCCTGTGCCAAACCCAAGCCAGTCGAAAAACACAGCTCCGAGCCTCAGGTCGAACTGTGCTGACGGCACAAATCCCTTGACCTGCTCCTTCAATTATAGTCCGTGGACGGGCAGAGGAGGAACGCCAGGGTTTTCACCGGCTTGGTCAGTTTCATCCAATTGGCGAGAGCCCTGAGAGCAGCTGAGAGTTTTCCCCGCCGCTCCTGGCCGAATCCACCACCCGGCGTCGGCTGATGCAATGGGGAAACCAAAGCAGAAACCGAGTTAGGGTGTAGATGAGCATGTGAACGACGTACGAGCGGTGAACTGGGTGCCGCATGTGTCGAAGATCTGATGACATGAGCTGGGAGTTTGAGTTTGACAGCTGGATGTCCTAGACTGAAGCCGAGGATGAAGTGTCATCCACATAGGCAGGCCAGGCGTGTCTCCGAATTGTCCCTCGTCTCGGGCACATCTGATGTATGTATGCTGCAGTACCAATGACCGGTTATGCGGATCAGGGAGGGCCATCAATCATCATGCTAAGTAGGAGTACTTACTAGTGGCTCCGCGCGTTCAATCATTCTGCATCTCTGCTGCACCAATCACGATCGGCCGCGGGGTAAGGGCTCTCTCCTCGCATCCTGAGAGCACTGTCTCTGGATTTATAAGTACCATTAGATCAAGCACGGAGGTCATGAAATAACCAAGCATCGATCAAGCGCCTGCGATTTAGCATAGGGCCATATGCTTCAGTTAGTATCATTGTCTAAGGCTTAACCCTTTTTTCTCTCTCTCAAACACACATCAAAATGCCTGTCGTTTGTATATATTCACTAAAATGGCGTAATCTGAGGTTAAACCTATACATTTTCTTTGTTCCATGGAAGAGAATTGAGATGGCAGACAATACAGTCCTTGGTATTATACATGGATGCTAATCATTACTACTTGTGACAACCACTAACAATGTTCTGTGATTTCAGTCTCATGAATTTTAAGAGGAAATAAACAGGAAGCACCGACTACTAGTCCTCATTATCACCAAAAGAAGCTTGTCTACGGAAACTATTTACATGCATCAAACTGTACAACTGCATTCAAATCAAGCATAATATGCAGGAAATGTTTTGAGATTCTTGCATATGCCATATACGTTAAAGATTAATTCAAGCTACCCTACACAGTGACACACAGATGCCTTTGAGAAAAAAAGAATACAAAGCTACCCTACAAAAATATTCTAAAATGCCTCTGCAGTTGGATTAATATAGCATGTTAGCCTGCTAGCAGCTACGCTATCCATTATTAATGGAAGCGAGCATTTCATCTCTCTGAGCAGAGACATAAGAAAAACAATTACAGAGCCAAGTACAGAGAAAACGTACTTGTCATTACACATGAAGCCAATAAGTAGACAGCCTGTCTGAGAGTCCCACTTTTGTGTTAATGGTGGCTAAGGCCATCCCATCCAAGCCTGCCATGTCAAATAAGGGCATTGCACCCATATAAACACATATGCCGCAAAGCATATATGAATATATGTGCTCGACAAATTATTCATGTCTCTATCAACTGATGCGTTGAACTTTGCAAGACACCAGCTGGTATCAATTTTCAGGGATGCAGCTATAACAGTAGAGCATTTTGGGAACAATACATGCTAGAATTCATCCCAAACTCCGAATGACTCATAAGCCAATCACAGGACAGAATCGCCAACAAAAGCAGAGACAGAAAATGTTAAGGTCAGTTGTCACATGTGATGATGTCCTCGGAGGCTACTAGTTCTGAAGCTGCCCCATTAACATTTGACATATGTTGTTTGCTTCTGTTTACATCAATCCAGCTCATTCCAGGCTCCTTTTCGACCTTTCTTGACCTCATCAGCCTCCTTATCTCTAAAGCATCTTCCCACCGTCCAACTGTTCTGTACACATTTTCAAGAAGAACGTAGCTCAAGTGGTACTGAGGCTTTAACTCCATCATTTTCTTGGCAACCCTTTCTGCTACATCTGGGTTTGAATGTGTGGAAGAAGCACCAAGGATTGGTGCCCACAAGGACGAATCATCTCTGAAAGGTGACTTGTTTATCAGATCTTCAGCCTCCTCCAGAAGTTCTACTCTGCTGAGAAGATCAACAATGCAATTGTAGTGTTCGATTCCGGGGGCAATGCCATAGTCTTTGCTCATAGATTTGAAGTAGTTCCGTCCTTGCTCAACCATTCCAGTATGATTACACGCAAAAAGAACACCAATGAAACTGACATAGTCGGGTTTCGCCCCTTCGCTGACCATCCGATTGAACAAATTGATAGCGTCCTCAGCATGGCCATTCTGAGCGAAGCCGCCAATCATGGCATTCCAAGTAACTGTGTTACGGACACTGCTCGCTTCAAAAACTCTATAAGCATAGTCTACAGTGCCACATTTTGCATATAGGTCTACAAGTGCAGACTCAACAACCACATCTCTCCAGCCTCCACTCCTCAGAAACCGGCAATGGATCTCTTTTCCTGGTTCTACAGAAGATAGACCAGCACATGCCCTTAGAATAGTCCCCAAGCTATATGAGTCATCGCATTCCCTATCCATCTGTCGAAACAACACAAGAACCTTCTCGTACTCCACATTCTGGCAGTAACCTCCAAGCAACGCACACCATGAAACTGCATTCCTAACCTGCATCTTGTCAAACACCATGCGTGCCTCCAACATCGCCCCACACTTGGCGTACATGTCGAGCGTGCTGCTCTCCACAATCACATTCCCACAAAGACCGCGGGTCAGTATCTGAGCATGTGCCTCACGGCCATGCCTCGCCCTCTTCAAGTTCCCTAGCGCTGTCATCATCGAACCAAATGTGCAGCCATCCGGCTCAACCCCATTCGTCATGACCATAGTCCGGAACCACCTCACGGCTTCCTCATACCAATGGTTCCGCACAAATGCTGATAACAACGATGTGTAGCATATCCCGTCAGGGGCGCGCATTTCCTCGAACGCCTTCCGTGCGTCACCTGGTGAAGCCGCATGGCCATACATGTCCACCAGCGCACTCAGCACGATGTCGTCGTCGTTGAATCCGCGGACAAGGATGCTCCCGTGGACGCAGGCGCCCGCGTTGCGGTCGTGGAGCACAGCGCAGGCCTTGACGGCGGCGGAGAGTGCGTGGGCGTTGGGTGAGACACCGTCCGCGCCGGCAGCCATGGACCTGAGCGACTGGAGCGCGCGGCGGGGAAGCCCCGCGCGGAGGAACGCGGCGAGGATGGAGGAGTGCGCGACGACGTCGCGCTGAGGGAGGTCGTCGAACGCCCTGAGCGCGTGGGGGAGGTGGCGCGGGAGGCGGACGTAGAAGGCGAGGAGGGCGTTGGCGAGGTAGCGGTCGGCGAGGAGGCCCGCGCGCGCGGCGCGGGCGTGGAGGCAGTACCCGAGACGGGGCGGCGGGTGGCGGAGCAGGACGGCGGCGAGGGAGAGGGGGGACGAGGCGTGCGCGGCCGCGAGGCGCGCCGCGGCGGGTAGGTCCTGGGCGTCGAGGAGGCGGAGCACGTCGCGGTGGGGCGAGGACAAGGTGATTCTCGGCGGTGGCATCGGGACGCGGCGCTCCAGCCGCCGGGGCGTGGCGCGGTGTCCCGGCGTCGTGGTCTTTTCTTTTTCTCGCGGAGGAATGCAGTGCACAAAAGAGACTTGAAATTTCATAGCGGACTTTTCATGGGGCCGACCGATTGAGGCCAAAATTACCAGTAGTACTGTTTTTCTTTACCCTTATATAAGGATGGATTTTTTTAAAGGACTTTTATAACTATCAAATGTTCGGATTTTAACAATAGACAACAACGATTTTTACTTCACTCTAATTATATACATGCATGCATTAAAATGACTAATTTTTCTTTCACGTGCACTCCTCCCTCTAATTACACGCATGTATGCACTAAAAACAAAAAGCTGGTGTCATTCTAGATTTTTTTTTCAAATTTCAAAATGTTTTGTAGCTTAAACCGTCGTTCCGATTGAAAAGCTGTCTTCACAAAAAAAATCGTCTCGACGAGATTTTCGAAACTAAATCCCATATTGATATATTCTAATGACTTTTTTTCGAACCAAAAGTTACTACATCTAGACTATGTAAGTTATCACGTATGTCATACATAAGTTACTATGTAATTTACATAAAAGTTTCGAGGGTATGTTTTCGACAAACTTTTATCGCAGGGTCAGAAAGTGACTATGACGCAGTGAGTTATCAGCTTTGTTGTGTATATTACTATGTTGCATAAAAATTATCGGGGTATGTTTTTCAACAATTTTTATTCCCTCGGTCAAAAAATTACCGCGATATTTGTATATGAGTTATCAGCTCTCATGTGTGTGTATTATCATGTTATTTACACATGAGTTATTGAGGGGTATTTTAACAACATTTTCCCTGGTCAAAAAGTTACCACGTCTGGATTAAGTAAGTTATCAGCTCAGTTGCATGTATATTATCATGTTAATTACACACAAGTTATTAGGGTATGTTTTCAGCAAACTTTTTGAAGGAAATATGCCCTAGAGGCAATAATAAAGTTATTATTTATTTCCTTATATCATGATAAATGTTTATTATTCATGCTAGAATTGTATTAACCGGAAACATAATACATGTGTGAATACATAGACAAACAGAGTGTCACTAGTATGCCTCTACTTGACTAGCTCGTTAATCAAAGATGGTTATGTTTCCTAACCATGAACAAAGAGTTGTTATTTGATTAACGAGGTCACATCATTAGTTGAATGATCTGATTGACATGACCCATTCCATTAGCTTAGCACCCGATCGTTTAGTATGTTGCTATTGCTTTCTTCATGACTTATACATGTTCCTATAACTATGAGATTATGCAACTCCCGTTTACCAGAGGAACACTTTGGGTACTACCAAACGTCACAACGTAACTGGGTGATTATAAAGGAGTACTACAGGTGTCTCCAATGGTAGATGTTGGGTTGGCGTATTTCGAGATTAGGGTTTGTCACTCCGAGTGTCGGAGAGGTATCTCTGGGCCCTCTCGGTAATGCACATCACATAAGCCTTGCAAGCACTGCAACTAATATGTTAGTTGTTAGATGATGTGTTACGGAACGAGTAAAGAGACTTGCCAGTAACGAGATTGAACTAGGTATTGGATACCGACGATCGAATCTCGGGCAAGTAACATACCGATGACAAAGGGAACAACGTATGTTGTTATGCGGTCTGACCGATAAAGATCTTCGTAGAATATGTAGGAGCCAATATGGGCATCCAGGTCCCGCTATTGGTTATTGACCGGAGACGTGTCTCGGTCATGTCTGCATTGTTCTCGAACCGTAGGGTCCGCACGCTTAACGTTACGATGACAGTAATTATGAGTTTATGCATTTTGATGTACCGAAGTTAGTTCGGAGTCCCGGATGTGATCACGGACATGACGAGGAGTCTCGAAATGGTCGAGACATAAAGATTGATATATTGGAAGCCTATATTTGGACATCGGAATTGTTCCGGGTGAAATCGGCATTTTACCGGAGTACCGGGGGGGTTACCGGAACCCCCCGGGGGGTTTATTGGGCCAACATGGGCCTTAAGGGAGAAGAGGAGAGGAGGCAAGAGGTGGCCGCGCGCCCCTCCCCTTCCTAGTCCGAATAGGACAAGGGAAGGGGGCCGGCGCCCCCCCTTTCCTTCCTCTCTTCCTCCTATTCTCCCCCTTCTCTCCTAGTCCAACTAGGAGTCCTACTCCCGGTGGGAGTAGGACTCCCTTTGGCGCGCCACACCTTGGCCGGCCGCCTCCTCCCCTTGCTCCTTTATATACGGAGGCAGGGGGCACCCCATAGACACACAAGTTCATCCTTGAGATCGTTCCTTAGCCGTGTGCGGCGCCCCCTGCCACCAAATTCCACCTCGATCATACCGTTGTAGTGCCTAGGTGAAGCCCTGCGTCGGTAGTACATCAAGATCGTCACCACGCCGTCGTGCTGACGGAACTCCTCCCCGAAGCTTTGCTGGATCGGAGCCCGGGGATCGTCATCGAGCTGTACGTGTGCTAAGAACTCGGAGGTGCCGGAGTAACGGTGCTTGGATCGGTCGGATCGGGAAGAAGACGTACGACTACTTCCTCTACGTTGTGTGATCGCTTCCGCAGTCGGTCTGCGTTGGTACGTAGACAACACTCTCCCCCTCGTTGCTATGCATCACCATGATCTTGCGTGTGCGTAGGAAAATTTTGAAATTACTACGTTCCCCAACAGTGGTATCAGAGCCTAGGTTTTATGGTTTGATGTTATTTGCACGAGTAGAACATAAGTGAGTTGTGGGCGATACAAGTCATACTGCCTACCAGCATGTCATACTTTGGTTCGGCGGTATTGTTGGACGAGACGATCCGGACCAACCTTACGCGTACTCTTACGCGAGACCGGTTCCCTCGACGTGCTTTGCACATAGATGGCTTGCGGAAGACTGTCTCTCCAACTTTAGTTGAACCAAGTATGGCTACGCCCGGTCCTTGAGAAGGTTAAAACGGAGTCTATTTGACGAACTATCGTTGTGGTTTTGAAGCGTAGGTGAGATGCGTTCTTACTTAAGCCCGTAGCAGCCACGTAAAACTTGCAACAACAAAGTAGAGGACGTCTAACTTGTTTTTGCAGGGCATGTTGTGATGTGATATGGTCAAGGCATGATGCTAAATTTTATTGTATGAGATGATCATGTTTTGTAACCGAGTTATCGGCAACTGGCAGGAGCCATATGGTTGTCGCTTTATTGTATGCAATGCAATCGTGATGTAATGCTTTACTTTATTACTAAGTGGTAGTGATAGTCGTGGAAGCATAAGATTGGCGAGACGACAACGATGCTACGATGGAGATCAAGGTGTCGCGCCGGTGACGATGGTGATCATGACGGTGCTTCGGAGATGGAGATCACAAGCACAAGATGATGGCCATATCATATCACTTATATTGATTGCATGTGATGTTTATCTTTTATGCATGTTATCTTGCTTTGATTGACGGTAGCATTATAAGATGATCTCTCACTAAATTATCAAGAAGTGTTCTCCTTGAGTATGCACCGTTGCCAAAGTTCGTCGTGCCCAGACACCACGTGATGATCGGGTGTGATAAGCTCTACGTCCAAATACAACGGGTGCAAAACAGTTGCACACGCAGAATACTCAGGTTATACTTGACGAGCCAAGCATATACAGATATGGCCTCGGAACACGGAGACCGAAAGGTCGAGCGTGAATCATATAGTAGATATGATCAACATAACGATGTTCACCATTGAAAACTACTCCATCTCACGTGATGATCGGTTATGGTTTAGTTGATTTGGATCACGTGATCACTTAGAGGATTAGAGGGATGTCTATCTAAGTGGGAGTTCTTAAGTAATTTGATTAACTGAACTTAAACTTATCATGAACTTAGTACCTGATAGTATCTTGCTTGTTTATGTTGATTGTAGATAGATGGCTCGTGCTGTTGTTCCGTTGAATTTTAATGCGTTCCTTGAGAAAGCGAAGTTGAAAGATGATGGTAGCAATTACACGGACTGGGTCCGTAACTTGAGGATTATCCTCATTGCTGCACAGAAGAATTACGTCCTGGAATCACCGCTGGGTGACAGGCCTGCTGCTGGAGCAACGCCAGATGTTATGAACGTCTGGCAGAGCAAAGCTGATAACTACTCGATAGTTCAGTGTGCCATGCTTTACGGCTTAGAATCGGGACTTCAACGACATTTTGAACGTCATGGAGCATATGAGATGTTCCAGGAGTTGAAGTTAATATTTCAAGCAAATGCCCGAATTGAGAGATATGAAGTCTCCAATAAGTTCTATAGCTGCAAGATGGAGGAGAACAGTTCTGTCAGTGAGCATATACTCAAAATGTCTGGGTATAATAATCACTTGATTCAGATGGGAGTTAATCTTCCAGATGATTGCGTCATTGACAGAATTCTCCAATCACTGCCACCAAGCTACAAGAGCTTCGTGATGAACTATAATATGCAAGGGATGAATAAGTCTATTCCCGAGCTCTTCGCAATGCTGAAAGCTGCGGAGGTAGAAATCAAGAAGGAGCATCAAGTGTTGATGGTTAACAAAACCACTAGTTTCAAGAAGAAGGGCAAAGGGAAGAAGAAGGGGAACTTCAAGAAGAACAGCAAGCAAGTTGCTGCTCAGGAGAAGAAACCCAAGTCTGGACCTAAACCTGAAATTGAGTGCTTCTACTGCAAGCAGACTGATCACTGGAAGCGGAACTGCCCCAAGTATTTGGCGGATAAGAAGGATGGCAAGGTGAACAAAGGTATATGTGATATACATGTTATTGATGTGTACCTTACTAGAGCTCGCAGTAGCACCTGGGTATTTGATACTGGTTCTGTTGCTAATATTTGCAACTCGAAACAGGGACTACAGAATAAGCGGACGCTAGCAAAGGACGATGCGCGTGGGAAACGGTTCCAAAGTCGATGTGATCGCGGTCGGCACACTACCTCTACATCTACCTTCGGGATTAATATTAGACCTAAATAATTGTTATTTGGTGCCAGCGTTGAGCATGAACATTATATCTGGATCTTGTTTAATGCGAGACGGTTATTCATTTAAATCAGAGAATAATGGTTGTTCTATTTATATGAGTAATATCTTTTATGGTCATGCACCTTTGAAGAGTGGTCTATTCTTGTTGAATATCGATAGTAGTGAAACACATATTCATAATGTAGAAGCCAAAAGATGCAGAGTTGATAATGATAGTGCAACTTATTTGTGGCACTGCCGTTTAGGTCATATCGGTGTAAAGCGCATGAAGAAACTCCATACTGATGGGCTTTTGGAACCACTTGATTATGAATCACTTGGTACTTGTGAACCGTGCCTCATAGGCAAGATGACTAAAACACCGTTCTCCGGTACTATGGAGAGAGCAACAGATTTATTGGAGATCATACATACCGATGTATGTGGTCCGGTGAATATTGAAGCTCGTGGCGGGTATCGTTATTTTCTCACCTTCACAGATGATTTAAGCAGATATGGGTATATCTACTTAATGAAACATAAGTCTGAAACATTTGAAAAGTTCAAGGAATTTCAGAGTAAAGTTGAAAATCATCGTAACAAGAAAATAAAGTTTCTACGATCTGATCATGGAGGAGAATATTTGAGTTACGAGTTTGGTGTACATTTGAAAAATTGTGGAATAGTTTCGCAACTCACGCCACCCGGAACACCACAGCGTAATGGTGTGTCCGAACGTCGTAATCGTACTTTACTAGATATGGTGCGATCTATGATGTCTCTTACTGATTTACCGCTATCGTTTTGGGGTTATGCTTTAGAGACGGCCGCATTCACGTTAAATAGGGCACCATCGAAATCCGTTGAGACGACGCCTTATGAACTATGGTTTGGCAAGAAACCAAAGTTGTCGTTTCTTAAAATTTGGGGCTGCGATGCTTATGTGAAAAAGCTTCAACCTGATAAGCTCGAACCCAAATCGGAGAAATGTGTCTTCATAGGATATCCAAAGGAAACTATTGGATACACCTTCTATCACAGATCCGAAGGCAAGACTTTTGTTGCTAAGTTCGGAAACTTTCTAGAGAAGGAGTTTCTCTCGAAAGAAGTGAGTGGAGGAAAATAGAACTTGACGAGGTAACTGTACCTGCTCCCTTATTGGAAAATAGTACATCACAGAAAACTGTTTCTGCGACACCTATACCAATTAGTGAGGAAGCTAATGATGATGATCATGAAACTTCAGGACAAGATACTACTGAACCACGTAGATCAACCAGAGTAAGATCCGCACCAGAGTGGTACGGTAATCCAATTCTGGAAGTCATGCTACTAGATCATGATGAACCTATGAACTATGAAGAAGCGATGGTGAGCCCAGATTCCGCAAAGTGGCTTGAGGCCATGAAATCTGAGATGGGATCCATGTATGAGAACAAAGTATGGACTTTGGTTGACTTGCCCGATGGTCGGCAAGCAATTGAGAATAAATGGATCTTCAAGAAAAAGACTGACGCTGACGGTAATATTACTGTCTATAAAGCTCGACTTGTCGCGAAAGGTTTTCGACAAGTTCAAGGGGTTGACTACGATGAGACCTTCTCACCCGTAGCGATGCTTAAGTCCGTCAGAATCATGTTAGCAATTGCCGCATTTTATAATTATGAAATATGGCAGATGGATGTCAAAACTGCATTCCTGAATGGATTTCTGGAAGAAGAGTTGTATATGATACAACCAGAAGGTTTTGTCGATCCAAAGGGAGCTAACAAAGTATGCAAACTCCAGCGATCCATTTATGGACTGGTGCAAGCATCTCGGAGTTGGAATAAACGCTTTGATAGTGTGATCAAAGCATTTGGCTTTATACAGACTTTTGGAGAAGCCTGTATTTACAAGAAAGTGAGTGGGAGCTCTGTAGCATTTTTGATATTATATGTGGATGACATATTGCTGATTGGAAATGATATAGAATTTCTGGATAGCATAAAGGGATACTTGAATAAAAGTTTTTCGATGAAAGACCTCGGGGAAGCTGCTTACATATTAGGCATAAAGATCTATAGAGATAGATCAAGACGCTTATTTGGACTTTCACAAAGCACATACCTTGACAAGATTTTGAAGAAGTTCAAAATGGATCAAGCAAAGAAAGGATTCTTGCCTGTGTTACAAGGTGTGAAGTTGAGTCAGACTCAATGCCCGACCACTGCAGAAGATAGAGAGAAAATGAAAGATGTTCCCTATGCTTCAGCCATAGGCTCTATCATGTATGCAATGCTGTGTACCAGACCTGATGTGTGCCTTGCTATAAGTTTAGCAGGGAGGTACCAAAGTAATCCAGGAGTGGATCACTGGACAGCGGTCAAGAACATCCTGAAATACCTAAAAAGGACTAAGGATATGTTTCTCGTATATGGAGGTGACAAAGAGCTCACCGTAAGAGGTTACGTTGATGCAAGCTTTGACACTGATCCGGACGATTCTAAATCGCAAACCGGATACGTGTTTACTTTAAACGGTGGAGCTGTCAGTTGGTGCAGTTCTAAACAAAGCGTCGTAGCGGGATCTACATGTGAAGCGGAGTACATAGCTGCTTCGGAAGCAGCGAACGAAGGAGTCTGGATGAAGGAGTTCATATCCGATCTAGGTGTCATACCTAGTGCATCGGGTCCAATGAAAATCTTTTGTGACAATACTGGTGCAATTGCTTTGGCAAAGGAATCCAGATTTCACAAAAGGACCAAACACATCAAGAGACGCTTCAACTCCATCCGGGATCTAGTCCAGGTGGGAGACATAGAGATTTGCAAGATACATATGGATCTGAATGTTGCAGACCCGTTGACTAAGCCTCTTCCATGAGCAAAACATGATCAGCACCAAGGCTCCATGGGTGTTAGAATCATTACTGTGTAATCTAGATTATTGACTCTAGTGCAAGTGGGAGACTGAAGGAAATATGCCCTAGAGGCAATAATAAAGTTATTATTTATTTCCTTATATCATGATAAATGTTTATTATTCATGCTAGAATTGTATTAACCGGAAACATAATACATGTGTGAATACATAGACAAACAGAGTGTCACTAGTATGCCTCTACTTGACTAGCTCGTTAATCAAAGATGGTTATGTTTCCTAACCATGAACAAAGAGTTGTTATTTGATTAACGAGGTCACATCATTAGTTGAATGATCTGATTAACATGACCCATTCCATTAGCTTAGCACCCGATCATTTAGTATGTTGCTATTGCTTTCTTCATGACTTATACATGTTCCTATAACTATGAGATTATGCAACTCCCGTTTACCAGAGGAACACTTTGGGTACTACCAAACGTCACAACGTAACTGGGTGATTATAAAGGAGTACTACAGGTGTCTCCAATGGTAGATGTTGGGTTGGCGTATTTCGAGATTAGGGTTTGTCACTCCGAGTGTCGGAGAGGTATCTCTGGGCCCTCTCGATAATGCACATCACATAAGCCTTGCAAGCACTGCAACTAATATGTTAGTTGTTAGATGATGTGTTACGGAACGATTAAAGAGACTTGCCAGTAACGAGATTGAACTAGGTATTGGATACCGACGATCGAATCTCGGGCAAGTAACATACCGATGACAAAGGGAACAACGTATGTTGTTATGCGGTCTGACCGATAAAGGTCTTCGTAGAATATGTAGGAGCCAATATGGGCATCCAGGTCCCGCTATTGGTTATTGACCGGAGACGTGTCTCGGTCATGTCTGCATTGTTCTCGAACCGTAGGGTCCGCACGCTTAACATTACGATGACAGTAATTATGAGTTTATGCATTTTGATGTACCGAAGTTAGTTCGGAGTCCCGGATGTGATCACGGACATGACGAGGAGTCTCGAAATGGTCGAGACATAAAGATTGATATATTGGAAGCCTATATTTGGACATCGGAATTGTTCCGGGTGAAATCGGCATTTTACCGAAGTACCGGGGGGGGGGGGGGGTGGGTTACCGGAACCCCCCGGGGGGTTTATTGGGCCAACATGGGCCTTAAGGGAGAAGAGGAGAGGAGGCAAGAGGTGGCCGCGCGCCCCTCCCCTTCCTAGTCCGAATAGGACAAGGGAAGGGGGCCGGCGCCCCCCCTTTCCTTCCTCTCTTCCTCCTATTCTCCCCCTTCTCTCCTAGTCCAACTAGGAGTCCTACTCCCGGTGGGAGTAGGACTCCCTTTGGCGCGCCACACCTTGGTCGGCCGCCTCCTCCCCTTGCTCCTTTATATACGGAGGCAGGGGGCACCCCATAGACACACAAGTTGATCCTTGAGATCGTTCCTTAGCCGTGTGCGGTGCCCCCTGCCACCAAATTCCATCTCAATCATACCGTTGTAGTGCCTAGGCGAAGCCCTGCGTCGATAGTACATCAAGATCTTCACCACGCCGTCGTGCTGACGGAACTCCTCCCCGAAGCTTTGCTGGATCGGAGCCCGGGGATCGTCATCGAGCTGTACGTGTGCTAAGAACTCGGAGGTGCCGGAGTAACGGTGCTTGGATCGGTCGGATCGGGAAGAAGACGTACGACTACTTCCTCTACGTTGTGTGATTGCTTCCGCAGTCGGTCTGCGTTGGTACGTAGACAACACTCTCCCCCTCGTTGCTGTGCATCACCATGATCTTGCGTGTGCGTAGGAAAATTTTGAAATTACTACGTTCCCCAACACTTTTATCCCGAGGTCAAAAGTTACCGTGGGGTTTGTAGTGAGTTAACAACTTTATTGTGTGTATAATACCGTGTTATTTGCACACAAAATACCGAAAAAAATGTTTTTTAACAACCCCCGCCCCTCCCCCCCTCCCTCCGCGGTTCACCTAAGTATGAGGTATGCAGTGCTTCCATAGCCATGATATTCACGCGAATGTTATCGAGGTTATATTTTTCAACAAATTTTCCTCGGGGTCCAAGTTATCATGGTGTTTATACCCAAGTTATCATGTATATGATGCGTTATTACCATGATGTTTATATAAAATTTATCGGGATACATTTTTGACAACTTTTTTTTCTTTCAAGTCAAAATTGTCGTGGTGTTTATGCCTAAGTTATCAGGGTTGCCATGCGGAAAATACCGTGTTGTTTACACATAAATTACCGGGGAGATGTTCAATATTCTTTTTACCCCCGGTCGAAGTTACCATGACATTTATATGTAAGTTATCGGGTCCTGGTACACAAATTACCATGCCATTTGCACAGAAGTTACTGGTGTATGTTTCAACCCAAAAAGATCCCTCATGTGAAGTTGCCATGATATTTACAACGAGACTACACGGGCAAGGTATACAGCCCGTTGGTACATAGAAGACTACAAGACAACTTGGAAAATCTAAAAAAACACAAGAAGAAAAATGTTTTTTTTGCTCGTATGAAAGTGAAAAAAGGCTAAGGCAGGGTGAGTTGCTTAGTACACTGCTACTACATTATAGGAGTTGTGGGTGAAAAATAAATCCCGATCTGTACGTGGGCTGGGCTAAAATTCTGCTGCATGTGGGCAGTGGCGGAGGACGAAAAAAAATTGAGGTTGGGCAGACCCATAATAAAAATATCTATGTGTCCACATGTACATCACACACGCCAGTATATCAAGCAATTCTATAGTTCATAATAATAACGCAATCAACAATTTAAATGTCACACCATAAAAATATTTACCAAATTAAAACATTTCACTTGAAATACTAGTTGATTGTGCGAAATTGAACAATGAAAAAGCAGAAAACTCCCAACTATGGAAACAATGATGATCAGCAAAATTGAAAAATCACTCCAAAAAACACAGCAATCCAATTGTCAATAAGTTCGAAACCCTAACAATATAGATTAGGTATTCGTGAAGCAGAATTAGAGAAACAGAGCCACATCGCTTAAGATTCTTTTGAGAGAAACTTGGTGAGAGATTCACCTAGCGATCTAGCGGAGTGGGCCAGGGCGATGCCAGCATGCTGCGATGTTAATGTTGTGGCAAAAGAAACACCGTGTGGAATCAAATTTGGGAGGAGGCGAGAAGGCAGGAGGCTGCAGGAGCACGTACAAATAAGTCAGATCGTTGCCCACTCGTGGATCGAGCGTCGTCGACTGGAAGACAGGATCGATGGTGATGCGTGACTTGGGTACGGTCCAATAAGGTGACTGCCATGCATACGGCCCAATGGGTGGCTGAGGAACATGCGGGTTTTCTTTTTGCTGGATTTTTTTAGCGATGGATCTGGCTGGTATACGAATATATTGGTAAACCGCTGGAAATCAAGGTAGGGCGAGCGCCCAACCTCGCCCTACCGAGAGCTCCGCCTGTGCATGTGGGTTGCACCATGAGAGTAAAGAGACAACCATGCATAAAATTTACACAAGAAAACTGGACCTAACCATGAACGAAAAATGACAGGAAAAAAGAATAAAATAAGAATGGTGAATAAACTGAATAATTAGCTGGTCCATTTTTTGGTTTGTACAAAGAATGCACGTATGTTTGAGTCAAATAATGTTAAAAGCGTAACTTCACAAAGAGAATAGCTGGCCGAGTTGGTAACACCATCTCGCCCTCACGCTATCAACCTGGGTTCGATCCCCATGATCGGACATTATTTTTCTATCCTGTTTGTCCGGATCTAATCATAAAATCCTAACGTTTGGAAGTTACAAATTTCGTTTTCTAAAAAGGAAAGGATGAGATTAGCATGAAATGACCTTGTTTTGAAAATATTTCAAGATCTGACTTTTTTACCGAACATTATTTTTCTATCCTGTTTGTCCGGATCTAATCATAAAATTCTAACGTTTGGAAGTTACAAATTTCGTTTTCTAAAAAGGAAAGGATGAGATTAGCATGAAATGACCAAGGATGAGATTAGCATGAAATGACCTTGTTTTGAAAATATTTCAAGATCTGACTTTTTTACCGGACATTATTTTTCTATCCTGTTTGTTTGGATCTAATCATAAAATCCTAACGGTTGGAAGTTACAAATTTCGTTTTCTAAAAAAGAAAGGATGAGATTAGCATGAAATGACCTGTTTGTCCGGATCTAATCATAAAATCCTAACGTTTGGAAGTTACAAATTTCGTTTTCTAAAAAGGAAAGGATGAGATTAGCATGAAATGACCTTGTTTTGAAAATATTTCAAGATCTGACTTTTTTACCGAACATTATTTTTCTATCCTGTTTGTCCGGATCTAATCATAAAATTCTAACGTTTGGAAGTTACAAATTTCGTTTTCTAAAAAGGAAAGGATGAGATTAGCATGAAATGACCAAGGATGAGATTAGCATGAAATGACCTTGTTTTGAAAATATTTCAAGATCTGACTTTTTTACCGGACATTATTTTTCTATCCTGTTTGTTTGGATCTAATCATAAAATCCTAACGGTTGGAAGTTACAAATTTCGTTTTCTAAAAAAGAAAGGATGAGATTAGCATGAAATGACCTCCTTTGGATCAAATAGTACCTGATATTCCATCGAAATGGCTTGCATTATTTTTCTATCCTGTTTGTCCGGATCTAATCATAAAATCCTAACGTTTGGAAGTTACAAATTTCGTTTTCTAAAAAGGAAAGGATGAGATTAGCATGAAATGACCTTGTTTTGAAAATATTTCAAGATCTGACTTTTTTACCGGACATTATTTTTCTATCCTGTTTGTTTGGATCTAATCATAAAATCCTAACGGTTGGAAGTTACAAATTTCGTTTTCTAAAAAAGAAAGGATGAGATTAGCATGAAATGACCTCCTTTGGATCAAATAGTACCTGATATTCCATCGAAATGGCTTGAATCTTGTTGTTTTGGTTGCATTTGTAGCACTAGATGAAACCCTAGCTCTTTGATTTCCTAATTTTTGGGCCATGTTTGTTCCTCTGCATTTATTATAATTTTGGTTCAAATCAATGACAATGTGTGTTTGTACCACATATAATCATTGACTTGGATTTGAGATAGAATATTTTTAGTCATGAACTAAAAATAGAAATGTTGTATTTGTGTGTATAGGTGCAATTTTTTTTGAATGTCATGTTGTTTTGGCACATATGTGATGATCGTTTCATTGTTGAAGGCGTGTTTGAGTGAACACATTGCTTTCATTCATGGCAGTGCATCATTGAGTATGTGACATAAGTAGATATATGTTATGTTGGTTGCAATGTATCTATATGGTGAAACTTTAGTAATGTTTCCCCCAATGTATGGATGTAAGAGTCAAGTTGAAATAGATGTGTCATGTTCATATGTATGGATGTTTAATGTTGTTTTGCCATGTGTGTGGTGTTCATGACATATTCAAATCCATGTATATGTTTGACTCAAAGGCTACATTACACATCCATGTATGTCTTACTAAATTTGTTTGCAAGTATGGATGTTTTCATAGATGTATGTATAAATTTGTTTGCAAGGACCACCTTCCTTGGCATCAAGGTCTGGAGGAATGAAGTTGTTTGTCATTCATCTTGAGGATTCAACAACTTGTCGGTGGAGGCGACCAACCATCATGGGTGTTGTAGCTCCTTTAGAACCACTGTCGCTCGTGCTCAGGATCCCCATCAGAGGCCTTTTTCTAGATTAAGGGAGCATACCCCCATCAATGAAAGCAAAAATCTACCGAGGCAAAGTACCAGGAAGCAGAGCCGAGGCTGGCCTTCCCACCTAGTCTCTCTCTCTCTCACCAAGAGGGTAGACAAGTACGAAAATGTCCACGACAACAGCTCGATCTGGCGTGACCTAGTGCTTATTCAAGAAGGATTCGCCAGATCCATCATTCCCACTTCACTTTCACCACAGAGGAGTAGATAATGACATTGGCGACCACCGCGTGCTGCATGCAAGCAACGGGCAACTGCAATTGGCCGACATAACAACAAACAACCCTAAGGCCAACCTAGACCATAGTCTACTTCTAAATCAATGTTGTACATGGGTAGTCCGACCTCCTCTCCCACCCCATGTCGCCCAAGGAGGGGAGAGGAGCTGAGGAGACTATGGAGACTCTCACCTAAGGGAGGGAGAGGAGAGAGAATGGGAAATTAAAGTCCTCTTTGTCATGAGCTTTGTCTCTACATTCTGTATTGCCTTGGTGCTAGCTTGAATTTGTCTTCCATGTAATCCCCTGATATAGAATTTGTCTCCACATTCTTATTGCTGCCATGAGTATCTCTTTTCTATCTTTACACATCTCTGGTACATAATTCTTCAAATTGTTCATCTTCAATATAATCAAAGTCTTGATCATGTTCTCATCATTTCTCACCCTCCTTCATTTTTCTACAACTTTTATCTTGAAGTATATATTGACACATCAACATTTTTTGGATACAAAAATGCTAGACTTACGGAAGGAGGTTACGAAATCAACCTACTGCCCCCCTCATGATTTCAACCATCCACTTGTTTTCTGCCACATTAGCCCGTAATAAAATTCCGTAGCCCCCATCCGGTAAGTATAACATTGTTCTTTCGGACACTTTGGTCATGGGGGAATATTGACCACACCCACTTTGTTTCTAACCTGCCCATTTCGATCCACTGTCTCCATATTTATCTTCAAGACATTAGACATGCCCAGTGTTGATCCAACTTCACATAAAACCATCGTATGTTTAGCAGTTTTATAAATAGATGACTGAATTAGTACATATATATACTCAGAAATTTATAATTCGTAATCTCCGGATTTTTTGAGTTTCAGCTTCCACCTTTTACTCGAATTTTGAGAAAAATATGTAATTCCACAAGAAATCTTAGGGCATGTACAATGTGATGATATCTTAAGAGTGCCACGTATGATAAATGCTGAGGTGAAGGAGAGAGAAATCATAAGAAAAAACTTGTCTTCTCTTATTTAAGAGATGATCTCATAGCACAATATGTCTCACCATATTTTTAGAAATAGCTACTAGTTATTAAAAATAAGGCTAAAAGATAACCCATTGTATACATGTCTTTTTTGTCATTTGTAAATTACATGCAAGACTTGAGATAAGACTCTCTTATCAAACATTGTACATGTCCTTAGTGGTTTCAGGACATCACTTGCGCCTCTGTATTTTTGGTGTGTGTTGTAGAAGAAAACACCACACAATTTTATTGTAGGCAATACACTACAACTCCACCTGATTGCTTCACTTACAACCTTACACCTGACCGAATTAACTACTCCATGTTTTTTGACACTACATTAGTGTCTAAAAACATTTTACATTATGAGACGCTTATTGAATCTGACAAAGCAAACCACCACAATACATCCCCTATTCCTCGTGAGCCTTCTCCTCACACTTCGTGCCACCTTCGCCCGCTTCCTCGCTAACTGACTCTGCCTCCTCAAGAGCAATAGGCGCTGCCCCCGCAGCGGCCTCATCTCCAGTGTCATCGTCGACGGGGACTACCGCCCACTTGGCCGCCGCTTTCTCGGTCTTCTTTGCCCCTTTCGGCTCAGCAGCCTCACCATCATCAGTGTCGTCGTCGACAGGGACGACCGCCCCGTTGGCGGCCGCTTTCTCAGTCTTCTTCGCCGGGCGGGGCCTTCCTTCCTTGGTTTCCTTTGCTCTATCTTCTGCAGGCTCGACAGCGAGCTTGGCTTCGACTTCCCGTGCTAAGCCCCGCCCCTCATCGGTATCAGCGGCGATCGTGACCTCCTCGTCCTTGGAGTCGCCGTTGTCACGCACCTTTGCATCAGGAGCTTGTTCTTCCGCCTCTGTGCAGGGCGTGTCTTGGATGATCTCACGGTTCTTCTCCTCCTTTGAGCGATTGTCATTGTCATGAACAGGTGTTGCCATGACCTGCTGAACATTCAATCGAAAAGTGAGACACAAAAGTGACTAACATCCGGCATCGAACCAACAATCGACCACGAAGTAAGTCAAATAGGTCATGTATATATGCATGGCACCATTAGTTGTATGTTCATTGATTAGTACATATGCAACACAATATCAGAGGCTGATCAAGAAGATGCAGGTAGCTATAAAAACCTGAGCCGCCGCCATCGTGCAGGGCAGCAGGAGGAAAGGCACTGCCACCGTTTCGTGAGCGAGTGGTATATATGATCGCAAAGGCCTGATTCAGAAGAGTAGCTTTAGCTGGATGGATTTCGTATGTGAGGGTCCGGGTGCTTATATAGAGGTGCACGGGCAGTTTGGGCACTGAGCAGCGCATGTTACCAGGACGAACTAGAAGCAGCTAGCAGGCAGTAGATCGATCTCCGCACGCATGAACCAATAATCACGAGATCCCCTTGGATCGAGTACTTTAGTTGGGATTATATATTTACACATACAGTGTCCCTTTGTATCAATGGCAGCTCACTGAAGATACGGGGTGATGTCCTGCAGAGAGGCGACATGAGACCGATCGGGCTCTATGTGTACGCGCCGGGGGCCTCGTGCCGCGCGGTGTAGAGCCTGTACGGGACAGGCGCCACCAGTCCCCCGTTCTCCCGGATCGCTCGCTCATGTGATGTGATCGACCACACACACGTACACACATCGATACACGGCTACCCAGCCGTGCCATCCCCTTGAAGCACGACGGCCGCACGAGATCCCGCCTCGGCCGGGACGCACGCTTTGGGCCGTCAGCGAATCCGTCGAGCGAGAGGCCGGGGCCATCCTATCTTTTTTTTTTGAGGGTTGATGCCGCCGCTTTATTTAGGTCTCCGTAAAGCTCGGAATGTCGTCCGAGATTACATCCAAAATACAGTCAGGGGGAACCCTCACTCACACCTTACATAAATTATCACCTACACCTACTCTAGCCAACTTATGCGCGGCGACATTCGCTGAAAGACGAACCCATGACACCTTGGCACCTTGCTTCTCCTCCAACATCTGCTTAATTTCCTGAATCCAGGGCCCCACCGTCGAGTAGTTTGTACCCTCTTGCTGGATCATCTGAACCACCTTCAAGCTATCCAACTCTAGATGAATATTCTGCACCCCCATCTCGCCCGCTACCTGCAATGCTCTCCTGCATGCCAGAACTTCCGCAGCTTCTGGGTCCTCTATGTGTGGGAAAACATGACACAGTGCAGCCAAAAAAGCTCCGTTATGATCTCGCATCACTGCCCCACCTCCTGCCTTGTCTCCCACTCTTGAGGTTGCACCATCAGTGTTAATCTTAACCCACCCCTCATCCGGTACAGACCATCGCTGAATTATCTTCGGGACTTGTGCACTAACCGTTGGGGTATGTGAGTTGGTCCACTCTAGCATGTGTGTGTACACTGCTTCCATTACCGCATGTGGCGATTCCATCCTTTCCCCCTCCCTTGTTTCATTTCTTGCTAACCAAAGGCCGTATGTAGCTTGGATCATGGCTTCTTTCTCTTCCTCGGACGCTCCAGAGAACCAGCCAAGTAGCCAACGCGCTAATGCACCCTGGGTATCTATCTGACACGGCGGGGCTGCCACCGCGATACCTTTTTCCGAGCGCAAAAGCTGCCAGAACTATGCTGAATGCTGACATGCCCAAAACCGATGGATCATGGTCTCTTCCCTTCCGCATGCAACACAAAAAACCCCCGGTTTGATCCGTCTCCGATGAAGTTCCGATCCTACAGCTAGTCCATTTCTGATCATGCGCCACATGTGTATTTTTGCCTTCGGCGGAGCACTCGTCCCCCACATTGCCATATATCCCTTGTGCTGCAGTACCGGGTTTGAAGACTCCTGCCGGCCCGTCCTCGCCTTCCTCTTTGCCATCCAAAGATGATATGCTGACTTGACATTAAAGACGCCGTTCTTTGTATAGTTCCAAGCCGGGTAATCTTCAGTTCCCGGTCCTCCCACTGCTATTTGCATAATATCATGAACATCTGATTCTGTAAACACAGTTGCAAGTTTATTTAAATCCCAAGCCGCACCACTCTGATCGAGAAGATCGGCCACCTTCGTCAAACCATGAACATAAACCTGACCCAGTGGTCTCAGACAGCCTTCCCTTGGAATCCAATTGTCATGGTGGATATTTATCCTTGAGCCGTCGCCCACTCTCCACACGAGCCCCTCAAGAAGTAGGTCCCTCCCATACAAAATGCTTCTGAACGTGTATGATGAGTTGGACGGGCAAGTAGCACTCAAGATCGTGTCATCTTTGAAGTATCTGGCTTTCAACACCCTAGCACAAAGAGAGGAGGGATTAGTGAGGAGCCTCCATGCTTGCTTGGCCAAAAGTGCTAGGTTGAAGCCCTCTGGATTTCTAAACCCAAGCCCCCCTTCCCTCTTCGAATTGCACATCTTCTCCCATGAGATCCAATGCACCTTTCTTTCACCATTCATTGCCCCCACCAGAATTTTGAAGAGATGGATGTCAGGTTCCGGTATATGTTCTTTGTGAGATGAAAGCAACTCATCGTAAAAGTTGGTGTTGATTGTAATCCCGATTTAACGAGAACTTCTCTGGCAGCCTTGGACAAACCCTACCCCTTCCACCCTGTCACCTTACCCTTGGAGCTCTCGGTGACATACGTAAACGTACCGTCCTTCGATCGCCCAACTAGTGTTGGCAGACCAAGGTACCTCTCACTTAGCGCCTCACTATCAATGCCCACCGCCTCCTTTAGCTCATTTTTGATCTCATCATTGCATCCCTTACCGAAGAAAATGGAGGACTTTTGCATATTCACACGCTGCCCCGAGGCCTCCTCATATGTTAACAAAATTTCCTTGAGTGCAGCCATGCTCTCAGCCGAGCCTTCAAGGAAAACAATGCTGTCATCGGCAAACAGCAAATGCGTGACGCGGGGGCCAGTGCCGCCAAACAAAACTCCCTTAACCCTTTGTTCCTCCTGTGCTCTTTTCAACAAGGCCGAGAACCCCTCCACACAAAAAAGGAATAAATACGGCGAAAGTGGGTCGCCTTGTCTTAACCCACGCGAGGGCATAAAACTCCTGGAGCATCCCCCATTAAGCTTGACAGAGAAACGAGCTGATGTGACACATCTCATAATCATGCCAATCCACGCTTGATCAAAACCAAACTGAGCCATCATCCTTTCCAAAAAAATCCACTCCACCCTGTCATAGGCTTTCATCATATCAAGCTTTACCGCACATAGACACTTCCTCCTCTTTCTAGTCCGAATGGCATGAACACATTCATAAGCTACTAAAACATTGTCCGTAATGAGACGGCCTGGAACGAACGCACTCTGCTATTCTGAGATTAGCACTGGAAGGATGACTTTCAATCTGTTCGCGAGCACCTTTGTGGCTATCTTCTACAACATGTTACACAAACTAATAGGCCGAAACTGAGAAAGCAGCTCCGGTGCACTCACCTTAGGTATCATCACTATAACAGTATCATTAAAAGTTTCCGGGGTTGTCTCACCGTTGAGAAACGCCCGAACAGCTGTACACACATCTTGCCCCACCAACGACCAGTGCCTTTGGTAGAAAAGTGCCGGCAATCCATCAGGTCCCGGCGACTTGGTCGGCCCCATTTGAAACAACGCCACTCTAATTTCCTCGTCCATAATCGGCGCAGTCAGTCTTACATTCATGTCAGCCGTCACTTGAGCTTCAATATGTTGCAACAGTGCATCCGCTCCAACCGAGCCTTCGGAAGTAAAAAGTTGCTCATAGAAGCTCGCTGCCATCTCTCGCATCTGATCATCCACCGTACACTTAGTACCATCCTCCCTTAACAGAGCCTTCACCGTATTCTTACGCTTCCTATGCGATGCTCGGTTTTGGAAGTACTTGGTGTTTTGGTCGCCTGCAGCTAACCAATCCACCCTCGACCGCTGTCGGTACAGAATCTCTTCCCTCTCAAACATCTCCCTTAACTGATCCTCTATGTCCCGCACCTCCTGCTGATAGCCAGTCGACAAGGCCCTGGTTTTGGCATCCACCAGCTGAGACTTGAGAGCAGCGATCTGCCTTCTTATTGATCCGAACACCTCCCGGCTCCACCGTTGCATGCTGCCCGCTACCTGACCCAGTTTGCTCCAAACGTCCTCCAGATTCCCCCCTCCAGCGCCCGCCAATTCCCACACTTCCCGCACCATTTGCTCATAGTTCTCATGCCTTGTCCATGCTTCTTCAAACCAAAATGGTCGGTCACCACCCCGAGGAGCAGATGGAGCAGTCTCCATAGCCCTCACCAATAGAGCCTGGTGGTCCGACTCCTCCGTCATGACGTGTTGCACGGACGTCTCCGGATACATCTGCAGGAACCCATCATTGCATGTTGCCCTATCCAGCCTGACTTGAATGTTTTCACTCCCATCTCTTTTATTATCCCATGTATATGGGTATCCATGGAACCCCAGGTCCGCCAAGCCGCAGTCGACTAGGCAGTCCCTAAAGTCCTCCATTCGAGAGAAGGGCCTTTGGTTACCCCCAATCTGGTCAGCTTGGAATAATGCTTCATTAAAGTCACCTACACAAATCCAAGGGAGGTCATCCTGTCCTCTCAGATACCTTATGGCATCCCACGATTTCTTCCGTCTTTCTGTGTTTGGTTCCCCATAGAATCGAGTGATCCTAGAGGTCTTGCCATCACACACAAACTCAGCATCAATGAAATATTGACTCCACGGTCTCACAGTGGCTTGAACATGATCTCTCCACCACATAGCCAGCCCACCACTCCTTCCGTTGCAATCCACAGCCACCCCATGTCTAAACCCCAAACTCCATTTCAACCTATCCATCCCTCTCGCCTTTTTCTTTGTTTCACATAAAAACACCACCGCTGGGTTGTAGGACCTAATCAGGTCACGTAATTCGCCAACCGTCGAGTCCAACCCCAGTCCTCGACAGTTCCAGGCTAGGATGTTCATTGCTCCTGGCGGCCCTGGTTAACAGGGTCCGATGTTGCTCCATTTTGTTCCTCGATGCGGTCAAACACACACGACGTCTTCCGTCTTGTATCGCGAATGAAACCGTCATCCCCACCACTCCTGATGTTGTCATCCTTCACCCTCCAAATTTGTTTGGGGCCTCTCTTCCTACTTTCCAATTCCCTATGCGAATAAGAAGTATCCCGCTGCTGCACTTCAAAATTCTGTCTTGGCTTCCTGACATAATATCCCTTCCTCCTTCCACGTTCATCATACATGTTCGACCTTTCATAACGCCCCGGCTCGCTGTAGCGACCCGACCCGAATGGATCAAGTCTACTATGCTCCGGTGTCATCCCTAGATCAGTAATGCTGACACCACACAGTACTTCGAAGGATTTATAGCAGAGTAGCAATCACACACTTATTACATCGGTGTCTCAAAAGAGAACTTATTACAATAAATATGACTTAAGGCCATCTAACATCGATAACAGCGGAAGACTTGGAAGATAAATGGGTCCATCAACTCCAACGGCATCACTGAGTATAGAACCACGACCTAAAAGCACCTTAATCGTCGTCTGAAAAGTCTGCAACATTAACGTTGCAGCCCGAAAACGGGTTAGCACATGGAATATGCTGGCAAGGTAACACATAGAGAGTAATGGAATGTAACAGCTATACTATATGCATATTTGGCTGGTGGAAAGCTCTATGGTTACTGTTTTGCGTAAAGCCAGTTTTTCCCTACTGCAAAGGAATAAATTTATTTAACTATCATGGTAGTTGTTAAACATTGAGAATGGTTGACAGCATTCTCAATCCCAATTAAAAATAGTCATCAATAACCCAACAATATTAATTTAGAAGTAACATGATGAGATTCACATGATATTCAAGTACTAGATACTCAAGATGTCCATAACTGGGGACACGGCTAATCATGATTAGTTTATTACACTCTGCATAGGTTTGCGCACTTTTCCCCACAAGACTCGATCGCCTCCGTTGGATTTCTCGCACTACTGGTGTTTGAGAAACGGATGACCGAGACACAGTCTTTCAGAAGCGCTAGCACCTTACGATGGATAGACCGGTACACCTACTTTCCCCTACATCTGCTAGTCTACCCTGTAAGAGTTCGCACGACTTAGTCAACTATGCCAGAGCCCATAATGACTTGTGGCTGCACACGGAAGTTTCTAGCATGAAAGATCTTATGACCCCTTTGAGCCTGGGTGGCGGTCCAAAGAAAAACAGGCAAGTCCTGATAGACATCAGGTGCCTCAATCCACCCAGATGTGTGTTTAAGTTGCCACCTTAGATAAACCATTAAAATTATCAATCTCACATCTGTCATGGATATCGCTCACCCAATCCACGTCTACTAGCATAGCATGGCAAAATAAGCAAACGTAGAAGTAACTCCCAAAGGTTTCATAATAAACAGGTAATAGGTACTACCTCATCTACTCCCCATCCCACAATTTAATTAGATCCTAATCATGCAATGTGTGCGGATTGATCTAATGCAATAAAACTGGGTTGTAGAAAAGGTATGATCAAAGTGTTACTTGCCTTGCTGATGATCCGCGAGTCCTAGAGATTCGAAGTAACAAGCGGCGCAATCCGGGTAATCTATCGCAGACAAACAACAAGCATACAAAAAGTACTCATCTAATGCACAGGTAAAACTCGAACAAGAGATCGAACCAGATAGTTCAACTTAAGAACTCCGGTTGCAAAGAAAGAACGAACCGAACAAAGCAACGGAAAACAAACGGCGGAAGAAACAACCTGGTTCTAGCAAGTTGGAACTAGGTCAAATTTTTACAGTAGCAAAAACTTATTTAAGTTGATTAGTCGGAACGGCGGTTTCGAAACGAAACTCCAGGCGCTTGAATCACCTGATTCCGATAAACGAGCGAGAAGATAGACTAGAACGAAGATCGGATCTGAGATCGCGATCGCGGAATAAATCCGACGAAAGAACGAAGAACGGTTAAACGAACAGACGTTCGTTAACCGGGAATAACCGGTGGTCATGTTCGTTAGGACGAACGGTCCGGCGAACGGTCTCTAGGCAACTAAACCGGAAAAGAAAACGAAACCGATCTAGGGTTTCGGAAGAAAATCGAAGCAAACGAAAGAAAAGCAAACCGGAACGGTCTATAAGAAAAACCGAACCGGGGAAGAAAGAGAGGCGCGGCACGGCTACCTCCGGCGAGGGCTCCGGCGAGGGGCTCCGTTGGCGGCGGTGCTAGGCGGCGGCGGCACAAGGCGGCGGCGGCGCTAGGGCGGCGCGGGCGGTGCGGGCAAGGGGCGCGGCTTGGGGGCGCGGGGTGGGGAGGGGGCTTGGGGCTTGGTGTGGAAAAAGGGGGGGAGGGGTGTGGGGGTATTTAAGAGGGGGAGGGGAGAGGAGACTTGGGGGAGGGGGCAAGAAAAAGAGGGAGGAAGAGGAGATGGAGTCCGAGTAGGACTCCTACTTGGCGGCGGCGGTGCTGGCCTTGGCGCGCGCGGGAGGCGCGGCGGCCGGCCTGGCCTGGCCTGCGGCTGGGCCTTGGCCCAGGCGCGCTGCGGATTTTTTTAAACGGTTACGCGCGCAGAAAAACACAGAAAAGAAAACCTAAATGAACTCCAAACTTCCCAAAGTAATTTTTCCCCGACTCCTAAAAATGAGTCGAACAAAATTAACTTTTCTCGGGACCTAGAATGCAAATTTTGAAAACACGCATTTTTCCCTAATTCAAATAAAAGGCAAATAAACTCCGACAAATCCAATGATCCTTTTTTCAAAGTTTGAGGAAACTCAAAATTGAAAAATGACGAAATCTCCAACTCTCTCCGAGGGTCCTTGAGTTGCGTGAAATTTCTAGGATCGACAAAAATGCAAGAAAATATGATATGCATGATGATCTAGTGTATAACATTCCAAATTGAAAATTTGGGATGTTACAAACCTACCCCCCTTAATATGAATCTCGCCCTCGAGATTCGGGTTGGTTATAAAATAGGTGAGGGTGGTCCTTGAGCAAATCTTCTTCTCTCTCCCAGGTGGCTTCATCCTCTGAGTGGTGATTCCACCGAACTTTGCAAAACTTGATAACCTTGCTCCGGGTAACTCTGCTGGCATAATCGAGAATCTTGACTGGTTTCTCCTCATATGTTAGGTCGTCCTTAACTGAATTGCTTCAAGCGGCACTGTATCTCTTAGTGGTACCTCCGCCATCTCGGCGTGACATCTCTTCAGCTGAGAAACATGGAATACATCATGAACTCCTGACAGTCCCTTTGGTAATTCCAACTTATACGCGACTTCTCCCATATGTTGCAAGATCTTATATGGTCCAACAAAATGCGGTGCTAATTTTCCCTTAACTCCAAAGCGCTTAACTCCTCGGAGTGGGGATACTCGGAGATACACTTTGTCTCCGGTTTCGTAAACTGTCTCCTTGCGTTTAGAATCTGCGTAGCTCTTCTGCCTGGACTGGGCTACCTTGAGCCTATCGCGAATCAACTTAACTTTCCGTTCAGACTCCTTAATCAAATCTGGTCCAAATAACTGACAGTCTCCAACTTCGTCCCATGACAACGGTGTCCTGCACCTCCTTCAATACAAAGCTTCGAAAGGTGCCATCTTCAGACTGGTTTGGTAACTGTTGTTATAAGAAAACTCCGCATACGGCAGGTTATCGTCCCAACTAGATCCATAATCTAGTGCACAAGCTCTCAGCATATCTTCCAAAATATGATTGACTCTCTCGGTCTGTCCATCTGTCTGTGGATGAAAAGCGGTGCTGAACTCTAGCCTGGTTCCCAAAGTTTCATGCAACTGATTCCAAAACTTTGAGGTAAATTGGGTTCCTCTGTCTAATACAATACTCCTTGGAACTCCATGCAAACAAATGATCCTCGTCATGTATATCTTTGCCAACTTAGCACTGGTGTAAGTGGTCTTAACTGGAATGAAATGTGCTACCTTCGTCAAATGATCAACTACTACCCATATCGAGTCATATCCTGCCTTCATCCTGTGTAGTCCTGTGATAAAATCCATGCCTATCTTATCCCACTTCCATTCGGGTATCGGCAATGGTTGTAACAATCCGGCTGGCTTCTGATGTTCTGCCTTCACTCTATGGCACACATCACAAACTGCTACATATGCTGCAATATCCTTCTTCATTCCGGTCCACCAGAATGTCTCTTTCAAATCCAAGTACATCTTGGTATTTCCTGGGTGAATCGAATATGGTGAATCATGTGCCTCTTGCAGAATCAACTTCCTGATCTCCGGGTTATTTGGCACATAAACACGGTCCTCAAACCATAGGGTATCGTGCTCATCCTCACGAAATCCCTTTGCTTTTCCTTCGCTCATTTTCTTCTTTATAGAAGCAATCTCCTTGTCAGATTTCTGAGCCTCTCTGATTTTATCCATCAATGTTGACTGAATCTCCAATGCTGCTACATAGCCTTTCGGAACTATCTCCAACCTTAGTTCACGAAGGTTTTCTGATAACTCCTTGGGTATTTCTCCCGTCATTAGTGTATTGACATGACTCTTACAGCTCAATGCGTCAGCTACTACATTAGCTTTTCCGGGATGGTAATGCAATCTCATATCATAATCCTTGATGAGCTCCAACCATATCCTTTGTCTGAGGTTCAACTCCTTCTGCGTGAAAATGTACTTCAAACTCTTGTGATCCGTGTACACCTCACAATGATTTCCAATGAGGAAATGTCTCCATGTCTTCAATGCATGCACTACGGCTGCTAACTCCAAATCATGTGTGGCGTAATTCAATTCATGAGGCTTCAGTTGTCGTGAAGCATACGGAACAACTCTACCTTCCTGCATAAGCACTGCTCCAAGTCCTCGACGTGAAGCGTCGCAATACACCTCATAATCCTTGGTCTGATCTGGCAAAATCAACACTGGTGAGGTAACCAAACGTTTCTTCAACTCCTGGAAACTAGCCTCACACTCCTCAGTCCAATTGAACTTGGTATCCTTCTTCAACAACTCCGTCATAGGCTTCGCAATCTTTGAAAAATTCTCAATGAATCTCC
Organism: Triticum monococcum; assembly: GCA_034509565.1. Taxonomy (NCBI): domain Eukaryota; kingdom Viridiplantae; phylum Streptophyta; class Magnoliopsida; order Poales; family Poaceae; genus Triticum; species Triticum monococcum. The sequence continues at coordinate 635,803,928 of CM067847.1, read as the reverse complement.
GGTAGTGTCCTGCGAGTCCAAGAAAACTCCGGATCTCTCCAACTGTCGTTGGTGCTTCCCATTCGGTTACGGTCTCAACCTTTGCGGGGTCAACTGCTATCCCGTCTTCGGATATAACGTGTCCGAGGAATCCTACTTCCTTCAACCAAAACTCACATTTGCTAAATTTGGCATATAACTGATGTTCCCTTAGTTTCTCCAAAACCAAACGCGAATGTTCCTTATGCTCTTCTTCATTCTTTGAATAAACCAGGATATCATCAATGAACACTACAATGAACTTATCCAAAAACTCCATAAACACTTTGTTCATCAAGTTCATAAAGTAGGCAGGCGCGTTAGTCAATCCAAATGACATAACGGTATACTCATACAGTCCATATCTTGTGGTGAATGCTGTCTTAGGTATGTCCTGCTCTCGAATCTTCAACTGGTGGTACCCTAATCGCAAATCGATCTTGGAAAACACTTTAGCTCCTTGGAAACGATCAAACAGATCATTTATCATTGGCAGTGGGTACTTGTTCTTGATGGTTACTTCGTTCAATCCACGGTAATCAACAACCATCCGTAATGATCCATCCTTCTTCTCCACTAGAAGTACGGGTGATCCCCAAGGCGAAGAACTTGGGCGTATGTAACCTTTCTCCAATAACTCCTTAATCTGATTCTTAATTTCTACCAAATCCTTTGCAGGCATCCTGTATGGTCTCTTTGATATTGGGCCTGTACCTGGCAATAACTCGATCAAAAACTCAATGTCTCTATCCGGTGGCATGCCTGGCAACTCTTCAGGAAATACATCAGGAAAATCCTTTACCACTGGTACTTCCTCCTGCACAACTCCTGTTAGGCAATTTACTTGGGTCCTATTTGGCACATGCCGGGATACATACTTGATCCTTCTTCCTTCTGGCGTTGTAAGCAAAATTGTCTTATTGGTGCAATCGATGTTTCCTCCATACATCGACAACCAATCCATACCGAGAATTACATCCAGACCTTGGGATTCCAGAATAGATCTGTTGGGAAAACATGCCTTCCTATACTTAATGGCACTTGAAAGCATCCTTGACTGGCCATGTATTCTGCTCCTGGCGAGCTTACTAGCATAGGTGTTTTAAGGATCCTAGTGGGCAGGCTATATTTTTCCACAAATCCCCTTGATATGTATGAATGTGATGCACCAGTATCGAAAAGAACGAGTGCGGTAGATGACTTAACCAAAAACTTACCGATTACTACATCAGGCTGATCTTCAACCTCCTCCACGTTAACGTGGTTCACCTGTCCCCTATTGAAAGGGTTCGGCTTCTTTCCTGAGCTCCCATTGCCATTTCCATTCTGGCCTTCAGGACATTCATTGGCATAATGTTCGGTCTTGGAACACTTGAAACAGGTGACTTGACTCAGATCTCTCTTGGCTGGGGTTGATGGGGTGGTACGGTTCTGGCCGTTGCTTCCTCCATTCCCATTACCATTCTTGTGGCCATTGTGGTTGTGCGAACTACCTCCTCCATGGGTATGCTGAAACTGAAATCCCGATTTAGGGGTAAAACGGGGCTTCTGCTGGGCTCCAGAGTTATACTTCCCCTGTCCATACTTCCTCTTGCGGTTCTCAATCTGCTGTTGCTTCCCTTCAATCATGATGGCACGATCTACCAACTCCTGGTAGTTGTTGAAACTAGCTACCATCAACTGCATGCTTAACTCATCATTCAATCCTTCCAGGAACTTCTCCTGCTTGGTTGCATCTGTAGCAACGCCATCTGGGGCATAACGTGCTAACTTGCTGAAGTCGTCAACGTACTGGCCAACTGTCCTTCCTCCTTGGCGTAAGTTGTGAAACTCACGCTTCTTCATGGCCATAGCTCCTGCTGAAACATGTGCAGTGCGGAAAGCTTGCTGAAACTGATCCCATGTGACAGTGTCAACTGGGAAAGTGGTGGTGAAATTCTCCCACCATGCTGCCGCGGGTCCTTCTAACTGATGTGTGGCAAACTTCACTTTCTCCCCATCTGTGCATCCTGCAGTGGTCAAATCCCTTCCTATCTTGCGGAGCCAATCGTCTTCTACTATCGACTCAGTGCTACTAGAAAACACCGGTGGATTTAGCCTAAGGAAACGGGCTAAGTGGTCAACATGTGGCGGCGGTGGTGGTGGGTTGTTGTTGTTGTTGTTGTTCTGCTGATTCTGAACTAACAATTGCATCAATTGATTCTGCTGTTGGATCAATTGAGTGAGCTCCGGTGGAAATCCATTGTCACGTCTCGGAGGCATCTGAGGGTTTAGAAAAGATGAGAAATAAGAATAGAGTGAGGTCTAAAGAGAAAACACTACCCCAATGCACATGAGCAAATTCACACAAAATCACTTCATTCAATTCAAACAAGGGCTTACAATCGATCTAGCTATCGCAAAAGTGCTCGAACTATAATGTATACATGGGGGAAAATACTACTAATAGTTGGTGGTCATCTAGAAATTTGAACCGGTGGAAGACTCCATGATGTCCGCTCCAGCTTCGTCTTCAAAGTCGGGTTCACTTGGATCCGAATCGGTGTCGTCAATGATGATGTAGTTGTCCGGACATGCGACGTACATGTCTTCCTTCCTGGATGCTAACTCCCTCTTGAGTTCTTCAATCTCTTGCTTAAGATCGCCGTTGTGTCTTGCTAGAGCTACGATCTCGTCCATGTAGTCCTTGCGTGTAGCCTTCAGTTCTCCTTCTAGTTCGATGATCCTTGCCTTCACATTCTTCAACTCTATCATATCATTGCACATCTGGTTCTCGTGGCGTCGAATGTGCTGGTTTAACTCCTGGATAAAAGCTGCAATGGATCTATCCTTCTTGGTGCTGACTAACTCCCATTGTTCATCTCGGCGTCCGCAAATCTGGTAGATAGTGTCCTTGAGGTCTTCTTGATAAACTTCTCCAATGCGTCCTATGGTGATATGGGCTGCCATGCTCTTCCCCAGACTCCAGGTTGGTGCATTGAAAACACTATCTATGGGCTTCATGATTGGCGCGAATGTCCTTCCCGGAACGTGAGCTTGAATATTCCAGCGCTCCTCTTCAGGCAGAGTGGCGTTGAAGGTTCCCGTGAAACTTGGTAATCCAATGTTTAGGTACTTGGTGACTTCCTTCAAGTGAAATCCAAAAGGTGTGCCTTCATCCGGTTGAGCGTACTTGATCTTCGCGTCCTTCATCCTAAAGGGTAGAAAAGATGAGGAGTTAGAAAATGAGGAGAGAATAGTGATCTATGGCTTTAACTTAGTGGTCGTGTCCTACAGTCAGCGTGTGCTCTGATACCATCTCTGTAGTGACCCGACCCGAATGGATCAAGTTTACTGTGCTCCGGTGTCATCCCTGGATCAGTAATGCTGACACCACACAGTACTTCGAAGGATTTATAGCAGAGTAGCAATCACACACTTATTACATCGGTGTCTCAAAAGAGAAGTTATTACAATAAATATGGCTTAAGGCCATCTAACATCGATAACAGCGGAAGACTTGGAAGATAAATGGGTCCATCAACTCCAACGGCATCACTGAGTATAGAACCACGACCTAAAAGCACCTTAATCATCGTCTGAAAAGTCTGCAACATTAACGTTGCAGCCTGAAAACGGGTCAGCACATGGAATATGCTGGCAAGGTAACACATAGAGAGTAATGGAATGTAACAGCTATACTATATGCATATTTGGCTGGTGGAAAGCTCTATGGTTACTGTTTTGCGTAAAGCCAGTTTTTCCCTACTGCAAAGGAATAAATTTATTTAACTATCATGGTAGTTGTTAAACATTGAGAATGGTTGACAGCATTCTCAATCCCAATTAAAAATAGTCATCAATAACCCAACAATATTAATTTAGAAGTAACATGATGAGATTCACATGATATTCAAGTACTAGATACTCAAGATGTCCATAACCGGGGACACGGCTAATCATGATTAGTTTATTACACTCTGCATAGGTTTGCGCACTTTTCCCCACAAGACTTGATCGCCTCCGTTGGATTTCTCGCACTACTGGTGTTTGAGAAACGGATGACCGAGACACAGTCTTTCAGAAGCGCTAGCACCTTATGATGGATAGACCGGTACACCTACTTTCCCCTACATCTGCTAGTCTACCCTGTAAGAGTTCGCACGACTTAGTCAACTATGCCAGAGCCCATAATGGCTTGTGGCTGCACACAGAAGTTTCTATCATGAAAGATCTTATGATCCCTTTGAGCCTGGGTGGCGGTCCAAAGAAAAACAGGCAAGTCCTGATAGACATCAGGTGCCTCAATCCACCCAGATGTGTGTTTAAGTTGCCACCTTAGATAAACCATTAAAATTATCAATCTCACATCTGTCATGGATATCACTCACCCAATCCACGTCTACTAGCATAGCATGGCAAAATAAGCAAACGTAGAAGTAACTCCCAAAGGTTTCATAATAAACAGGTAATAGGTACTACCTCATCTACTTCCCATCCCACAATTTAATTAGATCCTAATCATGCAATGTGTGCGGATTGATCTAATGCAATAAAACTGGGTTGTAGAAAAGGTATGATCAAAGTGTTACTTGCCTTGCTGATGATCCGCGAGTCCTAGAGATTCGAAGTAACAAGCGGCGCAATCCGGGTAATCTATCGCAGACAAACAACAAGCATACAATAAGTACTCATCTAATGCACAGGTAAAACTCGAACAAGAGATCGAACCAGATAGTTCAACTTAAGAACTCTGGTTGCAAAGAAAGAACGAACCGAACAAAGCAACGGAAAACAAACGGCGGAAGAAACAACTCGGTTCTAGCAAGTTGGAACTAGGTCAAATTTTACAGTAGAAAAAACTTATTTAAGTTGATTAGTCGGAACGGTGGTTTAGAAACGAAACTCCAAGCGCTTGAATCACCTAATTCCGATAAACGAGCGAGAAGATAGACTAGAACGAAGATCAGATCTGAGATCACGATCACGGAATAAATCCAACGAAAGGAAAAAGAAGAACGGTTAAACGAACGGACGTTTGTTAACCGGGAATAACCGGTGGTCACGTTCGTTAGGACGAACGGTCCGGCGAACGGTCTCTAGGCAACTAAACCGGAAAAGAAAACGAAACTGATCTAGGGTTTCGGAAGAAAATCGAAGCAAACGAAAGAAAAGCAAACCGGAACGGTCTATAAGAAAAACCGAACCGGGGAAGAAAGAGAGGCGCGGCGCGGCTACCTCCGGCGAGGGCTCCGGCGAGGGGCTCCGGTGGCGGCGGTGCTAGGCGGCGGCGGCACAAGGCGGCGGCGGCGCTAGCAAGGGGCGGCGGCGGCGCTAGGGCGGCGCGGGCGGTGCGGGCAAGGGGCGCGGCTTGGGGGCGCGGGGTGGGGAGGGGGCTTGGGGCTTGGTGTGGAAAAGGGGTGGGGTGTGGGGGTATTTAAGAGGGGGAGGGGAGAGGAGACTTGGGGGAGGGGGCAAGAAAAAGAGGGAGGAAGAGGAGATGGAGTCCGAGTAGGACTCCTACTTGGCGGCGGCGGTGCTGGCCTTGGCGCGCGCGGGAGGCGCGGCGGCCGGCCTGGCCTGGCCTGCGGCTGGGCCTTGGCCCAGGCGCGCTGCGGATTTTTTTAAACGGTTACGCGCGCAGAAAAACACAGAAAAGAAAACCTAAATGAACTCCAAACTTCCCAAAGTAATTTTTCCCCGACTCCTAAAAATGAGTCGAACAAAATTAACTTTTCTCGGGACCTAGAATGCAAATTTTGAAAACACGCATTTTTCCCTAATTCAAATAAAAGGCAAATAAACTCCGACAAATCCAATGATCCTTTTTTCAAAGTTTGAGGAAACTCAAAATTGAAAAATGACGAAATCTCCAACTCTCTCCGAGGGTCCTTGAGTTGCGTGAAATTTCTAGGATCGACAAAAATGCAAGAAAATATGATATGCATGATGATCTAGTGTATAACATTCCAAATTGAAAATTTGGGATGTTACAAACCTACCCCCCTTAATATGAATCTCGCCCTCGAGATTCGGGTTGGTTATAAAATAGGTGAGGGTGGTCCTTGAGCAAATCTTCTTCTCTCTCCCAGGTGGCTTCATCCTCTGAGTGGTGATTCCACCGAACTTTGCAAAACTTGATAACCTTGCTCCGGGTAACTCTGCTGGCATAATCGAGAATCTTGACTGGTTTCTCCTCATATGTTAGGTCGTCCTTAACTGAATTGCTTCAAGCGGCACTGTATCTCTTAGTGGTACCTCCGCCATCTCGGCGTGACATCTCTTCAGCTGAGAAACATGGAATACATCATGAACTCCTGACAGTCCCTTTGGTAATTCCAACTTATACGCGACTTCTCCCATATGTTGCAAGATCTTATATGGTCCAACAAAATGCGGTGCTAATTTTCCCTTAACTCCAAAGCGCTTAACTCCTCGGAGTGGGGATACTCGGAGATACACTTTGTCTCCGGTTTCGTAAACTGTCTCCTTGCGTTTAGAATCTGCGTAGCTCTTCTGCCTGGACTGGGCTACCTTGAGCCTATCGCGAATCAACTTAACTTTCCGTTCAGACTCCTTAATCAAATCTGGTCCAAATAACTGACAGTCTCCAACTTCGTCCCATGACAACGGTGTCCTGCACCTCCTTCAATACAAAGCTTCGAAAGGTGCCATCTTCAGACTGGTTTGGTAACTGTTGTTATAAGAAAACTCCGCATACGGCAGGTTATCGTCCCAACTAGATCCATAATCTAGTGCACAAGCTCTCAGCATATCTTCCAAAATCTGATTGACTCTCTCGGTCTGTCCATCTGTCTGTGGATGAAAAGCGGTGCTGAACTCTAGCCTGGTTCCCAAAGTTTCATGCAACTGATTCCAAAACTTTGAGGTAAATTGGGTTCCTCTGTCTGATACAATACTCCTTGGAACTCCATGCAAACAAATGATCCTCGTCATGTATATCTTTGCCAACTTAGCACTGGTGTAAGTGGTCTTAACTGGAATGAAATGTGCTACCTTCGTCAAACGATCAACTACTACCCATATCGAGTCATATCCTGCCTTCATCCTGTGTAGTCCTGTGATAAAATCCATGCCTATCTTATCCCACTTCCATTCGGGTATCGGCAATGGTTGTAACAATCCGGCTGGCTTCTGATGTTCTGCCTTCACTCTATGGCACACATCACAAACTGCTACATATGCTGCAATATCCTTCTTCATTCCGGTCCACCAGAATGTCTCTTTCAAATCCAAGTACATCTTGGTATTTCCTGGGTGAATCAAATATGGTGAATCATGTGCCTCTTGCAGAATCAACTTCCTGATCTCCGGGTTATTTGGCACATAAACACGGTCCTCAAACCATAGGGTATCGTGCTCATCCTCACGAAATCCCTTTGCTTTTCCTTCGCTCATTTTCTTCTTTATAGAAGCAATCTCCTTGTCAGATTTCTGAGCCTCTCTGATTTTATCCATCAATGTTGACTGAATCTCCAATGCTGCTACATAGCCTTTCGGAACTATCTCCAACCTTAGTTCACGAAGGTTTTCTGATAACTCCTTGGGTATTTCTCCCGTCATTAGTGTATTGACATGACTCTTACAGCTCAATGCGTCAGCTACTACATTAGCTTTTCCGGGATGGTAATGCAATCTCATATCATAATCCTTGATGAGCTCCAACCATCTCCTTTGTCTGAGGTTCAACTCCTTCTGCGTGAAAATGTACTTCAAACTCTTGTGATCCGTGTACACCTCACAATGATTTCCAATGAGGAAATGTCTCCATGTCTTCAATGCATGCACTACGGCTGCTAACTCCAAATCATGTGTGGCGTAATTCAATTCATGAGGCTTCAGTTGTCGTGAAGCATACGGAACAACTCTACCTTCCTGCATAAGCACTGCTCCAAGTCCTCGACGTGAAGCGTCGCAATACACCTCATAATCCTTGGTCTGATCTGGCAAAATCAACACTGGTGAGGTAACCAAACGTTTCTTCAACTCCTGGAAACTAGCCTCACACTCCTCAGTCCAATTGAACTTGGTATCCTTCTTCAACAACTCCGTCATAGGCTTCGCAATCTTTGAAAAATTCTCAATGAATCTCCGGTAGTGTCCTGCGAGTCCAAGAAAACTCCGGATCTCTCCAACTGTCGTTGGTGCTTCCCATTCGGTTACGGTCTCAACCTTTGCGGGGTCAACTGCTATCCCGTCTTCGGATATAACGTGTCCGAGGAATCCTACTTCCTTCAACCAAAACTCACATTTGCTAAATTTGGCATATAACTGATGTTCCCTTAGTTTCTCCAAAACCAAACGCGAATGTTCCTTATGCTCTTCTTCATTCTTTGAATAAACCAGGATATCATCAATGAACACTACAATGAACTTATCCAAAAACTCCATAAACACTTTGTTCATCAAGTTCATAAAGTAGGCAGGCGCGTTAGTCAATCCAAATGACATAACGGTATACTCATACAGTCCATATCTTGTGGTGAATGCTGTCTTAGGTATGTCCTGCTCTCGAATCTTCAACTGGTGGTACCCTAATCGCAAATCGATCTTGGAAAACACTTTAGCTCCTTGGAAACGATCAAACAGATCATTTATCATTGGCAGTGGGTACTTGTTCTTGATGGTTACTTCGTTCAATCCACGGTAATCAACAACCATCCGTAATGATCCATCCTTCTTCTCCACTAGAAGTACGGGTGATCCCCAAGGCGAAGAACTTGGGCGTATGTAACCTTTCTCCAATAACTCCTTAATCTGATTCTTAATTTCTACCAAATCCTTTGCAGGCATCCTGTATGGTCTCTTTGATATTGGGCCTGTACCTGGCAATAACTCGATCAAAAACTCAATGTCTCTATCCGGTGGCATGCCTGGCAACTCTTCAGGAAATACATCAGGAAAATCCTTTACCACTGGTACTTCCTCCTGCACAACTCCTGTTAGGCAATTTACTTGGGTCCTATTTGGCACATGCCGGGATACATACTTGATCCTTCTTCCTTCTGGCGTTGTAAGCAAAATTGTCTTATTGGTGCAATCGATGTTTCCTCCATACATCGACAACCAATCCATACCGAGAATTACATCCAGACCTTGGGATTCCAGAATAGATCTGTTGGGAAAACATGCCTTCCTATACTTAATGGCACTTGAAAGCATCCTTGACTGGCCATGTATTCTGCTCCTGGCGAGCTTACTAGCATAGGTGTTTTAAGGATCCTAGTGGGCAGGCTATATTTTTCCACAAATCCCCTTGATATGTATGAATGTGATGCACCAGTATCGAAAAGAACGAGTGCGGTAGATGACTTAACCAAAAACTTACCGATTACTACATCAGGCTGATCTTCAACCTCCTCCACGTTAACGTGGTTCACCTGTCCCCTATTGAAAGGGTTCGGCTTCTTTCCTGAGCTCCCATTGCCATTTCCATTCTGGCCTTCAGGACATTCATTGGCATAATGTTCGGTCTTGGAACACTTGAAACAGGTGACTTGACTCAGATCTCTCTTGGCTGGGGTTGATGGGGTGGTACGGTTCTGGCCGTTGCTTCCTCCATTCCCATTACCATTCTTGTGGCCATTGTGGTTGTGCGAACTACCTCCTCCATGGGTATGCTGAAACTGAAATCCCGATTTAGGGGTAAAACGGGGCTTCTGCTGGGCTCCAGAGTTATACTTCCCCTGTCCATACTTCCTCTTGCGGTTCTCAATCTGCTGTTGCTTCCCTTCAATCATGATGGCACGATCTACCAACTCCTGGTAGTTGTTGAAACTAGCTACCATCAACTGCATGCTTAACTCATCATTCAATCCTTCCAGGAACTTCTCCTGCTTGGTTGCATCTGTAGCAACGCCATCTGGGGCATAACGTGCTAACTTGCTGAAGTCGTCAACGTACTGGCCAACTGTCCTTCCTCCTTGGCGTAAGTTGTGAAACTCACGCTTCTTCATGGCCATAGCTCCTGCTGAAACATGTGCAGTGCGGAAAGCTTGCTGAAACTGATCCCATGTGACAGTGTCAACTGGGAAAGTGGTGGTGAAATTCTCCCACCATGCTGCCGCGGGTCCTTCTAACTGATGTGTGGCAAACTTCACTTTCTCCCCATCTGTGCATCCTGCAGTGGTCAAATCCCTTCCTATCTTGCGGAGCCAATCGTCTTCTACTATCGACTCAGTGCTACTAGAAAACACCGGTGGATTTAGCCTAAGGAAACGGGCTAAGTGGTCAACATGTGGCGGCGGTGGTGGTGGGTTGTTGTTGTTGTTCTGCTGATTCTGAACTAACAATTGCATCAATTGATTCTGCTGTTGGATCAATTGAGTGAGCTCCGGTGGAAATCCATTGTCACGTCTCGGAGGCATCTGAGGGTTTAGAAAAGATGAGAAATAAGAATAGAGTGAGGTCTAAAGAGAAAACACTACCCCAATGCACATGAGCAAATTCACACAAAATCACTTCATTCAATTCAAACAAGGGCTTACAATCGATCTAGCTATCGCAAAAGTGCTCGAACTATAATGTATACATGGGGGAAAATACTACTAATAGTTGGTGGTCATCTAGAAATTTGAACCGGTGGAAGACTCCATGATGTCCGCTCCAGCTTCGTCTTCAAAGTCGGGTTCACTTGGATCCGAATCGGTGTCGTCAATGATGATGTAGTTGTCCGGACATGCGACGTACATGTCTTCCTTCCTGGATGCTAACTCCCTCTTGAGTTCTTCAATCTCTTGCTTAAGATCGCCGTTGTGTCTTGCTAGAGCTACGATCTCGTCCATGTAGTCCTTGCGTGTAGCCTTCAGTTCTCCTTCTAGTTCGATGATCCTTGCCTTCACATTCTTCAACTCTATCATATCATTGCACATCTGGTTCTCGTGGCGTCGAATGTGCTGGTTTAACTCCTGGATAAAAGCTGCAATGGATCTATCCTTCTTGGTGCTGACTAACTCCCATTGTTCATCTCGGCGTCCGCAAATCTGGTAGATAGTGTCCTTGAGGTCTTCTTGATAAACTTCTCCAATGCGTCCTATGGTGATATGGGCTGCCATGCTCTTCCCCAGACTCCAGGTTGGTGCATTGAAAACACTATCTATGGGCTTCATGATTGGCGCGAATGTCCTTCCCGGAACGTGAGCTTGAATATTCCAGCGCTCCTCTTCAGGCAGAGTGGCGTTGAAGGTTCCCGTGAAACTTGGTAATCCAATGTTTAGGTACTTGGTGACTTCCTTCAAGTGAAATCCAAAAGGTGTGCCTTCATCCGGTTGAGCGTACTTGATCTTCGCGTCCTTCATCCTAAAGGGTAGAAAAGATGAGGAGTTAGAAAATGAGGAGAGAATAGTGATCTATGGCTTTAACTTAGTGGTCGTGTCCTACAGTCAGCGTGTGCTCTGATACCATCTCTGTAGTGACCCGACCCGAATGGATCAAGTTTACTGTGCTCCGGTGTCATCCCTGGATCAGTAATGCTGACACCACACAGTACTTCGAAGGATTTATAGCAGAGTAGCAATCACACACTTATTACATCGGTGTCTCAAAAGAGAAGTTATTACAATAAATATGGCTTAAGGCCATCTAACATCGATAACAGCGGAAGACTTGGAAGATAAATGGGTCCATCAACTCCAACGGCATCACTGAGTATAGAACCACGACCTAAAAGCACCTTAATCATCGTCTGAAAAGTCTGCAACATTAACGTTGCAGCCTGAAAACGGGTCAGCACATGGAATATGCTGGCAAGGTAACACATAGAGAGTAATGGAATGTAACAGCTATACTATATGCATATTTGGCTGGTGGAAAGCTCTATGGTTACTGTTTTGCGTAAAGCCAGTTTTTCCCTACTGCAAAGGAATAAATTTATTTAACTATCATGGTAGTTGTTAAACATTGAGAATGGTTGACAGCATTCTCAATCCCAATTAAAAATAGTCATCAATAACCCAACAATATTAATTTAGAAGTAACATGATGAGATTCACATGATATTCAAGTACTAGATACTCAAGATGTCCATAACCGGGGACACGGCTAATCATGATTAGTTTATTACACTCTGCATAGGTTTGCGCACTTTTCCCCACAAGACTTGATCGCCTCCGTTGGATTTCTCGCACTACTGGTGTTTGAGAAACGGATGACCGAGACACAGTCTTTCAGAAGCGCTAGCACCTTATGATGGATAGACCGGTACACCTACTTTCCCCTACATCTGCTAGTCTACCCTGTAAGAGTTCGCACGACTTAGTCAACTATGCCAGAGCCCATAATGGCTTGTGGCTGCACACAGAAGTTTCTATCATGAAAGATCTTATGATCCCTTTGAGCCTGGGTGGCGGTCCAAAGAAAAACAGGCAAGTCCTGATAGACATCAGGTGCCTCAATCCACCCAGATGTGTGTTTAAGTTGCCACCTTAGATAAACCATTAAAATTATCAATCTCACATCTGTCATGGATATCACTCACCCAATCCACGTCTACTAGCATAGCATGGCAAAATAAGCAAACGTAGAAGTAACTCCCAAAGGTTTCATAATAAACAGGTAATAGGTACTACCTCATCTACTTCCCATCCCACAATTTAATTAGATCCTAATCATGCAATGTGTGCGGATTGATCTAATGCAATAAAACTGGGTTGTAGAAAAGGTATGATCAAAGTGTTACTTGCCTTGCTGATGATCCGCGAGTCCTAGAGATTCGAAGTAACAAGCGGCGCAATCCGGGTAATCTATCGCAGACAAACAACAAGCATACAATAAGTACTCATCTAATGCACAGGTAAAACTCGAACAAGAGATCGAACCAGATAGTTCAACTTAAGAACTCTGGTTGCAAAGAAAGAACGAACCGAACAAAGCAACGGAAAACAAACGGCGGAAGAAACAACTCGGTTCTAGCAAGTTGGAACTAGGTCAAATTTTACAGTAGAAAAAACTTATTTAAGTTGATTAGTCGGAACGGTGGTTTAGAAACGAAACTCCAAGCGCTTGAATCACCTAATTCCGATAAACGAGCGAGAAGATAGACTAGAACGAAGATCAGATCTGAGATCACGATCACGGAATAAATCCAACGAAAGGAAAAAGAAGAACGGTTAAACGAACGGACGTTTGTTAACCGGGAATAACCGGTGGTCACGTTCGTTAGGACGAACGGTCCGGCGAACGGTCTCTAGGCAACTAAACCGGAAAAGAAAACGAAACTGATCTAGGGTTTCGGAAGAAAATCGAAGCAAACGAAAGAAAAGCAAACCGGAACGGTCTATAAGAAAAACCGAACCGGGGAAGAAAGAGAGGCGCGGCGCGGCTACCTCCGGCGAGGGCTCCGGCGAGGGGCTCCGGTGGCGGCGGTGCTAGGCGGCGGCGGCACAAGGCGGCGGCGGCGCTAGCAAGGGGCGGCGGCGGCGCTAGGGCGGCGCGGGCGGTGCGGGCAAGGGGCGCGGCTTGGGGGCGCGGGGTGGGGAGGGGGCTTGGGGCTTGGTGTGGAAAAAGGGGGGGGGTGTGGGGGTATTTAAGAGGGGGAGGGGAGAGGAGACTTGGGGGAGGGGGCAAGAAAAAGAGGGAGGAAGAGGAGATGGAGTCCGAGTAGGACTCCTACTTGGCGGCGGCGGTGCTGGCCTTGGCGCGCGCGGGAGGCGCGGCGGCCGGCCTGGCCTGGCCTGCGGCTGGGCCTTGGCCCAGGCGCGCTGCGGATTTTTTTAAACGGTTACGCGCGCAGAAAAACACAGAAAAGAAAACCTAAATGAACTCCAAACTTCCCAAAGTAATTTTTCCCCGACTCCTAAAAATGAGTCGAACAAAATTAACTTTTCTCGGGACCTAGAATGCAAATTTTGAAAACACGCATTTTTCCCTAATTCAAATAAAAGGCAAATAAACTCCGACAAATCCAATGATCCTTTTTTCAAAGTTTGAGGAAACTCAAAATTGAAAAATGACGAAATCTCCAACTCTCTCCGAGGGTCCTTGAGTTGCGTGAAATTTCTAGGATCGACAAAAATGCAAGAAAATATGATATGCATGATGATCTAGTGTATAACATTCCAAATTGAAAATTTGGGATGTTACAAACCTACCCCCCTTAATATGAATCTCGCCCTCGAGATTCGGGTTGGTTATAAAATAGGTGAGGGTGGTCCTTGAGCAAATCTTCTTCTCTCTCCCAGGTGGCTTCATCCTCTGAGTGGTGATTCCACTGAACTTTGCAAAACTTGATAACCTTGCTCCGGGTAACTCTGCTGGCATAATCGAGAATCTTGACTGGTTTCTCCTCATATGTTAGGTCGTCCTTAACTGAATTGCTTCAAGCGGCACTGTATCTCTTAGTGGTACCTCCGCCATCTCGGCGTGACATCTCTTCAGCTGAGAAACATGGAATACATCATGAACTCCTGACAGTCCCTTTGGTAATTCCAACTTATACGCGACTTCTCCCATATGTTGCAAGATCTTATATGGTCCAACAAAATGCGGTGCTAATTTTCCCTTAACTCCAAAGCGCTTAACTCCTCGGAGTGGGGATACTCGGAGATACACTTTGTCTCCGGTTTCGTAAACTGTCTCCTTGCGTTTAGAATCTGCGTAGCTCTTCTGCCTGGACTGGGCTACCTTGAGCCTATCGCGAATCAACTTAACTTTCCGTTCAGACTCCTTAATCAAATCTGGTCCAAATAACTGACAGTCTCCAACTTCGTCCCATGACAACGGTGTCCTGCACCTCCTTCAATACAAAGCTTCGAAAGGTGCCATCTTCAGACTGGTTTGGTAACTGTTGTTATAAGAAAACTCCGCATACGGCAGGTTATCGTCCCAACTAGATCCATAATCTAGTGCACAAGCTCTCAGCATATCTTCCAAAATCTGATTGACTCTCTCGGTCTGTCCATCTGTCTGTGGATGAAAAGCGGTGCTGAACTCTAGCCTGGTTCCCAAAGTTTCATGCAACTGATTCCAAAACTTTGAGGTAAATTGGGTTCCTCTGTCTGATACAATACTCCTTGGAACTCCATGCAAACAAATGATCCTCGTCATGTATATCTTTGCCAACTTAGCACTGGTGTAAGTGGTCTTAACTGGAATGAAATGTGCTACCTTCGTCAAACGATCAACTACTACCCATATCGAGTCATATCCTGCCTTCATCCTGTGTAGTCCTGTGATAAAATCCATGCCTATCTTATCCCACTTCCATTCGGGTATCGGCAATGGTTGTAACAATCCGGCTGGCTTCTGATGTTCTGCCTTCACTCTATGGCACACATCACAAACTGCTACATATGCTGCAATATCCTTCTTCATTCCGGTCCACCAGAATGTCTCTTTCAAATCCAAGTACATCTTGGTATTTCCTGGGTGAATCGAATATGGTGAATCATGTGCCTCTTGCAGAATCAACTTCCTGATCTCCGGGTTATTTGGCACATAAACACGGTCCTCAAACCATAGGGTATCGTGCTCATCCTCACGAAATCCCTTTGCTTTTCCTTCGCTCATTTTCTTCTTTATAGAAGCAATCTCCTTGTCAGATTTCTGAGCCTCTCTGATTTTATCCATCAATGTTGACTGAATCTCCAATGCTGCTACATAGCCTTTCGGAACTATCTCCAACCTTAGTTCACGAAGGTTTTCTGATAACTCCTTGGGTATTTCTCCCGTCATTAGTGTATTGACATGACTCTTACAGCTCAATGCGTCAGCTACTACATTAGCTTTTCCGGGATGGTAATGCAATCTCATATCATAATCCTTGATGAGCTCCAACCATCTCCTTTGTCTGAGGTTCAACTCCTTCTGCGTGAAAATGTACTTCAAACTCTTGTGATCCGTGTACACCTCACAATGATTTCCAATGAGGAAATGTCTCCATGTCTTCAATGCATGCACTACGGCTGCTAACTCCAAATCATGTGTGGCGTAATTCAATTCATGAGGCTTCAGTTGTCGTGAAGCATACGGAACAACTCTACCTTCCTGCATAAGCACTGCTCCAAGTCCTCGACGTGAAGCGTCGCAATACACCTCATAATCCTTGGTCTGATCTGGCAAAATCAACACTGGTGAGGTAACCAAACGTTTCTTCAACTCCTGGAAACTAGCCTCACACTCCTCAGTCCAATTGAACTTGGTATCCTTCTTCAACAACTCCATCATAGGCTTCGCAATCTTTGAAAAATTCTCAATGAATCTCCGGTAGTGTCCTGCGAGTCCAAGAAAACTCCGGATCTCTCCAACTGTCGTTGGTGCTTCCCATTCGGTTACGGTCTCAACCTTTGCAGGGTCAACTGCTATCCCGTCTTCGGATATAACGTGTCCGAGGAATCCTACTTCCTTCAACCAAAACTCACATTTGCTAAATTTGGCATATAACTGATGTTCCCTTAGTTTCTCCAAAACCAAACGCAAATGTTCCTTATGCTCTTCTTCATTCTTTGAATAAACCAGGATATCATCAATGAACACTACAATGAACTTATCCAAAAACTCCATAAACACTTTGTTCATCAAGTTCATAAAGTAGGCAGGCGCGTTAGTCAATCCAAATGACATAACGGTATACTCATACAGTCCATATCTTGTGGTGAATGCTGTCTTAGGTATGTCCTGCTCTCGAATCTTCAACTGGTGGTACCCTAATCGCAAATCAATCTTGGAAAACACTTTAGCTCCTTGGAAACGATCAAACAGATCATTTATCATTGGCAGTGGGTACTTGTTCTTGATGGTTACTTCGTTCAATCCACGGTAATCAACAACCATCCGTAATGATCCATCCTTCTTCTCCACTAGAAGTACGGGTGATCCCCAAGGCGAAGAACTTGGGCGTATGTAACCTTTCTCCAATAACTCCTTAATCTGATTCTTAATTTCTACCAAATCCTTTGCAGGCATCCTGTATGGTCTCTTTGATATTGGGCCTGTACCTGGCAATAACTCGATCAAAAACTCAATGTCTCTATCCGGTGGCATGCCTGGCAACTCTTCAGGAAATACATCAGGAAAATCCTTTACCACTGGTACTTCCTCCTGCACAACTCCTGTTAGGCAATTTACTTGGGTCCTATTTGGCACATGCCGGGATACATACTTGATCCTTCTTCCTTCTGGCGTTGTAAGCAAAATTGTCTTACTGGCGCAATCGATGTTTCCTCCATACATCGACAACCAATCCATACCGAGAATTACATCCAGACCTTGGGATTCCAGAATAGATCTGTTGGGAAAACATGCCTTCCTATACTTAATGGCACTTGAAAGCATCCTTGACTGGCCATGTATTCTGCTCCTGGCGAGCTTACTAGCATAGGTGTTTTAAGGATCCTAGTGGGTAGGCTATATTTTTCCACAAATCCCCTTGATATGTATGAATGTGATGCACCAGTATCGAAAAGAACGAGTGCGGTAAATGACTTAACCAAAAACTTACCGATTACTACATCAGGCTGATCTTCAAACTCCTCCACGTTAACGTGGTTCACCTGTCCCCTATTGAAAGGGTTCGGCTTCTTTCCTGAGCTCCCATTGCCATTTCCATTCTGGCCTTCAGGACATTCATTGGCATAATGTTCGGTCTTGGAACACTTGAAACAGGTGACTTGACTCAGATCTCTCTTGGCTGGGGTTGATGGGGTGGTACGGTTCTGGCCGTTGCTTCCTCCATTCCCATTACCATTCTTGTGGCCATTGTGGTTGTGCGAACTACCTCCTCCATGGGTATGCTGAAACTGAAATCCCGATTTAGGGGTAAAACGGGGCTTCTGCTGGGCTCCAGAGTTATACTTCCCCTGTCCATACTTCCTCTTGCGGTTCTCAATCTGCTGTTGCTTCCCTTCAATCATGATGGCACGATCTACCAACTCCTGGTAGTTGTTGAAACTAGCTACCATCAACTGCATGCTTAACTCATCATTCAATCCTTCCAGGAACTTCTCCTGCTTGGTTGCATCTGTAGCAACGCCATCAGGGGCATAACGTGCTAACTTGCTGAAGTCATCAACGTACTGGCCAACTGTCCTTCCTCCTTGGGGTAAGTTGTGAAACTCACGCTTCTTCATGGCCATAGCTCCTGCTGAAACATGTGCAGTGCGGAAAGCTTGCTGAAACTGATCCCATGTGACAGTGTCAACTGGGAAAGTGGTGGTGAAATTCTCCCACCATGCTGCCGCGGGTCCTTCTAACTGATGTGTGGCAAACTTCACTTTCTCCCCATCTGTGCATCCTGCAGTGGTCAAATCCCTTCCTATCTTGCGGAGCCAATCGTCTGCTACTATCGACTCGGTGCTACTAGAAATCACCGGTGGATTTAGCCTAAGGAAATGGGCTAAGTGGTCAACATGTGGCGGCGGTGGTGGTGGGTTGTTGTTGTTGTTGTTCTGCTGATTCTGAACTAACAATTGCATCAATTGATTCTGCTGTTGGATCAATTGAGTGAGCTCCGGTGGAAATCCATTGTCACGTCTCGGAGGCATCTGAGGGTTTAGAAAAGATGAGAAATAAGAATAGAGTGAGGTCTAAAGAGAAAACACTACCCCAATGCACATGAGCAAATTCACACAAAATCACTTCATTCAATTCAAACAAGGGCTTACAATTGATCTAGCTATCGCAAAAGTGCTCGAACTATAATGTATACATGGGGGAAAATACTACTAATAGTTGGTGGTCATCTAGAAATTTGAACCGGTGGAAGACTCCATGATGTCCGCTCCAGCTTCGTCTTCAAAGTCGGGTTCACTTGGATCCGAATTGGTGTCGTCGATGATGATGTAGTTGTCCGGACATGCGACGTACATGTCTTCCTTCCTGGATGCTAACTCCCTCTTGAGTTCTTCAATCTCTTGCTTAAGATCGCCGTTGTGTCTTGCTAGAGCTACGATCTCGTCCATGTAGTCCTTGCGTGTAGCCTTCAGTTCTCCTTCTAGTTCGATGATCCTTGCCTTCACATTCTTCAATTCTATCATATCATTGCACATCTGGTTCTCGTGGCGTCGAATGTGCTGGTTTAACTCCTGGATAAAAGCTGCAATGGATCTATCCTTCTTGGTGCTGACTAACTCCCATTGTTCATCTCGGCGTCCGCAAATCTGGTAGATAGTGTCCTTGAGGTCTTCTTGATAAACTTCTCCAATGCGTCCTATGGTGATATGGGCTGCCATGCTCTTCCCCAGACTCCAGGTTGGTGCATTGAAAACACTATCTATGGGCTTCATGATTGGCGCGAATGTCCTTCCCGGAACATGAGCTTGAATCTTCCAGCGCTCCTCTTCAGGCAGAGTGGCGTTGAAGGTTCCCATGAAACTTGGTATTCCAATGTTTAGGTACTTGGTGACTTCCTTCAAGTGAAATCCAAAAGGTGTGCCTTCATCCGGTTGAGCGTACTTGATCTTCGCGTCCTTCATCCTAAAGGGTAGAAAAGATGAGGAGTTAGAAAATGAGGAGAGAATAGTGATCTATGGCTTTAACTTAGTGGTCGTGTCCTACAGTCAGCGTGTGCTCTGATACCATCTCTGTAGCGACCCGACCCGAATGGATCAAGTCTACTGTGCTCCGGTGTCATCCCTGGATCAGTAATGCTGACACCACACAGTACTTCGAAGGATTTATAGCAGAGTAGCAATCACACACTTATTACATCGGTGTCTCAAAAGAGAAGTTATTACAATAAATATGGCTTAAGGCCATCTAACATCGATAACAGCGGAAGACTTGGAAGATAAATGGGTCCATCAACTCCAACGGCATCACTGAGTATAGAACCACGACCTAAAAGCACCTTAATCATCGTCTGAAAAGTCTGCAACATTAACGTTGCAGCCTGAAAACGGGTCAGCACATGGAATATGCTGGCAAGGTAACACATCGAGAGTAATGGAATGTAACAGCTATACTATATGCATATTTGGCTGGTGGAAAGCTCTATGGTTACTGTTTTGCGTAAAGCCAGTTTTTCCCTACTGCAAAGGAATAAATTTATTTAACTATCATGGTAGTTGTTAAACATTGAGAATGGTTGACAGCATTCTCAATCCCAATTAAAAATAGTCACCAATAACCCAACAATATTAATTTAGAAGTAACATGATGAGATTCACATGATATTCAAGTACTAGATACTCAAGATGTCCATAACCGGGGACACGGCTAATCATGATTAGTTTATTACACTCTGCATAGGTTTGCGCACTTTTCCCCACAAGACTCGATCGCCTCCGTTGGATTTCTCGCACTACTGGTGTTTGAGAAACGGATGACCGAGACACAGTCTTTCAGAAGCGCTAGCACCTTATGATGGATAGACCGGTACACCTACTTTCCCCTACATCTGCTAGTCTACCCTGTAAGAGTTCGCACGACTTAGTCAACTATGCCAGAGCCCATAATGGCTTGTGGCTGCACACAGAAGTTTCTAGCATGAAAGATCTTATGATCCCTTTGAGCCTGGGTGGCAGTCCAAAGAAAAACAGGCAAGTCCTGATAGACATCAGGTGCCTCAATCCACCCAGATGTGTGTTTAAGTTGCCACCTTAGATAAACCATTAAAATTATCAATCTCACATCTGTCATGGATATCACTCACCCAATCCACGTCTACTAGCATAGCATGGCAAAATAAGCAAACGTAGAAGTAACTCCCAAAGGTTTCATAATAAACAGGTAATAGGTACTACCTCATCTACTTCCCATCCCACAATTTAATTAGATCCTAATCATGCAATGTGTGCGGATTGATCTAATGCAATAAAACTGGGTTGTAGAAAAGGTATGATCAAAGTGTTACTTGCCTTGCTGATGATCCGCGAGTCCTAGAGATTCGAAGTAACAAGCGGCGCAATCCGGGTAATCTATCGCAGACAAACAACAAGCATACAATAAGTACTCATCTAATGCACAGGTAAAACTCGAACAAGAGATCGAACCAGATAGTTCAACTTAAGAACTCTGGTTGCAAAGAAAGAACGAACCGAACAAAGCAACGGAAAACAAACGGCGGAAGAAACAACTCGGTTCTAGCAAGTTGGAACTAGGTCAAATTTTACAGTAGCAAAAACTTATTTAAGTTGATTAGTCGGAACGGCGGTTTCGAAACGAAACTCCAAGCGCTTGAATCACCTAATTCCGATAAACGAGCGAGAAGATAGACTAGAACGAAGATCAGATCTGAGATCACGATCACGGAATAAATCCAACGAAAGGAAAAAGAAGAACGGTTAAACGAACGGACGTTTGTTAACCGGGAATAACCGGTGGTCACGTTCGTTAGGACGAACGGTCTGGCGAACGGTCTCTAGGCAACTAAACCGGAAAAGAAAACGAAACTGATCTAGGGTTTCGGAAGAAAATCGAAGCAAACGAAAGAAAAGCAAACCGGAACGGTCTATAAGAAAAACCGAACCGGGGAAGAAAGAGAGGCGCGGCGCGGCTACCTCCGGCGAGGGCTCCGGCGAGGGGCTCCGGTGGCGGCGGTGCTAGGCGGCGTCGGCACAAGGCGGCGGCGGCGCTAGCAAGGGGCGGCGGCGGCGCTAGGGCGGCTCGGGCAAGGGGCGCGGCTTGGGGGCGCGGGGTGGGGAGGGGGCTTGGGGCTTGGTGTGGAAAAAGGGGCGGTGTGGGGGTATTTAAGAGGGGGAGGGGAGAGGAAACTTGGGGGAGGGGGCAAGAAAAAGAGGGAGGAAGAGGAGATGGAGTCCGAGTAGGACTCCTACTTGGCGGCGGCGGCGCTGGCCTTGGCGCGCGCGGGAGGCGCGGCGGCCGGCCTGGCCTGGCCTGCGGCGGGGCCTTGGCCCAGGCGCGCTGCGGAATTTTTTTTAAAACGGTTACGCGCGCAGAAAAACACAGAAAAGAAAATCTAAACGAACTCCAAACTTCCCAAAGTAATTTTTCCCCGACCCCTAAAAATGAGTCGAACAAAATGAACTTTTCTCGGGACCTAGAATGCAAATTTTGAAAACACGCATTTTTCCCTAATTCAAATAAAAGGCAAATAAACTCCGACAACTCCAATGATCCTTTTTTCAAAGTTTGAGGAAACTCAAAATTGAAAAATGACGAAATCTCCAACTCTCTCCGAGGGTCCTTGAGTTGCGTGAAATTTCTAGGATTGACCAAAATGCAAGAAAATATGATATGCATGATGATCTAGTGTATAACATTCCAAATTGAAAATTTGGGATGTTACACTCGCTATAGTATTCGTCCCGCCAAGATCTGTATTGTTGATTTCTGGCTGCATTCACTGATCCCCCCTTGTACACATTTGCTTTGCCCTTGTCGTCAGCCCGGTTGACGCTCTCGTCTCCATTCCGTCTCTGCTGGCTTTTCGGAATCAACTTCTCTCGCAGGTCTTTCTCCCTCCGCTTCTCAAGACTGTCCCGCAAGTCCTTGTCCCTTCGCCCGCCTTGCCCCATCCCTGGTTTAGCCGGGCTATTGATTTCCACCCCATCATGCTCCGAACGACCGCCAGTACGGCTTCTAGAGCCTGCAGCAAAATCAGCCGCTAAGTTTCTTTTAGTGGGAAGACCCCGAGCTCTGTTTTGTTCATGGTGTCCCTTTCCACCATCCCCACTCCTTGAAGTTGCATAACTGTTACTGCTACTTGCCCCCTTAGCACCTAATGATCCCTCCTTGAAAGAACCATTCCTCCCCGGGGAAGAACGTAGCCAGCTCCCCCATTGATCTGATGAGTCCAGAGGAGGCAAACATACCCCTTGTACATGTACCAGTCTGCCACAATCGAAGCAAAAGTGTGGCACTTTTTCGTAATAGAAGTCATACCACGTCCCAATCTTATCCTCCTTCGATTTCTTTAGGTTAAAACCATGGATCGGAGGCTCAAAAACTGATATAGTAGTTCTAATCCGCAGCTGCTGACCCCTCACAATACCCTCACCATCTGAATCCACCTTTACCGTTTTGCCAATCCAGTTGCCTAGGGCAGTCCCAAAGGCTTCACATCTCTTGTCAGGTGGTAGATCAACCACCCTAACCCATATATCGATCTCCTCAAACACCATCTCCGAGGGTCTGATTTTTCCTTCATATTCCTTCACAATGAGCACACTGAAATCAAACTGCCAGGGTCCATTATTCAACACATGTCTCCAATCTCCCTCGCTGCCTAAGTGGACAACAAAGATATTTGACCCCATGTCTCTGAACTTGGCCTCTTTGTGTAGACCCCATGCCCTAGGCATCGTCTTCTCCAGCGCCGACATCTTCATTGGCCGTTCCGAGCACACTTTTCCAACCACTGACCACCGTGAAGCCTTAGGAATTGGTAGTTCATGGTCCTCAAACACAAGCCCGTCAGCCTCCTTATCCATCAAAACCATCCCACCCAGTCTTGCAGAGAGACTCGCCGCCGGATCAGGTGTTCTAATCTCCACCGGAGACACTGAATCTCCCCTACTTCCTGGATCACCCGTCTTCCGCGGTCCGGGAGTCGATGCCGTCGCAGTTCGGATCGGAGTTTTCCTGGCGTTCATCTCCGCGGCCGCCTTCGCTCCAGCTTCCTCCGCCATCGCCTCCGGCCTCTCAGCGGAGGCGCTATGTCAGCCTACGACCCGATCGCGCCATCGCAACCCGCCCGCCGCCGTATCCTTACCACCCCCAGCAGGAAAACCCTAACCCTAGCGTAGTCGCACGATCGCCAGGCAATTGCCGCCTACCCCTCAGCGTTTTCTGGGGCCACCCTATCAAAATATATGTTCCATGCATAGTAAGGATATATATCACGAAATCACTAGCGCAGGTTGCTGCTTTTACTTCTTGTGTTTTTTGTCATATTTATATAATCTCAAATGTCAAGGCACACGTGAACCAACCTGTGGTTGTATGGTTAGAAGGACTGTGGTATCACCAGCCCACTAGGATTCAAATCCTGATATTCGCATTTATTTCTGGATTTATTTCAGAGTTTCCGACGATGCGCATTCAGTGGGAGGAGACGGTCTTCTCGATGACGAGAGTGTATGCGCGTGTATATGAGTGCTTGTGTCTATACTGATGTGCCCAGTTACCTTTCTTTCGTCCGTGTAAACATTGCGATGATCTAATAAAGCTTTGCAAGATTGCTAAAAAAACCTAGTACCCCTAAAAAACACACTAGTTAGTTAGAAAATCCCCTAAGAAGCTAATTGGTTCTGAAAAAAAAGAAATAAAGCTTTGCAATATTGCTAAAAAAACTAGTACCCCTAAAACACACTAGTTAGTTCGAAAATCCCCTAAGAAGCTAATTGGTTCTGAAAAAAAGAAATAACTAGGTAAGAACATCTCAAAGGGACTCCCCAAAACTGCCCGATATATGTCCAGGTGACAGTTCGGACTGAAAATACCGACCCAACGACTCGCCACTCCAACCATCCCCTTTTGTCCTGTCTATTTGGACCGTCTCCATTTGTCCTATATATCCGGACCGCTCCAAGATCAGCCTCCATATGTGGGACGAAGATGAGGTGATCTGGACATGTCCAGCACATTGACCGCCCCCTTGCCCGACCTCTCCTCTTACGTATTAGCCCCCCGCGTCCGCGCTGTTATTCATCTCTATCCTAGCCACTACCCACCTTCCTCCTAGACATCGTGCCCACACAGGTGTTGGATCGGTAGAGTTCGTGGGGCTGCTGTCCGCGCCATTGTGAACGCGGAGCACCTCACCGGCAAGGACGTTGTATCCCCCACGACGCCTGGATGGCGGCAGTGGAAGTCCACGACCTAGACGTGGACATTGTTGTGTTTGTGCCGGCACCATCCTCGACCGCACCCATGCCTGTGGACGACTCCGGCATGACTTCGCAAGGGTGGGGCATCTCGAAGAAAAACTGTCTCAAGTTCGCACCAATCTATTGGATTGGATGAAGAGGATGCGATAAGTGGAGTGAGAAGTGGACTTAGTGTTGGGGAACGTAGTAATTTCAAAAAATCTCCTACGCACACGCAAGATCATGGTGATGCATAGCAACGAGGGGAAGAGTCCGATCTACGTACCCTTGTAGATCGCAACGGAAGCGTTGACACAACGTAGAGGAAGTAGTCGTACGTCTTCTTCCCGGTCCGACCGATCCAAGCACCGTTACTCTGGCACCTCCGAGTTCTTAGCACACGTACAGCTCGATGACGATCCCCGGGCTCCGATCCAGCAAAGCTTCGGGGAGGAGTTCCGTCAGCACGACGGCGTGGTGACGATCTTGATGTTCTACCGACGCAGGGCTTCGCCTAAGCACTGCAACGATATGATTGAGGTGGAATATGGTGGAAGGGGGCACCGCACATGGCTAAGGAACGATCTCTAGGACCAACTTGCGTGTCTTGGGGTGCCCCTGCCCCCGTATATAAAGGAGCAAGGGGAGGAGGCGGCCGGCCAAGGTGTGGCTCGCCAAGGGGAGTCCTACTCCCACCGGGAGTAGGACTCCTAGTTGGACTAGGAGAGAAGGGGGAGAATAGGAGGAAGAGAGGAAGGAAAGGGGGGGCGCCGGCCCCCTTCCCTTGTCCTATTCGGACTAGGAAGGGGAGGGGCACGCGGCCACCTCTTGCCTCCTCTCCTCTTCTCCCTTAAGGCCCATGTTGGCCCAATAACCCCCCGGGGGGTTCCGGTAACCCCCCCGGTACTCCGGAAAAATGCCGATTTCACCCGGAACAATTCCGATGTCCAAATATAGGCTTCCAATATATCAACCTTTATGTCTCAACCATTTCGAGACTCCTCGTCATGTCCGTGATCACATCCGGGACTCCGAACTAACTTCGGTACATCAAAATGCATAAACTCATAATAACTGTCATCGTAACGTTAAGCGTGCGGACCCTACGGTTCGAGAACAATGTAGACATGACGGAGACACATCTCCGGTCAATAACCAATAGCGGGACCTGGATGCCCATATTGGCTCCTACATATTCTACGAAGATCTTTATCGGTCAGACCGCATAACAACATACGTTGTTCCCTTTGTCATCGGTATGTTACTTGCCCGAGATTCGATCGTCGGTATCCAATACCTAGTTCAATCTCGTTACCGGCAAGTCTCTTTACTCGTTCCGTAATACATCATCCCGCAACTAACTTATTAGTTGCAATGCTTGCAAGGCTTAAGTGATGTGCATTACCGAGAGGGCCCAGAGATACCTCTCCGACAATCGGAGTGACAAATCCTATTCTCGAAATACGCCAACCCAACATCTACCTTTGGAGACACCTGTAGTACTCCTTTATAATCACCTAGTTACGTTGTGACGTTTGGTAGTACCCAAAGTGTTCCTCCGGTAAACGGGAGTTGCATAATCTCATAGTCATAGGAACATGTATAAGTCATGAAGAAAGCAATAGCAACATACTAAACGATCAGGTGCTAAGCTAATGGAATGGGTCATGTCAATCAGATCATTCAACTAATGATGTGACCTCGTTAATCAAATAACAACTCTTTTGTTCATGGTTAGGAAACATAACCATCTTTGATTAACGAGCTAGTCAAGTAGAGGCATACTAGTGACACTCTGTTTGTCTATGTATTCACACATGTATTATGTTTCCGGTTAATACAATTCTAGCATGAATCATAAACATTTATCATGATATAAGGAAATAAATAATAACTTTATTATTGCCTCTAGGGCATATTTCCTTCAGTCTCCCACTTGCACTAGAGTCAATAATCTAGTTCACATCGCCATGTGATTTAACGGCAATAGTTCACATCACCATGTGATTAACACCCATAGTTCACATCGTTATGTGACCAACACTCAAAGGGTTTACTAGAGTCAGTAATCTAGTTCACATATCTATGTGATTAACACCCAAAGAGTACTAAGGTGTGATCATGTTTTGCTTGTGAGATAATTTTAGTCAACGGGTCTGTCACATTCAGATCCGTAAGTATTTTGCAAGTTCCATGTCTACAATGCTCTACACGGAGCTACTCTAGCTAATTGCTCCCACTTTCAATATGTATCCAGATTGAGACTTTAGATTCATCTGGATTAGTGTCAAAAACTTGCATCGACGTAACCCTTTACGACGAACCTTTTTGTCACGTCCATAATCGAGAAACATATCGTTATTTCACTAAGGATAATTCTGACCGCTGTCCAGTGATCTACTCCTAGATCACTATTGTACTCCCTTGCCAAATCAATGTAGGGTATACAATAGATCTGGTATACAACATGACATACTTTATAGAACCTATGGCCAAGGCATAGGGAATGACTTTCATTCTCTTTCTATCTTCTGCCGTGGTCGGGCTTTGAGTCTTACTCAACTTTACACCTTGTAATACAGGCAAGAACTCTTTCTTTGACTGCTCCATTTTGAACTACTTCAAAATCTTGTCAAGGTATGTACTCATTGAAAAAAAAACTTATCAAGCGTCTTGATCTATCTCTATAGATCTTGAAGCTCAATATGTAAGCAGCTTCACCGAAGTCTTTCTTTGAAAAACTCTTCTCAAACACTCCTTTATGCTTTACAGAATAAGTCTACATTATTTCCGATCAACAATATGTCATTCACATATACTTTATCAAAAATGCTGTAGTGCTCCCACTCACTTTCTTGTAAATACAGGCTTCACCGCAAGTCTGTATAAAACTATATGCTTTGATCAACTTATCAAAGCGTGTATTCCAACTCTGAGATGCTTGCACCAGTCCATAGATGAATCGCTGGAGCTTGCATATTTTGTTAGCACCTTTAGGATTGACAAAACCTACTGGTTGCATCATATACAACTCTTCTTCCAGAAATCCATTCAGGAATGCAGTTTTGATATCCATCTGCCAAATTTCATAATCATAAAATGCGGCAATTGCTAACATGATTCTGACAGACTTAAGCATCGCTACAGGTGAGAAGGTCTCATCGTAGTCAACCCCTTGAACTTGTCGAAAACCTTTTGCGACAAGTCGAGCTTTATAGACAGTAATATTACCGACAGTGTCAGTCTTTTTCTTGAAGATCCATTTATTCTCAATTGCTTGCCAATCATCGGGCAAGCCAACCAAAGTCCAAACTTTTTTCTCATACATGGATCATATCTCAGATTTCATGGCCTCAAACCATTTCGCGGAATCTAGGCTCATCATCGCTTCCTCATAGTTCGCAAGTTCGTCATGGTCTAGTAACATGACTTCCAGAACAGGATTACCGTACCACTCTGATGCGGATCTCACTCTGGTTTACCTACGAGATTCGGTAGTAACTTGATCTGAAGTTTCATGATCATCATCATTAGCTTCCTCACTAACTAGTGTAGGTGTCACAGAAACCGGTTTCTGTGATGTACTACTTTCCAATAAGGGAGGAGGTACAGTTACCTCATCAAGTTCTACTTTCCTCCCACTCACTTCTTTCGAGAGAAACTCCTTCTCCAGAAAGTTTCCGAATTTAGCAACAAAAGTCTTGCCTTCGGATCTGTGATAGGAGGTGTCCCCAACAACAACTTTTGGGTATCCTATTAAGACATATTTCTCCGATTTGAGTTTGAGCTTATCGAGATGAAACTTTTTCACATAAGCATCGCAACTCCAAACTTTAAGAAACGACAGCTTAGGTTTCTTGCCAAACCATAGTTCACATGGTGTCGTCTCAACGGATTTTTATGGTGCCTATTTAACGTGAATGCAGCTGTCTCTAATGCATAACCCCAAAACGATAGTGGTAGATCGGTAAGATACATCATAGATTGTACTATATCCAATAAAGTATGGTTATGACGTTCGGACACACCATTATGCTGTGGTGTTCCAGGTGGCGTGCGTAGTGAAACTATTTCACATTGTTTTAACTGAAGACCAAACTCGTAACTCAAATATTTGTCTCCGCGATCAGATCGTAGAAACTTTTACTTTCTTGTCACGATGATTTTTCACTTCACTCTGAAATTCTTTGAACTTTTCAAATGTTTCAGACTTATGTTTCATCAAGTAGATATACCCATATCTGCTTAAATCATCTGTGAAGGTGAGAAAATAATGATACCTGTCGCGAGTCTCAATATTCATCGGACCACATACATCAGTATGTATGATTTCCAACAAATCTTTTGCTCGCTCTATTGTTTCGAAGAACAGAGTCTTAGTCATCTTGCCCATGAGGCATGGTTCGCAAGCATCAACTGATTCATAATCAAGTGATTCCAAAAGCCCATCAGCATGGAGTTTCTTCATGCGCTTTACACCAATATGACATAAACGGCAGTGCTACAAATAAGTTGCACTATCATTATTAACTTTGCATCTTTTGGTTTCAACATTATGATTATGTGTATCACTACGATCGAGATCCAACGAACTATTTTCATTGGGTGTGTAACCATATAAGGTTTTATTCATGTAAACAGAACAACAATTTATTCTCTTACTTAAATGAATAACCGTATTACAATAAACATGATCAAATCATATTCATGTTCAACGCAAACACCAAATAACACTTATTTAGGTTCAACACTAATCCCGAAATTATAGGGAGTGTGCGATGATGATCATATCAATCTTGGAACCACTTCCAACACACATCGTCACTTCACCCTTAACTAGTCTTTGTTTATTCTACAACTCCCGTTTCGAGTTACTAATCTTAGCAACTGAACTAGTATCAAATACTGAGGGTTTGCTATAAACACTAGTAAAGTACACATCAATAACATGTATATCAAATATACTTATGTTCACTTTGCCATCCTTCTTATCCGCCAATCACTTGGGGTAGTTCCGCTTCCAGTGACCAGTCCCTTTGCAGTAGAAGCACTTAGTCTCAGGCTTAGGATCAGACTTGGGCTTCTTCACTTGAGCAGCAACTTTCTTGCCGTTCTTCTTGAAGTTCCCCTTCTTCCCTTTGCCCATTTCTTGAAACTAGTGGTCTTGTCAACCATCAACACTTGATGTTTTTCTTGATTTCTACCTTCGTTGATTTCAGCATCACGAAGAGCTTGGGAGTTGTTTCTGTTATCCCTTGCATATTATAGTTCATCACGAAGTTCTACTAACTTGGTGATGGTGACTAGAGAATTCTGTCAATCACTATCTTATCTGGAAGATTAACTCCCACTTGATTCAAGCGATTGTAGTACCCAGACAATCTGAGCACATGCTCACTAGTTGAGCGATTCTCCTCCATCTTTTAGCTATAGAACTTGTTGGAGACTTCATATCTCTCAACTCGGGTATTTGCTTGAAATATTAACTTCAACTCCTGGAACATCTCATATGGTCCATGACATTCAAAACGTCTTTGAAGTCCCGATTCTAAGCCATTAAGCATGGTGCACTAAACTATCAAGTAGTCATCATATTGAGCTAGCCAAACGTTCATAACGTCTTTATCTGCTCCTGCAATAGGTCTGTCACCTAGCGGTGCATCAAGGACATAATTCTTCTGTGCAGCAATGAGGATAAACCTCAGATCACGGATCCAATCCGCATCATTGCTACTAACATCTTTCAACACAATTTTCTCTAGGAACATATCAAAAATAAACACAGGGAAGCAACAACGCGAGCTATTGATCTACAACATAATTTGCAAAATACTACCAGGACTAAGTTCATGATAAATTTAAGTTCAATTTAATCATATTACTTAAGAACTCCCACTTAGATAGACATCCCTCTAATCTTCTAAGTGATCACGTGATCCAAATCAACTAAACCATGTCCGATCATCACGTGAGATGGAGTAGTTTCATCGGTGAACATCATTATGTTGATCATATCTACTATATGATTCACGCTCGACCTTTCGGTCTCCGTGTTCCGAGGCCATATCTGTATATGCTTGGCTCGTCAAGTATAACCTGAGTATTCCGCGTGTGCAACTGTTTTGCACCCGTTGTATTTGAACGTAGAGCCTATCACACCCGATCATCACGTGGTGTCTCAGCACGAAGAACTTTCGCAACGGTGCATACTCAGGGAGAACACTTCTTGATAATTTAGTGAGAGATCATCTTATAATGCTACCATCAATCAAAGCAAGATAAGTGCATAAAAGATAAACATCACATGCAATAAATATAAGTGATATGATATGGCCATCATCATCTTGTGCTTGTGATCTCCATCTCCGAAGCACCGTCATGATCACCATCGTCACCGACGCGACACCTTGATCTCCATCGTAGCATCGTTGTCGTCTCGCCAATCTTATGCTTCCACGACTATCACTACCGCTTAGCAATAAAGTAAAGCATTACATCGCGATTGCATTGCATACAATAAAGCGACAACCATATGGCTCCTGCCAGTTGCCGATAACTTGGTTACAAAACATGATCATCTCATACAATAAAATCAGCATCATGCCTTGACCATATCACATCACAACATGCCCTGCAAAAACAAGTTAGACGTCCTCTACTTTGTCGTTGCAAGTTTTACGTGGCTGCTACGGGCTTAAGCAAGAACTCATCTCACCTACGCATCAAAACCACAACGATAGTTTGTCAAATAGACTCCGTTTTAACCTTCTCAAGGACCGGGCGTAGCCACACTCGGTTCAACTAAAGTTGGAGAGAGAGTCGCCCGCAAGCCATCTATGTGCAAAGCACGTCGAGGGAACCGGTCTCGCGTAAGCGTACGCGTAGGGTTGGTCCGGGTCGTCTCGTCCAACAATACCGCCGAACCAAAGTATGACATGCTGGTAGGCAGTATGACTTGTATCGCCCACAACTCACTTGTGTTCTACTCGTGCAAATAACATCAAACCATAAAACCTAGGCTCGGATGCCACTGTTGGGGAACGTAGTAATTTCAAAAAATTTCCTATGCACACGCAAGATCATGGTGATGCATAGCAACGAGGGGGAGAGTCTGATCTACGTACCCTTGTAGATCGCAAGGGAAGCGTTGACACAACGTAGAGGAAGTAGTCGTATGTCTTCTTCCTGGTCCGACCGATCCAAGAACCGTTACTCCGGCACCTCCGAGTTCTTAGCACACGTACAGCTCGATGACGATCCCCGGGCTCCGATCCAGCAAAGCTTCGGGGAGGAGTTCCGTCAGCACGACGGCGTGGTGACGATCTTGATGTTCTACCGACGCAGGGCTTCGCCTAAGCACTGCAACGATATGATCGAGGTGGAATATGGTGGCAGGGGGCACCGCACACGGCTAAGGAACGATCTCTAGGATCAACTTGTGTGTCTTGGGGTGCCCCTGCCCCCGTATATAAAGGAGCAAGGGGAGGAGGCGGCCGGCCAAGGTGTGGCGCGCCAAGGGGAGTCCTACTCCCACCGGGAGTAGGACTCCTAGTTGGACTAGGAGAGAAGGGGGAGAATAGGAGGAAGAGAGGAAGCAAAGGGGGGGCGCCGGCCCCCTTCCCTTGTCCTATTCGGACTAGGAAGGGGAGGGGCGCGCGGCCACCTCTTGCCTCCTCTCCTCTTGTCCCTTAAGGCCCATGTTGGCCCAATAACCCCCCGGGGGGTTCCGGTAACCCCCCCGGTACTCCGGAAAAATGCCGATTTCACCCGGAACAATTCCGATGTCCAAATATAGGCTTCCAATATATCAATCTTTATGTCTCGACCATTTCGAGACTCCTCGTCATGTCCGTGATCACATCCGGGACTCCGAACTAACTTCGGTACATCAAAATGCATAAACTCATAATAACTGTCATCGTAACGTTAAGCGTGCGGACCCTACGGTTCGAGAACAATGTAGACATGACCGAGACACGTCTCCGGTCAATAACCAATAGCGGGACCTGGATGCCCATATTGGCTCCTACATATTCTACGAAGATCTTTATCGGTCAGACCGCATAACAACATACGTTGTTCCCTTTGTCATCGGTATGTTACTTACCCGAGATTCGATCGTCGGTATCCAATACCTAGTTCAATCTCGTTACCGGCAAGTCTCTTTACTCGTTCCGTAATACATCATCCCGCAACTAACTTATTAGTTGCAATGCTTAAGTGATGTGCATTACCGAGAGGGCCCAGAGATACCTCTCCGACAATCGGAGTGACAAATCCTATTCTCGAAATACGCCAACCCAACATCTACTCCTTTATAATCACCCAGTTACGTTGTGACATTTGGTAGTACCCAAAGTGTTCCTCCGGTAAACGGGAGTTGCATAATCTCATAGTCATAGGAACATGTATAAGTCATGAAGAAAGCAATAGCAACATACTAAACGATCAGGTGTTAAGCTAATGGAATGGGTCATGTCAATCAGATCATTCAACTAATGATGTGACCTCGTTAATCAAATAACAACTCTTTTGTTCATGGTTAGGAAACATAACCATCTTTGATTAACGAGCTAGTCAAGTAGACGCATACTAGTGACACTCTGTTTGTCTATGTATTCACACATGTATTATGTTTCCGGTTAATACAATTCTAGCATGAATCATAAACATTTATCATGATATAAGGAAATAAATAATAACTTTATTATTGCCTCTAGGGCATATTTCCTTCACTTAGGACCATGCCAAAGATAAGTAGGAGCACGAGGGGGAAGAAGTGGGAGAAAGATAGGATCCCACATGATGGAGCGACGAGCAAAATGTTGGCCATGTGGGGAAAGTTCCTTTCAAACAAAGATGTGATTTTTTTAAAAAGGAGGACATCAAGGAGGAGTAGAAGGAGGAGAGATACACACTCTACTTGAAGGTCCAAAGAGGGAGGGGTGAAATTTGACAAGGAGAGGGTGATGGAGAGGATGGAGATGGAGAATATGAAGGCATGATAGAATATGTAGGTTGAGAAAACGAAGGCGATGTAGTCATGTAGAGCATTAAGGGTGAGATTTACATATATAGATAGAGATTCACTAAGGATTCGAGGATCATGTTGGTTGCACAAGCCCAATTTATGTCGATGCCAAGGAGGGATCATCAATGTGCGCAAAAAGACTATGCATGAATTGTTGAATTTTATTGTCATGGATCATATTGGCTTGTGTAGGACCAGATATCGACAATAATGGGGGGGAGGGGGCGAGCGATTTGAAAATTCCTTTAAAAACAATTTCTTAGAAGAACATTAGAGTACATAGAACACCATCAGAACTGAATAGAGGTAAAATGTAACATCCCAAATTTTCAATTAGGAATGTTATACACTAGATCATCATTGCATATCATATTTTATTTTGCTTTTGGTTTGATCCTAGAAATTTCTACGCAACTCAAGGACCCACGAAGAGAGTTGGGGAATTCATTATTTTCATATTTGAGTTTTCTCAAATTTTGAGAATAGGATCATTTGATTTTAATTATTTTATCATCAATTATTTCTATTACAAAAATATGAGAGAGGGAATAAAATGACTTTCCCAAAATAAAGAAATATTGAGGATTTAATAATAAAATCAAATAAGATTTTATTTCGGAGTTTTTCGTTATTTTATTTGAATTTAGGAAAAATGTGCGTTTTTCAAAATTGCATTTAGGCCCCAAATAAATCTTCACCTTGTGCGTCTTGATTTTAGAAGCCCGGGAAAATTTATTTCGGGATTTTTGAAGTCCGTTTAGTATTTCTTTTTATTTTTCTTCTGCGCATAATTATTATTAAAAAAAAGGCAACCGACCTAACCGGGCCGTGTCCGCCTGGGACTCTGGCCCGGCAGGCTTTATAAGCCGGGGCGCCCGAGGCTGAAGCCAGCCCAGCCGCCGCCGCCCCCAAACCCTAGCCCCGCGCCCGCCGCCGCCGCCGCCGCACGCCGCCGCCCGCCGCCGCCGGACCCCGCCGCCGCCGACCCACCGCCCGAGGTGCCTCGATTTCCGCGTCGCCGTTTTTCTCGAAAAAACCGTTCGGTTTTTCCGTCGGTTTTTCGTCGGTTTTTTTAGTTTCCATTTTTTTGTTTAGATCGGTTTTTTTCGGTTTAGGTTAATTAGCGAGCGTTCGTCCGTTCGTTCGTTCTAGCGAGCGTTCGTCGTTTTTCTTTTTCTCGGATTAAATCCGCGATTTTTCTGATCGCGATTTCTGATCCGATTTTCGTTTTAGTATAACTTTTCGCTCGTTTATCGGAATCAGGCGATTCAAGCGCCTGGAGTTTTGTCTCGAAACCCTCTATCCGTTTAACCAACTTAAACAAGTTTTTGCTACTGTAAAATTTGACTTAGATCCAGATTAGTAGAACGAAGTTGTTTTCTTTCGCCGTTTGACTTTCGTTGCTTCGTTCGATTTGATTCTTTTTGCAAACCGGAGTTCTTAAGTTGAACCTTCTGGTTAGATCTCTTATTTGAGTTTTACCTGTGCATTAGATGAGTGCTTATTGTATGCTTGTTTGTTTGTCTGCGATAGAATATCCGGAGTGCGCCGCCTGTTACTTCGAATCGCTAGGTTTCGCGGATCATCAGCAAGGCAAGTAACACTTTGATCATACCTTTTCTACTACCCAGTTTTTATTGCATTAGATCAAATCCTCAAACATTGCATGATTAGGATCTAATTAAATTGTGGGATGGGAAGTAGATGAGGTAGTACCTATTATCTGTTATATTATCGAACCCTTGGGAGTTACTTCTACGTTTGCCTATTATGCCATGCTATGCTAGTAGGCGTGGATTGGGTGAGTGATATCCATGACAGATGTGAGTTTGCTAATTAATGGTTTATCTAAGGTGGCAACTTAAACACACATCTGGGTGGATTGAGGTACCTGGGTATTCCAGGATTGCCTGTTTTTTTATGGACCGCCACCCAGGCTCAAAGGGATCATGAGATTATTCATACTAGAAACTTCCGTGTGCAGCCACAAGCCATTATGGGCTCTAGCATAGTTGATTATGTCGTGCGAACTCTTACAGTGGTAGACTAGCAGATGTAGGAGAAAGTAGGTGTAACGGTCTATCCATCGTAAGGTGCTAGCGCTTCTGAAAGACTATGTCTCGGTCATCCGTCTTATCAAACACCATGTAGTGCGAGAAACCAAACGGAGGCGATAGAGTCTTGTGGAGAAAAGTGCACAAACCTCTGCAGAGTGTATAAACTAATCATGGTTAGCCGTGTCCCCGGTTATGGACATCTTGATTATCTTGTACTTGGATTATCATGTGAATCTCAACATGTTACTCTAAATTAATTTTGTTGGGTTTTGTTTAATGATGCTTAATTGGGATTGAGAATGCTGTCAACCATTCTCAATGTTTAACAACCACCATGATAGTTAAATAAATTTATTCCTTTGCAGTAGGGAAAAATTGGCTTTTCGCAAAAACTGTAACCATAGAGCTCTCCACCAGCCAAATATGCATATAGAATAGCTGTTTCATTCCATTACTCTCTATGTGTTACATTGCCAGCATATTCCATGTGCTGACCCGTTTTCGGGCTGCAACGTTAATGTTGCAGACTTTTCAAACGACGATTAAGGAGTTTTTAGGTCGTGGTTCTATACTCAGTGATGCCGTTGGAGTTGATGGACTCGCTTATCTTCCAAGCCTTCCGCTGTTATCGTTATTAGATGGCCTTAAGCCATATTTATTGTAATAAGTTCTCTATTGAGACACTCGATGTAATAAGTGTGTGATTGCTACTCTGTTATAAATCCTCCGAGTACTGTGTGGTGTCAACATTACTGATCCAGGGATGACACCGGAGCACAGAGATTGGACCGTTTGAGGTCTGGTCGCTACAGGGATGGTATCAGAGCACACGCTGACTGTAGGACACGACCACTAAGCTAAAGACCTAGATCACTATTGACTCTCTTCTCTTCTGACCTCTCATCTTTTCTACTCTTTAGGATGTAGGATGCAAGGAACAAGTTCATGCAACTGGATGAAGATACATCCTTTGGACGCCACTTGAAGGAAGTCACTAGATACCTGAACATAGGAGTACCAAGCTTCACCGGAACCTACAACGCCACTTTACCTGAAGAAGAGCGCTGGATGATTCAAGTTCAAATTCCAGGAAGGACGTTCATGCCAGTCACTGAGTCCATAGAGCTTTCTTTTGATGCACCAACTTGGAGTCTAGGAAAGAGCATGACAGCTCACATCGCCATGGGACGCATTGGAGAAGTCTACCGCAATGATCTCAAGGATACTATCTACCAGATTTGTGGGCGCCGAGATGAACACTGAGAGATGATCAGCACCAGAAAGGATAGGTCCATTGCAGCTTTTATCCAGGAATTAAATCAGCACATTCGACGACAGGAGAACCAGATGTGCGCCAACATGATAGATCTGAAGAAGGCTAAGACAAGAATCAAGGAACTGGAGGAAGAACTCAATGCTACACGTGAAGATTATGAAGAGGAAATTGAAGTACTAGTGGATAAGAATGCCGACCTAACAATGAAGCTAGCAATATTTATGGGAGGCCCTACACCAGTAGATGAAGACGAAGAACCCAAGGAGATTCGCCCGGAAGACTACATCATTATCGACAACACCGACTCGGACCCAGATGATAGCGATGATGACTATGTTGATGAAGCATGAGCAAATATCATGGAGTCTGCAACCGAAGAATATTTTTAGTAGACCACCTCATCAGTAGTAGTAGTCCACCATGTAAATATAGTAGTTTGAGCACTTTTGCGATAGTTAGATCGATTGTATGCCCTTGTTTGATTGAATGAAGTGAATTGTTTGCTTTTGCCTCATGTGCATATGGGCAGTGTTTTCTCTTTAGAGCCCCTCTATTCTTAAATCTCATCTTTTCTAAACCCTTAGATGCCTCCGAGACATGACCCCGGATTTACCTTTCCACCGGAGCTCACTCAGTTGATCCAGCAGCAGAACACACTGATGCAGTTGCTAGTCCAGAATCAGAATCAGGGGAACAACAACAACAATCCACCACCACCACCTGTTGATCATTTAGCCCGTTTTCTTAGGCTGAACCCGCCGGTGTTTTCCAGTAGCACCGAGCTAATAGTAGTAGATGATTGGCTCCGCAAGACAGCTAGAGAGTTGACCACAGCAGGATGCACGGATGCGGAGAAGGTGAAGTTTGCCGCACATCAGCTTGAAGGACCCGCAGCATCATGGTGGGAGAATTTCACAGCCACTTTCCCTGTCGACACTGTCACATGGGACCAGTTTCAGCAGGCCTTTCGCACTGCCCATGTTTCAGTAGGAGCTATGGCCATGAAGAAGCGTGAGTTTCGCAACTTGCGCCAAGGAGGACAGACAGTTGGCCAGTATGTGGAGGACTTTAGTAAATTAGCACGTTATGCCCCAAATGATGTTGCTACGGATGCAGCCAAGCAGGAGAAGTCTCTGGAAGGACTGAATGATGAGTTGAGCATGCAGTTGATGGTAGCAACCATCAACAACTACCAGGAGTTGGTAGACCGTGCTCTTATGATTGAAGGCAAGCAGCAGCAAATTGAGAACCGCAAGAGGAAGTATGGACAAGGGAAGTACAATTCTGGAGCTCAGCAGAAGCCACGTTTTACCCCTAGACCGGGAGGACATTTTCAGCATACCCATGGAGGAGGTAGCTCGCACAATCACAACGGCACCAAGAATGGTAATGGCAATGGAGGAAGCAACGACCAGAACCGTACCAACCCATCAACCCCAGCCAAGAAGGACCTGAGCCAAGTCACTTGCTTTAAGTGTCAGAAGACCGGACATTATGCCAATGAATGTCCTGAAGGCCAGAATGGCAATGGAAGTTCTGGGAAGAAGCCGAACCCTTTCAACAGGGGACAGGTGAACCACGTTAACGTGGAGGAGGTTGAAGAGCAGCCGGATGCCGTAATCAGTAAGTTTTTGGTTAAGTCATTTACTGCACTCATTCTTTTTGATACTGGTGCATCGCATTCATACATATCAAGGGGATTTGTGAATAAGTATAACCTGCCCACTAAGGTTCTTAGAACACCTATGCTAGTAAGCTCACTAGGAGCGGAGTATATGGCCAGTCAAGGATGTTTTCAAGTGCCATTGAGTATAGGTAGGCATGTGTTTCCCTCGGATTTAAACATTTTGGAATTACAAGGATTGGATGTAATTCTGGGCATGGATTGGTTGTCGATGTATGGAGGAAACATCGATTGTGCCAGTAAGACAATTTCGCTTACTACCCCAGAAGGGAGAAGGAACAAGTATGTATCCCGACATGTGCCAAAAGTGACTCAAGTAAATTGTTTAACAGGAGTTGTGCAGGAGGAAGTACCAGTGGTAAGGGATTTCCCTGAAGTATTTCCAGAGGAGTTACCAGGCATGCCACCAGATAGAGATATTGAGTTTTTGATTGAGCTATTGCCAGGCACAGGGCCAATATCAAAGATGTTAGTAATATGCCCTAGAGGCAATAATAAATTGATTATTATTATATTTCCTTGTTCATGATAATCGTTTATTATCCATGCTAGAATTGTATTGATAGGAAACTCAGATACATGTGTGGATACATAGACAACACCATGTCCCTAGTAAGCCTCTAGTTGACTAGCTCGTTGATCAATAGATGGTTACGGTTTCCTGACCATGGACATTGGATGTCATTGATAACGGGATCACATCATTAGGAGAATGATGTGATGGACAAGACCCAATCCTAAGCCTAGCACAAGATCATGTAGTTCGTATGCTAAAGCTTTTCTAATGTCAAGTATCATTTCCTTAGACCATGAGATTGTGCAACTCCCGGATACCGTAGGAGTGCTTTGGGTGTGCCAAACGTCACAACGTAACTGGGTGGCTATAAAGGTACACTACAGGTATCTCCGAAAGTGTCTGTTGGGTTGGCACGAATCAAGACTAGGATTTGTCACTCCATGTAAACGGAGAGGTATCTCTGGGCCCACTCGGTAGGACATCATTATAATGTGCACAATGTGACCAAGGAGTTGATCACAGGATGATGTGTTACGGAACGAGTAAAGAGACTTGCCGGTAACGAGATTGAACAAGGTATCGGGATACCGACGATCGAATCTCGGGCAAGTATCGTACCGATGGACAAAGGGAATTGCATATGGGATTGATTAAGTCCTTGACATCGTGGTTCATCTGATGAGATCATCGTGGAGCATGTGGGTGTTGGGGAACGCAGTAATTTCGAAAATTTTCCTACGCACACGCAAGATCATGGTGATGCACAACAATGAGAGGGGAGAGTGTTGTCTACGTACCAACGCAGACCGACTGCGGAAGCGATCACACAACATAGAGGAAGTAGTCGTACGTCTTCTTCCCGATCCGACCGATCGAAGCACCGTTACTCCGGCACCTCCGAGTTCTTAGCACACGTTCAGCTCGATGACGTTCCTCGGGCTCCGATCCAGCAAAGCGTCGAGGAAGAGTTCCGTCAGCACGACGGCGTGATGACGATCTTGATGTACTACCGACGCAGGGCTTCGCCTAAGCACTGTAACGGTATGATCAAGGTGGAATTTGGTGGCAGGGGGCACCGCACACGGCTAAGGAACGATCTCAAGGATCAACTTGTGTGTCTTGGGGTGTCCCCTGCCCCCGTATATAAAGGTTGGAGGAGGGGGAGCTGGCCGGCCAGGGAGAGGGAGGCGCAGGGGAGTCCTACTCCCACCGGGAGTAGGACTCCCCCCTCCAATCCTATTCCAATTAGGACTCTCGGGGGGAAAGGAGAAAGAGGGGGGGGGGGGGCGGCCCCTTCTCCTAGTCCCACTAGGACTTGGGGAAAGGGGGGCGCCGGCCAGCTATGGGCTGCCCCTTTTCTCTTTTTCCACTAAGGCCCAATAGGCCCATTAGTCTCCCGGGGGGTTCCGGTAACCCTCCCGGTATTCCGGTAAAATCCCGATTTCACCCGGAACACTTCCTATGTCCAAACATAGGCTTCCAATATATCAATCTTTACGTCTCGACCATTTTGAGACTCCTCGTCATGTCCGTGATCTCATCCGGGACTCCGGACAACCTTCGGTACATCAGAATGCATAAACTCATAATAACTGTCATCGTAACGTTAAGCGTGCGGACCCTACGGTTCGAGAACAATGTAGACATGACCGAGATACGTCTCCGGTCAATAACCAATAGCGGGACCTGGATGCCCATATTGGCTCCTACATATTCTACGAAGATCTTTATCGGTCAGACCGCATAACAACATACGTTGTTCCCTTTGTCATCGGTATGTTACTTGCCCGAGATTCGATCGTCGGTATCCAATACCTAGTTCAATCTCGTTACTGGCTAGTCTCTTTACTCGTTCCGTAATACATCATCTCACAACTAACATATTAGTTGCAGTGCTTGCAAGGCTTATGTGATGTGCATTACCGAGAGGGCCCAGAGATACCTCTCCGACAATCGGAGTGACAAACCCTAATCTCGAAATACGCCAACCCAACATCTACCATTGGAGACACCTGTAGTACTCCTTTATAATCACCCAGTTACGTTGTGACGTTTGGTAGTACCCAAAGTGTTCCTCCGGTAAACGGGAGTTGCATAATCTCATAGTTATAGGAACATGTATAAGTCATGAAGAAAGCAATAGCAACATACTAAACGACCGGGTGCTAAGCTAATGGAATGGGTCATGTCAATCAGATCATTCTACTAATGATGTGACCTCGTTAATCAAATAACAACTCTTTGTTCATGGTCAGGAAACATAACCATCTTTGCTTAACGAGCTAGTCAAGTAGAGGCATACTAGTGACACTCTGTTGGTCTATGTATTCACACATGTATTATGTTTCCGGTTAATACAATTCTAGCATGAATAATAAACATTTATCATGATATAAGGAAATAAATAATAACTTTATTATTGCCTCTAGGGCATATTTCCTTCAGTCTCCCACTTGCACTAGAGTCAATAATCTAGATTACACAGTAATGATTCTAACACCCATGGAGCCTTGGTGCTGATCATGTTTTGCTCGTGGAAGAGGCTTAGTCAACGGGTCTGCAACATTCAGATCCGTATGTATCTTGCAAATCTCTATGTCTCCCACCTGGACTAAATCCCGGATGGAGTTGAAGCGTCTCTTGATGTGTTTGGTTCTTTTGTGAAATCTGGATTCCTTTGCCAAGGCAATTGCACCAGTATTGTCACAGAAGATTTTCATTGGACCCGATGCACTAGGTATGACACCTAGATCGGATATGAACTCCTTCATCCAGACTCCTTCGTTTGCTGCTTCCGAAGCAGCTATGTACTCCGCTTCACATGTAGATCCCGCTACGACGCTTTGTTTAGAACTGCACCAACTGACAGCTCCACCGTTTAAAGTAAACACATATCCGGTTTGCGATTTAGAATCGTCCGGATCAGTGTCAAAGCTTGCATCAACGTAACCTCTTACGGTGAGCTCTTTGTCACCTCCATATACGAGAAACATATCCTTAGTCCTTTTCAGGTATTTCAGGATGTTCTTGACTGCTGTCCAGTGATCCATTCCTGGATTACTTTGGTACCTCCCTGCTAAACTTATAGCAAGGCACACATCAGGTCTGGTACACAGCATTGCATACATGATAGAGCCTATGGCTGAAGCATAGGGAACATCTTTCATTTTCTCTCTATCTTCTGCAGTGGTCGGGCATTGAGTCTTACTCAACTTCATACCTTGTAACACAGGCAAGAACCCTTTCTTTGCTTGATCCATTTTGAACTTCTTCAAAATTTTGTCAAGGTATGTGCTCTGTGAAAGTCCAATTAAGCGTTTTGATCTATCTCTATAGATCTTTATGCCTAATATGTAAGCAGCTTCCCCGAGGTCTTTCATCGAAAAACTTTTATTCAAGTATCCCTTTATGCTATCCAGAAATTCTATATCATTTCCAATCAGCAATATGTCATCCACACATAATATTAGAAATGCTACAGAGCTCCCACTCACTTTCTTGTAAATACAGGCTTCTCCAAAAGTCTGTATAAAGCCAAATGCTTTGATCACACTATCAAAGCATTTATTCCAACTCCGAGATGCTTGCACCAGTCCATAAATGGATCGCTGGAGTTTGCATACTTTGTTAGCTCCCTTTGGATCGACAAAACCTTCTGGTTGTATCATATACAACTCTTCTTCCAGAAATCCATTCAGGAATGCAGTTTTGACATCCATCTGCCATATTTCATAATCATAAAATGCGGCAATTGCTAACATAATTCTGACAGACTTAAGCATCGCTACGGGTGAGAAGGTCTCATCGTAGTCAACTCCTTGAACTTGTCGAAAACCTTTCGCGACAAGTCGAGCTTTATAGACAGTAATATTACCGGCAGCGTCAGTCTTTTTCTTGAAGATCCATTTATTCTCAATTGCTTGCCGATCATCGGGCAAGTCAACCAAAGTCCATACTTTGTTTTCATACATGGATCCCATCTCAGATTTCA
Source organism: Triticum monococcum (assembly GCA_034509565.1). Lineage (NCBI taxonomy): Eukaryota > Viridiplantae > Streptophyta > Magnoliopsida > Poales > Poaceae > Triticum > Triticum monococcum. Next base: position 635,760,653 of record CM067847.1, on the reverse strand, counting down.
TGGCCTCAAGCCACTTTGCGGAATCTGGGCTCACCATCGCTTCTTCATAGTTCGTAGGTTCATCATGATCTAGCATCATGACTTCCAGAACTGGATTACCGTACCACTCTGGTGCGGATCTCACTCTGGTTGATCTACGTGGTTCAGTAGTATCTTGTTCTGAAGCTTCATGATCATCATCATTAGCTTCCTCACTGATTGGTATAGGTGTCGCAGAAACAGTTTTCTGTGATGTACTATTTTCCAATAAGGGAGCAGGTACAGTTACCTCGTCAAGTTCTACTTTCCTCCCACTCACTTCTTTCGAGAGAAACTCCTTCTCTAGAAAGTTTCCGAATTTAGCAACAAAAGTCTTGCCTTCGGATCTGTGATAGAAGGTGTATCCAATAGTTTCCTTTGGATATCCTATGAAGACACATTTCTCCGATTTGGGTTCGAGCTTATCAGGTTGAAGCTTTTTCACATAAGCATCGCAGCCCCAAACTTTAAGAAACGGCAACTTTGGTTTCTTGCCAAACCATAGTTCATAAGGTGTCGTCTCAACGGATTTTGATGGTGCCCTGTTTAACGTGAATGCGGCCGTCTCTAAAGCATAACCCCAAAACGATAGCGGTAAATCAGTAAGAGACATCATAGATCGCACCATATCTAGTAAAGTACGATTACGACGTTCGGACACACCATTACGTTGTGGTGTTCCGGGTGGCGTGAGTTGCGAAACTATTCCACAATTTTTCAAATGTACACCAAACTCGTAACTCAAATATTCTCCTCCACGATCAGATCGTAGAAACTTTATTTTCTTGTTACGATGATTTTCAACCTCACTCTGAAATTCTTTGAACTTTTCAAATGTTTCAGACTTATGTTTCATTAAGTAGATATACCCATATCTGCTTAAATAATCTGTGAAGGTGAGAAAATAACGATATCCGCCACGAGCCTCAATATTCATCGGACCACATACATCGGTATGTATGATTTCCAATAAATCTGTTGCTCTCTCCATAGTACCGGAGAACGGTGTTTTAGTCATCTTGCCTATGAGGCACGGTTCGCAAGTACCAAGTGATTCATAATCAAGTGGTTCCAAAAGCCCATCAGTATGGAGTTTCTTCATGCGCTTTACACCGATATGACCTAAACGGCAGTGCCACAAATAAGTTGCACTATCATTATTAACTTTGCATCTTTTGGCTTCTACATTATGAATATGTGTATCACTATCTTCGAGATTCAACAAGAATAGACCACTTTTCAAAGGTGCATGACCATAAAAGATATTACTCATATAAATAGAACAACCATTATTCTCTGATTTAAATGAATAACCGTCTCGCATTAAACAAGATCCAGATATAATGTTCATGCTCAACGCTGGCACCAAATAACAATTATTTAGGTCTAATATTAATCCCGAAGGTAGATGTAGAGGTAGCGTGCCGACCGCGATCACATCGACTTTGGAACCGTTTCCCACGCGCATCGTCACCTCGTCCTTTGCTAGCATCCGCTTATTCCGTAGTCCCTGTTTCGAGTTGCAAATATTAGCAACAGAACCAGTATCAAATACCCAGGTGCTACTGCGAGCTCTAGTAAGGTACACATCAATAACATGTATATCACATATACCTTTGCTCACTTTGCCATCCTTCTTATCCGCCAAATACTTGGGGCAGTTCCGCTTCCAGTGACCAGTCTGCTTGCAGTAGAAGCACTCAGTTTCAGGCTTAGGTCCAGACTTGGGTTTCTTCTCCTGAGCAGCAACTTGCTTGCTGTTCTTCTTGAAGTTTCCCTTCTTCTTCCCTTTGCCCTTTTTCTTGAAACTAGTGGTTTTGCTAACCATCAACACTTGATGCTCCTTCTTGATTTCTACCTCCGCAGCTTTCAGCATTGCGAAGAGCTCGGGAATAGTCTTGTTCATCCCTTGCATATTATAGTTCATCACGAAGCTCTTGTAGCTTGGTGGCAGTGATTGGAGAATTCTGTCAATGACGCAGTCATCTGGAAGATTAACTCCCATCTGAATCAAGTGATTATTATACCCAGACATTTTGAGTATATGCTCACTGACAGAACTGTTCTCCTCCATCTTGCAGCTATAGAACTTATTGGAGACTTCATATCTCTCAATTCGGGCATTTGCTTGAAATATTAACTTCAACTCCTGGAACATCTCATATGCTCCATGACGTTCAAAACGTCGTTGAAGTCCCGATTCTAAGCCGTAAAGCATGGCACACTGAACTATCGAGTAGTCATCAGCTTTGCTCTGCCAGACGTTCATAACATCTGGTGTTGCTCCAGCAGCAGGCCTGTCACCCAGCGGTGCTTCCAGGACGTAATTCTTCTATGCAGCAATGAGGATGATCCTCAGGTTACGGACCCAGTCCGTGTAATTGCTACCATCATCTTTCAACTTTGCTTTCTCAAGGAACGCATTAAAATTCAACGGAACAATAGCACGAGCCATCTATCTACAATCAACATAAACAAGCAAGATACTATCAGGTACTAAGTTCATGATAAGTTTAAGTTCAGTTAATCAAATTACTTAGGAACTCCCACTTAGATAGACATCCCTCTAATCTTCTAAGTGATCACGTGATCCAAATCAACTAAACCATAACCGATCATCACGTGAGATGGAGTAGTTTTCAATGGTGAACATCATTATGTTGATCATATCTACTATATGATTCACGCTCGACCTTTCGGTCTCCGTGTTCCGAGGCCATATCTGTATATGCTTGGCTCGTCAAGTATAACCTGAGTATTCTGCGTGTGCAACTGTTTTGCACCCGTTGTATTTGGACGTAGAGCTTATCACACCCGATCATCACGTGGTGTCTGGGCACGACGAACTTTGGCAACGGTGCATACTCAGGGAGAACACTTCTTGATAATTTTTAGTGAGAGATCATCTTATAATGCTACCGTCAATCAAAGCAAGATAAGATGCATAAAAGGGATAAACATCACATGCAATCAATATAAGTGATATGATATGGCTATCATCATCTTGTGCTTGTGATCTCCATCTCCGAAGCACCGTCATGATCACCATCGTCACCGACGCGACACCTTGATCTCCATCGTAGCATCGTTGTTGTCTCGCCAATCTTATGCTTCCACGACTATCACTACCGTTTAGTAATAAAGTAAAGCATTACATCGCGATTGCATTCCATACAATAAAGCGACAACCATATGGCTCCTGCCAGTTGCCGATAACTCGGTTACAAAACATGATCATCTCATACAATAAAATCAGCATCATGCCTTGACCATATCACATCACAACATGCCCTGCAAAAACAAGTTAGACGTCCTCTACTTTGTTGTTGCAAGTTTTACGTGGCTGCTACGGGCTTAAGTAAGAACTCATCTCACCTACGCATCAAAACCACAACGATAGTTCATCAAATAGACTCCGTTTTAACCTTCTCAAGGACCGGGCGTAGTCACACTCGGTTCAACTAAAGTTGGAGAGAAAGTCTTCCGCAAGCCATCTATGTGCAAAGCACGTCGAGGGAACCGGTCTCGTGTAAGAGTATGCGTAAGGTTGGTCCGGATCGTCTCACCCAACAATACCGCCGAACCAAAGTATGACATGCTGGTAGGCAATATGACTTGTATCGCCCACAACTCACTTGTGTTCTACTCGTGCAAATACCATCAAACCATAAAACCTAGGCTCGGATGCCACTGTTGGGGAACGCAGTAATTTCGAAAATTTTCCTACGCACACGCAAGATCATGGTGATGCACAGCAACGAGAGGGGAGAGTGTTGTCTACGTACCAACGCAGACCGACTGCGGAAGCGATCACACAACGTAGAGGAAGTAGTTGTACGTCTTCTTCCCGATCCGACCGATCCAAGCACCGTTACTCCGGCACCTCCGAGTTCTTAGCACACGTTCAGCTCGATGACGTTCCTCGGGCTCCGATCCAGCAAAGCGTCGAGGAAGAGTTCCGTCAGCACGACGGCGTGATGACGATCTTGATGTACTACCGACGCAGGGCTTCGCCTAAGCACTGTAACGGTATGATCGAGGTGGAATTTGGTGGCAGGGGGCACCGCACACGGCTAAGGAACGATCTCAAGGATCAACTTGTGTGTCTTGGGGTGTCCCCTGCCCCCGTATATAAAGGTTGGAGGAGGGGGAGCCGGCCGGCCAGGGAGAGGGAGGCGCAGGGGAGTCCTACTCCCACCGGGAGTAGGACTCCCCCCCTCCAATCCTATTCCAATTAGGACTCTCGGGGGGAAAGGAGAAAGAGGGGGGGGGGGGGGGGGCGGCCCCTTCTCCTAGTCGCACTAGGACTTGGGGAAAGGGGGGCGCCGGCCAGCTATGGGCTGCCCCTTTTCTCTTTTTCCACAAAGGCCCAATAGGCCCATTAGTCTCCCGGGGGGTTCCGGTAACCCTCCCGGTATTCCGGTAAAATCCCAATTTCACCCGGAACACTTCCTTTGTCCAAACATAGGCTTCCAATATATCAATCTTTATGTCTCGACCATTTCGAGACTCCTCGTCATGTCCGTGATCTCATCCGGGACTCCGAACAACCTTCGGTACATCAGAATGCATAAACTCATAATAACTGTCATCGTAACGTTAAGCGTGCGGACCCTACGGTTCGAGAACAATGTAGACATGACCGAGATACGTCTCCGGTCAATAACCAATAGCGGGACCTGGATGCCCATATTGGCTCCTAAATATTCTACGAAGATCTTTATCGGTCAGACCGCATAACAACATATGTTGTTCCCTTTGTCATCGGTATGTTACTTGCCCGAGATTCGATCGTCGGTATCCAATACCTAGTTCAATCTCGTTACTGGCTAGTCTCTTTACTCGTTCCGTAATACATCATCTCACAACTAACATATTAGTTGCAGTGCTTGCAAGGCTTATGTGATGTGCATTACCGAGAGGGCCCAGAGATACCTCTCCGACAATCGGAGTGACAAACCCTAATCTCGAAATACGCCAACCCAACATCTACCATTGGAGACACCTGTAGTACTCCTTTATAATCACCCAGTTACGTTGTGACGTTTGGTAGTACCCAAAGTGTTCCTCCGGTAAATGGGAGTTGCATAATCTCATAGTTATAGGAACATGTATAAGTCATGAAGAAAGCAATAGCAACATACTAAACGATCGGGTGCTAAGCTAATGGAATGGGTCATGTCAATCAGATCATTCTACTAATGATGTGACCTCGTTAATCAAATAACAACTCTTTGTTCATGGTTAGGAAACATAACCATCTTTGATTAACGAGCTAGTCAAGTAGAGGCATACTAGTGACACTCTGTTGGTCTATGTATTCACACATGTATTATGTTTCCGGTTAATACAATTCTAGCATGAATAATAAACATTTATCATGATATAAGGAAATAAATAATAACTTTATTATTGCCTCTAGGGCATATTTCCTTCAGTGGGAGCCAACATGGGTATCCAGATCCCGCTGTTGGTTATTGACCGGAGAACGTCTCGGTCATGTCTGCATGGTTCTCGAACCCGTAGGGTCTACACAATTAAGGTTCGATGACGCTAGGGTTATAAAGGAAGTTTGTATGTGGTTACCGAATGTTGTTCGGAGTCCCGGATGAGATCCCGGACGTCACGAGGAGTTCCGGAATGGTCCGGAGGTAAAGATATATATATATGGGAAGTCCTGTTTTGGTCACCGGAAAAGTTTCGGGTTTTATCGGTAACGTACCGAGACCACCGGGAGGGTCCCGGGGGTCCACCAAGTGGGGCCACAAGCCCCGGAGGGCTGCATGGGCCAAGTGTGGGAGGGGACCAGCCCCAGGTGGGCTGGTGCGCCCCCCACCAAGGCCCAAGGCGCAAGGAAGAGGGGAAGGGGGCAAACCCTAGGGAAGATGGGCCCTAAGGCCCACCCTGGTGCGCCTCCCCCTCTCCCCTCCCCTTGGCCGCCCCTAGATGGGATCTAGGGGGCTGCCGCCACCCCTAGGGAGGGAACCCTAGGTGGGGGCGCAGCCCCTCCCCTTCCCCTATATATTGTTGAGGTTTGGGCTGCCCAATACACATGAGTTCCTCTCTTTCTTGGCGCAGCCCTATCCCTCTCTTTCTCCTCATATCTCGCAGTGCTTGGCGAAGCCGTCCTGGATCACCATGCTCCACCACCACCACACCGTTGTGCTGCTGCTGGATGGAGTCTTCCTCAACCTCTCCCTCTCTCCTCGCTGGATCAAGGCATGGGAGACGTCGTCGGGCTATACGTGTGTTGAACGCGGAGGTGCCGTCCGTTGGACACTAGGATCTCCGGTGATTTGGATCACGACGAGTACGACTCCTTCAACCCCGTTCTCTTGAACGCTTCCGCTTAGCGATCTACAAGGGTATGTAGATGCACTCTCCTTCCCTCGTTGCTGGTTTCTCCATAGATGGATCTTGGTGACACGTAGGAAATTTTTTGAATTTCTGCTACGTTCCCCAACAGTGGCATCATGAGCTTGGTCTATTGCATAGATTCTATGCACGAGTAGAACACAAAGTAGTTGTGGGCGTTGATTTTGTTCAATATGCTTACCGTTACTAGTCCAATCTTGATTCGGCGGCATTGTGGGATGAAGCGGCCCGGACCGACCTTACACGTACTCTTACGTGAGAGTGGTTCCACCGACTGACATGCACTAGTTGCATAAGGTGGCTAGCGGGTGTCTGTCTCTCCCACTTTAGTCGGATCGGATTCGATGAAAAGGGTCCTTATGAAGGGTAAATAGCAATTGGCATATCACGTTGTGGTTTTTGCGTAGGTAAGAAACGTTCTTGCTAGAAACCCATAGCAGCCACGTAAAACATGCAAACAACAATTAGAGGACGTCTAACTTGTTTTTACAGGGTATGCTATGTGATGTGATATGGCCAAGAAGAATGTGATGAATGATATGTGATGTATGAGATTGATCATGTTCTTGTAATAGGAATCACGACTTGCATGTCGATGAGTATGACAACCAGCAGGAGCCATAGGAGTTGTTTTTATTTATTGTATGACCTGCGTGTCATTGAACAACGCCATGTAATTACTTTACTTTATTGCTAACCGTTAGCTGTAGTAGTAGAAGTAATAGTTGGCGAGACAACTTCATGAAGACACGATGATGGAGATCATGATGATGGAGATCATGGTGTCATGCCGGTGACGATGATGATCATGGAGCCCCGAAGATGGAGATCAAAAGCAGCAAAGTGATGATGGCCATATCATGTCACTATTTGATTGCATGTGATGTTTATCATGTTTATACATCTTATTTGCTTAGAACGACGGTAGTAAATAAGATGATCCCTCATTAAAATTTCAAGAAAGTGTTCCCCCTAACTGTGCACCGTTGCGAAAGTTCGTCGTTTCGAAGCACCACGTGATGATCGGGTGTGATAGATTCTTACGTTCACATACAACGGGTGTAAGCCAGATTTACACACGCGAAACACTTAGGTTGACTTGACGAGCCTAGTATGTACAGACATGGCCTTGGAACACAAGAGACCGAAAGGTCGAGCATGAGTCATATAGAAGATACGATCAACATGAAGATGTTCACTGATGTTTACTAGTCCGTCTCACGTGATGATCGGACATGGCCTAGTTGACTCGGATCATGTAATCACTTAGATGACTAGAGGGATGTCTATCTGAGTGGGAGTTCATAAGATGAACTTGTTTATCCTGAACATAGTCAAAAGGTCTTCGCAAATTATGTCATAGCTCGCGCTTCAGTTCTACTGTTTAGATATGTTCCTAGAGAAAATTTAGTTGAAAGTTGATAGTAGCAATTATACGGACTAGGTCCGTAAACTGAGGATTGTCCTCATTGCTTCATAGAAGGCTTATGTCCTTAATGCACCGCTCAGTGTGCTGAACCTCGAACGTCGTCTGTAGATGTTGCGAACATCTGACATACACGTTTTGATAACTACGTGATAGTTCAGTTAAATGGTTTAGAGTTGAGGCACCGAAGATGTTTTGAAACATCGCGAAACATATGAGATGTTTCGAGGGCTGAAATTGGGATTTCAGGCTCGTGCCCACGTCAAGAGGTATAAGACCTCCGACGATTTTCTTAGCCTGCAAACTAAGGGAGAAAAGCTCAATTGTTGAGCTTGTGCTCAGATTGTCTGAGTACAACAATCATTTGAATCGAGTGGGAGTTGATCTTCTAGATGGGATAGTGATGTTTCTCCGAAGTCATTACCACCAAGCTGCTAGAGTTTCGTGATGAACTATAATATATCAGGGACATATATGATGATCCTTGAGATATTCGCGATGTTTGACACCACAAAAGTATAAATCGAGAAGGAGCATCAATTGTTGATGGTTGGTGAAACCACTAGTTTCAAGAAGGGCAAGGGCAAGAAGGGATACTTCATGAAACGGCAATTCAGCTGCTGCTCTAGTGAAGAAACCCAAGGTTGAACCCAAACCCGAGACTTAAGTGCTTCTGTAATAAGAGGAACAGCCACTGGAGCAGAATTACCCTAGATACTTGGTAGATGAGAAGGCTGGCAAAGTCGATAGAAATATATTGGATATACATTGTGTTAATGTGTACTTTACTAGTACTCCCAGTAGCACCATGGTATTAGATACCGGTTCGGTTGCTAAGTGTTAGTAAACTCGAAATAAAAGGCTGCGGAGTAAACGGAGACTAGCTAAATGTGAGCTGGCAATATGTGTTGGAAGTTTTTCCAAGCTTGATGTGATCAAGCATCGCACGCTCCCTCTACCATCGAGATTGGTGTTTGCGTTGAGCATAGACATGATTGGATTATGTCTATCGCAATACGGTTTTTCATTTAAGGAGAATAATGGTTACTCTGTTTATTTGAATAATACCTTCAATGGTCTTGCACCTAAATGAATGGTTTATTAAATCTCGATCGTAGTGATACACATGTTCATGCCAAAAGATATAAGATAGTAATGATAGTACCACCTACTTGTGGCACTGCCACGTAAGTCGTATCGGTATAAAACGCATGAAGAAGCTCCATGTTGATGGATCTTTGGGCTCACTCGTTTTGAAAAGTTTGAGACATGCGAACCATGTCTATTGGTGTATATGCATGAAGAAACTCCATGCAAATGGACCGTTTGGACTCACTTGATTTTGAATCACTTGAGACATGCAAATCATACCACATGGGCAAGATGACTGAAAGCCTCGTTTTCAGTAAAATGGAACTAGAAAGCAACTTGTTGGAAGTAATACATTTTGATGTGTGCAGTCCAATGAGTGCTGAGGCGTGTAGTGGATATCGTTATGTTCTTACTTCATAGTTGATTTGAGTAGATGTTGAGTATATTTACTTGATGAATCACGAGTCTGAATTATTGAAAGGTTCAAGTAATTTCAGGGTGAAGTTGAAAGATCGTCGTGACAAGAGGATAAAATATCTATAATATGATCATAGAGATGAATATCTGAATTACGAGTTTGGCATAGAATTAAGACATTGAGGAAATTGTTTCACAACTAATACAGCCTGGAACACCATAGTGTGATGGTGTGTCCGAACATCATAACTGCACCCTATTGGATATGATGCATACCATGATGTCTCTTATCAAATTACCACGATAGTTTATGGGTCAGGCATTAGAGACAGCCACATTCACTTTAAATAGGGCACCACGTAATTCCGATGAGATGACACCATATGAACTATGGTTTAGAGAAACCTAAGCTGTCATTCCTTAAAAGTTTGGGGCTGCGACGCCTATGTGAAAAAGTTTCAGGCTGATAAGCTCGAACCCAAAGCGGATAAATGCATCTTCATAGGACACCCAAAACAGTTGGGTATACCTCCTGTCTCAGATCCGAAAGCAATAAGGGATTGTTTCTAGAATCGGGTCCTTTCTCGAGGAAAAGTTTCTCTCGAAGGAATTGAGTGGGAGGATAGTGGAGACTTGATGAGGTTATTGAACCGTCTCTTCAACTAGTGTGTGGCAGGGCACATGGAGTTGTTCCTATGGAAACTACACCAATTGAAGTGGTAGCTTATGATAGTGATCATGAAACTTCAGATCAAGTCACTACCAAACTTCGTGGGATGACAAGGAAGCGTACTACTTCAGAGTGGTACGTAATCCTGTCTTGGAAGTCATGTTGCTAGACAACAATGAACGTACGAGGTATGGAGAAGCGATGGTGGGCCTGGATTCCAAAATGGCTCGAGGCCATATAATCCGAGAGAGGATCCATATATGAAAACAAAGTGTAGACTTTGGAAGAACTACTTGATGGTCGTAAGGCTGTTAGGTACATATGGATTTTAAAAGGAAGACGGACAATGATGGTAAGTATCACCATTAAGAAAGCTTGACTTGTCGTTAAGATGTTTTCCGACAAGTTCAAGGAGTTGACTACGATGAGACTTTCTCACTCGTAGCGATGCTAAGAGTCTGTTGGAATTATATTAGCGATTACTGCATTATTTATGAAATCTTGCAGATAGGATGTCAAAAACCATTGTTTCCTCGATGATTTTCTTGAGGAAAGGTTGTATGTGGTACAACCGGAAGGTTTTGTCAACCCTGAAAGATGCTAACAAGTATGCAAAGCTCCAGCAATCCTTCTAAGGACTGGAGTAAGCATCTCGGAGTTTGAATTTATGCTTTGATGAGATGATCAAAGTTTTTGGGTGTATACAAAGTTTATGAGAAACTTGTATTTCCAAAGAAGTGAGTGGGAGCACTATAGAATTTCTGATGAGTATATGTTGTTGACACATTGTTGATCAGAAATGATGTAGAATTTCTGGAAAGCATATAGGGTTATTTGGAAAGTGTTTTTCAATGGAAAGCCTGGATTAAGCTACTTGAACATTGAGCATCAAGATCTATAAGGATAGATCAAAACGCTTAATGGTACTTTCAAATGAATACATACCGTGACAAGATTTTGAAGGGGTTCAAAATGGATCAGCAAAGAAGGAGTTCTTGGCTGTGTTATAAGGTGTGAACATTGAGTAAGACTCGAAACCTGACCGCGGCAGAATAGAGAGAAAGGATGAAGGTCGTCCCCTATGCTTTAGACATAGGCTCTACAGTATGCTATGCTGTGTACTGCACCTGAAGTGTGCCTTGCCATGAGGCAGTCAAGGGGTACAAGAGTGATCCAAGAATGGATCACAAGACAGCGGTCAAAGTTATCCTTAGTAACTGGTGGACTAAACAATTTTCTCGATTATGGAGGTGGTAAAAGAGTTCGTCGTAAAGGGTTACGCCGATGCAAATTTTGACACTAATCCAGATTATTCTGAGTAGTAAACTAGATTCGTATAGTAGAGCAGTTATTTGGAATAGCTCCAAATGTAGCGTAGTAGTTGCATCTACAAGATGACATAGAAATTTGTGAAGTACATACGGATCTGAATGTTGCAGACCCGTTGACTGAAACCTCTATCACAAGCATAACATGATCAAACCCAAAAACTCTTTGGGTGTTAGTCACATGGGGATGTGACCTTGAGTGTTAATCACATATCGATGTGAACTGGATTATTGACTCTAGTGCAAGTGGGAGACTGTTGGAAATATGCCCTAGAGGCAATAATAAATTGATTATTATTATATTTCCTTGTTCATGATAATCGTTTATTATCCATGCTAGAATTGTATTGATAGGAAACTCAGATACATGTGTGGATACATAGACAACACCATGTCCCTAGTAAGCCTCTAGTTGACTAGCTCGTTGATCAATAGATGGTTACGGTTTCCTGACCATGGACATTGGATGTCATTGATAACGGGATCACATCATTAGGAGAATGATGTGATGGACAAGACCCAATCCTAAGCCTAGCACAAGATCATGTAGTTCGTATGCTAAAGCTTTTCTAATGTCAAGTATCATTTCCTTAGACCATGAGATTGTGCAACTCCCGGATACCGTAGGAGTGCTTTGGGTGTGCCAAACGTCAAAACGTAAATGGGTGGCTATAAAGGTACACTACAGGTATCTCCGAAAGTGTCTGTTGGGTTGGCACAAATCAAGACTGGGATTTGTCACTCCGTGTAAACGGAGAGGTATCTCTGGGCCCACTCGGTAGGACATCATTATAATGTGCACAATGTGACCAAGGAGTTGATCACGGGATGATGTGTTACGGAATGAGTAAAGAGACTTGCCGGTAACGAGATTGAACAAGGTATCGGGATACCGACGATCGAATCTCGGGCAAGTATCGTACCGATGGACAAAGGGAATTGCATACGGGATTGATTAAGTCCTTGACATCGTGGTTCATCCGATGAGATCATCGTGGAGCATGTGGGAGCCAACATGGGTATCCAGATCCCGCTGTTGGTTATTGACCGGAGAATGTCTCGGTCATGTCTGCATGGTTCTCAAACCCGTAGGGTCTACACACTTAAGGTTCGATGACGCTAGGGTTATAAAGGAAGTTTGTATGTGGTTACCGAATGTTGTTCGGAGTCCCGGATGAGATCCCGGATGTCACGAGGAGTTCCGGAATGGTCCGGAGGTAAAGATTTATATATGGGAAGTCCTGTTTTGGTCACCGGAAAAGTTTCGGGTTTTATCGGTAATGTACCGGGACCACCGGGAGGGTCCCGGGGGTCCATCAAGTGGGGCCACAAGCCCTGGAGGGCTGCATGGGCCAAGTGTGGGAGGGGACCAGCCCCAGGTGGGCTGGTGCGCCCCCCACCAAGGCCCAAGGCGCAAGGAAGAGGGGAAGGGGGCAAACCCTAGGGAAGATGGGCCCTAAGGCCCACCCTGGTGCGCCTCCCCCTCTCCCCTCCCCTTGGCCGCCCCTAGATGGGATCTAGGGGGCTGCCGCCACCCCTAGGGAGGGAACCCTAGGTGGGGGCGCAGCCCCTTCCCTTCCCCTATATATAGTTGAGGTTTGGGCTGCCCAATACACATGAGTTCCTCTCTTTCTTGGCGCAGCCCTATCCCTCTCTTTCTCCTCATATCTCGCAGTGCTTGGCGAAGCCCTGCTGGATCACCACGCTCCTCCACCACCACCACGCCGTTGTGCTACTGCTGGATGGAGTCTTCCTCAACCTCTCCCCCTCTCCTTGCTGGATCAAGGCATGGGAGACGTCGTCGGGCTGTACGTGTGTTGAACGCGGAGTTGGCGTCCGTTCGGCACTAGGATCTCCGGTGATTTGGATCACGACGAGTACGACTCCTTCAACCCCGTTCTCTTGAACGCTTCCGCTTAGCGATCTACAAGGGTATGTAGATGCACTCTCCTTCCCTCGTTGCTGGTTTCTCCATAGATGGATCTTGGTGACACGTAGGAATTTTTTTGAATTTCTGCTACATTCCCCAACAAAAGAGACCATACAGGATGCCTGCAAAGGATTTGGTGGAAATTAAGAAGCAGATTAAAGTGTTACTGGATAAGGGATATATTCGCCCAAGTTCTTCGCCATGGGGATCGCCAGTACTTCTAGTGGAGAAGAAGGATGGAGCGTTAAGGATGGTTGTTGATTATCGAGGATTGAATGAAGTAATTATCAAGAACAAGTACCCACTACCAATGATCAATGATCTGTTTGATCGATTGCAAGAAGCTAAGGTATTTTCCAAGATCGATCTGCGATCAGGATACCACCAGTTGAAGATTCGAGAACAGGATATTCCTAAGACAGCTTTTACCACCAGGTATGGGCTGTACGAGTATACCGTTATGTCATTTGGTCTGACTAACGCACCTGCATATTTTATGAACATGATGAACAAAGTGTTTATGGAGTTCTTGGATAAGTTCTTCGTGGTGTTCATTGATGATATCCTGGTTTACTCGAAGAATGAAGAGGAGCATAAGGAACACTTGCGATTGGTACTTGAGAAGCTCAGAGAACATCAGTTGTATGCCAAGTTCAGCAAATGTGAGTTTTAGTTGAAGGAAGTAGGATTCCTCGGACACGTTATATCCGGAGAAGGAATAGCAGTTGATCCCACTAAAGTTGATACCGTGACCAAGTGGGAAGCACCAACCACGGTTGGAGAGATACATAGTTTTCTTGGACTCGCAGGATACTACCGAAGATTCATTGAGAATTTCTCCAAGATTGCAAAGCCTATGACGGAGTTATTAAAGAAGGATACCAAGTTCAAATGGACTGAGGAATGTGAGGATAGTTTCCAGGAGTTGAAGAAACGCTTGGTTACTTCACCAGTGTTGATTTTGCCAGATCAGACCAAGGACTATGAGGTGTATTGCGACGCTTCATGCCGAGGACTTGGAGCAGTGCTTATGCAGGAAGGGAGAGTTGTTTCATATGCCTCAAGACAACTAAAACCTCATGAGTTGAATTATGCTACACATGATTTGGAATTAGCAGCCGTAGTGCATGCATTGAAAACATGGAGACATTTCCTCATTGGAAACCATTATGAGGTGTACACGGATCATAAGAGTTTGAAATACATTTTCACGCAGAAGGAGTTAAACCTCAGACAAAGGAGATGGTTGGAGCTCATCAAGGATTATGATATGAGATTGCATTACCATCCCGGAAAGGCTTATGTAGTAGCTGACGCATTAAGCCGTGAGAGCCATATCAATACATTAATGACGGGAGAAATACCAAGGGAGTTAGCCGAAAATCTTCGAGAGTTATGTTTGGAAATAGTTCCGAGAGGCTATGTAGCGGCATTGGAGATTAAGTCAACTTTGATGGATGGAATCAGAGAAGCTCAGAAGACTGACAAGGAGATTGCCTCTATAAAGGAGAAAATAAGCGAAGGAAAGGCTAAAGGATTTCGTAAGGATGATCACGACACCTTATGGTTTGAAGACCGTGTTTATGTGCCTAATGACCCGGAGATTAGGAAGCTAATTCTGCAAGAGGCACATGATTCACCATATTCGATTCACCCAGGAAATATCAAGATATATTTGGATTTGAAGGATATTTTCTGGTGGACCGGAATGAAGAAGGATATTGCGGAGTATGTAGCAGTTTGTGATGTGTGTCAGAGAGTAAAGGCAGAGCATCAGAAGCCAGCAGGATTGTTACAACCATTGCCGATACCCGAATGGAAGTGGAATAAGTTAGGCATGGATTTTATCATGGGATTACCCAGGACTCGTTCAAGCTATGACTCAATTTGGGTTGTAGTCGATCGGTTGACGAAGGTAGCTCATTTCATCCCGGTAAAGACCACGTACACCAGCGCTAAGTTGGCAAAGATATACATGACCAGGATCGTATGTTTGCATGGAGTTCCGAGGAGTATCGTATCAGATAGAGGAACCCAGTTTACCTCAAAGTTCTGGACGCAGTTGCATGAAACTTTGGGAACTAGGCTAGAATTCAGTACAACTTTTCATCCATAGACAGATGGACAGATCGAGAGAGTCAACAGATTTTGGAGGATATGCTGAGAGCTTGTGCGCTAGATTATGGATCTAGTTGGGACGCCAATTTGCCATATGCAGAGTTCTCTTACAACAACAGTTACCAAACTAGTTTAAAGATGGCCCCTTTCGAAGCTTTGTACGGAAGGAGGTGCAGGACACCGTTGTCATGGGACGAAGTTGGAGACCGCCAGTTGTTTGGGCCTGATTTGGTTAAAGAGTCTGAACAAAAGGTGAAATTGATTCGCGATAGGCTCAAGGTAGCTCAGTCCAGACATAAGAGTTATGCAGATTCTAAACGCAAGGAGACTGTTTACGAAGTTGGAGATAGAGCTTATCTTCGAGTATCCCCACTTCGGGGAACAAAGCGTTTTGGTGTTAAGGGAAAGTTAGCGCCATGATTTGTAGGACCATATCGAGTTTTGGAGCGTATGGGAGAAGTGGCCTACAAGTTGGAATTGCCCGAAGGATTGTCAGGAGTTCATGATGTGTTCCACATTTCTTAGTTGAAGAAGTGCCATGCGGAGATGGCTGACATACCCTTGAGAGACACAGTGCTATTGGAAACAATTCAGTTGGATAACGATTTGACCTATGAGGAGAAACCAATTAAGATTCTCGAGTTTGCCAGCCGAGTCACTCGCAGCAAAGTTATCAAGTTTTGCAAAGTTCAGTGGAGCCACCACACGGAGGACGAAGCCACCTGGGAACGAGAGGAAGATTTGCTCAATGACCACCCTCACCTATTTTCTAGCCAACCCGAATCTCGAGGGCGAGATTCATCTTAAGGGGGGTAGGTTTGTAACATCCCAAATTTTTAATTTGGAATGTTATACACTAGATCATCATTGCATATCATATTTTATTTTGCTTTTGGTTTGATCCTAGAAATTTCTGTGCAAATCAAGGACCCACGGAGAGAGTTGGGGAATTCATTATTTTCATATTTGAGTTTTCTCAAATTTTGAGAATAGGATCATTTGATTTTAATTATTTTATCATCAATTATTTCTATTACAAAAATATGAGAGAGGGAATAAAATGAATTTCCCAAAATAAAGAAATATTGAGGATTTAATAATAAAATCAAATAAGATTTTATTCGGAGTTTTTTGTTATTTTATTTGAATTTAGGAAAAATGTGCGTTTTTCAAAATTGCATTTAGGCCCCAAATAACTGTTCACCTTGTGCGGCTTGATTTTATAAGCCCGGGAAAATTTATTTCGGGATTTTTGGAGTCCGTTTAGTATTTCTTTTTATTTTTCTTCTGCGCGTAATTATTATTAAAAAAAAGGCAACCGACCTAACCGGGCCGCGTCCAACTAGGACTCTGGCCCGGCGGGCTTTATAAGCCGGGGCGCCCGAGGCCGAAGCCAGCCCAGCCGCCGCCGCCCCCAAACCCTAGCCCCGCGCCTGCCGCCGGCGCCGGCGCCGGCACCGCCCGCTCACGCCACCGCCCGCGCCGCCGTCACACGCCGCTCGCGCCACCGGCCACCGCCGCCGGACCCCGTCGCCGCCGACCCGCCGCCCGAGGTGCCTCGATTTCCGTGCCGCCGTTTTTCTCAAAAAAACCGTTCGGTTTTTCGTCGGTTTTTTTGGTTTCCGTCTTTTTGTTTAGATCGATTTTTTTCGGTTTAGGTTATTTAGCGAGCGTTCATCCGTTCGTTCGTTCTAGCGAGCTTTCGTCGTTTTTCTTTTTCTCGGATTAAATCCGCGATTTTTCTGATTGCAATTTCTGATCCGATTTTCGTTTTAGTATAACTTTTCGCTCGTTTATCGGAATCAGGCGATTCAAGCGCCTGGAGTTTCGTCTCGAAACCCTCTATCCGTTTAACCAACTTAAACAAGTTTTTGCTACTGTAAAATTTGACTTAGATCCAGATTAGTAGAAGGAAGTTGTTTTCTTTCGTCGTTTGACTTTCGTTGCTTCGTTCGATTTGATTCTTTTTGCAAACCGGAGTTCTTAAGTTGAACCTTCTGGTTAGATCTCTTATTTGAGTTTTACCTGTGCATTAGATGAGTGCTTATTGTATGCTTGTTTGTTTATCTGTGATAGAATATCCGGAGTGCGCCGCCTGTTACTTCGAATCGCTAGGTTTCGCGGATCATCAGCAAGGCAAGTAACACTTTGATCATACCTTTTCTACTACCCAGTTTTTATTGCATTAGATCAAATCCTCAAACATTGCATGATTAGGATCTAATTAAATTGTGGGATGGGAAGTAGATGAGGTAGTACCTATTTCCTGTTATATTATCGAACCCTTGGGAGTTACTTCTACATTTGCCTATTATGCCATGCTATGCTAGTAGACGTGGATTGGGTGAGTGATATCCATGACAGATGTGAGTTTGCTAATTAATGGTTTATCTAAGGTGGCAACTTAAACACACATCTGGGTGGATTAAGGTACCTGGGTATTCCAGGATTGCCTGTTTTTTTATGGACCGTCACCCAGGCTCAAAGGGATCATGAGATTATTCATACTAGAAACTTCCGTGTGCAGCCACAAGCCACTATGGGCTCTGGCATAGTTTATTATGTCGTGCGAACTCTTACAGTGGTAGACTAGCAGATGTAGGGAAAAGTAGGTGTAACGGTCTATCCATCGTAAGTTGCTAGCGCTTCTGAAAGACTATGTCTCGGTCATCCATCTTCTCAAACACCATGTAGTGCGAGAAACCAAACGGAGGCGATCGAGTCTTGTGGGGAAAAGTGCGCAAACCTCTGCAGAGTGTATAAACTAATCATGGTTAGCCGTGTCCCCGGTTATGGACATCTTGAGTATCTAGTACTTGGATTATCATGTGAATCTCAACATGTTACTCTAAATTATTTTTGTGGGTTTTGTTTAATGATGCTTAATTGGGATTGAGAATGCTGTCAACCATTCTCAATGTTTAACAACCACCATGATAGTTAAATAAATTTATTCCTTTGCAGTAGGGAAAAATTGGCTTTTTGCAAAAACTGTAACCATAGAGCTCTCCACCAGCCAAATATGCATATAGAATAGCTATTTCATTCCATTACTCTCTATGTGTTACATTGCCAGCATATTCCATGTGCTGACCCGTTTTCGGGCTGCAACGTTAATGTTGCAGACTTTTCAGACGACGATTATGGAGTTTTTAGGTTGTGGTTCTATACTCAGTGATGCCGTTGGAGTTGATGGACTCGCTTATCTTCCAAGCCTTCCGCTGTTATCGTTATTAGATGGCCTTAAGCCATATTTATTGTAATAAGTTCTCTATTGAGACACTCGATGTAATAAGTGTGTGATTGCTACTCTGTTATAAATCCTCCGAGTACGTGTGGTGTCAGCATTACTGATCCAGGGATGCCACCGGAGCACAGAGATTGGACCGTTTGAGGTCTGGTCGCTACATAAAACTAAGCAGTACTGGCAATAACTTAGAGCAATAACAAGCCAAAACATATCAGACATAAACATAAGCTCGCCAGATAGAAGTAAAACTATGGGACTGGGTGGCCCCTTGTTGGTTCGGCAGGGGGACGACATGTTGCACAAAGAGCAGATCAGCGCACGACAACGCGACAGAGAGCACACAAGCAATTTACCCAGGTTCGGGCCGCCGCGAGGCGTAAGTCCCTACTCCTGCTTTAGTGGATTGATGGTGAGATGAATGTGGTGGTGCGTAGTACACTTGCCCGGCAAGGTTTTGCCTCGGGGCCGCAGCGACTACGCGCGTATGGTGGCTTGGGTTTGTCAACTTTCCAACCCTCTAACCCCCTCCTACAAGTGCCATGGGCCTCCTTTTATAGATTAAGGGGTCACCACAGTGACAAAGTGGTCATTATCCACTGATATGATAGCGAACAGTGCTATCATACCTAAATCTGTGGGTTGACAGGATGCATTAAATGCGTCGCTTAGTGTCACATCACTGGTCGCCCGACAAGGCCTGCCGGGCTATCTCGCCAGCTCCGCACCTGCTCTCTTGACACGTCGTAGGACGGGTGTTATATGCAGGTTTCTTCTATAGGAAATGGCTGCCATGTGGTGAACGACTGCCACTTAATCATCTTGCGGCTTGACACCACACTGATCGACAACGTCGGTCGTTGTTGAGTGGTTGGTGGAGTGGTTCTTCCCCTGCGAGCTCCGGCAGGCTCTGCCGGGGAGCCTTGGTTGCTTGCTTCTGGTGGTGGCCTTGCCCCTTGCCGGGTTTGCCTGCCCAGCAAGGGAGGCCCTTCTCTTGCCGACATCTTGCTCCTTAGGCTCGGTCTTGGTCCTTCTGAGCTGCATGTTGGTTCTTCAAATCTCTTGGGTTGGTGCTTCAATCTTGATTTTGTGCCTGTGCACAGTTGGTCAACAAACCCAGGGTTTGTTGCACCGACAGAAGCCTCCGGGCCTGCCCTGAACGCGCTGCTGAGTCTCGTCGGGGTAGGGCTTAATAATTGCACATGCAAGGTTGCTGAAGGGGTTGTCCCCTTGAGTTTTCTGTTGCTGCTTCATTAGCCTTGATTCCAGGCCAGTTTCCAGTTTTCCCGTGTGCGGCGTAAAGCCAATAGTGGTGGGGCCGCTCCAGTGATGGCCCGTGAATGACTTCAACGCATGGGGTAGAAACTGGCAATTTACTCGTCCCACAGCGCGCCCTTATCCTTAGCCACGTATGCGGCATGAATCACGCGGGGTAGGTAACAGAAGCGCGTGGCGCAGGAGAGTACCTTGGAAAGGGCCCGCCTACCTCGAATTGGCAGAGGAGGGCAGTGGTCACCTGTTGATGGAGCAGCTGCCCTTCTCCGCCCGATCTATAAAAGGGGGAGGCGGAGGAGGGCAGAGTCATCCATTTCTGTGTTATCCTTCTTCTTCTCTTGTTCTGCTTCTGCTGGTCATGTTTGAGAAGGAAGCCTGGGGCCAGCCCCCGGGCTCTGGCTTGGGGCATTCGTTGCCTCATGACAGTGTTGACGCTCGAGGAGTGAGCCTGGTCCTTGGAGTGGTGAATCTTTTGATCTCTTCGATGCTCGACCAGGGGGCGGGGCTGGAGATCATTGGTAATCCCAGCATCGCCCCTCCCGGAGGTCTTGGAGCTGTTGTCGATGAGAGGCGCACCTTCCTGCCTGCCGAGGTGATGGTAGCGCTCCATGCCCGTTGTGGGTGATGCTGCTACCATCTCTGCCCCTTCCCCTTTTTCTTCCCCTCTTCTTTTCGTTTGGGGAGGGGTGACAGGCCTTGCTCGTCACCTTGCGCAGCTCCTGAGCACACGCCTCCTGCAGCCCGCGACAAATGACCACTCCGCCGACCCCTTCATTGCCGCCCTCCTACGCCCTCCTTTTACTCTTATTTCCCTCTTGTCCAGATATCCTAGGGAGGAGGAGCAAAGAAAGGAAAAGAGGGGTTATAGGAGGCTTATCTTTTTTCAACCTTAAATTAGCCGGCAATTGCCAAATTTTAACTCCAATAATGTAATCTCTCGAGTCCATCTCAGTGTTCTGTAATGCTTGTACTTGTATCTGCATATCAATGAAAGAGATAAACCTTGCCGGGAACCCGTGCATGTGTATGTCCATGCAGAGGTGGAGTGCCTCTTTATTGTAATTAAATGAATTTTCCCCGGCAAGATATCCTACTGGCACCCCTTTTTGTCTGCCGGAGAGCTCTGTCTGCCGGGGAACAGACTGAGTGCCAGCCCCCCGCCCACTCCTTTTTTACCAAGGGCCACTGCGACCATCCAGGCCGAAGCAGTGTTCGAGCCAAGGATGGGAGCACCCTAGTTCCAAGAGAGCAACAAGGTTTCTCTATGCACAAGTTATAGCTGTGACGCCCTCGATTCAATCGTACACTAATCATACACGCAAATGTGTACGATCAAGATCAAGGACTTACGGGAAGATATCATAATACAACTCTAGACACAAATTAAAATAATACAAGCTTTATATTACAAGCCAGGGGCCTCGAGGGCTCGAATACACAAGAGTCAGCGGAA
The DNA here is from genome assembly GCA_034509565.1 of Triticum monococcum. Taxonomy (NCBI): domain Eukaryota; kingdom Viridiplantae; phylum Streptophyta; class Magnoliopsida; order Poales; family Poaceae; genus Triticum; species Triticum monococcum. The sequence goes on along the minus strand of CM067847.1, from coordinate 635,739,304 downwards.
GCAACAATATCTGAGTACAGACATAAGTTAGACAAGCATGCCTTAATAAGGCCAGCACAAAGCATTTACGATCGAAAAGGCAAGGCCTCCTGCCTGGGAGTCTCCTAACTACTCCTGGTCGTTGGCGGTCTTCACGTAGTAGTAGGCATCAACGGTGGCATCTGGTTCCTGGGCTCCAACATCTGGTTGCATCAACCAGAAAGAATAAAGGGAAAAAAGGGGGAGCAAAGCAACCTTGAGTACTCATCCAAAGTAATCGCAAGCAAGGATCTACACTACATATGCATCGGTATCAAAGAAAAGGATTGTATATGTGGACTGAACTGCAGAATGCTAGAAGAGAAGGGGGAAAGCCTAGCCTATCAAAGACTAGCATCTTCTGGAAACCACCATCTTGGAGCAACAGGAGGGAGTAGAGTAGCATAAAGTAAAGTAGTAGTAGTGTTATCAACCTCGGCGAGAGATCCTTTCTCGACTCCCTGCGAGAAAGCAATACCAGAGCCATACTATCCAGTTCTCATCTCCATTTCTCATATCCATTTCTCATCTCGGGTATCCAGTTCTAGTTGTATCGATCGGGATACAACTCCAAGTGTCCGTTACTGTAGGACAGGCTATCGATAGATGTTTTCTTCCCTGCAGGGGTGCACCAACTTACCCACCATGCTCGATTAACTCCAGCCGGACACACTTTCCTGGGTCATGCACGGCCTCGGCCAAACAATACGCCGCAACCCGACCTAGGCTTAATAGAGAGGCCAGCACGCCGGACTAAACCTATGCCCCTAGGGGTCATGGGCCATCTCCCCGGGAACTCCTGCACGTTGCGAGGGTGACCGGTGAGCAGACCTAGCTACCTCCTTCAACAAGGCAGGTGCTTACACAGTCCAACCCGGCGCGCGCCGCTCAGTCGCTGACGTCTATTAAGCTTCGGCTGATGCATACGACGCATAACTCCCATACTATGCCCACGTGATGGTTAGTTCTATCAGGCCGGAGGTCCCTCGGATTAAATATCCAAATTGTAGTGGATTAGGAACGCGCGATAACAAGCAGAGACTCACGAAAGATGTGACCCCATTGCCCCGTCTCGAGGACTTGCGGCAAGGGCTAGGAATGCCCGGCCACGCCTCGTAATTATCTCGCGGGCACGCTCTAGGTCAACCCGTCTCCACATCACTCGCAATTAAGCTCGCGCGAGTACCCCTCAGGGCCGACCCGTCTTTAGTAACATGGTTCAGTGTAAAGTCATAGTAACCATAGTAACTGTGTGTCCAAACATCAAGGGGAAAACCCGAGGAATCACCCCTGGTGAATTCCACTTGATGCAATCATCAAGGTGAATGTAAGAGGAATCACCCCCGAGGTTCACACTTGAGGGGTTGCACGACAGAGTCGTATTGGAAGTGGTTAAGGAGGAAATCACCCTCGATGACCACGACCGAATAGCTACACTATAGGGTAAACATCAGAAGTGCTGAAGAGGTCTCACCCTCGGCACTCGGTAGTAACCCAGTACTGTCGAGCAACTAAGGGGAAAGTGATGTGCGGTGCCGGGGCCAGGTCTTTGATCCCGTTGATCAGGTCTTCAATGATGAAGCAGGGGCAACAAGGACAAGGTGGGGGTCACTGATGTATCACTAAAACCAACCCATACTAAGCAGTTTATGATAAGCAGGTAAGGTACAATAGCGGATGCAAAAGCAGGCTATGCTTCAGAATAGGAGCAATCAATTACAGTAGCAAAATCTAATGCAAGCATGAGAGAATGGAATGGGCGATATTGGGATGATCAAAGGGGGGGCTTGCCTAGTTGCTCTGGAAAGGAGGGGTCATCATCGACGTAGTCGATCACAGGGGCATCATCGGTCTCAGGGTCTACCAGAGAGAAGAGGTGGAAGAAACAGTAAATATAAAGCAAACATAGCATCACAAAGCATAATGTGGCAATATGTTGTGCCGGGTGTGACCTAACGTATGGCTACACGATAAAGGTAAAGGGGGAATTCAACCGAGAATGATTTCCTGGTTTCGGACCTGTGTCATACAAATGAATGGAGAGGGAATGTTCCATGTTCAGCATGCTAGGGGCATGTGACAGATGAACGGACCGTGTAATCGGATTCGTTGAATTTTTCTGAGCAACTTTCATGTAGAAAACATTTTCATCCGAGATACGGTTTAATTTATATGAATTTTCAAAGATTAAACCATTTTCTGGAATTTATTTTAATAATTAAACTCGAATTAAGTAAAAGGCAAAATAGGCTGGGTGCACCCGGTGCAGTGCACCCAGAGTTGCGCCAGTGGCTGACAGCGAGGCCAGTCAACTGCCCAGTCAGCAGTTGACTGGTCAGTTTGACTAGTCAAAGTGGGGTCTAGTGGGACCCGTATGTCATTGTCTCTCACTCTAGTAGGTTAGGTAATTTTGTTTAATTAACAACGGGGCCCATCTGTTATTGAGTTAGTAGTCTAACTGATGTTGACAAATTAAGTTAATTACCCTAATTAGTTGGAGGGGGTTAAGCTAATGGGGGAGTTAGCACCCCCAAATTAAGCGGGGCTGGCCCGAGTAGGAAATGGCCAGCCGACCATTGAGGAACCCACGCACGCGCGCGGGTGGAGGAGCCCAGCCTGGCCGGCGACGAGCGGCGGCGGGGGCGCCGGCAGGTGGATGCAGGCACGGGAAGCGGCCACCGGTGCGGCCCAAGCTCGGCCAGGCGCGGCCAGGTGAGCGACGCAGGCAGGGCGGCTGGAGGCGGGCTCGGTGGGGCGAGATGCGGCGAAGCGACGGCAACAGCGGCAACGACAGGAGGTCGCCGGAGGCAGCATGTGTCGAGCAGCAGCAGGGGGCGGTGAGAGCGGGAGTGGCAGGCACGGCGGCCGACAGTGGTAGCAGGCAGCGCAAGGAGCGACAGTACACGATGCAAGCGCGACTCGGCACGGGGAACGGCGCAAGCAGCAGCAACAAAGAGAGCAGCGGTGGCGCGGGGACCTGGGTGGTTGCAGGGGAGTGCGTGTGTGGACGGCCGCAGGGGGCAGTGAGGAACGACAGCGGGCGGGACGGGGTGCGACATGGACGCAGGCGAGCGCACGCGGAGCAAGGCTCCGGCCATGGCGGACTACGGAGTCGAAGCTCGCGGGTAACGGTGCTATGGCACGAATTCGACGAGGAAACAGAGGGGAAAGCCGAGGGGTGCTCACATCGACGCCGTAGGGAGGTTTAGCGGGCTCGGGGAGGCTCTGATGCGGCCGGAGTGACGACGGCGGTCGTCGACCGTGGCGGGGAAGAAGACGGTTGTGACGAGCGTACGAGGACGCCCCGCTCGATACGACGCACGTTGACGAAGCAGATGACGACGGTGAAGCTCCTGGTCATCCTCCCAAGCGCCGGGGAGCATGGTGGCCATGAGGACGAGATCGACCATGGCGTCGGAAGTGCGTGTGTGTGTGTGTCCGTGAGAGAATGGCGCAAGAAGGAGGGGCTGCGAACTAGGGTTTCCTGGGAGGGGTGTCGGGGTAGATGTAGGCGGAGGAGCCGGAGGATGGCCGACGCGTGGCAAGGCACGACCATGGCCGGGGGATGCCTGCCACGACCCCTGCCTCCTGTACAGAGGAGGGAGATGAGTCAAGGGAGGTGGGCTGGGCCTTCCCTTTTGCTAGATGGGCCATAGCGCCAATAGATTAGGTCCTCTTCTTCCTCTTTCTCTTTTGTCTTTTCTTTTTTAATTAAAATAGAGAGAGGAAATGATTTATTTGAGCATCCAAAGGATTTAGGAAAAATATGGGACTTGGCCCATTAATTCCTCCACATTTTTAGGTATTATTTGGAGGCAAGAGGAATTGTCTAGGAATTTTGGAAACTAGGAATGGCATATTTAAATGCTGCTGGAATACTAATGAATTTCCAGAGGCAATTTGGGAACTCCAAAGATTTTGGTTTTAACATGAAAAATACTTAATGAATATTTGTCATATTGTGAACTATTTTGATTGCATGAAAGAAGAAGCAAATTTTTGATATGCAATTTGAATTTGAATTTGAAGCAGATTTTGGACAAGTGGCATTTTGGCATGATGATCATGATGACATGACCTTTATTAGGGGGAGATTACTGTAGTGTGATATTGGGGATGTTACAAGTCTCCTCCACTACAAGAAATCTCGTCCCGAGATTTAAGTGGGGAAGTAAAGAGTAACTTCGGGAGAACTGACCCTTATAGGGTTAATTATCTGGTGAACAATTCAGGGAATGAGGCAGAAGTACCTCTCGAGTTGAAACTTAATAAACATCGAGATCAAAGTATGAAGGTACAATAGGAAGCTTCAAGCGAATGGACAAATGATTGATACCTGAACAGAGTATGAGAAAGGGGGTTCAGAGCATCGGGAATATATCATCTCTCGGAAGGTGGCTCGTGACATGATATGAAGCCAAGTGTAAAGAATATTTCGGCATCAAGGTTGTACAGGAGAGTCAGGTTTCGATCCTGTGGAACTGTGGGTTATGGGCCCTGTCGGTGTCAAAACTAGCGGATCTCGGGTAGGGGGTCCCGAACTGTGCATCTAGGCGGATGGTAACAGGAGACAAGGGACACGATGTTTTTACCCAGGTTCGGGCCCTCTCAACGGAGGTAAAACCCTACTCCTGCTTGATTAATATTGATGATATGGGTAGTACAAGAGTAGATCTACCACGAGATCAAGGAGGCTAAACCCTAGAAGCTAGCCTATGGTATGATTGTTGTTCGTCCTACGGACTAAAACCCTCCGGTTTATATAGACACCGGAGAGGGCTAGGGTTACACAGAGTCGGTTACAATGGTAGGAGATCTACATAACCATATCGCCAAGCTTGCCTTCCACGCCAAGGAAAGTCCCTTCCGGACACGGGACGAAGTCTTCAATCTTGTATCTTCATAGTCCAGGAGTCCGGCCGAAGGTATAGTCCGGCTATCCGGACACCCCCTAATCCAGGACTCCCTCAGTAGCCCCTGAACCAGGCTTCAATGACGACGAGTCCGGCGCGCAGATTGTCTTCGGCATTGCAAGGCGGGTTCCTCCTCCAAGTACTTCATAGAAGATTTTGAACACAAAGGTAGTGTCCGGCTCTGCAAAATAAGTTTCCACATATTGCCATAGGGAGAATAATATTTACACAAATCTAATCTGCTGACGTATTCCGTAGCGTGACATCACACCACGGCCAAGTCTTTATTCGAATCGTTTTACTGTCCCACCTCAGCGCGTTTAGCGAGGTGGTTTCCTTGGCACGTCTTGTCAAAGCAGAGATCGTGTCCCCTTATTCTGGGATTCTCATCAATACGGGCGTGGGTAACCCAGTCGTACCCGTTGGTATGTTTTCTTGATCAAAGGCGAGTCCCAAACGGTCACGGGGAGGGCCCTTGGTATTCAACCTCTTATAAAGAGACCAAGGCCTTACTCCTTTCTTTCAATCTCAAACGAGTTCGCCCTTCGCCTCGAGTTCCAACACCCAAGGCTCCAGATTTCAGGCGCTTCGGACCTTCGACAATGTCCGGTTCCGACCTTCGAGGCCGATGGATTCCCTCCTCCATCATGGAGGAGGATGTGCTGAAGTTGAGAGAGGCCAGGTTCTTGACTGGCAAAATCTGGCATAGGCTGCCTGCTCAAGGGCAGGTCATTCCCACTCCCAAGCCTGGTGAGAGTGTGGTGTTCATGTCTCACTTCCTTCGGGGGCTAGGCTTCCCGATGGATCCCTTCGTGAGGGGGCTCATGTTTTATTATGGGATGGAATTTCACGACTTAGCTCCGGAGTCCATCCTCCATATTTCCTCATTCATCGTCGTGTGTGAAGCCTTCCTCCGTATTACTCCTCACTTCGAACTATGGCTCAAGACCTTCAAAGTAGAGCCGAAGATGATCGAGGGACGGCACGCGGAGTGCGGATGTGCTTTTATAAGCAAGAATGCTGGTGCTCCATGGCTCGAGGGCTCTTTTCAAGAGGAGTCCAGCTTATGGCAATGAGAGTGGTTTTACATCACCGTTCCCAGGGGCACCAAGTGGGTGGCGCCACCTGCCTTTCGCTCGGGTCCCCCACCACAGCTAGTGTCATGGGTCAATAAAGGACTGGACTGGGGGCCATCCAAGGACGTCCCCTTGTTGCAGGGCCGCATTCGAGATCTCTTAGAAAGAAACATTAGCTTGGTCGTGGTGACGCAGGTCATGTTGATCCGCCGAGCCTTGCCCGGCAAACGTCGCCCCCTTCGCCTGTGGGAGTTCAATCCGGAGGGTCCACGAGCTCTCCAGCATTTCATGGGCGCAACGCCCGTGGAGATGTACAAATTGTTCTTCGGATCACAAGCAATGTGTCCGGACTTGACCGAGGACGCATGCCTGAGCTGCAATCGCCCGGATACTCAAGTAAGTAGCCTTGTGCCCGGACTCGCTATCCGTATATTTATCATAAAATTGCCCCTAAAAGAGCTGCCCTTTAAACAGGAGTGGATAGCGAAAGCAAAGCTAATCAGGTGTCCGGCCCCCCTCCCCGAGACCACGCCGGATCCCGTGCTAGTCAGGATGTTGGAGGTTGTGCCTTCGGAGGAAAGCGAGGGAGGGGACAATGAAGCTACAACCTCCTCGAAGGAGGTTGTCCGGAAGGGAGGAATCAAGAATTCCTCTCCTCAGGGGAAGAAGAGGACCGCCTCTGACGACCCGGAGACCATGGCCTCAAAGCGGGGGAAGAAATCTTCGTCAGAGGGTCCTGCACCGGGGGATACTTCGCCGAATTATGCCCTCAAGGGGATCAGCCCTCCACCGAGCCGTAAGTAGAGAGGAGTTTTTCTTTTTAAGAAATGAGAGAAATCCTTGCATTATATCTGAGAAGAATAATCAAAAATTTACCTTGTAGCTCGGTCCTTAGCCCTTCTCAGCAGAGCTCGTCTTCGGGGGATCTTCTTCCGGAGATGATGGAGAGCGGAATGCCTCCCCCTGCCGTACCGCCTTGCGAGGCGGGCGACCCTGAGGTATCGTCGCGGAGGGTTTCTCTGAATCCGGCAGGGCCGGAAGGTAGTCATATGGCCCCCCAAAGCCCTCCGCGTCCGACCTTCGAAAAGGGCCATCGGACGAGTCCGGCACCGTCTGGTGCATGGTCGGAGGAGCTGAAGGATCTGCTAGGGCGAGCATCTATCTCAGAGGAGCACCGTGCATTGATGGGTACGGTGATTGAGAGGATTTCATCCGCGGAGAGCGGATTGCACGAGGCCATCAGGAGTTTACTGACAGGTTTTGAGGTATGCGAAATAATGTACCCTTTTTGGACAGTTGCGCATAAATAAGATGCGCCCTGTGTAGATAGTAGCCCCTGAGACTCTGTGCGTTGTCAAAAGTGACGGCGCGCAGAGGATCATAATCCCAGGTCTAATATGCCGCCTTCATACGTAGGTGGCGAAGTGTCGGGTGGCCAGCTGGACTGATGAATTTGCCGAGCTAAAGCGGCAACTTGACGTGGCAGATGCCGACACCACACTTGTCAACAAGCGGCTTGACGAGGCACAATGTATGTAATTACTCCGGCGGCACCTGGTAAGAGGAGCTTTATGCCAGTATCTTACAATGTGTGCGCTTGATGCAGATGGTGCTGCTGCCATGGAGAATTCTTTGGGCGGAACTTGCCCGACCCAAGGAGCAAGCCAGGAAAAGTGATGTGGCTGCCGGAAAGGCAATTGAAGAGCTGAAAGCCGAACAGGCTGCTCACTGCCAAAGCAAGAAGGAAATGGCCGAGATGGCTGTGAAGCAGAAGAGCACTGCTGGCTGTTGCAAGCTTCTTGAAAAAGAAGATCAGGCGGAACAGACGGACCTGGAGAAGGCCGTTGCCGATGCCAAGGATGCTCACTCTGCGATGAGAGCTATGAAGGAGGAGCTGCGTCAGGCCGGAGAGATCGTGGCTGGAAAGCCCTTTATGCTGCGGAGGAAGTTCTGTGATCCTAAACATGCTCCGTTAGACCGGATGTGGAGTACGTCGGACACCTATCTAGATTTGGCAGCGAGTGCCGCAGATGCGGCCGAACACTTCCGAGATCAAGAAGATCGCGAAGTGGAAAAGCTTTTTTGGTCGCAGTTCCACAATCCGGAGCGTCCACTGCCATTAGCCGATTGTTTGGCCGAATGGGCCGAGCTAAATAGGTTGTCCGGATGTGCCATGAAGTATGTCATGAGTCATCTGTGGCCAGAGAGGCCAGAGCTGAAAAGTTATTTCAACTTGGTGCAGCAGTTCCTTGGTGCGGCGCCGCATATCAATGCGATGAAGAGGTCAGCGTGCATAGAGGGTGCGCGGATGGATCTTGCCCGTGTCAAGACATACTGGGCGGAAATGGAGGCCACCGCTGTTGCATCCCCAGACTCGGATGGAAGCTGAGTACCTGCCGAGCACTATTTTCAGGAAGTTCTGCAAGGCGCTCGTTTAATAGAGACACAGTGCTCGAAGGATACTATATTCGAGTAGCATATATTATTGTAAAACAATATTTTGATAAATTGTAGAAGCTTTTTATACTTGTGCCTGCAAGTATCATAATACCTCCTGTGCGGCCGTTTAACATATATGTATATATAATCTGAAAGATGGCAGTCGTCGGCTTCAGCCCCCACGCACGTAATGCGGGGGTGTTCGCAGAAGGCGCATTTTCACACTTGATCCAACGTCTTGGTCCTACAAAGGAGGTGATAGCGCAGTGAACTAGGCAATCAGACTATGATGCTTTATCACTTTCACTTAGCCATAGGAGTTTGACAGTGAGGCTACTTGTCGGTGTCAAAACCGGCGGATCTCGTGTAGGGGGCCCCGAACTGTGCGTCTAGGCCGGATGGTAACAGGAGGCAAGGGACACGAAGTTTTACCCAGGTTCGGGCCCTCTCGATGGAGGTAAAACCCTACGTCCTGCTTGATTAATATTGATGATATGGGTAGTACAAGAGTAGATCTACCACGAGATCAGAGAGGCTAAACCCTAGAAGCTAGCCTATGGTATGATTGTTGTTGTGTATGTTGTCCTACGAACTAAAACCCTCCGGTTTATATAGACACTGGATAGGGTTAGGGTTACATAGAGTCGGCTACAATGGTAGGAGATCTGCATATCCGTATCGCCAAGATTGCCTATCACGCCAAGGAAAGTCCCTCCCGGACACGGGACAAAGTCTTCAATCTTGTACCTTCATAGTCCAGGAGTCCAGCTAAAGGTATAGTCCGGTCATCCGGACACCCCCTAATCCAGGACTCCCTTAGTAGCCCCTGAACCAGGCTTCAATGACGACGAGTCCGGCGCGTAGATTGTCTTCGGCATTGCAAGGCGGGTTCCTCCTCCAAGTACTTCATAGAAGATTTCGAACACAAAGATAGTGTCCGGCTCTGCAAAATAAGTTTCCACATATTGCCGTAGAGAGAATAATATTTACACGAATCTAATCTGCTAACGTATTCCGTAATGTGACACACCACGGGCAAGCCTTTATCCGAGTCGTTTCATTATCCCACCTGAGCGCGTCATGCGAGGCGGTTTCCTCGGCATGTCTTGTTAAAGCAGAGATTGTGTCCCCTTATTCCGGGATTCTCATCAATGCGGGCGTGGGTAACCCAACCGCTTCTAGGACTCCTAGATCATAGGCAAGTCCAAACGGACACGGAGACGACGCTTGATATTCACCCTCTTTATAAAGGGGACAAGGCTTTTATTTTTCCCTCCCGTGCTCAATCAAATCCTTCCCCCACATCAAGCTCAAATGCCCAAAGTTCAAGTCAGGTGCTCCGAACCTTCAGTCATGTCCGGATCTAGCCTTCAAGGCCAATGGGTGCCTTCCTCCGTCACGGAAGAAGACATCAAAAAGTTGAGGGAGGCTAGATATCTGACCGCCGAGATTTTGCATCGGCTGCCTCCCCGAGGGCAGGCCGTTCCCACCCTCGAACCCAACGAGAACATCGTGTTCGTCTCCCACTTCCTCCGAGGACTAGGCCTTGCTCTGGATCCTTTCGTCAGGGGTATGATGTTTTATTACGGGCTAGACTTCCATGATCTAGCTCCAGACTCTTTTCTTCATATCACGACATTTATTATCGTGTGCGAGGCCTTCCTCCAGGTTACCCCTCACTTTGGCCTATGGCTCAAGACCTTTGAAGTGAAGCCGAAGATGATCGAGGGGCAACATGCAGCGTGTGGAGGTGCCTCAATACACAAGATGGCGGGAGCTCCGTTGCCCAAAGGTTCCATCCCAGAGGTGTCTGAATTGTGGCAACATGAGTGGTTCTACATCACGGCTCCTAGAAGTGCCAAGTGGGCGGCCGCCCCTATTTTCCGCTTGGGCCCTCCACCACAACTGATGTCATGGATCAGCAAAGGTCTGAGCTGGGGTCCAGCCAAGGACGTGCCTATACTGCAAAGCCGCATTCGCGATCTCTTCAATGGAGATTTCAGTTTGGTTGCGATAATACAAGTTATGCTGGTTCGTCAAGTCAAGCCTTGCAAACGCCGACCTCTTCGCCTATGGGAGTTCAATCCCGAGGGGCCGCGTGTCATTCAAAATTTTCTCGGCCTGACGGACGAGGAGATGTACAAGTCATTCTTCGGACCTCAGGTGGAGTGTCCGGGAATCACCGAGGACGTGGGACTGAGTAGTAACCGCGCCGCTGAACAGGTAAGGCATCTTCCGGCCGAACATACTATCTCTCCTTTGTTACGAAGTTATTTATGAGAGTTCGCTTTTTGACCAGGACTGGTTAACAAAGGCGAAGTTGATTCGGTGTTCGGCCCCCCTCCCTGAGGGTTTGGAAAATCCGGTATTGGAAAAGATGCTCCAGACCACACCTTGCCCGGAGCCCTTGAAGGAAGATATTGTGGAGGATAATGCGAGCGGACGCGGGCCCCCAACGCTGCCCATTCCAGCCGAGGGAGCGAGCGTCTCCATGAAGGAAGACGACCAGAAGAGGAAAAGGACTGCGCCCAGGGATTCGGAAGCCAAAGCTTCCAAACGGGAGAAGAAGTCTCCCACAGAGGGTCCTACCTTGGGGGGCGCTGTTGCCGCACAAAGTCCGCGGGGGGGGGGGGGGGGGGTCAATTCTCCCGCGAGTCGTAAGTGACCCGAAATACTTTAATAGTACAGATATGCCATCTTTTTCTTTTGAGAAGATAACCACCGTATATATTTTTGTAGTTTGGGCCTTAGCCCCTCTCAAATGAGCTCGTCTTCGGGGGATCTTCTTCCAGAGATGATGGAGAGCGAAACGCCTCCTCCAGACTCCTCTGCTCCGGAAGTGGGTGACCCTGAAGTGTCGTCGCGGAGGGCCTCTCCGAGTTCGGTGAGGCCAGAAGATAATCCCATTGACCCCCGAACCTCCCAGTGTCCGGCTCCCGAAGAGAGCAGACAAAAGAGTTCGACACCGTTTAGTGTGCGATCGGATGTTCTGAGGGAGTTGGTGGGGCGAGCGGCCATCTTAGATGAACACCATGTGCTGATGAATACGGTGATGGAGAGAATATCATCCGCCAAAAGCGGATTGCATGAAGCTTTTATGAGTCTACTGACAGGCTTTGAGGTACCTAAAAGAATGTATGATAGTCCTGCACATGCTAGGTGTGCCTTGTGTAGATAGTAGCCCCTGAGACTCTGGTTGTCGTCGGAAACGACGACGAACAGAGGATCATATTCCCAGGTAATAACCATACTGCCTCTATGTGCAGGTGATGGAAGCCCCGGTGGCTAGCCAGACTAGCGAGTTTGCCCATTTAGAGCAGCAGTTGGATGCGGCAGACGCCGACATCGAGCTTGTTAACAAAAGGCTTGACGAGGCACAGGGTAAGTGTCATTATCTGGTAAACGCCACAATAGGAAGAGCAGTATGATGCCAGCATCTTTAATATGTTGTGACTGCAGATGGAGCTGCCACTGTTGAAGCCTTGCGGGCAGAACTTGCCCGAGCCAAGGAACAAGCGAGGTTGGGTAATGCGGCTACTTTGAAGGCGGCCGAAGAGTTGCAAGCCGAGAAGGCCGCGCATGGCGAGAGCCGAGACAAGATGGCCAAGATGGCCATAGAATTAAAAGCCGCCGCCGACCGTTGCCGGGTTCTTGAAAAGGAAAACCAAGCGAAGGCATCGGACCTTGAGAAGGCTGCTGCGACGAGAAAATACCTCCGTTCTGCTATGAGGGCAAAGAAGGAGGAGCTCGGGGAAGCCGGGGGATATTGTAGCTGAGAAATCCTTTATGTTGCGGAGGAAGTTCGGAGATCCACGGTATGCCCCTCTGGATTGGCTGTGGAGTTCGAAGGATGTGTATATGGATTTGGCGGCGAGTGCTACCGATGCGGCCAAGTACTTCCAGAGTCAGACGGACCGTGAAGTAGACCAGCTGTTTTGGAGACAATTCCATTCTCCCGAGCGTCCACTTTCATTGACTGACCAATTAGCCGAATGGGCCGAACTAAATAGGTTGTCCGGACTCTCCATGAGGTCTATTGTGGATCAGCTATGGCCGGAAAGGTCAAAACCGAACAACTATTTCAGCTTGGTGCAACAGTTCCTTAACGTGGTGCCACGCATTAATGCGATGAAGAGGTCGGCGTGCATAGAGGGCGCACGGATGGCCTTTGCCCGTGTTAAGGCATACTGGGCGGAGATGGATTCTACCAATGTTGCAGCGCGGGATTCGGCTATAGGTCGAAAGGCTGCTGAGCACTACTTTGAAGAAGTTCTTGAGGGTGTCCGTTTGATAGAGACCCAGTGCTCAAAAAATATTATGTTTGAGTGATATGTAATCTCATTGTAAGAGAAATGCTTTTATAAATTTTTATAAGGCTATTTTTATACTTTTGCCTGAAAGTAATATGATGCCTCCTGGGCGGCCGTTTATGTATACATGTGTATAACCTGAAAGATTGCAGTCGTCGGCTTCAACCCCCACGCATATAATGCGGAGGTGCTTGCAAAAACACACGTTCACACTTAACCCAACGTCTTGGTCCTATTAAGGAGGTGATAGCAGAGCGAGTGAGGCAACCGGACTATAATGCTTTAGCACTTTCACTTAGCCATAGGAGTTTGATAGTGGGGCTACTAGATAGCCCCAGGTAGCTCCACACTCTCCCGGTTCCGGGGTGCGTACATGCCTGGCCGGAAAACGGCCCTTCATTAAGGCAGAGGAATTCTAACATTCCCACGGGTCATCGAGTGGTTGACCAGTCTCGCGCTATATCATGACAGTCAGTTTTCGGCTTTCTCTACCGAGGTGCTTGTCCAGATGAACCAGGGCACAATCGCAGTAGTTCTCCTGGTGCTACCTTAGCCGGTAAAGCGGAACGTAAGGCACCAAAACACAGGAGCCGGGCAAACCCAACATTTGACCAAAGACAATGATTCGGAGCTGATGCATATAGGGCCAAACTCGCGACGCCGAACACTCCCTAAGGTATTCGGTCTTTGTGGTATAAACCGGGCCTAAATAATGGCCTTTGTAAGAAGCCCCTTGTGTCCAGGTACGTGCATTGTTCTGGCGTGGCCACTGTTGGGGAACGCAGTAATTTCGAAAATTTTCCTACGCACACGCAAGATCATGGTGATGCACAGCAATGAGAGGGGAGAGTGTTGTCTATGTACCAACGCAGACCGACTGCGGAAGCGATCACACAACGTAGAGGAAGTAGTCGTACGTCTTCTTCCCGATCCGACCGATCCAAGCACCGTTACTCCGGCACCTCCGAGTTCTTAGCACACGTTCAGCTCGATGACGTTCCTCGGGCTCCGATCCAGCAAAGCGTCGAGGAAGAGGTCCATCAGCATGACGGTGTGATGACGATCTTGATGTACTACCGACGCAGGGCTTCGCCTAAGCACTGTAACGGTATGATCGAGGTGGAATTTGGTGGCAGGGGGCACCGCACACGGCTAAGGAACGATCTCAAGGTTCAACTTGTGTGTCTTGGGGTGTCCCCTGCCCCCGTATATAAAGGTTGGAGGAGGGGGAGCCGGCCGGCCAGGGAGAGGGAGGCGCAGGGGAGTCCTACTCCCACCGGGAGTAGGACTCCCCCCTCCAATCCTATTCCAATTAGGACTCTCGGGGGGAAAGGAGAAAGAGGGGGGGCCGGCCCCTTCTCCTAGTCCTACTAGGACTAGGGGAAAGGGGGGCGCCGGCCAGCTATGGGCTGCCCCTTTTCTCTTTTTCCACTAAGGCCCAATAGGCCCATTAGTCTCCCGGGGGGTTCCGGTAACCCTCCCGGTATTCCGGTAAAATCCCGATTTCACCCGGAACACTTCCTATGTCCAAACATAGGCTTCCAATATATCAATCTTTACGTCTCGACCATTTCGAGACTCCTCGTCATGTCCGTGATCTCATCCGGGACTCCGAACAACCTTCGGTACATCAGAATGCATAAACTCATAATAACTGTCATCGTAACGTTAAGCGTGCGGACCCTACGGTTCGAGAACAATGTAGACATGACCGAGATACGTCTCCGGTCAATAACCAATAGCGGGACCTGGATGCCCATATTGGCTCCTACATATTCTACGAAGATCTTTATCGGTCAGACCGCATAACAACATACGTTGTTCCCTTTGTCATCGGTATGTTACTTGCCCGAGATTCGATCGTCGGTATCCAATACCTAGTTCAATCTCGTTACTGGCTAGTCTCTTTACTCGTTTCGTAATACATCATCTCACAACTAACATATTAGTTGCAGTGCTTGCAAGGCTTATGTGATGTGCATTACCGAGAGGGCCCAGAGATACCTCTCCGACAATCGGAGTGACAAACCCTAATCTCGAAATACGCCAACCCAACATCTACCATTGGAGACACCTGTAGTACTCCTTTATAATCACCTAGTTACGTTGTGACGTTTGGTAGTACCCAAAGTGTTCCTCCGGTAAACGGGAGTTGCATAATCTCATAGTTATAGGAACATGTATAAGTCATGAAGAAAGCAATAGCAACATACTAAACGATCGGGTGCTAAGCTAATGGAATGGGTCATGTCAATCAGATCATTCTACTAATGATGTGACCTCGTTAATCAAATAACAACTCTTTGTTCATGGTTAGGAAACATAACCATCTTTGATTAACGAGCTAGTCAAGTAGAGGCATACTAGTGACACTCTGTTGGTCTATGTATTCACACATGTATTATGTTTCCGGTTAATACAATTCTAGCATGAATAATAAACATTTATCATGATATAAGGAAATAAATAATAACTTTATTATTGCCTCTAGGGCATATTTCCTTCAGTCTCCCACTTGCACTAGAGTCAATAATCTAGATTACACAGTAATGTTTCTAACACCCATGGAGCCTTGGTGCTGATCATGTTTTGCTCGTGGAAGAGGCTTAGTCAACGGGTCTGCAACATTCAGATCCGTATGTATCTTGCAAATCTCTATGTCTCCCACCTGGACTAAATCCCGGATGGAGTTGAAGCGTCTCTTGATGTGTTTGGTTCTTTTGTGAAATCTGGATTCCTTTGCCAAGGCAATTGCACCAGTATTGTCACAGAAGATTTTCATTGGACCCGATGCACTAGGTATGACACCTAGATCGGATATGAACTCCTTCATCCAGACTCCTTCGTTTGCTGCTTCCGAAGCAGCTATGTACTCCGCTTCACATGTAGATCCCGCTACGACGCTTTGTTTAGAACTGCACCAACTGACAGCTCCACCGTTTAAAGTAAACACGTATCCGGTTTGCGATTTAGAATCGTCCGGATCAGTGTCAAAGCTTGCATCAACGTAACCTCTTACGGTGAGCTCTTTGTCACCTCCATATACGAGAAACATATCCTTAGTCCTTTTCAGGTATTTCAGGATGTTCTTGACTGCTGTCCAGTGATCCATTCCTGGATTACTTTGGTACCCCCCTGCTAAACTTATAGCAAGGCACACATCAGGTCCGGTACACAGCATTGCATACATGATAGAGCCTATGGCTGAAGCATAGGGAACATCTTTCATTTTCTCTCTATCTTCTGCAGTGGTCGGGCATTGAGTCTTACTCAACTTCATACCTTGTAACACAGGCAAGAACCCTTTCTTTGCTTGATCCATTTTGAACTTCTTCAAAATTTTGTCAAGGTATGTGCTCTGTGAAAGTCCAATTAAGCGTTTTGATCTATCTCTATAGATCTTTATGCCTAATATGTAAGCAGCTTCCCCGAGGTCTTTCATCGAAAAACTTTTATTCAAGTATCCCTTTATGCTATCCAGAAATTCTATATCATTTCCAATCAGCAATATGTCATCCACACATAATATTAGAAATGCTACAGAGCTCCCACTCACTTTCTTGTAAATACAGGCTTCTCCAAAAGTCTGTATAAAGCCAAATGCTTTGATCACACTATCAAAGCGTTTATTCCAACTCCGAGATGCTTGCACCAGTCCATAAATGGATCGCTGGAGTTTGCATACTTTGTTAGCTCCCTTTGGATCGACAAAACCTTCTGGTTGTATCATATACAACTCTTCTTCCAGAAATCCATTCAGGAATGCAGTTTTGACATCCATCTGCCATATTTCATAATCATAAAATGCGACAATTGCTAACGTAATTCTGACGGACTTAAGCATCGCTACGGGTGAGAAGGTCTCATCGTAGTCAACTCCTTGAACTTGTCGAAAACCTTTCGCGACAAGTCGAGCTTTATAGACAGTAATATTACCGTCAGCGTCAGTCTTTTTCTTGAAGATCCATTTATTCTCAATTGCTTGCCGATCATCGGGCAAGTCAACCAAAGTCCATACTTTGTTTTCATACATGGATCCCATCTCAGATTTCATGGCCTCAAGCCACTTTGCGGAATCTGGGCTCACCATCGCTTCTTCATAGTTCGTAGGTTCATCATGATCTAGCATCATGACTTCCAGAACTGGATTACCGTACCACTCTGGTGCGGATCTCACTCTGGTTGATCTACGTGGTTCAGTAGTATCTTGTTCTGAAGCTTCATGATCATCATCATTAGCTTCCTCACTGATTGGTATAGGTGTCGCAGAAACAGTTTTCTGTGATGTACTATTTTCCAATAAGGGAGCAGGTATAGTTACCTCGTCAAGTTCTACTTTCCTCCCACTCACTTCTTTCGAGAGAAACTCCTTCTCTAGAAAGTTTCCGAATTTAGCAACAAAAGTCTTGCCTTCGGATCTGTGATAGAAGGTGTATCCAATAGTTTCCTTTGGATATCCTATGAAGACACATTTCTCCGATTTGGGTTCGAGCTTATCAGGTTGAAGCTTTTTCACATAAGCATCGCAGCCCCAAACTTTAAGAAACGACAACTTTGGTTTCTTGCCAAACCATAGTTCATAAGGTGTCGTCTCAACGGATTTTGATGGTGCCCTGTTTAATGTGAATGCGGCCGTCTCTAAAGCATAACCCCAAAACGATAGCGGTAAATCAGTAAGAGACATCATAGATCGCACCATATCTAGTAAAGTACGATTACGACATTCGGACACACCATTACGTTGTGGTGTTCCGGGTGGCGTGAGTTGCGAAACTATTCCACAATTTTTCAAATGTACACCAAACTCGTAACTCAAATATTCTCCTCCACGATCAGATCGTAGAAACTTTATTTTCTTGTTACGATGATTTTCAACCTCACTTTGAAATTCTTTGAACTTTTCAAATGTTTCAGACTTATGTTTCATTAAGTAGATATACCCATATCTGCTTAAATCATCTGTGAAGGTGAGAAAATAACGATATCCGCCACGAGCCTCAATATTCATCGGACCACATACATCGGTATGTATGATTTCCAATAAATCTGTTGCTCTCTCCATAGTACCGGAGAACGGTGTTTTAGTCATCTTGCCTATGAGGCACGGTTCGCAAGTACCAAGTGATTCATAATCAAGTGGTTCCAAAAGCCCATCAGTATGTAGTTTCTTCATGCGCTTTACACCGATATGACCTAAACAGCAGTGCCACAAATAAGTTGCACTATCATTATTAACTTTGCATCTTTTGGCTTCTACATTATGAATATGTGTATCACTATCTTCGAGATTCAACAAGAATAGACCACTTTTCAAAGGTGCATG
The DNA here is from genome assembly GCA_034509565.1 of Triticum monococcum. Lineage (NCBI taxonomy): Eukaryota > Viridiplantae > Streptophyta > Magnoliopsida > Poales > Poaceae > Triticum > Triticum monococcum. The sequence continues at coordinate 635,721,225 of CM067847.1, read as the reverse complement.
ACCATAAAAGATATTACTCATATAAATAGAACAACCATTATTCTCTGATTTAAATGAATAACCGTCTCGCATTAAACAAGATCCAGATATAATGTTCATGCTCAACGCTGGCACCAAATAACAATTATTTAGGTCTAATATTAATCCCGAAGGTAGATGTAGAGGTAGCGTGCCGACCGCGATCACATCGACTTTGGAACCGTTTCCCACGCGCATCGTCACCTCGTCCTTTGCTAGCGTCCGCTTATTCCGTAGTCCCTGTTTCGAGTTGCAAATATTAGCAACAGAACCAGTATCAAATACCCAGGTGCTACTGCGAGCTCTAGTAAGGTACACATCAATAACATGTATATCACATATACCTTTGCTCACTTTGCCATCCTTCTTATCCGCCAAATACTTGGGGCAGTTCCGCCTCCAGTGACCAGTCTGCTTGCAGTAGAAGCACTCAGTTTCAGGCTTAGGTCCAGACTTGGGTTTCTTCTCCTGAGCAGCAACTTGCTTGCTGTTCTTCTTGAAGTTTCCCTTCTTCTTCCCTTTGCCCTTTTTCTTGAAACTAGTGGTTTTACTAACCATCAACACTTGATGCTCCTTCTTGATTTCTACCTCCGCAGCTTTCAGCATTGCGAAGAGCTCGGGAATAGTCTTGTTCATCCCTTGCATATTATAGTTCATCACGAAGCTCTTGTAGCTTGGTGGCAGTGATTGGAGAATTCTGTCAATGACGCAGTCATCTGGAAGATTAACTCCCATCTGAATCAAGTGATTATTATACCCAGACATTTTGAGTATATGCTCACTGACAGAACTGTTCTCCTCCATCTTGCAGCTATAGAACTTATTGGAGACTTCATATCTCTCAATTCGGGCATTTGCTTGAAATATTAACTTCAACTCCTGGAACATCTCATATGCTCCATGACGTTCAAAACGTCGTTGAAGTCCCGATTCTAAGCCGTAAAGCATGGCACACTGAACTATCGAGTAGTCATCAGCTTTGCTCTGCCAGACGTTCATAACATCTGGCGTTGCTCCAGCAGCAGGCCTGTCACCCAGCGGTGCTTCCAGGATGTAATTCTTCTGTGCAGCAATGAGGATGATCCTCAGGTTACGGACCCAGTCCGTGTAATTGCTACCATCATCTTTCAACTTTGCTTTCTCAAGGAACGCATTAAAATTCAACGGAACAATAGCACGAGCCATCTATCTACAATCAACATAAACAAGCAAGATACTATCAGGTACTAAGTTCATGATAAGTTTAAGTTCAGTTAATCAAATTACTTAGGAACTCCCACTTAGATAGACATCCCTCTAATCTTCTAAGTGATCACGTGATCCAAATCAACTAAACCATAACCGATCATCACGTGAGATGGAGTAGTTTTCAATGGTGAACATCGTTATGTTGATCATATCTACTATATGATTCACGCTCGACCTTTCGGTCTCCGTGTTCCGAGGCCATATCTGTATATGCTTGGCTCGTCAAGTATAACCTGAGTATTCTGCGTGTGCAACTGTTTTGCACCCGTTGTATTTGGACGTAGAGCTTATCACACCCGATCATCACGTGGTGTCTGGGCACGACGAACTTTGGCAACGGTGCATACTCAGGGAGAACACTTCTTGATAATTTTTAGTGAGAGATCATCTTATAATGCTACCGTCAATCAAAGCAAGATAAGATGCATAAAAGGGATAAACATCACATGCAATCAATATAAGTGATATGATATGGCCATCATCATCTTGTGCTTGTGATCTCCATCTCCGAAGCACCGTCATGATCACCATCGTCACCGGCGCGACACCTTGATCTCCATCGTAGCATCGTTGTCGTCTCGCCAATCTTATGCTTCCACGACTATCACTACCGTTTAGTAATAAAGTAAAGCATTACATCGCGATTGCATTGCATACAATAAAGCGACAACCATATGGCTCCTGCCAGTTGCCGATAACTCGGTTACAAAACATGATCATCTCATACAATAAAATCAGCATCATGCCTTGACCATATCACATCACAACATGCCCTGCAAAAACAAGTTAGACGTCCTCTACTTTGTTGTTGCAAGTTTTACGTGGCTGCTACGGGCTTAAGTAAGAACTCATCTCACCTACGCATCAAAACCACAACAATAGTTCGTCAAATAGACTCCGTTTTAACCTTCTCAAGGACCGGGCGTAGTCACACTCGGTTCAACTAAAGTTGGAGAGACAGTCTTCCGCAAGCCATCTATGTGCACAGCACGTCGAGGGAACCGGTCTCGCGTAAGAGTACGCGTAAGGTTGGTCCGGATCGTCTCACCCAACAATACCGCCGAACCAAAGTATGACATGCTGGTAGGCAGTATGACTTGTATCGCCCACAACTCACTTGTGTTCTACTCGTGCAAATAACATCAAACCATAAAACCTAGGCTCGGATGCCACTGTTGGGGAACGTAGTAATTTCGAAAATTTTCCTACGCACACGCAAGATCATGGTGATGCACAGCAACGAGAGGGGAGAGTGTTGTCTAAGTACCAACGCAGACCGACTGCGGAAGCGATCACACAACGTAGAGGAAGTAGTCGTACGTCTTCTTCCCGATCCGACCGATCCAAGCACCGTTACTCCGGCACCTCCGAGTTCTTAGCACACGTTCAACTCGATGACGTTCCTCGGGCTCCGATCCAGCAAAGCGTCGAGGAAGAGTTCCGTCAGCACGACGGCGTGATGACGATCTTGATGTACTACCGACGCAGGGCTTCGCCTAAGCACTGTAACGGTATGATCGAGGTGGAATTTGGTGGCAGGGGGCACCACACACAGCTAAGGAACGATCTCAAGGATCAACTTGTGTGTCTTGGGGTGTCCCCTGCCCCCGTATATAATGGTTGGAGGAGGGGGAGCCGGCCGGCCAGGGAGAGGGAGGCGCAGGGGAGTCCTACTCCCACCGGGAGTAGGACTCCCCCCTCCAATCCTATTCCAATTAGGACTCTCGGGGGGAAAGGAGAAAGAGGGGGGGCCGGCCCCTTCTCCTAGTCCTACTAGGACTTGGGGAAAGGGGGGCGCCGGCCAGCTATGGGCTGCCCCTTTTCTCTTTTTCCACTAAGGCCCAATAGGCCCATTAGTCTCCCGGGGGGTTCCGGTAACCCTCCCGGTAATCCGGTAAAATCCCGATTTCACCCGGAACACTTCCTATGTCCAAACATAGGCTTCCAATATATCAATCTTTACGTCTCGACCATTTCGAGACTCCTCGTCATGTCCGTGATCTCATCCGGGACTCCGAACAACCTTCGGTACATCAGAATGCATAAACTCATAATAACTGTCATCGTAACGTTAAGCGTGCGGACCCTACGGTTCGAGAACAATGTAGACATGACCGAGATACGTCTCCGGTCAATAACCAATAGCGGGACCTGGATGCCCATATTGGCTCCTACATATTCTACGAAGATCTTTATCGGTCAGACCGCATAACAACATACGTTGTTCCCTTTGTCATCGGTATGTTACTTGCCCGAGATTCGATCGTCGGTATCCAATACCTAGTTCAATCTCGTTACTGGCTAGTCTCTTTACTCGTTTTGTAATACATCATCTCACAACTAACATATTAGTTGCAGTGCTTGCAAGGCTTATGTGATGTGCATTTCCGAGAGGGCCCAGAGATACCTCTCCGACAATCGGAGTGACAAACCCTAATCTCGAAATACGCCAACCCAACATCTACCATTGGAGACACCTGTAGTACTCCTTTATAATCACCCAGTTACGTTGTGACGTTTGGTAGTACCCAAAGTGTTCCTCCGGTAAACGGGAGTTGCATAATCTCATAGTTATAGGAACATGTATAAGTCATGAAGAAAGCAATAGCAACATACTAAACGATCGGGTGCTAAGCTAATGGAATGGGTCATGTCAATCAGATCATTCTACTAATGATGTGACCTCGTTAATCAAATAACAACTCTTTGTTCATGGTTAGGAAACATAACCATCTTTGATTAACGAGCTAGTCAAGTAGAGGCATACTAGTGACACTCTGTTGGTCTATGTATTCACACATGTATTACGTTTCCGGTTAATACAATTCTAGCATGAATAATAAACATTTATCATGATATAAGGAAATAAATAATAACTTTATTATTGCCTCTAGGGCATATTTCCTTCAGCCACATGCCAAGACGTCACCATCCTTCTCAACGGTTGATATGTATCAATAAGAGACAGTAAAAAAGGTTTACCCAGGGTCTTAATCTAAAAAGAATCCTTGGAGCGGGTCCCTGCTGCACGTCTGCGCCTATGTCTCCGTTGTGCCGTATCCTGGACGGGTGTAGCATGATGATCGTCTGTAAAAGAGAGGAAGTTAAGTTAAAAAGTTTTCGTGCAAAAAGGATAGTTTTTAAAGAAACCATGTATAATTCAAGATGATAAGAAATTGCCACTTGTCTGCGCGCGTTGAGCCCCTTGTATTGACAAATAGGGGTGTGACCACTTATTCGGTATAAATAGCGGCGCCGGACTTGATTAGTTGTGTCTGAGGTCTTGACGACCTATTTGGATGCTTTCACTGGTCCGGGCGCCTTTAGTGTGCGGCTGCCACGGCAGCCGCACTCTCTTCGGCGCGCAGAGATCGCTTGATATTTCCGTTCACTGAAATGATGCCATGTGGACCGGGCATCTTGAGTGTGAGGGAGGCGTAGTGTGGTATTGCATTAAAGCGAGCGAAAGCTTCGCGTCCGAGCAGTGCTTGATAGACACTTTGAAACGGAGCGATGTGGAAGGTTAAATGCTCGTGACGGAAGTTATCGGGAGAGCCGAATATAACCTATAGTAGGAGGGAGCCCGTATAACGAGCCCCTGGGCCTGGCGTTACTCCTTTAAAGGTAGTATTGCTATGGCGAATTTGTGTTGGGTCTAACCCCATCCCGCGGATTGTATCCGGATATATTAAGTTTAGGCTGCTGCCGCCGTCCATGAAGACTCGTGTGAAGTGATATCCGCCAATTACTGGGTCTAATACCAGGGCAGCCCATCCTGCGTGTCGGATTCTTGTTGAGTAATCGCGATGGTCGAAAGTGATCGGTTGAGACGACCAGTGGCAGGACTTCGCGGTGACAGGCACTTGGGTATATTTTCCTGGGAGTGCCGTGTTGTTTTTTCCCTTGATCATGTGTAACACGTTTACTGTTTTGACTTCTGGTGGAAATTTCTTTTGTTCCGCCATTTCTTGCTTGGGAGGCTCGTTCTCGTCTTCACTTGGTGTATCCTCCCCCTTATGTACGACGTTGAGCTTGCCGGACTGCTTGAAGACCCAACATTCTCCATGGGTATGATTAGTAGGTTTACCAAGGGTACTATGGATCTAACATACTTGGTCCAGAATTTTGTTGAGGCTGGACAGTTCATCCCTGGTGCCTTTAGGGGGCGGCTTTTGACCTGGCCGAGAGCTTTTGAATCCGGCATTTACTGTCGTGCCCTTCGTGCTGTCTTCTTTATTCCGGCATTTGTTATTGCTGTTGCGCCATGATTTCCAGTTTCCATCTCTAACTTCAGATGTACTGGGGTCGCTGGTGCTGCATCTGGCTAGCCAGCTGTTCTCACCCGCGCAAAAGCGGGTCATGAGGTTCGTTAATGCGGCCATCGTTCTCGGCTTATTTTGGCCGAGGTGTCTGGCGAGCCATTTGTCACAGACGCTATGCTTGAAAGCTGCCAAGGCTTCGGCGTCCGGACAGTCAATAATCTGGTTCTTTTTAGTAAGAAACCTGTTCCAAAGCTTTCGGGCTGACTCTCCGGGCTGTTGAGTTATATGACTCAAATCGTCCGCATCCGGAGGTCGGACATAAGTCCCTTGAAAATTTGCCCGAAAGGCGTCTTCAAGCTCTTCCCAACTTCCAATGGAGCTTTCGGGGAGGCCTTTGAGCCAGTGACGAGCTGGCCCTTTGAGCTTGAGGGGTAGGTATTTGATGGCGTGGAGATCATCTCCTCGAGCCATATGGATATGAAGGATGTAGTCCTCAATCCAGACCCCAGGGTCTGTTGTTCCGTCGTATGCCTCTATGTTTACGGGCTTGAATCCCTTTGGAAATTCGTGGTCCAGCACCTCATCGGTGAAACATAGGGGGTGTGCGGCACCCCTGTAGCTGGGTGTACCGCGTTGTTCGGATGTTTGTTGTGTTGCATTGTATGCTGGGGCGCGCTTGCATGGTCCATAGATGGATCTGGTTGCGCCGTCCTTTGGGTGCGAGCCCTCGCATGGGCCGCGTATTGTATTGCGAGCGGCGTTGTATGCCGCTCTGTGTTGGTAGAGGGGTCGTCTATCCGACCCGGTGGCTGCTTTGATATTTGGTTGTGGGGGTTCTGAGGCCTCCTCATCGAATTCGGGTAGCAGCTTCCGCTTTGGGTAGCTCTTGGAGGGGCGATTGTCGCCGTACCTTGCTGTAGTATTGAGTATTTTACTCCATCTGATTTGGAGTGTGTCTTGCGCGGCCTTGAGCCTTTGCTTCTGCTTTTTCAGGCTCCTTGCGGTGGCAACAAGCCTTTTACGGGCAGTCTACTGCTCCGGGTGTTTGTCCGGTGTTATGTCGTCCGGACCATTATCCTTGATAGGATTTGTTTGTTCGGTTTGATTATCCGGATTGCCGTTGTCCGGCAGCGGTTCGCCCTGCTCCAGCGCTGGGTCTGTGTGATCGCTATTTCTGTCGAGGCGGGATTTGGGGCGGCGCTTGCGTCGCCACTTTGACTGCTTTTCGAGGGAACAAGCCTTCGGTGCGTCCTTCCGCTCCTCGTCGTCATCTTTTGGTGCGTCCACCATGTATACGTCATATGACGAGGTGGCGTTCCAGGGCCCAATAGGCGCTGGTTCTTCATCGTCTCCTTCATCAGCGTCCATACCGTCGATGTCTGCAGAGTCGAAGTCGAGCATGTCGGTTAAATCGTCGACAGTGGCTACAAAGTGGGTGGTGGGTGGGCTTTGAATTTCTTCATCGTCCGCATCCCAATCTCGCTGACCGTAGTCCGGCCAGGGCTCTCCTGATAAAGAGAGAGACTTTAGTGATTTTATAATATCACCAAAGGGCGAGTGCTGAAAGATGTCCACGATAGTAAACTCCATGATCGGCGTCCAATCGGATTCGATCGGCAGAGGCGCGAATGGTTTGGAGTCCGGAGAGGAGTCCGGCTCCATGGAATCATGAGTCTCGCGGAGTGCGGGGCTGGTGTTCGGCTCGATCACCGCTAGGATCACAGCCCCCGAGGCGGCATCCAACCACCCATCCTCGATCGACGCGGTTGGCTCCGAATTAAGGGTCGAAGCCGATGCGGGTGCGGCCTTCAAGGCACTATTAGGCGGCAGAGCTAGATCATGCTCGTCGTGGCAGTGCGGCGCGCTCGGCAGTGGCTCAAATCTGTCGAAGATCAAGTCCCCGCGGATGTCAGCCGTGTAGTTTAAACTTCAAAATCTGACCTGACGACCAGGGGCATAGCTTTCGATCTGCTCCAGATGGCCAAGTGAATTGGCCCGCCGTGCAAAGCCGCCAAAGATAGAGATCTGTCCAGGAAGACAAGTTTCACCCTGGACCGCATCACTATCGATGATTGTGGGATCCATCAAGCCTGACGGTGACGACACAGAGGAACTGTCAATGAAAGCACCAATGTCGGTGTCAAAACCGGCGGATCTCGGGTAGGGGGTCCCGAACTGTGAGTCTAGGACGGATGGTAACAGGAGGCAAGGGACACGAAGTTTTACCCAGGTTCGGGCCCTCTCGATGGAGGTAAAACCCTACGTCCTGCTTGATTAATATTGATGATATGGGTAGTACAAGAGTAGATCTACCACGTGATCAGAGAGGCTAAACCCTAGAAGCTAGCCTATGGTATGATGTTGTTGTGTATGTTGTCCTACGGACTAAAACCCTCCGGTTTATATAGACACCGGATAGGGTTAGGGTTACATAGAGTCGGTTACAATGGTAGGAGATCTGCATATCCGTATCCCCAAGATTGCCTTTCACGCCAAGGAAAGTCCCTCCCGGACACGGGACAAAGTCTTCAATCTTGTATCTTCATAGTCCAGGAGTCTGGCTGAAGGTATAGTCCGGCCATTCGGACACCCCCTAATCCAGGACTCCCTCACTACTTATATAGCCCCTGGTGGCGCCTGCGCTCGCCCGAACTCGGGGCGCGTATGTGCCTGGCCGGGAAGCGGCCCTTCGTTAGTGCGGAGGAATCCAAAGGATTCCGGTAAGTCATCGAGTGGTTGACCAGTCTCATGCTATATCATGACAGTCAGTTTTCGGCTTTCTCTACTGAGGTGCTCGCCTGGCCGAACTGGGGCACAATCACAGTAGTTCTCCTGGTGCCGCCTTAGCCGATAGAGCGGAACGTAAGGTAGCAAAACACAGGAGCCGGGAAAACCCAACATTTGACCAAAGACATGATTCAGAGCTAATGCATATAAGGCCAAACTCGCGACGCCGAACACTCCCTAAGGTATTCGGTCTTTATGAGGGCGGGCGGGATAACACCCTTAGTAATAAGCCCCTAGTGTCCAGGTACGCACAAAACTCTGACGTGGCCACATGCCAAAACGCCAGCCTCCCCCTTGGTTATACCAAGAAACCAAGGGATGTGTATCAACAAGAGACAGTAAAAAGGTTTACGCAGGGTCTTAATCTGAAAAGAATCCTTGGAACGGGTCCCCGCTGCACGTCTGCGCCTGTGTCTCCGTTGTGCCGTATCCTGGACGGGCATAGCACGGTGTTCATTTGTAAAAGAGAGGAACTTAGTTGAAGAAAGATCGTGTCGAACATGAGTTATACTAAATAAACAAAGTATAAATCGAAATGGGTAAAATTGAGCTTTATTGTCTCTTGTTTTATATGCGCGGAGCCCCTAGTACAGGGGTATATGACTATTAAGCCTTTATCAATTGTATGTTTATGCCGGACTCATCTAGCCGTGTCCGTGGTCTTGACGACCTGTTTAGGTGCTTTGGCTGGTGAAGCCGCTTTATTGTGGGGCTGTCAAGGCAGCCGCACTGTCTTTCGCGTGGGAGGAACACTCAATGTTTTCCCTTTAATGAGATGATGCCTCATGGACCGGGCATCTTAAGCGTAAGAGATGCATAATGCGGTATTGCGTTAAAGCGGGCGAAAGCTTCGCGTCCCAGCAGTGCTTGATAGCTACTTGAGAATGGGGCGATGTGGAAAGTTAGCTGTTCGCGACGGAAGTTATCGAGGGAGCCGAACATAACTTCTAGCCGGAGAGAACCCATGCAACGGGTATCCGGGCCTGGCGTTACCCCTTGAAAGGAGGTTTTGCTATGGCGAATTTTTGTTGGGTCTATCCCCATGTTGCGGATTGTGTCCTGGTATAATAGGTTTAGACCACTACTGCCGTCCATCAGGACATTTGTAAAGTGGAGTCTGCCAATTATTGGATCTAATACCAAGGCAGTCCAGCCTGCATTCCGGATACTTCTAGAGTAATCTTGATGGTCGAAGGTGATCGGTTTTAACAACCATTGGCGAGACTCCTTTGGGATAGGCCGTATGGCGCGTATCTCTGTTGGCGCCATTCTGTTCATCACGTGAAGTAAGTTTACTGTTTTGACTTCTTGTGGGAAATCCTTTTGTTTCCTGGTGCTCTGCTTGTGGGGTTCATTGTCATCCTCACTTGGTGTGTCGAGCCCCTTGTGTTCGGCATTGAGTTTGCCGGATTGCTTGAAAACCCAACAATCTCTGTGGGTATGGTTCGCAGGCTTCCCGGGAGTACTATGTATTTGACATATCTTGTCCAAGATTTTGTTTAAGTTGGATAGCTCGTCCCTGTTATCCTTGAGGGGCGGCTTTCTCTGATTCTGCTGCGAGCTTTTGAATCCGGCGTTGACCGCCGTGCTCTTGGGGCTGTTTCCCTTATTCCGGCGCTGGTCCTTGCTGCGTCGGGGTTTTCCGTTTCCATCCCTAACTTCAGATGTACTTGGGTCGCTGGTGCTACATCTTGCCAACCAGCTGTCCTCTCCTGCGCAAAAGCGGGTCGTGAGGCTTGTTAATGCGGCCATTGTTCTTCGCTTTTCTTAGCCGAGGTGTCTGGCGAGCCATTCGTCTCGAATGTTATGCTTAAAAGCTACTAGGGCTTCGGCGTCCGGACAGTCGACTATCTGATTCTTTTTAGTAAGAAATCCGTTCCAGAATTTCCGGGCTGACTCTCCGGGCTGTTGAGTTATGTGACTGAGATCGTCTGCATCAGGACGGCGGACATAGGTCCCTTGAAAATTTGCCTGGAAAGCATCCTCAACCTCTTCCCAACTTCCAATGGTGTTTCGAGAAGGCTTTTGAGCCAATGCCGGGCTGGCCCTTTAAGCTTTAGGGGTAAGTATTTTATGGCGTGGAGGTCATCTCCTCTGTCCATGTGTATGTGGAGGATATAATCCCCGATCTAGACCCTAGGGTCTGTTGTTCTGTCGTACGCCTCTATGTTTACGGGCTTCAATCCAGCTGGAAATTCATGGTCTAGCACCTCATCGGTGAAACATAGGGGGTGTGCGGCACCCCTGTATTTGGGTGTGCCGTGATGTTCGGATATTTGTTGTGTTGCATTGCTTACTAGAGCTTGCTTTCTTGGCCCGTAGATAGATCTGGCTGGGCCATCTTTTTGATGCGGATCCTTTCGTGGATCGCGTGCCGGCTTGTGTGCGGTGCCGCTTGCCGCTCCATGCTGGCCATGCGGTCGTCTATCCGACCGGGTGGCTTTCCTATTTTTTGACTGCGGGGGCTCTAAGGCCTCCTCGTCAAATTCAGGCAGTAGCTTTCGCTTTGGATAGCTTTTTGTGCGGCGACTGCCACCATATTTGTCTGCGGTGTTGCGTACTTTGCTCCATCTGATTCAGAGTGCATCTTCCGCAGTTTTGAGCTTCCGCTTCTGCCTTTTCAGGCTAAGCGCAGTGGCGACGAGCCTTTTGTGGAGGTTCTTCTGCTCCATGAGCCTATCCGGCGTAAGGTCGTCCGAACTGTTGTTTTCGCCGGGGACGGGGTGTTCGGTTTGTTTATCCAAGTTGCCCTGTTCGGACAGTTGCTCAAAGGCATGTTCGTCGTCCGCCGGCTCGTCTTGCTCTATGGCTGGGTCTGTATGGCTGCTATCGCTGTCGAGGCGGGGCTTGGAGCGGCGCTTACGTCGCCGCTTTGATTGCTTTTCGAGTGAACGATCCCTCGTTGCATCCCTGTGTTCCTCGTTGTCGCTTCCTTTGGGTGTGTCCACCATGTATACATCATGAGATGAGGTGGCTGTCCAGTGCCTTATAGGCGTTGGTTCATGTTCATCTCCTACATCGTCGTCCATACCGTCGATGTCTTCGGAGTCGAAGTCGAGCACGTTGTTTAAATTATCAACAGTGGCTACGAAGTGGGTGGTGGGTGGGCTTTGAATTTCTTCATCATCCGCATCCCAACCTTGTTGACCATAGTCCGGCCAGGGCTCTCCTGATAAAGAGAGAGACTTTAGTGAATTCAGAATATCGCCGAAGGGCGAGTGCTGAAAGATGTCCGCGGCGGTGAACTCCATGATCAGCGCCGAATCGGGTTCGATCAGTAGGGGCGCGGAGGGCTCGGAGTCTGGAGAGGAGTCCAGCTCCTTGGAGTCACGGGCTTCGCAGAGAATAGTGCTGGTGTTCAGCTCGATCGCCGAAGAGACTGCAGCCCCCGAGGCGGTGTCCAACCACCCATCCTTGATTGGCGCAGTTGGCTCCGAATTAAGGGTCGGGGCTGATGCGGGTGCGGCCTCCAGGGCATTGTTCGGCGGTAGAGCTAGATCATGCCCATCTTGACAGTGCGGCGCGCTCGGCTGCGGCTTGAATCCATCGAAGATCAAGTCTCCGCGGAGGTCGGCCGTGTAGCTCAAACTTCCAAATCTGACCTGATGGCCAGGGGCGTAGCTTTCGTTCTGCTCCAGATGGCCAAGCGAATTGGCCCGCAATGCAAAGCCGCCAAATACGAAGATCTGTCCGGGGAGAAAAGTCTCACCCTCGCATCATCGTTGATGATCGGAGGAGCCATCGGGCCTAAAAGTGACGACATAGAGGAACTCTCAATGAAAGCACCAATGTCGGTGTCAAAACCGGCGGATCTCGGGTAGGGGGTCCCGAACTGTGCGCCTAAGCGGATGGTAACAGGAGACAAGGGACACGATGTTTTTACCCAAGTTCGGGCCCTCTCGATGGAGGTAAAACCCTACTCCTGCTTGATTAATATTGATGATACGGGTAGTACAAGACTAGATCTACCACGAGATCAAGGAGGTTAAACCCTAGAAGCTAGCCTATGGTATGATTGTTGTTCGTCCTATGGACTAAAACCCTCCGGTTTATATAGACACCGGAGAGGGCTAGGGTTACACAGAGTCGGTTACAATGGTAGGAGATCTACATATCCATATCGCCAAGCTTGCCTTCCACGCCAAGGAAAGTCCCTTCCGGACACGGGACGAAGTCTTCAATCTTGTATCTTCATAGTCCAGGAGTCCGACCGAAGGTATAGTCCGGCTATCCGGACACCCCCTAATCCAGGACTCCCTCAGGACCACCATGTGGGTTAAAAGAAGGAAATGCGCTATTCATTTTGCACGGTCATGATAGCAAGGCATGTCAGAGGGTAGCCTGCCAGTTATGTCGGCAACAATCATCGGTACCAAGGGCGAGGGACGAAGAGAACCATTCTCCTGCTCGTTGAACGAGGCGGACCAATAGGCAAAGTTCTCGTCCATTGGTGGTTACCAGAATGTCGTACACAATAGTAACAAGGTCTTACTGACAGTTTGTACACCGAGGTGTTTACATAAGCAGGGAAATATTACTGCTTATATCATAAAGATCACAAGAAAGGTTAAACAAAACAATGGAAAGGAAAATGTGGTTATTAGTTTAACCATACCAATGGAAAGGAAAAGGTGCTTATACAAAAGTATTAGAGTATATGCTTTCCAAGAACAAACAGAGCATGATATACATGACAGGACATCAAGTACTTATCCATTTAGTTAATGGGGCAAGGAGAATCATGATGTTTACCCATACAATGGTGTTTGGATAATTGATTAAGAAACATTTAGCATTGCGCCTCCAATGTTCTTAATGATGTTTGGAGTAACACCGTCATACTTTTGGATAGCATTGACATGGTCATCAGGTAAAGGCCGGACCTTGGGAACACAAAGGATCCATCAGGAATTACTTGAACACCTCATGCAATTTTATCAGGGAAGATGAGGAGGTGGCCAATGGTTTCAACAAAAATCCATCGACATGTCAAAAAGGATGTATTTCCAAAATTTAAATGAACAAATTCGTGTTGGGGGAGGCACGAATGTTGTCGATGATAACACAAATTATCGAGGGGCAAGGATGGTATTTCTCATCATGAATTCAATTGTTAACCTGAAAGAGCATCAGAATGTTGATGGTGATCACGACACATTTGTCGAGAGATTTCATGAAGATGTAATCGATTGGCGATGACATCAAGTCAAAGGAATGATGAAGCGAAAGGTTATTCAAACCATGGGTACGACACAAACTCGAAATCAAGCTTGTTGTTCAAGGAAAAATGATATGATGAGGAATATCAACGTAAGCTTAGCTCCTCGTCGAAAACTTTGCTTCGGGAAGAAGGACCAGGTAGCACAGTTAAAAAGTTGCACGATAATGATATAGCCGATCAGGCTAGGAATGCCTTGAAGGATTAATAAACTCATAAGCAACAAAGATTATTTAGAGTTATTGAATCAGAGTGCGGAAGTGATTCACTTATCAGTGTTCTCGGTTGAAGACAACCCAGAACCCAGGAAAATTGGAATCGGTGAGAAATAATAGTTGATGAAGAACCCATAAGAAGTTATGCAGTTCAATGATATTCTTGAGATACCAGAGTGTAATACTCGACGGTAGATCAAAGTAAAGGTTGGACAGGTGCAATGATCTGCAAAAGACAAGTACTTCAACTTGTCCGAGAAATGGTATTTAAAAGGAGAACATGGCCAGAACCATGATTGCAAAATGCCAGATCCCAAATATAAGATAAACTTATACCAAGGGAATATTTAATTGAAGAGAAGCTTTAATGATACGATCCACATTGTGTCCATGGGAATGAACACAAAGTTGAAGGTTGACTCCCACTTCTCCAATGCATAAACTTTCATTCACTTCTCATTTTCGAAGAAGTTGTAGTGCTGAAATTTTATCTGGCGAAGCACTAGAAGAGTATGACTCGTGAAAACTTTCGGGTTCACAGGGTTTAGGGAAGGCATAGGTTCAAACCATAGGGGCATCTTGGGAACATATACCACAAACCCCACGAGTAAAATAACACAAGCTCGAAGGTAGAGCATGGTTGACAAAAAGGAGAGAATACAATTTACCGAAGGCAATATGTATCAGGGAAGAGCGCACGAGATTTAGAATATGAAGGACATAGCCGGATAATAATCCAACAAAGGATTCGGCGATCCTCAAAGGATCTGATGTGAGTATCAGTACTCAATCAGAAGAAGGAAAGATTGCAAAGGCATCAGATTATAGAAACAACTAACTAATTCAAAGTTTAAGTAACAAAGGAATTTTGATATCGAGATCGGTGTATCAAACTTAGATGCTCCGATTAAGTGTGAGTAAGTTGAATAGGATTAGATGGGCAATCAATCAAGGTTTGATTTACCGAGAACCAGCTCATGTCTAGAATGACGTATGAGCTGGAAGGACAATTTACAAGGAACAACTGATGATTGCGTGCATTCACACACATGTTGAATGAATAGGGTAAGGACGACAATCGCAAAGGATTTTGAGGAATATTCCTGGACATATGGACTTAACCATAATGCAAGTAGGTAAAGAAGAACAAGAGAAATAGGCTACTAAGGACTTTCAGAAGATCGAATGGTATTTCGAAGACTTTTGTGAAATACATGAATCAACTGGGGATGAGCGGATACTCGATAAGTGTGAGGAATTATCCGCAGTGTAAAAGAAGCTGCAGAGCAGAAGCACAAGGATTCTTGGAACAACGAATAGTATTGGGCTAACTTGTAATCATCAAGAGCAATTGGGAATGATTGTATGAACGACACGCATAAGTCGTTATCCCTATGAATATAACGGTGGCAGGGAATTGCAAAGGCGGAGGTCACAAGGGTCTCGGGAAAACATCGGAGAGTAACTGCAGAATTCTTCTGGTGCAATAAGCGATCATCGGTAATGTCGGGGCTCTCCGGGAGGAAGTGGGTCCGAGAATCTAAGTGTCGGCGTTAGTAAATCCATTTTAACCCGAATAGAAGAGAGATCAGAGTCCCAGAGTATAGACGAGGAGTAAAAGATCCTAATACCACCCAATGGCGACGTGGGCCCGTAAGACACACATCCATGTTAGTAAAAGTTTTTTAGTGACTAGACTCAACTTCGGCCAAGGAGTTGGAAGGGGGCTACCTACACGCAGTCGGCTCTGATACCAACTTGTGATGCCCTTGATTCAATCGTACACTAATCATACACGCAAATGTGTACAATCAAGATCAGGGACTCACGGGAAGATATCACAACACAAATTAAAATAATACAAGCTTTATATTACAGGCCAGGGGCCTCGAGGGCTCGAATACACAAGAGTCAGCGGAAGCAACAATATCTGAGTACATACATAAGTTAGACAAGCATGACTTAAGAAGGCCAGCACAAAGCATTTACGATCGAAAAGGCAAGGCCTCCTGCCTGGGAGTCTCCTAACTACTCCTGGTCGTTGGCGGTCTTCACGTAGTAGTAGGCATCAACGGTGGCATCTGGTTCCTGGGCTCCGACATCTGGTTGCATCAACCAAAAAGAATAACGAAGGAAAAAGGGGGAGCAAAGCAACCGTGAGTACTCATCCAAAGTACTCGCAAGCAAGGATCTACACTACATATGCATCGGTATCAAAGAAAAGGGTTGTATCTGTGGACTGAACTGCAGAATGCCAGAAGAGAAGGGGAAAGCCTAGCCTATCGAAGACTAGCATCTTCTGGAAACCACCATCTTGCAGCAACAGGAGGGAGTAGAGTAGCATAAAGTAAAGTAGTAGTAGTGTTATCAACCTCGGCGAGAGATCCTTTCTCGATTCCCTGCGAGAAAGCAATCCCAGAGCCATACTATCCAGTTCTCATCTCCATTTCTCATATCGATTTCTCATCTCAGGTATCCAGTTCTAGTTGTACCGATCGGGATAGATGTTTTCTTCCTTGCAGGGGTGCACCAACTTACCCACCATGCTCGATTAACTCCGGCTGGACACACTTTCCTGGGTCATGCCTGGCCTCGGCCAAACAATACGCCGTAACCCGACCTAGGCTTAATAGAGAGGCCAGCACGCCGGACTAAACCTATGCCCCCAGGGGTCATGGGCCATCTCCCCAGGAACTCTTGCATGTTGCGAGGGCAGCCGGTGAGCAGATCTAGCTACCTCCTTCAACAAGGCAGGTGCTTACGCAGTCCAACCCGGCGCGCGCCGCTCAGTCGCTGACGTCTATTAAGCTTCGGTTGATGCATACGACGCATAACGCCCATACTATGCCCACGTGATGGTTAGTGCTATCAGGCCAGAGGCCCCTCAGATCAAATATCCAAATCATAGTGGATTAGGAACGTGCGGTAACAAGCAGAGACTCACGAAAGATGTGACCCCGTTGCCCCGTCTCGAGGACTTGCGGCAAGGGCTAGGAATGCCCGACCGCGCCTCGTAATTATATCATGGGCACCCTCCAGGTCAACCCGTCTCCACATCACTCCCAATTAAGCTCGCGCGGGTACCCCTCAGGGCCGACCCGTCTTTAGTAACATGGTTCAGTGTAAAGTCATAGTAACCATAGTAACCGTGTGTCCAAACATCAAGGGGAAAACCCGAGGAATCACCCCGGTGAATTCCACTCGATGTAATCATCAAGGTGAATGCAAGAGGAATCACCCCCGAGGTTCACACTTGAGGGGTTGCACGACAGAGTCGTATCGGAAGTGGTTAAGGAGGAAATCACCCTCGATGACCACGACCAAATAGCTACACTACAGGGTTAACATCAGAAGTGCTGAAGAGGTCTCACCCTCGGCACTCGATAGTAACCTAGTAGTGTTGAGCAACTAAGGGGAATGTGATGTGCGGTGCCATGGCCTGGTCTTTGATCCCGTTGATCGGGTCTTCGATGATGAAGCAGGGGCAACAAGGACAAGATGGGGGTCACTGATGGATCACTAACCAACCTCTACTAAGCAGTTTATGATAAGCAGGTAAGGTACAACATCGGATACAAAAGCAGGCTATGCATCAGAATAGGAGCAATCAATTACAGTAGCAAAATCTAATGCAAGCATGAGAGAATGGAATGGGCGATATCAGGATGATCAAAGAGGGGGCTTGCATGGTTGCTCTCGCAAGGAGGGGTCGTCGTTGACGTAATTGATCACAGGGGCAACATCGGTCTTAGGGTCTATCAGAGAGAAGAGGGGGAAGAAACAGTAAATATAAAGAAAACATAGCATCACAAAGCATAACGTGGCAATATGCTGTGCCGGGTGTGACCTAACGTATGGCTACACGATAAAGGTGAAGGGGGAATTCAACCGAGAATGATTTCCCAGTTCTGGACTCATGTCATATAGATGACCGGAGAGGGAATGTTCCATGTTCAGCAAGCTAGGGGCATGTGACACATGAACAGACCGCGTATTCGGATTCGTTGGATTTTTCTGAGCAACTTTCATGTAGAAAACATTTTCATCTGAGATACGGTTTAATTTATATGAATTTTCAAAGATTAAACCATTTTCTAGAATTTATTTAAATAATTAAACTCGAATTAAGTAAAAGGAAAAATAAGCTGGGTGCACCCGGTGTAGTGCACCGAGAGTTGCGCTAGTGGCTGACAGCGGGGCCAGTCAACTGCCCAGTCAGCAGTTGACTGGTCAGTTTGACTAGTCAAAGGGGGGGGTCTAGTGGGACCCGCATGTCATTGTCTCTCACTCTAGTAGGTTAGGTAATTTTTTTTAATTAACATCGGGGCCCATATGTTATTGAGTTAGTAGTCTAACTAATGTTAACAAATTAAGTTAATTACCCTAATTAGTTGGAGGGGGTTAAGCTAATGGGGGAGTTAGCACCCCCAAATTAAGCAGGTCCGGCCCGAGTAGGAAATGGCCAGCCGGCCATTGAGGAACCACGCACGCACGCATGGGAAGCGACCATCGGTGTGGCCCAAGCTCGGCCAGGCGCGGCCTTCGGCGCGGCCAGGTGAGCGACACAGGCAAGGCGGCTGGAGGCGGGCTCGGTGGGGCGAGATGTGGCGAAGCGACGGCAGGAGGTCGCCAGAGGCAGCAGGTGACGAGCAGCAGCAGGGGGCGGTGAGAGCGGGAGTGGCAGGCGCGGCGGCCGACAGTGGTAGCAGGCAGCGCAAGGGGCGGCAGTACACGATGCAAGCGCGACTCAGCGCGGGGCACGGCGCAAGCAGCAGCAACGAAGAGAGCAGCGGCGGCACGAGGACGTGGGTGGCTGCAGGGGAGTGCGTGTGTGGACGGCCGCAGCGGGCAGTGAGGAACGGCAACGGGCGGGACAGGGTGCGACATGGACGCAGGCGAGCGCACGCGGACTACGGAGTCGAAGCTCGCGGGTAACGGTGCTATGGCACGAATTTGACGAGGAAACAGAGGGGAAAGCCAAGGGGTGCTCACATCGATGCCGTAGGGAGGTTTAGCGGGCTCGGGGAGGCTCTGGTGCGGCCGGAGTGACGACGGCGGTCATCGACCGTGGCGGGGAAGAAGACGGTTGTGACGAGCGTACGAGGACGCCCCGCTCGATACGACACACGTTGACGAAGCTGATGATGGCGGTGAAGCTCTTGGTCATCCTCCCAAGTGCCGGGGAGCATGGTGGCCATGAGGACGTGATCGACCATGGCGTCGGTAGTGCGTGCGTGTGTGTGTGTCCGTGAGAGAACGATGCAAGAAGGAGGGGATGAGAACTAGGGTTTGTAAGTGCATCTAGTGCCCCTTAGTGATTTTGGTGTATTGAAGACTTATAGGTTAAGGGACTAATGCGTTTGTGAGTGTACACAGGTCTATAAGTCTATGAGGAGTTTGATATTTATAGAGAAAGTCGACCCCTGAAAATGAAGTTCTTCGACTGAAGACTTTGAATCTCTGAAGACTTTCTGAAGACTTTGAAAGTGAAGAAATTGGTGTGACCGTGAAGACTTGGTATTCATTCGAGGAACATGAAGCGTGAAGACTTTTGTTTTCGTAGTTTCATTTTCTCTTTCTTGAGTCATAGGAAACACCGTACTGTTAAAGGGGGTCGAGGAAATACTAAGGAAAAAATTTCCATGTGATGCTCAACTCAAAATCCTACACCTACCAATCCCTTCGAGTGAAGCCATTGGAAATCTCATACAGTTCAGTCAATTTCTTAAGTGACAGAGACGAAGTTCTTCTGGTCTCTGATGAATTTGTTCTGACTGAGGAGTTAGGAATTCGCCAGTGCGGATTACCTACACAGTGAGGAACATGATAGCCCTGAGGATTTTGCTACTCAAAATTCCGACCGTTGCTGTGCTATGCGCCAGCTGTCCCAAAATATCTATCCACCTAACGGTCATATCATTGAAGGGCATTTATGTCTTATCATGTCGGGCTGCTCCCTAGCCTATAAATAGCCGCCCCTACAACCACTAGCTGGTTGGCTGCTCCAAGAGAAACTGACACTTGTCATTTGAGAGCAACCCATCCTCCGAGGACTTTGAGCGAAAATCATCAAGTGAGGAAAAACCCAAACCCAAACACCTACAAACCCCAAGTGATTGAGCATCACTGAAGAGATTGATCCCGCGTGGATCCGACGCTTGTTACCTTTGAAGACTGTGCTTCTTACAGATGGTTAGGCGTCATGGTTTAGAGCATCCAAGAGGAATTGTGGATCACCGAGTGACCAAGTTTGTGAAGGTTCGGAAGTCACCTGAAGACTTACCACGAGTGATTGGGCGAGGTCTGTGTGACCTTAGTTCAAGGAGAATACGGTGAGGACTTGGTGTCCTGAGCTGCGTGCTCAGGACTGGGTGTCCGGGACTATGTGTCCTCGAGTTTAAATACTCAGCCGCTCCAACCAGACGTACAACTGAGACAACAGTTGGAACTGGTCTACCAAATCATTGTCTTCACCAAGCTTACTGGTTCTATTTCCTCAACTCTTTCATTTCCTCATAACTATGTTGTGTGCTTGTTCATATCTGTGTTTGAAGACTTTGACTGAAGACTTTCTCAATTTCCTCAGTTCAATATCTTCAGTCTGTTTGTCTTCATCCTGTGTTATCATGTGCTTACGCTACCTGTACTCTGTGCCTGTCTTCATTTCATCATGATGACCATGCTTGTATTCTGTTATGTTTACTTTTGAGTACTTATTCCGCTGCTAGTAGTTCTTCGCTAAGGAATTTCCTCACCGGCAAATTCCTCAGTGAAGAATTTCATAAAAATCGCCTATTCACCCCCCTCTAGTCGATATAACGCACTTTCAATTGGTATTAGAGCAAGGTATTCCCTTGTTCTGTGTGATTTTGGTTTAACCGCCTGAAGTTTTAGTTATGTCGACCGCAGGTATGATCAAGGTCTCTGCTGGGTGTCCTACCTTTGATGGGACGGACTACCCCTACTGGAAGAATAAGATGCGAATGCATCTTGAGGCAATTGATAACGATCTCTGGTATGTTGTGGAAAATGGTGTTCCCCCAGTCACACCTTCTCTGAATGCTGCTGATGTGAAGAGATTCAAGCAACTCGACTCTCAAGCAAAGAACATCATATGTGGCCATCTGGGCAAAGGGCAGTATGGCAGAGTGAGTGCTTTGGAGACAGCGAAGCTTATCTGGGACAGGTTGTCCAAAGTGAATGAGGGAGTCTCAACACAGTGTGACTCTCGAGTCGGTGTTCTTCGCAATCTCTTCAACCGCTTCAAAGGACTCGACAATGAAAATGTTTAACAAACCTTCGATCGCCTCACTGACATCTCAAATGAGCTTCAAGCACTTGGTGCCACTGACATCACCGACCATGAGGTGGTGAAGAAATTGCTGAGATCGCTTGATTCCTCATTTGACACTCTGGCATTGATGATACAAGAACGTGCTGATTACAAGTCACTTGATCCCGCTGATATTCTCGAGAGGCTAAATACTCATGAGTTCCAACTTGCTGAAAAAAGAGATCTCTATGGTTCGAGCTATGGCAGATCACATGCACTCAAGGCCAAGGCAGTATCTGAGTCCGAAGATGAAGACTCTGGTAGCAGCCTTGGTGATCCTAAAGAACTAAGCCATGATCTAGCTTTGCTCGTGAAGAAGTTCCAAAAGTTCTCAAGACGTGGTCGCTTTGGAAGATCCTCAAGGAGCAATGATTCCTCATCCAGTGACTACAAGAGGAGGCTCTGTCACAAATGCAAGAAACCTGGACATTACATTCAAGATTGTACTCAGTGGGAAAAGGAATCAAAGAAGAAGAAATACAAGGATTACAGTTCTGATGATGCGAAGAAAAAGAAGAAATTCACAAAATCTTCATCATCAAAATCCTCAAAGCCTTCATATCACAAGAAGAGCAGCTCCAAGAAAGCTAGGGCATTCATTGGCAAGGAAATGAGGAAGATGAGACATCTGAGGAGTCCGAATCCGGAGTGGCGAGCCTAGCTCTTGCTACTGCATTCGTCAGCAAGTCTATATTTAACACCGAAGAAAATGACCTCACCAACAAGGCTGATGAAGGCGATGATGACTACGCTCCCACTTACTGCTTCATGGCAAAGGGTGCCAAGGTACTCAAATATACCTCCTCTGAATCTAGTGAGAATGAATCTGATGAAAACCTTAAGCCCAGCTATTCTAAACTTTCTAGCTGTAAAACAACAAAGGGCTTTAGAAAAGGTTCAAATCATGCTAGACAAAAGTGATGATATGTTGGGTGAAGAAATGGATCGCACTAAAGCCTTGACTGAAAATCTTCAGAGATTTCAGACTAGGTTTGATAATCTTCAAGGTCATCATAACACTCTCTTATCCGATCATGAGAAGCTTTCTTATGAATTTCTTCAAAGAAAGCAAGACCTTAAGAAGCTAAGAGTGAGTTATAAAGATCTTCAGAAGGAGCGCGATTCATTACTTGCTCAACAAATCAGCGCAAAATTCAGGTATTGGGTCTAGGTAAGGTTGCGATCACAAAGGATCGACACATGGATAAAGTCATGCTTGTTGAGTCCTTAGGATACAACCTTATGTCTGTCTCAATGCTTTGTGATCTTGATATGGTTGTTGTCTTTGGCAAATACCATTGTGTTGTGGTTATGGAAGCTGACAATTCCAAAGTCTTCGAAGGCTTTAGGAGAGGAGACCTGTATATTGTTGATTTCTCTACAGGACCACAACCAGCCGTGTGTCTACTTGCAAAAGCTTCAGAAGGCTGGCTCTGGCATCGACAACTTGGTCATGCAGGCATGAGGAATTTGCACACGCTTGCGAAGAAGAAGCATGTCATTGGCATCGAGAATGTCAAATTCCTCAAGGATCACCTATGTGGAGCCTGTGAAGCTGGGAAGATGACAAAGGCTAAGCATCCAGCGAATACTATCATGACCACTACTCGTCCATTTGAACTACTTCACATGGATCTCTTCAGTCCTAATCATTATTCTGCTGTTTCAAATGATGCATCTCAATATGGCTTTGTTGTTGTTGATGATTACTCTCGATACACATGGGCACACATTGTTACTTACAAACATAAAGTGCAGGAAGTCTTCAAACGAGTTTCCTTGAGGGCTTCAACCAACTTTGGTGTGAAGATCAAGCACATCAGAAGTGACAATGGCACTGAGTTCAAGAATTCTGGTCTCGATGACTATCTTGATGAACTTGGTATTACTCATGAGTTATCTGCTCCTTACACTCCTTAGCAGAACGGCGTCGTGGAGCGCAAGAACATGACTCTTGCTGAGATGGCTCGCACTATGCTTGATGAATACAAAACGCCTCATTGGTTCTGGATTGAGGCAATTGACACTGCGTGCCACATCATCAACAGAGTATATCTTCACAAATTCTTCAAGAAGACTGCCTATGAACTCCTCACTGATAAGAAACCCAATGTAAGTTATTTCAAAGTCTTCGGTGCTAAATGTTGGATTAGAGATCCTCATCACAACTCAAAATTTGCATCGAAAGCACATTAAGGTTTTATGCTTGGTTACGGAAAGGACTCGCAGACCTACAGAGTCTTCAACAACGTTCTTCACAAGGTTGTTGAAACTGTAGATGTGCGGTCCGATGAAACTAATGGCTCGCAAAGAGAGCACCTACCTACTGTGATAGATGAACCAGCACCTGAGGAAACTATCAAGTTCAAGGCTACTGAGGATGTCATTCCTACTGAAGAATCTGCTGAAGAATTCATTCCAGAACATGAAGAACGTCGAGCTAATGCACCTGAAGAAAATACTGAAGAAAATGGTGCTGAAGAGAATGCTGATCAAATTCTTCAACGACAACCAGCTCATCCTCGCGTTCAAAAGAAGTGCAAGTTGAAAAGATCATCAATGACATCAAAGCGCGAGGTCCTCTCACATGCTCAAAAGCTTCACATTTATCTAACTTTTGTGGGCACTATGCTTTTTTCTCTATCACAGAGCCCACTAAGGTAGATGAAGCATTTCTGGAGCCTGAGTGGATTCAGGCCATGCAAGAAGAACCACATCAGTTCGAGGAACCGGTCAAACGTACAGATCCTCGCAAGCACAATATCATTGGCACAAAGTGGATCTACCGCAACAAGCAAGATGAAAATGGCCTTGTGGTGAGGAATAAGGCACGACTCGTAGCTCAAGGCTACACACAGGTTGAAGGAATTGATTTCGATGAAACTTTTGCACCTGCTGCTAGACTTGAGGCTATTCGCATATTACTTGCTTATGCTAACCATCATGATATCACTTTATATCAAATGGATGTGGTGCATTCCTCAATGGTAAGCTTGAGGAAGAAGTATATGTTGCTCAACCCCGAGGTTTTGAAGAACCAAAGAATCCTGACAAAGTCTTCAGACTCAACAAGGCCCTTTATGGCCTCAAGTAGGCCCCACGAGCGTGGTATGATACCTTGAAGGAATTCTTCATGAAGAAAGGCTTCAAACCCGGTTCACTTGACCCTACTCTTTTCACTAAATCTTATGATGGTGAATTGTTTGTGTGCCAAATATATGTTGATGATATTATCTTTGGCTATACTGACCAACGTTATAGTGATGAATTTGCCTATATGATGAGTGAAGAATATCAAATGTCTATGATGGGAGAGTTGAAATTCTTCTTAGGTCTTCAAATTCGTCAACAACGCAATGGCATATTCATATCTCAAGAGAAATACCTCAAGGATGTACTGAGGAAATTCGGCATGCAAGATTGCAAAGGCGTCAAAATTCCTATGCCCACAAATGGCCATCTATGCACTGATGAAAATGGTATCGACTTTGATCATAAGGTATACCACTCCATGATTGGATCTTTATTGTACTTATGTGCATCTAGGCCAGATATAATGCTTAGTGTTTGCATGTGTGCCCGATTTCAAGCTACACCGAAGGAATTACACCATAAGGCTGTGAAGCATATTCTTCGATACCTAGCTCACACACCAACACTAGGATTATGGTACCCCAATGGCTCGGCTTTTGATCTCATTGGATATTCTGACTCTGACTATGCTGGTGATCGTGTGGACCGCAAGTCAACACCTGGTACATGTCATTTCCTCGGACGATCTTTGGTCTGTTGGTCCTCGAAGAAACAGAATTGCGTATCACTATCTATTGCTGAAGCTGAGTATATTGCCACTGGTTCTTGCTGTGCTCAATTGCTATGGATGAAGCAAACTCTCAATGACTATGGCGTCAACATGAAGAATGTGCCTCTCTTCTGTGACAATGAGAGTGCCATGAAGATTGCTCACAACCCAGTTCAGCACTCGAAGACAAAGCACATTCAGATTCGTCATCATTTTCTTCGTGATCATGTGTTGAAGGGCGACATTTCTATTGAGCATGTGAAGACTGAAGAACAGCTAGCCGATATATTCACAAAGCCCTTGGATGATAAGAGATTTAGCAAGTTGCGATGTGAGCTAAATATCCTAGAATCTTCGAATGTTCTTTGAAAAGGACACTCATCCTAACACTTATGCAAAATTGATGACTTAGATGTGCAACACTTGAAGAAACGTTTTTCTTCAATCAATGAAGAATAACACTCTTAGTGTGAAGAAATTAACGAAGAATTTGATTCTCAGAACCCTACGATAATTGTACGCGGTGTCTGAAATCATCATTCTTATATGGTGGGTCACGGCACCACCAAAAGTTGAAATTCCTCAATTGTTCATATTCTTCAACTTTGCATTATCTTCACAGTTTCCGTCGTTTTTATTCATTGGCTATATATATATATGAGTTTATGTCCTCTACATCATTCACTTATTGCTAATTCTTCAAGTTGGTTTTTCTGCTAAGTGAATGTGATCGGACCCTTCCCCTCTATGCTATACTCAACCCAATCTATTCACAAATTCTTCATGTGCGTTCTATTTGAAACTCGTTCAAAATCTTCACTGTGTCCTTGTCAGCTGAAGAAATTGCGAACGGAACTTTAAAACCTATCTTATCTAAATTTTCGGCTTTTCCGCTCAAACCGTTTCACATCCCACAATATACTTATCCTTTCACCCACGATCGCACATGATCTCCACCTCTCAGTATGTGGGTGACACATGTCAAGCGAATGAGAAGGGTCAGGGGCACGTTCGTCCAATTTCTTCGGGCGAACAGTTTTTCACCGTGGCTATAAATACCCCTCTTCCCCTTCCTCACTTCCTTTACTCCGCTCGACCTCTCTCTAGCTCGAGCTTCTCAAACCCTAGCGCCGCCGCTACTTCATCGTCGTCGGTGAGGAAGAGCTTCACTGCCTCGACCTCGTCGCCGCCGTACTCGCGCCGGCCGCGGAAATCTTCACTCCGCTGCCGCCGTAGCCGTCTTCCTCCGCCGAGTTAGGGTGTGGAAGATCTACACAGACGAACTTCACCTCTCCACCTCACTATTCGTCATGTTCTTCATCCAGGGTAATTAAAAGTTACTTTTACTTCCCTCGTTGATTCGAATGATTATCTACAAAATCTTCAAAGGTGTTTTTCTTCATATCTTCACACACTAAACACCTCACAAGTCATCTGTTCTTGATTCGTTTCTCTAAGCATCATTTTTCTTCAAGATTCCTCAATTGTGTGGATCTTCGATCTATACAACTCTGGAACCTAAGACAAAGAACGCTTAGCGAAATTCTTCAAGACTCATCTGGTCAAATTCCTCAAACTTGTTCTTTATAAAACCTTCTGAGAACGCATATGACCTCTCCAAATTCCTCGCAACTATACTTTGTTCACAGGTACTCATGTCAGCTGCTGAATCACTAGGTTCTCATCAACTTAAATCATTTGTAGTGTTCCTCAAAGAAAAGTTGCATTCTTCTTCAGAGAATTCGATTGTTCAAATTCCTCAACTGAAGAAAATGGCTGATGGTAAAAGACCACAGAAAGGAGGAAAGAAGCCTGGGGTTATGACTGCCTTTGAGATCCCTGATGACATCTATGCTGGGTACTGCACACCTCCTGAGGAAGATAAAAATCAGTGCAAGGTGCGCATTCAGAAAATTGAAAGGAGATGGGCAAGAGAATGGAGGGAGTACAAGTATGTAACTTCAAAGTACATGAAGAAATTCACACTCAATCCCCCATGCCCAAGAGCTCCAATGGCACCTGGCCAAATAGCAGATCCCACCAGCCTCAAGCGCGGTGAGGACTATCCTGATGATTGGGCCAAGCGCCAAACCAAGTTGGCTAAGCAAGCCAGAGAAGCAGTAAGGAAATTCAATGAAGACTTTGCTGCTGCTGCTGTCTCTGCTGTCAAGCCGAAGAAGGCTATGTCAAAGAAGCCTGCGCGCAAGCCAAGTGCTTCACCAACAGTGCCCTCAAGGCCAAGTTCCTCAGCAATGCCCTCACGGCCAGAATCCTCAAAGCCCTCACGGCAAATTCCTCATACTTCTCTTGCTCCTCCAAAGTCCTCAGCTGTTCCGACAAAGTCCTCAGCACCTGTGCATCTTGCCTCGTGCCAAAGGACTGCAGGCATCTCCATTGCCTCAGGTGTCTCAGCTAGTTCCTCAGCCACACCAAATTCCTCAACGGGACCCTCTCTACTGAAGACAAAGGCCACTGCTGGACGAGGTCCTCGCCCAAGTCCTCAGAAGAAGCAAGTCACTTTGCAAGTGTCTTCTGAAGAAGACAAAGCTGATGATGATGAACTTGCAGAAATCATCAGAGATAGGCAAGTCAGGGCCGCTAGAGCCAAGGGAATAGATGTGCCACTGCTTTTGGATCCCAAGTTGATCCTCGAATACATTGATGTTTGGCACAAGGACCCCAACACTCCCATGCATGATTTCAAGCTGACTCCTGGCCAAAGTCACATGCTGACCCACTTCATTCAAGAAGAAAAGTGGAAATTTGAGAAGGCCACGCAGATCAAGAAAGCGCAGTACAAGAAAGAGCGCTATCTGAAGAAAAACATTGTCTCTCTGACAACTGAAGAACTTGTCACTACTCAATCTGAGATCAAGAAACTCAGTGATGAATTTGACGCATACCATGCTGATTGGCTTGGAGCCAAAGTTCGTTTTGTGAGACTTGCTGATAACTTCACTTCCAATGTTGCTGCCCCAATGCAACAGGAAATTCCTCAGGCTGAAGCATCTGTTCAGCCGACTGAAGAACATGCCAGCACTGCTGATGAAAATCAGGCTGCTGAAGAAAACGTGAGTTCCAGGGCTGATGACTGCATTCTAGTCGCTGAAGAAATTGCCAGGACATCCACTAGTGGTGCGCCTGAAGAAACTGAAGAAATCAGGACAACTGCATCAGTTGTGCCTGAAGAAAATCAACCAGATTCCTCTGCTCCTCCTACGCCAATACCAACTCCAATCCTTCCATCTGCATCAGATGTGAAGAAGACCAAGGCTGCAGAGCATGCAACAGTGAAGAAAAGGAAAGCATCAGCTACTTCAGATTCTTCAGCTCAGAAGAAGATGAAGCCTTTGACAAGCTCGTTTGAAAATCCCATTGATGCTGTTCCTCTCTCCACTATGCCATCAAAGGACCTTGTTCCTTTCGATG
Organism: Triticum monococcum; assembly: GCA_034509565.1. Classification (NCBI taxonomy): domain Eukaryota; kingdom Viridiplantae; phylum Streptophyta; class Magnoliopsida; order Poales; family Poaceae; genus Triticum; species Triticum monococcum. Next base: position 635,692,913 of record CM067847.1, on the reverse strand, counting down.
AAGAATATGAGATCCCTAGCGGATCTGATGAAGAAAATCATTCTTCTACCTCATCAGAGCAGATTGATGAAGAAATTGAAGTGGATACGATCCCTTCAACACCTGTTATCTCCTCGCCTATGCCTCAGTTCACAGCTGAAGAGGCTGGTGTTGAAGAAATGTAAGATGAAGATGTGGACGTTGGCTGCTCCACACCAGTGATGAGTGATGAATTCTGGGAAAGTCAGCATCCAAACTCTCCAATGTTCACACCGTTGCAGCAAATACCTCAGTCCCCCACACAAACTGTTCAAATGGGCTCTAAAGAAACACACCCACTTCATCTGTACATGAGGAAATTCCAGCCAGTAGCGCTGAAGAAACTGCTGCTGCTGAACATCTGAAGACGCAAACTGCTAGTGAAGAGGAACCAGAAATTCCCCAGCCTGAAGAACCTGAGATTTCGATTCCTAAGGTCGTGATGCAACTCACTGACACTCCTCTGCCCAAGCCCAAGGATCCATTCTCACGCAAGCAAAAGTTCAAGGCTGATGATTTCTTCAGCGAGCATGTATTCTTCGAAGACTACAACCCTTATAACTCTGCTCGCATTAGGAAGAGGCGTTTCTGGACTGCTAGTCAAGCCAATTTCTATTCCTTAGTGCTGTTCAACAAAGAGAAAATCTTCTACCATGAGCACATTCCTCACGTGGATATGGAATCTCTGTCGTGCTTCGCACCAGTCCTCAGTGTTCTTCACGACGCTGGACTGTTAAACTTTTGCTCTGACATCTGCGATTGGAATGAAGAACTGATTCTTCAATTTTATGTAACGCTGCACATCACATGAGATTCTGAAGATGTGAATTCATGGGTCCTGGACTGGATGTCTGAAAACACTCACTACACTGCACCAGCTTCTGAACTGCTTCGAGCATTACCATTCAGTCCTCCCCTTGAAGAAGCTCGTTGCATCTATAATGAACCTGAGCTTACAAATCACTACATGCAGGTTCTGATGAAACCTTTGAAGCCAGGTCAGGCCCCACGAACCAAATTCCTAGTGAAGGAATTGCTTTATGTGCCCAGAACTGTCTATCGTATTCTTACGAGGACAATGAGTCCTATCAAAGGCCACGACTCATCTGATGAGGAAATTGTTGGCATCATGAAGAATCTGGTATTCAACATCGTTCATGGCATTCCTGTCAATTATCACGATTTCTTCATGAGGACTCTGGCAAATGTTGCACTATCTCCGTTTGAGATGAAGCCTTATGCACCTTGGATTATGAGATTCCTCAGGACAAGGTCTTCACTCAACTATAAAGCTGATTTTCAGAATCATCTCAGCTACTTGCCCCCAATTGAAGTCCTCAAGTAGACATATTCGTCAGTTGATGGAAAGGGCAAGGCTCCAGCTATTATAGATGAAGGCACTCATCCATTGGATGGTCAGTTTCGCAAAGCTGCCTCTTATTCCACCAATGATGACTCTACCACACATGACTCTGCCAATGCACCCAAGTCTACTCCTCAAGCCACTGCTCCTCGTGTGATGACTGATCGTGAGCTTCTGCTTAGTCTTCACCAGAAGGTGGATCAAAATCATAAATGGGTTAAGCGTCAGTTTGGTTCATTTCTTCACAACATGACTGCTACACACAATGAAGTGAAGAAAAACCATCACTACCTCCATGAAGTTTTCGGTCGCACCTGGGCAATACTGTCACATCTGTATGGTGAAGACGATCTGAAGAAAATGGGTCTCAAGGAATATTTTGACTAGTCTGCACCTCCACCGAAGAAATTCAAGAAGGTCAAAGTTCCTTCTCTAGTGGCCAGCTCATTTTCTTCATCGCGCGACACCGATGAAAGTGAAGACCTGGACGACACTGCGGCAGGCCCTACTACAACAAACGACCCCCAAAATGCTGGCGCTCCTTCATCATCTTGATATTCTTCAGGGGCGTTAGTCCTCATATTCGATCCTTTTGGTCATTTGATGACAAAGGGGGAGAATTTTGAGTTAGTCTTCAAGCAGGTCTTTCTATATGAGCGTTTTTTCTTAAGTTACAACTCTCGTTCTTCTGAGACTTTATGGGATCGAGTTGTAAACTTAAACCCGATGGTGCTCTGATACTTTTGATATGTTTTTCTGCATGCTTATTCCTCATATATGCTAATGCATGCATGCTGAATTACATCAGTCACCATATTTCATCATGCATTTCAAATTCTTCATTGTGATATGTCAAATGCGTGTATGAATTACAAGATATAGGGGGAGATCTCCAAGATTCAACTCTTCAAGTGTGCATTGCTTCAAAAGCAAATTCCTCACTATGCACATCTTCAGGGGGAGTTCTTCTATATCTTGCAATCAAATTCCTCAATATCAGTATTTACACTTCATATGTTTATCCCCGTTGAAAACTTAACCTATAGTGTCATCAATCACCAAAAAGGGGGAGATTGTAAGTGCATCTAGTGCCCCTTAGTGATTTTGGTGTATTGAAGACTTATAGGTTAAGGGACTAATGCGTTTGTGAGTGTACACAGGTCTATAAGTCTATGAGGAGTTTGATATTTACAGAGAAAGTCGACCCCTAAAAATGAAGTTCTTCGACTGAAGACTTTGAATCTCTGAAGACTTTTTGAAGACTTTGAAAGTGAAGAAATTGGTGTGACCGTGAAGACTTGGTATTCATTCGAGGAACATGAAGTGTGAAGACTTTTGCTTTCGTAGTTTCGTTTTCTCTTTCTTGAGTCACAGGAAACACCGTACTGTTAAAGGGTGTCAAGGAAATACTAAGGAAAAATTTCCATGTGATGCTCAACTCAAAATTCTACACCTACCAATCCCTTCGAGTGAAGCCTTTGGAAATCTCATACAGTTTAGTCAATTTCTTCAGTGATAGAGACGAAGTTCTTCTGGTCTCTGAGGAATTTGTTCTGACTGAAGAGTTAGGAATTCGCCAGTGCGGATTACCTACACAGTGAGGAACATGATAGCCCTGAGGATTTTTCTACTCAAAATTCCGTCCGTTGCTGTTCTATGCGCCAGCTGTCCCAAGATATCTATCCACCTAACGGCCATATCATTGAAGGGCATTTATGTCTTATCATGTCAGGCTGCTCCCTAGGCTATAAATAGCCGCCCCCTACAACCACTAGCTGGTTGGTTGCTCCAAGAGAAACTGACACTTGTCATTTGAGAGCAACCCATCCTCCGAGGACTTTGAGCGAAAATCATCAAGTGAGGAAAAACCCAAACGCAAAGACCTACAAACCCCAAGTGATTGAGCATCACTGAAGAGATTGATCCTGCGTGGATCCGATGCTTGTTACCTTTGAAGACTGTGCTTCTTCCAGACGGTTAGGCGTCATGGTCTAGAGCATCCAAGAGGAATTGTGGATCGCCGTGTGACCAAGTTTGTGAAGGTTCGGAAGTCACCTGAAGACTTACCACGAGTTATTGGGCGAGGTCTATGTGACCTTAGTTCAAGGAGAATACGGCGAGGACTTGGTGTCCTAAGTTGCGTGCTCAGGACTGGGTGTCCGGGACTGTGTGTCCTCGAGTTTAAATACTCAACCACTCCAACCAGACGTACAACTGAGACAACAGTTGGAACTGGTCTACCAAATCATTGTCTTCACCAAGCTTACTGGTTCTATTTCCTCAACTCTTTTATTTCCTCATAACTGTGTTGTGTGCTTGTTCATATCTGTGTTTGAAGACTTTGACTGAAGACTTTCTCAATTTCCTCAGTTCAATTTCTTCAGTCTGTTTGTCTTTAGCCTGTGTTATCCTGTGCTTACGCTACCTGTACTCTGTGCCTGTCTTCATTTCATCATGATGACCATGCTTGTATTCTGTTATGTTTACTTTTGAGTACTTATTCCGCTGCTAGTAGTTCTTCGCTAAGGAATTTCCTCACCAACAAATTCCTCAGTGAAGAATTTCATAAAAATCGCCTATTCACCCCCTCTAGTCGATATAACGCACTTTCAGGGTTTCCTGGGAGGGGGTGTCGGGGTAGATGTAGGCGGAGGAGCCGGCGGATGGCCGACGCGTGGCAAGGCATGACCATGGCTGGGGGATGCCTGCCACGACCCCTGCCTCATGTACAGAGGAGGGAGATAAGTCAAGGGAGGTGGGCTGGGCCTTCCCTTTTGCTAGATGGGCCATAGCGCCAATAGATTAGGTCCTCTTCTTCCTCTTTCTCTTTTGTCTTTTCTTTTTTTAATTAAAATAGAGAGAGGAAATGATTTATTTGAGCATCCAAAGGATTTAGGAAAAATATGGGACTTGGCCCATTAATTTCTCCACATTTTTAGGTATTGCCACAAATAGTTTGGAGGCAAGAGGAATTGTCTAGGAATTTTGGAAATTGGGAATGGCATATTTGAATGCTGCTGGAACACTAATTAATTTCCAGAGGAAATTTGGGAACTCCAAATATTTTGGTTTTAACATGAAAAATACTTAGTGAATAATTTTCATATTGTGAACTATTTTGATTGCATGAAAGAAGAAGCAAATTTTTGACATGCAATTTGAATTTGAAGCAGATTTTGGACAAGTGGCATTTTGGCATGATGATCATGATGACATGACCTTTATTATGGGGAGATTACTGTAGTGTGATGTTGGAGATGTTACAATAGCCTACCGAATACTAATGGACAAGATGTAAACTTATTTGCCTGGCTTGCCGGAGATCACTGTGCCGTGCAATCTTCTCGTCCCTTGTCGGAGCTTTTTTCACGATAGGAACCTGCAACTCCATGTAGATGAGAATGAATGCAGGATGCAATCCTATCTATATGCATATGCGAATGCTCATGAAATGCTTATGCAGTGATCTGGGTGTGCTCATGCATGCATGCAATCTTAGTTGCCCCCCTATACCGCTTCTTTATTTTCTCTTGCACGGGGTCATCGCCCCGTCTCTGTACAAGGGGTTACATGCAGCTGAGGCAAGGGCTGTACAAAAGGGACTGCCCAACAACCTCGTGCCTTACGGGTAGTACTTACGGAGATGCTCAATATTTCATGAGTTTTGCAACTGAGTGCCATCCCCGGTCTCCAGACAGACTGCGCCAGGTCTGGTGATTCGTACCACCCAGTAAGGGCCTTCCCACTTCAGTGATAACTTGTTTGTACCCTTGGCGGACTGAATGCGCCCTAGGACAAGGTTACCTTTCTCAAAACACCGGGCACAAACCCTGCAACCATGATAGCGATGCAGGGCTTGCTGATAGTGTGCAGCACGCGTAGCAGCCCGGAGACAGTTCTCCTCAAGTAGCACAACGTCGTCACACCAGTGCTGATCTTGCGCTACTTCATTGTAGGAAAGCACTCGAGGAGACCCGTAAATGAGTTCCGTGGGGATAACTGCTTCTGCCCCGTAGACCAAGGAGAAGGGAGTCTGCCCGGTAGCTCAGTTAGGTGTTGTTCTGAGGGTCTAGAGAACTACCAGTAGCTCCTCAATCCACCATCTGCTGTGCTTTTGCAGTGTATTGAAAGTTCTTATATTGAGTCCACGAAGCACTTCAGCGTTCGCCCTCTCAGCTTGTCCATTTCTCCGGGGGTGTGCCACAGAAGCAAATGAGATCTTGCATCCGAGGGCATGAACGTATTACATGAAGGTGTGGCTCGTGAACTGGGTGCCGTTGTTTGTGATGATCCTTGCGGGAACTCCGAAATGACACACCAATTCTTTCAAGAACTTGATAGCTGATGGAGCAGTCACCTTTCTCACGGCAGTCACTTCCGGCCACTTTGTAAACTTGTCGATGGAAACGAACAAGAATTCAAAGCCCCCGATTGCTCGGGGGAAGGGGCGGAGGATATCGTGCCCCCAGACCGAAAATGGCCATGATAAAGGGATTGTATGAAGGGCTTGGGCAGGCAGGTGTGTTCTCTTGGAATGGAACTGACAGGCTTCACATGTCGTGACGAGCTCGACATCATCTTGGAGGGCTGTGGGCCAATAGAATCCTTGCCGGTCCTAACTAATGCCCTTGGTTCAATGTGTGAGCCGCACATTCCTCTGTTAATCTCAGCCAACAGTTCCTTTCCATCCTCTCGGCAAACACACTTCAATTTCACACCATTGGGCCTCATTCTGTACAGAGTGTCATCGACAAAACTGATACATACTGGCCCTCCGGGCTACTTTCTCAACTTCATCTTGGTTGCCAGGGAGTTCTCCGGTTTGGAGGAAGTGGACAATGTGCCTTGCCCAAGTTGGAGCCTGAGGCTCGGCAACGAGGACTAGAGGCAACTCCTCGGCTGCGGGAGCACCAACCTCGTTCATGGGATACATAGGCCCAGCTGGAGGGTGTGGTCCGGCAGGCTATGAGGAGTTGTTTCTGGCAGGGTCTCTGCTAGGAGAGGCTTACCGTAGTCCAACTTTCTCCTCTTTCGGGCCATTGTGGCTGGTGATACGGAGGGTTGATAGAGATGGAGAACAAAAGTTCTTGGTTCCACAGGAAGCTTATGCGCATCACACTTTGACAGGTGATCAGCTATGTTGTTTTCCGCACGGGGTATGTGCTCTGTTTTTAACCCATCAAAGTGCTCCTCCAATCTCCTTACTTCCTTGATGTATGCTTCCGTCAATGGGCTTTGGTAATCCTTGTTGACTTGTCTTACCACGAGATGTGAATCTCCTCGAATGAGTAACTTATTAATTCCCAATTCTGCTGCAATCCTGAGCCCGGCAAGGAGCCCTTCATACTTTGCTGTATTGTTGGTGGCTTCTTCCCAGGCAAAGTGCATCTGGACGACATACTTCATGTGCTCCCCGGAGGGGGCAACAAGAAGCATGCCAGCCCCTGCACCTTGTAGGGAAAAAGCACCATCAAAATACATAATTCATTCTTAGGGTGATTCCTTGCCGGGGAGAGCTGTTTCCGTCACTTTCTCATTAGGGGTTGGCATCCATTTGGCAATAAACTCTGCCAATGCCCTACTCTGAATGGTTGAAGTCCTCTCAAACTTCAAACCAAAGATAGATAACTCCAAATCCCATTCCACTATTCTGCCAGCTGCCTCAGGGTTTTGGAGTATCCTTTGCAACGGGAAACGAGCAACAACCGTGATATCATGGGCTTGGAAGTAGTGGCACAATTTCCTTAAGGCCATGATAATGCCAAAGATCAACTTTTGCAGGCCAGAGTACCTCGATCTAGCCCCCCTGTAACAAGGAGCTGACGAAGTACACTAGGTGCTGCACTACTTTCTTCCTTGCAGTGTCCTTGGGGTTGTTTTCGTTGCCCTGCTCACTGCTGTCCTGATCTCTTTCTGACTCTGCCATGATCTGACCACTTTCTGGTTCATCTACCTCTCACTATGCTACCAAGGCTGCACTGACCACCTGGTTGGTTGCCGCCAAGTACAACAATAGTGGTTCTTGGGGTTTGGGCGCAACCAAGGTGGGTATGGATGACAGGTAGGATTTTAACTCTTGCAAAGCTGCATCTGCTTATGGGGTTCACTTCATAGGCCCTGCCTTCTTCAAAACCTTGAAGAACGGCAGGGCATGCTCGGCAGACTTGGAGATGAATCTGCTCAGTGCGGTAATGCATCCCGTCAAGCGCCTCACATCCATAACTGTCCTTGGTGCTTGGATCTGCTCAATGGCCTTTATCTTGTTGGGGTTGGCTTCGATTCCCTAATGGGACATGAAGAATCCAAGTAGCTTGCCAGAGGGAACACCAAATACACACTTCTTTGGATTGAGCTTCAGATTGATCTTGCACAGATTAGAAAATGTTTCTTTCAAATCCTGGATAAGGGTGGCCTTATCTTTGGTTTTGACCATGATGTCATCCATATAGGCTTCTATATTTCTGTGCAACTGTGGCTCAAAACCAATCTGGAATGCTCTTCTAAAAGTGGACCCGACACTCTTCAATCAGAACAGCATACGGATAAAGCAGTACATACCACACGGAGTGATGAATGACGTCTTCTCTTCATATTCCTTCGACATGAAGATCTGATGATATCTTGAGTATGCATCCAGAAAGGAGAGCAAATCACATACCGAAGTGGAATCCACGATCTGGTCGATGCGCGGCAAGGGAAATTGATCCTTCGGGCAAGCCTGGTTGAGATATGTGAAATTAATACACAGCCTCCACTTCCCATTAGCCTTCCGGAGCACTACTGGATTTGCTAACCATGTAGGATGCATTACTCTTCTGACCAAACTAGCTGCCTCCAATTTCTTGATCTCTTCGGCAATGAACTGCTGCCACTCCAAGGCCTGCTTCCGGACTTTCTGCTTGACGGGTCGGGCATGTGGGCAGACATCAAGGTGGTGTTCAATTATCTCCCTGGGAGCACCGGGGTTATCAGATGGTTGCCAGGCAAACACATCGACATTCGCCCACAGGAAGATAACAAGCGCGCTTTCCTATTTGTCATCAAGGGTGGCGCTGATAGTGAAAGTACCATCAACACCGGCTAGCCCTGCCAGGACCTTCTTCACTTGGGGTGCATTAACCTTGGACCTCTTGCTATTGGAACACTCCGGCACGTCGTCAACGGGTGCTGTGCACTCGGAGAGGGCACACTTCCCGGACTCCTTGCCGGAGGTTCTACAGTCCCTCTTCTTTCCTTTACTTTCCTTGGTGGGAGCTGCTGCTCCCCCAACCTCTACTGCGACTGCATCTCAGTACATCTTGTCCATGCAGATAATTGCATCCTTCTCATCTGATGGGATAGTGATGACTCCCAGTGGCCTAGGCATCTTCAAATGTTATAAGCATAGTGGGATGCTGCCATGAACTTGGCCAGGGCTGGTCGTCCAAGAATCCCATTGTACGGAAGGGGGAGATCAACCACGTCAAACACAATATTCTCAGTCCGATAGTTCAGTTCTCCCCTCAACGTCACCGGCAACGTAATCTTTCCCTTAGGATGACTCCTGCCGGGATTAACTCCTTGAAACGTGCCAGTGGCCTCTAGTTCTTCTTCTCCTATCTGAAGCCTATTGATGACTGCCGAGGAAATCATATTCAACCTGGCCCTGCCATCCACTAGCATCTTTGTGACCTTGAGGTTGCGAATTGTCAGGGAGACCAACAATGGAAAACACCCCACCGCGGTGGTGCGGCCAGGGTGATCCTCCTCATCAAAGATGATGGGCGTGCGGGACCACTTGAGAAATTTCTGGGCCTCTGGTGCTGGTTCCATAGCATTGACCTCTCGTGCCCATCGCTTGAGTTGGCAATGAGAGGTGTGCAAGGATGCACCTCCGTCAATGCATAGGGCGTCAGTGGCCTTCTGAAATTCCTGCTCATTGGTTTCCTCTTCATTCCCTTCATCACTAACGTCACCACAGGTTTCCTTCTCTTGGCCCCTGGTGGGTTTTCCTTGGTTCTGAACAGGCTTGCCGGGGCAGTTTTCTTCACTGCCTCAGCCCTTACCGCCAGCAGCATTCTGATCTTTTTCCTTATCACGCTTGTCATACTCTGCTCTCCATTTCTTGATAAGTTGCTCAACCTGATAACACTCCTGAAGGTCGTGTCCTTTGGTCCGGTGGATCTTGCAGTACGGCCCATCACCTTTCCCAACTTTTTCCGCGGCAACGGCTTCCCAGCAGGCAGCGCATGAACCTTGTCTTTCTTGCCGGTACTAGGCATGCCCGAACCTTCCACAGTCATCACTGCCTTATCTCTTGGCTTCTTACTACACTTCTTGCCCTTTCTATGACTGGTTGATTGATCTTCTTCCTCTGAATCAACATTGACACAATCCTCCTCTCCGCACAACTTCCTTCCTTCCTCCATTCGAGCACACTTGTCCACCAGTGTGTATAGCTCCTTCACAGTCTTGGGCAACCGCACATTCATCTTAGAACAAATGCGACGGTTGCGCACATTGGACTAGAAGGCTGCTATAATAGCTGCCAGATGGATATTTGGAATATTTCTATGAACTTTGCTGAATCTCTGTAAATACTTACGAAGGGTTTCTCCTTCCTTCTGCTGGAGAAGCTGCAGGTCGCTGGGCCTGCCGGGCTCTTGGCGCCCACTGGTGAAGGCACCGATGAACTCGTGGCATAGGTCTGCCCATGACGAAATGGAGTTCTCCGACAGGTGCATCAGCCAAGACCTAACATTGGACTTGAGGGCCAAAGGGAAGTAGTTGGCGAACACCTTCTCATCTCTTCCCCCGGCAGCCTGAACAACGATGGTGTAGATGCTCAGGAACTCTATCTGGTTCAGCCTCCCGCCGTACTTCTCAGGTACCTCTAGCTTGAACGTGCGAACGGACGTCCAACGGACTTACCGCATCTCACGTGTAAAGGCAAGTCAGCCGACCTCGAAAGGTAGGCACCCGGCAACACCGAGCGCAGGCACGTCGACGTTGAGGCCGTCGCACCCGTTGGTCTGGCGGGGGTCGTTGCGGCACCGCTCATCAACAGCGCACGTGTCTCCCCGCCGCCTGTCTTCCAGGGTTCGGTGTTGGTCTGGACATGCTCGAGGGTCGGAAGAGACCATCGAGGCGTCGTCGGGGTCCTGATTATGCTGTTCCCGCGCCGGCTGCCGTGGCGGGGACTGAACCGTGGGGACGGCCCCCTCCGTATAGCCAGCAGTACGGGCAGTGGCTGTCGCTTGGAGAAGTCACGACGGGCAAGCTCGTCGCGAGCCCCCAGTTTCGGCAAAACCGAGCAGGCTTTGGATGGTGGCACACCATTCATCCATCTACTCGGCTGCTGGCGGGAACATCAAAAGTAGCTGAGCTCGCGCTATGGCCTCCGTGGCCGTGCTTGACATGGATGTCGATGATGTCGACCGCGCCGTGCCCACGCTGTCATGGGATGACCACCGAGGCAGCGAGGTCGCGTGACAGTGGTGCTCGAGGATCAGCGGCTTCGTTGAGCGCAGCGGCTTGGTTGGCTCGTCTGGGAGGAGGCGCATCCGCGCGGCCACACCCATGGTGGGGGCGACCGGAGGGCGATGGCTCGCCCCAGATCGAGCGCCGTTGCTATGGCTGTGCTCACCGGTAAGAGGAGGGAGTGCAGACATAGTGACCCCCTCGCCCATACCTTGTAGAGCTTGACCGTCGAGACACTGTTGATGCTATTCTCTTCCGGCGTCTTCAGCCCTGCGTCGGCCGTAGGGGGGGGGGGTGCGGTTGCGCCACCTGCCCCAACCACACCCCTAGTAGCGTTCACATCCTTGCTCACCCCCGCCTCCTCCGAGGCACTAGAGGTCGTGGGCGGCAGAGCCTTTGAGGTGGACAGGTGGGCTGAAGGGCCGGACTTCTTGTTCTTAGGCGCCATGGTCGGTGGCATCGTCGAAGATGAAGAAGGCGAGGAAGATGATGCGTGATACTTCTCCAACATATCTATAATTTTTGATTGTTCCATGCTATTATATTATCTATTTTGGATGTTTAATGGGCTTTAATATGCCCTTTTATATTATTTTTGGGACTAACCTATTAACTGGAGGCCCAATATCAGTTTCTGTTTTTCTGCCTATTTTAGAGTTTCACAGAAAAGGAATACAAAACGGAGTCCAAACGGAATGAAACCTTCATGATGATCTTTCTTGGACCGAAAGCAAACCAGAAGACTTGGAGTTGAATTCTGGAAGGCCACGAGGTGGCTACGAGGCAGGATGGTGCGCCCAGGGGGGTAGGCAGGCCCCCACCCTCATGGACCCCTCGTAGCTCCACCGACGTACTTCTTTTGCATATATATATATATATACACACACACACACACTCTTATACCCTAGATCAATGAGGGAGAGCCACGAAACCACTTTTCCACCGCCGCAACCTTCTGTACCGTGAGATCCCATCTTGGGGCCTTTTCCGGCGATCTGCCAGAGGGGGAATGAATCACGGAGGGCTTCTACATCAACACCATAGCCTCTCCGATGAAGCGTGAGTAGTTTACCACAGACCTTCGGGTCCATAGTTATTATCTAGATGGCTTCTTCTCTCTCTTTGATTCTCAATACAAAGTTCTCCTCAATGTTCTTGGAGATCGATTCAATGTAATACTCTTTTGCGGAGCGTTTGCCGAGATCCGATGAATTGTGGATTTATGAACTTGATTATCTATGAATATTATTTGGTTCTTCTCTGAATTCTTATATGCATGATTTGATATCTTTGCAAGTCTCTTCGAATTATCGGTTTAGTTTGGCCTACTAGATTGATATTTCTTGCAATGGGAGAAGTGCTTAGCTTTGGGTTCAATCTTGTGGTGTCCTTTCCCAGTGACAGTAGGGGCAGCAAGGCACGTATTGTATTGTTGCCATCGAGGATAAAAAGATGGGGTTTACATCATATTGCTTTAGTTTATCCCTCTACATCATGTCATCTTGCTTAAAGCGTTACTCCGTTCTTATGAACTTAATACTCTAGATGCATGCTGGATAGTGGTCGATGTGTGGAGTAATAGTAGTAGATGTAGAATCGTTTCGATCTACTTGACATGGACGTGATACCTATATTCATGATCGTTGCCTTAGATATCTTCATAACTATGCGCTTTTCTACCAATTGCTCAGCAGTAATTTGTTCACCCACCGTAATACATGCTATCTTGAGAGAAGCCACTAGTGAAACCTATGGCCCCCGTGTCTCTTTCTTATTATATTGCATCTATTTTGTTTACATTACATCTCGTTTACTATTTTGCAATCTTTACTTTCCAATCTATACAACAAAAATAACAAAAATATTTACCTTACTATCTTTATTAGATCTCACTTTTGGGAGTGACCGTGAAGGGATTAACAACCCCTTTATCGCGTTGGTTGCAAGGTTCTTGATTGTTTGTGCAGGTACTAGGTGACTTGTGCGTTGTCTCCTAGTAGATTGATATCTTGGTTCTCAAAAACTGAGGGAAATACTTACACTACTTTGCTGCATCACGCTTTCCTCTTCAATGGAAAACCAATGCATGCTCAAGAGGTAGCAAGAAGGATTTCTGGCACCGTTGCCGGGGAGATCTACACCAAGTCAAGACATACCAAGTACCCATCATAAACTCTTCTCCCTCGCATTACATTATTTGACATTTGTCTCTCGTTTTCCTCTCCCCACTTGTCGTGGAATTGTCACGACAGATGTCCTTAGTGTCAGGACTTAGTCGCGAGGCCAACACATCTATGTGGTAGCTTGAGAGGGGTTGAGCGGGATAAGAGACGCGATGTTTTACCCAGGTTCGGCCCCTCATGGTGGAGGTAAAAGCCTACATCCTGCTTTATTGATATTGATGATGATGATCATGGTTACAAGAGTGCTCTATCTTGAGAGCTATTGTCTAAACCTAACTTGTCCAACTTGTGGAACTTGTGAATCTTGTCCCTTTTGGGGAGCCCTGCCCCTCCTTATATATGTTGGAGGGGCGGGTTACATGTAGAGTCCTATTAGTATTAGGACTAGTCTATCTCTAATACAAACCGGATACAAGTCCAGGTCTTAGCTCCTTGTAAGATAAATGTTCCTCACGCCTTTCCTCTTAAACCAACCCACCATTAACATAAACCGGCATGCTGGGCCTTGGGCCTTGTCATCCATCTGGAACACGCGCCGGGTCACCAATGAGTCTTCAGGCTCGTGAATCATCATACCAGTGAACCACCAGACACGTAAACCACCAATCACGTAAACCACCAATCCTCTGGCGGTTTACCAATGAAACGCCTAGTCCGGCCGGGTTATACTTTCGGCCGGTTTACACCGCGGGGTATATCCCCGACATTAGCCCCCAAGTTTAACTTGGATTTATCCATGATAAAGTTATGCTGCAAAATAAACACAAGAACAAATTTGACAGGTTATGCTCCGGGTTAAGAATTCTTGTAATCCGGTACCTGATCACCCTTAAGTCCTTGTTATTTCCTCCTTCTGGGAAGTCCGGGTCAACAGACCAGCTTCATAATCAATTTGCCGACATTGGTTTGTCACAGATAAATATTGTGAAGAATAACTCCTTTGACTCAGCTTCCAAAGCGCCAGTTTAAGAAATATGGGTCTTGAAATATTTATCTGATATTCAACCGGTTTGAAGATGTAAACCTTGCCGATTTAATATTACCAAAATGGCCGGTTTATAAATATTGATGGCACCGGGTCATAATTGTTGTCGACACCGGGTCATGTAATTGGTCTTCCTGATTTGCTCGAAACTGATAAAATGAAGATGTTCCTCCTTTATATGCATAATACATGTAGTCCCCAAGTCTTAAGAGGAGAACATAGTCATAACTTAAGACTTGCTCCAATAAGTGTTTCAACCTTGAAGAAATCCGGTTTGTTCATCTCAATCATATAAACTGAATACTCCATATATGTAGCCCCCAAGTGCCGGGTTGTCATGCTTGCAGCAACATGGGACTTGTAATTGCTTATAAAAACTTCAATCAGTGTAACCCCCAAGGGCCGGGTCATTATGCAATAATGAGCAGGAACTTTGTAAATATAATTATGTAGATTTTAGCAGTGATGTGTAGCCCCCAAGGGCCGGCTTAGTAAGATAATACTGAACCGGGCCTTGATATATACTTCGATGAAAATAACATCTTATAATGTAGCTTCCATCATAGGGCTTGAACCCACGTCCACAAGGTTAAGAGCTTTGTGCTTTACCAACTGAGCAATGGATCTTTCAATATTATGGACGAAAACTTATGTACCTTGAATTGTTGACAGGAGAAATTAGTAGCCCCAAGGGACGGCTCATTATAATATGATGAGTTGGATCTTCAATAAGACTAGTAAAAATGACTTTGCATTATCCCCCAAGTGTCATGGTGCATGCTTGCAGCGACATGAGACATGCATGTAATCTCAATTTGAATAATGTAGCCCCCAAGTGCCGGGTTGTAAGCCTGCAGCGACTCGGGACTATTCCTTCCATTTGTAGAATAAATCATATCCTTTGATAAAATAATAGCCATTGCGCTAAAGCGACTTTGAACACTCAATAATACCGGTTATTAATAACCATAAAAATCCAGCCATGTTGGCTATTCAAGATAATATAATCTGGTATGAAAACCTTATTCATTAAATATCATAATGAAAATTCAGCCAAGTTTGGCTATTTGAATAATATAACCCAATGATTTATAAGCGCATAATTCCAATGGCGCAATCCAAATATATATACTGGCGACTTATAGTCCAAAGCCAGGCCGGTTTAACAAACCTGCTTCTGCATACAACAAGTTTAAAGTGTCCTGGCGGTTTACCGCCGGACGGGTCATAATGCCCAACATATAACCCGGGGTTATAACCAAGGCTGCACTTAAGAATAATCAAATATGAAATATATCATACTTGTGCCATTGAATCACATTGTTGGTTTTACCAACTTTTTGTAGTAAAGGTGATAACCCAAATCTTGAGTATTGATAACTCCTTCCATATTGTGCTGGTTTATGATAAAACCGTACCAGGTTGTGATAAACACTGGTTTAACCACATATAATACTGGCGACTCGTAGTCAAACCAGACCGGGCTGATAGTCTCCGGATTATAACTTGATCGTGTACTGACAATTTGTAGTTGAAAGCCGAGCCGAGTTGATAAACACCGGTTTACTCCATAATAGGATGTGTAAGTGCATCTAGTGCCACCCCTAGTTGGTTTTGGAGTATTGACGACAAACCTAGTTGAGGGACTAATGTGTTTGTGAGAATTGCAGGATAACACAGGTAGAAGTCCCTCATTGATTCGGTTTAGCTACTAGAGATGACCCCCAAAAATGTACGAAGACATTGAAGACAATGGTGGTTCATGAAGACATTCATGTCGAAGACAATGACATATGAAGACTCCCCATGAAGCCTTTGGAACTCGAAGACTTAGATCCTTCGTAGTTTTACTTATTCATGTTGTGTCATAGGAACCACCGTACTGTTAAGTGGGGTCCAAGAGAACCAGTCAGGATGACTGAAGTGATGCCTAATTCAAATCCTATGTCTTCAAGTGAAGACAATGAGAGAAAATCTTGTCCAGAGTCAGACAAGTCAGCTTTACTTGCAGCCCAAGTAAAGTTGCCGTGAGAGTTCAAAATCCGACCGTTAGTACACGTGTCAGTTCCTTAGTGACCCAGGGTCATTTCGGACAAATCAGGTCAGGGTTGCCAAGTGGCTATAAATAGTCCACCCCCACAACCATAAACGGTTGGCTGCTCAGATTTCAGTGCACGGCTTTTGTCGTTTGAGAGCAACCCACCTCGAAGCCTTTGAGAGAAAATCCTTAGTGAGGAGAAAAGCCCTAACCACCCAGAGCTAGAGTAATTGGGCATCACTTAAGTCTTCTTGTCTGAGTGATCTGAAGACTTATTACACTTGAGGACTGTGCATCCTCCAGACGGTTAGGCGTCGCGTTCTGAGCATCCAAGAGGAATTGTGGATTGCCGGTGAACGAAGTCTGTGAAGGTTTGGGAGTCTACCTTGAAGACTTACCAGAGTGATTGGGCGGGGTCTGTGTGACCTTAGCTCAAGGAGAAAACGGTGAGGACTGGGTGTCCTGAGCTGCGTGTTCAGGACTGGGTGTCCGGGACTGTGTGTCCTTTGGTTTAAATACCTAGCCGCTCCAACCAGACGTACAGTTGTCACAGCAACTGGAACTGGTCCAACACATCATTGTCTTCAACGTGTCACTGGTTTCATCTTCACCTCCCTTTACTTACCAGTACACATTGTGAAGCTATTGCATGCCTGCTTAATCTTCTGTCTTCACAACCTGACTGTATGATCTGTTTGGCTTCATAACTTCTTCCAACCTGATCCTCATTACACTGAAGCTATTTGTCTCTGTGCTTTCACTGTACTGTATATTTGACTATGGCTTGCGTTGTGTAATCTACCTTCCGTTGCATAGTTATAGGCTTGTTCACTCTGTTTGTCTTCATAACTTCCACGTATTGAAGACTTTCATAAAAATTGCCTATTCACCCCCCCTCTAGTCGATATAACGTACTTTCAATTGGTATCAGAGCAAGGTGCTCCCTTGTTCTGTGTGATTCGGTTTAACCACCTGGAGTTTTAGCTATGTCGACTGCAGGGATAATTAAAGTCTCTGCTGCGTGCCCCGTCTTCGATGGAACTGAATATCCCTACTGGAAGAATAAGATGCGCATGCATCTTGAAGCCATTGACGTCGACCTATGGTATGTCGTTGAAAACGGCATTCCCAAGGCTGGAGAAGGTGTCACTGCGGCTGATGTCAAGAAGTTCACTCAACTGGACTCCACTGCCAAAAATATTATCTGTGGTCATCTGACCAAGGGACAGTACGGCCGTGTGAGTGCCTTGAAGACATCCAAGCTGGTCTGGGACTGGCTCTCCAAGGTCAATGAAGGCATCTCAACCCAGGGAGATCAGAGAATCAGTGTTCTTCGCAATCTCTTCAACCGCTTCAAGCGAAATGACAATGAGAATGTCCAGCACACATTTGACCGGCTCACTGACATCACAAATGAGCTTCAAGCCCTCGGCGCCACTGAGATCACCAAACATGAAATCGTCAAGACGCTACTAAGATCACTTGACAGTTCATTTGACATCCTAGCCCTGATGATTCAAGAACGTCCAGACTTCAAGACACTCGATCCGTCTGACATACTTGAGAGGCTCAACACACATGAGTTTCAGCTTTCTGAGAAAAGAGATATCTACGGTCCAAACTATGGGCGAACTCGTGCCTTGAAGGCAAAAGCTGTGTCATCATCTGAAGAGGAATCTGACAGCAGTTCTGATGATCCTGAAGACATTGGAAGGGAACTTGCAATGCTAGTGAAGAAGTTCCAGAAATTCACCAAGAAGAAAGGCTTCAGAAAGTCTTCACGATCAAGCTCAAGGAATGATGAAGCTTCTGCGCATGACTACAAGAGGAAAACTTGTCACAAATGCAAGAAAACTGGACACTTCATCTCTGAATGCCCACAGTGGGACAATGAGAACAGAAAGAAGAAGAAGAGCAAGGAATATGACTCTGACGATAAGAAGACGAAGAAATACTCAAAGTCTTTGTCCAAGTCTTCCTCAAAGTCTTCATCACACAAGAAGAGCTCATCTGGCAAGGCTCGTGCGTTTGTTGGCAAGGAAATGGATTCAGAGGAGGAGTCCGCTTCTGAGGAGGCAGAGGTGGAATCTGAGGAGGAGTCTGATTCAGGCATTGCAAGTTTGGCTACAGCCTATGTCGCCAAGTCCATCTTCAACACTGAAGACAATGACTCCATCACCATCACCGATGCAAATGACAAGGACGACTCTACTCCCACCTACTGCTTCATGGCACGTGGTGCCAAGGTAAACACATGCACTACTCATTATCGAACATCTAGTGACGATGACTCTGATTGTGATTCAAAACCCAGTTACAAAACACTTGCTAAAATTGCAACTGAACAACAAAAGGCCATGGAACATATTCAAAAACTGTTAGACAGAAGCGATGATCTGTTGGGTGCTGAAATGACTCGTTCTGAATCCTTAATTGAAGACATAAAAAATCTTCATGTTAAGTATCAGGAACTCGAAGATCGTCTTGAGACTCTCTCAACTACTCATGAAAAGCTTTCCTATGATTATCTTTAGAAGAAGCAAGATCTTGAGAAGTTGAGAGCGGATCATGAAGATCTTCAAAAGGAAAACGAGTCACTTCGAGCCGAACAGATCAGTTCTGCTCAGGAAGGATTTGAACCACCATGCCTTAAATGCATTGAGCGTGATAATGCTATTTCTGTTGCTGAATGTTCCACTGCTACTGCTGTTGCAATATCTTCAACTGTTGAAGTGGTAACTAACCCCTCTGCTGAGGATACCGCTGCTATTGCTGATGAAAATGCTAGGTTGAAGACATTGCTTGAAACAGGGATGTACAAAAGTCTCAAAGGACATCAGACACTATGTGATGTCCTCAAGAAGCAGATTCTGAACCGAAACCCTAGCAAAGAGGGTGTTGGGTTCGTGAGGAAAATTAATGCAGATGGCTCTTACTAGAAACCTGAGCAGTACCCCAAAACCACATGGGTTGCTGCAAAGGAATCCTCATCAGATCCATCCAATCTATCTGGCTTCACTTGTGCTAATCCTATTATCATTGATGAATCCTTTGATGCACACTATAAACTGTTTAGGAATCAGAATGGTGAAGTATTTGCCAGGTACATTGGTACTAACCGCAGGAATGGACCGCCTATGAAGAAGATCTGGGTTCCAAAAACGTGTCTTGAGAATCTTCCTGTGAATGTCCTCATGACACCTCACATGAAGAAGACAAACCTCAGACCAAAGGCTTCATATGGTCCAAAGGTTTCATACAGGCAGAGGGCTCATCTGAGTTGCACTAACACAAATGCTTTGCAGGGAAACCATGCTCAGGCTCATGAGAGCGGTTCTTCAAACCGTCATTCTCATATGACCGAAAATTATTCTGCCTATTCTTATGAGTATTATTGCCCACCTGCTAGACTGTTTGCTAGGGCTCCAAAGCCAAAATTCTCAGATGCTGCACTTAGACTTATTGCTTCTAAGCCACCCTTGAAGATGTGGGTGGTTAAGAAAGCTTAACTCTCTTTTGCAGGGAAAGGTCTCCAGCACAAAACCAAAATCTTCTGATGCTATTGCTGGGGACCATAAAAAACTCGTGGGGCGCACGATCAAATGCCCGAATGGCATCACTATGTATTTCATATCTGAATCACATGCTACTCTCCCTGCTTGTCCTAACCTGGATCTCAGTTTTCATAATCCACTGGTTCATCAAATGTTTTTGCTTCACAACACTCTTGGTGAAGCCTATCCCCCTAACTGCACTGTAGGGTACGACACCAGTGACTTCAGAGTCTTCAGTATGGATTATTGACAGCGGGTGTACAAATCACATGACTGGCAAGAGAAGTCTCTTTATGGACTCAACCTTACGTCCATCTGACAAGAGCCACATCACATTCGCTAACACTGGTAAAAGTAAAGTACTGGGTCTAGGTAGAGTTGCAATCTCAAAGGATCAACACATGGATAAAGTCATGTTTGTTGAATCCCTTGGCTTCAACTTAATGTCTGTCTCAATGCTTTGCGATTTAAACATGATTGTAATCTTTGGAAAATATCGTTGTCTGGTACTAATGGAATCTGACAAGTCTCTAGTGTTTGAAGGGTATCGAAAAGATGATTTGTACGTGGTAGATTTCTCAGCAGGGCCACAGCTTGCAGTTTGTCTTCTCGCAAAGGCTTCAGAATGCTGGCTTTGGCATCGAAGACTTGGGCATGCTAGCATGAGGAACCTCCACACCCTTGCTAAGAAGAAGCACGTCATAGGCATCGAGGGCGTCAAGTTCAAGAAAGATCACTTATGCGGTGCCTGTGAAGCTGGGAAGATGACAAGGGCAAAACATCCTTCGAAGACAATCATGACCACTACTCAACCCTTTGAACTGCTTCACATGGATCTCTTCGGTCCTACCCACTACTCAACTTTCTCCACTACTGCTTGCCTCTATGGATTCGTCATTGTTGATGATTACTCTAGATATACTTGGGTGCACATAATCCTTTACAAGACTGAAGTGTAGGATGTCTTCAGACGCTTTGCAAATCGGGCAATGAACAATTATGGCGCCAAGATAAAGCACATCAGAAGTGACAATGGCACAGAATTCAAGAACACCGGCCTTGACACATATCTTGATACATTGGGCATCACTCATGAATTCTCAGCTCCATACACGCCACAACAGAATGGCATCGTCAAACGCAAGAACAGAACACTCATTGAGATGGCCAGAACAATGTTAGATGAGTACAAGACACCAAGAAAATTCTGGACTGAAGCCATTGACACTGCATGCCATACTATCAACCGTGTATATCTTCACAAGCTGCTGAACAAGACATCTTATGAACTTCTGACTGGCAAGAAGCCAAATGTAAGTTACTTCAGAGTATTTGGATCAAGATGCTGGATCAAGGACCCTCACCACACCGCAAAATTTGCTCCAAAAGCACATGAGGGCTTCATGCTTGGATATGGAAAGGATTCGCACTCCTACAGAGTCTTCAATCTCTTTCACTACAAAGTGGTTGAAACAATGGATGTGCGGTTTGATGAGACCAATGGGTCACAAAGAGAGCAACTACCAGATGTACTAGATGAAGTTCCAGCCAGTGAATCAATCAAGCTAATGGGAACTGGAGAAATTATACCCTCTGAAGCTCGTCCTGAAGAAGAACTTATCATCTCAGCACCTGATCCACATGAAGACAAATGCTCAGCCTGAAGACATTCCTCCCCATGATAACTTAGATCAGCAAGAGCAAAGTCTTCGACCCCTACATCCTCGTGTTGCCAATGAAGTGCAAATTGACAGAATAATTGATAGCATCAATGCACCTGGTCCACTGACTCGTTCAAAGGCAACTCATCTGGCAAACTTTTGCGGACACTTCGCATTTGTTTCAATCACAGAACCCAAGAAAATTGATGAAGCCTTTATGGAACCTGAATGGATTCAAGCTATGCAAGAAGAGCTTCAACAATTTGAGCTGAACAATGTATGGGAGTTAGTTAAGCGTCCTGATCCACGGAAGCATAACATAATAGGCACCAAATGGATATACCGCAACAAGCAAGATGAGCATGGCCAAGTTGTCAGAAACAAGGCTCGTCTCGTTGCTCAAGGATATACTCAAGTGGAAGGCATCGACTTCGACGAAACATTTGCTCCTGTGGCCAGACTTGAAGCCATCCGTATACTGCTGGCCTATGCAAATCATCACAACATAATCCTGTATCAAATGGATGTAAAAAGTGCCTTCCTCAATGGCAAAATTGAAGAAGAAGTGTATGTTGCGCAACCACCTGGGTTTGAAGATCCAAAACATCCTGGCATGGTGTACAAGCTCAAAAAGGCACTATATGGCCTCAAACAAGCCCCTCGGGCCTGGTATGATACACTCAAATACTTCCTGAAGAGCAAAGGCTTCATACCTGGTTCCCTGGATCCCACT
Organism: Triticum monococcum; assembly: GCA_034509565.1. Lineage (NCBI taxonomy): Eukaryota > Viridiplantae > Streptophyta > Magnoliopsida > Poales > Poaceae > Triticum > Triticum monococcum. The sequence continues at coordinate 635,670,919 of CM067847.1, read as the reverse complement.
CTCTTCACAAAGACATATGATGGTGAACTGTTTGTGTGCCAAATATACGTGGATGACATTATCTTCGGCTGCACCAATCAGAAGTACAGTGAGGAGTTCGGATATATGATGCAAGAGCAATATCAGATGTCTATGATGGGGGAGCTGAAATTCTTCCTCGGTCTTCAGATAAGGCAACAACGCAACGGCATCTTCATATCTCAAGAGAAATATCTCAAAGACTGCCTGAAGAAGTTCGGTATGCAAGACTGCAAAGGCTTCACAACACCCATGCCAGCCAAACATCATCTGGGTCCTGACGACAATGGTAAAGAGTTTGATCAAAAGGTATACCGCTCCATGTTTGGTTCTTTGCTTTATTTATGTGCATCTAGGCCAGATATTATGCTTAGTGTTTGCATGTGTGCTCGGTTTCAAGCGGCACCAAAGGAGTCGCATCACTTAGCAGTGAAGCGAATTCTTCGATATTTGGCTCACACACCAACTCTAGGGTTATGGTATCCAAAGGGCTCAGAGTTTGATCTGGTTGGATTTTCGGACGCTGATTACGCTGGTGACAAGGTTGATCGGAAGTCCACATCAGGCACATGTCATTTCCTGGGCCGATCTCTTGTCTGTTGGTCTTCAAAGAAGCAGAACTGTGTATCTCTCTCCACCGCTGAATCTGAATACATTGCTGCTGGATCCTGCTGCGCTCAGCTTCTATGGATGAAGCAAACCCTCAAGGATTATGGCATTCATCTGAAGCAAGTGCCACTTTACTGCGACAACGAAAGCGCCATCAAGATTGCCAACAACCCAGTTCAGCACTCGAAGACAAAGCACATTGAAATTCGTCATCATTTTCTCAGAGATCATGTTACAAAGGAAGACATTGATATCATACACGTCAACACTGAAGAGCAATTGGCAGATATCTTCACCAAGCCCTTGGATGAGAAGAGATTTTGCAAGTTACGGTGTGAGCTAAATATCTTGGAATCCTCAAATGTCCTGTGATCAGGCACACATCCTAACACTTATGCATGATGATGACTTAGATGTGCAACACACAAAGTAACGTATATCTTCAATTAGTGAAGACATACATTCTAAGTGTGAATACATTAACGTGGAATTTGACCTCGGAGCGCCACGATAATTGTGCGCCGTGTCTGGGTCCAATACTTCCTATACGGTGGGTAGCGCCACCACCAAAATTTTTCTGCTTGAAGTGTTTTACTCATGGCATTACATTTGCTATGTCTTCACATTTGGTTTGGCTTCAATCTCAACATGTCTTCATGATTATCTTCACTATGTTGATTATATATCCACTGGTGTTCTGTCCTCTACAGCATTCACTTATAGCTATGTCTTCTTGTCTGAATCTTTTGAACTAAGTGAATGTGATCGGACCCTAACCTCTCCATGCTTCCTACCTCAAACTCTATCTCTCCAAGTCATATGCACTCTATTGAAACTGTCGAATGTCTTCACTGCATCCTTGTCAGAAGAAGACACAGAGACAAACTTTAAAACAGCTTTCATGTTTTTCCATCAACTAGAATTCCGGAGAAGTAGGAACGACTCCCGACAAACCAGGCGTGCGTGGGGTGAAACTGCCCCCACAATTCCGCATGCTGGCCATGTACTGATCAAATGCGAATCGCCAGGGGCACCTGAGTAATAGCGCAGTGCCGCCCATATCCCTATAAGTACACGTTTCACTGCGGTCATTATCTCTTCTTCCTCCCTCGCACAAGCCCTAGCGCCACCGCTAACTCTCAACGACGCCGTCGACGAAGTGCTTCACTGCCGCGACCTCTCCGACGCCGTTCTCACGCCGACCGCAGATACCAGTCTCTCCGCCGTCGTCCTAAGTGTCTTCCGTCGCCAAGTTAGGGCACGGAGGATCGAACTGCTCGGCCTCACCTCTCTTCTCGTCTAGCAGTTCCAAGTCTGGTAAATAACAAGCTTTTTACAGCCTCTTTTGATCCTATTGATCCATCACTTTCTGCCAAAAGAGGTTTCTATTCCTTCAAGTTTCATTCCTCTTGTCTGAATCTCATAACTTGCCTAGCATATTCACTTGTTCTTCATGAAGTAGTTAGATTTCTCACTTGTACTGATCTATGGGTTCGTACAAATCTGGAACCAACTTCTTTTCTATAAAGTGAATGTCTTTGCATGATGAGGTCAATGTCTTCTACACTGATTTATCTTCAAAATCTTCTGAGAATGCATATGACCTCTTCCCCTTCCCTCGCACCTTAATGCTGTCACAGGTACATGTCCGTGGGAGAATCTTTTGGTTCTCATAGTCTGCATTCATTTGCAGAATTCCTACAGCGTCACATCAATTCACCCAAGTTCCTGTTGGTCAAGCAAAAGGAAGCCTTTGAAGCCTTTGAAACCTTTGAAGCCTTTGAATCTTCTGAAGCCTTCCAAGTTAAGCTTCATGGCATCCGAGAAACCATCAAGGAAGGGAGGCAGACAGAGACGGGGTGACACATCTAAGGATCTGCCTGAAGATTTGGCAGAAACGTACCAAACAGATCCTGAAGAAACCTATGCTCAGCGCAAGACACGAATCCAATGGATTCGCAGGTATTGGGCAGAGCAGTGGTTCCTATACCGCTTCGTCACCAAAGAATATGCAGAGAAGTGCGCCATCAAGCGGCCATGGGGAGATGCCTTGTACAAGAATCTCGTACCCCGAACCAGAGACGAAGCCATTGCTCAAGGCTTCTTTCCATGCATGGTCAGGGGACAACAGCCAGCTGATGCACATCCATCGTCCCTTCTCTGGTGTCGCGATGACACTCTGTTCAAGCGCAACTTCCAATTTGCCCAGAACTCTGCGAAGCAAAACAAGAAGGAGTTTGGATTGGACTTCAACCCTGGTCCCTCCAGACCAAGGGCAGATGGCACACGCGACGCTAATCCCAATGTCATCGGGCCATTTGCCAATCTCGACGGCCTCATCACTCACATTATAGTCCAAGGGACTGCCGTGAACGACCCTCCAGCAGACACTGAGTCTGATGATGCTCCTACTGCCCCAGAGCCGAAGCAGATGAAGAAGAAGCCAAAAGCTTCCAAGCCAGTCGCCTCCCCCAAGATCTCCAAAGCGAAGCCATTGGCCACTGCACCTCCTGAAGGCAGTGTGCAGTCTGAAGACTTATCAAGAGTCTCCAAGCCTCAAGAAGCAAAGAAACCACAGCCACACACCAGCAAAGAGCTAACTGTTGCTGCCGTTCTTCGCTGCGAAGCCATTGATCTGTCCAGTGAAGAAGATCTTGGTGATGACGCTCTTGAGCAGCTCATCAAGAGCAAGGAGGAGGCTGAAATCTTCAACAATCTGCCTCTGTTCGATGCAAAAATCATCCACAACTTCATAGATGAGTGGTTTGACACACCCAACATCAGCTTTGATGATCTGCAGCTGCCCATTGGCCTCAGCGTAGCCTTCCAAGGAGCTATCGCTTCAGAACTCGCTATTGCCCAGCGCATCGTGGAACTGAAGCAAAAGATAGATTTTGAAAAGGCTCAGTTTAAGCAGAACATGGCCACGCTCAGCGTCCAAGAGATCAAAGACTTCAAAGTCATGCTGCATGAGCTGAAGGAAAACTTTATGCAGAAACGTGCAGAGGCTCAGGGTTCACGCGAGCGCATGAAGAATTTGGCTGATCTCTGCGTACAGGCCTACAATGAGGCCGAGAAGCGAAAGGCACTTGGGCGTCCCGGCATCGACCCTAGGATGGCCGCCAAGAAAAAGAAGACGCCCACCGTGGCGGAAGAAGAGGCCCCACGCCAAGAAGCTATTCCAATTGTCTTCCCCACCGCCAAGCCTAGCTCGAAGCCAAAGCGCTCACCCGCTTCAGAGCTTAAGAAGACAAGGATAGCCGAAGCTAAAGCAAGGAAGAGGAAACACTCTGAAGCCTCTCCTTCAGACCCCACCACCAAAAAGCGCAAGTCCAAGAAGTCTCGGGCTGCTCCCACAGAGCCCTTGATAGTTGAACCCCTTTCCGTTCGCCGTCCTCATGAAGATCGTCAGATGACCGTCCATGAGCCTGCTCTCACCGAGGCTCAGCATGATGAAGACATTCCAGCAGCCGACCCCACCGCTGCTGAAGACATTGGTCTCCAAGACAATGTACAAGATGATGCAGTCCTTCCTCAGCTCGAATCGAGTGAATTGCTCAGCATTGGTCGTCCCCTGACGCCAATCACACAAGATGCATCGTGGGCAGATCGCCCACAAGAGGAAGAGGATGAGCCCCAGCCCACTGCAACTCCACCGGCATCGCCTGCATTCCGTAGGCTTCGCAAAGGACCAAGGGCTCAGACTGCTGACGACATTCCGGCTGCATCAGCCGAAGCACAAGCAGAAGAGCATGAAGAACCTCAAGCTCCATCTCCCCCACACCAGCAAGAAGAAATTCTCAAGGAGGCTGACACCACTGCGGCTGCCACACATAATACTGAAGCATTTGTGGAGCCAGACCAACCAACAGCTTCAAGAGATACTGAAGCAACTGCCTCTGACCCTTCTGTGCCTGTGTCTGCTTCCGGACCACAGTTCAATTATCATATTGCGCACAGGCCCCAGGTACAGAAGCCAATCCCACCACTGCCAAGGTTCCCAGGTCCACTCACTGCTCCTGGCTCCTTCAATGTCAATAGCTTCAGGGCAGACAACACTTTCTTCAACCGCTCCAAGAACCCTTACTCAAGGGAAAAGATTGTGTCAGATAGGTTCTGGAGCTACCCACAGCGCAGCTACTACTCCTGCGTCCTCTACAACCAGAACCGTATCTTTCCACATCAGCGCCTTGAAGTTGAAGCTTTTGCTGGTCTGCCTGGTCTGGAAGAAGCCCTGGACTGCTTCAGGCCAGTTGGCCTGCTGCCATTTGTCACAGATGAAGAGCACTGGAACGAAGAGCTTCTGCTTCAGTTCTATGCAACATTGCACATCAAGGGCTACAACAGAGATCCGAAGACTTGGGTCCTGGAGTGGATGACCGGCAACGTCCATCATGAAGCCAATGCATTTGATATCATTGAGCTCACCGGCCTACCCACTCCAGGCGAACACTTCGAAGAAGGCTACCAACTCCATACTGAGGCAGTTGAGAGCATATTTCAGCGACCTGAGCCGAATATGAGTCAGATGCTCTCAATGATGAAGCCATTGCCTTCTGACGCACCTTACCCAACGGAGTTCTTTGTTGAAGACTTAGAGTACCTGCCTAGAACTATCTATCATATCATCAGGCGGACTCTATGGCCCATTAAGGGGCACTCTCGATATGCCAAGGTTGAAGGTGCCATGAAGACTCTCATCTTCTGCATCCTACACGGCAAATGCTTCAATGCTCAGGATCTCTTCATACGTCAACTTGCTGCATCTGGCTCAAATCTCTTTGGTCTGAAGATTTATGCTCCATGGGTTATGAGGCTAATCAAGCTCCACTCTGCAATATCATATCAGCCCTCAGCCCGCAACCACAGAATCTTCTTACCCGATGTGGACACCTCTGCTGAAGCCATTTATCCTGAGCCTGCCAAACAGCCACTAAGTCTTCAGAATGTAGAACACCAAAGCTTCACTCAACATGATGAAGGTGTTGAAGCCATTTCCAGAGTCTATCCAATGGCTGGCACCACACGTGCCCCTGCATCCACTGAAGCCACTGACAGCGAAGCTGGACAGAGACCCAAGAAACGCGCTCGTACACTCACTAATCATGAACTTCTTGTGGCTCTGCATCAAAAGCAAGATAGGCATCACGACTGGCTCAAGAGGCAGATGCACAGTCTCATGCAAGACGTCAATCGCATCAGGAATCTGGCCACCAAGAACGCCTTCGTCGCACACGAAACCTGTCGCCGCACTTGGAAAGGCCTCACTATGATGTGCACTGAAGCTGAATTGCAAGAGGATGGCTTCAAGGAGCATTTCAAGTTTGACTCCACACCCCCAGAAGAGCTGTGTTGCGTGGGACTCCGTCACTTGAAGAATCCGAGTTCTCTTCCTCTGCTGCCACCGTGACGGGGAAAATCATTGAGGAAGAAGACGACGCCACATCACCACCAATGTCTTCAGCGCGCGTCGTCACTGCCCCAAGCTCGCCTGCACCACCAAACGTCTCCACCGACCCTGCTGCGCCTGGGAACGCATAGAAAACTCTATGTCTTCAAACCTTTTTGGTCATCACTGACAAAAGGGGGAGAAGCATATGATGTTTATAGTCTTCAAGCGGGTCAATAATATGGGCGGGTGCTGTATATTTTGCATTTTTGCTTCGTGCTTACAACTCTCGTTTTGCTACATTTGGTTCTTTGAGTTGTAACACTTAAACTTGATGGTCGTCTGCTACTATGTTTGCCACTGTGTTCTTGCGAAGATAAATTCCGCATGTACGACGATAATTTCCGCACTCTTATCATTTCGCAGACGTCCATTTTTCATTATGCATATCATTATCTTCATATATCTTTACGTGCATGATGGATTGTCATCATAAGTTGAAGCGGATTCCCACAAATACAACCTGCTGTGTGCATTTGCATTTCAGAAGCAAATCACTTAATATGCACATCTTCAGGGGGAGCCCTTGCAACATATGAAGACAATTCCTTTACAATTTCACAAATTATATTCCCCGTTGAAAACTTCAACTAGTTTGTCATCAATCACCAAAAAGGGGGAGATTGTAAGTGCATCTAGTGCCACTCCTAGTTGGTTTTGGAGTATTGACGACAAACCTAGTTGAGGGACTAATGTGTTTGTGAGAATTGCAGGATAACACAGGTAGAAGTCCCTCATTGATTCGGTTTAGCTACCAGAGATGACCCCCAAAAATGTACGAAGACATTGAAGACAATGGTGGTTCATGAAGACATTCATGTCGAAGACAATGACATATGAAGACTCCCCATGAAGCCTTTGGAACTCGAAGACTTAGATCCTTCGTAGTTTTACTTATTCATGTTGTGTCATAGGAACCACCGTACTGTTATGTGGGGTCCAAGAGAACCAGTCAGGATGACTGAAGTGATGCCTAATTCAAATCCTATGTCTTCGAGTGAAGACAATGAGAGAAAATCTTGTCCAGAGTCAGACAAGTCAGCTTTACTTGCAGCCCAAGTAAAGTTGCCGTGAGAGTTCAAAATCCGACCATTAGTACACGTGTCAGTTCCTTAGTGACCCAGGGTCATTTCGGACAAATCAGGTCAGGGTTGCCAAGTGGCTATAAATAGTCCACCCCCACAACCATAAACGGTTGGCTGCTCAGATTTCAGTGCACGGCTTTTGTCGTTTGAGAGCAACCCACCTCGAAGCCTTTGAGAGAAAATCCTTAGTGAGGAGAAAAGCCCTAACCACCCAGAGCCAGAGTAATTGGGCATCACTTAAGTCTTCTTGTCTGAGTGATCTGAAGACTTATTACACTTGAGGACTGTGCATCCTCCAGACGATTAGGCGTCGCGTTCTGAGCATCCAAGAGGAATTGTGGATTGCCGGTGAACGAAGTCTGTGAAGGTTTGGGAGTCTACCTTTAAGACTTACCAGAGTGATTGGGCGGGGTTTGTGTGACCTTAGCTCAAGGAGAAAACGGTGAGGACTGGGTGTCCTGAGCTGTGTGTTCAGGACTGGGTGTCCCGGACTGTGTGTCCTTTGGTTTAAATACCTAGCCGCTCCAACCAGACGTACAGTTGTCACAGCAACTGGAACTGGTCCAACACATCATTATCTTCAACGTGTCACTGGTTTCATCTTCACCTCCCTTTACTTACCAGTACACATTGTGAAGCTATTGCATGCCTGCTTAATCTTCTGTCTTCACAACCTGACTGTATGATCTGTTTGGCTTCATAACTTCTTCCAACCTGATCCTCATTACACTGAAGCTATTTGTCTCTGTGCTTTCACTGTACTGTATATTTGACTATGGCTTGCGTTGTGTAATCTACCTTCCGCTGCATAGTTATAGGCTTGTTCACTCTGTTTGTCTTCATAACTTCCACGTATTGAAGACTTTCATAAAAATCGCCTATTCACCCCCCCTCTAGTCGATATAACGCACTTTCAGGATGGTAACATAAAATCAAACCGGGCAGATAGCCTCCAGATTAAGATTTGACCGTGTTCAGTCAATTTGTAATTTGATAGTCGAACCGGTTTAAGAATTGTCGGTTTAAAAACGCAACAAAAGAAATATTTATCAAAACAAAATTTCAAGCAAAGGCAATGATAAAACCATTTGCAAAAAGAGGCTATTGAGCCAATCAAATGGCGTTACCATGGTCGGACACGACCAAGCCCCCGATAGGCGTAGCTATGGTTCAAGTCAGCCAGGTCCCCAAATGAAACAGTGGCATTATGCCGATCAAAAGGCGTGGCAATGGTTCGGGTTCAACCAAGCCCCCAAGTGATTCTGTGGCCTTAGGCCGATAAATAGGCGTGACTACGGTTCAGACGTGACCACAAGTCCCCAAGTGATGCATTGGCATTACGCCGATCAAGAGGTGTAGCGATGGTTCGGGTTCGGCCAAAGCCCCCAAGTGATTCTGTGGCCTTAGGCCGACCAAGATGCGTGACTGGTTCAGACTTGACCATGTCCCCAAATGATCTGGTGGCTTTCGCCTATCAAAAGGTGTTGCATTGGTTCGGATACGACCAAGCCCCCAAGTGATATTGTGGCATTGTGCCGAGCAAGAGGTGTAGCTATGGTTCGGATACGACCAAGCCCCCAAGTGATCAATAATATGATAAGCCAATAAGGCATGATACCCATGTTTGAACCGCGCATCATGGCAGCAGGTCCTCTTTGGCACCTTTTAACTTTTTGCAGGAGATAAATCCGTCTTGAACCAGATGTTAAACCGGATATTGAGAGCTTCAAAACTTTGTGGGAGACATCTTTCCCTTGAACCGGATTTTAAACCAGATTCTTCATTTTTAACCAGAAATTTTCTGACGGTCTTTAAAATTTGCACCAATATGGCGGTTTAGGGTCTTGCATTTAGATAACTTTGCAAGTCGGAGTAATTGCTCTTCCAAAGAAAGCAATATATAATATAAAAAATATATTTTATGGATTTCACTTGATACGTCAGTCCAGTTGATATCCATCGCGGGGTTATATGCCAGTACGGTCAAAAGAGTCGGCCATGGCGTTGTAAACCGGTTCGGACGGGCGAGACAAACGCAGGCGTGGTCCCGACAAGCTGATGTAAACTGGGCCGTAAGGGCGGCGTCTTGCACGCGTCCATTCACGTGTAACGGACGAACACCGGGCAGGACGTTGCCAGCGCGTACGCCGTACCCATGGTATAAATCATGTTTATAATGAATAATTGTCCTGCATATCAAAATATCCGGTCCAAAGTAATTGTTCCCTTGATAAAAACAATATATACCAAGAAACTAGATTTAGATGGATATCACCTGATGTTTTTTGTTCGGACAACGGATGATCTGTTCATCGCGACAGAGGCGGTTTAGCCTGGTCGGCGACTCAATATGATCCTGACGGTTCAAGCAGAAACCCTCCGGGTTATTTTCCAGGTCTTTAAACACTCGGCACAAGCGGTGTAGATGTATACGTCATCTCCGACACTGGCACACGAGGACCGGATCATACCATGGCCATGAGCCAGTTGACCTATGTATAGCATAGCATACCGTGGAAAAATCTTTGGATGATACTTAATTATACCAGTAAAAGTTTAGAAAAATAGCAGCTGATTTGTTCGTATGGCAGATGATCCATATGTAATATCCATCAATAAATTTGGGAGTGAAGCATGGCAGAAGAAGGCGTAGCGGTGAACCGCCATGGTGAGGTCAGCAGGTGTAGCCGGCGACGGGTCGCGTCTGCGACATCTCGGGCACAGCCGCAGCTTGAGAGCCGGTGAGGACGCGCAAAGGCGCAGAGCGACAACGGAAACGCGACCAGCCCGTGACTTCGGCGACTTGGAGTAGAGGACGGCTTCAGGCCTGCCGCTGGTCGTGTTAGCGCGGGCGGGTCTCACGTAAGGTGAGGTAGCAGCGATAGTACATCAGTTGATCTTGCCTCTTAAAGCATCAGCCAATTTTGATCAATAATGGCATCAATTCCTTTTAACTATGAAATAGGGCTTTGACTCCTTTCAGCAATGACATTCATCTGGATTTCAACTACAACATTGCCTTGAATGTTTTTAAATAAAACAACGCGATGTTGCCTTCAGCTCTTACACCGTGATCAGTATATGGTTGATCTGAAATACAGACTAGTGTAACCTGATGAAACTAAATCCTCACAAGTGAAATCAAACCTATCTTGTTCTCTGTCCAAGCCCTGTACGGGTTATATGCGCCAATGGACCGGAATGCAGAGGCGACGCGAGGTCGGGCTCGCAGGCGACTTGGAGCACCAGGCATCCGGAACGAAAACGAGCAGAGGCGTCGCGGAAGCGCTAGCGACAGAGGCGGAGGACAAAACAGTGACTCGGACCCGGCAGAAGCATCGGCTCGAGGGCAGGTGCGTGCAGCGGCTCAAGGTGAAGGTGAACCCGGCCCGACGCAGGCGGTTTGTGGCGGCGGCTGCTACAGCAGAGTAGGTTGGAGGTGCGGCCGTCGCTTTAGAGGTAGTAGTGGGCGGCGACTCAAAACAGGCCATGGCCATAGTAGCAGTGGAGGCGCGAAGGCAAAGGGCAGGGGAGACGCCAGCATGGGAGGCCGACAAGGCGAGGCACCGGGCCAGTCCGTGGCTAGAGGCGGCAGAGGCGCTCGCGAGCCATGGCCGAGTCCTCCGCTGAATTGTGGAGGTTTGACCCATCCTGTTCCGGTCCTTCTCCATGTCGTAGCTACTCCTCCCTTTTTTTAACATGCCGCTTCCTGTTTCTTGATGCGTGGAGCAACCGCAGCTTTTCCTCATGTGTACACCTTGCCGTATGTACGAATCGACAGGTTTTGATGGATTGGTACTGCTGCTTCCGATTAGACCACAAGTCGTAGTCGTATGTACGGATATGATCTCCAGTGAAAAAACTCCTTCGCCTCAGGAACGTGCTCCAAAAACTGATCCGTCCAAAAACTGATCTGGCTTCGGATCGTCGGATCGCAAGCACATGCCGTGCCGCGCCATGTAATCCTAACTTCTGATGTCGATTTTTTCAAACCGGCTCTTCTTCACCAGAAAAATTGCGAGCTTCTCGATCCCTGGAAGAAATCCCTTCAAGAACTCATCATCACCGTGCGCCAGCCCCACGGTAGGCGCCAACTGTCGTGGAATTGTCACGGCAGATGTCCTTAGTGTCAGGACTTAGTCGCGAGGCCAATGCATCTATGTGGTAGCTTGAGAGGGGTTGAGTGGGACGAGAGACGCGATGTTTTACCCAGGTTCGACCCCTCACGGTGGAGGTAAAAGCCTACATCCTGCTTCATTGATATTGATGATGATGATCACGGTTACAAGAGTGCTCTATCTTGAGAGCTATTGTCTAAACCTAAATAGTCCAACTTGTGGAACTTGTGAATCTTGTCCCTTTTGGGGAGCCCTGCCCCTCCTTATATATGTTGGAGGGGTGGGTTACATGAAGAGTCCTATTAGGATTAGGACTAGTCTATCTCTAATACAAACCGGATACAAGTCCAGGTCTTAGCTCCTTGTAAGATAAATGTTCCTCATGCCTTTCCTCTTAAACCGGCCCACCATTAACATAAACCGGCATGCTGAGCCATGGGCCTTGTCATCCATCTGGAACACGCGCCGGGTCACCAATGAGTCTTCAGGCTCGTGAATCATCATACCAATGAACCGCCAGACACGTAAACCGCCAATCACGTAAACCGCCAATCCTTTGGCGGTTTACCAATGAAACGCCTAGTCCGGCCGGGTTATACTTCCGGCCGGTTTACACCACGGTGGGCGCCAACTATTGTGGAATTGCCACGGCAAATGTCCTTAGTGTCAAGACTTAGTCGCGAGGCCAACGCATCTATGTGGTAGTTTGAGAGGGGTTGAGCCGGAAGAGAGACGAGATGTTTTACCCAGGTTCGGCCCCTCACGGTGGAGGTAAAAGCCTACATCCTGCTTCATTGATATTGATGATGATGATCACGGTTACAAGAGTGCTCTATCTTGAGAGCTATTGTCTAAACCTAACTTGTCCAACTTATGGAACTTGTGAATCTTGCCCCTTTTGGGGAGCCCTGCCCCTCCTTATATATGTTGGAGGGGTGGGTTACATGTAGAGTCCTATTAGGATTAGGACTAGTCTATCTCTAATACAAACCGGATACAAGTCCAGGTCTTAGCTCCTTGTAAGATAAATGTTCCTCATGCCTTTCCTCTTAAACCGGCCCACCATTAACATAAACTGGCATGCTGAGCCATGGGCCTTGTCATCCATCTGGAACACGCGCCGGGTCACCAATGAGTCTTCAGGCTCGTGAATCATCATACCAGTGAACCGCCAGACACGTAAACCGCCAATCACGTAAACCGCCAATCCTTTGGCGGTTTACCAATGAAACGCCTAGTCCGGCCGGGTTATACTTCCGGCCGGTTTACACCACGGTGGGCACCAACTATCGTGGAATTGCCACGGCAGATGTCCTTAGTGTCAAGACTTAGTCGCGAGGCCAACGCATCTATGTGGTAGTTTGAGAGGGGTTGAGCCGGAAGAGAGACGAGATGTTTTACCCAGGTTCGGCCCCTCACGGTGGAGGTAAAAGCCTACATCCTGCTTCATTGATATTGATGATGATGATCACGGTTACAAGAGTGCTCTATCTTGAGAGCTATTGTCTAAACCTAACTTGTCCAACTTATGGAACTTGTGAATCTTGCCCCTTTTGGGGAGCCCTGCCCCTCCTTATATATGTTGGAGGGGTGGGTTACATGTAGAGTCCTATTAGGATTAGGACTAGTCTATCTCTAATACAAACCGGATACAAGTCCAGGTCTTAGCTCCTTGTAAGATAAATGTTCCTCATGCCTTTCCTCTTAAACCGGCCCACCATTAACATAAACCGACATGCTGGGCCTTGGGCCTTGTCATCCATCTGGAACACGCGCCTGGTCACCAATGAGTCTTCAGGCTCATGAATCGTCATACCAGTGAACCGCCAGACACGTAAACCGCGAATCACGTAAACCGCCAATCCTCTGGCGGTTTACCAATGAAACGCCTAGTCCGGCTGGGTTATACTTCCGGCCGGTTTACACCGCAGGGTATATCCCCGACACCACTTCTAAAATGATTTTCGAAAACCTTTGCCTTTTCTTAGCCCCTTTTTCGTTCGTCTCTTTTCGCTTGCTTTGTGTGTGCTCGTGTGTTGGATTGATCGTTTGTCACGATGGCTCAGGATAATACTAAATTGTGTGACTTTTCCAGTACGAACAACAATGATTTTATTAGCACTCCGATTGCTCCTACTACCGATGCTGAATCTTGTGAAATCAATACGCTTTGTTGAATCTTGTTATGAAAGATCAATTTTCTGGCCTTCCTAGTGAAGATGCCGCTACCCATCTAAACAACTTTGTTGATTTGTGTGATATGCAAAAGAAGAAAGATGTGGATAATGACATTGTTAAATTGAAGCTATTTTCGTTTTTGCTTAGAGATCGTGCTAAAACTTGATTTTCTTCTTTGCCTAAAAATAGTATTGATTCATGGAATAAGTGAAAAGATGCTTTTATCTCTAACTATTTTCCTCCCACTAAGATCATCTCTCTTAGGAACGATATTATGAATTTTAAGCAACTTGATCATGAGCATGTTGCACAAGCTTGGGAGAGGATGAAATTAATGATACGTATTTGCCCTCTAGGAGAAAGATCCACTCCGGCAATTTTACAATTTGAATTTGTGGATGATTATACATTTTTTTATGCCAGATTGAATTTTGATTCTAGATATCTTTTAGATTCAGCCGCGGCAGGCACTTTTATGGAAATCACTTTAGGAGAAGATACTAAGCTCCTACACAATATTATGGTTAATTATTCTCAATGGAACACCAAAATATCCACTAGTAATAAAGTTCATGCTATTGAAGAGATTAATGTTTTGAGTGGAAAGATGGATGAACTTATGAAATTGTTTGCTAATAAAAGTGTTTCTTATGATCCTAGTGATATGCCTTTGTCCACTTTGATTGAGAATAATAATGAATCTATGGATGTGAATTTTTTTGGTAGGAACAATTTTGGTAACAACGCGTATAGAGGAAACGTTAATTCTAGGTTGTTTCCTAGTAATTCCTCTAATAATTATGGTAATTCCTACATCAACTCTTACGGTAATTTTAATAAGACGCCCTCTGATTTTGAGACTAGTGTTAACGAATTTATGAATTCGCAAAATAATTTCAATGCTTTGCTTGAAGGAAAATTGCTTAAGATTAATGAGTTGTCTAGGAACATGGATAGAATTTCTCTTGATGTTGATTCTTTGAAACTTAGATCTATTCCACCTAAGCATGACATCAATGAGTCTATCAAAGCCATGGGAATTTTCATCGATGAGTGCAAAGAAAGAACCCCTAGGATGCGTGCTAAAAAAGATTGCTTTGTGAAAGCGTGTTCTTCTAGTTTTCATGATAATAATGATGAAGATCTAAAAGTGATTGATGTGACTCCTATTAAATCTTTGTTTTCCAATATGAATCTTGATAAATATTGGACTAGAGATAAGTCAACTTTACTTAAAAGGCGTCCCAATGATTCAGAGTTTTTAGATCTTAATGCAAAAATTAATAAAAGTGGGATTGAAGAGGTCAAAACTTTACATAGCAATGAACCCACTATTTTGGATTTCAAGGAATTTAATTATGATAATTGCTCTTTGATAGATTGTATTTCCTTGTTGCAATCCATGTTAAATTCTCCTCATGCTTATAATCAAAATAGAGCTTTTACTAAACATATCGTTGATGCTTTAATGCAATCCTATGAAGAAAAGCTTGAACTAGAGGTTTCTATCCCTAGAAAACTTTATGATGAGTGGGAACCTACTATTAAAATTAATATTAAAGATTATGCCATGATTTATGTGATTTGGGTGCTAGTGTTTCCATGATTTCAAAAACTTTGTGTGATGTGCTAGGTTTCCGTGAATTTGATGATTGTTCTTTAAATTTGCATCTTGCGGATTCCACCATTAAGAAACCTATGGGAAGGATTAGTGATGTTCTTATTGTTGCAAATAGGAATTATGTTCCAGTAGATTTCATTGTTCTTGATATAGATTGCAATCCTACATGCCCTATTATTCTTGGTAGACCTTTCCTTAGAACGATTGGTGCAATTATTGACATGAAAGAACGGATTATTAGATTCCAATTTCCCTAAGGAAAAGCATGGAACAGTTTCCTAGGAAGAAAATTAAATTGCCTTATGAATCTATTATGAGAGCCACTTATGGATTGCCTATCAAAGATGATAATACCTAGATTTATTCTTGCTTTTATGCCTTCCTAGGGGCGTTAAACGATATCGCTTGTTGGGAGGCTCTTAGGTGCGTTATACTTTTGCGCTCACGAGATTAGCTGCCATTTTCTACTGGAGAGTGCTCTTAGGTTGATTCGTTTTGAAGATGATTAATAGACAAATTACTCACATCCACCAATTTATTTAAGAATTTTTGGAGTCCCAGAAGTATTCTAACATTACAGATTTCTACAGACTTTTCTGTTTTTGTCAGATTCTGTTTTTCGTATGTTGTTTGCTTATTTTGATGAATCTATGAGTAGTATCAGGGGGTATGAACCATAGAGAAGTTGGAATACAGTAGGTTTAACACCAATGTAAATAAATAATGATTTCATTACAATACCTTAAAGGGTGGTTTATTTTCTTATACTAACGGAGCTCATGAGATTAACTATTGAGTTTTGTGTTGTGAAGTTTTAAAGTTTTTGGGTAAAGATTTGATGGATTTTGGAATAAGGAGTGGCAAGAGCCTAATCTTGGGGATGCCCAAGGCACCCCTAGGTAAAATTCAAGGACAACCAAAAGCCTAAGCTTGGGGATGCCCCGGAAGGCATCCCCCCTTTTGTCTTCGTCTATCGGTAACTTTACTTGAGGCTATATTTTTATTCACCACATGATATGTGTTTTGCTTGGAGCATCTTGTATGATTTGAGTCTTTGATTTTTAGTTTACCACAATCATCCTTGCTGTACACAACTTTTGGGAGAGAAACGCATGAATCGGTATTTATTAGAATACTCTATGTGCTTCACTTATATCTTTTGAGCTAGATAATTTTGCTCCAGTGCTTCACTTATATCTTTTTAGAGCACGGTGCTGGTTTTATTTTATAGAAATTATTGATCTCTCATGCTTGACTTATATTATTTTGAGAGTCTTTTAGAATAGCATGGTAATTTTCTTTTGTTATAAAACTATTCCTAATATGATGGGCATCCAAGATAGGTACAACAAAACTTTCATATAAAGTGCGTTGAATACTATGAGAAGTTTGATTCTTTATGATTGTTTTGAGATATGAGGATGGTGATATTAGAGTCATGCTAGTAGATTAATTGTGAATTTGGGAAATACTTGTGTTGAGGTTTGCAAGTCCCGTAGCATGCACGTATGGTAACCGTTGTGTAACAAATTTGAAGCATGAGGTATTTCTTTGATTGTCTTCCTTATGAGTGGCGGTCGGGGACGGGCGATGGTCTTTTCCTACCAATCTATCCCCCTAGGAGCATGCGCATAGTGCTTGGTTTTTGATGACTTGTATATTTTTGCAATAAGTATGTGAGTTCTTTATGACTAATGTTGAGTCCATGGATTATACACACTCTCACCCTTCCACCGTTGCTAGCCTCTCTAGTACCGCACAAATTTCGCCGGTACCATAAACCCACCATTTACCTTCCTCAAAATAGCCACCATATCTACCTATTATGGCATTTCCATAGCCATTCCGAGATATATTGCCATGCAACTTTCCGCCATTCCGTTTATTATGACACGCTCCATCATTGTCATATTGCCTTGCATGATCATGTAGTTGACATCGTATTTGTGGCAAAGCCACCATTCATAATTTTTTCATACATGTCACTCTTGATTCATTACACATCCCGGTACACCGCCGGAGGCACGCATATAGAGTCATATTTTGTTCTAAGTATTGAGTTGTAATTCATGAGATGTAAATAAATAGGAGTGTGATGATTATCATTATTAGAGCATTGTCCCATGCGAGGAAATAAAAAAAGAGAGGCCAAAGAAGCCTAACAAAAAAAGAGAGAAAAAGAGAGAAGGGATAATGGTACTATCCTTTTCCACACTTGTGCTTCAAAGTAGCACCATGATCTTCATGATAGAGAGTCTCTTATTTTGTCACTTTCATATACTAGTGGGAATTTTTGTTATAGAACTTGGCTTGTATATTTCAACAATGGGCTTCCTCATAATGCCCTAGGTCTTCGTGGTCAAGCAAGTTGAATGCACACCCACTTAGTTTCTTTTGTTGAGCTTTCATACATTTATAGCTCTAGTGCATCCATTGCATGGCAATCCCTACTCACTCACATTGATATCTATTGATGGGCATCTCCATAGCCCATTAATATGCCTAGTTGATGTGAGACCATCTTCCTCCTTTTTTGTCTTCTCCACAACCACCATTCTATTCCACCTATAGTGCTATGTCCATGGCTCGCGCTCATGTATTGTGTGAAAGTTGAAAAGTTTGAACATTCTAAAGTATGAAACAATTGGTTGGCTTGTCATCGGGGTTGTGCATGATTTGGATATTTTGTGTGACGAAGATGGAGCATAACCAAAATATATTATTTTGTAGGGATGGACTTTCTTTGGCCATGTTATTTTGAGAGGACATGATTACTTTGTTAGTATCCTTGAAGTATTATTATTTTTATGTCAATATTAAACTTTTGTCTTGAATCTTTCGGATCTGAACATTCATGCCACAATAAAGAAAATTACATTGATAATTATGTTAGGTAGCATTCCACATCAAAAATTCTGTTTTTATCATTTACCTACTCGAGGACGAGCATGAATTAAGCTTGGGGATGCTTGATACGTCTCCAACCTATCTATTATTTTTGATTGTTCCATGCTATTATATTATCTGTTTTGGATGTTTAATGGGCTTTAATATGCTCTTTTATATTATTTTTGGGACTAACCTATTAACCGGAGGCCCAGTGCCAGTTTATGTTTTTTTTTGCCTATTTTAGAGTTTCGTAGAGAAGGAATACCAAACGGAGTCCAAATGGAATGAAACCTTCGCGATGATCTTTCTTGGACCGAAAGCAAACCAGAAGACTTGGAGTTGAAGTCTGGAATGCCACGAGGTGGCCACGAGGTAGGAGGGCGCGCCCAAGGGGTAGGCGCACCCCCACCCTCGTGGGCCCCTCATAGCTCCATCGACGCACTTCTTCTGACTATATCTACTCGCATACCCTAGATCCATGAGGGAGAGCCACGAAACCACTTTTCCACCGCCACAACCTTCTATACCTGTGAGATCCCATCTTGGGGCCTTTTCCGGCGATCTGCCGGAGGGGAAATTGATCACGGAGGGCTTTGATACATCTTCATCATATCTACTTTTCCAAACACTTTTGCCCTTGTTCTCAACTCTAACTTGCATGATTTGAATGGAACTAAACCGGACTAACGCTGTTTTCAGCAGAATTGCTATGGTGTTATTTATGTGTAGAAACAAAAGTTCTCAGAATGACCTAAAACTTCACGGAACATCTTTTCGGAAATAATAAAAAATCCTTGCAAAAGATGAATACTAGGGGGCCCACCACCTGTCCACGAGGGTGGGGGGCGCGCCCCTACCTCGTGGGCCCCCTGGAGCTCCTCCGACCTCAACTCCAACTCTATATATTTGGTTTCGGAGAGAAAAAACCAGAGAGAAGAAATCATTGCGTTTTACGATACGGAGACGCTGCCAAGCCCTAAAACCTCTCGGGAGGGCTGATCTGGAGTCCGTTCGGGGCTCCAGAGAGGGGAATCCGTCGCCATCGTCATCATCAACCTTCCTCCATCACCAATTTGATGATGCTCACCGCCGTGCGTGAGTAATTCCATCGCAGGCTTGCTGGACGGTGATGGGTTGGATGAGATCTATCATGTAATCGAGTTAGTTTTGTTAGGGTTTGATCCCTAGTATCCACTATGTTCTGAGATTGATGTTGCTATGACTTTGCTATGCTTAATGCTTGTCACTAGGGCCCGAGTGCCATGATTTCAGATCTGAACCTATTATGTTTTCATCAATATATGAGAGTTCTTGATCCTATCTTGCAAGTCTATAGTCACCTATTATGTGTTATGATCCATTAACCCCGAGGTGACAATAATCGGGATACTTACCAGTGATGACCGTAGTTTGAGGAGTTCATGTATTCACTATGTGTTAATGCTTTGGTCCGGTATTCTATTAAAAGGAGGCCTTAATATCCCTTAGTTTCCGCTAGGACCCCGTTGCCACGGGAGGGTAGGACAAAAGATGTCATGCAAGTTCTTTTCCATAAGCACGTATGACTATATTCGGAATACATGCCTACATTACATTGATGAATTGGAGCTAGTTCTGTGTCACCCTATGTTATGATTGTTACATGATGAACCGCATCCAGCATAATTCTCCATCACCGATCCATTGCCTACGAGCTTTCCACATATTGTTCTTCGCTTTTTTACTTTTCCGTTGCTATTGCTATCATCACTACAAAATACAAAAAACATTACTTTTGCTACTGTTACCTTTTGCTACCGTTACCACTACTATCATATTACTTTGCTACTAAATACTTTGCTACAGATATTAAGCTTCCAGGAGTGGTTGAATTGACAACTCAACTGCTAATACTTGAGAATATCCTTTGGCTCCCCTTGAGTCGAATCAATAAATTTGGGTTGAATACTTTACCCTCGAAAACTGTTGCGATCCCCTATACTTGTGGGTTATCAGGACTATTTTATGGCACCGTTGCTGGGGAGCATAGCTCTATTCTTTGAGTCACTTGGGATTTATATCTGCTTATCCTTATGAAGAACTTGAGAGATCCAAAGACCAAGATTTATCCCTCAAATACGAGGGGAGGTAAGGAACTACCATCTAGCTCTGCACTTGATTCACCTTCTGTTTTGAGTAAGCTTGCGACACCTAAACCTACTTCTGCTATTCGTTCTGATATGTTGCATGTTATTGATGATGCCACTTCTGCTATGAATGATACTTATGATGAAACTACTTCTATGCTTGATACTACTATGCCACTTGGTGAATTTCTTGATGAACAACTTGCTAGGGTTAGGGAGAATGAAAATATTGAATCTGATAATATTGATGCAAGTGATGATGAAGACTCTTCCCCTAATAATGAATCACAAGTTATTCCTGAGGGTTATGTTTTTGATAAAGAAGCTTCTTTAGCTATTTTAGCTTGCAAAGATAGATACGAACTTAAGAGGTTATTAGCTAAATGGAATAAGCAATCTCTAAATGCTAGGATGAAACCTGACCCTACTTTTGCTACTTCACCTATCTTTGTTACTAATAAAGATTATGAATTCTCTGTTGATCCTGATATAATTACTTTGGTTGAATCTGATCCTTTTCATGGCTATGAATCTAAAACTGTTACGGCACATCTTACTAAATTAAATGATATAGCCACCCTGTTCACTAATGATGAGAGAACTCGCTACTTTTATATCCTTCAAATATTTCCGTTCTCATTAAAGGGTGATGCTAAGATATGGTTTAATTCTCTGGATCCTGGTTGTGTGCGTAGTCCCCAGGATATGATTTATTACTTCTCTGCTAAATATTTCCCTGCTCATAAGAAACAAGCTTCTTTAAGGGATATATATAATTTTGTGCAAATTAAAGAAGAGAGTCTCCCACAAGCTTGGGGGAGGCTTCTCCAATTACTTAATGCTTTGCCTGATCATCCTCTTAAGAAAAAAAATACTTGATATCTTTTATAATGGACTAACCGATGCCTCCAGAGATTACCTGGATAGTTGTGCTGGTTCTGTTTTCAGGGAAAGAATGCCGGATGAAGCTGAAATTCTATTGAATAATATGTTGACAAATGAAAATAATTGGACACTTCCTGAACTAGTTCCTGAACAATCTCCTGAGCCTATTCCTAAACCAACTCCGAAGAAAAGGGGTATTCTATTTCTCAATCCTGAAGATATGCAAGAGGCAAAGAAATCTATGAAAGAAAAGGGTATTAAAGCTGAAGATGTCAAGAATTTACCTCCTATTGAAGAAATACACAGTCTTAATTTATCGTCTGTTGAAGAAACAAATGATCTTAATCCTCCACCTATTGAAGAAACTCATGGTCTTGATAACCCGACACAGGTAGTAAAGGTAAATTCTCTCTATAGATATGATAAAGCTGAAATCCCGTTTACTAAATTTGCTAGCCCATGCTTAGATGAATTTGATAAATTTATGGTTAAGCAAGAAGATTTTAATGCTTATTTTGGTAGACAATTGAAATACAATTCAAATATGCTTGAACACTTGGGTGATTATATGGCTAATGTCAAAGGTGAACGTAAACTTATTAGTAAACATGCTTCTATGGTCACCACTCAAATAGAACAAGTACTTAAAACTCAAAATGATTTTCTCAATGAAATGAATAGTAAGAAAAATGATTATGCTGTTAAAGTGGCTACTAGAACTAGTAGAATGACTCAGGAACCTTTGTATCCTGAAGGCCACCCTAAGATAATTGAGCAAGATTCTTAGAGAAATAATGTAGATGCACCTAGTCCTTCTAAAAGGAAGAAAAAGAAAAATGATAGGACTTTGCATGCTTCTAGTGAACCTATTGCTGAAACACCTGAGAATCCAAATGATATTTCTATTTCTGATGCTGAAACACAATCTGGTAATGAACCTGAAACTAGTGATAATGTTAATGATAATGTTCATGATGATGCTCAACCTAGTAATGATAATGATATATAAATTGAACCCGCTGTTGATCTTGATAACCCACAATCAAAGAATCAACGTTATGATAAGAAATACTTTGTTACTAGGAAACATGGTAAGGAAAGAGAGCCTTGGGTTCAGAAACCCATGCCTTTTCCTCCCAAACCATCCAAGAAAAAGGATGATGAGGATTTTGAGCGCTTTGCTAAAATGATTAGACCTATCTTTTTGCGTATGCGATTAACTGATATGCTCGAAATGAATCCTTATGCTAAGTATATGAAAGATATTGTTACAAATAAAAGAATGATACCGGAAGCTGAAATTTCCACCATTCTTGCTAATTATACTTTTAAGGGTGGAATACCAAAGAAACTTGGAGATCCAGGAGTATCTACTATACCATGCTCCATTAAAATAAATTATGTTAAAACTACTTTATGTGATCTTGGAGCCGGTGTTAGTGTTATGCCTCTCTCTTTATATCATAGACTTGACTTGAATAAGTTGACACCTATTGAAATATCTTTGCAAATGGATGATAAATCAACTACTATACCTGTCGGTATTTGTGAGGATGTGCCTGTTGTAGTGGCAAACGTTACTATTTTAATGGACTTTGTTATTCTTGATATTCCCGAGGACGATAGTATGTCTATTATTCTTGGAAGGCCCTTTTTGAATACTGCAGGGGCTGTTATTGATTGCACTAAAGGCAATGTCACTTTTCATGTTAATGGTAATGAGCATACGGTACACTTTCCGAGGAAACAACCTCAAGTTCATAGTATCAACTCTATTGGAAAAATTCCATAGATTATATTTGGAGGTTTTGAATTTCCTCTTCCTACTGTCAAGAAGAAATATGATATTCTTATTATTGGGGATGTGCATATCCCCATTGAGGTAACATAGTGTTATTCGAAATTTCTCTGGTTCCATGTTATTCGGACTTGATCAACCTTGTTAGTGGATTCCTTTTGATGACCATGAGATGGATGAAACTAGAAGGCACAACTCTCTGTACCTTCCTTTTACTTTCTGTTATTTATGTTAAATAAAATAAAAATAAGTATTTTCCGTCTATTACCTGAATTACCCGTGCAATATAAAAATACCCTGAAAATAAAAGTTCTCCAAATGCCCTGAAATTTAAATAAGATTTTTTCTGGAATATTTGAGAATATCTGGAACGGAGAACACAACAGGGGGATCAACCACCTAGCCACGAGGGTGGAGGGCGCGCCCTACCCCCTGGGCGCGTCCCCTACCTCATGGGCCCACGGTGGACCTCCTCCACTTATTCCTGCACCCACACACTTCTTCTTCCTCCCACCCAGCTCAAGCACGAGTTCTAGCTTATTTTGCTGCAATTTTTGATCTCCTTGCTCAAAGCACCTCTCACAAAACAGCTTTAGGGGATTGTTCCTTGGTATGTGACTCCTCCATTGGTCCAATTAGTTTTTGTTCTAGTGCTTTATTCATTGCATATTTTTGCTGCTTAGGTGACCCTGTTCTTGAGCTTGCATGTCAAATTTATATGTTCAAAAGTAGTTTTGATGCATGATATAGGCTCTATGCACTTGTAGGAGTAGTTGCCATCAATTTTATTGAGTTTGGTTCACTTTTATTTTGAAGTTACTAAAAATTTCAGAAATTTTTCAGAGGAATAAATATGTTTAGGAAAATGTACCAAGGTGGTTCTTCAAGGAAGCAAGGACCCATGCTTGCAATGCGTGATGCTGATGGAGAGCCAGCAAGAGACGCTCCAGTGCGTCCTTGTGAATGGCCTTTAGAAGACTTCATGGATCGAGCGAGTATTAAGGAAGAATTTAACGCATATTTGCGTAACGCTGATCTTGTGGGCTTCGAGGAAGAAAAATGCCTTTAGTACCACTATCTCACTAGTTCCTTTGTGAGGAGGTTTGAATTTTCATCTTCACGAAATTCTCCAACTGTCCTGTTCGATCTTTATGAAAAATCTTATACGATGTTCTTAGAGGATTTCACCACTGCTTGCAAACTTCCACAATGGGGTAGTGTTAGGGAACCTCGTAATTCTGAATTTAGAGATTTTCTTGCTAGTATAACTATGGGGGAATCTAGAGATATAACACAAGCTACCATAGGGAGCATCCGCTTTCCTGCTATACATTATTTTGCTCTCTTCATTGGTAGATGCATTAATGGTAAAGATGAGGCATGTCACATGTGTGTCCCTGACCTCAGTATTCTTAGGAGTGTTGTGTTAGGAGACAAATGTTATAACTTGGGAGCCATTGTTGCACGTAGGTTGCATCTTAATAGATTTAATGGAGATTTCTTTGGTGGAATTTATGCAACCCGCATAGCTAATTTTCTGGGTATAGCCATACGTGAGGATGATATTGAGTTGCCTCCTGCTTATTTAGATTATGAGGCTATGGTTCGTCATCAGTTTGTTGAGAGGAACGATCAGTTCCTCCAGTACCGACTAATCTTTGACAGATGACGCACCTATCACGTCGATCTCCCTGCCTCTACTTTCTTTGACTTTCAGGCAAAAGGGAGATATTTCATAACCAAAGAGGAGGCGGAAGAGTATAAGAGGAGAGCTGAGATAGCTCGCCTCCAAGCTGCAGCCCACGATGCAATGACTGCTGCATCTCAGTACGACCCCAACTATTACTATGGATATCAGCCAGGCCAACCGTGGCCATAGACCAACTTAGGCCAAAAGTCTAAGCTTGGGGGAGTACGTATTTCCCACCGACATTACATTCATGTTCACACACTCATTGCTCTAGATGTCGGTGCTCATACTTTTTCATTGTATCATCCATGCTAGTTTATTTTCCTTTTCATGCTTTCTTCTTGTGTGTTTAATAAACCTTAAGAAAAACAAAAAAAATTAGTTGTAGCTTTTTATTAGTTTACTTTGCATGCTTGTAGTAGCAATTAAAAAGAAAACCCAAAAAGATTTCCTGTTCTTCTTTTGCTTGTTGGGAGCTTTCCCGTGTAAATAGTTTTATTTCTGTTCTTTTCTTTGGGGGTTGATAGGAGAAGACCATAATTAAATTGTTGAAGTGGCTCTTATATGCATTATTGTTGATCTGACAAAAGAGCCCATATTGCCTTGTCTTCTCCTTTTTATTGAATGCTTGCAGATTCCAGCTTAGTCCAATGCACGTGCACTATTATTATTATCCACATTGTTCGGTCGTGCAAGTGAAAGGCAATTATGACGATATATGATGGACTGATTGAGATGAGAAAAGCTGGTATGAACTCGACCTCTTTTGTTTTTGTAAATATGATTATTTCATCGTTCCTGATTCAGCCTATTATGAATAAACATGTTTGCAATGACAACTAGAGATCATAGTTTCTTGTGCCATGCTTGATTAGCTAGGAGCTTATAATGGTTTATCTTGCTTGCCAACATGCTATTAAAATGGTTGTGATGTGGTATGATAGGGTGGTATCCTCCTCTGAATGATTTAAGTGACTTGACTTAGCACATGTTCACACATGTAGTTGAAACAAAATCAACATAGCCTTCACGATATTTATGTTCATGGTGGATTATATACTACTCATACTTGCATTCAGTGTTGATTAATTTTAATGCATGTTCATGACTGTTGTCGCTCTCTAGCTGGTCGCTTCCCAGTCTTTTGCTAGCCTTCATCTGTACTAAGCGGGAATACTGCTTGTGCATCCAATCCCATAAACCCCAAAGTTATTCCATATGAGTCCACTATACCTTCCTATATGCGGTATCTACCCGCCGTTCCAAGTAAATTTGTATGTGCCAAACTCTAAACCTTCAAATAAATATCCTGTTTTGTATGCTCGAATAGCTCATGCATCAACTAGGGCTGTCCGTATCTTCCATGTTAGGCGGGTTATTCTCAAGAGGAGTGGACTCCGCTCCTCACTCACGAGAAAGTGGCTGGTCACCGGGATGCCCATTCCCGCGCTTTACGCAAACTAAATCAAAATAATTGCAAAACAAAACTCCCCCTGGGACTGTTGCTAGTTGGAGGCACTCGTTGTTTCAAGCAAGCCATGGATTGATGCTTGTTGGTGGAGGGGGGGGGGTATAAACTTTACCATTCTGTTTGGGAACCGCCTATAATGTGTGTAGCATGGAAGATATCGCATCTCTTGGTTGTTATGTTGACAATGAAAGTATACCGCTCAAAATATTATTCATCTCTATTTCAAAACCGAGCTCTGGCACCTCTAGAAATCCCTACTTCCCTCTGCGAAGGGCCTATCTATTTACTTTCATGTCGAGTCATCATCCTCTTATTAAAAAGCACCAGTTGGAGAGCACCACTATCATTTGCATTCATTACTATTAGTTTACATTGAGTACGACTTGACTGGATCTCTTTTACCATGAATTACAATGTCTAGTCAGTCCTTGATCTTTAAAGATGCTCTGCATTTATGTTTTGCTGTCTCAGAAAGGGCTAGCGAGATACCATCTTGTTATATCATATTATGATTGTTTTGAGAAAGTGTTGTCATCCGAGATTTATTATTATTGCTCGCTAGTTATTATGCCATTGATATGAGTAAACATTAGACCTATGTGTTATTGTGAATATGGTCAGTTCATAATCTTTGCTGAAAACTTGAATGCTGGCTACATATTTACAACAACAAGAGCAAACAGAGTTTGTAAAAGTTTTACTTTATCACTTTCAGTTTATCAACTGAATTGCTTGAGGACAAGCAATGGTTTAAGCTTGGGGGACTTGATATGTCTTCGTCGTATCTACTTTTCCAAACACTTTTGCCCTTGTTTTGGACTCTAGCTTGCATGATTTGAATGGAACTAACCCGGACTAATGTTGTTTTCAGCAGAATTGCCATGGTGTTATTTATGTGCAGAAAAAAAAGTTCTTGGAATGACCTAAAACTTCACAGAACATCTTTTCGGAAATAATAAAAAATCCTTGCAAAAGAAGAAGACCAGGGGCCCACCACCTTTCCACGAGATTGGGGGGCACTCCCCCTACCTTGTGGGCCCCTTGGAGCTCCTCCGACCTCAACTCCAACTCTATATATTTGGTTTCGGAGAGAAAAAAATCAGAGAGAAGAAATGATCGCGTTTTACGATACGGAGCCGCTACCAAGCCCTAAAACCTCTCGGGAGGGCTGATCTGGAGTCCGTTCGGGCCTCCGAAGAGGGGAATCCGTTGTCATCATCATCATCAACCTTCATCCACCACTAATTTCATGATGCTCACCGCCGTGCGTGAGTAATTCCATCGTAGGCTTGCTGGACGGTGATGGGTTGGATGAGATCTATCATGTAATCGAGTTAGTTTTGTTAGGGTTTGATCCCTAGTATCCACTATGTTCTGAGATTGATGTTGCTATGACTTTACTATGCTTAATGCTTGTCACTAGGGCCCGAGTGCCATGATTTCAGATCTGAACCTATTATGTTTTCATCAATATATGAGAGTTCTTGATCCTATCTTGCAAGTCTATGGTCACCAATTATGTGTGATGATCCGTTAACCCCGAAGTGACAATAATCGGGATACTTACCGGCGATGACCGTAGTTTGAGGAGTTCATGTATTCACTATGTGTTAATGCTTTGGTCCAGTATTCTATTAAAAGGAGGCCTTAATATCCCTTAGTTTCCGCTAGGACCCCACTGCCATGGGAGGGTAGGACAAAAGATGTCATGCAAGTTCTTTTCCATAAGCACGTATGACTATATTCAGAATACATGCCTACATTACATTGATGAATTGGAGCTTGTTCTGTGTCACCTTATGTTATGATTGTTACATGATGAACCACATCCGGCATAATTCTACATCACCGATCCATTGCCTACGAGCTTTCCACATATTGTTCTTCGCTTATTTACTTTTCCGTTGCTATTGCTATCACCACTACAAAATACCAAAAACATTACTTTTGCTACTGTTACCTTTTGCTACCGTTACCACTAAATACTTTGCTGCAGATATTAAACTTCTAGGTGTGGTTGAATTGACAACTCAATTGCTAATACGTGAGAATATTCTTTGGCTCTCCTTGTGTCGAATCAATAAATTTGGGTTTAATACTTTACCCTCGAAAACTGTTGCGATCCCCTATACTTGTGGGTTATCAAGCTTCTACATCAACACCATAGCCTCTCCGATGAAGCATGAGTAGTTTACCACAGACCTTTGGGTCCATTCTTATTAGCTAGATGGCTTCTTCTCTCTCTTTGATTCTCAATACAAAGTTCTCCTTGATGTTCTTGGAGATCTATTCAATGTAATACTCTTTTGCAGTGTGTTTGCCGACATCCGACGAATTGTGGATTTATGAACTTGATTATCTATGAATATTATTTGGTTCTTATCAAAATTCTTATATGCATGATTTGATATCTTTGCAAGTCTCTTCGAATTATCGGTTTAGTTTGGCCTACTAGATGGATCTTTCTTGCAATGGCAAAAGTGCTTAGCTTTGGGTTCAGCCTTGCGGTGTCCTTTCCCAGTGACAGTAGGGGCGGCAAGGCACGTATTGTATTGTTGCCATCGAGGATAAAAATGGGGTTTATATCATATTGCTTGAGTTTATCCCTCTACATCATGTCATCTTGCTTAAAGCGTTACTCTGTTCTTATGAACTTAATACTCTAGATGCATGCTGGATAGCGGTCGATGTGTGGAGTAATAGTAGTAGATGCAGAATTGTTTCGGTCTACTTGACACGGACGTGATGCCTATATTCATGATCATTGCCTTAGATATCTTCATAACTATGTTCTTTTCTATCTATTGCTCGACAGTAATTTGTTCACCCACCGTAATACATGCTATCTTGAGAGAAGCCACTAGTGAAACCTATGGCCCCCGGGTTTCTTTCTTATTATATTGCATCTCTTTTATTTACATCGCATCTCGTTTACTATTTTGCAATCTTTACTTTCCAATCTATACAACAAAAATACCAAAAATATTTACCTTACTATCTTCATTAGATCTCACTTTTGCGAGTGACCGTGAAGGGATTGAGAACCCCTTTATCGCGTTGGTTGCAAGGTTCTTGATTGTTTGTGCAGGTACTAGGTGACTTGTGAGTTGTATCCTACTGGATTGATACCTTGGTTCTCAAAAACAGAGGGAAATACTTACGCTACTTTGCTGCATCACCCTTTCCTCTTCAAGGGAAAACCAATGCATGCTCAAGAGGTAGCAACGCGCTGCACACGCTTTTAGGTTCGCGCAAGCGAGCCCCCTACCTGGCGTGCCAAAGATGTCACGGGATGTCCGCGGCCACCTATGGGACCGGGTGGCCCCTTGTTGGTTCGGTAGGGGGACAGCGCGTTGCACAAAGAGCAGATCAGCGCACGACAGCACGACAGAGAGCACACAAGCAATTTACCCAGGTTCGGGCCGCCGTGAGGCGTAAGACCCTACTCCCGCTTTAGTGGATTGATGGTGGGATGAATGTGGTGGTGCGTAGCACACTTGCCCGGCAAGGTTTTGCCTCGGGGCCGCAGCGACTACGTGCGTATGGTGTCTTGGGTTTGTCAACTTTCCAACCCTCTAACCCCTCCTACGAGTGCCATGGGCCTCCTTTTATAGATTAAAGGGTCACCAAAGTGGCAAAGTGGTCATTATCCATTGATATGATAGCGAATAGTGCTATCATACCTAACTCTGCAGGCTGACAGGATGCATTAAATGCGCCGCTTAGTGTCACATCACTGGTTGCCCGACATGGCCTGCTGGGCTATCTCGCCAGCTCCGCACCTGCTCTCTTGACACGTCGCAGGACGAGTGTTATCTGCGGGTTTCTTCTGTAGGAAATGGCTGCCATGTGGCGAATGGCTGCCACTTAATCATCTTGCGGCTTGACACCGCACTGATTGACGACGTGGGTCGTGTTTGAGTGGTTGGTGGGGTGGTTCTGCCCCGCGAGCTCTGGCAGGCTCTGCTGGGGAGCCTTGGTTGCTTGCTTCTGGTGGTAGCCTTGCCCCTTGTCGGGCTCGCCTGCTCGGCAAGGGAGGCCCTTCTCTTGCCGGCATCTTGCTCCTTAGGCTTGGTCTTGGTCCTTCCGAGTTGCATGTTGGTTCCTCAAATCTCTTGGGTTGGTGCTTCAATCTTGATCTTGTGCCTGTGCACAGTTGCTCAACAGACCCAGGGTTTGTTGCACCGACACATGGCATATGGAATGAAAATGCTAAGTACTCGGTAAAGTCTTTGATCACAGTGAAGAAGCCAGGGGATAAGTTCTTCAAACTCAGGTAGATTACATAGGTAATTGACTAATAAGAAATAGAACCCATAAATCTATGTAGAATGTATTATATGAAAAATACCGATAACATAATAACAATGTGATTTCACAGTAATTCATAAGTTGGGTCTATCCAAGGCCATTGTTCAAATAAAAATGTGTTCTCATTATTGATAACATCCTTGTTAGTTAAAAATGCACATGATCAGGAAAACGAGATCAACGTTAATACACGTGCTAGTCCTAGAGGCATGACTAGGGATCCATTTGGTGTTTATGTTCCACAGATGCAAGTTTTCCTCCGAATCTCATATTCAAGAACAACCAATGCAATTATAACACATAAATATAAACTTAATTATGAACATGGAAATGTATTAATACATTTATTATTTCCTCTATGCATATTTCCAACATTAGCAATGCAATCTTTGAGGCAGAATGGGGAACCGCCGGTGGCCCATGCATGTAGGAAAATAGCCTCCAAAGCCTGATTCTACACTAGGGCGATGCTCTACATTGTGCTTTAGAATAATTATGATTTATGTTTTTTGTGAGCATCATCAAAATTAGAGGCCTAGATAAATAATTATAAGGAAAGCGCTTCCGGGAGGCAGCCCATCAAGAATTTTTTTACCTTATGTAACAAGTAATATATTTAAGTTTTACTTGAATAAAATGCCAGAAATTCCAATAGCAAGTTAAGATTATAACTGTATGTGTTGCTGTGCTGAAACAAAAAGTTTTTTTTGGAGAATTAGTAGAGCATGCTAATATCATGATATTTTTTACATAGTGCACCTATATGAGTTCTTTGAAATTTTGATTTACAAAAGTATTGATTGCATGTTCATATTTACTTATTGTCACGTTTAGGCTGATTGATGTTATAATTGTCTTTAGTTTCTTATATTCGTATTTTATTGCTCCCATATGGGTGATGAAATTTTAAAATTATGTTGCCATACCATAGCTAATGGTGGATCATAACTTTATGATCAGTCCACAACAAGACATGCCTAGAATTAAATGATATTTATATTAACCTATCGCATGATTTCTATGTAAGTTTTATGTAGACGAAGTTTTATAGACCAAGCGGGTATAGTGATATGAGAGGAATCAGGAAATGTAAGCACTCATGCATGGGGGTGCCCAAGTCATCCCTAAGAAATATTCAGGAGATCTAAAGTTTCTAAGATTAGGAATGCCCAAGGCACCCACCTTCTTCTTCAACAACTATCAGTTTGTCATAGTTGGCTCTATATTTTTACTCATTCAAATGTTATGTGCCATTCTTGGAGCGATTTTGCTTGTTGATCATTAAATTATCATATTTGATCATTTTTTTGAACGAAAGGGGTTTCCCCTGCCCCATTTTATAGAATGAAGCAGAACACAACCAGTACAACCAGTTCAGATGACCACAACTCAGAAAATACACTAAACGAAACTAAGGCTGAAATGCCTAACTACCCTCCTACATCCATCATGGACGAGACCAGAAGCTCTCTCACCACCAGGTAGGTTCTACTAAATAACCATCTTTTCATTACAAAGCCCAAATGAGAACAGGAAGAACGAGCGAGCATATATGATCTAATTTTTTGCTTCATCCAGGTGCACTGAACACGTCTTCATCCTTACTCATTGGCCCCTTTCATTCGTCTTCAAGCAATCCGAAGTAGTTCTCCATGTTGCTTGGCCAACAGGAGCATGCAGCGCCGCAACAATGTTGCTTGTGCATCCTCGCAGGGAACTTTCCATTGATGCAGATAACAACTTAGCTTGGCAAGAATGCATTTCACATCTCTCCATTTGTGCCCCTGAAAACAAAACTCATTTCTCAGTCTCCACAAGATCCACAAGGATGCAGATATCACTAAATTCAACACTGCATTTTTCTTATGTGAATGCTAGAAAGCAAAGATAATTTCAAAGCTAGAAATCCTGTCAATTTCAAAGAATCCAAAGATAAACTCCCACACTTAATGGGCCACAAAACAGTCAACTCAAAGATGTTCGACAGATTCATTTTTAGCACAAAATAAAAAAGAGGGGTCATCCACTTGTCTCCTTTTTGCTAGGTTGTCCCTAGTAAGGATCTTATAGTAAGCACACAAGCAAAGAAAGGCATGGATTTTCTGTGGGTATAAAATCTTCCACATTTTGTCACTGATAGCAGAAGCTATCCCACCAAAGTTAATTTGTGTATAAAAATATTTCACCGAGTATAAACCATTAGGATCTAGGGACCAGACTGGTGTATCAATGTTATCTAACGAGGGGTATTGTTTAATCAATGTAATTAGCTATTCCCAGAGATCCATACTAGCCTGATAAACACACCTTCTAAATATCATTTTCAGATCACTACCATTCCACACTTGGGCAACTATCCATTCAGTCTGGTTACATATGTTAAATAACTCCCAGAATTGCACTTTAAGGGAACAATCCCCTACCCATGTGTCATGCCAGAAACTAATGAGTCCACCATTTCCTAATTTCCACCTATAAAAGGTTTTGGCCGTAGACAAGGCCCATGTGATACTCTTCCAGAAGGTAGAGCCCACTTCACCTTTTTCCCAGAGGAGATTAGGAGAATTCACTCTGTATTTATGCAAAATGATTTTCTTCCAATCTGCTTCAGAGTTGTCAAAAAAATCTTTTTCCCCACGAAGCCAACAAGGCTATATTAAATTCTTTTATGTTGGGGATCCCCAACCCCCCAAATTCTTCCTTCCTAGAAATCAAACCCCAGTTGGCCAAATGGTATTTGTCTTGATAACTCAAATTCCACCAAAAGAAATGGGCCATCTGGGAATTGATAACATTGATCACCCACTTGGGAAATTTGATCTCAGACATGAGATATGCAGGAATGCTAATCACACAGGCACAAAGTAAGATTATTTTTCCTTTATAAGTAAGGAACCTCCCAAACCAACCTGAAATGCTTTTAATAATTCTATTAATGATAGGTTGAAGGTCTTCTTGTTTATGTTTATCATAGTTAAGAGGCACTCCAAGATATTTGATAGGAAAAGAATGAATTTTACAGTAAAAAATTTGAGCAAATTTCTTGGCAACTGCCTCCTCCACATTGATGGTCATCAAATCACTTTTGTGAAAAATAATTTTCATCCCCGAGATATATTCAAAACAGGGCAAAAGCCATTTAAAATTTCTCGCTGTATGGACAATTTTTTTTCAAAAAGAGTATTGTGTCATAAGCATATTGCAGACAGACCACACCCCCTGGAATTACTTGGGGCAAAATCCCAGAAGTCAGGTCTTGAGAAGCAGATTTTTGAAGCATTTTGGCAAAACCATCAACTACCAGGTTAAACAACAAGGGGGAATGTGGGTCCCCTTGCTTGGGTCCCCCCCCCCTACAAAATGAGGACCAGTAGTATCATCAATCCTCACACTAAAAGTGATGTGGACTAAAGTATTTTTAATCCAGGAAATCCACTTTGGACCAAAACCACTAGAGTGTAGCATCTCAAAAAGGAAATCCTAACTAACTCTATCATAGGCTTTTTCATAATCCAACTTAAGCACTAAGCCTTGAGATCCAGATTTTTTCACCTCATGAATAACTTCAAGGGCCATCACCACACTGTCCAAAATGTACCTAACATTAATAAATGCATTTTTGTTAGAAAAAATCAACCTGTGACTAATAGGGGAAACTCTGTTGCTCAAAGCTTTGGAGAAAATCTTAACACCACAATTACTCAAACTAATAGGTCTAAATTTTTTCATGTCTTTTGCATCAGAATCTTTGGGAATAAGAACAATTAAAGAAAATTTTAATCTATGCAGATCCAATTTACCCTCCTCAAAATCTTTCACTAAGGCCATAAAATCAGTTTTAATCACATCCCAAAAAGTTTGGTAAAATAGGAAAGGCAGAGTACCGGGGCTAGGGGCCCCATGAGCATATGATCCAAAGATTGCCTCTTTGATCTCCTCCTCAGAAAAGCTTTTCTACAGGTGGTCATTTTCCTCCTGAGTAACTAGATCCCCTTCCTCTTAAAAGGAAGGCCCAAGACTGATGTTATGTTTCTTTCCATAACCAAATATGTTTTTATAAAAGGTAGTAGCCACATCCAACATCTCTCTCGTAGTATACCACAAACCCCACGAGTAAAATAACACAAGCTCGAAGGTAGAGCATGGTTGACAAAAAGGAGAGAATACAATTTACCGAAGGCAATATGTATCAGGGAAGAGCGCACGAGATTTAGAATATGAAGGACATAGCCGGATAATAATCCAACAAAGGATTCGGCGATCCTCAAAGGATCTGATGTGAGTATCAGTACTCAATCAGAAGAAGGAAAGATTGCAAAGGCATCAGATTATAGAAACAACTAACTAATTCAAAGTTTAAGTAACAAAGGAATTTTGATATCGAGATCGGTGTATCAAAATTAGATGCTCCGATTAAGTGTGAGTAAGTTGAATAGGATTAGATGGGCAATCAATCAAGGTTTGATTTACCGAGAACCAGCTCATGTCTAGAATGACGTATGAGCTGGAAGGACAATTTACAAGGAACAACTGATGATTGCGTGCATTCACACACATGTTGAATGAATAGGGTAAGGACGACAATCGCAAAGGATTTTGAGGAATATTGCTGGACATATGGACTTAACCATAATGCAAGTAGGTAAAGAAGAACAAGAGAAATAGGCTACTAAGGACTTTCAGAAGATCGAATGGTATTTCGAAGACTTTTGTGAAATACATGAATCAACTGGGGATGAGCGGATACTCGATAAGTGTGAGGAATTATCCGCAGTGCAAAAGAAGCTGCAGAGCAGAAGCACAAGGATTCTTGGAACAACGAATAGTATTGGGCTAACTTGTAATCATCAAGAGCAATTGGGAATGATTGTATGAACGACACGCATAAGTCGTTATCCCTATGAATATAACGGTGGTAGGGAATTGCAAAGGCGGAGGTCACAAGGGTCTCGGGAAAACATCGGAGAGTAACTGCAGAATTCTTCTGGTGCAATAAGCGATCATCGGTAATGTCGGGGCTCTCCGGGAGGAAGTGGGTCCGAGAATCTAAGTGTCGGCGTTAGTAAATCCATTTTAACCCGAATAGAAGAGAGATCAGAGTCCCAGAGTATAGACGAGGAGTAAAAGATCCTAATACCACCCAATGGCGACGTGGGCCCATAAGACACACATCCATGTTAGTAAAAGTTTTTTAGTGACTAGACTCAACTTCGGCCAAGGAGTTGGAAGGGGGCTACCTACACGCAGTCGGCTCTGATACCAACTTGTGATGCCCTTGATTCAATCGTACACTAATCATACACGCAAATGTGTACAATCAAGATCAAGGACTCACGGGAAGATATCACAACACAAATTAAAATAATACAAGCTTTATATTACAGGCCAGGGGCCTCGAGGGCTCGAATACACAAGAGTCAGCGGAAGCAACAATATCTGAGTACATACATAAGTTAGACAAGCATGACTTAAGAAGGCCAGCACAAAGCATTTACGATCGAAAAGGCAAGGCCTCCTGCCTGGGAGTCTCCTAACTACTCCTGGTCGTTGGCGGTCTTCACGTAGTAGTAGGCATCAACGGTGGCATCTGGTTCCTGGGCTCCGACATCTGGTTGCATCAACCAAAAAGAATAACGAAGGAAAAAGGGGGAGCAAAGCAACCGTGAGTACTCATCCAAAGTACTCGCAAGCAAGGATCTACACTACATATGCATCGGTATCAAAGAAAAGGGTTGTATCTGTGGACTGAACTGCAGAATGCCAGAAGAGAAGGGGGAAAGCCTAGCCTATCGAAGACTAGCATCTTCTGGAAACCACCATCTTGCAGCAATAGGAGGGAGTAGAGTAGCATAAAGTAAAGTAGTAGTAGTGTTATCAACCTCGGCGAGAGATCCTTTCTCGATTCCCTGCGAGAAAGCAATCCCAGAGCCATACTATCCAGTTCTCATCTCCATTTCTCATATCGATTTCTCATCTCAGGTATCCAGTTCTAGTTGTACCGATTGGGATACAACTCGAAGTGTCCGTTACCGTAGGACAGGCTATCGATAGATGTTTTCTTCCTTGCAGGGGTGCACCAACTTACCCACCATGCTCGATTAACTCCGGCTGGACACACTTTCCTGGGTCATGCCTGGCCTCGGCCAAACAATACGCCGTAACCCGACCTAGGCTTAATAGAGAGGCCAGCACGCCGGACTAAACCTATGCCCCCAGGGGTCATGGGCCATCTCCCCGGGAACTCCTGCATGTTGCGAGGGCGGCCGATGAGCAGATCTAGCTACCTCCTTCAACAAGGCAGGTGCTTACGCAGTCCAACCCGGCGCGCGCCGCTCAGTCGCTGACGTCTATTAAGCTTCAGTTGATGCATACGACGCATAACGCCCATACTATGCCCACGTGATGGTTAGTGCTATCAGGCCAGAGGCCCCTCAGATCAAATATCCAAATCATAGTGGATTAGGAACGTGCGGTAACAAGCAGAGACTCACGAAAGATGTGACCCCGTTGCCCCGTCTCGAGGACTTGCGGCAAGGGCTAGGAATGCCTGGCCGCGCCTCGTAATTATATCGCGGGCACCCTCCAGGTCAACCCGTCTCCACATCACTCCCAATTAAGCTCGCGCGAGTACCCCTCAGGGCCGACCCGTCTTTAGTAACATGGTTCAGTGTAAAGTCATAGTAACCATAGTAACCGTGTGTCCAAACATCAAGGGGAAAACCCGAGGAATCACCCCGGTGAATTCCACTCGATGTAATCATCAAGGTGAATGTAAGAGGAATCACCCCCGAGGTTCACACTTGAGGGGTTGCACGACAGAGTCATATCGGAAGTGGTTAAGGAGGAAATCACCCTCGATGACCACGACCAAATAGCTACACTACAGGGTTAACATCAGAAGTGCTGAAGAGGTCTCACCCTCGGCACTCGATAGTAACCTAGTAGTGTTGAGCAACTAAGGGGAATGTGATGTGCGGTGCCGTGGCCTGGTCTTTGATCCCGTTGATCGGGTCTTCGATGATGAAGCAGGGGCAACAAGGACAAGGTGGGGGTCACTGATGGATCACTAACCAACCTATACTAAGCAGTTTATGATAAGCAGGTAAGGTACAACATCGGATACAAAAGCAGGCTATGCATCAGAATAGGAGCAATCAATTACAGTAGCAAAATCTAATGCAAGCATGAGAGAATGGAATGGGCGATATCAGGATGATCAAAGAGGGGGCTTGCATGGTTGCTCTCGCAAGGAGGGGTCGTCGTTGACGTAATTGATCATAGGGGCAACATCGGTCTTAGGGTCTATCAGAGAGAAGAGGGGGAAGAAACAGTAAATATAAAGCAAACATAGCATCACAAAGCATAACGTGGCAATATGCTGTGCCGGGTGTGACCTAACGTATGGCTACATGATAAAGGTGAAGGGGGAATTCAACCGAGAATGATTTCCCAGTTCTGGACTCATGTCATATAGATGACCGGAGAGGGAATGTTCCATGTTCAGCAAGCTAGGGGCATGTGACACATGAACAGACCGCGTATTCGGATTCGTTGGATTTTTCTGAGCAACTTTCATGTAGAAAACATTTTCATCTGAGATACGGTTTAATTTATATGAATTTTCAAAGATTAAACCATTTTCTAGAATTTATTTAAATAATTAAACTCGAATTAAGTAAAAGGAAAAATAAGCTGGGTGCACCCGGTGCAGTGCACCCGGTGCAGTGCACCGAGAGTTGCGCTAGTGGCTGACAGCGGGGCCAGTCAACTGCCCAGTCAGCAGTTGACTGGTCAGTTTGACTAGTCAAAGGGGGGTCTAGTGGGACCCGCATGTCATTGTCTCTCACTCCAGTAGGTTAGGTAATTTTTTTTAATTAACATCGGGGCCCATTTGTTATTGAGTTAGTAGTCTAACTGATGTTAACAAATTAAGTTAATTACCCTAATTAGTTGGAGGGGGTTAAGCTAATGGGGGAGTTAGCACCCCCAAATTAAGCAGGGCCGGCCCGAGTAGGAAATGGCCAGCCGGCCATTGAGGAACCACGCACGCACGCATGGGAAGCGACCATCGGTGTGGCCCAAGCTCGGCCAGGCGCGGCCTTCGGCGCGGCCAGGTGAGCGACACAGGCAAGGCGGCTGGAGGTGGGCTCGGTGGGGTGAGATGTGGCGAAGCGACGGTAGGAGGTCGCCAGAGGCAGCAAGTGACGAGTAGCAGCAGGGGGCGGTGAGAGCGGGAGTGGCAGGCGCGGCGGCCGACAGTGGTAGCAGGCAGCGCAAGGGGCGGCAGTACACGATGCAAGCGCGACTCAGCGCGGGGCACGGTGCAAGCAGCAGCAACAAAGAGAGCGGCGGCACAAGGACGTGGGTGGCTGCAGGGGAGTGCGTGTGTGGACGGCCGCAGCGGGCAGTGAGGAACGGCAACGGGCGGGACAGGGTGCGACATGGACGCAGGAGAGCGCAAGCGGACTACGGAGTCGAAGCTCGCGGGTAACGGTGCTATGGCACGAATTTGACGAGGAAACAGAGGGGAAAGCCAAGGGGTGCTCACATCGATGCCGTAGGGAGGTTTAGCGGGCTCGGGGAGGCTCTGGTGCGGCCGGAGTGACGACAGCGGTCGTCGACCGTGGCGGGGAAGAAGACGGTTGTGACGAGCGTACGAGGACGCCCTGCTCGATACGACGCACGTTGACGAAGCAGATGACGGCGGTGAAGCTCTTGGTCATCCTCCCAAGTGCCAGGGAGCATGGTGGCCATGAGGATGAGATCGACCATGGCGTCGGTAGTGCGTGCGTGTGTGTGTGTCCGTGAGAGAACGATGCAAGAAGGAGGGGATGAGAACTAGGGTTTGTAAGTGCATCTAGTGCCCCTTAGTGATTTTGGTGTATTGAAGACTTATAGGTTAAGGGACTAATGCGTTTGTGAGTGTACACAGGTCTATAAGTCTATGAGGAGTTTGATATTTATAGAGAAAGTCGACCCCTGAAAATGAAGTTCTTCGACTGAAGACTTTGAATCTCTGAAGACTTTCTGAAGACTTTGAAAGTGAAGAAATTGGCGTGACCGTGAAGACTTGGTATTCATTCGAGGAACATGAAGCGTGAAGACTTTTGTTTTCGTAGTTTCATTTTCTCTTTCTTGAGTCATAGGAAACACCATACTGTTAAAGGGGGTCGAGGAAATACTAAGGAAAAAATTTCCATGTGATGCTCAACTCAAAATCCTACACCTACCAATCCCTTCGAGTGAAGCCATTGGAAATCTCATACAGTTCAGTCAATTTCTTCAATGAAAGAGACGAAGTTCTTCTGGTCTCTGATGAATTTGTTCTGACTGAGGAGTTAGGAATTCGCCAGTGCAGATTACCTACACAGTGAGGAACATGGTAGCCCTGAGGATTTTGCTACTCAAAATTCCGACCGTTGCTGTGCTATGCGCCAGCTGTCCCAAAATATCTATCCACCTAACGGTCATATCATTGAAGGGCATTTATGTCTTATCATGTCGGGCTGCTCCCTAGCCTATAAATAGCCGCCCCTACAACCACTAGCTGGTTGGCTGCTCCAAGAGAAACTGACACTTGTCATTTGAGAGCAACCCATCCTCCGAGGACTTTGAGCGAAAATCATCAAGTGAGGAAAAACCCAAACCCAAACACCTACAAACCCCAAGTGATTGAGCATCACTGAAGAGATTGATCCCGTGTGGATCCGACGCTTGTTACCTTTGAAGATTGTGCTTCTTACAGACGGTTAGGCGTCATGGTTTAGAGCATCCAAGAGGAATTGTGGATCACCGAGTGACCAAGTTTGTGAAGGTTCGGAAGTCACCTGAAGACTTACCACGAGTGATTGGGCGAGGTCTGTGTGACCTTAGTTCAAGGAGAATACGGTGAGGACTTGGTGTCCTGAGCTGCGTGCTCAGGACTGGGTGTCTGGGACTATGTGTCCTCGAGTTTAAATACTCAGCCGCTCCAACCAGACGTACAACTGAGACAACAGTTGGAACTGGTCTACCAAATCATTGTCTTCACCAAGCTTACTGGTTCTATTTCCTCAACTCTTTCATTTCCTCATAACTATGTTGTGTGCTTGTTCATATCTGTGTTTGAAGACTTTGACTGAAGACTTTCTCAATTTCCTCAGTTCAATTTCTTCAGTCTGTTTGTCTTCATCCTGTGTTATCATGTGCTTACGCTACCTGTACTCTGTGCCTGTCTTCATTTCATCATGATGACCATGCTTGTATTCTGTTATGTTTACTTTTGAGTACTTATTCCGCTGCTAGTAGTTCTTCGCTAAGGAATTTCCTCACCGGCAAATTCCTCAGTGAGGAATTTCATAAAAATCGCCTATTCACCCCCCTCTAGTCGATATAACGCACTTTCAATTGGTATTAGAGCAAGGTATTCCCTTGTTCTGTGTGATTTTGGTTTAACCGCCTGAAGTTTTAGTTATGTCGACCGCAGGTATGATCAAGGTCTCTGCTGGGTGTCCTACCTTTGATGGGACGGACTACCCCTACTGGAAGAATAAGATGCGAATGCATCTTGAGGCAATTGATAACGATCTCTGGTATGTTGTGGAAAATGGTGTTCCCCCAGTCACACCTTCTCTGAATGCTGCTGATGTGAAGAGATTCAAGCAACTCGACTCTCAAGCAAAGAACATCATATGTGGCCATCTGGGCAAAGGGTAGTATGGCAGAGTGAGTGCTTTGGAGACAGCGAAGCTTATCTGGGACAGGTTGTCCAAAGTGAATGAAGGAGTCTCAACACAGTGTGACTCTCGAGTCGGTGTTCTTCGCAATCTCTTCAACCGCTTCAAAGGACTCGACAATGAAAATGTTCAACAAACCTTCGATTGCCTCACTGACATCTCAAATGAGCTTCAAGCACTTGGTGCCACTGACATCACCGACCATGAGGTGGTGAAGAAATTGCTGAGATCGCTTGATTCCTCATTTGACACTCTGGCATTGATGATACAAGAACATGCTGATTACAAGTCACTTGATCCCGCTGATATTCTCGAGAGGCTAAATACTCATGAGTTCCAACTTGCTGAAAAAAGAGATCTCTATGGTTCGAGCTATGGCAGATCACATGCACTGAAGGCCAAGGCAGTATCTGAGTCCGAAGATGAAGACTCTGGTAGCAGCCTTGGTGATCCTAAAGAACTAAGCCATGATCTAGCTTTGCTCGTGAAGAAGTTCCAAAAGTTCTCAAGACGTGGTCCCTTTGGAAGACCCTCAAGGAGCAATGATTCCTCATCCAGTGACTACAAGAGGAGGCTCTGTCACAAATGCAAGAAACCTGGACATTACATTCAAGATTGTACTCAGTGGGAAAAGGAATCAAAGAAGAAGAAATACAAGGATTACAGTTCTGATGATGTGAAGAAAAAGAAGAAATCCACAAAATCTTCATCATCAAAATCCTCAAAGCCTTCATATCACAAGAAGAGCAGCTCCAAGAAAGCTAGGGCATTCATTGGCAAGGAAATGAGGAAGATGAGACATCTGAGGAGTCCGAATCCGGAGTGGCGAGCCTAGCTCTTGCTACTGCATTCGTCAGCAAGTCTATCTTCAACATCGAAGAAAATGACCTCACCAACAAGGCTGATGAAGGCGATGATGACTACGCTCCCACTTACTGCTTCATGGCAAAGGGTGCCAAGGTACTCAAATATACCTCCTCTGAATCTAGTGATAATGAATCTGATGAAAACCTTAAGCCCAGCTATTCTAAACTTGCTAGCTGTAAAACAACAAAGGGCTTTAGAAAAGGTTCAAATCATGCTAGACAAAAGTGATGATATGTTGGGTGAAGAAATGGATCGCACTAAAGCCTTGACTGCAAATCTTTAGAGATTTCAGACTAGGTTTGATAATCTTCAAGGTCATCATAACACTCTCTTATCCGATCATGAGAAGCTTTCTTATGAATTTCTTCAAAGAAAGCAAGACCTTAAGAAGCTAAGAGTGAGTTATAAAGATCTTCAGAAGGAGCGCGATTCATTACTTGCTCAACAAATCAGCGCTTCTCAGGAAGAATTTGTTCCTCCATGTTTGAAATGCATTGAACATGAATCTGCTAATTCTTCACTGGATGTTCAAATGCTGCTAATGTTCAAAATTCTTCACATGCCTCTGCTATCACTAATTCCTCATCTGAGGACATTGCTAGTATCATTGACGATGCAGGGCTGAAGGAATTGTACATGACAAGTATGTACAAAAGCCTCAAAGGGCATCCGACTCTTTATGATGTGCTTAAAAAGCAAATCCTCAACAGGAACCCTAAGAAAGAGGGTATTGCCTTTGAGAGGAAATTCAATGCTGATGGTACATATTGGAAGCCTGAGCAGTAGCCCAAAACTACATGGGTTGCTGCAAAAGGACCTCCAGTTGATCCACCTAACTTATCTGGATTTGCATGTGAATCTCCATGTTCTAATGATGAGTCATTTGACTCCAACTATAAACTGTTCAAAAATCAGAATGGTGAAGTATTTACTAGATATGTTGGCACTAACTGCCGGAACGGTCCTCCCATGAAGAAAATCTGGGTTCCCAAAAGATGCCTTGAAAATCTTCAGGTGAATGTCATCATGACGCCACCTGTGAAGAATAGGAACCCCAGATCAAATTCTTCATATGGATCCAAGTCCTCATATGGACCAAACTCCTCACATGGATCATATTCCTCAAAAGGATCAAAGTCCTCATATGAACATCATCGTGCTAACCCGTCTGTTTTGCAGGGAAGATCTAAGGATTATGGATATGTGCATTATTCTTCAAATCATTATGTCCATAAGTCCTCGAAGAATTTGTCTGCTTACTCTCATGCTTACTCTAACCCCTCTTATGTGAAACGAAATGGACTGGCTTCTATGCCATCCTTCTCGTATGGAGGTCGCAGAATGATGAACTCTTTGCCACCTCTTCAGATGTG
Source organism: Triticum monococcum (assembly GCA_034509565.1). Taxonomy (NCBI): domain Eukaryota; kingdom Viridiplantae; phylum Streptophyta; class Magnoliopsida; order Poales; family Poaceae; genus Triticum; species Triticum monococcum. The sequence goes on along the minus strand of CM067847.1, from coordinate 635,627,716 downwards.
GGTGGTGAAGAAAAGGAACTAATATCTTCTGCAGGGTCAGGTCTCCAGACGTACGTAATCGTCTGAAGAATTTGCTGGAGACCTGAGTATGCCTGATAGGACGCAGGCTAATCATGAAGAAATGAACTTTCATTTCTCACGTCCTCATACTGTTTTATCTGTTCTTTTGCTTGATGGAATTGATCTGATGAATTGATGTCATATTCTTCACTGATGAAGTATATGAGTTTGTAAGATGCACTAATTCATCTGCATGATGATCAACCCAAAGCCACTGAGTGGGTCCTCGATAGTGGATGTACAAATCACATGACTGGTGACAAGAATCTATTGATGGATGCTCCATTATCTCCGTCGCATCTGAAGCATATCATCTTTGCTGACAAAGGCAAAAGTCAGGTATTGGGTCTAGGTAAGGTTGCGATCACAAAGGATCGACACATGGATAAAGTCATGCTTGTTGAGTCCTTAGGATACAACCTTATGTCTGTCTCAATGCTTTGTGATCTTGATATGGTTGTTGTCTTTGGCAAATACCATTGTGTTGTGGTTATGGAAGCTGACAATTCCAAATTCTTCGAAGGCTTTAGGAGAGGAGACCTGTATATTGTTGATTTCTCTACAGGACCACAACCAGCCGTGTGTCTACTTGCAAAAGCTTCAGAAGGCTGGCTCTAGCATCGATGACTTGGTCATGCAGGCATGAGGAATTTGCACACGCTTGCGAAGAAGAAGCATGTCATTGGCATCGAGAATGTCAAATTCCTCAAGGATCACCTATGCGGAGCCTGTGAAGCTGGGAAGATGACAAAGGCTAAGCATCCAGCGAATACTATCATGACCACTACTCGTCCATTTGAACTACTTCACATGGATCTCTTCAGTCCTAATCATTATTCTGCTGTTTCAAATGATGCATCTCAATATGGCTTTGTTGTTGTTGATGATTACTCTCGATACACATGGGTACACATTGTTACTTACAAACATAAAGTGCAGGAAGTCTTCAAACGATTTTCCTTGAGGGCTTCAACCAACTTTGGTGTGAAGATCAAGCACATCAGAAGTGACAATGGCACTGAGTTCAAGAATTCTGGTCTCGATGACTATCTTGATGAACTTGGTATTACTCATGAGTTATCTGCTCCTTACACTCCTTAGCAGAACGGCGTCGTGGAGCGCAAGAACATGACTCTTGCTGAGATGGCTCGCACTATGCTTGATGAATACAAAACGCCTCATTGGTTCTGGATTGAGGCAATTGACACTGCGTGCCACATCATCAATAGAGTATATCTTCACAAATTCTTCAAGAAGACTGCCTATGAACTCGTCACTGATAAGAAACCCAATGTAAGTTATTTCAAAGTCTTCGGTGCTAAATGTTGGATTAGAGATCCTCATCACAACTCAAAATTTGCATCGAAAGCACATTAAGGTTTTATGCTTGGTTACGGAAAGGACTCGCAGACCTACAGAGTCTTCAACAACGTTCTTCACAAGGTTGTTGAAACTGTAGATGTGCGGTCCGATGAAACTAATGGCTCGCAAAGAGAGCACCTACCTACTGTGATAGATGAACCAGCACCTGAGGAAACTATCAAGTTCAAGGCTACTGAGGATGTCATTCCTACTGAAGAATCTGCTGAAGAATTCATTCCAGAACATGAAGAACGTCGAGCTAATGCACCTGAAGAAAATACTGAAGAAAATGGTGCTGAAGAGAATGCTGATCAAATTCTTCAACGACAACCAGCTCATCCTCGCGTTCAAAAGAAGTGCAAGTTGAAAAGATCATCAATGACATCAAAGCGCGAGGTCCTCTCACATGCTCAAAAGCTTCACATTTATCTAACTTTTGTGGGCACTATGCTTTTTTCTCTATCACAGAGCCCACTAAGGTAGATGAAGCATTTCTGGAGCCTGAGTGGATTCAGGCCATGCAAGAAGAACCACATCAGTTCGAGGAACTGGTCAAACGTACAGATCCTTGCAAGCACAATATCATTGGCACAAAGTGGATCTACCGCAACAAGCAAGATGAAAATGGCCTTGTGGTGAGGAATAAGGCACGACTCGTAGCTCAAGGCTACACACAGGTTGAAGGAATTGATTTCGATGAAACTTTTGCACCTGCTGCTAGACTTGAGGCTATTCGCATATTACTTGCTTATGCTAACCATCATGATATCACTTTATATCAAATGGATGTGGTGCATTCCTCAATGGTAAGCTTGAGGAAGAAGTATATGTTGCTCAACCCCCAGGTTTTGAAGATCCAAAGAATCCTGACAAAGTCTTCAGACTGAACAAAGGCCCTTTATGGCCTCAAGTAGGCCCCACGAGCGTGGTATGATACCTTGAAGGAATTCTTCATGAAGAAAGGCTTCAAACCCGGTTCACTTGACCCTACTCTTTTCACTAAATCTTATGATGGTGAATTGTTTGTGTGCCAAATATATGTTGATGATATTATCTTTGGCTGTACTGACCAACGTTATAGTGATGAATTTGCCTATATGATGAGTGAAGAATATCAAATGTCTATGATGGGAGAGTTGAAATTCTTCTTAGGTCTTCAAATTCGTCAACAACGCAATGGCATATTCATATCTCAAGAGAAATACCTCAAGGATGTACTGAGGAAATTCGGCATGCAAGATTGCAAAGGCGTCAAAATTCCTATGCCCACAAATGGCCATCTATGCACTGATGAAAATGGTATCGACTTTGATCATAAGGTATACCACTCCATGATTGGATCTTTATTGTACTTATGTGCATCTAGGCCAGATATAATGCTTAGTGTTTGCATGTGTGCCCGATTTCAAGCTACACCGAAGGAATTACACCATAAGGCTGTGAAGCATATTCTTCGATACCTAGCTCACACACCAACACTAGGATTATGGTACCCCAATGGCTCGGCTTTTGATCTCATTGGATATTCTGACTCTGACTATGCTGGTGATCGTGTGGACCGCAAGTCAACACCTGGTACATGTCATTTCCTCGGACGATCTTTGGTCTGTTGGTCCTCGAAGAAACAGAATTGCGTATCACTATCTACTGCTGAAGCTGAGTATATTGCCACCGGTTCTTGCTGTGCTCAATTGCTATGGATGAAGCAAACTCTCAAGGACTATGGCGTCAACATGAAGAATGTGCCTCTCTTCTGTGACAATGAGAGTGCCATCAAGATTGCTCACAACCCAGTTCAGCACTCGAAGACAAAGCACATTCAGATTCGTCATCATTTTCTTCGTGATCATATGTTGAAGGGCGACATTTCTATTGAGCATGTGAAGACTGAAGAACAGCTAGCCGATATATTCACAAAGCCCTTGGATGATAAGAGATTTAGCAAGTTGCGATGTGAGCTAAATATCCTAGAATCTTCGAATGTTCTTTGAAAAGGACACTCATCCTAACACTTATGAAAAATTGATGACTTAGATGTGCAACACTTGAAGAAACATTTTTCTTCAATCAATGAAGAATAACACTCTTAGTGTGAAGAAATTAACGAAGAATTTGATTCTCAGAACCCTACGATAATTGTACGCGGTGTCTGAAATCATCATTCTTATATGGTGGGTCACGGCACCACCAAAAGTTGAAATTCCTCAATTGTTCATATTCTTCAACTTTGCATTATCTTCACAGTTTCCGTCGTTTTTATTCATTGGCTATATATATATATATATGAGTTTATGTCCTCTACATCATTCACTTATTGCTAATTCTTCAAGTTGGTTTTTCTGCTAAGTGAATGTGATCGGACCCTTCCCCTCTATGCTATACTCAACCCAATCTATTCACAAATTCTTCATGTGCGTTCTATTTGAAACTCGTTCAAAATCTTCACTGTGTCCTTGTCAGCTGAAGAAATTGCGAACGGAACTTTAAAACCTATCTTATCTAAATTTTCGGCTTTGCCGCTCAAACCGTTTCACATCCCACAATATACTTATCCTTTCACCCACGATTGCACATGATCTCCACCTCTCAGTACGTGGGTGACACATGTCAAGCGAATGAGAAGGGTCAGGGGCACGTTCGTCCAATTTCTTCGGGCGAACAGTTTTTCACCGTGGCTATAAATACCCCTCTTCCCCTTCCTCACTTCCTTTACTGCGCTCGACCTCTCTCTAGCTCGAGCTTCTCAAACCCTAGCGCCGCCGCTACTTCAACGTCGTCGATGAGGAAGAGCTTCACTGCCTCGACCTCGTCGCCGCCGTACTCACGCCGGCCGCGGAAATCTTCACTCCGCTGCCGCTGTAGCCGTCTTCCTCCGCCGAGTTAGGGTGTGGAAGATCTACACAGACGAACTTCACCTCTCCACCTCACTATTCGTCATGTTCTTCATCCAGGGTAATTAAAAGTTACTTTTACTTCCCTCGTTGATTCGAATGATTATCTACAAAATCTTCAAAGGTGTTTTTCTTCATATCTTCACACACTAAACACCTCACAAGTCATCTGTTCTTGATTCGTTTCTCTAAGCATCATTTTTCTTCAAGATTCCTCAATTGTGTGGATCTTCGATCTATACAACTCTGGAACCTAAGACAAAGAACGCTTAGCGAAATTCTTCAAGACTCATCTGGTCAAATTCCTCAAACTTGTTCTTTATAAAACCTTCTAAGAACGCATATGACCTCTCCAAATTCCTCGCAACTATACTTTGTTCACAGGTACTCATGTCAGCTGCTGAATCACTAGGTTCTCATCAACTTAACTCATTTGTAGTGTTCCTCAAAGAAAAGTTGCATTCTTCTTCAGAGAATTCGATTGTTCAAATTCCTCAACTGAAGAAAATGGCTGATGGTAAAAGACCACAGAAAGGAGGAAAGAAGCCTGGGGTTATGACTGCCTTTGAGATCCCTGATGACATCTATGCTGGGTACTGCACACCTCCTGAGGAAGATAAAAATCAGTGCAAGGTGCGCATTCAGAAAATTGAAAGGAGATGGGCAAGAGAATGGAGGGAGTACAAGTATGTAACTTCAAAGTACATGAAGAAATTCACACTCAATCCCCCATGCCCAAGAGCTCCAATGGCACCTGGCCAAATAGCAGATCCCACCAGCCTCAAGCGCGGTGAGGACTATCCTGATGATTGGGCCAAGCGCCAAACCAAGTTGGCTAAGCAAGCCAGAGAAGCAGTAAGGAAATTCAATGAAGACTTTGCTGCTGCTGCTGCTGTCTCTGCTGTCAAGCCGAAGAAGGCTATGTCAAAGAAGCCTGCGCGCAAGCCAAGTGCTTCACCAACAGTGCCCTCAAGGCCAAGTTCCTCAGCAATGCCCTCACGGCCAGAATCCTCAAAGCCCTCACGGCAAATTCCTCATACTTCTCTTGCTCCTCCAAAGTCCTCAGCTGTTCCGACAAAGTCCTCAGCACCTGTGCATCTTGCCTCGTGCCAAAGGACTGCAGGCATCTCCATTGCCTCAGGTGTCTCAGCTAGTTCCTCAGCCAAACCAAATTCCTCAACGGGACCCTCTCTACTGAAGACAAAGGCCACTGCTGGACGAGGTCCTCGCCCAAGTCCTCAGAAGAAGCAAGTCACTTTGCAAGTGTCTTCTGAAGAAGACAAAGCTGATGATGATGAACTTGCAGAAATCATCAGAGATAGGCAAGTCAGGGCCGCTAGAGCCAAGGGAATAGATGTGCCACTGCTTTTGGATCCCAAGTTGATCCTCGAATACATTGATGTTTGGCACAAGGACCCCAACACTCCCATGCATGATTTCAAGCTGACTCCTGGCCAAAGTCACATGCTGACCCACTTCATTCAAGAAGAAAAGTGGAAATTTGAGAAGGCCACGCAGATCAAGAAAGCGCAGTACAAGAAAGAGCGCTATCTGAAGGAAAACATTGTCTCTATGACAACTGAAGAACTTGTCACTACTCAATCTGAGATCAAGAAACTCAGTGATGAATTTGACGCATACCATGCTGATTGGCTTGGAGCCAAAGTTCGTTTTGTGAGACTTGCTGATAACTTCACTTCCAATGTTGCTGCCCCAATGCAACAGGAAATTTCTCAGGCTGAAGCATCTGTTCAGCCGACTGAAGAACATGCCAGCACTGCTGATGAAAATCAGGCTGCTGAAGAAAACGTGAGTTCCAGGGCTGATGACTGCATTCTAGTCGCTGAAGAAATTGCCAGGACATCCACTAGTGGTGCGCCTGAAGAAACTGAAGAAATCAGGACAACTGCATCAGTTGTGCCTGAAGAAAATCAACCAGATTCCTCTGCTCCTCCTGCGCCAATACCAACTCCAATCCTTCCATCTGCATCAGATGTGAAGAAGACCAAGGCTGCAGAGCATGCAACAGTGAAGAAAAGGAAAGCATCAGCTACTTCAGATTCTTCAGCTCAGAAGAAGATGAAGCCTTTGACAAGCTCGTTTGAAAATCCCATTGATGCTGTTCCTCTCTCCACTATGCCATCAAAGGACCTTGTTCCTTTCGATGAAGAATATGAGATCCCTAGCGGATCTGATGAAGAAAATCATTCTTCTGCTTCATCAGAGCAGATTGATGAAGAAATTGAAGTGGATACGATCCCTTCAACACCTGTTATCTCCTCGCCTATGCCTCAGTTCACAGCTGAAGAGGCTGGTGTTGAAGAAATGTAAGATGAAGATGTGGACGTTGGCTGCTCCACACCAGTGATGAGTGATGAATTCTGGGAAAGTCAGCATCCAAACTCTCCAATGTTCACACCGTTGCAGCAAATACCTCAGGCCCCCACACAAACTGTTCAAATGGGCTCTAAAGAAACTCACCCACTTCATCTGTACATGAGGAAATTCCAGCCACTAGCGCTGAAGAAACTGCTGCTGCTGAACATCTGAAGACGCAAACTGCTAGTGAAGAGGAACCAGAAATTCCTCAGCCTGAAGAACCTGAGATTTCGATTCCTAAGGTCGTGATGCAACTCACTGACACTCCTCTGCCCAAGCCCAAGGATCCATTCTCACGCAAGCAAAAGTTCAAGGCTGATGATTTCTTCGGCGAGCATGTATTCTTCGAAGACTACAACCCTTATAACTCTGCTCGCATTAGGAAGAGGCGTTTCTGGACTGCTAGTCAAGCCAATTTCTATTCCTTAGTGCTGTTCAACAAAGAGAAAATCTTCTACCATGAGCACATTCCTCACGTGGATATGGAATCTCTGTCGTGCTTCGCACCAGTCCTCAGTGTTCTTCACGACGCTGGACTATTAAACTTTTGCTCTGACATCTGCGATTGGAATGAAGAACTGATTCTTCAATTTTATGTAACGCTGCACATCACATGAGATTCTGAAGATGTGAATTCATGGGTCCTGGACTGGATGTCTGAAAACACTCACTACACTGCACCAGCTTCTGAACTTCTTCGAGCATTACCACTCAGTCCTCCCCTTGAAGAAGCTCGTTGCATCTATAATGAACCTGAGCTTACAAATCACTACATGCAGGTTCTGATGAAACCTTTGAAGCCAGGTCAGGCCCCACGAACCAAATTCCTAGTGAAGGAATTGCTTTATGTGCCCAGAACTGTCTATCGTATTCTTACGAGGACAATGAGTCCTATCAAAGGCCACGACTCATCTGATGAGGAAATTGTTGGCATCATGAAGAATCTGGTATTCGACATCGTTCATGGCATTCCTGTCAATTATCACGATTTCTTCATGAGGACTCTGGCAAATGTTGCACTATCTCCGTTTGAGATGAAGCCTTATGCACCTTGGATTATGAGATTCCTCAGGACAAGGTCTTCACTCAACTATAAAGCTGATTTTCAGAATCATCTCAGCTACTTGCCCCCAATTGAAGTCCTCAAGTAGACCTATTCGTTAGTTGATGGAAAGGGCAAGGCTCCAGCTATTATAGATGAAGGCACTCATCCATTGGATGGTCAGTTTCGCAAAGTTGCCTCTTATTCCACCAATGATGACTCTACCACACATGACTCTGCCAATGCACCCAAGTCTACTCCTCAAGCCACTGCTCCTCGTGTGATGACTGATCATGAGCTTCTGCTTAGTCTTCACCAGAAGGTGGATCAAAATCATAAATGGGTTAAGCGTCAGTTTGGTTCATTTCTTCACAACATGACTGCTACACACAATGAAGTGAAGAAAAACCATCACTACCTCCATGTAGTTTTCGGTCGCACCTGGGCAATACTGTCACATCTGTATGGTGAAGACGATCTGAAGAAAATGGGTCTCAAGGAATATTTTGACTAGTCTACACCTCCACCGAAGAAATTCAATAAGGTCAAAGTTCCTTCTCTAGTGGCCAGCTCATTTTCTTCATCGCGTGACACCGATGAAAATGAAGACCTGGACGACACTGCGGCAGGCCCTACTATAACAAACGACCCCCAAAATGCTGGCGCTCCTTCATCAACTTGATATTCTTCAGGGGCGTTAGTCCTCATATTCGATCCTTTTGGTCATTTGATGACAAAGGGGGAGAATTTTGAGTTAGTCTTCAAGCAGGTCTTTCTATATGAACGTTTTTTCTTAAGTTACAACTCTCGTTCTTTTGAGACTTTATGGGATCGAGTTGTAAACTTAAACCCGATGGTGCTCTGATACTTTTGATATGTTTTTCTGCATGCTTATTCCTCATATATGCTAATGCATGCATGCTGAATTACATCAGTCACCATATTTCATCATGCATTTCAAATTCTTCATTGTGATATGTCAAATGCGTGTATGAATTACAAGATATAGGGGGAGATCTCCAAGATTCAACTCTTCAAGTGTGCATTGCTTCAAAAGCAAATTCCTCACTATGCACATCTTCAGGGGGAGTTCTTCTATATCTTGCAATCAAATTCCTCAATATCAGTATTTACACTTCATATGTTTATCCCCGTTGAAAACTTAACCTATATTGTCATCAATCACCAAAAAGGGGGAGATTGTAAGTGCATCTAGTACCCCTTAGTGATTTTGGTGTATTGAAGACTTATAGGTTAAGGGACTAATGCGTTTGTGAGTGTACACATGTCTATAAGTCTATGAGGAGTTTGATATTTACAGAGAAAGTCGACCCCTGAAAATGAAGTTCTTCGACTGAAGACTTTGAATCTCTGAAGACTTTTTGAAGACTTTGAAAGTGAAGAAATTGGTGTGACCGTGAAGACTTGGTATTCATTCGAGGAACATGAAGTGTGAAGACTTTTGCTTTCGTAGTTTCGTTTTCTCTTTCTTGAGTCACAGGAAACACCGTACTGTTAAAGGGTGTCAAGGAAATACTAAGGAAAAATTTCCATGTGATGCTCAACTCAAAATTCTACACCTACCAATCCCTTCGAGTGAAGCCATTGGAAATCTCATACAGTTTAGTCAATTTCTTCAGTGATAGAGACGAAGTTCTTCTGGTCTCTGAGGAATTTGTTCTGACTGAAGAGTTAGGAATTCGCCAGTGCGGATTACCTACACAGTGAGGAACATGATAGCCCTGAGGATTTTGCTACTCAAAATTCCGACCGTTGCTGTTCTATGCGCCAGCTGTCCCAAGATATCTATCCACCTAACGGCCATATCATTGAAGGGCATTTATGTCTTATCATGTCAGGCTGCTCCCTAGGCTATAAATAGCCGCCCCCTACAACCACTAGCTGGTTGGTTGCTCCAAGAGAAACTGACACTTGTCATTTGAGAGCAACCCATCCTCCGAGGACTTTGAGCGAAAATCATCAAGTGAGGAAAAACCCAAACGCAAAGATCTACAAACCCCAAGTGATTGAGCATCACTGAAGAGATTGATCCTGCATGGATCCGATGCTTGTTACCTTTGAAGACTGTGCTTCTTCCAGACGGTTAGGCGTCATGGTCTAGAGCATCCAAGAGGAATTGTGGATCGCCGTGTGACCAAGTTTGTGAAGGTTCGGAAGTCACCTGAAGACTTACCACGAGTTATTGGGCGAGGTCTGTGTGACCTTAGTTCAAGGAGAATACGGCGAGGACTTGGTGTCCTGAGTTGCGTGCTCAGGACTGGGTGTCCGGGACTGTGTGTCCTCGAGTTTAAATACTCAGCCGCTCCAACCAGACGTACAACTGAGACAACAGTTGGAACTGGTCTACCAAATCATTGTCTTCACCAAGCTTACTGGTTCTATTTCCTCAACTCTTTTATTTCCTCATAACTGTGTTGTGTGCTTGTTCATATCTGTGTTTGAAGACTTTGACTGAAGACTTTCTCAATTTCCTCAGTTCAATTTCTTTAGTCTGTTTGTCTTTAGCCTGTGTTGTCCTGTGCTTACGCTACCTGTACTCTGTGCCTGTCTTCATTTCATCATGATGACCATGCTTGTATTCTGTTATGTTTACTTTTGAGTACTTATTCCGCTGCTAGTAGTTCTTCGCTAAGGAATTTCCTCACCAACAAATTCCTCAGTGAAGAATTTCATAAAAATCGCCTATTCACCCCCTCTAGTCGATATAACGCACTTTCAGGGTTTCCTGGGAGGGGGTGTCGGGGTAGATGTAGGCGGAGGAGCCGGCGGATGGCCGACGCGTGGCAAGGCATGACCATGGCTGGGGGATGCCTGCCACGACCCCTGCCTCATGTACAGAGGAGGGAGATAAGTCAAGGGAGGTGGGCTGGGCCTTCCCTTTTGCTAGATGGGCCATAGCGCCAATAGATTAGGTCCTCTTCTTCCTCTTTCTCTTTTGTCTTTTCTTTTTTTAATTAAAATAGAGAGAGGAAATGATTTATTTGAGCATCCAAAGGATTTAGGAAAAATATGGGACTTGGCCCATTAATTTCTCCACATTTTTAGGTATTGCCACAAATAGTTTGGAGGCAAGAGGAATTGTCTAGGAATTTTGGAAATTGGGAATGGCATATTTAAATGCTGCTAGAACACTAATTAATTTCCAGAGGAAATTTGGGAACTCCAAAGATTTTGGTTTTAACATGAAAAATACTTAGTGAATATTTTTCATATTGTGAACTATTTTGATTGCATTAAAGAAGAAGCAAATTTTTGACATGCAATTTGAATTTGAAGCAGATGTTGGACAAGTGGCATTTTGGCATGATGATCATGATGACATGACCTTTATTATGGGGAGATTACTGTAGTGTGATGTTGGAGATGTTACAATAGCCGACCGAATACTAATGGACAAGAGGTAAACTTATTTGCCTGGCTTGCCGGAGATCACTGTGCCGTGCAATCTTCTCGTCCCTTGTCGGAGCTTTTTTCACGATAGGAACCTGCAACTCCATGTAGATGAGAATGAATGCAGGATGCAATCCTATCTATATGCATATGCGAATGCTCATGAAATGCTTATGCAGTGATCTGGGTGTGCTCATGCATGCATGCAATCTTAGTTGCCCCCCTATACCGCTTCTTTATTTTCTCTTGCACGGGGTCATCACCCCGTCTCTGTACAAGGGGTTACATGCAGCTGAGGCAAGGGCTGTACAAAAGGGACTGCCCAACAACCTCGTGCCTTATAGGTAGTACTTACGGAGATGCTCAATATTTCATGAGTTTTGCAACTGAGTGCCATCCCCGGTCTCCAGACAGACTGCGCCAGGTCTGGTGATTCGTACCACCCAGTAAGGGCCTTCCCACTTCGGTGATAACTTGTTTGTACCCTTGGCGGACTGAATGCGCCCTAGGACAAGGTTACCTTTCTCAAAACACCGGGCACAAACCCTGCAACCATGATAGCGATGCAGGGCTTGCTGATAGTGTGCAGCACGCGTAGCAGCCCGGAGACAGTTCTCCTCAAGTAGCACAACGTCGTCACACCAGTGCTGATCTTGCGCTACTTCATTGTAGGAAAGCACTCGAGGAGACCCGTAAATGAGTTCCGTGGGGATAACTGCTTCTGCCCCGTAGACCAAGGAGAAGGGAGTCTGCCCGGTAGCTCAGTTAGGTGTTGTTCTGAGGGTCTAGAGAACTACCAGTAGCTCCTCAATCCACCATCTGCTGTGCTTTTGCAGTGTATTGAAAGTTCTTATCTTGAGTCCACAAAGCACTTCAGCATTCGCCCTCTCAGCTTGTCCATTGCTCCGGGGGTGTGCCGCAGAAGCAAATGAGATCTTGCATCCGAGGGCATGAACGTATTACATGAAGGTGTGGCTCGTGAACTGGGTGCCGTTGTTTGTGATGATCCTTGCGGGAACTCCGAAATGACACACCAATTCTTTCAAGAACTTGATAGCTGATGGAGCAGTCACCTTTCTCACGGCAGTCACTTCCGGCCACTTTGTAAACTTGTCGATGGAAACGAACAAGAATTCAAAGCCCCCGATTGCTCGGGGGAAGGGGCGGAGGATATCGTGCCCCCAGACCGAAAATGGCCATGATAAAGGGATTGTATGAAGGGCTTGGGCAGGCAGGTGTGTTCTCTTGGAATGGAACTGACAGGCTTCACATGTCGTGACGAGCTCGACATCATCTTGGAGGGCTGTGGGCCAATAGAATCCTTGCCGGTCCTAACTAATGCCCTTGGTTCAATGTGTGAGCCGCACATTCCTCTGTTAATCTCAGCCAACAGTTCCTTTCCATCCTCCCGGCAAACACACTTCAATTTCACACCATTGGGCCTCATTCTGTACAGAGTGTCATCGACAAAACTGATACATACTGGCCCTCCGGGCTACTTTCTCAACTTCATCTTGGTTGCCAGGGAGTTCTCTGGTTTGGAGGAAGTGGACAATGTGCCTTGCCCAAGTTGGAGCCTGAGGCTCGGCAACGAGGACAAGAGGCAACTCCTCGGCTGCGGGAGCACCAACCTCGTTCATGGGATACATAGGCCCAGCTGGAGGGTGTGGTCCGGCAGGCTATGAGGAGTTGTTTCCGGCAGGGTCTCTGCCAGGAGAGGCTTACCGTAGTCCAACTTTCTCCTCTTTCGGGCCATTGTGGCTGGTGATACGGAGGGTTGATAGAGATGGAGAACAAAAGTTCTTGGTTCCACAGGAAGCTTATGCGCATCACACTTTGACAGGTGATCAGCTATGTTGTTTTCCGCACGGGGTATGTGCTCTGTTTTTAACCCATCAAAGTGCTCCTCCAATCTCCTTACTTCCTTGATGTATGCTTCCATCAATGGGCTTTGGTAATCCTTGTTGACTTGTCTTACCATGAGATGTGAATCTCCTCGAATGAGTAACTTATTAATTCCCAATTCTGCTGCAATCCTGAGCCCGGCAAGGAGCCCTTCATACTTTGCTGTATTGTTGGTGGCTTCTTCCCAGGCAAAGTGCATCTGGACGACGTACTTCATGTGCTCCCCGGAGGGGGCAACAAGAAGCATGCCAGCCCCTGCACCTTGTAGGGAAAAAGCACCATCAAAATACATAATTCATTCTTAGGGTGATTCCTTGCCGGGGAGAGCTGTTTCCGTCACTTTCTCATTAGGGGTTGGCATCCATTTGGCAATAAACTCTGCCAATGCCCTGCTCTGAATGGTTGAAGTCCTCTCAAACTTCAAACCAAAGATAGATAACTCCAAATCCCATTCCACTATTCTGCCAGCTGCCTCAGGGTTTTGGAGTATCCTTTGCAACGGGAAACGACCAACAACCGTGATATCATGGGCTTGGAAGTAGTGGCACAATTTCCTTGAGGCCATGATAAGGCCAAAGATCAACTTTTGCAGGCCAGAGTACCTCGATCTAGCCCCCCTGTAACAAGGAGCTGACGAAGTACACTAGGTGCTGCACTACTTTCTTCCTTGCAGTGTCCTTGGGGTTGTTTTCGTTGCCCTGCTCACTACTGTCGTGATCTCTTTCTGACTCTGCCATGATTTGATCACTTTCTGGTTCATCTACCTCTCACTATGCTACCAAGGCTGCACTGACCACCTGGTTGGTTGCCGCCAAGTACAACAACAGTGGTTCTTGGGGTTTGGGCGCAACCAAGGTGGGTATGGATGACAGGTAGGATTTTAACTCTTGCAAAGCTGCATCTGCTTCTGGGGTTCACTTCATAGGCCCTGCCTTCTTCAAAACCTTGAAGAACGGCAGGGCATGCTCGGCAGACTTGGAGATGAATCTGCTCAGTGCGGTAATGCATCCCGTCAAGCGCCTCACATCCATAACTGTCCTTGGTGCTTGGATCTGCTCAATGGCCTTTATCTTGTTGGGGTTGGCTTCGATTCCCCAATGGGACACGAAGAATCCAAGTAGCTTGCCAGAGGGAACACAAAATACACACTTCTTCGGATTGAGCTTCAGATTGATCTTGCACAGATTAGAAAATGTTTCTTTCAAATCCTGGATAAGGGTGGCCTTATCTTTGGTTTTGACCATGATGTCATCCATATAGGCTTCTATATTTCTGTGCAACTGTGGCTCAAAACCAATCTGGACTGCTCTTGTAAAAGTGGACCCGACACTCTTCAATCAGAATAGCATATGGATAAAGCAGTACGTACCACACGGAGTGATGAATGACGTCTTCTCTTCATATTCCTTCGACATGAAGATCTGATGATATCTTGAGTATGCACCCAGAAAGGAGAGCAAATCACATACCGAAGTGGAATCCATGATCTGGTCGATGCGCGGCAAGGGAAATGGATCCTTCGGGAAAGCCTGGTTGAGATATGTGAAATTAATACACATGCTCCACTTCCCATTAGCCTTCCGGAGCACTACTGGATTTGCTAACCATGTAGGATGCATTACTCTTCTGACCAAACTAGCTGCCTCCAATTTCTTGATCTCTTCGGCAATGAACTGCTGCCACTCCAAGGCCTGCTTCCGGACTTTCTGCTTGACGGGTCGGGCATGTGGGCAGACATCAAGGTGGTGTTCAATTATCTCCCTGGGAGCACCGGGGTTATCAGATGGTTGCCAGGCAAACACATCGATATTCGCCCACAGGAAGATAACAAGCGCGCTTTCCTATTTGTCATCAAGGGTGGCGCTGATAGTGAAAGTACCATCAACACCGGCTAGCCCTGCCGGGACCTTCTTCACTTGGGGTGCAGTAACCTTGGACCTCTTGCTATTGGAACACTCCGACACGTCGTCAACGGGTGCTGTGCACTCGGAGAGGGCACACTTCCCGGACTCCTTGCCGGAGGTTCTATAGTCCCTCTTCTTTCCTTTACTTTCCTTGGTGGGAGCTGCTGCTCCCCCAACCTTTGCTGCGACTGCATCTCGGTACATCTTGTCCATGCAGATAATTGCATCCTTCTCATCTGATGGGATAGTGATGACTCCCAGTGGCCTAGGCATCTTCAAATGTTATAAGCATAGTGGGATGCTGCCATGAACTTGGCCAGGGCTGGTCGTCCAAGAATCCCATTGTATGGAAGGGGGAGATCAACCACGTCAAACACAATATTCTCAGTCCGATAGTTCAGTTCTCCCCTCAACGTCACCGGCAACGTAATCTTTCCCTTAGGATGACTCCTGCCGGGATTAACTCCTTGAAACGTGCCAGTGGCCTCTAGTTCTTCTTCTCCTATCTGAAGCCTATTGATGACTGCCGAGGAAATCATATTCAACCTGGCCCTGCCATCCACTAGCATCTTTGTGACCTTGAGGTTGCGAATTGTCAGGGAGACCAACAATGGAAAACACCCCACCGCGGTGGTGAGGCCAGGGTGATCCTCCTCATCAAAGATGATGGGCGTGCGGGACCACTTGAGAAATTTCTGGGCCTCTGGTGCTGGTTCCATAGCATTGACCTCTCGTGCCCATCGCTTGAGTTGGCAATGAGAGGTGTGCAAGGATGCACCTCCGTCAATGCATAGGGCGTCAGTGGCCTTCTGAAATTCCTGCTCATTGGTTTCCTCTTCATTCCCTTCATCACTGACGTCACCACAGGTTTCCTTCTCTTGGCCCCTGGTGGGTTTTCCTTGGTTCTGAACGGGCTTGCCGGGGCAGTTTTCTTCATTGCCTCAGCCCTTACCGCCAGCAGCATTCTGACCTTTTTCCTTATCACGCTTGTCATACTCTGCTCTCCATTTCTTGATAAGTTGCTCAACCTGATAACACTCCTGAAGGTCGTGTCCTTTGGTCCGGTGGATCTTGCAGTACGGCCCATCACCTTTCCCAACTTTTTCCGCGGCAACGGCTTCCCAGCAGGCAGCGCATGAACCTTGTCTTTCTTGCCGGTACTAGGCATGCCCGAACCTTCCATAGTCATCACTGCCTTATCTCTTGGCTTCTTACTACACTTCTTGCCCTTTCTATGACTGGTTGATTGATCTTCTTCCTCTGAATCAACATTGACACAATCCTCCTCTCCGCACAACTTCCTTCCTTCCTCCATTCGAGCACACTTGTCCACCAGTGTGTATAGCTCCTTCACAGTCTTGGGCAACCGCACATTCATCTTAGAACAAATGCGACGGTTGCGCACATTGGACTAGAAGGCTGCTATAACAGCTGCCAGATGGATATTTGGAATATTTCTATGAACTTTGCTGAATCTCTGTAAATACTTACGAAGGGTTTCTCCTTCCTTTTGCTGGAGAAGCTGCAGGTCGCTGGGCCTGCCGGGCTCTTGGCGCCCACCGGTGAAGGCACCGATGAACTCGTGGCATAGGTCTGCCCATGACGAAATGGAGTTCTCCGACAGGTGCATCAGCCAAGACCTGACATTGGACTTGAGGGCCAAAGGGAAGTAGTTGGCGAACACCTTCTCATCTCTTCCCCCGGCAGCCTGAACAACGATGGTGTAGATGCTCAGGACCTCTATCTGGTTCAGCCTCCCGCCGTACTTCTCAGGTACCTCTAGCTTGGACGTGCGAACGGACGTCCAACGGACTTACCGCATCTCACGTGTAAAGGCAAGTCAGCCGACCTCGAAAGGTAGGCACCCGGCAACACCGAGCGCAGGCACGTCGACGTTGAGGCCGTCGCACCCGTTGGTCTGGCGGGGGTCGTTGCGGCACCACTCATCAACAGCGCACGTGTCTCCCCGCCGCCTGTCTTCCAGGGTTCGGTGTTGGTCTGGACATGCTCGAGGGTCGGAAGAGACCATCGAGGCGTCGGGGTCCTGATTATGCTGTTCCCGCGCCGGCTGCCGTGGCGGGGACTGAACCGTGGGGACGGCCCCCTCCGTATAGCCAGCAGTACGGGCAGTGGCTGTCGCTTGGAGAAGTCACGACGGGCAAGCTCGTCGCGAGCCCCCAGCTTCGGCAAAACCGAGCAGGCTTTGGATGGTGGCACACCATTCATCCATCTACTCGGCTGCTGGCGGGAACATCAAAAGTAGCTGAGCTCGCGCTATGGCCTCCGTGGCCGTGCTTGACATGGATGTCGATGATGTCGACCGCGCCGTGCCCACGCTGTCATGGGATGACCACCGAGGCAGCGAGGTCGCGTGACAGTGGTGCTCGAGGATCAGCGGCTTCGTTGAGCGCAGCGGCTTGGTTGGCTTGTCTGGGAGGAGGCGCATCCGCACGGCCACTCCCATGGTGGGGGCGACCGGAGGGCGATGGCTCGCCCCAGATCGAGCGCCGTTGCTATGGCTGTGCTCACCGGTAAGAGGAGGGAGTGCAGACATAGTGACCCCCTTGCCCATACCTTGTAGAGCTTGACCGTCGAGACACTGTTGATGCTATTCTCTTCCGGCGTCTTCAGCCCTGCGTCGGCCGTAGGGGGGGTGCGGTTGCGCCACCTACCCCAACCACACCCCTAGTAGCGTTCACATCCTTGCTCACCCCCGCCTCCTCCGAGGCACTAGAGGTCGTGGGCGGCAGAGCCTTTGAGGTGGACAGGTGGGCTGAAGGGCCGGACTTCTTGTTCTTAGGCGCCATGGTCGGTGGCATCGTCGAAGATGAAGAAGGCGAGGAAGATGATGCGTGATACTTCTCCAACATATCTATAATTTTTGATTGTTCCATGCTATTATATTATCTATTTTGGATGTTTAATGGGCTTTAATATGCCCTTTTATATTATTTTTGGGACTAACCTATTAACTGGAGGCCCAGTATCAATTTCTGTTTTTCTGCCTATTTTAGAGTTTCACAGAAAAGGAATACAAAACGGAGTCCAAACGGAATGAAACCTTCATGATGATCTTTCTTGGACCGAAAGCAAACCAGAAGACTTGGAGTTGAAGTCTGGAAGGCCACGAGGTGGCTACGAGGCAGGATGGTGCGCCCAGGGGGGTAGGCAGGCCCCACCCTCATGGACCCCTCGTAGCTCCACCGACGTACTTCTTTTGCATATATATATACACACACACACACTCTTATACCCTAGATCAATGAGGGAGAGCCACGAAACCACTTTTCCACCGCCGCAACCTTCTGTACCCGTGAGATCCCATCTTGGGGCCTTTTCCGGCGATCTGCCAGAGGGGGAATGAATCACGGAGGGCTTCTACATCAACACCATAGCCTCTCCGATGAAGCGTGAGTAGTTTACCACAGACCTTCGGTTCCATAGTTATTATCTAGATGGCTTCTTCTCTCTCTTTGATTCTCAATACAAAGTTCTCCTCAATGTTCTTGGAGATCGATTCAATGTAATACTCTTTTGCGGAGCGTTTCCCGAGATCCGATGAATTGTCGATTTATGAACTTGATTATCTATGAATATTATTTGGTTCTTCTCTGAATTCTTATATGCATGATTTGATATCTTTGCAAGTCTCTTCGAATTATCGGTTTAGTTTGGCCTACTAGATTGATATTTCTTGCAATGGGAGAAGTGCTTAGCTTTGGGTTCAATCTTGTGGTGTCCTTTCCCAGTGACAGTAGGGGCAGCAAGGCACGTATTGTATTGTTGCCATCGAGGATAAAAAGATGGGGTTTACATCATATTGCTTTAGTTTATCCCTCTACATCATGTCATCTTGCTTAAAGCGTTACTTCGTTCTTATGAACTTAATACTCTAGATGCATGCTGGATAGCGGTCGATGTGTGGAGTAATAGTAGTAGATGTAGAATCGTTTCGATCTACTTGACATGGACGTGATACCTATATTCATGATCGTTGCCTTAGATATCTTCATAACTATGCGCTTTTCTATCAATTGCTCAGCTGTAATTTGTTCACCCACCGTAATACATGCTATCTTGAGAGAAGCCACTAGTGAAACCTATGGCCCCCGTGTCTCTTTCTTATTATATTGCATCTATTTTGTTTACATTACATCTCGTTTACTATTTTGCAATTTTTACTTTCCAATCTATACAACAAAAATAACAAAAATATTTACCTTACTATCTTTATTAGATCTCACTTTTGGGAGTGACCGTGAAGGGATTAACAACCCCTTTATCGCGTTGGTTGCAAGGTTCTTGATTGTTTGTGCAGGTACTAGGTGACTTGTGCGTTGTCTCCTACTAGATTGATATCCTGGTTCTCAAAAACTGAGGGAAATACTTACACTACTTTGCTGCATCACGCTTTCCTCTTCAAGGGAAAACCAATGCATGCTCAAGAGGTAGCAAGAAGGATTTCTGGCACCGTTGCCGGGGAGATCTACACCAAGTCAAGACATACCAAGTACCCATCATAAACTCTTCTCCCTCGCATTACATTATTTGACATTTGTCTCTCGTTTTCCTCTCCCCACTTGTCGTGGAATTGTCACGACAGATGTCCTTAGTGTCAGGACTTAGTCGCGAGGCCAACACATCTATGTGGTAGCTTGAGAGGGGTTGAGCGGGATGAGAGATGCGATGTTTTACCCAGGTTCGGCCCCTCATGGTGGAGGTAAAAGCCTACATCCTGCTTTATTGATATTGATGATGATGATCACGGTTACAAGAGTGCTCTATCTTGAGAGCTATTGTCTAAACCTAACTTGTCCAACTTGTGGAACTTGTGAATCTTGTCCCTTTTGGGGAGCCCTGCCCCTCCTTATATATGTTGGAGGGGCGGGTTACATGTAGAGTCCTATTAGTATTAGGACTAGTCTATCTCTAATACAAACCGGATACAAGTCCAGGTCTTAGCTCCTTGTAAGATAAATGTTCCTCATGCCTTTCCTCTTAAACCGGCCCACCATTAACATAAACCGGCATGCTGGGCCTTGGGCCTTGTCATCCATCTGGAACACGCGCCGGGTCACCAATGAGTCTTCAGGCTCGTGAATCATCATACCAGTGAACCACCAGACACGTAAACCACCAATCACGTAAACCGCAAATCCTCTGGCGGTTTGCCAATGAAACGCCTAGTCTGGCCGGGTTATACTTTCGGCCGGTTTACACCGCGGGGTATATCCCCGACATTAGCCCCCAAGTTTAGCTTGGATTTATCCATGATAAAGTTATGCTGCAAAATAAACACAAGAACAAATTTGAGAGGTTATGCTCCGGGTTAAGAATTCTTGTAATCCGGTACCTGATCACCCTTAAGTCCTTGTTATTTCCTCCTTCTGGGAAGTCCGGGTCAACAGACCAGCTTCATAATCAATTTGCCAACATTGGTTTGTCACAGATAAATATTGTGAAGAATAACTCCTTTGACTCAGCTTCCAAAGCGCCAGTTTAAGAAATATGGGTCTTGAAATATTTATCTGATATTCAACCGGTTTGAAGATGTAAACCTTGCCGGTTTAATATTACCAAAATGGCCGGTTTATAAATATTGATGGCACCGGGTCATAATTGTTGTCGACACCGGGTCATGTAATTGATCTTCCTGATTTGCTCGAAACTGATAAAATGAAGATGTTCCTCCTTTATATGCATAATACATGTAGCCCCCAAGTCTTAACAGGAGAACATAGTCATAACTTAAGACTTGCTCCAATAAGTGTTTCAACCTTGAAGAAATCCGGTTTGTTCATCTCAATCATATAAACTGAATACTCCATATATGTAGCCCCCAAGTGCCGGGTTGTCATGCTTGCAGCAACATGGGACTTGTAATTGCTTATAAAAACTTCAATCAGTGTAACCCCCAAGGGCCGGGTCATTATGCAATAATGAGCAGGAACTTTGTAAATATAATTATGTAGATTTTAGCAGTGATGTGTAGCCCCCAAGGGCCGGCTTAGTAAGATAATACTGAATCGGGCCTTGATATATACTTCGATGAAAATAACATCTTATAATGTAGCTTCCATCATAGGGCTTGAACCCACGTCCACAAGGTTAAGAGCTTTGTGCTTTACCAACTGAGCAATGGATCTTTCAATATTATGGACGAAAACTTATGTACCTTGAATTGTTGACAGGAGCAATTAGTAGCCCCAAGGGACGGCTCATTATAATATGATGAGTCGGATCTTCAATAAGACTAGTAAAAATGACTTTGCATTATCCCCCAAGTGTCATGGTGCATGCTTGCAGCGACATGAGACATGCATGTAATCTCAATTTGAATAATGTAGCCCCCAAGTGCCGGGTTGTAAGCCTGCAGCGACTCGGGACTATTCCTTCCATTTGTAGAATAAATCATATCCTTTGATAAAATAATAGCCATTGCGCTAAAGCGACTTTGAACACTCAATAATACCGGTTATTAATAACCATAAAAATCCAGCCATGTTGGCTATTCAAGATAATATAATCTGGTATGAAAACCTTATTCATTAAATATCATAATGAAAATTCAGCCAAGTTTGGCTATTTGAATAATATAACCCAATGATTTATAAGCGCATAATTCCAATGGCGCAATCCAAATATATATACTGGCGACTTATAGTCCAAAGCCAGGCCGGTTTAACAAACCTGCTTCTGCATACAACAAGTTTAAAGTGTCCTGGCGGTTTACCGCCGGACGGGTCATAATGCCCAACATATAACCCGGGGTTATAACCAAGGCTGCACTTAAGAATAATCATATATGAAATATATCATACCTGTGCCATTGAATCACATTGTTGGTTTTACCAACTTTTTGTAGTAAAGGTGATAACCCAAATCTTGAGTATTGATAACTCCTTCCATATTGTGCTGGTTTATGATAAAACCGTACCAGGTTGTGATAAACACCGGTTTAACCACATATAATACTGGCGACTCGTAGTCAAACCAGACCGGGCTGATAGTCTCCGGATTATAACTTGATCGTGTACTGACAATTTGTAGTTGAAAGCCGAGCCGAGTTGATAAACACCTGTTTACTCCATAATAGGATGGTAACATAAAATCAAACCGGGCAGATAGCCTCCGGATTAAGATTTGACCGTGTTCAGTCAATTTGTAATTTGATAGTCGAACCGGTTTAAGAATTGTCGGTTTAAAAATGCAACAAAAGAAATATTTATCAAAACAAAATTTCAAGCAAAGGCAATGATAAAACCATTTGCAAAAAGAGGCTATTGAGCCAATCAAATGGCGTTACCATGGTCGGACACGACCAAGCCCCCGATAGGCGTAGCTATGGTTCAAGTCAGCTAGGTCCCCAAATGAAACAGTGGCATTATGCCGATCAAAAGGCGTGGCAATGGTTCGGCTTCAACCAAGCCCCCAAGTGATTCTGTGGCCTTAGGCCGATCAAGAGGCGTGACTACGGTTCAGACGTGACCACAAGTCCCCAAGTGATGCATTGGCATTACGCCGATCAAGAGGTGTAGCGATGGTTCGGGTTCGGCCAAAGCCCCCAAGTGATTCTGTGGCCTGAGGCCGACCAAGATGCGTGACTGGTTCAGACTTGACCATGTCCCCAAATGATCTGGTGGCTTTCGCCTATCAAAAGGTGTTCCATTGGTTCGGATACGACCAAGCCCCCAAGTGATATTGTGGCATTGTGCCGATCAAGAGGTGTAGCTATGTTTCGGATACGACCAAGCCCCCAAGTGATCAATAATATGATAAGCCAATAAGGCATGATACCCATGTTTGAACCGCGCATCATGGCAGCAGGTCCTCTTTGGCACCTTTTAACTTTTTGCAGGAGATAAATCCATCTTGAACCAGATGTTAAACCGGATATTGAGAGCTTCAAAACTTTGTGGGAGACATCTTTCCCTTGAACCGGATTTTAAATCGGATTCTTCATTTTTAACCGGAAATTTTCTGACGGTCTTTAAAATTTGCACCAATATGGCGGTTTAGGGTCTTGCATTTAGATAACTTTGCAAGTCGGAGTAATTGCTCTTCCAAAGAAAGCAATATATAATATAAAAAATATATTTTATGGATTTCACTTGATACGTCAGTCCAGTTGATATCCATCGCGGGGTTATACGCCAGTACGGTCAAAAGAGTCGGCCATGGCGTTGTAAACCGGTTCGGACGGGCGAGACAAACGCAGGCGTGGTCCCGACAAGCTGATGTAAACCGGGCCGTAAGGGCGGCGTCTTGCACGCGTCCATTCACCGTGTAACGGACGAACACCGGGCAGGACGTTGCCAGCGCGTACTCCGTACCCATGGTATAAATCATGTTTATAATGAATAATTGTCCTGCATATCAAAATATCCGGTCCAAAGTAATTGTTCCCTTGATAAAAACAATATATACCAAGAAACTAGATTTAGATGGATATCACCTGATGTTTTTTGTTCGGACAACGGATGATCTGTTCATCGCGACAGAGGCGGTTTAGCCTGGTCGGCGACTCAATATGATCCTGACGGTTCAAGCAGAAACCCTCCGGGTTATTTTCCAGGTCTTTAAACACCCGGCACAAGCGGTGTAGATGTATACGTCATCTCCGACACTGGCACACGAGGACCGGATCATACCATGGCCATGAGCCAGTTGACCTATGTATAGCATAGCATACCGTGGAAAAAGCTTTGGATGATACTTAATTATACCAGTAAAAGTTTAGAAAAATAGCAGCTGATTTGTTCGTATGGCAGATGATCCATATGTAATATCCATCAATAAATTTGGGAGTGAAGCGTGGCAGAAGAAGGCGTAGCGGTGAACCGCCATGGTGAGGTCAGCAGGTGTAGCCGGCGGCGGGTCGCATCTGCGACATCTCGGGCACAGCCGCAGCTTGAGAGCCGGTGAGGACGCGCAAAGGCGCAGAGCGACAGCGGAAACGCGACCAGCCCGTGACTTCGGCGACTTGGAGTAGAGGACGGCTTCAGGCCTGCCGCTGGTCGTGTTAGCGCGGGCGGGTCTCACGTAAGGTGAGGTAGCAGCGATAGTACATCAGTTGATCTTGCCTCTTAAAGCATCAGCCAATTTTGATCAATAATGGCATCAATTCCTTTTAACTATGAAATAGGGCTTTGACTCCTTTCAGCAATGACATTCATCTGGATTTCAACTACAGCATTGCCTTGAATGTTTTTAAATAAAACAACGCGATGTTGCCTTCAGCTCTTACACCGTGATCAGTATATGGTTGATCTGAAATACAGACTAGTGTAACCTGATGAAACTGAATCCTCACAAGTGAAATCAAACCTATCTTGTTCTCTGTCCAAGCCCTGTACGGGTTATATGCGCCAATGGACCGGAATGCAGAGGCGACGCGAGGTCGGGCTCGCAGGCGACTTGGAGCACCAGGCATCCGGAAAGAAAACGAGCAGAGGCGTCGTGGAAGCGCTAGAGACAGAGGCGGAGGACAAAACAGTGACTCGGACCCGGCAGAAGCATCGGCTCGAGGGCAGGTGCGTGCAGCGGCTCAAGGTGAAGGTGAACCCGGCCCGACGCAGGCGGTTTGTGGCGGCGGCTGCTACAGCAGAGTAGGTTGGAGGTGCGGCCGTCGCTTTAGAGGTAGTAGTGGGCGGCGACTCAAAACAGGCCATGGCCGTAGTAGTAGTGGAGGCGCGAAGGCAAAGGGCGGGGGAGACGCCAGCATGGGAGGCCGACAAGGCGAGGCACCGGGCCAGTCCGCGGCTAGAGGCGGCAGAGGCGCTCGCGAGCCATGGCCGAGTCCTCCGCTGAATTGTGGAGGTTTGACCCATCCTGTTCCGGTCCTTCTCCAGGTCGTAGCTACTCCTCCCTTTTTTTAACATGCCGCTTCCTGTTTCTTGATGCGTGGAGCAACCGCAGCTTTTCCTCATGTGTACACCTTGCCGTATGTACGAATCGGCAGGTTTTGATGGATTGGTATTGCTGCTTCCGATTAGACCACAAGTCGTAGTCGTATGTACGGATATGATCTCCAGTGAAAAAACTCCTTCGCCTCAGGAACGTGCTCCAAAAACTGATCCGTCCAAAAACTGATCTGGCTTCGGATCATCGGATCGCAAGCACATGCCGTGCCGCGCCATGTAATCCTAACTTCTGATGTCGATTTTTTCAAACCGGCTCTTCTTCACCAGAAAAATTGCGAGCTTCTCGATCCCTGGAAGAAATCCCTTCAAGAACTCATCATCACCGTGCGCCAGCCCCACGGTAGGCGCCAACTGTCGTGGAATTGTCACGGCAGATGTCCTTAGTGTCAGGACTTAGTCGCGAGGCCAACGCATCTATGTGGTAGCTTGAGAGGGGTTGAGCGGGACGAGAGACACGATGTTTTACCCAGGTTCGACCCCTCACGGTGGAGGTAAAAGCCTACATCCTGCTTCATTGATATTGATGATGATGATCACGGTTACAAGAGTGCTCTATCTTGAGAGCTATTGTCTAAACCTAAATAGTCCAACTTGTGGAACTTGTGAAACTTGTCCCTTTTGGGGAGCCATGCCCCTCCTTATATATGTTGGAGGGGCGGGTTACATGAAGAGTCCTATTAGGATTAGGACTAGTCTATCTCTAATACAAACCGGATACAAGTCCAGGTCTTAGCTCCTTGTAAGATAAGTGTTCCTCATGCCTTTCCTCTTAAACCGGCCCACCATTAACATAAACCGGCATGCTGAGCCATGGGCCTTGTCATCCATTTGGAACACGCGCCGGGTCACTAATGAGTCTTCAGGCTCATGAATCATCATACCAGTGAACCGCCTGACACGTAAACCGCCAATCACGTAAACCGCCAATCCTTTGGCGGTTTACCAATGAAACGCGTAGTCCGGCCGGGTTATACTTCCGGCCGGTTTACACCACGGTGGGCGCCAACTATCGTGGAATTGTCACGGCAGATGTCCTTAGTGTCAAGACTTAGTCGCGAGGCCAACGCATCTATGTGGTAGCTTGAGAGGGGTTGAGCCGGACGAGAGACGAGATGTTTTACCCAAGTTCGGCCCCTCACGGTGGAGATAAAAGCCTACATCCTGCTTCATTGATATTGATGATGATGATCACGGTTACAAGAGTGCTCTATCTAGAGAGCTATTGTCTAAACCTAACTTGTCCAACTTATGGAACTTGTGAATCTTGCCCCTTTTGGGGAGCCCTGCCCCTCCTTATATATGTTGGAGGGGTGGGTTACATGTAGAGTCCTATTAGGATTAGGACTAGTCTATCTCTAATACAAACCGGATACAAGTCCAGGTCTTAGCTCCTTGTAAGATAAATGTTCCTCATGCCTTTCCTCTTAAACCGGCCCACCATTAACATAAACCGGCATGCTGGGCCTTGGGCCTTGTCATCCATCTGGAACACGCGCCGGGTCACCAATGAGTCTTCAGGCTCATGAATCGTCATACCAGTGAACCGCCAGACACGTAAACCGCGAATCACGTAAACCGCCAATCCTTTGGCGGTTTACCAATGAAACGCCTAGTCCGGCCGGGTTATACTTCCGGCCAGTTTACACTGCGGGGTATATCCCCGACACCACTTCTAAAATGATTTTCGAAAACCTTTGCCTTTTCTTAGCCCCTTTTTCGTTCGTCTCTTTTCGCTTGCTTTGTGTGTGCTCGTGTGTTGGATTGATCGTTTGTCACGATGGCTC
Source organism: Triticum monococcum (assembly GCA_034509565.1). Classification (NCBI taxonomy): domain Eukaryota; kingdom Viridiplantae; phylum Streptophyta; class Magnoliopsida; order Poales; family Poaceae; genus Triticum; species Triticum monococcum. The sequence goes on along the minus strand of CM067847.1, from coordinate 635,601,055 downwards.
AAGATAATACTAAATTGTGTGACTTTTCCAGTACGAACAACAATGATTTTATTAGCACTCCGATTGCTCCTACTACCGATGCTGAATCTTGTGAAATCAATACGCTTTGTTGAATCTTGTTATGAAAGATCAATTTTTTGGCCTTCCTAGTGAAGATGCCGCTACCCATCTAAACAACTTTGTTGATTTGTGTGATATGCAAAAGAAGAAAGATGTGGATAATGACATTGTTAAATTGAAGCTATTTTCGTTTTTGCTTAGAGATCGTGCTAAAACTTGATTTTCTTCTTTGCCTAAAAATAGTATTGATTCATGGAATAAGTGAAAAGATGCTTTTATCTCTAACTATTTTCCTCCCACTAAGATCATATCTCTTAGGAACGATATTATGAATTTTAAGCAACTTGATCATGAGCATGTTGCACAAGCTTGGGAGAGGATGAAATTAATGATACGTATTTGCCCTCTAGGAGAAAGATCCACTCCGGCAATTTTACAATTTGAATTTGTGGATGATTATACATTTTTTTATGCCAGATTGAATTTTGATTCTAGATATCTTTTAGATTCAGCCGCGGCAGGCACTTTTATGGAAATCACTTTAGGAGAAGATACTAAGCTCCTACACAATATTATGGTTAATTATTCTCAATGGAACACCAAAAGATCCACTAGTAATAAAGTTCATGCTATTGAAGATATTAATGTTTTGAGTGGAAAGATGGATGAACTTATGAAATTGTTTGCTAATAAAAGTGTTTCTTATGATCCTAGTGATATGCCTTTGTCCACTTTGATTGAGAATAATAATGAATCTATGGATGTGAATTTTTTTGGTAGGAACAATTTTGGTAACAACGCGTATAGAGGAAACGTTAATTCTAGGCCGTTTCCTAGTAATTCCTCTAATAATTATGGTAATTCCTACATCAACTCTTACGGTAATTTTAATAAGACGCCCTCTGATTTTGAGACTAGTGTTAACGAATTTATGAATTCGCAAAAGAATTTCAATGCTTTGCTTGAAGGAAAATTGCTTAAGATTAATGAGTTGTCTAGGAACATGGATAGAATTTCTCTTGATGTTGATTCTTTGAAACTTAGATCTATTCCACCTAAGCATGACATCAATGAGTCTATCAAAGCCATGGGAATTTCCATCGATGAGTGCAAAGAAAGAACCCCTAGGATGCGTGCTAAAAAAGATTGCTTTGTGAAAGCGTGTTCTTCTAGTTTTCATGATAATAATGATGAAGATCTAAAAGTGATTGATGTGACTCCTATTAAATCTTTGTTTTCCAATATGAATCTTGATAAATATTGGACTAGAGATAAGTCAACTTTACTTAAAAGGCGTCCCAATGATTCAGAGTTTTTATATCTTAATGCAAAAATTAATAAAAGTGGGATTGAAGAGGTCAAAACTTTACATAGCAATGAACCCACTATTTTGGGTTTCAAGGAATTTAATTATGATAATTGCTCTTTGATAGATTGTATTTCCTTGTTGCAATCCATGTTAAATTCTCCTCATGCTTATAATCAAAATAGAGCTTTTACTAAACATATCATTGATGCTTTAATGCAATCCTATGAAGAAAAGCTTGAACTAGAGGTTTCTATCCCTAGAAAACTTTATGATGAGTGGGAACCTACTATTAAAATTAATATTAAAGATTATGCCATGATTTATGTGATTTGGGTGCTAGTGTTTCCATGATTTCAAAAACTTTGTGTGATGTGCTAGGTTTCCGTGAATTTGATGATTGTTCTTTAAATTTACATCTTGCGGATTCCACCATTAAGAAACCTATGGGAAGGATTAGTGATGTTCTTATTGTTGCAAATAGGAATTATGTTCCAGTAGATTTCATTGGTCTTGATATAGATTGCAATCCTACATGCCCTATTATTCTTGGTAGACCTTTCCTTAGAACGATTGGTGCAATTATTGACATGAAAGAACGGATTATTAGATTCCAATTTCCCTAAGGAAAAGCATGGAACAGTTTCCTAGGAAGAAAATTAAATTTCCTTATGAATCTATTATGAGAGCCACTTATGGATTGCCTATCAAAGATGATAATACCTAGATTTATTCTTGCTTTTATGCCTTGCTAGGGGCGTTAAACGATATCGCTTGTTGGGAGGCTCTTAGGTGCGTTATACTTTTGCGCTCACGAGATTAGCTGCCATTTTCTACTGAAGAGTGCTCTTAGGTTGATTCGTTTTGAAGATGATTAATAGACAAATTACTCACATCCACCAATGTATTTAAGAATTTTTGGAGTCCCAGAAGTATTCTAACATTACATATTTCTACAGACTTTTCTGTTTTTGACAGATTCTGTTTTTCGTATGTTGTTTGCTTATTTTGATGAATCTATGAGTAGTATCAGGGGGTATGAACCATAGAGAAGTTGGAATACAGTAGGTTTAACACCAATGTAAATAAATAATGAGTTCATTACAATACCTTAAAGGGTGGTTTATTTTCTTATACTAACGGAGCTCATGAGATTAACTATTGAGTTTTGTGTTGTGAAGTTTTGAAGTTTTTGGGTAAAGATTTGATGGATTTTGGAATAAGGAGTGGCAAGAGCCTAATCTTGGGGATGCCCAAGGCACCCCTAGGTAAAATTCAAGGACAACCAAAAGCCTAAGCTTGGGGATGCCCCGGAAGGCATCCCCCCTTTTGTCTTCGTTTATCGGTAACTTTACTTGAGGCTATATTTTTATTCACCACATGATATGTGTTTTGCTTGGAGCATCTTGTATGATTTGAGTCTTTGATTTTTAGTTTACCACAATCATCCTTGCTGTACACAACTTTTGGGAGAGAAACGCATGAATCGGTATTTATTAGAATACTCTATGTGCTTCACTTATATCTTTTGAGCTAGATAATTTTGCTCCAGTGCTTCACTTATATCTTTTTAGAGCACGGTGCTGGTTTTATTTTATAGAAATTATTGATCACTCATGCTTGACTTATATTATTTTGAGAGTCTTTTAGAATAGCATGGTAATTTTCTTTGGTTATAAAACTATTCCTAATATGACGGGCATCCAAGATAGGTACAACAAAACTTTCATATAAAGTGCGTTGAATACTATGAGAAGTTTGATTCTTTATGATTGTTTTGAGATATGAGGATGGTGATATTAGAGTCATGCTAGTAGATTAATTGTGAATTTGGGAAATACTTGTGTTGAGGTTTGCAAGTCCCGTAGCATGCACGTATGGTAACCGTTGTGTAACAAATTTGAAGCATGAGGTATTTCTTTGATTGTCTTCCTTATGAGTGGCGGTCGGGGACGGGCGATGGTCTTTTCCTACCAATCTATCCCCCTAGGAGCATGCGCATAGTGCTTGGTTTTTGATGACTTGTATATTTTTGCAATAAGTATGTGAGTTCTTTATGACTAATGTTGAGTCCATGGATTATACACACTCTCACCCTTCCACCGTTGCTAGCCTCTCTAGTACCGCACAAATTTCGCCGGTACCATAAACCCACCATTTACCTTCCTCAAAATAGCCACCATATCTACCTATTATGGCATTTCCATAGCCATTCCGAGATATATTGCCATGCAACTTTCCGCCATTCCGTTTATTATGACACGCTCCATCATTGTCATATTGCCTTGCATGATCATGTAGTTGACATCGTATTTGTGGCAAAGCCACCATTCATAATTTTTTCATACATGTCACTCTTGATTCATTACACATCCCGGTACACCGCCGGAGGCATGCATATAGAGTCATATTTTGTTCTAAGTATTGAGTTGTAATTCATGAGATGTAAATAAATAGGAGTGTGATGATTATCATTATTAGAGCATTGTCCCATGCGAGGAAATAAAAAAAGAGAGGCCAAAGAAGCCTAACAAAAAAAGAGAGAAAAAGAGAGAAGGGATAATGCTACTATCCTTTTCCACACTTGTTCTTCAAAGTAGCACCATGATCTTCATGATAGAGAGTCTCTTATTTTGTCACTTTCATATACTAGTGGGAATTTTTGTTATAGAACTTGGCTTGTATATTTCAACAATGGGCTTCCTCAAAATGCCCTAGGTCTTCGTGGTCAAGCAAGTTGAATGCACACCCACTTAGTTTCTTTTGTTGAGCTTTCATACATTTATAGCTCTAGTGCATCCATTGCATGGCAATCCCTACTCACTCACATTGATATCTATTGATGGGCATCTCCATAGCCCATTAATATGCCTAGTTGATGTGAGACCATCTTCCTCCTTTTTTGTCTTCTCCACAACCACCATTCTATTCCACCTATAGTGCTATGTCCATGGCTCGCGCTCATGTATTGTGTGAAAGTTGAAAAGTTTGAACATTCTAAAGTATGAAACAATTGGTTGGCTTGTCATCGGGGTTGTGCATGATTTGGATATTTTGTGTGACGAAGATGGAGCATAACCAAAATATATTATTTTGTAGGGATGGACTTTCTTTGGCCATGTTATTTTGAGAGGACATGATTACTTTGTTAGTATCCTTGAAGTATTATTATTTTTATGTCAATATTAAACTTTTGTCTTGAATCTTTCGGATCTGAACATTCATGCCACAATAAAGAAAATTACATTGATAATTATGTTAGGTAGCATTCCACATCAAAAATTCTGTTTTTATCATTTACCTACTCGAGGACGAGCATGAATTAAGCTTGGGGATGCTTGATACGTCTCCAACCTATCTATTATTTTTGATTGTTCCATGCTATTATATTATCTGTTTTGGATGTTTAATGGGCTTTAATTTGCTCTTTTATATTATTTTTGGGACTAACCTATTAACCGGAGGCCCAGTGCCAGTTTCTGTTTTTTTTGCCTATTTTAGAGTTTCGTAGAGAAGGAATACCAAACGGAGTCCAAATGGAATGAAACCTTCGCGATGATCTTTCTTGGACCGAAAGCAAACCAGAAGACTTGGAGTTGAAGTCTGGAATGCCACGAGGTGGCCACGAGGTAGGAGGCGCGCCCAAGGGTAGGCGCACCCCCACCCTCGTGGGCCCCTCATAGCTCCATCGACGCACTTCTTCTGACTATATCTACTTGCATACCCTAGATCCATGAGGGAGAGCCACGAAACCACTTTTCCACCGCCACAACCTTCTATACCTGTGAGATCCCATCTTGGGGCCTTTTCCGGCGATCTGCCGGAGGGGGAATTGATCACGAAGGGCTTTGATACATCTTCGTCATATCTACTTTTCCAAACACTTTTGCCCTTGTTTTGAACTCTAACTTGCATTATTTGAATGGAACTAAACCGGACTAACGCTGTTTTCAGCAGAATTGCTATGGTGTTATTTATGTGTAGAAACAAAAGTTCTCAGAATGACCTAAAACTTCACGGAACATCTTTTCGGAAATAATAAAAAATCCTTGCAAAAGATGAATACTAGGGGGCCCACCACCTGTCCACGAGGGTGGGGGGCGCGCCTGCTCCCCTAGGGCGCGCCCCTACCTCGTGGGCCCCCTGGAGCTCCTCCGACCTCAACTCCAACTCTATATATTTGGTTTCGGAGAGAAAAAACCAGAGAGAAGAAATCATTGCGTTTTACGATACAGAGACGCTGCCAAGCCCTAAAACCTCTCGGGAGGGCTGATCTGGAGTCCGTTCGGGGCTCCAGAGAGGGGAATCCGTTGCCATCGTCATCATCAACCTTCCTCCATCACCAATTTGATGATGCTCACCGTCGTGCGTGAGTAATTCCATCGTAGGCTTGCTGGACGGTGATGGGTTGGATGAGATCTATCATATAATCGAGTTAGTTTTGTTAGGGTTTGATCCCTAGTATCCACTATGTTCTGAGATTGATGTTGCTATGACTTTGCTATGCTTAATGCTTGTCACTAGGGCCCGAGTGCCATGATTTCAGATCTGAACCTATTATGTTTTCATCAATATATGAGAGTTCTTGATCCTATCTTGCAAGTCTATAGTCACCTATTATGTGTTATGATCCATTAACCCCGAGGTGACAATAATCGGGATACTTACCAGTGATGACCGTAGTTTGAGGAGTTCATGTATTCACTATGTGTTAATGCTTTGGTCCGGTATTCTATTAAAAGGATGACCGTAGTTTGAGATGTCATGCAAGTTCTTTTCCATAAGCACGTATGACAATATTCGGAATACATGCCTACATTACTTTGATGAATTGGAGCTAGTTCTGTGTCACCCTATGTTATGATTGTTACATGATGAACCGCATTCGGCATAATTCTCCATCACCGATCCATTGCCTACGAGCTTTCCACATATTGTTCTTCGCTTTTTTACTTTTCCGTTGCTATTGCTATCATCACTACAAAATACCAAAAACATTACTTTTGCTACTGTTACCTTTTGCTACCGTTACCACTACTATCATATTAATTTGCTACTAAATACTTTGCTGCAGATATTAAGCTTCCAGGAGTGGTTGAATTGACAACTCAACTGCTAATACTTGAGAATATCCTTTGGCTCCCCTTGAGTCGAATCAATAAATTTGGGTTGAATACTTTACCCTCGAAAACTGTTGCGATCCCCTATACTTGTGGGTTATCAGGACTATTTTATGGCACCGTTGCCGGGGAGCATAGCTCTATTCTTTGAGTCACTTGGGATTTATATCTGCTTATCCTTATGAAGAACTTGAGAGATCCAAAGACCAAGATTTATCCCTCAACTACGAGGGGAGGTAAGGAACTACCATCTAGCTCTGCACTTGATTCACCTTCTGTTTTGAGTAAGCTTGCGACGCCTAAACCTACTTCTGCTATTCGTTCTGATATGTTGCATGTTATTGAGGATGCCACTTCTGCTATGAATGATACTTATGATGAAACTACTTCTATGCTTGATACTACTATGCCACTTGGTGAATTTCTTGATGAACAACTTGCTAGGGTTAGAGAGAATGAAAATATTGAATCTGATAATATTGATGCAAGTGATGATGAAGACTCTTCCCCTAATAATGAATCACAAGTTATTCCTGAGGGTTATGTTTTTGATAAAGAAGCTTCTTTAGCTATTTTAGCTTGCAAAGATAGATACGAACTTAAGAGGTTATTAGCTAAATGGAATAAGCAATCTCTAAATGCTAGGATGAAACCTGGCCCTACTTTTGCTACTTCACCTATCTTTGTTACTAATAAAGATTATGAATTCTCTGTTGATCCTGATATAATTACTTTGGTTGAATCTGATCCTTTTCATGGCTATGAATCTAAAACTGTTACGGCACATCTTACTAAATTAAATGATATAGCCACCCTGTTCACTAATGATGAGAGAACTCGCTACTTTTATATCCTTCAAATATTTCCGTTCTCATTAAAGGGTGATGCTAAGATATGGTTTAATTCTCTGGATCCTGGTTGTGTGCGTAGTCCCCAGGATATGATTTATTACTTCTCTGCTAAATATTTCCCTGCTCATAAGAAACAAGCTTCTTTAAGGGATATATATAATTTTGTGCAAATTAAAGAAGAGAGTCTCCCACAAGCTTGGGGGAGGCTTCTCCAATTACTTAATGCTTTGCCTGATCATCCTCTTAAGAAAAAAAATACTTGATATCTTTTATAATGGACTAACCGATGCCTCCAGAGATTACCTGGATAGTTGTGCTGGTTCTGTTTTCAGGGAAAGAATGCCGGATGAAGCTGAAATTCTATTGAATAATATGTTGACAAATGAAAATAATTGGACACTTCCTGAACTAGTTCCTGAACAATCTCCTGAGCCTATTCCTAAACCAACTCCGAAGAAAAGGGGTATTCTATTTCTCAATCCTGAAGATATGCAAGAGGCAAAGAAATCTATGAAAGAAAAGGGTATTAAAGCTGAAGATGTCAAGAATTTACCTCCTATTGAAGAAATACACAGTCTTAATTTATCGTCTGTTGAAGAAACAAATGATCTTAATCCTCCACCTATTGAAGAAACTCATGGTCTTGATAACCCGACACAGGTAGTAAAGGTAAATTCTCTCTATAGATATGATAAAGCTGAAATCCCGTTTACTAAATTTGCTAGCCCATGCTTACATGAATTTGATAAATTTATGGTTAAGCAAGAAGATTTTAATGCTTATTTTGGTAGACAATTGAAATACAATTCAAATATGCTTGAACACTTGGGTGATTATATGGCTAATGTCAAAGGTGAACGTAAACTTATTAGTAAACATGCTTCTATGGTCACCACTCAAATAGAACAAGTACTTAAAACTCAAAATGATTTTCTCAATGAAAGGAATAGTAAGAAAAATGATTATGCTGTTAAAGTGGCTACTAGAACTGGTAGAATGACTCAGGAACCTTTGTATCCTGAAGGCCACCCTAAGATAATTGAGCAAGATTCTTAGAGAAATAATGTAGATGCACCTAGTCCTTCTAAAAGGAAGAAAAAGAAAAATGATAGGACTTTGCATGCTTCTAGTGAACCTATTACTGAAACACCTGAGAATCCAAATGATATTTCTATTTCTGATGCTGAAACACAATCTGGTAATGAACCTGAAACTAGTGATAATGTTAATGATAATGTTCATGATGATGCTCAACCTAGTAATGATAATGATATATAAATTGAACCCGCTGTTGATCTTGATAACCCACAATCAAAGAATCAACGTTATGATAAGAAATACTTTGTTACTAGGAAACATGGTAAGGAAAGAGAGCCTTGGGTTCAGAAACCCATGCCTTTTCCTCCCAAACCATCCAAGAAAAAGGATGATGAGGATTTTGAGCGCTTTGCTAAAATGATTAGACCTATCTTTTTGCGTATGCGATTAACTGATATGCTCAAAATGAATCCTTATGCTAAGTATATGAAAGATATTGTTACAAATAAAAGAATGATACCGGAAGCTGAAATTTCCACCATTCTTGCTAATTATAGTTTTATGGGTGGAATACCAAAGAAACTTGGAGATCCAGGAGTATCTACTATACCATGCTCCATTAAAATAAATTATGTTAAAACTACTTTATGTGATCTTGGAGCCGGTGTTAGTGTTATGCCTCTCTCTTTATATCACAGACTTGACTTGAATAAGTTGACACCTATTGAAATATCTTTGCAAATGGATGATAAATCAACTACTATACCTGTCGGTATTTGTGAGGATGTGCCTGTTGTAGTGGCAAACGTTACTATTTTAATGGACTTTGTTATTCTTGATATTCCCGAGGACGATAGTATGTCTATTATTCTTGGAAGGCCCTTTTTGAATACTGCAGGGGCTGTTATTGATTGCACTAAAGGCAATGTCAGTTTTCATGTTAATGGTAATGAGCATACGGTACACTTTCCGAGGAAACAACCTCAAGTTCATAGTATCAACTCTATTGGAAAAATTCCATAGATTATATTTGGAGGTTTTGAATTTCCTCTTCCTACTGTCAAGAAGAAATATGATATTCTTATTATTGGGGATGTGCATATCCCCATTGAGGTAACATAGTGTTATTCGAAATTTCTCTGGTTCCATGTTATTCGGACTTGATCAACCTTGTCAGTGGATTCCTTTTGATGACCATGAGATGGATGAAACTAGAAGGCACAACTCTCTGTACCTTCCTTTTACTTTCTGTTATTTATGTTAAATAAAATAAAAATAAGTATTTTCCGTCTATTACCTGAATTACCCGTGCAATATAAAAATACCCTGAAAATAAAAGTTCTCCAAATGCCCTGAAATTTAAATATGATTTTTTCTGGAATATTTGAGAATATCTGGAACTGAGAACACAGCAGGGGGATCAACCACCTAGCCACGAGGGTGGAGGGCGCGCCCTACCCCCTGGGCGCGTCCCCTACCTCATGGGCCCACGGTGGACCTTCTCCACTTATTCCTGCACCCACACACTTCTTCTTCCTCCCACAAACACGAATATCCAGCTCAAGCATGAGTTCTAGCTTATTTTGCTGCAATTTTTGATCTCCTTGCTCAAAGCACCTCTCACAAAACAGCTTTAGGGGATTGTTCCTTGGTATGTGACTCCTCCATTGGTCCAATTAGTTTTTCTTCTAGTGCTTTATTCATTGCATATTTTTGCTGCTTAGGTGACCCTGTTCTTGAGCTTGCATGTCAAATTTATATGTTCAAAAGTAGTTTTGATGCATGATATAGGCTCTATGCACTTGTAGGAGTAGTTGCCATCAATTTTATTGAGTTTGGTTCACTTTTATTTTGAAGTTACTAAAAATTTCAGAAATTTTTCAGAGGAATAAATATGTTTAGGAAAATGTACCAAGGTGGTTCTTCAAGGAAGCAAGGACCCATGCTTGCAATGCGTGATGCTGATGGAGAGCCAGCAAGAGACGCTCCAGTGCGTCCTTGTGAATGGCCTTCAGAAGACTTCATGGATCGAGCGAGTATTAAGGAAGAATTTAACGCATATTTGCGTAACGCTGATCTTGTGGGCTTCGAGGAAGAAAAATGCCTTTAGTACCACTATCTCACTAGTTCCTTTGTGAGGAGGTTTGAATTTTCATCTTCACGAAATTCTCCAACTGTCCTGTTCGATCTTTATGAAAAATCTTATACGATGTTCTTAGAGGATTTCACCACTGCTTGCAAACTTCCACAATGGGGTAGTGTTAGGGAACCTCGTAATTCTGAATTTAGAGATTTTCTTGCTAGTATAACTATGGGGGAATCTAGAGATATAACACAAGCTACCATAGGGAGCATCCGCTTTCCTGCTATACATTATTTTGCTCTCTTCATTGGTAGATGCATTAATGGTAAAGATGAGGCATGTCACATGTGTGTCCCTGACCTCAGTATTCTTAGGAGTGTTGTGTTAGGAGACAAATGTTATAACTTGGGAGCCATTGTTGCACGTAGGTTGCATCTTAATAGATTTAATGGAGATTTCTTTGGTGGAATTTATGCAACCCGCATAGCTAATTTTCTGGGTATAGCCATACGTGAGGATGATATTGAGTTGCCTCCTGCTTATTTAGATTATGAGGCTATGGTTCGTCATCAGTTTGTTGAGAGGAACGATCAGTTCCTCCAGTACCGACTAATCTTTGACAGATGACGCACCTATCACGTCGATCTCCCTGCCTCTACTTTCTTTGACTTTCAGGCAAAAGGGAGATATTTCATAACCAAAGAGGAGGCGGAAGAGTATAAGAGGAGAGCTGAGATAGCTCGCCTCCAAGCTGCAGCCCACGATGCAATGACTGCTGCATCTCAGTACGACCCCAACTATTACTATGGATATCAGCCAGGCCAACCGTGGCCATAGACCAACTTAGGCCAAAAGTCTAAGCTTGGGGGAGTACGTATTTCCCACCGACATTACATTCATGTTCACACACTCATTGCTCTAGATGTCGGTGCTCATACTTTTTCATTGTATCATCCATGCTAGTTTATTTTCCTTTTCATGCTTTCTTCTTGTGTGTTTAATAAACCTTAAGAAAAACCAAAAAAATTAGTTGTAGCTTTTTATTAGTTTACTTTGCATGCTTGTAGTAGCAATTAAAAAGAAAACCCAAAAAGATTTCCCGTTCTTCTTTTGCTTGTTGGGAGCTTTCCTGTGTAAATAGTTTTATTTCTGTTCTTTTCTTTGGGGGTTGATAGGAGAAGACCATAATTAAATTGTTGAAGTGGCTCTTATATGCATTATTGTTGATCTGACAAAAGAGCCCATATTGCCTTGTCTTCTCCTTTTTATTGAATGCTTGCAGATTCCAGCTTAGTCCAATGCACGTGCACTATTATTATTATCCACATTGTTCGGTCGTGCAAGTGAAAGGCAATTATGACGATATATGATGGACTGATTGAGATGAGAAAAGCTGGTATGAACTCGACCTCTTTTGTTTTTGTAAATATGATTATTTCATCGTTCCTGATTCAGCCTATTATGAATAAACATGTTTGCAATGACAACTAGAGATCATAGTTTCTTGTGCCATGCTTGATTAGCTAGGAGCTTATAATGGTTTATCTTGCTTGCCAACATGCTATTAAAATGGTTGTGATGTGGTATGATAGGGTGGTATCCTCCTCTGAATGATTTAAGTGACTTGACTTAGCACATGTTCACACATGTAGTTGAAACAAAATCAACATAGCCTTCACGATATTTATGTTCATGGTGGATTATATCCTACTCATGCTTGCATTCAGTGTTGATTAATTTTAGTGCATGTTCATGACTGTTGTCGCTCTCTAGCTGGTCGCTTCCCAGTCTTTTGCTAGCCTTCATCTGTACTAAGCGGGAATACTGCTTGTGCATCCAATCCCATAAACCCCAAAGTTATTCCATATGAGTCCACTATACCTTCCTATATGCGGTATCTACCCGACGTTCCAAGTAAATTTGTATGTGCCAAACTCTAAACCTTCAAATAAATATCCTGTTTTGTATGCTCGAATAGCTCATGCATCAACTAGGGCTGTCCGTATCTTCCATGTTAGGCGGGTTATTCTCAAGAGGAGTGGACTCCGCTCCTCACTCACGAGAAAGTGGCTGGTCACCGGGATGCCCATTCCCGCGCTTTACGCAAACTAAATCAAAATAATTGCAAAACAAAACTCCCCCTAGGACTGTTGCTAGTTGGAGGCACTCGTTGTTTCAAGCAAGCCATGGATTGATGCTTGTTGGTGGAGGGCGGGGGTATAAACTTTACCATTCTGTTTGGGAACCGCCTATAATGTGTGTAGCATGGAAGATATCACATCTCTTGGTTGTTATGTTGACAATGAAAGTATACCGCTCAAAATATTATTCATCTCTATTTCAAAACCGAGCTCTGGCACCTCTAGAAATCCCTGCTTCCCTCTGCGAAGGGCCTATCTATTTACTTTCATGTCGAGTCATCATCCTCTTATTAAAAAGCACCAGTTGGAGAGCACCACTATCATTTGCATTCATTACTATTAGTTTACATTGAGTACGACTTGACTGGATCTCTTTTACCATGAATTACAATGTCTAGTTAGTCCTTGATCTTTAAAGATGCTCTGCATTTATGTTTTGCTGTCTCAGAAAGGGCTAGCGAGATACCATCTTGTTATATCATATTATGATTGTTTTGAGGAAGTGTTGTCATCCGAGATTTATTATTATTGCTCGCTAGTTGATTATGCCATTGATATGAGTAAACATTAGACCTATGTGTTATTGTGAATATGGTCAGTTCATAATCTTTGCTGAAAACTTGAATGCTGGCTACATATTTACAACAACAAGAGCAAACAGAGTTTGTAAAAGTTTTACTTTATCACTTTCAGTTTATCAACTGAATTGCTTGAGGACAAGCAATGGTTTAAGCTTGGGGGACTTGATATGTCTTCGTCGTATCTACTTTTCCAAACACTTTTGCCCTTGTTTTGGACTCTAGCTTGCATGATTTGAATGGAACTAACCCGGACTAATGTTGTTTTCAGCAGAATTGCCATGGTGTTATTTATGTGCAGAAAAAAAAGTTCTTGGAATGACCTAAAACTTCACAGAACATCTTTTCGGAAATAATAAAAAATCCTTGCAAAAGAAGAAGACCAGGGGCCCACCACCTTTCCACGAGATTGGGGGGCACTCCCCCTACCTTGTGGGCCCCCTGGAGCTCCTCCGACCTCAACTCCAACTCTATATATTTGGTTTCGGAGAGAAAAAAATCAGAGAGAAGAAATCATCGCGTTTTACGATACGGAGCCGCTACCAAGCCCTAAAACCTCTCGGGAGGGCTGATCTGGAGTCCGTTCGGGGCTCCGAAGAGGGGAATCCGTTGCCATCATCATCATCAACCTTCATCCACCACTAATTTCATGATGCTCACCGTCGTGCGTGAGTAATTCCATCGTAGGCTTGCTGGACGGTGATGGGGTGGATGAGATCTATCATGTAATCGAGTTAGTTTTGTTAGGGTTTGATCCCTAGTATCCACTATGTTCTGAGATTGATGTTGCTATGACTTTGCTATGCTTAATGCTTGTCACTAGGGCCCGAGTGCCATGATTTCAGATCTGAACCTATTATGTTTTCATCAATATATGAGAGTTCTTGATCCTATCTTGCAAGTCTATGGTCACCAATTATGTGTGATGATCCGTTAACCCCGAAGTGACAATAATCGGGATACTTACCGACGATGACCGTAGTTTGAGGAGTTCATGTATTCACTATGTGTTAATGCTTTGGTCCAGTATTCTATTAAAAGGAGGCCTTAATATCCCTTAGTTTCCGCTAGGACCCCGCAGCCATGGGAGGGTAGGACAAAAGATGTCATGCAAGTTCTTTTCCATAAGCACGTATGACTATATTCAGAATACATGCCTACATTACATTGATGAATTGGAGCTAGTTCTGTGTCACCTTATGTTATGATTGTTACATGATGAACCACATCCGGCATAATTCTACATCACCGATCCATTGCCTACGAGCTTTCCACATATTGTTCTTCGCTTATTTACTTTTCCGTTGCTATTGCTATCACCACTACAAAATACCAAAAACATTACTTTTGCTACTGTTACCTTTTGCTACCGTTACCACTAAATACTTTGCTGCAGATATTAAACTTCTAGGTGTGGTTGAATTGACAACTCAATTGCTAATACTTGAGAATATTCTTTGGCTCCCCTTGTGTCGAATCAATAAATTTGGGTTTAATACTTTACCCTCGAAAACTGTTGCGATCCCCTATACTTGTGGGTTATCAAGCTTCTACATCAACACCATAGCCTCTCCGATGAAGCATGAGTAGTTTACCACAGACCTTTGGGTCCATTCTTATTAGCTAGATGGCTTCTTCTCTCTCTTTGATTCTCAATACAAAGTTCTCCTTGATGTTCTTGGAGATCTATTCAATGTAATACTCTTTTGCGGTGTGTTTGCCGACATCCGACGAATTGTGGATTTATGAACTTGATTATCTATGAATATTATTTGGTTCTTATCAAAATTCTTATATGCATGATTTGATATCTTTGCAAGTCTCTTCGAATTATCGGTTTAGTTTGGCCTACTAGATGGATCTTTCTTGCAATGGCAAAAGTGCTTAGCTTTGGGTTCAGCCTTGCGGTGTCCTTTCCCAGTGACAGTAGGGGCGGCAAGGCACGTATTGTATTGTTGCCATCGAGGATAAAAATGGGGTTTATATCATATTGCTTGAGTTTATCCCTCTACATCATGTCATCTTGCTTAAAGCGTTACTCCGTTCTTATGAACTTAATACTCTAGATGCATGCTGGATAGCGGTCGATGTGTGGAGTAATAGTAGTAGATGCAGAATTGTTTCGGTCTACTTGACACGGACGTGACGCCTATATTCATGATCATTGCCTTAGATATCTTCATAACTATGTGCTTTTCTGTCTATTGCTCGACAGTAATTTGTTCACCCACCGTAATACATGCTATCTTGATAGAAGCCACTAGTGAAACCTATGGCCCCCGGGTTTCTTTCTTATTATATTGCATCTCTTTTATTTACATAGCATCTCGTTTACTATTTTGCAATCTTTACTTTCCAATCTATACAACAAAAATACCAAAAATATTTACCTTACTATCTTCATTAGATCTCACTTTTGCGAGTGACCGTGAAGGGATTGAGAACCCCTTTATCGCGTTGGTTGCAAGGTTCTTGATTGTTTGTGCAGGTACTAGGTGACTTGTGAGTTGTATCCTACTGGATTGATACCTTGGTTCTCAAAAACAGAGGGAAATACTTACGCTACTTTGCTGCATCACCCTTTCCTCTTCAAGGGAAAACCAATGCATGCTCAAGAGGTAGCAACGCGCTGCACACGCTTTTAGGTTCGCGCAAGCGAGCCCCCTACCTGGCGTGCCAAAGATGTCGCGGGATGTCCGCGGCCACCTATGGGACCGGGTGGCCCCTTGTTGGTTCGGTAGGGGGACAGCGCGTTGCACAAAGAGCAGATCAGCGCACGACAGCACGACAGAGAGCACACAAGCAATTTACCCAGGTTCGGGCCGCCGTGAGGCGTAAGACCCTACTCCCGCTTTAGTGGATTGATGGTGGGATGAATGTGGTGGTGCATAGCACACTTGCCCGGCAAGGTTTTGCCTCGGGGCCGCAGCGACTACGTGCGTATGGTGTCTTGGGTTTGTCAACTTTCCAACCCTCTAACCCCTCCTACGAGTGCCATGGGCCTCCTTTTATAGATTAAAGGGTCACCAAAGTGGCAAAGTGGTCATTATCCACTGATATGATAGCGAATAGTGCTATCATACCTAACTCTGCAGGCTGACAGGATGCATTAAATGCGCCGCTTAGTGTCACATCACTGGTTGCCCGGCATGGCCTGCTGGGCTATCTCGCCAGCTCCGCACCTGCTCTCTTGACACGTCGCAGGACGAGTGTTATCTGCGGGTTTCTTCTGTAGGAAATGGCTGCCATGTGGCGAATGGCTGCCACTTAATCATCTTGTGGCTTGACACCGCACTGATTGACAACGTGGGTCGTGTTTGAGTGGTTGGTGGGGTGGTTCTGCCCCCGCGAGCTCTGGCAGGCTCTGCTGGGGATCCTTGGTTGCTTGCTTCTGGTGGTAGCCTTGCCCCTTGCCGGGCTCGCCTTCTCGGCAAGGGAGGCCCTTCTCTTGCCGGCATCTTGCTCCTTAGGCTTGGTCTTGGTCCTTCCGAGTTGCATGTTGGTTCCTCAAATCTCTTGGGTTGGTGCTTCAATCTTGATCTTGTGCCTGTGCACAGTTGCTCAACAGACCCAGGGTTTGTTGCACCGACACATGGCATATGGAATGAAAATGCTAAGTACTCGGTAAAGTCTTTGATCACAGTGAAGAAGCCAGGGGATAAGTTCTTCAAACTCAGGTAGATTACATAGGTAATTGACTAAGAAGAAATAGAACCCATAAATCTATGTAGAATGTATTATATGAAAAATACCGATAACATAATAACAATGTGATTTCACAGTAATTCATAAGTTGGGTCTATCCAAGGCCATTGTTCAAATAAAAATGTGTTCTCATTATTGATAACATCCTTGTTAGTTAAAAATGCACATGATCAGGAAAACGAGATCAATGTTAATACATGTGCTAGTCCTAGAGGCATGACTAGGGATCCATTTGGTGTTTATGTTCCACAGATGCAAGTTTTCCTCCGAATCTCATATTCAAGAACAACCAATGCAATTATAACACATAAATATAAACTTAATTATGAACATGGAAATGTATTAATACATTTATTATTTCCTCTATGCATATTTCCAACATTAGCAATGCAATCTTTGAGGCAGAATGGGGAACCGCCGGTGGCCCATGCATGTAGGAAAATAGCCTCCAAAGCCTGATTCTACACTAGGGCGATGCTCTACATTGTGCTTTAGAATAATTATGATTTATGTTTTTTGTGAGCATCATCAAAATTAGAGGGCTAGCTAAATAATTATAAGGAAAGCGCTTCCGGGAGGCAGCCCATCAAGAATTTTTTTACCTTATGTAACAAGTAATATATTTAAGTTTTACTTGAATAAAATGCCAGAAATTCCAATAGCAAGTTAAGATTATAACTGTATGTGTTGCTGTGCTGAAACAAAAAGTTTTTTTGGAGAATTAGTAGAGCATGCTAATATCATGATATTTTTTACATAGTGCACCTATATGAGTTCCTTGAAATTTTGATTTACAAAAGTATTGATTGCATGTTCATATTTACTTATTGTCACGTTTAGGCTGATTGATGTTATAATTGTCTTTAGTTTCTTATATTCGTATTTTATTGCTCCCATATGGGTGATGAAATTTTAAAATTATGTTGCCATACCATAGCTAATGGTGGATCATAACTTTATGATCAGTCCACAACAAGACATGCCTAGAATTAAATGATATTTATATTAACCTATCGCACGATTTCTATGTAAGTTTTATGTAGACGAAGTTTTATAGACCAAGCGGGTATAGTGATATGAGAGGAATCAGGAAATGTAAGCACTCATGCATGGGGGTGCCCAAGTCATCCCTAAGAAATATTCAGGAGATCTAAAGTTTCTAAGATTAGGAATGCCCAAGGCACCCACCTTCTTCTTCAACAACTATCAGTTTGTCTTAGTTGGCTCTATATTTTTACTCATTCAAATGTTATGTGCCATTCTTGGAGCGATTTTGCTTGTTGATCATTAAATTATCATATTTGATCATTTTTTTGAACGAAAGGGGTTTCCCCTGCCCCATTTTATAGAATGAAGCAGAACACAACCAGTACAACCAGTTCAGATGACCACAACTCAGAAAATACACTAAACGAAACTAAGGCTGAAATGCCTAACTACCCTCCTACATCCATTATGGACGAGACCAGAAGCTCTCTCACCACCAGGTAGGTTCTACTAAATAACCATCTTTTCATTACAAAGCCCAAATGAGAACAGGAAGAACGAGCGAGCATATATGATCTAATTTTTTTGCTTCATCCAGGTGCACTGAACACGTCTTCATCCTTACTCATTGGCCCCTTTCATTCGTCTTCAAGCAATCCGAAGTAGTTCTCCACGTTGCTTGTCCAACAGGAGCATGCAGCGCCGCAACAATGTTGCTTGTGCATCGTCGCAGGGAACTTTCCATTGATGCAGATAACAACTTAGCTTGGCAAGAATGCATTTCACATCTCTCCATTTGTGCCCCTGAAAAAAAAACTCATTTCTCAGTCTCCACAAGATCCACAAGGATGCAGATATCACTAAATTCAACACTGCATTTTTCTTATGTGAATGCTAGAAAGCAAAGATAATTTCAAAGCTAGAAATCCTGTCAATTTCAAAGAATCCAGAGATAAACTCCCACACTTAATGGGCCACAAAACAGTCAACTCAAAGATGTTCGACAGATTCATTTTTAGCACAAAATAAAAAAGAGGGGTCATCCACTTGTCTCTTTTTTGCTAGGTTGTCCCTAGTAAGGATCTTATAGTAAGCACACAAGCAAAGAAAGGCATGGATTTTCTGTGGGTATAAAATCTTCCACATTTTGTCACTGATAGCAGAAGCTATCCCACCAAAGTTAATTTGTGTATAAAAATATTTCACCGAGTATAAACCATTAGGATCTAGGGACCAGACTGGTGTATCAATGTTATCTAACGAGGGGTATTGTTTAATCAATGTAATTAGCTATTCCCAGAGATCCATACTAGCCTGATAAACACACCTTCTAAATATCATTTTCAGATCACTACCATTCCACACTTGGGCAACTATCCATTCAGTCTGGTTACATATGTTAAATAACTCCCAGAATTGCACTTTAAGGGAACAATCCCCTACCCATGTGTCATGCCAGAAACTAATGAGTCCACCATTTCCTAATTTCCACCTATAAAAGGTTTTGGCCGTAGACAAGGCCCATGTGATACTCTTCCAGAAGGTAGAGCCCACTTCACCTTTTTCCCAGAGGAGATTAGGAGAATTCACTCTGTATTTATGCAAAATGATTTTCTTCCAATCTGCTTCAGAGTTGTCAAAAAAATCTTTTTCCCCACGAAGCCAACAAGGCTATATTAAATTCTTTTATGTTGGGGATCCCCAACCCCCCAAATTCTTTCTTCCTAGAAATCAAACCCCAGTTGGCCAAATGGTATTTGTCTTGATAACTCAAATTCCACCAAAAGAAATGGGCCATCTGGGAATTGATAACATTGATCACCCACTTGGGAAATTTGATCTCAGACATGAGATATGCAGGAATGCTAATCACACAGGCACAAAGTAAGATTATTTTTCC
The DNA here is from genome assembly GCA_034509565.1 of Triticum monococcum. Classification (NCBI taxonomy): domain Eukaryota; kingdom Viridiplantae; phylum Streptophyta; class Magnoliopsida; order Poales; family Poaceae; genus Triticum; species Triticum monococcum. The sequence continues at coordinate 635,581,286 of CM067847.1, read as the reverse complement.
TTTATAAGTAAGGAACCTCCCAAACCAACCCGAAATGCTTTTAATAATTCTATTAATGATAGGTTCAAGGTCTTCTTGTTTATGTTTATCATAGTTAAGAGGCACTCCAAGATATTTGATAGGAAAAGAATGAATTTTACAGTAAAAAATTTGAGAAAATTTCTTGGCAACTGCCTCCTCCACATTGATGGTCATCAAATCACTTTTGTGAAAAATAATTTTCATCCCTGAGATATATTCAAAACAGGGCAAAAGCCATTTAAAATTTCTCGCTGTATGGACAATTTTTTTTCAAAAAGAGTATTGTGTCATAAGCATATTGCAGACAGACCACACCCCCTGGAATTACTTGGGGCAAAATCCCAGAAGTCAGGTCTTGAGAAGCAGATTTTTGAAGCATTTTGGCAAAACCATCAACTACCAGGTTAAACAACAAGGGGGAATGTGGGTCCCCTTGCTTGGGTCCCCCCCCCCCTACAAAATGAGGACCAGTAGTATCATCAATCCTCACACTAAAAGTGATGTGGACTAAAGTATTTTTAATCCAGGAAATCCACTTTGGACCAAAACCACTAGAGTGTAGCATCTCAAAAAGGAAATCCTAACTAACTCTATCATAGGCTTTTTCATAATCCAACTTAAGCACTAAGCCTTGAGATCCAGATTTTTTCACCTCATGAATAACTTCAAGGGCCATCACCACACTGTCCAAAATGTACCTAACATTAATAAATGCATTTTTGTTAGAAAAAATCAACCTGTGACTAATAGGGGAAACTCTGTTGCTCAAAGCTTTGGAGAAAATCTTAACACCACAATTACTCAAACTAATAGGTCTAAATTTTTTCATGTCTTTTGCATCAGAATCTTTGGGAATAAGAACAATTAAAGAAAATTTTAATCTATGCAGATCCAATTTACCCTCCTCAAAATCTTTCACTAAGGCCATAAAATCAGTTTTAATCACATCCCAAAAAGTTTGGTAAAATAGGAAAGGCAGAGTACCGGGGCTAGGGGCCCCATGAGCATATGATCCAAAGATTGCCTCTTTGATCTCCTCCTCAGAAAAGCTTTTCTACAGGTGGTCATTTTCCTCCTGAGTAACTAGATCCCCTTCCTCTTAAAAGGAAGGCCCAAGACTGATGTTATGTTTCTTTCCATAACCAAATATGTTTTTATAAAAGGTAGTAGCCACATCCAACATCTCTCTTGTAGTATAAACATGACCATTTTCTCCCATTAGTTTAGACATGCGGTTCTTCCCATGTCTATGATTGGCTAAGGCATGGAATTAAGCATTCACTACTGCAGGATGCTGCTAACGCGACACTACGATCAGAGATCCTTCGACGAAACTGTGTGCGATGCCATAATCGCAAACGATGGTGTAAAATAATGGTCAAAAATGTGCAAAACGTTTGCGACGGAGGATGCATCAAACACGGTTTAGATTTTTAGTTGCGTGTGCGATGAAGGGCATATGGTTCAGCTCAATTAACTGTTTGCGATGAGGAGGAACAAAAGAAACGGGCAACCAGATGAAGGTGTGTGCGGTATACAGCATACGGTTCACTCAGATGAACTGTTTATGATTAGGCAACACAAAAGAAATGGGCGGCCAGATGAAGGTGTGTGCGATATATGCATGCGGTTCACTCGGATGAACTGTTTGCATTGAGACAAGAGAACAGAAATGGTTCAATATAACAAGATGTGTGTGATACGCGACAAACAGGTCTCTAATCAGAAATGTGTGCGAAGACCAATAATAACACAGATGATTGCTTCTAATAATATGTATGTGATATGCTCTATCTACACAACATCTATTGGCCATTGGGGGACGGGCGGTCATCCGGATACGCCATAAGGATGCGAAGAGGCATCCTATCCACAAGGACTAGCTGTTCCACCAGTAGCTCATGTAAGAAAACTCTCAAGTTAAGTGTGCTCAGGCTGGAGCAGCCATTAGATGGGTGACTGGATGGGAAGTTCATCCCATGAGTTAATTTAACCTCGAGGTCCTTGTTTTTTATTTTTTAACACATGTTAAAGAAGGTCTACCGCATTACTTTTTGACAATGTGCGATACGTGGCATACAGTTGATCCATCCGACCTGTTTGTGATGGACTAGGCTGTATGAATTGTGGGCAAACGCTTGCTACTATTTAATTGTTTGGGATTGATGAATTCATCACCGATGAGTTCCCTAGTGTGGTCCGTGTTCATCTGATCATCATCTACTTCTTGTGCTAGCTCGATGTTCCTTCTATGCAAGGTTTCCATTAATTGATGGCGTTTTATGAACACGCCACCGTTTCCCGCCATTTCCTCACCCATTTCCCGCCACCCAGCAATATTGCGCATAGGCAGCGCACAACGCACGAAGGCGACAAGTGCAACCTGTAGCACATCCACCTTCTCCAAGATTGCCAACCCACCAAAGCGCCGCCTCTGCCATCAACCTCGTCGACAAGGAAAATGAGCAGGCGCCACGGCCTGTCGAGGCCGAGGCACTTCTCGACAACACGATGGAGGACGCCGTGATGTGCGTCATTGCCAGGGTTGAGCATACCTTTGGCGCATGGCGCTTGAGCGCCGCAGATCAAGATAGGCATGTCAGCGCCGACAGGCTGCTGCTCGCCGCACAACATGATCGATGGTGCGCCGCAGAGCAAGCTAGGCGCATATGCGCCGATAGGCTGCGGCTCGTCGCACGGCGAGACCGTTGGAGCGCCGTAGAGTGAGAGGCGCGGCGCGCCGCAGCAAGAGCGGATCCATCGGCGCTTTCCTGCTATTGACACGGTGGCACAGCTGGGTACACTTCCCGTTAGTACCCCCATTCCTCGCCAGGAGTGGGCAGAGGCCCTTAGCGCTGTACTTGCACCAGAGGCCGGCCGCGCTGTACTTGCACCGGACGCCCGCTGCGCCGTTCACATGGGTGCCGCCATTGCCTTGTCCACAGCCCGCTGGAAGCCAATGCGCTGGTCCGTAGGCTCGACCACCTCCTCGGCCCAGGTGTCCACCTTGGCGCAGTAGAGGAACATGGCCGTCGCATCCTTGAGATGGTGATCTCCGATGAAATAGCCAACTTGGAGCTCGAGATCGCGCTCCAGATGTACCGCGAGAGTGTCGACCGCTTGGACGAACGCCTGCACGAGTTCAGGCAGAGCCAAGAGCTACTGTGGGCAAGGGCTGCTGGTCATGGTCTCATGGACGCATTTTATTTTGAAAAGTCATTACGATGTGGATAGCTATGTATTCTGAACATCCCAATTTTCAATTTGGATGTTTATAAATAGATCATTCATATGCATCCATGATTTATGCATTTTTTCCTCCATTTGTTTTATTTGATTTTTGATCCAAGGAACTTTGAGCAACTCAAGGACCAAAAGAGAGTTGGAAGTTTCCCTAAAAAACCAATTTCGATTGTTTTTCAAAGTTGTGAGTTTGAATCAATTTGGTTTCACAAAAAAAATTCATTTCCATTATATGAAAAATAAAATAAAGAGAGAAGATAAAATGACTTCTTCAAAATCGGAAAAGAAAATATTGGAAATTGAATTTGGAACCAAAATATATTTGTTGAGTTTTATTTGCAATTTATTTTATTAGCATAGCAATTTTTTTTGAAAACTTGCATTTTAGGCCAGATAAAAATTCACTAGGTCATATATAAGACCATATAACTATGTGAATTTTCTGGGATTTTTAGGCTAACTTTTATTTGTATTTTTGATCTTTCATTGCTTCTGTAAAAAAAAACTTTAAAAAAACGTGGGCAGCCAAGGCCCAAGGAAGGCCCATGCCCATGCACTATCTTCTTCTTCCTCTCAACGTACAGAAACATGTACGCACGCACCCAGGCAGCACCCCACCCTAGCGCCCCACCCTCTCCCTTCATCTCCCTCGCTCAACTGACTTCCTGAATGGAATCCCCTCGAATACCTCTACCGTTTCCACCCCCTAGTGCGCCTCCTAGACAGCCATAATGGCCACCACGAACGCTTCATACTGCAGCCATTAAACACATTAATTCCGGCAACGCCCCGCTCTCCTCTGGCTTCCCCTGACCCTCTATAAAAGCCCAGAGCGTTGCCCCAGTTCCCCTCGTCCGAAGCCCCCTGTTTGCAAAAGCTATCTCCCTCCCTAACCTCGGCAATTGCTCGCCGGAGTTCATGGATTCCGGCGGCGTCTCCACAACGCCAGGAGGCGATACTGACCCCGCGTCACTGCTCTTCGGTTCCGCCTTACGTTGCTCTTCACCGTCCCGCACGCGCCCTTAGCCGAAGCACACTGGATCCGCCTTCTTCCTCGTCGCCGGCGACAAGTCCGGTGAACACCCAGCCAAATTTCTCTCTTTTTCCAGTATTTTTTTCAATCTCAGATTCTATACCAATTCTTGTTTCTTGTATATCTTTTAGTATATAGATCCGATTTAGTTGATTCTTTTTCCTACTGGTTCATATAAATCCCCTCTATCTAGAGAACCAAACGAAAAATATTTTTGAAAATTTTAAATTTTGAATTCAAACATATCTGAATTCAAACTTCGTTAGGCCGTATCTCGAGTTCCGTAACCCCGTTTTAGGTGAATCTTTTTGCAAAACGAAGCTCGTGACGTGTACTTTCTGTTAAACCCAAACACACATATTTTTGCTACTATAAAAATTAAGTTATGTACAGAAACTTTATTTAGTTGTTTTGGAGTTTTTCGAAGTCTTTCATTTGTTTACTTTTTGGATATTTGCTTGTATGCTTATGTATGTTATTGCTTACTTACGCTAGATCATCCGGAGTGCGAAGCTTCCTACTACGAATCTTTACAGTTCAACGAACGTCAGCAAGGCAAGTTCACACCTTGATCATAATTTTTAATACCCAGTTTTTACTATGCATTAGTTTAACCCTCAAAGATTGCATGAGTAGGATTGGGAACATGTGGTTACGCTATGTAGTTCATGTGGTAGGAACTTATGACCTTTGATCACCCCGGGAATATTCGTTATATCATATATTGCTTAGCCATGCTCATAGACGGGGATTGGTATGTGTGATCCATGCAAGATGCGAGAGTTAATAATTTTGGGATAACCTAAGGTGGCAACTTTAATACACATTTGGGTGGATTGTTTGGGGCACCTAGAGAAACCAGTGCTTGCCCAAGGGGAATCCCGGAGTACCCGTGTGATTACCCTAGGTCCGCCACCCAGGCTCAAAGGGATCATAAGATATTTCATGCCTAGAAACTTCCGTGTGCAGCCACAAGCCATTATGGGCTCTGGCATAGTTGAGTAAGTTGTGTGACCTCTTTCCGTGGTAGACTACCTGATGTAGGGGAAAGTAGGTGTACCGGTCTACCCAGGGTTTGGAGGAAATACTTCAGAAAGACTATGTCTCGATCTTCCGATCATGGAGGTGGTCGAGTCTTGTGGGGAAAAGTGCGCAAACCTCTGCAGAGTGTACAAACTAATCATGATTAGCCGTGTCCCCGGTTACGGACATCTTGAGTATCTAGAAGTGAATTATTGGTTGATCTCATCACTCTTTTTAATGAAATTATTGGGTTACTAAGAACTTGGGAATTTTTGGGATTGAGTTGGAGGAACCTTCCCAGTAATGGCATTTTAACTTAATAGTAATAAAAAAATTTATTCCTTTGTTGTAGGGTAAAATTGTCTTTATGCAAAAATTAAACTTAGAGCCTCCATCAGCTAAATTTGCATATAAAGATAGTCTTTTCATTTATTATTTATTCTATGGTGTGAAATTGCCAGCATATTCCATGTGCTGACCTACACGGCTGCAACGTCTCATGTTGCAGACTTTTCCGACGAAGATTAAAGGTGCGATAGGTCGTTGTTCTGCACTCTGTTTGCCGTGGAGTTGGATGGACTCATTTACCTTTGAAGCTTCCGCAGTTATTTTTATTTAGATAGCCTTTGGCCATATTATTGTAATAAATATTCTTTTAAGAACCTTGATGTAATAAAGTGTGATTGAACTCTGTTATAATTCCTCGAGTACTGTGTGTGTCAGCATACCGATCCAGGGATGACACTTAAGCACAGAGACTTTGATCCATTTTGGGTCGGGTCGCTACAAGATGGTATCAGAGCACACGCTGACTGTAGGACACGACCACTAGGAACTGGAAAGCCATAGGAAGAAAACTCTATTTTACGACTTCCTTAAATATCTGTTGGTCTATACTTTTCTCTATTCATTTCTATCTCTTCTCTACTTCAATAAAATAGTTGTTGAACCCCATCACCAAGTTGCTCAGCCCGATGAGACCATGACCTATGAAGACATCATTGACGACGAAGAAGAAGAAGCTAGAGTTGACTTTGATTTGAGAAGATTTAGTTCAGACCACCACTACCAAGTTGAGTCCAATGAATGATCGCGGTAGTATGAAGAGATCATATCTCTTGTGGATATGACCTTACCTGTAGGTTTTGCTTGTGTGGTGTGATATGTGTGAATTGCTTGATTTGAAGTTTTCTTGCTATCATAAGCATATGGGTAGTGATTTCTCTCATTAGGCCCTTATTCTATTCTAATTTCTCATCCACTCTAAACCTAACAGATGCCTCCAAGACATGACCCAGAATTCCCACCGGAACTTACCCAGTTGATCCAGAACCAGAATGCCCTCATGCAGCTACTCATCTAGAATCAGAACCAGAACAACAACAACCCACCACCACCACCCCCGGTCGACAGCCTTACCCAATTCCTGAGGTTGAACCCACCAGTGTTCTCTAGCAGCACGAAGCCGATCATTGCAGATGACTGGCTTCGCAAGATCGGAAGAGAGCTGACCACTGCAGGATGCACTGACGTTGAGAAGGTGCGCTTTTCCGCACATCAACTGGATGGACCAGCAGCCTCGTGGTGGGAGAATTACACCACCACATTCCCCATAGCCAATGTGACTTGGGATCAGTTCCAGCAGGCGTTCCGTACCGCACATGTTTCAGCCGGAGCTATGAGTCTGAAGAAGCGTGAGTTCCACAACTTACGCCAAGGAAATCGTTCTGTTGGTGATTATGTGGAGGAATTCACCAAGTTATCCAGGTATGCTCCCGAAGACGTGGCTGATGATGCCGCTAAGCAAGAGAAATTTCTGGAGGGACTAAACAATGATTTGGGACTTCAGTTGACCGTGGCTACCTTTAACAATTATCAAGAGTTGGTTGACAAGGCTCTCATTCTGGAAGGCAAGCAGCAACAGGTGGAGAATCGCAAGAGGAAGTACGGATAGGGAAAGTACAACGCTGGTATTCAGCAGAAGCCCCGCTATACCCCGTACTCCGGAAATAATGGACCAGGATCTGGCAAGTATGGTGGACACACTCACCATAACCATGGAGGACATTCACATCATGGAGGGAATGGACACAACCATAATGGCCATAGGAATGGCAATGGGAACGGAGGAAACAACAATAAGCATCAGTCCAACCCCGCTACACCAGCAAAGAAGGATCTGAGCCACATTACCTGCTTCAAGTGCGGGAAGACCGGACACTACGCCACCGAGTGTCCCGAGGCGAAGAACGGGAATGGAAATGGAAGCTCTGGAAAGAAGCCCAATCCTTTCACCAGAGGTTAGGTGAACCATGTCAATGTGGAGGAAGTTTATGACCAGCCTGACGCTGTTGTTGGTAAGTTCTTGATTAATTCATTTACAGCCCTTGTTCTTTTTGACACTGGTGCATCACATTCATTCATATGAAGGGGGTTTGTGGATAAGTTGAAGTTGCCGACCATAGCCCTCAAAACACCAATGTTAGTGAGTTCCCCAGGAGCAGAGCATATGGCTAGTCGGGGATGTTTTCAGTTGCCATTGACCATAGGGAGACATGTTTTCCCTACAGACCTCATCATCCTAGAATCACAAGGATTGGACGTAATTCTAGGTATGGACTGGCTATCCAAGTATGAAGGGAATACTGATTGTGCCCGTAAGTCGATTCTTCTCACCACCCCAGAGGGGAAATGGATCAAGTATGTGTCGAGGCATACGCCAAGGAGGACTCAAGTGAATTCTCTTTCAGGAGTTGTTCAGGAGGAAGTACCGGTTGTGAAGGATTATCCCGATGTATTCCCCGAGGAATTGCCCGGCATGCCACCGGATCGGGACATAGAGTTTTTGATTGAATTGTTACCAGGCACCGGACCAATATCGAAGAGACCGTACCGGATGCCCGCAAATGATCTGGAGGAAATTAAGAAGCAGATTAAGGAATTATTGGAGAAAGGTTATATTCGACCGAGTTCATCACCTTGGGGAGCCCCAGTGCTTCTAGTTGAGAAGAAGGATGGAACCTTGAGAATGGTTGTAGATTATCGTGCACTAAACGAAGTGACGATCAAGAACAAGTACCCTCTGCCAATGATCAATGATTTGTTTGACCAGCTACAAGGAGCAAAAGTTTTCTCCAAGATCGATCTTCGATCAGGATATCACCAGCTGAAGATTCGAGAACAGGATATACCCAAGACAACCTTTACCACGAGATATGGGCTTTATGAGTATACAGTCATGTCTTTTGGTTTGACTAATGCCCCTGCCTATTTCATGAGCATGATGAATAAGATATTCATGGAGTTCTTGGATAAGTTTGTTGTGGTATTCATTGATGACATATTGATTTACTCGAAGAATGAAGAAGAACACAAGGAACATTTGCGCTTGGTTCTTGAGAAGCTCAGGGAACATCAGTTATACGCAAAGTTCAGCAAGTGTGAATTCTGGTTGAAGGAAGTTGGATTTCTTGGACATCTTATATCAGGAGAAGGGATAGCAGTAGACCCCTCAAAGGTTGAAGCCGTCACCGAATGGAAGGCACCCACCTCAGTCGGAGAGATTCGCAGTTTTCTTGGACTCGCAGGATATTACCGGAGATTTATTGAGAATTTCTCCAAGATCGCGAAGCCCATGACAGAGTTATTGAAGAAAGACACCAAGTTTAATTGGACCGAGGAATGTGAGGCTAGTTTCCAGGAGCTGAAGAAACGTTTGGTCACAGCCCCAGTGCTAATTCTTCCGAATATACGCAAGGATTTCCAAGTATATTGCGACGCTTCCCGTCAGGGACTTGGAGGTGTTCTTATGCAAGAAGGAAGAGTTGTTTCATATGCCTCACGTCAGCTTCGACCTCATGAGCGGAATTATGCCACACATGATTTGTTGTTAGCAGCCGTAGTGCACGCACTCAAGACCTGGAGACATTTTCTTATCGGAAATCGTTGTGATGTTTACACGGATCATAAGAATTTGAAATACATCTTCACACAGAAGGAGTTGAACCTCAGGCAAAGAAGATGGTTGGAGCTCATAAAGGATTATGACATGAAATTGCACTATCACCCAGGAAAGGCCAATGTTGTGGCAGATGCATTGAGCCGCAAGAGCTATGTTAATACCCTCACAGCAGGAGGATTACCTCAGGAGTTAATTGACGATCTCAGAGATCTTCGATTGGAGATAGTACCACGAGGTTTTGTTGCCGCAATGGATATTCAATCCACTTTGTTGGGAAAGATCTGGGAAGCCCAGAAGTTAGACAAAGGTATTGCGGAGATAAAGGGAAGGATGAACCAAGGAAAGGCAGAAGGATTTCGTGAGGATGAACATGGAACCTTATGGTTTGAGTAGCGCATTTACGTGCCAAATGACCCAAAGATCAGGAAATTGATTCTTCAGGAGGCTCATGATTCGCCTTATTCAATACACCCGGGCAACACCAAGATGTATTTGGACTTGAAGGAAAGTTTCTGGTGGACAGGTATGAAGAAGGATATTGCCGAGTATGTCGTAGTATGTGACGTATGTCAGAGGGTTAAGGCAGAGCACCAGAAACCAGCAGGATTACTTCAGCCTTTGCTGATACCAGATTGGAAGTGGGACAAGCTTGGCATGGACTTCATTACAGGATTACCCAGGACCCGGTTAGGCTATGATTCTATTTGGGTAGTGGTTGATCGCTTGACTAAGGTAGCTCACTTCATCCCCGTGAAAACCACATATACAAGTGCTAAGTTAGCCAAGATATACATGACCAGGATCGTATGTCTGCATGGAGTTCCGAGGACCATTGTATCAGATAGAGGAACACAATTTACCTCAAAGTTTTGGCATCAGTTACATGAAACTTTTGGTACCAGGCTGGAGTTCAGTACAGCTTTTCATCCACAGACGGATGGGCAGACCGAGAGAGTCAATCAGATTCTGCAGGACATGTTGAGAGCTTGTGCGCTAGATTATGGATCCAGTTGGGATGATAATTTGCCTGACGCAGAGTTCTCATATAACAACAGCTATCAAGCTAGTTTGAAAATGGCCCCTTTCGAAGCTTTGTACGGAAGGAGGTGTAGAACACCATTGATGTGGGATGAAGTTGGAGATCGTAAATTATTCGGACCAGATTTAATTAGAGATTCAGAGGAGAAAGTCAAGCTGATCCGCGACAGACTCAAGGTAGCCCAATCCAGACAGAAGAGTTATGCCGATACTAAACGCAAGGAGGTAACCTATGAAGTCGGAGATAGAACATATCTGCGTGTGTCGCCACTTCGAGGAGTAAAACGATTTGGAGTCAAAGGAAAGTTAGCACCACGATTTGTGGGGCCGTACAGAGTTTTAGAACGCATGGGTGAAGTGGCCTACAAGTTGGAATTACCAGAAGCCTTGTCAGGAGTTCATGATGTGTTTCATGTTTCCCAGTTGAAGAAGTGCCATGCGGAGATGGCCGATATTCCTTTGAGAGATACAGTGTCACTGGAGGCCATACAGTTGGATAATGATCTGACCTATGAGGAGAAGCCCGTCAAGATTCTCGAAACTGCAAGCAGGGTTACCCGCAGCAAGGTCATCTAGTTCTGCAAGGTTCAATGGAGTCATCATACCGAAGAAGAAGCCACCTGGCAACGAGTAGAAGATCTCCGACAGGACCACCCACACCTTTTTGCTAGCCAACCCGAATCTCGAGGGCGAGATTCATCTTAAGGGGGGTAGATTTGTAAAATCCCAATTTTCAATTTGGATGTTTATAAATAGATCATTCATATGCATCCATGATTTATGAATTTTTTCCTCCATTTGTTTTATTTGATTTTTGATCCAGGGAACTTTGCGCAACTGAAGGACCAAAAGAGAGAGTTGGAAGTTTCCCTAAAAAACCAATTTCGATTTTTTTTTCAAAGTTGTGAGTTTGAATCAATTTAGTTTCACAAAAAAATTCATTTCCATTATATCAAAAATAAAATAAAGAGAGAAGATAAAATGACTTCTTCAAAATCGGAAAAGAAAATATTCGAAATTGAATTTGGAACCAAAATATATTTGTTGAGTTTTATTTGCAATTTATTTTATTAGCATAGCAATTTTTTTTGAAAACTTGCATTTTAGGCCAGATAAAAGTTCACTAGGTCATATATAAGACCATATAACTATGTGAATTTTCTGGGATTTTTAGGCTAACTTTTATTTGTATTTTCGATGTTTCATTGCTTCTGTAAAAAAACGTTAATAAAAATGTGGGCAGCCAAGGCCCAAGGAAGGCCGATGCCCATGCGCTATCTTCTTCTTCCTCTCAACGTACAGAAACATGTACGCACGCACCCAGGCAGCACCCCACCCTAGCGCCCCACCCTCTCCCTTCATCTCCCTCGCTCAACTGACTTCCTAAATGGAATCCCCTCTACCATTTCCACCCCCTAGTGCGCCTCCTAGACAGCCATAATGGCCACCACGAACGCTTCATACTGCAGCCATTAAACACATTAATTCCGGCAACGCCCCGCTCTCCTCTGGCTTCCCCTGACCCTCTATAAAAGCCCAGAGCGTTGCCCCAGTTCCCCTCGTCCGAAGCCCCCTGTTTGCAAAAGCTATCTCCCTCCCTAACCTCGCCAATTGCTCGCCGGAGTTCGTGGATTCCGGCGGCTTCTCCACAACGCCAGGAGGCGATACTGACCCCGCGGCACTGCTCCTCGGTTCCGCCTTACGTTGCTCTTCACCGTCCCGCACGCGCCCTTCGCCGAAGCACACCGGATCCGCCTTCTTCCTCGTCGCTGGTGACAAGTCCGGTGAACACCCAGCCAAATTTCTCTCTTTTTCCAGTATTTTTTCAATCTCAGATTCTATACCAATTCTTGTTTCTTGTATATCTTTTAGTATATAGATCCAATTTAGTTGATTCTTTTTCCTACTAGTTCATATAAATCCCCTCTATCTAGAGAACCAAACGAAAAATATTTTTGACAATTTTAAATTTTGAATTCAAACAGATCTGAATTCAAACTTCGTTAGGCCGTATCTCGAGTTCCGTAACTCCGTTTTAGGTGAATCTTTTTGCAAAACGAAGCTCGTGACGTGTACTTTCTGTTAAACCCAAACACACATATTTTTGCTACTATGAAAATTACGTTCTGTACATAAACTTTATTTAGTTGTTTTGGAGTTTTTCGAAGTCTTTCATTTGTTTACTTTTTGGATATTTGCTTGTATGCTTATGTATGTTATTGCTTACTTACGCTAGATCATCCGGAGTGCGAAGCTTGCTACTACGAATCTTTACAGTTCAACGAACGTCAGCAAGGCAAGTTCACACCTTGATCATAATTTTTAATACCTAGTTTTTACTATGCATTAGTTTAACCCTCAAAGATTGCATGAGTAGGATTGGGAACATGTGGTTACACTATGTAGTTCATGTGTTATGAACTTATGACCTTTGATCACCCCGGAAATATTTGTTATATCATATATTGCTTAGCCATGCTCGCAGACGGGGATTGGTATGTGTGATCCATGCAAGATGCGAGAGTTAATAATTTTGGGATAACCTAAGGTGGCAACTTTAATACACATCTGGGTGGATTGTTTGGGGCACCTGGAGAAACCAGTGCTTGCCCAAGGGGAATCCCAGAGTACCCGTGTGATTACCCTAGGTCCGCCACCCAGGCTCAAAGGGATCATAAGATATTTCATGCCTAGAAACTTCCGTGTGTAGCCACAAGCCATAATGGGCTTTGGCATAGTTGAGTAAGTTGTGTGACCTCTTTCCGTGGTAGACTAGCTGATGTAGGGGAAAGTAGGTGTACCGGTCTACCCAGGGTTTGGAGGAAATACTTCAGAAAGACTATGTCTCGATCTTCCGATCATGGAGGTGGTCGAGTCTTGTGGGGAAAAGTGCGCAAACCTCTGCAGAGTGTACAAACTAATCATGATTAGCCGTGTCCCCGATTACGGACATCTTGAGTATCTAGAAGTGAATTATTGGTTGATCTCATCACTCTTTTTAATGAAATTATTGGGTTACTAATAACTTGAGAATTTTTGGGATTGAGTTGGAGGAACCTTCTCAGTAATGGCATTTTAACTTAATAGTAATAAAAAAATTTATTCCTTTGTTGTAGGGTAAAATTGGCTTTATGCAAAAATTAAACTTAGAGCCTCCATCAGCTAAATTTGCATATAAAGATAGTCTTTTCATTTATTATTTATTCTATGGTGTGAAATTGCCAGCATATTCCATGTGCTGACCTACACGGCTGCAACGTCTCATGTTCCAGACTTTTCCGACGAAGATTAAAGGTGCGATAGGTCGTTGTTCTGCACTCTGTTTGCCGTGGAGTTGGATGGACTCATTTACCTTTGAAGCTTCCACAGTTATTTTTATTTAGATGGCCTTTGGCCATATTATTGTAATAAATACTCTTTTAAGAACCTTGATGTAATAAAGTGTGATTGAACTCTGTTATAATTCCTCGAGTACTGTGTGTGTCAGCATACCGATCCAGGGATGACACTTAAGCACAGAGACTTCGATCCATTTTGGGTCGGGTCGCTACATTTTCACAGGAATCATAGTATTGCTTTGTTTATTGCTCTGTTTCAATGTGTGTACTCTGGTTTCCATTCTTATATATTCTGTTTCAATGTGTGTATATACGCCTTCCATTCTATATATGTGGATGATAATAGCTAGATTCAAATTAGTGTACAAAAATAGATAGAAAATGGAATTCATAATATTTATATATATATATATTAATTGTTCATAATATATAATATCATCACATATACGTGATGATACTTAACTACTAGGTACAATGCATAAAATTGAAAACGCACAATACTAAAACTAATAATCCCTCCTGTGGCCAGTATTCCGGCAGCCCCTCGCTAGCAGCTCCCTGGTGTGCGGTGTCTTCCCAATGCGGAGGCAGTACTCCGCCACCTCCGCCTCGCAGTGCTTGACGTACCGATCCGCCTCTTGCTGGCGGATGCGCGTGACCGATCTTGCCATTTCCTTGGGCGCCCACCGGAGCTCCTCGTCTATGGCACGCTGTAGCTTATCGGCCCACCTCCATGCAGCGACGAGGCGCCAAGTGCCTATGACCTTCCTCACGAAGTACCTGTCTTCACACACCTCCTCGGCATGACGACGCGCCCGCCCCCAAAGCTCCGCCGCCTCCTTTTTCCAGGCGGCATCACGGGCTTCACAGGCCACCTAGTACTTGGCTTCCTCCTCCGCCATCTCCTTCTTGAATGCCACTTGCCTGAATTTCTCAGTCGGCGGTAGCGACTTCCACAGACAAAGATTGTACTGGCCCCAAAACCAATCCAAAGTTGGGGGGGGTCTGATGCAACCTCGTCAGGCGCCGCGTAGGGGTCCTCGTCGCTGCTAATCGAGTGAGCGTTCTCGGGGGGCAGCGACTCCTCGTCAGCGCGTGGGCAGACCGAGGCGCCATGGCAGAGATTTGAGAGAGAGAGAGAGGGCGAGCAAGGGGAGGATGTAGATGAGAACGTAGGCAGGACGACATGAGCAAGGTAGTATTTATTGGCGGCCGGAATCTAGATTGACGGGGACAGTACACACGCCGGTCGCCAGAATTTGAATTACACACGATTCCCGCAGCAAAATCCGTGTGTGAACATAATAGCTGACGGTTTCCAATACAGAACCGTGTCAAAATCTGTGTGTGAACATAATTGCTGACGGTTTCCAATACAGAACCATGTCTGATTAATGATCCCCACCACTCACCTACCAAACCTCGAGCCGCAAGATAGAGTGCCAATCGTGTGGGGGCCGGTTGTCTTGCCAGATCTTTACATTTTCTTTTTTGCACACTAGATATTTACATCGCCTGATGATTTTTTAACTCGCACACAAGTAAACAAAAATAAGATTTTTCAAACCGTTATGGTTAGGTGTTGCATGTAGATGTAGTTCAAATTTGAATTATGGTCATTAAATGGTTAGAAAATCACTTAAATATCTTTACAAGGTCAAATGACCCCTTTTCCAAATTTTCACATGACAGTTGTATTAGTGCATGTTAAACATAGATTTTTTTTTGAAGGCCGTAAGAGGAAGCTATTCCCCATTCGTCATGAAACATGCATTGTTCCCTCTCGGAACCACGGACCTTCTAGTGAGTTGCTCCGGTTTGTGAGGGGAGTGTGTCCAGACTTTTGTCAAACATGCCAATTTTTTTACCACATCATCTTGGTGGCATGACATGAAACCAAGCAAGGTTTCATGTTTTTGTGATCATTTTTTAATTTTTTGGAATTAAAATGCCATGGCACCCCATGCATGTGCTCATGCCTTGAGACCAATATGTTTGAAATTCCTTCTAATTTACTGCACATGGAATTAACTCGCATACAAGTACACAAAAATATGATTTTTCAAACCGTTATGGTTAGGAGTTGCATGTAGATGTAGTTCAAATTTGAATTACAGTCATTAAATTGTTAGAAAATCACTTAAATATCTTTAAAAGGTCAAATGACCCCTAAAATTTTCCAAATTTTCACATGACAGTTGTATTAGTGCATGTTAAGCATAGAAATTTTTTTGAAGGCCGTAAGAGGAAGCTATCTCCCGTTCGTCATCAAACATGCACTGTTCCCTCTCGGAACCACGAACCTTCTAGTGAGTTGCCCCGATTTGTGAGGGGTGTGTGTCCAAACTTTCGTCAAACATGCCAATTTCTTTACTACATCATCTTGGTGGCGTCACATTACATCAAACAAGGTTTCATGTTTTTTGATCAGTTTTTTAATTTTTGGAATTAAAATGCCATGTCACTCCATGCATACGTATGCATGTGTCCATGTCATGAGACCAATATGTTTGAAAATTCCTTCTAATTTACTTCACATGGAATTAACTCACACACAAGTGCACATATATGATTTTTCAAACTGTTTTGGTTAGGCGTTGCATGTAGATGTAGTTCAAATTTGAATTACGGTCATTAAATGGTTAGAAAGTCACTTAAATGTCTTCCAAAGGTCAAATGACCCCTAGATTTTTCCAAAATTTCACATTACAGTTGTAGTAGTGCATGTTAGACGTAGAAAAAAATTGAAGGCCGTAAGAGGAAGCTATCTCCCATTCGTCATCAAACATGCATTGTTCCCTCTCGGAACCACGAGCCTTCTAGTGAGTTGCTCCGGTTAGTGAGGGGTGTGTGTCCAAACTTTCTTCAAACATGCCAATTTCTTTACCACATCATCTTGGTGGCATGACATTACATCAACAAAGGTTTCATGTGTTTATGATTTTTTTAATGAAAATGCCATGTCACTCCATGCATACATATGCATGTGTCCATGTCGTGAGACAAATATGTTTAAAAATTCCTTCTAGTTTACTGCACATGGAATTAACTCACACACAAGCACACAAATATGATTTTCAAACCGTTTTGGTTAGGCGTTGCATGTAGATGTAGTTCGAATTTGAATTACTATCATTAAATGGCTAGAAATCACTTAAATGCCTTTAAAAGGTCAAATGACCCCTAGAATTTTCAAATTTTTGACATTGCAGTTGTATTAGTGCACTTTAGACATAGAAAAAATTTGAAGGCCGTAAGAGGAAGTTATCTCCAGTTCGTCATCAAACATGCATTGTTCCCTCTCGGAACCACGAGCCTTCTAGTGAGTTGCTCCGGTTTGTGAGGGGTGTGTGTCCAAACTTTCATCAAACATGCCAAAATTTTTACCACATCATCTTGGTGGCATGACATTAAATCAAGCAAGCTTTCTTGTTTTTCTCATCATTTTTTTATTTTTTTGGAATTAAAATGCCACGGCACTCCATGCATGTGCCCATGCCTTGAGACCAATAATTTTGAAAAATCCTTCTAATTTACTGCACATGGAATTAACTTACACACAAGTACACAAAAAATTGATTTTGCAAACGTTTTGGTTAGGCGTTGCATGTAGATGTAGTTCAATTTTGAATTACGGTCATTAAATGGTTAAAGAATCACGTAAATGTCTTTAAAAGGTCAAATGACCCCTGAAATTTTCCAAATTTCACACGGCAGTTGTATTAGTGCATGTTAAACGTAGAAAAAAATTTGAAGGCCGTAAGAGGAAGCTATCTCCCATTCGTCTTCAAACATGCATTGTTCCCTCTCAGAACCATGAACCTTCTATTGAGTTGCTCCAGTTTGTGAGGGGGTGTGTACAAACTTTCGTCAAACATGCCAATTTCCATTCCATGTCATCTTGGTGGCATGACATTACATCAACCTAGGTTTCAGATTTTTCTGATCATTTTTTTATTTTTTGGAATTAAAATGCCATGTCACTCCATGAATACGTATGCATGTGTCCATGTGGTGAGACCAATATGTTTGAAAATTCCTTCTAATTTACTGCACATGGAATTAACTCGCGCACAAGTACACAAATATGATTTTTCAAACCATTTTGGTTAGGCATTGCATGTAGATGTTGTTCAAATTTGAATTACGGTCATTAAATGGTTAGAAAATCACTTAAATGTCTTTAAAAGGTCAAATGACCCCTAGAATTTTCTAGAATTTCACATTATAGTTGTAGTAGTGCACCTTAGACGTAGAAAAAAATTGAAGGCCGTAAGAGGAAGCTATCTCCTGTTCGTCATCGAACATGCATTGTTCCCTCTTGGAACCACGAGCCTTCTAGTGAGTTGCTCCGGTTTGTGAGGGGCTGTTTCCAAACTTTCGTCAAACATGCCAATTTTTTTACCACATCATCTTGGTGGCATGACATTACATCAACCAAGGTTTCATGTGTTTCTGATTTTTTTGGAATTAAAATGCCATGTCACTCAATGCTTAATTGTGTCATAGCCGTTAGACCAACTAGATGATTCCCCGCGCGTTGCTGCGGAAACTATTCCCTAAAATTGATGTTTTACTCCACAAACCAACTCACCTAAAGGGATCAAAAAATAATAAACAAATGATTCTCGTTTGATACTGTTGTAGAACACAGGAGGGAGGGAGAGACGGAGAGAGAGATGCAGAACGGGAGAGGAATATTGTGGGCTTGTGTGGCTCAGATCCTCAGGCTGACAGTTCAAGGACCACATAAAAATGAAGCAAATCAAAATACCGATAGCAACGAATAGTTTGCAAAAGAATCATACTCAGGGCACCTCTTTTAATTTTATCTTTTGAATCGTACAAACCAAAATTAGTGTAAGCTTGTGACAGCAGGGAACTCTTCAGTATGACTATAAATGAAATGAGCAAAAGCAGCACATGAACTCTTTGTCTTAAGAGCCAATAATTTCCATAATTTCAGTTCTCTTAAAAAAGTAAATAATTTTTGAAACAGTTTCATTGATCCGTCCTCGACCATGCAAATGATGGAATTACAAAATAATCTATTTTATGCACCCATTGTATATTATCTTTACCTTTACCTTAAATCTACATGGAACATTTACATAGACTGAAGTATTGAGAAATTATTTTGGAATTCCAGCAAAGAAAGGAAGCGAGCCATGATGATTACCAGTAAAATATGTATATGGCTTGCCTCGAAAACATAAATTCGCATATTCCTCCACACTATTACATATGTGTGAAGTAATCTTCAGTAAGAAAAAAAAGAGATTAGAACCTGCAAACAACATGTAGCAAAGAGTAAGATTCTGTATAAATATAGCTATCTGAATATACATCAAACCAGAGGAATTTGAGGTGACAGATTATAAATATAGCTATCTGAATGTACATCAAACCTGATAGAGAAATTGGAGGTGGCAGATCAAGATGAGCGACAAGACTGGCATCATCCATTGACCAGTTTCAATGGAGAACAACAGTAGGGCAACCTGCAGAGCTTGTTCCAACAACAACAAAAATCAAGTGTGCACTTCGATGTTGTAGCCAATTAATTGCGAACGGAAATATTGACTGCTTCCACCAATTCAATCTGAACGCCTTGAATCTAAATCTGGTGCATAAACAAATTCAATGGGTAGAAAGCAATATGCAAGAGTGTGATGGGTTGGGGATTACTAATGAACAGATCATCATGCTCAAGGAGTGATACGGACTGGTACAGAGGAAGGTCCAAACGTGTACCTATAGAGGGTTCAGAACTTCAGATTCGCCGAGCAACCGGCCACTACGGTGCTGTGGCGACTGGGAGGGCTCGAAGTTCACCTTGTCCAGTACATGTAGTACCAGCAGGAGATGCATGTCGACGGCAAGGATTTCAGATTTGCTGAGCAGGCGGCCATGACGGTGCAGTACCAACGGAGAGGCCGTGAAATTCGCGTTGTCCAGTACATGTAATACCAACAGCAGATGCATGTCGACGGTGAGGCTTCAATTCACGTTGGTTTCTCAGGGCCGAAAATTAACAAATCTCGAGCAGAACGCAGAGTGGGGATGAAGGGAATGGAGAAGACGAGGAGGGGAAGAAACTCGATCGGGGGCGCTGGCACCAAGTACCTGAGACGATGACTGATGTGAAGGGAGCTGCTCAACTTCTCAAGGGGGACAACAATCCGCCATTTCTTCTGCATGTAGATGGGATCATGGGAGTATGGGACGGATCCGCATGAGCTGAAGGCAGTACCGCAGACGGGAGTCTTCGCACATGGAAGTGGCCCAGGTTGGGCGCGTCTAGGGTACAGGGTCGAGACATGGTCCTGATGCGTTGCTCCTCTCGTCGGCGGCGGATCTCTGGCTCTGCACGACGTCGCACCATCAAGGCTGAAAAAAAAATCAGCCCGGGAGTTCAGTCTCAAGAGCAGCCTGGTGGAACACTCCCAACGGCGTCGGAGCTACCTTGACCATGACTCCTCAGCTGTCATCCCGAAGACACAGGACACCACATGGGGTGCGGAGGAAGTTACAGAGATCGACTCCCAATCGTCACGGATAAATTGTTGTCTCTTTTTTAGAAAGATAACTTGTGGATAGTGGTCGATCGTTTTATGGCTAGAGAAACGGAGACACCGCTCATCTTCGGCTGGTTGCGCAGGAGATGGGACTGCATGAATGTGATGTGGCTTGATGTGATTGGATGCTGAGGTGTCTAGGCTGCATGTTGAGATAAATCAAGTAGTGGGGGTGAACTTCTTAAGTATATAGGATATGTTTGAAAATTTCTTCAAATTTGCTGCACATGGAATTAAATCGCACACAAGTACATGAAATTTGAGTTTTCAAACTATTATGGTTAGCTGTTGCATGTACATGTAGTTCAAATTTCAATTACGGTCATTAAGTGGCTAGGAAATCACTTAAATGTGTTAAAAGGTCAAATGACCCCTGAAATTTTCCAAAATTTGACATGACAGTTGTATTAGTACTGCAAAATTTCTCGTTCATTTAAAACACCATTCATTGCCACTTAACTCCAAATTCGTCTTTCACAGCTAATAAAAAATATCTACAACATCACACATAGTTGTTTTCTAGGAACCATTTGCGATGAAAATATCTGGGTCTATTTAAGTCTCCCTCCTTAAGCTTCGCCGGCTCGTCTGCTCCAGTGCCGGCAACCCCCGAATCCCCGAATCCCGATCCCCATTCCCGCACCCCTTCTTGCAAAGATGACACCATGGAAACGCTTCGTGAAGGCCCGTACGATGGCCGCGTCCCAACCGAGCGCCGCCGCCTACGCCGAGAGCGCGACCGCCTACGCCGAGAGTGCTGCTGCATCCGCATTGAGCACGGTCGCTTCCGTCGAGAGAACATCTGCGGCTGCCGACAGGGTAGCTGCAGCTGCCGAGACGGCTGCAGCTGCTGCTACGACGGTGGCTGCAAACGCCGAGAGCGCTCGAGCTGCCGTCCGTGCCGCCGACGTCGCCCTGGCCCGGGTCGAGGCCATCGACGCCAAGATTGAGGATGCACACACCAAGATATTCTAGGCCACCTCGGACTCCAGCATGCAACCCACGTTTGAAAAGGCGGTGGTGGCCATG
Organism: Triticum monococcum; assembly: GCA_034509565.1. Lineage (NCBI taxonomy): Eukaryota > Viridiplantae > Streptophyta > Magnoliopsida > Poales > Poaceae > Triticum > Triticum monococcum. The sequence continues at coordinate 635,560,022 of CM067847.1, read as the reverse complement.
GAGCACCTGCTTCCTCATGAGGTCGCCGAGCGGGAGCTAGAGATGTAGGAGGCGGCGGAGATCGAGGAGCACCGTGAGGAGGAGTTGCACGTGGCCGAGGTCAAGGTAGAGAAGAGTCTGTCCGTCGAGGAATCGGTAGTGGAGTACCAATGCGAGCTCTGGCGCAACCACTACTACGAGTACTACAATCTTGAGGGCGGCGCCCAGGATGAGGACGAGAATGCGGTCGACTTCAGCAGGGGGGACGCGGAGTCTACCAACGGCGGCATGTCGCCAGGACAAGTCATCGACGTCTCATCTCACACCGGCGATGCATAGGCCGGTGCGGCGGCGGATTTGTTAAAATTATGCGTACTTAGGCTTTGTTTTTAATGCTGGTCTTTTGTTAGAGCAATGTTTAGGTCAACTGGCTCTATTTAATTACTAAAATTGCTCGATTCAGTAAGTATGGTCTGTTTGGTGTACGCTCTTTTGTGTGCCCAAATTAGCAAGCAATGTTAAACTATGCAATGACGTAGCCGGGGAAATTTCCACCAAAATTTGAATTATCAAACTCATCCCATGCGTGTAAAGCCGAAGAATCGTTTGTGATGCACACAATCGTTCAAAGTGAATGGTCCGGCGGCACCGCGCGCAAAGTTTCCCTCCACATTTCCAAAATTTTGGCCTACTGCCAAAATATCTACCCCACCCCCTTTTCTTCCCAACCACAAGTCACATTTCCCCTATTTCTTCCTTCCTTGCTAAGCTATAGCCGCTTCCTCGCTCTCGCCGTCGCATCCTACCGCCGGTGTCGCCATGGTCTTCTTAAAAGACCTCTCCAGCGGTTCCTTCTCCGGCGACGACTCCTTCACCACTCAGGTATGCCTCTCCTCTCTCTCTCTCTACCGGGCTATGACTTGGAATGAAGGATTTTTACCCGGTGGTCAATTTGAGTCATTTCTTCCTCTTGTAGCTCCCTAGGACCATTAGTGGCAACGAATGGAGCAGGGTGGCTAAAGATCTATCTGCTCGTTGTCACCACCATTCTCCATGCGTGAAGCTAGTTGCGTTTGATTCTATGGATAGTGGGAGGAAGTTTCTGGCATGTGCAGAGAAGGTTAGACCCTCTTTCCTTGTTACAAATCATTTGTTAGATGTGATTCAGACACTATCACGGTCCCAGCCCATTCATACAACACCTTCAACCAAACGCATCCTAAGACAATGTTACAGTCTGTACCTAGTATCTTAAATTGTTTCCATCTCACCAGCGGTGCCATTAGAAAATTATTTGGCACTGCTTCAGCAGTTTGTGTAGCCAACTTTGGTCCACACATCCGAGCAGCCAAGCAGTAAAATACTAAATCTTTATGGCACAAAGGAACTGGGCATCGGAGCAACTTCGTGCTCCGGATTCGGGGTCCCTGATTTTTTCCGCTGCATCGGCTCGCCAGTGCAGGGCACCAGTGCAAGATGTAGCAACAGTTGTCTTTACGCTGGTTTTGGCATACACATTGGATGGTCTTAGTGCTATTAGTTCTATGTTACTAAATTTGTGCATGTACACACCTATTAATATCAATTTGATGTCATCCAAACACTGTCGCTATGTTGTTGCAGTTATATTTACCTTCCTCATAAAATGTTCAATTTTTTTATTTATTGTACATGAGTAAGAACTTGTAGCGTTGTTGTAGTTAATTATAGCTTCTGATGTTCCAGAATTTGGTTGTTGTCTCAGTACCAATTATTTCATTTGCACATTGACCTTTTTGAGAAGATATGTCATAATTAACATGTTTCTTCAGTTTTTCAAGATAAGCATTGGTGATTTTCTATGTTGCTATAAACCCATTTCCCCTAGAATTGTTACTGATCTAGTTTTAAATATTATAGGACGAATGGAAGTGTTCTTACTTGGAGTGGGTTGATCAAGAGTGGCCACGGTCTTTAAAGATATGCCTAGTGAAGCTCTGGAGCATGTATGAGGAAGAGAACAGACGTAGGCTTAGAGAAGCTGTTTTCCACTGAAGAATATTTGAAGATGCGGGATAAAAAGTTGAAGGTGGAGAATGAGCTCAGATTTTTTAAATCAGACTGTGCTAAGATGGTGTTGCCGAAGGAGGAGGCACTTTCCCAGTTGGCCCGTGCAAAATAGGTTCTTACTAAAATGAAAGTAGAGGTGGATAAGACGAGCCTGGATGATCTCGATTAGGGAAATGAATATATTGTTCTTATGAAGTTGAACTAGCTATATGTTGTACCGTGTTCTTTTCATGTAGCTACCGTACTGTCATGTTATAATATATTTATGTGCCTGATATGAAATTAGCAAACAGCTGTTTGATATGAAATGTGAATTTGCATAATACTGGAATTATTAATTGTAAACTAATAAACCTGCTAAATGTGTCATGGACCTTTGCTAACGGTTCTAGCAGTAAAAGCGCTTGCGATGGATAGCCCAATGCCACACAGCTTTCTTCATCAAATCATGTGTGATATAGTTGATAAAAGCAAACAGTTAACCAAGGCAGACTATGTGTGATAGTTACACCTTTCACACATGAGCCTACACATAAAACTGTGTGGGATGTACGTACGAACAAAAACGTTTTCCCTGGATTGACTGTGTGGGATGTACATAAGAACGAAAACATATTCCTTGGATTGATTGTGTGTGATATACATACGAACGGAAATGTTTTTCTGGGATTCACCGTGTGGGATGTACATACCTAGGGAAATGATTTTCTCGCATTACCGCGTGGGATGTACATACCTACAAAAATGATTGGGTTTTGATGCCTCGCCCGATCGCACCTGGCCCCAGCCTGTGTCCTAGGAGGGCCTATCCCCGACGATTTCTATGTCGTGTGGGAAGGACCCCCCTATCGCCCATACTCACTTGGTGACGGTTCCAAATGCCGTCGCGGAAAGGGGTTAAAAACTGTTTGTATAGCACCAATGCGTACTAGTGATTGTTCTTGTCCCCATCAATGATCTTATGATCTTTGGACATTGCCACAAGGTAGTTTCTTCTTTACGCCAAATATCTGCAAGTTCTTTTCTAATCTCTTCCATTCTAATTTTATCACTACCATCAAGTTGGGTTTTCTCAGAAAACATGTCAAGAATACCAACTTCAAGAAAAAGCTCTCTCTTCTTTTTCTTAATCCCTTCTTCGTTATTAATACTCCACCCTTTAGCTTTCTTCCTAAAAAGCCTACTGTTGTTCATCCACACATCCATCGCATATTTTCCAGGCATAGGTGTATTTGAAATGTCAGTGACCAAAATTTTAAAGTTTGGGTGGTCAAGCAACCATTTCTCAAATCAAAACATTTTTGGGGAGGTAACCCTCTGAGCACCCGTGTCAAGAATTAAAGGAATATGATCACTCCCTATTCTAGGAGAGCAGTTAACAGCGACAAGGGAAAATGAGCATCCCAGGAAAGAGAAACAAAGACTTTATCTATAACAACAAAAATTGGGGTTGTCTTGACTATTACTCCAAGTATAACTTCTATTAGAAGTATTGATTTCCATAATGGACCATTTATTTATCTTGTTATTAAAAATATGACAATTGATTATTAATGACCCCATTGTTCTTATAAGCAGTAGATCTGACCAGCACTACAAAAAAAATACACTTTCGTGATGATACGTGTTTGTCACAGTAGGTCGCGTTTTTTGTCATGCATGTACATCCATGACGATTTTATGACAGAATCAAAATAGTCATAGTTGTGCTGTCGTAGAAGTGTTCCATGACATTACCAAAATTATCATCACGGAACTATCCACTTCCATGATGTTAAATCGCGCGTCACAGAAGTTCTTTCGTCAAGGGTGACCAACACGTGGCATCCACCGTAACGGAACACCGTTAAGCTATCGGTTCCGATTTTGGATCTGATAACCCATTAAAAGCCCGGAGCAATGGGGATTTTCCACGTGTAAAATCATCATTGGCTGGAGGAAACACATGTCAGCTCCGCGTTGGCACAAGTGTCACTCAGCCAATGGACGAGATGCGCCTATGATATGTTGACATGTGGACCTGCCCAAAAGTGGCCCATAAAGTTTAAATGGGCCGGCCCAACTAAAGGCCCGCTAGATTTTGCGGACCATAATGGGCCGGCCTAGCTAAAGGCCTGCTAGATTTTGCGGACCATAATGGGCCGGCCCAGCTAAAGGCCCATGAGATTTTGCAGATCATAATGGGCTGGCCCAGATAAAGGCCCACAAGATTTTGCGCGCCATAATGGGTCGACCCAGGTAAAGGCCCACAAGATTTTTGCGAGCCATAATGGGTCGGCCCAGGTGAAGTCCCACAAGATTTTTGTGGACCATAATGGGCCGGCCCAACTAAAGGCCCACGAGATTTCGCCGACATTAATGAGCCGGCCCAGCTGTAGGCCCACAAGATTTTGAGAACCCTAGTAGGCCCGCCCATTAACTGGCTGCCATGTTTTGGGCCAATGCCGGCCCATATTTGATCTGGTCCATTATTGGCCTGCCACGTTCCGGGCCTAACAATGGCCCATATGAGATCCGGCCCGTTAAAAGCCTACCACGTTCTGGGCCAAATTACGGCCCAGATCAGGTCCGGCCCTTTAAGAGGCTTCGGGCTAAATTATGGCCCATATCAGATTCGGCCCGTCAACTGGACGCTATGCTTTTGTGCCCACTTGCTAAAGGCCCATTTCATAATTCGGCCTGATATTAGTTTCAGCCTGTTAAGGGCCCGTTTAACATTTTGGCCCTATATTAATTTTGGCTTGTTAAAAGCCCGTCATATAGTTGGCCTAACTACGGCCCGGTTTGCATCCGGCCTGCTTGCAGCCGATAATCTGATTGGGCCAAACAAGGTCCGAGAAAATTTTCGCCTGTTAAAATCCTGTGATTTGATTGGCACAATCATGGGCCGGGGTCCATTTCGGGCTGCTGCCGGCCCGTGAGAGCTGTTCAGCACGTTTCAGGCCCAACCTACTTCTCAGCCTCCTAAAAGCCCATTGAGTTTTCTTGCGAAAAGAGGGCCGGCGTTTACTCGGCCTATTAAAGGCCCAAATCTACTAGTGGACCAGTTTACATTTAGGCCTTTTAACGGACCAAGATGACGGGGCCCATGATGCAGATCATACATCGTGATTGCATGACAGCCTGATTATGTACCGTAATTTTACGGTTTGGCCAGTTTACTGCGAAGACATGATATATATATATATAGTAAAATAACTGCAACATCATGAATAAGAAAAAACCTAGACTATACAATAAAGAAATTACGGCATATTACATCCACTGGGCATCAAAGTTCGCCACTATGATAATAAAGGACAAGCAGACATCAGATTACATACACTGGGCATCAAAGATCGCCAGCAGTGCAACTAAACATGCCGACAAAATAATATACAAAACTGACATCACTTCAATAGAGTTCAAGAAAGGTTAGCCCTGCTGGGGAGCTGCAGCGCAAGCAGCTGAGCAAGCTGATGAGACTGCGCTTGTTTAACACTTATATCCTCCACTCTGAAAGATAAACAAGAAGACAGATGACATGTTTTGCACATAAAAGTATCAGTGCTGACAATTCATCACATTTCTTACGGACGAATAAAGTGACACAGTTTAAAATTGCATTAACACAATATGGTATTGTTGAGGTCAAGACATGGCAGGAAATGACATTGTGAAGGAGTTGGCAGCTTCATGACCCACTCGATTACAGATCAAGAACTCATAAGTATCGATGGTTAATGTGCTTTCAATTTATCCCATTTCAGATTGGCAAATAAAGATACTATTTAAATAATAGTAGAATGATATGACATTGTTCATAGTTAAGACATTGCAGAATATGACATTGTGCTGTAGTGGGTAGGTTCACCACACCACTGGATTACGGATCAAGAACAGAAGCATACATGCAGTGCAATATAAGATCACTTGCTCTGTATAGTTTAATTTACATGGTATGAAGAAGGAACTTGGTTGTACAACTGAAAACTTAAATTGAGAAGGACAAACTTTTGTTTATGAACTACATAATAAACTTTAAACATGCAATTTGATGCAAACACCAAAAATAAACAGTTGTTGCAGTCATGCCTAACCAAATATACATAACAAAGTTTGAAGGCTTGAGAAGGACAAACTTACATTATTGGTGAAGACAGGCTCTATAAAGCCCTTGTCCATGCTAATGGGGGGGGGGGCAATTCAAGATGTTCACCACATAATCTTCTTCATAAGCATTGCCTTTATTCTACATTTTGTTAAGAGTAAATATAGATGTGATAATATAAGAAAAAATGGAGAATATTTAAGATAAGATGAAGAGTGATGCTACATAACCAAGTAGCCATAAATGTAAGTACATCGATACACGCAAAAGGTACAAACAAGAGAAATGAACAGCTAAACTTCTTCAAAACCATCGGTGTTATCCAACCTTATGGTAAGAGTAAATATAGATCTGATGTGTAGAAAATGGAGGGCAAAGGAAAATAAGCTGCAGAGTGATGGTACATGAACAACTACCTGTCAATATAAGTACATTGATAAAGGACAACAAGTACTTACAAGAACAATGCAGAGCTAAAATAATTCATTGACATTGGATATATTGTACACTAATGTAACCATTTATACAGACCAGATAATTTGGAGCGAACAATTGATAAGCAAGCTATCATGCATACTGCTGTCACATAATGAACCAGGTATGTATGTAAGTACAGTGATACAGGACAACATGTACTAACAAGAGCAAAGCAGCGGGTAGCATATTTGCGATATCCTATCATTCTTTTCAAACCGGAATTCTTCTTCGAGCAAATTTCTCGCAAAAAAGATCCGTAAGGCACATGCAGAAAAGTAGAAGTTCAAATTGTCATGTGATTTCATAGACAGATCCTGGGAACGAGGCCAGTGCATAACAAGCTTTTTCCATTCAATGTCTTCTAAATTTAGCACAGGAGACTTCACCGGAAATTCGTTTATAGACTTGCCATCAAAGTGTGATTTCCTCAGGTAACACCGATACTGCTGCAATGCTTCCTTGAAAAGCACAAGCAAGCTTTGCTCGTCATGACTATCCATATTGACCCTCGCCCACTTACAACAATGTAATGTAAATCATTGACGTGTTCAATAAGCAGAAAACAGGAAGATAATAACCATGAATAATAGCACTTACACGTAAGTTGGACATGAAGATGTGAAAATGGTGTTTGTCTTCACTATAATCTTCCCATGATGGGAGTGTATGCACGTAGTCCCTAACAACATTGAAAGCATTGTCTTTTAAACTAGGAATAACTAGAATGGGGTTCCAATCTGCAGGAATTGGCCGTCTTTGCAGTTGGGATAGGTCTTCGGCCGGTGGACTTGCTGTACTTTTTCCTGGACTGGGATTTTTCTGTGGTACGGCTGGTGCTATGGCAACTGAAATCGGTATACCGTTTGCTGGAGTGCAGGTCCTGTGTGGTGGGGCTAGTGGTGTGGCCAGTGAAGTATGGGTACAGTGTGCTGGAGTCGGTCCTACGTTTTGTGTCACTGGTTGTACAACCAATATAAGTGGGGTGATGTCTGATTTCTCCGGCACCACCACGTTTTCAAGGACTTTGCTGGTGCTCCTTCAGGTTCGGCAAACACCCTCTTCCTTTTTGATGTCTGATGCACACGAACAAAATTTGAGTGGAAAACATGGTATGATGACAAATGGAATATGTATTGATAATGGATGGGCATGGCATCTCGACATATATGATGAGTAAACTAAGCAGATGGCGGTGCAACAAAGTAGAAGAAATGCAAGACAACATATGCAAGATACACGCAATCAATAAAACCTTGCCAAATTAGAACAGCCACCTTGATGGGTGAATAGGACATGCCATCTGTCTTTCACTCCTTGAGGTTAGAATAGTCATTAGCATCATATTCTGAACAAGAATCAACAGGTGGGGAGCGTATGAGTTTCATTGCATCTAGAATGGAACTCAATGCCTTGGTGCCAATTTTGTAAGTCATTGCGGTGTTCAGCTTCAAGAGTGGATTGCTGCTAGTGCGACACAAAGAAGCTACACAGATCATAGTGTAGATATAACGGGAAAACTGTAAGCATCAGAGTAAAATCAGCAAAGTGGAACTTGCTGGAATATATGTGCTAGTATTGCCGGTATGACTAGAAAAGGCTTTAGATACCAGCTCTCTTCAACTGAAGGTGCGGTACTATTAATATTTGTGTAACTCTCAAAGGCAACACAACTCCCCGCATTTCCTTACTATTCCTACAGGATTCAAGTGGGCAGGCCACTACAATTCCTATTCCCATGTTTACAAAATCCTATGAATCAAAGAGGCCCGAATAGTTCAAAGTGTCCATCACAACCGACCATATAGACCTCTACACTGCAAATGTCCCTGCTCATCTTCACTACAAGGAACATACTATACTACGATCATACTCCCTCCATTCCAAAATATAAGTCTTGGTAGAGATTTCCACTATGGATCACATACAGATGTATCCAGATACATTTTAGAGTGCAGATTCACTAATTTTGCTCCATATGTAGTCCATGGTGGAATCTATACAAAGACTTGTATTTAGGAACAGAGAGAGTACTTATTAAATAAGAATGGAAGAGGAACATGCTAAAGAAGAGCAAACAAATTTTGGATAATAAAATGTTCGTTGCGCAGTGCCCACACATGATGAACCAGAGCGCATTAAGAAAGCAACTCCCTGCTGTCTCTCTATATGTGGTGCACGTGCTTTTTCGAAAGTAAAGTAGGAACATTAGCTGACCAATTAAATGTTATCTGTTTTAGTAATATCAGCATCATATCAGATTTGTACTTGAGCAACAAGTTTGGAATTATGAGTGGCTCGTTAGCTTGATGGATTCAGGAGCAGTGCTAACCAGGTATGATGATGGTACTGAATATAAAGGCATGTATGCATGCAAGTTGCGTGACGTTTGTCATTTGGATCAGTCGACAATTTCAGGCGGTTGGATGAAGATCCTATGTCTCCTAACCCTTGTTCTTCCTCGTCCCTGAGTCTTCCGATACAGAACACCGCACGGGCCGCCGGCCGGACCATCGCCCCCACCGCTTGTGTTCCTCCGCCACCCCCACCCCCGCCCCACCCGCGTTGAGTTTTCTTCGTTCAGCGAGGCCCCACCACTGCCCCCACAACCACCATCCCCACCCGAGCCCCATCGTTCCCACCGGCGAACTCCGGCGAGCTCTGAAAAATCGACTGACCCTATTTTGAAATTTAGTCTACTGTGATTCAACTAGTGTGGAATATAAAAGGGGAAAACCATAAGCATTGGGAGTATAGTGTTGAGCGTGCCATGGCGGATCTGAAGGTGGAAACCAGACAATGGCAACTTTGCAACCAATGCTTTCTTTCAACTAGCAAGTAAGTGATGGACAAGAAATCAGAGTAAAGCAGTGGCGATGTATTTTCTTGCTGCGATAAATAAGTTGAGCAGATATGAAAGAGTACCGCCTCTGTTGCGGTGCCGTGTATGCATCTGCTGAGAATTTGACGGTGCTGCGGTAGTGATGGCTGTCGGTGGCGTGGAAGCAGATCTAGGAGGGTAGACGATGCCGGCAGGGCGCGGTGGACGAGACGGTCATAGGAGCAGCGTCGGCAAGGTGGACGACGGCGGGGATGAAGCGAGAGGACGGGATGCAAGGATCTCGGTCTGAAGCCGTGGATGAGAGAGGTCGATCTCTTATAATCGACGGCGGCGTCGGGGTATCAGCTCCGGCATGGTGGAGGAGGACGGCGGTGGATGGGGTGGCGGATGGAGGAGGCTGGGGTGGAGAGGGTGTTTTGGTGCCCACGGAGTACGAATGGGGAAATGGAGGTTGAGAGGAAGGGGGGAACCATGTCTTTAGGGCGCACTTGTCTCAAATGCAAGGAAATTTACAAACTTAGCCCCTGTTTCAAATTTCCTACATCACATCAATATTAGTCAGTTGGGGATAGGACGGTAATCTCGCATACACCGAATATTTGCCGACGAGAGTTTGTTTTGGGCGCCCACCGTGTATGAATCGGGGAGGGAGTCAATTTCGGCCGAGGACACACTGTGTTTTGGCGCCCACCGTGTATGAATCCGGGTGAGAGGCGGTTATGTCACGTTTGAGTGAAATTACAAACCTACCCCTATCGAAACCTATAGAAATTGAGTAGATAGGCTTTGCGTGGCAGGGATAGGCAGTAGTAATTTCCATCTCGCAGATTTTGGTTTCAGGCGGTTACTGCGACTTTCCCGCTTCGTTCAAATTTTGCAGAGTGCATGTTTACCATGCCAACTCAATTCGAATCCCGTCTGTATTCTATTTTTTTCGGGCGGGATCCATTTTCGATTGGAATAAAATTCTATATACATCACTTTTTATATATACTTTCAAAAGCACAACAAAGAATTCTGCTCCTTTATATGTATAATATGATTTACAAATACAATGATCTCAAAATCATAAGGTTGAATTCAAAAAATTAAACCAAATTATGTTCTTCTAAAATGTATGGATCAGTAACATCTACATATTAAATAACATAGATGCGTGTGGATTCATATGAGTATGCATGTTCGATAGATCAATTTTGGTTCGAGTATGGATTACATGTATCATCATCTCGAATTCAAATATTTGAATCCCTTTTATGTTCACTCCTTTCACGCCCATCTCTCTCGCATGCATGCTCCTTCATGTAGCTATCACGCTCTTTTCTCTAGCTCACACTGGTAGAAAAAGGGCCTATAGTCCCGGTTCCTGAACCGAGACTAAAGTGTCGGTACTAATGCCCCGACCCTTTAGTCCCAGTTCAATCCAGAACCGGGACTGATGGGCCTCCACGTGGGCAGTGCACAGAGCCCAGGCAGGAGACCCTTTGGTCCCGGTTGGTGGCACCAACCGGGACCAATAGGCATCCACGCGTCAGCATTTCTGTGGCTAGGGTTTTAGTTTTTTTTAAGGGGGGGGGTTTGGGGGGTTTTGGGGGGTTAATTTAGGTGTTTCATATATTGTGTTAGCTAGCTATAATTAATAGAGAGAAGTGTCCTCTCTTATGTCTGTGCTTGGTCGACGCTACGTACTATACATATGTATAGAGAGGACTAGACACGCTGGCTAGCTAGTAAGCAAACGAAGGAAACAGAAGATCGTCATGAACATATATGCATACAGAGAGAAGTGATATCGACCACCTCTCCTTCTCCGAGAGATTGGTCGAACAACAAGTTCTCGTATATCTATCTGACACTACCGGCTACATATATACAATAATTATCTCTTACAAATATAATCATACGGACTCAGGGTCCACATAGAATTCTCCGTCTTCAGGGATCATGTGGTCAAGAAAGAATGCTGCCAATTCCTCTTGAATTGCTCGCATGCGAGCTGGTGCTAGGAGTTCATCCCGCTTCCGAAACATCTAATTTAAAGAAGGGCGTCAATACATATATATATGAATGAATGAAACTCAACACAAATGATGGTAATAAAATAAAATTGTGAATGTTGTTATTTACATACTTCATATTGTTCTTTAGTGTAGCCCCGCTCACAAGTCGTGTGGCGGATGGACTCGCAAACATAGTATCCACATAAATCATTCCCTTGTTCCTGCCACAACCACTTTACAAGAAATAGAGGTTAATCAAACTGATAAGCAAGAATGCCAAATGGTATTGATGAAACTAGCGCTTGAATGACTTAGATGCGCTTAAAATGCTACTATAGTACTTACTTTCGGATGTCTAAATTGCAGCTCATTCGGCAGTCCCGGAGCTTTTCTGGTGAATTTTCTCCAAACCCTGTCGGACAAAGAAAACAATTACTTGATATATCAGGAAATGAACAAAGTTGCTGATATGGTGGATAATGATCGATTTAACTTACTTCTCGAGTATTTGAGTCATGTCTGCATAGTCCTTGGGATCTTTTCGTCTTGAGTCTAAGACGGTTACTAGTCCCTGCTCAAGCTTAATATGTAGGAGAATATAGTGGAAACTGCACACACATGCATAACTCATCAATTACATTACTATAACCTTGACTAATATATAAGGGAAACCGAATACGCACAAGACAGTAAAACTCACATGAAGTTGTAAGGAAAGAGTATTATACCTTTTTTTTGATTTATTATGAACGATCGTAGCAAGTTGGCCTGGGTAGCTGCGGCATGAAATTTAACCTGAGTTGCATCTATGAGATATGTGTTAATGAACCCAATATCACCGACTTGTCTTTTCTTCAATTCGACGATCTTCAATCTGCATAATATAGTGAGGATGATTATAAATACATGCAATGAAAGAGCTAAGCTATATAGAGAAACTTAATGACAGAAGTACTACTACTTACAGACAGTAGCAGGCGACCGTTGTTTTATCGAGGGCCAATTGATTGAAAAATTGATAGAACTACTCAAATGGAACAGGCAACAGATCAATTCCAACGAGGTCATGCTCCTTTTTAACTTTCACATACAAAGTACTCCTCCCCCCCCTAGAGTCTCTGCAGATTTTCAAGTACCAATCATGCAATCTTCGCATCATCGTTGTTAGAGATCTTTCATCTTTGACGAGAGGCTTTCCGTACTCGTATCTTTGTATCTGCATGTCCATGGGTTCATAATGTACTTCGTCGGGCAGGTAATCTGCAAGATTGCTATAACCGGGCACCATCCTCAGATCATTAGCTGCGACGTTGTGGGTAGGCACCTTGAGTGGGGGGGGGGCACGATTGCTTCGCTTGTTCGCCGAGCTAGGCAATTTGTTTCCCAGCTCATCGTTCTTTCAGCCTTTGATCACTGACAGTACTTCCCGACCGCTCCGCTTCGGCAAATTCCTTTCCAATAATGCGATCATCGTTTCCTTTCGACGGAAACTTGGGTGGTTTTGTCAGGGCAGCCAGAGTGCACGTCGCTTTCACCGGATCTACCTCCTCCTCCTGAGGTGGATGTTTCTTTGCTTTCACCCCTTCAAAGAAGTTCCTCACTTCTTCTCACGCAATCTCGGCGTTCTCCTCCGGGGTCCTCTCGTATGGTAACTTCTCTGGAGTCTTCACAGAAGGACCGAATCTGTATGTCCTCCCGCCTCTAGTTGTACTGCTAGACGCCGACCGAGCAGACGGAGCGGTTGTCTTCTTTACTTGCTTACGAGGCGGAGGAGAAGGACTATGATGCGCCGGAGCAGCTGGAGCGGCGGCAGGTCTCTTTCGCCCTTCCTGACGAGGCGGAGAAGGAGGAGGCTGGCTGCTCGGGCACGTCGGCACAGGCGGAGAAGGAGGCGGAGTGCCGCCACGCGCCGGAGAAGGAGCCGGCCGAGGGCCATGATCGTCACTCGCTGGAGGAGGAGGCGGTGGAGGAGGCGGAGTGCCCTGACTCGCCGGAGGAGGAGGAGGAGGCGGAGGCGGAGGCGTCCAGTTCGGAAGGTTGATGAGCTCCTTCCGCCATAGGCATGGAGTCTTCAGAGCAGACCCCAGCCGAGTCTCCCCTTCACCGGTAGGGTGGTCAAGCTGGAGGTCCTCAAATCCCTCCGTTATCACATCCACCATCACCCTAGCATATCCTTCTCGAATCAGCCGGCAATGAAAAGTTGCGCTGGGTTTAGTAGGATAAACAGAGCCAACAGCCGCCTTGACCTTCAAATTCATCCATTGCGTCATAAGGTGGCAATTTTGAGACTTTGTGATAGCATCCACGGGATAGCTGGCAGGAGCCGTCAAGGCATGCTCCAGCTGAAGCAGCTCCGGTGGAAGCCATGCTACTTCTGCGCTGAGATGGCGGGGTAGCTTCGGGGGAGGCTTCGGCAGTACGTTTGCTGCGATTTGCTTCTCGTTCCTCTATCGCGTCTACCCTTGCTTGCAGCGCCTGCATTTGGGTCTGCTGCACTTTTTTCCTCCTCTCATGGGATTTGTAACCGCCTGCGTCCGGAAACCCAACCTTCCATGGAATGGAGCCTGGCGTGCCTCGTGTCCGTCCAGGGTGCTCAGGATTCCCGAGGGCCATTGTGAGCTCGTCGTTCTCTCTGTTTGGAAAGAACGTCCCTTCCTGCGCTGCTTCGATATACTGCTTAAGCTTACTGACTGGTATGTCCATTTGATCGTTCGTCCAAATGCACTTCCCTGTTACAGGGTCCAGGGTTCCGCCAGCCCCGAAGAACCAAGTCCGGCAACGGTCTGGCCAGTTAATTGTCTCTGGTTCGATCCCTTTATGAACCAGATCATTCTCAGTCTTGGACCACTTAGGCCGGGCTACGAGGTAGCCACCTGACCCCGTGCGATGGTGAAGCTTCTTCTTTGCAGCATTTTGCTTGTTTGTCGCCGACATCTTCTTACTCTTTTCTGATGTCTTGTGGGCCACAAATGCGGGCCAGTGATCTCTGATCTTCTCATATCTGCCCTTGAATTCTGGTGTCTCATTATTTTCGACAAACTTATTCAGCTCTTTCTTCCACCTCCTGAATAGTTCTGCCATCCTCTTCAGAGCAAAAGAATTGATTAATTTCTCTTTAACTGGGTTCTCTGGATTATCCTCAGGCGGTAGGGTGAAATTTGACTTCAGCTCAGTCCAAAGATCATTTTTCTGCATATCATTGACATAAGACACCTCAGGGTCTTCTGTAGCCGGCTTAAACCATTGCTGGATGCTTATCGGGATCTTGTCCCTAACTAGAACCCCACACTGAGCAACAAATGCGCTCTTTGTCCTGAGGGGTTCAATAGGTTGGCCGTCGGGCGCGATTGCTATGATCTCAAACTTTTCATCCGAGCTCAACTTTTTCTTCGGGCCTCGTCTCTTTACCGAAGTTGTGCTCGATCCGAAGGGCTAGAAAAAAGAACAAAGACTTAATTAATATGTGTACATACCAAAACAATGAATGCATCAATCAGCTAGTCAGCATAGGCTTAACTAATATATATATATACCTGGCCGGACTCGGTTCGGTCACCGGAGCCGTCATCACGGTCTCCTTCTTGCACCGGCATTGGGTCACCGGAGCCGTCCTCATGTTCTTCTTCTTGCACCGGCATGAGGTCACCGTAGCCAGCTTGTTCACCCTCTCCTTCCAGACCATCGGTTTCGTTGAGAAACAATGAGATGGCATCTCTTCCTTCTGCGATTATGTCCCTCAACAACGCTTCTTTTGTTGCTTCGTCTAGGGCGGTGTCCATAGTTTCTACAAATATTTACAACATGGCAATTATTATTCAAACATGACAGATGGATATATTAGTGCCAAACGTAGAACTAGCAACCTAATCATATGTGATGCCCCAAGACCGGAGCTTCAGATGCCTTCCATGGTTTCCGGGTTTTTCGTCGTGTGAGTTGTTTGTTTCTTTGCTTTCATCTTTGCATCATGTGCATTGCATCATGCCATCATGTCATTAATCTTTGCATCTCAACTCAACTAATAAATTGCATAGTTGGTTGATCTATTTAAATCGAGGGAAGGGTGACTTCTCTTTATAACATATCCTCCCAATATTAGGGAGCTATATTAAAATATTCCATTGATTTGAAATTTACCACAACACACTTGCATGTTAAATCCCTTGGTCTTTTAATCTTCAATTTTTGACTCTCTAACCTTGCCAATAATTCCTTTTCCTTTTATCGAGGCTCTTCCTAAATTCTTAACATTTTTGGACACACCTAAAGTTTAGACACCATTCAAACTCCATCGGGGCAAGTTAAATAATTTTGGATTTAACTTCCCCTATTTTGTTGGAACCATTTTTGTTGGGTTGGAAATATTCCATAAAGCCTTACAAATATGTTCCATCATTTTATTCTTGATCATGGCCTCTTCTCCTAATTCTTTTGAACCCTCTCTAATTTTTTCTGCTTAAGAGGGTGAGAGAAGAGAGAGCCCAGCCGCAACCTGCAGCCAGGCCGGCCCATTTGCGTCAAGCCCAGCCCAGCGCCTATCTAACCCTAGCCCGACCCCTTCCTCTCGATCTCTCCCTAGTCTCGATCCTCTCCTCCCTCCTTGCGCCGTCAGGAAGAGAGACAGAGAGGAGCGAGCGCCCCGCGCCCCGCGCCCAATCTCCTCCGGCCCACCGATGAGTCCCTGTAGCACCTCGCCTCACTGTGACCTCCCCGCCAGCCCTGCCATCGCCGCCCTGCTGTGCGCCTGCCTAGCTGGCCTCCTCCATCACGCCTCCCCATCTAGTGCTCCCCTGCATCGGTGCCCGAGGCTGCGACTTCCTCGTCCCGATCCTTGGGCGACTCACCGGAGTTGAGCCGCCGGACCAGCAGCTCCAGCGCCACGCCTCTACTCCGCCCTCTATCGTGCTGTCCCGACGTGCCTCGTCCTCGTCGCCTTGCCGCACCATGCCCGTCGCTGGACCTCGCGTCGCCGGCAAGTCAAGAGGCCCGAGCTCCTGCTTCTTTCTTCCATGGCGCCGCTGCCTCGTTGCGCCATACCCCTTTGACCTGCTCCCTTCCGGCCAGGCCCGCCGCCCTAGAGAGCAGTGCCTCGCTGAACCTCCTCTGCTGCTCCCTGCATCAGTCCTAGGGCCGACCCTCTCATCCGCGAGCACTTTCGGCTGCTGCTGTTGTCGCAATGTTCCCGAACAGACGGCTACCTCCATTTGGTTTTCGTCAAGTTCAACGACGACCCGTGAAGCACATGGATAGATCAAGTTCCTCTCCATACGTGAACGACTACCATCGCCGAGACCGCAAGTACCACGACAACCCCGAAGGGATTCGGACCCGTCAAGTACCTCTCCGAAAAAACGAGCATGTACCACTACGTTCGGAGACATCGGATCCGTCAAGTCCAACAACGAATGGGTACAACTATCGGCGACCCCGAACGTCTACATAACGTGAACCTCTACCATCGACCCTAGAGCATGCGAGATCGACTACTTCCACTACCGTCGTCGCGAGAATACCTACTTCCCTCTACGAACGAGAACCGTCTCCTTTGCACGCTACAAAGGTATAACCACCGAGATCGACGTCCGAGAACGAATGCTTGTGTTGTATGAGACGCCCCCTTTGTCTGCACCGTGTCCATTTTGACACTCGTTTCCATGCCCCTAACCCGTGGGAATCCGGTTACCGGGAGCACCCCACCGTTCATCACATGACACGCTCCCGTCACTTTCTTTTGCACCGATGTCTCATTGAGTTGTCGGATCACCCGGAATGTTGCCGTGGCACCATTTCCGTGGTAGTTGGCATGGCACCCTTTTTGTTCCGCGATGATGACCAAATGCTTCCTAATGCACTTGTCAACTTTTAATAAAAATTGCATAAACTTGTTCATGTCATCCGCATCATGATAACAACAATTAAAATGTTTAAATTGTTGTTGCAATAAATTACTAATGCATATGGGGATTTACCGGATTTGTTGTTTGTTATATCCGGCCCCATTTAAACTGTTTAATGGGTATAGTTTTGTTTTGCTTCACCTCTTGCCATGTTAACCAACATTTAATATTGTTGGGTACCTAACCGAGAGTGAACTAAATAATTGTTGTGGTGTTTTGTCAATATGCATCCCGATGCATATTGAGCTCCACTTAACTTGTAGGTTTTTTTCCGCTCTTTTCCATGCCATGCATATTTTAAACCGGACATGCATCATACTTAGTTGTGCATCATGCCATGTTCATGTGTTGGTTGTTTACTATGTTGTTTGCTGTCTTTCCGGTGTTGCTTCTTCGGGTTGGTTCCGATAACGTCGCGTTTGTGAGGATTCGCTCGTCTACGTCCGTTTGTCTTCTTCATGGACTCGTTCTTCTTCCTTGTGGGATTTCAGGCAAGATGATCATACCCTCGAAATCACTTCTATCTTTGCTTGCTTAGTTGCTCGGTCTTTTGCTATGCCTATGCTGTGATACCTACCACTTGCTTATCATGCCTCCCATATTGTTGAACCAAGCCTCTAACCCACCTTGTCCTAGCAAACCGTTGATTGGCTATGTTACCGCTTTGCTCAGCCCCTCTTATAGCGTTGTTAGTTGCAGGTGAAGATTGAAGTTTGTTCCTTGTTGGAACATGGAGATGTTGTTCCTTGTTGGAACATGTTTACTTGTTGGGATATCACATTATATCTTATTTAATTAATGCATCTATATACTCGGTAAAGGGTGGAAGGCTCAGCCTTATGCCTGGTGTTTTGTTCCACTCTTGCCGCCCTAGTTTCCGTCATATCGGTGTTATGTTCTCGGATTTTGCGTCCCTTACGCGGTTGGGTATATGGGAACCCCTTGACAGTTCGCTTTGAATAAAACTCCTCCAGCAAGGCCCAACCTTGGTTTTACTATTCGCCACCTAGCCTTTTTCCCTTGGGTTAGGCCAGCCCAAGGGTCATCTTTATTTTAACGCCCCCAGGCCTGTACTTGTCCATGTGTTGGTCCGAAACAGAGCCACTTGCGGCGCCACCTCGGGGAAACTTGAGGGCTGGTTTTAGCTGTACGTAGTGTTCATCCGGTGTTGCCCTGAGAACGAGATATGTGCAGCTCCTATCAGGATGTCGGCGCATAGGGCGGTTTTGCTAGACTTGTTTTACCATTGTCGAGGATGTCTTGGAGTACCGGGATACCGAGTCTGATCGGAATGTCTCAGGAGGAGGTCTATTCCTTCGTTGACCGTGAGAGCTTGTGATGGGCTAAGTTGGGACACCCCTGCAGGGATTTGAACTTTCGAAAGCCATGCCCGCGGTTATGGGCAGATGGGAATTTGTTAATGTCCGATTGTAGAAAACCTGAAGTCGACCTTAATTAAAATGAATCAACCGCGTGTGTAACTGTGATGGTCGCTTCTCGGCGGAGTCCGGGAAGTGAACACGGTTGTTGGAGTTATGCTTGACGTAGGTCGTTCTAGGATCTCTTCTTGATCATAGTTTCTCGATCGTGCTTTGCCTTCTCTTCTCGCTCTCATTTGCGTATGTTAGCCACCATATATGCTAGTCGCTTGCTGCAGCTCCACCTCCTACCTTTACCTTACCCATAAGCTTAAATAGTCTTGATCGCGAGGGTGCGAGATTGCTGAGTCCCCGTGGCTCACAAATACTTCCAAAACCAGCTTGCAGGTGCCGATGAGTTCGTGTAGACGACGCAACCAAGCTCAGGAGGAGCTCGATGAAGACCTTGTCTTTTGTGTTGTTTTGTTCTAGTTGATCAGTAGTGGATCCTAGTTGGGGTCGATCGGGGACCTTTGCCGCATTTGGGGTTCTTCTTTTATTTTCGTTCCGTAGTCGGACCTTGATTGTATTTGGATGATGTAATGCTTTATTCATGTAATTGTGTGAAGTGGCGATTGTAATCCAACTATGTATCTCTTATTCCTTATTATATTACATGGGTTGTGTGAAGATTACCTCACTTGCGATATATGCCTTCAATGCGATTATGCCTCTAAGTCGTGCCTCGACACGTGGGAGATATCGTCGCATCGAGGGCGTTACAAGTTGGTATCAGAGCCTTCCCCGACCTTAGGAGCCCCCCCTGATTGATCGTTTTTTAGCAGCCGAGTTGTGTCTAGAAAAATGTTTGAGTCTTTTAGGAATTATATATCGGAGAGTTTAGGAATTCTTTTTTACTTCCCAGTCTCCTCATCGCTCTGGTAAGGCATCCTGACGTAGAGTTTTGACTCTTTCTTCTCAAATTTCACTAAAAAATTTTTTAGGATCACGTGGGTATCTTGGAATCGTTCCGATGGTTTTATGATGAGAACATTGTCTTGGTGCCTCCTGTCAGGGGTTTTGTGGAAGTGTCCTGGGGAGTTGAGCTCTGAGGTGTTGTCGTCATAATTTTATCGTTGCAGTTCCGGAATACCTGAGTTTAGTACGCCGACATCGAAAATCTCTTTTATGCAGTTCGTTGGTGAGATAACCTCGACGCCACCCAGTACTGGGGCGGGAGTTTGGGAGTATTGCCATAACTTGTATAACGGATGCTTTTCGAAGGTTGAGGTAGATGATTTCCGAAGATTTCTTGGCTATGTGTTGAAGGATGGATACAGCTGGATGTAGGATTTGCTAGTTTGGGTGAGATATTATGCTTCCCCTATATCCCCAACACCTGATTGCATAACCGGAAAATTTTGGGAGTTTCATAGGTGGGAATTCAAGTAGCTCTTAGGATATCTTTCCGACATATGTATGATATGAAATTGGGGTTTGACGTCTAGTGGTCCGCCTATTCACGGTCATTTTTACAGTGGTCTTGTTGTGTCTTAAAGAGTCCTTGGCTATGCCAACTCGGGGACGCTTCGTATGTCATGTGCACTGCCTTGTACATGATGGTGCTGTACGATCGAGCCCGTGTAGGCCCCACCACAAAAACTTCGGACGAAATCTCTATCATATGTTTGTTCCGGCTTATTCTACAAGCCAACCTTTTTGTTTTTATTTTGAGTTGTGGTATTTGAGTTGCTTCAATGTCAAGTGTTGATTCCATACCTTTCCTAAATGGTGTTCTCATACTCCGATGTGGATACCAATCCTTTTTTATCATCTAGATTGTCTTATCAATCCTTTTCACCGGTGTGTTTCTCTTCAAGTGGATCCGAACATTTGAACAACCGCAAGATCAAGTATCAGTTCTTCTCAACGGTGTTCGTTTCATCCATTCCAAATTGTCTTTGTTTTTCCCACCCCCCCTCCCTTTGTTTTTTCTCCAAGGATTCAGATCTCTAAATCAAGTATGCTTTTGTTCTTGTGAAGTCTCTCCATTCTTTTCTATCAATATTCTTATCCGGTGATTCTCATGAAGATTTTAACGGAGCTTCTAGTTCATCGTTCTTTTTTCTTTTTCTTCTCCGGTGGATGCAAGCCAAGCCTTGTGGAGCATATCCTTTTTTCCTCGTTCAAATACCTTCTCATCCCGGTGCACCTCATAATCATCCACTTATTGCTATTTAATTGTTCCGGAGTGCTCAAGATATCTCGAAGATTCATGTTTTTTCACTCTGCATTCATTCAAGCTCTGTCGAGATTGTTATCTCATTCAAGCCATTTTAGTTCAACCAGTGCAATCTCTCTTTTAAATCGTTCAACGGTGTTTCTTTTGAGTGGGCCCTAACCCACAGGTCTTTTCCCCGGATCTTACCTGACTCTTCTTATTCTCCCGGAGATATCCTTAAAATTCTTTTCGAAGTTTGACATAAGAATGAATTGTCATCGGTCAAATGTTTTTCTCCAAGATCTGTCATTTCTGTCATCTTTGGCTCAACCTCTCCTCTTTTAATCATTCCGGAGTGTCTAAATAATTTTGGTGGTATTTCTCGTCGTCTTTCTCAGTTTAGAAGACCGAAGAAGATTCTTCTTTCAACCTTGCTCCATTCTCTTCAAGTTTCGTCATTCGAGATTGTTGCAATCCTCTCATAATTGTTTTCGATTGTCAGAATTCTTTCTCACCCATCCGGAGTAATTCAGAAGTATTTTCAGTTTGATTCTCTGAAGGCCATTATTTCGGGATTATTCATTCTCAGCTTTCAGTTATCATTCTCCAATTTTACAGGCAGAGTGCTCTCCAAATTATATCATTCTTATTCCTTCCCTATCTTGTTTTAACCGGAGTATTGTGCCCCTTTGTTCAAGTTCTTTTCGCCTTATCAAGCCTTGCATCTCTTTTCAACCGGAGTGCTGTCCGACTTTGTTCTTCCTCGTTCCTCTTTCCTAACGGAGTGATTTCAATTTCGTTCATCTCCGCTGCATTCTTTTCTTCAATTTGTTAAACCTCTCAAGGTTCTTTGGTCTCACTCATTTGTCAAAGAAGCAACTTAGTTTTACCTCTTCTCGTTCTCTTCCATTTTCCCTCCGGTGCCATTCTAGATCTTGGGACGAGATCCTTTCGTAGTGGTGGAGTGTTGTGATGCCCCAAGACCGGAGCATCAGATGCCTTCCATGGTTTCCGGGTTTTTCGTCGTGTGAGTTGTTTGTTTCTTTGCTTTCATCTTTGCATCATGTGCATTGCATCATGCCATCATGTCATTAATCTTTGCATCTCAACGCAACTAATAAATTGCATAGTTGGTTGATCTATTTAAATCGAGGGAAGGGTGACTTCTCTTTATAACATATGCTCCCAATATTAGGGAGCTATATTAAAATATTCCTTTGATTTGAAATTTACCACAACACACTTGCATGTTAAATCCCTTGGTCTTTTCGTCTTCAATTTTTGACTCTCTAACCTTGCCAATAATTCCTTTTCCTTTTATCGAGGCTCTTCCTAAATTCTTAACATTTTTGGACACACCTAAAGTTTAGACTCCATTCAAACTCCTTCGGGGCTAGTTAAATAATTTTGGATTTAACTTCCCCTATTTTGTTGGAACCATTTTTGTTGGGTTGGAAATATTCCATAAAGCCGTACAAATATGTTCCATCATTTTATTCTTGATCATGGCCTCTTCTCCTAATTCTTTTGAACTCTCTCTAATTTTTTTACTGCTTAAGAGGGTGAGAGAAGAGAGAGCCCAGCCGCAACCTGCAGCCAGGCCGGCCCATTTGCGTCAAGCCCAGCCCAGCGCCTATCTAACCCTAGCCCGACCCCTTCCTCTCGATCTCTCCCTAGTCTCGATCCTCTCCTCCCTCCTTGCGCCGTCAGGAAGAGAGACAGAGAGGAGCGAGCGCCCCGCGTCTCGCGCCCAATCTCCTCCGCCTCACCGATGAGTCCCCGTAGCGCCTCGCCTCACTGTGACCTCCCTGCCAGCCCCGCCATCGGCGCCCTGCTGTGCGCCTGCCTTGCTGGCCTCCTCCGTCGCGCCTCCCTATCTGGTGCTCCCCTGCATCGGTGCCCGAGGCTGCGGCTTCCTCGTCCCGATCCTTGGGCGACTCGCCGGAGTAGAGGCGCCGGACCAGCAGCTCCAGCGCCACGCCTCTACTCCGCCCTCTGCCGTGCGGTCCTGACATGCCTCGTCCGTCGCTGGACCTCGCGTCGCCGGCAAGTCAAGAGGCCCGAGCTCCTTCTTCTTTCTTCCATGGCGCCGCTGCCTCGTTGCGCCATACCCCTTTGACCTGCTCCCTTCCGGCCAGGCCCGCCGCCCTGGAGAGCAGCGCCTCGCTGGACCTCCCCTGCATCAGTCCTAGGGCCGACCCTCTCACCCGCGAGCACTTTCGGCTGCTGCTGTTCCCGAACAGACGGCTACCTCCATGTCGGGGGTGCTAATCCACGAACACCTATGGGACCAGCGGACCGAGCCCCTTTCGGTTCGGCGGGGGGGGGGGGGGGGGGATCGCACGAAGAGCAGATTGAGGCGAAGCACACGAGCACACGATCAGTTTACCCAGGTTCAGGCCGCACGGATGCGTAAAACCCTACTCCTGCTTTGTGGTTTGTATTGAGTTCTTGCTCGGGAGCGCTGAGTGCTACAGTACACACCAGCAGCTAACGAGACCGAGCGTGAGTGTTCTCTCTGATCCACCTCCCCCCCTCTACGTTGTGCATGGGCCTCCTTTTATACGCTCAAGGGGTCACCGACAGGTGGCAACGTAGACAAGGGTAAAAATGGAAAGATGTTGCGGTTGGCACCACCGCCTGCTACAGTGTATCATACCTAACCCTGACGGCAGGGGACAAGGGCATTAAATGCCCGTCTGTGTCGCCCAAATAGTGCAAAAGGGACCGCTAGGGATGCCACCGCTCGCCACGATGGCAATCTTGTCAGCGCTGCTTGCCACCGTGTACCGCTGGCTGCACAGCCTCCCGCCACGTACGCCTGGAAGGGTCCCAGAGCGACACGTTGGTGGATGTGCTGGAGCGCAGGTACGGAGTGGAGGCTTGCCGCGGCAAACGCCTTGCCGCGGTTGTTGTCTTGTCGCGTCTGGGAGCTTGTCGCTCACCGGGCCTTGCCGGGACGCGAGGCGCATCGCGGCAAGTTCCTTGAGATGCCTTGGTTGGCCTTCCCGGCAAGCTCCTCTTGCCGGGGTCTTGTCTCCTTGGCTTGGATACTTTGTTCTTGAATGGCTTCAAAGGAACAACGGAGGACCTTGGCGGTCACCCGGCAAGCCTTGCCGCGGGATGCTGCGACTGCCCGTGCACAAGTTCGAGATACTAGGGTACCCCTACTCTAGTACACCGACAGGAGCCCCCGGGCCTGGGCCATACGGTGCCGAGCGCTGTTGGGCCAGGCCCAAAACAGGGCACGGGCACGCGCGGCCTGGGTTACGCCGTATCTCTCCCTGTATCCACCGCGCCCTCCCCGAACAGCACGCGTCGAATGCGGCATCGTGGGAGAGATCGCGGGTGGTTTCTTTATTCGGAAAGGCGGAACGTCCGCAGCCTCCCTCTTTATAAGCAGAGGAAACAGGGGTAGTGCGCCCATTCACCCCTTTCCATTCCAATCTCGGAAACATCCGCCGCTCCTCCGTCTTCCCAAAGCTGAGAGAGAGTAGCGCCCTGCCCCCCATCGCCACCAGCACCACCAACGCCGTCGACCTCCTCCACCACTTCCACCATGGCTCTGAAAGCCGACAACGGGAAGGCTGTGAAGTCGACCGAGGCGCAGCAGCTTGCGGCGCTGTGAAAGGAGCAGGCAATATTCCCCCCCCCCCCAAGCTCGCCGCGAAGGAGCTGAGGGAGTACTACTACCTCTTCTGGTCGACGGAGACGCGAGCGCATCCGAGCACGAAGGTACTTCCAGCATCCGCTTGGAAAATGGCTCCAAATGGATATCCCTTCTTCGCTGTGTTCTTCTACTGCGGGCTCTGCCCGCCTTTCTCTGAGTTTTTCTGCGATATCATGAACACCTACGGGTTCTGCTTCCTTGATTTCACCCCCAATGTTGTTCTGACCATGGCAGTTTTCGCACATCTTTGCAAAAACTTTGTCGGGGTCCATCCAAATGTAGCCCTTTTCCGCCACTTCTTCATGCCCCGAGAAGAGAGAGGAGAACCTTTATTTGGCGGAATCGCCTGGATCTCGAGGGCCGGCAAGAAGGACTCTTATCTGGAGGGAGAGTTCCGCGGCAAGTGGGAGGAATGGAGAGCAGACTGGTGCTGGATTGTCGAGGAGAACCCGCAGCCGTTTACCGTCCGGCGCCAAGTCCCAGCAGCACGCGGCAGCGATTGGAGCGACGTGGCCCCGGAAGACGATAGGATGAAGATTGCTATCAGCCGGATCCAACGCCTCAGGCTTGCCGGGCTTACTGTAGGCGCTGTTGGCGCAGATTTTCTTCGCCACCGCATTGCCCCCTTGCAGGAACGGAGGAGACCCGCCTAGGAATTCAAGAATGCGGCGGATATCATGAGGCTGTGTCCGGGCCTCAACTACAACTTCACTGTTCTGGAGCTCAACGCGATGCTCCAGGAGCTGTTCAAGTATGACCCTGAGCATCCCGAAGTGTTCAGGTTGCCGCAGGGCATCGTTCCGCTGTGCAACAATTCCGCGCTCGACCGCATCCGTGCAATGATGCCGTTGTGCGATTCGCATGGAATTTTCCCAACTTGGCAAGAGCCTGCAGACGATGTCGTGCAGGAGTTCTTCGACGCCTTGGTAGAAGTGCCTGTCCGCTCTGATGAAAAGAATGGCCTCACTCGCGACACCACCAATGCGGAGTTGAAACGCATCGCCACCAGGCTAGAAGAGGCGGCGGCAGCCGCAGCTGCGAGCGAGTTTGGATTCACCGTGGAGGAGGCAGAGGCAGCAGAGGCGGCAAGCCGTGCCGAGCGAGAGGAGCTTGCCGGCAAGAAAGAGCTTGTCGGGCGAGAGGAGCTTGCCGGCAAGAAAGAGCTTGCCGGGCGTGACCTCGAGTCGAGCCGGCCCGCCGAGGATACGAGCGGCTCGTTGGAGATCAACTCCTCTTCCTCCTCATCCTCAGACAGCTCGCTGCAAGCAGAGCCCCCATCTCCACCAAGAAGGCGTCTCCTCAAGGCCGGGGATGTAGCAAGGCGGAGGGCGAGTCGACAGTCGCCGTGCCGCGCGACACACTCCACCGCGGCAAGCACTGTCGCCGCGGGAGCACCTCACGCTGCGGCGGCAACTGGAGTGGGGTCCACCCGGACCAGCGCTTCTGCTCCTGCCGCTTCTCATGCCGCGGCGGCAGCCGGAGCGGGGTCGTCTCAGACCACCGCCACCATTCCCGCCAAGCGGCCAAGGGAACCTACTCCTCCGCCTTCTCGCGCCGGACGTGAGCCGGACTTTGACTTCTCCGCGTTCAGCTCCGACGAGGAAGAAGAAGAGTAATATTCTCTTGTTGTACTTGTAGTGCTTCAATCCTTGCTATTTTGTCTTGTATCTCATTTCCTTTTTAGGACTCTGGCCCAGAGAGCAGCAAAGAGAGCCAAGGCCCCGGTGATTATCATCGAGGACAAACCCAACGCGACAGCAGGTGGTGCGCCCGAGACAACCTTGCCGGACCCGGCAACTATTCTCCAGAGCAGCCCCCAGCATAAGTATATGGTTCACTATCCGCTATCGGGCGCGCATGGAGATTCTTGCTTTGCTGATATCTGATTGTTGGTTTGTGTAGGAGCAGAGCAGCCCCACCAGGAGCGCCCGGAGGACGGCCCCGAAATTCCAAGGGAGAGTCATCCGGCAAGGGAGAGGTCTCCGGCAAGGGAGAGTCCCCCGGCAAGGGAGGGGTCTCCGGCAAGGGACAGCACCAGTGGCCGCCCGGCGGCGGAGACCACGACTGCAGAACCTGGCACAGGTAATCTTCTTGCTTCAAAACTTCCCTTGGGTTCTTCTTCTTTTTTTTGGATATTCGCTTGACTCTTCTCCCTTTTCCGGCTGTCAGATCCATCTGCTGTGGAGCCAATGGAGACCGAGGTTGCCGCCGACGACGCCGCTGCCGCCGAGGAAGTAGCCGGCGCTGACGATCCCACTGGCGCAAAGGCCGCCAAAGCTGCCGCTGCAGAAGCAGGCGGGGCATCTGGCAATCGCACTGACGGCCCTGAGGCCGCAGGAGCGCCAGGCGCTACGCCGACCGCCGATCCCTCCGCCGCTGCTGCAACGTCAGGCTCCGAAGAGCCCCAGCCAGGCGTCTACTTGAAGGCCGGGGATGGCATCTTCATCAACCTCCCCTGGGCGTCAAGCTCCAGGGCGCCGGTCGAAGGAGAGAGCTTCGACGGAGAAGTGCTCGCCTCCGCTGGGCTGGCGCTGGTTGACGCGCCGAGCAGCAGCAGCGAGCCTAAGGAGGAGCGGCTGCTGCGGAAGCTGGTGTCGCTCTACCGCGCCCGGCAAGCCAAGCTGGAATCCCGCGAGGCGCTTGTCGCGAAGGCGGGAGAGGACATCGAAAGGCGCGCGGAGGAGCTCCGGGGTCACAACCAGGAAGCTCTCCGTTCCCTGGGAGAGGAGCGGGCGCGACTTGACGAGGAGCAGAAGGCCTTCCTCCTCGAGCGGGCTTAAGTTGAAGAGCAACAGCGGCTTGCCGCTGAAGAGCTGTCTGCGCGGGAGGGCGAGCTGGTGCAGCGGAAGGTCAATCTTGACGCCCACGAGGAGGAGCTTGCCGCGCGCGAGCGAACATTTGGCGGAGCCCTCAAGCAAGCAAAGGATGCTGCCGCAGCTGCCGAGGCCGCCAAGAAGGAGTTGGAGACGAAAGTGGCGCAGCTGGAGGCCGATCTCAAGGCGAGCGGTGAAGAGCTTGCCGCGCTCAAGCGTGAGCGGGAGAAGGACGCCCACAGCCACTCAGAGCTGCAGGCCCGTCTCGCCGAGAAGGGCAAGGAGCTTAGCGCCGCCGAGGACTCCAACGCAGATCTTGAGTTGAAGCTGACCACTTTGACCAAGACGCTGGACGGCGCCAGGGAGCAGGAGACGGCCTTGAAGGAGGAGGTCAAGGCTGGCAAGGCGCTGCTGGCGAGTGCTGCTACCGCCCAGAATGCTTTTAGGGAGACTGTGGAGCACCGGACGGAGGGTCTTGTGAATGTTGCCGCAGACATCGACAGGGAGCTGGCGTAGTTGGGAATGGAGGATCTCGGATATCCCTCCGACGAGAACCTCCAACCCAGTGGCAAGCTCACCTTGTTCTTCAAAGGCATGGCGACGGCCCTCCAGCGGCTCCGGGAGAGGATCCCAAAGTAGCTGGCCGACGAGTCCCGCAAGATCTGCGCAGGAGCTCTTCAGAAGGTGCTGGTGAAGGTGGCCTTCCGCAACCCGGGCCTCAACCTCACCAATGTCCTCAGGACCTTGCCGCCGGATGCCGATCTGGAGGCGCTCAAGACCCTTGTCGCACCTATTGTGGACAAGGTGAGCGGGATCAAGAGGGTTGAGGGCGATCGCATAGACTAGGCCGCCCGTTTTCTTCTTTTCTTGTCGCTGCTGGTCATGTTATGAGAACAATCAGTTAGAGCTGTGGCAAGCTACCTTGTAATATAACTCTATTTCGTGTACTGATTGCAATGTTATTTCCTTTACTTGATTCCTTCCTTTGTATGTTTTTGCCCTACGCTTTTAGGGAACTTGCCGGCGCAGGCACCTTAGCCGTGAGCGCTGAGTGCGGGATGTCAGCAGCCTGCTAGCGGTGCCTCTACCGGCAAGAAACCTTATCGCAACTAGTCGCAGCTCACTTAAGTTGTTGAGCGGACTCGAAACAAAGTAAGGGCGCAACTAGCTACGAGTTGGTTCCTCCGCGCACAGGTTTTCCATACGAAGTACGGTCGTTCAAGGAAGATAACTTAAAAATTTAAAAAAGCTGATTGCTCAAACTTTGGCAACTTAGCTTTTCTGTCGTTTGCTTCCCGGCAAGGCAAAACTTTCTTGAACGATGCCTGGTCCATACCATTATCTTCTCCTTTCCCCCCGGCAAACTTGTGGGCGAGGGAACCTTCCTTTCCTTGAGAAAAGAAAATGGAGAAAATAAAGAAATGGAGCCTTATGGCTCGTTGTTGCTTACCGGGGGTAAGTGCTGCACAAAGTGTCAGATAACACATGCAAAAAATAAAAAGCATGAAATTGACAAGATGTGCGGAGCACATGAGCTTTATGCACGGGGTCTGTGCCCGGCTTTGTACAAAGGATTACATGCAACAGCGGCAAGACTTGTACAAAAGGTGGTTGCCGGAACGGGTTCCGGCAACCGTGCCTTACGGGTAAAACTTACGAAGATGCTCGATGTTCCAGGAGTTGCTCACTGGAATGCCATCTTCGGTCTCAAGGCGAACAGCGCCAGGCCTAGTGACTCGTTTCACCCGGTAAGGGCGTTCCCACTTTGGCGTCAACTTGTTGGAATTCTTGGCGGACTGAACACGCCGAAGAACAAGGTCGCCTTCCTCGAGACTTCTGGCGTTAACTTTGCGGCTATGGTAGCGGCGCAAAGCTTGCTGGTAGCGAGCAGCTCGTACAGCAGCCTGAAGACGGTCCTCCTCAAGGAGCAGCGCGTCATGTTGTCGTAGCTGCTCTTGCTCAAGCTCATCATAAGCGAGCACTCAAGGTGACCCGTATACGAGTTCCGTGGGGAGAACTGCCTATGCTCCATAGACTAGAGCGAAAGGTGTCTGGCCAGTGGCTCGATTTGGCGTCGTTCTGATCGACCAAAGAACCACCGGCAGCTCCTCAATCCAGTTTCTTCCGCACTTGTGCAGCCTGTCGAAAGTCCTGGTCTTGAGCCCATGCAGCACTTCAGCATTTGCCCTCTCCGCTTGACCGTTGCTTCTCGGGGGAGCAACAGAAGCGAAGCAGACCTTGGCGCCAAGATCTTGGACGTACTGCATGAAGGTGCGGCTCGTGAATTGCGTACCGTTGTCGGTGATTATCCTGTTAGGGATCCCGAAGCAGCAAATAATCGACCTGAAGAACTTGACTGCTGACTGTGCCGTCACCTTCCTCACTGCTTCCACTTCTGGCCACTTTGTGAACTTGTCGATTGCAACGTACAAGTACTCAAAGCCCCCGACTGCCCGGGGAAAGGGGCCGAGGATATCGAGCCCCCAGACCGAAAATGGCCAGGATAAAGGGATCGTCTGGAGAGCTTGAGCTGGCTGGTGTATCTGCTTGGAATGGAACTGACACGCTTCACACTTGGTTACTTGTGCAGTTGCATCCTGGAGGGCTGTCAGCCAAAAGAAACCTTGCCGGAATGCCTTGCCGGCAAGTGCTCTTGCGCCAATGTGGTGACCACATATGCCTCCATGTATCTCTGCCAACAGCTTTTGTCCATCTTCCCGGTAAATACACTTCAATTTCACACCGTTGAGTCTTCTTCTGTACAGTGTGTTGTCGACAAACTAGTACATACTTGACTGTCGGGCTACTCTTTCCGCTTCTTCTTGCTCTTCGGGAAGTTCTCCTCTCTGAAGGAAACGGACAATCTGCTGTGCCCATGCTGGAGCTTGCGGCTCGACAACAAGGACTAAAGGCATATCTGTTGCTGCGGGAACATCCGCTTATACGGCGAGAGCTTGCAGCTCAGCCGGAGCTTGACGTTCCCCGGCAAGCTTGCCGGAGCAAAACTTGTCGGGAGCCTCTGCTTCAACGGAACAAACCCTAGGGCTTGCCGGAGCAGACTGCTCCTCAGCACTCTTGGTGTTGATCTTGGGGACCTTCTTGGCGGCGGCTCCGGGAAGCTCTGCCAGAAAATAGTCACCAGAAATCAACTTCCTCTTCTTGCTCTGTCCAGTTAATGGTGTTACGGACGGTCGAGTCAGCTTGAGCACAAAGATCCCTGGTTCCACAGGTAACTTAAGTGCGGCGCACTTTGATAGGCCATTGGCAATGTCGTTCTGAGCTCTTGGGACATGCTCCATCTGTAGGCCGTCAAAGTGCTCTTCTAGCTTTCTCACTTCGTCAACGTAGGCTTCCATCAATGGACTCTGATAATTCTTGTTCACTTGGCGGACGACAAGCTGTGAGTCACCCGTGACAATGAGCTTCTTGATCCCAAGGTCTGCCGCGATCCTGAGACCGGCAAGCAAGCCTTCATACTCTGCAGTATTGTTTGTTGCTTGCTCCTTGGGAAAGTGCATCTGGACTACGTACTTGAGGTGCTCTCTGGTGGGTGCGACAAGCAGCACGCCAGCGCCGGCGCCTTGCAGCGAGAAGGCACCGTCAAAGTACATGAGCCACTCTTTGCTTGCTTCCTTGACGGGGATGCTCGTTTCTGGAATTTCTTCATCTGATGTTGGCGTCCACTCTGCTATGAATTCTGCCAATGCTCGGCTTTGGATAGTTGAAGTACTCTCAAACTTGAGGCCAAAGCTTGACAGTTCCAGTGCCCACTCGACAATCCTGCCTGTTGCTTCTGGATTCTGCAGTATCCTCTTCAGCGGAAAGCGAGTGACAACTGTGATCTCATGTGCTTGGAAGTAATGGCGCAGCTTTCTCGAGGCCATGAGAAGGCCGAAAAGCAATTTCTGCACACCAGAGTACCTTGATCTAGCCCCCTGCAGAAGGGAACTGACAAAGTAAACTGGGCGCTGCACCATTCTCTTCTGTATCTCCTCGTGCACCTGCGCAGACCCATCTTTTTCGGGACCAGAGCTTGTCGGGGAAGCCCCCTGCTTGTCGCTGGATGCGTTTGCCGTGGTTGCTAGCTCGTCATCTGCCTCCCTCTCTGCTACTAATGGAGCACTAACCACTTGATTGGTTGCCGCTATATACAGCAACAACTTCTCTTGCGACTTAGGTGCGACAAGTGTTGGAGTGGAGGACAGGTATCTCTTCGAGTCCTGCAGCGCAGCCTCCGCTTCCGTAGTCCATTTCATTGGACCTTCCTTTTTCAATATTTTGAAAAACGGCAGGGCGCGCTCAGCAGACCTAGAGATAAACCTGCTGAGAGCACCCACGCAACCGGCAAGTCTTCGTACATCCTTGACGCGCTTTGGTGCTTCGATCTGCTCAATGGCCTTGATCTTGTCGGGATTGGCTTCAATTCCCCGCTGAGACACGAAGAACCCGAGAAGCTTGCCGGAGGGGACTCCAAACACACACTTGTCGGGGTTGAGCTTGAGGTTGATCTTGCGCAGATTTGCAAAGGTCTCGTCTAAATCTTGGATCAGAGTTGCCTTGTCCTTGCTCTTGACCACTATGTCATCCATGTAGGCTTCCACATTTCTGTGTATTTGTGGCTCAAGAGCGACATGGACTACCCTTGCAAATGTTGAACCAGAATTCTTTAAACCGAAAG
This sequence comes from Triticum monococcum, assembly GCA_034509565.1. NCBI lineage: Eukaryota > Viridiplantae > Streptophyta > Magnoliopsida > Poales > Poaceae > Triticum > Triticum monococcum. The sequence goes on along the minus strand of CM067847.1, from coordinate 635,527,951 downwards.
GCATCCGTATGAAACAGTACGTGCCACATGGAGTGATGAATGCGGTCTTCTCCTCATCCTCTTCTGCCATGAATATTTGATGGTATCCTGAGTATGCGTCAAGAAATGAAAGCAAGTCACATCCGGCCGTGGAGTCAACAATCTGGTCAATGCGCGGCAAGGGAAATGGGTCTTTGGGACAAGCTTTATTAACATCGGTAAAGTCGATACAAAGCCTCCATTTCCCGTTTGCCTTGCGCATGACTACAGGATTGGCCAACCACGTAGGATGGAGCACTCCTCTGACAAGGCCTGCTGCTTCCAATTTCTTGATCTCTTCTGCGATGAATTCTTGGCGCTCCACCGCTTGCTTCCTGACCTTCTGCTTGACGGGCTGCGCATGAGGACAAACGGCAAGATGGTGCTCAATTACTTTCCTGGGAACAACGGGGATGTCAGACGGTTGCCACGCAAACACGTCGACGTTCGCCCGCAAGAAAGCAATGAGCGTGCTTTCCTATTTAGGGTCAAGAGTGGCACTGATGGTGAAGGTACCACCAGTGCCGTCCTCCTTGGCGAACACTTTCTTGGTCTCTGGCGGAGCTGCCATTGCCTTCTTACACTTGCCGGTGGAGCTCGATGGTGCGTCCTCGACGGTAGCGCAGCACTCCGAAGAGGTGCGCTTGCCGGAGTGGGCATCAGAACTCTTGCCGGACTTGGTCTTCTTCTTCCCCCCGGGAGCTTTAGCGGCAAGTGACTTGCGATCTGTTGCGGCTGCTGCTTCCCGGTAGATCTTGTTGGCGCAGATAAGAGCATCCTTCTTGTCACCAGGGACAGAGATGACGCTTATCGGGCCTGGCATCTTCAGCATGTTGTATGCGTAGTGAGAGGCTGCCATGAACTTGGTGAGTGCTGGACGGCCGAGTATCCCATTGTAAGGCAATGGAAAATCGGCAACGTCAAAAGTGACCCTCTCAGTCCTGAAGTTCAACTCGCTACCAAATGTTACCGGCAACATGACTTTCCCCTTCGGCTTGCTCCTTCCCGGGTTGATTCCTTGGAATGTGCCAGTCTCTTCGAGCTCGCTGTCAGGGATCTAGAGTTTCTAGAGTACAGCGGAGGAGATCAGGTTCAAGCTGGCCCCACCATCAACTAGCATCTTAGTGACCTTGAGGTTGCGGATAGTTGGTGAAACCAACATCGGCAAGCACCCGACCGCGGTTGTGCGATCAGGGTGGTCCTCAATATCAAAGATGATAGGCGTGCTGGACCATTTCAGAAGTTTGCGTGACTCGACAGGTGGTTCCGCCGCATTGACTTCCCGCATCCACTCCTTGAGTTGGCGGTGTGAAGTATGCAGAGAAGCACCACCGTCAACGCACAAGACCTCTGTGGCTTTCTGGAACTCCTGCTCACTGGTCTCGACATCATCCATGTCTTCGTCGTTGTCATCATCTTCATCCTTGTCGCGGCCGCGGGGAGGTCTGTCTCCTTGCCGCTGCTTGGCCTTGCCGCGGCGTCCTCCCCGGCCGGCGCGCTTCTTGCCGGATTCTCCAGCGCCTCCTTGGGCCCTCTCCTTGTCGCGTCGCTCGTATTCAGCCTTTTGCTGCTGGACAAGCTGTTCGACTTTCTTGCAGCTCTGGAGGTCATGGCCCTTGGTGCGGTGGATCTTGCAGTCTGCTTGTCGGTGCCGTCCTGCTTGTCGGCGAGTGCCACAGCCTGGCAATTGGTGTATGCGGCAATCTCCTTACCGGAGCTACCAGCTTTGGCTTTCTTGGCGCCACCTTCGTTGCCGTACTGCTCAACGACTAGCACATCTTTGCCTTTCTTCTTCCTGTTGTTCCGCCGCTGGTTTTTCTTTGCCGGGGCAGCATCCTCGCTGTCAGATCCTCCTGCTCCTGTATTCTCTCTAGGGAGTTTCCTCCCTTCCTCAGCACGTGCAAACTTGTCGGCCAGGGCATACAGCTCACTGACGTCTCTGATCTTGCACATCGCCATCTCCTCCCGCATCCCGCGGTTACACACATTCTGATGGAACGCGCTGATGACCGCGGCAGGGTGGACATCTGGGATGTTGTGCTGTACACAGCTGAATCTCTGAATGTACTTGCGCAGGGGCTCTCCTTCCTTCTGGGCGAGCAGGTGAAGGTCACTCTCTTGGCCATGAGGTTTGTGGCCGCCTGTAAAGGCGCCGACAAACTGATGGCATAGGTCTGCCCAGGAGGATATGGAGTTTTCGGGCAAATGCATGAGCCAGGACCTGACGTTGGGCTTGAGCACCAACGGGAAGTAGTTGGCAAGGATCTTGTCGTCCCGCCCCCCGGCAGCTTGCACCGCGATGGTGTAGATGCTGAGGAACTCCGACGGATGCGACTTGCCGTTGTACTTCTCTGGTACATCTGCCTTGAAATTCTTCTTGCTGGGGCACTGGACTTGCCGCAGCTCATGGGTAAGCGCAGGGCAACCTACCGCATACGGCAAGTCGCCTGGTTCCCCTGGCGCATGCATGTCGACAGAGGGCCCAGCGCGCTGGTCTGATTGACGCCGCGCTTCTCTTCGGCGCTCGATGCGAGTACGAGCATCTTCTTGCTGTCGTTCGTGAAGAACTTGGCGCTGATCGCGATGAGCTCGTGGATCTGATGACGCGGTGGAGTCGCTGTCGTGGTGGATCCGGCGAGTCGGCGATCTTGGCCTTCGAGGCGGAGAGTGCACGGTGGTTGCACCCCCACCGGTCTTGTCGCCACCGTCTCGTGCCTGGCTGACTTGCCGCGGCTGCGATGTACTCGGCTGCCGTGGAGTGTCGCCGTTGGCAAAGCCGATGAGACTCTGAATGGTGGCCCTCCAATCGTCGATCTTGTCTGCCGCTGGAGGGTAGTCTAGGAGCAGTTGAGCTCGCGCCAAAGCTTCTGCTGAAGTGGCGGGTGGCGGCGGTGAGCGGTGCGAGGAGCGGGATATGCTCGGACTTCTAACCATGTTAGAAGGAGCAGTATCTCGTCCAGGCGACCGTGCCCCGCTCGCGCCAGCATGTTGGCGTGCATGCTGGTCTTGAGCACTCCGAGATCCACCAGCTCGATCTTGGTCCAGCAATCGTATGGTACCGTGGGTATCATGACGCTGCCGGTCCCGCGCCTCCTGGGATGGGCGCGGTGCATGTATGGACGCCGAGGTCTTGGAGTGCGCCCGGTCGTTGTGGGAGCCGACTGCGCCGCGATGGGCAGTGCAGCCTTGTCCTTGGAGCGCTGAGTGCTGAGTGCTACAGTACACACCAGCAGCTAACGAGACCGAGCGTGAGTGTTCTCTCTGATCCACCTCCCCCCCTCTACGTTGCGCATGGGCCTCCTTTTATACGCTCAAGGGGTCACCGACAGGTGGCAACGTAGACAAGGGTAAAAATGGAAAGATGTTGTGGTTGGCACCACCGCCTGCTACAGTGTATCATACCTAACCCTGACAGCAGGGGACAAGGGCACTAAATGCCCGTCTGCGTCGCCCAAATAGTGCAAAAGGGACCGCCAGGGACGCCACCGCTCGCCACGATGGCAATCTTGTCAGCGCCGCTTGCCACCGTGTACCGCTGGCTGCACAGCCTCCCGCCACGTATGCCTGGAAGGGTCCCAGAGCGACACGTTGGTGGATGTGCTGGAGCGCAGGTACAGAGTGGAGGCTTGCCGCGGCAAGCGCCTTTCCACGGTTGTTGTCTTGTCGTGTCCGGGAGCTTGTCGCTCACCGGGCCTTGCCGGGACGCGAGGCGCGTCGCGGCAAGTTCCTCGAGATGCCTTGGTTGGCCTTCCCGGCAAGCTCCTCTTGCCGGGGTCTTGTCTCCTTGGCTTGGATACTTTGTTCTTGAAAGGCTCCAAAGAAACCACGGAGGACCTTGGCGGTCACCCGACTAGCCTTGCCGCAGGATGCTGCGACTGCCCGTGCACAAGTTCGGGATACTAGGGTACCCCTACTCTAGTACACCGACACTCCATTTGGATTTCGTTGAACCCGTAAAGCACATGGATACATCAAGTTCCTCTCCGTACGTGAACGACTACCATCGCCGTGACTGCAAGTACCACGACAACCCCGAAGGGATTCGGACCCGTCAAGTACCTCTCCGAAAAAATGAGCATGTACCACTATGTTCGGAGACATCGGATCCGTCAAGTCCAACAACAAATGGGTACAACTATCGGCGACCCTGAACGTCTACATAACGTGAACCTCTACCATCGACCCTAGAGCATGCGAGATCGACTACTTCCACTACCGTCGTCGCGAGAACGCCTACTTCCCTCTACGAACGAGAACCGTCTCCTTTGCACGCTACAAAGGTATAACCACCGAGATCGACGTCCGAGAACGAATGCTTGTGTTGTATGAGACGCACCCTTTGTCTGCACCGTGTCCATGTTGACACTCGTTTCCATGCCCCTAACCCGTGGGAATCCGGTTACCGGGAGCACCCCACCGTTCATCACATGACACGCTCCCGTCACTTTCTTTTGCACCGACGTCTCATTGAGTTGTCAGATCACCCGGAATGTTGCCGTGGCACCATTTCCATGGTAGTTGGCATGGCACCCTTTTTGTTCCGCCATGACGACCAAATGCTTCCTAATGCACTTGTCAACTTTTAATAAAAATTGCATAAACTTGTTCATGTCATCCGCATCATGATAACAACAATTAAAATGTTTAAATTGTTGTTGCAATAAATTACTAATGCATATGGGGATTTACCGGATTTGTTGTTTGTTATATCCGGCCCCATTTAAACTGTTTAATGGGTATAGTTTTGTTTTGCTTCACCTCTTGCCATGTTAACCAACATTTAATATTGTTGGGTACCTAACCGAGAGTGAACTAAATAATTATTGTGGTGTTTTGTCAATATGCATCCCGATGCATATTGAGCTCCACTTAACTTGTAGGTTTGTTTGTGCTCTTTGCCATGCCATGCATATTTTAGACCGGACATGCATCATACTTAGTTGGACATCATGCCATGTTCATGTGTTGGTTGTTTACTATGTTGTTTGCTGTCTTTCCGGTGTTGCTTCTTCGGGTTGGTTCCGATAACATCGCGTTTGTGAGGATTCGCTCGTCTACGTCCGTTTTTCTTCTTCATGGACTCGTTCTTCTTCCTTGCGGGATTTCAGGCAAGGTGATCATACCCTCGAAATCACTTCTATCTTTGCTTGCTTAGTTTCTCGCTCTTTTGCTATGCCTATGCTGCGATACCTACCACTTGCTTATCATGCCTCCCATATTGTTGAACCAAGCCTCTAACCCACCTTGTCCTAGAAAACCGTTGATTGGCTATGTTACCGCTTTGCTCAGCCCCTTTTATAGCGCTGTTAGTTGCAGGTGAAGATTGAAGTTTGTTCCTTGTTGGAACATGGAGATGTTGTTCCTTGTTGGAACATGTTTACTTGTTGGGATATCACATTATATCTTATTTAATTAATGCATCTATATACTCGGTAAAGGGCGGAAGGCTCGGCCTTATGCCTGGTGTTTTGTTCCACTCTTGCCGCCCTAGTTTCCGTCATATCGGTGTTATGTTCCCGGATTTTGCGTCCCTTACGCGGTTGGGTATATGGGAACCCCTTGATAGTTCGCTTTGAATAAAACTCCTCCAACAAGGCCCAACCTTGGTTTTACTATTCGCCACCTAGCCTTTTTCCCTTGGGTTAGGGCAGCCCAAGGGTCATCTTTATTTTAACCCCCCCGGGCCAGTGCTTGTCTAAGTGTTGGTCTGAAACAGAGCCACTTGCGGCGCCACCTCGGGGAAACTTGAGGGCTGGTTTTAGCTGTACGTAGTGTTCATCCGGTGTTGCCCTGAGAACGAGATATGTGCAGCTCCTATAAAGATGTCGGCGCATCGGGCGGTTTTGCTGGACTTGTTTTACCATTGTCGAGGATGTCTTGGAGTACCGGGATACCGACTCTGATCGGAATGTCTCGGGAGGAGGTCTATTCCTTCGTTGACCGTGAGAGCTTGTGATGGGCTAAGTTGGGACACCCCTGCAGGGATTTGAACTTTCGAAAGCCGTGCCCGCGGTTATGGGCAGATGGGAATTTGTTAACGTCCGGTTGTAGAAAACCTTAAGTCGACCTTAATTAAAATGAATCAACCGCGTGTGTAACCGTGATGGTCTCTTCTCGGCGGAGTCCGGGAAGTGAACACGGTTGTTGGAGTTATGCTTGACGTAGGTCGTTCTAGGATCTCTTCTTGATCATAGTTTCTCGATCGTGCTTTGCCTTCTCTTCTCGCTCTCATTTGTGTATGTTAGCCACCATATATGCTAGTCGTTTGCTGCAGCTCCACCTCCTACCTTTACCTTACCCATAAGCTTAAATAGTCTTGATCGCGAGGGTGCGAGATTGCTGAGTCCCCGTGGCTCACAGATACTTCCAAAACCAGCTTGCAGGTGCCGATGAGTTCGTGCAGACGACGCAACCAAGCTCAGGAGGAGCTCGATGAAGACCTTGTCTTTTGTGTTGTTTCATTCTAGTTGATCAGTAGTGGAGCCCAGTTGGGGTCGATCGGGGACCTTTGCCGCATTTGGGGTTCTTCTTTTATGTTGGTTCCGTAGTCGGACCTTGATTGTATTTGGATGATGTAATGCTTTATTCATGTAATTGTGTGAAGTGGCGATTGTAAGCCAACTATGTATCTCTTATTCCTTATTATATTACATGGGTTGTGTGAAGATTACCTCACTTGCGACATATGCCTTCAATGCGATTATGCCTCTAAGTCGTGCCTCGACATGTGGGAGATATAGTCGCATTGAAGGTGTTACATCATAGTAAGCTATCGGGAGGGGGTATATATCGACAACGACGACACTACATCTATGTCCCTCGACGACCCTCGTTCCCGATAAAAAAAAGAGGAAGAAGAAGAAAAAAAGAGGAGAAGAAAGAATAGAGGAGTAGAACTCCTCTATTCTTTCTTCTCCTCTTTTTTTTCTTCTCCTCTTTAACTCCTCTATTCTTTCTTCTCCTCTTTTTTTTCTTCTTCCTCTTCTTTTTTTGTCCTCTTCTTCCTCTCATGTTCGAGAGGATCGCCGAGGGGTCGGGAGGTTGCCTAGTGTCAAAGGATTCAACAAAACCATGTCTTCATCATTAGGCGAAAGTAACATGTGCATGATGGTACGAAGCTCTTCAAAGTTGTTCTGGAACGGAGTCCCAGATAGGATAATTCACTTTTTGGTACAAAGTTCAGAAAGAGCCTTCCGAATATCGCTATTTGGAAGGCCTTTGCTGAATTCGTACCAAAAGGCGGATTATTCTATCCGGGACTCCATTCCAGAACAACTTTGCAGAACTTCGTACTAACATGCCCTGGTTACTTACGGCTAATGATGAAGGCATGGATTTCTTCAATACTTTGACACTAGGAAACCTCTCTCAACCCCTCGGCGATCCTCGACCCCTCGAACCCTCGACGACCCTGGAACCATCGACCCCTAGACGACCCTCATCTTCCTCTCATGTTCGAGAGGATCGCCGAGGGGTCGGGAGGTTGCCTAGTTTCAAAGGATTCGACAAAACCATGTCTTCAGGATTAGGCGAAACTAACATGTGCATGATGGTACAAAGCTCTTCAAAGTTGTTCTGGAACGGAGTCCCAGATAGGATAATTCGCTTTTTGGTACAAAGTTTAGCAAGAGCCTTCCAAATATCGCTATTTGGAAGGCCTTTGCTGAATTCGTACCAAAAGGCGGATTATTCTATCCGGGACTCCATTCCAGAACAACTTTGCAGAACTTCGTACTAACATGCCCTGGTTACTTACGGCTAATGATGAAGGCATGGATTTCTTCAATACTTTGACACTAGGAAACCTCTTTTGACCCCTCGGCGATCCTCGACCCCTCGACCCCTCGAACCCTCGACGACCTTGAAACCCTCGACCCTTGACCCCTTAATGACCCTCGACCCTCTACCCTAGTTCCCGACCCTCGACCAATAGAGGAGAAGAAGAAAGGAATAGCTAGAGGAGAAGATCAAAGAAAAAAAAGAAGAAAAAAAGAGGAGAAGAAGAAAGGAATAGTGGAGAAGAAGAGAAAATAGAATATATTCTATTTTCTCTTCTTCTCCACTATTCCTTTCTTCTTCTCCTCTTCTTTTTCTTATTTTTTCTTCTTCTTATCTATTTCTCCTCTTCTTTTCCTCTCCTCTTCTTCTTTCTTTCCTCATCTTATTTTTTTCTTTCCTATCCTTCTTTTTCTAAAATTGTAACTTTTGCATATATAAAACTTTTCTAAAATTGTAACTTTCTATATAAAACTTTCCTATCGGGAGGGGGAGAAGATCGAAGAAAAAAAAGAAGAAAAAAAAGAGGAGAAGAAGAAAGGAATAGAGGAGAAGAAGAAAAAATAGAAAAAAATTTCTATTTTTCTTCTTCTCCTCTATTCCTTTCTTCTTCTCCTCTTCCTTTTCTTCCTCTCCTCTTCTTCTCCTTTTTCCTCTTATTTTTTTCTCCTCTTCTTCCCGACCCTCGCCCCCTCGAACACTTGGCGACCCTCGACCCTCTACCCTAGCTAGTTCCCGACCCTCGCCCCTTGATCCCTCGAACACTCGGCAACCCTCGACCCTCGACCCTCGACGACCCCCTCCCCCCATCATGTCGAAGTTATTGGGGAGGGGGTATATCGACCCCCCTCATGTCGAAGTTATCTGGAACACACATATACATACATACACATATACACTACACACATGCATACATACACATACATACACATATCTGCATGCACACACATATACACTGCACACACATACACATACATACACATATATATACACTACACACATGCATACATATATCTCAAAAAAATTAACAGAGGCGGGTGGCGGCGCGGCAAGCGGAGCGCGGCCAGGCGGCGGCGTCGAGGCAGAACACGACGGGCGGCGGCGGCGAACCAGCGGTGGCGCGGCAAGCGGAGCACGTACGGTCAGGCGCCATCGTCGGGGCAGAACACGGCGGCCAGCGGCATCGGGGCGTGGCAAGAGAGCACGGCTGGCGGCGGTGGCAGGGCGCGGTGGGGGGGGGGGAGAGGAGGAGAGGAGGGGAACGGCACGGCGGCTCATAGTGGGAGCGGGCCGGGAAGGCATCGGGGTAGGGCTCGGCGGCGGCGGCGAGGACGGCGAAGTGGAGCAGCCTGACGGCATCGGGGCAGGGCTCGGCGGTGGCGGAGGCGACGATGAGGGGCAGGGCTCGGCGGCGGCGACGATGCGAGAGGGGCAGCCTGCCGACGTCGACGATGAGGAATGGGAGCAGTTGGCGGAAATTTCCCAAGTGTTGTATATATAGCCAGAGCAATGGTCCCGGTTCGTGGCACGAACCGTGACCAATGCCCCCCTTTGGTCCCAGTTGGTGCCACGAACCGTGGCACGAACCGTGACCAATACCCCCTTTAGTCCCGGTTAGTGCCACCAACCGGGACCAATGGCCTTGTGCTGCCCCGCGCCCAAAAGTTTAGTCCCACATCGCTAGCTGAAGGGCGCCGGCACTGGGTTATAAGCGCTGGTGTGCCTCCCCATTCGAGCTCCTCTCTAATGCAGGCTTTCGGGCCTAAACTTGCTACTGCCTGTGGTCCTGATGGGCCTTCTGCGGGCCTGAATCCTGGCCCATGTAGGGTTTCTAGTCGTATTCAGGCCGTGGAGGCCCAGTAGGAGGCATTTTTTTGGTTTTTTCTTTTTTATTTCTACATTTTTTTGGTTTTTTATTTTTTTATTTCTACTTGAAACTAAATACTTACAGTTTTTTAGTGATTTCTTTTTGCTTTTAGGTCACAAAAATTATAAACTTTCTGTTAGTGCCATTAGTTTTAAATTTTGAATAGTTTAAATTTGAATTTTTAAAAATTTGTGTGAATCACTAGTTTATGAATAACTTTATAAAAATAGAATTTTTCTCTATTTATTTTTTATTTATACTTACAACTAAATACTTATAGTTTTGTAGTGATTTCTTTTTGATTTTAGCTCACAAAAATTATAAACTTTCTGTTAGTGCCATTAGTTTTAAATTTTGAATAGTTTAAATCTGAATTTTTAAAAATTTGTGTGAATCACTAGTTTATGAATAACTTTACTATAAAAATAGAATTTTTTCTATTTATTTTTTATTTATACTTACAACTAAATACTTATAGTTTTTTAGTGATTTCTTTTTGATTTTAGGTCACAAAAATTATTAACTTTCTGTTAGTGCCATTAGTTTTAAAATTTTGAATAGTTTAAATTTGAATTTTATAAAATTTGTGTGAATCACTAGTTTATGAATAACTTTACTATAAAAATAGAATTTTTTTCTTCTTTGTTATTTATTTTTTATTTATACTTACAATTAAATACTTATAGTTTGATTTTAGGTCACAAAAATTATATTCTTTTTGCTATTGAAGAATATTATAGTTTTATTTTAGTTGATCATAACATAATATTTTAATTGATTGTTTTTATTTTGATAAAAGTTTTGTAGTTCATTCTGTTTGCTATTAATTCATTCTTTGAGCTAAATGACTCTGAAATTGGAAAGCATTTCAAAATGAACTCTGAAAAGGTTGAAAGTTGGCATGGTATCATCATTTCACCCACATAGCGTCTTCCAAAAAGTAGAGAGGGTTACGACAAAAACTTGATGCACTTCGTGTACAAAATGGACAATCACTTTCGAAGTATCAAAGTTTCGAACCATAAGACATGAAAGCATTTCAAATGAACTCTGAAAAAGTTGAAAGTTGGGATGGTATCATAATTTCACCCACATAGCATGTGCATGTACAAAACGGACAATGGTAGAATGTTTGTCTGTTACAAATTTGGCATGGTATCATCATAATAGTTGCGGGAGAAAGTCTTCACTTTTTCTTCGCTTGTGTCATTTGCTTATTGTGCCGCAACCATGGATAATCTTCATTGTTTATCAGGATGCTTGGGTCAGCCTTGACATTGAAGGGAGGAATTTCATGAAACTTTTCATAATCTTCAGACATGTCTGTCTTGCCGTCCACTCCCAGGATGTCCCTTTTTCCTGAAAGAACTATGTGGCGCCTTGGCTCATCCTATGATGTATTCGCTTCCTTATCTTTTCTTTTTCTTGGTTTGGTAGACATGTCCTTCACATAGATAACCTGTGCCACATCATTGGCTAGGACGAACGGTTCGTCAGTGTACCCAAGATTTTTCAGATCCACTGTTGTCATTCCGTACTGTGGGTCTACCTGTACCCCGCCGCCTAACAGATTGACCCATTTGCACTTAAACAAAGGGACCTTAAAATCAGGTCCGTAGTCAAGTTCCCATATGTCCACTATGTAACCATAATATGTGTCCTTTCCCATCTCGATTGCTGCATCAAAGCGGACACCGCTGTTTTGGTTGGTGCTCTTTTGATCTTGGGCGATCGTGTAAAATGTATTCCCATTTATCTCGTATCCTTTGTAAGTCAATACAGTCAAAGATGGTCCCCTAGACAACAAGTACAACTCATCACAAACAGTGTTGTGACCTCTGAGACGTGTTTCCAACCAACTGCTGAAAGTCCTGATGTGTTCACATGTAATCCAGTCGTCGCATTGCTCCGGGTGTTTGGAGCGCAGACTGTTCTTGTGTTCATCGACATACGGGATCACCAAGGTAGAGTTTTGTAGAACTGTGTAGTGTGCTTGAGACGAAGAATATCCGTCCCTGCATATTATTGAGTCTCTTCCAAGAGTGCCTTTTCCAGTCAGTCTCCCCTCATACCGCGATTTAGGGAGACCTATCTTGTTAAGGCCAGGAATGAAGTCAACACAAGACCCGATAACATCCTCTGTTTGATGGCCCATGGAGATGCTTCCTTCTGGCCTAGCGCGGTTACGGACATATTTCTTTAGGACTCCCATGAACCTCTCAAAGGGGAACATATTGTGTAGAAATACGGGCCCCAAGATGACAATCTCGTCGACTAGATGAACTAGGATGTGTGTCATGATATTGAAGAAGGATGGTGGGAACACCAGCTCGAGACTGACCAGACATTGCGCCACATCACTCCTTAGCCTTGGTACGATTTCTGGATCGATCACCTTCTGAGAGATTGCATTGAGGAATGCACATAGCTTCACAATGGCTAATCGGACGTTTTCCGGTAGAAGCACCCTCAATGCAACCGGAAGCAGTTGCGTCATAATCACGTGGCAGTCATGAGACTTTAGGTTATGAAACTTTTTCTCTAGCATATTTACTATTCCCTTTATATTCGACGAGAAGCCAGTCGTGACCTTCATACTGAGCAGGCATTCAAAGAAGATTTCTTTCTCTTCTTTCGTAAGAGCGTAGCTGGCAGGACCTTTATACTGCTTTGGAGGCATGCCATCTTTTTCGTGCAAACGTTGCAGGTCCTCCCGTGCCTTAGGTGTATCTTTTGTCTTCCCATACACGCCCAAGAAGCCTAGCAGGTTCACGCAAAGGTTCTTCATCACATGCATCACGTCGATTGAGGAGCGGACCTCTAGGTCTTTCTAGTAGGGTAGGTCCCAAAATATAGATTTCTTCTTCCACATGGGTGCGTGTCCCTCAGCGTCATTCGGAACAGCTAGTCCACCGGGACCCTTTCCAAAGATTACGTAGTGTAAATCATTGACCATAGCAAGCACGTGATCACCGGTGCGCATGGCGGGCTTCTTCTGGTGATCTGCCTCGCCTTTGAAATGCTTGCCTTTCTTTCGACATTGATGGTTGGTCGGATGAAATCGACGATGGCCCAGGTACACATTCTTCCTGCATTTGTCCAGGTATATACTTTCAGTGTCATCTAAATAGTGCGTGCATGCGTGGTATCCTTTGTTTGTCTGTCCTGAAAGGTTACTAAGAGCGGGCCAATCATTGATGGTCACGAACAGCAATGCCTTAAGGTTAAATTCCTCCTGTCTGTGCTCATCCCACGTACGTACACCATTTCGATTCCACAACTGTAAAAGTTCTTCAACTAATGGCCTTAGGTACACATCAATTTCGTTGCCGGGTTGCTTAGGGCCTTGGATGAGAATTGGCATCATAATGAACTTCCGCTTCATGCACATCCAAGGAGGAAGGTTATACATACATAGAGTCACGGGCCAGGTGCTGTGATTGCTGCTCTGCTCGCCGAAAGGATTAATGCCATCCGCGCTTAAAGAAAACCATACATTCCTTGGGTCCTTTGCAAACTCATCCCAGTACTTTCTCTCGATTTTTCTCCACTATGACCCGTCAGCGGGTGCTCTCAACTTCCCATCTTTCTTTCGGTTCTCACTGTGCCATCGCATCAACTTGGCATGCTCTTCATTTCTGAATAGACGTTTCAACCATGGTATTATAGGAGCATACCAAATCACCTTCGCAGGAACCCTCTTCCTGAGGGGCTCGCCGTCAACATCACCAGGGTCATCTCGTCTGATCTTATACCGCAATGCACCGCATACCGGGCATGCGTTCAGATCCTTGTATGCACCGTGGTAGAGGATGCAGTCATTAGGGCATGCATGTATCTTCTCCACCTCCAATCCTAGAGGGCCTACGACCTTCTTTGCTGCGTATGTACTGTCGGGCAATTCGTTATCCTTTGGAAGCTTCTTCTTCAATATTTTCAGTAGCTTCTCAAATCCTTTGTCAGCCACAGCATTCTCTGCCTTCCACTGCAGCAATTCCAGTACGGTACCGAGCTTTGTGTTGCCATCTTCGCAATTGGGGTATAACCCTATTTTGTGATCCTCTAACATGCGATTGAACTTCAGCTTCTCCTTTTGACTAATGCATTGCGTCCTTGCATCGACAATGACCCGGCGGAGATCATCATCATCGGGCACATTGTCTGGTTCCTCTTGATCTTCAGCAGCTTCACTCGTGGCAGCATCATTGGGCACATCGTCTAGTTCCTCTTGATCTTCACCAGCTCCCCCCGTTGCAGCATCACCGAATTCAGGGGGCACATAGTTGTCATCGTACTCTTCTTCTTCGCCGTTTTCCATCATAACCCCTATTTCTCCGTGCCTCGTCCAAACATTATAGTGTGGCATGAAACCCTTGTAAAGCAGGTGGGAGTGAAGGATTTTCCGGTTAGAGTAAGACCTCGTATTCCCACATTCAGTGCATGGACAACACATAAAACCATTCTGCTTGTTTGCCTCCGCCGCATCGAGAAACTCATGCACGCCCTTAATGTACTCGCGGGTGTGCCTGTCACCGTACATCCATTGCCGGTTCATCTGCGTGCATTATATATAATTAAGTGTCCAAATTAATAGAAGTTCATCATCACATTAAAACCAAAGTGCATACATAGTTCTCATCTAACAACATATAGGTCTCCAGAGCATCTAATTAATTAAACCATACATTGAAACTATGTAAAACATTTCAATGCGAAAACAAATGCGATCATAATCGCAACCAAGGTAACAATTGATCCAACGGCATAATGATACCAAGCCTCGGTATGAATGGCATATTTTCTAATCTTTCTAATCTTCAAGCGCATTGCATCCATCTTGATCTTGTGATCATCGACGACATCCGCAACATGCAACTCCAATATCATCTTCTCCTCCTCAATTTTTTTTATTTTTTCCTTCAACAAATTGTTTTCTTCTTCAACTAAATTTAACCTCTCGACAATAGGGTCGGTTGGCATTTCCGATTCACATACATCCTAGATAAATGAAATCTATGTCATGTTGGTCGGCATAATTTTCATAAACAATAAATGAACCAATAGTTATAAAGATAATATACATACCACATCCGAATCATAGACAGGACGAGGGCCGACGGGGGCGGATACCAAAACCATCGCATTATATAAGATGCAATAATAAATGTAAGAAAATGATACAAGTATCTATCTAAACATACAAGTAAGAATATTTTTCCTTTCAGAAAGAAGATAAGAACAAGAGGCTCACCACGGTGGTGTCGGTGATGAGATCAGCGCGGGTGATCGACGGCGGTGAAGACGGGGACGGGGCGTGACGGACCGCTAAATCTAGACAAATCTCGAGGAAAATGGAGTTTGGAGGTCGAGCTTCGAGAGGAGAAAGCTTAAGTAGTGTCGCTCGGGCATTCCATCGAACACCTCATGTGCATAGGAGGTGAGCTAGAGCACCACAAACCCCTCTCCCCCTCGGCCAGAAAAACAGAGCACAGGGGTGCTCTGCTCTTACGCGAGGGGGTATATATAGGCACCTCATTGGTCCCGGTTGGTGGCATGAGCCGGGACTAAAGGGGAGCCTTTGGTCCCGATTCAAGCCACCAACCGGGACCAGTGGTGGTGGGCCAGGAGCGAGGCCCATTGGTCCCGGTTCATCCCACCAACTAGGACCAATGGCCCATGTGGCTCGGCCGCCCCCCTGGGCTCACGAACCGGGACCAATGCCCACATTGGCCCCGGTTCTAGACTGGACCGGGACTAATGGGCTGAGCCGGTCTGGACCAAAGCCCTGTTTTCTACTAGTGTCACCCGCACGCTCACTTCATGTTTCTCCTATCCTCGCAAACAAGGTCTCTTGACGTCTCCCTTGAGTAGTTTCACACTCTCCCTATCATTATACATTACACGGTTTTCATTATCTCTCACGCCTCTACCGTTCTCTCGTATCACTAGGTACCTAAGCTTTCTTTTTCACCGCCACACACACAGTCTCCAGTCGTCTTTCACTTTGTCTTTCTCTCTATGGGATTCTCTCACACACCCTATATGTCTCTAGATATGAATCATACCACTAAAATTAGTCTCTCTCTCTCTCACCTGTAGACACAACATTTGTTGCGGTCTCCTTTTCATCTCCATCCCAAACTGACATTATTCATTTGTTTACCGATCAGATAAACTCCCCCCCCTCTCTCTCTCTCTCTCACACAACTCCTGCTTCCACTCCCCTTCCCGACTATCGTCTCTCTCTCACACACGGAACTCTCACTTTCGCACCCCGACTCGTATTTCTCTCACAAACATTTATCGACTAGCCTCTAGATAGGTTTATACACCCGTACACTCATGCTTCCACTCTCGCATACATGTCTCTCTCCCGCTCCTTGTATCTATGTAGATTTTACTTCCCTTCTTGAGACACGCCCTCTCGATCGTGCACACACACACTATCGCCTCATTTTAAGCTGATGCCTCTCGCACACACACTCTTTGTGTCTTTGTCACACATGCACTCCGTCCTCCTCCTCTCTCTCCCTCTCTCTCTCACACATGGGCTTTTTGCAACAACTAGCAAGATGCCCATGCGTTGCATGAAACATCAAGATGCATTTGTATGAGTAGTTTATCTTGTGGGAGAAAAGGATGAACAAGGGAATGCCTTATTTGCAAGTGTGGAGAGGGGTGTGGGTATCTTTTTGCAAAATTACCATAGTTTCCTTCCTATCCGCCAGATATAGATCAGACGGCCTATATTGCAGGATGGCAGGCACACGATCATCACCGACTATGCTTTTTATAAGAGTAGGGATAAAAAACAGAGTTGGTATGATGGTGGGCATGCCATCCTACAATATAGGTCGTCCGATTTATATCTTATGGATAGGAATGAAACTATGGCAATTTACCCGCACTCCTCTCCACATTTATAGATAAGGCCTTCCCTCGTTCATGCTTTTCTCCCACAAGATCTTGATGTTCCATGCAACGCACGGGCATCTTGCTAGTAAGAGTAGAAATTAGACATATACCACTTCTCGAATCTTGAAAGCAACAACATTCCTCCCTTATCTCATCAAAACTGCCAAAGGAATATATTTTGAGTGAAACATAACATATTTTTAGTGATATACGTATTTCAAAACTAGACTTTTTTCTATCAAATCGGTGAATATGTATTAATCTACTCTGATCGTGTGGCAATGCATTGGCACATTGCTAGTAGTTATTATAATTTTTTGGACACCAGACAAACGGTGGAGTACATATACGAAGAGAAGAGGCGCATGCACGCAGCCGGTCTCTCGCTGTCTCGCACACCTGAGTGTTACGTAAAGGCAATGTTAACAAATAAACCCTAAAACCCTAGGTGCACGATTGCTGCATTCGCGGGTACCGGGTACGTGGTGGAGCGCACCTTTGTAGAAATAGTCAGCTCGCGTGATAATTTGATCCGTAGGATTTGATGGTCAGGACCACCGGTGAACGACTTGGAGGCGGTGGCTCGCTAGTTGCCACAAATCGAGTAGGCACGTTTAAAATATCAATTTTTTAGCGGGGTTAAGAGTTCCAATTTTCAATGGCTCATTATAAGTACTAAGTAGTTTTTAGAATGATTGGTATGGAGCGAAAATGGAATTCATAGTACTACGTACCTCCTAGGCGTATGGTTGTATGGGTTTATGTTGCGAGATGTTGAACCTGGTAGTTCTAGGGCAAATACTATGGAGGGAGTCCTGGATTAGGGGGTCTCCGGATAGCCAGACTATATCCTTTGGCCGGACTTTTGGACTATGAAAATACAAGATTGAAGACTTCGTCCCGTGTCTGGATGGGACTCTACTTGGCGTGGAAGGAAAGCTAGCCAATACGGATATGTATATCTCCTCCTTTGTAACCGACCTTGTGTAATCCGAGCCTCCTCCGGTGTCTATATAAACCGGAGGGTTTTAGTCCGTAGGACAACATACAATCATACCATAGGCTAGCTTCTAGGGTTATCCTCTCCGATCTCATGGTAGATCAACTCTTGTACTACCCATATTATCAAGAATAATCAAGCAGGACGTAGGGTTTTACCACCATCAAGAGGGCTCGAACCTGGGTAAAACATCGTGTCCCCTGCCTCCTGTTACCATCTGCCTTAGACACATAGTTCGGGACCCCCTACCCGAGATCCGCCAGTTTTGACACCGACATTGGTGCTTTCATTGAGAGTTCCTCCGTGTCGTCGCTGTTAGGCTTGATGGCTCCTACAATCATCGATAGCGATGCAGTCCAGGGTGAGACTTTTCTCCCCGGAAAGATCTTTGTGTTCGGAGGCTTCACACCACGGGCCAACTCGCTTGGCCATCTAGAGCAGATCGAGAGCTACGCCCCTGGCCACCAGGTCAGGTTTGGAAGCTTAAACTACACGACCGATATCCGCGAAGACTTGATCTTTGACGGATTCGAGCCCCTGCCTTGTGCGCCACATGATCACGATGAGTATGATTTAGCTCTACCACCGGACGGTGTTCAGGAGATCGCACCGGCAACCGCTCCGATCCTCAATTCGGAACTAGTTACGCCTTCCATGGACGGGTGGATAGACCCCGCCACGGAGGCCGCACTCTCATCGGCGATTGTGCCGAGTATCGACCTTACCCTTCATGAGAGCCGTGACGCCCAACTCCCGGATTCCTCCCCGACCACGGACTCCGAACCGTCTGCGCCCGTGTCTATCGAATCCGATTGGGCACCGATCATGGAGTTTACCTCCGCGGATATTTTTCAGCACTCGCCCGTCGGCGACATACTGAACTCATTAAGGTCTTTCTCCTTGTCAGGAGAATCCTGGCCGAACTATGTTCGGCAGGATAGGGATGCGGATGACGAAGAAATTCGCCGCCCACCCACCACCCACTTAGTAGCCACTGTCGATGACTTAACTGACATGCTCGACTTCGACTCCGAAGACATCGACGGTATGGACAACGATGCGGGAGACGAAGAGGAACCACTGCCCACAGGGCACTGGACAGCCACCTCATCATGCGATATATACATGGTGGACACACCCAAAGTAGGCAATGGCGAGGAGACAACGAAGGATGGCCCCTCCAAGAAGCAACCCAAGCGCCGACGTCAGCGGCGCCGCTCTAAGTCTCGCCAAATCAATAGCGGTGACACCGGCACAGGAGATAATACCACTCCGGACAGTGCCGAAGACGATAACAATCCTCTCCAGCAAGATTTAGGGCAGGAGGATGGAGAAGCCAGCCCTCCCGAGAGAGCGGCAGATGGAGAGGCGGAGGATGATAATTACATGCCTCCCTCCGGAGACGAGGCAAGCCTCGACGATGACGAATTCGTCATGCCTGAGGATGCCGTCGAACAAGAGCGCTTCAAGTGCCGGCTTATAGCCACGGCAAATAGCCTTTAGAAAAAGCAACAACAGCTTCAAGCTGATCAAGATTTGCTAGCCGACAGATGGACTGAAGTCCTTGCGGCCGAGGAATGTAAACTCGAACGTCCCTCCAAGAGTTACCCAAAACGCAGATTGCTACCCCGACAGGAGGAGGAAGCACTAAAGCCTACATCTCCAACGTATGACGCGGCTGATTGGCCACCTCGTGGCCGCGACAGAGAGGCACTTCAGCCAAAATCTCAGCTCGCACTCCGACGCCACTCAAATAAAAATGTCAAGGCATGGGGAAATACGCCAGACCTGTGAGACGTATTGGAGGATAAAGCAAAACATGCAAGATCGATCTATGGATCGCGAGGGCGCGCCACTATGCGAGACGATAACCGTCTCGCCGGATACAGTAAAAGTAAATCCGGCCAGGCCGAACACAACGGGTAAGACTCATTTGAGCTGCGTCGCGATATAGACTAGTACAGAGGCGCCGCACACCCCCTATGCTTCACAGACGAAGTAGTGGATCACCAAATCCCATAGGGTTTCAAACCTGTGAATATCGAATCATATGACGGCACAACAGATCCTGCGGTATGGATCGAGAATTTCCTCCTGCACATCCACATGGCCCGCGGTGATGATCTACACGCCATCAAATACCTCCCACTCAAGCTCAAAGGACCAGCTCGGCATTGGCTCAACAGCTTGCCAGCAAAATAAATTGGCTATTGGGAAGATCTGGAAGCCACATTCCTCGACAACTTCCAAGGCACTTATGTATGACCGCCAGATGCCGATGACTTGAGCCACATAATCCAGCAGCCCGAGGAATCGACCAGGAAATTCTGGACACGGTTCCTAACAAAGAAAAATTAAATCGTCGACTGTCTGGATGCAGAGGCCCTAGTAGCTTTCAAGCACAACATCCGCGACGAGTGGCTTGCCCGACACCTTGGCCAAGAAAAGCCGAAATCTATGGCAGCCCTCACGACACTCATGACCCGCTTTTGTGCGGGGGAAGACAGCTAGCTCGCTCGCAGCAATAACATATCAAAGAACCATGGTACTTCAGATACCAAGGATGGCAATGGCAGGTCACGTTGCAACAAACACAAGCGCCGCATTAACAGCGACAATACCGAGGATACGACAGTCAATGCCGGATTCAAAGGCTCTAAACTCGGTCAACGAAAAAATCCATTCAAAAGAAGCACTCTGGGCCCATCCAGTTTGGACCATATACTCGACCACTCGTATCAAATACACGGCACCCCCGACAAGCCAGCCAACCACACCAACAGGGATTGTTGGATGTTCAAGCAGGCCGGCAAGTTAATTGCCGAAAACAACGATAAGGGGTCACATAGCGATGACGAAGAGGAGCCCCGACAGCCAAACACCGGAGGACAGAAGAGGTTCCCCCCACAAGTGCGGACGGTGAACATGATATACGCAACCCACATCCCCAAGAGGGAGCGGAAGCGTGCGCTGAGGGACGTATATGCGTTGGAGCCAGTCGCCCCAAAGTACAACCCATGGTCCTCTTGTCCGATCACCTTCGATCACAGGGACCACCCCACCAGTATCCGTCATGGCGGATTCGCCGCACTGGTCCTAAACCTAATCATTGATGGATTTCACCTCACTCGAGTCCTTATGGATGGAGGCAACAGCCTGAACCTGCTTTACCAGGACACAGTGCGCAAAATGGGTATAGACCCCTCAAGGATCAAACCCACAAAAACGACCTTCAAAGGCGTCATACCAGGTGTAGAGGCCCATTGCTCAGGCTCAGTCACACTGGAAGTGGTCTTCGGATCCCCGGATAACTTCCAAAGCGAGGAGTTAATCTTCGATATAGTCCCGTTCCGCAATGGCTATCATGCACTGCTCGGGCGAACCGCATTTGCAAGATTCAATGCGGTACAACATTATGCATACCTCAAGCTCAAGATGCCAGGCCCTCGGGGGGTCATCACAGTTAATGGAAACACAGATCGCTCTCTTCGCACGGAGGAGCACATTGCGGCCCTCGCAGTAGAAGCGCAAAACAGCCTCTTAAGGCAATCCACTAGTTGGGCGATTAAGGACCCAGACACCTTCAACCGCGCCCGGAGTAATCGGCAACAAGACCGCCTGGCACATTCCGAGCTCGCATAGCAATGCGGCCCCCACCCTAGTCCCAGCCAAGTGGCGAAATCCATGCTGCGCGTACATAATTACGCATTGAAAATACCATGGGCATAGGAGGGGAGGGGTGCACCACTACGGCACGCCCCAAGACGCGGTTCAACCGCACTAAGGGCTTCCCACTTTGTTATTTTTCTCTCTTTCAGGACTTTAATCTCTGGAAACCTTGTCCAGCAGTATGATTACCGACCACATGATGCAGCAACCAAGGAGGCAGAAAGCTACGTCGCACCACGGAACTCCTAGGTGGATTACGATAACGAGTGAAATATTTGCTTTAATGCCATTCCTCAGCTTGCCCTTGGAGGGGACACTTCAAATAGTCCTACTTTTTGCTTATCGCACTACTTGTATCATTTTGCTTTAGCGCACCTTTTTTGAATAAACAATGCATAACACTAGCACTACAAGAAACCTGTTAATCTATGATGGATTTCTGATGACGTTTTTGAATACTGTCATGAACGGACTAGTACAGTCCCGCAGGCCCGCTCAAGCCCGCTCGAGCCCGGCTAACCGTTCCCGATATAAAATGCTAACCCTAATCCCTTCTCAGCCGCTGCTCTCTCCCTCCGCGGCCCCCATCTCTCCTCCCACAGGAATCCTCGGCGCCGCCCCCATCTCTCCTCCCATGCGACACCTCGCCGCCGCCCCATGATTCCGATGACTTTCGGCGGCTATGGCCGAGGCGCAGCCTACCCCATCTTCCCCTCTCTCTGCTCCGTCCTCCCCTCCTACTAGATTCACCACTAGCGCTCTCCAGCAACCCATCCCCGTTGCTAGGGTTTTGGCGCCGGCGCGGCACTGGCCAATCCTCTTCGTCTCCTGCCACCTGCTGGATGGTGCTTCTGGAATAGGGCCATGCGAGGCCGACCTCCCGCAGGATGTGCTGATGGGCGCACCCTGCAGCGGCATGTTCGGGATGAGCGCGAGCCCGACGGCCTTGTCCCGCCCGACGATGGCGGCGGCGAACGCTAGTGCTCCTCGTCTATGAACCCGTCCACCCATCTGGCGATGTACAACTTGTCGTCATGCGCGTGTACATGGCGAGCTTCCTCCCTCTCCCCCCTCTACCCCAAATCTGGATGGCACTTGCATCTGTTACATATATAAATATGAATAAGCACCACGGTTTGGTATGCGTCTAGATCGGGATGGTACCTATAGTAAACGGTCGCTCTCCATCTGTATGCGTCCATGAGTCTACACACGGCCGCTCCTTGGCTTTTATTTTTAACAAAACTCCTCCCTAATCTTCCTGTACTCCATGTCCGTGGTTGCTGTCATATACTCAATGCCTTTCTTGTTTCAAATTCCAATACCTGAAAGTGGCACATCATATTTCTAGTTGTGGTCCTGTTTACATGGCTTTTCTGATTTAGTTTCAGTCAAGTTTATATGAATTATAATCTCCTTTCATCTGATACTTTGGTCTGAATATTTACATTCTAATTACCATGTACGTACTAGTGTAGTATCCACATATTTTGTTGGTGTTATCTTCCAAAATAATAGTAAATGCAATCCTGAGATAGAAGTAAAAGTAGCATGTCCGCAAATAGAGTTGTACATGTAAACTTACTACAAGTGTTATAGATGATTGCTTGGAATCATAAAGATCTCAAATAAATATACAAAAACAGATTCTTAACACAAATAAATATAGACTCATCAAATATATATATATATATATATATACTTTGTCCTTGGTCAACTTGTGATGCCAAATAATGTTCAGTATAATAGCAACCTCTACTAACAACAGTTTACAGCTCTATGATCATTTCCCTCCTACAGTTCGAAATATCATGTGAACATACATTGCTTTATGCAAGAGAAAGAAGTATGTGTACTTTAGAAAGCAAAATGTTGAAGAAACATGTAAAAAAGATGTTGCATGGCTGCTGTTTAGGTCACTTCTTTAGAGGTTATAATCTCTATAAATCCACAAATTATACGGTTGTTTCATAATCATAACTTCTATTTAGGTCACTTCTTTATAGGTTAATACTTGCTTCATCCATTTATGAATGTGCAGGAAGGACTGTAGAACAGAGAAGGGGTTCATTGTAGAACAGAGAAGGGGTTCATCATGCCGTTTAGGTTGGTTTGGGCTAGCTCCGGTGACGGTGTTGTCGGCCTCGACCACAAAATTTGAAGGTATCCCCCTCCCTTCTTCCCTTTGGTCTTGTCATGTGTTCATTTTGTTTGCTTTCCACAGGATACTATCCTAGCTTGTTGGCAAACAAGCTCATTTCATTTGCTTTGCACATATGTGAGTTAAGTATGTTTATACCATATAAAGTGAGCTAACCAAAGATCGTTCCCTTATCTGGTAGAGAGACTCGGCTGACTTGTTGTAGCAGACAACAAGATACTAAAATGATAATCATTAGTGCCATTTTTATTACCTTCTCCAAGCAAAATCTTGGTAGCAAATTAACTAGACTGTTTGCTTCTAGTCATGGAAACTAAATAAATGTTATGGTTCTCATTTTCCTTAGTAGAGGGGTTGTCCTTTCCGACATAATGACATACCTCAATAGATTTTTAGAACGCTCTTGGAGCTGGAAATCGCTGTTACATTCATACCTCTAACACGGTCACTCCATTGAGTTGTGATAAATTTATTTCACTAAGTTGTCATTCCAATTTTCAGTTTGTGAAATTGGTTGTCTGATATTTGTGAAAATTAGAACTCATGAACCATGGTTAGTAATATGTATATTATATTTTGTGGATATAGAACTTTCTTAGGCAAGGCTATTATGTTACTAACATCTTTTAATGTACTTATGCTAAGAAACTTTCAGGAAATTTATTTGTACTCGTTGTTTCTGCGAGAGTAGACAATATGCATGTTTAGGGCATGATGTGAAGCTCGCATCTGATCATCTAACTAAGATATCTTGATTTGAATCATTGAAGATAGTTTTGTAAGGACTTTTTAGTAAATGGTTTTTAGGACAGTACCTACCAAGCCCAGAACCATGCTATTTGTTGTGATAGTTTCCCCTGATCTTTAAGATTTTTGTTCCTCCGTGATGTTTTCCTTCCTAATCCATTTCCCTTGATGCTTCTGATGTGCTTAATCATGTTTGTAGGTATTGCATTACATTGAATTTGATGGAGAGCAACTTCTCCGAGAGAACTGAAAGAATGAGCTGTGAGGTGGAACTAAGGGGCTTTAAGAAACTTTTATGTGTTGTTGATGTAAACTGGATTGTGCTAGTTCCTAACTTTGATTTGTTTTGTATTTTGTCAACATTTCACTGAGGATACTGTAAACTGTTGTATTGTATATATCGGTGGATGCTTGTATAAATGCTACATGATCTATGTATTATATCTCATTTTGGAAATACTTTGTCTTGGGTCGAAGTTGACATTATGATCAGTGTAATGCATTATGCTGAAAAAGTGCTGTCTCAAAATTGAACTGAATATAAATGGAATAATTGGATGGACAATATTTAAATAGCTTCTAAATCCATGGCGGTTCTTGTGATGAAAAATAATGTACATGTAGGCAGCCACGTCATTCCAAATCAGTCAATCCAAAATCCTACGTGGCATCTGTCTATGATGGCTTGTTCCGTCATAGAGGCACGGGCCAAGTTTGGGCTGGGCAGGCCTAGGGGCAGACCCGTGACGGTCAAAATCCGTCATGGAAGGTAAGGTGTCAAATTATGACGCGTGATACATGACATATTTCTAATCCATCATGCAAGTGCATCCATGATGGTTTTTCCCTTATCGATGACGGAAACAATCTGTCATGGATTAACAGGATTCTTGTAGTGTAGACTATTATCGCATTCTTCATTCTTCCTTTTTTATATATATACATATATATGTTCATTCATGAAATCCAGCACCCATACACTCTGGTACGGCTAATACGCTAGGGGCCTAAGCATACCCCTTATTACGGCGTGAGATGTCCGAACACTTTCGACAGTGCGGCACCCCGAACTTATAGCATTATATGCATCAGCTCCGAATCATGTCTTGGGTCAATAGTTGGGTTTGCCCGGCTCCCATGTTTTGGTACCTTACGTTCGGCTATATCGGCTAAGGTAGCACTGGGAGAACTACAGCGATTGTGCCCGGTTCTGCTTGGCTAAGTAACTCAGTAGATAAAGCTAAAACTGACTGTCATGATAAGGCGAGAGACTGGTCGCTGTTCGAGAGGTTTCGAGTCCCTAAAGACTTATGCCGCTTAGAGCGAGGAGTCGGCTTTGTCTGACTTAAGGCATGTATAGGGCCCAAATTCGGCCTTCCGAATACTAGGGGCTTCGCCAAAATTTAAAATTATAGAATTCTATGGCTATGTGAGAGTGATAAAGCATTATAGTCCGATTGCCTTGTTCGTTGTGCTGAGCACCTCCCTCGAAGGACCCAAAAATGGTAACAAGAGTGCCCAGGCTTATCTCGGACACCCCAGCACTCGTGGCATGGGGGCAGAAGCTGACGACTAGCCATCTCTCAGATTTGATAAACAACGGAACATAAGGTAATATTTTAAATTCAAACAAGCATTGCATAGCGTATATGAACAAGTTTTCATAATACAGGATCACACGAGCAAGTTCATTCGAATATTACATCTTTTGCACACTCGTCCGCTACAAGACGGGCACCCTTCAGGACATCCCTCATAATACATCTCGGGGTGGCGATGCTCTTTGCCCTGCAGCGGCCCCTCCTTCACCAGCTTCTTGGCGTCCATCTTGGCCCAATGCACCTTCGCAAGAGCTAGAGCCCGGCATGCACCTTCGATGCAGACGGACTGCTTGATGACTTCCAGCCATGGACAGGCATCCAGAAGCCTCCGCACCAGGCCGAAGTAGCTGTTGGGAAGGGCATCGCCAGGCCACATCCGGACTATAATGCCCCTCATGGCCTGTTCGACCGCCTTGTGCAGCTCGACCAGTTGCTTCAGCTGGTCGCGCATAGGCATCGGGTGTTCGGTCCTAGTATACTGAGACCAGAACAGCTTCTCCATCGAGCTTCCCTCCTTGGCCCGGTAAAACTCTTCGGCATCCGACACGCTACGGGGCAAATCTGCGAATAATCCTGGAGAGCTCCGGACTCAGGTAAGTAACAAGTAATTTACTTTCACATGCTTTCTTTGCATATTGAATGCCTTACCCGGCGCTATCTTCCTCATCGCCTCAATCTATTGGAAGGCCTTTTGGGCTTCAGCCTTGGCATTCTTTGCGCTCTCAAGGGCCGCAACAAGCTCAGACTCTCGCGTCTTCGAGTCAAGCTCCAACGCCTTGTGCCTCGTCATGAGAGCTTGGAGCTCTTGCTGCACCTCGCCCACCCGTGCCTCTTGCTTTTCCCGCTCGATGCTCTCATGGGCCGCTTTGTTTTTGTCCTCGGACAGCGCTTGCTTTAGGGTTGCCACTTCGGTCGTGGCCCCTAGAAAATTCATGATGATCCTGTCATTTTGCAATCGCATCTTGTATATATATACACATATATATATATAGACTAGGTATTACTTACCTTTGTTCTCATCGAGCTGCCTCTCAACAAGGCCGAGCTCTTTCTCGGACCCCTCGAGGTCCTGCTTCAGTGCGGCGACGTCCGTAGTCAGTGCGGCAGAGGTCAGCAGCGAAGCCTGCATACGCATATAGACATACTTATATTAGACTCCTGCAGATATTATTTGATCCTCTATTCGGCTTTTCTTTGTGAACACCAAACAGAGCATCAGGGGCTACTGTCTATGCGGTAACATTTTTCCTATATTTTAAATACTTACCTCAAATCCTGTTAGAAGGCTGGCACAGGCTTCAGTCAGTCCGCTCTTGGCGGATTGAACCTTCTTGATCACCGCACTCATAATAGTGCGGTGCTCTTCATCGATAGAAGCGCCGCGAAGCGCTCCCAGCAGGTTGTCCGGTGCCTCTGGATGGATAGAGGTCACCGACACGGGCGTCTTGCCCCTTTGGGAAGGGAGCCGACTGCCCGAAACCGGAACCACTAGAGGTTCCGGCGTGGTGTTCGACTTAGAACCGAAGTTGGAGCCCCTGGGAGCCTTGCTCCCTTTGCTCCTGGAGTTCAGAAGGTCGCCTTTGAGTCGCCTCCAGGACTGTCTCCCCCCGGCTCGGTGCCCCTTGATAAAATACCTCAGCATTGTCTGTAGGGCAGGGGGAGGAGGCCGTCGGAAGTGCATCCATATCCGACGAGTCCAAGGAACCGTCCGACGAAGATAGGTCGATACGGGCTCGAGGCGGTCTGCATAATCATATTCAGCGTCAGGAAAAGCAGTCCGACAACAGTATGCTATGAGTTACTCTGGTATCCGAATACTTACGACTTTGCCAGGGGCTTGGCCCTGAATAACCACTCGTCTTTGCCGTCCGCGGCGGTAGTGGAACAGTCCGGAAGGAGAGTCCTTCCCTTCTTGGACCCTTCGCCCCCCCCCCCCCCGATTGGGGCGGCCTTCCTTTTCTTGTCTCCCCGGCTGGAGGGGGAGAGTCTTCATCTTCCTCCTCCTCGTTTTCAGGGGAGGAGTGCGTCTCGAAGTTATCAGACGATGAGTCCGATACCACCTGGCGTCGGGAACTATTTCGGGTTCCCTTGGCCTTCTTCTTGGTCTTCCCCGCCACCTCATAAGGAGCCGGGGTCCGCATCTTCGTCAGAAGAGCGTCCATAGGGTCTTCGGGCAGAGGGGCCGGACAGTTAACCTGCTTCGATGTCTTCACCCAATCCTATCAAAGGCATGGGAGCTCAGACCCCGCACATAGTCAAGCTATGGGAAATAAATACCCTACCAGATATATAGAGCTTACCGGATTTGCAGGGGACTTCACGCTTAGCCCGCGGTCCTCGGTAAGAGAAGGAGGGACCTCAGCGCCCTTGAACAGCACCTTCCAGACGTCCTTATGTGTCGTATCGAAGAGCTCGTGTAGATTCTGGTGCTGGGACGGGTCGAACTCCCATAAATTGAAAGCCCGTTGCTGACACGGGAGGATCCGGCGGAAGAGCATGACTTGGACTATGTTGACAAGCTTAAGTTTCTTGCTTGTCATGTTCCGGATACATTTCTGGAGTCCTTCCAGCTCCACCGATGAACCCCAGGACGGGCCCTTCTCCTTCCAGGAAGTGAGCCGCGTGGGGAATCCGGATCGAAACTCGGGGGCTGCCACCCAGTTGGTGTTGCGCTGCTCGGTGATGTACAACCACCCCGATTGCCACCCCTTTATGGTCTCCATGAAGGAGCCCTCGAGCCATGTAACGTTGGGCATCGTGCCCACAATGGCTCCGCCGCATTCCGCTTGTTGGCCGCCCACCACAGGCCGAAGTGGGGCCGGATGCGGAGGAAAGCCTCGCACACGACAATGAATGCCGAGATGTTGAGGATGAAGTTCGGGGCCAGATCATGGAAGTCCATCCCATAATAGAACATGAGGACATGGACGAATGGATGGAGGGGAAACCCCAGTCCGCGGACGAAGTGGGGGAGGAAGACCACCCTCTCGTGAGGTTCTGGGGTAGGGATGACCTGCCCCGCGGGTGGATGCCGGTGCGCGATATCTGCGGCTAAGTATCCGGCTCTGCGTAACTTTTTGATGTGCCCCTCCATGACGGAGGAGGCCATCCACTTGCCTCCCGCTCCGGACATGTTTTGGAGAGAGTTGAGGTGGAAAATGCGGACTTGGGCGCTGGAGCTCGAGTGCGCGGGAATGGATGAGCAAGGAGGAAGAAGGCGTGGGTAGAAAAAGGTGAGATCTTATCCCTTTATAATGGCTTACAAAACTATGCACCTCCACTAGCCTGGTAAAACTCGCTTATCCACCAAGCACCGTAATTGATGGCGCGGTTGGGTTACCCACGTCCGTATTGATGAGAATCCCGTAATAAGGGGAACACGATCTCTGCTTTGACAAGATGTGTCAACAAACCGCCTCGCGTTATGTGCAGGGCTGGTTAAAGGAAAACGGTTCAAATAATTACCGGGCCATGGCGTGATGTCATGCTGCCAAAACGTGTCAGCGGGTTAGATTTATGGTAATATTATTCTCTCTACGGTGGTATGTGGAACTTATTTTGCAGGGTCGGACACTATCCTTGTATTCAAATTCTTCAGTGGTGTATTCGAGGGAGGAACCCGCCTTGCAATGCCGAAGACAACACTGCATGCCGGACTCATCGTCATTGAAGCATGGTTCAGGGGCTACTGAGCGAGTGCTGGATTAGGGGGTATCCGGACAGCCGGACTATATCCTTTGGCCGGACTGTTGGACTATGAAGATACAAGATTGAAGACTTCGTCCCATGTCCGGATGGGACTCTACTTGGCGTGGAAGGCAAGGAAGGCAATACGGATATGTATATCTCCTCCTTTGTAACCGACCTTGTGTAACCCTAGCCTCCTCCGGTGTCTATATAAACCGGAGGGTTTTAGTCCGTAGGACAACATACAATCATACCATAGGCTAGCTTCTAGGGTTGGCCTCTCCGATCTCGTGGTAGATCAACTCTTGTACTACCCATATTATCAAGAATAATCAAGCAGGACGTAGGGTTTCACCTCCATCAAGAGGGCCCGAACCTGGGTAAAACATCGTGTCCCCTGCCTCATGTTACCATCTGCCTTAGATGCACAGTTCGGGACCCCCTACCCGAGATCCGCCGGTTTTGACACCGACACTGTGGTTTAGATTTAGATGTTGGTTTTCAATAATGAAAATCGGAATGGGGAAACCCTTCTTTGATTAAAAAAGACTACTACCTCTGTTCTGGTTTACTAGTCCCCATTCTATTTTGGGTCAAATTTTGTCCATGAATTTTACTTGTAAAATGTGAATGGAAAACAAGATTTTGTTATACCCAAACAAAAAAGGACTGGAGGGAGTGATTGCTCTGACACAGACGCGACCTCTCATAGTGCAGGCATTGAACTGGCGCGCCGGCCAAGAGGGCCCCACTCGCTATAGGCCCGGCTGAACACGCCTCCTCACCGCATGCAACCGGCTTCAGACTGCCCTACCTGCCTTCATTGAATCCATGCGTGTGCCGACAACACGTCCTTCCGCGAGCCGGTCGGCATTTTAGAACAGAAAAAATGACCAAAATATAACTAATTACGCATGGTCTTGACTTGTTGTGCTCGCACTGGTAGCAGGAACTAGAGGTTTTTCTTTATTCATATATCTCCTCAATTTTTTTGGCTTTGAAGTGAATCATGGTTGTGGACATTATGTATGAATGTGCAAATATCTGTGAACAATGAGCTTGATGTGGAAGTTGAATTTGGAATGCCGGGCTTGCGCGTGAACTATACCATGTCCAATGCTTCGTCTGTTATTGTTTGGAAAGTAATTGCTGTTATTACATGACCCAAAAAATTGTGCCACATCAGTAGATGCACGAACATCACAACAGGTATGCTGACTGGATAAACATTTCAACCTAGCTACTATGAAGGAAATTTTGTATTGACAACAATTTTAGATTGCAGGAGACGCCTAGCGTGCTCAGCCTCTGCTAGCTTATTTCTGGCTTCTTCCATCTCTTCTTTGGCATGGGTGAAGAGAGCATCTGATTGCTCTTTTCGCTTCTTTAGGAACTTAGCTACATTCTCAGGGGCTGCTGCACGCTTTCTTTCAGCCTTTACTAGAGCCACGAGGACACGAACAGCTGATGACTCCACCTAGCTTGTGTGTAATCCAGCATCATCTGGGAATTTGCACCTTGTGTCTAATCCAACATTATTAGGGAACTGGCACCTTGTGTCTAATCCAATATTATTAGGGAACTGGCACCTTGTGTGTAATCCAGCCTCATTTTGGAAACATGATCTCGAGGTTGACCATACTTCCCTCATCGCAGGAACTGCATCCTGACACGAAGTTACTTCTTTTTTAGATCAATACTCAGAGCAACCCAGATCCATTTAGTAGAAGCCAGATAAATAGAACTGGGAGAAGTGAATTCAAAAGGAAAAAATAATATAAAAACAAACTACAATGTGAGAACACCCACTTCCTACATCAAGCTAAAAATGAAAGCATTAGAACGATTAAGACTCTTCTTATTACACATCAAAGAACATGAGGCTTAAGAGAAACAGAAACTACAACATCTACATATCGAAGAACACGAGGCTAAACGAAAGTAATTGAAATGGTGTTACTTACCACAGCTCATTTTACAGGTTCCGTGCAGCTCGTCTTTAACTTGCCACGCTCCTTGAAGATGTCCCCAATATCCCGTGTTTGGTCTTCATTGCACCTCTGCATGTTTGCACTCGTGGTTTTAAAATCTCAACATGGCAAGAAAAATATACTACTAGTAATACTCGCGCATCTTGTGGGAAACATTAAAGCACTCGTCTGCCATGTTAGAGCATCACCAACAGAATCACAATGTGCGGCGCTTTAAACAAGTGTTTACAGTGCTGAGATCAACAAGTAGAGATAGAGAGTAGAAACTAGAGAGTAGAGGATAGTTCTCAGCATAGATAGATAAAAAATATATTATTCAACTACTCCTCATCGTCCTACTCCTCCTCGGTGATGTCCTCCTCCGACGTCTGACTGTAGGCGTGAAGATACAAATCGTCGTTGGATTCACAGGGCGATGCTGCTCCTAGCCTCATGTTGAATTGAGCGTCCGCTTTTCGCCTACGCTTGCCTTCGCGATAGGCAGCTCGCTCCGCCCTCCTCTTATCCCTCTCCACCCTCCTTTGCGTGTAGAACTCGCGCTCGTTGATGATGTCCTCCGAGAAGCGTTGGCACCACAACGCCATGGCTTCCTCGTCCATCTCGGTGATGCCGAGATGATGCTACCGCCTCCGGTTGTCGCGACGATCCTCGTAGGTGATAAGCCACGGCAGAGGAGCGAGCTCCTATGCCCGCTCCCGCGTCGACATGTTGGGGAAGTTCAATGTTCTATGAGGCCACCGGAGGTGCCACCCCGCCGCGTTGTACGCGCGGGCGGCCTCGTTGGGGGTGTAAAAATTGCCGAGGCCGAGGCGCATCCCGCGGAACCGGATCTCGGTGGAGAAGCCGCCGGAGGAGCGTGCGGGGACGCCGCGGTATCCCCAAGTTTCCCGGCGATGCGGCGGCATGGTGGCATGGCAGCGGCGAGGCGAGAAAGAGCGGGGAGAGAGCGGTGGCGAGGCATAGTGTAATACCCCAGATGTAATTTACCTTATATATACTCCAACTCTTGCCTTTTCCAGCGCTAAGTTATTTTATTTCGTCGGGTTCAGGTTTTGTCTCCATGTGTTGTTGTCATTGTCATGCATCTCATATCATGTCATCATGTGCATTGCATTTGCATACGTGTTAGTCTCATGCATTCGAGCATTTTCCCCGTTGCCGTTTTGCATTCCGGCGCTCCTATCTCCTCCGGTGGCCCTTTCTACCTTCTTTTCGTGTGTGGGGGTTAAACATTTTCGGATTCGACCGACACTTGCCAAGCGGCCTTGGTTTACTACCGGTAGACCGCATGTCAAGTTTCGTGCCATTTGGACTTCGTTTGATACTCCAACGGTTAACCGAGGGACCGAGAAGGCCTCGTGTGTGTTGCAGCCCAACAACCTACCAATTTGGCCCAAAACCCACCAAAACCCTCTCCATCATCTAGAGCGTTCGATCACGATTGCGTGGCCGAAAACCGCACCTCATTTGGACTCTCCTAGCTCCCTCTATGCCTATATATAGACCCTCTCCCGAAATTTTCGGATCTCTCCACCCCTAACCCTAGAAAATCCGCTCCTCCGCGCACCGGACGTGTCCGGCCCGCGCCGGACAATATCCGCCGCCGCCCGCAGCCAACCAGAATGTGCCACATGTCCCGGCGGCCTCCTCCCGCCGTCGGCCCGCCGAAGCCCGGGGCAGGCTCTCCCGCGCCGCCTCCCGGGCCGCGCCCCGCGCCTCCTCCCCGCCTTCCAGCGCCGCCCGTGCGCCGCCCAGCGCCGCCCATCGCCACCCTGCCGCCGACCTTGGCGCTGGCGAGCTCCGCAGCTCCGGCTACCGGTGCGCGCCGCCCTAGCCATCGGCGCCCGCGGCCACCCCACCGACGCCCGCGGCCACCACCAACATCTCCGGCGTCCTCCTCCAAGTATGGCGAGCTCCGGCCACCACCACCATCTCCGGTGACCTCCGGTGAACAGTAACTTTGGCGAACCTCGGGATCCGCGCCGGCTGGATCTAGATCTGGATCTGAGATGGTTGACTTTCCCCCGAAACCCTAGTTTTTTTTGCGTTTTTCATCATGTCGTAACTCCGCATCCGTAGCTCTGTTTTGAGCGTGTAGCATATCAAAATGTTCGCCTTAGAGAGTACATCGTTTCATCTCATTGCATCATTTTCATTTGAGCTCATATTGATGCCAGAAATGCTGTTGGAAGAGAGCTATTTGAGATAATTGTCAGATCTGCTACACCAAATAGCTATTTGTCATTTTTGCCATGATTAATGTGTGCATGATATGCTCCTGAGTTCTACATAAGTTTTGTTATATGCCATGCCATCCTTACAAAGGTGCTTACCATGTATTTTTGTGATATGTTTGGTGACTGGCACAAGCTTGCAAAGTAGTGCATTCGTTAATGCTGATTTCAGGGACTTAGAATTTTCTAAGTCTTTGATCTATTTTTATCAATATGCCATACGTTATGTTGTTTCCTAGTGATCCGTGCCTCTTTTCAGGATGATCAGTAAGGATGATTTGTTAATATTGTGGTTCTCTATCCATCCATGTCTTTGTTTGCAATTATGGAGCACCCTAACTTGAGTCAATCGAGCTCTACTTTTCCTATTTTGTTGAATCCTGGCAGATTGTCTACTTGTTAGCGATTTTGCCGAGGATGTTGTTGTTGATCCATGCATGCTATGTTGTTCTCCTTGCCATGTCTAGCTTCTATGTTATGTATTCTTGATGGGTGTATGCTTAGTTTTTCATTCCTTGCTGTGTAGTGAGTGCATCGAGCTCATAAACATGCCTACTCGTTAACATATTTGCATGCTCCAGTTTTTCTCTAAGTCTGAGATCTGATTATGTTTTTGCCATGTTCACATGCTTGCAATTGTATTTTGTGATCCCTTTTGGCTCAAGGTCAGTAACGAACTTTTGTTAAGTTCTTTAAGTAGCTTCATGCCATGCCTTGCTTTGCCATGTTACGTTCCTGTAGCATATGGTTTTCATGCTGCAAAGTTTGCTGCCTGATCTGAAATTCCAGACTTGTGTTAATTTCACTAAGTCTGAAACCTGTTTGTCATTTGCACTTTTGCCATGCTTGTTTGAACCTGTTAGTGGATGAATTGGCCGTAGCTCAGTGTTCATCTTTTGTCAAGCATTATCAGTGGATCCCTGCCATGTATTTTGTTGCCATGTTTGAGTGCTGTAGCATATTTATCTTGATGCATTTAGATGTCTACTTGCTGTTTATCGCAGACCGGTACCATATTTGTTTTGCTTGCCATTTCCAAACCGTGCATCCGATTCCGGTGATCTTTATATCGATTTCAACCGAAATCACCTCACCTTTCCAGTGGCACTCTTGGATTTCCAAGTTGAGGCCAGGTTCATTCATTCCTTGTCAAATCTTGCATATGCATCACATATCGCATCCCGCATAGCATACCATGTTTGCATCATGTTGTTCGAGCATTTGCACGTGGTTGATTGTGTTCCTCTTGCTTGTTTGTCCTGTTTGGGTAGAGCCAGGAGATGAGTTCTCTAATAAGGAGCCCGTTGAGTTTCTTACGAGGATCAAGTCAACTCTGACAACTTTGCTGGCAAGATGATCATACCCTCTAAATCACTTCTATCTTTGCTTGCTAGATGCTCGCTCTTTTGCTATGCCTATGCTATGATGCCTACCACTTGCTTATCATGCCTCCCAAATTGCCATGTCAAACCTCTAACACACCATGTCCTAGCAAACCGTTGATTGGCTATGTTACCGCTTTTGCTCAGCCCCTCTTATAGCGTTGCTAGTTGCAGGTGAAGATTCGAGATCGTTCCTTGTTGGAACATTGTTTATTTGTTGGGATATCATCATATTATCTTGTTATCTTAATGCATCTATATACTTGGTAAAGGGTGGAAGGCTCGGCCTTTTGCCTAGTGTTTTGTTCCACTCTTGCCGCCCTAGTTTCCGTCATATCGGTGTTGTGTTCCCGGATTTTGTGTTCCTTACGTGGTTGGGTGATAATGGGAACCCCTTGACAGTTCTCCTTGAATAAAACTCTTCCAGCAATGCCCAACTTTGGTTTTACCATTCGCCAACTAGCCTCTTTTCCCTTGGGTTCCGCACACTCAAGGGTCATCTTTATTTAAACCCCCGGGCCAGTGCTCCTCTGAGTGTTGGTCCAACCTGTCAGCTACCGGTGGCCACCAGGGGCAACTCTGGGTTGGCCTACCCGTACCTTGGACAATCCGGTGTGCCCTGAGAACGAGATATGTGCAGCTCCTATCGGGATTTGTCGGCACATTCGGGCGGTGTTGCTGGTTTAGTTTTACCATTGTCGAAGTTGTCTTGTAGAACCGGGATACCGAGTCTGATCGGAATGTCTCGGGAGAAGGTTTATCCTTCGTTGACCATGAGAGCTTGTGATGGGCTAAGTTGGGACTCCCCTGCAGGGATTTGAACTTTCGAAAGCCGTGCCCGCGGTTATGGGCAGATGGGAATTTGTTAATGTCCGGTTGTAGATAACATGAATCTTAATTTAATTAAAATGAATCAACTGCGTGTGTAACCGTGATGGTCTCTTCTCGGCGGAGTCCAGGAAGTGAACACGGTGTTGGAGTATTGTTTGACGTAGTATGTTCTATAGTTTTTTGTTTGTTCTTTGCCTTCTCTTCTCGCTCTCTTTTGCGAACAGGTTAGCCACCAAATATGCTAGTCGCTTGCTGTAGCTCCACATATTACCTTGCCTTACCTATAAGCTTAAATACTCTTGATCGCGAGGGTGCGAGATTGCTGAGTCCCCGTGGCTCACAAATTACTTCCAAACTAGATGCAGGGACCGATGACTCCGTTCCAGATGATGCGCTTGAGCTCAAGTGGGAGTTCGACGAAGACTCACGCCGTTTTTTTTGACATAAAGACTATAAGGGACCCCCCTACAGTATAATTGGTGCAACAAACCCAAATTGCAAGTACCATGCCTTGAACCTGGGTGGGTGGGAAGGCATCAGCCCCTTCCCACCAAATTACTATGTGTCTTTCCCTGATGATCTGTAGTGGTGCCTAGTTGGGGCGAACGGGACCGTGTCGCATGTTGGGGTTGATCTTTTATTTTGGTACCGTAGTCGGACCATTATTGTCTTGGATGATTGTAATGCTATTTATGTACTTTGTGTGACGTGGCGAGTGTAAGCCAACTATG
Source organism: Triticum monococcum (assembly GCA_034509565.1). Taxonomy (NCBI): domain Eukaryota; kingdom Viridiplantae; phylum Streptophyta; class Magnoliopsida; order Poales; family Poaceae; genus Triticum; species Triticum monococcum. The sequence continues at coordinate 635,491,341 of CM067847.1, read as the reverse complement.
TACCTTTCCCCTTATTATCTATTCACATGGGTTGTTGAGATGATTACCTTACTTGCGACATTGCTTTCAACGCGGTTATGCCTCTAAGTCGTGCTTCGACACGTAGGAGATATAGCCGCATCGAGGGCGTTACAAGTTGGTAATCAGAGCCTTCCCCGACCTTAGGAGCCCCCATTGCTTGATCGAATTAGCTGACGAGTTGAGTCTAGAAAAATGTTTTGAGTCATTTAGGAATTATATATCGGAGATTTTAGGAATTCTTTTTACTCCCCAGTCCCTTCATCGCTCTGGTAAGGCATCCTGACGTAGAGTTTTGACTCTTCTCTTCTCAAATTTCACTAAAAAAATTTTTAGGATCACGCAGGTATCTTGGAATCGTTCCGATCGATTTGTGACAAGAACATTGTTCTTGGTGCCTCCTATCATTTAGTGGTTGTGGAAGTGTCCCGGGGAGTTGAGCTTCGAGGTGTTGTCGTCACAATTTTATCGTTGTAGTTCTAGAATACCTGAATTTAGTTCTCCGACATCGAAAATCTCTTTTATGCAGTTGTTGGTGAGATAACCTCGACGCCACCCAGTACTAGGGCGGGAGTTCGGGAGTATTGCCATAACTTGTATAATGGATGCTTTTCGAAGGTTGAGGTAGACGATTTCTGAAGTTTTCTCGGTTATGTGTTGAAGGATGGATACAGCTGGATGTAGGATTTGCTAGATTTGGGTGAGATATTATGCTTCCCCTGTATCCCCAACACCTGATTGCATAACCGGAAAGGTTCGGGAGTTTCATAGGTGGGAATTCTTGTAGCTCTAGTTCTTGTTCCATGGATATTTGGTTTGAGATTGGGTGATCCTTACTGAGTATTTGTTCTGCTCCGTACCTTGTTGTTGTTTTTCTTCTACCTCAATTCTAAGTGTCTTCTCAATTTATGGATATGTGACCATTTCAATTGGAATGCATTCGTTCATTTTGTTCGGATGTGAAAACTATATGTTGCAATTTCAACCCGTTTGGTTCAGTTTCAATTTGTGTCTATCAGTGTGCTAATGGATGTCAACCTCTTCAGGATGGCTCCTCCAACGCGCATGACTCCGAATCCTGATCTGCCACCACCACCTCCACCTCCGGAGGCATGGCAAGCTGTGATGGCTGCTACCAATGCAAACACGCAGCTGATCATGCAAATTCTTCAAGAGCGCAACCAAGTGAACTAAGGCAACCAGGGCAATAGTCAGAATCACTTTGCTACACTCAACCAGTTCCTTGCTAACCAGCCAAAGACCTTCAGCAATTGTGTTGAGGCAACTGACACTGACGATTGGCTCATGGACTTATGCAAGCATTTTGAGTGCAGTAACGTCAGGCATGAGGACTTTGTCAGGTTCACTTCCTTCCAACTCAAAGACCAAGCTGCAGAATGGTTTCAGCAGTACAAAGATTCCAGAGGAGGCCGTGTGATTACCTGGGATGAATTCCGTCAAGACTTCAAAGCTCATCATATTCCTTAGAGCATGGTTGAAAGCAAGCGTGAGGAATTCCGCAACCTGAAGCAAGGCTCTATGTCTGTCTATGAGTACAACAAGATGTTTCAGAAGCTGGCCCGCTTTGCTAAGCAGGACGTCCCTGACGAGAAGAGCATGCTATACCAGTTTAGGGGTGGTCTCGGAGAAGAAATCCAGCTAGCTCTTGTTCTCTTTGAGCCCATGAGGTACGATGAGTTTTACACCATGGCATTGAAGCAAGAGGCTGCTCAACTGAAGTGCGATGCTTCCAAGAAGCGAGTCAGAGATGCTACTCCTTCTTCCTCAACTCAAGTGGCTAAGCAGCAGAAGTATTGGCTTCCTCCTCCTTCGTTCCGTCAGCTGTGTCAACAAAAGAGCAAAGGTGGTAGTGGATCTTCCCACCCACCCAACCCTGGCTTTCAGAACAAGACTTCATCTCAAGCTTCAAGATCAAGTGCTCTGTATCACCGTCCGCTTTCAGAGGTCACATGCAACAAGTGCCAACAGAAGGGTCACTATGCCAACAAATGCTTCAATCAGAGGCGTCTCCCTCCTCCTCCTCCTACTAGATCGGCAAGTACAACTATGCTCAAGTATAATCCCAAGCTTTGACTCTTGGCTAAGCTATCCTACGGAATCTTTTAGCAAAATAGTTTTCGCACACGAGTCCACTACTCACCATCACAATACTCCACCGTGGATCCTCCCTCGTATCCTGCGAGGGGGACATCCTCGGTACTCACACTTATCTTGAGTCTTTTAGTAGTATCCATTAACTTGTCTATGAACTGTATAGGCAACCAAGTAGTCCTTTACCGCGGACGCGGCTATTCGAATAGTTTTATACCCTGCAGGGGTGTACTTCGTCATACACGCTTTCACCGCTTACCGCCGTCTACACGACATGTACTCGGCAACCTTCAAGCGGAAGCCCAGCGAGGGTGTCGGCCATGGCCTGCCTAAACACCTAAGCCCCTAGTCCAAGTTATCGCCTATCCAGGTTCCATCCGCAGGGAGTCCGGCTGAGGTTTCCACATACGGCCCCGAACGATGTGAACAGGGTTCCCGAGACACCAAACGGGTGACTCGGTACACCGTGCCACGGTGTATCTACCGCAACATAGCCCACCCCTAGGGTCAGCGCTACGCACGGCCACCAACACATATCCTACAAACACCAGAAACTATTTGCAACTCCTGGACAGAGTACTAGGGTGGCTAAGAAGCCGAGAGGGTCCATTTGTTTCGGGCCCAATGTACGGTAGTAACTGCATCTTAAATCACACATATAGATCTCAGTTCTTATGGACGGCCTCAATGAAACAACCCACCCTGTACTCCTACATGGCCTCTCATCGATACCTTTACCAAAACATGTTCAACACATCCCTCATATTACTGGCACAAGCATTTCACTCTAGCCCATCACCCAGATGAACCAGACCTGACACAACTCTAAGCATAGCAGGCATAGCAAGGTAGGAATCACAAAACATGGCTCAATCAACTCCTATGCATGCTAGTGGGTTTCATCTAGTTACTGTGGCAATGACAGGTCATGCAGAGGATAAGGGTTCAACTACCGTAGCGCACAGCAGTTTGAATCGTGTTGTCTTAATGCAGTAAACAAGAGCAGGAGCGAGAACATGGGTTGTATCGGAATGATCAATGGTTGCTTGCCTGATGGAGTGGTAACGGGATACTGCCCTTCAGTTGGATACTCGTGAATATCCTCGGAGGCAGAACCTACCACGAAGAACACAACCGAGCACAATCAACACATGACGATATGCAACAATATGATGCATGCTATGACATGGCAATATGGATGTGTCTTGAGCTAATGCAACTAGCTATGATTTAAATGAAGTTGGTTTGAGTACAAGATTCAAATTCCAACCCCATATATGATTATTTAAATGCCCTTTATTTGTTTTGTCCAAAACAGAGGACAAGCATTGTTCAAACATGCATGAAAATGGTACAGATGGATTCCTTGAATTTTTCTGATAATTTTTCATATATAATTTGTCTCATTTGGAGTTATGGTTGAATTTCTATGATTTTTCAAAGTTTTGGGTATTTTCTGGAATTTCCTGAATTATTTTTAAACTAGAAAATGATTTACTGCGTCAGCTTGATGTCAGGGTGACATCAGCTGGTCAACTGAGCTGCCTCCAGGTCAAACCTGACCAGTGGGACCCACTGGTCAGTGACTAATTAACTAACTAAAATTAATTAGAGCCTGGGCCCGCATGTCAGTGTCTATTTAAAGTAATTAAGTTAATTAGGACTAACTAAATCTAACACTAATTAAAAAGGGGCCTGGCCCACACGTCAGTCAGTCAGGGGGGGGGTCAAACCCCTGGCCAGCAGGGTCAAACCTTCCGGCGACTTGACGCCGGCGAGGCCAGACACGGCGGAACGGCTCGGGTTTCGCCTACAGGCCACCATTTGATGCGCGGTTTCCTCCTACGGGTTCCTGGGAGTGAGGCGCATCCAGAGAGACAAGCGGCAGCAGCTGGGGTGGCCGGAGCTGACGGCGGCGAGCTCTTTGGCGGCCGCCGGAGTTCGGTTGCGCGCGGGATCGCGGCTGCAGCGAGCAAACACGCAAAATAAAGCGCGGGCAAGGCACTACGCGATGCAGAGGTGTCGTTTGGCACGTTGGCGCGACCAAATGGGCATCGGAGCGACGCCGGCGACGAGCCCGAGGGGCGTTGAGCTCGGTCAGTAGGGAGTCGGCAGTTTGAGCTTGAAATAATGGCAGGGAGGAGGGGGATTCGGAGCAGGAGCTCACTGGGGTCACGTAGAGCAGCTCGGTGGGCTCGGGGACGGTCCGGAGCCGACGAATTTGACGGAGATGGCCGGCGGTCCCGAGGTTGAAGAAGACGACGCCGAGGACGAAGCAAGGCTTCTCGGCTCGCTTGGCTCGGTGCAGAAGGCGTAGGCGACAGTGGCGGAGCTTCCACGCAACACGGGAAGGCGAGAGGGGGTCGGGGAGCGCGGTGGCAGCGAACAGCGGCGACGGCGCGTTCGGGAGGTCGCGCGGGAGAGAACCAGGGGAGGAGGGAGAGCGAGGGAGAGGGATATGAGGGGGCCAGGGGGTGCGTGGCGTCCATAGCGACGTCCAGGCGTCGAGGGGGGGCGCGGCAAGCAGGAGCTAGCCGTCGGTGGCCGCGCGCGTGCCGGCGCACCGTGGGCACACGCCCGGCGTCCTCCTGGCAGCAGCTGGAAGAAGACAAGGAAGGAGGTGGGCTGGGCCAACAGTGCTGGGCCACAGCTGGGCCGCCAGGTAAGTCCAGGTGAGCCTCTGTTCTTTCCTAATTTATTCTGTTTTTTCTATTTTGTTATTCTGTTTTGATTTAGTTTAAATACTAAATCATTTTATAAAATCCTGAAAATATTTATGGGCACTTTCTGAAATATTTCAGTGGCCCAAAAATAATTCCAACATTATTGGAGCATTTGAATTATTTAATAGTATTTAAATGCCCAAATTCAAATATTTATGAATTAAGTCAATGCCCCTTTTGTTGACCTAAAATTATATGCACCATTTTTCCCAAGGGTTCTAACCCAAGGCAAAGAGGGTGAACATATTTGAAGGGCATTTCAGGTTCATTGAATTTATTTTTAGTAAACCCTAGTTGATTTCAGGGGGGGGGTGCTGGGGGTTCTGCTTTCCCCATTTCAATTTCTGATGAAGGTAAACATGATGCACACTCTAATGCATAACCTAGCTACGGTGTGACAACTCACCCCCACTCAATAGAATCTCGTCCCGAGATTTAGGATCATCTGGGAAGAAGGCGGGGTACTCGAGTCGAAGACGATCCTCCCTTTCCCAAGTGGCTTCTTCCTCGGAATGGTGTGACCATTGAACCTTGATAAACTTGATATTATGACGTCGAGTGGTACGCTCGGCTTGATCAAGGATACGAACGGGGTATTCCCGATAAGAGAGGTTATCTTGCAAATCAAGCGTTTTGTGGTCCACTCCACGGATAGGATCCGCGAAGCAACGCCTGAGTTGCGAAATGTGAAAGACATCGTGAACTCTGGGAAGATGCGGAGGTAGTTCCAATTGGTAGGCAACATCTCCTCGTTTGGCAAGAATGCGAAAGGGTCCAATGTAACGAGGAGCAAATTTGCCTTTGATACCGAAGCGATGGGTTCCCTTTAACGGGGTAACCCGAAGGTAAGCTTTCTCGTCAATTTCAAATGTCATAGGCTTATGCTTACGATCATATTGACTCTTTTGGCGAGATTGGGCCGTTTTCAATTTCTCACGAATAACGCGAACCTGCTCTTCTGCTTCCTGAATCATATCCGGGCCAAAGAGTTGTCTTTCCCCGGTTTCTGACCAGTTAAGAGGCGTTCGACATTTTCGTCCATAGAGAACTTCGAAGGGAGCCTTTCCCAAACTAGCTTGATAGCTATTGTTATAGGCAAACTCCGCGAATGGAAGGCATTTCTCCCAACTCATTCCGAATGAGATAACAGAAGCTCGGAGCTTATCTTCCAGAATTTGATTTACTTGCTCTACTTGACCACTTGATTGAGGATGGAAGGCGGTGCTAAAGGAGAGATGAGTTCCCATAGCATTTTGGAAACTTTCCCAAAATCGAGAGGTGAAGAGACTTCCACGGTCTGAGTTAATTTCCAATGGGACACCATGAAGAGACACTATTCGGGAGATGTATAAGTCAGCTAGCTGGCTAGCGGTGATACTCTCACGAACAGGTAGAAAATGGGCTACTTTGGAAAGACGGTCGATCACGACGAAGATGGCATTATTTCCCCTCTTGGTCCTGGGAAACCCAGTGATGAAGTCCATACTGATTTTGTCCCATTTCCATTCAGGAATAGCCAAAGGTTGAAGGGTGCCAGCAGGCCGTTGATGCTCTGCTTTAACACGACGACAAATGTCGCAATTAGCAATGTATTGAGAGATTTCTCTCTTCATCCTAGTCCACCAAAACCTCTGGCGTAGGTCTTGATACATTTTGGTACTACCGGGATGAATGGTGAGAGGGGATTCATGAGCTTCCTTAAGGATCAGTCGCCTCAGGTTTCGCGCCTTCGGAACCACTAGGCGATTCCCAAAGTATACAACACCTTGATCATCAATGGAGAAACAATCCACGAATCCTTTCTTAACGTTTCTCTTGATACGGGAAATTCCCGGATCTATCTTCTGTGCCTTGATGACCTGATCCGTAAGGGTAGGTTCCGCTACCAGGGTGGATAGGAATCCTTGAGGAACAATGTGAAGATTAAGCTTGCGAAATTCCTCATGGAGAAGTGGTTGACTTTGTTGTAACATCAGGTTGTTACAGTAGGACTTACGACTTAGTGCATCGGCCATGACATTGGCCTTGCCAGGGGTGTAAGTTATTCCTAAGTCGTAATCCGAGATCAACTCGACCCAACGTCTTTGCCTGAGATTCAAATCTGGTTGGGTGAAGATATATTTCAAGCTTTGGTGATCGGTGAATATCTCGCAACGATTACCGAGGAGTTAATGTCGCCAGGTTTTGAGTGCATGGACTACAGCTGCAAGCTCTAGATCATGTGTGGGATAATTTTCCTCATGCGGGTGTAATTGCCGTGAAGCATAGGCAATTACCTGACGATCTTGCATGAGTATGCAACCTAGTCCTTATCGCGAGGCATCGCAATAGATAATAAAGTCCTTGGAGAAATCTGGTGGTACCAGTACGGGAGCAGATGTCAGGCGTCTTTTCAGTTCCTGAAAACTGAACTCGCACTGTGGAGTCCACTCGAACTTTTTATCTTTCTTGAGGAGTTCAGTTAGAGGTTTAGCAACCTTGGAGAAATTCTCGACGAAGCGGCGGCAATAGCTCGCTAGGCCAAGGAAACTCCGAACTTGCTTGACCGTTTCAGGTGGAGTCCAATCAAGGACGGCTTGAACTCGCTCGGGATTGACAGCAATACCCTTACCAGAGATTACATGGCCTAGATAGGTCACTTCTGACAACCAAAATTCACACTTGGAGAATTTGGCATAAAGGCAATGCTCTCGAAGTTTCATCAATACCAGCCTTAGATGTTCGGCATGTTCCTCTTCATTCTTGGAGTAGATGAGTATGTCATCGAGGTATACTACGACGAATTTGTCCAAGTACTCCATGAAAACCGAGTTCATTAACCGGGAGAAAGTGGCCGGGGCATTGGTTAAACCGAAGGACATGACGGTGTACTCGTATTGGCCATAACGAGTAACAAAGGCCGTTTTGGGAATGTCCCCGTTTCTGATTTTGATTTGATGGTAGCCCAACCTCAAATCCATCTTGGAGAAGACTGAGGATCCAGCGAGCTGATCATACAGGTCGTTGATCCTGGGAAGCGGGTATTTGTTCTTGATGGTGACCAGATTGACAGGTCGGTAATCCACAACCATTCGATCCGTTCCATCCTTCTTCTTGATGAAGAGGACAGGGCAAGCCCAAGGAGAGGAGCTAGGACGGATGAACCCTTTGTTCAAGGACTCATCGAGTTGGTTCTTAAGCTCGGCTAGTTCTAAGGGTGCCATCTTGTAGGGTCTTCTAGCAATTGGAACGGTTCCTGGAACAAGGTCTATCACAAACTCGACATCCCGGTCAGGTGGAGCACCTGGCAGTTCTTCCGAAAACACATCCGGGAAGTCTCGGACTACCGGAACGTCCTCAAGGTCTGGAAGAGGGTTGGCATTGAGAGAGTAAAGTTGGCGCTTGGCCACTCGAGTTACGACATTAACTGTCTTGCCCGAGGGATGAGTAAGTTGAACGGTTCTTGTGGCACAATCGATCTTGGCATAATGAGCCGACATCCAGTCCATACCCAAGATGATGTTTATGTCGGAGGACTTGAGAGCTATTAAAGATGCAAGGAAAACAAGCCTATCGACAAGAATTTCGTTCCCATGGCTTACCCTAGAAGTTTGCCATTTGGAACCCGGAGTTTGAATTACCATGGAAGTGGGCATGTCACAGAATGTCGTGTTACGCAACCGAGCATAATTCTCGGATATGAATGAATGAGATGCTCCAGTATCGAAAAGAACAGATGCCGGATGGCAGTTAACAAGGAGCGTACCAAGGACGACGTTGGGATCCTCATGAGCCTCTTCGGCTGAGACGTACTTGACATGGCCACGTGCAGTAGTGGCCGGCTTGGCGTAGAAAGTCTTTCCCGCGGGCTTACCACGGCCAACGGACTTTCCAGCTTGATTGGGGTTGTTCTGGGGACACTCTCGACTATAGTGACCCGGTTCTCCACACTTGAAGCATGTTACCACAGTGGGGCGTGGAGCAACATTAGCAGCGGGGCCACCATAGGGCTTGGGCGGTGCAAATTGCTGGTTGGGACGAGGCGCCTCAAAGGATGGCCTCGGGGTGAATCTGGGTGGCAGTGCGGTGCTTGGAATCCACACCCGGCGCTTCTGAGCTCCAGAGCCGGATGAAGACCCAAAATCACGAGAGTGCTTGCGTGAAGCGTCATAATCAATCTGGCCTGTCTCAGCACTGATAGCTTTATTGACCAGCTTGGCTGAACGAACCTACAGGCAGTCCGGCTCTGATACAAACGCTGTCAGGACCCCGATTCTAAGCCACATCGATCTAGCCGGTAACACCTCATATCACTTTGCGGCCTCACGCACGGTATCCCACAGGTGTCGCCTTACCATGGCCCGGGACCGTTTGCGCCTTTTGGCTCGCGTATATGACAATGTCGCTAGCATCCATATGACCGAGAACCCGGGCCGACATGGCTAGTGGTGAACCCAAAGCGGCACAGACCTATGGAGACAGGCATACATGATTCACAACGAACATGTCGGTCATCAACGAATGATTCCGGGCTGTAGCACTGGGCTAACAGGACTCCGGAAAATCCCGGGCTGTAGCAGGCTAGACAGGACTCCGGAGATCACCGCGTGACATTTCCCCGAAGGGACAGACATAGGGACGAAGTGAAACACATGTCGGCCAGTCAAGTGTCCTGAACAGTAGTGCTGGGCTAGCAGGACTCCGGTGAACCGGGCTGTAGCGGACTACTATGGCTCGAGGAGCACTAGACTACATTTCCCCATAAGAAAGGCTGCGAAGGACAAACAACTAGATTGTCGGATCCCACTCATACCAAGCATTTCAATCATACATACAATATGCTCGATATGAGTACATACAACATGGCATCACAACAAAACTCTACAACTCAAGTACTTTATTTAAAGGCTCCAGGGAGCCATACATAACATATCCATACAGGTAAGGGTCACATGACCCGACACTCAAGTCATACAGTCATACAAGCACATGCGGAAGCAACTAGTCTGAGTACAGACTCTAGAAAGAAAGAAGGCTTCTCGAAGCCTGTCTATCTACATAGGGCCCTCCATGGCCTGGATCACCACCTGGGTGGCTAGTCACTCGTCGACGTCAAGGTCTACGTAAAACCCATTGGAGGGGGCAGTGTTGTCGTCTGAAACAATAAATAAGCAAACATGAGTACAAAGGTACTCAGCAAGTCTTACATCAGGACCTACTATACATGCTCATTCTCAAGAAGGTGGTGGGGTTTATGCAGCAAGCCAGCTTTGACTCTTGGCTAAGCTATCCTACGGAATCTTTTAGCAAAATAGTTTTCGCACACGAGTCCACTACTCACCATCACAATACTCCACCGTGGATCCTCCCTCGTATCCTGCGAGGGGGCCATCCTCGGTACTCACACTTATCTTGAGTCTTTTAGTAGTATCCATTAACTTGTCTATGAACTCTATAGGCAACCAAGTAGTCCTTTACCGCGGACGCGGCTATTCGAATAGTTTTATACCCTACAGGGGTGTACTTCGTCATACACGCTTTCACCGCTTACCGCCGTCTACACGACATGTACTCGGCAACCTTCAAGCGGAAGCCCAGCGAGGGTGTCGGCCACGGCCTACCTAAACACCTAAGCCCCTAGTCCAGGTTATCGCCTATCCAGGTTCCATCCGCAGGGAGTCCGGCCGAGGTTTCCACATACGGCCCCGAACGATGTGAACAGGGTTCCTGAGACACCAAACGGGTGACTCGGTACACCGTGCCACGGTGTATGTACCGCAACATAGCCCACCCCTAGGGTCAGCGCTACGCACGGCCGCCAACACATATCCTACAAACACCAGAAACTATTTGCAACTCCTGGACAGAGTACTAGGGTGGCTAAGAAGCCGAGAGGGTCCATTTGTTTCGGGCCCAATGTACGGTAGTAACTGCATCTTAAATCACACATACAGATCTCAGTTCTTATGGACGGCCTCAATGAAACAACCCACCATGTACTCCTACATGGCCTCTCATCGATACCTTTACCAAAACATGTTCAACACATCCCTCATATTACTGGCACAAGCATTTCACTCTAGCCCATCACCCAGATGAACCAGACCTGACACAACTCTAAGCATAGCAGGCATAGCAAGGTAGGAATCACAAAACATGGCTCAATCAACTCCTACACATGCTAGTGGGTTTCATCTAGTTACTGTGGCAATGACAGGTCATGCAGAGGATAAGGGTTCAACTACCGTAGCACACAGCAGTTTGAATCGTGTTGTCTTAATGCAGTAAACAAGAGCAGGAACGAGAACATGGGTTGTATCGGAATGATCAATGGTTGCTTGCCTGATGGAGTGGTAACGGGATACTGCCCTTCAGTTGGATACTCGTGAATATCCTCGGAGGCAGAACCTACCACGAAGAACACAACCGAGCACAATCAACACATGACGATATGCAACAATATGATGCATGCTATGACATGGGAATATGGATGTGTCTTCAGCTAATGCAACTAGCTATGATTTAAATGAAGTTGGTTTGAGTACAAGATTCAAATTCCAACCCCATATATGATTATTTAAATGCCCTCTATTTGTTTTGTCCAAAACAGAGGACAAGCATTGTTCAAACATGCATGAAAATGGTACAGATGGATTCCTTGAATTTTTCTGATAATTTTTCATATATAATTTGTCTCATTTGGAGTTATGGTTGAATTTCTATGATTTTTCTAAGTTTTGGGTATTTTCTAGAATTTCCTGAATTATTTTTAAACTAGAAAATGATTTACTGCGTCAGCTTGACGTCAGGGTGACGTCAGCTGGTCAACTGAGCTGCCTCCAGGTCAAACCTGACCAGTGGGACCCACTTGTCAGTGACTAATTAACTAACTAAAATTAATTAGAGCCTGGGCCCGCATGTCAGTGTCTATTTAACGTAATTAAGTTAATTAGGACTAACTAAATCTAACACTAATTAAAAAGGGGCCTGGCCCACACGTCAGTCAGTCAGGGGGGTCAAACCCCTGGCCAACAGGGTCAAACCTGCCGGCGACTTGACGCCGGCGAGGCCAGACACGGCGGAACGGCTCGGGTTTCGCCTACAGGCCACCATTTGATGCGCGGTTTCCTCCTACGGGTTCCTGGGAGTGAGGCGCATCCAGAGAGACAAGCGGCAGCAGCTGGGGTGGCCGGAGCTGACGGCGGCGAGCTCTTTGGTGGCCGCCGGAGTTCGGTTGCGCGCGGGATCGCGGCTGCAGCGAGCAAACACGCAAAATAAAGCGCGGGCAAGGCACTACGCGATGCAGAGGTGTCGTTTGGCACGTTGGCGCGACCAAATGGGCATCGGAGCGACGCCGGCGACGAGCCCGAGCGGCGTTGAGCTCGGTCAGTAGGGAGTCGGCAGTTTGAGCTTGAAATAATGGCGGGGAGGAGGGGGATTCGGAGCAGGAGCTCACTGGGGTCACGTAGAGCAGCTCGGTGGGCTCGGGGACGGTCCGGAGCCGACGAATTTGACGGAGATGGCCAGCGGTCCCGAGGTTGAAGAAGACGACACCGAGGACGAAGCAAGGCTTCTCGGCTCGCTTGGCTCGGTGCAGAAGGCGTAGGCGACAGTGGCGGAGCTTCCACGCAACACGGGAAGGCGAGAGGGGGTCGGGGAGCGTGGTGGCAGCGAACGGCGGCGACGGCGCATTCGGGTGGTCGTGCGGGAGAGAACCAGGGGAGGAGGGAGAGCGAGGGAGAGGGATATGAGGGGGCCAGGGGGTGCGTGTCGTCCATAGCGACGTCCAGGCGTCGAGGGGGGGCGCGGCAAGCAGGAGCTGGCCGTCGGTGGCCGCGCGCGTGCCGGCGCACCGCGGGCACACGCCCGGCGTCCTCCTGGCAGCAGCTGGAAGAAGACAAGGAAGGAGGTGGGCTGGGCCAACAGTGCTGGGCCACAGCTGGGCCGCCAGGTAAGTCCAGGTGAGCCTCTGTTCTTTCCTAATTTATTCTGTTTTTTCTATTTTGTTATTCTGTTTTGATTTAGTTTAAATACTAAATCATTTTATAAAATCCTGAAAATATTTATGGGCACTTTCTGAAATATTTCAGTGGCCCAAAAATAATTCCAACATTATTGGAGCATTTGAATTATTTAATAGTATTTAAATGCCCAAATTCAAATATTTATGAATTAAGTCAATGCCCCTTTTGTTGACCTAAAATTATATGCACCATTTTTCCCAAGGGTTCTAACCCAAGGCAAAGAGGGTGAACATATTTGAAGGGCATTTCAGGTTCATTGAATTTATTTTTAGTAAACCCTAGTTGATTTCAGGGGGGGGGGTGCTGGGGGTTCTGCTTTCCCCATTTCAATTTCTGATGAAGGTAAACATGATGCACACTCTAATGCATAACCTAGCTAGGGTGTGACAAGACTTGTGTTAATTTCACTAAGTCTGAAACCTGTTTGTCATTTGCACTTTTTCCATGCTATTTTGAACCAGTTAATGGATGAATTGGCCGTAGCTCAGTGTTCATCTTTTGTAAAGCATTATGAGTGGATCCCTGCCATGTATTTTGTTGCCATGTTTGAGTGCTGTAGCATATTTATCTTGATGCATTTAGATGTCTACTTGTTGTTTATCGCAGACCGGTACCATATTTGTTTTGCTTGCCATTTCCAAACCGTGGATCCGATTCCGGTGATCTTTATATCGATTTCAACCGAAATCACCTCACCTTTCCAGTGGCACTCTTAGATTTCCATGTTGAGGCCAGGTTCATTCATTCCTTGTCAAATCTTGCATATGCATCACATATCGCATCCCGCATAGCATACCATGTTTGCATCATGTTGTTCGAGCATTTGCACGTGGTTGATTGTGTTCCTCTTGCTTGTTTGTCCTTTTTGGGTAGAGCCAGGAGATGAGTTCGCTAACGAGGAGCCTGTTGAGTTTCTTACGAGGATCAAGTCAACTCTGACAACTTTGCAGGCAAGATGATCATACCCTCGAAATCACTTCTATCTTTGCTTGCTAGATGCTCGCTCTTTTGCTATGCCTATGCTATGATGCCTACCACTTGCTTATCATGCCTCCCAAATTGCCATGTCAAGCCTCTAATCCACCATGTCCTAGAAAACCATTGATTGGCTATGTTACCGCTTTTGCTCAGCCCCTCTTATAGCGTTGCTAGTTGCAGGTGAAGATTGGAGATCGTTCCTTGTTGGAACATTGTTTATTTGTTGGGATATCATTATATTATCTTGTTGTCTTAATGCATCTATATACATGGTAAAGGGTGGAAGGCTCGGCCTTTTACCTAGTGTTTTGTTCCACTCTTGCCGCCCTACTTTCCGTCATGCCGGTGTTATGTTCCTGGATTTTGCGTTCCTTACGCGGTTGGGTGATAATGGGAACCCCTCGATAGTTCGCCTTCAATAAAACTCTTCCAGCAATGCCCAACTTTGGTTTTACCATTCGCCACCTAGCCTCTTTTCCCTTGGGTTCCGCGGACTCAAGGGTCATCTTTATTTAAACCCCCGGGCCAGTGCTCCTCTGAGTGTTGGTACAACCTGTCATCTGCCGGTGGCCACCAGGGGCAACTCTGGGCTGGCGTACCCATACCTTGGACAATCCGGTGTGCCCTGAGATTGAGATATGTGCAGCTCCTATCGGGATTTGTCGGCACATTCGGGCGGTGTTGCTGGTTTAGTTTTACCATTGTTGAAGTTGTCTTGTAGAACCGGGATACCGAGTCTGATCGGAATGTCTCGGGAGAAGGTTTATCCTTCGTTGACCGTGATAGCTTGTGATGGGATAAGTTGGGACTCCCCTGCAGGGATTTGAACTTTCGAAAGCCGTGCCCGCGGTTATGGGCAGATGGGAATTTGTTAATGTCCGGTTGTAGATAACATGAATCTTAATTTAATTAAAATGAATCAACTGCGTGTGTAACCGTGATGGTCTCTTCTCGACGGAGTCCAGGAAGTCAACACGGTGTTGGAGTAATGTTTGATGTAGGTTGTTCTATAGTTTTTTGTTCGTGCTTTGCCTTCTCTTCGCGCTCTCTTTTGCGAATAGGTTAGCCACCAAATATGCTAGTCGCTTGCTGCAGCTCCACATATTACCTTGCCTTACCTATAAGCTTAAATAGTCTTGATCGCGAGGGTGCGAGATTGCTGAGTCCCCGTGGCTCACAGATTACTTCCAAACCAGATGCATGGACCGATGACTCCGTTCCAGATGATGCGCTTGAGCTCAAGTGGGAGTTCAACGAAGACTCACACCGTTACTATGTGTCTTTCCCTGATGATCGGTAGTGGTGCCTAGTTGGGGCGATCGGGACCGTGTCACATGTTGGGGTTGATCTTTTATTTTGGTAACGTAGTCGGACCATGAGTGTTTTGGATGATTGTAATGCTATTTATGTACTTTGTGTGACGTGGCGAGTGTAATCCAACTATGTGCCTTTCCCCTTAGTATCTATTTACATGGGTTGTTGTGATGATTGCCTTACTTGCGACATTGCTTTCAATGCGGTTATGCCTCTAAGTCGTGCTTCGACACGTAGGAGATATAGCCGCATCGAGGGCATTACACACAGAGCGGGGAGAGAGCGGTTGCAAGGCACAAAGTGATGGGAGGGCGTTGGATTTTATAAAGCACGCCGGACGCCGCGCGCCAAAACTAGCGCACGCCCGGCCGCTTTTTCCCGCGCACGCAATCCTTTCGTGACGTCTCTTCTATCTCTACTCTCTTCTCTACTGTTATATTTGTTTTATATTTAATATTTATCTCTACTTCTCTACTCTCTACTTTTTTCTCTACTTTTTTTTCTTATAATAAAAAGAGTTGGTGATGATGGTGTGCCTGCCATCCTGCAATATAGGCCGTCCGATTTATATCTGACAGATAGGAAGGAAACAATGGCAATTTTGCAAAAAGATACCCACACCCCTCTCCAGATTTGCAAATAAGGCCTTCCCTCGTTCGTCCTTTTCTCCACAAGATAAACTACTCATACAAATGCATCTCGATGCATGCAACGCATGGGCATCTTGCTAGTTCTCAAAAACTTTCCATCATTTGCCACACTACTGGTTGCAGATGAAAAACCTACCCAAGCACAGCGTGATACAGGAGCGATGGACAATTACAGGCTGATATTCTATTGGACAATGGAGGCTATAACCAATTACTTTTATAGGAACAATAGCACCTAGGAAATTTGAAGGGTAGGTATGAACAAAATTGGAACCGCACATGTACTGCTAAGTGATTCAATACACACATTACCAATCGAGGAGGAGAACGATGGTCGCGGCGGCCTCTGTGAGTCATGGTCGGCAACAGGTGTCAGTTCATTGTCCATGACGGTGGTGCTTCTGCGCTTGGCTTCGGCTTCCGGGAAGCAGATCCGAGACCGTGGAAGACGGTGCCGGGGAAGAGGCTCCGTGTACGACGATGACGGTGGACCGGCTCTAGTGCGGCATACGAGGTCGTCGATGAGGCAGATGCGTTGCGGTGGACGAGTGCGCCGATGTAGAAGGGGAGGAGCACGAAGGCTACGGTGCCGTGGAGAAGTCCATTTTGCAGTGGGAATAGAAAATGGGGAGTATTCAGGTGTACTACTCTGGGTGCCGGGGTGGAGTTGGCTGGGTAGGGTGAACCTGAAGTTACGAAAATAGCCCCCTACCAACCATCATCCGTAGGCCTATTCCGAAGGCTATGATGGTAACTTCCCATTGCTCGAATCAAGGTCGCAGGAGATTTTCCCGGTGACCTCAAAATTTTGTGACATTGAACTCCCCGTGTGGTGTGTTGGGTGATTCGGCTAAGCAACTAGCGAGTAGTACTAGTGAATTCTGCATATTAGGTTTGACCGAAGTCAAACTTCCTAAAGTTTGACCAAGTTTATAGAAAAATATAAACATTTACCATAACAAATATGTATGATGTGAAAGTACATTCAATAATGAATCTAATGGTATTTATTTGTTATTGTATATGTTAATATTTTTTGTTATAAACTTTCTGAGAGTTTACAAAACTTGACTTTGACCAATGCTAATACGCGGACTTAAATAAAAATGGAGGGTGTGCACATTTGTTTTCTTAGGATGTAGTGAATTAATCATTTGTTGAAATTGTGAAAAAAATATTAGGCTACTGACTTCGAATGTAATGGTCTATACAATTCAATAGTTACAATCATTGTCGAATTCCAAGATGTATACGAGGTCTATAGTACTTCACAACATGCTCAAACTCACATAATCCCTATCAAATGACAATCAAAATGCATTTCATCGTTATTACTTTGTAGGATGCAACAAAACCAACAATAACTCTACATCGGCCATTATAAAAGCAACATTTTGAACATATCCCAATGTGTGAATGAAACGTGCAGACAGAGCTTGCGAAGATGGAGCAGATAGGGTGGGAAAGATTGTATGTATGTGGAAAAGAGAGTAGGAGACAAAGCTAACGAAACAAAGAGAGAGATAGAGTGAGAAAGAGAGAGGAAGAAGTTAGGTCTGTGAAAAAGATGGAGATATGTAATATACGTGAGATGCGTGTGCATCCAGATTCTGTACACGTGGAAGGAGAAGAGACAATAGGTTTGATGAGAGAGCTGGAAAAACATGGACGGGAGGGGAAGGATTTCGTGGGTTGAGGCATTGATAAATTTGTGCGGGGGATAGAGGGATTGGTGATTTTGTGCGAGAGAGAGAGGGTGGGGGGAGGAGTTAGTCAGTCGTCGTTACATCATCCTGCTTCCAATTGGCCACACATTATCTAGCGCACTGTGGTCGCCATCTTCGATCTCCTCGATGACCTCTTTGAAGATTGAGGTGTTGTGCATGCTGGGGTGCAGAGAAGCACAAGCAAGAGTGGTCGCCATATAACCTTGAATGGGGATGCATTGTGTGCTCGGGGGAGGGGGTGAGTGTGTGCTGTATGTTGTGTGTGTGTATCAGATATTGAGAGAAAACAAACCTAAGGAGAGAAATGTGTGTGTATGTGACGGAAAGCTACATGCTAAACAGGGTATTCACGAAGAGATTATGCGTGCGAGATAGAGAGCGATGTGCGGTCCTTGAGGTGGGTAGGGGCCGGGTGTGGGTGTCAAAATGTGCGCATTGATGCATGTATTACATGTGATTGTGCGAGGGACGGACGAATCGAGAGAGATGGTTGTTGTGTTACGGATGCTCCTCTCTCTCTCTCTCTAACACACACACACAAGTAAAATAGAAGACCGTTCTCTCATGTATACACAACGTATCGGCATCTGTCTATGTCTCACTCATGCATGATCATTTGCACATTCACACCTCTCTATGTCTCTATCACACGCACACCGTCTCCACATTGCCCTTCTGCCACAACACACATATGGACACATACACACGTTCTCTCTCAGTCACACACACAAAATCAGTATTAAAAAAACTAGGGCACACCTAAAACGTCCAAATCAAAATAAACACGAACTGGAGCTAAATTCAAAATATATGGAAATATTGTAGAGCGTCAAGAACTTCTACAGGAAAAAAAGTGGAGTAATATGTGGGGATTGTTTTCACACACAGAAAAAGGTTCAGTGGATGTCCTTCGAGCGTGAAACGGTGACGCACCATTTGATCGACCACGCGGCCGCGGTTCACGCGCTTGCACATGATTTCGTATCGTCGTTGTGGTAACTAATAAAAGCGTGGCCTAAGTCTAATGTTTACGTGTACTAGTACAGTTTTCTTTTAAGTTTGACCAACCCTATATAAAACTAAACTAAGCTCCCATACGCGCACTCATCAATATGCCGCCGCCGTTGCGCATGCAGCGCCCGCCTGCTCCGGCCAACAATTTTTCGCCCATCACCGCCGTGTCGCCGCCATCCCTGTGCCATGAAGCCGAAGGCTCGCCCGCTCACATCGTCTGCAGTCCCTCCTCGCGCCGCCGCCGCGCTGCCAAGCACGCGAGCAGCTGGTGGAGCCGCGTCTATGCATGCAGTGTACAAAGAGGAGGACGAGCGCATTCTCCAGCATGCCAGTGGGGAGGAACTAGGGTGTCATTTTCATCTCCGGCTGCGCGGAGGAGGCACACATGGTGGGTATCGCGACGGAAGCCGGTCACGCACGCGTCGAGCCCGCAAACCGGGTGCAGACGCGAAATCTACCTTCGAGACCATGAATGCTGTCGAATCACGGGTTCTGGCAGACCCTTAAGGTTCGAACACTGGGGTGCGCACGAAGACCACGCCTTCTACCTCCCCGTCCCACAAAGATCTAAACTACAGAAAGAACTACACAAGAGACACAAGATTTATACTGGTTCGGGCCACCGTTGTGGTGTAATACCCTACTCGAGTGTGTGGTTGGTGGGTTGCCTCCTAGGGCTGGTGATGATGAACAATACAAGGAAGAACAGCCTCGCGAGGGTATGTTCTTGGCTGGGGCGATGAACTGCTAGGAGGAGTTCAGTCACCCTTCTCTCTTTCTCTCTCTCTCTCTCTCTCTCTCTCTCTCTCTCTCTCTCTCTCTCTCTCTCTCTCTCTCTCTCTTTCCTCGCCCCCTTTTTTGGATGCCTCTACCCTGGGGGAGGCTAGTCCTATTTATAGGCCAAGGCCCTGGGCCTCTTCCCAATTATTGAGCGGGAAGGGCGCCAACAATGGCGGGCTAATTTGAAGGGGGACAGCAGGTACACTTATCCTGACTAAAGTTGGTCTTCGCCTGCGAAAGACTCTGCGGTGATGCCATGCTGGGCTCCATGGTGACCTCCGTCTCGTAGTCCTCCTGGTCTTGGTCTCGTTGCACCGGAATGGCAACCTTTGCCCGATGCCTCGGTACTCCGCGGCTGCTCTTGTCCCCTTTGCACCAAAGAGGAAAGAAGGACGCTGCGCGCGCTGGCGCCCGCCTGGCGCCCTGAGTCGTCATGGCTTGCGTCATGGGCACCTCGCGAGGTACCCCGCCTTGATTTCTCCGCCTCCTCGTGAGCCAGCCTGAGGATGCGCTGTGTCGTCCGCCCCGCGAGGCTTGGCCCCTCGCGAGGGTCTTGAGTCTTGTGTTGATGAAGATGGGCCATGATGGGCCTCCTTTGAGCCACGCCGCAGGCCGCAGGCAAGCAATTCTGGGGACCCCCGTTCCCAGAACGCCGACAGTAGCCCCCGGGCCCAAGGCGCGCATGGACTTGGCCGTGCTGAGAGGCGAAAGGGCAAGGGCGAAGTGCCGCGGGCCCTAACAGCCTGCGGCCTTGGGTGCCGCGTGGCGGTTGATGGGACGTGGGCGGCACTATTCCCCCCACGCCCCCTTATTCTGCGCCCTGTCAGGCGGACTTGTGGTTGCACACAGCCGCTCCCCTTCTTGTTGCTCGAGCGTCTCCTGTTCTTCCTTCCTTCGAATGCCTGCTCCCGCCTCCAATCCAATCTCGAATCTTCCCCCTCCTTCCCATCGCCATGGCTCCGACGAGGAAGGAGAGAGGGGGGAAACCCATGCCTCCGTCTTGTGCGCCGCCATCGGTGGCCCCTGCCGTCGGCCAGTCGACCGTCCTCAACCAAGAGTGCGTGGGTAGGGACAGCTTGGCTCTGGCCTCCGTCTTCAACGAGTGCGGGAGGACGACGGCCTGGCCCGCGTCCCACTTCTCCATTGACAGGATAGCAACCGAGGTCCCATGTTTTACCAACGCCTTGTGGGCGGGTCTGGTTCCCCCCTTCTCCGATTTCTTCAATGCCGTGCTCTCCCATTATCAGATCCACTTGATGCATCTAAGTCCTTAGTCCATCACCCTCCTTTCGGTCTTCGCCTTCGTTTGCGAAGCCATGGTGGGCATCCCTCCTTCGGTTGCCTTGCTGCGCCACTTCTTCTCGCTGCGTCTTGTCGACCCCTCCCAACGCTGGGCGTGCACGAGCTTTGCTGCCAAGCTTGAGACCGAGGCCTTTGGAATTGACTTCAAACTCCCCCAGCCCGCGGTTGGGTTCCGCGAGCGGTGGTTGTACATGGACGCAGGGGTGCCCAGCCCCACTTTGGCCGGGGACCCCAACCCCGACAACGTTCGGCAGGGAGGGGCCTTGCTGTATCTTTGCCAGAGCAGGGCCGACTTCGTGAAGCAGATGCCCGTCTTTGATGAGTGGGGGCTGCGCCCCGCCGGCCTCCAAGGACCTCGCGAGAATCCAATGGTGGTGACTGCCCTCCCAATCGGCCAAGGCGACTCCTCCTCAAGTGGCGGAGCAGGGAGGCAGGAGGCGCCTGAGGCCGAGGGGCCCCCTGATGAGGTGGCAGCGCCGGGTGACGCTCGCGAGGGGACAGCTCCTGAGGCCCGTGCCACTGCGGCTGAAGGTGGCAAGCAGCCGCTCCTGGCGCCCGGGGCTGAGGCCTTGGAGGCCCCAGCCGCGTCTTCTGGTGAGGTAATGGAAGGCATGCGCCAGGCAGGCGCCCCTGACGCGGACCGCTCTGATGCTCCGTCTTCGCGGAAGGTTGATCCTTGCGCTCTTCTCTTGGGCCTTTGAGGCCCACCGGAGGAAGAGGGAGGCCCTGGGTGATGACTTCCCTTGTCGCGTGCTGAAGCGCAGGAAGTACTTCGCCACTGACGAGTAAGTCCTCTTTCTCTCTGGCTCCTGATCCTCTTGTTGCTTTCGCTGATCCTTGCTCCGCAGGCCCCTTCCGACTGAGCTCGCGGAAGTCGCCGAGGTGCCAACTCCCTTGGCTTCGTCTCCTCCGTCGCCCCTGAGTGTCCCGAGCAACACTGCCCTTGTGGTGAGGGTGAACGACGAGGTGGACCATCATGTAACGCACGGCGGCCCTTCTATCCCCGCGATCTCCTTCCGCGGGCCCTCTCTTGGCATAGCCAGCCTGCCATGGGCCTCTCGTCTGGTCGCGGGCTGCGACTGGTTGAGGCACCTCCTGCGCCCCTCATCCGGGGACGGGCTGGCCCTAGGCTGGGCTTCTGATGCAGTGCGCCCGGCCGTCGCGAGGGCGCCAGCCCCCAGCCCCCTGCTCGGAGGAGGAACGATGATTCGCGGCCCCCGGCGCTTGCTTGAGGCGAATGATGGTGTGGAAGATGTGCTTGAGCGTGCCCGGGAGCGCCGCGCTCGCTGCCAAGGGTTCCTTCGAAGAGCGGCCAACGCAGTGGACTTGCTTGGGGAGGAGCTTGCCGACGAAGACGCTCGCCTGGAGGCCGAGGGCCTGCGCCTGGCCATAGGGAGGCGCGAGCTGGAGGCCGCCATCGCCCTCGCGCGTCGTCAGCGCGATCTTGACGATGAAGAGGCGAAGGCGTTGCTGGAGGCCTCTCGACTGGCCCGATCCCAGGCCACCGAGGAGGCCCGGAGAGCTGACCGATGGCGAGAGGCAGCGGAGGAGCGGACTCGCGAGCTCCTGGCCCGGTGCCACTCACTGGAGGAGCAAGTGGAGCTGCGTGAGCTGGCCCTTGCGTCGATGCGGGTGGCCTCTGGCGACCCAGCCGAGCTCCAGAGGTGCGATGAAGCATTGACGCTGGAAGCCACTAAACACACTCATGAGTACGAGCGGCTGGAGACGAGGGAGCGCCTAGTGACGCAGGCGGAAGACGATGTCGCTGCGCGGGAAGCGTGTGTCCTGGAGGAGGTTTGTCGTCGGGTGGCGACGGCGCGCCAAGGCCTCGAGCGTGAGTTCAAGGGGAAGCTGGGGATGATCCGGGTCAAAGCTGAGGGACAAACCGCAGCCCTGAGGGCTCAACGGGATGAGGCGACGCGGCTGGTCAGCGCCTCCCGGGCCACCCTTGAGGCGGCGCAACAGGAGCTGGCCGCCTCCCAGGCCAAGGTGCTCCGTCTTCGCCAGCGGATGGAAGAGGCTGAGGCCGTTCAGCGTCAGAATGCCGACAAAATACGCCAGCGGCGAGTCCTGGAGCACGCGCACGGCCCCATGCTCACCACGCTCAAGGTGAGGGCTAATGCAGCCATGGGCAACATCTGTGAGGCAGCCGTCGGTGAGTGCACACGATTAACTATGTCGGCAACCTGCAGTTCTTCACCGCTATGGTAACGCACCTGGAGGCTCGGTCGGTCAGGGCCGACAGGTTGGTGGAGGAGAGGAGCCGCGCCCTGCTCGGGCGCGCCTTTTCCCGTGTCTTTAGCCATCTCCGGAACATGGATCCCCACTTCGACTTTGATGCCGCCATCGCCCAAGTTCCCCAGGCCATGCGAGGCGACCTAGCGGATTGGGTGGAGAACGACGTGGATGCTCTCATCCGAGCCTTCACTTCGGATGACGACGACGTGGCCGTGGCTGCCGACGAAGGCAGTGTGGTAGATGGCCCCGACGCCGCTGGTGGTGGCGCAGACAACGAGGGCGAATTCAATGATGCCAGCGACAGCTCGGGAGGCGCCACCGAGGATGCGTTGGGGGATTTGTCAGACTAACCATGTACTTCTCATGTCTTTTACCCTACATGAATAGAACTCAGGTGTTTGGCCTGATGGTCGTGAGAGCATTTTGGGAGGGGAAGCCCCTCATATAAAAACTTGTGTCCATCATATCAGTAGTAGTCAAATTGCGCGCGTGCCTGACGGTGGGCTGGTTTACCTTTGCCCCATGCTGGCTCCAAGGCGGCCTGCAGGAGGGCGCGATGCCTTGGGTGCTCTCTAGTTGGGTCCTCAGGATGTGAGATCATTGCTGATGAAAAACTTCACAGGCGTTGGCCTTCTTCACAGGCTCTAGGCCTTCTCCTGAGCATAATGACTTCATAGGCAATCGCCTTCTTCACAGGCTCCGGGCCTTTTCCTAACGCAGTGACTTCACAGGCACTCGCCTTGCTTCACAGGCTCCGGGCCTTTTCCTAAACACAAGAGCTTCACAGGCACTCGCCTTGCTTCACAGGCTCTGGGCCTTTTCCAGAACGCGAGGGCTTCACAGGCACTCGCCTTGCTTCACAGGCTCTGGGCCTTTTCAGAACCTGAGGGCTTCACAGGCACTCGCCTTGCTTCACAGGCTCTGTGCCTTTTCAGAACGCGAGGGCTTCACAGGCACTCGCCTTGCTTCACAGGCTCTGGGTCTTTTCAGAATGGGGCAACCTACGCAGGCACCTGAAGATCCTCCCGAGAGGGAGCAACAGCAGCAATTCAGCTCGCGCACGAGCCAGGCCTGACCGGACTCGCGAGGGGCTCGCGAGGGGAGGCAGCTGTGGCGAAGCGGTAACCAAAACGCGAGAAACGGCTCGAGCGAGAATAAGCACCCTTTCCCCGAACACACGCAAATCTCAAATTCAAATCCAACTTAAATCCAGCGAGGGGAAAGCAACAGCCAAAAGGAAAGGCAACGAAAAGCAGACAAAAAGCGACGTTCGGCACCTAATCTAGTCTTGGACGTCTTCTCACCAGCGCGGAGCTAAGTGCTGTCCACTAGGCATGGGAGGGAGCCCCAAGGCCTGAGGCCGGCACCCCTGAGACTCCGGGGCATGTACAGCCCCACTCATTATTACGTGAGAGTGTCACGGGGCGGCGAGCTTCACAGGCACTGGGCCTTCTTCACAGGTACTGGCCTTGCTTCACATCGCCAGACGAGGGCCCCGCCTTGCACCACACTCTAGTGCCATCAGCAACGACTGGAACCCAGGACGCCGCCCGATGGGGTAGAGCGGTCGCCAGCGGTTCCCCCAACGACCACGGGTCCTCTGCCAGGGGCAGGCCCTGAGGCACCTCCCCAGCAGAGGGCCTACCTCCTGAGAACGCCTTGCTCTGAACGCCGCGGTGGTGATGTAGGATCCCGACCCCTCTCCTGCAGTCCCCTGCGCCCTCCTCCCGAGGGGTAGGAGACTGTGGGAGCGGGGCAGCTGCTTGCCGCGGCGACCTGCACCTCCTGCGATCCATGGTTAGCGTATACCTGCCTCTAAAGAATTAGCGGTGCCCGATAATCGTTGCCTCCAGTGTGGCCAGCAGGTTCGTCCCTGGGCTCCTGGAAGGGCTCAGCTTCCACTGCCTCGTCACCCCAGCTTGGGCCGAGGAGCGAGCCTTGTCTGCTCTCGTGAGGGTGTCCTTGGTCCATAATGAGGGGCACGTATTCCTCCGTCACCGTCATCCCGAATGCTACGCCGTGATGCCCCACATGCCACGCGGTCCCACCTGTCATACCTACTGCGGGGTGGCAGAGCGGCCGCCCTCCGGGGCCATGGGCCGCGTCGAGTCCTTCTTCTTCGTGGGCCGGGGGCGGGGGCAGCGCCGCCGCCGGTCTGGTGCTGACAGCTTCGCTAGCGTCGGAGTAGCCTTGGAGTCCGCGGGCGCGTGCGGAGCCCCCGCGCGGGTCGCCCTGGGCTTGAGATGGGAGCTGGGTGGAGAAGGGGTGAGCCCCCGAGGCGGCGAAGCCTAGGAGCTCCGCCACTCGCTCCAGCAGCATGTCGTGGCCGCCCTCTAGCAGTCTGCACCGCAGCAGCTCCCGAGCCACTGTGAGCGCGGCCCTTGAATTCGCCTGCTCCCGGCGGGTGTACGGCGTCGTGGTTGCGGCGTGATTGGAGGACCTTGCCGCCGAGCGCGCTAGCCGCGGTGTGAGGGTCGCGGAGGCCTGTCCGGCGTCGCCCGCGGCCCGCAGCACCCTGCAG
Source organism: Triticum monococcum (assembly GCA_034509565.1). Classification (NCBI taxonomy): domain Eukaryota; kingdom Viridiplantae; phylum Streptophyta; class Magnoliopsida; order Poales; family Poaceae; genus Triticum; species Triticum monococcum. The sequence continues at coordinate 635,465,961 of CM067847.1, read as the reverse complement.
ACCGCGAGCTGCCTGGGGCGCGGGGCTGCCCGAGGCGGGCGGCTCCGCTCAGGTGGGCCACGCCGCCCATGGACCTCGGTTGCCCGCCTGGTCGCCGGACATAGTGATGACGATGCGACGGGAGGTGGAGCGGTAGGAAGGCAAATTCCGGTGCACCCCTACCTGGCGCGCCAAATGTCGGACCACGGGTTCCGGCAGACCCTCAAGGTTCGAACACTGGGGTGCGCGCGGAGATCACGCCTTCTACCTCCCCGTCCCACAAAGATCTAAACTACAGAAAGAACTGCACAAGAGACACAAGATTTATACTTGTTCGGGCCACCGTTGTGGTGTAATACCCTACTCCAGTGTGTGGTTGGTGGATTGCCTCCTGGGGCTGGTGATGATGAACAATACAAGGAAGACCAGCCTCGCGAGGGTCTGTTCTTGGCTGGGGCGATGAACTACTAGGAGGAGTTCAGTCACCCTTCTCTCTCTCTCTCTCTCTCTCTCTCTCTCTCTCTCTCTCTCTCTCTCTCTCTCTCTCTCTCTTTTCCTCGCCCCCTTTTTTGGATGCCTCTACCCTGGGGGTGGCTAGTCCTATTTATAGGCAAAGGCCCTGGGCCTCTTCACAAATATTGAGCGGGAAGGGCGCCAACAATGGAGGGCTAATTTGAAGGGGGACAACAAGTACACTTATCCTGACTAAAGTTGGTCTTCGCCTGCAAAAGACTCTGCGGTGACGCCGTGCTGGGCTCCATGGTGACCTCTGTCTCGTAGTCCTCCTGGTCTTGGTCTCGTTGCACCGGAATGGCAACCTTTGCCCGATGCCTCGGTACTCCGTGGCTGCGCTTGTCCCCTTTGCACCAAAGAGGAAAGAAGGACGCTGCGCGCGCTGGCGCCCGCTTGGCTCCCTGAGTCGTCATGGCTTGCTTCATGGGCACCTCGCGAGGTACCCCGCCTTGATTTCTCCACCTCCTCGCGAGCTAGCCTGAGGAGGCTGTGCCTGGGGATGCGCCGTGTCATCTGCCCCGCGAGGGTCTTGATTCTTGTGTTGATGAAGATGGGCCATGCTGGGCCTCCTTTGAGCCACGCCGCAGGCCGCAGGCAGGCAAGTCTGGGGACCCCTGTTCCTAGAACGCCGACAAATGCCACGTGGATCCTGCAATCTAAAGGAGCAATTTGGGTCAGTCGACTCTTGTGAGCTGTTTGATGCAACATGGATGGCTTGAAGGGCTTCTTCAACCTCCGAAATTGATGCACGGTTCATCTTCTCAGCCCGCCACATGCCTAACCGCCTGCCGCCGCCGCACCCTCCCCTGAACCACCTGCCACCGCCATGCTCCCCCACCCCGCCATCCGTTTAACCCTGAACACGATCCATTTTTTTCTGGTGAACTGCATTCCACACCCAACACTCATAAGATAGATCATGGACACCCTGCCACCCTAATATACATACTGGGGTAGATTCTCTGTCTTCTTCTTCCTTCTCTCCATCGAACTTCTTTCACAAATTGACTGCCCAAATTATACAACTAGTACGAACATATTAAGTACAGTAGGAAGACGAAGATACGAGCAGTAGTACCAACTGCAAGAAGAACAGTAGTAAGACATAGCATTAGTACTACTGTATGTACTAAAGAGTTCAAATAATGAGAAAGAACATAAACATAGTTCTCCTGGGGCCTCAGCACAACACACCTTGAAAATAAACTAGGCAACTAGTCCGCTTGACACTGCAGTAGAACCAGCATGAGCGACAACACTGCCACCTAATCGGAGTCCGAGTCCACGTCCTCGACTTCGTCCTCGTCCCTCTTCCTCTTCCTCTTCATAGACGCTTCTTTACTTGAACCGGACAGTGGGCTCTGCTTCTTCATCCAGCCCTTGTAGATATTTAAACAAAGGCAGGCATCCATTGCTGCGTACAGGATGTGATCTTCATCTAATGTCTTTGACTCCCATGCATGATGAAACTCGTGGTGAGGTTTCTTCAGTTTAGCGTACGAAGAATCAATCATGGCTGCTGCCAGGTTCAGCATTGAAGGTTGAGAGGAGGACACCAGGCTTGCCTTATGGAGATCGAAGGGTTGTCCTACAACAAGGCCTATCTGACCCTGGACATCCCTATCGTTCTTAAAGTCTACAGTAACGAATTTCACTCTTTCGTCCTTGAGGAAGTTCTTAAAATCCTCTCACTTAATGTTGGCATGGCATATGTGGTAGACCAAGCACACGTTATGAACGCAAACCTGGATCATGGCGGGCTTCTTCTTCTCTGCCTCCTTGAGGATCTTCTCTCTTTGCAGGACATTGGTGTACTCAACATCTAGCTAGTGACCCACTCATCCGTTGAACTGTTGAACTTGCGTAGGAAGCGAGCAAGGCATGCTTTCACTGTCACGGATCGATGATGATGGACTCATCGCCGGTGATGGCTCTAACCTGGTACTCAGCGACGACCATGGAGATTTGGGAGGCCATGGATTTTGGAGGAGGGTTAGGAGAAGTTGAACTGGTGTAATGTGAAAGGACGGGACGACTGGGAGCGAACTGTTGTAAGGTGCTGTACTAGTAGAAGACGGGGACGAGTAGGGCATGCGAACAGCGTGGGGTTGCTGGCTTGCCTGGTGGATAAACGGCTGCAAGCCCCCAAAGAGTTCTCGAGAACTATGCTGGACCCACTCGATGTCATGTCTACTAGACCCATATCGTAGGCCTGACGGTATAGCTTATGCCTGTTTGCACGCCATGTCGGTGCATGGGTAACTTCATTTAATTCCATCAACCGTCGCGCCCCCACGATCTTCGCCTCCCTCGCGCGGTCGCGCCCTTTGAGACTTCGACCAGATATAAATGAGCAATTTTTTTGCCTACTCCGCATGCATGATACTCCTTCCGGTCCTTTTTACTTCCGTTAACCGTTTGCAAAGTGTTTGACCAAATTTATACTAAAAATATCAATATGTACAATACTGATTATAATGAGTATAATAACTATGTTTTATAATGAGTATAAAAATATTGATTTGACATTGTGAATGTTGATACATTTTTCTGTAAGTTTGGTCAAAGTCTAGGTACATTAACTTCAGACAAAACTTAAATGCATAGTGCAGACTAGTTCCTTCATCCAGGTGCGTGCCATGTCCTATCTTGTCATCACAACAAGAGCTATTAGAGTACTACTACCTTCCTTCTAGTTTAAAGGGCTCGATTCAAAAAATTTACCTACTCTTAGCAAGATAGAGGCGGTGGAATAGTGTTTGTAGTCTGCAAAAGTACTCAACTAATGTTGTCATTCTTCACAAAAAATGTGTTTACCAATGCATGCATGAATACTAGTTACTCTAACCCCCCCTCTCTTCTTTAATTCTTTGCCACATCAGCATGTTTTCTATTCCCGTGTGCATGATACCAGCTAAGATACCACCATTATGGTCAGCCTTAATCATAGCATGCAATAATTTAGTGCACCTTGAAATATGAACATGTGTGGGGCGTGTATGTTTTTAATGACTTGAGACTGTACCTAGCCCAACATGCAAGATGAGACTTGTTATGCACCGTTCCCCGTACCTGCAGGAAGCCCGTTCGTCTCCAAAGATTTTCCTCTCCAAGTGTGGAAACAATATGCATGCCAGACTATCCTTCTCCCTCCGGCGGTCCCACCACTCCACCCCGTGTGGAAAAAATCTGCATGCATGACTCTCCTCCACCCGTGCTCGTCCAATCCATTGTGACCAGCAATATTTCAACCCCTTCCCTCCCCCGTAATTTACTCCAACAAATATGCCCATATAGATGTTATGTTAATCACGCAACATATCTTTCGGGACGCTGCTTCAGTTACTTAACTCCAGGTGCATTGGGTCACTGACATATGGGCCCAATAGGGTTCTGGCCCACATGTCAGTGACGCAACTGGACCTCCAGTTAAGTCAGTGCAGCTCAGTCCATATCTTACGTAGGTGTGCCATTGCTCGCTATAAATATTGCGCGTCCAACAACTTTCGGAAGAACGCTCACGTTCATCGCTATCTCCTCCCCTTCCTCTCACGTTGACCACCATGGCATCGCCCCTCCCAAGCCCTAGGTGCCCCTCGCTGCACTGCCTGGATGGTCACGCGTCACCATTCCATTCCTCGCCGCCACTAGTCGAGGAGGACGCGTCGGCGTTCCACTCCTCACCGCGACGCTTCGAGGTGGACGCGGTGGCGTTCCCAATCTCGCCAGCACGCGCGTCGGAGTTCGCGTTGGCTCCCCGCTACGAGGAGAACGCCGTGCCGCCCGCCGAGCCCCCCAGCCTTGAGGAGCTTTGGAAAGAAATGGACGTCTCCATGTGGGAGGCTTTGCCGCCAGCAGAGAAAGCCAAAATAGAGGCACAGAAAAAGGCCGAGGAAGAACAGCGCGCCATGGGGCAAGCTGCCTGCCAGGTCTATGTCGCGTCCGAGAGAGTCAGGCAATTGGCTCTTTGGCAAAAGGCTCGTGCAAGGGCCGTGAGGGTGGTGGAGAATGCCTGTGCCAAAGCCCTGAGTGTAGTCAGGCCCAAGCGCCTCATCTACGCTTTGCGGTACGTGGACCGGATGCACGCTTCCAGCAAGGAGGAGTACCTATTGGTGCTGGATCACCACACCGGTGAGATCGCGCAACCCGTCGGCAAGCCGCCAATCAGCACCTCGCGAGTTGCGAGGCTGAGGAAGAGGTGTTGTGTCGGTGCACTGGGAAACGACCACGCACCAGGGCACTCATGGCGCACTGCAAGCGCTCCTGCGAGCGCCGTGGCTTTTAGTAAGAGTATAATTTAGTTTCGTAAGGTGATCTCATTAGTTTTGGGACGCAAATGATAAATCCCGAATGTTCGGGAATTATTAGCGTCCTTAATTAAGTATGTAAGAGGGAAAGTTTGGAAACCTTGTGTATCCGTACGCATTTTGTAAGTAGGTGCATATAGCACAAACTTTACTATATACTATCGCACTACACGTCCCTCTGTATATATATGCTTGCAGACTGTGCTACTCCCTCCTTCCAGGTGAATAAGTCATCTTTGGTTGTGCACCGTGACCAAGAAGGAGGGAAGACTTTATACACCTAGATGGAGGGAGTACTACTATTACTTATGTACGTGCAAATGCACGTTTTATCATTATGATGCGTTTTTTGTAAAAGTAGAAAAACAGAACTAGTCAAGCTTGTGAAATGATTCATTGCAAAAATGCTCGTTTGATTGTTTACTTTTAGCTTCCTTCTCCATGGTTATTTCTCTGTCGTACTTTGTATGGAGTATCTGACTGGTCTGAAAGGCATGCAAATTCCCAAACCGCTTCCTACACCCTGTATCGAATTTTTTGCCTAACAAGTTGTGCCGTGCTATTAGAATTCCAACTTGAGTACTAGTACTACTAGTAGGAGTACGAGGGGCCAGTTTGTTTAGGTTTCTAGATTAGTAGTAATCCCATTCCCACTAGCTCCGTCCTGGTTTATTGGTCCCCATTGTAATCTGTGACAAATTTTGATCATAAATTTAACTAATGAAATGTTTGTGCATGTCACATGCACTAACATTTTATCAGTTAAATCTTTGGTCAAAATTTACCACAAATTACAATGGTGATGAATAAACCAAGAAGGAGGTACTAGTAGTAGTTTAGAAGCCCAAATAAATGAGCGAGGCACCTTAATGTTACTCTCCACCGTGCCTAGTCTTATGGGAAAAGCTGGGAAAGAGACGGCTTATTTTTTAGGCCACCAAAAGAACTGGCCCTAGGAGTAGTAGCTAGGGATACTAGTGTTGGAAATATGCCCTCGAGGCAATAATAAATTAGTTTTTATTATATTTCCTTGTTCATAATAATCGTTTATTATCCATGCTAGAATTGTATTGATAGGAAACTCAGATACATGTGTGGATACATAGACAACACCATGTCCCTAGTAAGCCTCTAGTTGACTAGCTCGTTGATCAATAGATGGTTACGGTTTCCTGACCATGGACATTGGATGTCGTTGATGATTGGATCACATCATTAGGAGAATGATGTGATGGACAAGACCCAATCCTAAGCCTAGCACAAGATCGTGTAGTTTGTATGCTAAAGCTTTTCTAATGTCAAGTATCATTTCCTTAGACCATGAGATTGTGCAACTCCCGGATACCGCAAGAATGCTTTGGGTGTACCAAACGTCACAACATAACTGGGTGGCTATAAAGGTGCACTGCGGGTATCTCCGAAAGTGTCTGTTGGGTTGGCACGAATCGAGACTGGGATATGTCACTCTGTATAACGGAGAGGTATATCTGGGCCCACTCGGTAGGGCATCATCAAAATGTGCACAATGTGACCAAGGAGATGATCACGGGATGATGTGTTATGGAATGAGTAAAGAGACTTGCCGGTAACGAGATTGAATGAGGTATCGGGATACCAACGATCGAATCTCGGGCAAGTATCATACCGATAGACAAAGGGAATTGAATATGGGATAGATTGAATCCTCGACATCGTGGTTCATCCGATAAGATCATCGTGGAACATGTGGGAGCCAACATGGGTATCCAGATCCCGCTATTGGTTATTGGCCGGAGAGTTGTCTCAGTCATATCTGCATAGTTCGCGAACCCGTAGGGTCTACACACTTAAGGTTCGGTGACGCTAGGGTTGTAAAGATATTAGTATGCGGTAAACCAAAAGTTGTTCGGAGTACCAGATGAGATCCCGGACGTCACGAGGAGTTCCGGAATCGTCCGGAGGTGAAGATTTATATATAGGAAGTCCAGTTTTGGCCATCGGGAAAGTTTCGGGGGTAATCGGTATTGTACCGGGACCACCGGAAGGGTCCTGGGGGTCCACCGGGTGGGGCCACCTATCCCGAAGGGCCCCATGGGCTGAAGTGGGAGGAGAACCATCCCCTGGTGGGCTGGTGCGCCCCCCATGGGCATCCCCCTGCGCCTAGAGTTGGAAACCCTAGGGGTGGGGGGCGCCCCACTTGGCTTGGGGGGCAAGTCCCCCTTGGCCGCCGCCCCCTGGAGATCCCATCTCCTAGGGCCGGCGCCCCCCTAGGGGCCCTATATATAGTGGGGGGAGGGAGGGAAGCCGCACCCAAGTCCCTGGCGCCTCCCTCTCCCTCCGTGACACCTCTCCCTCTCGTTGGTGCTTGGCGAAGCCCTGCCGAGATCCCGCTGCTTCCACCACCACACCGTCGTGCTGCTAGATCTCCATCAACCACTCCTCTCCCCTTGCTGGATCAAGAAGGAGGAGACGTCTCTCCGTTCCGTATGTGTGTTGAATGCGGAGGTGCCGTCCGTTTGGCGCTAGGATCATCGGTGATTTGGATCACGACGAGTACGACTCCATCAACCCCGTTCTCTTGAACGCTTCCGCTTAGCGATCTTCAAGGGTATGAAGACGCACTCCCTTCTCCTCATTGCTAGATTACTCCATAGATTGATCTTGGTGATGCATAGAAAATTTTAAATTTTTGCTACGATCCCCAATAGTGGCATCATGAGCTAGGTCTATGCGTAGATTATATGCACGAGTAGAACACAAAGCAGTTGTGGGCGATGATTTGTTCAATTTGCTTACTGTTACTAGTCTTATCTTGTTCCGGCGGCATTGTGGGATGAAGCGGCCTGGAGCAACCTTACACATACGCTTACGTGAGACTGGTTCCATCGACTGACATGCACTTGATGCATAAGGTGGCTGGCGGGTGTCTGTCTCTCCCACTTTAGTCGGATCGGATTCGATGAAAAGGGTCCTTATGAAGGGTAAATAGCAATTGGCATATCACCGTTGTGGTTTTGCGTAGGTAAGAAATGTTCTTCCTAGAAACCCATAGCAGCCACGTAAAACATGCAACAATAATTAGAGGACGTCTAACTTGTTTTTGCAGGGTATGCTATGTGATGTGATATGGCCAAAAGGATGTGATTAATGATATATGTGATGTATGAGATTGATCATGTTCTTGTAGTAGGAATCATGACTTGCATGTCGATGAGTATGATAACCGGCAGGAGCCATAGGAGTTGTCTTAATTTATTTATGACTTGCGTGTCAATGAAAACGCCATGTAATTACTTCACTTTATTGCTAACCATTAGCCATAGTAGTAAAAGTAATAGTTGGCGAGGCAACTTCATGAAGACACGATGATGGAGATCATGATGATGGAGATCATGGTGTCATGCCGGTGACAAAGGTGATCATGCTGCGCCTCGAAGATGGAGATCAAAAGGCGCGAGACGATATTGGCCATATCATGTCACTCTATGATTTGCATGTGATGTTTGTCATGCTTACATCTTATTTGCTTAGAACAACGGTAGCATAAATAAGATGATCCCTCGCTGAAATTTCAAGAAAAGTGTTCCCCCTAACTGTGCACCGTTGCGAAGGTTCGTTGTTTCGAAGCACCATGTGATGATCGGGTGTGATAGATTCTAACGTTCGCATACAATGGGTGTAAACCAGATTTACACACGCAATACACTTAGGTTAACTTGACGAGCCTAGCATGTACATACATGGCCTTGGAACACGGAAGACCGAAAGGTCGAACATGAGTCGTATAGTGGATACGATCAACATGAAGATGTTCACCGATGATGACTAGTCCGTCTCACATGATGATCGGACACGACCTAGTTGAATCGGATCATGTATCACTTAGATGACTAGAGGGATGTCTATCTAAGTGGGAGTTCATTGAATAATTTGATTAGATGAACTTAATTATCATGAACATAGTCAAAACGTCTTTGCAAATTATGTCATAGCTCACGCTTTGGTTCTACTATTTTAGATATGTTCCTATCGAAAATTTAGTTGAGAGTTGACAATAGCAATTATGCCGACTGAGTCCGTGAACTAAGGATTGTCCTCATTGCTGCACAGAAGGGCTATGTCCTTAATGCACCGCTCAATGTGTTGAACCTCGAGCGTCGTCTGTAGATGTTGGGAAATATCTGACATACACGTTTTGATGACTACGTGATAGTTCAGTATGTAATACTAACGGTTTAGAATTGTGGCACGAAAGAAGTTTTGAAACGTCGCAGAACATATGAGATGTTCCAAAGACTGAAATTGGAATTTCAGACTAGTGCCCACGTCAAGAGGTATGAGACCTCTGACAAGTTTCTTAAGCCTGCAAACTAAGGGAGAAAAACTCAATCGTTGAGCATGTGCTCAGATTGTCTGAGTACTGCAATCGCTTGAATCGAGTGGGAGTTAATCTTCCAGATGAGATAGTGATGGTTCTCCATAGTCACTGCCACCAAGCTATTGGAGCTTCGTGATGAACTATAACATATCAGGGATAGACATGATGATCCTTGAGCAACTCGCGATGTTTGACACCGCGAAAGAAGAAATCAAGTAGGAGCATCAATTGTTGATGGTTAAACCACTAGTTTCAAGAAGGGCAAGGGAAAGAAGGGATACTTCATGAGATGGCAAATCAGTTGCTGCTCTAGTGAAGAAACCCAAGGTTGAACCAAACCTGAGACTAAGTGCTTCTATAATGAGGGGAACAGTCACTGAAGCAGAACTACCCTAGATACTTGGTAGATGAGAGGGCTGGCAAGGTCGATAGAAGTATTTTGGATATACGTCATATTATTGTGTACTTTACTAGTACTCCTAGCAGCACCAAGGTAATAAATACCGGTTCGGTTGCTAAGCGTTAGTAACTCGAAATAAAAGCCTGCGGAGACTAGCTAAAGGTGAGATGACGATATGTGTTGGAAGTGTTTCCAAGGTTGATGTGATCAAACATCGCACGCTCCCTCTACCATCGGGATTGGTGTTAAACCGAAATAATTGTTATTTGGTGTTTGCGTTGAGCATAGACATGATTGGATTATGTTTATCGCCACACGGTTATTCATTTACAGAGAATAATGGTTACCCTGTTTATTTGAATAATACCTTCAATGGTCTTGCACCTAAAATGAATGGTTTATTGAATCTCTATCGTAGTGATACACATGTTCATGCCAAAAGATATAAGATAGTAATGATAGTACCACGTACTTGTGGCACTTCCATTTGAGTGATGTTGGTATAAAACGCATGAAGAAGCTCCATGTTGATGGATCTTTGGACTCACTCGTTTTGAAAAGATTGAGACATGCGAACCATGTCTATTGGTAGATATGCATGAAGAAACTCCATGCAGATGGATCGTTTGGACTCACTTGATTTTGAATCACTTGAGACATGCAAACCATACCACATGGGCAAGATGACTGAAAGGCCTCGTTTTCAGTAAGATGGAACAAGAAAGCAACTTGCTGGAAGTAATACATTTTGATGTGTGTAGTCCAATGAGTGCTGAGGCACACAATGGATATCGTTATGTTCTTACTTCACAGATGATTTGAGTAGATGTTGAGTATATTTACTTGATGAAACACAAGTCTGAATTATTGAAAGGTTTAAGTAATTTCAGAGTGAAGTTGAAGATCATCATGACAAGATGATAAAATGTCTATAATATGATCATAGAGATGAATATCTGAGTTACGAGTTTGGCACACAATTAAGACATTGTGGAAATTGTTTCACAACTAATACCGCCTAGACCACCATAGTGTGATGGTGTGTCCAAACATCACAACTGCACCCTATTAGATATGGTGCATACCATGATGTCTCTTATCGAATTACCACTATCGTTTATGGGTTAGGCATTAGAGACAACCGCACTAACTTTAAATAGGGCACCACACAATTCTGCTAAGATGACACCGTATGAACTATGGTTTAGAGAAACCTAAGCTGTCGTTTCTTAAAAGTTTGGGGATGCGATGCTTATGTGAAAATGTTTCAGGCTGATAAGCTCGAAACCAAAGCGGATAATGCATCTTCATAGAATACCCAAAAATAGTTGGGTATACCTCCTATTTCAGATCCGGAAGCAAAAGTGATTGTTTCTAGAAACGGGTCCTTTCTTGAGGAAAAGTTTCTCTCGAAAGAATTGAGTGGGAGGATGGTGGAGACTTGATGAGGTTATTGAACCGTCACTTCAACTAGTGTGTAGCAGGGCAGAGGAAGTTGTTCCTGTGGCACCTACACCAATTGAAGTGGAAGCTTATGATAGTGATCATGAAACTTCGGATCAAGTCACTACCAAACCTCATAGGTCGACAAGGATCCATAATACTTTAGAGTGGTACGTGATCCTATCTTGGAAGTCATGTTGCTAGACAACAATGAACCTATGAGCTATGGAGAAGCGATGGTGGGCCCAGATTCCGACGAATGGCTCAAGGCCATAAAATCCGAGAGGGGATCCATGTATAAAACAAAGTATAGACTTTGAAAAGAACTACTTGATGGTCGTAAGGCTGTTGTGTGCAGATGGATTTCAAAAGGTAGACGGACAATGATGGTAAGTGTCACCATTAAGAAAGCTCGACTTGTCGTTAAGATGTTTCCCGACAAGTTCAAGGAGTTGACTACGATGAGACTTTTTCACTCGTAGCGATGCTAAGAGTCTGTTGGAATTATGTTAGCAGTTACTGCATTATTTATGAAATCTTGGAGATAGGATGTGAAAACATTGTTTCCTCGACGTTTTTCTTGAGGAAAGGTTGTATGTGATACAACCAGAAGGTTTTGTCAATTCTGAAAGATGCTAACAAGTATGCAAAGCTCCAGCAATCCTTCTAAGGACTAGAGTAAGCATCTCGGAATTGGAATGTACGCTTTGATGAGATGATCAAAGATTTTGGGCTTATACAAAGTTTATGAGAAACTTGTATTTCCAAAGAAGTGAGTGGGAGCACTATAGAATTTTTGACGAGTATATGTTGTTAACATATTGTTGATCAGAAATGATGTAGAATTTCTGGAAAGCATATATACATGGTTATTTGAAAAGTGGTTTTTAATGGAAAACCTGGATTAAGCTACTTGAACATTGAGCATCAAATCTATAAGGATAGATCAAAATCGCTTAATAGTACTTTCAAACGAACACATACCATGAAAAAATTTCAAAGGAGTTCAAAATAGATCGGCAAAGAAGGAGTTCTTGGCTGTGTTATAAGGTATGAGTATTGAGTAAAACTCAAGACCTGACCATGGCAGAATAGAGAGAAAGGACGAAGGTCGTCCCCTATGCTTTAGATGTAGGCTCTAAAGTATGGAATGTTGTGTACCGCACCTGAAGCGTGCTAAGCCTTGAGTCAGTCAAGGGGTACAAGTGTGATCTAGGAATGGATCATAGGACAACGGTCAAGGTTATCCTTAGTAACTAGTGGACTAAGGAATTTTCTCGATTATGGAGGTGGTAAAAGTGTTCGTCGTAAAGGGTTACGCCGATGCAATCTTTGACACTAATCTAGATGATTCTGAGTAGTAAACCGGATTCGTATAGTAGAACAGTTATTTGGAATAGGTCCAAAAAGAGCGTGGTAGCTGCATCTACAAGATGACATAGAGATTTGTAAAGCACACACGGATCTGAAAGGTTCAGACCCGTTGACTATAACATCTCTCACAAGCATAACATGATCAAACCCAGAACTCATTGAGTGTTAATCACATGGTAATGTGAAATAGATTATTGACTCTAGTAAACTCTTTGGGTGTTAGTCACATGGGGATGTGACCTTGAGTGTTAATCACATAGCGATGTGAACTCGATTATTGACTCTAGTGCAAGTGGGAGACTATTGGAAATATGCCCTAGAGACAATAATAAATTAGTTATTATTATATTTCCTAGTTCATAAAAATCGTTTATTATCCATGCTAGAATTTTATTGATAGGAAACTCAGATACATGTGTGGATACATAGACAACACCATGTCCCTAGTAAGCCTCTAGTTGACTAGATCATTGATCAATAGATGGTTACGGTTTCCTGACCATGGACATTGGATGTCGTTGATGACGGAATCACATCATTAGGAGAATGATGTGATGGACAAGCCCCAATCCTAAGCCTAGCACAAGATCGTGTAGTTCGTATGCTAAAGCTTTTCTAATGTCAAGTATCATTTCCTTAGACCATGAGATTGTGCAACTCCCGGATACCGTAGGAATCCTTTGGGTGTACCAAACGTCACAACGTAACTGGGTGGCCACAAAGGTGCACTGCGGGTATCTCCAAAAGTGTCTATTGGGTTGGCACGAACCGAGACTGGGATTTGTCACTCCGTATAACGGAGAGGTATATCTGGGCCCACTCGATAGGACATCATCGTAATGTGCACAATGTGACCAAGGAGTTGATCACAGGATGATGTGTTATGAACGAGTAAAGAGACTTGCCGGTAACGAGATTGAATGAGGTATCGGGATACCAACGATCGAATCTCGGGCAAGTATCGTATCGATAGACAAATGGAATTGAATACGGGATTGATTGAATCCTCGACATTGTGTCCGATGAGATCATCGTGGAACATGTGGGAGACCACATGGGTATCCAGATCCCGCTGTTGGTTATTGACCGAAGAATTGTCTCGGTCATGTCTGCATGGTTCCCGAACCTGTAGGGTCTACACACTTAAGGTTCGGTGACGCTAGGGTTGTAGAGATATTAGTATGCGGTAAACCGAAAGTTGTTCGGAGTCCCGGATGAGATCCCGGACATCACGAGGAGTTTTGGAATGGTCCGGAGGTGAAGATTTATATATAGGAAGTCCAGTTTTGGCCATCGGGAAAGTTTCGGGGGTAATCGGTATTGTACCGGGACCACCGGAAGGGTCCCGGGGGTCCACTGGGTGGGGCCACCTATGTCGGAGGGCCCCATGGGCTGAAGTGGGAGGGGAACCAGCCCCTGGTGGGCTGGTGCACCCCCCATGGGCCTCCTCCTGCGCCTAGGGTTGGAAACCCTAGGGGTGGGGGCGCCCCACTTGGCTTGGGGGGCAAGTCCCCCTTGGCCGCCGCCCCCCTTGGAGATCCCACCTCCTAGGGCCGGGCCCCCCTAGGGGCCCTATATATAGTGGGGGGAGGGAGGGCAGCCGCACCCAAGTCCCTGCCGCCTCCCTCTCCCTCCTTGACACCCCTCCCTCTCATTGGTGCTTGGCGAAGCACTGCCGAGATCCCGCTGCTTCCACCAGCACGCCGTCGTGCTGCTGGATCTCCATCAACCTCTCCTCTCCCCTTGCTGGATCAAGAAGGAGGAGCTGTCTCTCCATTCCGTACGTGTGTTGAATGTGGAGGTGCTGTCCGTTCGGCGCTAGGATCATTGGTGATTTGGATCATGACGAGTACGACTCCGTCAACCCCGTTCTCTTGAACGCTTCCGCTTAGCGATCTTCAAGGGTATGAAGATGCACTCTCTTCTCCTCGTTGCTAGATTACTCCATAGATTGATCTTGGTGATGCGTAGAAAATCTTGAATTTCTTCTACGATCCCCAACAACTAGGAGTAGTAGCTAGGGATCAAGTGTGCGAGATGAACCGGAGAAAGTAAATGCAGAGAGATGAAATGCAAAAAATACGGAGTGATGTGATGGTTGCTTGTCCGTTTATTTTACCAGGGCACTTATTACTGGCAGTGGTTGGGTTTTGTGATATGACGGCTTTATTGCCGCGCCACGAGCGGGGTGAGAGTGAGACTCCCGTGCAGCGCCGCCCTCTACACGCGTACTACATCGGTCGTGGTTTATTAGCCCCCCATTGAATTTAACTGGATATTTAACTGACAAAATGTTAGTGCATGTCAACAAAAACTATATCGTTGGATTCATATTTGAACATAGTTTTCAATGATATAATTTTAGGTGACATGCATCAGCATTTATCGTACTATATACAATGTTAGTTCAATTTTTGGTCGTACTAATCTATAGTAGTAAGGTGCCCGTGCGTTGCATGGAAGAGTGAAATGCATTGACCGGGGAGTTGTTTATTTTGACACAGGATGTGGGGGTCATCTCTAGACCTCACAAACATCCGAGTGAAATAGATAAAAAGGTATATTTTGCAAACAAAAGTGTTCAACCGTTCAACCTACATCCAAAACTTGTGAAGAAATAACACTTATTGTGCTTTGCAAGAAATGATCTTTAAGAATTAGTTTTTGAGTATCAATTGTTATACATGTTGGCTACAGATGACATGGCACTTTCTTATAGTCAACAGTTGGCTATACTATTAAGTATTAACCATGCCTTTATACACCTAGACAGAGGAATCAAATCAGGATGACTTGGAAGGGGCAGAGGAGATGTAAGAAATGGTTCATAGTAAGTCTTTCACCAGTACAATAGTAAAAATTCATACAAGGAAGATTCTAGACTAAACTATAAATGGATACACTTTTATTCATGTGCGATACTCCAATAGAGCAAGATCATGCATGGAAGTCTCCACATGCTTAGACAACGGATTACACTGAGCGAAGACTAATGATCAACATTTAACTTGATAATGCGTATGTCCAGGTGAACCTCCTTGGAGTCCCCGTGCACCGTGTGGGGGGGGGGGTAAATCATAACATGCGTCTTCCATGTCCACATCGGCGGGAAGGTCCCAGCTCTGCACAGTCCTAGTCAGCAAGATGGAGCCCGTGTCGCCGCCCATGTACCTCGGAGGGGTAGTAACAGTGAGCACACACCCGTACATCAGACTCGTGTCAGTGTCAGCGGCATCGCCCCTGACGCAAACTACAGAGATGGGGCGGCAGCCTGCGCGGAACTCGCCGGTGCCCATGATCAAGAGAGGACGATGCTGCCGTCCTCCTCCGAGAGTAGCAGGCGGCGGTGATCCTCCAGCAACTCCGGCATGGTGAACGGGTAGCACGTCTCGTACTTGATGTTCTCCGCCAAGGGCCAGTAGTGACCGCTGTACGCATCTGTGAGGTGATGCACAATGTCCGCCGGCAAGCCCCAAAACGGCATCGGGCACTCATAGCAGTAGACGAAGGTCTCCTTGGAGGCATCGACCAGGCTGTCCATGAAACAGGAGTGGCTGTAGGGGACATTGCGCCTGTTGAATATATGAGCAAGTTACTATGAGATTTAATCCGAATAAGCACACAATAAATCATGATGGCTATAACAGAGATTAAACTAATCATGTGGACTAGCATAGTAGATGAACAGATAGAATCTGGTAGGATACAGAGTAGAAACATGAATTCTACCATGATTTCAAACAGGAACGACAGAAACATATATGGTGCAACGGGAGCAGCACCGTTGGCGTTGAGGTTGTCGCCCATGTCGTTGAGGAAGAGGTTGCCAAGTGTCACATCCCTAGCCCTACTTTGGCCTTGGTCTAGCTTGGTGGTTGCATCATGTTTAAATTCAAATGAAATTTGAATTGAGGAATTTTCAAGCCTCAGAATCCCTTTAAAAATGATCAAGATAAAATTTCTTCAAATAAGTCCAAGAAAATGTTCCTGTTTTCTCTAAAAATATTGGCAAGAGGCAAAATTCAAACCAATATTTCTAGATTCACAGAAATATTTATTTTGGCATTTGAATTAAATCAATAGCTATTTGAATTGGATTTATATTTACTATTAAATAAATATAGGTCCAATAATTCTGAAATATTTTTCTGGAGCTTTGGTTTAATTCCTTTAGCTTCTAAAAATATTTCCAGAAGCAACAAAATTGATTTGGCTTCAAAACCAAATTCAAAACAAAACTGCAAATTCAAAAACAGAATTAAATTAGAAAAACACAGGAGAGAGAGTAGGCCACTGGGCCACTTACCTGGCGCCACCAACCGGCCCAGCACTGTAGCTGGACGGCCCAGCCCACCAGGGCTCCTCCCTGTCGTCTTCCCCCTCGCCAGGAGGACGAGCGCGTGGCCGGCGCGCGCGAGCACGCGCTCCGGCCAGCTCCTGCTTGCCGCACCCCCCCTCGACGCCTGGACGCCCCTGGGAGACGCCACGCAGCCCACTGGTCCCTCTCGCTCACTCCCTCGAGCTCATCCCCCTCCTCTGTTCTCTCTCCCGCACGCATCCGAAAGAGATCGCCACCGCCGTTCGCTGCCGCCATGCCTAGAGCCACCCCTCACCCTTCCGCCATGTCCAGAGGCTCCGCAGCGTCTTCATCCTTGTCTCCGACGAGCCAAGCGAGCCCGGGCGCCCTGTGGAGCCGCCTTCGCCTCGTCTTCCTCCTCGGGCACCCGAGATCGCCGTCGTCGGTTCGTCGCCTCCGAGCCGTCCCCAAGCACGCTGAGCTGCTCAACGACCCCCCAGTGAGCTCCGCCGCATTTCCCCTCTCTTTCCTGCATCCTTCCTGTCCTCTAGCCGCCGTTCCGCCAAAGCCGAGCACTCACCGCCGCACGAGCTCGACGCCGGCGACACTCCGGTGACCATTTGGTCCCGGGCATGCGTTCTACGTACTCGCCGCACCGCGTAGAAGCCGTAGGTGCCAACCCCGCAGTGCCACGGCCGTTGTAGCCTCGGCCCCGAGCTCACCCGAGCTCCGGCAGCCGCCACGGTCGACGCCGGTGAAGATTCCGGCCACCCCGCCATCCCCCACGGCCACCATCCGATGCGCCTCAATGCGCTGCATCCGTAGAGCCCAGTCGCGTGAGCTCTCGTCGCCGGAGATGGCCGGACAAGGAGCGCCACCGCGTTTTGCTTAGCACCGGCGGCTAACCGCCGTTTAGCCGACGTGGCAGATTAGTTTAGCCTAATGACGCGCTAACCAATCCCCCTGACCCACTGACCGCTGGGCCCCACGCCCTAACTAACCGGGTTTTATTTACGTTTAGATTAAATTAACCCCCACGGGCCCCACCGGTCAGTTTGACCTGGCCACGTCACAGGTTGACCAGGCCCCACCTGTCATTGACTCGAGCCAGCACTGTGTGACTGACCAGTGGACCCCACTGGTCAGGTTTGACCTGGTCAGCCACAGTTGACTTGCTGAGGTCAGCATGACGCAATGCTGACGCAGTAAATGATTTTCTGGATTTTAAATAATTCAGGAAATTTCAGAAAATATCCAAAACTTTGAAAAATCATAGAAATTCAACCTAACTCCAAATGAGATAAATTATATATGTAAAATTATCAGAAAAATTCAAGGAATCCATCTGTACCATTTTCATGCATGTTTGAACAATGTTTGTCCTCTGTTTTGGACAAAACAAATAAAGGGCATTTAAATAATCATATATGGGGTTGGAATTTGAATCTTGTACTCAAACCAACTTCATTTAAATCATAGCTAGTTGCATTAGCTCAAACCACAGCATATTGACATGTCATGATCATGCATCATATTGTGCATTGCATTGATTGTGTTTCTTTCTCCTGTTGCCGGTATTTGTCCCCTCTCGATAGACGTTGTACCGATGTTGTGATCGTTGACACTGATGAAGACCCAATGATATCTTCAGAAGTGCCAGGCAAGCAAACCCCCTTGTTCATTCCGATACAAGCCCACTCTCTCACTCCTGCTCTCTTTTACTACATTAGGACAACATGATTCAAACTGTTGTGTGCTACGGTAGTTGAACCCCTTATCCTCTGCATGACCTGTCATTGCCACAGTAAATAGATGAAACCCACTAGCATGAGTAGGAGTTGTTTGAGCCCTGATGTGCCTACTCATTCATGTTTGTTGTCATGCCTGCTATTGCTTAGAGTTGAGTCAGGTCCGATTCATCGGGGATGAATCGGAGGTGTGTAAACATGTCCTACTGTTGAGAGCTAAGTGTGTGAACACGATTTGGTAAAGGTAGCGGTGAGAGGCCATGTAGGAGTACATGGTGGGTTGTCTCATTGCAGCCGTCCTCAGGAACTGAGTTCTGTGTCTGTGATCCATGAACAGTTACTACCACGCATTGGGCCCGAAACCAATGGACCCTCTCGGCTTCTTAATCACCCTAGTACTCTGTCCAGGAGTTGCAACTAGTTTCTGGTGTTTGTAGGATATGTGTTGGCGGCCGTGCGTAGCGCTGACCCTAGGGGTGGGCTATGTTGCGGTAGATACACTATGGCACGGTGTACCGGGCGCCCGTTTGGTGTCTCGGGAACCCTGCACACATCGTTTGGGGCTGTGAGCGAAACTCCGGCCGGATCTCCTCGCGGATGGAACCCGAATAGGCGATAAACCTGGACTAGAGACTTAAGTGTTTAGGTAGGCCGTGGCCGACACCCTCGCCCGGTTTCCGCTTGAAGGTTGCCGAGGTACATGACGTGTATAGGGCTATAAGTGGTGAGAGCGTGTGTGAAGAAGTACACCCCTACAGGGTTATCATTATCTATTCGAATAGCCGGATTCCTCGGATATGGAAACTTGGACCCCTTGCATAGTTCATAGACAAGTGAAAGTGGATACCCTAAAACTCGCAAGATAAGCGTGAGTGCTATGGATGGCCTTCTCGTAGGGAGACGAGAGCGGATCCATAGTGGTGTATTGAATGGTGAATATGTGGACTCGTGTGCGCCACCTCAAAAGAGTTGCTCGCAATCGTAGTTTAGGTTAGCCACTGAGTCAAAGCTGGCTTGCTGCAGTTAAACTCCACCACCCCCCCTTGTTGATACCGTTGCATATGTAGTTAGTTCTGATGTAAGACTTGCTGAGTACCTTTGTACTCACGTTTGCTTAATTTATGTTTTGCAGAGAGACTTCAGTCTCGCTAGTAGTTCCACGTGGACTTCGACGTTTAGCTTGATACCTCAGCTACGATCTTGTGCCCTCGACAGGATTTGGTAGATAGTCAGGCTTCTTAGCCTTTTTCATTTATAGATGTCTGTACTCAGACATGTTAAGCTTCCGCATGTGTTTGATTTGTATGCTATGATTGTTGGGTCATGAGACCCATGCTTGTAATATCTCGCTCCTCGGAGCCTAATGCATACATACTTGAGTTGTAGAGTTATGTTGTGATGCCATGTTGTATTCACACATATCGAGCATATTGTGTGTATGATTGAAATGCTTGGTATGTGTGGGATCCGACTATCTAGTTGTTTATCCTTGGCAGCCTATCATATGGGGAAATGTAGTCTAGTGCTTCTAAGCGATAGTAGTCCGCTACAGCCCGGATCACCGGAGTCCTGCTAGCCCAGCACTACTGCTCAGGACACTTGACTGGCCGGCATGTGTTTCACTTCGTTCCTATGTCTGTCCCTTCGGGGAAATGTCACGCGGTGACATCCGGAGTCTTGCCTAGCCTGCTACAGCCCGGGTTACCGGAGTCCTGTTAGCCCAGTGCTACAGCCTGAATTCACACGCTGGTTGACCGACATGCTCGAGGTTGATTCATGTATGCCTGTCCCCATGGGTTAGTGCCGCTTTGGGTTCACGACTAGCCATGTCGGCCCAGGTTCTTTGTCATATGGATGCTAGCGACAGTATCATATACGTGAGCCAAAAGGCGCAAACGGTCCTGGGCCAGGTAAGGTGGCACCCGTGGAAATACCGTGCGTGAGGCCACAAAGTGATATGATGTGTTACATGCTAGATCGGTGTGACCTAGGATCGGGGTCCCGACAGCGTTGGTATCAGAGCATGACTGCCTGTAGGATTACCAAGCCAAACTGGTCGCAGTTGAGTCTAGAAATGCTTTAGTTATGTAAGGGAATTGATTGTGGAAGGGAACGTAAGGCTCTTTTTACTCCTTATACCTCATGCCCTTCTGATCTGAGTCAACCTCTTCTTTTCTACGGGGATTAAGAATTAGGCCTTCTCATACATCTATCAGGATGACGTGTTACTAAACCGTAGTTTCCTAGGATTGTTGAGTTCAAGCCTCAGTTCAGTTCCTACTACTTCCATAGGTTCATAGCTGGCACCAAAACCTTGGCATGATGTTGTTAAGTGGTTATGCCACCATTTTTGCATATTGTCTCAAATCTTTTGAGCAATTACAGTCGTTATGCTGTCCGAGTCATCCCAGGTTTCTAAATAGTCTGATGCATTTGCAAATCCTTTCCCCTGTTCCTGATGTCCATTTGTGCCAGATTAATCACACTAATCGGTGAGTTGAGGTACTCCGTTGCCTTGGCATTTATGTTGGAACTATTATTATGACCGTAGGTGTCTTAGAGTGCCACCTAGTAATCTAGCCATGTTTTGTGTTCCCAGTGTGTGATTCTGGCCATTATTCTCAAAAGCATCCCGTGATGCCCTTTAGTTAGTAGGCATTCTATTCCTGGGTTTTGAACCCGAGATTCACCCTACTTACTTCATGTTGATAGTGTTTGCTCGTTCCTTTAGGAAATTAGTAACCTTTGCAATAGTCCTCGAGGTTCGTGGTACATCCTTCTTCCAATTATCATGAACCATTCTTGGCAGGAGTTCTTTTGAACCAAAAGGTCACGACAGTGTGCTCTTGATGAGTTCTCCATTCTATATTGTGGCTCTGCCAGTTCTACCTTTCTGCGTGGGTTATCTGGAAGAAATATGTTGAGCTTTTCTCGACATACTAATCTATGCCTCCACAACTCAGAAAGTTATATGTTCCTTGAGTTGTCCCTCTTTAGTTGTTTTCTGACCTTCGTCTATCAATTGATAGTCAGGAATAGTTGTGCATTTGTGTTCATCGGTGCCTTTTATTCTTGTGGTCCGTCGAGCCGTTCTATTTTGGAATGACTAGGAGAAACAAACTCCAGTACCTCATCCATTTCTGGGATCGGGTCAAAGTGGTTGTATTCCGCAGATCAAAATGCAACCCAGCTTTTGCTTCTGTTCTACCCTAAAGTATTACCCACTTTATGTCAAGAGCGTCGTGAGAATTGCACCTTCTCCTATGAATTCTTGACGCAGTGATACTCTCTCCATCATTGTTCATTTCTCAGTTTCAGTGTTGTTACAACCGGAAAGCCGACAAGTGAACCGTGATGTGTGAAATCAATACTCCTAGCAACTCTGTTGCTTGGTAGTTAATGGACAATATTCTCATTCTTAGCGTGTTGGTTGTTGAATTATCATTCCAAGACTGATCGTGCTACCTAGTCCATATTTCTGGTGCACACTTCGATCAATGGATTAGGATTGTGCCAATCCCTCACTCTTTGATCATATCATCTTGCCCTGAAAAGCAAGGTTGTTCTCGAGCTTAGTAACATAACGGTGGTTCGTGATTTTCCGAATATCTTCTTGGAAGTGTTACCAGGTTGTCACCTGACCGTTATGTTGAGTTCGTGATCAAGTTGGTTTTTCAATAAACCATTTTTCTCCAAGAATCTGTGTTGGATACCCCTAAGCTAGTTGGTTAAGCTTAACAACAACTTGGAGAGTTGGAAGATGAAAACTTGTCCGACTTAGCTCATCTCTAAGGGATATCCTTGTGTGTGTGTGTGTGTGTGTGTGTTGAAGAAAGATGATATCTTCACCAGTTGGTCCTCGTGATCAGTTTTTGGATCTATTATCTTGTCCAAACCTTGATTTGAGCGTGGGCTATCGTCAAATCAAATCATAACCAACAATGTTCGTAATGTTGTCTTACTTACGGTTGTCCCTCGAGCATACACCATTATATCTTTGGTCTGACCAATACTATCACATTGTTCACATAGTGGTGGAAGTCCAGTGATATGGAAATTCCGATGAGTTGCTGTTGAGCCCATCAGCGGCATTTTGTCTCCTCCATGATTGTGTTGAACATCCAGTTAGTGTTGGAAACTTTATAAGCATTGCCCTCATGTCCCGATCATGAAGCATATGTCCGGCTGAAAGATGTGAGTTCTTCTAATTCATGTGCATCTGATGTAAGTTGCCGCCGTGAATTCGAGAAAGTTTGTTTTTGCTTCCTCTGGAATCATCCCAAGTCAGTCATGCATGTGCGAAGTATTCTATGGTCTGATAGACTGATCATCTACATTCTATACGTATCCCTAGCACACCAAGCCACTGATTGATTTGTTCAAGGAGAAGAAGTTTCTTCTTAAGGGTTAGACCTACGCAAGGACTTCGATATCCTCGTTGATGGTTCCCCCTGAACTCGGTAGTGTTTCATTTTAAGACTACCAGGTGACCATGCTTGTCTAGGACAACGTGTTCACATGCTTGTAGCAGAACCGGCTCATGTTTTGGAGCTTACTACCGTAGTTCATTCCCCCGAGAATCTCGCAACGTCGTCTCGTCGATTTGTGTTGCAAAACTTCATTTTCTTTCTAGACTCCATGAGTCTGGAATATCCTGACACCAACCAAATCTGAATCTCAGGCAGATATGATGGTTGGGGCGTTTTCCAAGAACTATAATATTGGTCTCTCGATAACCGGTAAAGTGGATGTCGTGGCCAACACATCCAGCCGGAAGACCTATTATTCTAGTATCTCGATTGAAGAAAGTTGGCCACCTTCCCATGAGGATTTCGTAGGATTTACTCCAGAAGTTGTTCCTTATGGATCTATTGTATTCCGAAGTCCGACCACTACTTGGTGGCTATGCCGATGCTTAAAGCATGACCGTGGTAACCAGTACATCAAGGAGAACATTAGAAGCGGAGTGCTAGATGTCTCTCGGTCGATCATCCAGATTTTGTTTCCTTGGCTTCGCTAAGGTGAAATCTGAGAAAGTGTTATCTTCCTTTGCATCTGCATCATCCATCACCATTCATCATGGTGGTATGTTGAGTTGCCAGGATCCTTGACATGGATGTTGGTAAGACCTTGATGAGTATGGAAATGCTCAAGTTCTTGGGAGCACGCTCAGGCACTAGGTTCTGATGTTGTCGTTAACTAGAATGTGCCTCCGTTCTCTTAGTTGTTCGATAGCCATCCAATTGGTGGAATCACCTTTGCCGGTGAACCTTCTCCCCAGTTACTAGAATCATTCCCAACATTTGCATTTTGTTCCCAGCTTACACCTTAGTAGCTGTTGTTCATGGTCATCTTCAAAAGTGGACTTACCATAGGTCCCATCCATTTCCGATGATAAGCAAAAATCATCCATTGCGTTGTCTTCAACAAGGTAGTCCACATCATCCATCCTAGTCCAAGTATGCCATCCCTTCAACCTATCTCAAACGATCAACTGTAAATTGCCTTAAGCTGGTATGAAGAGTTCCAACAATCTCCGAATCAAAAGTAATTCTTTTTGCCACTTAAGGGAATATTTCTGCGAGTCACTTTCCTTAAGATGTCTCGTTATGGTATTATGGGCAACATAACTTCTCGCTACTTTGAAACACCCTCACCATCTAGTTAGGCATGGAATTGTTGCCTACCAAATTTGAACCTTTATCATCCGCTTCTTCCCATCACCCCTGTTGTGTGTTTCGTGTCTCAGCTCAAGAGATGTTTTATATCTCACTCCAGGAGTTGATCTTGAGTGCTCGATCTCCGAGGAGATCGATTTCTATAGAATTTCTTTCTGCCATCATCATGCTGGATGAAGATCCCGAAAGCAAAGACCTCAAGATCAAGATGACGAAATGAATCAACATCCTCCGGAAGGGCAGTTGGATCGAGAAGACTGCGATAGTCTTGTGAACCCCCCCTTCCTTCTTACCTCATATCTTGAATCTCGGGCCGAGATTCTTGTTTAGTGGGGGTGAGCTGTCACATCCCTAGCCCTACTTTGGCCTTGGTCTAGCTTGGTGGTTGCATCATGTTTAAATTCAAATGAAATTTGACTTGAGGAATTTTCAAGCCTCAGAATCCCTTTAAAAATGATCAAGATAAAATTTCTTCAAATAAGTCCAAGAAAATGTTCCTGTTTTCTCTAAAAATATTGGCAAGAGGCAAAATTCAAACCAATATTTTTGGATTCACAGAAATATTTATTCTGGGCATTTGAATTAAATCAGTAGCTATTTGAATTGGATTTATATTTACTATTAAATAAATATAGGTCCAATAATTCTGAAATATTTTTGTGGAGCTTTGGTTTAATTCCTTTAGCTTCTAAAAATATTTCCAGAAGCAACAAAATTGATTTGGCTTCAAAACCAAATTCAAAACAAAACTGCAAATTAGAAAACAGAATTAAATTAGAAAAACACAGGAGAGAGAGTAGGCCACTTGGCCACTTACCTGGCGCCACCAACTGGCCCAGCACTGTAGCTGGACGGCCCAGCCCACCAGGGCTCCTCCCTGTCGTCTTCCCCCTCGCCAGGAGGACGAGCGCGTGGCCGGCGCGCGCGTGCACGCGCTCCGGCCAGCTCCTGCTTGCCGCACCCCCCCTCGACGCCTGGACGCCCCTGGGAGATGCCACGCAGCCCACTGGTCCCTCTCGCTCACTCCCTCGAGCTCATCCCCCTCCTCTGTTCTCTCTCCTGCACGCATCCGAAAGCGATCGCCACCGCCGTTCGCTGCCGCCGTGCCTAGAGCCACCCCTCACCCTTCCGCCATGTCCAGAGGCTCCGCAGCGTCTTCATCCTTGTCTCCGACGAGCCAAGCAAGCCCGGGCGCCCTATGGAGCCGCCTTCGCCTCGTCTTCCTCCTCGGGCACCCGAGATCGCCGTCGTCGGTTCGTCGCCTCCGAGCCGTCCCCAAGCACGCTGAGCTGCTCAACGACCCCCCAGTGAGCTCCGCCGCATTTCCCCTCTCTTTCCTGCATCCTTCCCGTCCTCTAGCCGCCGTTCCGCCAAAGCCGAGCACTCACCGCCGCACGAGCTCGACGCCGGCGACACTCCGGTGACCATTTGGTCCCGGGCATGCGTTCTACGTACTCGCCGCACCGCGTAGAAGCTGTAGGTGCCAACCCCGCAGCGCCACGGCCGTTGTAGCCTCGGCCCCGAGCTCACCCGAGCTGCGGTAGCCGCCACGGTCGACGCCGGTGAAGATTCCGGCCACCCCGCCATCCCCCACGGCCACCATCCGATGCGCCTCAATGCGCTGCATCCGTAGAGCCCAGCCGCGCGAGCTCTCATCGCCGGAGATGGCCGGACAAGGAGCGCCGCCGCGTTTTGCTTAGCACCGGCGGCTAACCGCCGTTTAGCCGACGTGGCAGATTAGTTTAGGCTAATGACGCGCTAACCAATCCCCCTGACCCACTGACCGCTGGGCCCCACGCCCTAACTAACCGGGTTTTATTTACGTTTAGATTAAATGAACCCCCACGGGCCCCACCGGTCAGTTTGACCTGGCCACGTCACAGGTTGACCAGGCCCCACCTGTCATTGACTCGAGCCAGCACTGTGTGACTGACCAGTGGACCCCACTGGTCAGGTTTGACCTGGTCAGCCACAGTTGACTTGCTGAGGTCAGCATGACGCAATGCTGACGCAGTAAATGATTTTCTGGATTTTAAATAATTCAGGAAATTTCAGAAAATATCCAAAACTTTGAAAAATCATAGAAATTCAACCGTAACTCCAAATGAGATAAATTATATATGTAAAATTATCAGAAAAATTCAAGGAATCCATCTGTACCATTTTCATGCATGTTTGAACAATGTTTGTCCTCTGTTTTGGACAAAAAAAATAAAGGGCATTTAAATAATCATATATGGGGTTGGAATTTGAATCTTGTACTCAAACCAACTTCATTTAAATCATAGCTAGTTGCATTAGCTCAAACCACAGCATATTGACATGTCATGATCATGCATCATATTGTGCATTGCATTGATTGTGTTTCTTTCTCCTGTTGCCGGTATTTGTCCCCTCTCGATAGACGTTGTACCGATGTTGTGATCGTTGACACTGATGAAGACCCAATGATATCTTCAGAAGTGCCAGGCAAGCAAACCCCCTTGTTCATTCCGATACAAGCCCACTCTCTCGCTCCTGCTCTCTTTTACTGCATTAGGACAACACGATTCAAACTGCTGTGTGCTACGGTAGTTGAACCCCTTATCCTCTGCATGACCTGTCATTGCCACAGTAAATAGATGAAACCCACTAGCATGAGTAGGAGTTGTTTGAGCCCTGATGTGCCTACTCATTCATGTTTGTTGTCATGCCTGCTACTGCTTAGAGTTGAGTCAGGTCCGATTCATCGGGGATGAATCGGAGGTGTGTAAACATGTCCTACTGTTGAGAGCTAAGTGTGTGAACACGATTTGGTAAAGGTAGCGGTGAGAGGCCATGTAGGAGTACATGGTGGGTTGTCTCATTGCAGCCGTCCTCAGGACCTGAGTTCTGTGTCTGTGATCCATGAACAGTTACTACCGCGCATTGGGCCCGAAACCAATGGACCCTCTCGGCTTCTTAATCACCCTAGTACTCTGTCCAGGAGTTGCAACTAGTTTCTGGTGTTTGTAGGATATGTGTTGGCGGCCGTGCGTAGCGCTGACCCTAGGGGTGGGCTATGTTGCGGTAGATACACTGTGGCACGGTGTACCGGGCGCCCGTTTGGTGTCTCGGGAACCCTGCACACATCGTTTGGGGCTGTGAGCGAAACTCCGGCCGGATCTCCTCGCGGATGGAACCCGAATAGGCGATAAACCTGGACTAGAGACTTAAGTGTTTAGGTAGGCCGTGGCCGACACCCTCGCCCGGTTTCCGCTTGAAGGTTGCCGAGGTACATGACGTGTATAGGGCTATAAGTGGTGAGAGCGTGTGTGAAGAAGTACACCCCTGCAAGGTTATCATTATCTATTCGAATAGCCGGATTCCTCGGATATGGAAACTTGGACCCCTTGCATAGTTCATAGACAAGTGAAAGTGGATACCCTAAAACTCACAAGATAAGCGTGAGTGCTATGGATGGCCTTCTCGTAGGGAGACGAGAGCGGATCCATAGTGGTGTATTAAATGGTGAATATGTGGACTCGTGTGCGCCACCTCAAAAGAGTTGCTCGCAATCGTAGTTTAGGTTAGCCACTGAGTCAAAGCTGGCTTGCTGCAGTTAAACTCCACCACCCCCCCCCCTTGTTGATACCGTTGCATATGTAGTTAGTTCTGATGTAAGACTTGCTGAGTACCTTTGTACTCACGTTTGCTTAATTTATGTTTTGCAGAGAGACTTCAGTCTCGCTAGTAGTTCCGCGTGGACTTCGACGTTTAGCTTGATACCTCAGCTACGATCTTGTGCCCTCGACAGGATTTGGTAGATAGTCAGGCTTCTTAGCCTTTTTCATTTATAGATGTCTGTACTCAGACATGTTAAGCTTCCGCATGTGTTTGATTTGTATGCTATGATTGTTGGGTCATGAGACCCATGCTTGTAATATCTCGCTCCTCGGAGCCTAATGCATACATACTTGAGTTGTAGAGTTATGTTGTGATGCCATGTTGTATTCACACATATCGAGCATATTGTGTGTATGATTGAAATGCTTGGTATGTGTGGGATCCGACTATCTAGTTCTTTATCCTTGGCAGCCTATCATATGGGGAAATGTAGTCTAGTGCTTCTAAGCGATAGTAGTCCGCTACAGCCCGGATCACCGGAGTCCTGCTAGCCCAGCACTACTTCTCAGGACACTTGACTGGCCGGCATGTGTTTCACTTCGTTCCTATGTCTGTCCCTTCGGGGAAATGTCACGCGGTGACATCCGGAATCCTGCCTAGCCTGCTACAGCCCGGGTTACTGGAGTCCTGTTAGCCCAGTGCTACAGCCCGGATTCACACGCTGGTTGACCGACATGCTCGAGGTTGATTCATGTATGCCTGTCCCCATGGGTTAGTGCCGCTTTGGGTTCACGACTAGCCATGTCGGCCCGGGTTCTTTGTCATATGGATGCTAGCGACACTATCATATACGTGAGCCAAAAGGCGCAAACGGTCCCGGGCCAGGTAAGGTGGCACCCGTGGAAATACCGTGCGTGAGGCCACAAAGTGATATGATGTGTTACATGCTAGATCGGTGTGACCTAGGATCGGGGTCCCGACACCAAGGTCGGGTAAGTCGTCATCGGTGAAGTTGTGGCTGCGAGCAGCCGCGAGAGTGCGCTCCCCAAATTTCAATAGCGCCCGCCGAATGGAGCGCAGGAGGGACTGGCTATAGGGGACGTTGCGGACGCCGAATGGAGCGCTGGAGTAGCACACGAAGCATTTGATGGTGCTCCGGTGCCCAGAAATTTTCATTTGGCATCGCTTGGGCAATGTAGGGCATTGGTGCCAAATACCCAAAAAGCAAATTTAGCACCGCTTTTGGCCTACATAGTGGAAGGCCTAAGTCTCTATCTCTACTCTTATCTCTATCTCTACTACTCTTCTTTGTTTTTTATAACAAACCGAATAGTACTGTGTCGTCTGCTGCACACCCGGCTGAACACGCCTCCTTGCCTCCATCATCACCAACTGAGTCTTTTATAGGAGTAGGAGTAGAGAAAAAACCGAGTTGGTGATGATGGTGTGTCGTGCAATGCACGGGCATCTTGCTAATTTTTTTGCATATAATTCCAAACACCACGTAGACACGGTGTTTGACCATTTTACAACTATGTTAGTATCATTGTTAGTGGTCTGCCGGTGCCAGTTATAGCCCCGGGTGTTTTAACCTTTTTTTAGTAATGATATCTAGCGATTGTTCGACACGAGCTCAATCCTGGTGAATCCCATGTAACCGTTAGATTTCCATCCGACGGTGGCCTGTTTTTAAGCCATAGTATTTGACACAACCGCCACCCTTACACACGTACTACAACTGCGTCGCGGGCGATGGCAATTTCCATATCTCCCAGCAAACGTTTGCTGGGGATTGGAGTTAGCACCGATGGCGGTTCGTAGTCGTTCCATGCTCCGGCATTGAAGTTTGTAACTATTTTAGATTAGAATATACTACTCCTCCGGTGCTAGTAGTAGGGCAGAGTCCTAGTCCACTACTACTCTACTCAAGCAAGTTAGGGCATAGTAGTAGGTACTGTAGGGAGTATCAGTACTGTGATCACTCAAGCAAGTTGTCTGACTTCGATATGACCCTACGCTGCTGGTATGTGTCTCGTAAGTAAAGCGGCGTGTTGTAGTCATCATCACCTGTCCAATTCCCGTAGCACATATTTGCTTCTCCATCTTTGTCCGCTCTTCCATCCCCACTAAGGCGCCTCCCCCCTTGTCCGAAAACCAAGCACAAACAATGGCAGAACCAAGCAGCATCCGTCGAAAGAGTGGATGGAATTAGCTCCCCATAGAGGTAATCAAGCTCATTGTTTTGCGTGTGGACAATCTCAGTACCATGCCGCTCGCCGCGTGCTCATCAGGGCTGTACCGTTTACTCAAAGCCCTCAGGCTGGAGCTTTTTAAGCCAGCTCCTTGCTTGTTGATGCCGTTTGATCTTCAGAAACGGCATGTCACGCAGCATAACGATCATAGGGTGGCGAGCATCAACCCCCTTGACTGCGATCCGATCCCCATCGCCCTCAACTACATTAACGGTATGTACTGGGTCGACATGAACACGTCTTGGATGGTGCTCGTCGACGGTCGCGGCAGCTGGACGCTCGTGGAGGTCTACAGCCAGCGATTGATCCCCCTTCCTTCGATTAACACTGCACTGCTTTGGCACCGCGGCCCATAATACTCGGAATCTTATAGTAGCCAACATGATACCAAGTTTGATTTGCTCAAGGTTGTAATCTGCCAAGTGCCCACAAGATCTGCGAATTATAAAGACTTTAGGCTAATTGCGTTCTTCAACCATGGTCTTGCCTAGCTGACAGGTCACTGCGGTAAGTGGATAAATCTGCATGTCCATCGCAGGATCATAGATCCTCCATGGTTCTCTGATGCCATTGAACACAAGGGCTTCATTTACATTGTCGACTCCTTCTATGGCTGGACGTATTGCTGGCCTACTCCAATCATCGCTACAA
Organism: Triticum monococcum; assembly: GCA_034509565.1. NCBI lineage: Eukaryota > Viridiplantae > Streptophyta > Magnoliopsida > Poales > Poaceae > Triticum > Triticum monococcum. The sequence continues at coordinate 635,435,377 of CM067847.1, read as the reverse complement.
TTCCTATAATATCATGATGGCTTACTTATATTACTGTTAACATTTACTGAAAAAATATTCATGCTCATAACATGCTGTTCTTAAGATTGACTACATCAAGAGCCCTTTTTTATTTGACTCCAACTTTTATTGAGGGTTATTTGACTCCAACTTGATATGTTGTTGTAGGCCACCCGGTGTCCCTACCCTTCCTAATCGCAGAACCTTTCAAAGAAAAGCGGCATGGCAGTTGCAGGTGGTTCCTGGCTCGATCAGATGACGGCGAACGATTGATGATCGTTCGCACGTACCGGACGTGTTGTTTCGTGAAATACAATCACAGTCACTATGAGGTCTTTGAGTAGGATCCCAGCTTCTCAGGGCCTTCAGGAATTTATGACTGGAGGTTGGTAAGTAGCCTTGGTACACGCTCTCTATTTGTCGGACTGAATTATCTGATTAACTAGGAGATAACCGATGGCAAGGATCATGATGGCAGCACAGTTTCGTTCATCAGGAAAAACTGTGTGTACACAACGTACCATGCGTCTCTGCATGCACCATACCCTGATATGTGCCGCCACGCTCTACAGCCCAAAGTAGGAGAGAGGGCCGCAAGTATCATACTTCGACCTGCTGGATGGAGTTTCCCCCGTCAGGCACCCATCTAGTTCAAGCCGTCCGCCAATCTCCACAGCTTAATAAATAGTAATGTTTAACTGAGCCAATTAGTTAGATGCCTACACTTGGTGTAGTAGGATCTTTATTTAGTTTGATGCATACACTTTTTCTTTTTTGGTAGCCCTTTTGTAATGATGGTTGATGTTTGGTTTGGAAGAGAGAGCTGCGTCTTCACTCTTCTGGCCTGCTTACTGCTTCTGTTGCACCCCCAGCCCTGGTTGCTGCTGCTACTGTTTTCAATGTACAATCAGTAGTATATTTCGTCTGTTGGTTGAATAAATGTGTTGTTAGAACGACAAACACAATGTTTTGGAAGTCGTTGCACGGTTCGATTCTTTAGTGCCCTGTACCGTACATAGCGCATACTATTTTTCATACGGAACACATTTTCCACTTGTTGATAACATGCATCCCACTGATGAAGGCCCAATAGAGAAGCCCATAATTAACTCGATGGGAGGCTCTCACATGAATCCGGCCCAGTTACATGCTCATGGTCCCCTAAACATAAATAAGTAAATAAATAAATAAAGCTAAATGCTCATGCACCAGTTCTTTAAATTCATGATTTAATAGGAGGATATTATTTCCTATGATAGTGTCGTTACATTCAGTCGATATTATTCTTAGGCAAAGATAGCGACCAATCTTCTTTCTCCTAGCATTTTCTTCCTCCAACCAGCGCACCCATGCAAATCATAGTCAACGTCGTAAATAGTTTCGGTCCATTTTTATTTTTCAATAAGAATGTCCAACCCAGCCTAGCACATTGGCGACAACACATTATCCTCCGCCTTGGTGCGCTCACCGCGGTGCCGCCATCCGGCCATGCCAACATAGTTTTTTTCAAAACGGTCCCTGTCAACATAGTTAATCAGGAGAGAACTGTAGTTGTGAGTATGATAGTACGGACCCACTAGGTCCACTCCCGGACACAAGCAAGCGCCTCTTTTACTACTTAGATGAACCCCTCGTTGTTTTACTCTAATCCACCCTGTCGATATCTAGGACCCACATCATTTTCAACGTATAGTCAATTAATGACATAATTGCACAACTTTTTTTAGTAGTAATTCGGAGGAGCAGGCTATAAACTGGGTTGTGCGGTCTCTGTGACCCGTCTAACAACATGACCAGCCCAGCCGTTTTTTCTTTGGGAAAATAGCTAGCCCAGTATTTCTTTTTGAAGAATACCCAAGCTAGGCCTATTTGTTTTCTCCGACTTACTGGGTTGCAAATCTTTCAAGACGAGGAGGGATGCATTCCGGCCTGGCCAAAGAGTATGGTCAGTGTCTGTTAAAAGTAATACAAAAGGGGTTGAAAATTCTAGAAAAATTATAGCAAATGGGATATTAGTTTCTTTTTTTGTTTTTGTTCTTCACTGATCTGTTATACTCCCTCTGTCCCAAAATTCTTGTCTTAGATTAGTCTAGATACAGATGTATCTAATACCAAAATGTGACTTGATACATCCGTATTTAGACAAATCTAAGACAAGAATTTTGGGACGATGGGAGTATTTCATTGGATTTAACATGACATAGTACTAATTTATTTTTAAATTTGTTTTAGTATGGCTACTAATTTTTGGATTAAGAATATTTTGTTCCCCAGCAAAAATTTGCGAATTTTCAAAATTTCCCACATATTTAGTTAATTGTTTAACCCTAGTACTGACCAGAAAATGGGCAGCATTTCCGAAAATGGAAAACAGGCTGCAATAAATTCCATATGAATTCGAAAATGAGTAAAAATTATAAAAATAATAGCAAATGGGCTATACACGCCACAGATTTCGAGGCTGACTTGTTTACGCAAGGCTTTGTCAGTCAACACACGATTCTAGCAGCAGTGACTATTTACGCAAGGCTTTGTCAGTCAACACACGATTCTAGTAGCAGTGACTACCTGCTCCCTCCTCTTGTGGCCCGCTGTGATGCCACGCAGGCTTCCCCGGCCCACCCTACTCCCTCCGCTGGCCTGGCCACACGCAATCAACTGCCTTCTTATTACGCGAAAAAATGATCCCTCCCACTGACATCTAGGGTGCACCGGTTGGGAGGCTGACCTATGGGCCTACTAAGTTGACGCGTACGCAGGGCTTGTCAACTTAGTCAACAAACGATTCTAGCAGCAGTAACCGTTGGATTTGAATTGAACGGTCCTGTTGCTTCTTCAATCGCTGCTCTTCTTGCACCAGCCGCCCAAACCAGTGCCGGCAAGACTGCCTGCTCTTGCCTCCAGTGGCCGGCTATACTGTCATTGAGGCCTCACCGCCCCCTACTACTCCCACCGCTAGCCAGGCCCTGCGGTGACGACAACCTCACACCGTAGCCAAACCAGTAAACCCTCGTACTCCTCTTCGTGTGGGCATCCACTGCCGCGTCTTCCCCGGCTCCACGTCTTCCCCTTCCTAGGCCTCGCCGTCGTGCACCGCCTTGGTGCTCTCAGCGCGGCGTGATCAATGTGGTCAACGACCGACTTCCATCGGAAGAGTACTGTACGTGGAGAGGCTGACAGCTGGGTCCACGGCTGCAGCTAGGTCCACGACCACAGCCAAGTTTTTTTGTGATTTGCCATGTAAGTCGCTTTTTCAGGCCTGTTGGGATGCAAATATTTCAAGATGAGGAGAGATTCATTCGGCTAGCCGAGAAAATGGGTGTATATTTTTAAAACACATCAAACCGACAATTAGTTTCAATTTTTTTTCATTTCAAGATTTTAAATTGCATTGATTTTTATGCGTAGACAATTTGTTGGATTTTATATTAATATACATTTATTTTTTAAATCAGTTTGAATGTCACTCGAAATTTCGGGATTAAAAACAGTTCGGACCGCACCAAAATATGCAAAATTTCGTACAATTTTTTAACCATGGCCACAATATGGGCTGTAATCCTAACAAAAAGAATATGGGCTCCAAAAAAACCTTATGAATTACCAAATGGGCTGTTAGAAATAATGGCAGATGGGTTGTATGCTGTTTCCCATAGATTTGAGGCTTTCCTAAAAAAGGTTGACGCACAAGAAGTGACTGTTAGATGTCCATCCAGCGGCCGTCATGCTTCTTCAATCTATGCTCTCTTCCTGCTCCTGCCTCTCAAACAAGCGCCAGCGGGACTGCCTGCTCTCTCCTCCCCGCAGCCGGCTCTGCTGCCGCGCAGGCCTCACCGCCCCACCATACTCCCATCGCTGGCCTAGCCATCCCTCTACTCACCCACACTTGTTGTTATTCTCCGGTGATGGCAGACGAACCAGTAAACCCTCGTACAGTCGTACTCCCGTCGGGGGGGGGGGGGGGACTGCCGAGTCTTCCCTGGCTCCATGTCATTCCCTTCCTAGGCCTCGCCGTCGTCAACCACCCTGGTGCTCTCGGCGCGGCCTGGTCAACGTGGTCAACGACCGACATGCATCTGAAGGGGACTGTACGTGGAGAGGCTGACAGCTGGGTCACGAACGCATGCAAGGAAATGCCTCCTTATTACGCGCAAAATAATGATTCCTCCACCTGACATCTGGGACCACCGAAAGGGCCTCTGTATTTTGTGAAAAAACATTACCGCCACTGAGATCTCGAATCCACCAGCTATATCTTCGCACGCACGAAAGTGCCTCCTTATTACGCACAAAAAAATGAATACTCCCCCTGCTAGCTGGGACCCAGTATAGTGGGAGGCTGACTTGTGGGCATACTAAGTTGACGGGGATGGAGGGCTTTGTCAACTTAGTCAATATGCACGATTCTAGCTCCAGTGACCGTACGATGTCCATCCAACGGCCGTATTGCTTCTTCAACCTCTGGCCTTCTTGCTCCAGCCGGCCAAACCAGCACCGACCGTGCCTCGTGCTATTGCCTCTCATGGCCGGCTACGATGCCGCCGAGGCCTCACCGCCCCTACTACTCCCACCGTTGGCAGGCCATCCCTCTACTCACCCACACCCCCTGTTATTCTGCGGCGACGGCAGCCTCACACCATAGCTGAACCAGTGAACCCTCGTACTCCTCTCCACGTGGGCATCCACTACAGCGTCTTCCCCGGCTCCGCGTCATCCCCTTCCTAGGCCTCGCCGTCGTCCACCGCCTTGGTGCTCTCGACGCGGCGTGGTCAATGTGGTCAACGACCGGCTTCCATTGAAAGAGTACTGTACATGGAGAGGCTGACAGCTGGGTCCACGGCAGCCGCAAGGAAGTGCCTCCTTATTACACGCACAATTATTCCTACACCTGACAGCGGGGACCCACCAGATGGGCCACCGTATTTCGCACAAAAATGTTTCCCCCTTGACTGATGGGACCCACTAGCTACATCTTCGCATGCAAGGAAGTGCGTCCGGGCAAAAAAAACGATTCGCCCCCTCACTACTGGGAACCACCAGCTATATCTTTGCACGCAAGGAAGTGCGTGATAGTCGGGACCCACCTGGTCGACGCATACGTAGCGTTTTCATTCTGGTCGCGAATGTGTACGTAAATACTGGTCGATGTAGAGCATGCACGTGTCGTAGTAGAGGCGCGCATGTACCATGTACATGTACGTACAACGGTTGATGACCCACAAGTATAGGGGATCTATCGTAGGCCTTTCGATAAGTAAGAGTGTCGAACCCAATGAGGAGCAGAAGGAAATTGTCGGTGTCAAAACCGGCGGATCTCGGGTAGGGGGTCCCGAACTGTGCGTCTAGGCCGGATGGTAACAGGAGGCAGGGAACACGATGTTTTACCCAGGTTCGGGCCCTCTTGATGGAGGTAAAACCCTACGCCCTGCTTGATTAATATTGATGATATGGGTAGTACAAGAGTAGATCTACCACGAGATCAAGGAGGCTAAACCCTAGAAGCTAGCCTATGGTATGATTGTTGTATATGGAGATGATGTCCTACAGACTACAACCCTCCAGTTTATATAGACACCGGATTGGGTTAGGGTTACATAGAGTCAGTTACAATGGTAGGAGATCTTGAATATCCGCATCGCCAAGCTTGCCTTCCACACCAAGGAAAGTCCCATCCAGACACGGGACGAAGTCTTCAATCTTGTATCTTCATAGTCCAGGAGTCCGGCTGAAGGTATAGTCCAGCTACCCGAACACCCCCTAATCCAGGACTCCCTCAGTAGCCCCTGAACCAGGCTTCAATGACGACGAGTCCGGCACGCAAATTGTCTTCGGCATTGCAAGGTGGGTTCCTCCTCCAAGTCCTTCATAGAAGATTGTAAACACCAAGAGTAGTGTCCGGCTCTGCAAACTAAGCTTCCACATATTGCCATAGAGAGAATAATATTAACACAAACCAAATCTACTAACGTATTCTGCAGTGCGTCATCACACTACGGCCAAGTCCTTTATTCGAATCGTTTTCTCTTTTCCACCTTAGCGTGTTTTGCGAGGCGGTTTCCCTAGCACGTCTTGTCAAAGCAGAGATCGTGTACCCCCCTTTTGCGGGATTCTCATCAATACGGACGTGGGTAACCCAACTGCGCCACTTATCACGGCGCTTGGGAGGCAAGCGAGTTTTACTAGGCAGGCGGGGACGCACAACCGCATCCGCCCATATAAGGGGATAAGGATCCACCTTTTTACCTACGCCTTCTTTCTCCGTTGCCTATCCATCTCCTGCGCACTTGAGCTCCAGCGCCCAAGCCCGCACTTCCCACCTCAACCTTCTCTAGCAATGTCCGGAGCGGGAGGCAAGTGGATGGTCTCCTCCGCCACGGAGGGCCAAGTCAAGAAGCTAAGGAAGGCCGGATACCTGTCCAAGGACATCGCGCACCGGCTTCCCGAGAAGGGGCAGCTTCTCCCCACCCCAAGGCCCCATGAGAGGGTAGTATTTCTCCCCCACTTCCTCTGCGGACTGGGTTTTCCACTCCACCCATTTGTCCGGGGGCTCATGTTATACTACGTCCTGGATTTCCACGATCTGGCCCCGAACTTCATCCTCAACATCTCGGTGTTTATCGTCATGTGCGAGGCTTTTCTCCGCGTCCGCCCTCATTTCGGCCTCAGGCTCAAGACCTTCAACGTCAAGCCCAAGATGGTGCGCGGCAGCCAGGCGGAGTAAGGAGGCGCCATGGCGGGCAAGATGGCCAACGTCCTATGGTTCAAGGGCTATTTTGTGGAGACCCTAAAGGGATGGCAATCCGAGTGGTTTTACATCACCGAGCTGCGCGATCCGAAATGGACCGCAGCCCCCGAGTTCCGACCCAGACCCCCCACGTGGCTTATGTCCTGGAAAGAGACGGGCCTGTCGTGGGGTGATGAAAAAGAGGTGACCGGATTGCAAACATGCATCCAGTCCCTGGTGAACAAGCCAATCCGGCTTGTTAATGTAATCCAGGCTACGCTCGTCCGCCGGATCCTCCCGTGCCAACAACGGGATTTCAATCTGTGGGAGTTCGACCCGGCGTAGCATCAAACCCTCAGCAGGCTCTTCGACATGACGTACAAAGACGCCTGGAAGATGCTATTCAAGGGCGCCGAGGCTCCCGCATCCGCTTCCGAGGACCGCGGATACAGCTCGCGGTGTCACGCTAGCGAGGTAGGCCATCTACACCTTTCATAGGATGTTAAGCTTTTTTCATAGTTTGACTCCATGCGGGATCTAAACTCCCTTACCTTTGACAGGCTTGGCGGGCGATATCCGGACCGATTAACTGTCCGGCTCCGCTGCCCGAAGACCCAGCCCCAGCTCTACTGGTGAAGCTGCTGGCTTCGGCGCCTTATGTGGTGCTGGAGAAGAAGGCCATGAAGAAGAAGACCACGGGGACTCGAAAGAGTGCCCGCAACATGGTGGTGTCGGACTCGTCATTTGACGAGTCCGAGACGCCCTCCTCCCGTGAAAACGAGGAGGAGGAAGAAGAAAACTCTCCCCCCCAACGGAGGGAGGAGGGAAGAGGAAGGCTGCCCCAACGGGGGAGGCCGAGGGGTCTAGGAAAAGGAAGACCCCTCCGCCGAACTACGCCCCCGACGCCGAAGAGGGCAAAGAGGAGTGGCCAAACAGGGCCAAGCGTCCGGCGAAATCGTAAGTTCGGATATCAGAGTAACTCATGATGTTCCTTTGTTGCGCATCTTTCCCTAATGTCGAATGTAATTATGCAGTCCGCCCCGGGCTGAATTCGACGAATCGTCGGGTGGCTCCCTGGACTCATCGGACGTGAACTCAGTTCCGTCTGCTGTCTCCCCCCGCACTATGGAAGACGCCGAAGTGGCGTCGTGACAAGCCCCGGGACAGGAGGAGGTGGTCCCGGAGGAGCCGCAAGGCAACCTCCTGGACTCCAGGAGTGAAGGGGATAAGGCTCCCCAGGGCTCCAAGTCCGGCTTTGTGCCGGACACCGCGCCGGAATCTTCCACAGTTCCGGACCACGGTAGGCGAACTCCTTCCAAGAGGAGCAAGCCTTCTGAGCCGGCGGCCTCCGTCCAACCGGAGGTGCCGGACAATCTGCTGGAGGTGCTTGACGACGCCTCCATCGACGAGGGGCACCGTACAATTATGAGTACGGTGATCCAGAAGGTTTAGTCCACCAAGAGCGGACTGACTGAAGCTTGCGCTAGCCTTCTAATAGGCTTCGAGGTAAGTAAAAATATGTAAAAATATTACCGCATAGACAGTAGCCCATGATGCTCTGTTTGGTGTTCGGAAGAAAAGCCGAATAGAGGATCTATTAAATTTCGCAGGTGTCTAAAAAAAGTCAATATGCGTATGCAGGCTTCGCTGCTATCCACCACCGCACTGACTGCGGAGGTGGGTGTCCTGAAGCAGGACCTCGAGCGGACCGAGCAAGAGCTCGGCCTTGCCAAGCGGCGGCTCGAGGAGAAAGAAGGTAAGAAATACCTTACAGAAAAAGTGCCTATAAAAAGGCTTGATTGCAAAAAGAATACCATGATTGTACTGCTTATTGTAGGGGCCGCGACTGAGGTGGCGACCCTTAAGCAGGCGCTGTCTGAGGCCGAAAAGAAAACGGCCGCGGAGCGCACCGAGCGAGACAGACTTGGGGCTCAGGTCGGCGAGGTGCAGCAGGAGCTTCAGGCTCTCATGAAAAAACATGAGAGTTTGGAGCTTGAGTCGAAGGCGCAAGCATCCGAGCTTGCGACGGCCCTAGAGGCTGCCAAGTCTGCCAAGGCCGAAGCCCAAAAGGCCCTCCAAGAGTTGGAGGAGATGAGGAAGATAGCAGCGGGTAAGTCATTCTTTATGCAAAGCAAAAATATAAAAGTGAACTACTTGTTACTTACCCGAATCCGGAGCTCTCCAGGGGCATTCGTAGATCTTCCCCGCAGCGTATCTGCCGCCGCCGCATTCTACCGAGCTGAAGAGGGTAGCTCAACGGAGAAGGTGTTCTGGTCTCAGTATTTTGAGGCCGGACACCCTGTGCCCTTGAGCGGCCAGCTGAAACAGCTGGTCCAGCTCCACAAGGCGGCCGAACAGGCCATGAAGGGCTTCATAGTTCGGCTATGGCCCGGAGAGGCCCTGCCTGGGAGCTATTTCGGGCTGGTGCGGCGGCTGGTGGAGGCCTGTCCAAGACTCGAGGTCATCAAGCGCTCTGTCTGCATCGAAGGTGCCCGTCGGGCCCTTGCCCGTGCAAAGGTGCACTGGGTAAGCTGGACGGTGAGAAGCTTGTGATGGACGGGCCGCCGTCAGGGAAGGAGCATCGCAAGCCCGAGAACTACTACAAGGATGTTCTTGCAGGTGCCTGCCTTGTGGCGGATGAATGTACCAAGGATGTGATTTTTGAATGAACTCGCTCGTGTTTATCCTGTGCGTTGAAAACTTGTTCATATGCGCTAAGAAATGCTTATGGAATTTAAAATATTACTTTCTGTGCGGTCGTTTATCAAAAATTGAGAGATGGCCAGTCGTCGGCTTCTGCCCCCATGCCACTAGTGCTGGGGTGCTCGTGATAAACCTGAGCGCTCTTTTTCCCATAGTTGGGTCCTTCAAGGGAGGCACTCAGCACAACGAACCAGGCAATCAGACTATAATGCTTGAACACTCTCACTTAGCCATAGAACTCTATAATTTTAAATTTCAGTGAAGCCCCTAGTTTGGAAGACCGAGTTCGGCGCGCTATCCACGCCTTGGCCGGACAAAGCCAGCTCCTCGCTCTAAGCGGCATAAGCCTTTAGGGACTCGAAAAACCTCTCGAACAGCGACCGGGCTCTCGCCACATCATGACAGTCAGTTTTAGCTTTCTCCACTGAGGTGCTTAACCCAGCTGAACCGGGGCACAATCGCAGTGGTTCTCCTAGTGCTACCTTAGCCGATATAGCGGAACGTAAGGCACCAAAACATAGGAGCCGGGCAAACCCAACTATTGACCCAAATCATGATTTGGAGCCGATTCATATAGTGCTATAAGTTCGGGGTGCCGCACTTGTGAAAGTGTACGGACTTCTCACACCATTATGAGGGGTACTGAAGCCCCTGGCGTGTTTTCCATACCATGGTGTGCGGGTGCAATCATGTCATTTAATAAACATATATGTGAAAAGAAGATAATTCAAAAAATAGACAGAAAGCTATGCAATTTTTATAGAGAGGCCATTTATCAAAGCCGAACGATACAAATAGTGCGGTAAGCAAAAGATATTGGACTATTTAGTATGTCCTGACCAGAAGCAGGCCGCGGAATTGTATTTAAAACAGGTATACCGCTCGTAACAGAGACCACCTGGGAGTTCCATAGTGCGGCATGGCTTGTCTGCCTCCCTGGATCTTGCATCGTTTGTGCGGTAGTCGAATTGCCGAACAGGTCGTCCGAAGTATGGAGTCCTGAAAGTAAGAAAATATTAAAAAAAAGAATCCGGCAGCCCCTAGTATGTTTTAAGCCGTATTTTGGGCATGCCATTATTGTGCCCCTTCCCCTGTGCCCATGGTATTTCAAGGGCGTAGTTATGCACGTGAGGTACTGGTTTCGCTATGTCGCGAGAGCTGGGGTTGGGGCCGCATTGCTACGCTTGCTCAGAGTGTGCCAGGCGGTGCTGCTGTGGGTTACTCCGAGCGCGCTTGGCAGTGTCTGGCTTTTTAACGGCCGGACTGGAGAATTGCCTGAGAAGGCTACTTTGTACCTCCGATGCGAGAGCCGCCGTGCTCCTCCGTATGGAGGGAGCGTTCGGTGTTTCCGTTGACCGTGATTACTCCTTGAGGGCCTGGCATCTTGAGCTTGAGATATGCGTAGTGCGGCACCGCATTGAACTTTGCGAATGCGGTTCCTCTGAGCAGGGCGTGATAGCCACTGCGAAACGGGACTATATCGAAGATTAACTCTTCACTTCGGAAATTGTCCGGGGATCCAAAGACCACGTCAAGTGTTACTGAGCCTGTACAGTTGGCTTCTACACCTGGTATAAAGCCTTTAAAGGTCGTTTTTGTGGGCTTAATCCTTGAGGGATCTATGCCCATTTTCGGCACTGTATCCTGATAAAGAAGGTTCAGGCTACTGCCGCCGTACATGAGGACTCTTGTGAGGTGAAATCCGTTGATGCTTGGGTCGAGAACCAATGCGGCAAAGCTGCCATGACGGATGCTAGTGGGATGGTCCCTTCGATCAAAAGTGATCGGGCAGGAGGACCATGGGTTGAACTTTGGGGCGACTGGCTCCATCGCGTATATGTCTCGTAGCACATGCTTCCGCTCCCGCTTGGGAATGTGGGTTGCGTATATCATGTTCACTGTCCGCACTTGTGGGGGAAAGCCCTTCTGTCCATTGTTGTTCGGTGGCTTGGGCTCCTCCTTGTCATCGCTGTGCAGCCCCTTGTCTTTGTTTTCGGCTCTTAACTTGCCTGCCTGCTTGAACACCCAATAATCTCTGTTAGTGTGATTGGCTGGCCTTTCGGGGCTGCCATGTATCTGGCACAAGCGGTCGAGTATTCAGTCCAAACTGGACGGGCCCTGAGTATTCTTTTTGAATGGCTTTTTCCGCTGACCGGATTTATAGCCTTTGAATCCGGCATTGACTGCCATGTCTTCATTGCTGTCGCTGCTAACACGGCGTTTTTGCTTATTCCGACGTGTCCTGCCACTTTTGTCCTTGGTATCCGAATTACCAGGGTTCTTGGATAAGTTGTTACTGTGAGCTAGCCAGCTGTCTTCTCCCGCGCAAAAGCTGGTCATGAGTGTCGTGAGGGCTGCCATAGATTTCGGCTTTTCCTGTCCCAGGTGTCGGGCAAGCCCTTCGTCGCGGGTGTTATGCTTGAAGGCTGCTAGGGCCTCTGCGTCCGGACAGTCGACTATCTGGTTTTTCTTTGTTAGGAACCATGTCCAGAATTGTCTGGCCGATTCCTCTGGCTACTGAATTATGTGGCTTAAGTTGTCGGCATCCGGTGGTCGCACGTAACTGCCCTGGAAGTTCTCGAGGAATGCGGCTTCCAGGTCCTCCCAAGAACCGATTGAGTTTGCTGGCAAGCTGTTAAGCCAATGCCAGGCCGGTCCTTTAAGTTTGAGCGGGAGGTATTTGATGGCGTGTAGATCATCGCCACGTGGCATGTGGATGTGAAGGAGATAATCCTCGATCCATACCGCCGAATCTGTTGTGCCATCGTATGATTCGATGTTTATGGGTTTGAAACCCTCTGGGATTTTATGATCCATTACTTCATTCGTGAAGCATAGCGGGTGTGCGGCGCCTCTGTACTGGGCTATATCACGACGCAGCTCGGAAGAGCTATGTCTGTTCTGTTCGGCCCGGCTGGATTTGTTGTATCCGGAGTGAAGATCATCGTCACGTGCCATAGGGCGCCTGCGCGATCCGTAGATCGATCTTGTTTGTCTTGCCTTATCCTCCAGTACGTCTCGCAGGTCTGGCGCATTTTCCCGTGCCTTAGTTGAGCAGCGTCGGGGCATCGCTTGGGTGGAGGGCCGAGAGGCCTCTCTGTCGCGGCCGCGAGGTGGCCGGTCTACCATGTCATGCGCTGGTGATGTACGTGCTTCCTCCTCTGATCGGGGTAGCGGCCTGCACTTTGGGTAACTCTTGGAGGGGCGTTCGAGTTCATACTCTTTGGGCGCAAGGACTTCAGTCCATCTGTCGGCTAGCAAATCTTGGGCAACTCTAAGCTGTTGCTGCTTTTTCTTGAGGCTGCTTGCCGTGGCTAAAAGCCTGCGTTTAAAACGCTCTTGTTCGGTGGGGTCTGATGGTATGACGAATTCGTCTTCATCGAGGCTTGCCTCGTCTTCGGAGGGAGGCGTATAGTTATCATCCTCGACCTCTCGGTCTGCCGCTCTCTCATGAGGGCTGGCTTCTCCATCTTCCTGTGCCGAATTTTGCTGAGGTGGGTGTTCTTCGGCGCTAACCGGGGTAGTATTATCTCCCATGCCGAAATCACCGTTTTTGCTTTGGCGGGATTTAGAGCGGCACCGCTGGCACCGGCGCTTTGGCTATTTCTTGGAGGTGTCATCCCCCACTGTTACATCGCCATCTCCATCTTTTGGAGTATCCACCATATATATGTCATATGACGAAGTGGCCTTCCAGCGCCCTATAGGTGTTGGTTCCTGTTCGTCTCCTACATTGTCATCCATACCGTCGATGTCTTCAGAGCCGAAGTCAAGCATGTCGGTTAAATCGTCGACAGTGGCTACGAAGTGGGTGGTGGGTGGGCTTTGAATTTCTTCATCGTCCGTATCCCACCCTCGCTGACCGTAATCCGGCCAGGGCTCTCCTGATAAAGAGAGAGACCTGAGAGAATTCAGGATGTCGCCAAAAGGCGAGTGCTGAAAGATGTCTGCGGCGGTGAACTCCATTATCGGCGCCCAATCGGATTCGATCGGCAGGGGCGCGGGGGGTTCGGAGTTCGGAAAGGAGTCCGGATCCTCGGAGTCACGGATCATGCAGAGTGCGGGGCTAGCGTTCGGCTCGATCGCCTTTGAGATCGAAGCCCCCGAGGTGACGTCCAACCGCTCATCCTCGATTGGAGCAATAGTCTCCGAGTTAGGGGCCGGAACCGATGCGTGTGCGGCCTCCAAGACACTGTCCGGAGGCAGAGCTAGATCATGCCCCTCAAGATAGTGCGGCGCGCTTGGCCGTGGCTCGAACCTGTCGAAGATCAAGTCTCCGCGGATGTCAGCCGTGTAGTTTAAGCTTCCAAACTGGACTTGATGGCCTGGGGCGTAGCTTTCGATCTGCTCCAGGTGGCCAAGCGAATTGGCCCGCAGAGCGAAGCCGCCGAAGACGAAGATCTGTCCGGGGAGAAAAGTCTCACCCTGGACCACATCGTTGTTGATGATCAAAGGAGCCATCGGGCCTAAAGGCGACGACACAGAGGAACTCTCAATGAAAGCACCAATGTCGGTGTCAAAACCGGCAGATCTCGGGTAGGGGGTCCCGAACTGTGCGTCTTGGCCGGATGGTAACAGGAGGCAGGGAACACGATGTTTTACCCAGGTTCAGGCCCTCTTGATGGAGGTAAAACCCTATGTCCTGCTTGATTAATTTTGATGATATGGGTAGTACAAGAGTAGATCTACCACGAGATCAAGGAGGCTAAACCCTAGAAGCTAGCCTATGGTATGATTGTTGTATATGGAGTTGATGTCCTACGGACTACAACCCTCCGGTTTATATAGACACCGGATAGGGTTAGGGTTACATAGAGTCGGTTACAATGGTAGGAGATCTTGAATATCCGCATCACCAAGCTTGCCTTCCACGCCAAGGAAAGTCCCATCCGGACACGGGACGAAGTCTTCAATCTTGTATCTTCATAGTCCAGGAGTCCGGCTGAAGGTATAGTCCGGCTACCAGAACACCCCCTAATCCAGGACTCCCTCAGAAATGATAAGCGGTTTTCAGCAAGGTATTCTCTACAAGTACTGAAATAAGTGGTAACAGATAGTTTTGTGATAGGATAAATTGTAACGAGCAACAAGTAACAAAAGTAAATAAAGTGCAGCAGGGTGGCCCAATCCTTTTGTAGCAAAGGACAAGCCGGAACAAACTCTTGTAATAGGAAAAGCGCTCCCGAGGACATATGGGAATATCGTCAAGCTAGTTTTCATCACGTTCATATGATTCGTGTTCGATACTTTGATAATTTGATATGTGGGTGGACCAGTGCTTGGGTGCTGTTCTTACTTGAAGAAGCATCCCACTTATGATTAACCTCTATTGGAATCATCCGCAACTACAACAAAAGTATTAAGGTAAACCTAACCATAGGATGAAACATATGGATCCAAATCAGCCCCTTACGAAGCAACGCATAAACTAGGGTTTAAGCTTCTGTCACTCTAGCAACCCATCATCTACTTATTACTTTGCAATGCCTTCCTCTAGGCCCAAATAATGGTAAAGTATTATGTAGTCGACATTCACATAACACCACTAGAGGCTAGACAACATACATCTTATCAAAATATCAAACGAATACCAAATTCACATGACTACTCATAGCAAGACTTCACCCTTGTCCTCAGGAACGAACGCAATTACTCATAAAGCATATTTATGTTCATAATCAGAGGGGTAATAATATGAATATAGGATCTGAACATATGATCTTCCACCAAATAAACCAACTAGCATCAACTACAAGGAGTAATCAACACTACTAGCAACCTACTAGCACCAATCCCGGACTTTGAGACAAGAATTGGATACAAGAGATGAACTAGGGTTTGGAGATGAGATGGTGCTGGTGAAGATGTTGATGGAGATTTCCCTCTCCCGATGAGAGGAGCGTTGGTGATGACGATGGTGATGATTTCCCCCTCCGGGAGAGAAGTTTCCCCGGCAGAACAGCTCTGCCGAAGCTCTAGATTGGATCCGCCAAGGTTCCGCTTCGTGGCGGCGGAGTCTCGTCCCAAAAAATTCCTTTTTATTTTTTTCTCATTGAAAGACCTCATATAGGAGAAGATGGACATTGGAGAGCCACCAGGGGGCCCACGAGGTAGGGGGCGCGCCTTAGGGGAGGGCGCGCCCCCCACCCTCGTGAGAAGGGTGTGGGCCCCCTGGCCTTCATCTTTTGAGATGATTTTTCTTTATTTATTTTAAGACGTTCCGTGGAGTTTCAGGACTTCTGGAGTTGCACAGAATAGGTCTCTAATATTTGCTCCTTTTCCAGCCCAGAATTACAGCTGCCGGCATTCTCTCTCTTTATGTAAACCTTGTAAAATAAGAGAGAATAGCCATAAGTATTGTGACATAAAGTGAAATAACAGCCCATAATGCAATAAATATCGATATAAAAGCAGGATGCAAAATGGACGTATCAACTCCCCCAAGCTTGGACCTCGCTTGTCCTCAAGCGAAAAGCCGATAACAATAAATATGCCCTCATGTTTAGAGGTAGAGGCGTCGATAAAAATAAAATACGGACATGAAGGCATCATGATTATTCTCATAATAGCAAGTTATATAGATTTTGTCATATGATTACTTATGTTCAAGTGATGATCTATTCACAATTCAAAAGTATAAATCATAAACCTTATTGGGCTCCGACAAACTATAATCTCAGTCATTGAAGCAATTGCAATTTATCATAACATCGGAAAGAGTCTATGTCAGAGCTAAAAAGCAAGTCCACATACTCAACTATCATTTAGTCCCCCATAATTTCTAACACTCACGCAATACTTGTGGTTACGGAGTTTTAATCGGACACAGAGAAAGATAAGGTCTTATAGTTTTGCCCCACAACCTTTTACCTAAAAGGTAATGTCAACAATAATGGTCATGCTCCCCTACATCCAATTATATATATATATATATATCATGTTCTTTCCAACATGCTGAGCTTGCCAAAGGATAAAATGAAAAAGGAAAGGTGAAGATCACCGTGACTCTTGCATAAGGTAGAGGATAATGATAAAAGATAGGCCCTTCGCAGAGGGAAGTAGAGGTTGCCATGCGCTTTTATGTTTGGATGCATAAAATCTCAATGCAAAAGAACGTCACTTTATATTGCCCCTTGTGATATGAACCTTTGTTATGCAGTTCGTCGCTTTTATTACTTCCACATCACAAGATAGTATAAAGCTTATTTCTCCCTCACCAATCAATCATACATATTTAGAGCAATTTTTATTGCTTTGCACCGATGACACTTACTTGAAGGATCTTACTCAATCCATAGGTAGATATGGTGGACTCTCATGGCAAAACTGGTTTAGGGATTTTGGAAGCACAAGTAGTATTTCTACTTGGTGCTGAGAATTTGGCTAGCATGAGGGGGAAATGCAAGCTCAACAAGTTAGAGGAACCATGACAACATACTTTATCTCAGTTATAAGAAAGACATAACTCATTACGTTGTCTTCCTTGTCCAACATCAACTCTTTAGCATGTCATATTTTAATGAGTGCTCCCAATCGTAAAAGATGTCAGTGATAATATATCTATATGTGAAAACCTCTCTTTCCTTATTACTTCCTATTAATTGCAACAATGACCAAAGCTATGTCGGCCAACTCCCAACAACTTTTAATCATCATACTCTTTCTATGTGAAGTCATTACTCTCAATAAGATCAATATGAATTTTTTGTTTCTTTTTAATCTTTTCTCTTTTCTTTTATTCACCCAAGATCATGGCAAAATAATCAAGCCCTAGACTCAACACTAATATTTATTATATAGCTCACGGACTCGATTACATAGAGAGATCAAAAAGCAAAACTCAAAACTAGATCGTGCCATAAACTTTATTCTACTAGATCAAGATACTATTAATAGGATCGAGCTAAGAAAAACGATAAAGATAGGAGTTGTGATGGTGATACGATACCGGGGCACCTTCCCCAAGCTTGGCAGTTACCAAGGGGAGTGCCCATACCCAGATACTCAATTCTTCTTTGTTGGAGGAGATGGTGGAGGTGTTATTGATGATGCGGGCTTAGTTGATGGCTTAGGCTTCTCCCTTAATTGGCGCTTGAGGACGGCATCTTGATCCCTCAGATCATCAATCTCCCACTCCAGGGTTAATATCTTTTTGCATAGGTCCTGCTTAATTTCCTGCAAGAGACGAAAAGGGATAAACTCTTGGGTTTCTTTACCCTATTAAGGAGACTTGACCTTTTGAACTCCACGTGCATGTCCCCAGGTTGAGGTAGTGGTGCTTCATTTTCATCTGAGCTCGTCTCCTCCTTCCCCTTGGGTTCATAGTCCTCTTCTTCCTCTGTGGTCCATCCATTGTGTTCCACATCTCCATAGACCTTGGGATTTGCTAAGTAATCATCCACATAGCTTTCTCCTTCCGAATCCTGGGAAGACATGTTGATTTGATCTGCAACGGGACAGCTCGAAAGGAAAACAGAGGATATTTGCGTGATACGAGAGTCAAAACCTTCGGGAGAATATATAATGAATTTTTACCGACCAAAATACATACCGTGCAAGAAAACGGAGTCCGGAAGGCACACGAGGTGCTCACGAGGTAGGGGGGCGCGCCCAGGGGGTAGGGTGCGCCCACCACCCTCGTGGGGCCCTTGTGTCCTTCTCGGACTGCTACTTATTTTTCTTATTTTCTAAATATTCCAAAATGGAGAAATATAGCCTTAAAAATTGTTTTGGAGTTGGTTTACTTTCCGTACCACATACCTATTCCTTTTCGGAATCTGAAACATTCCGGAAAGTGTCCCTCCTCCGGGGTTACGGTTTCAATAATATTGGTTTCAACATTTATGGGATTACTTGAGATATAATGTTTAATTCTTTGACCGTTTACCACCTTCGGATTTGTGCCCTCAAAGTTGTTGATTTTTATGGGACTGGAACAGTAGACCTCCTCGATAACATAGGGGCCTTCCCATTTAGAGAGAAGTTTTCCTGCAAAAAATCTTAAACGAGAGTTGTATAGCAATACATAGTCACCTACATTAAAATCATGCTTTTGTATACATTTGTCATGCCATCTTTTAACTTTTTCTTTAAACAACTTGGCATTTTCATAAGCTTGGGTTCTCCATTCATCAAGTGAGCTAATTTTTCCCGATGAGAGGAGCGTTGGTGATGACGATGGTGATGATTTCCCCCTTCGGGAGAGAAGTTTCCCCGGCAGAATAGCTCTGCCGGAGCTCTAGATTGGATCCGCCAAGGTTCTGCTTCGTAGCGGCAGAGTCTCGTCCCGAAAAATTCCTTTTTATTTTCTTCTCACCGAAAGATCTCATATAGGAGAAGATGGACGTCGGAGAGCCACCAGGGGGCCCACGAGGTAGGGGGCGCGCCTGGCCTTCATCTCTTGCAAGGATTTTTCTTTATTTATTTTAAGACGTTCCGTGGAGTTTCAGGACTTTTGGAGTTGCGTAGAATAGGTCTCTAATATTTGCTCCTTTTCCAGCCTAGAATTCCAGCTGCCGGCATTCTCCCTCTTTATGTAAACCTTTTAAAATAAGAGAGAATAGCCATAAGTATTGTGACATAAAGTGAAATAACAGCCCATAATACAATAAATATCGATATAAAAGCATGATGCAAAATGGACGTATCAACGGCCAGTGTGCAAGAAAGAAAATACGGCCACGTACGTACATACGGGCAGCGTCTCGAACGCCTACTCACGCATACGTACGGCCAGGACTCGTGTACATGGCTGGGTCGAAACGGGGAAACTGTGTCGTCGTCGTGTTCATGGGGAGCCAACCGGGTAGGTCGGAATGGAATGTGTTGTTTTGTTCACCGGGAGGGCTTGGACGGAACAACCGATGGAAACGAGGCCTGGCGTACCGCAGAACAGAGGAAACGGCCTTGTGTTCGACCGGCCAAGTTCGAAACGGGATCCTGTTCATCGGGAGGGGTCTGGTGTACTGCAAAACGGAGGAAACGGACCTCCTACGGTCGAAACGGGGTCCTGTTGATCGGGAGTGGTGTGTCGTACCGCAAAATGGAGGAAGCGGACTTGTGTTGGAGCGCTACGGTCGAAACGGGGGTCCTGTTCATCAGGAGGGGTGTGGCGTATTGCAAAACCGGACTCCACGGGATACTGTTCATCTCCACCGTCGACCCCCTCTAGCCTCCACGGGCTACTGTTCATCAACCGTCGACCTCCTCCAGCCTCCACCTGCGACTGTTCATCCACGGGCTCCTGTTCATCTAGCCTCGACCATGCGCTACTCCACCGTCTACTATTCAACCAGCCCTCTCCACGGGCTCCTGTTCAACCACCCCTCCACGGGCTACTATTCATCCAGCCCTCCACCATGTACTATTCATCCAGCCATCCACGGGGTCGTCCTGTTCATCCAGCCCTCCACGGGGTCCTGTTCATCCAGCCCCAACCGGCTCGATCGATCGGGGTCCTATTCTTCCAGAGGCAACACCATAGGGTCCTATTCATCCACCCCCATCGGGAACTGTTCATCCAAACCCCCCAGCAATGCTCACTATTCATCCAGAGGCAGCATCGATCGGCTTTAGTTAGCAGCAGTAGCAAAGGAATCACTCGGGTTCAGTAACATAACTAGTGCAATCGCCCGACTTCAGTTAGAGCCCAACGCCTCGCTCGGTTTCATTTAGAGCCCAACGCCTCGCACACACACGCGTACGTGTACGAGAGAAACACGCATCGCTCGGCCCCGACCACCCATCGTAACCGAGAACTCCCCGAAATTTTCCTCGCCCTCGCTTCTACCACGGTTTTTTTCATCATGGACGGCCCAAATAATGTCATGCAGCTGTGTCTCCGGCCCGCCCAGGACGAAAAGCCAATTTTCGGTCATGATTTTTTGTCATAGAAGTAGGAGCCCACCACAGCTATGATGATACCAGGTTTTGTCACAATTATCGTCATAGAAGTGTCATAAGTATGACATTTTTTTCGTTCAGCCCAAAATGTCACGGATGTGTCTTTTTTTGTAGTGCAGGTTAAAATCACACCCCCTAGCAAAATTGGGTAATTAAGTTCAGACATAGTTTCATGGAGCTCAGCAATAAAATCCAATTTAAACTCATTATAAGCAGTACCATATATAGCAATAAGATGCCTGATAAACCCATCACTTTTGCTTTTAATAGTCATAACAATGCATAATTACTTATTTACAAAACCAATAACCTCAAATAAATCAATTTTCAGACCCACAAGGACCCCCCCTCAGCCGTGTTTACTGAAGGAAGGCTATGCCAAGTAAACTCATCCCTACAAGATTTACTCTTGAGGACGTGGGTATCTATATTCTCTCTTTTTGTTTCAAACAAACCAACAAAATCTAAATGATTGTTGTTAACGATATCTCCTACGCACTGTATTTTACGAGGGTGTCCTAGACCATGTATATTCCAGAAGGCTCCTATTATTTTTATTTCCTTATATCATGATAAATATTTATTATTCATGCTAGAATTTTATTAACCGGAAACTTAGTACATGTGTGAATACATAGACAAACAGAATGTCACTAGTACGCCTCTACTTGACTAGCTCGTTGAATCAATGATGGTTATGTCTCCTAACCATAGACATGAGTTGTCATTTGATTAATGAGATCACATCATTAGAGAATGATGTGATTGACTTGACCCATCCGTTAGCTTAGCACGATGATCGCTTAGTTTGTTGTTATTGCTTTCTCCATGACTATACATGTTCCTATGACTATGAGATCATGCAACTCCCGAATACTGGAGGAACACTTTGTAGTGACCAGACCTCAAACAGTCTGATCTCTGTGCTCCGGTGTCATCCCTGGATCAGTAATGCTGACACCACACAGTACTCGGAGGATTTATAGAAGAGTAGCAATCACACACTTATTACATCGAGTGTCTCCATAGAGAACTTATTACAAATAAATATGGCTTAAGGCCATCTAATAACGATAACAGCGGAAGGCTTGGAACATAAGTGAGTCCATCAACTCCAACGGCATCACTGAGTATAGAACCACGACCTAAAACTCCTTAATCGTCGTCTGAAAAGTCTGCAACATTAACGTTGCAGCCTGAAAACGGGTCAACACATGGAATATGCTGGCAATGTAACACATAGAGAGTAATGGAATGAAACAGCTATACTATATGCATATTTGGCTGGTGGAAAGCTCTATGGTTACAGTTTTGCGTAAAGCCAATTTTTCCCTACTTCGAAGGAATAATTTTATTTAACTATCATGGTAGTAGTTAAACATTGAGAATGGTTGACAACATTCTCAATCCCAATTAAGCATCATCATTAAACATAACCCAACAAAATTAATTAAGAGTAACATGTTGAGATTCACATGATAATCCAGGTACTAGATACTCAAGATGTCCATAACCGGGGACACGGCTAATCATGATTAGTTTACTACACTCTGCAGAGGTTTGCGCACTTTTCCCCACAAGACTCGATCGCCTCCGTTGGGTTTCTCGCACTACAGGATGTTTGAGAAGACGGATGACCGAGGCATAGTCTTTCAGAAGCGCTAGCACCTTACGATTGGGTAGACCGTACCACCTACATCCCCTACATCTGCTAGTCTACCACTGTAAGAGTTCGCACGACTTAGTCAACTATGCTAGAGCCCATAATAGCTTGTGGTTGCACATGGAAGTTTCTAGTATGAATAGTCTCATGATCCCTTTAAGCCTGGGTGGCGGTCCAAAAGAAAATAGGCAAGCCCTGGAATACCCAGGTGCCTCAATCCACCCAGATGTGTGTTTAAGTTGCCACCTTAGATAAACCATTAATTAACAAACTCACATCTGTCATGGATATCACTCACCCAATCCACGTCTACTAGCATAGCATAGCATAATAAGCAAATGTAGAAGTAACTCCCAAAGGTTTGATAATAAACAAGTAATAGGTACTACCTCAACTACTTCCCATCCCACAATTTAATTAGATCCTAATCATGCAATGTGTGAGGATTGATCTAATGCAATAAAACTGGGTAGTAGAAAAAGTATGATCAAAGTGTTACTTGCCTTGCTGATGATCCAGGAAACTTAGAGATTCGAAGTAACAAGCGGCGCACTCTGGGTATTCTATCGCAATCAAACAAACAAGCACACA
The DNA here is from genome assembly GCA_034509565.1 of Triticum monococcum. Lineage (NCBI taxonomy): Eukaryota > Viridiplantae > Streptophyta > Magnoliopsida > Poales > Poaceae > Triticum > Triticum monococcum. The sequence continues at coordinate 635,412,794 of CM067847.1, read as the reverse complement.
ATAAGTACTTATCTAATGCACAAGTAAAACTCGAATAAGGGATCTAACCAGAAGGTTCAACTTAAGAACTCCGGTTGGCAAAAAGAACCAAATCAAACGAAGCAACGAAAGTCAAACGGTGAAAGAAAACAACTTCGTTCTAGTAATCTGGATCTAAGGAAAATTTTACAGTAGCAAAAACTTGTTTAAGTTGGTTAAACGGATAGAGGGTTTCGAGACGAAACTCCAGGCGGTTGAATCACCTGATTCCGATAAATGAGCGAAAAGTTATACTAAAACGAAAATCGGATCAGGAATCGCGATCAGAAAAATCGCGGATTTAGTCCGAGAAAAAGAAAAACGACGAACGCTCGCTCAAAATAAATGAACCGGAAAAACCGATCTATTTAAAAAAAACCGAATCTAAAAAAATAACCCGACGAAAACCGATCGGGTTTTTTAAACAATGGCATGGAAGTCGAGGCTCGGTGAACCTCGGGCGGCAGAATCCGGCGGCGGCGCGGGGCACGGGGCGCTAGGGTTTGCTGGGGCTGGGGCTGGGCCTCTCCCCCGGCTTATAAAGCCCTCCCGGGCCGGTGTCCAGGTCGGACATGGCCCGTTAAGTCGGTTCGCATTTTTTAAAAAACAATTCCACTCGGAAGAAAAATAAAAAGAAATACTAAACGTACTCCAAAAATTCCAAAATAAATTTTCACGGGCTTCTAAAATCAAGCCACACAAGGTGAACATTTATTTGGGACCTAAATGGAATTTTGAAAAACGCACATTTTTCCTAATTTCAAATAAAACACCGAAAAACTCCGAAATAAAATCTTATTTGATTTTTTTATTAAATCCTCAATATTTATTTATTTTGGGAAAGTCATTTTATTCCCTCTCTCGTATTTTTGGTAATAGAAATAGTTGATGATAAAATAAATAAAATCAAATGATCCTATTCTCAAAATTTGAGAAAACTCAAATATGAAAATAACGAAATCCCCTACTCTCTCCGTGGGTCCTTGAGTTGCGTAGAATTTCTAGGATCAACCAAAATGCAAAGTAAAATATGATATGCAATGATGATCTAATGTATAACATTCCAAATTGAAAATTTGGGATGTTACAAACCTACCCCCTTAAGATGAATCTCGCCCTCGAGATTCGGGTTGGCTAGAAAATAGGTGAGGGTGGTCCTTGAGCAAATCTTCCTCTCGCTCCCAGGTGGCTTCATCCTCTGTGTGGTGGCTCCACTGAACTTTGCAAAACTTGATAACCTTGCTGCGGGTAACTCGACTGGCAAACTCGAGGATCTTAATTGGTTTCTTCTCGTAGGTCAAATCATTATCCAACTGAATAGATTCTAAGGGCACTTTGTCTCTCAACGGTATGTCAGCCATCTCCGCGTGACATTTCTTCAACTGGGAAACGTGGAACACATGATGAACTCCTGACAATCCTTCGGGCAATTCCAACTTGTAGGCCACTTCTCCCATACGCTCCAAAACTCGATATGGTCCTACAAATCGTGGCGCTAACTTCCCTTTAACTCCAAAACGCTTTGTTCCCGAAAGTGGAGATACTCGAAGATAAGCTCTATCTCCGACTTCGTAAACTGTCTCCTTGGGTTTAGAATCTGCATAACTTTTCTGTCTGGACTGGGCTATCTTGAGCCTATCATGAATCAACTTCACCTTCTGTTCAGACTCTTTAATCAAGTCAGGTCCAAACAACTGGCGGTCTCCAACTTCGTCCCATGATAACGGTGTCCTGCCCCTCCTTCTGTACAAGGCTTCAAAAGGGGCCATCTTTAAACTGGTTTGGTAACTGTTGTTGTAAGAGAACTCTGCATATGGCAGATTGTCGTCCCAACTAGATCCATAATCTAGCGCACAAGCTCTCAGCATGTCCTCCAAAATCTGATTTACTCTCTCGGTCTATCTATCTGTCTGTGGATGAAAAGCTGTACTGAATTCTAGCCTGGTACCCAAAGTTTCGTGCAACTGCTTCCAGAACTTTGAGGTAAACTGGGTTCCTCTATCTGATACGATACTCCTTGGAACTCCATGCAGACATACGATCCTGGTCATGTATATCTTTGCCAACTTAGCACTGGTGTAAGTGGTCTTTACTGGGATGAAATGAACTACTTTCGTCAATCGATCGACAAAACCCAAACCGAGTCATAGGCGGAACGAGTCCTGGGCAATCCCGTGATAAAATCCATGCCTAGCTTATCCCACTTCCATTCGGGTATCGGCAAGGGTTGTAACAATCCCGCTGGCTTCTGATGCTCTGCCTTTACTCTCTGACATACATCACAAACTATTACATACTCCGCAATATCCTTCTTCATTCCGGTCCACTAGAAAATGTCCTTCAAATCCAAATACATCTTGGTGTTTCCTGGGTGAATCGAATACGGTGAGTCGTGCGCCTCTTGCAAAATCAACTTCCTGATCTCCGGGTCATTGGGCACGTAAACACGGTCTTCAAACCATAGGGTGTCGTGCTCATCCTCACGAAATCCTTTAGCTTTTCCTTTGCTCAGTTTCTCCTTTATAGCAGCAATCTCTTGGTCAGTTTTCTGAGCTTCCCTGATTCTACCCATCAAAGTTGACTGAATCTCCAATGCTGCTACATAGCCTCTCGGAACTATTTCCAAACATAGTTTACGAAGATTTTCTGCTAACTCCTTGGGTATTTCTCCCATCATTAACGTATTGACATGGCTCTTACGGCTTAATGCGTCAGCTACTACATTAGCCTTTCCCTGGTGATAATGCAATTTCATATCATAATCCTTGATAAGCTCCAACCATCTCCTTTGTCTGAGATTCAACTCCTTCTGTGTGAAAATGTACTTCAAACTCTTATGATCCGTGTACACCTCGCAATGGTTTCCAACGAGGAAATGTCTCCATGTTTTCAGTGCATGCACTACGCCTACTAACTCCAAATCATGCGTAGCATAATTTAACTCATGAGGCTTCATTTGTCTTGAGGCATATGAAACAATGCTCCCTTCCTGCATAAGCACTGCTCCAAGTCCTCGATGTGAAGCGTCGCAGTACACCTCATAATCCTTGGTCTGGTCTGGCAAAATCAACACTGGTGAGGTAACCAAACGTTTCTTCAACTCCTGGAAACTAGCCTCACATTCCTCCGTCCGTATGAACTTGGTATCTTTCTTCAACAACACTGTCATAGGCTTCGCAATCTTTGAGAAATTCTCAATAAATCTCCGGTAGTATCCTGCGAGTCCAAGAAAACTCCGGATCTCTCCAACGGTAGTTGGTGCTTCCCACTTGGTCACGGTATCTGCTTTGGTGGGATCAACTGCTATACCTTCTCCAGATATAACGTGTCCGAGGAATCCTACTTCCTTCAACCAAAATTCACATTTGCTGAACTTGGCATATAATTGATGTTCTCTGAGCTTTCCAAGTACCAAACACAAATGCTCCTTATGCTCCTCTTCATTCTTCGAATAAACCAGGATATCATCAATGAACACTACGACGAACTTATCCAAGAACTCCATAAATACTTTGTTCATCATGTTCATAAAATAGGCAGGTGCGTTAGTCAGACCAAATGACATAATGGTATACTCATACAGCCCATACCTGGTGGTAAAAGCTGTCTTCGGAATATCCTGTTCTCAAATCTTCAACTGGTGGGATCCTGAACGCAGATCGATCTTGGAAAATACCTTAGCTCCTTGCAATCGATCAAACAGATCATTGATCATCGGTAGTGGGTACTTGTTCTTGATCGTTACTTCATTCAATCCCCGATAATCAACAACCATCCTTTAACGATCCATCCTTCTTTTCTACCGCAAGTACTGGCGATCCCCAAGGCGAAGAACTTGGGCAGATATATCCCTTATCTAGTAACTCCTTAATCTGCTTCTTAATTTCCACCAAATCCTTGGTGGCATCCTATATGGTCTCTTTGATATTGGCCCTATGCCTGGCAATAGCTCAATCAAGAACTCAATATCTCTATCTGGTGGCATGCCGGGCAATTCTTCTGGAAATACATCAGGGAAATCCCTTACCACTGGTACTTCCTCCTGCACAACTCCTGTTAGGCAATTTACTTGGGTCCTCTTTGGCACATGTCGGGATACATACTTGACCTTCTCCCTTCTGGTGTGGTAAGCAAAATTGACTTGCTAGAACATTCAATATTCCCTTCATACTTTGATAACCAATCCATGCCTAATATCACATCCAATCCTTGAGATTCCAATACTATTAGGTCTGAGGGAAAAACATAGTTACCAATCCTTAATGGTAATCGATCACACCATAGACTAGCCACATACTCTGCTCCAGGCGAGGTTACTAACATGGGTGACCTAAGGGCTTGGGTTGATAGGTTATACTTATCCACAAATCCCCTTGAGATGTATGAATGCGATGCACCAGTATCAACAAGAACGAGTGCAGTAAATGACTTAACCAGAAACTTACCTATTACTGCATAGGGCTGAGCTTCAACCTCCTCCACGTTAACGTGGTTCACCTGTCCCCTATTGAAAGGGTTCGGCTTCTTCCTAGAACTTCCATTGCCATTTTGGCCTTCAGGACATTCATTGGCATAATGTCCGGTCTTCTGACACTTAAAGCAAGTGACTTGGCTCAGGTCCTTCTTGTCTGGGGTTGATGGGTTGGTGCGATTCTGGCTGTTGCTTCCTCCATTGCCATTTCCATTATTGGTGCCATTGTGATTGTGCGAGATACCTCCTCCATGGGTATGCTGAAAATGTCCTCCTAGTCTAGGGGTAAAACGTGGCTTCTGCTGAGCTCCTGAAGTGTACTTTCCTTGTCCATACTTCCTCTTGCGATTCTCAGTTTGCTGCTGCTTCCCTTCAATCATAAGAGCATGATCAACCAACTCCTGGTAGTTGTTGAAGGTGGCTACCATCAACTGCATGCTCAACTCATCGTTCAGTCCTTCCAGAAACTTCTCATGCTTAGCTGCATCCGTAGCGACGTCATCTGGGGCATAACGTGCTAACTTACTAAAGTCCTCCACATACTGGCAACTGTCCATCCTCCTCGGCGCAAGTTGCGAAACTCATGCTTCTTCATGGCCATAGCTCCTGCTGAAACATGGGCAGTTCAAAAAGCCTGTTGAAACTGGTCCCACATGACAGTGTCGACTGGGAAAGTGGCTATGAAATTCTCCCACCATGATGTTGCGGGTCCTTCAAGCTGATGTGCGGCTAACTTCACCTTCTCCGCATCTGTGCATCCTGCTGTGGTCAACTCCCTAGCTGTCTTGCAGAGCCAATCATCTGCTACTATCGGCTCGGTGCTACTGGAAAACACCGACGGATTCAGCCTAAGAAAGCGAGCTAAGTGGTCAACAGGTGGTGGTGGTGGTGGTGGTGTTGGGTTGTTGTTGTTGTTCCCCTGATTCTGATTCTGGACTAGCAACTGCATCAATGTGTTCTGCTGCTGGATCAACTGGGTGAGCTCCGGTGGAAAGGCAAATCCGGGGTCACGTCTCGGAGGCATCTGAGGGTTTAGAAAAGATGAGATGTAAGAATAGAGGGGGTCTAAAGAGAAAACACTAGCCATATGCACATGAGGCAAAAGCAAACAATTCACTTCATTCAATCAAACAAGGGCATACAATCGATCTAACTATCGCAAAAATGCTCAGACTACTATATTTACATGGTGGAATACTACTACTGATGAGGTGGTCTACTAGAAATATTCTTCGGTTGCAGACTCCATGATATCTGCTCCAGCTTCATCAACATAATCATCATCGCTACTATCGGGTTCCGAGTCGGTGCCATCGATGAAGATGTAGTCTTCCGGACTAATCTCCTAGGGTTCTTCGTCTTCATCTACTGGCGTAGGGCCTCCCATAAATATTCCAATCTTCTTGATCAGGTCGTCATTCTTCTCCACCAATACTTCAATTTCTTCTTCATAATCTTCACGTGTAGCCTTGAGTTCTTCCTCTAGTTCCTTGATTCTTGTCTTAGCCTTCTTCAGATCTATCATGTCGGTGCACATTTGGTTCTCCTGTCGTCGAATGTGTTGGTTTAACTCCTAGATAAAAGCTGTGATTGATCTATCCTTCCTGGTGCTGATCATCTCCCAGTGTTCATCTCGGCGCCCACAAATCTGGTAGATAGTATCCTTGAGATCATTGCGGTAGACTTCTCCAATGCGTCCCATGGCGATGTAAGCTGCCATGCTCTTTCCTAGACTCCAAGTTGGTGCATCAAAAGAAAACTCTATGGGCTCAGTGACTGGCATGAACGTCCTTCCTGGAACATGAACTTGAATCATCCAGCGCTCTTCTTCAGGTAAAATGGCGTTGTAGGTTCCGGTAAAGCTTGGTACTCCTATGTTCACGTACCTAGTGACTGCCTTCAAGTGACGTCCAAAGGGTGTATCTTCATCCGGTTGCGTGAACTTGTTCCTTGCATCCGCCATCCTAAAAGAGTAGAAATGATGAGAAGTCGGAAGAGAAGAGAGTGAATAGTGATCTAGGTCTTTAGCTTAGTGGTCGTGTCCTACAGTCAGCGTGTGCTCTGATACCATCTCTGTAGCGACCAGACCTCAAACAGTCTGATCTCTGTGCTCCGGTGTCATCCCTGGATCAGTAATGCTGACACCACACAGTACTCGGAGGATTTATAGCAGAGTAGCAATCACACACTTATTACATCGAGTGTCTCCATAGAGAACTTATTACAAATAAATATGGCTTAAGGCCATCTAATAACGATAACAGCGGAAGGCTTGGAAGATAAGTGAGTCCATCAACTCCAACGGCATCACTGAGTATAGAACCACGACCTAAAACTCCTTAATCGTCGTCTGAAAAGTATGCAACATTAACGTTGCAGCCCGAAAATGGGTCAGCACATGGAATATGCAGGCAATGTAACACATAGAGAGTAATGGAATGAAACAGCTATACTATATGCATATTTGGCTGGTAGAAAGCTCTATGGTTACAGTTTTGCGTAAAGCCAATTTTTCCCTACTTCAAAGGAATAATTTTATTTAACTATCATGGTAGTTGTTAAACATTGAGAATGGTTGACAGCATTCTCAATCCCAATTAAGCATCATCATTAAACATAACCCAACAAAATTAATTAAGAGTAACATGTTGAGATTCACATGATAATCCAGGTACTAGATACTCAAGATGTCCATAACCGGGGACACGGCTAATAATGATTAGTTTATTACATTCTGCAGAGGTTTGCGCACTTTTCCCCACAAGACTCGATCGCCTCCCTTGGGCTTCTCGCACTACAGGATGTTTGAGAAGACGGATGACCGAGACATAGTCTTTCAGAAGCGCTAGCACCTTACGATCGGGTAGACCGTACCACCTACATCCCCTACATCTGCTAGTCTACCACTGTAAGAGTTCGCACGACTTAGTCAAATATGCTAGAGCCCATAATAGCTTGTGGCTGCACACGGAAGTTGCTAGTATGAATAGTCTCATAATCCCTTTGAGCCTGGGTGGCGGTCCAAAAGAAAACAGGCAAGTCCTGGAATACCTAGGTGCCTCAGTCCACCCAGATGTGTGTTTAAGTTGCCACCTTAGATAAACCATTAATTAACAAACTCACGTCTGTCATGGATATCACTCACCCAATCCACGTCTACTAGCATAGCGTAGCATAATAAGCAAACGTAGAAGTAACTCCAAAGGTTTGATAATAAACAAGTAATAGGTACTACCTCAACTACTTCCCATCCCACAATTTAATTAGATCCTAATCATGTAACGTGTGAGGATTGATCTAATGCAATAAAACTGGGTAGTAGAAAAAGTATGATCAAAGTGTTACTTGCCTTGCTGATGATCCGGGAAACCTAGAGATTCGAAGTAACAAGCGGCGCACTCCGGGTATTCTATCACAATCAAACAAACAAGCACACAATAAGTACTCATCTAATGCACAGGTAAAACTCGAATAAGAGATCTAACCGGAAGGTTCAACTTAAGAACTCCGGTTGGAAAAAAGAACCAAATAAAACGAAGCAAAGCAACGAAAGTCAAATGGCGAAATAAAACAACTTCGTTCTAGTAATCTGGATCTAAGGAAAAGTTTATAGTAGAAAAAAACTTGTTTAAGTTGGTTAAACGGATAGAAGGGTTTGAGACGAAACTCCAGGCGCTTGAATCGCCTGATTCCGATAAACGAGTGAAAAGTTATACTAAAACGAAAATCGGATCAGAAATAGCGATCAGAAAAATCGTGGATTTAATCCGAGAAAAAGAAAAACGACAAACGCTCGCTAAAATAAATAACCCGGAAAAACCGATCAATTTTAAAAAAAACCGAATCTAAAAAAATAACCCGACGAAAAACCGACGACAACCGATCGGTTTTTTTTAAACGATGGCACAGAAGTCGAGGGTCGGCGAACCTCGGGCGGCAGAATCCGGCGGCGGCGCTGGGCACAGGGAACGGGGCGCTAGGGTTTGCTGGGGCTGGGGATGGGCCTCTCCCCCGGCTTATAAAGCCCTCCCGGGCTGGTGTCCAGGTCGGACACGACCCATTAAGTCGGTTTGCGTTTTTTTAAATAATTCCGCTTGGAAGAAAAATAAAAATAAATACTAAACGGACTCCAAAAATTCCGAAATAAATTTTCACGGGCTTCTAAAGTCAAGCCGCACAAGGTGAACATTTATTTGGGACCTAAATGCAATTTTGAAAAACGCACATTTTTCCTAATTTAAAATAAAACACCGAAAAACTCCAAAATAAAATCTTATTTGATTTTTTATTAAATCCTCAATATTTCTTTATTTTGGGAATGTCATTTTATTCCCTCTCTCATATTCTTGGTAATAGAAATTGTTGATGATAAAATAAATAAAATCAAATGATCCTATTCTCAAAATTTGAGAAAACTCAAATATGAAAATAACGAAATCCCCAACTCTCTCCGTGGGTCCTTGAGTTGCGTAGAATTTCTAGGATCAACCAAAATGCAAAGTAAAATATGATATGCAATGATGGTCTAATGTATAACATTCCAAATTGAAAATTTGGGATGTTACACACTTTGTGTGCTACCAAACGTCACAACGTAACTAGGTGATTATAAAGGTGCTCTACAGGTGTCTCCGATGGTGTTTGTTGAGTTGGCATGGATCAAGATTATGATTTGTCACTCCGATTGTCGGAGAGGTATCTTTGGGCCCTCTTGGTAATGTACATCACTATAAGCTTTGAGAATAGACTTGCCGGTAACGAGATTGAACTAGGTATTGAGATACGGACGATCGAATGTCGGGCAAGTAACATACCGATGACAAAGAGAACAACATATATTGGTATGCAATTTGAACGATAAAGATCTTCGTAGGATATGTAGGAACCAATATGAGCATCCAGGTTACGCTATTGGTTATTGACCGGAGACATGTCTCGGTCATGTCTACATAGTTCTCGAACCCGTAGGGTCCGCACGCTTAACGTTGGTGACGGTAGGTATTATGAGTTTATGTGTTTTGATGTACCGAAGGTAGTTCAGAGTCCTGGATCTGATCACGGACATGACGAGGAGTCTTGAAATGGTCGAGACGTAAAGATCGATATATTGGAAGCCTATGCTTGGACATCGGAATGGTTCCGGGTGAAAACGGGAGTATACCGGAGCACCGGGAGGTTACCGGAACCCCCGGCAGGTATATGGACCTTATTGGGCCTTAGTGGGAGAGAGGGGAAAGGAGCAAAGGAGGGGGCGCCCACCCCATGCCCAGTATGAATTGGGAGGGGGGCCGGCCCCCCTTTCCTTCCTCCTCCCTCCTCCTTCCTTCTCTCCTAAATCCAACAAGGCAAGGGGGGAATCCTACTCCCGGTGGGAGTGGGACTCCCCTTGGGGCGCGCCTAGGAGGCCAGCCCCTCCCCCTCCTCCACTCCTTTATATACAGGGGAGGGGGCACCCCATAGACACACAAGTTGATCATTGATCTTTAGCCGTGTGCTGTAACATCCCAAAATTCTATATTTTGGAATGTTATAATAAATAGATAGATTGATTGTTTGTTTGGTTGTTGTGCGATTGATTGAGTGAAATTCGAAACTTCTTGACAGTTAAATGAGAGGGAATAAAAGGACTTTCCCAAACTTTCACCTTTTTGCATTTTGATCTCCGTGAATTTAAATTCTTTTCAAATACAAAACCCTCAAGAGAAGATTATATGACTTCTTCCATTTAATTAAATGAAAAGGGGTTTTTGAAAAGATTTGAATTTTATTTGGAAATATTTCAAATCCAAAAAATTTAAGCAACTCAATGATTTCCATGAGAGAAGATAAAATGACTTCTTCAAAATATATGAAATACGAGTTGGAAATTTAAAAGGATCAAATTTAAAGTCCGTTTGAAATTATTTTCAATTTGGAGTTATTTGGGTTTTATTCAAATTATTTTTCTCCAAAAATAAAATAAATGGAAAATAGGATAAAATGATTCCCTACATCAGAAAATTGGAGATAAATAATTTTGAAATCATTTTGGTATTTCAAAAATGATTTTTATTGTGTTTTATTGTAGAAGTAGCACTGTTTGAATTATTTGAATTTTTGTGAATTCTATTTGGCACTAGAGAAATGTTCATGTTGTATAAAATCTTTTTCTGAAAATTTTGTTATATAATATACCTATATAAAATTTTATTTTGTTATCGTTATCCAGTATTCTTTTTTTGTTTCGTATAAAATCTACGCGTGCGCCTGGAACTAACCGCTGCCCACATGCGTAGCATAGCAGTAGGCCGACCTGTTTTTATTTTGTTTTATTTTCTCTTTTTTCATTAATGTTTGGTTTTTTAAAACAAATTTCAAACAAAAATAGACTTTGAAAAAAATGCAGCCTGTGTACCGCGCGCGGCCGGCCGAGGCCTTTAGGCCGGGCGAGGCGTTAGCCTTTTTCTTCTTTGTTTCGTATATTTTCTTCTACGTTTAGTCTCACATTGCCTAGGCTTTGACTCTTAAACCTCTTTTTCACCTATAAATATAGACCCATAGAGCCTCCAAAAATCATCCGATTCGGATTAAATCAATATTTGGTTTGACTAGAATATATTTCTCCTCTCCGGCGCGACTTCTAGAAATTGTCTCTTCTCTCCAAAGTTATCTTTTCTCTGCCTTACAACGGTATCTTTCTTTGTTTTTCTTACACTTCCGTAGTTTATTATTTATAGACTAATACGATAGAATAATTAAATTATCAATTAGTCTATGTATTTATAATTAGACCTTAGCCATAGCTATTTTTTTCCGTAAAACAGCTTGGCCCTGATTTTTCAAATAGCCATAACTTTTCACTCGTTTATCCAAATTCAACGAAACCAACGTACACTTCTTCGTTATGACCTCCTCTATCTAGTAATCCAACTCAAACATGTTTTTGAAAGTTTAAAATTTCAATTAGACCAGATTTGAATTCAAACTTCGTTTGATCGTAACTTGAGTTTCGTAGCTCTGATTTAGTTGATTCTTTTTGCAAACCGAAGCTCTTGACCTAAACTTTCCGATAAGGCCAAATTCACATATTTTTGGTACTGTTAGAAATTGTTTTATGTTGCAAGAGTTATTTGCTTGGTTTTGATGTTTTCCGAACTGTCTTCTTCGTTCTTCCCGATCTTCTGAGTGATTGCTTATGTGTGGTTACTATTGCTTGCTTACGATAGATTGAACGGAGTGTGACGAGTAGAACTATCAAGAGTTATGAGTGCGAATCATCTTCGTCAACAGTACAAGGCAAGTTCACACTTTGATCATATCCCTTTCATACCCAGTTTTTATGCATTAGTTTCACCCTCAAACATTGCATGGTTAGGATTTGATAACATGTGGGTATTGGGAAGTAGTTGATGAGGAAGGAACCTATTGCCCTGCATTCAAACCTTGGGAGTTACTTTTATGTTATGCTCATATTGTTATGCTATGCTCGTAGAAGTGGATTGGTTTGAGAGAATTCATGACAGATGTGAGAGTTATTATTTAATGGTTAACTTAAGGTGGGTACTTTAATACACATCTGGGTGGATTGGTTGGGGCACCCTGGAGCACCCAGTGGTTTGCCCGGGCACCTGGAGAACTGAGTGCTTGCCCAAGGGGATCCCGGAGGAACCGTGTGATCACCATATGGAATGCCACCCAGGCTCAAAGGGATCACAAGATTATTCATGCTAGAAACTTCCGTGTGCAGCACAAGCTATTATGGGCTCTAGCTTAGTTGAGTAAGTTGCGTGAAGCTCTTGAAGAGATAGACTAGCAGATGTAGTGGGTTGTAGGTGGTATAGTTGCTACCTCTTGAGCACTGCGTTGGATTTCCCCAAAGAGGAGAGGATGATGCAAGAAAGTAGTGTAAGTATTTCCCTCAGTTTTTGAGAACCAAGGTATCAATCCAGTAGGAGGCTACGCTTCAAGTCCCTTGTACCTACACAAAAGAATAGCTCAACGCAACCAACGCGCTTAGGGGTTGTCAATCCCTTCACGGTCACTTATGAAAGTGATATCTAATAGAGATGATAAATAATATTTTTGGTATTTTTGGTATAGAGATGCAAATTAAAAAGTAAAAGCAAAGCAATAATAAAGTGATGGAGATTGATATGATAAGAAAGAGACCCGAGGGCCATAGGTTTGACTAGTGGCTTCTCTCAAGAGCATAAGTATTCTACGGTGGGTGAACAAATTACTGTTGAGCAATTGACAGAATTGAGCATAGTTATGAGATTATCTAGGTATGATCATGTATATAGGCATCACGTCCGAGACAAGTAGACCGAAATGATTCTGCATGTACTACTATTACACCACTCATCGACCGCTATCCAACATGCATCTAGATTATTAAGTTAAAAACAGAGTCACCCCTTAAGCAAGATGCCATGATGTAGAGGGATAGTTTCATGCAATATGATAAAAACCCCATCTTGTTATCCTTGATGACAACGATACAATACGTGCCTTGCTGCCCCTTCTATCACTAGGAAAGGACACCGCAAGATCGAACCCAAAGCTAAGCACTTCTCCCATGGCAAGAACAACCTATCTAGTAGGCCAAACCAAATGGATAATTCGAAGAGACTTGCAAAGATAACCAATCATACATAAAATAATTCAGAGCAGATTCAAATATTATTCATAGATAAACTGGGTCATAAACCCACAATTCATCGATCTCAATAAACACGCCGCAAAAAGAAGATTACATCGAATAGATCTCCACAAGAGAGGGGGAGAACATTGTATTGAGATCCAAAAGGAGAGAAGAATCCATCTAGCTACTAGCTATGTAGCCGTAGGTCTGAAGTAAACTACTCACACTTCATCGGAGAGGCTTGGATGATGATGTAGAAGCCCTCTGTGCTCGATACCCCCTGCAGCGGAGCTCCGGAACAGGCCCCAAGATGGGATCTCATGGATACAGAAAGTTGCGGCGGTGGAATTAGGTTTTTGGCTCCGTCCCCGATCGTTTGGGGGTACGTGGATATATATAGGAGGAAGAAGTACGTCGGTAGAGCTCCGAGGGGCCCACGAGGCAGGGGGCGCGCCCTAGGGGGGCGCCCCCTACCCTCGTGACTATCTCGTGGCTTTCTTGACAGGGGGTCCAAGTCACCCGGGTCTTATCTGATGAGAAAATCATGTTTCCGAAGATTTTATTCCGTTTGGACACCGTTTGATATTCTGTTTCTCTGAAACACTGAAGTAGGCAAAAAACATCAATTCTGGGCTGGGCCTCCGGTTAATAGGTTAGTCCCAAAAATAATATAAAAGTGGAAAATAAAACCCAATATAGTCCAAAACAGTAGATAATTATCATGGAGCAATCAAAAATTATAGACACATTAGACACGTATCAAGCATCTCCAAGGTTAATTCCTGCTCGTCCTCGAGTAGGTAAATGAAAAAAAGAGAATTTTTGATGCGGAGTGCTACTTGGCATAATTTCAATGTAAATGTTCTTAATTGTGGTATGAATATTCAGATCCAAAAGATTCAGGACAAAAGTTCATGTTGACTTAAAAATAATAATACTTCAAGCATAATAACAAAGCAATTATGTATTCTCAAAATAACATGGCCAAAGAAAGCTATCCCTACAAAATCATATAGTCTGGCTATGCTCTATCTTCACCACACAAAGTATTTAAATCATGCACAACCCCGATGACAAGCCAAGCAATTGTTTCACCCTTTTGACATTTTCAAAACTTTTTCGATCTTCACGCAGTACATGAGCGTGAGCCATGGATATAGAACTATATGTGGGAAAGAGTGGTGGTCGTGGAGAAGGCAAAAAAGAGGGGAAGATAGTCTCACATCAACTAGGCGTATCAACGGGCTATGGAGATGCCCATCAATAGATATCAATGTGAGTGAGTAGGGATTGCCATGCAATGGATGCACTAGAGCTATAAGTATCTGAAAGCTCAACGAAAGAAACTAAGTGGGTGTGCATCCAACTTGCTTGGTCACGAAGACATAGGGCATTTTGAGGAAGCCCATCATTGGAATATACAAGCCAAGTTCTATAATGAAAGATTCCCACTAGTATATGAAAGTAACAAAATGAGAGACTCTCTATCATGAAGATCATGGTGCTACTTTGAAGCACAAGTGTGATAAAAGGATAGTAACATTGTCCCTTCTCTCTTTTTCTCTCATTTTTTTTGTTTGGGCCTTTCTTTATGGCCTCTTTTTTTCGTCCGGAGTCTCATCCCGACTTGTGGGGGAATCATAGTCTCCATCATCCTTTCCTCACTTGGGACAATGCTCTAAAAAATGATGATCATCACACTTTTTATTTTCCTTACAACTCAACAATTACAACTCAATTCTTAGAACAAAATATGACTCTATATGAATGCCTCTGGCAGTGTACCGGGATATGCAATGAATCAAGAGCGACATGTATGAAAGAATTATGAACGATGGCTTTGCCACAAATACGATGTCAACTACATGATCATGCTAGCAATATGACAATGATGGAGCGTGTCATAATAAACGGAACGGTGGAAAGTTGCATGGCAATATATCTCGGAATGGCTATGGAAATGCCATGATAGGTAGATATGGTGGCTGTTCTGAGGAAGTATATGGTGGTGTATGATACCGGCGAAAGGTGCGCGGTATTAGAGAGGCTAGCAATGGTGGAAGGAAGGAAATTGCGTATCATCCATGGACTCAACATTAGTCATAAAGAACTCATATACTTATTGCAAAAATCTAGAAGTTATCAAAGCAAAGTATTACGCGCATGCTCCTAGGCGGATAGATTGGTAGGAAAAGACCATCGCTCGTCCCCGACCGCCACTCATAAGGAAGACAATCAATAAATAAATCATGCTCCGACTTCATCACATAACGGTTCACCATACGTGCATTCTACGGGAATCACAAACTTTTATCACAAGTATTTCTCAATTTCACAACTACTCAACTAGCATGACTCTAATATCACCATCTTCATATCTCAAAACAATTATCAAGCAACAATCTTTTCTTAGTATTCAACGCACTCAAAAGAAAGTTCTACAAATCTTGAATACCAAGCATATTATTATTAAGCAAATTTCCATGCTATTAAAGACTCTCAAAATAATCTAAGTGAAGCATGAGAGATCAATAGTTTCTATAAAACAAATCCACCACCGTGCTCTAAAAGATATAAGTGAAGCACTAGAGCAAAACTATAAAGCCCAAAAGATATAAGTGAAGCACATAGAGCAAAACTATAAAGCTCAACGATATAAGTGAAGCACATAGAGTATTCTATCAAATTCCAAATTATATATGGCTCTCTTGAAAGGTGTGTACAGCAAGGATGATTGTGGTAGACTAACAAGAAAAGACTCAAATCATAAAAGACGCTCCAAGCAAAACACATATCATGTGGTGAATAAAAATATAGCTCCAAGTAAAGTTACCGATAGAAGTAGACGAAAGAGGGGATGCCTTCCGGGGCATCCACAAGCTTTGGCTTTTAGGTGTCCTTAGATTATCTTGGGGGTTCCATGGGCATCCCCAAGCTTAGGCTCTTGCCACTCCTTGTTCCATAATCCATCAAATCTTTACCCAAAACTTGAAAACTTGAAAACACAAAACTTAAAGTAGAAAATCTCGTGAGCTCCATTAGCGAAAGAAAATAAAAGATCACTTCAAGGTACTGTAATGAACTCATTCTTTATTTATATTGGTGTTAAACCTACTGTATTCCAACTTCTCTATGGATTTTAAACTATTTTACTAGCCATAGATTTATGAAAATAAGCAAACAACACACGAAAAATAGAATCTGTCAAAAACAGACCAGCCTGTAGTAATTCTAAAATAAATTGCTGGACGTGAGGAATTTATCTATTAATCATCTGAAAAAAGAATTAACTAAATATCACTTTTCAAATTAAAATGACAGCAGTTCTCGTGAGCGCTAAAGTTTCTGTTTTTTACAGCAAGTTCAACAAGACTTTCCCCAAGTCTTCCCAACGGTTCTACTTGGCACAAACACTAACTTAACACAAAAATAACACAACCAAAACAGAGGCTAGATAAATTATTTATTACTAAACAGGAGAAAAAAGCAAGGAATAAAAATAAAATTGGGTTGCCTCCCAACAAGCGCTATCGTTTAACGCCCTTAGCTAGGCATAACAAGCAAGAATAGATCTAGGTATTGCCATCTCTGGTATTAGGAAAGGAAAGAGCAAACTTGCTATCTATAGAATTAATCCTTCTATTTTGATAAAGCGCATGGCTATTAATGGTAGAAGAAAGATTAAGTATGTTACGGAAATTTGTATCTAGACTAGCCTTCATCTCTTTAATAGATTCATTTTGGTAAGAGAGCAAAAGAGATGTAGATTCAAGTTTCTCATTCATGGGGTGACCAAATATGGTTTTCATTTTACATAAGTGTCTACGGCATCCCTTCAAGAAAACCTTCCTCAAATATAGAATCTAAGACATGCTTAAAAGAGGAAGGAAGGGCAATATGAAATCTTTTTAAGTAGACTTCAATTTGATATTGAGGCACATAACTAGCCCTTATTCTTAGTAGTCTATACCAAGCATCTTTCAAAGATTCATCAAGTGAGTAAAAAAAATTCCAGAATCATCTTCATCAAAATTATTAAGATTCTCATCGATAACTCTGATAGGTTTTTCCATAGTATTTTTATTTATGAGCTTAGCTAGAATAGAAGGGTTGTCCAAAGTACTAAAACTCCGAAGAGAACCACCAATCCTTTTGGATTCAGACATAGCGAAAGAAAGGCGAGGGAAAGAGAGGGAGGATAGAGAGAGAGGGCAAAGAAAACGGCAAGGATGAAGTGGGGGAGGGGAAAACGAGAGGAAAATGGCAAATAATGTAATGCGGGAGATAGGGATTGTGATGGGTACTTGGTATGTTGACTTTTGCGTAGACTCCCTAGCAACGGCGCCATAAATTCTTCTTGCTACCTCTTGAGCACTGTGTTGGATTTCCCCGAAGAGGAGAGGATGATGCAGCAAAGTAGTGTAAGTATTTCCCTCAGTTTTTGAGAACCAAGGTATCAATCCAGTAGGAGGCTATGCTTCAAGTCCCTCGTACCTACACAAAACAATAGCTCAACGCAACCAACGCGCTTAGGGGTTGTCAATCCCTTCACGGTCACTTACGAAAGTGAGATCTGATAGCAATGATAAATAATGTTTTTGGTAGTTTTGTTATAGAGATGCAAAGTAAAAAAGTAAAAGCAAAGCAATAATAAAGTGATGGAGATTGATATGATAAGAAAGAGACCCAGGGGCCATAGGTTTGACTAGTGGCTTCTCTCAAGAGCATAAGTATTCTATGGTGGGTGAACAAATTATTGTTAAGCAATTGACAGAATTGAGCATAGTTATGAGAATATCTATGTATGATCATGTATATAGGCATCACGTCCGAGACAAGTAGACTTAAACGATTCTGCATCTACTACTATTACTCCACTCATCGACCGCTATCTAGCATGCATCAAGAGTATTAAGTTAAAGACAGAGCAACACCTTAAGCAAGATGACATGATGTAGAGGGGTAGTTTCATGCAATATGATAAAAAAACCATCTTGTTATCCTCGATGGCAATGATACAATATGTGCCTTGCTGCCCCTTCTATCACTTGGAAAGGACACCGCAAGATCGAACCCAAAGCTAAGCACTTCTCCAATGGCAAGAACAACCAATCTAGTAGGCCAAACCAAACTGATAATTCGAATAGACTTGCAAAGATAACCAATCATACATAAAAGAATCCAGAGAAGATTCAAATATTATTCATAGAAAAACTAGATCATAAACCCACAATTCATCGGTCTCAACAAACACACCGCAAAAAGAAGATTACATCGAATAGATCTCCACAAGAGAGGGGGAGAACATTGTATTGAGATCCAAAAAGAGAGAAGAATCCATCTAAGTACTAGCTATGGACCCGTAGGTCTGAAGTAAACTACTCACACTTCATCGGAGAGGCTTGGATGATGATGCAGAAGCCCTCCGTGATCGATGCCCCCTCCGGCGGAGCTCCGGAACAGGCCCCAAGATGGGATCTCGTGGATACAGAAAGTTGTGGTGGTGGAATTAGGTTTCTGGCTCCGTCCCCGATCGTTTGGCGGTACGTGGATATATATATATATATATATATATATAGGAGGAAGAAGTACGTTGGTGGAGCTCCGAGGGGCCCACGAGGCAGGTGGCGCGCCCCCTACCCTCGTGACCACCTCGTGGCTTTATTGACGGGGGGTCCAAGTCTCCTGGGTCTTATCTGATGAGAAAATCACGTTTCCAAAGATTTTATTTCGTTTGGACTCCGTTTGATATTTTGTTTCTCCGAAACACTGAAATAGGCAAAAAAACAGCAATTCTAGGCTGGGCCTCTGGTTAATAGGTTAGTCCCAAAAATAATATAAAAGTGGAAAATAAAGGCCCAATATAGTCCAAAACTGTAGATAATATAGCATGGAGCAATCAAAAATTATATATACGTTGGAGACGTATCAATAGTCTATCCGGAGTAGAGAGTTAATGCTTCTAAAAGACTGTGTCTCGGTTATCCATTTCTCAAACACCATGTAGTGCGAGAAATCCAATGGAGGATATCGAGTCTTGTGGGGAAAAGTGCACAAACCTCTGCAGAGTGTATAAACTAATCATGGTTAGCCGTGTCCCAGGTTATGGACAAATCTTGAGTATCTGGTTCTTGGATTATCATATTTATCTCATCACGTTACTTAAATAATTTGTTGGGTTATTGATGTTAATTTGGGATTGAGTTGGAGGAACCTTCGCAATATTTTCAACCAACTTTGTAGTTAAATAAATTATATTCCTTTGAAGTAGGGAAAAATTGGCTTTTAGCAAAAACATTATAACCATAGAGCTTTTCCACCAGCCATATATGCATGTAGTGATAGCTATTATTCATCATTATCCTATGGTGTGAATTTGCCAGTACATTCAATGTACTGACCCTTTGTGGCTGCAACGTCTCATGTTGCAAGAAATCTTACGATGAGTAAGTGATACGTTAGGGTTACGATTTCTACACTCAACTTTGCCGTTGGTGTTGATGGGAATCCACAACCTTGTTACTTCCGCTCATTGGATTGAGGTAATAATATTTTGCGTTCCTTTATACATGTGATTTACCTCTGTTATAAATCCTCGAGTACTATGTGTGTCAGCATACCGATCCAGGGGTGACTCTTAAGCATAGAGACTTGACCGTCTGAGGTCGGGTCGCTACAAGATAGTATCAGAGCACATGTTGACTGTTGAATGTGACCCTAGAAATTGGCAAGCCCATAGGAAAGATTTTCTCTACAACTTCATTTTCAAAAGATCTTTTACCTCTCTTCTTTTCCGAGCTTTATCAAAATATTCTGTTTTGGTTAGACCATACCCCTTTCCCCTTTTGACTAGACGAGGATTTGACTGATGAGACCACTCCAAGAAGTACAAGATATCAGACAACTAAGACCACTTCGGAATGAAGAGGATTTTACTGTGTATTATAATAATGGAAACTACAACAGTTGAAGACTCCGAAGACTAGGAGAATTTGAAGGCACTGTAGAATTTTCCAGGTTTGTATGACCTAGGAAGGCACCCCTGATGGAACTTGGCAGACTAAGGAAGCTGTCAATACCCGATATCAAGGTGTATCAGAGAAAGACCGGAACATGGAGCATGAGAACTCAAAGTTTTGTCAAGAAAACCCTAACGCAGGAGATATCAACTATGGAAGATAGCTCATGGCAATGACAAGGGCAGAAACACGGTTATCCGTGATGTCATTGCCACTGATACTATGGTCACCGAGCTGAGCTAAGCACGCATTTTTTCGGAAGGATTTGATGGTAGAATGCTGATGGAGCATCTATCAGCAAAATATGAAGTTTTAACCTTAGCCGGTGTAGTACATCAAGAATTCTAAGATGGAGCTCCAGGAAGCCGTATTAGACAAGGAAGCATTTTGTGAAGAACTCAGGAACTAGAAGCTGAAAGTAGCCAAGCTGGAGGAGCTACAACCTCGAGATACCAGAGATTTGTCAAGAACTGAAGGACAGTAGGACCATGGTTCATGCCAAGGATGTTGAAACCCAGAAGTTTGGAATGCAACCCCAGAATATTGAAGGACGTCATGAGAGACTTCGCGTTGACAGAGATGATCTGGCAAAAGAACTTGAGAAGGACAAGCACGATCGGAAGTAGCCATCAGAGACATGAACAATACTTGAGGAGTTTAATGACTTTGAAGATTTATTAATCTTTAGAAGACCAAACCCCTGTTATATACCTATGTTAGATGCGAAGATTGTGAGCTGTCATTTGTTTGATATTTTTCCGATAGCCACAATAAAAATCTGTCTTTTCAAAAACTATTGGTTGTATTGTGTGTTTCCCTCCCTATCTCTCTCACACCCCAAAAACCCTTGGACCCAATAGAGGATGAATGTAGATGAGCTTGTATTTTCTGGACCGATGAGTCAATTGGAGACAGACCGATGGATTCAGAACATGGAGAATCATATGAAGAATAACCCTATAGTTGGAAAGGATATGACCCAACATGCTCTTCAGTGCTTTGAAAGAGGTGCTGCTACTTGGTGGAGGGTGTACCAAACCATCAATGGATGGCAGGGAGTAACCACTTGGAAATAATTTAAGTTGACTCTGCCAAGATCTCATCTTGTGTCCCAGAAGTTGAAGCCTTATGGAAAGGATATAAAGAAACCTAGTGCATGCAAGATTTGTGGAGAAATAGGAGACACCCATGAAGAACACAAGGATGAATACCCTAATTATGAAGGAAGTCACCCAGTTGAAGAATGCCCAATTAGGCAGATTACTTGTTTCTTGTGTGAAGGGACTACCCACTATCCTGCTCAGTGTCACATTTACCCCATGGTACGAAGAACCGTAGAACAGAAGAAAGAAGTAAAGAAAGGAGCCCTTATGGAAATTTTAGAAGAACCCGTGATGAAGGAAGATGTCGGGGACACACCCAAAGAAGAACAAATTAAACCCTGCACCAAGTCATTCTATTCATGTGGAGAAGAAGGACACATCTCCTAGAATTGTATGAATGGGGATCTAGTAGAATTCCCGACGGAGGAAGTAGAGTATGACCCACAAGAAATAGAATCCATGATTGGCATGGAAAGGTCTAGGAAGAGAAGTAGATTGGATTCCAGGAAGGACCTGACTCATATCACCTATTACAAGTGCAAGGAGTCAGGGCACTAGCTCAGCAGTTGCCCAAAAAGGAAACCTCGAGACTTGTCAGAAGTAATATGTTTTCGTTGTAATGGAGCAGGGCGTTTTGCCAGAGAATGCCCCAAGGAGAAGGAGACCTGTGATAATTAGTTGTGTTTGTGAGAAGTATAGTAGTAGAAGTGAGAACATTTTCTTTTATATTGAGGTGTTGAGTTGAGGCATGTGATGGAAAACAAGAGATTGTAATCATTGGAGAATCAATAAAGTTAGCATCGTTGGTAAAGATTTGGGTTTTATGCGTTGTTACTCTATGAAGAAGGATTTTGACCATTTCGAGGATATGAGAAATATGGTCTACAGAAGATTTGTGCATTTTAAGGGTGGTAGTACCCTGTGAGAACCCTTGACCCCTGGAAAGGACAATGATATACCACGAAGTGGATTTTGGACAAAATAGGAAGGAGTCTTGTCACGATATGTGGGGTATCCCCAAGAGGATGAAAAGATGAAGTACTATTGGATAAAGAAGGTATGATGTTGGAAATATGGAGAAATTGAAACCCCGTGATGAGTTTGAGTAATCACGTCTTAGTTTGGTACCAACAGAAGGAAGATAGACAGTACAATTGGAAGGCTTTAAGAATGCCAGGAAGGTTTATGTTTGGAAAATAATCAGTTGCCCCTAGGATGAGCTCAAGGATTACAAGTAATGAGATGGGTCATAACCCACAGGCCCGAGGACCTGCCAAGGAGCAAGCACACTCTTGCTAAAGGAAAAACCCTGGAGAAGTTACGTTTATCGGCAGACGATCTTATAGGAGTTTACGCAAAACCTGAGAGTTGTGAAGGAACGATAGATGTTTGTTTGGCTTGCAGAATCAATGGATTTATCCGAACCTAGTTTGTTGACAAGAGAAATTCTGCAATTCTTATGAGGATGTCTGAGTGTTAGAATGCGAGATTCGCTAAACCATATACAGGGTAATGATTTGGGTGCGGGATGGATTGATCACCATACCGACTTACTCTTATTATTTGCCTTGCTATATGGGATGGTAAATCTGAGTGACTTACCTATAGTAGAGAGACGACGATAAAAACCTTGTTTAAACCTTATTATGGTATAGCAATTTTTCCCTTGTAGAAGGCAGCTTTTGCCAACCGTAGGTTATACGGCGAGGTTCAGCCCAGACCCATTTCCTGCAGGAGAAAACCATAAACTGTTGACCACCATGAGATATCGATAGTTGTTTAGTATGGGCGCCAGGCCCGTCAGCTAAGAAGACCCATTCTCGGAAGAACCTTACCAAGATGAAAGACAGAAGAATTGAGGAAAAGGTTATGCCACTACCGAAAGAGCCCAGA
The DNA here is from genome assembly GCA_034509565.1 of Triticum monococcum. Taxonomy (NCBI): domain Eukaryota; kingdom Viridiplantae; phylum Streptophyta; class Magnoliopsida; order Poales; family Poaceae; genus Triticum; species Triticum monococcum. Next base: position 635,389,667 of record CM067847.1, on the reverse strand, counting down.
TAAGGAATTATCCTGAAGATCTGAGAAGACCGACACTGTTAACAATATGGATGAAGTATATGAATATTGATGGAACCGTAACCATGCTTCTAAGGGTGGTAGCACCCGAGACCCCCTCCTGCAAAAATTGATGGATTTTGAGGAGACCCCCAAACCCTAACCTTTTTCTTTCTAGCCTCTCCGAATCTCGAGGACGAGATTCATTTTAAGGGTGGTAGGTTTGTAACATCCCAAAATTCTAAATTTTGGAATGTTATAATAAATAGATAGATTGATTGTTTGTTTGGTTGTTATGTGATTGATTGAGAGAAATTCGAAACTTCTTGAAAGTTAAATGAGAGGGAATAAAAGGACTTTCCCAAAATTTCACCTTTTTGCATTTTGATCTCCGTGAATTCGATTTCTTTTTAAATACAAAACCACCGAGAGAAGATTATATGACTTCTTCCATTTAATTAAATGAAAGGGGGATTTTGAAAAGATTTGAATTTTATTTGGAATTATTTCAAATTCAGAAACTTTAATCAACTCAATGATTTCCATGAGAGAAGATAAAATGACTTCTTCAAAATATATGAAATACGAGTTGGAAGTTTAAAAGGATCAAATTCAAAGTCCGTTTGAAATTATTTTCAATTTGGAGTTATTTGGGTTTTATTCAAATTATTTTTCTTCAAAAGTAAAATAAATGGAAAATAGGATAAAATGATTCCCTAAATCAGAAAATTGGAGATAAATAATTTTGAAATAATTTTGGTATTTCTAAAATGATTTTATTGGGTTTTATTGTAGAAGTAGCACTATTTGAATTATTTGAAATTTTGTGAATTTGATTTGGCACTATAGAAATATTCATCTTGTAGAAAATCTTTTTCTAAAAATTTTGATATATAATATGCCTATATACAATTTTATTTTATTATTGTTATCCAGTTTTATTTTTTTTGTTTCTATATAGACCTCCTTTTCACCTATAAATATAGACCCATAGATCCTCCAAAAATCATCCGATTCGGGTTAAATCAATATTTTGGTTTGACTAGATTCATTTAAGAAAAATATATTTCTCCTCTCCAGCGCGACTTCTGGAAATTGTCTCTTCTCTCTAAACTCGTCTTTTCTCTGCCTTATAAAGGTATCTTTCTTTGTTTTTTATACTTCCGTAGTTTATTATTTATAGACTAATACGATAGAATAATTAGATTATCAATTAGTCTACGTATTTATAATTAGACCTTAGTCGTAGCTATTTTTCTTTCGTAAAACAACTTGGCCTTGATTTTTCAAATAGTCATAACTTTTCACTCATTTATCCAAATTCAACGAAACCAACGCCCACTTCTTCGTTATGATCTCCTCTATCCAGTAATCTAACTAAAACATGTTTTTGAAAGTTTAAAATTTGAATTAGACCAGATTTGAATTCAAACTTCGTTTGATCGTAACTTGAGTTTCGTAGCTCCGATTTAGTTGATTGTTTTTGCAAACCGAAGCTCTTGACCTAAACTTTCTGATAAGGCCAAATTCACATAATTTTGGTACTGTTAGAAATTGTTTTATGTTGCAAGAGTTATTTGCTTGGTTTTGATGTTTTCCAAACTGTCTTCTTCATTCTTCTTGATCTTCTAAGTGATTGCTTATGTGTGGTTACTATTGCTTGCTTACGATAGATTTTACGGAGTGTGACGAGTAGAACTATCAAGAGTTATGAGTGTGAATCATCTTCATCAACAGTACAAGGCAAGTTCACACTTTGATCATATCCCTTTCATACCCAGTTTTTATGCATTAGTTTCACCCTCAAACATTGCATGGTTAGGATTTGATAACATGTGGGTATTGGGAAGTAGTTGATGACGTAGGAACCTACTGCCCTGCATTCAAACCTTGGGAGTTACTTTTACGTCATGCTTATATTGTTATGCTATGCTCGTAGATGTGGATTGGTTTGAGAGAATTCATGACAGATGTGAGAGTTATTATTTAATGGTTAACTTAAGGTGGCTACTATACACATCTGGGTGGATTGGTTGGGGCACCCTGGAGCACCCAGTGGTTTGCCCGGGCACGTGGAGAACCCAGTGCTTGCCCAAGGGGATCCCGGAGGACCCGTGTGATCACCCTATGGAATGCCACCCAGGCTCAAAGGGATCATAAGATTATTCATGCTAGAAACTTCCGTGTGCAGCCACAAGCTATTATCGGCTCTAGCATAGTTGAGTAAGTTGCGTGAAGCTCTTGAAGAGATAGACTAGCAGATATACCCTCGAAGCTCTACTGGATCGTGAGTTCGTGGGATGTCACCGAGCCGAACGTGTGCAGATCGGGGAGGTGTCATATCTTCGGTACTGGATCTGTCGATCGTGAAGACGTACGACTACATCAACCACGTTGTCATAACACTTCCGCTTACGGTCTACGAGGGTACATAGACGATACTCTCCCCTCTCGTTGCTATGCATCACCATGATCTTGCGTGTGCATAGGAATTTTTTTGAAATTACTGTGTTCCCCAACAGTGGCATGGGTATATACACGAGTAGAACAAAAAGGAGTTGTGGGCGTGGGTATATACATATTTCTTGCCGTCACTAGTTGATTCTAGATTCAGCGGCATTGTTGGATGAAGCGGCCCAGACCGACATTACGCATATGCTTACGTGAGACTGGTTCTACCGACGTGCTTCGCACATAGGTGGCTAGTGGGTGTCAGTTTCTCCAACTTTAGTTGAATCAGATTCAATGGATAGGGTTCTTTCTGAAGATCAAAAAGCAATCACTATACCGCGTTGTGTTTTTTGATGCGTAGGTAAGAACGGTTCTGGCTCAGCCCGTAGCAGCCACGTAAAACTTGCAACAACAAAGTAGAGGACATCTAGCTTGTTTCTGCATGGCATGTTGTGATGTGATATGGTCAAGACGTGATGAGATATAAATTGTTGTATGAGATGATCATGTTTTGTTGATCTTATCGGCAACTGGCAGGAGCTTTATGGTTATCTCATTATTGCATAAGATGCAAGCGCCATGTAATTGCTTTACTTTATCGCTACGCGATAGGAATAGTTGCAAAAACAATAGTTGGTGAGACGACCATGTGATGACACATTGATAATATCAAGATGATGGAGATCATGGTGTCATGCCAGTGATAATGGAGATCATGACGGTACTTTAGAGATGGAGATCAAAGGCACAAGATGATGATGGCCATATCATGTCACATATTTTGATTGCATGTGATGTTTATCTTTTATGCATCTTATTTTGCTTAGTACGTCGGTAGCATTATTAGATGATCCCTCACTAAATTTCAAGGTATAAGTGTTCTCCCTGAGTATGCACTGTTGTGATAGTTCTTCGTGCTAAGATACCACGTGATGATCGGGTGTGATAAGCTCTATGTTCACATACAACGAGTGCAAGCCAGTTTTGCATACGCAAAATACTCTGGTTAAACTTGACGAGCCTACATATGCAGAGATGGCCTCGGAACACTGAGACTAAAAGGTCGAGCGTGAATCATATAGTAAATATGATCAACATAGTTATGTTCACCATTGAAAAGTATTCCATCTCATGTGATGATCAGACATGGTTTAGTTGATATGGATCACGTGATCACTTAGATGATTAGAGGGATGTCTATCTAAGTGGGACTTCTTAAGTAATATGACTAATTGAAATTAAATTCAGCATGAACTTAGTCCTGATAGTATTTGCATATCTACGTTGTAGATCAATTGCTCGCACATAGCTTCCCTGTTTTATTTACGATATGTTCCTAGAGAAAACAATGTTGAAAGATGATAGTAGCAATAATGCGGATTGGATCCGTGATCTGAGGATTATCCTCATTGCTGCACAGAAGAATTATGTCCTTGATGCACTTATAGGTGACATAACTATTGCAGGAGCAAATGCAGATGTTATGAATGTTTGACAAAGCTCGATATGATGACTACTTAATAGTTTAGTGCACCATGCTTTACGGTTAGAACTGGGACTTCAAAAATGTTTTTTCACGCCACAGAGCATATAAGATGTTCTAAGAGTTGAATTTGGTATTTCATACTGATGCCCGTGTCGAGAGGTAGGAGACGTCTGACAGTACTTTGCCTACAAGATGGAGGAGAATAGCTCAACCAGTGAGCATGTGCTCAGTTTTTCTGGGTACTACAATTGCTTGAATCAAATGTGAGTTAATCTTCTAGATAAGATAGTAATTGACAAAGTTCTCTAGTCATTATCACCAAGTTACTAGAACTTACTGATGAACTATAATATGCAAGGGATGACAAAAGTAATTCCCAAGCTCTTCGCGATGCTGAAATCGGTGAAGGTAGAAATCAAGAAATAGCATCAAGTGTTGATGGTTAACAACACCACTAGTTTCAAGAAAAGGGCAAAGGGAAAAAGGGAACTTCAAGAAGAATGGCAAGAAATTTGCCACTCCCATGAAGAAGCCCAACGCTAGACCCAAGCCTAAAACTAAGTGCTTTTACTGCGAAGGAAATGGTTACCAGAAGTGGAACTGCCCTAGATACTTGGCGGATATGAAGGATGGCAAAGTGAACAAAGATATACTTGATATTCATGTTATTGATGTGTACTTTACTAGTGTTTATAGAAAACCCTTGGTATTTGATACTGGTTCAGTTGCTAAGAGTAGTAACTCGAAACAAGAGTTGCAAAATAAACAGAGACTAGTTAAGGGCGAGGTGATGATGTGAGGTGGAAGTGATTCCAATATTGATAAGATCACCATCGCACACTCCCTTTACCTTCGGGGTTAGTGTTGAACCTAAAATAAATGTTATTTGGTGTTTGCGTAGAGCATAATATGATTGGATCATGTTTATTGCAATATGGTTATTCATTTAAGTCAAGGATAATTGTTATTCTGTTTACATGAATAAAACCTTCTGAGGTCATACACCCAAGGTGAATGGTTTATTGAATCTCGATCGTAGTAATACACATATTCATAATATTGAAGCCAAAAGATGCAAAGTTAATAATGGTAGTGCAACTTATATGTGGCACTGCCGTTTAGGCCATATTGGTGTAAAGCGCATGAAAAAACTCCATGCTGATGGGCTTTTGGAATCACTTGATTATGAATCATATGATGCTTGTGAACCATGCCTCGTGGGCAAGATGACTAAAACTCCATTCTCCGGAACAATGGAGCAAGCAACTGACTTATTGGGAATAATACATACTGATGTATGCAATCTGATGAGTGTTGAGGCTCACGACAGGTATCGTTATTTTCTGATCTTCATAGATGATTTGAGTAGATATGGGTATATCTACTTGATGAAACATAAGTCTGAAACATTTGAAAAGTTCCAAGAATTTCATAGTGAAGTGGAAAATCATCGTAACAAGAAAATAAAGTTTCTCCGATCTGATCATGGAGGAGAATATTTGAGTTACGACTTTGGTCTTCAATTGAAACAATGCGGAATAGTTTCGCAACTCAGGCCACGTGGAACACCACAGTGTAATGGTGTGTCCGAACGTCATAACCGTAATTTACTAGATATGGTGAGATCTATGATGTCTCTTACCGATTTATCACTATCGTTTTGGGGTTATGCATTAGAGACAGCTGCATTCACGTTAAATAGGGCACCATCTAAATCCGTTGAGATGACACCATATGAACTGTGGTTTAGCAAGAAACTTAAGTTGTCGTTTCTTAAAGTTTGGGGCTATGATGCTTATGTGAAAAAGTTTCAACCAAATAAGATCAAACCCAAATTGGAGAAATGCGTCTTCATAGGATACCCAAAGGAAACTATTGGGTACTGATACGTCTCCAACGTATCTATAATTTTTGATTGCTCCATGCTATATTATCTACTGTTTTAGACTATATTGGGCTTTATTTTCCACTTTTATATTATTTTTGGTACTAACCAATTAACTGGAGGCCCAGCCCAGAATTGCTGTTATTTGCCTATTTTAGAGTTTCAGAGAAACTGAATATCAAACGGAGTCCAAACGGAATGAAACCTTCGGGAACATGATTTTCTCATCAGATAAGACCCAGGAGACTTGGACCCTCCGTCAAGAAAGCCACGAAGCGGTCACGAGGGTGGAGGGCGCCCCCCCTACGGCGCGCCCCCTGCCTCGTGGGCCCCTCGAAGCTCCACCGATGTACTCCTTCCTCCTATATATACCTACGTACCCCCAAATGATCAGAGACGGAGCCAAAAACCTAATTCCACCACCGCAACTTTCTCTATCCACGAGATCCCATCTTGTGGCATGTTCCAGAGCTCCACCGGAAGGGGAATCGATCATGGAGGGCTTCTACATCATCATCATAGCCTCTCCGACGAAGTGTGAGTAGTTTACCTCAGACCTTCAGGTCCATAGTTAGTAGCTAGATGGCTTCTTCTCTCTTTTTGGATCTCAATGGAATGATCTCCCCCTCTCTCATGGAGATCTATTCGATGTAATCTTCTTTTTGCTGTGTGTTTGTTGAGACCGATGAATTGTGGGTTTATGATCAAGTCTATCTATGAATAATATTTGAATCTTCTCTGAATTCCTTTATGTATGATTGGTTATCTTTGAAAGTCTCTTCGAATTATCAGTTTGGTTTGGCCTACTAGATTGGTTTTTCTTGCAATGGGAGAAGTGCTTAGCTTTGGGTTCAATCTTGTGGTGTCCTTTCCCAGTGATAGAAGGGGCAGCAAGGCACATATTGTATTTTTGCCATCGAGGATAACAAGATGGGGTTTTTATCATATTGCATGAAACTATCCCTCTACATCATGTCATCTTGCTTAAGGTGTTACTCTGTTTTTAACTTAATACTCTAGATGCATGCTGGATAGTTGTCGATGAGTGGAGTAATAGTAGTAGATGCAGGCAGGAGTCGGTCTACTTGTCTCGGACGTGATGCCTATATACATGATCATACCTAGATATTCTCATAACTATGCTCAATTTTGTCAATTGCTCAATAGTAATTTGTTCACCCTCTGTAGAATACTTATGCTCTTGAGAGAAGCCACTAGTGAAACCTATGGCCCCCAGGTCTATTCTCATCATATCAATCTCCATCACTTTATTATTGCATTGCTTTTTTACTTTGCCTTTTATTTTACTGTGCATCTTTATCCAAAAATACCAAAAATATTATCTATCATCTCTATCAGATCTCACTCTCGTAAGTGACCGTGAAGGGATTAACAACCCCTAATCACGTTGGTTGCGTTGAGCTATTGTTTTTGTGTAGGTACGAGGGACTCGCGCGTAGCCTCCTACTAGATTGATACCTTGGTTATCAAAAACTAAGGGAAATACTTACGCTACTTTGCTGCATCATCCTCTCCTCTTCGGGGAAATCCAACGCAGTGCTCAAGAGGTAGCAAGAACAATTTCTAGAGTCGTTGCCGGGGATTCTGCGCAAAAGTCAACATACCAAGTACCCATCACAATCCCTATCTCTCGCATTACATTAGTTTCCAGTTGCCTCTCGTTTTCCTCTCCCCCACTTCACCCTTGCCGTTTTATTCGCCCTCTCTTTTCCGTTCACCTTTTTTCGTTTGCTTTAATGTCTTACTAGGCTCATTTGCTCGTTTGGTTGGAATAGTTGTTTATTTATTACTAAACAGAGAACCTAAGATCTATGGATCCTCATCCGCTTGCTAATCTTTTTAAGAGATCCAATTATGATGAACCAATTGCTAGTGAGTTTTGTGCACTAGATTATCTTTATGAGGTTTTGATTGAAATTTGTGAATCTGAAAAGTGTGATGAATTACTTTATGAAGCGATTCACGATAGATCTTTGAATAAAAATCATGATGGCAATGATTTTATTATAGATTCTATTTATGTAAATTGTGCTAATAATATGCAAAACCCTAAGCTTGGGGATGCTAGTTTTGCTATGTCTTCTACTTGTTGCAATGATCATGATTGGGGTGATTCTTCTTATGATATTAAAAATTTATTTAAGCCCCATGATGAATATGAGATTGATAATAGTTTTTGCAATATTATTGAAAGTGGGTTTGGAAGAGTTTCAACTTTAGATCCCACAAATTTGGAGAATGTTCAATCTTATGAAATTTTTGATAAATGTGGGTTTGGAAAGGTCATGACTTTAGATAATGTTAATCCCACTATTTTGGAAGAGTGTCAACTTTGCATGCAAATGGATCGTGTTGAAAATATTTTGTGTGATAGCTATTTTGTTGAATTTTCTTAGGATCCCTCATGCAATTATTCTGAGAGAGGAAAATATGGTGGTATAAATTTTCATGTTACTAAATTACCTCTCGTTATGTTGAGATTGCTATTGTTTCTTTCCGCTTCCTTGCATATGCTAGTTTTTGCTTGCCTTGATAATTTGTTTGCCTATAAAATGCCTATGCATAAGAAGTATGTTAGACTTAGATGTGTTTGTCACGTGTTTTATGATGCTCTCTTTGTGCTTCAATTCTTGTCTTTAATGTGAGCATCATTAGAATTATCAATGCCTAGCTTTAAGGATTTAAAGAAAAGCGCTTGTTGGGAGACAACCCAATATTTATCCTTCCTGTTATTCAATAAATAATTTATCTAGCCTCTGGTTTGGTTGTGTTTTTTGTGTTTGTGCCAAGTAGAACCGTTGGGAAGACTTGGGAAAGTCTTGTTGAATTTGCTGTAAAAAAACCGAAACTTTAGCGCTCACGAGAACTGCTGTCATTTTTATTTGGAGAGCGATATTTAGTTAATTCTTTTTTAAGATGATTAATAGATAAATTCCTCACGTCCAGAAATTTATTTTAGAATTTTGGGGTTCCAGATCTTGCGCTAGTTACAGATTACTATAGACTGTTCTGTTTTTGACAGATTCTGTTTTTTGTGTGTTGATTGCTTATTTTGGTGAATCTATGGCTAGTAAAATAGTTACAAACCATAGATAAGTTGGAATACAATAGGTTTAACACCAATATAGATAAAGAATGAGTTCATTACAGTACCTTGAAGTGGTCTTTTATTTTCTTTCGCTAACGGAGCTCACGAGATTTTCTTCTTTAAGTTTTGTGTTGTGAAGTTTTCAAGTTTTGGGTAAAGATTTGATGGATTATGGAACAAGGAGTGGCAAGAGCCTAAGCTTGGGGATGCCCATGGCACCCCCAAGATAATCTAAGGACACCTAAAAGCCAAAGCTTGGGGATTCCCCAGAAGGCATCCCCTCTTTCGTCTACTTCCATCGGTAATTTTACTTGGAGCTATATTTTTATTCACCACATCATATGTGTTTTGCTTGGAGCGTCTTGTGTTATTTGTGTCTTTGTTTGTTAGTGTGCCACAATCATCCTTTCTGTATACACCTTTTGAAAGAGCCATACATAATTTGGAATTTGATAGAATACTCTATGTGCTTCACTTATATCTTTTGGGATTTATAGTTTTGCTCTATGTGCTTCACTTATATCTTTTGAGCTTTATAGTTTTGCTCTAGTGCTTCACTTATATCTTTTAGAGCACGGTGCTGGATTTGTTTTATAGAAACTATTGATTTCTCATGTTTCACTTAGATTATTTTGAGAGTATTTAATAGCATGGAAATTTGCTTAATAATAATATGCTTGGTATTCAAGATTTGTAGAACTTTCTTTTGAGTACGTTGAATACTAAGAAAAGATTGATGCTTGATAATTGTTTTGAGATATGAAGATGGTGATATTAGAGTCATGCTAGTTGAGTAGTTGTGAATTTGAGAAATACTTGTGTTAAAGTTTGTTATTCCCGTAGCATGCACGTATGGTGAACCGTTATGTGATGAAGTTGGAGCATGATTTATTTATTGATTGTCTTCCTTATGAGTGGTGGTCAGGGACGAGCGATGGTCTTTTCCTACCAATCTAGCCCCCTAGGAGCATGCGCGTAATACTTTGCTTTGATAACTTCCAGATTTTTGCAATAAGTATATGTGTTCTTTACGACTAATGTTGAGTCCATGGATTATGCGCACTTTCCTTCCTTCCACCATTGGTAGCCTCTCTAATACCGCACACCTTTCGCCGGTATCATACACCCACCATATACCTTCCTAAAAACAGCCACTATACCTACCTATCATGGCATTTCCATAGCCATTCCGAGATATATTGCCATGCAACTTTCCACCGTTCCATTTATTATGACACGCTCCATCATTATCATATTGCTAGCATGATCATGTAGTTGACATCGTATTTGTGGCAAAGCCACCGTTCATAATTCTTTCATACATGTCACTCTTGATTCATTGCATATTCCTGTACACCACCGGAGGCATTCATATAGAGTCATATTTTGTTCTAAGTATTGAGTTGTAAGAAAAATAAAAAGTGTGATGATCTTCATTTTTAGAGCATGGTCCCAAGTGAGGAAAGGATGATGGAGACTATGATTCCCCCACAAGTCGAGATGAGACTTCGGACGAAAAAAAGAGGCCATAAAAAAGGAAAAGGCCCAAATAAAAAAATGAGAGAAAAATAGAGAAGGCACAATGTTACTATCCTTTTACCACACTTGTGCTTCAAAGTAGCACCATGATCTTCATGATAGAGAGTCTTTCATTTTGTCACTTTCATATACTAGTGCCAATCTTTCATTATAGAACTTGGCTTGTATATTCCAATGATGGGCTTCCTCAAAATGCCCTAGGTCTTCGTGAGCAAGCGAGTTGGATGCACACCCACTTAGTTTCTTTTGTTGAGCTTTCATATACTTATAGCTCTAGTGCATCTGTTGCATGGCAATCCCTACTCACTGACATTGATATCTATTGATGGGCATCTCCATAGCTTGTTGATATTCCTAGTTGATGTGAGACTATCTTCCCCTCCTTTTGTCTTCTCCACAACCACCGTTCTATTCCACATATAGTGCTATATCCATGGCTCACGCTCATGTATTGCGTGAAGATCGAAAAAGTTTTGAAAATGTCAAAAGTATGAAACAATTGCTTGTCTTGTCATCGGGGTTGTGCATGATTTAAATACTTTGTGTGGTGAAGATAGAGCATAGCCAGACTATATGATTTTGTAGGGATAGCTTTCTTTGGCCATGTTATTTTGAGAAGACATAATTGCTTTGTTAGTATGCTTGAAGTATTATTATTTTTATGTCAACATGAACTTTTGTCTTGAATCTTTGGGATCTGAATATTCATACCACAATTAAGAAGATTTACATTGAAATTATGCCAAGTAGCACTCCGCATCAAAAATTCTCTTTTTATCATTTACCCACTCGAGGACGAGCAGGAATTAAGCTTGGGGATGCCTGATACGTGTCCAACGTATCTATAATTTTTTATTGCTCCATGCTATATTATCTATTGTTTTGGACTATATTGGGCTTTATTTTCGACTTTTATATTATTTTTGGGACTAACCTATTAACCGGAGGCCCAACCCAGAATTGCTGTTTTTTGCCTATTTGAGAGTTTCAAAGAAACATAATATCAAACGGAATCCAAACGGAATGAAACTTTCGGGAACGTGATTTTCTCATGAGATAAGACCCTGGAGACTTGGACCCTCCGTCAAGAAAGCCACGAGGCGTTCACGAGGGTGGAGGGTGCGCCCCCCCTAGGGCGCGCCCCTTGCCTCGTGGGCCCCTCGAAGCTCCACCGACGTACTCCTTCCTCCTATATATACCTACGTATCCCCAAACGATCAGAGACGGAGTCAAAAACCTAATTCCACCGCCGCAACTTTCTGTATCCACGAGATCCCATCTTGGGGCCTGTTCCGGAGCTTCGCCGGAAGGGGAATCGATCACGGAGGGCTTCTACATCATAATCATAGCCTCTCCGATGAAGTGTGAGTAGTTTACCTCAGACCTTCGGGTCCATAGTTAGTAGCTAGATGGCTTCTTCTCTCTTTTTGGATCTCAATACAATGATCCTCCCCTCTCTCTTGGAGATCTATTCGATGTAATCTTATTTTTGCGGTGTGTTTGTTGAGACCGATGAATTGTGGGTTTATGATCAAGTCTATCTATGAATAATATTTGAATCTTCTCTGAATTCTTTTATGTATGATTGGTTATCTTTGCAAGTCTCTTCAAATTATCAGTTTGGTTTGGCCTACTAGATTGGTTTTTCTTGCAATGGGAGAAGTGCTTAGCTTTGGGTTCAATCTTGCGGTGTCCTTTCCCAGTGACAGAAGGGGCGGCAAGGTACGTATTGTATTTTTGCCATCAAGGATAAAAAGATGGGTTTTTTTATCATATTGAATGAAACTATCCCTCTACATCATGTCATCTTGCTTAAGGCGTTACTCTATTTTTAACATAATACTCTAGATGCATGCTGGATAGTGGTCGATGAGTGGAGTAATAGTAGTAGATGCAAGCAGGAGTCGGTCTACTTGTCTCGGACGTGATGCCTATATACATGATCATACCTAGATATTCTCATAACTATGCTCAATTTTGTCAATTGCTCAATAGTAATTTGTTCACCCACCGTAGAGTACTTATGCTCTTGAGAGAAGCCACTAGTGAAACCTATGCCCCCCTGGTCTATTCTCATCATATCAATCTCCAATCACTTTATTATTGCTTTGCTTTTTTACTTTGCCTTTTACTTTTCACTTTGCATCTCTATACCAAAAATACCAAAAATATTATCTATCATCTCTATCAGATCTCACTCTCGTAAGTGACCGTGAAGCGATTGACAACCCCTAATCGCGTTGGTTGCATTGAGCTATTGTTTTTGTGTAGGTACGAGGGACTCGCGCGTAGCCTCCTACTGGATTGATAACTTGGTTCTCAAAAGCTGAGGGAAATACTTACGCTACTTTGCTGCATCATCCTCTCCTCTTCGGGGAAATCCAACACAGTGCTCAAGAGGTAGAAGGTACACCTTCTATCACAGATCCGAAGGCAAGATATTCGTTGCTAAGAATGGATCCTTTGTAGAGAAGAAGTTTCTCTCGAAAAAAGTGATTGGGGGATGTAAAACTTGATGTGGTAATTGTACCTTCTCCCGAATTGGAAAAGTTGTTCATCACAGAAATTAGTTCTAGTGATTCCTACACCAATTAGTGAGGAAGTTAATGATGATCATCATGAAACTTCAGATCAAGTTACTACCGAACCTTGTAGGTCAACCAGAATACGTTCCGCACCAGAGTGGCATGATAATCCTCTTCTAGAGGTCATGTTACTTGACCATGACAAACCTACGAACTATGAGGAACCGATGATAAGCCCAGATTCCGCAAAAATGGCTTGAAACCATGAAATCTGAGATGAGATCCATGTATTAGAACAAAGTATGGACTTTGATTGACTTGCCCGTTGATCGATGAGCCATTAAGAATAAATGGATTTTCAAGAGGAAGACAGACACTAATAGTAGTGTTACTATCTACAAAGCTCGAATTGTCGCAAAAGGTTTTCGACAAGTTCAAGATGTTGACTATGATAAGATTTTCTCACTCGTAGCGATACTTAAGTGTGTCCGAATCATATTAGCAATTGCCACATATTATGAAATCTGGCAAATGGTTGTCAAAACTGCATTCCTTAATGGATTTCTTAAAGAAGAGTTGTATATGATGCAACGAGAAGGTTTTGTCAATCCTAAAGGTGCTAACAAAGTGTGCAAGCTCTAGCGATCCATCTATGGACTGGTGCAAGCATCTCGGAGTTGGAATATATACTTTGATAAAGTGATCAAAGCATATGGTTTTATACAGACTTGCGGTGAAGCCTGTATTTACAAGAAAGTGAGTGGGAGCACTGGAACATTTCTGGTAAGTATATGTGAATGGCATATTGTTGATCGAAAATAATGTAGAATTTTCTGGAAAGCATAAAGGAGTGTTTGAAAAGAGTTTTTCAAAGAAAGACCTCAATGAAGCTACTTACATATTGAGCATCAAGATCTATAGAGATAGATCAAGACGCTTGATATATTTTCAATGAGTACATACCTTGACAAGATTTTGAAGTAGTTCAAAATGGAAAAAGTCAAAGAAGGAGTTCTTGCCTATGTTGCAAGGTGTGAAGTTGAGTAAAGACTCAAAACCCGACCATGGCAAAAAATAGAAAGAGAATGAAAAGGCATTCCCTATGCCTTAGTCATAGGTTCTATAAAGTATGCTATGCTGTGTACCAGACCTATTGTGTACCTCACCATAAGTTTGGCAAGAGGGTACAATAGTGATCCAAGAGTGGATCACTGGACAGCGGTCAAAAAATCCTTTGTGGAATAAGGAAATGTTTCTCGGTTATGGAGGTGACAAAGAGTTCGTCTGTCAGGACCCCGATCCTAAGTCACACCGATCTAGCATGTAACACATCATATCACTTTGCGGCCTCACGCATGGTATTCCCACGGGTGCCACCTTACCTGGCCCGGGACCGTTTGCGCCTTTTGGCTCACGTATATGATAGTGTTGCTAGTATCCATATAATAGAGAACCCGGGCCGACATGACTAGTCGTGAACCCAAAGTGGCACTAACTTACGGGGACATGCATACATGAACCAGCATCGAACGTGTCGGTCAACAGCGTGTGAATCCGGTCTGTAGCAACTAGGCTAACAGGACTCCGGGAACCCGGGCTGTAGCAGGCTAGCAGGACTCCAGAAGTCACCGCGTGACATTTCCCCGAAGGGACAGACACAGGAACGAAGTGGATCACATGCTAGCCAGTCTAAGTGTTCTAGAGCAGTACTAACTGGGCTAGCAGGACTCCAGTAAACCGGGCTGTAGCAGACTACCATGGCTCAGTGGAAGCAGTAGACTACATTTCCCCATAAGATAGGCTACCAAGGATAGACAATTAGGTTGTCGGATCCCAGACATACCAAGCATTTCAAATCATACCACAATATGCTCGATGTGTGCAAATACAACATGGCATCAAAATAAAACTCGACAACTCAAGTACTTTATTTAGAATGCTCCAAAGAGCCATACATAACATGTTCATACAGGTAGGGGTCACACGACCCAAAACTCAAGTCATACAAACATACAAGCACATGCGGAAGCAAACTTGTCTGAGTACATACAACTAGAAAGCAAGAATGCTTGACAAAGCCTGTCTATCTACAGGGCCCTTCACGGCTCAGGATCACCACCTGGGTGGCAAGTCACTCATCAACGTCGAGTTCTACATAGAACCCATCGGAGGGGCGGTGTTCTCTTCTGCAACAGTAATTAAGCAAACATGAGTACAAAGATGCTCAACAAGACTTACATCAGATCCTACATACATTCACATTATCAACAAAGGGTAGTGGAGTTTATTGCAGCAAGCCAGCTTTGACTCTTGGGTAAAACTATCCTACGAGACATCAACTTGTAAATGTTTTGCGCACACGAGTCCATTACTCAGTACAACGATACACTACCGCGGATCCTCCTCCGTCATCCTACGGAAGGGCCATCCACGACACTCACACTTGTCTTGAGGCTTTTAGGAGTATCCATTTACTTTTCTATGAACTATATAGGCAACCAAGTAGTCATTTATCGCGGATGCGGCTATTCGAATAGATGATGTTATGCCTGCATGGGTGTACTTCTCCACACATGCTCTCACCACTTACCGTCATTTACATGACATGTACTCGACAACCTTCAAGCAGAAGCCCAACACAGGTGTCGGCCACGGCCTACCTAAACACTCAAGTCTCTAGTCTAGGTTTATCGACTATTCAGGTTCCATCCGCAGGGAGTCCGGCCGAGGTTTCCACATACGGCCCCGAACGATGTGTACAGGGCTCCCGAGATACCAAATGGGCGACTCGGTACACCGTGCCACGGTGTATCTACCGCATCATAGCCCACCCCTAGGGTCAGTGCTATGCACGGCCTCCAACACATATCATATAAACACCAGAAACTAGTTGCAACTCCTGGACAAAGGACTAGGGTGGTTAAGAAGCCGAGAGGGTCCATTGGTTTCGGGCCCAATGCATGGTAGTAGCTGGTTCTTAAATCACACATACAGATCTCGGTGCTTAAGGACTGTTCCAATGAAACAACCCACCATGTACTCCTACATGGCCTCTCATCGATACCTTTACCAAATCGTGTTCAACACATCACTCACATTACCGACATGATCATTTCATTCTAGCCCATCACCCAGATGAACCAGACCTGACACGACTCTAAGCATAGCAGGCTTAGCAAGGTAGGAAACACAGACATGGCTCAATCAACTCCTAAACATGCTAGTGGGTTTCATCTAGTTACTGTGGCAATGACAGGTCATGCAGAGGAAAAGGGTTCAACTACCGTAGCACACAACAGTTTGAAAAGTTGTTGTCTTAAATGCAGTAAATGAGAGCAGGAGCGAGAACATGGGATTGTACCGATATGATCAATGGGGTTGCCTGCCTGGCAGATCGACATACTGGTACTATCCTTCGCTTGGGTACTCACGGTAATCCTCCAGGACAGAACCTACCGCAGAGAGCACCGGTAACACAATCAATATCAAACAATATGAAACAATATGATGCATGCATGTGACATGGAAAAATGAGTGTGTTGGACTAATGCATCTACAACCAAATGGGTTTGAGCCATTTTGAACCAAAGATTCAAAGTTCAAACTCATTTGTGATCTTAAATAGTGCTTTATTAGGTTTTGCACTAAATAGCAAGTTAACTTATTTAAACATGCATGAAACTAGTACAGATGGATAGATTGGATTTTTCTGATCATTTTTCATATATAAATCTTTGCATTTGGAGTTACAGATTAATTTCTATGATTTTTAGAAGTTAGCACTATTTTCTGGAATTTCCTGAAAAAGAATAAATCCAGAAAATGAGTTACTGCGTCAACAAGTCAACTGGGGCGTCCAGGTCAAACCTGACTAGTAGGACCCATTGGTCAGTGTCATAGAAGCTAATTAACTTCATTAAAATTAGTTTAAAACTAATCTAGGTTTGACCAGGGCGGGGGCCCACATGTTAGTGACCTAGGGGGTCAAACCCCTGGTCAACTGGGTCAAATCGCCGGCGTTTAGTTGTCGGCGACGACCAGACGTGGCGGAGGGGTGCGGGATTCGTACTCTGGCGACCAAACGAGCGGCAGAGGGCATCTACGCGTAGCTGGAGGCAAGCCGCGTCGAGTGGTGCTGGTGGTTGGGCTCGGGGTCGCCGGAAATGACGATACTTTGCGGCTGCCGGAGTTCGGGCGACGCCGAACTCGTCGATAGGAGGCACGGCAAGGGGCGTGGAGCGGTGCTACGGGCTGCTGGGGATGCAGCGAATGCGGTGACGCGCTTGGTTTCAAACCTGCATGGTTGTGGCCACGACGGCGACATGTAGAGGCGGCGGCGTGTGCGGGGGAGCGAGCTTGGTGCGGTCGTTGTGGTGCACGGCAGAGCGAACAGAGAGGAGGAGGAGAGGCAGGAGCACACGGTGGTGACGACAAGCTAGGTGGCGAGGTTGGGGACGAGCTAGTGCAGGCGTGACGGCGAAAGGGATCTCCGGCGATGACGAGGTCGGGCGAGGTCGTTGCGGTGACTCCGGGGTGAACGAGCGCTCGAGGCTCGGTCTGCTCGATGGAGAAGAGGGCGGCGGAGCTTCTGGACAAGACGAGACGGCGAGGAGGTGACGGTGGCTGTGGTTTTCACGTTGGCGCGAGCGTGGCAGCGTCGGCCATGGTGGGGGAGGGCGAGAGAAAGGGGCAGGAGGGAGAGTGAGGTGTCGGGGCGGTCGGGGCGGGGACCAGGGGGACTCATCCGCGCGTCCAGCAGCTCAGCGGCAAGCAGGTGATGACGTGGTGAGCTCGGGCACGCCGGCCCTCACCTCTCTGCCTGCCTGGTTAGAGGAAGCGACTGACTGGCCATGGGCCAGCACAGTGTTGGGCCGCCAGGTGGGCCTGCCAGGTAGGTTGGCCAGGTAAGCCTCTTTCCTTTTTATTTTGTTTTTCTTTTCTTTCTGTAGGTTTGTGGCTTTTCTAAAAATGCCTAAGCACTTTCAAAAATCATCAAACTACTCATGCCCACTGTATGGAATATATCCAACAGGAAACATTTTGTTTTATGATTATTTGTACATTTAGAATATTTTATAGCATTTAAATGTCCAAATGCAATAACATATGATTTAATCCAGTGACCTTAGGATGTCCTAGAAAATTGTGCACCATTTTTGTCAGAGGTTTAGGACCAAGGCAAAGATGATGACATTTTAGAAGGGCATTTTAGGTTGATTGGAAAAGATTTTAGTAAACCCTAGTTGGATTAAAGGGGGTGATGGGGTTCTATCATCCCCATTTCCAAGTTTCTGATCAAGGTAAACATGATGCAAACACTCTAATGCATGAACTAGCTAGGGTGTGACATTGTTGTAAAGAGTTATGTCGATGCAAGATTTGACACCGATCTAGATGACTCTAAGTCTCGATCTAGATACATATCGAAAGTGGGAGCAATTAGCTAGAGTAGCTCCATGCAAAGCATTGTAGACATAGAAAATTTGCAAAATACATACGGCTCTGAATGTGGCAGACCCGTTGACTAAATTTCTCTCACAAGCAAAACAAGATCACTCTTTGGGTGTTAATCACATAGCAATGTGAACTAGATTATTGACTCTAGTAAACCCTTTGGGTGTTAGTCACATGGAGATGTGAACTAATCACATAAAGATGTGAACTATTGGTGTTAAATCACATGACAATGTGAACTAGATTATTGACTCTAGTGCAAGTGGGAGGCGGAAGGAAATATGCCCTAGAGGCAATAATAAAGTTGTTATCTATATTTCCTTATATCATGATAAATGTTTATTATTCATGCAAGAATTGTATTAACCGGAAACTTAGTACATGTGTGAATACATAGACAAACAGAATGTCACTAGTATGCCTCTACTTCACTAGCTCGTTGAATCAATGATGGTTATGTTTCCTAACCATAGACATGAGTTGTCATTTGATTAACAAGATCACATCATTAGAGAATGATGTGATTGACTTGACCCATCCGTTAGCTTAGCGTGATGATCGTTTAGTTTGTTGCTATTGCTTTCTCCATAACTATACATGTTCCTATGACTATGAGATCATGCAACTCCCGAATACCGGAGGAACACTTTGTGTGCTACCAAACGTCACAACATAACTGGGTTATTATAAAGGTGCTCTACAGGTGTCTCCGATGGTGTTTGTTGAGTTGGCATGGATCAAGATTAGGATTTGTCACTCCGATTGTCGGAGAGGTATCTCTGGCCCCTCTCGGTAATGTGCATCACTATAAGCCTTGCAAGCAATGTAGCTAATGAGTTAGTAACGGGATGTAGCATTACAGAACGAGTAGAGAGACTTGCCGACAACAAGATTGAACTAGGTATTGAGATACCGACGATCGAATCTCGGGCAAGTAACATACCAATGACAAAGGGAACAATGTATATAGTTATGCGGTTTGACCGATAAAGATCTTCGTAGAATATGCAGGAACCAATATGGGCATCCATGTTCTGCTATTGGTTATCGATCGGAGACATGTCTCGGTCATGTCTACATAGTTCTCGAACCCGTAGGGTTCGCACGCTTAACATTCGGTGACGATTGGTATTACGAGTTTATGTGTTTTGATGTACCGAAGGTAGTTCGGAGTCCCGGATCTGATCACGGACATAACGAGGAGTCTCGAAATGGCCAAGATGTAAAGATCGTTACATTGGAAGCCTATGTTTGGACATCAGAATGGTTTCGTGTGAAAATGGGAGTATACCGGAGCACCGAGAGGTTACCGGAACCCCCCGGGAGGTATATGGGGCTTATTGGGCCTTAGTGGGAGAGAGGGGAACAGAGCAAAATAGGGGGCACGCCCCCATGCCCAATCTGAATTGGGAGGGGGGCCGCCCCCCTTTCCTTCCTCCTCCCTCCTCCTTCCTTCTCACCTAAATCCAACAAGGCAAGGGGGAATCCTACTACCGTTGGGAGTAGGACTCCCCTTGGGGCGCGCCTAGGAGGCCGGCCCCCTCCCCTGCTCCACTCCTTTATATATGGGGGAGGGGCAGCCCATAGACACACAAGTTGATCATTGATCTTTAGCCGTGTGTGGTGCCCTCCTCCACCATAATCCACCTTAGTAATATCGTAGCGGTGCTTAGGCGAAGCTCTGTTCTGGTAGCAACATCATCACCATCATCACGCCGTCGTGCTGATGAAGCTGTCCCTCGATGCTCTACTGGATCATGAGTTCGCGGGATGTCACCGAGCCAAATGTGTGCAGATCGCGGAGGTGCCGTATCTTTGTTACTAGATCGGTCGATCATGAAGACGTATGACTACATCAACCGCGTTGTCATAACTCTTCCGCTTACCGTCTACAAGGGTCCATTGACGATACTCTCCCCTCTCGTTGCTATGCATCATCATGATCTTGCTTGTGCGTAGGACTTTTTTTGAAATTACTGTGTTCCCAAACAGAGACAAGCCACAAGTCTTCTTCTTACTATTCAGAATCGGGCTTTCCGCACCTAGATTAGTAGTGCCACCTAATCTACTAGGATAAAGAACACTAATCTCTGTATGTGGGGGCAACATCATTAATATCCTCTAAATCCAAACTACCAGGGAGAACAATCTCGGAATTAACATAAGCAAACTGAAGACATCTAGCTTTCTCATCATTAATTAGCTTTAAAATAATATCATCTTGTTCTTTCTGATTATTACCAATGCATAAGTCAACTTTAGTAGTGTGAGAAACAAGTTCATCAGGTTCCATGTTAGAAAATGATTTACCTTTGAAAGTAGTTGTGATCTCCAAGTTTTTGGATCATATCTGATCATTATGAATTGGGACAGCTTATGTGTGATCATGCCTTGCGAGAAACACGAGATGGAGCTGGAGCTGAATTTTCAAGCATGAGAGCAGAAATATGGAAGTGTATGAAAGTGTTCTGGTGCTTGCATGTGGACGAGCCGTTGGCTCCTTAAGGAAGAAGTATTCTCGCAGCATGGTGCATGCCGCGTACGCCGAGTACTTGGAGAAGCTTCGAGATCGTGCAGGCAGATGAGATGAGATGTGGGATTGAACTATGCATGCTTAATGATGGTTGAACTATGCTTGTGTATGCTTATTATCTATGTCTGAGTATGTTTAATCTATGTTTACTTATGTCTAAATGTGGGATATGGATGCAATCAGTTCGGTTGATGGAATCTACCTACGTCCTGGTTTATTGGTCCCCTTTGTAATTTGTTTTCAATTTTGACCAAAGATTTAACTAACAAAATGTTAGTGCAGGTCAGCAAAAATTAATTATATCATTGGATGCGTATTTGAACATAGTGTTCAATGAAATAATTTCCCGTGACATGCATAAACATTTGTTAGTTAAATATTTGGTTAAAATTTGGTACAAATTATGAAGGGGACCAATAAACCAGAACGGAGATAGTACGTTAATCACACACGGTTCCCAAAATTGGAACCATGTGCAATGACTTTCATTTTGCTTGTTACATGAATCACACACGGTGGCTCTAGCAAACTGTTGCCTCCGAAACTCTTTGTGGGACAGAAAACCCTCACCGCCCATTCAAAAAAAGGAAAAAACAAAACCCTCACCACCCCCACATCACAAAAAGCTCACCCCGCCCGAAACCCCCTCCAGTCCCCGTTCACACCTGCACAAGCTCCTCCATGTCTATGCATGGTGTCGGTGTCAAAACCGGCGGATCTCGGGTAGGGGGTCCCGAACTGTGCGTCTAAGGCGGATGGTAATAGGAGGCAGGGGACACGATGTTTACCCAGGTTTGGGCCCTCTTGATGGAGGTAATACCCTACGTCCTGCTTGATTGTTCTTGATGATGCGGGTATTACAAGAGTTGATCTACCACGAGATCATAGAGGTTAAACCCTAGAACCTAGCCTATGGTATGATTGTATGTTGTCCTACGGACTAAACCCTCCAGTTTATATAGACACCGGAGGGGGCTAGGGTTACACAAGGTCGGTTACAAAGGAGGAGATCTACACATCTGTATTACCTAGCTTGCCTTCCATGCCAAGGAGAGTCCCATCCGGACATGGGACGAAGTCTTCAATCTTGTATCTTCATAGTCCAATAGTCCGACCAAAGATTATAGTCCGGCTATCCGGAGACCCCCTAATCCAGGACTCCCTCAGTAGCCCCTGAACCAGGCTTCAATGACGATGAGTCCAGCACGCAGTATTGTCTTCAGCATTGCAAGGCATGTTCTTCTCCAAATACTCCATAGAAGATTTTGAACACAAGGATAATGTTCGGCTCTGCAAAAGAAGTTCCACACACCACCATATAGATAATAATATTTCCACAAATCTAATCTGCTGACACGTTTTGACAACACGACATCATGTCATGGCCCGGTCATTATTCGAACCGTTTTTCTCAACCAGCACTACACATATGGTGAGGCGGTTTTCCTGACACGTCTTGTCAAAGCAGAGATTGTGTCCCCCTAATTACGAGATTCTCATAAATACGGACATGGGTAACCCAATCGTGCTTGTTGGTATGACTCCTCGATTTTAGGCAAGTCAAAACGGCCATGAGGAGGACGCTTGATATTCACCCTCTTTATAAAGAGGCCGAGGCATGTCCTTTTTTTTCCTCTCGTGCTCAATCGAATACTTCCCCCGCCTCAAGTTCCAACACCCAAGGCTCAGGTCAGGTGCCTCGGACCTTCAACCATCTCCGGATCCAACCTCCAAGGTCGGTGGATGCCTTCCTCTGTCATAGAGGAGGACATCAAGAAGCTGAGAGAGGCCAGATATCTGACCGCCAAAATTTTGTACATGTTGCCCGCCCGAGGGTAGGTCATCCCCACTCCCGAACCCAACGAGAGTGTTGTGTTCATCTCTCACTTCCTCCAAGGACTAGGCCTCGCTTTGGATCCCTTTGTTAGGGGGCTCGTGTTCTACTATGGGCTGGATTTCCATGATCTGGCCCCAGATTCCCTCCTTCACATCTCGTCATTCATCATCGTATGTGAGGCCTTCCTTCACATTACCCCTCACTTCGGCCTGTGGCTCAAGACCTTCAATGCGAAGCCGAAGATGATTGAGGGGCGGCACACAGAGTGCGGATGTGCCGTAATAAGCAAAAGCGCCGATGCTCCATGGCCAGAGGGTTCCTTCCCAGAGGTGTCCAGTTTGTGGCAACGGGAGTGGTTTTATATCACAGCTCCCTGAAGTGCCAAGTGGGTAGCCGCCCCTGCCTTTCATTCGCCCCCCCCCCACAACAACTGATGTCATGGATCAGCAGGGGGCTGAGCTAGGGTCGAGCAAAGGATGTGCCGATTTTGCAGAGCCGCATCTGAGACCTCTTTGAGAGAGATTTCAGCCTTGTTATGGTCATGCAAGTTGTGCTAGTTCGTCGAGTCCAGCGTTGCAAACGTCGACCCCTCCGTATGTGGGAATTCAACCCGGAAGGACCGCGAACTATTCAGCACTTCCTCAGCATGACGCTCAAAGAGATGTACAAATCGTTCTTCGGACCCCAAACAGAGTGTCCGGACACCACCGAGGATGCGGGTTTGAGCTGCAACCGCCCTGATACTCAAGTAAGTAATCCCATGGCCGAACACGCTGTCTTTTTATTTATCATGACATCATTCTGAAAAGTCGCTCTTTGACCAGGACTGGATAACAAAGGCGAAGATGATCAGGTGTTCGGCCCCCCTTCCGGAAGGCTTGGCCAATCCAGTACTGGATAGAATGCTCGAGCCGGCGCCTTATCAGGTGCCCTCAAAGGAAGATGAAGGGGGGAATAAGGAGGCCGAAAGCAGGCCTTGCTTGCTACTCGTCCCAACCGGGGGAATGAGCGCCTCTGCGAAGGAGGATAACCAAGGAGAAGAATTTGACATCCCCTCTCCCCGGGGAAGGAAGAGGACTACCTCTTAAGATCCAAAAACCAAGGTTTCCAAACAGGAGAAGAAATCTCCGCCAGAGGGTCCTTCCCCGGAGGGTATTCTTGACGCACAATGTCCGCACGGGGATCAGCCCTCTACCGAGCTATAAGTAATCAAAAAGTACTTAATAGTGAAAACATACTACCTTACTTCTGAAGAAAATAACCGAAGCTTATATATTGTAGTTTGGATCATAGCCCTTCTCGTCAGAGTTCATCTTCGGGGGATCTTCTTCCAGAGATGATGGAGAGCAAAACGCCTCCCCTTGTCACCCCGCCACATGAGGCGGGCGACCCTGAAGTGTCGTCGTGGAGGGTCTCTCCTGATCCGCCAAGGCCAGAGGGTAACCCTTTGGCTACCCGGAGTCCTTAGTGTCCGGCTCCTAAAGAGAGCAACAGAAAGAGTCCAGAACCATACAGTGTGCGGTCGGACGCACTGAAGGATCTTCTGGAGCAAGCGATCGTCTCAGAAGCGCATCGTACGCTAATGGGTACGGTAATTGAAAGGATTCCATCCGCTAAAAGTAGATTGCATGAAGCTTTTATGAGTCTGCTGAAAGGCTTTGAGGTACCCAAAATAGTGTATGTTTTTGATAGTACCACACATGTTAGGTGTGCCCTATGCAGTTAGTTGCCCCTGAGACTCTGGTTTTCGTCGAGAACGGCGGCAAGCAGAGGATCATAGTCCCAGGTAATAACCAGACTACTTTATGTGCAGGTGGCTGAAGTTCCGGTGGCTAGCCGGACTGATGGGTTTGCCGAGCTAAAGAGACAACTTGATGTGGCGGATGCCGACATCGTCCTTGCCAACAAGCGGCTTGACGAGGCACAGGGTAAGTGATTTTTCCGGTGCTCAACACATAGTAAGAGGAGCATGCTGCCAGTATCTTTAATATGTTGTTACAGCAGATGGAGCTGCCATCATGGAGATCCTTCGGGCGGAGCTTGCCCGAGCCAAGGAACAAGCAAGGAATAGCAATGCGGCCGCTCTAAAGGCGGTTGAAGAATTGAGGGCCGAACAGGCCGCGCATTGCCAGAGCAAGGAAAGAATAGCCAAGATGGCCGTTGAGTTGAAAGATGCCGCTGACCGTTACCAGCTTCTTGAAAAAGAAAGTCGAGCAAGGGCGACGGACCTGGAGAAGGCCATGGTAGTAGCCAAGGAAGCCTGCTCCAAAATCAGAGCGACGAAGGAGGAGCTGCGTCAAGCTGCGGATATCGTGGCTGGGAAGCCCTTCTTGTTGCGGACCATGTTCGGAGATCCGAAGTATGATCCTCTTGATCAACTATGGAGTTCTGTGGACGCCTACATGGATCTGGCGGCAAGTGCTGCTGATGCGGCCGAGTACTTCAAGGATCAAAAAGATCGCGAGGTGGAAAAGCTGTTCTGGTCATAGCTCCATGCTCTAGTGCGTCCACTGATGTTAAATGAGCGAATGGCCGAGTGTGCCGAGCTCCATAGGTTGTCTGAACTTGCCATGAGCTCTGTTGTGGATCATCTGTGGCCGGGAGGGCCAAGGCCAAATAGTTACTTTAGTTTAGTGCAACAATTCCTTGGTGCTGTGCCTCACATCGATGCTATGAAAAGGTCGGCGTGCATAGAGGGTGCACGGATGGCCTTTGCCCATGTCAAGACATACTGGGCAGAGATGGAAGCCACCACTGTTGCAACACAGGGTTCGGCCATGGGCCGAGTGGCTGCCGAGCACTACTTTGAAGAAGTCCTTGAAGGCGCTCATTCTATAGAGGCTCAGTGCTCGAAGAGTATTATGTTTTAGTGACATGTATTCCCATTGTAAGAACAATGTTTTATTGAGTTATCAAGGCTGTGTTTATACTTTTGCCTGAAAGTATTATGATGCCTCATGTGCGGCCGTTTATGTATATATGTATATAACCTGAAAGTTTGCAGTCGTCGGCTTCCGCCCCCACGCATATAATGTGGGGGTGTTCACAAAAAACGCGTATTCACACTTGATCCAACGTCTTGGTCCATGAAGGAGGTGGTAGCGCAGCGAACGAGGCAATCAGACTATATTGCTTTAACACTTTCACTTAGCCATAGGAGTTTGACGGTGGGGCTACTATATAGCCCCTGGTACTTCTGCGCTCGTCCGAATACGGGGCGCATACGTACATGACCGGGAAACGGCCCTTCGTTAATGCGGAGGATCCCGAAGATTCCCTTGAGTCATCGAGTGGTTGACCAGTCGCACGCTTTATCATGACAGTCAGTTTCCGGCTTTGTCTACTAAGTTGCTCATCCGGATGAACCAGGGCACAATCGCAGTAGTTCTCCCAGTGCTACCTTAGCCGATATAGCGGAACGTCAGGTACCAAAACGTGGGAGCCGGGCAAACCCAACATTTGACCAAAGACATGATTCGGAGCTGATGCATATAAGGCCAAACTCGCGACGCCGAACACTCCCTAAGGTATTCGGTCTTTATAACATATGCCGGGATGAACTATGCCCTTAATAATAAACCCCGAGTGGCCAGGTACGTTCGATATCATGACATGGCCACATGCCAATAACGTCGGCATCCTTCTCGTTTGTATTGAGTATCCGGAGGATGTGAACAACAAGAGACAATAAAAAAGGTTTACGCAGGGTCTTAATCTGAAAAGAAACCTTTGAGTGGGTCCCTGTTGCACGTCTGCGCCTGTGTCTCCGTTGTGCCGTGTCCTGGACGGGTGTAGCATGATTGTCATCTGTAAAAGAGAAGAACTTAGGTGAAAGTTGCCATGCCAAAAAATTGGTTAGTATCAATAAATTATTAAAATTCAAGATAAGTCAAGTTGAGCCGGACTGGCCCTGATTACACGCGGGAAGCCCCTGGTACCGCCTAGGAGGGTTTGATCATCAAACCAATCTCATGTATATGTAGTGATGCACCATACTTGTCTAACCGTGTCCGTGGTCCTGACGACCTGTCATTTTTTCTGGTTGGTGAGGCCGTCTAGTGCTCGGCTGTTAAAGCCGTCGCACACTCTTCCGTGCGTAGAAAACGCTCAGTATTTCTGCTAACTGTGATAATGCCACGTGGACCGGGAATCTTAAGCTTGAGAAAATCGTAATGCAGTATTGCATTAAAACAAGCGAAAGTCGTTCTTCCGAGTAGTGCTTGATAGCCACTTTGGAATGGAGCGATATAGAAAGTTAACCTTTCACTTCGGAAGTTATCGAGAGGACCGAATACAGCCTCTAGCAATAGAGAGCCCGTACAGCGGGCTTGTTGGCCTGGTATTACTCCCTCGAAGGTAGCATTACTGTGCCTTATTTGTGTCGGGTCTATCCCCATTTTGCGGACTGTGTCCTGATATATCAGATTTAGACCACTACCGCTGTCCATGAAGACTCGTGTGAGATGGTATTCGTTTATTATTGGGTCTAACACCAAAGCGACCAATCCTTCATGCCGGATGCTTGTCACATGATCCCAGTGATCAAAAGTGATCGAGCAGGCCAACAGGGGGTTGAACCTAGGGGTGACGGGCTCTATGGCGCGTGTGTCTCAGAGTGCATGTTTGCTTCTCCTCTTTGTCACATGGATCATCTTTACTGTTTTAACCTCTAGTGGGAATTTTTTATGTCCTCTAGTGCTTTGCTGGCGAGGTTCATCCTCGTCTTCGCTTGGTGTCTCCTCCCCTTTGTGTTCAGCGTTTAGCTTACCGGCCTGCTTGAAGATGCATCATTCTCTGTGGGTGTGATTTGCAGGTTTGTCGGGGGTGCCATGAATCTGACATAGCTTGTCAAGAATCTTGTTTAGGCCAGACAGTCCATCTTTGCTGCCTTTGAAAGGCTTTTTCCGCTGACTTGGTCGAGACCCCCTGAATCTGGCGTTTACCGTTGTATTATCTGGGCTATCTTCTTTATTTCGATGGTTGTTTTTGTTGTGTCATGGTTTTCCATTGCCATCCCTGACTTCGGATGTGCTTGGGTCACTGGTGCTACTGCGGGCTAACCAGCTGTCTTCGCCCACGCAAAAGCGGGTCATGAGGCTTGTTAGGGATGCCATTGTTCTCGGTTTTTCTTGGCCGAGGTGTCTAGCGAGCCATTCGTCTCAGACGCTATGTTTGAAAGCTGCTAAGGCTTCGGCATCCGAACAGTCGACGATTTGGTTTTTCTTGGCGAGAAACCTGTTCCAAAGCTTTCGGGCGGACTCTCCGGACTGTTGAATTATATGACTTAAATCGTCTGCATCCGGAGGTCGGACGTAGGTCCCGTGAAAATTAGCCCGAAAAGCATCCTCGAGATCCTCCCAACTTCCAATTGAGTTTTCGGGGAGGCTTTTCAGCCAGTGCCGAGCTGGTCCTTTGAGCTTGAGTGGAAAGTATTTGATGGCATGGAGATCGTCTCTGCGAGCCATATGGATATGCAGGATGAAGTCCTCAATCCAGACCCCAAGGTCTGTGGTTCCGTCGTACGCCTCTATGTTCACTGGTTTGAATCCTTCTGGGAATTCGTGGTCCAGCACGTCATCGGTGAAACATAGGGGGTGTGCGGTACCCCTGTATTGGGATGTGCCATGGCGTTCAGACGGTTTTAGTATTCGGTTTTGATTTTGTGCCGGAGCGCACTTCCTAGATCCATAAATGGATCTAGTCGTACTGGATTTTTGGCGCAAGTTCTCACGTAGATCGTGTGTTGACTTATGTGCGACTTTGTGAGCCGCTCTATCTCGGTCACAGGGTGGTGGATCCGGCTGGTTGGCCATTTCATTTTTTGGCTGTGTGGGCTCTAAGGCCTCATCGTCGAATTCAGGTAATAGCTTGTGCTTTGGATAGCTATTTGTGTGGTAACTTCCACCATACTTTGCTTCGTTGTCGAGCACTTTCTTCCACCTGCTGTTGAGCGTATCTTGTGCGGCCTTAAGCCTTTGTTTCTGGTTCTTCAGACTCCTCGCTATGGCAATAAGCCTTCTGCGGAGGTTCTCTTGCTCCAAGTGTGTTTCTGGGATGATGTGTGCATCTTCGTCCGGACTATTTCCCTCCCCAAACGGGGTTTGATGAGGTTTATCCTCGGTGTCGCCATGTTCGGACGCCGGATCCGTACTATGTTCTCCTCTTGCAGCTTCATCGTCTTCTGCCGCCGGGGCGATGTGGTCGTCGTTTCCTCTGGAGTTGACTGGACTGTTATTTTTTCTTGCGCTGTTATCGCTGTTTTTGCTATGGCGGGACTTAGAGCGGCGCCACTGACGTCAGAGCTTGTGTTGCTTCTTGGAGGGGACATCCTCCGTTGTCTCTTTGACATTGCCTTCTTTGGGTGTATCCACCATTTATATGTCATGTGATGAAGTGGCTGTCCGGCGCCCTGTGGGCACTGGTTCCTGTTTGTCTCCTGCATCGTCGTCCATACCGTCGATGTCTTCGGAGTCGAAGTCGAGCATGTCGGTTAAATCGTCGACAATGGCTACTAAGTGGGTGGTGGGTGGGCAGAAAATTTCTTCGTCGTCTGCATCCCATTCTAGCCGGACATAGTTTGGCCAAGGTTCTCCTGACAAGGAGAGAGACCTTAATGAATTTAGCACATCGCCGAAAGGTGAGTGCTGAAAGATATCCGCGGAGGTGAACTCCATGATCGGCGCCCAGTCGGATTGGATGGGCACGGATGCAGGCGACTCAGAGTCTGTGGCCGGAGACGAATCCAGTGGTTCGGCGACACGGCTCTCGTGAGGGGGGAAGTCAGTATCCGGCTCCATCGCCACTGAGACTGTGGCCTCCTTGGCGGGGTCTATCCCTCCGTCCTTGGATGGCGCAATTTGCTCCGGATTGGAGGCCGGAGTAGTTGCAGATGCGATCTCCTGAACACTGTCCGACGGCGGAGTTACATCGTGCTCGTCGTGGCTGCGCGGCGCACCCGACACGGGCTCGAATCCGTCGAAGATCAAGTCTCAGCGGATGTCGGCGGTGTAGTTTAAGTTTCCGAATCTGACCTGATGGCCAGGGGCGTAGCTCTCGATCTGCTCCAGACGGCCAAGCGAATTGGCCCGCAGTGCAAAGCCGCCGAATACGAAGATCTGTCCGGGGAGGAAAACCTCACCCTAGACCGCATCGCTACCGATGATCGAAAGAGCCATCAAGCCTTACGGTGACGACACAATGGAACTCTCAATGAAAGTGCCAATGTCGGTGTCAAAACCGGTGGATCTCGGGTAGGGGGTCCCGAACTATGCGTCTAAGGCGGATGGTAATAGGAGGCAGGGGACACGATGTTTACCCAGGTTCGGGCCCTCTTGATGGAGGTAATACCCTACGTCCTGCTTGATTGTTCTTAATGGTACGAGTATTACAAGAGTTGATCCACGAGATCGTAGAGGCTAAACCCTAGAAGCTAGCCTATGGTATGATTGTATGTTGTCCTACGGACTAAATCCTCCGGTTTATATAGACATCGGAGGGGGCTATGGTTACACAAGGTCGGTTACAAAGGAGGAGATCTACATATCCGTATTGCCTAGCTTGCCTTCCATGCCAAGGAGAGTCCCATCCGGACACGGGACGAAGTCTTCAATCTTGTATCTTTATAGTCCAATAGTCCGGCCAAAGGATATAGTCCGGCTGTCCGGAGACCCCCTAATCCAGGACTCCCTCACATGGCACTGCCTATCGTGGCGGCAACCACTTAGCTCGATGCCTGCCGCTGCCAAGCCACGGGAAAACCCCACCGCATTTCACCACTTCCGCTTGCCGCCGCCTATCGCCATCGACTTTCTTGACGCTGCTCGCGATCGACCCAGCTCCGCCCAGTTGGGTAATCTGCCGTATTGAGGGTTTTTTCTCATGGACAACAAGGTAACTAATTTAATGAGATTTATCTCATCTCTTATCCTAGTTCATCTGCCTCCTTTAATCACCCGACCGAAATCACTGTGAGTTCATTTTTATTCGAGCTGATTTGAGGGTTTTCTTTCATTCATAGAGTGTATAGTGCGCGAACACATCAGGACTTTGTGGCCTCCGCGAGACATCCATGGAATTCCATCTCGCCATACCAGATGACTTGAGGATGCGCGCAGTATGTTCAACCTCACCATAAATCGGTTGGCATGGCCTACTTTCCTGAACATATACTAAATATTGCTACATTTGGATAAAAGGTGCCACATGCACCATATACATCAAACGGGATTTTTTTCCTCTTCTTTCTATATTAGGCAAATTAATGATGCATTGTTCTTTTGATTACTCTCAGATTTCCATGACATCTTGTTTACCCTATCTGTTTAATTATAGATTTTTGTCCTTCAATTTCAACTGCTGTACAGTTCTTTCAATTTGGGTCCATATTTGCATGTTACCATATTTTCTTTAACAATCCTACCATTTTCTGCAGCGCGTCCCTTGGTATGCAACAAAATCTATAGTACACAATCTATCCCTTTACATAAATCAAGACTGAAGGGATGTCATACTGAACACAAAGCATGGATGTACAATCGTTGGTACTATAAGACTTGATGAACTTGGTGACTCCTATTTTGGCACTGGTCTTTGGAAAGAAAATTCTAAGTTTTATGTACTGAAAGCTGGCACTAAAATTGCATTGCACATAAAAGAGCCTAGTCATGCGATATATGCTAACTTCCCTGACAATATCATCCGTCCACACTTTGATCGAAGTGTTCTTTTCAAGTATCTACATGTTGAGTTAGCCAGCAATATCAAATGAATTGTGTAGTATTTAAGCAACCAATTGTTATTCCATTTTCTTACTGTATTCCAACCCACCAACTTCTAGTTACCAATACACTTTTTATTGCCCTATTTTAACTAAATATTCCCTGTACTCCCACATCTATCAAAAAGCACCGCTGACAAGTGATGCGGCTTGAACTACATCGGTATTTCTCCAAAGAGGAAGGGATGATGCAGCACAACTACGGTAGGTATTTCCCTCAATGATGAGACCAAGGTTATTGAACCAGTAGGAGAACCACGCAACACTACATGAACGGTACCTGCACACAAAGGACAAATACTTACAACCCGACGTAAAAGAGGGGTTGTCAATCCCTCCCTGATAAAAAGATACGTAAAACTGTAGTAGATTGGATAAATAGATCTCGCGGGAACGCGAGATAAAATAAATAACAATAAATTGCAGAAAGGTATTTTTGTATTTTTGGATTAATAGATCTGAAAATAAAAGAAAATAAAAATAGGTCTCGAAGGCAAATATGATAAAGAAGAGACCTGGGGGCCTTAGATTTCACTAGTGGCTTCTCTCAAGAAAAATAGCATACGACGGGTAAAAAAATTACCGTCGGGCAATTGATAGAACTTCAAATAATCATGACAATATCCAGGCAATGATCATTATATAGGGATCACGTCCAAGATTAGTAGACCGACTCCTGCCTACATCTACTATTATTACTCCACACATCGACCAATATCCAGCATGCATGTAGTGTATTAAGTTCATGGACAAACAGAGTAATGCAATAAGAACGATGGCATGATGTAGACAAGATCTATTCATGTAGGAATATACCCCATCTTGTTATCCTTAATAGCAACAATACATACGTGTCATTTCCCCTTCTGTCACTGGGATTGAGCACCATAAGATCGAGCCCATCACAAAGCACCTCTTCCCATGGCAAGAAAAATCGATCTAATCGGCCTAACTAAAGCAAAGATTTGAAGAAGAAATACGAGGCTATAAGTAATCATTCATATAAGAGATTGATGCTTGTATAGGGAAGGCCCTTCACAGAGGGAAGTAGGGATTTGTAGAGGTGCCAAAGAACAAAGGAAAAAAATATAGACAAAACATTTTAGGTGGCATTGTTTTCCTATGAATGACAACGATCGAGTAATTCCCAATACTTTCCATGCTAGATATATCAGAGGCGATTCCCAAATAGAAAATAAAGTTTATTCCTTTTTGCACCATACTTTCACATTCCACGGCTAACTGAATCCATGGGTGCCGCCCATACCAACACTATCCAAGGAATTTATTATTTGACAACATAAAGTAAATTCATTTTTCATTTCGGGGCTGGGCATCCCTAATACCTTTTCCGTACTCTCATGCAATGACAAGTGCATAAACACTCATCTTGAGAATAACACATCTAGCATGGAAAAATATCAGCCACCCCCTACCATTTCATGAGCGCTACGAGCACACAAAAAGAAATTTATTTTGAAGATTAGAGATGATACATACAAATTTTCTTAGAACGGCAAAAGAATACCACATATAGGTAGGTATAGTGGACTCTTATGGCAAAACTGGTTTTAAGGATTTTGGATGCACAAGTAGTGAGCATACTTAGTGCAAAAGAAGGCTAGCAAAAGATTGAGAAGCATCCAACCAAGAAACGAAAAATCTCATAAGCGAGCATTAAGCATAACTAACGCTAAATAATGCACCATAATTAGGATGTAACTTCATTGCATAACTATTGACTTTCGTGCTTGCATAGGGAATCACAAACCTTAACATCAATATTCTTACTAAAGCATAATTACTCATCAACATGATCCCATATTATATCATCATATCACAAAACTATTACAAAGAATCAAGCTTATTTTGTCCAATGATCTTTATGGAAGTTTTTATTATATCCCTCTTCACTATCTATCACATTGGGACTAATTTCATATGTTTCTTTTGATAGCTCAAACAAATAAAAGTGAAGAACATGAGCATAAAAAATTTCTTCTCTCGAAATAATTTAAGTGAAGCATGCGAGAATTTCTTAATTTTTTTACTAACTCTCAAATAAATCTAAGTGAAGCATGAGAGCATTTCTTTCAAAAATAATAAAACACACCATGCTCAAAAAGATATAAGTGAAGCACTAGATAAATTCCATAGCTCATAAAGATTTAAGTGAAGCATAGAGAGCAATTCTAACAAGTCATAGCATAATTTTGGCTCTCTCAAATAGGTGTGTCCAGCAAGGATACATGACACAAAACAAAAAGCCAAACAAGTAAAGACTCATATCATATAAGACACTCCAAGCAAAACTCAGGATATGTGACGAATAAAAATATAGCTCCAAGTAAAATACCGATGGTCGTTATAAGAAAGAGGGGATGCCACTCGGGCATCCCCAAGCTTAGTTGCTTGCTTCTCTTTTAGCTAATAGTATGGGATGCCATGGGGCATCCCTAAACTTAGGATCTTCTTACTCCTTATTCCTTCATCCATCGTCATCTAACCCAAAACTTGAAAACTTCAATCACACAAAACTCAACAAAACCTTCATGAGATCCTTTAGTATAACAAAGCAAATCACTACTATAAGTACTGTTGCAAACCCATTTATATTTTATTTTTGCATTATATCTACTGTATTCAAACTTTTCTATGGCCTAAACCCCCTGAAAGAGTCCATAGATTCATCGAAATAAGAAAAGAACACAAAGAAAACATAATCTATCAACAACAGAACAGTCTGTAGCAATCTGAAAACTTTGAATACTTATGTAATTCCATAAATTCTGAAAACATAGGACAAAGTCGGCAATTTGTATATCAATCGTGTGTAAAAAAATCAGAATTTTTCGTCGCTTCTGTGATTTTTAAAAATTATTTTACTGGATGCAAAAGTTTCCATTTCCAACAAGATCAAAGCAACTAACGCCCAACATGATCCCAAAGGCCTTGCTTGGCACAAGCACTAATTAAAACTTAAAAAACACAACCACAACAGTAGCATAATTGTGCAAACACTGAAGAACAGAAAGAAAAAGACAAAAATAAATTTTATTCATTGAGTTGCGTCCCAACAAGCGCTATCGTTTTACGCCCCTAGCTAGGCATAATGCAAAGATTCAAGTGTTGTCATTTTTTTTCTAGATCATTAAGATGCCCTCATGATTGATTCGTATGGTGGCCTAATTCTTGTTACAGGGAAGTGTTCCATACCTTTCCTCAGTGGAAATTGCAATTTAATATGGCCTTCTTTCATATCAATCACGGCACCAATAGTACGTAAGAACGGTCTAGCAAGTATAATTGGACAAGACGGATTGCAATCAATAACAAGAACAATAAAATCTATGTGCACATAATTCCTATTTGCAAGAATAAGAACATCATTAATTCTCCCCATAGGCTTTTCAATAGTAGAATCCGCCAAGTGCAAACTTAAAGAGCATTCTTCAGTACCGGTAAGACCAAGCACATCACATAAAGATTTCGGAATTGTAGAAACACTAGCACCCAAGTCACACAAATAAAAACACTCATATTTTTTAATCTTGACTTTGATGGTAGGTTCCATTCATCATGTAATTTTCTAGGAATTGAAATATCTAATTCCAACTTTTCTTCCAAAATTTTCATGACAGTATCAACAATATGTTTAGTAAAAGCTTTATTTTGTTCATAAGCATGGGGTGAATTTATCATGGATTGTAACAAAGAAATACAATCAATCAAAGAGAAATTATCATAATTAATGTCTTTGTAATCCAAAAGAGTGGGCACATCACTAGTTAAAGTTTTGACCTCTCCAAACCCACATTTATCAATTTTCTCGACAAGATTTTCACCCTCCAAATTATCGGGACGCCTTCTAACTAAAGTCGACTCTTCTTCGGTCCCTTTTCCATCAATCTTAATTTTACTAAACAAAGAATCAATAGAAGAAACACCAATCACTTTAAGATCTTCATCATTTTTATATTCTAACGAGATAGGTTTAGCGTCCATTTGATTTACTAGGGTAGCTTGTGCACCGGATATTTTGCCTAGAAATCTTTCACCAAAAGTAGACTTAGATTGGAGATTGCAAATTTCTCTACTAATATCATCAAACTGTATTGTTATATCATCTAGCACAACAGAGTGCTCCTTAAGTTCTTTGGTAAGATATTTATTGCACTCAAATTGTGTAGTCATATAATCCTTAGTACTTTTCTAAATCTCAAGCAAAATATTGGGATAAGGAACATCATAATATTTTCTTTCAGGCATCATGACCACGCAAACAAGATTGCACTCAAAAACAGATCTAACGAGAAAAACGATGAACGAAAAACAGGGTGAATAAAACGACAATTTTTTGTGAATTGGGGGGCAATGAAAACGAGAGGCGAATGGAAAATAATGTAAATTGCATGGAGATGAGATTTGTGATTAGGAACCCGGTAGATTTTGATGATTTCTCCCCGGCAACGGCACCAAAAATTCCTTTTGATGCAGCTTGAACTACGTCGGTATTTCCCCAAAGAGAAAGGGATGATGCAGCACTGCTATGGTAAGTATTTCCCTCAGTGATGAGACCAAGGTTATCGAACCAGTAGGAGAACCACGCAACACTACGTGAATGGTACCTACACACAAAGAACAAATACTTGCAACCCGACGTAAAAGAGGGGTTGTCAATTCCCCCCCGCCCCCCCCCCCCCCGAATAAAAAATAGGTAAAATTGTAGTAGATTGGATATATAGATCTCGCAGGAACGCGAGATAAAATAAATAACAATAAATTGCAGAAAGGTATTTATTGTATTTTTGG
This sequence comes from Triticum monococcum, assembly GCA_034509565.1. Classification (NCBI taxonomy): domain Eukaryota; kingdom Viridiplantae; phylum Streptophyta; class Magnoliopsida; order Poales; family Poaceae; genus Triticum; species Triticum monococcum. The sequence continues at coordinate 635,353,263 of CM067847.1, read as the reverse complement.
ATTAATAGATCTGAAAATAAAAGCAAATAAAAATAGATCTCGAAGGCAAATATGATAAAGAAGAGACCCAAGGGCCGTAGATTTCACTAGTGGCTTCTCTCGACAAAAAATGCATATGACGGGTAAACAAATTACTGTTCGGAAATTGATAGAACTTCAAATAATCATGATGATATCCATACAATGATCATTATATAGGCATCAAGTCCAAAATTAGTAGGCCGACTCCTGCCCGCATCTACTACTATTACTCCACACATCGACCGTTGTCCAGCATGCATCTAGTGTATTAAGTTCATGGAGAAATGGAGTAACGCAATAAGAATGATGCCATGATGTAGACAAGATCTATTCATATAGGAATAGACCCCATCTTGTTATCCTTAATAGCAACAATACATATGTGTCATTTCCCCTTCTGTCACTGGGATTGAGCACCATAAGATCGAACCCATCACAAAGCACCTCTTCCCATGGCAAGAAAACTCGATCTAATCGGCCTAACTAAAGCAAATATTTGAAGAAGAAATACGAGTCTATAAGTAATCATTCATATAAGAGATTGATGCTTGTATAGGGAAGGCCCTTCGCAGTGGGAGGTAGGGATTTGTAGAGGTGCCAAAGAACAAAGCGAAAAAATATAGACAAAACATTTTAGGTGGCATTGTTTTCCTATGAACGACAACGGTCGAGTAATTCCCAATCCTTTCCATGCTAGATATATCAGAGGCGATTCCCAAATAGAAAATAAAGTTTATTCCTTTTTCCACCATACTTTCACATTCCACGGCTAACCGAATCCATGGGTGCCGCCCATACCAACACTTTCCAAGGAATTTATTATTTGACAACATAAAGTAAATTCATTTTTCATTTCTGGGCTGGGCATCCCTAGTACCTTTTCCGTACTCTCATGCAATGACAAGTGAATAAACACTCATCTTGAGAATAACACATCTAGCATGGAAAAATATCAGCCACCCCCTACCATTTCATGAGCGGTACGAACACACAAAAAGAAATTTATTTTGAAGATTAGAGATGATACATACAAATTTGCTTAGAACGGCAAAAGAATACCAGATATAGGTAGGTATAGTGGACTCTTATGGCAAAACTAGTTTTAAGGATTTTGGATGCACAAGTAGTAAGCATACTTAGTCCAAAAGAAGGCTAGCAAAAGATTGAGAAGCATCCAACCAAGAAACGAAAAATCTCATAAGCAAGCGTTAAGCATAACTAACGCTGAATAATGCACCATAATTAGGATGTAACTTCATTGCATAACTATTGACTTTCGTGCTTGCATAGGGAATCACAAACCTTAACATCAATATTCTTACTAACGCATAATTACTCATCAACATGATCCCATATTATATCATCATATCGCAAAACTATTACAAAGAATGAAGTTTATTTTGTCCAATGATCTTTATATAAGTTTTTATTATATCCCTCTTCACTATCTATCACATTGGGACTAATTTCATATGTTGCTTTTGATAGCTCAAACAAATAAAAGTGAAGAACATGAGCATAAAAAAATTCTTCTCTCGAATTAATTTAAGTGAAGCATGCGAGAATTTCTTAATTTTTTTACTAACTCTCAAATAAATCTAAGTGAAGCATGAGAGCATTTCTTTCAAAAATAATAAAACACACCATGCTCAAAAAGATATAAGTGAAGCACTAGATAAATTCCATAGCTCATAAAGATTTAAGTGAAGCATAGAGAGCAATTCTAACAAGTCATAGCATAATTTTGGCTCTCTCAAATAGGTGTGTCCAGCAAGGATACATGACACAAAACAAAAAGCAAAACAAGCAAAGACTCATATCATATAGGACACTCCAAGCAAAACTCAGGATATGTGACGAATAAAAATATAGCTCCAAGTAAAATACCGATGGTCGTTAGAAGAAAGAGGGGATGCCACTCGGGCATCCCCAAGCTTAGTTGCTTGCTTCTATTTTAGCTAATAGTATGGGATGCCATGGGGCATCCCTAAACTTAGGATCTTCTTACTCCTTATTCCTTCATCCATCGTCATCTAACCCAAAACTTGAAAACTTCAATCACACAAAACTCAACAAAACCTTCATGAGATCCTTTAGTATAACAAAGCAAGTCAGTACTATAAGTACTATTGCAAACCCATTCATATTTTATTTTTGCATTATATCTAATGTATTCAAACTTTTCTATGGCCTAACCCCCCCGAAAGAGTCCATAGATTCATCGAAATAAGAAAAGAACACAAGGAAAACATAATCTATCAAAAACAGAACAGTTTGTAGCAATCTGAAAACTTCGAATACTTATGTAACTCCATAAATTCTGAAAACATAGGACAAAGTTGGCAATTTGTATATCAATCGTGTGTAAAAAATCAGAATTTTTCATCGCTTCTGTGATTTTTAAAAATTATTTTACTGGATGCAAAAGTTTCCATTTCCAACAAGATCAAAATAACTAACGCCCAACATGACAAGCACTAACTAAAACTTAAAAAACACAACCGCAACAGTAGCATAATTGTGCAAACACTCAAGAACAGAAAGAAAAAGAAAAAAATAAAATTTATTCATTGAGTTGCGTCCCAACAAGCGCTATCGTTTTACGCCCCTAGCTAGGAATAATGCAAAGATTCAAGTGTTGTCATTTTTATTTCTAGATCCATAAGATGCCCTCATGATTGATTCATATGGTGGCCTAATTCTTGTTCCAGGGAAGTGTTCCATACCTTTCCTCAGTAGAAATTGCAATTTAATATGGCCTTCTTTCATATCAATCACGGCACCAATAGTATGTAAGAACGATTTACCAAGTATAATTGGACAAGACGAATTGCAATCAATAACAAGAACAATAAAATCTGTGTGCACATAATTCCTATTTGCAAGAATAAGAACATCATTAATTCTCCCCATAGGCTTTTCAATAGTAGAATCCGCCAAGTGCAAATTTAAAGAGCATTCTTCAGTACCGGTAAGACCAAGCACATCACATAAAGATTTCGGAATTGTAGAAACACTAGCACCCAAGTCACACAAAGAAAAACACTCATAATTTTTAATCTTGACTTTGATGGTAGGTTCCATTCATCATGTAATTTTCTAGAAATTGAAATATCTAATTCCAACTTTTCTTCCAAAATTTTCATCACAGTATCAAGAATATGTTTAGTAAAAGCTTTATTTTGTTCATAAGCATGGGGTGAATTTATCATGGATTGTAACAAAGAAATACAATCAATCAAAGAGAAATTATCATAATTAATGTCTTTGTAATCCAAAAGAGTCGGCACATCACTAGTTAAAGTTTTGACCTCTCCAAATCCACATTTATCAATTTTCTCGACAAGATTTTCACCCTCCAAATTATCGGGACGCCTTCTAACTAAAGTCGACTCTTCTTCAGTCCCTTTTTCATCAATCTTAATTTTACTAAACAAAGAATCAATAGAAGAAACACCAATCACTTTAAGATCTTCATCATTTTTATATTCTAACGAGATAGGTTTAGCGTCCATTTGATTTACTAGGGTAGCTTGTGCACCGGATATTTTGCCTAGCAATCTTTCACCAAAAGCAGACTTAGATTGGAGATTGCAAACTTCTCTACTAATATCATCGAATTGTATTGTTATATCATCTAGCACAACAGAGTGCTCCTTAAGTTCTTCGGTAAAATATTTATTGCACTCAAATTGTGTAGTCATATAATCCTTAGTACTTTTCTCAATTTCAAGCAAAATATTGGGGTAAGGAACATCATAATATTTTCTTTCAGGCATCATGACCACGCAAACAAGATTGCACTCAAAAATAGATCTGACGAGAAAAACGATGAACGAAAAAGAGGGCGAATAAAACGACAATTTTTTGTGAATTGGGGGGCAATGAAAACGAGAGGCGAATGGAAAATAATGTAAATTGCATGGAGATGAGATTTGTGATTCGGAACCCGGTAGATTTTGATGATGTCTACCCAGCAATGGCACCAGAAATTCCTTTTGATGCAGCTTGAACTATGTCGGTATTTCCCCAAAGAGAAAGGATGATGCAGCACTGCTATGGTAAGTATTTCCCTCAGTGATGAGACCAAGGTTATCGAACCAGTAGGAGAACCACGCAACACTACATGAATGGTACCTACACACAAAGAACAAATGCTTGCAACCCGACATAAAAGAGGGGTTGTCAATCCCCCCTCCCCCCGCCACCCCGCCGAATAAAAAATAGGTAAAATTGTAGTAGATTGGATATATAGATCTTCGGGAACGCGAGATAAAATAAATAACAATAAATTGTAGAAAGGTATTTATTGTATTTTTGGATTAATAGATCTGAAAATAAAAGCAAATAAAAATAGAACTCGAAGGCAAATATGATAAAGAAGGGACCCGAGGGTAGTAGATTTCACTAGTGGCTTCTCTCGAGAAAAAATGCATATGACGGGTAAACAAATTACTGTTCGGAAATTGATAGAACTTCAAATAATCATGATGATATCCCGACAATGATCATTATATAGGCATCACGTCCAAAATTAGTAGACCGACTCCTGCCCGCATCTACTACTATTACTCCACACATCGACCGTTGTCCAGCATGCATCTAGTGTATTAAGTTCATGGAGAAACGGAGTAATGCAATAAGAATGATGCCATGATGTAGACAAAATCTATTCATGTAGTAATAGACCCCATATTTTTATCCTTAATAGCAACTATACATATGTGTCATTTCCCCTTCTGTCACTGGGATTGAGCACCATAAGATCGAATCCATCACAAAGCACCTCTTCCCATGGCAAGAAAAATCGATCTAGTCCGTCTAACTAAACCAAAGATTCAAAGAAGAAATATGAGGCTATAAGTAATCATGCGTATAATAGATCAAAAGACTCAAATAACTTTCATTGATAAAAACATAGATCTAATTATAAACTCAAAGTTCATTGGATCCCAACAAACACACCGCAAAAAGAGTTACATCAAATAGATCTCCAAGAGACCGTTGTATTGAGAATCAAAAGAGAGAGAGGAAGTCATCTAGCTACTAACTATGGACCCGTGGGTCTACAATGAACTACTCATGCATCATCAGAGAGGCCCCAATGAGGATGATGAACCCCTCTGTGCCGGTATCTAGATTGGATGTGTGGTTTCTGGAACTTGTGGTAGCTAGAATTGATTTTCGTCGTCTCTCCTAGGGTTTCTGGAATATTGGGGTATTTATAGAGCAAAGAGGTGGTGAGGGAGGCGGCCATGGTGGGCACAACCCACCAAGACATGCCTAGGCGGGTTGTGCTCCCTTGGGAGCCCCCTCTGGTTCTTCCTTAGCCCAACTTGTGACTTCTGGTCCAAAAAAATCTCCAAAAAGTTTCGCTGCATTTGGACTCCGTTTGGTATTGATTTGCTCCAAAGTAAAAAACAAGCAAAAAACAACAACTGGCACTAGTCACTATGTCAATAGGTTAGTCCTAAAAAATGATATAAAGTTGCTATAAAATGATTGTAAAACATCCAAGAATGATAATATGACAGCATGGAACAATCAAAAATTATAGATATGTTGGAGATGTATCAACAAGGAGACTCCTGAGGTGGAGAATGGGGCTGGCAACAAGCGGAGGCGGGTCGAGCAAGAACTGCAAGTGACTCCAGCAGGCCTAGACTTCATCAGCAGCCTGCCCGATGATATGTTGACAGTCATTATCGCCCTCCTCCCAATCAAATATGGGGCACGAACAATCATCCTTTCCTGGCACTGGCTCCCCCTATGGAACTCCACCCCTCTCGACTTCATCGACACCCACGAGCTCTGCCATGGGTATCGCAAAAGCTTACATGCGTTCTCCAAGATCCTCGGCAATCACCCTGTCCTAGCTAGAGGCCTTAGCATGGGCAAGTTCCATTCCAACGGTAAGGACCGAGCCAAACTTGACGACTGGTTCCGTTCCCCCGCTGTAGATCAACTCAAGGAGCTCACTTTTGATGATGGGCATGTGCTCTCGCTTCCAACGTCCGCGCTCCGCCTCGCGCCCACGCTGCGCGTCACCAAGTTCAGGAACTACCATTGCCCCTTAATGATGCATCAGCTCTTATTCTACCATGACTGAAGCACCTCGAGCTCATCGCCTTCTGCCTCCCAAATGGTGACATGGAGCGCCTGCTCCGTGCCTGTACTGCACTCGAGTACCTTCGTGTTCAGGAGATCAATGGGTTGAGTAGCTTCCACATCACCTCCATGACTCTCCGGACTATTTATGTGCGTTGCTAGTGCGGCAAGAAGACATCACAAGATGTGTACCACGGTATGGTCATTGAGGAGATACCTTCACTTGAGAGATTACTTGTAGTTGATTAAGAAAGTCCAACAAGAATCAATGTCATTTCTGTGCCAAAATTGATAGTGGTGGGCTACTCGTCTGACAAATCCTCTGGACTTGTTATTGGATCCACACCTGTTCAGGAACAACAGTCGCCTTCTACCTCTCCTTCTAGAAATTAACATTATTTCTAATTTTGAAGATGATTCCAACAAGGTTGACCCCGAAATTGCGCGCAGTGAAGGTCTTGGCACTAGAATCTATCGGCCCTAACCTGGAGCAAGTTTTCAGTTTCCTGAGATGCTTTTCGTGCTTGGAGAAGCTATATATCGAGGTGATGTTCCTTTCCTGTTAAATGTTAACCATAAGGGAGTTCAATCTGTGACACCTTTTTCCAAGTTTACAATGACATTGTACTACGATTTTTGAAGGATTTTTTGGAGGATTTCAGTACATACATGTCCCCCCATATTGGTTGCTTGATCCATATGGTTACAATCCATAAGCATTTCTCCTTTGGATTCATCTGTACTAGTTTTCTAAGGGAACTTCTCATCCACTCCAACCTCTTGTGATGAAGGCTAGAATTTTCTAGATTGTAATCAAATGCCCATGTTAATCATGTCGGATCAAAGATGGCATGTTAGTGCATTTTACAAATCTTGCAAACCAAATAGGCCTATAGTAGTGTTCAAAACTACATGTAGGCACTAACATGTTTTCTTCTTTTGCAGATAAGATTAGGCCCGACGATGGATAATGTGATACAATATAACAGTCACATCGAATGCCTAGATCTGCATCAATTAGAAATTACTTTGGACTCCTACCAAGGGACCTTACCGGAGATTATATTCGCTAGGTTGTTTGTTGTTAGAGCAAGGGTGCTAAAGGTAATGAGGTTTGCCGTACATTTATTTCACAAAAATGAATGGTTTGTTGATCAGCATTGGTGGCTACCTCTTGAGCATGCGTTGGTTTTCCCTTGAAGAGGAAAGGGTGATGTTGCAAAGCACCGTAAGTATTTCTCTCAGTTTTTGAGAACCAAGGTATCAATCCAGTAGGAGACCCCGCGCGAGTCACCTCGTACCTACACAAATAAATAAGAACCTCACAACCAATGCGATAAAGAGGTTGGTTGTCAATCCCTTCACGGCCACTTGCAAGAGTGAGATCTGATAGAGATAATAATAATAAGATAAATATTTTGGTATTTTTATGATATAGATTGAAAGTAAAGATTACAAAATAAGATAGATTGGAAACTTGTATGATGGAAAATAGACCTGGGGGCCATAGTTTTTACTAGTGGCTTCTCTCAAGATAGCATAAGTATTACGGTGGGTAAACAAATTACTGTCGAGCAATTGATAGAATTGAGCGTAGTTATGAGAATATCTAGGTATGATCATGTATAGGAATCACGTCCGTGACAAGTAGACCGACTCCTGCCTGCATCTACTATTATTAGTCCACACATCGACCTCTATCCAGCATGCATCTAGAGTATTAAGTTCATAAGAACGGGGTAACGCTTTAAGCAAGATGACATGATGTAGAGGGATAAATTCATGCAATATCATATAAACTCCATCTTTTTATCCTCGATGGAAACAATAAAATATGTGTCGTTTCCCCTACTATCACTGGGATTGAGCACCGCAAGATTGAACCCAAAGCTAAGCACTTCTCCCCTTGCAAGAAAGATCAATCTAGTAGGACAAACCAAACTGATAATTCGAAGAGACTTGCAAAGATAACCAATCATACATAAAAGAATTCAAAGAAGATTCAAATATTGTTCATAGATAGTCTCTATCATAAACCCACAATTCATCGGATCTCGACAAACACACTTCAAAAGAAGATCGAATAGATCTCCAAGAGAATCGAGGAGAACTTTGTATTGAGATCCAAAGAGAGAGAAGAAGCCATCTAGCTAATAACTATGGACCCGAAGGTCTGAGGTAAACTACTCAAACATCATCAGAGGGGCTATGGTGTTGATGTAGAAGCCCTCCGTGATCAATGCCCCCTCCGGCGGAGCACCGGAAAATGCCCCAAGATGGGATCTCACTGGTACAGAAGGTTGAGGCGGTGGAATTAGGTTTTCGTGGTGCTCTCTGATGTTTTCAGGGTACGTAGGTATATATAGGAGGAAGAAGTAGGTCGGTGGAGCCACGAGGGGCCTCCTCGTTGATTGCTTGACGTCCACTCCAAGTCCTCTAGATCACGTTTGTTCCAAAAATCACGCTCCCGAAGGTTTCATTCTGTTTGGAATCCGTTTGATATTCCTTTTCTACGAAACACTGAAATAGGCAAAAAACAGAAATTTGGGTTGGGCCTCTGGTTAATAGGTTAGTCCCAAAAATAATATAGAAATGTGTAAATAAGCCCATTAAACATCCAAAACAGAATATATAATAGCATGGAACAATAAAAAATTATAGATACGTTGGAGACGTATCAGCTCCAAAAATGCTGAATTTCATTTTGGAACTTCAGATGACACAGTAATCGGAAGTCATTGTGTCAACCCCATACATGACTTCTCAATGGATGGCCCCTTTGCAAAAATTATGAGGTTTCGAAACCAGACTTACAAGTGGTAATATTAGTTTGAACATCTCTGATATCCATATTCAGTGGATCAGCACAAGCATTTGCAGCTGATGAGCTGAACTTCATTTCTAATACCAGTTTGAACCTTGTCATCTTCAAATTTGAGCCATATAACTCTGGGATTTGAACCTTATAATATTTCGAGCTTTTGTGGTACAATTGCTGAAATGGCATCGTATAAAACTCGTATATTGGTAGCACTATTTACCATAATATGCAATGGACTTAGATTTTATAACCATTCTCGAATATGTTTACCTTGTCGATCTCATAGCACAATATTTGTATAGCTAACTCGACTACGATCTTCGACATTATTGCACACAGTTGGTTTCTTCAACCATGTGTCCTGTAGAGTGCATAATTAATTATCGCACTCAAGTGCCCATTATCACCCTTCTGTGTAACTTTGACCTCGTCACCCACGGGTAAATTTATGGCTGAAGTCATTCCACACACTTTGTTTTTACAAAAGCTTTTTGCCAATAAACACCCACGATTTGTCCCTCTTCTAGCCGATGTGTGGCCAAACTAGCCGGGCGTGAAGCTTGCGCGGTAAACTACAGGGTAGGGCGGAATAGGCTCACTGACGATACATTTGGCGCATGTTGTGGACTTGGCACGGCAGATGTCCTAGCGAAGAGTCGTGGAGCCATCGCAACTAGGTCAGCTTAAAGGGGTTCATCGAGACAAAGGACACAGAGAGTTTATACTAGTTCGGCCCCTTGTGGTGGAGTTAAAGGCCTACTCCAGTTTGGGATTGTATTACTTGGGTTTCGATTACCAGGGAGCGAATATGCTTGACCTAGTTCTCGATCTCTTGTTTCTTGAGTTAACCCATATACATAGGTTGATGCCCAGTGGCTTACAAAGTCTCGGCCGGCTCATACACAACGTGTACGGCTCGGTGACTAACTATCGTTCTCTTACAATACAAGTTTTACTTTCTGGCGGTTCATCCTCTTGGGCCTCAAGTCGCCTCTGGGTCATGGGCCGTTAATAGGCTCGTCATGATCCACCATCTTCAATGTATAAACTATCAGTGGTATGAACCGGCCCCTCCTGGGCGGGTCATACCCAATAGTTATATCCCCAACATTAGGCCCCAGGTTGATTTGAACTTGTTCGCATCAATCTTCAATACCTGACTTGTCAAAATTTTGCATCGTCTATTTAATAAATTGTGCTGTAACCCGCCACGACGTCAGCTCAGAGAATCTTCTTAACCCGCCATGCTGTCATTTTGCATTAATTTCGCATGAGGCCCAGAACATCCTAACTGATACTTATCTTAATGAACATCCCGAAAATGGAGGCGTCTGCATAGCCACATGATGATTTCGTCCTCCTCAATTCCCGCGCATGCCTTGCATCCGTCCTATTATAAATAGGGTTGGGGGTCTTTTCCATTCTCCCCCTCTCCTCCTTGTCTTCGTCTTCCTCCTTCACAACACAGTGCACACGCTCGAGCTCCGCTGCCGTCGACCTCCGTCCGCTCTGTCAACTCAAGCTGCTGCATCACCCTGACTGGACTAGAGAATGCCGGCACGCGATCGCTGCCCATCAGCATCCATAAGTCTTATATCCCCATGCCTCAGATACGCATTAGGGTTTTCTTTGTTCCTCGGTGTTCTTCGACGTCCTTCGTTTTCTCCTTTAGATCAAGTAGCTTTTTGATCTGAATAGGGTATGTAACTCATGCAGTAGTAGTTTAGCATTCGTGTTTATCATAAGAATACCTTCTCTCCATAGAAAATCTCATCGGAGCACACGAACTTTTCTGTTGCCGCCACCTTAGGTTTATAATATACCTCATTTTTCGAGCAGCTGTAGATCCAAAATTATAGCTCCAGTCTGTAAAATATGTTCATCCGTTACTTAGCAAAAAAATTTCATTGATAGATTTTAAGAATCATAATTACCATGGCGAATTATACCATAAACCATGACCCGCCATACAACATTAGGCCTCGTTTAAGCCGCCATCATATGCCTCATAACTTGAATAATCCGGCAATATCCTTCCGGCTTAACCATGCTTGCTTATTCATCCTCATAATTCAGTTCTCCGGTTTTAGTGTTTACTTCATGTTCTGAACTTCTGTAGATCCATAGCCATTAACTCTTCACGTCGGTTTAAACAATAATTTGTTACCCGCCAGGTGCCTGCTGGTTCACTCATGTCTTGAATCGTCTTATTTAGGCTGTGCACCCCAATCATGACTAAGACATTTACATCATGTAACTGGATCCCGTTCATCGTCACAGACAAAATGCTTCAAGAATATGTCAAAATCGGCTTTTTACCAACGAAAAATGTCATTCACTGGCGTGCTCCCAAGCTAGATGAAGTGAGACCTCAGTCGCAGGAGAAAGAGATCATTGTTTTCACTGATCACATGAACCGGGGTTTCTCACCGCCCGGGTCAAAATTCTTTCATGACGTTCTGCATTTCTTTCAACTTAATCCTCAAGACATCGGACCCAAGTCCGTATGAAATATCTGCAATTTCCAAGTCTTTTGCGAAGTATATCTTCAAGAGAAACCCAATGTCGAACTCTTCAGAGAGTATTTTTATTTGAACCGCCAGAATGAATTTACTGATGGACCCAACTTAGAACTTGGCAGATTCTCCATTCAGTGGCGGAGAGACGCCATCTTTTCTTATGCTCAGCTTCCAAGACATCCCAAGGACTGGAATCAGACCTGGTTCTATTGCCAGGATACTTCTCCTGCTGACGAGAATCCTTTGTCGGGTTTCCGCGAACAACGGTTGAGCCAAGGCACCCTCTCCCTGAACGGCTCATGATGTCTACTACACAACCTTCTTCTTGTAGACGTTGTTGGGCCTCCAAGTGCAGAGGTTTGTAGGACAGTAGCAAATTTCCCTCAAGTGGATGACCTAAGGTTTATCAATCCATAGGAGGCGTAGGATGAAGATGGTCTCTCTCAAGCAACCCTGCAACCAAATAACAAAGAGTCTCTTGTGTCCCCAACACACCCAATACAATGGTAAATTGTATATGTGCACTAGTTCGGCGAAGAGATAGTGCAACAAGTGGTATATGGATAGTAGATAAAGGTATTTGTAATCTGAAATAATAAAAACAGCAAGGTAGAAAGTGATAAAAGTGAGCGTAAACGGTATTGCAATGTGTGGAAACAAGGCCTAGGGTTCATACTTTCACTAGTGTAAGTTCCCTCAACAATACTAACATAATTGGATCACATAACTATCCCTCAACATGCAGCAAAGAGTCACTCCAAAGTCACTAATAGCAGAGAACGGACGAAGAGATTATGGTAGGGTACGAAACCACCTCAAAGTTATTCTTTCCAATCAATCCGTTGGGCTATTCCTATAAGTGTCACAAACAACCCTAGAGTTCGTACTAGAATAACACCTTAAGACACAAATCAATCAAAACCCTAATGTCACCTAGATACTCCAATGTCACCTCAAGTATCCGTGGGTATGATTATACGATATGCAGCACACAATCTCAGATTCATCTATTCAACCAACACATAGAACCTCAAAGAGTGCCCCAAAGTTCCTACTGGAGAATCACGACGAAAACATGTGCCAACCCCTATGCATAGGTTGATGGGTGGAACCCGCAAGTTGATCACCAAAACATACATCAAGTGAATCACGTGGTATCCCATTGTCACCACAGATACGCACGGCAAGACATACATCAAGTGTTCTCAAATCTTTAAAGACTCAATCCGATAAGATTACTTCAAAGGGGAAACTCAATTCATTACAAGAAAGAAGAGGGGGAGGAGAAACATAAGATCCAACTATAATAGCAAACCTCGCGATACATCAAGATCGTGCCAAATCAAGAACACGAGAGAGAGAGAGAGAGATCAAACACATAGCTACTGGTACATACCCTCAGCCCCGAGGGAGAACTTCTCCCTCCTCGGCATGGAGAGCAATGGGATGATGAAGATGGCCACCGGAGATGGATTGCCCCCTCCGATAGGGTGCCGAAACGGGTCTAGATTGGTTTTTGTGGCTACGGAGGCTTCTGGCGGCGGAACTCCCGATCTATCTTTCGTTCTGGAAGTTTTAGGTCACGTGGAGTTATATAGGTGTAGGAAGTACATCAGGGGAGCCACGAGGGCCCCACGAGACAGGGGGCACGCCCTAGGGGGGTGGGCACGCCCCCACCCTCATGGGCAGCTCGCGTATCTTCTGACATGGGGTCCAAGTCCATCAGGTGTGTTTCCTTCCAAAAATAACTTCTCCAGTTGATTTCGTACCGTTTCCACTCCGCCTGATATTCCTTTTCTTCAAAACACTGAAAGAGGCATAGAACAACAAATCTGGGCTGGGCCTCCGGTTAATAGGTTAGTCCCAAAAGTAATATAAAAGTGGATAATAAAGCCCAATATTGCCGAAAACAGTAGATAATATGGCATGGAGCAATCAAAAATTATAGATACGGTGGAGACGTATCAAGCATCCCCAAGCTTAATTCCTGGTCGTCCTCGAGTAGGTAAATGATAAAAAAGATAATTTTTGATGTGGAATGCTAGTTGGCATAATTTCAATGTAATACTTCTTACTTGTGATATGAATATTCAGATCCGAAAGATTCAAGACAAAAGTTGATATTGACATAAAAATAATAATACTTCAAGCATACTAATAAAGAAATTATGTCTTCTCAAAATAACATGGAAAAAGAAAGATATCCCTACAAAATCATATAGTCTGGCTATGCTCCATCTTCACCACACAAAATATTTAAATCATGCACAACCCCGATGACAAGCCAAGCAATTGTTTCATACTTTTGATGTTCTCAAACTTTTTCAATCTTCACGCAATACATGAGCGTGAGCCATGGATATAGAACTATAGGTGGAATAGAATGGTGGTTGTGGAGAAGACAAAAAGGGAGAAGATTGTCTCACATCGACTAGGCGTATCAATGGGCTATGGAGATGCCCATCAATAGATATCAATGTGAGTGAGTAGGGATTGCCATGCAACGGATGCACTAGACCTATAAATGTATGAAAGCTCAACAAAAGAAACTAGTGGGTGTGCATCCAACTCGCTTGCTCACGAAGACCTAGGGCATTTTGAGGAAGCCCATCATTGGAATATACAAGCCAAGTTCTATAATGAAAGATTCCCACTAGTATATGAAAGTGACAACATAGGAGACTCTCTATCATGAAGATCATGGTGCTACTTTGAAGCACAAGTGTGGTAAAAGGATAGTAGCATTGTTCCTTTTTTATTTTTTTATTTGGCCTTTCTTTTTTTATCCTTTCTTTTTTTTTCTTTTTTTGGGACAATGCTCTATTGAATGATGATCATCACACTTCTATTTATTTAAACTCAATGATTACAACTCGATACTAGAACAAAGTATGACTCTATATGAATGCCTCCGGCGGTGTACCGGGATATGCAATGAATCAAGAGTGAAAAGTATGAAAGAATTATGAACAGTGGCTTTGCCACAAATACAATGTCAACTACATGATCATGATCATGCGTATAATCCAGGGACTGAACATTAGTCATAAAGAACTCATATACTTATTGCAAAAATCTAGAAGTTATCAAAGCAAAGTATTATGGCATGCTCCTAGGGGGATAGATTGGTAGGAAAAGACCATCGCTCGTCCCCGACCACCACTCATAAGGAAGACAATCAATAAACACCTCATGCTCTGACTTCGTTACATAACGGTTCACCATACGTGCATGCTACGGGAATCACAAACTTCAACACAAGTATCTCTCAAATTCACAACTACTCAACTAGCATGATTCTAATATCACCATCTCCATATCTCAAAACAATCATCAAGCATCAAACTTCTCATAGTATTCAACACACTCATAAGAGAATTTTATTATTCATGAATACCTAGCATATTAGGATTTTAAGCAAATTACCATGCGATTTAAGACTCTCAAAATAATCTAAGTGAAGCATGAGAGTTCATCTATTTCTTCAAAATAAAACTACCACCATGCTCTAAAAGATATAAGTGAAGCACTAGAGCAAATGACAAACTACCCCGAAGGATATAAGTGAAGATCAATGAGTAGTTGAATAATTATGCAACTATGTGAAGACTCTCTAACATTTAATAATTTCAGATCTTGGTATTCTATTCAAACAGCAAGCAAAGCAAAATAAAATGACATCTAAGAATAGCAAACATCATGTGAAGAAGCAAAAACTAAGGATCAACCAATACTAACCGATAATTGTTGAAGAAGAAAGGTGGGATGCCAACCGGGGCATCCCCAAGCTTAGATGCTTGAGACTTCTTGAAATATTATCTTGGGGTGCCTTGGGCATCCCCAAGGTTGAGCCTTTGTGTCTCCTTAATTCCTCTCATATCACGGTCTCCCTAAATCTCAAAAGCTTCATCCACACAAAACTCAACAAGGACTCGTGAGATAAGTTAGTATAAACCATTGCCAAAACCTTATCATACTCTACTGTAGCAAATCACTAAAATTATTATTCAACATTGCATACTAAATTCCTCTGCATATTTAATAGTCCTGTCCTCAAATAGAATCATTAAAGAAGCAAACATATGCAAACAATACAAACATAACAGCAATCTGACTAAACAGGATAGTCTGTAAAGAATGCTGCAGAATCCATACTTCCCTAGCTCCAAAAATTATGAAATAAAATTCCCACTGTAGTAAATTTATCAGAGCTTAATATTCAAAAGGTTTCAACATTTTATCACATTCTGAATTTTCTAGGGAATTATTGCAACAGCGGTAAACGTTCTGTTTTCAAACAGCAACATGTATACTTGTAACATAGGCATAGTAAAGGCTATCAATGCCACTTTTATTGAAATAAAAGATGCAAAACATTGTTCTAAATAACAGAAAGAATACCCTAACAAAATAAATTGACGCTCCAATCAAAACACATATCATGTGGCGAATAAATATATAGCTCCAAGTAAAGTTACCGATATAAGTAGACGAAAGAGGGGATGCCTTCCGGGGCATCCCGAAGCTTATGCTCTTGGCTATACTTGAATATTACCTTGGGTTGCCTTGGGAATCCCCAAGCTTAGGCTCTTGCCACTCCTTATTCCATAGTCCATCTAATCCTTCCCCAAAACTTGAAAACTTCACAACACAAAACTTAACAGAAAACTCGTAAGCTCCGTTAGTATAAGAAAATAAATCATCACTTCAAGGTACTGTAATTAACTCATTCTTTATTTATATTGGTGTTAAACCTACTGTATTCCAACTTCTCTATGGTTTATAAACTATTTTACTAGCCATAGATTCATCAAAATAAGCAAACAACACACGAAAAACAGAATCTGTCAAAAACAGAAAAGTCTGTATTAATCTGGATCAAACCTATACTTCTGGACCTCATAAAATTCTCAAATAAATTTATGGACCTGAGGAATTTATCTATTAATCATCTTCAAAAAGAATTAACTAAATATCACTCATCAAATAAAAATTAAAGCAGTTCTCGTGAGCACTAAAGTTTCTGTTTTTTACAGCATGATCAACAAGACTTCACCCAAGTCTTCCCAAAGGTTCTACTTGGCACAAACACTAATTAAAAGCATAGAACCACATATAAACAGAGGCTAGATGTATTATTTATTATTAAACAGGAACAAGAAGCAAGTAACAAAAATAAAGTTGGGTTGCCTCCCAACAAGCGCTATCGTTCAACGCCCCTAGCTAGGCATGATGATTTCAATGATGCTCACATAAAGGATAAGAATTGTAACATAAATAGAGCATCATGAAGAATATGACTAGCACATTTAAGTCTAACATACTTCCTATGCATAGGGATTTTGTGAGCAAACAAATTATGGGAACAATAATCAACTAGCATAGGAAGGCAAAACAAGCATAGCTTCCAAACTTTAAGCACATAGAGAGGAAACTTGATATTATTGCAATTCCTACAAGCATATGTTCCTCCCTCATAGTAATTTTCAGTAGCATCATGAATGAATTCAACAATATAACCAGCACCTAAAGCATTCTTTTCATGATCTACAAGCATAGAAATTTTATTACTCTCCACATAAGCAAAATTCTTCTCATGAATAATAATGGGAGCAAACTCAACAAAATAATTATCATGTGAGGCATAATCCAATTGAAACTAAAATCATGACGACAAGTTTCATGGATATCATTATTCTTTATAGCATACAAGTCATCACAATAATCATCATAGATAGCAACTTTGTTCTCATAATCAATTGGAACCTCTTCTGAAATAGTGGATTCATCACAAAATAAAGTCATGACCTCTCCAAATCCACTTTCATCAATATAATCATCATAAATAGGAGGCGTGCTTTCATCATAATAAATTTGCTCATCAAAACTCGGGGGACAAAAAATACCATCTTCATCAAACATAGCTTCCCCAAGCTTGTGGCTTTGCATATCATTAGCATCATAGATATTCGAGGAATTCATACTAACAACATTGCAATCATGGCCATCATTCAAATATTTAGTGCCAAACATTTTATAGATTTCTACTTCTAGCACTTGAGCACAATTATCCTTTCCATAATACTTACGAAAGATATTAAAAAGGTGAAGCGTATGAGGTAGACTCAATTCCATTTTTTTGTAATTTTCTTTTATAAACTAAACTAGTGATAAAACAAGAAACTAAAAGACTCGATTGCAAGATCTAAATATATACCTTCAAGCGCTAACCTCCCCGGCAACGGCACCAGAAAAGAGCTTGATGTCTACTACACAACCTTCTTCTTGTAGACGTTGTTGGGCCTCCAAGTGCAGAGGTTTGTAGGACAGTAGCAAATTTCCCTCAAGTGGATGACCTAAGGTTTATCAATTCGTAGGAGGCGTAGGATGAAGATGGTCTCTCTCAAGAAACCCTGCAACCAAATAACAAAGAGTCTCTTGTGTCCCCAACACACCCAATACAATGGTAAATTGTATAGGTGCACTAGTTCGGCGAAGAGATAGTGAAACAAGTGGTATATGGACAGTAGATAAAGGTATTTGTAATCTGAAATAATAAAAACAGCAAGGTAGCAAGTGATAAAAGTGAGCATAAACAGTATTGCAATGTGTGGAAATAAGGCCTACGGTTCATACTTTCACTAGTGTAAGTTCCCTCAACAATACTAACATAATTGGATCACATAACTATCCCTCAACATGCAACAAAGAGTCACTCCAAAGTCACTAATAGCGGAGAACGAACGAAGAGATTATGGTAGGGTACGAAACCACCTCAAAGTTATTCTTTCCAATCAATCTGTTGGGCTATTCCTATAAGTGTCACAAACAACCCTAGAGTTCGTACTAGAATAACACCTTAAGACACAAATCAATCAAAACCCTAATGTCACCTAGATACTCCAATGTCACCTCAAGTATCCGTGGGTATGATTATACAATATGCAGCACACAATCTCAGATTCATCTATTCAACCAACATATAGAACCTCAAAGAGTGCCCCAAAGTTCCAACTGGAGAATCACGACGAAAACATGTGCCAACCCCTATGCATAGGTTCATGGGCGGAACCCGCAAGTTGATCACCAAAACATACATCAAGTGAATCACGTGGTATCCCATTGTCACCACAGATACGCACGGCAAGACATACATCAAGTGTTCTCAAATCTTTAAAGACTCAATCTGATAAGATTACTTCAAAGAGGAAACTCAATTCATTACAAGAGAGAAGAGGGGGAGGAGAAACATAAGATCCAACTATAATAGCAAACCTCACGATACATCAAGATCGTGCCAAATCAAGAACAGGAGAGAGAGAGAGAGAGAGATCAAACACATAGCTACTGGTACATACCCTCAGCCTCGAGGGAGAACTTCTCCCTCCTCATCATGGAGAGCACCGGGATGATGAAGATGGCCACCGGGGATGGATTGCCCCCTCCGGCAGGGTGCGGGAATGGGTCTAGATTGGTTTTTGGTGGCTACGGAGGCTTATGGCGGCGGAACTCCTGATCTATCTTTCGTTCTGGAAGTTTTAGGTCACGTGGAGTTATATAGGTGCAGGAAGTACATCAGGGGAGCCATGGGGGCCCCACGAGACAGGGGGCGTGCCCTAGGGGGGTGGGCGCGCCCCCACCCTCGTGGGCAGCTCCCGTATCTTCTGAAGTGGGGTCCAAGTCCATCAGGTGTGTTTCCTTCCAAAAATAACTTCTCCAATTGATTTCATTCCGTTTCGACTCCGTCTGATATTCCTTTTCTTCAAAACACTGAAATAGGCATAAAACAACAAATCTGGGCTGGGCCTCCGGTTAATAGGTTAGTCCCAAAAGTAATATAAAAGTGGATAATAAAGCCCAATATTACCCAAAATAGTAGATAATATGGCCTGGAGCAATCAAAAATTATAGATACGTTGGAGACGTATCAGCTCACCACTGCTGAAAGAGCCAAACTTATGCTTGTCTTTTCAAAGGTTAGAGCTTTATTGGCCAATGGATTGACTGGTGTCGACCTGGTCCGTTGCTGGGTGGCTTGGAGGATTATACCTTTGAGCCATCGGCCTGGTTTAATGTGCACATATAATGGTGATGCCAAAGATCCGCTGCGTTACAGCTCAACACGTTTGACTGATAAAGCAATTAGTGATATGACCAAAACCATTCTCAATGAAAGCTTGGAGAGCTGCTGCAAAGTCGGGCTGAATCCCTTCTGCACACTCAACCCGGCACTGGATGTAAGTCTGTCCGGTTCATCTTTTCACTTTATTATTCATATAACTTTGCAAATCTCCAACCTATATTGTTATTTTTGCATGTTGGATCCACCTTTTGGAAAAGGAACTATGACGAAAAAGTCGCCAAGAAAGCCAGGGCTAAATCTAAAGCCCTGAAGAAGAATAAGAAGAAATCGACTGCATCTGATATGCTGAACCTGGATGAAGATGATTAGTCGGGCGTAGACCTTGATTCACTTGGCTCTTTTTTCAACTATCTTATTGACACTAATTGCTATCAGGATGATGCGGAAACCAGCCAGGCAGGTGATGAAGAGGTAACTATTATTTCCTCCGACTCAGAGCCTTTGCCAAGACAGAAAAATCGACAAGTGATCTGGAAAGTAAGATTTTCTCACCCTTTATCTCACTTGGATCCCAACTTTATTTTGAAGCAACAACAACACGAGAACCGGCGCAGAACTCAGACTAGTGGAGGCGGAGAGCTTTCCTCTGGTTTACCTAACACACCAGCCCCACGCAAACGCCGGAATGAGGTGCTTCAGAATTCCAACTCTTTTTATCCCAAGGCAGGTCTTATTCGTCCACCAATTAATCCTTCTGACTTAAATTATCAGGGGACTTCTCACTCTTCTTTATCTTTGTTTTTTCATGTCTCTGCACATACACTGCTTCCGGCTTTCAAGACTGCCCCTGGGTAAAAAATTTATCTTTGTTTTTTCATGTCTCTATACATATACTGACTTTTTTAATCCTCTTGTAGTGGAATAGCAAAGCCTAGCAAAAAGGCCAAAATAAACAAGCCAACCGAAGACCCCAATACTCATGAACCGGAAAAGCAAGCACCCATATCTGAAGCCTCCATGCAATGCCCGGAGGAACTTGCTGATGACCCGCCACCAGAGAATCTTGGCGACTCCTCTAAACATACAATTGTTGATCGTTTGGGTGCTGAACCACCAAGCCCAATCAAGCCTTCAAAACCGAATATTGAAGAGGTTCTTATCACCGGCACTGGTTTCTGGGAACCGGGGAACCCCAGTGCCCTGGTGTCGTGGAATTGTCACGGCAGATGTCCTCATGAAAGGACTTAGTCGTGGAGCCATCGCTACGGGTTAGCTTGAAAGGGTTAAACCGGACAAGGGGACACGGGAGTTTTATACTAGTTCGGCCCCTTCGATGAAGGTAAAAGCCTATGTCTAGTTGTGATTGGTATTGCTGGGGTTTCGAAGGCCAGGGAGCGAATCCGATTTGTCTGGATTTGAGTTGTCCTTTTTCCCCTCCCTGAACCGCCGCCGGGTCACCCCTTTATATACTCAGGAGGACCCCGGCCGGTCTACAGAGTCCCGAGGCTGGCTCATACAAGTGTCCGCCTCGGTCTCTTCTTTCTTATCTTACAATGCAAGTTTATGCAATCATGGCGGTTTACTATCATGGGCCCTAAATCGCCTGCGGGCTCTGGGCCTCTAAGCTTTATCTGTAAAGAACCATCTTCTGGGTTTCCTTGGGCTTTAGTATAACTGAAGGTGAACCGGCCCCTCGTTGGCGGTTTACCCTCAGTAGTTATATCATCAACATTAGGCCCCAGATTGGTTTGAACCTGTTCATGTCAATCTTCAATCCTTGAATTTTTGGCAATTCTCGTAAACCGCCATATCGTCTTCTCCCTGTGAACCTTGGTGAATCGCCATGACGTCATCTTCTGTTACTGTAATAAATCATTATGACGTCATCCCTATATAAAAAGTTTTTATAAAGATTCCCTTCTCTTTAATTAACTCCGAAGATCGAGGCGATAGCTGCATCCTGTTTTGCCGCTTCCGATTCCTCGATTTTCGTGCCTGCTGTTTTATCCCACTTATAAATAAGACCGGGGTGCCTTCCATTTTCCCCCTTTCCAAACCACATCGTATTCCTCCTCGTGACCCGAAGAACTCAAGTATCGCCGCCGCCGCCGTTGTTGATCTTCCAGTCCGCACCGACTCAGGCCGTTGCATCGACCTGATTCTGACCAGAAATCGACGGCGAACCTCCGCAGCTCGTCCACATCCGTGAGTTCTTCTCCTTCCCCTTCTCAGATCTGCATTGGAACTTTGTTGAGTTCGTCGGCGGTCATCGCCGCCCGATGCAAAACCCTTGTTAGTTTTCACCTCCAATGCTCTGTTTAGATCGTAAAAACAACGTAGAACTGCTGCGGCAACTGTTTGTGCTTATCTTGCATAAAAATAGATCTTATTTCCATTGTTTGGAAGCCCTCTTCGAATGTATGAACTTCTCTGCACTGTTTTAGGTCTAGAAATTTTTCCTTCCAGGGCGACCGTTTGATCCAAAATAATAATTGCAATTTGTGAAACCTGTTTATTCCATACTTAACAAATTTTCATCTTGGGGTTTTGCCTCCAAAAGGCGGTTTATCCTTGAGTGTTGATAATCCGCCGTATGTCATTAGCCTCTCGTAAACCGCCATCTAAACTTTGAATAGCCATGCCCGGTTCACTTCATACATATACCTTGAATTGCCGGTTTATCATTTGATAAACACATACGAACCGCCGATCGTAAACCGTCAATTTTCCTTTTACAGACTTTGTAATATGACTAAGAAATTTGCTGCTTGCAACTCGGATCACAGAAACGCAAATCAATGAATATGTCACCACCGGCACTTTAGCCTCAAAAAATGTCCTCCGTTGGCGAGTTCCTAGCCCTGAATGCCCCCCTGAACCTCAAGATGGAGAAGTGATTGTATTCTTGCAACATTTAGCTCGAGGTTTCAGTCCTCTCGGATCAAAAAATTTCCGGGATGTTCTTGCCAGGCTCCAACTTCATCCTCAAGATATTGGACCAAATTCTATGTCCAACATATGCAATTTCCAAGTATTTTGTGAGGTTTATCTGCAAGAAGAACCCACTGTCGATCTATTTCTAGATCTCTTTCACTTAAACCGCCGGACGGAATTTTCTGATGGACCTAATACTGAAATTGGCGGTGTGTCGATTCAAAAGAGGAAAGAGGTTGACTTTCCTCATGCCAAACTTCACAGCCATCCAAAAGACTGGAACCACACTTGGTTCTACTGTCAAAATACTGCCCCTGCTGAAGAGAATCCTCTACCGGGCTACCGTCCGCACCGACTCAGCAATAATCACCCCTTACCTTAGAGATTGCCTGCCAAAGACCGAGAAGCTTATGCATCTAAACTAGCCAAACTCCGGGCTCTCCTTGCCAACGGTTTAACTGGTGTTGATCTCGTCCATTGCTGGATTTCATGGTGCATTCTCCCTTTAAGCCGCCGGCCCGGATTGATGTTTGAATACACTGGCAACACCAATGATCCTCAATGGTTTAACTCAATAGAACTAACGGACGATGAAGTCAGCGAAAGTGTAAAGAAAATACTCGACGAACCACTCGCCGTATGTACTCAAATTGGTCTGCGTCCTTTTTACGCCTCCAACAAACCGCCAAGGGTAAATATTTTAACCTTGTACTTTTCCTTATTCTTCTCTGCTTTGACACTGCTATAATAATACTTTTGTGCAATCCCAAATGCCAGTAGCTCTTTTTGGAAAAAGAAAACTCAAGACAAAGTAGCTAAGGCTCCTCGTGGTAAGACCAATGTCATCAAGAAAGCTGCCAAAAAGAAAACCGCTGAGTCTTCAGAACCACCAGAAGATGTCGATGACTCGGCTGAAGAGGTAAAGTTTGACTCCCTTGACTTCTATCCATATATTTTACTGATAATGATTACTCCCAGGATGATGCGGAGGCCAGCCATGCAGATCATGTTGAGGTAATTTGTCTTTCTTCTAACTCAGAACTTGTGCCGGTTCAACGATTTCGCCATGCAGTTCGGAAAGTGAAATGCTCTCACCCTGTTGCTCATTTGGATCAAAAACTTTCTTTGAAGACACAGCAAACCGAAGGGCGTCGCACAACCCGGCACAGTGGTCAACAGGTCACTTCTTCTGGTTTACCTCACACCCCAAACCGGAAACGTCGTCCAGAGGTTGCTTGTTCTCCTCAAAAATGTTATCTTTTGAAAGGTTTCTTCCGATGCCCTCTCAATTCATCTCAATCAAATTATCAGGCATCTTCTAATTCGTCTGGCAGTTCATCAACCACTCAGTTGCCTCCACTGAAAACCATCCCTGGATAAGTGTGTAGTCTTCCCTTCTCTTTCATAACTCAGTTGGCCATGCTAATCTTTGTTTTAATATTAGTTCTCAAGCTCGTTTGAGTAAGAACGCCAAGACCAGCGCCCCTACCGATGAATTTGAACCGGAGAAAGCTCCTGAGGATCTTGATAAAAATCTTGATAATCTCATGGATGATTTTACCCGGCCAGAGCCAACTATCAATGCTAATCCGCCGAAAGCTGATCCGGCCATACATGAGGATACCTCAAGTCCACATGTTATGCCTACAAGTCCGGCTGCTGATCCGCTGAAGTCAAGTGCTAATCCGCCAAGCCCACCCAAAGACGATGACGTTATTGTTACTGGCACTGCTTATACTGCTCCGGTTGATCCAGTTGTCTTGGAAAAACATACCGCCAAGGATGAGTTTATTTCAATGGGCAAGAGGAAGATGGAAACTGATATGTCAAAATATGCTAAGCTTTCTGCCCAGGATCTTCATTCCGGTTTCTTGAACCGGCTTTATACAAGTCGAGATAATGAGGCTGACTTGGTAAATCTGATGAAGGAACGTTATGAGGTAAACATTTTCCTCCCTATCTTTGTATTTTCACTGCCTTGTATCCTGTAGCCCTCAAGGGTCGGTTTAATTTGTAAAAACAAACCGGGACTTTGAATTTCCAAACTGCACATTGTTGATTTTTAAGTTTTTTTTGAACAAACACACATTAGCCCCCAAGTGCCAGGATTGAAACTTGTATGAATCCTTGGGACTTTGAAGAAGCGGTAAGAAAGAATTAATCCGCAATAGCCCCCCAAGTGCCAGGATTGAAACTTGTATGAATCCTTGGGACTTTGAATAAGCAGTAAGAAAGAATTAATCCACATTAGCTCCCAAGTGCCAAGTGTAGAACCAGTTGTATGCTTGGGACTTTTGATAAAATATTGAAATGCTCCTCTTGATTTTGGCAGGCTGACATAAACCATCAACGGACGCTTCAAGAAAGTATCAAATCTCACCAAGAAGAATCTTCCAAAGCCAAAGATGAGCTTCGAGCCACTTTAACTTCCATAGAACGACTGAAAGAAGAATTCAAGACGGAACGTGCCAACTGAGACACTGAAAAGGGGACATTGCTGAAACGGGCTGAAGACGCCGAATCTGCACTTAAACCGGTGGCAGAAGAGCTTTCTGGGTTAAAGCGTCAAGTGAACGCCATGACCTCCGCAGTATTTGGTAAGTACTCCTAGCGAAGTATTTGAAATACCCATCTTGTAAGGTGCCGGTTGAAATATGAAATTCTTAAACCGTTGCAAGGAGCCGCATTACTCATCTAGGCTCAGATGTACGGATGAAGCTGAAAGCAGCATATACTCTTCTGGAACAACTTTACACCGGTGCTCAACGGGTCATCTGTGCAGCCTCCTATGACAATCCGGCCCCAACACTAATCAAGGATACTCTAACAAGGCTATCCATGGTACCAGCACAGCTAGAATAGGTGAAGCGATCTGCTGCCAGGGCCGGCGCGTTGTTGGCACTTACCCGAGCCAAAGCATGGATAGCTGACTTGGATCCAGTTGACCTTGCCAAAGGCTTTCCAAGCACACAAGAAAACGGGGCAGATTTTGATGATGCAGCCCTTAAAAGAGTGACAAGGGAGATCCGTCCTCTGGCGAGTCAGCTGGCAGAGGATGCTAACTTGATGGTTCACCGATCTTATTATGATGCCAACAACAAACGGGTTAACCCTGTCATTCCGGAGGCGCAAAATCTTATTCCAGGAATCCGTAAGCACACTTATGCCCATGACATTGATCCGTCAGAACTTATCAGTGAAGAAGCTATCTTTCAGGCCTTAACCCGGATTGACTGGACCACCACAAACTTCCAGCCGCTAGGTGGGGAAGAGGAAGCTGAACCGACGCTAGATGACCCATCAACTTCGCAGCAACATGGTAATGAGACTTGATCCGGCAATTAGAGTGATGCTCCAGAAACCTTGTTCTCCTGGAAACACCATATTTTGGGCCTTCAAGCGCCTTGTAATAAGCTAGTGGAAATACTTTGATCCGTTGCCCTCGTGCAGCGGGATACACTTTGCGTTGATTTGTCATGAGAATTTCAGTACTGGCTTATGTATTTTTACAATATTATGCGATCCTTGTGCCTGCATAAGGAAAATCTGTCCAGGCGGTTTACCACTGGACGGGTCAAAATACCCAACACAACTTGGTAAGCAACTACGGTTGCAGCAATAATAAATCATACCTGTGATATAAAACATTGATGTTGGTTTACCAATTGTGATTTGAAGAAAGGTGAAAACCCAACTTCCACCATGCCATGTTGGTATATATATGATATAGAACCGGGTTGTGATGAACACCGGCCGATTGCTGGAGACAAAGTGTCAAAGCCAGACCGGTTTTGAGGGATGCCGGATTACCTTTAATTGTATATTTTAACAGAAGATCCATAAGCCATGCTGGGTTAAAAAACTCCGGTTTAACGTAGACCTCACAAAAAAGAAAAGTAGGGAAAAAGCAAACAAAAAAAACCATAGTCGAGGCTTTTCGAGGGCTGCCAGGCCCAAATCGAGGCTTTTCATGGGCTGTCAGGCCACTGAGTTAAATCATTCTGGCAAAGCCTTTTAAGATGGCCCTCCAACTAACCATTCATCATTTTAACTTTGACAAGTTCAGGGTCTCAATGAGAGTAACTGTGAAACGTTCGATGGGTCGTGCCAGGATTACCTGGATAGGAGTGGCTTACTTGATGAAGGCAGGTTAACCCGGGGTTTTAGGTGAATACACCAGGCTTCCAAGCCATGGGTCGATACCCAGCTACAAGGGTCCTTTCAAACTCTTTGGTATTTGACGCAAAGAGCCCCCAAGTAACTTTGTGAGCTATGCTCAATGGGTGCCTATGTTTGAGTTGTGCATAGCAACAAGACTCTCTTTGGCCCCTTGGGTGTGAAGCTCCCAAGCTTTGTTGTGGCGTGATATCTACATCAAGAGGGTAGTAACACTATGTTCTCTTTGGTGAATACACCTATGTTTGAACAGGAAGCCCCCACGTTAACAGATATTTGAAGAAAAAACGGCGGAGGCCCTGCTTGATAGCAAGGATGCCGGTTTATTATATTAATCATACTATATACATTGTTGAAATATGTACATATGAAAAGCCTATGGCTTCAAGTGTAATAAGGCCGTAGGAGAGCTATGTTCCATGGCCGCCGGGTCTCCTCCTCAGAGTTACGTGAGTCTTCTCGAATGTCAATGAGGTAGTATGATCCATTGTGCAGATTTTTGCTGACCACAAAAGGCCCTTCCCAAGGTGGGGATAATTTATGCATATCAGTCTAGTCTTGAATGAGCCGAAGTACCAAATCGCCTTCTTGAAAGGTTCTTGCCTTAACCCGGCGGCTGTGATAACACCGCAGGTCTTGCTGATAAACCGCCGACCGAGCCAAAGCCATGTCTCGCTTCTCATCTAACAGGTCCAGCGCCTCTTGGCGTGCTTGCTCGTTATCCGCTTCAACATAATTCGCGACCCGGGGTGAGTCGGAGTCATGAGGAATATCACTTGGGAGGACAGCCTAAGCCCCATAGACCAGGAAAAAGGGTGTATATCCCGTAGATCGCTTTGGGGTGGTATTTATGCTCCATAACACAGATGGTAATTCCTCCACCCAACAACCCGGCGTCCGCTTCAAAGGGACCATGAGCCGAGGCTTGATACCCTTTAGGATTTCTTGATTTGCCCTCTTAGCTTGACCATTGGACTGGGGGTGAGCCACGGATGCTACATCAAGCCGGATGTGCTCTCGTTGGCAGAACTCCTCCATCTCACCTTTAGAAAGGTTTGTACCATTATCTGTGATGATGCTATGTGGAAAGCCGAAACGGAAAATAATCTTTTTGAGAAATTGAACCGCCGTGGCTGGATCACATTTACTGACGGGCTCCGCTTCAACCCATTTGGTGAACTTGTCAACCGCCACCAACAGGTGGGTCTTCTTGTCTTTAGAATGCTTAAAGGGTCCAACCATATCAAGCCCCCAAGTAGAAAACGGCCAAGTGATGGGGATCATGCATAACTCCTGAGCAGGAACATGAGCATGACGTGAAAATTTCTGACAAGTGTCACACTGCTTTACCAAGTCCTCCGCATTAGAATGAGCCGTCAACCAGTAGAACCCGTATCGAAAAGCCTTAGCAACCAAGGACTTTGAGCTGGCATGGTGACCGCAATCCCCTTCATGGATTTCCCATAGTATCTCTTGTCCTTCTTCAAGAGAAACACAACGTTGGAATACGCCTGAAACACTAGAACGGTGCCACTCGCCATTGTGAACAACCATAGACTTAGACCGCCGGACTATCTGCCTGGCGAAAAGTTCATCTTCTGGTAATTCGCCCCGGTTCAGATACACCAAATATGGAACCGTCCAATCCGGAGTGGCATGTAAAACGGCTACCAACTGGGCCTCCAGATCACGAACAGCTAAATCCTCCTCTGTAGGCAACTTTACAGACGGGTTATGCAAGATATCTAGAAAGGTATTAGGTGGTACTGGTTTACGCTGAGATCCCAGTCGGCTTAGAGCATCTGCTGCTTCATTCTTGCGCCAGTTGATGTGCTCCACCTGATAACCCTTAAAGTGACATGCTACAATATCCACCTCGCGCCTATAAGCCGCCATGAGCGGGTCTTTAGAATCCCAAGTACCAGAAACTTGCTGAGCCACCAGATCAGAATCTCCAAAGCATCGAACCCGGCTTAAGTTCATTTCCTTAGCTACACGAAGACCGTGGAGCAAGGCCTTGTACTCCACAGCATTGTTAGTACACGGAAACATTAAGCGGAGAACATAACAAATCTTATCTCCTTGAGTGGAAGTGAGGACAACTCCAGCCCCCGAGCCTTCCAGCTGCCTGGACCCATCAAAGTAAATGGTCCAGTATGTATTATCTGGTTTGTCTTGTGGTGCCTGTAACTCGGTCCAATCATTGATGAAGTCTACAAGCGCCTGAGATTTGATAGCTGTTCGGGGTGTATACCTCAAACCATGGGGACCAAGCTCGATCGCCCACTTCGCAACCCGGCTAGTTGCCTCTCTATTCTAGATTATATCGCCCAAGGGAGCAGAACTGACCACTATGATAGGATGACCTTGAAAATATTGCTTGAGTTTCCAACTTGCCATGAAAACTCCATACACTAGCTTCTGCCAATGCGGATATCTTTGCTTTGATTCGATCAGTACCTCACTGATATAATAAACTGGTCATTGAACCGGATATTCTTTTCTGGCCTCCCTACGCTCAAACACAATCGCCACACTGACCGCCCGGGCGTTGGCAGCCACATACAACAATAGAGGCTCATTATCAACTGGAGCAGCGAGGACTGGCGGTTCAGCTAGCTGCCGCTTCAATTCCTCGAATGCCGCATTGGCGGCGTCAGTCCAGATGAATTTATCCGTTTTCTTCAACATCTGATACAGGGGAATCACCTTCTGTCCCAAACGGCTGATAAATCGGCTGAGGGCTGCAATCCGGCCCGCCAGACGCTGAACATCATTGATACACGCCAGTTTAGCCAAGGATGTGATTGCTTTGATCTTCTCTGGATTTGCCTCAATACCCCTGTTAGACACAAGATAACCCAAAAGTTTGTCTGCCGGAACACCAAAAACGCATTTGTCCGGGTTGAGCATCATCTTGTAAACCCGAAGATTGTCGAACGTCTCCTTGAGATCATTTATCAGGGTTTCCTGCTTCCTGGATTTCACCATGATATCATCCACATAGGCATGAACATTACGCCCGATCTGGTTGTGAAGACAATTCTGCACACAACGCTGGTAGGTTGCTTGGGCACTCTTGAGCCCAAAGGGCACAGAAACATAACAGAAGGCTCCAAAGGGAGTGATGAAGGCTGTTTTCTCCTGGTCCTTAACTGCCATCTTAATCTGATGATAACTTGAATAAGCATCCAGAAAACTCAGGCGCTCAAAACCCGCCGTTGCATCAATAATCTAATCAATACGTGGGAGAGCGAAAGGATCTGCCGGGCAAGCTTTATTCAAATCAGTGTAGTCCACACACATACGCCAAGTGCCATTTTTCTTAAGAACAAGCACCGGATTAGCCGACCATTCAGGATGAAACACTTCGATGATAAACCCCGCTGCCAGCAGCCGGGCTACCTCTTCGCCGATGGGCTTGCGTCTTTCTTCGTTAAAGCGGCGAAGGTACTGTTTGACCGGTTTAAACTTAGGATCAATATTTAGCGTGTGCTCAGCGAGTTCCCTCGGTACACCTGGCATGTCAGAAGGTTTCCATGCAAAGATGTCCCGGTTCTCATGGATGAACTCGATGAGCGCGCTTTCCTATTTCGGATCCAGATTTGTACTGATACTAAACTGCTTGGATGAATCACTAGGGACGAAGTCAACGAGTTTAGTCTCATTAGCCGGTTTGAATGTCAGGGCCGGGTCATGCTCCGTTGTAGGCTTCTTCAGAGGGGTCATGTCCGCCGGATCAACATTGTCTTTATAGAATTTTAGCTCCTCTGTTGCATAAACCGATTCAGCATAGGCCACTTCACCTTCCTCGCAATCCAAGGCAATCTTTCGACTCCCATGTACTATGATCGTCCCCTTATAACCCGGCATTTTGAGCTGTAGATAAACGTAACAGGGCCTCGCCATGAACTTCGCGTAAGCCGGCCGTCCAAATAGCGCGTGATATGGACTCTGGATTTTCACCACCTCAAAGGTCAACGTCTCAGACCTGGAATCAAGCTCATCTCCAAACACAACTTCCAAATCAATCTTCCCCACAGGGTATGCCGATTTACCTGGTACTACACCATGAAAAACAGTGTTTGATGGTTTAAGATTCTTATCTATCAACCCCATGCGACGAAAAGTCTCATAATACAGGATGTTGTTGCTGCTCCCTCCATCCATCAGAACCTTGGTAAACTTATAGCCCCCTACCTGAGGGGCTACCACCAAAGCTAGTTGACCCGGATTGTCAACCCGGGGTGGGTGATCCTCTCTGCTCCATACAATGGGTTGCTCCGACCGTCGTAGATAACGTGGTACGGCCGGTTCAACAGTATTGACTGCCCTCTTGTGAAGTTTCTGATCTCGCTTGCACAAGCTAGTAGTGAACACATGATACTGTTCATTGTTCAACTGCTTGGGGTGACTCTGGTAACCTAACTGTTGCTGATTCCCTTAGTTATTCTGCTGGTTATTACTATGGTTGTTCTGATGGCCCTGGTTGTTCTGAAATCCAGAGCTTGAACCGCCGCCTCCATGGAAACCTGGGCCTAAACCGCCCGGTGGATCCTGACCATACCGGTATAAATCAGAATTTTTGAACTCTCTCATTATGTGACAATCCTTCCAAAGATGTGTGGAAGGGGCCTCCTTGGTTCCATGCTTCGGGCAGGGCTTGCTTAACAAACGCTCCAGATTCATGCCGCGTTGGGGCGGTTTACCTTTGTGACGCTGCATATTTGTGTTAGACACCAAATCTGAATTGTCCACTTTACGCTTACTGTTATTCCCATGGCCCCCTTGGTTGTGGTGCTGCCCTTTTGCACCGTCGTTCTTCTTTCCCTTCTCCAGTTTGTCCTCCTCTGAATCCGGATCCTTGGTATTATCTGAATCGGCATACATAACTAAAGCGGCCATGAGTGTTGACATGTCGTTGCAATGACGTTTGAGCCTTCCCAACTTCTGTTTTAACGGCTTGAAACGGCAATTTCCCTCCAACGTTAATACCGCGGTATCTGCATTAATACGATCTGACGAATGCAAAATCGTCGAGACCCATTTAACCTAATGGGTCGTGGACTCCCCCTCCTCTTGGACACAAGCGGCCAGATCTACAATTGACATCGGCTGCTTGCACGTGTCCTTGAAGTTCCGGATAAACCGACACTTTAATTTGGTCCATGAATCGACAGAGTTGGTTCACAAGCTCTTCAACCAAGTGCGACCTGTTCCTTCCAGCATCATGGTGAAATATTTAGCACATACCGCCTCATCCACATCTAACATCTCCATTGCCATCTCATAGCTCTCCACCCATGCCTCTGGCTGCAAATCGGTGGTGTAATTTGGTATATTACGAGGCCCCTTGAAATCCTTGGGCAATCACACATTACGCAATGCGGGAGTTAAACATGGTACCCCTAGGGAACTGAACATTACCCCTGGCTCCATGGAGGCAGTGGGGTGAACCAGAGTATGTTGTCGGTGGTGCACACTGCTGGACACGGCCGGTTCGTCTTCCAGCGTCTGCTGTAACTCCGGCTTGGTCGGGGAGTGGAATGAATCCTCTCACGGCTATGTGAATACGCTTGCTGTTGATTCAGTGCTGTCTGAAGGAGATCCCTGGCCCGACGCGCTTCCACTGCGACTGGTGATTCGCCGTCGGTTGGGAGATCTGCCAGGCGTGAAGCGGCGGCCACAATATTATCCAATGGGTTGGAATAATGCCCGGGCGGCATTGATGATACAACGTTGTTCTGGCGAGGCAGGTTTGTTGCGCGTGGCTGAACCGGCACTCCTGCTTCCGGTGCCCCTGCCCGGTTTGGCGCGGGTTGGTTACCAGCTCCTGCTCCTAGCGTGTTGAAAAGATTCTGCGGCTCATAAACCGACGGGAGACGTGATCGGTACCTTATTCTCAAGACCTCTTCTGAAGCATTCTGATCTAGTCTAATCCGGTAAGCTTGTGCTTCCAACTCAGCCCGCTCTATGGCCATCCTGGCGTTCTCTGCTGCCAGGTCCGCTTTAGCCTGGGCTATCTGATCTTTCACTTTTAGAATCTCCGCATCGTGCTGATCTCTGGCTGCTGCGTCTACCTCCATGGACACCAGTGCCGCTAGAGCGTCGAACAAATCAGACAAGACTTGGGTCGGAGGCGGTGCCGAGCTTCCTGCACCTGCTGGCGTGGCTGTCGTTGAACCGGAGACTACTGCTGCGACGGTAGATGAATGAGGCGTCGGTCTTGTGCCGGCCATGAAGACAGTGGCCCGGTTTGGCAAACCGGGGGAATCCGGAATACTGTTGCCCTCAGATCCTCCCTCAATCCGGCCGTCATTCAACTGGTAAAGCGATTCGGTTTCTCTGGAAGACTCGTCATCACTACGGACTACGGTTTCTCCATCAGAGATCGGTTCCTTCTCGTAACCCGAACCGTGGACGACACCTACGAAAACATGCCTGGCATCAGGCTGAATCGGTGAAGAACTTGCATGCCGAGCCATCTCGATGATGTCGGTGCAGGTGTCCGGCTCAGGGGCCGGATCGCCGATCTTGCCGATGAAGACGTGAATCCCACC
Organism: Triticum monococcum; assembly: GCA_034509565.1. Taxonomy (NCBI): domain Eukaryota; kingdom Viridiplantae; phylum Streptophyta; class Magnoliopsida; order Poales; family Poaceae; genus Triticum; species Triticum monococcum. Next base: position 635,320,041 of record CM067847.1, on the reverse strand, counting down.
AAAGGGGACCCGGTACCCGTATTCCACTGAATTAGCCTCGGGACCCCATCCTGCGTTGTCAATGTAGAGCTTGCCGCGACGACTCTTCGTCATCCGGCCCACAACGTTTCCCTTAAGTCCATTGAAGCTGCCCTTCAAGAACTCGAAACCATCATGCGATAGCCCCACGGTGGGCGCCAACTATCGTGGAATTGTCACGGCAGATGTCCTCATGAAAGGACTTAGTCGTGGAGCCATCGCTACAGGTTAGCTTGAAAGGGTTAAACCAGACAAGGGGACACAGGAGTTTTATACTAGTTCGGCCCCTTCGATGAAGGTAAAAGCCTACGTCTAGATGTGATTGGTATTGCTGGGGTTTCGAAGGCCAGGGAGCGAATCCGCTTTGTCTGGCTTCGAGTTGTCCTTTTCCCCTCCCTGAACCACCGCCGAGTCACCCCTTTATATACTCAGGAGGACCCTGGCCGGTCTACAGAGTCCCGAGGCTGGCTCATACAAGTGTCCGCCTCGGTCTCTTCTTTCTTATCTTACAATGCAAGTTTATGCAATCATGGCGGTTTACTATCATGGGCCCTAAATCGCCTGCGGGCTCTGGGCCTCTAAGCTTCATCTGTAAAGCGCCATCTTCTGGGTTTCCTTAGGCTTTAGTATAACTGAAGGTGAACCGGCCCCTCGTTGGCGGTTTACCCTCAGTAGTTATATCCTCAACACCTGGCGAAACACTCTGCCAAAGAAGAACTGATCAAGAAACACAAAGTCAAATTTGACATGGCCAATTATTCTCATCTGAGCATTAGTGAAGTACTCTCTAGTTATCTCAGTCAAGTGCACACTAGCCGCGATCTAGAGATTGACATGGTCAGACACATGCACCACAAATATGAGGTATAAACTTCTGCCTTGTCTATAAGATATATTCCTTCATCCCGCAAGTCTACTGAATATGATAGAATGAAATATATTGTAGACTTTTAGATATGTATCAAAATGAAAACCTGTAGCCCCAAGGGGCCGACTTAAACGTATGAAGTTAAGCCAGGACTTTCATATAACAAGGATCAACTTTGCACCTGTAGCCCCCAAGGGCCGGTTTAATCATCATGAATAAACCAGGACTTATCACTGTCACTGCTTCATAAAGAAACTTTCTACACCCATTAGCCCGCAAGTGCCAAGTGCTATTGCTTGCAATGGGCTTGGGACTTTCCTTTGTATAAAACTATAGCATAACTGTGAATATTTGTTTCAATCTTCTACTTACAGGAGGCCTCCAGTCATTTTCAATCTCAGTTGACCGATTTAAAAACCCGGCTTAAAACACAAGAAGCTAAGACCTGGAAGGCTGACTCCAAATTCAAGTTTAGCTTGAATGAAATAGAGAAGCTGATAACTGGGTTTAATACCGAGAAAGCCGCCTAGGCTGAAGAAAAGGCTGCCCTGATACAGAGGGCTGAAAAGGCTGAACATGCCCTAGGAGCAACAATCTTGGCCAAGAAATGTTGATTTAGCTCAAGGAGCTTTATACCTTGATGAAGCAACTATACACGGGTGCTCAACACACAATAGCCACCATCTCACCAACCAATCAAGCGCCATCCCTACTCAGTGATGTTCTAAGCAAACTTTCTGTCCTGCCCGCCCGAATGGAAGAAATCAAGCGGTCAGCCGCTAGAGCCGGTGCCATTACTGCTTTAAGCCAGGCTAAAGCGTGGCAGGCAGAATTAGAGCCGGCAGAGTTGACCACTGGTTGCCCCAGCTTCAAAGAGGACAGGTCTCCCTTTGATAAGAAGGATTTTGCTGCTTCTATACAGGAGATGCGTCCGCTGGCGAGTCTTATTGCTGATGAAACAGATATGTCAAAGTACCAGGTGGCTTATACGACCAACAATCAAAAAATGCCAACGCCGGCTTACAAAATTGTGGATCTCATCCCTCTAATCCGAAGCATACTTTCGCCCTTGAAATCGATCCGTCTGAACTTATCGATGACAAAGCTGAATTTCAAGCCTTGATTGGCATCAATTGGTCGTCGCCTAACTTCTAGACGACGGAGGAAAAATAAGAACCGGCGTGGGATGACCCGGAAGCTTCAAGCCGCCAAAACCAGGAAAATTGATCTGCTGGGTGGTTCATAATCTGTATCATCAGAGTTTGTCTGGAAAAACATTCCATCATATGGGCTCACAGAGTCATGTAATAGGCTAGTTAAACAATGCTCTGCCGTGCCATCGTGCACGTTTTATTTGCATAACATTGCCGATCCATCATGTGAAGATCTGCCACTTATGTTCATAATACCATCAATTATGCAGACTATACTAATCATGTTTTCCTGCACAAAATACGGTAATAGGTGCCCTGGCGGTTTACCCCAGGGCGGGTCACAATACCCCATATAAAAACTACTGATGACTAAAGAGTCCAAAACCAGGGCCGGTTTATCAAAAACCTCATATAATCACAACAAAAATCATACATGTGATATTGGTTCACACTGACGGCTTATGATACGTCGTGCAGTAAGGGTAACAGCCCAAAGATTGAGAGCACAACGCCCTGTTCAATTTATTGATACCGCCGGTTTACAACGCCATATGCAGCAAGGGGTAACATCCCTAAGCTTAGAGCATAATACTCCAAGCACATAATCATCACTCACTGGCGACTTAAAGTCCAAAACCAGGCCGGGTTAATAAAACTCCGGATAGATTTATATATGAACCATAAGGCAACATGGCCCTAATCAGTTTTTCAACCATGTACCAACATGGCACAAAAGATGACCTCAAAAAAATGTTCAAAGCCAAAAAGAAAAAATCAAGGCATTCATAGGCTGCCAGGCCTCAATTTCAAGTGCTATTCAAGGGCCGCATAGACGCTGAGTTAAACTTAATTCAAACCCGTAAGCCAGACCTCAAATGACCAATCGCCATTTTAACTTTGACAAATTCAGGGTCTTTATAAGATTGATTGTCAAGAGTACGACTTGTCATTCTAGGATTACCTGGTCGGAGTGGCAGGCAAACAAAGGCAGGATAACCAGAATTTTTGGTGAATACACCTGGCGTCCAAGCCTTTTACAAGGGATAACAAAGCTCTGGTTCATTAACAAGGACCCCCAAGTAATATTTTATTCCAGGCGTATAAGCCGGAATATTAGGGTAGTCATAGCTATGCTCAATGAGCAGGAAGCCCCCAAGTATTTTATAATCATGGCGTACAAGCTGGATCAAGAGGGTAGTGATAGCTACGCTCAATAAGTAGGAAGCCCCCAAGTGATCTTATGAAGTGACAATAAAGACTCATATTCTCATAAATGAAACGATAGAGGCCCTCAATTATCAGGGATGCCCGCTTTATTATATTCATCATAATATATACATTGAAAAAGTATGTACATCACAAGAGCCTGTGGCTCAGGTGTAATAAGGCCGAAGATGAGCAATATTCCATGCCGGCGGGTCTCCTCCTCCGACGTGCGTGAGTCCTTGTGGTCTCAAACATCGACAAGGTAGTATGACCCGTTGTTCAAAATTTTACTGACCACAAAGGGCCCTTCCCAAGGTGGGGATATCTTGTGCATGTCAGTTTGTTCCTGGATGAGCCGGAGCACCAATCTCCATCTTGAAAGGTCCTGGTTTTAACCCGGCGGCAATGATAATGACGTAGATCTTGCTGGTAAATCGCCGAACGAGCCGCCACACGGTCACGCTCCTCATCCAACAGGTCAAGAGCATCTTGACGTGCTTTTTCATTATCAGCTTCAACATAAGCTGCCACACGGGGCGAGTCGTGATGGATGTCACCAGGGAGAACCGCCTCTGCTCCATAAACCATGAGAAGGGCATTGTCGGTGTCAAAACCGGCGGATCTCGGGTAGGGGGTCCCGAACTGTGCGTCTAGGCGGATGGTAACAGGAGGCGGGGGACATGATGTTTTTACCCAGGTTCGGGCCCTCTCGATGGAGGTAATACCCTACTCCTGCTTGATTGATCTTGATGATATGAGTATTACTAGAGTTGATCTACCACGAGATCGAAGAGGCTAAACCCTAGAAGCTAGGCGATGGTATGATTGTTGTTCTTGGTCCTATGGACTAAACCCTCCGGTTTATATAGACACCGGAGGGGGCTAGGGTTACACAGAGTCGGTTACAAGGAAGGAGATCTACATATCCGTATTGCCAAGCTTGCCTTCCATGCCAAGGAGAGTCCCATCCGGACACGGGACGAAGTCTTCAATCTTGTATCTTCATAGTCCAACAGTCCGGCCAAAGGATATAATCCGGCTGTCCGGATACCCCCTAATCCAGGACTCCCTCAGTAGCCCCTGAACCAGGCTTCAATGACGATGAGTCCGGCGTGCAGATTGTCTCCAACATTGCAAGGCGGGTTCCTCCTCTGAATACTTCATAGAAGATTTTCAACACGAGGATCATGTCCGGATCTGCAAAACAAGTTCCACATACAACCGTAGAGAGAATAATATTTCCACAAATCTAATCTGCCGACGCGTTTCACAGTGTGACAACACACCACAACCAGGCCACCATCTGAATCGTTTTTCACAACCAAACTCAGCGTGTTTCGCGAGGCGGTTTCCTTGGCACGTCTTGTCGAAGCAGAGATCGTGGCCCCTTGTTACGGGATTTCCATCAATACGGACGTGGGTAACCGAACTGCACCATCAATTGCGGCGCTTGGGGGATAAGCGAGTTTTACCAGGCTGGTGGGGGCGCATAGTTTTCGTCCGCCCTTATAAAGGGATAAGGGTTTACGTTTTTCTTCCCACGCCTTCTTCCTCCTTGCTCATCCACTCTCGCGCACTCGAGCTCCAGCGCCCAAGTCCACATCCTTCTCCTCTACTCTCTCCAAACATGTCCGGAGCGGGAGGAAAGTGGATGGTCTCCTCCGTCACGGAGGGAGACATCAAAAAGCTACGGATATCACGCACCGGCTGCCAGCCACGGGGCAAATCATCCCTACCCCGAAACCTTACGAAAGGGTGGTTTTCCTCACCCACTTCGTCCGCGGACTGGGGTTCCCCTCCATCCATTTGTCCGCGGGCTTATGTTCTATTATGGGCTGGACTTCCATGATCTGGCCCCGAATTTCATCCTCTACATCTCGGCGTTCATCGTCGTGTGTGAGGCTTTCCTCCACGTCCGACCCCACTTCGGCCTGTGGCTGAAGACCTTCAATGTCAAACCGAATGTAGTAGGCGGACAACAAGCGGAATGCGGCGGAGCCATGGTGGGCAAAATGCCCAACGTTACATGGCTCGAGGGCTCCTACGTGGAGACCATAAAGGGGTGGCAATCGGGGTGGTTCTACATCACCGAGCCGCACGACACCAACTGGGTGGCGGCCCCCCGAGTTTCGATCCGGAATCCCCATCTCAGGACCCCGATTCCAGGTCACATCGATCTAGCTGGTAACACCTCATATCACTTTGCGGCCTCACGCAGGGTATTCCCACGGGTGTCGCCTTACCATGGCCCGGGACCGTTTGCGCCTTTTGGCTCACGTATATGATAGTGTTGCTAGCATCCATATGACAGAGAACCCGGGCCGACATGGCTAGTCATGAACCCAAAGCGGCACCAACCTATGGGTAAACCCTAATCCTGGCTCTGACACCACTTCTATGAGAACCCGGAAATTATTTCCAGACCATCCTTTGTATATTTGTCAATCCAGGATCAACTTGACAACACAGCAAAAATGGTATCATTGCAGAACAATAAAATAAGTATAAGTTTAATAACTCTTGCCACAAGGCATACATAGTGAAATGTCTCATGACATTTATTACAACCAGAAACATGGCGGAATATATAAATACGTAGTGACTCCATCTCAGCCACAGACAGTCGATTTAGTCAACGTGTCCTCACTCCTCAGGATCATCATAATAGTCATAGTCGACGCCCTCGTCTTCATAGATCTATGTTGTTCAACAAAAGTATTGGCATGAGTACACTACGTACTCAACATGCCTCCCACGGGGAAGGACCTAATAACTACATGTGGCTTCAAAGGAAGGCTGTATGGCTCATTTGCGTAAAGCTAATTTTGTTTAACAAATAAAACAGTTGGATAAAAGCAATTTTAGATGAAAACATGTTTATCTTCAGAACAACTTTCATCAAGTGAGGATCCTCGATCAACCCACGTCGTTCATAGGTTTCAAGAATAGGGGCAAAGAGGGAATAAGCAAGACAATTCCTGTACGTCAAGAAAGATTCATGTGTCGTCCATGACCGTGGACACGGCTATTCGAATAGTTTTACACTCTGCAGAGGTTGTACACTTTACCCACATGACACAATCCCGACTTGTTGTCACCAGTGGCCGCTGGTATAGTACTCCATTTGGTGTACCAGCAGGGGGGTTGTGACGAGGTCTTTGGACTAGATCCCCCAAAGATGTGACATGCCCATCGGGTCTGGTGCACGGAACTAAGAGTACGTTCTCAAACCGGTCCCCCCATCTGTGTCGAGGATACTCCTCGCAAGGCATCTATCCCATCTGCGGTACGGCGACATCGACACCTAACGCTGACTAGCTTACTTGACCAAGCCAGTGCCCATATAGCATGTGGCTGTACTGTTATCACAATCTTCAAATCCAGGACTTATTAGGCCTTATGCGGCACGGACGACTGATTGCCCCCTTCAACTTGTGAAGGGCAGCCAATCGCTCCTTCAATCCTTGATTCAGCTGTCGCCCTCACCAGTATTCAGATGGTAAGTTTCACCCAGAGTAGAAGAGGATAGAGAAGGTCAACAAGGGCCAACTGGCCTAGCTCAGCATTAAGTTTCAACTGTCAATGACTCGGAGGTCATTCAACAAGGCACCTACAGGGTGATAAGCATGGCTAAGCATTTCTACTCTACCGGAATTATATACTTCTACTCAGGTGTCAAGTAAATAGGCGACAAGCGGATCAGGGTAATGTGTCAATTGACATGCTAGCTACAAGAATTAAAATAGCATGCACATAGCAACAATAAAAATCAATGCAATTTTGCAAACCATAGGATAAGTGTGATCAAAGAAGGAGGCATGCCTTCGTTGTCGAGTTCCCCGTTTCCTTCTTCCTCGTAGTGCTCCTCTCCCGTACCGTCGCCTCCTACTCGTAGTAACAGCAAAGCACAATAAATAACAAGCAATAAAATCCAATAACATCCAATGAAATAAAAAAATAGGAAGGATTGGTTGGAAGATGTGGATGGATATGGAGATTTCGAAGGAGGTAGATCAATTGATGATGAGTAGAGGGATTGAATGGATTGGTTGGGTATAGGTTAATCCGGACTAAGTAAAACTCGGTCATCATGTCTAACATTCTAAATAGCAATACGCTAACTGAACTTTAATAGTGCCTAATACAAATACTTCGGCTAACTATAAAGAAAAGACAAAATAATGACTCACGTGACACAAACACAAAACAATAACTATCCTATGCATATGAACGACACGACTCAACATAGCATGGCAATTCAAATTTACCCACAAATCAATATTTATATAAAATCTAAATATTTATAATGGTTAAAACATCAACTATAGAATTTAACAACAAGCGTCTTAATTAAAAGTCAACCAAGGTACTACCTAAACAAACTCGTTAAGTTACAAAACACCAAACAATAGCACAATCCTAAAGAAATGCTAAAACATAATAGACTCAAATCATGTAGCATATAATTAAAATAATCTAGATACATTTGAAGAAAATGGATCAACAATAATCTAGTCATAGCATGATCAACTCTTGTAACAAAAATCATGCACATGATATAACTCACAACACAACCTAGACTCAATCAAACTAATTTAAACAATAATTCTATAAACGTTCTGAAACTAAACTGGAACATAAATATTCTACGCATGACAATATTATTTAGAAAGTACGCATGCATATACTATGTCTATGAACAAATAAAAATTATCGCACTTCACTAACATGCATCAAAAATAATAATTGTACAACTAGTTCTAGAAATTCTATGACCAATTCTAATATATCCTACAATCACTCAACAATATTTAGGACAAACCCTAAGCATGCTACGGACATGACAATAAGACATAAACAATTTTGCATGATTACTTATATAAAACATCATACACACTTAATAAAAAAATAACACAATTAAACATCTATTCAAACAAAACAATTAACTCGTTCCTAGCATCATGGAAACAACCTATGGGTTTAGCATTGGTTTTGGCTCACCGAGTAGTCGTTGGAGATGGAACCGGTGGTGTTGAGAGAGCGAGCGCCGGTGCGCGTCGTCGTCGTTGTCCGAACTCCAGTGATGAAGAGATGGTGGTGAGTGATGCTCCTAATGACGAGAAGGCACCGGGACACGGATGGACATAACGGACGATCGGCGGGTGACGTCGACGTTAGTCCCGAATAGAGCAGCGGCACGGCTCCATTGTGCACGCGGCCAATGATTGCCAACGACTGGGAAATGATGTCTAGGAGGTAGGCTTTGGCAAGGGGATTCTGTTGGTGGGAGGAATTGGACTAGGATGCTCACAATAGGCGACGGTAGTCGAAGAACAGTAGAGATGGGGCTGTATTGTGGGGTGGATTACGAGTGATTGGAAAGGAATTGGAGGATGGGATGATGGGGCTTTTATAGAGGTGCTCCTGGCACACGTCGTGACGCGAAGGGTGTGCCGAATGGTAGCCGGAGGAGAGAGATCAGGAGGTGAATGCCATTGTTGGGCCAATAACTTCGTCAGTTACTTGCATGAGATTAAGCTCATCATGAGTGGAGCCATTAGACTAAACGCACTCGTCGTTGAGTGGGGAGTAAATCTTGTGTTGATGACGAATGGAAACGATGAAGGGATTAATGGGATTTGAAGGGAAAAGAAGAGGCAACCATGGAGGTTTCTTCTCTGTAACATGTATGTGCACGCGTGCGGGAGGAAGGAGAAGAGTCGAGCCGTCCGCTCGCTCGCTCACTCGGCTGGGCCGCTAGCCTGCTGGTTGGGCCTTGGGCCAAGTCTCTTTGGTGGTTGGACACAAAAAACAAAGAGAAGAGATGGCCCAGTGCATACATGCATGTGTGTGACCAATTTTGGTGCATACGTGCAATAGGCCAACAACGGCTAGGCTAGGATGCACGTATTGTTCAAGGACCAATAAAAGAAAGATAAACTAAAGAAGAGAGAAGAAAAGAAAATCAATATAATATAATATTGATTTCTTTTACTAGGGTTGCTACAAGAGGAACCGAAACAAAGACAACTAAAAAGTCTTCAAGAATCCAAGAAATCAAAGTAACAAAAAAACTTAAATGAAATATTACGAATGGATAAATTGACTCAGGATATTACGAAAAATATTTTCCACCTGACATGTGCTAAATTATTTCCAAAAAACTTGGTATTAATTTTAGAAATCTCCAAAATATATAATTAACGATTACGTTGCAACATCCTTTGGCTTCAAAAAATGAACTCTCGAAAAAAATCAGGATGTTACAACTCTACCCCCCTTACAAGGAATCTCGTCCCCGAGATTCAGGCTGACTAGTGAGAATAGGTTTGGGTTAGCTTATCCCTCGACATAGTTCTTCTCAGAAACTTGGAATCACTGTTGATTCTGGTCTTGATGGAAAGCAACCTCGGGGTCTTAATTGGAGATACTTTGATTATCCATACTATCTCTAGCTTGCTCAAGGCTTGTAAGCGGTCCTTCGGTCTTGGCGATGGTAATCTGATGACTTCTCTGAGTGGTTAAAGTTCTTCTCTCTTGCCCTTCTTCTTTAGGTCAAGCTTTGGTGCGGATAGACTAATTGATCCTTCCTTCAGGTTGAACTTACAACTTACAGTAGGTTGAGTGAAGGTCTTCAAATCATCGTCTTCTTTTGCATATGAAGGTCTTCAAATCTTCAATCTTGACACAATCATTGTCTACTACCCCCCTTTAAAGTGATTTTCCATAAGGTTCACTTTGATAATAGATCTCCAGGCGTGTTGTTGCAACTTCATTCATCTCAAGGCGACCTCCAGGGTGTATAGAGAAGAGGGAAAGAGGAGTAGAAGAATCCTACAAAAGGTAGAGGTACCCAAGAAGATAAACAAAAGATAACACCGAGATAACCATGAAGCCATCCAAATAAAACTCAAAAGCAACTCTTTTTGGCAAACATGGTTTTAGTATGACTGCATAGGAAAACACCCAAAAAATATGCAAACAATACTAACACACAAAAGGTTTTGCGTCTACAAGCTACGGGTTCTATCACTACAGGGGTGTTAACCAACTTAATCCTATAGGACTAGTCACAACAAATCTTGGGCCAAATCTTCGACGTTAATGATTGGATCATGATCGACGATTGTTGACTTCTTGATTCCTCGACGTGTCTTTTCTCAGGACAATGTTGCTACTTGAAGCTTCCGGGGTTGAAGTATCTTGAAATTCCTGGCACATCTTGTGAAGCTTCTAACTTTTCAACACCAAGGGCTGGAAAGGGTTTCATATTATAAGGAAGAAGGTAGAAAAGTAGAGTTTAAATTTCAATTGAGTAAGATGAGATGACAATAGCAATAGTGAAGGAGAAGTGTATGAGAATGATCCTTTTCAAAATAGTTTTCTTGTAAAAGTAGTCCCTAAGGCTTTCCATTTCTAACTAAGGCCACGCAACTAGGTCGACATCGGCTCTGATACCATTTCTGTGAGAACTCGGAAATTATTTCCAGACCCTACTGTGTATATTTGTCAATCCAGGATCAACTTGACAACACAGCGGAAATGGTATCATTGCAGAACAATAAAATAAGTATAAGTTTAATAACTCTTGCCACAAGGCATACATAGTGAAATGTCTCATGACATTTATTACAACCAGAAACACAGCGGAATATATAAATACGTAGCGACTCCATCTCAGCCACAGGAAGTCGATGTAGTCAACGTGTCCTCACTCCTCAGGATCATCATAATAGTCGTAGTTGACGCCCTCGTCTTCATAGATCTCTGTTGTTCCACAAAAGTATTGCCATGAGTACATTACGTACTCAACATGCCTCCCATGGGGAAGGACCTAATAACTACATGTGGCTTCAAAGCAAGGCTGTATGGCTCATTTGCGTAAAGCTAATTTTGTTTAACAAATAAAGTAGTTGGATAAAAGCAATTTTAGATGAAAACATGTTTATCTTCAGAACAACTTTCATCAAGTGAGGATCCTCGATCAACCCACGTCCTTCATAGGTTTCAAGAATAGGGGCAAAGAGGGAATAAGCAAGACAGGTCTTGTACGTCAAGAAAGATTCATGTGTTGTCTATGACCGTGGACACGGCTATTCTAATAGTTTTACACTCTGTAGAGGTTGTACACTTTACCCACACGACACAATCCCAACTTGTTGCCACCAGTGGCCGCTGGTATAGTACTCCATTTGGTGTACCGGCAGGGGGATTGTGACGAGGTCTTTGGACTAGATCCCCCAAAGATGTGACATGCCCACCGGGTCTGGCGCACGGAACTGAGAGTACGACCTCAAACCGGTCCCCCCATCTATGCCGAGGATACTCCTCGCAAGGCAGCTATCCCATCTGCGGTACGGCGACATCGACACCTATGGCTGACTAGCTTACTTGACCAAGCCAGTGCCCATATAGCATATGGTTGTACTGTTATCACAATCTTCAAATCCAAGACTTATTAGGCCTTATGCGGCACGGACGACTGATTGCCCCCTTCAACTTGTGAAGGGCAGCCAATCGCTCCTTCAATCCTTGATTCAGCTGTCTCCCTCACCAATATTCAGATGGTAAGTTTCACCCAGAGTAGAAGAGGATAGAGAAGGTCAACAAGGGCCAACTGGCTTAGCTCAGCATTAAGTTTCAACTGTCAATGACTCGGAGGTCATTCAACAAGGCACCTACAGGGTGATAAGCATGGCTAAGCATTTCTACTCTACTGGAATTATATACTTCTACTCAGGTGTCAAGAAAATAGGCGACAAGCGGATCAGGGTAATGTGTCAATTGACATGCTAGCTACGAGAATTAAAATAGCATGCACATAGCAACAATAAAACTCAATGCAATTTTGCAAACCATAGGATAAGTATGATCAAAGAAGGAGGCATGCCTTCGTTGTCGAGTTCCCCGTTTCCTTCTTCCTCGCAGTGCTCCTCTCCCGTACCGTCGCCTCCTACTCGTAGTAACGGCGAAGCACAATAAATAACAAGCAATAAAATCCAATAACATCCAATGAAATAACAAAATAGGAAGGATTGGTAGAAAGATGTGGATGGATATGGAGATTTCGAAGGAGGTAGATCGATTGATGATGAGTACAGGGATTGAATGGATTGGTTGGGTCTAGGTTTATCCGGACTAAGTAAAACTCAGCCATCATGTCTAACGTTCTAAATAGCAATACGCTAACTGAACTTTAATAGTGCCCAATACAAATACTTCGGCTAACTATAAAGAATAGACAAAATAATGACTCACGTGACACAAACACAAAACAATAACTATCCTATGCATTTGAACGACACGACTCAACATAGCATGGCAATACAAATTTACCCACAAATAAATATTTATATAAAATCTAAATATTTATAATGGTTAAAACATCAACTGTAGAATTTAACAACAAGCGTCTTAAAAGTCAACCAAGCTACTTCCTAAACAAACTCGTTAAGTTACAAAACATCAAACAATAGCACGATCCTAAAGAAATGCTAAAACATAATAGACTCAAATCATGTAGCATATAATTAAAATAATCTAGATACATTTGAAGCAAATGGATCAACAATAATCTAGTCATAACAAGATCAACTCTTGTAACAAAAATCATGCACATGATATAACTCACAACACCACCTAGACTCAATCAAACTAATTTAAACAATAATTCTACAATCGTTCTGAAACTAAACTGGAACATAAATATTGCTACGCATGACAATATTATTTAGAAAGTACGCATGCATATACTGTGTCTATGAACAAATAAAAATTATCGTACTTCACTAACATGCATCAAAAATAATAATTGTACAACTAGTTCTAGAAATTCTATGACCAATTCTAATCTATCCTACAACCACTCAACAATATTTAGGACAAACCCTAAGCATGCTACGGACATGACAATAAGACATAAACAATTTTGCATGATTACTTATATAAAACATCATACACACTTAATAAAAAATAACACAATTAAACACCTATTCAAACAAAACAATTAACTCGTTCCTAGCATCATCGAAACAGCCTATGGGTTTAGCATTGGTTTTGGGTCACCGAGTAGTCGTTGGAGATGGAACCGGTGGTGTTGAGCGAGTGAGCGCCGGTGCGCGTCGTCGTCGACCTCCGAACTCCGGTGATGAAGAGATGGTGGTGAGTGATGCTCCTAGTGACGAGAAGGCACCGGGACACGGATGGACATAACGGACGATCGGCGGGTGACGTCGACGTTAGTCCCGAATAGAGCAGCGGCACGGCTCCATTGTGCGCGCGGCCAATGATTGGCAACGACTGGGAAATGATGTCTAGGAGGTAGGCTTTGGCAAGGGGATTCTGTTGGTGGGAGGAATTGGACTAGGATGCTCACCTTAGGGGACCGTAGTCGAAGAACAGTAGAGATGGGGCTGTATTGCAGGGTGGATTACGAGTGATTGGAAAGGAATTGGAGGATGGGATGATGGGGCTTTTATAGAGGTGCTCCTGGCGCATGTCGTGACGCGAAGGGTCTGCCGAATGGTAGCCGGAGGAGAGAGATCAGGAGGTGAATACCATTGTTGGGCCAATAACTTCGTCAGTTACTTGCATGAGATTAAGCGCATCATGAGTGGAGCCATTAGACTGAACGGACTCGTCGTTGAGTGGGGAGTAAATCTTGTGTTGATGACGAATGGAAACGATGAAGGGATTAATGGGATTTGAAGGGAAAAGAAGAGGCAACCATGGAGGTTTCTTCTCTGTAACATGTGCGTGCACGCGTGCGGGAGGAAGGAGAAGAGCCGAGCCGTCCGCTCGCTCGCTCACTCGGCTGGGCCGCTAGCCTGCTGGCCTGCTGGTTGGGCCTTGGGCCAAGTCTCTTTGGTCGCTGGACACAAAAAAAACAAAGAGAAGAGATGGCCCAGTGCATACGTGAATGTGTGTGACCAATTTTGGTGCATACATGCAATAGGCCAACAACGGCTAGGCTAGGATGCACGTATTGTTCAAGGACCAATAAAAGAAAGAGAAACTAAAGAAGAGAGACGAAAAGAAAATCAATATAATATAATATTGATTTCTTTTACTAGGGTTGCTACAAGAGGAACCGAAACAAAGACAACTAAAAAGTCTTCAAGAATCCAAGAAATCAAAGTAACAAAAAAAACTTAAATGAAATATTACGAACGAATAAATCGACTCAGGATATTACGGAAAATATTTTCCACCTGACTTGTGCTAAATTAATTCCAAACAACTTGGTATTAATTTGAGCAATCTCCAAAATATATAATTAAAGATTACGTTGCAACATCCCTTGGCTTAAAAAATGAACTCTCGAAAAAAATCAGGATGTTACAACTCTACCCCCCTTACAAGGAATCTCGTCCCCGAGATTCAGGCTAACTAATGAGAATAGGTTTGGGTTAGCTTATCCCTCGACATAGTTCTTCTCAGAAACTTGGAATCACTGTTGATTCTGGTCTTGATGGAAAGCAACCTCGGGGTCTTAATTGGAGATACTTTGATTATCCATACTATCTCTAGCTTGCTCAAGGCTTGTAAGCGGTCCTTCAGTCTTGGCGATGGTAATCTGATGACTTCTCTGAATGGTTAAAGTTCTTCTCTATTGCCCTTCTTCTTTAGGTCAAGCTTTGGTGCGGACAGACTAATTGATCCTTCCTTCAGGTTGAACTTACAACTTACAGTAGGTTGAGTGAAGGTCTTCAAATCTTCATCTTCTTTTGCAAATGAAGGTCTTCAAATCTTCAATATTGACACAATCATTGTCTACTACCCCCCTTAAAAGTGATTTTCCATAAGGTTCACTTTGATAATAGATCTCCAGGCGTGTTGTTGCAACTTCATTCATATCAAGGCGACCTCCAGGGTGTATAGAGAAGAGGGAAAGAGGAGTAGAAGAATCCTACAAAAGGTATAGGTACCCAAGAATATAAACAAAAGATAACACCGAGATAACCATGAAGCCATCCAAATAAAACTCAAAAGCAACTCTTTTTGGAAAACAGGGTTTTAGTATGACTGCATAGGAAAACACCCAAAAATATGCAAACAATACTCACACACAAAAGGTTTTGCATCTACAAGCTACGGGTTCTGGCGCCCAAATGAGCGGCCGAGGGTAGCTACAGGCAGGTGGAGCTCACCCGCATCCAGCACGGCATGTGGTGGCAGCGGGGACGGCCGGAGCTCACCGGAAACGAGCTCGGGGTGGCGGCGGCATTCGGGTGAGCGCGGTGATGCAGAAGCAGTGGCCATGGAAGCGCGTGCGTGACCCCTACAGCGGCTACGTGAGTCAGCGACTGTGTTGGACACTATGTCTGGACCAAATGGTCATCAGAGTCGTGTCGGCGGTGAGTGCAAGCGGCGGTGCAGTCGGGCGAGAGGGGCGTTGCGGCTACAGAGTGCAAGAGAGAGAACGGAGAGGGGGAGGATGATCAGAAGCTCACATAGAACACGACGAGCGAGTCGGTGAGCTCGGGGAGGGGCTGATGAGGACGGGAGGTCGCCGGCGATCTCGGCGGCCGAACGACAAAGACGAGGTCGGGGTGGTCGCGTCGAGGCGCTCGGGGCTCGGGTGAGACGATGTAGCGGACCGCGGCGGTTCTTCTGGTGTAACATCCCTAGCCTTGCTATGCACTTGGACTAGCTTGGTTGTTGCATCATGTCTAAATTTCTTTTAAACTTGAAATGGGGATAGTTCAAACCCTAGCACTAAATCAATCCATCTAGGCTTGACTAAAATCTTTTTCTAATAAACCCAAAATGTCCCTAAGAAAAGTTCATGATTTCTGGTTAAGGTGAAAACCTCTCCCAAAAATGATGAATTAACACAAAAGTATTTGAATTGGAGCCGTTTAAATGCTATATTTTTTTTAAATGGTCCAAATATTCTGAAGTTATTTGTGGAGCCCTGAAATAATTCAGTTAACCTCCAAAATAATTTTCAGAATTATCTAAAATGATTTAGTTCCTAAACTAAATCAGAACAAAGAAAACAAAATAGTAAAAGAAAAACAGGAAAAGGAAAAGTCTTACCTGGCTTTACCTGGCAGCCCAGCAGGCCTGGCAGTGTTGGCCCAGCCCACTAGGGGCAAGGTTGTCTTCAACCTTGTGCCCACTGGCAGCCAGCGCACGCACCCGACCGCGCCACCTCCTGCTTCGCCGTGTCACACTCCCCGTCAACCCAATCCCGCACCTGGAGACGCCTCGAAGCCCTCTCTCCTCTCCCTCACTCGCTGCAGTCTCTTCCTTTCCTCTGCTCTCTTCCTCGCTGCCGCCCGAACGAGCCGGAGTCCGCTGACGAGCACCACCATAGCCACCGTGCTCCCCTTGCCCCTCTGCCCTGTCCAACGGGTCTTCCTCGACGTCGTGAAGCACCAAGACGAAGCACGCGCCCACGGGACGCCTGAAATGACGCCATCGTCTTCGTCTTCCTTGTCGGCCACCGCGGATTTCCACCATCGATTTGCCGCCGTCCGAGCTTCCCCGAGCCCGCTTCTATGACCCCTGCAACCGCTGTGAGGCCACGATCCTTTTACCCCTAACCCCGTGCTTGATTGCCTCCCCTAACAGCCCTAACCACCTTGCCGAGTGCTCCTCGCCGCCGACCATGGCGCCGCCGCGGCCACAGCTGTTGTAGCTCGCGTCCGAGCCCATCAGCGTGCTCAGCACACTCCCAGGAGCACGTAGCACTCTTTGTCTTCTCCTCTTGTGCACCGTAGCATCGACACCGTCCGCACCCGAACTCCGGCCACCGCCGTGAGCTTGCCTCCGGCGAGCTCGGGCCACCTCAGCACCTGCCGTTTGCTCAAATGGATGCGGGCGAGTCCCAGCTCCACGTAGATGCCCTCCGCCGGCCATTTGGTCGCCGGAGGAGGAATCCCGAGCCCCTCCGCCATCTCGGGCTTCGCCGGCGACGAGCCGCGGGTCAACTCCGGCGAGTTGACCCGGGGGTTTGACCCCGTCTGACCAGGGTTTGACCATCCTGGGTCACTGACGCGTGGGGCCAGCCCTGCTAATTAACCCAGGTTAGTGTTAATTTATTTAGTTAGTTTAATTAGCCTCTGACATGTGGGCCCAGGCCTTAACTAAACTAGATTAGGTTTAGTTCAATTTTAATTAACCTTATTAGTTAACTATGTCACTGACGTGTGGACCCCACACGTCAGGTTTGACCTGGACCGAGCCGTTGACCTACTGATGTCACTATGAGGTCATGCTGACGCAATAATTCCTTTCTGGAATTTAAATATATCTTAAATAATTTATTATTTTCAGAAAATGCCCAAAACTTAAAAAATCATAGAAATTCAACGGTAACTCCAAATGAAATAATTTATATATGAAAAATTATCAGAAAAATTCAATCTATCCATTTGTACAAGTTTCATGGATGACAAACCAACCTAAACCTGCTGTATAGATGAAAACACATAAAGGGCATTTAAAATGCTTAAGTTTGGAGTTGCATTTGAATCCTTGATTCAAATGAGCTCCATTGAACTTGTTGCTGTTTGCATTAGCACAAACAACATCACATATACATGCCATGATCATGCATCATATTGTCGCATTTGCATTGATTGTGTTCTTCTCTATTGCCGGTGCTTGTCCCCTCTCGGTAGGCGTATCCCGACGAGGAGTTCGATGACACCGATGAAGAACTATATTATCTTTAGAAGTGCCAGGCAAGCAAAACCCCCTTGTTCATTCCGATACAATCCCACTCTATCGTTCCTGCTCTCTTTTACTGCATTAGGACAACAACGTTTCAACTGTTACATGCTGCGGTAGCTGAACCCCTTTGCCCTGCATGACCTGTCATTGCCACGGTAAATAGATGAAACCCACTAGCATGAGTAGGAGTTGTTTGAGCCCTGATGTGCCTACTCATTCTTGCTTGTTTTTCATGCCTGCTACTGCTTACAGTTGAGTCAGGTCTGATTCATCAGGGATGAATTGGAATGTGGTGAACATGTACTACTGTTGAGAGCTAAGTGTGTGAACACGATTTGGTAAAGGTAGTGGTGAGAGGCCATGTAGGAGTACATGGTGGGTTGTCTCATTGCAGCCGTCCTTAGGAACTGAGTTCTGTGTTTGTGATCCATGAACAGCTACTACCACGCATTGGAATGCTTAAGTGCCCCTCTCGACTTATTAATCAACCTGATCTTTGTCCAGGAGTTGCAACTAGTTTCTCGTATTTGTAGGTAGTGTTAGTAGTCTCCCAAGTGGCACCCGGTACAGGTGGGCTTGGGACAGACTAGGCACCATGGCACGGTGTACCAAGTGGCACCCGGATGATGTGCTTGGGAACCCTGCACACATCGTTTGGGGCCGTGGGCGACACCCCGGCCAGATCTCCTTGCGGATGGAACCCGAATAGGCGATAAACCTGGACTGGAGATTTGTTGGTTAGTCAGGTCGTGGCCGACTCCCTCGCCCGGCTTCCGCTTGAAGGTTGCTGAGGTACATGACGTGTACAGGGCGATAAGTGGTGAGAGCGTGTGTGAAGAAGTACACCCCTGCAGGGTTATCATTATCTATTCGAATAGCCGGATTCCTCGGATATGGAAACTTGGACCCCTTGAATAGTTCATAGACAAGTGAAAGTAGATACTTTAAAACTCGCAAGATAAGCGTGAGTGCTATGGATGGCGTTCTCGCAGGGAGACGGGAGCGAATCCATAGTGGTGTATTGGTATGGTGACTTTGTGGACTCGTGTGCGCCACCTGAAAAGAGTTACTTGCAGTCGTAGTTCAGGTTAGGCACTGAGTCAAAGCTGGCTTGCTGTAGCTAAACTCCACCACCCCCTTTGTTGATACCGATGCATATGTAGTTAGTTCTGATGTACGTCTTGTTGGGTACATTTGTACTCAAGTTTTCTTAATTTATGTTTTGCAGAGAGACTTCAGTCTCGCTAGTAGTTCCACGTGGACTTCGATGTTTAGCTTGTTACCTCAGCTACGATCTTGTGCCCTCGGCAGGATCTGGTAGATAGTCAGGCTTCTCAGCCTTTTTCATTTATAGATGTCTGTACTCAGACATGTTAAGCTTCCGCATGTGCTTTGATTGTATGCTATGATTTTTGGGTCATGAGACCCATGTTTGTAATATCTCGCTCCTTGGAGCTTAATGAATAATACTCTGAGTCGTAGAGTCTTGTTGTGATGCCATGTTGTATTGCACATATTGAGCATATTGTGTGTATGATTGAAATTCTTGGTATGTGTGGGATCCGACAACCTAGTTGTTTATCCTTAGTAGCCTCTCTTATGGGGAAATGCAGTCTTGTGCTTTCATGAGCCATAGTAGTCCGCTATAGCCCGGTTCACCGGAGTCCTGCTAGCCCAGCACTACTGCTCCGGAACACTTGACTGGCTGGCATGTGTTTCACTTCGTTCCTGTGTATGGCCCTTCGGGGAAATGTCACGCGGTGACATCCGAAGTCCTGCCTAGCCTACTATAGCCCGGTTCACCAGAGTCCTGTTAGCCCAGTGCTACAGCCCGGATTCGCACGCTGCTTACCGACATGCTCGATGTTGATTCATGTACGCCTGTCCCCGTAAGTTAGTGCCACTTTGGGTTCACAACTAGTCATGTCGGCCCGGGTTCTCTGTCATATGGATGCTAGCGACACTATCATATACATGAGTCAAAAGGCGCAAGTGGTCCCGGTCCATGGTAAGGCGACACCCGTGGGAATACCGTGCGTGAGGCCGCAAAGTGATATGAGGTGTTACCGGCTAGATCGATGTGACTTGGAATCGGCGTCCCGACATCTGGACATGCTGGATGGGAGAGGGAGGGCCGGTGGACGCGGCAATGACTAGCGGCGGCGGCAACACTCGATGGCGCAGCGAAAGTGAGCAAAGGAGGGAGAGGGAGTCCTGGGAGAGAGGGGAGAGGTGCAAGGGGTCGAGGGGAGTGTGTGGCGCCCTCGGGTGCCTTTAGTGGTGAGCAGGTAAGCAGGAGGTGGCCGGCGCGTGCCGGCACGCGGTGGGCACACGCCCTCACATCCTTCTGTCAAGAGGAGGACGACGACTGGCAGATGGCTGCGTGGGCTGGGCTTCACAGTAACTGGGCCGAGGTAGGCTACAGGTAAGTTTGTGTTCTGTTTTATTTTTCTGTTCTCTCTTCTATTTTTTTGTAATTGTTTTGACTTAAATAAAATTCTAAGGCATTTTTAAAAACCCTGAAAATAATTGTGGGCACTTTTGAAAATATTTCCAATAGCCCTCAACCACTTTCAGAATTATTTGGGCATTTTAATTATTTATAGCAATTAAATGCCCAAATTCAAATACTTTATGAATTCATTCAAAAATCCAAAGTGACCTAGGAAAATGTGCACCATTTTTGGCAGAGGTTCTAGACCAATTTAAAAATGATGAACTTTTCCAAAGGAATTTTGGTTTCATTGAAAATGATTTTTTTATTTGAACCTAGTTGGATTCATCTGTGTTAGGGTTTCAACAGTCCCCAATTCAAATTCATAAGAATTTAAACATGATGTAACACATGACTAGCTAGCTCAGAGCATACTATAACTAGGGATGTGACAACTCAACCCCACTAAAACAAGAATCTCGTCCCGAGATTCAAGAAGTGAAGTAAGAAGACAGAGGGGTCACAAAACTATCACAGTCTTCTCGATCCAATAGCCCTTCTCAAAGATACCGATATATTGCATCACATTGATCTTGACGTCTTTGTTTTCGAGATCTTCATTCAACACGATGACGGCGGAAGGAAACTCTACAGGATTGATCTTCTTGAAGATCAAGAAAATCATGATCAACTCACGGAATGAGATGTTGAAACATCTCGAGTTGAGACACAAAACACATCGAGAGGGATGGAAGAACAAACGACGAGGTTTGATTTGGTGGGCAACAATCCCACGCTTAGAGAGATCGTGGATGGTGTCAAGGTGGGGAGGAAATAATTGCCATCATCCCATAACGGGGCACCTTGGGGAAGGTGACTCGTAGAGTTATTCCCTTAAATGGCAGAAAGAATTACTTTTGATATCTAGATCATTGAAACTCTTTATACCAGCCTAAGGCAATCACAATCGATCGCTTGGCGGAGTTCAAAGGAATGGCATATCCGGATTCGAATGGATGATGTGGACTACCTTGTTGAAGACAACGCAAGGAATGATTTTTGCTTATCATCAGAAATGGATGGGACCCATGGTAGGACCACTTTTGGAGGTGATCCTGACCAGGAATTACTGAGAAGGGTAGTCCAAGGTTGAATGGCACAATGGCGGGGCAAGCTAGGAACAAAATGGAAATTGTGGGAATGATTCTAGTAATTAGGGAGAAACTCAACAGTAGAGAGTGATTCCACTGTTAGAAAGGTTATGGCATAATCGAAGAAACTGAGAGGAGATCCCAATTAATGCCAACAATAATCCTAGTTCTTGCGCATGCTCTCAAGACCTTGAGCATTTCCATAATCATCAAGTTTTACCAATATCCGTGTCAAGGATCCTGGCAACACAACATACTACCATGACGAATAGTGATGGATGATGCAGATGTAAAGGCAGATAACACCTTCTCAGATTTCACCTTAGCAAGGCCAAGGGATCAAAATCTGGATGATCGACCGAGAGACATTTAGCACTCTGCTTCTAATGTTCTCCTTGATGTGCTAGCATAACCCATTTATTGATATGGTTTGGTATCTAGGACATCAAGTAAAAGGTCGGACTTCGGGAACTCAAAAATCCATAAGGAACTACTATTGGAATAAATTCTCTGAGATCCTTATGGGGAGGTGGCCAACTTCTTCAAACAAGATACTACAATAATAGGTCTTCCGGTTGGGTGTGTTGGCCACGTCATCCACTTTACCGGTTACCGAGAGACCAATATTATAGCTCTTGGGAGAACGTCCCAACCATCACATCTGCCTGAGATTCAGATCTGGTTGGTGTCAGGATATTCCAGACTCATCGAGTCTAGAAAGAAAAATGAAAGTTTACAACAAAAATCGACGAGATGACATTGCGAGATTCTCGGGAGATGAACTATCATAGCAAGCTCCAGAACATGAGCTGGTTCTGCTACAACATGTGAACATGCTGTCCCAGACAAGCATGACCATGTAGTAGTCTTATAATAAAACACTACCAAGTCCAGGTGGGGAGCCATCATCAAGGATATCGAAGTCCTTGCATAAGTCTTGCTCTTAAGAAGAGAGTTCTTCTCCTTGAACAAATCAATCAGTGGCTTGGTGTGCTAGGGATACGTGTAGAATGAAGATGATCAGTCTATCAGACCATAGAATACTTCGCACATGCATGACTGACTTGGGATGATTCCAGAGGAAGCAAAACAAACTTTCTCGAATTCACAGCGGCAACTTACATCAAATGCACGTGAATCAAAGGAAGTCACTTCTTTCATCCAAACATATACTTCATGAACGGGGCATGAAGAAAATGCTTACACAAGTTTCCAACACTAGCTGGATGTTCAACACAAATCATGGAGGAGACAAAATGCTGCTGATGGGCTCAATAGCAACTCATCGGAATTTCCATATCACTGGACTTCCACAATTACGTGAATAATGTGATAGTATTGGTCAGACCAAAAGATGTAATGGTGTATGCTCGAGGAGTCAACCAGGAGTAGACAACATTACGAATATCATTGGTTCTGATTTGGTTCGAGGATAGCCCACACTCAAATCAAGGTTGGACAAGACGATAGATTCAAGAACTGATCACGAGGATCAATCGATGAAGATATCATCTTTCTTCAACACACAAACAACACAAGGATATCCCTTCCAAAATGAACTAAGTGGGAAAAGCTTTCATCTTCCAACTGTGCAAGTTGTTGTTTAGCTCAACCGACTAGTTCAGGGTACCCAACACAGAATCTTGGAGAATGGGTGGTTTGGAGGAAACCAATATGATCACGGACTTAACATAGCGGTCAGGTCAACCTGGTGATACTTCCGTGAAGATATCCGGAAATCACGAACCATCGATATGACTTTAAGCTCGAGAACAATCTTGCTTTTCAAGGCAAGACGACATGATCAGAAGAGTAAGGGATTCAATTCTAACTCAAAGATCAAAGAGTGCACCAGAAATAAGGACAAGATAACACGAGCAATCCTAGAATAATGATTCGATAAGCAACACACCAAGAATGATATTAATGTCCATTAACTACTAAGCAACACGGTTGCTAGGAGTATTGATTTCACACATCACAATTCACTTGTCGGCATTTCGGTTACAACAACATGGAACCGAAGAATGAATAATGATGGCGAGAAGTATCACTGCGTCAAGAATTCATGAGAGATGGTGCAATTCTCACGACAATCCTGACATAAGGGGGGTAATACTCCAGGGTAGAACAGAGCAAAAGCTGGATTGGCATTTGATCTACCAAACACAACTACTTTGACCCAATCCTGGATATGGATGAAGTACTGGAGTTTTTTTCTCCTAGTCATTCTGAAATAGAGTGGCTTAACGGACCACAAGAATAATAACATCGATAACACGGATGCACAATTACTCCTGACTATCAATTGATAGACGATGGTCGGAATACAAATGAAGAGGGACAACTCAAGAGGACATATATTTTTCTGAGTTGTGGATGCATAGATTAATATGTCGAACCAAGTTCAACAAGTTTCTTCCAGATAACCCATGCAGAAAGGTAGATCTGGCAGAATCACAATTATGAATGGAGAACTCCTCAAGAGTACTCTGATTGTGATATTTTGGTTCAAAGAACTTCTGCCTTAATTGTTCATGGTATTTGGAAGAAGGAAATACCACGGACCTCGAGGACTGTCGCAAGGTTACTAATATCCTAAAGGAACGAGCAAACACTATCAACAGGAGGTGACTGGAGTGAATCTCGGGTTCAAACCCGGGAATAGAATACCTACTAACTAAATGGCATCACGGGATGCTTTCGAGAATGATGGCCAGAATCATCACACTGGGAACACAAGACATGGCTAGATTACTAGGTGATCCTCTAAAACACCTAGGGTCATAATACTAGCTCCAACCTATATGTCGAGGCAACAGAGTGCCTCAACTCACCGATTAGGGTGGTTAATTTGGCCCAAAAGAATATCAGAAATGGGAAGAAAGGATTTGAAAATGCATCAGACTGTTTAGAGACCTGGGATGACTCGGACAACATAATGGTTGTAAATGCTCAAAATTATTTGAGACATCCTGCAAAATGGTGGCATAACCACTTAACATCATAATATCAAAGTTTCGAGACCAACTATGAACACACGAAAGTACTAGAAACTGAACTAAGACATGAATCCATCAATCCTATAAGTCCATGGATTAGTAACACGTCATCCTGATAGATAGATGAGAAGGCCTAGTTCTTAACCCATGTAGAATGAGAAGAGAATGACTCAGATCAGAGGGCATAAGGTAAAGGAGTAAAAGAGCCTTACGTTCACTTCCACAATCAATTCCCCTATATATAACTAAAGCATTTCTAGACTCGACATCGACCAGTTTGGCTTGGCAATCCTACAGGCAGTCAGGCTCTAATACCAAAGCTGTCAGGACCTCGATTCCAAGTCACATCGATCTAGCTGGTAACACCTCATATCACTTTTCGGCCTCACGCACGGTATTCCCACGGGTGTCGCCTTACCATGGCCTGGGACTGTTTGCGCCTTTTGGCTCATGTATATGATAGTGTTGCTAGCATCCATATGACAGAGAACCCGGGCCAACAAGGCTAGTCGTGAACCCAAAGCGGCACCAACCTATGGGGACAGGCATACATGAATCACATCGAGCATGTTGGTCAGCAGCGTGTGAATCCAGGCTGTAGCACTGGGCTAACAGGACTCTAGGAACCCGGGCTGTAGCAGGCTAGGCAGGACTCCGGATGTCACCGCGTGACATTTCCCCGAAGGGACAGACACATGAACAAAGTGAAACACATGCCGGCCAGTCAAGTGTCCTGAGAAGTAGTGTTGGGCTAGCAGGACTCCAATGAACCGGGCTGTAGTAGACTACTATGGCTCATGGAAGCACCAGACTACATTTCCCCATAAGAGAGGCTGCCAAGGATAAACAACTAGATTGTCGGATCCCGCACATACCAAGCATTTCAATCATACACACAATATGCTCGATATGTGTAAATACAACAGGGCATCACAACATAACTCTACGACTCAAGTATTTATTCATTAGGCTCCAAGGAGCGAGATATTACAAACATGGGTCTCATGACCCAACAATCATAGCATACAAATCAAAGCACATGCGGAAGCTTAACATGTCTAAGTACAGACATCTACAAATGAAAAAGGCTAAGAAGCCTGACTATCTACCAGATCCTGCCGAGGGCACAAGATCGTAGCTGAGGTATCAAGCTAAACGTCGAAGTCCATGCGAAACTACTAGCAAGACTGAAGTCTCTCTGCAAAACATAAATTAAGCAAACGTGAGTACAAAAGTACTCAGCAAGACTTACATCAGAACTAGCTACATATCCATCGGTATCAACAAAGGGGGGTGGTGGAGTTTAACTGCAGCAAGCCAGCTTTGACTCGGTGGCTATCTTAAACTACGACTGCAAGTAACTCTTTTGAGGTGGCGCACACGAGTCCACATATTCACCATATCAATACACCACTATGGATCCGCTCCCGTCTCCCTACGAGAACGCCATCCATAGCACTCACGCTTATCTTGCGCATTTTAGAGTATCCACTTTCACTTGTCTATGAACTGTTATAGGCAACCCAGAAGTCCTTTACAATGGACGCGGCTATTCGAATAGATCATTTATAACCCTGCAGGGGTGTACTTCTTCACACATGTTTCCACCACTTAGCGTCGGCACACGACATGTGCTCGACAGACTTCAAGCAAAAGCCGACGTGGGTGTAGACCATGACCTGACTAACCTCACAAGTCTCTAGTCCAGGTTTATCGCCTATTCGGGTTCCATTCGCGGGGAGATCCTGCCGGAGTTTCACTCACAGCCCCAGATGATGTGTGCAGGGTTCCCGAGACACCAACTGGGCGCCCGGTACACTATGCCATGGTGTATCTACCGCATCATAGCCCACCCCTAGGGTCAGCGCTACGCACGGACGCCAACACATATCCTACAAACACCAGAAACTAGTTGCAACTCCTGGACAGAGGACAAGGGAGGTTAATAAGTCGAGCGGGGTCATATTTCAGGGCCCAACATGTGGTAGTAGTTGTTTCATGGATCACAAACACAGAACTCAGTTCCTAAGGACGGCTTCAATGAGACAACCCACCATGTACTCCTACATGGCGTCTCACCGCTACCTTTACCAAATCGTGTTCACACACTTAACTCACACACAGTAGGACATGTTCATCGCCATTCCAATTCATCCCCGATGAATCAGACCTGACTCAACTCTAAGCAGTAGTAGGCATGATAGTCAAGCATGAATGAGTAGGCACATCAGGGCTCAAACAACTCCTACTCATGCTAGTGGGTTTCATCTATTTACTGTGGCAATGACAGGTCATGCAGAGGAAAGGGGTTCAACTACCGCAACATGTAACAGTTGAATCGTTGTTGTCCTAATGCAGTAAAAGAGGGCAGGACAAGAGAGTGGGATTGCATCGGAATGAACAAGGGGGTTTTGCTTGCCTGGCACTTCTGAAGATATCATTGGGTCTTCATCAGTGTCAACGATCACAACGTCGGTACAACGTCTATCGAGAGGGGACAACCACCGGCAACAGAGAAGCAACACAATCAATGCAATGCACAACATGATGCATGATAATGACATCGCAATATGTTGTTGATTGAGCTAATGCAACTAGCAACACAATTAAATGAAGTTGGTTTGAACCCAAAGTTCAAATTCAAACTCCACATGTGGTTATTTAAATACCATTCATTTGATTTGTCCTAAACAGTGGCCTTAAGTTGTTCTAACATCCATGAAAATGGTACAGATGGATAGATTGGATTTTTTTGATAATTTTTCATATATAATTTATTTCATTCTGAGCTACGGTTGAATTTCTATGATTTTTGGAAGTTTAAAGCAATTTCAGGAATTTCCAGAATTGATTTTAATGCAGAAATTACATTATTGCGTCAGCACTGTGTCAGGGTGACGTCAGCAGACAACAGGCGTCGACCAGGTCAAACCTGACCAGTGGGACCCACTAGTCAGTGACCCAGTCAACTAACTAAGTTAGTTAGCCCTAACTAACTGGGCAGGGCCCACTAGTCAGTGACTGTAGTAACTAACCTAACTAGTTAATTAGTGCTAACTAGGGTAATTAGTCGGGCGGGGCCCACAAAGTCAGTGAGAGAGAGGGGGGAGGTCAAACCGGGCAGTGGGGTCATCCCACGCCGGTCAACGGGTCAGCGGTCGCCGGCGGTTAGCCGCCGGGGAGTCCAGACACGACGGAGCGTGTCGGGATCATGGCGCCCAAACGAGCGGCCGAGGGCAGCTGCGGGGAGCTGGAGCTCACCCGCATCCAGCGCGACATGTGGTGGCAGCGGGGACGGCCGGAGCTCGCCGGTAACAAGCTCGGGGCGGCGGCGGCGTTCGGGTGAGCATGGTGATGCAGAAGCAGTGGTCGTGGAAGCGCATGCGTGACCCCTACAGCGGCTACGCGAGGCAGCGAGTGTGTTGAACACGACGCCCGGACCAAATGGTCGCCAGAGTCGTGTCGGCAGCGAGTGGAGGCGGCGGCACAGTCGGGTGGGAGGGGCGTGGCTGCAACAGAGTGCAAGAGAGAGAACAGAGAGGGGGAGGATTATCAGAAGCTCACGTAGAACATGACAAGCGAGTCGGTGAGCTCGGGGAGGGGCTGATGAGCACGGGAGGTCGCCGGCGATCTCGGCGGCCGAACGATGAAGACGAGGTCGGGGTGGTCGCGTTGAGGCGTGCGAGCGCTCGGGGCTCGGGCGAGATGACGTAGCAGACCGTGGCGGTTCTTCTGGACACCCTGGATGGGCGAGGGAGGGTCGGTGTATGCGGCAACGATGAGCGGCGGCGACGGCAGCACTCGGTGGCGCTGCGGAAGCGAGCAAAGGAGGGAGAGGTAGTCCTGGGAGAGAGGGGAGAGGTGCAAGGGGTGGAGGGGAGTGCATGGCGCCCTCGGGTGCCTCCAGCGGCGAGCAGGTAAGCAGGAGGTGGCTGGCGCGTGCCAGCGCGCGGTGGGCACACGCCCTCGTGTCCTTCTATCAAGAGGAGTGCCGGGGTAAATAGCCATGGGTAGCCCAGCCGGCTTCCCCTGGCCCCTCAGAAAAAATTATGAGCCCGTCCGGCTCATAAGAAGACTCAAGACCCGGGCCGCCTCCCCCCTAGCCGACTACCTTCCTAGCCGGCTTCGGGGGCGGCCCGCCCTTTACCCTCATGAAGAAAGCTGTGGAGGACCGGCTACGGCAGGGCCGGCTACGACAAGGCCGGCTACAGCCTGGCCGGCTCCCATAAAGCAATCAACGCCGTACCTGCAATGTACGCGTCCACTCTGCGATGATGAAGCGGGGCGTGGCTACAGTGGAGCCTGCCACCCCCAAAACCTGGAGCACGCCTGGTACAGCGCGTCGTGCGGGCAGCTGCGGCCCGCCCGGCGTGGCACTGTAGCCACGGCGGCTCTGACGCCGTCCACGACGGGCCGCCAGCGTGGCCCCCGAGGCGGTGGGCCCCTTCGGGCAGAGAGATGCCGAAGGCGGCCGCACCTCCTCTCAAGCCGGCAAGACAGAGGGCCGGCTTCACATAGCCGGCTGCCACCCTCCTCGAAGGAGACGCCCATTAAGGAGGCAAGATGCGGCGGGGCTACAGTAATCGCCCGCCAAGGCGGCGTTACTGTAGCCACGCTTACCCCGACCAAGCCTGCGTCAACAACACGGAGTAACAGTAACCAGCTGCCGACCAGGCCCTGGCCGATGGGGCCGGCCTGTCGACCTAGGAGCCGGCAGCCGGCGGGACCCACCAGCCGGCGGGCCCCAGAAGCCGGCAGAGAAGCCGGCGAGCATAGTCACAGACAGCTGGGCCCAGCGCCCAGTCGGATTACCATTGTACCCCCGGGGGTAGGCCTATATAAACCCCCCGGTGCACCCATGCAAAGGGTTGGACTCTCATTCTAGACCTAGACACCATACAAGGAGAGGAAGCAGGCTGAGCTGAGCCCTTCTTCCTCCTTCCACCCAAAACAGCTCAAGGAGCATTGTAGCTACTTGTTCACTTAGTAACCATGCGGAGACCCCGCAGCGCAGCAGTAGGGGTGTTATCTCCCCGGAGAGCCCTGAAGCTGGGTAAGATTCGCCGGCGTGCATGTCTTCGCCTCATCCCGTTTCTAGGCACCAGCGATGTTCTATTGGCCCCCGCAATGATAAGCCACCCGTTGGCATATGTCGCTCCTACCACCCGACAAGGAGGACGACGACTGGCAGATGGCTGTGTGGGCTGGGCTTCACAGTAACTGGGACGAGGTAGGCTACAGGTAAGTTTGTGTTCTGTTTTATTTTTCTGTTCTCTTTTCTATTTTTTTGTAATTGTTTTGACTTAAATAAAATGCTAAGGCATTTTCAAAAACCCTGAAAATAGTTGTGGGCACTTTTGAAAATATTTCCAATAGCCCTCAACCACTTTCAGAAATATTTGGGCATTTTAATTATTTATAGAAATTAAATGCCCAAATTCAAATACTTGATGAAATCATTCAAAAATCCAAAGTGACCTAGGAAAATGTGCACCATTTTTGGCAGAGGTTCTAGACCAATTCAAAAATGATGAACTTTTTCAAAGGAATTTTTGGTTCATTGAAAATGATTTTTTTATTTGAACCTAGTTGGATTCATCTATGCTAGGGTTTCAACAGTCCCCAATTCAAATTCATAAGAATTTAAACATGATGCAACACATGACTAGCTAGCTCAAAGCATACTAGAACTAGGGATGTGACACCCCACTCGGCTCACTTCCTGGAAGGAGAAGGGCCTGTCCTAGGGCTCATCGATGGAGCTGGACGGACTCCAGAAGTGTATCCGGAACATGATAGGCAAGAAACTCAAGCTTTAAAACATAGTCCAGGTCATGCTCTTCCGCCGGATCCTCCCGTGTCAACAAGGGGCTTTCAACTTATGGGAGTTCGACCCGGCCCAACACCAGACTCTACGCGAGCTCTTCGACACGACGCACAAGGACGTCTGGAAGGTGCTGTTCAAGGGTGCCGAGTTCCCCTCCCCTTACCGAGGACCGCGGGCTAAGCATGACGCGCCCTGCGAATCCGGTAAGTTCTGTACATCTCGTAGGGTATTTATTTTCCAAAGTTTAACCATGTGCGGGATCTGA
Source organism: Triticum monococcum (assembly GCA_034509565.1). Lineage (NCBI taxonomy): Eukaryota > Viridiplantae > Streptophyta > Magnoliopsida > Poales > Poaceae > Triticum > Triticum monococcum. Next base: position 635,289,434 of record CM067847.1, on the reverse strand, counting down.
GCTTCCATGCCTTTGACAGGACTGGGTGGAGACCTCGGAGCAGATTGACTGCCCGGCCCCTCTGCCCGAAGACCCTGCAGATGCTCTTCTGACGGAGATGCGGACTCCGGCTCATTATGAGGTGCCGAAGAAGAATATCAAGAAGAAGACCACGGGAACCCGAAAGAGTTCCCGGCGCCAGGTGGTATCGGACTCATCGTCCGATAACTCCGAGACGCACTCCTCCAGTGAAAACGAGGAGGAGGAAGATGAAGGTTCTCCCCCTCCAACCGGGGGAGACAAGAAAAGGAAGGCCGCCCCAACCGGGGAGGCCGGAGGGTCCAAGAAGGCAATGACCCTCCTTTCGGACGGTTCCACCACCGCCACCGACAGCGAAGACGAGTGGTTACTCAGGGCCAAGCCCCTGGCGAAGTCGTAAGTATTCAGATACCAGAGTAACTCATAGAATACTTTTATTGCACTGCTTTTCCTAATGCCGAATATGATCATACAGTACGCCCCGAGCCCGTATCGATGTATCCTCGTCGGGCGGTTCCTTGGTCTCGTCGGATATGAATAGCGATTCACTTCCAACTGCCTCCTCTCCTCGCCCTACGGACACTGTCGAGGCATTGTCTCAAGGGGCACCGAGCCGGGGGGAGGTAGTCCTGGAGGCGCCTCAAGGTGACTTTCCGGACTCCAGGCGCAAAGGGAGCAAGAGTCCCAAGGGCTCCAAGTTTGGCCCTCAGCCGAACACCGCGCCGGAACCTCCAGTGGTTCCGGACTCCGACAGGCGGTCCCCTAACAAGAGGGGCAAGCCGCCCATGGCGGTGACCTCTATCCATCCAGAGGCACCGGACAACCTGCTGGGAGCGCTTCGCGGCGCTTCCATCGACGAAGAGCACCGCACTATTATGAGTGCGGTGATCAAGAAGGTTCAGTCTGCCAAGAGCGGACTGACTGAAGCCTGTGCCAGCCTTCTAACAGGCTTTGAGGTAAGTATTTAAAATATAGGAAAATATTACCGCATAGACAGTAGCCCCTGATGCTCTGTTTGGTGTTCACAAAGAAAAGCTGAATAGAGGATCAAATAATATCTGCAGGAGTCTAATATAAGTATGTCTGTATGCATATGCAGGCTTCGCTGCTGACCTCCGCCGCACTGACTGTGGAGGTCGCCGCACTGAAGCAGAACCTCGAGCAGTCCGAGAAAGAGCTCGGCCTTGCCAAGAGGTGGCTCGAGGAGAACAAAGGTAAGTAATATCTTGTCTATATATATATATAAAAGATGTGGTTGCAAAATGATAGGATCACCATGGATGTGCCAGGGGCCATGACCGAAGTGGCGACCTGAAGCAAGCGCTGTCCGAGGCCAAAGCGGCCAAGGAGTGCACCGAGTGGGAGAAACAGGAGGCACGAGTGGGTGAGGTGCAGCAAGATCTCCAGGCTCTCGTGAAGAAGCATGAGACTTTGGAGCTTGACTCGAAGACGCGAGAGTCCGAGCTTGCCATGGCCCTCGAGAGCACAAAGCATGCCAAGGCTGAAGCGCAAAAGGCCCTCCAGGAAATTGAGGCGATGAGGAAGATAGCGGCGGGTAAGGCATTCATTATGCAAAGCAAGCATGTGAAAGTAAATTACTTGTTACTTACCTGAGTCCGGAGCTCTCCAGGAGCATTCGCAGATTTGCCCCGCAGCGTGTCAGATGCCACAAAGTACTACCAGGCCGAGGAGGGAAGCTCGATGGAGAAGTTGTTCTGGTCTCAGTATACTGGGACCGAACACCCGATGCCTGTGAGCGACCAGCTGAAGCAACTTGTCGAGCTGCACAAGGCGACCGAACAGGCCATGAGGGGCCTTATAGTCCGGATGTGGCCTGGCGACTCCCTTCCCAACAGCTACTTCGGCCTAGTGCGGCGGCTTGTGGATGCCTGCCCACGGTTGGAAGTCATAAAGCAGTCCGTCTGCATCGAAGGTGCACGCCGGGCTTTTGCCCGTGCGAAGGTGCACTGGGCCAAGATGGACGCCGAGAAGCTGGTGAAGGAGGGGCCGCCGCAGGACAAGGAGCATCGCCACCCTGAAATGTATTATGAGGGTGTCCTGAAGGGTGCCCGTCTTGTGGCGGACGAGTGTGCGAAGGATGTAATTTTTGAATGAACTTGCTCGTGTGATCCTGTATTATGAAAACTTGTTCATGTGCGTATGCAACGCTTGTTTGAATTTAAAATATTACCTTCTGTGCGGCTGTTTATCAAATATGAGAGATGGCCAGTCGTCGGCTTCTGCCCCCATGCCACGAGTGCTGGGGTGTTCGGGATAAATCTGAGTACTCTTTTTCCCATTGTTGGGTCCTTCGAGGGAGGTGCTCAGTGCAACGAACAAGGAAATCGGACTATAATGCTTTATCACTCTCACTTAGCCATAGAAGTCTACAATTTTAAATTTTGGCGAAGCCCCTAGTATTCGGAAGGCCGAATTTGGGGCGCTATACACGCCTAAGCTGAACAAGGCCGACTCCTCACCCTAAGCGGCATAAGTCTTTAGGGACTCAAGACCTCTCGAACAGCGACTAGCTCTCGCCTTATCATGACAGTCACTTTTAGCTTTCTCTACTGAGGTGCTTGCCCAGATGAACCGGGGCACAATCGTAGTAGTTCTCCCAGTGCTACCTTAGCCGATATAGCAGCACGTAAGGTACCAAAACATGGCAGCCGGGCAAACCCAACTATTGACCCAAGACATGATTCGGAGCTGATGCATATAATGCTATAAGTTTGGGGTGCCACACTGTCGAAAGTGTTCGGACTTCTCACGCCGTATTATGGGGTACGTGTAAGCCCCTGGCGTATTGGCCATACTAGAGTGTACAGATGATGAATGTCATGAATGAACATATATATATAAGAATAGAGAATGCTATAATAGACTAGAGTTATGCATTGTTTATTCAAAAAGGTGCGTCGAAGCATAATGATACAAGTAGTGCAATAAGCAAAAAGTAGGACTATTTGACATGTCCCCTCCAAGGGCAAGCTGCGGAATGGTATTTAAAGAAGGTATTTTAGTCATTATCAGAGACCACCTGGGAGTTCCATGGTGCGACTTAGCTTTCTGCCTCCTTGGTTTTTGTATCATGTGTCTGGCAATCGTACTGCCGGACGGGTTTCCAGAGAGTAAAGTCCTGAAAGAGAGAAAAAATAACAAAGCGGGAAGCCCCTAGTGCGGTTGAGCCGCGTTTTGGGGCGTGCCGTTGTCATGCCCCCCACCCCACCTATTCCCATGGTATTTTCAATGCGTAATTATGTATGCGTGGCACGGATTTCGCTGTTTGGCTGGGACTGGGGTGGGGGCCGCATTGCTATGCGAGCTCGGAACGTGCCAGGCGGTCTTGTTGCAGATTACTCCAGGCGCGCTTGATGGTGTTCGGGGTTTAATCGCCGAACTGGTGGGTTGACTTAAGAGGCTGCTTTGTGCTTCTGCTGCGAGGGCCGCAGTGTGCTCCTCCGTGCGGAGAGAGCGCTCTGTGTTTCCATTGACTGTGATGACCCCCCGAGGTCCTGGCATCTTGAGCTTGAGGTATGCATAATGCGGTACCGGATTGAATCTCGCAAATGCGGTTCGCCCGAGCAGTGCGTGATAGCCACTACGGAACGGGACTATATCGAAGATTAACTCCTCGCTTCGGAAGTTATCCGAGGATCCGAAGACCACTTCCAGCGTGACTGAGCCTGTGCAATGGGCCTCTACACCTGGTATGACGCCTTTGAAGGTCATTTTTGTGGGTTTGATCCTCGAGGGGTCTATACCCATTTTGCGCACTATGTCCTGATAAAGGAGGTTTAGGCTGCTGCCGCCGTCCATAAGGACTTGAGTGAGGTGAAATCCGTCGATGATTGGGTCTAGGACTAGTGCGGCGAATACGCCATGACGGATACTAGTGGGGTGGTCCCTGCGATCGAAGGTGATCGGACAGGAGGACCATGGGTTGAACTTTGGGGCGACTGGCTCCAACGCATATACGTCCCTTAGTGCATGCTTCCGCTCCCTCTTGGGGATGTGGATTGCGTATATCATGTTCACGATCCGCAGTTGTGGGGGGAACCTCTTCTGTCCTCTGGTGTTCGGCGGTCGGGGCTCCTCCTCGTCATTGCTATGTAGCCCCTTATCCTTGTTTTCGGCATTTAGCTTGCCGGCCTGTTTGAACACCCAACATTCCCTGTTGGTGTGGTTGGCTGGCTTGTCGGGGGTGCCGTCTATTTGACACGAGTGATCGAGTATACGGTCCAAACTGGACGGGCCCAGAGTGCTTCTTTTGAATGGCTTTTTCCGCTGACCGGGTTTAGAGCCTCTGAATCCGGCATTGAGTGTCGTATCCTCGGTATTGTCGCTGTTGATGTGGCGCTTGTGTTTGTTGCCACGTAACGTGCCATTGCTATCCTTGGTATTCGAAGTACCAAGGTTCTTTGATATGTTATTGCTGCGAGCCAGCCAGCTGTCCTCTCCCGCGCAAAAGCGGGTCATGAGTGTCGTGAGGGCTCCCATAGATTTCGGCTTTTCCTGGCCAAGGTGCCGGGCGAGCCACTCGTCAAGGATGTTGTGCTTAAAAGCTCCTAGGGCCTCTGCATCCGGACAGTTGACGATTTGATTTTTCTTTGTCAGGAACCGTGTCCAGAATTGCCTGGCTGATTCCTCTAGCTGCTGAATTATGTGGCTCAAGTCATCGGCATCTGGTGGTCGCACATAAGTGCCCTGGAAGTTGTCGAGGAATGCGGCTTCCAGATCTTCCCAACAGCCAATGGATTTGCTGGCAGGCTGTTGAGCCATGTCGAGCTAGTCCTTTGAGTTTGAGTGGGAGGTATTTGATGGCGTGTAGATCGTCACCGCGGGCCATGTGGATGTGCAGGAGGAAGTCCTCGATCCATACCGCAGGATCTGTTGTACCGTCATATGATTCGATATTTACGGGTTTGAAACCCTCTGGGATTTGGTGATCCATTACTTAATCTGTGAAGCATAGGGGGTGTGCGGCGCCTCTGTACTGGGCTATATCGCGACGCAGCTCAAATGAGTCTTGTCCGCTGTGTTTGGCCCGGCCAGATTTACTTTTACTATATCCGGCATGACGGTTATCGTCTTGCGTATTGGCGCGCCCTCGTGATTCGTGGATCGATCTTGCGTGTTTTGCTTTGTCCTCCAATACGTCTCGCAGGTCTAGCGTATTTCCCAGTGCCTTGACATTTTCATTTGAGTGGCGTCGGGGTGCGGGCTGAGCTTTGTCGTGGCCACGAGGTGGCCGATCAGCCGCGTCATACGCTGGAGATGTAGGTTTTAATGCTTCCTCCTCCAGTCGGGGTAGCAACCTGCGCTTTGAGTAACTCTTGGAGGGGCGTTCGAGTTCATATTCCTCGGCCGCAAGGACTTCGGTCCATCTGTCAGCTAGCAAATCTTGATCATCTCGAAGCTGATGTTGCTTTTTCTTAAGGCTATTTGCCGTGGCTATAAGCTGGTGCTTGAAGCTCTCTTGCTCAACGGGATCCTTAGGCACGACAAATTCGTCACCGTCGAGGCTTGCCTCGTCTTCAGAGGGAGGCATGTAATTATCATCCTCCACCTCTCCATCTGTCGCTCTCTCGGGAGTGCTGGCTTCTCCATCCTCCTGCTCTAAATCTTGCTGGAGGGGATTGTCGTCATCTTCGGCACTGTTCGGAGTGCTATTATCTCCTGTGCCGGTATCACCGCTTTTGCCTTGGTGAGACTTAGAGCGGCACCGCTGTCGTCGACGCTTGGGTTGCTTCTTGGAGGGGTCATCCTCCGTTGTCCCGTCGCCATTGGCTTCTTTGGGTGTGTCCACCATGTATATATCATATGATGAGGTGGCTGTCCAGTGCCCTGTGGGCAGTGGTTCCAGTTCGTCTCCTGCATCATCGTCCATACCGTCGATGTCTTCGGAGTCGAAGACGAGCATGTCGGTCAAATCATCGACAGTGGCTACTAAGTGGGTGGTGGGTGGGCGGCGAATTTCTTCGTCATCCGCATCCCAATCCTGCCGGACATAGTTCGGCCAGGACTCTCCTGACAAGGAGAGAGACCTCAATGAGTTTAGTATGTCCCCGAAGGGCAAGTGCTGAAAGATATCCACGGAGGTGAACTCCATGATCGGCGCCCAGTCGGATTCGATAGGCACGGGCGTAGGCGGTTCTGAGTCCGTGGCGGGGAAGAATCCGGCAGTTTGGCGTCACGACTCTCGTGAAGGGTAAGTTCGATACTCGGCTCGATCACCGATGAGAATGCGGCCTCTGTGGTGGGGTCTATCCACCCGTCCATGGATGGCGCAATTGGCTCCGAATTGAGGGTCGGAGCGGTTGCCGGTGCGGTCTCCTGAACACTGTCTTATGGTAGAGCTAAATCATACTCGTCGTGACCGTGCGGCGCACTCGGCAGGGGCTCGAATCCGTTGAAGATCAAGTCTCCGCGGATGTCGGCCGTGTAGTTTAAGCTTCCAAACCTGACCTGGTGGCCAGGGGCGTAACTCTCGATCTACTCCAGATGGCCAAGCGAGTTGGCCCGCAGTGCGAAGCCGCCGAATACGAAGATCTGTCCGGGGAGAAAAGTCTCACACTGGACTGCATTGTTGTCAATGATCGAAGGAGCCATCAAGCCTGACGATGATGACACAGAGGAAATCTCAATGAAAGCACCAATGTTGGTGTCAAAACCAGCTGATCTCGGGTAGGGGGTCCCGAACTGTGCGTCTAGGCGGATGGTAACAGGAGGCGGGGGACACGATGTTTTTACCCAGGTTCGGGCCCTCTCGATGAAGGTAATACCCTACTCCTTCTTGATTGATCTTCATGATATGAGTATTACAACAGTTGATCTACCACGAGATCGAAGAGGCTAAACCCTAGAAGCTAGCCTATGGTATGATTGTTGTTCTTGGTTCGATGGACTAAACCCTCCAGTTTATATAGACACCGGAGGGGGCTAGGGCTACACAGAGTCGGTTACAGGGAAGGAGATCGACATATCTGTATTGCCAAGCTTGCCTTCCACGCCAAGGAGAGTCCCATCTGGACACGGGACGAAGTCTTCATTGTTGTATCTTCATAGTCCAATAGTCCGGCCAAAGGATATAATCTGGCTGTTCGGATACCCCGTAATCAAGGACTCCCTCAGGCATGTAACCCCTAGATCTGTTGGGGGTAGTACTGATGCTCCATAACACTGAGGGCAATTCCTCCACCCAACAACTCGGCTCTTCTGCAAAGGGACCATAAGCCGGGGCTTGATGCCTCTCAAGATTTCTTGATTGGCTCTTTCAACTTGGCCATTGGACTGGGGGTGAGCCACTGATGATACATCAAGACGAATATGCTCCCATTGATAAAACTCTTTCATAGCACCCTTTGATAGATTAGTGCCATTATCAGTTATAATGCTGTGATGATAGGAAAACCGAAGAATCTCCTTTTTGATTAATTGAACTGCTATTGCCACGTCACACTTACTGACCGGCTCTGCTTCAACCCACTTTGTGAATTTGTCAACCGCCACCAAAAGATGGGTCTTTTTGTCTTTTGACCTTTTGAAAGGTCCAACCATATCTAGTCCCCAGACTACAAACAGCCAAGTAATTGGAATCATCCTCAATTCTTGAGCAGGTACATGAGCTTGTCTTGAGAATTTCTGACAACCATCACATTTACTAACCAAATCCTCTGCATCGGCATGAGCCGTCACCCAATAAAATCTATGACGAAAAGCTTTGGCTACAAAAGACTTAGAGCTGGCATGATGACCACAATCTCCTTCATGAATCTCTCGTAGAATCTCACATCCTTCCTCAGGAGAAACACAATGTTGAAACACCCATGTGACACTGCAGCGGTGCAACTCTCCATTGACAATAGTCATTGACTTAGACTTCCGGGTTATCTGCCTAAACAAAGTTTCATCTTCAAGTAACTTGCCCCTGGTCAGATAAGCCAAATATGGAACTGTCCAATCAGGAATAACATGAAGAGCCGCCACCAATTGCGCCCCTGGGTCAGGAACAACAAGATCTTCCTTCGTAGGCAATTTAACTAAAGGGTTATGCAAAATATCAAGGAAAACATTAGGTGGCTGATAGCCCACAAGTATAGGGGATCGCAACAGTTTTCGATAAGTAAGAGTGTCGAACCCAACGAGGAGCTAAAGGTAGAACAAATATTCCCTCAAGTTCTATCGACCACCGATACAACTCTACGCAAGCTTGACGTTCGCTTTACATAGAACAAGTATGAAACTAGAAGTACTTTGTAGGTGTTGTTGGATAGGTTTGCAAGATAATAAAGAGTGCGTAAATAAAAAGTAGGGGCTGTTTAGATAAAGAAACAATAAAGTAAATACAACGAGTGTGGAAAAGTGGTGGTAGGAGTTGTGAAATTGTCCCTAAGCAATTGACTACTTTACTAGACCGATAGCAAGTATTATGTGGGAGAGGCCACTGCTAGCATGTCATCCCTGACTTGGAATTCTATGCACTTATTATTGGAACTATTAGCAAGCATCCGCAACTACTAATGTTCATCAAGGTAAAATCCAACCATATCATTAAGATATATTGGTCCCCCTTCAGTCCCGTATGCATCAATTTCTATGCTAGGTTGAAGCTTCTGTCACTCTTGCCCTCCAATACATAGTCCTATCAACATACAACTAACCCTAGGGTGTGATCCATGCGCGCAATCATATGATAGGCACCAAAGGACAGCAACATAACCACAAGCAAATTAAATCAATCATAGCAATTCATCAACCACCGATAGGACAACGAAAATCTACTCAAACTTCATAGGATGGCAACATATCATTGGATAATAATATGAAGCATAAAGCACCATGTTCAAGAAGATGGTACAGTAGGTTGCGGGAGAGTGGACCACTGTACATAGAGGGAGGAAGGTGATGGAGATGTTGGTGAAGATGGTGGAGGTGTTGGTGTAGATCGCGGTGATGATGATGTTGGCCACGGAAGCGTTCCGGCGCCACCGCAAGAGAAGGGGAGAGGGGGGCCCTTCGTCTTCTTCTTCCTTGACCTCCTCCCTAGATGGGAGAAGGGTTTCCCCTCTGGTCCTTGGCATCCATGGCATGGGAGGGGCGAGAGCCCCTCCGAGATTGGATATGTCTATCTGTCTCTCTCTGTTTCTGCGCTCTCTGATTCTTCCCTTTCACCGTTTCTTATATTCCCGGAGATCCGTAACTCCGATTGGGCTAAAATTTTAACACGGTCTCTATACGGATATTTGCTTTCTTGAGGCGAAAGAAGGGAACCAACCACCTTACGGGGTGCCCACGAGGGTCAGGGGCGCGCCTGACACCCTGGGGCGCGCCCCCCTACCTCGTGGGCCCCTCGAGCATCGTCTCGCGTGGATTTTTCTTCCCAAAAATCATATATATTCCAAAAAAAATCTCCGTCAGTATTTATTCCGTTTGGACTCCGTTTGATATGGATATTCTGTGAAACAAAAAACATGCAACAAACAGGAACTGGCACTGGGCACTGGATCAATATGTTAGTCCCCAAAATAGTATAAAAAGTTGCCAAAAGTATATGAAAGTTGTAGAATATTGGCATGGAACAATCAAAAATTATAGATACGACGGAGACGTATCAGCATCCCCAAGCTTAATTCCTGCTCGTCCTCGAGTAGGTAAATGATAAAAAAGATAATTTTTGATGTGGAATGCTACCTAGCATAATCTTGATCACATATCTAATCATGGCATGAATATTAAGATACGAGTGATTCAAACAATAGTCTATCATTTGACATAAAACAATAATACTTCAAGCCTACTAATAAAGCAATCATGTCTTTTCAAAATAACATGGCCAAAGAAAGTTATCCCTACAAAATCATATAGTCTGGCTATGCTCCATCTTCACCACACAAAATATTCACATCATGCACAACCCCGATGACAAGCCAAGCAATTGTTTCATACTTTTGACGTTCTCAAACCTTTTCAACTTTCACGCAATACATGAGCGTGAGCCATGGACATAACACTATATGTGGAATAGAATGGTGGTTGTGGAGAAGACAAAAAGGAGAAGATAGTCTCACATCAACAAGGCATATGAACGGGCTATGGAGATGCCCATCAATAGATATCAATGTGAGTGAGTAGGGATTGCCATGCAATGGATGCACTAGAGCTATAAGTGTATGAAAGCTCAAACTGAAACTAAGTGGGTGTGCATCCAACTTGCTTGCTCATGAAGACCTCGGGCGTTTGAGGAAGCCCATCATCGGAATATACAAGCCAAGTTCTATAATGAAAATTCCCACTGGTATATGAAAGTGATAACTCAAGAGACTCTCTATATGAAGAACATGGTGCTACTTTGAAGCACAAGTGTGGTAAAAGGATAGTAACATTGCCCCTTCTCTCCTTTTCTCTCATTTTTTGGGGCCTTCTCTCTTTTTTTGGCCTTTCTTTTATTATTATTTTTATTTTTTTCGTCCGGAGTCTCATCCCGACTTGTGGGGGAATCATAGTCTCCATCATCCTTTCCTCACTGGGGCAATGCTCTAATAATGATGATCATCACACTTTTATTTACTTACAACTCGATATTACAACTCGATACTAGAACAAAGATATGACTCTATATGAATGCCTCCGGCAGTGTACCAGGATGTGCAATGATCTAGCGTAGCAATGACATCAAAAAATAGACAAGCCATGAAAACATCATGCTAGCTATCTTACGATCATGCAAAGCAATATGACAATGAATGCTCAAGTCATGTATATGATGACGATGAAAGTTGCATGGCAATATATCTCGGAATGGCTATGGAAATGCCATGATAGGTAGCTATGGTGGCTGTTTTGCTGAAGGTATATGGTGGGTTTATGGTACCGGCGAAAGTTGCGCGGTACTAGAGAGGCTAGAAATGATGGAAGGGTGAGAGTGCGTATGATCCATGGACTCAACATTAGTCATAAAGAACTCACATACTTAGTGCAAAAATCTATTAGTCATCGAAACAAAGTACTACACGCATGCTCCTAGGGGGATGATTGGTAGGAAAAGACCATCGCTCGTCCCCGACCGCCACTCATAAGGAAGACAATCAATACATACCTCATGCTCCAACTTCGTTACATAACGGTTCACCATACATGCATGCTATGGGAATCACAAACCTCAACACAAGTATTACTACAATCCACAACTACCCACTAGCATGACTCTAATATCACCATCTTTATATCGCAAAACTATTGCAAAGAATCAAACATATCATATTCAGTGATCTACAAATTTTATGTAGGATTTTATGACTAACCATGTGACTGACCAATTCATGTCGTCTCTCTAAATAGATATAAGTGAAGCAAGAGAGTTTAATTCTTTCTACAAAAGATATGCCCATGCTCTAAAAAATATAAGTGAAGCAAAAGAGCATTCTACAAATGGCGGTTGTCTATGTGAAGAGAAACAGGCAATCCAAACTTCAAATGATATAAGTGAAGCACATGAAGCATTCTATAAAGCCATACTCAAAAGATATAAGTGAAGTGCAAAGAGAATTCTATAAATCAACCAAGGACTATCTCATACCAGCATGGTGCATAAAATAAAAATGAAAACTAAATGCAAAAGATGCTCCAAGATTGCACATATCGCATGAACGAAACGAATCCGAAAACATACCGATACTTGTTGAAGAAAGAGGGGATGCCTCCCCAGCATCCCCAAGCTTAGATGCTTGAGTCTCCTTGAATATTTACTTGGGGTGCCTCGGGAATCACCAAGCTTGAGCTCTTGCCTCTCTTCCTTCTTCTCACATCGAGACCTTCTCGATCATCGAACACTTCATCCACACAAAACTTCAACAGAAAACTCGGTAAGATCCGTTAGTATAATAAAGCAAATCACCACTATAAGTACTGTTGCAAACCAATTCATATTTTTTTCATTGTGTCTACTGTAATATAACTTTTTCATGGCTTAATCCACTGATATAAATTGATAGTTTCATCAAAACAAGCAAACTATGTATCAAAAACAGAATCTGTCTAAAACAGAACAGTCTGTACCAATCTGAACATTCACCATACTTCTGATACTTGAAAAATTCTACCAAAATTAGGAAAAATAAACAATTTGTACATAAAGACAGTGAAAAAAGAATCAAAACCATTTGACGTTCCAGTAAAAAAATTAAAATTCATGCACTACAGCCAAAGTTTCTGTCCTGCGCCGTACAAACCATCAAGCAAATGTAAACATCCTAAAGGCAAATCTTGGCACATTATTTTTATATTTAAACTTTATAAAAGCACACAACAAAAATAAATGACTCTCTAAAACTTCCGGGTTGTCTCCCTGGCAGCGCTTTCTTTAAAGCCATTAAGCTAGGCATATAGTGCTCAAGTAATGGATCCACCCGGATCCCAAGGTATATCAAAGACAATTTTAATTAACAATGATTTATAATTTAGTAGTGAGTACAAAGCAACATATATCAAGCAATGACGAAGTCTAACTCTCTTTCGATGCATCGGCATGTCATAAAAGAACAATTCATGCACACCTAGTAAAGGCCAATGCATATTATAAACAGTTTCTTGCAATTTTATCATGTGGGAAGCATAGAGAGGTGGAGATATAGTTCCTATCTCATAATAATTGCAAGTAGGAGCAGCAAGCACATGCATATTATATTCATTAAAATCATCATGTGTAACAGTAAAAGGCAACCCATCAATATAATCCTTAATAAGTGCAAACTTCTCCGATATAGTGTAGTTTGGAGAATTCAAAAAGATAATAGGACTGTCATGTGTGGGTGCAATAGCAACAATTTCATGTTTAACATAAGGAACTATAGCAAGTTCATCTCCATAAGCATAATTCATATTGGCATCTTGGCCACAAGCATAGCAAGCATCATCAAAAAGGGATATTTCAAAAGAATCGACGGGATCATAACAGTCATCATAGCAATCATCCTTCGGTAAGCACGAAGGGGAATTAAACAATGTATGAGTTGAAGAGTTACTCTCATTATAAGGTGGGAATGGGTGATCAATCCACTCTTCCTCCTTTTGTTCTTCACTCTCCTCATCATCTTTTTCATCCAATGAGCTCGCAGTTTCATCAATTTCTTCTTCCATAGACTCCTGCAAAATATTAGTCTCTTCTTGGACAGCAGAGACTTTCTTAATAAGCACATTAATTTCGTAATTGTATTCATAATTCTCATAACAATATTTCAGGATAGCTAAATTTTCAGGTCTATAAACAGCATCATCAAAATCTTCAAACTCTTTAAGCATAGATTCAATTTCATAAGAACCCATAAAAGCAACAAATTCTTCTATTTGTTCCACATCATAGTAATCATATATACCTCTAGCATAAGAAGCTAAGGTTCTATTATCATTAAATTCACATGAAAAGGGAAGGTGTGGAGCCTTCACCTTAGAGCAACAAGTATAATCATATCTCAAGCATAGTTGCCTAGCATACCAATTCAATATATGAATTTGATCCCATAATAGTTTCCCTTTTTCTGTCAAGCGGTAATCCCTAAAGTATTCACGTTGACCCAACGTTACTCCCATTACATAATTAAATGGGGTTTTCTCAGGATTATTAAAGTAGTACAAAATATCTTTCACATAACCAGCATCGAGGGTTTTAGGAGGTTCCCCATCTCCATGAGTAGCAAGTACACATAATTTTTTTGGTATTTCGTGTTCCATATCCATAACTAAAGATAAAGAACAACTAAGAATAGCAACTAAAAATTACTTAGTGATAAAGCAAACAAGCACACACGAGAATATTCACCCGACGCTATTGCTCCCCGACAACGGCGCCAGAAAAAGGTCTTGATAGCCCACAAGTATAGGGGATCGCAACAGTTTTTGATAAGTAAGAGTGTCGAACCCAAAGAGGAGCTAAAGGTAGAACAAATATTCCCCCAAGTTCTATCGACCACCGATACAACTCTACGCACGCTTGATGTTCGCTTTACCTAGAACAAGTATGAAACTAGAAGTACTTTGTAGGTGTTGTTGGATAGGTTCGCAAGATAATAAAGAGTACGTAAATTAAAAGTAGGGGTTGTTTAGATAAGGAAACAATAAAGTAAATATAGCGAGTGTGGAAAAGTGGTGGTAGGAGTTGCGAAATTGTCCCTAAGAAATTGACTACTTTACTAGACCGATAGCAAGTATTATGTGGGAGAGGCCACTGCTAGCATGTCATCCCTGACTTGGAATTCTATGCACTTATGATTGGAACTATTAGAAAGCATCCGAAACTACTAGTATTCATTAAGGTAAAACCCAACCATAGCATTAAGATATATTGGTCCCCCTTCAGTCCCGTATGCATCGATTTCTCTGCTAGGTTGAAGCTTCTGTCACTCTTGCCCTCCAATACATAGTCCTATCAACATACAACTAACCCTAGGGTGTGATCCACTCGCGCAATCATATGATGGGCACCAAAGGACAACAACATAACCACAAGAAAATTAAATCAATCATAGCAATTCATCAACCACCGATAGGACAACGAAAATCTACTCAGACATCATAGGATGGCAACACATCATTGGATAATAATATGAAGCATAAAGCACCATGTTCAAGTAGAGGGTACAGCGGATTGCGGGAGACGGTACCGTTGTAGATAAATGGAGGAAGGTGATGGAGATGTTGGTGAAGATGGCGGAGGTGTTGGTGTAGATCGCGGTGATGATGATGATGGCCACGGCAGCGTTCCGGCGCCACCGGAAGAGAAGGGGAGAGGGGGGCCCTTCGTCTTCTTCTTCCTTGACCTCCTCCATAGATGGGAGAAGGGTTTCACCTCTGGTCCTTGGCCTCCATGGCATGCGAGGGGCGAGAGCCCCTCCGAGATTGGAGCTGTCTCTCTATCTCTCTCTGTTTCTGTGCTCTCTGATTCTTCCCTTTCACCGTTTCTTGTATTCCCGGAGATCCGTAACTCTGATTGGGCTGAAATTTTAACACAATCTCTATCCGGATATTAGCTTTCTTGCGGCGAAAGAAGGGCACCAACTGCCTTACGGGGTGGCCACAAGGGTCAGGGGCGCGCCTGACACCCTAGAGCGCACCCCCCTACCTCGTGGGCCCCTCGAGCATCGTCTCGCGTGGATTCTTCTTCCCAAAAATCATATATATTCCAAAAAAAATGTCCATCAGTTTTTATTCCGTTTGGACTCCGTTTGATATGGATATTCTGTGAAACAAAAAAATGCAATAAACAGGAACTGGCACTGGGCACTGGATCAATATGTTAGTCCCGAAAATAGTATAAAAAGTTGCCAAAAGTATATGAAAGTTGTAGAATATTGGCATGGAACAATAAAAAATTATAGATACGACGGAGACGTATCAGTGGCACCAACTTACGCTGGGACCCTAACCAGATCAAAGCATCAGCTGCCTCAGTTTTCCTGCGATCTACATGTTCCACTTGATAACCTTTGAAATGACCAGCAATAGCATCAACCTCTCAGAGGTAAGCCGCCATGAGTGGGTATTTAGAATCCCAAGTGCGTGAGACTTGCCGAGCCACTAAATCTGAGTCGCCAAAGCACCTCACCCGGCTTAGATTCATCTCCTTAGCCATCCGAAGACCATGGACTAAGGCTTCATACTCAGCTGCATTGTTAGTACAAGGAAACATCAACCTCAAAACAACTCTAGCCCCCGAGCCTTCCAACATCCTGGATCCATCAAAGTGAATAGTCCAATATGTACTATCCGGCTTCTCCTCAGGCATCTGCAGATCTGTCCAATCATTGATGAAATCCACAAGTCCTTGAGACATGATGGCTATGTGAGGCATATATTTCAAACCATGGGGTCCAAGCTCAATGGCCCACTTGGCTACCCGACCTCTGGCCTCTCTGTTTTGAATAATATCCCATAAAGGAGCAGAACTAACCACAGTGACGGGATGACCAAGCAAATATTGCTTGAGCTTTCGACTAGCCATGAACACCCCCATATACCAGCTTCTGCCAATCTAGATACCTCTGCTTGGATTCAATGAGCACCTCACTGATACAATAAACCGGCCACTAAATTGGATGTTCCTTGCCTGCTTCCTTCCGTTCCACCACAATCGCTACACTGACAGCTCGGCCATTGGCAACCACATATAACAACAAGGGCTCCTTATCAATAGTAGCGGTAAGGATCAGCGGCTCAACTAATTGTTTCTTCAAGGCTTCAAACGCCTGATCAGCAGCATCACTCCAGACAAAGTGATCTGTTTTCTTCATCATCTGGTACAGAGGGATAGGTTTTTCTCCCAACCAGCTTATAAACTGGCTTAAGGCCACAATACTACCCGCCAGACGCTGAACATCATAATACATTCCGGTTTAGCCAACGAAGTAATAGCCTTGATTTTCTCTGGGTTAGCTTCAATGCCTCGTTCAGAAACCAAAAAACCCAAGAGCTTTCCTGCTGGCACACCAAAAACACATTTGGCCGGGTTAAGCATCATCTTGTAGACCCAAAAGATTGTCAAAGGTCTCTTTCAAATCATCTATCAAGGATTCCTTCTTCCTGGATTTCACAACAATATCATCCACATAAGCATGAACATTGCGTCCAATCTGACCATGAAGGAAATTTTGAACACACCACTAGTAAGTCGCATGGGCACTCTTGAGCCCAAAAGGCATAGACACATAGCAGAAGGCTCCAAAGGGAGTGATGAAGGTTGTCTTCTCCTGGTCCTTAACTGCCATCTTGATCTGATGATACCCAAAATAAGCATCCAAAAAACTCAAACGCTCATAACCCGCCGTAGTGCCCAATAATCTGATCAATACGAGGGAGAGCAAAAGGATCAGCCAGGCAGGCCTTACTAAGGTCTGTGTAATCCACACACATGCGCCAAGTACCATTTTTCTTAAGCACCAGCACCAGGTTAGCCAACCATTTAGGATGAAAAACTTCAACAATGAACCCAGCTGCCAAGAGCCGGGCCACTTCTTCACCAATGGCCTTACGCCTCTCTTCATTGAAGCGAGGAAGGAATTGCTTAACCGGTTTAAACTTCGATCAATATTGAGAGTGTGCTCAGCGAGTTCCCTCGGTACACTTGGCATGTCTGAAGGCTTCCATGCAAAGATGTCCCGGTTCTCATGGATGAACTCAATGAGAGCGCTTTCCTATTTCAGATCTATATTAGCACTGATGTCGTCCGATGAGTGTATAACACACTGTTCAAGATATCTTCTGATATTCCGATAAATCGGCCGATTTATCACTTATCGTTGTCTGGCCGATAAGGTAAATCAGCCGATAAATCAACCGATATGGCGATAAATCGGCCGATATGCCGATAAACTGGCCGATTTACCCCTTCTCATGGGTCGACCGATAAGTTCCCGATAAGCGATATCCCCAACATTGGTATAATAGCTGAGATCCGGCGCACCCAATTGGTTGTTGACTCACCCTCACCTTGGACAGAAGAATACAAATACAGGATTGACATAGGCTGCTTGCATGTGTCTTTAAATTTTTGGATGAAACGAGTTTTCAACTCCGCCCATGACCTAATGGAGTTAGCGGGCAACCCTTTAAACCAAGTACAAGCCGGACCATCCAACATCATGGTGAAATACTTAGCATATGCAGCAACACTAACATCCAGCATCTCCATGGCCATCTCATAACTATCAATCCAAGCCTCAGGGGGCTGATCCGCCGTGTAATTAGGCACCTTATGAGGACCCTTGAAATCCTTAGGCAAACACTCATTGCCCAGAGACGGCACTAAACATGGCACACCCAAGGTTTTGGAGGTCACTCCTGCCTCCATTGATGCTGATGGATAAACCGAAGATTGTTGTTGAGCCGCCAGCTCCGCCTCTCGACGCGCTCTGCCCTGATTCACCAAAGTCTGGGCATCGACACCGCCGCGTGCCGGGTCATGCCTTCGAGGCTGGTTATGGTGCTTCTCACTGCTTGAAACTGCTGGTGAGTCAATGTGCCTGCTCTAACTCCGTCTTGGTCGGGGGGTTGAATGAATCTATTCACGGCTATATGAATAAGACGCCTGCTGAGCCACGATCGTCTGAAGAAGTTCTCTAGCCCTCCGCGTCTCTATCACAACTGGAGACTCGCCTTCAATCGGGAGAGCTGCCAATCGTGTTGCCGCGGCAATCATATTATCCAAAGGGTTAGAATAATGACCCGGCAGAGTCAGAACTTGCTGAGGTAGAGTCATATCCAAACGAGACGGATCCATAGTATGTGGTCGAGCCGGTGCTCCGTTCACGAGCGCTTCAACCGCCCGGTTCACCTCGGGCGAGTCACTGGTCCCGGCGCCCAATGTGCTGAAAAGATTCCTCGAATTGTACTCCATAGGTAAATGACTCTGGTGCCTCCTTCTTATGATAGCGTTTGAAGCGTTTTGATCCAAGGTGAGCCGGAAAGAGTCTGCCTGAATCCATTGCACCTGAGTATCCAACGCAGCTCGCTCTGTAGCCATCTTATTGTTCTCAGGCGCCAGCTCTTCCTTGGCTTGAGCTATCTCATCTCGTAACCTTGCAAGATCCACCTTGTGATGTTCCTGAGTCTCCGAGGTCACCTCCACCCCCATCAAAGTCGCCAAAGCCTCCAATAACTCTGTCAGAACCTGAGCCGGTGGGCGCGCAGAACCGCTAGCACCAGCCGTCACCGCAACCGTTGAGCTGGAGGTCATGGTCACGACGGTTGTTGAGCCGAGCGCCGGCTGTGTATCGGCCATGAAGATTGCAACCCTATTCGGCAGCTCAAAGGTGTCCAGAATACGGTCGCCATCGGAATAACCCCCAAGCCCGCCGTCCCGCGGCTGATACATTGAATTTGTCCCACCAGTTGACGATTCACCATCCGAGTAGATGGCCGCCTCACCACCAGACACAGATCCTTCCACAAAGTCTGCCCCATGGATGAAACCAACAAAGGCGTGCTTTGCAGCGGCTTGAACCTTGGCGGGTCATGCACGCTGAGCCATCGCAATGAGGTCGGTGCAGGTGTCCAGCTCAGGGCCCGATTCGCTGATCTTGCGGATGAAGACATGGATTCCGTCGAAGGGGACCCGACACCCGTACTCAATTGAGTCGGCCTCGGGGCCCCCAGCCTGTGTCATCGATGTAGAGCTTGCCGCGATGACTCTTGGTCATCCGGCCCACAGCGTATCCCTTGATCCCTGCGAACTCGCCCTTCAAGAACTCGAAACCACCGTGTGATGGCCCCGGGATGGGCGCCAACTGTCATGGACTTGACACGGTAGATGTCCTAGCAAAAGGATTTAGTCGTGGAGCCATCACAACTAGGTTAGATTAAAGGGGTTAATCGGGACAAAGGACACGGAGATTTTATACTGGTTCGGCCCCTCACGGTGGAGGTAAAGGCCTACTCTAGTTTGGGATTGTATTGCTTGGGTTTCGAGTACCAGGGAGCGAATACGCTTGACCTAGTTCTCGATCTCTTGTTTCTTGAGTTAACCCGCCGCCGGGTCACCCCTTTATATACACAGGTTGATGCCCGACGACTTACAGAGTCCCGTCCGGCTCATACACAATGTGTCCGGCTCGGTGACTAACTATCCTTGCCTTACAATACAAGTTATAATTTATGGTGGTTCATCCCCTTGGGCCTCAAGTCGCCTCTGGTTCTTGGGTCGTGAATAGGCTCGTCATGATCCGCCATCTTCAATGTGTAAACTGTCAGTGGTATGACCCGGCCCCTCCTGGGCGGGTCATACCCAATAGTTATATCCCCAACATCGCCTCTTCGAGCCCACGCATGGTCAAATGAAATGCGTGCGGTGCGGTGTTGTCAAGCGTGCACTAGAATCCTCTACTATGAATGCAGTGACAAGAGGTGACGATTACAGGCTGACCGGTCCGCATTTATTACAACGACCATTTAACTCATGTATCTCTTCAACCTTTCGATCGCGTCCCACCATTGCAAGAAGCACACCCACCACGACAAATTCTTAGAGGGTATCTTGCGGGCTCCAATGGCGCTCTGGGCAGCTGCTGACGATGAGCAGTACTTCACCATGCATGCCATGGACACCCACAGAAGGTTCATGGAGCTCTCGGTGGTGTACACCAACAACCCGGTCTGGGTGGAGCACTCCATCCACATCATGGAGTTGTTGCTTGCCGAGGAGAAGTACAAGGTGGTCGGGTTCGACCTCGAGTACACCCGCACTATGTCGGGTCTCGTCCCAAGGTCGCCATTGCCCAGATGTGTGTGCGCAACCACGTCCTTGTATACCACTATTGCCTGGCCACAAGGCCTTGTGAGAGTTTCGCCAGGTTTGTCAACAGCCCCCACTACATGTTCGCTACGGTGGACATCACCAACAATGTAAAGATGCTCAAGAATTCGGGCATCACCTGCCAGAATCTTGTCGACATCCAGGGCCAATACAAGATCTGGGGTAGCAACAAGCAAGAGAAGGACTCACTGGTTCACCTCGTCGAGGCCATCATCGACCCCTACTATAGAGACATGAAGGATTCCTGCAACAAGGACTAGCGTGCCTGGCACTTGGCCTGGTTGGAGAAACTCGACAAAGCTCACGTCGTGTACACAGCCAAGGAGGCATACACGAGCTACGAGATGTACAGGTGGATTGTTGACATGAGGAAGGGCCTCCTTCCCCAAAATGACCAGGGATCCAGCCGGGAGCAGAGCAATGGCAAGCGTCATCGCAACAATAAGTAGATTATTAGATCCTCGTTTCTCCTAGTTTAGTATGCATGTAATTGCTTATTTTGGTGTGTGGAAATGTTATGTGTGTAGTCACTTGTGTAATTGTATGCTTAATTTGGTTTTGCAATGGTGTCTTTTTAAGTATATATGTTGATGCTCTGTAGGCAAAGCAAATCACATCACACACAGACTAAACAATGGAACCCGTCGGTGATGATTTCATCAAGCACTCACAATTGTATACCAGCAATCGTTTGCTCACAACACACACGGCTTGTTAACAGGAATCGGCTGTGTTGTTATTGGTCTTCCTACACATTTCCGATTATAGACCTGTTTGCCGCGTATCACACACATCTTGTTAAGTTGAACCATTTCTGTTCTCTTGGCTCATAGCAAACAGTTCATCTGAGTGAACTTTATGCCATATATCACACACACCTTCATCTGGCTGCCCATTTCTGTTGTTCCTCCTCATCACAAACAGTTTATCCGAGTGAACTATATGCCGTATATCGCACACGCCTTCATTTGGCTGCCCGTTTATTTTGTTGTGCCTCATCGCAAATAGTTCATTGAGCTAAACCATATGCCTCTCATCGCACACGTAACTAAAATATGAACCGTTTTTCATGTATCTGCCATCGCAAACGTTTTGCATCTTTTTTTGACAGTTATTTTACATCACTGTTTGCGATTAATGCATCGCACATAGTTTTGTCGAAGGGTCTCTGATCGTAGTGTCGCGTTAGCAGCATCCTGCAGTAGTGAATAAAAGGAGAAAGGGAAGCCATGATGCTTAAAGTATTGGTCCACTCTAATGAGCTTAGTTGTTGAGTTGATGGTAACGGAAGACAGGACAATAGTGTTAAACAATCCCATCAGGAGGAGTTTCACTATTCAAGGGTGACTTGCCTACAGAACATACAACGCAAAGGGTAATATCACATAACTAGGTAAATTCACATTACTGCTACACCCGACACTCGTTATTCACCATTAACTGAATCTCTACATGCTTAACCTCTCCATTACCAAAAAATGCCATTTATTCTATGTTACTTAATTTAAATTTAATTACTTACAATCTTAGTTTTAGCCCATTTATTTTACTCCGCAATTACTCTTCCAGCATTATCACCATAATTCTTGCAGATGCCAAACTAGTAAATTAACGCGAAACTTGTGACACTTCATGTGTGACCGAAACGCTCGTATTAACACTCTCTTGTGCTCTTTGTTGGAAATGATACTAAACTAGGATTATACTTCTATTGGAGTGCTTCAACTAATGATGTGCACTTGCATGACATAGTTACCTCAAGGTTTACCACTAGTGGATGAGAATTGACTTTGTAGTTATATCTCAAGGAGATGAAATTGAGCCTTTGTGTTGTTTGTTGGGCCTTGGTGGTTCTCCCACCTCCCCAATGGTAACTATCTCCCTTTCAAGGGAGTAACCATTGAG
Source organism: Triticum monococcum (assembly GCA_034509565.1). Lineage (NCBI taxonomy): Eukaryota > Viridiplantae > Streptophyta > Magnoliopsida > Poales > Poaceae > Triticum > Triticum monococcum. Next base: position 635,267,212 of record CM067847.1, on the reverse strand, counting down.
ATATTTCTTTCTCTCCAAGTCTACAGTTAACCCCAACCGTATAGCTTGTTTACTTGTGTTCTTTCCTTTTAGTCTACTAAACTTGCAAGCATGATGTAGGTTGTTATCTCATCCTAGCATATTTAGGCACATTCTGCAAGGCCTAAACTTTCTAATAAGTGAGCTAAAATTTGTACTTGTACCTATTCACCCCCTTCTAGGTCCATATAGATCCTTTCAGTTGCGTAATGACAATGACACTAATCAAGAATGCGAATGGCAAATATAATTTAAGGTCATTTTACTGAACAATATTTTATTTTGTCTTCAAAAAAGGGATAGGATGCATACATTAGTCAATGATAGAAGAGAACAATGGTAATATGATCAAGAACGTGCACATAGTTCATCATTTTAAATGCTTGACATTTTTGTTATCAATACATCAACAAAATTTTCAATTCGCTGCGCTTTCCAATTAAATTGAAAATTTGTGATCAAGATAACTCTATTTAAACAAAACATGATGAGTCTTCTTATCAAAGAAGAAACACAACGAGTCTTCATAACCGTATAGCTAAACAGATCGATGTTGATATATCATAGCAAGTACTTTTGACATTCATGTGTATCTAGATAATATCATATATCCTATTTAAATTCAAATGTATAGATGTTTCAAACTTAGTCATGAAAGCACTATTTAAATTCAATTGCTGAATATTTATAGCAAGACATAGTATAGTCATAAGATATTTGTCATTATTATGATGAAAAAATGAAAACAGGTAGAACAGATTAAAGGTTTGACTCGTATTAACGCAATAGAGATTTTTTGAAAAGGAGGATGACCCCCGGCTTCTGCATTAGGGCGATGCATACAACCATTTTATTAATTATTCACCAACACCTTACAAAGTAATACATCCATAAGTCTAAAACCACCTTGCTGGCAACATCAATCGTTACTCCTATCAACTTAATGAAGGGGGGTGCACATGGTCGGGGCTGCCTATCAAGACCTCACCCCGAAGCCCAAAATCTAAAACCGGAGGCCACAAGCAAGCCGCACGCCGGGTCAGGGGCACAAATCGGTCCAGCGCACTCTTAGAGGGCACCACATGCGCATGCTCTAGAATCCGACACCACCTCATCGTCCCATCTTCAAAAGAGATCAATGCATAAGCCTTGACAGGCCCAACTGCTGTTGACTCCACCACGACGCTAGACAGTGCCACCATCTTGCGCTCGTCCATCAACACATGTCCACCATCGAGTCCCCACAGCCTCATGTCACCGAGATCCGCCATTATCAATGCTCAGATGCCACACCGCTCCACCTTCACAAACACCACCTGCTGTCGCTGGTTGAAGGAAATATGCCCTAGAGGCAATAATAAAGTTGTTATTTTATATTTCCTTATATCACGATAAATTTTTATTATTCATGCTAGAATTGTATTAGCCGGAAACTTGATACATGTATGGATACATAGACAAAACAACATGTCCCTAGTAAGCCTCTACTAGACTAGCTCGTTAATCAAAGATGGTTAAGTTTCCTAACCATAGACATGTGTTGTCATTTGATGAATGAGATTACATCATTAGGAGAATGATGTGATGGACAAGACCCATTGTTAGCTTAGCATAATGATCGTTAAGTTTTATTGCTATTGCTTTCTTCATGACTTATACATATTCCTTTAACTATGAGATTATGCAACTCCCGAATACCAGAGGATCACCTTGTGTGCTATCAAGTGTCACAACGTAACTGGGTGGTTATAAAGATGCTCTACAGGTGTCTTCGAAGGTGTTTGTTCGGTTGGCATAGATCAAGATTAGGATTTGTCACTCTGAGTATCGAAGAGGTATCTCTGGGCCCTCTTGGTAATGCACATCACGATAAGCCTTGCAAGCAATGTGACTAATGAGTTAGTTACGAGATGATGCAGAACGAGTAAAGAGACTTTTTGCTAACAAGATTGAACTAGGTATGAGGATACCGACGATCGAATCTCGGGGAAGTAACATACCGATGACAAAGGGAATAACATATGTTGTCATTACGGTACGACCGATAAAGATCTTCATAGAATATGTCGGAACCAATATTAGCATCCAGGTTCTGATGTTCTTTATTGACCAAAGAGGTGTCTCCATCATGTCTACATAGTTGTCGAACCCGTTGGGTCCGCATGCTTAACGTTCGATGACGATTTTGTATTATATGAGTTATGTGATTTGGTGACCGAATGTTGTTTAGAGACACGATGAGGAGTCTCGAAACAATCGAGAGGTAAAGATTCCTATATAGGACGATAGTATTCAGACACCGGAAGTGTTCTCTAGTAGCGGGTACGTATCGGGTCACCGGAAGGGGTTCCGGGCACCCCGACAAAGATATGGGCCTTATTGGGCCTAGGGAGGGACAGACCAGCCCCTTGTGGGATGGTGCGCCCCCATTTTGGCCGATCTAAGGGGATAAAGGAAAAGGGGAGGAGGAAACGAAATAGAGGGAATAGGATTCCCCCTTCCTTTCCCCTCTCCCCTCTTTCCTTCCCCCTCCAGAGATAAGGAAAGGGGGGGCGAATTGGAGGAGCCCCCCAAGTAGGATTACTCCTACTTGGGGCGCCACAAGGCTGCTCCCCTCCCTCTCCCACCTATATATACATGGGGAGGGGTGCCTAGAACACACACCAACAATTGTTAGCCGTGTACAGCACCCCCCTCCACAGTTTACGCCTCTGGTCATATTCATGTAGTGCTTAGGCGAAGCCCTGCGTGGATTACTTCACCATCACCATCACCACGCCGTCGTGGTGATGGAACTCTCCCTCGACACTTTGCTGGATCAAGAGTTCGAGGGACGTCATCGAGCTAAACGTGTGCTGAACTCGGAGGTGCCATACGTTTGGTACTTGATCGGTTGGATTGTGAAGACGTTCGACTACATCAACCGCGTTAAACTAACGCTTCCACTTTCGGTCTATGAGGGTACGTGGACACACTCTCCCCCCCCCCCTCGTTTCTATGCATCTCCTAGATAGATCTTGCGTGAACGTAGGAATTTTTTTGAAATTGCATGCTATGTTTCCCAATAGTGGCTTCTGAGCCAGTCTATGCGTAGATGATATGCACGGATAGAACACAACGAGTTGTGGGCGGTGATAGTCATACTGCTTACCACCAACGTCTTATTTTTATTCGACGGTATTGTTGGATGAAGCGGCCCTGACCAACCTTACATGACCACGTTCATGAGACCGGTTCCACCGATAGACATGCAACTAGTTTTGCATAAAGGTGGCTGACGGGTGTCTGTTTCTCCAACTTTAGTTGAATCGAATTTGACTACGGCCAGTCCTTGTTGAAGGTTAAAACAACAAACTTGATGAAACATCGTTGTGGTTTTGATGCGTAGATAAGAACAGTTCTTGTTAGAAGCCCGTAGCGGCCACATAAAACTTGCAACAAAAAAGTAGAGGGCGTCTAACTTGTTTTTGCAGGGCATGTTGTGATGTGATATGGTCAAGACATGATGTGGTATACGATGTTGTATGAGATGATCATGTTTTGTAAAAGTTATCAGCAACTAACAGGAGCCTTATGGTTGTCACCTTATTGTATGAAATGCAAATGCCATGTAATTGCTTTACTTTATCACTATGCGTTAGCGATAGTTGTAGAAGCAATAGTTGGCAAGATGACCACAACGCTACGATGGAGATCAAAGGCACAAGATGATGATGGCCGTATCATGTCACATATATTGATTGCATGTGATGTTTATCTTTTATGCATCTTATTTTGCTTAGTACGGCGGTAGCATTATAAGATGATCCCTTACAAAATTTTCAAGGTATAAGTGTTCTCCCTGAGTATGCACCATTGGGAAAGTTCTTCGTGCTGAGACACCACGTGATGATCGGGTGTGATAGGCTCTACGTTCACATACAACGGGTGCAAGACAGTTTTGCACACACGGAATACTCGGGTTAAACTTGACGAGCCTAGCATGTACAGACATGGCCTCAGAACACTGGAGACCGAAAGGTCGAACGCGAATCATATAGTAGATATCATCAACATAGAGATGTTCACCATTGATGACTACTCCATCTCACGTGATGATTGGACATGGTTTAGTTGACTTGGATCACATAGTCATTTAGATAACTTGAGGGATGTCTATCTAAGTGGGAGTTCTTATGTAATACGATTAATTGTACTTAATTTATCGTGAACTTAGTCCAAATAGTTTTTGCATATCTATGTTGTAGATCAATAGCTCGCGTATGGATCCCCTATTTTATTTTTAATATGTTCCTAGAGAAAACTAAGTTGAAAGATGATATTAGCAATGATGCAGACTGGGTCCCTGATCTGAGGATTATCTTCATTATTGTACAGAAGAATTATGTCCTTGATGCACCGTTAGGTGATGGACCTATTGCAGGAGCAAATGCAGACGCTATGAATGTTTGACAAGCTCGGTATGATGACTACTTGAAAGTTTAGTGCACCATGCTTTATAGCTTAGAACCAGGACATCAAAAATGTTTTGAATGCCATGGAGCATATAAGACGTTCCAAGAGATGAAATTGGTATTTTAGATTCATGCCCGAGTCGAGAGGCATGAGACCTCTGACAAGTAATTTTCCTACAAGATGGAGGAGAATAGCTCAACCAGTGAGCATGTGCTTAGAATGTCTGAGTACTACAATCGCTTGAACCAAGTGGGAGTTAATCTTCCAGCTAATATAGTGATTGACAGAGTTCTCTAGTCACTATCACCAAGTTACTGGAACTTCGTGGTGAACTATAATATGCAAGGGATGACAAAATGATTCCTGAGCTCTTCACGGTGCTAAAATCGGTGAAGGTAGAAATCTATAAAGAGCGTGAAGTGTTGATGGTTAACAAGACCACTAGTTTCAAGAAAAGGGGCAAAGTAAAAGAAAGAAAACTTCAAGAAAGAATGGAAGGCAAGTTGCCACTTCCGTGAAGAAACCCAAAGCTAGACCTAAGCCTAAAACTGAGTGCTTCTACTGCAAAGGGTATGGTCACTGGAAGCGGAACTACCCAAATACTTGGCGGATAAGAAGGATGGCAAAGTGAACAAAGGTATATTTGATAGACATGTTATTGATGTGTACTTTACTAGTGTTCATAGTAACCCCAGGGTATTTGATACCGGTTCAATTGCTAAGATTAGTAACTCGAAATAGGAATTGCAAAATGAACAGAGACTAGTTAAAGGGAGATGCGACGATGTGTGTTGGAAGTGATTCCAAGGTTGATAAGATCACCCTCGCACACTCCCTCTACATTTGAGATTAGTGTTGAACCAAAATAAATGTTATTTTGTGTTTGCGTTAAGCATGAATATGATTGGATCATGTTTATTGCGATACGGTTATTCATTTAAGTCAAAGAATAATTGTTGTTCTATTTACATGAATAAAACCTTCTATGGTCATACACCCAATGTAAATGGTTTATTGAATCTCGATCGTAGTGATACACATATTCATAATATTGATGCCAAAAGATGCTAAGTTGATAATGATGTGCAACATATTTGTGGCAGTGCCGTTTAGGTCATATTGGTGTAAAGCGCATGAAGAAACTCCATACGGCTGGATTTTTGGAATCACTTGATTATGAATCATTTGATACTTGCGAACCATGCCTCATGGGCAAGATGACTAAAACTCCATTCTCCGGAACAATGGAACAAGCCACTGACTTATTGGAAATAATACATATCGATGTATGCGGTCCGATGAGTGTTGAGGCTCGCGGCGGGTATCGTTATTTTCTGACCTTCACAAATGATTTGAGCAGATACGGGTATATCTACTTGATGAAGCACAGGTCTGAAACATTTGAAAAGTTCAAAGAATTTCAGAGTGAATTAGAGAATCATCATAACAAGAAAATAAATTTTCTAAGATCTGATCATGGAGGAGAATATTTGAGTTACGAGTTTGGCCTTCATTTAAAACAATGTGGAATAAGTTCACAACTCACGCCACCTGGAACACCACAGCATAATGGTGTGTCCGAATGTCGTAACCATACTTTTATTAGATATGGTGTGATCTGTGATGTCTCTTACCGATTTACCACTATCGTTTTGGGGTTATGCATTAGAGACAGTTGCATTCACGTTAAATAGGGCACCGTCTAAATCCGTTGAGACGACACCGTATGACTTGTGGTTTAGCAAGAAACCTAAGTTGTCGTTTCTTAAAGTTTGGGGTTGCGATGCTTATGTGAAAAAGCTTCAACCTGATAAGCTTGAACCCAAATTGGAGAAGTGCGTCTTCATATGATACCCAAAAGAAACTGTTGGGTACACCTTCTATCATAGATCCGAAGGCAAGATCTTTGTCGCTAAGAATGGATCCTTTCTAGAGAAGGAGTTTCTCTCAACAGAAGTGAGTGGGAGGAAAGTAGAACTTGATGAGGTAATTGTACCTTCTCTCGAATTGGAAAGTAGCTCATCAGATAAATCTGTTCTCATGATGCCTACACCAACTATAGAGGAAGCTAATGATAATGATCATGAAAATTCAGATCAATACCAAATCTCGTAGGTCAACCAGAGCATGTTCCGCACCAGAGTGGTATGGTAATCCTATTATGGAAGTCATATTACTAGACCATGACGAACCTATGAACTATGAGGAAGCGATGATGAGCCTAGATTCCGCAAAATGGCTTGAGGCCATGAAATCTGAGATAGGATCCATGTATGAGAACAAAGTGTAACATCCCAATTTTCAATTTGGATGTTATACATAGGCCATCATATGGATATCATATTTTATTCGCATTTTGGTTGTGACCCTAGGAATCCTAAGCAACTCAAGGACACAAGGAGAGAGTTGGAAATTTCATAAGTTTTCATATTAGAATTTTCTCAAATTTGAAAAGAGGATCAATTTGATTTTAATAATTTTTCTCTCCGAAATATTTCCAATATTAAATAAATGAGAGGAGATAAAATGACTTCTTCAAAATCAGAGGGGGGCATTAAGGAAAATATTAAATTCAAATAAACATTTTTATTTGGAATTTTAGTGCTATTTTATTTCAATTAGAAAAATATGCATTTTTCAAAATTGCATTTTAGGCTACAAAAATGTTCACTTTGTTCTAAATATTTTATTTAGACGGTGAAAATTGTTTTGGCATCTTTAGAAAAAAATTCCTTATTTTATTAGGATTTTTTCGGGGGAATTTTTTTTAAGTTTCCCCACCTGACTGGGCCGGAGGCAGAGCCGAACAGGCCGGCCCGCCCGCGCCGCCGTGCCGCCGGCGAACTCCAACAGGAGTCGGAGCCAGACTCCTCTCACTGCCGCCCCTTTCCCAAGTTGCCGCCCCTCCCCCCGAGGCTTTAAAAGATGGACCCCCCGGCCTCTCCTCCCCAATCGGCTAGCCGCCGACGCCGCCCCAGCAGCAGCAGCAGCGCCCCGCCGCCGCCTGCCGCGCCGCCCGCCACCGCGCCGTCGCCCCACCCGGCTGACCCCGCCGCCGCAGCCCCGCCAGAGCCCTGCCTCGCGATATTTCGCCGCCGCCGATCTTTTTTGACGAACCGGTAAAAACCGTCACCATCGCTTGGTTTTTTTTCTGGTTTTTCGTGTTGGATCGGTTAGATGGTTTTTTCGGTTTCGCTATTTAGCAAACGTTCACCCAAATGCCTCTATTCGTGAACGCGTTCATTCGTTCGTATCTGTTAACGAACGTTCGTTCGTTAGCCTTTTCTTTTTCGGCCAGGGACCTATCCGTGATTATTTTTATCGCAAATTAGCCCCTAATCTTCAAACGCTCGCAACTTTTTAACTGTTTGTCCAAATCTAGTTAAACCAACGCCAAAATCTTCGTCTTGAACCCCTCTTTCTAGTTAATAAACTTGAACATGGTTTTGACAAATTAAAATTTGGGTTGCAAGCAATTTTGAATTTGAACTTCTTTTGACCGCAGTTTGAGTTTCCTAGCTCCGATTCGATTGATTCTTTTTGCAAATCGAAACTCTTCAGTTGAACTTTAGATTTGGATCATTTCTCTTAAGTTTTACCTTGCATCTATTGCTTGAGTGCTTATGTATGTTATTGTTTGTTTGCGATAGAGTTTCCGGAGTGTGAAGCGTGCTACTATGAGTCACTAGGGTTTTCAGATCGTCAGCAAGGCAAGTAACACTTTGATCATACCCCTTATTGCCCAGTTTATATGCATTAGTCTCAATCCTCAAACACTGCATGGTTAAGACTTGAATACTTGTGGGTATTGGGAAGTAGTGGTGAGGTAGTAGCTATTGCCTTAATTTTCAAACCCTAGGAGTTACATCTACGTTATGCTTATATTCCTATGTTATGCTCGTAGACGTAGTTTGGTTTGAGTGATCCATGACAGATGTGAGACTTTTAATGAATGGTTGAACTTAAGGTGTCTACTTTAATACACATCTGGGTGGATTGGTTGAGGCACCCTGGAGCACCTAGTGGTTGTCTGGGCACCTGGAGCAATCCAGTGTTGTCCTGGGATATCCGGTAGTACCCGTGTGATCATCCTACGGTTTGCCACCCAGGCTCAAAGGGATCATAAGATTATTCAGGATGGAAACTTCCATGTGCAGCCACAAGCCATTATGGGCTCTGGCATAGTTGACTAAGTTGTGTGACCTCTTTCAGTGGTAGGCTAGCAGATGTAGGGGATGTAGGTGGTACTGTCTACCCAGAGTACAGAGTTAATGCTTCTGAAAGACTGTGTCTCGATCATTCGTTTCTTAAACACCATGTAGTGCGAGAAATCCAATGGAGGAGATCGAGTCTTATGGGGAAAAGTGTGCAAACCATTGTAGAGTGTATAAACTAATCATGGTTAGCTGTGTCCCCGGTTATGGACATTTTGAGTATCTGGTACTCGAATTATTGATTTGATCTCATCACTCTATTTATTAATTTGTTGGGTTGATGATTAATAATTTGGGATTGAGTTGGAGGAACCCTCTCAATGTTTTCAACAAACTTTGTAGTTAAAAAATATATATTCCTTTGTTGTAGGAAAAAATTAGCTTTATGCAAAAATAACCATAGAGCCTCCACCAGCCAAATATGCATATAGTTATAGCTGCTACATGTTCATTGCTCTACAGTGTTATTTTGCCAGCATATTCCATGTGCTGACCCGCTTCGGGCTGCAACGTATTATGTTGCAGACTCTTCAAACAAAGAGTAAGGTGCGCTAGTTCGTTGTCTTGCACTCAGCTATGTCGTTGGAGTTGATGGACTCACTTTACCTTCAAAGCCTTCCGTTGTTATCCTCATTAGATGGCCTTCATCCATATTATTGTAATAAGTACTCTCTTTTGAGATATTCTATGTAATAAGGGTGTGATTGAAGCTCTGTTATAAATCATTCAAGTATTGTGTGTGTCAGCATTACCGATCCAGGGATGACACTTATGCACAGAGATTTGACCGTTTGAGGTCGGATCACTACAAGATGGTATCAGAGCACACATTGACTGTAGGATGCGACCACTAATATGAGCCATAGGTCACTCTTCTCTACTCATTTCTGACTCTTCTCCACTTTCCACTCTATAGATGGCGGATCCAAGGAACAAGTTTGCTCAACCGGATGAAGACACCCCTTTTGGATGGCACTTGAAGGAAGCCACTAGATACCTGAACATCGGAATACCAAGCTTAACCAGGACCTACACCGCCACTCTACCGGAATAAGAGCACTAGACAGTTCGAGTACATGTTCTAGGAAGGAAATTCACACTAGTTACTGAGCCCATAGAGTTTTCCTTTGATGCACCAACCTGTAGTCTAGGAAAGAGCATGGCAGCTCACATCGCCATGGGACGCATCGCCGAAGTTTACCACAAGGATCTTAAGGACACCATCTACCAGATATGTGGACGCTGAGATGAGCAATGGGAGATGATCAGCACCAGGAGGGACTAGTCCATTGCAGCCTACATCTAGGAGTTAAACCAACACATTCGTCGATGGGAGAACCAGATGTGCGCCAGCATGATAGACCTGAAGAAGGTGATGACCAGGAACATGGAGCTAGAAGAGGAACTCAAATCTACATGCGATGGATATGAAGAGGAAATTGCAGTTCTACTGGAGAAGAATGAAGACCTGAAGAAGAAGAAGCTAGGAGTATTCATGGGAGACCCAGCACCAGGAGGAGATGACGATCATCCCGAGGACTACATCATCATCGACGACACCGACTCCGACCCCGACATTGATGATGACTATGAAGACGAAGCTGGAGCGGATATCATGGAATCTTCTTCCGATCAAAATTTCTAGTCGACCACCATATTATCAGTAGTATACCCCCATGTATATAGATTAGTCCGAGTACTTTGTAACGGTAGCTAGCTCGATTGTAAGCCCTTGTTTGAATTGAGTGGTGTGATATGAATGTGTTTGTCTCATGTGCATATGGGTAGTGATTTTCCCCTTAGACCCCACTCTATTCTAATCTCTCCCCTCTAAACCTATCAGATGCCTCCAAGATGTGACCCCGGATTTGTTTTCCCACCAGAGCTCACACAGCTGATCCAACAGTAGAATGCCCTGATGCAACTATTAGTCCAGAACCAGGGCAACAACAAAAACAACAACAACAACAAAAACAACAACTCACCGCCACCACCTCCAGTTGACAACTTAGCTCGTTTTCTAAGGTTGAATTTGCCGGTGTTTTCCAGTAGCACCGAGCTGATAGTTGCTGATCAGTTGACCACCGCAGGTTGCACAGATGCTGAGAAGGTGCGCTTTGTCACACATCAATTGGATGGACCAATAGCCTCATGGTGGGAGAATTACACATACACTTTCCCCATAGCCAATGTCACATGGGATCCGTTCTAGGAAGCTTTCCGTACCGCACATGTCTCAACTGGAGCTATGAGCATGAAGAAGCATGAGTTTCACAACTTACGCTAGGGAAATCGTACTATGGGGCAGTACGTGGATGAGTTTAGTAAGTTAGCGCGCTATGCCCCAGATGATGTGGCCACAGATGCCGCGAAGTAGGAGAAGTTTATGGGAGGGTTGAATGATGAGCTGAGCATGCAGTTGATGGTGGCAACATTCAACAACTACCAGGATTTGGTAGATAGGCCCCTTATTATTGAAGGCAAGCAGCAACAGATAGAGAGCCGCAAAAAGGAAGTATGGATTAGGGAAGTATAATTCTGGAGCTCAGCAGAAGCCCTGTTTTACCTCGAACTCAGGAGGACACACTCATAATCATGGAGGCCATACTCACAATGGAGGGAGTTTGCGTAATCATAGTGGCCCCAAGAATGGGAATGGGAATGGAGGAAGCAACGGACAGAACCATGCCAACCCAGCAACACCCGCCAGGAAGGATTTAAGTCACATTACTTGTTTCAAGTGCGGGAAGACTGGACACTACGCCACTGAATATCCTGAAGCAAAGAATGGAAATGGAAATGGAAATGGAAACTCTGGGAAGAAGCCCAATCCCTTCACCAGAGTTCAGGTGAACCACATCAATGTGGAGGAGGTTGAAGATCAGCCTGATGCAGTGATCGGTAAGTTTTTGATTAAGTCATTTACCGCACTCGTTCTTTTTTATACTGGTGCATCGCATTCATACATATCAAGGGGATTTGTGGACAAGTTTAAGTTTCCAATCATAGCCCTTAGGTCACCCATGTTATTAAGTTCGCCAGGAGCAGAGTATATGACCAATTGCGCCTCTGGGTCAGGAACAGCAAGATCTTCCTTCGTAGGCAATTTAACTTAAGGGTTATGCAAAATATCAAGGAAAACATTAGGTGGCTGATAGCCCACAAGTATAGGGGATCGCAATAGTTTTCGATAAGTAAGAGTGTCGAACCCAACGAGGAGCTAAAGGTAGAACAAATATTCCCTCAAGTTCTATCGACCACCGATACAACTCTATGCACGCTTGACGTTCGCTTTACCTAGAACAAGTATGAAACTAGAAGTACTTTGTAGGTGTTGTTGGATAGGTTTGCAAGATAATAAAGAGTGCGTAAATAAAAAGTAGGGGCTGTTTAGATAAAGAAACAATAAAGTAAATATAGCGAATGTGGAAAAGTGGTGGTAGGAGTTGCGAAATTGTCCCTAAGCAATTGACTACTTTACTAGACCGATAGCAAGTATTATGTGGGAGAGGCCACTGCTAGCATGTCATCCCTGACTTGGAATTCTATGCACTTATTATTGGAACTATTAGCAAGCATCCGCCACTACTAATGTTCATTAAGGTAAAATCCAACCATATCATTAAGATATATTGGTCCCCCTTCAGTCCCGTATGCATCAATTTCTATGCTAGGTTGAAGCTTCTGTCACTCTTGCCCGCCAATACATAGTCCTATCAACATACAACTAACCCTAGGGTGTGATCCATGCGCGCAATCATATGATGGGCACCAAAGGACAGCAACATAACCACAAGCAAATTAAATCAATCATAGCAATTCATCAACCACCGATAGGACAACGAAAATCTACTCAAACTTCATAGGATGGCAACACATCATTTGATTATAATATGAAGCATAAAGCACCATGTTCAAGTAGATGGTACAGCAGGTTGCGGGAGAGTGGACCGCTGTACATAGAGGGAGGAAGGTGATGGAGATGTTGGTGAAGATGGTGGAGGTGTTGGTGTAGATCGCGGTGATCATGATGTTGGCCACAGAAGCGTTCCGGGGCCACCGGAAGAGAAGGGGAGAGGGGGGCCCTTCGTCTTCTTCTTCCTTGACCTTCTCCCTAGATGGGAGAAGGGTTTCCCCTCTGGTCCTTGGCCTCCATGGCATGGGAGGGGCGAGAGCCCCTCCGAGATTGGATCTGTCTCTCTGTCTCTCTCTGTTTCTGCGCTCTCTGATTCTTCCCTTTCACCGTTTCTTATATTCCCGGAGATCCGTAACTCCGATTGGGCTAAAATTTTAACACGGTCTCTATACGGATATTAGCTTTCTTGAGGCGAAAGAAGGGCACCAACCACCTTACGGGGTGGCCACGAGGGTCAGGGGCGCGCCTGACACCCTGGGGCGCGCCCCCTACCTCGTGGGCCCCTCGAGCATCGTCTCGCATGGATTCTTCTTCCAAAAAATCATATATATTCCAAAAAAAATCTCCGTCAGTTTTTATTCCGTTTGGACTCCGTTTGATATGGATATTCTGTGAAACAAAAAACATGCAACAAACAGGAACTGGCACTAGGCACTGGATCAATAAGTTAGTCCCCAAAATAGTATAAAAAGTTGCCAAAAGTATATGAAAGTTGTAGAATATTGGCATGGAACAATCAAAAATTATAGATACGACGGAGACGTATCAGCATCCCCAAGCTTAATTCCTGCCCGTCCTCGAGTAGGTAAATGATAAAAAAGATAATTTTTGATGTGGAATGCTACCTAGCATAATCTTGATCACATATCTAATCATGGCATGAATATTAAGATACGAGTGATTCAAACAATAGTCTATCATTTGACATAAAAACAATAATACTTCAAGCCTACTAATAAAGCAATCATGTCTTTTCAAAATAACATGGCCAAAGAAAGTTATCCCTACAAAATCATATAGTCTGGCTATGCTCCATCTTCACCACACAAAATATTCACATCATGCACAACCCCGATGACAAGCCAAGCAATTGTTTCATACTTTTGACGTTCTCAAACCTTTTCAACTTTCACACAATACATGAGCGTGAGCCATGGACATAGCACTATAGGTGGAATAGAATATGATGGTGGAGAAGATAAAAAGGAGAAGATAGCCTCACATCAACTAGGCGTATCAACGGGCTATTGAGATGCCCATCAATAGATATCAATGTGAGTGAGTAGGAATTGCCATGCAACGGATGCACTAGAGCTATAAGTGTATGAAAGCTCCAACTGAAACTAAGTGGGTGCTCATCCAACTTGCTTGCTCATGAAGACCTCGGGCATTTGAGGAAGCCCATCATCGGAATATACAAGCCAAGTTCTATAATGAAAATTCCCACTAGTATATGAAAGTGATAACTCAAGAGACTCTCTATATGAAGAACATGGTGCTACTTTGAAGCACAAGTGTGGTAAAAGGATAGTAACATTGCCCCTTCTCTCTTTTTCTCTCATTTTTTTTGTTTTCTTTTATTTCTTTTCTTTGGGCCTTCTTTTTTTTGCCTTTCTCTTTTTTATTTTTTTTATTTTTTATTTTTTCGTCCGGAGTCTCATCCCGACTTGTGGGGGAATCATGGTCTCCATCATCCTTTCCTCACTGGGGCAATGCTCTAATAATGATGATCATCACACTTTTATTTACTTACAACTCAATATTACAACTCGATATCTAGAAAAAAGATAGGACTCTATATGAATGCCTCCGGCGGTGTACCGGGATGTGCAATGATCTAGCGCAGCAATGACATCAAAAAACGGACAAGCCATGAAAACATCACGCTAGCTATCTTACGATCATGCAAAGCAATATGACAATGAATGCTCAAGTCATGTATATAATGATGATGAAAGTTTCATGGCAATATATCTCGGAATGGCTATGGAAATGCCATGATAGGTAGGTATGGTGGCTGTTTTGCTGAAGGTATATGGTGGGTTTATGGTACCGGCGAAAGTTGCGCGGTACTAGAGAGGCTAGCAATGATGGAAGGGTGAGAGTGCGTATAATCCATGGACTCAACATTAGTCATAAAGAACTCACATACTTATTGCAAAAATCTATTAGTCATCAAAACAAAGTACTACACGCATGCTCCTAGGGGGATGATTGGTAGGAAAAGACCATCGCTCGTCCCCGACCGCCACTCATAAGGAAGACAATCAATACATACCTCATGCTCCAACTTCATTACATAACGGTTCACCATACATGCATGCTATGGGAATCACAAAGCTCAACACAAGTATTACTACAATCCACAACTACCCACTAGCATGACTCTAATATCATCATCTTTATATCGCAAAACTATTGCAAAGAATCAAACATATCATATTCCGTGATCTACAAGTTTTATGTAGGATTTTATGACTAACCATGTGAATGACCAATTCATGTCGTCTCTCTAAATAGATATAAGTGAAGCAAGAGAGTTTAATTCTTTCTACAAAAGATATGCCCATGCTCTAAAAAATATAAGTGAAGCAAAAGAGCATTCTACAAATGGCGGTTGTCTATGTGAAGAGAAACAGGCAATCCAAACTTCAAATGATATAAGTGAAGCACATGAAGCATTCTATAAAGCCATACTCAAAAGATATAAGTGAAGTGCAAAGAGAATTCTATAAATCAACCAAGGACTATCTCATACCAGCATGGTGCATAAAATAAAAATGAAAACTAAATGCAAAAGATGCTCCAAGATTGCACATATCGCATGAACGAAACGAATCCGAAAACATACCGATACTTGTTAAAGAAAGAGGGGATGCCTCCCCAGCATCCCCAAGCTTAGATGCTTGAGTCTCCTTGAATATTTACTTGGGGTGCCTCGGGAATCCCTAAGCTTGAGCTCTTGCCTCTCTTCCTTCTTCTCACATCGAGACCTTCTCGATCATCGAACACTTCATCCACACAAAACTTCAACAGAAAACTCGGTAAGATCCGTTAGTATAATAAAGCAAATCACCACTATAAGTACTGTTGCAAACAAATTCATATTTTGTTTTTTCATTGTGTCTACTGTAATATAACTTTTTGATGGCTTAACCCACTGATATAAATTGATAGTTTCATCGAAATAAGCAAACTATGTATCAAAAACAGAATCTGTCTAAAACAGAACAGCCTGTACCAATCTGAACATTCACCATACTTCTGATACTTGAAAAATTCTACCAAAATTAGGAAAAATAAACAATTTGTACAGAAAGACAGTGCAAAAAGAATCAAAACCATTTGACGTTCCAGTAAAAAAATTAAAATTCATGCACTACAGCCAAAGTTTCTGTCCTGCGCCGTACAAACCATCAAGCAAATGTAAACATACTAAAGGCAAACCTTGGCACATTATTTTTATATTTAAACTTTATAAAAGCACACAACAAAAATAAATGACTCTCTAAAACTTCCGGGTTGTCTCCCTGGCAGCGCTTTCTTTAAAGCCAATAAGCTAGGCATATAGTGCTCAAGTAATGGATCCACCCGGATCCCAAGGTATATCAAAGCCAATTTTAATTAACAATGATTTATAATTTAGTAGTGAGTACAAAGCAACATATATCAAGCAATGACGAAGTCTAACTCTCTCCCTATGCATCGGCATGTCATAAAAGAACAATTCATGCACACCTAGTAAAGGCCAATGCATAGTATAAACAGTTTCTTGCAATTTTATCATGTGGGAAGCATAGAGAGGTGGAGATATAGTTCCTATCTCATAATAATTGCAAGTAGGAGCAGCAAGCACATGCATATTATATTCATTAAAATCATCATGTGTAACAGTAAAAGGCAACCCATCAATGTAATCCTTAATAAGTGCAAACTTCTCCGATATAGTGTAGTTTGGAGAATTCAAAAAGATAATAGGACTGTCATGTGTGGGTGCAATAGCAACAATTTCATGTTTAACATAAGGAACTATAGCAAGTTCATCTCCATAAGCATAATTCATATTGGCATCTTGGCCACAAGCATAGCAAGCATCATCAAAAAGGGATATTTCAAAAGAATCGACGGGATCATAACAGTCATCATAGCAATCATCCTTCGATAAGCACGAAGGGGAATTAAACAATGTATGAGTTGAAGAGTTACTCTCATTATAAGGTGGGAATGGGTGATCAATCTGCTCTTCCTCCTTTTGTTCTTCGCTCTCCTCATCATCTTTTTCATCCAATGAGCTCACAGTTTCATCAATTTCTTCTTCCATAGACTCCTGCAAAATATTAGTCTCTTCTTGGACAGCGAAGACTTTCTTAATAAGCACATTAATTTTGTAATTGTATTCATAATTCTCATAACAATATTTCAGGATAGCTAAATTTTCAGGTCTATAAACAGCATCATCAAAATCTTCAAACTCTTTAAGCATAGATTCAATTTCATAAGAACCCATAAAAGCAACAAATTCTTCTATTTGTTCCACATCATAGTAATCATATATACCTCTAGCATAAGAAGCTAAGGTTCTATTATCATTAAATTCACATGAAAAGGGAAGGTGTGGAGCCTTCACCTTAGAGCAACAAGTATAATCATATCTCAAGCATAGTTGCCTAGCATACCAATTCAATATATGAATTTGATCCCATAATAGTTTCCCTTTTTGTGTCAAGCGGTAATCCCTAAAGTATTCATGTTGACCCAACGTTACTCCCATTACATAATTAAATGGGGTTTTCTCAGGATTATTAAAGTAGTACAAAATATCTTTCACATAACCAGCATCGAGGGTTTTAGGAGGTTCCCCATCTCCATGAGTAGCAAGTACACATAATTTTTTTGGTATTTCGTGTTCCATATCCATAACTAAAGATAAAGAACAACTAAGAATAGCAAATAAAAATTACTTAGTGATAAAGCAAACAAGCACACATGAGAATATTCACCCGACGCTATTGCTCCCCGACAACGGCGCCAGAAAAAGGTCTTGATAGCCCACAAGTATAGGGGATCGCAACAGTTTTTGATAAGTAAGAGTGTCGAACCCAAAGAGGAGCTAAAGGTAGAACAAATATTCCCCCAAGTTCTATCGACCACCGATACAACTCTACGCACGCTTGACGTTCGCTTTACCTAGAACAAGTATGAAACTAGAAGTACTTTGTAGGTGTTGTTGGATAGGTTCGCAAGATAATAAAGAGTACGTAAATTAAAAGTAGGGGTTGTTTAGATAAGGAAACAATAAAGTAAATATAGCGAGTGTGGAAAAGTGGTGGTAGGAGTTGCGAAATTGTCCCTAAGAAATTGACTACTTTACTAGACCGATAGCAAGTATTATGTGGGAGAGGCCACTGCTAGCATGTCATCCCTGACTTGGAATTCTATGCACTTATGATTGGAACTATTAGAAAGCATCCGAAACTACTAGTGTTCATTAAGGTAAAACCCAACCATAGCATTAAGATATATTGGTCCCCCTTCAGTCCCGTATGCATCAATTTCTCTGCTAGGTTGAAGCTTCTGTCACTCTTGCCCTCCAATACATAGTCCTATCAACATACAACTAACCCTAGGGTGTGATCCACTCACACAATCATATGATGGGCACCAAAGGACAACAACATAACCACAAGCAAATTAAATCAATCATAGCAATTCATCAACCACCGATAGGACAACGAAAATCTACTCAGACATCATAGGATGGCAACACATCATTGGATAATAATATGAAGCATAAAGCACCATGTTCAAGTAGAGGGTACAGCGGATTGTGGGAGACTGGACCGCTGTAGATAAATGGAGGAAGGTTATGGAGATGTTGGTGAAGATGGCGGAGGTGTTGGTGTAGATCGCGGTGATGATGATGATGGCCACGGCAGCGTTCCGGCGCCACTGGAAGAGAAGGGGAGAGGGGGGCCCTTCGTCTTCTTCTTCCTTGACCTCCTCCATAGATGGGAGAAGGGTTTCCCCTCTGGTCCTTGGCCTCCATGGCATGCGAGGGGCGAGAGCCCCTCCGAGATTGGAGCTGTCTCTCTATCTCTCTATGTTTCTCTGCTCTCTGATTCTTCCCTTTCATCGTTTCTTACATTCCCGGAGATCCGTAACTCTGATTGGGCTGAAATTTTAACACAATCTCTATCCGGATATTAGCTTTCTTGCGGCGAAAGAAGGGCACCAACTGCCTTATGGGGTGGCCACAAGGGTCAGGGGCGCGCCTGACACCCTGGGGCGCGCCCCCCTACCTCGTGGGCCCCTCGAGCATCGTCTCGCGTGGATTCTTCTTCCCAAAAATCATATATATTCCAAAAAAAAACTCCGTCAGTTTTTATTCCGTTTGGACTCCGTTTGATATGGATATTCTGCGAAACAAAAAAATGCAATAAACAGGAACTGGCACTGGGCACTGGATCAATATGTTAGTCCCGAAAATAGTATAAAAAGTTGCCAAAAGTATATGAAAGTTGTAGCATATTGGCATGGAACAATAAAAAATTATAGATACGACGGAGACGTATCAGTGGCACCGGCTTACGCTGGGACCCTAACCAAATCAAAGCATCAGCTGTATCAGTTTTCCTGCGATCTACATGTTCCACTTGATAACCTTTGAAATGACCAGCAATAGCATCAACCTCTCGGAGGTAAGCCGCCATGAGTGGGTATTTAGAATCCCAAGTGCGTGAGACTTGCCGAGCCACTAAATCTGAGTCGCCAAAGCACCTCACCCGGCTTAGATTCATCTCCTTAGCCATCCGACGACCATGGACTAAGGCTTCATACTCAGCTGCATTGTTAGTACAAGGAAACATCAACCTCAAAACAACTCTAGCCCCCGAGCCTTCCAACATCCTGGATCCATCAAAGTGAATAGTCCAATATGTACTATCCAGCTTCTCCTCAGGCATCTGCACATCTGTCCAATCTTTGATGAAATCCACAAGTCCTTGAGACATGATGGCTATGCAAGGCATATATTTCAAACCATGGGGTCCAAGCTCAATGGCCCACTTGGCTACCCGACCTGTGGCCTCTCTGTTTTGAATAATATCCCATAAAGGAGCAGAACTAACCACAGTGACGGGATGACCAAGCAAATATTGCTTGAGCTTTCGACTAGCCATGAACACCCCCATATACCAGCTTCTGCCAATCTGGATACCTCTGCTTGGATTCAATGAGCACCTCACTGATACAATAAACCGGCCACTAAATTGGATGTTCCTTGCCTGCTTCCTTCCGTTCCACCACAATCGCTACACTGACAGCTCGGCCATTGGCAACCACATATAACAACAAGGGCTCCTTATCAATAGTAGCGGTAAAGATCAGCGGCTCAACTAATTGTTTCTTCAAGGCTTCAAACGCCTGATCAGCAGCATCACTCCAGACAAAGTGATCTGTTTTCTTCATCATCTGGTACAGAGGGATAGCTTTTTCTCCCAACCAGCTTATAAACTGGCTTAAGGCCACAATAGGACCCGCCAGACGCTGAACATCATTAATACATTCCGGTTCAGCCAAGGAAGTAATAGCCTTGATTTTCTCTGGGTTAGCTTCAATGCCTCATTCAGAAACCAAAAAACCCAAGAGCTTTCCTGCTGGCACACCAAAAACACATTTGGCCGGGTTAAGCATCATCTTGTAGACCCAAAGATTGTCAAAGGTCTCTTTCAAATCATCTATCAAGGATTCCTTCTTCCTGGATTTCACAACAATATCATCCACATAAGCATGAACATTGCGTCCAATCTGACCATGAAGGAAATTTTGAACACACCACTAGTAAGTCGCATGGGCACTCTTGAGCCCAAAAGGCATAGACACATAGCAGAAGGCTCCAAAGGGAGTGATGAAGGTTGTCTTCTCCTGGTCCTTAACTGCCATCTTGATCTGATGATACCCAAAATAAGCATCCAAAAAACTCAAACGCTCATAACCCGCCATAGTGCCCAATAATCTGATCAATACGAGGGAGAGCAAAAGGATCAGCCAGGCAGGCCTTATTAAGGTCTTTATAATCCACACACATGCGCCAAGTACCATTTTTCTTAAGCACCAGCACCAGGTTAGCCAACCATTTAGGATGAAAAACTTCTACAATGAACCCAGCTGCCAACAGCCGGGCCACTTCTTCACCAATGTCCTTACGCCTCTCTTCATTGAAGCGAGGAAGGAATTGCTTAACCGGTTTAAACTTCGATCAATATTGAGAGTGTGCTCAGCGAGTTCCCTCGGTACACTTGGCATGTCTGAAGGCTTCCATGCAAAGATGTCCCGGTTCTCACGGATGAACTCAATGAGAGCGCTTTCCTATTTCAGATCTATATTAGCACTGATGTCGTCCGATGAGTGTATAACACACTGTTCAAGATATCTTCTGATATTCCGATAAATCGGCCGATTTATCAATTATCGTTGTCTGGCCGATAAGGTAAATCAGCCGATAAATCAACCGATATGGCGATAAATCGGCCGACATGGCGATAAATCGGCCGATATGCCGATAAACTGGCCGATTTACCCCTTCTCATGGGTCGACCGATAAGTTCCCGATAAGCGATATCCCCAACATTGGTATAACAGCTGAGATCCGGCGCACCCAATTGGTTGTTGACTCACCCTCACCTTGGACAGAAGAATACAAATACAGGCTTGACATAGGCTGCTTGCATGTGTCTTTAAATTTTTGGATGAAACGAGTTTTCAACTCCGCCCATGACCTAATGGAGTTAGCGGGCAACCCTTTCAACCAAGTACAAGCCGGACCATCCAACATCATGGTGAAATACTTAGCACATGCAGCAACACTAACATCCAGCATCTCCATGGCCATCTCATAACTATCAATCCAAGCCTCAGGGGGCTGATCCGCCGTGTAATTAGGCACCTTATGAGGACCCTTGAAATCCTTAGGAAAACACTCATTGCCCAGAGACGGCACTAAACATGGCACACCCAAGGTTTTGGAGGTCACTCCTGCCTCCATTGATGCTGATGGATAAACCGAAGACTGTTGTTGAGCCGCCAGCTCCGCCTCTCGACGCGCTCTGCCCTGATTCACCAAAGTCTGGGCATTGACACCGCCGCGTGCCGGGTCATGCCTTCGAGGCTGGTTATGGTGCTTCTCACTGCTTGAAACTGCTGGTGAGTCAATGTGCCTGCTCTAACTCCGTCTTGGTCAGGGGGTTGAATGAATCTATTCACGGCTATATGAATAAGACGCCTGCTGAGCCACGACCGTCTGAAGAAGTTCTCTAGCCCTCCACGTCTCTATCACAACTGGAGACTCGCCTTCAATCGGGAGTGCTGCCAATCGTGTTGCCGCGGCAATCATATTATCCAAAGGGTTAGAATAATGACCCGGCGGAGTCGGAACTTGCTGAGGTAGAGTCATATCCAAACGAGACGGATCCATAGTATGTGGCCGAGCCGGTGCTCCGTTCACGAGCGCTTCAACCGCCCGGTTCACCTCGGGCGAGTCACTGGTCCCGGCGCCCGATGTGCTGAAAAGATTCCTCGAATTGTACTCCATAGGTAAATGACTCTGGTGCCTCCTTCTTATGATAGCGTTTGAAGCGTTTTGATCCAAGGTGAGCCGGAAAGAGTCTTCCTGAATCCATTGCGCCTGAGTATCCAATGCAGCTCGCTCTGTAGCCATCTTATTGTTCTCAGGCGCCAGCTCTTCCTTGGCTTGAGCTATCTCATCTCGTAACCTTGCAAGATCCACCTTGTGATGTTCCTGAGTCTCCGAGGTCACCTCCACCCCCATCAAAGTCGCCAAAGCCTCCAATAACTCTGTCAGAACCTGAGCCGGCGGGCGCGCAGAACCGCTAGCACCAGCTGTCACCGCAGCCGTTGAGCTGGAGGTCATGGTCACGACGGTTGTTGAGCCGAGCGCCGGCTGTGTATCGGCCATGAAGATTGCAACCCTGTTCGGCAGCTCATAGGGGTCCAGAATACTGTCGCCATCGGAATAACCCCCAAGCCCGCCGTCCCGCGGCTGATACATTTAATTTGTCCCACCAGTTGACGATTCACCATCCGAGTAGATGGCCGCCTCACCACCAGACACAGATCCTTCCACAAAGTCTGCCCCATGGATGAAACCAACAAAGGCGTGCTTTGCAGCGGCTTGAACCTTGGCGGGTCATGCACGCTGAGCCGTCGCAATGAGGTCGGTGCAGGTGTCCAGCTCAGGGCCCAATTCACCGATCTTGCGGATGAAGACATGGATTCCGTCGAAGGGGACCCGACACCCGTACTCAATTGAGCCGGCCTCGGGGCCCCCAGCCTGTGTCATCGATGTAGAGCTTGCCGCGATGACTCTTGGTCATCCGGCCCACAACGTATCCCTTGATCCCTGCGAACTCGCCCTTCAAGAACTCGAAACCACCGTGTGATGGCCCCGGGATGGGCGCCAACTGTCGTGGACTTGACACGGTAGATGTCCTAGCGAAAGGATTTAGTCGTGGAGCCATCACAACTAGGTTAGATTAAAGGGGTTAATCGGGACAAAGGACACGGAGATTTTATACTGGTTCGGCCCCTCACGGTGGAGGTAAAGGCCTACTCCAGTTTGGGATTGTATTGCTTGGGTTTCGATTACCAAGGAGCGAATACGCTTGACCTAGTTCTCGATCACTTGTTTCTTGAGTTAACCCGCCGCCGGGTCACCCCTTTATATACACAGGTTGATGCCCGACGACTTACAGAGTCCCGTCCGGCTCATACACAATGTGTCCGGCTCGGTGACTAACTATCCTTGCCTTACAATACAAGTTATAATTTATGGTGGTTCATCCTCTTGGGCCTCAAGTCGCCTCTGGTTCTTGGGTCGTGAATAGGCTTGTCATGATCCGCCATCTTCAATGTGTACACTGTCAGTGGTATGACCCGGCCCCTCCTGGGCGGGTCATACCCAATAGTTATATCCCCAACATCGCCTCTTCGAGCCCACGCATGGCCAAATGAAATGCGTGCGGTGCGGTGTTGTCAAGCGTGCACTGGAATCCTCTACTATGAATGTAGTGACAAGAGGTGACGATTACAGGCTGACTGGTCCCCATTTATTACAACGACCATTTAACTCGTGTATCTCTTCAACCTTTCGA
Source organism: Triticum monococcum (assembly GCA_034509565.1). NCBI lineage: Eukaryota > Viridiplantae > Streptophyta > Magnoliopsida > Poales > Poaceae > Triticum > Triticum monococcum. Next base: position 635,243,441 of record CM067847.1, on the reverse strand, counting down.
TCGCGTCCCACCATTGCAAGAAGCACACCCACCACGACAAATTCTTAGAGGGTATCTTGCAGGCTCCAATGGCGCTCTGGGCAGCTGCTGACGATGAGCAGTACTTCACCATGCATGCCATGGACACCCACAGAACGTTCATGGAGCTCTCGGTGGTGTACACCAACAACCCGGTCTGGGTGGAGCACTCCATCCACATCATGGAGTTGTTGCTTGCCGAGGAGAAGTACAAGGTGGTCGGGTTCGACCTCGAGTACACCCGCACTCATGTCGGGTCTCGTCCCAAGGTCGCCATTGCCCAGATGTGTGTGCGCAACCACGTCCTTGTATACCACTATTGCCTGGCCACAAGGCCTTGTGAGAGTTTCGCCAGGTTTGTCAACAGCCCCCACTACATGTTTGCTACGGTGGACATCACCAACAATGTAAAGATGCTCAAGAATTCGGGCATCACCTGCCAGAATCTTGTCGACATCCAGGGCCAATACAAGATCTGGGGTAGCAACAAGCAAGAGAAGGACTCACTGGTTCACCTCGTCGAGGCCATCATCGACCCCTACTATAGAGACATGAACGATTCCTGCAACAAGGACTAGCGTGCCTGGCACTTGGCCTGGTTGGAGAAACTCGACAAAGCTCACGTCGTGTACACAGCCAAGGAGGCATACACGAGCTACGAGATGTACAGGTGGATTGTTGACATGAGGAAGTGCCTCCTTCCCCAAAATGACCAGGGATCCAGCCGGGAGCAGAGCAATGGCAAGCGTCGTCGCAACAATAAGTAGATTATTAGATCCTCGTTTCTCCTAGTTTAGTATGCATGTAATTGCTTATTTTGGTGTGTGGAAATGTTATGTGTGTAGTCACTTGTGTAATTGTATGCTTAATTTGGTTTTGCAATGGTGTCTTTTTAAGTATATGTGTTGATGCTCTATAGGCAAAGCAAATCACATCACACACAGACTAAACAATGGAACCCGTCGGTGATGATTTCATCAATCACTCACAATTGTATACCAGCAATCGTTTCCTCACAACACACACGGCTTGTTAACAGGAATCGGCTGTGTTGTTATTGGTCTTCCTACACATTTCCGATTATAGACCTGTTTGCCGCGTATCACACACATCTTGTTAAGTTGAACCATTTCTGTTCTCTTGGCTCAACGCAAACAGTTCATCTGAGTGAACTTTACGCCATATATCACACACACCTTCATCTGGCTGCCCATTTCTGTTGTTCCTCGTCATCACAAACAGTTTATCCGAGTGAACTATATGTCGTATATCGCACACGCCTTCATTTGGCTGCCCGTTTATTTTGTTGTGCCTCATCGCAATAGTTCATTGAGCTAAACCATATGCCTCTCATCGCACACGTAACTAAAATATGAACCGTTTTTCATGTATCTGCCATCGAAAACGTTTTGCATCTTTTTTTGACAGTTATTTTACATCACTGTTTGCGATTAATGCATCACACATAGTTTTGTCGAAGGGTCTCTGATCGTAGTGTCGCGTTAGCAGCATCCTACAGTAGTGAATAAAAGGAGAAAGGGAAGCCATGATGCTTAAAGTATTGGTCCACTCTAATGAGCTTAGTTGTTGAGTTGATGGTAACGGAAGACAGGACAATAGTGTTAAACAAACCCATCAGGAGGAGTTTCACTATTCAAGGGTGACTTGCCTACAGAACATACAACGCAAAGGGTAATATCACATAACTAGGTAAATTCACATTACCGCTACACCCGACACTCGTTATTCACCATTAACTGAATCTCTACATGCTTAACCTCTCCATTACCAAAAAATGCCATTTATTCTATGTTACTTAATTTAAATTTATTTACTTACAATCTTAGTTTTAGCCCATTTATTTTACTTCGCAATTACTCTTCCAGCATTATCACCATAATTCTTGCAGATGCCAAACTAGTCAATTAACGCGAAACTTGTGACACTTCATGTGTGACCGAAACGCTCGTATTAACACTCTCTTGTGCTCTTTGTTGGAAATGATACTAAACTAGGATTATACTTCTATGGGAGTGCTTCAACTAACGATGTGCACTTGCATGACATAGTTACCTCAAGGTTTACCACTAGTGGATGAGAATCGACTTTGTAGTTATATCTCAAGGAGAGGAAATTGAGCCTTTGTGTTGTTTGTTGGGCCTTGGTGGTTCTCCCACCTCCCCAATGGTAACTATCTCCCTTTCAAGGGAGTAACCATTGAGATATTTCTTTCTCTCCAAGTCTACAGTTAACCCCAACCGTATAGCTTGTTTACTTGTGTTCTTTCCTTTTAGTCTATTGAACTTGCAAGCATGATGTAGGTTGTTATCTCATCCTAGCATATTTAGGCACATTCTGCAAGGCCTAAAATTTCTAATAAGTGAGCTAAAATTTGCACTTGTACCTATTCACCCCCTTCTAGGTCCATATAGATCCTTTCAGTTGCGTAATGACAATGACACTAATCAAGAATGCGAATGGCAAATATAATTTAAGGTCATTTTACTGAACAATATTTTATTTTGTCTTCAAAAAAGGGATAGGATGCATACATTAGTCAATGATAGAAGAGAACAATGGTAATATGGTCAAGAACGTGCACATAGTTCATCATTTTAAATGCTTGACATTTTTGTTATCAATACATCAACAAAATTTTCAATTCGCTGCGCTTTCCAATTAAATTGAAAATTTGTGATCAAGATAACTCTATTTAAACAAAACATGATGAGTCTTCTTATCAAAGAAGAAACACAACGAGTCTTCATAACCGTATAGCTAAACAGATCGATGTTGATATATCATAGCAAGTACTTTTGACATTCATGTGTATCTAGATAATATCATATATCCTATTTAAATTCAAATGTATAGATGTTTCAAACTTAGTCATGAAAGCACTATTTAACTTCAATTGCTAAATATTTATAGCAAGACATAGTATAGTCATAAGATATTTGTCATTATTATGATGAAAAAATGAAAACAGGTAGAACAGATTAAAGGTTTGACTCGTATTAACGCAATAGAGATTTTTTGAAAAGGAGGATGACCCCCGGCTTCTGCATTAGGGTGATGCATACAACCATTTTATTAATTATTCACCAACACCTTACAAAGTAATACATCCATAAGTCTAAAACCACCTTGCTGGCAACATCAATCGTTACTCCTATCAACTTAATGAAGGGGGTGCACATGGTCGGGGCTGCCTATCAAGACCTCACCCCGAAGCCCAAAATCTAAAACCGGAGGCCACAAGCAAGCCGCACGCCAGGTCTGGGGCACAAATCGGTCCAGCGCACTCTTAGAGGGCACCACATGCGCATGCTCTAGAATCCGACACCGCCTCATCGTCCCATCTTCAAAAGAGATCAATGCATAAGCCTTGACAGGCCCAACTGCTGTTGACCCCACCACGACGCTAGACAGTGCCACCATCTTGCGCTCGTCCATCAACACATGTCCACCATCGAGTCCCCACAGCCTCATGTCACCGAGATCCGCCATTATCAATGCTCAGATGCCACACCGCTCCACCTTCACAAACACCACCTGCTGTCGCTGGTTGAAGGAAATATGCCCTAGAGGCAATAATAAAGTTGTTATTTTATATTTCCTTATATCACGATAAATTTTTATTATTCATGCTAGAATTGTATTAGCCGGAAACTTGATACATGTATGGATACATAGACAAAACAACATGTCCCTAGTAAGCCTCTACTAGACTAGCTCGTTAATCAAAGATGGTTAAGTTTCCTAACCATAGACATTTGTTGTCATTTGATGAATGAGATTACATCATTAGGAGAATGATGTGATGGACAAGACCCATCGTTAGCTTAGCATAATGATCATTAAGTTTTATTGCTATTGCTTTCTTCATGACTTATACATATTCCTTTAACTATGAGATTATGCAACTCCCGAATACCGGAGGATCACCTTGTGTGCTATCAAGTGTCACAACGTAACTGGGTGATTATAAAGATGCTCTACAGGTGTCTTCGAAGGTGTTTGTTGGGTTGGCATAGATCAAGATTAGGATTTGTCACTCTGAGTATCGGAGAGGTATCTCTGGGCCCTCTCGGTAATGCACATCACGATAAGCCTTGCAAGCAATGTGACTAATGAGTTAGTTACGAGATGATGCAGAACGAGTAAAGAGACTTTTTGCTAACGAGATTGAACTAGGTATGAGGATACTGACGATCGAATCTCAGGCAAGTAACATACCGATGACAAAGGGAATAACGTATGTTGTCATTACGGTACGACCGATAAAGATCTTCGTAGAATATGTCGGAACTAATATGAGCATCCAGGTTCTGATGTTTTTTATTGACCAAAGAGGTGTCTCCATCATGTCTACATAGTTGTCGAACCCGTTGGGTCCGCATGCTTAACGTTCGATGACGATTTTGTATTATATGAGTTATGTGATTTGGTGGCCGAATGTTGTTCGGAGACATGATGAGGAGTCTCGAAACAATCAAGAGGTAAAGATTCATATATAGGACGAGGTTCCGGGCACCCCGACAAAGATATGGGCCTTATTGGGCCTAGGGAGGGACAGACCAGCCCCTTGTGGGATGGTGCGCCCCCATTTTGGCCGATCTAAGTGGATAAAGGAAAAGGGGAGGAGGAAAGGAAATAGAGGGAATAGGATTCCCCCTTCCTTTACCCTCTCCCCTCTTTCCTTCCCCCCTCCAGAGATAAGGAAAGGGGGGGCGAATTGGAGGAGCCCCCCAAATAGGATTCCTCCTACTTGGGGCGCCACAAGGCTGCTCCCCTCCCTCTCCCACCTATATATACATGGGGAGGGGTGCCTAGAACACACAACAACAATTGTTAGCCGTGTGCCGCACCCCCCTCCACAGTTCACGCCTCTGGTCATATTCATGTAGTGCTTAGGCGAAGCCCTGCGTGGATTACTTCACCATCACCATCACCACGCCGTCGTGGTGATGGAACTCTCCCTCGACACTTTGCTGGATCAAGAGTTCGAGGGACATCATCGAGCTAAACGTGTGCTGAACTCGGAGGTGCCATACGTTTGGTACTTGATCGGTTGGATTGTGAAGACGTTCGACTACATCAACCGCGTTAAACTAACGCTTCCACTTTCGGTCTATGAGGGTACGTGGACACACTCTCCCCCCCCCCTCGTTGCTATGCATCTCCTAGATAGATCTTGCGTGAACGTAGGAATTTTTTTGAAATTGCATGCTACGTTTCCCAACAGTGGCTTCCGAGCCAGTCTATGCGTAGATGATATGCACGGATAGAACACAAAGAGTTGTGGGCGGTGATAGTCATACTGCTTACCACCAACGTCTTATTTTTATTCGACGGTATTGTTGGATGAAGCGGCCCTGACCAACCTTACATGACCACGTTCATGAGACCGGTTCCACCGATAGACATGCAACTAGTTTTGCATAAAGGTGGCTGACGGGTGTCTGTTTCTCCAACTTTAGTTGAATCGAATTTGACTACGGCCAGTCCTTGTTGAAGGTTAAAACAACAAACTTGATGAAACGTCGTTGTGGTTTTGATGCGTAGATAAGAACAGTTCTTGTTAGAAGCCCGTAGCGGCCACATAAAACTTGCAACAGAAAAGTAGAGGGCGTCTAACTTGTTTTTGCAGGGCATGTTGTGATGTGATATGGTCAAGACATGATGTGGTATACGATGTTGATGAGATGATCATGTTTTGTAAAAGTTATCAGCAACTAACAGGAGCCTTATGGTTGTCACTTTATTGTATGAAATGCAAATGCCATGTAATTGCTTTACTTTATCACTATGCGTTAGCGATAGTTGTAGAAGCAATAGTTGGCAAGACGACCACAATGCTACGATGGAGATCAAAGGCACAAGATGATGATGGCCGTATCATGTCACATATATTGATTGCATGTGATGTTTATCTTTTATGCATCTTATTTTGCTTAGTACGGCGGTAGCATTATAAGATGATCCCTTACAAAATTTTCAAGGTATAAGTGTTCTCCCTGAGTATGCACCATTGGGAAAGTTCTTCGTGCTGAGACACCACGTGATGATCGGGTGTGATAGGCTCTACGTTCACATACAACGGGTGCAAGACAGTTTTGCACACACGGAATACTCGGGTTAAACTTGACGAGCCTAGCATGTACAGACATGGCCTCAGAACACTGGAGACCGAAAGGTCGAACGTGAATCATATAGTAGATATCATCAACATAGAGATGTTCACCATTGATGACTACTCCATCTCACGTGATGATTGGACATGGTTTAGTTGACTAGGATCACGTGGTCATCTAGATAACTTGAGGGATGTCTATTGTAACGCCCTTGATGCGGCTATGTCTCCCACGTGTCGAGGCATGACTTAGAGACATAGGCGCATGGAAAGCAATGTCGCAAGTCGGGAATTATTACACAACCCATGTACAAATATAATATAATGGGGAGTAATAATATAGTTGGCTTACACTCGCCACGTCACATCAAAGTACATAAATAACATCCATCATACAATCACCCATGGCCCGACTACGGCGCCAAAATAGAAAAGACCCCCAACAAGCGACTAAACCCTGAATCGAACCCCGAATAGGCACCACTACTGATCATCAGGAAACGACACATAGTAACACTGAGAGTCCTCGTCGTACTCCCAGTTCAGCTCGAGCGCGCCATCCGGAGAAGTATCATCGGTCCCTGCATCTGGTGTAATAGTAATCTGTGAGCCACAAAGGACTCAGCAATCTCGCACCCTCGCGATCAAGACTATTTAAGCTTAATAGGTAGGAAAGGGGTAATGTAAAGTGGAGCTGCAGCAAGCGACTAGCATATATGGTGGCTAACTTATTCGCAAAGTAGAGCGAGAAGAGGAGGCAAAGCACGAGCGGAAAACTATATAGAGTAGCCTACGCAAACACAACTCCAACGCCGTGTCCACTTCCCGGACTCCGCCGAGAAGAGGCCATCACGGCAACACACATAGTTGATTCATTTTAATTATTTAAGGTTCAAGTTATCTACAACTGGACATTAACAAATTCCCATCTGCCCATAACCGCGGGCACGGCTTTCGAAAGATCAATCCCTGCAGGGGGGTCCCAACTTAGCCCATAACAAGCCCTCACGGTCAACGAAGGAATAGACCTCCACCCAGGACCCACCAATCAGACTCGGTATCCCGGTACAACAAGATGATTCGATAGGTCAAAACTAGTCCAGCAACACCGCCCGAATGTGCTGACAAATCCCGATAGGAGCTGCACATATCTCTTTCTCAGGGCACACTCAGATTGTCCAAACTTCCGGTAGGCCAGCCCAGAGTTGCCCCTGGTGGCCACCGGCGGCTGACGTTCCGGACCAACACTCAGAGGAGCACTGGCCCGTGGGGGGCTAAAATAAAGATGACCCTCGGGCTCCGGAAACCCAAGGGAAAAAGGGGTAGGTGGCAAATGGTAAAACCAATGTTGGGCATTGCTGGAAAAGCTTTAATCAAGGCGAACTATCAAGGGGTTCCCATTATAGCCCAACCGCGTAAGGGACGCAACAATCCGGGAACATAACACCGATATGACGGAAACTAGGGCGGCAAGAGTGGAACAAAACACTAGGCGAGAGGCCGAGCCTTCCACCCTTTACCAAGTATATAGATGAATAAAGATAACATAGCAATATAATGATATCCCAACAAGTAAATAAATGTTCCAACAAGGAACGGCTCCAATCTTCACCTGCAACTAGCAACGCTATAAGAAGGGGCTTGAGCAAAGCGGTAACATAGCCAATCAATGGTTTGCTAGGACAAAGGTGGGTTAGAGGCTCAAGCATGGCAATTGGGAGGCTGACAAGCAAGTGGTAGGCATCATAGCAATGGCAAAGCAAAAGAGCGAGCAAACTAGCATAGCAAAGATAGTAGTGATTTCAAGGGTGTGATCATCTTGCCTGCATAGTTGTCAGAATTGACTGGATCCTCAAAAGCAAACTCAACGGGCTCCTCGTTAGCGAACTCGTCTCCCAGCTCTACCCAACAACACAAACAAGCAACAAGGATACAATCAACCACGTGCAAGGGCAACCAATAACATACAAAGATGATATGCTATGCGGAATGCGATGCGGGATGCAAAATGCAAGTTGTGATAGGAAATGCATGAACCTGGCCTCAAGTTGGAAAACCAAGTGTGCCACTGGATAGAGGGGAAGAAATCCCCTGAAAACGATATAAAGATCATGGCAATCGGAGCTACGGTTTAGAAATGGCAAGCGTTTTACTAAATGAACCGATCTGCGATTTACAGCAAGTAGGCTCCTAAATGCAACAAAATGAACATGCTACAGCCACCAAACATGAAAACAAATTGCATGGCAGTGATGTACTCAAGAAACTTAACAAATCACCAGGACTGAGGCATCGGCAAATTCATCCATTAAGGGCTTCAAACAAGCATGGCAAAACTGAATAAGCAAAACAGATTTCAGACTTAGCGAAATTAACGCTAATCTGAAATTTCAGACCACGATGCTCTCTTCGGAGCAGCAAAACAACATGAAGCAAAACCTAAACATGGCAAGTAAGAGCATGGCATGGAGCTACTCAACAAGCTTAACAAAACACCAAAAATGACCTGGGGCCAAAAGGGTTCACAAAATACTCTACCGAGCACACGAACATCGATGAAACACAATCAGTTTTCAGACTTAGTGAAAACTGGGACATGCTGAAATATAACTCACGGAGGCATGTAAACAAGCTCGATGCACTCACTACGGTGCAAGTCATGGCAAGGCAAGCATATATCCACTAAGAAGGCACAAAATGCTAGCTATACATGGTAAGAACAATGGCATAGCATGCATGGATCACTAGCAATAACTCCGGCAAAATCGCAAAAGAGTTCACGATCTGCCCAAAACAACAACTATGCAAAAGTTGAGCTCGATTGAGTCAACCTAGGGTGCTCCAACATAACAAGTAAAGACATGGACGGATTAAGCACAACAAGCATAACAAAACACCCTTACTGATCATCCTCAAAATAGGCACGGATCACTAGGAAACAAGCTGGACATATAGCATCGTGAACTAAAACGTCCCAGACTTAGTGATTTTCACTAAGTCCCTGAAATCAGTAAACTCAGGTAGCCCTCTTTGCAAGCTTGCACAAGACAACACACACATCCTAAAAATGCATGGGAGGCACCTCTGGAAAGAAGACAACATGCTTAACAATTCATCCCAAAGGGGCACAGGCATATCATGCACGGATTAAACATGGCAAAAATGACAAAAGTGCATGATGAACTAACGGATCTGCAATTTAACTCATGATGCCTCCTTCCAACAGCATTTTGGGAAACAAGATGACCTCAAATGCAAATGATGCAATGGAATGAAATGATGTACTCGTCGAGACGAAGATTTTGATATATCATATGCCCAAAACGGAGCTACGGATGCGGAGATACGAGCAGTCAAACATGGCATAAAAATCTGGAATATTAGGTCAAAAATCAACCGAGAGTTTGGATCTGAGATCCAGATCTGGCGGCACTGATCCCGAGGCGGCCGGGCACTGTTCACGCCGGAGCTCCTGTAGCTGCCGGAGTTTCGCCGGTGGGGAGGCCGGCGAGGGAGAGGAGAAGAAGCCGGGGCGAGGGGCGGCGGCCGGCGACCGCGGGCGGCGGCGCCCGGGGCGGCGGACGGCGGCGGGGAGCGCCGGGCGCGCGGGCGGCGAGGCCCGGCTCGGCGGTGGTGGCAGCCCGCGGCGACGGCACCCGCCGGAGCCAGGGAAGGCGGCGGCGCTGGAGGAGGGCACGGGGGCGCGGGCACCCGGGCCGGGGGGGCTCCCCGCGGGCCTAGCGGGCCCCGGCGGCGGCGATGTGGGGCGCGGCCCACGTGGCGGCGCGGGATTCGCGGGGAGGCGGGGCGGACACGTCCGGCGCCGGGCGGACGCGTCCGGCGGCGGATCTGGAATCTTTTTTTTAGGAGGAGGACGGGGAGGAAGACGAGATCCGAAATGGGGGGTGTTTAAATAGGCATAAGTGGAGCTAGGAGAGTCCAAATGAGGTGCGGTTTTCGCCCACACGATCGTGACCGAACGACCGAGACGATGGAGCTGAGTTTGGTGGGTTTTGGGCCAAAATGGAGGGGTGTTGGGCTGCACACACACGAGGCCTTTTCGGTCCCTCGGTTAACCGTTGGAGTATCAAACGAAGTCCAAATGACCCGAAACTTGACAGGCGGTCTACCGGTAGTAAACCAAGGCCGCATGGCAAGTCTCGGCCCAATCTGGAAATGTTTAATCCCCACACACGAAAGAAAGCTAGAAATGGCCACCGGAGGAGAACGAAGCGCCGGAATGCAAAACGGACAACGGGGAAAAGCTCGAATGCAAGAGATGAACATGTATGCAAATGCAATGCACGTGATGACAAGATATGAGATGCACGAAAACAAAAACAACACACGGAGACAAAGACCCAAACCCGAGAATTAAATATAACTTAATGCCGGAAACGGCAAGAGTTGGAGTACAATTCGGGAAGGTTACATATGGGGCGTTACATCTATCTAAGTGGGAGTTCTTATGTAATACGATTAATTGTACCTAATTTATCGTGAACTTAGTCCAAATAGTTTTTGCATATCTATGTTGTAGATCAATAGCTCGCGTATGGATCCCCTATTTTATTTTTAATATGTTCCTAGAGAAAACTAAGTTGAAAGATGATATTAGCAATGATGCAGACTGGGTCCCTGATCTGAGGATTATCTTCATTATTGTACAGAAGAATTATGTCCTTGATGCACCGTTAGGTGATGGACCTATTGCAGGAGCAAATGCAGACGCTATGAATGTTTGACAAGCTCGGTATGATGACTACTTGAAAGTTTAGTGCACCATGCTTTACAGCTTAGAACCGGGACATCAAAAACGTTTTGAATGCCATGGAGCATATAAGACGTTCCAAGAGATGAAATTGGTATTTTAGATTCATGCCCGAGTCGAGAGGTATGAGACCTCTGACAAGTAATTTTCCTACAAGATGGAGGAGAATAGCTCAACCAGTGAGCATGTGCTTAGAATGTCTAAGTACTACAATCGCTTGAACCAAGTGGGAGTTAATCTTCCAGCTAATATAGTGATTGACAGAGTTCTCTAGTCACTATCGCCAAGTTACTGGAACTTCGTGGTGAACTATAATATGCAAGGGATGACAAAATGATTCCTGAGCTCTTCACGGTGCTAAAATCGGCGAAGGTAGAAATCTATAAAGAGCATGAAGTGTTGATGGTTAACAAGACCACTAGTTTCAAGAAAAGGGGCAAAGTAAAAGAAAGAAAACTTCAAGAAAGAATGGAAGGCAAGTTGCCACTCCCGTGAAGAAACCCAAAGCTAGACCTAAGCCTAAAACTGAGTGCTTCTACTGCAAAGGGAATGGTCACTAGAAGCGGAACTACCCAAATACTTGGCGGATAAGAAGGATGGCAAAGTGAACAAAGGTATATTTGATAGACATGTTATTGATGTGTACTTTACTAGTGTTCATAGTAACCCCAGGGTATTTGATACCGGTTCAATTGCTAAGATTAGTAACTCGAAATAGGAATTGCAAAATGAACAGAGACTAGTTAAAGGGCGATGCGACGATGTGTGTTGGAAGTGATTCCAAGGTTGATAAGATCACCATCTCACACTCCCTCTACATTTGAGATTAGTGTTGAACCAAAATAAATGTTATTTTGTGTTTGCGTTAAGCATGAATATGATTGGATCATGTTTATTGCGATACGGTTATTCATTTAAGTCAAAGAATAATTGTTGTTCTATTTATATGAATAAAACCATCTATGGTCATACACCCAATGTAAATGGTTTATTGAATCTCGATCGTAGTGATACACATATTCATAATATTGATGCCAAAAGATGCTAAGTTGGTAATGATGTGCAACATGTTTGTGGCAGTGCCGTTTAGGTCATATTGGTGTAAAGCGCATGAAGAAACTCCATACGGCTGGATTTTTGGAATCACTTGATTATGAATCATTTGATACTTGCGAACCATGCCTCATGGGCAAGATGACTAAAACTCCATTCTCCGGAACAATGGAGCAAGCCACTGACTTATTGGAAATAATACATATCGATGTATGCGGTCCGATGAGTGTTGAGGCTCGCGGCGGGTATCGTTATTTTCTGACCTTCACAAATGATTTGAGCAGATACGGGTATATCTACTTGATGAAGCACAGGTCTGAAACATTTGAAAAGTTCAAAGAATTTCAGAGTGAATTGGGGAATCATCATAACAAGAAAATATATTTTCTACGATCTGATCGTGGAGGCGAATATTTGAGTTACGAGTTTGGCCTTCATTTAAAACAATGTGGAATAGGTTCAGAACTCATGCCACCTGGAACACCACAGCATAATGGTGTGTCCGAATGTCGTAACCATACTTTTATTAGATATGGTGTGATCTGTGATGTCTCTTACCGATTTACCACTATCGTTTTGGGGTTATGCATTAGAGACAGTTGCATTCACGTTAAATAGGGCACCGTCTAAATCCGTTGAGACGACACCGTATGACTTGTGGTTTAGCAAGAAACCTAAGTTGTCGTTTCTTAAAGTTTGGGGTTGCGATGCTTATGTGAAAAAGCTTCAACCTGATAAGCTCGAACCCAAATTGGAGAAGTGCGTCTTCATATGATACCCAAAAGAAACTGTTGGGTACACCTTCTATCACAGATCCGACGGCAAGATCTTTGTCACTAAGAATGGATCCTTTCTAGAGAAGGAGTTTCTCTCAACAGAAGTGAGTGGGAGGAAAGTAGAACTTGATGAGGTAATTGTACATTATCTCGAATTGGAAAGTAGCTCATCAGATAAATCTGTTCTCGTGATGCCTACACCAACTATAGAGGAAGCTAATGATAATGATCATGAAAATTCAGATCAAGTTACTACCAAACCTCGTAGGTCAACCAGAGCATGTTCCGCACCAGAGTGGTATGGTAATCCTATTCTGGAAGTCATATTACTAGACCATGGCGAACCTATGAACTATGAGGAAGCGATGATGAGCCTAGATTCCGCAAAATGGCTTGAGGCCATGAAATCTGAGATAGGATCCATGTATGAGAACAAAGTGTAACATCCCAATTTTCAATTTGGATGTTATACATAGGTCATCATATGGATATCATATTTTATTCGCATTTTGGTTGTGACCCTAGGAATCTTAAGCAACTCAAGGACACAAGGAGAGAGTTGGAAATTTCGTAAGTTTTCATATTAGAATTTTCTCAAATTTGAAAAGAGGATCAATTTGATTTTAATAATTTTTCTCTCCGAAATATTTCCAATATTAAATAAATGAGAGGAGATAAAATGACTTCTCCAAAATCAGAGGGGGGTATTGAGGAAAAATATTAAATTCAAATAAACATTTTTATTTGGAATTTTAGTGCTATTTTATTTCAATTAGAAAAATATGCATTTTTCAAAATTGCATTTTTAGGCTAGAAAAATGTTCACTTTGTTCTAAATATTTTATTTAGACGGTGAAAACTGTTTTGGCATCTTTAGAAAAAAATTCCTTATTTTATTAGGATTTTTTTCGGGGGAATTTTTTTTAAGTTTCCCCACCTAACTGGGCCGGAGGCAGAGCCGAACAGGCCGGCCCGCCCGCGCCGCCGTGCCGCCGGCGAACTCCAACGGGAGTCGGAGCCAGACTCCTCTCACCGCCGCCCCTTGCCCAAGTCGCCGCCCCTCCCCCCGAGGCTTTAAAAGATGGACCCCCCGGCCTCTCCTCCCCAATCGGCTAGCCGCCGACGCCGCCCCAGCAGCAGCAGCAGCGCCCCGCCGCCGCCTGCCGCGCCGCCCGCCACCGCGCCGTCGCCCCACCCGGCTGACCCCGCCGCCGCAGCCCCGCCAGAGCCCTGCCTCGCGGGATTTCGCCGCCGCCGGTCTTTTTTGACGAACCGGTAAAAACCGTCACCATCGCCTGGTTTTTTTTCTGGTTTTTCATGTTGGATCAGTTAGATGGTTTTTTCGGTTTCGCTATTTAGCAAACGTTCGCCCAAATGCCTCTATTCGTGAACGCGTTCATTCGTTCATATCTGTTAACGAACGTTCGTTCGTTAGCCTTTTCTTTTTCGGCCAGGGACCTATCCGTGATTATTTTTATCGCAAATTAGCCCCTGATCTTCAAACGCTCACAACTTTTTAACTGTTTGTCCAAATCTAGTTAAACCAATGCCAAAATCTTCGTCGAACCCCTCTTTCTAGTTAATAAACTTGAACATGGTTTTGACAAATTAAAATTTGGGTTGCAAGCAGTTTTGAATTTGAACTTCTTTTGACCGCAGTTTTAGTTTCGTAGCTCCGATTCGATTGATTCTTTTTGCAAATCGAAGCTCTTCAGTTGAACTTTAGATTTGGATCATTTCTCTTAAGTTTTACCTTGCATCAATTGCTTGAGTGCTTATGTATGTTATTGTTTGTTTGCGATAGAGTTTCCGGAGTGCGAAGCGTGCTACTATGAGTCACTAGGGTTTTCAGATCGTCAGCAAGGCAAGTAACACTTTGATCATACCCCTTATTTCCCAGTTTATATGCATTAGTCTCAATCCTCAAACACTGCATGGTTAGGACTTGAATACTTGTGGGTATTGGGAACTAGTGGTGAGGTAGTACCTATTGCCTTAATTTTCAAACCCTAGGAGTTACATCTACGTTATGCTTATATTCCTATGTTATGCTCGTAGACGTAGTTTGGTTTGAGTGATCCATGAAAGATGTGAGACTTTTAATGAATGGTTAAACTTAAGGTGTCTACTTTAATACACATCTGGGTGGATTGGTTGAGGCACCCTGGAGCACCTAGTGGTTGTCTGGGCACCTAGAGCAATCCAGTGTTGTCCTGGGATATCCGGTAGTACCCGTGTGATCATCCTACGGTTTCCACCCAGGCTCAAAGGGATCATAAGATTATTCAGGATGGAAACTTCCATGTGCAGCCACAAGCCATTATGGGCTCTGGCATAGTTGACTAAGTTGTGTGACCTCTTTCAGTGGTAGGCTAGCAGATGTAGGGGATGTAGGTGGTACTGTCTACCCAGAGTACAGAGTTAATGCTTCTAAAAGACTGTGTCTCGATCATTCGTTTCTTAAACACCAAGTAGTGCGAGAAATCCAACGGAGGAGATCAAGTCTTATGGGGAAAAGTGTGCAAACCTTTGTAGAGTGTATAAACTAATCATGGTTAGCTGTGTCCCCGGTTATGGACATTTTGAGTATCTGGTACTTGAATTATTGATTTGATCTCATCACTCTATTTATTAATTTGTTGGGTTGATGATTAGTAATTTGGGATTGAGTTGGAGGAACCCTCTCAATGTTTTCAACAAACTTTGTAGTTAAATAAAATATATTCCTTTGTTGTAGGAAAAAATTAGTTTATGCAAAAATAACCATAGAGCCTCCACCAGCCAAATATGCATATAGTTATAGCTGCTACATGTTCATTGCTCTACAGTGTTATTTTGCCAGCATATTCCATGTGCTGACCCACTTCGGGCTGCAACATATTTTGTTGCACACTCTTCAAACAAAGAGTAAGGTGCGCTAGTTCGTTGTCTTGCACTCAGCTATGTCGTTGGAGTTGATGGACTCACTTTACCTTCAAAGCCTTCCGCTGTTATCCTCATTAGATGGCCTTCATCCATATTATTGTAATAAGTACTCTCTTTTGAGATATTCTATGTAATAAGGGTGTGATTGAAGCTCTGTTATAAATCCTTCAAGTATTGTGTGTGTCAGCATTAGTGATCCAGGGATGACACTTATGCACAGAGATTTGACCGTTTGAGGTCGGATCACTACAAGATGGTATCAGAGCACACATTGACTGTAGGATGCGACCACTAATATGAGCCATAGGTCACTCTTCTCTACTCATTTCTGACTCTTCTCCACTTTCCACTCTATAGATGGCGGATCCAAGGAACAAGTTTGCTCAACCAGATGAAGACACCCCTTTTGGACGGCACTTGAAGGAAGCCACTAGATACCTGAACATCGGAATACCAAGCTTAACCAGGACCTACACCGCCACTCTAACGGAATAAGAGCGCTAGACAGTTCGAGTACATGTTCTAGGAAGGAAATTCACACTAGTTACTGAGCCCATAGAGTTTTCCTTTGATGCACCAACCTGTAGTCTAGGAAAGAGCATGGCAGCTCACATCGCCATGGGACGCATCGCCGAAGTTTACCACAAGGATCTTAAGGACACCATCTACCAGATATGTGGACGCCGAGATGAGCAATGGGAGATGATCAGCACCAGGAGGGACTAGTCCATTGCAGCCTACATCTAGGAGTTAAACCAACACATTAGTTGACGGGAGAACCAGATGTGCGCCAGCATGATAGACCTGAAGAAGGTGATGACCAGGAACATGGAGCTAGAAGAGGAACTCAAATCTACACGCGATGGATATGAAGAGGAAATTGCAGTTCTACTGGAGAAGAATGAAGACCTGAAGAAGAAGAAGCTAGGAGTATTCATGGGAGACCCAGCACCAGGAGGAGATGACGATCATCCCGAGGACTACATCATCATCGACGACACCAACTCCGACCCCGACATTGATGATGACTATGAAGACGAAGCTGGAGCGGATATCATGGAATCTTCTTCCGATCAAAATTTCTAGTCGACCACCGTATTATCAGTAGTATACCCCCATGTATATAGATTAGTCCGAGTACTTTGTAACGGTAGCTAGCTCGATTGTAAGCCCTTGTTTGAATTGAGTGGTGTGATATGAATGTGTTTGTCTCATGTGCATATGGGTAGTGATTTTCCCCTTAGACCCCACTCTATTCTAATCTCTCCCCTCTAAACCTATCAGATGCCTCCAAGATGTGACCCCGGATTTGTTTTCCCACCAGAGCTCACACAGCTGATCCAACAGCAGAATGCCCTGATGCAACTATTAGTCCAGAACCAGGGCAACAACAAAAACAACAACAACAACAACAACTCACCGCCACCACCTCCAGTTGACAACTTAGCTCGTTTTCTAAGGTTGAATTTGCCGGTGTTTTCCAGTAGCACCGAGCTGATAGTTGCTGATGAGTTGACCACCGCAGGTTGCACAGATGCTGAGAAGGTGCGCTTTGTCACACATCAATTGGATGGACCAATAGCCTCATGGTGGGAGAATTACACATACACTTTCCCCATAGCCAATGTCACATGGGATCCGTTCTAGGAAGCTTTCCGTACCGCACATGTCTCAACTGGAGCTATGAGCATGAAGAAGCATGAGTTTCACAACTTACGCCAGGGAAATCGTACTGTGGGGCAGTACGTGGATGAGTTTAGTAAGTTAGCTCGCTATGCCCCAGATGATGTGGCCACAGATGCCGCGAAGTAGGAGAAGTTTATGGGAGGGTTGAATGATGAGCTGAGCATGCAGTTGATGGTGGCAACATTCAACAACTACCAGGATTTGGTAGATAGGCCCCTTATTATTGAAGGCAAGCAGCAATAGATAGAGAGCCGCAAAAAGGAAGTATGGATAAGGGAAGTATAATTCTGGAGCTCAGCAGAAGCCCTGTTTTACCTCGAACTCAGGAGGACACACTCATAATCATGGAGGCCATACCCACAATGGAGGGAGTTTGCGTAATCATAGTGGCCCCAAGAATGGGAATGGGAATGGAGGAAGCAACGGACAGAACCATGCCAACCCAGCAACACCCGCCAGGAAGGATTTAAGTCACATTACTTGTTTCAAATGCGGGAAGACTGGACACTACGCCACTGAATATCCTGAAGCAATGAATGGAAATGGAAATGGAAATGGAAGCTCTGGGAAGAAGCCCAATCCCTTCACCAGAGGTCAGGTGAACCACATCAATGTGGAGGAGGTTGAAGATCAGCCTGATGCAGTGATCGGTAAGTTTTTGATTAATACATTTACCGCACTCGTTCTTTTTTATACTGGTGCATCGCATTCATACATATCAAGGGGATTTGTGGACAAGTTTAAGTTTCCAATCATAGCCCTTAGGTCACCCATGTTAGTACGTTCGCCAGGAGCAGAGTATATGGCCAGCCGATGGTGTGATCGGTTACCCTTAACCATTGGTACGAATGTTTTACCCTCAGACATGATACTTTTCGAGTCACAAGGATTGGATATAATATTAGGCATGGATTGGTTATCAAAGTATGGAGGAAACATAGACTGTGCTAGTAAGTCAATTTTACTCACCACACTGAAGGGAAAAAGGATCAAGTATGTGTTTAGGCATGCGCTAAGGAGGACCCAAGTAAATTTTCTCTCGGGAGTTGTTCAAGAAGAAGTGCTTGTTGTAAAGGATTACCCAGATGTGTCTCCATAGGAACTACTAGGCATGCCACCAGATCGATACATAGAGTTTTTGATAGAACTATTGCCAGGCACCTGACCAATATCAAAGAGACTGTATCGGATGCCCGCAAATGATCTGGAGGAAATTAAGAAGAAGATTAAGGAGCTATTGGAGAAAGGTTATATTCGACCAAGTTCATCACAGTGGGGAGCCCCTGTGCTCTTGGTTGAGAAGAAGGATGCATCTTTGAGAATGGTTGTTGATTATCGAGCATTGAATGAAGTGACGATCAAGAACAAGTACCCACTACCGATGATCAATGATCTATTTGACTAGTTGCAAGGAGATAAAGTATTCTCCAAGATCGATCTTCGATCAGGATACCACCAATTGAAGATCCGAGAACAGGATATACCTAAGACAGCTTTTACCACAAGGTACGGGCTATATGAGTACACGGTCATGTCATTTGGATTGACTAATGCCCCTGCCTATTTTATGAGTATGATGAACAAGGTATTCATGGAGGTTTTGGATAAGTTTGTTGTGGTGTTCATTGATGATATTTTGGTATACTCGAAGAATGAAGAGGAACACAAGGAGCACTTGCGCTTAGTTCTCGAGAAGCTCAAGGAACATCAGTTGTATGCCAAGTTTAGCAAGTATGAGTTTTGGTTGAAAGAAGCTAGATTTCTTGGACATGTTATATCAGGTGAAGGTATAGCAGTAGACCCCACCAAGGTTTAGTCTGTCACTAAGTGGTTGGCACCCACCTCAGTTGGAGAGATCCGCAGTTTTTTGGGATTCGCAGGATATTACAGGAGGTTCATTGAGAATTTTTCCAAGATTGCAAAATCCATGACCGAGTTGTTTAAGAAGGACACCAAGTTCAAATGGGCCGAGGAGTGTGAAGCCAGTTTTCAGGAGTTGAAGAAACGTTTGGTTACAGCTCTAGTGCTGATTCTTCTGGATATACGCAAGGATTTCCAAGTGTATTATGACGCTTCTCGCCTAGGACTTGGAGGTGTACTTATGCAGGACAGAAGAGTTGTTTCATATGCTTCATGTCAGTTGAGACCTCACGAGATGAATTATGCCACACATGATTTGGAGTTAGCAGTCGTAGTGCATGCGCTCAAGACCTGGAGACATTTCCTGATTGGAAATAGATGTGATGTGTACACGGATCACAAGAGTTTGAAGTACATTTTCACGTAGAAGGAGTTAAATCTCCGGCAGAGGAGATGGTTGGAGCTCATAAAGGATTATGATATGAAGTTGCATTATCATCCAGGGAAGGCCAATGTCATAGCAGACGCTTTGAGCCGCAAGAGTTATGCCAATACCCTTGTAAGCGGAGGACTACCGCAGGAGTTAGTCGAGAATCTCAAGGAGCTTCGTTTGGAGATAGTTCCAAGAGGTTTTGTGGCAACAATGGAGGTTCAGTCTACATTATTGGGAAGGATTCGAGAAGCTCAGAAGTATGATAAGGAAATCCCTGAGATAAAGGATTGAGCAAAGGAAAAGCCAAGGGTTTCTGTGAGGATGAGCATGAGACCTTATGGTTTGAGGATCGTATATATGTGCCCAACAATGCTGAGATCGGGAAGTTAATACTTCAAGAAGCTCATGATTCGCCATACTCGATTCACCCCGGAAACACCAAGATGTATTTGGATTTGAAGGAGCGTTTCTGGTAGATGGGTATGAAGAAGGATATTGCCGGGTATGTAGCAGTATGTGATGTATGTCAGAGAGTGAAGGCAGAACATCAGAAGCCGGCAGGATTGCTTCAGCCTATGCCGGTACCCAAATGGAAGTGGGACAAGCTTGGCATGGATTTTATCACCGGATTACCCAAGACCCGATCAGCATATGATTCTATCTGGGTAGTAGTTGATCGCTTGACCAAAGTAGCTCACTTTATCCCAGTGAAAACCACCTATACAAGCGCGAAGTTGCCAAGATATATATGACCAGGATCGTATGTCTGCATGGAGTTCTAAGGACCATCGTATCAGATAGAGGAACACAGTTTACCTCAAAGTTTTGGAATCAATTGCACCAGACATTGGGTACTAGCTAGGCTAGAGTTCAGTACAACCTTTCATCCACAGACAGATGGACAAACAGATAGAGTAAATCAGATTTTGGAGGACATGTTGAGAGCTTGTGCGCTAGATTATGGATCTAGTTGGGATGACAATTTGCCTTACGCGGAGTTCTCATACAACAACAATTATCAGGCTAGTTTGAAGATGGCACCTTTTGAAGCTTTGTATGGAAGAAGGTGCAGGACACCGTTAATGTGGGATGAAGTTGGAGACCGTCAGTTGTTTGGACCGGATTTTATAAAAGAGTCCGAAGAGAAGGTTAAGTTGATTCAAGATAGACTGAAGGTAGCTCAGTCCAGGCAGAAGAGTTATGCCGATACCAAATGCAAGGAGGTAATCTATGAGGTTGGAGACCGGGCATATCTTCGTGTGTCACCACTGCGAGGAGTTAAATGTTTTGGAGTGAAGGGAAAGTTAGCCCTGAGATTTGTAGGACCATACCGAGTTTTGGAATGTATGGGAGAAGTTGCCTACAATTTGGGGTTACCCCAAGGACTGTCAGGAGTTCATGATGTGTTTCACATTTCCCAGTTGAAGAAGTGCCATGCAGAGATGGCTAATATTCCTATGAGAGATACAGTGCCCCTGGAAGCAATTCAGTTGGAGGGTGATCTGGCCTACGAGGAGAAACCCGTCAAGATTCTTGAGTTTGCCAGCCGAGTTACCCGCAGCAAGGTTATCAAGTTTTGCAAAGTTCAATGGAGCCACCATACTGAGGATGAAGCCACCAGGGAACGAGAAGAAGACCTACGGAAAGACCACCCACACCTATTTTCTAGCCAACCCGAATCTCGAGGGCGAGATTCATCTTAAGGGGGTAGGTTTGTAACATCCCAATTTTCAATTTGGATGTTATACATAGGTCATCATATGCATATCATATTTTATTTGCATTTTGGTTGTGATCCTAGAAATCTTAAGCAACTCAAGGACCCAAGGAGAGAGTTGGAAATTTCATAAGTTCTCATATTTGAATTTTCTCAAATTTGAAAAGAGGATCAATTTGATTTTAATAATTTTTCTCTCCAAAATATTTCCAATATTAAATAAATGAGAGGAGATAAAATGACTTCTCCAAAATCAGAGGGGGATATTGGAGGAAAAATATTAAATTCAAATAAACATTTTTATTTGGAATTTTAGTGCTATTTTATTTGAATTAGAAAAATATGCATTTTTCAAAATTGCATTTTTAGGCCAAAAAATGTCACTTTGTTCTAAATATTTTATTTAGACGGTGAAAATTGTTTTGGCATTTTTAGAATTTTTTTCTTATTTTATTAGGATTTTGTATTCGATGGATTTTTTTAAGTTTCCCCGCCCGACTGGGCCGGAGGCCCAGCCGAGCAGGTCGGCCCGCCTGCGCCGCCGGCGGACTACAACAGGAGTCCGAGCCGGACTCCTCTCGCTGCCGCCCGTTGTCCAAGTCGCCCCCTGAGGCTTTAAAAGCCGGACCGCCCGGCCCTCTCCTCCCCAAGTCGCTAGCCGCCGATGCCGCCCAAGCAGCAGCAGTAGTAACGCCCCGCCGCCGCACCGTCGCCCCACCCCGCTGACCCCGCCGCCGGAGCCCCGCCTCGCCGGATCTCGCCGCCGCCGATCTTTTTTGACGAACCGGTAAAAACCGTCGCCGTCGCCCGTTTTTTTGTTTTTTCGTGCTGGATCGGTTAGATCGGTTTTTTCGGTTTCTCTATTTAGCGAACGTTCGCCCGAATGCCTCTGTTCGCGAACGCGTTCGTTCATCTTTGTTAACGAACGCTCGTTCGTTAGCCTTTTCTTTTTTGGCCAAGGACCTATCCATGATTTTTTATCGCAGATTAGCCCTTGATCTTCAAACGCTCGCAACTTTTTAACCGTTTGTCCAAATCTAGTGAAACCAACGCCAAAATCTTCGTCTTGAACCCTTCTTTCCAGTTAATCAACTTGAACATGGTTTTCACAAATTAAAATTAGGGTTGCAAGAAGTTTTGAATTTGAACTTCTTTTGACCGCAGTTTGAGTTTCGTAGCTCCAATTCGATCGATTCTTTTTGCAAATTGAAGCTCTTCAGTTGAAATTTTAATTTGGATCATTTCTGTTAAGTTTTACCCTTGCATATATTGCTTGAGTGCTTATTGTTGGGGAACGCAGTAATTTCAAAAAATTTCCTACGCACACGCAAGATCATGGTGATGCACAGCAACGAGAGGGGAGAGTGTTGTCTACGTACCAACGCAGACCGACTGCGGAAGCGATCACACAACATAGAGGAAGTAGTCGTACGTCTTCTTCCCGATCCGACCGATCCAAGCACCGTTACTCTGGCACCTCCGAGTTCTTAGCACACGTTCAGCTCGATGACGTTCCTCGGGCTCCAATCCAGCAAAGCGTCGAGGAAGAGTTCCGTCAGCACGACGGCGTGATGACGATCTTGATGCACTACCGACGCAGGGCTTCGCCTAAGCACTACAACGGTACGATCGAGGTGGAATTTGGTGGCAGGGGGCACCGCACACGGCTAAGGAACGATCTCAAGGATCAAGTTGTGTGTCTTGGGGTGCCCCCTGCCCCCGTATATAAAGGTTGGAGGAGGGGGGCCGGCCGGCCAAGGGAGGGGAGGCGCAGGGGAGTCCTACTCCCACCGGGAGTAGGACTCCTCCCCCCAATCCTAATCCAATTAGGACTCCCGGGGGGAAAAGAGAGAGAAGGGGGGCCGGCCCCTTATCCTATTCCTAATAGGACTTGGGGAAGGGGGCCGCCGGCCAGCTTGGGCCTTTTCCCTTTTTCTCTTTTTTCCACTAAGGCCCAATAGGCCCATTAGTCTCCCGGGGGGTTCCGGTAACCCTCCCGGTATTCCGGTAAAATCCCGATTTCACCCGGAACACTTCCGATGTCCAAACATAGGCTTCCAATATATCAATCTTTACGTCTCGACCATTTCGAGACTCCTCGTCATGTCCGCGATCTCATCCAGGGCTCCGAACAACCTTCGGTACATCAAAATGCATAAACTCATAATAACTGTCATCGTAACGTTAAGCGTGCGGACCCTACGGTTCGAGAACAATGTAGACATGACCGAGACACGTCTCCGGTCAATAACCAATAGCAGGACCTGGATGCCCATATTGGCTCCTACATATTCTACGAAGATCTTTATCGGTCAGACCGCATAACAACATACGTTGTTCCCTTTGTCATCGGTATGTTACTTGCCCGAGATTCGATCGTCGGTATCCAATACCTAGTTCAATCTCGTTACCGGCAAGTCTCTTTACTCGTTCCGTAATACATCATCTCACAACTAACATATTAGTTGCAGTGCTTGCAAGGCTTATGTGATGTGCATTACCGAGAGGGCCCAGAGATACCTCTCCGACAATCGGAGTGACAAACCCTAATCTCGAAATACGCCAACCCAACATCTACCATTGGAGACACCTGTAGTACTCCTTTATAATCACCCAGTTACGTTGTGACATTTGGTAGTACCCAAAGTGTTCCTCCAGTAAACGGGAGTTGCATAATCTCATAGTTATAGGAACATGTATAAGTCATGAAGAAAACAATAGCAACATACTAAACGATCGGGTGCTAAGCTTATGGAATGGGTCATGTCAATCAGATCATTCTACTAATGATGTGACCTCGTTAATCAAATAACAACTCCTTGTTCATGGTTAGGAAACATAACCATCTTTGATTAACGAGCTAGTCAAGTAGAGGCATACTAGTGACATTCTTTTTGTCTATGTATTCACACATGTATTATGTTTCCGGTTAATACAATTCTAGCATGAATAATAAACATTTATCATGATATAAGGAAATAAATAATAACTTTATTATTGCCTCTAGGGCATATTTCCTTCAGTCTCCCACTTGCACTAGAGTCAATAATCTAGATTAAACAGTAATGATTCTAACACCCATGGAGCCTTGGTGCTGATCATGTTTTGCTCGTGGAAGAGGCTTAGTCAACGGGTCTGCAACATTCAGATCCGTATGTATCTTGCAAATCTCTATGTCTCCCACCTGGACTAAATCCCGGATGGAGTTGAAGCGTCTCTTGATGTGTTTGGTCCTCTTGTGAAATCTGGATTCCTTTGCCAAGGCAATTGCACCAGTATTGTCACAGAAGATTTTCATTGGACCCGATGCACTAGGTATGACACCTAGATCGGATATGAACTCCTTCATCCAGACTCCTTCGTTTGCTGCTTCCGAAGCAGCTATGTACTCCGCTTCACATGTAGATCCCGCTATGACGCTTTGTTTAGAACTGCACCAACTGACAGCTCCACCGTTTAAAGTAAACACGTATCCGGTTTGCGATTTAGAATCGTCCGGATCAGTGTCAAAGCTTGCATCAACGTAACCTCTTACGGTGAGCTCTTTGTCACCTCCATATACGAGAAACATATCCTTAGTCCTTTTTAGGTATTTCAGGATGTTCTCGACCGCTGTCCAGTGATCCATTCCAGGATTACTTTGGTACCTCCCTGCTAAACTTATAGCAAGGCACACATCAGGTCTGGTACACAGCATTGCATACATGATAGAGCCTATGGCTGAAGCATAGGGAACATCTTTCATTTTCTCTCTATCTTCTGCAGTGGTCGGGCATTGAGTCTTACTCAATTTCATACCTTGTAACACAGGCAAGAACCCTTTCTTTGCTTGATCCATTTTGAACTTCTTCAAAATCTTGTCAAGGTATGTGCTTTGTGAAAGTCCAATTAAGCGTCTTGATCTATCTCTATAGATCTTTATGCCTAATATGTAAGCAGCTTCCCCGAGGTCTTTCATCGAAAAACTTTTATTCAAGTATCCCTTTATGCTATCCAGAAATTCTATATCATTTCCAATTAGCAATATGTCATCCACATATAATATCAGAAATGCTACAGAGCTCCCACTCACTTTCTTGTAAATACAGGCTTCTCCAAAAGTCTGTATAAAGCCAAATGCTTTGATCACACTATCAAAGCGTTTATTCCAACTCCGAGATGCTTGCACCAGTCCATAAATGGATCGCTGGAGTTTGCATACTTTGTTAGCTCCTTTTGGATCGACAAAACCTTCTGGTTGTACCATATACAACTCTTCTTCCAGAAATCCATTCAGGAATGCAATTTTGACATCCATCTGCCATATTTCATAATCATAAAATGCGGCAATTGCTAACATAATTCTGATGGACTTAAGCATCGCTACGGGTGAGAAAGTCTCATCGTAGTCAACCCCTTGAACTTGTCGAAAACCTTTTGCAACAAGTCGAGCTTTATAGACAGTAACATTACCGTCAGCGTCAGTCTTTTTCTTGAAGATCCATTTATTCTCAATTGCTTGCCTATCATCGGGAAAGTCAACCAAAGTCCATACTTTGTTCTCATACATGGATCCCATCTCAGATTTCATGGCCTCAAGCCACTTTGCGGAATCTGGGCTCACCATCGCTTCTTCATAGTTCGTAGGTTCATCATGATCTAGCATCATGACTTCCAGAACTGGATTACCGTACCACTCTGGTGCGGATCTCACTCTGGTTGATCTACGTGGTTCAGTAGTATCTTGTTCTGAAGCTTCATGATCATCATCATTAGCTTCCTCACTGATTGGTATAGGTGTCGCAGAAACAGTTTTCTGTGATGTACTATTTTCCAATAAGGGAGCAGGTACAGTTACCTCGTCAAGTTCTACTTTCCTCCCACTCACTTCTTTCGAGAGAAACTCCTTCTCTAGAAATGATCCATTCTTAGCAACGAATGTCTTGCCTTCGGATCTGTGATAGAAGGTATACCCAACAGTTTCCTTTGGGTATCCTATGAAGACACATTTCTCCGCTTTGGGTTCGAGCTTATCAGGTTGAAGCTTTTTCACGTAAGCATCGCAGCCCCAAACTTTAAGAAACGACAACTTTGGTTTCTTGCCAAACCATAGTTCATAAGGCGTCGTCTCAACGGATTTTGATGGTGCCCTATTTAACGTGAATGCGGCCGTCTCTAAAGCATAACCCCAAAACGATAGCGGTAAATCAGTAAGAGACATCATGGATCGCACCATATCTAGTAAAGTACGATTACGACGTTCGGACACACCATTACGCTGTGGTGTTCCGGGTGGCGTGAGTTGCGAAACTATTCCACAATTTTTCAGATGTATACCAAACTCGTAACTCAAATATTCTCCTCCACGATCAGATCGTAGAAACTTTATTTTCTTGTTACAATGATTTTCAACTTCACTCTGAAATTCTTTGAACCTTTCAAATGTTTCAGACTTATGTTTCATTAAGTAGATATACCCATATCTGCTTAAATCATCTGTGAAGGTGAGAAAATAACGATATCCGCCACGAGCCTCAATATTCATCGGACCACATACATCGGTATGTATGATTTCCAACAAATCTGTTGCTCTCTCCATAGTACCGGAGAACGGTGTTTTAGTCATCTTGCCTATGAGGCACGGTTCGCAAGTACCAAGTGATTCATAATCAAGTGGTTCCAAAAGCCCATCAGTATGGAGTTTCTTCATGCGCTTTACACCGATATGACCTAAACGGCAGTGCCACAAATAAGTTGCACTATCATTATTAACTTTGCATCTTTTGGCTTCTACATTATGAATATGTGTATTACTATCTTCGAGATTCAACAAGAATAGACCACTCTTCAAAGGTGCATGACCATAAAAGATATTATTCATATAAATAGAACAACCATTATTCTCTGATTTAAATGAATAACCGTCTCGCATTAAACAAGATCCAGATATAATGTTCATGCTCAACGCTGGCACCAAATAACAATTATTTAGGTCTAATATTAATCCCGAAGGTAGATGTAGAGGTAGCATGCCGACCGCGATCACATCGACTTTGGAACCGTTTCCCACGCGCATCGTCACCTCGTCCTTTGCTAGTGTCCGCTTATTCCGTAGTCCCTGTTTCGAGTTGCAAATATTAGCAACAGAACCAGTATCAAATACCCAGGTGCTACTGCGAGCTCTAGTAAGGTACACATCAATAACATGTATATCACATATACCTTTGCTCACTTTGCCATCCTTCTTATCCGCCAAATACTTGGGGCAGTTCCGCTTCCAGTGTCCAGTCTGCTTGCAGTAGAAGCACTCAGTTTCAGGCTTAGGTCCAGACTTGGGTTTCTTCTCTTGAGCAGCAACTTGCTTGCTGCTCTTCTTGAAGTTTCCCTTCTTCTTCCCTTTGCCCTTTTTCTTGAAACTAGTGGTTTTGCTAACCATCAACACTTGATGCTCCTTCTTGATTTCTACCTCCGCAGCTTTCAGCATTGCGAAGAGCTCGGGAATAGTCTTGTTCATCCCTTGCATATTATAGTTCATCACGAAGCTCTTGTAGCTTGGTGGCAGTGATTGGAGAATTCTGTCAATGACGCAGTCATCTGGAAGATTAACTCCCATCTGAATCAAGTGATTATTATACCCAGACATCTTGAGTATATGCTCACTGACAGAACTGTTCTCCTCCATCTTACAGCTATAGAACTTATTGGAGACTTCATATCTCTCAATTCGGGCATTTGCTTGAAATATTAACTTCAACTCCTGGAACATCTCATATGCTCCATGACGTTCAAAACGTCGTTGAAGTCCCGATTCTAAGCCGTAAAGCATGGCACACTGAACTATCGAGTAGTCATCAGCTTTGTTCTGCCAGACGTTCATAACATCTGGCGTTGCTCCAGCAGCAGGCCTGTCACCCAGCGGTGCTTCCAGGACGTAATTCTTCTGTGCAGCAATGAGGATAATCCTCAGGTTACGGACCCAGTCCGTGTAATTGCTACCATCATCTTTCAACTTTGCTTTCTCAAGGAACGCATTAAAATTCAACGGAACAATAGCACGAGCCATCTATCTACAAGCAACATAAACAAGCAAGATACTATCAGGTACTAAGTTCATGATAAGTTTAAGTTCAGTTAATCAAATTACTTAGGAACTCCCACTTAGATAGACATCCCTCTAATCCTCTAAGTGATCACGTGATCCAAATCAACTAAACCATAACCGATCATCACGTGAGATGGAGTAGTTTTCAATGGTGAACATTGTCATGTTGATCATATCTACTATATGATTCACGCTCGACCTTTCGGTCTCTGTGTTCTGAGGCCATATCTGCATATGCTAGGCTCGTCAAGTATAACCTGAGTATTCTGCGTGTGCAAAACTGGCTTGCACCCGTTGTAGATGGACGTAGAGCTTATCACACCCGATCATCACGTGGTGTCTGGGCACGACGAACTTTGGCAATGGTGCATACTCAGGGAGAACACTTCTTGATAATTTAGTGAGAGATCATCTTATAATGCTACCGTCAATCAAAGCAAGATAAG
Organism: Triticum monococcum; assembly: GCA_034509565.1. NCBI lineage: Eukaryota > Viridiplantae > Streptophyta > Magnoliopsida > Poales > Poaceae > Triticum > Triticum monococcum. Next base: position 635,214,539 of record CM067847.1, on the reverse strand, counting down.
ATGCATAAAAGGATAAACATCACATGCAATCAATATAAGTGATATGATATGGCCATCATCATCTTGTGCTTGTGATCTCCATCTCCGAAGCACCGTCATGATCACCATCGTCACCGGCGCGTCACCTTGATCTCCATCGTAGCAACGTTGTCGTCTCGCCAATCTTATGCTTCCACGACTATCACTACCGCTTAGTAATAAAGTAAAGCATTACATCGCGATTGCATTGCATACAATAAAGCGACAACCATATGGCTCCTGCCAGTTGCCGATAACTCGGTTACAAAACATGATCATCTCATACAATAAAATCAGCATCATGTCTTGACCATATCACATCACAACATACCCTGCAAAAACAAGTTAGACGTCCTCTACTTTGTTGTTGCAAGTTTTACGTGGCTGCTACGGGCTTAAGTAAGAACACATCTCACCTACGCATCAAAACCACAACGATAGTTCGTCAAATAGACTCCGTTTTAACCTTCTCAAGGACCGGGCGTAGTCACACTTGGTTCAACTAAAGTTGGAGAGACAGTCTTCCGCAAGCCATCTATGTGCAAAGCACGTCGAGGGAACCGGTCTCGCGTAAGAGTACGCGTAAGGTTGGTCCGGATCGTCTCAACCAACAATACCGCCGAACCAAAGTATGACATGCTGGTAGGCAGTATGACTTGTATCGCCCACAACTCACTTGTGTTCTACTCGTGCATATAACATCAAACCATAAAACCTAGGCTCGGATGCCACTGTTGGGGAACGCAGTAATTTCAAAAAATTTCCTACGCACACGCAAGATCATGGTGATGCACAGCAACGAGAGGGGAGAGTGTTTTCTACGTACCAACGCAGACCGACTGCGGAAGCGATCACACAACGTAGAGGAAGTAGTCGTACGTCTTCTTCCCGATCCGACCGATCCAAGCACCGTTACTCCGGCACCTCCGAGTTCTTAGCACACGTTCAGCTCGATGACGTTCCTCGGGCTCCGATCCAGCAAAGCGTCGAGGAAGAGTTCCGTCAGCACGACGGCGTGATGACGATCTTGATGCACTACCGACGCAGGGCTTCGCCTAAGCACTACAACGGTACGATCGAGGTGGAATTTGGTGGCAGGGGGCACCGCACACGGCTAAGGAACGATCTCAAGGATCAAGTTGTGTGTCTTGGGGTGCCCCCTGCCCCCGTATATAAAGGTTGGAGGAGGGGGGCCGGCCGGCCAAGGGAGGGGAGGCGCAGGGGAGTCCTACTCCCACCGGGAGTAGGACTCCTCCCCCCAATCCTAATCCAATTAGGACTCCCGGGGGGGAAAAGAGAGAGAAGGGGGGCCGGCCCCTTATCCTATTCCTAATAGGACTTGGGGAAGGGGGCCGACGGCCAGCTTGGGCCTTTTCCCTTTTTCTCTTTTTTCCACTAAGGCCCAATAGGCCCATTAGTCTCCCGGGGGGTTCCGGTAACCCTCCCGGTATTCTGGTAAAATCCCGATTTCACCCGGAACACTTCCGATGTCCAAACATAGGCTTCCAATATATCAATCTTTACGTCTCGACCATTTCGAGACTCCTCGTCATGTCCGTGATCTCATCCGGGACTCCGAACAACCTTCGGTACATCAAAATGCATAAACTCATAATAACTGTCATTGTAACGTTAAGCGTGCGGACCCTACGGTTCGAGAACAATGTAGACATGACCGACACATGTCTCCGGTCAATAACCAATAGCGGGACCTGGATGCCCATATTGGCTCCTACATATTCTACGAAGATCTTTATCGGTCAGACCGCATAACAACATACGTTGTTCCCTTTGTCATCGGTATGTTACTTGCCCGAGATTCGATCGTCGGTATCCAATACCTAGTTCAATCTCGTTACCGGCAAGTCTCTTTACTCGTTCCGTAATACATCATCTCACAACTAACATATTAGTTGCAGTGCTTGCAAGGCTTATGTGATGTGCATTACCGAGAGGGCCCAGAGATACCTCTCCGACAATCGGAGTGACAAACCCTAATCTCGAAATACGCCAACCCAACATCTACCATTGGAGACACCTGTAGTACTCCTTTATAATCACCCAGTTACGTTGTGACGTTTGGTAGTACCCAAAGTGTTCCTCCGGTAAACGGGAGTTGCATAATCTCATAGTTATAGGAACATGTATAAGTCATGAAGAAAACAATAGCAACATACTAAACGATCGGGTGCTAAGCTTATGGAATGGGTCATGTCAATCAGATCATTCTACTAATGATGTGACCTCGTTAATCAAATAACAACTCCTTGTTCATGGTTAGGAAACATAACCATCTTTGATTAACGAGCTAGTCAAGTAGAGGCATACTAGTGACATTCTGTTGGTCTATGTATTCACACATGTATTATGTTTCCGGTTAATACAATTCTAGCATGAATAATAAACTTTTATCATGATGTAAGGAAATAAATAATAACTTTATTATTGCCTCTAGGGCATATTTCCTTCACTTAGGTATGTTATTGTTTGTTTGTGCGAAGCGTGCTACTATGAGTCACTAGGGTTTTCAGCTCGTGAGCAAGGCAAGTAACACTTTGATCATACCCCTTATTGCCAGTTTTTATGCATTAGTCTCAATCCTCAAACACTGCATGGTTAGGACTTGAATACTTGTGGGTATTGGGAAGTAGTGATGAGGTAGTACCTATTGCCTTATTTTTCAAGCCCTGGAAGTTACTTCTACATTACGATTATATTGCTATGCTATGCTCGTAGACGTGGTTTGGTTTTAGTGATCCATGACAGATGTGAGAGTTTTAATAAATGGTTAAACTTAAGGTGTCTACTTTAATACACATCTGGGTGGATTGGTTGAGGCACCCTGGAGCACCTAGTGGCTGTCTTGGCACCTGGAGCAATCCAGTGTTGTCCTGGGATATCCTGGAGTACCTGTGTGATCATCCTACGGTTTGCCACCCAGGCTCGAAGGGATCATAAGATTATTCATGCTGGAAACTTCCGTGTGCAGCCACAAGCCATTATGGGCTCTCGCATAGTTGACAAAGTTGTGTGACCTCTTTCAATGGTAGGCTAGCAGATGTAGGGGATGTAGGTGGTACTGTCTACCCAGAGTAAAGAGTTAATGCTTCTGAAAGACTGTGTCTCGATCATTCGTTTCTCAAACACCATGTAGTGCGAGAAATCCCATGGAGGAGATCGAGTCTTGTGGGAAAAAGTGTGCAAACCTCTGCAGAGTGTATAAACTAATCATGGTTAGCTGTGTCCCCGGTTATGGACATTTTGAGTATGTGGTACGTGAATTATTGATTTGATATCATCACTCTATTAATTAATTTGTTGGGTTGATGAATACTAATTTGGGATTGAGTTGGAGGAACCCTCTCAATGTTTTCAACAAACTTTGTAGTTAAATAAAATATATTCCTTTGTTGTAGGAAAAAAATTAGCTTTCCGCAAAAATAACCATAGAGCCCCCACCAGCCAAATATGCATATAGTTATAGTTGCTACATGTTCATTGCTCTACATTGTTATTTTGCCAGCATATTCCATGTGCTGACCGATTTCCGGATACAACGTATTATGTTGTAGACTTTTCAGACGAAGAGTAAGGTGCGCTAGGTCGTTGTCTTGCACTCAGCTATGCCGTTGGAGTTGATGGACTCACTTTACCTTCAAAGCCTTCTGTTGTTATCTTCGTTAGATGGCCTTCAACCATATTATTGTAGTAAGTACTCTCTGTTGAGATATTCAATGTAATAAGTGTGTGATTGAAACTCTGTTACAAATCCTTCAGGTATTGTGTGTGTGTCAGCATTACCGATCCAGGGATGACACTTTTGCACAGAGATTTGACCGTTTGAGTTCGGATCGCTATACAAAGTATGGACTTTGGTTGACTTTCCCAATGATCGACAAGCCATAGATAATAAATGGATCTTCAAGAGGAAGACGAACGCTGATAGTAGTGTTACTATCCACAAAGCTCGAATTGTCGCAAAAGGTTTTCAACAAGTTCAAGGTGTTGACTACGATGAGATTGTCTCACTCGTATTGATGCTTAAAGTCTGTCCGAATCATGTTAGCAATTGCCGCATTTTATGAAATCTGGCAAATGGATGTCAAAATTGCATTCCTTAATGGATTTATTAAATAAGAGTTGTATATGATACAACCAGAAGGTTTTCTCAATCCTAATGGTGCTAACAAAGTGTGCAAGCTCTAGCGATCCATCTATGGACTGGTGCAAGCATCTCGGAGTTGGAATATACGCTTTGATGAGTTGATCAAAGCATATAGTTTTATACAGACTTGCGGTGAAGCATGTATTTACAAGAAAGTGAGTTGGAGCACTACAGCCTTTCTGATAAGTATATGTGAATGACATATTGTTGATCGGAAATGATGTAGAATTATCTGGAAAGCATAAAGGAGTGTTTTGAAGGAGTTTTTCAAAGAAAGACCTCGGTGAAGCTACTTACATATTGGGCATCAAGATCTATAAAGATAGATTAAGATGCTTGATAAGACTTTCGATGAGTACATACCTTGGTAAGATTTTGAAGTAGTTCAAAATGGAACAGTCAAATAAGGAGTTCCTTCCTGTATTGCAAGGTATAAAGTTGAGTAAGACTCAAAACCCGAGTACGGCAGAAGATAAAAAGAGAATGAAAGTCATTCCCTATGTCTCAGCCATAGGTTCTATAAAGTATGCCATGTTGTATACTAGACCTATTGTGTACCTTGCCATGAGTTTGGCAAGGGGATACAATAGTCATCTAGGAGTAGATCACTGGACAGTGGTCAAAATTATCCTTAGGTACCTAAAGAGGACTAAGGAAATGTTTCATGGCTATGGAAGCGACAAAGAGTTTGTTGTAAAGGGTTATGTCGATGCAAGCTTTGACACTGATCTAGATGACTCTGAGTCTCAATTTGGATACATATTGAAAGTGGGAGCAATTAGCTAGAGTAGCTCCATGCAGAGCATTGTAGACATAGAAATTTGCAAAATACATACGGATCTGAATCTGGCAGACCCATTGACTAACCTCTCTCACAAGCAAAACATGATCACACCTTAGTACTCTTTGGGTGTTAATCACATGGCGATGTGAACTAGATTAATGACTCTAGTAAACCCTTTGGTGTTGGTCACATGGTGATGTGAACTATGGGTGTTAATCACATGGTGATGTGAACTATTGGTGTTAAATCACATGGCGATGCGATCTAGATTATTGACTCTAGTGCAAGTGGGGGACTGAAGGAAATATGCCCTAGATGCAATAATAAAGTTTTTATTTTATGTTTCCTTATATCATCATAAATGTTTATTATTCATGCTAGAATTGTATTAATCGAAAACTTGATACATGTGTGGATACATAGACAAAACAACGTGTCCCTAGTAAGCCTCTACTAGACTAGCTCGTTAATCAAAGGTTAAGTTTCCTAACCATAGACATGTGTTGTCATTTGATGAATGGGATCACATCATTAGGAGAATGATGTGATGGACAAGACCCATCCGTTAGCTTAGCATAATGGTAGTTAAGTTTTATTGCTATTGCTTTCTTCATGACTTATACATATTCCTTTGACTATAAGATTGTGCAACTACCGAATACCGGAGTATCACCTTGTGTGCTATCAAACATCACAACGTAACTGGGTGATTATAAAGATGCTCTACAGGTGTCTCCGAAGGTGTTTGTTTGGTTGGCATATATCAAGATTAGGATTTTTCACTCCGAGAATCGGAGAGGTTCTCTGGGCCCTCTTGGTAATTCACATCATGATAAGCCTTGCAAGCAATGTGACTAATGAGTTAGTTGCGAGATGATGCATTACAGAACGAGTAAAGAGACTTTCCAGTAACGAGATTGAACTAGGTATGAGGATAACGCATGTTGTCATTATAGTACGACCGATAAAGATCTTCATAGAATATGTGGGAACCAATATGAGCATCCAGGTTCCGTTGTTCGTTATTGACCGGAGAGGTGTCTCGGTCATGTCTACATAGTTCTCGAACCCATAGGGTTCGCACGCTTAACGTTCTATGATGATTTTGTATTATATGAGTTATGTGGTTTGGTGACCGAATGTTTTTTGGAGTCCCGGATGAGATCACGGACATGAAGAGGAGTCTTGAAATGGTCGAGAGGTAAAGATTCATATATAGGACGATAGTATTCGGACACCGGAAGTGTTCTGGGGGCATCGGGTACGTATCAGGTCACCGGAAGGTGTTCCAAGCAACCCCCCCCCCCCCCCGGCAAAGATATGGGCCTTATTAGGCCTAGGGCGGGGCAGACCAGCCCCTTGTGGGCTGGTGCACCCCCATATGGGCCGATCTAAGTGGAGAAAGGAAAAGGGGAGGAGGAAAGGAAATAGAGGGAATAGGATTCTCCCTTCCTCCCCCCCCCCCCCCTCCGGAGATAAGGAAAGGGGGAGGCCGAATTGGAGGAGGCCCCCAAGTAGGATTCCTCCTACTTGGGGCGCCCCAAGGCTGCTCCCCTCCCTCTCCCACCTATATATACATGGGGAGGGGTGCCTAGAACACACACCAACAATTGTTAGCCGTGTGCGGCGCCCCCTCCACAGTTTACGCCTCCGGTCATATTCACATAGTGCTTAGGCAAAGCCCTGGGTGGATTACTTCACCATCACCGTCACCACGCCATTGTGCTGACAGAACTGTCCATCGACACTTTGCTGGATCAAGAGTTCAAGGGACGTCATCGAGCTGAACGTGTGTTGAACTCGGAGGTCTCGTACGTTCGGTACATGATCGGTTAGATCGCGAAGACGTTCGACTACATCTACCGCGTTAAACTAACGCTTCCGCTTTCAGTCTACGAGGGTACGTGGACACACTCCCCCCCCCCTCTTGTTGCTATGCATCTCCTAGATAGATCTTGCGTGAGCGTATGAATTTTTGTTGAAATTGCATGCTACGTTTCCCAACAGAGTGGTCCCATGTCCTTGTTGGGGAACGTTGCAGAAAACAAAAAAAATTCCTACGGTTTCACCAAGATCCATCTATGAGTTCATCTAGCAACGATTGGTTTGATGCATCTACGTACCTTGTAGATCGCGAGCGGAAGCGTTCAAAGAACGGGGATGAGGGAGTCGTACTCGACGTGATCCAAATCACCGGAGATCCTAGCGCCGAACGGACGGCACCTCCGCGTTCAACACACGTACGGTCAGCGTAACGTCTCCTCCTTCTTGATCCAGCAAGGGGGAAGGAGAGGTTGAGGAAGATGGCTCTAGCAGCAGCACGACGGCGTGGTGGTGATGGAGCTGCAGTACTCCGGCAGGGCTTCGCCAAGCTCTATGGAGGAGGAGGAAGTGTTGGAGAGGGAGAGGGAGGCACCAAAGGCGTAGGGTAAGAGGCCCTCCCTCCCCCCCCCCCCCACTATATATAGGGAGCCTAGGGGGGCACCGGCCCTAGGAGATGCAATCTCCTAGGGGGGCGGCGGCCAAGGGGTGGGGGGCTTGCCCCCCAAGCAAGGGGCGCCCCCCTTTAGGGTTTCCCCCACCCTAGGCGCATGGGCCCTTGGGGAAGTGGCGCCCCAGCCCACTTTGGGCTGGATCCCTTCCCACTTCAGCCCATGGGGCCCTCCGGGATAGGTGGCCCCACCCGGTGGACCCCCGGGACCCTTCCGGTTGTCCCGGTACAATACCGATGACCCCGAAACTTGTCCCGATAGCTGAAATAGCACTTCCCATATATAATTCTTTACCTCCAGACCATTCCGAAACTCCTCGTGACGTCCGGATCTCATCCGGGACTCCGAACAACATTCGGGTTACTACATATACATATCCCTACAACCCTAGCGTCACCGAACCTTAAGTGTGTAGACCCTACTGTCACGACCGGTTTTCCGGACATAAATTTCCAGAAAATGGCCGTTGTGCTCACCAGCCCCTGGATTACTGTTAGCTGATGAGGCACCAACTTGTTACAGAAATTCCAAGCAAAAGTACAAAATGTGTAGTACAAGACCATTGTGGCCTATGAGTACATCAAATGGTTTCTAGTGGTTGATGGCGGAAGCGGTTTGTGAATCATCAGTGTATGGGACTCCATTTCCCACGGGAACAGCTGACCAGGTTAACTCCTATCTTCGCGAGGCTGCTATCACCGTTGCTTAGTTTCCGGGGCTGTCATCGCAACGCTCCTCTCCATGCCGAAATCTGGCCAAGACAATAGCTAGGGACAAGCCAGTGAGTACTCTGAATGTACTCGCAAACATCATGAACACTGGGATAATATAATTGATATCTATGCACTGAAATATTCTATGATCACATCGTCAGTCACAAATAAAATATCTTTTATGCATGCAAGCGGTTATTTATATGCAACATGAATAAGCAATAAGGGAGTGGAAATAAAATGCCGCAGTCGGGCGTCTGTGCGACACCACATAAAAGGGCTTATACGGTAAATAAATAACAAGCAATGCCACAGTCGGGCGTCTGAGCGACACCACATAAAGGGCTTTAAAAGAAATGCCACAGTCGGACGTCTGAGCGACATCACATAAAGGGCTTGAAAAGAAATGCCACAGTCAGACGTCTGAGCGACATCAAAGAAAGGGCTTTAAAAGAAATGCCACAGTCGGACGTCTGAGCGACATCACAGAAAGGGTTTTAAAAGAAATGCCACAGTCGGACGTCTGAGCGACATGACAGAAAGGGCTTTAAAAGAAATGCCACAGTCGGACGTCTGAGCGACATCACAGAAAGGGCTTTAAAAGAAATGCCACAGTCGGACGTCTGAGCGACATCACAGAAAGGGCTTTTAAAAGAAATGCCACAGTCGGACGTCTGAGCGACATCACAGAAAGGGCTTTAAAAGAAATGCCACAGTCGAACGTCTGAGCGACATCACAGAAAGGGCTTTAAAAGAAATGCCACAGTCGGACGTCTGAGCGACATCACAGAAAGGGCTTTTAAAAGAAATGCCACAGTCGGACGTCTGAGCGACATCACAGAAAGGGCTTTAAAAGAAATGCCACAGTCGGACGTCTGAGCGACATCACAGAAAGGGCTTTTATTCACAAGTAATTTAATACTCATAATAAATATTCAATTCATGATAATAAACGGGTTAGTCCATCCACAGGAATAAACATTTAACCGGGCTTAGAAATAAATAATCACCATGAATATCCAGGGGGTAGAACCATCCCAGGGATACTTGATAATACAAATAATACAACAGGTTAGTCCATCACAAAATAATAATCATGGTCCTCACAAGTCACCGGTCAGTATCCAAGTTTGGTTTAACAATTTCACCTCCGAAGACCGACACTAAGACCAACACTTGACCCATCCTAGACTGTAATCCTTAACCATGGACACGGCTATTTGAATAGGTTTAATCTCTACAGAGGGTGTACTCTTTACCCACGAGTAACGGATTCCTTTAGTCCATCGGGACTAATTCCATCTACGGCCTTTTAGTTGAAAACACGCCTAACTTGCACACACCAGTTTAACTCATCGGTGTCTGGAATCACCCACGACACTTGTTAAGCAAAACTCTAAGTGGGGAGGCTACAACCTCGCGTAGCATGGGATCAAATTTATATCGCGCGCTCTAAGGGTTGGCCTCCCCTCTCGATCCCAACCGGAAACACCCATGCCCCGGACCAGGTGGCCTGCCTACCGGCTACAACCGATATCTTCCACCATGGCCTCTCTGTATGGTGTGTGCTCGAAAGGTGTTGACGACTTACTGAACCGTACCCTACCTGCGGCAGGGACGAGTGGTAGTACGAGGCAAGTATCGGGGTTACTGGAACAAGACTCGATCTGCGGTCGACTCAGGAGGTTTATAAGTTCCCTGCATGACATGTATATCAAATATATTACAACCAACGAAATCACCACTCAATATACCTTACCATGCCATACCGGACATAACCGTCCCAACGGGGACCGGTGACAAGCTCACGCCTACCCAAGGCCGAGGCTTTCCCGGATTCCTTTCCGGCATGCATGCAAGGCACATGAGGATGATTACCATCACAAAAATATTCATTTCCAACAGCAAGGAAATCACTGATATGCTTCCATGCATATGATCATATCACATAAAATAACAAGTCCTCCGAAATAAGGTGGTGTTCTAAACGTGTCAAATAACACACCAAAAACATTATACCAGGGTTCAGAATGCTTGCCTTTAAGTTGTGGAGGGGTGAGGTGCTCTCCAAAACTTTTGAAAGTTTCTTCTCTCTCTCCAAAATCCTATTTTAAAATATATTTGAATCAACACACGTTTCAAAAACAGTACAAAAAGTTGTTTGGAAAATTTTTCAAAAAAATCTTAAAATAAACTAGACCAAATTTGAGGAAGGTAGGAAAAAGAATCAACTCATTTGGAGTTATATTTAAAAAGTTATAGCCAGTCAAAGATTTGGTCAAAATCTGTTATTTAAAATAAAACAGAAAAGAAAACGTTTCAGAGGGTAATACGCTTTCGAAGCGGGGAAAACGTACTGGAGGTTTTGCGCTTTCACTTAGCCCACGTGGACCGGTGCTGGGTCACTGACGGTGGGCCCGCCTGGCCCACTGGTCAGGTTTGACCAGTCGCCCGCGTCTTCTCCCTCCTCTGCCCGAGCGGGGCGGGGCTCCGGCGAGGCTCACCGGCGAATGACGGCACCGTTCGGGGAACGGAGGCCATCGGCATGCTCAGGGGATCAAGACGGTCACTCCGGTGGTCGATATGGTCTCGGGGATGGACGGAGCTGCCGGCGGCGAGCTTCGCGGCGGAGGAGGCTTCGGGGCGGAGTGAAAATTCTTCCGCGGTGAGCCCCGATCAAAATTGAGTAGTGGAAAAGATTCACAGGCGGGAGAGAAGGCTCCTGGTGAAGAGAACGGAGAGGGGGAGGTACTGGAGGTGCCGGATTGGCCGGGGCGGTGGCGGCGGCAGGAGTTGCCGGAGATGAGGAAGGAGGCCTCCCCGGGTCGAATGCGAGCTAGGGGAGCGCCAATGGGGTGGCATGAGGTCGCCTGCGTGCTCGGGGAAGCTCGGGGACCTCCTTTTATAGCTCGTCGAGGTCGGTTCCGCGGCGGCGGATGAGGATGCCGGCGAACCGCCTCTCTGTAGCGGCAGGGCGACGCGGCGGCGATGAGCGCTAGGGGACAAGCTTGCGGATGAGCACGCACTGCTCCAGGAGGCAGGTGGCGAGCGGGGGAGGCTCGGCGGCGCTGAACGGAGCAGGGGCTGTCGGCGGCCGTGGCGGCTAGCTCCTGGCCTGTCGGGCGTGGCGAGGGGCGGCTTGGCGCGTAGCGGTGAGGAGGGACGTGCGTGGCGAGGTGCTGCCGAGTGGGCCAAAGCCAGGGGGCCAGCGTGTCGGCTCGGGCGCGGCATGTGCAAAATGCGTGCCAAACGCACGCTCTGCTCGCGCTCTGGGCACGCACGGGATGTGCTCGACACAATGCCAGAGCACGCTAGAGGTCGCGGTTGAGGCTGGGAAGAAACAGGGCTAGGTTAGGGTTAGATAGAGGGGAAATGGGCATGGTGGTTAGGTCAGGTGGCCAATTTTACAATGCAAACTTGAATCCATGCCAAATCTGGTCATGCACACAGGGTGTTTGATAAAATGCCACAGGCACCTAGGCTTTTCTTGGAGTTGCCAAACTCTCCAGATCAGGGTCTCCTTAGATGAATGAGAAGGTGGTGAGGTTATTTGGCCAAAAGCAGAAACTTGTTAGTGCAAGTTTTGCAAAACTTCAATTCTGGACAGAAGATAAATGGCATTATTTCATGAACCAAAAATGAACCAATGGGTGTATGCTCCTGGATTTAGGGGTTTGGTAGGGTGGTCTACAAGCAGGAAAAGGAATCATGGGTAAAGGAGCAACTTAAGATGTAGTTGCTGTACAAATCCTCAAGTTGGACCAGAATAAAAATGAGGTTGATTCACTCAAATTTTTCAAAGAACAACACTAGGTTTCTGCAAAATGTTGAATCATATGTTACTACTAACATCCAAAAATTTTGGTGGAGGCTAGAAGAAAATATTTAAATGAGTTGCAGTGCAAAATTTCCCACTGGACCAGAGAAGAAAAATGGGTGTAGAGCTCAAAATATTTCATGAAATAAGGATGTTTTTGCACAAAAGTTATTTGTAGACATCACATGACATCTCCAAATTTTTGTGGAAATTTTAAGTGAATTTATCAAATGGTTGTAGTTCAAATATGGCCATTTAACCTTGAAAAACCATTTTCAAGAAAGTAAAGATCAAGCAACTTTATTATTTAATTAGTTATATTAAATAAGGAAAAGTTTCTCTTGAGATATTAAATAAGTCCAACAACATATTTGAAAGATTTTCACTTTGGGAAAAACTCATCACAACAGGGAAGAAAATGATTAAACAAAATCAAAAGGGAGCTCAGAAATTCAAAGTTTTAAATTCCTGGCAAAATTTTAATTCATTAAAACAAGATCAAAATTTTGGGGTGTTACACCTACGGGTTCGGGAGACATGTAGATATGACCGAGATCGCTCTCCGGTCAATAACCAACAGCGGGATCTTGATACCCATATTGGCTCCCACATGCTCCTCGATGATCTCATCGGATGAACCACGATGTCGAGGATTCAAGCAACCCTGTATACAATTCCCTTTGTCAATCGGTATGTTACTTGCCTGAGATTCGATCGTCGGTATCCCAATACCTCGTTCAATCTCGTTACCGGCAAGTCACTTTACTCGTACCGTAATGCATGATCCCGTGACCAGACACTTGGTCACTTTGAGCTCATAATGATGATGCATTACCGAGTGGGCCCAGTGATACCTCTCCGTCATACGGAGTGACAAATCCCAGTCTTGATCCGTGTCAACCCAACAGACACTTTCGGAGATACCCGTAGTATACCTTTATGGTCACCCAGTTACGTTGTGACGTTTGGTACACCCAAAGCACTCCTACGGTATCCGGGAGTTACACGATCTCATGGTCTAAGGAAAGGATACTTGACATTGGAAAACTCTAGCAAACGAACTACACGATCTTGTGCTATGTTTAGGATTGGGTCTTGTCCATCACATCATTCTCCTAATAATGTGATCTCGTTATCAATGGCATCCAATGTCCATAGTCAGGAAACCATGACTATCTATTGATCAACGAGCTAGTCAACTAGAGGCTTACTAGGGACATGTTGGTGTCTATTATTCACACATGTATTACGATTTCCGGATAACACAATTATAGCATGAATAAAAGACAATTATCATGAACAAGGAAATATAATAATAATCCTCTAAGCGAGCACCCAAACACCCCAGGCAGCACCTTCAATGAGGGCACCACACAGTGCATCCACCGGCTAATCTGAGGAGATTTTGGGTCTTCACCCGAGCATGGGGTCGGGATGGAGGGGAGGGACCTCGACAGATCCTGCAATGAGTTGAGCGGCGACCTTGGTCATTGCCACCATTGGGATGAGCTAGCGATCCAGAGTTTCCTCCGGTCCAAAGCAACCTCTACCAGCCCCCACCAATGCATCGATTCCGACGACCAAGACTGCAAGCCACCAAGTGCGGCGGGAGAGATGTTGTAGCGGGGATGAGATAAACCGGCACGTCACCACCCACGCAGTCAAGCATCCGTCCATCCAACACCCTCAAGCGCTGCCAGCCGAGGGCGCCACCCCCATGCCTACCGGGGTCGCCGCCCCTGGTCCAGAGATCTCCATGATGACTAGAGCGACGAGATCGGCCGTTACGCGACCCACGCCGCCGCCCAAGCCAATGTCGGGAATCAGTCGCATGCCGCCCTGGCGCAGGTCTGGCGACGCCTCCACGTGCCAGGAGGTCCCGTGCGACCCGCTGATGCAGGGAAGGGAGGATCCTCCACCACCACCACCGGCCGCCTTGGCTTAGCCCAACAACGTCCTCCGACAGCGACGGAGGGAAGGGAGAGAGATCAGACGGCTACCCCGGCGGTCGCGGGGATTGGATCCACTCGAGTCGCCCGGCACGGGGCGGTCCACTTTTTTCAAAATTATTTAAGTAACAATGTACGCTTCACACGTAGTCATGTTCATAAGGCGTGGGGGTGAAATAATTGTCTAACACCTGCAAGAAGAAATAATTGTCTGACTTTTAAATTTAGAGGACATCAAATTTATGCACCAGGGAGTTCTCTCATGCATCCACCCTCCTAGACTCGCCGCCGCACACGCAAGATGAGAAGCCCTAACCTCACCGCCCTAGGAGACATCAGAAATCTACGCCGAAGCTCTGTCGATTCCGTCCAGATGGACGAACTCGGCGGGGGGTGACGCGGGGACAATAGAGCTTATTTGGTTATCACTCATTGCAGTATGATCTCTGATAGGTTTAATATTGTCATATTTGTGGTCGTTAATATAGATAGGAAAACAGGTGAATATGTTATCCCCTGGGCAAGTACATAATATAGATAGCAAAGCAGGGCGCCGTTTGGGCAGATGACGCCCCTTCTTCATCAAGATGGTCTTCCGATCTCCGATCCTCCTCGAGTTCGTCCATCTTGTAATATATGATGTACATCTTGTAATACATGATGGATATTATTTTTAATGCATGATGTACATCTTGTAATACATGATGGATATTATTTAAATACATGATGAGTAATTTTCAAATACATGGTGAACATTTTGCAATACATATGAATATCATTTAAATACACGAGCACCTTTTCTATATGCACAGTATTGAAATACGCGATGAACCTTTTTAAAACACAGCAAAAGAAAGAAATAGAAGGAAAGAAAAAATTACAACAAAGAATGAAAATATTAAATATTAAAAAGGAAAAATAAAGGAAGTATAGACCCCAAGATGTATCGAAACCATCTGATTACTGTTTCAAGTAAAACCATGTAGAAAACGGGGCTGGCGAATAAGAAGGCAGGAAAAGACTACCCAGCCCTTCGTACTGACTAGGCTAGCCGGTGGTTTGTAGGCGAGGGAGCCATATATCTCTCAACAGAGGAGATGTAGACTCTGTTTGGCAGGGTGTTACTTAAAAAATGCTAGACATAAGGCTCCTACAGGCTCTTATGTGCACCTTCCAATAAACTAAACATGCCCATTTGATTCCCTCAATTGACACCCAATTATAAAGTGCCACATTGGATCAACTCAGTAAGAGCCTGTAAAATCCCCGTACGTGTAGCTTTACTCATATTACTTGGGGCAACTCTCGTTTATTTTTTCTTTCACCTTTCCCTGTTTTCTTATTTTTCTTTATTATACTTTGAAGCATTTACATTTATTATTTATATGTATTTGATTTCCTTTTTCTCTCTCTTTGTTTTGTACCTTTTTTTAGACATGGTACAGACGCTGGCGTTCATATATATGTACATACTTTTTTTTCAAGAGTACGTCAAAGACGTATCATATATTGATAGAAGGCAGAAAGTTAATTACAAGAGAACAAACCAAGATGCGAACATCTCGGTTGACCAAAACGCAACACCTACACCAACCCAACTACACTAGGTTACACTCTCACGAAAGGGTCTAAGCCTCCTGCACCTAATCCCGCTGGTCTATATGCACATACTCGTCTCTATGAACATACACGTACACCCTATCTTTATGAGCACCTCTTAATATTGACGAAATCATCAAAGACACCTCATAGTCAATGGGAATGTCTCCTCCCACTGAACACGCATCGCTGGAAATCCAGAAATAAATCCAAGAATAAATGCGAGCACCAGGACATGAACCCTGATGAGTTGGGGAATACCACTGTCCACCTAACCATCCAACCACACTATTTTATAATTTAGTTTTTCTTCACCTTTTTATTTTTCATTTGTTCATGCTTAAAACACATTATTTCAGATGAAGTATTTGGGATCTGTTGGAGATGCTCCTATGTCCCATGGACGAGATAGAGCTCTCTTTTTGAGACAAATACAAGGAAGAGCCGGAGCTGAATTTTGAGACACAAGCAACTTGCCAACTTGGAATTTAGTAAAAGTGATCCAAAAATAACCACGAATACCTATGAATATTGATTAAATACAAGATTACCTTTTTTGTATGCATAATATTAAAATACACGATGAACCTTTTAAAAAACACAACAACAAAAATATTTTCCTTTTTTTCTCTTTGTTGTTTTGTATCTTTTTTATTATATGTGATTGTCCATTTATGTTTTAGTTTAGTATTTTCTTCTCCATTTTATTTTTATTTTCCCATGCCTACAACACCTTATTTGGGATGACATGTTGGGGAGGTGTTGTATCCCATGTATGAGATGGAGCTTTTTTTCTGAGAGAGAATACGAGATGGACATGGGGCTGAATTTTCAGACACAAGCAACATGGAATCAAAGTAGCAAAGGTGATCCAAAAATAGCCAGTGGACAGCAACCCGGTTTAGCCGGCAACCACAACCTGAAAATAGCAAATGAGCATGCATGCCATGAGCATAGTGAATAATTAAGACGAACATTTGTCCCCCCTGAACCGATGTGTATATATGGTTGGGCTCTGAAGCTCGTGGCCTGAAAGGATCAAGGATCGAGGAGGATTCCACATATTAGTTTGTCCCCCAAAATAGTAAATAACAAAAATGAAATGAATATAAAAATAAAAAGAGAGAGGAGGCAATACTATTATTCCTTTTTTAGTGTGTACTCTTGCTTCAAATTATCACCTGGTTTTAGCAAATATCATAAAGGGCTTCGAAGTAGCACTACTGCATTGTAACAGAGTTTTCATGTACTTCATGTCTCATAACCTAGTGGAGATTTTCACATTATATAATTTGGCTTGTATATTTTAATGATGAGCTTCCTCAAAATGCCCCAGGTCTTTATGAGCAAGCAAGTTCTCTATATTTATCTCCCCATGAATAAGTTTCTATATTTACCGCAATTTCCTATAATTGATCGGAATTCCGAGAAAAGCACAAGGAAAGGTGGTAATATTGTAACAAAGTGATTCAGAAAGATTGCCGTGAAATTCTTCAACCACAGGTCAACAAATCTTGCTAATTTCAATCAATAATAATAAAAATCCTAGTTCTCTTACTAAGTTTGTTTTTTATAAGTAACAATTGCTAAAAATTACGGAACATCAACTATTGATTTCTCATGCTTTATATAGTGTGATCCTGAATGTCACGATATCACCTATATATGAGGGAGCTAAAAGGCCATCGTCAATCAAATGGGGTATGACCCCATGAATCTGGCCACAGTCTCCTTAGCTTGCTTCACTTCTATATTTCAATGACGAGCTTCCACAAATGTCTTATGTTTTTTCTGAACTTGGTTTATGTATTCAATGATGAAGATTTTTTCAAATATGTGATGAACATTTTCCTAAATATCTAACAAACTTTTTTGAAATATACAGTGAAGTTTTTATAGATACACCATTGAACATGTTTTAAGTGAACGCTAAAAAAATTTAAATACATTATTAATAAGTAAGTAAAGAAAGCTCTTCAAGCAAGCCAGTGAACGTATTCCATATACTTGTCCTGCTTATCCAAAAAGACTTGACAAAATTTTTCAAAATTATCCATCAAACATTTTAAATTACACGATGGATATTTTTTTAAATTAATAAAATACATGCTAAGTATTTTTCGACGCAATGGATATTTTTTTAATACTGAATGAATATTTTAAAATACATGATGAACATTTTCAGAAAATGCAACATAAACATTTTTAATAACTGACAAACTTGTTTGAAATATAGGATAAACTTTCTATAAATAGAAGATGCACATGTTTTAGATACTAGACAATTTTTGTTAAATTACCCGATCAACTTTTCGGAAACATATGGTGAACCTTTTACCACTACACGATGAACTGTTTTATATAGGTGTTGAACATTCTGAAAAACATGCTGGACATTTTTTTAATATATGACGAATAATTTTGAAGTACTAGCACATTTTAAAATACACAATTAATAATATTAAAAAAATAACGTTAAACTTTTTTGTTAAGTGAAGTACTCCCTACGTCCCAAAATAAGTGTCTCAACTTTAGTACAACATTGTACTAAAATTAGTACAAAGTTGAGACACTTATTTCATGACGGAGGGAGTATATTTTTAATATACAATGAATATTTTTAAAATACACAAGCTAAAATATTTTTAATACACGATGCACAATTTTTAATACATTATGACCATTTTTTAAATACATGATAATATCTTTTAAATACATGTTAAACATTTCTGCAATACATGTGAATATTGTTTAAATACACAATGGCATTTTTTGAATGCATGTGAACATTTTTAAACAACGCGACGGACCTTATTAAAAACACAACAAGAAATGAATGAGCATGGCATGGCCATCGCAAATACGAACGCTTGTCCGCTCTTCATTTTTTCAAATAAATGAAGGAACTTTGAATCTAATTAGTAAAAGTGATCCAAAATAACACAAAATCATTTTTTAAATAATAAAATCCAGGCTAATTTTTTCCTACGTAATAAGTATTTTTAATAACTGATGAACTTTCTTGAAATATATGGTAATTTTTTTGTCAGTGTAAGATGAACATTTTTTGGATACACGACAAATATTTTTTAAGTTACCCAACAAACTTTTTATAAATTCATAATGAATTGTTTTATATGGAAGTTGAACATTCTGAAATATACACTGAACATTTTTTTGAATATATGACAAATATTGTTTGAATTACCGGAACATTTTTCAAAATACACAATGAAAATTGTTAAAAACTACACACTAAACTTCTTTTGCTATTTGATGAATATTTTGAATATACAGTGAATATTTTTAAAATACAGATGAACATTTAGAAATACAGAAGATAAAATATTTTTCATGCATGATGTATATCTTGTAATACATGATGGATATTATTTAAATACATGATGGATATTTTTCAAATACGTGTTGAACATTTTGTAATATATGTGAATATTTTTTAAATATAGGAGCACCTTTTCTGTATGCACAATATTGAAATATGTGATGAACCTTTTTAAAAACACGGCAGAAAAAGAAATAGAAGAAAAGAAAAAATAACAATAAAGAAGGAAAATATTAAATATGAACAAATAAAATAAAGGAAGTATGGACCCCCCCCCCCCCCCCCCCCCCATCGAAACCATCAGATTATTGTCTGAAGTAAAAGCATGTAGAAAACGGGGCTGGCGAATCAGAAGGCAGGAAGAGACGACCATGCCCTTCATACTGACTGGGTTAGCCCAGACCGGGTGGTCCGTAGGCGAAGGATCAATATATCTCGCAAGAGACGAGATATAGACTCTGCGTTTTACCTTTGGCAGGGTGTTACTTGGGGCAACTCCCGTTTATTTTTTCCTTCACCTTTCTCTGTTTTCTTACTTTCCTTTGTAATTTTTTGAAGCATTTGCATTTATTATTTATATATATGTCTTTGATTCCTCTCTCTCTCTCTCTCTCTCTCTCTCTCTCTCTCTCTTGTATCTTTTTATTATATGTGCTTGTCCTATTGATGTTTTACAGTTTAGTTTTTTCTTCACCTTTTTATTTTCATTTGTTCATGCTTAAAACACACTATTTCAGATGAAGTATTTGGGATCTGTTGGAGATGCTCCTATGTCCCATGTACGAGATAGAGCTCTTTTTGAGAGAAATACTATAATAAAGAGCTGGAGCTGAATTTTGAGACACAAGCAACATGGAATCAAAATAGCAAAGGTGATCCAAAAATAACCAGTGGACAGCAAACCGGTATAGCTGGCAACCACAACCTGAAAATAGCAAATGAGCATGCATGCCATGAGCATAGCGAATAATTAAGCCGAACACTTGTCCCACCTGAACCGATGTGTATATAAGATTGGGCTCTGAAGCTCCTGGCCTGACAAGGATCAAGGACCGAGGAGGATTCCACAGCCAAAATGGCGTTGAGGAATGTTGCGATGAGAGTCTTGTTGCTCCTGGTGGTGGTGAGCGCCGCATATGCCGCCAAAGGCAAGGACAAGAAGAAGGAGAGCGCAGATGGTCCGGCAGCGTCTGGTCCGGCGGCGTCTGGTCCGGGCGGGGAGTACGACATCACCAAGCTCGGCGCCAAGCCCGACGGCACAACGGACTGCACTGAGGTACGTACGTGCTGAAGGAGAGAGAATATAAGAATGATGATGGATCGATGGATCATGTGGTGGAGTGCATTGCAATTGCATGCAGGCGGTGGAGGAGGCATGGGCTTCGGCATGCGGTAGCACCGGGAACCCGACCATCATCATCCCCAAGGGTGATTTCCTGACTGGAGCTCTGAATTTCACGGGGCCGTGCAAGGGCGACGGACTCACCATCAAGCTGGAAGGCAACCTGCTAGCTTCCAACGACCTGGCCAAGTTCAAGTCTAACTGGATCGAGATCATGCGCGTGAAGAAGCTCACCATCACCGGCAAAGGCAACATCGACGGTCAGGGCAAGGCCGTCTGGACCAAAAACAGCTGCCAAAAGAACTACAACTGCAAGATATTGCCAAACGTACGTACGCGTGCATAACATTATATAGTAATAAATTATATATACGTGCGTATATTTCTTTTACTATTATTGAAGAAATGCTGTTATATTCTTACGTACGTAAATGTGCATGCATGCATGCAGTCGCTGGTGCTGGACTTCTGCGACGACGCGCTCATCGAAGGCATCTCTATCATCAATTCCAAGTTCTTCCACATGAACATCTTCCAGTGCAAGGGCGTGACCGTCAAGGACGTGAAGGTGACCGCGCCCGGGGACAGCCCCAACACCGACGGCATCCACATGGGCGACTCGTCCAATGTCAGCATCATCGACACCACCATAGGCGTTGGCGACGACTGCATCTCCATGGGCCCCGGCACCACAAAAGTCAACATCAGCGGCGTGACCTGCGGCCCAGGCCATGGCATCAGCATTGGCAGCCTCGGGAGGTACAAGGACGAGAAGGACGTGACCGACATCACCGTCAAGAACTGCGTGCTCAAGGGCTCCAGCAACGGCCTCCGCATCAAGTCGTACGAGGACGCCAAGTCGCCCCTCGTAGCATCCAAGATCACCTACGAGAACGTCAAGATGGAGGACTCGGGCAACCCCATCATCATCGACCAGAAGTACTGCCCCAACAAACTTTGCACCTCCAAGGGCGACGCCGACAGGGTCACCGTCAAGGACGTTACGTTCAAAAACATCACCGGCACGTCCTCCACCCCGGAGGCCGTCAGCCTGCTCTGCTCCGAGAAGAAGCCCTGCGAAGGCATCACAATGTCCGACGTCAAGATCGAGTACTCCGGCACGAACAACAAGACCATGGCTGTCTGCAGCCACGTCAAGGTCACCGCCACGGGAGTCGACAAGGCCAACACATGTGCGGCATGATTTCTTTTCTCCGTATTTCGGATGTACCAAGTGTTCTAATTTCTCTCTCTTTTTCATTTCTTTTTTCGCGATCCCGGCCGCTCGAGGAGATTATCTTTTTTTTTAGAAAAGGAGAACGACTCCCGGCCTCTGCATTTGGACGATGCATACGGCCACTTTATTAATTATTGACACAAAACCATACAGAGTCATACAACAATAAGTCTAAATCCACCAAACTAAGCACCAACTGTCGCTATCCCTATCCAGTTGATGTAGGGGCGCTGAAAGTCTGAGCCTAATACTAAACAGACCACGCAGCCAAAACCTAAACATCTAAAGACTTGAGGTCCCACCCAGGACGCCTGCCGGGTATGGGCACCCACCAGTCCGGCGTGCTTCTCAATCAGGATCCTTGCCGGGTATGAGGCCGCCGCAGCCACCTGCCATGAATTCATCTTGAGAGCTGTACTGTTGCATCAACCTTGGCCGGTCCAACTACCGCCGACGCCACCATGACGCCAGGCAGCGTCACCCTCATGCGCGAGTCCATCTCCGCTCATCAGGCTCCGAGTCTCCACTGCGTCACGCTGCCGAGATCCGCCGTCATCAATGGAGCAGATGATACACCGCTCCTCCTCTTGTCCCCTCCAACCAGCACTCGCTCCAAAACGATGCCCCCATGAGGGAGAACGATACCGATAGCACCGTCATCGTCCGATCCGGTAGACCCGGATCTAGGGTTTCCCCCGAAACTTCCCGATCAGATTGATGAGACCTGCAACGACGATGCCTCCAGAAGGAAACGACGTCTGATACGCCGCCATCGTCCGCCAAGGCCACAGTCTGGCGCGTTTTTCATTGGAAGCCACGTCTTCCTGACCTCGTGGCTGGCTGGAACCGAGCGCAACCTCGCCACGAAGACGTATGTTGCCGTTGGTACTCCGGCGGAGATCCGGCATCTCCTCACCGGTCCCTCCACGCGCCGCCGGTCGGCGAAAGGCCTCCCCGCGACGGATCCAAACGGGGCGTTGGATCCGCAGTAGCCGTCATCACCATCACGAGCAGGACAGCCCACCTCGCCGGATGGGGCATTGCACCGCCGCCGTCCATGCAGGGCCGCCGCTCCGCCGGCGATGGTGCTCGGGCCCCCGCCGCACAGCCCGGATACTCCGTCCTAGCCGCCGCCGTTGGATCTCATGAGAAGGGCCGCCCCCGCCGCCTCAGATGGGATCCGCCGCCTCCCCCCGCCCAGGACCTTTGGCACTGGGCCCGCCGCCACCGCGGCCCACGTCGGCGGCAGCGGCAGCAGGAGGGGTGGAGGGGGAGGTGCTGGCGGCGCTAGGGTTGGGGCCCCTGGCGTTGCCCGGGGGGAGGCGACGCGAGGGGTGCGAGAGAAGATTATCTTTTTAGTTTCGGTTTTATTAATTCTCATCTAAATGAGAATTAGTCATCTCACATCTAACTGCTAATCCTTTTGATACAAATTCTAAGATTTGTAAGTTTCCTTTAGCGCGTGCCCAAACGACGCGTTTGATTAGCATGAGCAATTTCTGTGTGTTGTCTCGTTTCCTTTGATAAAATGGGACTGTCTATTTAACATCTGACTGAAATTTAATTGGCTTTCAGTCAATTTTTCCATCTAATAGAATTGTGACACCTATATGTCTCTTTGTTCTCTTGTATGTATGTATGTATGTATGTATGTATGTATGTATGTATGTATGTATGTTATTGAAAAAGGGTTCCACGCTTTGTATACAAAGCAACCAACCGAGAGAATCAACGATAGGTGCTGGAGCGAAAGCAGCACAATCACGTCCAAAAGAAATGAAAAAGAAAATACAAGAGAAACAAACACCGACAATGGCGGATCGACAAAAAACGAAGAGGCCTCGTGACCGCTGCATCCACCGGAGATCGCCCACCAAGCTCCGAGCCTCCGAAGCGCCGGTACCAATCAACACCTCCAAGAAGGGACGCGACGATGACGACGCTGCTGCCAGGGTTTCTCCCGGTACGCGGTGAGGAGAGAGGAAGGATAGCCCCGACGCCCTTCAGGAAGGTCCGGCGGCACCCTCATGCGCCACCGCGTCGGTGTCGGCCAAGCCAACATGGATTTCTCCCGATCCCAATCTCCATCTCAGGAACTCCAGAGCTCGCCACCAAACCGACCACCACCCTGCGCCAACCCGGTCAAGAAGCTTCCCACGCTGTCTCACCACGGCACCGTGAAGCATGGCCTGCACAATGAAGAAGAGGAGCCAGGACTAGGGCAACAGCACCGTTGGCACGCGGGAGGGTCCCACCTCCGCCGTCAACGACGGTAGCTGACCGGACGCAATAGCAGGAACATATATACCAGGCCCGGCCAGGACCTCCGAGGTCCGTAAAGTTCCTGCCTTCATGCTGCAGCCAGCACGCCAATGGCGTCGCCGCCCCTGTCCAAGCCGCCCCCCTGCCTCCTCGCACAGAGAGCGTCAAGGCCAAGCCGTAGCCGGCCCGCTAGGACCCAGATAGGGCCCTATGGGCCCAGATCTGGGCCGGGGTCACGACACTGGCCACCCAGCCCCACCGGACCGCCCCGCCGCCAAGTGGAGGCACCACCACCACGCGCACCCCCGGCCACCACCACCAGGTCGCCGGACCGCCACCGGCCGAGCCGCACCACCACCGCACGCCCGCGACGGAGAGGAACCCTCGCAGCCACCGAGAGCCCGAAGCCGGTCCCTAGCCGCCGCCCACACCACCCGCGGCCCGCGTCGCCTGGCCAGATCCGCCGCCACCGCCGCCGAATCGTGCCCACGCACGCCCCACCAGGCAGCCGCCGCGCCACCACGAAGCACCATCGGGGCCGACACGCCGGCACCACCAAGAGCTCCCGGATCCGCGCCGCCGAGCCCCGCCACAGCCCGACGCCTCCTGCAGCCCGCCGTCCCGCGCTGGCCAGGTGCTCCGCGAGGAGGAGAGGATGCGACTCCGCCGCCGTCGACGCCGAGGAGGCTGGAGGAGGGGAAAGCTGTGGGCAGAGCTAGGGTTCCCCCGGCCCGCTCGCGGGAGCGGCGGCGGGGGAGAGGGTGTTGCCATGTATGTATGTTTCAACGAGGCCGTGCTTAAAACTGCCCGTCAGAACAAGCTTATCGGGTTGGACTGGACCCGCTTGGAGTCATGACAAGTACATAGCATTCATGACAAGCGCATAGCATTCATGGTGATGGAGCAAGTTACAAGGACTGAAAACTCACTTAAACAGAGTAAAATAGACAGTAATCCATGTACAACACGTGAAATTCGACCAAAATTAACAAATACTTTGACACTGCAATTCATGTGTTTCAACACTGTAAAAAAAGTACGGTGCAGTTAAAACGACATGCATTGCCGATGCTACAAAAACAAGATCATGAACTGACTGAAAGTTCAGCCATAGCAAGTTATATGATCTGAAACTGAAACATAGGAACAGTTGCACAACAACAAAAAATTGTGGCAAGGATTGGTGATATCTTAAGACAAATATAAACCAGTAGGTTGCTTTTCCCCCGCAAAAA
This sequence comes from Triticum monococcum, assembly GCA_034509565.1. Taxonomy (NCBI): domain Eukaryota; kingdom Viridiplantae; phylum Streptophyta; class Magnoliopsida; order Poales; family Poaceae; genus Triticum; species Triticum monococcum. The sequence goes on along the minus strand of CM067847.1, from coordinate 635,189,583 downwards.
AATAAATATAAACCAGTAGGTCGTGTAAGATTCACATGGCAGACTCACCAAAGCTTGAACCCAAGAGCAGTGAACTGAACTTAAAATTATATAGTAAACTAAACAGTAATCCATGCACAATCAAGCTGTAAAAGCAATTCTACAAGACTGTAAGCACAAGTACAAGATTGTTTACCACAGCTGATTGCACACTGTAATTCATGCATTTTGATACTGTAAATAAGAGCTGGCAACCAAGTAAAAACCATGCATCATCCATGACCGAATAGTTCAGACTGGAAATGAAACTGACAATAGATTAACTGAAACTTGAACCAAAAAGCACTAACTAAAGCTTCAACCCCAAAAGTCACAAAGTAAACCATATAAGAATAGAGATGGCCAAAAGCCAAGAGGGACAAAAAGAAGAAATCAAAGATGATAGCAAGGCCAGAAGATTTGAAAAGGAGTGGTGCGCAATGAAGAAACAAGAATAGAAACAACAGAGAAGCAAAAACAAGGCCAAGCAAGATTCAAGCAAGAGAAAGACAATATAATCATGAAGCCACAATTACTAGCTCAAATAGTTATCTGTGGCATTCAGACAACTCGGTAATTTTAAATACTAGAAGCAAATAGTTCAGAGTTTATTGGTCTATGTTGCAACTCATCTTTTTAAACATGCATTCAATGAGTTGCAGAATTTGAAAATGCTAACTGGGCTAAAGTTACAGTAAGCCTAAACAAGAATTACAAAATGAAAAAAATAGTAAAGTACATTACGAAGATTAGTAAATTGAGGCCAAAGGTTGAATGTAGACCGAGCAAGATAATCGAACACATTGAAAACGAGCGTCTCTGACCACTCTTCAGAAATCTTGGGTTGTCTGAGTTAGATGAGTGAAGAATTTCAGCAAGATCCAGCACAACCTGAAAGGCAGAACAAGGACAGAAGAAGAAAATCTACACTGTCATCAGAAGAAATATCATGGGGTTCCTGCCCACAAGCCTTCCGCAATCTGCACATCTGTATCACTAATCATAGTAAAAAATTGATTATTATGAAGCAAGGATCGAAGCTGAATGAACACCCTAAAAGACTAAAAATGACAACAAGACCAACAAAAGGATTATGGTGGTAAACTAAAAGACAACATATCCCACACAATCCTTCATCAATCTACCCATCTGTTTCCAAATGATTTACATCACTCACAACAGACCAACACTGCAACTAACCATGGTCAAAATTATTTATATCACTCCGATTACAAAATTAATCCACTAAAATTACACAAGGATTTACAGTGTAAGTGCACTGACAATACAGTGTAAATACATAGTAAAACATATACAAAGATAAAGTAATAAACCCTATAATTACAAATGTAATTCACTGAAATTACAAAGGGATGTACAGTGTAAGTGCACTAACATTGCAGTGTAGTTACATATAATATATTCCAAATGAAAATTGGACTGTAAATTACAGGGATATACAGTGCAATTACTGAAGTTACAGTGGCATACAATGTAATCAGTGTAAAAGAGCAGTGTAATTACACTGTAATGTTAGTGCACTGACACTGGAAGTCACTGTGACATTACAGTGTGAATTATAGTGACATATGGTGTAATTAAATAGAATAAAATCCAAATGAATTACAGTGTAATTACACTGCAATTTAGACTGGAACTTTCAGTACATAGAATAGTACGTTACAGAGCTAAAGTACATTAACTTAGACTGTTAGTACACAGATATTCAGTTTAATATAGATTGTTACAAAAAATGAAAGAAAATACTAAAAACTACAGTGGAATATAAACTATAGACTGTACCTACAGTAAGAAAAATCACTGTAAAATTAAACTGAAATTGCATTTTTACAATTGACATTTACACTGGACTACAAAAATGAAATTAAACTGAAAATCCACTCAAAATTACACTGCAAATTACAGTCCAAAACACTATTACTTAACTGAACAAATTCAGTCATGAGACTCAACCGAAAAGGAGATTCAGCATTTGCATACCTACATCTACAGTAATAGTCAGGAAGAATGATTTGCCATGAACTACCCCGTAGGGCTGGCCATGTATTTATATTCAGGCGATAAGCATCGCTTGGAGTTGTTACAACTAAATTATAGAATCGTAACTACAAGATATACATGGCGTGCTATACAAGGATATGCACCAATACGGTTAGCCTGAGCTAACTTAATCTACACGGTTGTTTAACATTCCCCCGCAATCTCAGCCTGTACAAAGGTTGAGATCGGAACGCAGCCGGGTTAGCATTGTCTTCGTGAGTGGTCTAGTGAATGCATCTGCCACTTGGTCAGCTGAAGAGATGAACCGGACTTCAAGAGCTCACATGGCTACCTTCTCTCGAACAAAGTGGAAGTCTACCTCGATATATGCTTGGTGCGAGCATGAAACACAGGATTTGCTGTGAGGTACGTCGCACCGAGGTTGTCACACCACAAAACCAGAGCTCGAGGTTGAGGAACTCGCAACTCTTTCAACAATGACTGTACCCACGTTGCCTCTGCTGTACCATTTGCCAATGCCTTATACTCTGCTTCGGTTGACGATCGTGAGACTGTCGGCTGCTTCCATGCACTCCACGAAATGAGGTTGGGTCCGAAGAACACAGCGAACCCACCCGTCGAACGTCTGTCGTCACCACAACCGGCCCAATCAGCATCTGTAAACACACTTAGCAGAGTAGAAGATGACCGTCGAATAGTCAAACCTGTAGCCACTGTACCCTTTACAAAGCGAAGAATACGCTTGACCGTTTCCCAGTGAAGATCGGTGGGACATGACAGTAATTGGTAGACCTTGTTTACTGCAAACGACAGGTCAGGCCGTGTCAAGGTTAGGTACTGAAGGGCTCCCACGGTGCTCCTATATCTGAATGCTTCATCCTCATTCAGCCGGTGTCCAGTGGCTCTGTTGAGCTTCTCATGAGTACACATCGGTGTTGAGACTTGAGACTGCTTTACAATTGGCCATGTCAGTACGCTGTAGCAAATCAAGGGCGTAGTTCTTCTGTATGAGAGTCATTCCCCTGGAATTGGGAAGCACTTCAATACCGAGAAAATAGCGAAGGGTGCCAAGATCCTTGACAGGGAATGTGGTAGAGAGTTGACGGAGAAGACGATCCGGTGCTGATGAAGAGGAGCTGACTATGACAATGTCATCAACATACACAAGCATATACATAGTAACATCACCATGGACAAAGATGAACAAGGAAGTGTCAGCTGCTGACGAGTGGAAGCCCAACTACTGAAGACGATCGCTGAGGCGAGCATACCAGGCCCTAGGTGACTGTTTTAACCCATATAATGCTTTGTGCAACTTGCAGACATAATCAGGATGGACATTATCATGGAAACCGGGAGGCTGCTGCATATAGGCTTCTTCAGTGAGTAAACCATGCAAGAAAGCATTGCTGATGTCCACTTGACGCAGGTGCCATCCACGAGACACAGCCAAAGAAAGCACAAGACGCACCGTGGCTGGTTTGACGACAGGACAAAACGTATCCGTGTAATCAATACCATGCTGCTGAGTAAACCCACGAGCAACGAGGCAAGCTTTGAATTTGTCCAAGGAGCCATCAGACTCGTGCTTCACTTTAAATACCCACTTACAACTTATGATGTTCTTGCCAGCAGGACGAGGCACACAAGGGTCCAAGTGTTGTTCTGTTGAAGAGCAGAAAACTCATCCTCCATGGCAGACCGCCGCTGTGCATCAGCGAGGGCGAGGCGATAGGACCGTGTCTCAGCATGGAAGGCACGTCGACGAGGGTCATAGTGCACGGTGCCGTCAGTTGGTACGAACTTCTAGGCAATGTTGCCCCGGAGCCGTGTTGTCATCGGATGTGGCGCAGGCGGCCGTTGCGCGGCGACATGAGGTGAGGACGGCTCTGCAAAGACCGGCTCCAGGGCCGTGGTTGCTGAAAGCAGAAGAGACGGGCTCCTCAAGGGAGGCCGCAGCAGGCGACCGTGAGCTGGGGCTACTAGATGATACCCCGCACGTTGCTGCGGGAATCGGTTGCACTATATTTTGATAAAATTTGGTCGTCCTGATCTTTATGGCTCCATATATGACGAACTATCCTCATCAAGTAAAAGTTGTGTGCTATCTATAAAAGTTTAAGTTGTCTATAGAAGGGAGCTATGCTTAGTTAGAAACCTGAATCGATATACTAAATTAGCACAAAGCATTGTAAAATTGGCTACAACTTGTTTTGGCTTTGAAGCATGACGTACCCTAAAGCATCAAAACAGATGCACTAAACACTAAGTTTGCACAAAGCATCTCCAACTAATCAGTGGGAAGAAAATCGCATCTTGGTTTTGGGGTCTCACAAACAAACGATGGATGATTTACTTTGCCACATCAGACATGATCACTATCTATAGCCATCTGTGTTAATTCTAAATTGCTTGCGAATTATTCATGGATTACAAACTAATCTTAAATTCGATTGTGAAACAATAGTTGACCAAGAAATTATAAGATGTGAAAATTAAACCATAGCATTGGTAGGAAACAAATCATTGAAAACTCAAAGCCGACCTCAACTTCTTCAAACTGTTCTTGGATAAGCAACAACCCAACGTATATATGATCTCTATTTGCGACATTTTGCTAAGACTAAATAAGTGTAAAAAATACATCGAAGGAATAAACATGTTGCATTTCACCAATGCATGAAGCAAGAAAAGAATAAAGGATCACATAGATGAAAGGTCACAAAAAATAGATGGGCGCAATAGTAATTTTCTATACCTCTTCAAAATGGACAGTGTGCAGCAGGCAAGAAAAGGTATACAAATAAAAAAACAATATATATTACAACAATTAACAACGATTTAAGAAGGAGAAATATGCAGTGCATGTAATTACTTATTCGCTACACCGGCATATCATTCCATGAATCAATTAATAGGCATTTAATTATGTGTGCGTCACAAACAAAATAGTATGTAAATTGTAACATATTTAAGATGTGTGCATATATTGAATTATGATGCCTCTATACTTATAAGAAACCACGCAAAGGCATACCAATAGATGGTTTCAAGCTGCAGCTCCTATATGACAACCTGTTGTGAACAGAAATTGTACATTGACCTGTTCAGTGGAGTAAATTGCAAACTTGCAAACTGTCAACAAAGCATAGCTCCAAATTCAGAGAGGAAAGGAATGACACCTTAGACAATATAATGCTGATATAACTGGCAACAAAGCCAGTAAAGTGGAAAGGCTTATTTGTGAAGGAAAAAAATTATGTCTTGGTAAACACCCATAACACGTCAGTAATTTGTTGAAAGGCATGAGAAAAATAAAGATATATATTAGCAAACAAACACTGTGTATTCAAAAAAAGATATATGCTACCTGATCGTCTGTCCATGTGAAAAAGCACGATGATGTGCTTCATATGTTGGCTGTGATCACGAGGCATCTCCATAGCCATGACTTTCCTACATAGAACTGCTCAGAAATCCACAGCAGTTGCAACCAACAACTGCCTGTGAGATAGGAAGAAAAACAAAAGTTTGCATACATATGCAAATACAATCATATTGTATCACGGTGTAAAGTGTACCGGTAGGGGTTTTGGCTCCATGTCATCATTCCTTCCAAAGATCAAAGCTGTAAGCTTGTGGTTCCTAGCGATCGGCTGATGACTGAATCATCTGCAAGAGCAAGGTCTGCACTTAAGAAAGCTATGTGGATTGAATTTGTGGCAGATTCAGAAGAAAAAAACATCTTCTTGTACTGTTTCTAGGAACTCTAAATGCTCAAGAACAACCTCATGGCATGTTTATGCATTTAGGATAATGCATCAGAACCTCCATGGCCATAAAAACAAATAACACTGTTAGTTCAGATCGCGTAAACAGAATCTCCGTGAATTCCATGTGAGAGTACACTTCATAGGGCTGGTTGGCTTGGTGTAGGAGGAACAACATTATTTGGGCATGGAGGTGGTGACCGGAGGATACTATAGGAAGTCGCCTGCTCGCTTGCCTCGTCAAACAGACCCAAACTGCTGTATTGGTTGGTTCGTTCCTATTGCCTGGAGAATGAGAAGCGTTTTGACTGTCGAGGAAATTAAAAGAACAACAATGTGCAACTCCTGTACAACGGGTCTGATCATGTTGGAATCCACCTAAACCAGCCTCCCAGGGCGCCAGAGCTAGATTGGCCAGAACGGAACAGACATGAGACGGCAATAGGACCAAAGCCAATCAGAATTGCGGCTACCATCTCGAAACGCTCACGGCTCCAAACAATTGCTGTCAGCAAGGGAATTGCAGCCCGCGAGAATCCTAGAGACCGGTCGGAGGTGAGGCAGACCCGCGTAGATCCTCAGCAAACACTGACCTGTGACAAGGCGCGCCGCGCACGGGGGTGGCCGAAGGATGTGAGAGCGGAGGCGGGATGCACCACGAGGCAGCCGGAAGCCTGAGCGACGCAGAGAGACAGATGGGGGGGGGATCAAGAGAGATGGGGCTCCACGGGAGAGGAGAGTTGAGGGAGTAATAACCGGGGAAGAGGAAATTGCTTGATTGATTCGTCAGTTATGGGAGGCGGAAGAGGAAGCATCCGCTAGCTTCGGTGACTATGGGATCACATGCGTTGAGTAGAGAGAGGAAACACATGGATGAGAATAGATCAAATGGCTGCAGATGGCCAAGATAACGGCGAGAACAATTAATATGATATGGATACAGGGTTAGAAGATAATGTAAAACAATTAAACTTGGGTGGAAGGTTGTCCCCCGGCTGCATGCAGATTGCATGAACATGATGAGAATTGTTGATGTGGCAAGATGGTGATGTGGACGGGCTGCATGTTTAGATAATTGTGGTAGTGGGGATCAATCTCTTAGGTATATAGGATTAGCCTCAAGCAGTGGTGGAGCCAGGATTCGAGTATGGGGGGGGGGAGGAGGGTACGTATATTGATCTAATCTCGTTGGTAATTACTCGTCGCTCCTACTAAAATTGTCGATCGTTGGGGGTGGGGGGCAGGCCCCTGCTCGTCCCCCTGGCTCCGCCCCTGGTGTCAGGCTCGGACGTCGGTGTTGGCGATGTAGGCCCATCTGTATGGCGCATGCAGCGAGACGTCGGGCCCGTAGGCGACAGCGATACGGAGGGTGACGATGGTGCAGTACCTACAGGCAAAGGAGAGTTGCACGAGGGGTCAGTGAGCAAGGAAATATCATGCCGTCTCATGTGATCATACACTACAGCCGGCTCGGAGATAGGAAAAATTGATGGAGAAGTGGGAAGAAGTGGTTCGGTTGGTGGTGATTGTGGCGGAGCAGCTGCAAATGGAAACATATTTTCGTCGAACACAACATCGCGTGAATTGTAAATACGACCACTGGTTCGGTTTAGGCACTTACACCCTTTGTGCATGGAACTATATCCGAGAAAAACACACCGTCGGGAGCGAAACTCAAGTTTCTTGTTGTTGTATGGCCGAAGGTTCGGCCAATAAGCACATACGAACGGCACGGAGAAAAGTATAATCTAGTTGCTCATTTAGAAGACAAGAAATAGGGGTTGAATTTTTGAGGACACGTGTGTGCATACAATTGATAAGATAGCATGCAGTGATAAAAGCCTCATCCCAAAAACGAACAGGAAGCGATGAGTGAGCAAGGAGAGCGATGCATGTTTCAACTATATGGCGATGCTTGCGCTCGGCAATGCCATTTTGTTGAGAAGTATGTGGGTAAGAGACGTGGTGCATGATGCCTTCCCCAGCAAAATAATGATTGAGACGGCGGTACTTGCCGCCCCAATCAGATTGGACAACTTTGATCTTAGTATCAAGCATGCGTTCGACATGTTTCTGAAAGGTGTAGAAAGCTTTTTCCACATCAGACTTGCGTTTTAAAATGTAAATCCAAGTAAAACGACTGAAATCATCCAAAAAACTCACATAGTACTTAAAACCACCAACAGATGTGATGGTCGGACCCCAAACATCCGAGTGAATAAGCTCAAGATGCGCATGAGTAACATGATTGGAATTATAAAAGGGTAACTGATGTATCTTTGCTCATTGGCAAGAATCACACACACTAGACCCAAGAGATGGTGCACAAGCAAATTTATTTGATCTAAGTACTAACTCAATGACATTCTTTGCTGGATGACCTAGTCTACGATGCCAAAGGTCCGGAGAGAGCTTGACACCGGCAAGAGCTCGACGATTACTGGATGAAACAAATGATGACTGGAGGCTTGGCATCGGGTAAAGGCCATTGCGGCATCTACCGCGAAGAAGAACCCGCTTCGTTGCTCGGTCCTTAAGATAAAACACATGAGGATGAAATTCAACAAAGGCATCATTGTCATAAACCAATAGATAAACAGAGAGAAGATGTTTATTAACATTGGGAACATGCAAAATATTGCGGAGATGAATTGGTTTAGATGAGCTAGATATAGATGAATGACCAACATGTGAGATAGACAAACCGGTTTCATTCGCGACGTGCACCTTGTCCTTCCCGTTGTAGCGCTTGTGGATGGCGAGGCGATCAAGATTGCTCATCAGGTGGTCAGTCGCCCTTGTGTCTGCGTACCAGTCGGTGTCGACGATGTAGGATCCCGTGTTGGTCGCGTTGCCGGAGCGCTCGCGATGATCTTCAAGCTAGAACACATGGTTGAAGCAATTGCGGCAGTGGAGCGCGTCATGGCCAAACTTGCTGCAGACCTAACACTTCAGGTTGCTTCGGCCATTGCTACAGCCGCGTCCACCACGACCACGATTGCTGCTGATGCTGTTGTTGCCGACCTGTCCACCCTGGTTGCCATGGCTAGCACCGCGACCATCAGAAATGCGGGAGGCTATGTTGGCCGAGGAGTGGATCTCGCCGATGGCGTCCTTCTGCTCGTGGCGGAGTTCAACGCTGAGGAGGAGCTCGTAGAAGCTGTTGAGGCTGATGTAGTCGTCGCGTACCGTGACCGACGCGACCAATGGCTCGAACTCGGGACCTAGTCCGGCGAGTATGTAGCCAAGCACCTCTTCATCATTGAGTGGATTTTCGATGGACGCCATGGCATTGGCGAAGCCCCGCATCTTCTGGTAGTACTCCGAGGCGGTGAGGTCCTTCTTCTTCAGATTGGAGAGCTGGTAGCGCAGCTGCATGACACAGACACGATTCTGTGAGGCAAACATGTCATGGAGAGAGGTCTAGACCTGTTTAGACATGTGAAGCTGGGTCATCTGGCCAAGGATGTCCTCGATCATGGAGCTAAGCAGAGCGATCATCACCAGCTGGTCCAGTTGGAATCACCGAAGTAACGCCGGATTGGCCACCTCCTTGGCTGCATCACTGGTGCCCTCCGTGATGGTCTGTGGTGGCGCTGTCTCGGAACCGAGGACGTAGCCGAACAGACCGTTTGATGCGAGAGCAGGAACAACCTTTGTCTTCCATAGCAGGAAGTTGTCTCTTGTGAGACGTAGGGTGATGAGGTTTCCGATCGAGGTGGTCATGGGTGCGATAGAGGGGCTGGAACCAGTGGCGAGGGTGCCAACGGCGGTTGTGGTGAGGGCGCTGGCAGTGTTGGAGAGGAGGCCAGGGGAGATGCCGGCCATGGTGGGAGGAGACGGGATCTTGTTGCTCTGATACCAAGTCAGGAAGAATGATTTGCCGTGAACTACCCCGTAGGGCTGTCCATGTATTTATATTCAGGCGATAAGCATCGCATGGAGTTGTCACAACAGAATTACAGAATCGTAACTACAAGATATACATGACGTGCTATACAAGGATATACACCAATACAGTCAGCCTGAGCTAACTTAATCTACACAGTTGTTTAACATTAATAATTTACTTTCTTTATTTATTGAAATTTGAATTTATGTATTACCATGTAAAAAACAGTGCAAGCAGAAAATTCAGTTAAAATGTACCACCATGTACACTGGAAGTTACACATTACAGAAAGTTACAAAAAATGAAACAAAACACTAAAAATTATAGTGTAAGATAGACAAATGTACACTGTAACTACAGATGACTAAAATTGCATTTACACTGGGCTACAAATGAAGTTAAACTAAAAATCCACTCAAATTTACACTCTAAACCACTGTTACTTAACTGAAAGAAAATGTGTCCACCAACTATACATCACGAGACTCAACTGACCAGGAGATTCAGCATAGGCAACCATACATATATCAAAAACAGGCTCTAGCGGCAAGCGGGTGCAATTCAATTAGAGAGTCCGTTTTGGGACCCATCGTGAGGAGTTAGCACATGAGTTTCTAGGTTGCCGAATTGCCTTCCCCTCGACTTCGCCTCTCCCTCTAGACAAAGAGTTCAATCAAACCACAACGTACGGTTGGGGAGAAGCAAGCAGGGGATGGGGGCGGGGTAGAACCGGACGCCTCACCACCAGAACGCCTCGAGAGGTCGGCAAGTGAGATCTCCAACCAAAATCGCCATGGCTCTCTGCCTCCGAGCTCTCGCCCCTGGAAATGGGGAAGGGAACTGACAAAGGCAGCTACGGGAGGAGAAAATGAAGAAAAACAACAGAAAAATGAGACCGCCTGAGATCAGGAGACGTGACCCACGAAAATAACGGGTCTCCAGGCTGGTTTGCGGGCCCGATAAGAACCGAACAGATCGAGAGCTAAAAAAATACCTACACGAATCTTAACACAGGAATCGAACGGACAAAAAAACGAATGAAGACAAATTAATTTCATCTGACTGAAAATTAGCAAAACCGTTGATAAATATTCAAGAATTATAAGATGTACCAGAGAAAAATCAAACTAAGATAATACAGAAGAAAACAATTTGGAAAATAAATATGGTCAATGAAAATAATTAAACAAAGGCTAGAAAATAAATTAAAACAATTATGTGTCCAAAATTCTTAAATAAAATTTTCACCAGATTAGAAATATTTAGAAATGAATTTGGAGCTAGTATGTGTTGGGGAACGTAGCAGAAATTCAAAAATTTCTACGCATCACCAAGATCAATCTATGGAGTAATCTAGCAACGAGGGGAAAGAGAGTGCATTTACATACCCTTGTAGATCGCTAAGCGGAAGCGTTCAAGTGAACGGGGTTGATGGAGTCGTACTCGTCGTGATTCAAATCACCGGAGATCCTAGTGCCGAACGGACGGCACCTCCGTGTTCAACACACGTACAGCCCGATGACGTCTCCTACGCCTTGATACAGCAAGGGGAGAAGGAGAGGTTGGGGAAGACTCCATCCAGCAGCAGCACGATGGCATGGTGGTGGTGGAGGAGCGCGGTACTCCAGCAGGGCTTCGCCAAGCATCGCAAGAGACGAGGAGGGAGAGGGGTAGGGCTGCGCCAAGAAAGAGAGGTTCTCGTGTGTATTGGGCAGCCCAAACCTCAAGTATATATAGGGGAAGGGGAGGGGCTGTGCCCCCACCTAGGGTTCCCTCCCTAGGGGTGGCGGCAGCCCCCAGATCCCATCTGGGTGGCAGCCACAAAGGGGAGAGGGGGAGGCGCACCTGGGGTGGGCCTTAGGGCCCATCTGCCCTAGGGTTTGCCCCCTTCCCCTCTTGGAGGCGCCTTGGGCCTTGGTGGGGGGCGCACCAGCCCACTTGGGGCTGGTCCCCTCCCACACTTGGCCCATGCAGCCCTCCGGGGCTTGTGGCCCCACTTGGTGGACCCCCGGGACCCTCTCGGTGGTCCCGGTACGTTATCGATAAAACCCGAAACTTTTCCGGCGACCAAAACATGACTTCCCATATATAAATCTTTACCTCCGGACCATTCCGAAACTCCTCGTGATGTCCGGGATCTCATCAGGGACTCCGAACAACATTCGGTAACCACGTATATCTATTCCCTATAACCCTAGCGTCATCGAACCTTAAGTGTGTAGACCCTACGGGTTCGGGAACCATGCAGACATGACCGAGATAACTCTTCGGTCAATAACCAACAGCGGGATCTGGATACCCATGTTGGCTCCCACATGTTCCACGATGATCTCATCGGATGAACCACGATGTCAAGGACTTAATCAATCCTGTATACAATTCCCTTTGTCTAGCGGTATGATACTTGCCCGAGATTCGATCGTCGGTATCCCGATACCTTGTTCAATCTCGTTACCGGCAAGTCTCTTTACTCGTTCCGTAACACATCATCCCGTGATCAACTCCTTGATCACATTGTGCACATTATGATGATGTCCTACCGAGTGGGCCCAGAGATACCTCTCCGTTTACACGGAGTGACAAATCCCAGTCTCGATTCATGCCAACCCAACAGACACTTTCGGAGATACCTGTAGTGTACCTTTATGGCCACCCAGTTACGTTGTGACATTTGGCACACCCAAAGCACTCCTACGGTATCCGGGAGTTGCACAATCTCATGGTCTAAGGAAATGAGACTTGACATTAGAAAAGCTTTAGCATACGAACTACATGATCTTGTGCTAGGCTTAGGATTGGGTCTTGTCCATCACATCATTCTCCTAATGATGTGATGCCGTTATTAACGACATCCAATGTCCATGGTCAAGAAACTGTAACCATCTATTGATCAACGAGCTAGTCAACTAGAGGCTTACTAGGGACATGGTGTTGTCTATGTATCCACACATGTATCTGAGTTTCCTATCAATACAACTCTAGCATGGATAATAAACGATTATCATGAACAAGGAAATATGATAATAACTAATTTATTATTGCCTCTAGGGCATATTTCCAACAGTCTCCCACTTGCACTAGAGTCAATAATCTAGTTCACATCGCTATGTGATTAACACTCAAGGTCACATCCCCATGTGACTAACACCCAAGAGTTCTGGGTTTGATCATGTTATGCTTGTGAGAGAGGTTTTAGTCAACGGGTCTGCAACATTCAGATCCGCATGTACTTCGCAAATTTCTATGTCATCTTGTAGATGCAACTACTACGGTACATTTGGACCCATTCCAAATAACTGTTCTACTTGGAGCTTTCTAAATTGTTGCTCCATTATACGTATCCGGTATCTCTACTCAGAGCTATCCGGATATGTGTTAAGCTTGCATCGACGTAACTCTTTATGTCGAACTCTTTATCACCTCCATAACCGAGAAACATATCCTTATTCCTCTAAGGATAATCTTGACCACTATCTGGTGATCTACTCCTAGATCGCCTTTGTACCCTCTTGCCAGACATGTGGCAAGGCACACATCAGGTGCGGTACTCAGCATGGCATACCGTATAGAGCCTATGACAAAAGCATAGGGGACGACCTTCGTCCTTCCTCTTTCTTTTGCCGTGGTCGAGCTTTAAGTCTTAACTTCATACCTTACAACTCAGGCAAGAACTCCTTCTTTGACTGATCCATCTTGAACACCTTCAAGATCATGTCAAGGTATGTGCTCATTTGAAAGTACCATTAAGCAGTTTTTATCTATCCTTATAGATCTTGATGCTCAATGTTCAAGTAGCTTAATTCAGGTTTTCCATTGAAAAACACTTTCCAAATAACCCTATATGCTTTCCAGAAATTCTACATCATTTCTGATCAACAATATGTCAACAACATATAGTCATCAGAAATTCTATAGTGCTCCCACTCACTTCTTTGAAATACAAGTTTCTCATAAACTTTGTATACAACCAAAATCTTTGATCATCTCATCAAAGCATACATTCCAACTCCGAGATGCTTACTCCAGTCGTTAGAAGGATTGCTGGAGCTTTGCATACTTGTTAGCATCTTTTAGGATTGACAAAACCTTCCGGTTGTATCACATACAACCATTCCTCAAGAAAATCGTCGAGGAAACAATGTTTTGACATCCTATCTGCAAGATTTCATAAATAATGCAGTAATCGCTAATATAATTCCAACAGACTCTTAGCATCGCTACGAGTGAGAAAGTCTCATCATAGTCAACTCCTTGAACTTGTCAGAAAACATATTAACGACAAGTCGAGCTTTCTTAATGGTGACACTTACCATCATTGTCCGTCTTTCTTTTAAAATCCATATGTACCTAACAGCCTTACGATCATCAAGTAGTTCTTCCAAAGTCTACACTTTGTTTTCATATATGGATCCTCTCTCGGATTATATGGCCTCGAGCCAATTTTCAGAATCCAGGCCCACCATCGCTTCTCCATAGCTCATAGGTTCATTGTTGTCTAGCAACGTGACTTCCAAGACAGGATTACGTACCACTCTGAAGTAGTACACATCCTTGTCATCCTACGAGGTTTGATAGTGACTTGATCTGAAGTTTCATGATCACTATCATAAGCTTCCACTTCAATTGGTGTAGGTGCCACAGGAACAACTCCCTGTGCCCTGCCATACACTAGTTGAAGAGACGGTTCAGTAACCTCATCAAGTCTCCACCACCCTCCCACTCAATTCTTTCGAGAGAAACTTTTCCTCGAGAAAGGACCCGATTCTAGAAACAATCCCTTATTGCTTTCGGATCTAAGACAGGAGGTATACCCAACTGTTTTGGGTGTCCTATGAAGATGCATTTATCCGCTTTGGGTTCACGCTTATCAGCCTGAAACTTTTTCACATAAGCGTCGCTGCCCCAAACTTTTAAGAAATGACAGCTTAGGTTTCTCTAAACCATAGTTCATACGGTGTCATCTCATCGGAATTACGTGGTGCCCTATTTAAAGTGAATGTGGTTGTCTCTAATGCCTAACCCATAAACTATCATGGTAATTCGATAAGAGACATCATGGTATGCATCATATTCAATAGGGTGCAGTTATGATGTTCAGACACACCATCACACTATGGTGTTCCAGGCTGTATTAGTTTTGAAACAATTTCCACAATGTCTTAATTCTGTGCCAAACTCGTAATTCAGATATTCATTTCTATGATCATATCATAGATATTTTATCCTCTTGTCACGACGATCTTTCAACTTCACCCTGAAATTACTTGAACCTTTCAATAATTCAGACTCGTGATTCATCAAGTAAATACACTCAACATCTACTCAAATCATCTGTGAAGTAATAACATAACGATATCCACTACACGCCTCAGCACTCATTGGACTGCACACATCAAAATGTATTACTTCCAACAAGTTGCTTTCTAGTTCCATTTTACTGAAAACGAGGCTTTTAGTCATCTTGCCCATGTGGTATGATTTGCATGTCTCAAGTGATTCAAAATCAAGTGAGTCCAAACGGTCCATTTGCATGGAGTTTCTTCATGCATATACACCAATAGACATGGTTCGCATGTCTCAAACTTTTCAAAAACGAGTGAGCCCAAAGATCCATCAACATGGAGCTTCTTCATGCGTTTTATACCGGTATGACTTACGTGGCAGTGCCACAAGTAGGTGGTACTATCATTACTATCTTATATCTTTTGGCATGAACATGTGTATCACTACGATCGAGATTCAATAAACCATTCATTTTAGGTGCAAGACCATTGAAGGTATTATTCAAATAAACAGAGTAACCATTATTCTCCTTAAATGAATAACCATATTGCGATAGACATAATCCAATCATGTCTATGCTCAACGCAAACACCAATCTCGATGGTAGAGGGAGCGTGCGATGCTTGATCACATCAAGCTTGGAAAAACTTCCAACACATATCGCCAGCTCACCTTTAGCTAGTCTCCGTTTACTCCGCAGCCTTTTATTTTGAGTTTACTAACACTTAGCAACCGAACCGGTATCTAATACCATGGTGCTACTAGGAGTACTAGTAAATTACACATTAACACAATGTATATCCAATATACTTCTATTGACCTTGCCAGCCTTCTCATCTACCAAGTATCTAGGGTAATTCTGCTCCAGTGGCTGTTCCTCTTATTACAGAAGCACTTAGTCTCGGGTTTGGGTTCAACCTTGGGTTTCTTCACTAGAGCAGCAGCTGAATTGCCGTTTCATGAAGTATCCCTTCTTGCCCTTGCCCTTCTTGAAACTAGTGGTTTCACCAACCATCAACAATTGATGCTCCTTCTTGATTTCTACTTTTGTGGTGTCAAACATCGCGAATATCTCAAGGATCATCATATATGTCCCTGATATATTATAGTTCATCACAAAGCTCTAGCAGCTTGGTGGTAATGACTTCGGAGAAACATCACTTTCTCATCTGGAAGATCAACTCCCACTCGATTCAAATGATTGTTGTACTCAGACAATCTGAGCACAAGCTCAACAATTGAGCTTTTCTCCCTTAGTTTGCAGGCTAAGAAAATCGTCGGAGGTCTTATACCTCTTGATGTGGGCACGAGCCTGGAATCCCAATTTCAGCCCTTGAAACATCTCATATGTTTCGCGACGTTTCAAAACGTCTTCGGTGCCTCAACTCTAAACCGTTTAACTGAACTATCACGTAGTTATCAAAATGTGTATGTCAGATGTTCGCAACATCCACAGACAACGTTCGAGATTCAGCACACTGAGCGGTGCATTAAGGACATAAGCCTTCTATGAAGCAATGAGGACAATCCTTAGTTTACGGACCTAGTCCGCATAATTGCTACTATCAACTTTCAACTAAATTTTCTCTAGGAACATATCCAAATAGTAGAACTGAAGCACGAGCTACGACATAATTTGCAAAGACCTTTTGACTATGTTCAGGATAATTAAGTTCATCTTATGAACTCCCACTCAGATAGACATCCCTCTAGTCATCTAAGTGATTACATGATCCGAGTCAACTAGGTTGTGTCCGATCATCACGTGAGACGGACTAGTCAACATCGGTGAACATCTTCATGTTGATCATATCTTCTATACGACTCATGCTCGACCTTTTGGTCTTCCGTGTTCCGAGGCCATGTCTGTACATGCTAGGCTCGTCAAGTCAACCTAAGTGTTTCGCATGTGTTCCGAGGCCATGTCTGTACATGCTAGGCTCGTCAACACCCGTTGTATTCGAACGTAAGAATCTATCACACCCGATCATCATGTGGTGCTTCGAAACGACGAACTTTCACAATGGTGCACAGTTAGGGAGAACACTTTGCTTGAAATTTTAGTGAGGGATCATCTTATTTAAGCTACCGTTGTTCTAAGCAAATAAGATGTATAAACATGATAAACATCACATGCAATCAAATAGTGACATGATATGGCCAATATCATATTGCTCCTTTTGATCTCCATCTTCGGGGCTCCATGATCATCATCGTCACCGGCATGACACCATGATCTCCATCATCATGATCTCCATCATTGTGTCTTCTTGAAGTTGTCTTGTCATCTATTACTTCTACTACTATGGCTAACGCTTTAGCAATAAAGTAAAGTAATTACATGATGTTTATGTTGACACGCAGGTCATAAATAAATTAAGACAACTCCTATGGCTCCTGTCGGTTGTCATACTCATCGACATGCAAGTCGTGATTCCTATTACAAGAACATGATCAATCTCATACATCACATATATCATTCATCACATCCTTTTGTCCATATCACATCACAAGGCATATGCTGCAAAAACAAGTTAGACGTCCTCTATTTGTTGTTGCAAGTTTTTACGTGGCTGCCATAGGTTTCTAGCAAGAACGTTTCTTACCTACGCGAAAACCACAACGTGATATGCCAATTTCTATTTACCCTTCATAAGGACCCTTTTCATCGAATTCGATCCGACTAAAGTGGGAGAGACAGACACCCGCTAGCCACCTTATGCAACTAGTGCATGTCAGTCGGTGGAACCAGTCTCACGTAAGAGTACGTGTAAGGTCGGTCCGGGCCGCTTCATCCCACGATGCCGCCGAATCAAGATAAGACTAGTAACGGCAAGATAATTGACAATATCGACGCCCACAACTACTTTGTGTTCTACTTGTGCATAGTAACTACGCATAGACCTAGCTCATAATGCCACTGTTGGGGAACGTAGCAGAAATTCAAAATTTTCTACGCATCACCAAGATCAATCTATGGAGTAATCTAGCAACGAGGGGAAGGAGAGTGCATCTACATACCCTTGTAGATCGCTAAGCGGAAGCGTTCAAGTGAACGGGGTTGATGGAGTCGTACTCGTCGTGATTCAAATCACCGGAGATCCTGGTGCCGAATGGACGGCACCTCCGTGTTCAACACACGTACAGCCCGGTGACGTCTCCTATGCCTTGATCTAGCAAGGGGAGAAGGACAGGTTGGGGAAGACTCCATCCAACAGCAGCACGACGGCGTGGTGGTGGTGGAGGAGCGCGATACTCCAGCAGGGCATCACCAAGCACCGCAAGAGATGAGGAGGGAGAGGGGAAGGGCTGCGCCAAGAAGGAGAGGATCTCATGTGTATTGGGCAGCCCAAACCTCAAGTATATATAGGGGAAGGGAAGGGGCTGCGCCCCCACCTAGGGTTCCCTCCCTAGGAGTGGCGGCAGCCCCCAGATCCCATCTGGGTGGCGGCCACAAAGGGGAGAGGGGGAGGCGCACCTGGGGTGGGCCTTAGGGCCCATCTGCCCTAGGGTTTGCCCCCTTCCCCTCTTGGAGGCGCCTTGGGCCTTGGTGGGGGGCGCACCAGCCCACCTGGGGCTGGTCCCCTCCCACACTTGGCCCATGCAGCCCTCCGGGGCTTGTGTCCACACTTGGTGGACCCCCAGGGCCCTCCCGGTGGTTCCGGTACGTTACCGATAAAACCCGAGACTTTTTCGGCGACCAAAACAGGACTTCCCATATATAAATCTTTACCTCCGGACCATTCCGGAACTCCTTGTGACGTCCGAGATCTCATCCGGGACTCCGAACAACGTTCGGTAACCATGTATATCTATTACCTATAACCCTAGCGTCATCGAACCTTAAGTGTGTAGACCCTACGGGTTCGGGAACCATGCAGACATGACCGAGATAACTCTCCGATCAATAACTAACAGCGGGATCTGGATACCCATGTTGGCTCCCACATGTTCCACGATGATCTCATCGGATGAACCACGATGTCAAGGACTTAATCAATCCCGTATACAATTCCCTTTGTCTAGCGGTACGATACTTGCCCGAGATTCGATCGTCGGTATCCTGATACCTTGTTCAATCTCATTACCGGCAAGTCTCTTTACTTGTTCCGTAACACATCATCCCGTGATCAACTCCTTGATCACATTGTGCACATTATGATGATGTCCTACCGAGTGGGCCCAGAGAAACCTCTCCATTTACACGGAGTGACAAATGCCAGTGTCGATTCGTGCCAACCCAACAGACACTTTCGGAGATACCTATAGTGTACCTTTATAGCCACCCAGTTACGTTGTGATGTTTGGCACACCCAAAGCACTCCTACGTTATCCGGGAGTTGCACAATCTCATGGTCTAAGGAAATGATACTTGACATTAGAAAAGCTTTAGCATAGGAACTACATGATCTTGTGCTAGGCTTAGGATTGGGTCTTGTCCATCACATCATTCTCCTAATGATGTGATCCCATTATCAACGACATCCAATGTCCATGGTCAGGGAACCGTAACCATCTATTGATCAACGAGCTAGTCAACTAGAGGCTTACTAGGGACATGGTGTTGTCTATGTATCCACACATGTATCTGAGTTTCCTATCAATACAATTCTAGCATGGATAATAAACGATTATCATGAAAAGGAAATATGATAATAACTAATTTATTATTGCCTCTAGGGCATATTTCCAACAGTATGTAGTTTGGAGAAAAATCAAATTAAAAATAGTTTTGAGTTTAGAGAGATAATAGAAATAAATAAAAAGAAAAACCTAGCTAACCTAAACCTAACCGCGCGGCCTCTCTCTCTTTCTCTCTCTCTCTCTCCAACTGACAAATGAACTCCACTCGTCAGCTTCACCATCAAACTTGTGCCCATGAGTCCTTCCCATGACACCGCAACGGCCGCCACTTCCCACGACACGCACTTCGTCCATGATGCAGCCCCAAGCCCCCCCCGATCCACTCTATTTAAACCCATGGAGGTCCTCTCTCATTTCCCCCTTATCCCGCACCTTGAGCACCACCAGGCTGCTCGGATTTGAGCTCGCAACTCCGCCGCTGCAGCTGCCGTCTCTGGTCGAATTCCGGCGGAGCGCGCCGCCTCTCTCCATGCTGTCAGCACTGCTGCCACCACCATGACCCAACACCTCACCTGGACCCCCTCTGCCTGACCAGCTCTTCCTCAGAGCGCAGCCACTGTGTCACAACCCTAGCTTAGTCTTGATTATGATTGCATAACCATCATGCATCATATTTAAATTTCTGGAATTTGAATTGGGGAAAAAAATCTAAAGCCTCGAAACTTAAATGAAAAAAGGGAGCTATATATCAAAACTTAGGAACATTTTAAAGATTTATTTTTAGGACTTTGGATTTAAATCAATAACATATTTGAGTTGGATTTATTTCTCTTATACAAGAAATAAAGTTCAAATATTTGTAAGTTTGCATGTGACCTTGGACTAATATTTACAAAAAGTTTATAAATGATTTGATGCTTCAAATAAAATCAAACAAATAAAATAAGAAAAAAATAGAAAGAAAAAGGAAAGGGCAAAAGCATACCTAGAAGCCCACTGGCCAACCCAGCCCAGCAGGGGCAAGGTCGTCTTCTAACTCTTGCCAAAAGGCAGAGGAGAAGCGAAGCATGCCGCCCGCACGTGCGCGCCACGCCGGCAGCAGCCTGCCTGCTTCCCCGGCCAGCGCGACGAGCGGGATAGGATCCACTCCGTCGTCTGGATCCCGCTGACCCCCTCACTCACTCTCCCTCTCGCTCCCTCGCTCTCCCCCTCATGGCCGAAGCCGCCATGGCCGTACCACCGTGACGACCACATCCACCGCCGTTCCGTCGCCATCTCATCATGTCCGGCAGCTCCAATGCGTCTCCCAAACTTCTATGAGCAAGACCATAAGCAGAGGAGCACCACACCGACGACATCGAGCTTGTCTTCGTCGCTGGTGCTCGAGGCCTCTCGCCATCGCAGAAGGTTCCCCGAGCCCTCTGAGCATTCCTACGACCCCTACCTGAGCCCTACCTTCTTCCCCTCTTCTAAATCTCACGAATGCATGCTCTAGCCACTGTCCCCATGAGAATCAAGAGCTTGTTGCCGCCGGCCATCACATCACCATGGCTAGAACAAGTGAAGCTCGCTTACGATCACACTAACATGCTTCGCACGCTCCCAGGAATCCACAGTAGCCTTTCGCTCGTCCTACCATGTAGCGTAGAATCATTTCCGCCATGCCCAAGCTTTGGCCACCACCAAGGTCGTCGTGGCCATCGTCTCCAGCCACCTCGTAGCCTCTCGTGTGCTCCCCTAGATGCGTGCAAGGATGGGATTCCCTCTGGTGCTTCTAGCGCATCCAGCTGACACCCCATAGCGCCATCCTGATAGGACTCTGCCATGCGGGAAGATGGTCGGTGGCTAATCGCCAGCACAGCCGAGATGGCACCGTCATTAGCACTAGTGATGGGGCTAACTAACCTCGTGTAAATGACAATCGGTACCCATGCCCTAATTATATAGCTAATTTAGTTTAGTTTTAAATTAAACCCTATTTAACTCTCTGTTTCAATGACAACTGGGTCCCACCGGTCAGGTTTGACTTGGACGGCTCCATTGACTGCCGATGTCACTCTAACGCACAATTCACGTAGTAAATTATATCTGGAATTTGAAATAATTTAGAAATGATTTATTAATTCCAGACATTATTTGAAACTTCTAAAATTGATAAAAATTCAACCATTACTCATATTAAAATAAATTATATATATGAAACATTATCAGAAAATTGTGAAGAATCTGTTTATGGTATTTTCATGCATGTTTGGACAAGTTAAGCTCACCGAATAGGACAAATGATAATTAGGGAAAATTTGATAATCAACATTTGGAGTTGGAATGTGATCTTGTTTGAATCTCCACTTCAATTAAATTGGCTAAATATTGCATTAGGTCAATTCAGCACCTTAACATGACATGTCATCCACTCGCACTACAAAAAAAGACACATCCGTGACATTTTGGGCCGGATGGTTTTTTTTCTGTCATGCTTATGACACTTCTATGACGATAATTGTGACAAAACCTAGTATCATCGTAGATGTGTTGGGGTCCTACTTCTATGAGAAAAAATCATGACAGAAAATGGGCTTTTCATCCTGGGCGGGCTGGAGACGCAGGTGCATGACATTCTTTGGGCCGTCCATGACGGAAAAAACCATGGTAGAAACGAGGGCGAGGAAAATATCGGGGGAGTTCCCGGTAATGGTGGGTGGTCGGGGGCCGAGCGATGCGCGTTTCTCTCATACGTACGCGCATGTGTGCGAGGTGTTGGGCTCTAACTGAACCTGAGCGATTGCACTGCAGGCAACGCGTTACTGAACCCGAGCGATCGATCGATCCATTGCTGTTAACCGAACCCGAGTGATTCCTTCGCTACTGCTGCTAACTGAAGCCGATCAATGCTGTCTCTAGATGAACAGTCAACATTATTGTGGGGGGGGGGGGGGGGGTTGGATGAACAGTTCCCGATGGGGGGTTGGATGAACAGGACCCCATGGTAGTAGAGGCTGTTGCCGCTGGATGAACAGGACCCCGATCGATCGAGCCAGTGGATGAACAGGACCCCGTGGAGGGGTGGATGAACAGGACCACGTGGAGGGCTGGATGATCAGGACGACCCCGTGGACGGCTGGTTGAACAGTAGTCGGTGGAGGGCTGGATGAACAGTAGCCCGTGGAGGGGTGGTTGAACAGGACCCCGTGGAGAGGGCTGGTTGAACAGTAGTCGCGATGGAGGAGCACGCGGTGGAGGCTGGATGACAGGAGCCCGTGGATGAATAGTCACAGGTGGAGGTTGGAGAAGGTCGACGGTGGATGAACAGTAGCCCGTGGAGGCAGTTGACGGTGGATGAACAGTAGCCCGTGGAGGCAGTTGACGGTGGATGAACAATAGCCCGTGGAGGCAGTCGACGGTGGAGATGAACAATATCCCGTGGAGTCCCATTTTGCAGTACACCACACCCCTCCCGATGAACAGGAACCCCGTTTTGACCGTAGCACTCCAACGCAAGTCTATTTCCTCCTTTTTGTGGTACTCCACACCCCTCCCGATCAACAGGACCCCTTTTCCACCGTAGGAGGTCCGTTTCCTCCATTTTGCAGTACGCCAGACCCCTCCCGATGAATGGGATCCCGTTTCGACCATGGACGGTGAACACAAGGTCGTTTCCTCTGTTCTGCAGTACACCAAGGCTCTTTTCCATTGGCTGTTCCGTTCAAGCCGGTTGGCTCTCGATGAATAGCACGCGTTCCGTTGCCTCCCGATGAACATGACGCTGTTTCTCTGTTCTGATCCAGTCGGTTCGCTGCCCGATGAATAGGACACCGTTTCTCCCGTCCGTTGCCTCTCCATGTACACAAGCCCTAGCCGTCCACGAGTACGCACTCAAGACCCCGCCCGTATGTACGTACGTGGCCATATTTTTTGCCCTGTGGCTATACGTACGTGTACATGACTTAGACGGGACTGCATGAACTGCTATGTCGGGTGCTCTACAACGACACACATGCCGCTACTTACTCGGCCACGGTTCATACTTGCAGAGAGACTGATCGACCAGTATGTACGTACACGTTCGCAGCCGGAATGACAACGCTACGCACGCTTCGACTAGGTGGATCCTAACTGTCAGGCACTTCCTTCCGTGGGAAGATGTAGCTGGTGGGTCCCGGCAGTTAAGGTGGAAACATTTTTTTTGTGAAATGCGGTGGCCCGTCCGGTGGGTCCCTGCTGTCAGGTGGAGGAATAATTATTTTCTGCGTAATAAGGAGGCACTTCCTTGCTGCTGCCATGGACCTAGCCGTAAGCCTCTTCATGTACAATACTCTTCCGATGGAAGTCATTCGTCGACCAGATTGACCATGCCGCGCCGAGAGCACCAAGGCGGTGGACGACGGCGAGGCCTAGGAAGGGGACGACGCGGAGCCGGGGAAGACGCGACAGTGGATGCCCACGCGGAGAGGAGAACGAGGGTTCACTGGTTCGGCTGCGGTGTGAGGCTGCCGTCGTCGCAGGGCCTGGCCAGCAGTGGGAGTAGTAGGGGGCGGTGATGCCTCCGCGGCAGCATAGTCGGCCACGGGAGGCAGGAGCAGGGGGCACGAGCGGCGCTGCTTTGGGCGGCTGAAGCAAGAAGACCAGAGGTTGAAGAAGCACTATGGTCGTTGGATGGACATCGTAGAGTCACTGGAGCTAGAATCGTTCATATTGACTAAGTTGACAAAGCCCTCCGTCCCCGTCAACTTAGTAGCCTATATGTCAGCCTCCCACTATGCTGGGTCCCAGCTAGCAGGGGTAGTATTCATTTTTTGTGCATAATAAGGAGGCACTTCCTTGTGTGCGAAGATATAGCTGGTGGGTCCGACCTATCAGCGGGGTAACGTTTTTTTCGTGAAATACAAAGGCCCTTCTGGTGGGTCCCACATGTCAGGTGGAGGAATCATTATTTTGCGCGTAATAAGGAGGCATTTCCTTGTGTGCGACCGTGGACCCAGCTATCAGCCTCTCCACGTAAAGTCCACGTCCGATGGATGTCGTTCATTGACCACGTTGACCACAGCGCGCCGAGAGCACCAGGGCGGTGGACGACGGCGAGGCCTAGGAAGGGGACGACGCGGAGCCGGGGAAGACGCGGCAGTGGATGCCCACGTGGAGAGGAGTACGAGGGTTCATTGGTTCGACTGCGGTGTGAGCCTACCGTCGCCGCAGGGCCTGGCCAGCGGTGGGAGTAGTAGGGGGAGGTAAGGCCTCAACGACAGCACAACCGGCCACTGGAGGCAGGAGCAGGCAGTCTCACCGACGCTAGTTTGGGCGGCTGGTGCAAGAAGAGCAGCGATTGAAGAAACAACATGACGGTTCGATTCAAATCCAACGGTCAATGCTGCTACAATCGTTTGTTGACTAAGTTGACAAAGCCCTACGTACGCGCCAACTTAGTAGGCCCACAGGTCAGCCTCCGAACCGGTGCACCCCACATGTCAGTGGGAGGAATCATTTTTAAGGTAATAAGGAGGCAGTTGATTGCGTGTGGCCAGGCTAGCGGAGGGAGTAGGGTGGGCCGGTGAAGCCTGCGCGGCATGACAGCGGGCCACAAGAGGAGGGAGAAGGTAGTCCCGCCAGTGCTGGTTTAGGTGGATGGAGCAGGAAGAACAAAGATTGAAGAGGCACGTCGGCCATTGGATGGACATCCAACAGTCACTGCTGCTAGAATCGTGTGTTGACTGACAAAGCCTTGCGTAAACAAGTCAGCCTCAAAATTTGTGGTGTGTACAACCCATTTGCTATTATTTTTATAATTTTTACTCATTTTCTAATTCATATGGAATTTATTGCTTCCCATTTTGTAGTCAGTACCTGGGTTACAAAATTGAACTAAAAATGTGCGAAATTTTGAAAATTCACAATTTTTTGCTGGGGAACAAAATATTCTTAATCCGAAAATCATTAGCCATACTAAAACAAATTTAAAAATAAATTAGTACTATGTCATGTTAAAATCCAATGAAATATAAAATATTAGTGAAGAATAAGAACAAAAAAGAAACTAATTTTCCCATTTACTTTTAACAGATACTAACCAAACTCTTTGGCCCGGCCGGAATACATCTCTCCTCGTCTTGAAAGATTTGCAGCCCAGTAAGTCGGAGAAAACAAATAGGCCTAGCTTGGGTATTCTTCAAAAATAAATAGTGGCCTACCTATTTTCCCAAAGAAAAAACTGCTGGGCTGGTCATTTTGTTAGACGGGCCACAGAGACCGCAAAAACCATTTTATAGCCTACTCATCTGAACAAATCCTCAAAAAATTGTGTAATTCTGTCGTTAATTGACTATACGTTGAAAATGATGTGGGTCCCAGATATCAGCAGGGTGAATTAGAGTTAAAAAACGAGGGGTGCATCTGAGTAGTAAAAGAGGCGCTTTGCTTGTGTTCGGGAGTGAACCTGGTGGGTCCGTACTGTCCTACTCACATCTATAGTCCTCTCCCGATTCACTATCTTGACAGGACTGGACGGCGGTGCCATGACGAGTGCACCAAGGCGGAGGATAAAATGCTGTCGCCAATGTGCTGAGCTGGGTTGGATATTCTTATTGAAAAATAAAAATGGACCGGAACTATTTACGACGTTGACTATGATTTGCATGGGTCCGCTGGTTGCAGGAAGAAAATGCCGGGGGAAAGAAGACTGGTCGCTATGTTTTCCTAAGAATTATATCGACTGAATGTAACGACACTATCATAGGAAATAATCTCCTCCTGTTAAATCATGAATTTAAAGAACTCGTGCATGAGCATTTAGCTTTATTTATTTACTTATTTATGTTTAGGGGACCATGAGCATGTACCTGGGCCGGATTCATGTGAGAGCCTCCCTTCCAGTTAATTATGGGCTCCTCTATTGGGCCTTCATCAGTGGGCTGCATGTTATCAACAAGTGGAAAATGTGTTCCTATGAAAAATAGTATGCCCTACGTACGGTACGGGGCACTAAAGGATCGGACCGTGCAACGACTTCCAAAATTTGTGTTTGTCGTTCTAACAACACATTTATTCAACCAACAGACAAAATATACTACTGACTGTACATTGAAAACAACAACAACAACCAGGGCTGGGGGTGCAACAGAAGCAGTAAGCAGGCCAGAAGAGTAAAGACGCAACTCTCTCTTCCAAACCAAACATCAGCCATCATTACAAAAAGGATACCAAAAATAACAAGTATATGCATCAAAGTAAATAAAGATCCTACTACACCAAGTGTACGCATCTAACTAACTGGCTCAGTTAGACGTTACTATTTATTAAGCTGTGGAGATTGGTAGACGGCTTGAACCAGATGGGTGCCTGACGGGGGAAACTCCATCCAGCAGGTCGAAGTCTGATACTTGCGACCCTCTCTCCTACTTTGGGCTGCATAGCGTGGATGCACATATCAGGGTATGGTGCATGCAGAGACGCATGGTACGCTGTGTACACACAATTTTGCCTGATGAACGAAACCGCGCTGCCATCATGATCTTTGACGTCAGTTATCTCCTGGTTAACCGGATAATTCAGTCCGAGAAACAGAGAGCATGTACCAAGGCTACTTACCAGCCTCCAATAAAAAATTCCTAAAGGCCCAGAGAAGCTGGGATCCTGCTCAAAGACCTTGCAGTGACTGTGATTGTATTCCGCGAAACAACACGTCTGGTACGTGCGAACGATCATCAATCGTTCGCCGTCGTGTGATCGAGCCAGGAACCACCTGCAACTGCCATGCCACTTTTCTTTGAAAGATTCTGGGATTAGGAAGGGTAGGGACAGCAGGCGGCCTACAACATCATATCAAGTTGGAGTCAAATAAAAAGGGCTCTTAATGTAGTCAATCTTAAGAACATCATGTTATGAGCATGAATATTTTTTCAGTAAATGTTGACAGTAATATAAGCAAGCCATCATGATATCATAGGAAAGTAACATACTACTGTGACATTATTTTGTAGTGATGACTGGAGTAGGCCAACAATACGTCCAACCATAGAAGGAGTCGTCAACATAAATGAAGCCCTTGTGTTCAATGGTATCAGAGAGCCATGGAGGATGTATGATCCCGCGATGGACATGCAGATTTATCCACTTACCGCAGTGACCTATCAGATAGGCGAGACCGTGGTTGAAGAATGCAATTAGCCTGAAGTCTTTATAATTCGCAGATTACAACCTTGAGCAAATCAAACTTGGTATCATGTTGGCTACTGTAAGATTCTGAGTATTCTGGGCCGCGGTGCCAAAGCAGTGCAGTGTTAATCGAAGGAAGGGGGATCAATCGCCAGGTGTAGACCTCCACGAGCATCCAGCTACCGCCACCATCAACGAGAACCATCCAAGACGTGTTCATGCCGACCCAGTACATACAGTTAATGCAGTTGAGGGTTACGGGGATCGGATCACAGTCAAGAGGGTCGATGCTCGCCACCCTATGATCATTATGCTGCGTGACATGCCGTTTCTGAAGATCAGGCGGCATCAGCAAGCAAGGAGCTGGCTTAAAAAGCTCCGGCCTGAGGGCTTTGAGTAAACGGTAAAGCCTCGACGAGCGGCATGGTACTGAGATTGTCCACACGCGAAACAATGAGCTTGATTACCTCTGTGGGGAGCGAATTCCGGCCACTCTTTCGGCGGACGCTGCTCAGTTCTGCCATTGTTAGTGCTTGGGTTTCAGAAGAAAGGGGAGGCGCCTTAGCGGGGATGGAAGATTTAACGATTATGTGCGGACAAGGATGGAGAAGCGAATATGTGCTGCGGGAAGTGGACATGTGATGATGACTACAACACGCCGCTTGACTTACGAGACACGTACCAACAGCGTAGGGTCATATCGATGCCATACAACTTGCTTGAGTGATCACAGTACTGGTACTCCCTATAGTACCTACTACTATGCCCTAACTTGCTTGCCTAGAGTAGTAGTGGAGTAGGACTCTGCTCTACTACTAGCATCGAAGGATTAGTATATTCTAATCTAAAATAGTTACAAACTTCAATTCCCGAGCGTGGAATGACTACAAACCGCCATCGGTGCTAACTCCAATCCCCAGCAAACATTCGCTGGTAGACATGGCAGTTGCAAATGCCCGTGATGCAGTTACTGTACATGTGTAAGGGTGGCGGTTTTGTCAAATACTATGGCTTAAAAATAGGCCACCGTCGGATGGAAATCTGACAGTTACGTAGGATTTGCCATGATCGAGCTCGTGGTGAACAATCACCAGATATCATTACTAAAAAAGTTTAAAACACTCGGGGCTATAACTTGCACCGTCTGACCACTAACAATGATACTAACATAGTTGTAAACTGGTCAAAGACCGTGTCTACGTGGTGTTTGGAATTATATGCAAAAAAAACTAGCAAGATGCACATGCATTGCACGGAACATCAAGATGCATTTTTTTTACAAAATACCTGTTGTGATTGACCCATGCAGGAGTAATCCCATGTGTAAAAACTAATGATATCTCGAGAATTTTATCGGAAAGATTGCATCTCGACCATTTCATCGAAAAATGATATCTCGAGAAAGATGATAAATAAGGTGAGGAGGAGTGGGGCGTGGTGGTGACTGGTGGTTGGACTAGGCGGAGGCATGGGGATGGACGGCGCCGGCTGCGGCCACCATGCCAGATTGTTCCAGAGACTTCCTTTTTTAATTGCTCGGCAATGAGGTTTGTGGGAGATAAGGATGAACGAGGCAAGGCCTTATCTGTAAATGTGGAGAGAGGTGCGGGTATCTTTTGCAAAATTTCCATAGTTTGATTTCTATCCGTCAGATATAGATCGGACAGTCTATACTATAAGATGGCAGGCACACCATCATCACCAACTCGTTTTTTTCTCTACTCCTACTCCTATATTACTTATACTTATACTCCTATAAAAGACTCAGTTGGTGATGATGGTGTGTCTAACATCCGCCATTTCTGACCATTAGATCTGCATCTAACGGCTGTGATGTAAGTTGTGGCCTTTTGCAACAATTCCCACTTCTTCGCTCCAGTTTACACAAAACCCCTTAGTGTCTTGAAACCAACCACATTCCTCCCTTACCTCATCAAAACAGCCCAAAGAATATATTTGGAGTGAAACATAAGATATTTTTAGTGATATGTATATCAAAACTGAACTATTTTCTTTCAAATTTGTGAACATGTATTATTCTACTTTGGATCTGTTGCAACACACAGGCTCATTACTATAAAGGTTTATCTCCTTCATCGTCCACAACGAACACCTGGTGTACTGGTCCGGGCCGGATGCTTGCAGTGCGATGGCCTGAGTTCGAATTCTGTCCTAAACTGTAGCTTTTTATATTTTTTTAATATATACTTCTTTCGCTACTGTACAGAGAGTGGAACCCACAGAGTACTTAGAATACAAGATTAAGGATGGATTCGTTTCTTTCTAACTTTCTATACGAATCTGTAGCCAGCCTGCAAGTAATGTACACTGTACTAACAGTGGAACCCACAGATGTCGGATCACGGGTTCCGGCAGACCCTTAAGGTTCGAACACTGGGGTGCGCGCGGAGATCACGCCTCCTACCTCCCCGTCTCACAAAGATCTAAACTACTAAAAGAACTGCACGAGAGACACAAGGTTTATACTGGTTCGGGCCACCGTTGTGGTGTAATACCCTACTCCAGTGTGTGGTTGGTGGATTGCCTCCTGGGGCTGATGATGATGAAGAATACAAGGAAGAACAGCCTCGCGAGGGTCTGTTCTTGGCTGGGGCGATGAACCGCTAGGAGGAGTTCAGTCACCCTTCTCTCTCTCTCACTCACTCTCTCTCTCTGCTTGCTAGCCGGACCAACCGAACGAACCCCTTGCTATGCAAGTGGCTGGTCCTATTTATAGGCAAAGGCCCTGGGCCTCTTCCCAAATATTGAGCGGGAAGGGCGCCAACAATGGCGGGCTAATTTGAAGGGGAACATCAAGTACTCTTATCCTGACTAAAGTTGGTCTTCGCCTGCGAAAGGCTCTGCGGTGACGCCGTGCTGGGCTCCATGGTGACCTCCGTCTCGTAGTCCGCCTAGTCTTGGTCTCGTTGCACCAAAATGGCAACCTTTGCCTGATGCCTCGGTACTCCGCGGCTGTGCTTGCCCCCTTTGCACCAACGAGGAAAGAAGGACGCTGCGCCCGCTGGCGCCCGCCTGGCACCCTCGATCGTCATGGCTTGCGTCATGGGCACCTCGCGAGGTACCCCGCCTTGATTTCCCTACCTCCTCGCGAGCCAGCCTGAGGAGGCTGCGCCTGAGGATGCGCCGTGTCGTCCGCCCCGCGAGGCTTGGCCCCTCACGAGGGTCTTGAGTCTTGTGTCGATGAAGATGGGCCATGCTGGGCCTCCTTTGAGCCACGACGCAGGCTGCAGGCAGGCAAGTCTGGGGACCCCCGTTCCCAGAACGCCGACAGTAGCCCCCGGGCCCAAGGCGCGCATGGACTTGGACGTGCCGAGTGGCAAAAGGGCAAGGGCGAAGCATCGCAGGCCCTAATAGCCTGTGACCTTGGGCGCCGTGTGGCGGTTGATGGGACGTGGGCGTCTCCACTTCCCCATGACGCCTCGGTGATCGCGTGAGGTGGACAAGTCCCTGCATGCAAATCATGTCATGATTACCTGTGATCATGGAGGCCGGCGGTTGGCCTTCGCCGGCTATAAGTACGAAGCTATGCGTGCCCTTCTAGTCCATTCCTCCTGGCTTCTCCTTCTTCCCGATCCTTGCTCCGTCTTGCTGCGATGGCTCCGATCCGCCGGTTCTCTGCAACGGAGAAGGGAAAGACTCCTCGAGAGGGGCCAGACCCGCTCCCGCCAAAGAAACGGCTCGCCCTTTGCAGCCGGGGCGAGGAAGACCGTCAGGCGGTGCCGAGGCCCTGGTGCGAGCGGGCTCCGCCGGGGTTCCCGCTTCCCTTGTATGCCCACGTCGAGGGCCCCGAAGGTGTCGACGCCAATCTCCGCGGTCCGCGCCGTCGAAGGCGCCGTCGGGTCGTGAAGGCGTGGGTTGTTCCTCCTGGAGTCCATGCCGAGGGCTCCTCCTAAGAGTTCATGCTCCACGTCGTCATTCCTCTCCAGTCCTGGATCCGTCTGCCTCCCTTCTTCGCCTCCATCATCCCTCCAGGAGGGCCCCTGGAGCTCTGGCTGCAGCACGCTGGCTGCAGCGCCCTTGCAACCGAGGCAGAGGTCGTGCTCGCTGCCCCGGGCGAGGTCTACATGTCCCGCGGCTAGAGAGAGATCGCCCGGGTTTGCAGGGAAAGGGGCGTCTTCGCGGTCCACTTGGAGTACGATGGCGCTGCGGTGATGTTCTTCAAGGTCTTCGACGCGAACGGGCGCCGGCTGGAATGCTGCCCCGGGAGCGGTGGCCGGGACCTTGCCCTGGTGAGGGCTAGGCCCGTCGATCGCTCCCTTGGCGGAGGCGCCGGAGGGTCCAGTGACTCCAGCGAAATCTTCACCACTCCGGAGACGAGCGACGATAGCTACGAGCCCCCGAGTCGGCGTCGCTCCCGGAGCAGGGCGGGCTCGTCAGGCCGTCGCCGACCCTGATCTGGACAGGGTTGGCGCCGGCGCCTGACGGCCCACTGTTGATGATGGCATATTTTGCAGGAGCTCGTGTAGTTAGCACCCCTTAGGATCCGTTCCCTGCGAGGAATCAAAATGTGCCCCACGGGGGCTTGTAAGGTGCGTGTAGTCCTATTTGTTAATACATAACCTTTGCTATGGATTTGTGTGAGTTGCTGATTTCGTCCTAGCTTAGTTCTCCCTTCGAACCTCGCGAGGGCTTGGTGCTCTGCGTCGACAGGTCCCAGTCCCAAGGCGGCGTCAGCCGTCGCTGGTATGCCAGGTCGCTATGCCGTGGTCAAGGCCAAGAGGTGAGCGACCCGGGGTCCGGTAAGAGCCCCTGAGTCGCGATGCTCAGGAGGTCCCCTTTGGCGCCCAAGCAGCCGTCGCTTGGTGAGAAAGGGAAGCAACGTTGCTAGTACGGAATAGCTTTAGGTGCGGGGGTAGTGCCACGGTAGCCAGTGCTTTGGATGGTGACTTATCTTGAGGATCGGGGATCGCCCCCAGCGCATCGTCGGGTCCGTGGGGTAGTTGGGACGGAGTTGCTCGGCGAGGTCCTCACGCGCCCCTTCTCCCTCGCCTCTGCTCCCCTTTCTGCTCTACGTCCTCGGGTCCCGGCCCTCGAGCTGGTCTCAGCCGTCACTGGTATGCCAGGTCGCGATGCCGTGGACAAGGCCAGAGGGTGAGGGCTGGAGAGCCAGTAAGAGCCCTGAGTCGTGATGCTCAGGCGCCCCCCTTTAACGTGCAAGCGGTTCGCGTGGGCGAGGGTGAAGGGAACTCCATGAGGGCCTTGGCTAGCGCAGTTCCCTCCAAGGATCCTGCAGATTCATCACAGAGAGAAGATGGGGTTGCCATGGCAGTCATTAGTCGATCGTTAGTCGCTCAAGAGCTCGCTGGTTGGAGTAGGTGAGGTGTATCTAGGCGCCCGTGAGCCAGCGCGGGACTCACGAGGCCCTACCTCTAGGCGGGTTGCGCCTGGCACTGGGCCGTATCTTGAGATGTGTCCCTGCAAAATTTGATTAGATGCCGGTACTCTACATCCTCGGGTCCCGGCCCTCGAGCTTGTCTCAAACGTCGCTGGTATGCCAGGTCGCGATGCCGTGGACAAGGCCAGAGGGTGAGGGCTGGAGAGCCAGTAAGATCCCTGAGTCGCGATGCTCAGGCACCTCCCCTTTAACGTGCAAGTGGCCGACATGGAGAAGAAGGGATGCCGCGGACAGGCATCAAGCAATCAAGCGTGATAGGCGAATGCATAGTTGGAAATAAACGCGAGGGAGATACACGCCGCTGGGCCTAGCCCGAGCGGCTTGGGGATGATGCAGCCCGAGGGGCGCCCCCATCAAGGCAAACTAACGACCGAAAAGTAAAAGGGGATACATGCCGCAAGGACGGACCCACGCGGCCTGGGAGTGATGCAACCCTGGGAGGGTGCTCCCAGCTGGGAATGAAGCTTGAAAGATGTCACCTGAGGATGTCGTCGGCGAAGTGGCGTTGGTGCAGCAGACTCGGTGGGCTGCGGAAGCTGATCCTCACGAGCCCCCAGGCCCCGGGGCCTCGGGAGGCTCCGGAGGCACTGGTGAGTCCTCGCGAGCTGTCTTCATCTCCGCCAAGGCCGCGGAACGCCTATCTTCCTGAGCCTCCATGATGCCCCTCATGAGGCACTGGTACGCCGCAGCCATGCTCGGTAGGCCGTAAGGCATGCGAACATAGTTGTGGGGTGGACCCCCGCAGCGCCTCACTTGTGAGGGCCAGAGACACTCCGTCGTGGCGATCTGATTGAGTCCTGGTACGTCCACGCAGACGCGCAGCCCACCATCCTCGCCTGGATGTGGGGCCACAGCTAGTAGACGGCGGCAACCTCTCATGATCCTTGACTCCCGTAGTTCTTGAATGGCCTCGTTAACGAACTCTTGCTGGTCTGACCTTCCTTGCCTGGCTCCTTCTCGAGGGAAACGTGCTTCGAACCACGCCTCCACATGGTGCCCAAGTGCCTCCCTCGTGACCCTGGCTAGGTCGGTGGCCCTCCAGGTGAGAGCCCTCAAGCCTTGCCTGAGGAGGGTGCCGGGCGTGCTTCCCTATGCGATGGAAGGGAGGTCCCCCTGGGCAGACACGGGCCCTGAAGGGCCTGCCTCCTGAGGGGCTGAGCCTGACGACGTCTTCTTCTTCTTGGGGGTGGTCTCAGGAAGCCTCCTGCTTCCGTGATCTGGGTCTTCTAGCGACGCGACCTGATAGGCTCGCTCCAGGGAACACACTGCATCCTTCTCTTCACAGGGCACCGTGATGACGCTGCCACTTCCTGGCATCTTGAGGACGTTGTAGCCGTGGTGAGTCACGGCCATGAACTTGGCCAGCGCTGGGTACCCGAGGATGGCGTTGTACGGCAGGCGGATGTGGGCGACATCGAAGTCGATGAGCTCGGTGGGGTAGTTGCCGCGGGCCCCGAAGGTGACAGGGAGGTGGACCTGCCCGATCGGGACTGTGGAACCGTCGGTGATTCCGGAGAAGGGCTTGGTTGGCTGAAGCTGGTCATAGGGTACTTGGAGATTGTTGAATGTTTCCACGGACAAGACGTTGAGCCCCGCCCCTCCGTCGATGAGGGTCTTGGTGACCAGCACGTTGCTGATGACTGGGGAGCAAAGCATCGGGAGGACTCTGGCCGTGGCCGCGCACTTGAGCTGGTCCGCTGAGCTGAACGTGATGGCACACGCCGACCACCTGAGGGGGCGCGTTGCTTCGAGCTTGGGGAGAACTGCATTCACTTCGCGGGCAAACTGCTTGAAGATACGCTGGGAGGCTGGGGCTTGAGCCCCGCCCAGGATGTAGGCGATTGCGCGCGTCTCTTGGAAGCCCCCAGCCCCCTCGTCTTGATGGCGGTCTTCGTTCCTCCTTGGCTGAGGCGGCAGCGGAGGTAGGCCGGCGTTGCCTTGAGGGCGATCCTCACGAGACTGATCCCTCCAGTCTCCCTCGCGAGGCAGGTCCCGCCAGCGGTCCTCGTGAGGCTGGTCGCGCCACCCCTGGCGCGGGCCGCGATCTTCCCAGCGTCCTGGGTTTCTTCCTCCTCCTCGGCCGTAGCCCCGGTCAGCACGGTTAGGGCGACGGCCGATCCTTCCTTCCCGCACGGCACGGAGTTCTTGACATTCGTTGGTGTTGTGGGTGTGGAGGTGGTGGTACACACAGTACCGGCTGCCCCTGGAGGGCTCGGGCAGATCCTTGCCCCGCTTGGTGTCTGGTTCTGCGGCGAGTACGGCAGCCCCCTTGCGCTTCACGTCCTTGGCCTTGGGCTTCTTCTCTTCTGGGTCCGCAGCAGGCAGCTCGAGGAGGGAGAGACGTCCCTCCTCAGCCCTGGCGCACTTGGTCGCCAAGTTGAACAGCTTCAGGGAGGTGCAGAGGTCTTCGTGCATCGCCAGCTCCTCCTTCATCTTGATGTCGCGCACGCCATCGGAGAAGGCCAAGATGATGGCTTCCTCGGACACCTTGGGGATCTTGAGGCACGCGCTGTTGAAGCGCTGGATGTACTTTTGCAGGGTCTCTCCGGGTTGTTGCTTGATGCGGCGCATTTCGCTCACGGCGGGTGGCCGGTCGCGAGTACCTTGGAAGTTGGCGATGAAGCGGGTGCGCATCTGGTCCCAGGAGGAGATCGTACCTGGAGCCAGATTCAGGAGCCAGGTTCGAGCTCCTTCCTTGAGCGCCATGGGGAACCAGTTCGCCATGACCTTTTCATCCACACTGGCAGCCTCGATGCCTAGCTCATAGAGCTGGAGGAACTCTGCGGGGTCAGTTGTGCCATCGTAGCGAGGAGGCAGGTCTGGCTTGAACTTGCCGGGCCACGCGATGCTGCGCAGCTCGGTGGTGTAGGCGTGGCAGCCGGCGGTGGCCACGAAAGGCTTCGGCTGGTGGAGAGCTTGGTCTTGAGGGTCCCCACGCGCTGCAACTAGGAGCAGAGCGGGGTCTTGGCGTGCCGGAGCTGGAGCAGGGTCGCGGTGTGCCGGAGCAGGGAGCGCCCGGGCAGCTCCTTGCAGGCGAGGGACTTCTTGGCAGCTCTGTTCTTGTTGCGCTGGCACCTGACGGAGGGGGTTCCGCCCAGGGGCCACGCGCCTTGGAGCCATGGCATCTTCTTGGAGAGGAGGCGGCTGGTGCACCTCTGGAGCTTCGTTGCCCGCGTGGGGCGGGGTGTGGCGCAGAGGAACAGACGGCGCGAAAGAGCCCCCTGCGGCGCGGACAAGCTCGGCGACGCGGTCGAGCCACTCTTTGTAGATGTCGTCGACGGGGCGGTAGCGCAGGAGCTCGTTTGCCACGAGGAGCGTAGCTCGAGCCTCCAAGGGTGCACAGAGTGCGCGGGACGAAGAGCCAGCTGGTGCGAGCGATGGAGTAGCAGTGCGGCCGTCTTGGCGCACGGATGGATGCTGAGACGATGCTTGCTGCTCGCCCCCCGCCGGGCCGGTGGCGGCGTTGACGGCGGGCGACGGGGAACGACGAGGACGCCCATCGACGGGGGCCGTCTGGGCGATGCGAGAAGCGATGGCGGCCCGGCGCTCGGCGCGGGCCCGACAAGCATCGGACATGGACGCGATGGTCAGAGGAGAACGGAGTGGTGGAGGACAGATTCCGGCGCACCCCTACCTGGCGCGCCAAAATGTCGGATCACGGGTTCCGGCAGACCCTTAAGGTTCGAACACTGGGGTGCGCGCGGAGATCACGCCTCCTACCTCCCCGTCTCACAAAGATCTAAACTACTAAAAGAACTGCACGAGAGACACAAGGTTTATACTGGTTCGGGCCAGCGTTGTGGTGTAATACCCTACTCCAGTGTGTGGTTGGTGGATTGCCTCCTGGGGCTGATGATGATGAACAATACAAGGAACCCCTTGCTATGCGAGTGGCTGGTCCTATTTATAGGCAAAGGCCCTGGGCCTCTTCCCAAATATTGAGCGGGAAGGGCGCCAACAATGGCAGGCTAATTTGAAGGGGAACAGCAAGTACTCTTATCCTGACTAAAGTTGGTCTTCGCCTGCGAAAGGCTCTGCGGTGACGCCATGCCGGGCTCCATGGTGACCTCCGTCTCGTAGTCCGCCTGGTCTTGGTCTCGTTGCACCGAAATGGCAACCTTTGCCTGATGCCTCGGTACTCCGCGGCTGCGCTTGCCCCCTTTGCACCAAAGAGGAAAGAAGGACGCTGCGCGCGCTGGCGCCCGCCTGGCACTCTCGATCGTCATGGCTTGCGTCTTGGGCACCTAGCGAGGTACCCCGCCTTGATTTCTCCGCCTCCTCGCGAGCCAGCCTGAGGAGGCTGCGCCTGAGGATGCGCCATGTCGTCCGCCCCGCGAGGCTTGGCCCCTCGCGAGGGTCTTGAGTCTTGTGTCGATGAAGATGGGCCATGCTTGGCCTCCTTTGAGCCACGCCGCAGGCCGCAGGCAGGCAAGTCTGGGGACCCCCGTTCCCAGATCGCCGGCAACAGAGTACTTAGACTACAAGATTAAGGATGCAATTAACTTTTTATAGAGGGAGAATCATACATGCAATTAACTCAAATGGATTGGACATGACTGTATTATTCTCCAACGGCAACCGGCAAATTTCCTCCCGCAGGCCGGAGTAGATTTCTCGGTTTACATGCAGGTTTAACGGAGGTGTTTGATGGAGGCGAGGAGGCGTGTTCAGCCGACCGTGCAGCGGGCGGCGCAGTACTATTCGATTTGACATCTACTAGTATATTATAAAAAAGAAAGAAGAGTAGTAGAGATAGAGATAAGAGTAGAGACAGAAACTAGGGAGGAGCATCATCTACTGCTTCGTGTGCTACTCCTGCGCTCCATTCGGCCGCCACAACCTCCCCTACTGCGACTCCCTCCTGCGCTCCATTCGGCGGACGCTGCTGAAATTTGGGGAGCGCACTCTCGCGAATGCTGGAAGCGATGACTTCACCGATGATGACTTCTTCCCCGACCTCGGCAACCTCTTCCTCAATCACATGGGCGACTGAAGGAAATATGCCCTAGAGGCAATAATAAAGTTATTATTTATTTCCTGATAAATGTTTATTATTCATGCTAGAATTGTATTAACCGGAAACATAATACATGTGTGAATATATAGACAACAGAGTGTCACTAGTATGCCTCTACTTGACTAGCTCGTTGATCAAAGTTGGTTAAGTTTCCTAGCCATTGACATGGGTTGTCATTTGATTAACGGGATCACATCATTAGGAGAATGATGTGATTGACATGACCCATTCCGTTAGCTTAGCACATGATCGTTTAGTATGTTGCTATTGCTTTCTTCATGACTTATACATGTTCCTATGACTATGAGATTATGCAACTCCCATTTACCGGAGGAACACTTTATGTGCTACCAAACGTCACAACGTAACTGGGTGATTATAAAGGTGCTCTACAGGTGTCTCCAAAGGTACTTCTTGGGTTGGCGTATTTCGAGATTAGGATTTGTCACTCCGATTGTCGGAGAGGTATCTCTGGGCCCTCTCGGTAATGCACATCACTTAAGCCTTGCATGCATTGCAACTAATGAGTTAGTTGCGGGATGATGTATTACAGAACAAGAAAAGAGACTTGCCGGTAATGAGATTGAACTAGGTATTGAGATACCGACGATCGAATCTCAGGCAAGTAACATACCGATGACAAAGGGAACAACGTATGTTGTTATGCGGTCTGACCGATAAAGATCTTTGTAGAATATGTGGGAGCCAATATGAGCATCCAGGTTCCGCTATTGGTTATTGACTGGAGACGTGTCTCGGTCATGTCTACATAGTTCTCGAACCCGTAGGGTCCGCACACTTAATGGTACGATGACAATTTTATTATGAGTTTATGTGTTTTGAGTACCGAAGGTTGTTCAGAATCCCGGATGTGATCACGGACATGACGAGGAGTCTCGAAATGGTCGAGACATAAAGATTGATATATTGGACGACTATATTCGGACACTGGTAGTGTTCCGGAGAAGTTTCGGATAAAACGGGAGCGCCGGAGGGTTATCGGAACCCCCGGGGGAACTAATGGGCCTCGATGGGCCTTACTGGAGAGAGAGAGAGGGGTGGCCAGGGCAGGCCGCGCGCCCCCTCCCCCTTGAGTCCGAATTGGACAAGGAAGGGGGGGGGGGGCGGCGCCCCCCTTTCCTTCTCCCTCTCCCTCTCCTTCCTTCCCCTCTCTCCCTTTTGGTGGAAACCTACTAGGACTTGGAGTCCTAGTAGGATTCCCCTCTTGGGGGCGCGCCATAGATGGCCGGCCGGCCTCCCCTTGCTCCTTTATATACGGGGGCAGGGGGCACCCTAGTGACACAACAATTGATCATTGATCTCTTAGCCGTGTGCGGTGCCCCCCTCCACCATAGTTCACCTCGATAATACTGTAGCGGTGCTTAGGAGAAGCCCCGCGTCGGTAGAACATCAACATCGTCACCACGCCGTCATGCTGACGAAACTCTCCCTCAACACTCGACTGGATCGGAGTTCGAGGGACGTCATCGGGCTGAATGTGTGCTTAACTCGGAGGTGCCGTATGTTCCGTACTTGATCAGTCGGATCGTGAAGACGTACAACTACATCAACCGCGTTGTGCTAACGCTTCCGCTTTCGGTCTATGAGGGTATGTAGACAACACTCTCCCCTCTTGTTACTATGCATCACCATGATCTTGCGTGTGCATAGGAAATTTTTTGAAATTACTACATCCCCCAACAGTGGCATCCGAGCCAGGTTTTATGCGTTGATGTAATATGCATGAGTAGAACACAAGTGATTTGTGGGCGATATAAGTCATACTGCTTACCAGCATGTCAGACTTTGGTTCGACGGTATTGTTGGATGAAGCGGCCCGGACCGACATTACGCGTACGCTTATGCGAGACTGGTTTTACCGCCGTGCTATGCACACAGGTGACTAGCGGGTGTCAGTTTCTCCAACTTTAGTTGAACCGAGTGTGGCTACGCCCGGTCCTTGAGAAGGTTAAAACAACACTAACTTGACAAACTATCATTGTGGTTTTGATGCGTAGGTAAGAACGGTTCTTGCTCAGCCCGTAGCAGCCACGTAAAACTTGCAACAACAAAGTAGAGGACGTCTAACTTGTTTTTGCAGGGCATGTTGTGATTTGATATGGTCAAGACGTAATGAGATATAAGTTGTTGTATAAGATGATCATGTTTTGTTGAAGTTATCGGCAACTGGCAAAAGCCTTATGGTTGTCTCCTTATTGCATAAGATGCAACAGCCAAATAATTGCTTTACTTTATCGCTATGCGATAGCAATAGTTGCAAGAGCAATAGTTGGCGAGATGACCATGTGACGACACATTGATATTGATCAAGATAATGGAGATCATGGTGTCATGCCTGTTGAGGGAGTCCTGGATTAGGGGGTGTCCGGATGGCCGGACTATACCTTCAGCCGGACTCCTGGACTATGACGATACAAGATTGAAGACTTCGTCCCGTGTCCGGAAGGGACTTTCCTTGGCGTGGAAGGCAAGCTTGGTGATACGGATATGTAGATCTCCTACCATTGTAACCGACTTTGTGTAACCCTAACCCTCTCCGGTGTCTATATAAACCGGAGGGTTTTAGTCCGTAGGACAACATACACAACAACAATCATACCATAGGCTAGCTTCTAGGGTTTAGCCTCTCCGATCTCGTGGTAGATCTACTCTTGTACTACCCATATCATCAATATTAATCAAGTAGGACGTAGGGTTTTACCTCCATCAAGAGGGCCCGAACCTGGGTAAAACTTCGTGTCCCTTGCCTCCTGTTACCATCCGGCCTAGACGCACAGTTCGGGACCCCCTACCCGAGATCCGCCGGTTTTGACACCGACATTGGTGCTTTCATTGAGAGTTCCTCTGTGTCATCGCCGTCAGGCTCGATGGCTCCTACAATCATCAATAGCGATGCAGTCCAGGGTGAGGCCTTCCTCCCCAGACAGATCTTCATCTTCGGCGGCTTCGCACTGCGGGCCAATTCACTTGGCCATCTGGAGCATATCGAAAGCTACGCCCCTAGCCGTCAGGTCAGATTTGGAAGTTTAAACTACACGGCTGACATCCGCGGGGACTTGATCTTCGACGGATTCGAGCCACTGCCGAGCGCGCCGCACTGTCACGACGAGCATGATCTAGCTCTGCCGCCGAATAGTGCCCTGGAGGCCGCACCCGCATCGGCCTCGACCTTTAATTCGGAGCCAACTACGCTGATCGAGGATGGGCGGTTGGACGCCGCCTCGGGGGCTGCGATCCCAATGGCGATCGAGCCGAACACCAGCCCCGCACACCGCGAGACTCATGACTCCAAGAAGCCGGACTCCTCTCCGGACTCCGAACCCTCCGCGCCCCTGCCGATCGAATCCGATTGGGCACCAATCATGGAGTTTACTGCCGCGGACATCTTTCAGCACTCGCCTTTCGGCGATATTCTGAAGACACTAAAGTCTCTCTCTTTATCAGGAGAGCCCTGGCTGAACTACGGTCGGCAAGGTTGGGGTACGGACGATGAAGAAATTCAAAGCCCACCCACCACCCACTTTGTAGCCACTGTCGACGATTTAACCGACATGCTCGACTTCGACTCCAAAGACATCGACGGTATGGACGCCGATGAAGGAGACGATGAAGAACCAGCGCCTATTAGGCCCTGGAGAGCCACCTCGTCATATGCCATATACATGGTGGACACCCCAAAAGAAGGAGATGGCGATGGAACAACGGAGGATGACCCCTCCAAGAAACAGCCTAAGCACCGGCGTCAGCGGTGCCGATCAAAATCCCGCCAAAACAAATACGGTGATTCCAGCACGGGAGATAATAATA
This sequence comes from Triticum monococcum, assembly GCA_034509565.1. Taxonomy (NCBI): domain Eukaryota; kingdom Viridiplantae; phylum Streptophyta; class Magnoliopsida; order Poales; family Poaceae; genus Triticum; species Triticum monococcum. Next base: position 635,147,608 of record CM067847.1, on the reverse strand, counting down.
CTTTGGAGAGTGCCGAAGAAAACCCCCTCCAGCAAGATTTAGCACGGGAGGATGGAGAAACCAGCCCTCATGAGAGAGCGGCAGATAGAGAGGTCGAGGACGATAATTATATGCCTCCCTCCAAAGACGAGGCAAGCATCGACGACGACGAATTTGTCGTGCCAGAGGATCCTGTCGAGCAAGAGCGTTTTCAACGCAGACTTATGGCCACGGCAAGAAGCCTCAAGAAAAAATAACAACAGCTTAGAGCTGATCAAGATTTGCTAGTCGACAGATGGACTGAAGTCCTTGCGGCCGAAGAGCATAAACTCGAACGCCCCTCCAAGAGCTACCCAAAGCGCAGATTGCTACCCCGACTAGAGGAGGAAGCACTTAAACCTGCATCACCTGCACTCGATACGGCCGATCGGCCACCTCATGGCCGCGACAGAGAGGCCTCTCGGCCCTCCACTCAAGCCGCACCCGTACCAAGGCACGGGAAATGCGCCGGACCTGCGAGATATGTTGGAGGACAAGGCAAGGCAAACAAGATCGATCTACGGATTGCGTGGGCGCCCCACGACTCGAGACCGTAACCGTCACACCGGCCACAAATTCGGCAGGGCCGAACACAGTAGACAAAGCTCATTGGAGCTACGTCGTGATATAGCCCAGTACAGAGGTGCCGCACACCCACTATGCTTCACAGACGAAATAATGGATCATCAAATCCCCGAGGGTTTCAAACCCGTAAACATCGAATCATATGATGGCACAACAGATCCTGCGGTATGGATCGAGGATTATCTCCTTCATATCCACATGGCTCGCGGTGATGATTTCCACGCCATCAAATACCTCCCACTCATGCTTAAAGGACCAGCTCGGCATTGGCTTAACAGCTTGCCAACAGGATCAATCAGTTGTTGGGAGGACCTAGAAGCCGCATTCCTTGACAATTTCCAGGGCACTTATGTGCGACCCCCAGACGCCGATGACCTAACTCACGTAATTCAGCAGCTAGAGGAATCGGCCAGGCAATTCTAGACACGGTTCCTAACAAAGAAAAATGAAATAGTCGACTGTCCGTACGCTGAGGCCCTAGCAGCCTTCAAGCACAATATCCGTGACGAGTGGCTTGCCTGGCACCTTGGACAAGAAAATCCGAAATCTATGGCAGCACTCACGACACTCGTGACCTGCTTTTGCGCGGGAGAAGACAGCTGGCTTGCTCGTAGCAACAACATGACCAAGAACCCTGGTAATTCGGATACCAGGGACAGTAGTGGCAGGTCGTGTCACAACAAGCAGAAGTGCCGCATTAACGGCGACAACGCTGAGGATACGGCAGTTAATGCCGGATTCAGAGGCTATAAATCCGGTCAGCAAAAAAAGCCATTCAAAAGAAATCCTAGGGGCCCATCCAGTTTGGACCAAATACTCGACCGCTTGTGCCAGATACATGGCACCCCCGAAAAGCCGGCCAATCACACCAACAGGGATTGTTGGGTGTTCAAGCAGGCAGGCAAGTTAAATGACGAAAATACAGACAAGGGGCTGCATAGCGATGACGATGAAGAGCCCCGGCCGCCGAACAACAGTGGACAGAAGGGTTCTCCCCCACAAGTGCAGATGGTGAACATGATATACGCAACCCAAATCCCCAAGAGGGAGCGGAAGCGTGCATTAAGGGACGTATACGCGATAGAGCCAGTCGCCCCAAAGTTCAACCCATGGTCCTCCTATCCGATCACCTTTGATCGAAGGGACCATCCCACTAGCACCCGTCATGGCGGATTCGCCGCATTGGTTCTAGACCCAATTATTGACGGATTTCATCTCACTAGAGTCCTTATGGACGGCGGCAGTAGCCTGAACCTGCTTTACCAAGATACAGTGCGGAAAATGGGCATAGATCCCTCGAGGATTAGGCCCACCAAAACAACCTTTAAAGGTGTAATACCAGGTGTAGAGGCCAACTATATAGGCTCAGTCACACTTGAAGTGGTCTTCGGATCTCCGGATAATTTCCGAAGCGAGGAGTTAATATTCGACATAGTCCCATTCCGTAGTGGCTATCACGCACTGCTCGGACGAACCGCATTCGCCAAGTTCAATGCGGTACCGCACTACGCATACCTTAAGCACAAGATGCCAGGCCCTCGAGGAGTAATTACGGTCAATGGAAACACCGAACGCTCCCTCCGAACGAAGGAGCACATGGCGGCCCTTGCAGCGGAAGTACAAAGCAGCCTCTCCAGGCAGTTCTCCAGTCCGGCCATTAAACATCCGGACACCGTCAAGCGCGCCTAGAGTAACCTACAACAAGACCGTCTGGCACGTTCCGAGCAGGCGTAACCCCAGCCCTCGCAAAAATGTGGCACCAGTACTTCGTGTACATTACTATGCTCTAGAAATACCATGGGTACAGGGGGAGGGGCACCATCACGGCACGCCCAAAACACGGCTTAAACCGCACCAGGGGCTGCCGATTTTTTAATTTTCTCTTACTTTCAGGACTCCACTCTTCAGAAGGCCTGTTCGGCAGTTCAATTACCGCACAAACGATGCAAGAACCAGGGAAGCAGACAAGCCATGCCGCATTATGGAACTCCTAGGTGGTGTCTATCACGAGCAATATACCTGTTTCGCATACCATTCCCCAACCTGCCCCTGGAACGGACATGTTAAAATAGTCCAACCTTTTGCTTATCACATTATTTGTATCGTTCTGCTTTGATCGCAGCCCTTTTTAGGGCCAGTTCTTTTGGGCGGCTTAAAAAATAAGCTGCCTCTGCCCAGCTTAAAAAATAAGCCGCCCCAAATTGTTTTTGAGACTTCTAAATTAGTTATTCCATAACTAGTTTAGAAGCCTCAATGAGTAAGAGAGACGGCTTATGGCAAAAGCTGGGGAGGAGGCGGCTTATTTTTTAAGCTGCCAAAAGAACTGGCCCTTAATAAACAATGCATAGCTTCTGTCTATTTTTGCATTACTCTTTTTTTACAAATATATGTTCCTGAATGACATGTTGCACCCGTGCACTTCGGTACGGCCAAGATACGCCAGGGGCTTTAGTACCCCTCAACATGGTGTGAGAAGTCCGAACACTTTAACAAGTGCGGCACCCCAAACTTATAGCATTATATGCATCGGCTCTGAATCATGTCTTGGGTCAATAGTTGGGTTTGCCCGGCTCCTATGTTTTGGTGCCTTACGTTCTGCTATATAGGCTAAGGTAGCACTACGAGAACCACTGCGATTGTGCCCCAGTTGAGCTGGGTCGAGCACCTCAGTGGAGAAAGCTAAAACTGACTGTCATGATGAAGCGAGAGCTGGTCGCTATTCAAGAGGTTTTTCGAGTCCCTAAAGACTTATGCCGCTTAGAGCAAGGAGTCGGCTCTGTCCGGCCAAGGCGTGGATAGCGCCCCGAACTCGGTGTTCCGAATACCAGGGGCTTCGCCAAAATTTAAAATTATAGAATTCTATGGCTAAGTGAGAGTGTTCACGCATTATAGTCCGATTGCCTTGTTCGTTGGGCTGAGCGCCTCCCTCGAAGGACCCAAACATGGGAAAAAGAGCGCTCAGGTTTATCCCCGAACACCCCAGCACTAGCGGCACGGGGGCAGAAGCCGACGACTCGCCATCTCTCAGAATTGATAAACAGCTGCACAGAAGGTAATATTTTAAATTCCAACAGCATTGCTTAGCGCATATGAACAAGTTTTCAGCGCACAGGACAAAACAAGCAAGTTTCACTCAAAAATTACATCCCTAGAACATTCATCCGCCACAAGGCAGGCACCCTTCAGAACATCCTTATAATAATTCTCGGGATTGCGATGCTCTTTCCCCGGAGGTGGCCCGTCCTTCACAAGCTTCTCAGCATCCAGCTTGCCCCACTGCACCTTAGCACGGGCAAGGGCCCTACGGGCACCTTCAATGCAGACGGAGCACTTGATGACTTCGAGCCTTGGACAGGCCTCCACCAGCCGCTGCACCAGCCCGAAATAGCTCCCAGGCAGATTCTCTCCAGGCCACAGCCGAACTATGAGGCCCTTCATGGCCTGTTCGGCCGCCTTGTGGAGCTCGACCAGTTGCTTCAGCTGGTCGCTCAGGGGCACGGGGTGTCCGGCCTCAGCATACTGAGACCAGAACACCTTCTCTGGCGAGCTGCCCTCCTCGGCTCGATAGAATGCGGCGGCATCAGACACACTCCGGGGAAGATCTGCACACGCTCCTGGAGAGCTCCAGATTCGGGTAAGTAACAAGTAACTCACATTTATGTGTTTGCTTTGCATAAAGAATGCCTTACCCGCCGCTATCTTCTTCACCTCATCCAACTCCTGGAGGGTCTTCTGGGATTCGGCCTTGGCAGATTTGGCATTTTCAATAGCCGCCGTGAGCTCGGACACTCGCGTCTTTGAGTCAAGCTCCAAACTCTCATGTTTTTTCATGAGAACCTGGAGCTCTTGTTGCACCTTGCCAACCTGGGCCTCATACTTCTCCCGCTCGGTGCGCTCCGTGGCCGCCCTCTTCTCGGCCTCGACCAGCGCTTGCTTAAGGGTCACCACCTCAGACATGGCCCCTACAATAGCCACGATAATCCTGTCATTTTTTGCAATTGCACCTTTTTATATATTTAAACAAGGTATTTCTTACCTTCATTGTCCTCGAGCTGCTTCTTGGCACGCCCGAGCTCTTGCTCGGACCGATCGAGGTTCTGGTTTAGCGTGTCCACTTCCGCAGTCAGTGCGGCGGACGCAAGCAGAGAAGCCTGCATACGCATATTGACTCCTTTTTGTTAGACTCCTGCGAATTTTATTTGATCCTCTATTCGGCTTTTCTTCCCGAACACCAAACAGAGCATCAGGGGCTACTGTCTATGCAGTAATATTATTTACACTTTCTTTACTTACCTCAAAGCCTGTTAAAAGGTTAGTACAAGCTTCAGTCAGTCCGCTCTTGGCGGACTGAACCTTCTGGACCACCGCACTCATAATGGTGCGGTGCTCCTCGTAGATGGAGGCGCCTTGGAGCGCCTCCAACAGATTGTCCGGCGCCTCCGGTTGGACGGGGGTCACCGGCACAGTGGGATTGCTCCTCTTGGAAGGAGGTCCCCCACCGGACTCTGGAACCTTTGAAGGTTCCGGAGCGGTGTTCGGCCTAGAGCCGGACTTGGAGCCCTGGGGGGTTTTATCCCCTTTACTCCTGGAGTCCGGGAGGTCACCTTGCGGCGCCTCCAGGACCACCTCCTCCCGGCTTGGAACCTGTTGAGACAACACTTCGGCGTCGTCCGTAGGGCGGGGGGAGGAAGCCGTCGGAAGCGAATTCACATCCGACGAGTCCAGTGAACCGCTCGATGATGCGTCGAGCCGGTCTTTGGGTGGGCTGCATAATCATATTCGACATAAGGGAAAGCTGCGCAATAAAGGAATACTATGAATTACTCTGGTATCCGGATACTTACGATTTCGCCAGGGGCTTGGCCCTGAGCGACCACTCTTCTCCGCCGTCGTCGGCGTCCGTGGAGTAGTCCGGGGGAAGGGTTCTCCCCTTCTTGGACACTCCGGCCTCCCTAGAGAGGGTGGCCTTCCTTTTCTTCTCTCCTCCAGCTGGAGGGGGAGAGGTTTCTTCTTCCTCCTCGTCTTCATGGGAGGAATGCGCCTCGGAGCCGTCGGGTGATGAACCCGACATCTCCCGGCACCGGGCACTCTTTCGAGTCCCCGTGGCCTTCTTCATGGCCTTCTTCTCCGGCACCACATAGGGTGCCAGAACCAACAGCTTCGCCAAGCGGGCATCAACTGGGTCTGCGGGCAAGGGAGCCGGACAATCGATCTGTCCAGACTTCACCTTCCAACTTTGTCAAAGGCAAGGGAGCTTAGATCCCACATTGAGTTAAACTATGGAAAACTAATACCCTATAAAAAGGTACAAACAACTTACCGCGCTAGCGTGACGCTGCGTGTTGAATCCGCGATCCTCGGTGGCGGATGCGGGAGCCTCGGCACCCTTGAAAAGAACCTTCCAGGCATCTTCGTACGTAGTGTCTAAGAGCATGTTCAGAGTTCGGTGCTGCACCGGGTTGAACTCCCACAGATTGAAGGCCTGTTGTTGACACAAGAGGATCAGGCGGATGAGCATAACCTGGACTACATTGACGAGCTTGAGCTGCTTGTCCAATAGGGTTTGGATGCATGTTTGCAGTCCAGTCACCTCTCCTTTGTTGCCCCACGACAGGCCCGTCTCTTTCTAGGACGTGAGCCGCGTTGGGGGTCCGGACCGGAACTCGGGGGCTGCGACCCACTCAGGGTCGCATGGCTCGGTGATGTAAAACCACCCCGATTGCCACCCCTTTAGGGTCTCCATAAAGGAGCCCTCGAGCCATAAGACGTTGGGCATCTTGCCCACCATGGAGCCTCCGCACTCCGCCTGGTTGCCGCGCACCACCTTCGGCTTGACATTGAAAGTATTGAGCCATAGGCCGAAATGGGGGCGGATGCGGAGGAAAGCCTCGCACACGACGATAAACGCCGAGATGTTGAGGATGAAGTTCGGGGCCAGATCATGGAAATCCAGGCCGTAGTAGAACATGAGTCCCCGGATGAATGGGTGGATCGGAAAGCCCAGTCCGCGGAGGAAGTGGGGAAGGAACACTACCCTCTCATGGGGCCTTGGGGTGGGGAGGAGCTGCCCCTTTTCGGGAAGTCGGTACGCGATGTCATTAGACAAGTATCCGGCCTTCCTCAATTTTTTGATGTGTCCCTCCATGACGAAGGATACCATCCACTTGCCTCCCGCTCCGGACATGGCTGGAGAAGGTTGAGGTGGGGAGTGCGGACTTGAGCACTGGAGCTCGAGTGCGCGAGAATGGATAAGCAAGGGAGGAAGAAGGCGTAGGTGAAAAGGTGGATCCTTATCCCCTTATATGGGTGGACGCAACTACGTGTCCCCACCAGCCTGGTAAAACTCGCCTATCTCCAAGAGCCGTAATCAATGGCGCGGTTGGGTTACCCACACCCATATTGATGAGAATCCCGGACTAAGGGGACATGATCTCTGCTTTAACAAGACGTGCCAAGGAAACCGCCTCGCATGACGCGCTGAGGTGGGATAATGAAACGACTCGGATAAAGGCTTGGCCGTGGTGTGTCACACTACGGATACATCAGCAGATTAGATTTGTGTAAATATTATTCTCTCTATGGCAATATGTGGAAACTTATTTTGCTGAGCCGGACACTATCTTTGTGTTCAAAATCTTCTATGAAGTACTTGGAGGAGGAACCCGCCTTGCAATGCCGAAGACAATCTGCGCGCCGGACTCGTCGTCATTGAAGCCTGGTTCAGGGGCTACTGAGGGAGTCCTGGATTAGGGGGTGTCCGGATGGCCGGACTATACCTTCAGCCGGACTCCTGGACTATGAAGATACAAGATTGAAGACTTCGTCCCGTGTCCGGAAGGGACTTTCCTTGGCGTGGAAGGCAAGCTTGGCGATACGGATATGTAGATCTCCTACCATTGTAACCGACTGTGTGTAACCCTAACCCTCTCCGGTGTCTATATAAACCGGAGGGTTTTAGTCCGTAGGAAAACATACACAATAACAATCATACCATAGGCTAGCTTCTAGGGTTTAGCCTCTCCGATCTCGTGGTAGATCTACTCTTGTACTACCCATATCATCAATATTAATCAAGCAGGACGTAGGGTTTTACCACCATCAAGAGGGACCGAACCTGGGTATAACTTCGTGTCCCTTGCCTCCTGTTACCATCTGGCCTAGACGCACAGTTCGGGACCCCCTACCCGAGATCCGCCGGTTTTGACACCGACACCTGTGATGATGGAAATCATGACGATGCTTTGGAGATGGAGATCAAAGGCACAAGATGATGATGGCCATATCATGTCACATATATTTTGATTGCATGTGATGTTTATCTTTTATACATCTTATTTTGCTTAGTTCGGCGGCAGCTTTATAAGATGATCTCTCACTAAATTTCAGGATAAAAGTGTTCTCCCTGAGTATGCACCATTGTCAAAGTTCGTCGTGCCCAGACACCACGTGATGATCGGGTGTGATAAGCTCTATGTCCATCTACAACGGGTGCAAGCCAGTTTTGCACACGCGGAATACTCAAGTTAAACTTGACGTGCCTAGCATATGCAGATATGGCCTCAGAACATTGAGACCGAAAGGTCGAGCATGAATCATATAGTAGATATGATCAACATAGTGATGTTCACCATTGAAAACTACTCCATTTCACGTGATGATCAGTTATGGTTTAGTTTATTTGGATCACGTGATCACTTAGATGACTAGAGGGATGCCTATCTAAGTGGGAGTTCTTAAGTAATATGATTAATTGAACTTTAATTTATCATGAACTTAGTCCTGGTAGTATTAGCATACCTATGTTGTAGATCAATTTCTCGCGTTTAGCTCCCCTGTTTTATTTTTGATATGTTCCTAGAGAAAACTAAGTTGAAAGATGTTAGTAGCAATGATATGGATTGGATCCGTGATCTGAGGATTATCCTCATTGCTGCACAAAAGAATTATGTCCTTGATGCACCGCTAGGTGACAGACCTATTGCAGGAGCAGATGCAAATGTTATGAACATTTGGCTAGCTCAATATGATGACTACTTGATAGTTTAGTGCACCATGGTTAACGGCTTAGAATTGGGACTTCAAAGACATTTTGAACGTCATGGACCATTTGAGATGTTCCAGGAGTTGAAGTTAATATTTCAAGCAAATACCCGAGTTGAGAGATATGAAGTCTCCAACAAGTTCTATAGCTAAAAGATGGAGGAGAATAGCTCAAGCAGTGAGCATGTGCTCAGATTGTCTGCGTACTACAATCGCTTGAATCAAGTGGGAGTTATTCTTCCAGATAAAATAATGATTGACAAAATTCTCTAGTCACCATCACCAAGTTAGTAGAACTTCATGATGAACTATAGTATGCAAGGGATGACGAAAACGATTCCCGAGCTTTTCATGATGATGAAATCGATGAAGGTAGAAATCAAGAAAGAGCATCAAGTGTTGATGGTTGACAAGACCACTAGTTTCAAGGAAAAGGGCAAAGGGAAGAAGGGGAACTTCAAGAAGAACGACAAGCAAGTTGCTGCTCAAGTGAAGAAGCCCAAGTCTGGACCTAAGCCTGAGACTAAGTGCTTCTACTGCAAAGGGAATAGTTACTGGAAGCGGAACTGCACAAAGTATTTGGTGGATAAGAAGGATGGCAAAGTGAACAAAGCTATATTTGATATACATGCTTTTGATGTGTACTTCACTAGTGTTTATAGCAACCCCTCGGTATTTGATACTGGTTCAGTTGCTAAGAGTAGTAACTCGAAACGGGAGTTGCAGAATAAACAAAGATTAGTTAAGGGTGAAGTGACGATGTGTATTGGAAATGGTTCCAAGATTGATATGATCATCATCGCACACTCCCTATACTTTCGGGATTAGTGATAAACCTAAAATAAATGTTATTTAGTGTTTACATTGAGCATGAATATGATTGGATCATGTTTATTGCAATACGGTTATTCATGTAAGTGAGAGGATAATTGTTGTTCTGTTTACATGAATAAAACCTTCTATGGTCATACACCCAATGAAAATGGTTTGTTGGATCTTGATCGTGGTGATACACATTTTCATAATATTGAAGCCAAAAGATGCAAAGTTAATAATGATAGTACAACTTATTTGTGGCACTGACGTTTAGGTCATATTGGTGTAAAGCGCATGAAGAAAATCCATGCTGATGGGCTTTTGGAATCACTTGATTATGAATCAGTTGATGCTTGCGAACCATGCCTCATGGGCAAGATGACTAAGACTCCATTCTATGGAACAATGGAGCGAGCAACAGATTTGTTAAAAATCATACATACTGATGTATGTGGTCCGATGAATATTGAGGCTCACGTCAGGTATCATTATTTTATGATCTTCACAGATGATTTGAGCAGATATGAGTATATCTACTTGATGAAACACAAGTCTGAAGCATTTTAAAAGTTCAAAGAATTTCAGAGTGAAGTGGAGAATCATCGTAACAAAAATAAAAGTTTCTATGATATGATCGCAGAAGTAAAATATTTGAGTTATGAGTTTGGCCTTCGGTTAAAACAATGTGAAATAGTTTCACTACTCACACCACCTGGAACACCACAGTGTAATAGTGTGTCCGAACATCGTAACCGTAATTTATTAGATATGGTGCGATCTATGATGTCTCTTACGGACTTACCACTATCGTTTTGGGGTTATGCATTAGAGACAACTACATTCACGTTAAATAGGGCACCATCTAAATCCGTTGAGACGACACCGTATGGACTATGGTTTGGCAAGAAACCTAAGCTGTCATTTCTTAAAGTTTGAGGTTGCAATGCTTATGTGAAAAAGTTTAAACCTGATAAGCTGAAACCCAAATCGGAGAAGTGCATCTTCATAGGATACCCAAAAGAAAATGTTGGGTACACCTTCTATCACAGATCCGAAGGCAAGTTATTCATTGCTTAGAATGGATCCTTTCTAGAGAAGGAGTTTCTCTCGAAAGATATGAGTGGGAGGTAAGTAGAACTTGATGAGGTAACTGTACCCGCTCCCTTATCGGAAAGTAGTTCATCACAGAAATCTGTTCCTGTGACTACTACACCAATCAGTGAGGAAGCTAATGATGATGATCATGTAACTTCAGATTAAGTTACTACCGAACCTCGTAGGTAAACCAGAGTGAGATCCGCACCAGAGTAGTACGGTAATCCTGTTCTGGAGGTCATGTTACTTGACCATGACGAACCTACGAACTATGAGGAATCAATGATGAGCCCAGATTCCGTGAAATGGCTTGATGCCATGAATCTGAGATGGGATCCATGTATGAGAACAAAGTATGGACTTTGGTTGACTTTCCCGATGATCGGCAAGCCATAGAAAATAAATGGATTTTCAAGAGGAAGACAGACGCTGATAGTAGTGTTACTATCTACAAAGCTAGACTTGTCGAAAAAGGTTTTTGACAAAGTTCAAGGTGTTGACTATGATGAGATTTTCTCACTCGTAGCGATGCTTAAGTCTGCCCGAATCATGTTAGAAAATTGTCGCATTTTATGAAATTTGGCAAATGGATGTCAAAACTGCATTCCTGAATGGATTTCTGGAAGAAGAATTGTATATGATACAACGGAAGGTTTTGTCGATCCAAAGGGAGCTAACAAAATGTGCAAGCTCCAGCGATCCATCTATGGACTAGTGCAAGCATCTCGGAGTTGGAATATACGCTTTGATAAGTTGATCAAAGCATATAGTTTTATACAGACTTGCAGTGAAGCCTGTATTTACAAGTAAGTGAGTGGGAGCACTACATCATTTCTGATAAGTATATGTATGTCATATTGTTGATCGAAGATAATGTAGAATTATTCTGCAAAGCATAAAGGAATGTTTGAAAGGAGTTTTTTCAAAGAAAGACCTCGGTGAAGCTGCTTACATATTGAGCATCAAGATCTATAGAGATAGATGAAGACGCTTGATAAGTTTTTCAATGAGTACATACCTTGACAAGATTTTGAAGTAGTTCAAAATGGAATAGTAAAAAAAGGAGTTCTTTCCTGTGTTACAAGGTGTGAAGTTGAGTAAGACTCAAAACCCGACCACGACAGAAGATAGAGAGAGAATGAAAGTCATTCCCTATGCCTCAGCCATAGCTTCTATAAAGTATGCCATGCTGTGTACCAGACCTATTGTATACCCTGCCCTGAGTTTGGCAAGGGAGTACAATAGTGATCTAGGAGTAGATCACTGGACATTGGTCAAAATTATCCTTAGTGGAATAAGGATATGTTTCTCGATTATGGAGGTGACAAAAGGTTCGTCGTAAAGGGTTACGTCGATGCAAGTTTTGACACTGATCCAGATGACTCTAAGTCTCAATCTGGATACATATTGAAAGTGGGAGCAATTAGCTAGAGTAGCTCCGTGTAGAGCATTGTTGACATAGAAATTTGCAAAATACATACGGATCTGAATGTAGCAGACCCGTTGACTAAACTTCCCTCACAAGCAAAACATGATCACACCTTAGTACTATTTGGGTATTAATCACATAGCGATGTGAACTAGATTATTGACTCTAGTAAACCCTTTGGGTGTTGGTCACATGATGATGTGAACTATGGGTGTTAATCACATGGTGATGTAAACTATTGATGTTAAATCACATGGCGATGTGAACTAGATTATTGACTCTAGTGAAAGTGGGAGACTGAAGGAAATATGCCCTAGAGGCAATAATAAAGTTATTATTTATTTCCTTATATCATGATAAATGTTTATTATTCATGCTAGAATTGTATTAACTGGAAACATAATACATGTGTGAATATATAGGCAAACAGAGTGTCACTAGTATGCCTCTACTTGACTAGCTCGTTGATCAAAGATGGTTAAGTTTCCTAGCCATTGACATGGGTTTTCATTTGATTAACGGGATCACATCATTAGGAGAATGATGTGATTGACATGACCCATTCCGTTAGCTTAGCACACGATCATTTAGTATGTTGCTATTGCTTTCTTCATGACTTATACATGTTCCTATGACTATGAGATTATGAAACTCCCGTTTATCGGAGGAACACTTTGTGTGCTACCAAATGTCACAACGTAACTGGGTGATTATAAAGGTGCTCTACAGGTGTCTCCAAAGGTACTTGTTGGGTTGGCGTATTTTGAGATTAGGATTTGTCACTCCGATTGTCGGAGAGGTATCTCTGGGTCCTCTCGGTAATGCACATCACTTAAGCCTCGCAAGCATTGCAACTAATGAGTTAGTTGCGGGATGATGTATTACGGAATGAGTAAAGAGACTTGCCGGTAACGAGATTGAACTAGGTATTGAGATACCGACGATCGAATCTCGGGCAAGTAACATATCGATGACAAAGGGAACAACGTATGTTGTTATGCGGTCTGACCGACAAAGATCTTCATAGAATATGTGGGAGCCAATATGAGCATCCAGGTTCCGCTATTGGTTATTGACCGGAGACGTGTCTCGGTCATGTCTACATAGTTCTCGAACCCGTAGGGTCCGCACGCTTAACGTTACGATGATAGTTTTATTATGAGTTTATGTGTTTAATGTACTGAAGGTTGTTCAGAGTCCCGGATGTGATCACGGACATGACGAGGAGTATCGAAATTGTAGAGACATAAATATTGATATATTTGACGACTATATTCGGACATCGGAAGTGTTCCGGAGAAGTTTCAGATAAAACCGGAGTGCGGGAGGATTATCGGATCCCCCGGGGGAACTAATAGGCCTCGATGGGCCTTTGTGGAGAGAGAGGGGCGACCAGGGCAGGCCGCACGCCCCCACCCCCTTGAGTCCAAATTGGACAAGGAAGGGGGGCGGCGCCCCCCTTTCCTTCTCCCTCTCCTTCTCCTTCCTTCCCCCTCTCTCCCTTTTGGTGGAAACCTACTAGGACTTGGAGTCCTCGTAGGATTCCTCTCTTGGGGGTGCGGCATAGATGGCCGGCCGGCCTCCCCCTTGCTCCTTTATATACGGGGGCAGGGGCACCCTAGAGACATAACAATTGATCATTGATCTCTTAGCCATGTGCGGTGCCCCCCTCCACCATAGTTCACCTCGATAATACTATAGCGGTGCTTAGGCGAAGCCCTGCGTTGGTAGAACATCAACATCGTCACCACGCCGTCGTGCTGATGAAACTCTCCCTCAACACTCGGCTGGATCGGAGGGGGTCAATCTCCATCAACATCTTCACCAGCACCATCTCATCTCAAACCCTAGTTCATCTCTTGTATCCAATCTTTGTCTCAAAACCTCAGATTGGTACCTGTGGGTTGCTAGTAGTGTTAATTACTCCTTGTAGTTGATGCTAGTTGGTTTATTTGTTGGAAGATGATATGTTCAGATCCTTTATGCATATTAATACCCCTCTAATTATGAACATGAATATGATTTGTGAGTAGTTATGTTTGTTCCTGAGGACATGGGAGAAGTCTTTCTATAAGTAGTCATGTGAATTTGGTATTTGTTCGATATTTTCATGAGATGGATGTTGTCTCTCCTCTAGTGGTGTCATGTGAACGTCGACTACATGACACTTCACCATTGTTTTGGCCTAGGGTAAGGCATTGGGAAGTAATAAGTAGATGATGGGTTGCTAGAGTGACAGAAGCTTAAACCCTAGTTTATGCGTTGCTTCGTAAGGGGCTGATTTGGATCCATATGTTTCATGCTATGGTTAGGTTTACCTTAATACTTCTTTTGTAGTTGCAGATGCTTGCAAGAGGTGTTAACCATAAGTGGCATGCTTGTCCAAGGAAGGGCAGTATGTCGGTGTCAAAACCAGCGGATCTCGGGGAGGGGGTCCCGAACTGTGCGTCTAGGATCGATGGTAACAGGAGACAGGGGACACGATGTTTACCCAGGTTCGGGCCCTCTCTATGGAGGTAATACCATACTTCCTGCTTGATTGATCTTGATGAATATGAGTATTACAAGAGTTGATCTATCACGAGATCGTAATAGCTAAACCCTAGAAGTCTAGCCTATGAATATAGTAATGAGTATATGCATTGTCCTTTCTGGACTACCCCCTTCGGTTTATATAGACACCTAGGGGGTGTACATGGAGTCGGTTACATAAGAAGGAATCTTCAGTCGCCAAGCTTGCCTTCCATGCCAAGTAGAGTCCAATCCGGACACGGTGCAGTCTTGGGCCTTCATGTCTTCACAGCCCATCAGTCCGGCCCATGGATAACGGGCCGGATGCCCAAGGACCCCTTAGTCCAGGACTCCCTCAGTAGCCCCTAAACCTGGCTTCAATGACGAGGAGTCCGGCGCGCAGATTTGTCTTCGGCATTGCAAGGCGGGTTCCCTCCTTCCGAACTCCAGAATAGTCTTCGGATGAAGTAAGTATATCCGGACCTGTGTATATAATGGCTGAGAATGTAATACCCCTATGAGCCCAACTTGTTGATAACTGTTCACGACATCATATCATGCCCGCCCGGTTACTATTTCCAACCGTCGGCTAGCAATCCGCCCCACGTTTCGGGCTGCGGTTTTACTGGCACGTCTCGTCAAGGCAGAGATCGATCATGTCCCTTTATTTACGGGATTTTCATTAATGCAGACGTGGTTAACCCAACCGTCCCCTGGGTACAACTCCTTAGTGATAGGTAAGTTTAGAGACCGTGGGGGAGACGCCCGATATTCGGGGCCTTTATATAGGGATCCAGTCTCGTTTTCTTCCCTTGCGCTTGCTTCTTCCTCAACCACAGCCGCCCCAAGTTCCAACCCTCGGGTTCCAATCGCCACCAGCCCTAGTTATGTCCTGATCCAACCATCAGGGCCGGTGGGTGGCTTCTTCTGTCATAGAGGAGGACATTGCGAAGCTCTGCGTAGCGAGGTATCTGACCTCGGAAATCTTTCATTGGCTTCCGACACAAGGGAAAGTCATACCGACCCCCAGATCTGCGAGAGGGTAGTATTTGTATCCCACTTTCTTCACGGGCTAGGGTTCGCGCTTAACCCCTTCGTCCGAGGGCTCATGTTCTACTATGGGCTAGATTTTCATGATCTGGCCCCGGACTCTATTCTCCTCATCTCGACATTTATCATCACGTGTGAAGCCTTACTTCGGACTCCTCCGCACTTTAGTTTGTGGCTCAAGACCTTTGACGTGAGGCCGTAGGTGCCAGAGGAAGAGCAGGAAGAGTGCGGCAGCGTCACAATAGGCAAGTTCGCCGGTGCGGTTTAGCCCGAAGGATCTTTCGCCAAATCTTCTGACATATGGCAGCAGGGGTGGTTTTATATCAATGAGCCGCGGGGCCCCAAGTGGGCGGCTACACCTGCGTTCTGGCTCGGCCCTCCAATTCAGCTCGCTTCGTGGGTCAATAAGGGATTGGACTGGGATCCGTCAATGAAGTGCAGACTCTGCAAAGTCGCATCCGGAGCCTTATCGAGAAGGGCATCGATCTGGTGAACGTCGTTCAAATAATGCTAGTTCGCCGGATCCTGCCATGTCAGCGGCGGCCTCTTCGTATGTGGGAGTTTAACCCAGAAGGGCAGCAGACTCTACAACACTTCTTCAGCACTATGTATGAAGGAATGTGGAAATTATATTTCGGGGAACGAGAGCAATGGTCGGACACCACCAAAGACGTTGGTCTTGACTGCAATCATCCGGACACTTCGGTAAGTACTCGATATCCGAGCACCTTCAGTTCAAGCATCTCTTAACAAGATACTGAACAATCCATCCCTGTACAGGACTAGATAAAGAAAGCGGTGCTAATCTCATGTCCGACACCTCTTCCCGAAGGCCCTGCGACCGACCTACTGACGAGAATGCTGATTCTGACACAGTATCAGGTGGCTGCGTTTGGGGAAACCGAAATCCCTTTGCCCAAGGGCAAGAGTGCAGAGGGGGCCCTCCAGGGCAAGAAGAGGGTCGCCTCCGAAGATCAGGAGGGGAAGCCTTCCAAGAGAGGAAAAACTCCGTCGTCGAGCGGCTTGGGCCGGGCAAGCGAGGCTGCCGTAGAGTTCGATGATGAGGACGAACCTCGAGGTAGATAGTAAGCGAGGCTGGGGTACTTTGAACGCACCTCATTCTTTTCCTATTAGTGAAGTAATCATCCGATGTATGTTCGTCCACGCATGTTAACACCTGGTGCTTCTCCATCCTCCTCCTCGGGAGATCTTCTTCTGGAGATGATGGAGAGTGACACGCCTCCTCCGGCCACATCGCCCAACAGGGGAGATGATACCGAGGCATCATCCTGATGGGCTCCTCCTGAACACCAAGTAGTACAGGAAGTGAAGAAGGTGTTACCCGAAGGCAGTGCATCTGTCACTCGCGGCTCCGGGATCAAGACTGGCGTCCCCGAACCGTCCGGTTTATAGCTGAAGACGATTCTGGAGGCAAGTGAGCGGGTTCCTTCTCAGGAATGTCGTACTCCCGTGAAGGTTTCCAAAGACCCGGAAGCGCCGGACATGCTGATAGCTTGCTATGACGAGCATCCATTTTAGAAGAGCACCGTACCTTGATGGCTACGGTGGTCAAAAGGGTTCTATCCGCGAAGAGTGGATGGAATGAGGCCTTCACGAGCCTTCTAAGAGGTTTTGAGGTTTGTGATGTAGTTTTGTCAATTGAATTTTATTGACATAATGCACCTGTTGTATATGTGGTAGCCCCTGAGACTCGGATTGTCTTCTGAAGGAAGCGATCGGAGGACCGAAGAGATATGCTCAGGCATTAACCTTGGTTTAATTTGAAATACAGGCTGCTTCCCCTCTTGTGGCTGTCCGGAATACGGAAGTGGCCGAACTACAGCAAAAGCTGGATATTGCGGAGGATGACATTGCATTGATCAATAGGCGTCTTGACGACTCGCAAGGTATCTATTGCGCGCATTCTTTACACCAGCGTGCTTGACGCGAGAAAGTGCTTTATATGAAATGCACATGAAATGCAGATGGTGCTGCCGCCGTGGAGGCTCTTCGGGCGGAGCTAGTCCGGGCCAAGGAGCGGATCCGGCTTAGTGATGCTGCTGCTGAAGAGGCATCGGTTGAACTGAAGGCCGAACAAGCTGCGCGATGCCAGGGCGAGGAGAAGGTGTCCATGATGACACTCTCTTTAGAGAATGCTACTGGCCGTTGCGAATTTCTTGAGAAGGAGAATCAAGCCTTAACGGCTGAACTGGACAAGGCCCGACAGGAGGCAAGAGAAGCACGATCAGAGTCCAGAGCACTCCGTGAGGAGGTTCGGCAGGCGAAAGAGATAGTGGCTGGAAAGCCTTTTCTGCTGCAGACTAAGGTCGGCGACCCGGACTATGCTCATCTGAACCAAGTGTGGAGTTCTCCGGACGAGTATTCGGACTTGCCGAAGAGTTCTTCCGATGCAGCGAGGTATTACCAGGTGCGAGCTGGATAGCAACAAAGAAGCTTTTTTGGTCACAGTTCGGTGTGTCGAAGCGTCCGCTGCTGCTCAATGAACAGATGTCCCAATGGGCCGAACTTCATAGGGTATCTAGCGCTACCATGAAGGATGTTATAATTTGACTGTGGCCAACCGAGCCTACGCCGAGTAGCTATTTTGGTTTGGTGTATAAGCTTGTCGACGTGGTGCCGCGACTCGATGTTGTGAAGTGATCGGCATGCATTGAAGGTGCACGGATGGCCCTTTCCCGAGTCAACACATTCTGGGGGAAAGATGAAGGCCATCGACGTCGTAGCGAAGGGTCCGCCTGAAGGCAGGGACCGTCCGGAACCGGAGAGTTATTTTGAAGACATCCTGGAGGCCGCCCGCTTGATAGAGGGTCAATGATCGAAAAACATAATGTTCGAGTGAGGTGTATGATGATTGTAAAAGACAACTTTATAGTTAATCTATTTATGTTTTGCTCGAAAGGCTTGGATTCCTCCGGTGCGGTCATTTTAATATAATCTGAAAGTTTTCCAATCATCGGCTTCAGCCCCCTCGTAGGAAGTACGGGGGTGTTCGGAAAAGCATTTAATCACTCTTTATCCAACGTCTTGGTACATGAAGGAGGTGATAATGCGGCGAACCAGGCAATCGGACTATAAGGCGTTAACACTTTCACTTAAGCATAGGAGTTTTATGGTGGGGCTACGACATAGCCCCTGGTGTGTATGCGGTGTGTGGTGCCTTGCATGTCTGTTCTGAAAAAGATCCCTTGTGTTACACAGAGAATCGCTAAAGATTACAATAAGTCGTCAAGTGGTTGACCAGCTCTCGCCGCACCATGACAGTCAGTTTTCGGCTTTCTCTACTGAGGTGCTCATCCGGTCTAGGCCAGGGCACACTCGCAGTAGTTCTCCCTTTACTACCCTAGCCGATAGAGCAGAACATAGGGTAGCAAACACAGGAGCCGGGCAACCCAACTATTGAACCAAGAAAATGATTCGGAGATGATGCATATAAGGCCAAACTTGCAACGCCGAAGTATGCTATAGAGCTGTTCAAACTTTTACTGGCAGCTCATTCGTTCCCATGCCGAGCCCCTGGCAGGGTATGCCGAGGTGTATCTGCAGAGCGGCCGTTAAGGCCGTACTTATTGTTGAAAGAGTATGAAAGATTGTTCGGATGAGACTTACTGAGAACAGAGCGACGTGCCAATGAGAAATTTGTGTGTATATATATATAATAAAAAAGAAACCGCGAACCCGACTATTTGACATGCTCGGGGTCGGGATCAGAGTAAAGAGGGCATAATACAGGCTCGGAATAAAGAGTGTAGTCCACAAAAAGTTATTTTGGACCTCCTGTCGCACGTCTGCATCGCCCGTCCTTGGGGAGGGGAATCTTTAACATAAGTAGCCCCTTAGGTGAGCATACGGATCCGAACTCCGATAGAGTCCATTGTAGATGATGTCCAGCTGGTCACCTGTTCTTTAGGGATGATACAGAAAAATAGAGTAAGCAGATAAAAAAATTACGAGAATGCTTGTAGGGTGGTCCGTATTGTGCTTCCGCCGATGCCCATGGTATCTTGAGTGCGTAGTGATGTGGGCGTGGTGTGAATTTTGTCAGTACAGTACGTGGGTGGTGGAAGACGAACTGCTACTTGTGTTTCGGGAGTAGTCAAACATCGGAGGGAACTGTTTCTGGCCCCTGGCGTTCTGCTGGCGAGCCGATCCGTCGTCTTTATCGCCTGGTGGCCTCCTCCCCTTGTGGTCAGTGTTAAGCTTGCTTGCCTGCTTGAAGACCCAACATTTCGGTTGGTATGATTGGCCGGCCTATCGGGGCGACCGTGAATCTGACAAAGTCAGTCCAATATCCTGTCAAGGGTGGATGGTCCATCCTGGTTTGCCTTTAGTGGCTTCTTCCGTTGACCGGGCTTCGGATTGTGAAATCCGGCGTTCACCGCTATGTCGTGTATATTACTGCGACTGTTGTGTTCGGTTCGTCGTGGCTTCCCATTACCGTCTCGTATTTCGGAAGTGCCCGGGCCGCCGGCATCGTTGCTTTTATGAGCAAGCCAGTTGTCTTCTCCCGTGCAAAAGCGGGTCATTAGAGCGGTAAGGGCAGCCATGGATTTGGGTCCTTCCTGGCCGAGGTGACGTGCTAGCCATTCATCCCGGACGCTATGTCTGAAGGCCGCAAGGGCTTATGCGTCCGGACAGTCGACAATTTGGTTCTTTTTGACTAAGAACCTGGTCCAGAGCTCCCTGGCTGACTCACCAGGCTCCTGGACAATGTGACTTAAGTACTCGGCGTATAGTGGCTAGACATATGTTCCCTAGAAGTTGTCTCGAAAGGCGTCTTCCAAATCTTCGCAGTTGCCAATGGAATTTTCTGGCAAACTGTTTAGCTAGTACCGAGTTAGCCCTTTAAGCTTGAGAGGTAGGTATTTAATGGCATGGAGGTCGTCTCCGCGGGCCATGTGAATATGAAGGAGGGTAATCCTCGATCCATATCGCGGGATCTATTGTTCCATCGTATGATTCGATGTTGATGGGTTTAAACCCGTCTAGAAATTCGTGCTCCATTACTTCATTACTGAAGCAGAGAGGGTGTGCGGCTCGTCTATGTTGGGCCGCACTATGAAGCACCTCCGGCGGGCCCCATTTACGGTGCTCGAATTGGGCGTGGTCGGCTTTATAGCGTCCGAATAGGCGACCATCATCGTCGGTCGGGGTACATCTTTGTGATCTGTACATCGGTCTTGTGTGTCCTGCTCTACCCTCCGTGTCTTGCTTGATATCACATGTATTCCCCCGAGCTGTTTTGTTTTGAATGCCAGATGGGTTGGTATGTTGCTCTACTTGGGCTACTGCTTTGTCTGGACCGAACTGTGGTCGGCCCGCCGCATTGTTCGATGGTGGTATGGGTTCAATCGCTCTGCCATCGTATTGAGGGAGCCACCTATTCTTGGGGTGGCTTTTGACTGGGCTGCTAAGGCAGTATTCTTCGGTGGCCAAGACATCGGTCCATCTATCATTGAGCAGATCTTGGTTTGCTTGAAGATGCAACTGCTTCTTTCTTAGGCTCCTTGTAGTGGCTATAAGCCGGCGTTTGAAGCGCTCTTGCTCGAGAAGTTCCTTGGGCATGATAAAATCCTTGTTGCCGAGGGTCTCCTCTTCCTCAGAGAGTGGGAGATAATTGATGTCCTCCGAGTCCCCATATGTGGTATGTTCATCAGAGCTGTCTTGCCCGCCTTCCTATTCCTCCTGCTCGGATTCTACCTCAACAGGGTCTTTGTTGTCCAGAGTATTGTCTTCTCTAGTGCTGGCAGTGTTTTCTCTTGGGTGATGTGACCTAGGGCGCCGGTGTCCAGGCTGTGTACAGGCGGTTTATTCTCGACCGGATCCTCGTTGTCATCGTCGAGAGCGCCGTAAGGTGTGTCTATTATACACATGTCGTACCATGAAGTGGGCATCCCGTGTCGAGCGGGTAGTGAGCTCTGGCCCTGCCCCTTATCGTCATCCACACCGTTGATGTCTTCGAGGCGGGGGTCGGGCATGTTGGTTAGGTCTTCAACAGTGGCTACGAAGTGGGTGGCGGGTGGGAAACAAAATTCTCCATCGTCTGCTGAAAGTTCGAATCGAAAATAGTTCGGCGATGAGTCGTTTGCCAGGGATAGGTTTTTTAGCGAGTTTAGTATGTCATCCATGGGCGAGTGTTGGAAGACATCTGCGGCGCTGAACTTGAAGATCGATAACCGATCGAGTTCGGTATACGCGGGCTCACAGGGTTCCGAGTTCGACATCGGTGGCGAGTCTGAGGTTCCGTTGATGCAGATACCGTATGAAGTGGAATCTGCATGCGGCTCCAGTGCCGCGGAATCGGTAGCCCCGCGATGGGGTCGAGCTTCCCATCTTCGGGCGACTTGATCTTCTCTGGATTTAAGGCCAGAGCTGCTACATGAGCTATCTCCTGGATGCGGCCCGATGACAGGTTTAAGCCATGTTCATCGAGGCGATGCGGAGCGGTTGCAGCGGTCTCGAATCCTTCGAAGATCAAATCTCCATGGATGTCTGCGACGTAATTCAAGCTTCTGAATATGACCTGATGGCCAGGGGCATAGCTGTCGATCTGCTCTAGATGGCCAAGCGAGTTGGCCCACTGTACGAAGCCGCCAAATATGAAGATCTGTCCGGGGAGGAAGGTTCCTCTTTGGACAACATCATTATTGACGATTGAAGGTTCCATCGAACCTTTTGTCGATGGCACAGTGGAACTCTTAATGAAAGCACCAATGTCGGTGTCAAAACCAGGGGATCTCGGGTAGGGGGTCCCGAACTGTGCGTCTAGGATCGATGGTAACAGGAGACGGGGGACACGATGTTTACCCAGGTTCGGGCCCTCTCTATGGAGGTAATACCCTACTTCTTGCTTGATTGATCTTGATGAATATGAGTATTACAAGAGTTGATCTACCACGAGATTGTAATAGCTAAACCCTAGAAGTCTAGCCTATGAATATGGTAATGAGTATATGCATTGTCCTTTCCGGACTACCACCTTCGGTTTATATAGACACCGAGGGGATGTAGGGTTTACATGGAGTCGGTTACATAAGAAGGAATCTTCGGTCGCCAAGCTTGCCTTCCACGCCCAGTAGAGTCCAATCCGGACACGGTGCAGTCTTCGGCCTTCATGTCTTCATAGCCCATCAGTTCGGCCCATGGATAATAGGCCGGACGCCCAAGGACCCCTTAGTCCAGGATTCCCTCACAGTACCCAAGCACCGGTCCACCCACATATCAAATTATCAAAGTAACAAACGCAAATCATATGAGCATGATGAAAACTAGCTTGACGATAATTCCCATGTGTCCTCGGGAGCGCTTTCCTTTATATCAGAGTTTGTCCAGGCTTGTCCTTCGCTACAAACAATAGTAGAAAACGGAGCTTTAAAACCGGTTCGTAAGGGCCTTTAGTGCCGGTTCCATAACCGGCACTAATTGGTGGGCACTAAAGGCCCCCCCCTTTAGTACCGGTTCGGCATGAACCGACGCTAAAGTGCCACCACGTGGCATGAGCTCGCGCCCTGGTATGGGGGACCTTTAGTACCGGTTGGTGTTACCAACCGGTACTAAAGGTTTTTTTGAAAAAAATGATTTTTATTTTATTTTTATTTTTTCTGAATTATTTGGTGATTTAGTCTCTAATCACCTCTCTTAACTGCTCAAGTGTGGATCACTCATTCCAAATCATCTAACTTCCCGACCGGTCACCCATCCCTCTCACTACTCCAGCCCGAGCACGCTTAACTTTCGGGTTCTATTCTCCTTCGTTTCCAAGTCTGCACTTGTTGTTTTCCTAACAATAGTAAGATGTCAATCCTATTAACCCTCAGGAGTTTAGCTTGAGCATGAAGTCACACATTTCACTGTTTGAGTTTGAAACTATTATTCTAAAAAACAGTAATTATTTAATAACACTAATATTTCTTGAATAAGTTTGACCATAGTTTGACCACAGTTTGACCATAGTTTGACCAGATTTGACCAAAATTCAAAAAATTGAAATAATTATTTAGTAACACTAATATTCTTGAATAATTATGTACGTAGTAACCTTAATACTTCTTGAATAAGTAGTTTGACCAGATTTAACAATTTTTTTAAACTTAAATTTGACCATATCTTTTTTTCCTTTTGGAATTTGAGGATTCTAAAAAATTGCAAACAGGGCGTAGTTACATTTTCGTGCTGAATTTTTTTTCCCTACGCTTTTTGCAAAACATGTCCAAATTTAAGTTTTCAAATTTTCCTAACTAGTACATGTAGTAATATAACTACCTCTCGAAGGATTTTATTTTTTGAAGCTTTTATCATTTTCTTTTGATTTTTTCAGAACTGAAAATTGCCCTATAGTGCCGGTTTGTGTTACAAACCGGTACTATAGGTCAGACCCCTTTAGTACCGGTTCGTGGCACAAACCGGTTCTAAAGGTTAGCCCTTTAGTACCGGTTTGTGCCACGAACCGGTACTAAAGGTGATCGTGGGGCCCCGGCCTGATGCCAGCCTGCCATCACCCCTTTAGTAGCGGTTCGTGGCATGAACCGGTACTAAAGGTTCAACACGAACCAGCATTAATGCATAGCCGTTCGAACCGGCACTAATGGTACCATTAGTGCCAGCTCAATTTCAAACCGGCACTAATGTGCTTCACGTTTGACCCTTTTCTACTAGTGAAAAAGGATTGGGCCACCTTGCTGCACCTTGTTTACTTTTATTACTTGTTACCCATTATGAATTACCTTATCACAAAACTATCTGTTACCGATAATTTCAGTGCTTGCAGAGAATACCTTACTGAAACCGCTTGTCATTTCCTTCTGCTCCTCGTTGGGTTTGACACTCTTACTTATCGAAAGGACTACGATAGATCCCCTATACTTGTGGGTCATCAAGACTCTTTTTTGGCGCCGTTGCCGGGGAGTGAAGCACCTTTGGCAAGGAAAAAATTATATAGTATGCTGAAATTTACTATCACTTGTTACTATGGAAAGTAATCCTTTGAGGGGCTTGTTCGGAGTATCTTCACCCCGACCAGTAGAGCAAATATTTGCTCCTCAACCTACTGAACCTACTGAAAATTTTTACTTTGAAATTCCTTCGGGTATGATAGAGAAACTTCTAGCTAATCCTTTTACACGAGATGGAACATTACATCCGGATTTGCACCTAATCTATGTGGATGAAGTTTGTGGATTATTTAAGCTTGTAGGTATGCCCGAGGATGTTATCAAGAAGAAGGTATTACCTTTATCTTTGAAGGGAAACTTCTAGCTAATCCGTTTACACGAGATGGAACATTACATCCGGATTTGCACCTAATCTATATGGATGAAGTTTGTGGATTATTTAAGCTTGTAGGTATGCCCGAGGATGTTATCAAGAAGAAGGTATTGCCTTTATCTTTGAAGGGAAAGGCATTGACATGGTTTAGGCGATGTGATGGTATTGGATCATGGAACTACAATCTGTTGAAATTGGAATTTCATCAGAAGTTTTATCATATGCATCTGGTTCATCGTGATCGTAATTATATATATAATTTTTTGCCTAGCGAAGGAGAAATCGTCGCTCAAGCTTGGGGGAGGCTTAAGTCAATGTTATATTCATGCCCCAATCATGAGCTCTCAAGAGAAATTATTATTCAAAAAATTTATGCTCAACTTTCTCTCAATAATCGCTCCATGCTCGATACTCACTTGTAGAAAAAGGGGCTTTTGTCCTGGTTGGTAAGGCCACTTTAGTCCCGGTTTTCGAACCGGGACTAAAGGGTCGGTACTAATGCCTCTCCCTTTTAGTCCCGGTTCTTACACGAACTGGGACTAAAGGGCGCGGCCACGTGGAGCTCCACCTTTAGTCCCGGTTGGTAACACCAACCGGGACTAAAGGAAATTTTATGATTTTTTTTTGAAATTTTTTTTTCATATTTTTTTTGATTTTCAAATTTCTGAATTATTTTAACACCAACCGGGACTAAAGGAAATTTTATTTTTTTCAATTTTTTTTTGATATTTTTTTTTATTTTCAAATTTCTGAATTATTTTAACCTCTAGTGTGTAATCACCACCCCTCATCACTGCTCAATTTATCCTCTAATCATTCCAAATCATCTAACTTCCCGAACACTCACCCATCCTCCCACTCCCCCAGCCTGAGCACGCTTAACTTCCGGGTTCTATTCTCTCTCGTTTCCAAGTCTGCACTTGTTGTTTTCCAAACAATAGTAAGATGTCAATCCTATTAACCTTCATGAATTTTGCTTGAGCATGAAGTGACACATTTCACCGTTTGAGTTTGAAACTATTGTTTTAAAAAACTAAAATTATTTAGTAACACTAAAATTTCTTGAATAATTAGTTTGACCACAGTTTGACCATAGTTTGACCAGATTTGACCAAAATTCAAAATAACTGAAATAATTATTTAGTAACAGTAATATTCTAGAATAATTAGTTTGACCATTATTTGACGATAGTTTGACCACTGTTTGACCAGATTTGACTAGTCATTTTTTCGATTTTTTCCACTCTAGATCTTAAAAGACCCATAACTTTTTTCTGTTAGATTTTTGAGGATTTTGAAAATGTTTAACTTTTTTTCAAGTAGATGATTTTTCATATAAATTTTTTTAATCCGAGTTCGTATGCAAAAGTTATGCCCATTTTACAAATTCCAGAGAGATTTTGCTAATAAAGTCGAAATTCATATTTGTAAATTTTCCCAACAAGTAGACCACATATCACATGGGAAACTTATTTTATTTTATTTTTTTGACATTTCCATCATTTTCTTTTGTTTTTTCTAAACTAAAAAGGCGGTCCACGGGGGGGGGGGGAGTTTGAAAATGGGACCTTTAGTACCGGTTCGTGCCATGAACCGGTACTAATGCCTCAAATCCCATTAGTACCGGTTGGTGGCACCAACCGGTACTAAAGGTCTAACCTTTAGTCCTGGTTGGTGCCACCAACCGGGACTAATGGGCATCGCACCCTTTAGTCCCGGTTCGTGGCACGAACCGGGACTAAAGGGCCCAGGTGAACCGGGACTAATGCCTTAGCCGCACGAACCGGGATAAATGCTCACGTTAGTCCCGGTTCTTGACTGAAGCGGGACTAATGTGAAAACTGCCCCGTGACCAAAGCCCTATTTTCTACTAGTGACTTCTTGTACCGGTTCTTTTATGATGAAGACTATTGAATTCAGATGGAATTTATTGGAAAGAATTAAACGCAACTCGGAAGATTGGGAACTCAACGAAGGTAAGGAGTCAGGTATAACACCTAAGTTTGATTGTGTTAAATCTTTTATGGATACCGATGCTTTTCGTAAATTTAGCACTAAATATGGACTTGACTCTGAGATAGTAGCTTCTTTCTGTGAATCATTTGCTACTCATGTTGATCTCCCTAAGGAGATGTGGCTTAATTATCATCCTCCCATTAAAGTAAAAGTAGTTGAACCTATTAAAGTTGAGGAAAATACTATCACTTATAATGTTGATCCTATTGTTCCTACTGCTTATATTGAGAAACCACCTCTCCCTGCTAGAATAAAGGATCATGCTAAAGCTTAAACTGTGGTTCATAAGAGTAATACTAGAGCACCTACACCCCCTGAGCAACTTAAAGTTGAACCTAGTATTGCTATGGTTAAAGATCTCTTGGTCCATAATATGGATGGGCATGTTATTTACTTTTGTGATGAAGCTGCTAGAATTGCTAGACCCGATACTAAAAATAAACATAGACATGTTGTAGGCATGCCTGTTAGTTTTGTTAAAATAGGAGATCATTGTTATCATGGCTTATGTGATGTGGGTGCTAGTGCTAGTGCAATACCTCATTCTTTATATAAAGAAATTATGCATGATATTGCAACGCTGAGATAGAAGATATTGATGTTACTATTAAGCTTGCCAATAGAGACACTATTTCACCAGTAGGGATTGTTAGAGATGTTGAAGTCTTGTGTGGGAAGGTTAAATATCCTACTGATTTTCTTGTTCTTGGTTCCCCACAAGATGACTTCTGTCCCATCATATTTGGTAGAGCCTTCTGTCCCATCATATTTGGAAGACCCTTCTTGAATACTGTTAGTGCTAAGATAGACTGCAAAAAGGATGTTGTTTCTGTTGGTTTAGGGGATATGTCTCATGATTTTAATTTTGCTAAATTTCATAGACAACCCCATGATAAAGAATTGCTTAGTAAAGATGAAATTATTGGTCTTGCTTCTATTGCCGTGCCTCTTAATGATCCTTTAGAACAATATTTGGTAGACCATGAAAATGATATGAATGAAAGAAGGGAAATAGATGAAGTATTCTTTAAACAGAGACCTATTTTGAAACACAACTTGCCTGTTGAAATTCTCGGGGATCCTCCTCCAGCCAAGGGTGATCCCGTGTTTGAGCTTAAACCATTGCCTGATACTCTTAAATATGCTTATCTTGATGAAAATAAGATATATCCTGTTATTATTAGTGCTAACCTTTCAGAGCAGGAAGAAGATAAATTATTCAAAACTCTGAAGAAGCACCGTGTTGCCATTGGATATACTCTTGATGATCTTAAGGGCATAAGTCCCACTCTATGCCAGCACAAAATAAAATTGGAGAAAGACGCTAAACCGGTTGTTGATCACCAATGACGGTTAAATCCTAAGATGAAAGAAGTGGTAAGAAATGAAATACTAAAGCGTCTGGAGGCAGATATAATTTATCCCGTTGCTGATAGTCAGTGGGTAAGCCCTGTCCATTGTGTCCCTATGAAGGGATGTATTACTGTTCTTCCTAATGATAAAGATGAATTGATCCCACAGAGAATTGTTACAGGTTATATGATGATAATTGACTTCCGCAAATTAAATAAAGCTACTAAAAAGGATCATTACCCTTTACCTTTATTGATCAAATGCTAGAAAGATTATCTAAACATACACATTTTTTTGCTTTCTAAATGGTTATTCTGGTTTCTCTCAAATACCTGTGTCAAAAGAGGATCGATAAAAGACCACTTTTACTTGCCCTTTTGGCACCTTTGCTTATAGACGTATGCCTTTTTGTTTATGTAATGCACCTGCTACCTTTCAAAGATGTATGAATTCTATATTCTTGGACTTTTGTGAAAAGATTGTTGAGGGTTTCATGGATGATTTCTCCATATATGGAACTTATTTTGATGATTGCTTAAGCAACCTTGATCGAGTTTTGCGGAGATGTGAAGAAACTAATCTTGTCTTGAATTGGGAGAAGTGCCACTTTATGGTTAATGAAGGTATTGTCTTGGGGCATAAAATTTCTGAAAGAGGTATTGAAGTTGATAAAGCTAAAGTTGATGCTATTAAAAAGATGCCGTATCCTAAGGACATTAAAGGTATAAGAAGTTTCCTTGGTCATGCCGGTTTTTATAGGAGGTTCATTAAAGACTTCTCAAATATTTCTAGGCCTCTAACTAATCTCTTACAAAAAGATGTTCCTTTTGTCTTTGATGATGATTGTGTAGAAGCATTTGAAATACTTAAGAAAGTCTTGATTTCTGCACCTATTGTTCAGCCACCTGATTAGAATTTACCCTTTGAAATTATGTGTGATGCTAGTGATTATGCTGTAGGTGATGTGCTACGACAAAGAGTTGATAAGAAATTAAATGTTATCCAATATGCTAGTAAAACTCTAGACAGTGCCCAGAGAAATTATGCCACTACTGAAAAGGAATTGTTAGCAGTTGTATTTGCTTATGATAAGTTCAGACCTTACATTGTTGATTCTAAAGTAACTGTTCACACCGATCATGCTGCTATTAAATATCGTATGGAAAAGAAAGATGCTAAACCTAGACTTATTAGATGGGTTCTCCTACTACAAGAATTTGATTTGCATACTATGGATGGAAAGGGAGCTGAGAATCCCGTTGCAGACAACTTATCTAGGTTAGAGAATGTTCTTAATGACCCACTACCTATTGATGATAGCTTTCCCGATGAACTATTAGATGTCATAAATGCTTCTCATACTGCTCCATGGTATGCCGATTATGCTAATTACATTGTTGCTAAGTTTGTACCACCTAGTTTCACATACCAGCAAAATAAAAAGTTTTTCTATGATTTAAGACATTACTTCTGGGATGACACACACCTCTATAAAGAAGGAGTAGATGGTGTTATTAGACGTTGTGTACCCGAGCATGAATAGGACAGATCCTATGCAAGTGTCACTCCGAGGCTTATGGAGGACACCACGCTGGAGATAGAACTGCACATAAGGTATTGCAGTCCGGTTTTTATTGGCCTACTCTCTTCAAAGATGCCTGCAATTTTGTCTTGTCTTGTGATGACTGTCAAAGAATTGGTAATATTAGTAGACGTCAAGAAATTCCTATGAACTATTCACTTGTTATTGAACCATTTGATGTTTGGGGCTTCGATTATATGGGACAGTTTCCTTCCTCTAATGGGTATACACATATTTTAGTTGCTGTTGATTACATTACTAAGTGGGTAGAAGCTATTCTAACTAGTAGTGCTGATCATAACAGCTTTATTAAGATGCTTAAAGAAGTTATTTTTCTGAGGTTTGGAGTCCCTAGATACTTAGTGACTGATGGTGGTTCGAATTTTATTCATGGTGCTTTTCATAAAATGCTTACTAAGTATGATGTTAATCATAGAATTGCATCTCCATATCACCCACAATCTAGTGGTCAAGTAGAACTGAGCAATAGAGAGCTTAAATTAATTTTGCAGAAGACTGTTAATAGATCTAGAAAGAATTGGTCCAAGAAACTTGATGATCCATTATGGGCCTATAGAACTGCATATAAAAATCCTATGGGTATGTCTCCGTTTAAATTGGTTTATGGAAAAGCATGTCACTTACCTCTCGAACTAGAACATAAGGCATATTGGGCCATTAAAGAGCTGAACTATGAGTTCAAACTTGCCAGTGAGAAGAGACTATTTGACATTAGCTCACTTGATGAGTGGAGAACCCACGCCTATGAGAATGCCAAACTGTTTAAAGAAAAAGTTAAAAGATGGCATGACAAAAGGATACAAAAACATGAGTTTAATGTAGGTGATTATGTTTTGCTATACAACTCTCATTTTAAGATTTCTTGGAGGAAAACTCCTCTCTAAATGGGAAGGTCATTATGTTATTGAGAAAGTCTATCGTTCCGGTGCCATAAAAATCAATAACTTCGAAGGCACAAATTCGAGGGTGGTGAACGGTCAAAGAATCAAACATTATATCTGAGGTAATCCCGTAAATGTTGAAACCAATGTTATTGAAACCGTAACCCCGGAGGAGTACATAAGGGACACCTTCCAGAACGTTCACTACACCACAACACTACATCCCCAACACACAAGTCGGTAGGGAAAACAATGTCCACTAACAGACAATCGGTCGGGAAAGACTATTGCCGACCGACCTAGTCTGTTGGGGAAATTCCAGACGAGAAAGCCTTTTCCCGACCGACACATCTTTCCCGGCCGACTGTTTGACGGCTATCGAAAGCATTGCCGACCGACTTTCTGTTGGTGTCGTGGTTCTAAGTCTGACAGTGATGTAGGGGGGTAAGTGTGGAGAGGCAAGATCTTAGCTATGGAGAAGTTGTAAGAACGCAAGGTTTACGAGTTCAGGCCCTTCTCGGAGGAAGTAATAGCCCTACGTCTCGGAGCCCGGAGGCGGTCGACTGGATTATGTGAGTATGAGTTACAGGGGTGCGAACCCTTGTCTCGGAGGAGGGGGTGGCTTATATAGAGTGCGCCAGGACCCCGACCAGCCCACATTACGAAGGGTTCAATGTACATTAAGGCAGGCGTTATTGATAACGCTAGTAATAAAGTGCTATGATGACCATAAAAGCTACTTAATGACCGACCGTTAGCGTGCAGAGTGACTTTAGGTCTCCTGGCCGTCGAGTTGTTGGATCTTGGTCGAGTGATTGCTTCTTGGTCGAGTGTCTTCGAGTCTGTTGAGTGGAACACCTCCAAGTCGATTGAAAGGTGATTTCTTCTAAAGACGTCCTTGGGTAGGGCAGTTAGGACAGGTCCATGACCCTACCCTAGGTACATAGCTTCATCATTAGCCCCCGAATGGATCGAGGTTTGAGTGGGGAAGGAGTTGAGGACTTCTCCGATTCGTTTTCCATGCCCTGAGCATATCTTGTTTCGGATCAACGGACCTGAGTGATGACAGCAACTTCCTTTTTAGTCGCCTTGATCCATTCTTAATTCTTCATTGACTGAGTTTCTTTACTTGTAAGGCTCCGAGTGACGGTGCGGAGGAGATCTTTGGTCTGACAAGTTGTTTGCTGCCCGCGGATTTCATGGGATCCGAATTTTGGGAAGCGCGCGGGATGGGGGAGGCCGCAGTAATCGAATGGGATAGAGCGGAGCCACCTCGATCCCCGCGCCACCTTTTTCGCCACATATCGCTCGCGCGGTTGTTACGGGATTTGACAGAGCCATCTGGGCCTACCTGTCAGCCACTCGGAAGCGGCCTCATATAAGGCGTTGGACTGGAGTCTCCTGAACAGTGCGCTCCATTACCTCTTCTCATCATCACGACTCTCTGCTGCGCTCGCTATCACCCCAGCGCCACCGCACCACACGCATCTCGCCGGCGACAATGGTGAAGGAGAAGACAGCGGCTCTGGAGCGGGCAAAGAAGGCGACGGCAAGGTCGAAGGGGAAGGCGACGAGCCGGGGCGGATCTTCCTCGTGGACTGGCCTGCCGAAGGGTTGGATCCAGGGCGACTGGATCCACTCGAGGATCTCCCAAGAAGACCTCGACGACCTGGCCGAGGGAGGGCTGATCCCCTACGACTCGGCATGGCTTCCGGGGAAGGAATCCAAGCCGCAACCCCGGGAGGGTGAGCGCGTTCTTCTTGCCACCCACGTCGACCGTGGGTTTTCCTTGTGTCCTCATCCTTTCTTCCGTGGGTTTCTGAATTTCTTTGGGGCTCAACTCTACCATTTTACCCCCAACTCAATCATTTATCTTGCCCCGTTCATTTCCTTGTGTGAGAACTTCCTGGGTTGTCGGCCTCACTCGGGTCTTTTCAAGCATATTTTCACTTGTCGCTCCTAGACAGTGAAAAAGGCTAATCCGAGTGACGAGAGGACCCAAGTGATCCAGATGTGTGGGGGTCTTGGCATCCAGACGAGGGGGAAAAGCTCCTTTCCGGCCATGATTCTTCCCGACTCAGTTCGCGGATGGCAGTCGACCTAGTTCTACTGTAAAGACCAGTCGACGCCAGGGCAATTGACTGGCCTTCCTGCCTTTACCATGGACCGAGTGGAAAAACCCTCCCCTTTGAAGGTGCTCCTGAGGAGAAGGTGCATGTGAAGGTGTTGGTCAACCGAGTGGTCCAGCTTATTCATGACGGGGTCATTGGTATGGATCTCTTGGAGGTCTTCCTTCAGCAGCGCATCCAGCCTCTCCAAGCCCGAGACCATCCGATGTGGATGTATTCGGGTCTTGAAGACTCCACTCGGATCCACCCGGAGGAGGTCGACGACGACACACTGGAGAAGTGGCTGTCGAGCATTACTGGGAACAAGGACAATCCCAGAGGAGCCAGGAGAGTTCCCCCATTCGACCAGTCGCATGCACCAGAGCAGGTCTGATTCTGAGTTTTTGCTCGTAGTCTAAATTCACTCGCGCAATGGTCTGTATTGCGTCGACTGACTTTGTCTTCCCTGCTTTCTTTCAGGCCATTATTGAAATGTATTCGATGCCCAACGGGGCACAAGAGCAAGCTCTGGAAGGCGAGGCGAGTGGTGGCGAAAGTGGCGAGTGGACTTCCGATGGTGAAGGGGATGGAGGAAGCGACGACTCAAGTGATGGGGAAGAAGTCGAGTCACCTCCTCGCATAGAGAGACGATCCAAGCTTGACCAAGATCGGCCGAGTGCCCGCGACAAGGCAACTACTCAGGCTGGTCAGTCTTTGAAGCGTCTTCGGATCTCTTCACCAACCACGACTGAGAAGGCGCCAAAGCACCTCAAAGTTGCAGAGCCGAAGACTCGGAAGGCGCTACCGAAGATCAAGATCGATATCCTTGTCGCCTCCGCGTGAGTGTATCTCCTTGTATTCACTCGACGCTCCGCACTGTTTGTTTTTCTTGTTTTAACTGGACGAACTTTGGAATTGTCATCGCTGCCACTTCCGGGACCTCAGCTTACAGGGATGATGATGAGGTGATGGAGGATGCGGTCACTTCTAATCCGGGTATGACTTCTGCCATACTGTCTTTGTTTAGTCGATTCAACTACAATGTGCACCACTGGGTGACGTGATTTTGGAAATTGAACTTTGCACAGCTCCCGACATTATTGACCTCCCTGATGATGATGAGGAGCCCGAGAGGCCTTTGACGAGGAAGAATAGGCGAGCTCCTGCAAGCGAGGCGCCACAGTCGACGCCGAGGGCAGAACCAGTCGTTCAGGACACTGGTGACGTCAATCGGGGTTGTGTTACCTTCGCCGAGCCCCTGTCGAGTGCCTTGCCTTCTTCGTTGGCTGCTCAGGCCCCTGTCGGCCTGCCTTCAGTTTTTGCGACCCATCATGTCCCAGAGGACGAAGTGAATGCTGCTAGGGAAGCCGTACGCCAGGCGGGCATTATGATGGAGAAGATGAAGACAGTGCGGGACGCCAGCCAAGCCGCCTATGATGCCAGCTCGGCTCTCCAGAGCAACGTTCAGGTTAGTCGACTATCTGAAGATTCTTTCCAAAAATCTTTGCATCTGTACACCCACTGGGTGCGTCGATTGAAGTTTTGGACTAGTGGGGGCATGCTGAGTGCACCCACTGGGTGTAGTCCCCGAGGCTACGGTGGACTGCTGGCAGTCGACTGTAGTCTTTGTATTTTGTCGAGTAAAAACCGAACTGGTAGTTTGTTTCTTCCGCTCGATCCGGTCGAGTGGAATCAGAACCGGTGGGGGCACGCAAAGTGCACCCACTGGGTGTAGTCCCCGAGACCGTGGTCGACTGCGGGCAGTCGACCGTAGTCTTAGTACTTAATGTCTTTGAAATTTTTTTTCGCTATGGAATAATTTCTCCCCTTTGATTTCAGAGATCTTGTGATCTTCGAGCTCGCTCCGCTGATTTGGAGGGGCAGCAGATTCAACTGAAACTTGACTTGGAGCTGGCCAGGACAGAGCTGCAGAAGGTCAGAGACGGCACCGCTGGTAAGACAAGTTTGTCGACTGGTTAGTTTTAGGCTCGAGCACCCTTCTGCAATTTCTGAATCAATCATCATTTCTTTGCAGAAAAACTGAGAGAAGCTTTGGCAAAAAAGGATCAGGATTTGGTTGCTGCCCAGAAGGAGGCTGACGACAGGACCGCTCTGGCCGAGCAGAAGCTGGCTTCAGTCGGCCAGTTGGAAGAAGAGAATACCAGACTAAAGACCGCTCTGAATGACTCCAACAAGGAGTGCACGCGCTGGAAGAAGGCGAATCTCGTTCAAGGCGAGAAAATGGAAGGCATTGCTCGCAGGAGGGATGACCTGGAGAGCTATCTGAGGAGTCTTGCCAAGAAGTTGTACATCAAGCTTGAAGGTGCACATTCTGTTCCGACTGATTTTTTTGTGTCGACTCGGTGTATGAAAATTGACTTATCCTTGGATCGTGAATGCAGAGTTTTGTCAGAACTTTGAAGAGCAGATTGGGCGGATCGAACCAGGTTTGGATCCAATCAACTCTCCCATGAAAGATGAAACTGTGATGAATCTGCTCCGACTGGAATCTCGCATCGACGGTGCCGTGGATTACTTGGCTCAACTGAAGGTCGCCATGTCACGGATCGACCCGGCACTTTGGCCAGAGGCTACGCTCCAAAACGATCTAGAGTCTCTGATGACTCGACTTAACGGAATCCCTGACCGAGTGCAGGAGTGGAAGAAGTCTTCTGCTCGGTGTGGCGCTGATGTGGCTCTGTCCTTGGTTCGTGTCCACTGCAAGGAGGTGCGACAAGACAAGCTGGCCGCAATCAAGGTCGCCAACACCCAGAAGCACGACTTCCGAACTTTCATGGAGACTTTCATAGCTGCCGCCACTCGGATTGCCGATGGCGTCGACCTGGATGAGTTCGTCGAGCCTGCCAGCCCTCCTCCCGCGGAGTGAACAAACTCTTATGTCCCACCTTAAATTTGCCTCGGAATGCCGAGTGGTTTTTGTAACCGTTATACTTTTTCAGGCTGCATGCCCGAGTACCTCGATCTGTGATCCAGAACCTTTAGAATTTTATCTGAACTTGGTTTACCGTTGAATATCCTCATGAATCTCCTACTGAGTGAAACCATTCTTCATTCGAGACAACTTTCTGTATTCGCAGCGCAGCCCCGAAGGAGAGGGAAGCAGTCGACCCATGTCTTGTATTTGTGGCGAAGCTCCCCAGGGGAAGGCGGCGGTCGACCCACACCCTGTTACTGCAGAGTGGGACGGAGCGCACATTGTATTTTTGGCGAAGCTCTCCAGGAGAAGGTGGCGATCGACCCACACCCTGTTACTGCAGAGTGGGACGGAGCTCACATTGTATTTGTGGTGAAGCTCCCCAGGAGAAGGTGGCAGTCGACCTGCCCCTCGTCGTCCTTGAGCATTGAGATGTGTTTCGTACTTAGGCGAGTACTGGACTGCAGGTAAGCCCCCAAGTGGGAGGATTGCTCTCCACTCGGTAGGATTTTTTCAAACTTAGGCGAGTGCCGGACTGCAGCTAAGTCTTCTAGTGAGAGAACTTAGGCAAGTACTGGACTGCAACTAAGCCCCCGAGTGGGAGGGTTGCTCTCCACTCGGTAGGATTTTTCAAACTCAGGCGAGTGCCGGACTGCAGCTAAGTCTTCTAGTGAGAGAACTTAGGCGAGTACTGGACTGCAGCTAAGCCCCCGAGTGGGAGCGTTGCTCTCCACTCGGTAGGATTTTTCAAACTTAGGCGAGTGCCGGACTGCAGCTAAGTCTTCTTAGTGAGAGAACTTAGGCGAGTACTGGACTGCAGCTAAGCCCCCGAGTGGGAGGGTAGCTCTCCACTCGGTAGGATTTTTCAAACTTAGGCGAGTGCCGGACTGCAGCTAAGTCTTCTTAGTGAGATAACTTAGGCGAGTACTGGACTGCAGCTAAGCCCCCGAGTGGGAGGGTTGCTCTCCACTCGGTAGGATTTTTCAAACTTAGTCGAGTGCCTGACTGCAGCTAAGTCTCTAAGTGGGAGAACTTAGGCGAGTACTGGACTGCAGCTAAGCCCCCGAATGGGAGGATAGCTCTCCACTCAGTAGGATTTTTCAAACTTACGCGAGTGCCTGACTGCAGCTAAGTCTCTAAGTGGGAGAACTTAGGCGAGTACTGGACTGCAGCTAAGCCCCCGAGTGGGAGGATAGCTCTCGACTCGGTAGGATTTTTCAAACTTAGGCGAGTGCCTGACTGCAGCTAAGTCTCCAAGTGGGAGAACTTATGCGAGTACTGGACTGCAGCTAAGCCCCCGAGTGGGAGGATTGCTCTTCACTCGGGATTTTTCAAACTTAGGCGAAACGGATTCACAGCTAAGCCCCCGAGTGGGAGGCTGGCTCGCCACTCGGTAGGAAACTGTTTTTACAAACTTAGGCGAAGCGGATTCGCAGCTAAGCCACCCACTGGGGGATTTCTTACGCAAACAAAAACAATAATAATCACTGGGAAAATTATAACGCTCTTGTCTTGGATGAATAAACTACATGAGTTTTTCTTATTACATCTCATCCGAGTGAGAATTCAAGTATAAAAGTGGCGGAGTAGCTCCGCATTCTAGGCTCGTGGCTCATCAATCTGGCAATCAACATTGTAGAGGTGGTATGCTCCATTGTGGAGGACTCTGGTGACTATGAAGGGGCCTTCCTAAGTAGGAGCGAGCTTGTGTGGTTTCTGCTGATCCACTCGAAGGACTAAGTCTCCTTCTTGGAAGGCTCGGCTCTTCACGTTTCTGGCATGGAATCGACGCAAGTCTTGCTGATAGATGGTCGATCGAATCAAGGCCATTTCTCTTTCTTCTTCTAGGAGATCGACCGCGTCTTGCCGGGCTTGTTCTGCTTCATCTTCTGAGTAGAGCTCGACTCTGGGAGCGTTGTGAAGCTGGTCACTCGGTAAGACTGCCTCAGCTCCGTAGACCAAAAAGAATGGGGTTCTTCCGGTCGATCGATTCGGGGTTGTCCTCAATCCCCAAAGGACTGATGGGAGCTCGTCGACCCATGCACCTGCTGCGTGCTTGAGATCACGCATCAATCGGGGTTTCAGTCCTTTGAGAATTAGGCCATTTACCCTTTCTGCTTGCCCATTCGACTGGGGGTGAGCAACCGAAGCATAGTCGACCCGAGTGCCCTGAGAGGCGCAAAAGGCCCTGAACTTGTCGGAATCGAAGTTTGACCCATTGTCTGTGATGATACTGTGCAGAACTCCATATCTGAATACCAACTCTCTGATGAAACTGATAGCGGTGCAAGCATCGAGATTCTTGATAGGCTTGGCTTCAATCCATTTGGTGAACTTGTCACTGCTACCAGCACATGAGTGAAGCCGCTCCTGCCTGTTCTCAGTGGCCCAACCATGTCCAGCCCCCAAACAGCGAAGGGCCAGGCGAGTGGAATGGTTTTCAGGGCCCACGCGGGCTTGTGCGGCATATTGGAGTAATACTGACATCCTTCACATTTGTCGACTATCTCTTTTGCCATCTCATTGGCCCTTGGCCAGTAGAACCCCACTCGGTATGCTTTAGCCACAATGGTCCGAGAGGACGCATGATGACCACAGGTCCCCAAGTGGATATCGTTAAGGATCATCTGACCTTCTTCTGGTGTAATACACTTCTGGCCGACCCCAGTCGCGCTTTCTCTATATAACTCTCCCTTTATGTAACGCCCCGAGACCGATGTGCCAGGTGTCATCCAGTTATTTGCTGTTGTTTCCTTGTCATTGCTTGCGTGTCATGCATTGCATATCATGTCATCATGTGCATTTCATTTGCATACATGTTCGTCTCATGCATCCGAGCATTTTCCCCGTTGTCCGTTTTGCAATTCGGTGCTCCGTTCTCCTCCGGTGGTCATTTCTACCTTTCTTTCATGTGTGGGGATTAAACATTTCCGGATTGGACCGAGACTTGTCTAGCGGCCTTGGTTTACTACCGGTAGACCGCCTGTCAAGTTTCGTACCATTTGGACTTCGTTTGATGCTCCAACGGTTAACCGAGGGACCGAAAAGGCCTCGTGTGTGTTGCAGCCCAACACCCCTCCAAAGTGGCCCAAAAACCCACCAAAACCTCCTCCATCATCTTGGTCGTTCGATCACGATCACGTGGCCGAAAACCACACCTCTTTTGGACTCTCCTATCTCCCTCTACCTATAAATATGTCCTCCCCGTCCATTTTCGCGGACGAAACCCTAGATCCCACCTTCTCGCGCCGACGGACACGTCCGCTCCCGCCCGGACATGTCCAACCACCGCCTCCGACGAATCCGCCGCCGCCACTTGTCATCGCGCCGCCTTCCATCGCCGCGGCCCGCTCGGCCAGATGCGGGCCCCCTAGCCCATCGAGGCGCCCTGCACCTGGAGCACCGACGCCGCTGCCTGGCTCCCGAGCTGCTCCGCCGCCTTCTTCGCGTCCGGTCGGCCGGAGCAGCGCCGGCCACCGCAAGCTCGCCGCGCGCGCCACCCGCCGTCCGCCTTCCCTGCCACGCCGTCCGCGCTCTGCCCCCGAAGGAGCTCCACCGCTGCCCGCCGCCAGATCCGGCCACGGGAGCCCGAGCCCGGTCGGATCCACCGCCCCGCCAACGACGACCTCGCCGGAGACGCCCCTCGCCGGATCTGGGCAAGGTGGACCAGATCCACCCACTCATCCAACCAAACACGGCCCGCCTCGTCCCTACACCACATCGTCCCGGTTGGAGTTGACTTTTGCGAGGGTAAAATTTCACTAAGTCCCCGAAATTCCCAGATTCATATGCCTATGTTCTTCATGCCGTAACTTTGCATCCGTAGCTCCGTTTTGGACATATAGCATATCAAAATGTTCGTCTCAGAGAGTACATCATTTCATTCCATTGCATCATTTTCACTTGAGTTCATCTTGATGCCCGAAATGTTGTTAGAAGAGTGCTACTTGAGATAATTGTCAGATCTGCTGCTCCATTTAGATATTTGTCATTTTTGCCATGATTATTGTGTGCATGATATGCCAATGAGCTCTACATATGTTTTGTTAAGGGTTTTGTCATATTTCCAGAGGTGCAGCCCATGTATTTTTGCGATGTGTGTGGTGACTAGCACAAGCTTGCAAAGTGAGGCACTTGGTAATGCTGATTTCAAGGACTTTGCATTTCCACCAAGTCCTTGGACTGTTTATCTCATATGGTCATATGTTCATGTTGTTTCCTAGTGATCCGTGCCTCTTTTGAGGATGATCAGTAAGGATGTTTTGTTAATCTTGTAGTGCTCTATCCATCCATGTCTTTGATTGCAATTATGGAGCACCCTAGCTTGAGTCAATCGAGCTCTATTTTTGCTATTTCGTGAATCTGGGCAGATTGTCTACTTGTTAGCGATTTTGCCGAGGATGTTATAGTTGATCCGTGCATGCTATGTTATTGTTCTTGCCATGTCTAGCTTGCATTTTGTGTATTCTTGATGGGTGCATGCTTAGATTGCCATGACTTGCTCTGTAGTGAGTGCATCGAGCTCGTAAACATGCCTACTTGATATCTGTTTTCAGCATGCTCCAGTTTTCACTAAGTCTAAGAACTGATTACGTTTTTGCCATGTTCACATGCTTGCAATTGTATTTTATGATCCCTTTTGGCTCAAGGTCACTAAGGGACTTTTGTTAAGCTCTTTGAGTAGCTCCATGCCATGCTTTACTTTGCCATGTTCAGGTCCTGTAGCATATAGTTTTCATGCTCCAAAGTGTGCTATCTGATCTGAAATTCCAGACAAGTGTTACTTTCACTAAGTCTGAAATTTGTTTACCAAATGCATTTTTTGCCATGCTTGTTTGAACCTGTTAATGGATGAATTGGCCGTAGCTCAGTGCTAGTGTTTTGTTAAGCTTCTTGAGTGGATCCCTGCCATGTATTTTGTTGCCATGTTTGGGTGCTGTAGTATGTTCATCTTGTTGCATTTAGATGGCTACTTGCTGTAAATCGCAGATCGGTGCCATATTTGTATTGCTTGCCATTTCCAAACCGTAACTCCGATTCCGATGATATTTATATCGATTTCAACCAAAATCACCTCACCTTTCCAGTGGCACTCTTGGATTTCCAAGTTGAGGCCAGGTTCATGCATTCCTTGTCCAATCATGCATATGCATCGCATACCGCATTCCGCATATCATACCATGGTTATGTGTTGGTTGTTTACAATGCTGTGTGCTTCTTTTCCGGTGTTTGCTTCTTCGGGTTGGTTCCGGTAACATCGCGTTTGTGAGGACCCGTTCATCTACGTCTATTTGTCTTCTTCATGGACTCGTTCTTCTTCCTTGCGGGATTTCAGGCAAGATGATCATACCCTCGAAATCACTTCTATCTTTGCTTGCTAGTTGCTCGCTCTTTTGCTATGCCTATGCTGCGATACCTACCACTTGCTTATCATGCCTCCCATATTGTTAAGCCAAGCCTCTAACCCACCTTGTCCTAGCAAACCGTTGTTTGGCTATGTTACCGCTTTGCTCAGCCCCTCTTATAGCGTTGTTAGTTGCAGGTGAAGATTGAAGTTTGTTCCTTGTTGGAACATGGAGATCGTTCCTTGTTGGAACATTGTTTACTTGTTGGGATATCATAATATCTCTTATTTAATTAATGCATCTATATACTTGGTAAAGGGTGGAAGGCTCGGCCTTATGCCTGGTGTTTTGTTCCACTCTTGCCGCCCTAGTTTCCGTCATATCGGTGTTATGTTCCCGGATTTTGTGTTCCTTATGCGGTTGGGTTATAATGGGAACCCCTTGACAGTTGCCTTGAATAAAACTCCTCCAGCAAGGCCCAACCTTGGTTTTACCATTTGCCACCTAGCCTTTTTCCCTTGGGAGTCGCGCATCCCGAGGGTCATCTTTATTTTAACCCCCCCCCCCCCCCCCGGGGGGGGGGGGGCAGTGCTTGTCTAAGTGTTGGTCCGAAATGGGCAGCCTGCGGGGCCACCTCGGGGAAACTTGAGGGCTGGTTTTACTCATAGCATGACCTATCCGGTGTTGCCCTGAGAACGAGATATGTGCAGCTCCCATCAGGATGTCGGCACATCGGGCGGCTTTGCTGGACTTGTTTTACCATTGTCGAGGATGTCTTGTAGAACCGGGATACCGAGTCTGATCGGAATGTCTCGGGAGGAGGTCTATTCCTTCGTTGACCGTGAGAGCTTGTCATGGGCTAAGTTGGGACATCCCTGCAGGGATTTGAACTTTCGAAAGCCGTGCCCGCGGTTATGGGCAGATGGGAATTTGTTAACGTCCGGTTGTAGAAAACCTGAAGTTGACCTTAATTAAAACACATCAACCGCGTGTGTAACCGTGATGGTCTCTTTCCGGCGGAGTCCGGGAAGTGAACACGGTGTTGGAGTTATGCTTGACATAGGTTGTTATAGGATCACATCTTGATCATAGTTCTTCGTTCGTGCTTTGCCTTCTCTTCTCGCTCTCTTTTGCGAACAGGTTAGCCACCATATATGCTAGTCGCTTGCTACAGCTGCACCTCATACCTTTACCTTACCCATAAGCTTAAATAGTCTTGATCGCGAGGGTGTAAGATTGCTGAGTCCCCGTGACTCACAAATACTTCCAAAACTAGTTTGCAGGTGCCGATGAGACCGTGCAGATGACGCAACCAAGCTCAGGAGGAGCTCGATGAAGATCTTGTCCTTTGTGTTGTTTCGTTCTAGTTGATCAGTAGTGGAGCCCAGTTGGGGTCGATCAGGGACCTTGTCGCATTTGGGGTTCTTTTATTTTGGTTCCGTAGTCGGACCTTGATTGTATTTGGATGATGTAATGCTTTATTCATGTAATTGTGTGAAGTGGCGATTGTAAGCCAACTATGTATCTTTCCCTTATGTATTACGTGGGTTGTGTGAAGATTACCTCACTTGCGACATTGCTTTCAATGCGGTTATGCCTCTAAGTCGTGCTTCGACACGTGGGAGATATAGCCGCATCGAGGGCGTTACACTTTGTGACTGTAAAGGCCTTTGATCGACGGACGATCTGTCGAGCCTCTTCTTCGTCTTCTGGGAGTTCTTTCCTTAGGATGTACGCGATGTACGGTTCTGTCCAGACGGGAGTGATAACCAACACTTCCATGATCAGATCAACCACAGTTGGAACTTCAACTTTAGTCGGATCCGTGGCGCTTTTTGGCTACGGGGCCTCTTCAGTGAAGGGATCCTCCTGGACTGATGGTGTGTGGATGTGTTCCAAAAACACATTGCTGGGAATGGCTTCTCTTTTGGAACCTATTTTTGCCAAATCATCAGCTGCTTGATTTTTCAGTCGGGGTATGTGATGAAGCTCTAACCACTCGAATTTCTTCTCCAGCTTTCTCACTGCATTGCAATAACCAGTCATGGCTGGACTTCTGACATCCCATTCCTTCATCACCTGATTAACCACCAAATCTGAGTCGCCATAGACCATGAGGCGACGGACGCCGAGTGAGATGGCCATGCGCAACCCATATAAAAGTGCTTCGTATTCTGCCTCGTTATTGGAGGAATCAAAGTGGATTTGAAGAACATATCTGAGTTTATCTCCTCTGGGGAGACCAACACCACTCCGGCACTGGAAC
This sequence comes from Triticum monococcum, assembly GCA_034509565.1. Lineage (NCBI taxonomy): Eukaryota > Viridiplantae > Streptophyta > Magnoliopsida > Poales > Poaceae > Triticum > Triticum monococcum. Next base: position 635,104,275 of record CM067847.1, on the reverse strand, counting down.
CACTCAGCATCTTGGAGCCATCGAAGAACATAGTCCAATGCTCCGAGCGAATCTGAGTCGGCAACTGTTGTTCAATCCACTCGGTGACGAAATCTGCGATTGCCTGGGACTTGATAGCTTTCTTTGCCTCAAACTTGATATCTATGGGAAGGAGTTCAATCGCCCATTTTTCCACTCGACCAGTTGCATCTCTATTATGCAGGATATCTGACAATGGAGCATCGCTGACGAATGTAATGGAATGATCAGAGAAGTAATGAGCAACTTTCTTGGTGGTCATATAAATCCCATATACAAGCTTCTGATAGTGAGGATATCTTTGCTTCGACGGGGTCAAGACTTCAGAAATATAATATACTGGGCGCTGAACTTTGAAGGTTTTCCCTTCTTCTTCCCGCTCGACCGTAAGTACCGTACTGACGACTTGTCCTGTGGCTGCAATGTAAAGCAACAAAGGCTCTTTGCTGATTGGGGCAGCAAGCACCGGCTGGGTGGAGAGCAGAGCTTTGAGCTCTGCAAACGCTGCATCAGCTTCAGGAGTCCACTCGAACTTGTCGGACTTTTTCATCAATCGGTAAAGAGGCAATGCCTTTTCACCGAGACGAGATATGAATCGACTTAGGGCGGCCAAGCAACCAGTAAGCTTCTGGACGTCGTGCACTTGCACAGGGCTTTTCATTCGGAGTATAGTGCCAACTTTTTCTGGATTGGCGTCGATTCCCCGTTCGGAAACGAGAAAACCGAGTAACTTTCCGCCAGGGACTCCGAATGTACACTTTGATGGATTAAGCTTGATATCATACCTCCTGAGGTTGGCAAAGGTTTCAGCAAGGTCAGTCAGTAGGTCGGAACCCTTCCGTGACTTGACCACAATATCATCCATGTATGCTTCCACGTTCCGACTGATTTCAGTGAGTAAACACTTCTGAATCATCCTCATGAATGTGGCTCCGGCATTCTTGAGGCCGAACGGCATGGTAACATAATAGAAGCACCCGAATGGAGTGATGAAAGCTGTCTTGATCTCGTCAAGTCCATAAAGACGGATCTAATGGTACCCGGAATAGGCGTCTAAGAAAGACAGTCGCTCACATCCCGCAGTCGAGTCGACTATCTGGTTGATGCGGGGGAGAGGAAAATGATCTTTCGGGCAGGCCCGATTGATATGTTTAAAGTCAATGCACATGCGAAGTGACGTGTCCTTCTTGGGGACCATGACAACGTTGGTGAGCCACTCGGAGTGGTAGATTTCTCGGATGAACTCCGCTACTAAGAGCCGAGCCACCTCCTCGCCAATAGCCTTTCTCTTTTGGACGGCGGACCATCAGAAATGTTCCTTGACAGGTTTTACTTTTGAGTCGACTCTCAGGCGATGCTCAGCCAGCTCCCTGGGAACACCTCGCATGTCAGAAGGCTTCCATGCGAAAATGTCCCAGTTCTCACGGAGGAACTGGATGGGCGCTTCTTCCTATTTGGAGTCGAGTGTTGTCGAGATATGAGTCGGGGCGGCACTGTGATCGGTCGGGTGGATGTGAGTTGTCTTCGTATCGCCAGTCGACTGGAAAGCTGATTCTGTAGCGGGCTTCTTGGCTCGCAACAAATCACTCGGGTCTGCAGTCTTCTGGTATTCCTGTAACTCCACCACTGCCATCTATGCGTCGGCAATCTTCGAACCTTTCTGAAAACATTCTTCCGCTTTCTTCCGATTGCCCATAATGGTGATCACACCTTTGGGGCCAGGCATCTTCAATTTGAGATACACGTAACATGGTCAGGCCATGAAGCGTGCATGAGTCGGCCTGCCCAAAATAGCGTGATAGGCACTCTGGAAGTCTACAACTTTAAATGTCAACTTTTCTTTGCGGTAATTCTTGGAATCACCAAAAACCACATCAAGAGCAATCTGGCCGAGTGATTCATCGTTCTTCCCAGGAATGACTCCATGGAAACTCATGTTGCTGGCACTGAGTCTAGACATCGGAATGCCCATCCCTTTCAATGTCTCAGCGTATAATATGTTCAAACCACTGCCACCATCCATCAGGACTTTGGTCAGTCGAGTGCCTTCAACAACTGGGTCGACCACCAAAGCTTGCCTCCCAGGGGTGGCGATGTGCGTTGGGTGGTCGGACTGGTCGAATGTTATGGTAGTCTGAGACCATTTCAGGTAACTAGGTGTTGCCGGAGCGACCATATTCACCTCTCGGTTAATAACTTCCAGTCGACTTTTGCTCTCAACATCAGCAAAAATCATCAGGGTGGAATTGACTTGAGGGTATCCGTCGTCACTGTCTTCTTTGTCCTCGACCTTGTCCGACTCCTTTTCCTTACCCTTGGGCTGCTTTCCCTGGAACTGTTGGATCAAGAGTCGACACTGCCGAGTGGTATGTTTCGGGTAAATGAAATTACCCTCTTCATCTTTCTTTGTGTGGACGAGACATGGTAAGTCCAACACATCATTTCCCTCATGGTCTTTTACCTTTTTGGGGTTCCAAGGCCCTTTAGACTTTCCTTGGGCCAAAGCTAAGGCTTCCCCGGGAGCCGCTGGCTCGGCTTTCCGCTTCTGTTTCCGATTGGAATTGCCTCCGGTTTCTTGGGCGACTGACTTGAGCTTGCCACTCCTGAGTTGATCCTCATCTTCACCATTAGCGTACTTGGTGGCAATCTCCATCATCTGATTCAGGGACATATCCCCGGTTCGACCGAATTTCAAATTCAGTTCTCCGTACTTGACGCCTTCCTTGAAGGCACAAACCGCTTGGTGGTCAGGCACATTCTCCACCGAGTGATGTAACGTGATCCATCTCTGGATGTAATCCCTCAAAGTTTCATTCGGCTTTTACACACAAGACCGCAGTTCCGTCAGTCCTGCCGGTCGCTTGCATGTGCCTTCAAATGTGGTGACGAACACTCGGGAGAGATCTTCCCAAGTGTAAATGCTGCTAGGTGCTAACTGGTTTAGCCACGCTCTGGCCGAGCCCTCCAACATGAGAGGCAGGTGCTTCATGGCCACTTCATCATTGCCGCCGCCAATCTGGACGGACACTCGGTAGTCCTCAAGCCAAGTATCGGGCTTGGACTTGCCAGTGAACTTACTGACTCCAGTCGTCAACCTGAAGTTGGGAGGAATCACAGCAGCCCTGATGGCTCTACTAAAGCACTCTGGCCCCGAAACATGTACTCTGCTGCTGGTAGGTGCATCTCTATCGTGGCCCTCTTGGTGAGCCCTGTTTCTGTCGACCAGACCTTGGACGAGGATGGATCTCACGTCAAAGCCTGGCCCTATAGGGTCGACTGGAACCCTTCGCCCACCACTATGAGGGCGCATGTCATCCTGCTGGTGAGGCACATACGACCCACTCCTCGGGGGAGGCGTGGGCACTCGACATCGACCGTCACCATCGACTCGGTGATCATACTACTCATGGTTCCCATACTGGTCACGCCGGTCTGCACGTCCCTCATGCCTCGGGGGCGATCTCAGGCTGTGGGCCGACTGGACTGTGTCCGCGGCAACGGATCTGCTGTGAATTCTGTTCCGCGACTGAGAAACAGCGGAATTCTGATCTCCTACTGCCCGGAGTAACGCTCTGATCTGCAGAAAGCGTCTGCCAGCCTCCGACTGGGATGGCTGAATTGACTCCGCTATACGGGCCGCAGCCGCTAAATTATGAATTGGAGTTCGATATACCTGCGGGGGCGGGAAGAGCTGACGTCGACTGGATTCGGGAACCCGTTGTTGCGCACGCTCGTCGAGTGCTCGCTGGAGGTTCTCCAATCGAGTGCGCTCGGCCAGGTTTGCCAGGCACACGTCCTCCAAGGCACGAGCCTCGGGGTTTTCTCCAACGATAGGAGTGGGCAGCGCATCCACGTTCCGGCGGCGAAGTTCTTCTCTCTGCAGCGACGTGAGAGGCTCGGGAAGATACTCCTCATGGGGACGCGATGGGTCGCCTCCTCCCGCGCCTCCGTCGGTGCGGGTAAAACCGGGGGGACTAGGCGGTCCATCGACCATCAGAACCTCCGCCGCCGGATCGCTGCTGTCACTTTCGGATGCAGTCTCTTCGGAGCCAGTCGAACAGGCCGTAGAGGGATTCGTCGGGCTCGATCGCCGCGACTTGAGGGGTGGCCGGCTGACGTGCCACCGCGTGTCTCACCCACCGCTGAAGTCTCGACCAGCCGGAGCGCTTGCGCCGACGGGAAACGGGGAGGGAGGACAACACAGGAGCCGACCGATAGGGGGTCGACGGTTGCCGCAGGAGAACCCCGCGGACGCACGCGCTAAAGTGCGTTGCCCCGCGGACAGGGAGTGCGTCGACGTTGAGCGGAGCCTCCTGAAGCCAGGCGGAGTCGTCGGCGATGAACATGAGCGCGCCGAGACGGATCTCGCGGCCCTCCACCAAAACTCCGTTGAAAACCATGATGATTCGGGTCGGAAAAGATCGCAACTCCTCCAACAAAACGCTAAAACACCCGCCCCATGGTGGGCGCCAACTGTCATGGTTCTAAGTCTGACAGTGATGTAGGGGGGTAAGGATGGAGAGGCAAGATCTTAGCTATGGAGAAGTTGTAAGAACGCAAGGTTTACGAGTTCAGGCCCTTCTCGGAGAAAGTAATAGCCCTACGTCTCGGAGCCCGGAGGCGGTCGACTGGATTATGTGAGTATGAGTTACAGAGGTGCGAGCCCTTGTCTCGGAGGAGGGGGGTGGCTTATATAGAGTGCGCCAGGACCCGGGCCAGCCCACATTACGAACGGTTCAATGTACATTAAGGCAGGGCGTTACTGATACACTAGTAATAAAGTGCTATGATGACCATAAAAGCTACTTAATGACCGACCGTTAGCGTGCGGAGTGACTTTAGGTCTCCTGGCCGTCGAGTGGTTGGATCTTGGTCGAGTGATTGCTTCTTGGTCGAGTGTCTTCGAGTCTGTCGAGTGTAACACCTCCAAGTTGATTGAAAGGTGATTTCTTCTAGAGACGTCCTTGGGTAGGGCAGTTAGGACAGGTCCGTGACCCTACCCTAGGTACATAGCTTCATCAGTTGGCCCTACTATGAACCTTTCCCGAACAATTGTGTGATGATAAACTTTCCTGACCGATTGTTCGGTGGTACTTTATTTGCCGACCGACTTTCTGTTGGCCCTGCCATAAACCTTTCCCTACCGACAGTCTGATGGCAGTACATTTGCCGACCGACTCCCTCTCGGCCCTGCCATAAAACTTTCCCTACCAACAATAGAACATTGTTATCTTTTGCCGACCAACAGTTCGAACATTTATGTAAATGTAACTAACTGAAAGGAGGAAACATTTATGTTTCAAGCACAAGACACGTGATTGGTTTACAAAATGATAGATGCATGTCCGACGATTCATTGTTTGCTCCTTTACACAAAATACCCAGTTGACAAGACACCATAAAGGTTTACAAAATGATAACTAAAAGACACATTGTATTTGCTCCATTACACAAAATGTTTAGCTGATGCAAACTGCCATCTTCATGGTTCCTTCCTGGTCCTCTTGTATGTCATTCCTATAAAGGATAAAAGGGTCACAAGTGAATTCATGCATTCATAGAGATAATGGGAAAAATAATAATTGTATAAAGCATCAATGGCAAAAACAAACTGGGATTTTGGTATTATAAAAACAGGGAATGTTCTAATTATAATCTGTGATGTGTTAGACATTATAAAGCATCAATGCCACACCGACCCACCATATAGCATGCATCAATCTCCTCAAGTCGTAGACCAAGAAGTATATTAAATGGAACAGGAGCATATGCATCATCTGGCCAAAGGGAAACAATTTAACATGTCCAGACACCCAATTATTGGGAGAACACATCCACCAACGGACACACGAAAGTCATTTTTGAATAAAAGACTGCACTAGTTTTCTTTTTTTTTTCTTCTCTGGGTGGAAAAGATCGCACTTTGCTGGACTAGATGGCAATACATTATGCAAAATGATTACTATCTAATACACAGCTTGGAGTTTCAATGATGACTGCAGCATGCCCCGGGAAAAGCATTCTCAAAAACCCGCGTACATCAAGAGGTTATACATACTTTACCTATGTTAGAAATGAATCTCACGGAGAAGAATATATTCACAATCATTTCTAATGCAGTATACTAAGCACACGAGGACTTGCAAAATACCAAACAAAAAGCATCTGAACTTACACTGCACCTGACTATTATATTCATAAAAGCATCTATACTTCAGTGCCACAAATTATATTAAATTGATGACCATCCTCTTATCTCACTTCACTAAGTTGTGGCAATTGCGGGACAGATGGGGGCGAATTAACAATGACCTTTTTAGAACTAATTAACCTGCTTATGCCATACGCATGGTAGGATCACCGTTAAGCACCTGACTAGCTACTGCTCAGGATTTAGAAACTGAAAAGATTTCTCCTATACAGTTGTTAGGATCGAGGAGGTATGCACATAAATTAATTTTCAAATAGATATCAGCGCTTTAAATGGAATATCATGAAGCTTTCGTTCCCCACTAAAAAACTAAGCGAAATTTATCTCAAGAATGCTCACTTATGATAACCAAGAGAAACTATCTATGCATATAAGTGTTTTAGAAGCAACAATATAATACTGGCAACCCAGGATATAAGTTCCATTTGTTTCATCCATCACTATACATTTAAATTTCCATGGATTGACAGTACTGACCACAATTCACATGCAAAACACTATGTAAAAACTGCAAATACACTAGGAATCCTACTTGATTGAATCTTGATGCACAGCAAATGGAGTAGTAACAAATTAAAGCCCTTAGCTACACCACTGGTCCTTTGCTTCTTTTTTTTCTAAAACTTGCAAGCATTTCATATGTGAGTGCAGACCTTTTTTTTGTTCAGTGAATCACATGCTGCTAGAAATAATAAAAGCCCTTAGCTAGCTTCATGCCATATCTTAAAATGCATCATTACACCAATATGAGTTGCTCTGCAATTTACAGATAAACAGTACGAGATGTATTCAGAAATAAGTAACAAATTTCTTCATGGATACATTGGCCTTATAAAGCTGAACTGTCTACAATTGTGAAACCATTCTCATTGCAAAATTGCAAATAAAAGATGTTGTAAGTTTATACAAGCCTAAGAGTAGAACCCCTTAACTGAACTATTTTGGAAATTACAGAACTACTAAAGCAAATTTATAGTGAAAATAAAACTCTAAAATCTTGCATGACTGTCGAAATACAAATGGCTAGAAATACATGTATTTTATCATGATTCCAGAAAAATGTACTAAGTACTACAGAACTATTGTTGCAAAATTATGGAGAAAAAAACGTTGTAAGTTAATACAAGCCTAAGTGTAAAACCACTAAAGAACTGAAATAATCTACAAGCTTCACAGAACTAATGTTGCAAAAATACAGAAATACAACAGTAAATATATATAACCATGAGTGATGCTATGTCTTCCTACCAAAAATCCTTGATTGGTGCTATGTCTTCCTACCGAAAATCCTTCTACCGGAATTGGGGCATTGAGACTAACAATTTAGCAAACACTTGCAGTGTGTTGTCCTATAGCAAGAAATAAATAGGAGGGACAGGAACAAGGAAGGATTGGATGTGGGGAGAGAAAAAGTAAATGATACCTTGTTGTTGGCTGGAAAGAGTAGCGAAGCTCTAGCCTCTAGGTCAATATCGTCCTTGTAGAAGTCATCGACAAAGAGGTCTATTTCCGCCATCTTGCAGAGCCTGTGCATGGTGTGTCTCAACTCTCACCTGGTTCAGAGGGATGAAGATTTAATATACTCCGCTGTTTGCAAGAATTCTACAATGCTTAACTAAAAATCTGAAACATTAGTATGATTATTTGGACTTTTTGTGGAACCTGAAGCTAGTTCTCAGGGTTGTCCCTCGTATCAAAGCACAAATATGTGGATAAATTTATATATATAGAAAGTAATGAATTTTCATTGGAATAATACCCTTCTATTGACCTTCAAGTCCTATGAAATCAAAAATCACAACTCACAAGCTCTAAAGTTCACAAATCAATCAGAACCAGTTCATAAAAAAGTAGCTAATTAAGGATTGCTACAACAATACAGAAAGAAATACCTATAGTACAGATTTTTTTTTGCAATCATATCATCAAGCTTGTTCTTCTCAAGTTCTCATCCTCTCATATCCAGAAATCAAATGAGTGGTAGCCAGGCCTTAGACTACATTTCCGGCTACCCCATTAGCAGATAGATCCCATGTTTTTAATGTTCTGCTTGAGCTTGAGTACTATCCCAAGTCATGGCAGATCTAAACGGAAAAGGGAAAAGCAAATAAATCAACTAACGGAAGCACCGATTGGGGAGGGGTGGAGAGGGAGAGGAAAGTGAGAAGAACACTCACCGTCGGGGGAGGGGAAGCACCGGCAGTCAATGGCCAGATCCTTCTTCAAACGAACCGGCGGGCGCAGATCGGAGGAAGCCCAGGGCGTGGCAGCGGTGGTGGTGGCGCCTGGGTGATGAGCGAGGGTGCGAGTGCTCTCTCTCTCTCTCGCAGGTGACCCACCTCTCTCTCTCTCTCTCTCTCTATCTATCTTTCAGCCCCAGATCTGAGAGGGATGGCAGCATCCACCACCGCGCCTTGGCCTCTCCCCAAACTCCAGCGCACTAGCTAGGGTTAGAAGTGTTTGGGGGCTAAGCAGTGGGGATGAAGGAGGATGAAGAAGACAGGGCAGCAACCGTGCTACCGCGGTGGCGGCGTGCTGGAGACGGCGGGCGGTCGGTGGTGTGCGGGCTGCCAGATAGCTAGCGGTCGGCGGCGGCGCCGGAGGGAGTGCGTGAGGGGATTTAGGTTTGGGGAATTTAGTCGTGGGTGCATGAGGGGATTTAGATTTTGGCCCGCGTGCGCAAAGATGGGCCGACCCAATTGGCAACCAGCAGTCGGTCGGTCTATCCCGACCGATAGTCCAACATAAAATATCCAAGTATTGCCAACCAACAATTGGACACGATACATAAGTATTGCCGACCAACAGTTCGTTAGAAGTTTTTCCAGCTAACAGTCTGTTGGCGAAATTAACTCTTCCCAACACACACCGGTAGGGAAATCTGGTGGATGGCGTAGTGGTTTCAGACTTCGAAAAGGAATAGGTATGTGGTATGGTAAGTAAACCGACTCCAAAATAGTTCTAATAACAATTTTTCTCTGTTTTGAAATATTTAAGAAAATAGGAAAAAAAAAGAAGCAGTCCGGAAAGGACACGAGGTGTCCACGAGGGTGGAGGGCGCGCCCTACCCCGTGGGCACCCCCTACCTCATGGGTACATCGTGTGCCCTCCGGACTCTGTTTTCTTGCACGATACTTCTTATGGTCGATAAAAATACATTATATAATCTTCCGAAGGTTTTGACCACCGTACCACGACACAATCCTCTGTTTTTGTTTCGAGCTGTTTCTGCTGCAGGTTTAGAGCAAGAAGTCATCTCAATACTTTGACGGAGAAAGCTATGTCTGACATCTCATTGCTGACCCAAAGACCTATGGGGACCTGTCTCCTTATGGTCGAACTACGGATGATGAGGAGGATGCTCATTGGATGAGGATCGATGATTCAAGTTCGGAGGAGGAGGATGTCCCTCTACCTCAACCTGGGGATTTGCACGTGAAGTTCAAGAAGTCTAGGCTCCCTAAGAGGGCTAACCGGTCCAATAACCGATCTATTCCTTCTCGTTTTTGGCAAAACAGCAAAGGAGATTTATGTGACAAGATCTTGAAGCTGGAGTCGGAGGTCCATAATTTAAAGTAGGAAATTGCTCTCCTAAACTACAATATGAAAAGGCTGAAGGCACAATTGTCATCACCACCAAAGGAGAACTGAGTATCGGGTATGGGCACTGCCCTTGGTAACTACCAAGCTTGGGGGAGTGAGGGAGTCCTGAATTAGGGGGTGTCCGGATAGCCGGACTATAACCTTTGGCCGGACTCTCGGACTGTGAAGATATAAGATTGAAGACTTCGTCCCGTGTCCGGATGGGACTTTCCTTGGCGTGGAAGGCAAGCTTGGCAATATGGATATGTAGATCTCCTCCCATTGTAACCGACCTTGTGTAACCCTAACCCTCTCTGGTGTCTATATAAACAAGAGGGTTTTAGTCCGTAGGACACAACAACCACAACATACAATCATACCATAGGCTAGCTTCTAGGGTTTAGCCTCTCTGATCTCGTGGTAGATCTACTCTTGTACTACCCATATCACCAATATTAATCAAGCAGGACGTAGGGTTTTACCTCCATCAAGAGGGCCCGAACCTGGGTAAAACATTGTGTCCCCTGCTTCCTGTTACCATCCGGCCTAGACGCACAGTTCGGGACCCCCTACCCGAGATCCGCCGGTTTTGACACCGACATTGGTGCTTTCATTGAGAGTTCCTCTATGTCGTCACCTTTAGGCTCGATGGCTCCTCCGATCATCAACAACGATGCGGTCCAGGGTGAGACCTTTCTCCCCGGACAGATCTTCGTGTTCGGAGGCTTTGCACTGCAGGCTAATTCGCTTGGCCATCTGGAGCAGATTGAAAGCTACACCCCTCACCATCAGGTCAGATTTGGAAGTTTGAACTACATGACCAACATCTGCAGAGACTTGATCTTCGACGGATTCGAGCCACAGCCGGGCGCGCCGCACTGTCACGATGGGTATGACCTAGCTCTGCCGCCGAACAGTACCCTAGAAGCCGCGCCCGCATCAGCTCCGACCCTTAGCTCGAAGCCAACTGCGCCAATCGAGGATGGGTGGCTAGACACTGCCTCGGGGGTTGCAGTCTGATCGGCGATCAAGCCGAACACCAGCCTAATCCTCTGCGAGGCCCGTGACTCCAAGGTGCCGGACTCTTTTCCGGACTCCGAACCTTCCGCGCCCCTGCCAATCGAATCCGATTAGGCGCCGATCATGGAATTCACCGCCGCGGATATCTTTCAGCACTCGCCCTTCGGCGACATTCTGAACTCACTAAGGTCTCTCTCTTTATCAGAAGAGTCCTGGCCGGATTATGACTGGCAGGATTGGTATGCGGACGACGAAGAAAGTCGACACCCACCCACCACCCACTTCGTAGCCACTGTCGATGATCTAACCGACATGCTAGACTTCGGCTCCAAAGACATCGACGATATGGACGACGATGTAGGAGACGAACAGAAACCAGTGCCCACATGGCACTGGACAGCCACCCCATCCTATGGCGTATACATGGTGGGCACACTAAAAGAAGACGACGACAAGGAACGGAAGGACGCAACGAAGGCTTGTCCCCTCGAGAAGCAGTCAAAGCGGCGGCGTAAGCGCTGCCCCAAATCCCGCCTCGGCAGAAATAACGATCATACAGACCCAGCGTTGGAGCAGGGCGAACCACTGCCGGACCACGGTAATATGGAGAATCAAACCGAACACACCGATTCTGTCAAAGATAATAGTCCGGATGACATAACGCCGGACAGGCACCCGGAGCAACAGAATGCCCGTTAAAGGCTTGTTGCCACTGCGAGGAGTCTGAAAAAGCAGAAGCAAAGGCTCAAGGCTGCACAGGACACACTCCAAATCAGATGGAGTAAAGTACTCAACACAACAGCGAAGTATGGTGGTAATCGCCCCACCAAGAGCTACCCGAAGCGGAAGTTGCTACCCGAATTCGATGAGGAGGCCCTAGATCCCCCACAAACAAAAATCAAAACGGCCACCTGGCCGGATAGACGACCTCAAGGTCAACATAGAGAGGCAAACAACGCCACTCACAAGCCAATACGCGATCCACGCGAGGGCTCGCACCAAAAGGACGGCGCAACCAGATCCATCTATGGACCACGCAAGCGCGCCCCAGCATATGATGTAACTCAACACAACAGCAAAGTATGGTGGTAATCGCCCCACCAAGAGCTACCCGAAGCGGAAGTTGCTACCCGAATTCGATGAGGAGGCCCTAGATCCCCCACAAACAAAAATCAAAACGGCCACCTGGCCGGATAGACGACCTCACGATCAACATAGAGAGGCAAACAACGCCACTCACAAGCCAATACGCGATCCACGCGAGGGCTCGCACCAAAAGGACGGCGCAACCAGATCCATCTATGGACCACGCAAGCGCGCCCCAGCATATGATGTAACACAACAAACATCAGAACAACGCGGTACACCCAGATACAGGGGTGCCGCACACCCCCTATGTTTCACCGATGAGGTGCTGGACCATGAATTTCCAGAGGGATTCAAACCCGTAAACATAGAGGCATACGACGGAACAACAGACCCTGGAGTCTGGATTGAGGACTATATGCTCCATATCCATATGGATCGAGGAGATGATCTCCACGCCATCAAGTACTTACCCCTCAAGCTCAAAGGGCCAGCTCGGCACTGGCTTAAAAGCCTCCCCGAAAACTCCATTGGAAGCTGGGAAGAGCTCGAAGACGCTTTTCGGGCAAATTTTCAAGGGACTTATGTCCGACCCCCGGATGCGGACGATTTGAGTCATATAACTCAACAGCCCGGAGAGTCAGCCCGAAAGCTTTGGAACATGTTTCTTACTAAGAAGAACCAAATAGTTGACTGTCCGGACACCGAAGCCTTGGCAGCTTTTAAGCATAGCGTCCGCGACGAATGGCTTGCCAGACACCTCGGCCAAGAAAAGCCGAGAACAATGGCAGCATTACCAAGCCTCATGACCCTCTTTTGCGTGGGTGAGGACAACTGGCTAGCCAGATGCAGCACCAGTGACCCAAGCACATCCGAAGTTAGAGATGAAAACAGGAAATCACGACGCAGCAAAAATAATAAGCGTCGGAATAAAGAAGACATCCCGAAGAGCACGGCGGTAAACGCCGGATTCCAAAGCTCTCGGCCAGGTCAGCAAAAGCCGCCCTCTAAAGGCGCCAGAGATGAACTGTCCAGCCTGAACAAAATTCTGGACCAAGTATGTCAGATCCATAGCACCCCTGGTAAACCCGCTAATCATACCCACAGAGAATGTTGGGTCTTCAAGCAGTCCGGCAAGCTCAACGCCGTATACAAGGGGGAGGATACACCAAGTGAAGATGAGGATGAGCCTCTCAAGCAAGACACTGGGGAACAAAAGAAGTTTCCATCAGAAGTCAAAATAGTCAACTTATTACACGTGATCAAGGGAAGCAAAGCGGCCCTCCCAGATAAATATGCCCAAGGGCCTATCACCGTGAAATCCTACCACTGGTCGGCTCAACCGGTCACTTTCGACCATTGTGATTACTCAGCAAGTATCCGGCGTGCAGGATGGGCTCCCCTGGTATTAGACCCAATAATTAATGAATACCACTTTACACGAGTCCTGATGGACGGTGGCAGCAGTTTAAACCTGATATACCAGGATACAATGCGCGCAATGGGGATAGACCCAACGAAAATCCGCCTTGGCAACACTACCTTTAAAGGAGTAACGCCAGGCCCAGGGGCTCACTACACAGGCTCCCTGCTACTAAAAGTTATATTCGGCTTCCCCGATAACTTCCGTAGCGAACATTTAACCTTCCACATTGCTCCGTTCCAAAGTGGTTATCCAGCACTACTTGGACGCGAAGCTTTTGCTCGCTTTAATGCAATACCGCATTACGCTTCCCTCACGCTCAAGATGCCCGGTCCATGTGGCATCATTACAGTGAACAGAAATATTGAGCGATCTTTGCGCGCCAAAAAGAATGCGACTGCCTTAGCAGCCACACACTAAAAACGACCTCACCAACTAAAGCATTCGATAGGTCATCAAGACCACAGACAAGGTTAGACGAGTCCGGCGCAGCTATATGTAATTCATACCGGATTGAGGGCCACACCCCTATTACAAATACAAGAGGCTCAATGCGTGCAGACAAGTGGCAATTTTTTACTCATTTTTTACATGGTTTCTTTAGAAAAACAACCTTTTTGCACGACAACTTTTTCACCTAAGTTCCTCTCTTTTACAGATGACCATCGTGCTACACCCGTCCATACATCACAACAGAGACACAGGCGCAGACGTGCAGCAGGGACCCGCTCCAAGGATTCTTTTTAGATTAAGACCCTGCGTAAACCTTTTTTACTGTCTCTTGTTGATACACATCCCTCGAATTCTCAGCACGCTTGAGAAGGATGCTGACGTCTTAGCATATGGCCACATCAGAATAATGCACGTACCTGGACACAAGGGGCTTCTTACAAAGAGCACTATTTAGGCCCGGTTTATACCATAAAGACTGAATACCTTAGGGAGTGTTCGGCGTCGCAAGTTTGGCCTTATATGCATCAGCTCCGAATCATTGTCTTTGGTCAAATGTTGGGTTTGCCCGGCTCTTGTGTTTTGGTGCCTTACGTTCTACTTTATCGGCTAAGGCAGCACCAGGAGAACTACTGCGATTGTGCCCTGGTTCATCCGGACGAGCACCTCAGTAGAGAAAGCCGAAAACTGACTGTCATGATATAGCGCGAGACTGGTCAACGACTCGATGACCTATCGGAATGTTAGAATTCCTCCGCCTTAACGAAGGGCCATTTTCCGTCTAGGCATGTACGCACCCCGAGATCGGGAGAGTGTGGAGCCACCAGGGGCTATCTAGTAGCCCCACTGTCAAACTCCTATGGCTAAGTGAAAGTGTTAAAGCATTATAGTCCGATGGCCTCGTTCGCTGCGCTATCACCTCCTTAATAGGACCAAGACGTTGGGTTAAGCGTGAACACGTGTCTTCTGCGAACACCTCCGCATTATATGCGTGGGGGCTGAAGCCGACGACTGCAATTTTTCAGGTTATACACCTGTATACATAAACGGCCGCACAGGAGGCATCATATTACTTTCAGGCAAAAGTATAAACACACCCTTACTACATGTCATAAAAACATTGTGTTTACAATGGGAATACATGTCATTCAAACATAATATTCTTTGAGCATTGGGATTCTATCAAACGAGCACCCTCAAGAACCTCTTCAAAATAGTGCTTGGCAGCTACTCGGCCTATGGCCGAACCTTGCGCCGCAACAGTGGTAGCATCCATCTCCGCCCAGTATGCCTTGACACGCGCAAAGGCCATCCGCGAGCCTTCTATGCACGCCGACCTCTTCATCGCGTTGATGCGCGGCACTGCACCAAGGAACTACTACACTAAGTTGAAATAGCTGTTCGGCTTCGGCTTCTCCGACCACAAATGATCTACAACAGACCTCATGGCGAGTCCGGACAACCTATTGAGTTCGGCCCATTCGGCTAGCTGATCAGTCAAGGGAAGCAGACGCTATGGAACATTGAATTGCGACCAGAATAGCTTATCCACTTCACGATCTGATTGATCTTGGAAGTATTCGACCACATCGACAGCGCTCACCGCCAAGTCCATATATGCGTCTGCCGAACTCCACAATCGATCCAGAGGGGCATAGCGCGGATCTCTGAACTTCCTCCGCAGCAGAAAGGGCTTCCCAGCCGCAATATCCCCGACTTCGCGCAGCTCCTCCTTCTTCGCCCTCATAGCAGAGCGACTGTCTTTGGTCGCCATAGTGGCCTTCTCAAGGTCCGCTGCCTTCACTCGGTTCTCTTCTTCAAGGACCTGGCAACGGTTGGCAGTGCCTTTTAATTCTACGGCCATCTTGGCCATCTTTTCTTTGCTTTCGCAATGGGCGGCCTTCTCGGCTCTTAACTCTTCGACCGCCTTCAAAGCAGCCGCATTACTAACCCTCGCTTGTTCCTTGGCTCGGGCGAGTTCCGCCTGAAGGGTCTCCACGGTGACAGCTCCATCTGCAGTCACAACATATTAAAGATACTGGCATCATGCTGCTCTTATTGTGTGACATTCACCAGAAAACATTAGTTACCCTGTGATTCATCAAGCCGCTTGTTAACAAGCTCGATGTCGACATCTGCCGCATCCAGTTGCCGTTTTAATTCGGCAAACTCACTAGTCCGGCTAGCCGCCGGAGCTTCCACCACCTGCACATAAAGGCAGTCTGGTTATTGCCTGGGACTATGATCCTCTGTTCACCGCTATTCTCGACGACAACCAGAGTCTCAGGGGCTACTATCTACACAGGGCACACCTAACATGTGCGGTACTATCACATACTATTTCACGTACCTCAAAGCCTGTTAGTAGACTCATAAAGGCTTCATGTAATCCGCTTTCGGTGGACGAAATTCTTTCCATCACCGTACCCATCAGCGTACGGTGTTCTTCTGAGATGACCGCTCGCCCCAACAGCTCCCTCAGAATGTTCGACCGCATACCAGACGATGCCGGACTCTTTTGTTTGCTCGCTTCGAGAGCCGGACGCTGGGGACTTCGAGGGTCTATGGGATTATCTTCTGGCCTCACCGGATCCGGAGAGGCCCTCCGTGACGACAGCTCAGGGTCGCCCGCTTCTTGAGCGGAGGAGTCCGGGGGAGGCGTTTCGCTCTCCATCATCTCCGGAAGAAGATCCCCTGAAGACGAGCTCAGCTGAGAAGGGCTAAGACCCGAACTGCAAGATATATGCGACGGTTATTTTCTCAAAAGAAAGATAGTATACCTTCACTATTAAAGTATTTTTTGGATCACTTACGACTCGTTGGAGGGCTGATCCCCCCGCGGACTTTGTGCGGCAAGAGCACCACCCGAGGCAGGACCCTCTGTTGGAGACTTCTTCTCTCGTTTGGAGGCCTCGGCTTCCGAATCCTCGGAAGCAGTCCTCTTCCTCCCCCGGTTATCCTCCTTTATGGAGGCGCTCATTCCCTCGGTTGGAACTGGCAGCGATGGGGGCCCGCTTCCGCCCATATTATTTCCCCCTATATCTTCCTTCGAGGGCTCCGGGCAAGGTGCGAGCTCGAGCATCTTTTCCAATACCGGATGTTCCAAACCCTCAGGGAGGGGGGCCCAACACCGAATCATCTTCGCCTTTGTTAGCCAATCCTGGTCAAAGAGCGGTCTCTCAGAAATAACTTCATGATGAATAAAAGACAGTGTGTTCGGCTAGAAGATTTCTTACTTGTTCGGCGGCGCGGTTACTGCTCAGGCCCATGTCCTCGGTAGTATCCGGACACTCTATTTGAGGTCCGAAGAATGACTTGTACATCTCCTCGTGCGTCAGTCCGAGGAAACTTTGAATGGCACATGGTCCTTCTGGGTTGAACTCCCACAAGCGAAGGGGCCGACGTTTGCAAGGCTGGACTCGACGAACCAGCATAACTTGCATTACCACAACCAAATTAAAATCTCCCTCGAAGAGATCTTGAATGCGGCTTTGCAGTATAGGCACATCCTTGGCTGGACCCCAGCTCAGACCTCTGCTAATCCATGACATCAGTTGTGGTGGGGGGCCCGAGCGGAAAGCGGGGGCAGCCACCCACTTGGCACTTCTGGGAGCCGTGATGTAAAACCGCTCCCGTTGCCATAATCCGGAACCCTCTAGTAAGGAACCTTTCGGCCACGGAGCTCCTGCCATCTTGCATGTTGCCGCACCTCCGCACGCTGCATGTTCCCCCTCAATCATCTTCGGCTTCACTTCAAAGGTCTTGAGCCACAGGCCGAAGTAAGGGGTAATGCGGAGGAAGGCCTCACACACGACAATAAATGTCGAGATGTGGAGAAAGGAGTCCGGAGCTAGATCATGGAAATCTAGCCCGTAATAGAACATCAGACACCTGACGAAGGGATCCATAGTGAGGCCTAGGCCTCAGAGGAAGTGGGAGACGAACACAACGTTCTCGTTGGGTTCGGGAGTAGGGACGGCCCGCCCTCGAGCAGGCAGCCAATGTGAAACCTCGGCGGTCAGGTATCTGGCCTCTCTCAACTTCTTGATATCCTCTTCCGTGATGGAGGAGGGCATCCACCGGCCTTGAAGGCTGGATCCGGACATGATCGAAGATGTAGAGCACGTGACCTGGGCTTTGGGTGTTAGAACTCGAGGCGGGGGAGGGGTTCGATTGAGCACGAGAGGGAAAAGGCAAAAACCTTGACCCTTTATAAAGAGGGTGAATATCAAGCGTCCTCTCCGTAGTCGTTTGGGACTTGCCTATAATCTAGGAGTCCTAGACACGGTTGGGTTACCCATGACTGTATTAATGAGAATACCGTAATTGGGGGAACACGATCTCTGCTTTGACAAGACGTGTCAAGAAACCACCTCGCGTTATGTGTGGAACTGGTTGAAGAAAAACAGTTCGAATAAGCACCGGGCCATGGCATAATGTCATGTTGCCAAAACATGTCAGCAGATTAAGATTTGTGTAAATGTTATTCTCTCTATGACAGTATGTGGAACTTATTTTGTAGAGACGGACACTGTCCTTGTGTTCAAAATCTGCTATGAAGTATTTGGAGGAGGAACCCGCCTTGCAATGCCGAAGACAATCTGCGCGCTGGACACGTCGTCATTGAAGCCTGGTTCAGGGGCTACTGAGGGAGTCCTGGATTAGGTGGTGTCCGGATAGCCGGACTATAACCTTTGGCCGGACTCTCGGACTATGAAGATACAAGATTGAAGACTTCGTCCCGTCTCTGGATGGGACTTTCCTTGGCGTGGAAGGCAAGCTTGGCAATATGGATATGTAGATCTCCTCCCATTGTAACCGACCTTGTGTAACCCTAACCCTCTCCGGTGTCTATATAAACCAAAGGGTTTTAGTCCGTAGGACACAACAACCACAACATACAATCATACCATAGGCTAGCTTCTAGGGTTTAGCCTCTCTGATCTCGTGGTAGATCTACTCTTGTACTACCCATATAATCAATATTAATCAAGCAGGACGTAGGGTTTTACCTCCATCAAGAGGGCCCGAACCTGGGTAAAACATTGTGTCCCCTGCCTCCTATTACCATCCGGCCTAGACGCACAGTTCGGGACCCCCTACCCGAGATCCGCCGGTTTTGACACCGATAGGGAGTGCCCTGGTATTGTATCAGCATCACACTTTTATCTTACTGTTCTTCTTAGTTCGATCCTTTTGGTAATATCTTGATCTAGTAGAATAAAGTTTTAGTATGATCTAGTTTTGAGCTTTGCTTTATGATCCTTCTATGTAATCGAGTCCGTGAGCTATATATATAATAAAGATTAGTTTTAGTCAAGGGCTTTGCTATCTTGCTACGATCTTAAGGGAATAAAATGGAGAATATAAAGAAATAAAGAGATCATATTGATCTTATGGAGAGTAATGACTTCACATATAAAGAGTATGATGAGTAAAAGTTGTTGAGAGTTGACAAACATAGTTTTGGTCATCGTTGCAATTAATAGGAAGTAATAAAGAAAGAGAGGTTTTCACATATAAATATACTATCTTGGACATCTTTTATGATTGTGAGCACTCATTAAAATATGACATGCTTAAAAGTTAATGTTGCAAAAGGAAGACAACGTAATGAGTTATGTTTTCTTATATCCGAAATAAAGTATATTGTCATGGATCATCGAGCATGTTGAGCTTGCCTTTCCCCCTTATGCTAGCCAAATTCCTTGCACCAAGTAGAGATACTATTTGTGCTTCCGAATATCCTTAAACCCAGTTTTGCCATGAGTGTCCATCATACCTACCTATGGATTGAGTAAAATCCTTCAAGTAATTTTTCATTGTTGCAAGCAATAAAAATTGCTCTCTAAATATGTATGATCTATTAGTGTGGAGAAAATAAGCTTTATATGATCTTGTGATGTGGACAAAATAAAAGTGACAGACTGCATAATAAAGGTCCATATCACAGGTGGCAATATAAAGTGACGTTCTTTCGCATTAAGATTTTGTGCATACAACCATAAAAGCATATGACAGCATCTGCTTCCCTCTGTGAAGGGCCTATCTTTTATTTTTTGTATTATACTTTATACAAGAGTCATGGTGATCTTCACCTTTCCTTTTTACATTTTATCCTTTGGCAAGCACTGTGTGTTGGAAAGTGATACGTCTCCAACGTATCTATAATTTTTGATTGCTCCATGCTATATTATCTACTCTTTTGGACATTATTGCGCTTTATTATCCACTTCTATATTATTTTTGGGACTAACCTATTAACCAGAGGCCCAGCCCAGAATTGCTGTTTTTTGCCTGTTTTAGGGTTTCGAAGAAAAGGAATATCAAATGGAGTCCAAACGGAATGAAACCTCCAGGAACGTGATTTTCTCAACGAATAAGACCCATGAGACTTGGACCCTATGTCAAGACACAAAAGAGGAATCCACGAGGTAGGGGGCGCGCCTCCCCCCCAGGCGTGCCCTCCACCCTCGTGGGCCCCGTGTTGCTCCACCGACGTACTCCTTCCTCCTATATATACCTACGTACCCGCAAACGATCATAAATGGGGCCAAAACCCTAATACCACCACCGCAACTTTCTGTATCCACGAGATCCCATCTTGGGGCCTGTTCCGGAGCTCCGCCGGAAGGGGCATCGATCACGGAGGGCTTCTACATCAACACCATAGCCCTTCGATGAAGTGTGACTAGTTCACCTCAGACCTACGGGTCCATACTTATTACCTAGATGGCTTCTTCTCTCTTTTTGGATCTCAATACAATGTTCTCCCCCTCTCTTGTGGAGATCTATTCGATGTAATCTTCTTTTTGCGGTGTGTTTGTTGAGATCGATGAATTGTGGGTTTATGATCAAGTCTATCTACGAACAATATTTGAATCTTCTCTGAATTCTTTTATGTATGATTGGTTATCTTTGCAAGTCTCTTCAAATTATCAATTTGGTTTGTCCTACTAGATTTATCTTTCTTGCAATGGGAGAAATGCTTAGCTTTGGGTTCAATCTTGCGGTGTCCTTTCCCAGTGACAGTAGGGATAGCAAGGCACGTATTGTATTGTTGCCATCGAGGATAACAAGATGGGGTTTTCATCATATTGCATGAGTTTATCCCTCTACATCATGTCATCTTGCTTAAGGCGTTACTCTGTTTTCATTAACTTAATACTCTAGATGCATGCTCGATAGCGGTCGATGAGTGGAGTAATAGTAGTAGATGCAGGCAAGAGTCGGTCTACTTGTCTCGGACGTGATGCCTATATACATGATCATACCTAGATATTCTCATAACTATCCTCAATTCTGTCAATTGCTCAATAGTAATTTGTTCACCCACCGTAGAATACTGATGCTCTCGAGAGAAGCCACTAGTGAAACCTATGGCCCCGGGTCTATCTTCATCATATTAATCTCCTAATACTTAGTTATTTCCTTTGCTTTTTTACTTTTCTTTTATTTTACTTTGCATCTTTATCACATAAATACCAAAAATATTATCTTATCATATCTATCAGATCTCACTCTCGTAAGTGGCCGTGTAGGGATTGACAACCCCTTATCGCGTTGGTTGCGGGGATTTATTTGTTTTGTGCATGTGCGAGGGACTCGCGCATAGCCTCCTACTGGATTGATACCTTTGTTCTCAAAACTAAGGGAAATACTTACGCTACTTTGCTGCATCATCCCTTCCTCTTCAGGGAAAACCAATGCAGTGCCCAAGAGGTAGCAGAAAGATCCTGATATATATAGCTAATTGGATGTGGGTTTTCATAAACTATTATTGTTGACATTACCCTTGAGGTAAAAGGTTGGGAGGCAAAACTATAGGCCCCTATCTTTCTCTGTGTCCGATTAAAGCTTCATACTCATAAGTATTGCATGAGTTTTAGCAATTGTGAAATACTAAATGATAGTTGAGTATGTGGACTTGCTGAAAAGCTCTTATATTGACTCTTTCCGATGTTATGATAAATTGCAATTGCTTCAATGACTGAGATCATAGTTTGTTGGTCTTCAATGAAGTTTCTGATTCATACTTGACATTGTGAATAGATTCTTACTTTAGCATAAGAAATCACATGACAATATATCTGTTGTTGTTATAAGAATGATCATGATGCCCTCATGTCCGTATTTTATTTTATCGACACCTCTATGTCTAAACATGTGGACATATTTTTCGTTATCAGCTTCCGCTTGAGGACAAGCAAGGTCTAAGCTTGGGGGAGTTGATACATCCATTTTGCATCATGCTTTTACATCGATATTTATTGCATTATGGGCTGTTATTACACATTATGTCACAATACTTATGCCTTTTCTCTCTTATTTTACAAGGTTTACATGAAGAGGGAGAATGCTGGCAGCTGGAATTCTAGGCTGGAAACGGAGCAAATATTAGAGGCCTATTCCGCACAACTCCAAAAGTCATGAAACTCCACAAAAGTCAGTTTTGGAATATATTAAAAATATTGGGTGAAGAAAGCACCAGCAGGGGGCCACACCCTGTCCACGAGGATGGGGGCGCCCCCAACCCCCTAGGTGCGCCCCCTGCCTCGTGGGCCCCCTGGCAGGCCTCCGGTGCCCATATTTTGCTATATGAAGTCTTTCGCCCTGGAAAAAATGAGGAGGAAGCTTTCAGGACGAAGCGTCGCCGTCTCGAGGTGGAACCTTGGCGGAACCAATCTAGGGCTCCAACGGAGCTGTTCTGCCGAGGAAACATCCCTCCGGGAGGGGGAAATCATCACCATCGATCCTCTCATCAGGAGGGGGGTCAATCTCCATCAACATCTTCACCAGCATCATCTCATCTCAAACCCTACTTCATCTCTTGTATCCAATATTTGTCTCAAAACCTCAGATTGGTACCTGTGGGTTGCTAGTAGTGTTAATTACTCCTTGTAGTTGATGCTAGTTGGTTTATTTGGTGGAAGATCATATGTTCAGATCCTTTATGCATATTAATACCCCTCTGATTATGAACATGAATATGATTTGTGAGTAGTTACGTTTGTTCCTGAGGACATGGGAGAAGTCTTGCTATAAGTGGTCATGTGAATTTGGTATTCGTTCGATATTTTGATGAGGTGTATGTTGTCTATCCTTTAGTGGTATCATGTGAACGTCGACTACATGACACTTCACCATTGTTTGGGCCTTGGGGAAGGAATTGGGAAGTAATAAGTAGATGATGGGTTGCTAGAGTGACAGAAGCTTAAACCCTAGTTTATGCGTTGCTTCGTAAGGGGCTGATTTGGATCCATATGTTTCATGCTATGGTTAGGTTTACCTTAATACTTCTTTTGTAGTTGCAGATGCTTGCAAGAGGGGTTAACCATAAGTGGGATGCTTGTCCAAGGAAGGTCAGTACCCAAGCACCGGTCCACCCACATATCAAATTATCAAAGTAAGGAATGTGAATCATATGAGCATGATGAAAACTAGCTTGACGATAATCCCCATGTGTCCTCGGGAGCGCTTTCCTTTATATTAGAGTTTTTCCAGGCTTGTCCTTTGCTACAAAAAGGATTGGGCCACCTTGCTGCACCTTGTTTACTTTTATTACTTGTTAGCCGTTACGAATTACCTTATCACAAAACTATCTGTTACCGATAATTTCAGTGCTTGGAGAGAATACCTTCCTAAAAACCGCTTGTCATTTCCTTCTGCTCCTCGTTGGGTTCGACACTTTTACTTATCAAAAGGACTACGATAGATCCCCTATACTTGTGGGTCATCATACTCAAAAACTAATTCTTAAAGATCATTTCTTGCAAAGCACAATAAGTGTTATTTCTTCACAAGATTTGGATGCAGGTTGAACAGTTGAACGCTTTTGTTTGCAAAATATACTTTTTTATGTATTTCACCCGGATATTTGTGAGCTCTAGAGATGAAATAATATCCGAAGAAACCTATCGATACCCATTACACATGAGATGACCCCCACATCCTTTGTCAAAATAAACAACTCCCCGATCAATGCACTTCACTGTTCCGTGCAACGCATGGGCACCTTACTATAGATTAGTACGACCAAAAAATGAACTAAAATATAAATAGTACAATAAATGATGATGCATGTCACCTAAAATTATATCATTGAAAACTATGTTCAAATACAAATCAAACGATATAGTTTTTGTTGACATGCACTAACATTTTGTCAGTTAAATATCCGGTCAAATTCAATGGGGGACTAATAAAGCACGACCGATGTAGTACTAGTATAGAGGGCCGCGCTGCACGCGAGTCTCACCCCGCTCGTGGCGCGACAGTAAAGCCGTCATATCACAAAACCCAACTACTCCTAGTATCCCTAGCTACCACTCCTAGGGCCAGTACTTTTGGCGGCTTAAAAAAATAAGCCGTCTCTTCCCCTGCTTTTCCCATAAGACTAGTCGCAGTGGAGAGTAACATTAAGGTGCCTCACTCATTTATTTGGGCTTCTAACACTATTAGAAAAAGGGCTATAGATGGAATTGACACTAATGGCGCACCAGACATGTGGTGCGCCATTACTATATACTAATGGCGCACCATGTGTTGGTGCGCCATTAGTGTGGAAGGCACTAATGGCGCACCAGTCACACGGTGCGCCACTAGTAACAAAATGTTTTTTTTTCATTTTTTCAAACATACTAATGGCGCATCCGGGCAGAGTGCGCCATTAGTAGTTAGAACTACTAATGGCGCACCAGCCATAAAGTGCGCCACTACTGTATTTTTTTTACTTTTTTGCAAAACTACTAATGGCGCACCGTTGCATAGTGCGCCATTACTAGTTTAAACTAGTAATGGCGCACTGTGCCACGGTGCGCCATTAGTATAATAGTTTTTTTTCTTTTTTGCAAAACTACTAATGGCGCATGTCTGTGTGGTGCGCCATTAGTATGTTGGGTTACTAATGGCGCATGTCTGTGTGGTGCGCCATTAGTAACCTGGGACCAGCTAGATATTTTTGGACAGCCACACCTACACACTCACTTTCCCCACTTCATTCCCCCCACCTCCTTCTCTAAGCTTGTCGGCTGCCTCCTCCTCCTCACCTCATTTGCACCATAGATTCATCAAAATTAAGTGTTGAAATTGCCTTTTTTTGATAGGTAAGTAAGGGGAAAGCTATCTTCATGTTGTAGATCTACTTTTTTTCTCCCTAGCTCGCTCCAACAACGTGCACATGCACTTTTTGTGGCCTAGCTAGATCTATGTATGCTTGTGGTGTTGCATATGTTTGTTGTGTTGCATATATGTTTGTGTTTGCAGGTACCGGTATTTGAAATGCGATAGTTGCCAATATTTTGCCGGAATGTTGATTCATTTCCGTTTCGGCGAGAATTTTGGCACTATGCATTCTTTTTGGTCCTATTTTTAGGGAAAGTCATGCCAAATTTTTTCTTGGTTCTAAAATATCGTTTTGCTCTACCCCGCAGGCGACCATGGTCCGCACGATGACCGAAGGCATCGTGAATAGGTTTTTGAGCTCCGCGAAGGCCAAGATGCTTCAAAAGAATGAGACGGAGATAAGATGTCCGTGTCGAAGATGCAAGCTGAAGAGCCTTATTGCGGACCCGGATTCTGGGCAGGTGCGGGACCACCTGCTCTTGCGTGGTTTCATGGATGGCTATCGGTGGCAAGGTGATGAAGATGACTATGAAGTCGTCCATGGGGGCCGGGCAAGAAATGAGGAAGGGCAGCAAGGCAACCACCACGGCTCGGGCGGGCGAGAAGACGAAGAATCTCCAGGACATGATCATGACGGTGATGCTGTACATAGTCATCATGTAGAAGATGCCAGACATGATGATGAGGAAGATGCCGGAGCAGACGAAGGGCATGATCATGAAGATCTAGATGCCGCAGGAGCAGACGACAATGGACCATCGATGGGCTGGGTGCAGGACCCTCATACTCAAGAGCTGCTTCTCAAGTAGACGGATAACGCAAGAGCTGCCGCCTGAGAGAAAGCCAAGCTGGATCAACTGGAGATAGACGTTGTTACTCCATTGTATGAAGGATGCAGACCCGAGGATACCCGCCTGAAAGTAACACTCATGGCTTTGGAGATGAAGGTAAAACACAAAATGACCGACGCATGCTTCGACGAGAACATGTCATTCTGGCACGAACATCTTCCCAAGGGGAACAAGTGCCCGACCAGTTTCGAGGAGGCGAAGAAAGTCGTGTGTCCTCCGGATTTACCGCACGTGAAATACCATGTGTGCATGAACAATTGCATCATTTATCGGGGCGAGCACGCGACGTCTACCATATGTCCGGTATGCGGCGTCACTCGATACAAGAAGAGGAAGAAAGCTCCTTGAAAAGTGGTGTGGTACTTTCGGATCACTCCTCGTCTGCAGCGGTATTTTGCGGACCCTAAGGTAGCAAAGCTCTTGCGTTGGCACGTGGATAGGGAGGAGAAGAAGCGAGAAGATGACGCAAATGATCCGGAGATAAATAAAAAAGACAAGATGCTGAGTCACCCTAAGGATGGGAGCCAGTGGCAAGCGTTGAACTTCGAACACCCAGAATTTGGGAAGGATCCAAGGAACATCGTGCTGGGCGCGAGCACCGGTGGAGTCAATCCGTTTGGCAGCCAGAGAAGCACACATAGCACCTGACCTGTGTTTGTGTGGATGTACAACCTTCCCCCCTGGTTGTCCATGAAGAGGAAGTACATTCACATGAGTATGCTAATTGAAGGGCCGAAACAACCAGGGAACGACATCAATCTGTATCTGGGGCTGCTGAAAGAGGAGCTAGACACGCTGTGAAAAACGCCAGCCAATACATGGGATGCCGCAGAGAAAGAATATTTCCCTATGAGAGCCACACTGCTCACGACGGTGCACGACTATCTCGGTTACGGATATCTCGCGGGGCAGGTGGTCCACGGATTTTCTGGATGCGTCAGGTGCATGGATGACACAATGTATCGCCAGCTAGATAGAGATCCCAGGTCTTCGAAAACCGTGTTCATGGGACGCGTACGAGGAGTGGCGAGGAAATAGACGGGCTGTTGAAAAATTGGAAAGATTGCCCACTGTCGGGAAAGAAGCAAAAGGCGCCAGAGCCGGGAAAGAAGCGAAAGGCGCCAGAGCCACTGCTGAAGGTATGGAAAACGAGGTCTATTTTCTAGGACTTGCCGTACTGGAAGATCCACCTTGCGCCTCACAGCCTTGATGCCATGCATATCACGAAGAACGTGTGCGAGAGTCTGCTTGGTACCCTACTCAACATGCCAGAGAGGACCAAAGATGGGCCGAAAGAAAGGGCAGACTTGAAATCAATGGGCATCAGGTAGGAGCTTCACGCTAATGATGATGATGAGGCGAAGCAGGACACAGAAAGTCATCGCAAAGGCAAAAAGTCCAAGAAGACCGGAAATGACTACCCTCCCGCGTGCTTCACTCTAAGTCAGGAGGAGATCGAGCAGTTTTTCACCTGCCTCGTAGGAGTAAAACTTCCTTACAGTTACGCGCGGAAGATAAGCAGATACCTAGACCCAACAAAGCAGAAGTTCAGCGGGATGAAGTCTCACGACTCTCACGTGCTGATGACGCAGATACTTCTAGTTGCAATCTGTGGGATCATGGACGCGCACGCTCGTGAAACGCTATTTGGCCTATGCAACTTTTTCGACGTCATCTCTCGGAAGTCGGTTGGCGTGAGGCAACTCAGAAGGCTACAGGAAGAGATCATGGTGATACTATGCGAGCTTGAGATGTACCTCCCGCCCGCATTCTTCGACATTATGGTGCATCTGCTGGACCATATCGTGGAGGATATCATCCAACTCGGGCCGACATTCCTGCACAACATGATGCCGTTCGAAAGGATGAATGGTGTCATCAAAGGATACATTCGCAACATGTCACATCCAGAGGGAAGTATAGCCAGGGGCTTTCTAACCGAAGAGTGCAACATGACTACAAGGAGTTCAAGATCAAGTGCAAGAGCCCCACAACCTCTGAATCAAGTCAGTGGGGGAAAGAAATGCGGCAGTTGAACATAGGGGTCCACCAACTTGGTCCCGACGGTTACAGAGTGGCGGAGCCTGTATGGGACAAGGAGGACGCGGAGCGTGCCGAGCAAGGCCTACCGCCCCGCTTCAAGAAATACAGTGACAAGCAGACCAGGAACTTTCTCAGGGCCCGGTACAAGGAGGACCCGGTAACAAAGGAGCTTACCATGGATCCGAAGACCAAGGAGCTTGAGCTTGTTCTGGTAAGGAATACACCCCCGCGTAATTAGATCCATATGGTTGCATTCTAATAAATCCCCAATATTTCTAAATGGTTCACATTCCTTCCGCAGGACAAAGAATGCAGTAGCGCGGGGTCGTCTCAGAGCTCCCCTTTCGACACCCCTTTGAATAGGGCGTTGAACGTAATGAAAAACAGGGATAAGCTCAATAAGCCGACATCAGCTGGTCGTGTGGCCGGCAAAGGCTTGTCCACAAAATGGTCGTCATACTATGCCACTGGTGGGCGAAAGGAGAAAAAGACCAGCTCAGAAAGCCAGTCGCGCGAGGTTGAAGCACTCAAGGCGCAAGTGGCGCGGATTCCAGAGATGGTCCAAGAGCAAGTGCAACAGCAACTGGGATCAACGCTCACCGGCATTATGCTTACCTTGATTCATGGGATAACGACGTGGATTGCGGGTGGCCAACAGGGGCCACCACCGATTCCCAGCTTCACGGCCAGCAACTCGCACAATGCGTAGGCGACACCATTGGTGTCTACGGCGGTGGCGCCATTGGTGTCTCCGGCGGCGGCGGTATTGGTGTCTCCCACGCCGGCATTGGAGCTTAATGCACCCGGGTGTACGCTGGCCGGCACCTCGCCAGCAAGCGGCCCCTCCGTCAGTTGCACGCCCGCCGTTAGTGGTGCCTCGACATTAGCCGAGCTCGACGGCATCACGGTAACTAAGCCTCTCGGCCGAGGACTTCATCTCCTTGCCTTTGACTGGCCATCCCTGACGCCCTACATGTTTTCGTAGGGCGCCGCCGACGTTCCTTGCACTCTCCTGCACTTCGTGGGCGGCGAGTTGGTCGATGTCGCCAAGGGCAGAATCGTTCAACCGGGTAACCCCATGTTCCACGGTAATCCGATGCCACCCACAATGTATAGGGTTGAAGTGGTTCGGGTGCTGCCAGGCTGCGACGAGCTGTTACCTCCGTTTCAACCCGTTGGGGCCGACGAAGAAGATGAGATGACCCTCAGCGCCAGTGTAAGCAGGCCCCTGCTTTGGCCAAAGAGCCAGATTCGTTTGGGGGCGGGGGACACCACCCCACAGACAAGACCGCCAGTTGTGCCGGCGCCAAGCCATGGCAAGAACGCCGCAACGCTACCGGACATGCCGAACATCCCTATGGCACAGGATCCGGACATGCATATGGCACAGGATCCAGACAATGACGACAATGACGATGGTACATTTACCAACGTCGATAAGTACTTTGCCAAACATGGGTACGGTGACGAGTTCTGCGGGCCTCCTTCTCAAGAACCCAAACAAGACGACCACGATCTAGCTGGTACGGCGGAGAAACCCAATTGCAACAGGCGTCGTCTGGCGTTCAGTTCTCAGGAGACGCCTCTAGCTGCCGCCTTCACCGAGCCTTAGATAGCGGAGGTGCCAAATATTATCAGCCCCAACATGCTCAAGAAGGCGGTCTGTGAGCAGAACTCGATCCCATTACAGCAGATCAAGAAGAAGGGCCGGAAACGGCAGACTAAAAAGGGCACCGGTGCGAGCCAGCCGGCACCGAGTACGATCCGTGCTCAGGACGGGCCACCTTCACCTAAGTATATCTCGAGGAGGGTGCATGTGGTGGGTAGGGCGATGCTACCAACAAATATGATCAATGCTACAACCGGTGCTATGCGGAGTCTGCACGACAGTGTTCTTTCTTTGGAGAAGCGGCATCTCAGAGAGAATGATGTGGCATACCCGGCTTTCGTGGCCAAGGTGCCAGAGGGCAAGGGCTTTGTGGATGGCGACATCGGGGGTACGATCGTCCTGCGGTTTGATGACATCTTTGCTATGTTTAGCCTTCATCCGCTGCACTACACCTTCGTTCGGCTATTTTTGCTGAGTATGGAGATGCAGATCATTAGAGACAAGACCCCGGACATCGTGATCGTCGACCCCTTCTACATGCGTGCCAAGTTCTTGAGTAGCGCTGGGGACCGCCAAGTCGCGAGTTCACACCTCGAAGACGTCATTCTGGCAAACCCAGATAAGGATAACTTCCTTGTGGCTTACTTTCTCGAGTAAGTCATCCCTTAACCGCCTTGTAACATATGACTTCTTAGATTTCGATCGTTCTTTTTTTTTTCTAACATTTCGTGTTGTGTGTAGTGACACACATTGCACACTCATCCTCTTAAGCCCGAAATATTCCATGGCCACGTATTTCGACCCGAACCGTAACTCCAAGATAGACTACACAAATATCAAGAAAGTTCTTGATGATATTCTCCCCGGCTACGCCAAATCTGGAGGCACCTTCACCAGGGCAGTTCATAAGTATGGCAAGCACGTGTTCGCCCACAATACGACGTTCTGCTGCGTCAAGCAGCCGCCTGGCGGTCAGAAGGATGCCTACTACGCCCTCCATCACATGCGGGAGATCGTAAGGGACCATCATCACCTTATGCTACCAAATAATCTCAAAGATTGGGCCGCGAGCTTGTCGGCAATCGAGGACGCGGACATCAGACGAGAATTCTTTCACATCCAGTCAGAGTTTGCGGACGTCATCCATCAAGATGTCCTTCATACCTCGGGGCAGTTCTTCCTCAGATATCAACCGTCCAACATTGAGATAGACGGAATGCTACAAATGCAGGATGACAACGCCCGCGATTTCATGACCATCACGACAGACGGCGGCTTCATCCAAGCTCTTGTCCATGAGTCGAGTCGAAAGTAGTGATGTGTAGTTCTGAAACATTGATTGGCTCATGTTGTAATTAAACTTTAATGAATTGTATGTCTCTTTGGTTTGGACAGTCGTTCAACTTAGATGTAATCGATGCTATTTATTAGTAGGACCATGAATCGTGCTATTAATGTCTTGCTTTTCTCTTCCGATCCTTTTGTTGCATACTTATATATTGCTTATGTATGTATTGTCTGTTGTTTGGCTTGTGCATAGAGATGTCGTCGTATGTCGTGTACAAGGGTAAGGTTCCCGGAGTCTACGACGACTGGGAGGAGTGTCGGAGACAGGTTCACCGTTTCAGCGGTAACAGTTACAAAGGGTACACCACTAGGGCGGAGGCGGAATCTAGATACGCCCGCTATCTAGCGGGAGAGAGGAGGGAGCGTTGGAGGAACCGGATGAAGACCAGTTTCATTGCAATGATGCTCATCGTGATGACCGCAGCTCTCTTCTATGTGATGGTAGTTTAGATGATCGATATCGACTTGTAATGTGAAGACAAACTCGATACTCGCAGTCTCGAGACTTGTAATGTTTTATCTTTGTTCGGTCTTTTGAATTCGGAGACTAATATGATGAATTGTATTCGGAGACTAATCTTCTATTGTATTCGATGAATCTGTTGTTGCTGTGTGCTACTGTCTATATTCTGTCAAATAATATATTTTGTAACCTGTGCAAAAATCAGAAAAGTAAAAAAATAAAACCTAATATTCATACTAATGGCGCATCACTACAGAGTGCGCCATTAGTATGCCAAAGTATACTAATGGCGCATCACCAAATAGTGCGCCGTTAGTATGCCAAGTATACTAATGGCGCATCCATCCGCAGTGCGCCATTAGTGTGCCAAAGCACATGGTTAAATATGGCCCCTGGGAGGCATACTAATGGCGCATGGTGTGGTGCGCCATTAGTATACCAGATACTAATGGCGCACCAGTGGTGCGCCATTAGTAATAAATACTAGTGGCGTGATACTAATGGCGCACCAGTGATGCGCCATTAGTAGGCAAAACTGGTGCGCCCTTAGTAGGCCTTTTCCTAGTTGTGTAAACTACTACTAGTACCTCCATCCTGGTTTATTTGTCACCATTATAATTTGTGCTAAATTTTAACCAAAGATTTATATGATAAAATGTTAGTGCATGTGACATATGCACGTACTTACAAAATGCGTACGGATACTGTCAGGACCCCGATTCCAAGTCACATCGATCTAGCCGGTAACACCTCATATCACTTTGCGGCCTCACGCACGGTATTCCCACGGGTGTCGCCTTACCATGGCCCGGGACCGTTTGCGCCTTTCGACTCACGTATATGATAGTGTCGCTAGTATCCATATGACAGAGAACCTGGGCCGACATGGCTAGTCGCGAACCCAAAGTGGCGCTAAGTACGGGGACAGGCATACATGAATCAACATCGAGCATATCGGTCAGCAGGGTGCGAATCCAGGCTGTAGCACTGGGCTAACAGGACACCGGTGAACCGGGCTATAGCAGGCTAGGCAGGACTCCGGATGTCACCGTGTGACATTTCCCCGAAGGGACAGACACAGGAACGAAGTGAATCACATGCCGGCCAGTCAAGTGTTCCAGAGCAGTAGTGCTGGGCTAGCAGGACTCCGGTGAACCGGGCTGTAGCGGACTACTATGGCTCATGGAAGCACAAGACTACATTTCCCCATAAGAGAGGCTACCAAGGATAAACAACTAGGTTGTCGGATCCCCCACATACCAAGCATTTCAATCATACACACAATATTCTCGATATGTGTAAATACAACATGGCATCATAGCATAACTCTACGACTCAAGTATTTATTCATTAGGCTCTGGGGAGCGAGATATTACAAACATGGGTCTCATGACCCAACATTCAGAGCATACAAGTCAAAGCACATGCGGAAGCTTAACATGTGCGAGTATAGAAAACTACAAATGAAGAAGGCTCAGAAGCCTGGCTATCTACAAGACCCTCCCAAGGGTACAAGATCGTAGCTGAGGTATCAAGCTAAACATCGAAGTCCACACGGAACTACTTGCGAGACTGACGCCTCTCTGCAAAACATAAAATAGGCAAACGTGAGTACAAATGTACCCAGCAAGACTTACATCAGAACTAGCTACATATGCATCAGTATCAACAAGGGGGTGGTGGAGCTTAACTGCAGCAAGCCAGCTTTGACCCAATGGCTATCCTAAACTATGACTACAAGTAACTCTTTTGAGGTGGCGCACACGAGTCCACATATTCACCATTTCAATACACCACTATGGATCCGCTACCGTCTCCCTGCGAGAACGCCATCCATAGCACTCACACTTATCTTGCGAGTTTTAGAGTATGCACTTTCACTTGTCTATGAACTGTACAAGGGGTCCAAGTTTCCATATCCGAGATATCCGGCTATTCGAATAGATAATGATAACCCTGTAGGGTGTACTTCTTCACACACGCTCTCGAAACTTACCACCATGTACACCTTGTGTATCACGGCAACCTTCAAGCAGAAGCCTGGTGAGGGAGTCGGCCACGACCTGACTAACCACACAAGTCTCTAGTCCAGGTTTATCGCCTATTCGGGTTCCATCCGCAAGGAGATCCGACCGGGGTGTCGCTCACGGCCCCAAACGATGTCTACAGGGTTCCCAAGCCCACCTCGACGTATGGATCTACGCTTGGTACACCGTGCCATGATGCCTAGTCTGTCCCAAGCCCACCTGTACCGGGTGCCACTTGGTAGACTACTAACACAACCTACAAACACTAGAAACTAGTTGCAACTCCTAGATAAAGATCGAGGCGGTTAATAAGCCGAGAGGGGTCGAGTTACCGGAACCCAATGTGTGGTAGTAACTATTCATGGATCACAAACACATAACTCAGTTCCTAAGGATGGTTTCAATGAGACAACCCACCATGTACTCCTACATGGCCTCTCACCGCTACCTTTACCAAATCGTGTTCACACACTTAGCTCTCAACAGTAGGACATGTTCACACACCTCTGATTCATCCCCGATGAATCAGACCTGACTCAACTCTAAGCAGTAGCAGGCATGACAAACAAGCATGAATGAGTAGGCACATCAGGGCTCAAACAACTCCTACTCATGCTAGTGGGTTTCATCTATTTACTGTGGCAATGACAGCTCATTCAGAGGAAAGGGGTTCAACTACTGCAGCATGTAATTGTTGAATCGATGTTGTCCTAATGCAGTAAAAGAGAGCAGGAGCGAGAGAGTGGGATTGTATCGGAATGAACAAGGGGTTTTTTCTTGCCTGGCACATCTGAAGATAGTATAGTTCTTGATCGGTGTCATCGATCTCATCATCGGAATGTCGTCTACCGAGAGGGGACAAATACCGGCAAACAAGGAAGAACACAATCAATGCAATGCATAATATGATGCATGACCATGACATGTCAATATGCTGTGATTTGGGCTAATGCAAGAAAAATATCATTTTAATTGAAGTGGAAATCAAAACTACATCAAATTCCAACTCCAAACCTATTATGAAATTTGCCCTAATCATTTTTCATCCTAAACAGTGAGGTTAACTTGCTCAAACATGCATGAAAATGGTACGGATGGATAGATTGGAATTTTCTGATCATTTTTCATAGATAAATCTTTGCATTTGGAGTTACAGTTGATTTTGTATGAATTTTAGACGTTTTGGGCAAATTCTGGAATTTCCTGATTTATTTAAATCCAAAAAATCAATTACTACATCAGCATTGCGTCTGGGTGACGTCAGCAGGGTCAACAGGCCGGTCCAGGTCAAACCTGACCAGTGGGGCCCACTGGTCAGTGACTCAGGACAGGTTAGTGTCACAGACAGGTGGGGTCCGGTCAACAGGTGACGTGGCCTGGTCAAACTGACCTGTGGGGCCCTTGTGGTTAGTTAAACCTAAATAGAAACTAAACCAGGTTAATTAGAGAGTGGGGCCCGGCTGTCAGTGTGACTGGTTAAACTAACCACGGGGTTAGTGGCTAACCTAATCTGCCACGTCACCGAACCGGCGATTAGCCGCCGGTGCTAATCAGAACGCGGCGGCGCTCCTCGTCCGGCCATCTCCAGCGACGAGAGCTCGCATGGCTGGGCTCTATGGACGCGTCGTGGCGAGGCGCGTCGTTTGGTAGCAGGGGGAGGTGTTGGGGTGGTCGGAATCAGCAACGGCGGCGAGCGAGGTGGCGTCCGTAGCTCGGGTGGGTGCGGGGTTAGCGTTGCGGCTTGGAAACGAGCTGGCTGTCGTGCTAGCGTTGCTCCCCGGGTCTTTGAGAGTGCAACAGACGCACGCGTGGGGCCATTTGGTCACCGGGGCTTCATCGGCGATGAGCCCGGGCGGCGACGGCTATGGTAAGCAAGGGGGCGACGGCTACGGCGACCAAACGGGGGCAGGGTTAGGGGGGAAATGACCGGGGGCTCACCGCGGTCACGAAGAGCTTCTCGGTGAGCTCGGGGAGGCACGGACGGCGATGGATTTGACGGCGGCGATGCATGGCCATGCGCGGAGACGACGGGTCGATGTCGAGGCGACATGGCGTCCGGCGATGCTCGCGTTGAGGGGGAGCTTCAAGGCGTCGAGGCGGACGAAGGGGACAGCACGGGGAGGCGATGGAATGGCTGTGGCTGCGCGTACGGCGGTCGGCCTCGACGACGCGCTTGGTGGACGCGCGTGAGAGAGACAGGGAAGGGGAGAGAGGGCGAGGAGTGCTCGAGGGGACTCTGCGGGGATGGCGTGGCGTCTCCAGGCGCATCGGGGCAGCGGTGGGAAGCAGGAGCTGGCGCAGCGTGTGTGCGCACACGGCGGCCACACGCCCTCATCCTTCTAGCGGAAGGAGGAGGACGACTGGCATGGCCAGATGGGCCGGCTGGGCTGCATAGGTAAGTGGGCTGCCAGGTTAGGCCAGGTAACTCTCTCTCTCTTTCTCTCTCTCTCTCTTTATTCTGTTTTTCTATTTTTCTGCAATACTTTTGACTTAATTAAAATTCTAAGGCATTTCCAAAAATCATGAAACTAATCATGGCTACTGTTTAGAATA
Source organism: Triticum monococcum (assembly GCA_034509565.1). Lineage (NCBI taxonomy): Eukaryota > Viridiplantae > Streptophyta > Magnoliopsida > Poales > Poaceae > Triticum > Triticum monococcum. The sequence goes on along the minus strand of CM067847.1, from coordinate 635,068,468 downwards.
TATCCAACAGTAAACATTTTAGTTTATGATTATTTGAGCATTTAAAATATTTTATAGCATTTAAATGCCCAAATGCAAATAGAGTATGATTTAATTCAGAGCCCAAATATATCATGGAAAAATGTGCATCACCTTTGGTTACTGTTTACAGCATTTTCCATAAATGATGAACATTTTTGAAAGCCATTTGGATTTACTGAAAATATTTTAGGTGAACCTAGTGAATTCCTTTGATGCTAGGGGTTTAGGCAATCCCCATTTCAAGTTTCTTTCAAGATTAAACATGATGCACACATGAGGCTAGCCTAGTGCATTACCAGAAGCTAGGGATGTGACAACTCACCCCTACTAAACAAGAATCTCGTCCCGAGATTCAAGCATAGGGTAAGGTGAAGGGGGAACACAAACTAGCATAATCTTCACGATCCAAGTTGCACCTTATAAGGTTGTTGATTTGTTGCATACGTTGATCTTGACATCCTCGCTTTTGAGATCTTCATCCACACGAAGACAACGGAAAGAAACTCTACTAGGATTGGTCTTATCGAAGATCGAGCTATACAATATCAACTGGCGGAATGAGATGTTGAAACATCTCGAGTTGAGACACAAAACGCATCGAGAGGGATGGAAGAAGAAACGACAGGGTTTGATTTGGTGGGCAACAATTCCACGCTTAGAAAGATGGTGGATGGTGTCAAGGTGGCAAGGAAAGAATTGCCATGATTACCTAACGGGGCACCTCAGGGACGGTGACTCATAGAGCTATTCCCTTAAGTGTCAACAAGAATTACTTTTGATATAATGATCATTGAAACTCTTTATGCCAGCCTAAGACAATCACAAACGATCGTTCAAGGAGGTTCGAAAGAATGGCATATATCGACTAGAATGGTTGATGTGGACTACCTTCTTGAAGACAACGCAATGGATGATTTTTTGCTTATCATTAGAAATGGATGGGACCCATGGTAGGACCATTTCTGAAGATGATCCGGAACAACAATTACTGAGAGGGGCAGCCCATGGGAGATTGGCACAATGGCGGTGCAAGCTGGGAACAAGATGCAAATGTTGGGAATGTTCCAACCATCATATCTGCCTGAGATTTAGATCTGGTTGGTAACAGAATATTTCAGACACATCATGTATGAAAGAAAGGATTGCAACACAAATCGACGAGATGACGTGCAATATTCTCAGGAAATGAACTATGATAGCAAGCTCCAAAACATGAGCGGTTTTGCTACAACATGTGAACACGTTATCCCAGACAAGCATGACCAAATAGTAGTCTTATAATAAAATACTACGGGGTTCAGGTGGGAAACCATCATCGAGGATATCAAAGTCTTGTGCACTTAAATTAGACTTCTTTACCTTGAACAAATCAATCAGTGGCTTTGTGTACTAGGAGATACATATGGAATGGAGGTAGGGAGCCTGTCAACCCATAGCATACTTCGCACATGCATGACTGACTTGGGATGGTACCAGAGGAAACAAAACCAATCTTTCTCGAACTCACGGCGGCAACTTGCACCAAATGCACGTGAACCAAAGAAAGTCACTTCTTTCATCCAACATATGCTTCATGAGCTGGACATGAAGATAATGCTCTTTAGAAGTTTCCAACACTAGCTGGATGTTCAACATGAATCATGGAGATGCTAAAAATGTTGTCAATGGGCTCAATAACAATTTATCAAAATTTCCATATAGATGGAATCCCATAACTATGTGAACAAAGTAATAGCATTGGTCAGACCCAAAAGATATAATGGTGTATGCTCAACAACCGTGAGTAAGACAACATTACGAACATCGTTGGTTCTGATTTAATTTGAGGATAACCCACACTCATATCAAAGTTTGGACAAGACAATAGATCCAATAACTTATCACGAGGACCAATTGATGAAGATATCGTCTTTCTTCAAGTAACACACACAAACACAAGGATATCCCTTTGGAACGAACTAAGTTAGGCAAACTTTTATCTTCCAACTCTCCAAGTTGTTGTTTAGCTTAACCGACTAGCTCAGGGGTATCCAACACGGATGCTTGGAGAAGGAGTGGTTTACAAGAAACCAACTTGATCATGAACTCAACATAGCGGTCAGGTGACAACCTGGTAACACTTCCGAGAAGATATTCGGAAATTCACGAACCACCGATATGTTACAAAGCTCGAGAACAATCTTGCTTTGCGAGGCAAGACGATGTGATCAATATAGCAAAGGGTTGACACAATCCTAACTCATTGATCGAATAGTGCTCCGGAAATAAGGACTAGGTAGCACGATCAATCTTAGAATGACGATTCAATAACCAACACGCTAAGAATGAGTTTATTGTCCATTAACTACCAAGCAACGGGGTTGCTAGGAGTATTGATTTCACACATCACGATTCACTTGTCGGCGTTCCGGTTACAATAACATGGGGACCAAGGAATGAATAATGATGGAAAGAAGTATCACTGTATCAAGAGTTCATAGGATGGTGTGCAATTTCCATTACATTCTTGATATAAAGATGGTAATACTCCAAGGTAGAACAGAATCAAAAGCTAGATTGGCATTTGATTTGCGGATTACAACTGCTTTGACCCAATCCTGGATATGGATGAGGTACTGGACTTTGTTTCTCCTAGTCATTCTGGAATAGAATGGCTTGATGAACCACAAGAGTAATAGGCATCGATAACACGAGTGCACGACTACTCCTGACTATCAATTGATAGATGAATGTCGTAATATAACTGAAGGGGGACAACTCAAAGGAACATATAACTTTCTGAGTTGTGGGTGCATAGATTAGTATATCGAATGAGTTCAACATATTTCTTCCGGATAACCCATGCTGAAAAGTAGAACTGGCAGAATCACAATTATGGATGGAGAACTCCTTAGGAGTACTCTAATGGTGATCTTTTGGTTCAAAGAACTTCTGCCTTAATGGTTCATGGTATTTGGAAGAAGTAAATACCATGGACCTCGAGGACTATCGCAAAGGTTACTTATATCCTAAAGGAACTAGCAACAATATCAACAGGAAGTGAACAGAGTGATTCTTGGGTCAAGAACACGGGAGTAGAATACCTACTACTAAATGGCATCGCGGGATGCTTTCAAGAATGATGGCCAGAATCAACACACTGGGATACAGAAGCATTGCTAAATTCTTGGGGACACCTAGGGTCATAGTACCAACTCCAACATACACGTCAAGGCAACGGAGTACCTCAACACACCGATTAGTGTGCTTAATCTGGCCCAAAAATACAACGGAAACATGGAGGAAAGATTTGCAAGTGCATCAGACTATTTAGAAACCTGGGATGACTTGGACAGCATAACGGTTGTAAATGCTCAAAATGATTTGAGACATCCTGCAAAATGGTGGCATAACCACTCAACATCACAATATCAAGGTTCTGAGGCTGGCTATGAACATATGGAAGTAGTAGGAACTGAACTGAGGCTTGAACTCAACAATCCTAGGCAACTACGGTTTAGTAACACGTCATCCTGAGAGATAGAAGAGAAGCCTAGTTCTTAACCCCCGTGGAAAAGAAGAGGTTGACTTAGAGTAGAAGGGCATAAGGTAAAGGAGTAAACAGAGCCTTAAGTTCCCTTCCACAATCAATTCCCTTACATAACTAAAGCATTTCTAGACTCAACTTCGACCAGTTTGGCTTGGTAATCCTACAGGCAGTCAGGCTCTGATACCAAAGCTGTCAGGACCCCGATTCCAAGTCACATCGATCTAGCCGGTAACACCTCATATCACTTTGCGGCCTCACGCACGGTATTCCTATGGGTGTCGCCTTACCATGGCCTGGGACCGTTTGCACCTTTCGGCTCACGTATATGACAGTGTCGCTAGTATCCATATGACAGAGAACCCGGGCCGACATGACTAGTCGCGAACCCAAAGTGGCGCTAACTTATGGGGACATGCATACATGAATCAACATCGAGCATGTCGGTTAGCAACGTGCGAATCCAGGCTTTAGCATTAGGCTAACAGGACTCCGGTGAACCGGGCAGTAGCAGGCTAGGCAGGACTCCGGATGTCACCGCGTGACATTTCCGCGAAGGGACAGACACAAGAACGAAGTGAATCACATGCCGGCCAGTCAAGTGTTCTGGAGCAGTAGTGCTGGGCTAGTAGGACTCCGGTGAACCGGGCTGTAGTGGACTACTATGGCTCCTGGAAGCACAAGACTACATTTCCCCATAAGAGAGGCTACCAAGGATAAACAACTAGGTTTTCGGATCCCCCACATACCAAGCATTTCAATCATACACACAATATGCTCGATATGTGTAAATACAACATGGCATCACAACATAACTCTACGACTCAAGTATTTATTCATTAGGCTCCGGGTAGCGAGATATTACAAACATGGGTCTCATGACCCAACATTCAGAGCATACAAGTCAAAGCACATGCGGAAGCTTAACATGTCTGATTACAGACAACTACAAATGAAGAAGGCTGAGAAGCCTGACTATCTATAAGACCCTCCCAAGGGTACAAGATCGTAGCTGAGGTATCAAGCTAAACGTCGAAGTCCACACGGAACTACTAGCGAGACTGACGTCTCTTTGAAAAACATAAAATAGGCAAACGTGAGTACAAATGTACCCAGCAAGACTTACATCAGAACTAGCTACATATGCATCAATATCAACAAGGGGGTGGTGGAGTTTAACTACAGCAAGCCAGCTTTGACTCAGTGGCTATCCTAAACTATGACTGCAAGTAACTCTTTTGAGGTGGCGCACACGAGTCCACATATTCACCATTTCAATACACCACTATGGATCCGCTCCCGTCTCCCTGCGAGAACGCCTTCCATAGCACTCACGCTTATCTTGCGAGTTTTAGAGTATCCACTTTAACTTGTCTATGAACTGTACAAGGGGTCCAAGTTTCCATATCCGAGGAATCCGACTATTCGAATAGATAATCATAACCCTGCAGGGGTGTACTTCACACACGCTCTCGCCAGTTACCACCATGTGCACGTCGTGTATCTCGGCAACCTTCAAGCGGAAGCCCGGTGAGGGAGTCGGCCATGACCTGACTAACCACACAAGTCTCTAGTCCAGGTTTATCGCCTATTCGGGTTCCATCCGCAAGGAGATCCGGCCGGGGTGTCGCTCACGGCCCCAAACGATGTGTACAGGGTTCCCAAGCCCACCTCGACGGATGGATCTATGCTTGGTACACCGTGCCATGGTGCCTAGTCTGTCCCAAGCCCACCTGTACCGGGTGCCACTTGGTCGACTACTAACACAACCTACAAACAGCAGAAACTAGTTGCAACTCCTGGACAGAGATCGAGGCGGTTAATAAGCTGAGAGGGGTCAAGTTACCGGAACCCAATGTGTGGTAGTAACTATTCATGGATCACAAACACAGAACTCAGTTCCTAAGGACGGTTTCAATGAGACAACCCACCATGTACTCCTACATGGCCTCTCACCGCTACCTTTACCAAATAGTGTTGACACACTTAGCTCTCAACAGTAGGACATGTTCACACACCTCCGATTCATCCCCGATGAATCAGACCTGACTCAACTCTAAGCAGTAGCAGGCATGACAAACAAGCATGAATGAGTAGGCACATTAGGGCTCAAACAACTCCTACTCATGCTAGTGGGTTTCATCTATTTACTATGGCAATGACAGGTCATGCAGAGGAAAGGGGTTCGACTACCGCAATGTAATAGTTGAACCGGTCTTATCCTAATGCAGTAAAAGAGAGCAGGAGCAAGAGAGTGGGATTGTATCGGAATGAACAAGGGGTTTTTGCTTGCCTGGCACTTCTGAAGATAGTATAGTTCTTCATCGGTGTCATCGATCTCATCATCGGAACATCGTCTACCGAGAGGGGACAAATACCGGCAAACAAGAAAGAACACAATCAATGCAATGCACAATATGATGCATGATCATGACATGGCAATATGTTGTGATTTGGGCTAATGCAACAAAAAATCATTTTAATTGAAGTGGAATTCAAAACTACATCAAATTCCAACTCCAAACCTATTATGAAATTTGCCCTAATCATATTTCATCCTAAACAGTGAGGTTAACTTGCTCAAACATGCATGAAAATGGTACAGATGGATAGATTGGATTTTTTTTGATCATTTTTCATATATCAATCTTTGCATTTGGAGTTACAGTTGATTTTCTATGAATTTTAGAAGTTTTGGGCAAATTCTGGAATTTCTTGATTTATTTAAATCAAGAAAATCAATTACTACATCAACATTGCATCTGGGTGACGTCAGCAGGGTCAACGGGCCGTTCTAGGTCAAACCTGACCATTGGGGCCCATTGGTCAGTGACTCAGGACAGGTTAGTGTCACAGACAGGTGGGATCCGATCAACAGGTAACGTGCCCAGGTCAAACTGACCTGTGGGGCCCTTGTGGTTAGTTAAACCTAAACACAAACTAAACCAGGTTAATTAGAGAGTGGGGCCCGGCTGTCAGTGTCACCGGTTAAACTAACCATGGGCTTAGTGGCTAACCTAATCTGCCATGTCACCTAACCGACGATTAGCCGCCGGTGCTAATCAGAATGCGGCGGCGCTCCTTGTCCGGCTATCTCCGGCGACGAGAGCTTGCGTGGCTGGCCTCTACGAACGGGTCATGGCGAGGCGCGTCATTTGGTAGTAGCGGGAGGTGCTGGGGTGGTCGGAATCAGCAACGGCGGCGAGCGAGGCGACGATCGGAGCTTGGGTGGGTGCAGGGTTAGCATTGCGGCTTGCAAACGAGCTGGCTGCTGCGCTAGCGTTGCTCCACGGGTCATTGCGAGTGCAACGGATGCACGCGCGGGGCCATTTGGTCACCGGGGCTTCGCAGGCGACAAGCCCGGGCGGCGACGGCTACGGTAAGCAAGGGGGCGATGGCTACGGCGACCAAACGGGGGCAGGGTTAGGGGGGAAATGACCGGGGGCTCACCGCCGTCATGAAGAGCTTCTCGGCGAGCTCAGGGAGGCACGGACGGCGACGGATTTGACGGCGGCGATGCACGGCCGTGCACGGAGAAGACGGGTCGATGGCGAGGCGACAGGGCATCCGTCGATGCTCGCGTTGAGGGGGAGCTTCAAGGCGTCGAGGCGGACGTAGGGGACAGCACGGTGAGGCGATGGAATGGCTGTGGCTGCGCATACGGCAGTCGGCGTCGACGACGCTCTCGGTGGACGCGCGTGAGAGAGACAGGGAAGGGGAGAGAGGGCGAGGAGTGCTCGAGGGGACTCTGCGGGGATGGCGTGGCGTCTCCAGGCACATCGGGGCAGCGGTGGGAAGCAGGAGGTGGCGCAGCGCGTGTGCGTGCACGAGGGCCTCACGCCCTCGTCCTTCTGGCGCAAGGAGGAGGACGACTGGCATGGCCAGATGGGCCGGCTGGGCAGCACAGGTAAGTGGGCTGCCAAGTTAGGCCAGGTAGTTCTCTCTCTCTCTCTCTGTTTTTGTTCTGTTTTTCTATTTTTCTGCAATAGTTTTGACTTAATTAAATTGCTAAGCCATTTCCAAAAATCATGAAACTAATCATGGCTACTGTTTAGAATATATCCAACAATAAACATTTTAGTTTATGATTATTTGAGCATTTAAAATATTTTATAACATTTAAATGCCCAAATGCAAATAGAGTATGATTTAATTCAGAGCCCAAATATGTCATGGAAAAATGTGCATCACCTCTTGTTACTGTTTACAACATTTTCCGTAAATGATGAACATTTTTGAAAGCCATTTGGATTTACTGAAAATATTTTAGGTGAACCTAGTGAATTCCTTTGATGCTAGGGGTTTAGGCAATCCCCATTTCAAGTTTCTTTCAAGATTAAACATGATGCACACATGAGGCTAGCCTAGTGCATTACCAGAAGCTAGGGATGTGACAGATACACAAGGTTTCCAAACTTTTCCTTTTACATACTTAATTAAGGACTCTATATTTCCCGAACATTTGGGATTTATCATTTGTGTCCAAAACTAATGAGATCGCCTTACGAAACTAAATTATATTCCTAATAAAAGCCACGGCGCTCGCAGGAGCGCTTGCGGCGCACCACGAGGGCCCTGGTGTGCGGCCGTTTCCTAGCGCGCTGACACAATGCCTCTTCCTCAGCCTGTGATACGTCTCCAACGTATCTATAATTTTTGATTGCTCCATGCTATATTATCTACTGTTTTGGGCAATATTGGGCTGTATTATCCACTTTTATATTATTTTTGGGACTAACCTATTAACCGGAGGCCCAACCCAGATTTGTTGTTTTATGCCTATTTCAGTGTGTTGAAGAAAAGGAATATCAGACGGAGTCGAAACTGAACGAAATCAACCGGAGAAGTTACTTTTGGAAGGAAACACACCTGATGGACTTGAACCACACATCAGAAGATACGGGAGCTGCCCACGAGGTTGGGGGCGCGCCCACCCCCCTAGGGCGTGCCCCTGCCTCGTGGGGCCCCCGTGGCTCCCCTGACGTGCTTCTTATGCCTATATGACTCCATATACCCTAAAACTTCCAGAACGCAACATAGATCGAGAGTTCCACCGCTAGAAGCCTCCGTAGCCACCGAAAACCAATATAGACCCGTTCCGGCACCCTGCGGGAGGGGGCAATCCCTCTCCGGTGGCCATCTTCATCATCCCGGTGCTCTCCATGACGAGGAGGGAGTAGTTCTCCCTCGGGGCTGAGGGTATGTACCAGTAGCAATGTGTTTGATCTCTCTCTCTCGTGTTCTTGATTTGGCACGATCTTGATGTATCACGAGCTTTGCTATTATAGTTGGATCTTATGTTTCTCCTCCCCCTCTTCTCTCTTGTAAAGAATTAAGTTCCCCCTTTAAAGTAATCTTATCGGATTGAGTCTTTAAAGATTTGAGAACACTTGATGTATGTCTTTCAGTGGATATCTGTGGTGACAATGGGATACCACGTGCTACTTGATGTATGTTAAGGTGATCAACTTGCGGGTTTCGTGACATTGGGAACCTATGCATAGGGGTTGGCACACGTTTTCATCGTGATTCTCCGATAGAACTCTGGGGCACTCTTTGAGGTCCTTTGTGTTGGTTGAATAGATGAATCTGAGATTGTGTGATGCATGTCATATAATCATACCCACGGATACTTGAGGTGACATTGGAGTATCTAGGTGACATTAGGGTTTTGGTTGATTTGTGTCTTAAGGTGTTATTCTAGTACGAACTCTAGGGCTGTTTGTGACACTTATAGGAATAGCCCAACGGATTGATTGGAAAGAATACCTTTGAGGTGGTTTCGTACCCTACCATAATCTCTTCGTTCGTTCTCCGCTATTAGTGACTTTGGAGTGACTCTTTGTTGCATGTTGAGGGATAGTTATGTGAGCCAATTATGATATTATTGTTGAGAGGACTTGCACTAGTGAAAGTATGAACCCTAGGCCTTGTTTCCTATCATTGCAATACCGTTTATGCTCACTTTTATCACTTGCTACCTTGCTGTTTTTATTATTTCAGATTTCAAATACCTTTATCTACTATCCATATACCACTTGTTTCACCATCTCTTCGCCGAACTAGTGCACCTATACAATTTACCATTGTATTGGGTGTGTTGGGGACACAAGAGACTCTTTGGTATTTGGTTGCAGGGTTGCTCGAGAGAGACCATCTTCATCCTACGCCTCCTACGGATTGATAAACCTTAGGTCATCCACTTGAGGGAAATTTGCTACTGTCCTACAAACCTCTGCACTTGGAGGCCCAACAACGTCTACAAGAAGAAGGTTGTGTAGTAGACATCATGCTGTTTTCTGGCGCCGTTGCCGGGGAGGTTAGCGCTTGAAGGTATATCTTTAGATCTTGCAATCAAGTCTTTTAGTTTCTTGTTTTATCACTAGTTTATTTTATAAAAGAAAATAAAAAAATGGAATTGAGTTTGTCTCATACGCTTCACCTTTTTAATATCTTTCGTGTGTATGATGGAAAGGATAATTGTGCTCAAGTGCTAGAAGAAGAAATCTATAAAATGTTTGGCACTAAATATTTGAATGATGAGCATGATTTCAATGTTGTTAGTATGAATTCCTTGAATATCCATGATGCTAATGATATGGAAAGCCACAAGCTTGGGGAAGCTATGTTTGATGAAGATGATATTTTTTGTCCCCCAAGTTTTGATGAGCAAATTTATTATGATGAAAGCATGCCTCCTATATATGATGATTATTGTGATGACACATATGCTTTAAAGAATAATAATAACAATGAACCTTGTCATCTTGATCTTAATTTTCAATCCCATGATAGTTATTTTGTTGAGTTTGCTCCCACTATTATTCATGAGAAGAATTTTGCTTATGTGGAGAGTAGTAAATTTTCTATGCTTGTAGATCATGAGAATAATGCTTTAGGTGCTTGTTATATTTTTAAATTCATTCATGATGCTACTGAAAATTATTATGAGGGAGGAACATATGCTTGTAGGAATTGCAATAATATCAAGTTTCCTCTCTATGTGCTTAAATTTTTGAAGTTATGCTTGTTTTGCTCTCCTATGCTAGTTGATTATTGTTCCCATAAATTGTTTGCTCACAAAATCTCTATGCATTGGAGGTATTTTAGACTTAAATGTGCTAGTCATATTCTTCATGATTCTCTTTTCATGTTACAATTCTTATCCTTTATGTGAGCATCATTGAAATCATCATGCCTAGCTAGGGGCGTTAAACGATAGCGCTTGTTCAGAGGCAACCCAACTTTATTTTTGTTCCTTTATTTTTGTTCCTGTTTATTAATAAATAATTCATCTAGCCTATGTTTAGATGTGGTTTTATGTCTTCAGTTAGTGTTTGTGCCAAGTAGAACCTTTGGGAAGACTTGGGGAATGTCTTGTTGATCATGCTGTAAAAAACAGAAACTTTAGCGCTCACGAGAATTGCTGCCATTTTTATTTGGAGAGTGATATTTAGTTAATTCTTTTTGAAGATGATTAATATATAAATTCCTCAGGTCCAGCAATTTATTTTATAATTTTATGAGTTCCATAAGTATACGTTTGATCCATATTACTACAGACTGTTCTGTTTTTGACAGATTCTGTTTTTTTGTGTGTTGTTTGCTTATTTTGATGAATCTATGGCTAGTAAAATAGCTTATAAACCATAGAGAAGTTGGAATACAGTAGGTTTAACACAAATATAAATAAAGAATGAGTTCATTACAGTACCTTGAAGTGGTGATTTATTTTCTTATACTAACGGAGCTTACGAGTTTTCTGTTAAGTTTTGTGTTGTGAAGTTTTCAAGTTTTGGGTAAGGATTCGATGGACTATGGAATAAGGAGTGGCAAGAGCCTAAGCTTGGGGATTCCCAAGGCACCCCAAGGTAATATTCAAGGATAGCCAAGAGCCTAAGCTTGGGGATGCCCCGGAAGGCATCCCCTCTTTCGTCTTCGTTCATCGGTAACTTTACTTGGAGCTATATTTTTATTCGCCACATGATATGTGTCTTGCTTGGAGCGTCATTTTATTTTGTTAGGATTTGCTTGCTGTTATTTATAACAATGTTTTGCATCTTTTATTTCAATAAAAGTGGCATTGATAGTCTTTACTATGCCTATGTTACAAGTATACATGTCGCTGTTTGAAAACAGAAAGTTTACCGCTGTTGCAATAATTCCCTAGAAAAGTCAGAATGTGATAAAATGTTGAAACCTTTTGCATATTAAGATCTGATAAATTTACTACAGTGTGAATTTTCTTTCATAATTTTTGGAACTAGGGAAGTATGGATGTTGCAGCATTCTTTACAAACTATCCTGTTTAGGCAGATTGCTGTTATGTTTGCATTGTTTGCATATGTTTGCTTATTTAATGATTCTATTTGAGGATAGTACTATTAAATATGAAGAGGAATTTAGTATTCAATGTTGAATAATAATTTTAGGGATTTTATACAGTAGAGTATGATAAGGTTTTGGCAATGGTTTATACTAACTTATCTCACGAGTCCTTGTTGAGTTTTGTGTGGATGAAGCTTTTGAGATTTAGGGAGACCGTGATATGGGAGGAATTAAGGAGACACAAAAGCTCAAGCTTGGGGATGCCCAAGGCACCCCAAGATAATATTTCAAGAAGTCTCAAGTGTCTAAGCTTGGGGATGCCCCGGTTGGCATCCCACCTTTCTTCCTCAACAATTATCGGTTAGTATCGGTTGATCCTAAGTTTTTGCTTCTTCACATGATGTTTTCTATTCTTAGATGTCATTTTATTTTGCTTTGCTTGCTGTTTGAATAGAGTACCAAGATCTGAAATTATTAAATGTTAGAGAGTCTTCACATAGTTTCATAATTATTCAACTACTCATTGATCTTCACATATATCTTTCGGAGTAGTTTGTCATTTGCTCTAGTGCTTCACTTATACCTTTTAGAGCATGGTGGTAGTTTTATTTTGAAGAAATAGATGAACTCTCATGCTTCACTTAGATTATTTTGAGAGTCTTAATAGCATGGTAATTTTCTTAAAATCCTAATATGCTAGGTATACAAGAATAATAAAATTCTCTTATGAGTGTGTTGAATACTAAGAGAAGTTTGATACTTGATGATTGTTTTGAGATATGGAGGTAATAATATCAAAGTCGTTCTAGTTGAGTAGTTGTGAAATTGAGAAATACTTGTGTTGAAGTTTTCAAGTCCCGTAGCATGCACGTATGGTAAACGTTGTGTAACAAATTTGAAACATGAGGTGTTATTTGATTGTCCTCCTTATGAGTGGCGGTCGGGGACAAGCGATGGTCTTTTCCTACCAATCTACCCCCCTAGGAGCATGCGCGTAGTGCCAAGGTTTTTGATGACTTGTAGATTTTTGCAATAAGTATGTGAGTTCTTTATGACTAATGTTGAGTCCATGGATTATACGCACTCTCACCCTTCCATCATTGCTAGCCTCTACGGTACTGTGCATTGCCCTTTCTCACATTAAGAGTTGGTGCAAACTTCGCCGGTGCATCCAAACCCTGTGATATGATACGCTCTTTCACACATAAGCCTCCTTATATCTTCCTCAAAACATCCACCATACCTACCTATTATGGCATTTCCATAGCCATTCCAAGATATATTGCCATGCAACTTTCCACCATCCAGTTTATCATGACACATTCATCATTGTCATATTGCTTAGCATGATCATGTAGTTGACATAGTAGTTGTGTCAAAGCCACCGTTCATAATTTTTACTTGTCACTCTTGATTCATTGCATATCCTGGTACACCGCCGGAGGCATTCATATAGAGTCATACTTTGTTCTAGTATCGAGTTGTAATCATTGAGTTGTAAATAAATAGAAGTGTGATGATCATCATTCAATAGAGCATTGTCCCAAAAAAAGAAAGGCCAAAGAAAAAAAAAGAAGGGCCAAAAAAACAAAAGGGGCAATGTTACTATCCTTTTTTCCACACTTGTGCTTCAAAGTAGCACCATGATCTTTATGATAGAGAGTCTCTTGTTTTGTCACTTTCATATACTAGTGGGAATTTTCATTATAGAACTTGGCTTGTATATTCCAACGATGGGCCTCCTCAAGTGCCCTAGGTCTTCGTGAGCAAGCAAGTTGGATGCACACCCACTAGTTTCTTTTGTTGAGCTTTCATACATCCATAGCTCTAGTGCATCCGTTGCGTGGCAATCCCTACTCCTTGCATTAACATCAATCGGTGGGCATCTCCATAGCCCATTGATTAGCCTCGTTGATGTGAGACTTTCTCCTTTTTGTCTTCTCCACATAACCCCCTCATTATTCTATTCCACCCATAGTGCTATATCCATGGCTCGCGCTCATGTATTGCGTGAAAGTTTATGAGTTTGAGATTACTAAAGTATGAAACAATTGCTTGGCTTGTTATCGGGGTTGTGCATGATGAGAGCATCTTTGTGTGACGAAAATGGAGCATGACTAAACTATATGATTTTGTAGGGATGAACCTTCTTTGGCCATGTTATTTTGAGAATGATTTCTTTGTTAGTATGCTTGAAGTATTATTATTTTTATGTCAATATGAACTTTTGTCTTGAATCTTTCAGATCTGAATTTTCATATCACAAGTAAGAAGAATTACATTGAAATTATGCCAACTAGCATTCCACATCAAAAATTATCTTTTTATCATTTACCTACTCAAGGACGAGCAGGAATTAAGCATGGGGATGCTTGATACGTCTCCAACGTATCTATAATTTTTGATTGCTCCATGCTATATTATCTACTATTTGGGGCAATATTGGGCTTTATTATCCACTTTTATATTATTTTTGGGACTAACCTATTAACTGGAGACCCAGCCCAGATTTGCTGTTTTATGCCTATTTCAGTGTTTTGAAGAAAAGGAATATTAGACGGAGTCGAAACGGAACGAAATCAACTAGAGAAGTTATTTTTGGAAGGAAACACACCCGATGGACTTGAACCTCATGTCAAAAGATACGGGAGCTTCCCACGAGGGTGGGGGGCGCGCCCACCCCCTAGGGCGCGCCCCCTGCCTCATGGGGCCCCTGTGGCTCTCCTGACGTGCTTCTTCTGCCTATATAACTTCATATACCCTAAAACTTCCAGAACGTAACATAGATCGGGAGTTCCGCCGCCAGAAGCCTCCGTAGCCACCGAAAACCAATCTAGACCCGTTCCGGCACCCTCCGGAGGGGGAAATCCCTCTCCGGTGGCAATCTTCATCATCCCGATGCTCTCCATGACGAGGAGGGAGTAGTTCTCCCTCGGGGTTGAGGGTGTGTACCAGTAGCTATGTGTTTGATCTCTCTCTCTCTCTCTCTCTCTCGTGTTCTTGATTTGGCACGATCTTGATGTATCGCGAGCTTTGCTATTATAGTTGGATCTTATGTTTCTCCTCCCCCTCTTCTCTCTTGTAAAGAATTAAGTTCCCCCTTTAAAGTAATCTTATCGGATTGAGTCTTTAAAGATTTGAGAACACTTGATGTATGTCTTTCAGTGGATATCTGTGGTGACAATGGGATACCACGTGCTACTTGATGTATGTTAAGGTGATCAACTTGCGGGTTTCGTGACATTGGGAACCTATGCATAGGGGTTGGCACACGTTTTCGTCGTGATTCTCCGATAGAACTCTGGGGCACTCTTTGAGGTCCTTTGTGTTGGTTGAATAGATGAATCTGAGATTGTGTGATGCATGTCATATAATCATACCCACGGATACTTGAGGTGACATTGGAGTATCTAGGTGACATTAGGGTTTTGGTTGATTTGTGTCTTAAGGTGTTATTCTAGTACGAACTCTAGGGCTGTTTGTGACACTTATAGGAATAGCCCAACGGATTGATTGGAAAGAATACCTTTGAGGTGGTTTCGTACCCTACCATAATCTCTTCGTTCGTTCTCCGCTATTAGTGACTTTGGAGTGACTCTTTGTTGCATGTTGAGGGATAGTTATGTGATCCAATTATGATATTATTGTTGAGAGGACTTGCACTAGTGAAAGTATGAACCCTAGGCCTTGTTTCCTATCATTGCAATACCGTTTACGCTCACTTTTATCACTTGCTACCTTGCTGTTTTTATTATTTCAGATTTCAAATACCTTTATCTACTATCCATATACCACTTGTTTCACCATCTCTTCGCCGAACTAGTGCACCTATACAATTTACCATTGTATTGGGTGTGTTGGGGACACAAGAGACTCTTTGGTATTTGGTTGCAGGGTTGCTCGAGAGAGACCATCTTCATCCTACGCCTGCTACGGATTGATAAACCTTAGGTCATCCACTTGAGGGAAATTTGCTACTGTCCTACAAACCTCTACACTTGGAGGGCCAACAACGTCTACAAGAAGAAGGTTGTGTAGTAGACATCAGCCTCGCACTGGCGAGGTGCTGATTGGCGGCTTGCCAGTGGGCGAGCGCGATCTCACCGGTGTGGTGATCCGGCGCCAACAAGTACTCCGCCTCGTTGGAAGCGTGCACCCGGTCCACGTACCGCCTAGCGTAGATGAGGCGCTTGGGCCCGACTGCACTCAGGGCTTTGGCACGGGCGTCCTCCACCACCCTCATGGCCCTCACACGAGCCTTCTACAAAAGAGCCAATTTCCTGACTCTCTCGAACGCGACATAGGCCTGCCAGGAAGCTTGCCCCGCGGCGTGCTTCTCTTCCTCGGCCTTCTTCTCCGCCTCTATTTTGGTGCGCTCTGCCGGAGGAAAAGCTTCCCACAAGGCGACATCCATTTCTTTCCAAAGCTCCTCAAGGCTGGGGGGGCTCGGCGGGCGGCGTGGCGTTCTCCTCATAGCGGGGAGCCGACGCGTCCTCCGATATACGTGCTGGTCAGATTGGGAATGCCGATGCTTCCACCTCGATGAGTCGCGGCGAGGAGCGAAACATCGATGCATCCTCCTTGACTAGTGGCGGCGAGGAACGGAATGTCGACGCGTCCTCCTCGACTAGTGGCAGCAAGGAACCGAACGGCGACATGTGACTGTCCGCGCGGTGCAGCGATGGGCGCCTAGGGCTTGGGAGGGGGGATGCGATGGTGGTCGACGTGAGAGGGAGGGGGAGGAGATAGCGATGAATGTGAGCGTTCTTCCAAATGCTGTGGGAGGTGCACTATTTATAGAGAGCAATGGCACACCTACGTAATATATGGACTGAGCTTCCCTGACTTAACTGAAGGTCCAGTTGCGTCACTGACATGTGGGCCAGATGCCTGTCGGGCCCACATGTGAGTGACCCAATGCACCTACAATTAAGTAACTGAAGCAGCTACGTGGGCATATTTGTTGGAGTAAATTACGGGTGAGGGAATGGGTGGAAACATTGCTGGTCACAACGGATTGGACGAGCGCGGGGGAGGAGAGTCATGCATGTAGATTTTTTCCACACGGGGTGGAGTGGTGGAACTGCTGGAGGGAGAAGGAGAGTTAGGTAGGCGTTCAGATTTCAAGGTGCACTAAATTATTGCATGCGATGATTAAGGCCGGCCATAGTGGTCGTAATGTGGTAGTCCCTCCTTTCCGGTTTATAGGGCTTAATTTGAAAATCTCTTCAACCAAGGTAGATGATGAATGGTGGAATTAATTCCGTAGTTTGCTAAAGTACTTAATTAGTACTCTCATTTTTCATAAAAATTTGTGTAAACCGACGCATTAATTACACCACATGCATGCATGACCACTCCTATAAAAATCTTAGTTGGTAGTGATGGTATGTCTTCCTCTAGACAACATGAGCTGTTCGATCTACTTGGAACCAATGGCTGAGATGTGTGTGCATAGAGACATGGCCTTGCCACCGGAGGTACTGTATAGTAGATATTTACCCACCTCTGCCACTGTATAAAATACGGAACTACTCATTCCGGCCTCATTTCCTTTCTGGTTCATCTCCTTGCATTCTTGCCGGCGGCGGCGAAGGTTCCTGAAGATGGAGTTCAGACTCTAGAAACCACTACAAAAACTATTTCACTACCTCTATCTTGGTGAGAGTAGGTAAATTTTTTGAATCGAGCCCTTTAAACTAGAAGGGAGGTAATGGTACTCTAATAGCTAACCTTGTTGTGCTGACTAGATAGCACATGGCACACACCTGGACGAAGGAACTAGTCTACATTGTGCATTTAAGTTTTGTCTGAAGTCAATGTACCTCTACTTTGACCAAACTTATAGAAAAATGTACATCAACATTCACAATGTCAAATCAATATTTTTATACTCATTATAAAACGTAGTTTTTATACTCATTATAATCAGTATTGTAGATATTGATATTTTTAGTATAAATTTGGTCAAAAACTTGGCAAATGGTTGATGGAAGTAAAAGGACCAGTGTAACACCCACGATGCGGCTATATCTCCCACGTGTTGGAGCACGACTTAGAGGCTTAAACGCATTGTAGGCATGTCGCAAGAGGGGTAATCTTTACACATCCCATGTACTGAATAAGAAAGAGGTGCATAGTTGGCTTACAATCGCCACTTCACACAATACATAAATATAGCATTACAGTCATCCAGATACAATCAAGGTCCGATTACAGAACCAAAATAAAGACAGCCCCAAATGCATAAGATCCCCGATCGCCCCAACTGGGCTCCACTACTGATCATCTGGAAAGGAAACGTAGTAATGTCCTGAGTCTTCATCGAACTCCCACTCGAGTTCAGTCGCATCCCCTGGAATGGCATCATCGGCACATGCATCTGGTTTTGGAAGTAATCTGTGAGCCACGAGGACTCATCAATCTCGCACCCTCGCGATCAAGACTATTTAAGCTTATGGGTAGGAAAGGGTAGTGAGGTGGAGCTGCAGCAAGCACTAGCATACGCAAAAGAGAGCGAGAAGAGAAGCAAAGTACGATCGAGAACTAATAATGATCAAGAAGTGATCCTAAAACTACTTACGCGCAAGCATAACTCCAACATAGTGTTCACTTACCGGACTCCGCCGAAAAGAGACCATCACGGCTACACACGCGGTTGACGCATTTTAATTAAGTCAAGTGTCAAGTTCTCTACAACCGGACATTAACAAATTCCCATCACCCCATAACCGCGGGCACGACTTTCGAAAGTTCAAAACCCTGCAGGGGTGTCCCAACTTAGCCCATCACAAGCTCTCACGGTCAACGAAGGATATTCCTTCTAGTGGGAAGACCTGATCAGACTCAGAATCCCGGTTACAAGACATCTCGACAATGGTAAAACAAGTCCAGCAAGACCACCCATTGTGCCGACATATCCCGATAGGTGCTGCACATATCTCGTTCTTAGGGCACACCGGATAAGCTAAGCGTACGGGAGCCAACGTAACCCAAGTTGCCAAGGGACGGCCCCGCACGGTGCTCTGGGTTGGACCAACACTTAGAGAAGTATTGGCCCGTGGGGTTTAAAATAAAGATGACCCTCGGGCTCGCGAAAACCCAAGGGAAGGTTATAGGTTGTTAGGTAAATGTAAAACCAAGGTTGGGCCTTGCCGGAGGAGTTTTATTCAAGGCGAACTGTCAAGGGGTTCCCATTATCACCCAACCGCGTAAGGAACGCAAAATCAAGGAACATAACACCGGTATGACGGAAACTAGGACGACAAGAGTGGAACCAAACACCAGGCATAAGGCCGAGCCTTCTACCCATTACCAAGTATATAGTTGCATTAATATAAATAAGAGATATTGTGATATCCCAACAATAAACATGTTCCAACAAGGAACAAACTTCAATCTTCACCTGCAACTAGCAACGAGTTGCATATTGACGGAACACCACATTCAAGTTGTTTAGTTCGATCTCGTTTATGTACCCAACAACATTAAATGTTGATTAACATGGCAAGGGGTGAAGCATATGAAAGCTACCTATCTAGGCAAGTTTAAATGAGGCCGGAACAACAAACATCAAGTCCGGAAACTCCTCATGTGCATATTTTAGGTTTGGTACTGTTCTGCCCTAACACAATTTTTAGAGTTATCAAACATGCAAAGTGATGCCACCATGTTAAACTAGGCATTTTTCTACCCCATTTACATATAAAGTTTATTAGGTTTGGAGTTACGATTATTTAGATATGAATTAAAGCATTTTAGCATGGCATATAGCTAAACAAAGCAAACAACAAGTTTAAACATAGACGAAAGTTGGATATTATTAAACTAGACAAAATTATAGACATTTTACATACAAAGTTTGTTTTAATCTGATGCACGGTTAATTAGTTAGGATATGCATGAAGTGCAAGGGTGTTTCGGCAAAACTGGCAGTTCCCAGGATAAATGGACAAATCGTAGAACGAAAAAAAAACATGCCATGGGCCGAAACTAGCAGGCCCAGTAGTGTACAGGGGAGGCGCTGGAGGGGCTGCTCACATTGGCCATGGGCCTTGCTGGAGGAGGATAGTGGGCCGGCTCGGTTGAGATCGAGGCCGCTGGGTCAACGCGAGGCGGCTGTAGCGACCTCTCTGCTCGAATGAAACATAGGAGCGGTGCAGCGTGAAACGGAGGCGTAGGGGACGGAGGGGCGCGGCTCCAGGCGCGGGACGGCGGTGGAAGAGACCGGGAGGGCGCGGGACGCGGCCGCCGGCAGCGGTACTTGCAGCAGTAGCGGCTGGGCAAAGCGGGCGAGGAGGCAGGGGCTCGTCCTCGTGAAGCAGGACGACGGCAGCGGACTTGGCGCATGGCGAAGCTGACGGAGGCCGGCCAGACCTGGCCGTTCCGAGGTCAGGCGGCAGAGCTTGCCTCCTACAGGAACAAGGCAGTGGCGATGCTGCTCCTGCGGCTTGGACGGCTGCACAACAAAATGGGAGAGAGAGAGAGAGACCACGAGGTGAGAGAGAGATAAGAGAAGAGAGGAAACAGGAGGAAGCATACAAGAGGGACACGGTCCTATTGGAGGTGGTCGCCAGTGGAGCTCGCTCAGTCGGCTCGGCCATGGGGTGCAGACTGGAGGGGATCAGGGAGGAGCAAGACGCGTGGTCTCCGGCGAGGCTGGTCGAAGACGGCGGCCTCAGTCAGGGGAGCACGGCTCCTGGATCGAGAGGATGGGCGCGGGAAGGATGTATCAGAGGGGATGCACTGGTTGGGCGAGGGGATCGAGGACAAATCTCCTAGATTCCAGTGTTGGGTCCCGAATATATATAGTGAGTGGGTTTTTGGGTAGGGGTATTTGGTCCCTCCGATCGAAATCGAGTGGTTGCGAATAAATGGGTTAGGGAGCCCAATTAAGAAAACGGAGATGTTTTCTATACGTTTGGGGATGATCCGGATCCAACGGTGACGACTGTCCGGGTCGGGTTCGAGTACGTTTCGGACAAGCGCGAGGGGTCTATGCACTGTGCAAAGAGGGGTAGGCTGGGACTAGGTGGACTATGGAGAGCGGGTTGGTCTGAGAGAAGAGGGGAGAGATGCAGCCAGACACGGTTTTCGGAAATCGAAAACGTCCGACGTTTGACCGACTATATTGTCGCTATAGTTATCCGTTGGGGCGTCAAACAGACTCTGAATGCGATGAAACTTGGCAGGCGGTCTACTGACAACATAACAACACCGCACACCAACTTTCATCCCATTCCGAGAACATTTTCCGGCCGCTTATAAAATACTATTTCGGACATGCCGCGGGCGCGTGCAAGTGTGTTTGGGCTCAGAACAGACAACGGAAGGAATTGGGAGACCCGAACTAATGCAAGTTTTGAAAACATGATGATGCAATGCACACGATGACATGGAAAGATGCAACACACAAGCAAATGACATGGCAACAACAGCGAATAACTGGAAGACACCTGGCGCGTCGGTCTCGGGGCGTCACAACACTCCACTACTAGAAGAGGATCTCGTCCTGAGATCTAGGATGGCACCGGGGAGAAAAGGAAGAGGAAGAGGTGAGGTGAAACTAAGTTGCTTCTTGGACAAATGAGTGAAACCATGAACCTTGAGAGGTTGAAGAAATTTGAAAGAAAGAATACAACAAAGATGAACAAAGTTGAAAACCTCCGTTAGAAAAGAGGAACAAGGAACATCACGAGAACCCTGTAGGTTGAAAGACATAAGAAAAGGTTACAATGGACAAGAAGTACATGCAAGCACTCCGGTTGGAACGAAATGTACCAGGAACGATAAGGATCAAATACGAAAACACTCCGGTTGGAAATGGAAGGTAGGGAATATGAACTTGGAAAAATGAAAGCACTTGGATGAGACTCCGGTTAGAAGAGGAATGGTAGACACAACACTCCGGTTAAAACAAGATAAAGACGGAATAAGAATGATATAATTTGGACAACACTCCGACTGTAAATGGAAGGAATCGAACATGATCTTGGGAAGATTGGATGATACCTGATGAAATCAACAACACACTACCTCCAGAACAATTGAAAGAATGGCACAAGGGGTAAGAAAGATTTCAGGCGGCACTCCGGTCGAGAAGGGAGGCAAAACTTGATAAGATGAGAGAACTTGAAAAGAGGGCACGACACTCCAGTAAAATGGATAAGCACGAAAAGAACATGGTCCTGACAATCCGAGATGATGAGTGAAGAGAGCAACATCAAAATGCCTCCGGAAAGAATAGAAGTTGGATTGTTGGAAACGAAAGAATTGAGAGGAAAAATACATCTTCTACTACACTTGATTTTGAAAAGCATCCTTAAAAAAAGATTGGACAGAGTTGTTGGGAAATCAACAACGAAAAGAACAGGCTTGTTGTGGGCTTATGGAACACATCTCAAGATTATGAGGTGACAACCTGCCACTAACGGGACCAAGATTGGATAGATATCAACAAGGAGACGAGAAACTTATTTCACTGGGAGGATAAATGAAGAACTTGGGTCATTTATAAGCACCCTAAGTAGCAACAATCCTTAGGGAAATCTCTAGGTGAAATATAACCCAAGATAATTCCGACAAAAGGATTGATTGGTTGAAAAGATCTCTTGAGCGAAGAGAAAATGATGGATTTAAATATGTCACTCTTTAAAAACTTGTGAAACATGAAACCCGAAGGGAAATTATCAAGAATGACATAACACCACCTCAAATGATAAGGTACAAAGAATTGCACTTCCAAATGCAAGATAAAGAATGCTTGAACTCCTCAAGACAAAAGATGTGTTGAGCACCATGTTTAATTTAGAGTATAGCTTGGCGGATCGTAACTTCGTGAGAAATCTTGAGGACAATTGAATAATGAAAAGAATTCTTGACGAACCACCATGTTGAGCCTCCATGAAGAACTCCGGATAGGAAAGATAACATAAAAGAATTGAAGGTTTGAAGCGAACAAGATTGAAGCCTTGCAATGATTGGATGAATCTTTGCGACGATATAAAGTGGAAACTTGGAACTCTGGAAGAAAGATAAAGCATCTCGAACCGAGAATGTGATATGATGAACCACTTTGGAACGGAGAAACTAGATCACTTGGATGAAACAATAATAAGAATTACGTTATGCACATCCTTCACCAATTAAATTGATGACACACAATGGATTTGGCATACTACTTATTCTCGTAGAAAGGATTAAGATAGATATGGCACCAACTTGGGAAGGTATTCAACAAACCACAAGTAGGATTGAAACAACGAATAAAACTGTGTGATAACGAAGGAAGAGAACTCTTGAATGAACCACCATAAGAATTGAACAAGAAAGTAGCAAAAGCACAATTCACTGGGAAGAATTGGAAAATGAATGAAGATACTTGTTAGGATTAGATACAAGAGAAACAAGGATATCATGCGCTGATTAGAGAATAGTCGAATGATGCACCGGTAAGATTTGGAGAACGAGAGCTGAAAGATTGAATGAATAATCCCGAAATGATGGCCTTCAGAGAATCAAAATGAAAAGAATCTTGAATTGCTCCGGATAGGTGGAAAGAATTCTCACAATCAAAAATAATTATGAGAGGATGGCATCAAGCTTGAACTACGCATCTTTGGAAGAACGGGTAAGGATTTAAGAGGAACTCTTCTCCGGTCTTCAAATATTGAGAATGACGATGAGAAATACCACCAAGAATTGTTGAGATACTCCAGGATGAAAAATTAGAATGGTTGAACCAATGATGAAAAGAATGTGAAAGATCTTGGAGAAGGTATTTGACTGATGATAACTCATTCTTACGTCAAACATGGAAAAGAATTTGAGAGTTACTCCGGGAAAATTAGAAGAGTCAGGTAAGATCCTGGGAAAAGACCTGTGGATTAGGGCCCACTCAAAATAAACACCGTTGAACGATTTAAAAGATAGATTACACTGGTTGATTTAAATGGCTTGAATGAGGTAAGACCTTGAAATAGCTTGAACGGATGCAAAGTGGAAACATGAATCTTTGAGAAATCTTCAGTGCTCCGGAACAAATGAATAGCAAGCGGGGAATGATTAAGAGGTGCACTGGCATAAGAAAAGCATTGGGCAAAATGAAAGGACTATGCTCAATACCAAAGCTTGAATTGAATCCACCGGAGAAGGAAAATAACGAAGAATGATGAACTAGAAGCTCCATTAGAATCTTCATGAGAATCACCAGATACGACCATTGAAGGAAAAGAATGAAGAAAGTTCACATGAATAAAATGATACTTGATTAAGAAATTTGATTCCTTGAAGGAAAAGGGTGGGAGGGCGGGAAAAACAAAGGCAGCTTGGGACAGATGAAATGAGCACCGTTGAGAAGAAGTGATAATTGATCTTACGGATGTTGAAATGACCAGATCCACTTGAAGAGAAACACGCCGGTTGAAAAAGGATTGACATGACAACCTCGATGATCAAGAAGGATTAGTATTCACATAGGAATATGAGAACACCACTTAGGGAAGGTATGGAATCAACATTTGACATCGAAGCAACTCGAATACCACAACAAAAACAAAACAAGGATTGGCTTGCAGAATAAGCCGGAACAAACATATGATAGAGATTTCATCCGAAGTTTTCTTGGTGGGGCCCACACGGGCTCGATCGTACAACACCATCATGTACAAGGCAGTGCACATGACATACAAAGCGTCCCCAAGTCAGCATAGCCAAGGACTCTTTAAGACACAACGAGACCACTGTAAACCAACCGTGGATGGGTGGACCACTAGACGTCGAACCCCAATCTCATATCATGCATCTGTCGGAAAGATATCCTAGGAGCTACTTGAATTCCCACTTATAAACTCCAGAAACTTTCTGGTTATGCAATCGGGTGTTGGGGATACAGGGGAAGCATAATATCTCACCCAAAACTAGCAAATCCTACATCCAGCTGTATCCATCCTTCAACACATAACCAAGAAACCTTCGGAAATCATTTACCTCAACCTTCGAAAAGCATCCGTTATACGAGTTATGGTAATACTCCCGAACTCCCGCCCTAGTACTGGGTGGCATCGAGGTTATCTCGCCAACAACGACATAAAAGATATTTTTGATGTGGGCGAACTCAGGTATTCCGAAACCTCAATGATAAAATTGTGACGACAATACCTCAGAGCTCAACTCCCCGGGACACTGCCACAACCCCTAAATGTCAGGAGGCACCAAGAACAATGTTCTCCTCACAAAACCATCAGAACGATTCCAAGATACCCGCGTGATCCTAATTTTTTTAGTGAAATTTGAGAAGATAAGAGTCAAAACTCTACGTCAGGATGCCTCACCAGAGCGACGAAGGGACTGAGGAGTAAAAAGAATCCTTCTCTCTGATATATATAATCCTAAAAGACTCAAAACATTTTTCTAGACCCAACAACGCCAGCGATTCGATCAAGCAGGGGGGCTCCTAAGTCGGGGGAAGGCTCTGATTACCAACTTGTAACACCCACGATGCGGCTATATCTCCCACGTGTCGGAGCAGGACTTAGAGGCATAACCGCATTGTAGGCATGTCACAAGAGGGGTAATCTTTACACATCCCATGTACTGAATACGAAAGAGGTACATAGTTGGCTTACAATCGCCACTTCACACAATACATAAATATAGCATTGCAATCATCCAGATACAATCAAGGTCCGACTATGGAACCAAAATAAAGACAACCCCAAATGCATAAGATCCCCGATCGCCCCAACTGGGCTCCACTACTGATCGTCTAGAAAGGAAATGTAGTAACGTCCCGAGTCTTCATCGAACTCCCACTTGAGTTCAGTCGCATCCCCTGGAATGGCATCATCGGCACCTGCATCTGGTTTTGGAAGTAATCTATGAGCCACGAGGACTCAGCAATCTCACACCCTCGCGATCAAGACTATTTAAGCTTATGGATAGGAAAGGGTAGTCAGGTGGAGCAACATCAAGCACTAGCATACGCAAAAGAGAGCGAGAAGAGAAGCAAAGCACGATCGAGAACTAATAATGATCAAGAAGTGATCCTGAAACTACTTACGCGCAAGCATAACTCCAACACCGTGTTCACTTCCCGGACTCCGCCGAAAAGAGACCATCACGGCTACACACGCGGTTGATGCATTTTAATTAAGTCAAGTGTCAAGTTCTCTACAATCGGACATTAAAAAATTTCCATCTTCCCATAACCGCGTGAACGACTTTCGAAAGTTCAAAACCCTGCAGAGGTGTCCCAACTTATCCCATCACAAGCTCTCACGGTCAACGAAGGATATTCCTTCTAGCGGGAAGACCCGATCAGACTCGGAATCCCGGTTACAAGACATCTCGACAATGGTAAAACAAGTCCAGCAAGACCACCCACTGTGCCGACAAGTCCCGATAGGAGCTGCACATATCTCGTTCTCAGGGCACACCAGATAAGCTACGCGTACGGGAGCCAACGTAACCCAAGTTGCCAAGGGACGGCCCTGCACGGTGCTCTGGGTTGGACCAACACTTAGAGAAGCACTGGCCCGGGGGGGGGGGGGTTTAAAATAAAGATGACCCTCGGGCTTGCGAAAACCCAAGGGAAGGTTATAGGTTGTTAGGCAAATGTAAAACCAAGGTTGGGCCTTGCCGGAGGAGTTTTATTCAAGGCGAACTGTCAAGGGGTTCCCATTATCACCCAACCGCATAAGGAACGCAAAATAAAGGAACATAACACCGGTATGACGGAAACTAGGGCGGCAGGAGTGGAACAAAACACCAGGCATAAGGCCGAGCCTTCCACCCTTTACCAAGTATATAGGTGCATTAATATAAATAAGAGATATTGTGATATCCCAACAATAAACATGTTCCGACAAGGAACAAACTTCAATCTTCACCTGCAACTAGCAACGCTATAAGAGGGGCTGAGCAAAGCGATAACATCGCCAAACAACGGTTTGATAGGACAAGGTGGGTTAGAGGCTTGACATGGCAATATGGGAGGCATGATAAAGCATGTGGTAGGTATTGTAGCATAGGCATAGCAATAGAGCGAGCAACTAGCAAGCAAAGATAGAAGTGATTTCGAGGGTATGGTCATCTTGCCTAAGATCCCGCAAGGAAGAAGAACGAGTCCATGATGAAGACAAGCGGACGAAGTCGAACGAATCCTCATAAACACGACGTTATCGGAACTAACCCGAAGAAGCAACACCGGAAAGAAGAAAACAACATAGTAAACAACCATCACATAGGCATGGCATGATGCACAATCAAGTATGGTGCATGTCCAGTTTAATGAGGTATGGCATTGCAAAATCCACAAACAATCCTACAAATTAAGTGGAGCTCAATATGCAACGAGTTGCATATTGACAGAATACCACATTCAAGTTGTTTAGTTCGATCTCGTTTATGTACCCAACAACATTAAATGTTGATTAACATGGCAAGGGGTGAATCATATGAAAACTACCTATCTAGGCAAGTTTAAATGAGGCCGGAACAACAAACATCAAGTCCAAAAACTCCTCATGTGCAAAGCGGGCCGACCCGGGACGCGGCCGCCGGCAGCGGAATTTTCAGCAGTAGCGGCTGGGCAAAGCGGGCGAGGAGGCAGGGGCTTGTCCTCGTGAAGCAGGACGACGGCAGCGGACTTCGCGCACGGCGAAGCTGATGGAGGCCGGCCGGACCTGGCCGTTCCGAGTTCAGGCGGCGGAGCTTGCCTCCTGCAGGAACAAGGCAGCGGCGACGCTGCTCCTGCGGCTTGGACGGCTGCACAACAAAATGGGAGAGAGAGAGAGACCGCGAGGTGAGAGAGAGATACGAGAAGAGAGGAAATGGGAGGAAGCAGAGGAGAGGGATGCGGTCTTGTTGGAAGTGGTCGCCGGTGGAGCTCGCTTTGTCGGCTCGGCCATGGGGTGCAGACTGGAGGGGATCGGGGAGGAGTAAGACGCGTGGTCTCCCGCGAGGCTGGCCGAAGACGACGTCCTCAGTCAAGGGAGCTCGGCTCCTGGATCGAGAGGGTGGGCATGGGAAGGATGGATCGAAGGGGATGCACTGGTTGGGCGAGGGGATCGAGGAGGTTCGGGCGAGGCGATCCCGAGGTGGGAGGCGACCCGGTGGCGGCGGTGGAGGGACAAATCTCCTAGATTCTAGGGTTGGGCCCCGAATATATATAGTGAGTATGTTTTTGGGTAGGGGTATTCGGTCCCTCCGATCGAAATCGAGTGGTTGCGAATAAATGGGTTAGGGAGCCCAATTAAGAAAACGGAGACGTTTGTAGACGTTTCGGGATGATCCGGATCCAATGGTGACGACTGTTCGGGTCGGGTTCGGGTAAGTTTCGGACACGCACGAGGGGTCGATGCACTGTGCAAAGAGGGGTAGGCTGGGCCTAGGTGGACTGTGGAGAATGGGTTGGTCTGAGAGAAGAGGGGAGAGATGCAGCACGACACGGTTTTCGGAGACCGAAAACGTCTGACGTTTGACCGACTATATTGTCGCTATAGTTATCCGTTGGGGCGTCAAACAGACTCCGAATGCGATGAAACATGGCAGGCGGTCTACTAACAACATAACTACACCACACGCCAAGTTTCATCCCATTCCGAGAACATTTTCCGGCCACTTATAAAATACTATTTCGGACATGCCGCGGGCGCGTGCAAGTGTGTCTGGGCTCAGAACGGATAACTGAAGGAACTGGGAGACCCAGACTAATGCATGTTTTGATGCAATGCACATGATGACATGGCAAGATGCACCACAGGAGCAAATGACATGGCAACAACAAAGAATAACTGGAAGACACCTGGCGCGTCGTCTCGGGGCGTCACAACCAGAGGGAGTATCATGCATGCGGAGTAGGCAAAAAAATTGCTCATTTATAGCCAGTTGAAGTCTCAAAGGGCGCGACCGCGCGAGGGAGGCGAAGGTCATGGGAGGCGCGACGGTGAGGGAATTAAGTGAAGTTACATCCACGCGTCGACATGGTGTGCGAACAGGCAGAAGCTATACCGTCAGGCCTACGATGTGGGTCTAGTAGACATGACATCTAGTGGGTCCCGCATAGTACCCGAGAACTCTTTGGCGGCTTGCAGCCGTTTATCCACTGGGCAAGCCAACAACCCGACGCCATTCGCACGCCCTACTCGTCCCCATCTTCTACCTTACAATAGTTCGCTCCCAGTCATCCCGTCCTTTCACATTACACCAGTTCAACTTCTCCTAACCCTCCTCCAAAATCCATAGCCTCCCAAATCTCCATGGTCGCCGATGAGTACCAGGTTAGAGCCATCACCGATGATGAGTTCATCGTCATCTACAACCATGGATCGGCGATGGTGAAAGGATGCCTTGCTTGCTTCAGAAGCATGTTCGAAAACTCAAAGGATGAGTGGATCGCTGGGCTAGATGTTGAGTACACCACAATCCTGGAAAGCGAGAAGATTCTAAAGGAGGTAGAGAAGAAGAAGCCTACCATGATCCAGGTTTGCGTTCATAATGTGTGCTTGGTTTACCACATATGCCATGCCAAAGTTGAGTGCCAGGATTTTAAGAACTTCCTCTAGGACGAAAGAGTGAAATTCATTACTATAGACTTTAGGAACGACAGTGATGTCCTGTGTCGGATAGGCCTCGTTGTAGGCCAGCCCTTCGATCTCTGGAAGGCAAGCCTGGTGTCCTCCTCTCAGCTTTCAATGCTGACCATGGCAGTAGCCATGATTGATCCTTCGTACACTAAACTGAAGAAACCTCACCACGAGTTTCATCATGCATGGGAGTCGAAGACAATAGATGAAGATCACATCCTGTAGGCAGCAATGGATGCCTACCTTGGTTTAAATATCTACAAGGGTTGGATGAAGAATCCGAGCCCGGTGTCCGGTTCAAGCAAAGAAGCAGCGGCGAAGAGGAAGAGGAAGAGGGACGAGGACGAAGTTGAGGACGTGGACTCAGAATCCGAGTAAGGTGGCAGTGCCGTCGCTCATGCTGGTTCTACTACAGTGTCAAACGGACTAGTTTCTTAGTTTTATTTCAGGGGTGTGTTGTGCTGAGCCCCCAACAGAACTATGTTTATGTTCTTTCTCTTTATTTGAACTTTATGTTCTTTATCGTTATTTGAACTCTTTAGTACGTACAGTAGTACTAGTACTATGTCTTACTACTGTTATTCTTGTAGTTGGTACTACTGCTCGCATCTCGTGTTCCTACTGTACTTAATATGTTCATACTAGTAGTATAATTTGGGTCAATTTGATTTGTGAAAGAAGTTCGACAGAGCGAAGGAAGAAGACGGCAGAGAAGCTACCCCAGTATCTATATTAGGGTGGCAGGGTGCCCATGATCTATCTTATGAGTGTTGGGTGTGGAATATAGTTTGCCGAAAAAATGGATCGTGCCTAGGGTTAAACAGATGGCGGGTGTGGGGGAGCATGGCGGTGGCAGTAGGTTCAGGGGCGGGCGGGTTGGCGGCGGCAGGCGGTCAGGCGTGTGGCGGGCTGAGAAGATGAACAGTGCATCAATTTCAGAGGTTGAAGAAGCCCTTCTAGCCATCCATGTTGCATCCAACGGCTCACAAGAGTCGAATGACCCAAATTTGTCCGTCAGATCCGCACCCAGTTTGCGAGCTCGGTGCGGGCACGACCGGCTTCCACCGCAACATCCACCATGCATGCCTCCTCTGCGTGGGCGGAGACGACAATGACATGCTAGTTCCTCCTCGGCGGCGTGCTGGAGCACGAGCTCGTCCTCCTCTTTGTACGCTGTGTGCATAGATGCGGCTCCACCAGCTGCTCGCGTGCTTGGCATCGCGGCCGCATCGCGGGGAGGGACTACAGATGTCGTGAGCGGGCGAGCCTTCGGCTTCATGGTAAAAGGATGGCGGCGACACGGTGGTTATGGGCGAGAAATGGTTGGCCGGAGCAGGCGGGCGCCGGCATTTGCAACGGCGGCGGCATATTGATGAGTGTGCATATGGGAGCTTAGTTTAGTTTTATATAAGGTTGGTCAAACTTAAAAGAAAACCGTACTAGTACCCGTAAACATTAGAGTGAGGCAACGGTTATATTAGTTACCACAACCACGATACGGAATACTGTGCAAGCGCGTGAACTGCGGCCATGCGGTCGATCGAATGTCGCGTCACCGTGTCGTGCTTGAAGCACACCCACCAAACCTTTTTGTGTGTGTGAAAACAATCCCTGAATATTACTCAACTTTTTTTCCTGGAGAAGTTCTTGACGCTACAATATTTCCATATATTTGAATTTAGCTCCAGTTTTGTTTATTTGGATTTGGACGTTCTAGGTGCGCCCTAGTTTTTTTAATACTGATTTTGTGTGTGTGACTGAGACAACGTTTGTATGTATCCATATGTGTGTTGTGGCGGAAGGGCAATGTGGAGATGGTGTGCGTGTGATGGAGACATAGAGAGGTGTGAATGTGCAAATGATCATGCATGAGTGATACATAGAGAGATGCCAATATGTTGTGTATGCATGAGAGAACGGTCTTCTATTTGTACTTGTGTGTGTGTGTGAGAGAGAGAGAGAGGAGCATCCGTAATACAACAACTATCTCTCTCAATTCATCCGTCCCTCGCACGATCACATGTAACACATGCATCAACGCACACATTTTGATACCCTCACCCGGCCGCTGCCCACCTCAAGGCCCACACACCGCTCTCTATCTCGCACGCACAATCTCTTCGTGAAAACCCTATTTAGCATGTAGCTTTCCGTCACATACACACACATTTATGTCCATAGGTTTGATTTATCTCAATACCTGACACACACACACACACTCCCCCTCCCTCGAGCACACAATTCATCCCCATCTAAGGCTATATGGCGACCACTCTCGCTTGTGCTTCTCTACACCCCAGCATGTACAACACCTCAACCTTCAAAGAGGGCATCGAGGATATCAAAGACAGCGACCACACTGCACTAGAGAATGCAGGCCATTTGGAAGAAGGATGATGTGACGAAGGCTGACTAACTCCACCCCCCTCTCTCTCCCGCACAAAATTACCAATCCCTGTCTCTCCCGCAAAAAAATATCAATCCCTCAACCCACGAGATACTTCCCCTCTCGTCCATGTTTTTCCAGCTCTCTCATCAAATCTATTGTCTCTTCTCCTTCCATGTCTACAGAATCCGGATGCACACACACATCTCACGTATACACACAATCTTTCTCGCCCTATCTGCTCCATCTTCGCAAGATCTCTCTACATGTTTCATTCACACATTGGGATGTGTTCAAAATGTTGCTTTTATAATGGATGATGTAGAGTTATGGTTGGTTTTGTTGCATCCTACAAAGTAATAACTATGAAATGCATTTAGATTCTCATTTGATTGGGATTATGTGAGTTTGAGCATATTGTGAAGTACTATAGACCTCGTATACATCTTGGAATTCAACAATGATTGTAACTATTGAACTGTATAGACCATTACATTCGAAGTTAGTAGCCTAATATATTTATTTCACAATTACAACAAATGAGTAATTCACTACAAACTAAGAAAACAAATGTGTACTCCCTCCGTTTTTATTTAAGTCCACGTATTAGCATTGGTCAAAGTCTAGTTTTGTAAACTCTCAGAAAGTTTATAACAAAAAATATTAACATATACAATAACAAATAAATACCATTAGATTCGTTATTGAATGTACTTTCACATCATATGTATTTGTTATGGTAAATTTTTATATTTTTCTATAAACTTGGTCAAACTTTAGGAAGTTTGACTTCGGTCAAACCTAATATGGAGAGTTAATAAAATCGGAGGGAGTACTAGTAGTTACTAGTACTACTCGCTAGTTGCTTAGCCCAATCACCCAACACGCCACACGAGGAGTTCAGTGTCACAAAATTTCCAGGTCAGCCGGAAAATCTCCCGCGACCCTGATTCGAGTAGTGCAAACTTACCATCATAACCTTCGGAATAGTTCTACGGATTACGCTTGGTAGGGGCCTGTTTTCGTAACTTCAGGTTCACCCTACCCAGCCAACCCCACCCCGACACCCAGAGTAGTACACCTGAATACTCCCCATTTTCTATCCCCACACCAAAATAGACTTCTCCACGACACCACAGCCTTCGTGCTCCTCCTCTTCTCCATCGGCGCACTTGTCCATCGCAATGCATCTGCCTCATCGATGACCTCGTACGCCGCACTAGAGCCGGTCTACCATCGTTGTCGTACACGGAGCCTCTTCCCCGGCACCGTCTTCCATGGTCTCGAATCTGCTTCCCGGAAGCCAATGCCAAGCATAGAAGCACCACCGCCGTGGACAATGAACTGACTCCTGTTGCCGACCATGATGCACAGAGGCCGCCGCGACCATCATTCTCCTCCTCGATTGGTGATGTGTGTATTGAGTCGCTTAGCAGTACATGTGCAGTTCCAATTTTGTTCATACCTACCTTCAAATTTCCTGGTTGCTATTGTTCCCGTAAAAGTAATTGGTTATAGCCTCCATGGTTCAACAAAATATCAGCTTGTAGTTGTGCATCGTTCCTGTATCGCGCTGTGCTTGGGTGGTTCTTCATCTGCAACCAGTAGTGTGGCAAATGATGGAAAGTTTTTTAGAACTAGCAAGATGCCCATGCGTTGCATGGAACATCAAGAGGCATTTGTATGAGTAGTATATATCTTGTAGGAGAAAAGGATGAACGAGGGAAGGCTTTATTTGCAAATCTGGAGAGGGTGTGGGTATCTTTCTGCAAAATTGCCATAGTTTCATTCCTATCCGTCGGATATAAATTGGACGGCCTATATTGTAGGATGGCAGGCACACCATCATCACCAACTCTGTTTTTAAAAGAAAAAAAGTAGAGAGTAGAGAAGTAGAGATAAATATTATAAATGGAAAATAAATATAATAGTAGAGAAGAGAGTAGAGATAAATATTAAATATAAAATAAGTATAACAATAGAGAAGAGAGTAGAGATAGCAGGGGCGTCGGGAAAGGATCATGCGCGCGCGGAAAAAAGCGGCCAGCCGCGCGCTAGTTTTGGCGCGCGGCGTCCGGCGCGCTTTATAAAATCCAATGCCCTCCCACCGCTCTGTGCCTTGCCACCACTCTCTCCCTGCTCTGTGCCTCGTCTCCGCTCTCTCCCCGCTCTGTGCCTCGCCACCGCTCTCTCCCCTCTCTTTGTCGCCTCGCCACTGCCGTGCGACCATGCCGCCGCGTCGTCGGGAAACATGGGGATACCGCGGTGTCCGCGCGCGCCCCTCCGGTGGCTTCTCCACCGAGATCCGGTTCCGCGGGATGCGCCTTGGCCTCGGCAATTTCGACACCGCCAACGAGGTCGTCCGTGCGTACGACACAGCGATGTGGCGCCTCCTGTGGCCTCATAGAACATTAAACTTCCCCCACGTGCCGACACGGGAGCGGGCGCAGGAGCTCGCGCCTCCGCCGCGGCTTATCACCGACGAGGATCATCGCAACAACCGGAGGCGGGAGCACCATCTCGGCATCGCAGAGATGGACGAGGAAGCCATGGCGCTGTGGCGCCAACGCTTCTCGCAGGACATCATCAACGAGTGCGAGTTGTACGCGTAAAGGAGGGTGGAGAGGGAGAAGAGGAGGGCGGAGCGAGCCGCCCCTCGCGAGGACTAGCGTACGCGAAAAGAGGACGCTCAATTCAACATGAGGCTAGGAGCAGCATCGCCCTGGGAATCCGACGGCGATCGGTATCTTCATGCCTACATTGAGACGTCGGAGGAGGACATCACAGAGGAGGATTCGGACAACGAGGAGTAGTTGAACAATCTATTTTTATCCATCTATGCTATATCTATGCTGAGAACTATCTATGTCTCTACTCTCTAGTCTCTACTCTTTATCTCTACTTCTCGATCTCAGCACTGTAAACACTTTTTTAAAGCGCCACACGTTGCGCTTTGTTGGAGATGCTCTAACATGGCAGACGAGTGCTTTAATGTTGCCCACAAGATGCGTGAGTATTACTAGTATATTTTTCTTGCCATGTTGATATTTTAAAACCATGAGTGCGAACATGTAGAGGAGTAATGAAGACCAAACACGGGATTTTGGGTACATCTTCAAGGAGTGTGGCAAGTTAAAGAGGAGCTGCACCGAACCTGTAAAACGAGCTTTGGCAAGTGACACCCTTTCAATTACTTTCATTTAGCCTCGTGTTCTTCGATGTGTATATGTTGTAGTTTCGGTTTCTCTTAGCCTCGTGTTCTTCATGTGTAATAAGAAGAGTCTTAATCATCCTAGTGCTTTCGCTTTTAGCTTGATGTAGGAAGTGGGTGTTCTCACCTTGTAGTCTGTTTTTATATTTTTCCTTTTGAATTCACTTCCCCGAGTCATGTTTATCTGGCTTCTACTAAATGGATTTGGGTTGCTCTGAGTATCATTCAAAAAAAGAAGCAACTTCATGTCAGGATGCAGTTCCCGTGAGGAGGGAAGTATGGTCAACCTCAAGATCGTGTTTCCAAAATGAGGCTGGATTACACACAAGGTGCCAGTTCCCTAATGCTGTTATATTAGACACAGAAGGTGCAAATTCCCAGATGATGCTGGATTACACACAAGCCAGGTGGAGTCGTCAACTGTTCGTGTCCTTGCGGCTCTAGTAAAGGCTGAAAGAAAGCGTGCAGCAGCCCTTGAGAATGCAGCTGAGTCCCCGAAGAAGCGAAAAGAGCAATCAGATGCTCTCTTCACCCAAGCCAAAGAAGAGATGGAAGAAGCCAAAAAGAAGCTATAGTAGAGGCAGAGCAGGCTAGGCGTCTCCTGCTATCTAAAACTGTTGTCAACACAAATTTTCCTTCATAATAGCTAGGTTCAAATGTTTATCCAGCCATCATCCGTGTGAGAGTAATCACTCCCTCCAGTCCTTTTTTCTTGGGGTATAACAAAATCTCGTTTTCCATTCATATTTTACAAGTAAAATTTGTGGACAAACTTTGACCCAAAATACGATGGGAAGTTGTAAACCAGGATGGAGGCAATAGTTCTTTTTTTGATCAAAGAAGGGTTTCCCCTTCCGATTTTCATTACTGAAAACCAACATCTAAACCATAATATTTGCCCTAGAACTACCAGGTTCAACATCTCGCAATATAAACCCATACAACCATACGCCAAGGAGGTAGTAGTTGTGAATTCCATTTTTGCTCCATACCAATCATTCTAAAAATGACTTAAAGTACTTATAACGCGCCCTTGAAAATCAGAACTCTTACCCCGCTAAAAATGATATTTTAAACGTCGCTACTTGATCTGTGGCAACTGGCGAGCCACTGCCTCCAGGTCGTTCACCAGTGGTCCCGACCATCAACTCCTATGGATCAAATTATCATGCAAGCTGACTATTCCTACAAAGGTGCGCTCCACCACGTACCCGGTACCCGCGCATGCAGCAATCGTGCACCTAGGGTTTTAGGGTTTAGTTGTTAATGGTGCTGTCGGTGTCAAAACCGGCGGATCTCGGGTAGGGGGTCCCGAACTGTGCGTCTAAGGCGGATGGTAACAGGAGGCAAGGAACACGATGTTTTACCCAGGTTCGGGCCCTCTTGATGGAGGTAAAACCCTATGTCCTACTTGATTGATATTGATGATATGGGTAGTACAAGAGTAGATCTACCACAAGATCAAGGAGGCTAAACCCTAGAAGCTAGCCTATGGTATGATTGTTGTGTATGTTGTATATTCTATCGACTAGCCTGGCCCTGGTTTATGTAATGCACCAGAGGCCTAGGTTAACAAGAGTCCTAGCCGAATATGCCGATGGGGAGAAGTCCTTGTCTTGATCGCCAAGTCTTTGTGGAATCTTCCTTGTATGCGGCAGCTGTCCGAACTGGCCCATGAGTATATGGCCATGGGGGGCCTCGGCCCAATCTAATAGATCGGGAGACGACGTGGTGAGTACCCCCTAGTCCAGGACAC
Source organism: Triticum monococcum (assembly GCA_034509565.1). Classification (NCBI taxonomy): domain Eukaryota; kingdom Viridiplantae; phylum Streptophyta; class Magnoliopsida; order Poales; family Poaceae; genus Triticum; species Triticum monococcum. The sequence goes on along the minus strand of CM067847.1, from coordinate 635,031,655 downwards.
CGTCAGTAGCCCCCTGAACCGGTCTTCAAGTTAGGGACGCTCCTCGATTCTTCTGAACTGTTCTTCATCTTCGGTTGCCGGTCTTGAAAACTGGTTCAACAAATCTTCTTTATCTTTGATCTTGAGGATCGCCGAAATGCATTCGACGAGTTTACATGTCGGGTATCCGAGGAGCCCCTTTAAGTTTCCGGCCTTTATCAATGCCTTGTTTATTTTTATGCCACACCTCAGGTTTGAAATTGTTCCCGGGAGGCAGGGTCCTCTTGCGTCCGAGCTCCAACGCCGGACTGCATTTGAGGTATCTTTTGCAGCCGAGCACCAACGCCGGACCGCTTCCCAGCTCTAGCGCCAGAATGTATCCGAGCTCCAACGCCGGACTATGTATCCGAGCTCCAACGCCGGACTGTATATCCGAGCTCCAACGCCGGACTATATCCGAGGTGTCATATCACCTTGGTTCAAAAAAGTTGAAGGAGTTTAGCCGAGCTTAATGTCGGAAATGCCCCCTATGGAGCCAGCCACTAGCGCCCGAGCTTTATGCCGGACTGCTTCTGAGGTGGTGCACCACCCCGACTATGGGCTGATTTTTTGTCAATATTTTCTATTGGTGCAATTTATTCTCTGTCGAGATATATAGCCAGTAGCCCTCAAGGTGTGTATAGGTCTAAAACCCGAGATGCACCTGAAGGATGACATAAGACCGCTGATCCCAGTAGCCGCCGAGACTCAGGTTGATTTGTAAAATCGGCCTGAAGATCAAGTCCAAGCTCGGGAGAATACTTCGGGACACTAAAAGCGGCGTGCTCAGTCCTCGAGACTCAGGGGATCAATGTGCCCCTTTAATATTTGTAAATAGTAAGCCCGAAGCCCAGTAGCCCCCGAGCCTTAATGCGGGCACGGGTGGCCGAATTAAGGATCAATATCCATAGTAAAATGAAAAATTATGTGTAATGACTCTATGTATCCAAGTACTTTACGTCATTAATGCTCGGATCCGCATTGTACAAAACTTTGTTGACCGACCATCGGCTTCCACCTCCTCGGCCAGTAGCCGAGGAGTGTTTGTCCTACATTATAAAGCCTTTATGAGGGCAAAGATTTACAACAAACAAGGCAATCTGGCCATACGGTTTTATAAACAAAGGTACGCAGAGAGCTATATTACTGTTTAATAGAAGAAATGTCTTTCAAAAAAAATAGTCCCGCTATCGGTTCCTTTCTTTGGGTTGTCATGCTAAGCATGATCATTAAACCTCAGCTCTAATGTAAGAGCAAAATATTGAGGATTTAGTTTGGGAGGCCAGTTAATAGCCCCAGTAGTGTTCGGTGATAGTTGGGGTCAAGCCGTAAACACTTCGGCCAATGTTATGAACGGCCCATCATTTAACATAGTCATCGGATCACTGACCAGTTTACGCTTATTGTGAAAGTCAGTTTTCGGCTTTCTCCACTGAGGTGCTTAACCATGTGAGCTAGAAGCACAATCGCAGTGGTTCTCCCTTTGCACGCCTAGCTGAACAAAACGGAACGTAGGAAGCAAGTGCAGGAGCCGGGCAACCCAACTATTGACCGAAGACACAATTCGAAACCGATGCATATATAGCAATATCTGAGAATATTTTTGCCGAATCCCTAAAGGTGTCCGGCGTTACACTGCGAGACTAATGCTGGAAAAGCACAAATAGTTTAAAAGTGCCAAAAAGCTTGAAAACCAAGAAACGTCAGTAAAAACATGACGTCCGAACAATATCAAGTGTTCGGTGCCAATCCGAAAATTGGTCTTAGAAAAAAGAAGTGCTTATGTCGTTCTTTAACATGACACATCCTATCTCAAGACTTCGAGCAGGTCAGCCTACTGCTTCAACCTCCTATCCCGAGGGCGGAGTACTCCTCATTAGGCCAGTTTAGCAAACTAAACTCTAGCGGCTTTGAGAGAGAAGTTAGGCTCCCCGGCTAGTGACCGCACACTCACATCGAAAAAAGGAGTGATAAATAATAATAATAGAACTTTGCAACGACTGAGAAGAAGAACACTTATTATAAAACGACTCAAATAAACTTAAGAGCCCCCAAGTGACTTGGGTAGAAGAATGATTGCATGTACCGAAGTACTTATATCATATCTATGTTCAACCGAACTTTAAATGCGTCTTAACCGACCGTCGGCTTCTCCCTCTTCGGTTAAGGACCGAAAAGTGTTATGTACTCCATCGGTCAAGAATATCGACGGTGTTTCCAATAACCAGGCAATCAGGCCATAAGGCTGTAACAGACAAAGCGCGCTCAGGGAACTTATGCTATATTACTGCGAAGAGTAAGAAGCATCTTCGAAGAAAATAGTACCCCCACCGATACCTTTCTTCGGTGCTCATTGTTATTATGAGACTTGTGCAATAGATTTTTTGTACTCATGAGTTCCGTTGTGTGCCGACCATCATTGAATAACTATAAGAGCGCTAGCTTTCGGCTTCACCCAGTCTGAGGTCCGGCTCGGGTGACCTGATCGTGACAATCGCAGAGGTGCACCCTTTACTCCCTAGCCGAACAATCGGGAACGTAGGGGTAAACGGGGTATAATCATATGCAACAGGAAAAGCTTCATAAAGGAAGCCCCCAAGTAAACGGGGTATTTGAATTTATGCGTCACAAACAAAGTTTGGACAAGGAAATTTTACAAGCAACTTTTTTCCAAAAAAGTATAATGCTTGGTCGAGCCGAACACGAGTTAAAAATTTAAAACTTTGAGCATGAAGGCAATTTAGCTGGTTAATGTGTTTGGTATTGATGACGCAGTCCGAGCTTGATGCGGGACAAGGTGCCATCCCCCAAGCCGGTCCCGAGGTGGCGGAGCAAAGAGCTCGGCACTCCGAAGTGGTGACATAGCATGGACAATGCAGGACGCCGGAGTGATGCCGAAGTCCCCGACATGGGGTAATGAAGTGTTGACGAAGCCCCCCGTCCAGCCGAGGTGACGCCAAAGGATATAGTCCGGCTGGATCATTTTCCTGTGCCACATAAAATAGTGCAAACCGGAGATAATAGTAATAATAATAAAAAAATCGTTGCATAATCGATAATTTATGCAAAGTGAGTAATAAAAGAAATATGGCCTGGCGCCGAAGTCAATGTCGATGCAGGGTGTCGGCGTGATGCGGTAAGGGCGTGGCAAAGCCTGAATTCACAGGTCGGTCCGAGTTCCGGATGCGTCATTCGCCGGACTATGTACGGAGACTGACCGGACCACCATGCGACCGTCGTTAATGCGGCCACCATTTGATAGACCTGTGTACATATGATGGACAAACCAGACTAATAATTCCTGGGGAAAAATGAACCCAAACAAGCAAAAAATACTGGGATTAATAGCACCTCGTTTATTTGTTGTTGCAATCCGAAGGAAGGTGATTCCCAAAATTGGGACTCGATCCGCACACCCGTTATCAGAGTAGGTTGATGAAGAGATGATGAAGCCCCCGGTCCAGCCGAGATGTCGAAGTAGGTCGGCGTGATGGACACCAGCTTGAAGAAGCAATAGTGCGGCCCTATCAATGCAGGCCGTGACATGGTCGATGCCGGCTTGATGAAGCGACCTTGCGGCGATGCCGGTATGCCCGCTCCGTGTGATCCGTGGTATTTACAGTAGATTAATACATATTTACCGATTTGATAGAAAAAAGAGTCTAGTTTTGAAATACGTGTATCACTAAAAATATCTTATGTTTCACTCAAAATATATTCCTTTGGCAGTTTTGATGAGATAAGGGAGGAATGTTGTTGGTTTCAAAATTCGAGAAGTGGTATATCCCTAATTTTTGTTCTTACTAGCAAGATGCCCATGCATTACACGGAACATCATGATCTTGTGGTAGAAAAGGATCAACGAGGGAAGGCCTTATCTGCAAATGTGGAGAGGAGTGCGAAGGAAGGGGATCAGATGGGGACAGTGGTTGTGGGGGGTGGTGGTGGGGCCTCGCCGAACGAAGAAAACTCGACGCGGGTGGGGACGGGGGTGGTGGGTGGGGGTGGAGGAGAAACACAGGCGGTAGGGGCCAGTGGTTTGGCTGGTGGCCCATGCGGTGTTCTGTATGGGAAGAATCAGAGACAAGGAAGAAGAAGGGTTAGGAGACGTAGGATCTTCATCCAACCGCCTGAAATGGTCGACTGACCCAAGTGACAAAAGTCACGCGACTTGCATGCAGACATGCCTTTATAGTCAGTACCATCACCGTACCTGCTTAGCACTGCTCCTGAATCCATCAAGCTAAACAACATGCCACTCATATTTCCAAACTTGTTGCTCAAATACAAATCTGATATGATGCTGATATTACTAAAACGGATAACATTTAATTGGTCAGCTAATGTTCCTACTTTACTTTCAAGAAGCACGTGCACCACATATAGAGAGACAACGTGGAGTTGCATTCTTAATGCGCTCTAGTTCATCATGTGTGTGCACTGCACAATGGACATTTTATTATCCAAAATCTGCTTGCTCTTCTTTAGCATCTTCCTCTTCCGTTCTTCTTTAATAAGTACTCTTGCCGTTCCTAAATACAAGTATTTGTATATATTCCACCATGGACTAGATATAGAGCAAAATGAGCGAATCTACACTCTGAAATGTATCTGTATACATCTGTATGTGATCCATAGTTGAAATCTCTACAATGACTTATATTTTGGAATGGAGGGAGTATGATAGTAGTACAATATGTTCCTTGTAGTGAAGATGAGCAGAGACATTTTCAGTGTAGAGGTCTATACGGTCGGTTGTGATGGACGCTTTGAACTCTTCGTGCCTCTTTGATTCGTAGGATTTTGTAAACATAGGAATAGGATTTGTAGTGGCCTGCCCACTTGAATCCTTTAAGATTAGCAAGGAAATGCGGGGAGCTGTGTCGCCTTTGAGAGTTACAGTGATTTAACAGTACCGCACCTTCAGTTGAAGAGCGCTGGTATCCGAAGCCTTTCTAGCCGTACCAGCAATACTAGCACATATATTCCAGCAAGTTCAACTTTGCTGATTTTACTCCTGATGCTTACGGTTTTCACGTTATATCTACACTATGATCTGTGTAGCTGCTATGTGTTAGCACTAGCAGCAATCCACTCTTCAACCTAAACAACACACCAATCATAAGTCCAAAGCTTACTTCTTCAAATACGATTTGTGATATGATACTGATATTAGTTAACAGACACACATTTAATTGGTCAGGTAATTCTCCCACTTGATTTTTCAAATGCATGTGGCCACATATAGAGAGACATCATGGAATTGCATTTCTTTGGGCGTGGTGATTCATCATGAGTGGGTAAACAACATTGTATGCAATGAAGCCGAACCTCAAGAATATGCTTTCTCTTCTGTTCTTTAACATGTTCCTCTTTTGTTATTCTGCATTTAGTACGTACAGTATGTTCCTTGTCCCGAAGGGGCGTAGGGACATCTGTAGTCAACGGCTGAGAGAGCTGGCCTCTACATGATCGATAGGCTTTCAATTAGTAGCGGCAATACAACACCGTATTTTCCAGCCAGTTCCACTTTCCTGATTTATATATCATGGTTATGGTGTATCCCTTTTATGTACACTACAATCTGCTTAGTTGTCGTGTGCTATTGTTATCATGGTTTGGCAATAAAATCTCTACACAGTATATTATGAACCTATCATCTGCCAACTATACTTACTACTGTAACCTATTTTTTGTGTACTTGTGCCAGATTATATTAATGCACACACACCATATTACAACACACATGAGCTCTCTCATCAGAAACTAGTGATAGAACACAAGGGTTTGCAGGGGCGCCCCTATATTAGGATATCCTCTGCATTACAAAGATAATCTCGCTACTATTTATGTTTTCATGGTTCTTAGATATTATACGTAATTACAATGAATATCAGAATCCGCGCATCAAAAGAATATTGTGGAACACCGCAACGACTTACAAAATTGGCACCAAGGCATTGAGTGCCATTCTGGATGCAATGAGACTCATACGCTCCCCACCTGTAGATTCTTGTTTAGAATATGATCCTAATGACTATTCTAACCTCGAGGAGTCAAAGGCAGATGGCCTGTTCTGTTCACCCATCAAGGTGCCTGTTCTAATTTGGCAAGGTTTTAGTGATTGCCCGTATCTTGCATATGTTTTCTTGCATTTCTTCTACTTTGTTGCACTGCCATCTGCTTAGTTTACTCATCATATATGTCAAGATGCCATGCCCATCCATTATCAATACACATTCCAACTATTATCATACCATGTTTTTCCACTCAAATGTTGTTCTTGTGCATCATACATCAACAATGAAGAGGGTGATTGCAGAACCTGAAGGAGCACCAGCAATGTCCTTGAAAAACGTGGTGGTGCCGGAGAAATCAGATAGCACCCACTTCTATTGGCTGTACAACAAGTGAAACAAAACGTAGGACCGACTCCAGCAGACTGTACTCATACTTCACTGGCCACACCACTAGCCCCACCACACAAGACCTGCACTCTAGCAAAAGGTATGCTGATTTGATTTACCATAGCACCAGCAGTACCATAGAAAAATCCCACTCCAGCAAAAAGTACAGCAAGTCCACCGGGCGAAGACCTATCCCAACGGCACAAATGGCCAATTCCGGCAAATTGGAACCCCATTCCAGTTATTCCTAGTTTTAAAGACAATGCTTTCAATGTTGTTAGGGACTACATGCATATATTCCCATCATGGGAAGATTATAGTGAAGACAAACACCATTTTCACATCTTCCTGTCCCACTTACGTGTAAGTTCTATTATTCATGGTGATTATTTTCCTGTTTTCTACTGATTTAACACATCAATGATTTACATTGCATTGTTGTAAGTAGGCGAGGGTCAATCTCGATAGTCATAACGAGTAAAGCTTGCTTGGGCTTTTCCAGGAAGCATTGCAGTAGTATCGGTGTTACATGAGGAAATCACACTGTCGGTGTCAAAACCGGCGGATCTCGGGTAGGGGGGGTCCCGAAATGTGCGTCTAAGGCGGATGGTAATAGGAGGCAGGAGACACGATGTTTACCCAGGTTCGGGCCCTCTTGATGGAGGTAATACCCTACTTCCTGCTTGATTGATCTTGATGATATGAGTATTACAAGAGTTGATATACCACAAGATTGTAGAGGCTAATACCCTAGAAGCTAGCCTATGGTAGGATTGTATGTTGTCCTATGGACTAAACCCTCCGGTTTATATAGACACCGGAGGGGGCTTGGGTTACACAAGGTCGGTTACAAGGGAGGAGATATACATATCCGTATTTCCTAGCTTGCCTTCCACGCCAAGGAGAGTCCAATCCGGACACAGGACGAAGTCTTCAATCTTGTATCTTCATAGTCCAACAGTCCGGCTGTCCAGAGACCCCCTAATCCAGGACTCCCTCAGTAGCCCCTTAACCAGGCTTCAACGACGATGAGTCCAGCGCGCAGTATTGTCTTTGGCATTGCAAGGCGGGTTCTTCTCCAAATACTCCATGGAATATTTTTGAACACAAGGATAGTGTCCGCCTCTGCAAAACAAGTTCCATACCTCACCGTAGAGAGAATAATATTTTCACAAATATAATCTGCTGACGCGTTTTGACAGCACATCATGTCATGGCTTGGTCATTATTCGAACCGCTTTCCTCAACCAGCACCGCACATATCGCGAGGCAGTTTTCTTTACATGTCTAGTCAAAGCAGAGATCATGTCCCCTTATCACGGGATTCTCATCAATACGGGTATGGGTAACCCAACTGCGCCATCAATTACGATGCTCGAGGAGTAAGCGATTTTAATAGGTAAGTGGGGAGGCGCATCGCCTCCTCCGCCCTTATAAAGGGACAAAGATTCACCCTTTTTACCCATGCCTTCTTCCTCCTTGCTTATCCATTCTCACGCACTCGAGCTCCAGCGCCCAAGTTCGCGTCTTTCTCCTCAAACCACTCCAATCATGTCCGGAGAGGGAGGCAAGTGGATGGTCTCCTCTGTCACGGCGGAGGACATCACAAAGCTATGGGCAGCCAGGTATTTGGCAGCGAACATCGTGCACCGGCTGCCAGCTGCGGGACAGATCGTCCCTACACCCGAACCCCTTGAGAGGGTAGTTTTCCTTACCCACTTTGTCCGCGGACCGGGATTTCCTCTCCACCCATTTGTCCGTGGGCTCATGTTCTACTATGGGCTGGAAGTTCATGATCTGGCCCCCAACTTCATCCTCAACATCTCGGTGTTTATCGTCGTGTGCGAGGCCTTCCTCCACATCAGGCCCCACTTCGGCCTGTGGCTGAAAACATTCAATGTCAAACCGAAGGTGGTGGTCGGCCAGCAAGCAGAGTGCGGTGGCGCCATGGTGGGCAAAATGCCCAACGTCACATGGCTAGAAGGCTCCTATGTGGAGACCATAAAGGGGTGGCAATCGGGGTGGTTCTACATCACAGAGCCGCGTGACACCAACTGGGTGGCGGTCCTCAAATTTTGATCCGGAATCCCCACGAGGCTCACTTCCTGGAAAGAGAAGGGCCTGTCCTGGGGTTCTTCGGTAGAGCTGACCAGACTCCAGACCTGCATCAGGAACATGATGAGCAAGAAAATCAAGCTCGTCAACGTGGTCTAGGTCATGCTCTTCCGCCGGATTCTCCCGTGTCAACAACGGGCATTCGATTTGTGGGAGTTCGACCCGGCCCAACACCAAACGCTGTGAGAGCTTGTCGACACGATGCACGAGGACATCTAGAGGTTGCTGTTCAAAGGCGCCGAGGTACCCCCTTCCCTCACCGAGGACTGCGGACTCAGCGCAAAGCGCCGCACTAACCCGGTAAGTTTCCCTATCTTGCAGGGTATTTATTTGCCCCGGTTAAATGATGTGCGGGATCTAAGTTCTCATGCCATTAACAGGACAGGATAAAGACAGCGGAGCAGCTTGATTGCCCAACCCCTCTGCCTGAAGATCCCGCAGATGCTCTCCTGACGGAGATGCTAACTCCGGCACCTTATGAGGTGCCGACGAAGAAGACCAAGAAGAAGGCCACGGGGACCCAAAAGGGTCTCCGGCGCAAGGTTGTATCGGACTCATCGTCCGATGACTCCGACGCGCCCTCCTCCCATAAAAATGAGTAGGAGGAAAGTTCTCCGCCCCGGACGGGGGAGACAAGAAAAGGAAGGCCAACCCAACCGGGGAGGCCGAAGGGTCCAAGAAGGGAAGGACCCTCACTCTGGACTGCTCCACGACGGCCGCCGACAGCGGCGACGAGTGGCTCCCCAGGGTCAAGCTCCTGGAGAAGTCGTCAGTGTCCGCACACCATAGTACTTTATGGTATGTTTTATTGCACTGCTTCTCCTCATGCCGAACATGATTACGCAGTCCGTCCCGAGCTCATCTCGACACATCCTCATCGAGCGGCTCCTTGGACTCATCGGATATGAACAGTGGTTCTCTTCCGACTGCTTCCACCCCTCGCCCTACGGACAACATCGAGGTGTTGTCTCAAAAGGCACCGAGCCAAGGGGAGGTGGTCCTGGGGGCGCCGCGAGGCGACCTCCCGGACCTAGGGTACAGAGGGAGCGAAGCTCCCATAGGCTCCGAGTTCGGCCCCCAGCCGAACACTGCGCCGGAACATTCGATGGTTCCGGACTCCGGCAGGCGGTCCCTCGTTAAGGGGGGCAAACCGCCCGTGCCGGTGTCTTCTATCCATCCAGAGGCACCGGACAACTTGCTGGAAGCGCTTCGCAGCGCTTCCATCAATGAAGAGCACCGCACTATCATGAGTGCGGTGATCGAGAAGGTCCGGTCTGCCAAAAACGGGCTGACCGAAGCTTGCGCCAGCCTCCTAACAGGCTTTGAGGTAAGCAATCAGAAAATATATAAGAAAATATTACCGCATAGATAGTAGCCCCAGATGCTCTGTTCGGCGTACGAGAAGAAAGGCCGAATAGAGGATCAAATGATGAGTCAGGAGTCTAATAAGAATATGTCTATGTGTAAGTGCAGGCTTCCCTGCTGGCCGCTGCCGCACGTACTGCAGAGGTCTCTGCTTTGAAGCAGGACCTGGAGCGCTGAGAGCGAGCTTGTCCTTACCAAGAGGCAGCTCGAGGAGAGCAAAGGTAAGCAATACCTTGTCTATGCTTTGGAAAAGAAGTTCGGTTGTAAGATAATGGGATTATCATGAATTTTCCAGGGGCCACGACCGAGGTGGCGACCTTTAAAAAGGCGTTGTCCGAGGCCGAAGACAAAGAGGCCAAGGAGCCCATCGAGTGGGAGAAGCAAGAAGCCCGAGTGGGCGAGGTGTAGCAAGAGCTCGAGGCTCTCGCCAAAAAACACGAGTCCTTGGAGCTTGACTCTAAGACGCGAGAGTCCGAGCTCACACAGGCGCTTGAAAGCACCTGGAGCGTCAAGGCTGAAGCCCACAAGGCCCTCCAGGAAATTGATGCGGTGAAGAAAATAGCAGCGGGTAAGGCATTCATTATGCAAAGCAAGTATGTGAAGGAAACTTTCCTTTTTCTTACCCGAGTTTGGAGCTCTCCAGGAGCGTTCGCAGATCTTCCCCGTAGTGTACTAGATGCCGCGGAGTTTTACCGGGCTGAGGAGGGGAGCTCGACGGAGAAGTTGTTCTGGTCTCAGTATACTGGGACTGAACACCCAATGCCTTTGAGCGACCAGCTGAAGCAATTGGTCGAGCTTCACAAGGCGGCCGAACAGGCCATGAGGGGCCTTATAGTCCGGATGTGGCCTGGCGAGCCCCTGTCCGGCAGCTACTTCGGTCTGGTAAGGCGGCTTGTGGAGGCCTGCCCACGGCTTGAAGTCATCAAGTGGTCCGTCTGCATCGAGGGTGCGCGCAGGGCTTTTGCCCGGGTGAAGGTGCACTGGGCGAAGCTGGACGTCGTGAAGCTGGTGAAGGAGGGGCCGCCGGAGGGCAAGGAGCATCGCCACCCCGAGATGTACTATGAGAGTGTCCTGAAGGGTTCCCGCCTTGTGGCGGATGAATCTGCCAGGGATGTAATTTTTGAATGATCACGCTCATGTGATCCTGTAATGTGAAACAAGTTCATCTGCGCTATGCAATGCTTTTTGTGTTTTAAAATATTACCTTCTATGCGGCCATTTATAATATCTGAGAGTTGGCCAGTCGTCAGCTTCTGCCCCAATGTAACTAGTACTGGGGTGTTCGGGATAAACCTGAGCACTATTTACCCCAATTTTGGGTCCTTCGAGGGAGGTGTTCAGCACAACGAACCAGGCAATCAGACTATAAGGCTTTATCACTCTCACTTAGCCATAGAAGTCTACAATTTTAAACTTTGGCAAAGCCCCTAGTGTTCGGAAGGCCGAATTTGGGGCGCTATACTCGCCTAAGCCGGACAAGGCCGACTCCTCGCCGGAAGCGGAAAAGTCTTTAAGGACTTGAGACCTCCCGAACAGCGACCAGTCTCTCACCTTATCATGACAATCAGTTTTTGGCTTTCTCTACTGAGGTGCCCGTCCGAAAGAACCGGGACACAATCGCAGTAGTTCTCCCACTGCTACCTTAGCCGATATAGCAAAACGTAAGGTACCAAAGCATGGGAGCCGGGCAAACCCAACTATTGACCCAAGACATGATTCGGAGTTGATGCATATAATGCTATAAGTTCAGGGTGCCGCACTGTCGAAAGTGTTCGGACTTCCTGCGTCGTATTATGGGGTAAACGAAAGCCCCTGGCGTACTGACCATACCCGAACGTACAGGTGCAGATTGTCGTAAATGGACATATAAGAGAGAAAAAAGGATAAGTAATGCAATAATAGACTAATGATATGCATTGTTATTTAAATAATACGTTGAAGCTTACTTGTACAAGTAATCCGATAAGCAGAAAGTAGGACAATTCGAAATGTCCTATCCAAGGCAAGCTGCGCATAGATATTAAAAACGGGTATATCAATTATTATTAGAGACCACCTGGGGTTCCCGTGTTCAACTTAGCTTCTTGCTGCCTTGGTTGTTCCTTCCCGTAATGTATCCGGCAATCGTACTGCCAGAAAGGGTTTCCAGGGGGTTAGGCCTGGAAAGAGAAAAGAAATGATAAAGGTATACAACCCCTAGGGCGGTGAAGCCGCATTGCGGGACGTGCCCTGATCGTGCCCCTGCCTATGTCCATGGTATTTTCAGTGCGTAGTTATGTATGCGCGGCGTGGATTTCGTCACTTTACTAGGACTGGGACAGGGGCCGAATTGCTAGGTGAGCTCTGAACGTGCCAGGCGATCCTGTTGCAGCCTATTCCGAACTTGCTTGAAGGTGTCCAGGGGCTGTGACGCCGAATTGGTGGTTTGCCTTAAAAGGCTGCTTTGTGCTTCTGCTGCAAGGGCCGCAGTGTGCTCTTCCGTGCAGAGCGAGCGTTATGTGTTTCCATTTACTGTTATGACCCCCTAGGTCCTGGCATCTTGAGCTTGAGGTATGCGTAATGCGGCACTGCATTAAATTTTGCAAATGCTGTTCGTCCGAGCAGTGCGTGATAGCCACTTCGAAACGGGACGATATCGAAGATTAACTCCTCGCTTCGGAAGTTGTCCAGTGATCCGAAGACCACTTCCAGTGTGATTGAGCCTGTGCAATGGGCCTCTACACCTGGGATGACGCCTTTAAAGGTGGTTTTGGTGGGTTTGATCCTCGAGGGATCGATACCCATTTTTCGCACTGTATCCTGATAGAGCAGGTTCAGGCTGCTGCTGCGTCCATAAGGACTCGAGTGAGGTGAAATCCATCGATAATGGGGTCTAAGACCAGTGCGGCGGATCCATCATGACGAATACTAGTTGGGTGGTCGCTGCGATCGAAGGTGATCGGGCAAGCAGACCATGGGTTGAACTTTGGGGCGATGGGCTCCATTGCATAGACGTCCCTTAGTGCACGCTTCCACTCCCTCTTGGGAATGTGGGTTGCGTATATCATGTTCACCGCCTTCACTTGTGGGGGGGAACCCCTTCTGTCCTCCTGTGTTCGGAGGCCGGGGTTCCTCCTCGTCATCACTATGCAGCCCCTTGTCCTTGTTTTCGACATTTAACTTGGCGGCCTGCTTGAACACCCAGCATTCTCTGTTGGTGTGATTGGCTGGCTTGTCGGGCATGCCGTGGATTTGACACGAGCGATCTAGTATGCGATCCAAACTGGACGGAGTTGGAGTACTTCTTTTAAATGGATTTTTCCGCTGACCGGATCTAGAGCCTCTGAATCCGGCATTGACTGCCGTATCTTCGGTGTTATCGCCGTTATTGTAGCGCTTTGGTCTGTTACGACGTTGCCTGCCGTTGGCATCTTTGGTATCCGGAGTGCCCGGATTCCTTGATGTGTTGTTGATGCGAGCCAGCCAGCTATCCTCGCCCGCACAAAAGCGGGTCATGAGTGTTGTGAGGGCTGCCATAGACTTCGGCTTCTCCTGGCCAAGGTGGCGGGTGAGCCACTTGTCGCGGATGTTATGCTTGAATGCCGCTAGGGCCTCTACGCTGGGACAGTATACAATTTGGTTTTTCTTAGTCAGGAACCGTGTCCAGAATTGTCTGGCCGATTCCCCTGGTGAAAGTGCGTTATATCGACTAGAGGGGGGGGGGGGTGAATAGGCGATTTTTATGAAAGTCTTCAAAACATGGAAGTTATGAAGACAAACAGAGTGGACAAGCCTATCACTATGCAGCGGAAGTTAGATTACACAGCTTCAGTGTAATGAGGATCAGGTTGGAAGAAGTTATGAAGCCAAACAGATCATATAGTCAAGTTGTGAAGACAGAAGATAAAGCAAGCATGCAATAGCTTCACAATGTGTACTGGTAAGTAAAGGGAGGTGAAGATGAAACCAGTGACACGTTGAAGACAATGATATGTTGGACCAGTTCCAGTTGCTGTGACAACTGTACGTCTGGTTGGAGCGGCTAGGTATTTAAACCAAAGGACACATAGTCCCGGACACCCAGTCCTGAACACACAGCTCAGGACACCCAGTCCTCACCGTTTTCTCCTTGAGCTAAGGTCACACAGACCTCGCCCAATCACTCTGGTAAGTCTTCAAGGTAGACTCCCAAACCTTCACAGACTTCGTTCACCGGCAATCCACAATTTCTCTTGGATGCTCAGAACGCGACGCCTAACCGTCAGGAGGATGCACAGTCCTCAAGTGTAATAAGTCTTCAGATCACTCAGACAAGAAGACTTAAGTGATGCCCAATTACTCTGGCTCTGGGTGGTTAGGGCTTTTCTCCTTGCTAGGGATTTTCTCTCAAAGGCTTCGAGGTGGGTTGCTCTCAAACGACAAAAGCCGTGCACTGAAATCTGAGCAGCCAACCGTTTATGGTTGTAGGGGTGGACTATTTATAGCCACTTGGCAACCCTGACCTGATTTGTCCGAAATGACCCTGGGTCACTAAGGAACTGACACGTGTACTAACGGTCGGATTTCGAACTCTCACGGCAACTTTACTTGGGCTGCAAGTAAAGCTGACTTGTCTGACTCTGGACAAGATTTTCTCTCATTATCTTCACTCGAAGACATAGGATTTGAATTAGGCATCACTTCAGTCATCCAGACTGGTTCTCTTGGACCCCACTTAACAGTACGGTGGTTCCTATGACACAACATGAATGAAGTAAAACTACGAAGGATCTAAGTCTTCGAGTTCCATAGGCTTCATGGGGAGTCTTCATATGTCATTGTCTTCGACATGAATGTCTTCATGAACCACCATTGTCTTCAATGTCTTCGTACATTTTTGGGGGTCATCTCTGGTAGCTAAACCGAATCAATGAGGGACTTCTACCTGTGTTATCCTGCAATTCTCACAAACACATTAGTCCCTCAACTAGGTTTGTCGTCAATACTCCAAAACCAACTAGGGGTGGCACTAGATGCACTTACAATCTCCCCCTTTTTGGTGATTGATGACAAACTAGTTGAAGTTTTCAACGGGGAATATAATTTGTGAAATTGTAAAGGAATTGTCTTCATAAGCTGCAAGGGCTCCCCCTGAAGATGTGCATATAAGTGATTTGCTTCTGGAACACGAATGCACATAGCAGGTTGTATTTGTGGGAATCCACTTCAACTTATGATGACAATCCATCATGCATGTAAAGATATATGAAGATAATGATATGCATAATGAAAAATGGACGTCTGCGAAACGATATAAGTGCGGAAATTATCGTCGTACATGCGGAATTTATCTTCGCAAAAACACAGTGGCAAACATAGTAGCAGACGACCATCAAGTTTAAGTGTTACAACTCAAAGAACCAAATGTAGCAAAACGAGAGTTGTAAGCACGAAGAAAAATATAATAAAGCACCCGCCCTTATTATTGACCCGCTTGAAGACTATAAACATCATATGCTTCTCCCCCTTTTGTCAGTGATGACCAAAAAGGTTTGAAGACATAGAGTTTTCTACGCGTTCCCAGGCGCAGCAGGGTCGGTGGAGGCGTTTGGTGGAGCTGGCGAGCTTGGTGCAGTGACGACGCGCGCTGAACAAGGTGGTGGTGATGTAGCGTCGTCTTCTTCCTCAATGATTTTTCCAGTCACTGTGGCAGCAGAGGAAGAGAACTCTGATTCTTCAAGCGACGGAGTTCCACGCAACACAGCTCTTCTGGGGGGTGTGGAGTCAAACTTGAATCTCTCTTTGAAGCCATCCTCTTGCAGTGCAGCTTCAGTGCACATCATTGTGAGGCCTTTCCAAGTGCGGCGATAGGTTTCATGTGTGACAAAGGCATTCTTGGTGGCCAGATTCCTGATGCGATTGACGTCTTGCATCATATTGCGCATCTGCCTTTTGAGCCAGTCGTGATGCCTATCTTGCTTTTGGTGCAGAGCCACAAGAAGTTCACGGTCAGTGAGTGTACGAGCGCGTTTCTTGGGTCTCTGTGCAGCTGTGCTGTCAGTGGGTTCAGTTGATGCAGGGGCACGTGTGGTGCCAGCCATTGGATAGACTCTGGAAATGGCTTCAACACCTTCATCATGCCGAGTGAAGCTCTGGTGTTCTGCATTCTGAAGACTTAATGGCTGCTTGGCATGCTCAGGATAAATCGCTTCAGCAGAGGTGTCCACATCAGGTAAGAAGATTCTGTGGTTGCGGGCAGAGGGTTGATAGGATATTGCAGAGTGGAGCTTGATGAGCCTCATAACCCATGGAGCATAAATCTTTAGACCAAAGAGATCTGAGCCAGACGCTGCAAGTTGGCGTATAAAGAGATCCTGGGCATTGAAGCATTTGCCATGCAAGATGCAGAAGATGAGAGTCTTCATGGCACCTTCAACCTTGGCATATCGAGAGTGCCCCTTAATGGGCCATAGAGTCCGCCTGATGATGTGATAGATAGTTCTGGGCAGGTACTCTAAGTCTTCAACGAAGAACTCGGTTGGGTAAGGTGCGTCAGGAAGCAATGGCTTCATCATTGAGAGCATCTGACTCATATTTGGCTTAGGTCACTGAAATATGCTCTCAACTGCTTCAGCATGGAGTTGGCAGCCTTCTTCGAAGAGTTCGCCTGGAGTGGGTAGGCCGGTGAGCTCAATGATATCAAATGCATTGGCTTCATGATGGACGTTGCCGGTCATCCACTCCAGGACCCAAGTCTTCGGATCTCTGTTGTAGCCTTTGATGTGTAGTGTGGCATAGAACTGGAGCAGAAGCTCTTCATTCCAGTGCTCTTCATCCGTGACAAACGGCAGCAGGCCAACTTGCTTGAAGCAGTCCAGTGCTTCTTCCAGACCAGGCAGACCAGCAATAGCTTCAACCTCAAGGCGCTGGTGTGGAAAGATACGGCCTTGGTTGTAGAGGACGCAGGAGTAGTAGCTGCGCTGTGGGTAGCTCCAGAACCTATCTGATACGATCCGTTCCCTTGAATAAGGGTTCTTGGAGCGGTTGAAGAAAGTGTTGTCTGCCTTGAAGCTATTGACATTGAAGGTGCCAGGAGCTGTTGCAGGACCTGGGAACCTTGGCAGTCGTGGGATTGGCTTCTGGACCTGGGGCCTGTGCGCAACATGATAGTTGAACTGTGGACCGGCAGCAGACTCAGGCACAGAAGGGTCAGAGGCAGTAGCTTCAGTATCTCTTGAAGCTGTTGGTTGGTCGGGCTCCACAAATGCTTCAGTATTGGGTGTGGCAGCCGCAATGGTGTCAGCCTCATCACGTGTAGTGAGAGGGATGGATTCAGGTACGTTCTCCTTGAGAACTTCTTCTTGTTGGTGCGGGGGAGATGGAGCTTGAGGTTCTTCATGCTCTTCTTCATGGTCTTCGACTGATGCAGCCGGAATGTCGTCAGCAGTCTGAGCCCTTGGCCCTTTGCGAAGCCTACGGAATGCAGGCGACGCCGGTGGAGTTGCAGTGGGCTGGGGCTCATCCTCTTCCTCCTGCGGGCGATCTGCCCACGATGCATCTTGGGTGATTGGCGTCAAGGGACGACCAATGCTGATCATTTCGCTCGTTTTGAGCTGAGGAAGGACTGCATCACCTTGCACATTGTCTTGGAGACCAATGTCTTCAGCAGCGTTGGGGTCGGCTGCTGGAATGTCTTCAGCGTGCGGAGCCTGTGTGGAAGCAGGCTCATGCACGGTCAGCTGACGATCTTCGTGAGGAAAGCGAACGGAGAGGGGTTCGACTATCAAGGGCTCTGTGGGGGCAGCCCGAGACTTCTTGGTCTTGCGCTTCTTGACGGTGGAGTCTAAAGGAGAGGCTTCAGGGTGTTTCCTCTTCCTTGCTTCAACTTCGGCTGTCCTTGTCTTCTTAAGCTCTGAAGCGGTTGAGCGGTGCTTTGGCTTCGAGCCAGGCTTGGCAGTGGGGAAGACAATCGGAACAGCTTCTTGCCGTGGGGCCTCTTGTTCAGCCACAGTGGGCTTCTTCTTTTTCTTCGCGGCCATCCTGGGGTCGATGCCGGGACGCCCAAGTGCCTTTCGCTTCTCGGCCTCATTGTAGGCTTGCACACAGAGATCAGCCAAATTCTTCATGCGCTCACGTGAACCCTGAGCCTCTGCACGTTTCTGCATAAAGTTTTCCTTCAACTCGTGCAGCATGACTTTGAAGTCTTTGACTTCTTGGACGCTGAGCGTGGCCATGTTCTGCTTGAACTGAGCCTTTTCAAAATCTATCTTTTGCTTCAGTTCCACTATGCGCTAGGCAATTGCGAGTTCTGAAGCAATAGCTCCTTGGAAGGCTACGCTGAGGCCAATGGGCAGCTGCAGATCATCGAAGCTGATGTTGGGTGTATCAAACCACTCATCAATGAAGTTGTGGATGATTGCTGCATCGAACAGAGGCAGATTGTTGAAGATTTCAGCCTCCTCCTTGCTCTTGATTAGCTGCTCAAGAGCGTCATCGGCAAGATCGTCGTCACTTGACAGATCAATGGCCTCGCAGCGCAGAACGGCAGCGGCAGTGAGCTCTTTGCCAGTATGTGGCTGAGGCTTCTTGGCTTCTTGGGGCTTGGAGACTCGTGATAAGTCTTCAGACTGCACACTTGCTTCAGGAGGTGCAGTGGCCAATGGCTTCGCTCTGGAGATCATGGGAGAAGCGGCTGGCTTGGAAGCTTTTGGCTTCTTCTTCATCTGCTTCGGCTCCGGGGCAGCAGGAGCGTCATCAGACTCAGTGTCTGCTGGAGGGTCGTTCACGGCAGTCCCTTGGACTAGAATGCGAGTGATGAGGCCTTCGAGATTGGCATACGGCCCGATGACATTGGGATTTGCGTCGCGTGTGCCATCCGCCCTTGGCTTAGAGGGACCAGGGTTGAAGTCCAGTCCAAACTCCTTCTTGTTTTGCTTCACAGAGTTCTGAGCAAATTGGAAGTTGCGCTTGAAGAGATTGTCATTGCGACACCAGAGAAGTGATGACGGATGTGCTTCAGCTGGCTGTGGTCCTCTGACCATGCATGGATAGAAGCCTTGAGCAATGCCTTCGTCTCTGGACCGGGGTACGAGATTTTTGTACAAGACATCTCCCCATGGCCTCTTGATGGCACACTTCTCTGCATATTCCTTGGTGACGAAGCGGTATTGGAACCACTGCTCTGCCCAATATCTTCGAATCCATTGGATTCGTGTCTTGCGCTTACCATAGCTCTCTTCAGGATCAGTTTGGTACATTTCTGCCAAATCTTCAGGCAGATCTTTAGACGTTTCACCACGTCTCTGTCTGCCTCCCTTCCTTGCTGGTTTTTCTGTTGCCATGAAGCTTAACTTGGAAGGCTTCAAGAGATTCAAAGTCTTCAAAGGCTTCCTTTTGCTTGACCAACAGGAACTTGCTTCGGGTGAATTGATGTGACGCTGTAGGAACTCTGCAAATGAATGCAGACTATGAGAACCAAAAGATTCTCCCACGGACATGTACCTGTGACAGCATTAAGGTGCGAGGGAAGGGGAAGAGGTCATATGCATTCTCAGAAGATTTTGAAGATAAATCAGTTTAGAAGATATTGACCTCATCATGCGAAGACATTCACTTTATAGAAAAGAAGTTGGTTCCAGTGAGGAATCTAACTACTTCATGAAGAACAAGTGAATATACTAGGCAAGTTATGAGATGCAGATGAGAGGGATGAAACTTGTGTGAATGGAAACCTCTTTTGGCAGAAAGTGATGGAGCTATAGGATCAAAAGAGGCTGTAAAAAGACTTGTTATTTACCAGACTTGGAACTGCTAGACGAGGTGAGAGTTGAGGCCGAGCAGTTCGATCCTCCATGCCCTAACTTGGCGACGGAAGAAACCTACGGCGACGGCGGAGAGACTGATGTCCGCTGTCGGCGTGAGAACGCCGTCGGAGAGGTTGCGGTAGTGAAGCACTTCGTCGCCGGCGTCGTTGAGAGTTAGCGGTGGCGCTAGGGTTCGTGCGAGGGTGGAAGAAGAGATAATGACCGCAGTGAAACGTGTATTTATAGGGATATGGGCGGCACTGCGCTATTACTCAGGTGCCCCTGGCGATTCGCATCTGATCAGTACGTGGCCAGCATGCGGAATTGTGGGGGCAGTTTCACCCCACGCACGCCTTGTTTGTCGGGAGCCGTTCCTACTTCTCCGGATTTCTTGTTGATGGAAAAACATTGAAAGCTGTTTTAAAGTTTGTCTCTGTGTCTTCTTCTAACAAGGATGCAGTGAAGACATTCGACAGTTTCAATACAATGCATATGACTTGGAGAGATAGAGTTTGAGGTAGGAAGCATGGAGAGGTTAGGGTCCGATCACATTCACTTAGTTCAAAAGATTCAAACAAGAAGACATAGCTATAAGTGAATGCTGTAGAGGACAGAACACCAGTACATATATAATCAACATAGTGAAGATAATCATGAAGACATGTTGAGATTGACGCCAAACCAAATGTGAAGACATAGCAAATGTAATGCCATGAGTGAAACACTTCAAGCAGAAAAATTTGGTGGTGGCGCTACCCACCGTATAGGAAGTATTAGACCCAGACACGGCACACAATTATCGTGGCGCTCCGAAGTCAAATTCCACGTTAATGTATTCACACTTAGAATGTATGTCTTCATTGATTGAAGATATACGTTACTTCGTGTGTTGCACATCTGAGTCATCATCATGCATAAGTGTTAGGATGTGTGCCTGATCACAGGACATTTGAGGATTCCAAGATATTTAGCTCACACTGTAACTTGCAAAATCTCTTCTCATCCAAGGGCTTGGTGAAGATATCTGCCAATTGCTCTTCAGTGTTGACGTGTATGATATCAATGTCTTCCTTTGCAACATGATCTCTGAGAAAATGATGACGAATTTCAATGTGCTTTGTCTTCGAGTGCTGAACTGAGTTGTTGGCGATCTTGATGGCGCTTTTGTTGTCGCAGTAGAGTGGCACTTGCTTTAGATGAATGCCATAATCCTTGAGGGTTTGCTTCATCCATAGAAGCTGAGCGCAGCAGGATCCAGCAGCAATGTATTTAGATTCAGCAGTGGAGAGAGATACACAG
The DNA here is from genome assembly GCA_034509565.1 of Triticum monococcum. Taxonomy (NCBI): domain Eukaryota; kingdom Viridiplantae; phylum Streptophyta; class Magnoliopsida; order Poales; family Poaceae; genus Triticum; species Triticum monococcum. Next base: position 635,010,690 of record CM067847.1, on the reverse strand, counting down.
TTCTGCTTCTTTGAAGACCAACAGACAAGTGATTGGCCCAGAAAGTGACATGTGCCTGATGTGGACTTCCGATCAACCTTGTCACCAGCGTAATCAACATCCGAAAATCCAACCAGATCAAACTCTGAGCCCTTTGGATACCATAATCCTAGAGTTGGGGTGTGAGCCAAATATCAAAGAATTCGCTTCACAGCTAAGTGATGTGACTCCTTTGGTGCCGCTTGGAACCGAGCACACATGCAAACACTAAGCATAATATCTGGCCTAGATGCACATAAATAAAGCAAAGAACCAATCATGGAGCGGTATACCTTTTGATCGAACTCTTTACCATTGTCGTCAGGACCCAGATGATGTTTGGCTGGCATTGGTGTTGTGAAGCCTTTGCAGTCTTGCATACCGAACTTCTTCAGGCAATATTTGAGATATTTCTCTTGAGATATGAAGATGCCATTGCGTTGTTGCCGTATCTGAAGACCGAGGAAGAATTTCAGCTCCCCCATCATAGACATCTGATATTGCTCTTGCATCATATATCCGAACTCCTCACTGTACTTCTGATTGGTGCAGTCGAAGATGATGTCATCCACATATATTTGGCACACAAACAGTTCACCATCATATGTCTTCGTGAAGGGAGTGGGATCTAGGGAACCAGGTATGAAGCCTTTGCTCTTCAGGAAGTATTTGAGTGTATCATACCAGGCCCGAGGGGCTTGTTTGAGGCCATATAGTGCCTTATTGAGCTTGTAAACCATGTCAGGATGTTTTGGATCTTCAAACCCAGGTGGTTGTGCAACATACACTTCTTCTTCAATTTTTCCATTGAGGAAGGCACTCTTTACATCCATTTGATACAGAATGATGTTGTGATGATTTGCATAGGCCAGCAGTATATGGATGGCTTCAAGTCTGGCAACAGGAGCAAATGTTTCATCGAAGTCAATGCCTTCCACTTGAGTATATCCTTGAGCAACAAGACGAGCCTTGTTTCGGACGACTTGGCCATGTTCATCTTGCTTGTTGCGGTATATCCATTTGGTGCCTATTATGTTATGCTTCCGTGGATCAGGACGCTTAACCAACTCCCATACATTGTTCAGCTCAAACTGTTGAAGCTCTTCCTGCATAGCTTGAATCCATCCAGGTTCCATAAAGGCTTCATCAATTTTCTTGCGTTCAGTGATTGAAACGAATGCGAAGTGTCCGTAGAAATTTGCCAGTTGAGTTGCCCTTGAACGAGTCAGTGGACCAGGTGCATTGATGCTATCAATTATTCTGTCAATCTGCACTTCATTGGCAACACGAGGATGTAGGGGTCGAAGACTTTGCTCTTGCTGATCTACGTTGTCATGGGGAGGAATGTCTTCAGGCTGAGCATTGTCTTCATGTGGATTAGGTGCTGAGATGATAAGTTCTTCTTCAGGATGAGCTTCAGAAGGTATAATATCTCCAGTTCCCATTAGCTTGATTGATTCACTGGCTGGAACTTCATCTAGCACATATGGTAGTTGCTCTCTTTGTGACCCATTGGTCTCATCAAACCACACATCCACTGTTTCAACCACTTTGTAGTGAAAGAGATTGAAGACTCTGTAGGAGTGCGAATCCTTTCCATATCCAAGAATGAAGCCCTCATGTGCTTTTGGAGCAAATTTTGAGGTGTGGTGAGGGTCCTTGATCCAGCATCTTGATCCAAATACTCTGAAGTAACTAACATTTGGCTTCTTGCCAGTCAGAAGTTCATAAGATGTCTTGTTCAGCAGCTTGTGAAGATATACACGGTTGATAGTATGGCATGCAGTGTCAATGGCTTCAGTCCAGAATTTTCTTGGTGTCTTGTACTCATCTAACATTGTTTTGGCCATCTCAATGAGTGTTCTGTTCTTGCGTTCGATGATGCCATTCTGTTGTGGCATGTATGGAGCTGAGAATTCATGAGTGATGCCCAATGTATCAAGATATGTGTCAAGGCCAGTGTTCTTGAATTCTGTGCCATTGTCACTTCTGATGTGCTTTATCTTGGCGCCATAATTGTTCATAGCCCGATTTGCGAAGCGTCTGAAGACATCCTGCACTTCAGTCTTGTAAAGGATTATGTGCACCCAAGTATATCTAGAGTAATCATCAACAATGACGAAGCCATAGAGGCAAGCAGTAGTTGAAAAAGTCGAGTAGTGAGTGGGACCGAAGAGATCCATGTGAAGCAGTTCGAAGGGTTGAGTAGTGGTCATGATTGTCTTCGAAGGATGTTTTGCCCTTGTCATCTTCCCAGCTTCGCAGGCACCGCATAAGTGATCTTTCTTGAACTTGACACCCTCGATGCCTATGACATGCTTCTTCTTTGCAAGGGTGTGGAGGTTCCTCATGCCAGCATGCCCAAGTCTTCGATGCCAAAGCCAGCATTCTGAAGCCTTTGCGAGAAGACATACTGCAAGCTGTGGCCCTGCTGAGAAATCTACCACGTACAAATCATCTTTCCGATACCCTTCAAACACTAGAGACTTGTCAGATTCCATTAGTACCAGGCAACGATATTTTCCAAAGATTACAATCATGTTCAAATCGCAAAGCATTGAGATAGACATTAAGTTGAAGCCAAGGGATTCAACAAACATGACTTTATCCATGTGTTGATCCTTTGAGATTGCAACTCTACCTAAACCCAGTACCTTACTTTTTTACCAGTGTCAGCGAATGTGATGTGGCTCTTGTCAGATGGACGTAAGGTTGAGTCCATAAAGAGACTTCTTTTTCCAGTCATGTGATTTGTACACCCACTGTCAATAATCCATTCTGAAGACTCTGAAGTCGCTGGTGTCGTACCCTACAGTGCAGTTAGGGGGATAGGCTTCACCAAGAGTATTGTGAAGCAAAAACATTTGACGAACCAGTGGGTTATGAAAACTTAAATCCAGGTTAGGGTAAGTAGGGAGAGTAGCATGCGATTCAGGTATGAAATACATAGTGATGCCATTCGGGCATTTGATCTTGCGCCCACAAGATTTTTAAGGTCCCCAGCAATAGCGTCAGAAGATTTTGGTTTTCTGCTGGAGACCATTCCCTGCAAAAGAGAGTTAAGCTTTCTTAAACACCCACATCTTCAAGGGTGGCTTAGAAGCAATAAGTCTAAGTGCAGCATCTGAGAATTTTGGCTTTGGAGCCCTAGCAAACAGTCTAGCAGGTGGGCAATAGTACTCATAAGAATAGGCAGAATAGTTCTTGGTCATATGAGAATGACGGTTTGAAGAACCGCTCTCATATGCCTGAGCATGGTTTCCCTGCAAAACATTTGTGTTAGTGCGACTCAAGTGAGTCCTCTGCCTGTATGAAGCCTTTGGACCATATGAAGCCTTTGGTCTGAGGTTTGTCTTCTTCATGTGAGGTGTCATGAAGACATTCACAGGAAGATTCTCAAGACACGTTTTTGGAACCCAGATCTTCTTCATAGGCGGTCCATTCCTGCAGTTAGTACCAATGTACCTGGCAAATACTTCACCATTCTGATTCTTAAATAGTTTATAGTTTGCATCAAAGGATTCATCAATGATAATAGGATTAGCACAAGTGAAGCCAGATAGATTGGATGGATCTGCTGAGGATTCCTTTGCAGCAATCCATGTGGTTTTGGGGTACTGCTCAGGTTTCCAGTAAGAGCCATCTGCATTAATTTCCCTCACGAACCCAATACCCTCTTTCCTAGGGTTTCGGTTCAGAATCTGCTTCTTGAGGACATCACATAATGTCTGATGTCCTTTAAGACTTTTGTACATCACTGTTTCAAGCAATGCCTTCAACCTAGCATTCTCATCAGCAATAGCAGTGGTATCCTCAGCAGAGGGGTTAGTTACCACTTCAACAGTTGAAGATATTGCAACAGCAGTAGCAGTGGAACATTCAGCAACAGAAGTAGCATTATCATGCTCAATGCATTTAAGGCATGGTGGTTCAAATCCTTCCTGAGCAGAACTGATCTGTTCGGCTCGAAGTGACTCATTTTCCTTTTGAAGATCTTCATGATCCGCTCTCAACTTCTCAAGATCTTGCTTCTTTTGAAGATAATCATAGGAAAGCTTTTCATGAGTAGTTGAGAGAGTCTCAAGACGATCTTTGAGTTCCTGATACTTAACATGAAGATTTTTTATGTCTTCAATTAAGGATTCAGAACGAGTCATTTCAGCACCCAACAGATCATCGCTTCTGTCTAATAGTTTTTGAATATGTTCCATGGCCTTTTGTTGTTCAGTTGCAATTTTAGCAAGTGTTTTGTAGCTGGGTTTTGAATCACAATCAGAGTCATCGTCACTGGATGTTTGATAGTGAGTAGTGCGTGGGTTTACCTTGGCACCACGTGCCATGAAGCAGTAGGTAGGAGTAGAGTCGTCCTTGTCATTTGCATCGGTGTTGGTGATGGAGTCATTGTCTTCAGTGTTGAAGATGGACTTGGCGACGTAGGCTGTAGCCAGACTCGCAATGCCTGAATCAGACTCCTCCTCAGACTCCACCTCTGCCTCCTCAGAAGCGGACTCCTCCTCTGAATCCATTTCCATGCCAACAAACGCACGAGCCTTGCCAGATGAACTCTTCTTGTGTGATGAAGACTTTGAGGAAGACTTGGACGAAGACTTTGAGTATTTCTTCGTCTTCTTATCGTTAGAGTCATATTCCTTGCTCTTCTTCTTCTTCTTTCTGTTCTCATTGTCCCACTATGGACACTCAGAGATGAAGTGTCCAGTTTTCTTGCACTTGTGACATGTTTTCTTCTTGTAGTCATGAGCAGAAGCTTCATCACTCCTTGAGTTGATCGTGAAGACTTTTTGAAGCCTTTCCTCTTGGTGAATTTCTGGAACTTCTTCACTAGCATTGCAAGTTCCCTTCCAATGTCTTCAGGATCATCAGAACTGCTGTCAGATTCTTCTTCAAATGAGGACACAACTTTTGCCTTCAAGGCACGAGTTCGCCCATAGTTTGGACCGTAGATATCTCTTTTCTCAGAAAGCTGAAACTCATGTGTGTTGAGCCTCTCAAGTATGTCAGACGGATCGAGTGTCTTGAAGTCTAGACGTTCTTGAATCATCAGGGCTAGGATGTCAAATGAACTGTCAAGTGATCTCAGCAGCGTCTTGACGATTTCATGCTTGGTGATCTCAGTGGCGCCGAGGGCTTGAAGCTCATTTGTGATGTCAGTGAGCCGGTCAAATGTGTGCTGGACATTCTCATTGTCATTTCGTTTGAAGCAGTTGAAGAGGTTGCGAAGAACACTGATTCTCTGATCTCTCTGGGTTGAGATGCCTTCATTGACCTTGAAGAGCCAGTCCCAAACCAGCTTGGATGTATTCAAGGCACTCACACGGCCGTACTGTCCCTTGGTCAGATGACCATAGATAATATTCTTGGCAGTGGAGTCCAGTTGAGTGAACTTCTTGACATCAGCAACGGTGACACCTTCTCCAGCCTTGGGAACGCTGTTTTCGACGACATACCATAGGTCGATGTCAATGGCTTCAAGATGCATGCGCATCTTATTCTTCCAGTAGGGATATTCAGTTCCATCGAAGACGGGGCACGCAGCGGAGACTTTAATTATCCCTGCAGTCGACATAGCTAAAAATCCAGGTGGTTAAACCGAATCACACAGAACAAGGGAGCACCTTGCTCTGATACCAATTGAAAGTGCGTTATATCGACTAGAGGTGGGGTGAATAGGCGATTTTTATGAAAGTATTCAAAACGTGGAAGTTATGAAGACAAACAGAGTGGACAAGCCTATCACTATGCAGCGGAAGTTAGATTACACAGCTTCAGTGTAATGAGGATCAGGTTGGAAGAAGTTATGAAGCCAAACAGATCATATAGTCAAGTTGTGAAGATAGAAGATAAAGCAAGCATGCAATAGCTTCACAATGTGTACTGGTAAGTAAAGGGAGGTGAAGATGAAACCAGTGACACGTTGAAGACAATGATATGTTGGACCAGTTCCAGTTGCTGTGACAACTGTATGTCTGGTTGGAGCGGCTAGGTATTTAAACCAAAGGACACATAGTCCCGGACACCCAGTCCTGAACACGCAGCTCAGGACACCCAGTCCTCACCGTTTTCTCCTTGAGCTAAGGTCACACAGACCTCGCCCAATCACTCTGGTAAGTCTTCAAGGTAGACTCCCAAACCTTCACAGACTTCGTTCACCGGCAATCCACAATTTCTCTTGGATGCTCAGAACGCGACGCCTAACCGTCTGGAGGATGCATAGTCCTCAAGTGTAATAAGTCTTCAGATCACTCAGACAAGAAGACTTAAGTGATGCCCAATTACTCTGGCTCTGGGTGGTTAGGGCTTTTCTCCTCGCTAGGGATTTTCTCTCAAAGGCTTCGAGGTGGGTTGCTCTCAAACGACAAAAGCCATGCACTGAAATCTGAGGAGCCAACCGTTTATGGTTGTAGGGGTGGACTATTTATAGCCACTTGGCAACCCTGACCTGATTTGTCCGAAATGACCCTGGGTCACTAAGGAACTGACACGTGTACTAATGGTCGGATTTCGAACTCTCACGGCAACTTTACTTGGGCTGCATGTAAAGCTGACTTGTCTGACTCTGGACAAGATTTTCTCCCATTATCTTCACTCGAAGACATAGGATTTGAATTAGGCATCATTTCAGTCATCCAGACTGGTTCTCTTGGACCCCACTTAACAGTATGGTGGTTCCTATGACACAACATGAATGAATAAAACTACGAAGGATCTAAGTCTTCGAGTTCCATAGGCTTCATGGGGAGTCTTCATATGTCATTGTCTTCGACATGAATGTCTTCATGAACCACCATTGTCTTCAATGTCTTCGTACATTTTTGGGGGTCATCTCTGGTAGCTAAACCGAATCAATGAGGGACTTCTACCTGTGTTATCCTGCAATTCTCACAAACACATTAGTCCCTCAACTAGGTTTGTTGTCAATACTCCAAAACCAACTAGGGGTGGCACTAGATGCACTTACACCTGGCTACTGCATTATATGGCTCAAATCATCAGCATCCGGTGGTCGCACATAAGTGCCCTGGAAGTTGTCAAGGAATGTGTCTTCCAGATCCTCCCAACTGCCAATGGAGTCTGCTGGCAAGCTGTTCAGCCAATGCCGAGCTGGTCCTTTGAGTTTTAGTGGGAGGTACTTGATGGCATGTAGATCATCCCCGCGAGCCATGTGGATGTGAAGGAGGAAATCCTCAATCCATACAGCGGGATCTGTTGTACTATCGGATGATTCGATATTTATGGGTTTGAAACCCTCTGGGAATTCGTGATTCATAACTTCATCAGTGAAGCATAGGGGGTGTGCGGCGCCTTTGTGCTGGGCTATATTCTGATGCAGTTCATATGAGTCTTGTCTACTGTATTCGGCCCGGCCGGATTTGCTCTTGGTGTATTCGACGCGACGATCATCGTCCCGTGTAGGCGTGCGGGCCCGTGACCCGTATATTGACCTTGCGATTTTTGCCTTATTGTCCAATAAGTCTCGTAGGTCCCGTGTGTTGCCCCTGGCCTTAGTATTTTTGATTGAGTGGCGGCGGGGTGCAGGCTGAGCTTCAGGCTAAAACGCCTCTCTGGCTCAGCCACGCAGTGGCCGGTCAGCCGCATCGTACACTGGTGAATGAGGTTTCAATGCTTCCTCCTCGAGGTAAGGTGGCAACCTGCGTTTTGGGTACCTCTTGGAGGGGCTCTCGAGTTCGTATTCCTCGGCCGCAAGGACTTCGGTCCATCTGTCTGCTAGCATGTCTTGATCAGCTTGAAGCTGTTGTTATTTTTCTTCAGGCTATTTGCCGTGGCCATAAGTCGGCGCTTGAAGTGCTTTTGCTCGATAGGGTCCTTAGGCATGATAAATTCTTCGTCACCGAGGCTCGCCTCGTCTTCGGAGAGAGGCATGTAATTCTCCTCCTCCGGTTCTCCATCTGCTGCCTACTCTGGAGGGCTAGCTTGTTCGTCCTCCGGCTCTACATCATGCTGGAGGGGATTGTTGTTGTCTTCGGCACTATCCGGAGTGTTATTATCTCCTGTGCCGGTATCACTACTTTTGTTGTGGCGGGACTTAGAGCGGCGCCGCTGACGTTGGCGCTTGGGTTGCTTCTTGGAGGGGTCATCCTCCACTGTCTCATCGCCATTGCCTTCTTTGGGGGTGTCCACCATGTATATATCATATGCTAAGGTGGCAGTCGAGCGCCCTGTGGGCGGTGGTTCCTATTTGTCTTCTGCATCATCGTCCCTACCGTCGAAGTCCTCGAAGTCAAAGTCGAGCATGTCAGTTAAATCGTCGACAGTGGCTACTAAGTGGGTGGTGGGTGGGTAGCGAATTTCTTCGTCGTCTGCATCCCATTCTAGCCGGACATAGTTCGGCCAAGGTTCTTCTGACAGGGAGAGAGACCTTAATGAATTTAGCACATCGCCAGAGGGTGAGTGCTAAAAGATATCCGCGAAGGTGAACTCCATGATTGGCGCCCAGTCGGGTTCGACAGGCACGGATGAAAGCGCCTCGGAGTCCGTGGCCGGAGATGAATCCAGTGGTTCGGTGACAGGCTCTCGTAAGGGGTGAAGTCAGCATCTAGATCTATCTCCACTGAGAGTGCGGCCTCCATGGCGGGGTCTATCCCTCCGCTCTCGAATGGCGCACTTTGCTTTGGATTGATGGCCGAAGTAGTTGCAGATGCGATCTCCCGAATATTGTTCGACGACAGAGTTACGCCATGCTTGTCGCTACTGTGCGGCACACCTGACATGGGCTTGAATCCGTTGAAGATCAAATCTCCACAGATGTCGGTCGTGTAGTTCATGTTTCCGAATCTGACCTGATGGCCAGGGGTGTAGCTCTCGATCTGCTCCAGATGGCCAAGCGAATTGGCCCGCAGTGCGAAGCCGCCGAATACGAAGATCTGTCCGGGGAGGAAAACCTCACCCTGGACCGCATCGCTAGCGATGATCGAAGGAGCCATCAAGCCTTACGGTGACGACACCGAGGAACTCTTAATGAAAGCACCAATGTCGGTGTCGAAACTGGCGGATCTCGGGTAGGGGGTCCCGAACAATGCGTCTAAGGCGGATGGTAACATGAGGCGGGGGGCACAATGTTTACCCAGGTTCGGGCCCTCTTGTTTGAGGTAATACCCTACTTCCTGCTTGATTGATCTTGATGATATGAGTATTACAAGAGTTGATCTACCACGAGATCATAGAGGCTAATACCCTGGAAGGTTGCCTATGGTATGATTGTATGTTGTCCTACGGACTAAACCCTCCGGTTTATATAGACACCGGAGGGGGCTAGGGTTACACAAGGTCGGTTACAAGGGAGGAGATATACATATCTGTATTGCCTAGCTTGCCTTCCACGCCAAGGAGATTCCAATCCGGACACGGGACGAAGTCTTCAATCTTGTTTCTTCATAGTCCAACAGTCCGGCCAAAGGATATAGTCCGGCTGTCCGGAGACCCCCTAATCTAGGAACACCAAAACAAATTACAACTATAACACCACCAAATTTTGTATTGCACCAAAACAAATTACAACTATAAAACAAAAGGAAGGTTGGCATAAAAGTTAATAGTCTAGCAGATAAATGCACCACCAAATGTTCAGAAGCTCAGTTCATTTGACCTGACTGTTACGTTTTCATGCTGTATTGTCCGATGGAGCACCATAACCTTCGCCTTCAGTTCTCCTAGGCTCCTGAACAACATATCAAATGTCTGGTAGTCTGGTTTCAAAACCATGCATATCTTGACAACATCGAACAATGTCTCTCCTTGTTTCAAAAAGGGTCTCTGTTATGGAATGGACTTGTGTCTGGAGCACAGATACAACATTGTTTTGAGCTTCCATATCTTGATCATGAGGCAGTTTGGACGAGTTTTCCTTAACAACCAACCTAGTATTACGAAGGAATGTGCTTTTGGCACTGTTAGTGGACAGGTACTGACTGACTGCAGCAAGAGCTAACATTGCGGTTATAGTTGCCTCGCCACCTTTAGAAGGTGGCTGTTCCACCATTTTTCCATAGCTCGCTAAAAAGTTGAGGTTTTACATTAGTAGTACCAGAACAGAAGATATTAAGGAGGCATCAAAACCAAACAAAATAGCTTTGGTCTATATACAAAACTTATTCTGGTGAACCCATGTAAAATATTAGTTGTATTTCATTTAAAAGTACATAATAAAACCAGGTTCCAAACATATGACCATGTACCATCTCTAATGTATTGTATATTTCTTCACATTGTATTGAGGGCTAAGGGTAAAGAGACGAAGTTTATAATATGGTAAGCATAGTATGACATCATTCATATGACAAAACAACTGAGAATAGACAAACATGCAATTGTAACGTTGTGTGGGCAAGTCCAGCACGGAACTAGATTACAGGTCAAGATCAAAGGAACATCACTCCTCTCTTTTAAACCTTGTAAGGTGCAATGATACACTAAGACAATTGTGTATAAAATTGAAAAGAGTAATAGACATTGGCTGCAAACCATGCATTGCAAGGCACACGTCTGAGTAAGTAGTAGTTACAAGGCATGAGGATTAAGGACTTACAACAAGGCAGGTGTAGTCATTCCCTTCTTCTTGCTGGTGTGATAGTCCTTGAAGATTTCCACAACATTTGGTTCAGGTACTTTTGGTCCTTGTGGGCTTTCCTCTGCATTTGGAACAAGTCAATATAGATCTGATAATATGGTACAACGAAAAGAGTGAAACAACAGCTGATTACAAGAGCTTCGCAGTGTGTAATATAGCTACGAGATCCCGTCGTCTATTGGAATTTCACTTTGTACGGTTGGCCTTGTTCTTTGAATAGTTCACCTACAAGAAGATAGATTTGTGTGGCACATGTGTAAATAGGACTTCAACATGTGATCTGATCACATATATATAATGTACCTGATACTTCGAATCAGACCAGTGTTTAATGAGGCCCCACCAGTCTTCATCCGATATATTTTCCACTGGAGATGTTTGGGAAAGTTCACTGTTAGCCTTGCCTTCAAAGTGAGTTTTCCTCAGGTTATACCGATATTGTCACAGAGCAGACTTCAAAACATGGGTGCAAGCTTGTCTGGTTGCATCATCTTGGCTATCCAACTTGAACCTCATCTGTTGAAAATTATGGGAGTCTCATTATCAGCAATCTAGAAAGTATGGGACAGAGCAAGACGATATTACTAGTTTCCATACATAACCATACTTACAGATAAATGGTTGAGGAAGATGTTGAACTGGGTTTCGTCTTTGTCATTCATGTACTGAATCCATGTTGGGAGGATACGTACATGGCACCTAACGGCAACCGCTGCCTTTGGTACTAACTTGGGTGACTCTATAGCATCACATGGCCTTTGTAAACTTGACTCAAAACCGATCTCCATTCTTCATCCTCTAGATTTAGTTAACCTATCGAGCATTATCCCTGATGTTTGTTTCCTCTTGCGCCTAGGTTCTAGTCCAACAACGAACATAGGAAGTGTTAGTGTACATTAAACCGTGAGACTACATATAAAGAAGCATGCAACTGTAACTTGACTCCAGCAACTACCTTCTTGCTGTTGAAGCTCACAAGGTTCATCTGATCCTGCCAACTCGTCTTGTGTCAAGAGTGCTTGTGAAGTAGTGTCAGGTGGCAAGGGAGCTTGGGAACGTGCTGCTAGCTCAGTTGACGCACGGGTAACTCATGCAGCTGGTAGTACTATGGAAGGTGTTGCAAGAACTAGGGCTGTCTCTGCTTGTTTGGTGGCAGCTATTTGTTTCTGTTTGGCTTTTTCTGCAGCTCGTGTAGCATGTGATAACCTGTTTGTAGATTTTTCCGCTGGACTTTGACCTTCTATTGCACCATCAATACCAGCACAATCTGCAGGATTCTTCCGGTTCCCGTTCCCTGCCATTATGTGTTTCTTCCTCTTTCTCTGTGCCATGTTAAGTCAAGCCGACAAGAAAAACGAATAACAATTTAGTTCTTCAAAAGAAATTGATGCGTGATACAGACGAACTGAACTTTGATGTTAGACGACCACACGATAGGAGGATGTAATATGTATGAAAAACAGGACGGAAGAGATAACCAGAACTATGATGTGTAAACTAAGAAGAAGACATTTCACTAAATTAGAAGCACTTCAATGGAAGGTAGACACCATATGAAAGATGCTACAAATATCGATCTACCAAGTTAAAGTGTCTCATCATAAATGGAATTTAAACAAATGTGAAGCAGTATAAGAAATAAATCATATGCAAGATGCAAAAAACATCACACTACCAAGTTAGAGGTCTCTCGTCATTAGTGCCATTGCATATTCACAACTTATGATGTGTAAACTAAGCAGAAGGCATTTCAACAAATTAGAAGCAATGAAAGCTAGACACCATATGAAAGATGCAACGAATCTCACTCTACCAAGTTAAAACTGTCTCGTCATAAGTGCCATTTCAACAAATTAGTAAGACACGCTAGAAAATAATGCGAGATGTAACCTATATCACACTTCGAAGTTAAACATGTCTTATGATAAGTGATTGTTGTAGGTTACATAACAGTAGTAATTTGATGTAAGAACATGGTGTGATAGACAAATATTGTATGTTCTAGAAAGAGGAACACGTGTCTTATTCATGTATAATGTGTAAAGTAAGCATATTTAATTCAACAAAATTAGAAGCAATACAAGCTAGACATCACATATAACATGCAACCACATATAACAGTGCCAAGTTAGAGGGAGCACCGGGGATGGTGCACTAGGGGAGACGTGCTCATCATAAACATAACTACGTTGAGTGTCTATGCATGTGTTGTCTTGGAAATCATCTTGGGGGGATGGAGGAGTACAAACTCTAGAGGCCCTCCGTTTGGAAGGAGCACCTTTATCCGCTGCCTTGCTAACTTCCTTCCGCTTTATTGATTTTGAATTGTCAAGTAAAACCGACAAGAAAAAGCAATAAAATTCTCTCTTCAGAACTCATTCATGCGTGATACTGACAATCACTACTTTGATGTAAGGCAAACACATGATACCAGGATGGAATATGTACGAAAAACAGGACGACATGGAATGTTCACAACTGTTTGTGTAAACTAAGCAGAAACCATTCCAACAAATAAGAAGCAATGCAAGCTAGACACCAAATGAAAGATGCAACCAATATGGCTCTGCCAAGTTAAAAGCATCCCATCATAAATGGAATTTCAACAAATTAGAAGCAGCGCATGCTACAAATCATACGAAAGATGCAACTAGTATCACACTGCATATACTAAAGGTGTCTCGTCATATTGATTGATGTGGGATACAAAAAAACAATAGTTTTATGCAAGGACATCCTTAGTAGACAGATGTACTATGTACTAAATAGAGGAAGGCATGTCACATTAACAGGTATAATGTATAAGCTAAGCAGAATAACACATGCAGTTTAACCAGATTGGAGGAATTACAATCTAGACACCATATGCAACATGCAACCACATATCACGCTGCCAAGTTAGAGCAGGCACCTGTGATGCTAGTGTAGGGGAAATGCGGTAATCAATGCTAGAGCTACGTTCACTATCTTCATCTAGCCTTGCTGTCTCTTGAGAATCATGTTGGGAGGCTGACGCTGCATTCTTTAAATGAGTAGTCCACTTGCCTGACTGCCTCATCACAAGTGATTGATGAGGGATACACAAGAACATTAGTTTGATGTAAGAAAATGGTTAATACAAAGATGTACTAGTATGTACCAAAAACAGAAAGGCATGTCATATTCAAAGGTATAATGTGTAAGCTAAGCAGATGCAATTTAACCAAATTGGAAGCAATACAAGCTAGACATCTGGCTGGAGTGGTGAGCATGATCATCTAGGACCTGAGAGCCTGGTGGGAGGAGGGCTACTTCGCCACCATCGTAGCTTTTCAGTTGGCTTCCAGGTGATGCCTGTCTTTGCTGGGCTTGTCACTGGCTCGGCCAGTGCCCTGACAAGCTATTTGTCTTCTGGTGCTCACGAGATGGTGGTTCATGTAAAAAATATCTTTCCTTATCTTAATAAAGACTGACTACGACCTTTCGAATACAAGCTAGACACCATATGGAACATGCAACCACATATGACACCGCGAGGTTAAAGCTAGCACCTAGGATGATGATTCATTGGGAGCGAGGTCATCAACTCCATAGCTACGTTTACCTTCTCCATCTACTGACATTGCACCCTTTATAGCGCTATAACGTGCCGTGCTTACCCGCGTAGAAAGCTGGAGCAACTTCTCTCTTTTCTTTTCTGCTTCTCTCGAGGTAGACTCTGGAATACCCTTGCATAAAAACACAATAGTGAGAGTATGGGTGAAGTGTGTGCAGAACTAGTGCACTGTAAAAGTAGAAGATAGCATGTGGCTGAAAAATAAATGACAGGAGACATATGATAGCTCTACAACATTGCATGGCAAACAAAATTAGATTCTACTTCGTATGATTTTGTAATGTATGAGCACATGATATGCAGGTACTCCTCCAGCACACCACCACATGTGGTCATATCAAGATAACAGTTGACTGAAAGTAAATAGGTCAGTCAATTTTTTAATGAACCGTCCGATCTATAAGGAACGGGCAGATGGCCTTCGTCTACCTCCCGCCAGTCACGGTTGGCGATCTTTCTCGGACCGCCAGCGACCATCGGCCCAAATCCCTGCCTCCGCCGCCCCACCCTCCCCTTGACCTCACACCACCGCCGTGCTTGGCAGCGCCCCCAGGTCATCCCTTTAATCCCAGCTGACCTCTAGATCGGGCGCCAATAGTTCTAGGCCCAACACGCCCCTAAGATAAACACCGAGGCGTTGCTTCCTCGGCGTAATTGGCAGACTAGCGCTTGTTATGCCGGGGAATGCTTCCGTTAGTTGGGAATCAACTAACCAGGAATTGAAATTCAGGGGGGCGACAGACCTCTAGCTAAGGTGAAATAGTATATGAGGAGAAACCTTGTGCATCGCGAGTTACTAGGTGTCGGTGTCAAAACCGGCGGATCTTGGGTAGGGGGTCCCGAACTGTGCGTCTAGGCCGGATGGTAACAGGAGGCAGGGGACACGATGTTTTACCCAGGTTCAGGCCCTCTTGATGGAGGTAAAACCCTATGTCCTGCTTGATTAATATTGATGATATGGGTAGTACAAGAGTAGATCTACCACGAGATCAGAGAGGCTAAACCCTAGAAGCTAGCCTATGGTATGATTGTATGTTATGGTTGTTGTTGTCCTACGGACTAAAACCCTCCGGTTTATATAGACACCAGAGAGGGTTAGGGTTACACAAGGTCAGTTACAAAGGAGGAGATATCCATATCCGTATTGCCTAGCTTGCCTTCCACGCCAAGTAGAGTCCCATCCGGACACGAGACGAAGTCTTCAATCTTGTATCTTCATATTCCAACAGTCCGGCCAAAGGATATAGTCCGGCTGTCCGGAGACCCCCTAATCCAGGACTCCCTTAGTAGCCCCCGAATCAGGCTTCAATGACGATGAGTCCGACGCGCAGTATTGTCTTCGGCATTGCAAGGCGGGTTCCTCTCCAAATTCCGTGTACCTGTTGAAATAGTGTCCGGCCCCTTGTGAGTGTTGCACTCCTTGGCTTCCATGACCCATCATGGCCACTTTACACGTGTCGAGTGAATGTGAAGGGCCAGGGTGTTTTTACATTTACCCCCCTAGCTATGCGAATGAGCCGCCTTTTAAAAAGACGAGGATTCAGATCCAAATCACACCATCCTCCCTTGGCGAGCCTTCATCGGAGCGCACCCGACAGAGATCCATTCCATCATGGCCGGTCGACGCAGCTCCTCCTCTCGCTCCCCTAGCCCCAAGACTGGAGATTGGGGGAGATGTTCTATCCCACACAGCAAATTAGTGATGCTTCAGACCAAGGGATTTCTTCCCCCAGCGTCCATGGTCCCGGTTCGAGCCGGGCTCGCCACCTATAATGGCGGAGAGCAAGCGGAGAGCCTTCCCAATCCCTCCAAGGGAGAGCGGGTATGCCTTGTCCCTCATTTGGTAAGAGGGCTTGGATTTCCAATTCATCCGTTTCTCCGGGGGCTCCTGGACTTCTACGGCCTCCAGTTGCACAACCTTACGCCTGCCTCCATATTGCATATCGCGGGATTCGTAGCCCTTTGCGAGCTGTTTTTAGGCTGTGAGGCTCATTTCGCGCTGTGGAAGAAGCTGTTCTGCCTTGTGCCCCGTTCTTAGAAGGGGTCAATATATCAAGTGGGCGGAGCCGAAGTGTGGCATATTGCCGGGACCGGATATCTGTCCGGAACCCCAAAGAAGACGTCCGAAGACTGGCCTTCAGAATGGTTTTATAAAGAAGACGTCCCCCTCCCGGATCCTATTCAAATCGGCCGTACTGAGTTCGACAACGCTCCTTTGAAGAAGCACCGGAGCTGGCGTCCATGGAGCTCCCTGGAGGAAGATGATAGGGACGTCCTTTACCTGATGAGCCGGATAAGTTTTTTAGCTCGATCCGGATTGACCATGATCGAGGTCATGGCAACATGTATCATGCGGGGGGTGCAGCCACTTCAGTATAGAGGCCACCCCATGTGGGATTTCAACGGGGAGGATGACGCCACTCGCTATGGCCGTAAAGGGCCGGGATCAGTTGCTGATCTAATAAAGATCTCATCCACTTTGTACAAGGGAAAATAGGAGGAATTCCTCCATGTCAACCCGCGGGGTGGATTTTCTATGTACAATCCTCCAAGCTAGGTAAGTAGAGACTTTTTCTTGCCCATCCATTTCATTTTCCCATAGTTAAGTATTCAGTCTAGCGATTTCAATGCAGGAGCTGCGCCAGGCTGTAAGGGAGATAAACAACCCCCCTCCACAACCCGAGGACCCTAGACGATCCCTGGACCTGGCCTCCCAGGAGGATCCGGACATATCGGTAGAGCTGATCGATGGGGTATTTTACCAATTGAGCAATGACAACGCTTTGGTGGCCATTACGGCCGATTACCCTGGGCTACTTCCAACCTCACAGGTAACTGAGACCGAAGCCCCTATACTTTGAAAAGGGATCCATCCTTGCGAGTTTTTGATTACCGTATAACAACCGTGTTTTGCAGGGGAGGTCCTCGAGGCGGAAGGCCGAGCCTGCAGCAATTAGCCAACAAGGGGCCGCGAGGCCAGGCAGGCTGAAAAGACCCGCAGTCCGGATTGAGACACCGGCGCAGCGGGCGTGCCGTCTTTTATTCCAAGACATTATTCTCGGAGGCATATTAACGCCCATGCCTTCTTTTTAGGAAAAGGAGCGCTCGCCGGACTATACCCGGAGAGGCTACTAATTGCGCCTCCGCCAGCCAGGCTCCACGGCCGGATTTGGAGGCGGGAACGAATACGAGGCGTGTGCCGGTTGCTCCTCCGACAGAGGATGCGATAAATTGTCCGCTGCCAATTCCGAGGTGGAAAGTGCCATGAACCACAGACGTCGCCGGACTGTTCTTCGTGACGCTTGTTTCTCCTAAGAGGCCTTGGATGCCTTCAACTCGGGAGATGCGTACCTCCGTGTCGCTCAAAATGGTCTAGCCAGAGCCACGGAGCAGTATGTAAAAGACATACGGGTGAGAAAATTTGGTGGTTATATATATCAGTAGCCCCTGAGACTTGAAACAATTGGAATAACTGATTTAAGGATCATTTGTTATGCAGGTTCTTACAAAAAAGAATACCCAACTGTCCCAGGAGCTGGAAGAGTGCAAAGCCCAACTTCAGGCCGCACTGGCCGCAGCAGGGGAGCCCAAAGAGACCCCCTCTGGTAATATATCTTTCGAATGATAAGTATCATATAGAATGCGGCGTATATGCAGATCTGACGATAAAGTTGTAGATGTCGCTGGTGTAAATCCTGATAAGTAACAGCTCCAACATCAGTTGAAGGCCGGTGAGAGCGTGCTTACGAGGGTGAGGCAGGAGAAGAATGATCTCCTAGATGCCAACACCAAGCTGTGCATGGAACTAAAGGATGTTCGTGCCCAACTGTCAGACTCCGTGAAGGAGAATCGGTGGCATCGACGCGGCATATTTAGTAAGTGCTTGAACGAACTTCAAAAAATAGTTCGGCGAGGAAGTCGATTAACAGCGTTATGTCTGTAGGTATGCTGATGGGTCGTCCCGCGGAGGAAATGCCCGGGTCTGCGGGTGATCTTCTGTCCGAGCTGTCATATCTGCACGAACAAGTTCGGCACGTGATGCAAGGTGTTGCCCAGGCTTTGTGGCCATCTGTCTCCTTATCAGAGGGCGTTGCAGAGCTTACGGAGAAGCTCAAGGGAGCACGACGGCGCCTCCGATTATGGAAGATATCGGCCTGCCGACAGGGTACCAGAGAGGCCTGGGCCATGGTGAAGAGTCGGTATACCAAGGCAGACCCAAATCGCATGGCCGAGGTTGGACCTGTGGGGCCCGACGGAAAAGAGATCCCCGTTAGCTTAGTTTATGGGCAGTAGAATTAGCCGCAAAGTATTCCCAACAGGATTGTAAGCTAGACGGCCTATTGGATGGTATAGAAGAGGAGTTTAGTTAGTCTGCATGACTATGTAATTAAAGTGACATGTATAATGCCTTCTAGCCGGATTGTAGATCATTTGTCGTTGCGGACCTTTTCGCTTCAACCTCCGGGCCTGATAGTCCGGAGTGAATCCAAATACCTGCTTAGTTATATAAGAACCGGGGTATGCATGGAGACCAGGCGTAGGGGTCATTAGTGCTTTATCAGACAAGTGCCCAACTAGTTATGTCATATTACATGGGTAGTAAGAAACATCTTTCAGGGAGAATAGTTCCGTTAAGGGTTCCTTTCCCTGGGTAAGCATGCCCTAAAGTGCATGTACGAACTGCGATAAGAAGCACAGAAAAAGCATCTGGGGGCAGATATGGATAATAAATAAAAGTCGTCTTTTGTTCACCGACCGAATATTCCCTTAAGAACGCTAGCTTTCGGCTTCACCCAGTCTGAGGTACACATCCGGCTGACCCGACAGTAACAATCACAGAGGTGCTCCCCTTATGGCCTAGCCGAATTAACGAGAACGTAGGGCATAAATACAAGAGCCAGGCAACCGAGCTTGGCCAAAACTTAAGTCATATCGATGCATATAATGGTGAAAAAAGGTACATGCGGAAGTATAACACATGTGTTGGGTGTGGGGCCCAGGTAAATAATTTAAGCTTCTGTGTAAGAAGCCCCCAGGTATGGAGAGTGCGGCTAGCGCATCTGTAATATACAAGTGAAGCACAAGGTGACCCTTGAAGGCCTAGAGGAATAATAAGAAAAAGAAAGAAAGGGAAACAAGACAGATGATGCATATGCAGAAAATGGACAAAGGGAAGGGACTAACATAGAGTCCGGTGCTAGGCGTAGAATCTTCGGAGCCTGGCTATGTTCCATGGGTTCGGCTCGAGTCGACTAGTCGATGCATCCCGCAGTCGGTACACTCCACCGGTCAGAACTTGGTCGATAATGAAGGGACCTTCCCATTTGGCCTCGAGCTTGTTCTTTTTCTTATCCGACGGGCGTAGAACTAGTTCGCCAACGTCATAAGTTTTGGCCCGTACTTCTCTGCTTTGGTATCTGCGAGCCTGTTGCTGGTAAAATGCGGAACGGGCTTTGGCTACGTCGTGCTCTTCCTCCAAGGTGTCGAGACTGTCCTGCAGATCGAGCTCGGCTTATCTTTCTTCGTACATGCACACTCAAGGTGAGTCATGAATTATGTCACAGGGCAAGACTGCCTCTGCGCCGTACACCATAAAAACGGTGTACATCCGGTACTACGATTGGGCGTTGTCCGCAGCCCCCAGAGTACAGAGTCGAGCTCCTCTACCCAGTGCGTGTCAGACTCCGTTAAGGAATGCACTAATCTGGGTTTAATGCCGCGCATTATAAGACCGTTTGCTCGTTCGACTTGACCGTTGGTTTGTGGGTGATAGACTGAAGCATAATCGAGCTTGATGCCCATTTTGCTGCACCAGAGTTTTACCTCGTCAGCCGTGAAGTTCGTGCCGTTATCAGTGATGATGCTGTGGGGGATGCCGTAATGGTGTACAACCCCGGATATGAAATCTATCACCGGTCCGGATTCGGCTGTTTTAACCGGTTTAGCCTCTATCCATTTGGTGAATTTATCCACCATGACCAATAAGTATTTTTTCTTGTGGGTTCCCCCTTTAAGGGGTCCAACCATGTCAAGCCCCCAGACCGCGAAGGGCCATGTAATCACTACAAGAAATATGTCAACTTATGACCTTCTGTCAGTGACCCTGGAAGAATTGGTCATAAATCTATGACCATTTTAGACCAATTGGTCAAAAGTTGTTCGGGGGGCTCCAAACCCTAAACCATTGTGACCATTTTGGTCAGAAAGGTCGTAATTTCCTTACACGAAATGGTCATAAAGCAGACAGCACTAGTCCGCTGCCTTATTTCTATCTGATCATGACCAATATAGATGGTCATAACCTTGTAAAACGTGGTGGATTGGTATGACTTGGCGCCACCTCATCAGTTTTGCCTATGTGTCATGTCCATGTGTCAATTTTTGCCCTAGGTTGTGAAGCAACCTATATTTCTGTCATTCTGAAAATTCCCAAAAAAATCTCATAAATTCTTTGGGTCATATCTTCATCAAATATGTAAAAATACTTCCTTTCCTAGTTCAAAAATAATTCAACAATATTCATTTTCCTATTCTGTTCACAACATCACTTTATGAAGGAAGTGCTATTTATATATTCTTGATTTCCCTCGGAATTCTTGGGCACTCTTTCCTATCCAAATCATTGCCGCATGACAAAATTTAGCTCCATTTTCCTATCAAATCTTCCTCAGCAAATTTCCAATGTTTTTGTCCACCTAGAAGCATTGTGAAGGAAGTACCTTTTTATATATCCAAATGACATGAAATTTATACAGTTCCTTCATATGCCCAAATTATCACCCTCCTCCAAATTGCAGCTCAGTCAAATTATCTATGTAAGCCCAGGTTCAATTTATATTTTATGGCCAAATTGGCACGTTGCAAAGCAAGTGTTATCTGGACCCCTCCTATTACCCTCGAACTCTTTGGGCACTCTTCCATACCCAAATCATTGCCACATGATAATATTCAGCTCCATTTCCTAGTAAATCTTTCACAGGAAATTTTCAAAGTTTCTACCTCGAGAGAAGCTTTGTGAAGTAAGTACTATCTAGGCTTACCCAAACGATCTGAAAATCTACCAAGGCATAACCATACCTGTGTAACTTACATACACCAAATTTGAGCTCATTTCATTCATCCAATTTCTCTCACTAGTTTTCCCAAGTTTTTGCCCATAGAAGAGCATTGTGAAGGAAGTACCACTTTGGCATGTCGAAATGGTATCAATTTTCTACGGTGCTTTCCAATGCCCAAATAACCATCCTCCACCAAATTTCAGCTCAATCCATTCATTATTTGGAGCCCAGCTTCAACATTCATATTTTTGTCCAGTGTGGTACTTTGCAAAGCAAGTACCACCAAGGATCCTCCTTTTGATCTGAAAATTTGCGAAGATATTCTTCTTAGTAGATGATCATTCTCAGCCAAAACTCACGACCATTGGCCATGTGCATTTCTCGTACTGCCAATCAAACACTTGGCTGCTAATTCATCTTTGAGCATAGGTCGGTCTCCTCGTGAGATTTTTCTGTTGTAATTTTCTTCCTAGCACCTACCCGGGAAGTGCCCAACCCACTAGACATGCCTAGGCCTCCCATAACGCATGTCAACGGCAAGGCCACGCGGTGACCACACACCAGGCATGTGAGTTCACACGCTTTGCAGTGGGGGCCCTGGGCCACCATCCAAACCTCGACGTATCGCCACCAAACCATGTATTTATACTTAAATAGATAATTATGTAACTATAAATGATTTTTGGAAAAAATAAAGAGCAAACAATAAGGCAGCTGCAGTTCAAATTTGACCCGCTTCCTACTGAATCAGCGGGAATTTGTCTTCTTCACCAGAGGTGGATCAAAACTTTTGACACCTAACCATTTTGTCAATTGTGCATTAAATATGGCCTAGTATTTTAGAAAATTTATTTGGTCAAATTTTGCAACAAATATATGGTAGGTCCTTCACAAAAAAAACTCATTTCGGGCACTTGGAAAATGGAAAATGAATTTTCCGTGCAAAGAAAATGAAAACTCCCTTAGGCAACATTGTTTGGAATTCCAAGATGCACCCTTGTGTACAATATGAGATCATTTGAACAAACTATGCCATGAATGTGACCACAAGATTGACCATTTGGCTTGAAAGCCATGAATCTTCACAGATGATAGCTCATTTTTGAGAACACTTTTTTAAAATAATCATCGTATTACAAGTTTATTTTTTTCTAGTAACTTGGTCACATGTAATGACACAATGCGAAGGTTTTCCTTTTTTTTAATTTTTTGAATTTTTTATGCCCGTTTCAAAATGCGGTCAAAACGGCGGGCTTGACCGTTCCTAGCTAGTGGTTGAATCTTGAAAAACTTCTGATATTTCTCTGATGAAATAGATACTTATGTACCTATAAATGATTTTTGGGAAAAATGATGAGCAAACTACAAGGCAGCCGCAGTTCAAATTTGACCCGCTTCAAGCTGAATCGGCCAGAATTTGTCTTTTTCACCAGAGGTGGATCAAAACTTTTGACACCCAACCATTTGGTCAATTGTGCATTAAATATGGCCTAGTATTTTAGAAAATTTATTTGGTCCAATTTTGCAACAAATATATGGTAGGTCCTTCACAAAAAAACTCATTCCGCGCACTCGAAAAATGGAAAATGATTTTTCCGTGCAAAGAAAATGAAAACTCCGTTAGGCAACATTGTTTGGAATTCCAAGATGCACCCTTGTGCACAATATGAGATCATTTGAACAAACTATGCCATGAATGTGGCCATAAGATTGATCAGCTGGCTTGAAAGCCATGAATCTTCACGCGTGATAGCTCATTTCTGAGAACACTTTTTTAAAATAATTGCCGTATTACAAGTTTATTATTTTTCATAGAAACTTGGTCACATATAATGACACAATGCGAAGGTTTCCCAATTTTTTGTTTTTTTTGAATTTTTTATGCCCGTTTCAAAATGCGGTCAAAACGGCAGGCTTGACCGTTCCTAGCTAGTGGTTGAATCTTGCAAAACTTTTCATGTTTCTCTGATTAAATGGATACTTATGTACCTAGAAATGATTTTTGGAAAAAATAGAGCAAACTATGAGGCAACCGTAGTTCAAATTTGACCCGCTTCCAGCTGAATCGGCGGGAATTTGTCTTTTTCACCAGAGGTGGATCAAAACTTTTGACACCCAACCATTTGGTCAATTGTGCATTAAATATGGCTTAGTATTTTAGAAAATTGATTTGGTCCAATTTTGCAAGAAATATATGGTACGTCCTTCACAAAAAAACTCATTTCGGGCACTCAAAAAATGGAAAATGATTTTTCCGTGCAAAGAAAATGAAAACTCCCTTAGAAAACATTGTTTGGAATTCCAAGATGCACCCTTGTGCACAATATGAGATCATTTGAACAAACTATGCCATGAATGTGGCCATAAGATTGATCATTTGGGTTGAAAGCCATGAATCTTCACGCGTGATAGCTCATTTCTGAGAACACTTTTTTAAAATAATTGCCGTATTACATGTTTATTATTTTTCCTGGAAACTTGGTCACATATAATGACACAATGCGAAGGTTTCCCAATTTTTTGATTTTTTTTTGAATTTTTTATGCCCATTTCAAAATGCGGTCAAAACGACGGGCTTGACCGTTCGTAGCTAGTGGTTGAATCTTGCAAAACTTTTCATGTTTCTCTGATTAAATAGATACTTATGTACCTAGAATGATTTTTGAAAAAAATATAGAGCAAACTGTGAGGCAGCCGCAGTTCAAATTTGACCCGCTTCTAGTTGAATCGGACGAAATTTGTCTTTTTCACCAGAGGTGGATCAAAACTTTTGACACCCAACCATTTGGTCAATTATGCATTAAATATGGCCTAGTATTTTAGAAAATTTATTTGGTCCAATTTTGAAACAAATATATGGTAGGTCCTTCACAAAAAAACTCATTTCAGGCACCCAAAAAATGGAAAATGATTTTTCCGTGCAAAGAAAATGAAAACTCCCTGAGGCAACATTGTTTGGAATTCCAAGATGCACCCTTGTGCACAATATGAGATCATTTGAACAAACTATGCAATTTTTTTCTGTTTTTTGAATTTCTTTCAAAATGTTGTCAAAACGGCGGGTATGACTACATGTCTTCGGTCACCGCGAAGGTGACGACGACGAACTCCTCGCTGGCGACCACCACCTCGATGCCTTGCTCTTCTACGTGCCGAGGTCCATGCTGGCGGCCTTGCCGGATAAAAATCCAAAGCTTCTTTATTCAGTTTTGCCGCCTCCGCCCCTGAAGTCGAGACATTGAATGATCTAAAAACCTAAGCTACTAGGACCCTAAAACCTAAAGCTAAAATTATCCACACGCGCGAGATCCGACGACCCTCCACACTGCCGACGACCAAGAAGTCACCGGCGAAGGGGAACCGCTGAAAGACGGCGCAAAAAGAGTCGGTTCTCTTAGCCAAAGAGATGTGCACTTTATTTTCAGCCGGTTACGACCTACTTGAATGGTCATGGACGTCGCGCACATGTACTGTGTTTTGATTGGTTCAGAGGCATGTCATGCGGATCATGGATTGAGCACCGTCTGATCCACCCGGATCCAACGGCAGCGCTCCCTCCTCACGTTTCTCACGCCACCTAGCCCAACAACCCGCATGCCACAGCCTGCACTCCTCCCCCGCGAACCCTAGCGTTCCCCGATCCCTCCCACCTCCCCTCCCCTCGCAGCCACCCACCCCTCCCATCGCTCTCCTCCCTCCCTCCCCTCCGGCAAGATCCAGCGCGCTCAAAGATCCTCATGCTCTGCTCCTCCCACCCTCCCCTCCGGCAAGATCCAGCGCACGACCTCCCTCTCCTTGATCCAGATCAAGGCACCCCGTCCGCCCGCCTTCGTCTCCCTCCGTCTCCCACCCGATGGAGGCCACGGTGGGGGAAGTGAGGGGTCTCGGCTTCCCCTCCCATCACTGCACCCCTCGTCCGATAGCTCCCCACGCAGGTGGATTCGGATGGAGGCGGCCGTCGCCGGGCACGACGACTCCACCCGCCAGGTCGTCACCGCGCTGCTCCGCAAGTGAACCAACTTCCTTCTCCTAGCTTAGCCAGTCGATTTTCCTGCTGCTGAACTGGGCTCTGTTTTCTGTTCCTTCTTGGGAGGTGACGCCAGTGGCGGCGGTGGCGGATGGGATGAAGGCGTGGGAGGTCATGCGGGGCCGCGGTGCATGTTCGCCATGGTGGGAGGTCATGCGGGGCCGAGGTGCAGGCCAAGGAGCGGCTGCCCACGATCTGCTGCCTCGGAACGTCGTGCTCTACCAGTACTAGGCGTGCCCCTTCTGCAACAAGGTCAGAGGTGAGATTGCACTCCCATCTTGCATTTTTGGATTCGGGGCGCGGCTCTGTAGAAATGGCTTCCTTGAGATCTCGTTGCACTAGCAGATCCGATTAGCGTTTGCATGTTCTTAGAATATACGATACTATGGTGTGTTAGGCTAGATTTGTATGTTAGTTAGAACAATTTGTTCTCGTGGGTCAAATTAGAGTAAAATCGGAGCTTGTCAACATATTATTTCTGCTCCCGCTACAGACTAAAGGGCTATTGGGGAAATCTATGGCTAACCACCTGTAGACCTATTTATCTCTGCTTGTATTGCGTTACAATTGGTAAATGTAGAATGCTTTCTGACCTGGTGGTACCATTCCTATGTCTATTGGCATGGTTCAAGATCAATCAGTATTGTATTATTCTTGTTTGAAAATCATCAATTCTGCTTGTTTGAGACCATTAGTTGTGCTTATCTGAAATCATATTGTATTCGTCCAAGCAATGCAAACATTATGCTGTGAAATACTTTCTACTACTCAAGAGCTGCAAGAAGAGATGAATCTATGTTGATTCATCATAACTAGTATAGAGTTTTTTTTGAGGGAAAGCATTAGACCTTCCAATCATTGGGGATGTTTGTACATGTACAAGAAGAGGTTACATAAAACTAATTTATACAGAGATATCTGCATTATTTATGCATTACTAAGGATTATTCTAATGTAGATAACTATTCTGGTTCTAGATATAAATAGTATGTTGCAAATTGATAACTATAATGTAGATAACTATAAAACAAAACCTACTGCGTGTACTTATCTTGGGGAGTGCCTGTAGAGCTTATTATTCATGCCTATTTATGGTCAAATTATAAATATATTCCAATGTGTGTTTATATTCCAGTACCTTAACTTTGGAGCTGGCTATTTACTCTTTTCAGTGTACTAACCAATCCTCTTTTCAGGTTGTCAATTTGGAGCTAGCTATTTACTGTCAATGCATTCAGCAACCTGACCTCCACGGCTCCACGCACGGTTGACTGGCCGAGCTCTGAGCTAGCATGATCATGGAGGCGGCTCTCGTCAGCGTGGCGACAGGGGGTCCTCAAACCTGTCATAGCGAAGCTGATCGTTCTGCTTGGCAACGATTACAAGTGTCTGCACCTTCCCCTCCCCTCTTCTGATGTTTCCTTACCATCCTCGAATCCATCTCTTACAAGTTTTATGATTACACCATTCCCAAAATATTACTTTCGTTTTACTTTTGCATTTATCATTTGTGATTGCTAAGGTCTGATGCAGATACGCTTCTAATAGTACAACTGCATGTTTTGAACAATTTCAATTCTGCAAATAATTAAACGTCTCGGTTTTAATCCATTCATCAAGCTGTGCGACTGCTTGTTACATTCATATGAGAATGTGCTACTACCATGTTGATTAGGATGAGTGTACCATGCATGCTTTTCGTATTCAACATGATATGTGTCTATATGGGTTGATGTAGCAAATCAAGCTGGGTTTGTCCGCCCTCTTGAAGCATATGTAGAATTGCTGTATAGGCTGTACAGGGACATGAATGGGGAAAATTTGTTCCTTGTTTCGAGTTAGATTGCCATTTATGCATAGTACAAGTTCGCATGTGCAATCCCTTTCTTATTTATTTTCCTGAATGTCTTGAACTGTTGAACATTCTTCTTTAATTGTGTGATGTTATGTACCGTGGTACCTAGATGTTGGGATTAAATGATTAATTCAGCATGCTTTTGGGGAGTGTTGATTATTTTTGTGCTTTAGCTTCTCTGGGATTTTTTGGGTCGATTTGTACCCATTGGTCCATTATTGTGGCGATCCTCTTTATTTTATTGGCTGAATAAGCTTAATCTTGGAGTGATTGTGTATATTGGAATGTACAATATTCATGTGGAATTAGTTAAGTTGGTATCAAATACATTTGTTGCATGCTACATTAGTCATTTATACTTGAAACCTGGCCTATCATTTTTAATAAATATTACATCATCAAAGTTGTTTTATGCATGCTGCTGGTAACTTGTCACACCCTAGTTAGTTCAAGCATTAGATTGTGCATCATGTTTAAATTCCTCTTAAATTTGAAATGGGGAAGACAGAACCCCCAGCACCCCCCTGGAAACAACTAGGGTTTACTAAAATTATTTTCAATGAACCTGAAATGCCCTTCTAAAAAGTTCACTCTCTTTGTCTTGGGTTAGAACCTCTGGCAAAATTGGTGCACAATTTTCTAGGTCAACAGAAGGTCGTTGAATTAATTCATAATTATTTGAATTTGGGCATTTAAATGCTATAAAATAATTTAAATGCTCAAATAATTCATTTAAGATTTAGCTACTACCACACATTGGGCCCTGAAATATGACCCCGCTCGACTTACTGACCCCTCTCGCCCTCTGTCCAAGAGTTGCAACTAGTTTCTGGTGTTTGTAGGTTATGTGTTGGTGGCTGTGAGTAGCGCTGACCCTAGGGGTGGGCTATGATGCGGTAGATACACTATGGCCGGGTATGCCGGGCGCCCGTTTGGCGTCTCGGGACTCTGTACACATCGTTTGGGGCCGTTGAGGACACCCAGGCCAGATTTCCTTGCGGATGGAACCTGAATAGGCGATAAACCTGGACTAGAGACTTGTGAGGTTAGTCAGGTCGTGGTCTACACCCACATCGGTTTTCGCTTGAAGTCTGCCGAGCACATGTCGTGTGCAGACGCTAAGTGGTGGAAACATGTGTGACGAAGTACACCCCTGCAGGGTATAAAACTATTCGAATAGCCGCGTCCGCGGTAAAGGACTACTTGGTTGCCTATACAGTTCATAGACAACTTAATGGTTACTACTAAAAGACTTACGATAAGTGTGAGTACCAAGGATGGCCCTCTCGTAGGATGACGAGGGAGGATCCCCGGTGTAGTATTGTGTTGGTGAGTAGTGGACTCGTGTGCGGAAACTGTTTTACTGCTGAAGTTCCATAGGATAATTTAGCCAAGAGTCAAAGCTGGCTTGCTGCAATAACCCCACCACCTTCTTGAGAATAAGCATGTATAGTAGGTTCTGTTGTAAGACTTGCTGAGTACCTTTGTACTCATGTTTGCTTAATTACTGTTTTCAGATGACAACACCACCCCCTCCGATGGGTTCTACGTAGACCTTGACTTAGATGAGTGACTAGCCACCCAGGTGGTGATCCTGGCCATGGAGGGCCCTATGTAGATAGACAGGCTTCGAGAAGCCTTCTTTCTTTCTAGTGTCTGTACTCAGACTAGTTGCTTCCGCATGTGCTTGTATGATTGTATGACTTGAGTGTCGGGTCTTGTGACCCCTATCTATATGAACATGTTATGTATGGCTCTCTGGAGCCTTTAAATAAAGTACTTGGGTTGTAGAGTTTTGTTGTGATGCCATGTTGTATGGACTCATATCGAGCATATTGTATGTATGTTTGAAATGCTTGGTATGAGTGGGATCCGACAATCTAGTTGTTTATCCTTGGAAGCCTTTCTTATGGGGAAATGTAGTCTAGTGTTCCTCGAGCCATAGTAGTCCGCTACAGCCCGGTTCACCGGAGTCCTGCTAGCCCAGCACTACTACTCAGGATACTTGACTGGCCGGCATGTGTTTCACGTCGTTCCTATGTCTGTCCCTTCGGGGAAATGTCACGCGGTGACTTCCGGAGTCCTTCCTAGCCTGCTATAGCCCGGTTTCCCCAGAGTCCTGTTAGCCCAGTGCTACTGCCCGAAATCACTCGCTGATGACCGACATGCTCGATGTGATTCATGTATGCCTGTCTCCATAGGTGTGTGCCGCTTTGGGTTCACGACTAGCCATGTCAGCCCGGGTTCTCTGTCATATGGATGCTAGCGACACTATCATATACGTGAGCCAAAAGGCGCAAACGGTCCCGGGCCATGGTAAGGCGACACCCGTGGGATACCGTGCGTGAGGCTGCAAAGTGGTATGAGGTGTTACCGGCTAGATCGATGTGACTTGGAATCTGGGTCCTCACATAACTGTATACTCTCTCCTAATAGTTTTATTACTTGTTATATGCAGGCTGATTGGAGCCTACAATCAGGCTATTTTCCCCTTTAAATGCCTATTTTTGATATCAGGTGCTCCTTGAGCTGTCTAAGAACAAGCAGATCATCATTTCACCATCTTCGCCCCCTAGGGTATTTCATCTCTTTGGCCTCTTCCAGCATTGTATTCTTTGTTCCTGACTATAAACATTGATGCATGTGCCCTGTCCTCCTTCCAAGATCCACCACGCCAAGGTCGCCATGGGCCTAAACGGTGGGCCGGCCTGCTCCATCCCCACTCAAATGTCGAGCGTCTGTGCGTGGGGAGACGGCGGCCAGAACGACCGGATTCTCGCTGTCGTCAAGGGCACCAGACGCCATGGAGTGGAGCTGCCTGGGACGCCGCTCCTTCGTCAAGGACAAGCAGCAGCAGCCGACGCCATCCAGGTCCGCCCCACCCTCTGAATGTCCTACATTCCCTTCCCTAACCTGATGCATGGTCACACTTTTTTTATGGATGGGATGGGTTTGTCGCAGGTCTCCACTCACAGAGGAGGACGCGCCGGCGGTGAGCCGGAGGAGGAGGTGTTCGACATTGTGGTCGTCTGCATCGGCCACTTCACCGAGCCGCGCGTCACCTCCATCGTCGGTAATTAGCTCCGCCCGATCTATTCTGTCGCCCACTGATTGCTAGCACTAGCAGTAGGTAGTAGGCAGCTTTGGCTAATTATGGCTTGTTTTCTCTTCAGCCTTGTGCTAGTTATCTTGGTATAGTTTTAATGGAGCAAGTACCTCTAATCTGACCTTTGTACATTCCTTCCATGAGCTCAAATAGGAGCTGAATAACATAAAACTTGTCCACATTTAGTTCCAATTTACCCAGTTGTAGCATGTACCCAGCAAGTAAACCATGTCATCAATCAACTTTGAATCACCTAAATTCAACTGGACCGAACCTTATCAGCAATTTCTATTTTGAGCTCAGCAAGCTAAACTTGTTTCAAACATTTAGATGGCTGGCATCACATAACCAGTAACTTGAGCATTACATGCATAAGCTGCTGGAGGAATGTCTTCAGCTAACCACAGAGAACTGGTGCTGTGCACAGCTTCCTTTGTAGAAAAGATCAGTAGTTGTGTAGACTTGTGCAAAGCCTAAAATGTGATTTGAAAATTAATTTTCAACTGAATGAGCTTTTCTTTCTTCTATATATTCTGTTGTCATTGAGTTTCTGAATTGCTTTATATTAGGATCGGGCTGAGTCTTTGTGATGGTTGAGTCTTTGTGATGGCTGAGTCTTTGTGATGTTACTTTATGGTCACCAGCTCTCCAGTGTACATGTTTGC
This sequence comes from Triticum monococcum, assembly GCA_034509565.1. Taxonomy (NCBI): domain Eukaryota; kingdom Viridiplantae; phylum Streptophyta; class Magnoliopsida; order Poales; family Poaceae; genus Triticum; species Triticum monococcum. The sequence continues at coordinate 634,979,763 of CM067847.1, read as the reverse complement.
TTTCTATTGGATTCTTGGTGTGCTAGGAAGCACTCTTTATATTTCCAGGGTGCATTTTTTATATGTGAGTATCTTATGTTGCTGTAAGCATTAACGCAATATGCCGTGTGCAGGGAGCTCAGCATCCGAATGCCAGCCCACCCCTTGCCCTCGCTCTGATCCCAAGGTACCGCGCGGTTCCCGGCCAGTTCAGGATTTTGGCTTTTGCAGGCTATGATCAGGTTGGCGTCCGGCGGCAGGATGAAGGCCAAGGTGAGCTCCCGCGCCGACGACTCTAGGTCAGTGCCCCGACCCGACCCCTCGCTCGTTATATGGTGTAAGTGCAATGGTACGCTAGGTATGTGGTGTAAGTATCTCCACAAGATTTCATTCAGCAAATCATCTCAGTTATCCAGTTTTGAAATATTTTGCCGATGCATCATCTCTATGTGCCAGAGTAGTAGCACTCTTTGTTTGTTGAGTAGATGTTCCTGGGCCATATAACTGCATAGCTGATAGTGTCAAACTATTCACCATATATTTATGTTCCGATATGGCTGCTCTGGTCTAGTTGTGTGAACGGGAACATGCAAGCTGATATGTTGCTGTTTTTCTCCCCTTGAACGATCTAGTGAAGGACAAGTTTGTCCATAGGTCCTCCTGCCCTGCTATCTCTCTCTGCTGCATAGATAGGTTTAGTTTTCTTTTGTTCTCTTTCTAGTTTAAGCATGAGGGTATTCTAGTGTCTATGTATTCCTCTCGTGCTCATAAGTCAGAACATGTAATCTAATTCGGGACTGCAGACTTGCTCATGTCATGTGCAAAACTTTCATGAATGTACATAAACATTTTCATGTCCAGAACCATGACTGTACATACTCGTATGAAAATCATTCACAACCTTTGTTCACTAGTTCCAACTAGTAATCGTGTATATATATATATATATATATGTAATCTCCAAGCCTGATGTGCTTTCGGCGTTAAATCTGTGTATATATATGATCTTCTTGATGCATGTATAACACGACACACACATCAGGAAATCTGGTTATGTTTCTTGAGTCAGGATTCACTTGATTATGTTTCTAACTTATCATAATTTATTATTTGCAGATGATTTCCTTCAGTCTTCAGAAGTTGGAGCTCTAGGAAGAAGAATCCTGAAGAAAATCCACACCCAGCAATGCGTTTAGCTCACTGGACTAGTTATCTGTTTATTTAGTTGTATTATAGCTAAATACCCGATTTGTACTGTTATCTCACTGTTACTAGATTTGTATTTTAGCTGAAAACCAGATTTGTACTGTTACCAGCAATGTGTTTTAGCTCACTGGACTAGTTATCTGTATCATTGTAATTTACTTTGCTTGTATGTTGTATGAAATATTATGCCTTATTGGCTCTTTTTGAATCAAGTTATCTAATTGCACAAATATAGAACTAACGTGTGGTACAGATAGAGTGATCCTGGCGACCTACTTTAAAATGAGAAAGAAATAAAAGAAAACTGATAAGTGGGCTGGAAAAACGCTGAGGCCCAAAAAATGTATACTGTAAAAGGCTGGCCTAAAAGAATAAATGGCTGTTGGGCTTGGTCCATGAAGCTAACAAGAAATTTATAGGAAAAAAATATAAATGGGCTGAATTAATGGGCTTGGCCCATGTAAAACACTGAATTGGACCGGGCTGATTCTTGTGCCACATCAGATTGCCACGTCGGATGCCTACGTGGCCTGGGGAGGCTGCTAGTGACCAAAACAAAATAGTAGGCATATTTTGGTACGTGGCCTGGGGAGGCTGCTAGTGACCAAAACAAAATAGTAGGCATATTTTGACCACAGAGAAGGTCGTTAATTTCAGTTTACGACCGCCAGCTTTTGACCATGTGTTTTTGGTCACAAAAAGGTCACAAATGGAAAATAATGACCATTCAGTGACCAATAGTCAAGGTCACAAATTAACATATTTCTTGTAGTGAATGGGGATTGTTTGGAGGGCGGTGGGTGGCATGTGGCTTTGATTTGCAAAGAGCTGGCAACCGGCGCAACGTTGGACCAAGTCCTCTGCATCTGCCCGAGCCGTTGGCCAATAGAATCCTGTATGGAAGGCCTTGCTTACAAGAGCCCGGGCTGCGGCGTGATGACCACCGAGTCCGGCGTGAATTTCTGCCAAAAGATTCCGCCCTTCCTCTTCGGAGATGCGCCTTTGAAGGACTCCGGTAGTGCTTTTCTTGTACAACTCTCCCTCATGGACCCTGTAGGCCTTGGATCGCCGCACTATGCAGCGTGCCTCATTTTGGTCCTCTGGAAGTTCCAGTCTAGTTAGGTAGGCCAGGAATGGTTCTGTCCACGGGGCAATAATGGCCATTATTTCGTGGGCTGAAGGTGTTATTTCGGTGGCGGAGCCTCCGATTGTGTCAGAGAGTTCGGTATCGGGTATTTTGTTCGGGTCCGGACTGTTGTTACCGGTGTCCCCTTCCCATGCTATGGATAGCTTGAAGAGCCTTTCCAGAAATATGTTGGGAGGGACCGCGTCGCGTTTTGTGCCGATGCGGGCGAGGATATCCGCCGCCTGATTGTTTTCCCGAGCCACGTGGTGAAATTCGAGTCCCTCGAACCAAGCTGACATTTTGAGGACGGCGTTTCGATAGGCCCCCATTTTTGGATCCTTGGCGTCAAAATCTCCGTTTATTTGGGATATTGCGAGGTTTGAATCCCCACGCACCTCCAGGCGTTGAATGCCCATGGAGACTGCCATCCGAAGACCATGCAACAGAGCTTCGTATTCGGCTGCATTGTTGGAATCTGTATACAATATTTGCAGTATGTATCGAACGGTATCTTCGGTTTGGACGCCAGGACGACGCCAGCCCCTAGACCGGCCAACATTCTGGAACCGTCGAAGTGCATGATCCAATTGGAGTATGTGCCGTACTCTTTAGGGAGTTCGGCCTCCGTCCATTCGGCGATGAAGCTGGCTAGTACTTGCGATTTAATGGCTCGGCGAGGTTTGTATGTTATGTCGAATGGGAGGAGATCAATAGCCCATTTCGCAATCCGGCCCGTAGCGTCGCGGTTGTTGATAATATCATTAAGTGGCACTTCCGAGGCTACTGTAATCGAACACTCTTGAAAGTAGTGTCGCAGTTTCCGTGATGCCATGAATACCGCATATGCTATTTTTTGGTAATGCGGGTACTGTGATTTGCATGGAGTGAGGACAGTGGATACATAGTATACCGTCTTTTGAAGAGGGAATTTGTGTCCGTCCGCTTCCCGTTCGACAACGAGTACCGCGCTTACAACTTGATGAGTTGCCGCAATATACAACATCATTGGTTCGCCGATGTTTGGTGCGGCCAGGATCGGGTTGGTTGCCAAAATGGCCTTTATTTCTTCCAATCCGACTGTGGCCGCGTCCGTCCACTCGAAGTGTTCGGTGTGCCGAAGGAGGCGATAAAGGGGTAAAGCCTTTTCTCCCAAGCAGGAGATAAAGCGGCTTAGAGCCGCCATGCATCCAGTTAGCTTCTGGATTTGTTTGAGGTCTGTTGGGGTAGCCAACTGTGACAACGCTCGGATTTTGGCCGGATTAGCTTCAATACCTCTACTAGAGACAATGAATCCCAGGAGCTTTCCGGCTGGTACGCCGAAAACACATTTTTTTGGATTGAGCTTGATGTCATATGTTCGGAGGTTATCGAATGTGAGCCTCAAGTCGTCTACTAGAGATTCGACATGCTTGGTTTTGACAACCATGTCATCTACGTATGCCTCCACTGTTTTGCTGATCTGGTTTGCCAGACATGTCTGAATCATGCGCTGATATGTTGCGCCGGCGTTTTTGAGCCCGAAGGGCATTGTGTTGAAGCAGTATGGGCCGTATGGTGTGATGAATGCCGTTGCGGCTTGGTCAGGCTCTGCCATTTTAATTTGATGGTAGCCGGAGTATGCGTCGAGGAAACACAATGAATCGTGTCCTGCGGTAGCATCGACGATTTGGTCGATGCGGGGGAGGGCGAAGGGATCCTTTGGGCAGGCCTTGTTAAGGTCCTTAAAATCGATGCACAAGCGCCAGGATTTGTCCTTCTTTGGTACCATCACTAGGTTCGCTAGCCAGTCTGGATGTTTTATGTCTCTGATGAATCCAGCCTCCAATAGCTTGGCTAGTTCCTCTCCCATGGCTTGTCTCTTAGGTTCGGAGAAACGCCGAAGAGCCTGCTTGACTAGCTTGAATCCTTTTAGGATATTTAGGCTGTGCTCGGCCAGCCTTCGTGGGATTCCTGGCATGTCTGAAGGGTGCCAGGCAAAAATGTCCCAGTTCTCACATAGGAACTCTGGCAGTGCAGCATCGACATCAGGGTTTAATTGTGCCTTGATGGAAGCTATTTTTATAGGGTCCGTTGGATGGACTTGGAATTTGACTATTTCATCCGCCGGTTTAAAGGAGGTGGGCTTAGATCTTTTATCGAGTATCACGTCGTCCCTGTTCATCATGGAGCGCAGCGCAGTTAGTTCCTCGGCCGTTAGGGCTTCGGATAGTGCCTCGAGGGCCAGTGCGGCTGTCTTATTTTCGGCGCGGAGTGCTATGTCCGGATCACTAGCAAGAGTGATGATTCCGTTGGGCCCGGGCATTTTGAGCTTCATGTACCCATAATGGGGTATGGCTTGGAAGATTGTAAATGCCTCCCGCCCTAATAGAGCGTGGTATTCGCTGTTGAACGGGGCCACTTGGAATGTAATTTCTTTGGACCTGTAATTATCCGGCGTGCCGAATACCACATCTAGTGTGATTTTCCCAGCACAGCGTGCTTCCCGACTGGGGATAATTCCTCTAAAGGTTGTGCTACTTTGCTCAATGCGGCTCCAGTCTATTTCCATCTTTTGAAGAGTTTCCTCATAGATGCGGTTTAATCCGCTGCCGCCGTCCATGAGTACCTTGGTGAGTCGAAAGCCGTCCACGATTGGACTGAGGACCAGTGCGGCTGGTGCTCGGGTTGTTCGGAATTTAGGTTCGTCACTGGCATTGAAGGTAATAGCCGTGTCACTCCAAGGATTTATTGCTGCTATGTGGCAGATTTCGGCCATGCTGCGGAGTGTTCGCTTGCGTCTATTATTTGACGCGAAGGTCTCAAAGACCATTAACACCATATTGTTGTCCACGGGATGGTGCTCTTTGGTATTTGGGAGGAGTAGATCCTCACCACTTTTGGCCACTTGCCGGAGTATCCAACATGCTCTAAGGTTGTGCGTTGGTATTGCATCCGTTGTACTATGAATTTTGCAGGGCCCGTTGAGCCATCCCTCCAGTACGGTTCCTTGCCCCGTAGAGTGCTTTTGCTTTTTCGTAGTTAACCCGGGTGTATTGTGATAATGCACCCTTTTATTTCGGACTGGGTTTGTATTCAAGGCCGGATTATCCCAAAATTTTATTTCGGTTTTCCAGGCGCTTTCCATCGCACAGTACTTTCGTGCTATGGACACCAAGTCGGCAAAGTGTGTAATTTCACGGTGACTTATGGCGTTGAGGATTCCCTTGTCCGTGCAATTATTGCAGAAGAATGAAATTGCGTCTTCCACGCGACAGTCCTTTATCCTGTTCATGACCAGGAGGAATCTGGCCAGTAATGGTGTACTGTTTCTTCGGGCTCTTGCCTAATTTGGGATAGATCACTTATGTTTGGGTGGGTGGGTGGAATTGAACCCAAATCCTCACCCAATCTGAGGCTCATAGGTTCAAGTCTTGAGTGACGTCCTCCCCTCCGCGGGTGGCCTTGGAGGGATCGGGAATCCGGACATAGCTAGTCCTTAAGATAGATGAAGGGTTGACGCATTGTACCTCTACCACTACAACATGATGGGTGACCTGGGGAGAGTTGATCTCTCTCAGATCGGGTTTAGGGAAGAGAGCTCCCAGGGTGTCGATGCGATCCAAGAGGTCGTTTAGGGAAGAGAGCTCCATTGGATCTAATTGCTCGGCGAGTTCCGAGTTGACGTGAAGATTGCTTTCGATGACCTGAGAAGTCATCGTCGGCGCAATGGCCGAACAGTCGGTCATAAGAAAACCACCTAGCCACAGAGTTTGGCCGATAACCAAAGCTCCCTTAGCAACAGTTCCATCTTTAAAGACGGGATGAGGCATCCTTCCTGATGGTGACGGCACAGTGGAACTCTCAATGAAAGCACCAATGTCGGTGTCAAAACCGGCGGATCTCGGGTAGGGGGTCCTGAACTGTGCGTCTAGGCCGGATGGTAACAAGAGGTAGGGGACATGATGTTTTACGCAGGTTCGGGCCCTCTTGATGGAGGTAAAACCCTACGTCTTGCTTGATTAATATTGATGATATGGGTAGTACAAGAGTAGATCTACCACAAGATCAGAGAGGCTAAACCCTAGAAGCTAGCCTATGGTATGATTCTATGTTATGGTTGTTGTTGTCCTACGGACTAAAACCCTCCGGTTTATATAGACACTGGAGAGGGTTAGGGTTACACAAGGTCGGTTACAAAGGAGGAGATATCCATATCCGTATTGCCTAGCTTGCCTTCCACGCCAAGTAGAGTCCCATCCGGACACGAGACGAAGTCTTTAATCTTATATCTTCATAGTCCAACAGTCCGGCCAAAGGATATAGTCCGGCTGTCTGGAGACCCCCTAATCCAGGACTCCCTCACTAGGAACATCTAGTATCAAGAAAAAGCAGTCAACTAGTGTCTTCTATGGGATGAATACCGTGCAAGCAGACACATAAGATTTGCATGAATAAGGGAATAGGAGTACCCTTATCGGTTGCTAGTGTGGTCTCCCCCATATGTCGCGGCGATCTTCTTTTTTCTCCCGGGGGAACCGATGTTTTGGAGAACCGTTGATCCTTGGACAAACCCATGGCCAAATTGTTGACTGTGTTGCCATGGCTGTATATCGGCGAAGGGGAAGTAGATCCGAGGCGGTGAAGGACGACGTAGTAGGAACAGCTCCGGTGTGGTGGAGGGTGGAAAAGTTGGAGCGGCATCGGTGAGGCGCAGGACGGCGTGGTTGAACTGGCTTGGGTATGGACGGCTCGGCCTCGACTTCAACTACTAGCCATGGAGGGCGTTGCAGTTGAGGTTGCGGTGGACGACGACGTTGGGGTATCGGCTCCGGCGTGATGGAGGAGGGCGACGGTTGATGGGTGGGATGGGGTGGCAGACGGAGGACGCCGGGGTTTCGTGGCTCGTGGAGAGGTAGTTTTTGCGCCCACGGAGTACGAATGGGGAATCAGATGGGTGGGCAGGGGGAGGGGGGAGAGCCATGTTTCGGTCTAGGACGTGCTTGTTTTTGGCTTTTTTGAACAGAAGATGGGCCGCGCGCTTGTTTCAAATTTGGGGAAATTACAAACTTTGCCCCCTCTTAAATTTTGGACCAACTGTGGGTCGGGGGTAGGATGGTAATCCCATGTGTCCCAAATAGTTGGCGGGAGCAATTTCGGGCGCGGGCATGTGTGCTTAGGCGGGCATTGTGTATGAATGTTTTTCGGAGGCAGTTGCGTGGCGTCTAGATGAAGCTACAAACCTACCCTGGTTTAGACCTTTGGACGTCGGGCTGGTAGGTTTCACGGGTCAGAGTTATTAGAAAAGTAATTTCCTTGTACTACCAAACATTGGTCTCACCCGGTTTCGGGCGAGTAGAGGCTCTTTTGGCGCTTCGTTTGAAATTTTGAAACACAAGCATTCACCTCTAGAGTACTCTTGAGCTTTGAGGATTGACCTAAATAGACAACGTTAAATTTGACCCTGCATGTTTGAAAACCTGGTTAAATTATCCGCTTCTTTTTGAAATTTTGACACTTGAAAATCCTATAACTACAATTATTTTGGAATGGAGGAGCTAAATTTGAATCTATTTTGTACATGACTACATATGTTATTATGTACAAAATCAGAGCAAAGATTGGTGCCCCCATAATTTAGGTATGATTTACAAATGCCATGATATCAAATTCAAATAATTGAATGGACCTCATGTTGAATTCGATTTTTTTAGACCACCTTAAGTTGAATTCAAATGTATGCTAGTTCATAGGTAGCTATTTATAATGTTCATTGTGTAACTTTCGTATGTATAATGTGCTTTACACACGCAACATGAACTATACTCACGTTCATATTCGATTGCTAAATAGATGCATTGTCTAGAGTTCAAAATACTAACTATGTGGATCAATTGTGTCGAATAATAACATAGACATGCTCAAATTCGACAAAATCTAGCCGTGTGATGGATCAATGACCGTTCCTTACGTGAACTACAAATATCATGATCCCATCCTAATATTTGGATACAATTTATGTCTTTATAATCAATGTGTATAGCAGTCTTTTATGTGTAGTTTCACTCTCCATCGGTGGTCTCTCACACATGCTCACACACTCTCTCCCGAGGTGTCTTTCTCGCACACATGCTCTCCATATAACCCTCCGTCCCTCTCATAACCATTTACGACTGCTTTCACTAACCTTTATCACAAGCACTCTTCCCCTCGCAAGCATACACACGCACAATCCCCATCGACCCTTTCTATACACATAGAACTGCCTACGTGTCTCCTGTACGCACATTATCTTTAAGCCTATCTATCACGCATTGTCTCACACCTCTCTTCCTAATCGACGAGTATGATTCTAGCAGAGCATTCTGCAGGATGCCCCTTAAAGTTATGTTGGATGAATTGTAATATCACAGATAAAGGGGTTACCTTAGTCCGAGAACCTAGGGTGTAGCGACCAGACATCAAACAGTCCAATCTCTGTGCTCCGGTGTCATCCCTGGATCAGTAATGCTGACACCACACAGTACTTGAAGGATTTATAACAGAGTAGCAATCACACACTTATTACATCGACTGTCTCAAAAGAGAACTTATTACAATAAATATGGCTTAAGGCCATCTAATAACGATAACAGCGGAAGACTTGGAAGATAAGTGAGTCCATCAACTCCAACGGCATCACTGAGTATAGAACTAAAGGCACCTTACTCGTCGTCTGAAAAGTCTGCAACATGAACGTTGCAGCTCGAAACGGGTCAGCACATGGAATATGCGGGCAATGTAACACATAGAGAGCAATGAAAGAATAAAGCTATACTACATGCATATTTGGCTGGTGGAAAGCACTATGGTTACAATTTTGCGTAAAGCCAATTTTTCCCTACTGCAAAGGAATAAATTTTATTTAACAATCATGGTGGTTGTTAAACATTGAGAGTGTAGACACCCTCTCAATCCCAATTAAGCATCATCATTAAAACCCAACAAATTAATTTAGAGTAACATGATGAGATTCACAAGATAATCCAAGTACTAGATACTCAAGATGTCCATAACCGGGGACACGGCTAACCATGATTAGTTTATACACTCTGAAGAGGTTTGCACACTTTTCCCCACAAGACTCGATCTCCTCCATTGGGATTCTCGCACTACATGATGTTCGAGAAACGGATGACCGAGACATAGTCTTTCAGAAGCGCTAGCACCTTATGAACGGGTAGACTGTACCAACCTACATCCCCTACATATGCTAGTCTACCACTGTAAGAGTTCGCACGACTTAGTCAACTATGCTAGAGCCCATAGTAGCTTGTGGCTGCACACGAAAGTTTCTAGTATGAATAATCTCATGATCCCTTTGAGCCTGGGTGGCGGTCCAAAAGAAAACAGGCAATCGCAGGAATACCCAGGTGCCTCAATCCACCCAGATTTGTGTTTAAGTTGCCACCTTAGATAAACCATTAATTTAACAATCTCACATCTGTCATGGATACACTCACCCAATCCACGTCTACTAGTATAGCATGGCATAATAAGCAAACATAGAAGTAACTCCCAAAGGTTTGATAATAAAACAGGTAATAGGTTCTACCTCATCTACTCCCCGAACCCACAATTTAATTAGATCCTAATCATGCAATGTGTGAGGGTTGATCTAATGCAATAAAACTGGGTAGTAGGAAGTATGATCAAAGTGTTACTTGCCTTGCTGATGATGCGTGAAACCTAGCGATTCGAAGTAGCAAGCGGCGCACTCCGGGTACTCTATCGCAAACAAACAAGCATACAATAAGTACTCATCTAATGCACAGGTGAAACTCTAATAAGAGATCTAACCAGAAAGTTCAACTTAAGAACTCCGGTTGGCAAAAAGAAACAAAATCAAACGAAGCAACGAAAGACAAACGACAAAAGAAACAAGCCCCGTTTACTAATCTGTATCTAGGTCAAATTTTGCTGAGGCAAAAACTTGTTTGAGTTTGTTAAATGGAAAGAGGGTTTCGAGACGAAACTCCAAGCGCTTGAATCGCCTGATTCCGATAAACGAGCAAAAAATTAAACTAGAACGAAAACCGCATCAGAAATCGCGATCAGAAATAATCGCGGAATAATCCGAGAAAAAGAAAAACGACGAACAGAATAACGAACGAACGTTCGTTTTCGGGAACAAAACGAAGAACGTGTTTGTTAAAACAAACGAACGAGCGAACGCTCGCTAAATAAACAAACCGGAAAAAAACCGATCTATTTAAAAAAAAACTAGGGTTTTCTAAAAAACCAAATCGGTTTTTCTCAAAAAACCGAGTGGCGGGGCGGCTACCTCGGCTTGGTCCAGCGGGGCTCCGGCGGGGGCGGTGGCAGCAGCGGCGCGGGGCGGCGGGGCTGCGTGCGGCGGCGGCGGGCGGCGACTCGGGGATCCAGGGGGGCCCCGGGGTGGCTATTTAAAGGAAGGGGGGCTGTCTTGGGGAGGGGGTCGGTGGCGGCGGCGTACCCGGCTCGGTATCCCCCGAGTCCGGCGGCTGCACGACGAGGGAGGCGGTGGCCTAGCGGGCCGGCCTGGCTCGGCTGGGCCTTTGGCCCAGTCGGGCGCGGGGGGTTTTTTAAAACAATTTCGCCGAAACTAAGAAAAATTCTAGAAAAATAAATAAAAATCTAAAATTGCCAAAACAAATTTTCACCGTCTAAATAAAATATTTAGAACAGGATGAACATTTTCTTGGCCCTAAATGCAATTTTTGAAAACGTGCAGTTTTTCCTAAATTCAAAAAAAACCATGAAAAACTCCAGAATAAAACCTTATTTTATTTTTTTATTAAATTCTCAATATTTCTTTATTTTGGGAAAGTCATTTTATTCCCTCTCTCATATTTTTTATAGTAGAAATAATTGAAGATAAAATAAATAAAATCAAATGATCCTATTTTCAAAATTTCAGAAAACTCAAATATGAAAATAACGAAATCCCCAACTCTCTCCGAGGGTCCTTGAGTTGCGTAGAATTTCTAGGATCAACCCAAATTGCAAACAAATATGATATGCAGTGATGATCTATTGTATAACATTCCAAATTGAAAATTTGGGATGTTACAAACCTACCCCCCTTAAGATGAATCTCGCCCTCGAGATTCGGGTTGGCTAGAAAATAGGTGAGGGTGGTCCTTCAGGAAATCTTCCTCTCACTCCCAGGTGGCTTCATCCTCCGTGTCGTGGCTCCAATGAACTTTGTAAAACTTGATAACCTTGCCGCGGGTTACCTGGCTGGCATACTCAAGAATCTTAACTGGTTTCTCCTCATAGGTCAAATCACTGTCTAACTGATTCGCTTCCAGTGGCACTGTATCTCTCAGCGGTATATCAGCCATCACCGCGTGGCATTTCTTTAACTAGGAAACGTGGAACACGTCGTGAACTCTTGACAATCCTTCGGGCAATTCCAACTTATAAGCTACTTCTCCCATATGCTCCATAACCTTGTATGGTCCTACAAAACGTGGCGCTAACTTTCCCGTAACTCCAAAGCGCTTAGCTCCCCAAAGTGGAGATACTCGAAGATAAAATCGGTCTCCAACTTCGTAAACTGTCTCCCTGCATTTAGAATCTACGTAGATCTTCTGCCTGGACTGGGCTACCTTGAGCCTATCGCGAATCAATTTTACCTTCTATTCGGACTCCTTAATCAGATCCGGTCCAAACAACTGTCGGTCTCCAACTTCATCCCATGACAGTGGGCTCCTGCACCTCCTTCCGTACAAGGCTTTGAAAGGGGCCATCTTCAAACTGGATTGATAACTGTTGTTGTAAGAGAACTCTGCATATGGCAAATTGTCGTCCCAACTAGATCCATAATCTAGTGCACAAGCTCTCAGCATATCCTCCAAAATCTGATTGACTCGCTCGGTCTGTCCATCTGTCTGCGGATGGAAAGATGTACTGAATTCTGGCCTGGTACCCAAAGTTTCGTGCAATAGATTCCAGAACTTTGATGCAAACTGGGTTCCTCTATCTGATACAATGCTCCTTGGAACTCCATGCAGACATACGATCATGGTCATGTATATCTTTGCCAACTTGGCACTAGTATAGGTAGTCTTCACGGGAATGAAATGAGCTACCTTTGTCAAATGATCGACTACAACCCATATCGAGTCATAGCATGAACGAGCTCTGGGCAAACCTGTAATAAAATCCATGCCTAGCTTATCCCACTTCCATTCGGGTATTGGCAATGGCTGTAGCAATCCGGCTGGCTTCTGATGCCCTGCCTTTACTCTCTGACATACATCACAAACTGCTACATACTCCGCAATATCCTTCTTCATTCCAGTCCACCAGAAAATATCCTTCAAATCCAGATACATCTTGGTATTTCCTGGGTGAATCGAATATGGTGAATCATGGGCCTCTTGCAGAATTAATTTCCTGATCTCTGGGTCATTGGGCACATAAACACGGTCTTCAAACCATAGGGTATCGTGCTCATCCTCACGAAATCCTTTAGCTTTTCCTTTTCTCATGTTCTCCTTAATAGAAGAAATCTCCTTGTCAGTCTTCTGGGCTTCTCTGATCTTATCCATCAAAGTAGACTGAATCTCCAATGCTGCTACATAGCCTCTCGGAACTATCTCCAAACATAGCTCACGAAGATTCTCGGCTAACTCTCTTGGTAAACCTCCCGTCATTAAGGCGTTGACATGACTTTTACGGCTCAACTACGTTAGCCTTCCCAAGGTGATAATGCAATCTCATATCATAATCCTTGATGAGCTCCAACCATCTCCTTTGCCTGAGATTTAACTCCTTCTGCATGAAGATGTATTTCAAACTCTTGTGATCCGTGTACACCTCACAATGGTTTCCAATGAGAAAATGTCTCCAAGTCTTCAACGCATGCACTACGGCTACTGTCGGTGGGAACGACACCTATGGGATCACAAGAATCCCTACTACGGTTGCGGGGCACGGGGTCGTGAGAAGAGCGGATCAAACAGATAGCACACGGTTTGTTTATCCAGGTTCAGGCCGCGGGGATGCGTAAAACCCTACTCCTGCTTTGGTGGATTGTATATCTGCGTTCTTGAGTTAGCTATGGGGCGTGAGGAGCTCCAAAAAGCCGAATCCTCCTCCTGGTCGCCTTGGGCCTCCTTTTATAGGAAAGGGGTTGCCACAGTAGTACCAGGAGGTGGAAAGGGAAACAGTGATGTGAGGTTATCCCTTGCATTACATGACAAGGCGCATTTAATGCGTCTTGCCCATGTGTCCTTGCTTTATCGGGGGCGGGGGAGAGCCCTGTCTCGTCCGTCGCCGCTCCCTTTCACGTCGACACGCGCCCTGGCCAGCGGCGCCCGCAGTGCCATGTAGGCAGGCAGGCAGCTGAGGTGGCGCAGTGGTGGGTCTCCACGAAGATCTGCATGCCACCACGCAAGTGCCTGCCCAGCTGGTTGGGTCGGCAGCTGCATGCGAATGGCGGTGGAGGTTTGACTGGCGTGGGCCTGATGGTGGTCCTACGGGTGTTCTTGGCAAGGGCCTTGCCGGGGCCCCGGCAAGGGTCTTGCCGTAGCGCCTGCTGTCATCCCCGGCAAGGCGCTTGCCGGGGGCCTAGCAAACATGAATATTTAGTACTCCATGTGCATTGGAGTACTTGGTAGCTGCAAGATTTGGACACACTGAAAAAATGCACGGGACACACTGAAGAAAAATTTTGTGTCCAGTAAGATTAGAGAAAATTTTGTGCTAATGGTGTGCTGGTAGAACGCGCAATTTTTGTTAGTTCGTTGCCATGTCATGGTAGGACATTCAGTTGTTTCTGTTGTTCACAATGCTCTGAATTTGTGTGCCAAAGAGAGTTTTCTCTGAATTTGTTGTTCACAATGCTCTAATGGTTTGTCAGTGAATGGTGGTGCAATGGTGACCTCTGTTTCAAATATTTCAGCAATTACTTGACCATAAATAAAAAAGAAGATTTGGGGATGGTAACTCCTGTGTGGTTTCCATTAAATTTAAAATAGTGAGGGTGTTATTTTCATCCATTCATCTCTTTCTCTAGCTTGTCTAAAAGTTATGTTTACAATATTGCTGCATTTTCTAGAACAGCCACCACACTATAATATTTCATAAGATGATGATATAGTTAAGAATATTACTTAAGGTATGCTTCTGAATATTGTTGTCCACAATGTCTTCTCGCCAAATGCTTATCCATTTAGGAGCCATGGTCATAAGCAGTCTGCTTGAGGGTGGTCTTCCACAACATATGGAATTTATCCATCTAATGTAGTCAATAGATGTTGTCAAGTGATTGTGTCATGGTTTTGGTTTTGTTTTTAAAAAGGAAAGCCAGTTGTTTAGGCTTCAAGAAAATATTTTCTCAGAATATTACTGCTAAGCCCAAGCTTGTTAATCATGTAACTTGAGAAAATTATTGGAGTAGATCAAATTCAGCCATATAATGTTTGATGCCTGCATCAACACTTCTCTGTACTGCATGCGGTTGTTATAGTTGAGGGTCAAAAGTAGAGGTTAGCTTTAACATGATTCGCAAGTGCTTTCATCACTTGTGTGGTGATTGTCTTGGTCCTTTTCATTTTTGTCATGGCATTCTTGAGGTGCTGATGTGTCTGAGGGCATGAACCATGATCAGGTTGAGTTCAGATTTCATTAGATTAGATGGATTATCAGAACTTGACGTGGTTTTCCACTTAGCTATCTGAATTGAGAAAAAACTTAGCTTTTGCTGTCTCTGAGGCAAAACTTGCTACTCCATATACAACTAATACTACTACTAGACAAGATACTACTCCATATACTACTAATACTACTACTGTATTTCATTTCAAAGTTCAAAATGCTGGTACCGAGATTTTCATTTCCAATGAGTGATGTTTTTCCTAGCAGTACAAAAAACATAGCAACTTCTCTGATGTTATAAAGTTGTTCTTATATGGGTGAAACTTCACTTGTTTTTAGGCTAGTGTAGGGTGTTGCTTCTTCTGTATGGGCCAACTATGTCACAAATAAATTGTTCCTTCTTCTGTATTTGACAAGTAATGACTTGCAAAGATGATGATCATCTTGCTAGTTTGCTAGGTTTTGTCCCCGAGAGGCCCTTGAGTTTGCCGGAATGTCGATTAACTTTCGCTCCGGCAAATTCGGGTACTCCATATGTCCTATTTTTAGAAAAGGTCATGCTGAAATTTTCCGTGAATTTTAGCATGACTTTGCTAAAAATAGGACATATGGGGTACTTGCGACTAATGTTGATTATCTTCTGCTCAAAATTTATGCTGCTATAATGTTGTAACGGTACTAATTGGTCTCTTCTGCTGCTTATCAGAGATGGGGGAAAGCAGCCACCACCGCTCTGCCTCATCGGAGTACGAGTTGGATGCTTTCGAGTTCTTCACTATCATACTTTCTTCTTCAGTATCAGCGACGAGGCAGGTATATAAAACGAGAGATCGCCCCTTCACCCATCTAATTATGATAACTCTGTTGTTTGCTACATCACTCCTTGTCCCAAATTGCAGAGGCTGCCTGACGCTTTTATGAAGATGCTGGGTGAAGATCCGCCAGATAATGTGAAGCTCCGACAGGCCAGCAGCGGGGTTCGCGGGCTGTGGGACGTGGAGTTTGTGATCGAGGAGGGCCACATGTACCTGTGCCGTGGCTGGGAGAAGTTCTACAGTGCCTACGACCTGCGGACCGGGTACTTTCTTCTCTTGAGGTACGACGATGACGCCACAATCCTCATCGTGAAGGTTTTCAACAAGACTATGTGTCGCATGCGCTACGCTGAAGACGAAGATGCCAGTGCATTCTGCCTCTTCTTATTCCTCCATATTTGGCTTTGTCTCACATCGATTGTTAACGGTCATTGTTGCATTTGGACAGGCAATGCGAGCAGCGGCAACGACACTGGCTACAGCCAAAGCAGCAGCGATTATGGCTGTAGCAAAAGCAAGAGCGATTCTGGCCTTAGCGAAAGCATCAGCGATTCTGGCAGCAGCGAAGACAACAAGAAGGATGAACCGGACTGGAGTGGGGGAGAAGAGGAGCATAGTGGGGATGAGGAGCTGCAGGATGACGATGGGCATCAGGCTGAGGATGACCTAGCGCTGGTGGTGGCTGACCAAGGGAAAGAGATGGTGGTGGCTGACCAGGTGTAAGAGATGGTGGTGGCTGACCATGGGCAAGAGATGGTGGTGGCTGACCATGGGCAAGAGATGGTGGTGGCTGACCATGGGCAAGAGATGGTGGTGGCTGAGGGTGGCCTCGCGATGGTAGTGGTGCCTAACAATTACCACGCACCGGTGGTGGCGCCGGCGATCCCACAGCTGGGCGACATGACCACGCCAATTGTGGTAGAAGACTACATCCCATAGCTGCCTCCACTGCCTCCACCGCCTCGCTGCTCTTGGCGCATCAGGCTGAGGAAGGAGAAGGAGAAGAACAATGAGAACTGAACTATGTCAGGTATGTCAGATCTCCAAAATGATATATATATATACTTAGTTACCTATTTATCTCTAATATGCTTAGTTTCCTATAGGTTAGCTCCAAAATTACTTATGTTAGCACAAAATGATCAAGTTTACATAATAAGATTATAGTCTTCTTCTTATCCAAAATGACATATGTTAGCTTCATTTTACCTAAGTTGGCTCTAATATGCTAACTTAGAGCTTATATGCTTAGTTTCCTATAGGTTAGCTCCAAAATTACTTATGTTAGCACAAAATGATCAAGTTTACATAATAAGCTCATATTCTTCTTCTTATTCTTCTTCTTATCCAAAATGACATAGGTTAGCTTCATTTTACCTAAGTTGGCTCTAATATGCTAACTTAGAGCTTATATGCTTAGTTTCCTATAGGTTAGCTCCAAAATTACTTATGTTAGCACAAAATGATCAAGTTTACATAATAAGCTTATAGTCTTCTTCTTATTCTTCTTCTTATCCAAAATGACATAGGTTAGCTTCATTTTACTTAAGTTGGCTCTAATATGCTAACTTAGAGCTTATATGCTTAGTTTCCTATAGGTTAGCTCCAAAATTACTTATGTTAGCACAAAATGATCAAGTTTACATAATAAGCTTATAGTCTTCTTCTTATTCTTCTTCTAGTCTTCTTCTTCTTCTTCTTCTTCTTCTTCTTCTTCTTCTTCTTCTCTTCTTCTTCTTCTTCTTCTTCTTCTAACTTCTTGTTTATCATTTTGCAGATTTGATTTAATTCACGGAAGCTTGCATGGATGGAGTGCTTCTTTTCCATTTGTGTTTTTATTTTGTATCAATGTGAAACTTTTGTGAATTGATGGATAACGGTGTTGAATGAACATTGTGAAACTTTTGTAATATGTAACGATGGAACTATGTGTTGGCTATGTATGTATATATGATGAAACTTGTGTGTTGGATATGATCTGGTGGACGCAGGTAACATCGTTACATATGGCCCCTGTATGTAAGCTAAGCAGATCTGTGTTGTATGTTATCTCTAATATTTTTTAACCTGTGAAAATATCAGAAATGAAAAAAAATTCCCTAATATTCATACTAGTGGCGCACCACACAAGACACTAGCAGTGCGCCATTAGTGGGCAAAACTGGTGCGCCATTACTAGACCTTTTCCTAGTAGTGGTGTGGTGGTGCCCGTGGCTCAGACTGCCCGTGCACAGTTATAGGGGTACCAAAAGTGCACCCCTCTTTTTATACACCGATAGCTACTAACTCCAAATAATGTGTGGCATAATTCAACTCAGGCGGCTTTAGCTGTCGTGAGGCATATGAAACAACTCTTCCTTCCTGCATAAGCACTGCTCCAAGTCCTCGCCGTGAAGCATCGCAATACACCTCATAATCCTTGGTCTGATCTGGCAAAATCAACACATGTGATGTAACCAAACGTTTCTTCAACTCCTGGAAACTAGCCTCACATTCTTCAGTCCATTTGAACTTGGTATCTTTCTTCAACAATTCCGTCATAGGCTTCGCAATCTTTGAGAAGTTTTCAATGAATCTCCGGTAGTATCCTACGAGTCCAAGAAAACTCCGGATCTCACCAACTATTGTTGGGGCTTCCCAATTTGTCACAGTGTCAACCTTGGTGGGATCTACTGCTATACCTTCTCCAGATATAACGTGTCCGAGGACTCCAACTTCCTTCAACCAAAACTAACATTTGCTAAACTTGGCATATAACTTATGTTCTCTGAGCTTTCCAAGTACCAAACGCAAATGCTCCTTATGCTCCTCTTCATTTTTCAAGTAAACTAGGATATCATCAATGAACACGACGACGAACTTGTCCAAGAACTCCATAAATACTTTGTTCATCATGTTCATAAAATATGCGGGTGCGTTAGTCAGACCAAATGACATAACGGTATACTAATACAACCCATACCTGGTGGTAAATGCCGTCTTAGTTATATCCTGTTCTTGAATCTTCAACTGGTGGTATCCTGATCGCAGATCGATCTTGGAAAATACCTTAGCTCCTTGCAATCGATCAAACAGATCATTGATCATCGGTAGTGGGTACTTGTTCTTGATGGTTACTTCATTCAATCCTCGATAATCAACAACCATCCTTAACGATCCATCCTTCTTCTCCACTAGAAGTACCGGCGATCCCCAAGGTGAAGAACTTGGGCGAATATAACCTTTATCCAGTAACTCCTTAATCTGCTTCTTAATCTCCTCCAAATCCTTTGCAGGCATCCTATATGGTCTCTTAGATATTGGCCCTGTGCCTGGCAAAAGCTCAATCAAAAACTCAATACCTCTATCCGGTGGCATGCCTGGCAACTCCTCTGGAAATACGTCAGGGAAATCCTTTACCACTGGTACTTCCTCCTGCACAACTCCTGTTAAGGAATTTTCTTGAGTCCTCTTTAGCACATCCTGGATACGTACTTGATCCTTCTTCCTTCTGGCGTTGTAAGCAAAATTGACTTACTGGCGCATTCAATGTTCCCTTCATACTTCGATAACCAATCCATGCCTAATATCACATCCAATCCTTGGGATTCTAATACTATTAGGTCTGAGGGAAACACATAGTTACCAATCCTTAATGGTAACCGATCACACCATAGACTAGCCATATACTCTGCTCCAGGCGATGTTACTAACATGGGTGACCTAAGGGCTTGGGTTGGCAGTTTATACTTATCCACAAATCCCCTTGAGATGTATGAATGCGATGCACAAGTATAAAAAAGAATGAGTGCAGTAAATGACTTAACAAAAAACTTACCGATTACTGCATCCGGCTGCTCTTCAACCTCTTCCACGTTAACGTGGTTCACCTATACCCTATTGAAAGGGGTCGGCTTCTTCCCAGAGCTTCCATTGCCATTTCCATTCTGGGATTCAGGACATTCATTAGCGTAATGCCCGGTCTTCTGGCACTTAAAACAAGTGACTTGGCTCAGGTCTCTCTTGGTTGGGGTTGATGGGTTGGTGCGGTTCTGGCTGTTGCTTCCTCCATTCCCATTACCATTCTTGGGGCCATTATGGTTATGCGAGCTACCTCCTCCATGGGTATGCTGAAAATGTCCTCCTGGTCTAGGGGTAAAACGTGGCTTCTACTGAGCTCCAGAATTATACTTCCCTTGTCCATACTCCCTCTTGCGGTTCTCAATCTGCTGTTGCTTCCCTTCAATCATAAGAGCGCGATCCACCAACTCCTAGTAGTTGTTGAAGGTTGTTACCATCAACTATATGCTCAACCCATCATTCAGTCCTTCCAGAAACTTCTCCTGCTTAGCGGCATCCGTAGCGACGTCATCTAGGGCATAACGTGCTAGCTTACTAAAGTTCTCCACATATTGGCCAATTGTCCGTCCTCCTTGGCGCAAGTTGCGAAACTCACGCTTCTTCATGGGCATAGCTCCTGCTGAAACATGGGCAGTACGAAAAGCTTACTGAAACGGGTCCCATGTGACAGTGTCGATAGGGAAAGTGGCTGTGAAATTCTCCCACCGTGATGCTGCGGGTCCTTCAAGCTGATGTGCGGCAAACTTCACCTTTTCCGCATCTGTGCATCCTGCCGTGGTCAACTCCCTAGCTGTCTTGCGAAGCCAATCATCTTCTACTATCGGCTCGGTGCTACTAGAGAACACCGGCAGATTCAGCCTAAGAAAATGGGCTAAATGATCAATAGGTGGTGGTGGTGGTGGTGGGTTGTTGTTGTTGTTCCCCTGATTCTAATTCTAGACTAGCAACTGCATCAATGTGTTCTGCTGCTGGATCATCTGATTGAGCTCCGGTGTGAAGGTAAATCCGGGGTCATGTCTCGGAGGCATCTAAGGGTTTAGAAAAGATGAGATTTAGAATAGAGGGGGTCTAGAGAGGAAACACTACCCATATACACATGAGGCAAAAGCAAACAATTCACTTCATTTAATCAATCAAACAAGGGCATACAGTCGATCTAACTATCGCAAAAGTGCTCGGACTACTATATTTACATGGTGGACTACTACTACCGTTGGGGTGGTCTACTAAAAATATTCTTCGATTGCAGACTCCATGATATCTGCTCCAGCTTCATCAACATAATCATCATCACTATCATCTGGATCCGAGTCGGTGTCGTCGATGATGATATAGTCTTTAGGGCGAATCTCCTTGGGTTCTTTGTCTTCTTTTACTGGTGTAGGGCCTCCCATAAATATTCCGATCTTCTTGATCAGGTCGTCATTCTTCTCCACTAGTACTTAGATTTCCTCTTCATAATCTTCACGCGTAGCCTTGAGTTGTTCCTCCAGTTCCTTGATTCTTGTTCTTGACTACTTTAGATCTATCATGTCGGCGCACATCTGGTTCTCCTGACGTCGAATGTGCTGGTTCAACTCCTGGATAAAATCTGCAATTGATCTATCTTTCTTGGTGTTGATCATCTCCCATTTCTCATCTCTGCGCGCACAAATCTGGTAGATAGTATCCTTGAGATCATTGCGGTAAACTTCTCCAATGCGTCCCATGGTGATGTGAGTTGCCATGCTCCTTCCTAGACTCCACGTCGGTGCATCAAAGGAAAACTCTATGGGCTCGGTGACTGGCATGAACTTCCTTCCTGGAATTTGAACTTGAATCATCCAGCGCTCCTCTTCAGGTAAAGTGGCGTTGTAGGTTCCGGTGAAGCTTGGTACTCCGATGTTCAGGTACTTAGTGACTTCCTTCAGTTGACATCCAAAAGGTGTATCTTCATCCGGCTGTGTGATATTGTTCCTTGCATCCGCCATCCTAAAAGAGTAGAAAAGATGAGAAGTCAGAATGAGAAGAGCGAGTAGTGATCTATGGCTTTAGCTTAGTGGTCGTGTCCTACAGTCAGCGTGTGGTCTGATACCATCTTGTAGTGACTAGACCTCAAATGTTCCAATCTCTGTGCTCCGGTGTCAGCCCTGGATCAGTAATGCTGACACCACACAGTACTTGAAGGATTTATAACAGAGTAGCAATCACACACTTATTACATCGAGTGTCTCAAAAGAGAACTTATTACAATAAATATGGCTTAAGGCCATCTAATAACGATAACAGCGGAAGGCTTGGAAGATAAGTGAGTCCATCAACTCCAACGACATCACTGAGTATAGAACCATGACCTAAAGGCATCTTACTCGTTGTCTGAAAAGTCTGCAACATGAATGTTGCAGCCCGAAATGGGTCAACACATGGAATTTGCGGGCAATGTAACACATAGAGAGCTCAACTACATGCATATTTGGCTGGTGGAAAGCTCTATGGTTACAGTTTTGTGTAAACCCAATTTTTCCCTACTACAAAGGAATAAATTTTATTTAACTATCATGGTGGTTGTTAAACATTGAGAGTGTAGATACCCTCTGAATCCCAATTAAACATCATCATTAAAACCCAACAAATTAATTTAGAGTAACATGATGAGATTCACATGATAATCCAAGTACTAGATACTCAAGATGTCCATAACCGGGGACACGGCTAACCATGATTAGTTTATGCACTCTACATAGGTGTGAGCACTTTCCCCACAAGACTCGATCTCCTCCATTGGGATTCTTGCACTACATGATGTTTGAGAAACGGATGACCGAGACATAGTCTTTCAGAAGCTCTAGCACCTTACGAATGGGTAGATCGTACCAACCTACATCCTCTACATCTGCTAGTCTACAACTGTAAGAGTTCGCATGACTTAGTCAACTATGCTAGAGCCCATAGTAGCTTGTGGCTGCACACGAAAGTTTCTAGTATGAATAATCTCATGATCCCTTTGAGCCTGGGTGGCGATCCAATAGAAAATGGGCAATTGCTGGAATACCCAGGTGCCTAGATCCACCCAGATGTGTGTTTAAGTTGCCACCTTAGATAAACCATTAATTTAGCAATCTCACATCTGTCATGGATACACTCACCCAATCCACGTCTACTAGCATAGCATGGCATAATAAGCAAACGTACAAGTAACTCCCAAAGGTTTGATAATAAAACAGGTAATAGGTACTACCTCATCTACTTCCTGAACCCACAATTTAATTAGATCCTAATCATGCAATGTGTGAGGGTTGATCTAATGCAATAAAACTGGGTAGTCGGAAGTATGATCAAAGTGTTACTTGCCTTGCTGATGATCCGTGAAACCTAGCGATTCGAAGTAGCAAGCGGCGCACTCCGGGTACTCTATTGCAAACAAACAAGTATACAATAAGTACTCATCTAATGCATAGGTAAAACTCAAATAAGAGATCTAACCAGAAAGTTCCACTTAAGAACTCCGGTTGGCAAAAAGAAACGAAATCGAACGAAGCAACGAAAGACAAACGACAAAAGAAACAAGCTCCGTTTACTAATCTGAATCTAGGTCAAGTTTTACTAAGGCAAAAACTTGTTTGAGTTGGTTAAACGGAAAGAGGGTTTCGAGACGAAACTCCAGGCGCTTGAATCGCCTGATTCCGATAAACGAGCGAAAAGTTAAATTAGAACGAAAAACGGATCAGAAATCGCGATCAGAAATAATCGCGGAATCATCCGAGAAAAAGAAAAATGACGAACAGAATAATGAACAAATGTTCGTTTTCTGGAACTAAAAGAAGAACGCGTTTGTTAAAACGAACGAACGAGCGAACGCTCGCTAAATAAATAAACCAAAAAAAACGAAACTAGGGTTTTCCAAAAAAACCAAATCGGTTTTTCTCAGAAAACCGGGCGGCGGGGCGGCTACCTCGGCTCGGTCCGGCGGGGCTCCGGCGGAGGCGGTGGCAGCAGCGGCGCGGTGTAGCGGCAGAAGTGGCGCGGGCCGGCGCACGGCGGCGGGGCTGCTTACGGCGGCTGGCGGCGGGGCTGCGTGCGGCGGCGGCGGGCGGCGACTCGGGGCTCCAGGGGGTGCCCGGGGTGGCTATTTAAAGGGGAAGGGGGGGGGGCTGGCTTGGGGAGGGGGTCGGCAGCAGCGGCGTACCCGGCTCAGTCTCCCCCGAGTCTGGCGACTACACAGCGAGGGAGGCGGTGGCCAGGCGGGCCGGCCTGGCTCGGTTGGGCCTTTGGCCCAGTCGGGCGCTGGTATTTTTTAAACAATTTCGCCGAAACTAAGAAAAATTCTAGAAAATTAAATAAAAATCTAAAATTGCCAAAACAAATTTTCACCGTCTAAATAAAATTTAGAACAGGATGAGCATTTTCTTGGCCCTAAATGCAATTTTTGAAAACGTGCAATTTTTCCTAAATTCAAATAAAACCATGAAAAACTCCAGAATAAAACCTTATTTGATTTTTTTATTAAATCCTCAATATTTCTTTATTTTGGGAAAGTCATTTTATTCCCTCTCTCATATTTTCATAGTAGAAATAAGTGATGATAAAATAAATAAAATCAAATGATCCTATTTTCAAAATTTGAGAAATCTCAAATATGAAAATAATGAAATCCCCAACTCTCTCCGAGGGTCCTTGAGTTGCGTAGAATTTCTAGGATCAACACAAAATGCAAACAAATATTATATGCAGTGATGATCTGTTGTATAACATTCCAAATTGAAAATTTTGGATGTTAAATAGGGTTACAAATCCTAGCTGGCTTTGTCAGTGGACACAGAGTCCTTCAGAATTATGCTATCTTTGTCTTGTATGACTAGTCATCCATGGGTCTACCTAAATGCGTCACGGGTCGACCAATGTGGCACAGGACGGAACCGAACGAAGGGCCTCACCTCGACCCACCGGACGTCACCCGGTGACACACCCTCTGCCCCCACGTTTCGTCATCTTCTCACACCCACACATACCAACACAGACACCAGACACACAAAAAAATATTCTCCTAGTGCCTCTATCCACTCCCCCTTGCATATACACACTCAAGGGAATCTCTCGCCGTGACGTCATATTCGTCTCTCTCTCTAGACCACTCTCATTTCTCATGCTATCTCGCCACCCCCCCCCCCCCCCGCCGACCCCTCTATCCATGCCTCTCTCGAATACGTAATATACACATACCTCTCTAGGCCCTGCCAAATGCATCAACTACACATTCACACATGTTACATCACGTACCCCATTGATCTAAAAAGCCCTCTCTTCACGTTTACTTCGCATACAACATTCCAAATGAATAAAGTGTGGCCAAAAAATTATCTTAGAATTTCTACATATATACAACCTAACAAAGTTATATGGAAGAGTATGAACGATAATTTGCATTGCATGGTGCCCATAATGATATTTATTCCGCACTACGAATTTTTATATTTTTATACCATATATAAAGTTAGTCATATTAAAGACAAACGAAGAGCATCTCTCTCTCCATCGCATACCCCCCTCTACGCCCCTTTCACGTATGCACACAAACTATCTCCAGGTCCTCTATAAGGAAGCCCCAGCACATTCACACATGTTTCATATTTCTCTCGCGATATATACAGTGATGATCATTGTATGTGAAGCGGAAGCACGATACGTACATTGGACTTCAGAACCCACTCATTACGGTCACCATTTACGTTTTGTGGTTATTATATGGTCACGGGCCCACCGTACAACTCTGTATTTGCTCTAGACACGACTAGTTGACCAGTTAAACGCTCCACGTGGCACCTCTAGTGTTGCATCACATTATCTCACTACCATCGGGCCCACCTATCAGCTTATATCTACTCTACATTTACACTCTTATAAAATACACTATAAAAAACAGAGTTAGTGATGATGGTGTGCCTGCCATCCTGCAATATAGGTCGTCCGATATATATCTGAGGATAGGAAAGAAACTATGGAAATTTTGCAAAAAGGTACCCACACACCTCTCCATATTTGCAAATAAGGCCTTCCCTTGTTCATCCTTTTCTCTCACAAGATAAACTAGTCATACAAATGCATCTTGATGTTACGTGCAACGCACATGCATCTTTCTAGTAATAATGAAAACAAACGACAAACAAATATTGGACGGTGGTTCGAAGTCATGACCGCGGGCACAACGAACAAGGTGGCCTCGTATTGGTATGCCGAGCCGTCTGTTTTAACACATAGGAGCTGGTGTGGTGATTATACACACACACACACATGCACACAAACTGCATGCACGCAACACTCACATGAACACATGCACCCATGCACGCACGCAACACTCACACGTACACATGCAGCCACACACGCATGCAACACTCACACGCAAACACGCACGCATGCATGCACACACCAGTACACCGAACGACCAACACACACTCTCACGCTCAAGTGCTCAACCTACACGTGCATGCGCACACATCAGGCCCTGACAGACACATACACAACCAGGCGATTCCCGCGCATGGGTTGGAGTCTTGTCGCGCCTACGTAAATTTGTGTTTGTTTGACCTTTTCCCTATGCGAACTGACAGGTGGGACCCACAAGGAACGTGGTCAATTTAACTAGTCAACATGGTGCCACGTAGACTATTTGGCCGGTCAACAGAGTGCAATCCGACGCTGAACCGTGAGCAAGTGACCGTATAATCACCGCAAAATGTATATAGTGACTGTAATCAGCTTATTCTGAAGTTCGGTGAACGTATTACACTTTTCTCTCTGTAGGCCCTCCAAAACTACATCTCTACACGTTCTCTCATGTTACATCTAACAACTATGCAATACAACACTACTACTACACTCTAACACAATAAATCATATGTGTTTTTAGTTTTAATAGATATCATATTGTTTTGACAGAAAGACTCTAAGGGAACCCCATACAGTATAATTGGTGCAACAAACCCAAATTGCAAGTACCATGCCTTGAACCTGGGTGGGTGGGAAGGCATCAGCCCCTTCCCACCACTAGGCTATGCCTTAGTCTGCAATACATATCATATTGTTACTTAATTATTTAGTTTGCATACATTAAAATTGCATTTGAAATGTATGGCCATTATCATATACCGCGCGGGAAAAATCCTGCCCTTTCCTGTTTAATCGGGTTTGTATCGATGGATCGTGCGAAACAGCAAAACTATAGTACTATACGGTACAAGTGACAGTTCACTGGGTCGTCGTGTCGTGTACTCCTCTGTCGTAAGAGTGGAGCGCTCGCTTCATAAATCTTTAGTCCCTTTCGCCGACATGTGGGACATCAAGCTACCAGGTCCACGTGCCATACCGGAATATAGTGCAGAGCAGCCGGGGTGAAGCACCCAGTCATGGCGCCAGCATAGTAATGAGCAATGAGTCGTCAAATCACAAAGCTGCACCTTTCCCATAGTTAAGTTGGAGGGACGAAGTAATAATGCTAAAAAAATAATTTGGAGGGATGAAGCAACCATCATTTCAGTCGTTGCTGAATCTGCTTCTCCCTCGTCTTCTTCAAGTTAACCATGTGTTGCTTCAGCCGTTGTTCTGCCTCATGTAGGACGCAGATCGGCTTGGTAAAGCATTGACACATGGGACCGCATGTTAGCAAACCGCCAGGACAACGTCCTCTAAAAATAAGAAACCTCCCCCACCATCAACGCGGCAAAATCACCTCCTTTTTACTAATCTTGATTCTATAATTTTTTACATCAATATAATTGAGATTTGTATACATAGCACACAGGAGCAAAACCAAGTGGTACGGTTAAGGGCATCCACAATGTGTAGCCAAATGTGAAAATAAATTTTGGCATCATGGGAACCATTGTGGATGGTGTTGCCAAAGCCAAAAGGATGGAACCGAAGCACCCTGATTGATTGATTGAAGGAATAGAAAAATGCAACGTCTCTCCTCTTTCTCCCGTGCTTGAACGCATGTACATTATAGAGAACAGAGTCTACTCCCTGTCCCTTCTATCACAAATCGCAAAGCACGGATGAAGAAACCATCATTTCACTCTTCGCTGACTCTGCTTCTCCATCGTCTTCTTCGAGAAACCATCTCACCGCACTAAGTTGGACAGACGACGCTATTGTGTACTAGTAGTACTAGTACATTTACGCGTCCTTTGGTTCAACGGACTTCCTGGATGCAAATAATGCGGTTGTCTCGGCTTGCAGGCGACACTTGTGAACGACTTACTGTGGTCTCCCTCAATGGTGTTCTCCGTCGAATGCACTTCGCCAAACCACAACGCTCGAGATATCATCGACGTCACTGCAATGGGGAAGGAATTCAAATATAATAGTTACTACCTCCATTTTTTTGTACACAAGGCCAGTATATCAAAATTACAATTTGCAAAAGGCCACTAACACAAATCGAGGCAAAATTGATGGGGTTTTTTACCCTTGCTTTATAGCTGTGCAGGCAGCCCAGGAGTGATGACAGACCAAACGCATACTTGCAGCATGCATATAAGAGGCAGGGGAAGCGCGCTTGCGGAGAATCCGAGAAGACTCAAGCAGGAATCAAGGAAAAGGAGCCAATGACTCCATGTGTATTAAGAGCCATACATTTCTCTAGGTCCTTTCATGCAGGGGTAAAATTGTCCAAAACAATGCATGGGGTGGTCTACTTGGTATGCGTGCACCGAGTTATACACAAACTAAAAAAGAACGGAGGGAGTATACTAGCAACCAAGGATATTAATATCCCCTGCATGCATGCGGAAGTGAGGAGGTTGGTTTGCATGACACTGCATTAATCAAGCGATGAAGAGTGAGATGGTTAGCTCTTTGGGTTTTGCAGGAAAAAAATACGCATTAATTGACACGTGAAACGAGGATTTGTATCGATTAATCCGGCGAAGGAAAACCCCGCCTTTCTTTTCTAACACTAGTACTCCTATGACGTACTTATCCTGTTTGGGTCTATGCCTTGCATTGCCATACTTCGCCACACATTTTTACCAAGCTTGCCTAAAGTTTTCAAAATGAAAAGGAGGTACACTTCCGCACGGCTATCGTGGTCACACCGCACCCTCCCACGGTCGCTCCTGCACGCCGCGGTCGCACCGCACCCGCACACAGTCGCTCTTGCACGCCACAAACCCAACCAAGGGAACGCATCCTCACTGACACGTGCTGTTGCATGTGAACAAACCAAACTTAGCCATCCTACCGCTGACACATAATTTTCGTTCATAGAGTATGTTTATCCAACGCATGTTGGGGAGTATCTGTACGGCCCATGCGGTGGTTTGTTGGGGAAGAAGAAGAGGTGAGGAAGAAGGGTTAGGAGATGTAGGATATTCATCCAACCACCTGAAATGGTAGACTGAACCAAGTCAGGCGACTTGCATAACAATATATGTTTTTACACAGCAAAAGATTCATAAAAACAACAACATAAAGAAAAACTATCACTGCTCGCGGAACGAGGCGGCCTCGTCGTCTTTGGTTGCTGGCGCGAACCAGCCATAGCTGCCGACGTGTGTCTCTGCACCGTGGTTGTCCTCGGCCTCCAGCTACTGGTTCACGTGGACTGTGTGGGTGTGATGTCTACTACACAACCTTCTTCTTGTAGACGTTGTTGGGCCTCCAAGTGCAGAGGTTTGTAGGATAGTAGCAAATTTCCCTCAAGTGGATGACCTAAGGTTTATCAATCCGTAGGAGGCGTAGGATGAAGATGGTCTCTCTCGGGCAACCCTGCAACCAAATAACAAAGAGTCTCTTGTGTCCCCAACACACCCAATACAATGGTAAATTGTATAGGTGCACTAGTTCGGCGAAGAGATGGTGATACAAGTGGTATATGGATAGTAGATAAAGGTATTTGCAATCTGAAATTATAAAAACAGCAAGGTAACTAATGATAAAAGTGAGCGTAAACGGTATTGCAATGCGTTGAAACAAGGCATATGGTTCATACTTTCGCTAGTGAAAGTTCCCTCAGCAATACTAACATAATTGGATCACATAACTACCCTCAACATGCAACAAAGAGTCACTCCAAAGTCACTAATAGCGGAGAACGAACGAATAGATTATGGTAGGGTACGAAACCACCTCAAAGTTATTCTTTCCAATCAATCCGTTGGGATATTCCTATAAGTGTCACAAACAGCCCTAGAGTTCGTACTAGAATAACACCTTAAGACACAAATCAACCAAAACCCGAATGTCACCTAGATACTCCAATGTCACCTCAACTATCCGTGGGTATGATTATATGATATGCATCACACAATCTCAGATTCATCTATTCAACCAACACAAAGGACCTCAAAGAGTGCCCCAAAGTTTCTACCGGAGAATCACGACGAAAACGTGTGCCAACCCCTATGCAGAGGTTCATGGGCGGAACTCGCAAGTTGATCACCAAAACATACATCAAGTGGATCAATAGAATACCCCATTGTCACCACGGGTATCCCACGTAAGACATACATCAAGTGTTCTCAAATCTATAAAGACTCAATCCGACAAGATTACTCCAAAGGGGAAACTCAATTCATTACAAGAGAGAAGAGGGGGAGGAGAAACATAAGATCCAACTATAATAGCAATGCTCACGATACATCAAGATCGTACCACCGCAAGAACACAAGAGAGAGAGAGAGAGAGAGAGAGAGAGAGATCAAACACATAGCTACTGGTACATAATCTCAGACCCGAGGGAGAACTACTCCCTCCTCATCATGGCGAGCACCGGGATGATGAAGATGGCCACCGGAGAAGGATTTCCCCCTCCGGCAGGGTGCCGAAACGGGTCTAGATTGGCTTTCGGTGGCTACGAGGCTTCTGGCGGCGGAACTCCCGATCTATTGTGTGTTCTGGAAGTTTGAAGGTATGTAGGTATATATGGGTGAAAGAAGTACGTCGGTGGACCAAAGGGGGGCCCCGAGGTAGGGGGGGCGCCCTAGGGGGGTGGGCGCGCCCCCACCCTCGTGGGCACCTCCCGTCTTTCCTAACGTGCACTCCAAGCTTTTCCGGTAGCTTTCCTTCCAAAAATAACTTCTCCAGTTGATTTCGTTCCATTTCGACTCCATTTGATATTCCTTTTCTTCGAAACACTGAAATAGGCAAAAAAACAACATATCTGGGTTGGGCCTCCGGTTAATAGTCTAATCCCAAAAATGATATAAAAGTGGATAATAAAGCCCAATATTTCCCAAAATAGTATATAACATAGCATGGAGCAATCAAAAATTAGAGATACGTTGGAGACGTATCAAGCATCCCCAAGCTTAATTCCTGCTCGTCCTCGAGTAGGTAAATGATAAAAACAGAATTTTTGATGCGGAGTGCTACTTGGCATAATTTCAATGTAATTCTTCTTAATTGTGGTATGAATATTCAGATCCGAAAGATTCAAGACAAAAGTTCATGTTGATGTAAAAATAATAATACTTCAAGCATACTAACGAAGCTATTATGTCTTCTCAAAATAACATGGCCAAAGAAAGCTATCCCTACAAAATCATATAGTATGGCTATGCTCTATCTTCACCACACAAAGTATTTAAATCATGCACAACCCCGATGACAAGCCAAGCAATTGTTTCATACTTTTGATGTTCTCAAACCTTTTCAATCTTCACGCAATACATGAGCGTGAGCCATGGACATAGCACTATAGGTGGAATAGAATGGTGGTTGTGGAGAAGACAAAAGGGGAAGATGGTCTCACATCAACTAGGCGTATCAACGGGCTATGGCGATGCCCATCAATAGATATCAATGCGAGTGAGTAGGGATTGCCATGCAACGGATGCACTAGAGCTATAAGTATATGAAAGCTCAACAAAAGAAACTAGTGGATGTGCATCCAACTTGCTTGCTCACGAAGACCTAGGGCATTTTGAGGAAGCCCATCATTGGAATATACAAGCCAAGTTCTATAATTAAAGATTCCCACTAGTATATGAAAGTGACAACATAGGAGACTCTCTATCATGAAGATCATGGTGCTACTTTGAAGCACAAGTGTGGTAAAAGGATAGTAGCATTGCCCCTTCTCTCTTTTTCCCTCATTTTTTGATTTTATTTTTTAGTTGGGCCTTCCCTTTTTTTATGGCCTCTTTTTTTTATTTGGGCTTCTTTGGCCTTTTTTTCGTCTAGAGTCTCATCCCGACTTGTGGGGGAATCATAGTCTCCATCATCCTTTCCTCACTGGGACAATGCTCTAATAATGATGATCATCACACTTTTATTTTCTTACAACTCAAGAATTACAACTCGATACTTAGAATAGGAGATGACTCTATATGAATGCCTCCGGTGGTGTACCGGGATGTGCAATGACTCATGAGTGACATGTATGAAAGAATTATGAACGGTGGCTTTGCAAAGCAATATGACAATGATGAAGCGTGTCATAATAAACGGAACGGTGGAAAGTTGCATGGCAATATATCTCGGAGTGGCTATGGAAATGCCATAATAGGTAGGTATGGTGGCTGTTTTGAGGATGGTAAATGCTGGGTTTATGGTACCGGCGAAGGTTGCGCGGTACTAGAGAGGCTAGCAATGGTGGAAGGGTGAGAGTGCTTATAATCCATGGACTCAACATTAGTCATAAAGAACTCACATACTTATTGCAAAAATCTATTAGTTATCGAAACAAAGTACTATGCGCATGCTCCTAGGGGGATAGATTGGTAGGAAAAGACCATCGCTCGTCCCCGACCGCCACTCATAAGGAAGGCAATCAATAAATAAATCATGCTCCGACTTCATCACATAACGGTTCACCATACGTGAATGTACGGGAATCACAAACTTCAAGACAAGTATTTCTCAAATTCACAACTACTCAACTAGCATGACTCTAATATCACCATCTCCATATCTCAAAACAATTATCAAGTATCAAACTTCTCATAGTATTCAACACACTCATAAGAGAATTTTATTATTCTTGAATACCTAGCATATTAGGATTTTAAGAAAATTACCATGCTATTAAGACTCTCAAAATAATATAAGTGAAGCATGAGAGTTCATCTATTTCTTCAAAATAAAACTACCACCATGCTCTAAATGGTATAAGTGAAGCACTACAGTAAATGACAAACTACTCTGAAAGATATAAGTGAAGATCAATGAGTAGTCGAATAATTATGCAACTATGTGAAGACTCTCTAACATTTAATAATTTCAGATCTTTGTATTTTATTCAAACAACAAGCAAAGCAAAAGAAAATGACATTCTAAGAATAGCAAACATCATGTGAAGAAGCAAAAACTTAGGATCAACCGAAACTAACCGATAGTTGTTGAAGAAGAAAGGTGGGATGCCAACCGGGGCATCCCCAAGCTTAGATGCTTGAGACTTCTTGAAATATTATCTTGGGATGCCTTGGGCATCCCCAAGCTTGAGCTTTTGTGTCTCCTTAATTCCTCTCATATCACGGTCTCCCTAAATCTCAAAAGCTTCATCCACACAAAACTAAACAAGGACTCGTGAGATAAGTTAGTATAAACCATTACAAAAACCTTATCATACTCTACTATAGCAAATCAATAAAATTATTATTCAACATTGCATACTAAATGCCTCTGCATATTTAATAGTCCAATCCTCAAATAGAATCATTAAAGAAGCAAACATATGCAAACATAACAGCAATCTGCCTAAACAGGATAGTCTATAAAAGAATACTGCAACATCCATACTTCCCTAGCTCCAAAAATTACGAAAGAAAATTCCCACTATAGTAAATTTATCAGATCTTAATATGCAAAAGGTTTCAACATTTTATCGCATTCGGACTTTTCTAGGGAATTATTGCAACAGCGGTAAACTTTCTGTTTTCAAACAGCAACATGTATACTTGTAACATAGGCATAGTAAAGGCTATCAATGCCACTTTTATTGAAATAAAATATGCAAAACATTGTTCTAAATAACAACAAGAAAATCCTAACAAAATAAATTGACGCTACAAGCAAAACACATATCATGTGGCGAATAAAAATATAGCTCCAAGTAAAGTTACCGATGAACGAAGACAAAAGAGGGGATGCCTTCCGGGGCATCCCCAAGCTTAGGCTCTTGCCACTCCTTATTCCATAGTCCATCGAATCCTTACCAAAAACTTGAAAACTTCACAACACAAAACTTAACAGAAAACTCGTAAGCTCCGTTAGCGAAAGAAAACAAAACACCACTTCAAGTTACTGTAATGAACTCATTCTTTATTTATATTGGTGTTAAACCTATTGTATTACTACTTCTCTATGGTTTATAAACTACTTTACTAGCCATAGATTCATCAAAATAAGCAAACAACACACAAAAAACAGAATATGTCAAAAACAGAATAGTCTGTAGTAATTTGTAACTAACACAAACTTCTGGAACTCATAAAATTCTAAAATAAATTGCTGGACCTGAGGAATTTGTCTATTATTGATCTGCAAAAGGAATTAACTAAATAGCACTCTCCAATCTGTTAGGTGAAATAGCTCTACACCGTTTTATACTCAATCTTTGTTGCTGCGATGGCCTTCGATAGTTCGATGGTCGTGTGGTCGGCGTCCTTGACTGCTGAAATAGCATGCCATAATTTAGCACTCAAATCTGTTTGCTGAATTAGCTTTACATATATTTCGTTACTTAGATCTTCTCATCCAAATACCTTGCCATAGCTTTAGACATTGACCTAGCTATTTTTTACCAGTCTTCATAAGAAAGCATATGTGTTTTTCATGTAATATCTAGTAGAAGAACTAATTTGTATGTCTAATAGACGGACAGGACTTGGATAACTTCTGCTCGAAGACTCTCCACTGCATATGTCGAGGGGGTTGAAAACTTCATGAAGTTTATTAGAGCAGAGTACGGTGGTCCGAAATCAGATGTGCTCTGCCCGTGTAGCAGTTGTATGAATTCAGTTACAAGACCCCCGTCAATTGTGCAAAATCATCTACACTTGTATGGGATGTCAGTCACATATACTAGGTGGGTTCATCATGGTGAAGCTGTGAACGTCAATGTTATTGACTACGTGGAAGCAGCAGATCACCATCTTGATCTTCCTGATGCTCAGGTGGAAGAGGAGGAGGAGGTGGTGGCAGAGCCAGTGAGTTTGACCAACATTGAAACAATGCTATGAAATGCTCACGCATTCCGTGAACTGTCACCTGCAGAAGAAAAACGGTGGGCCCGCATGTTGGAACAATGCAACGTGTCTGTCACCCCAGGAAATAAGTTGTCAGTATTCTCAGCTATGGTCACCTTTCTTTAGGTGAACACATCTGAGCAGATGACCAACAAATCATTCGATGCGATGTTGGCTGCTTTCCGCAAAGCTTTCCCAAATGCGTCTGAGCTGCCACACACCTACAGTAAAATGAAGAATTTCCTTCGTGTAGTTGGAATTGGATATGATATGATCCATGTTTGTAAGAATAATTGTGTTCTATTCTTGAAGGATTGTGCCTACTTAAGTGAATGCCCGAAATGCAAATCATCAAGATGGAAAGATGGCGATGCTGTGAAGAGGATTCCTCATAATGTTCCAAGACATTTTCCAATTACACCAAGATTGCAGAGGTTGTTTCATGATGCTGAAACAAGAGAGGATGTATTGTGGAATTCTAGGAACCAGGAGTACAGAGATCAGAATGTAATGAGGCATCCATCACATGGTAGTGAGTGGAAAAGCTTCAATCAGAAACATGAAAAGTTTGCTGCTGACCCGAGAAACATTAGACTTGGCTTAGCTTCAGATGGATTTAACCCATTTGGCCAGCAGAGCGCCACATATAGCATGTGGCCAGTTCTTGTTATCCCTTACAACATGCCTCCAAATTTGTGCACCAAAGAATCAAACTACATGATGTCCTTGCTCCTCCCAGGTCCAAAAAGTCCTGGAAAGGATTTTGATTTGTTCATGGAGCCTCTTCTGGAGGAACTTCAACAGCTATGGAGGGGTGTACTCACTCGAGACCTATATAGCAGCCCACCAACTGATTTCCTTCCGCATGCTGTTATAATTTGGTGCATCCATGATTATCCGGCTTTTGGCACTATGTCAGGGTGAACGACACATGGTTACAATGAGTGTGTTCATTGTGACAGGAATCCACTGTCATACGCAATACTTAGCAAGATCTGTTACATTGGACACCGCCGTTTCCTTGCTAAGGACAAGCCGCATCCTAGAAAATACCGAAGACATGTGTTCAATGCAAAGCATCAAAACCGTGATGCGCCAAAGAGGCTCACCGCCGATGACTTGCAAGTGGAATTAGAGAAGGTCAGGCATATTACACTAGAAACCATCCTGGTAATGGTAGCGGGAAAAGGAAGCATGGCAGGGGAGAAGAGAGATTATTATTTACCCGCAGGTCCACTTTGTGGGACTTGGAGTATTGGAAAGATTTGGATCTGCAGCATAATCTTGATGTGATGCACATCGAGAAAAATATATGTGACAGCATTATCGGCACACTTCTTAATATTGAAGGCAAGATGAAAGATACCTTAAAATCTAGGATTTATTTGACACACCTGGGTATCAGATAGAATTTGCAGGTGCAAGATGAAGGTAAACCACGGGATATAGCACAAGCTGTGTACGTCTTGGACAAGGTAAAAAGAAAATAATCCTGCGAGGTCCTGTCACGTGCGAGATTCCCACATGGATTTGCTTCCAACCCTGAAAGGAGAGTCAGTGCAGATGGAAACAAGGTACAAGGGTCAAAAACTCATGACTGCCATGTCCTACTTCCACTAGTAGAAAAAGGGCCTATTGTCCCGGTTCGTAAGGGCCTTTTGTCCTGGTTCCTGAACCGGGACTAAAGGGTCGGTACTAATGCCCTGTCCCTTTAGTCCCGGTTCAATCCAGAACCGGGACAGATGGGCCTCCACGTGGCCTGTGCGCGGAGCCCAGGCAGGAGGGCCTTTGGTCCCGGTTGGTGGCACCAACCGGGACCAATAGGCATCCATGCTTCAGCATTTCTGTGTCTGGGGTTTTTGTTTTTTTAAGGGGTGGGGGGTTTGGGGGTTTTGGGGGGTTAATTTAGGTGTTTCATATATTGTGTTAGCTAGCTATAATTAATAGAGAGAAGTGTCCTCTCTTATGTCCCTGCTTGGTCGACGCTACGTACTATACATACGTATAGAGAGGACTAGACACGCTAGCTAGCTAGTAAGCAAATGAAGGAAACAGAAGATCATCATGAACATATATGCATACAGATAGAAGTGGTATCGAGCACCTCTCCTTCTCCGAGAGATTGGTCGAACAACAAGTTCTCGTATATCTATGCGACACTACTGGCTACATATATACAATAATTATCTCTTACAAATATAATCTCCTATCATACGGACGCTTGGTCCACATAGTATTTGAAGGAATACGCCCTAGAGGCAATAATAAAGTTATTATTTATTTCCTTATATCATGATAAATGTTTATTATTCATGCTAGAATTTTATTAACCGGAAACATAATACATGTGTGAATACATAGACAAACAGAATGTCGCTAGTATGCCTATACTTGACTAGCTCGTTAATCAAAGATGGTTATGTTTCCTAACCATGGACAAAGAGTTGTTATTTTATTAACAGGATCACATCATTAGTTGAATGATCTGATTGACATGACCCATTCCATTAGCTTAGCACCCGATCGTTTTGTATGTTGATATTGCTTTCTTCATGACTTATACATGTTCCTATGACTATGAGATTATGCAACTCCCGTTTACCGGAGGAACACTTTGTGTGCTACCAAACGTCACAACGTAACTGGGTGATTATAAAGGAGCTCTACAGGTGTCTCCAAAGGTACATGTTGGGTTGGCGTATTTCGAGATTAGGATTTGTCACTCCGAATGTCGGAGAGGTATATCTAGGCCCTCTCGGTAATGCACATCACTTAAGCCTTGCAAGCATTGCAACTAATGAGTTAGTTGCGGGATGATGTATTACGGAACGAGCAAAGAGACTTGCCGGTAACGAGATTGAACTAGGTATTGAGATACCGACGATCGACTCTCGGGCAAGTAACATACTGATGACAAAGGGAACAACGTATGTTGTTATGCGGTCTAACCGATAAAGATCTTCGTAGAATATGTAGGAGCCAATATGGGCATCCAGGTCCCGCTATTGGTTATTGACCGGAGACGTGTCTCGGTCATGTCTACATTGTTCTCGAACTGTACCGTCCGCACGCTTAAGGTTTCGATGATAGTTATATTATGAGTTTTGATGTACCGAAGGAGTACGGAATCCCGGATGAGATCGGGGACATGACGAGGAGTCTCGAAATGGTCAAGATGTAAAGATCGATATATTGGACGACTATATTCGGACTTCGGAAAGGTTCCGAGTGATTCGGGTATTTTTCGGAATACCAGAGAGTTACGGGAATTCGCCGAGAGAAGTATTGGGCCTTATTGGGCCATACGAGAAAGGGAGAGGGGCTGCCTAGGGCAGGCCGCGCGCCCCCCCAAGGCTAGTCTGAATTGGACTAGGGGGAGGGGCTGCGCCCCTTCCTTGTTTCCTACTCCTACTACATGGAAGGACTCCTAGTTGGACTAGGAAAAGGGGAATCCTACTCCCGGTGGGAGTAGGACTCCCCTAGGGCGCGCCATAGAGAGGGCCGGCCCTCCCCTCCCACACTCCTTTATATACGGGGGCAGGGGGACCCCATAGACACACAAGTTGATCTTCGTGATTGTTCCTTAGCCGTGTGCGGTGCCCCCCTCCACGATATTACACCTCGATCATATTGTAGCGGTGCTTAGGCGAAGCCCTGCGACGGTTAAACATCAAGATCGTCACCACGCCGTCGTGCTGACAAAACAGCTCCCCGAAGCTTTGCTGGATCAGAGCCCGGGGTGCGTCATCGAGCTGTACGTGTGTGAAGAACTCGGAGGTGCCGGAGTAACGGTGCTTGGATCGGTTGGACCGGGAAGACGTACAACTACTTCCTCTACGTTGCGTCAACGCTTCCGCTTCAGTCTACGAGAGTACGTAGACAACACTCTCCCCTCTTGTTGCTATGCATCACCATGATCTTGCGTGTGCGTAGGAATTTTTTTGAAATTACTACGTTCCCCAACAGTGGTATCAAAGCCTAGGTTTTATGGATTGATGTTATATGCACGAGTAGAACACAAGTGAGTTGTGGGCGATATAAATCATACTGCTTACCAGCATGTCATACTTTGGTTCGGCGGTATTGTTGGATGAAGCGGCCCAGACCGACATTACGCGTACGCTTACGCGAGACTGGTTCTACCGCCGTGCTTTGCACACAGGTGGCTGGCGGGTGTCAGTTTCTCCAACTTTAGTTGAACCGAGTGTGGCTACGCCCGGTCCTTGCGAAGGTTAAAACAACACCAACTTGACAAACTATCGTTGTGGTTTTGATGCGTAGGTAAGATTGGTTCTTGCTTAAGCCCGTAGCAGCCACGTAAATTTGCAACAACAAAGTAGAGGACGTCTAACTTGTTTTTGCCGGGCATGTTGTGATGTGATATGGTCAAGACATGATGCTAGATTTTATTGTATGAGATGATCATGTTTTGTAACCGAGTTATCGGCAACTGGCAGGAGCCATATGGTTGTCTCTTTATTGTATGCAATGCAATCGCGCTGTAATGCTTTACTTTATCACTAAGCGGTAGCGATAGCCTTGGAAGCATAAGATTAGCGAGACGACAACGATGCTACGATGGAAATCAAGGTGTCGCGCCGGTGACAATGGTGATCATGATGGTGCTTCGGAGATGGAGATCACAAGCACAAGATGATGATGGCCATATCATATCACTTATTTTGATTGCATGTGATGTTTATCTTTTATGCATCTTATCTTGCTTTGATTGACGGTAGCATTATAAGATGATTCCTCACTAAATTTCAAGATAAAAGTGTTCTCCCTGAGTATGCACCGTTGCCAAAGTTCATCGTGCCCACACACCACGTGATGATCGGGTGTGATAAGCTCTACGTCCATCTACAACGGGTGCAAGCCAGTTTTGCACACGCAGAATACTTAGGTTAAACTTGACGAGCCTAGCATATGCAGATATGGCCTCAGAACACTAAGACCGAAAGGTCGAGCGTGAATCATATAGTAGATATGATCAACATAGTGATGTTCACCATTGAAAGCTACTCCATTTCACGTGATGATCGGTTATGGTTTAGTTGATTTGGATCACGTGATCACTTAGAGGATTAGAGGGATGTCTATCTAAGTGGGAGTTCTTAAGTAATATGATTAATTGAACTTTAATTTATCATGAACTTAGTCCTGGTAGTATTAGCATATCTATGTTGTAGATCAATAGCTCGCGTTGTTGCTTTCATATGTTTATTTTGATATGTTCCTAGAGAAAATTGTGTTGAAAGATGTTAGTAGCAATGATGCGGATTGGATCCATGATCTGAGGTTTATCCTCATTGCTGTCGGATCACGGGTTCCGAAAGACCCTTAAGGTTCGAACACTGGGGTGCGCGTGGAGATCACGCCTTCTACCTCCCCGTCTCGCAAAGATCTAAACTACTAAAAGAACTGCACAAGAGACTCAAGATTTATACTGGTTCGGGCCACCGTTGTGGTGTAATACCCTACTCCAGTGTGTGGTTGGTGGATTGCCTCCTGGGGCTGGTGATGAGGAACAATACAAGGAAGAACAGCCTCGCGAGGGTCTCTTCTTGGCTGGGGCAATGAACTGCTAGGAGGAGTTCAGTCACCCTTCTCTCTCTCTCACTTACTCTCTCTGCTTGCAAACCGAACGAACGAACCCCCCTTTGCTATGCGGGTGGCTGGTCCTATTTATAGGCAAAGGCCCTGGGCCTCTTCCCAAATATTGAGCGGGAAGGGCGCCAACAATTGGCCAATTCAAAGGGGAACATCTAGTACACTTATCCTGACTAAAGTTGGTCTTCGCCTGCCAAAGGCTCTGTGGTGACGCCGTGCTGGGCTCCATGGTGACCTCCGTCTCATAGTCCCCCTAGTCTTGGTCTCGTTGCACCGAAATGGCAACCTTTGCCTGATGCCTCGGTACTCCACGGCTGCGCTTGCCCCCTTTGCACCAAAGAGGAAAGAAGGACGCTGCGCGCGCTGGCGCCCGCCTGGCACCCTCGATCGTCATGGCTTGCATCATGGGAGCCTCGCGACGTACCCCGCCCTGATCTCTCCGCCTCCTCGTGAGCCATCCTGATGAGGCCAAGCCTGAGGAAGCTCCATGTCGTCCGCCCCGCGAGGCTTGTCCCCTCGCGAGGGTCTTGAGCCTTGCGTTGATGAAGATGGGCCGCACCGGGCCCCCATTTGAGCCACGCTGCAGGCCGTAGGCAGGCAAGTGTGGGGACCCCTTTTCCCAGAACACCGACAGTAGCCCCCGGGCCCAAGGCGCGCATGGACTTGGCCGTGCCGAGAGGCGAAAGGGCAGGGGCGAAGCATCGCGGGCCCTAACAGCCTGCGGCCTTGGGCGTCGTGTGGCGGTTGATTGGACGTGGGCGTCTCCACTTCCCCACGACGCCTCGGTGATCGCGCGAGTTGGACAAGTCCCTGCATGCAGATCGTGTCATGATTACCTGTGATCGTGGAGGCCGGCGGTTGGCCTTCGCCGGCTATAACCACGGCACGGCGCGTGCCCTTCCAGTCCATCTCTTCTTGTTTTCTCCTTTGCCTCAATTCTTGCTCCGCCTTGGTGTGATGGCTCCATCGAGGAGGTACTCGGCTGCGGAGAAGGGGAAGGCCCTCCAGGTCGATCCTGCCTCTCCCCCGCCCAAGCGCGGTCGTGGGCGCCCTCGGAAGCATCCGGTGGCCGCCCCGATAGCGTTTGGTGGTCATGGGGGCGGCTCCCAGCGCGGCGGCGGGCGAGCCGCTGTGGCCGAGGAACGCGCCTGGGTTGCGCGCTCCCCCAGGTCACGCTTTCGCGCTGCGCAGGTGCTGTTGGAGTTTGTCGTCTGGTCGGCGGAGCCGGCTAGCGCCCGGCTCCAACTCCCTCGCTTCCTCCTTGGTGAACTCCCGGCCGATGCTCCTGGTGGCCTCTGGCTCCAGGCGGAGGGCTGCTGCAGCAGGTCCTCATGGGTCGCGCTGGAGGTCTCTGCCAACGGGGACTTGGCCTTAACTCGTGGCTGACAGGCGTTCGCCCGCGCTCGCGACCTGGGGCGCCGGTGCACCCTGCACTTCAGGTTCGACGGCGACGCCACCCTCTATGTGAGGGTGTTTGGGGAAGATGGTCGCCGCACGGGGTGTTTCCCTGAGGACGACGACCGTTGCCGGGGGCCCGCTCCAACGGTGATGGAGGAGACAGCGCCCGCGCGGATGGCGGCGTTCGAGACTCCCCAAGCTTCGTCAACTCTTCCTCAAGCGACTCCTCCAGCGGTGGCCGCAGTCAACCCCCGCGCCGTCGAGCTCGCTTGGGAGGTGGTGGTTCGTCCGCCCGCCGTCGTGCCCCGGTGAACCGTGAGAGGGAGTCTGCCTGAGGGCCGGAGGCAGCCCAGGTCACCTCCGCGGGCCGATGTGAGGAGGGCCGCACCGGGCTCGTCCTTTCCTTTTCCTTTTGTTTCCTGTGTAAGACAAAACAGCTGCATGGAGCCCCGCTGGGGCGTGTTGGGAATTATTGCCGTTTTAGCCATTACCTTGATCTTATTTTTGCGCCTCTTAACTACACGCCTATGCGTAGATAGTCTTTGACCCCTGCCGGGGGGGCGACCGACCCAGGCCCTGTGTGCGTGTCGCGGTGCCCGAGGGGCACGGACTAGAGGGGTGCTCCTGTAACATGCGCGGGCCATGAAACCTTCCAGCGGCTAGAGCAGAAACGCTCGCGAGGACGTTTGAGTACCATCCCTCGCGAGGTCGCTTATGAGAAAAACCAAAGCGAGGAGCGAAAATCGACGAACCACAAATCAGCAACAGCGATAACTTCAATAAGACTTCAAATGCAAGTAAACACGTCAACTGCGGAAAGCAAATTAAAAAGCCGCGTCCGGCACCTAATCTAGTCTTCGACGTCTTCTCACCAGCGCGGAGCTAAGTGCTGCCACTGGGCGTGGGAGGGAGCCCCAGGGCCTGAGGCCGGCGCTCCTGAGACTCCGGGGCGTGTACAGCCCCACTCATTATTACGTGAGATTGTCACAGGGCGACGAGCTTCACAGGCATTGGCCTTGCTTCATAGGCTCCGGGCCTTTTCCAAAACGCGATAGCTTCACAGGCACTCGCCTTGCTTCACAGGCTCCGGGCCTTTCCCAAAACGCGATAGCTTCACAGGCACTTGCCTTGCTTCACAGGCTCCGTGCCTTTTCCAAAAAGGGAAGGTCTTCACAGGCACTCGCCTTGCTTCACAGGCTCTGGGCCTTTTCCAAAAAGGGAAGGTCTTCACAGGCACTCGCCTTGCTTCACAGGCTCTGGGCCTTTTCCAAAAAGGGAAGGTCTTCACAGGCACTCGCTTTGCTTCACAGTCTTTGGGCCTTTTCCAAAAAGGGAAGGTCTTCACAGGCACTCGCCTTGCTTCACAGGCTCTGGGCCTTTTAGGGGTAGAACCTCCGGAGGTGCTGGATGTTCCACGCGTTCTAGACCGACTCCCCCTCTTGAGTCTCCAAGCGCACGGAGCCTGGCCTGGAAACATGAACAACCTTGAACGGGCCCTGCCACATGGGACAGAGCTTGTGCAGCCCCTCCTTGGAGAGAACCCGCCTGAGTACGAGGTCTCCTACCTCGAGGGTCCTGGGGCGGATGTTGCGGCAGTTATATCGTTGTAGCGCCTGTTGGTACCTTGCCGCTCGCAGCGCGGCTTCCCGGTGGCGTCCCTCCCCCAGTACGAGGTCCATCCCCCGCATGGCATCCTGCTGCGCCTCGTCGAATGCCAGGACCCGCGCGGAGTGATGCTTGACCTCGTGAGGAAGGACTGCTTCAGCTCCATAGACCAGGAAGAACGGGGTCTCCCCAGTTGGTTTGGTTGCGGTTGTGCGGATGGACCACAACACGGACTGGAGCTCGTCGTACCAACCTCTGCCGCAGGCCTCCAGCTTCTTGTTGAATGTCCTGGTCTTGAGGCCTCTCAGGACCTCCGCGTTGGCTCGTTCGGCCTGCCCATTGCTTCGCGGGTGTGCCACCGAAGTGTAGCATATCTGTGTCCCAAGGTTAGCATAGTATGTTTTGAAGAGATTACTGGTGAACTGCGAACCATTGTCTGTGATGATGCGATTCGGCACCCCGAACCGGCTCACAATACCCCTGATGAACTTGACCGTGGAGCTAGCGGGGATGGTTCGGACAACCTCCACTTCTGCCCACTTGGTGAACTTGTCAATGGCGACATAGAGGTAACGGTAGCCCCCGGGTGCCCGAGGGAACGGGCCCAGAATATCCAACCCCCAAACTGCGAATGCCCACGAGATGGGTATTGTCTGCAGGCCCCCCGCCGGTTGATGGATCTGCTTGGAATGAGACTGGCAGGCCTCACAAGCCTTTACCAATTCGATTGCGTCGTTGAGCGCGGTGGGCCAATAGAACCCGCTACGGAATGCCTTGCTGACGAGGGTCCGTGATGATGAGTGGTGTTCGCAGTCTCCGCCATGTATGTCCTCCAGTAGTTCCTTTCATTGGTCCCTGGAGATGCAGCGCAGAGATACACCGTTTGGTCGCTTCCGATAAAGTTCTCCATCTCTGATGCAGTATGCCGTGGCCTGCCGCACCACACGCTCCGCTTCCTCTTCCTTTTCCGGTAGGGCCCCTTGCGTTAAATAACTCCGGAGTTCTGCGATCCAGCACACCTCCTGAGGTTCCATCGTCAGGAGCAGGCATGCTCCTGAGGTCGTTCCATAGACCGGGGCTCCCGAGGTTGGCGGCTGGGGGAGCTCCTCTCAAGACTGAGCGGTGTTTGATAACGTCGGCTGTGCTGAAGGTTTGAAGAGCTGCTCTTCGAAGACGCCGGGTTCCTGCGGCAACCGCCTGGATGCCCGTCCGGCTATGTCGTCAGCTTCCTGATTGGTGCCACGGGGCACGTGCTTCAGCTCCAGCCCCCAGAACTGCTTTTCCATCCTGCGGACCTCCGCTAGGTAGGCCTCCATATGCTCGTCCTTCGGCTCGTACACCTTGTTGGAGAAGTTGACTAGGAGCTGCGAGTCTCCCTTAACGTTGAGGCGTCTCACTC
The DNA here is from genome assembly GCA_034509565.1 of Triticum monococcum. Lineage (NCBI taxonomy): Eukaryota > Viridiplantae > Streptophyta > Magnoliopsida > Poales > Poaceae > Triticum > Triticum monococcum. The sequence goes on along the minus strand of CM067847.1, from coordinate 634,935,018 downwards.
CCAGGGCTACTGCGGCCTTCAACCCGGCTATCAGTCCCTCATATTCTGCTATGTTGTTGGAGACCTTTTCACCTTGCTGGAAATAGAGCTGTATGGCATAGTAGAGCTTATCCTGAGTGGGTGATATTAGCACCGCACCAGCCCCCGCGCCGTGCCTGGAGAACGCTCCATCGAAGTACATGACCCAGCCTTCCGGCACCTCACTCCCTGGAGAGAGGGACCGATCCTCGTTGTCCCTCAGGCCTGGTGCCTCCACCCATTCCGCCATGAAATCCGCCAACGCTGCTCCTTTGATGACCCTGGTTGTGCTGAACTCGTGCTGAAACGCCTGCAGTTCCATGTTCCACTCGGCGACCCTTCCGGCTGAGTTAGGGCTCCTGAGCACTCTCTCCAGGGGGTACGATGAGACGACTTTGATGGGATGAGCCTGGAAGTAGTGACGCAGCTTGCGCGGGGCTACCAGTAGCGCGAGGAGGAGCTTCTGAGGCATTGGGTACCGTGCCCTCGCGTCCCATAACACCGTGCTAACAAAGTAGACTGGATGCTCAACAAGGCTGAGAGCATCTGGGGTCGCGGCGCCCTCGGGAGGTAAGGGCGCCTCACGAGATGATGTGGCATCGGGAGGTGGATCATCCGGGCGTGCGGCCTCTCCTGCCTCTGGTGCATTCTTCGGCAGCTGACCCTCCTCAACTGCGGTTGTGGCTTCTGCAGGCTTTCCTTGTTCTCGTTTTGTCTTGCCTCGGGCTGCCGCTGCGGTCTTAACTCGGCGCTCCTCCCGAACCACCACCAGGGCTGTGCTGGCGGAGTAGGGAGTGGCGGCGAGGTAAAGCAGCAGGGGCTCTTGAGGGCGCGGAGCCACCATGACTGGGGGACTGGTCAGGTACCTCTTGAGATCTTGAAACGCATTATCTGCCTCTTCGGTCCATTCAAAGGGCCCCTTTTTCTTCATCAGCTGAAAGAAAGGCAGCGCTCGCCCCCCCAATTTGGAGATGAAGCGCCCTAGAGCGGTCACGCGCCTAGTGAGCTTCTGCATTTCTCTGAGGGTCTTTGGCGGGCTCATGTCCTCGACCGCCTTGACCTTCTCGGGGGTGGCCTCGATGCCACGATGGGACACGAGGAATCCCAAAAGCTTGCCCGAGGGGATGCCAAACACACATTTCTCCGGGTTGAGCTGCAGGTTTACTGTGTCGAGGCTCGCGAAGGTCTCCTCCAGGTCTTGTATCAGGGTCTTGGCCTCCCGAGATTTTACTACAATGTCATCAACGTAGGCTTCGACATTCTTTCCGAGTTGCAGGCCCAAGGTGATGTGCATCAGCCGCTGAAAGGTTGCCCCTGCGTTACGCAGTCCGAACGGCATGCATGTATAGCAGTATACCCCGCACGGGGTCAAGAAGGCGGTCTTCTCAACGTCTTCTACCGCCATCTTGATCTGGTGATACCCGGAGAAGGCGTCCAGGAAGCATAGCAGGTCGCACTCCGCAGTGGAATCGATGATCTGGTCGATGCGGGGGAGCGGAAACGGATCTTGCGGGCATGCCTTGTTGAGGTTGGTGAAGTCGACACACATGCATTCCTTCCCCCCTTTCTTGGGCACAATGACAGGGTTGGCCAACCAATCCGGGTATCGGACCTCGCGAATGACCCCAGCGGCTTCTAGCTTGCGGGTCTCTTGGACAATGAAGGCCTGCATCTCCGCGGACTGCCGCATGGCCTTCTGCTTCACGGGGCACACATTTGGGCACACGTTGAGGTGATGCTCGATGACACTCCTGGGGATCCCCGCCAGCTGATCGGGCTCCCAAGCGAATACCTTCTTATTCGTGCGCAGGAACTTGACCAAGGCCTCCTCTTGCTCATGCTCAAGGTTGGCGCCTATGGTGAAAGTGGCACTGGAGGACCCGTCCTCGTCGACCGGTATCTGCTTGGTTTCTGCCTTGTCCTGGGTGAACAACTACTTCTTCTTGGCGGGCGCAGCCCCCTTGGGCCTAGGGGTCTCCGCGTTGACGGGCCGTGCCGATGCCGCCGTCTTGAAGGCGAGCTTGAGTACTCGCAGGGCGTCTCCGGTGTCCCTGTGCACGGCGAGGGTACCGCTCCTCCCGGGCATCTTCATGAGGTTGTACGCCGGGTGCGTGGCGGCCATGAACTGAGCCAGTGCCGGGTAGCCGGGGATGGCATTGTAAGGGAGGCCGATGGGGGCGATGTCGAAGTCGACCATCTCCGTGCGGAAGTTGTCATAGGTGCCGAAGGTTACCGGGAGCCGGATCTGTCCCAGGGAGTCGGATGATCCACCCCCAACGCCCGAGAAAGATTGGCCGGGTCGCAGCCGCTCCCGGGGTATGCAGAGGAGGTTGAAAGTCTCGACCGAAAGCACGCTGAGGCCCGCGCCGCCGTCAACGAGGGTTCTAGTGACAGCCACCTGGCAGATGGTGGGGGTGCACAACAGGGGGAGCGCGCCCGAGCCGACCAGGTTGGTGGAGTGGTCCTCCGAGCTGAAGGTCAGACCGACCTCGCGCGTCGCCCGGTCCGGGGGAGCCCCCTGCCGTGCGGTAACGGTGCTAACCCGGCGGGCAAAAGGCTTGACGTGGCGACCCGTCGGCGGCGCCTGCGAGCCGCCCAGGAGGGCTGCAACGACCGGAGGCGTCGATGCTGCAGTGCAGTTACTCTGTCATGTAGGCAGGTGCTGGGGTGGTGCTTGCCGCTTGTTTCCCGCCGGGCCGGTGGCGGTGTTGACGGCGGGCGACGGGGGACAATGCGAACGCCCACCGGCGAGGGCCGCCGGGGCGACGCGAGCTCGACTGGCGCCGTACAAGGATGCGGCGGTCGAAGGAGAGCGGAGTGGTGGAACACAGATTCCGGCGCACCCCTACCTGGCGCGCCAAATGTCGGATCACGGGTTCTGGCAGACCCTTAAGGTTCGAACACTGGGGTGCGCGCGGAGATCACGCCTTCTACCTCCCCATCTCTCCAAGATCTAAACTACTAAAAGAACTGCACAAGAGACTCAAGATTTATACTGGTTCGGGCCACCGTTGTGGTGTAATACCCTAATCTAGTGTGTGGTTGGTGGATTGCCTCCTGGGGCTGGTGATGATGAACAATACAAGGAAGAACAGCCTCGCGAGGGCCTGTTCTTGGCTGGGGCGATGAATTGCTAGGAGGAGTTCAGTCACCCTTCTCTCTCTCTCACTTACTAACTCTGCTTGCAAACCGAACGAACGAACCCCCCTTTGCTATGCGGGTGGCTGGTCCTATTTATAGGCAAAGGCCCTGGGCCTCTTCCCAAATATTGAGTGGGAAGGGCGCCAACAATTGGCCAATTCGAAGGGGAACATCTAGTACACTTATCCTGACTAAAGTTGGTCTTCGCCTGCCAAAGGCTCTGTGGTGACGCCGTGCTGGGCTCCATGGTGACCTCCGTCTCATAGTCCCCCTGGTCTTGGTCTCGTTGCACCGAAATGGCAACCTTTGCCAGATGCCTCGGTACTCCACGGCTGCGCTTGCCCCCTTTGCACCAAAGAGGAAAGAAGGACGCTGCGCGCGCTGGCGCCCGCCTGGCACCCTCGATCGTCATGGCTTGCGTCATGGGCGCCTCGCGAGGTACCCCGCCTTGATCTCTCTGCCTCCTCGTGAGCCGGCCTGATGAGGCCGTGCCTGAGGAAGCCCCATGTCGTCCGCCCTGCGAAGCTTGTCCCCTCGCGAGGGTCTTGAGCCTTGCGTTGATGAAGATGGGCCGCGCTGGGCCCCCATTTGAGCCAGGCTGCAGGCCGCAGGCAGGCAAGTCTGGGGACCCCGGTTCCCAGAACACCGACAATTACTGCACAGAAGAATTATGTCCTTGATGCACCGCTAGGTGACAGACCTATTGCAGGAGTAGATGCAGACGTTATGAACGTTTGGCTAGCTCAATATGATGACTACTTGATAGTTTAGTGCACCATACTTAACGGCTTAAAACCAGGACTTCAAAGACGTTTTGAACGTCATGAACCATATGAGATGTTCCAGGAGTTGAAGTAAATATTTCAAGCAAATACCCGAGTTGAGAGATATGAAGTCTCCAACAAGTTCTATAGCTAAAAGATGGAGGAGAATCGCTCAACTAGTGAGCATGTGCTCAGATTGTCTGGGTAGTACAATCGGTTGAATCAAGTGGGAGTTAATCTTCAAGATAAGATAGTGATTGACAGAATTCTTTAGTCACCATCACCAAGTTAGTAGAACTTCGTGATGAACTATAATATGCAAGGGATAACGGAAACGATTCCCAAGCTCTTCGTGATGCTGAAATCGACGAAGGTAGAAATCGAGAAAAACATCAAGTGTTGATGGTAGACAAGACCACTAGTTTCAAGAAAAGGGTAGAGGGAAGAAGGGGAACTTCAAGAAGAACAGCAAGCAAGTTGCTGCTCAAGTGAAGAAGCCCAAGTCTGATCCTAAGCCTGAGACAAAGTGCTTCTACTGCAAAGGGACTCGTCACTGGAAGCGGAACTACCCCAAGTGATTGGCAGATAAGAAGGATGGCAAAGTGAACATAAGTATATTTGATATACATGTTATTGATGTGTACTTTACTAGTGTTTATAGCAACCCCTCAGTATTTGATACTAGTTCAGTCGCTAAGATTAGTAACTTGATTCGGGAGTTGCAGAATGAACAGAGACTAGTTAAGGGTTAGGTGACGATGTGCGTTGGAAGTAGTTCCAAGATTGATATGATCATCATCGCACACCCCCCTATACTTTCGGGATTAGTGTTGAACCTAAATAAGTGTTATTTGGTTTTTGCGTTGAGCATGAATATGATTTGATCATGTTTATTACAATACGGTTATTCATTAAAGTCAGAGAATAATTGTTGTTCTGTTTACATGAATAAAACCTTCGATGGTCATACGCCCAATGAAACAAGTTCGTTGGATCTCGATCGTAGTGATACACATATTCATAATATTGAAACCAAAAGATGCAAAGTTAATAATGATAGTGCAACTTATTTGTGGCATTGCCGTTTAGGTCATATTGGTGTAAAGCGCATGAAGAAACTCCATGCTGATGGGCTTTTGGAATCACTAGATTATGAATCACTTGATGCTTGCGAACCGTGCCTCATGGGCAAGATGACTAAAACTCCGTTCTCCGGAACAATGGAGCGAGCAACTGACTTATTGGAAATAATACATACTGATGTATGAGATCCGATGAGTGTGAAGGCTCGCGGCGATTATCGTTATTTTCTGACCTTCACAAATGATTTGAGCAGATATGGGTATATCTACTTGATGAAACATAAGTCTGAAACATTTGAAAAGTTCAAAGAATTTTAGAGTGAAGTGGAAAATCATCGTGACAAGAAAATAAGGTTTCTACGATCTGATCACGGACACAAATATTTGAGTTACGAGTTTGGTCTTCAATTAAAACAATGTGGAATAATTTCACAAATTCATGCCACCTGGAACACCACAGCATAATGGTGTGTCCGAACGTCATAACCGTACTTTATTGGATATAGTACAATCTATGATGTTTCTTACCGATTTACCAATATCGTTTTGGGATCATGCATTAGAGACAGCTGCATTCACGTTAAAAAGGGGCACCATCTAAGTCCGTTGAGACGACACAATATGAACTATGGTTTGGCAAGAAACCAAAGTTGTCGTTTCTTAAAGTTTGGAGTTGCGATGCTTATAAGAAAAAAGTTTCATCATGATAAGCTCAAACCCAAATCGGAGAAATGTGTCTTCATAGGATACCCAAAGGAGACAGTTGGGTACACCTTCTATTACAGATCCGAAGGCAAGACATTCGTTGCTAAGAATGGATCCTTTCTAGAGAAGGAGATTCTCTCGAAAGAAGTGAGTGGGAGGAAAGTGGAAAACTTGATAAGGTCATTGTACCTTCTACCTTATTCGAAAATAGTTCATCACAAAAATCTGTTCCTATGACTACTACACCAATTAGTGAGGAAGCTAATGATGATGATCATGTAACTTCAGATCCAAGTTACTACCGAATCTCGTAGGTAAACCAGAGTGAGATACGCACCAGAGTGGTACGGTAATCCTATTCTGGAGGACATGTTACTTGACCATGACGAACCTACGAACTATGAGGAAGCGATGATGAGCCCAGATTCCGATAAATGGCTTGAGACCATGAAATCTGAGATAGGATCCATGTATGAGAACAAAGTGTGGACTTTGATGGATTTGCCCGATGATCGGCAAGCCATTGATAATAAATGGATCTTCAAGATGAAGACGGACACAGATAGTAGTGTTACTATCTACAAAGCTAGAATTGTCGCAAAAGGTTTTCGACAAGTTCAAGGTGTTGACTACGATGAGATTTTCTCACTCGTATCTATGCTTAAGTCTGTCCGAATCATGTTAGCAATTGCCGCATTTTATGAACTCTGGCAAATGGATAAACAAAACTGCATTCCTTAATGGATTTACTAAAGAAGAGTTGTATATGATGCAACTAGAAGGTTTTGTCGATCCTAAGGGTGTTAACTAAATATGCAAGCTCCAGCGATCCATGTATGGACTGGTGCAAGAATCTCGGAGTTGGAATATACGCTTTGATAAGTTGATCAAAGCATATAGTTTTATACAGACTTGCGGTGAAGCCTGTATTTACAAGAAAGTGAGTGGGAGCACTACAACATTTCTGATAAGTATATGTAAATGACATATTGTTGATCGGAAATAATGTAGAATTATTCTGCAAAGCATAAAGGAGTATTTGAAAGGAGTTTTTCGAAGAAGGACCTCAATGAAGCTGCTTACATATTGAGCATCAAGATTTATAGAGATAGATCAAAACGCTTGATAAGTTTTTTCAATGAGTACATACCTTGAAAAGATTTTGAAGTAGTTCAAAATGAAACAGTCAAAGAAAGAGTTCTTGCCTGTGTAACAAGGTGTGAAATTGAGTAAGACTCAAAGCCCGACCACGGCAGAAGATAGAAAGAGAATGAAAGTCATTCCCTATGCCTCAGCCATAGGTTCTATAAAGTATGTCATGCTATGTACCAGATCTATTGTATACCCTACACTGATTTTGGCAAGGGAGTACAATAATGATCTAGGAGGAGATCACTGGACAGCGGTCAAAATTATCCTTAGTGGAATAAGGATATGGTTCTCGATTATGGAGGTGACAAAAAGGTTCGCCGTAAAGGGTTACGTCTATGCAAGTTTTGACACTGATCTGGATGACTCTAAGTCTCGATCTAGATACATATTGAAAGTGGGAGCAATTAGCTAGAGTAGCTCCGTGCAGAGCATTGTAGACATAGAAAATTGCAAAATACATAACGGATCTGAATGTGAAAGACCCGTTGACTAAGATTCTCTCACAAGCAAAACATGATCACACCTTAGTACTCTTTGGGTGTTAATCACACAGCAATGTGAACTAGATTACTGAATCCAGTAAACCCTTTGGGTGTTGGTCACATGACGATGTGAACTATGGGTGTTAATCACATGGTGATGTGAACTATTGCTGTTAAAGCACATGACGATGTGAACTAGATTATTGACTCTAGTGCAAGTGGGAGATTGAAGGAAATATGCCCTAGAGGCAATAATAAAGTTATTATTTATTTCCTTATATCATGATAAATGTTTATTATTCATGCTAGAATTGTATTAACCGGAAACATAATACATGTGTGAATACATAGACAAAAAGAATGTCACTAGTATGCCTCTACTTGACTAGCTCGTTAATCAAAGATGGTTATGTTTCCTAACCATGGACAAAGAGTTGTTATTTGATTAACGGGATCACATCATTAGTTGAATGATCTGATTGACATGACCCATTCCATTAGCTTAGCACCCGATCGTTTAGTATGTTGCTATTGCTTTCTTCATGACTTATACATGTTCCTATGACTATGAGATTATGCAAGTCCCGTTTGCCGGAGGAACACTTTGTGTGCTACCAAACGTCACAACGTAACTGGGTGATTATAAAGGATCTCTACAGGTGTCTCCAAAGGTACATGTTGGGTTGGCGTATTTCGAGATTAGGATTTGTCACTCCAAATGACAGAGAGGTATCTCTGGGCCCTCTCGGTAATGCACATCACTTAAGCCTTGCTAGCATTGCAACTAATGAGTTACTTGCGGGATGATGTATTACGGAACGAGTAAACAGACTTGCCGGTAACGAGATTGAACTAGGTATTGAGATACCGACGATCTAATCTCGGGCAAGTAACATACCGATGACAAAGGGAACAACGTATGTTGTTATGCGGTCTGACCGATAAAGATCTTCGTAGAATATGTAGGAGCCAATATGGGCATCTAGGTCCCGCTATTGGTTATTGACCGGAGACGTGTCTCGGTCATGTCTACATTGTTCTCGAACCGTAGGGTCCGCACGCTTAAGGTTTCGATGACAGTTATATTATGAGTTTTTGAGTTTTGATGTACCGAAGGAGTTCGGAGTCCCGGATGATATCGGGGACATGACGAGGAGCCTCGAAATGGTCGAGACGTAAAGATCGATATATTGGACGAGTATATTCGGACTTCGGAAAGGTTCCGAGTGATTCGGGTATTTTTCGAAGTATCGGAGAGTTACGGGAATTCGCCGGGAGAAGTATTGGGCCTTATTGGGCCATACGAGAAAGAGAGAGGGGCTGCCTAGGGTAGGCCGCGCCCCCCCCCCAAGGCCTAGTCCGAATTGGGCTAGGGGGATGGGCTGCGCCCCTTCCTTGTTTCCTACTCCTACTACATGGAAGGACTCCTAGTTGGACTAGGAAAAAGGGGAATCCTACTCCCAGTGGGAGTAGGACTCCCCTAGGGCGCGCCATAGAGAGGGCCAGCCCTCCCCTCCTCCACTCCTTTATATACGGGGGCAGGGGGCACCCCATAGACACACAAGTTGATCTTCGTGATTGTTCCTTAGCCGTGTGCGGTGCCCCCTCCACGATATTACACCTCGATCATATTGTAGCGGTGCTTAGGCGAAGCCCTGCAATGGTTAAACATCAAGATCGTCACCACGCCGTCGTGCTGACAAAACTCCTCCCCGAAGCTTTGCTGGATCGGAGCCCGGGGTGCGTCATCGAGCTGTACGTGTGTGAAGAACTCGGAGGTGCCGGAGTAACGGTGCTTGGATCGGTTGGACCGGAAAGACGTACGACTACTTCCGCTACGTTGCGTCAACGCTTCCGCTTCAGTCTACGAGGGTACGTAGACAACACTCTTCCCTCTTGTTGCTATGTATCACCATGATCTTGCGTGTGCGTAGGAAATTTTTTGAAATTACTACGTTCCCCAACAGTATTCTCCGTCTTCAGCGATCACGTGGTCAAGAAAGAATGCCGCCAATTCCTCTTGAATTGCTCGCATGCGAGGTGGTGCTAGGAGTTCATCCCGCTTCCGAAACATCTAATTTGATGAAGGGGGTCAATACATATATATATGAATGAATGAAACTCAACACAAATGATGGTAATAAAATAAAATTGTGAATGTTGTTATTTACGCACTTCATATTGTTCGTCAGAGTAGCCCCGCTCATAGGTCGTGTGGCGGATGGACTCGCAAACGTAGTATCCATAGAAATCATTCCCTTGTTTCTGCCACAACCATTTTACAAGAAATAGAGGTCAATCAAACTGATAAGCAAGAATGCCAAATGGTATTGATGAAACTAGCGCTTGAATCAATAGGAGATGCGCGGAACATGCTACTATAGTACTTACTTTCGGGTGTCTAAATAGCAGCTTCTTCGGGAGTCCCGGAGCTTTTTTGGTGAATTTTTTCCAAACCCTGCCAGACAAAGAAAACAATTACTTGATATATCAGGAAATGAACAAAGTTGCTGATATGGTGGATAATGATCGATTTAACTTACTTCTCGACCATTTGAGTCATCTCCGGATAATCCTGGGGATCTTTTCGTCTTGAGTCTAAGACGGTTACTAGTCCCTGCTCAAGCTTAATCTCTAGGAGAATATAGTGGAAACTGCACACGCATGCATAACTCATTAATTACATTACTATAACCTTGACTAATATATAAGGGAAACCGAATATGCACAAGACAGTAACACTCACTTGAAGTTGTAAGGAAAGAGTATTATATCTTTGTTTTCATTTATTACCAACGATCATAGCAAGTTGACCACGGTATCTGCGGCATGAAATTTAACCTGAGTTGCATCTATGAGATTTGTGTTAATGAACCCAATATCACCGATTTGTCTTTTCTTCAATTCAACGATCTTCAATCTGCATAATATAGTGAGGATAATTATTAATACATGCAATGAAAGAGCTGAGCTATATAGAGAGACTTAATGACAGAAGTAGTACTACTTACAGACAGTAGCAGGTGACCGTTGCTTTATCGAGGGCCAATTGATTGAAAAACTGAAAGAACTCCTCAAATGGAACAGGCAACAGTTCAATTCCAACGAGCTCATGCTCCTTTTAACTCTCGCATACAAAGTACTCCTCCCCCAGACTCTCTGCAGATTTTCAAGTACCAATCATGCAATCTTCGCATCATCGTTGATATAGATCTTTCATCTTTGACGAGAGGCTTCCCATACTCGTATCTTTGTATCTGCACCTCCATGAAATCATAATGTACATAGTCGGGCAGGTAATCTCCAAGATTACTATAACCGGGCACCATCCTCGGATCATTAGTGACGATGTTGCTAGGCACCTTGAGCGGGGGGCACGATTGCTTTGCTTGTTCGCCGAGCTGGGCAATTTGGTTCCCAGCTCGTCGTTCTTTCAGCCTTTGATCACTGACAGTACTTCCCGACCGCTCCGCTTCGGCAAATTCCTTTCCAATAATGCGCTCATAGTTTCCTTTCGGTGGAGACTTGGGTGGTTTTGTCAGGGCAGCCAGAGTGCGCTTCGCTTTCACTGGATCTACCTTCTCCTTCGGAGGTGGATGTTTCTTTGCTTTCACCCCTTCAAAGAAGTTCCTCACTTCTTCTCGCGCGATCTCGGCGTTCTCCTCTAGGGTCCTCTCATATGGTAACTTCTCTGGAGTCTTCAGAGAAGGACCGAATCTGTATGTCCTCCCGCGTCTGGCTGTACTGCTAGACACCGGCAGAGCAGACGGAGCGGTTGTCTTCTTTACTTGCTTACGAGGCGGAGGAGAAGGACTACGACGCGTTGGAGCAGCCGGAGCGGCGGCAGGTCTCTTCCGCCCTTGCTGATGAGGCGGAGAAGGAGGAGGCTGGCTGCTCGGGCGTGCCGGCGCAGGCAGAGAAGGAGGCGGAGTGCCGCCACGCGCCGGAGGAGGAGGAGGAGGTAGAGGCGTCCAGTTCGGAAGGTTGATGAGCTCCTTCCGCCATAGGCATGGAGTCTCCAGAGCAGAACCCAGCCGAGTCTCCCCTTCACCGGTAGGGTGGTCAAGCTGGAGGTCCTCAAATCCCTCCGTTATTTCATGCACCAGCACCCTAGCTTATCCTTCTGGAATTGGCCGGCAGTGAAAAGTTGCGCCAGGTTCAGTAGGAAAAACAGAGCCAACAGCCGCCTTGACCATCATATTAATCCATTGCGTCATAAGGTGGCAATTTTGAGACTCCGTGATAGTATCCATGGGATAGCTGGCAGGAGCCATCAAGACATGCTCCGGCTGAAACAGCTCGGTGGAAGCCACGCTGCTTCTCTGCTAAGATGGCGGGGTAGCTTCGGGGGAAGCTTCGACAGTTCATTTGCTGCGATTTGCTTCTCGTTCCTCTATCGCTTGTACCCTAGCGTGCAGCGCCTGCAGTTGGGTCTGCCCCACTTTCTTCCTCCTCTCGTGGCATTTGTAACCGCTTGCGTCCGGAAACCCAACCTTCCACGGAATGGAGCCTGGCCTGCCTTGTGTCCGTCGAGGGTGCTCAGGATTCCCGAGGGCCATTGTGAGCTTGTCGTTCTCTCTGTCTGGAACGAATGTCCCTTGCTGCGCTGCTTCGACATACTACTGAAGCTTCTTGACTGGTATGTCCATTTGATCGTTCGTCCAAATGCACTTCCCTGATACAGGGTCCAAGGTTCCGCCAGCCCCAAAGAACCAAGTCCGGCAACGGTCTGGCCAGTTAATTGTCTCTGGTTCGATCCCTTTATCAACTAGATCATTCTCAGTCTTGGCCCACTTAGGCCGGGCTACGAGGTAGCCACCTGACCCTGTGCGATGGTGATGCTCCTTCTTCGCAGCATTTTGCTTGTTTGTCGCCGACATCTTCTTACTCTTTTCCGATGTCTTTGTGGGCCACAAATGCAGGCCAGTGATCTCTGATCTTCTCATATCTGCCCTTGAATTCTGGTCTCTCTTTATTTTCGACAAACTTATTCGCCTCTTTCTTCCACCTCCTGAATAGTTCTGCCATCCTCTTAAGAGCAAAAGACTTGATTAATTGCTCTTTAACTGGCTTCTCCGGATCATCCTCTGGCGGTAGGGTGAAATTTGACATCAGCTCAGTCCAAAGATCATTTTTCTGCATATCATTGACATAAGACACCTCAGGGTCTTCTGTAGCCGGCTTTAACCATTGCTAGATGCTGATCGGGATCTTGTCCCTAACCAAAACCCCGCATTGAGAAACAAATTTGCTCTTTGTACGGAGGGGTTCAATCGGTTGGTCGTCGCGCGCGATTGCTACGATCTCAAACTTTTCATCCGAGCTCAACTTTTTCTTCGGGCCTCGTCTCTTTACCGAAGTCGTGCTCGATCCAGAGGGCTAGAAAAAATAACAAAGACTTAATTAATATGTGTACATACCAAAACAATGAATGCATCAATTAGCTAGTCAGCAGTAGCTTAACTAATATATATACCTGGCCGGAATCGGTTCGGTCACCGGACACGTTATCACGGTCTCCTTCTTGCACCGGCATTGGGTCACCGGAGCCGTCCTCACGGTCTCCTTCTTGCACCGGCATTAGGTCACCGGAGCCATCATAATCATAGCCAGCTGCTTCCAGACCATCGTTGTCATTGAGAAACAACGAGCAGATGGCATCACTTCCTCGTGCGATTATGTCCCCCAACAACTCTTCTTGTACTTTGTCTCGGGCCCGCGTCACTTGTGGGACGTGGATGTAGTGTCCGACACCGACGGCCACATGTATGTCACACCCACGATACTTGCTATTTAGGGTTTCCTCTGCCGCTCGACGACCTTGGACGACCCTTGTTCTCGATAAAAAAAGAGGAAAAAGAAGAAAAAAAGAGGAGAAGAAAGAATAGAGGAAGAACTCCTCTATTCTTTCTTCTCCTCTTTTTTTCTTCTTCCTCTTCTTTTTTATCCTCTTCTTCCTCTCATGTTCGACGACCCTCGATCCCTCGGTGACCCTAGACCCCCTCTCAACCCTCGACACCTCGGCGACCGTCGACCCCCTCTCGACCCTCGACCCCTCGGCGACCCTAGACCCCCTCTCGACCCTCGTTCCCGATAAAAAAAGAGGAAGATGAAGAAAAAAAGAGGAGAAGAACTCCTCTATTCTTTCTTCTCCTCTTTTTTTCTTCTTCCTCTTCTTTTTTTATCCTCTTCTTCCTCTCATGTTCGACCCCCCTCGTGTTGAAGTTATCGGGAGGGGGTATATCGACCCCCCACGTGTTGCAGTTATCGGGAGGGGGTATATCGACCCCACCCCAAGTGTTGAAGTTATCAGGAGTTTATATCGACACGACATACGTACATGCGGGGAAATAATATTATCGAGGAGGGGGTATATATATCGACCCCCCATCGTGTTGAAGTTATCGGGAAGGGGTATATCGACCCCCCACCCCCCACATGTTGAAGTTATCGGGAGTTTATATCGACACGACATACGTACATGGGAAAATAATATTATCGGGGAGGGGGTTATATCGACCCCCCCTCGTGTTGAAGTTATCGGGAGGGGGTATATCGACCGCCCCTCGTGTTGAAGTTATCGGGAGGGGGTATATCGCCCCCCCACGTGTTGAAGAAAAAAAAGAAGAAAATAGAATATATATATATATATATTCTATTTTTCTCTTCTTCTCCTCTATTCGTTTCTTCTTCTCCTCTTCCTTTTCTTCTTCTTATTTATTTCTCCTTGTCTTCCTCTGCCCTCTTCTTCTCCTTTCTTCCTCTTCTTATTTCCTTTTTCCTCTCATTCTTTTTCTTCTTCTTCCTTCTTAAAGATACATGAAGTAGTATTGCTTGTTTTTTTAAAATAATGTTCAAATAGAAATTTTAGAAAAAAGTAAAGGTTTTGCCTAATTCATTGTTCATATGAATATACAAACATTTGCATATTTACATAATCAATATCACCAAAAAAATCTATGAACAGAAAAAAATACTATTTTTTCTCTTAATCTATCTTTTGCATACATATACTATACATATACATATAATCAGGAAAAAACATATATATATTTGCAAAAAAACAAGGGGGAAGAGGGGGGCGGTGCCGGCCCTGACCAAAGCGAGAGGCGACGGCGGCGCGGGGCGGCGACGACGACGCAGAGGCAGGGCGGCGACGGGGTCGGGGCGGCGCGGGGAGGTGACCGCGACGGTGAAGGGTGGCGCATGGCGACAGTGTCGGGGCGGCGCGGGGGTGGCGATGGCGTCTAGGCGGCGCGGGATGGCGTCAGAGGCAGGGGCGACGACGGCGACAGTGACGCGCAGAGGGGCAGCCTGGCGGCGTCGTCGGGGCGGGAACAAACTGAACCAATTTTTTCACAAGTGTGGCTTACATAGACGGAGCATTGGTCCCGGTTCGTCCTACCAACCGGGACCAATGCCCCCTTTAGTCCCGGTTGGTGCCACCAACCGGGACCAAAGGCCTCTTTTCAGCAGCCCAAAGGGCGAGAAGCGGCGGCCTTTGGTCCCGTTTGGTGGCACCAACCGGGACTAAAGGGGGGCATTGGTCCCGGTTGGTGCCACGAACCGTGACCAATGCACCCCTTTAGTCTTGGTTGGTGGCACCAACCGGGACCAAAGGTTGTGTGCTAGAACTGGCGCAGTGCGGTGGGATGTTTAGACCCACCTCGCTAGCCGAGAGGGGCTTGGAGTGGTTTATAAGCTCTGCCGAGCCAACCACTTCGAGCTCCTCTCTACTACAGGCTTACGGTCCTAAATCCACTGTATGTACCCGTGGGCCTACTGGGTCTCCTGCGGGGCTGAATCCTGGCCCATGGTAGGGTTTCTAGTCGTATTCAGGTCGTGGGGGCTCAGTAGGAGGCACTTTTTTCTTGTTTTCTTTTCTTTACTTATTGTTGCTATTTTTAATTTTTTTCCAGTTTTTTTGTTTTGTTTTCCGCATTATCTATTTTCTTTTGTTTTTTGCTTTTTTTTAATTCTTTTTGCTTTTAGTTTTAGAAAAATTATAAACTTTCTGTTAGTGCGATTAGTTTTCAAATTTGAAAACACTTTTTTGTTTTTTTTGCTTTTAGTGCCTATTTTTTCCAGTTTTTTTGTTTTGTTTTCTGCATTATTTATATTCTTTTGTTTTTTGCTTTATTTTTTAATTCTTTTTGCTTTGAGTTTTAGAAAAATTACAAACTTTTTGCTTTTAGTGCCATTAGTTTTCAAATTTGAAAACACTTTTTTAGTTTTTTGTTTTCTTTGTTGCTTTATTTATTTTGTTTTGTTTCTACTTACAACAAAATACTTATTGTTGCCATTTTTATTTTTTTCAGTTTTTTTGTTTTGTTTTCTGTATTATTTATTTTCTTTTGTTTTTTGATTTATTTTTAAATTCTTTTTGCTTTTAGGTCAGCAAAATTATAAACTTTCTGTTAGTGCCATTAGTTTTAGAAAAATTATAAACTTTCTGTTAGTGCCATTAGTTTTCAAATTTGAATAGTTAAAATATGAATTCTTTGAAATTTGTGTGAATCACAAGTTTGTGATTAACTTTACTAAAAAATGAACATAGATGCACCTATAGAGAAAATTCGGCCTAAATTCATAGTTTTCAAATGAACTCTGAAAAGGTTGGCATAGCATACTCGTGTGTTACAAAGTTGGCATGGTATCATCATAATAGTTGCAGGAGAAAGTCTTCACTTTTTCTTCGCCTTTGTCATTTGCTTATTGCACCGTAACCATGGATAATCTTCATCGTTTATTAGGATGCTTGGGTCAGCCTTGACATTGAAGGGAGGAATTTTATGAAACTTTTCATAATCTTCAGACATGTCAGTCTTGCCCTCCACTCCCAGGATATCCCTTTTTCCTGGAAGAACTATGTGGCACTTTGGCTCATCGTATGATGTATTCGCTTCCTTATCTTTTCTTTTTCTTGGTTTGGTAGACATGTCCTTCACATAGATAACCTGTGCCACATCATTGGCTAGGACGAACGGTTCGTCAGTGTACCCAAGATTTTTCAGATCCACTGTTGTCATTCCGTACTGTGGGTCTACCTGTACCCCACCTCCGGACAGATTGACACATTTGAACTTAAACAAAGGGACCTTAAAATCATGTTCGTAGTCAAGTTCCCATATGTCCACTATGTAACCATAATATGTGTCCTTTCTGCTCTCGGTTGCTGCATCAAAGCGCACACCGCTGTTTTGGTTGTTGCTCTTTTGATCTTGGGCGATCGTGTAAAATGTATTCCCATTTATCTCGTATCCTTTATAAGTCAATACAGTCAAAGATGGTCCCCTGGACAACAAGTACAGCTCATCACAAACAGTGTTGTCACCTCTGAGACGTGTTTCCAACCAACTGCTGAAAGTCCTGATGTGTTCACATGTAATCCAGTCGTCGCACTGCTCTGGGTGTTTGGAGCGCAGACTGTTCTTGTGTTCATCGACATACGGGGTCACCAAGGTAGAGTTCTGTAGAACTGTGTAGTGTGCTTGAGACCAAGAATATCCATCCCTGCATATTATTGAGTCACTTCCAAGACTGTATTTTCCAGTCAGTCTCCCCTCATACTGCGATTTAGGGAGACCTATCTTCTTAAGGCCAGGAATGAAGTCAACACAAAACCCGATAACATCCTCTGTTTGATGGCCCATGGAGATGCTTCCTTCTGGCCTAGCGCGGTTATGGATATATTTCTTTAGGACTCCCATGAACCTCTCAAAGGGGAACATATTGTGTAGAAATACGGGACCCAGGATGACAATCTCGTCGACTAGATGAACTAGGACGTGCGTCATGATATTGAAGAAGGATGGTGGGAACACCAGCTCAAAACTGACAAGTGAAGGAAATATGCCCTAGAGGCAATAATAAAGTTATTATTTATTTCCTTATATCATGATAAATGTTTATTATTCATGCTAGAATTGTATTAACCGGAAACATAATACATGTGTGAATACATAGACCAACAGAGTGTCACTAGTATGCCTCTACTAGACTAGCTCGTTAATCAAAGATGGTTATGTTTCCTAACCATGAACAAAGAGTTGTTATTTGATTAACAAGGTCACATCATTAGTTGAATGATCTGATTGACATGACCCATTCCATTAGCTTAGCACCCGATCGTTTAGTATGTTGCTATTGCTTTCTTCATGACTTATACATGTTCCTATAACTATGAGATTATGCAACTCCCGTTTACCGGAGGAACACTTTGGGTACTACCAAACGTCACAACGTAACTGGGTGATTATAAAGGAGTACTACAGGTGTCTCCAATGGTAGATGTTGGGTTGGCGTATTTCAAGATTAGGGTTTGTCACTCCGATTGTCGGAGAGGTATCTCTGGGCCCTCTCGGTAATACACATCACATAAGCCTTGCAAGCATAATAACTAAGATGTTAGTTATGAGATGATGTATTACGGAACGAGTAAAGAGACTTGCCAGTAACGAGATTGAACTAGGTATTGGATACCGACGATCGAATCTCGGGCAAGTAACATACCGATGACAAAGGGAACAACGTATGTTGTTATGCGGTCTGACCGATAAAGATCTTCGTAGAATATGTAGGAGCCAATATGGGCATCCAGGTCCCGCTATTGGTTATTGACCGGAGACGTGTCTCGGTCATGTCTACATTGTTCTCGAACCGTAGGGTCCGCACACTTAACGTTACGATGACAGTTATTATGAGTTTATGCATTTTGATGTACCGAAGGTTGTTCGGAGTACCGGATGAGATCACGGACATGACGAGGAGTCTCGAAATGGTCGAGACGTAAAGATTGATATATTGGAAGTCTATGTTTGGACATCGGAAGTGTTCCGGGTGAAATCGGGATTTTACCGGATTACCGGGAGGGTTACCGGAACCCCCCGGGAGCCAAATGGGCCTACATGGGCCATTGTGGAAAGGTGAAAGGGGCTGCCAAGGAGGGCTGCGCACCTCCCCCCCTCCCCTAGTCCTATTAGGACTAGGAGAGGTGGCCGGCCACCTCTCTCTCTTTCCCTCTCCCTTTTTCCCAAGGAGTCCTAGTTGGAATAGGATTGGAGGGGGGAGTCCTACTCCCGGTGGGAGTAGGACTCCTCCTGCGCCTCCCCTCTTTGGCCGGCCAGCCCCCCTCCCTCCAACCTTTATATACGGGGGCAGGGGACACCCCAAGACACACAAGTTGATCCTTGAGATCGTTCCTTAGCCGTGTGCGGTGCCCCCTGCCACCAAATTCCACCTCGATCATACCGTTACAGTGCTTAGGCGAAGCCCTGCGTCGGTAGTACATCAAGATCGTCACCACGCCGTCGTGCTGACGGAACTCTTCCTCGACGCTTTGCTGGATCGGAGCCCGAGGAACGTCATCGAGCTGAACGTGTGCTAAGAACTCGGAGGTGCCGGAGTAACGGTGCTTGGATCGGTCGGATCGGGAAGAAGACGTACGACTACTTCCTCTATGTTGTGTCAACGCTTCCGTTGCGATCTACTAGGGTACGTAGATCAGACTCTCCCCCTCGTTGCTATGCATCACCATGATCTTGCGTGTGCGTAGGAATTTTTTTTAAATTACTGCGTTCCCGAACAGTGGCATCCGAGCCTAGGTTTTTATGGTTTGATGTTATATGCACGAGTAGAACACAAGTGAGTTGTGGGCGATACAAGTCATACTGCCTACCAGCATGTCATACTTTGGTTCGGCGGTATTGTTGGACGAGACGATCCGGACCAACCTTACGCGTACTCTTACGCGAGACCGGTTCCCTCGACGTGCTTTGCACATAGATGGCTTGCGGAAGACTGCCTCTCCAACTTTAGTTGAACCAAGTGTGACTACGCCCGGTCCTTGAGAAGGTTAAAACGGAGTCTATTTGACGAACTATCGTTGTGGTTTTGATGCGTAGGTGAGATGAGTTCTTACTTAAGCCCGTAGCAGCCACGTAAAACTTGCAACAACATAGTAGAGGACGTCTAACTTGTTTTTGCAGGGCATGTTGTGATGTGATATGGTCAAGGCATGATGCTGATTTTATTGTATGAGATGATCATGTTTTGTAACCGAGTTATCGGCAACTGGCAGGAGCCATATGGTTGTCGCTTTATTGTATGCAATGCAATTGCGATGTAATGCTTTACTTTATTACTAAGCGGTAGTGATAGTCGTGGAAGCATAAGATTGGCGAGACGACAACGATGCTACGATGGAGATCAAGGTGTCGCGCCGGTGACGATGGTGATCATGACGGTGCTTCGGAGATGGAGATCACAAAGCACAAGATGATGATGGCCATATCATATCACTTATATTGATTGCATGTGATGTTTATCCTTTTATGCATCTTATCTTGCTTTGATTGACGGTAGCATTATAAGATGATCTCTCACTAAATTATCAAGAAGTGTTCTCCCTGAGTATGCACCGTTGCAAAAGTTCTTCGTGCTGAGACACCACGTGATGATCGGGTGTGATAGGCTCTACGTTCAAATACAACGGGTGCAAAACAGTTGCACACGTGGAATACTCAGGTTATACTTGACGAGCCAAGCATATACAGATATGGCCTCGTAACACGGAGACCGAAAGGTCGAGCGTGAATCATATAGTAGATATGATCAACATATTGATGTTCACCATTGAAAACTACTCCATCTCACGTGATGATCGGTTATGGTTTAGTTGATTTGGATCACGTGATCACTTAGAGGATTAGAGGGATGTCTATCTAAGTGGGAGTTCTTAAGTAAATTAACTGAACTTAAAAATTATCATGAACTTAGTACCTGATAGTATCTTGCTTGTTTATGTTGATTGTAGATAGATGGCTCGTGCTGTTGTTCCGTTGAATTTTAATGCGTTCCTTGAGAAAGCAAAGTTGAAAGATGATGGTAGCAATTACACGGACTGGGTCCGTAACCTGAGGATTATCCTCATTGCTGCACAGAAGAATTACGTCCTGGAAGGACCGCTGAGTGCCAGGCCTGCTGCAAGAGCAACACCAGAAGTTATGAACGTCTGGCAGAGCAAAGCTGATGACTACTCAATAGTTCAGTGTGCCATGCTTTACGGCTTAGAACCGGGACTTCAACGACGTTTTGAACATCATGGAGCATATGAGATGTTCCAGGAGTTGAAGTTAATATTTCAAGCAAATGCCCGGATTGAGAGATACGAAGTCTCCAATAAGTTCTATAGCTGCAAGATGGAGGAGAACAGTTCTGTCAGTGAGCATATACTCAAAATGTCTGGGTATAATAATCACTTGATTCAATTGGGAGTTACACTTCCGGATGATTGCGTCATTGACAGAATTCTCCAATCACTGCCACCAAGCTACAAGAGCTTTGTGATGAACTATAATATGCAAGGGATGAACAAGACTATTCCCGAGCTCTTCGCTATGCTGAAAGCTGCGGAGGTAGAAATCAAGAAGGAGCATCAAGTGTTGATGGTTAACAAAACCACTAGTTTCAAGAAAAAGGGCAAAGGGAAGAAGAAAGGGAACTTCAAGAAGAACGGCAAGCAAGTTGCTGCTCAAGAAAAGAAACCCAAGTCTGGACCTAAGCCTGAAACTGAGTGCTTCTACTGCAAGCAGACTGGTCACTGGAAGCGGAACTGCCCCAAGTATTTGGCGGATAAGAAGGATGGCAAGGTGAACAAAGGTATATGTGATATACATGTTATTGATGTGTACCTTACTAATGCTCGCAGTAGCACCTGGGTATTTGATACTGGTTCTGTTGCTAATATTTGCAACTCGAAACAGGGACTACAGAATAAGCGGACACTAGCAAAGGACGAGGTGACGATGCGCGTGGGAAACGGTTCCAAAGTCGATGTGATCGCGGTCGGCACGCTACCTCTACATCTACCTTCGGGATTAATATTAGACCTAAATAATTGTTATTTGGTGCCAGCGTTGAGCATGAACATTATATCTGGATCTTGTTTGATGCGAGACGGTTATTCATTTAAATCAGAGAATAATGGTTGTTCTATTTATATGAGTAATATCTTTTATGGTCATGCACCCTTGAAAAGTGGTCTATTCTTATTGAATCTCGATTGTAGTAATACACATATTCATAATGTTGAAGCCAAAAGATGCAGAGTTGATAATGATAGTGCAACTTATTTGTGGCACTGCCGTTTAGGTCATATCGGTGTAAAGCGCATGAAGAAACTCCATGCTGATGGGCTTTTGGAACCACTTGATTATGAATCACTTGGTACTTGCGAACCGTGCCTCATGGGCAAGATGACTAAAACACCGTTCTCCGGTACTATGGAGAGAGCAACAGATTTATTGGAAATCATACATACCGATGTATGTGGTCCGATGAATATTGAGGCTCGTGGCGGATATCGTTATTTTCTCACCTTCACAGATGATTTAAGCAGATATGGGTATATCTACTTAATGAAACATAAGTCTGAAACATTTGAAAAGTTCAAGGAATTTCAGAGTGAAGTTGAAAATCATCGTAACAAGAAAATAAAGTTTCTACGATCTGATCGTGGAGGAGAATATTTGAGTTACGAGTTTGGTGTACATTTGAAAAATTGTGGAATAGTTTCGCAACTCACGCCACCCGGAACACCACAACGTAATGGTGTGTCCGAACGTCGTAATCGTACTTTACTAGATATGGTGCGATCTATGATGTCTCTTACTGATTTACCGCTATCATTTTGGGGTTATGCTTTAGAGACGGCCGCATTCACGTTAAATAGGGCACCATCTAAATCCGTTGAGACGACGCCTTATGAACTATGGTTTGGCAAGAAACCAAAGTTGTCGTTTCTTAAAGTTTGGGGCTGCGATGCTTATGTGAAAAAGCTTCAACCTGATAAGCTCGAACCCAAATCGGAGAAGTGTGTCTTCATAGGATATCCAAAGGAAACTATTAGATACACCTTCTATCACAGATCCGAAGGCAGGACTTTTGTTGCTAAATTCGGAAACTTTCTTGAGAAGGAGTTTCTCTCGAAAGAAGTGAGTGGGAGGAAAGTAGAACTTGACGAGGTAACTGTACCTACTCCGTTATTGGGAAATAGTACATCACAGAAAACTGTTTCTGTGAGAACTACACCAATAAGAGAGGAAGTTAATGATGATGATCATGAAACTTTAGATCAAGATACTACTGTACCTCGTAGATCAACCAGAGTAAGATCCGCACCAGAGTGGTACGGTAATCCTGTTCTGGAAGTCATGCTACTAGATCATGATGAACCTACGAACTATGAAGAAGCGATGGTGAGCCCAGATTCCGCAAAGTGGCTTGAAGCCATGAAATCTGAGATGAGATCCATGTATGAGAACAAAGTATGGACTTTGGTTGACTTGCCCGATGATCGGCAAGCAATTGAGAATAAATGGATCTTTAAGAAAAAGACTGACGCTGATGGTAATGTTACTATCTACAAAGCTCGACTTGTCGCAAAAGGTTTTCGACAAGTTCAAGGTGTTGACTACGATGAGACTTTCTCACCCGTAGTGATGCTTAAGTCTGTCAGAATCATGTTAGCAATTGCCGCATTTTATGATTATGAAATTTGGCAAATGGATGTAAAAACCGCATTCCTGAATGGATTTCTGGAAGAAGAGTTGTATATGATGCAACCCGAAGGTTTTGTCGATCCAAAAGGAGCTAACAAAGTGTGCAAACTCCAGCGATCCATTTATGGACTGGTGCAAGCATCTCGGAGTTGGAATAAACGTTTTGATAGTGTGATCAAAGCATTTGGGTTTATACAGACTTTTGGAGAAGCCTGTATTTACAAGAAAGTGAGTGGGAGCTCTGTAGCATTTCTGATATTATATGTGGATGACATATTACTCATTGGAAATGATATAGAATTTCTGGATAGCATAAAGGGATACTTGAATAAAAGTTTTTCGATGAAAGACCTCGGGGAAGCTGCTTACATATTAGGCATAAAGATCTATAGAGATAGATCAAAACGCTTAATTGGACTTTCACAAAGCACATACCTTGACAAGATTTTGAAGAAGTTCAAAATGGATCAAGCAAAGAAAGGGTTCTTGCCTGTATTACAAGGTGTGAAGTTGAGTCAGACTCAATGCCCGACCACTGCAGATGATAGAGAGAAAATGAAAGATGTTCCCTATGCTTCAGCCATAGGCTCTATCATGTATGCAATGCTGTGTACCAGACCTGATGTGTGCCTTGCTATAAGTTTAGCAGGGAGGTACCAAAGTAATCCAGGAGTGGATCACTGGACAGCGGTCAAGAACATCCTGAAATACCTGAAAAGGACTAAGGATATGTTTCTCGTATATGGAGGTGACAAAGAGCTCACCGTAAGAGGTTACGTTGATGCAAGCTTTGACACTGATCCGGACGATTCTAAATCGCAAACCGGATACGTGTTTACTTTAAACGGTGGAGCTGTCAGTTGGTGCAGTTCTAAACAAAGCGTCGTAGCGGGATCTACATGTGAAGCGGAGTACATAGCTACTTCGGAAGCAGCGAACGAAGGAGTCTGGATGAAGGAGTTCATATCCGATCTAGGTGTCATACCTAGTGCATCGGGTCCAATGAAAATCTTCTGTGACAATACTTGTGCAATTGCCTTGGCAAAGGAATCCAGATTTCACAAAAGAACCAAACACATCAAGAGACGCTTCAACTCCATCCGGGATTTAGTCCAGGTGGGAGACATAGAGATTTGCAAGATACATATGGATCTGAATGTTGCAGACCCGTTGACTAAGCCTCTTCCACGAGCAAAACATGATCAGCACCAAGGCTCCATGGGTGTTAGAATCATTACTGTGTAATCTAGATTATTGACTCTAGTGCAAGTGGGAGACTGAAGGAAATATGCCCTAGAGGCAATAATAAAGTTATTATTTATTTCCTTATATCATGATAAATGTTTATTATTCATGCTAGAATTGTATTAACCGGAAACATAATACATGTGTGAATACATAGACCAACAGAGTGTCACTAGTATGCCTCTACTAGACTAGCTCGTTAATCAAAGATGGTTATGTTTCCTAACCATGAACAAAGAGTTGTTATTTGATTAACGAGGTCACATCATTAGTTGAATGATCTGATTGACATGACCCATTCCATTAGCTTAGCACCCGATCGTTTAGTATGTTGCTATTGCTTTCTTCATGACTTATACATGTTCCTATAACTATGAGATTATGCAACTCCCGTTTACCGGAGGAACACTTTGGGTACTACCAAACGTCACAACATAACTGGGTGATTATAAAGGAGTACTACAGGTGTCTCCAATGGTAGATGTTGGGTTGGCGTATTTCAAGATTAGGGTTTGTCACTCCGATTGTCGGAGAGGTATCTCTGGGCCCTCTCGGTAATACACATCACATAAGCCTTGCAAGCATAATAACTAAGATGTTAGTTATGACATGATGTATTACGGAACGAGTAAAGAGACTTGCCAGTAACGAGATTGAACTAGGTATTGGATACCGACGATCGAATCTCGGGCAAGTAACATACCGATGACAAAGGGAACAACGTATGTTGTTATGCGGTCTGACCGATAAAGATCTTCGTAGAATATGTAGGAGCCAATATGGGCATCCAGGTCCCGCTATTGGTTATTGACCGGAGATGTGTCTCGGTCATGTCTACATTGTTCTCGAACCGTAGGGTCCGCACGCTTAACGTTACGATGACAGTTATTATGAGTTTATGCATTTTGATGTACCGAAGGTTGTTCGGAGTACCGGATGAGATCACGGACATGACGAGGAGTCTCGAAATGGTCGAGACGTAAAGATTGATATATTGGAAGTCTACGTTTGGACATCGGAAGTGTTCCAGGTGAAATCGGGATTTTACCGGATTACCGGGAGGGTTACCGGAACCCCCCGGGAGCCAAATGGGCCTACATGGGCCATTGTGGAAAGGTGAAAGGGGCTGCCAAGGAGGGCTGTGCACCTCCCCCCCTCCCCTAGTCCTATTAGGACTAGGAGAGGTGGCCGGCCACCTCTCTCTCTTTCCCTCTCCCTTTTTCCCAAGGAGTCCTAGTTGGAATAGGATTGGAGGGGGGAGTCCTACTCCCGGTGGGAGTAGGACTCCTCCTGCGCCTCCCCTCTTTAGCCGGACAGCCCCCCTCCCTCCAACCTTTATATACGGGGGCAGGGGACACCCCAAGACACACAAATTGATCCTAGAGATCGTTCCTTAGCCGTGTGCGGTGCCCCCTGCCACCAAATTCCACCTCGATCATACCGTTACAGTGCTTAGGCGAAGCCCTGCGTCGGTAGTACATCAAGATCGTCACCATGCCGTCGTGCTGACGGAACTCTTCCTCGACGCTTTGCTGGATCGGAGCCCGAGGAACGTCATCAAGCTGAACGTGTGCTAAGAACTCGGATGTGCCGGAGTAACGGTGCTTGGATCGGTCGGATCGGGAAGAAGACGTACGACTACTTCCTCTATGTTGTGTCAACGCTTCCGTTGCGATCTACTAGGGTACGTAGATCAGACTCTCCCCCTCGTTGCTATGCATCACCATGATCTTGCGTGTGCGTAGGAAAATTTTTGAAATTACTGCGTTCCCGAACAACAAGACATTGCGCCACATCACTCCTTAGCCTTGGTACGATTTCTGGATCGATCACCTTCTGAGAGATTGCATTCAGGAATGCACATAGCTTCACAATGGCTAATCGGACGTTTTCCGGTAGAAGCCCCCTCAATGCAACCGGAAGCAGTTGCGTCATAATCACATGGCAGTCATGATACTTTAGGTTCTGAAACTTTTTCTCTAGCATATTTATTATTCCATTTATATTCGACGAGAAGCAAGTCGTGACCTTCATACTGAGCAAGCATTCAAAGAAGATTTCTTCCTCTTCTTTCGTAAGAGCATAGCTGGCAGGACTGAGGGAGTCCTGGATTAGGGGGTGTCCGGATGGCGGGACTATACCTTCAGCCAG
Source organism: Triticum monococcum (assembly GCA_034509565.1). Lineage (NCBI taxonomy): Eukaryota > Viridiplantae > Streptophyta > Magnoliopsida > Poales > Poaceae > Triticum > Triticum monococcum. Next base: position 634,908,718 of record CM067847.1, on the reverse strand, counting down.
ACTCCTAGACTATGAAGATACAAGATTGAAGACTTCGTCCCGTGCCCGGGAGGGACTTTCCTTGGCGTGGAAGGCAAGCTTGGCGATACGGATATGCAAATCTCCTACCATTGTAACTGACTCTATGTCACCCTAACCCTATCCGGTGTCTATATAAACCGGAGGGTTTTAGTCCGTAGGACAACATACACAACAACAATCATACCATAGGCTAGCTTCTAGGGTTTAGCCTCTCTGATCTCGTGGTAGATCTACTCTTGTACTACCCATATCATCAATATTAATCAAGCAGGACGTAGGGTTTTACCTCCATCGAGAGGGCCCGAACCTGTGTAAAACTGCGTGTCCCTTGCCTCCTGTTACCATCCGGCCTAGACGCACAGTTCGGGACCCCCCACCCAAGATCCGCCGGTTTTTGACACCGACATTGGTGCTTTCATTGAGAGTTCCTCTGTGTCGTCGCCGTCAGGCTTGATGGCTCCCACGATCATCAATAGTGATGCAGTCCAGGGTGAAACTTGTCTTCCTGGACAGATCTCTGTCTTCGGCGGCTTTGCACGGCGGGCCAATTCACTTGGCCATCTGGAGCAGATCGAAAGCTATGCCCCTGGCCGTCAGGTCAGATTTGGAAGTTTAAACTACACGGCTGACATCCACAGGGACTTGATCTTCGATGGATTCGAGCCACTGCCGAGCGCTCCGCACTGCCACGACGAGCATGATCTAGCTCTGCCGCCTAACAGTGCCTTGAAGGCGGCACCCGCATCGGCTTCGACCCTTAATTCGGAGCCAACCGTGCCGATCGAGGATGGGTGGTTGGACGCCGCCTCGGGGGCTGCGATACTAGCGGCGATCGAGCCGAACACCAGCCCCGCACTCCGCGAGACTCATGATTCCAAGGAGCCGGACTCCGGACCATTCGCGCCTCTGCCGATCGAATCCGATTGGACGCTGATCATGGAGTTTACTATCGCAGACATCTTTCAGCTCTCGCACTTTGGCGATATTATAAAATCACTAAAGTCTCTCTCTTTATCAGGAGAGCCCTGGCTGGACTACGGTCAGCGAGATTGGGATGCGGACGATGAAGAAATTCAAAGCCCACCCACCACCCACTTTGTAGGCACTGTCGACGATTTAACCGACATGCTTGACTTCGACTCCGCAGACATCGACGGGATGGACGCCGATGAAGGAGACGATGAAGAACCAGCACCTATTGGGCCCTGGAACGCCACCTCGTCATATGACGTATACATGGTGGACGCACCAAAAGATGACGACGAGGAGCGGAAGGATGCACCGAAGGCTTGTTCCCTCGAAAAGCAGTCAAAGCGACGACGCAAGCGCCGCCCCAAATCCCGCCTTGACAGAAATAGCGATCACACAGACCCAGCGCTGGAGCAGGGCGAACCGCTGCCGGACAACGGCAATCTGGATAATCAAACCGAACAGACAAATCCTATCAAGGATAATGGTCCGGACGACATAACGCCGGAGAGACACCCGGAGCAGCAAACTGCCCGTAAAAGGCTTGTTGCCACCGCAAGGAGCCTGAAAAAGTAGAAGCAAAGGCTCAAGGCCGTGCAAGACACACTCCAAAATAAGATGGAGTAAAATACTCAACACTGCAGCAAGGTACGGCGACAATCGCCCCTCCAAGTGCTACCCAAAGCGGAAGCTGCTACCCGAATTCGATGAGGAGGTCTCAGAACCCCCACAACCAAATATCAATGCAGCCACCGGGTTGCATAGACGACCCCTCTACCAAAACAGAGTGGCATACAATGCCACTCGCAATACAATACGCGACCCATGCGAGGGCTCGCACTCAAAGGACGGCGCAACCAGATCCATCTATGGACCACGCAAGCGCGCCCCAGCATACAATGCAACATAACAAACATCCGAACAACGTGGTACACCCAGCTACAGGGGTGCCGCACACCCCCTATGTTTCACCGATGAGGTGCTAGACCACGAATTTCCAGAGGGATTCAAGCCTGTAAACACAGAGGCATACGACGGAACAACAGACACTGGGGTCTGGATTGAGGACTACATCCTTCATATCCATATGGCTCGAGGAGATGATCTCCACGCCATCAAATACCTACCCCTCAAGCTCAAAGGGCCAGCTCGTCACTGGCTCAAAGGCCTCCCCGAAAGCTCCATTGGAAGTTGGGAAGAGCTCGAAGACGCCTTTCGGGCAAATTTTCAAGGGACTTATGTCCGACCTCCGGATGCGGACGATTTGAGTCATATAACTCAACAGCCTGGAGAGTCAGCCCGAAAGCTTTGGAACAGGTTTCTTACTAAAAAGTACCAGATTATCGACTGTCCGGATGCCGAGGCCTTGGCAGCTTTCAAGCATAGAGTCCGTGATGAATGGCTCGCCAGACACCTCCGCCAAAATAAGCCAAGAACGATGGCCGCATTAACGAACCTCATGACCCGCTTTTGCGCGGGTGAGGACAGCTGGCTAGCCAGATGCAACACCAGCGACCCAGTACATCTAAAGTTAGAGATGGAAACGGGAAATCACGGCGCAACAGCAATAACAAAAGCCGGAATAAAGAAGACAGCACGAAGGGCACGACAGTAAATGCCGGATTCAAAAGCTCACGGCCAGGTCAAAAGCCGCCCCCTAAAGGCACCAGGGATGAACTGTCCAGCCTCAACAAAATTCTGGACCAAGTATGTCAGATCCATAGTACCCCTGGTAAACCTGCTAATCATACCCACAGAGAATGTTGGGTCTTCAAGTAGTCCGGCAAGCTCAATGCCATACATAAGGGGGAGGATACACCAACTGAAGACGAGGACGAGCCTCCCAAGCAAGAAACGGCGGAACAAAAGAAATTTTCCACCAGAAGTCAAAACAGTAAACGTGTTACACGTGATCAAGGGAAAAAACAACACGGCACTCCCAGGAAAATATACCCAAGTGCCTTTCACCGCGAAGTCCTGCCACTGGTCGTCTCAACCGATCACTTTCGACCATCGCGATTACTCAACAAGTATCCGACACGTAGGATGGGCTGCCCTGGTATTAGACCCAGTAATTGGCGGATATCACTTCACACGAGTCTTGATGGATGGCGGCAGCAGCCTAAACTTAATATATCCGGGTACAATCCGCGGGATGGGGTTAGACCCAACACAAATTCTCCATAGCAATACTACCTTTAAAGGAGTAACGCCAGGCCCAGGGGCTCGTTGTACGGGCTCCTTCCTACTACAGGTTATATTCGGCTCTCCTGATAACTTCCGTCACGAGCATTTAACCTTCCACATCGCTCCGTTTCAAAGTGGCTATCAAGCACTGCTCGGACGCGAAGCTTTCGCTCGCTTTAATGCAATACCACACTACGCCTCCCTCACACTCAAGATGCCCGGTCCACGTGGCATCATTTCAGTGAATGGAAATATCAAGCGATCTCTGCGTGCCGAAGAGAGTGCAGCTACCGTGGAAGCCGCACACTAAAGGCGCCCGGACCAGTGAAAGCATCCAAATAGGTCGTCAAGACCTCAGACACAACTAAATATGTCCGGCGCCGCTATTTATACCGAATAAGTGGTCACACCCCTATTTGTCAATGCAAGGGGCTCAACGCGCGCAGACAAGTGGCAATTTCTTATCATCTTGAATTATACATCGTTTCTTTAAAAACTATCCTTTTTGCACGACAACTTTTTCACTTAACTTCCTCTCTTTTACGGACGATCATCGTGCTACACCCGTCCAAGATACGGCACAACAGAGACACAGGCGCAGACGTGCAGCAGGGACCCGCTCCAAGGATTCTTTTTAGATTAAGACCCTGCATAAACCTTTTTTACTGTCTCTTGTTGATACATATCCACCGTTGAGAAGGATGCTGACGTCTTGGCATGTGGCCACGCCAGAACAATGCACGTACCTGGACACAAGGGGCTTCTTACAAAGGCCATTATTTAGGCCCAGTTTGTACCACAAAGACCGAATAGCTTAGGGAGTGTTCGGCGTCGCGAGTTTGGCCCTATATGCATTAGCTCCAAATCATTGTCTTTGGTCAAATGTTGGGTTTGCCCGGCTCCTGTGTTTTGGTGCCTTACGTTCCGCTTCACCGGCTAAGGTAGCACTAGGAGAACTACTGCGATTGTGCCCTGGTTCATCCGGACGAGCACCTCAGTAGAGAAAGCCGAAAACTGACTGTCATGATATAGCGCTAGACTGGTCAACCACTCGATGACCTGTGGGAATGTTAGAATTCCTCCGCCTTAACGAAGGGCCGTTTTCCGGCCAGGCATGTACGCACCCCAGAACCGGGAGAGTGCGGAGCCACCAGGGGCTATCTAGTAGCCCCACTATCAAACTCCTATGGCTAAGTGAAAGTGCTAAAGCATTATAGTCCGGTTGCCTCGCTCGCTCCGCTATCACCTCCTTAATAGGACCAAGATATTGGGTTAAGTGTGCACGCATGTTTTTGCGAGCACCTCCGCATTATATGCATGGGGGTTGAAGCCGATGACTACAATCTTTCAGGTTATACACATGTATACATAAACGGCCGCCCAAGAGGCATCATATTACTATCAGGCAAAAGTATAAAAATAGCCTTATAAAAATTTATAAAAGCATTTCGCTTACAATGAGATTACATATCACTCAAACATAATATTTTTTGAGCACTGGGTCTCTATCAAACGGGCACTCTCAAGAACTTCTTCAAAGTAGTGCTCAGCAGCCTTTCGACCTATAGCCGAATCCCGCACTGCAACATTGGTAGCATCCATCTCCGCCCAGTATGCCTTAACACGGGCAAAGGCCATCCGTGCACCCTCTATGCACGCCGGCCTCTTCATCGCATTAATGCGTGGCACCACGTCAAGGAACTGCTGCACCAAGCTGAAATAGTTGTTCGGTTTTGACCTTTCCGGCCATAGCTGATCCACAATAGACCTCATGGAGAGTCCGGACAACCTATTTAGTTCGGCCCATTCGGCTAATTGGTCAGTTAATGAAAGTGGACGCTCGGGAGAATGGAATTGTCTCCAAAACAGCTGGTCTACTTCATGGTCCGTCTGACCCTGGAAGTACTTGGCCGCATCGGTAGCGCTTGCCGCCAAATCCATATACACATCCTCCAAACTCCACAGCTGATCCAGAGGGGCATACCGTGGATCTCCGAACTTCCTCCGCAACATAAAGGATTTCCCAGCTACAATATCCCCGGCTTCCCGCAGCTCCTCCTTCTTTGCCCTCATAGCAGAACAGAGGTCTTTTCTCGTCGTAGCAGCCTTCTCAAGGTTTGATGCCTTCGCTTGGTTTTCCTTTTCAAGAACCCGGCAATGGTCGGCGGCGGCTTTTAATTCTATGGCCATCTTGGCCATCTTGTCTCGGCTCTCGCCATGCGCGGCCTTCTTGGCTTGCAACTCTTCGGCCGCCTTCAAAGCAGCCGCATTACCCAACCTTGCTTGTTCCTTGGCTCGGGCAAGTTTTGCCCACAAGGCTTCAACAGTGGCAGCTCCATCTGCAGTCACAACATATTAAAGATGCTGGCATCATACTGCTCTTCCTATTGTGGCGTTTACCAGATAATGACACTTACCCTGTGCCTCGTCAAGCCTTTTGTTAACAAGCTCGATGTCGGCGTCTGCCACATCCAACTGCCGTTCTAAATGGGCAAACTCGCTAGTCCGGCTAGCCACCGGAGCTTCCATCACCTGCACATAGAGGCATTATGGTTATTACCTGGGAATATGATCCTCTGTTCATCGTCGTTTCCGACAACAACCAGAGTCTCAGGGGCTACTATCTACACAGGGCACACCTAGCATGTGCAGGACTATCATACATTCTTTTACATACCTCAAAGCCTGTCAGTAGACTCATAAAAGCTTCATGCAATCCTCTTTCGGCGGATGATATTCTCTCCATCACCGTATTCATCAGCACACGATGTTCATCTGAGATGGCCACTCGCCCCACCAACTCCCTCAGAACATTCGATCACACACTAAATGGTGTCGGACTCTTTTGTCTGCTCTCTTTGGGAGCTGGACACTAGGAGCTTCGGGGGTCAATGGGATTATCTTCTGGCCTCACCGGACTCGGAGAGGCCCTTCGCGACGACACTTCAGGGTCGCCCGCTTCCGGAGCGGAGGAGTCTGGAGGAGGCGTTTCACTCTCCATCATCTCTGTAAGAAGATCCCACAAAGACGAGCTCATTTGAGAGGGGCTAAGGCCCAAACTACAAAAATATATGCGGTGGTTATCTTCTCAGAAGAAAAAGATGGCATATCCATACTATTAAAGTATTTCGGGTCACTTACGACTCGCGGGAGAATTGATCCCCCCGCGGACTTTGTGCGGCAACGGCGCCCCCCAAGGTAGGACCCTCTGTGGGAGACTTCTTCTCCCGTTTGGAAGCTTCGGCTTCCGAATCCCTGGGTGCAGTCCTTTTCCTCTTCTGGTCATCTTCCTTCATGGAGACGCTCGCTCCCTCGGCTAGAATGGGAAGCGTTGGGGGCCCGCGTCCGTCCGCATTATCCTCCACAGTATCTTCCTTCAAGGGCTCCGGGCAAGGTGCGGTCTGGAGCATCTTTTCCAATACCGGATTTTCTAAACCCTCGGGGAGGGGGGCCGAACACTGAATCAACTTCGCCTTTGTTAACCAGTCCTGGTCAAAAAGCAAACTCTCAGAAATAACTTCATAACAAAGGAGAGATAGTATGTTCGGCCGGAAGATGCCTTACCTGTTCGGCGACGCGGTTACTACTCAGGCCCACGTCCTCAGTGATTCCCGGACACTCCACCTGAGGTCCGAAGAATGACTTGTACATCTCCTCGTGCGTCAGGCCGAGAAAATTTTCAATGACACGCGGTCCCTTGGGATTGAACTCCCATAGACGAAGAGGCCAGCGTTTGCAAGGCTAGACTTGACGAACCAGCATAACTTGTATTACCGCAACCAAACTGAAATCTCCATTGAAGAGATCGCAAATGCGTCTTTGCAGTATAGGCACGTCCTTCGCTGGACCCTAGCTCAGATCTCTGCTGATCCATGACATCAGTTGTGGTGGAGGGCCCGAGCGGAAAACAGGGGCGGCCGCCCACTTGGCACTTCTAGGAGCCGTGATGTAGAACCACTCCTGTTGCCACAATTCAGACACCTCTGGGATGGAACCTTTGGGCCACGGAGCTCCTGCCATCTTGCGTATTGAGGCACCTCCACACGCTGCATGTTGCCCCTCGATCATCTTCGGCTTCACTTCAAAGGTCTTGAGCCATAGGCCAAAGTGAGGGGTAACCCGGAGGAAGTCCTCGCACACGACAATAAATGTCGTGATATGAAGAAAAGAGTCCGGAGCTAGATCATGGAAGTCTAGCCCTTAATAAAACATCAGACCCCTGACGAAAGGATCCAGAGCAAGGCCTAGACCTCGGAGGGAGTGAGAGACGAACACGACGTTCTCGTTGGGTTCGGGGGTGGGAACGGCCTGCCCTCGGGGAGGCAGCCGATGCAAAATCTCGGCGGTCAGATATCTGGCCGCCCTCAACTTTTTGATGTCTTCTTCCATGACGGCGGAAGGCACCCATTGGCCTTGAAGGCTAGATCCGGACATGACTGAAGGTTCGGAGCACCTGACCTGAACTTCGGGCGTTTGAGCTTGAGGTGCGGGAAGGATTCGATTGAGCACGGGAGCGGAAAATAAAAGCCTTGTCCCCTTTATAAAGAGGGTGAATATCAAGCGCCCTCTCCGTGTCCGTTTGGACTTGCCTATGATCTAGGAGTCCTAGAAGCGGTTGGGTTACCCACGCCCGGATTGATGAGAATCCTGGAATAAGGGGACACGATCTCTGCTTTAACAAGACGTGCCGAGGAAAACGCCTCGCATGACGCGCTGAGGTGGGATCATGAAACGACTCGGATAAAGGCTTGGCCATGGTGTGTCACATTACAAAATACGTCAGCAGATTAGATTCGTGTAAATATTATTCTCCCTACGGCAATATGTGGAAACTTATTTTGCAGAGCCGGACACTATCTTTGTGTTCGAAATCTTCTATGAAGTACTTGGAGGAGGAACCCGCCTTGCAATTCCGAAGACAATCTACACGCCGGACTCGTCGTCTTTGAAGCCTGGTTCAGGGGCTACTGAGGGAGTCCTGGATTAGGGGGTGTCTGGATGGCCGGACTATACCTTCAGCCAGATTCCTGGACTATGAAGATACAAGATTGAAGACTTCATCCCGTGTCCGAGAGAGACTTTCCTTGGCGTGGAAGGCAAGCTTGGCGATACGGATATGCAGATCTCCTACCATTGTAACCGACTCTATGTAACCCTAACCCTATCCGGTGTCTATATAAACCGGAGGCTTTTAGTCCGTAGAACAACATACACAACAGCAATCATACCATAGGCTAGCTTCTAGGGTTTAGCCTGTCTGATCTCGTGGTAGATCTACTCTTGTACTACCCATATCATCAATATTAATCAAGCAGGACATAGGGTTTTACCTCCATCGAGAGGGCCCGAACCTGGGTAAAACTTCATGTCCCTAGCCTCATGTTACCACCCGGCCTAGACGCACAGTTCGGGACCCCCTACCCGAGATCCGCCGGTTTTGACACTGACAAGGACCTTTATACTACTTCGGAGGCATGCTGTCTTGTTTGTGCAAACGTTGCAGGTCCTCCCGTGCCTCAGGTGTATCTTTTGTCTTCCCATACACGCCCAAGAAGCCTAGCAGGTTCACGCAAAGGTTCTTCGTCACGTGCATCACGTCGATTGAAGAGCGGACCTCTAGGTCTTTCCAGTAGGGTAGGTCCCAAAATATAGATTTCTTCTTCCACATGGGTGCGTGTCCCTCAGCGTCATTCGGAACAGCTAGTCCGCCGGGACCCTTTCCAAAGATTACATGTAAATCATTGACCATTTCAAATACGTGATCACCGGTACGCTTGGCGGGCTTCTTCCGGTGATCTGCCTCGCCTTTGAAATGTTTGCCTTTCTTTCGACATTGATGGTTGGTCGGAAGAAATCGACGATGGCCCAGGTACACATTCTTCCTGTATTTGTCCAGGTATATACTTTTAGTGTCATCTAAACAGTGCGTGCATGCGTGGTATCCTTTGTTTGTTTGTCCTGAAAGGTTACTGAGAGCGGGCCAATCATTGATGGTCATGAACAGCAATGCCTTTAGGTTAAATTCCTCCTGTCTATGCTCATCCCACATAGGTACACCGTTTCCATTCCACAGCTGTAAAAGTTCTTCAACTAATGGCCTTAGGTACACATCAATGTCGTTGCCGGGTTGCTTAGGTCCTTGGATGAGAACTGGCATCATAATGAACTTCCGCGTCATGCACATCCAAGGAGGAAGGTTATACATACATAGAGTCACAGGCTAGGTGCTGTGATTGCTGCTCTGCTCCCCGAAGGGATTAATGCCATTCGCGCTTAAAGCAAACCATACATTCCTTGGGTCCTTTGCAAACTCATCCCAGTACTTTCTCTCGATTTTTCTCCACTGCGACCCGTCAGCGGGTGCTCTCAACTTCCCGTCTTTATTCCGGTCCTCACTGTGCCATCGCATCAACTTGGCATGCTCTTCGTTTCTGAATAGACGTTTCAACCATGGTATTATAGGAGCATACCACATCACCTTTGCAGGAACCCTCTTCCTGGGGGGCTCGCCGTCAACATCACCAGGGTCATCTCGTCTGATCTTATACCGCAATGCACCGCATACCGGGCATGCGTTCAGATCCTTGTATGCACCGCGGTAGAGGATGCAGTCATTAGGGCATGCATGTATCTTCTCCACCACCAATCCTAGAGGGCATACGACCTTCTTTGCTGCGTATGTACTGTCGGGCAATTCGTTAATCTTTGGAAGCTTCTTCTTCAATATTTTTAGTAGCATCTCAAATCCTTTGTCAGCCATAGCATTCTGTGCCTTCCACTGCAGCAATTCCAGTATGGTACCGAGCTTTGTGTTGCCATCTTCGCAATTGGGGTACAACCCTTTTTTGTGATCCTCTAACATGCAATCGAACTTCAGCTTCTCCTTTTGACTTTCACATTGCGTCCTTGCATCGACAATGACCCGGTGGAGATCATCATCATCGGGCACATCGTCTGGTTCCTCTTGATCTTCAGCAGCTTCACCTGTTGCAGCATCATTGGGCACATCGTCTGTTTCCTCTTGATCTTCACCAGCTCCCCCCGTTGTAGCATCATCGTATTCAGGGGGCACATAGTTGTCATCGTACTCTTCTTCTTTGCCGTCTTCCATCATAACCCCTATTTCTCCGTGCCTCGTCCAAACATTATAGTGTAGCATGAAACCCTTGTAAAGTAGGTGGGAGTGAAGGATTTTCCGGTTAGAGTAGGACCTCTTTTTCCCACATTTAGTGCATGGACAACACATAAAACCATTCTACTTGTTTGCCTCAGCCGCATTGAGAAACTCATGCACGCCCTTAATGTACTCGGAGGTGTGTCTATCACCGTACATCCATTGCCGGTTCATCTGCGTGCGTTATATATAATTAAGTGTCCAAATTAATAGAAGTTCATCATCACATTAAAACCAAAGTACATACATAGTTCTCATCTAACAACATATAGCTCTCCAGAGAATCTAATTAATTAAACCATAGATTGAAACTATGTAAAACATTTCAATGCGAAAACAAATGCGATCATAATCGCAACCAAGGTAACAATTGATCTAACGGCATAATGATACCAAGCCTCGGTATGAATGGCATATTTTCTAATCTTTCTAATCTTCAAGCGCATTGCATCCATCTTGATCTTGTGATCATCGACGACATCCGCAACATGCAACTCCAATATCATCTTCTCCTCCTCAATTCTTTTTATTTTTTCCTTCAACAAATTGTTTTCTTCGTCAACTAAATTTAACCTCTCGACAATAGGGTCGGTTGGAATTTCCGATTCACATACATCCTACATAAATAAAATCTATGTCACGTTGGTCGACATAATTTTCATAAACAATATATGAACCAATAGTTATAAAGATAATACATATACCACATCCGAATCATAGACACGACGAGGGCCGACGGGGGCGGATACCAAAACCATCGCACTATATAAGATGCAATAATAAAAGTAAGAAAATAATACAAGTATCTATGTAATCATACAAGTAAGAATATTTTTTCCTTTCAAAAAGAAGATAAGAACAAGAGGCTCACCACGGTGGTGCCGGCGATGAGCTCGGCGCGGGTGATCGACGGCGGTGAAGACGGGGACGGGGCGTGACGGACCGCTAAACCTAGACAAATATTGAGGAAAATGGAGCTTGAAGGTCGAGCTTGGAGAGGAGAAAGCTTATGTAGTGTGGCTCGGGCATTCCATCGAACACATTGTGTGCATAGGAGGTGAGCTAGAGCACCACCAAGCCCTCTGCCCCTCGGCCAGAAACAAACAGAGCACTGTGCTCTGCTCTTACGCGAGGGGTATATATAGGCACCTCATTGGTCCCGGTTGGTGGCATGAACCGGGACTAAAGGGGAGCCTTTGGACCCGGTTCATGCCACCAACCGGGACCAATGGTGGTGGGCCAGGAGCGAGGCCATTGGTTCCGGTTCGTCCCACCAACCGGGACCAAAAGGTCTAGACGAACCGGGACCAATGGCCCACGTGGCCCAGCCGGCCCGCTGGGCTCACGAACCGGGTCCAATGCCCCCATGGATCCCGGTTCTAGACTGAACCGAGACTAATTGGCTGACCCGGCCTAGACCGTTGCCCCCTTTTCTACTAGTGTTCTGTAGCGACCCGACCCGAATGGATCAAGTCTCTGTGCTTATGTGTCATCCCTGGATCAGTATGCTGACACACACAGTACTCGAAGGATTTATAACAGTGGTAAATCACATGTATAAAGTAATGTAAATACTATTACCTCAATCCATATAGCGGAAGCAACAAGGTTGTGGATTCCCATCAACACCAACGGCAAAGTTGAGTGTAGAAATCATAACCCTAACGTATCACTTACTCGTCGTAAGAAACCTGCAACATGAGACGTTGCAGCCCGAAAACGGGTCAGTACATTGAATGTACTGGCAAATTCACACCATAGAAAATGATGAATAAAGGATATCACTACATGCATATCTGGCTGGTGGATAAGCTCTATGGTTATAAGGTTTTTGCGAAAAGCCAATTTTTCCCTACTACAAAGGAATAAATTTTATTTAGCTATCATGGTGGTTGTTAAACATTGAGAATGGTTGATAGCATTCTCAATCCCAATTAAAAGTAATCATTAAAACCCAATAATTTAATTAAAGTAACATGATGAGATCAACAGGATAATCCAAGAACTAGATACTCAAATTGTCCATAACCAGGGACACGGCTAATCATGATTAGTTTGTATACTCTGCAGAGGTTTGCGCACTTTTCCCCACAAGACTCGATCGCCTCCGTTGGATTTCTCGCACTACATGGTGTTTGAGAAACGAATGACCGAGACATGGTCTTTCAGAAGCGCTAGCACCTTACAACGGAGTAGACCGTACCACCTACAACCCCTACATCTGCTAGTCTACCCCTATAAGAGTTCGCACGACTTAATCAACTATGCCAGAGCCCATAATGGCTTGTGGCTGCACACGTAAGTATTTAGCATGAAAAATCTTACTTATGATCCCTTTGAGCCTGGGTGGCGGTCCAAAATAAAAATAGGCAAGTCCTGATAGACATCAGGTGCCTCAATCCACCCAGATGTGTGTTTAAGTTGCCACCTTAGGTAAACCATTAAAATTATCAATCTCACCTCTGTCATGGATATCACTCACCCAATCCACGTCTACTAGCATAGCATGGCATAATAAGCAAACGTAGAAGTAACTCCCAAGGGTTTCATAGTAACAGGTAATAGGTACTACCTCATCTACTTCCCATCCCACAACTTCATTAGATCCTAATCATGCAATGTGTGAGGATGGATCTAATGCAATAAAACTGGGTTGTAGAAAAGGTATGATCAAAGTGTGAACTTGCCTACAATGTTGATGAAGATGATGCGCACTCAAAACTCTTGATAGATCTACTTGTCACACTCCGGTCAATCTATCGTAATCAAGCAATTGTAACAACACCATAAGTACTCATCTAAGGCACGGGTAAAACTCGAACAAGAGAACGAACCAGAAAGTTCAACTTAAGAACTCCGGTTGCAAAGAAAGAAAGAACCGACAAACGACGACAGAAAACAACTCGGTTCTAGCAAGTTGAAACTAGGTCAAATTTTACCGTAGCAAAAACTTGTTTAAGTTGATTAGACAGAACGGCGGTTTCGAGACGAAACTCCAGGCGCTTGAATCACCTGATTCCGAGAAACGAGCGGGAAGAAAAACTAGAACGAAGATCGGATCTGAGATCGCGATCGCGGAATAAATCCGACGAAAAGAAAAGAAAAAGAAGAACGGTTAAACGAACGGACGTTCGTTAACCTAGAAGAATCCGGTGATCACGTTCGTTGAGACGAACGGTTCGAAAGAAGAACGAAAACCGATCTAGGGTTCTCGGGAAAGAAATCGGAACGAAAAACCGATCTAGAAAACTAGAACGGTTTAGCGAAGAACCGGAAAGAAAACGAATCGGAAGAAACGGAACAATCTAGAAGAAAACCGATCCGAGGGAAAAGAAGAGACGCGGCGCGGTACCTCCGGCGAGGTCTCCGGCGAACGGGGGCTCCGGCGGCGGCGCGGTGACGCAGGGCGGCGGCGGCGCGGTGACGCATGGCGGCGGCGGTGTATGGCGGCGGCGGCACTAGGGCGCGGGGTGGCGGTGTTGGGCGCGGCGGTGGCAAGATGCGGCGGCGGCGCGGGTGTGGGGTGCGGCGCGGGGCGGGCGGCTTTGGGCGGCGCGCGGGTGATGCAGGGCGCGGCCCGGTGTGCTTGGGGCTTTGGGGCTTTGGATTTGATGTGTTTAGGGGGTGGGGTGGGGTGGGAGTATTTATATTGGGGAGGGGAGAGAAAACTTGATGTAGGGGTCAAGGAAATAGACTAGGAATAGGAAAGAAAAGAGGAAAAAGATCTAGAAAAAAACGAACGTAGATGAATCCTACTAGGACTCTAAAAGACAACGACGGCGGCGTCCTCTTCCTACGCCTGGGCGCGGTGCTAGCGACGGCCTTGGCCTGGCCGGCCGCTGGCGGTGCGGTGCGGTGGCTTGGGGCTTAGGCCCAAGGCGCTGGTCTATATTTTTTTTTATTTTTTTAAATGGTTCCGCGCTCGAAAAAAAACAAAAAGAGGTCTAAACGAACTCCAAATCTAATAAAGTAAATTTTCTCCCACTCCTAAAAATGAGCCGAACAAAATGAACTTTTCTCCGGGCCTAAAATACAATTTTCGAAAACGCGCATTTTTCCCTATCCAGATAAACACGCACAACAAACAGCGGAAAACAAAATTTGATCTATTTATTAAATCCTCATTTTTCCTAAATTTTGGGAAAGTCATATTATTCCCTCTCATATAATTTGACATCGGAAAAATATTTGAAGATAAAATAAATAAATCAAACGACCCTCTTTCAAAATTTGAGAAAACTCCCAACTCATATTTCATATAATTTGAAGAAGTCATTTTATCTTCTCTCGTGAAAATCATTGAGTTGCATAGAGTTGCAGAATTGGAAATATTTTCCAAATGAAATTCAAATGTTTTCAGCACCCCTTGTCATTTAAATAAATGGAAGAAGTCATGTCATCTTCTCTCCAGGGTTTCGTGGTGAAAAGAATTTGAATTTACGGAGATCAAAAAGTGTTGGGGTAAATGGCCATGGGTAGCCCAGCCGGCTTCCCCTGGCCCCTCAGAAAAATTATGAGCCCATCCGGCTCATAAGGAGACTCAAGACCTGGGCCGCCTCCCCCTAGCCGACTGCCATCCTAGCCGGCTTGGGGGGCGGCCCGCCCTTTTTACCCCCATGAAGAAAACTGTGGAGGGCCGGCTACGGCAGGGCCGGCTATGGCACGGCCGGCTACCGCCGGGCCGGCTCCGATAAAGCAGTCAACGCCGTACCCGTGATGTACGCGTCCACTCTACGATGATGAAGCGGGGCGTGGCTACAGTGGAGCCTGCCACCCCCAAACCCCGGAGCACGCCTGGTGCAGCGCGTCGTGCGGGCCGCTGCGGCCCGCCCGGCGCGGCACTGTAGCCACGGCGGCTCTGACACCGTCCACGACGGGCCGCCAGCGTGGCCCCCGAGGCGGCGGGCCCCTTCGGGCAGAGAGATGCCGAAGGCGGCCACACCCCCTCTCAAGCTGGCGAGACAGAGGGCCGGCTTCGCGTAGCCGGCCTGCCGCCTTCCTCGAAAGAGACGCCCATTAAGGAGACAAGGTGCGGCGGGGCTACAGTAATCGCCCGCCAGGGCGGCGTTACTGTAGCCACGCTTATCCCGACCAAGCCTGCGCCAACAAACACGGAGCAACAGTAACCGGCCGCCGACAAGACCCTGGCCGGTGGGGCCGGCCTGTCGACCCAGGAGCCGGCAGTCGGCGGGACCCACCAGCCGGCGGGCCCCAGAAGCCGGCGGAGAAGCCGGCGAGCATAGTCACCGACAGCTGGGCCCCACGCCCAGTCGGATTACCATTGTACCCCCGGGTGGTAGGCCTATATAAACCCCCCTGGTGCACCCATGCAAAGGGTTGGACTCTCTTTCTAGACATAGACACTTACAAGGAGAAGAAGCAGGCTGAGCTAAGCTCTTCTTCCTCCTTCCGCCCCCAAACAGCTCAAGGAGCATTGTAGCCACCTGTGAACTTAGTAACCATGCGGAGACCCCGCAGAGCAGCAGTAGGGGTGTTATCTCCCCGCAGAGCCCTGAAGCTGGGTAAGATTCGCCGGCGTGCATGTCTACACCTCATCCCATTTCCAGGCACCAGCGACGTTCTATTGGCCCCCGCAATGATAAGCCACCCGTTGGCATATGTCGATCCTACCACCCGACATTTGGCGCCCACCGTGGGGCCAGGTGCACCGTCGTCCGGAGACCTGTTCTGGACGGGAACCTTTTCCTTCCTCGCGGGCGCAGCCAGCCTGGCTCGCCCGATGGCGCTTGCCGCGACGCGCTGCATGGCGTCGCTGACGCCTGCGCGGCTAGCGGCCTCGCCAGCCTCTTCGACAAGGCCCGCATCTCCGACGAGCTCGCTTCCGATGCGGGCACAGATCACCTCGCCAACCTCCTCGGCCAGCTCCACGTCTCCGGCGAGCCCGCTGCGGACTTGGAGTCGGTTGGCTCCATCGACCCGATGCCCGTCGACTCCGACGCGGCATCCTACGACACCTTCCCCACCAACGTCACGGTCTACAACGACCCGCTCCCTCCGGCTGGCGATCGCGATTCTGACGCCCCCAAGGTGATGGTTATCGGCCTCGACGGCCCGACTGATGAGGGCACCCGCGACTCCCCGCGCGCGGCGGCCCAAGACTTGTCCGTCCCCCTTCCGGCTGACGCCAGCGACGAAGTTCTGGAGGCACGCCGCCTCGCCCTCCTCGCGGAGGGCCGGCGGCTGGCCTCCGTAAGACGCCTCACCGAGGCCTACCAGCGCGAAGCTGACCGCGCCGCCTTCGGCACGCCGGCTCCGGCTGGCCCTAGCCGGGCCGGCGCTGTCAGGCAACGCGGCGCCGTCATCGCCGACACGCTTGGGGTGGATCGCCCGGTCTACGCCACCCCGCTCGAGAATCTGCACGCCGCCCAGGCGGCCGTAGACGAGCTAGACGGCTTGGAAGCCGAAGATCTCCCTCATATGACGCGGCGCATCCAGCAACTAACCGATGCGGCCGCGCGGCGGCACGAGGCCGACGCCTGCGCGGGGAGCCCTCCCCCGCGCCGCGAGCACGGCGCGACCTCCCGGTCGCCGACCACCAGCTACACCCGCGCGCGGCGCGAGAAAGAGCCGGCTTCCAGCCGAAGCCGGACCCAAGTCTCCATCGAGCGAGACGCGGACGGCCGCCCCCGAGCCATGGAATGGCGGGGCTCCCCGCCTCCGCCTCGAGCTCGCGGAGAAAGATATCCTACCCCGCCTCCAGTGGCTCACCCGACTCTCAGCGGCCGGCTTGGTCGCCGGAAGGGAATCGGCGAAAACGACGCCCGCCACCGGATCGACCGCCTGGCCCGATCCCTGGCGCTAGAAGAAGAAGACGATTTCGGCCCGCCTTGCTTCGGCCCCCGCATCCGCGACGAGCCCTTCCCCAAAGGGTTCTCGCTCCCAAGAGACACACCCAAGTACAACGGCTCGGTGAAGCCGGAAGACTGGCTGACCGACTACTCCACAGCCGTCAGCATCGCCAACGGCAACCGGCGCGTCGCCGTAAAGTACGTGCCCCTCATGCTGCAAGGCACGGCGCGGACTTGGCTTAACAGCCTTAAGCCGCTCAGCATCAACAGCTAGGTGGACTTCACTGAAGCTTTCGTTCGCAACTTCACCAGCACCTACAAGCGGACTCCCAAGCCCAGACAGCTCTCCCTGTGTGTACAGGGCCCAGCCGAGTCCACTCGCGACTACCTGACGCGTTGGGCCGAGCTCCGCAACTCCTGCGAGGGGGTGCACGAGGTGCAAGCCATCGAATACGTCACAGCCGGGTGCCGAGAGGGCACCCTCCTCAAGCACAAGCTTCTCTGCGATGAGCCGACTACCCTCGACGAGCTCCTAAACATCGCCGACAAGTACGCCACCGCCGACTCCTCGATGAAGACCGAGCTCCGGGTAGACGCATCCGGAAATGTTCTCAATCCGGCGCCCAAAGCGCCGGCTGGAGACGGCGGCCGACGCCAACACCAGAACGATCAAAAACGCAAGGGCCCTGCGCTGCCTTCCGCCAGTCGGTAGGTGGCCACGGTCGAAGACGCACCACCTGAAGGGCGGCCCGCACCCAAGAAGCCCAAGGGCGGCAGGCCGGCTTGGCAGCCGGCCTTCTCCTACGAGCAAACCCTTGATGCCCCGTGCAAGTCCCACAGCGGCGCGAAGCCGTCCAACCACACGACCCGCAAATGCAACTGGCTCGCCCGAATCTCGAAGGGCGAGGGGCTCGTGCCGACTCCGCCTGCCGGCCCGCCGCTGCCGGCTCCGCCGCCCAAAGCCGCCCGGCCCGCGGTCGACGCCGTGCAGGACGAGTTCCCCAACGAGCAAGCGTCTTATGTCGTCTTCACGAGCCAGCCCGAAGACCGGCGCAGCAAGCGCCGAGAGCAACAGGAGGTCAACATGGCCGCCACCAGCCCAGCCGGCCACATGCACTGGTCGGAGAAACCCATCGGCTGGAGCCGGGCCGACCACCCGGAGGTGATGCCATCCCCCGGCTCCTACGCGTTGGTCCTGGAGGCCACCCTCGCAACGGATATGCGCGCCGCACGCTTCTCCCGCGTGCTGATCGACGGCGGAAGCAGCATCAACATCTTGTACCGCGACACCATGGAGAAGCTGGGCGTCAAGGCCAAGCAACTTGCGCCGACTCGAACGGTGTTCCACGGCATCGTACCCGGATTGTCTTGTGCCCCCATCGGCAAGCTCAAGATCGATGTACTCTTTGGGGGCAAGGATCATTTCCGCCGGGAAGCAATATGGTTCGAGGTGGTGGACCTGGAGAGCCCTTATCATGCCTTGCTTGGCCGACCCGCCTTGGCCAAGTTCATGGCAGTCCCCCACTACGCTTACCTCAAGATGAAGATACCGAGCTCAAAGGGTGTCATCACCATCGCTGGCGACTACAAGAAGTCCGCCGACTGCGCCGCGGCCAGCAGCCGGCTGGCCGAATCCCTCGTGATTGCAGCCGAGAGGAAGACGCTGGACCGGGTCGTGGCCCTGGCCAGCAAGCAGCTAAACCAACCCGCCGACTCCAAGGAGTACGATGCCCAAGGATCTTTCCAGTCGGCCAAGGAAACCAAGAAGATACAGCTCGACCCCGAGCACCCCGAGAGGTTTGCCGTCATTGGGGCGAGCCTGGATAGCAAATAGGAAGGCGAGCTCGCCGATTTCCTCCGTGAGAATCGGGATATCTTTGCATGGTCCCCCAAGGACATGCCGGGTGTTCCGAAGGATTTCGCCGAGCACAAATTGCACGTGCAGGAGGATGCTAAACCAGTCAAGCAGCCCCTCCGCCGACTGTCAGAAGAGAAGAGAAGGATCATAGGGGAGGAGATAGCCCGGCTCCTCGCAGCCGGCTTCATCATGGAAGTCTTCATCCCCGAATGGCTCGCGAACCCGGTTCTCATGCTGAAAAAGAATAACAAGTGGCGCATGTGTATAGATTACACGAGCCTCAACAAAGCCTGCCCAAAAGATCCCTTCGCTCTGCCCCGGATTGATCAAGTGATAGACTCCACAGCCGGATGCGAGCTGTTGAGCTTTTTGGATGCCTACTCTGGATACCACCAGATCAAACTGAACCCGGATGACCAACTGAAGACCGCCTTCATCACGCCGTTTGGAGCCTTCTGCTACCTGACTATGACGTTCGGCTTGAGGAATGCCGGCGCCACTTTTCAGCGTTGCATGCAGAAGTGCCTCCTCACGCAGCTCGGCAAGAACACCCACGTTTACGTGGATGATGTTGTGGTGAAGATGGAGAAGCATGGCACTCTGCTGGAAGACTTGAAGGAGACATTCGAGAACCTGCGGCGGTTCCGGATCAAGCTCAACCCAGAGAAATGCGTGTTCGGAGTGCCAGCCGGCCAGCTCCTAGGCTTTCTGGTCTCTGAACGCGGCATAGAGTGCAACCCTGTGAAGATCAAGGCCATCGAGAGGATGGCGGTCCCAACCAAGCTCAGAGAGATTCAGAAGTTCACCGGGTGCCTGGCCTCTCTTAACCGCTCCATCAGCCGGCTTGGAGAAAAAGCTCTCCCCCTCTACCGCCTCATGAAGAAGAGCACTCACTTTGAGTGGAACGACCAGGCCGACCAAGCTTTCCACGAGCTGAAGAAAATGCTGTCCACGCCGCCTGTCTTGGCGGCACCGACTGAGAAGGAGCCCATGCTCCTATATATTGCCGCCACTAGCCGGGTGGTCAGCACCGTCATTGTGGTCGAATGCCCCGAAGAAGGCCGAGCCCAGCCGGTCCAGAGGCTGGTTTATTACCTGAGCGAGGTGCTATCCACCTCGAAACAAAATTACCCGCACTATCAGAAGATGTGCTATGGCGTGTACTTCGCCGCCAAGAAGCTGAAGCCGTACTTTCAAGAACATCCCATCACGGTCGTATGCACTGCCCCGCTTGCCGACATCATAGGCAGCCGGGATGCATCCGGTCGGGTGGCCAAATGGGCCATCGAGCTGGCCCCCTACACCATCTTCTACCAACCCCGCACCGCCATCAAGAAGCAAGCGCTGGCCGACTTCCTCGTCGACTGGGCCGAGACCCAGTACTTACCACCGGCGCCCGACTCCACCCATTGGCGCATGCACTTTGACGGATCGAAGATGCGTACCGGCTTGGGAGCCGGCGTCGTCCTTACTTCTCCAAAGGGTGACAAGCTCAAATACACGCTGCAGATCCACTTCGCCGCCTCCAACAACGTAGCCGAGTACGAGGCGCTCATACATGGGGTCCGGCTTGCCAAGGAGCTTGGTATTCGTCGGATGCTGTGCTATGGCGACTCGGATTTGGTGGTGCAGCAGTCTTCTGGCGACTGGGACGCCAAGGACGCGAACATGGTGAGCTACCGTTTCCTAGTGCAGCAAATCAGCGGATACTTCGACGGGTGTGAGTTCCTTCATGTGCCGCGAGCCGACAACGAGCCAGCAGATGCCCTGGCCCGAATAGGCTCCACGCGGCAAGCAATACCAGCCGGCGTCGCCCTGCAGCGCCTCCTCAAGCCTTCAATCAAGCCGTCTCCGGAATCCGACTCCATTTTCATGCCGCCTAACCCCGAGGGGGCCGGGCCCGGCTCGAAGAATCAAGCAGCCGGCCCGGGGACTTCAATATTCGGCCCGGGGACTGCCGCACCTGGCCCGGGGAATGCAGTAGCCGGCCCGGGGACTGCAGTAGCCGGCCCGGGGACTTCTTCAGCACAGGAAGCGGCGGCCGACTCCAGCGCTGCACTGCCCAACCCGCCCACCCTGGTGGCTCTGGCCACATTGGTGGCTGAGTAGTTCGCCGCCCCATCATGGGCCCAAGCCATCCGCAACTTTCTAGTGAACCATGACCTGCCGGCTGACAAAAACGAAGCAAGACAAGTTCAGCGCCGGGCTGGAGCATACACAATCGTCAACAAAGAGCTTGTCAAGCGCAGCGCCACCGGAGTCTTGCAGCGATGCGTCGAGCAGGAGAAAGGCATCGCGATCCTCAGGGATATACACCAAGGAGAATGCGGCCACCACGCCGCATCAAGATCACTGGTCGCCAAAGCCTTCCGCCACGGTTTCTTCTGGCCGACTGCTTTGGACGACGCCAAAGAGCTAGTCAAACACTGCAAAGGCTGCCAGCTTGTCAGCTCGCAGCAACACATGCCGGCTTCAGCACTCAAGACCATTCCCATCACCTGGCCCTTTGCCGTCTGGGGATTGGATATGGTGGGCCCATTCAAGACGGCGCGCGGCGGCATGACACATTTGCTCGTCGCCGTTGACAAATTCACCAAGTGGATCGAGGCGAAGCCGATCAAGAAGCTGAATGGGCCGACTGCAGTGACCTTCATTGCAGATATAACAACCCGGTACGGCGTACCGCACAGCATCATCACCGACAACGGCACGAACTTTGCCAAAGGTGCCCTGGCACGGTTCTGCGCTGCGCAAGGTATCCGGCTGGACCTTGCGTCAGTCGCCCACCCGCAGTCAAACGGCCAAGTGGAGCGAGCAAATGGCCTCATTCTGTCCGGCATCAAGCCTCGACTGGTCGTACCCCTGGAGCGTTCAGCCGGCTGCTGGCTCAATGAGCTGCCGGCTGTCCTATGGAGTCTGCGCACTACTCCCAACAGATCAACCGGCTTCACTCCCTTCTTCCTTGTATATGGTGCCGAGGCGGTCATCCCCACAGACATCGAGTTCGACTCGCCTCGGGTAACCATGTACACGGAAGCGGAAGCCAAAGAAGCACGAGAAGACGGCGTCGACCTGCTGGAAGAGGCCCGGCTGTTAGCCCTCAGCCGGTCCGCCATCTACCAGCAGGGACTGCGCAGCTACCATAGCCGGAGGGTCCGCCCAAGATCCTTCCAGGAGGGCGACCTTGTGCTCCGGTTGATCCAGCGAACATCCGGCCAGCACAAGCTCGCAGCCCCCTGGGAAGGCCCCTTCATCATTAGCAGAGCCTTGGGCAACGACGCCTACTACCTCATCGACACGCAGAAGCCGAAGGCACGCAAGAGAGACGACTCCGGCAAGGAGTCGGAGCGACCATGGAACGCAAATCTCCTTCGGAAGTTTTACAGTTAAAGCGCAGTATGTGTCATGCCCACTTTTGTATTTAGTATGATACAGTAGGCTCCCCGAGAAAGTCTCAGGGACTGCCACTCGTTGTTTTATGAATGAAAGTTATCATGCGTATGATATTACCTTTTCATTTATTTTGTCCGGTACCGGGTCCGACGAGTCGGCCCGGGGACTGGCCGACTAGAGTTATATTAAGAGCCCTACCCGCAGTCAGACAAGTAATGTGCCGACACCCAGGCTTGGCTCTTGTCGAAACCGCAGCTCGAAGAACCGACTGCCCGGCTGGCAAGAGCCACTAGCCGGAAAGGGTACCCACATGAAAAACGGCTAGGGACCAAACAGGCTCGCATATATAACAAAAGTCGGATGACTGCCTCACACCGACCGACTACCAGAGTAGCCGGCCGGCCGGCTTACATTCAGTCTACTTCAAATCCAAGAAAACTCAAGTACTTGCCTTCCCAAAGAGGGAAGGCGGCAAAGGAAAGAGCCTAAGGACAAAAAGTACACTCGGATGAACGCCAACACATGCATATATTAATATATTACACAAAAAGCCTCCAGAGAGGTTGACACCCAGCATTGTTCGATACACCCCCAGTGGGTGGAATTGCAGAAACTTAAATTTGTCCAAAAAGAAAGACAGGGACAAAAAGAACGGCAGATCAAGCCGGCGGGGCCGCAGACGAGCTGGGTTAGGTGGCGGAAGTAGTCGCACCGGCTGGAGGAGCGGCCGGCTGGGCAACCTCGGCTTGATCGTCGTCTCCGGCAGAGGGCGCGCTCCTGCGTGGCTCGTTGCTAGAGGCACAATCGGCTGGGGGACGGTCGGCCGCCCCACCAGTCGGCTCGGCGTCTTCGCTGTCCTCCTCCTCGCCGTCCTCGCCCTCATCGCTGGAGGCGATCTCTTCCGCCGAGTCCTCACCGTCCGCCGGGTTCAGCCCGAACCATTCCTCCGGCTAGGCAGCGCCATCGTCGTTGAGCTCCGGCGCGAAGACGCTGGTGTCGGTACACTCGGCGATCGTCGAGGCGCGTTGCGCGATCGCCGGCCGCACCTCCTCCAGCTCGGCGTCGGCTTCCGACCGCCACGTCCGCAGCTGGTCTAGGCTTAGCCCTGGGTACCACGCGCGGACGAACTCCAGCGCGCGCCCGGCTCCAAGATAGGCCGCGGACGCCTTCCAGGCCTCGAAGCGGCAGACTGCGACTTCGAGCCAGTCATCCGTCCGGCTTGGGGTTCGGGGAATTGTCTGGCCGGGCCAGAGCGCGGCCAGCATCGTCGCCCCGGCGCATTGGAGCCGGCGGAGCAACCGGTGGGCCGGCTGCAGCCGCGCCTGGACGGCGATAAGCTGCTCCAACAACGTCCGGTTCGCATCCGGCGGAATCACAACCCCGGCCTGACGGCGCTCCTCGCGGTAGGCTTCGATGGCTTGGGCGGCAAGGACGGACTGGCCGGGGAAGTACTCTGCGCAAGACAGCAAACACAAGTCAAAACAAAACCATAGGCGGCCGGCGAATGGAAGAAGAGCAAGAAAGACAGCCTACCATCAATGAGATCCTCGAGCCGGCCGAAGCCTTCTTCCAGCGCCCGGCGCGTCTCGGCCCAGCTCGCCTCCCTGGCCCCGAACTCCGCCCTCAGGGTAGCCTCGCCGTCCTGCGCCTTTTGCAGGGCCGCCTTGTGGCTCTCCTCTTGGTCGGCCAGTTTCGTCGCCAGGCGGTCGCACTCTTGAGCCAAGTCAGCGTACTCGGCGTCCTTGGCACGAAGAGCGGCCTGCACCACGCCGAGTTCCCTCCGCAGGTCGGCGTTGGCCTCTGCACGAGCAAGAAATAAAGAGAAAAATCAGCAAAGGAAAAGTCGTCAAGTAAGATCCGACCCGACTGCGCTGCAGTCGGCCCGGATCTCGGGGACTACACCCAGTGGGTGCGCTGTCGCACCCCCACGTGAAATTAATAATGACAAAACACTTACGCCGGCTGCTGGCGAGGTCTTCGGTCCTCCGGCTTAGCTCCCGAGCCTGGGAGTTGAAGGCGGCCGCGCGAGAGTTGTGATAATCCTGAAGATCAGAAAAAACAGTCAACACAGTCGTCTAGTAAGATCCGACCCGACTGCGCGGCAGTCGGCCCGGATCTCGGGGACTACACCCAGTGGGTGCGCTAGCGCGCCCCCACGGAAAAAATTCAAAGGACCAGAGCGGTCAAGGAGTGAAGACTTACCCGGATTGCAGACCGCGTCGACAGAAACTCCTGAGTGAATTGCCTCAGGAGGCCGGCCTGTGCCTGCAGCCGGCTCCAAACCTCTTGAGCCGCGACGTTCAGCTCGCCGCTCCCTTCGCTGGGAGTCCACCTGGACGTGGCGGAGCTCGCCGCCTCCAAGGCGTCTGCCGTCCGCTCGGCCCCCGCGGCTCGGCGCGTGTCCGACGGGGCCGTGCCCCCTCCGGCGGGCCGGCTCGCCGCCGGCTCGATCTCAACGCCGGCTCCGGCCTCGGGTGCAGCCCGGGCCGGCTCCTCCGGCACCGCCGACGATCGGCCGCCTTCGCCTGCTCCGGCTGGCACTGCTGGCGACGTCCTTTCAACGGATCCCTCGAAGACCTCGTCCCTCTGCACCGGCGGCTGCTCGGGGATAATCTCCTCCGCCGTGGGCAGAGGGATGTCCGGATCCAAGGTCTGGAGGGGGATGGCGAGCAGCGGAGTCTGGCTGCGCGCGCCTTCCACCTCCGTCTCCACGGCCGCCCGCTCCGACGGAGTCTCGGCCGCCGCGCTCGCTCGCCCTGGCGCCGTCTGGGCGGCCTCCCGCTCCGCCGCCTCCCTCTCTCGGCGCGCCTCGCGAGCGTTGCGCTCCGTGGCTGCGTTAAGTTCGGCGCGGGGGTCCACTCGGCGGGACCCTGAGGATCCGGCACTCGGCCCGACCACGGAGCCGGCCGGGCCTCGCTCGAGGGAGAGCGGCGCCCTGCTCAGGAATTCAGAAAAGCATTCAAGAAAAGAAGACTTCAGAATAACAAGCATGCAGGCGGCTACTAGACTTACGCGGAAACTGACGGGGGCTTCTTCACCGCCTTCCGGAAGCGGGCCGCCTTCGCCGCCGCCTCCTCGCGCTTTGTGGCCGCGGCGGAGGCCTTCGGTTTCTTCGGCCGGCTTCCGAAGAGCGGGAGCGCGGCCCGGCGTTTTCCCTTCCCGCCACCAGCAGTCGGCGCGGCAGACGCGCTCGCGCCGCGGCGGTCGGTTGCCGGCTGGCGGCGCGGGAGTTCTTCGGCTTCAAAATCGTCCGGCCAGTCGTCGAAACTGGCTGAAAGCCCGGTGCCGCCGAGCTCGGCGGCATCCCCCGTGGCGGCGTCCTCCATGGCGACGGCGGAGAGATCCGGGTCGTCGGGGTCGTCCACCGTGCGGTCCGGGGCGTACTCTCGGTCGACTCCAGCTGCCCCGGCTGGCAGTGGGAGGAGAGGATTCTGATGAAGAGAAAAAAGAAAAAATAGCCGCCTGGTCAAAGGCCGGCTAACGCAAGCCGGCAGACGACAAGAAGAAAAACTTACCGCAGGCGGAGGCTCGGCGCGGGAGTACGGCGCCTTGCCGAATTGCCACTCATCGGTGAGCTTCAAGTTGGCGACGTAGTTCGCCATCAGAGCCACCTCGGCATGGGGCATCTCCCATGTGCTCAGCCGGCAAGGATCGAACCAGCCACTCATTTGGCACATCATGTGCGGCCGGCTTTGAAGAGGCAAGATCCGGCGCTCGACGAAGGTGGTTACCAAGTCGGACGCGAGGAGACCTTCCGACTGGATCATCACCCGAAGCCGGGAGATGGAAGCGTTCCCCACTGGAGACAAGGATTTCGACCGGTAGCCCCAGGTCCGCCGCCTCCCAGCCGGCGGGCCGGCTACGTAAGCCGGCAGGTTGACGTAGTCGCCGTGCCGGGCGACGTTCTTGACGTAGAAGTAAGATTTCTGCCATAGCTTGACAGACTGGATCAGAGGAATGTGGGGGAAGGGGTTGTCGTCGCTGGCCCTCTTCATCGCGATGAAGGCGCCGCAGGGAGCCGGCACGTCGGCGGAGACGGTGCCGAGCTTGTTCTGGAACAGTTCCGCCCAGAGCTCCAGCATCGGCAGCACCCCCAAGTACCCTTCGCAGAGCGTGACAAAGGCCGAGAGTTTCAGCACTGCGTTGGGCGTGACGTGGTGCGGTTGGAGGTTGTAGAACTCGAGAAAGGACCGCATGAAGCTGCTCGCCGGGAAGCCGAAGCCCCAGAGGAAGTGCGTGCGGAAGACGACGCGCTCGCCTTCCTCCGGCGTCGGCGAGACCTCCTTCGCGGGCGCCAGGCGCACCTGCACGAGGTCGGCGGCGGGCAGACGCCGGGTCTGGCGGAGGAACTCGATGTGCTCGTCGTGGATGTTGGACCCGTCCCACGAGCTCGACAAAGCCAGCGACATGGCGGCATGGGAGGGCTACGGCGCGAAGCTGCGTCGGGCGCGAGGAAGAAGAAGAAGAGCAAGAAGAAGAAGAGCAGGAGGGACGGGGAGCGGGGGAGCGAACAGGCCCGTGCCTCTCCCCCTCCCCCCCTACTTGTAGGCGCGTGCGCCAGAGACGAGGAGGCGCGGCGTGGGGGATCGTGGGGATCGATCGTGCCCATCTCCCCCACGCCCGCGTTAATCACGCGCCTTGATGACGCGAGGTAACGGCCGCGGGGAGGCGAGCAGCCCCCTCGGGCCATAGAAGATCTGCGCCCGGGCCGAGGCCAGGGGGTGGCGGGCCCGGGCCTGCGGCGGCGTCCCGTCGCGCGCGTGCGACGGCAGGACTTCCCCGCCACGTGGCTCGTCGTGGGGCCCGCGGCCGGTCCGCGGGTCAACCACGGTCGCCCTGATAAAGTAAAAGCGCTCCGAAGTCGGCTGCAACGACGCAGTCGGCCCCTCACGGTATGAAGCCGGCCAAGCTTCCCGTCCTTCCGTCCGCCATGAAGCTCGCCCGCCTTCGGGGACTATTGTCGGGGTAAATGGCCATGGGTAGCCCAGCCGGCTTCCCCTGGCCCCTCAGAAAAATTATGAGCCCATCCGGCTCATAAGGAGACTCAAGACCTGGGCCGCCTCCCGCTAGCCGCCTGCCATCCTAGCCGGCTTGGGGGGCGGCCCGCCCTTTTTACCCCCATGAAGAAAACTGTGGAGGGCCGGCTACGGCATGGCCGGCTACGGCAGGGCCGGCTATGGCACGGCCGGCTACCGCCGGGCCGGCTCCGATAAAGCAGTCAACACCGTACCCGCGATGTACGCGTCCACTCTGCGATGATGAAGCGGGGCGTGGCTACAGTGGAGCCTGCCACCCCCAAACCCCGGAGCACGCCTGGTGCAGCGCGTCGTGCGGGCCGCTGCGGCCCGCCCGGTGCGGCACTGTAGCCACGGCGGCTCTGACGCCGTCCACGACGGGCCGCCAGCGTGGCCCCCGAGGCGGCGGGCCCCTTCGGGCAGAGAGATGCCGAAGGCGGCCACACCCCCTCTCAAGCCGGCGAGACAGAGGGCCGGCTTCGCGTAGCCGGCCTGCCGCCTTCCTCGAAGGAGACGCCCATTAAGGAGACAAGGTGCGGCGGGGCTACAGTAATCGCCCGCCAGGGTGGCGTTACTGTAGCCACGCTTATCCCGACCAAGCCTGCGCCAACAAACACGGAGCAACAGTAACCGGCCGCTGACAAGACCCTGGCCGGTGGGGTCGGCCTGTCGACCCAGGAGCCGGCAGTCGGCAGGACCCACCAGCCGGTGGGCCCCAAAAGCCGGCGGAGAAGCCGGCGAGCATAGTCACCGACAGCTGGGCCCCGCGCGCAGTTGGATTACCATTGTACCCCCTGGTGCACCCATGCAAAGGGTCGGATTACCATTGTACCCCCGGGGGGTAGGCCTATATAAGCTCTTCTTCCTCCTTCCGCCCCCAAACAGCTCAAGGAGCATTGTAGCCACCTGTGAACTTAGTAACCATGCGGAGACCCCGCAGAGCAGCAGTAGGGGTGTTATCTCCCCGGAGAGCCCTGAAGCTGGGTAAGATTCACCGGCGTGCATGTCTACGCCTAATCCCGTTTCCAGGCACTGGCGACGTTCTATTGGCCCCCGCAATGATAAGCCACCCGTTGGCATATGTCGATCCTACCACCCGACAAAAAGCAAATATGAAAGTTTGGGAAAGTCTTTTTATTCCCTCTCATTTAACTTTCAAAAAGCTTCGAAATCACTCACTTTCAGACAATCAATCAAACAATCAATCAATCTATCTATTTGTTTATAACATTCCAAAATTTAGAATTTTGGATGTTACAAACCTACCACCCTTAAAATGAATCTCGTCCTCGAGATTCGGAGAGGCTAGAAAGAAAAGGTTAGGGTTTGGGGGTCTCCTTAAAATCCATTGATCATCACACGGTGTCTGGGGTGCTACCACCCTTAGAAGCATGGTTACAGCTCCATCGAATCTCATATACTCCATCCTTATCCTTGACAGTGTCGGTCTTCTCAGATCCTCGAGAAAATTTCCTTCTCTGAGCTCTTCCGGTAGTGGCATAACCTTTTCCTCAATTCTTCTGTCCTTTCCTCTTGGTAAGGTTATTCCGAGATTGGGTCTTCTTAGCTGACGGGTCTGGCGCCAAAACTAAACAACTATCGATATCTCATGGTGGTCAACAATTTATGGTTTCTCCTGCAAGAAATGGGTCTTGGTTGATCCTCACCTTATAACCTATAGTTGGCAAAAGCTTGCCTTCTACAAGGGAAAAATACCTATACCATTCTAAGGTTTAAACAAGGTTTAATATCGTCGTCTCTCTACTATAGGTAAGTCACTCAGATTTACCATCCCATACAGCAGGGCGAATAAATAGAGTAAGTCGGTATGGTGATCAATCCATCCCGCACCCAAATCATTACCCTGTATACAGTTTAGCGAATCTCGCATACTAACACTTGGTCATCCTCACAAGCATTGCAGAATTTCTCTTGTCAATGAATCAAGTTCGGATATATCCATGGATTCTGCAAGCCAAACAAACATCTATCATTTCTTCACAACTCTCAGGTTTTGCGTTACTCCTATAAAATCGTCTGTCGACAAAGGTATATTGTCTTCCAGGGTTTTTCCTTCAGCAAGAATGTGCTTGCTGCTTGGCAGGTCTTGGGCCTGTGGGTTATGGCCCATCTCATCACTTGTAGTCTTTGAACTTATCATCGGGCCACTTATCATTATTCCAACTTCCAACTTCCTAGTATCCTTAAATCCATCCAATTGTATTGTGTTCCTTCCTTCTATTGGCACCAAAACTAGGACATGATTACTCAGACTCATCATGGAATTTCCCTGGGTCCATATCATACCTCCTTTGTATCCAATAGTAATTCATCTCTTCATCCTCGTGGGATATCTCTCATACCGACACAACAACTTATACTTATGAAATCCATATTCCACTTCGTGGAACATCATTATCCTTTCCAGGGTCAAGCGTCCTTACAGGGGAATATTGGCCATCTCTGCATGACACTTCTTTAACTAGGAAACGTGAAACACACCATGAACTCCTGGCAGTCCTTCGGGTGACTCCAACTTGTTGGCCACTTCTCCCATATGCTCCAAAACTCGGTATGGTCCTACAAATCTTGGGGCTAATTTTTCCCTTAACTCCAATACGTTTAACTCCTTGCATAGGGGACACGCGAAGACATGCTTTGTCTCCAATTTCATAGACTACCTCCTTGAGTTTTTGAGTCTATCTAACTCTTCTGTCTGGACTGAGCTACTTTCAGTCTATCTCAAATCAACTTAACCTTCTCTTCTGACTCCTTGATCACATTTGGTCAAAACAGTTGACGGTCTCCAACTTCATCCCACATACTCTTGGGGTTTCACACATATCGAGACAACACTCGTATTCCTTTTGTCCGAAATCCACTCAGTGGAGTATTCTTATCTTTCCCAGGGGTCAACGGTTCTTACAGGGTACTACCACCCTAAAAATGCACAAATCTTCCATAGACCATATTTCTCATATCCTCAAAATGGCCAACATCTTTCCTCATAGAGTAACTCATAAAATCCAAATCAGTACCAACACTGCTAACTTTATTGATTTCTCAAATTGTTACAATCTCCTCTTTTTCCATTACATGCCTCAACTCAACACCTCAATATAAAGGAAAAATGTTCTCACCACTACTACTATATTTCTTCTGTTACAAACTCAACTATTTATCACAAGTCTCCTTCTCGTTCGGACAATCTTTGGCAAAGTGCCCTGCTTCATTACAATGGAAACATATTACTTCTGGCAAGTTTCGAGGTTTCCTTGTGATTATATAGCCTACTTGGGTCCTTGGCTTCCCTTTTGGGCAATTGCTGAGGTAGTGCCCTGACTCCTTGCACCTATAACAGATGATATGACTCAGGTTCCTCCTGGGCTCCAATCGTTTTGTCTTCCTAGACTTATCCATTCCAATCAGGGCTTCTATTTCCTGTGGGTCATATTCTACTTCCTCTGTCGGGAATTCTACTAGATCCCCATTCAAACAATTTTGGGAGATGTGTCCTTCTTCTCCACATGAATAGCATGACTTGGTGTAGGGTTTAATTGGTTCCTCTTTCGGTGTGTCCTTCACCTCTTCCTTCATCGCAGGTTCTTGTAAACTTTCCATAAGAGCTCCTTTCATTGCTTCTTCCTTCTGCTGGATGGTTCTTTGTACCAAGGGGTAAATGTGACACTGAGCAGGGTAGTGGGTAGTCCCTTCACATAAGAAACAAGTGATCTGCCTAGTTGGGCATTCTTCAGCTGGGTGACTTCCTTCACAATTAGGGCATTCATCCTTGTGTTCTTTATGGGTGTGTCCGATTTCTCCACAAATCTTGCATGCACATGGTTTCCTCATATCCGTTCCATAAGACTTCAACTTCTGGGAAACAAGCCGAGACTTTGGCAGAGTCAACTTGAATTCTTTCCAAGTGGTTAATCCTTGCCATTCATTGATGGTTTGGTACATCCTCCACCAAGTAGCAGCACCTCTTTCAAAACATTGAAGAGCATGCTGGGCCATATCTTTTCTGGCTATAGGGTTGTTCACCATATGATCCTCCATGTTCTGAATCCATCGGTCTGTCTCCAATTGACTCATCGGTCCCGGAAATACAAGCTCATCTCCATTCATCCTCTATTAGGTCCATGGGTTTAGGGGTGAGATAAGAGAGATCAAGAGAGATGCACACAATACAAACAAAGGTATTGAAAAGACAGGTTTTATTGTGGCTGTCGGAAAAACATCAAACAAATGACAGCTCACAATCATCGCATCTAACGTAGGTATATAACAGGGGTTTGGTCTTCTAAAGGTCAACGTCGCCAAACTCTTCAAGTCTTGTTCATGTCTTCGATGGCTTCTTCCAATCATGCTTGTCCTTCTCAAGTTCTTTTGCCAGATCATCTCCGTTGACGTGAATTCTCTCATGACATCCTTTAATATTCCGGAGTTGCATTTCAAACTTCTGGGTTTCAACATCCTTGGCATGAGCCATGGTCATACTGTCCTTCAGTTCCTGATAAATCTCCGGTATCTCGAGGTTGTAGCTCTTCTAGCTTGGCTACTTTCAGCTTTTGGTTCCTGAGTTCTTCACGAAATGCTTCCTTGTCTAATACAGCTTCCTAAAGGTCCATCTTAACTTCTTGATGTAACACTCCAGATCGTGGTGATACACTAGCTAAGGTTAAAACTTCATCTTGCTGATAGGTGCTCCATCATCCTTCTACCATCCAATCATTCCATGCATATTCATGCTTAATTCAGCACGGTGACAATAGCATAAGCGGGCAATAACATCATGGATAGCCATGTTTCTTCCCTTGTTATTTCCATGATCTATCATTACATAGTTGATATCTCCTACCTTAGGGTTTTCCTTAACAGAACTTTGAGTTTTTAACTCTCCATACTCTGGTCTTTCTCCAATACACCTTGCTTGGTTATTGATAGCTTCCATAGTCTGCCAAGTTCCATAAGGGTAGCCTTCCTAGTTCATACCAA
The DNA here is from genome assembly GCA_034509565.1 of Triticum monococcum. Taxonomy (NCBI): domain Eukaryota; kingdom Viridiplantae; phylum Streptophyta; class Magnoliopsida; order Poales; family Poaceae; genus Triticum; species Triticum monococcum. Next base: position 634,876,294 of record CM067847.1, on the reverse strand, counting down.
TCTCAGAATTCTTCAGAGCCTTCAAATTCTACTTGTCTTCAGTCTTCAACCGTTGTAGATTTTGTTATTCAGATGCACGGAAAATACTCTTCATTCTGAAGTGGTCTTAGTTGTCTGATGTCTTGTACATCTTGGAGTGGTCTCATCAGTTAAATCTTTGTGTGGTCAAAAAGGGGAAAAGGGGTATGGTATCACTAAAGGGAATATTTGAATAAACTCAGAAGAGAAAAGAGGTAAAAGATCTTTTGAAAGGGAAAGTTGTAGAGAAAATCTTTGCTATGGTTTGCCAGTTTCTAGGGTCACGTCCTACAGTCAACATGTGCTATGATACCATCTTGTAGCGACCCGACCCGAATGGATCAAGTCTCTGTGCTTATGTGTCATCCCTGGATCAGTATGCTGACACACACAGTACTCGAAGGATTTATAACAGAGGTAAATCACATGTATAAAGTAACGTAAATACTATTGCCTCAATCCATATAGCGAAAGCAACAAGGTTGTGGATTCCCATCAACACCAACGGCAAAGTTGAGTGTAGAAATCATAACCCTAACGTATCACTTACTCGTCGTAAGAAACCTGCAACATGAGACGTTGCAGCCCGAAAACGGGTCAGTACATTGAATGTAATGGCAAATTCACACCATAGAGAATGATGAATAAAGGCTATCACTACATGCATATCTGGCTGGTGGATAAGCTCTATGGTTATAAGGTTTTTGCGAAAAGCCAATTTTTCCCTACTACAAAGGAATAAATTTTATTTAGCTATCATGGTGGTTGTTAAACATTGAGAATGGTTGATAGCATTCTCAATCCCGATTAAAAGTAATCATTAAAACCCAATAATTTAATTAATGTAACATGATGAGATCAACAGGATAATCCAAGAACTAGATACTCAAATTGTCCATAACCGGGGACACGGCTAATCATGATTAGTTTGTATACTCTGCAGAGGTTTGCGCACTTTTCCCCACAAGACTCGATCGCCTCCGTTGGATTTCTCGCACTACATGGTGTTTGAGAAACGGATAACCGAGACATAGTCTTTCAGAAGCGCTAGCACCTTACGACGGAGTAGAACGTACCACCTACAACCCCTACATCTGCTAGTCTACCCCTATAAGAGTTCGCACGACTTAATCAACTATGCCAGAGCCCATAATGGCTTGTGGCTGCACACGTAATTATTTAGCATGAAAGATCTTATGATCCCTTTGAGCCTGGGTGGCGGTCCAAAATAAAAAACAGGCAAGTCCTAATAGACATCAGGTGCCTCAATCCACCCAGATGTGTGTTTAAGTTGCCACCTTAGGTAAACCATTAAAATTATCAATCTCACCTCTGTCATGGATATCACTCACCCAATCCACGTCTACTAGCATAGCATGGCATAATAAGCAAACGTAGAAATAACTTCCAAGGGTTTCATAGTAACAGGTAATAGGTACTACCTCATCTACTTCCCATCCCACAATTTAATTAGATCCTAATCATGCAATGTGTGAGGATGGATCTAATCCAATAAAACTGGGTTGTAGAAAAGGTATGATCAAAGTGTGAACTTGCCTGCAATGTTGATGAAGATGATGCGCACTCAAAAATCTTGATAGATCTACTCGTCACACTCCGGTCAATCTATCATAATCAAGCAATTGTAACCACACAATAAGTACTCATCTAAGGCACGGGTAAAACTCGAACAAGGGAACGAACCAGAAAGTTCAACTTAAGAACCCCGGTTGCAAAGAAAGAAAGAACCGACAAATGACGGAAAACAAATGACGAAAGAAAACAACTCGGTTCTAGCAAGTTGAAACTAGGTCAAATTTTACCGTAGCAAAAACTTGTTTAAGTTGATTAGACGAAACGGCGGTTTCGAGACGAAACTCCAGGCGCTTGAATCACCTGATTCCGATAAACGAGCGGGAAGAAAAACTAGAACGAAGATCGGATCTGAGATCGCGATCGCGGAATAAATCCGATGAAAAGAAAAGAAAAAGAAGAACGGTTAAACGAATGGACGTTCGTTAACCTAGAAGAATCCAGTGATCACGTTCGTTGAGACGAACGGTCCGAAAGAAGAATGAAAACCGATCTAGGGTTTTCGGGAAAGAAATCGGAACGAAAAACTGATCTAGAAAACCGGAACGGTTTAGCTAAGAACCGGAAAGAAAACGAATCGGAAGAAACCGAACGATCTAGAAGAAAACCGATCCAAGGGAAAAGAAGAGACGTGGCGCGGTACCTCCGGCGAGGTCTCTGGCGAACGGGGGCGGCGGTGACGCAGGGCGGCGTCGGCGACGTAGGGCGGCGCGGTGACGTAGGGCGGCGGCGGCGCGGTGACGCATGGCGGCGGCGGTGTATGGCGGCGGCGGTGGCACTATGGCGTGGGGTGGTGGCGTTGGGCGCGGCGGTGACAAGATGCGGCGCGGGACGGGCGGCTTTGGGCGGCGCGCGGGTGACGCAGGGCGCGGCGCGGTGTGCTTGGGGCTTTGGGGCTTTGGATTTGATGTGTTTAGGGGGAGGGTGTGGGAGTATTTATATTGGGGAGGGGAGAGAAAACTTGGTGTAGGGGTCGAGGAAATAGACTAGGAATAGGAAAGAAAAGAGGAAAAAGATCTAGAAAAAAAAACAAACATAGATGAATCCTACTAGGACTCTAAAAGACGACGACGACGGCGTCCTCTTCCTGCGATTGGGCGCAGCGCTAGCGACGGCCTTGGCCTGGCCGGCCGCTGGCGGTGCGGTGGCTTGGGCCTTAGGCCCAAGGCGCTGGTCTATATATTTTTTGTTTTTTTAAAATGGTTCCGCGCTCGAAAAAAAAACAAAAAGAGGTCTAAATGAACTCCAAATCTAATAAAGTAAATTTTCTCCGACTCCTAAAAATGAACCGAACAAAATGAACTTTTCTCCGGGCCTAAAATACAATTTTCGAAAACGCGCATTTTTCCCTATCCAGATAAACACGCGCAAGAAACACTGGAAAACAAATTTTGATCTATTTATTAAATCCTCATTTTTCCTAAATTTTGGGAAAGTCATATTATTCCCTCTCATATAATTTGACATCGGAAAAATATTTGAAGATAAAATAAATAAATCAAACGACCCTCTTTCAAAATTTGAGAAAACTCCCAACTCATATTTCATATAATTTGAAGAAGTCATTTTATCTTCTCTCGTGAAAATCATTGAGTTGCATAGAGTTGCAGAATTGGAAATATTTTTCCAAATGAAATTCAAATGTTTTCAGCACCCCTTGTCATTTAAATAAATGGAAGAAGTCATGTCATCTTCTCTCCAGGGTTTTGTGGTGAAAAGAATTTGAATTTACGGAGATCAAAAAGAAAATATGAAAGTTTGGGAAAGTCCTTTTACTCCCTCTCATTTAACTTTCAAAAAGCTTCGAAATCACTCACTTTCAGACAGTCAATCAAACAATCAATCAATCTATCTATTTGTTTATAACATTTCAAAATTTAGAATTTTGGGATGTTACATGTTCAAAGGGTTTTACCTGTTATCGTTAGAGGATTGGGACGCCCTGACTTATATAGAGCAGTTGCAGAGTTGGGACAATTCTCCAAGGAACTCTGTAGTAGAAATATGAGGATAAATGCTTGGGAGCATCTTAGAGACAACATACCAACTATCCTATGCGACATTGAGAAGATATATCCTCCAGCCTTCTTTGATGTAATGGTGCATTTGGCTATTCATCTACCTGATGAGGAACTACTTAGAGGTCCAGTACAGTATGGCTGGATGTACTCTATTGAAAGGCGGCTAGGAACTTTCAAGGGCTATGTTAGGAACAGAGCTAGACCCGAGGGTTCCATTGTAGAGGCCTACATTGCTACAGAAGCGTTGACATTCTGCTCAAAATACATTAAAACAGCTGATCAGCTTAGCAAAGAGGAGGGTGATGACAATCCTGGGCTCAATGTTTTCAATTATTCGGTTCGAGTTATAGGGAAGAGTTGACAAGAGGATAAACCTAAAGATTTGGACAAAATGGTTTGGTATGTGTTGAATAACCGTCCTGAGATACTACCTTATATCAAGTAAGTGCTAAGTACTGCAGCTTATACATCGTAATCTACTAAACTTGCACCACATTCTTATATATTTAGATGTTTGACGCAATCACTATGTTGTGCAGCATCTACAAAAAGGAGTTATCTGCCGCAAAATCCAAGAAACATTGACAAACTGGTTATGGCAGGATTTGAGAAATGGTTCAAGAGCCATGTAAGCTTTTGAATTGCATTGTCAGTTTTTTTAATATATTGAGTACATAATATGATCAGCTTGTCCATTTTCTAACCATAAGTTAAGAAGATGCGGGTGGATGGGTAGGCAGTTGATGATGCCCTTTACTCACTAGCAATGGGTCCTGATACTCGGGTAATACATTATGAATCTTGCATTGTTGGAGATGTGTGCTATAACACCCTTGCACGAGACGAAGGAAGGAAGACACAAAATAGTGCCATCATGAGCACGGATACATATGACAAAGAGACAACTGAAATGTATGCTAACATAACAGACATTGTTCAGTTGCAGTATATCTCCAGTTTCGAGGATCATCGGTGTGTGGTTCTGTCGTGCTATCATTGTTATAACCTTTTTTCCAGGATCGCAAAACCCAGAGCTAATGCTTATTTCAAATCCATCAATGTCAAGGCGGCGTACCAGACCAACGAGCCTTTTATTTTGGCAAATCAAGCAACCCAGATATTTTTCTTGGAAGACACATTTGCATGTAGCGATGACTGGACAGTATTGCAAAGGTTTGAGCAGAGGAATTTGTTTAATGCAGTTGCACAACAAGATGATGCTTACACTGCTCCTGATGTACAAGATAACACAGATGTTCCTAATATCTTTGAGAACCATCACGTCAATGATGCCAGCGAAAAGATTGCTTGTTGTGCTATGGACATACAAGAGCTGATCAAGAAGAAGCCAATGTTCGAGGACGTTGAGGACGAAGAAGAAGATGACACCATGGGGAATTATGATTCAGACTGATACACATGGCGAAGATGTTGACACTGCTGCTACGGATAATGATTACATTGCTTTTGTCGTATTTGCCTGTCAGAAGACGTTTTTTATCTACTATGTGAAATTGTGTTTGCTATGACAACTGAAACCTGATGAACATGTTGTTTAGTATTTTCCTGTGAGAACATCACTTGTTATGTATGCTGATTTGTGTTTGGTGATTGTATGACGACGAAAACATGATGAAACTGTTGTTTAGTTATACTCATATTTGGCTGTGAAACTTGAATTTGATGACATAGTTTGCCGTTGGACTGCGCTGCTGATAGCTCCAGAAGCGATCAAATGAGATCTTTGGGTTCGAGTAAGGGTTCTTGGCACTGTTAAAGAATGTGTTGTGTGCCCTGAAGCTGTTTACACTGAACGAGCCCGGTGATGTTGCAGCACCGAGAAACCTTAATAGTCTAGTCTTTAGCTTCTGTACTTGAGGCCGGTGCTCCCCGTGGTATTCATATTGTGGTTCGGGAGCAGTGGGAGGAACTAGAACAGGCCATCGGACAGTGACAAGTTGGCCGCGATCAAATGCCTATTCAATAGTGTGAGGCCTTGGGGATGGAACATCAGCTTCGGCATTGATTGTGGCTTCAAGTTGCACACAAGCTTCAGTAGCAACATTAGCTTCAGGCGCCACAGTGTCTTCAGCCATGACAAGGTCATTGGTTTCAGCAATGTTGTTTGTGGCTCCCTCAATGTTTTCAACCTCCGCTCTCTTGAACCTTTTGCTTCTTCACATTTCTTGTGAAACTGTTCCCTGAGCTCATTCAACATCTTCTTGAAGCTTTGAACATCAGCCACGCTGAGCTTTTCCATGTGCTTCTTGAACTGTGCCTTCTCGTAATCAATCTTGTTCTTCATCTCGACAATCTTCTGAGCCAAGGCAAACTCATTAGCAATGGCTCCATGGAAGATGATGCTGATGTCAACTGGCAGCTGAAGATCACCAATGCTGAGGCTTGGGTCATCAAACCATTCGTCGATGAAGTGGTTTAGAATATCCACATCAAAGAGGGGCAGATCATTGAAGATCTCCGCCTCTTGCTTGCTCTTGATTAGCAGCTCAAGGGCATCATCACCAAGATCTTCGTCGCTTGACAGATCAAATGTTTCGTCTTTGTTCTACAGAATGGCAGCTAGAGTGAGTTCATGCCCAGAAATCTTCTTGGGCTTCTTGGTTTTCTTTGTCTTCTCGTCCTTCTTGGAGACACGAGACAGATCCTCAGAATGCACACTGGGTTCAGGAGGTGCAGTGGCTAATGGCTTCACGCGTGAAGCTTTTGGTGCAGGAGAGCGCTTTGAAGCTTTTGACTTCTTTGGCTTCTGCGACTTAGGTGGAGCTGGCGCTTCATCAGAATCTACGTCGTTAGCTGTGTGATCTACCGTAGCCCCCTATACAGCAATATGAGTGATGAGGCCTTCGAGGTTGTAGAAGGGGCCGATTTCATTGGGATTGGCATCGCGGGTGCCATCCGCCCTTGGAGCAGGCGGACCAGGGTTGAAATTGAGTCCAAGGTCCTTCTTGTTCTTCTTTTCTAACTCTTTTGCAAACTGATAGTTGCGCTTGATGATGGGTCGGCCTTTTCGGGCTGTGGCCCTCGGAGTATGCACAAATTGAAACCTTGAGCAATGGCTTCAGGCTTGGACTTGGGCTGCAGATTTCTGTATAGAATATCTCCCAGGGGCCCTTGATGGCATTCTTTTCAGCATATTCAGCAGTCACAAATTTGTACATGAACCATTTCTCTGCACAGTATCTTCGAAACCATTGGATTCGGGTCTTGCGCTCGCCATAGGTTTCTTCAAGATCTGTCTTGTATTGCTCAAACAGATTTGGAGGCAGATCCTTGGCTGTATCTCCACGGTGTTGCCTGCCGCCCTTCCTTACAGACTTATCAGTGGCCATTGGATTCAGACTGAACGGCTTCAAGACTGTAACTGGCTTCCTCTTCCTGGTTAGACAGGAACTGGCTTCAGGAGAGTTGATGCGACGCTGCAAAAACTCTCACAGTGCAAAGCCATTCACTTATTTGAAGAGAGTTGGTTCCAGATTTTTACGAATCCATGAATAAGTACAAGTGAGGAATCTAACTAGTTGTGAAGAATAGGTGAATATACTAGGCATGATATGGGATGCAGACATGGACAGATCCAGATATGAAAGTGAATAAACTACTTTGGGATGAAGTGAATGGATTTGACATATCAAAAGGGCAGTAAAAAGTAAGTTTTAATTACCGCTTGGCAAACTGCTAGATGAGATGGAGAGAGAGGCCGAGCAGTTCAATCTCCCGCGCCCTAACTTGGCAACGGAAGACACCTACGGCGGCGGAGAGGACGAGGTCCGCGGCCGGCATGAGGACGGCATCGAAGATGTCATGGAAGCTAAGCACTTTGTCTCCGGCGTCAACGCGAGGTAGTGGATGCGCTAGGGTTTTGGTGCGAGGAGAGGAGGTGGAAGAAGAGATAATGACCGTGGTGAGGTGTGTATTTATAAGGACAGGGACGGCACAACGTTATTACGCAAGTGCCCCTAGAGGTTCACCTCTGAAGGACACGTGGCACGCATGCAACTCATTGAAAATTGTTCCATGCTCCCACGCATGCCTGGATTGTCGGGTGGTCATTCTGGCTTCTCCGGTATTCAGGAAATAAGGATATGGCATTAAAAACAGATTTAAATGTTTGTCTCTTTGTCTTCAGCTGACGAGGACTCAGAGAAGACAAATGACATGTTTCAATAGAATGCATATGATTTGGATAGATAGACTCTGAGGTAGAAGCATAGAGGGGGTTAGGGTCCGATGACATTCACTTAGATCAAAAAATTCGAGCAGAATGCTGTAGAGGATAGAACACAAATATATGTATATATCAGTATGAGACTAAATCAACATTGTGAAGGTAAACCCGAAAACAAATCAATGTTGAAGATAAACCAAATGTGAAGACTATGCAATTGTGACGCTAATGAAAACACTTCAAACAAGAATTTGGTGGTGGCATTACCCACCGTATAGGAAGTATTAGACTGAGACATGACACACGATTATCGTGGCGCTCCGAAGTCAAATTCCACATTAATGTATTCACACTTAGAGTGTATTTCTTCATTGATTGAAGATATACGTTACTTCGTGTGTTGCAGTCATCAACATACATAAGCATTAGGATGTGTGTCCAATCACAAGACATTTGATGATTCTAGGATATTTAGCTCACACCGCAACTTGCAAAACCTTTTCTCATCCAATGGCTTTGTGGAGATATCTGCCAATTGCTCTTCCGTGTTGACGTGAATGATATCAATATCTTCCTTCATGACATGATCTATGAGAAAGTGATGATGGATATGAATGTGCTTTGTCTTCGAATGCTGAACTGGGTTGTTGGCAATCTTGATGGCGCTTTCATTGTCGCACTAGAGTGGCACTTGCTTTAGATGGATGCCATAGTCCTTGAGAGTTTGCTTCATCCCTAGAAGCTGAGCACAGCAAGATCCAGCAGCAATGTATTCAGATTCAGCAGTGGAGAGAGACACACAGTTCTGCTTATTTGAAGAGCAACAGACAAGAGATCGTCCAAGAAAGTGACACGTGCCTGATGTAGACTAGCGATCAACCTTATCACCAGCATAATCAGCATCCGAGAATCCAACTAGATCAAACTCTGAGCCCTTTGGATACCATAATCCTAGTGTTGGGGTGTAAGCCAAATATCGAAGAATTCGCTTCATAGCTAAGTGATGTGAATCCTTTGGTGTTTCTTGGAATCGAGCACACATGCAAAAGCTAAGCATTATATCTGGCCTAGATGCACACAATTAGAGTAAAGAACCAATCATGGAGCGGTATACCTTTTGATTGAAATCTTTACCGTTCTTGTCGGGACCCAGATGACTTTTGGTTGGCATTGGCGTCATGTATCCTTTGCAGTCTTGCATTCCAAACTTCTTCAGGCAATCTTTGAGGTATTTATGTTGAGATATGAAGATCTCGTTGCTCTGCTAATGAATTTGAAGACCAAGGAAGAACTTCAGCTCACCCATCATGGACATCTGATATTGCTCTTGCATCATGTGCCCAAACTCATCACTGTATCTTTTGTCAATGCAGCCGAAGATAATGTCATCCACATATATCTGGCACACAAATAGTTCACCATCATATGTCTTCGTGAAGAGAGTGGGATCCAGGGAACCAGGTTTGAAGCCTTTGCTCTTCAGGAAGTCTTTGAGTGTGTCATACCAAGCACGAGGGGCTTGTTTGAGTCCATACAATGCCTTGTTTAGCTCGTATACCATATCAGGATGTTTTGGATCTTCAAAGCCAGGTGGTTGTGCAACATACACTTCTTCTTCAATCTTGCCATTAAGAAAGGCACTCTTCACATCCATTTGGTACAAGAGGATATTGTGATGGTTGGCATAGGCTAGCAGTATGCGAATGGCTTCAAGCCTTGCCACCGGAGCAAATGTTTCATCGAAGTCAATCCCTTCAACTTTAGTGTATCCGTGAGCAATGAGACGATCCTTGTTTTTGACAGCTTGACCATGCTCATCTTATTTGTTGCGATAGATCCATTTTGTTCGTATATTATTGTTCTTGCAAGGACCAGGAAGCTTGACCAGTTCCCATACATTGTTCAGCTCGAACTGTTGAAGCTCTTCTTGCATCGCTTGAATCCATTTAGGTTCCATGAAGGCTTCAACAACTTTCTTTGGTTCAGATATAGAGATAAATGCAAAGTGCCCACAAAAATTTGCCAGCTGTGTTGCTCTTGAATGAGTGAGTGGACCAGGTGCATTGATGCTATCAATTATCTTCTCAATCTGTACTTCATTTGCAACACGAGGATGGACTGGACGAAGATTTTTCCCTTGCTGATCATTGTCTTCGTCTTCATCATTGACTTCACGCTGATCAGTGTCTTCAGGTTTACTTGATGCAGAAATGATAAGTTCTTCCTTAGCCTGTGCCTCTGAAGGTATCATTTCTCCAGTACCCATAAGCTTGATGGATTCACTTGGTGAGACTTCATCTAGCACATTTGGCAGTGATGACACACAAGTGTAGGGGATCTATCGTAGCCTTTTCGATAAGTAAGAGTGTCCAACCCAACGAGGAGCAGCAGGAAATGATAAGCGGTTTTCTGCAAGGTATTCTCTGCAAGCACTGGAATTATCGGTAATAGATAGTTTTGTGATAAGGTAATTTGTAACGGGTAACGAGTAATGAAAGTAAATAAGGTGCAGCAAGATGGCCCAATCATTTTTGTAGAAAAGGACAAGCCTGGACAAACTCTTATATAAAGGAAAGCTCTCCCGAGGACACATGGGAATTATCATCAAGCTAGTTTTCATCACGCTCATATGATTCGCGTTTGGTACTTTGATAATTTGATATGTGGGTGGACCGGTGCTTGGGTACTATCCTTCCTTGGACAAGCATCCCACTTATGATTAACCCCAATTGCAAGCATCCGCAACTACAACAGAAGTATTAAGGAAAACCTAGCCATAGCATGAAACATATGGATCCAAATCAGCCCCTTACGAAGCAACGCATAAACTAGGGTTTAAGCTTCTGTCACTCTAGCAACCCATCATCTAATTATTACTTCCCAATGCCTTCCTCTAGGCCCAAACAATGGTGAAGTGTCATGTAGTCGACGTTCACATGACACCACTAGAGGAAAGAAAACATACATCTCATCAAAATATCAAAGGAATAACAAATTCACATGACTACTTATAGAAGGACTTCTCCCATGTCCTTAGGAACAAACGTAACTACTCACAAAACATATTCATGTTCATAATTAGAGGGGTATTAATATGCATAATGGATCTGAACATATGATCTTCCACCAAGTAAGCCAACTAGCATCAACTACAAGGAGTAATCAACACTACTAGCAACCCATAGGTACCAATCTGAGGCTTTGAGACAAAGATTTGATACAAGAGATGATGAGGACATGGCTGCCACAGTTACACCCATATCCCCTACTGTTTTACCTCTAGGAATAGTTGCTAGAGCTCAGATACACCAATTAAATTATCAATACTTTCGTTTCTTTGTAATGTTTCTAGTGTTCATGAGAATATGATGCTGCCTAACTTAGATACATTTGTGTTGCTTGCAATTGAAGGTCCTAGCATGGACAACAAGGTTGAACATTGGAGCATGGTCAAGCACAAAGATGAAGGTGCGCGCGAAGAGAACAAGAACGGAGGTTCAAGTGGAGATTTCCGGACTTTGAAGCCACCATGATGACATACAAGATGATGGACGAAATATACAAGATGGCCTTTCATAAATTTCGTCCATAGCTTATTATTGGTGTTACGCCACCTTATTTTGGGTCAGGCCCATGTAATCTATTTTTAGAGTCCATATTGTAGGGAAAACGACTTAGGAGGTGTTTTAGTCCCACCTTGCCAAGGGTGGACAAAATCCCCTCTCTTTTCCCTATAAATATAGCCCTTAAGGCATCATGTAGACTTGGGTTTTATTTAGTTAAAAGTTAGCAATCGCTGCAACTTCATGTACTTCGTTTGTGTCCAACGACCTGACCAAGACGACTTATGAAACCCCACTTTTATCAATATCTCATCCATACTCGCAATATCCAGATTGCTTTATCATATTCTTGCTTGTTCTTCGACTGCTTGCAGGAATAGACCTTCGTGGTCAGGCTGATTGTGCTTCCAGCATCGTAAGTAACCTCAGGAGATTGGTTTAGCGATTGCTAAGGCGCAACATCGTGCACGTTCATAGTCGGATCGTCAAAGTCGACTCCACCAAATCAATAGTTCGACTCCACCAAATCAATAGTTATCATCTCATCGAAAGATCGGGACACCCCGCCTCTATCAAGTGGTATCAGTTTTCAGGTTGCTCGGTGAGATTGTCCAGTTTTTCATAGTTTTAGATTGCATCTGTTCTTCATACCTATAGTCCAAGAAAAATCCAAAAAAACTTAGATTAGTTCATTTGTGTCCCAGGTAGTCTGAGCCTTTTCGCCATTGCCACTTAGTTTTGGCATTATTGAATTTTTGGTTGCATCGTCTGTCGAGTTGCTGGTTTTCGTATCTAGTCTGTTAGAGTTTCGAGTTCTAGTCATGTTTTGTTCACGCCGCATCCACATACATGATCATCCACCTCTTCCGCTGCCATTTATTTTTCCATCCCCGTTGTCACCTCCATCCGCAATTGTCGTACGTCATCATCTTCTCAATCAGTTTCACCGCCATAATTCTTGTTGCATCTTCCGAGCACAAATGAAGTTAGTTGTTATTGGCAGGAAAGATTGCGTTGTTGGTTGCACGTAAAGTTTTCTGTAACATCCCAAAATTCTAAATTTTGGAATGTTATATTAAATAGATAGATTTGATTGGTCGCTTGATTGTTGTCTGATTGATTGAGTGAAATTCGAAACTTTTTGAAAGTTAAATGAGAGGGAATAAAAGGACTTTCCCAAACTTTCACCTTTTGCATTTTGATCTCCGTGAATTCAAATATTTTTCAAAATACAAAACCCTAGAGAGAAGATGACATGACTTCTTCCATTTAAATAAATGAAAAGGGCTTTTTGAAAATATTTGGATTTCATTGAAAATATTTCAAATTCTGAAACTTTATGCAACTCAATGATTTTTATGAGAGAAGATAAAATGACTTCTTCAAATTTTATGAAATATGAGTTGGGAGTTTCAAAGAAACTCAAATTTAAATCCAGTTGAAATTATTTTTCAATTTGGGTTATTTGAGTTTTATTCAAATTATTTTTCTCCAAAAATAAAATATATGGAAATTAGGGTAACATGATTCACTACATCAGAAAATTGGAGAGAAATAAATTTGAATTGATTTTCGTATTTTATAATGATTTTTATTGGATTTTATTAGACCAGTAGGACTCTTTGAATTATTTGAATTTGTGTGAACTTTAATTAATGCTAGGAAAATGTTCAGCTTGTAGAAAATCTTTTTCTGAAAATTTTGATGTATTATATGCCTAAATATTATTTTTGTTTATTTATTTTTATTTATTTTTGTCTGACTGGAAAACTTAAAAAAAAACCTTTCCCCGACTGGGCCGGCCCAGCCAACCCAGCCAGGTCGCGGCCCAGCCCGCCTCCGCGCTCGTCCCCGAGCTCCCGCGGGACTCCGCCCGCCGCACGCCGCCGCGCCGCCCATGGACGCCGTCCCCGCCTCGGATTTCTCCTCGCCGCCTCTCCCTTGCCCCTCCCACACGCATCTTGCCCCCCTCTCTCTCCATAAATACTCCGCCCGCCGCCCGCGCCGCTCCTCGCCTCCTCTCGCTTCACGCCGCCACCCGCACCACCGCGCCGCCGCACCTCGCCACGCCGCCTTTGCCCGCGCTGCACAAGTCGCCGCCGTCCCGCCCCGCAACGCCGGACGCCGCCGCCGCCCCGACGCCGCGCCGGAGTTGGCCGCCGGCCGGATCCGCCCGCCTTTGGTTTTTCGTCGGAAAACCGCCCGAGCCGGTAAAACCGATAAAACCACCCGGTTTTATTATATTAACTTCGGTTTTATATTTTAGCCGGTTTTTCCTAACCTGGTTAATTAGTGAATGATTCGTTAGTTAGAGTTCATAGCGAACGTTTTTCGTCCTGAAGCATTCGGCAGCGAACGTTCGTTGCCTAGTACTTTTCATTTTCTTTTTAGTTTCGGCCAGGAACCTATGCGTGATAATTTCTTCACAGATTAGTCCCTGTACTTCAAACGACTACAACTTTTTACTCATTAGTCCAAATCCAACGAAACCGACGCCCACTTCTTCGTTATGATCCCCTCTAGCCAGTAATCCAACTCAAACATGTCTTTGACAGTTTAAAATTTGAATTAGATCAGTTTTGAATTCAAACTTCGTTTGATCATAACTTGAGTTTCGTAGCTCCGTTTTAGCTGTTTCTTTTTTGCAAACCGAAGCTCTTGACCTAAACATTTGGATAAGGCCAAATTCACCTAATTTTGGTACTGTTAGAAATTGTTTTATGTTGCAAGAGTTATTTACTGGCTTTGATGTTTTCCAAAGTGTCTTCTTCTTCGTTCTTTCCGACCTTTTGAGTGATTGCTTATGTGTGGTTACTATTGCTTGCTTACGATATATTGACCGGAGTGTGACGAGTAGAGCTGTCAAGAGTTTTGAGTGCGAATCATCTTCATCAACATTGCAGGCAAGTTCACACTTTGATCATATCCCCTTTCATACCCAGTTTTTATGCATTAGTTCCACCCTCAAACATTGCATGAGTAGGGTTGATAACATGTGAGTTTTGGGAAGTAGTTCATGAGGTAGGAACCTATTGCCCTGCATTCAAACCTTGGGAGTTACTATTACGTTATGCTTATATTGCCATGCTATGCTCGTAGACGTGGATTGGGATTGAGAGTATTCGTGATAGATGTGAGATTGTTAATTAATGGTTTACTTAAGGTGGCAACTTTAACACACATAATTGGGTATTCCAGGATTGCCTGTTTTTTATGGACCGCCATCCAGGCTGTAACATCCCAAATTTTCAATTTGGAATGTTATACGTAGATCATCCATGCATATCATGATTTATTGCATTTCCGTTCCGCAATCCTCGAAATCCTAAGCAACTCAAGGAACCACGGAGAGAGAGTTGTGGATTTTCCGGTTTCATATTTGATTTTTTATCAAATAATGAAACGAGGATTTTGATTTTATAATTTTTCTCTTCGAAAAATATTTCATATTAAATCAAATGAGTGGAGATAATAGCACTTCTCCAAAATAATTGAAATATTGGAGGAAAAATATTAAAATCATTTATTGGATTTTATTTGGTTTTAGTCGGATTTTATTTGCATTAGAAAAATTGCACGTTTTCAAAATTGCATTATAGGGCCAAGAAAATGTTCAACTCGTCCTAAATATTTTATTTAGACGGCGAAAATTTGTTTTGGCATTTTTAGGTTTCCTTAGGATTTTATTTCGGTCGGCGAAGTTTAAAAAAAAAGGGTTCCCGCGCCGAATGGGCCTAAGGCCCAGCCGCGCCAGGCCGCCGCCGCCCACTCGAACAGAGTCCGAGCCGGACTCCGCCTCTGCCGCCCCCTCCTATATATACACGCCGCCCCGGCCCCCCACCACCACACCACCGCCGTCGCCGCACAGCGCCGCACCCCACGCCTCCGCCCGCCGCCCGCGCCGCCGCCGCACCCCCCCGCCCAAGCCCTCGCCGGAGGTAGCCGCCGGTTCCAACCGCCGGTTTAAAAAAAACGTTCGGTTTTATTTTTTTCAAGACCTTAGTTTTTCATTTTTTTTAAATAGATCGGTTTTTCTCCGGTTTATTTAATTAGTGAGTGTTCGCTCGTTCGTTCCTTTTAAACGAACGCGTTCTTCGTTTAGATCCGGATAACGAACGTTCGTTCGTTAATCTGTTCGTCGTTTTTCTTTTTCTCGGATTTATTCCGTGATTTTTTTTTGATCGTGATTTTTGATCCGATCTTAATTTCTGTTTATCTTTTCGCTCGTTTATCGGAATCAGGCGATTCAAGTCCCTGGAGTTTCATCTCGAAACCCTCTTTCCGGTTAATCAACTCAAACAAGTTTTTGCTACTGTAAAATTTGACTTAATTTCAGATTAGTAAACGAAGTGGTTTTCTTTCGCCATTTGACTTTCGTTGCTTCGTTTGATTTGATTCTTTTGCGTACCGGAGTTCTTAAGTTGAACTTTCTGGTCAACCTCTCTTATTTGAGTTTTGCTTGTGCATCATTGCTTGTTACTTATGTATGTTATTGTTTGGTTGCGACAGAATTCCCGGAGTGCGAAGCGTGTTACTACGAGTCTCTAGGATTCGCGGATCGTCAGCAAGGCAAGTAGCACTTTGATCATATCCCATTATTACCCAGTTTTTATGCATTAGTTCCAATCCTCAAACATTGCATGATTAGGATGTCATTAACTTGTGGGTTGGAAAGTAGTTGCTGAGGTAGAACCTATTGCCCTGTTATATTCAAACCCTTGGGAGTTACTTCTACGTATTGCTTATATTGCTATGCTATGCTCGTAGATGTGGTTTGGGTTTGAGTGAAATTCACGACAGATGTGAGATTGTTAATTAATGGTTCAACTTAAGGTGGCAACTTAATCAAACAACTGGGTGGATTGAGGCACCTGGGGAACCCAGTGTTGTCTGTATTTTTTTGGAAATCCCGGGGTACCCGTGTGATCTTCCTATGGACCGCCACCCAGGCTCAAAGGGAACTGAGATGATTCATGCTAGAAACTTCCGTGTGCAGCCACAAGCTATTATGGGCTCTAGCATAGTTGAGTAAGTTACGTGAAGCTCTTGAAGAGGTAGATCAACAGATAGTGGGTTTTGTAGGTTTGGTATGGTCTACCCGGAGTAGAGAGTTAACGTTTCTGAAAGGCTGTGTCTCGGTCATCCGTTTCTCAAACACCATGTAGTGTGAGAAATCCAACGGAGGCGATCGAGTCTTGTGGGGAAAAGTGCGCAAACCTCTGCAGAGTGTACAATATCTAATCATGGTTAGCCGTGTCCCCGGTTATGGACAATTCTTGAGTATCTAGTACTTGGGTTATCACATGTATCTCACCATGTTTAATTAATATTGTTGGGTTGTTAATCACTTTAATTGGGATTGAGTTGGGGGTACCTTCTCAATGATAGTTAAATAAAAATCTTTTCCTTTGTTGTAGGGAAAAATTGGCTTTTCACAAAAACTGTAACCATAGAGCTTTCCACCAGACATATATGCATGTAGTGATAGCATTATTCTGTTTCTGCTCTACTGTGTTATATTGCCAGAATATTCCATGTGCTGACCCGTTTTCGGGCTGCAACGTATTATGTTGCAGACTTTTCAAACGAGGAGTAAGGTTCGTTAGGTCGTTGCCGTGCAGCTCAGCTATGCCGTTGGAGTTGATGGAGTCACCCTATATTCCAAGCCTTCTACTGTTATCGCATTAGATGTCCTTAAGCCATATTATTGTAATAAGTTCTCTTTGGAGACATTCGATGTAATAGTGTGTGATTGCTACTCTTTTATAAATACTTCGAGTACTGTGTGTGTCAGCATTACCGAGCCAGGGATGACACTTAAGCACAGAGACTTGACCATCTAAGGTTGGGTCGCTACAAGATGGTATCAGAGCACACGCTGAGTGTAGGACACGACCACTAAGATAAACCCTAGGTCACACTTCTCTTCTCATTTCTGACGCCTCTCCATTTTCTACTCTTTAGGATGACGGAGAGGAAGAACAAGTTTGCACAACCGGATGAAGACACACCTTTTGGACGCCACTTGAAGGAAGTCACTAGGTACTTGAATGTTGGAATACCAAGCTTCACCGGGACGTACAACGCCACTTTACTAGAAGAAGAGCGCTGTATGATTCAAGTACAAGTTCCAGGAAGGACATTCTTGCCGACTTCTAAACCCACAGAATTTTCCTTCGACGCACCAACCTAGAGTTTAGGAAAGAGTATGGCAGCTCACATCACCATGGACGCATTGGAGAAGTTTACAACAGGGAGCTTAAGGACACTATTTACCAAATATGTGGGCACCGAGACGAGCAATGTGAAGTAATCAGCACTAAGAAGGATAGATCCATTGCAGCTTTCATCCAGGAGATAAACCAGCACATTCGACGTCAGGAGAACCAGATGTGTGTGGACATGATGGACTTGAAGAAGGCGAAGACTAGGATCATCGAGCTGGAGGAAGAACTCAAGCTTACCTGCAATAGATATGAGGAGGAAATCAAGACACTACTGGAGAAGAATGACGACTTAGTCAAGAAGATCGGAGTATTCATGGGAGGACCAGCACCAATAGAAGAAGAAGAGGAACCCAAGGAAATACGCCCCGAGGAGTACATCATCATCGACGACACCGACTCCGACCCTAGTGATGATGACTTTGAAGACAAAGCTGGAGCAGACATCATGGAGTCTTCCACCGATCAAAATTTCTATATGACCACCAACTATTAGTAGTATTTTCCCCATGTATATAGTAGTACTGAGCATTTTTGCGATAGTTCTAGACCGTTTGTATGCCCTTGCTTGATTGATTGAGTGAAATGATTGTGTTTGTCTCATGTGCATATGGGTAGTGCTTTCTCATTAGACCCCTTTTCTATTCTAATCTCTTCCATCTAAACCCATCAGATGCCTTCGAGACATGACACCGGTTTTGCCTTGCCGCCGGAGCTCACCCAGTTGATCCAGCAGCAGAATGCCTTGATGCAATTGCTAGTTCAGAACTAGGGCAACAACAACAACAACAACAACAACAACAACAACAACAACAACCCACCGCAAGTGGACAACCTAGCCCGTTTTCTAAGGTTACAGCCGCCGGTGTTTTCCAGTAGCACTGAGCATATAGCTGCTGATGATTGGCTACGCCGTATAGGAAGGGAGTTGACCACCGCAGGTTGCACAGATGCTGAGAGGGTGCACTTTGCCGCACATCAATTGGATGGACCAGCAGCCTCATGGTGGGAGAATTACACAGCCACTTTTCCTGTAGCCAATGTCACTTGGGACCAGTTTCAGCAAGCTTTCCGCACCGCCCATGTCTCAATTGGAGCTATGCAGATGAAGAAGCGGGAGTTTCGCAACCTACGCCAGGGGAACCGTACTATGGCTCAGTACGTGGATGAGTTTAGCAAGTTATCACGCTATGCCCCCGATGATGTGGCCACAGATGCCACAAAGCAGGAGAAGTTTATGGAAGGGCTGAATGATGAGACGAGCATGCAGTTGATGGTGGCAACCTTCAACAACTACCAGGAGTTTGTAGATAAGGCTCTTATGATTGAAGGGAAACAACAGCAGATTGAGAGCCGCAAGAGAAAGTATGGACAAGGGAAGTATAACTCAGGAGCTCAGCAAAAGCCTCGCCTAACCCTGAACTCGGGAGGACTTGTTCATAACCATGCAGGTCATAACAACACTGGAGGAGGATCACATAACCACAGTGGTGCCAAGAATGGGAATGGGAAGGGAGCTAAGAACAATCAGAACCGCTACAACCCGTCCACTACCGCTAAAAGAGACTTAAGTCAGGTTACCTGTTTTAAGTGCGGGAAGACAGGGCACTATGCCAATGATTGCCCCGAAGGAAGGAATGGAAACGGAAATGGAAGCGCTGGGAAGAAGCCCAATCCATTCAACAAAGGACAAGTGAACCACGTTAACATGGAGGAGGTTGAAGAGCAGCCGGACGCGGTAATAGGTAAGTTTTTGGTTAAGTCATCTGCCGCTCTTGTTCTTTTCAATACTGGTGCATCACATTCATACATATCAAGGGGATTTGTGGATAAGTTTAAACTACCAACCCAAACCCTTAGGACCCCTCTTTTAGTGAGTTCACCCGGAGCAGAATATATGGCTAGCCGATGGTGTGACCAGATACCCTTAACCATTGGCACACATGTGTTTCCGTCTGACCTAATTATCTTGGAGTCGCAAGGATTGGATGTGATATTGGGTATGGACTGGATGTCAAAGTATGGAGGAAGCATTGACTGTGTGAGTAAGTCGATTTATCTCACCACCCCGGAGGGAAAAAGGATTAAGTACATGTCTAGACATGTGCCTAAAAGGAGCCAAGTGAATGCCCGTATGGGAGTTGTTCAGGAGGAAGTGCCGGTAGTAAAGGATTACCCAGATGTTTTCCCAGAGGAGTTACCAGGCATGCCCCTGGACAGAGATATTGAGTTTTTGATAGAGCTGTTACCAGGAACAGGACCAATATCCGAGAGACCCTATCGGATGCCCGCGAATGATCTGGAGGAAATTAAGAAACAGATCATGGAGTTATTGGAGAAAGGATACATCCGAAGGTGTTCATCACCTTGGGGAGCCCCAGTACTTTTGGTTGAGAAGAAAGATAAATCCCAAAGGATGGTTGTTGATTATCGAGCCTTGAATGAAGTGACGATAAAGAACAAGTACCCACTGCCGATGATCAACGATTTGTTTGATCAGTTGCAAGGAGATAAAGTGTTCTCAAAGATCGATTTACGATCAGGGTATCATCAATTGAAGATACGAGAGAAGGACATAACAAAGACGGCATTCACAACACGATATTGATTATATGAGTACATGGTCATGTCGTTTGGGTTGACTAACGCCCCTTCCTATTTCATGAGCATGATGAACAAGGTGTTCATGGAGTATTTGGACAAGTTTGTTGTGGTGTTTATTGATGATATCATGGTATACTCGAAGAACGAGGAGGAGCACAAAGAGCATTTGCGTTTAGTTCTCGAGAAGCTCAGGGAACACCAGTTGTATGCTAAGTTTAGCAAATGCGAGTTTTGGCTGAAGGAAGTTGGATCCCTTGGACATGTTATATCAGGAGAAGGTATAGCAGTAGACCCCAGCAAGGTTCAGTCAGTCACTGAATGGTTGGCACCCACCTCAGTTAGCGAGATCCGCAGTTTTCTTGGACTCGCAGGATACTACCGGAGATTCATTGAGAATTTTTCCAAGATTGCAAAACCAATGACTAAACTGTTGAAGAAGGATACCAGGTTTAAATGGACAGAAGATTGTGAAGAAAGTTTCAAGGAGTTGAAGAAACGTTTGACTACAGCCCCAATGCTAGTACTGCCAGATATACATAAGGAATTCCAAGTGTATTGCGACGCCTCTCGCTTAGGAATTGGATGTGTTCTTATGCAGGACAGAAGAGTTGTTTCGTATGCCTCACGACAACTAAAACCTCATGAGTTGAATTATGCTACGCATGATTTGGAGCTAGCAGCCGTAGTGCATGCGTTGAAGACTTGGAGACATTACCTTATTGGAAACCATTGTGATGTGTACACGGATCACAAGAGTTTGAAGTACATCTTCACCCAGAAGGAGCTGAACCTTAGGCAGAGGAGATGGTTGGAGCTTATAAAGGATTATTACATGAAGCTACACTATCATCCAGGAAAGGCCAATGTCGTAGCAGACGCGTTGAGTCGGAAGAGTTATGCTAATATCCTTGAAAGTAAAGGACTGTCGAAGGAATTAGCAAAGGACATCATGGAACTTTGATTAGAGATGGTACCTAGAAGGTTCATTGCCACAATGGAGGTTCAGTCGACATTGCTGGACAAGATTCGGGAAGCTCAGAAAGATGATAAAGAGATTGCCGAGATAAAGGAGAAGATGGGCAAAGGAAAGGCCACAGGTTTTTGTGAGGATGAGCACGATACCCTGTGGTTTGAGGACCGAATTTACGTGCCCAATAATCAGGAGATCAGAAAGTTAATACTTCAAGAGGCGCATGACTCACCATACTCGATACACCCCAAAAACACCAAGATGTATTTGGATTTGAAGGAACGTTTCTGGTGGACTGGTATGAAGAAGGTTATTACCGAGTATGTAGCCGTATGTGATGTATGTCAGAGAGTTAAGGTAGAACATCAGAAGCCATCAGGACTGTTACAGCCTATGCCGATGCCCGAATGGAAGTGGGATAAACTTGGCATGGACTTTATCACCGGATTACCCAGGACTAAAGCAGGATATGATTCCATATGGGTAGTAGTTGATCGTTTCACCAAAGTAGCTCACTTCATCCCAGTGAAAACCACCTATACAAGTGCAAAGTTGGCCAAGATCTATATGTCCAGGATCGTATGTCTGCATGGAGTTCCGAGGACCATTGTATCGGATCGAGGAACACAGTTTACTTCAAAGTTTTGGCATCAGTTACACCAGACTTTGGGAACGAGATTGGAGTTCAGTACAACGTTTCACCCGCAGACAGATGGACAGACTGAGAGAATAAATCAAATTTTGCAGGACATGTTGAGATCCTGTGCGCTAGATTATGGATCTAGTTGGGATGACAAATTGTCGTATGCAGAGTTCTCATACAACAATAGCTACCAAGCTAGTTTGAAGATGGCACCATTTGAAGCCCTGTATGGACGCAGGTGCAGAACACCGTTGATGTGGGATGAGGTAGGAGACCGACAGCTGTTTGGACCAGACTTGATTAAAGAATCTGAGGAGCAGGTAAAACTGATCCGAGACCGACTGAAGATTGCTCAATCCAGGCAGAAGAGTTATGCAGACTCAAAACGCAAGGAGGTAACCTACGAAATTGGAGATAGAGCATATCTGCGAGTATCGCCCTTGCGAGGAGTGAAACGTTTTGGAGTTAAGGGAAAGTTAGCCCCGAGATTTGTAGGACCGTATCGCATTTTGGAACGTATGGGAGAAGTTGCCTACAAGTTGGAGTTACCTTAGGGATTGTCAGGAGTGCATGATGTGTTCCACGTTTCACAGCTGAAGAAGTGTCATGCTGAGATGGCTGATATACCATTGAGAGATACAGTACCCTTGGAGGCGATTCAGTTGGACAGTGATTTGACTTACGAGGAGAAGCCAGTTAAGATTCTTGAGTTTGCCAGCGGAGTCACCCGCAGTAAGGTTATCAAGTTTTGCAAAGTTCAGTGGAGCCACCATACCGAGGATGAAGCCACCTGGGAACCAGAGGATGATCTCCGCAAGGACCACCCATACCTATTTTCTAGCCAACCCGAATCTCGAGGGCGAGATTCATCTTAAGGGCGTAGGTTTGTAACATCCCAAATTTTCAATTTGGAATGTTATATGTAGATCATCCATGCATATCATGATTTATTGCATTTTCGTTCCGCAATCCTCGAAATCCAAAGCAACTCAAGGAACCACGGAGAGAGAGTTGGGGATTTTCTGGTTTTCATATTTGATTCTTTATCAAATAATGAAACGAGGATTCTGATTTTATATTTTTTTCTCCGAAAAATATTTCATATTAAATCAAATGAGTGGAGATAATAGGACTTCTCCAAAATAATTGAAATATTGGAGGAAAAATATTAAAATCATTTATTGGATTTTATTTGGTTTTAGTCGGATTTTATTTGCATTAGAAAAATTGCACGTTTTCAAAATTGCATTTTAGGGCCAAGAAAGTGTTCAACTCATCCTAAATATTTTATTTAGACGGTGAAAATTTGTTTTTGCATTTTTAGGTTTTTTTAGATTTTATTTGGGTCGGCGAAGTTTAAAAAAAAAGGTTCCCGCGCCGACTAGGCCTAAGGCCCAGCTGCGCCAGGCCGCCGCCGCCGCCTCCCCGCGCGCGAGCGCCGCCGCCGCCGGTGAATAGGACAGAGTCCGAGCCGGACTCCGCCTCCGCCGCCGCGCCTTACCCCCTACTCCAAGTCGTCGCCCCCTCCTATATATACGCGCCGCCCCGGCCCCCCCCCCCCACACCACACCGCCGCCGCCGCCGCACCCCGCCCCGAGCCGCGCCGCACTCCGCGCCGCCGCCGCACCCCGCCACCCCGCGAGCCACCGCCCGCCGCCCAAGCCCTCACCGGAGCCCCTCGCTGGAGGTAGCCGCCTGATCCAACCGCCGGTTTTTCTAAAAAAACCGTTCGGTTTTTTTTTCAAAACCCTAGTTTTTCATTTTTTTTAAATAGATCGGTTTTTCTCCTGTTTATTTAATTAGCGAGTGTTCGCTCGTTCGTTCGTTTTAAACAAACGCGTTATTCGTTTAGATTCGGATAACGAAGGTTCGTTTGTTAATGTGTTCGTCGTTTTTCTTTTTCTCGGATTTATTCCGCGATTTTTTTCTGATCGCGATTTTTGATCCGATCTTAATTTCTGTTTATCTTTTCGCTCGTTTATCGGAATCAGGCGATTCAAGCGTCTGGAGTTTGGCCTCAAAACCCTCTTTCCGGTTAATCAACTCAAACAACTTTTTGCTACTGTAAAATTTGACTTAAGTTCAGATTAGTAAATGAAGTGGTTTTCTTTCACCGTTTGACTTTCGTTGCTTCGTTTGATTTGATTCTTTTGCATACCGGAGTTCTTAACTTGAACTTTCTGGTCAACCTCTCTTATTTTAGCTTTGCTTGTGCATCGTTGCTTGTTACTTTTGTATTTTATTGTTTGCTTGTGATAGAATTCCCGGAGTGCGAAGCGTGTTACTACGAGTCTCTAGGATTCGCGGATCGTCAGCAAGGCAAGTAACACTTTGATCATATCCCATTATTACCCAGTTTTTATGCATTAGTTCCAATCCTCCAACATTGCATGATTATAATGTCATTAACTTGTGGGTTGGGAAGTAGTTGCTGAGGTAGAACCTATTACCCTCTTATATTCAAACCCTTGGGAGTTACTTCTACGTATTGCTTATATTGCTATGCTATGCTCGTAGACGTGGTTTGGATTTGAGTGAAATTCATGACAGATGTGAGATTGTTAATTAATGGTTCAACTTAAGGTGGCAACTTAATCAAACAACTAGGTGGATTGAGGCACCTGGGGAAGCCGGTGTTGTCTGTATTTTTTGGAAATCCCGTGGTACCCGTGTGATCTTCCTATGGACCGTCACCCAGGCTCAAAGGGAACTGAGATGATTCATGCTAGAAACTTCCGTGTGGAGCCACAAGCTATTATGGGCTCTAGCATAGTTGAGTAAGTTACGTGAAGCTCTTGAAGAGGTAGATTAGCAGGTAGTGGGTTTTGTAGGTTTGGTATGGTCTACCCGGAGTAGAGAGTTAACGTTTCTGAAAGACTGTGTCTCGGTCATCCGTTTCTCAAACACCATCTAGTGCGAGAAATCCAACGGAGGCGATCGAGTCTTGTGGGGGAAAGTGCGCAAACCTCTGCAGAGTGTACAATCTAATCATGGTTAGCCGTGTCCCCGGTTATGGACAATTCTTGAGTATCTAGTACTTGGGTTATCACATGTATCTCACCATGTTTAATTAATATTGTTGGGTTGTTAATCACTTTAATTGGGATTGAGTTGGGGGTACCTTCTCAATGATGTTTCAACCACCATGATAGTTAAATAAAAATCTATTCCTTTGTTGTAGGGAAAAATTGGCTTTTCGCAAAAACTGTAACCATAGAGCTTTCCACCAGCCAAATATGCATGTAGTGATAGCATTATTCTGTTTCTGCTCTACTGTGTTATATTGCCAGCATATTCCATGTGCTGACCTGTTTTCGGGCTGCAACGTATTATGTTGCAGACTTTTTAGACGAGGAGTAAGGTTCGCTAGGACGTTGCCGTGTAGCTCAGCTATGCCATTGGAGTTGATGGACTCACCATATCTTCCAAGCCTTCCGCTGTTATCGCATTAGATGGCCTTAAGCCATATTATTGTAATAAGTTCTCTTTGGAGACATTCGATGTAATAGTGTTTGATTGCTACTCTGTTATAAATCCTTCGAGTACTGTGTGTGTCAGTATTACCGATCCAGGGATGACACTGAAGCACAGAGACTTGACCATCTGAGGTCAGGTCGCTACACAGGCTCAAAGGGATCATGAGATTATTCATACTAGAAACTTCCGTGTGCAGCCACAAGCTATTATGGGCTCTTGCATAGTTGATTAAGTCGTGTGAACTCTTATAGTGGTAGACTAGCAGATGTAGGAGATGTAGGTGGTACTGTCTACCCATCGTAAGGTGCAAACGCTTTTGAAAAAATGTGTCTCAGTCATCCATTTCTCAATCACCATGTAGTGCGAGAAATCCAATGGAGGAAATCGAGTCTTGTGGGGAAAAGTGCGCAAACCTCTGCAGAGTGTATAAACTAATCATGATTAGACGTGTCCCCGGTTATGGACATCTTGAGTATCTAGTTCTTGCATTATCCTACTGATCTCATCACGTTACTTAACATAATTTGTTGGGTTGTTAATGATGCTACTTAATTGGGATTGAGAATGCTGTAAACCATTTTAGGTGTTTAACAACCACCATGATAGTTAAATAAAATTTATTCCTTTGTAGTAGGGAAAAATTGGCTTTTCACAAAAACCATATAACCATAGAGCTTTTCCACCAGCCAAATATGCATCTAGTGATAGCCATATTTCAGCATTGCTGTATAGTGTGAATTTCCCACTACATTCATTATACTGACCCTTTGTGGCTGCAACGTCTCATGTTGCAGGATTATCTTGCGACGAGTAAGTGATACGTTAGGGTTACGATTTCTACACTCAACTTTTCCGTTGGTGTTGATGGGCATCCACAACCTTGTTACTTCCGCTATTTTAGATTGAGGTAATAGTATTTACGTTACTTTTTACATGTGATTTACCTCTATTATAAATCCTCGAGTACTGTGTGTTTCAGCATACCGATCCAGGGATGACACTTAAGCACAGAGACTTGACCGTCTGAGGTCGGGTCGCTACAAGATGGTATCAGAGCACATGTTGACTCTAGGACGTGACACTAGAAATTGGCAAGCCCATAGGAAAGATTTCTCTACTGCTTCCTTTTCAAAAAGATCTTTTACCTCTCCTCTCTTCTCGGCTTATTCAAATATTCCCTTCTAGTGAGACCATACCCCTTTCCCCTTTTGACCACTCGAAGATTCGACTGATGAGATCACTCCAAGAAGTACAAGATATCGGACAACTAAGACCACTTTGGAATGAAGAGGATTTTACGGAGCATTATAAAAATGGAAACTACAACGGTTGAAGACTCCGAAGACTAGGAGAATTTGGAGGCTATGAAGAATTTCGAGAATTAGTATGACCTAGGAAGGCTACCCTTATGGAACCTGGAAGACTAGGGAAGTTGTCAATACCCGAGATCAACGTGTATCATAGAAAGACCGAGCATGGAGAGTTGAAAACCTCAAAGTTTTATCAAGAAAACCCTAAGGCAGGAGATATCAATTATGGAAGATAGCTCATGGAAATGACAAGGGCAGAAACACGGTTATCCGTGATGTCATCGCCACTGATACTATGGTCATCGAGCTGAGCTAAGCATGCACTTCTTCGAAAGGATTGGATGGTAGAATGCTGATGGAGCATCTATCAGCAAAGGATACAGTTTTAACCTCATTTTAAATTCTTGTTTTTCTTCTGTTTTTTTCTTCCTTTTTTCTTCTGTTTTTTTCTTCTGTTTGTTTTTTCCTTTTTCTTGTTTTTCTTCTTTTTTTCTTCCTTTCTTCCTTTTTCCTTTTTTAAAATCTTCTGACATTTTAAAATCTTAAAAATACAATTATATATCAAAAAAATCAGAAAATAAAACTAATTCATTTTAAATTCTTGTTTTTCTTCTGTTTTTTTCTTCCTTTTTTCTTTTGTTTTTTTCTTCTGTTTGTTTTTTCCTTTTTCTTGTTTTTCTTGTTTTTTTCTTCCTTTCTTCCTTTTTCCTTTTTTAAAATCTTCTGACATTTTAAAATCTTAAAAATACAATTATATATCAAAAAAATCAGAAAAATAAAACTAATTCATTTTAAATTCTTGTTTTTCTTCTGTTTTTTCTTCCTTTTTTCTTCTGTTTTTTTCTTCTGTTTGTTTCTTCCTTTTTCTTGTTTTCCTTCTTTTTTTTCTTCCTTTCTTCCTTTTTCCTTTTTTAAAATCTTCTGACATTTTAAAATCTTAAAAATACAATTATATATCAAAAAAATCAGAAAAATAAAACTAATTCATTTTAAAATCCCTTGAAGGTTCGACCAAATACAAAGTTTGGTACAATAAATTATTACACATCAATTCTTCCCTTGTACGTCCCTTCTTGCTTACGATTGTGCCGTATCCATGGAGCATCCTCATCATTTAACTTAATGCTTGGGTCAGTGTTCACTTTGAAGGGCGGAATTTCACCAAACATATTATAATCTTCTGACATGTCTGTCTTGTCCTCCACTCCCGCGATGTTTCTTTTCCCTGAAAGAACAATGTGGCGCTTTGGATCATCGCATGATGTACTGATCGTTTTCTTATCTTTCCGTTTCCTCGGTTTGCTACTCATGTCCTTCAAATAAAAAACCTGAGCGACATCTTTGGCAAGGACGAATGGTTCGTCAAGGTAACCAAGATTGTTGAAATCCACCATTGTCATTCCGTATTGCTCGTCCACCTTTACCCCACCTCCTGTTAGCTTGAACCATTTGCACCGGAACAAAGGGACCTTAAAGGAGGGTCCATAGTCAAGTTCCCATATCTCCTCTATGTAACCATAATATGTGACCTTTTGCCCATTCTCGGTTGCTGCATCAAAGCGGACACCACTGTTTTGGTTGGTGCTCTTTTTATCTTGGGCGATGGTGTAAAATGTATTCCCATTTATCTCGTACCCTTGGAAAGTCGTTATAGTCGAAGATGGTTTCTTGGCCAACATGTACAGCTGATCTCCAACATCATTGTCATTCATTAAATGTTTTCGCAACCAACTGCCGAAAGTCTCCATGTGGGCCTTTCTAATCCAGGATTCAGGCTTCCCCGGGTTGTCCGAGCGTAAAATATTTGTATTGCTCGAAGTACGGAGCCACCAAGCTGGAATTTTGCAGAATTGTGTGGTGTGCTTCAGTCATAGAATGACCGTCCATACATATCGTGGTATCCCTTCCGATCTTGCCTTTTCCACTTAGTCTCCCCTCGCGCCGCGATTGAGGAATACCAATCGGCTTAAGGTCAGGAACATAGTCAATACAGAACTCAATTACCTCCTCATTTTGATGGCCCTTGGTGATGCTTCCTTCTGGCCTAGCACGGTTACGAACATATTTCTTTAATACTCCCATGAACCTCTCAAAGGGGAACATATTGTGTAGAAATACAGGACCGAGAATGGAAATCTCTTCGACTAGGTGGACCAGGAGGTGCGTCATAATATTGAAGAAGGATGGTGGGAACACCAACTCGAAACTGACAAGGCATTGGACCACATCGTTCTGTAATCGTGGTAGATCTTCTGGATTGATTACCTTGTGAGAGATTGCATTGAGGAATGCACATAGCTTCACAATGGCTACTCGAACATTTTCCGGTAGGAGCCCCCCCAAAGCAATCGGAAGCAATTGCGTCATAATCACGTGGCAGTCGTGAGACTTCAGGTTTTGGAACTTTTTCTCCGGCATGTTTATTATTCCCTTTATATTCGACGAGAAGCCAGACGGGACCTTCATACTGCTCAGGCATTCAAAAAAATGACCTTCTCTTCTTTGGTAAGAGCGTAGCTGGCACGACCTTGAAACCATTCCGGATGCCGGTCATCTGGGTCTTTCAAAAGTTGCTGGTCCTGCCGTGCTTCCTTTGTATCATTTGTCTTCCCATACACGCCCAAGAAGCTTAGCAGGTTCACGCAAATATTCTTCGTAACATGCATCACGTTGATTGCAGAGCGGACATCTAGGACTTTCCAATATTCTAGCTCCCAAAATATAGATTTCTTCTTCCACATGGGTGCGTGCCCGTCAACTCCCCGCGGAACTGATTGTCCGCCAGGACCCTTTCCAAAGATGACTTTCAAATCCTTGACCATATCAAATATCTCAGCACCAGTACGTTCCGCAGGTTCGGCCGGTGATCTGCCTTCCCGTTGAAATGCTTGCCTTTCTTTCTTACGTTATGATTTCGGGGAAGAAATCGACGATGACCCAGGTACACGTTCTTCTTACAATTAACCAAACGTACACTTTCAGTCTCATGTAAGCAGTGCGTGCATGCATTGTATCCCTTATTTTTCTATCCCGAAAGGTTACTGAGAGCAGGCCAATCGTTGATGGTTACAAAAAGCAACGCTCGTAGGTCAAATTCCTCTCCTTTGTGCTCATCCCAGACACGTACACCAGGTTTCGCCCACAACTGTAAAAGTTCTTCAACTAATGGCCTTAGGTACACATCGATGTCGTTACCGGGTTGCTTAGGTCCTTGAATGAGAATTGGCATCATAATGAACTTCCGCTTCATGCACAACCAAGGAGGAAGGTTGTAGATGCATAGAGTCACGGGCCAGGTGCTATGGTTGGAGCTCTGCTCGCCAAAAGGATTAATGCCATCAGTATTTAGACCAAATCTTAAGTTCCTTGCGTCAGCTGCAAAATCTTTGAAAACTCTGTCGATCTTTCTCCATTGCGTTCCATCAGCGGTGTGTCTCGACTGCCCGTCGGACAAACGGTCCTCTTTGTGCCATCGCAACAACTTGGCATGCTTTTCGTTCATGAACAGACGTTTCACCCGTGGTATTATAGGAGCATACCACATCACCTTGGCGGGAACCCTCTTCCTGGGTTTCTCGCCCTCAACATCGTCACCAGGGTCATCGCCTCTGATCTTATAACGCAATGCAGTGCATACAGGGCATTCATTCAAATTCTCGTATTCACCGCGGTAGAGGATGCAGTCATTAATGCATGCATGTATCTTCTGAACCTCTAAACCTAGAGGGCAGACAACCTTCTTTGCTTCGTACGTACTGGCGGGCAACTCATTATTCTTCGGCAACATATTCTTCAATATTTTCAGCAAATTTTCAAATGATGAGTCACCTACACCTTCCTGTGCCTTCCATTTTAGCAAATCTAGTGTGCAGCCCAGCTTTTTCAGACTATTATCGCATCCTGGATACAACGAATTTTTGTGATCGTCTAACATGCGATCCAAATTCTCCCTCTCCTTGTCAGTTTCGCAGCGTCTCCGTGCATCAGCAATGGTCCGACCAAGATCATCAGCGGGCTCATCATGTGCCTCTTCTTCACCTTCACCTAACCCTTCCACACCTTCAGCATCATCCTCCATGAAAGTATCACTGAAAAGATCACGATAGTTGTCATCGATATCATCCCCTTCTTCATCTTCTTCCATCCTAACCCCTCTTTCTCCATGCTTGGTCCAACAATAATAGCTTGGCATGAAACCATGCTTAAGCAGGTCCATGTGAACTCTTCTTGAGGAGGAGTAACCCTTCTCATTCTTACAGACAGCACATGGACAGATAATAAAACCTTGCTACTTGTTCGCATTTGCCACTACGAGGAAATCTTTCAAACCCGTAGTGAACTCGCCGGAGAGTCGGGAACCGTACATCCATTGCCGATTCGTCTGCATTATTATTATATAAAGTATATAATTAACCATCATGCATTTGTTAAACTAACTATCTAGAAATAATACAAATTAAACAATGAACTACACACATGCGTATTTTATCAATGACACATGAAAGGTTCGAGTTGCTAACCGCGATCGCGGAGGAAAAATAAATGAGAAAGCTCAAGTGTGGCTTGTTTCAGGCTCTCGGGCATTTCATCAAACACCTTGTGTGCATAGGAGAAACCAAAAGCAAACCCACCACCACCCCACCACCACCTTCTGAAAATTGTGAAGTGAGCCGAGTGAAGTGAAGTGAGCTGAGTATATATAGGGATGGGCCTTTAGTCACGGTTGGCCAGGCCAACCGGGACTAAAGCCCCTCCCGTCCGCCAGCTGGATGTGCTTTAGTCCCGGTTGGCCTGGCCAACCGCGACTAAAGGCCTTCTGGGACCTTTAGTCCCGGTTGGCCACGCCAACTGGGACTAAAGCCCCTCCCGTCCGCCAGCTGTCGACCGAGCGCGCTGGGCCCAGGTAGTTGGTCGCGGGTCTTCTCCCGAACCGCGACTAAAGACCCCTTTGGTCGCGATTCGATTGTTTTGGGGACTAATGGGGGCGTATGGAAGCCTCGTTTTCTACCAGTGACAGGTATTTGAGAGAAACCAGAATAACCATCTAGAAAGCAAAAATGTGTATGTTTGGATAATCTTTCTAGCATTTGATCAATAAAAGGTAAAGGGTAATGATCCTTTTTAGTAGCTTTATTTAATTCGCGGAAATCAGTTACCATTCTATAACCTGTAAAAATTCTTTGTGGGATCAATTCTCTTTATCATTAGGAACAACAGTAATACCTCCCTTCTTAGGGACACAATGGACATAATTTACCCACTGACTATCTGCAACGGGATAAATTATACCTGCCTCCAAAATCTTTAGTATTTCTTTTCTTACCACTTCTTTCATCTTAGGATTTAACCGTCGTTGGTGATCAACAATCGGTTTCGCATATTTCTCCAATTTTATTTTGTGCTGGTAGAGAGTGGGACTAATGCCCTTAAGATCATCAAGAGTATATCCAATAGCAGCACAGTGCTTCTTCAGAGTTTTCAATAATTTCTTTTCTTCATGCTCTGAAAGGTTAGCACTAATAATAACAGGATATATCTCTTTTTCAACAAGTTAAGCATATTTAAGAGTATCAGGTAAAGGTTTAAGCTCAAACACGGGATCACCCTTGGGTGGAGGGAGATCCCCTAGGATTTCAACAGGTAAGTTGTGTTTCAAAATAGGTCCCTATTTAAAGAATATTTCATCTATTTCCCTTCTTTCATTCATAAACATATCATTTTCATGGTCTAGCAAATATTGTTCTAAAGGATCACTAGGAGGCATGGCAATAGAAGCAAGACCAATAATTTCATATTTACTAGGCAATTCTTTATCATGAGGTTCTATACGAAATTTAGCAAAATTAAACTCATGAGACATATCCCCTAAACCAACAGAAACAATATCTTTATTGCAGTCGATCTTAGCATTAACAGTATTCAAGAAAGGTCTACCAAATATAATGGGACAAAAGTTATCTTGTGGGGAACCAAGAACAAGAAAATCAGCAGGATATTTAACTTTCCCGCACAAGACTTCAACATCTCTAACAATCCCAACGGGTGAAATAGTATCTGTATTAGCAAGCTTAATTTTAACATCAATTTCCTCTATCTCAGCAGGTGCAATATCATGCATAATTTCTTTATATAAGGAATGGGGTATTGCACTTGCAGTAGCACCCATATCACACAAGCCATGATAGCAATGATCTCTTATTTTAACAGAAATAACAGGCATGCCTACAACAAGTCTATGTTTATTTTTAGTATCGGGTCTAGCAATTCTAGCAGGTTCATCACAGAAGTAAATAACATGCCCATCAACATTATCGGCCAAGAGATCTTTAACCATTGCAATACTAGGTTCAAGTTTAATTTTTTCAGAGGGTGTAGGAGTTCTAGTATTACTCTTACGAACCACAGTTGAAGCTTTAGCATGATCCTTTATTCTAACAGGGAAAGGTGGTTTCTCAATATAAGCGGTAGGAACAACAGAATAATTATAAGTGATAGTCTTTTCTTCAACTTTAATAGGTGCAACTACTTTTACTTCAATGTGAGGATTATATTTAAATCACTTCTCCTTAGGGAGATCAACATGAGTAGCAAAGGACTCACAGAAAGAAGCTACTATCTCAGAGTTAAGTCCATATTTAGTGCTCAATTCACGGAAAGCATCGGTGTCCATAAAAGATTAACACAATCAAACTTAGGTATTATACCTGACTCCTTAGCTTCCTCAAAATCCCAATCTTCGGATTTGCGTTTAATTATTTCCAATAAATCCCATTTGAATTCAATAGTCTTCATCATAAAAGAGCCAACACAAGAAGTATCGAGCATGGAGCGATTACTGAGAGAAAACCAAGCATATTTTTTTGAATAATCATTTCTTTTGAGAGCTCATGATTGGGGCATGAATATAACATTGACTGAAGCCTCCCCCAAGCTTGAGCGATGCTTTCGACTTCGTGAGGACAAAAATTATATATATAATTACGATCACGATGAACAAGATGCATAGGATAAAACTTCTGATGAAATTCCAATTTCAATCGGTTGTAGTTCCATGATCCCATATCATCACATAGCCTAAACCATGTCAATGCCTCTCCCTTCAAAGATAAAGGGAATACCTTCTTCTTGATAACATCCTCGGGCATACCTGCAACCTTAAATAATCCACAAACTTCATCCACATAGATCAGGTAGTAGTTTCTCTATCATACCCGAAGGAATTTCAAAGTAAACATTTTCAGTAGGTTCAGTAGGTTGAGGAGCAACTCTTTGCTCTACTGGTCGGGGCGAAGATACCCCAAAAAAGCCCCTCAAAGGATTATGTTCCATAGTAACAAGTGACAGTAAATTTCAGCACACTATATAAATCTTTCCTTACCAAATTCCACCTACTAAAGGCGCTTCACTCCCCGTCAACGACGCCAGAAAATAGTCTTGATGACCCACAAGTGTAGGGGATCTATCATAGCCTTTTCGATAAGTAAGAGTGTCGAACCCAACGAGGAGCAGAAGGAAATGCTAAGCGGTTTTCAGCAAGGTATTCTCTGCAAGCACTGAAATTATTGGTAAGAGATAGTTTTGTCATAAGGTAATTTGTAACGGGTAACGAGTAATGAAAGTAAATAAGGTGCAGCAAGATGGCCCAATCCTTTTTGTAGCAAAGGAAAAGCCTGGAAAAACTCTTATATAAAGGAAAGCGCTCCCGAGGACACATGGGAATTATCGTGAAGCTACTTTTCATCACGCTCATATGATTAGCATTCGGTACTTTGATAATTTGATATGTGGGTGGACCGGTGCTTTGGTACTTTCCTTCCTTGGACAAGCATCCCACTTATGATTAACTCCTATTGCAAGCATCCGCAACTACAACAGAAGTATTAAGGTAAACCTAACCATAGCATGAAACATATGGATCCAAATCAGCCCCTTACGAAGCAACGCATAAACTAGGGTTTAAGGTTTTGTCACTCTAGCAACCGATCATCTACTTATTACTTCCCAATTCCATCCTATAGGCCCAAACAATGGTGAAGTGTCATGTAGTCGATGTTCACATGACACCACTAGAGGAAAGACAACATACATCTCATCAAAATATCGAACGAATACCAAATTCACATGACTACTTATAGCAAGACTTCTCCCATGTCCTCGGGAACAAACATAACTACTCACAAAGCATATTCATGTTCATAATCAGAGGGGTATCAATATGCATAATGGGTCTGAACATATGATCTTCCACCAGGTAAACCAACTAGCATCAACTACAAGGAGTAATCAACACTACTAGCAACCCACAGGTACCAATCTGAGGCTTTGAGACAAAGATCGGATACAAGAGATGAACTAGGGTTTGAGATGATATGGTGCTGGTGAAGATGTTGCTGGTGATTGACCCCCTCCCGATGAGAGGATCGTTGGTGATGATGATGGTGATGATTTCCCCCTCCCGAAGGGAAGTTTCCCCAGCAGTACAGCTCCGCCGGATCCCTAGATTGGTTCCGCCAAGGTTCCGTCTCATGGCGACGGAGTTTCGTCCCGTGAGCTAGCTTATGAGTTTTTCCTCGACAAAAGACTTCATATAGCAAAAGGTGGGAATCATAGGGCTGCTAGAGGCCCACGATGCAGGGAGCGTGCCAATGGGGGTAGGGCGCGCCCCCCACCCTCGTGGAACTTCCCTTCTAGCCCAGAATTCCAATGGGGGTAGGGCGCGCCAATGATATGTGGGTGGCCCCCCTTTGGTACTTCTTTCACCCAATATTTTTTTATATATTTTGAAGCGTGCCCCCGTGAAATTTCTGGACTTTTGGAGATGTGCAGAATAGGTCTCTAATATTTGCTCCTTTTCTAGCCCAGAATTCCAGCTGCAGGCATTTCCCCTCTTCATGTAAACCTTGTAAAATAAGAGAGAATAGGCATAAGTATTGTGACATAATGTGTAATAACAGCCCATAATGCAATAAATATCGATATAAAAGCATGATGCAAAATGGACATATCAGGAAAGTGATCTCTTTGCGAGCCGTTAGTTTCATCAAACCGCACATCCATAGTTTCAACCACTTTATAGTGAAAGAGGTTGAAGACTCTGTAGGAGTGCGAATCCTTTCCATAACCAAGCATAAAACCTTCATGTGCTTTCGGTGCAAATTTTGAAGTGTGATGCGGATCCTTGATCTAGCACCTAGCACCAAATACTCTGAAGTGGCTTATCTTTGGCTTCTTACTAGTTAGTAGCTCATATGACGTCTTCTTTAGAAGCTTGTGAAGATAAACACGGTTGACGATGTGGCATGCAGTATCAATAGCTTCAGGCAAGAAGTTCCTTGGAGTCTTGTATTCATCAAGCATCGTCCGAGCCATCTCAATGAGTGTTCTGTTCTTGCGCTCCACGATGGCATTCTGCTGAGGTGTGTATGGAGCTGAGAACTCATGAGTGATGCCCAATGTATCAAGATAAGTGTCAAGGCTTGTGTTATTGAACTCCGTGCCATTGTCACTTCTGATGTGCTTTATCTTGATGCCATAGTTTGTCATGGCACGATTGGCAAATCGTCTGAAGACATCCTGCACTTCAGTCTTGTAGGGAATTATATGCACCTAGGTATACATTGAGTAATCATCAACAATGGCGAAGCCATATAGGCAAGCAGTGGTAGTGAGAGTAGATTAGTGAGTAGGGCCAAATAAGTCCATGTGAAGCAACTCGAAGGGTTGAGAAGTCGTCATGATCGTCTTCGAGGGATGTTTGGCCCTTGTCATCTTTCCAGCTTCGCAGCCACCACACAGATGATCCTTCTTGAACTTGACGCCCTCGATGCTTATGTTGTGTTTCTTCTTCGCGAGAGTGTAAAAGTTCCTCATGCCAGCATGCCCTAGCCTTCGATGCTAGAGCCATCACTCTGAAGCTTTTGCTAGAAGACATACGGCGAACTATGGTCCTGCTGAGAAACCTACCATGTACAGATCATATTTTCGGCACCCTTCAAAGACTAGAGATTTGTCAGATTCCATAAGCACAAGGCAACGATATTTTCCAAATATTACTACCATATTCAGATCACAAAGCATTGAGATAGACATTAAGTTGAAACCAAGGGATTCAACAAGCATCACTTTATCCATGTGCTGATCCTTTGAGATTGCAACTCTACCTAGACCGAATACCTTGCTTTTTCCAGTGTCAGCAAATGTGATGTGACTCTTGTCAGATGGACTTAAGGTTGAGTCCGTGAGAAGACTTCGATCACCAGTCAT
Source organism: Triticum monococcum (assembly GCA_034509565.1). Classification (NCBI taxonomy): domain Eukaryota; kingdom Viridiplantae; phylum Streptophyta; class Magnoliopsida; order Poales; family Poaceae; genus Triticum; species Triticum monococcum. Next base: position 634,839,422 of record CM067847.1, on the reverse strand, counting down.
GTGGTTAGTGCATCCACTATCCATAATCCATTCAGAAGCCTTTGGTATCGTACCCTACAGTACAGTTAGGGGGATAGGCTTCACCAAGGGAAAGGTGAAGGATAAACATTTAACAAATGAGTGGATTATGAAAGTTCATATCCTGGTTAGGGTAGATAGGATGACTGTCAAGAAAACTAGGAACAAAATACATAGTAAGACCATTTGGGCATTTTATCTTGCGCCCCACAAGATGTTTTAGGTCCCCAGCAATAGCATCTGACGCCTTTGATTTCCGGTTGGAGACCCTTCCCTGCAAAAGAGAGTTAAGGTTTCTTAACCACCCATATTTTCAGGGGTGTCTTTGAAGCAATGAGTCTAAGTGCAGCATTTGAGAACTTTGGCTTTGGAGCCCTAGCAAATAGTCTTGCAGGAGGTGAATAATACTCATAAGAATAAGCAGAGTAGTTCTTGGTCTTATGAATATGGCGGTTTGATGAAACATGCTCATATTCATAGGCCTAAGTATGGTTTCCCTGCAAAACATTTGTGTTAGGACTCTAACTTGCATGATTTGAATGGAACTAACCCGGACTGACATTGTTTTCAGCAGAATTGCCATGGTGTTATTTTTGTGCAGAAATAAAAGTTCTCGGAATGACCTGAAAATCAACGGAGAATAATTTTGGAACATATAAAAATACGGGCGAAAGAATCAAGGCCAGGGGGCCCACACCCTGTAAACGAGGGTGGGGGCGCGCCTACCCCCGTGGGTGAGCCCCCCTGCCTTGTGGGCCCGCTGGTGCTCCACCGACCTCAACTCCAACACTATATATTCACGTTCAGGGAGAAAAAAATGAAAGAGAAGGATTCATCGTGTTTTACGATACGGAGCCACCGCCAAGCCCTAATCTCTCTCGGGAGGGCTAATCTGGAGTCCGTTCGGTGCTCCGGAGAGGGGAATCCGTCGCTGTCATCATCTTCAACCTTCCTCCATCACCAATTTCACGATGCTCACCACCGTGCATGAGTAATTCCATCGTAGGTTTGCTGGATGGTGATGGGTTAGATGAGATTTATCATGTAATTGAGTTATTTTTGTTAGGGTTTGATCCCTAGTATCCATTATGTTTTGAGATTGATTTTGCTATGACTTTGCTATGCTTAATGCTTGTCACTAGGGCCTGAGTGCCATGATTTCAGATCCGAACATATTATGTTATCATGAATATATGTGAGTTCTTGATCCTATCTTGCATGTCTATAGTCACCTATTATGTGTTATGACCCGTTAACCCCGAAGTAACAATAATCGGGATACTTACCGGTGATGACCGTAGTTTGAGGAGTTCATGTATTCACTAAGTGTTAATGCTTTGGTCCGGTACTCTATTGAAAGGAGGCCTTAATATCCCTTAGTTTCCAATAGGACCCCCTGCCACGGGAGGGTAGGACAAAAGATGTCATGCAAGTTATTTTCCATAAGCACATATGACTATATTCGGAATACATGCCTACATTACATTGATGAATTGGAGCTAGTTCTGTGTCACCCTACATTATAACTGTTGCATGAGGAATCTCATCCGAAATAATTATCCATCACTGATCCATTGCCAATGAGCTTTTCACATATTGATCTTTGCTTAGTTACTTTTCTGTTGCCACCGTTACAATCACTACAAAACCAATACTGTTACTTTTGCCACCATTACCGTTACTTCCATATTACTTTGCTACTAAACACTTTGCTATAGATATTAAGTTTTCCAGGTGTGGTTGAATTGACAACTCAGCTGCTAATACTTGAGAATATTATTTGGCTCCCCTTGTGCTGAATCAATAAATTTGGGTTGAATACTCTACCCTCAAAAACTGTTGCGGTCCCCTATACTTGTGGGTTATCAAGACTATTTTCTAGCGCCGTTCTCGGGGAGCATAGATCTATTCTTTGAGTCACTTGGGATTTATACTTGCTGATCACTATGAGGAACTTGAAAGATGAAAAACTAAGATTTATCCCTCAACTACGAGGGGAGGTAAGGAACTGCCATCTAGCTCTACACTTGATTCACCTTCTGTTATGAGTAAACTTGCGACACCTACTCCTGCTATTCATTATGATATGTCGCATGTTATTGATGCTTTGCATGATAATTATGATGAAACTACTTCTATGCTTGATAATACTGTGCCACTAGGTGAATTTCTTGATGAACAACTTGCTAGGGTTAGAGAGAATGAAGATTCTCCCCCTAGATATGAATTGCCTGTTGTGCCTGAGGGTTATGTTATGGATGAAGAAACTGCTAGATACTTTTTAGCTTGCAACGATAGATATGATATTAAGAAACTATTAGCCAAGCTGGAAGAAAAATCTTTGAATGCTAGAATGAAATATGACCCTGCTTTTGCTACTTCACCTATCTGTATTTCCGATAGGGACTTTGATTTCTCTGTCGACCCTGAGTTAATTACTTTGGTTGAATCTGATCCTTTCCATCGTTATGAAACTAAAACTGTTGTGGCACATCCTACTAAATTAAATGATATAGCCACCCTATTCACTAATGATGAGGAAATTCGTAACTACTATATCCTTAAGTTATTTCTGTTCTCATTAAAGGGTGATGCGAAAACATCGTTTAATTCTCTTGATCCAGGTTGTGTGCGTAGTCCCCAGGATATGATGTTTTACTTCTCAGCTAAATATTTCCCCGCTCATAAGGAACAAGCTGCCTTAAGGGAAATATATAATTTTGTGCAAATCAAAGAAGAGAATCCCCCACAAGCTTGGGGATGTTTCTCCGATTACTTAATGCTTTGTCTGATCATCCTCTCAAGAAAAATGAAATATTTGATATCTTTTATAATGGACTAACCGATGCTTCCAGAGAGCACCTGGATAGTTGGGTTGGTTGTGTTTTCAGGGAAAGAATTGTTGATCAAGATGAATTGCTATTGAATAATATGTTGAGTAATGAAAATGATTGGACACTTCCTGGACCAACTCGTAAGCCAACTCCGAAGAAAAGGGATATTCTATTTCTCAATCCTGAAGATATGCAAGAGGCAAAGAAATCTATGAAAGAAAAAGGTATTAAAGCTGAAGATGTTAAGAATTTAGCACCTAGATAAGTCGACACAGGTAGTAAAGGTAAATTCTCTCTATAGATTTGATGAAGGTGATATTCCTCGTAATAAGTCTGCTAGCCAATGCTTAGATGAGTTTGATTATTTTATTGTTAAACAAGAAAACTTCAATGCTTATGTTGGTAGACAATTGGAACATAATGCTTATATGATTGTACACTTGAGTGATTACATGTCTAGAGTTAAAGGTGAGCTTAAACTTATTAGTAAACATGCTTCTATGGTTACCACTCAAGTAGAACAAGTACTTAAAGCTCAGAATGATTTGCTCAATGAATTAAATAATAAGAAAAATGATCGCTGTTAGAGTTGTGAATAGAGGGGGTAAAATGACTCCTGATCCTTTGTATCCCGAGGGCCACCCTAAAAGAATTGAGCAAGATTCTCAGAGAACTAATGTTGATGCACCTAGTTATTCTAAGAAGAAGAAGAAGAAGAAAAATGATAGGACTTTGCATGCTCCTAGTGAACCTGTTGTAGACACACCTGAGAATCCCAATGATATTTCTATTTCCGATGCTGAAACACAATCTGGTGACGAACATGAACCTAGTGATAATGTTAATAATGATGTTCATGTTGATGCTCAACCTAGCAATAACAATGATGTAGAGATTGAACTTGCTGTTGATCTTGATAACCCACAATCAAATAATCAATGTTATGATAAGAGAGACTTCGTTGCTAGGAAGCATGGTAAAGAAAGAGAACCATGGGTTCAGAAACCCATGCCTTTTCCTCCTAAACCATCCAAGAAAAAGGATGATGAGGTGCTTGAGCGCTTTGCTGAAACGATTAGACCTATCTTTTTGCGTATGCGTTTGACTGATATGCTTAAAATGAACCCTTATGCTAAGTACATGAAGGATATTGTTACTAATAAAAGAAAGATATGGGAAGCTGAAATTTCCACTATGCTTGCTAATTACACTTTTAAAGGTGGAATACCAAAGAAACTAGGAGATCTAGGAGTACCAACTATACCATGCTCCATTAAGAGAAACTATGTTAAAACTGCTTTATGTGATCTAGGAGCCAGTGTTTGTGTTATGCCTCTCTCTCTATATCGTAGACTTGATTTGAATAAGTTGACACCTACTAAAATATCTTTGCAAATGGCTGATAAATCAACTGCTATACATGTCCGTATTTGTGAGGATGTGCCTATTGTGGTTGCAAACATTACTATTTTAACAGACTTTGTTATTCTTGATAGTCCCGAGGACGATAATATGTCTATTATTCTTGGTAGACCCTTTCTCAATACTGCAGGGGTTGTTATTGATTGCAACAAAGGCAATGCACTTTTCATGAGCATACGGTACACTTTCCGAGGAAACAACCTCAAGTCCATAGTATCAATTCTATTAGAAAAATTTCAACGATTGTTATTGGAGGTTTTGAATTTCCTCTTCCTACTGTCAAGAAGAAATATGATATTCTTATTGTTGGGGACGTGCATATCCCCGTTGAGGTAACCTAGTGTAATTCGAAAATTCTCCGGTTTCATGCGATTCGGAATGAGTTTGGTAACAAGACTTGATCAACCTTATTAGTGGATTCCTTTTGATGAGCATAAGATGGATGAAGTTAGAAAACACAACTTTCTGTACAGTCTTTTTACTTTCTGTTATTTAGATGAAATAAAGCAAAAATAGTTTTTTTTTCTCTGTTTTCTGAATTATCCCTGCAATAAAAATACCCCAAAAATAAAAGTTCTCCAAATGTCCTGAAAATGAATTATGATTTTTTGTAGAATATTTAAGAATATTTGGCACTGAGAACACACCAGAGGGGGCAACCACCTGGCCACGAGGGTGCAGGATGCGCTCTACCCCCTAGGCGCGCCCCTGCCTCGTGGGCCCCTCGTGGCCCCCTCCACTTATTCTTGTACCCAAACACTTCGTCTTCCTCCAGAAAAATCCTCCACCAGCTCAAACCCGAGTTCTAGCTCATCTTGCTGCCATTTTCGATCTCCTTGCTCAAAGCTCCATTGTAGCGACCGACCTCAGACGGTCAAGTCTCTATGTATCTGTGCTATCCCTGGATCGGTATGCTAACACACAGTACATCAAGGTATATATCAAAGTGCAATCACATGTATAAGTAACAAAAAAATTGATATATACCTTAAGAATCTAAGCGGAAACAGGAAAACGGGTGTGGAGTCCCATCAACACCATCGACAAGTTGAGTGCGGACCGTAACCCTATCGTATCACTTACTCGTCGGATAATACATGCAACATAATATGTTGCAGCCGTGTAGGTCAGTACGTTGAATGTACTGGCAAGTCACACCACAATAGATGAATAAATGTCCTATTTATACATGCAATATGGCTGGTGGTTGGTTCTAAATTTAATTGCATAAAGCTGATTTTTCCCTATCATCAAAAGAATATCATATTGTTACTAAATAATTCATCATAATATGATTGAGATGGTTGCTCCATTCAATCTATACCCAAATTCATTAAAACCCATTAGATTATTTAGAGTGATGAGATTGCTCAATTCCCACTTTCCAGAGGCTCAAATTGTCCATAACCGGAGACACGGCTAATCGATTAGTTTTACACTCTGCGGAGTTTTGCACACTTTTCCCCACAAGACTCGATCACCTCCTTTGTAGTCCTCGCACTTCCTGGTGTTTGAGAGCTGGAAGATCGAGACATAGTCTTTCTAAAGTGTTCCCTCTTAACCCTGGGTAGACCGGTACACCTACATATATAACTACATCTGCTAGTCTACCACCATAAGAGGTTACACAACGTACTCAACTAAGCCAGAGCCCATAATAGCTTGTGGCTGTGCAGGTAAGATTCTAGTCATGAAAAATTGATGAATCCCTTTGAGCCTGGGTGGCAGTCCATAGGGTGATCACACGGGTACTCCGGGATCCCCTGGGCAAGTCCACTGGTTTCTCCAGGGTGCCCGGGCAAGTCCACCGGTTTCTCCAGGGTGCCCCTTACCAATCCACCCAGATGTGTGTTAATGTTGCCACCTTAAGGTTACCCTTAATTATTATATCACTCACAACTTTCAAGATCTCACATACCAATCCCCGTCTACAATGGCATAGCAAAAATCCCTACAAAATTGGCTACAAAGAATTAAAGGATCAGACCTACCTCATTGCACTACTAGGTTTATAATATAGCCAACTAATATATTCATGCAAACCCTACATCAAAGGACTAAATGCATATATAAAACATAGGTATAAAAAATACGATCAAGATGTAACTTGCCTTATACTATTGATGAAGATGAAATATTCTATTGAGTCGTCTCTCCTTCTCGTTCGATATATCTAACGATATAAGAAAGTACTTTAACACACAACAACATCCAAATAAAAGATCCAAATATTATTTTCGAATTAAAATTAAAAAATAACATTCCAACATAAGTTGTTAGGACTTGGTTAGAGGTTGATATAAGATCACGGGTTGAAGAGTTGTGAGGCAAGGTTCTACGACAAAGTCTATAATGAAAAATGGTAGATGGAGTTTGTGGCATAAAGGTTTATGTTACAAAATGTATGTAACATCTCGTGAAGTCTAAATTTGAATAATGACAGCATATGACCAGAGATGTTCCTAATGATCTTCTCAAGAAACTTGAATCAAGAATCAAATTAAACTAATGATGAAATTGAATTACGATAAAAGAAAAACTATATGAAGTGTGATGGTTGAAACAGTGGCTATACATAGATGAACAATTAGGAAAAAAAATTATAATAGCATGATATGGACCGAAGGATCAATTTGGCTGAAGGAAAGATTTTCAAAAGAATTACAGATTAATAGATATATCAAAAGTACTCAAATACAAATTTTATATTTATGTCAAATATTTATTTTTTTTGGATATAAAATTTGTCGAATTCGGACTTACGGTCTAGGAGATATGAATTTCCGACGTTTGAGTATTTTTCTAAAAAACAATTACGGGATTTACATAGTGCTCACCGGAGTTTCACCGGAGTTTCGTCGGAGTTGGAGAAGAAAAGGTCCCGACGTCAAATGATGGCCGAATGGCAGAGAGGAGGCTGAGGCGAACTTGAGAGATGTAGAGGTGAGATCTTCCTCGTCCTCGGGTGCGGTGGAGAAGCCGCCGGAGTTCCAAAAACGGGTAAATCCCGGCGAGCAATTCCTCTCAGAATAGAGCGATATAAAGAGGGTTTTTCAGGGAGATGGATGAGGGCTTCGAGGCGCACGTAGGGGTCCTATTGATAGTGGCCTAGGGAGCCGATACATGGAGATGAAACGAGCTCATTGTGGCCTCTAATGACAGATTGATTCCGGAAAAATCAAGACATCAAAGTGGAATTTTAATCCCCTGAATGGGTTCTCCATGCAATACAAAAGATCTTTCATGTTGATAAGAAGTGGAAAGAGCAAACGTTTCAAGTGCTAGAGGGAGAAAAAGATGTACAGGTGCCATGGCTGTTTCTGTACTCCTCCAGATTGAAACATATAGAGGAGGAAGAAGGGGTTCCTGGACTTGGGCTAAGGAAAAAAATAAGATGGGCCTTAGTGAGGAACAGGTCCAAGGGGAAAATGGAAAGAGAGAAAGAAAAAAAACAAAGTAGAAGTGGGCATGGTCCAAATAGGCTTAGGACATCATTACAAAATAATATTTTTTGCGCAAAAGTTTTAAAACAAAAATTAAATAAATGTTCACATTTATTTTTAATTTAAGTGTGCAAAATGTTTGTATAAACAACAAATAAAATTTTATTAATAAATGTTCAAATGAACCTAAATAACATTCATATATGTTGAAAATAGTTTTAGCCAAAAATTAAATAGTTATCCTACTCTTATTATTCAATAAGTCTATTATAATTATCCCCAAAAATGTTCTCTTTTATAAATTCTCAATTAAAAAATTAATAATTGAGCCATATTAAACATTTCCAAATATAATTTTGGAGAAGTCATGTTATTCCCCTCATAAATTTTATTTGATTCATATGGAAATATTTAAACGACAAGTAAACTCCAAATAATATCATATTGCAATTGGAACTCCAAAATCCAAACAAACTCCATATGAAATTTTCATCCACCACATTTGAGAAAGTCATCTTATTCTCACTCCAAAATTGTGATTGTGGCTTCCAATATTTCAAAAAGAATCAAACAAAAATTAAAGCCCTTTGATTTTCTTGAATAAACTTCCCCAACCATAGTTTTCTTTATTGGACAAAAATGGTATCCAACTTTTATGACATGATTAGAAAAAGTTTTAAACAAGAACTCAAAAGGTTTTAATTCTCGTGAAAATAAAATATTTTCATACAATCCATCACACACCAATCAAACAAACAATCCTATTTATTTATTTAATATAACATTCCAAAATATAGAATTTTGGGATGTTACAAACCTACCACACTTAAAATGAATCTCATCCTCGAGATTCAGAAAGGCTAGAAAGAAAAGGTTAGGGTTGTGGTCTCCTTGCAATTCCATTGATCATCATGAAGGTGTTGGGTGCTACGACACTTAAAATAAACTCATGCACCACCTCTATAGTGTTGACAACACATTTCTCCTCAAATTTCTTGTAATAACTCCTTCATTATGCTCTCCTGTTAGATGCATAAAATTTCCTTCAATATCCTGGGTCTTTGCATCAAAATGAAATTCTTCCGAGACTGGATCTTCTCATCTGACAGGTCTAGCGTGAATGCTAAACAACTATCAAAAAATCTCATAGAGGTCTAGCATTACTGGTTCCCTGCAAGAAATGGGTCTTGGCTTCATTCTCACCAAGTAACCTACGATTGGCAATAGCTACCATGTACATGGGTTTATCATCATACCATTCTAAGGCTTAATCAAGGCTTCAATGGGCGTCGACACTTTATTGTGGGTGAGTCACTCAGATTTAGCATTCTAAATAACAAGAGCGAATGATAAGAGTAAGTCGTCATGGTGGCCAAGCTATGTCGCACCCAAATCATTACCCTGCACTAGTGCAGAACCGGGCAATAGCACCGGTTCGTAAGGCCCTTTAGTGCCGGTTCCATAACCGGCACTAAAGTGTGGTCACTAAAGGACCCCCCCTTTAGTACCGCTTCAGCACGAACCGGTGCTAAAGGGAAACCACGTGGCACGAGCCAGCTCTGGGGGCCGGGAGCCCTTTAGTACCGGTTGGTAACACCAACCGGTACTAAATGTTTGTGGGTTTTTGTTTTATTTTGTATTTTTCAATTAAATTTGTGTTATCAATTTAATTTAGGATTGTTTTACGTTATAATGAGTTGTAGTCGTCATCATCATCATCATCATCATCATCATCGCATATTAATAAATAAATAAACTCTAGCTAGCTAAAAATCATTGTAGTCGTCTAATTACCACTATTTAATCATCATAGTCATTACCGCTAGCTATCTAATCATCACCAACACTGGCTAGCTTAAAGAGGAAACATTCACTTTCTAACAGAAGCAAAGATATCATCGAGTTCAACATAATCATCACCAACATCGAAGTTCAGGACACGGACATGAGACACTAATTAAGAGCATGAACTAGTGCTGCTCCCTCTCAGGTAGAATAGCATAGAACATGTATAGCTCTCCCGATTCATCATACTGGAGCATGCAGATGAATCTGTCTCCTAATCTTGGGTTGCGCTTCTCCTTGCTGCCCCCTAGTACTTCTCTGCGATCGTTAACAATTTTGCTCCAATCTTTCACTATTAAGCATTCTCCGCTTTCAGAAATCCTGAATGCACTCATGTGCAATGTAGGATATCTTGGCCGTAAGCTAACCATTGACATGTCACCTTTAGTCTCGATCCACTGAGCACAACTGTCATCGGAAGTCCCTGTTGAAGAACATCGTATAGTAATTAATATACTAAGCTATGAAAGTTTACCTTCAAAAATAATGTATGCAAAAGATGCACTAATTAAGGACAAATAGTAAAACTCTTACCATCTTTCGATTATAGATGTGACCGTACTTCAATACGATCACCATTGGTGGCACGTTTTGAGTACTAACATTTCTAAGTTCGGGATTTTTTTTTGTCTTGACAGTATTAAGATCCTCAAGCCATGAAACATAATGACTTATCTCCTCACAGTTTAGTTGAGCCCCGGGGTAGTAGTAGGTCCTGTCTACCAAGCGCCACACATGTTTGCTTGAAACGAAATAAGCTGACAATACAAATTAGTTGTCAACTATTTTTGAATAAACTGTATCAAAGACATAAACATATGCATGCATGGTTGAGAAAAACTCACATAACGGTAGAACTGGAGGTGTTTGCACATCGACCCAGATGTCTATATTACCTTCAATATCATCTTCCGGACGAATATCAAAGGTGACAACCATACCAAGCTCAAATGCATAAGCCTTGCATAGTGCTTGCCAAGTTTTGCATTCAAAATGGGTGTATGTGTCTCCATTATATAATTTGACGTTGAAAGTATACCCATGCTCCGTCTTCAAGTAAACTCTCTTTACCTCCATATCATCTATAGCACTAAAACATATCTTATCCAAGACAAAAATTCTTGCATGGCAGGGGATGCGCTAGTAGAATAGTGAAAATTTAAATTTATAAGTTGAAGCAAATGAAGCATAAGTCATGCTTTAAAATTATAAGTTGAAGCAAATGAAGCATAAGTTTTGCATTCAAATAATAATTGCCGTTGTGACTTACTGTATCCACTTCAAATGTCTCATCCAGCTTGATGCTGAAGCGCCTACCATCAACAAGGAAATTTCTGTCGCACAGGCCGCGCTGGTCTTCACAGTGTTCGCACATAATGAAATCTTTTTCGGTGTCAGATGACATTTCCTATATATGTTCATATAGGTGAAACATTAAACACTTATTACTATCTAACATTAATTAATATCTAGCCAAATATATATTCATCTAACATTTGACATTAATATATCTAACTATATTCATCTCTAACAATTGACATTACTATATATTTAACTTTTCTATCTAATTCATCTAACATTCGACATTAATCTAACATTTATATAAACTCAAAATATATAAAAAATTAAATAAACAGAAAAACTCATTAACAAATAATATTTTAATTAGATCATCAAATCTCAGATACCTAAATTTTCTTACTAAAAAAACTAGTTATATTAATTATTCAACTAGTTCAAATCTCATAAACCTAAATAAACTAGTTCGACAATTTTCTTACTAAAAATAAATTAGTTATATTAATTATTCAACTAGTTCAAATCTCTAGTTCGACAATTTTCTATCTAGCTAATTCATCTAACATTCGACATTAATTTAACATTCGATCATCTAATTAACTTTTCTAAAAAAACAGAAAACAGAAAATAAGTAAAAAAATGTGTGTGTGTGTGTGTGTATGTGTGTGTATGTGTGTGTGTATGTATGTGTACGTATATATATGTGTGTATGTGTGTATGTGTGTGTCTGTGTACGTATACGTACGCACACTGCAGTGCGGCCCCGTACGCCGTCGCCCCGTACATACGAGCGGGGGCGCCGGCGTACGGGGCGGGGGCGCCGGCGTACGGGCCGGGTGCGACGATGACGGACGGCGGCGCGGGTACGCGAGAGCGAGAGACGTACGGGACCGCGGCGCGACGACGACGGACGGCGGCACGCGGCGTTCGGGGCGGCGGCACGAGACGACGACGACGACAGGCAGCGGCGGGGATAGCGAGGACGATGACGGGCGACGGGCGACGGGCGGCGATGACGGGTTCGAGCGGCGTGCGGTGATGTCATGAGAGGTTGGAGACGAAAGTGGGGAGATGTAACTGAAATTTTCGTATGTGTTGTATATATAGGAGAGGCCTTTAGTACCGGTTGGAGGCACCAACCGGTACTAAAGGCCAACTTTGGCCAGGCCAAGAGGCGGGAAGAGCAGACCTTTAGTACCGGTTGGTGGTTCCAACCGGTACTAAAGGGTGGTCTTTAGTACCGGTTGGAGCCACCAATCGATACTAAAGGCCTCGCGCTGCCACCCCAAAGTTTAGTCCCACCCCACCCGGCGAAGGGCAGTCGCACTGGTTTATAAACCCAGCCGCGGCTATCTCTTCGAACTCCTCTATATAGCAGGCTTCTGGGCCTAATTAATTAGGGCGCGCTGCCCTATGAGTCTGCTGGCCCTTCTGGGCTTGCATTTGCACACCCTAGGTCTGGCAGGCCCACTGGACAGCGCGCCAACAAATTTTTTATATAGTTTTTTCTTTTTTGTATTACTTATTTTCTTCTATTTATTTTTGAGTAGTTTTTTATATAGTTTTTTCTTTTGTGCATTATTTATTTTCTTCTATTTATTTTTGAGTAATTTTTTTATATAGTTTTTTTATTTTCTGCATTATTTTTTTCTTCTAGTTATTTTCTTCTGGAAATTGAATGCTGCATACTGAACAATTAGGTAAATGACCGAAAAACAACAAATGATGTCAGAACATGTTGGAAATTGATGACGTCGCTTTGAATGCTGCATACTGAACACAAAAGAAGTCCGGATTTCAAATAAATTTAAAAAACATTGAAGTGGCCATGTAACAGATGAGTTCTCGTCCGAAACCCTGATACTCCGAAAGAGTATGTCCAGTTTGTACACGAAGTGCGTCCAGTTTTTGCCGTGACCCTCTCTACTCTTTCGCGCATGCTATGCGGGTGATATGATGTTACCATGCCAAGTTTTAACATTTTCAGGATTCATTTTGTAGTGATTTTCAATTTCACGGTCATTTAGCTCTCTAAAACAATTAGGTAAATGACCGAAAAACAACAAATGATGTGAGAACATGTTGGAAATTGATGACGTCACTTTGAATGCTGCATACTGAACACAAAAGAAGTCCGGAGTTCAAATAAGTTTCAAAAACATTGAAGTGGCCGTGTAACAGATGAGTTCTTGTCCGAAACCCTGATACTCCGAAAGAGTATGTCCAGTTTGTACACGAAGTGCGTCCAGTTTTTGCCGTGACCCTCTCTACTCTTTCACGCATGCTATGCGGGTGATATGATGATACCATGCCAAGTTTCAACATTTTCAGGATTCATTTTGTAGTGATTTCCAATTTCACGGTCATTTAGCTCTCTAAAACAATTAGGTAAATGACCGAAAAACAACAAATGATGTCAGAACATGTTGGAAATTGATGACATCGCTTTGAATGCTGCATACTGAACACAAAAGAAGTCCGGATTTCAAATAAATTTAAAAAACATTGAAGTGGCCGTGTAACAGATGAGTTCTCGTCCGAAACCCTGATACTCCGAAAGAGTATGTCCAGTTTGTACACGAAGTGCGTCCAGTTTTTGCCGTGACCCTCTCTACTCTTTCGCGCATGCTATGCGGGTGATATGATGTTACCATGCCAAGTTTTAACATTTTCAGGATTCATTTTGTAGTGATTTTCAATTTCACGGTCATTTAGCTCTCTAAAAGAATTAGGTAAATGACCGAAAAACAACAAATGATGTCAGAACATGTTGGAAATTGATGATGTCGCTTTGAGTGCTGCATACTAAACACAAAAGAAGTCCGGAGTTCAAATAAGTTTAAAAACCATTGAAGTGGCCGTGTAACAGATGAGTTCTCGCCCGAAACCCTGATACTTCGAAAGAGTATGTCCAGTTTGTACACGAAGTGCGTCCAGTTTTTGCCGTGACCCTCTCTACTCTTTCGCGCATGCTATGCAGGTGATATGATGTTACCATGCCAAGTTTCAACATTTTCAGGATTCATTTTGTAGTGATTTTCAATTTCACGGTCATTTAGCTCTCTAAAACAATTAGGTAAATGACCGAAAAACAACAAATGATGTCAGAACATGTTGGAAATTGATGACGTCGCTTTGAATGCTCCATACTAAACACAAAAGAAGTCCGGAGTTCAAATAAGTTTAAAAAACATTGAAGTGGCCGTGTAACAGATGAGTTCTCGTCCGAAACCCTGATACTCCGAAAGAGTATGTCCAGTTTGTACACGAAGTGCGTCCAGTTTTTGCCGTGACCCTCTCTACTCTTTCACGCATGCTATGCGGGTGATATGATGATACCATGCCAAGTTTCAACATTTTCAGGATTCATTTTGTAGTGATTTTCAATTTCACGGTCATTTAGCTCTCTAAAACAATTAGGTAAATAACCGAAAAACAACAAATGCTGTCAGAACATGTTGGAAATTGATGACGTCGCTTTGAATACTGCATACTGAACACAAAAGAAGTCCGGAGTTCAAATAAGTTTAAAAACATTGAAGTGGCCGTGTAACAGATGAGTTCTCGTCCGAAACCCTGATACTTCGAAAGAGTATGTCCAGTTTGTACACGAAGTGCGTCCAGTTTTTGCCGTGACCCTCTCTACTCTTTCACGCATGCTATGCGGGTGATATGATGATACCATGCCAAGTTTCAACATTTTCAGGATTCATTTTGTAGTGATTTTCAATTTCACGGTCATTTAGCTCTCTAAAACAATTAGGTAAATGACCGAAAAACAACAAATGATGTCAGAATATGTTGGAAATTGATGACGTCGCTTTGAATGCTGCATACTGAACACAAAAGAAGTCCGGAGTTCAAATAAGTTTAAAAACATTGAAGTGGCCGTGTAACAGATGAGTTCTCGTCCGAAACCCTGATACTCCGAAAGAGTATGTCCAGTTTGTACACAAAGTGCGTCCAGTTTTTGCCGTGACCCTCTCTACTCTTTCGCGCATGCTATGCGGGTGATATGATGATACCATGCCAAGTTTTAACATTTTCAGGATTCATTTTGTAGTGATTTTTAATTTCACGGTCATTTAGCTCTCTAAAACAATTAGGTAAATGACCGAAAAACAACAAATGATGTCAGAATATGTTGGAAATTGATGACGTCGCTTTGAATGCTGCATACTGAACACAAAAGAAGTCCGGAGTTCAAATAAGTTTAAAAACATTGAAGTGGCCGTGTAACAGATGAGTTCTCGTCCGAAACCCTGATACTCCGAAAAAGTATGTCGACTTTGTACACGAAGTGCGTCCAGTTTTTGCCGTGACCCTCTCTACTATTTCGCGCATGCTATGCGGGTGATATGTTGATACCATGCCAAGTTTTAACATTTTATAGATTCATTTTTAGTGATTTTCAATTTCACGGTCATTTAGCTCTCTAAAACAATTAGGTAAATGACCGAAAACAACAAATGATGTTAGAACATGTTCGAAATTGATGACGTCACTTTGAATGCTGCATACTGAACACAAAAGAAGTCCGGAGTTCAAATAAGTTTAAAAAACATTGAAGTGGCCGTGTAACAGATGAGTTCTCGTCCGAAACCCTGATACTCCGAAAGAGTATGTCCAGTTTGTACACGAAGTGCGTCCAGTTTTTGCCGTGACCCTCTCTACTCTTTCACGCATGCTATGCGGGTGATATGATGATACCATGCCAAGTTTCAACATTTTCAGGATTCATTTTGTAGTGATTTTCAATTTCACGGTCATTTAGCTCTCTAAAACAATTAGGTAAATGACCGAAAAACAACAAATGCAGTCAAAACATGTTGGAAATTGATGACGTCGCTTTGAATGCGACATACTGAACACAAAAGAAGTCCGGAGTTCAAATAAGTTTAAAAAACATTGAAGTGGCCGTGTAACAGATGAGTTCTCGTCCGAAACCCTGATACTCCGAAAGAGTATGTCCAGTTTGTACACGAAGTGCGTCCAGTTTTTGCCGTGACCCTCTCTACTCTTTCACGCATGCTATGCGGGTGATATGATGATACCATGCCAAGTTTCAACATTTTCAGGATTCATTTTGTAGTGATTTTCAATTTCACGGTCATTTAGCTCTCTGAAACAATTAGGTAAATGACCAAAAAACAACAAATGATGTCAGAACATGTTGGAAATTGATGACGTCGCTTTGAATGCTGCATACTAAACACAAAAGAAGTCCGGAGTTCAAATAAGTTTAAAAAACAACAAATGATGTCAGAATATGTTGGAAATTGATGACGTCGCTTTGGATGCTGCATACCGAACACAAAAGAAGTCCGGAGTTCAGATAAGTTTAAAAACATTGAAGTGGCCAGGTAACAGATGAGTTCTCGTCCGAAACCCTGATACTCCGAAAGAGTATGTCCAGTTTATACACAAAGTGCGTCCAGTTTTTGCCGTGAGGGTCTCTACTCTTTCGCACATGCTATGCGGGTGATATGATGATACCATGCCAAGTTTCAACATTTTCAGGATTCATTTTGTAGTGATTTTCAATTTCGCGGTCATTTAGCTCTCTAAAACAATTAGGTAAATGACCGAAAAACAACAAATGATGTCAAAATATGTTGGAAATTGATGACGTCGCTTTGAATGCTGCATACTGAACACAAAAGAAGTCCGGAGTTCAAATAAGTTTAAAAACATTGAAGTGGCCGTGTAACAGATGAGTTCTCGTCCGAAACCCTCATACTCCGAAAAAGTATGTCGAGTTTGTACACGAAGTGCGTCCAGTTTTTGCCGTGAACCTCTCTACTCTTTCGCGCATGCTATGCGGGTGATATGATGATACCATGCCAAGTTTTAACATTTTCAAGATTCATTTTTAGTGATTTTCAATTTCACGGTCATTTAGCTCTCTAAAACAATTAGGTAAATGACCGAAAAACAAAAAATGATGTCAGAACATGTTGGAAATTGATGACGTCGCTTTGAATGCTGCATACCAAACACAAAAGAAGTCTGGAGTTCAAATAAGTTTAAAAACATTGAAGTGGCCACGTAACAGATGAGTTCTCGTCCGAAACCCTGATACTCCGAAAGAGTATGTCCAGTTTATACACAAAGTGCGTCCAGTTTTTGCCGTGAGGGTCTCTACTCTTTCGCACATGCTATGCGGGTGATATGATGATACCATGCCAAGTTTCAACATTTTCAGGATTCATTTTGTAGTGATTTTCAATTTCACGGTCATTTAGCTCCCTAAAACAATTAGGTAAATGACAGAAAAACAACAAATGATGTCAGAACATGTTGGAAATTGATGACATCGCTTTGAATGCTGCATACTGAACACAAAAGAAGTCCGGAGTTCAAATAAGTTTAAAAAACATTGAAGTGGTCGTGCAACAGATAAGTTCTCGTCCGAAACCCTGATACTCCGAAAGAGTATGTCCAGTTTGTACATGAAGTGCATCCAGTTTTTGCCGTGACCCTCTCTACTCTTTCGCGCATGCTATGCGGGTGATATGATGATACCATGCCAAGTTTTAACATTTTCAAGATTCATTTTTAGTGATTTTCAATTTCACGGTCATTTAGCTCTCTAAAACAATTAGGTAAATGACAGAAAAACAACAAATGATGTCAGAACATGTTGGAAATTGATGACGTCGCTTTGAATGCTGCATACGAAACACAAAAGAAGTCCGGAGTTCAAATAAGTTTAAAAAACATTGAAGTGGCCGTGTAACAGATGAGTTCTCGTCCGAAACCCTGATACTCCGAAAGAGTATGTCCAGTTTGTACACGAAGTGCGTCCAGTTTTTGCCGTGACCCTCTCTACTCTTTCACGCATGCTATGCGGGTCATATGATGATACCATGCCAAGTTTCAACATTTTCAGGATTCATTTTGTAGTGATTTTCAATTTCACGGTCATTTAGCTCTCTAAAACAATTAGGTAAATGACCGAAAAACAACAAATGATGTCAGAACATGTTGGAAATTGATGACGTCGCTTTGAATGCTGCATACTGAACACAAAAGAAGTCCGGATTTCAAATAAATTTAAAAAACATTGAAGTGGCCGTGTAACAGATGAGTTCTCGTCCGAAACCCTGATACTCCGAAAGAGTATGTCCAGTTTGTACACGAAGTGCGTCCAGTTTTTGCCGTGACCCTCTCTACTCTTTCGCGCATGCTATGCGGGTGATATGATGTTACCATGCCAAGTTTTAACATTTTCATGATTCATTTTGTAGTGATTTTAAATTTCACGGTCATTTAGCTCTCTAAAACAATTAGGTAAATGACCGAAAAACAACAAATGATGTCAGAACATGTTGGAAATTGATGACGTTGCTTTGAATGCTACATACTAAACACAAAAGAAGTCCGGAGTTCAAATAAGTTTAAAAACCATTGAAGTGGCCGTGTAACAGATGAGTTCTCGCCCGAAACCCTGATACTTCGAAAGACTGTGTCCAGTTTGTACACGAAGTGCGTCCAGTTTTTGCCGTGACCCTCTCTACTCTTTCGCGCATGCTATGCGGGTCATATGATGATACCATGCCAAGTTTCAACATTTTCAGGATTCATTTTGTAGTGATTTTCAATTTCACGGTCAGTTAGCTCTCCAAAACAATTAGGTAAATGACCGAAAAACAACAAATGATGTCAGAACATGTTGGAAATTGATGACGTCGCTTTGAATGCTGCATACTGAACACAAAAGAAGTTCGGAGTTCAAATAAGTTTAAAAAACATTGAAGTGGTCGTGTAACAAATGAGTTCTCGTCCGAAACCCTGATACTCCGAAAAAGTATGTCGAGTTTGTACACGAAGTGCGTCCAGTTTTTGCCGTGACCCTCTCTACTCTTTCGTGCATGCTATGTGGGTGATATGATGATACCATGCCAAGTTTTAACATTTTCAAGATTCATTTTTAGTGATTTTCAATTTCACGGTCATTTAGGTCTCTAAAACAATTAGGTAAATGACCGAAAAACAACAAATGATGTGAGAACATGTTGGAAATTGATGACGTCACTTTGAATGCTGCATACGGAACACAAAAGAAGTCCGGAGTTCAAATAAGTTTAAAAAACATTGAAGTGGCCGTGTCACAGATGAGTTCTTGTCCGAAACCCTGATACTCCGAAAGAGTATGTCCAGTTTGTACACGAAGTGCGTCCAGTTTTTGCCGTGACCCTCTCTACTCTTTCACGCATGCTATGCGGGTGATATGATGATACCATGCCAAGTTTGACATTTTCAGGATTCATTTTGTAGTGATTTTCAATTTCACGGTCATTTAGCTCTCTAAAACAATTAGGTAAATGACCGAAAAAAAACAAATGATGTCAGAATATGTTGGAAATTGATGACGTCGCTTTGAATGCTGCATACTGAACACAAAAGAAGTCCGGAGTTCAAATAAGTTTAAAAACATTGAAGTGGCCGTGTAACAGATGAGTTCTCGTTCGAAACCCTGATACTCCGAAAAAGTATGTCGACTTTGTACACGAAGTGCGTCCAGTTTTTGCCGTGACCCTCTCTACTATTTCGCGCATGCTATGCGGGTGATATGTTGATACCATGCCAAGTTTTAACATTTTATAGATTCATTTTTAGTGATTTTCAATTTCACGGTCATTTAGCTCTCTAAAACAATTAGGTAAATGACCGAAAACAACAAATGATGTCAGAACATGTTCGAAATTGATGACGTCACTTTGAATGCTGCATACTGAACACAAAAGAAGTCCGGAGTTCAAATAAGTTTAAAAAACATTGAAGTGGCCGTGTAACAGATGAGTTCTCGTCCGAAACCCTGATACTCCGAAAGAGTATGTCCAGTTTGTACACGAAGTGCGTCCAGTTTTTGCCGTGACCCTCTCTACTCTTTCACGCATGCTATGCGGGTGATATGATGATACCATGCCAAGTTTCAACATTTTCAGGATTCATTTTGTAGTGATTTTCAATTTCACGGTCATTTAGCTCTCTAAAACAATTAGGTAAATGACCGAAAAACAACAAATGCTGTCAAAACATGTTGGAAATTGATGACGTCGCTTTGAATGCGACATACTGAACACAAAAGAAGTCCGGAGTTCAAATAAGTTTAAAAAACATTGAAGTGGCCGTGTAACAGATGAGTTCTCGTCCGAAACCCTGATACTCCGAAAGAGTATGTCCAGTTTGTACACGAAGTGCGTCCAGTTTTTGCCGTGACCCTCTCTACTCTTTCACGCATGCTATGCGGGTGATATGATGATACCATGCCAAGTTTCAACATTTTCAGGATTCATTTTGTAGTGATTTTCAATTTCACGGTCATTTAGCTCTCTGAAACAATTAGGTAAATGACCAAAAAACAACAAATGATGTCAGAACATGTTGGAAATTGATGACGTCGCTTTGAATGCTGCATACTAAACACAAAAGAAGTCCGGAGTTCAAATAAGTTTAAAAAACAACAAATGATGTCAGAATATGTTGGAAATTGATGACGTCGCTCTGAATGCTGCATACCGAACACAAAAGAAGTCCGGAGTTCAGATAAGTTTAAAAACATTGAAGTGGCCAGGTAACAGATGAGTTCTCGTCCGAAACCCTGATACTCCGAAAGAGTATGTCCAGTTTATACACAAAGTGCGTCCAGTTTTTGCCGTGAGGGTCTCTACTCTTTCGCACATGCTATGCGGGTGATATGATGATACCATGCCAAGTTTCAACATTTTCAGGATTCATTTTGTAGTGATTTTCAATTTCGCGGTCATTTAGCTCTCTAAAACAATTAGGTAAATGACCGAAAAACAACAAATGATGTCAAAATATGTTGGAAATTGATGACGTCACTTTGAATGCTGCATACTGAACACAAAAGAAGTCCGGAGTTCAAATAAGTTTAAAAACATTGAAGTGGCCGTGTAACAGATGAGTTCTCGTCCGAAACCCTCATACTCCGAAAAAGTATGTCGAGTTTGTACACGAAGTGCGTCCAGTTTTTGCCGTGACCCTCTCTACTCTTTCGCGCATGCTATGCGGGTGATATGATGATACCATGCCAAGTTTTAACATTTTCAAGATTCATTTTTAGTGATTTTCAATTTCACGGTCATTTAGCTCTCTAAAACAACTAGGTAAATGACCGAAAAACAAAAAATGATGTCAGAACATGTTGGAAATTGATGACGTCGCTTTGAATGCTGCATACCAAACACAAAAGAAGTCCGGAGTTCAAATAAGTTTAAAAACATTGAAGTGGCCACGTAACAGATGAGTTCTCGTCCGAAACCCTGATACTCCGAAAGAGTATGTCCATTTTATACACAAAGTGCGTCCAGTTTTTGCCGTGAGGGTCTCTACTCTTTCGCACATGCTATGCGGGTGATATGATGATACCATGCCAAGTTTCAACATTTTCAGGATTCATTTTGTAGTGATTTTCAATTTCACGGTCATTTAGCTCTCTAAAACAATTAGGTAAATGACAGAAAAACAACAAATGATGTCAGAACATGTTGGAAATTGATGACGTCGCTTTGAATGCTGCATACTGAACACAAAAGAAGTCCGGAGTTCAAATAAGTTTAAAAAACATTGAAGTGGTCGTGCAACAGATAAGTTCTCGTCCGAAACCCTGATACTCCGAAAGAGTATGTCCAGTTTGTACACGAAGTGCATCCAGTTTTTGCCGTGACCCTCTCTACTCTTTCGCGCATGCTATGCGGGTGATATGATGATACCATGCCAAGTTTTAACATTTTCAAGATTCATTTTTAGTGATTTTCAATTTCACGGTCATTTAGCTCTCTAAAACAATTAGGTAAATGACTGAAAAACAAAAAATGATGTCAGAACATGTTGGAAATTGATGACGTCGCTTTGAATGCTGCATACCAAACACAAAAGAAGTCCGGAGTTCAAATAAGTTTAAAAACATTGAAGTGGCCACGTAACAGATGAGTTCTCGTCCGAAACCCTGATACTCCGAAAGAGTATGTCCAGTTTATACACAAAGTGCGTCCAGTTTTTGCCGTGAGGGTCTCTACTCTTTCGCACATGCTATGCGGGTGATATGATGATACCATGCCAAGTTTCAACATTTTTAGGATTCATTTTGTAGTGATTTTCAATTTCACGCTCATTTAGCTCTCTAAAACAATTAGGTAAATGACAGAAAAACAACAAATGATGTCAGAACATGTTGGAAATTGATGACGTCGCTTTGAATGCTGCATACTGAACACAAAAGAAGTCCGGAGTTCAAATAAGTTTAAAAAACATTGAAGTGGTCGTGCAACAGATAAGTTCTCGTCCGAAACCCTGATACTCCGAAAGAGTATGTCCAGTTTGTACACGAAGTGCATCCAGTTTTTGCCGTGACCCTCTCTACTCTTTCGCGCATGCTATGCGGGTGATATGATGATACCATGCCAAGTTTTAACATTTTCAAGATTCATTTTTAGTGATTTTCAATTTCACGGTCATTTAGCTCTCTAAAACAATTAGGTAAATGACAGAAAAACAACAAATGATGTCAGAACATGTTGGAAATTGATGACGTCGCTTTGAATGCTGCATACGAAACACAAAAGAAGTCCGGAGTTCAAATAATTTTAAAAAACATTGAAGTGGCCGTGTAACAGATGAGTTCTCGTCCGAAACCCTGATACTCCGAAAGAGTATGTCCAGTTTGTACACGAAGTGCGTCCAGTTTTTGCCGTGACCCTCTCTACTCTTTCACGCATGCTATGCGGGTCATATGATGATACCATGCCAAGTTTCAACATTTTCAGGATTCATTTTGTAGTGATTTTCAATTTCACGGTCATTTAGCTCTCTAAAACAATTAGGTAAATGACCGAAAAACAACAAATGATGTCAGAACATGTTGGAAATTGATGACGTCGCTTTGAATGCTGCATACTGAACACAAAAGAAGTCCGGATTTCAAATAAATTTAAAAAACATTGAAGTGGCCGTGTAACAGATGAGTTCTCGTCCGAAACCCTGATACTCCGAAAGAGTATGTCCAGTTTGTACACGAAGTGCGTCCAGTTTTTGCCGTGACCCTCTCTACTCTTTCGCGCATGCTATGCGGGTGATATGATGTTACCATGCCAAGTTTTAACATTTTCAGGATTCATTTTGTAGTGATTTTCAATTTCACGGTCATTTAGCTCTCTAAAACAATTAGGTAAATGACCGAAAAACAACAAATGATGTCAGAACATGTTGGAAATTGATGACGTTGCTTTGAATGCTACATACTAAACACAAAAGAAGTCCGGAGTTCAAATAAGTTTAAAAACCATTGAAGTGGCCGTGTAACAGATGAGTTCTCGCCCGAAACCCTGATACTTCGAAAGACTGTGTCCAGTTTGTACACGAAGTGCGTCCAGTTTTTGCCGTGACCCTCTCTACTCTTTCGCGCATGCTATGCGGGTCATATGATGATACCATGCCAAGTTTCAACATTTTCAGGATTCATTTTGTAGTGATTTTCAATTTCACGGTCAGTTAGCTCTCCAAAACAATTAGGTAAATGACCGAAAAACAACAAATGATGTCAGAACATGTTGGAAATTGATGACGTCGCTTTGAATGCTGCATACTGAACACAAAAGAAGTTCGAAGTTCAAATAAGTTTAAAAAACATTGAAGTGGTCGTGTAACAAATGAGTTCTCGTCCGAAACCCTGATACTCCGAAAAAGTATGTCGAGTTTGTACACGAAGTGCGTCCAGTTTTTGCCGTGACCCTCTCTACTCTTTCGTGCATGCTATGTGGGTGATATGATGATACCATGCCAAGTTTTAACATTTTCAAGATTCATTTTTAGTGATTTTCAATTTCACGGTCATTTAGCTCTCTAAAACAATTAGGTAAATGACCGAAAAACAACAAATGATGTGAGAACATGTTGGAAATTGATGACGTCACTTTGAATGCTGCATACGGAACACAAAAGAAGTCCGGAGTTCAAATAAGTTTAAAAAACATTGAAGTGGCCGTGTCACAGATGAGTTCTTGTCCGAAACCCTGATACTCCGAAAGAGTATGTCCAGTTTGTACACGAAGTGCGTCCAGTTTTTGCCGTGACCCTCTCTACTCTTTCACGCATGCTATGCGGGTGATATGATGATACCATGCCAAGTTTGACATTTTCAGGATTCATTTTGTAGTGATTTTCAATTTCACGGTCATTTAGCTCTCTAAAACAATTAGGTAAATGACCGAAAAAAAACAAATGATGTCAGAATATGTTGGAAATTGATGACGTCGCTTTGAATGCTGCATACCGAACACAAAAGAAGTCCGGAGTTCAAATAAGTTTAAAAACATTGAAGTGGCCGCGTAACAGATGAGTTCTCGTCCGAAACCCTGATACTCCGAAAGTGTATGTCCAGTTTGTACACAAAGTGCGTCCAGTTTTTGCCGTGACCCTCTCTACTCTTTCGCACATGCTATGCGGGTGATATGATGATACCATGCCAAGTTTCAACATTTTCAGGATTCACTTTGTAGTGATTTTCAATTTCACGGTCACTTAGCTCTCTAAAACAATTAGGCAAATGACAGAAAAACAACAAATGATGTCAGAACATGTTGGAAATTGATGACGTCGCTTTGAATGCTGCATACTGAACACAAAAGAAGTCCGGAGTTCAAATAAGTTTAAAAAACATTGAAGTGGCCGTGTAACAGATGAGTTCTCGTCTGAAACCCTGATACTCCAAAAGAGTATGTCTAGTTTGTACACGTAGTGCGTCCAGTTTTTGCCGTGACCCTCTCTACTCTTCCGCGCACGCTATGCGGGTGATATGATGATACCATGCCAAGTTTCAACATTTTCAGGATTCATTTTGTAGTGATTTTCAATTTCACGGTCATTTAGCTCTCTAAAACAATTAGGTAAATGACCAAAAAACAACAAATGATGTCAGAACATGTCGGAAATTGATGACGTCGCTTTGAATGCTGCATACTGAACACAAAAGAAGTCCGGAGTTCAAATAAGTTTAAAAAACATTGAAGTGGCCGTGTAACAGATGAGTTCTCGTCCGAAACCCTGATACTCCGAAAGAGTATGTCCAGTTTGTACACGAAGTGCGTCCAGTTTTT
Source organism: Triticum monococcum (assembly GCA_034509565.1). Taxonomy (NCBI): domain Eukaryota; kingdom Viridiplantae; phylum Streptophyta; class Magnoliopsida; order Poales; family Poaceae; genus Triticum; species Triticum monococcum. The sequence goes on along the minus strand of CM067847.1, from coordinate 634,814,438 downwards.
GCCGTGACCCTCTCTACTCTTTCACGCATGCTATGCGGGTCATATGATGATACCATGCCAAGTTTCAACATTTTCAGGATTCATTTTGTAGTGATTTTCAATTTCACGGTCATTTAGCTCTCTAAAACAATTAGGTAAATGACCGAAAAACAACAAATGATGTCAGAACATGTTGGAAATTGATGACGTCGCTTTGAATGCTGCATACTGAACACAAAAGAAGTCCGGATTTCAAATAAATTTAAAAAACATTGAAGTGGCCGTGTAACAGATGAGTTCTCGTCCGAAACCCTGATACTCCGAAAGAGTATGTCCAGTTTGTACACGAAGTGCGTCCAGTTTTTGCCATGACCCTCTCTACTCTTTCGCGCATGCTATGCGGGTGATATGATGTTACCATGCCAAGTTTTAACATTTTCAGGATTCATTTTGTAGTGATTTTCAATTTCACGGTCATTTAGCTCTCTAAAACAATTAGGTAAATGACCGAAAAACAACAAATGATGTCAGAACATGTTGGAAATTGATGACGTTGCTTTGAATGCTACATACTAAACACAAAAGAAGTCCGGAGTTCAAATAAGTTTAAAAACCATTGAAGTGGCCGTGTAACAGATGAGTTCTCGCCCGAAACCCTGATACTTCGAAAGACTGTGTCCAGTTTGTACACGAAGTGCGTCCAGTTTTTGCCGTGACCCTCTCTACTCTTTCGCGCATGCTATGCGGGTCATATGATGATACCATGCCAAGTTTCAACATTTTCAGGATTCATTTTGTAGTGATTTTCAATTTCACGGTCAGTTAGCTCTCCAAAACAATTAGGTAAATGACCGAAAAACAACAAATGATGTCAGAACATGTTGGAAATTGATGACGTCGCTTTGAATGCTGCATACTGAACACAAAAGAAGTTCGGAGTTCAAATAAGTTTAAAAAACATTGAAGTGGTCGTGTAACAAATGAGTTCTCGTCCGAAACCCTGATACTCCGAAAAAGTATGTCGAGTTTGTACACGAAGTGCGTCCAGTTTTTGCCGTGACCCTCTCTACTCTTTTGTGCATGCTATGTGGGTGATATGATGATACCATGCCAAGTTTTAACATTTTCAAGATTCATTTTTAGTGATTTTCAATTTCACGGTCATTTAGCTCTCTAAAACAATTAGGTAAATGACCGAAAAACAACAAATGATGTGAGAACATGTTGGAAATTGATGACGTCACTTTGAATGCTGCATACGGAACACAAAAGAAGTCCGGAGTTCAAATAAGTTTAAAAAACATTGAAGTGGCCGTGTCACAGATGAGTTCTTGTCCGAAACCCTGATACTCCGAAAGAGTATGTGCAGTTTGTACACGAAGTGCGTCCAGTTTTTGCCGTGACCCTCTCTACTCTTTCACGCATGCTATGCGGGTGATATGATGATACCATGCCAAGTTTGACATTTTCAGGATTCATTTTGTAGTGATTTTCAATTTCACGGTCATTTAGCTCTCTAAAACAATTAGGTAAATGACCGAAAAAAAACAAATGATGTCAGAATATGTTGGAAATTGATGACGTCGCTTTGAATGCTGCATACCGAACACAAAAGAAGTCCGGAGTTCAAATAAGTTTAAAAACATTGAAGTGGCCGCGTAACAGATGAGTTCTCGTCCGAAACCCTGATACTCCGAAAGTGTATGTCCAGTTTGTACACAAAGTGCGTCCAGATTTTGCCGTGACCCTCTCTACTCTTTCGCACATGCTATGCGGGTGATATGATGATACCATGCCAAGTTTCAACATTTTCAGGATTCACTTTGTAGTGATTTTCAATTTCACGGTCATTTAGCTCTCTAAAACAATTAGGCAAATGACAGAAAAACAACAAATGATGTCAGAACATGTTGGAAATTGATGACGTCGCTTTGAATGCTGCATACTGAACACAAAAGAAGTCCGGAGTTCAAATAAGTTTAAAAAACATTGAAGTGGCCGTGTAACAGATGAGTTCTCGTCTGAAACCCTGATACTCGAAAAGAGTATGTCTAGTTTGTACACGAAGTGCGTCCAGTTTTTGCCGTGACCCTCTCTACTCTTCCGCGCACGCTATGCGGGTGATATGATGATACCATGCCAAGTTTCAACATTTTCAGGATTCATTTTGTAGTGATTTTCAATTTCACGGTCATTTAGCTCTCTAAAACAATTAGGTAAATGACCAAAAAACAACAAATGATGTCAGAACATGTCGGAAATTGATGACGTCGCTTTGAATGCTGCATACTGAACACAAAAGAAGTCCGGAGTTCAAATAAGTTTAAAAAACATTGAAGTGGCCGTGTAACAGATGAGTTCTCGTCCGAAACCCTGATACTCCGAAAGAGTATGTCCAGTTTGTACACGAAGTGCGTCCAGTTTTTGCCGTGACCCTCTCTACTCTTTCACGCATGCTATGCGGGTCATATGATGATACCATGCCAAGTTTCAACATTTTCAGGATTCATTTTGTAGTGATTTTCAATTTCACGGTCATTTAGCTCTCTAAAACAATTAGGTAAATGACCGAAAAACAACAAATGATGTCAGAACATGTTGGAAATTGATGACGTCGCTTTGAATGCTGCATACTGAACACAAAAGAAGTCCGGATTTCAAATAAATTTAAAAAACATTGAAGTGGCCGTGTAACAGATGAGTTCTCGTCCGAAACCCTGATACTCCGAAAGAGTATGTCCAGTTTGTACACGAAGTGCGTCCAGTTTTTGCCGTGACCCTCTCTACTCTTTCGCGCATGCTATGCGGGTGATATGATGTTACCATGCCAAGTTTTAACATTTTCAGGATTCATTTTGTAGTGATTTTCAATTTCACGGTCATTTAGCTCTCTAAAACAATTAGGTAAATGACCGAAAAACAACAAATGATGTCAGAACATGTTGGAAATTGATGACGTTGCTTTGAATGCTACATACTAAACACAAAAGAAGTCCGGAGTTCAAATAAGTTTAAAAACCATTGAAGTGGCCGTGTAACAGATGAGTTCTCGCCCGAAACCCTGATACTTCGAAAGACTGTGTCCAGTTTGTACACGAAGTGCGTCCAGTTTTTGCCGTGACCCTCTCTACTCTTTCGCGCATGCTATGCGGGTCATATGATGATACCATGCCAAGTTTCAACATTTTCAGGATTCATTTTGTAGTGATTTTCAATTTCACGGTCAGTTAGCTCTCCAAAACAATTAGGTAAATGACCGAAAAACAACAAATGATGTCAGAACATGTTGGAAATTGATGACGTCGCTTTGAATGCTGCATACTGAACACAAAAGAAGTTCGGAGTTCAAATAAGTTTAAAAAACATTGAAGTGGTCGTGTAACAAATGAGTTCTCGTCCGAAACCCTGATACTCCGAAAAAGTATGTCGAGTTTGTACACGAAGTGCGTCCAGTTTTTGCCGTGACCCTCTCTACTCTTTCGTGCATGCTATGTGGGTGATATGATGATACCATGCCAAGTTTTAACATTTTCAAGATTCATTTTTAGTGATTTTCAATTTCACGGTCATTTAGCTCTCTAAAACAATTAGGTAAATGACCGAAAAACAACAAATGATGTGAGAACATGTTGGAAATTGATGACGTCACTTTGAATGCTGCATACGGAACACAAAAGAAGTCCGGAGTTCAAATAAGTTTAAAAAACATTGAAGTGGCCGTGTCACAGATGAGTTCTTGTCCGAAACCCTGATACTCCGAAAGAGTATGTCCAGTTTGTACACGAAGTGCGTCCAGTTTTTGCCGTGACCCTCTCTACTCTTTCACGCATGCTATGCGGGTGATATGATGATACCATGCCAAGTTTGACATTTTCAGGATTCATTTTGTAGTGATTTTCAATTTCACGGTCATTTAGCTCTCTAAAACAATTAGGTAAATGACCGAAAAAAAACAAATGATGTCAGAATATGTTGGAAATTGATGACGTCGCTTTGAATGCTGCATACCGAACACAAAAGAAGTCCGGAGTTCAAATAAGTTTAAAAACATTGAAGTGGCCGCGTAACAGATGAGTTCTCGTCCGAAACCCTGATACTCCGGAAGTGTATGTCCAGTTTGTACACAAAGTGCGTCCAGTTTTTGCCGTGACCCTCTCTACTCTTTCGCACATGCTATGCGGGTGATATGATGATACCATGCCAAGTTTCAACATTTTCAGGATTCACTTTGTAGTGATTTTCAATTTCACGGTCATTTAGCTCTCTAAAACAATTAGGCAAATGACAGAAAAACAACAAATGATGTCAGAACATGTTGGAAATTGATGACGTCGCTTTGAATGCTGCATACCGAACACAAAAGAAGTCCGGAGTTCAAATAAGTTTAAAAAACATTGAAGTGGCCGTGTAACAGATGAGTTCTCGTCCGAAACCCTGATACTCCAAAAGAGTATGTCTAGTTTGTACACGAAGTGCGTCCAGTTTTTGCCGTGACCCTCTCTACTCTTCCGCGCACGCTATGCGGGTGATATGATGATACCATGCCAAGTTTCAACATTTTCAGGATTCATTTTGTAGTGATTTTCAATTTCACGGTCATTTAGCTCTCTAAAACAATTAGGTAAATGACCAAAAAACAACAAATGATGTCAGAACATGTCGGAAATTGATGACGTCACTTTGAATGCTGCATACTGAACACAAAAGAAGTCCGGAGTTCAAATAAGTTTAAAAAACATTGAAGTGGCCGTGTAACAGATGAGTTCTTGTCCGAAACCCTGATACTCCGAAAGAGTATGTCCAGTTTGTACACGAAGTGCGTCCAGTTTTTGCCGTGACCCTCTCTACTCTTTCGCGCATGCTATGCGGGTCATATGATGATACCATGCCAAGTTTCAACATTTTCAGGATTCATTTTGTAGTGATTTTCAATTTCACGGTCATTTAGCTCTCTAAAACAATTAGGTAAATGACCGAAAAACAACAAATGATGTCAGAACATGTTGGAAATTGATGACGTCGCTTTGAATGCTGCATACTGAACACAAAAGAAGTTCGGAGTTCAAATAAGTTTAAAAAACATTGAAGTGGCCGTGTAACAGATGAGTTCTCGTCCGAAACCCTGATACTCCGAAAGAGTATGTCCAGTTTGTACACGAAGTGCGTCCAGTTTTTGCCGTGACCCTCTCTACTATTTCGCGCATGCTATGCGGGTCATATGATGATACCATGCCAAGTTTCAACATTTTCAGGATTCATTTTGTAGTGATTTTCAATTTCACGGTCATTTAGCTCTCTAAAACAATTAGGTAAATGACCGAAAAACAACAAATGATGTCAGAACATGTTGGAAATTGATGACGTCGCTTTGAATGCTGCATACTGAACACAAAAGAAGTTCGGAGTTCAAATAAGTTTAAAAAACATTGAAGTGGCCGTGTAACAGATGAGTTCTCGTCCGAAACCCTGATACTCCGAAAGAGTATGTCGAGTTTGTACACGAAGTGCGTCCAGTTTTTGCCGTGACCCTCTCTACTATTTCGCGCATGCTATGTGGGTGATATGATGATACCATGCCAAGTTTTAACATTTTCAAGATTCATTTTTAGTGATTTTCAATTTCACGGTCATTTAGCTCTCTAAAACAATTAGGTAAATGACCGAAAAACAACAAATGATGTGAGAACATGTTGGAAATTGATGACGTCGCTTTGAATGCTGCATACTGAACACAAAAGAAGTCCGGAGTTCAAATAAGTTTAAAAACATTGAAGTGGCCGTGTAACAGATGAGTTCTCGTCCGAAACCCTGATACTCCGAAAGAGTATGTCCAGTTTGTACACGAAGTGCGTCCAGTTTTTGCCGTGACCCTCTCTACTCTTTCACGCATGCTATGCGGGTGATATGATGATACCATGCCAAGTTTCAACATTTTCAGGATTCATTTTGTAGTGATTTTCAATTTCACGGTCATTTAGCACTCTAAAACAATTAGGTAAATGACCGAAAAACAACAAATGATGTCAGAACATGTTGGAAATTGATGACGTCGCTTTGAATGCTACATACTAAACACAAAAGAAGTCCGGAGTTCAAATAAGTTTAAAAACCATTGAAGTGGCCGTGTAACAGATGAGTTCTCGTCCGAAACCCTGATACTCCGAAAGAGTATGTCCAGTTTGTACACGAAGTGCGTCCAGTTTTTGCCGTGACCCTCTCTACTCTTTCACGCATGCTATGCGGGTCATATGATGATACCATGCCAAGTTTCAACATTTTCAGGATTCATTTTGTAGTGATTTTCAATTTCACGGTCATTTAGCTCTCTAAAACAATTAGGTAAATGACCGAAAAACAACAAATGATGTCAGAACATGTTGGAAATTGATGACGTCGCTTTGAATGCTGCATACTGAACACAAAAGAAGTCCGGATTTCAAATAAATTTAAAAAACATTGAAGTGGCCGTGTAACAGATGAGTTCTCGTCCGAAACCCTGATACTCCGAAAGAGTATGTCCAGTTTGTACACGAAGTGCGTCCAGTTTTTGCCGTGACCCTCTCTACTCTTTCGCGCATGCTATGTGGGTGATATGATGATACCATGCCAAGTTTTAACATTTTCAAGATTCATTTTTAGTGATTTTCAATTTCACGGTCATTTAGCTCTCTAAAACAATTAGGTAAATGACCGAAAAACAACAAATGATGTGAGAACATGTTGGAAATTGATGACGTCGCTTTGAATGCTGCATACTGAACACAAAAGAAGTCCGGAGTTCAAATAAGTTTAAAAACATTGAAGTGGCCATGTAACAGATGAGTTCTCGTCCGAAACCCTGATACTCCGAAAGAGTATGTCCAGTTTGTACACGAAGTGCGTCCAGTTTTTGCCGTGACCCTCTCTACTCTTTCACGCATGCTATGCGGGTCATATGATGATACCATGCCAAGTTTCAACATTTTCAGGATTCATTTTGTAGTGATTTTCAATTTCACGGTCATTTAGCTCTCTAAAACAATTAGGTAAATGACCGAAAAACAACAAATGATGTCAGAACATGTTGGAAATTGATGACGTCGCTTTGAATGCTGCATACTGAACACGAAAGAAGTCCGGAGTTCAAATAAGTTTAAAAACATTGAAGTGGCCGTGTAACAGATGAGTTCTCGTCCGAAACCCTGATACTCCGAAAGAGTATGTCCAGTTTGTACACGAAGTGCGTCCAGTTTTTGCCGTGACCCTCTCTACTCTTTCACGCATGCTATGCGGGTCATATGATGATACCATGCCAAGTTTCAACATTTTCAGGATTCATTTTGTAGTGATTTTCAATTTCACGGTCATTTAGCTCTCTAAAACAATTAGGTAAATGACCGAAAAACAACAAATGATGTCAGAACATGTTGGAAATTGATGACGTCGCTTTGAATGCTGCATACTGAACACAAAAGAAGTCCGGATTTCAAATAAATTTAAAAAACATTGAAGTGGCCGTGTAACAGATGAGTTCTCGTCCGAAACCCTGATACTCCGAAAGAGTATGTCCAGTTTGTACACGAAGTGCGTCCAGTTTTTGCCGTGACCCTCTCTACTCTTTCGCGCATGCTATGCGGGTCATATGATGATACCATGCCAAGTTTCAACATTTTCAGGATTCATTTTGTAGTGATTTTCAATTTCACGGTCATTTAGCTCTCTAAAACAATTAGGTAAATGACCGAAAAACAACAAATGATGTCAGAACATGTTGGAAATTGATGACGTCGCTTTGAATGCTGCAGACTGAACACAAAAGAAGTTCGGAGTTCAAATAAGTTTAAAAAACATTGAAGTGGCCGTGTAACAGATGAGTTCTCGTCCGAAACCCTGATACTCCGAAAAAGTATGTCGAGTTTGTACACGAAGTGCGTCCAGTTTTTGCCGTGACCCTCTCTACTATTTCGCGCATGCTATGTGGGTGATATGATGATACCATGCCAAGTTTTAACATTTTCAAGATTCATTTTTAGTGATTTTCAATTTCACGGTCATTTAGCTCTCTAAAACAATTAGGTAAATGACCGAAAAACAACAAATGATGTGAGAACATGTAGGAAATTGATGACGTCGCTTTGAATGCTGCATACTGAACACAAAAGAAGTACGGAGTTCAAATAAGTTTAAAAACATTGAAGTGGCCACGTAACAGATGAGTTCTCGTCCGAAACCCTGATACTCCGAAAAAGTATGTCGAGTTTGTACACAAAGTGCGTCCAGTTTTTGCCGTGACCCTCTCTACTCTTTCGCACATGCTATGCGGGTGATATGATGTTACCATGCCAAGTTTTAACATTTTCAGGATTCATTTTGTAGTGATTTTCAATTTCACGGTCATTTAGCTCTCTAAAACAATTAGGTAAATGACAGAAAAACAACAAATAATGTCAGAACATGTTGGAAATTGATGACGTCGCTTTGAATGCTGCATACGAAACACAAAAGAAGTCCGGAGTTCAAATAATTTTAAAAAACATTGAAGTGGCCGTGTAACAGATGAGTTCTCGTCCGAAACCCTGATACTCCGAAAGAGTATGTCCAGTTTGTACACGAAGTGCGTCCAGTTTTTGCCGTGACCCTCTCTACTCTTTCACGCATGCTATGCGGGTCATATGATGATACCATGCCAAGTTTCAACATTTTCAGGATTCATTTTGTAGTGATTTTCAATTTCACGGTCATTTAGCTCTCTAAAACAATTAGGTAAATGACCGAAAAACAACAAATGATGTCAGAACATGTTGGAAATTGATGATGTCGCTTTGAATGCTGCATACTGAACACAAAAGAAGTCCGGATTTCAAATAAATTTAAAAAACATTGAAGTGGCCGTGTAACAGATGAGTTCTCGTCCGAAACCCTGATACTCCGAAAGAGTATGTCCATTTTGTACACGAAGTGCGTCCAATTTTTGCCGTGACCCTCTCTACTCTTTTGCGCATGCTATGCGGGTGATATGATGTTACCATGCCAAGTTTTAACATTTTCAGGATTCATTTTGTAGTGATTTTCAATTTCACGGTCATTTAGCTCTCTAAAACAATTAGGTAAATGACCGAAAAACAACAAATGATGTCAGAACATGTTGGAAATTGATGACGTCGCTTTGAATGCTACATACTAAACACAAAAGAAGTCCGGAGTTCAAATAAGTTTAAAAACCATTGAAGTGGCCGTGTAACAGATGAGTTCTCGCCCGAAACCCTGATACTTCGAAAGAGTGTGTCCAGTTTGTACACGAAGTGCGTCCAGTTTTTGCCGTGACCCTCTCTACTCTTTCGCGCATGCTATGCGGGTCATATGATGATACCATGCCAAGTTTCAACATTTTCAGGATTCATTTTGTAGTGATTTTCAATTTCACGGTCATTTAGCTCTCTAAAACAGTTAGGTAAATGACCGAAAAACAACAAATGATGTCAGAACATGTTGGAAATTGATGACGTCACTTTGAATGCTGCATACTGAACACAAAAGAAGTTCGGAGTTCAAATAAGTTTAAAAAACATTGAAGTGGCCGTGTAACAAATGAGTTCTCGTCCGAAACCCTGATACTCCGAAAAAGTATGTCGAGTTTGTACACGAAGTGCGTCCAGTTTTTGCCGTGACCCTCTCTACTCTTTCGCGCATGCTATGTGGGTGATATGATGATACCATGCCAAGTTTTAACATTTTCAAGATTCATTTTTAGTGATTTTCAATTTCACGGTCATTTAGCTCTCTAAAACAATTAGGTAAATGACCGAAAAACAACAAATGATGTGAGAACATGTTGGAAATTGATGACGTCACTTTGAATGCTGCATACGGAACACAAAAGAAGTCCGGAGTTCAAATAAGTTTAAAAAACATTGAAGTGGCCGTGTCACAGATGAGTTCTTGTCCGAAACCCTGATACTCTAAAAGAGTATGTCCAGTTTGTACACGAAGTGCGTCCAGTTTTTGCCGTGACCCTCTCTACTCTTTCACGCATGCTATGCGGGTGATATGATGACACCATGCCAAGTTTCAACATTTTCAGTATTCATTTTGTAGTGATTTTCAATTTCACGGTCATTTAGCTCTCTAAAACAATTAGGTAAATGACCGAAAAAAAACAAATGATGTCAGAATATGTTGGAAATTGATGACGTCGCTTTGAATGCTGCATACCGAACACAAAAGAAGTCCGGAGTTCAAATAAGTTTAAAAACATTGAAGTGGCCGCGTAACAGATGAGTTCTCGTCCAAAACCCTGATACTCCGAAAGAGTATGTCCAGTTTGTACACAAAGTGCGTCCAGTTTTTGCCGTGACCCTCTCTACTCTTTCGCACATGCTATGCGGGTGATATGATGATACCATGCCAAGTTTCAACATTTTCAGGATTCATTTTGTAGTGATTTTCAATTTCACGGTCATTTAGCTCTCTAAAACAATTAGGTAAATGACCAAAAAACAACAAATGATGTCAGAACATGTTGGAAATTGATGACGTCACTTTGAATGCTGCATACTGAACACAAAAGAAGTCCGGAGTTCAAATAAGTTTAAAAAACATTGAAGTGGCCGTGTAACAGATGAGTTCTCGTCCGAAACCCTGATACTCCGAAAGAGTATGTCCAGTTTGTACACGAAGTGCGTCTAGTTTTTGCCGTAACCCTCTCTACTCTTTCGCGCATGCTATGCGGGTCATATGATGATACCATGCCAAGTTTCAACATTTTCAGGATTCATTTTGGAGTGATTTTCAATTTCACGGTCATTTAGCTCTCTAAAACAATTAGGTAAATGACCGAAAAACAACAAATGATGTCAGAACATGTTGGAAATTGATGACGTCGCTTTGAATGCTGCATACTGAACACAAAAGAAGTTCGGAGTTCAAATAAGTTTAAAAAACATTGAAGTGGCCGTGTAACAAATGAGTTCTCGTCCGAAACCCTGATACTCCGAAAAAGTATGTCGAGTTTGTACACGAAGTGCGTCCAGTTTTTGCCGTGACCCTCTCTACTCTTTCGCGCATGCTATGTGGGTGATATGATGATACCATGCCAAGTTTTAACATTTTCAAGATTCATTTTTAGTGATTTTCAATTTCACGGTCATTTAGCTCTCTAAAACAATTAGGTAAATGACCGAAAAACAACAAATGATGTGAGAACATGTTGGAAATTGATGACGTCACTTTGAATGCTGCATACGGAACACAAAAGAAGTCCGGAGTTCAAATAAGTTTAAAAAACATTGAAGTGGCCGTGTCACAGATGAGTTCTTGTCCGAAACCCTGATACTCCGAAAGAGTATGTCCAGTTTGTACACGAAGTGCGTCCAGTTTTTGCCGTGACCCTCTCTACTCTTTCACGCATGCTATGCGGGTGATATGATGATACCATGCCAAGTTTCAACATTTTCAGGATTCATTTTGTAGTGATTTTCAATTTCACGGTCATTTAGCTCTCTAAAACAATTAGGTAAATGACCGAAAAAAAACAAATGATGTCAGAATATGTTGGAAATTGATGACGTCGCTTTGAATGCTGCATACCGAACACAAAAGAAGTCCGGAGTTCAAATAAGTTTAAAAACATTGAAGTGGCCGCGTAACAGATGAGTTCTCGTCCAAAACCCTGATACTCCGAAAGAGTATGTCCAGTTTGTACACAAAGTGCGTCCAGTTTTTGCCGTGACCCTCTCTACTCTTTCGCACATGCTATGCGGGTGATATGATGATACCATGCCAAGTTTCAACATTTTCAGGATTCATTTTGTAGTGATTTTCAATTTCACGGTCATTTAGCTCTCTAAAACAATTAGGCAAATGACAGAAAAACAACAAATGATGTCAGAACATGATGGAAATTGATGACGTCGCTTTGAATGCTGCATACCGAACACAAAAGAAGTCCGGAGTTCAAATAAGTTTAAAAAAGATTGAAGTGGCCGTGTAACAGATGAGTTCTCGTCTGAAACCCTGATACTCCGAAAGAGTATGTCTAGTTTGTACACGAAGTGCGTCCAGTTTTTGCCGTGACCCTCTCTACTCTTCCGCGCACGCTATGCGGGTGATATGATGATACCATGCCAAGTTTCAACATTTTCAGGATTCATTTTGTAGTGATTTTCAATTTCACGGTCATTTAGCTCTCTAAAACAATTAGGTAAATGACCAAAAAACAACAAATGATGTCAGAACATGTTGGAAATTGATGACGTCGCTTTGAATGCTGCATACTGAACACAAAAGAAGTCCGGAGTTCAAATAAGTTTAAAAAAGATTGAAGTGGCCGTGTAACAGATGAGTTCTCGTCTGAAACCCTGATACTCCGAAAGAGTATGTCTAGTTTGTACACGAAGTGCGTCCAGTTTTTGCCGTGACCCTCTCTACTCTTCCGCGCACGCTATGCGGGTGATATGATGATACCATGCCAAGTTTCAACATTTTCAGGATTCATTTTGTAGTGATTTTCAATTTCACGGTCATTTAGCTCTCTAAAACAATTAGGTAAATGACCAAAAAACAACAAATGATGTCAGAACATGTTGGAAATTGATGACGTCGCTTTGAATGCTGCATACTGAACACAAAAGAAGTCCGGAGTTCAAATAAGTTTAAAAAACATTGAAGTGGCCGTGTAACAGATGAGTTCTCGTCCGAAACCCTGATACTCCGAAAGAGTATGTCCAGTTTGTACACGAAGTGCGTCCAGTTTTTGCCGTGACCCTCTCTACTCTTTCGCGCATGCTATGCGGGTCATATGATGATACCATGCCAAGTTTCAACATTTTCAGGATTCATTTTGTAGTGATTTTCAATTTCACGGTCATTTAGCTCTCTAAAACAATTAGGTAAATGACCGAAAAACAACAAATGATGTCAGAACATGTTGGAAATTGATGACGTCGCTTTGAATGCTGCATACTGAACACAAAAGAAGTTCGGAGTTCAAATAAGTTTAAAAAACATTGAAGTGGCCACGTAACAGATGAGTTCTCGTCCGAAACCCTGATACTCCGAAAGAGTATGTCCAGTTTGTACACAAAGTGCGTCCAGTTTTTGCCGTGACCCTCTCTACTCTTTCGCACATGCTATGCGGGTGATATGACGATACCATGCCAAGTTTCAACATTTTCAGGATTCATTTTGTAGTGATTTTCAATTTCACGGTCATTTAGCTCTCTAAAACAATTAGGTAAATGACAGAAAAACAACAAATGATGTCAGAACATGTTGGAAATTGATGACGTCGCTTTGAATGCTGCATACTGAACACAAAAGAAGTCGGGAGTTCAAATAAGTTTAAAAAACATTGAAGTGGCCGTGTAACAGATGAGTTCTCGTCCGAAACCCTGATACTCCGAAAGAGTATGTCCAGTTTGTACACGAAGTGCGTCCAGTTTTTGCCGTGACCCTCTCTACTCTTTCGCGCATGCTATGCGGGTGATATGATGATACCATGCCAAGTTTCAACATTTTCAGGATTCATTTTGGAGTGATTTTCAATTTCACGGTCATTTAGCTCTCTAAAACAATTAGGTAAATGACCGAAAAACAACAAATGATGTCAGAACATGTTGGAAATTGATGACGTCGCTTTGAATGCTGCATACTGAACACAAAAGAAGTTCGGAGTTCAAATAAGTTTAAAAAACATTGAAGTGGCCGTGTAACAAATGAGTTCTCGTCCGAAACCCTGATACTCCGAAAAAGTATGTCGAGTTTGTACACGAAGTGCGTCCAGTTTTTGCCGTGACCCTCTCTACTCTTTCGCGCATGCTATGTGGGTGATATGATGATACCATGCCAAGTTTTAACATTTTCAAGATTCATTTTTAGTGATTTTCAATTTCACGGTCATTTAGCTCTCTAAAACAATTAGGTAAATGACCGAAAAACAACAAATGATGTGAGAACATGTTGGAAATTGATGACGTCACTTTGAATGCTGCATACGGAACACAAAAGAAGTCCGGAGTTCAAATAAGTTTAAAAAACATTGAAGTGGCCGTGTCACAGATGAGTTCTTGTCCGAAACCCTGATACTCCGAAAGAGTATGTCCAGTTTGTACACGAAGTGCGTCCAGTTTTTGCCGTGACCCTCTCTACTCTTTCACGCATGCTATGCGGGTGATATGATGATACCATGCCAAGTTTCAACATTTTCAGGATTCATTTTGTAGTGATTTTCAATTTCACGGTCATTTAGCTCTCTAAAACAATTAGGTAAATGACCGAAAAAAAACAAATGATGTCAGAATATGTTGGAAATTGATGACGTCGCTTTGAATGCTGCATACCGAACACAAAAGAAGTCCGGAGTTCAAATAAGTTTAAAAACATTGAAGTGGCCGCGTAACAGATGAGTTCTCGTCCAAAACCCTGATACTCCGAAAGAGTATGTCCAGTTTGTACACAAAGTGCGTCCAGTTTTTGCCGTGACCCTCTCTACTCTTTCGCACATGCTATGCGGGTGATATGATGATACCATGCCAAGTTTCAACATTTTCAGGATTCATTTTGTAGTGATTTTCAATTTCACGGTCATTTAGCTCTCTAAAACAATTAGGCAAATGACAGAAAAACAACAAATGATGTCAGAACATGATGGAAATTGATGACGTCGCTTTGAATGCTGCATACCGAACACAAAAGAAGTCCGGAGTTCAAATAAGTTTAAAAAAGATTGAAGTGGCCGTGTAACAGATGAGTTCTCGTCTGAAACCCTGATACTCCGAAAGAGTATGTCTAGTTTGTACACGAAGTGCGTCCAGTTTTTGCCGTGACCCTCTCTACTCTTCCGCGCACGCTATGCGGGTGATATGATGATACCATGCCAAGTTTCAACATTTTCAGGATTCATTTTGTAGTGATTTTCAATTTCACGGTCATTTAGCTCTCTAAAACAATTAGGTAAATGACCAAAAAACAACAAATGATGTCAGAACATGTTGGAAATTGATGACGTCGCTTTGAATGCTGCATACTGAACACAAAAGAAGTCCGGAGTTCAAATAAGTTTAAAAAAGATTGAAGTGGCCGTGTAACAGATGAGTTCTCGTCTGAAACCCTGATACTCCGAAAGAGTATGTCTAGTTTGTACACGAAGTGCGTCCAGTTTTTGCCGTGACCCTCTCTACTCTTCCGCGCACGCTATGCGGGTGATATGATGATACCATGCCAAGTTTCAACATTTTCAGGATTCATTTTGTAGTGATTTTCAATTTCACGGTCATTTAGCTCTCTAAAACAATTAGGTAAATGACCAAAAAACAACAAATGATGTCAGAACATGTTGGAAATTGATGACGTCGCTTTGAATGCTGCATACTGAACACAAAAGAAGTCCGGAGTTCAAATAAGTTTAAAAAACATTGAAGTGGCCGTGTAACAGATGAGTTCTCGTCCGAAACCCTGATACTCCGAAAGAGTATGTCCAGTTTGTACACGAAGTGCGTCCAGTTTTTGCCGTGACCCTCTCTACTCTTTCGCGCATGCTATGCGGGTCATATGATGATACCATGCCAAGTTTCAACATTTTCAGGATTCATTTTGTAGTGATTTTCAATTTCACGGTCATTTAGCTCTCTAAAACAATTAGGTAAATGACCGAAAAACAACAAATGATGTCAGAACATGTTGGAAATTGATGACGTCGCTTTGAATGCTGCATACTGAACACAAAAGAAGTTCGGAGTTCAAATAAGTTTAAAAAACATTGAAGTGGCCACGTAACAGATGAGTTCTCGTCCGAAACCCTGATACTCCGAAAGAGTATGTCCAGTTTGTACACAAAGTGCGTCCAGTTTTTGCCGTGACCCTCTCTACTCTTTCGCACATGCTATGCGGGTGATATGACGATACCATGCCAAGTTTCAACATTTTCAGGATTCATTTTGTAGTGATTTTCAATTTCACGGTCATTTAGCTCTCTAAAACAATTAGGTAAATGACAGAAAAACAACAAATGATGTCAGAACATGTTGGAAATTGATGACGTCGCTTTGAATGCTGCATACTGAACACAAAAGAAGTCGGGAGTTCAAATAAGTTTAAAAAACATTGAAGTGGCCGTGTAACAGATGAGTTCTCGTCCGAAACCCTGATACTCCGAAAGAGTATGTCCAGTTTGTACACGAAGTGCGTCCAGTTTTTGCCGTGACCCTCTCTACTCTTTCGCGCATGCTATGCGGGTGATATGATGATACCATGCCAAGTTTCAACATTTTCAGGATTCATTTTGTAGTGATTTTAAATTTCACGGTCATTTAGCTCTCTAAAACAATTAGGTAAATGACAGAAAAACAACAAACGATGTCAGAACATGTTGGAAATTGATGACGTCGCTTTGAATGCTGCATACTGAACACAAAAGAAGTCCGGAGTTCAAATAAGTTTAAAAAACATTGAAGTGGCCGTGTAACAGATGAGTTCTTGTCCGAAACCCTGATACTCCGAAAGAGTATGTCCAGTTTGTACACGAAGTGCGTCCAGTTTTTGCCGTGACCCTCTCTACTCTTTCACGCATGCTATGCGGGTCATATGATGATACCATGCCAAGTTTCAACATTTTCAGGATTCATTTTGTAGTGATTTTCAATTTCACAGTCATTTAGCTCTCTAAAACAATTAGGTAAATGACCGAAAAACAACAAATGATGTCAGAACATGTTGGAAATTGATGACGTCGCTTTGAATGCTGCATACTGAACACAAAAGAAGTCCGGATTTCAAATAAATTTAAAAAACATTGAAGTGGCCGTGTAACAGATGAGTTCTCGTCCGAAACCCTGATACTCCGAAAGAGTATGTCCAGTTTGTACACGAAGTGCGTCCAGTTTTTGCCGTGACCCTCTCTACTCTTTCGCGCATACTATGCGGGTGATATGATGTTACCATGCCAAGTTTTAACATTTTCAGGATTCATTTTGTAGTGATTTTCAATTTCACGGTCATTTAGCTCTCTAAAACAATTAGGTAAATGACCGAAAAACAACAAATGGTGTCAGAACATGTTGGAAATTGATGACGTCACTTTGAATGCTACATACTAAACACAAAAGAAGTCCGGAGTTCAAATAAGTTTAAAAACCATTGAAGTGGCCGTGTAACAGATGAGTTCTCGCCCGAAACCCTGATACTTCGAAAGAGTGTGTCCAGTTTGAACACGAAGTGCGTCCAGTTTTTGCCGTGACCCTCTCTACTCTTTCGCGCATGCTATGCGGGTCATATGATGATACCATGCCAAGTTTCAACATTTTCAGGATTCATTTTGTAGTGATTTTCAATTTCACGGTCATTTAGCTCTCTAAAACAATTAGGTAAATGACCGAAAAACAACAAATGGTGTCAGAACATGTTGGAAATTGATGACGTCGCTTTGAATGCTACATACTAAACACAAAAGAAGTCCGGAGTTCAAATAAGTTTAAAAACCATTGAAGTGGCCGTGTAACAGATGAGTTCTCGCCCGAAACCCTGATACTTCGAAAGAGTGTGTCCAGTTTGAACACGAAGTGCGTCCAGTTTTTGCCGTGACCCTCTCTACTCTTTCGCGCATGCTATGCGGGTCATATGATGATACCATGCCAAGTTTCAACATTTTTAGGATTCATTTTGTAGTGATTTTCAATTTCACGGTCATTTAGCTCTCTAAAACAATTAGGTAAATGACCGAAAAACAACAAATGATGTCAGAACATGTTCGAAATTGATGACGTCGCTTTGAATGCTGCATACTGAACACAAAAGAAGTTCGGAGTTCAAATAAGTTTAAAAAACATTGAAGTGGCCGTGTAACAGATGAGTTCTCGTCCGAAACCCTGATACTCCGAAAAAGTATGTCGAGTTTGTACACGAAGTGCGTCCAGTTTTTGCCGTGACCCTCTCTACTCTTTGGCGCATGCTATGTGGGTGATATGATGATACCATCCAAGTTTTAACATTTTCAAGATTCATTTTTAGTGATTTTCAATTTCACGGTCATTTAGCTCTCTGAAACAATTAGGTAAATGACCGAAAAACAACAAATGATGTGAGAACATGTTGGAAATTGATGACGTCACTTTGAATGTTGCATACGGAACACAAAACAAGTCCGGAGTTCAAATAACTTTAAAAAACATTGAAGTGGCCGTGTCACAGATGAGTTCTTGTCCGAAACCCTGATACTCCGAAAGAGTATGTCCAGTTTGTACACGAAGTGCGTCCAGTTTTTGCCGTGACCCTCTCTACTCTTTCACGCATGCTATGCGGGTGATATGATGATACCATGCCAAGTTTCAACATTTTCAGGATTCATTTTGTAGTGATTTTCAATTTCACGGTCATTTAGCTCTCTAAAACAATTAGGTAAATGACCGAAAAAAAACAAATGATGTCAGAACATGTTGGAAATTGATGACGTCGCTTTGAATGCTGCATACCGAACACAAAAGAAGTCCGGAGTTCAAATAAGTTTAAAAACATTGAAGTGGCCGCGTAACAGATGAGTTCTCGTCCGAAACCCTGATACTCCGAAAGAGTATGTCCAGTTTGTACACAAAGTGCGTCCAGTTTTTGCCGTGACCCTCTCTACTCTTTCGCACATGCTATGCGGGTGATATGATGATACCATGCCAAGTTTCAACATTTTCAGGATTCATTTTTAGTGATTTTCAATTTCACGGTCATTTAGCTCTCTAAAACAATTAGGTAAATGACAGAAAAACAACAAATGATGTCAGAACATGTTGGAAATTGATGACGTCGCTTTTAATGCTGCATACTGATCACAAAAGAAGTCCGGAGTTCAAATAAGTTTAAAAAACATTGAAGTGGCCGTGTAACAGATGAGTTCTCGTCCGAAACCCTGATACTCCGAAAGAGTATGTCCAGTTTGTACACGAAGTGCGTCCAATTTTTGCCGTGACCCTCTCTACTCTTTCGCGCATGCTATGCGGGTGATATGATGTTACCATGCCAAGTTTTAACATTTTCAAGATTCATTTTGTAGTGATTTTCAATTTCACGGTCATTTAGCTCTCTAAAACAATTAGGTAAATGACCGAAAAACAACAAATGGTGTCAGAACATGTTGGAAATTGATGACGTCGCTTTGAATGCTACATACTAAACACAAAAGAAGTCCAGAGTTCAAATAAGTTTAAAAACATTGAAGTGGCCGCGTAACAGATGAGTTCTCGTCCGAAACCCTGATACTCCGAAAGAGTATGTCCAGTTTGTACACAAAGTGCGTCCAGTTTTTGCCGTGACCCTCTCTACTCTTTCGCACATGCTATGCGGGTGATATGATGATACCATGCCAAGTTTCAACATTTTCAGGATTCATTTTTAGTGATTTTCAATTTCACGGTCATTTAGCTCTCTAAAACAATTAGGTAAATGACAGAAAAACAACAAATGATGTCAGAACATGTTGGAAATTGATGACGTCGCTTTTAATGCTGCATACTGATCACAAAAGAAGTCCGGAGTTCAAATAAGTTTAAAAAACATTGAAGTGGCCGTGTAACAGATGAGTTCTCGTCCGAAACCCTGATACTCCGAAAGAGTATGTCCAGTTTGTACACGAAGTGCGTCCAATTTTTGCCGTGACCCTCTCTACTCTTTCGCGCATGCTATGCGGGTGATATGATGTTACCATGCCAAGTTTTAACATTTTCAAGATTCATTTTGTAGTGATTTTCAATTTCACGGTCATTTAGCTCTCTAAAACAATTAGGTAAATGACCGAAAAACAACAAATGGTGTCAGAACATGTTGGAAATTGATGACGTCGCTTTGAATGCTACATACTAAACACAAAAGAAGTCCGGAGTTCAAATAAGTTTAAAAACATTGAAGTGGCCGCGTAACAGATGAGTTCTCGTCCGAAACCCTGATACTCCGAAAGAGTATGTCCAGTTTGTACACAAAGTGCGTCCAGTTTTTGCCGTGACCCTCTCTACTCTTTCGCACATGCTATGCGGGTGATATGATGATACCATGCCAAGTTTCAACATTTTCAGGATTCATTTTTAGTGATTTTCAATTTCACGGTCATTTAGCTCTCTAAAACAATTAGGTAAATGACAGAAAAACAACAAATGATGTCAGAACATGTTGGAAATTGATGACGTCGCTTTGAATGCTGCATACTGAACACAAAAGAAGTCGGGAGTTCAAATAAGTTTAAAAAACATTGAAGTGGCCGTGTAACAGATGAGTTCTCGTCCGAAACCCTGATACTCCGAAAGAGTATGTCCAGTTTGTACACGAAGTGCGTCCAGTTTTTGCCGTGACCCTCTCTACTCTTTCGCGCATGCTATGCGGGTGATATGATGATACCATGCCAAGTTTCAACATTTTCAGGATTCATTTTGTAGTGATTTTAAATTTCACGGTCATTTAGCTCTCTAAAACAATTAGGTAAATGACAGAAAAACAACAAACGATGTCAGAACATGTTGGAAATTGATGACGTCGCTTTGAATGCTGCATACTGAACACAAAAGAAGTCCGGAGTTCAAATAAGTTTAAAAAACATTGAAGTGGCCGTGTAACAGATGAGTTCTTGTCCGAAACCCTGATACTCCGAAAGAGTATGTCCAGTTTGTACACGAAGTGCGTCCAGTTTTTGCCGTGACCCTCTCTACTCTTTCACGCATGCTATGCGGGTCATATGATGATACCATGCCAAGTTTCAACATTTTCAGGATTCATTTTGTAGTGATTTTCAATTTCACGGTCATTTAGCTCTCTAAAACAATTAGGTAAATGACCGAAAAACAACAAATGATGTCAGAACATGTTGGAAATTGATGACGTCGCTTTGAATGCTGCATACTGAACACAAAAGAAGTCCGGATTTCAAATAAATTTAAAAAACATTGAAGTGGCCGTGTAACAGATGAGTTCTCGTCCGAAACCCTGATACTCCGAAAGAGTATGTCCAGTTTGTACACGAAGTGCGTCCAGTTTTTGCCGTGACCCTCTCTACTCTTTCGCGCATACTATGCGGGTGATATGATGTTACCATGCCAAGTTTTAACATTTTCAGGATTCATTTTGTAGTGATTTTCAATTTCACGGTCATTTAGCTCTCTAAAACAATTAGGTAAATGACCGAAAAACAACAAATGGTGTCAGAACATGTTGGAAATTGATGACGTCACTTTGAATGCTACATACTAAACACAAAAGAAGTCCGGAGTTCAAATAAGTTTAAAAACCATTGAAGTGGCCGTGTAACAGATGAGTTCTCGCCCGAAACCCTGATACTTCGAAAGAGTGTGTCCAGTTTGAACACGAAGTGCGTCCAGTTTTTGCCGTGACCCTCTCTACTCTTTCGCGCATGCTATGCGGGTCATATGATGATACCATGCCAAGTTTCAACATTTTCAGGATTCATTTTGTAGTGATTTTCAATTTCACGGTCATTTAGCTCTCTAAAACAATTAGGTAAATGACCGAAAAACAACAAATGGTGTCAGAACATGTTGGAAATTGATGACGTCGCTTTGAATGCTACATACTAAACACAAAAGAAGTCCGGAGTTCAAATAAGTTTAAAAACCATTGAAGTGGCCGTGTAACAGATGAGTTCTCGCCCGAAACCCTGATACTTCGAAAGAGTGTGTCCAGTTTGAACACGAAGTGCGTCCAGTTTTTGCCGTGACCCTCTCTACTCTTTCGCGCATGCTATGCGGGTCATATGATGATACCATGCCAAGTTTCAACATTTTTAGGATTCATTTTGTAGTGATTTTCAATTTCACGGTCATTTAGCTCTCTAAAACAATTAGGTAAATGACCGAAAAACAACAAATGATGTCAGAACATGTTCGAAATTGATGACGTCGCTTTGAATGCTGCATACTGAACACAAAAGAAGTTCGGAGTTCAAATAAGTTTAAAAAACATTGAAGTGGCCGTGTAACAGATGAGTTCTCGTCCGAAACCCTGATACTCCGAAAAAGTATGTCGAGTTTGTACACGAAGTGCGTCCAGTTTTTGCCGTGACCCTCTCTACTCTTTGGCGCATGCTATGTGGGTGATATGATGATACCATCCAAGTTTTAACATTTTCAAGATTCATTTTTAGTGATTTTCAATTTCACGGTCATTTAGCTCTCTGAAACAATTAGGTAAATGACCGAAAAACAACAAATGATGTGAGAACATGTTGGAAATTGATGACGTCACTTTGAATGTTGCATACGGAACACAAAACAAGTCCGGAGTTCAAATAACTTTAAAAAACATTGAAGTGGCCGTGTCACAGATGAGTTCTTGTCCGAAACCCTGATACTCCGAAAGAGTATGTCCAGTTTGTACACGAAGTGCGTCCAGTTTTTGCCGTGACCCTCTCTACTCTTTCACGCATGCTATGCGGGTGATATGATGATACCATGCCAAGTTTCAACATTTTCAGGATTCATTTTGTAGTGATTTTCAATTTCACGGTCATTTAGCTCTCTAAAACAATTAGGTAAATGACCGAAAAAAAACAAATGATGTCAGAACATGTTGGAAATTGATGACGTCGCTTTGAATGCTGCATACCGAACACAAAAGAAGTCCGGAGTTCAAATAAGTTTAAAAACATTGAAGTGGCCGCGTAACAGATGAGTTCTCGTCCGAAACCCTGATACTCCGAAAGAGTATGTCCAGTTTGTACACAAAGTGCGTCCAGTTTTTGCCGTGACCCTCTCTACTCTTTCGCACATGCTATGCGGGTGATATGATGATACCATGCCAAGTTTCAACATTTTCAGGATTCATTTTTAGTGATTTTCAATTTCACGGTCATTTAGCTCTCTAAAACAATTAGGTAAATGACAGAAAAACAACAAATGATGTCAGAACATGTTGGAAATTGATGACGTCGCTTTTAATGCTGCATACTGATCACAAAAGAAGTCCGGAGTTCAAATAAGTTTAAAAAACATTGAAGTGGCCGTGTAACAGATGAGTTCTCGTCCGAAACCCTGATACTCCGAAAGAGTATGTCCAGTTTGTACACGAAGTGCGTCCAATTTTTGCCGTGACCCTCTCTACTCTTTCGCGCATGCTATGCGGGTGATATGATGTTACCATGCCAAGTTTTAACATTTTCAAGATTCATTTTGTAGTGATTTTCAATTTCACGGTCATTTAGCTCTCTAAAACAATTAGGTAAATGACCGAAAAACAACAAATGATGTCAGAACATGTTCGAAATTGATGACGTCGCTTTGAATGCTGCATACTGAACACAAAAGAAGTTCGGAGTTCAAATAAGTTTAAAAAACATTGAAGTGGCCGTGTAACAGATGAGTTCTCGTCCGAAACCCTGATACTCCGAAAAAGTATGTCGAGTTTGTACACGAAGTGCGTCCAGTTTTTGCCGTGACCCTCTCTACTCTTTGGCGCATGCTATGTGGGTGATATGATGATACCATCCAAGTTTTAACATTTTCAAGATTCATTTTTAGTGATTTTCAATTTCACGGTCATTTAGCTCTCTGAAACAATTAGGTAAATGACCGAAAAACAACAAATGATGTGAGAACATGTTGGAAATTGATGACGTCACTTTGAATGTTGCATACGGAACACAAAACAAGTCCGGAGTTCAAATAACTTTAAAAAACATTGAAGTGGCCGTGTCACAGATGAGTTCTTGTCCGAAACCCTGATACTCCGAAAGAGTATGTCCAGTTTGTACACGAAGTGCGTCCAGTTTTTGCTGTGACCCTCTCTACTCTTTCACGCATGCTATGCGGGTGATATGATGATACCATGCCAAGTTTCAACATTTTCAGGATTCATTTTGTAGTGATTTTCAATTTCACGGTCATTTAGCTCTCTAAAACAATTAGGTAAATGACCGAAAAAAAACAAATGATGTCAGAACATGTTGGAAATTGATGACGTCGCTTTGAATGCTGCATACCGAACACAAAAGAAGTCCGGAGTTCAAATAAGTTTAAAAACATTGAAGTGGCCGCGTAACAGATGAGTTCTCGTCCGAAACCCTGATACTCCGAAAGAGTATGTCCAGTTTGTACACAAAGTGCGTCCAGTTTTTGCCGTGACCCTCTCTACTCTTTCGCACATGCTATGCGGGTGATATGATGATACCATGCCAAGTTTCAACATTTTCAGGATTCATTTTTAGTGATTTTCAATTTCACGGTCATTTAGCTCTCTAAAACAATTAGGTAAATGACAGAAAAACAACAAATGATGTCAGAACATGTTGGAAATTGATGACGTCGCTTTTAATGCTGCATACTGATCACAAAAGAAGTCCGGAGTTCAAATAAGTTTAAAAAACATTGAAGTGGCCGTGTAACAGATGAGTTCTCGTCCGAAACCCTGATACTCCGAAAGAGTATGTCTAGTTTGTACACGAAGTGCGTCCAATTTTTGCCGTGACCCTCTCTACTCTTTCGCGCATGCTATGCGGGTGATATGATGTTACCATGCCAAGTTTTAACATTTTCAAGATTCATTTTGTAGTGATTTTCAATTTCACGGTCATTTAGCTCTCTAAAACAATTAGGTAAATGACCGAAAAACAACAAATGGTGTCAGAACATGTTGGAAATTGATGACGTCGCTTTGAATGCTACATACTAAACACAAAAGAAGTCCGGAGTTCAAATAAGTTTAAAAACCATTGAAGTGGCCGTGTAACAGATGAGTTCTCGCCCGAAACCCTGATACTTCGAAAGAGTGTGTCCAGTTTGAACACGAAGTGCGTCCAGTTTTTGCCGTGACCCTCTCTACTCTTTCGCGCATGCTATGCGGGTCATATGATGATACCATGCCAAGTTTCAACATTTCCAGGATTCATTTTGTAGTGATTTTCAATTTCACGGTCATTTAGCTCTCTAAAACAATTAGGTAAATGACCCAAAAACAACAAATGATTTCAGAACATGTTGGAAATTGATGACGTCGCTTTGAATGCTGCATACTGAACACAAAAGAAGTTCGGAGTTCAAATAAGTTTAAAAAACATTGAAGTGGCCGTGTAACAGATGAGTTCTCGTCCGAAACCCTGATACTCCGAAAAAGTATGTCGAGTTTGTACACGAAGTGCGTCCAGTTTTTGCCGTGACCCTCTCTACTCTTTCGCGCATGCTATGTGGGTGATATGATGATACCATGCCAAGTTTTAACATTTTCAAGATTCATTTTTAGTGATTTTCAATTTCACGGTCATTTAGCTCTCTAAAACAATTAGGTAAATGACCGAAAAACAACAAATGATGTGAGAACATGTTGGAAATTGATGACGTCACTTTGAATGTTGCATACGGAACACAAAAGAAGTCCGGAGTTCAAATAAGTTTAAAAAAAATTGAAGTGGCCGTGTCACAGATGAGTTCTTGTCCGAAACCCTGATACTCCGAAAGAGTATGTCCAGTTTGTACACGAAGTGCGTCCAGTTTTTGCCGTGACCCTCTCTACTCTTTCACGCATGCTATGCGGGTGATATGATGATACCATGCCAAGTTTCAACATTTTCAGGATTCATTTTGTAGTGATTTTCAATTTCACGGTCATTTAACTCTCTAAAACAATTAGGTAAATGACCGAAAAAAAACAAATGATGTCAGAACATGTTGGAAATTGATGACGTCGCTTTGAATGCTGCATACCGAACACAAAAGAAGTCCGGAGTTCAAATAAGTTTAAAAACATTGAAGTGGCCGCGTAACAGATGAGTTCTTGTCCGAAACCCTGATACTCCGAAAGAGTATGTCCAGTTTGTACACAAAGTGCGTCCAGTTTTTGCCGTGACCCTCTCTACTCTTTCGCACATGCTATGCGGGTGATATGATGATACCATGCCAAGTTTCAACATTTTCAGGATTCATTTTTAGTGATTTTCAATTTCACGGTCATTTAGCTCTCTAAAACAATTAGGTAAATGACAGAAAAACAACAAATGATGTCAGAACATGTTGGAAATTGATGACGTCGCTTTTAATGCTGCATACTGAACACAAAAGAAGTCCGGAGTTCAAATAAGTTTAAAAAACATTGAAGTGGCCGTGTAACAGATGAGTTCTCGTCCGAAACCCTGATACTCCGAAAGAGTATGTCCAGTTTGTACACGAAGTGCGTCCAGTTTTTGCCGTGACCCTCTCTACTCTTTCGCGCATGCTATGCGGGTGATATGATGTTACCATGCCAAGTTTTAACATTTTCAGGATTCATTTTGTAGTGATTTTCAATTTCAGGGTCATTTAGCTCTCTAAAACAATTAGGTAAATGACCGAAAAACAACAAATGGTGTCAGAACATGTTGGAAATTGATGACGTCGCTTTGAATGCTACATACTAAACACAAAAGAAGTCCGGAGTTCAAATAAGTTTAAAAACCATTGAAGTGGCCGTGTAACAGATGAGTTCTCGCCCGAAACCCTGATACTTCGAAAGAGTGTGTCCAGTTTGAACACGAAGTGCGTCCAGTTTTTGCCGTGACCCTCTCTACTCTTTCGCGCATGCTATGCGGGTCATATGATGATACCATGCCAAGTTTCAACATTTTCAGGATTCATTTTGTAGTGATTTTCAATTTCACGGTCATTTAGCTCTCTAAAACAATTAGGTAAATGACCGAAAAACAACAAATGATGTCAGAACATGTTGGAAATTGATGACGTCGCTTTGAATGCTGCATACTGAACACAAAAGAAGTTCGGAGTTCAAATAAGTTTAAAAAACATTGAAGTGGCCGTGTAACAGATGAGTTCTCCTCCGAAACCCTGATACTTCGAAAAAGTATGTCGAGTTTGTACACGAAGTGCGTCCAGTTTTTGCCGTGACCCTCTCTACTCTTTCGCGCATGCTATGTGGGTGATATGATGATACCATGCCAAGTTTTAACATTTTCAAGATTCATTTTTAGTGATTTTCAATTTCACGGTCATTTAGCTCTCTAAAACAATTAGGTAAATGACCGAAAAACAACAAATGATGTGAGAACATGTTGGAAATTGATGACATCACTTTGAATGTTGCATACGGAACACAAAAGAAGTCCGGAGTTCAAATAAGTTTAAAAAACATTGAAGTGGCCGTGTCACAGATGAGTTCTTGTCCGAAACCCTGATAATCCGAAAGAGTATGTCCAGTTTGTACACGAAGTGCGTCCAGTTTTTGCCGTGACCCTCTCTACTCTTTCACGCATGCTATGCGGGTGATATGATGATACCATGCCAAGTTTCAACATTTTCAGGATTCATTTTGTAGTGATTTTCAATTTCACGGTCATTTAGCTCTCTAAAACAATTAGGTAAATGACCGAAAAAAAACAAATGATGTCAGAACATGTTGGAAATTGATGACGTCGCTTTGAATGCTGCATACCGAACACAAAAGAAGTCCGGAGTTCAAATAAGTTTAAAAACATTGAAGTAGCCGCGTAACAGATGAGTTCTCGTCCGAAACCCTGATACTCCGAAAGAGTATGTCCAGTTTGTACACAAAGTGCGTCCAGTTTTGCCGTGACCCTCTCTACTCTTTCGCAAATGCTATGCGGGTGATATGATGATACCATGCCAAGTTTCAACATTTTCAGGATTCATTTTTAGTGATTTTCAATTTCACGGTCATTTAGCTCTCTAAAACAGTTAGGTAAATGACAGAAAAACAACAAATGATGTCAGAACATGTTGGAAATTGATGACGTCGCTTTGAATGCTGCATACTGAACACAAAAGAAGTCCGGAGTTCAAATAAGTTTAAAAAACATTGAAGTGGCCGTGTAAAAGATGAGTTCTCGTCCGAAACCCTGATACTCCGAAAGAGTATGTCCAGTTTGTACACGAAGTGCGTCCAGTTTTTGCCGTCACCCTCTCTACTCTTTCACGCATGCTATGCGGGTCATATGATGATACCATGCCAAGTTTCAACATTTTCAGGATTCATTTTGTAGTGATTTTCAATTTCACGGTCATTTAGCTCTCTAAAACAATTAGGTAAATGACCGAAAAACAACAAATGATGTCAGAACATGTTGGAAATTGATGACGTCGCTTTGAATGCTACATACTAAACACAAAAGAAGTCCGGAGTTCAAATAAGTTTAAAAACCATTGAAGTGGCCGTGTAACAGATGAGTTCTCGCCCGAAACCCTGATACTTCGAAAGAGTGTGTCCAGTTTGTACACGAAGTGCGTCCAGTTTTTGCCGTGACCCTCTTTACTCTTTCGCACATGCTATGCGGGTCATATGATGATACCATGCCAAGTTTCAACATTTTCAGGATTCATTTTGTAGTGATTTTCAATTTCACGGTCATTTAGCTCTCTAAAACAATTAGGTAAATGACCGAAAAACAACAAATGATGTCAGAACATGTTGGAAATTGATGACGTCGCTTTGAATGCTGCATACTGAACACAAAAGAAGTTCGGAGTTCAAATAAGTTTAAAAAACATTGAAGTGGCCGTGTACCAGATGAGTTCTCGTCCGAAACCTTGATACTCCGAAAAAGTATGTCGAGTTTGTACACGAAGTGCGTCCAGTTTTTGCCGTGACCCTCTCTACTCTTTCGCGCATGCTATGTGGGTGATATGATGATACCATGCCAAGTTTTAACATTTTCAAGATTCATTTTTAGTGATTTTCAATTTCACGGTCATTTAGCTCTCTAAAACAATTAGGTAAATGAGCGAAAAACAACAAATGATGTGAGAACATGTTGGAAATTGATGACGTCACTTTGAATGCTGCATACGGAACACAAAAGAAGTCCGGAGTTCAAATAAGTTTAAAAAACATTGAAGTGGCCGTGTCACAAATAAGTTCTTGTCCGAAACCCTAATACTCCGAAAGAGTATGTCCAGTTTGTACACGAAGTGCGTCCAGTTTTTGCCGTGACCCTCTCTACTCTTTCACGCATGCTATGCGGGTGATATGATGATACCATGCCAAGTTTCAACATTTTCAGGATTCATTTTGTAGTGATTTTCAATTTCACGGTCATTTAGCTCTCTAAAACAATTAGGTAAATGACCGGAAAAAAACAAATGATGTCAGAACATGTTGGAAATTGATGACGTCGCTTTGAATGCTGCATACCGAACACAAAAGAAGTCCGGAGTTCAAATAAGTTTAAAAACATTGAAGTGGCCCCGTAACAGATGAGTTCTCGTCCGAAACCCTGATACTCCGAAAGAGTATGTCCAGTTTGTACACAAAGTGCGTCCAGTTTTTGCCGTGACCCTCTCTACTCTTTCGCACATGCTATGCGGGTGATATGATGATACCATGCCAAGTTTCAACATTTTCAGGATTCATTTTTAGTGATTTTCAATTTCACGGTCATTTAGCTCTCTAAAACAATTAGGTAAATGACAGAAAAACAACAAATGATGTCAGAACATGTTGGAAATTGATGACGTCGCTTTGAATGCTGCATACTGAACACAAAAGAAGTCCGGAGTTCAAATAAGTTTAAAAAACATTGAAGTGGCCGTGTAACAGATGAGTTCTCGTCCGAAACCCTGATACTCCGAAAGAGTATGTCCAGTTTGTACACGAAGTGCGTCCAGTTTTTGCCGTGACCCTCTCTACTCTTTCACGCATGCTATGCGGGTCATATGATGATACCATGCCAAGTTTCAACATTTTCAGGATTCATTTTGTAGTGATTTTCAATTTCACGGTCATTTAGCTCTCTAAAACAATTAGGTAAATGACCGAAAAACAACAAATGATGTCAGAACATGTTGGAAATTGATGACGTCGCTTTGAATGCTACATACTGAACACAAAAGAAGTCCGAATTTCAAATAAATTTAAAAAACATTGAAGTGGCCGTGTAACAGATGAGTTCTCGTCCGAAACCCTGATACTCCGAAAGAGTATGTCCAGTTTGTACACGAAGTGCGTACAGTTTTTGCCGTGACCCTCTCTACTCTTTCGCGCATGCTATGCGGGTGATATGATGATACCATGCCAAGTTTCAACATTTTCAGGATTCATTTTGTAGTGATTTTCAATTTCACGGTCATTTAGCTCTCTAAAACAATTAGGTAAATGACCGAAAAACGACAAATGATGTCAGAACATGTTGGAAATTGATGACGTCGCTTTGAATGCTGCATACTGAACACAAAAGAAGTCCGGATTTCAAATAAATTTAAAAAACATTGAAGTGGCCGTGTAACAGATGAGTTCTCGCCCGAAACCCTGATACTTCGAAAGAGTGTGTCCAGTTTGTACACGAAGTGCGTCCAGTTTTTGCCGTGACCCTCTCTACTCTTTCGCGCATGCTATGCGGGTCATATGATGATACCATGCCAAGTTTCAACATTTTCAGGATTCATTTTGTAGTGATTTTCAATTTCACGGTCATTTAGCTCTCTAAAACAATTAGGTAAATGACCGAAAAACAACAAATGATGTCAGAACATGTTGGAAATTGATGACGTCGCTTTGAATGCTGCATACTGAACACAAAAGAAGTTCGGAGTTCAAATAAGTTTAAAAAACATTGAAGTGGCCGTGTAACAGATGAGTTCTCGTCCGAAACCCTGATACTCCGAAAAAGTATGTCGAGTTTGTACGCGAAGTGCGTCCAGTTTTTGCCGTGACCCTCTCTACTCTTTCGCGCATGCTATGTGGGTGATATGATGATACCATGCCAAGTTTTAACATTTTCAAGATTCATTTTTAGTGATTTTCAATTTCACGGTCATTTAGCTCTCTAAAACAATTAGGTAAATGACCGAAAAACAACAAATGATGTCAGAACATGTTGGAAATTGATGATGTCGCTTTGAATGCTGCATACTGAACACAAAAGAAGTTCGGAGTTCAAATAAGTTTAAAAAACATTGAAGTGGCCGTGTAACAGATGAGTTCTCGTCCGAAACCCTGATACTCCGAAAAAGTATGTCGAGTTTGTACACGAAGTGCGTCCAGTTTTTGCCGTGACCCTCTCTACTCTTTCGCGCATGCTATGTGGGTGATATGATGATACCATGCCAAGTTTTAACATTTTCAAGATTCATTTTTAGTGATTTTCAATTTCACGGTCATTTAGCTCTCTAAAACAATTAGGTAAATGACCGAAAAACAACAAATGATGTGAGAACATGTTGGAAATTGATGACGTCACTTTGAATGCTGCATACGGAACACAAAAGAAGTCCGGAGTTCAAATAAGTTTAAAAAACATTGAAGTGGCTGTGTCACAGATGAGTTCTTGTCCGAAACCCTGATACTCCGAAAGAGTATGTCTTGTTTGTACACGAAGTGCGTCCAGTTTTTGCCGTGACCCTCTCTACTCTTTCACGCATGCTATGTGGGTGATATGATGATACCATGCCAAGTTTCAACATTTTCAGGATTCATTTTGTAGTGATTTTCAATTTCACGGTCATTTAGCTCTCTAAAACAATTAGGTAAATGACCGAAAAAAAACAAATGATGTCAGAATATGTTGGAAATTGATGACGTCGCTTTGAATGCTGCATACCGAACACAAAAGAAGTCCGGAGTTCAAATAAGTTTAAAAACATTGAAGTGGCCGCGTAACAGATGAGTTCTCGTCCGAAACCCTGATACTCCGAAAGAGTATGTCCAGTTTGTACACAAAGTGCGTCCAGTTTTTGCCGTGACCCTCTCTACTCTTTCGCACATGCTATGCGGGTGATATGATGATACCATGCCAAGTTTCAACATTTTCAGGATTCATTTTGTAGTGATTTTCAATTTCACGGTCATTTAGCTCTCTAAAACAATTAGGCAAATGACAGAAAAACAACAAATGATGTCAGAACATGTTGGAAATTGATGACGTCGCTTTGAATGCTGCATACTGAACACAAAAGAAGTCCGGAGTTCAAATAAGTTTAAAAAACATTGAAGTGGCCATGTAACAGATGAGTTCTCGTCTGAAACCCTGATACTCCGAAAGAGTATGTCTAGTTTGTACACGAAGTGCGTCCAGTTTTTGCCGTGACCCTCTCTACTCTTCCGCGCACGCTATGCGGGTGATATGATGATACCATGCCAAGTTTCAACATTTTCAGGATTCATTTTGTAGTGATTTTCAATTTCACGGTCATTTAGCTCTCTAAAACAATTAGGTAAATGACCAAAAAACAACAAATGATGTCAGAACATGTTGGAAATTGATGACGTCGCTTTGAATGCTGCATACTGAACACAAAAGAAGTCCGGAGTTCAAATAAGTTTAAAAAACATTGAAGTGGCCGTGTAACAGATGAGTTCTCGTCCGAAACCCTGATACTCCGAAAGAGTATGTCCAGTTTGTACACGAAGTGCGTCCAGTTTTTGCCGTGAACCTCTCTACTCTTTCGCGCATGCTATGCGGGTGATATGATGATACCATGCCAAGTTTCAACATTTTCAGGATTCATTTTGTAGTGATTTTCAATTTCACGGTCATTTAGCTCTCTAAAACAATTAGGTAAATGACCGAAAAACAACAAATGATGTCAGAACATGTTGGAAATTGATGACGTCGCTTTGAATGCTGCATACTGAACACAAAAGAAGTTCGGAGTTCAAATAAGTTTAAAAAACATTGAAGTGGCCGTGTAACAGATGAGTTCTCGTCCGAAACCCTGATACTCTGAAAAAGTATGTCGAGTTTGTACACGATGTGTGTCCAGTTTTTGCCGTGACCCTCTCTACTCTTTCGCGCATGCTATGTGGGTGATATGATGATACCATGCCAAGTTTTAACATTTTCAAGATTCATTTTTTGTGATTTTCAATTTCACGGTCATTTAGCTCTCTAAAACAATTAGGTAAATGACCGAAAAAAAACAAATGATGTGAGAACCTGTTGGAAATTGATGACGTCGCTTTGAATGCTGCATACTGAACACAAAAGAAGTCCGGAGTTCAAATAAGTTTAAAAACATTGAAGTGGCCGTGTAACAGATGAGTTCTCGTCCGAAACCCTGATACTCCGAAAAAGTATGTCGAGTTTGTACACGAAGTGCGTCCAGTTTTTGCCGTGACCCTCTCTACTCTTTCGCGCATGCTATGCGGGTGATATGATGATACCATGCCAAGTTTTAACATTTTCAAGATTCATTTTTAGTGATTTTCAATTTCACGGTCATTTAGCTCTCTAAAACAATTAGGTAAATGACCGAAAAACAACAAATGATGTCAGAACATGTTGGAAATTGATGACGTCGCTTTGAATGCTGCATACCGAACACAAAAGAAGTACGGAGTTCAAATAAGTTTAAAAACATTGAAGTGGCCACGTAACAGATGAGTTCTCGTCCGAAACCCTGATACTCCGAAAGAGTATGTCCAGTTTGTACACAAAGTGTGTCCAGTTTTTGCCGTGACCCTCTCTACTCTTTCGCACATGCTATGCGGGTGATATGATGATACCATGCCAAGTTTCAACATTTTCAGGATTCATTTTGTAGTGATTTTCAATTTCACGGTCATTTAGCTCTCTAAAACAATTAGGTAAATGACAGAAAAACAACAAATGATGTCAGAACATGTTGGAAATTGATGACGTCGCTTTGAATGCTGCATACTGAACACAAAAGAAGTCCGGAGTTCAAATAAGTTTAAAAAACATTGAAGTGGCCGTGTAACAGATGAGTTCTCGTCCGAAACCCTGATACTCCGAAAGAGTATGTCCAGTTTGTCCACGAAGTGCGTCCAGTTTTTGCCGTGACCCTCTCTACTCTTTCGTGCATGCTATGCGGGTGATATGATGATACCATGCCAAGTTTTAACATTTTCAAGATTCATTTTTAGTGATTTTCAATTTCACGGTCATTTAGCTCTTTAAAACAATTAGGTAAATGACAGAAAAACAACAAATGATGTCAGAACATGTTGGAAATGGATGACGTTGCTTTGAATGCTGCATACTGAACACAAAAGAAGTCCGGAGTTCAAATAAGTTTAAAAAACATTGAAGTGGCCGTGTAACAGATGAGTTCTTGTCCGAAACCCTGATACTCCGAAAGAGTATGTCCAGTTTGTACACGAAGTGCGTCCAGTTTTTGCCGTGACCCTCTCTACTCTTTCACGCATGCTATGCGGGTCATATGATGATACCATGCCAAGTTTAAACATTTTCAGGATTCATTTTGTAGTGATTTTCAATTTCACGGTCATTTAGCTCTCTAAAACAATTAGGTAAATGACCTAAAAACAACAAATGATGTCAGAACATGTTGGAAATTGATGACGTCGCTTTGAATGCTGCATACTGAACACAAAAGAAGTCCGGATTTCAAATAAATTTAAAAAACATTGAAGTGGCCATGTAACAGATGAGTTCTCGTCTGAAACCCTGATACTCCGAAAGAGTATGTCCAGTTTGTACACGAAGTGCGTCCAGTTTTTGCCGTGACCCTCTCTACTCTTTCGCGCATGCTATGCGGGTGATATGATGTTACCATGCCAAGTTTTAACATTTTCAGGATTCATTTTGTAGTGATTTTCAATTTCACGGTCATTTAGCTCTCTAAAACAATTAGGTAAATGACCGAAAAACAACAAATGATGTCAGAACATGTTGGAAATTGATGACGTCGCTTTGAATGCTACATACTAAACACAAAAGAAGTCCGGAGTTCAAATAAGTTTAAAAACCATTGAAGTGGCCGTGTAACAGATGAGTTCTCGCCCGAAACCCTGATACTTCGAAAGAGTGTGTCCAGTTTGAACACGAAGTGCGTCCAGCTTTTGCCGTGACCCTCTCTACTCTTTCGCGCATGCTATGCGGGTCATATGATGATACCATGCCAAGTTTCAACATTTTCAGGATTCATTTTGTAGTGATTTTCAATTTCACGGTCATTTAGCTCTCTAAAACAATTAGGTAAATGACCGAAAAACAACAAATGATGTCAGAACATGTTGGAAATTGATGACGTCGCTTTGAATGCTGCATACTGAACACAAAAGAAGTTCAGAGTTCAAATAAGTTTAAAAAACATTGAAGTGGCCGTGTAACAGATGAGTTCTCGTCCGAAACCCTGATACTCCGAAAAAGTATGTCGAGTTTGTACACGAAGTGCGTCCAGTTTTTGCTGTGACCCTCTCTACTCTTTCGCGCATGCTATGTGGGTGATATGATGATACCATGCCAAGTTTTAACATTTTCAAGATTCATTTTTAGTGATTTTCAATTTCACGGTCATTTAGCTCTCTAAAACAATTAGGTAAATGACCGAAAAACAACAAATGATGTCAGAACATGTTGGAAATTGATGACGTCGCTTTGAATGCTGCATACCGAACACAAAAGAAGTCCGGAGTTCAAATAAGTTTAAAAACATTGAAGTGGCCGCGTAACAGATGAGTTCTCGTCCGAAACCCTGATACTCCGAAAGAGTATGTCCAGTTTGTACACAAAGTGCGTCCAGTTTTTGCCGTGACCCTCTCTACTCTTTCGCACATGCTATGCGGGTGATATGATGATACCATGCCAAGTTTCAACATTTTCAGGATTCATTTTGTAGTGATTTTCAATTTCACGGTCATTTAGCTCTCTAAAACAATTAGGTAAATGACAGAAAAACAACAAATGATGTCAGAACATGTTGGAAATTGATGACGTCGCTTTGAATGCTGCATACTGAACACAAAAGAAGTCCGGAGTTCAAATAAGTTTAAAAAACATTGAAGTGGCCCTGTAACAGATGAGTTCTCGTCTGAAACCCTGATACTCCGAAAGAGTATGTCTAGTTTGTACACGAAGTGCGTCCAGTTTTTGCCGTGACCCTCTCTACTCTTTCGCGCACGCTATGCGGGTGATATGATGATACCATGCCAAGTTTCAACATTTTCAGGATTCATGTTGTAGTGATTTTCAATTTCACGGTCATTTAGCTCTCTAAAACAATTAGGTAAATGACCAAAAAACAACAAATGATGTCAGAACATGTTGGAAATTGATGACGTCGCTTTGAATGCTGCATACTGAACACAAAAGAAGTCCGGAGTTCAAATAAGTTTAAAAAACATTGAAGTGGCCGTGTAACAGATGAGTTCTCGCCCGAAACCCTGATACTCCGAAAGAGTATGTCCAGTTTGTACACGAAGTGCGTCCAGTTTTTGCCGTGACCCTCTCTACTCTTTCGCGCATGCTATGCAGGTGATATGATGTTACCATGCCAAGTTTCAACATTTTCAGGATTCATTTTATAGTGATTTTCAATTTCACGGTCATTTAGCTCTCTAAAACAATTAGGTAAATGACCGAAAAACAACAAATGATGTCAGAACATGTTGGAAATTGATGACGTCGCTTTGAATGCTGCATACTGAACACAAAAGAAGTCCGGAGTTCAAATAAGTTTAAAAACATTGAAGTGGCCGTCTAACAGATGAGTTCTCGTCCGAAACCCTCATACTCCGAAAGAGTATGTCCAGTTTGTACACGAAGTGCGTCCAGTTTTTGCCGTGACCCTCTCTACTCTTTCACGCATGCTATGCGGGTGATATGATGATACCATGCTAAGTTTCAACATTTTCAGAATTCATTTTGTAGTGATTTTCAATTTCACGGTCATTTAGCTCTCTAAAACAATTAGGTAAATGACCGAAAAACAACAAATGATGTCAGAAGATGTTGGAAATTGATGACGTCGCTTTGAATGCTGCATACTGAACACAAAAGAAGTCCGGAGTTCAAATAAGTTTAAAAACATTGAAGTGGCCGTGTAACAGATGAGTTCTCGTCCGAAACCCTGATACTCCGAAAGAGTATGTCCAGTTTGTACACAAAGTGCGTCCAATTTTTGCCGTGACCCTTTCTACTCTTTCGCGCATGCTATGCGGGTGATATGATGATACCATGCCAAGTTTTAACATTTTCAGGATTCATTTTGTAGTGATTTTTAATTTCACGGTCATTTAGCTCTCTAAAACAATTAGGTAAATGACCGAAAAACAACAAATGATGTCAGAATATGTTGGAAATTGATGACGTCGCTTTGAATGCTGCATACTGAACACAAAAGAAGTCCGGAGTTCAAATAAGTTTGAAAACATTGAAGTGGCCGTGTAACAGATGAGTTCTCGTCCGAAACCCTGATACTCCGAAAAAGTATGTCGAGTTTGTACACGAAGTGCGTCCAGTTTTTTCCGTGACCCTCTCTACTCTTTTGCGCATGCTATGCGGGTGATATGATGATACCCTGCCAAGTTTTAACATTTTCAAGATTCATTTTTAATGATTTTCAATTTCACGGTCATTTACCTCTCTAAAACAATTAGGTAAATGACCGAAAAACAACAAATGATGTCAGAACATGTTGGAAATTGATGACGTCACTTTGAATGCTGCATACTGAACACAAAAGAATTCCGGAGTTCAAATAAGTTTAAAAAACATTGAAGTGGCCGTGTAACAGATGAGTTCTCGCCCGAAACCCTGATACTCCGAAAGAGTATGTCCAGTTTGTACACGAAGTGCGTCCAGTTTTTGCCGTGACCCTCTCTACTCTTTCGCGCATGCTATGCAGGTGATATGATGTTACCATGCCAAGTTTCAACATTTTCAGGATTCATTTTATAGTGATTTTCAATTTCACGGTCATTTAGCTCTCTAAAACAATTAGATAAATGACCGAAAAACAACAAATGATGTCAGAACATGTTGGAAATTGATGACGTCGCTTTGAATGCTGCATACTGAACACAAAAGAAGTCCGGAGTTCAAATAAGTTTAAAAAACATTGAAGTGGCCGTCTAACAGATGAGTTCTCGTCCGAAACCCTGATACTCCGAAAGAGTATGTCCAGTTTGTACACGAAGTGCGTCCAGTTTTTGCCGTGACCCTCTCTACTCTTCCACGCATGCTATGCGGGTGATATGATGATACCATGCCAAGTTTCAACATTTTCAGAATTCATTTTGTAGTGATTTTCAATTTCACGGTCATTTAGCTCTCTAAAACAATTAGGTAAATGACCGAAAAACAACAAATGATGTCAGAAGATGTTGGAAATTGATGACGTCGCTTTGAATGCTGCATACTGAACACAAAAGAAGTCCGGAGTTCAAATAAGTTTAAAAACATTGAAGTGGCCGTGTAACAGATGAGTTCTCGTCCGAAACCCTGATACTCCGAAAGAGTATGTCCAGTTTGTACACAAAGTGCGTCCAGTTTTTGCCGTGACCCTTTCTACTCTTTCGCGCATGCTATGCGGGTGATATGATGATACCATGCCAAGTTTTAGCATTTTCAGGATTCATTTTGTAGTGATTTTTAATTTCATGGTCATTTAGCTCTCTAAAACAATTAGGTAAATGACCGAAAAACAACAAATGATGTCAGAATATGTTGGAAATTGATGACGTCGCTTTGAATGCTGCATACTGAACACAAAAGAAGTCCGGAGTTCAAATAAGTTTAAAAACATTGAAGTGGCCGTGTAACAGATGAGTTCTCGTCCGAAACCCTGATACTCCGAAAAAGTATGTCGAGTTTGTACACGAAGTGCGTCCAGTTTTTGCCGTGACCCTCTCTACTCTTTCGCGCATGCTATGCGGGTGATATGATGATACCCTGTCAAGTTTTAATATTTTCAAGATTCATTTTTAGTGATTTTCAATTTCACGGTCATTTACCTCTCTAAAACAATTAGGTAAATGACCGAAAAACAACAAATGATGTCAGAACATGTTGGAAATTGATGACGTCACTTTGAATGCTGCATACTGAACACAAAAGAAGTCCGGAGTTCAAATAAGTTTAAAAACATTGAAGTGGCCGTGTAACAGATGAGTTCTCGTCCGAAACCCTGATACTCCGAAAGAGTATGTCCAGTTTGTACACAAAGTGCGTCCAATTTTTGCCGTGACCCTTTCTACTCTTTCGCGCATGCTATGCGGGTGATATGATGATACCATGCCAAGTTTTAACATTTTCAGGATTCATTTTGTAGTGATTTTTAATTTCACGGTCATTTAGCTCTCTAAAACAATTAGGTAAATGACCGAAAAACAACAAATGATGTCAGAATATGTTGGAAATTGATGACGTCGCTTTGAATGCTGCATACTGAACACAAAAGAAGTCCGGAGTTCAAATAAGTTTGAAAACATTGAAGTGGCCGTGTAACAGATGAGTTCTCGTCCGAAACCCTGATACTCCGAAAAAGTATGTCGAGTTTGTACACGAAGTGCGTCCAGTTTTTGCCGTGACCCTCTCTACTCTTTTGCGCATGCTATGCGGGTGATATGATGATACCCTGCCAAGTTTTAACATTTTCAAGATTCATTTTTAATGATTTTCAATTTCACGGTCATTTACCTCTCTAAAACAATTAGGTAAATGACCGAAAAACAACAAATGATGTCAGAACATGTTGGAAATTGATGACGTCACTTTGAATGCTGCATACTGAACACAAAAGAATTCCGGAGTTCAAATAAGTTTAAAAAACATTGAAGTGGCCGTGTAACAGATGAGTTCTCGCCCGAAACCCTGATACTCCGAAAGAGTATGTCCAGTTTGTACACGAAGTGCGTCCAGTTTTTGCCGTGACCCTCTCTACTCTTTCGCGCATGCTATGCAGGTGATATGATGTTACCATGCCAAGTTTCAACATTTTCAGGATTCATTTTATAGTGATTTTCAATTTCACGGTCATTTAGCTCTCTAAAACAATTAGATAAATGACCGAAAAACAACAAATGATGTCAGAACATGTTGGAAATTGATGACGTCGCTTTGAATGCTGCATACTGAACACAAAAGAAGTCCGGAGTTCAAATAAGTTTAAAAAACATTGAAGTGGCCGTCTAACAGATGAGTTCTCGTCCGAAACCCTGATACTCCGAAAGAGTATGTCCAGTTTGTACACGAAGTGCGTCCAGTTTTTGCCGTGACCCTCTCTACTCTTCCACGCATGCTATGCGGGTGATATGATGATACCATGCCAAGTTTCAACATTTTCAGAATTCATTTTGTAGTGATTTTCAATTTCACGGTCATTTAGCTCTCTAAAACAATTAGGTAAATGACCGAAAAACAACAAATGATGTCAGAAGATGTTGGAAATTGATGACGTCGCTTTGAATGCTGCATACTGAACACAAAAGAAGTCCGGAGTTCAAATAAGTTTAAAAACATTGAAGTGGCCGTGTAACAGATGAGTTCTCGTCCGAAACCCTGATACTCCGAAAGAGTATGTCCAGTTTGTACACAAAGTGCGTCCAGTTTTTGCCGTGACCCTTTCTACTCTTTCGCGCATGCTATGCGGGTGATATGATGATACCATGCCAAGTTTTAGCATTTTCAGGATTCATTTTGTAGTGATTTTTAATTTCATGGTCATTTAGCTCTCTAAAACAATTAGGTAAATGACCGAAAAACAACAAATGATGTCAGAATATGTTGGAAATTGATGACGTCGCTTTGAATGCTGCATACTGAACACAAAAGAAGTCCGGAGTTCAAATAAGTTTAAAAACATTGAAGTGGCCGTGTAACAGATGAGTTCTCGTCCGAAACCCTGATACTCCGAAAAAGTATGTCGAGTTTGTACACGAAGTGCGTCCAGTTTTTGCCGTGACCCTCTCTACTCTTTCGCGCATGCTATGCGGGTGATATGATGATACCCTGTCAAGTTTTAATATTTTCAAGATTCATTTTTAGTGATTTTCAATTTCACGGTCATTTACCTCTCTAAAACAATTAGGTAAATGACCGAAAAACAACAAATGATGTCAGAACATGTTGGAAATTGATGACGTCACTTTGAATGCTGCATACTGAACACAAAAGAAGTCCGGAGTTCAAATAAGTTTAAAAAACATTGAAGTGGCCGTGTAACAGATGAGTTCTCGTCCGAAACCCTGATACTCCGAAAGAGTATGTCCAGTTTGTACACGAAGTGCGTCCAGTTTTTGCCGTGACCCTCTCTACTCTTTCACGCATGCTATGCGGGTGATATGATGATACCATGCTAAGTTTCAACATTTTCAGAATTCATTTTGTAGTGATTTTCAATTTCACGGTCATTTAGCTCTCTAAAACAATTAGGTAAATGACCGAAAAACAACAAATGATGTCAGAAGATGTTGGAAATTGATGACGTCGCTTTGAATGCTGCATACTGAACACAAAAGAAGTCCGGAGTTCAAATAAGTTTAAAAACATTGAAGTGGCCGTGTAACAGATGAGTTCTCGTCCGAAACCCTGATACTCCGAAAGAGTATGTCCAGTTTGTACACAAAGTGCGTCCAGTTTTTGCCGTGACCCTTTCTACTCTTTCGCGCATGCTATGCGGGTGATATGATGATACCATGCCAAGTTTTAACATTTTCAGGATTCATTTTGTAGTGATTTTTAATTTCACGGTCATTTAGCTCTCTAAAACAATTAGGTAAATGACCGAAAAACAACAAATGATGTCAGAATATGTTGGAAATTGATGACGTCGCTTTGAATGCTGCATACTGAACACAAAAGAAGTCCGGAGTTCAAATAAGTTTAAAAACATTGAAGTGGCCGTGTAACAGATGAGTTCTCGTCCGAAACCCTGATACTCCGAAAAAGTATGTCGAGTTTGTACACGAAGTGCGTCCAGTTTTTGCCGTGACCCTCTCTACTCTTTCGCGCATGCTATGCGGGTGATATGATGATACCCTGCCAAGTTTTAACATTTTCAAGATTCATTTTTAATGATTTTCAATTTCACGGTCATTTACCTCTCTAAAACAATTAGGTAAATGACCGAAAAACAACAAATGATGTCAGAACATGTTGGAAATTGATGACGTCACTTTGAATGCTGCATACTGAACACAAAAGAATTCCGGAGTTCAAATAAGTTTAGAAAACATTGAAGTGGCCGTGTAACAGATGAGTTCTCGCCCGAAACCCTGATACTCCGAAAGAGTATGTCCAGTTTGTACACGAAGTGCGTCCAGTTTTTGCCGTGACCCTCTCTACTCTTTCGCGCATGCTATGCAGGTGATATGATGTTACCATGCCAAGTTTCAACATTTTCAGGATTCATTTTATAGTGATTTTCAATTTCACGGTCATTTAGCTCTCTAAAACAATTAGATAAATGACCGAAAAACAACAAATGATGTCAGAACATGTTGGAAATTGATGACGTCGCTTTGAATGCTGCATACTGAACACAAAAGAAGTCCGGAGTTCAAATAAGTTTAAAAAACATTGAAGTGGCCGTCTAACAGATGAGTTCTCGTCCGAAACCCTGATACTCCGAAAGAGTATGTCCAGTTTGTACACGAAGTGCGTCCAGTTTTTGCCGTGACCCTCTCTACTCTTCCACGCATGCTATGCGGGTGATATGATGATACCATGCCAAGTTTCAACATTTTCAGAATTCATTTTGTAGTGATTTTCAATTTCACGGTCATTTAGCTCTCTAAAACAATTAGGTAAATGACCGAAAAACAACAAATGATGTCAGAAGATGTTGGAAATTGATGACGTCGCTTTGAATGCTGCATACTGAACACAAAAGAAGTCCGGAGTTCAAATAAGTTTAAAAACATTGAAGTGGCCGTGTAACAGATGAGTTCTCGTCCGAAACCCTGATACTCCGAAAGAGTATGTCCAGTTTGTACACAAAGTGCGTCCAGTTTTTGCCGTGACCCTTTCTACTCTTTCGCGCATGCTATGCGGGTGATATGATGATACCATGCCAAGTTTTAGCATTTTCAGGATTCATTTTGTAGTGATTTTTAATTTCATGGTCATTTAGCTCTCTAAAACAATTAGGTAAATGACCGAAAAACAACAAATGATGTCAGAATATGTTGGAAATTGATGACGTCGCTTTGAATGCTGCATACTGAACACAAAAGAAGTCCGGAGTTCAAATAAGTTTAAAAACATTGAAGTGGCCGTGTAACAGATGAGTTCTCGTCCAAAACCATGATACTCCGAAAGAGTATGTCCAGTTTGTACACAAAGTGCGTCCAGTTTTTGCCGTGACCCTTTCTACTCTTTCGCGCATGCTATGCGGGTGATATGATGATACCATGCCAAGTTTTAACATTTTGAGGATTCATTTTGTAGTGATTTTTTATTTCACGGTCATTTAGCTCTCTAAAACAATTAGGTAAATGACCGAAAAACAACAAATGATGTCAGAATATGTTGGAAATTGATGACGTCGCTTTGAATGCTGCATACTGAACACAAAAGAAGTCCGGAGTTCAAATAAGTTTAAAAACATTGAAGTGGCCGTGTAACAGATGAGTTCTAGCCCGAAACCCTGATACTCCGAAAGAGTATGTCCAGTTTGTACACGAAGTGCGTCCAGTTTTTGCCGTGACCCTTTCTACTCTTTCGCGCATGCTATGCAGGTGATATGATGTTACCATGCCAAGTTTCAACATTTTCAGGATTCATTTTATAGTGATTTTCAATTTCACGGTC
This sequence comes from Triticum monococcum, assembly GCA_034509565.1. NCBI lineage: Eukaryota > Viridiplantae > Streptophyta > Magnoliopsida > Poales > Poaceae > Triticum > Triticum monococcum. Next base: position 634,771,057 of record CM067847.1, on the reverse strand, counting down.
ATTTAGCTCTCTAAAACAATTAGGTAAATGACCGAAAAACAACAAATGATGTCAGAACATGTTGGAAATTGATGACGTCGCTTTGAATGCTGCATACTGAACACAAAAGAAGTCCGGAGTTCAAATAAGTTTAAAAAACATTGAAGTGGCCGTCTAACAGATGAGTTCTCGTCCGAAACCCTGATACTCCGAAAGAGTATGTCCAGTTTGTACACGAAGTGCGTCCAGTTTTTGCCTTGACCCTCTCTACTCTTTCACGCATGCTATGCGGGTGATATGATGATACCATGCCAAGTTTCAACATTTTCAGAATTCATTTTGTAGTGATTTTCAATTTCACGGTCATTTAGCTCTCAAAAACAATTAGGTAAATGACCGTAAAACAACAAATGATGTCAGAAGATGTTGGAAATTGATGATGTCGCTTTGAATGCTGCTTACTGAAAACAAAAGAAGTCCGGAGTTCAAATAAGTTTAAAAACATTGAAGTGGCCGTGTAACAGATGAGTTCTCATCCGAAACCCTAATACTCCGAAAGAGTATGTCCAGTTTGTACACAAAGTGCGTCCAGTTTTTGCCGTGACCCTTTCTACTCTTTCGCGCATGCTATGCGGGTGATATGATGATACCATGCCAAGTTTTAACATTTTCAGGATTCATTTTGTAGTGATTTTTAATTTCACGGTCATTTAGCTCTCTAAAACAATTAGGTAAATGACCGAAAAACAACAAATGATGTCAGAATATGTTGGAAATTGATGACGTCGCTTTGAATGCTGCATACTGAACACAAAAGAAGTCCGGAGTTCAAATAAGTTTAAAAACATTGAAGTGGCCGTGTAACAGATGAGTTCTCGTCCGAAACCCTGATACTCCGAAAAAGTATGTCGAGTTTGTACACGAAGTGCGTCCAGTTTTTGCCGTGACCCTCTCTACTCTTTCGCGCATGCTATGCGGGTGATATGATGATACCCTGCCAAGTTTTAACATTTTCAAGATTCATTTTATAGTGATTTTCAATTTCACGGTCATTTAGCTCTCTAAAACAATTAGATAAATGACCGAAAAACAACAAATGATGTCAGAACATGTTGGAAATTGATGACGTCGCTTTGAATGCTGCATACTGAACACAAAAGAAGTCCGGAGTTCAAATAAGTTTAAAAAACATTGAAGTGGCCGTCTAACAGATGAGTTCTCGTCCGAAACCCTGATACTCCGAAAGAGTATGTCCAGTTTGTACACGAAGTGCGTCCAGTTTTTGCCGTGACCCTCTCTACTCTTCCACGCATGCTATGCGGGTGATATGATGATACCATGCCAAGTTTCAACATTTTCAGAATTCATTTTGTAGTGATTTTCAATTTCACGGTCATTTAGCTCTCTAAAACAATTAGGTAAATGACCGAAAAACAACAAATGATGTCAGAAGATGTTGGAAATTGATGACGTCGCTTTGAATGCTGCATACTGAACACAAAAGAAGTCCGGAGTTCAAATAAGTTTAAAAACATTGAAGTGGCCGTGTAACAGATGAGTTCTCGTCCGAAACCCTGATACTCCGAAAGAGTATGTCCAGTTTGTACACAAAGTGCGTCCAGTTTTTGCCGTGACCCTTTCTACTCTTTCGCGCATGCTATGCGGGTGATATGATGATACCATGCCAAGTTTTAGCATTTTCAGGATTCATTTTGTAGTGATTTTTAATTTCATGGTCATTTAGCTCTCTAAAACAATTAGGTAAATGACCGAAAAACAACAAATGATGTCAGAATATGTTGGAAATTGATGACGTCGCTTTGAATGCTGCATACTGAACACAAAAGAAGTCCGGAGTTCAAATAAGTTTAAAAACATTGAAGTGGCCGTGTAACAGATGAGTTCTCGTCCAAAACCATGATACTCCGAAAGAGTATGTCCAGTTTGTACACAAAGTGCGTCCAGTTTTTGCCGTGACCCTTTCTACTCTTTCGCGCATGCTATGCGGGTGATATGATGATACCATGCCAAGTTTTAACATTTTGAGGATTCATTTTGTAGTGATTTTTTATTTCACGGTCATTTAGCTCTCTAAAACAATTAGGTAAATGACCGAAAAACAACAAATGATGTCAGAATATGTTGGAAATTGATGACGTCGCTTTGAATGCTGCATACTGAACACAAAAGAAGTCCGGAGTTCAAATAAGTTTAAAAACATTGAAGTGGCCGTGTAACAGATGAGTTCTCGTCCGAAACCCTGATACTCCGAAAAAGTATGTCGAGTTTGTACACGAAGTGCGTCCAGTTTTTGCCGTGACCCTCTCTACTCTTTCGCGCATGCTATGCGGGTGATATGATGATACCCTGCCAAGTTTTAACATTTTGAAGATTCATTTTTAGTGATTTTCAATTTCACGGTCATTTACCTCTCTAAAACAATTAGGTAAATGACCGAAAAACAACAAATGATGTCAGAACATGTTGGAAATTGATGACGTCACTTTGAATGCTGCATACTGAACACAAAAGAAGTCCGGAGTTCAAATAAGTTTAAAAAACATTGAAGTGGCCGTGTAACAGATGAGTTCTCGTCCGAAACCCTGATACTCCGAAAGAGTATGTCCAGTTTGTACACGAAGTGCGTCCAGTTTTTGCCGTGACCCTCTCTACTCTTTCACGCATGCTATGCGGGTGATATGATGATACCATGCCAAGTTTTAACATTTTCAGGATTCATTTTGTAGTGATTTTCAATTTCACGGTCATTTAGCTCTCTAAAACAATTAGGTAAATGACCGAAAAACAACAAATGATGTCAGAATATGTTGGAAATTGATGACGTCGCTTTGAATGCTGCATACTGAACACAAAAGAAGTCCGGAGTTCAAATAAGTTTAAAAAACATTGAAGTGGCCGTGTAACAGATGAGTTCTAGCCCGAAACCCTGATACTCCGAAAGAGTATGTCCAGTTTGTACACGAAGTGCGTCCAGTTTTTGCCGTGACCCTTTCTACTCTTTCGCGCATGCTATGCAGGTGATATGATGTTACCATGCCAAGTTTCAACATTTTCAGGATTCATTTTATAGTGATTTTCAATTTCACGGTCATTTAGCTCTCTAAAACAATTAGGTAAATGACCGAAAAATAACAAATGATGTCAGAACATGTTGGAAATTGATGACGTCGCTTTGAATGCTGCATACTGAACACAAAAGAAGTCCGGAGTTCAAATAAGTTTAAAAACATTGAAGTGGCCGTGTAACAGATGAGTTCTCGTCCAAAACCATGATACTCCGAAAGAGTATGTCCAGTTTGTACACAAAGTGCGTCCAGTTTTTGCCGTGACCCTTTCTACTCTTTCGCGCATGCTATGCGGGTGATATGATGATACCATGCCAAGTTTTAACATTTTGAGGATTCATTTTGTAGTGATTTTTTATTTCACGGTCATTTAGCTCTCTAAAACAATTAGGTAAATGACCGAAAAACAACAAATGATGTCAGAATATGTTGGAAATTGATGACGTCGCTTTGAATGCTGCATACTGAACACAAAAGAAGTCCGGAGTTCAAATAAGTTTAAAAACATTGAAGTGGCCGTGTAACAGATGAGTTCTAGCCCGAAACCCTGATACTCCGAAAGAGTATGTCCAGTTTGTACACGAAGTGCGTCCAGTTTTTGCCGTGACCCTTTCTACTCTTTCGCGCATGCTATGCAGGTGATATGATGTTACCATGCCAAGTTTCAACATTTTCAGGATTCATTTTATAGTGATTTTCAATTTCACGGTCATTTAGCTCTCTAAAACAATTAGGTAAATGACCGAAAAACAACAAATGATGTCAGAACATGTTGGAAATTGATGACGTCGCTTTGAATGCTGCATACTGAACACAAAAGAAGTCCGGAGTTCAAATAAGTTTAAAAAACATTGAAGTGGCCGTCTAACAGATGAGTTCTCGTCCGAAACCCTGATACTCCGAAAGAGTATGTCCAGTTTGTACACGAAGTGCGTCCAGTTTTTGCCTTGACCCTCTCTACTCTTTCACGCATGCTATGCGGGTGATATGATGATACCATGCCAAGTTTCAACATTTTCAGAATTCATTTTGTAGTGATTTTCAATTTCACGGTCATTTAGCTCTCAAAAACAATTAGGTAAATGACCGTAAAACAACAAATGATGTCAGAAGATGTTGGAAATTGATGATGTCGCTTTGAATGCTGCTTACTGAAAACAAAAGAAGTCCGGAGTTCAAATAAGTTTAAAAACATTGAAGTGGCCGTGTAACAGATGAGTTCTCATCCGAAACCCTAATACTCCGAAAGAGTATGTCCAGTTTGTACACAAAGTGCGTCCAGTTTTTGCCGTGACCCTTTCTACTCTTTCGCGCATGCTATGCGGGTGATATGATGATACCATGCCAAGTTTTAACATTTTCAGGATTCATTTTGTAGTGATTTTTAATTTCACGGTCATTTAGCTCTCTAAAACAATTAGGTAAATGACCGAAAAACAACAAATGATGTCAGAATATGTTGGAAATTGATGACGTCGCTTTGAATGCTGCATACTGAACACAAAAGAAGTCCGGAGTTCAAATAAGTTTAAAAACATTGAAGTGGCCGTGTAACAGATGAGTTCTCGTCCGAAACCCTGATACTCCGAAAAAGTATGTCGAGTTTGTACACGAAGTGCGTCCAGTTTTTGCCGTGACCCTCTCTACTCTTTCGCGCATGCTATGCGGGTGATATGATGATACCCTGCCAAGTTTTAACATTTTCAAGATTCATTTTATAGTGATTTTCAATTTCACGGTCATTTAGCTCTCTAAAACAATTAGATAAATGACCGAAAAACAACAAATGATGTCAGAACATGTTGGAAATTGATGACGTCGCTTTGAATGCTGCATACTGAACACAAAAGAAGTCCGGAGTTCAAATAAGTTTAAAAAACATTGAAGTGGCCGTCTAACAGATGAGTTCTCGTCCGAAACCCTGATACTCCGAAAGAGTATGTCCAGTTTGTACACGAAGTGCGTCCAGTTTTTGCCGTGACCCTCTCTACTCTTCCACGCATGCTATGCGGGTGATATGATGATACCATGCCAAGTTTCAACATTTTCAGAATTCATTTTGTAGTGATTTTCAATTTCACGGTCATTTAGCTCTCTAAAACAATTAGGTAAATGACCGAAAAACAACAAATGATGTCAGAAGATGTTGGAAATTGATGACGTCGCTTTGAATGCTGCATACTGAACACAAAAGAAGTCCGGAGTTCAAATAAGTTTAAAAACATTGAAGTGGCCGTGTAACAGATGAGTTCTCGTCCGAAACCCTGATACTCCGAAAGAGTATGTCCAGTTTGTACACAAAGTGCGTCCAGTTTTTGCCGTGACCCTTTCTACTCTTTCGCGCATGCTATGCGGGTGATATGATGATACCATGCCAAGTTTTAGCATTTTCAGGATTCATTTTGTAGTGATTTTTAATTTCATGGTCATTTAGCTCTCTAAAACAATTAGGTAAATGACCGAAAAACAACAAATGATGTCAGAATATGTTGGAAATTGATGACGTCGCTTTGAATGCTGCATACTGAACACAAAAGAAGTCCGGAGTTCAAATAAGTTTAAAAACATTGAAGTGGCCGTGTAACAGATGAGTTCTCGTCCAAAACCATGATACTCCGAAAGAGTATGTCCAGTTTGTACACAAAGTGCGTCCAGTTTTTGCCGTGACCCTTTCTACTCTTTCGCGCATGCTATGCGGGTGATATGATGATACCATGCCAAGTTTTAACATTTTGAGGATTCATTTTGTAGTGATTTTTTATTTCACGGTCATTTAGCTCTCTAAAACAATTAGGTAAATGACCGAAAAACAACAAATGATGTCAGAATATGTTGGAAATTGATGACGTCGCTTTGAATGCTGCATACTGAACACAAAAGAAGTCCGGAGTTCAAATAAGTTTAAAAACATTGAAGTGGCCGTGTAACAGATGAGTTCTCGTCCGAAACCCTGATACTCCGAAAAAGTATGTCGAGTTTGTACACGAAGTGCGTCCAGTTTTTGCCGTGACCCTCTCTACTCTTTCGCGCATGCTATGCGGGTGATATGATGATACCCTGCCAAGTTTTAACATTTTGAAGATTCATTTTTAGTGATTTTCAATTTCACGGTCATTTACCTCTCTAAAACAATTAGGTAAATGACCGAAAAACAACAAATGATGTCAGAACATGTTGGAAATTGATGACGTCACTTTGAATGCTGCATACTGAACACAAAAGAAGTCCGGAGTTCAAATAAGTTTAAAAAACATTGAAGTGGCCGTGTAACAGATGAGTTCTCGTCCGAAACCCTGATACTCCGAAAGAGTATGTCCAGTTTGTACACGAAGTGCGTCCAGTTTTTGCCGTGACCCTCTCTACTCTTTCACGCATGCTATGCGGGTGATATGATGATACCATGCCAAGTTTTAACATTTTCAGGATTCATTTTGTAGTGATTTTCAATTTCACGGTCATTTAGCTCTCTAAAACAATTAGGTAAATGACCGAAAAACAACAAATGATGTCAGAATATGTTGGAAATTGATGACGTCGCTTTGAATGCTGCATACTGAACACAAAAGAAGTCCGGAGTTCAAATAAGTTTAAAAAACATTGAAGTGGCCGTGTAACAGATGAGTTCTAGCCCGAAACCCTGATACTCCGAAAGAGTATGTCCAGTTTGTACACGAAGTGCGTCCAGTTTTTGCCGTGACCCTTTCTACTCTTTCGCGCATGCTATGCAGGTGATATGATGTTACCATGCCAAGTTTCAACATTTTCAGGATTCATTTTATAGTGATTTTCAATTTCACGGTCATTTAGCTCTCTAAAACAATTAGGTAAATGACCGAAAAATAACAAATGATGTCAGAACATGTTGGAAATTGATGACGTCGCTTTGAATGCTGCATACTGAACACAAAAGAAGTCCGAAGTTCAAATAAGTTTAAAAAACATTGAAGTGGCCGTCTAACAGATGAGTTCTCGTCCGAAACCCTGATACTCCGAAAGAGTATGTCCAGTTTGTACACGAAGTGCGTCCAGTTTTTGCCTTGACCCTCTCTACTCTTTCACGCATGCTATGCGGGTGATATGATGATACCATGCCAAGTTTCAACATTTTCAGAATTCATTTTGTAGTGATTTTCAATTTCACGGTCATTTAGCTCTCAAAAACAATTAGGTAAATGACCGTAAAACAACAAATGATGTCAGAAGATGTTGGAAATTGATGATGTCGCTTTGAATGCTGCATACTGAAAACAAAAGAAGTTCGGAGTTCAAATAAGTTTAAAAACATTGAAGTGGCCGTGTAACAGATGAGTTCTCATCCGAAACCCTAATACTCCGAAAGAGTATGTCCAGTTTGTACACAAAGTGCGTCCAGTTTTTGCCGTGACCCTTTCTACTCTTTCGCGCATGCTATGCGGGTGATATGATGATACCATGCCAAGTTTTAACATTTTCAGGATTCATTTTGTAGTGATTTTTAATTTCACGGTCATTTAGCTCTCTAAAACAATTAGGTAAATGACCGAAAAACAACAAATGATGTCAGAATATGTTGGAAATTGATGACGTCGCTTTGAATGCTGCATACTGAACACAAAAGAAGTCCGGAGTTCAAATAAGTTTAAAAACATTGAAGTGGCCGTGTAACAGATGAGTTCTCGTCCGAAACCCTGATACTCCGAAAAAGTATGTCGAGTTTGTACACGAAGTGCTTCCAGTTTTTGCCGTGACCCTCTCTACTCTTTCGCGCATGCTATGCGGGTGATATGATGATACCCTGCCAAGTTTTAACATTTTCAAGATTCATTTTTAGTGATTTTCAATTTCACGGTCATTTACCTCTCTAAAACAATTAGGTAAATGACCGAAAAACAACAAATGATGTCAGAACATGTTGGAAATTGATGACGTCACTTTGAATGCTGCATACTGAACACAAAAGAAGTCCGGAGTTCAAATAAGTTTAAAAAACATTGAAGTGGCCGTGTAACAGATGAGTTCTCGTCCGAAACCCTGATACTCCGAAAGAGTATGTCCAGTTTGTACACGAAGTGCGTCCAGTTTTTGCCGTGACCCTTTCTACTCTTTCGCGCATGCTATGCAGGTGATATGATGTTACCATGCCAAGTTTCAACATTTTCAGGATTCATTTTATAGTGATTTTCAATTTCACGGTCATTTAGCTCTCTAAAACAATTAGGTAAATGACCGAAAAATAACAAATGATGTCAGAACATGTTGGAAATTGATGACGTCGCTTTGAATGCTGCATACTGAACACAAAAGAAGTCCGGAGTTCAAATAAGTTTAAAAAACATTGAAGTGGCCGTCTAACAGATGAGTTCTCGTCCGAAACCCTGATACTCCGAAAGAGTATGTCCAGTTTGTACACGAAGTGCGTCCAGTTTTTGCCTTGACCCTCTCTACTCTTTCACGCATGCTATGCGGGTGATATGATGATACCATGCCAAGTTTCAACATTTTCAGAATTCATTTTGTAGTGATTTTCAATTTCACGGTCATTTAGCTCTCAAAAACAATTAGGTAAATGACCGTAAAACAACAAATGATGTCAGAAGATGTTGGAAATTGATGATGTCGCTTTGAATGCTGCATACTGAAAACAAAAGAAGTTCGGAGTTCAAATAAGTTTAAAAACATTGAAGTGGCCGTGTAACAGATGAGTTCTCATCCGAAACCCTAATACTCCGAAAGAGTATGTCCAGTTTGTACACAAAGTGCGTCCAGTTTTTGCCGTGACCCTTTCTACTCTTTCGCGCATGCTATGCGGGTGATATGATGATACCATGCCAAGTTTTAACATTTTCAGGATTCATTTTGTAGTGATTTTTAATTTCACGGTCATTTAGCTCTCTAAAACAATTAGGTAAATGACCGAAAAACAACAAATGATGTCAGAATATGTTGGAAATTGATGACGTCGCTTTGAATGCTGCATACTGAACACAAAAGAAGTCCGGAGTTCAAATAAGTTTAAAAACATTGAAGTGGCCGTGTAACAGATGAGTTCTCGTCCGAAACCCTGATACTCCGAAAAAGTATGTCGAGTTTGTACACGAAGTGCTTCCAGTTTTTGCCGTGACCCTCTCTACTCTTTCGCGCATGCTATGCGGGTGATATGATGATACCCTGCCAAGTTTTAACATTTTCAAGATTCATTTTTAGTGATTTTCAATTTCACGGTCATTTACCTCTCTAAAACAATTAGGTAAATGACCGAAAAACAACAAATGATGTCAGAACATGTTGGAAATTGATGACGTCACTTTGAATGCTGCATACTGAACACAAAAGAAGTCCGGAGTTCAAATAAGTTTAAAAAACATTGAAGTGGCCGTGTAACAGATGAGTTCTCGTCCGAAACCCTGATACTCCGAAAGAGTATGTCCAGTTTGTACACGAAGTGCGTCCAGTTTTTGCCGTGACCCTCTCTACTCTTTCACGCATGCTATGCGGGTGATATGATGATACCATGCCAAGTTTCAACATTTTCAGGATTCATTTTGTAGTGATTTTTAATTTCACGGTCATTTAGCTCTCTAAAACAATTAGGTAAATGACCGAAAAACAACAAATGATGTCAGAATATGTTGGAAATTGATGACGTCGCTTTGAATGCTGCATACTGAACACAAAAGAAGTCCGGAGTTCAAATAAGTTTAAAAACATTGAAGTGGCCGTGTAACAGATGAGTTCTCGTCCGAAACCCTGATACTCCGAAAGAGTATGTCCAGTTTGTACACGAAGTGCGTCCAGTTTTTGCCTTGACCCTCTCTACTCTTTCACGCATGCTATGCGGGTGATATGATGATACCATGCCAAGTTTCAACATTTTCAGAATTCATTTTGTAGAGATTTTCAATTTCACGGTCATTTAGCTCTCAAAAACAATTAGGTAAATGACCGTAAAACAACAAATGATGTCAGAAGATGTTGGAAATTGATGATGTCGCTTTGAATGCTGCATACTGAAAACAAAAGAAGTCCGGAGTTCAAATAAGTTTAAAAACATTGAAGTGGCCGTGTAACAGATGAGTTCTCATCCGAAACCCTAATACTCCGAAAGAGTATGTCCAGTTTGTACACAAAGTGCGTCCAGTTTTTGCCGTGACCCTTTCTACTCTTTCGCGCATGCTATGCGGGTGATATGATGATACCATGCCAAGTTTTAACATTTTCAGGATTCATTTTGTAGTGATTTTTAATTTCACGGTCATTTAGCTCTCTAAAACAATTAGGTAAATGACCGAAAAACAACAAATGATGTCAGAATATGTTGGAAATTGATGACGTCGCTTTGAATGCTGCATACTGAACACAAAAGAAGTCCGGAGTTCAAATAAGTTTAAAAACATTGAAGTGGCCGTGTAACAGATGAGTTCTCGTCCGAAACCCTGATACTCCGAAAAAGTATGTCGAGTTTGTACACGAAGTGCGTCCAGTTTTTGCCGTGACCCTCTCTACTCTTTCGCGCATGCTATGCGGGTGATATGATGATACCCTGCCAAGTTTTAACATTTTGAAGATTCATTTTTAGTGATTTTCAATTTCACGGTCATTTACCTCTCTAAAACAATTAGGTAAATGACCGAAAAACAACAAATGATGTCAGAACATGTTGGAAATTGATGACGTCACTTTGAATACTGCATACTGAACACAAAAGAAGTCCGGAGTTCAAATAAGTTTAAAAAACATTGAAGTGGCCGTGTAACAGACGAGTTCTCGTCCGAAACCCTGATACTCCGAAAGAGTATGTCCAGTTTGTACACGAAGTGCGTCCAGTTTTTGCCGTGACCCTCTCTACTCTTTCACGCATGCTATGCGGGTGATATGATGATACCATGCCAAGTTTCAACATTTTCAGGATTCATTTTGTAGTGATTTTTAATTTCACGGTCATTTAGCTCTCTAAAACAATTAGGTAAATGACCGAAAAACAACAAATGATGTCAGAATATGTTGGAAATTGATGACGTCGCTTTGAATGCTGCATACTGAACACAAAAGAAGTCCGGAGTTCAAATAAGTTTAAAAACATTGAAGTGGCCGTGTAACAGATGAGTTCTCGTCCGAAACCCTGATACTCCAAAAAAGTATGTCGAGTTTGTACACGAAGTGCGTCCAGTTTTTGCCGTGAACCTCTCTACTCTTTCGCGCATGCTATGCGGGTGATATGATGATACCCTGCCAAGTTTTAACATTTTCAAGATTCATTTTTAGTGATTTTCAATTTCACGGTCATTTACCTCTCTAAAACAATTAGGTAAATGACCGAAAAACAACAAATGATGTCAGAACATGTTGGAAATTGATGACGTCACTTTGAATGCTGCATACTGAACACAAAAGAAGTCCGGAGTTCAAATAAGTTTCAAAAACATTGAAGTGGCCGTGTAACAGATGAGTTCTCGTCCGAAACCCTGATACTCCGAAAGAGTATGTCCAGTTTGTACACGAAGTGCGTCCAGTTTTTGCCGTGACCCTCTCTACTCTTTCACGCATGCTATGCGGGTGATATGATGATACCATGCCAAGTTTCAACATTTTCAGGATTCATTTTGTAGTGATTTTCAATTTCACGGTCATTTAGCTCTCTAAAACAATTAGGTAAATGACCGAAAAACAACAAATCATGTCAGAATATGTTGGAAATTGATGACGTCGCTTTGAATGCTGCATACTGAACACAAAAGAAGTCCGGAGTTCAAATAAGTTTAAAAACATTGAAGTGGCCGTGTAACAGATGAGTTCTCGTCCGAAACCCTGATACTCCGAAAGAGTATGTCCAGTTTGTACACGAAGTGCGTCCAGTTTTTGCCGTGACCCTTTCTACTCTTTCGCGCATGCTATGCGGGTGATATGATGATACCATGCCAAGTTTTAACATTTTCAGGATTCATTTTGTAGTGATTTTTAATTTCACGGTCATTTAGCTCTCTAAAACAATTAGGTAAATGACCGAAAAACAACAAATGATGTCAGAACATGTTGGAAATTGATGACGTCACTTTGAATGCTGCATACTGAACACAAAAGAAGTCCGGAGTTCAAATAAGTTTCAAAAACATTGAAGTGGCCGTGTAACAGATGAGTTCTCGTCCGAAACCCTGATACTCCGAAAGAGTATGTCCAGTTTGTACACGAAGTGCGTCGAGTTTTTGCCGTGACCCTCTCTACTCTTTCACGCATGCTATGCGGGTGATATGATGATACCATGCCAAGTTTCAACATTTTCAGGATTCATTTTGTAGTGATTTTCAATTTCACGGTCATTTAGCTCTCTAAAACAATTAGGTAAATGATCGAAAAACAACAAATGATGTCAGAACATGTTGGAAATTGATGACGTCGCTTTGAATGCTCCATACTGAACACAAAAGAAGTCCGGAGTTCAAATAAATTTAAAAAACATTGAAGTGGCCGTGTAACAGATGAGTTCTCGTCCGAAACCCTGATACTCCGAAAGAGTATGTCCAGTTTGTACACGAAGTGCGTCCAGTTTTTGCCGTGACCCTCTCTTCTCTTTCGCGCATGCTATGCGGGTGATATGATGTTACCATGCCAAGTTTTAACATTTTCAGGATTCATTTTGTAGTGATTTTCAATTTCACGGTCATTTAGCTCTCTAAAACAATTAGGTAAATGACCGAAAAACAACAAATGATGTCAGAACATGTTGGAAATTGATGACGTCGCTTTGAATGCCGCATACTAAACACAAAAGAAGTCCGGAGTTCAAATAAGTTTAAAAAACATTGAAGTGGCCGTGTAACAGATGAGTTCTCGCCCGAAACCCTGATACTTCGAAAGAGTATGTCCAGTTTGTACACGAAGTGCGTCCAGTTTTTGCCGTGACCCTCTCTACTCTTTCGCGCATGCTATGCAGGTGATATGATGTTACCATGCCAAGTTTCATCATTTTCAGGATTCATTTTGTAGTGATTTTCAATTTCACGGTCATTTAGCTCTCTAAAACAATTAGGTAAATGACAGAAAAACAACAAATGATGTCAGAACATGTTGGAAATTGATGACGTCGCTTTGAATGCTGCATACTGAAGACAAAAGAAGTCCGGAGTTCAAATAAGTTTAAAAAACATTGAAGTGGCCGTCTAACAGATGAGTTCTCGTCCGAAACCCTGATACTCCGAAAGAGTATGTCAAGTTTGTACACGAAGTGCGTCCAGTTTTTGCCGTGACCCTCTCTACTCTTTCACGCATACTATGCGGGTGATATGATGATACCATGCCAAGTTTCAACATTTTCAGGATTCATTTTGTAGTGATTTTCAATTTCACGGTCATTTAGCTCTCTAAAACAATTAGGTAAATGACTGAAAAACAACAAATGATGACAGAATATGTTGGAAATTGATGACGTCGCTTTGAATGCTGCATACTGAACACAAAAGAAGTCCGGAGTTCAAATAAGTTTAAAAACATTGAAGTGGCCGTGTAACAGATGAGTTCTCGTCCGAAACCCTAATACTCCGAAAGAGTATGTCCAGTTTGTACACAAAGTGCGTCCAGTTTTTGCCATGACCCTTTCTACTCTTTCGCGCATGCTATGCGGGTGATATGATGATACCATGCCAAGTTTTAACATTTTCAGGATTCATTTTGTAGTGATTTTTAATTTCACGGTCATTTAGCTCTCTAAAACAATTAGGTAAATGACCGAAAAACAACTAATGATGTCAGAATATGTTGGAAATTGATGACGTTGCTTTGAATGCTGCATACTGAACACAAAAGAAGTCCGGAGTTCAAATAAGTTTAAAAACATTGAAGTGGCCGTGTAACAGATGAGTTCTCGTCCGAAACCCTGATACTCCGAAAAAGTATGTCGAGTTTGTACACGAAGTGCGTCCAGTTTTTGCCGTGACCCTCTCTACTCTTTCGCGCATGCTATGCGGGTGATATGACGATACCCTGCCAAGTTTTAACATTTTCAAGATTCATTTTTAGTGATTTTCAATTTCACGGTCATTTACCTCTCTAAAACAATTAGGTAAATGACCGAAAAACAACAAATGATGTCAGAACATGTTGGAAATTGATGACGTCACTTTGAATGCTGCATACTGAACACAAAAGAAGTCCGGAGTTCAAATAAGTTTAAAAAACATTGAAGTGGCCGTGTAACAGATGAGTTCTCGCCCGAAACCCTGATACTCCGAAAGAGTATGTCGAGTTTGTACACGAAGTGCGTCCAGTTTTTGCCGTGACCCTCTCTACTCTTTCGCGCATGCTATGCAGGTGATATGATGTTACCATGCCAAGTTTCAACATTTTCAGGATTCATTTTATAGTGATTTTCAATTTCACGGTCATTTAGCTCTCTAAAACAATTAGGTAAATGACCGAAAAACAACAAATGATGTCAGAATATGTTGGAAATTGATGACGTCGCTTTGAATGCTGCATACTGAACACAAAAGAAGTCCGGAGTTCAAATAAGTTTAAAAAACATTGAAGTGGCCGTGTAACAGATGAGTTCTAGCCCGAAACCCTGATACTCCGAAAGAGTATGTCCAGTTTGTACACGAAGTGCGTCCAGTTTTTGCCGTGACCCTCTCTACTCTTTCGCGCATGCTATGCAGGTGATATGATGTTACCATGCCATGTTTCAACATTTTCAGGATTCATTTTGTAGTGATTTTCAATTTCACGGTCATTTAGCTCTCTAAAACAATTAGGTAAATGACCGAAAAACAACAAATGATGTCAGAATATGTTGGAAATTGATGACGTCGCTTTGAATGCTGCATACTGAACACAAAAGAAGTCCGGAGTTCAAATAAGTTTAAAAACATTGAAGTGGCCGTGTAACAGATGAGTTCTCGTCCGAAACCCTGATACTCCGAAAGAGTATGTCCAGTTTGTACACGAAGTGCGTCCAGTTTTTGCCGTGACCCTTTCTACTCTTTCGCGCATGCTATGCGGGTGATATGATGATACCATGCCAAGTTTTAACATTTTCAGGATTCATTTTGTAGTGATTTTTAATTTCACGGTCATTTAGCTCTCTAAAACAATTAGGTAAATGACCGAAAAACAACAAATGATGTGAGAATATGTTGGAAATTGATGACGTCGCTTTGAATGCTGCATACTGAACACAAAAGAAGTCCGGAGTTCAAATAAGTTTAAAAACATTGAAGTGGCCGTGTAACAGATGAGTTCTCGTCCGAAACCCTGATACTCCGAAAAAGTATGTCGAGTTTGTACACGAAGTGCGTCCTGTTTTTGCCGTGACCCTCTCTACTCTTTCGCGCATGCTATGCGGGTGATATGACGATACCCTGCCAAGTTTTAACATTTTCAAGATTCATTTTTAGTGATTTTCAATTTCACGGTCATTTACCTCTCTAAAACAATTAGGTAAATGACCGAAAAACAACAAATGATGTGAGAACATGTTGGAAATTGATGACGTCACTTTGAATGCTGCATACTGAACACAAAAGAAGTCCGGAGTTCAAATAAATTTAAAAAACATTGAAGTGGCCGTGTAACAGATGAGTTCTCGCCCGAAACCCTGATACTCCGAAAGAGTATGTCCAGTTTGTACATGAAGTGCGTCCAGTTTTTGCCGTGACCCTCTCTACTCTTTCGCGCATGCTATGCAGGTGATATGATGTTACCATGCCAAGTTTCAACATTTTCAGGATTCATTTTATAGTGATTTTCAATTTCACGGTCATTTAGCTCTCTAAAACAATTAGGTAAATGACCGAAAAACAACAAATGATGTCAGAATATGTTGGAAATTGATGACGTCGCTTTGAATGCTGCATACTGAACACAAAAGAAGTCCGGAGTTCAAATAAGTTTAAAAAACATTGAAGTGGCTGTGTAACAGATGAGTTCTAGCCCGAAACCCTGATACTCCGAAAGAGTATGTCCAGTTTGTACACGAAGTGCGTCCAGTTTTTGCCGTGCCCCTCTCTACTCTTTCGCGCATGCTATGCAGGTGATATGATGTTACCATGCCAAGTTTCAACATTTTCAGGATTCATTTTGTAGTGATTTTCAATTTTACGGTCATTTAGCTCTCTAAAACAATTAGGTAAATGACTGAAAAACAACAAATGATGTCAGAATATGTTGGAAATTGATGACGTCGCTTTGAATGCTGCATACTGAACACAAAAGAAGTCCGGAGTTCAAATAAGTTTAAAAACATTGAAGTGGCCGTGTAACAGATGAGTTCTCGTCCGAAACCCTGATACTCCGAAAGAGTATGTCGAGTTTGTACACGAAGTGCGTCCAGTTTTTGCCGTGACCCTCTCTACTCTTTCGCGCATGCTATGCAGGTGATATGATGTTACCATGCCAAGTTTCAACATTTTCAGGATTCATTTTATAGTGATTTTCAATTTCACGGTCATTTAGCTCTCTAAAACAATTAGGTAAATGACCGAAAAACAACAAATGATGTCAGAATATGTTGGAAATTGATGACGTTGCTTTGAATGCTGCATACTGAACACAAAAGAAGTCCGGAGTTCAAATAAGTTTAAAAAACATTGAAGTGGCCGTGTAACAGATGAGTTCTAGCCCGAAACCCTGATACTCCGAAAGAGTATGTCCAGTTTGTACACGAAGTGCGTCCAGTTTTTGCCGTGACCCTCTCTACTCTTTCGCGCATGCTATGCAGGTGATATGATGTTACCATGCCATGTTTCAACATTTTCAGGATTCATTTTGTAGTGATTTTCAATTTCACGGTCATTTAGCTCTCTAAAACAATTAGGTAAATGACCGAAAAACAACAAATGATGTCAGAATATGTTGGAAATTGATGACGTCGCTTTGAATGCTGCATACTGAACACAAAAGAAGTCCGGAGTTCAAATAAGTTTAAAAACATTGAAGTGGCCGTGTAACAGATGAGTTCTCGTCCGAAACCCTGATACTCCGAAAGAGTATGTCCAGTTTGTACACGAAGTGCGTCCAGTTTTTGCCGTGACCCTTTCTACTCTTTCGCGCATGCTATGCGGGTGATATGATGATACCATGCCAAGTTTTAACATTTTCAGGATTCATTTTGTAGTGATTTTTAATTTCACGGTCATTTAGCTCTCTAAAACAATTAGGTAAATGACCGAAAAACAACAAATGATGTTAGAATATGTTGGAAATTGATGACGTCGCTTTGAATGCTGCATACTGAACACAAAAGAAGTCCGGAGTTCAAATAAGTTTAAAAACATTGAAGTGGCCGTGTAACAGATGAGTTCTCGTCCGAAACCCTGATACTCCGAAAAAGTATGTCGAGTTTGTACACGAAGTGCGTCCAGTTTTTGCCGTGACCCTCTCTACTCTTTCGCGCATGCTATGCGGGTGATATGACGATAACCTGCCAAGTTTTAACATTTTCAAGATTCATTTTTAGTGATTTTCAATTTCACGGTCATTTACCTCTCTAAAACAATTAGGTAAATTTCCGAAAAACAACAAATGATGTCAGAACATGTTGGAAATTGATGACGTCACTTTGAATGCTGCATACTGAACACAAAAGAAGTCCGGAGTTCAAATAAGTTTAAAAAACATTGAAGTGGCCGTGTAACAGATGAGTTCTCGCCCGAAACCCTGATACTCCGAAAGAGTATGTCCAGTTTGTACATGAAGTGCGTCCAGTTTTTGCCGTGACCCTCTCTACTCTTTCGCGCATGCTATGCAGGTGATATGATGTTACCATGCCAAGTTTCAACATTTTCAGGATTCATTTTATAGTGATTTTCAATTTCACGGTCATTTAGCTCTCTAAAACAATTAGGTAAATGACCGAAAAACAACAAATGATGTCAGAATATGTTGGAAATTGATGACGTCGCTTTGAATGCTGCATACTGAACACAAAAGAAGTCCGGAGTTCAAATAAGTTTAAAAAACATTGAAGTGGCTGTGTAACAGATGAGTTCTAGCCCGAAACCCTGATACTCCGAAAGAGTATGTCCAGTTTGTACACGAAGTGCGTCCAGTTTTTGCCGTGACCCTCTCTACTCTTTCGCGCATGCTATGCAGGTGATATGATGTTACCATGCCAAGTTTCAACATTTTCAGGATTCATTTTGTAGTGATTTTCAATTTTACGGTCATTTAGCTCTCTAAAACAATTAGGTAAATGACTGAAAAACAACAAATGATGTCAGAATATGTTGGAAATTGATGACGTCGCTTTGAATGCTGCATACTGAACACAAAAGAAGTCCGGAGTTCAAATAAGTTTAAAAACATTGAAGTGGCCGTGTAACAGATGAGTTCTCGTCCGAAACCCTGATACTCCGAAAGAGTATGTCCAGTTTGTACACGAAGTGCGTCCAGTTTTTGCCGTGACCCTTTCTACTCTTTCGCGCATGCTATGCGGTTGATATGATGATACCATGCCAAGTTTTAACATTTTCAGGATTCATTTTGTAGTGATTTTTAATTTCACGGTCATTTAGCTCTCTAAAACAATTAGGTAAATGACTGAAAAACAACAAATAATGTCAGAATATGTTGGAAATTGATGACGTCGCTTTGAATGCTGCATACTGAACCCAAAAGAAGTCCGGAGTTCAAATAAGTTTAAAAACATTGAAGTGGCCGTGTAACAGATGAGTTCTCGTCCGAAACCCTGATACTCCGAAAAAGTATGTCGAGTTTGTACACGAAGTGCGTCCAGTTTTTGCCGTGACCCTCTCTACTCTTTCGCGCATGCTATGCGGGTGATATGACGATACCCTGCCAAGTTTTAACATTTTCAAGATTCATTTTTAGTGATTTTCAATTTCACGGTCATTTACCTCTCTAAAACAATTAGGTAAATGACCGAAAAACAACAAATGATGTCAGAACATGTTGGAAATTGATGACGTCACTTTGAATGCTGCATACTGAACACAAAAGAAGTCCGGAGTTCAAATTAGTTTAAAAAACATTGAAGTGGCCGTGTAACAGATGAGTTCTCGCCCGAAACCCTGATACTCCGAAAGAGTATGTCCAGTTTGTACATGAAGTGCGTCCAGTTTTTGCCGTGACCCTCTCTACTCTTTCGCGCATGCTATGCAGGCGATATGATGTTACCATGCCAAGTTTCAACATTTTCAGGATTCATTTTATAGTGATTTTCAATTTCACGGTCATTTAGCTCTCTAAAACAATTAGGTAAATGACCGAAAAACAACAAATGATGTCAGAATATGTTGGAAATTGATGACGTCGCTTTGAATGCTGCATACTGAACACAAAAGAAGTCCGGAGTTCAAATAAGTTTAAAAAACATTGAAGTGGCCGTGTAACAGATGAGTTCTAGCCCGAAACCCTGATACTCCGAAAGAGTATGTCCAGTTTGTACACGAAGTGCGTCCAGTTTTTGCCGTGACCCTCTCTACTCTTTCGCGCATGCTATGCAGGTGATATGATGTTACCATGCCAAGTTTCAACATTTTCAGGATTCATTTTGTAGTGATTTTCAATTTCACGGTCATTTAGCTCTCTAAAACAATTAGGTAAATGACTGAAAAACAACAAATGATGTCAGAATATGTTGGAAATTGATGACGTCGCTTTGAATGCTGCATACTGAACACAAAAGAAGTCCGGAGTTCAAATAAGTTTAAAAACATTGAAGTGGCCGTGTAACAGATGAGTTCTCTTCCGAATCCCTGATACTCCGAAAGAGTATGTCCAGTTTGTACACGAAGTGCGTCCAGTTTTTGCCGTGACCCTTTCTACTCTTTCGCGCATGCTATGCGGGTGATATGATGATACCATGCCAAGTTTTAACATTTTCAGGATTCATTTTGTAGTGATTTTTAATTTCACGGTCATTTAGCTCTCTAAAACAATTAGGTAAATGACCGAAAAACAACAAATAATGTCAGAATATGTTGGAAATTGATGACGTCGCTTTGAATGCTGCATACTGAACACAAAAGAAGTCCGGAGTTCAAATAAGTTTAAAAACATTGAAGTGGCCGTGTAACAGATGAGTTCTCGTCCGAAACCCTGATACTCCGAAAAAGTATGTCGAGTTTGTACACGAAGTGCGTCCAGTTTTTGCCGTGACCCTCTCTACTCTTTCGCGCATGCTATGCGGGTGATATGATGATACCCTGCCAAGTTTTAACATTTTCAAGATTCATTTTTAGTGATTTTCAATTTCACGGTCATTTACCTCTCTAAAACAATTAGGTAAATGACCGAAAAACAACAAATGATGTCAGAACATGTTGGAAATTGATGACGTCACTTTGAATGCTGCATACTGAACACAAAAGAAGTCCGGAGTTCAAATAAGTTTAAAAAACATTGAAGTGGCCGTGTAACAGATGAGTTCTCGTCCGAAACCCTGATACTCCGAAAGAGTATGTCCAGTTTGTACACGAAGTGCGTCCAGTTTTTGCCGTGACCCTCTCTACTCTTTCACGCATGCTATGCGGGTGATATGATGATACCATGCCAAGTTTTAACATTTTCAGGATTCATTTTGTAGTGATTTTCAATTTCACGGTCATTTAGCTCTCTAAAACAATTAGGTAAATGACTGAAAAACAACAAATGATGTCAGAATATGTTGGAAATTGATGACGTCGCTTTGAATGCTGCATACTGAACACAAAAGAAGTCCGGAGTTCAAATAAGTTTAAAAAACATTGAAGTGGCCGTGTAACAGATGAGTTCTAGCCCGAAACCCTGATACTCCGAAAGACTATGTCCAGTTTGTACACGAAGTGCGTCCAGTTTTTGCCGTGACCCTCTCTACTCTTTCGCGCATGCTATGCAGGTGATATGATGTTACCATGCCAAGTTTCAACATTTTCAGGATTCATTTTGTAGTGATTTTCAATTTCACGGTCATTTAGCTCTCTAAAACAATTAGGTAAATGACCGAAAAACAACAAATGATGTCAGAATATGTTGAAATTGATGACGTCGCTTTGAATGCTGCATACTGAACACAAAAGAAGTCCGGAGTTCAAATAAGTTTAAAAACATTGAAGTGGCCGTGTAACAGATGAGTTCTCGTCCGAAACCCTGATACTCCGAAAGAGTATGTCCAGTTTGTACACGAAGTGCGTCCAGTTTTTGCCGTGACCCTTTCTACTCTTTCGCGCATGCTATGCGGGTGATATGATGATACCATGCCAAGTTTTAACATTTTCAGGATTCATTTTGTAGTGATTTTTAATTTCACGGTCATTTAGCTCTCTAAAACAATTAGGTAAATGACCGAAAAACAACAAATGATGTCAGAATATGTTGGAAATTGATGACGTCGCTTTGAATGCTGCATACTGAACACAAAAGAAGTCCGGAGTTCAAATAAGTTTAAAAACATTGAAGTGGCCGTGTAACAGATGAGTTCTCGTCCGAAACCCTGATACTCCGAAAAAGTATGTCGAGTTTGTACACGAAGTGCGTCCAGTTTTTGCCGTGACCCTATCTACTCTTTCGCGCATGCTATGCAGGTGATATGATGATACCCTGCCAAGTTTTAACATTTTCAAGATTCATTTTTAGTGATTTTCAATTTCACGGTCATTTACCTCTCTAAAACAATTAGGTAAATGACCGAAAAACAACAAATGATGTCAGAACATGTTGGAAATTGATGACGTCACTTTGAATGCTGCATACTGAACACAAAAGAAGTCCGGAGTTCAAATAAGTTTAAAAAACATTGAAGTGGCCGTGTAACAGATGAGTTCTCGTCCGAAACCCTGATACTCCGAAAGAGTATGTCCAGTTTGTACACGAAGTGCGTCCAGTTTTTGCCGTGACCCTCTCTACTCTTTCACGCATGCTATGCGGGTGATATGATGATACCATGCCAAGTTTTAACATTTTCAGGATTCATTTTGTAGTGATTTTCAATTTCACGGTCATTTAGCTCTCTAAAACAATTAGGTAAATGACCGAAAAACAACAAATGATGTCAGAATATGTTGGAAATTGATGACGTCGCTTTGAATGCTGCATACTGAACACAAAAGAAGTCCGGAGTTCAAATAAGTTTAAAAAACATTGAAGTGGCCGTGTAACAGATGAGTTCTAGCCCGAAACCCTGATACTCCGAAAGAGTATGTCCAGTTTGTACACGAAGTGCATCCAGTTTTTGCCGTGACCCTCTCTACTCTTTCGCGCATGCTATGCAGGTGATATGATGTTACCATGCCAAGTTTCAACATTTTCAGGATTCATTTTGTAGTGATTTTCAATTTCACGGTCATTTAGCTCTCTAAAACAATTAGGTAAATGACCGAAAAACAACAAATGATGTCAGAATATGTTGGAAATTGATGACGTCGCTTTGAATGCTGCATACTGAACACAAAAGAAGTCCGGAGTTCAAATAAGTTTAAAAACATTGAAGTGGCCGTGTAACAGATGAGTTCTCGTCCGAAACCCTGATACTCCGAAAGAGTATGTCCAGTTTGTACACGAAGTGCGTCCAGTTTTTGCCGTGACCCTTTCTACTCTTTCGCGCATGCTATGCGGGTGATATGATGATACCATGCCAAGTTTTAACATTTTCAGGATTCATTTTGTAGTGATTTTTAATTTCACGGTCATTTAGCTCTCTAAAACAATTAGGTAAATGACCGAAAAACAACAAATGATGTCAGAATATGTTGGAAATTGATGACGTCGCTTTGAATGCTGCATACTGAACACAAAAGAAGTCCGGAGTTCAAATAAGTTTAAAAACATTGAAGTGGCCGTGTAACAGATGAGTTCTCGTCCGAAACCCTGATACTCCGAAAAAGTATGTCGAGTTTGTACACGAAGTGCGTCCAGTTTTTGCCGTGACCCTCTCTACTCTTTCGCGCATGCTATGCGGGTGATATGATGATACCCTGCCAAGTTTTAACATTTTCAAGATTCATTTTTAGTGATTTTCAATTTCACGGTCATTTACCTCTCTAAAACAATTAGGTAAATGACCGAAAAACAACAAAATGATGTCAGAACATGTTGGAAATTGATGACGTCACTTTGAATGCTGCATACTGAACACAAAAGAAGTCCGGAGTTCAAATAAGTTTAAAAAACATTGAAGTGGCCGTGTAACAGATGAGTTCTCGTCCGAAACCCTGATACTCCGAAAGAGTATGTCCAGTTTGTACACGAAGTGCGTCCAGTTTTTGCCGTGACCCTCTCTACTCTTTCACGCATGCTATGCGGGTGATATGATGATACCATGCCAAGTTTTAACATTTCCAGGATTCATTTTGTAGTGATTTTCAATTTCACGGTCATTTAGCTCTCTAAAACAATTAGGTAAATGACCGAAAAACAACAAATGATGTCAGAATATGTTGGAAATTGATGACGTCGCTTTGAATGCTGCATACTGAACACAAAAGAAGTCCGGAGTTCAAATAAGTTTAAAAAACATTGAAGTGGCCGTGTAACAGATGAGTTCTAGCCCGAAACCCTGATACTCCGAAAGAGTATGTCCAGTTTGTACACGAAGTGCGTCCAGTTTTTGCCGTGACCCTCTCTACTCTTTCGCGCATGCTATGCAGGTGATATGATGTTACCATGCCAAGTTTCAACATTTTCAGGATTCATTTTGTAGTGATTTTCAATTTCACGGTCATTTAGCTCTCTAAAACAATTAGGTAAATGACCGAAAAACAACAAATGATGTCAGAATATGTTGAAATTGATGACGTCGCTTTGAATGCTGCATACTGAACACAAAAGAAGTCCGGAGTTCAAATAAGTTTAAAAACATTGAAGTGGCCGTGTAACAGATGAGTTCTCGTCCGAAACCCTGATACTCCGAAAGAGTATGTCCAGTTTGTACACGAAGTGCGTCCAGTTTTTGCCGTGACCCTTTCTACTCTTTCGCGCATGCTATGCGGGTGATATGATGATACCATGCCAAGTTTTAACATTTTCAGGATTCATTTTGTAGTGATTTTTAATTTCATGGTCATTTAGCTCTCTAAAACAATTAGGTAAATGACCGAAAAACAACAAATGATGTCAGAATATGTTGGAAATTGATGACGTCGCTTTGAATGCTGCATACTGAACACAAAAGAAGTCCGGAGTTCAAATAAGTTTAAAAACATTGAAGTGGCCGTGTAACAGATGAGTTCTCGTCCGAAACCCTGATACTCCGAAAAAGTATGTCGAGTTTGTACACGAAGTGCGTCCAGTTTTTGCCGTGACCCTCTCTACTCTTTCGCGCATGCTATGCGGGTGATATGATGATACCCTGCCAAGTTTTAACATTTTCAAGATTCATTTTTAGTGATTTTCAATTTCACGGTCATTTACCTCTCTAAAACAATTAGGTAAATGACCGAAAAACAACAAATGATGTCAGAACATGTTGGAAATTGATGACGTCACTTTGAATGCTGCATACTGAACATAAAAGAAGTCCGGAGTTCAAATAAGTTTAAAAAACATTGAAGTGGCCGTGTAACAGATGAGTTCTCGTCCGAAACCCTGATACTCCGAAAAAGTATGTCGAGTTTGTACACGAAGTGCGTCCAGTTTTTGCCGTGACCCTCTCTACTCTTTCGCGCATGCTATGCGGGTGATATGATGATACCCTGCCAAGTTTTAACATTTTCAAGATTCATTTTTAGTGATTTTCAATTTCACGGTCATTTACCTCTCTAAAACAATTAGGTAAATGACCGAAAAACAACAAATGATGTCAGAACATGTTGGAAATTGATGACGTCACTTTGAATGCTGCATACTGAACATAAAAGAAGTCCGGAGTTCAAATAAGTTTAAAAAACATTGAAGTGGCCGTGTAACAGATGAGTTCTCGTCCGAAACCCTGATACTCCGAAAGAGTATGTCCAGTTTGTACACGAAGTGCGTCCAGTTTTTGCCGTGACCCTCTCTACTCTTTCGCGCATGCTATGCGGGTGATATGATGATACCCTGCCAAGTTTTAACATTTTCAAGATTCATTTTTAGTGATTTTCAATTTCACGGTCATTTACCTCTCTAAAACAATTAGGTAAATGACCGAAAAACAACAAAATGATGTCAGAACATGTTGGAAATTGATGACGTCACTTTGAATGCTGCATACTGAACACAAAAGAAGTCCGGAGTTCAAATAAGTTTAAAAAACATTGAAGTGGCCGTGTAACAGATGAGTTCTCGTCCGAAACCCTGATACTCCGAAAGAGTATGTCCAGTTTGTACACGAAGTGCGTCCAGTTTTTGCCGTGACCCTCTCTACTCTTTCACGCATGCTATGCGGGTGATATGATGATACCATGCCAAGTTTTAACATTTCCAGGATTCATTTTGTAGTGATTTTCAATTTCACGGTCATTTAGCTCTCTAAAACAATTAGGTAAATGACCGAAAAACAACAAATGATGTCAGAATATGTTGGAAATTGATGACGTCGCTTTGAATGCTGCATACTGAACACAAAAGAAGTCCGGAGTTCAAATAAGTTTAAAAAACATTGAAGTGGCCGTGTAACAGATGAGTTCTAGCCCGAAACCCTGATACTCCGAAAGAGTATGTCCAGTTTGTACACGAAGTGCGTCCAGTTTTTGCCGTGACCCTCTCTACTCTTTCGCGCATGCTATGCAGGTGATATGATGTTACCATGCCAAGTTTCAACATTTTCAGGATTCATTTTGTAGTGATTTTCAATTTCACGGTCATTTAGCTCTCTAAAACAATTAGGTAAATGACCGAAAAACAACAAATGATGTCAGAATATGTTGAAATTGATGACGTCGCTTTGAATGCTGCATACTGAACACAAAAGAAGTCCGGAGTTCAAATAAGTTTAAAAACATTGAAGTGGCCGTGTAACAGATGAGTTCTCGTCCGAAACCCTGATACTCCGAAAGAGTATGTCCAGTTTGTACACGAAGTGCGTCCAGTTTTTGCCGTGACCCTTTCTACTCTTTCGCGCATGCTATGCGGGTGATATGATGATACCATGCCAAGTTTTAACATTTTCAGGATTCATTTTGTAGTGATTTTTAATTTCATGGTCATTTAGCTCTCTAAAACAATTAGGTAAATGACCGAAAAACAACAAATGATGTCAGAATATGTTGGAAATTGATGACGTCGCTTTGAATGCTGCATACTGAACACAAAAGAAGTCCGGAGTTCAAATAAGTTTAAAAACATTGAAGTGGCCGTGTAACAGATGAGTTCTCGTCCGAAACCCTGATACTCCGAAAAAGTATGTCGAGTTTGTACACGAAGTGCGTCCAGTTTTTGCCGTGACCCTCTCTACTCTTTCGCGCATGCTATGCGGGTGATATGATGATACCCTGCCAAGTTTTAACATTTTCAAGATTCATTTTTAGTGATTTTCAATTTCACGGTCATTTACCTCTCTAAAACAATTAGGTAAATGACCGAAAAACAACAAATGATGTCAGAACATGTTGGAAATTGATGACGTCACTTTGAATGCTGCATACTGAACATAAAAGAAGTCCGGAGTTCAAATAAGTTTAAAAAACATTGAAGTGGCCGTGTAACAGATGAGTTCTCGTCCGAAACCCTGATACTCCGAAAGAGTATGTCCAGTTTGTACACGAAGTGCGTCCAGTTTTTGCCGTGACCCTTTCTACTCTTTCGCGCATGCTATGCGGGTGATATGATGATACCATGCCAAGTTTTAACATTTTCAGGATTCATTTTGTAGTGATTTTTAATTTCATGGTCATTTAGCTCTCTAAAACAATTAGGTAAATGACCGAAAAACAACAAATGATGTCAGAATATGTTGGAAATTGATGACGTCGCTTTGAATGCTGCATACTGAACACAAAAGAAGTCCGGAGTTCAAATAAGTTTAAAAACATTGAAGTGGCCGTGTAAGAGATGAGTTCTCGTCCGAAACCCTGATACTCCGAAAAAGTATGTCGAGTTTGTACATGAAGTGCGTCCAGTTTTTGCCGTGACCCTCTCTACTCTTTCGCGCATGCTATGCGGGTGATATGACGATACCCTGCCAAGTTTTAACATTTTCAAGATTCATTTTTAGTGATTTTCAATTTCACGGTCATTTACCTCTCTAAAACAATTAGGTAAATGACCGAAAAACAACAAATGATGTCAGAACATGTTGGAAATTGATGACGTCACTTTGAATGCTGCATACTGAACATAAAAGAAGTCCGGAGTTCAAATAAGTTTAAAAACATTGAAGTGGCCGTGTAACAGATGAGTTCTCGTCCGAAACCCTGATACTCCGAAAGAGTATGTCCAGTTTGTACACGAAGTGCGTCCAGTTTTTGCCGTGACCCTTTCTACTCTTTCGCGCATGCTATGCGGGTGATATGATGATACCATGCCAAGTTTTAACATTTTCAGGATTCATTTTGTAGTGATTTTTAATTTCACGGTCATTTAGCTCTCTAAAACAATTAGGTAAATGACCGAAAAACAACAAATAATGTCAGAATATGTTGGAAATTGATGACGTCGCTTTGAATGCTGCATACTGAACACAAAAGAAGTCCGGAGTTCAAATAAGTTTAAAAACATTGAAGTGGCCGTGTAACAGATGAGTTCTCGTCCGAAACCCTGATACTCCGAAAGAGTATGTCCAGTTTGTACACGAAGTGCGTCCAGTTTTTGCCGTGACCCTTTCTACTCTTTCGCGCATGCTATGCGGGTGATATGATGATACCATGCCAAGTTTTAACATTTTCAGGATTCATTTTGTAGTGATTTTTAATTTCATGGTCATTTAGCTCTCTAAAACAATTACGTAAATGACCGAAAAACAACAAATGATGTCAGAATATGTTGGAAATTGATGACGTCGCTTTGAATGCTGCATACTGAACACAAAAGAAGTCCGGAGTTCAAATAAGTTTAAAAACATTGAAGTGGCCGTGTAACAGATGAGTTCTCGTCCGAAACCCTGATACTCCGAAAAAGTATGTCGAGTTTGTACACGAAGTGCGTCCAGTTTTTGCCGTGACCCTCTCTACTCTTTCGCGCATGCTATGCGGGTGATATGATGATACCCTGCCAAGTTTTAACATTTTCAAGATTCATTTTTAGTGATTTTCAATTTCACGGTCATTTACCTCTCTAAAACAATTAGGTAAATGACCGAAAAACAACAAATGATGTCAGAACATGTTGGAAATTGATGACGTCACTTTGAATGCTGCATACTGAACATAAAAGAAGTCCGGAGTTCAAATAAGTTTAAAAAACATTGAAGTGGCCGTGTAACAGATGAGTTCTCGTCCGAAACCCTGATACTCCGAAAAAGTATGTCGAGTTTGTACACGAAGTGCGTCCAGTTTTTGCCGTGACCCTCTCTACTCTTTCGCGCATGCTATGCGGGTGATATGATGATACCCTGCCAAGTTTTAACATTTTCAAGATTCATTTTTAGTGATTTTCAATTTCACGGTCATTTACCTCTCTAAAACAATTAGGTAAATGACCGAAAAACAACAAATGATGTCAGAACATGTTGGAAATTGATGACGTCACTTTGAATGCTGCATACTGAACATAAAAGAAGTCCGGAGTTCAAATAAGTTTAAAAAACATTGAAGTGGCCGTGTAACAGATGAGTTCTCGTCCGAAACCCTGATACTCCGAAAGAGTATGTCCAGTTTGTACACGAAGTGCGTCCAGTTTTTGCCGTGACCCTCTCTACTCTTTCGCGCATGCTATGCGGGTGATATGATGATACCCTGCCAAGTTTTAACATTTTCAAGATTCATTTTTAGTGATTTTCAATTTCACGGTCATTTACCTCTCTAAAACAATTAGGTAAATGACCGAAAAACAACAAAATGATGTCAGAACATGTTGGAAATTGATGACGTCACTTTGAATGCTGCATACTGAACACAAAAGAAGTCCGGAGTTCAAATAAGTTTAAAAAACATTGAAGTGGCCGTGTAACAGATGAGTTCTCGTCCGAAACCCTGATACTCCGAAAGAGTATGTCCAGTTTGTACACGAAGTGCGTCCAGTTTTTGCCGTGACCCTCTCTACTCTTTCACGCATGCTATGCGGGTGATATGATGATACCATGCCAAGTTTTAACATTTCCAGGATTCATTTTGTAGTGATTTTCAATTTCACGGTCATTTAGCTCTCTAAAACAATTAGGTAAATGACCGAAAAACAACAAATGATGTCAGAATATGTTGGAAATTGATGACGTCGCTTTGAATGCTGCATACTGAACACAAAAGAAGTCCGGAGTTCAAATAAGTTTAAAAAACATTGAAGTGGCCGTGTAACAGATGAGTTCTAGCCCGAAACCCTGATACTCCGAAAGAGTATGTCCAGTTTGTACACGAAGTGCGTCCAGTTTTTGCCGTGACCCTCTCTACTCTTTCGCGCATGCTATGCAGGTGATATGATGTTACCATGCCAAGTTTCAACATTTTCAGGATTCATTTTGTAGTGATTTTCAATTTCACGGTCATTTAGCTCTCTAAAACAATTAGGTAAATGACCGAAAAACAACAAATGATGTCAGAATATGTTGAAATTGATGACGTCGCTTTGAATGCTGCATACTGAACACAAAAGAAGTCCGGAGTTCAAATAAGTTTAAAAACATTGAAGTGGCCGTGTAACAGATGAGTTCTCGTCCGAAACCCTGATACTCCGAAAGAGTATGTCCAGTTTGTACACGAAGTGCGTCCAGTTTTTGCCGTGACCCTTTCTACTCTTTCGCGCATGCTATGCGGGTGATATGATGATACCATGCCAAGTTTTAACATTTTCAGGATTCATTTTGTAGTGATTTTTAATTTCATGGTCATTTAGCTCTCTAAAACAATTAGGTAAATGACCGAAAAACAACAAATGATGTCAGAATATGTTGGAAATTGATGACGTCGCTTTGAATGCTGCATACTGAACACAAAAGAAGTCCGGAGTTCAAATAAGTTTAAAAACATTGAAGTGGCCGTGTAACAGATGAGTTCTCGTCCGAAACCCTGATACTCCGAAAAAGTATGTCGAGTTTGTACACGAAGTGCGTCCAGTTTTTGCCGTGACCCTCTCTACTCTTTCGCGCATGCTATGCGGGTGATATGATGATACCCTGCCAAGTTTTAACATTTTCAAGATTCATTTTTAGTGATTTTCAATTTCACGGTCATTTACCTCTCTAAAACAATTAGGTAAATGACCGAAAAACAACAAATGATGTCAGAACATGTTGGAAATTGATGACGTCACTTTGAATGCTGCATACTGAACATAAAAGAAGTCCGGAGTTCAAATAAGTTTAAAAAACATTGAAGTGGCCGTGTAACAGATGAGTTCTCGTCCGAAACCCTGATACTCCGAAAGAGTATGTCCAGTTTGTACACGAAGTGCGTCCAGTTTTTGCCGTGACCCTTTCTACTCTTTCGCGCATGCTATGCGGGTGATATGATGATACCATGCCAAGTTTTAACATTTTCAGGATTCATTTTGTAGTGATTTTTAATTTCATGGTCATTTAGCTCTCTAAAACAATTAGGTAAATGACCGAAAAACAACAAATGATGTCAGAATATGTTGGAAATTGATGACGTCGCTTTGAATGCTGCATACTGAACACAAAAGAAGTCCGGAGTTCAAATAAGTTTAAAAACATTGAAGTGGCCGTGTAAGAGATGAGTTCTCGTCCGAAACCCTGATACTCCGAAAAAGTATGTCGAGTTTGTACATGAAGTGCGTCCAGTTTTTGCCGTGACCCTCTCTACTCTTTCGCGCATGCTATGCGGGTGATATGACGATACCCTGCCAAGTTTTAACATTTTCAAGATTCATTTTTAGTGATTTTCAATTTCACGGTCATTTACCTCTCTAAAACAATTAGGTAAATGACCGAAAAACAACAAATGATGTCAGAACATGTTGGAAATTGATGACGTCACTTTGAATGCTGCATACTGAACATAAAAGAAGTCCGGAGTTCAAATAAGTTTAAAAACATTGAAGTGGCCGTGTAACAGATGAGTTCTCGTCCGAAACCCTGATACTCCGAAAGAGTATGTCCAGTTTGTACACGAAGTGCGTCCAGTTTTTGCCGTGACCCTTTCTACTCTTTCGCGCATGCTATGCGGGTGATATGATGATACCATGCCAAGTTTTAACATTTTCAGGATTCATTTTGTAGTGATTTTTAATTTCACGGTCATTTAGCTCTCTAAAACAATTAGGTAAATGACCGAAAAACAACAAATAATGTCAGAATATGTTGGAAATTGATGACGTCGCTTTGAATGCTGCATACTGAACACAAAAGAAGTCCGGAGTTCAAATAAGTTTAAAAACATTGAAGTGGCCGTGTAACAGATGAGTTCTCGTCCGAAACCCTGATACTCCGAAAGAGTATGTCCAGTTTGTACACGAAGTGCGTCCAGTTTTTGCCGTGACCCTTTCTACTCTTTCGCGCATGCTATGCGGGTGATATGATGATACCATGCCAAGTTTTAACATTTTCAGGATTCATTTTGTAGTGATTTTTAATTTCATGGTCATTTAGCTCTCTAAAACAATTACGTAAATGACCGAAAAACAACAAATGATGTCAGAATATGTTGGAAATTGATGACGTCGCTTTGAATGCTGCATACTGAACACAAAAGAAGTCCGGAGTTCAAATAAGTTTAAAAACATTGAAGTGGCCGTGTAACAGATGAGTTCTCGTCCGAAACCCTGATACTCCGAAAAAGTATGTCGAGTTTGTACACGAAGTGCGTCCAGTTTTTGCCGTGACCCTCTCTACTCTTTCGCGCATGCTATGCGGGTGATATGATGATACCCTGCCAAGTTTTAACATTTTCAAGATTCATTTTTAGTGATTTTCAATTTCACGGTCATTTACCTCTCTAAAACAATTAGGTAAATGACCGAAAAACAACAAATGATGTCAGAACATGTTGGAAATTGATGACGTCACTTTGAATGCTGCATACTGAACATAAAAGAAGTCCGGAGTTCAAATAAGTTTAAAAAACATTGAAGTGGCCGTGTAACAGATGAGTTCTCGTCCGAAACCCTGATACTCCGAAAAAGTATGTCGAGTTTGTACACGAAGTGCGTCCAGTTTTTGCCGTGACCCTCTCTACTCTTTCGCGCATGCTATGCGGGTGATATGATGATACCCTGCCAAGTTTTAACATTTTCAAGATTCATTTTTAGTGATTTTCAATTTCACGGTCATTTACCTCTCTAAAACAATTAGGTAAATGACCGAAAAACAACAAATGATGTCAGAACATGTTGGAAATTGATGACGTCACTTTGAATGCTGCATACTGAACATAAAAGAAGTCCGGAGTTCAAATAAGTTTAAAAAACATTGAAGTGGCCGTGTAACAGATGAGTTCTCGTCCGAAACCCTGATACTCCGAAAGAGTATGTCCAGTTTGTACACGAAGTGCGTCCAGTTTTTGCCGTGACCCTCTCTACTCTTTCGCGCATGCTATGCGGGTGATATGATGATACCCTGCCAAGTTTTAACATTTTCAAGATTCATTTTTAGTGATTTTCAATTTCACGGTCATTTACCTCTCTAAAACAATTAGGTAAATGACCGAAAAACAACAAAATGATGTCAGAACATGTTGGAAATTGATGACGTCACTTTGAATGCTGCATACTGAACACAAAAGAAGTCCGGAGTTCAAATAAGTTTAAAAAACATTGAAGTGGCCGTGTAACAGATGAGTTCTCGTCCGAAACCCTGATACTCCGAAAGAGTATGTCCAGTTTGTACACGAAGTGCGTCCAGTTTTTGCCGTGACCCTCTCTACTCTTTCACGCATGCTATGCGGGTGATATGATGATACCATGCCAAGTTTTAACATTTCCAGGATTCATTTTGTAGTGATTTTCAATTTCACGGTCATTTAGCTCTCTAAAACAATTAGGTAAATGACCGAAAAACAACAAATGATGTCAGAATATGTTGGAAATTGATGACGTCGCTTTGAATGCTGCATACTGAACACAAAAGAAGTCCGGAGTTCAAATAAGTTTAAAAAACATTGAAGTGGCCGTGTAACAGATGAGTTCTAGCCCGAAACCCTGATACTCCGAAAGAGTATGTCCAGTTTGTACACGAAGTGCGTCCAGTTTTTGCCGTGACCCTCTCTACTCTTTCGCGCATGCTATGCAGGTGATATGATGTTACCATGCCAAGTTTCAACATTTTCAGGATTCATTTTGTAGTGATTTTCAATTTCACGGTCATTTAGCTCTCTAAAACAATTAGGTAAATGACCGAAAAACAACAAATGATGTCAGAATATGTTGAAATTGATGACGTCGCTTTGAATGCTGCATACTGAACACAAAAGAAGTCCGGAGTTCAAATAAGTTTAAAAACATTGAAGTGGCCGTGTAACAGATGAGTTCTCGTCCGAAACCCTGATACTCCGAAAGAGTATGTCCAGTTTGTACACGAAGTGCGTCCAGTTTTTGCCGTGACCCTTTCTACTCTTTCGCGCATGCTATGCGGGTGATATGATGATACCATGCCAAGTTTTAACATTTTCAGGATTCATTTTGTAGTGATTTTTAATTTCATGGTCATTTAGCTCTCTAAAACAATTAGGTAAATGACCGAAAAACAACAAATGATGTCAGAATATGTTGGAAATTGATGACGTCGCTTTGAATGCTGCATACTGAACACAAAAGAAGTCCGGAGTTCAAATAAGTTTAAAAACATTGAAGTGGCCGTGTAACAGATGAGTTCTCGTCCGAAACCCTGATACTCCGAAAAAGTATGTCGAGTTTGTACACGAAGTGCGTCCAGTTTTTGCCGTGACCCTCTCTACTCTTTCGCGCATGCTATGCGGGTGATATGATGATACCCTGCCAAGTTTTAACATTTTCAAGATTCATTTTTAGTGATTTTCAATTTCACGGTCATTTACCTCTCTAAAACAATTAGGTAAATGACCGAAAAACAACAAATGATGTCAGAACATGTTGGAAATTGATGACGTCACTTTGAATGCTGCATACTGAACATAAAAGAAGTCCGGAGTTCAAATAAGTTTAAAAAACATTGAAGTGGCCGTGTAACAGATGAGTTCTCGTCCGAAACCCTGATACTCCGAAAGAGTATGTCCAGTTTGTACACGAAGTGCGTCCAGTTTTTGCCGTGACCCTTTCTACTCTTTCGCGCATGCTATGCGGGTGATATGATGATACCATGCCAAGTTTTAACATTTTCAGGATTCATTTTGTAGTGATTTTTAATTTCATGGTCATTTAGCTCTCTAAAACAATTAGGTAAATGACCGAAAAACAACAAATGATGTCAGAATATGTTGGAAATTGATGACGTCGCTTTGAATGCTGCATACTGAACACAAAAGAAGTCCGGAGTTCAAATAAGTTTAAAAACATTGAAGTGGCCGTGTAAGAGATGAGTTCTCGTCCGAAACCCTGATACTCCGAAAAAGTATGTCGAGTTTGTACATGAAGTGCGTCCAGTTTTTGCCGTGACCCTCTCTACTCTTTCGCGCATGCTATGCGGGTGATATGACGATACCCTGCCAAGTTTTAACATTTTCAAGATTCATTTTTAGTGATTTTCAATTTCACGGTCATTTACCTCTCTAAAACAATTAGGTAAATGACCGAAAAACAACAAATGATGTCAGAACATGTTGGAAATTGATGACGTCACTTTGAATGCTGCATACTGAACATAAAAGAAGTCCGGAGTTCAAATAAGTTTAAAAACATTGAAGTGGCCGTGTAACAGATGAGTTCTCGTCCGAAACCCTGATACTCCGAAAGAGTATGTCCAGTTTG
The DNA here is from genome assembly GCA_034509565.1 of Triticum monococcum. Taxonomy (NCBI): domain Eukaryota; kingdom Viridiplantae; phylum Streptophyta; class Magnoliopsida; order Poales; family Poaceae; genus Triticum; species Triticum monococcum. The sequence goes on along the minus strand of CM067847.1, from coordinate 634,736,186 downwards.
TACACGAAGTGCGTCCAGTTTTTGCCGTGACCCTTTCTACTCTTTCGCGCATGCTATGCGGGTGATATGATGATACCATGCCAAGTTTTAACATTTTCAGGATTCATTTTGTAGTGATTTTTAATTTCACGGTCATTTAGCTCTCTAAAACAATTAGGTAAATGACCGAAAAACAACAAATAATGTCAGAATATGTTGGAAATTGATGACGTCGCTTTGAATGCTGCATACTGAACACAAAAGAAGTCCGGAGTTCAAATAAGTTTAAAAACATTGAAGTGGCCGTGTAACAGATGAGTTCTCGTCCGAAACCCTGATACTCCGAAAAAGTATGTCGAGTTTGTACACGAAGTGCGTCCAGTTTTTGCCGTGACCCTCTCTACTCTTTCGCGCATGCTATGCGGGTGATATGATGATACCCTGCCAAGTTTTAACATTTTCAAGATTCATTTTTAGTGATTTTCAATTTCACGGTCATTTACCTCTCTAAAACAATTAGGTAAATGACCGAAAAACAACAAATGATGTCAGAACATGTTGGAAATTGATGACGTCACTTTGAATGCTGCATACTGAACACAAAAGAAGTCCGGAGTTCAAATAAGTTTAAAAAACATTGAAGTGGCCGTGTAACAGATGAGTTCTCGTCCGAAACCCTGATACTCCGAAAGAGTATGTCCAGTTTGTACACGAAGTGCGTCCAGTTTTTGCCGTGACCCTCTCTACTCTTTCACGCATGCTATGCGGGTGATATGATGATACCATGCCAAGTTTTAACATTTTCAGGATTCATTTTGTAGTGATTTTCAATTTCACGGTCATTTAGCTCTCTAAAACAATTAGGTAAATGACTGAAAAACAACAAATGATGTCAGAATATGTTGGAAATTGATGACGTCGCTTTGAATGCTGCATACTGAACACAAAAGAAGTCCGGAGTTCAAATAAGTTTAAAAAACATTGAAGTGGCCGTGTAACAGATGAGTTCTAGCCCGAAACCCTGATACTCCGAAAGACTATGTCCAGTTTGTACACGAAGTGCGTCCAGTTTTTGCCGTGACCCTCTCTACTCTTTCGCGCATGCTATGCAGGTGATATGATGTTACCATGCCAAGTTTCAACATTTTCAGGATTCATTTTGTAGTGATTTTCAATTTCACGGTCATTTAGCTCTCTAAAACAATTAGGTAAATGACCGAAAAACAACAAATGATGTCAGAATATGTTGAAATTGATGACGTCGCTTTGAATGCTGCATACTGAACACAAAAGAAGTCCGGAGTTCAAATAAGTTTAAAAACATTGAAGTGGCCGTGTAACAGATGAGTTCTCGTCCGAAACCCTGATACTCCGAAAGAGTATGTCCAGTTTGTACACGAAGTGCGTCCAGTTTTTGCCGTGACCCTTTCTACTCTTTCGCGCATGCTATGCGGGTGATATGATGATACCATGCCAAGTTTTAACATTTTCAGGATTCATTTTGTAGTGATTTTTAATTTCACGGTCATTTAGCTCTCTAAAACAATTAGGTAAATGACCGAAAAACAACAAATGATGTCAGAATATGTTGGAAATTGATGACGTCGCTTTGAATGCTGCATACTGAACACAAAAGAAGTCCGGAGTTCAAATAAGTTTAAAAACATTGAAGTGGCCGTGTAACAGATGAGTTCTCGTCCGAAACCCTGATACTCCGAAAAAGTATGTCGAGTTTGTACACGAAGTGCGTCCAGTTTTTGCCGTGACCCTCTCTACTCTTTCGCGCATGCTATGCAGGTGATATGATGATACCCTGCCAAGTTTTAACATTTTCAAGATTCATTTTTAGTGATTTTCAATTTCACGGTCATTTACCTCTCTAAAACAATTAGGTAAATGACCGAAAAACAACAAATGATGTCAGAACATGTTGGAAATTGATGACGTCACTTTGAATGCTGCATACTGAACACAAAAGAAGTCCGGAGTTCAAATAAGTTTAAAAAACATTGAAGTGGCCGTGTAACAGATGAGTTCTCGTCCGAAACCCTGATACTCCGAAAGAGTATGTCCAGTTTGTACACGAAGTGCGTCCAGTTTTTGCCGTGACCCTCTCTACTCTTTCACGCATGCTATGCGGGTGATATGATGATACCATGCCAAGTTTTAACATTTTCAGGATTCATTTTGTAGTGATTTTCAATTTCACGGTCATTTAGCTCTCTAAAACAATTAGGTAAATGACCGAAAAACAACAAATGATGTCAGAATATGTTGGAAATTGATGACGTCGCTTTGAATGCTGCATACTGAACACAAAAGAAGTCCGGAGTTCAAATAAGTTTAAAAAACATTGAAGTGGCCGTGTAACAGATGAGTTCTAGCCCGAAACCCTGATACTCCGAAAGAGTATGTCCAGTTTGTACACGAAGTGCATCCAGTTTTTGCCGTGACCCTCTCTACTCTTTCGCGCATGCTATGCAGGTGATATGATGTTACCATGCCAAGTTTCAACATTTTCAGGATTCATTTTGTAGTGATTTTCAATTTCACGGTCATTTAGCTCTCTAAAACAATTAGGTAAATGACCGAAAAACAACAAATGATGTCAGAATATGTTGGAAATTGATGACGTCGCTTTGAATGCTGCATACTGAACACAAAAGAAGTCCGGAGTTCAAATAAGTTTAAAAACATTGAAGTGGCCGTGTAACAGATGAGTTCTCGTCCGAAACCCTGATACTCCGAAAGAGTATGTCCAGTTTGTACACGAAGTGCGTCCAGTTTTTGCCGTGACCCTTTCTACTCTTTCGCGCATGCTATGCGGGTGATATGATGATACCATGCCAAGTTTTAACATTTTCAGGATTCATTTTGTAGTGATTTTTAATTTCACGGTCATTTAGCTCTCTAAAACAATTAGGTAAATGACCGAAAAACAACAAATGATGTCAGAATATGTTGGAAATTGATGACGTCGCTTTGAATGCTGCATACTGAACACAAAAGAAGTCCGGAGTTCAAATAAGTTTAAAAACATTGAAGTGGCCGTGTAACAGATGAGTTCTCGTCCGAAACCCTGATACTCCGAAAAAGTATGTCGAGTTTGTACACGAAGTGCGTCCAGTTTTTGCCGTGACCCTCTCTACTCTTTCGCGCATGCTATGCGGGTGATATGATGATACCCTGCCAAGTTTTAACATTTTCAAGATTCATTTTTAGTGATTTTCAATTTCACGGTCATTTACCTCTCTAAAACAATTAGGTAAATGACCGAAAAACAACAAAATGATGTCAGAACATGTTGGAAATTGATGACGTCACTTTGAATGCTGCATACTGAACACAAAAGAAGTCCGGAGTTCAAATAAGTTTAAAAAACATTGAAGTGGCCGTGTAACAGATGAGTTCTCGTCCGAAACCCTGATACTCCGAAAGAGTATGTGCAGTTTGTACACGAAGTGCGTCCAGTTTTTGCCGTGACCCTCTCTACTCTTTCACGCATGCTATGCGGGTGATATGATGATACCATGCCAAGTTTTAACATTTCCAGGATTCATTTTGTAGTGATTTTCAATTTCACGGTCATTTAGCTCTCTAAAACAATTAGGTAAATGACCGAAAAACAACAAATGATGTCAGAATATGTTGGAAATTGATGACGTCGCTTTGAATGCTGCATACTGAACACAAAAGAAGTCCGGAGTTCAAATAAGTTTAAAAAACATTGAAGTGGCCGTGTAACAGATGAGTTCTAGCCCGAAACCCTGATACTCCGAAAGAGTATGTCCAGTTTGTACACGAAGTGCGTCCAGTTTTTGCCGTGACCCTCTCTACTCTTTCGCGCATGCTATGCAGGTGATATGATGTTACCATGCCAAGTTTCAACATTTTCAGGATTCATTTTGTAGTGATTTTCAATTTCACGGTCATTTAGCTCTCTAAAACAATTAGGTAAATGACCGAAAAACAACAAATGATGTCAGAATATGTTGAAATTGATGACGTCGCTTTGAATGCTGCATACTGAACACAAAAGAAGTCCGGAGTTCAAATAAGTTTAAAAACATTGAAGTGGCCGTGTAACAGATGAGTTCTCGTCCGAAACCCTGATACTCCGAAAGAGTATGTCCAGTTTGTACACGAAGTGCGTCCAGTTTTTGCCGTGACCCTTTCTACTCTTTCGCGCATGCTATGCGGGTGATATGATGATACCATGCCAAGTTTTAACATTTTCAGGATTCATTTTGTAGTGATTTTTAATTTCATGGTCATTTAGCTCTCTAAAACAATTAGGTAAATGACCGAAAAACAACAAATGATGTCAGAATATGTTGGAAATTGATGACGTCGCTTTGAATGCTGCATACTGAACACAAAAGAAGTCCGGAGTTCAAATAAGTTTAAAAACATTGAAGTGGCCGTGTAACAGATGAGTTCTCGTCCGAAACCCTGATACTCCGAAAAAGTATGTCGAGTTTGTACACGAAGTGCGTCCAGTTTTTGCCGTGACCCTCTCTACTCTTTCGCGCATGCTATGCGGGTGATATGATGATACCCTGCCAAGTTTTAACATTTTCAAGATTCATTTTTAGTGATTTTCAATTTCACGGTCATTTACCTCTCTAAAACAATTAGGTAAATGACCGAAAAACAACAAATGATGTCAGAACATGTTGGAAATTGATGACGTCACTTTGAATGCTGCATACTGAACATAAAAGAAGTCCGGAGTTCAAATAAGTTTAAAAAACATTGAAGTGGCCGTGTAACAGATGAGTTCTCGTCCGAAACCCTGATACTCCGAAAGAGTATGTCCAGTTTGTACACGAAGTGCGTCCAGTTTTTGCCGTGACCCTTTCTACTCTTTCGCGCATGCTATGCGGGTGATATGATGATACCATGCCAAGTTTTAACATTTTCAGGATTCATTTTGTAGTGATTTTTAATTTCATGGTCATTTAGCTCTCTAAAACAATTAGGTAAATGACCGAAAAACAACAAATGATGTCAGAATATGTTGGAAATTGATGACGTCGCTTTGAATGCTGCATACTGAACACAAAAGAAGTCCGGAGTTCAAATAAGTTTAAAAACATTGAAGTGGCCGTGTAACAGATGAGTTCTCGTCCGAAACCCTGATACTCCGAAAGAGTATGTCCAGTTTGTACACGAAGTGCGTCCAGTTTTTGCCGTGACCCTTTCTACTCTTTCGCGCATGCTATGCGGGTGATATGATGATACCATGCCAAGTTTTAACATTTTCAGGATTCATTTTGTAGTGATTTTTAATTTCATGGTCATTTAGCTCTCTAAAACAATTAGGTAAATGACCGAAAAACAACAAATGATGTCAGAATATGTTGGAAATTGATGACGTCGCTTTGAATGCTGCATACTGAACACAAAAGAAGTCCGGAGTTCAAATAAGTTTAAAAACATTGAAGTGGCCGTGTAACAGATGAGTTCTCGTCCGAAACCCTGATACTCCGAAAAAGTATGTCGAGTTTGTACACGAAGTGCGTCCAGTTTTTGCCGTGACCCTCTCTACTCTTTCGCGCATGCTATGCGGGTGATATGATGATACCCTGCCAAGTTTTAACATTTTCAAGATTCATTTTTAGTGATTTTCAATTTCACGGTCATTTACCTCTCTAAAACAATTAGGTAAATGACCGAAAAACAACAAATGATGTCAGAACATGTTGGAAATTGATGACGTCACTTTGAATGCTGCATACTGAACATAAAAGAAGTCCGGAGTTCAAATAAGTTTAAAAAACATTGAAGTGGCCGTGTAACAGATGAGTTCTCGTCCGAAACCCTGATACTCCGAAAGAGTATGTCCAGTTTGTACACGAAGTGCGTCCAGTTTTTGCCGTGACCCTTTCTACTCTTTCGCGCATGCTATGCGGGTGATATGATGATACCATGCCAAGTTTTAACATTTTCAGGATTCATTTTGTAGTGATTTTTAATTTCATGGTCATTTAGCTCTCTAAAACAATTAGGTAAATGACCGAAAAACAACAAATGATGTCAGAATATGTTGGAAATTGATGACGTCGCTTTGAATGCTGCATACTGAACACAAAAGAAGTCCGGAGTTCAAATAAGTTTAAAAACATTGAAGTGGCCGTGTAAGAGATGAGTTCTCGTCCGAAACCCTGATACTCCGAAAAAGTATGTCGAGTTTGTACATGAAGTGCGTCCAGTTTTTGCCGTGACCCTCTCTACTCTTTCGCGCATGCTATGCGGGTGATATGACGATACCCTGCCAAGTTTTAACATTTTCAAGATTCATTTTTAGTGATTTTCAATTTCACGGTCATTTACCTCTCTAAAACAATTAGGTAAATGACCGAAAAACAACAAATGATGTCAGAACATGTTGGAAATTGATGACGTCACTTTGAATGCTGCATACTGAACACAAAAGAAGTCCGGAGTTCAAATAAGTTTAAAAAACATTGAAGTGGCCGTGTAACAGATGAGTTCTAGCCCGAAACCCTGATACTCCGAAAGAGTATGTCAAGTTTGTACACGAAGTGCATCCAGTTTTTGCCGTGACCCTCTCTACTCTTTCGCGCATGCTATGCAGGTGATATGATGTTACCATGCCAAGTTTCAACATTTTCAGGATTCATTTTGTAGTGATTTTCAATTTCACGGTCATTTAGCTCTCTAAAACAATTAGGTAAATGACCGAAAAACAACAAATGATGTCAGAATATGTTGGAAATTGATGACGTCGCTTTGAATGCTGCATACTAAAGACAAAAGAAGTCCGGAGTTCAAATAAGTTTAAAAACATTGAAGTGGCCGTGTAACAGATGAGTTCTCGTCCGAAACCCTGATACTCCGAAAGAGTATGTCCAGTTTGTACACGAAGTGCGTCCAGTTTTTGCCGTGACCCTTTCTACTCTTTCGCGCATGCTATGCGGGTGATATGATGATACCATGCCAAGTTTTAACATTTTCAGGATTCATTTTGTAGTGATTTTTAATTTCACGGTCATTTAGCTCTCTAAAACAATTAGGTAAATGACCGAAAAACAACAAATGATGTCAGAATATGTTGGAAATTGATGACGTCGCTTTGAATGCTGCATACTGAACACAAAAGAAGTCCGGAGTTCAAATAAGTTTAAAAACATTGAAGTGGCCGTGTAACAGATGAGTTCTCGTCCGAAACCCTGATACTCCGAAAAAGTATGTCGAGTTTGTACACGAAGTGCGTCCAGTTTTTGCCGTGACCCTCTCTACTCTTTCGCGCATGCTATGCGGGTGATATGATGATACCCTGCCAAGTTTTAACATTTTCAAGATTCATTTTTAGTGATTTTCAATTTCACGGTCATTTACCTCTCTAAAACAATTAGGTAAATGACCGAAAAACAACAAAATGATGTCAGAACATGTTGGAAATTGATGACGTCACTTTGAATGCTGCATACTGAACACAAAAGAAGTCCGGAGTTCAAATAAGTTTAAAAAACATTGAAGTGGCCGTGTAACAGATGAGTTCTCGTCCGAAACCCTGATACTCCGAAAGAGTATGTCCAGTTTGTACACGAAGTGCGTCCAGTTTTTGCCGTGACCCTCTCTACTCTTTCACGCATGCTATGCGGGTGATATGATGATACCATGCCAAGTTTTAACATTTCCAGGATTCATTTTGTAGTGATTTTCAATTTCACGGTCATTTAGCTCTCTAAAACAATTAGGTAAATGACCGAAAAACAACAAATGATGTCAGAATATGTTGGAAATTGATGACGTCGCTTTGAATGCTGCATACTGAACACAAAAGAAGTCCGGAGTTCAAATAAGTTTAAAAAACATTGAAGTGGCCGTGTAACAGATGAGTTCTAGCCCGAAACCCTGATACTCCGAAAGAGTATGTCCAGTTTGTACACGAAGTGCGTCCAGTTTTTGCCGTGACCCTCTCTACTCTTTCGCGCATGCTATGCAGGTGATATGATGTTACCATGCCAAGTTTCAACATTTTCAGGATTCATTTTGTAGTGATTTTCAATTTCACGGTCATTTAGCTCTCTAAAACAATTAGGTAAATGACCGAAAAACAACAAATGATGTCAGAATATGTTGAAATTGATGACGTCGCTTTGAATGCTGCATACTGAACACAAAAGAAGTCCGGAGTTCAAATAAGTTTAAAAACATTGAAGTGGCCGTGTAACAGATGAGTTCTCGTCCGAAACCCTGATACTCCGAAAGAGTATGTCCAGTTTGTACACGAAGTGCGTCCAGTTTTTGCCGTGACCCTCTCTACTCTTTCGCGCATGCTATGCGGGTGATATGATGATACCATGCCAAGTTTTAACATTTTCAGGATTCATTTTGTAGTGATTTTTAATTTCATGGTCATTTAGCTCTCTAAAACAATTAGGTAAATGACCGAAAAACAACAAATGATGTCAGAATATGTTGGAAATTGATGACGTCGCTTTGAATGCTGCATACTGAACACAAAAGAAGTCCGGAGTTCAAATAAGTTTAAAAACATTGAAGTGGCCGTGTAACAGATGAGTTCTCGTCCGAAACCCTGATACTCCGAAAAAGTATGTCGAGTTTGTACACGAAGTGCGTCCAGTTTTTGCCGTGACCCTCTCTACTCTTTCGCGCATGCTATGCGGGTGATATGACGATACCCTGCCAAGTTTTAACATTTTCAAGATTCATTTTTAGTGATTTTCAATTTCACGGTCATTTACCTCTCTAAAACAATTAGGTAAATGACCGAAAAACAACAAATGATGTCAGAACATGTTGGAAATTGATGACGTCACTTTGAATGCTGCATACTGAACACAAAAGAAGTCCGGAGTTCAAATAAGTTTAAAAAACATTGAAGTGGCCGTGTAACAGATGAGTTCTCGCCCGAAACCCTGATACTCCGAAAGAGTATGTCCAGTTTGTACATGAAGTGCGTCCAGTTTTTGCCGTGACCCTCTCTACTCTTTCGCGCATGCTATGCAGGCGATATGATGTTACCATGCCAAGTTTCAACATTTTCAGGATTCATTTTATAGTGATTTTCAATTTCACGGTCATTTAGCTCTCTAAAACAATTAGGTAAATGACCGAAAAACAACAAATGATGTCAGAATATGTTGGAAATTGATGACGTCGCTTTGAATGCTGCATACTGAACACAAAAGAAGTCCGGAGTTCAAATAAGTTTAAAAAACATTGAAGTGGCCGTGTAACAGATGAGTTCTAGCCCGAAACCCTGATACTCCGAAAGAGTATGTCCAGTTTGTACACGAAGTGCGTCCAGTTTTTGCCGTGACCCTCTCTACTCTTTCGCGCATGCTATGCAGGTGATATGATGTTACCATGCCAAGTTTCAACATTTTCAGGATTCATTTTGTAGTGATTTTCAATTTCACGGTCATTTAGCTCTCTAAAACAATTAGGTAAATGACTGAAAAACAACAAATGATGTCAGAATATGTTGGAAATTGATGACGTCGCTTTGAATGCTGCATACTGAACACAAAAGAAGTCCGGAGTTCAAATAAGTTTAAAAACATTGAAGTGGCCGTGTAACAGATGAGTTCTCGTCCGAATCCCTGATACTCCGAAAGAGTATGTCCAGTTTGTACACGAAGTGCGTCCAGTTTTTGCCGTGACCCTTTCTACTCTTTCGCGCATGCTATGCGGGTGATATGATGATACCATGCCAAGTTTTAACATTTTCAGGATTCATTTTGTAGTGATTTTTAATTTCACGGTCATTTAGCTCTCTAAAACAATTAGGTAAATGACCGAAAAACAACAAATAATGTCAGAATATGTTGGAAATTGATGACGTCGCTTTGAATGCTGCATACTGAACACAAAAGAAGTCCGGAGTTCAAATAAGTTTAAAAACATTGAAGTGGCCGTGTAACAGATGAGTTCTCGTCCGAAACCCTGATACTCCGAAAAAGTATGTCGAGTTTGTACACGAAGTGCGTCCAGTTTTTGCCGTGACCCTCTCTACTCTTTCGCGCATGCTATGCGGGTGATATGATGATACCCTGCCAAGTTTTAACATTTTCAAGATTCATTTTTAGTGATTTTCAATTTCACGGTCATTTACCTCTCTAAAACAATTAGGTAAATGACCGAAAAACAACAAATGATGTCAGAACATGTTGGAAATTGATGACGTCACTTTGAATGCTGCATACTGAACACAAAAGAAGTCCGGAGTTCAAATAAGTTTAAAAAACATTGAAGTGGCCGTGTAACAGATGAGTTCTCGTCCGAAACCCTGATACTCCGAAAGAGTATGTCCAGTTTGTACATGAAGTGCGTCCAGTTTTTGCCGTGACCCTTTCTACTCTTTCACGCATGCTATGCGGGTGATATGATGATACCATGCCAAGTTTTAACATTTTCAGGATTCATTTTGTAGTGATTTTCAATTTCACGGTCATTTAGCTCTCTAAAACAATTAGGTAAATGACTGAAAAACAACAAATGATGTCAGAATATGTTGGAAATTGATGACGTCGCTTTGAATGCTGCATACTGAACACAAAAGAAGTCCGGAGTTCAAATAAGTTTAAAAAACATTGAAGTGGCCGTGTAACAGATGAGTTCTAGCCCGAAACCCTGATACTCCGAAAGAGTATGTCCAGTTTGTACACGAAGTGCGTCCAGTTTTTGCCGTGACCCTCTCTACTCTTTCGCGCATGCTATGCAGGTGATATGATGTTACCATGCCAAGTTTCAACATTTTCAGGATTCATTTTGTAGTGATTTTCAATTTCACGGTCATTTAGCTCTCTAAAACAATTAGGTAAATGACCGAAAAACAACAAATGATGTCAGAATATGTTGAAATTGATGACGTCGCTTTGAATGCTGCATACTGAACACAAAAGAAGTCCGGAGTTCAAATAAGTTTAAAAACATTGAAGTGGCCGTGTAACAGATGAGTTCTCGTCCGAAACCCTGATACTCCGAAAGAGTATGTCCAGTTTGTACACGAAGTGCGTCCAGTTTTTGCCGTGACCCTTTCTACTCTTTCGCGCATGCTATGCGGGTGATATGATGATACCATGCCAAGTTTTAACATTTTCAGGATTCATTTTGTAGTGATTTTTAATTTCACGGTCATTTAGCTCTCTAAAACAATTAGGTAAATGACCGAAAAACAACAAATGATGTCAGAATATGTTGGAAATTGATGACGTCGCTTTGAATGCTGCATACTGAACACAAAAGAAGTCCGGAGTTCAAATAAGTTTAAAAACATTGAAGTGGCCGTGTAACAGATGAGTTCTCGTCCGAAACCCTGATACTCCGAAAAAGTATGTCGAGTTTGTACACGAAGTGCGTCCAGTTTTTGCCGTGACCCTCTCTACTCTTTCGCGCATGCTATGCAGGTGATATGATGATACCCTGCCAAGTTTTAACATTTTCAAGATTCATTTTTAGTGATTTTCAATTTCACGGTCATTTACCTCTCTAAAACAATTAGGTAAATGACCGAAAAACAACAAATGATGTCAGAACATGTTGGAAATTGATGACGTCACTTTTAATGCTGCATACTGAACACAAAAGAAGTCCGGAGTTCAAATAAGTTTAAAAAACATTGAAGTGGCCGTGTAACAGATGAGTTCTCGTCCGAAACCCTGATACTCCGAAAGAGTATGTCCAGTTTGTACACGAAGTGCGTCCAGTTTTTGCCGTGACCCTCTCTACTCTTTCACGCATGCTATGCGGGTGATATGATGATACCATGCCAAGTTTTAACATTTTCAGGATTCATTTTGTAGTGATTTTCAATTTCACGGTCATTTAGCTCTCTAAAACAATTAGGTAAATGACCGAAAAACAACAAATGATGTCAGAATATGTTGGAAATTGATGACGTCGCTTTGAATGCTGCATACTGAACACAAAAGAAGTCCGGAGTTCAAATAAGTTTAAAAAACATTGAAGTGGCCGTGTAACAGATGAGTTCTAGCCCGAAACCCTGATACTCCGAAAGAGTATGTCCAGTTTGTACACGAAGTGCATCCAGTTTTTGCCGTGACCCTCTCTACTCTTTCGCGCATGCTATGCAGGTGATATGATGTTACCATGCCAAGTTTCAACATTTTCAGGATTCATTTTGTAGTGATTTTCAATTTCACGGTCATTTAGCTCTCTAAAACAATTAGGTAAATGACCGAAAAACAACAAATGATGTCAGAATATGTTGGAAATTGATGACGTCGCTTTGAATGCTGCATACTGAACACAAAAGAAGTCCGGAGTTCAAATAAGTTTAAAAACATTGAAGTGGCCGTGTAACAGATGAGTTCTCGTCCGAAACCCTGATACTCCGAAAGAGTATGTCCAGTTTGTACACGAAGTGCGTCCAGTTTTTGCCGTGACCCTTTCTACTCTTTCGCGCATGCTATGCGGGTGATATGATGATACCATGCCAAGTTTTAACATTTTCAGGATTCATTTTGTAGTGATTTTTAATTTCACGGTCATTTAGCTCTCTAAAACAATTAGGTAAATGACCGAAAAACAACAAATGATGTCAGAATATGTTGGAAATTGATGACGTCGCTTTGAATGCTGCATACTGAACACAAAAGAAGTCCGGAGTTCAAATAAGTTTAAAAACATTGAAGTGGCCGTGTAACAGATGAGTTCTCGTCCGAAACCCTGATACTCCGAAAAAGTATGTCGAGTTTGTACACGAAGTGCGTCCAGTTTTTGCCGTGACCCTCTCTACTCTTTCGCGCATGCTATGCGGGTGATATGATGATACCCTGCCAAGTTTTAACATTTTCAAGATTCATTTTTAGTGATTTTCAATTTCACGGTCATTTACCTCTCTAAAACAATTAGGTAAATGACCGAAAAACAACAAAATGATGTCAGAACATGTTGGAAATTGATGACGTCACTTTGAATGCTGCATACTGAACACAAAAGAAGTCCGGAGTTCAAATAAGTTTAAAAAACATTGAAGTGGCCGTGTAACAGATGAGTTCTCGTCCGAAACCCTGATACTCCGAAAGAGTATGTCCAGTTTGTACACGAAGTGCGTCCAGTTTTTGCCGTGACCCTCTCTACTCTTTCACGCATGCTATGCGGGTGATATGATGATACCATGCCAAGTTTTAACATTTCCAGGATTCATTTTGTAGTGATTTTCAATTTCACGGTCATTTAGCTCTCTAAAACAATTAGGTAAATGACCGAAAAACAACAAATGATGTCAGAATATGTTGGAAATTGATGACGTCGCTTTGAATGCTGCATACTGAACACAAAAGAAGTCCGGAGTTCAAATAAGTTTAAAAAACATTGAAGTGGCCGTGTAACAGATGAGTTCTAGCCCGAAACCCTGATACTCCGAAAGAGTATGTCCAGTTTGTACACGAAGTGCGTCCAGTTTTTGCCGTGACCCTCTCTACTCTTTCGCGCATGCTATGCAGGTGATATGATGTTACCATGCCAAGTTTCAACATTTTCAGGATTCATTTTGTAGTGATTTTCAATTTCACGGTCATTTAGCTCTCTAAAACAATTAGGTAAATGACCGAAAAACAACAAATGATGTCAGAATATGTTGAAATTGATGACGTCGCTTTGAATGCTGCATACTGAACACAAAAGAAGTCCGGAGTTCAAATAAGTTTAAAAACATTGAAGTGGCCGTGTAACAGATGAGTTCTCGTCCGAAACCCTGATACTCCGAAAAAGTATGTCGAGTTTGTACACGAAGTGCGTCCAGTTTTTGCCGTGACCCTCTCTACTCTTTCGCGCATGCTATGCGGATGATATGATGATACCCTGCCAAGTTTTAACATTTTCAAGATTCATTTTTAGTGATTTTCAATTTCACGGTCATTTACCTCTCTAAAACAATTAGGTAAATGACCGAAAAACAACAAATGATGTCAGAACATGTTGGAAATTGATGACGTCACTTTGAATGCTGCATACTGAACACAAAAGAAGTCCGGAGTTCAAATAAGTTTAAAAAACATTGAAGTGGCCGTGTAACAGATGAGTTCTCGTCCGAAACCCTGATACTCCGAAAGAGTATGTCCAGTTTGTACACGAAGTGCATCCAGTTTTTGCCGTGACCCTTTCTACTCTTTCGCGCATGCTATGCGGGTGATATGATGATACCATGCCAAGTTTTAACATTTTCAGGATTCATTTTGTAGTGATTTTTAATTTCATGGTCATTTAGCTCTCTAAAACAATTAGGTAAATGACCGAAAAACAACAAATGATGTCAGAATATGTTGGAAATTGATGACGTCGCTTTGAATGCTGCATACTGAACACAAAAGAAGTCCGGAGTTCAAATAAGTTTAAAAACATTGAAGTGGCCGTGTAACAGATGAGTTCTCGTCCGAAACCCTGATACTCCGAAAAAGTATGTCGAGTTTGTACACGAAGTGCGTCCAGTTTTTGCCGTGACCCTCTCTACTCTTTCGCGCATGCTATGCGGGTGATATGATGATACCCTGTCAAGTTTTAATATTTTCAAGATTCATTTTTAGTGATTTTCAATTTCACGGTCATTTACCTCTCTAAAACAATTAGGTAAATGACCGAAAAACAACAAATGATGTCAGAACATGTTGGAAATTGATGACGTCACTTTGAATGCTGCATACTGAACACAAAAGAAGTCCGGAGTTCAAATAAGTTTAAAAAACATTGAAGTGGCCGTGTAACAGATGAGTTCTCGTCCGAAACCCTGATACTCCGAAAGAGTATGTCCAGTTTGTACACGAAGTGCGTCCAGTTTTTGCCGTGACCCTCTCTACTCTTTCACGCATGCTATGCGGGTGATATGATGATACCATGCCAAGTTTTAACATTTTCAGGATTCATTTTGTAGTGATTTTCAATTTCACGGTCATTTAGCTCTCTAAAACAATTAGGTAAATGACCGCAAAACAACAAATGATGTCAGAATATGTTGGAAATTGATGATGTCGCTTTGAATGCTGCATACTGAACACAAAAGAAGTCCGGAGTTCAAATAAGTTTAAAAAACATTGAAGTGGCCGTGTAACAGATGAGTTCTAGCCCGAAACCCTGATACTCCGAAGAGTATGTCCAGTTTGTACACGAAGTGCGTCCAGTTTTTGCCGTGACCCTCTCTACTCTTTCGCGCATGCTATGCAGGTGATATGATGTTACCATGCCAAGTTTCAACATTTTCAGGATTCATTTTGTAGTGATTTTCAATTTCACGGTCATTTAGCTCTCTAAAACAATTAGGTAAATGACCGAAAAACAACAAATGATGTCAGAATATGTTGGAAATTGATGACGTCGCTTTGAATGCTGCATACTGAACACAAAAGAAGTCCGGAGTTCAAATAAGTTTAAAAACATTGAAGTGGCCGTGTAACAGATGAGTTCTCGTCCGAAACCCTGATACTCCGAAAGAGTATGTCCAGTTTGTACACGAAGTGCGTCCAGTTTTTGCCGTGACCCTTTCTACTCTTTCGCGCATGCTATGCGGGTGATATGATGATACCCTGCCAAGTTTTAACATTTTCAAGATTCATTTTTAGTGATTTTCAATTTCACGGTCATTTACCTCTCTAAAACAATTAGGTAAATGACCGAAAAACAACAAATGATGTCAGAACATGTTGGAAATTGATGACGTCACTTTGAATGCTGCATACTGAACACAAAAGAAGTCCGGAGTTCAAATAAGTTTAAAAAACATTGAAGTGGCCGTGTAACAGATGAGTTCTCGTCTGAAACCCTGATACTCCAAAAGAGTATGTCCAGTTTGTACACGAAGTGCGTCCAGTTTTTGCCGTGACCCTCTCTACTCTTTCACGCATGCTATGCGGGTGATATGATGATACCATGCCATGTTTTAACATTTTCAGGATTCATTTTGTAGTGATTTTCAATTTCACGGGCATTTAGCTCTCTAAAACAATTAGGTAAATGACCGAAAAACAACAAATGATGTCAGAATATGTTGGAAATTGATGACGTCGCTTTGAATGCTGCATACTGAACACAAAAGAAGTCCGGAGTTCAAATAAGTTTAAAAAACATTGAAGTGGCCGTGTAACAGATGAGTTCTAGCCCGAAACCCTGATACTCCGAAAGAGTATGTCCAGTTTGTACACGAAGTGCGTCCAGTTTTTGCCGTGACCCTCTCTACTCTTTCGCGCATGCTATGCAGGTGAAATGATGTTACCATGCCAAGTTTCAACATTTTCAGGATTCATTTTGTAGTGATTTTCAATTTCACGGTCATTTAGCTCTCTAAAACAACTAGGTAAATGACCGAAAAACAACAAATGATGTCAGAATATGTTGGAAATTGATGACGTCGCTTTGAATGCTGCATACTGAACACAAAAGAAGTCCGGAGTTCAAATAAGTTTAAAAACATTGAAGTGGCCGTGTAACAGATGAGTTCTCGTCCGAAACCCTGATACTCCGAAAGAGTATGTCCAGTTTTTACATGAAGTGCGTCCAGTTTTGCCGTGCCCCTTTCTACTCTTTCGCGCATGCTATGCGGGTGATATGATGATACCATGCCAAGTTTTAACATTTTCAGGATTCATTTTGTAGTGATTTTTAATTTCACGGTCATTTAGCTCTCTAAAACAATTAGGTAAATGACCGAAAAACAACAAATGATGTCAGAACATGTTGGAAATTGATGACGTCACTTTGAATGCTACATACTGAACACAAAAGAAGTCTGGAGTTCAAATAAGTTTCAAAAACATTGAAGTGGCCGTGTAACAGATGAGTTCTCGTCCGAAACCCTGATACTCCGAAAGAGTATGTCCAGTTTGTACACGAAGTGCGTCGAGTTTTTGCCGTGACCCTCTCTACTCTTTCACGCATGCTATGCGGGTGATATGATGATACCATGCCAAGTTTCAACATTTTCAGGATTCATTTTGTAGTGATTTTCAATTTCACGGTCATTTAGCTCTCTAAAACAATTAGGTAAATGACCAAAAAACAACAAATGATGTCGGAACATGTTGGAAATTGATGACGTCGCTTTGAATGCTCCATACTGAACACAAAAGAAGTCCGGAGTTCAAATAAATTTAAAAAACATTGAAGTGGCCGTGTAACAGATGAGTTCTCGTCCGAAACCCTGATACTCCGAAAGAGTATGTCCAGTTTGTACACGAAGTGCGTCCAGTTTTTGCCGTGACCCTCTCTTCTCTTTCGCGCATGCTATGCGGGTGATATGATGTTACCATGCCAAGTTTTAACATTTTCAGGATTCATTTTGTAGTGATTTTCAATTTCACGGTCATTTAGCTCTCTAAAACAATTAGGTAAATGACCGAAAAACAACAAATGATGTCAGAACATGTTGGAAATTGATGACGTCGCTTTGAATGCCGCATACTAAACACAAAAGAAGTCCGGAGTTCAAATAAGTTTAAAAAACATTGAAGTGGCCGTGTAACAGATGAGTTCTCGCTCGAAACCGTGATACTTCGAAAGAGTATGTCCAGTTTGTACACGAAGTGCGTCCAGTTTTTGCCGTGACCCTCTCTACTCTTTCGCGCATGCTATGCAGGTGATATGATGTTACCATGCCAAGTTTCACAATTTTCAGGATTCATTTTGTAGTGATTTTCAATTTCACGGTCATTTAGCTCTCTAAAACAATTAGGTAAATGACAGAAAAACAACAAATGATGTCAGAACATGTTGGAAATTGATGACGTCGCTTTGAATGCTGCATACTGAAGACAAAAGAAGTCCGGAGTTCAAATAAGTTTAAAAAACATTGAAGTGGCCGTGTAACAGATGAGTTCTCGTCCGAGACCCTGATACTCCGAAAGAGTATGTCCAGTTTGTACACGAAGTGCGTCCAGTTTTTGCCGTGACCCTTTCTACTCTTTCGCGCATGCTATGCGGGTGATATGATGATACCATGCCAAGTTTTAACATTTTCAGGATTCATTTTGTAGTGATTTTTAATTTCATGGTCATTTAGCTCTCTAAAACAATTAGGTAAATGACCGAAAAACAACAAATGATGTCAGAATATGTTGGAAATTGATGACGTCGCTTTGAATGCTGCATACTGAACACAAAAGAAGTCCGGAGTTCAAATAAGTTTAAAAACATTGAAGTGGCCGTGTAACAGATGAGTTCTCGTCCGAAACCCTGATACTCCGAAAAAGTATGTCGAGTTTGTACACGAAGTGCGTCCAGTTTTTGCCGTGACCCTCTCTACTCTTTCGCGCATGCTATGCGGGTGATATGATGATACCCTGTCAAGTTTTAATATTTTCAAGATTCATTTTTAGTGATTTTCAATTTCACGGTCATTTACCTCTCTAAAACAATTAGGTAAATGACCGAAAAACAACAAATGATGTCAGAACATGTTGGAAATTGATGACGTCACTTTGAATGCTGCATACTGAACACAAAAGAAGTCCGGAGTTCAAATAAGTTTAAAAAACATTGAAGTGGCCGTGTAACAGATGAGTTCTCGTCCGAAACCCTGATACTCCGAAAGAGTATGTCCAGTTTGTACACGAAGTGCGTCCAGTTTTTGCCGTGACCCTCTCTACTCTTTCACGCATGCTATGCGGGTGATATGATGATACCATGCCAAGTTTTAACATTTTCAGGATTCATTTTGTAGTGATTTTCAATTTCACGGTCATTTAGCTCTCTAAAACAATTAGGTAAATGACCGAAAAACAACAAATGATGTCAGAATATGTTGGAAATTGATGATGTCGCTTTGAATGCTGCATACTGAACACAAAAGAAGTCCGGAGTTCAAATAAGTTTAAAAAACATTGAAGTGGCCGTGTAACAGATGAGTTCTAGCCCGAAACCCTGATACTCCGAAGAGTATGTCCAGTTTGTACACGAAGTGCGTCCAGTTTTTGCCGTGACCCTCTCTACTCTTTCGCGCATGCTATGCAGGTGATATGATGTTACCATGCCAAGTTTCAACATTTTCAGGATTCATTTTGTAGTGATTTTCAATTTCACGGTCATTTAGCTCTCTAAAACAATTAGGTAAATGACCGAAAAACAACAAATGATGTCAGAATATGTTGGAAATTGATGACGTCGCTTTGAATGCTGCATACTGAACACAAAAGAAGTCCGGAGTTCAAATAAGTTTAAAAACATTGAAGTGGCCGTGTAACAGATGAGTTCTCGTCCGAAACCCTGATACTCCGAAAGAGTATGTCCAGTTTGTACACGAAGTGCGTCCAGTTTTTGCCGTGACCCTTTCTACTCTTTCGCGCATGCTATGCGGGTGATATGATGATACCCTGCCAAGTTTTAACATTTTCAAGATTCATTTTTAGTGATTTTCAATTTCACGGTCATTTACCTCTCTAAAACAATTAGGTAAATGACCGAAAAACAACAAATGATGTCAGAACATGTTGGAAATTGATGACGTCACTTTGAATGCTGCATACTGAACACAAAAGAAGTCCGGAGTTCAAATAAGTTTAAAAAACATTGAAGTGGCCGTGTAACAGATGAGTTCTCGTCCGAAACCCTGATACTCCAAAAGAGTATATCCAGTTTGTACACGAAGTGCGTCCAGTTTTTGCCGTGACCCTCTCTACTCTTTCACGCATGCTATGCGGGTGATATGATGATACCATGCCATGTTTTAACATTTTCAGGATTCATTTTGTAGTGATTTTCAATTTCACGGGCATTTAGCTCTCTAAAACAATTAGCTAAATGACCGAAAAACAACAAATGATGTCAGAATATGTTGGAAATTGATGACGTCGCTTTGAATGCTGCATACTGAACACAAAAGAAGTCCGGAGTTCAAATAAGTTTAAAAAACATTGAAGTGGCCGTGTAACAGATGAGTTCTTGCCCGAAACCCTGATACTCCGAAAGAGTATGTCCAGTTTGTACACGAAGTACGTCCAGTTTTTGCCGTGACCCTCTCTACTCTTTCGCGCATGCTATGCAGGTGATATGATGTTACCATGCCAAGTTTCAACATTTTCAGGATTCATTTTGTAGTGATTTTCAATTTCACGGTCATTTAGCTCTCTAAAACAATTAGGTAAATGACCGAAAAACAACAAATGATGTCAGAATATGTTGGAAATTGATGACGTCGCTTTGAATGCTGCATACTGAACACAAAAGAAGTCCGGAGTTCAAATAAGTTTAAAAACATTGAAGTGGCCGTGTAACAGATGAGTTCTCGTCCGAAACCCTGATACTCCGAAAGAGTATGTCCAGTTTTTACATGAAGTGCGTCCAGTTTTGCCGTGCCCCTTTCTACTCTTTCGCGCATGCTATGCGGGTGATATGATGATACCATGCCAAGTTTTAACATTTTCAGGATTCATTTTGT
The DNA here is from genome assembly GCA_034509565.1 of Triticum monococcum. Classification (NCBI taxonomy): domain Eukaryota; kingdom Viridiplantae; phylum Streptophyta; class Magnoliopsida; order Poales; family Poaceae; genus Triticum; species Triticum monococcum. The sequence goes on along the minus strand of CM067847.1, from coordinate 634,715,827 downwards.
AGTGATTTTTAATTTCACGGTCATTTAGCTCTCTAAAACAATTAGGTAAATGACCGAAAAACAACAAATGATGTCAGAACATGTTGGAAATTGATGACGTCACTTTGAATGCTACATACTGAACACAAAAGAAGTCTGGAGTTCAAATAAGTTTCAAAAACATTGAAGTGGCCGTGTAACAGATGAGTTCTCGTCCGAAACCCTGATACTCCGAAAGAGTATGTCCAGTTTGTACACGAAGTGCGTCGAGTTTTTGCCGTGACCCTCTCTACTCTTTCACGCATGCTATGCGGGTGATATGATGATACCATGCCAAGTTTCAACATTTTCAGGATTCATTTTGTAGTGATTTTCAATTTCACGGTCATTTAGCTCTCTAAAACAATTAGGTAAATGACCGAAAAACAACAAATGATGTCGGAACATGTTGGAAATTGATGACGTCGCTTTGAATGCTCCATACTGAACACAAAAGAAGTCCGGAGTTCAAATAAATTTAAAAAACATTGAAGTGGCCGTGTAACAGATGAGTTCTCGTCCGAAACCCTGATACTCCGAAAGAGTATGTCCAGTTTGTACACGAAGTGCGTCCAGTTTTTGCCGTGACCCTCTCTTCTCTTTCGCGCATGCTATGCGGGTGATATGATGTTACCATGCCAAGTTTTAACATTTTCAGGATTCATTTTGTAGTGATTTTCAATTTCACGGTCATTTAGCTCTCTAAAACAATTAGGTAAATGACCGAAAAACAACAAATGATGTCAGAACATGTTGGAAATTGATGACGTCGCTTTGAATGCCGCATACTAAACACAAAAGAAGTCCGGAGTTCAAATAAGTTTAAAAAACATTGAAGTGGCCGTGTAACAGATGAGTTCTCGCCCGAAACCGTGATACTTCGAAAGAGTATGTCCAGTTTGTACACGAAGTGCGTCCAGTTTTTGCCGTGACCCTCTCTACTCTTTCGCGCATGCTATGCAGGTGATATGATGTTACCATGCCAAGTTTCACAATTTTCAGGATTCATTTTGTAGTGATTTTCAATTTCACGGTCATTTAGCTCTCTAAAACAATTAGGTAAATGACAGAAAAAGAACAAATGATGTCAGAACATGTTGGAAATTGATGACGTCGCTTTGAATGCTGCATACTGAAGACAAAAGAAGTCCGGAGTTCAAATAAGTTTAAAAAACATTGAAGTGGCCGTGTAACAGATGAGTTCTCGTCCGAAACCCTGATACTCCGAAAGAGTATGTCAAGTTTGTACACGAAGTGCGTCCAGTTTTTGCCGTGACCCTCTCTACTCTTTCACGCATGCTATGCGGGTGATATGATGATACCATGCCAAGTTTCAACATTTTCAGGATTCATTTTGTAGTGATTTTCAATTTCACTGTCATTTAGCTCTCTAAAACAATTAGGTAAATGACCGAAAAACAACAAATGATGTCAGAATATGTTGGAAATTGATGACGTCGCTTTGAATGCTGCATACTGAACACAAAAGAAGTCCGGAGTTCAAATAAGTTTAAAAACATTGAAGTGGCCATGTAACAGATGAGTTCTCGTCCGAAACCCTAATACTCCGAAAGAGTATGTCCAGTTTGTACACGAAGTGCGTCCAGTTTTTGCCGTGACCCTCTCTTCTCTTTCGCGCATGCTATGCGCGTGATATGATGATACCATGCCAAGTTTTAACATTTTCAGGATTCATTTTGTAGTGATTTTTAATTTCACGGTCATTTAGCTCTCTAAAACAATTAGGTAAATGACCGAAAAACACCAAATGATGTCAGAATATGTTGAAATTGATGACGTCGCTTTGAATGCTGCATACTGAACACAAAAGAAGTCCGGAGTTCAAATAAGTTTAAAAACATTGAAGTGGCCGTGTAACAGATGAGTTCTCATCCGAAACCCTGATACTCCGAAAGAGTATGTCCAGTTTGTACACGAAGTGCGTCCAGTTTTTGCCGTGACCCTCTCTACTCTTTCGCGCATGCTATGCAGGTGATATGATGTTACCATGCCAAGTTTCAACATTTTCAGGATTCATTTTGTAGTGATTTTCAATTTCACGGTCATTTAGCTCTCTAAAACAATTAGGTAAATGACCGAAAAACAACAAATGATGTCAGAACATGTTGGAAATTGATGACGTCACTTTGAATGCTGCATACTGAACACAAAAGAAGTCCGGAGTTCAAATAAGTTTAAAAAACATTGAAGTGGCCGTGTAACAGATGAGTTCTCGTCCGAAACCCTGATACTCCGAAAGAGTATGTCCAGTTTGTACACGAAGTGCGTCGAGTTTTTGCCGTGACCCTCTCTACTCTTTCACGCATGCTATGCGGGTGATATGATGATACCATGCCAAGTTTTAACATTTTCAGGATTCATTTTGTAGTGATTTTCAATTTCACGGTCATTTAGCTCTCTAAAATAATTAGGTAAATGACCGAAAAACAACAAATGATGTCAGAATATGTTGGAAATTGATGACGTCGCTTTGAATGCTGCATACTGAACACAAAAGAAGTCCGGAGTTCAAATAAGTTTAAAAAACATTGAAGTGGCCGTGTAACAGATGAGTTCTAGCCCGAAACCCTAATACTCCGAAAGAGTATGTCCAGTTTGTACACGAAGTGCGTCCAGTTTTTGCCGTGACCCTCTCTACTCTTTCGCGCATGCTATGCAGGTGATATGATGTTACCATGCCAAGTTTCAACATTTTCAGGATTCATTTTGTAGTGATTTTCAATTTCACGGTCATTTAGCTCTCTAAAACAATTAGGTAAATGACCGAAAAACAACAAATGATGTCAGAATATGTTGGAAATTGATGACGTCGCTTTGAATGCTGCATACTGAACACAAAAGAAGTCCGGAGTTCAAATAAGTTTAAAAACATTGAAGTGGCCGTGTAACAGATGAGTTCTCGTCCGAAACCCTGATACTCCGAAAGAGTATGTCCAGTTTGTACACGAAGTGCGTCCAGTTTTTGCCGTGACCCTTTCTACTCTTTCGCGCATGCTATGCGGGTGATATGATGATACCATGCCAAGTTTTAACATTTTCAGGATTCATTTTGTAGTGATTTTTAATTTCACGGTCATTTAGCTCTCTAAAACAATTAGGTAAATGACCGAAAAACAACAAATGATGTCAGAACATGTTGGAAATTGATGACGTCACTTTGAATGCTGCATACTGAACACAAAAGAAGTCCGGAGTTCAAATAAGTTTCAAAAACATTTAAGTGGCCGTGTAACAGATGAGTTCTCGTCCGAAACCCTGATACTCCGAAAGAGTATGTCCAGTTTGTACACGAAGTGCGTCGAGTTTTTGCCGTGACCCTCTCTACTCTTTCACGCATGCTATGCGGGTGATATGATGATACCATGCCAAGTTTCAACATTTTCAGGATTCATTTTGTAGTGATTTTCAATTTCACGGTCATTTAGCTCTCTAAAACAATTAGGTAAATGACCGAAAAACAACAAATGATGTCAGAACATGTTGGAAATTGATGACGTCGCTTTGAATGCTCCATACTGAACACAAAAGAAGTCCGGAGTTCAAATAAATTTAAAAAACATTGAAGTGGCCGTGTAACAGATGAGTTCTCGTCCGAAACCCTGATACTACGAAAGAGTATGTCCAGTTTGTACACGAAGTGCGTCCAGTTTTTGCCGTGACCCTCTCTTCTCTTTCGCGCATGCTATGCGGGTGATATGATGTTACCATGCCAAGTTTTAACATTTTCAGGATTCATTTTGTAGTGATTTTCAATTTCACGGTCATTTAGCTCTCTAAAACAATTAGGTAAATGACCGAAAAACAACAAATGATGTCAGAACATGTTGGAAATTGATGACGTCGCTTTGAATGCCGCATACTAAACACAAAAGAAGTCCGGAGTTCAAATAAGTTTAAAAAACATTGAAGTGGCCGTGTAACAGATGAGTTCTCGCCCGAAACCGTGATACTTCGAAAGAGTATGTCCAGTTTGTACACGAAGTGCGTCCAGTTTTTGCCGTGACCCTCTCTACTCTTTCGCGCATGCTATGCAGGTGATATGATGTTACCATGCCAAGTTTCAACATTTTCAGGATTCATTTTGTAGTGATTTTCAATTTCACGGTCATTTAGCTCTCTAAAACAATTAGGTAAATGACCGAAAAACAACAAATGATGTCAGAACATGTTGGAAATTGATGACGTCACTTTGAATGCTGCATACTGAACACAAAAGAAGTCCGGAGTTCAAATAAGTTTAAAAAACATTGAAGTGGCCGTGTAACAGATGAGTTCTCGTCCGAAACCCTGATACTCCGAAAGAGTATGTCCAGTTTGTACACGAAGTGCGTCCAGTTTTTGCCGTGACCCTCTCTACTCTTTCACGCATGCTATGCGGGTGATATGATGATACCATGCCAAGTTTTAACATTTTCAGGATTCATTTTGTAGTGATTTTCAATTTCACGGTCATTTAGCTCTCTAAAACAATTAGGTAAATGACCGAAAAACAACAAATGATGTCAGAATATGTTGGAAATTGATGACGTCTCTTTGAATGCTGCATACAGAACACAAAAGAAGTCCGGAGTTCAAATAAGTTTAAAAAACATTGAAGTGGCCGTGTAACAGATGAGTTCTAGCCCGAAACCCTAATACTCCGAAAGAGTATGTCCAGTTTGTACACGAAGTGCGTCCAGTTTTTGCCGTGACCCTCTCTACTCTTTCGCGCATGCTATGCAGGTGATATGATGTTACCATGCCAAGTTTCAACATTTTCAGGATTCATTTTGTAGTGATTTTCAATTTCACGGTCATTTAGCTCTCTAAAACAATTAGGTAAATGACCGAAAAACAACAAATGATGTCAGAATATGTTGGAAATTGATGACGTCGCTTTGAATGCTGCATACTGAACACAAAAGAAGTCCGGAGTTCAAATAAGTTTAAAAACATTGAAGTGGCCGTGTAACAGATGAGTTCTCGTCCGAAACCCTGATACTCCGAAAGAGTATGTCCAGTTTGTACACGAAGTGCGTCCAGTTTTTGCCGTGACCCTTTCTACTCTTTCGCGCATGCTATGCGGGTGATATGATGATACCATGCCAAGTTTTAACATTTTCAGGATTCATTTTGTAGTGATTTTTAATTTCACGGTCATTTAGCTCTCTAAAACAATTAGGTAAATGACCGAAAAACAACAAATGATGTCAGAACATGTTGGAAATTGATGACGTCACTTTGAATGCTGCATACTGAACACAAAAGAAGTCCGGAGTTCAAATAAGTTTCAAAAACATTTAAGTGGCCGTGTAACAGATGAGTTCTCGTCCGAAACCCTGATACTCCGAAAGAGTATGTCCAGTTTGTACACGAAGTGCGTCGAGTTTTTGCCGTGACCCTCTCTACTCTTTCACGCATGCTATGCGGGTGATATGATGATACCATGCCAAGTTTCAACATTTTCAGGATTCATTTTGTAGTGATTTTCAATTTCACGGTCATTTAGCTCTCTAAAACAATTAGGTAAATGACCGAAAAACAACAAATGATGTCAGAACATGTTGGAAATTGATGACGTCGCTTTGAATGCTCCATACTGAACACAAAAGAAGTCCGGAGTTCAAATAAATTTAAAAAACATTGAAGTGGCCGTGTAACAGATGAGTTCTCGTCCGAAACCCTGATACTCCGAAAGAGTATGTCCAGTTTGTACACGAAGTGCGTCCAGTTTTTGCCGTGACCCTCTCTTCTCTTTCGCGCATGCTATGCGGGTGATATGATGTTACCATGCCAAGTTTTAACATTTTCAGGATTCATTTTGTAGTGATTTTCAATTTCACGGTCATTTAGCTCTCTAAAACAATTAGGTAAATGACCGAAAAACAACAAATGATGTCAGAACATGTTGGAAATTGATGACGTCGCTTTGAATGCCGCATACTAAACACAAAAGAAGTCCGGAGTTCAAATAAGTTTAAAAAACATTGAAGTGGCCGTGTAACAGATGAGTTCTCGCCCGAAACCGTGATACTTCGAAAGAGTATGTCCAGTTTGTACACGAAGTGCGTCCAGTTTTTGCCGTGACCCTCTCTACTCTTTCGCGCATGCTATGCAGGTGATATGATGTTACCATGCCAAGTTTGAACATTTTCAGGATTCATTTTGTAGTGATTTTCAATTTCACGGTCATTTAGCTCTCTAAAACAATTAGGTAAATGACAGAAAAACAACAAATGATGTCAGAACATGTTGGAAATTGATGACGTCGCTTTGAATGCTGCATACTGAAGACAAAAGAAGTCCGGAGTTCAAATAAGTTTAAAAAACATTGAAGTGGCCGTCTAACAGATGAGTTCTCGTCCGAAACCCTGATACTCCGAAAGAGTATGTCAAGTTTGTACACGAAGTGCGTCCAGTTTTTGCCGTGACCCTCTCTACTCTTTCACGCATGCTCTGCGGGTGATATGATGATACCATGCCAAGTTTCAACATTTTCAGGATTCATTTTGTAGTGATTTTCAATTTCACTGTCATTTAGCTCTCTAAAACAATTAGGTAAATGATCGAAAAACAACAAATGATGTCAGAATATGTTGGAAATTGATGACGTCGCTTTGAATGCTGCATACTGAACACAAAAGAAGTCCGGAGTTCAAATAAGTTTAAAAACATTGAAGTGGCCGTGTAACAGATGAGTTCTCGTCCGAAACCCTAATACTCCGAAAGAGTATGTCCAGTTTGTACACAAAGTGCGTCCAGTTTTTGCCATGACCCTTTCTACTCTTTCGCGCATGCTATGCGGGTGATATGATGATACCATGCCAAGTTTTAACATTTTCAGGATTCATTTTGTAGTGATTTTTAATTTCACGGTCATTTAGCTCTCTAAAACAATTAGGTAAATGACCGAAAAACAACTAATGATGTCAGAATGTGTTGGAAATTGATGACGTCGCTTTGAATGTTGCATACTGAACACAAAAGAAATCCGGAGTTCAAATAAGTTTAAAAACATTGAAGTGGCCGTGTAACAGATGAGTTCTCGTCCGAAACCCTGATACTCCGAAAAAGTATGTCGAGTTTGTACACGAAGTGCGTCCAGTTTTTGCCGTGACCCTCTCTACTCTTTCGCGCATGCTATGCGGGTGATATGATGATACCCTGCCAAGTTTTAACATTTTCAAGATTCATTTTTAGTGATTTTCAATTTCACGGTCATTTACCTCTCTAAAACAATTAGGTAAATGACCGAAAAACAACAAATGATGTCAGAACATGTTGGAAATTGATGACGTCACTTTGAATGCTGCATACTGAACACAAAAGAAGTCCGGAGTTCAGATAAGTTTAAAAAACATTGAAGTGGCCGTGTAACAGATGAGTTCTCGCCCGAAACCCTGATACTCCGAAAGAGTATGTCCAGTTTGTACACGAAGTGCGTCCAGTTTTTGCCGTGACCCTCTCTACTCTTTCGCGCATGCTATGCAGGTGATATGATGTTACCATGCCAAGTTTCAACATTTTCAGGATTCATTTTATAGTGATTTTCAATTTCACGGTCATTTAGCTCTCTAAAACAATTAGGTAAATGACCGAAAAACAACAAATGATGTCAGAACATGTTGGAAATTGATGACGTCGCTTTGAATGCTGCATACTGAACACAAAAGAAGTCCGGAGTTCAAATAAGTTTTAAAAACATTGAAGTGGCCGTCTAACAGATGGGTTCTCGTCCGAAACCCTGATACTCCGAAAGAGTATGTCCAGTTTGTACATGAAGTGCGTCCAGTTTTTGCCGTGACCCTTTCTACTCTTTCGCGCATGCTATGCGGGTGATATGATGATACCATGCCAAGTTTTAACATTTTCAGGATTCATTTTGTAGTGATTTTTAATTTCATGGTCATTTAGCTCTCTAAAACAATTAGGTAAATGACCGAAAAACAACAAATGATGTCAGAATATGTTGGAAATTGATGACGTCGCTTTGAATGCTGCATACTGAACACAAAAGAAGTCCGGAGTTCAAATAAGTTTAAAAACATTGAAGTGGCCGTGTAACAGATGAGTTCTCGTCCGAAACCCTGATACTCCGAAAAAGTATGTCGATTTTGTACACGAAGTGCGTCCAGTTTTTGCCGTGACCCTCTCTACTCTTTCGCGCATGCTATGCGGGTGATATGATGATACCCTGCCAAGTTTTAACATTTTCAAGATTCATTTTTAGTGATTTTCAATTTCACGGTCATTTACCTCTCTATAACAATTAGGTAAATGACCGAAAAACAACAAATGATGTCAGAACATGTTGGAAATTGATGACGTCACTTTGAATGCTGCATACTGAACACAAAAGAAGTCCGGAGTTCAAATAAGTTTAAAAAACATTGAAGTGGCCGTGTAACAGATGAGTTCTCGTCCGAAACCCTGATACTCCAAAAGAGTATGTCCAGTTTGTACACGAAGTGCGTCCAGTTTTTGCCGTGACCCTTTCTACTCTTTCGCGCATGCTATGCGGGTGATATGATGATACCATGCCAAGTTTTAACATTTTCAGGATTCATTTTGTAGTGATTTTTAATTTCATGGTCATTTAGCTCTCTAAAACAATTAGGTAAATGACCGAAAAACAACAAATGATGTCAGAATATGTTGGAAATTGATGACGTCGCTTTGAATGCTGCATACTGAACACAAAAGAAGTCCGGAGTTCAAATAAGTTTAAAAACATTGAAGTGGCCGTGTAACAGATGAGTTCTCGTCCGAAACCCTGATACTCCGAAAAAGTATGTTGAGTTTGTACACGAAGTGCGTCCAGTTTTTGCCGTGACCCTCTCTACTCTTTCGCGCATGCTATGCGGGTGATATGATGATACCCTGTCAAGTTTTAATATTTTCAAGATTCATTTTTAGTGATTTTCAATTTCACGGTCATTTACCTCTCTAAAACAATTAGGTAAATGACCGAAAAACAACAAATGATGTCAGAACATGTTGGAAATTGATGACGTCACTTTGAATGCTGCATACTGAACACAAAAGAAGTCCGGAGTTCAAATAAGTTTAAAAAACATTGAAGTGGCCGTGTAACAGATGAGTTCTCGTCCGAAACCCTGATACTCCGAAAGAGTATGTCCAGTTTGTACACGAAGTGCGTCCAGTTTTTGCCGTGACCCTCTCTACTCTTTCACGCATGCTATGCGGGTGATATGATGATACCATGCCAAGTTTTAACATTTTCAGGATTCATTTTGTAGTGATTTTCAATTTCACGGTCATTTAGCTCTCTAAAACAATTAGGTAAATGACCGAAAAACAACAAATGATGTCAGAATATGGCTGAAATTGATGATGTCGCTTTGAATGCTGCATACTGAACACAAAAGAAGTCCGGAGTTCAAATAAGTTTCAAAAACATTGAAGTGGCCGTGTAACAGATGAGTTCTAGCCCGAAACCCTGATACTCCGAAGAGTATGTCCAGTTTGTACACGAAGTGCGTCCAGTTTTTGCCGTGACCCTCTCTACTCTTTCACGCATGCTATGCAGGTGATATGATGTTACCATGCCAAGTTTCAACATTTTCAGGATTCATTTTGTAGTGATTTTCAATTTCACGGTCATTTAGCTCTCTAAAACAATTAGGTAAATGACCGAAAAACAACAAATGATGTCAGAATATGTTGGAAATTGATGACGTCGCTTTGAATGCTGCATACTGAACACAAAAGAAGTCCGGAGTTCAAATAAGTTTAAAAACATTGAAGTGGCCGTGTAACAGATGAGTTCTCGTCCGAAACCCTGATACTCCGAAAGAGTATGTCCAGTTTGTACACGAAGTGCGTCCAGTTTTTGCCGTGACCCTTTCTACTCTTTCGCGCATGCTATGCGGGTGATATGATGATACCCTGCCAAGTTTTAACATTTTCAAGATTCATTTTTAGTGATTTTCAATTTCACGGTCATTTACCTCTCTAAAACAATTAGGTAAATGACCGAAAAACAACAAATGATGTCAGAACATGTTGGAAATTGATGACGTCACTTTGAATGCTGCATACTGAACACAAAAGAAGTCCGGAGTTCAAATAAGTTTAAAAAACATTGAAGTGGCCGTGTAACAGATGAGTTCTCGTCCAAAACCCTGATACTCCAAAAGAGTATGTCCAGTTTGTACACGAAGTGCGTCCAGTTTTTGCCGTGACCCTCTCTACTCTTTCACGCATGCTATGCGGGTTATATGATGATACCATGCCATGTTTTAACATTTTCAGGATTCATTTTGTAGTGATTTTCAATTTCACGATCATTTAGCTCTCTAAAACAATTAGGTAAATGACCGAAAAACAACAAATGATGTCAGAATATGTTGGAAATTGATGACGTCGCTTTGAATGCTGCATACTGAACACAAAAGAAGTCCGGAGTTCAAATAAGTTTAAAAAACATTGAAGTGGCCGTGTAACAGATGAGTTCTAGCCCGAAACCCTGATACTCCGAAAGAGTATGTCCAGTTTGTACACGAAGTGCGTCCAGTTTTTGCCGTGACCCTCTCTACTCTTTCGCGCATGCTATGCAGGTGATATGATGTTACCATGCCAAGTTTCAACATTTTCAGGATTCATTTTGTAGTGATTTTCAATTTCACGGTCATTTAGCTCTCTAAAACAATTAGGTAAATGACCGAAAAACAACAAATGATGTCAGAATATGTTGGAAATTGATGACGTCGCTTTGAATGCTGCATACTGAACACAAAAGAAGTCCGGAGTTCAAATAAGTTTAAAAACATTGAAGTGGCCGTGTAACAGATGAGTTCTCGTCCGAAACCCTGATACTCCGAAAGAGTATGTCCAGTTTTTACACGAAGTGCGTCCAGTTTTTGCCGTGCCCCTTTCTACTCTTTCGCGCATGCTATGCGGGTGATATGATGATACCATGCCAAGTTTTAACATTTTCAGGATTCATTTTGTAGTGATTTTTAATTTCACGGTCATTTAGCTCTCTAAAACAATTAGGTAAATGACCGAAAAACAACAAATGATGTCAGAACATGTTGGAAATTGATGACGTCACTTTGAATGCTGCATACTGAACACAAAAGAAGTCTGGAGTTCAAATAAGTTTCAAAAACATTGAAGTGGCCGTGTAACAGATGAGTTCTCGTCCGAAACCCTGATACTCCGAAAGAGTATGTCCAGTTTGTACACGAAGTGCGTCGAGTTTTTGCCGTGACCCTCTCTACTCTTTCACGCATGCTATGCGGGTGATATGATGATACCATGCCAAGTTTCAACATTTTCAGGATTCATTTTGTAGTGATTTTCAATTTCACGGTCATTTAGCTCTCTAAAACAATTAGGTAAATGACCGAAAAACAACAAATGATGTCAGAATATGTTGGAAATTGATGACGTCGCTTTGAATGCTGCATACTGAACACAAAAGAAGTCCGGAGTTCAAATAAGTTTAAAAACATTGAAGTGGCCGTGTAACAGATGAGTTCTCGTCCGAAACCCTGATACTCCGAAAGAGTATGTCCAGTTTTTACACGAAGTGCGTCCAGTTTTTGCCGTGCCCCTTTCTACTCTTTCGCGCATGCTATGCGGGTGATATGATGATACCATGCCAAGTTTTAACATTTTCAGGATTCATTTTGTAGTGATTTTTAATTTCACGGTCATTTAGCTCTCTAAAACAATTAGGTAAATGACCGAAAAACAACAAATGATGTCAGAACATGTTGGAAATTGATGACGTCGCTTTGAATGCCGCATACTAAACACAAAAGAAGTCCGGAGTTCAAATAAGTTTAAAAAACATTGAAGTGGCCGTGTAACAGATGAGTTCTCGCCCGAAACCGTGATACTTCGAAAGAGTATGTCCAGTTTGTACACGAAGTGCGTCCAGTTTTTGCCGTGACCCTCTCTACTCTTTCGCGCATGCTATGCAGGTGATATGATGTTACCATGCCAAGTTTCACAATTTTCAGGATTCATTTTGTAGTGATTTTCAATTTCACGGTCATTTAGCTCTCTAAAACAATTAGGTAAATGACAGAAAAACAACAAATGATGTCAGAACATGTTGGAAATTGATGACGTCGCTTTGAATGCTGCATACTGAAGACAAAAGAAGTCCGGAGTTCAAATAAGTTTAAAAAACATTGAAGTGGCCGTGTAACAGATGAGTTCTCGTCCGAAACCCTGATACTCCGAAAGAGTATGTCAAGTTTGTACACGAAGTGCGTCCAGTTTTTGCCGTGACCCTCTCTACTCTTTCACGCATGCTATGCGGGTGATATGATGATACCATGCCAAGTTTCAACATTTTCAGGATTCATTTTGTAGTGATTTTCAATTTCACTGTCATTTAGCTCTCTTAAACAATTAGGTAAATGACCGAAAAACAACAAATGATGTCAGAATATGTTGGAAATTGATGACGTCGCTTTGAATGCTGCATACTGAACACAAAAGAAGTCCGGAGTTCAAATAAGTTTAAAAACATTGAAGTGGCCATGTAACAGATGAGTTCTCGTCCGAAACCCTAATACTCCGAAAGAGTATGTCCAGTTTGTACACGAAGTGCGTCCAGTTTTTGCCGTGACCCTCTCTTCTCTTTCGCGCATGCTATGCGCGTGATATGATGATACCATGCCAAGTTTTAACATTTTCAGGATTCATTTTGTAGTGATTTTTAATTTCACGGTCATTTAGCTCTCTAAAACAATTAGGTAAATGACCGAAAAACACCATATGGTGTCAGAATATGTTGAAATTGATGACGTCGCTTTGAATGCTGCATACTGAACACAAAAGAAGTCCGGAGTTCAAATAAGTTTAAAAACATTGAAGTGGCCGTGTAACAGATGAGTTCTCATCCGAAACCCTGATACTCCGAAAGAGTATGTCCAGTTTGTACACGAAGTGCGTCCAGTTTTTGCCGTGACCCTCTCTACTCTTTCGCGCATGCTATGCAGGTGATATGATGTTACCATGCCAAGTTTCAACATTTTCAGGATTCATTTTGTAGTGATTTTCAATTTCACGGTCATTTAGCTCTCTAAAACAATTAGGTAAATGACCGAAAAACAACAAATGATGTCAGAACATGTTGGAAATTGATGACGTCACTTTGAATGCTGCATACTGAACACAAAAGAAGTCCGGAGTTCAAATAAGTTTAAAAAACATTGAAGTGGCCGTGTAACAGATGAGTTCTCGTCCGAAACCCTGATACTCCGAAAGAGTATGTCCAGTTTGTACACGAAGTGCGTCCAGTTTTTGCCGTGACCCTCTCTTCTCTTTCGCGCATGCTATGCGGGTGATATGATGTTACCATGCCAAGTTTTAACATTTTCAGGATTCATTTTGTAGTGATTTTCAATTTCACGGTCATTTAGCTCTCTAAAACAATTAGGTAAATGACCGAAAAACAACAAATGATGTCAGAACATGTTGGAAATTGATGACGTCGCTTTGAATGCCGCATACTAAACACAAAAGTAGTCCGGAGTTCAAATAAGTTTAAAAAACATTGAAGTGGCCGTGTAACAGATGAGTTCTCGCCCGAAACCGTGATACTTCGAAAGAGTATGTCCAGTTTGTACACGAAGTGCGTCCAGTTTTTGCCGTGACCCTCTCTACTCTTTCGCGCATGCTATGCAGGTGATATGATGTTACCATGCCAAGTTTCAACATTTTCAGGATTCATTTTGTAGTGATTTTCAATTTCACGGTCATTTAGCTCTCTAAAACAATTAGGTAAATGACAGAAAAACAACAAATGATGTCAGAACATGTTGGAAATTGATGACGTCGCTTTGAATGCTGCATACTGAAGACAAAAGAAGTCCGGAGTTCAAATAAGTTTAAAAAACATTGAAGTGGCCGTCTAACAGATGAGTTCTCGTCCGAAACCCTGATACTCCGAAAGAGTATGTCAAGTTTGTACACGAAGTGCGTCCTGTTTTTGCCGTGACCCTCTCTACTCTTTCACGCATGCTATGCGGGTGATATGATGATACCATGCCAAGTTTCAACATTTTCAGGATTCATTTTGTAGTGATTTTCAATTTCACTGTCATTTAGCTCTCTAAAACAATTAGGTAAATGATCGAAAAACAACAAATGATGTCAGAATATGTTGGAAATTGATGACGTCGCTTTGAATGCTGCATACTGAACACAAAAGAAGTCCGGAGTTCAAATAAGTTTAAAAACATTGAAGTGGCCGTGTAACAGATGAGTTCTCGTCCGAAACCCTAATACTCCGAAAGAGTATGTCCAGTTTGTACACAAAGTGCGTCCAGTTTTTGCCATGACCCTTTCTACTCTTTCGCGCATGCTATGCGGGTGATATGATGATACCATGCCAAGTTTTAACATTTTCAGGATTCATTTTGTAGTGATTTTTAATTTCACGGTCATTTAGCTCTCTAAAACAATTAGGTAAATGACCGAAAAACAACTAATGATGTCAGAATATGTTGGAAATTGATGACGTCGCTTTGAATGTTGCATACTGAACACAAAAGAAATCCGGAGTTCAAATAAGTTTAAAAACATTGAAGTGGCCGTGTAACAGATGAGTTCTCGTCCGAAACCCTGATACTCCGAAAAAGTATGTCGAGTTTGTACACGAAGTGCGTCCAGTTTTTGCCGTGACCCTCTCTACTCTTTCGCGCATGCTATGCGGGTGATATGATGATACCCTGCCAAGTTTTAACATTTTCAAGATTCATTTTTAGTGATTTTCAATTTCACGGTCATTTACCTCTCTAAAACAATTAGGTAAATGACCGAAAAACAACAAATGATGTCAGAACATGTTGGAAATTGATGACGTCACTTTGAATGCTGCATACTGAACACAAAAGAAGTCCGGAGTTCAGATAAGTTTAAAAAACATTGAAGTGGCCGTGTAACAGATGAGTTCTCGCCCGAAACCCTGATACTCCGAAAGAGTATGTCCAGTTTGTACACGAAGTGCGTCCAGTTTTTGCCGTGACCCTCTCTACTCTTTCGCGCATGCTATGCAGGTGATATGATGTTACCATGCCAAGTTTCAACATTTTCAGGATTCATTTTATAGTGATTTTCAATTTCACGGTCATTTAGCTCTCTAAAACAATTAGGTAAATGACCGAAAAACAACAAATGATGTCAGAACATGTTGGAAATTGATGACGTCGCTTTGAATGCTGCATACTGAACACAAAAGAAGTCCGGAGTTCAAATAAGTTTAAAAAACATTGAAGTGGCCGTCTAACAGATGAGTTCTCGTCCGAAACCCTGATACTCCGAAAGAGTATGTCCAGTTTGTACACGAAGTGCGTCCAGTTTTTGCCGTGACCCTCTCTACTCTTTCACGCATGCTATGCGGGTGATATGATGATACCATGCCAAGTTTCAACATTTTCAGAATTCATTTTGTAGTGATTTTCAATTTCACGATCATTTAGCTCTCTAAAACAATTAGGTAGATGACCGAAAAACAACAAATGATGTCAGAAGATGTTGGAAATTGATGACGTCGCTTTGAATGCTGCATACTGAACACAAAAGAAGTCCGGAGTTCAAATAAGTTTAAAAACATTGAAGTGGCCGTGTAACAGATGAGTTCTCGTCCGAAACCCTGATACTCCGAAAAAGTATGTCGAGTTTGTACACGAAGTGCGTCCAGTTTTTGCCGTGACCCTCTCTACTCTTTCGCGCATGCTATGCGGGTGATATGATGATACCCTGCCAAGTTTTAACATTTTCAAGATTCATTTTTAGTGATTTTCAATTTCACGGTCATTTACCTCTCTAAAACAATTAGGTAAATGACCGAAAAACAACAAATGATGTCAGAACATGTTGGAAATTGATGACGTCACTTTGAATGCTGCATACTGAACACAAAAGAAGTCCGGAGTTCAGATAAGTTTAAAAAACATTGAAGTGGCCGTGTAACAGATGAGTTCTCGCCCGAAACCCTGATACTCCGAAAGAGTATGTCCAGTTTGTACACGAAGTGCGTCCAGTTTTTGCCGTGACCCTCTCTACTCTTTCGCGCATGCTATGCAGGTGATATGATGTTACCATGCCAAGTTTCAACATTTTCAGGATTCATTTTATAGTGATTTTCAATTTCACGGTCATTTAGCTCTCTAAAACAATTAGGTAAATGACCGAAAAACAACAAATGATGTCAGAACATGTTGGAAATTGATGACGTCGCTTTGAATGCTGCATACTGAACACAAAAGAAGTCCGGAGTTCAAATAAGTTTAAAAAACATTGAAGTGGCCGTCTAACAGATGAGTTCTCGTCCGAAACCCTGATACTCCGAAAGAGTATGTCCAGTTTGTACACGAAGTGCGTCCAGTTTTTGCCGTGACCCTCTCTACTCTTTCACGCATGCTATGCGGGTGATATGATGATACCATGCCAAGTTTCAACATTTTCAGAATTCATTTTGTAGTGATTTTCAATTTCACGATCATTTAGCTCTCTAAAACAATTAGGTAGATGACCGAAAAACAACAAATGATGTCAGAAGATGTTGGAAATTGATGACGTCGCTTTGAATGCTGCATACTGAACACAAAAGAAGTCCGGAGTTCAAATAAGTTTAAAAACATTGAAGTGGCCGTGTAACAGATGAGTTCTCGTCCGAAACCCTGATACTCCGAAAGAGTATGTCCAGTTTGTACACAAAGTGCGTCCAGTTTTTGCCGTGACCCTTTCTACTCTTTCGCGCATGCTATGCGGGTGATATGATGATACCATGCCAAGTTTTAGCATTTTTAGGATTCATTTTGTAGTGATTTTTAATTTCACGGTCATTTAGCTCTCTAAAACAATTAGGTAAATGACCGAAAAACAACAAATGATGTCAGAATATGTTGGAAATTGATGACGTCGCTTTGAATGCTGCATACTGAACACAAAAGAAGTCCGGAGTTCAAATAAGTTTAAAAACATTGAAGTGGCCGTGTAACAGATGAGTTCTCGTCCGAAACCCTGATACTCCGAAAAAGTATGTCGAGTTTGTACACGAAGTGCGTCCAGTTTTTGCCGTGACCCTCTCTACTCTTTCGCGCATGCTATGCGGGTGATATGATGATAATCTGCCAAGTTTTAACATTTTCAAGATTCATTTTTAGTGATTTTCAATTTCACGGTCATTTACCTCTCTAAAACATTTAGGTAAATGACCGAAAAACAACAAATGATGTCAGAACATGTTGGAAATTGATGACGTCACTTTGAATGCTGCATACTGAACACAAAAGAAGTCCGGAGTTCAAATAAGTTTAAAAAACATTGAAGTGGCCGTGTAACAGATGAGTTCTCGTCCGAAACCCTGATACTCCGAAAGAGTATGTCCAGTTTGTACACGAAGTGCGTCCAGTTTTTGCCGTGACCCTCTCTACTCTTTCACGCATGCTATGCGGGTGATATGATGATACCATGCCAAGTTTTAACATTTTCAGGATTCATTTTGTAGTGATTTTCAATTTCACGGTCATTTAGCTCTCTAAAACAATTAGGTAAATGACCGAAAAACAACAAATGATGTCAGAATATGTTGGAAATTGATGACGACGCTTTGAATGCTGCATACTGAACACAAAAGAAGTCCGGAGTTCAAATAAGTTTAAAAAACATTGAAGTGGCCGTGTAACAGATGAGTTCTAGCCCGAAACCCTCATACTCCGAAAGAGTATGTCCAGTTTGTACACGAAGTGCGTCCAGTTTTTGCCGTGACCCTCTCTTCTCTTTCGCGCATGCTATGCAGGTGATATGATGTTACCATGCCAAGTTTCAACATTTTCAGGATTCATTTTATAGTGATTTTCAATTTCACGGTCATTTAGCTCTCTAAAACAATTAGGTAAATGACCGAAAAACAACAAATGATGTCAGAACATGTTGGAAATTGATGACATCGCTTTGAATGCTGCATACTGAACACAAAAGAAGTCCGGAGTTCAAATAAGTTTAAAAAACATTGAAGTGGCCGTCTAACAGATGAGTTCTCGTCCGAAACCCTGATACTCCGAAAGAGTATGTCCAGTTTGTACACGAAGTGCATCCAGTTTTTGCCGTGACCCTCTCTACTCTGTCACGCATGCTATGCGGGTGATATGATGATACCATGCCAAGTTTCAACATTTTCAGAATTCATTTTGTAGTGATTTTCAATTTCACGGTCATTTAGCTCTCTAAAACAATTAGGTAAATGACCGAAAAACAACAAATGATGTCAGAAGATGTTGGAAATTGATGACGTCGCTTTGAATGCTGCATACTGAACACAAAAGAAGTCCGGAGTTCAAATAAGTTTAAAAACATTGAAGTGGCCGTGTAACAGATGAGTTCTCGTCCGAAACCCTGATACTCCGAAAGAGTATGTCCAGTTTGTACACAAAGTGCGTCCAGTTTTTGCCGTGACCCTTTCTACTCTTTCACGCATGCTATGCGGGTGATATGATGATACCATGCCAAGTTTTAGCATTTTCAGGATTCATTTTGTAGTGATTTTTAATTTCACGGTCATTTAGCTCTCTAAAACAATTAGGTAAATGACCGAAAAACAACAAATGATGTCAGAATATGTTGGAAATTGATGACGTCGCTTTGAATGCTGCATACTGAACACAAAAGAAGTCCGGAGTTCAAATAAGTTTAAAAAACATTGAAGTGGCCGTGTAACAGATGAGTTCTAGCCCGAAACCCTCATACTCCGAAAGAGTATGTCCAGTTTGTACACGAAGTGCGTCCAGTTTTTGCCGTGACCCTCTCTTCTCTTTCGCGCATGCTATGCAGGTGATATGATGTTACCATGCCAAGTTTCAACATTTTCAGGATTCATTTTATAGTGATTTTCAATTTCACGGTCATTTAGCTCTCTAAAACAATTAGGTAAATGACCGAAAAACAACAAATGATGTCAGAACATGTTGGAAATTGATGACGTCGCTTTGAATGCTGCATACTGAACACAAAAGAAGTCCGGAGTTCAAATAAGTTTAAAAAACATTGAAGTGGCCGTCTAACAGATGAGTTCTCGTCCGAAACCCTGATACTCCGAAAGAGTATGTCCAGTTTGTACACGAAGTGCGTCCAGTTTTTGCCGTGACCCTCTCTACTCTTTCACGCATGCTATGCGGGTGATATGATGATACCATGCCAAGTTTCAACATTTTCAGAATTCATTTTGTAGTGATTTTCAATTTCACGATCATTTAGCTCTCTAAAACAATTAGGTAGATGACCGAAAAACAACAAATGATGTCAGAAGATGTTGGAAATTGATGACGTCGCTTTGAATGCTGCATACTGAACACAAAAGAAGTCCGGAGTTCAAATAAGTTTAAAAACATTGAAGTGGCCGTGTAACAGATGAGTTCTCGTCCGAAACCCTGATACTCCGAAAAAGTATGTCGAGTTTGTACACGAAGTGCGTCCAGTTTTTGCCGTGACCCTCTCTACTCTTTCGCGCATGCTATGCGGGTGATATGATGATACCCTGCCAAGTTTTAACATTTTCAAGATTCATTTTTAGTGATTTTCAATTTCACGGTCATTTACCTCTCTAAAACAATTAGGTAAATGACCGAAAAACAACAAATGATGTCAGAACATGTTGGAAATTGATGACGTCACTTTGAATGCTGCATACTGAACACAAAAGAAGTCCGGAGTTCAGATAAGTTTAAAAAACATTGAAGTGGCCGTGTAACAGATGAGTTCTCGCCCGAAACCCTGATACTCCGAAAGAGTATGTCCAGTTTGTACACGAAGTGCGTCCAGTTTTTGCCGTGACCCTCTCTACTCTTTCGCGCATGCTATGCAGGTGATATGATGTTACCATGCCAAGTTTCAACATTTTCAGGATTCATTTTATAGTGATTTTCAATTTCACGGTCATTTAGCTCTCTAAAACAATTAGGTAAATGACCGAAAAACAACAAATGATGTCAGAACATGTTGGAAATTGATGACGTCGCTTTGAATGCTGCATACTGAACACAAAAGAAGTCCGGAGTTCAAATAAGTTTAAAAAACATTGAAGTGGCCGTCTAACAGATGAGTTCTCGTCCGAAACCCTGATACTCCGAAAGAGTATGTCCAGTTTGTACACGAAGTGCGTCCAGTTTTTGCCGTGACCCTCTCTACTCTTTCACGCATGCTATGCGGGTGATATGATGATACCATGCCAAGTTTCAACATTTTCAGAATTCATTTTGTAGTGATTTTCAATTTCACGATCATTTAGCTCTCTAAAACAATTAGGTAGATGACCGAAAAACAACAAATGATGTCAGAAGATGTTGGAAATTGATGACGTCGCTTTGAATGCTGCATACTGAACACAAAAGAAGTCCGGAGTTCAAATAAGTTTAAAAACATTGAAGTGGCCGTGTAACAGATGAGTTCTCGTCCGAAACCCTGATACTCCGAAAGAGTATGTCCAGTTTGTACACAAAGTGCGTCCAGTTTTTGCCGTGACCCTTTCTACTCTTTCGCGCATGCTATGCGGGTGATATGATGATACCATGCCAAGTTTTAGCATTTTTAGGATTCATTTTGTAGTGATTTTTAATTTCACGGTCATTTAGCTCTCTAAAACAATTAGGTAAATGACCGAAAAACAACAAATGATGTCAGAATATGTTGGAAATTGATGACGTCGCTTTGAATGCTGCATACTGAACACAAAAGAAGTCCGGAGTTCAAATAAGTTTAAAAACATTGAAGTGGCCGTGTAACAGATGAGTTCTCGTCCGAAACCCTGATACTCCGAAAAAGTATGTCGAGTTTGTACACGAAGTGCGTCCAGTTTTTGCCGTGACCCTCTCTACTCTTTCGCGCATGCTATGCGGGTGATATGATGATAATCTGCCAAGTTTTAACATTTTCAAGATTCATTTTTAGTGATTTTCAATTTCACGGTCATTTACCTCTCTAAAACATTTAGGTAAATGACCGAAAAACAACAAATGATGTCAGAACATGTTGGAAATTGATGACGTCACTTTGAATGCTGCATACTGAACACAAAAGAAGTCCGGAGTTCAAATAAGTTTAAAAAACATTGAAGTGGCCGTGTAACAGATGAGTTCTCGTCCGAAACCCTGATACTCCGAAAGAGTATGTCCAGTTTGTACACGAAGTGCGTCCAGTTTTTGCCGTGACCCTCTCTACTCTTTCACGCATGCTATGCGGGTGATATGATGATACCATGCCAAGTTTTAACATTTTCAGGATTCATTTTGTAGTGATTTTCAATTTCACGGTCATTTAGCTCTCTAAAACAATTAGGTAAATGACCGAAAAACAACAAATGATGTCAGAATATGTTGGAAATTGATGACGACGCTTTGAATGCTGCATACTGAACACAAAAGAAGTCCGGAGTTCAAATAAGTTTAAAAAACATTGAAGTGGCCGTGTAACAGATGAGTTCTAGCCCGAAACCCTCATACTCCGAAAGAGTATGTCCAGTTTGTACACGAAGTGCGTCCAGTTTTTGCCGTGACCCTCTCTTCTCTTTCGCGCATGCTATGCAGGTGATATGATGTTACCATGCCAAGTTTCAACATTTTCAGGATTCATTTTATAGTGATTTTCAATTTCACGGTCATTTAGCTCTCTAAAACAATTAGGTAAATGACCGAAAAACAACAAATGATGTCAGAACATGTTGGAAATTGATGACATCGCTTTGAATGCTGCATACTGAACACAAAAGAAGTCCGGAGTTCAAATAAGTTTAAAAAACATTGAAGTGGCCGTCTAACAGATGAGTTCTCGTCCGAAACCCTGATACTCCGAAAGAGTATGTCCAGTTTGTACACGAAGTGCATCCAGTTTTTGCCGTGACCCTCTCTACTCTGTCACGCATGCTATGCGGGTGATATGATGATACCATGCCAAGTTTCAACATTTTCAGAATTCATTTTGTAGTGATTTTCAATTTCACGGTCATTTAGCTCTCTAAAACAATTAGGTAAATGACCGAAAAACAACAAATGATGTCAGAAGATGTTGGAAATTGATGACGTCGCTTTGAATGCTGCATACTGAACACAAAAGAAGTCCGGAGTTCAAATAAGTTTAAAAACATTGAAGTGGCCGTGTAACAGATGAGTTCTCGTCCGAAACCCTGATACTCCGAAAGAGTATGTCCAGTTTGTACACAAAGTGCGTCCAGTTTTTGCCGTGACCCTTTCTACTCTTTCACGCATGCTATGCGGGTGATATGATGATACCATGCCAAGTTTTAGCATTTTCAGGATTCATTTTGTAGTGATTTTTAATTTCACGGTCATTTAGCTCTCTAAAACAATTAGGTAAATGACCGAAAAACAACAAATGATGTCAGAATATGTTGGAAATTGATGACGTCGCTTTGAATGCTGCATACTGAACACAAAAGAAGTCCGGAGTTCAAATAAGTTTAAAAAACATTGAAGTGGCCGTGTAACAGATGAGTTCTAGCCCGAAACCCTCATACTCCGAAAGAGTATGTCCAGTTTGTACACGAAGTGCGTCCAGTTTTTGCCGTGACCCTCTCTTCTCTTTCGCGCATGCTATGCAGGTGATATGATGTTACCATGCCAAGTTTCAACATTTTCAGGATTCATTTTATAGTGATTTTCAATTTCACGGTCATTTAGCTCTCTAAAACAATTAGGTAAATGACCGAAAAACAACAAATGATGTCAGAACATGTTGGAAATTGATGACATCGCTTTGAATGCTGCATACTGAACACAAAAGAAGTCCGGAGTTCAAATAAGTTTAAAAAACATTGAAGTGGCCGTCTAACAGATGAGTTCTCGTCCGAAACCCTGATACTCCGAAAGAGTATGTCCAGTTTGTACACGAAGTGCATCCAGTTTTTGCCGTGACCCTCTCTACTCTGTCACGCATGCTATGCGGGTGATATGATGATACCATGCCAAGTTTCAACATTTTCAGAATTCATTTTGTAGTGATTTTCAATTTCACGGTCATTTAGCTCTCTAAAACAATTAGGTAAATGACCGAAAAACAACAAATGATGTCAGAAGATGTTGGAAATTGATGACGTCGCTTTGAATGCTGCATACTGAACACAAAAGAAGTCCGGAGTTCAAATAAGTTTAAAAACATTGAAGTGGCCGTGTAACAGATGAGTTCTCGTCCGAAACCCTGATACTCCGAAAGAGTATGTCCAGTTTGTACACAAAGTGCGTCCAGTTTTTGCCGTGACCCTTTCTACTCTTTCACGCATGCTATGCGGGTGATATGATGATACCATGCCAAGTTTTAGCATTTTCAGGATTCATTTTGTAGTGATTTTTAATTTCACGGTCATTTAGCTCTCTAAAACAATTAGGTAAATGACCGAAAAACAACAAATGATGTCAGAATATGTTGGAAATTGATGACGTCGCTTTGAATGCTGCATACTGAACACAAAAGAAGTCCGGAGTTCAAATAAGTTTAAAAACATTGAAGTGGCCGTGTAACAGATGAGTTCTCGTCCGAAACCCTGATACTCCGAAAAAGTATGTCGAGTTTGTACACGAAGTGCGTCCAGTTTTTGCCGTGACCCTCCCTACTCTTTCGCGCATGCTATGCGGGTGATATGATGATACCCTGCCAAGTTTTAACATTTTCAAGATTCATTTTTAGTGATTTTCAATTTCACGGTCATTTACCTCTCTAAAACAATTAGGTAAATGACCGAAAAACAACAAATGATGTCAGAACATGTTGGAAATTGATGACGTCACTTTGAATGCTGCATACTGAACACAAAAGAAGTCCGGAGTTCAAATAAGTTTAAAAAACATTGAAGTGGCCGTGTAACAGATGAGTTCTCGTCCGAAACCCTGATACTCCGAAAGAGTATGTCCAGTTTGTACACGAAGTGCGTCCAGTTTTTGCCGTGACCCTCTCTACTCTTTCACGCATGCTATGCGGGTGATATGATGATACCATGCCAAGTTTTAACATTTTCAGGATTCATTTTGTAGTGATTTTCAATTTCACGGTCATTTAGCTCTCTAAAACAATTAGGTAAATGACCGAAAAACAACAAATGATGTCAGAATATGTTGGAAATTGATGACGTCGCTTTGAATGCTGCATACTGAACACAAAAGAAGTCCGGAGTTCAAATAAGTTTAAAAAACATTGAAGTGGCCGTGTAACAGATGAGTTCTAGCCCGAAACCCTGATACTCCGAAAGAGTATGTCCAGTTTGTACACGAAGTGCGTCCAGTTTTTGCCGTGACCCTCTCTTCTCTTTCGCGCATGCTATGCAGGTGATATGATGTTACCATGCCAAGTTTCAACATTTTCAGGATTCATTTTATAGTGATTTTCAATTTCACGGTCATTTAGCTCTCTAAAACAATTAGGTAAATGACCGAAAAACAACAAATGATGTCAGAACATGTTGGAAATTGATGACGTCGCTTTGAATGCTGCATACTGAACACAAAAGAAGTCCGGAGTTCAAATAAGTTTAAAAAACATTGAAGTGGCCGTCTAACAGATGAGTTCTCGTCCGAAACCCTGATACTCCGAAAGAGTATGTCCAGTTTGTACACGAAGTGCGTCCAGTTTTTGCCGTGACCCTCTCTACTCTGTCACGCATGCTATGCGGGTGATATGATGATACCATGCCAAGTTTCAACATTTTCAGAATTCATTTTGTAGTGATTTTCAATTTCACGGTCATTTAGCTCTCTAAAACAATTAGGTAAATGACCGAAAAACAACAAATGATGTCAGAAGATGTTGGAAATTGATGACGTCGCTTTGAATGCTGCATACTGAACACAAAAGAAGTCCGGAGTTCAAATAAGTTTAAAAACATTGAAGTGGCCGTGTAACAGATGAGTTCTCGTCCGAAACCCTGATACTCCGAAAGAGTATGTCCAGTTTGTACACAAAGTGCGTCCAGTTTTTGCCGTGACCCTTTCTACTCTTTCACGCATGCTATGCGGGTGATATGATGATACCATGCCAAGTTTTAGCATTTTCAGGATTCATTTTGTAGTGATTTTTAATTTCACGGTCATTTAGCTCTCTAAAACAATTAGGTAAATGACCGAAAAACAACAAATGATGTCAGAATATGTTGGAAATTGATGACGTCGCTTTGAATGCTGCATACTGAACACAAAAGAAGTCCGGAGTTCAAATAAGTTTAAAAACATTGAAGTGGCCGTG
Source organism: Triticum monococcum (assembly GCA_034509565.1). NCBI lineage: Eukaryota > Viridiplantae > Streptophyta > Magnoliopsida > Poales > Poaceae > Triticum > Triticum monococcum. The sequence goes on along the minus strand of CM067847.1, from coordinate 634,690,579 downwards.
TAACAGATGAGTTCTCGTCCGAAACCCTGATACTCCGAAAAAGTATGTCGAGTTTGTACACGAAGTGCGTCCAGTTTTTGCCGTGACCCTCCCTACTCTTTCGCGCATGCTATGCGGGTGATATGATGATACCCTGCCAAGTTTTAACATTTTCAAGATTCATTTTTAGTGATTTTCAATTTCACGGTCATTTACCTCTCTAAAACAATTAGGTAAATGACCGAAAAACAACAAATGATGTCAGAACATGTTGGAAATTGATGACGTCACTTTGAATGCTGCATACTGAACACAAAAGAAGTCCGGAGTTCAAATAAGTTTAAAAAACATTGAAGTGGCCGTGTAACAGATGAGTTCTCGTCCGAAACCCTGATACTCCGAAAGAGTATGTCCAGTTTGTACACGAAGTGCGTCCAGTTTTTGCCGTGACCCTCTCTACTCTTTCACGCATGCTATGCGGGTGATATGATGATACCATGCCAAGTTTTAACATTTTCAGGATTCATTTTGTAGTGATTTTCAATTTCACGGTCATTTAGCTCTCTAAAACAATTAGGTAAATGACCGAAAAACAACAAATGATGTCAGAATATGTTGGAAATTGATGACGTCGCTTTGAATGCTGCATACTGAACACAAAAGAAGTCCGGAGTTCAAATAAGTTTAAAAAACATTGAAGTGGCCGTGTAACAGATGAGTTCTAGCCCGAAACCCTGATACTCCGAAAGAGTATGTCCAGTTTGTACACGAAGTGCGTCCAGTTTTTGCCGTGACCCTCTCTTCTCTTTCGCGCATGCTATGCAGGTGATATGATGTTACCATGCCAAGTTTCAACATTTTCAGGATTCATTTTATAGTGATTTTCAATTTCACGGTCATTTAGCTCTCTAAAACAATTAGGTAAATGACCGAAAAACAACAAATGATGTCAGAACATGTTGGAAATTGATGACGTCGCTTTGAATGCTGCATACTGAACACAAAAGAAGTCCGGAGTTCAAATAAGTTTAAAAAACATTGAAGTGGCCGTCTAACAGATGAGTTCTCGTCCGAAACCCTGATACTCCGAAAGAGTATGTCCAGTTTGTACACGAAGTGCGTCCAGTTTTTGCCGTGACCCTCTCTACTCTTTCACGCATGCTATGCGGGTGATATGATGATACCATGCCAAGTTTCAACATTTTCAGAATTCATTTTGTAGTGATTTTCAATTTCACGGTCATTTAGCTCTCTAAAACAATTAGGTAAATGACCGAAAAACAACAAATGATGTCAGAAGATGTTGGAAATTGATGACGTCGCTTTGAATGCTGCATACTGAACACAAAAGAAGTCCGGAGTTCAAATAAGTTTAAAAAACATTGAAGTGGCCGTCTAACAGATGAGTTCTCGTCCGAAACCCTGATACTCCGAAAGAGTATGTCCAGTTTGTACACGAAGTGCGTCCAGTTTTTGCCGTGACCCTCTCTACTCTTTCACGCATGCTATGCGGGTGATATGATGATACCATGCCAAGTTTCAACATTTTCAGGATTCATTTTGTAGTGATTTTCAATTTCACGGTCATTTAGCTCTCTAAAACAATTAGGTAAATGATCGAAAAACAACAAATGATGTCAGAACATGTTGGAAATTGATGACGTCGCTTTGAATGCTCCATACTGAACACAAAAGAAGTCCGGAGTTCAAATAAATTTAAAAAACATTGAAGTGGCCGTGTAACAGATGAGTTCTCGTCCGAAACCCTGATACTCCGAAAGAGTATGTCCAGTTTGTACACGAAGTGCGTCCAGTTTTTGCCGTGACCCTCTCTTCTCTTTCGCGCATGCTATGCAGGTGATATGATGTTACCATGCCAAGTTTCAACATTTTCAGGATTCATTTTATAGTGATTTTCAATTTCACGGTCATTTAGCTCTCTAAAACAATTAGGTAAATGACCGAAAAACAACAAATGATGTCAGAATATGTTGGAAATTGATGACATCGCTTTGAATGCTGCATACTGAACACAAAAGAAGTTCGGAGTTCAAATAAGTTTAAAAAACATTGAAGTGGCCGTCTAACAGATGAGTTCTCATCCGAAACCCTGATACTCCGAAAGAGTATGTCCAGTTTGTACACGAAGTGCATCCAGTTTTTGCCGTGACCCTCTCTACTCTGTCACGCATGCTATGCGGGTGATATGATGATACCATGCCAAGTTTCAACATTTTCAGAATTCATTTTGTAGTGATTTTCAATTTCACGGTCATTTAGCTCTCTAAAACAATTAGGTAAATGACCGAAAAACAACAAATGATGTCAGAAGATGTTGGAAATTGATGACGTCGCTTTGAATGCTGCATACTGAACACAAAAGAAGTCCGGAGTTCAAATAAGTTTAAAAACATTGAAGTGGCCGTGTAACAGATGAGTTCTCGTCCGAAACCCTGATACTCCGAAAGAGTATGTCCAGTTTGTACACAAAGTGCGTCCAGTTTTTGCCGTGACCCTTTCTACTCTTTCACGCATGCTATGCGGGTGATATGATGATACCATGCCAAGTTTTAGCATTTTCAAGATTCATTTTGTAGTGATTTTTAATTTCACGGTCATTTAGCTCTCTTAAACAATTAGGTAAATGACCGAAAAACAACAAATGATGTCAGAATATGTTGGAAATTGATGACGTCGCTTTGAATGCTGCATACTGAACACAAAAGAAGTCCGGAGTTCAAATAAGTTTAAAAACATTGAAGTGGCCGTGTAACAGATGAGTTCTCGTCCGAAACCCTGATACTCCGAAAAAGTATGTCGAGTTTGTACACGAAGTGCGTCCAGTTTTTGCCGTGACCCTCTCTACTCTTTCGCGCATGCTATGCGGGTGATATGATGATACCCTGCCAAGTTTTAACATTTTCAATATTCATTTTTAGTGATTTTCAATTTCATGGTCATTTACCTCTCTAAAACAATTAGTTAAATGACCGAAAAACAACAAATGATGTCAGAACATGTTGGAAATTGATGACGTCACTTTGAATGCTGCATACTGAACACAAAAGAAGTCCGGAGTTCAAATAAGTTTAAAAAACATTGAAGTGGCCGTGTAACAGATGAGTTCTCGTCCGAAACCCTGATACTCCGAAAGAGTATGTCCAGTTTGTACACGAAGTGCGTCCAGTTTTTGCCGTGACCCTCTCTACTCTTTCACGCATGCTATGCGGGTGATATGATGATACCATGCCAAGTTTTAACATTTTCAGGATTCATTTTGTAGTGATTTTCAATTTCACGGTCATTTAGCTCTCTAAAACAATTAGGTAAATGACCGAAAAACAACAAATGATGTCAGAATATGTTGGAAATTGATGACGTCGCTTTGAATGCTGCATACTGAACACAAAAGAAGTCCGGAGTTCAAATAAGTTTAAAAAACATTGAAGTGGCCGTGTAACAGATGAGTTCTAGCCCGAAACCCTGATACTCCGAAAGAGTATGTCCAGTTTGTACACGAAGTGCGTCCAGTTTTTGCCGTGACCCTCTCTTCTCTTTCGCGCATGCTATGCAGGTGATATGATGTTACCATGCCAAGTTTCAACATTTTCAGGATTCATTTTATAGTGATTTTCAATTTCACGGTCATTTAGCTCTCTAAAACAATTAGGTAAATGACGGAAAAACAACAAATGATGTCAGAACATGTTGGAAATTGATGACGTCGCTTTGAATGCTGCATACTGAACACAAAAGAAGTCCGTTGTTCAAATAAGTTTAAAAAACATTGAAGTGGCCGTCTAACAGATGAGTTCTCGTCCGAAACCCTGATACTCCGAAAGAGTATGTCCAGTTTGTACACGAAGTGCGTCCAGTTTTTGCCGTGACCCTCTCTACTCTTTCACGCATGCTATGCGGGTGATGTGATGATACCATGCCAAGTTTCAACATTTTCAGAATTCATTTTGTAGTGATTTTCAATTTCACGGTCATTTAGCTCTCTAAAACAATTAGGTAAATGACTGAAAAACAACAAATGATGTCAGAAGATGTTGGAAATTGATGACGTCGCTTTGAATGCTGCATACTGAACACAAAAGAAGTCCGGAGTTCAAATAAGTTTAAAAACATTGAAGTGGCCGTGTAACAGATGAGTTCTCGTCCGAAACCCTGATACTCCGAAAGAGTATGTCCAGTTTGTACACAAAGTGCGTCCAGTTTTTGCCGTGACCCTTTCTACTCTTTCGCGCATGCTATGCGGGTGATATGATGATACCATGCCAAGTTTTAGCATTTTCAGGATTCATTTTGTAGTGATTTTCAATTTCACGGTCATTTAGCTCTCTAAAACAATTAGGTAAATGACCGAAAAACAACAAATGATGTCAGAAGATGTTGGAAATTGATGACGTCGCTTTGAATGCTGCATACTGAACACAAAAGAAGTCCGGAGTTCAAATAAGTTTAAAAACATTGAAGTGGCCGTGTAACAGATGAGTTCTCGTCCGAAACCCTGATACTCCGAAAGAGTATGTCCAGTTTGTACACAAAGTGCGTCCAGTTTTTGCCGTGACCCTTTCTACTCTTTCGCGCATGCTATGCGGGTGATATGATGATACCATGCCAAGTTTTAGCATTTTCAGGATTCATTTTGTAGTGATTTTTAATTTCACGGTCATTTAGCTCTCTAAAACAATTAGGTAAATGACTGAAAAACAACAAATGATGTCAAAATATGTTGGAAATTGATGACGTCGCTTTGAATGCTGCATACTGAACACAAAAGAAGTCCGGAGTTCAAATAAGTTTAAAAACATTGAAGTGGCCGTGTAACAGATGAGTTCTCGTCCGAAACCCTGATACTCCGAAAAAGTATGTCGAGTTTGTACACGAAGTGCGTCCAGTTTTTGCCGTGACCCTCTCTACTCTTTCGCGCATGCTATGCGGGTGATATGATGATACCCTGCCAAGTTTTAACATTTTCAAGATTCATTTTTAGTGATTTTCAATTTCACGGTCATTTACCTCTCTAAAACAATTAGGTAAATGACCGAAAAACAACAAATGATGTCAGAACATGTTGGAAATTGATGACGTCACTTTGAATGCTGCATACTGAACACAAAAGAAGTCCGGAGTTCAAATAAGTTTAAAAAACATTGAAGTGGCCGTGTAACAGATGAGTTCTCGTCCGAAACACTGATACTCCGAAAGAGTATGTCCAGTTTGTACACGAAGTGCGTCCAGTTTTTGCCGTGACCCTCTCTACTCTTTCACGCATGCTATGCGGGTGATATGATGATACCATGCCAAGTTTTAACATTTTCAGGATTCATTTTGTAGTGATTTTCAATTTCACGGTCATTTAGCTCTCTAAAACAATTAGGTAAATGACCGAAAAACAACAAATGATGTCAGAATATGTTGGAAATTGATGACGTCGCTTTGAATGCTGCATACTGAACACAAAAGAAGTCCGGAGTTCAAATAAGTTTAAAAAACATTGAAGTGGCCGTGTAACAGATGAGTTCTAGCCCGAAACCCTGATACTCCGAAAGAGTATGTCCAGTTTGTACACGAAGTGCGTCCAGTTTTTGCCGTGACCCTCTCTACTCTTTCGCGCATGCTATGCAGGTGATATGATGTTACCATGCCAAGTTTCAACATTTTCAGGATTCATTTTATAGTGATTTTAAATTTCACGGTCATTTAGCTCTCTAAAACAATTAGGTAAATGACCGAAAAACAACAAATGATGTCAGAAGATGTTGGAAATTGATGACGTCGCTTTGAATGCTGCATACTGAACACAAAAGAAGTCTGGAGTTCAAATAAGTTTAAAAACATTGAAGTGGCCGTGTAACAGATGAGTTCTCGTCCGAAACCCTGATACTCCGAAAGAGTATGTCCAGTTTGTACACAAAGTGCGTCCAGTTTTTGCCGTGACCCTTTCTACTCTTTCGCGCATGCTATGCGGGTGATATGATGATACCATGCCAAGTTTTAGCATTTTCAGGATTCATTTTGTAGTGATTTTTAATTTCACGGTCATTTAGCTCTCTAAAACAATTAGGTAAATGACCGAAAAACAACAAATGATGTCAGAATATGTTGGAAATTGATGACGTCGCTTTGAATGCTGCATACTGAACACAAAAGAAGTCCGGAGTTCAAATAAGTTTAAAAACATTAAAGTGGCCGTGTAACAGATGAGTTCTCGTCCGAAACCCTGATACTCCGAAAAAGTATGTCGAGTTTGTACACGAAGTGCGTCCAGTTTTTGCCGTGACCCTCTCTACTCTTTCGCGCATGCTATGCAGGTGATATGATGTTACCATGCCAAGTTTCAACATTTTCAGGATTCATTTTATAGTGATTTTCAATTTCACGGTCATTTAGCTCTCTAAAACAATTAGGTAAATGACCGAAAAACAACAAATGATGTCAGAACATGTTGGAAATTGATGACGTCGCTTTGAATGTTGCATACTGAACACAAAAGAAGTCCGGAGTTCAAATAAGTTTAAAAAACATTGAAGTGGCCGTCTAACAGATGAGTTCTCGTCCGAAACCCTGATACTCCGAAAGAGTATGTCCAGTTTGTACACGAAGTGCGTCCAGTTTTTGCCGTGACCCTCTCTACTCTTTCACGCATGCTATGCGGGTGATGTGATGATACCATGCCAAGTTTCAACATTTTCAGAATTCATTTTGTAGTGATTTTCAATTTCACGGTCATTTAGCTCTCTAAAACAATTAGGTAAATGACTGAAAAACAACAAATGATGTCAGAAGATGTTGGAAATTGATGACGTCGCTTTGAATGCTGCATACTGAACACAAAAGAAGTCCGGAGTTCAAATAAGTTTAAAAACATTGAAGTGGCCGTGTAACAGATGAGTTCTCGTCCGAAACCCTGATACTCCGAAAGAGTATGTCCAGTTTGTACACAAAGTGCGTCCAGTTTTTGCCGTGACCCTTTCTACTCTTTCGCGCATGCTATGCGGGTGATATGATGATACCATGCCAAGTTTTAGCATTTTCAGGATTCATTTTGTAGTGATTTTCAATTTCACGGTCATTTAGCTCTCTAAAACAATTAGGTAAATGACCGAAAAACAACAAATGATGTCAGAAGATGTTGGAAATTGATGACGTCGCTTTGAATGCTGCATACTGAACACAAAAGAAGTCCGGAGTTCAAATAAGTTTAAAAACATTGAAGTGGCCGTGTAACAGATGAGTTCTCGTCCGAAACCCTGATACTCCGAAAGAGTATGTCCAGTTTGTACACAAAGTGCGTCCAGTTTTTGCCGTGACCCTTTCTACTCTTTCGCGCATGCTATGCGGGTGATATGATGATACCATGCCAAGTTTTAGCATTTTCAGGATTCATTTTGTAGTGATTTTTAATTTCACGGTCATTTAGCTCTCTAAAACAATTAGGTAAATGACTGAAAAACAACAAATGATGTCAGAATATGTTGGAAATTGATGACGTCGCTTTGAATGCTGCATACTGAACACAAAAGAAGTCCGGAGTTCAAATAAGTTTAAAAACATTGAAGTGGCCGTGTAACAGATGAGTTCTCGTCCGAAACCCTGATACTCCGAAAAAGTATGTCGAGTTTGTACACGAAGTGCGTCCAGTTTTTGCCGTGACCCTCTCTACTCTTTCGCGCATGCTATGCGGGTGATATGATGATACCCTGCCAAGTTTTAACATTTTCAAGATTCATTTTTAGTGATTTTCAATTTCACGGTCATTTACCTCTCTAAAACAATTAGGTAAATGACCGAAAAACAACAAATGATGTCAGAACATGTTGGAAATTGATGACGTCACTTTGAATGCTGCATACTGAACACAAAAGAAGTCCGGAGTTCAAATAAGTTTAAAAAACATTGAAGTGGCCGTGTAACAGATGAGTTCTCGTCCGAAACACTGATACTCCGAAAGAGTATGTCCAGTTTGTACACGAAGTGCGTCCAGTTTTTGCCGTGACCCTCTCTACTCTTTCACGCATGCTATGCGGGTGATATGATGATACCATGCCAAGTTTTAACATTTTCAGGATTCATTTTGTAGTGATTTTCAATTTCACGGTCATTTAGCTCTCTAAAACAATTAGGTAAATGACCGAAAAACAACAAATGATGTCAGAATATGTTGGAAATTGATGACGTCGCTTTGAATGCTGCATACTGAACACAAAAGAAGTCCGGAGTTCAAATAAGTTTAAAAAACATTGAAGTGGCCGTGTAACAGATGAGTTCTAGCCCGAAACCCTGATACTCCGAAAGAGTATGTCCAGTTTGTACACGAAGTGCGTCCAGTTTTTGCCGTGACCCTCTCTACTCTTTCGCGCATGCTATGCAGGTGATATGATGTTACCATGCCAAGTTTCAACATTTTCAGGATTCATTTTATAGTGATTTTAAATTTCACGGTCATTTAGCTCTCTAAAACAATTAGGTAAATGACCGAAAAACAACAAATGATGTCAGAAGATGTTGGAAATTGATGACGTCGCTTTGAATGCTGCATACTGAACACAAAAGAAGTCTGGAGTTCAAATAAGTTTAAAAACATTGAAGTGGCCGTGTAACAGACGAGTTCTCGTCCGAAACCCTGATACTCCGAAAGAGTATGTCCAGTTTGTACACAAAGTGCGTCCAGTTTTTGCCGTGACCCTTTCTACTCTTTCGCGCATGCTATGCGGGTGATATGATGATACCATGCCAAGTTTTAGCATTTTCAGGATTCATTTTGTAGTGATTTTTAATTTCACGGTCATTTAGCTCTCTAAAACAATTAGGTAAATGACCGAAAAACAACAAATGATGTCAGAATATGTTGGAAATTGATGACGTCGCTTTGAATGCTGCATACTGAACACAAAAGAAGTCCGGAGTTCAAATAAGTTTAAAAACATTAAAGTGGCCATGTAACAGATGAGTTCTCGTCCGAAACCCTGATACTCCGAAAAAGTATGTCGAGTTTGTACACGAAGTGCGTCCAGTTTTTGCCGTGACCCTCTCTACTCTTTCGCGCATGCTATGCGGGTGATATGATGATACCCTGCCAAGTTTTAACATTTTCAAGATTCATTTTTAGTGATTTTCAATTTCACGGTCATTTACCTCTCTAAAACAATTAGGTAAATGACCGAAAAACAACAAATGATGTCACAACATGTTGGAAATTGATGACGTCACTTTGAATGCTGCATACTGAACACAAAAGAAGTCCGGAGTTCAAATAAGTTTAAAAAACATTGAAGTGGCCGTGTAAGAGATGAGTTCTCGTCCGAAACACTGATACTCCGAAAGAGTATGTCCAGTTTGTACACGAAGTGCGTCCAGTTTTTGCCGTGACCCTCTCTACTCTTTCACGCATGCTATGCGGGTGATATGATGATACCATGCCAAGTTTTAACATTTTCAGGATTCATTTTGTAGTGATTTTCAATTTCACGGTCATTTAGCTCTCTAAAACAATTAGGTAAATGACCGAAAAACAACAAATGATGTCAGAATATGTTGGAAATTGATGACGTCGCTTTGAATGCTGCATACTGAACACAAAAGAAGTCCGGAGTTCAAATAAGTTTAAAAAACATTGAAGTGGCCGTGTAACAGATGAGTTCTAGCCCGAAACCCTGATACTCCGAAAGAGTATGTCCAGTTTGTACACGAAGTGCGTCCAGTTTTTGCCGTGACCCTCTCTACTCTTTCGCGCATGCTATGCAGGTGATATGATGTTACCATGCCAAGTTTCAACATTTTCAGGATTCATTTTATAGTGATTTTAAATTTCACGGTCATTTAGCTCTCTAAAACAATTAGGTAAATGACCGAAAAACAACAAATGATGTCAGAAGATGTTGGAAATTGATGACGTCGCTTTGAATGCTGCATACTGAACACAAAAGAAGTCCGGAGTTCAAATAAGTTTAAAAACATTGAAGTGGCCGTGTAACAGATGAGTTCTCGTCCGAAACCCTGATACTCCGAAAGAGTATGTCCAGTTTGTACACAAAGTGCGTCCAGTTTTTGCCGTGACCCTTTCTACTCTTTCGCGCATGCTATGCGGGTGATATGATGATACCATGCCAAGTTTTAGCATTTTCAGGATTCATTTTGTAGTGATTTTTAATTTCACGGTCATTTAGCTCTCTAAAACAATTAGGTAAATGACCGAAAAACAACAAATGATGTCAGAATATGTTGGAAATTGATGACGTCGCTTTGAATGCTGCATACTGAACACAAAAGAAGTCCGGAGTTCAAATAAGTTTAAAAACATTGAAGTGGCCGTGTAACAGATGAGTTCTCGTCCGAAACCCTGATACTCCGAAAAAGTATGTCGAGTTTGTACACGAAGTGCGTCCAGTTTTTGCCGTGACCCTCTCTACTCTTTCGCGCATGCTATGCGGGTGATATGATGATACCCTGCCAAGTTTTAACATTTTCAAGATTCATTTTTAGTGATTTTCAATTTCACGGTCATTTACCTCTCTAAAACAATTAGGTAAATGACCGAAAAACAACAAATGATGTCACAACATGTTGGAAATTGATGACGTCACTTTGAATGCTGCATACTGAACACAAAAGAAGTCCGGAGTTCAAATAAGTTTAAAAAACATTGAAGTGGCCGTGTAACAGATGAGTTCTCGTCCGAAACCCTGATACTCTGAAAGAGTATGTCCAGTTTGTACACGAAGTGCGTCCAGTTTTTGCCGTGACCCTCTCTACTCTTTCACGCATGCTATGCGGGTGATATGATGATACCATGCCAAGTTTCAACATTTTCAGAATTCATTTTGTAGTGATTTTCAATTTCACGGTCATTTAGCTCTCTAAAACAATTAGGTAAATGACCGAAAAACAACAAATGATGTCAGAAGATGTTGGAAATTGATGACGTCGCTTTGAATGCTGCATACTGAACACAAAAGAAGTCCGGAGTTCAAATAAGTTTAAAAACATTGAAGTGGCCGTGTAACAGATGAGTTCTCGTCCGAAACCCTGATACTCCGAAAGAGTATGTCCAGTTTGTACACAAAGTGCGTCCAGTTTTTGCCGTGACCCTTTCTACTCTTTCGCGCATGCTATGCGGGTGATATGATGATACCATGCCAAGTTTTAGCATTTTCAGGATTCATTTTGTAGTGATTTTTAATTTCACGGTCATTTAGCTCTCTAAAACAATTAGGTAAATGACTGAAAAACAACAAATGATGTCAGAATATGTTGGAAATTGATGACGTCGCTTTGAATGCTGCATACTGAACACAAAAGAAGTCCGGAGTTCAAATAAGTTTAAAAACATTGAAGTGGCCGTGTAACAGATGAGTTCTCGTCCGAAACCCTGATACTCCGAAAAAGTATGTCGAGTTTGTACACGAAGTGCGTCCAGTTTTTGCCGTGACCCTCTCTACTCTTTCGCGCATGCTATGCGGGTGATATGATGATACCCTGCCAAGTTTTAACATTTTCAAGATTCATTTTTAGTGATTTTCAATTTCACGGTAATTTACCTCTCTAAAACAATTAGGTAAATGACCGAAAAACAACAAATGATGTCAGAACATGTTGGAAATTGATGACGTCACTTTGAATGCTGCATACTGAACACAAAAGAAGTCCGGAGTTCAAATAAGTTTAAAAAACATTGAAGTGGCCGTGTAACAGATGAGTTCTCGTCCGAAACACTGATACTCCGAAAGAGTATGTCCAGTTTGTACACGAAGTGCGTCCAGTTTTTGCCGTGACCCTCTCTACTCTTTCACGCATGCTATGCGGGTGATATGATGATACCATGCCAAGTTTTAACATTTTCACGATTCATTTTGTAGTGATTTTCAATTTCACGGTCATTTAGCTCTCTAAAACAATTAGGTAAATGACCGAAAAACAACAAATGATGTCAGAATATGTTGGAAATTGATGACGTCGCTTTGAATGCTGCATACTGAACACAAAAGAAGTCCGGAGTTCAAATAAGTTTAAAAAACATTGAAGTGGCCGTGTAACAGATGAGTTCTAGCCCGAAACCCTGATACTCCGAAAGAGTATGTCCAGTTTGTACACGAAGTGCGTCCAGTTTTTGCCGTGACCCTCTCTACTCTTTCGCGCATGCTATGCAGGTGATATGATGTTACCATGCCAAGTTTCAACATTTTCAGGATTCATTTTATAGTGATTTTAAATTTCACGGTCATTTAGCTCTCTAAAACAATTAGGTAAATGACCGAAAAACAACAAATGATGTCAGAAGATGTTGGAAATTGATGACGTCGCTTTGAATGCTGCATACTGAACACAAAAGAAGTCTGGAGTTCAAATAAGTTTAAAAACATTGAAGTGGCCGTGTAACAGATGAGTTCTCGTCCGAAACCCTGATACTCCGAAAGAGTATGTCCAGTTTGTACACAAAGTGCGTCCAGTTTTTGCCGTGACCCTTTCTACTCTTTCGCGCATGCTATGCGGGTGATATGATGATACCATGCCAAGTTTTAGCATTTTCAGGATTCATTTTGTAGTGATTTTTAATTTCACGGTCATTTAGCTCTCTAAAACAATTAGGTAAATGACCGAAAAACAACAAATGATGTCAGAATATGTTGGAAATTGATGACGTCGCTTTGAATGCTGCATACTGAACACAAAAGAAGTCCGGAGTTCAAATAAGTTTAAAAACATTGAAGTGGCCGTGTAACAGATGAGTTCTCGTCCGAAACCCTGATACTCCGAAAAAGTATGTCGAGTTTGTACACGAAGTGCGTCCAGTTTTTGCCGTGACCCTCTCTACTCTTTCGCGCATGCTATGCGGGTGATATGATGATACCCTGCCAAGTTTTAACATTTTCAAGATTCATTTTTAGTGATTTTCAATTTCACGGTCATTTACCTCTCTAAAACAATTAGGTAAATGACCGAAAAACAACAAATGATGTCACAACATGTTGGAAATTGATGACGTCACTTTGAATGCTGCATACTGAACACAAAAGAAGTCCGGAGTTCAAATAAGTTTAAAAAACATTGAAGTGGCCGTGTAACAGATGAGTTCTCGTCCGAAACCCTGATACTCTGAAAGAGTATGTCCAGTTTGTACACGAAGTGCGTCCAGTTTTTGCCGTGACCCTCTCTACTCTTTCACGCATGCTATGCGGGTGATATGATGATACCATGCCAAGTTTTAACATTTTCAGGATTCATTTTGTAGTGATTTTCAATTTCACGGTCATTTAGCTCTTTAAAACAATTAGGTAAATGACCGAAAACAACAAATGATGTCAGAATATGTTGGAAATTGATGACGTCGCTTTGAATGCTGCATACTGAACACAAAAGAAGTCCGGAGTTCAAATAAATTTAAAAACATTGAAGTGGCCGTGTAACAGATGAGTTCTCGTCCGAAACCCTGATACTCCGAAAGAGTATGTCCAGTTTGTACACGAAGTGCGTCCAGTTTTTGCCGTGACCCTTTCTACTCTTTCGCGCATGCTATGCGGGTGATATGATGATACCATGCCAAGTTTTAGCATTTTCAGGATTCATTTTGTAGTGATTTTTAATTTCACGGTCATTTAGCTCTCTAAAACAATTAGGTAAATGACCGAAAAACAACAAATGATGTCAGAACATGTTGGAAATTGATGACATCGCTTTGAATGCTGCATACTGAACACAAAAGAAGTCCGGAGTTCAAATAAGTTTAAAAAACATTGAAGTGGCCGTCTAACAGATGAGTTCTCGTCCGAAACCCTGATACTCCGAAAGAGTATGTCCAGTTTGTACACGAAGTGCGTCCAGTTTTTGCCGTGACCCTCTCTACTCTTTCACGCATGCTATGCGGGTGATATGATGATACCATGCCAAGTTTCAACATTTTCAGAATTCATTTTGTAGTGATTTTCAATTTCACGGTCATTTAGCTCTCTAAAACAATTAGGTAAATGACCGAAAAACAACAAATGATGTCAGAAGATGTTGGAAATTGATGACGTCGCTTTGAATGCTGCATACTGAACACAAAAGAAGTCCGGAGTTCAAATAAGTTTAAAAACATTGAAGTGGCCGTGTAACAGATGAGTTCTCGTCCGAAACCCTGATACTCCGAAAAAGTATGTCGAGTTTGTACACGAAGTGCGTCCAGTTTTTGCCGTGACCCTCTCTACTCTTTCGCGCATGCTATGCGGGTGATATGATGATACCCTGCCAAGTTTTAACATTTTCAAGATTCATTTTTAGTGATTTTCAATTTCACGGTCATTTACCTCTCTAAAACAATTAGGTAAATGACCGAAAAACAACAAATGATGTCAGAACATGTTGGAAATTGATGACGTCACTTTGAATGCTGCATACTGAACACAAAAGAAGTCCGGAGTTCAAATAAGTTTAAAAAACATTGAAGTGGCCGTGTAACAGATGAGTTCTCGTCCGAAACCCTGATACTCCGAAAGAGTATGTCCAGTTTGTACACGAAGTGCGTCCAGTTTTTGCCGTGACCCTCTCTACTCTTTCACGCATGCTATGCGGGTGATATGATGATACCATGCCAAGTTTTAACATTTTCAGGATTCATTTTGTAGTGATTTTCAATTTCACGGTCATTTAGCTCTCTAAAACAATTAGGTAAATGACCGAAAAACAACAAATGATGTCAGAATATGTTGGAAATTGATGACGTCGCTTTGAATGCTGCATACTGAACACAAAAGAAGTCCGGAGTTCAAATAAGTTTAAAAAACATTGAAGTGGCCGTGTAACAGATGAGTTCTAGCCCGAAACCCTGATACTCCGAAAGAGTATGTCCAGTTTGTACACGAAGTGCGTCCAGTTTTTGCCGTGACCCTCTCTACTCTTTCGCGCATGCTATTCAGGTGATATGATGTTACCATGCCAAGTTTCAACATTTTCAGGATTCATTTTATAGTGATTTTCAATTTCACGGTCATTTAGCTCTCTAAAACAATTAGGTAAATGACCAAAAAACAACAAATGATGTCAGAACATGTTGGAAATTGATGACGTCGCTTTGAATGCTGCATACTGAACACAAAAGAAGTCCGGAGTTCAAATAAGTTTAAAAAACATTGAAGTGGCCGTCTAACAGATGAGTTCTCGTCCGAAACCCTGATACTCCGAAAGAGTATGTCCAGTTTGTACACAAAGTGCGTCCAGTTTTTGCCGTGACCCTTTCTACTCTTTCGCGCATGCTATGCGGGTGATATGATGATACCATGCCAAGTTTCAACATTTTCAGAATTCTTTTTGTAGTGATTTTCAATTTCACGGTCATTTAGCTCTCTAAAACAATTAGGTAAATGACCGAAAAACAACAAATGATGTCAGAAGATGTTGGAAATTGATGACGTCGCTTTGAATGCTGCATACTGAACACGAAAGAAGTCCGGAGTTCAAATAAGTTTAAAAACATTGAAGTGGCCGTGTAACAGATGAGTTCTCGTCCGAAACCCTGATACTCCGAAAGAGTATGTCCAGTTTGTACACAAAGTGCGTCCAGTTTTTGCCGTGACCCTTTCTACTCTTTCGCGCATGCTATACGGGTGATATGATGATACCCTGCCAAGTTTTAACATTTTCAAGATTCATTTTTAGTGATTTTCAATTTCACGGTCATTTACCTCTCTAAAACAATTAGGTAGATGACCGAAAAACAACAAATGATGTGAGAACATGTTGGAAATTGATGACGTCACTTTGAATGCTGCATACTGAACACAAAAGAAGTCCGGAGTTCAAACAAGTTTAAAAAACATTGAAGTGGCCGTGTAACAGATGAGTTCTCGTCCGAAACCCTGATACTCCGAAAGAGTATGTCCAGTTTGTACACGAAGTGCGTCCAGTTTTTGCCGTGACCCTCTCTACTCTTTCACGCATGCTATGCGGGTGATATGATGATACCATGCCAAGTTTTAACATTTTCAGGATTCATTTTGTAGTGATTTTCAATTTCACGGTCATTTAGCTCTCTAAAACAATTAGGTAAATGACCGAAAAACAACAAATGATGTCAGAATATGTTGGAAATTGATGACGTCGCTTTGAATGCTGCATACTGAACACAAAAGAAGTCCGGAGTTCAAATAAGTTTAAAAAACATTGAAGTGGCCGTGTAACAGATGAGTTCTAGCCCGAAACCCTGATACTCCGAAAGAGTATGTCCAGTTTTTGCCTTGACCCTCTCTACTCTTTCACGCATGCTATGCGGGTGATATGATGATACCATGCCAAGTTTCAACATTTTCAGAATTCTTTTTGTAGTGATTTTCAATTTCACGGTCATTTAGCTCTCTAAAACAATTAGGTAAATGACCGAAAAACAACAAATGATGTCAGAAGATGTTGGAAATTGATGACGTCGCTTTGAATGCTGCATACTGAACACAAAAGAAGTCCGGAGTTCAAATAAGTTTAAAAACATTGAAGTGGCCGTGTAACAGATGAGTTCTCGTCCGAAACCCTGATACTCCGAAAGAGTATGTCCAGTTTGTACACAAAGTGCGTCCAGTTTTTGCCGTGACCCTTTCTACTCTTTCGCGCACGCTATGCGGGTGATATGATGATACCATGCCAAGTTTTAACATTTTCAGGATTCATTTTGTAGTGATTTTGAATTTCACGGTCATTTAGCTCTCTAAAACAATTAGGTAAATGACCGAAAAACAACAAATGATGTCAGAATATGTTGGAAATTGATGACGTCACTTTGAATGCTGCATACTGAACACAAAAGAAGTCCGGAGTTCAAATAAGTTTAAAAACATTGAAGTGGCCGTGTAACAGATGAGTTCTCGTCCGAAACCCTGATACTCCGAAAAAGTATGTCGAGTTTGTACACGAAGTGCGTCCAGTTTTTGCCGTGACCCTCTCTACTCTTTCGCGCATGCTATGCGGGTGATATGATGATACCCTGCCAAGTTTTAACATTTTCAAGATTCATTTTTAGTGATTTTCAATTTCATGGTCATTTACCTCTCTAAAACAATTAGGTAAATGACCAAAAAACAACAAATGATGTCAGAACATGTTGGAAATTGATGACGTCACTTTGAATGCTGCATACTGAACACAAAAGAAGTCCGGAGTTCAAATAAGTTTAAAAAACATTGAAGTGGCCGTGTAACAGATGAGTTCTCGTCCGAAACCCTGATACTCCGAAAGAGTATGTCCAGTTTGTACACAAAGTGCGTCCAGTTTTTGCCGTGACCCTTTCTACTCTTTCGCGCACGCTATGCGGGTGATATGATGATACCATGCCAAGTTTCAACATTTTCAGGATTCATTTTGTAGTGATTTTCAATTTCACGGTCATTTAGCTCTCTAAAACAATTAGGTAAATGACCGAAAAACAACAAATGATGTCAGAATATGTTGGAAATTGATGACGTCGCTTTGAATGCTGCATACTGAACACAAAAGAAGTCCGGAGTTCAAATAAGTTTAAAAACATTGAAGTGGCCGTGTAACAGTTGAGTTCTCGTCCGAAACCCTGATACTCCGAAAGAGTATGTCCAGTTTGTACACGAAGTGCGTCCAGTTTTTGCCGTGACCCTTTCTACTCTTTCGCGCATGCTATGCGGGTGATATGATGATACCATGCCAAGTTTTAACATTTTCAGGATTCATTTTGTAGTGATTTTTAATTTCACGGTCATTTAGCTCTCTAAAACAATTAGGTAAATGACCGAAAAACAACAAATGATGTCAGAACATGTTGGAAATTGATGACGTCACTTTGAATGCTGCATACTGAACACAAAAGAAGTCCGGAGTTCAAATAAGTTTCAAAAACATTGAAGTGGCCGTGTAACAGATGAGTTCTCGTCCGAAACCCTGATACTCCGAAAGAGTATGTCCAGTTTGTACACGAAGTGCGTCGAGTTTTTGCCGTGACCCTCTCTACTCTTTCACGCATGCTATGCGGGTGATATGATGATACCATGCCAAGTTTCAACATTTTCAGGATTCATTTTGTAGTGATTTTCAATTTCACGGTCATTTAGCTCTCTAAAACAATTAGGTAAATGACCAAAAACAACAAATGATGTCAGAACATGTTGGAAATTGATGACGTCGCTTTGAATGCTCCATACTGAACACAAAAGAAGTCCGGAGTTCAAATAAATTTAAAAAACATTGAAGTGGCCGTGTAACAGATGAGTTCTCGTCCGAAACCCTGATACTCCGAAAGAGTATGTCCAGTTTGTACACGAAGTGCGTCCAGTTTTTGCCGTGACCCTCTCTTCTCTTTCGCGCATGCTATGCGGGTGATATGATGTTACCATGCCAAGTTTTAACATTTCCAGGATTCATTTTGTAGTGATTTTCAATTTCACGGTCATTTAGCTCTCTAAAACAATTAGGTAAATGACCGAAAAACAACAAATGATGTCAGAACATGTTGGAAATTGATGACGTCGCTTTGAATGCCGCATACTAAACACAAAAGAAGTCCGGAGTTCAAATAAGTTTAAAAAACATTGAAGTGGCCGTGTAACAGATGAGTTCTCGCCCGAAACCCTGATACTTCGAAAGAGTATGTCCAGTTTGTACACGAAGTGCGTCCAGTTTTTGCCGTGACCCTCTCTACTCTTTCGCGCATGCTATGCAGGTGATATGATGTTACCATGCCAAGTTTCAACATTTTCAGGATTCATTTTGTAGTGATTTTCAATTTCACGGTCATTTAGCTCTCTAAAACAATTAGGTAAATGACAGAAAAACAACAAATGATGTCAGAACATGTTGGAAATTGATGACGTCGCTTTGAATGCTGCATACTGAAGACAAAAGAAGTCCGGAGTTCAAATAAGTTTAAAAAACATTGAAGTGGTCGTCTAACAGATGAGTTCTCGTCCGAAACCCTGATACTCCGAAAGAGTATGTCAAGTTTGTACACGAAGTGCGTCCAGTTTTTGCCGTGACCCTCTCTACTCTTTCACAAATGCTATGCGGGTGATATGATGATACCATGCCAAGTTTCAACATTTTCAGGATTCATTTTGTAGTGATTTTCAATTTCACGGTCATTTAGCTCTCTAAAACAATTAGGTAAATGACCGAAAAACAACAAATGATGTCAGAATATGTTGGAAATTGATGATGTCGCTTTGAATGCTGCATACTGAACACAAAAGAAGTCCGGAGTTCAAATAAGTTTAAAAACTTTGAAGTGGCCGTGTAACAGATGAGTTCTCGTCCGAAACCCTAATACTCCGAAAGAGTATGTCCAGTTTGTACACAAAGTGCGTCCAGTTTTTGCCATGACCCTTTCTACTCTTTCGCGCATGCTATGCGGGTGATATGATGATACCATGCCAAGTTTTAACATTTTCAGGATTCATTTTGTAGTGATTTTTAATTTCACGGTCATTTAGCTCTCTAAAACAATTAGGTAAATGACCGAAAAACAACTAATGATGTCAGAATATGTTGGAAATTGATGACGTCGCTTTGAATGCTGCATACTGAACACAAAAGAAGTCCGGAGTTCAAATAAGTTTAAAAACATTGAAGTGGCCGTGTAACAGATGAGTTCTCGTCCGAAACCCTGATACTCCGAAAGAGTATGTCCAGTTTGTACACGAAGTGCGTCCAGTTTTTGCCGTGACCCTCTCTACTCTTTCACGCGTGCTATGCGGGTGATATGATGATACCATGCCAAGTTTCAACATTTTTAGGATTCATTTTGTAGTGATTTTCAATTTCACGGTCATTTAGCTCTCTAAAACAATTAGGTAAATGACCGAAAAACAACAAATGATGTCAGAACATGTTGGAAATTGATGACGTCGCTTTGAATGCCGCATACTAAACACAAAAGAAGTCCGGAGTTCAAATAAGTTTAAAAAACATTGAAGTGGCCGTGTAACAGATGAGTTCTCGCCCGAAACCCTGATACTTCGAAAGAGTATGTCCAGTTTGTACACGAAGTGCGTCCAGTTTTTGCCGTGACCCTCTCTACTCTTTCGCGCATGCTATGCAGGTGATATGATGTTACCATGCCAAGTTTCAACATTTTCAGGATTCATTTTGTAGTGATTTTCAATTTCACGGTCATTTAGCTCTCTAAAACAATTAGGTAAATGACAGAAAAACAACAAATGATGTCAGAACATGTTGGAAATTGATGACGTCGCTTTGAATGCTGCATACTGAAGACAAAAGAAGTCCGGAGTTCAAATAAGTTTAAAAAACATTGAAGTGGTCGTCTAACAGATGAGTTCTCGTCCGAAACCCTGATACTCCGAAAGAGTATGTCAAGTTTGTACACGAAGTGCGTCCAGTTTTTGCCGTGACCCTCTCTACTCTTTCACAAATGCTATGCGGGTGATATGATGATACCATGCCAAGTTTCAACATTTTCAGGATTCATTTTGTAGTGATTTTCAATTTCACGGTCATTTAGCTCTCTAAAACAATTAGGTAAATGACCGAAAAACAACAAATGATGTCAGAATATGTTGGAAATTGATGATGTCGCTTTGAATGCTGCATACTGAACACAAAAGAAGTCCGGAGTTCAAATAAGTTTAAAAACTTTGAAGTGGCCGTGTAACAGATGAGTTCTCGTCCGAAACCCTAATACTCCGAAAGAGTATGTCCAGTTTGTACACAAAGTGCGTCCAGTTTTTGCCATGACCCTTTCTACTCTTTCGCGCATGCTATGCGGGTGATATGATGATACCATGCCAAGTTTTAACATTTTCAGGATTCATTTTGTAGTGATTTTTAATTTCACGGTCATTTAGCTCTCTAAAACAATTAGGTAAATGACCGAAAAACAACTAATGATGTCAGAATATGTTGGAAATTGATGACGTCGCTTTGAATGCTGCATACTGAACACAAAAGAAGTCCGGAGTTCAAATAAGTTTAAAAACATTGAAGTGGCCGTGTAACAGTTGAGTTCTCGTCCGAAACCCTGATACTCCGAAAGAGTATGTCCAGTTTGTACACGAAGTGCGTCCAGTTTTTGCCGTGACCCTTTCTACTCTTTCGCGCATGCTATGCGGGTGATATGATGATACCATGCCAAGTTTTAACATTTTCAGGATTCATTTTGTAGTGATTTTTAATTTCACGGTCATTTAGCTCTCTAAAACAATTAGGTAAATGACCGAAAAACAACAAATGATGTCAGAACATGTTGGAAATTGATGACGTCACTTTGAATGCTGCATACTGAACACAAAAGAAGTCCGGAGTTCAAATAAGTTTCAAAAACATTGAAGTGGCCGTGTAACAGATGAGTTCTCGTCCGAAACCCTGATACTCCGAAAGAGTATGTCCAGTTTGTACACGAAGTGTGTCGAGTTTTTGCCGTGACCCTCTCTACTCTTTCACGCATGCTATGCGGGTGATATGATGATACCATGCCAAGTTTCAACATTTTCAGGATTCATTTTGTAGTGATTTTCAATTTCACGGTCATTTAGCTCTCTAAAACAATTAGGTAAATGACCAAAAACAACAAATGATGTCAGAACATGTTGGAAATTGATGACGTCGCTTTGAATGCTCCATACTGAACACAAAAGAAGTCCGGAGTTCAAATAAATTTAAAAAACATTGAAGTGGCCGTGTAACAGATGAGTTCTCGTCCGAAACCCTGATACTCCGAAAGAGTATGTCCAGTTTGTACACGAAGTGCGTCCAGTTTTTGCCGTGACCCTCTCTTCTCTTTCGCGCATGCTATGCGGGTGATATGATGTTACCATGCCAAGTTTTAATCCAGGATTCATTTTGTAGTGATTTTCAATTTCACGGTCATTTAGCTCTCTAAAACAATTAGGTAAATGACCGAAAAACAACAAATGATGTCAGAACATGTTGGAAATTGATGACGTCGCTTTGAATGCCGCATACTAAACACAAAAGAAGTCCGGAGTTCAAATAAATTTAAAAAACATTGAAGTGGCCGTGTAACAGATGAGTTCTCGCCCGAAACCCTGATACTTCGAAAGAGTATGTCCAGTTTGTACACGAAGTGCGTCCAGTTTTTGCCGTGACCCTCTCTACTCTTTCGCGCATGCTATGCAGGTGATATGATGTTACCATGCCAAGTTTCAACATTTTCAGGATTCATTTTGTAGTGATTTTCAATTTCACGGTCATTTAGCTCTCTAAAACAATTAGGTAAATGACAGAAAAACAACAAATGATGTCAGAACATGTTGGAAATTGATGACGTCGCTTTGAATGCTGCATACTGAAGACAAAAGAAGTCCGGAGTTCAAATAAGTTTAAAAAACATTGAAGTGGTCGTCTAACAGATGAGTTCTCGTCCGAAACCCTGATACTCCGAAAGAGTATGTCAAGTTTGTACACGAAGTGCGTCCAGTTTTTGCCGTGACCCTCTCTACTCTTTCACAAATGCTATGCGGGTGATATGATGATACCATGCCAAGTTTCAACATTTTCAGGATTCATTTTGTAGTGATTTTCAATTTCACGGTCATTTAGCTCTCTAAAACAATTAGGTAAATGACCGAAAAACAACAAATGATGTCAGAATATGTTGGAAATTGATGATGTCGCTTTGAATGCTGCATACTGAACACAAAAGAAGTCCGGAGTTCAAATAAGTTTAAAAACTTTGAAGTGGCCGTGTAACAGATGAGTTCTCGTCCGAAACCCTAATACTCCGAAAGAGTATGTCCAGTTTGTACACAAAGTGCGTCCAGTTTTTGCCATGACCCTTTCTACTCTTTCGCGCATGCTATGCGGGTGATATGATGATACCATGCCAAGTTTTAACATTTTCAGGATTCATTTTGTAGTGATTTTTAATTTCACGGTCATTTAGCTCTCTAAAACAATTAGGTAAATGACCGAAAAACAACTAATGATGTCAGAATATGTTGGAAATTGATGACGTCGCTTTGAATGCTGCATACTGAACACAAAAGAAGTCCGGAGTTCAAATAAGTTTAAAAACATTGAAGTGGCCGTGTAACAGATGAGTTCTCGTCCGAAACCCTGATACT
Organism: Triticum monococcum; assembly: GCA_034509565.1. Lineage (NCBI taxonomy): Eukaryota > Viridiplantae > Streptophyta > Magnoliopsida > Poales > Poaceae > Triticum > Triticum monococcum. The sequence continues at coordinate 634,667,567 of CM067847.1, read as the reverse complement.
CCGAAAAAGTATGTCGAGTTTGTACACGAAGTGCGTCCAGTTTTTGCTGTGACCCTCTCTACTCTTTCGCGCATGCTATGCAGGTGATATGATGTTACCATGCCAAGTTTCAACATTTTCAGGATTCATTTTGTAGTGATTTTCAATTTCACGGTCATTTAGCTCTCTAAAACAATTAGGTAAATGACAGAAAAACAACAAATGATGTCAGAACATGTTGGAAATTGATGACGTTGCTTTGAATGCTGCATACTGAAGACAAAAGAAGTCCGGAGTTCAAATAAGTTTAAAAAACATTGAAGTGGCCATCTAACAGATGAGTTCTCGTCCGAAACCCTGATACTCCGAAAGAGTATGTCCAGTTTGTACACGAAGTGCGTCCAGTTTTTGCCGTGACCCTCTCTACTCTTTCACGCATGCTATGCGGGTGATATGGTGATACCATGCCAAGTTTCAACATTTTCAGAATTCATTTTGTAGTGATTTTCAATTTCACGGTCATTTTGCTCTCTAAAACAATTAGGTAAATGACCGAAAAACGACAAATGATGTCAGAAGATGTTGGAAATTGATGACGTCGCTTTGAATGCTGCATACTGAACACAAAAGAAGTCCGGAGTTCAAATAAGTGGCCGTGTAACAGATGAGTTCTCGTCCGAAACCCTGATACTCCGAAAGAGTATGTCCAGTTTGTACACGAAGTGCGTCCAGTTTTTGCCGTGACCCTTTCTACTCTTTCGCGCATGCTATGCGGGTGATATGATGATACCCTGCCAAGTTTTAACATTTTCAAGATTCATTTTTAGTGATTTTCAATTTCACGGTCATTTACCTCTCTAAAACAATTAGGTAAATGACCGAAAAACAACAAATGATGTCAGAACATGTTGGAAATTGATGACGTCACTTTGAATGCTGCATACTGAACACAAAAGAAGTCCGGAGTTCAAATAAGTTTCAAAAACATTGAAGTGGCCGTGTAACAGATGAGTTCTCGTCCGAAACCCTGATACTCTGAAAAAGTATGTCGAGTTTGTACACGAAGTGCGTCCAGTTTTTGCCGTGACCCTCTCTACTCTTTCGCGCATGCTATGCAGGTGATATGATGTTACCATGCCAAGTTTCAACATTTTCAGGATTCATTTTTTAGTGAATTTCAATTTCACGGTCATTTAGCTCTCTAAAACAATTAGGTAAATGACAGAAAAACAACAAATGATGTCAGAACATGTTGGAAATTGATGACGTCGCTTTGAATGCTGCATACTGAAGACAAAAGAAGTCCGGAGTTCAAATAAGTTTAAAAAACATTGAAGTGGCCGTCTAACAGATGAGTTCTCGTCCGAAACCCTGATACTCCGAAAGAGTATGTCCAGTTTGTACACGAAGTGCGTCCAGTTTTTGCCGTGACCCTCTCTATTCTTTCACGCATGCTATGCGGGTGATATGATGATACCATGCCAAGTTTCAACATTTTCAGAATTCATTTTGTAGTGATTTTCAATTTCACGGTCATTTAGCTCTCTAAAACAATTAGGTAAATGACCGAAAAACAACAAATGATGTCAGAAGATGTTGGAAATTGATGACGTCGCTTTGAATGCTGCATACTGAACACAAAAGAAGTCCGGAGTTCAAATAAGTTTCAAAAACATTGAAGTGGCCGTGTAACAGATGAGTTCTCGTCCGAAACCCTGATACTCTGAAAAAGTATGTCGAGTTTGTACACGAAGTGCGTCCAGTTTTTGCCGTGACCCTCTCTACTCTTTCGCGCATGCTATGTAGGTGATATGATGTTACCATGCCAAGTTTCAACATTTTCAGGATTCATTTTATAGTGATTTTCAATTTCACGGTCATTTAGCTCTCTAAAACAATTAGGTAAATGACCGAAAAACAACAAATGATGTCAGAACATGTTGGAAATTGATGACGTCGCTTTGAATGCTGCATACTGAACACAAAAGAAGTCCGGAGTTCAAATAAGTTTAAAAAACATTGAAGTGGCCGTCTAACAGATGAGTTCTCGTCCGAAACCCTGATACTCCGTAAGAGTATGTCCAGTTTGTACACGAAGTGCGTCCAGTTTTTGCCATGACCCTCTCTACTCTTTCACGCATGCTATGCGGGTGATATGATGATACCATGCCAAGTTTCAACATTTTCAGAATTCATTTTGTAGTGATTTTCAATTTCACGGTCATTTAGCTCTCTAAAACAATTAGGTAAATGACCGAAAAACAACAAATGATGTCAGAAGATGTTGGAAATTGATGACGTCGCTTTGAATGCTGCATACTGAACACAAAAGAAGTCCGGAGTTCAAATAAGTTTAAAAACATTGAAGTGGCCGCGTAACAGATGAGTTCTCGTCCGAAACCCTGATACTCCGAAAGAGTATGTCCAGTTTGTACACAAAGTGCGTCCAGTTTTTTCCGTGACCCTTTCTACTCTTTCGCGCATGCTATGCGGGTGATATGATGATACCATGCCAAGTTTTAACATTTTCAGGATTCATTTTGTAGTGATTTTTAATTTCACGGTCATTTAGCTCTCTAAAACAATTAGGTAAATGACCGAAAAACAACAAATGATGTCAGAATATGTTGGAAATTGATGACGTCGCTTTGAATGCTGCATACTGAACACAAAAGAAGTCCGGAGTTCAAATAAGTTTAAAAACATTGAAGTGGCCGTGTAACAGATGAGTTCTCGTCCGAAACCCTGATACTCCGAAAGAGTATGTCCAGTTTGTACACGAAGTGCGTCCAGTTTTTGCCGTGACCCTTTCTACTCTTTCGCGCATGCTATGCAGGTGATATGATGATACCATGCCAAGTTTTAACATTTTCAGGATTCATTTTGTAGTGATTTTTAATTTCACGGTCATTTAGCTCTCTAAAACAATTAGGTAAATGACCGAAAAACAACAAATGATGTCAGAACATGTTGGAAATTGATGACGTCACTTTGAATGCTGCATACTGAACACAAAAGAAGTCCGGAGTTCAAATAAGTTTCAAAAACATTGAAGTCGCCGTGTAACAGATGAGTTCTCGTCCGAAACCCTGATACTCCGAAAGAGTATGTCCAGTTTGTACACGAAGTGCGTCCAGTTTTTGCTGTGACCCTCTCTACTCTTTCACGCATGCTATGCGGGTGATATGATGATACCATGCCAAGTTTCAACATTTTCAGGATTCATTTTGTAGTGATTTTCAATTTCACGGTCATTTAGCTCTCTAAAACAATTAGGTAAATGACCGAAAAACAACAAATGATGTCAGAATATGTTGGAAATTGATGACGTCGCTTTGAATGCTGCATACTGAACACAAAAGAAGTCCGGAGTTCAAATAAGTTTAAAAACATTGAAGTGGCCGTGTAACAGATGAGTTCTCGTCCGAAACCCTGATACTCCGAAAGAGTATGTCCAGTTTGTACACGAAGTGCGTCCAGTTTTTGCCGTGACCCTCTCTACTCTTTCGCGCATGCTATGCGGGTGATATGATGATAACATGCCAAGTTTTAACATTTTCAGGATTCATTTTGTAGTGATTTTTAATTTCACGGTCATTTAGCTCTCTAAAACAATTAGGTAAATGACCGAAAAACAACAAATGATGTCAGAATATGTTGGAAATTGATGACGTCGCTTTGAATGCGGCATACTGAACACAAAAGAAGTCCGGAGTTCAAACAAGTTTCAAAAACATTGAAGTCGCCGTGTAACAGATGAGTTCTCGTCCGAAACCCTGATACTCCGAAAGAGTATGTCCAGTTTGTACACGAAGTGCGTCCAGTTTTTGCCTTGACCCTCTCTACTCTTTCACGCATGCTATGCGGGTGATATGATGATACCATGCCAAGTTTCAACATTTTCAGGATTCATTTTGTAGTGATTTTCAATTTCACGGTCATTTAGCTCTCTAAAACAATTAGGTAAATGACCGAAAAACAACAAATGATGTCAGAACATGTTGGAAATTGATGACGTCGCTTTGAATGCTGCATACTGAACACAAAAGAAGTCCGGAGTTCAAATAAGTTTAAAAACATTGAAGTGGCCGTGTAACAGATGAGTTCTCGTCCGAAACCCTGATACTCCGAAAGAGTATGTCCAGTTTGTACACAAAGTGCGTCCAGTTTTTGCCGTGACCCTTTCTACTCTTTCGCGCAAGCTATGCGGGTGATATGATGATACCATGCCAAGTTTTAACATTTTCAGGATTCATTTTGTAGTGATTTTTAATTTCACGGTCATTTAGCTCTCTAAAACAATTAGGTAAATGACCGAAAAACAACAAATGATGTCAGAATATGTTGGAAATTGATGACGTCGCTTTGAATGCTGCATACTGAACACAAAAGAAGTCCGGAGTTCAAATAAGTTTAAAAACATTGAAGTGGCCGTGTAACAGATTAGTTCTCGTCCGAAACCCTGATACTCCGAAAAAGTATGTCATGTTTGTTCACGAAGTGCGTCCAGTTTTTGCTGTGACCCTCTCTACTCTTTCGCGCATGCTATGCAGGTGATATGATGTTACCATGCCAAGTTTCAACATTTTTAGGATTCATTTTGTAGTGATTTTCAATTTCACGGTCATTTAGCTCTCTAAAACAATTAGGTAAATGACAGAAAAACAACAAATGATGTCAGAACATGTTGGAAATTGATGACGTCGCTTTGAATGCTGCATACTGAAGACAAAAGAAGTACGGAGTTCAAATAAGTTTAAAAAACATTGAAGTGGCCGTCTAACAGATGAGTTCTCGTCCGAAACCCTGATACTCCGAAAGAGTATGTCCAGTTTGTACACGAAGTGCGTCCAGTTTTTGCCGTGACCCTCTCTACTCTTTCACGCATGCTATGCGGGTGATATGATGATACCATGCCAAGTTTCAACATTTTCAGAATTCATTTTGTAGTGATTTTCAATTTCACGGTCATTTTGCTCTCTAAAACAATTAGGTAAATGACCGAAAAACAACAAATGATGTCAGAAGATGTTGGAAATTGATGACGTCGCTTTGAATGCTGCATACTGAACACAAAAGAAGTCCGGAGTTCAAATAAGTTTAAAAACATTGAAGTGGCCGTGTAACAGATGAGTTCTCGTCCGAAACCCTGATACTCCGAAAGAGTATGTCCAGTTTGTACACAAAGTGCGTCCAGTTTTTGCCGTGACCCTTTCTACACTTTCGCGCATGCTATGCGGGTGATATGATGATACCATGCCAAGTTTTAACATTTTCAGGATTCGTTTTGTAGTGATTTTTAATTTCACGGTCATTTAGCTCTCTAAAACAATTAGGTAAATGACCGAAAAACAACAAATGATGTCAGAATATGTTGGAAATTGATGATGTCGCTTTGAATGCTGCATACTGAACACAAAAGAAGTCCGGAGTTCAAATAAGTTTCAAAAAAATTGAAGTGGCCGTGTAACAGATGAGTTCTCGTCCGAAACCCTGATACTCCGAAAGAGTATGTCCAGTTTGTACACGAAGTGCGTCGAGTTTTTGCCGTGACCCTCTCTACTCTTTCGCGCATGCTATGCGGGTGATATGATGATACCCTGCCAAGTTTTAACATTTTCAATATTCATTTTTAGTGATTTTCAATTTCACGGTCATTTAGCTCTCTAAAACAATTAGGTAAATGACAGAAAAACAACAAATGATGTCAGAACATGTTGGAAATTGATGACGTCGCTTTGAATGCTGCATACTGAAGACAAAAGAAGTCCGGAGTTCAAATAAGTTTAAAAAACATTGAAGTGGCCGTCTAACAGATGAGTTCTCGTCCGAAACCCTGATACTCCGAAAGAGTATGTCCAGTTTGTACACGAAGTGCGTCCAGTTTTTGCCGTGACCCTCTCTACTCTTTCACGCATGCTATGCGGGTGATATGATGATACCATGCCAAGTTTCAACATTTTCAGAATTCATTTTGTAGTGATTTTCAATTTCACGGTCATTTAGCTCTCTAAAACAATTAGGTAAATGACCGAAAAACAACAAATGATGTCAGAAGATGTTGGAAATTGATGACGTCGCTTTGAATGCTGCATACTGAACACAAAAGAAGTCCGGAGTTCAAATAAGTTTAAAAACATTGAAGTGGCCGTGTAACAGATGAGTTCTCGTCCGAAACCCTGATACTCCGAAAGAGTATGTCCAGTTTGTACACGAAGTGCGTCCAGTTTTTGCCGTGACCCTCTCTACTCTTTCGCGCATGCTATGCGGGTGATATGATGATACCATGCCAAGTTTTAACATTTTCAGGATTCATTTTGTAGTGATTTTTAATTTCACGGTCATTTAGCTCTCTAAAACAATTAGGTAAATGACCGAAAAACAACAAATGATGTCAGAATATGTTGGAAATTGATGACGTCGCTTTGAATGCGGCATACTGAACACAAAAGAAGTCCGGAGTTCAAATAAGTTTCAAAAACATTGAAGTCGCCGTGTAACAGATGAGTTCTCGTCCGAAACCCTGATACTCCGAAAGAGTATGTCCAGTTTGTACAAGAAGTGCGTCCAGTTTTTGCCTTGACCCTCTCTACTCTTTCACGCATGCTATGCGGGTGATATGATGATACCATGCCAAGTTTCAACATTTTCAGGATTCATTTTGTAGTGATTTTCAATTTCACGGTCATTTAGCTCTCTAAAACAATTAGGTAAATGACCGAAAAACAACAAATGATGTCAGAACATGTTGGAAATTGATGACGCCGCTTTGAATGCTGCATACTGAACACAAAAGAAGTCCGGAGTTCAAATAAGTTTAAAAACATTGAAGTGGCCGTGTAACAGATGAGTTCTCGTCCGAAACCCTGATACTCCGAAAGAGTATGTCCAGTTTGTACACAAAGTGCGTCCAGTTTTTGCCGTGACCCTTTCTACTCTTTCGCGCAAGCTATGCGGGTGATATGATGATACCATGCCAAGTTTTAACATTTTCAGGATTCATTTTGTAGTGATTTTTAATTTCACGGTCATTTAGCTCTCTAAAACAATTAGGTAAATGACCGAAAAACAACAAATGATGTCAGAATATGTTGGAAATTGATGACGTCGCTTTGAATGCTGCATACTGAACACAAAAGAAGTCCGGAGTTCAAATAAGTTTAAAAACATTGAAGTGGCCGTGTAACAGATGAGTTCTCGTCCGAAACCCTGATACTCCGAAAAAGTATGTCGAGTTTGTTCACGAAGTGCGTCCAGTTTTTGCTGTGACCCTGTCTACTCTTTCGCGCATGCTATGCAGGTGATATGATGTTACCATGCCAAGTTTCAACATTTTCAGGATTCATTTTGTAGTGATTTTCAATTTCACGGTCATTTAGCTCTCTAAAACAATTAGGTAAATGACAGAAAAACAACAAATGATGTCAGAACATGTTGGAAATTGATGACGTCGCTTTGAATGCTGCATACTGAAGACAAAAGAAGTCCGGAGTTCAAATAAGTTTAAAAAACATTGAAGTGGCCGTCTAACAGATGAGTTCTCGTCCGAAACCCTGATACTCCGAAAGAGTATGTCCAGTTTGTACACGAAGTGCGTCCAGTTTTTGCCGTGACCCTCTCTACTCTTTCACGCATGCTATGCGGGTGATATGATGATACGATGCCAAGTTTCAACATTTTCAGAATTCATTTTGTAGTGATTTTCAATTTCACGGTCATTTTGCTCTCTAAAACAATTAGGTAAATGACCGAAAAACAACAAATGATGTCAGAAGATGTTGGAAATTGATGACGTCGCTTTGAATGCTGCATACTGAACACAAAAGAAGTCCGGAGTTCATATAAGTTCAAAAACATTGAAGTGGCCGTGTAACAGATGAGTTCTCGTCCGAAACCCTGATACTCCGAAAGAGTATGTCCAGTTTGTACACAAAGTGCGTCCAGTTTTTGCCGTGACCCTTTCTACTCTTTCGCGCATGCTATGCGGGTGATATGATGATACCATGCCAAGTTTTAACATTTTCAGGATTCGTTTTGTAGTGATTTTTAATTTCACGGTCATTTAGCTCTCTAAAACAATTAGGTAAATGACCGAAAAACAACAAATGATGTCAGAATATGTTGGAAATTGATGATGTCGCTTTGAATGCTGCATACTGAACACAAAAGAAGTCCGGAGTTCAAATAAGTTTCAAAAACATTGAAGTGGCCGTGTAACAGATGAGTTCTTGTCTGAAACCCTGATACTCCGAAAGAGTATGTCCAGTTTGTACACGAAGTGCGTCGAGTTTTTGCCGTGACCCTCTCTACTCTTTCGCGCATGCTATGCGGGTGATATGATGATACCCTGCCAAGTTTTAACATTTTCAATATTCATTTTTAGTGATTTTCAATTTCACGGTCATTTAGCTCTCTAAAACAATTAGGTAAATGATAGAAAAACAACAAATGATGTCAGAACATGTTGGAAATTGATGACGTCGCTTTGAATGCTGCATACTGAAGACAAAAGAAGGCCGGAGTTCAAATAAGTTTAAAAAACATTGAAGTGGCCGTCTAACAGATGAGTTCTCGTCCGAAACCCTGATACTCCGAAAGAGTATGTCCAGTTTGTACACGAAGTGCGTCCAGTTTTTGCCGTGACCCTCTCTACTCTTTCACGCATGCTATGCGGGTGATATGATGATACCATGCCAAGTTTCAACATTTTCAGAATTCATTTTGTAGTGATTTTCAATTTCACGGTCATTTAGCTCTCTAAAACAATTAGGTAAATGACCGAAAAACAACAAATGATGTCAGAAGATGTTGGAAATTGATGACGTCGCTTTGAATGCTGCATACTGAACACAAAAGAAGTCCGGAGTTCAAATAAGTTTAAAAACATTGAAGTGGCCGTGTAACAGATGAGTTCTCGTCCGAAACCCTGATACTCCGAAAGAGTATGTCCAGTTTGTACACAAAGTGCGTCCAGTTTTTGCCGTGACCCTTTCTACTCTTTCGCGCATGCTATGCGGGTGATATGATGATACCATGCCAAGTTTTAACATTTTCAGGATTCATTTTGTAGTGATTTTTAATTTCACGGTCATTTAGCTCTCTAAAACAATTAGGTAAATGACCGAAAAACAACAAATGATGTCAGAATATGTTGGAAATTGATGACGTCGCTTTGAATGCTGCATACTGAACACAAAAGAAGTCCGGTGTTCAAATAAGTTTAAAAACATTGAAGTGGCCGTGTAACAGATGAGTTCTCGTCCGAAACCCTGATACTCCAAAAAAGTATGTCGAGTTTGTACACGAAGTGCGTCCAGTTTTTGCCGTGACCCTCTCTACTCTTTCGCGCATGCTATGCGGGTGATATGATGATACCCTGCCAAGTTTTAACATTTTCAAGATTCATTTTTAGTGATTTTCAATTTCACGGTCATTTACCTCTCTAAAACAATTAGGTAAATGACCGAAAAACAACAAATGATGTCAGAACATGTTGGAAATTGATGACGTCACTTTGAATGCTGCATACTGAACACAAAAGAAGTCCGGAGTTCAAATAAGTTTAAAAAACATTGAAGTGGTCGTGTAACAGATGAGTTCTCGTCCGAAACCCTGATACTCCGAAAGAGTATGTCCAGTTTGTACACGAAGTGCGTATAGTGTTTGCCGTGACCCTCTCTACTCTTTCACGCATGCTATGCGGGTGATATGATGATACCATGCCAAGTTTCAACATTTTCAGGATTCATTTTGTAGTGATTTTCAATTTCACAGTCATTTAGCTCTCTAAAACAATTAGGTAAATGACCGAAAAACAACAAATGATGTCAGAATATGTTGGAAATTGATGACGTCGCTTTGAATGCTGCATACTGAACACAAAAGAAGTCCGGAGTTCAAATAAGTTTAAAAACATTGAAGTGGCCGTGTAACAGATGAGTTCTCGTCCGAAACCCTGATACTCCGAAAGAGTATGTCCAGTTTGTACACGAAGTGCGTCCAGTTTTTGCCGTGACCCTTTCTACTCTTTCGCGCATGCTATGCGGGTGATATGATGATACCATGCCAAGTTTTAACATTTTCAGGATTCATTTTGTAGTGATTTTTAATTTCACGGTCATTTAGCTCTCTAAAACAATTAGGTAAATGACCGAAAAACAACAAATGATGTCAGAACATGTTGGAAATTGATGACGTCACTTTGAATGCTGCATACTGAACACAAAAGAAGTCCGGAGTTCAAATAAGTTTCAAAAACATTGAAGTCGCCGTGTAACAGATGAGTTCTCGTCCGAAACCCTGATACTCCGAAAGAGTATGTCCAGTTTGTACACGAAGTGCGTCGAGTTTTTGCCGTGACCCTCTCTACTCTTTCGCGCATGCTATGCGGGTGATATGATGATACCCTGCCAAGTTTTAACATTTTCAAGATTCATTTTTAGTGATTTTCAATTTCACGGTCATTTAGCTCTCTAAAACAATTAGGTAAATGACAGAAAAACAACAAATGATGTCAGAACATGTTGGAAATTGATGACGTCGCTTTGAATGCTGCATACTGAAGACAAAAGAAGCGCGGAGTTCAAATAAGTTTAAAAAACATTGAAGTGGACGTCTAACAGATGAGTTCTCGTCCGAAACCCTGATACTCCGAAAGAGTATGTCCAGTTTGTACACGAAGTGCGTCCAGTTTTTGCCGTGACCCTCTCTACTCTTTCACGCATGCTATGCGGGTGATATGGTGATACCATGCCAAGTTTCAACATTTTCAGAATTCATTTTGTAGTGATTTTCAATTTCACGGTCATTTAGCTCTCTAAAACAATTAGGTAAATGACCGAAAAACAACAAATGATGTCAGAAGATGTTGGAAATTGATGACGTCGCTTTGAATGCTGCATACTGAACACAAAAGAAGTCCGGAGTTCAAATAAGTTTAAAAACATTGAAGTGGCCGTGTAACAGATGAGTTCTCGTCCGAAACCCTGATACTCCGAAAGAGTATGTCCAGTTTGTACACAAAGTGCGTCCAGTTTTTGCCGTGACCGTTTCTACTCTTTCGCGCATGCTATGCGGGTGATATGATGATACCATGCCAAGTTTTAACATTTTCAGGATTCATTTTGTAGTGATTTTTAATTTCACGGTCATTTAGCTCTCTAAAACAATTAGGTAAATGACCGAAAAACAACAAATGATGTCAGAATATGTTGGAAATTGATGACGTCGCTTTGAATGCTGCATACTGAACACAAAAGAAGTCCGGAGTTCAAATAAGTTTAAAAACATTGAAGTGGCCGTGTAACAGATGAGTTCTCGTCCGAAACCCTGATACTCCAAAAAAGTATGTCGAGTTTTACACGAAGTGCGTCCAGTTTTTGCCGTGACCCTCTCTACTCTTTCGCGCATGCTATGCGGGTGATATGATGATACCCTGCCAAGTTTTAACATTTTCAAGATTCATTTTTAGTGATTTTCAATTTCACGGTCATTTACCTCTCTAAAACAATTAGGTAAATGACCGAAAAACAACAAATGATGTCAGAACATGTTGGAAATTGATGACGTCACTTTGAATGCTGCATACTGAACACAAAAGAAGTCCGGAGTTCAAATAAGTTTAAAAAACATTGAAGTGGCCGTGTAACAGATGAGTTCTCGTCCGAAACCCTGATACTCCGAAAGAGTATGTCCAGTTTGTACACGAAGTGCGTACAGTTTTTGCCGTGACCCTCTCTACTCTTTCACGCATGCTATGCGGGTGATATGATGATACCATGCCAAGTTTCAACATTTTCAGGATTCATTTTGTAGTGATTTTCAATTTCACGGTCATTTAGCTCTCTAAAACAATTAGGTAAATGACCGAAAAACAACAAATGATGTCAGAACATGTTGGAAATTGATGACGTCGCTTTGAATGCTGCATACTGAACACAAAAGAAGTCCGGAGTTCAAATAAGTTTAAAAACATTGAAGTGGCCGTGTAACAGATGAGTTCTCGTCCGAAACCCTGATACTCCGAAAGAGTATGTCCAGTTTGTACACAAAGTGCGTCCAGTTTTTGCCATGACCCTTTCTACTCTTTCGCGCATGCTATGCGGGTGATATGATGATACCATGCCAAGTTTTAACATTTTTAGGATTCATTTTGTAGTGATTTTTAATTTCACGGTCATTTAGCTCTCTAAAACAATTAGGTAAATGACCGAAAAACAACAAATGATGTCAGAACATGTTGGAAATTGATGACGTCGCTTTGAATGCTGCATACTGAACACAAAAGAAGTCCGGAGTTCAAATAAGTTTAAAAAACATTGAAGTGGTCGTGTAACAGATGAGTTCTCGTCCGAAACCCTAATACTCCGAAAGAGTATGTCCAGTTTGTACACGAAGTGCGTATAGTTTTTGCCGTGACCCTCTCTACTCTTTCACGCATGCTATGCGGGTGATATGATGATACCATGCCAAGTTTCAACATTTTCAGGATTCATTTTGTAGTGATTTTCAATTTCACAGTCATTTAGCTCTCTAAAACAATTAGGTAAATGACCGAAAAACAACAAATGATGTCAGAATATGTTGGAAATTGATGACGTCGCTTTGAATGCTGCATACTGAACACAAAAGAAGTCCGGAGTTCAAATAAGTTTAAAAACATTGAAGTGGCCGTGTAACAGATGAGTTCTCGTCCGAAACCCTGATACTCCGAAAGAGTATGTCCAGTTTGTACACGAAGTGCGTCCAGTTTTTGCCGTGACCCTTTCTACTCTTTCGCGCATGCTATGCGGGTGATATGATGATACCATGCCAAGTTTTAACATTTTCAGGATTCATTTTGTAGTGATTTTTAATTTCACGGTCATTTAGCTCTCTAAAACAATTAGGTAAATGACCGAAAAACAACAAATGATGTCAGAACATGTTGGAAATTGATGACGTCACTTTGAATGCTGCATACTGAACACAAAAGAAGTCCGGAGTTCAAATAAGTTTCAAAAACATTGAAGTCGCCGTGTAACAGATGAGTTCTCGTCCGAAACCCTGATACTCCGAAAGAGTATGTCCAGTTTGTACACGAAGTGCGTCGAGTTTTTGCCGTGACCCTCTCTACTCTTTCGCGCATGCTATGCGGGTGATATGATGATACCCTGCCAAGTTTTAACATTTTCAAGATTCATTTTTAGTGATTTTCAATTTCACGGTCATTTACCTCTCTAAAACAATTAGGTAAATGACCGAAAAACAACAAATGATGTCAGAACATGTTGGAAATTGATGACGTCACTTTGAATGCTGCATACTGAACACAAAAGAAGTCCGGAGTTCAAATAAGTTTAAAAAACATTGAAGTGGTCGTGTAACAGATGAGTTCTCGTCCGAAACCCTGATACTCCGAAAGAGTATGTCCAGTTTGTACACGAAGTGCGTATAGTGTTTGCCGTGACCCTCTCTACTCTTTCACGCATGCTATGCGGGTGATATGATGATACCATGCCAAGTTTCAACATTTTCAGGATTCATTTTGTAGTGATTTTCAATTTCACAGTCATTTAGCTCTCTAAAACAATTAGGTAAATGACCGAAAAACAACAAATGATGTCAGAATATGTTGGAAATTGATGACGTCGCTTTGAATGCTGCATACTGAACACAAAAGAAGTCCGGAGTTCAAATAAGTTTAAAAACATTGAAGTGGCCGTGTAACAGATGAGTTCTCGTCCGAAACCCTGATACTCCGAAAGAGTATGTCCAGTTTGTACACGAAGTGCGTCCAGTTTTTGCCGTGACCCTTTCTACTCTTTCGCGCATGCTATGCGGGTGATATGATGATACCATGCCAAGTTTTAACATTTTCAGGATTCATTTTGTAGTGATTTTTAATTTCACGGTCATTTAGCTCTCTAAAACAATTAGGTAAATGACCGAAAAACAACAAATGATGTCAGAACATGTTGGAAATTGATGACGTCACTTTGAATGCTGCATACTGAACACAAAAGAAGTCCGGAGTTCAAATAAGTTTCAAAAACATTGAAGTCGCCGTGTAACAGATGAGTTCTCGTCCGAAACCCTGATACTCCGAAAGAGTATGTCCAGTTTGTACACGAAGTGCGTCGAGTTTTTGCCGTGACCCTCTCTACTCTTTCGCGCATGCTATGCGGGTGATATGATGATACCCTGCCAAGTTTTAACATTTTCAAGATTCATTTTTAGTGATTTTCAATTTCACGGTCATTTAGCTCTCTAAAACAATTAGGTAAATGACAGAAAAACAACAAATGATGTCAGAACATGTTGGAAATTGATGACGTCGCTTTGAATGCTGCATACTGAAGACAAAAGAAGCGCGGAGTTCAAATAAGTTTAAAAAACATTGAAGTGGACGTCTAACAGATGAGTTCTCGTCCGAAACCCTGATACTCCGAAAGAGTATGTCCAGTTTGTACACGAAGTGCGTCCAGTTTTTGCCGTGACCCTCTCTACTCTTTCACGCATGCTATGCGGGTGATATGGTGATACCATGCCAAGTTTCAACATTTTCAGAATTCATTTTGTAGTGATTTTCAATTTCACGGTCATTTAGCTCTCTAAAACAATTAGGTAAATGACCGAAAAACAACAAATGATGTCAGAAGATGTTGGAAATTGATGACGTCGCTTTGAATGCTGCATACTGAACACAAAAGAAGTCCGGAGTTCAAATAAGTTTAAAAACATTGAAGTGGCCGTGTAACAGATGAGTTCTCGTCCGAAACCCTGATACTCCGAAAGAGTATGTCCAGTTTGTACACAAAGTGCGTCCAGTTTTTGCCGTGACCGTTTCTACTCTTTCGCGCATGCTATGCGGGTGATATGATGATACCATGCCAAGTTTTAACATTTTCAGGATTCATTTTGTAGTGATTTTTAATTTCACGGTCATTTAGCTCTCTAAAACAATTAGGTAAATGACCGAAAAACAACAAATGATGTCAGAATATGTTGGAAATTGATGACGTCGCTTTGAATGCTGCATACTGAACACAAAAGAAGTCCGGAGTTCAAATAAGTTTAAAAACATTGAAGTGGCCGTGTAACAGATGAGTTCTCGTCCGAAACCCTGATACTCCAAAAAAGTATGTCGAGTTTTACACGAAGTGCGTCCAGTTTTTGCCGTGACCCTCTCTACTCTTTCGCGCATGCTATGCGGGTGATATGATGATACCCTGCCAAGTTTTAACATTTTCAAGATTCATTTTTAGTGATTTTCAATTTCACGGTCATTTACCTCTCTAAAACAATTAGGTAAATGACCGAAAAACAACAAATGATGTCAGAACATGTTGGAAATTGATGACGTCACTTTGAATGCTGCATACTGAACACAAAAGAAGTCCGGAGTTCAAATAAGTTTAAAAAACATTGAAGTGGCCGTGTAACAGATGAGTTCTCGTCCGAAACCCTGATACTCCGAAAGAGTATGTCCAGTTTGTACACGAAGTGCGTACAGTTTTTGCCGTGACCCTCTCTACTCTTTCACGCATGCTATGCGGGTGATATGATGATACCATGCCAAGTTTCAACATTTTCAGGATTCATTTTGTAGTGATTTTCAATTTCACGGTCATTTAGCTCTCTAAAACAATTAGGTAAATGACCGAAAAACAACAAATGATGTCAGAACATGTTGGAAATTGATGACGTCGCTTTGAATGCTGCATACTGAACACAAAAGAAGTCCGGAGTTCAAATAAGTTTAAAAACATTGAAGTGGCCGTGTAACAGATGAGTTCTCGTCCGAAACCCTGATACTCCGAAAGAGTATGTCCAGTTTGTACACAAAGTGCGTCCAGTTTTTGCCATGACCCTTTCTACTCTTTCGCGCATGCTATGCGGGTGATATGATGATACCATGCCAAGTTTTAACATTTTCAGGATTCATTTTGTAGTGATTTTTAATTTCACGGTCATTTAGCTCTCTAAAACAATTAGGTAAATGACCGAAAAACAACAAATGATGTCAGAACATGTTGGAAATTGATGACGTCGCTTTGAATGCTGCATACTGAACACAAAAGAAGTCCGGAGTTCAAATAAGTTTAAAAAACATTGAAGTGGTCGTGTAACAGATGAGTTCTCGTCCGAAACCCTAATACTCCGAAAGAGTATGTCCAGTTTGTACACGAAGTGCGTATAGTTTTTGCCGTGACCCTCTCTACTCTTTCACGCATGCTATGCGGGTGATATGATGATACCATGCCAAGTTTCAACATTTTCAGGATTCATTTTGTAGTGATTTTCAATTTCACAGTCATTTAGCTCTCTAAAACAATTAGGTAAATGACCGAAAAACAACAAATGATGTCAGAATATGTTGGAAATTGATGACGTCGCTTTGAATGCTGCATACTGAACACAAAAGAAGTCCGGAGTTCAAATAAGTTTAAAAACATTGAAGTGGCCGTGTAACAGATGAGTTCTCGTCCGAAACCCTGATACTCCGAAAGAGTATGTCCAGTTTGTACACGAAGTGCGTCCAGTTTTTGCCGTGACCCTTTCTACTCTTTCGCGCATGCTATGCGGGTGATATGATGATACCATGCCAAGTTTTAACATTTTCAGGATTCATTTTGTAGTGATTTTTAATTTCACGGTCATTTAGCTCTCTAAAACAATTAGGTAAATGACCGAAAAACAACAAATGATGTCAGAACATGTTGGAAATTGATGACGTCACTTTGAATGCTGCATACTGAACACAAAAGAAGTCCGGAGTTCAAATAAGTTTCAAAAACATTGAAGTCGCCGTGTAACAGATGAGTTCTCGTCCGAAACCCTGATACTCCGAAAGAGTATGTCCAGTTTGTACACGAAGTGCGTCGAGTTTTTGCCGTGACCCTCTCTACTCTTTCGCGCATGCTATGCGGGTGATATGATGATACCCTGCCAAGTTTTAACATTTTCAAAATTCATTTTTAGTGATTTTCAATTTCACGGTCATTTAGCTCTCTAAAACAATTAGGTAAATGACAGAAAAACAACAAATGATGTCAGAACATGTTGGAAATTGATGACGTCGCTTTGAATGCTGCATACTGAAGACAAAAGAAGCGCGGAGTTCAAATAAGTTTAAAAAACATTGAAGTGGACGTCTAACAGATGAGTTCTCGTCCGAAACCCTGATACTCCGAAAGAGTATGTCCAGTTTGTACACGAAGTGCGTCCAGTTTTTGCCGTGACCCTCTCTACTCTTTCACGCATGCTATGCGGGTGATATGGTGATACCATGCCAAGTTTTAACATTTTCAGGATTCATTTTGTAGTGATTTTTAATTTCACGGTCATTTAGCTCTCTAAAACAATTAGGTAAATGACCGAAAAACAACAAATGATGTCAGAACATGTTGGAAATTGATGACGTCGCTTTGAATGCTGCATACTGAACACAAAAGAAGTCCGGAGTTCAAATAAGTTTAAAAAACATTGAAGTGGTCGTGTAACAGATGAGTTCTCGTCCGAAACCCTAATACTCCGAAAGAGTATGTCCAGTTTGTACACGAAGTGCGTATAGTTTTTGCCGTGACCCTCTCTACTCTTTCACGCATGCTATGCGGGTGATATGATGATACCATGCCAAGTTTCAACATTTTCAGGATTCATTTTGTAGTGATTTTCAATTTCACAGTCATTTAGCTCTCTAAAACAATTAGGTAAATGACCGAAAAACAACAAATGATGTCAGAATATGTTGGAAATTGATGACGTCGCTTTGAATGCTGCATACTGAACACAAAAGAAGTCCGGAGTTCAAATAAGTTTAAAAACATTGAAGTGGCCGTGTAACAGATGAGTTCTCGTCCGAAACCCTGATACTCCGAAAGAGTATGTCCAGTTTGTACACGAAGTGCGTCCAGTTTTTGCCGTGACCCTTTCTACTCTTTCGCGCATGCTATGCGGGTGATATGATGATACCATGCCAAGTTTTAACATTTTCAGGATTCATTTTGTAGTGATTTTTAATTTCACGGTCATTTAGCTCTCTAAAACAATTAGGTAAATGACCGAAAAACAACAAATGATGTCAGAACATGTTGGAAATTGATGACGTCACTTTGAATGCTGCATACTGAACACAAAAGAAGTCCGGAATTCAAATAAGTTTCAAAAACATTGAAGTCGCCGTGTAACAGATGAGTTCTCGTCCGAAACCCTGATACTCCGAAAGAGTATGTCCAGTTTGTACACGAAGTGCGTCGAGTTTTTGCCGTGACCCTCTCTACTCTTTCGCGCATGCTATGCGGGTGATATGATGATACCCTGCCAAGTTTTAACATTTTCAAAATTCATTTTTAGTGATTTTCAATTTCACGGTCATTTAGCTCTCTAAAACAATTAGGTAAATGACAGAAAAACAACAAATGATGTCAGAACATGTTGGAAATTGATGACGTCGCTTTGAATGCTGCATACTGAAGACAAAAGAAGCGCGGAGTTCAAATAAGTTTAAAAAACATTGAAGTGGACGTCTAACAGATGAGTTCTCGTCCGAAACCCTGATACTCCGAAAGAGTATGTCCAGTTTGTACACGAAGTGCGTCCAGTTTTTGCCGTGACCCTCTCTACTCTTTCACGCATGCTATGCGGGTGATATGGTGATACCATGCCAAGTTTCAACATTTTCAGCATTCATTTTGTAGTGATTTTCAATTTCACGGTCATTTAGCTCTCTAAAACAATTAGGTAAATGACCGAAAAACAACAAATGATGTCAGAAGATGTTGGAAATTGATGACGTCGCTTTGAATGCTGCATACTGAACACAAAAGAAGTCCGGAGTTCAAATAAGTTTAAAAACATTGAAGTGGCCGTGTAACAGATGAGTTCTCGTCCGAAACCCTGATACTCCGAAAGAGTATGTCCAGTTTGTACACAAAGTGCGTCCAGTTTTTGCCGTGACCGTTTCTACTCTTTCGCGCATGCTATGCGGGTGATATGATGATACCATGCCAAGTTTTAACATTTTCAGGATTCATTTTGTAGTGATTTTTAATTTCACGGTCATTTAGCTCTCTAAAACAATTAGGTAAATGACCGAAAAACAACAAATGATGTCAGAATATGTTGGAAATTGATGACGTCGCTTTGAATGCTGCATACTGAACACAAAAGAAGTCCGGAGTTCAAATAAGTTTAAAAACATTGAAGTGGCCGTGTAACAGATGAGTTCTCGTCCGAAACCCTGATACTCCAAAAAAGTATGTCGAGTTTGTACACGAAGTGCGTCCAGTTTTTGCCGTGACCCTCTCTACTCTTTCGCGCATGCTATGCGGGTGATATGATGATACCCTGCCAAGTTTTAACATTTTCAAGATTCATTTTTAGTGATTTTCAATTTCACGGTCATTTACCTCTCTAAAACAATTAGGTAAATGACCGAAAAACAACAAATGATGTCAGAACATGTTGGAAATTGATGACGTCACTTTGAATGCTGCATACTGAACACAAAAGAAGTCCGGAGTTCAAATAAGTTTAAAAAACATTGAAGTGGCCGTGTAACAGATGAGTTCTCGTCCGAAACCCTGATACTCCGAAAGAGTATGTCCAGTTTGTACACGAAGTGCGTACAGTTTTTGCCGTGACCCTCTCTACTCTTTCACGCATGCTATGCGGGTGATATGATGATACCATGCCAAGTTTCAACATTTTCAGGATTCATTTTGTAGTGATTTTCAATTTCACGGTCATTTAGCTCTCAAACAATTAGGTAAATGACCGAAAAACAACAAATGATGTCAGAACATGTTGGAAATTGATGACGTCGCTTTGAATGCTGCATACTGAACACAAAAGAAGTCCGGAGTTCAAATAAGTTTAAAAACATTGAAGTGGCCGTGTAACAGATGAGTTCTCGTCCGAAACCCTGATACTCCGAAAGAGTATGTCCAGTTTGTACACAAAGTGCGTCCAGTTTTTGCCGTGACCCTTTCTACTCTTTCGCGCATGCTATGCGGGTGATATGATGATACCATGCCAAGTTTTAACATTTTCAGGATTCATTTTGTAGTGATTTTTAATTTCACGGTCATTTAGCTCTCTAAAACAATTAGGTAAATGACCGAAAAACAACAAATGATGTCAGAACATGTTGGAAATTGATGACGTCGCTTTGAATGCTGCATACTGAACACAAAAGAAGTCCGGAGTTCAAATAAGTTTCAAAAACATTGAAGTGGCCGTGTAACAGATGAGTTCTCGTCCGAAACCCTGATACTCCGAAAGAGTATGTCCAGTTTGTACACGAAGTGCGTCCAGTTTTTGCCGTGACCCTCTCTACTCTTTCACGCATGCTATGCGGGTGATATGATGATACCATGCCAAGTTTCAACATTTTCAGAATTCATTTTGTAGTGATTTTCAATTTCACGGTCATTTAGCTCTCTAAAACAATTAGGTAAATGACCGAAAAACAACAAATGATGTCAGAAGATGTTGGAAATTGATGACGTTGCTTTGAATGCTGCATACTGAACACAAAAGAAGTCCGGAGTTCAAATAAGTTTAAAAACATTGAAGTGGCCGTGTAACAGATGAGTTCTCGTCCGAAACCCTGATACTCCGAAAGAGTATGTCCAGTTTGTACACAAAGTGCGTCCAGTTTTTGCCGTGACCCTTTCTACTCTTTCGCGCATGCTATGCGGGTGATATGATGATACCATGCCAAGTTTTAACATTTTCAGGATTCATTTTGTAGTGATTTTTAATTTCACGGTCATTTAGCTCTCTAAAACAATTAGGTAAATGACCGAAAAACAACAAATGATGTCAGAATATGTTGGAAATTGATGACGTCGCTTTGAATGCTGCATACTGAACACAAAAGAAGTCCGGTGTTCAAATAAGTTTAAAAACATTGAAGTGGCCGTGTAACAGATGAGTTCTCGTCCGAAACCCTGATACTCCAAAAAAGTATGTCGAGTTTGTACACGAAGTGCGTCCAGTTTTTGCCGTGACCCTCTCTACTCTTTCGCGCATGCTATGCGGGTGATATGATGATACCCTGCCAAGTTTTAACATTTTCAAGATTCATTTTTAGTGATTTTCAATTTCACGGTCATTTACCTCTCTAAAACAATTAGGTAAATGACCGAAAAACAACAAATGATGTCAGAACATGTTGGAAATTGATGACGTCACTTTGAATGCTGCATACTGAACACAAAAGAAGTCCGGAGTTCAAATAAGTTTAAAAAACATTGAAGTGGTCGTGTAACAGATGAGTTCTCGTCCGAAACCCTGATACTCCGAAAGAGTATGTCCAGTTTGTACACGAAGTGCGTATAGTTTTTGCCGTGACCCTCTCTACTCTTTCACGCATGCTATGCGGGTGATATGATGATACCATGCCAAGTTTCAACATTTTCAGGATTCATTTTGTAGTGATTTTCAATTTCACAGTCATTTAGCTCTCTAAAACAATTAGGTAAATGACCGAAAAACAACAAATGATGTCAGAATATGTTGGAAATTGATGACGTCGCTTTGAATGCTGCATACTGAACACAAAAGAAGTCCGGAGTTCAAATAAGTTTAAAAACATTGAAGTGGCCGTGTAACAGATGAGTTCTCGTCCGAAACCCTGATACTCCGAAAGAGTATGTCCAGTTTGTACACGAAGTGCGTCCAGTTTTTGCCGTGACCCTTTCTACTCTTTCGCGCATGCTATGCGGGTGATATGATGATACCATGCCAAGTTTTAACATTTTCAGGATTCATTTTGTAGTGATTTTTAATTTCACGGTCATTTAGCTCTCTAAAACAATTAGGTAAATGACCGAAAAACAACAAATGATGTCAGAACATGTTGGAAATTGATGACGTCACTTTGAATGCTGCATACTGAACACAAAAGAAGTCCGGAGTTCAAATAAGTTTCAAAAACATTGAAGTCGCCGTGTAACAGATGAGTTCTCGTCCGAAACCCTGATACTCCGAAAGAGTATGTCCAGTTTGTACACGAAGTGCGTCGAGTTTTTGCCGTGACCCTCTCTACTCTTTCGCGCATGCTATGCGGGTGATATGATGATACCCTGCCAAGTTTTAACATTTTCAAGATTCATTTTTAGTGATTTTCAATTTCACGGTCATTTAGCTCTCTAAAACAATTAGGTAAATGACAGAAAAACAACAAATGATGTCAGAACATGTTGGAAATTGATGACGTCGCTTTGAATGCTGCATACTGAAGACAAAAGAAGCGCGGAGTTCAAATAAGTTTAAAAAACATTGAAGTGGACGTCTAACAGATGAGTTCTCGTCCGAAACCCTGATACTCCGAAAGAGTATGTCCAGTTTGTACACGAAGTGCGTCCAGTTTTTGCCGTGACCCTCTCTACTCTTTCACGCATGCTATGCGGGTGATATGGTGATACCATGCCAAGTTTCAACATTTTCAGAATTCATTTTGTAGTGATTTTCAATTTCACGGTCATTTAGCTCTCTAAAACAATTAGGTAAATGACCGAAAAACAACAAATGATGTCAGAAGATGTTGGAAATTGATGACGTCGCTTTGAATGCTGCATACTGAACACAAAAGAAGTCCGGAGTTCAAATAAGTTTAAAAACATTGAAGTGGCCGTGTAACAGATGAGTTCTCGTCCGAAACCCTGATACTCCGAAAGAGTATGTCCAGTTTGTACACAAAGTGCGTCCAGTTTTTGCCGTGACCGTTTCTACTCTTTCGCGCATGCTATGCGGGTGATATGATGATACCATGCCAAGTTTTAACATTTTCAGGATTCATTTTGTAGTGATTTTTAATTTCACGGTCATTTAGCTCTCTAAAACAATTAGGTAAATGACCGAAAAACAACAAATGATGTCAGAATATGTTGGAAATTGATGACGTCGCTTTGAATGCTGCATACTGAACACAAAAGAAGTCCGGAGTTCAAATAAGTTTAAAAACATTGAAGTGGCCGTGTAACAGATGAGTTCTCGTCCGAAACCCTGATACTCCAAAAAAGTATGTCGAGTTTTACACGAAGTGCGTCCAGTTTTTGCCGTGACCCTCTCTACTCTTTCGCGCATGCTATGCGGGTGATATGATGATACCCTGCCAAGTTTTAACATTTTCAAGATTCATTTTTAGTGATTTTCAATTTCACGGTCATTTACCTCTCTAAAACAATTAGGTAAATGACCGAAAAACAACAAATGATGTCAGAACATGTTGGAAATTGATGACGTCACTTTGAATGCTGCATACTGAACACAAAAGAAGTCCGGAGTTCAAATAAGTTTAAAAAACATTGAAGTGGCCGTGTAACAGATGAGTTCTCGTCCGAAACCCTGATACTCCGAAAGAGTATGTCCAGTTTGTACACGAAGTGCGTACAGTTTTTGCCGTGACCCTCTCTACTCTTTCACGCATGCTATGCGGGTGATATGATGATACCATGCCAAGTTTCAACATTTTCAGGATTCATTTTGTAGTGATTTTCAATTTCACGGTCATTTAGCTCTCTAAAACAATTAGGTAAATGACCGAAAAACAACAAATGATGTCAGAACATGTTGGAAATTGATGACGTCGCTTTGAATGCTGCATACTGAACACAAAAGAAGTCCGGAGTTCAAATAAGTTTAAAAACATTGAAGTGGCCGTGTAACAGATGAGTTCTCGTCCGAAACCCTGATACTCCGAAAGAGTATGTCCAGTTTGTACACAAAGTGCGTCCAGTTTTTGCCATGACCCTTTCTACTCTTTCGCGCATGCTATGCGGGTGATATGATGATACCATGCCAAGTTTTAACATTTTCAGGATTCATTTTGTAGTGATTTTTAATTTCACGGTCATTTAGCTCTCTAAAACAATTAGGTAAATGACCGAAAAACAACAAATGATGTCAGAACATGTTGGAAATTGATGACGTCGCTTTGAATGCTGCATACTGAACACAAAAGAAGTCCGGAGTTCAAATAAGTTTAAAAAACATTGAAGTGGTCGTGTAACAGATGAGTTCTCGTCCGAAACCCTAATACTCCGAAAGAGTATGTCCAGTTTGTACACGAAGTGCGTATAGTTTTTGCCGTGACCCTCTCTACTCTTTCACGCATGCTATGCGGGTGATATGATGATACCATGCCAAGTTTCAACATTTTCAAGATTCATTTTGTAGTGATTTTCAATTTCACAGTCATTTAGCTCTCTAAAACAATTAGGTAAATGACCGAAAAACAACAAATGATGTCAGAATATGTTGGAAATTGATGACGTCGCTTTGAATGCTGCATACTGAACACAAAAGAAGTCCGGAGTTCAAATAAGTTTAAAAACATTGAAGTGGCCGTGTAACAGATGAGTTCTCGTCCGAAACCCTGATACTCCGAAAGAGTATGTCCAGTTTGTACACGAAGTGCGTCCAGTTTTTGCCGTGACCCTTTCTACTCTTTCGCGCATGCTATGCGGGTGATATGATGATACCATGCCAAGTTTTAACATTTTCAGGATTCATTTTGTAGTGATTTTTAATTTCACGGTCATTTAGCTCTCTAAAACAATTAGGTAAATGATCGAAAAACAACAAATGATGTCAGAACATGTTGGAAATTGATGACGTCACTTTGAATGCTGCATACTGAACACAAAAGAAGTCCGGAGTTCAAATAAGTTTCAAAAACATTGAAGTCGCCGTGTAACAGATGAGTTCTCGTCCGAAACCCTGATACTCCGAAAGAGTATGTCCAGTTTGTACACGAAGTGCGTCGAGTTTTTGCCGTGACCCTCTCTACTCTTTCGCGCATGCTATGCGGGTGATATGATGATACCCTGCCAAGTTTTAACATTTTCAAAATTCATTTTTAGTGATTTTCAATTTCACGGTCATTTAGCTCTCTAAAACAATTAGGTAAATGACAGAAAAACAACAAATGATGTCAGAACATGTTGGAAATTGATGACGTCGCTTTGAATGCTGCATACTGAAGACAAAAGAAGCGCGGAGTTCAAATAAGTTTAAAAAACATTGAAGTGGACGTCTAACAGATGAGTTCTCGTCCGAAACCCTGATACTCCGAAAGAGTATGTCCAGTTTGTACACGAAGTGCGTCCAGTTTTTGCCGTGACCCTCTCTACTCTTTCACGCATGCTATGCGGGTGATATGGTGATACCATGCCAAGTTTTAACATTTTCAGGATTCATTTTGTAGTGATTTTTAATTTCACGGTCATTTAGCTCTCTAAAACAATTAGGTAAATGACCGAAAAACAACAAATGATGTCAGAACATGTTGGAAATTGATGACGTCGCTTTGAATGCTGCATACTGAACACAAAAGAAGTCCGGAGTTCAAATAAGTTTAAAAAACATTGAAGTGGTCGTGTAACAGATGAGTTCTCGTACGAAACCCTAATACTCCGAAAGAGTATGTCCAGTTTGTACACGAAGTGCGTATAGTTTTTGCCGTGACCCTCTCTACTCTTTCACGCATGCTATGCGGGTGATATGATGATACCATGCCAAGTTTCAACATTTTCAGGATTCATTTTGTAGTGATTTTCAATTTCACAGTCATTTAGCTCTCTAAAACAATTAGGTAAATGACCGAAAAACAACAAATGATGTCAGAATATGTTGGAAATTGATGACGTCGCTTTGAATGCTGCATACTGAACACAAAAGAAGTCCGGAGTTCAAATAAGTTTAAAAACATTGAAGTGGCCGTGTAACAGATGAGTTCTCGTCCGAAACCCTGATACTCCGAAAGAGTATGTCCAGTTTGTACACGAAGTGCGTCCAGTTTTTGCCGTGACCCTTTCTACTCTTTCGCGCATGCTATGCGGGTGATATGATGATACCATGCCAAGTTTTAACATTTTCAGGATTCATTTTGTAGTGATTTTTAATTTCACGGTCATTTAGCTCTCTAAAACAATTAGGTAAATGACCGAAAAACAACAAATGATGTCAGAACATGTTGGAAATTGATGACGTCACTTTGAATGCTGCATACTGAACACAAAAGAAGTCCGGAGTTCAAATAAGTTTCAAAAACATTGAAGTCGCCGTGTAACAGATGAGTTCTCGTCCGAAACCCTAATACTCCGAAAGAGTATGTCCAGTTTGTACACGAAGTGCGTCGAGTTTTTGCCGTGACCCTCTCTACTCTTTCGCGCATGCTATGCGGGTGATATGATGATACCCTGCCAAGTTTTAACATTTTCAAAATTCATTTTTAGTGATTTTCAATTTCACGGTCATTTAGCTCTCTAAAACAATTAGGTAAATGACAGAAAAACAACAAATGATGTCAGAACATGTTGGAAATTGATGACGTCGCTTTGAATGCTGCATACTGAAGACAAAAGAAGCGCGGAGTTCAAATAAGTTTAAAAAACATTGAAGTGGACGTCTAACAGATGAGTTCTCGTCCGAAACAATGATACTCCGAAAGAGTATGTCCAGTTTGTACACGAAGTGCGTCCAGTTTTTGCCGTGACCCTCTCTACTCTTTCACGCATGCTATGCGGGTGATATGGTGATACCATGCCAAGTTTCAACATTTTCAGAATTCATTTTGTAGTGATTTTCAATTTCACGGTCATTTAGCTCTCTAAAACAATTAGGTAAATGACCGAAAAACAACAAATGATGTCAGAAGATGTTGGAAATTGATGACGTCGCTTTGAATGCTGCATACTGAACACAAAAGAAGTCCGGAGTTCAAATAAGTTTAAAAACATTGAAGTGGCCGTGTAACAGATGAGTTCTCGTCCGAAACCCTGATACTCCGAAAGAGTATGTCCAGTTTGTACACAAAGTGCGTCCAGTTTTTGCCGTGACCGTTTCTACTCTTTCGCGCATGCTATGCGGGTGATATGATGATACCATGCCAAGTTTTAACATTTTCAGGATTCATTTTGTAGTGATTTTTAATTTCACGGTCATTTAGCTCTCTAAAACAATTAGGTAAATGACCGAAAAACAACAAATGATGTCAGAATATGTTGGAAATTGATGACGTCGCTTTGAATGCTGCATACTGAACACAAAAGAAGTCCGGAGTTCAAATAAGTTTAAAAACATTGAAGTGGCCGTGTAACAGATGAGTTCTCGTCCGAAACCCTGATACTCCAAAAAAGTATGTCGAGTTTGTACACGAAGTGCGTCCAGTTTTTGCCGTGACCCTCTCTACTCTTTCGCGCATGCTATGCGGGTGATATGATGATACCCTGCCAAGTTTTAACATTTTCAAGATTCATTTTTAGTGATTTTCAATTTCACGGTCATTTACCTCTCTAAAACAATTAGGTAAATGACCGAAAAACAACAAATGATGTCAGAACATGTTGGAAATTGATGACGTCACTTTGAATGCTGCATACTGAACACAAAAGAAGTCCGGAGTTCAAATAAGTTTAAAAAACATTGAAGTGGCCGTGTAACAGATGAGTTCTCGTCCGAAACCCTGATACTCCGAAAGAGTATGTCCAGTTTGTACACGAAGTGCGTACAGTTTTTGCCGTGACCCTCTCTACTCTTTCACGCATGCTATGCGGGTGATATGATGATACCATGCCAAGTTTCAACATTTTCAGGATTCATTTTGTAGTGATTTTCAATTTCACGGTCATTTAGCTCTCAAACAATTAGGTAAATGACCGAAAAACAACAAATGATGTCAGAACATGTTGGAAATTGATGACGTCGCTTTGAATGCTGCATACTGAACACAAAAGAAGTCCGGAGTTCAAATAAGTTTAAAAACATTGAAGTGGCCGTGTAACAGATGAGTTCTCGTCCGAAACCCTGATACTCCGAAAGAGTATGTCCAGTTTGTACACAAAGTGCGTCCAGTTTTTGCCGTGACCCTTTCTACTCTTTCGCGCATGCTATGCGGGTGATATGATGATACCATGCCAAGTTTTAACATTTTCAGGATTCATTTTGTAGTGATTTTTAATTTCACGGTCATTTAGCTCTCTAAAACAATTAGGTAAATGACCGAAAAACAACAAATGATGTCAGAACATGTTGGAAATTGATGACGTCGCTTTGAATGCTGCATACTGAACACAAAAGAAGTCCGGAGTTCAAATAAGTTTCAAAAACATTGAAGTGGCCGTGTAACAGATGAGTTCTCGTCCGAAACCCTGATACTCCGAAAGAGTATGTCCAGTTTGTACACGAAGTGCGTCCAGTTTTTGCCGTGACCCTTTCTACTCTTTCGCGCATGCTATGCGGGTGATATGATGATACCATGCCAAGTTTTAACATTTTCAGGATTCATTTTGTAGTGATTTTTAATTTCACGGTCATTTAGCTCTCTAAAACAATTAGGTAAATGACCGAAAAACAACAAATGATGTCAGAACATGTTGGAAATTGATGACGTCACTTTGAATGCTGCATACTGAACACAAAAGAAGTCCGGAGTTCAAATAAGTTTCAAAAACATTGAAGTCGCCGTGTAACAGATGAGTTCTCGTCCGAAACCCTGATACTCCGAAAGAGTATGTCCAGTTTGTACACGAAGTGCGTCCAGTTTTTGCCGTGACCCTCTCTACTCTTTCACGCACGCTATGCGGGTGATATGATGATACCATGCCAAGTTTCAACATTTTCAGGATTCATTTTGTAGTGATTTTCAATTTCACGGTCATTTAGCTCTCTAAAACAATTAGGTAAATGACCGAAAAACAACAAATGATGTCAGAACATGTTGGAAATTGATGACGTCGCTTTGAATGCTGCATACTGAACACAAAAGAAGTCCGGAGTTCAAATAAGTTTCAAAAACATTGAAGTGGCCGTGTAACAGATGAGTTCTCGTCCGAAACCCTGATACTCCGAAAGAGTATGTCCAGTTTGTACACGAAGTGCGTCCAGTTTTTGCCGTGACCCTTTCTACTCTTTCGCGCATGCTATGCGGGTGATATGATGATACCATGCCAAGTTTTAACATTTTCAGGATTCATTTTGTAGTGATTTTTAATTTCACGGTCATTTAGCTCTCTAAAACAATTAGGTAAATGACCGAAAAACAACAAATGATGTCAGAACATGTTGGAAATTGATGACGTCACTTTGAA
Source organism: Triticum monococcum (assembly GCA_034509565.1). NCBI lineage: Eukaryota > Viridiplantae > Streptophyta > Magnoliopsida > Poales > Poaceae > Triticum > Triticum monococcum. The sequence goes on along the minus strand of CM067847.1, from coordinate 634,638,507 downwards.
TGCTGCATACTGAACACAAAAGAAGTCCGGAGTTCAAATAAGTTTAAAAACATTGAAGTGGCCGTGTAACAGATGAGTTCTCGTCCGAAACCCTGATACTCCGAAAAAGTATGTCGAGTTTGTACACGAAGTGCGTCCAGTTTTTGCCGTGACCCTCTCTACTCTTTCGCGCATGCTATGCGGGTGATATGATGATACCCTGCCAAGTTTTAACATTTTCAAGATTCATTTTTAGTGATTTTCAATTTCACGGTCATTTACCTCTCTAAAACAATTAGGTAAATGACCGAAAAACAACAAATGATGTCAGAACATGTTGGAAATTGATGACGTCACTTTGAATGCTGCATACTGAACACAAAAGAAGTCCGGAGTTCAAATAAGTTTAAAAAACATTGAAGTGGTCGTGTAACAGAGGAGTTCTCGTCCGAAACCCTCATACTCCGAAAGAGTATGTCCAGTTTGTAGACGAAGTGCGTACAGTTTTTGCCGTGACCCTCTCTACTCTTTCACGCATGCTATGCGGGTGATATGATGATACCATGCCAAGTTTCAACATTTTCAGGATTCATTTTGTAGTGATTTTCAATTTCACGGTCATTTAGCTCTCTAAAACAATTAGGTAAATGACCGAAAAACAACAAATGATGTCAGAACATGTTGGAAATTGATGACGTCACTTTGAATGCTGCATACTGAACACAAAAGAAGTCCGGAGTTCAAATAAGTTTAAAAAACATTGAAGTCGCCGTGTAACAGATGAGTTCGCGTCCGAAACCCTGATACTCCGAAAGAGTATGTCCAGTTTGTACACGAAGTGCGTCCAGTTTTTGCCGTGACCCTCTCTACTCTTTCACGCATGCTATGCGGGTGATATGATGATACCATGCCAAGTTTCAACATTTTCAGGATTCATTTTGTAGTGATTTTCAATTTCACGGTCATTTAGCTCTCTAAAACAATTAGGTAAATGACCGAAAAACAACAAATGATGTCAGAACATGTTGGAAATTGATGACGTCACTTTGAATGCTGCATACTGAACACAAAAGAAGTCCGGAGTTCAAATAAGTTTCAAAAACATTGAAGTCGCCGTGTAACAGATGAGTTCTCGTCCGAAACCCTGATACTCCGAAAGAGTATGTCCAGTTTGTACACGAAGTGCGTCCAGTTTTTGCCGTGACCCTCTCTACTCTTTCACGCACGCTATGCGGGTGATATGATGATACCATGCCAAGTTTCAACATTTTCAGGATTCATTTTGTAGTGATTTTCAATTTCACGGTCATTTAGCTCTCTAAAACAATTAGGTAAATGACCGAAAAACAACAAATGATGTCAGAACATGTTGGAAATTGATGACGTCGCTTTGAATGCTGCATACTGAACACAAAAGAAGTCCGGAGTTCAAATAAGTTTCAAAAACATTGAAGTGGCCGTGTAACAGATGAGTTCTCGTCCGAAACCCTGATACTCCGAAAGAGTATGTCCAGTTTGTACACGAAGTGCGTCCAGTTTTTGCCGTGACCCTTTCTACTCTTTCGCGCATGCTATGCGGGTGATATGATGATACCATGCCAAGTTTTAACATTTTCAGGATTCATTTTGTAGTGATTTTTAATTTCACGGTCATTTAGCTCTCTAAAACAATTAGGTAAATGACCGAAAAACAACAAATGATGTCAGAACATGTTGGAAATTGATGACGTCACTTTGAATGCTGCATACTGAACACAAAAGAAGTCCGGAGTTCAAATAAGTTTCAAAAACATTGAAGTCGCCGTGTAACAGATGAGTTCTCGTCCGAAACCCTGATACTCCGAAAGAGTATGTCCAGTTTGTACACGAAGTGCGTCCAGTTTTTGCCGTGACCCTCTCTACTCTTTCACGCACGCTATGCGGGTGATATGATGATACCATGCCAAGTTTCAACATTTTCAGGATTCATTTTGTAGTGATTTTCAATTTCACGGTCATTTAGCTCTCTAAAACAATTAGGTAAATGACCGAAAAACAACAAATGATGTCAGAACATGTTGGAAATTGATGACGTCGCTTTGAATGCTGCATACTGAACACAAAAGAAGTCCGGAGTTCAAATAAGTTTCAAAAACATTGAAGTGGCCGTGTAACAGATGAGTTCTCGTCCGAAACCCTGATACTCCGAAAGAGTATGTCCAGTTTGTACACGAAGTGCGTCCAGTTTTTGCCGTGACCCTTTCTACTCTTTCGCGCATGCTATGCGGGTGATATGATGATACCATGCCAAGTTTTAACATTTTCAGGATTCATTTTGTAGTGATTTTTAATTTCACGGTCATTTAGCTCTCTAAAACAATTAGGTAAATGACCGAAAAACAACAAATGATGTCAGAACATGTTGGAAATTGATGACGTCACTTTGAATGCTGCATACTGAACACAAAAGAAGTCCGGAGTTCAAATAAGTTTCAAAAACATTGAAGTCGCCGTGTAACAGATGAGTTCTCGTCCGAAACCCTGATACTCCGAAAGAGTATGTCCAGTTTGTACACGAAGTGAGTCCAGTTTTTGCCGTGACCCTCTCTACTCTTTCACGCACGCTATGCGGGTGATATGCTGATACCATGCCAAGTTTCAACATTTTCAGGATTCATTTTGTAGTGATTTTCAATTTCACGGTCATTTAGCTCTCTAAAACAATTAGGTAAATGACCGAAAAACAACAAATGATGTCAGAACATGTTGGAAATTGATGACGTCGCTTTGAATGCTGCATACTGAACACAAAAGAAGTCCGGAGTTCAAATAAGTTTAAAAACATTGAAGTGGCCGTGTAACAGATGAGTTCTCGTCCGAAACCCTGATACTCCGAAAGAGTATGTCCAGTTTGTACACAAAGTGCGTCCAGTTTTTGCCGTGACCCTTTCTACTCTTTCGCGCATGCTATGCGGGTGATATGATGATACCATGCCAAGTTTTAACATTTTCAGGATTCATTTTGTAGTGATTTTTAATTTCACGGTCATTTAGCTCTCTAAAACAATTAGGTAAATGACCGAAAAACAACAAATGATGTCAGAACATGTTGGAAATTGATGACGTCACTTTGAATGCTGCATACTGAACACAAAAGAAGTCCGGAGTTCAAATAAGTTTCAAAAACATTGAAGTCGCCGTGTAACAGATGAGTTCTCGTCCGAAACCCTGATACTCCGAAAAAGTATGTCGAGTTTGTACACGAAGTGCGTCCAGTTTTTGCCGTGACCCTCTCTACTCTTTCGCGCATGCTATGCGGGTGATATGATGATACCCTGCCAAGTTTTAACATTTTCAAGATTCATTTTTAGTGATTTTCAATTTCACGGTCATTTACCTCTCTAAAACAATTAGGTAAATGACCGAAAAACAACAAATGATGTCAGAACATGTTGGAAATTGATGACGTCACTTTGAATGCTGCATACTGAACACAAAAGAAGTCCGGAGTTCAAATAAGTTTAAAAAACATTGAAGTGGTCGTGTAACAGAGGAGTTCTCGTCCGAAACCCTCATACTCCGAAAGAGTATGTCCAGTTTGTAGACGAAGTGCGTACAGTTTTTGCCGTGACCCTCTCTACTCTTTCACGCATGCTATGCTGGTGATATGATGATACCATGCCAAGTTTCAACATTTTCAGGATTCATTTTGTAGTGATTTTCAATTTCACGGTCATTTAGCTCTCTAAAACAATTAGGTAAATGACCGAAAAACAACAAATGATGTCAGAACATGTTGGAAATTGATGACGTCACTTTGAATGCTGCATACTGAACACAAAAGAAGTCCGGAGTTCAAATAAGTTTCAAAAACATTGAAGTCGCCGTGTAACAGATGAGTTCGCGTCCGAAACCCTGATACTCCGAAAGAGTATGTCCAGTTTGTACACGAAGTGCGTCCAGTTTTTGCCGTGACCCTCTCTACTCTTTCACGCATGCTATGCGGGTGATATGATGATACCATGCCAAGTTTCAACATTTTCAGGATTCATTTTGTAGTGATTTTCAATTTCACGGTCATTTAGCTCTCTAAAACAATTAGGTAAATGACCGAAAAACAACAAATGATGTCAGAACATGTTGGAAATTGATGACGTCGCTTTGAATGCTGCATACTGAACACAAAAGAAGTCCGGAGTTCAAATAAGTTTAAAAACATTGAAGTGGCCGTGTAACAGATGAGTTCTCGTCCGAAACCCTGATACTCCGAAAGAGTATGTCCAGTTTGTACACAAAGTGCGTCCAGTTTTTGCCGTGACCCTTTCTACTCTTTCGCGCATGCTATGCGGGTGATATGATGATACCATGCCAAGTTTTAACATTTTCAGGATTCATTTTGTAGTGATTTTTAATTTCACGGTCATTTAGCTCTCTAAAACAATTAGGTAAATGACCGAAAAACAACAAATGATGTCAGAACATGTTGGAAATTGATGACGTCACTTTGAATGCTGCATACTGAACACAAAAGAAGTCCGGAGTTCAAATAAGTTTCAAAAACATTGAAGTCGCCGTGTAACAGATGAGTTCTCGTCCGAAACCCTGATACTCCGAAAAAGTATGTCGAGTTTGTACACGAAGTGCGTCCAGTTTTTGCCGTGACCCTCTCTACTCTTTCGCGCATGCTATGCGGGTGATATGATGATACCCTGCCAAGTTTTAACATTTTCAAGATTCATTTTTAGTGATTTTCAATTTCACGGTCATTTACCTCTCTAAAACAATTAGGTAAATGACCGAAAAACAACAAATGATGTCAGAACATGTTGGAAAATGATGACGTCACTTTGAATGCTGCATACTGAACACAAAAGAAGTCCGGAGTTCAAATAAGTTTAAAAAACATTGAAGTGGTCGTGTAACAGAGGAGTTCTCGTCCGAAACCCTCATACTCCGAAAGAGTATGTCCAGTTTGTAGACGAAGTGCGTACAGTTTTTGCCGTGACCCTCTCTACTCTTTCACGCATGCTATGCTGGTGATATGATGATACCATGCCAAGTTTCAACATTTTCAGGATTCATTTTGTAGTGATTTTCAATTTCACGGTCATTTAGCTCTCTAAAACAATTAGGTAAATGACCGAAAAACAACAAATGATGTCAGAACATGTTGGAAATTGATGACGTCACTTTGAATGCTGCATACTGAACACAAAAGAAGTCCGGAGTTCAAATAAGTTTCAAAAACATTGAAGTCGCCGTGTAACAGATGAGTTCGCGTCCGAAACCCTGATACTCCGAAAGAGTATGTCCAGTTTGTACACGAAGTGCGTCCAGTTTTTGCCGTGACCCTCTCTACTCTTTCACGCACGCTATGCGGGTGATATGATGATACCATGCCAAGTTTCAACATTTTCAGGATTCATTTTGTAGTGATTTTCAATTTCACGGTCATTTAGCTCTCTAAAACAATTAGGTAAATGACCGAAAAACAACAAATGATGTCAGAACATGTTGGAAATTGATGACGTCGCTTTGAATGCTGCATACTGAACACAAAAGAAGTCCGGAGTTCAAATAAGTTTAAAAACATTGAAGTGGCCGTGTAACAGATGAGTTCTCGTCCGAAACCCTGATACTCCGAAAGAGTATGTCCAGTTTGTACACAAAGTGCGTCCAGTTTTTGCCGTGACCCTTTCTACTCTTTCGCGCATGCTATGCGGGTGATATGATGATACCATGCCAAGTTTTAACATTTTCAGGATTCATTTTGTAGTGATTTTTAATTTCACGGTCATTTAGCTCTCTAAAACAATTAGGTAAATGACCGAAAAACAACAAATGATGTCAGAATATGTTGGAAATTGATGACGTCGCTTTGAATGCTGCATACTGAACACAAAAGAAGTCCGGAGTTCAAATAAGTTTAAAAACATTGAAGTGGCCGTGTAACAGATGAGTTCTCGTCCGAAACCCTGATACTCCGAAAAAGTATGTCCAGTTTGTACACGAAGTGCGTCCAGTTTTTGCCGTGACCCTCTCTACTCTGTCGCGCATGCTATGCGGGTGATATGATGATACCCTGCCAAGTTTTAACATTTTCAAGATTCATTTTTAGTGATTTTCAATTTCACGGTCATTTACCTCTCTAAAACAATTAGGTAAATGACCGAAAAACAACAAATGATGTCAGAACATGTTGGAAATTGATGACGTCACTTTGAATGCTGCATACTGAACACAAAAGAAGTCCGGAGTTCAAATAAGTTTAAAAAACATTGAAGTGGTCGTGTAACAGATGAGTTCTCGTCCAAAACCCTGATACTCCGAAAGAGTATGTCCAGTTTGTAGACGAAGTGCGTACAGTTTTTGCCGTGACCCTCTCTACTCTTTCACGCATGCTATGCTGGTGATATGATGATACCATGCCAAGTTTCAACATTTTCAGGATTCATTTTGTAGTGATTTTCAATTTCACGGTCATTTAGCTCTCTAAAACAATTAGGTAAATGACCGAAAAACAACAAATGATGTCAGAACATGTTGGAAATTGATGACGTCACTTTGAATGCTGCATACTGAACACAAAAGAAGTCCGGAGTTCAAATAAGTTTCAAAAACATTGAAGTCGCCGTGTAACAGATGAGTTCTCGTCCGAAACCCTGATACTCCGAAAGAGTATGTCCAGTTTGTACACGAAGTGCGTCCAGTTTTTGCCGTGACCCTCTCTACTCTTTCACGCATGCTATGCGGGTGATATGATGATACCATGCCAAGTTTCAACATTTTCAGGATTCATTTTGTAGTGATTTTCAATTTCACGGTCATTTAGCTCTCTAAAACAATTAGGTAAATGACCGAAAAACAACAAATGATGTCAGAACATGTTGGAAATTGATGACGTCACTTTGAATGCTGCATACTGAACACAAAAGAAGTCCGGAGTTCAAATAAGTTTCAAAAACATTGAAGTCGCCGTGTAACAGATGAGTTCTCGTCCGAAACCCTGATACTCCGAAAGAGTATGTCCAGTTTGTAGACGAAGTGCGTCCAGTTTTTGCCGTGACCCTCTCTACTCTTTCACGCATGCTATGCGGGTGATATGATGATACCATGCCAAGTTTCAACATTTTCAGGATTCATTTTGTAGTGATTTTCAATTTCACGGTCATTTAGCTCTCTAAAACAATTAGGTAAATGACCGAAAAACAACAAATGATGTCAGAACATGTTGGAAATTGATGACGTCGCTTTGAATGCTGCATACTGAACACAAAAGAAGTCCGGAGTTCAAATAAGTTTAAAAACATTGAAGTGGCCGTGTAACAGATGAGTTCTCGTCCGAAACCCTGATACTCCGAAAGAGTATGTCCAATTTGTACACAAAGTGCGTCTAGTTTTTGCCGTGACCCTTTCTACTCTTTCGCGCATGCTATGCGGGTGATATGATGATACCATGCCAAGTTTTAACATTTTCAGGATTCATTTTGTAGTGATTTTTAATTTCACGGTCATTTAGCTCTCTAAAACAATTAGGTAAATGACCGAAAAACAACAAATGATGTCAGAATATGTTGGAAATTGATGACGTCGCTTTGAATGCTGCATACTGAACACAAAAGAAGTCCGGAGTTCAAATAAGTTTAAAAACATTGAAGTGGCCGTGTAACAGATGAGTTCTCGTCCGAAACCCTGATACTCCGAAAAAGTATGTCGAGTTTGTACACGAAGTGCGTCCAGTTTTTGCCGTGACCCTCTCTACTCTGTCGCGCATGCTATGCGGGTGATATGATGATACCCTGCCAAGTTTTAACATTTTCAAGATTCATTTTTAGTGATTTTCAATTTCACGGTCATTTACCTCTCTAAAACAATTAGGTAAATGACCGAAAAACAACAAATGATGTCAGAACATGTTGGAAATTGATGACGTCACTTTGAATGCTGCATACTGAACACAAAAGAAGTCCGGAGTTCAAATAAGTTTAAAAAACATTGAAGTGGTCGTGTAACAGATTAGTTCTCGTCCGAAACCCTGATACTCCGAAAGAGTATGTCCAGTTTGTAGACGAAGTACGTACAGTTTTTGCCGTGACCCTCTCTACTCTTTCACGCATGCTATGCGGGTGATATGATGATACCATGCCAAGTTTCAACATTTTCAGGATTCATTTTGTAGTGATTTTCAATTTCACGGTCATTTAGCTCTCTAAAACAATTAGGTAAATGACCGAAAAACAACAAATGATGTCAGAATATGTTGGAAATTGATGACCTCACTTTGAATGCTGCATACTGAACACAAAAGAAGTCCGGAGTTCAAATAAGTTTCAAAAACATTGAAGTCGCCGTGTAACAGATGAGTTCTCGTCCGAAACCATGATACTCCGAAAGAGTATGTCCAGTTTGTACACGAAGTGCGTCTAGTTTTTGCCGTGACCCTCTCTACTCTTTCACGCATGCTATGTGGGTGATATGATGATACCATGCCAAGTTTCAACATTTTCAGGATTCATTTTGTAGTGATTTTCAATTTCACGGTCATTTAGCTCTCTAAAACAATTAGGTAAATGACCGAAAAACAACAAATGATGTCAAAACATGTTGGAAATTGATGACGTCGCTTTGAATGCTGCATACTGAACACAAAAGAAGTCCGGAGTTCAAATAAGTTTAAAAACATTGAAGTGGCCGTGTAACAGATGAGTTCTCGTCTGAAACCCTGATACTCGGAAAGAGTATGTCCAGTTTGTACACAAAGTGCGTCCAGTTTTTGCCGTGACCCTTTCTACTCTTTCGCGCATGCTATGCGGGTGATATGATGATACCATGCCAAGTTTTAACATTTTCAGGATTCATTTTGTAGTGATTTTTAATTTCACGGTCATTTAGCTCTCTAAAACAATTAGGTAAATGACCGAAAAACAACAAATGATGTCAGAATATGTTGGAAATCGATGACGTCGCTTTGAATGCTGCATACTGAACACAAAAGAAGTCCGGAGTTCAAATAAGTTTAAAAACATTGAAGTGGCCGTGTAACAGATGAGTTCTCGTCCGAAACCCTGATACTCCGAAAAAGTATGTCGAGTTTGTACACGAAGTGCGTCCAGTTTTTGCCGTGACCCTCTCTACTCTCACCCGCATGCTATGCGGGTGATATGATGATACCCTGCCAAGTTTTAACATTTTCAAGATTCATTTTTAGTGATTTTCAATTTCACGGTCATTTACCTCTCTAAAACAATTAGGTAAATGACCGAAAAACAACAAATGATGTCAGAACATGTTGGAAATTGATGACGTCACTTTGAATGCTGCATACTGAACACAAAAGAAGTCCGGAGTTCAAATAAGTTTAAAAAACATTGAAGTGGTCGTGTAACAGATGAGTTCTCGTCCGAAACCCTGATACTCCGAAAGAGTATGTCCAGTTTGTAGACGAAGTGCGTACAGTTTTTGCCGTGACCCTCTCTACTCTATCACGCATGCTATGCGGGTGATATGATGATACCATGCCAAGTTTCAACATTTTCAGGATTCATTTTGTAGTGATTTTCAATTTCACGGTCATTTAGCTCTCTAAAACAATTAGGTAAATGACCGAAAAACAACAAATGATGTCAGAACATGTTGGAAATTGATGACGTCACTTTGGATGCTGCATACTGAACACAAAAGAAGTCCGGAGTTCAAATAAGTTTCAAAAACATTGAAGTCGCCGTGTAACAGATGAGTTCTCGTCCGAAACCCTGATACTCCGAAAGAGTATGTCCAGTTTGTACACGAAGTGCGTCCAGTTTTTGCCGTGACCCTCTCTACTCTTTCACGCATGCTATGCGGGTGATATGATGATACCATGCCAAGTTTCAACATTTTCAGGATTCATTTTGTAGTGATTTTCAATTTCACGGTCATTTAGCTCTCTAAAACAATTAGGTAAATGACCGAAAAACAACAAATGATGTCAGAACATGTTGGAAATTGATGACGTCGCTTTGAATGCTGCATACTGAACACAAAAGAAGTCCGGAGTTCAAATAAGTTTAAAAACATTGAAGTGGCCGTGTAACAGATGAGTTCTCGTCCGAAACCCTGATACTCCGAAAAAGTATGTCGAGTTTGTACACGAAGTGCGTCCAGTTTTTGCCGTGACCCTCTCTACTCTGTCGCGCATGCTATGCGGGTGATATGATGATACCCTGCCAAGTTTTAACATTTTCAAGATTCATTTTTAGTGATTTTCAATTTCACGGTCATTTACCTCTCTAAAACAATTAGGTAAATGACCGAAAAACAACAAATGATGTCAGAACATGTTGGAAATTGATGACGTCACTTTGAATGCTGCATACTGAACACAAAAGAAGTCCGGAGTTCAAATAAGTTTAAAAAACATTGAAGTGGTCGTGTAACAGATTAGTTCTCGTCCGAAACCCTGATACTCCGAAAGAGTATGTCCAGTTTGTAGACGAAGTACGTACAGTTTTTGCCGTGACCCTCTCTACTCTTTCACGCATGCTATGCGGGTGATATGATGATACCATGCCAAGTTTCAACATTTTCAGGATTCATTTTGTAGTGATTTTCAATTTCACGGTCATTTAGCTCTCTAAAACAATTAGGTAAATGACCGAAAAACAACAAATGATGTCAGAATATGTTGGAAATTGATGACCTCACTTTGAATGCTGCATACTGAACACAAAAGAAGTCCGGAGTTCAAATAAGTTTCAAAAACATTGAAGTCTCCGTGTAACAGATGAGTTCTCGTCCGAAACCATGATACTCCGAAAGAGTATGTCCAGTTTGTACACGAAGTGCGTCCAGTTTTTGCCGTGACCCTCTCTACTCTTTCACGCATGCTATGCGGGTGATATGATGATACCATGCCAAGTTTCAACATTTTCAGGATTCATTTTGTAGTGATTTTCAATTTCACGGTCATTTAGCTCTCTAAAACAATTAGGTAAATGACCGAAAAACAACAAATGATGTCAAAACATGTTGGAAATTGATGACGTCGCTTTGAATGCTGCATACTGAACACAAAAGAAGTCCGGAGTTCAAATAAGTTTAAAAACATTGAAGTGGCCGTGTAACAGATGAGTTCTCGTCTGAAACCCTGATACTCGGAAAGAGTATGTCCAGTTTGTACACAAAGTGCGTCCAGTTTTTGCCGTGACCCTTTCTACTCTTTCGCGCATGCTATGCGGGTGATATGATGATACCATGCCAAGTTTTAACATTTTCAGGATTCATTTTGTAGTGATTTTTAATTTCACGGTCATTTAGCTCTCTAAAACAATTAGGTAAATGACCGAAAAACAACAAATGATGTCAGAATATGTTGGAAATCGATGACGTCGCTTTGAATGCTGCATACTGAACACAAAAGAAGTCCGGAGTTCAAATAAGTTTAAAAACATTGAAGTGGCCGTGTAACAGATGAGTTCTCGTCCGAAACCCTGATACTCCGAAAAAGTATGTCGAGTTTGTACACGAAGTGCGTCCAGTTTTTGCCGTGACCCTCTCTACTCTGTCGCGCATGCTATGCGGGTGATATGATGATACCCTGCCAAGTTTTAACATTTTCAAGATTCATTTTTAGTGATTTTCAATTTCACGGTCATTTACCTCTCTAAAACAATTAGGTAAATGACCGAAAAACAACAAATGATGTCAGAACATGTTGGAAATTGATGACGTCACTTTGAATGCTGCATACTGAACACAAAAGAAGTCCGGAGTTCAAATAAGTTTAAAAAACATTGAAGTGGTCGTGTAACAGATTAGTTCTCGTCCGAAACCCTGATACTCCGAAAGAGTATGTCCAGTTTGTAGACGAAGTACGTACAGTTTTTGCCGTGACCCTCTCTACTCTTTCACGCATGCTATGCGGGTGATATGATGATACCATGCCAAGTTTCAACATTTTCAGGATTCATTTTGTAGTGATTTTCAATTTCACGGTCATTTAGCTCTCTAAAACAATTAGGTAAATGACCGAAAAACAACAAATGATGTCAGAATATGTTGGAAATTGATGACCTCACTTTGAATGCTGCATACTGAACACAAAAGAAGTCCGGAGTTCAAATAAGTTTCAAAAACATTGAAGTCTCCGTGTAACAGATGAGTTCTCGTCCGAAACCATGATACTCCGAAAGAGTATGTCCAGTTTGTACACGAAGTGCGTCCAGTTTTTGCCGTGACCCTCTCTACTCTTTCACGCATGCTATGCGGGTGATATGATGATACCATGCCAAGTTTCAACATTTTCAGGATTCATTTTGTAGTGATTTTCAATTTCACGGTCATTTAGCTCTCTAAAACAATTAGGTAAATGACCGAAAAACAACAAATGATGTCAAAACATGTTGGAAATTGATGACGTCGCTTTGAATGCTGCATACTGAACACAAAAGAAGTCCGGAGTTCAAATAAGTTTAAAAACATTGAAGTGGCCGTGTAACAGATGAGTTCTCGTCTGAAACCCTGATACTCGGAAAGAGTATGTCCAGTTTGTACACAAAGTGCGTCCAGTTTTTGCCGTGACCCTTTCTACTCTTTCGCGCATGCTATGCGGGTGATATGATGCTACCATGCCAAGTTTTAACATTTTCAGGATTCATTTTGTAGTGATTTTTAATTTCACGGTCATTTAGCTCTCTAAAACAATTAGGTAAATGACCGAAAAACAACAAATGATGTCAGAATATGTTGGAAATCGATGACGTCGCTTTGAATGCTGCATACTGAACACAAAAGAAGTCCGGAGTTCAAATAAGTTTAAAAACATTGAAGTGGCCGTGTAACAGATGAGTTCTCGTCCGAAACCCTGATACTCCGAAAAAGTATGTCGAGTTTGTACACGAAGTGCGTCCAGTTTTTGCCGTGACCCTCTCTACTCTCACCCGCATGCTATGCGGGTGATATGATGATACCCTGCCAAGTTTTAACATTTTCAAGATTCATTTTTAGTGATTTTCAATTTCACGGTCATTTACCTCTCTAAAACAATTAGGTAAATGACCGAAAAACAACAAATGATGTCAGAACATGTTGGAAATTGATGACGTCACTTTGAATGCTGCATACTGAACACAAAAGAAGTCCGGAGTTCAAATAAGTTTAAAAAACATTGAAGTGGTCGTGTAACAGATGAGTTCTCGTCCGAAACCCTGATACTCCGAAAGAGTATGTCCAGTTTGTAGACGAAGTGCGTACAGTTTTTGCCGTGACCCTCTCTACTCTATCACGCATGCTATGCGGGTGATATGATGATACCATGCCAAGTTTCAACATTTTCAGGATTCATTTTGTAGTGATTTTCAATTTCACGGTCATTTAGCTCTCTAAAACAATTAGGTAAATGACCGAAAAACAACAAATGATGTCAGAACATGTTGGAAATTGATGACGTCACTTTGGATGCTGCATACTGAACACAAAAGAAGTCCGGAGTTCAAATAAGTTTCAAAAACATTGAAGTCGCCGTGTAACAGATGAGTTCTCGTCCGAAACCCTGATACTCCGAAAGAGTATGTCCAGTTTGTACACGAAGTGCGTCCAGTTTTTGCCGTGACCCTCTCTACTCTTTCACGCATGCTATGCGGGTGATATGATGATACCATGCCAAGTTTCAACATTTTCAGGATTCATTTTGTAGTGATTTTCAATTTCACGGTCATTTAGCTCTCTAAAACAATTAGGTAAATGACCGAAAAACAACAAATGATGTCAGAACATGTTGGAAATTGATGACGTCGCTTTGAATGCTGCATACTGAACACAAAAGAAGTCCGGAGTTCAAATAAGTTTAAAAACATTGAAGTGGCCGTGTAACAGATGAGTTCTCGTCCAAAACCATGATACTCCGAAAGAGTATGTGCAGTTTGTACACAAAGTGCGTCCAGTTTTTGCCGTGACCCTTTCTACTCTTTCGCGCATGCTATGCGGGTGATATGATGATACCATGCCAAGTTTTAACATTTTGAGGATTCATTTTGTAGTGATTTTTTATTTCACGGTCATTTAGCTCTCTAAAACAATTAGGTAAATGACCGAAAAACAACAAATGATGTCAGAACATGTTGGAAATTGATGACGTCGCTTTGAATGCTGCATACTGAACACAAAAGAAGTCCGGAGTTCAAATAAGTTTCAAAAACATTGAAGTCGCCGTGTAACAGATGAGTTCTCGTCCGAAACCATGATACTCCGAAAGAGTATGTCCAGTTTGTACACGAAGTGCGTCCAGTTTTTGCCGTGACCCTCTCTACTCTTTCACGCATGCTATGCGGGTGATATGATGATACCATGCCAAGTTTCAACATTTTCAGGATTCATTTTGTAGTGATTTTCAATTTCACGGTCATTTAGCTCTCTAAAACAATTAGGTAAATGACCGAAAAACAACAAATGATGTCAAAACATGTTGGAAATTGATGACGTCGCTTTGAATGCTGCATACTGAACACAAAAGAAGTCCGGAGTTCAAATAAGTTTAAAAACATTGAAGTGGCCGTGTAACAGATGAGTTCTCGTCTGAAACCCTGATACTCGGAAAGAGTATGTCCAGTTTGTACACAAAGTGCGTCCAGTTTTTGCCGTGACCCTTTCTACTCTTTCGCGCATGCTATGCGGGTGATATGATGATACCATGCCAAGTTTTAACATTTTCAGGATTCATTTTGTAGTGATTTTTAATTTCACGGTCATTTAGCTCTCTAAAACAATTAGGTAAATGACCGAAAAACAACAAATGATGTCAGAATATGTTGGAAATTGATGACGTCGCTTTGAATGCTGCATACTGAACACAAAAGAAGTCCGGAGTTCAAATAAGTTTAAAAACATTGAAGTGGCCGTGTAACAGATGAGTTCTCGTCCGAAACCCTGATACTCCGAAAAAGTATGTCGAGTTTGTACACGAAGTGCGTCCAGTTTTTGCCGTGACCCTCTCTACTCTTTCACGCATGCTATGCGGGTGATATGATGATACCATGCCAAGTTTCAACATTTTCAGGATTCATTTTGTAGTGATTTTCAATTTCACGGTCATTTAGCTCTCTAAAACAATTAGGTAAATGACCGAAAAACAACAAATGATGTCAGAACATGTTGGAAATTGATGACGTCGCTTTGAATGCTGCATACTGAACACAAAAGAAGTCCGGAGTTCAAATAAGTTTAAAAACATTGAAGTGGCCGTGTAACAGATGAGTTCTCGTCCGGAACCCTGATACTCCGAAAGAGTATGTCCAGTTTGTACACAAAGTGCGTCTAGTTTTTGCCGTGACCCTTTCTACTCTTTCGCGCATGCTATGCGGGTGATATGATGATACCATGCCAAGTTTTAACATTTTCAGGATTCATTTTGTAGTGATTTTTAATTTCACGGTCATTTAGCTCTCTAAAACAATTAGGTAAATGACCGAAAAACAACAAATGATGTCAGAATATGTTGGAAATTGATGACGTCGCTTTGAATGCTGCATACTGAACACAAAAGAAGTCCGGAGTTCAAATAAGTTTAAAAACATTGAAGTGGCCGTGTAACAGATGAGTTCTCGTCCGAAACCCTGATACTCCGAAAGAGTATGTCGAGTTTGTACACGAAGTGCGTCCAGTTTTTGCCGTGACCCTCTCTACTCTGTCGCGCATGCTATGCGGGTGATATGATGATACCCTGCCAAGTTTTAACATTTTCAAGATTCATTTTTAGTGATTTTCAATTTCACGGTCATTTACCTCTCTAAAACAATTAGGTAAATGACCGAAAAACAACAAATGATGTCAGAACATGTTGGAAATTGATGACGTCCCTTTGAATGCTGCATACTGAACACAAAAGAAGTCCGGAGTTCAAATAAGTTTAAAAAACATTGAAGTGGTCGTGTAACAGATGAGTTCTCGTCCGAAACCCTGATACTCCGAAAGAGTATGTCCAGTTTGTAGACGAAGTACGTACAGTTTTTGCCGTGACCCTCTCTACTCTTTCACGCATGCTATGCGGGTGATATGATGATACCATGCCAAGTTTCAACATTTTCAGGATTCATTTTGTAGTGATTTTCAATTTCACGGTCATTTAGCTCTCTAAAACAATTAGGTAAATGACCGAAAAACAACAAATGATGTCAGAACATGTTGGAAATTGATGACGTCACTTTGAATGCTGCATACTGAACACAAAAGAAGTCCGGAGTTCAAATAAGTTTCAAAAACATTGAAGTCGCCGTGTAACAGATGAGTTCTCGTCCGAAACCATGATACTCCGAAAGAGTATGTCCAGTTTGTACACGAAGTGCGTCCAGTTTTTGCCGTGACCCTCTCTACTCTTTCACGCATGCTATGCGGGTGATATGATGATACCATGCCAAGTTTCAACATTTTCAGGATTCATTTTGTAGTGATTTTCAATTTCACGGTCATTTAGCTCTCTAAAACAATTAGGTAAATAACCGAAAAACAACAAATGATGTCAAAACATGTTGGAAATTGATGACGTCGCTTTGAATGCTGCATACTGAACACAAAAGAAGTCCGGAGTTCAAATAAGTTTAAAAACATTGAAGTGGCCGTGTAACAGATGAGTTCTCGTCTGAAACCCTGATACTCGGAAAGAGTATGTCCAGTTTGTACACAAAGTGCGTCCAGTTTTTGCCGTGACCCTTTCTACTCTTTCGCGCATGCTATGCGGGTGATATGATGATACCATGCCAAGTTTTAACATTTTCAGGATTCATTTTGTAGTGATTTTTAATTTCACGGTCATTTAGCTCTCTAAAACAATTAGGTAAATGACCGAAAAACAACAAATGATGTCAGAATATGTTGGAAATTGATGACGTCGCTTTGAATGCTGCATACTGAACACAAAAGAAGTCCGGAGTTCAAATAAGTTTAAAAACATTGAAGTGGCCGTGTAACAGATGAGTTCTCGTCCGAAACCCAGATACTCCGAAAAAGTATGTCGAGTTTGTACACGAAGTGCGTCCAGTTTTTGCCGTGACCCTCTCTACTCTCACCCGCATGCTATGCGGGTGATATGATGATACCCTGCCAAGTTTTAACATTTTCAAGATTCATTTTTAGTGATTTTCAATTTCACGGTCATTTACCTCTCTAAAACAATTAGGTAAATGACCGAAAAACAACAAATGATGTCAGAACATGTTGGAAATTGATGACGTCACTTTGAATGCTGCATACTGAACACAAAAGAAGTCTGGAGTTCAAATAAGTTTAAAAAACATTGAAGTGGTCGTGTAACAGATGAGTTCTCGTCCGAAACCCTGATACTCCGAAAGAGTATGTCCAGTTTGTAGACGAAGTGCGTACAGTTTTTGCCGTGACCCTCTCTACTCTATCACGCATGCTATGCGGGTGATATGATGATACCATGCCAAGTTTCAACATTTTCAGGATTCATTTTGTAGTGATTTTCAATTTCACGGTCATTTAGCTCTCTAAAACAATTAGGTAAATGACCGAAAAACAACAAATGATGTCAGAACATGTTGGAAATTGATGACGTCACTTTGGATGCTGCATACTGAACACAAAAGAAGTCCGCAGTTCAAATAAGTTTCAAAAACATTGAAGTCGCCGTGTAACAGATGAGTTCTCGTCCGAAACCCTGATACTCCGAAAGAGTATGTCCAGTTTGTACACGAAGTTCGTCCAGTTTTTGCCGTGACCCTCTCTACTCTTTCACGCATGCTATGCGGGTGATATGATGATACCATTCCAAGTTTCAACATTTTCAGGATTCATTTTGTAGTGCTTTTCAATTTCACGGTCATTTAGCTCTCTAAAACAATTAGGTAAATGACCGAAAAACAACAAATGATGTCAGAACATGTTGGAAATTGATGACGTCGCTTTGAATGCTGCATACTGAACACAAAAGAAGTCCGGAGTTCAAATAAGTTTAAAAACATTGAAGTGGCCGTGTAACAGATGAGTTCTCGTCCAAAACCATGATACTCCGAAAGAGTATGTCCAGTTTGTACACAAAGTGCGTCCAGTTTTTGCCGTGACCCTTTCTACTCTTTCGCGCATGCTATGCGGGTGATATGATGATACCA
Organism: Triticum monococcum; assembly: GCA_034509565.1. NCBI lineage: Eukaryota > Viridiplantae > Streptophyta > Magnoliopsida > Poales > Poaceae > Triticum > Triticum monococcum. The sequence goes on along the minus strand of CM067847.1, from coordinate 634,620,451 downwards.
TGCCAAGTTTTAACATTTTGAGGATTCATTTTGTAGTGATTTTTTATTTCACGGTCATTTAGCTCTCTAAAACAATTAGGTAAATGACCGAAAAACAACAAATGATGTCAGAATATGTTGGAAATTGATGACGTCGCTTTGAATGCTGCATACTGAACACAAAAGAAGTCCGGAGTTCAAATAAGTTTAAAAACATTGAAGTGGCCGTGTAACAGATGAGTTCTCGTCCGAAACCCTGATACTCCGAAATAGTATGTCGAGTTTGTACACGAAGTGCGTCCAGTTTTTGCCGTGACCCTCTCTACTCTTTCGCGCATGCTATGCGGGTGATATGATGATACCCTGCCAAGTTTTAACATTTTCAAGATTCATTTTTAGTGATTTTCAATTTCACGGTCATTTACCTCTCTAAAACAATTAGGTAAATGACCGAAAAACAACAAATGATGTCAGAACATGTTGGAAATTGATGACGTCGCTTTGAATGCTGCATACTGAACACAAAAGAAGTCCGGAGTTCAAATAAGTTTAAAAAACATTGAAGTGGTCGTGTAACAGATGAGTTCTCGTCTGAAACCCTGATACTCCGAAAGAGTATGTCTAGTTTGTACACAAAGTGCGTCCAGTTTTTGCCGTGACCCTCTCTACTCTTTCACGCATGCTATGCGGGTGATATGATGATACCATGCCAAGTTTCAACATTTTCAGGATTCATTTTGTAGTGATTTTCAATTTCACGGTCATTTAGCTCTCTAAAACAATTAGGTAAATGACCGAAAAACAACAAATGATGTCAGAACATGTTGGAAATTGATGACGTCACTTTGAATGCTGCATACTGAACACAAAAGAAGTCCAGAGTTCAAATAAGTTTCAAAAACATTGAAGTCGCCGTGTAACAGATGAGTTCTCGTCCGAAACCCTGATACTCCGAAAGAGTATGTGCAGTTTGTACACGAAGTGCGTCCAGTTTTTGCCGTGACCCTCTCTACTCTTTCACGCATGCTATGCGGGTGATATGATGATACCATGCCAAGTTTCAACATTTTCAGGATTCATTTTGTAGTGATTTTCAATTTCACGGTCATTTAGCTCTCTAAAACAATTAGGTAAATGACCGAAAAACAACAAATGATGTCAGAACATGTTGGAAATTGATGACGTCGCTTTGAATGCTGCATACTGAACACAAAAGAAGTCCGGAGTTCAAATAAGTTTAAAAACATTGAAGTGGCCGTGTAACAGATGAGTTCTCGTCCGAAACCCTGATACTCCGAAAGAGTATGTCCAGTTTGTACACAAAGTGCGTCCAGTTTTTGCCGTGACCCTTTCTACTCTTTCGCGCATGCTATGCGGGTGATATGATGATACCATGCCAAGTTTTAACATTTTCAGGATTCATTTTGTAGTGATTTTTAATTTCACGGTCATTTAGCTCTCTAAAACAATTAGGTAAATGACCGAAAAACAACAAAAGATGTCAGAATATGTTGGAAATTGATGACGTCGCTTTGAATGCTGCATACTGAACACAAAAGAAGTCCGGAGTTCAAATAAGTTTAAAAACATTGAAGTGGCCGTGTAATAGATGAGTTCTCGTCCGAAACCCTGATACTCCGAAAAAGTATGTCGAGTTTGTACACGAAGTGCGTCCAGTTTTTGCCGTGACCCTCTCTACTCTTTCGCGCATGCTATGCGGGTGATATGATGATACCCTGCCAAGTTTTAACATTTTCAAGATTCATTTTTAGTGATTTTCAATTTCACGGTCATTTACCTCTATAAAACAATTAGGTAAATGACCGAAAAACAACAAATGATGTCAGAATATGTTGGAAATTGATGACGTCGCTTTGAATGCTGCATACTGAACACAAAAGAAGTCCGGAGTTCAAATAAGTTTAAAAACATTGAAGTGGCTGTGTAACAGATGAGTTCTCGTCCGAAACCCTGATACTCCGAAAAAGTATGTCGAGTTTGTACACGAAGTGCGTCCAGTTTTTGCCGTGACCCTCTCTACTCTTTCGCGCATGCTATGCGGGTGATATGATGATACCCTGCCAAGTTTTAACATTTTCAAGATTCATTTTTAGTGATTTTCAATTTCACGGTCATTTACCTCTCTAAAACAATTAGGTAAATGACCGAAAAACAACAAATGATGTCAGAACATGTTGGAAATTGATGACGTCGCTTTGAATGCTGCATACTGAACACAAAAGAAGTCCAGAGTTCAAATAAGTTTCAAAAACATTGAAGTCGCCGTGTAACAGATGAGTTCTCGTCCGAAACCCTGATACTCCGAAAGAGTATGTGCAGTTTGTACACGAAGTGCGTCCAGTTTTTGCCGTGACCCTCTCTACTCTTTCACGCATGCTATGCGGGTGATATGATGATACCATGCCAAGTTTCAACATTTTCAGGATTCATTTTGTAGTGATTTTCAATTTCACGGTCATTTAGCTCTCTAAAACAATTAGGTAAATGACCGAAAAACAACAAATGATGTCAGAACATGTTGGAAATTGATGACGTCGCTTTGAATGCTGCATACTGAACACAAAAGAAGTCCGGAGTTCAAATAAGTTTCAAAAACATTGAAGTCGCCGTGTAACAGATGAGTTCTCGTCCGAAACCCTGATACTCCGAAAGAGTATGTCCAGTTTGTACACAAAGTGCGTCCAGTTTTTGCCGTGACCCTCTCTACTCTTTCGCGCATGCTATGCGGGTGATATGATGATACCATGCCAAGTTTCAACATTTTCAGGATTCATTTTGTAGTGATTTTCAATTTCACGGTCATTTAGCTCTCTAAAACAATTAGGTAAATGACCGAAAAACAACAAAAGATGTCAGAATATGTTGGAAATTGATGACGTCGCTTTGAATGCTGCATACTGAACACAAAAGAAGTCCGGAGTTCAAATAAGTTTAAAAACATTGAAGTGGCCGTGTAACAGATGAGTTCTCGTCCGAAACCCTGATACTCCGAAAAAGTATGTCGAGTTTGTACACGAAGTGCGTCCAGTTTTTGCCGTGACCCTCTCTACTCTTTCGCGCATGCTATGCGGGTGATATGATGATACCCTGCCAAGTTTTAACATTTTCAAGATTCATTTTTAGTGATTTTCAATTTCACGGTCATTTACCTCTATAAAACAATTAGGTAAATGACCGAAAAACAACAAATGATGTCAGAATATGTTGGAAATTGATGACGTCGCTTTGAATGCTGCATACTGAACACAAAAGAAGTCCGGAGTTCAAATAAGTTTAAAAACATTGAAGTGGCTGTGTAACAGATGAGTTCTCGTCCGAAACCCTGATACTCCGAAATAGTATGTCGAGTTTGTACACGAAGTGCGTCCAGTTTTTGCCGTGACCCTCTCTACTCTTTCGCGCATGCTATGCGGGTGATATGATGATACCCTGCCAAGTTTTAACATTTTCAAGATTCATTTTTAGTGATTTTCAATTTCACGGTCATTTACCTCTCTAAAACAATTAGGTAAATGACCGAAAAACAACAAATGATGTCAGAACATGTTGGAAATTGATGACGTCGCTTTGAATGCTGCATACTGAACACAAAAGAAGTCCGGAGTTGAAATAAGTTTAAAAAACATTGAAGTGGTCGTGTAACAGATGAGTTCTCGTCCGAAACCCTGATACTCCGAAAGAGTATGTCCAGTTTGTACACAAAGTGCGTCCAGTTTTTGCCGTGACCCTCTCTACTCTTTCACGCATGCTATGCGGGTGATATGATGATACCATGCCAAGTTTCAACATTTTCAGGATTCATTTTGTAGTGATTTTCAATTTCACGGTCATTTAACTCTCTAAAACAATTAGGTAAATGACCGAAAAACAAGAAATGATGTCAGAACATGTTGGAAATTGATGACGTCACTTTGAATGCTGCATACTGAACACAAAAGAAGTCCGGAGTTCAAATAAGTTTCAAAAACATTGAAGTCGCCGTGTAACAGATGAGTTCTCGTCCGAAACCCTGATACTCCGAAAAAGTATGTCGAGTTTGTACACGAAGTGCGTCCAGTTTTTGCCGTGACCCTCTCTACTCTTTCACGCATGCTATGCGGGTGATATGATGATACCATGCCAAGTTTCAACATTTTCAGGATTCATTTTGTAGTGATTTTCAATTTCACGGTCATTTAGCTCTCTAAAACAATTAGGTAAATGACCGAAAAACAACAAATGATGTCAGAACATGTTGGAAATTGATGACGTCGCTTTGAATGCTGCATACTGAACACAAAAGAAGTCCGGAGTTCAAATAAGTTTAAAAACATTGAAGTGGCCGTGTAACAGATGAGTTCTCGTCCGAAACCCTGATACTCCGAAAGAGTATGTCCAGTTTGTACACAAAGTGCGTCCAGTTTTTGCCGTGACCCTTTCTACTCTTTCGCGCATGCTATGCGGGTGATATGATGATACCATGCCAAGTTTTAACATTTTCAGGATTCATTTTGTAGTGATTTTTAATTTCACGGTCATTTAGCTCTCTAAAACAATTAGGTAAATGACCGAAAAACAACAAATGATGTCAGAATATGTTGGAAATTGATGACGTCGCTTTGAATGCTGCATACTGAACACAAAAGAAGTCCGGAGTTCAAATAAGTTTAAAAACATTAAAGTGGCCGTGTAACAGATGAGTTCTCGTCCGAAACCCTGATACTCCGAAAAAGTATGTCGAGTTTGTACATGAAGTGCGTCCAGTTTTTGCCGTGACCCTCTCTACTCTTTCGCGCATGCTATGCGGGTGATATGATGATACCCTGCCAAGTTTTAACATTTTCAAGATTCATTTTTAGTGATTTTCAATTTCACGGTCATTTACCTCTATAAAACAATTAGGTAAATGACCGAAAAACAACAAATGATGTCAGAACATGTTGGAAATTGATGACGTCACTTTGAATGCTGCATACTGAACACAAAAGAAGTCCGGAGTTCAAATAAGTTTAAAAAAACATTGAAGTGGTCGTGTAACAGATGAGTTCTCGTCCGAAACCCTGATACTCCGAAAGAGTATGTCCAGTTTGTAGACGAAGTGCGTACAGTTTTTGCCGTGACCCTCTCTACTCTTTCACGCATGCTATGCGGGTGATATGATGATACCATGCCAAGTTTCAACATTTTCAGGATTCATTTTGTAGTGATTTTCAATTTCACGGTCATTTAGCTCTCTAAAACAATTAGGTAAATGACCGAAAAACAACAAATGATGTCAGAACATGTTGGAAATTGATGACGTCACTTTGAATGCTGCATACTGAACACAAAAGAAGTCCGGAGTTCAAATAAGTTTCAAAAACATTGAAGTCGCCGTGTAACAGATGAGTTCTCGTCCGAAACCCTGATACTCCGAAAGAGTATGTCCAGTTTGTACACGAAGTGCGTCCAGTTTTTGCCGTGACCCTCTCTACTCTTTCACGCATGCTATGCGGGTGATATGATGATACCATGCCAAGTTTCAACATTTTCAGGATTCATTTTGTAGTGATTTTCAATTTCACGGTCATTTAGCTCTCTAAAACAATTAGGTAAATGACCGAAAAACAACAAATGATGTCAGAACATGTTGGAAATTGATGACGTCGCTTTGAATGCTGCATACTGAACACAAAAGAAGTCCGGAGTTCAAATAAGTTTAAAAACATTGAAGTGGCCGTGTAACAGATGAGTTCTCGTCCGAAACCCTGATACTCCGAAAGAGTATGTCCAGTTTGTACACAAAGTGCGTCCAGTTTTTGCCGTGACCCTTTCTACTCTTTCGCGCATGCTATGCGGGTGATATGATGATACCATGCCAAGTTTTAACATTTTCAGGATTCATTTTGTAGTGATTTTTAATTTCACGGTCATTTAGCTCTCTAAAACAATTAGGTAAATGACCGAAAAACAACAAATGATGTCAGAATATGTTGGAAATTGATGACGTCGCTTTGAATGCTGCATACTGAACACAAAAGAAGTCCGGAGTTCAAATAAGTTTAAAAACATTGAAGTGGCCATGTAACAGATGAGTTCTCGTCCGAAACCCTGATACTCCGAAAAAGTATGTCGAGTTTGTACACGAAGTGCGTCCAATTTTTGCCGTGACCCTCTCTACTCTTTCGCGCATGCTATGCGGGTGATATGATTATACCCTGCCAAGTTTTAACATTTTCAAGATTCATTTTTAGTGATTTTCAATTTCACGGTCATTTACCTCTCTAAAACAATTAGGTAAATGACCGAAAAACAACAAATGATGTCAGAACATGTTGGAAATTGATGACGTCACTTTGAATGCTGCATACTGAACACAAAAGAAGTCCGGAGTTCAAATAAGTTTAAAAAACATTGAAGTGGTCGTGTAACAGATGAGTTCTCGTCCGAAACCCTGATACTCCGAAAGAGTATGTCCAGTTTGTAGACGAAGTGCGTACAGTTTTTGCCGTGACCCTCTCTACTCTTTCACGCATGCTATGCGGGTGATATGATGATACCAAGCCAAGTTTCAACATTTTCAGGATTCATTTTGTAGTGATTTTCAATTTCACGGTCATTTAGCTCTCTAAAACAATTAGGTAAATGACCGAAAAACAACAAATGATGTCAGAACATGTTGGAAATTGATGACGTCGCTTTGAATGCTGCATACTGAACACAAAAGAAGTCCGGAGTTCAAATAAGTTTAAAAACATTGAAGTGGCCGTGTAACAGATGAGTTCTCGTCCGAAACCCTGATACTCCGAAAGAGTATGTCCAGTTTGTACACAAAGTGCGTCCAGTTTTTGCCGTGACCCTTTCTACTCTTTCACGCATGCTATGCGGGTGATATGATGATACCATGCCAAGTTTTAACATTTTCAGGATTCATTTTGTAGTGATTTTTAATTTCACGGTCATTTAGCTCTCTAAAACAATTAGGTAAATGACCGAAAAACAACAAATGATGTCAGAATATGTTGGAAATTGATGACGTCGCTTTGAATGCTGCATACTGAACACAAAAGAAGTCCGGAGTTCAAATAAGTTTAAAAACATTGAAGTGGCCGTGTAACAGATGAGTTCTCGTCCGAAACCCTGATACTCCGAAAAAGTATGTCGAGTTTGTACACGAAGTGCGTCCAGTTTTTGCCGTGACCCTCTCTACTCTTTCGCGCATGCTATGCAGGTGATATGATGTTACCATGCCAAGTTTCAACATTTTCAGGATTCATTTTGTAGTGATTTTCAATTTCACGGTCATTTAGCTCTCTAAAACAATTAGGTAAATGACCGAAAAACAACAAATGATGTCAGAATATGTTGGAAATTGATGACGTCGCTTTGAATGCTGCATACTGAACACAAAAGAAGTCCGGAGTTCAAATAAGTTTAAAAACATTGAAGTGGCCGTGTAACAGATGAGTTCTCGTCCGAAACCCTGATACTCCGAAAAAGTATGTCGAGTTTGTACACGAAGTGCGTCCAGTTTTTGCCGTGACCCTCTCTACTCTTTCGCGCATGCTATGCGGGTGATATGATGATACCCTGCCAAGTTTTAACATTTTCAAGATTCATTTTTAGTGATTTTCAATTTCACGGTCATTTACCTCTATAAAACAATTAGGTAAATGACCGAAAAATAACAAATGATGTCAGAATATGTTGGAAATTGATGACGTCGCTTTGAATGCTGCATACTGAACACAAAAGAAGTCCGGAGTTCAAATAAGTTTAAAAACATTGAAGTGGCCGTGTAACAGATGAGTTCTCGTCCGAAACCCTGATACTCCGAAATAGTATGTCGAGTTTGTACACGAAGTGCGTCCAGTTTTTGCCGTGACCCTCTCTACTCTTTCGCGCATGCTATGCGGGTGATATGATGATACCCTGCCAAGTTTTAACATTTTCAAGATTCATTTTTAGTGATTTTCAATTTCACGGTCATTTACCTCTCTAAAACAATTAGGTAAATGACCGAAAAACAACAAATGATGTCAGAACATGTTGGAAATTGATGACGTCGCTTTGAATGCTGCATACTGAACACAAAAGAAGTCCGGAGTTCAAATAAGTTTAAAAAACATTGAAGTGGTCGTGTAACAGATGAGTTCTCGTCCGAAACCCTGATACTCCGAAAGAGTATGTCCAGTTTGTACACAAAGTGCGTCCAGTTTTTGCCGTGACCCTCTCTACTCTTTCACGCATGCTATGCGGGTGATATGATGATACCATGCCAAGTTTCAACATTTTCAGGATTCATTTTGTAGTGATTTTCAATTTCACGGTCATTTAACTCTCTAAAACAATTAGGTAAATGACCGAAAAACAACAAATGATGTCAGAACATGTTGGAAATTGATGACGTCACTTTGAATGCTGCATACTGAACACAAAAGAAGTCCGGAGTTCAAATAAGTTTCAAAAACATTGAAGTCGCCGTGTAACAGATGAGTTCTCGTCCGAAACCCTGATACTCCGAAAGAGTATGTCCAGTTTGTACACGAAGTGCGTCCAGTTTTTGCCGTGACCCTCTCTACTCTTTCACGCATGCTATGCGGGTGATATGATGATACCATGCCAAGTTTCAACATTTTCAGGATTCATTTTGTAGTGATTTTCAATTTCACGGTCATTTAGCTCTCTAAAACAATTAGGTAAATGACCGAAAAACAACAAATGATGTCAGAACATGTTGGAAATTGATGACGTCGCTTTGAATGCTGCATACTGAACACAAAAGAAGTCCGGAGTTCAAATAAGTTTAAAAACATTGAAGTGGCCGTGTAACAGATGAGTTCTCGTCCGAAACCCTGATACTCCGAAAGAGTATGTCCAGTTTGTACACAAAGTGCGTCCAGTTTTTGCCGTGACCCTTTCTACTCTTTCGCGCATGCTATGCGGGTGATATGATGATACCATGCCAAGTTTTAACATTTTCAGGATTCATTTTGTAGTGATTTTTAATTTCACGGTCATTTAGCTCTCTAAAACAATTAGGTAAATGACCGAAAAACAACAAATGATGTCAGAATATGTTGGAAATTGATGACGTCGCTTTGAATGCTGCATACTGAACACAAAAGAAGTCCGGAGTTCAAATAAGTTTAAAAACATTGAAGTGGCCGTGTAACAGATGAGTTCTCGTCCGAAACCCTGATACTCCGAAAAGTATGTCGAGTTTGTACATGAAGTGCGTCCAGTTTTTGCCGTGACCCTCTCTACTCTTTCGCGCATGCTATGCGGGTGATATGATGATACCCTGCCAAGTTTTAACATTTTCAAGATTCATTTTTAGTGATTTTCAATTTCACGGTCATTTACCTCTATAAAACAATTAGGTAAATGACCGAAAAACAACAAATGATGTCAGAACATGTTGGAAATTGATGACGTCACTTTGAATGCTGCATACTGAACACAAAAGAAGTCCGGAGTTCAAATAAGTTTAAAAAAACATTGAAGTGGTCGTGTAACAGATGAGTTCTCGTCCGAAACCCTGATACTCCGAAAGAGTATGTCCAGTTTGTAGACGAAGTGCGTACAGTTTTTGCCGTGACCCTCTCTACTCTTTCACGCATGCTATGCGGGTGATATGATGATACCATGCCAAGTTTCAACATTTTCAGGATTCATTTTGTAGTGATTTTCAATTTCACGGTCATTTAGCTCTCTAAAACAATTAGGTAAATGACCGAAAAACAACAAATGATGTCAGAACATGTTGGAAATTGATGACGTCACTTTGAATGCTGCATACTGAACACAAAAGAAGTCCGGAGTTCAAATAAGTTTCAAAAACATTGAAGTCGCCGTGTAACAGATGAGTTCTCGTCCGAAACCCTGATACTCCGAAAGAGTATGTCCAGTTTGTACACGAAGTGCGTCCAGTTTTTGCCGTGACCCTCTCTACTCTTTCACGCATGCTATGCGGGTGATATGATGATACCATGCCAAGTTTCAACATTTTCAGGATTCATTTTGTAGTGATTTTCAATTTCACGGTCATTTAGCTCTCTAAAACAATTAGGTAAATGACCGAAAAACAACAAATGATGTCAGAACATGTTGGAAATTGATGACGTCGCTTTGAATGCTGCATACTGAACACAAAAGAAGTCCGGAGTTCAAATAAGTTTAAAAACATTGAAGTGGCCGTGTAACAGATGAGTTCTCGTCCGAAACCCTGATACTCCGAAAGAGTATGTCCAGTTTGTACACAAAGTGCGTCCAGTTTTTGCCGTGACCCTTTCTACTCTTTCGCGCATGCTATGCGGGTGATATGATGATACCATGCCAAGTTTTAACATTTTCAGGATTCATTTTGTAGTGATTTTTAATTTCACGGTCATTTAGCTCTCTAAAACAATTAGGTAAATGACCGAAAAACAACAAATGATGTCAGAATATGTTGGAAATTGATGACGTCGCTTTGAATGCTGCATACTGAACACAAAAGAAGTCCGGAGTTCAAATAAGTTTAAAAACATTGAAGTGGTCGTGTAACAGATGAGTTCTCGTCCGAAACCCTGATACTCCGAAAAAGTATGTCGAGTTTGTACACGAAGTGCGTCCAGTTTTTGCCGTGACCCTCTCTACTCTTTCGCGCATGCTATGCAGGTGATATGATGTTACCATGCCAAGTTTCAACATTTTCAGGATTCATTTTGTAGTGATTTTCAATTTCACGGTCATTTAGCTCTCTAAAACAATTAGGTAAATGACCGAAAAACAACAAATGATGTCAGAATATGTTGGAAATTGATGACGTCGCTTTGAATGCTGCATACTGAACACAAAAGAAGTCCGGAGTTCAAATAAGTTTAAAAACATTGAAGTGGCCGTGTAACAGATGAGTTCTCGTCCGAAACCCTGATACTCCGAAAAAGTATGTCGAGTTTGTACACGAAGTGCGTCCAGTTTTTGCCGTGACCCTCTCTACTCTTTCGCGCATGCTATGCGGGTGATATGATGATACCCTGCCAAGTTTTAACATTTTCAAGATTCATTTTTAGTGATTTTCAATTTCACGGTCATTTACCTCTATAAAACAATTAGGTAAATGACCGAAAAATAACAAATGATGTCAGAATATGTTGGAAATTGATGACGTCGCTTTGAATGCTGCATACTGAACACAAAAGAAGTCCGGAGTTCAAATAAGTTTAAAAACATTGAAGTGGCCGTGTAACAGATGAGTTCTCGTCCGAAACCCTGATACTCCGAAATAGTATGTCGAGTTTGTACACGAAGTGCGTCCAGTTTTTGCCGTGACCCTCTCTACTCTTTCGCGCATGCTATGCGGGTGATATGATGATACCCTGCCAAGTTTTAACATTTTCAAGATTCATTTTTAGTGATTTTCAATTTCACGGTCATTTACCTCTCTAAAACAATTAGGTAAATGACCGAAAAACAACAAATGATGTCAGAACATGTTGGAAATTGATGACGTCGCTTTGAATGCTGCATACTGAACACAAAAGAAGTCCGGAGTTCAAATAAGTTTAAAAAACATTGAAGTGGTCGTGTAACAGATGAGTTCTCGTCCGAAACCCTGATACTCCGAAAGAGTATGTCCAGTTTGTACACAAAGTGCGTCCAGTTTTTGCCGTGACCCTCTCTACTCTTTCACGCATGCTATGCGGGTGATATGATGATACCATGCCAAGTTTCAACATTTTCAGGATTCATTTTGTAGTGATTTTCAATTTCACGGTCATTTAACTCTCTAAAACAATTAGGTAAATGACCGAAAAACAACAAATGATGTCAGAACATGTTGGAAATTGATGACGTCACTTTGAATGCTGCATACTGAACACAAAAGAAGTCCGGAGTTCAAATAAGTTTCAAAAACATTGAAGTCGCCGTGTAACAGATGAGTTCTCGTCCGAAACCCTGATACTCCGAAAGAGTATGTCCAGTTTGTACACGAAGTGCGTCCAGTTTTTGCCGTGACCCTCTCTACTCTTTCACGCATGCTATGCGGGTGATATGATGATACCATGCCAAGTTTCAACATTTTCAGGATTCATTTTGTAGTGATTTTCAATTTCACGGTCATTTAGCTCTCTAAAACAATTAGGTAAATGACTGAAAAACAACAAATGATGTCAGAACATGTTGGAAATTGATGACGTCGCTTTGAATGCTGCATACTGAACACAAAAGAAGTCCGGAGTTCAAATAAGTTTAAAAACATTGAAGTGGCCGTGTAACAGATGAGTTCTCGTCCGAAACCCTGATACTCCGAAAGAGTATGTCCAGTTTGTACACAAAGTGCGTCCAGTTTTTGCCGTGACCCTTTCTACTCTTTCGCGCATGCTATGCGGGTGATATGATGATACCATGCCAAGTTTTAACATTTTCAGGATTCATTTTGTAGTGATTTTTAATTTCACGGTCATTTAGCTCTCTAAAACAATTAGGTAAATGACCGAAAAACAACAAATGATGTCAGAATATGTTGGAAATTGATGACGTCGCTTTGAATGCTGCATACTGAACACAAAAGAAGTCCGGAGTTCAAATAAGTTTAAAAACATTGAAGTGGCCGTGTAACAGATGAGTTCTCGTCCGAAACCCTGATACTCCGAAAAAGTATGTCGAGTTTGTACATGAAGTGCGTCCAGTTTTTGCCGTGACCCTCTCTACTCTTTCGCGCATGCTATGCGGGTGATATGATGATACCCTGCCAAGTTTTAACATTTTCAAGATTCATTTTTAGTGATTTTCAATTTCACGGTCATTTACCTCTATAAAACAATTAGGTAAATGACCGAAAAACAACAAATGATGTCATAACATGTTGGAAATTGATGACGTCACTTTGAATGCTGCATAATGAACACAAAAGAAGTCCGGAGTTCAAATAAGTTTAAAAAAACATTGAAGTGGTCGTGTAACAGATGAGTTCTCGTCCGAAACCCTGATACTCCGAAAGAGTATGTCCAGTTTGTAGACGAAGTGCGTACAGTTTTTGCCGTGACCCTCTCTACTCTTTCACGCATGCTATGCGGGTGATATGATGATACCATGCCAAGTTTCACCATTTTCAGGATTCATTTTGTAGTGATTTTCAATTTCACGGTCATTTAGCTCTCTAAAACAATTAGGTAAATGACCGAAAAACAACAAATGATGTCAGAACATGTTGGAAATTGATGACGTCACTTTGAATGCTGCATACTGAACACAAAAGAAGTCCGGAGTTCAAATAAGTTTAAAAAACATTGAAGTGGTCGTGTAACAGATGAGTTCTCGTCCGAAACCCTGATACTCCGAAAGAGTATGTCCAGTTTGTAGACGAAGTGCGTACAGTTTTTGCCGTGACCCTCTCTACTCTTTCACGCATGCTATGCGGGTGATATGATGATACCAAGCCAAGTTTCAACATTTTCAGGATTCATTTTGTAGTGATTTTCAATTTCACGGTCATTTAGCTCTCTAAAACAATTAGGTAAATGACCGAAAAACAACAAATGATGTCAGAACATGTTGGAAATTGATGACGTCGCTTTGAATGCTGCATACTGAACACAAAAGAAGTCCGGAGTTCAAATAAGTTTAAAAACATTGAAGTGGCCGTGTAACAGATGAGTTCTCGTCCGAAACCCTGATACTCCGAAAGAGTATGTCCAGTTTGTACACAAAGTGCGTCCAGTTTTTGCCGTGACCCTTTCTACTCTTTCACGCATGCTATGCGGGTGATATGATGATACCATGCCAAGTTTTAACATTTTCAGGATTCATTTTGTAGTGATTTTTAATTTCACGGTCATTTAGCTCTCTAAAACAATTAGGTAAATGACCGAAAAACAACAAATGATGTCAGAATATGTTGGAAATTGATGACGTCGCTTTGAATGCTGCATACTGAACACAAAAGAAGTCCGGAGTTCAAATAAGTTTAAAAACATTGAAGTGGCCGTGTAACAGATGAGTTCTCGTCCGAAACCCTGATACTCCGAAAAAGTATGTCGAGTTTGTACACGAAGTGCGTCCAGTTTTTGCCGTGACCCTCTCTACTCTTTCGCGCATGCTATGCAGGTGATATGATGTTACCATGCCAAGTTTCAACATTTTCAGGATTCATTTTGTAGTGATTTTCAATTTCACGGTCATTTAGCTCTCTAAAACAATTAGGTAAATGACCGAAAAACAACAAATGATGTCAGAATATGTTGGAAATTGATGACGTCGCTTTGAATGCTGCATACTGAACACAAAAGAAGTCCGGAGTTCAAATAAGTTTAAAAACATTGAAGTGGCCGTGTAACAGATGAGTTCTCGTCCGAAACCCTGATACTCCGAAAAAGTATGTCGAGTTTGTACACGAAGTGCGTCCAGTTTTTGCCGTGACCCTCTCTACTCTTTCGCGCATGCTATGCGGGTGATATGATGATACCCTGCCAAGTTTTAACATTTTCAAGATTCATTTTTAGTGATTTTCAATTTCACGGTCATTTACCTCTATAAAACAATTAGGTAAATGACCGAAAAATAACAAATGATGTCAGAATATGTTGGAAATTGATGACGTCGCTTTGAATGCTGCATACTGAACACAAAAGAAGTCCGGAGTTCAAATAAGTTTAAAAACATTGAAGTGGCCGTGTAACAGATGAGTTCTCGTCCGAAACCCTGATACTCCGAAATAGTATGTCGAGTTTGTACACGAAGTGCGTCCAGTTTTTGCCGTGACCCTCTCTACTCTTTCGCGCATGCTATGCGGGTGATATGATGATACCCTGCCAAGTTTTAACATTTTCAAGATTCATTTTTAGTGATTTTCAATTTCACGGTCATTTACCTCTCTAAAACAATTAGGTAAATGACCGAAAAACAACAAATGATGTCAGAACATGTTGGAAATTGATGACGTCGCTTTGAATGCTGCATACTGAACACAAAAGAAGTCCGGAGTTCAAATAAGTTTAAAAAACATTGAAGTGGTCGTGTAACAGATGAGTTCTCGTCCGAAACCCTGATACTCCGAAAGAGTATGTCCAGTTTGTACACAAAGTGCGTCCAGTTTTTGCCGTGACCCTCTCTACTCTTTCACGCATGCTATGCGGGTGATATGATGATACCATGCCAAGTTTCAACATTTTCAGGATTCATTTTGTAGTGATTTTCAATTTCACGGTCATTTAACTCTCTAAAACAATTAGGTAAATGACCGAAAAACAACAAATGATGTCAGAACATGTTGGAAATTGATGACGTCACTTTGAATGCTGCATACTGAACACAAAAGAAGTCCGGAGTTCAAATAAGTTTCAAAAACATTGAAGTCGCCGTGTAACAGATGAGTTCTCGTCCGAAACCCTGATACTCCGAAAGAGTATGTCCAGTTTGTACACGAAGTGCGTCCAGTTTTTGCCGTGACCCTCTCTACTCTTTCACGCATGCTATGCGGGTGATATGATGATACCATGCCAAGTTTCAACATTTTCAGGATTCATTTTGTAGTGATTTTCAATTTCACGGTCATTTAGCTCTCTAAAACAATTAGGTAAATGACCGAAAAACAACAAATGATGTCAGAACATGTTGGAAATTGATGACGTCGCTTTGAATGCTGCATACTGAACACAAAAGAAGTCCGGAGTTCAAATAAGTTTAAAAACATTGAAGTGGCCGTGTAACAGATGAGTTCTCGTCCGAAACCCTGATACTCCGAAAGAGTATGTCCAGTTTGTACACAAAGTGCGTCCAGTTTTTGCCGTGACCCTTTCTACTCTTTCGCGCATGCTATGCGGGTGATATGATGATACCATGCCAAGTTTTAACATTTTCAGGATTCATTTTGTAGTGATTTTTAATTTCACGGTCATTTAGCTCTCTAAAACAATTAGGTAAATGACCGAAAAACAACAAATGATGTCAGAATATGTTGGAAATTGATGACGTCGCTTTGAATGCTGCATACTGAACACAAAAGAAGTCCGGAGTTCAAATAAGTTTAAAAACATTGAAGTGGCCGTGTAACAGATGAGTTCTCGTCCGAAACCCTGATACTCCGAAAAGTATGTCGAGTTTGTACATGAAGTGCGTCCAGTTTTTGCCGTGACCCTCTCTACTCTTTCGCGCATGCTATGCGGGTGATATGATGATACCCTGCCAAGTTTTAACATTTTCAAGATTCATTTTTAGTGATTTTCAATTTCACGGTCATTTACCTCTATAAAACAATTAGGTAAATGACCGAAAAACAACAAATGATGTCAGAACATGTTGGAAATTGATGACGTCACTTTGAATGCTGCATACTGAACACAAAAGAAGTCCGGAGTTCAAATAAGTTTAAAAAAACATTGAAGTGGTCGTGTAACAGATGAGTTCTCGTCCGAAACCCTGATACTCCGAAAGAGTATGTCCAGTTTGTAGACGAAGTGCGTACAGTTTTTGCCGTGACCCTCTCTACTCTTTCACGCATGCTATGCGGGTGATATGATGATACCATGCCAAGTTTCAACATTTTCAGGATTCATTTTGTAGTGATTTTCAATTTCACGGTCATTTAGCTCTCTAAAACAATTAGGTAAATGACCGAAAAACAACAAATGATGTCAGAACATGTTGGAAATTGATGACGTCACTTTGAATGCTGCATACTGAACACAAAAGAAGTCCGGAGTTCAAATAAGTTTCAAAAACATTGAAGTCGCCGTGTAACAGATGAGTTCTCGTCCGAAACCCTGATACTCCGAAAGAGTATGTCCAGTTTGTACACGAAGTGCGTCCAGTTTTTGCCGTGACCCTCTCTACTCTTTCACGCATGCTATGCGGGTGATATGATGATACCATGCCAAGTTTCAACATTTTCAGGATTCATTTTGTAGTGATTTTCAATTTCACGGTCATTTAGCTCTCTAAAACAATTAGGTAAATGACCGAAAAACAACAAATGATGTCAGAACATGTTGGAAATTGATGACGTCGCTTTGAATGCTGCATACTGAACACAAAAGAAGTCCGGAGTTCAAATAAGTTTAAAAACATTGAAGTGGCCGTGTAACAGATGAGTTCTCGTCCGAAACCCTGATACTCCGAAAGAGTATGTCCAGTTTGTACACAAAGTGCGTCCAGTTTTTGCCGTGACCCTTTCTACTCTTTCGCGCATGCTATGCGGGTGATATGATGATACCATGCCAAGTTTTAACATTTTCAGGATTCATTTTGTAGTGATTTTTAATTTCACGGTCATTTAGCTCTCTAAAACAATTAGGTAAATGACCGAAAAACAACAAATGATGTCAGAATATGTTGGAAATTGATGACGTCGCTTTGAATGCTGCATACTGAACACAAAAGAAGTCCGGAGTTCAAATAAGTTTAAAAACATTGAAGTGGTCGTGTAACAGATGAGTTCTCGTCCGAAACCCTGATACTCCGAAAAAGTATGTCGAGTTTGTACACGAAGTGCGTCCAGTTTTTGCCGTGACCCTCTCTACTCTTTCGCGCATGCTATGCAGGTGATATGATGTTACCATGCCAAGTTTCAACATTTTCAGGATTCATTTTGTAGTGATTTTCAATTTCACGGTCATTTAGCTCTCTAAAACAATTAGGTAAATGACCGAAAAACAACAAATGATGTCAGAATATGTTGGAAATTGATGACGTCGCTTTGAATGCTGCATACTGAACACAAAAGAAGTCCGGAGTTCAAATAAGTTTAAAAACATTGAAGTGGCCGTGTAACAGATGAGTTCTCGTCCGAAACCCTGATACTCCGAAAAAGTATGTCGAGTTTGTACACGAAGTGCGTCCAGTTTTTGCCGTGACCCTCTCTACTCTTTCGCGCATGCTATGCGGGTGATATGATGATACCCTGCCAAGTTTTAACATTTTCAAGATTCATTTTTAGTGATTTTCAATTTCACGGTCATTTACCTCTATAAAACAATTAGGTAAATGACCGAAAAATAACAAATGATGTCAGAATATGTTGGAAATTGATGACGTCGCTTTGAATGCTGCATACTGAACACAAAAGAAGTCCGGAGTTCAAATAAGTTTAAAAACATTGAAGTGGCCGTGTAACAGATGAGTTCTCGTCCGAAACCCTGATACTCCGAAATAGTATGTCGAGTTTGTACACGAAGTGCGTCCAGTTTTTGCCGTGACCCTCTCTACTCTTTCGCGCATGCTATGCGGGTGATATGATGATACCCTGCCAAGTTTTAACATTTTCAAGATTCATTTTTAGTGATTTTCAATTTCACGGTCATTTACCTCTCTAAAACAATTAGGTAAATGACCGAAAAACAACAAATGATGTCAGAACATGTTGGAAATTGATGACGTCGCTTTGAATGCTGCATACTGAACACAAAAGAAGTCCGGAGTTCAAATAAGTTTAAAAAACATTGAAGTGGTCGTGTAACAGATGAGTTCTCGTCCGAAACCCTGATACTCCGAAAGAGTATGTCCAGTTTGTACACAAAGTGCGTCCAGTTTTTGCCGTGACCCTCTCTACTCTTTCACGCATGCTATGCGGGTGATATGATGATACCATGCCAAGTTTCAACATTTTCAGGATTCATTTTGTAGTGATTTTCAATTTCACGGTCATTTAACTCTCTAAAACAATTAGGTAAATGACCGAAAAACAACAAATGATGTCAGAACATGTTGGAAATTGATGACGTCACTTTGAATGCTGCATACTGAACACAAAAGAAGTCCGGAGTTCAAATAAGTTTCAAAAACATTGAAGTCGCCGTGTAACAGATGAGTTCTCGTCCGAAACCCTGATACTCCGAAAGAGTATGTCCAGTTTGTACACGAAGTGCGTCCAGTTTTTGCCGTGACCCTCTCTACTCTTTCACGCATGCTATGCGGGTGATATGATGATACCATGCCAAGTTTCAACATTTTCAGGATTCATTTTGTAGTGATTTTCAATTTCACGGTCATTTAGCTCTCTAAAACAATTAGGTAAATGACCGAAAAACAACAAATGATGTCAGAACATGTTGGAAATTGATGACGTCGCTTTGAATGCTGCATACTGAACACAAAAGAAGTCCGGAGTTCAAATAAGTTTAAAAACATTGAAGTGGCCGTGTAACAGATGAGTTCTCGTCCGAAACCCTGATACTCCGAAAGAGTATGTCCAGTTTGTACACAAAGTGCGTCCAGTTTTTGCCGTGACCCTTTCTACTCTTTCGCGCATGCTATGCGGGTGATATGATGATACCATGCCTAGTTTTAACATTTTCAGGATTCATTTTGTAGTGATTTTTAATTTCACGGTCATTTAGCTCTCTAAAACAATTAGGTAAATGACCGAAAAACAACAAATGATGTCAGAATATGTTGGAAATTGATGACGTCGCTTTGAATGCTGCATACTGAACACAAAAGAAGTCCGGAGTTCAAATAAGTTTAAAAACATTGAAGTGGCCGTGTAACAGATGAGTTCTCGTCCGAAACCCTGATACTCCGAAAAAGTATGTCGAGTTTGTACATGAAGTGCGTCCAGTTTTTGCCGTGACCCTCTCTACTCTTTCGCGCATGCTATGCGGGTGATATGATGATACCCTGCCAAGTTTTAACATTTTCAAGATTCATTTTTAGTGATTTTCAATTTCACGGTCATTTACCTCTATAAAACAATTAGGTAAATGACCGAAAAACAACAAATGATGTCATAACATGTTGGAAATTGATGACGTCACTTTGAATGCTGCATAATGAACACAAAAGAAGTCCAGAGTTCAAATAAGTTTAAAAAAACATTGAAGTGGTCGTGTAACAGATGAGTTCTCGTCCGAAACCCTGATACTCCGAAAGAGTATGTCCAGTTTGTAGACGAAGTGCGTCCAGTTTTTGCCGTGACCCTCTCTACTCTTTCACGCATGCTATGCGGGTGATATGATGATACCATGCCAAGTTTCACCATTTTCAGGATTCATTTTGTAGTGATTTTCAATTTCACGGTCATTTAGCTCTCTAAAACAATTAGGTAAATGACCGAAAAACAACAAATGATGTCAGAACATGTTGGAAATTGATGACGTCACTTTGAATGCTCCATACTGAACACAAAAGAAGTCCGGAGTTCAAATAAGTTTCAAAAACATTGAAGTCGCCGTGTAACAGATGAGTTCTCGTCCGAAACCCTGATACTCCGAAAGAGTATGTCCAGTTTGTACACGAAGTGCGTCCAGTTTTTGCCGTGACCCTCTCTACTCTTTCACGCATGCTATGCGGGTGATATGATGATACCATGCCAAGTTTCAACATTTTCAGGATTCATTTTGTAGTGATTTTCAATTTCACGGTCATTTAGCTCTCTAAAACAATTAGGTAAATGACCGAAAAACAACAAATGATGTCAGAACATGTTGGAAATTGATGACGTCGCTTTGAATGCTGCATACTGAACACAAAAGAAGTCCGGAGTTCAAATAAGTTTAAAAACATTGAAGTGGCCGTGTAACAGATGAGTTCTCGTCCGAAACCCTGATACTCCGAAAGAGTATGTCCAGTTTGTACACAAAGTGCGTCCAGTTTTTGCCGTGACCCTTTATACTCTTTCGCGCATGCTATGCGGGTGATATGATGATACCATGCCAAGTTTTAACATTTTCAGGATTCATTTTGTAGTGATTTTTAATTTCACGGTCATTTAGCTCTCTAAAACAATTAGGTAAATGACCGAAAAACAACAAATGATGTCAGAATATGTTGGAAATTGATGACGTCGCTTTGAATGCTGCATACTGAACACAAAAGAAGTCCGGAGTTCAAATAAGTTTAAAAACATTGAAGTGGCCGTGTAACAGATGAGTTCTCGTCCGAAACCCTGATACTCCGAAAAAGTATGTCGAGTTTGTACACGAAGTGCGTCCAGTTTTTGCCGTGACCCTCTCTACTCTTTCGCGCATGCTATGCGGGTGATATGATTATACCCTGCCAAGTTTTAACATTTTCAAGATTCATTTTTAGTGATTTTCAATTTCACGGTCATTTACCTCTCTAAAACAATTAGGTAAATGACCGAAAAACAACAAATGATGTCAGAACATGTTGGAAATTGATGACGTCACTTTGAATGCTGCATACTGAACACAAAAGAAGTCCGGAGTTCAAATAAGTTTAAAAAACATTGAAGTGGTCGTGTAACAGATGAGTTCTCGTCCGAAACCCTGATACTCCGAAAGAGTATGTCCAGTTTGTACACAAAGTGCGTCCAGTTTTTGCCGTGACCCTCTCTACTCTTTCACGCATGCTATGCGGGTGATATGATGATACCATGCCAAGTTTCAACATTTTCAGGATTCATTTTGTAGTGATTTTCAATTTCACGGTCATTTAACTCTCTAAAACAATTAGGTAAATGACCGAAAAACAACAAATGATGTCAGAACATGTTGGAAATTGATGACGTCACTTTGAATGCTGCATACTGAACACAAAAGAAGTCCGGAGTTCAAATAAGTTTCAAAAACATTGAAGTCGCCGTGTAACAGATGAGTTCTCGTCCGAAACCCTGATACTCCGAAAGAGTATGTCCAGTTTGTACACGAAGTGCGTCTAGTTTTTGCCGTGACCCTCTCTACTCTTTCACGCATGCTATGCGGGTGATATGATGATACCATGCCAAGTTTCAACATTTTCAGGATTCATTTTGTAGTGATTTTCAATTTCACGGTCATTTAGCTCTCTAAAACAATTAGGTAAATGACCGAAAAACAACAAATGATGTCAGAACATGTTGGAAATTGATGACGTCGCTTTGAATGCTGCATACTGAACACAAAAGAAGTCCGGAGTTCAAATAAGTTTAAAAACATTGAAGTGGCCGTGTAACAGATGAGTTCTCGTCCGAAACCCTGATACTCCGAAAGAGTATGTCCAGTTTGTACACAAAGTGCGTCCAGTTTTTGCCGTGACCCTTTATACTCTTTCGCGCATGCTATGCGGGTGATATGATGATACCATGCCAAGTTTTAACATTTTCAGGATTCATTTTGTAGTGATTTTTAATTTCACGGTCATTTAGCTCTCTAAAACAATTAGGTAAATGACCGAAAAACAACAAATGATGTCAGAATATGTTGGAAATTGATGACGTCGCTTTGAATGCTGCATACTGAACACAAAAGAAGTCCGGAGTTCAAATAAGTTTAAAAACATTGAAGTGGCCGTGTAACAGATGAGTTCTCGTCCGAAACCCTGATACTCCGAAAAAGTATGTCGAGTTTGTACACGAAGTGCGTCCAGTTTTTGCCGTGACCCTCTCTACTCTTTCGCGCATGCTATGCGGGTGATATGATTATACCCTGCCAAGTTTTAACATTTTCAAGATTCATTTTTAGTGATTTTCAATTTCACGGTCATTTACCTCTCTAAAACAATTAGGTAAATGACCGAAAAACAACAAATGATGTCAGAACATGTTGGAAATTGATGACGTCACTTTGAATGCTGCATACTGAACACAAAAGAAGTCCGGAGTTCAAATAAGTTTAAAAAACATTGAAGTGGTCGTGTAACAGATGAGTTCTCGTCCGAAACCCTGATACTCCGAAAGAGTATGTCCAGTTTGTACACAAAGTGCGTCCAGTTTTTGCCGTGACCCTCTCTACTCTTTCACGCATGCTATGCGGGTGATATGATGATACCATGCCAAGTTTCAACATTTTCAGGATTCATTTTGTAGTGATTTTCAATTTCACGGTCATTTAACTCTCTAAAACAATTAGGTAAATGACCGAAAAACAACAAATGATGTCAGAACATGTTGGAAATTCATGACGTCACTTTGAATGCTGCATACTGAACACAAAAGAAGTCCGGAGTTCAAATAAGTTTCAAAAACATTGAAGTCGCCGTGTAACAGATGAGTTCTCGTCCGAAACCCTGATACTCCGAAAGAGTATGTCCAGTTTGTACACGAAGTGCGTCCAGTTTTTGCCGTGACCCTCTCTACTCTTTCACGCATGCTATGCGGGTGATATGATGATACCATGCCAAGTTTCAACATTTTCAGGATTCATTTTGTAGTGATTTTCAATTTCACGGTCATTTAGCTCTCTAAAACAATTAGGTAAATGACCGAAAAACAACAAATGATGTCAGAACATGTTGGAAATTGATGACGTCGCTTTGAATGCTGCATACTGAACACAAAAGAAGTCCGGAGTTCAAATAAGTTTAAAAACATTGAAGTGGCCGTGTAACAGATGAGTTCTCGTCCGAAACCCTGATACTCCGAAAGAGTATGTCCAGTTTGTACACAAAGTGCGTCCAGTTTTTGCCGTGACCCTTTATACTCTTTCGCGCATGCTATGCGGGTGATATGATGATACCATGCCAAGTTTTAACATTTTCAGGATTCATTTTGTAGTGATTTTTAATTTCACGGTCATTTAGCTCTCTAAAACAATTAGGTAAATGACCGAAAAACAACAAATGATGTCAGAATATGTTGGAAATTGATGACGTCGCTTTGAATGCTGCATACTGAACACAAAAGAAGTCCGGAGTTCAAATAAGTTTAAAAACATTGAAGTGGCCGTGTAACAGATGAGTTCTCGTCCGAAACCCTGATACTCCGAAAAAGTATGTCGAGTTTGTACACGAAGTGCGTCCAGTTTTTGCCGTGACCCTCTCTACTCTTTTGCGCATGCTATGCGGGTGATATGATTATACCCTGCCAAGTTTTAACATTTTCAAGATTCATTTTTAGTGATTTTCAATTTCACGGTCATTTACCTCTCTAAAACAATTAGGTAAATGACCGAAAAACAACAAATGATGTCAGAACATGTTGGAAATTGATGACGTCACTTTGAATGCTGCATACTGAACACAAAAGAAGTCCGGAGTTCAAATAAGTTTAAAAAACATTGAAGTGGTCGTGTAACAGATGAGTTCTCGTCCGAAACCCTGATACTCCGAAAGAGTATGTCCAGTTTGTACACAAAGTGCGTCCAGTTTTTGCCGTGACCCTCTCTACTCTTTCACGCATGCTATGCGGGTGATATGATGATACCATGCCAAGTTTCAACATTTTCAGGATTCATTTTGTAGTGATTTTCAATTTCACGGTCATTTAACTCTCTAAAACAATTAGGTAAATGACCGAAAAACAACAAATGATGTCAGAACATGTTGGAAATTGATGACGTCACTTTGAATGCTGCATACTGAACACAAAAGAAGTCCGGAGTTCAAATAAGTTTCAAAAACATTGAAGTCGCCGTGTAACAGATGAGTTCTCGTCCGAAACCCTGATACTCCGAAAGAGTATGTCCAGTTTGTACACGAAGTGCGTCCAGTTTTTGCCGTGACCCTCTCTACTCTTTCACGCATGCTATGCGGGTGATATGATGATACCATGCCAAGTTTCAACATTTTCAGGATTCATTTTGTAGTGATTTTCAATTTCACGGTCATTTAGCTCTCTAAAACAATTAGGTAAATGACCGAAAAACAACAAATGATGTCAGAACATGTTGGAAATTGATGACGTCGCTTTGAATGCTGCATACTGAACACAAAAGAAGTCCGGAGTTCAAATAAGTTTAAAAACATTGATGTGGCCGTGTAACAGATGAGTTCTCGTCCGAAACCCTGATACTCCGAAAGAGTATGTCCAGTTTGTACACAAAGTGCGTCCAGTTTTTGCCGTGACCCTTTCTACTCTTTCGCGCATGCTATGCGGGTGATATGATGATACCATGCCAAGTTTTAACATTTTCAGGATTCATTTTGTAGTGATTTTTAATTTCACGGTCATTTAGCTCTCTAAAACAATTAGGTAAATGACCGAAAAACAACAAATGATGTCAGAATATGTTGGAAATTGATGACGTCGCTTTGAATGCTGCATACTGAACACAAAAGAAGTCCGGAGTTCAAATAAGTTTAAAAACATTGAAGTGGCCGTGTAACAGATGAGTTCTCGTCCGAAACCCTGATACTCCGAAAAAGTATGTCGAGTTTGTACATGAAGTGCGTCCAGTTTTTGCCGTGACCCTCTCTACTCTTTCGCGCATGCTATGCGGGTGATATGATGATACCCTGCCAAGTTTTAACATTTTCAAGATTCATTTTTAGTGATTTTCAATTTCACGGTCATTTACCTCTATAAAACAATTAGGTAAATGACCGAAAAACAACAAATGATGTCAGAACATGTTGGAAATTGATGACGTCACTTTGAATGCTGCATAATGAACACAAAAGAAGTCCGGAGTTCAAATAAGTTTAAAAAAACATTGAAGTGGTCGTGTAACAGATGAG
This sequence comes from Triticum monococcum, assembly GCA_034509565.1. NCBI lineage: Eukaryota > Viridiplantae > Streptophyta > Magnoliopsida > Poales > Poaceae > Triticum > Triticum monococcum. The sequence continues at coordinate 634,595,179 of CM067847.1, read as the reverse complement.
TTCTCGTCCGAAACCCTGATACTCCGAAAGAGTATGTCCAGTTTGTAGACGAAGTGCGTACAGTTTTTGCCGTGACCCTCTCTACTCTTTCACGCATGCTATGCGGGTGATATGATGATACCATGCCAAGTTTCAACATTTTCAGGATTCATTTTGTAGTGATTTTCAATTTCACGGTCATTTAGCTCTCTAAAACAATTAGGTAAATGACCGAAAAACAACAAATGATGTCAGAACATGTTGGAAATTGATGACGTCACTTTGAATGCTGCATACTGAACACAAAAGAAGTCCGGAGTTCAAATAAGTTTCAAAAACATTGAAGTCGCCGTGTAACAGATGAGTTCTCGTCCGAAACCCTGATACTCCGAAAGAGTATGTCCAGTTTGTACACGAAGTGCGTCCAGTTTTTGCCGTGACCCTCTCTACTCTTTCACGCATGCTATGCGGGTGATATGATGATACCATGCCAAGTTTCAACATTTTCAGGATTCATTTTGTAGTGATTTTCAATTTCACGGTCATTTAGCTCTCTAAAACAATTAGGTAAATGACCGAAAAACAACAAATGATGTCAGAACATGTTGGAAATTGATGACGTCGCTTTGAATGCTGCATACTAAACACAAAAGAAGTCCGGAGTTCAAATAAGTTTAAAAACATTGAAGTGGCCGTGTAACAGATGAGTTCTCGTCCGAAACCCTGATACTCCGAAAGAGTATGTCCAGTTTGTACACAAAGTGCGTCCAGTTTTTGCCGTGACCCTTTATACTCTTTCGCGCATGCTATGCGGGTGATATGATGATACCATGCCAAGTTTTAACATTTTCAGGATTCATTTTGTAGTGATTTTTAATTTCACGGTCATTTAGCTCTCTAAAACAATTAGGTAAATGACCGAAAAACAACAAATGATGTCAGAATATGTTGGAAATTGATGACGTCGCTTTGAATGCTGCATACTGAACACAAAAGAAGTCCGGAGTTCAAATAAGTTTAAAAACATTGAAGTGGCCGTGTAACAGATGAGTTCTCGCACGAAACCCTGATACTCCGAAAAAGTATGTCGAGTTTGTACACGAAGTGCGTCCAGTTTTTGCCGTGACCCTCTCTACTCTTTCGCGCATGCTATGCGGGTGATATGATTATACCCTGCCAAGTTTTAACATTTTCAAGATTCATTTTTAGTGATTTTCAATTTCACGGTCATTTACCTCTCTAAAACAATTAGGTAAATGACCGAAAAACAACAAATGATGTCAGAACATGTTGGAAATTGATGACGTCACTTTGAATGCTGCATACTGAACACAAAAGAAGTCCGGAGTTCAAATAAGTTTAAAAAACATTGAAGTGGTCGTGTAACAGATGAGTTCTCGTCCGAAACCCTGATACTCCGAAAGAGTATGTCCAGTTTGTAGACGAAGTGCGTACAGTTTTTGCCGTGACCCTCTCTACTCTTTCACGCATGCTATGCGGGTGATATGATGATACCATGCCAAGTTTCAACATTTTCAGGATTCATTTTGTAGTGATTTTCAATTTCACGGTCATTTAGCTCTCTAAAACAATTAGGTAAATGACCGAAAAACAACAAATGATGTCAGGACATGTTGGAAATTGATGACGTCACTTTGAATGCTGCATACTGAACACAAAAGAAGTCCGGAGTTCAAATAAGTTTCAAAAACATTGAAGTCGCCGTGTAACAGATGAGTTCTCGTCCGAAACCCTGATACTCCGAAAGAGTATGTCCAGTTTGTACACAAAGTGCGTCCAGTTTTTGCCGTGACCCTTTATACTCTTTCGCGCATGCTATGCGGGTGATATGATGATACCATGCCAAGTTTTAACATTTTCAGGATTCATTTTGTAGTGATTTTTAATTTCACGGTCATTTAGCTCTCTAAAACAATTAGGTAAATGACCGAAAAACAACAAATGATGTCAGAATATGTTGGAAATTGATGACGTCGCTTTGAATGCTGCATACTGAACACAAAAGAAGTCCGGAGTTCAAATAAGTTTAAAAACATTGAAGTGGCCGTGTAACAGATGAGTTCTCGCACGAAACCCTGATACTCCGAAAAAGTATGTCGAGTTTGTACACGAAGTGCGTCCAGTTTTTGCCGTGACCCTCTCTACTCTTTCGCGCATGCTATGCGGGTGATATGATTATACCCTGCCAAGTTTTAACATTTTCAAGATTCATTTTTAGTGATTTTCAATTTCACGGTCATTTACCTCTCTAAAACAATTAGGTAAATGACCGAAAAACAACAAATGATGTCAGAACATGTTGGAAATTGATGACGTCACTTTGAATGCTGCATACTGAACACAAAAGAAGTCCGGAGTTCAAATAAGTTTAAAAAACATTGAAGTGGTCGTGTAACAGATGAGTTCTCGTCCGAAACCCTGATACTCCGAAAGAGTATGTCCAGTTTGTAGACGAAGTGCGTACAGTTTTTGCCGTGACCCTCTCTACTCTTTCACGCATGCTATGCGGGTGATATGATGATACCATGCCAAGTTTCAACATTTTCAGGATTCATTTTGTAGTGATTTTCAATTTCACGGTCATTTAGCTCTCTAAAACAATTAGGTAAATGACCGAAAAACAACAAATGATGTCAGGACATGTTGGAAATTGATGACGTCACTTTGAATGCTGCATACTGAACACAAAAGAAGTCCGGAGTTCAAATAAGTTTCAAAAACATTGAAGTCGCCGTGTAACAGATGAGTTCTCGTCCGAAACCCTGATACTCCGAAAAAGTATGTCGAGTTTGTACACGAAGTGCGTCCAGTTTTTGCCGTGACCCTCTCTACTCTTTCGCGCATGCTATGCGGGTGATATGATTATACCCTGCCAAGTTTTAACATTTTCAAGATTCATTTTTAGTGATTTTCAATTTCACGGTCATTTACCTCTCTAAAACAATTAGGTAAATGACCGAAAAACAACAAATGATGTCAGAACATGTTGGAAATTGATGACGTCACTTTGAATGCTGCATACTGAACACAAAAGAAGTCCGGAGTTCAAATAAGTTTAAAAAACATTGAAGTGGTCGTGTAACAGATGAGTTCTCGTCCGAAACCCTGATACTCCGAAAGAGTATGTCCAGTTTGTACACAAAGTGCGTCCAGTTTTTGCCGTGACCCTCTCTACTCTTTCACGCATGCTATGCGGGTGATATGATGATACCATGCCAAGTTTCAACATTTTCAGGATTCATTTTGTAGTGATTTTCAATTTCACGGTCATTTAACTCTCTAAAACAATTAGGTAAATGACCGAAAAACAACAAATGATGTCAGAACATGTTGGAAATTGATGACGTCACTTTGAATGCTGCATACTGAACACAAAAGAAGTCCGGAGTTCAAATAAGTTTCAAAAACATTGAAGTCGCCGTGTAACAGATGAGTTCTCGTCCGAAACCCTGATACTCCGAAAGAGTATGTCCAGTTTGTACACGAAGTGCGTCCAGTTTTTGCCGTGACCCTCTCTACTCTTTCACGCATGCTATGCGGGTGATATGATGATACCATGCCAAGTTTCAACATTTTCAGGATTCATTTTGTAGTGATTTTCAATTTCACGGTCATTTAGCTCTCTAAAACAATTAGGTAAATGACCGAAAAACAACAAATGATGTCAGAACATGTTGGAAATTGATGACGTCGCTTTGAATGCTGCATACTGAACACAAAAGAAGTCCGGAGTTCAAATAAGTTTAAAAACATTGATGTGGCCGTGTAACAGATGAGTTCTCGTCCGAAACCCTGATACTCCGAAAGAGTATGTCCAGTTTGTACACAAAGTGCGTCCAGTTTTTGCCGTGACCCTTTCTACTCTTTCGCGCATGCTATGCGGGTGATATGATGATACCATGCCAAGTTTTAACATTTTCAGGATTCATTTTGTAGTGATTTTTAATTTCACGGTCATTTAGCTCTCTAAAACAATTAGGTAAATGACCGAAAAACAACAAATGATGTCAGAATATGTTGGAAATTGATGACGTCGCTTTGAATGCTGCATACTGAACACAAAAGAAGTCCGGAGTTCAAATAAGTTTAAAAACATTGAAGTGGCCGTGTAACAGATGAGTTCTCGTCCGAAACCCTGATACTCCGAAAAAGTATGTCGAGTTTGTACATGAAGTGCGTCCAGTTTTTGCCGTGACCCTCTCTACTCTTTCGCGCATGCTATGCGGGTGATATGATGATACCCTGCCAAGTTTTAACATTTTCAAGATTCATTTTTAGTGATTTTCAATTTCACGGTCATTTACCTCTATAAAACAATTAGGTAAATGACCGAAAAACAACAAATGATGTCAGAACATGTTGGAAATTGATGACGTCACTTTGAATGCTGCATAATGAACACAAAAGAAGTCCGGAGTTCAAATAAGTTTAAAAAAACATTGAAGTGGTCGTGTAACAGATGAGTTCTTGTCCGAAACCCTGATACTCCGAAAGAGTATGTCCAGTTTGTAGACGAAGTGCGTACAGTTTTTGCCGTGACCCTCTCTACTCTTTCACGCATGCTATGCGGGTGATATGATGATACCATGCCAAGTTTCAACATTTTCAGGATTCATTTTGTAGTGATTTTCAATTTCACGGTCATTTAGCTCTCTAAAACAATTAGGTAAATGACCGAAAAACAACAAATGATGTCAGAACATGTTGGAAATTGATGACGTCACTTTGAATGCTGCATACTGAACACAAAAGAAGTCCAGAGTTCAAATAAGTTTCAAAAACATTGAAGTCGCCGTGTAACAGATGAGTTCTCGTCCGAAACCCTGATACTCCGAAAGAGTATGTCCAGTTTGTACACGAAGTGCGTCCAGTTTTTGCCGTGACCCTCTCTACTCTTTCACGCATGCTATGCGGGTGATATGATGATACCATGCCAAGTTTCAACATTTTCAGGATTCATTTTGTAGTGATTTTCAATTTCACGGTCATTTAGCTCTCTAAAACAATTAGGTAAATGACCGAAAAACAACAAATGATGTCAGAACATGTTGGAAATTGATGACGTCGCTTTGAATGCTGCATACTAAACACAAAAGAAGTCCGGAGTTCAAATAAGTTTAAAAACATTGAAGTGGCCGTGTAACAGATGAGTTCTCGTCCGAAACCCTGATACTCCGAAAGAGTATGTCCAGTTTGTACACAAAGTGCGTCCAGTTTTTGCCGTGACCCTTTATACTCTTTCGCGCATGCTATGCGGGTGATATGATGATACCATGCCAAGTTTTAACATTTTCAGGATTCATTTTGTAGTGATTTTTAATTTCACGGTCATTTAGCTCTCTAAAACAATTAGGTAAATGACCGAAAAACAACAAATGATGTCAGAATATGTTGGAAATTGATGACGTCGCTTTGAATGCTGCATACTGAACACAAAAGAAGTCCGGAGTTCAAATAAGTTTAAAAACATTGAAGTGGCCGTGTAACAGATGAGTTCTCGCACGAAACCCTGATACTCCGAAAAAGTATGTCGAGTTTGTACACGAAGTGCGTCCAGTTTTTGCCGTGACCCTCTCTACTCTTTCGCGCATGCTATGCGGGTGATATGATTATACCCTGCCAAGTTTTAACATTTTCAAGATTCATTTTTAGTGATTTTCAATTTCACGGTCATTTACCTCTCTAAAACAATTAGGTAAATGACCGAAAAACAACAAATGATGTCAGAACATGTTGGAAATTGATGACGTCACTTTGAATGCTGCATACTGAACACAAAAGAAGTCCGGAGTTCAAATAAGTTTAAAAAACATTGAAGTGGTCGTGTAACAGATGAGTTCTCGTCCGAAACCCTGATACTCCGAAAGAGTATGTCCAGTTTGTAGACGAAGTGCGTACAGTTTTTGCCGTGACCCTCTCTACTCTTTCACGCATGCTATGCGGGTGATATGATGATACCATGCCAAGTTTCAACATTTTCAGGATTCATTTTGTAGTGATTTTCAATTTCACGGTCATTTAGCTCTCTAAAACAATTAGGTAAATGACCGAAAAACAACAAATGATGTCAGGACATGTTGGAAATTGATGACGTCACTTTGAATGCTGCATACTGAACACAAAAGAAGTCCGGAGTTCAAATAAGTTTCAAAAACATTGAAGTCGCCGTGTAACAGATGAGTTCTCGTCCGAAACCCTGATACTCCGAAAGAGTATGTCCAGTTTGTACACAAAGTGCGTCCAGTTTTTGCCGTGACCCTTTATACTCTTTCGCGCATGCTATGCGGGTGATATGATGATACCATGCCAAGTTTTAACATTTTCAGGATTCATTTTGTAGTGATTTTTAATTTCACGGTCATTTAGCTCTCTAAAACAATTAGGTAAATGACCGAAAAACAACAAATGATGTCAGAATATGTTGGAAATTGATGACGTCGCTTTGAATGCTGCATACTGAACACAAAAGAAGTCCGGAGTTCAAATAAGTTTAAAAACATTGAAGTGGCCGTGTAACAGATGAGTTCTCGCACGAAACCCTGATACTCCGAAAAAGTATGTCGAGTTTGTACACGAAGTGCGTCCAGTTTTTGCCGTGACCCTCTCTACTCTTTCGCGCATGCTATGCGGGTGATATGATTATACCCTGCCAAGTTTTAACATTTTCAAGATTCATTTTTAGTGATTTTCAATTTCACGGTCATTTACCTCTCTAAAACAATTAGGTAAATGACCGAAAAACAACAAATGATGTCAGAACATGTTGGAAATTGATGACGTCACTTTGAATGCTGCATACTGAACACAAAAGAAGTCCGGAGTTCAAATAAGTTTAAAAAACATTGAAGTGGTCGTGTAACAGATGAGTTCTCGTCCGAAACCCTGATACTCCGAAAGAGTATGTCCAGTTTGTAGACGAAGTGCGTACAGTTTTTGCCGTGACCCTCTCTACTCTTTCACGCATGCTATGCGGGTGATATGATGATACCATGCCAAGTTTCAACATTTTCAGGATTCATTTTGTAGTGATTTTCAATTTCACGGTCATTTAGCTCTCTAAAACAATTAGGTAAATGACCGAAAAACAACAAATGATGTCAGGACATGTTGGAAATTGATGACGTCACTTTGAATGCTGCATACTGAACACAAAAGAAGTCCGGAGTTCAAATAAGTTTCAAAAACATTGAAGTCGCCGTGTAACAGATGAGTTCTCGTCCGAAACCCTGATACTCCGAAAGAGTATGTCCAGTTTGCACACGAAGTGCGTCCAGTTTTTGCCGTGACCCTCTCTACTCTTTCACGCATGCTATGCGGGTGATATGATGATACCATGCCAAGTTTCAACATTTTCAGGATTCATTTTGTAGTGATTTTCAATTTCACGGTCATTTAGCTCTCTAAAACAATTAGGTAAATGACCGAAAAACAACAAATGATGTCAGAACATGTTGGAAATTGATGACGTCGCTTTGAATGCTGCATACTGAACACAAAAGAAGTCCGGAGTTCAAATAAGTTTAAAAACATTGAAGTGGCCGTGTAACAGATGAGTTCTCGTCCGAAACCCTGATACTCCGAAAGAGTATGTCTAGTTTGTACACAAAGTGCGTCCAGTTTTTGCCGTGACCCTTTCTACTCTTTCGCGCATGCTATGCGGGTGATATGATGATACCATGCCAAGTTTTAACATTTTCAGGATTCATTTTGTAGTGATTTTTAATTTCACGGTCATTTAGCTCTCTAAAACAATTAGGTAAATGACCGAAAAACAACAAATGATGTCAGAATATGTTGGAAATTGATGACGTCGCTTTGAATGCTGCATACTGAACACAAAAGAAGTCCGGAGTTCAAATAAGTTTAAAAACATTGAAGTGGCCGTGTAACAGATGAGTTCTCGTCCGAAACCCTGATACTCCGAAAAAGTATGTCGAGTTTGCACACGAAGTGCGTCCAGTTTTTGCCGTGACCCTCTCTACTCTTTCGCGCATGCTATGCGGGTGATATGATGATACCCTGCCAAGTTTTAACATTTTCAAGATTCATTTTTAGTGATTTTCAATTTCACGGTCATTTACCTCTCTAAAACAATTAGGTAAATGACCGAAAAACAACAAATGATGTCAGAACATGTTGGAAATTGATGACGTCACTTTGAATGCTGCATACTGAACACAAAAGAAGTCCGGAGTTCAAATAAGTTTAAAAAACATTGAAGTGGTCGTGTAACAGATGAGTTCTCGTCCGAAACCCTGATACTCCGAAAGAGTATGTCCAGTTTGTACACGAAGTGCGTCCAGTTTTTGCCGTGACCCTCTCTACTCTTTCGCGCATGCTATGCGGGTGATATGATGATACCATGCCCAGTTTCAACATTTTCAGGATTCATTTTGTAGTGATTTTCAATTTCACAGTCATTTAGCTCTCTAAAACAATTAGGTAAATGACAGAAAAACAACAAATGATGTCAGGACATGTTGGAAATTGATGACGTCACTTTGAATGCTGCATACTGAACACAAAAGAAGTCCGGAGTTCAAATTAGTTTAAAAAACATTGAAGTGGTTGTGTAACAGATGAGTTCTCGTCTGAAACCCTGATACTCCGAAAGAGTATGTCCAGTTTGTAGAAGAAGTGCGTACAGTTTTTGCCGTGACCCTCTCTACTCTTTCACGCATGCTATGCGGGTGATATGATGATACCATGCCAAGTTTCAACATTTTCAGGATTCATTTTGTAGTGATTTTCAATTTCACGGTCATTTAGCTCTCTAAAACAATTAGGTAAATGACCGAAAAACAACAAATGCTGTCAAAACATGTTGGAAATTGATGACGTCGCTTTGAATGCTGCATACTGAACACAAAATAAGTCCGGAGTTCAAATAAGTTTCAAAAACATTGAAGTGGCCGTGTAACAGATGAGTTCTTGTCCGAAACCCTGATACTCCGAAAGAGTATGTCCAGTTTGTACACGAAGTGCGTCCAGTTTTTGCCGTGACCCTCTCTACTCTTTCGCGCATGCTATGCGGGTGATATGATGATACCATGCCAAGTTTCAACATTTTCAGGATTCATTTTTAGTGATTTTCAATTTCACGGTCATTTACCTCTCTAAAACAATTAGGTAAATGACCGAAAAACAACAAATGATGTCAGAACATGTTGGATATTGATGACGTCACTTTGAATGCTGCATACTGAACACAAAAGAAGTCCGGAGTTGAAATAAGTTTAAAAAACATTGAAGTGGTCGTGTAACAGATGAGTTCTCGTCCGAAACCATGATACTCCGAAAGAGTATGTCCAGTTTGTACACGAAGTGCGTCCAGTTTTTGCCGTGACCCTCTCTACTCTTTCGCGCATGCTATGCGGGTGATATGATGATACCATGCCCAGTTTCAACATTTTCAGGATTCATTTTGTAGTGATTTTCAATTTCATAGTCATTTAGCTCTCTAAAACAATTAGGTAAATGACAGAAAAACAACAAATGATGTCAGGACATGTTGGAAATTGATGACGTCACTTTGAATGCTGCATACTGAACACAAAAGAAGTCCGGAGTTCAAATAAGTTTAAAAAACATTGAAGTGGTCGTGTAACAGATGAGTTCTCATCTGAAACCCTGATACTCCGAAAGAGTATGTCCCGTTTGTAGACGAAGTGCATACAGTTTTTGCCGTGACCCTCTCCACTCTTTCACGCATGCTATGCGGGTGATATGATGATACCATGCCAAGTTTCAACATTTTCAGGATTCATTTTGTAGTGATTTTCAATTTCACGGTCATTTAGCTCTCTAAAACAATTAGGTAAATGACCGAAAAACAACAAATGCTGTCAGAACATGTTGGAAAGTGATGACGTCGCTTTGAATGCTGCATACTGAACACAAAAGAAGTCCGGAGTTCAAATAAGTTTCAAAAACATTGAAGTGGCCGTGTAACAGATGAGTTCTTGTCCGAAACCCTGATACTCCGAAAGAGTATGTCCAGTTTGTACACGAAGTGCGTCCAGTTTTTGCCTTGACCCTCTCTACTCTTTCGCGCATGCTATGCGGGTGATATGATGATACCATGCCAAGTTTCAACATTTTCAGGATTCATTTTGTAGTGATTTTCAATTTCACGGTCATTTAGCTCTCTAAAACAATTAGGTAAATGACCGAAAAACAACAAATGCTGTCAGAACATGTTGGAAATTGATGACGTCGCTTTGAATGCTGCATACTGAACACAAAAGAAGTCCGGAGTTCAAATAAGTTTCAAAAACATTGAAGTGGCCGTGTAACAGATGAGTTCTCGTCCGAAACCCTGATACTCCGAAAGAGTATGTCCAGTTTGTACACGAAGTGTGTCCAGTTTTTGCCGTGACCCTCTCTACTCTTTCGCACATGCTATGCGGGTGATATGATGATACCATGCCAAGTTTCAACATTTTCAGGATTCATTTTTAGTGATTTTCAATTTCACGGTCATTTACCTCTCTAAAACAATAAGGTAAATGACCGAAAAACAACAAATGATGTCAGAACATGTTGAAATTGATGACGTCGCTTTGAATGCTGCATACTAAACACAAAAGAAGTCCGGAGTTGAAATAAGTTTAAAAAACATTGAAGTGGTCGTGTAACAGATGAGTTCTCGTCCGAAACCATGATACTCCGAAAGAGTATGTCCAGTTTGTACACGAAGTGCGTCCAGTTTTTGCCGTGACCCTCTCTACTCTTTCGCGCATGCTATGCGGGTGATATGATGATACCATGCCCAGTTTCAACATTTTCAGGATTCATTTTGTAGTGATTTTCAATTTCACAGTCATTTAGCTCTCTAAAACAATTAGGTAAATGACAGAAAAACAACAAATGATGTCAGGACATGTTGGAAATTGATGACGTCACTTTGAATGCTGCATACTGAACACAAAAGAACTCCGGAGTTCAAATAAGTTTAAAAAACATTGAAGTGGTCGTGTAACAGATGAGTTCTCGTCTGAAACCCTGATACTCCGAAAGAGTATGTCCAGTTTGTAGACGAAGTGCGTACAGTTTTTGCCGTGACCCTCTCTACTCTTTCACGCATGCTATGCGGGTGATATGATGATACCATGCCAAGTTTCAACATTTTCGGGATTCATTTTGTAGTGATTTTCAATTTCACGGTCATTTAGCTCTCTAAAACAATTAGGTAAATGACCGAAAAACAACAAACGCTGTCAGAACATGTTGGAAATTGATGACGTCGCTTTGAATGCTGCATACTGAACACAAAAGAAGTCCGGAGTTCAAATAAGTTTCAAAAACATTGAAGTGGCCGTGTAACAGATGAGTTCTTGTCCGAAACCCTGATACTCTGAAAGAGTATGTCCAGTTTGTACACGAAGTGCGTCCAGTTTTTGCCGTGACCCTCTCTACTCTTTCGCGCATGCTATGCGGGTGATATGATGATACCATGCCAAGTTTCAACATTTTCAGGATTCATTTTGTAGTGATTTTCAATTTCACGGTCATTTAGCTCTCTAAAACAATTAGGTAAATGACCGAAAAACAACAAATGCTGTCAGAACATGTTGGAAATTGATGACGTCGCTTTGAATGCTGCATACTGAACACAAAAGAAGTCCGGAGTTCAAATAAGTTTCAAAAACATTGAAGTGGCCGTGTAACAGATGAGTTCTTGTCCGAAACCCTGATACTCCGAAAGAGTATGTCCAGTTTGTACACGAAGTGCGTCCAGTTTTTGCCTTGACCCTCTCTACTCTTTCGCGCATGCTATGCGGGTGATATGATGATACCATGCCAAGTTTCAACATTTTCAGGATTCATTTTGTAGTGATTTTCAATTTCACGGTCATTTAGCTCTCTAAAACAATTAGGTAAATGACCGAAAAACAACAAATGCTGTCAGAACATGTTGGAAATTGATGACGTCGCTTTGAATGCTGCATACTGAACACAAAAGAAGTCCGGAGTTCAAATAAGTTTCAAAAACATTGAAGTGGCCGTGTAACAGATGAGTTCTCGTCCGAAACCCTGATACTCCGAAAGAGTATGTCCAGTTTGTACACGAAGTGTGTCCAGTTTTTGCCGTGACCCTCTCTACTCTTTCGCCCATGCTATGCGGGTGATATGATGATACCATGCCAAGTTTCAACATTTTCAGGATTCATTTTTAGTGATTTTCAATTTCACGGTCATTTACCTCTCTAAAACAATAAGGTAAATGACCGAAAAACAACAAATGATGTCAGAACATGTTGAAATTGATGACGTCGCTTTGAATGCTGCATACTAAACACAAAAGAAGTCCGGAGTTGAAATAAGTTTAAAAAACATTGAAGTGGTCGTGTAACAGATGAGTTCTCGTCCGAAACCATGATACTCCGAAAGAGTATGTCCAGTTTGTACACGAAGTGCGTCCAGTTTTTGCCGTGACCCTCTCTACTCTTTCGCGCATGCTATGCGGGTGATATGATGATACCATGCCCAGTTTCAACATTTTCAGGATTCATTTTGTAGTGATTTTCAATTTCACAGTCATTTAGCTCTCTAAAACAATTAGGTAAATGACAGAAAAACAACAAATGATGTCAGGACATGTTGGAAATTGATGACGTCACTTTGAATGCTGCATACTGAACACAAAAGAACTCCGGAGTTCAAATAAGTTTAAAAAACATTGAAGTGGTCGTGTAACAGATGAGTTCTCGTCTGAAACCCTGATACTCCGAAAGAGTATGTCCAGTTTGTAGACGAAGTGCGTACAGTTTTTGCCGTGACCCTCTCTACTCTTTCACGCATGCTATGCGGGTGATATGATGATACCATGCCAAGTTTCAACATTTTCGGGATTCATTTTGTAGTGATTTTCAATTTCACGGTCATTTAGCTCTCTAAAACAATTAGGTAAATGACCGAAAAACAACAAACGCTGTCAGAACATGTTGGAAATTGATGACGTCGCTTTGAATGCTGCATACTGAACACAAAAGAAGTCCGGAGTTCAAATAAGTTTCAAAAACATTGAAGTGGCCGTGTAACAGATGAGTTCTTGTCCGAAACCCTGATACTCTGAAAGAGTATGTCCAGTTTGTACACGAAGTGCGTCCAGTTTTTGCCGTGACCCTCTCTACTCTTTCGCGCATGCTATGCGGGTGATATGATGATACCATGCCAAGTTTCAACATTTTCAGGATTCATTTTGTAGTGATTTTCAATTTCACGGTCATTTAGCTCTCTAAAACAATTAGGTAAATGACCGAAAAACAACAAATGCTGTCAGAACATGTTGGAAATTGATGACGTCGCTTTGAATGCTGCATACTGAACACAAAAGAAGTCCGGAGTTCAAATAAGTTTCAAAAACATTGAAGTGGCCGTGTAACAGATGAGTTCTCGTCCGAAACCCTGATACTCCGAAAGAGTATGTCCAGTTTGTACACGAAGTGCGTCCAGTTTTTGCTGTGACCTTCTCTACTCTTTCGCGCATGCTATGCGGGTGATATGATGATACCATGCCAAGTTTCAACATTTTCAGGATTCATTTTGTAGTGATTTTTAATTTCACGGTCATTTAGCTCTCTAAAACAATTAGGTAAATGACCGAAAAACAACAAATGATGTCAGAATATGTTGGAAATTGATGACGTCGCTTTGAATGCTGCATACTGAACACAAAAGAAGTCCGAAGTTCAAATAAGTTTAAAAACATTGAAGTGGCCGTGTAACAGATGAGTTCTCGTCCGAAACCCTGATAGTCCGAAAAAGTATGTCGAGTTTGTACACGAAGTGCGTCCAGTTTTTGCCGTGACCCTTTCTACTCTTTCGCGCATGCTATGCAGGTGATATGATGATACCATGCCAAGTTTCAACATTTTCAGGATTCATTTTGTAGTGATTTTCAATTTCACGGTCATTTAGCTCTCTAAAACAATTAGGTAAATGACCGAAAAACAACAAATGATGTCAGAACATGTTGGAAATTGATGACGTCGCTTTGAATGCTGCATACTAAACAAAAAAGAAGTCCGGAGTTCAAATAAGTTTAAAAAATATTGAAGTGGCCGTGTAACAGATGAGTTCTCGCCCGAAACCCTGATACTCCGAAAGAGTATGTCCAGTTTGTACACGAAGTGCGTCCAGTTTTTGCCGTGACCCTCTCTACTCTTTCGCGCATGCTATGCGGGTGATATGATGATACCATGCCAAGTTTTAACATTTTCAGGATTCATTTTGTAGTGATTTTCAATTTCACGGTCATTTACCTCTCTAAAACAATAAGGTAAATGACCGAAAAACAACAAATGATGTCAGAACATGTTGGAAATTGATGACGTCGCTTTGAATGCTGCATACTGAACACAAAAGAAGTCCGGAGTTCAAATAAGTTTCAAAAACATTGAAGTGGCCGTGTAACAGATGAGTTCTCGTCCGAAACCCTGATACTCCGAAAGAGTATGTCCAGTTTGTACACGAAGTGTGTCCAGTTTTTGCCGTGACCCTCTCTACTCTTTCGCCCATGCTATGCGGGTGATATGATGATACCATGCCAAGTTTCAACATTTTCAGGATTCATTTTTAGTGATTTTCAATTTCACGGTCATTTACCTCTCTAAAACAATAAGGTAAATGACCGAAAAACAACAAATGATGTCAGAACATGTTGAAATTGATGACGTCGCTTTGAATGCTGCATACTAAACACAAAAGAAGTCCGGAGTTGAAATAAGTTTAAAAAACATTGAAGTGGTCGTGTAACAGATGAGTTCTCGTCCGAAACCATGATACTCCGAAAGAGTATGTCCAGTTTGTACACGAAGTGCGTCCAGTTTTTGCCGTGACCCTCTCTACTCTTTCGCGCATGCTATGCGGGTGATATGATGATACCATGCCCAGTTTCAACATTTTCAGGATTCATTTTGTAGTGATTTTCAATTTCACAGTCATTTAGCTCTCTAAAACAATTAGGTAAATGACAGAAAAACAACAAATGATGTCAGGACATGTTGGAAATTGATGACGTCACTTTGAATGCTGCATACTGAACACAAAAGAACTCCGGAGTTCAAATAAGTTTAAAAAACATTGAAGTGGTCGTGTAACAGATGAGTTCTCGTCTGAAACCCTGATACTCCGAAAGAGTATGTCCAGTTTGTAGACGAAGTGCGTACAGTTTTTGCCGTGACCCTCTCTACTCTTTCACGCATGCTATGCGGGTGATATGATGATACCATGCCAAGTTTCAACATTTTCGGGATTCATTTTGTAGTGATTTTCAATTTCACGGTCATTTAGCTCTCTAAAACAATTAGGTAAATGACCGAAAAACAACAAACGCTGTCAGAACATGTTGGAAATTGATGACGTCGCTTTGAATGCTGCATACTGAACACAAAAGAAGTCCGGAGTTCAAATAAGTTTCAAAAACATTGAAGTGGCCGTGTAACAGATGAGTTCTTGTCCGAAACCCTGATACTCTGAAAGAGTATGTCCAGTTTGTACACGAAGTGCGTCCAGTTTTTGCCGTGACCCTCTCTACTCTTTCGCGCATGCTATGCGGGTGATATGATGATACCATGCCAAGTTTCAACATTTTCAGGATTCATTTTGTAGTGATTTTCAATTTCACGGTCATTTAGCTCTCTAAAACAATTAGGTAAATGACCGAAAAACAACAAATGCTGTCAGAACATGTTGGAAATTGATGACGTCGCTTTGAATGCTGCATACTGAACACAAAAGAAGTCCGGAGTTCAAATAAGTTTCAAAAACATTGAAGTGGCCGTGTAACAGATGAGTTCTCGTCCGAAACCCTGATACTCCGAAAGAGTATGTCCAGTTTGTACACGAAGTGCGTCCAGTTTTTGCTGTGACCTTCTCTACTCTTTCGCGCATGCTATGCGGGTGATATGATGATACCATGCCAAGTTTCAACATTTTCAGGATTCATTTTGTAGTGATTTTTAATTTCACGGTCATTTAGCTCTCTAAAACAATTAGGTAAATGACCGAAAAACAACAAATGATGTCAGAATATGTTGGAAATTGATGACGTCGCTTTGAATGCTGCATACTGAACACAAAAGAAGTCCGAAGTTCAAATAAGTTTAAAAACATTGAAGTGGCCGTGTAACAGATGAGTTCTCGTCCGAAACCCTGATAGTCCGAAAAAGTATGTCGAGTTTGTACACGAAGTGCGTCCAGTTTTTGCCGTGACCCTTTCTACTCTTTCGCGCATGCTATGCAGGTGATATGATGATACCATGCCAAGTTTCAACATTTTCAGGATTCATTTTGTAGTGATTTTCAATTTCACGGTCATTTAGCTCTCTAAAACAATTAGGTAAATGACCGAAAAACAACAAATGATGTCAGAACATGTTGGAAATTGATGACGTCGCTTTGAATGCTGCATACTAAACAAAAAAGAAGTCCGGAGTTCAAATAAGTTTAAAAAATATTGAAGTGGCCGTGTAACAGATGAGTTCTCGCCCGAAACCCTGATACTCCGAAAGAGTATGTCCAGTTTGTACACGAAGTGCGTCCAGTTTTTGCCGTGACCCTCTCTACTCTTTCGCGCATGCTATGCGGGTGATATGATGATACCATGCCAAGTTTTAACATTTTCAGGATTCATTTTGTAGTGATTTTCAATTTCACGGTCATTTACCTCTCTAAAACAATAAGGTAAATGACCGAAAAACAACAAATGATGTCAGAACATGTTGGAAATTGATGACGTCGCTTTGAATGCTGCATACTGAACACAAAAGAAGTCCGGAGTTCAAATAAGTTTAAAAAACATTGAAGTGGTCGTGTAACAGATGAGTTCTCGTCCGAAACCATGATACTCCGAAAGAGTATGTCCAGTTTGTACACGAAGTGCGTCCAGTTTTTGCCGTGACCCTCTCTACTCTTTCGCGCATGCTATGCGGGTGATATGATGATACCATGCCCAGTTTCAACATTTTCAGGATTCATTTTGTAGTGATTTTCAATTTCACGGTCATTTAGCTCTCTAAAACAATTAGGTAAATGACAGAAAAACAACAAATGATGTCAGGACATGTTGGAAATTGATGACGTCGCTTTGAATGCTGCATACTGAACACAAAAGAACTCCGGAGTTCAAATAAGTTTAAAAAACATTGAAGTGGTCGTGTAACAGATGAGTTCTCGTCTGAAACCCTGATACTCCGAAAGAGTATGTCCAGTTTGTAGACGAAGTGCGTACAGTTTTTGCCGTGACCCTCGCTACTCTATCACGCATGCTATGCGGGTGATATGATGATACCATGCCAAGTTTCAACATTTTCAGGATTCATTTTGTAGTGATTTTCAATTTCACGGTCATTTAGCTCTCTAAAACAATTAGGTAAATGACCGAAAAACAACAAACGCTGTCAGAACATGTTGGAAATTGATGACGTCGCTTTGAATGCTGCATACTGAACACAAAAGAAGTCCGGAGTTCAAATAAGTTTCAAAAACATTGAAGTGGCCGTGTAACAGATGAGTTCTTGTCCGAAACCCTGATACTCTGAAAGAGTATGTCCAGTTTGTACACGAAGTGCGTCCAGTTTTTGCCGTGACCCTCTCTACTCTTTCGCGCATGCTATGCGGGTGATATGATGATACCATGCCAAGTTTCAACATTTTCAGGATTCATTTTGTAGTGATTTTCAATTTCACGGTCATTTAGCTCTCTAAAACAATTAGGTAATTGACCGAAAAACAACAAATGATGTCAGAACATGTTGGAAATTGATGACGTCGCTTTGAATGCTGCATACTGAACACAAAAGAAGTCCGGAGTTCAAATAAGTTTAAAAACATTGAAGTGGTCGTGTAACAGATGAGTTCTCGTCCGAAACCCTGATAGTCCGAAAAAGTATGTCGAGTTTGTACACAAAGTGCGTCCAGTTTTTGCCGTGACCTTCTCTACTCTTTCGCGCATGCTATGCGGGTGATATGATGATACCATGCCAAGTTTCAACATTTTCAGGATTCATTTGTAGTGATTTTCAATTTCACGGTCATTTAGCTCTCTAAAACAATTAGGTAAATGACAGAAAAACAACAAATGATGTCAGAACATGTTGGAAATTGATGACGTCGCTTTGAATGCTGCATACTGAACACAAAAGAAGTCCGGAGTTCAAATAAGTTTAAAAACATTGAAGTGGCCGTGTAACAGATGAGTTCTCGTCCGAAACCCTGATACTCCGAAAAAGTATGTCGAGTTTGTACACGAAGTGCGTCCAGTTTTTGCCGTGACCCTCTCTACTCTTTCGCGCATGCTATGCGGGTGATATGATGATACCCTGCCAAGTTTTAACATTTTCAAGATCCATTTTTAGTGATTTTCAATTTCACGGTCATTTACCTCTCTAAAACAATTAGGTAAATGACCGAAAAACAACAAATGCTGTCAGAACATGTTGGAAATTGATGACGTCACTTTGAATGCTGCATACTGAACACAAAAGAAGTCCAGAGTTCAAATAAGTTTCAAAAACATTGAAGTGGCCGTGTAATAGATGAGTTCTCGTCCGAAACCCTGATACTCCGAAAGAGTATGTCCAGTTTGTACACGAAGTGCGTCCAGTTTTTGCCGTGACCCTCTCTACTCTTTTGCGCATGCTATGCGGGTCATATGATGATACCATGCCAAGTTTCAACATTTTCAGGATTCATTTTGTAGTGATTTTCAATTTCACGGTCATTTAGCTCTCTAAAACAATTAGGTAAATGACAGAAAAACAACAAATGATGTCAGAACATGTTGGAAATTGATGACGTCGCTTTGAATGCTGCATACTGAACACAAAAGAAGTCCCGAGTTCAAATAAGTTTAAAAAACATTGAAGTCGCCGTGTAACAGATGAGTTCTCGTCCGAAACCCTGATACTCCGAAAAAGTATGTCGAGTTTGTACACGAAGTGCGTCCAGTTTTTGCCGTGACCCTCTCTACTCTTTCACGCATGCTATGCGGGTGATATGATGATACCATGCCAAGTTTCAACATTTTCAGGATTCATTTTGTAGTGATTTTCAATTTCACGGTCATTTAGCTCTCTAAAACAATTAGGTAAATGACCGAAAAACAACAAATGATGTTAGAACGTGTTGGAAATTGATGACGTCGCTTTGAATGCTCCATACTGAACACAAAAGAAGTCCGGAGTTCAAATAAGTTTAAAAAGCATTGAAGTGGCCGTGTAACAGATGAGTTCTCGTCCGAAACCCTGATACTCCGAAAGAGTATGTCCAGTTTGTACACGAAGTGCATCCAGTTTTTGTGGTGACCCTTTCTACTCTTTCGCGCATGCTATGCGGGTGATATGATGATACCATGCCAAGTTTCAACATTTTCAGGATTCATTTTGTAGTGATTTTCAATTTCACGGTCATTTAGCTCTCTAAAACAATTAGGTAAATGACAGAAAAACAACAAATGATGTCAGAACATGTTGGAAATTGATGACGTCACTTTGAATGCTGCATACTGAACACAAAAGAAGTCCGGAGTTCAAATAAGTTTAAAAACATTGAAGTGGCCGTGTAACAGATGAGTTCTCGTCCGAAACCCTGATACTCCGAAAAAGTATGTCGAGTTTGTACACGAAGTGCGTCCAGTTTTTGCCGTGACCCTCTCTACTCTTTCGCGCATGCTATGCGGGTGATATGATGATACCCTGCCAAGTTTTAACATTTTCAAGATTCATTTTTAGTGATTTTCAATTTCACGGTCATTTACCTCTCTAAAACAATTAGGTAAATGACCGAAAAACAACAAATGATGTCAGAACATGTTGGAAATTGATGACGTCACTTTGAATGCTGCATACTGAACACAAAAGAAGTCCGGAGTTCAAATAAGTTTAAGAAACATTGAAGTGGCCGTGTAACAGATGAGTTCTCGTCCGAAACCCTGATACTCCGAAAGAGTATGTCCAGTTTGTACACGAAGTGCGTCCAGTTTTTGCCGTGACCCTCTCTACTCTTTCGCGCATGCTATGCGGGTGATATGATGATACCATGCCAAGTTTCAACATTTTCAGGATTCATTTTGTAGTGATTTTCAATTTCACGGTCATTTAGCTCTCTAAAACAATTAGGTAAATGACAGAAAAACAACAAATGATGTCAGAACATGTTGGAAATTGATGACGTCGCTTTGAATGCTGCATACTGAACACAAAAGAAGTCCCGAGTTCAAATAAGTTTAAAAACATTGAAGTGGCCGTGTAACAGATGAGTTCTCGTCCGAAACCCTGATACTCCGAAAAAGTATGTCGAGTTTGTACACGAAGTGCGTCCAGTTTTTGCCGTGACCCTCTCTACTCTTTCGCGCATGCTATGCGGGTGATATGATGATACCCTGCCAAGTTTTAACATTTTCAAGATTCATTTTTAGTGATTTTCAATTTCACGGTCATTTACCTCTCTAAAACAATTAGGTAAATGACCGAAAAACAACAAATGATGTCAGAACATGTTGGAAATTGATGACGTCGCTTTGAATGCTGCATACTGAACACAAAAGAAGTCCGGAGTTCAAATAAGTTTAAGAAACATTGAAGTGGCCGTGTAATAGATGAGTTCTCGTCCGAAACCCTGATACTCCGAAAGAGTATGTCCAGTTTGTACACGAAGTGCGTCCAGTTTTTGCCGTGACCCTCTCTACTCTTTCGCGCATGCTATGCGGGTGATATGATGATACCATGCCAAGTTTCAACATTTTCAGGATTCATTTTGTAGTGATTTTCAATTTCACGGTCATTTAGCTCTCTAAAACAATTAGGTAAATGACAGAAAAACAACAAATGATGTCAGAACATGTTGGAAATTGATGACGTCGCTTTGAATGCTGCATACTGAACACAAAAGAAGTCCGGAGTTCAAATAAGTTTAAGAAACATTGAAGTGGCCGTGTAACAGATGAGTTCTCGTCCGAAACCCTGATACTCCGAAAGAGTATGTCCAGTTTGTACACGAAGTGCGTCCAGTTTTTGCCGTGACCCTCTCTACTCTTTCGCGCATGCTATGCGGGTCATATGATGATACCATGCCAAGTTTCAACATTTTCAGGATTCATTTTGTAGTGATTTTCAATTTCACGGTCATTTAGCTCTCTAAAACAATTAGGTAAATGACCGAAAAACAACAAATGATGTCAGAACATGTTGGAAATTGATGACGTCGCTTTGAATGCTGCATACTGAACACAAAAGAAGTCCCGAGTTCAAATAAGTTTAAAAAACATTGAAGTCGCCGTGTAACAGATGAGTTCTCGTCCGAAACCCTGATACTCCGAAAAAGTATGTCGAGTTTGTACACGAAGTGCGTCCAGTTTTTGCCGTGACCCTCTCTACTCTTTCACGCATGCTATGCGGGTGATATGATGATACCATGCCAAGTTTTAACATTTTCAGGATTCATTTTGTAGTGATTTTCAATTTCACGGTCATTTAGCTCTCTAAAACAATTAGGTAAATGACAGAAAAACAACAAATGATGTCAGAACATGTTGGAAATTGATGACGTCGCTTTGAATGCTCCATACTGAACACAAAAGAAGTCCGGAGTTCAAATAAGTTTAAAAAGCATTGAAGTGGCCGTGTAACAGATGAGTTCTCGTCCGAAACCCTGATACTCCGAAAGAGTATGTCCAGTTTGTACACGAAGTGCGTCCAGTTTTTGTGGTGACCCTTTCTACTCTTTCGCGCATGCTATGCGGGTGATATGATGATACCATGCCAAGTTTCAACATTTTCAGGATTCATTTTGTAGTGATTTTCAATTTCACGGTCATTTAGCTCTCTAAAACAATTAGGTAAATGACAGAAAAACAACAAATGATGTCAGAACATGTTGGAAATTGATGACGTCGCTTTGAATGCTGCATACTGAACACAAAAAAATTGTCCGGAGTTCAAATAAGTTTAAAAACATTGAAGTGGCCGTGTAACAGATGAGTTCTCGTCCGAAACCCTGATACTCCGAAAAAGTATGTCGAGTTTGTACACGAAGTGCGTCCAGTTTTTGCCGTGACCCTCTCTACTCTTTCGCGCATGCTATGCGGGTGATATGATGATACCCTGCCAAGTTTTAACATTTTCAAGATTCATTTTTAGTGATTTTCAATTTCACGGTCATTTACTTCTCTAAAACAATTAGGTAAATGACCGAAAAACAACAAATGATGTCAGAACATGTTGGAAATTGATGACGTCACTTTGAATGCTGCATACTGAACACAAAAGAAGTCCGGAGTTCAAATAAGTTTAAGAAACATTGAAGTGGCCGTGTAATAGATGAGTTCTCGTCCGAAACCCTGATACTCCGAAAGAGTATGTCCAGTTTGTACACGAAGTGCGTCCAGTTTTTGCCGTGACCCTCTCTACTCTTTCACGCATGCTATGCGGGTCATATGATGATACCATGCCAAGTTTCAACATTTTCAGGATTCATTTTGTAGTGATTTTCAATTTCACGGTCATTTAGCTCTCTAAAACAATTAGGTAAATGACCGAAAAACAACAAATGATGTCAGAACATGTTGGAAATTGATGACGTCGCTTTGAATGCTGCATACTGAACACAAAAGAAGTCCCGAGTTCAAATAAGTTTAAAAAACATTGAAGTCGCCGTGTAACAGATGAGTTCTCGTCCGAAACCCTGATACTCCGAAAAAGTATGTCGAGTTTGTACACGAAGTGCGTCCAGTTTTTGCCGTGACCCTCTCTACTCTTTCACGCATGCTATGCGGGTGATATGATGATACCATGCCAAGTTTTAACATTTTCAGGATTCATTTTGTAGTGATTTTCAATTTCACGGTCATTTAGCTCTCTAAAACAATTAGGTAAATGACAGAAAAACAACAAATGATGTCAGAACATGTTGGAAATTGATGACGTCGCTTTGAATGCTCCATACTGAACACAAAAGAAGTCCGGAGTTCAAATAAGTTTAAAAAGCATTGAAGTGGCCGTGTAACAGATGAGTTCTCGTCCGAAACCCTGATACTCCGAAAGAGTATGTCCAGTTTGTACACGAAGTGCATCCAGTTTTTGTGGTGACCCTTTCTACTCTTTCGCGCATGCTATGCGGGTGATATGATGATACCATGCCAAGTTTCAACATTTTCAGGATTCATTTTGTAGTGATTTTCAATTTCACGGTCATTTAGCTCTCTAAAACAATTAGGTAAATGACAGAAAAACAACAAATGATGTCAGAACATGTTGGAAATTGATGATGTCGCTTTGAATGCTGCATACTGAACACAAAAGAAGTCCAGAGTTCAAATAAGTTTAAGAAACATTGAAGTGGCCGTGTAACAGATGAGTTCTCATCCGAAACCCTGATACTCCGAAAGAGTATGTCCAGTTTGTACACGAAGTGCGTCCAGTTTTTGCCGTGACCCTCTCTACTCTTTCGCGCATGCTATGCGGGTCATATGATGATACCATGCCAAGTTTCAACATTTTCAGGATTCATTTTGTAGTGATTTTCAATTTCACGGTCATTTAGCTCTCTAAAACAATTAGGTAAATGACCGAAAAACAACAAATGATGTCAGAACCTGTTGGAAATTGATGACGTCGCTTTGAATGCTGCATACTGAACACAAAAGAAGTCCTGAGTTCAAATAAGTTTAAAAAACATTGAAGTGGCCGTGTAACAGATGAGTTCTCGTCCGAAACCCTGATACTCCGAAAAAGTATGTCGAGTTTGTACACGAAGTGCGTCCAGTTTTTGCGGTGACCCTCTCTACTCTTTCGCGCATGCTATGCGGGTGATATGATGATACCATGCCAAGTTTTAACATTTTCAGGATTCATTTTGTAGTGATTTTCAATTTCACGGTCATTTAGCTCTCTAAAACAATTAGGTAAATGACCGAAAAACAACAAATGCTGTCAGAACATGTTGGAAATTGATGACGTCGCTTTGAATACTGCATACTGAACACAAAAAAGTCCGGAGTTCAAATAAGTTTAAAAAACATTGAAGTGGCCGTGTAACAGATGAGTTCTCGTCCGAAACCCTGATACTCCGAAAGAGTATGTCCAGTTTGTACACGAAGTGCGTCCAGTTTTTGCCATGACCCTCTCTACTCTTTCGCGCATGCTATGCGGGTGATATGATGATACCATGCCAAGTTTCAACATTTTCAGGATTCATTTTGTAGTGATTTTCAATTTCACAGTCATTTAGCTCTCTAAAACAATTAGGTAAATGACAGAAAAACAACAAATGATGTCAAGACATGTTGGAAATTGATGACGTCGCTTTGAATGCTGCATACTGAACACAAAAGAAGTCTGGAGTTCAAATAAGTTTAAAAAGCATTGAAGTGGCCGTGTAACAGATGAGTTCTCGTCCGAAACCCTGATACTCCGAAAGAGTATGTCCAGTTTGTACACGAAGTGCATCCAGTTTTTGCCGCGACCCTCTCTACTCTTTCGCGCATGCTATGCGGGTGATATGATGATACCATGCCAAGTTTCAACATTTTCAGGATTCATTTTGTAGTGATTTTCAATTTCACGGTCATTTAGCTCTGTAAAACAATTAGGTAAATGACCGAAAAACAACAAATGATGTCAGAACATGTTGGAAATTGATGACGTCGCTTTGAATGCTGCATACTGAACACAAAAGAAGTCCGGAGTTCAAATAAGTTTAAAAAACATTGAAGTGGCCGTGTAACAGATGAGTTCTCGTCCGAAACCCTGATACTCCAAAAGAGTATGTCCAGTTTGTACACGAAGTGCGTCAAGTTTTTGCCGTGACCCTCTCTACTCTTTCGCGCATGCTATGTGGGTGATATGATGATACCATGCCAAGTTTCAACATTTTCAGGATTCATTTTGTAGTGATTTTCAATTTCACGGTCATTTAGCTCTCTAAAACAATTAGGTAAATGACCGAAAAACAACAAATGATGTCAGAACATGTTGGAAATTGATGACGTCGCTTTGAATGCGACATACTGAACACAAAAGAAGTCCGGAGTTCAAATAAGTTTAAAAAACATTGAAGTGGCCGTGTAACAGATGAGTTCTCGTCCGAAACCCTGATACTCCGAAAAAGTATGTCGAGTTTGTACACGAAGTGCGTCCAGTTTTTGCCGTGACCCTCTCTACTCTTTCACGCATGCTATGCGGGTTATATGATGATACCATGCCAAGTTTTAACATTTTCAGGATTCATTTTGTAGTGATTTTCAATTTCACGGTCATTTAGCTCTCTAAAACAATTAGGTAAATGACCGAAAAACAATAAATGCTATCAGAACATGTTGGAAATTGATGACGTCGCTTTGAATGCTGCATACTGAACACAGAAGAAGTCCGGAGTTCAAATAAGTTTCAAAAACATTGAAGTGGCCTTGTAACAGATGAGTCCTCGTCCGAAACCCTGATACTCCGAAAGAATATGTCCAGTTTGTACACGAAGTGCGTCCAGTTTTTGCCGTGACCCTCCCTACTCTTTCGCGCATGCTATGCGGGTGATATGATGATACCATGCCAAGTTTCAACATTTTCAGGATTCATTTTGTAGTGATTTTCAATTTCACGGTCATTTAGCTCTCTAAAACAATTAGGTAAATGACAGAAAAACAACAAATGATGTCAGAACACGTTGGAAATTGATGACGTCGCTTTGAATGCTCCATACTGAACACAAAAGAAGTCCGGAGTTCAAATCAGTTTAAAAAGCATTGAAGTGGCCATGTAACAGATGAGTTCTCGTCCGAAACCCTGATACTCCGAAAGAGTATGTCCAGTTTGTACACGAAGTGCATCCAGTTTTTGCCGTGACCCTCTCTACTCATTCGCGCATGCTATGCGGGTGATATGATGATAGCATGCCAAGTTTCAACATTTTCAGGATTCATTTTGTAGTGATTTTCAATTTCACAGTCATTTAGCTCTCTAAAACAATTAGGTAAATGACAGAAAAACAATAAATGATGTCAGGACATGTTGGAAATTGATGACGTCGCTTTCAATGCTGCATACTGAACACAAAAGAAGTCTGGAGTTCAAATAAGTTTAAAAAGCATTGAAGTGGCTGTGTAACAGATGAGTTCTCGTCCGAAACCCTGATACTCCGAAAGAGTATGTCCAGTTTGTACACGAAGTGCGTCCAGTTTTTGCCGTGACCCTCTCTACTCTTTCGCGCATGCTATGCGGGTGATATGATGATACCATGCCAAGTTTCAACATTTTCAGGATTCATTTTGTAGTGATTTTCAATTTCACGGTCATTTAGCTCTCTAAAACAATTAGGTAAATGACCGAAAAACAACAAATGATGTCAGAACATGTTGGAAATTGATGACGTTGCTTTGAATGCTGCATACTGAACACAAAAGAAGTCTGGAGTTCAAATAAGTTTAAAAAGCATTGAAGTGGCCGTGTAACAGATAAGTTCTCGTCCGAAACCCTGATACTCCGAAAGAGTATGTCCAGTTTGTACACGAAGTGCATCCAGTTTTTGCCGCGACCCTCTCTACTCTTTCGCGCATGCTATGCGGGTGATATGATGATACCATGCCAAGTTTCAACATTTTCAGGATTCATTTTGTAGTGATTTTCAATTTCACGGTCATTTAGCTCTGTAAAACAATTAGGTAAATGACCTAAAAACAACAAATGATGTCAGAACATGTTGGAAATTGATGACGTCGCTTTGAATGCTGCATACTGAACACAAAAGAAGTCCGGAGTTCAAATAAGTTTAAAAAACATTGAAGTGGCCGTGTAACAGATGAGTTCTCGTCCGAAACCCTGATACTCCAAAAGAGTATGTCCAGTTTGTACACGAAGTGCGTCAAGTTTTTGCCGTGACCCTCTCTACTCTTTCGCGCATGCTATGTGGGTGATATGATGATACCATGCCAAGTTTCAACATTTTCAGGATTCATTTTGTAGTGATTTTCAATTTCACGGTCATTTAGCTCTCTAAAACAATTAGGTAAATGACCGAAAAACAACAAATGATGTCAGAACATGTTGGAAATTGATGACGTCGCTTTGAATGCTCCATACTGAACACAAAAGAAGTCCGGAGTTCAAATCAGTTTAAAAAGCATTGAAGTGGCCATGTAACAGATGAGTTCTCGTCCGAAACCCTGATACTCCGAAAGAGTATGTCCAGTTTGTACATGAAGTGCATCCAGTTTTTGCCGTGACCCTCTCTACTCTTTCGCGCATGCTATGCGGGTGATATGATGATAGCATGCCAAGTTTCAACATTTTCAGGATTCATTTTGTAGTGATTTTCAATTTCACAGTCATTTAGCTCTCTAAAACAATTAGGTAAATGACAGAAAAACAATAAATGATGTCAGGACATGTTGGAAATTGATGATGTCGCTTTCAATGCTGCATACTGAACACAAAAGAAGTCTGGAGTTCAAATAAGTTTAAAAAGCATTGAAGTGGCTGTGTAACAGATGAGTTCTCGTCCGAAACCCTGATACTCCGAAAGAGTATGTCCAGTTTGTACACGAAGTGCGTCCAGTTTTTGCCGTGACCCTCTCTACTCTTTCGCGCATGCTATGCGGGTGATATGATGATACCATGCCAAGTTTCAACATTTTCAGGATTCATTTTGTAGTGATTTTCAATTTCACGGTCATTTAGCTCTCTAAAACAATTAGGTAAATGACCGAAAAACAACAAATGATGTCAGAACATGTTGGAAATTGATGACGTCGCTTTGAATGCTGCATACTGAACACAAAAGAAGTCTGGAGTTCAAATAAGTTTAAAAAGCATTGAAGTGGCCGTGTAACAGATGAGTTCTCGTCCGAAACCCTGATACTCCGAAAGAGTATGTCCAGTTTGTACACGAAGTGCATCCAGTTTTTGCCGCGACCCTCTCTACTCTTTCGCGCATGCTATGCTGGTGATATGATGATACCATGCCAAGTTTCAACATTTTCAGGATTCATTTTGTAGTGATTTTCAATTTCACGGTCATTTAGCTCTGTAAAACAATTAGGTAAATGACCGAAAAACAACAAATGATGTCAGAACATGTTGGAAATTGATGACGTCGCTTTGAATGCTGCATACTGAACACAAAAGAAGTCCGGAGTTCAAATAAGTTTAAAAAACATTGAAGTGGCCGTGTAACAGATGAGTTCTCGTCCGAAACCCTGATACTCCAAAAGAGTATGTCCAGTTTGTACACGAAGTGCATCAAGTTTTTGCCGTGACCCTCTCTACTCTTTCGCGCATGCTATGTGGGTGATATGATGATACCATGCCAAGTTTCAACATTTTCAGGATTCATTTTGTAGTGATTTTCAATTTCACGGTCATTTAGCTCTCTAAAACAATTAGGTAAATGACCGAAAAACAACAAATGATGTCAGAACATGTTGGAAATTGATGACGTCGCTTTGAATGCGACATACTGAACACAAAAGAAGTCCGGAGTTCAAATAAGTTTAAAAAACATTGAAGTGGCCGTGTAACAGATGAGTTCTCGTCCGAAACCCTGATACTCCGAAAAAGTATGTCGAGTTTGTACACGAAGTGCGTCCAGTTTTTGCCGTGACCCTCTCTACTCTTTCGCGCATGCTATGCGGGTGATATGATGATACCATGCCAAGTTTTAACATTTTCAGGATTCATTTTGTAGTGATTTTCAATTTCACGGTTATTTAGCTCTCTAAAACAATTAGGTAAATGACCGAAAAACAATAAATGCTGTCAGAACATGTTGGAAATTGATGACGTCGCTTTGAATGCTGCATACTGAACACAGAAGAAGTCCGGAGTTCAAATAAGTTTCAAAAACATTGAAGTGGCCTTGTAACAGATGAGTCCTCGTCCGAAACCCTGATACTCCGAAAGAGTATGTCCAGTTTGTACACGAAGTGCGTCCAGTTTTTGCCGTGACCCTCCCTACTCTTTCGCGCATGCTATGCGGGTGATATGATGATACCATGCCAAGTTTCAACATTTTCAGGATTCATTTTGTAGTGATTTTCAATTTCACGGTCATTTAGCTCTCTAAAACAATTAGGTAAATGACAGAAAAACAACAAATGATGTCAGAACATGTTGGAAATTGATGACGTCGCTTTGAATGCTCCATACTGAACACAAAAGAAGTCCGGAGTTCAAATCAGTTTAAAAAGCATTGAAGTGGCCATGTAACAGATGAGTTCTCGTCCGAAACCCTGATACTCCGAAAGAGTATGTCCAGTTTGTACACGAAGTGCATCCAGTTTTTGCCGTGACCCTCTCTACTCTTTCGCGCATGCTATGCGGGTGATATGATGATAGCATGCCAAGTTTCAACATTTTCAGGATTCATTTTGTAGTGATTTTCAATTTCACAGTCATTTAGCTCTCTAAAACAATTAGGTAAATGACAGAAAAACAATAAATGATGTCAGGACATGTTGGAAATTGATGACGTCGCTTTCAATGCTGCATACTTAACACAAAAGAAGTCTGGAGTTCAAATAAGTTTAAAAAGCATTGAAGTGGCTGTGTAACAGATGAGTTCTCGTCCGAAACCCTGATACTCCGAAAGAGTATGTCCAGTTTGTACACGAAGTGCGTCCAGTTTTTGCCGTGACCCTCTCTACTCTTTCGCGCATGCTATGCGGGTGATATGATGATACCATGCCAAGTTTCAACATTTTCAGGATTCATTTTGTAGTGATTTTCAATTTCACGGTCATTTAGCTCTCTAAAACAATTAGGTAAATGACCGAAAAACAACAAATGATGTCAGAACATGTTGGAAATTGATGACGTTGCTTTGAATGCTGCATACTGAACACAAAAGAAGTCCGGAGTTCAAATAAGTTTAAAAAACATTGAAGTGGCCGTGTAACAGATGAGTTCTCGTCCGAAACCCTGATACTCCGAAAAAGTATGTCGAGTTTGTACACGAAGTGCGTCCAGTTTTTGCGGTGACCCTCTCTACTCTTTCACGCATGCTATGCGGGTGATATGATGATACCATGCCAAGTTTTAAGATTTTCAAGATTCATTTTGTAGTGATTTTCAATTTCACGGTCATTTAGCTCTCTAAAACAATTAGGTAAATGACCGAAAAACAACAAATGCTGTCAGAACATGTTGGAAATTGATGACGTCGCTTTGAATGCTGCATACTGAACACAAAAGAAGTCCGGAGTTCAAATAAGTTTCAAAAACATTGAAGTGGCCGTGTAACAGACGAGTTCTCGTCCGAAACCCTGATACTCCGAAAGAGTATGTCCAGTTTGTACACGAAGTGCGTCCAGTTTTTGCCGTGACCCTCTCTACTCTTTCGCGCATGCTATGCGGGTGATATGATGATACCATGCCAAGTTTCAACATTTTCAGGATTCATTTTGTAGTGATTTTCAATTTCACGGTCATTTAGCTCTCTAAAACAATTTGGTAAATGACAGAAAAACAACAAATGATGTCAGAACATGTTGGAAATTGATGACGTCGCTTTGAATTCTCCATACTGAACACAAAAGAAGTCCGGAGTTCAAATAAGTTTAAAAAGCATTGAAGTGGCCGTGTAACAGATGAGTTCTCGTCCGAAACCCTGATACTCCGAAAGAGTATGTCCAGTTTGTACATGAAGTGCATCCAGTTTTTGCAGTGACCCTCTCTACTCTTTCGCGCATGCTATGCGGGTGATATGATGATACCATGCGAAGTTTCAACATTTTCAGGATTCATTTTGTAGTGATTTTCAATTTCACGGTCATTTAGCTCTCTAAAACAATTAGGTAAATGACAGAAAAACAACAAATGATGTCAGAACATGTTGGAAATTGATGACGTCGCTTTGAATGCTGCATACTGAACACAAAAGAAGTCCGGAGTTCAAATAAGTTTAAGAAACATTGAAGTGGCCGTGTAACAGATGAGTTCTCGTCCGAAACCCTGATACTCTGAAAGAGTATGTCCAGTTTGTACACGAAGTGCGTCCAGTTTTTGCCGTGACCCTCTCTACTCTTTCGCGCATGCTATGCGGGTCATATGATGATACCATGCCAAGTTTCAACATTTTCAGGATTCATTTTGTAGTGATTTTCAATTTCACGGTCATTTAGCTCTCTAAAACAATTAGGTAAATGACAGAAAAACAACAAATGATGTCAGAACATGTTGGAAATTGATGACGTCGCTTTGAATGCTGCATACTGAACACAAAAGAAGTCCGGAGTTCAAATAAGTTTAAGAAACATTGAAGTGGCCGTGTAACAGATGAGTTCTCGTCCGAAACCCTGATACTCTGAAAGAGTATGTCCAGTTTGTACACGAAGTGCGTCCAGTTTTTGCCGTGACCCTCTCTACTCTTTCGCGCATGCTATGCGGGTCATATGATGATACCATGCCAAGTTTCAACATTTTCAGGATTCATTTTGTAGTGATTTTCAATTTCACGGTCATTTAGCTCTCTAAAACAATTAGGTAAATGACAGAAAAACAACAAATGATGTCAGAACATGTTGGAAATTGATGACGTCGCTTTGAATGCTGCATACTGAACACAAAAGAAGTCCGGAGTTCAAATAAGTTTAAGAAACATTGAAGTGGCCGTGTAACAGATGAGTTCTCGTTCGAAACCCTGATACTCCGAAAGAGTATGTCTAGTTTGTACACGAAGTGCGTCGAGTTTTTGCGGTGACCCTCTCTACTCTTTCGCGCATGCTATGCGGGTCATATGATGATACCATGCCAAGTATCAACATTTTCAGGATTCATTTTGTAGTGATTTTCAATTTCATGGTCATTTAGCTCTCTAAAACAATTAGGTAAATGACCGAAAAACAACAAATGATGTCAGAACATGTTGGAAATTGATGACGTCGCTTTGAATGCTGCATACTGAACACAAAAGAAGTCCGGAGTTCAAATAAGTTTAAAAAACATTGAAGTGGCCGTGTAACAGATGAGTTCTCGTCCGAAACCCTGATACTCCGAAAAAGTATGTCGAGTTTGTACATGAAGTGCGTCCAGTTTTTGCGGTGACCCTCTCTACTCTTTCGCGCATGCTATGCGGGTGATATGATGATACCATGCCAAGTTTTAAGAATTTCAAGATTCATTTTGTAGTGATTTTCAATTTCACGGTCATTTAGCTCTCTAAAACAATTAGGTAAATGACCGAAAAACAACAAATGCTGTCAGAACATGTTGGAAATTGATGACGTCGCTTTGAATGCTGCATACTGAACACAAAAGAAGTCCGGAGTTCAAATAAGTTTCAAAAACATTGAAGTGGCCGTGTAACAGATGAGTTCTCGTCCGAAACCCTGATACTCCGAAAGAGTATGTCCAGTTTGTACATGAAGTGCATCCAGTTTTTGCCGTGACCCTCTCTACTCTTTCGCGCATGCTATGCGGGTGATATGATGATACCATGCCAAGTTTCAACATTTTCAGGATTCATTTTGTAGTGATTTTGAATTTCACGGTCATTTAGCTCTCTAAAACAATTAGGTAAATGACAGAAAAACAACAAATGATGTCAGAACATGTTGGAAATTGATGACGTCGCTTTGAATGCTCCATACTGAACACAAAAGAAGTCCGGAGTTCAAATAAGTTTAAAAAGCATTGAAGTGGCCGTGTAACAGATGAGTTCTCGTCCGAAACCCTGATACTCCGAAAGAGTATGTCCAGTTTGTACATGAAGTGCATCCAGTTTTTGCCGTGACCCTCTCTACTCTTTCGCGCATGCTATGCGGGTGATATGATGATACCATGCCAAGTTTCAACATTTTCAGGATTCATTTTGTAGTGATTTTCAATTTCACGGTCATTTAGTTCTCTAAAACAATTAGGTAAATGACCGAAAAACAACAAATGATGTCAGAACCTGTTGGAAATTGATGACGTCGCTTTGAATGCTGCATACTGAACACAAAAGAAGTCCAGAGTTCAAATAAGTTTCAAAAACATTGAAGTGGCCGTGTAACAGATGAGTTCTCGTCCGAAACCCTGATACTCCGAAAAAGTATGTCGAGTTTGTACACGAAGTGCGTCCAGTTTTTGCCGTGACCCTCTCTACTCTTTCACGCATGCTATGCGGGTGATATGATGATACCATGCCAAGTTTTAACATTTTCAGGATTCATTTTGTAGTGATTTTCAATTTCACGGTCATTTAGCTCTCTAAAACAATTAGGTAAATGACCGAAAAACAACAAATGCTGTCAGAACATGTTGGAAGTTGATGACGTCGCTTTGAATACTGCATACTGAACACAAAAAAGTCCGGAGTTCAAATAAGTTTAAAAAACATTGAAGTGGCCGTGTAACAGATGAGTTCTCGTCCGAAACCCTGATACTCCGAAAGAGTATGTCCAGTTTGTACATGAAGTGCATCCAGTTTTTGCCGTGACCCTCTCTACTCTTTCGCGCATGCTATGCGGGTGATATGATGATACCATGCCAAGTTTCAACATTTTCAGGATTCATTTTGTAGTGATTTTCAATTTCACAGTCATTTAGCTCTCTAAAACAATTAGGTAAATGACAGAAAAACAACAAATGATGTCAGGACATGTTGGAAATTGATGACGTCGCTTTGAATGCTGCATACTAAACACAAAAGAAGTCCGGAGTTCAAATAAGTTTAAGAAACATTGAAGTGGCCGTGTAATAGATGAGTTCTCGTCCGAAACCCTGATACTCCGAAAGAGTATGTCCAGTTTGTACACGAAGTGCGTTCAGTTTTTGCCGTGACCCTCTCTACTCTTTCGCGCATGCTATGCGGGTCATATGATGATACCATGCCAAGTTTCAACATTTTCAGGATTCATTTTGTAGTGATTTTCAATTTCACGGTCATTTAGCTCTCTAAAACAATTAGGTAAATGACCGAAAAACAACAAATGATGTCAGAACCTGTTGGAAATTGATGACGTCGCTTTGAATGCTGCATACTGAACACAAAAGAAGTCCAGAGTTCAAATAAGTTTAAAAAACATTGAAGTGGCCGTGTAACAGATGAGTTCTCGTCCGAAACCCTGATACTCCGAAAAAGTATGTCGAGTTTGTACACGAAGTGCGTCCAGTTTTTGCGGTGACCCTCTCTACTCTTTCGCGCATGCAATGCGGGTGATATGATGATACCATGCCAAGTTTTAACATTTTCAGGATTCATTTTGTAGTGATTTTCAATTTCACGGTCATTTAGCTCTCTAAAACAATTAGGTAAATGACCGAAAAACAACAAATGCTGTCAGAACATGTTGGAAATTGATGACGTCACTTTGAATACTGCATACTGAACACAAAAAAGTCCGGAGTTCAAATAAGTTTAAAAAACATTGAAGTGGCCGTGTAACAGATGAGTTCTCGTCCGAAACCCTGATACTCCGAAAGAGTATGTCCAGTTTGTACACGAAGTGCGTCCAGTTTTTGCCGTGACACTCTCTACTCTTTCGCGCATGCTATGCGGGTGATATGATGATACCATGCCAAGTTTCAACATTTTCAGGATTCATTTTGTAGTGATTTTCAATTTCACAGTCATTTAGCTCTCTAAAACAATTAGGTAAATGACAGAAAAACAACAAATGATGTCAGGACATGTTGGAAATAGATGACGTCGCTTTGAATGCTGCATACTAAACACAAAAGAAGTCCGGAGTTCAAATAAGTTTAAGAAACATTGAAGTGGCCGTGTAATAGATGAGTTCTCGTCCGAAACCCTGATACTCCGAAAGAGTATGTCCAGTTTGTACACGAAGTGCGTCCAGTTTTTGCCGTGACCCTCTCTACTCTTTCGCGCATGCTATGCGGGTCATATGATGATACCATGCCAAGTTTCAACATTTTCAGGATTCATTTTGTAGTGATTTTCAATTTCACGGTCATTTAGCTCTCTAAAACAATTAGGTAAATGACCGAAAAACAACAAATGATGTCAGAACCTGTTGGAAATTGATGACGTCGCTTTGAATGCTGCATACTGAACACAAAAGAAGTCCAGAGTTCAAATAAGTTTAAAAAACATTGAAGTGGCCGTGTAACAGATGAGTTCTCGTCCGAAACCCTGATACTCCGAAAGAGTATGTCTAGTTTGTACAGGAAGAGCGTCCAGTTTTTGCGGTGACCCTCTCTACTCTTTCGCGCATGCTATGCGGGTGATATGATGATACCATGCCAAGTTTCAACATTTTCAGGATTCATTTTGTAGTGATTTTCAATTTCACGGTCATTTAGCTCTCTAAAACAATTAGGTAAATGACCGAAAAACAACAAATGTTGTCAGAACATGTTGGAAATTGATGACGTCGCTTTGAATACTGCATACTAAACACAAAAAAGTCAGGAGTTCAAATAAGTTTAAAAAACATTGAAGTGGCCGTGTAACAGATGAGTTCTCGTCCGAAACCCTGATACTCCGAAAGAGTATGTCCAGTTTGTACACGAAGTGCGTCCAGTTTTTGCCGTGACCCTCTCTACTCTTTCGCGCATGATATGCGGGTGATATGATGATACCATGCCAAGTTTCAACATTTTCAGGATTCATTTTGTAGTGATTTTCAATTTCACAGTCATTTAGCTCTCTAAAACAATTAGGTAAATGACAGAAAAACAACAAATGATGTCAGGACATGTTGGAAATTGATGACGTCGCTTTGAATGCTGCATACAGAACACAAAAGAAGTCTGGAGTTCAAATAAGTTTAAAAAGCATTGAAGTGGCCGTGTAACAGATGAGTTCTCGTCCGAAACCCTGATACTCCGAAAGAGTATGTCCAGTTTGTACACGAAGTGCGTCCAGTTTTTGCCGCGACCCTCTCTACTCTTTTGCGCATGCTATGCGGGTGATATGATGATACCATGCCAAGTTTCAACATTTTCAGGATTCATTTTGTAGTGATTTTCAATTTCACGGTCATTTAGCTCTCTTAAACAATTAGGTAAATGACCGAAAAACAACAAATGATGTCAGAACATGTTGGAAATTGATGACGTCGCTTTGAATGCTGCATACTGAACACAAAAGAAGTCCGGAGTTCAAATAAGTTTAAAAAACATTGAAGTGGCCGTGTAACAGATGAGTTCTCGTCCGAAACCCTGATACTCCAAAAGAGTATGTCCAGTTTGTACACGAAGTGCATCAAGTTTTTGCCGTGACCCTCTCTACTCTTTCGCGCATGCTATGCGGGTGATTTGATGATACCATGCCAAGTTTCAACATTTTCAGGATTCATTTTGTAGTGATTTTCAATTTCACGGTCATTTAGCTCTCTAAAACAATTAGGTAAATGACCGAAAAACAACAAATATTGTCAGAACATGTTGGAAATTGATGACGTCGCTTTGAATGCGACATACTGAACACAAAAGAAGTCCGGAGTTCAAATAAGTTTAAAAAACATTGAAGTGGCCGTGTAATAGATGAGTTCTCGTCCGAAACCCTGATACTCCGAAAAAGTATGTCGAGTTTGTACATGAAGTGCGTCCAGTTTTTGCCGTGACCTTCTCTACTCTTTCGCGCATGCTATGCGGGCGATATGATGATACCATGCCAAGTTTTAACATTTTCAGGATTCATTTTGTAGTGATTTTCAATTTCACGGTCATTTAGCTCTCTAAAACAATTAGGTAAATGACCGAAAAACAATAAATGCTGTCAGAACATGTTGGAAATTGATGACGTCGCTTTGAATGCTGCATACTGAACACAAAAGAAGTCCGGAGTTCAAATAAGTTTCAAAAACATTGAAGTGGCCGTGTAACAGATGAGTTCTCGTCTGAAACCCTGATACTCCGAAAGAGTATGTCCAGTTTGTACACGAAGTGCGTCCAGTTTTTGCCGTGACCCTCTCTACTCTTTCGCGCATGCTATGCGGGTGATATGATGATACCATGCCAAGTTTCAACATTTTCAGGATTCATTTTGTAGTGATTTTCAATTTCACGGTCATTTAGCTCTCTAAAACAATTAGGTAAATGACAGAAAAACAACAAATGATGTTAGAACATGTTGGAAATTGATGACGTCGCTTTGAATGCTCCATACTGAACACAAAAGAAGTCCGGAGTTCAAATAAGTTTAAAAAGCATTGAAGTGGCCGTGTAACAGATGAGTTCTCGTCCGAAACCCTGATACTCCGAAAGAGTATGTCCAGTTTGTACACGAAGTGCATCCAGTTTTTGCCGTGACCCTCTCTACTCTTTCGCGCTTGCTATGCGGGTGATATGATGATACCATGCCAAGTTTCAACATTTTCAGGATTCATTTTGTAGTGATTTTCAATTTCATGGTCATTGAGCTCTCTAAAACAATTAGGTAAATGACAGAAAAACAACAAATGATGTCAGAACATGTTGGAAATTGATGACGTCGCTTTGAATGCTGCATACTGAACACAAAAGAAGTCCGGAGTTCAAATAAGTTTAAGAAACATTGAAGTGGCCGTGTAACAGATGAGTTCTCGTCCGAAACCCTGATACTCCGAAAGAGTATGTCTTATTTGTACACGAAGTGCGTCCAGTTTTTGCCGTTACCCTCTCTACTCTTTCGCGCATGCTATGCGGGTGATATGATGATACCATGCCAAGTTTCAACATTTTCAGGATTCATTTTGTAGTGATTTTCAATTTCACGGTCATTTAGCTCTCTAAAACAATTAGGTAAATGACCGAAAAACAACAAATGTTGTCAGAACATGTTGGAAATTGATGACGTCGCTTTGAATACTGCATACTAAACACAAAAAAGTCAGGAGTTCAAATAAGTTTAAAAAACATTGAAGTGGCCGTGTAACAGATGAGTTCTCGTCTGAAACCCTGATACTCCGAAAGAGTATGTCCAGTTTGTACACGAAGTGCGTCCAGTTTTTGCCGTGACCCTCTCTACTCTTTCGCGCATGATATGCGGGTGATATGATGATACCATGCCAAGTTTCAACATTTTCAGGATTCATTTTGTAGTGATTTTCAATTTCACAGTCATTTAGCTCTCTAAAACAATTAGGTAAATGACAGAAAAACAACAAATGATGTCAGGACATGTTGGAAATTGATGACGTCCCTTTGAATGCTGCATACAGAACACAAAAGAAGTCTGGAGTTCAAATAAGTTTAAAAAGCATTGAAGTGGCCGTGTAACAGATGAGTTCTCGTCCGAAACCCTGATACTCCGAAAGAGTATGTCCAGTTTGTACACGAAGTGCGTCCAGTTTTTGCCGCGACCCTCTCTACTCTTTTGCGCATGCTATGCGGGTGATATGATGATACCATGCCAAGTTTCAACATTTTCAGGATTCATTTTGTAGTGATTTTCAATTTCACGGTCATTTAGCTCTCTTAAACAATTAGGTAAATGACCGAAAAACAACAAATGATGTCAGAACATGTTGGAAATTGATGACGTCGCTTTGAATGCTGCATACTGAACACAAAAGAAGTCCGGAGTTCAAATAAGTTTAAAAAACATTGAAGTGGCCGTGTAACAGATGAGTTCTCGTCCGAAACCCTGATACTCCAAAAGAGTATGTCCAGTTTGTACACGAAGTGCGTCAAGTTTTTGCCGTGACCCTCTCTACTCTTTCGCGCATGCTATGCGGGTGATTTGATGATACCATGCCAAGTTTCAACATTTTCAGGATTCATTTTGTAGTGATTTTCAATTTCACGGTCATTTAGCTCTCTAAAACAATTAGGTAAATGACCGAAAAACAACAAATATTGTCAGAACATGTTGGAAATTGATGACGTCGCTTTGAATGCGACATACTGAACACAAAAGAAGTCCGGAGTTCAAATAAGTTTAAAAAACATTGAAGTGGCCGTGTAATAGATGAGTTCTCGTCCGAAACCCTGATACTCCGAAAAAGTATGTTGAGTTTGTACACGAAGTGCGTCCAGATTTTGCCGTGACCTTCTCTACTCTTTCGCGCATGCTATGCGGGTGATATGATGATACCATGCCAAGTTTTAACATTTTCAGGATTCATTTTGTAGTGATTTTCAATTTCACGGTCATTTAGCTCTCTAAAACAATTAGGTAAATGACCGAAAAACAATAAATGCTGTCAGAACATGTTGGAAATTGATGACGTCGCTTTGAATGCTGCATACTGAACACAAAAGAAGTCCGGAGTTCAAATAAGTTTCAAAAACATTGAAGTGGCCGTGTAACAGATGAGTTCTCGTCTGAAACCCTGATACTCCGAAAGAGTATGTCCAGTTTGTACACGAAGTGCGTCCAGTTTTTGCCGTGACCCTCTCTACTCTTTCGCGCATGCTATGCGGGTGATATGATGATACCATGCCAAGTTTCAACATTTTCAGGATTCATTTTGTAGTGATTTTCAATTTCACGGTCATTTAGCTCTCTAAAACAATTAGGTAAATGACAGAAAAACAATAAATGATGTCAGAACATGTTGGAAATTGATGACGTCGCTTTGAATGCTCCATACTGAACACAAAAGAAGTCCGGAGTTCAAATAAGTTTAAAAAGCATTGAAGTGGCCGTGTAACAGATGAGTTCTCGTCCGAAACCCTGATACTCCGAAAGAGTATGTCCAGTTTGTACACGAAGTGCATCCAGTTTTTGCCGTGACCCTCTCTACTCTTTCGCGCATGCTATGCGGGTGATATGATGATACCATGCCAAGTTTCAACATTTTCAGGATTCATTTTGTAGTGATTTTCAATTTCATGGTCACTGAGCTCTCTAAAACAATTAGGTAAATGACAGAAAAACAACAAATGATGTCAGAACATGTTGGAAATTGATGACGTCGCTTTGAATGCTGCATACTGAACACAAAAGAAGTCCGGAGTTCAAATAAGTTTAAGAAACATTGAAGTGGCCGTGTAACAGATGAGTTCTCGTCCGAAACCCTGATACTCCGAAAGAGTATGTCTTATTTGTACACGAAGTGCGTCCAGTTTTTGCCGTTACCCTCTCTACTCTTTCGCGCATGCTATGCGGGTGATATGATGATACCATGCCAAGTTTCAACATTTTCAGGATTCATTTTGTAGTGATTTTAAATTTCACGGTCATTTAGCTCTCTAAAACAATTAGGTAAATGACCGAAAAACAACAAATGTTGTCAGAACATGTTGGAAATTGATGACGTCGCTTTGAATACTGCATACTAAACACAAAAAAGTCAGGAGTTCAAATAAGTTTAAAAAACATTGAAGTGGCCGTGTAACAGATGAGTTCTCGTCCGAAACCCTGATACTCCGAAAGAGTATGTCCAGTTTGTACACGAAGTGCGTCCAGTTTTTGCCGTGACCCTCTCTACTCTTTCGCGCATGATATGCGGGTGATATGATGATACCATGCCAAGTTTCAACATTTTCAGGATTCATTTTGTAGTGATTTTCAATTTCACAGTCATTTAGCTCTCTAAAACAATTAGGTAAATGACAGAAAAACAACAAATGATGTCAGGACATGTTGGAAATTGATGACGTCGCTTTGAATGCTGCATACAGAACACAAAAGAAGTCTGGAGTTCAAATAAGTTTAAAAAGCATTGAAGTGGCCGTGTAACAGATGAGTTCTCGTCCGAAACCCTGATACTCCGAAAGAGTATGTCCAGTTTGTACACGAAGTGCGTCCAGTTTTTGCCGCGACCCTCTCTACTCTTTTGCGCATGCTATGCGGGTGATATGATGATACCATGCCAAGTTTCAACATTTTCAGGATTCATTTTGTAGTGATTTTCAATTTCACGGTCATTTAGCTCTCTTAAACAATTAGGTAAATGACCGAAAAACAACAAATGATGTCAGAACATGTTGGAAATTGATGACGTCGCTTTGAATGCTGCATACTGAACACAAAAGAAGTCCGGAGTTCAAATAAGTTTAAAAAACATTGAAGTGGCCGTGTAACAGATGAGTTCTCGTCCGAAACCCTGATACTCCAAAAGAGTATGTCCAGTTTGTACACGAAGTGCGTCAAGTTTTTGCCGTGACCCTCTCTACTCTTTCGCGCATGCTATGCGGGTGATTTGATGATACCATGCCAAGTTTCAACATTTTCAGGATTCATTTTGTAGTGATTTTCAATTTCACGGTCATTTAGCTCTCTAAAACAATTAGGTAAATGACCGAAAAACAACAAATATTGTCAGAACATGTTGGAAATTGATGACGTCGCTTTGAATGCGACATACTGAACACAAAAGAAGTCCGGAGTTCAAATAAGTTTAAAAAACATTGAAGTGGCCGTGTAATAGATGAGTTCTCGTCCGAAACCCTGATACTCCGAAAACGTATGTCGAGTTTGTACACGAAGTGCGTCCAGTTTTTGCCGTGACCTTCTCTACTCTTTCGCGCATGCTATGCGGGCGATATGATGATACCATGCCAAGTTTTAACATTTTCAGGATTCATTTTGTAGTGATTTTCAATTTCACGGTCATTTAGCTCTCTAAAACAATTAGGTAAATGACCGAAAAACAATAAATGCTGTCAGAACATGTTGGAAATTGATGACGTCGCTTTGAATGCTGCATACTGAACACAAAAGAAGTCCGGAGTTCAAATAAGTTTCAAAAACATTGAAGTGGCCGTGTAACAGATGAGTTCTCGTCTGAAACCCTGATACTCCGAAAGAGTATGTCCAGTTTGTACACGAAGTGCGTCCAGTTTTTGCCGTGACCCTCTCTACTCTTTCGCGCATGCTATGCGGGTGATATGATGATACCATGCCAAGTTTCAACATTTTCAGGATTCATTTTGTAGTGATTTTCAATTTCACGGTCATTTAGCTCTCTAAAACAATTAGGTAAATGACAGAAAAACAACAAATGATGTCAGAACATGTTGGAAATTGATGACGTCGCTTTGAATGCTCCATACTGAACACAAAAGAAGTCCGGAGTTCAAATAAGTTTAAAAAGCATTGAAGTGGCCGTGTAACAGATGAGTTCTCGTCCGAAACCCTGATACTCCGAAAGAGTATGTCCAGTTTGTACACGAAGTGCATCCAGTTTTTGCCGTGACCCTCTCTACTCTTTCGCGCATGCTATGCGGGTGATATGATGATACCATGCCAAGTTTCAACATTTTCAGGATTCATTTTGTAGTGATTTTCAATTTCATGGTCATTTAGCTCTCTAAAACAATTAGGTAAATGACAGAAAAACAACAAATGATGTCAGAACATGTTGGAAATTGATGACGTCGCTTTGAATGCTGCATACTGAACACAAAAGAAGTCCGGAGTTCAAATAAGTTTAAGAAACATTGAAGTGGCCGTGTAACAGATGAGTTCTCGTCCGAAACCCTGATACTCCGAAAGAGTATGTCTTATTTGTACACGAAGTGCGTCCAGTTTTTGCCGTTACCCTCTCTACTCTTTCGCGAATGCTATGCGGGTCATATGATGATACCATGCCAAGTTTCAACATTTTCAGGATTCATTTTGTAGTGATTTTCAATTTCATGGTCATTTAGCTCTCTAAAACAATTAGGTAAATGACCGAAAAACAACAAATGATGTCAGAACATGTTGGAAATTGATGACGTCGCTTTGAATGCTGCATACTGAACACAAAAGAAGTCCGGAGTTGAAATAAGTTTAAAAAACATTGAAGTGGCCGTGTAACAGATGAGTTCTCGTCCGAAACCCTGATACTCCGAAAAAGTATGTCGAGTTTGTACACGAAGTGCGTCCAGTTTTTGCGGTGACCCTCTCTACTCTTTCGCGCATGCTATGCGGGTGATATGATGATACCATGCCAAGTTTTAAGATTTTCAAGATTCATTTTGTAG
Organism: Triticum monococcum; assembly: GCA_034509565.1. NCBI lineage: Eukaryota > Viridiplantae > Streptophyta > Magnoliopsida > Poales > Poaceae > Triticum > Triticum monococcum. Next base: position 634,552,403 of record CM067847.1, on the reverse strand, counting down.
TGATTTTCAATTTCACGGTCATTTAGCTCTCTAAAACAATTAGGTAAATGACCAAAAAACAACAAATGCTGTCAGAACATGTTGGAAATTGATGACGTCGCTTTGAATGCTGCATACTGAACACAAAAGAAGCCCGGAGTTCAAATAAGTTTCAAAAACATTGAAGTGGCCGTGTAACAGATGAGTTCTCGTCCGAAACCCTGATACTCCAAAAGAGTATGTCCAGTTTGTACACGAAGTGCGTCAAGTTTTTGCCGTGACCCTCTCTACTCTTTCGCGCATGCTATGCGGGTGATTTGATGATACCATGCCAAGTTTCAACATTTTCAGGATTCATTTTGTAGTGATTTTCAATTTCACGGTCATTTAGCTCTCTAAAACAATTAGGTAAATGACCGAAAAACAACAAATGATGTCAGAACATGTTGGAAATTGATGACGTCGCTTTGAATGCGACATACTGAACACAAAAGAAGTCCGGAGTTCAAATAAGTTTAAAAAACATTGAAGTGGCCGTGTAATAGATGAGTTCTCGTCCGAAACCCTGATACTCCGAAAAAGTATGTCGAGTTTGTACACGAAGTGCGTCCAGTTTTTGCCGTGACCTTCTCTACTCTTTCGCGCATGCTATGCGGGCGATATGATGATACCATGCCAAGTTTTAACATTTTCAGGATTCATTTTGTAGTGATTTTCAATTTCACGGTCATTTAGCTCTCTAAAACAATTAGGTAAATGACCGAAAAACAATAAATGCTGTCAGAACATGTTGGAAATTGATGACGTCGCTTTGAATGCTGCATACTGAACACAAAAGAAGTCCGGAGTTCAAATAAGTTTCAAAAACATTGAAGTGTCCGTGTAACAGATGAGTTCTCGTCTGAAACCCTGATACTCCGAAAGAGTATGTCCAGTTTGTACACGAAGTGCGTCCAGTTTTTGCCGTGACCCTCTCTACTCTTTCGCGCATGCTATGCGGGTGATATGATGATACCATGCCTAGTTTCAACATTTTCAGGATTCATTTTGTAGTGATTTTCAATTTCACGGTCATTTAGCTCTCTAAAACAATTAGGTAAATGACAGAAAAACAACAAATGATGTCAGAACATGTTGGAAATTGATGACGTCGCTTTGAATGCTCCATACTGAACACAAAAGAAGTCCGGAGTTCAAATAAGTTTAAAAAGCATTGAAGTGGCCGTGTAACAGATGAGTTCTCGTCCGAAACCCTGATACTCCGAAAGAGTATGTCCAGTTTGTACACGAAGTGCATCCAGTTTTTGCCGTGACCCTCTCTACTCTTTCGCGCATGCTATGCGGGTGATATGATGATACCATGCCAAGTTTCAACATTTTCAGGATTCATTTTGTAGTGATTTTCAATTTCATGGTCATTTAGCTCTCTAAAACAATTAGGTAAATGACAGAAAAACAACAAATGATTTCAGAACATGTTGGAAATTGATGACGTCGCTTTGAATGCTGCATACTGAACACAAAAGAAGTCCGGAGTTCAAATAAGTTTAAGAAACATTGAAGTGGCCGTGTTACAGATGAGTTCTCGTCCGAAACCCTGATACTCCGAAAGAGTATGTCTTATTTGTACACGAAGTGCGTCCAGTTTTTGCCGTTACCCTCTCTACTCTTTCGCGCATGCTATGCGGGTCATATGATGATACCATGCCAAGTTTCAACATTTTCAGGATTCATTTTGTAGTGATTTTCAATTTCATGGTCATTTAGCTCTCTAAAACAATTAGGTAAATGACCGAAAAACAACAAATGATGTCAGAACATGTTGGAAATTGATGACGTCGCTTTGAATGCTGCATACTGAACACAAAAGAAGTCCGGAGTAGAAATAAGTTTAAAAAACATTGAAGTGGCCGTGTAACAGATGAGTTCTCGTCCGAAACCCTGATACTCCGAAAAAGTATGTCGAGTTTGTACACGAAGTGCGTCCAGTTTTTGCGGTGACCCTCTCTACTCTTTCGCGCATGCTATGCGGGTGATATGATGATACCATGCCAAGTTTTAAGATTTTCAAGATTCATTTTGTAGTGATTTTCAATTTCACGGTCATTTAGCTCTCTAAAACAATTAGGTAAATGACCGAAAAACAACAAATGCTGTCAGAACATGTTGGAAATTGATGACGTCGCTTTGAATGCTGCATACTGAACACAAAAGAAGTCCGGAGTTCAAATAAGTTTCAAAAACATTGAAGTGGCCGTGTAACAGATGAGTTCTCGTCCGAAACCCTGATACTCCGAAAGAGTATGTCCAGTTTGTACACGAAGTGCGTCCAGTTTTTGCCGTGACCCTCTCTACTCTTTCGCGCATGCTATGCGGGTGATATGATGATACCATGCCAAGTTTCAACATTTTCAGGATTCATTTTGTAGTGATTTGCAATTTCACGGTCATTTAGCTCTCTAAAACAATTAGGTAAATGACAGAAAAACAACAAATGATGTCAGAACATGTTGGAAATTGATGACGTCACTTTGAATGCTCCATACTGAACACAAAAGAAGTCCGGAGTTCAAATAAGTTTAAAAAGCATTGAAGTGGCCGTGTAACAGATGAGTTCTCGTCCGAAACCCTGATACTCCGAAAGAGTATGTCCAGTTTGTACATGAAGTGCATCCAGTTTTTGCCGTGACCCTCTCTACTCTTTCGCGCATGCTACGCGGGTGATATGATGATACCATGCCAAGTTTCAACATTTTCAGGATTCATTTTGTAGTGATTTTCAATTTCAGGGTCATTTAGCTCTCTAAAACAATTAGGTAAATGACAGAAAAACAACAAATGATGTCAGAACATGTTGGAAATTGATGACGTCGCTTTGAATGCTGCATACTGAACACAAAAGAAGTCCGGAGTTCAAATAAGTTTAAGAAACATTGAAGTGGCCGTGTAACAGATGAGTTCTCGTCCGAAACCCTGATACTCCGAAAGAGTATGTCCAGTTTGTACACGAAGTGCGTCCAGTTTTTGCCGTGACCCTCTCTACTCTTTCGCGCATGCTATGCGGGTGATATGATGGTACCATGCCAAGTTTCAACATTTTCAGGATTCATTTTGTAGTGATTTTCAATTTCACGGTCATTTAGCTCTCTAAAACAATTAGGTAAATGACCGAAAAACAACAAATGATGTCAGAACCTGTTGGAAATTGATGACGTCGGTTTGAATGCTGCATACTGAACACAAAAGAAGTCCGGAGTTCAAATAAGTTTAAAAAACATTGAAGTGGCCGTGTAACAGATGAGTTCTCGTCCGAAACCCTGATACTCCGAAAAAGTATGTCGAGTTTGTACACGAAGTGCATCCAGTTTTTGCGGTGACCCTCTCTACACTTTCGCGCATGCTATGCGGGTGATATGATGATACCATGCCAAGTTTTAACATTTTCAGGATTCATTTTGTGGTGATTTTCAATTTCACGGTCATTTAGCTCTCTAAAACAATTAGGTAAATGACCGAAAAACAACAAATGATGTCAGAACATGTTGGAAATTGATGACGTCGCTTTGAATGCTGCATACTGAACACAAAAGAAGTCCGGAGTTGAAATAAGTTTAAAAAACATTGAAGTGGCCGTGTAACAGATGAGTTCTCGTCCGAAACCCTGATACTCCGAAAAAGTATGTCGAGTTTGTACACGAAGTGCGTCCAGTTTTTGCGGTGACCCTCTCTACTCTTTCGCGCATGCTATGCGGGTGATATGATGATACCATGCCAAGTTTTAAGATTTTCAAGATTCATTTTGTAGTGATTTTCAATTTCACGGTCATTTAGCTCTCTAAAACAATTAGGTAAATGACCGAAAAACAACAAATGCTGTCAGAACATGTTGGAAATTGATGACGTCGCTTTGAATGCTGCATACTGAACACAAAAGAAGTCCGGAGTTCAAATAAGTTTCAAAAACATTGAAGTGGCCGTGTAACAGATGAGTTCTCATCCGAAACCCTGATACTCCGAAAGAGTATGTCCAGTTCGTACACGAAGTGCGTCCAGTTTTTGCCGTGACCCTCTCTACTCTTTCGCGCATGCTATGCGGGTGATATGATGATACCATGCCAAGTTTCAACATTTTCAGGATTCATTTTGTAGTGATTTTCAATTTCACGGTCATTTAGCTCTCTAAAACAATTAGGTAAATGACAGAAAAACAACAAATGATGTCAGAACATGTTGGAAATTGATGACGTCGCTTTGAATGCTCCATACTGAACACAAAAGAAGTTCGGAGTTCAAATAAGTTTAAAAAGCAGTGAAGTGGCCGTGTAACAGATGAGTTCTCGTCCGAAACCCTGATACTCCGAAAGAGTATGTCCAGTTTGTACATGAAGTGCATCCAGTTTTTGCCGTGACCCTCTCTACTCTTTCGCGCATGCTACGCGGGTGATATGATGATACCATGCCAAGTTTCAACATTTTCAGGATTCATTTTGTAGTGATTTTCAATTTCAGGGTCATTTAGCTCTCTAAAACAATTAGGTAAATGACAGAAAAACAACAAATGATGTCAGAACATGTTGGAAATTGATGACGTCGCTTTGAATGCTGCATACTGAACACAAAAGAAGTCCGGAGTTCAAATATGTTTAAAAAACATTGAAGTGGCCGTGTAACAGATGAGTTCTCGTCCGAAACCCTGATACTCCGAAAGAGTATGTCCAGTTTGTACACGAAGTGCGTCCAGTTTTTGCCGTGACCCTCTCTACTCTTTCGCGCATGCTATGCGGGTCATATGATGATACCATGCCAAGTTTCAACATTTTCAGGATTCATTTTGTAGTGATTTTCAATTTCACGGTCATTTAGCTCTCTAAAACAATTAGGTAAATGACCGAAAAACAACAAATGATGTCAGAACCTGTTGGAAATTGATGACGTCGGTTTGAATGCTGCATACTGAACACAAAAGAAGTCCGGAGTTCAAATAAGTTTAAAAAACATTGAAGTGGCCGTGTGACAGATGAGTTCTCGTCCGAAACCCTGATACTCCGAAAGAGTATGTCCAGTTTGTACATGAAGTGCATCCAGTTTTTGCCGTGACCCTCTCTACTCTTTCGCGCATGCTACGCGGGTGATATGATGATACCATGCCAAGTTTCAACATTTTCAGGATTCATTTTGTAGTGATTTTCAATTTCAGGGTCATTTAGCTCTCTAAAACAATTAGGTAAATGACAGAAAAACAACAAATGATGTCAGAACATGTTGGAAATTGATGACGTCGCTTTGAATGCTGCATACTGAACACAAAAGAAGTCCGGAGTTCAAATAAGTTTAAGAAACATTGAAGTGGCCGTGTAACAGATGAGTTCTCGTCCGAAACCCTGATACTCCGAAAGAGTATGTCCAGTTTGTACACGAAGTGCGTCCAGTTTTTGCCGTGACCCTCTCTACTCTTTCGCGCATGCTATGCGGGTGATATGATGATACCATGCCAAGTTTCAACATTTTCAGGATTCATTTTGTAGTGATTTTCAATTTCACGGTCATTTAGCTCTCTAAAACAATTAGGTAAATGACCGAAAAACAACAAATGATGTCAGAACCTGTTGGAAATTGATGACGTCGGTTTGAATGCTGCATACTGAACACAAAAGAAGTCCGGAGTTCAAATAAGTTTAAAAAACATTGAAGTGGCCGTGTAACAGATGAGTTCTCGTCCGAAACCCTGATACTCCGAAAAAGTATGTCGAGTTTGTACACGAAGTGCATCCAGTTTTTGCGGTGACCCTCTCTACACTTTCGCGCATGCTATGCGGGTGATATGATGATACCATGCCAAGTTTTAACATTTTCAGGATTCATTTTGTGGTGATTTTCAATTTCACGGTCATTTAGCTCTCTAAAACAATTAGGTAAATGACCGAAAAACAACAAATGATGTCAGAACATGTTGGAAATTGATGACGTCGCTTTGAATGCTGCATACTGAACACAAAAGAAGTCCGGAGTTGAAATAAGTTTAAAAAACATTGAAGTGGCCGTGTAACAGATGAGTTCTCGTCCGAAACCCTGATACTCCGAAAAAGTATGTCGAGTTTGTACACGAAGTGCGTCCAGTTTTTGCGGTGACCCTCTCTACTCTTTCGCGCATGCTATGCGGGTGATATGATGATACCATGCCAAGTTTTAAGATTTTCAAGATTCATTTTGTAGTGATTTTCAATTTCACGGTCATTTAGCTCTCTAAAACAATTAGGTAAATGACCGAAAAACAACAAATGCTGTCAGAACATGTTGGAAATTGATGACGTCGGTTTGAATGCTGCATACTGAACACAAAAGAAGTCCGGAGTTCAAATAAGTTTCAAAAACATTGAAGTGGCCGTGTAACAGATGAGTTCTCATCCGAAACCCTGATACTCCGAAAGAGTATGTCCAGTTCGTACACGAAGTGCGTCCAGTTTTTGTCGTGACCCTCTCTACTCTTTCGCGCATGCTATGCGGGTGATATGATGATACCATGCCAAGTTTCAACATTTTCAGGATTCATTTTGTAGTGATTTTCAATTTCACGGTCATTTAGCTCTCTAAAACAATTAGGTAAATGACAGAAAAACAACAAATGATGTCAGAACATGTTGGAAATTGATGACGTCGCTTTGAATGCTCCATACTGAACACAAAAGAAGTCCGGAGTTCAAATAAGTTTAAAAAGCATTGAAGTGGCCGTGTAACAGATGAGTTCTCGTCCGAAACCCTGATACTCCGAAAGAGTATGTCCTGTTTGTACATGAAGTGCATCCAGTTTTTGCCGTGACCCTCTCTACTCTTTCGCGCATGCTACGCGGGTGATATGATGATACCATGCCAAGTTTCAACATTTTCAGGATTCATTTTGTAGTGATTTTCAATTTCAGGGTCATTTAGCTCTCTAAAACAATTAGGTAAATGACAGAAAAACAACAAATGATGTCAGAACATGTTGGAAATTGATGACGTCGCTTTGAATGCTGCATACTGAACACAAAAGAAGTCTGGAGTTCAAATAAGTTTAAGAAACATTGAAGTGGCCGTGTAACAGATGAGTTCTTGTCCGAAACCCTGATACTCCGAAAGAGTATGTCCAGTTTGTACATGAAGTGCGTCCAGTTTTTGCCGTGACCCTCTCTACTCTTTCGCGCATGCTACGCGGGTGATATGATGATACCATGCCAAGTTTCAACATTTTCAGGATTCATTTTGTAGTGATTTTCAATTTCAGGGTCATTTAGCTCTCTAAAACAATTAGGTAAATGACAGAAAAACAACAAATGATGTTAGAACATGTTGGAAATTGATGACGTCGCTTTGAATGCTGCATACTGAACACAAAAGAAGTCCGGAGTTCAAATAAGTTTAAAAAACATTGAAGTGGCCGTGTAATAGATGAGTTCTCGTCCGAAACCGTGATACTCCGAAAGAGTATGTCCAGTTTGTACACGAAGTGCGTCCA